>CM060929.1:275492027-285492027 GCA_030765085.1 Allium cepa
ACCTTTCTCCTTCCATTAAGCATCCCTCAATTCAACTACATAATAAGCACATCCAGCCGCCTGATCGCCATGATCAACTCAAACTCCATTATCTTTCGAGAAATTCAAAGTCAAGCACCATGGGGCAAGAGCTGCCTGAAACTCAAATAAGGTCGGTCGGCCTAAAAAAGCGTTGTATAGAGAGCCAACATCTAAAACAACAACTGGCAAACTCCATACTCTTCTACGGTCATCCTCTCCTAACTCTACCGGTAATTCAACATAACTAACAAATTAAGTTGCAACACCATTAAAGCCACGAATGCAGGGTTTAGACGGTTTCAAGTCCTTGGCTTCGTCCTCATCTGATCATAAGTTTTTTTGAAAATTATGTCTATAGAACTTCCACTGTCATCTAATATCCCTCTCACTAAAGCGGGGCCGATCATGGCCAAAATGACCATTGGGTCGATCGTTGAAGCCTCCACTTTGTCTACATCTTTTTTTAAACAAGATATCATCTTCTGTTATACGTAGTTGTTTTTTTAGAGCTCCATCTTACATGTTTGAACAGCATTCAAAATCCACGTGTTTAATCATGCTAGCATAGCACTCCATTTCATGCCAACTCTTATCAATCGAATATGGTCCGTCGACTATTGTATTAATTACCAATCTTCCACCAGTCCATGCAGGCTCTTAGCCTTATGCGGTGCTTATCCTCGATAGGGGTTAGATGTTACATGCTTGCCATCCCGCGGGATTTTCACAAAATGCTATAACTTCCTTTCTGAATTAGCTTTTCGATAATATCCTAGAGATGCCTATATTAAATTGTGTTATGCCTATAGCATTCGTGAAACCGATAAGGTTTTCCAGTTTGTTTCTGCTTCTCTGTTGATTCTTTTGGAGGCGGCTTCCTGTACCGCATGGTATTGTAGGTAGATAAATAGATATTCTCCAAGGACGTATTTAGTGATGTCTAAATATTGTACATCGAAATCCTAGGCTTCCCTCTTCCAAAATCCCTCTTTCGTTATAGGATCCTATCTTTGCCTTTCTTTTATTGATACGGTTTGCTATGGACATTCACTTGAACTTTTCCCGAGCTTTCATCAGGCTGCTAGCAGTATTACCCTATACCCCCTCTCAATTCGGTCCTACAACATTCTTCTTCTTGGAGTATCTGACTTCCTCCTTCCTCACATGTTGAGCCACTTCCGCGTAAAGCGTAAAAGCATTCAACATTATGGGTGGTTTTACAGCTAACCCATTGCCAAAATCAGATTTTGGATCAATTCCTCTTATCACGAACATCAATATTGCATGGTCATTCAGATTACTGATTTCTGTAACAGTTGTATGGAATCTCTTCAAATAATCTTTCAATGATTCTCTAAGAGCCTGGATCACGCTGGATAAGGACATTACATCTTTAGGACGAGTTGTGTGCATTTGGAACTGCTCCACAAACCTTGTTGCCAAATCATCAAATCTAGAGATCGACCGTGCAGCTAGCCTTGTAAACCACATCGCTGCTATTCCAAAGGGAGTTATGGGAAAATATCTACACTTGGTTGCATCATCTACTCGTGTGGAATCCATCAACCATTCGTATCTCATGATATGCTGCCTGGAGTCAGTTTTTCCCTCGTAGGCAGGCATCGATGGCATATTGAACTTCCTTGGATACTCTATATGTAAGACATTATTAGTGAATGGGGTAAGGCTTCTCCATATTCCCCAGTTATCATTGGCTAAGCCTTGGCTCACTCTTACTAATGTGTGACCATTGCCAACATGTCCAACGTTTGGATAGTTAGAGCTAAGCGGTGGTCGTGTTCCACGTCATGTGAATGGTCTGATCGATGTCTATAGGCCATTCCACGCCTTCTTGGTTCAACATCTTCCCGATGAATGTCTCATAAATTCACTTCATTGTTATTCCAGGGAAGCACTTGCTTAACATTTAACTGAACTTCATCATCTACTGCAGCAGCTCCATCTTACATCCCATTACGCATAGGTAAGCTACCTCCTACGAAGAAGGGATCGGCACTGATCGATCCTGGCAAATCACGATGGTCTGCCTATTGACATCCTAAAATTTTCTACATGATATCCATCTGTTATGCGATGCCTACGCATATGATACTTGTATGATGAACTAGAACTCTCTAGTGCCTATTAAGTTGTAGGGTCCCTCCACGCTTTTCCTTGCTGTTTCTAGGTGAGTTGGTTCATTATGTTGATATTGACCTGAATTTGCTGATTTAATTGTGGAAGGCTATCCATTAGCTCTCTCGTCAAATTCTGGAATTCAGCTCTTGTAATAGAATCAGTTGGATTCTGGACTTCAACTGTCTCAATATTCACATCCATTAGTTGACTTCGTGGGCCTCTTTATTGGATACTAACGTTTTTATTTCCCTCTACATTCTGCGAAGTAGATCTAGTACTCCTTACCATTATTGATAGCTTCACTTAGATTTTTGCAAATCTAAATAGTGTAAGAAAACTTCCTGAAGATAACTATGGATCTCCTTTGGAGGATTTATGCAATCCAGTAGCAACAAAAGGATCCTAATCAGTTGAGAATCAATGCTCTCAACGAAAGCACCAAAGTATTTACACCAAAAATTGGCAAACACCCAATAGAAACCTTTTGAAAAGCATTACATGAAGAATAAGATGGAAAAAGTACATAATAATCAAGAAACATTAATTAACTAAAAGAAAAGCGCATGCACACACAATGATTTATAGTGGTTCGGCGTTGTTTTCCCACGTCGACTTTGAATAGATTGCTTTATTAATAACTTCACAATTTGAGTACAAGAGGGATCGAATAGAAATCCTTAGTTATAAAGAATATAAAGCAAAAAGCCACGTAAAGTCTCTAAAATTAACAACCAAGCCGGTATTTATAGACAAAGATGTCCAAATATCTCCCTAAAAACCCAACAGAAAGACCTTCAAAACCATATGGGCCCACAAGAGGGATCGCATGGCCTAATTCCTAAAGAAGAGGGATTAGTACCGATCCCTTCTTTGGTTGAATTTTTGTGTGCGATCCCTATGGTGGCTTTCTCATGCTAAAATATGTTTAGCCTCCAAATATCATGCCAATTGGATTAGTGGAGCTCGAGCTATTGCTTGATCTTCACTTCAATATGATGTGCATGCTGCTTTCTGTCGATCCCTTCCAAGGAAAGTATACCGATCCCTCCAACTTTGTCTTATTGAGTTGCGTTCCCTAAGGTAGGCTCCCTAGAGTCCTCATATCTTACACTCCAAATTTCATATGCATTGGACTTGTAGATCTTGAGATATTGATTGTTTTCCATAGAAATGTTCTCGCACCTTTAAACATGTCGATCCCTATTGTTGGAACCAATTTATGCGATCCCTCCTAGGTATTAAACCATATTTCATATTTCGAACACTCTGCCTTGCATATACATCAAGTCCATTCAACATTGACTTCATGCTACCATCGGTACTTGACTTCTAGGCCCTACAATCACCACTTTGGAATCATCGACCTTGATAGCAGTCGAATCTGACTTATGAAATTATTTCAATATAGCCGAGTTAAAATGCCAGATAACAAAAGTGTATTAAATAAATAATATTCCCCTTAAAATGTAAAAAAACATGTCAAAAATATCGTGTTCCTTTAAAGCATAAGTAAATATTACTCTAATATTTATTTGTTAAGTTAGTTAAAAAGAATTATTTAAAACTAATTTAATCCTAATAATTTTAAAAGTAAAGTATTCAAAAAATAGGTAATGAGCACCTATATCGCTATTTTTCTTTAAGACGCATATTTCTCACATCGAGGAAACAATTGTTAAATTTATAATACACTTCTTATTACTTATTTCCTCATTAAGTTATGTATATAAAATGTTACTGATTATTGATAAAAGAAAATAAATAAAATGAGTTAATTGATTACATATTAAGATTGCAATTAAAAAGATTTAATCTACAATTAATTCTCTCGTTAAACTGAATTACAATATAATTTTCAAATTATTTTGAATAAAAATAATTAAAACTAAAAGCAATTAACTTTTTTATTTATTATATGCTAATCATATTTGATATTATCCTTCCTATTTAAAAATTGTTCACTTATAACCATAATGAATAACTTCATTTCTATTTTACAGTTATTTCTTTTCAATATTTCATGTTACATGTTCCATCGTACAGTTTTCACCTGAAATGACAATGATAGAAGAAATAGAAAAAAATTAATTTGCTACATATTAGTTAGATAATTTATTAGATTAATAAGAACTAATATGTAATTAGGTCTCTCGTTAATATGAACTACAATTTAATTTTCAAAGTATATGGAAGTCAAATTGATCAAAATTAGAGGTAGTTATTTCATATTATTTTTTACATGTTAATAATTTTAGATATAATCGTTCATACTTAATATAGTTCACTTATAATCATTGTGAATAATTACTTCCCCAATTTAGATTTATTTATAAGAAGAAAAGGGCCAAAGGTCCTTGTTTTGATGTTGTTATAAGAGAAGTCCCTATAGAATGAATATTTAAATTTGGTATCTATTTTTGAAAAATAGAAAACGTAACGCGTCTTGCACTTTTCTTATTTTGAAGGTTTTTTTTGAAATTTCTAAAACATTTGAAATTTTTGAAAAGTGCAAGTTTACTTGCGCTTTTTATCAGGACATACAAGCTAGTTTACGCGTTTTGATTTTGAGATTTTTGGAAAGCATAAGTTAACTCGCGCTTTCTAATAGGAAAGCACAAGCTAATTTGAGCTTTTTGATTTTGAATTTTTTTTGAAAAGTTTAAAATTTTCGAAAATTTTGAAATTCTTTAAAAGCACAAGTTAACTTGCACTTTCTATCAATAAACTGCAAGCTAGTTTCCGCTTTTTGATTTAGAAAAAACAGGGACTTAATTTACATATTCATTGCTACATGGACTTTTCTTCTAACAGCATCAAAAATAGGACCTTCTGTGCAAAGCCTCTATTTATAAATGTTTTCAAATTGAAAAAAAATCAAAACAACACAAAAAATGAACTTCGTAAAAACTCAAAAATAATCGCCTTATTTTTGCTTAAGTTCTTCAAGAATTCGATGATAACTATGAATATTTCCTATGAACACTATATAGTATATTAAATGACAAAATAGAAAAATATTAATAACTTAGATTGATTAAAGAAGGAGAATGTTGGAATTTACCCAAAAAAGTTCAAATTGACGTAGAAAATGTAAAACATTTAAAAATAAATATGTTTCCAAAACATGTATTTAAAACAAAAATTCAACAAATTTTAATATCGTTCGCCGAAGTCAAAACATAAATGTTGTTTATACCTTTATACTTTTCCTCAAAATAAATTTTGAAATTCATTATTTAAATAATAGTTTACTTCCTATATAATGCTTTTCTTCCGACTTATTTATATATACTTATTTTTAGTTAAATAAAGATTGGATTTATCTCGATTTTGATTGTACAAAAAACATACGATTTCTTGGTACTATGTATATTAAAACATTAACTTGCCACAAAATAAATGGAGGAATTTAAATTCATAGTTAGTTATAAAAACAAAATATGGAAGCGAAACCAGATATAAAATCTAAGAAAGAAGAAATAGCTTCACTTTATTTGTAATAGATTTTATATAACAACAGAAGCTTCTATGATTATTATGCATGTGAAGTCGTTATTGATAAAAGGAAATATAAAAAAGTATTAATTGTTTTTATATTTAGCAGTAAAGTGACAAAGTATGTAATTAATTCTCTCATAAATTGAATTTCAATTTAATTCTCAAATTACCTTGAATTCAAATTAATCAAAATTAAAGGTAACTAATTTTTTTATCTATTGCACGGTAACAATAGCTGATATTATTATTATCATTATGAATAATTATATCTCTAATTTACAGCTATTAATAACCATTTTTGAACTACAAAAAAAAAGAATAAATAATGACATCATATAAAATAAACTTCTTAAAAATCATGGATAATTACCTCAATATTGCATAAGATCACCAAGTCTTTGATGATAACCAGGAATGTGTGTTGCCTATGAACATTCCATAGTCTGTTAAATAACCCAATAGAAAACTATATAATAGATTGAGATATAAATACAATTGAGAAAAAACATAAAACTATTTCCTAAATTAAGGAGAGTACATGATATGATCTTACAATGAATTAGAAGAAAGAAGACATAAGGTTAGATATCGAATTTCATATGGATAGATGTATTGATTAGACAACAGATTAATAGGTTATATAGATATAATTGTATACATAATAAATGAAATGGATTTAAACTAGTAAAATAAAGAGTTTTTGGCTTTTTAAATAAATTGATTTATTTGTTTTGTAAGGAGCAAGTGAGAATTCTTATTTTGGTACGAGGACAAATTTCAGTAGAAGATGGTAATAATGTTCTTAAAGTAGAAGATAGAACGTTAAGGTTTGAACTTAAAACATATTTAATCTTAAATAGATCATTTGCAAAAAATATCATAATTATGCTTTAGTAACAAGAAGGTGTAGAGTCAAATGGAGACATGTGGGTTTATTTTCAAATGGAGGATTGGTGTAAAAACACATGCCAATATTATATTAGTGCATATTTTACAATTGAGTATGATGCTAATTTAAATGTCTAATTAATTTTTTAAAGGGATAGACAGAATTTACTGTTATAGTTAAACTAAAAATTATGAGAATTAAGAATTTAGGGTACAATTAAAGGTGGTGAGATAAACTTTTTATATAATAGAATAGAATATGCATGGTATAAAAAAGTGGATAATTTTTATTATAAAGTTAAAATATATAGAATCTAAAAAGGGAAGGTTGATTTTAAATGTTGGATGATTATGAAAAAAAACAAAAAAAAACGTATAGGAATTATTGAATGAGGGGTTTTCTAACAACCCATAATTTTACCATTTTGAATAGGAATATTAATCCATTTTAATCACTTTAAAATGATAATAAGTGATTTATGATGGTTTTATAAATATATATAAAGATATACAAACTTCATCGTATTTTGGAAAATCATCATCGTAATTTTATGAATGAATTTAGTTTTATTAAATATGGTTTAATAGATTAAATAATCTTATTTTAATTATCTAAAGATGATAAGAAATTTAATTTTTCAATTTTTTTACATAAATAAATAGTTTGATTGAAAACTGAAAATATGACCAGAAATCGAATTATGTATTCGCAATGGTTTGACGAATTGATATTATTTTAAATTAAGAAAACTTAGTTGAACATGCACCGCAACAATTAGGATTTTAACCCTCGAAAATCGACATTAGTGTGTCCACTGTATTGCGTGCCGAATAATCGAATACCTAAAAACCCTACTGTTAGGGAAAAGAAGAAGGAAGAAGATAAGAAGGAAAAATAAAGAACACAGAACCTCACAGCATAACGGTTAATCTGTAATATGCAACAAATCTTTACACAAGACAAACTATAATATATATATACATACAAACATCAATCAGAGTATACTATCATATTTCAGCCTGGACAGTTATAACAACCTATGCTCACAATTTCTGATAAATAAAACAACGAATGCAGTAGAAAAATAACCATATACATGAATACGTCTCTGGGCCTCCAACTCATCTCTTAAAGCTCCAAAGCATCCAAACTAAATCTGTTATATATTTGGCCTAAACCGAGCATTATAATAAAATAACACCCGAGTCAGTCTGGAAAACCAGCTTCATAAAAAACACATCCAATTGAATTTAAATTTATAATAATCTTTTAAAATCAAAAGTATCTTGAAAGACCACGCAGCACATAAACACAGACGAGTTTTCACCTTACAAAAGCCAAACCATTTTATATGAAATTCTCTAATATTATAATAGTATCTAAGATACAAATACTTATTAATCATAGCCGAAATTGTCACATTAATTAAATTCTAGCATAATAGATATACAAGTAAAAACGTAAAGGCACGTATTGAAAAATGGATTCCATACAACGACTGGACTATTGGAATACCGTTTTTCATGGTGCATCTCTAGATAAAATAACATCGAGGACCTCGCCAGGATACCCTGCCAACACAGGACCTGCCTATCACTTTACTAGCAGTATAGAATATGATCACCCCCTTGTTAAGGAGCCCCAAAGCATACAAAAAAGAGATGATATAGACTCAAGATAGAGATGATCATACCCTACTTGGGAGCGACCCACTTAGCCCTACTACATCTCCCATATTTTAGTCATTCTCATTTGATGAGGCTTGAGGCTATGTTTTACCTTTTATACAGCACTTCCCATTTGGAATGTTACGTTGCCTTTTGATCGACAACACAATATCAGCGTTCATCCATATAAGTTCATTCTGGGACTGAACGAAACTGAAGGCACGACTATTACTACATCCATTTTGGAATCACCCTCAAGAGCGATAGCAAGCAGTCTTTGCACTTCAAAGAGTTCGGTTTTGAATTCCATCATCTTCAAGATGTTTTCATTTCAAAATGCTTGGGTTGGATCGAAGTGGTTTTTGGATAACATATCTGATCCCACTCTCTTGGAAACAACATCCGATAGTTTTCGGCAAACTCAATCCCAATTCTCTAGGAAATAAACAGTCAAAGACAAGAGCAAAGATCACCTCCTAACTGTTAGTGGAGGGATTTCCTTATCGTTTTTCCTAAGAGAACGAAATGAGATTTATATGCACAGTACAACATCATTGGAGATGACTATGCTATATAACTCACGCGTTTCTCCTAGATATTTTCGAAGTTACGTTTTGCGTCCATATTTTATAGTCGGCTATTTAACTATCAATAAACATTCAAATCATGGATTTAATTTATTAGGGAAAACCAACATTGGTTAAGCACATAAGTAACCACCAACCTCCTTTTAATTTATGATTTCATTAATTAAAAATCACTTTATAATACTTGCACAAAAAATATTTTACAATGATAGATTCAAAAATCCATATATTTCAATGCTTGGAAAATTTTCTATACACATATCTCAACGGTATAAGTATATTTACCAAAATGATGGAAGATTTCCTTTTTACACAATTCTAAACCATTTGTAAACTCCTTTATAATTTTCTTCAAAACAATTTTTAAACTACCTTATAAATCTCAAAAAAACTATTCATAATATCTCTTAATCATTTCTCAAATCATCTATAAACTCTTTATAAATCTATGCAACTAATTATAAAACATCTCTTATAAATTTATAAACCCATTTCCAAAATTTGTTTATAAATATCAAACCATTTATAATTTTCCTTTACCTTGCAAATTATCTTTCTTTGAGTCTTTAACCCTTTTATAAAAATCCTCTTATAAAACCTAAGTCTGTCTATAAAACCCTATTTATAGATCTCGAATCATTTATAAATAAATTCTAATCATTTACTTTAAACACTATTATAAAATAATTATTAATAATAAACATCATAAATAAATAATAACTTTTAACCTTAGACATATTAACATAATAGTTAATGGTATCAAAAAATTATTAAATAAACAATAATAATTAGTCTTTAACGTTTTTTATAAATAATCCCAACCCCAAATGGAAATTTATAGTATTTCCAAATGCTAATTCAAGGCTAATAGCTACCAGACGTTTAATCAATATCGGTATTGATTTTCTATCACTATAGAGTTTAATTTTGAACATATAACAATGTTATAATCAATAGGATGAACAAACAGGTTTGATGTCCAATAATTCATATGACAAAAATATTACTAAAAATAAAATCAACAATGGCGAGGAATCCTGTTGGATCCCTCTAACATGTGCCCTTGTATCATAATCAGTATATATTTATATAACATGGGTCAGCTAGGTGGGTATATATAAAAGGTCATCCGCTCCAGGGGCAGAAATAAAACCAAACCAATTGTAAAATAGTAAATCATCCAAACATTCATTTAACAATTTTTATCAACTACATAATATTACTAGTTAGCTAAAAAGGTGAGTTTAACTCATCATTATTCCAGTTGTTGAAGAGGCATTTTGGATTTTATATAAATTCGAACAGAATTCAAATTTCGCAAAAATTTAACTAGCTCTAAACTTCACCAAACTAATTCCATGTTGTAATATTCGTCCGTAGGAACTTAATGCACTGACGAAGTTTGATTTTAACCTAAAACGAACATGATATTTGATTTACAAGTTTATGGAATTAAATAATATAATTTTATTTCTTAATTACAATCATTATCTTAACTTAAACTCATTTATTAGAATCCCACTTCTCTAATCTTCTCCCTCTCATTCATGTTCGGGAATTAAAAAACACGACTGTGGCTCCACCAAGTTCGCAGCCGCAAAAGATCACTAGAGGCCATCGCCTCTACGCTAAAGACCGCCGCTACTATCCTCGACACTACGTTGCCAATGCTGTCGCCAGAAACGCCTCCGCCATCACAGAAAACCCAATATGTCAAATGAAATTTTTCATTAAACCGTGGTTGTTGTAGTTGATCGTTGGCCATGAAACTTGGCCGGCACCTTGCCCATGCCACTCTCGACATTTCACCTTCAGACCCTATCACCTAAAACACCTAGAATCATCGAAATCACCCAAAAACTACTGCGACTTGAAGCTCCCTTTGTCGCCACCTCGCCATGCCAAAGTTCATCACCATCGTATAATCTCCACCTCTTGTCGCCATGAACATAATCCTAGTTGAACACTTAGCCTAAAAACGCCACGACGTGCTCCGATCAATTCGATCTGTAGGATTCAAGGGAGTTAGAATTTGAAAAGAGCGAACTTGCTTTCTCTGGTTTGAACTTGACTAACTAGGAGGGAGTGGGTATGTTGTGAACATGGGCAAGGGTATGGATGGAGTGTTTGGCATGGCTAAGTATGGTTATAAAATATGATATATATATATATATATATATTATAATCAAAAATATCAAGCTTTAAATGTCCAAAAATCTTGAACATCTACAGAAACTTGCCGCCTAGCATTTTATATGTAATACCCCTACTCGAACACAATGGAACTAGTCTTGAGACATAATTCGATCGTATGCAGAAGTTAGCTTTTTTACTTAGTTATATTATATAAATTCCTGTAGTTAATTTATAAGCATTTCGAACTCACATGATCCAATGATTTGGATCGCCATAAATTTTAATGACATACAGTAACTCACTATTACGGATCCAATGAAACCAGTTTCATCAAAATTCAAGACAGTGTCCCAGAAGGCTATTTTCACACGTTAATTAAAATGAATTATAATAAAACCAAATAAATCACTTTCAAAATTTAAATTAAAAGTTTAGTATTATCATTCTTATTATTTTAAATAAGATTTCAAAATCATTTTTATCTACATTAAATCTAAGATTTAATTATTTTAATATTCCAATTATTTAAATTCACTATTCACTAAATCTCTATAGTTGAAATTTTAGCTATTTGACTTATAAAATTAATATTTAAATATTCAAAATTTTAAATATTCCAAATTCAGATAACTAAAATTCTGGGTCATTATATGTACACACATGCATATACATGCACATATACACATAAATGTGTATCATAATTAGTCAAATCAAAGCCAAAAGAAATATCTAAAATTATATACATATAAACTCCGTATGTATAAACAAATACAACTTGAAAAAAATTAAAATTCACCATCACTCGTATAAGGACAATCAATATATGGTGTCAAATGGGGAAGAGGGTGGATCGGTCGAAAGAAGAGGAGGGTGGAGTAGCACATGATGATGGGAAATGCGTTATGCGGTTGTCTTTAGATATTTACTAATTTTTCTTATAAAAGGAAAGGCATACCCTCTCATTTATTCACACATTCCTTCATAAATTCTTAAGCTTTCTCATCTTCTTTATGAGTCCATTAATGGCTTCCATGACCTCTTAAAAATATTCCTAAATCGAGTTGAAGTTCTGTCGAAATAATCATAAGATATAGGGAGATATACCATTTTAAATTTATGATCAAGTTAGTGATCATCTCTTCTTTCTCCTTGCTTGGCCGAGCTCATCAAAAGCCATCACCACCTCTCCACCCTATCAAGTACAAGGCCAAGCGCACCCAAGACTCCCAAGGCGGGATTTATAAGCTTCGGTACAGAAATAATGGTGCTATAGTCAATTTCGTAGCAATAAAAGTTAGATCAGGAAAGTATATAAGTAAGAATTACTCGGCTAGTTTATTTTATTAAACTATATGATGATATGATATGTTTTTCCATACTTATTTCATATGCTTGACCATCATGTTTTGGATGTGATAATATGTTTGCTTGGTTGTAGTAATAATTCAAGGAAAATGCACGCCGAATTTATATGAAGAAATCACTTTCTTTATATAAATTATAAAGGTGTATATAGCCTTGTTAACCCCTCTAAACAAAAGAAATATTATCATAAACGGTTTGAAATTGATTCATAATGGTTTTATAAACATTTATTAGTGTTTCGAAAAAGTTTTAAAAAGTTTGGAAAATGAGTCAAAATTGAGCGCGTCATGTAGCCATAAATGTTAAATTAATGCATAGGATGGAATATATCTCAAAATTATTTGAAATAAGAATTTTTTGGATGCTTACAACCATAGTTTACAAATGAAAATGAAAAATTGATTTTTCATTTTATGAAGTTTGAGATATGTCCAAATCAAGTTTTCAAAATAATTTCATTTTGGTAGTTCGTAAACCGTAGCTTTCAATCTTTTAAAATTTGATATTTTTAAATCTTTAAACTATGAAATAAATTCCATAAATGTGTTAAAATACTTTAAAAGGGATTTGAGTTAGAAAATGGACATAAATATATAGTGGAATAAATGTTTTGATCAACAAAACATTAAAATCACTATTCCCTAGCAACTTAACAACTGAATTTGGCAGTTTTTTAATAAATAATTTAAAGTTGTTTTCTTTTTGAATCTTTTGAAAATGTATTTCAAATAACCATACAAGTATTACATAGGTTTAGGGACGATCAAATAACTTGACCGCCTTATGAGTGACAGAGAGTTAGTCTCTAGGCTGGAGTTTGGAAAACTAGTTGCCTACTCCCCTTAGCTATTCGAGCTGACCCGACAGAAGGAGTAGTCAATTTGATTTACTCAAATTTTATTTTATTAAGATAAAAGAAAACAAGATTTCGAATTCTCTATAAAGTTAAACAAGATTTCAAATAAGATTTTGATGGTAAAGAGAACTTTCTGTTTAAACTCTGTATTAAATTCCAAGGAGGGAACCCATATTACCGTGTAAATCTAAAAGGTGATTTCACCGTTATTCGATGAATAGTATAGGTTGAATATGGAAATTAGTATTAAGTATGATAAATCTAAAATCTATGAATTCTTTTTACTCAATACTAATTGGTTTGGGTATATAGTAAATGATGTCGTAAATAACATTGTTTTTAACCCATTAAAAGATATATCTTGAAAATAAGTAAGCTCCGTTAAGATTGAATGTATAGAAGATGGAAATAGTTTTCCTAAGTAATTTAAAGAAAATGATTTTGTATTTTAAATTTAAATAGAGGATTAATAAAACTGTATATACCAAGAAGAGATGGTTTAAATATATCTCTAAAGATATTTTATCAGATATAAAGATATTACTCGATTGAATGATGATCACCAATACCCACATACTTAACATCTTTTTTATTGATAATTCATTCGGAGAGATTGGGATTCGATTTGAGTGATTCTTATCTGAAAACCACTTCGAACAAATATACGTGTTCGAAAGTTTAGACATGTTTAAAGCGATGATTTTGAAATCTTCAATACAAGGGCTGCTTGCTACTAATCCTGGGGTGATTCCCAAACAGGATAGTAGAAGTACCTTTGGTTTGTCCTATTCATGGATAATTTGTATGAACGAATGTTTTACATTGCACTTATAAGACCATGTACATTGTTTTCTACAAACATATATAGGTTCGGTGGTGTAGAAGATAAACCCTCTTATACTTAACACCCTCCTTAAAGCGTATGAACTTGGGAGTTGTACTTTTATGGAAACCAATTAGTATGTCATTGGAAATGGTAATGTGGCATTCAAAGTTGGAATTTTTACGTGAAAGTTAAAATGTTACCTCAAGCCTCACATATCTGTAAGGGCAAAAACATGGTAGATGTGGCAGGGTAAGTAGGCCGCATCCATTAGGATATGATCGTCATCGTTTTAGATTACCCTCTATATATCAGGTTTGTTGTGCATGCTTAGGAATCCCATGGACAGGTCGGGAACAATTGGCTTAATGGGATATTCGGTACTATCTACGGTAGAGGTAGCCGGTTTTGTATTGGTAGAGGGCGAGGGCTGTGCCTTGGTACATTCCTTTGGAGATGTACTATCGGAAGGTAGTCCCTTACCTTGTTATTGTTGGAAATCCATTCTCCAATACGTTCCTTTATGGTTTTGATTGTAGAATCTAGTATGCTTGAATTTAATTAACGTAGTAATTTTTGCTATGATTAATATGTTATTTTAAAGGGTTTTCAAAGAATGACATTAAAAATAATATCCCCAATTTTACGTAGCAACTGTTTTGGTTATCAAAAGTTAAAACCCGTACGTGTTTATATGCAGCGTGGTCTTACGAGATACCCTTTGATTTCAAAAATATCTATTTTTTTGAGTTGTCTCACACTAGTCCCATTACTGACCCGGAGTTTATTTTATTTTCTCTTGAACCCTAGATGCCCCATTTTTCTAGGTAGCCAAGTAGTCAGGTTTAGCTTAGAGCATTTTGGAAGAGCATGGAGCATGGAGCATAAAATTCCTCTATAGATAGTCATCTATTTCTATTTCTACTATATTTTATATAGGAATATACCAGCTATATTGGGACAGGTAGTTATAACTATCCCTGGCTGGGTTAGTACTTGCCATGACTCTAATATATCACTTTGGGAGTGATTGTATGTACCATCTTCATGTAAAAAAATTAAGTTGTTTAATGTGATGTGAGAATCTGTGTTTTCTATCTTGTATATTTATTTTCCTTTACCTCTGATCGTTTGCCTCTCTGACACTTGAATTTGTGGTACATAAATACCATCGATGTATTAGTGTCGAATTTCGAGGGTCGAAAAGGTAGGTCGGCACACTTAGTATCGAAGCTTAGGTTGAGCGAACACCTAAGTCTTGATGGGGTTGACTCATTAGAGATAAGGTTAGTAATGCCCTAAATGAGTTTAGTCGATGAGAGTGCGTATTAGAAATTTCTATCCGAATAAATATATTCGAGTTATTTTATACCCACCCCTTAAAATATTCTCGTCTTTGTATTATAAACTAATACCTTACTATATTCAGATGGTAGGAAATGAGTAACAGAAGAGGATGTAGAGGGGAAATAATAGCACATCAACCACTAATGATCGAACTCCAAATGTTGCGGTACTTGAATAAGTAGTAGTTTCTGTACAACCTTGGGTTAGTTTTACAGCACCATGTAAAGATTATACCAACTTGGAAGGAAAGCCATTTAGAGGCACATAATCTATTATTAAAGTTCAAGCTTGGCTCCAATCATGTGAGAATTTTTTTAAAGGAATGAACATCGATGTTGATCGAAAAAGGTTCTTAGTCTTCTGGCAATTGAAGGATAAGGCTCTAGCTTGGTGGGAGTCCATTACTCTTAATGAATCGAAAGTTAATTTCACTTGGATAAGGTTTAAAGAAGTTATTGAAGAACAATACATACCTGCTGTAGAAAAGTCCTGCCTCTATAAAGTTTCATGGATCTGAAGCAAGGAGAAATGACCACGGAAGAGTATTTGAGCAAGTTTAATGAATTACCTCGCTTTGGGCCTACATTAATGAATATTCCCCTAAAGAAAATGAGACGTTTATTACTAGGATGAAGGAGCAGTATTAGGATAGGATGACCGCTCATGTAAAAGGAACCTTTGCAGATCTGGTTGATATGGGGTTTTGGTATGAAGTTTTGGACAAAAAGAATTCGGTAGCATCTCAAGGCAATGTCACAATAAGAGGAAGAAGCTGTGGCAAGGCAAGACCAATAGAGGATCTTAGGCGAACTAGTTTAAGAATATGGAGTTATTTAACTATGGAAAGAAGGGCAACCTTTCAAGGTTCAGGAGTCCCAAAGTTCAGAAACATCAATAGGGTCACATCTCTCCTATAGTTCCAAAAAGTCTCCACCACAACCATCATCAACCCAGACACTGGAAAAATGCTTGCCTACTAATGAAGAAAGGAGAGTAGGTTAATATTTATGCTATCAAGAACGAGCCTTCAACCACTAGGATGTAAAGGGAAAGGGGGTTCTAGAAGGTAATATCTATGTGAATGAGAATTTAGTTAAAGTTTTGTTTGACACTAGGGCTTTTCATAGTTTTATTTCTATAGGTTTGGTAAATAGATTAAAACTAATCACAAAAATCGAAGATACTCCTATCTATGTTTCTAATCCCATAGGCAGTACAACTAATCTTTGTATGTTTGTGAAAATGTCCAAGTTACTCACCTTTCCATAATTTTTCATACAACCTATTTGTTCTTGACTTTATTGGGTTTGAAGTTTTACTCGGTAAGTATGAAGCTATTCTTGATTGTTTTAAGAGGACAGTGACTATATGTACCAACATCAAGAGGTTTATTGAAATATTATGTAAAGAACCTAGTTCGGTGAGGGATGTTTCATGTATTCACTAAACCCATTCCAAAAAGGTTTAGAAAAGATTTCGATTGTTAAGGAGTTTCGGGATGTTTTGAAAAAGTGAGAAGTTTGCCCCCCACATCAAGAAATTGAGTTCTTGTATAGACTTGGTTCCTAGTGCAAGGCCTGCTATACCCAATTCGAAGGATAGCTCCAACGGAGAAGGATGAGTTGAGGAATCAAACAAGTGAGTTGTTAATAAAAGGGTTGATTAGATCTAGTCGCTTAATTTGGTGCGTAGCATTAGTTTTCGACAAAGTCTGATGGCTCTTTAAGGCTTAGTGTAAATTATCGAGATCTGAACAAGCAGACGATTAAGAACAAGTATCCTCTACCCATATAGGTGACATGTTTGATCAACTCCATGGTGCTCGAGTATTCTTACAAATGGGTCCGAGCACAAGATTCCATCAACTAAGGATAGCAAAAGATTGCATTTCATTAACTACGTTCAGAGGTCCAGATTGTTTGTAAGAATGGTTGGTTATGCCTTTTAAGCTGACCAATGCGCCCGCCTATTTTGGGGACCTCATGAACAGAGTGTTTAGAAATGTGCTCAACAAATTCGTGTTGGTTTTTATTGATGATATTCTCATCTATTCAAAGACCGAGGAGGAACATGAAAGACCTTTGGAGATTGTATCAAGGATGTTAAGGAGATGTGCTTAAAGCTAAATTCCCCAAATGCCATTTCTAAGAGAAAGAGGTAAGGTTCGTTAGACACGTAGTGTTAGAGGATGGAGTTTCGAATAGATCCAAGGATAATTTCAACTATACAAGATTGGAAGTAGCCATAGACATCGACGGATGTCCGCAACTTCTTAGAATTGGCAAGGTATCATTGGAGGTTTATTCTGGATTTCTCAAAATTTTCTCCCATCTAATGAAGCTATCCAAGAAGAATGTTAAATTTGACTGGACACCGAAATGTGAGGAAGCGTTTAATGAGCTAAAGAAACGGTTGACCAATGCTCCAGTCCTAGCTATTATTGATGGAAGCGGCAGTTGACCGTATACATAGATTCTTATGGAGATGGAATAGGTGTAGTTTTAGTGCGACATGGAAGATTATCGCTTATGCAAATAGGTAGCTAAAGCCTCATGAGCGAAATTATGCAACGCACGACTAAGAACTATTAGCTGTCATATTCGCATTAAAGTTGTGGAGGCATTGTTTACTAGGTGAAATTTTTTATTTCTTCACTAATTACAAATCTTTAAAATATCTTTTCACTTAGAAGGATTTAAATACGGCGCAACAACGTTTGTTAGTATTCCTCACATCATATGATCTTGACATTTTGTTTACATTCGGAAAGGCCAACGTAGTAGTAATGTGTTAAGCATAAGGCATGATATTATAGCTTATTTAGTAGTAACTTCGACTCTTCCAGAAAGAATTTCCAGCAAATAAAGTGAAGATAGGCATCTAAAGAAGATAATTGAGGATACAAGCAAAGGGTGGGATTCAAACTTGAAAATAGATAACCATGGGGTATAATAGTTAAAAGGGAGAATTTGGGTACCCAATGTTGATGGCTTAAGACAAGAAGTGTTAATCGAATGCCATTAATCCAAGCTTAATTCACCCTGGAGTTCACAAGATGTACAAAGAAATAAGGCAGACATTTTGGTGGAAGGGTATGAAGATGGAGATTTCCATTCATCCTAGCAGATATGCCAATTGCCAGCAGATCAAAAGTGACTAGCAAAGGACTGCAGGACTACTTCAACCTCTCGAAGTTCCAAATTTGAAATGGGACCAGATATCAATGAATTGCCTCGAACGAGGAAAGAAAATGAAGGTGTTTGGGTTATCATAGATCGATTGACCCAACTCATACACTTTATTCTAGTAAGGCCAACAAGGACTTCCTTAAGCCTTGTAGATATATACATGAAGGAGATTGTTCGTTTGTATGAAGTTTTGAGCAGCATAGTAAGTAATGAGATCCTACTTTTACCAGTCAATTCTGGAAAGCAATACATATAGCTTTGGAAAGGTAGCTAAGTATGAGCACTGCATATCATCCATAGACTAATGGGAAAACAGAAAGAGTGAACAGAGTATTAGAAGATTTTCTAAGAGCTTGCATTTTAGAATTTAAAGGCTCATGGGAGGATCATCTATGTCTTATGGAATTCTATTATAATAACAGCTACCCGGAAAGTATTGGCATGGCACCATATAAAGCCTTATATGGTCGTCTATGTAGATCACCAGCATGTTGGAACGAAACCGGATATTGGCTAGTACTTGGTCCTGATATAATTCGAGAAGCCTCAAAGAAGGTAGATATGTTTAGGAAGAATCTAAAGGATGCTCAAAGCAGCTAGAAAAGCACCTCTATTGGAGATTTTGTATTTTGAAGCTCTCTTCGGTGAAGGGAATAATAAGATCTGCGAGAGCTGGAAAGTTAGCACCTCGATATATTGGACATTTTCCCACTCTTGAATAGATTGGCCCACTAGCCTATCGAGTATGCTCAATAGAAAGGTTATCATGTGTGCACAATGTCTTTCATATGTCCCATTTACGAAAATGTATACATGAACTGAAACTAATTATAGAGGCAGCTGGTTAGGAAGATTTAAGAGTAAACCTAAACTTTCCAGTTACAGACAACCAATTCGAATCTTGGATTATTATGAGAAGTTATTAAGGAGAAACGTTGTGAGATTAGTTAAAGTCTATTGAAGTGGCGATGCTGAAGACTGCACTTGGAAAATTGATGACAGAATGAGGAAGGCATATCCTGAGTTTAGGATGGATGGATAGTCTGTATATATATTATATCGATGTAGTGTACTCTCCACCTATGGCATCGTCACTTATCATATCTTTGTATATATTTATCATATCTAGTATATTCCTTTTTGAGTTATCTTCTTCTTATCTTAAATTTCATGGACAAAATTCTTTTGAGGGGGAAAGAATGTATCGACCTATAATTTTATCATTTTGAATAGGAATATTTAATTAATTTTAAATATTCAACTAATTATTTTAAATGATAAATAATACATTTTAATTATTTTATAATGATAATAAGTGATTTATGGCCACCAGCAACACCAGCAGCACCAATAGCTGCTCCAGCTTGTGCCAAACTAGCGAAGAACTGATATATCACCCCCATATCTACTGGAGGATTTCCAGCACCCACATGGCATCAAAATTTTGATTATTAGCATTTATCGATCGACTCAAATTTCTCCTGGTAGTGGGTCGAGCATTTCCATTAATTGTGGTGCTTCCTCCACTGAGATTTACTCTTCCGTTTCCTGCTTCCAAATCTCCGTTCTCGTAAATCTGCATACGAACCTTAGTAAGATACAGAGGATCGGTCTAAGAGAGTGGGGAACACGCACCTATATATATAACTATACATCAAATACAAGTACGTTACTATAGCATTAACCCAAACCCCAATCTTATTATTTGGTTCATTGGATTAAGTTTGGAAAAAACTTTCAGGTTTAAGTTTCTTTTAAAGTTCCATAAACCTATGCTCTGATACCAACTTGTAACATCCCCTTACTTGGAGGCCAAAAACTAACGACTACGTATGCTGTAATCATCCGTAATTCTTAATCCTCGGTGACCATATACGGCGATATTAGATCCATTGATACATAGAAAACACAAGAATATGGAAAATTAAAAAGAAAAAAAATTCCACATTTCATTTCAAAACATTCCAGATTGATTACATAATCCTAGTTCGCAGACCACGTTCAGATAACATATAACTATTTGTAACGACTCGAGTTTTGCCCGCTCGAAAATCGACATCCATACTTCAAATCGTATTCGAATGCCATAGATTCGACCGTTCAAATTCGATTCGCTGGAGCTTATAACAATCATTAAGTAAATAACACAGCGGAATAAAAGAATAATACATTGATATACAGCTTTGATACAATATCTGATACAACAGATGATCCAGTAGATATCAATATACATCAGAGATGATACAATAAAATAGCAGCGGAAAGAAAATAGATAACATTTAACAGCGAAACAAATAACTCTAAGATAGTCTTCAAGGAAGAACTCCAGAACTGCAACTCCATTTCCAAGAATCAATCCAGCAATAGCTCGAACTCCCAATAACGATGCACCAAGATAACCAAGACTGGTGCGATCCAAAGACTGAACTAACTCTAGATAATCTGTTAAATCTAGCTATCTGAAAAAAACCCAACTCTAGACTGCTCGTGTAGGAAATAATGAGCACCCAGAGTTTAGGAAAGAAAACAATAAACTCCGGATCAGTCGTGGGACTGGTGTGAGCAACAAAAACAGTTTATCTTTTAAAAACATTCAACAAAAGATTTTCAAAGTCAATTCGCAATGCTTTTGAAAAATGAGACTACCATAAGGCCTCCCGCACACACACACATGCAAACGCAGAATCGGAGGAGATTTCTCCTTATGATAGTCAAAGATGCTTGATACGCATTAAAAGAAACATTTGATATTATTACTAGTGCATAGTGTAGGAAAAATCATTTCGAAAGTAAAGATATAAATCTTAGCCAACATAGACATTTCGAACTATGCCTACTATAGCTACCATCCAAACAGTGGTGACCACCATAAGTGAATAGCAGGTTCTACAACTAATACCGTACAAGTTTCGTATTGGGAATTGGATTTCCAACAAATGGTCAGGCCAAGGAACTTCCCATTGCCACTGAGAATGCCTCTGGAAAGACATCCCCGAGAACCAAACCGGAACTCTGCCAACACAAGGCCGGGTTACCCCTAACTGGGTAACTACTGACACGAGCACGCCATTCCCCGATCGTAAACGATCTTTTTCACGGGATCCCGATAACCAACAACTACAAAGTAATAAATTCGTAGTAACCACATAGGTTAAATATCTGGGCTCCATACCATGATATCACCTCTATCCAGAAGGAAATGTACATACCCTAAGGGGAGCTACAGCAACCCCTAATAACCTTGCCGCATCTTTCCTGTTTTGACCATTTCCGGGATGTGAGGCTCGATGAATTCACGTCCACAAAAACATACTTTATACAAAAGCCATGCTTTGGGTCAACAAATGATCAACACAATGATCACTAAGATAGACGATCAAATAAATGATCCTATCACAAATAATCAACACAATGATCATTTCAGCAACACTTGGCATGTCACATTACCAAATTGGGAATATATCGCTGATAACTTCAACTATATAACCTTTGAGCACATACGTCTCAAAGAAGGGTGTTAAGCAAAGAATAAATTCTCCGCCACCAACAGAAATATATTTGAAAGAAATCGGCTTTATATCTCAACTTGTAATGTCAGGCATACAATCCATACAAGTCTGTTCTGGGTTCGAACAGAACCGAAGGCACTTCCAAAGAAGTCCTTGCAATCCGAATATTCACTAATCACGTTCGGACTTCCCATCACATATGGAGTTTCTATACCGGCGCGACTCGGTGCAGAAACAATCGATAGGTCATCCTATCGCTTTCGCAAATACCCGGTCTTCAACACCGGTCTTCAATGCTATCCATAACGACATATCACATATTCGGAATGGGATATATGACACAAAGGTCCTCTCCTGGCTAAACCGAATAGTGAGCGCAATATTTCAAAAACAAATGGATAATGGGATTTCAATTAAGTCACAACTTAATAATTCAAAACTTTCTTTCAAATGGTTTAATCCAATTACCATTTAAATCTTTAAACAAAAAGATTCATTTTCACAACCTTTAACGGTTTAAACAATTTTCACATTTTAATCTTTTAAACAAAAGATTCATTCACAGATTTTCCAAATCAATTTTTCATTTCAATTTGATTAACTCGTTAAATCTTTAAATCAAAGATTTAACTTATAGCCTTCAAAACAATTTCATTTCAATTTGATTTAAACAAATCATCAATTTAAATCTGTCAAAAATAAACAGATTTAATTCATAGCTTTCAAAAAGAATTCATTCATAACTTAGGAAAAATCATTTCTCTATTCAATCTTGAAATTTCCCTAATTAACTGGAATCTCAGTTCTTATCTAAAAGGGTTTATCATTTGAAAACAACAGTTTTCATTTTGGAATCTGATTCATTTATACGAGTTGAAATCCTTGGGTTAAATTCAAATTCCCAAAACAATACTTTAAAAATGGTTTAACTCATAATGATTAGTATAATATCATTAATCCCTAGTTTCAAATTACAGAATTCAATTTCAATATTGAATTTAAATTTAAATCAAATTATTTAAATCCCAAAACTTAATCAAGTAATTTAAAAATAATAAATTTTATTTTGAAATTTCATTCTAAAAGCTTTTCACATTTATTTCGATTCCATTTCCAAAACATTTGAATTTAAAAAATTCAAGTTTAACTATTTCAAAAATCTGCGACTTAATCGATTTCCTCGTGAAATCCATAACTGTGTGTATGGTGTGGTCCAGGGTTTAACACAATAGTGCAACACCATTCAATCATGACAGATCAAAACACAGAAATAAAATTGATAAGCGATATAAACTATAACGCTTATCATACATTCACAGATTCACTAGATAATATACAAATATATCATCAATAAATGAATAAATACACAGCTCAATTCACAGAAAAAAATATCACAGATCAGATAGGAAAATCAATTCAAGGCAACTCATATCACACAATCATTCATAAGTAAGGTCAAACATTCAATAAACATTTATAAGCAGGATTAATTAATTTTTTTAATCCTAAGTAATTCAATTTATTTCCAATTAAATTAATTATTTATGAATTAATCCAATTCTAATTAATAAATTACAAATCATTTGATATAAATTAATTTATTAATTACCTTGATTAATTACATCAATTAATCACCTCGTTATTAATTATTCCTTAATTGCTCATTATATAAATCAATTATCCCATAATAAATTATCCCCATATATTATTCTTTGGCAAATTACAAAGGTAATTACCCAATTTACTCCATTTATAAATCATCTTCACTAATTACTTTCCAGTAATTATCATTAACTACTTTCCCAAGTAATTATGCTCCATTAATTACACTAAGAAGGTTACACTATCAAATATTTTCTTAAACTAATTAAACTAAATTAATTAACTTAAATTGATCATATTATCAAAATTAATTACAAGAAGTGATTAATTTTTTTCCAATTACTTTATCAAGTAATTTTATTTATCAATTTACAAATGATTGTCAAAATTGATTAATTTAATTAATTAAATAAAATTAATTACAGTAATTAATTCTTTAAAAAAAAAATCTTTTAAAATAATTGTAAATGGCATTTATTACTTGCATATGAAACCTATATAAGGGAAGTCTTTAACTAATTTACTTATTTAATTACTTAGTTAATTAATATTAACTTTTTTTAATCAAAATACTTAAACTATTAAGGCCATATCAACAGACCCGAGGAAAGTATCTCATTTACTCGAGTAAATCTCGAGTCATCCCCTACTTTTCCCCGTGTCTCACTCTTCTCCTACCCCTACCTGTTCTTTCTTCTTCTTTTTTTTTTTTATATTTAAAACCTGGAATCACTCAGAAAAAACTCCAGTACTAACCAAAACATAGTTCACCAGAAAATGCAGTGCACCGTGCACATGCACGGTGGCGCCGAGCCACTCAGATCATCGTCGATGATCTGACTACATCGACCATCACCCAAACACTCCATTTCAAGCATCAACCCACCACCCCACACTCGAGATTGAAATCGAGTGATCGAAGCTAACCTGGAAACACTGGAACAGGCGAGAGCGTCACCAACCCCAACCCTGTCATCGCCAAAATCACGGCCCTCCGACCACCAGAAACCTAGAAACTCCGACCATGCTTTCATCCATGACCCAGCTACCATCTCCCAAAGACGCGTTGCACTCGGTCAATCGAAGAAGATGAACGAATCGAGAAACCCAGCCTCTCCAAAATTAGGTTTACGAACAAGAAATGCCTGCCGCTACCCCCACGTCCAACAAACCACCACCGCACCATTTTTCCGAGCATCTACGTTCATCCCTCCATCCCCAGACGAGATCCCCCTCTCTACCAACCCGAGGATCATCAGAGATCACCCGAACAAGGAAATTCACACATACCCGAACTACTCCTTCATTCACAATCTAAAAATTGTGATTTTATTTCTAAAAATCATGATTTTGTTTAAGGATTTGATTTAAAATCCTGAATCCATAAATTACTAACTTTGAATTTTGAGTTAGCATAACCATTCCTGTACTTATGTTTTCCCAGAGCCAAATAAGTATTGTTTTACTTAGTTTAAAACTCTAAACTAAAGTCTGAAATGAAACAAATCAAGTTTCATGAATGTCTGAAAACTAAGCAAAGATCAATTTTAAGATTTTGAATTTAAAAATTTAGATATGCACCTGAGGACTATAATACAGAGGGTGATCAGACAACAATACCCACTGACATGCATTCTCATAGAACAGCATATACTTTAAATATCATACTGAATACAACATAATTATTAGCATGCAAGCATCAACTATCACTAAAATTTTCACAAGCAACAAGATTACTTAAGTATATATATAAAAAAAAAAAGTTACTCACTGTATTTCCAGAGTGAACAGAGCATTCTATTTATAACAGGGTTGCAACTGAATCTTGCTTCTTTGTTTTCAGTTGAATTATTGTTTGAATTTTTAAAGATGGCGAGCTTCAGTTTTTTTTTTTTTTTTGCATAGTTTTATTTATTTATTTGTTTGATGAAAGAACTGAGGTGGGAGGTTGATATAAAGAAAAATGTTTTACTGTGTGATGTACTAACTTTGTACAGGTTGATTATCTCATTTAGTATAATAGACATGGCTAGAGTGATTCTTGTATTTAATGCATGAAGCATGTTGCATTAATTACCTTACTTCCTCCCATACTTGCTGGTCTTTACTTCAGTACTTGTTGTTTTCCATATTTCTGAAATGAGTTGCCTCTTTGTTTAAATCTTTAGATGATATTTACTTTAAATTTTCTCTCAGGCATGCTATAATTTTTTGATGAACGAATGGACTAAAGGCATATATTGATGTATATAAAGGAGAGGGGTATACAAGAAGGTGTGCAGTTTACTGATGCAACAGTTTTTTTTTTTTTTTTTTTTTTTTTTTATATGTATGGGCTGAAGTTTGAAAGCATTAAATGCTTTGTACTTGGTTATGCATTTGTTTGCTTCAGCCTACATCTTTTAGCTCGGCTGAAATCTTGTTTCCATTTTAATAATATTTTGCTCATACTTGTTGACTATGCAGTTTTGGTTTTGTGGCTGATGATACTTTGTTTGCTTTGTTTATTTGTTATGTTTACACTTGTTTGTACTATAATACTTAGATACTATTTATGCATATGTTTATTTTTTTCATTTGATTTTATTTTATTCCTTTTACAAGTATACCTACTTGTTTGTATTTTTTTTGTTTACTTGTTCTTTTTAGTTTAGTTTTATACTTATTGTTTTTGTTTTATAATTTATCTTCTAATCATATTTCTAACATACGTATTAAATTTACAACGTATATTTTATTTTATTTCTTTCTTTTGTTTTCTTTCTTTTAACTTGTATTTATAATATTACTTTACAAATAACTTCTATTTTAAAATTGTTGTTTAAATTTAGCAAATGTTCTACTTTCTATTTTTATAAAAATCTATCTTATATTAATTTCTATTTCTAGAATAAATAATAATTATTATTATTTTACTTCAAATTTATTATCTTATGTTATTTTATAAACTCAAATCATTATTAACCGTCAATTCAAATATTTATTATTACTTATTTATTTATTTTATACTCATGTCAAATATCTGTATTTTATGATTATTTTTAAACCATTTACTTGAGATTTTAACTCAAGTTCAATATATACATATATATTATATAAAATTTGCTCATATATACCCAAATATATATATATACATTCAATATATACACATATTTACAGTATTTTAAATGTAAATGATTTATACAGAATATACTTGGATCCGGGGAAACTCGCATCACTTAATCAATTAATTTCACAAATTTTATTCAAAATGAAATTACTTAACAATTTTAAATTCAAAAATTCTATTAATTATCAATTTAAATATTTATAAAATCCGGGGTCGTTACAGACTTCCCCCCTTAAAAGAATTTCGTCCTCGAAATTTGCAGGCACGAAAACAACAAGGATAGATGAAAGATAGAGAAATATCTTTTCAGATCAAACTGGATATCGATTCTGCATTTGGCTCACCAAATCAGAATATCAACAATAGATACAAGAAATTAAAATTAAAATTTCAAATTTTGGTTTTAAACAAAATCATTTTATCGATACTATTCTAATCATTCTTCATATTCTATTTATCAAGTTAATTCAATTAAAAATTTCTAATTTATTCAAAATTTTAATTCTAAATTTCAAATTCATTAAAGTTTAAAACGAAAAACTGATAAGAAATCGATGAAGATACGAAGTAATAATTTTCTGCAACGATTCGTAAGGCCACCATCACACCGAAACTTCTTCTTGTAGCTGGTACGAAGAAATCAAAAGAATTTGGAAACGAATCAAAGAAAATTGATAAGAAAGATGTTTCCACTGTTGTTACAGAGTATCGACCAATTATAGTCGTATTTCCCTGCCCTCTATCTCGTTCTCTTCTTGCACTCATACTTACTATTAGTGGATAGTAAGAGAATTTACTGAGGCATTCAAACGGATATCTTAAGGATTACTCATTCTAGGATTTACTTCACCCTATCTCTAATGAGTTACTTAATGTGTTACACTCCTGAGCTAAAGTTTCACCTTAGCTCTGATACCAAATGTAACGACTCGAGTTTTGCCCGCTCGAAAATCGACATCCATACTTCAAATCGTATTCGAATGCCATAGATTCGACCGTTCAAATTCGATTCGCCGGAGCTTATAACAATCATTAAGTAAATAACACAGCGGAATAAAAGAATAATACATTGATATACAGCTTTGATACAATATCTGATACAACAGATGATCCAGTAGATATCAATATACATCAGAGATGATACAATAAAATAGCAGCGGAAAGAAAATAGATAACATTTAACAGCGAAACAAATAACTCTAAGATAGTCTTCAAGGAAGAACTCCAGAACTGCAACTCCATTTCCAAGAATCAATCCAGCAATAGCTCGAACTCCCAATAACGATGCACCAAGATAACCAAGACTGGTGCGATCCAAAGACTGAACTAACTCTAGATAATCTGTTAAATCTAGCTATCTGAAAAAAACCCAACTCTAGACTGCTCGTGTAGGAAATAATGAGCACCCAGAGTTTAGGAAAGAAAACAATAAACTCCGGATCAGTCGTGGGACTGGTGTGAGCAACAAAAACAGTTTATCTTTTAAAAACATTCAACAAAAGATTTTCAAAGTCAATTCGCAATGCTTTTGAAAAATGAGACTACCATAAGGCCTCCCGCACACACACACATGCAAACGCAGAATCGGAGGAGATTTCTCCTTATGATAGTCAAAGATGCTTGATACGCATTAAAAGAAACATTTGATATTATTACTAGTGCATAGTGTAGGAAAAATCATTTCGAAAGTAAAGATATAAATCTTAGCCAACATAGACATTTCGAACTATGCCTACTATAGCTACCATCCAAACAGTGGTGACCACCATAAGTGAATAGCAGGTTCTACAACTAATACCGTACAAGTTTCGTATTGGGAATTGGATTTCCAACAAATGGTCAGGCCAAGGAACTTCCCATTGCCACTGAGAATGCCTCTGGAAAGACATCCCCGAGAACCAAACCGGAACTCTGCCAACACAAGGCCGGGTTACCCCTAACTGGGTAACTACTGACACGAGCACGCCATTCCCCGATCGTAAACGATCTTTTTCACGGGATCCCGATAACCAACAACTACAAAGTAATAAATTCGTAGTAACCACATAGGTTAAATATCTGGGCTCCATACCATGATATCACCTCTATCCAGAAGGAAATGTACATACCCTAAGGGGAGCTACAGCAACCCCTAATAACCTTGCCGCATCTTTCCTGTTTTGACCATTTCCGGGATGTGAGGCTCGATGAATTCACGTCCACAAAAACATACTTTATACAAAAGCCATGCTTTGGGTCAACAAATGATCAACACAATGATCACTAAGATAGACGATCAAATAAATGATCCTATCACAAATAATCAACACAATGATCATTTCAGCAACACTTGGCATGTCACATTACCAAATTGGGAATATATCGCTGATAACTTCAACTATATAACCTTTGAGCACATACGTCTCAAAGAAGGGTGTTAAGCAAAGAATAAATTCTCCGCCACCAACAGAAATATATTTGAAAGAAATCGGCTTTATATCTCAACTTGTAATGTCAGGCATACAATCCATACAAGTCTGTTCTGGGTTCGAACAGAACCGAAGGCACTTCCAAAGAAGTCCTTGCAATCCGAATATTCACTAATCACGTTCGGACTTCCCATCACATATGGAGTTTCTATACCGGCGCGACTCGGTGCAGAAACAATCGATAGGTCATCCTATCGCTTTCGCAAATACCCGGTCTTCAACACCGGTCTTCAATGCTATCCATAACGACATATCACATATTCGGAATGGGATATATGACACAAAGGTCCTCTCCTGGCTAAACCGAATAGTGAGCGCAATATTTCAAAAACAAATGGATAATGGGATTTCAATTAAGTCACAACTTAATAATTCAAAACTTTCTTTCAAATGGTTTAATCCAATTACCATTTAAATCTTTAAACAAAAAGATTCATTTTCACAACCTTTAACGGTTTAAACAATTTTCACATTTTAATCTTTTAAACAAAAGATTCATTCACAGATTTTCCAAATCAATTTTTCATTTCAATTTGATTAACTCGTTAAATCTTTAAATCAAAGATTTAACTTATAGCCTTCAAAACAATTTCATTTCAATTTGATTTAAACAAATCATCAATTTAAATCTGTCAAAAATAAACAGATTTAATTCATAGCTTTCAAAAAGAATTCATTCATAACTTAGGAAAAATCATTTCTCTATTCAATCTTGAAATTTCCCTAATTAACTGGAATCTCAGTTCTTATCTAAAAGGGTTTATCATTTGAAAACAACAGTTTTCATTTTGGAATCTGATTCATTTATACGAGTTGAAATCCTTGGGTTAAATTCAAATTCCCAAAACAATACTTTAAAAATGGTTTAACTCATAATGATTAGTATAATATCATTAATCCCTAGTTTCAAATTACAGAATTCAATTTCAATATTGAATTTAAATTTAAATCAAATTATTTAAATCCCAAAACTTAATCAAGTAATTTAAAAATAATAAATTTTATTTTGAAATTTCATTCTAAAAGCTTTTCACATTTATTTCGATTCCATTTCCAAAACATTTGAATTTAAAAAATTCAAGTTTAACTATTTCAAAAATCTGCGACTTAATCGATTTCCTCGTGAAATCCATAACTGTGTGTATGGTGTGGTCCAGGGTTTAACACAATAGTGCAACACCATTCAATCATGACAGATCAAAACACAGAAATAAAATTGATAAGCGATATAAACTATAACGCTTATCATACATTCACAGATTCACTAGATAATATACAAATATATCATCAATAAATGAATAAATACACAGCTCAATTCACAGAAAAAATATCACAGATCAGATAGGAAAATCAATTCAAGGCAACTCATATCACACAATCATTCATAAGTAAGGTCAAACATTCAATAAACATTTATAAGCAGGATTAATTAATTTTTTTAATCCTAAGTAATTCAATTTATTTCCAATTAAATTAATTATTTATGAATTAATCCAATTCTAATTAATAAATTACAAATCATTTGATATAAATTAATTTATTAATTACCTTGATTAATTACATCAATTAATCACCTCGTTATTAATTATTCCTTAATTGCTCATTATATAAATCAATTATCCCATAATAAATTATCCCCATATATTATTCTTTGGCAAATTACAAAGGTAATTACCCAATTTACTCCATTTATAAATCATCTTCACTAATTACTTTCCAGTAATTATCATTAACTACTTTCCCAAGTAATTATGCTCCATTAATTACACTAAGAAGGTTACACTATCAAATATTTTCTTAAACTAATTAAACTAAATTAATTAACTTAAATTGATCATATTATCAAAATTAATTACAAGAAGTGATTAATTTTTTTCCAATTACTTTATCAAGTAATTTTATTTATCAATTTACAAATGATTGTCAAAATTGATTAATTTAATTAATTAAATAAAATTAATTACAGTAATTAATTCTTTAAAAAAAAAATCTTTTAAAATAATTGTAAATGGCATTTATTACTTGCATATGAAACCTATATAAGGGAAGTCTTTAACTAATTTACTTATTTAATTACTTAGTTAATTAATATTAACTTTTTTTAATCAAAATACTTAAACTATTAAGGCCATATCAACAGACCCGAGGAAAGTATCTCATTTACTCGAGTAAATCTCGAGTCATCCCCTACTTTTCCCCGTGTCTCACTCTTCTCCTACCCCTACCTGTTCTTTCTTCTTCTTTTTTTTTTTTATATTTAAAACCTGGAATCACTCAGAAAAAACTCCAGTACTAACCAAAACATAGTTCACCAGAAAATGCAGTGCACCGTGCACATGCACGGTGGCGCCGAGCCACTCAGATCATCGTCGATGATCTGACTACATCGACCATCACCCAAACACTCCATTTCAAGCATCAACCCACCACCCCACACTCGAGATTGAAATCGAGTGATCGAAGCTAACCTGGAAACACTGGAACAGGCGAGAGCGTCACCAACCCCAACCCTGTCATCGCCAAAATCACGGCCCTCCGACCACCAGAAACCTAGAAACTCCGACCATGCTTTCATCCATGACCCAGCTACCATCTCCCAAAGACGCGTTGCACTCGGTCAATCGAAGAAGATGAACGAATCGAGAAACCCAGCCTCTCCAAAATTAGGTTTACGAACAAGAAATGCCTGCCGCTACCCCCACGTCCAACAAACCACCACCGCACCATTTTTCCGAGCATCTACGTTCATCCCTCCATCCCCAGACGAGATCCCCCTCTCTACCAACCCGAGGATCATCAGAGATCACCCGAACAAGGAAATTCACACATACCCGAACTACTCCTTCATTCACAATCTAAAAATTGTGATTTTATTTCTAAAAATCATGATTTTGTTTAAGGATTTGATTTAAAATCCTGAATCCATAAATTACTAACTTTGAATTTTGAGTTAGCATAACCATTCCTGTACTTATGTTTTCCCAGAGCCAAATAAGTATTGTTTTACTTAGTTTAAAACTCTAAACTAAAGTCTGAAATGAAACAAATCAAGTTTCATGAATGTCTGAAAACTAAGCAAAGATCAATTTTAAGATTTTGAATTTAAAAATTTAGATATGCACCTGAGGACTATAATACAGAGGGTGATCAGACAACAATACCCACTGACATGCATTCTCATAGAACAGCATATACTTTAAATATCATACTGAATACAACATAATTATTAGCATGCAAGCATCAACTATCACTAAAATTTTCACAAGCAACAAGATTACTTAAGTATATATATAAAAAAAAAAGTTACTCACTGTATTTCCAGAGTGAACAGAGCATTCTATTTATAACAGGGTTGCAACTGAATCTTGCTTCTTTGTTTTCAGTTGAATTATTGTTTGAATTTTTAAAGATGGTGAGCTTCAGTTTTTTTTTTTTTTTTGCATAGTTTTATTTATTTATTTGTTTGATGAAAGAACTGAGGTGGGAGGTTGATATAAAGAAAAATGTTTTACTGTGTGATGTACTAACTTTGTACAGGTTGATTATCTCATTTAGTATAATAGACATGGCTAGAGTGATTCTTGTATTTAATGCATGAAGCATGTTGCATTAATTACCTTACTTCCTCCCATACTTGCTGGTCTTTACTTCAGTACTTGTTGTTTTCCAGATTTCTGAAATGAGTTGCCTCTTTGTTTAAATCTTTAGATGATATTTACTTTAAATTTTCTCTCAGGCATGCTATAATTTTTTGATGAACGAATGGACTAAAGGCATATATTGATGTATATAAAGGAGAGGGGTATACAAGAAGGTGTGCAGTTTACTGATGCAACAGTTTTTTTTTTTTTTTTTTTTTTTTTTTTATATGTATGGGCTGAAGTTTGAAAGCATTAAATGCTTTGTACTTGGTTATGCATTTGTTTGCTTCAGCCTACATCTTTTAGCTCGGCTGAAATCTTGTTTCCATTTTAATAATATTTTGCTCATACTTGTTGACTATGCAGTTTTGGTTTTGTGGCTGATGATACTTTGTTTGCTTTGTTTATTTGTTATGTTTACACTTGTTTGTACTATAATACTTAGATACTATTTATGCATATGTTTATTTTTTTCATTTGATTTTATTTTATTCCTTTTACAAGTATACCTACTTGTTTGTATTTTTTTTGTTTACTTGTTCTTTTTAGTTTAGTTTTATACTTATTGTTTTTGTTTTATAATTTATCTTCTAATCATATTTCTAACATACGTATTAAATTTACAACGTATATTTTATTTTATTTCTTTCTTTTGTTTTCTTTCTTTTAACTTGTATTTATAATATTACTTTACAAATAACTTCTATTTTAAAATTGTTGTTTAAATTTAGCAAATGTTCTACTTTCTATTTTTATAAAAATCTATCTTATATTAATTTCTATTTCTAGAATAAATAATTATTATTATTATTTTACTTCAAATTTATTATCTTATGTTATTTTATAAACTCAAATCATTATTAACCGTCAATTCAAATATTTATTATTACTTATTTATTTATTTTATACTCATGTCAAATATCTGTATTTTATGATTATTTTTAAACCATTTACTTGAGATTTTAACTCAAGTTCAATATATACATATATATTATATAAAATTTGCTCATATATACCCAAATATATATATATATACATTCAATATATACACATATTTACAGTATTTTAAATGTAAATGATTTATACAGAATATACTTGGATCCGGGGAAACTCGCATCACTTAATCAATTAATTTCACAAATTTTATTCAAAATGAAATTACTTAACAATTTTAAATTCAAAAATTCTATTAATTATCAATTTAAATATTTATAAAATCCGGGGTCGTTACACTATTACAAAATACGCCCAGAGAAAAATAAGAAGATGTCCCCTTGGATGATCAGAGAATATACTAAGGCATAAGATATTTTTGCCTTTAAAAACAAACACATTGTGGAAATAATAAGCTTGCCTCCTTCACCTCTTTAGAAGCATTATTCGTATATAAAACACGTGAAAACCTTAAATCTCAACCTACTCAAAATCAATTGAATATTTGAGAGTTTAAGGGGAAAACAAAAACTTCGAGTCGGACTTAAAGCCTGGTATGAATAATAATTTACCAGCTCAAACCATTAAGATAACTAGTGAGTCCATGCCGCTTAGCAGAATGGGTTTTTCTCTCACTTGTATCCTAAAACATTTATAAAATCATATACTATGCTCATGCATTCACAATGGTTAAAACATAGTATTTCAAAATATTATAATGATATGCAAAACATTTAAATCAAATCTGGATTACCCATCCCCGGTCATTCTGACTATCTGTCTCAATTATTAACATGTTAAATGCTTATGGACTATCTATCTAGTTTCATAGTTTTGATGGGATCATTGAGAACCTGTTGGTAACTCTAATATATTTTCTCTTATCCTAGTTTTCATATGCTAACAGGAACCTATTGACCGATTGTTAATATCTTAATTCGGATATAGTTTTCATGGGCTAACTATAGACCTATTGGCTCCTGCCAATATCAAATCATAGTTTTCATGGGCTGCCTATATACCTATCGACCCCTGCCAATATAATACAGTTTTCATGGGCTTACTGTAAACCTATTAGCCCCTGCTAATATCTTAATTATAATTTTAACATCTGTAAAGTTATATTGACTACTGGGATAACCAAACTGGTTATTCTGCCTTCCCCCAAAATATAGTTATGGGTTAATAATAGTGTGAATAATATTTCAACGTTTTTTTTGCCATGGTTATTACTTTAATTTGAGTTTAGGTTTATGTTTTGAAAACCATAAAAACATCTCTTTTGAAACCTTTGGATAGCCCCCTTCGAAAGCAAAAACCTCTATTCAAAACAATGAATACATACCTTTCGAAGCCCTTAATAAACATTATCTTTCAAAACCAATTATACCTTTTGATGGTATCAAATCATCTTTGTAAAATATAGAGCTTTGAAACAAATGAAAGTACCTCTTTCGAGAACATTAGGTTTACTCTTTTAAAAACGTCATTTGGGACAAAATGGTTGTATGCAAAAGTATCTTCTTCGAAACCAACAAAGACTGTTAGGAACTGAGTTGATGATGTTTTGATGACAACAACCTTATATAGTTATTATACTTTACTTTATAAAATATATACTAACATTTCCTTATATATATATATAGGAAGTATATGCAGGTATCATCGAAGACTGATCAGTATAAAGACTCAAGCATCAAGATGAAGATTAGAGACTCAAGATTCAAGACTTTAGAGAATCAAGATCTCAAGATCTCAAGATAAGTGTCTAGTATTTTGTTAAAACTTCATAATAGCACTCTCATCTTTCTTCCAATTTTCTTTTGGGATGGAACCCAATTTCTATCGAAACCAGTGGCTTATAAACCCACGACAAGTAGCTTACAAAACTACGACAAGTGGCTTACAAACCCACGAAAATCAAAATCATTTAAACTACTTTGTACAAGTTCTTGAGTCCTATGGAGGAGCTCTGTACGAAGGTTCTTGCAATTTCAGTTTGAATAGATTTTTCAAAATGTTTTTAAATCTGTTTTCAGAATGTTTTAGCTTTCAAAATCATGTTTTCAAAAATGTTTTCAAACTTTGTTTTAGCCTTGAAATATTCCTCTATTCTGATTTTAAAAACTTCTATTTTTAAAACATCAAAACTTATTCTGATTTTAAATATTACTTATATAATTGACGGTCTATATCAATTATATATATATATATATATATATGTTTAAAATAATGTTTTATATTCATTCTCTATCTCAAAATATTGTTTGAACACTTTACTTTGCTTCAGAGAAGTTTCAACTTGTTTTAATTTCAATTGTCTTTACAAAACAACATCTCTATAATTTTGAACTAAGGGATGTCGACATAAAGGGATACCCAATGTCGACATGGTGACAGTTGGATTCAAAATTCAATTTTCAAAAGAAGTGTCCATTCATTCGAAAACCTTTCGCCAATGGTTATGATTGTTGTGCATCTATATAAAGGCTTCCAAAACAATTTTTTTAACAACTACTTTCTTATTTTCTTCACTCTTTCTTCTCCACCATTCCATATCCATAAAACTTCATATTTTCAAGATCGTGCCATCATTCTGCCAAATTCTCAGTAGGAAATCATTTAGATACTCTCTCTATTTGATTCTCCATACTAAAGATCAAAGTGCTATTCAGAGTTATAGGATTAATTTGTATTCAAAAAGTCCATAGAGTATATCCATTCAAAAGGATTGTTATTAAGAAGTATTAGGGTGATCTTGTGTCCCGTAAATCAAGAGATTTTACCCCAGACTCGGAGATAGGAGGGTTCCTCAAGGCCTTAGAAATTAAGGGTTGTAATTTGGATATTGGCTTATAAAAATCTGTACAAGGATATTGCCTTGGTGCAGGACTGGATGTAGGAGGATTCCGAACCAGTATAAAATCCAGTGTGTTCTTTCCTTTTACTTGCTTTACTTTACTATTTGCATTTGTTATATGTTCTGTGATCATTCTATGTTAGAATTCTGTTTAGATTTGTGTTGAAAGTTTTAATCTAATCATATAGTTCATATATTCTTTAAAACACTATTCACCCCCCCCCCCTCTAGTGTTATTTCCGCCTTAAGATCCTTAATCTGCATCGCTAACAATTGGTATTAGAGCATTGGTTTTCATTGTTTTCATAATCTGAAACTTGAAAAATATAAAAATGGCATTTTTGGAAAATTGTGTTAAAACTGTTTTGAATCTATGCATTTCATCAAAGTATCATAAGTCTGCATATAGTTATTTTGAAAAATCAAGTTATCTACCGAATTGGTGTGTTATGCAGGGACAGACATGTTATATGGCTTTTGATGAATCAACACCCAATGGACAAACTGTGCAAATTGAGAAAGATAAATGGATACTTGATAGTGGCTGTTCGAGGCACATGACTGAAAATCCCGAGATACTCAAGGACATTACTTATCAAGATGGTGGATTAGTCAATTTTGGTGACAACTCTAAAGGATATGTATTTGGCGTCGGCAATGTCGGTAACTCTAAAACTTTACTTATTTCTGATGTTTTATTAGTTAAGAACTTAATACATAATTGAACAACATGGAAACTTTTGTCTCCACTACCCCAATTGTTCGATTCATAAGTCTCCTATAATTATGGATCGCCATTAAAGCGTACTTTCATTTTTAATCTTTGTTTTAAATTGTTTTGTTTGTTCATGTTTATGTATGTTCTTATATATGTTGTAATAATTAAAATGTGTTCACTTATACTCATTGTTTCATGCTTGTTCTATACATATTATTTGTTCATACTAATCATTCTTGAATTTTTAAGTAGTTAATAGTTTTTGTTGATGACAAAGGGGGAGAATGTTATAAAAATATATGTGCTTGGTGTAAGGGGGAGTCATGGAATAAAGGGTAGTTGAAGTTTTAAGAAGAAGTCAAGGAGTAAGGGGGAGTTATGGAGAGTTATGGTATGGTAAGAATATTTTATAAATAAAGGTTGTCATCATCAAAAAGGGGAAGATTGTTAGGAACTGAGTTGATGATGTTTTGATGACAACAACCTTATATAGTTATTATACTTTACTTTATAAAATATATACTAACATTTCCATATAGATATATATATATATGTATATAGGAAATATATGCAGGTATCATCGAAGACTGGTCAGTATAAAGACTCAAGCATCAAGATGAAGATTAGAGATTCAAGATTCAAGACTCTAGAGAACCAAGATTTCAAGATCTCAAGATAGGTGTCTAGTATTTTGTTAAAACTTCATAATAGCACTCTCATCTTTCTTCCAATTTTCATTTGGGATGGAACCCAATTTCTATCGAAACCAGTGGCTTACAAACCCACGACAAGTAGCTTACAAACCTATGACAAGTGGCTTACAAACCCACGAAAATCAAAATCATTTAAACTACTTTGTACAAGTTCTCGAGTCCTATGGAGGAGCTCTGTAGGAAGGTTCTTGCAATTTCAGTTTCAATAGATTTTTCAAAATATTTTTAAATCTGTTTTCAAAATGTTTTAGCTTTCAAAATCATGTTTTCAAAAATGTTTTCAAACTTTGTTTTAGCCTTGAAATATTCCTCTATTCTGATTTTAAAAACTTCTATTTTTAAAACATCAAAACTTATTCTGATTTTAAATATTACTTATATAATTGACGGTCTATATCAATTATACATGTATTTAAAATAATGTTTTATATTCATTCTCTATCTCAAAATATTGTTTAAACACTTTACTTTGCTTCAGAGAAGATTCAACTTGTTTTAAATTCAATTGTCTTTACAAAACAACATCTCTATAATTTTGAACTAAGGGATGTCGACATAAGGGGATACCCAATGTCGACATGGTGACAGTTGGATTCAAAATTCAATTTTCAAAAGAAGTGTCCATTCATTCGAAAACCTTTCGCCAATGGTTATGACTGTTGTGCATCTATATAAAGGCTTCCAAAACGAATTTTTTTAACAACTACTTCCTTATTTTCTTCACTCTTTCTTCTCCACCATTCCATATCCATAAAACTTCATATTTTCAAGATCGTGCCATCATTCTGCCAAATTCTCAATAGGAAATCATTTAGATACTCTCTCTATTTGATTCTTCATCATTCTACTAAAGATCAAAGTGCTATTCAGAGTTATAGGATTAATTTGTATTCAAAAAGTCCATAGAGTCTATCCATTCAAAAGGATTGTTATTAAGAAGTATTAGGGTGATCTTGTGTCCCGTAAATCAAGAGAGTTTACCCCAGACTCGGAGATAGGAGGGTTCCTTAAGGCCTTAGAAATTGAGGGTTGTAATTTGGATATTGGCTTATAAAAATCTGTACAAGGATATTGCCTTGGTGCAGGACTGGATGTAGGAGGATTCCGAACCAGTATAAAATCCAGTGTGTTCTTTCCTTTTACTTGCTTTACTTTACTATTTGCATTTGTTATATGTTCTGTGATCATTCTGTGTTAGAATTCTGTTTAGATTTGTGTTGAAAGTTTTAATTTAGTCATATAGTTCATATATTCTTTAAAACACTACTCACCCCTCCCCCTCCCTCTAGTGTTATTTCCGCCTTAAGATCCTTAATCTGCATCCCTAACAAAGATTTGTTTGGGTAAAAATTGATGGTTCTAGAACCATCTTAGTCGAAAGCAAAACCTTTAAAATAAAACTTTAAGGAATAGAGTCGGAACCCCTTATGACTACTTAAAGCAAAACTTTGAAAGTCAGGGTCGAAATCCCTTCCGACTCCAATACCTTCGAAACCCCAACCTTTTTGAAAGAAAATAGGGATAAAAAGCTTAGTTTTAGGTAAAATAAGGGTAACCTTTAGAAAGCATTATTGGATAATATAGTCGAAATTTAGAGTAGTGGCCAGGTCTCGACTGGGTTGGAACCTACCCTTCCAAAAGCAATTATTTAAAGGAAAAAGGTACCCCTTCGAAAGCAAATACTTTAACACAACATGACAACCTTCTTCGAAAACTAAGTATAAAACATTTTTGAAAGCATATTTTTTGATTGTGTTAAAAGCCTTAGGTAAAACTAGGCAAGAGTGTTAACTTATGAAAACAAACCAAGGTTTCGACCCCAACAGAAGCTACTCTTTCGACACCAAGGCTTCTGCCTTCTTTCCAGTCCACTACATACCAACTAAGTGATATCGTGTGTATTTGTTTAGACTATGGTGGTTTAGACGGAGTGGGTTTCAACTAGGAGAAGGTGGAGTCATTGGAGTCGAAAGGTACTTGCCAATAGAGGCGGAAATCCTTTTTCTAATTAAAGGCTGAATTATAGCAACATTTAGCAATTACTTTCTAACAACTTGCCTATTTGTAAAATATTGAATGGTTGTCATAAAAACTTTTCAAATACTTTAACTTTTTAACTGCTGCATTTATATCAGATAAAAACCATTAAAATGCAACGTTTTAGCCTGTTCACGTACTAAAACCAACTATTTCAGAAAAGTCATTCTTTCCAAATAATTTATTTTCCTTAGGAAATTGATTAGGAAAAATTCCCATAAAGCATAAAAATTTAATTTCATCATGTAACCAAACATATTAAAATTTAGACCCAATTTCTTCCTGAAATCTCGAAATCAATTTTAAACCTAATTATATCACATTTTTCATCAAAAATTCATAATAAAATTTCCATAACTTGGAAAATTCTAAAAATTAAAACACATCTCCAAAATCATGTTTTACTTAACATAAAAAATTTCATGGCAATCTAAAATAATAGACTCTCGGTTTTATGTTAAACCGTACAAATTCATATGCTTATGAATCAAAACAAATCATGATAATATAACTCATGCATATGATCATCCATTTAATCCCAAAAACAAACTTAAATCATAAATCCCAAATTATTTAATCATGGAACAAAATAGGGATGGTAGAAGATTATTATTCACGTTGAACTTGATAAGGAATTTGAGATTTTTTGTTGATTAATCTTCCCTAACTTATGATCTTTAGCTTTAGATTAAAATTCCTCTTTTCCTCCTTGTTAATGGCTAGCAATGTTTTCTTTTATAATCTGTGTTTGTGAAAGTGCGAAATAAAACGTGAATGGATAAAAGTGAGAGGTAATAGTCATGTAAAATGAAATGGCTATTTACTAATATACACATGTGTAGTTTAATTACCAAATAAACCAATTTAAAGCCCATTTATCTTAGTTACCAAGCAAGTCCCTACATAATTCATTCAAATATCAATCTCCTTATCATCATTATTCAATTTAATTAATCCAATTAAATTTCCTAAATAATATTATCAAAAATTAGGGATGTTACAGACTTCCCCCTTAAAGAATTTTGCCTTGAAATTGAAAAAGGACTAAATACTGAATAGAACAATCATCCGTAAAAACTCCAAACAACCATAGTTGTCTAATTGACAAGCAGCTATCTATATAGATCTAATATAGACATACCCTCAAAGCAGATCAGGATAAGTATCTCTAATCTTGTCCTCTGTCTCCCAAGTACAGTCCTTTTTGTTGTCGCTCCATTGAACTTTCACCAATCTGACTTTCTTGTTCCTTTACCTTTTCTCATCTCTAGCTACAACCCAGACGGGTCTTTTAAGAAAGTCAAATATGGCTCTACTACTACGTCATCCAACCCAGTTGGAGGAATAGTGGTTTCTGGATCATGCATATACTTGTGAAGATGAGACACATGAAATACAAAATGGATACTTGCCATAGTGCTCGGCAACTCTACCCTATATGCGAGATTTCCAATCCTCTCTATAATCTGGAATGGACCAACATACATTGGGGCTAACTTCCCTGAATTTCCTAACCATATCACACTCTTCATTGGTGATACCTTAATGAAAACTTTATCCCCAACTGAAAATTCTTAGTCCTTACGCCTCTTACCTGCGTAACTCATCAGTCTTGACTGAGCTTCCTTCATCCTGCCTCAGATTAACTCCATCTTTTTTGATGCCTCTCTAACCAAGTCTGGACATAAGACTAATCTGTCTCCAGTCTTCAACCAACATGCTAGTGATTTGCATAGTCTTCAATACAAACTTTAATCGGCACCATTCCTATACTAGTTGATAACTATTGTTAAGGGAAAACTCAACAAAATGTAAGTTATCTTCCTAAGATCCACCAAAGTCCAATAACCAAGCTCTCAATAAATCTTCAAGCATCTTATTGACTCTCTCTGTCTGCCCATGTGTCCGACGGTGATATGCAGTACGCGTATTGATACCCATCACTTCCTGTAGACTCTTCTAGAATTCACTAGTGAACAATGCATCTTTGTCACTGAATACACTACTAGGAACTCCATGCAATCCAACTATGTACTTCATGAACAACCTAACTAAAGGAGGTGCCATTCTAGTTGATTTAACTGGAATGAAATTGACACTCTCGGTCATCTGGCCACCATAAACCATGTACTTTCATTACCTCCATTTGACCTTGGCAACCCGTCTATAAAATCTATGGATATCAAATCCCATTTCCAAATTAGAATCTCTAAGGGTTGAATTAGCCCACTTGGCTTTTGATTATCGGCCTTCACTTGTTGACAGATTGCACACTACCCAAGCCAACATCCTTCTTCATGCCTTCCAAATAGAAGCTCCTCTTCATATCCTGATACATCTTGGTTCCTCCAGGATGAATCGTAAACTTGGATCGATGATATTTTCTAAGAACTTCCTCAGGTCCTCTACATTCGGAACACACAACCATCCCTTCTTTCTCAACCATCCTCTTTGGTAAAGGCCAAAATCCTTTAGATCATCGAACTTAGTTCCAATCTTAAGTCTTTTGATTTTCTCAACTAACAATGGATCCTCCTTTTGCTTAGAAGAAATCCACTTGATCAACACTGGTCGAACTTCCATACAGGACAACATGGCAGTATTCTGATTAGAACAAGCAGTCAATCTTAACTACACCCAACAACTGGCTAAAGTTTCTGAATCCTTCCACTCTGCCAACATAGCTAACACCGTATTCTGATGTCTTCTGCTAAGAGCATTCTCTACCTTATTATCTTTTCCTAGTGTGTACTCTATACTAAAATCATAAGCAGCCAAAAACTCCAGCCGCCTCTGTTGTCTCATATTCAACTTCTTTTGAGAGAATAAATATCTTATAGACTTATGATTGGCAAAGAGCTCAAACCCCTCCCCTAAGAGATAATGTCTCTAAATCCTCAATGCGGAGATCATTGCAGCCATCTTCAAATCATGAGTAGGATATCTAACTTCATGCGATATAAGCTGCCTAGATGCGTAGGCAATAACTTTACCATTCTGCATCAATACCGCTCCTAATCCAGTACCACATGCAACAGTATACACAGCCAACCCTTGGTTCCCATCTGGAACTACTAAAACTGGTGCATTGGTTAATAAATTAAGGAATGCTTTTTCACATTTGCCAGGCAAAATAAACTTCACCTCCTTCTTGGTAAGCTTAGTTAAAGGTGCTGTTATCTGCGAGAAACTTTTAATGAATCATCGGTAGTAGCCAGCATACCTCAGTGTCCCAAGCACAACTCTAAGATGATCTTCATGCCCTCTCTCATCCTTAGAGTATATTAAAATGTCATTTATAAATACAAGAACAAACCTATCCATATACTCTCGGAAAACTCGGTTCATCAAATCCACAAAGAAAGCAGGTGCATTTGTTATACCAAATGGCATCACCAAACACTCATATGAATTATATCTAGTTTGAAACGCTATCAAAGTAATACTATCCTTCGTCACTCTTAACTGTTGGAAACCTGTTGCCAAATTCAACTAGGAAAATACTCTGGCTTCATTCAACTGATCGAACAAGTCATCTATTCTAGGCAAATGATACTTATTCTTAATTGTCCTTTCGTTTAACTTGCGGTAGTCAATACACAACCTTAACGACCCATCTGGTTTCTTCACGAACACCATGGACACTCCCCAAGGCAAACTGCTTGGTCTAATAAAATTTCTTCCTTCAAGATCCACTAGTTGCACCTTCAAATCCTTCCTCTCAATAGGTGTCATTCTGCTAGGTAATCTACTTACAAGTTCTGCTCCTGGCATAAGATGTATTCTAAACTCAACAGCACTTTTCGAGGGTAGTCCAGTGACTGGCACAAAGACATCTGCAAACTCTCTTGCCACCTGAACCCGACTTAACTCATTTCCAACCTCCATAGCATTTAGCAAAGCACTTACATTTCAGTTGGTATTCTCTACTAAGGTTATAACTCGGTTATGACTATCAGGGTGTCTCAGTGATATCTTCTTATCTTGGTAAAATATTTTGGCCTCATACTTACCCAACCAATCCATACCCAAAATGATTTTGAAATCTATGAAATCAATAACACACAAACTGCATGCAAACTTATGACCTAACAAATCAAGTTCTCTTTGGTCACATCTTAATCCTAGAGTTGCATACCCTCCTATTGGATTCGCAACCCTTACGGAAGCAATAAGGTAGGTGGGTTCTAAACATAATCTATCAACCAAACACTAAGATATAAATGAATGTGATGCACCGGTACCATAAAGTACCATAACTGGTATACCCTGAATCAAAAACGTGCCTTCCATCATAGACTTTCCTTTATCAGATGTTGTAGGCCTAGCTGGTCCTATAGCAAAAAAAAATTCCTCTGTTCTCCCTAACTGGTTCTGGACACTGATTCTTGTAATGCCTAACTTGATCACAGTTGAAGCATTTAACATTCTTCTTATTTGCAGCCTTCTTCCCATTTCCTAACCGACATTATTAGCAATGTGGCCCTTCTTGTCACATTTATAGCACAATACCTCGGCCTTTGACTTCTAAGATGTATCTCTCTTCTAGGTTCCCCTTTTCTTAAATAACTTTCTCTTCTTTCCTTGAGAACCCTAAGTTTCCACTGGCTTTTCTCTAGCATAACTAGCAAGCATTTTCTCATGGAGAATAGCTATCTCTACCACCACATGACAAGGATCATAGACATGTGTCATGGTCATTATAGCAAGTTCAGGCCTCAATTCCCAAATGAACTTCTCATTTCTTCTGAAGTCGATATCTATAATATTTTGTCCATACCGGGACAACTCCTTAAACTTAGTAGCACACTCAACAGCCGACATCTCCCCCTGCTCCAGATCCATAGACTTCCTCATCAACTCAGACATAGAAAACTCCGATACAAACTTCTGCTCAAATCTTATTTTAAAATCATTCCAAGTTAACTACTCTTCTGGTACTCCGGCAGTTACATTATTCCATCGATGTAGTGCTGACCCATGCAACTGTCTAGAGGATAACCTCCTCTTCTATCCATCATTCAAACCCAAATCATAAAATATACACTCATAATGCAACAGCCAATTACGAACCTCTACGGCACTCTCCATTCCTAAAAATGGCTCCCTACCCAAACTAGTGTAATCACTACTCAATAAAGCAATATTCCCTACCAGAGCTATAGGATTAGCTCCTCCTACATTTCCAGCAACACCAGTAGCTGCTCCATCTTGCACCAAACCAGCAAAGAACTAATACATCGCCCCCATATCTATTGGCGGGTTTCTAGCACCCACATCGGCATCAACATTTTGATTATTAGCATTAGCCGATTGACCCGAGTTTCTCTTAGTAGTGGGTCGAGCATTTCCATTAGTTGTGGTACTTCCCCCATCGAGATTTCCTCTTCTGTTTTCTGCTTCCATATCTCCATTCTCGTAAATCAGCATACGAGCCTTAGTAAGATACAAAAAAACGGTCTAAAAGAGTGGGGGATACACACTTATATATATATATATATATATCAAATACAAGTGCATTACTGTAGCGTTAACCCAAACCCCAATCATATTATCTGATTCATTGGATTATGTTTGGAAAAATCTTTTAGGTTTAAGTTTCTTTTAAAGTTTCATAAACCTATGCTCTGATACCAACTTGTAACATCCCCCTACTTGGAGGCCTAAAACTAACAACTACGGATGCTACAGTTATCCATAGTTCTTAATCCTTAACGACCAAATAAAGCGATATTAGATCCATTGGCACATAGAAAACACAAGAATATGGAAAAAATTGAACCATAAACAATTTCCACATTTTATTTCAAAACATTCCAAATTGATTACATAATCTCAGTTCGCAGACCTCGTTTAAATAACATATAATTATTACAAAATACAGCAAAAGCGACATATGAAGATGTCCCTTTAAATGATTAGAGAATAATAAGGCACTAAGAGAGTTTTGCTTTTACAAACAAACACACAACGGAAATAAATGAACTCTAATAATAAGTTTGCCTCCTACACGTCTTCGGAAGCTTTATTCGTATAGAAAAACACCCGAAAACCTTAAATCTCAACATACTCAAAATCAATTGAGTACCTGAAATTTTAAGGGGAAAACAAAAACTTCAAATTAGACATAAAGCTTGGTATGGATAATAATTTACCATCTCAAGCCATTTAGATTAATAGTGAATCCACGCCGCTTAGTCGAACGGGTTTTCCCTTCACTAGTGTCCTACAACATTTATAAAACCATATACTGTACTTTTGCATCCACAATGGTTAAAATATAGTATTTCAAACTATTATGTTGATATGCAAAACATGTAAATAAAATCTGGATTACCCATCTCCATTCATTCTGACAATTTGTCTCAATTATTGACATGTTAAATATTTATGAACTATCTGTCCGGTTTCATAGTTTTCATGGGATCACTAAGAACCTGTTGGTAACTCCAATATCTTTTCTCTTGTCCTAGTTTTCATGGGCTAACAAGGAACCTATTGACTAATTATCAATATCATAATCCAGATATAGTTTGCATGAGCTAACCACAAAACAACTGGCCCCCGCTTGTATCAAATCATAGTTTTCATAGGCTGACTATGAACCTATTGGCCCCTACCAATATCATACAGTTTTCATGGGCATACTGTAAATCTATTGGCCCCTACCAATATCTTTAATTAAAAATTTAACATTTGTAAAGTTATATTCACTACTGGGTCAACCTAACTCGTTATTTTGAGTTATCCCCAAAATATAGTTATGGGTTAATAACAATGTGAATAATATTTCAAAATCTTTATTTATGTTATGGCTATTACTTTAAATTGAGATTGGGCTTATGTTTAACCATAAAAATGTCTCTTTCGAAACCTCTGGATAACCTCCTTCGAAAGCAAAGACCTCTATTCAAAACATTGAATAAATACCTTTCGAAGCCCCTAATAAACATTCTCTTTCGAAACCTATTATACCTTTCGATCGCATCAAATCATCTTTGTAAAATATAGAGCTTCAAAACAAATGAAAGTACCACTTTCGAAAGGATTGGGTTTATTCTTTTAAAAACATCATTTGGTTCAAAATGGTTGTATGTGAAAGTATCTCCTTCGAAACCAACAAAGATTTGTTTGGGAAAAAATGTTGGTGTTAGAACCATCTTAGTCAAAAGAAAAACCTTCAAAACAAAATTTTGGGGAACATAGTCGAAACCCCTTCCGACTCCTTAAAGCAAAACTTTGAAGGTCGGAGTCGAAATCCCTTTCGAAAGAAAATAAGGAAAAAGCTTAATTTTAGGTAAAATAAGGGTAACCTTTCGAAAGCATTATTGGACAATATAGTCAAAAGGTAGAGTAGTGGTCAGGTGTCGACTAGGACGGAACCTACCCTTCTGAAAGCAATCACTTAAAGGAAAAAGGTATCTCTTCAAAAGTAAATACTTTAGCACAACTTGACAACCATCTTCGAAAACTAAGTATAAAAAAATTTCTTCAACCGTGACAAAAGCTTTAGGTAAAACTAGGCAAGATTGTTAACTTATGAAAACAAACTAAGATTTCAACCCCGACAGAAGTTTCTCTTTCGATATCAAGGCTTCCGCCTTCTTTTCAATCCACTACATATCATCTAAATGATATCGTGTGTATTAGTTTCGACTATGGTGGTTTCGATTGAGTGTGTTTTGATTAGGACAAGGCAGAGTCATTGGAGTCGAAAGATACTTGCTAATAGAGGCGGAACCCCTTTTCCTGAATAAAGGCTAAATTATAGCAGCTTTTAGCAATTGCTTTCTAACAACTTGCCAATTTGTAAAATATAGAATGGTTGTCATAAAAACATTTCAGATACTTTACCTTTACAACTGCTGCATTTATATCAAATAGAAACCATTAAATGCAATGTTTTAGCCGTTTCATATACTAAAACTAATTATTTCAAAAAAGTCCTTCTTCCCAAATAATTTATTTTCCTTACTAAATTAATTAGGAAAAATCATAAAAAATCATAGAAATTCAAGTTCATTATGCAATCAAACATATTAAAATTTTAGACCCAATTTCTTTCTGAAATCTTGAAATCAATTTTAAACCCAATTTCTTTCTGAAATCTTGAAATCAATTTTAAACCCAATTATATCATATTTTTAATTAAAAATTCATAACAAAATTTCCATAACTTGGAAAATTCAAAAAATTAAAACCCGTCTCAAAAATCATGTTTTACTTAACATAAAAAATTTCTATGGCAATCTGATACCATAGACTTTTGGTTTTATATTAAAACCGTACAAATTCATATGCTTATGAATTAAAAACAAATCATCATAATATAACTCATGCATGTCATCATCCATTTAGTCACAAAAACGAATTTAAATCATAAATCTGAAACCATATAATCATAGAACAAAATAAAGATGGTAGAAGATTATTATTCACCTTAAACTTGATAAGGAATTTGAGATTTGTTGTTGATTAATCTTCCCTAGCTTTTGATCCTTAGCTTTAGAATAAAATTCCTCTTTTCCTCCTTGTTAATGGCTAGCAATGTTTTCTTTTCTAATTTGTGTTTGTGAAAGTCGGAAATAAAATGTGAATGGATAAAATTAAGAGGTAATAGCCGTGTAAAATGAAATGGCTATTTACTAATATGCCTATGTGTAGTTGGTTACAAAATAAACCAATTTGAAGCCCATTTATCTTAGTTACTAAGAATGACCCTTTATAATTCATTCGAATATCAATCTCCTTATCATCGTTATTCTATTTAATTTGTCTAATTGAATTTTCCGAATAATGTTATCGAAAATTAACGATATTGTAAATAATATATCTTTATATATACACACACACACACATTAATATTCATACATAAAGTAGAAAATTACCGTATAGCTAATGCCTTTAAGTACACACTGAAATGATGAGATCCACTGCTCTAACTAGTTTCTAGTCCAGTAGAGTGCTAGTCCTTGAATCGATGACCACCAACTATCAAATAGAATATGTTTTACTTTCATTTGAGTTTGGAAATGCAAAGGATGGCGTAGATTTTTTTGGCCAGAGGAAGGAATGGATGGGGGCATCAAAAAGATTAGAAGTGACAGTGATATGAGATGCTTATATAGAGGAGGAAAGATGTCAAATTAGGATCTACCTTATCCAAACAAACCTAGAACATCTAACTTATACACAGCCATCCCCAACATTCCACTATAGCTGAACCATCTAGCCCCCTTATAGGCTTCAAACCTATTTAAATATCAAATAAACTATTTTGCATTTAAATCCAATTTAAATGCGTATCGGTATCGTATATTTATTAACATATTTATAAGTATTATAAATATATTTAGTAATATTTGTTCATCAAATCAAAATAAAATTTTATAATCAGTATTTCGTAAATATTGATTTAATTATTTTATAATAAATATAAATTAATTAAATCTTTTGGTTAAAGGAGTATGCATCGTTTCAGTTGTGTGACCGTTTGGAGTTAATTTGTTCAGCAAATTACATCGAAAAATTTGAATACTAACATTCACACATCAAATAGTGGTGTTGTGACATTTTCGCTCAATTTATCGCTTACTTAGTTTTAGTAAAATCCAATTTTATCTTGTTAAATGTTACCCAGTTATGACAATTATTTACACTAATTCTCATCATCAAAACTATATCACTTTGGAATTATGGAATTTGGTAATGGTCAAAATTATAATATCATCCACATTGAACTCTATATTCCAAAATAAAAGTCATTGGTTTAATAATAACAATCACTATTAACAGAAATGCTATGGACAGAGACTTTGACTTTAAATTGACTTCAGTTGGCCGTGATATTCACCTCATAAAACTGAGGAGACGAATCCTCTCTTGAATAATTTTTCACTTCCAATGCTTCCTATCAACCCAACTATAGTCGTTATTTGGATGTTATACCATGATTTAACTATAATCAAAGTGGAGCTTTCATATTGAAGATCAACGGTATTCACAAGTCAAGAGAACTATGTAATTTTGTCACATCGATAATTTTATTTGACCTTAGTTATATTAACCGATAGAAAATTATCAAGTGTGTCATCCTTAATTATTCAATAACTATCAGTACGTAACCCCTTGGTTTCCCCAGCAGCCATAAGTAATATACTTCCCAACCTTTGAAGAGTGTTACGTACTCTAGTCTCAACGGATGTATCAATATCCAATCTCGATACATCTTAACTAGAAATAATCAAAGTGGTATTTATTCTTATTGTGGCAAATTACTCATAATTACAACATTTGTAACTACCATCACAAAACATACCATTTATTCATTTTCTATAAATATACTTTTAATTAAATTAATTAATTAATATAACATGTTATAGTATGTAATAAAAGCAAACACCTTTTATTTTGAACAAGATTAGTTATCGAGTTAGATATATGTAACAAATTACATAATTGCTCTTAAGGCATACCCCTAACCCTATGACCAACGTCCATGGCTTTTAAAAATATAATTTTTGAAAGAATGCTTCATTATTTTTCAAAATACATAAACCAGAATTCAAATCATTTCCTTGTTTCTTAATTTTCCTCAACAATATGGACGATTATATTATTACACAAAATATACATTTTAGAGACAAATGCATTAACATAAAATCACTCTTCAAATTCTAAAACTCGTTCTTGTATTTGTCTTCCAATATTTAAAGAGCATAAGAGTTTTCACAATCTCATTTTAAATTTAAATTCATACATAAGTCTATGTCAATGCATTTTCACACACACAAGCCATTAATTATAGCATTACATATCATTATAATATGCATCCAACCATATACAATGAATAAATTATGAACATGAAAATTGAGCTAGTAAAATATTTAGTACATATTCAAAATTCCATAAACACTTAAACTTCAGTATACAAACTTTTACACTTTCATTTTTTTAAACTTATTGCTTAAAATAGACACTTGTCATTACAAAATCAATTTATGAAACAAGGAATCACTCCCCAATATTAACAAATTTTCTCTTCTTAAAATATTATGATCCTTTTTCATATTAAAACATTATTTATACCCTTTTCAAAATATAGTTACATCAAAGTATCTCATTCTCGTATTTAGGAATTACTATCGTTATGTCAGCTACTCATATCAATCGAAATTTTTAGTTCACTCAATGGATGGGCCAATACAATATTTTTCAAATCACATGTTTCTTGAAAATAGACATTCATGTTACTTTTCTTCATAAACTAATCTCATAACTTTATGCTTGAAAACATCTTCAAATTTCCACACACGCACACACATAAACATACACAGATATACATACATACATACATATACATATATATACATACATACATACATATACATATATATACATATATACATAAATACATACATACATATATATATCTGTGTGCGTGTATGTATGTGTATATATATACACCAAACACAAAATAAGTGTCATTTCTTCCTAAAACCTGTATTTTCCTTCAATTTTCATATGTATATTTCCATACTCTTTAAAAACCAAAAAATTGCTTTTATTGAAATCCTAATTTCAAACTTATTTTTAAATATTCATATTAAATCAGTTATAACTCTATTTCTCAAAATATCCAAATAAACAATACGTAAAATCAATTAAGCATCCACTATGTTTAAGTTAAATCCATTTTATCATTTTATAAACACACAAAAATACTCACATCATACATATATACACATATACATACATACATACATAGCCCGAATTATTAAGCCCATCGATCATTCAACAACTAGCACAGCATTGAGGGTCGAATAAAAATATGTAACATACCCTACGTATTACTAATTTAAGGCCAAAATATAGCTCTATCTTTGTATTATTCCAACCTGGGCTCTAATACTATCTACAATGCCCCAGTCCTAGTGTCCAAGTGATTAGAGGGAGTTAACCACCCAATAGCCTGGATCCAGGGGCATAAGGGGAGTAATCACCCGTACACATTACTTTGGGTCAACATGAATACATTACAATACCTAAAAACATCCCAAATAATACGCATCTCATCTTGACATAAAACAACATGTGTGATCTGCAAGGACTGAATAATACAGTATTAGGTACACATACGATAATAAAACCCAAAGTAATAAAATAAAAGGAGAATAAATAATAACAAATGTATGTATGTACATATGTACGTCTATATGTATATCGTAACTAAAATGTAATACAAAATCTCATACGTATACATGACTAAACAACATATGTACATCATGCCATCAAATACAACTAGGTCTCAATGCTTAAACATGAGATTGATAATACAAGCAAAATGACTATCCACCTTCATCATCGGCTCCATTTCCAGGTCATACAATTATTACATTAAACTTGTGATACAATCTTACTCTGACCTGAGGTTGTCAAATACATAACAAATCTCAAGCAAAGACTAGAAACTAGTTGTGACTATAAAAGTGCACATAAATAATCAATGTGTGAAATCCAATAAGTATACAACTTGTAAATTCAAAAAAATATGTAACACACTCCATAATCTAACCCTCCTACATATCATTAAATCAAACAACACAAATACCCATGTCACAACACTATGCAAGTTGACTCACAACTACAACTCTATTCAGCTATGAAATCACATTCTATCTACATTTATAAGTGTTAATCACTATAATTATCAAAAAAATATAACAACAATGAATCTACTTTGACATCACAATATTACAGTCTGTTTCATCCATATATCCTTTGATTGAAACATCTCTTTTTTTGTTTACTAGACTCTACCTCGACACCAAGATATCGTAGCATGTTTTATCTGTATATCCATGGATTTGAAGTTCTCATATTATATGCCTCGATGCTAAAATAGCATGGCCTATTTCATTTGTATACCACTTAACCATATGTTTGCAACTGCCCCATATGATGCATTAGTTGCACAATCTCTCATTTTCATGGCGGTCAATCCGTTGTGCTATAGTAACCATCTCATCTAGTCTCCTTCATTGGGACTACTAATCCCTATTTGCACTGTGCCTGCCTCGTACTGTGTCCGTGCAATAGATCATTTGGTCAACAAAGTGATTCTAGTAATTTCCTTTTCACTTTGCACTTCTTACATCATACACCGCATAACTATGGTTATTTACCATTCAAAGCATGCATCCAAACAATCAAATCTATAACAAGATAATTTACTTTCATATGCAACAATTGTATTCAATTATAGCTCCTATATTTGGATCAAAATATCCAAGCACAACATGCTATGAAACACCCCGTGTGCACAAAAATAATATAGTGCATATGTGCATATGTATATCAAAAGGAATTGGTTTTACCCTTTGAAAATTGTTTATAACGCTTTTGCACAAGCTTCAAATTGTAAACCAAGCAACTCATTTCGAACTTAATATAACACTTCTTTTATCTTCAAATTTTGGTTTGAAAAACCACTTTGCAAATATTGTTAAATATGTTCAAATTATTTGAATATACGCAAGTTCAAAGCTTTAAAATATAATTTTTGTTTGAAAAAATTTTAAAACCACTTTCAGAAGTGCCATGGTCAACTAAATAATTTTTAAAACCAAAACAAAGAAAATAAAATATCAACTCACATTCTAACACGCCATATGTGAAGCAAATGATGGTTTTGCTGTATAATTATGCATACTTTAACATTGTGACCATCAACAAAATCAAAACTATATGCACCACAATCACTTTTGCAATTAATGTAATCATGTACATGCATCAATTCAATCCTAATAACAAGTAAAATCAGGTAGTCAATCTTTTAAATCTAGAATAGAAAGAGGTACTCATAACAATAAGATCACAACCATCAATATTATAATCGAACAGCTTATAAAATTGGAATAAAATCCTTAACATATAGATTTGATGTATTTTAATTTTGCTTCAGATCATATGAATTCAATCACAACTTCGATTTGCACCCAATCAAACATGAATTATTAAATGCATAACAATGGTGAAAATTTTAACTCGCCAAAAATTAATGTTATCTTCTCTTCAATACCATCATCTTTTGCTTACATAGTTGCTCAATATGCACTAGCCAACTTCGATGTAGCATCATCGTGCGTTGACAACTATGCCTTTGCTCGATATTGACTGCCCAAAATGTGTGGCTCCCCGTCGACACGTTGCCAAGGTCATGACACCTTTCGTCTAGCACACATGTTGTCGTTATTGTAAGCACTAGCTCAGTTCCATGTCCTTTGCCGATTTCACCACAGCTTAGTCTCCCCACCCCCTCCTCCACGTCATCGCGCGTGCCTCTTCCTTTTTTTTTTAATATTGTTTGCGATTTTGGCAAAACAAAGAGGTTAGATATTTTTTGTTAAAAATAGGATAAATATGAAAATAATGAAGGGATTAGGCCAGTATAACATTTTAGGAGTGAGATTTGGGCCTTAGCTACATAGAAAGCACATTGAAAATAAAAAATGTCTTTCTTTTTAATTTAATACATCAACTTATTAACTCATTCTCAACCATTTTAATTCATTTAAACACTTACGAAAATTATTCAAGCTGAGAAAATATTTTTCACCAATTTGTTTCCTCTCAAAACAATTTTTCGACGTAAAAATATCACTTTTAACTCTTAAAATAATTTAAAAATATTTATTTGTTCCTCAAAATATTTTTATATCTCGCAAATATATTTTATCTTCTGAATATAAATTTTTGAATGGCTTTTGATTCACAAAATTAATTTCAAATGCCAAAATGGAATTTTAAACAAATATTTTAGGAGTTATTCCAAAAATAACATTTATCAATTTTAATTCAATTAAAATCACAAATAAACAATTTTAATCACATATTCCTATTGTTTACGATATCTTTCATCTTACAACACCAAATTAGTTAAGAAGAAATTGCGGTGCTGGATACTTCCATGATTGGGAATCAATAAATTGAGGTAACGCAACACCCTGTAATATTACGAAATCAAATAATTAATTAAAAGGTAAAATCATAATTTAACATAAAGGGAAAAATAATAAATTTTAGGAGAATAAATTAGGCTTCGAGACCTATCTCATTTCGTCCAGAATGTCATTGATAGTCAAAAAAACATATATTATTTGCTGAATTTTGTTGAACAAGCTAGAAATTAGAAAAATTCAAACCCAGTGACATTTTCATAATATATTAATTTTGAGATTATGATTTAAACATGTGTTATTTCAGCATATAAATAGAAAGTTAAACCATATTATATTTTCCTACATAAGCCAAAACATCTTACCACTAGTCTCTGTCTTTGTTTTCTTATCTTGAAATAAAATCAAACCAACTTCATATTAAATCAAATCTAAACAAAATAAAATAAATATAAAACTATCACCGGCATTACAATGGGAGATACACAAATATACCAAAACTATCAAGAAATTTTGTATTTTCAAGGCAAGGAATTTCTGGACAGCAAAGGAGGAGGATTCTCCTTGAATCGGAGGAGGGTTCTCCTTGTAACGGAGAAGATGCAAGTCTAATCACTGAGTGATATTCATCATATTCTTGTATGTACTGGCAAGATATAGTAATCCATTTTTTAGTTATAAATCACGTTATAAATGATGTAGCTATAATTTAAAAAGTGATTTTTCCACATAAACATGATTAGGGTATAGTACACTATGGCTAAATGAAAAAAGCAAATTTTTATTGATTGGAATTAGGTGATTAATCACTCTGAATTAAAAAAGTGCAAAATGCAAAAGTGTTCCAAATTTAGTACATTATATATGAAATTGTAGTTCTCGATGACATTAATCTATTGTGGTGTTCGCTCGTTAATTAGATGTACGGATTGAACATAAAATGTGATGGAAGTTTGGAAAATATGGACCGTACCTTATAATCCAATGGTGAAACGACAATGATATAATGATTGGGAATCGAGGATGTGAATAGGAGGTCGAGTAGGTGATCATGATGATCTTGGATCGATCAAAGATGGTCATAATTCACAAGAATAGGTAATAGAAATGGCAGTGGCAGGATTTTCCATGGGGGCACCAAAGATGATGATATAGGTAGTAGAAGATTTGGTTTGGTGTGGGGAAGCGATCCTTGGCGTCGAAAGGTCAAAGAAAGGCCCGTGGTGCACGGCGGCGTTAATTGGAGCAGGTGGCTGAATCGATGTCAATTTTGGGGGATTACTATAGCATATACGGAATATATATATATATATATATATTTGTATGTCTGTATGTGCTTAATAATTACGAAAGTGCTCCCGAACTTCAAACGTTTGTAACTCTCACATACAACCACCGTTTCATATGCGGTTCATGGCATTTCGATCGTGGTGAGACGAGGAATGCTTTGATATGCTGTTTTCTTTGTTTTGAACTACTTCATAAAGGTGTCTTGTTTTGGTAGATTTGTTATATGGGGTTCTACTTAGGCCTATCAATGGACATTTTCGGATGCAGATAATGTCATATATGTATCCGTATCTGAAATCATTTTCAGATATTGGATCCATAGATGGGAATGGATGTTGAATAATTGTCCATCTGCCAATTATCAATAATCATAAAACATAAATGAAATTTTTTAGTATAATATAAACTATTTTCAACTCCATTAATTATTAAAGTGTAAAAATAAACAAATATGAAGATAATAAATAGTTTTGAGCAGTTAATATGCATTTAGTGTATATAATATGAACTTCTAACTTAATAGAACAACAAACAAAAATCATTCATTGTATTAAAATATAAATAATTTAAACTATAATCTTGAAAAAACTGAACGGATAATTTTTGGATGTGGATGTCTTTGTAACTGCATCCACATCCATTTATTCAAATATCGAATATTTATCCGCTTTTCAGACACTGATGCAAATGGATTTAAGATTTTTTGGATGTATATTGACAACCCTAGTTCTACTATGATGTTTCTATACATGTATGGGGAAATTAGACATCGGTTGTACTAGTGACATTTGGCAACGATTAGTTAGGGCTTGATACAATAGCCTTGAAAATGGTGGGGCGATGATGAGTTTTGGGCTTGATCCCAATATCGCAGACCATTAGGAAAATTTCTAGCATGACTTGACCTTAATTGTGATGTACATTTTGGCCATACAAGCTGGGACTTTGGGCTCGGTTGTGTGCATACTTTTTTGGCGTATGAGCTGAGACTTTAGACTCGGTTGTGTGCATACATTTTCGGTATAAGATATGAGACTTAGGGTCGGTCATATGCATACATTTTCGGCATATGAGCTAGGACTCTCGGCTCGGTCGTATGCAAATGTTTATAGCATTGGAAAGTTGGGACTTTGTGCTTGGTCGTGTTATAGTTGTTTCAGCATATGAATGGACCTAGTAGATTTTAGTGAGACCTTAGATTTTATTAAGAACTTGGCATCAGATGTCATTATAATATTGTATTGTGCTTGTTAGGTGTAGACGACCCAGGTTAAAGTCTAGTTTTTGAGCATAAATATTGTTTTTATATCTTACCAGTATTATATACATATATGACATGTTCTGCTCACCAGACGTGTATCGGACGATCTATCATTTTCTTATTTTTAGTCATATTCTGATAGGTCGACAGAGATGACTGATGGTGACTTACAGGCATGATAATACGATGGAGACCCACACATTTATTTATTAGCTATCTACTAATTCAGTTCATTTATTCTCAGACATTATACTATTTTCATTACCAGTGTAAAGAGATATTGTCGTTGAAATTTATTTGGTATTACATTGTTTTGTTTGTCTTGGATTGTATCAATTAATTATATATTTTATTTCTATCTCTGTGAGTTTTCAAAAGGGTAGAATATTGTAAATAGCTTTGTAGGTAAAAGCATGGACTAGAATTGATGGAAAGGATCAAGGAAATACGGAGAAGAAGTAAGAAATTGAAACAACAAAAATGGACGAAAGCTCTAAGCTTAATGCCATGATTCAACATGACAGGCTGACCACCGACACCTAGGGCGGTCATCCAATTATGATGAGTTTGTTAGGCAGTAGTGCCCATAACTTCGCAAGATTGGTTTTCATCCCTTGCTTTTCAATGGCCAACCTCAATCTGCTTTCAGGAGGGGTTTCGGGAGCTCTACACACCTCTTATTGCAACCAAGTGTGAGTTTTAATTCATCCTATATGGGCATTAAAATTCACATTTATATGTAGAATTCTTGTTCAAACAATATCGGGGCCAAGCAATATATACTCATCAATTACTGTACCATCTCAAAAAACGGCAAAATATCAACATTTACATATAGTTTTTGAATCATATTATGCTACCAAGTCATCAGAAATCAATATATATAATCAACTAAGGTAAACCAAATCAAGACATTAAGTTCACTTTACCGATAGTAATTCCTTTAATCAATATACTTCGCAATATAAGAAATAGCTTACTGACCGATTTATCTTTCGTTGTGATTTGTTAAAGAACTTTGAAAAACACTAGCTTGAATTTGATGAAGCAGAAACTATACAGAGAGATTTCTCTTTAGCTGTGTTTGAAGGAAATAATATACAGGCTTTGGTATTTATAAGATTTAGTGCATGGATGGGTATAAGCATTGGAGAAGAAGTTAAAACATAATAAAGTTTACTTAGCCTGTTTATATTCTTTTTACAATAAGATAAAGGAAGCTTTTGTTCCTCCTTTAAATAAAATCGTATCCTTAACCATCATTAAATCTAACTATCTTTAAATCAATGTTTTACATCTCGTTTAAAAATCCAACTCAATGTATTTGTTCGGAAAAAATTGTTTTATTTTTATAACAATTTTTCTTTTACCAAAATATCACTTTTCGATTTTAATTTTTTTAAATAATTGTTTTACTCTTCAAAACAGTTCCAAAATTTTCCAAATATTTTTATTTCATCAAAATATATTTTTAAACAACTTTTGGATTTTTAAAGCACAATTCAAATATTAGATTTGAATTGTAAATCAATACTCTTCTTTGTAATCCCAATTTTCTGATTTCACCTGCTACTAAACGAATCGGTTCCTACACAACACATACCCAACTACGGTTATAATATGAATAACTTACTATGCAATTGGCCATAATCAAAAAAAGGTCTTAACAAATAAAGTTTACACTACATCTAAGTCAAAAGACCACTACATATCGTCAATGAGATCATACATTAGAATTAGATTAAAAAAACAGAAAACTCTTGGTGAGTCGGTATGTAGTTGTTCCATAACCACCATAAGCACGACCTTTGATGTTCCTAATGGTAATGATTAAATGATCATCGTCTTATAGAGAGCATTACATATACTAATATAGTCATTGTCCTATCATTATCTTGTCATTGTATAATATTCTATTCTTGAAAAAAAATTGACTATGAACATTCAATGGTAAGTCTTTATTAGTATGGTTCAATACATATAAAAATACGAATTCTTTATAACCACAACCAACTAAATGCTATCCTAGAGATTTTTACTTATATTTATAACATACTCTCAGAAAAATATATACACATACCACACAAATAAGATTCGGCACTAGAATTAAGTGCATGCTCAAATTAATAATTTCCCTATATCATACTCTAAACTTTATCAGACATCACTTCTGCATATCATAGGCTGACTTGATTACCATGAATGGTAGGTAAATTTGTACAAATATAAATATAAGCCGACGTCCACTGCAAAGTCAATTCAAGGGTGGATTTTGAAAAATCATAGGATGATCTATAAAAATTGATAAAATTTATCAAAAGAATTTCAGTAAAATATATTTGACAAATAAGATAGAAACTAATAAAAATTGAAAATAAAATCTAATCAAAAAATGATTGGTTTATGTGCCAGAAATTATGAAATTTTCGGATTAGTTTGGAGTTTTGTGATGGAGAGGATCTGCAAGGAGATATAAAGTATGAATGTTTTGGGAAGTGAATAATCTATTTTTTGCTCCATTCTTCATTGATGCGTCTGATTTGTGAGAAGAGTAAAGATTACATCCTTTTAGAGTTTATTTTGCTTATTTGGAGTTCGCACTACCAACGTGTTAGACGCGTCATAGCTATGATCTATGGATCTTTTCTTCTTGGTTGGAGTTTGCATCGCATCTGATGTGTTAGACAAGTCATTGCTATGATCTATGGGTCTGTCCTGTTAGGGTAAATAGTTGAAATTATTCCATTAACTTTAGATGAGTTGGATGCCGACGGTAATTATCAATATCTAATTGTACTATGTTTATGAATTCCTAAATTACTAAAATTATTAATTGTTAAGAGATATGTATTATATTTTAAGAAATAAACCAAGAATATTTCAATATTCAGGCTTTCCCTTATTACAATAGTTTTCCTATTGTACAATTACTTAGGGTCTAAGTAATGTAGCTATAAATAGTTGGTTATAATTATATAACATTATCAAGTGGTAATAAAGTATTCCTTTTTTCAATAGACCTATTATCATCTTCAACATGGTATCAGAGCAACGTTCTAATTTGAGGTGTAATCTCATCCTTTAAGTTATAAATTTTCCTCCTTCTTTCTCTCTTCTCTTTGTCTACTTCCACCATCACCAAACTCCACAAACATCATAACTCCACCACTTCAAAATTACATTATCAAACCAGCACTTTGGTCCTACCTCCACTCAGATCCGCTATGAACAACCTGCTGTAATCAAATATGACACTACACTAAAGAGTTCCAACCAAATACACAATCTACAACCTACAACTGTCCTAGATACCATACCCAAATCCATTTCAAGTGACTCAACAACACGGAGATTCGCAAACTAGCTTCACATTTACTACTCGATGCCTGCCTCTGTGATTTCCAAAGTCCATCTTTGTTTCCAGGTTATTTTTGAAAAAAAGAAGAAAAAGGAAAAAAAGAGAAGAAAAAAAATAATAATAATGGAATTTTGGAATATCGAATTAGAACTCAAACAAACACTTAAGTGTGAAATAGGTATTGATAAATATTTAAATCTATCACTAACTACACTCATAGAAATGAAGAACACAGCTGAGAATGTTATTTTATCCGTAATAGTTGACAATCAGAAGTTTATTATCGGAACTCGCTCAATAGAAAAATGTATTTAAATATGTCATAATCAAATATATGAAAAGGAGTTTCAATTGTCTCATAATTCCTCAAGTGCAACTGTACATTTTGCTAGGTACAAGTCTCTTCAAAATTATCATTCTCTACAGCCACGGGCTATGTTTGCCTCTTCATTTAGGTCAAATACATAATAACAACTCAAGTCATTCATCTTTATGGGTCTTGGATTCTAGTGCTACCTATTGTATGTAGCGAGACTCTTTTTCTTTTTCTACTGTCTTTACCATCCTCCATTCCTGTTATCATTGCTGATGGCGTTATCATGCCTTCAGTGGAAGTTGGTTCTATCGTTACTCCCAATTTATCTCTTTTCAATGTCTACCATATCCCGAATATCACATTAAACCTTGTATATGTTGGTCAATTATGCGATTCAAGTAATATAGTAATATTTACTTCCAATTCTTGTTTTGTGCACGATCTACAATCTCAAAAACTGATTGGGACATGATGTAGGGAAGGAGGATTATATATTTTGAATGAATTGAAATTTCCAGTTAGTGCTGCCCTAGTATCAATTTGTCTTATTTTTCTTTGTGTCCTTCTTCCTCTAGTTTTTATTTATGACATTCTCATTTGTTTCATGTATCTTCTTCTCGTTTGAGTTTTTAGCATCTATAGGTTTGTTAGAGAATTTGTAAACTCGTGATATTTCTAATTATAGTGAATGTAAATTAGCAAAGTTTTCCACTTTACTCTTTAGTAGTAGCATCTCTGTTTCTTCTACTCTATTTGATTTGATTCATTTAGATGTGTGTGGACCAACTACAGTTCCACTAAAGGAGGGTCTCAATATTATGTGTCCTTTATTGATGACTGTACATGCCGTTGTTGGTTCTATTTAACAAACATCTTTCTGGCTTTTTGAATACACAAAATCTTTAGATCACTTGTCATGACATAACATTCATCTATTATAAAATGTTTTAGGTGTGATTTAAGTGGAGAATACACCTCTAAGAAATTCTGCGAATTACTTTCTTTGGATGGAACTATTTAAAAAATCTCATGCACTATACTCCACAATAAAATGTAGTCGAGGAAAGAAAACATAAACATATTCTTGAAACTGCTCACTTTACGCTAATTTCTACTTCTGTTCCTAGGGAATTTTTAGGTGAAGTTGTTCTCATGACTGTTAACTAATTAACTTTATTCCTTCTTCTCACATTTCAGGCATTTCACCTCTTGAAAAACTTTATGGACATACACTTGATTATTCTATTTTTAAAGTGTTTGAGTGTACTTATTTTGTTCTTCTTCCTCATGTAAAACATAACAAGTTATCCTTTCGATCTTCTATTTATGTTCTTCTTGGCTATGTTGAGGGTGAAAAGGTTTATAGATGTTTTGATCCAACCACTCAAAAACTTTATTGGTCTAGAAATGTTGTTTGTCTTGAACATATACTATTTTATTCTATTCCATCCAACACTCATAGTTTAACTAGATTTGATCTTATTCATAGTGATCCCTTTTCAGAGAATAATAATAATAATACAAATAGTCCCATAAAAACCGGAAAAACAGGAACACTTAAAGCTGAACCCTCCCCTCTATGGCCCGTAAATCTCTAACTAAGCCTGTAGATTCACCTCTTCGCCATACCACATGCATTCTAAAGTCTGCAAAATTACCAATTTTGCTTATTCTTGTTATTCTTTAACTTTTTCATCGTTTTTAACCTCCATTCGTAAACTTTCTAAGCCAACTTCTTATAAAGAGGCAGTTCTTAATCCTCGTTGGCAATAGGCTATGGATGAAAAAATTTCTTCCTTGTAAAGAATTGATATTTGGGATTTGGTTCCTCTACTTTCTTGTAAGAGCGTCGTTGTTTGTTATTGGGTATGTAAAATCAAAACCAAATCTGATGGATCAATTGAAAGATATAAAGCTAGAATGGTTGTCAAAGGCTACTATCAACAGTATGGTATTGATTATGAGGAGACGTTTACTCCTGTTGCAAAGATGATTTCCATTCTTACTCTTATTGTTGTAGCTTTCATTCGCAAATGGTCCATTTCATAGCTTGTTGTTAAAAATGTACTCTTGAGTGATCTTTAAGAAGAAGTTTACATGGAACCTCATTTACATGTTCGACATGAATCTGGATATGTTTGCAAGTTTCAAAAAGCATTGTATGGACTTAAGCAAGCACCTCGTGCTTGGTTTGAGAAATTTTCAATTGTGATTAAATCTCTTAATTTCATCTCTAGCTTCCATGCTAATGCCTTTTTTGTTATAAACATTAATGAAGGATGTATCACACTATAGTTATATGTTGATGATATGATTATTATAGGAGATGATATGCATGATATTTCTTCCTTAAAAAAGGAGTTAGCAAAAAAAATGATATGAAAGATTTGGGTCCTCTAAAATATTTCTTAGAAACTGAGGTGGAAATTAACTAAAAGCTTATCTTCTTTGTTAGTCAAAATGTGTCACAGATATTCTTAAGAAAGCTAGACTTACTTATAATAAGGTTGTTAGTACTCCAATTTATGTTAATGCAAAATACTATCCTTCAAAGTGTGCACCACCGTCAGATCCTACTTTATACCATACCATTGTTGGAAGCTTGGTTTATCCTACTATTAACCGTCCAGATATATCATATGTTTTTCAAGTTGTTTGTCAGTTTGTATCTTCCCCTACTATAGTTTACTAGGCAGCCGTCCCTTATGCTTTAAGGTATCTTCGAGGTGCTATATGACGACCCGTCTTTTGGACCACCGGAAGTCGGCACCAAATACATACACGGTATTCCAATACCGAACATCTAATCATCAGAAAGATAGATTGTTTGGGTAAAAAGAAAAAGAACAGGGAAACAAAATCTCACAGCATAATAATAACATATAATACAACAGAGATGGTGAAAGTTGTCACTCTAAAATACACAGTATATCAAAGTTAAAAACAAATCCCATTAGCCTGAACAGTTATAACTTCATGACTTTACAATTGCTGAAGGGTATATATAATAATACAGTGAAAAATAAAAATATTATCGTAGGTAAACATCCATCTCCACTCCATGAGCTCCATGCCCCACCAACGACATCCAAGAAAAATACTCGGTCTTGCTCAAGAAATAAAATAACATTCGGATCGATCTAGAAAATCAGTATGAGAAAACTCAACTAATAAGATGAACACATAATAATTTTGTAAGATCACGCCACTAATCATGGAATAGGTTTTTTCTCACAAGAACAACTTCCAAATATGAATGAATGGAAATAAATTAAATAATACCTAAACTTGAAAGAACGGGCATAAACAAGATCAAAATCCAATCTTAAAGAATAAACATGAATAATTAGACATCGAGAAGAGCTCCAGTCAATTCTTGATGCAATTAAGAAAAAAATTCAAAGATTGAATCAATAATAAGGAAATGGAATTTTCCAACAATAACTAGGAGGGTGCACCCTTCTCACCAAAATTATACCTTTAGAAAATATAATTGAGAGAGTCATATACTCTGGACCTCTCTCGGAAACCTCTAAGCCAGACCTCGCCAACCTTACCGAGAATCCTAGTAATTCACATATCCGTGTGCATATTGTCAACACCAATCCAAAATTGGTGAGGAAATACCCTAATAGGAGCAACCCGACATAGCTTGACCTCCACTCGCGCTTTGGTTTTAGTCTTTTTCGATAAAGGATACCAGTGCTCAAATGAGCAACAAATTATCTTAAATTGACGATATATAAAAAGAAAGCTGAATCGATAATCAATAAATCAATTATCGAGAAAATTCAAAATGATCATATATGGAAATCAAATCGCATACCCCTTCCACTACTCATTGATTTTAAACTTGTACCTTCCCTTGATTAAAATTGAAGCTGGACAAGCGAGGGTAGTGTTACTTATAGGCATTGCCTTGACGACATTCTTAATCTTTGAGTTAGAAACGCGTTTCCACGACTCGACGTTTAGTGCTAAGAGTATGACTAAATCCTTTCCATGTAAGTGATATTATAACGGAATTTTTTTTATCCTTTTCGTAACTGAACCAAACTTTTAAATTTTAAAACCAAGCTTATGCTTGGTTTTCTCATCACAAATATTTGTAAAACACTTTAAAATACTCTTTAAAAATATTCCTTTTTAAAGAGCAAATTATATTTCTAAGCATATTAAAAAGAAGGGTCAAAAACAAATGTCATTAAAACATTGTTTACTATAAACCCAAAACAATTTACACTTAGCTTTATTTAAAAAAATCTTTTAAAAGATTTTCTCATTTATAAACAATCACTTATAAATTTAACGACATTTATTATCCTGGGAGATAATAAATCAATTAAAAAGCTTTTATAAATTAAAACAATGTCAATCATCTAGAAAGATAATTGAAATAATTCTTTTATAAAATTTAAAACCTCATCATCCCCAGAGAAAATTAATCAAACTTATAACTCCATAAATAAATCGATTAATTAATTTTAAACACTCAATATGTTAAATTAACTTAATGATTTTTATTAAATCAGTTAACTAAATTTAAAACACTTTTATTAAATCAGTTAATTAACTTTAAACATCATTAGTAAATTTATTAGCTAACCTTATTATGGTTAAGAATATATTTAAACCTCCTTTTCTTTTCAAATACTTATATAATCCTTACAAATTCATTTGAATAGTTGTAAATATTTAAGGTAAATAACCTTTATAAATTTAAACAATTTCAATTACCTCGAAAGATAATTAAATCCAATTTATAATCTTTTTTAAATTTAAAAAGACATTAATTATCTCAAAGGATAATTTGTCAAATTTTATAATCTCTTTATAAATTATAAACTACTTTAGTTATCCCAAAAGATAATTAATTAAATTTATAACTCCTTTTATAAACTTTAATCGACTTTTATCCTTTATTTTCAAAATTCACAAAGTACTTGAAAATATAGTTTAAATACTTTTCAAATTACAGAAACACAGCCAAACATTTATTTTATGAAAATACAAGCTCGAGTTCAACACATAACAAGGGTTTAAGGGGGTGATATTTCATAAGTGACAGTACAATGATAATCATTGTAACATCACTTACACAATCAAATAGTACGTCATAAGTATTTTCAACCAAATAAAAATGTAAGTGACATAAGAATATAAGTAAATTAATATTGGCAAAAAAAATCCCATAGGGTCTCTCTAAAAATGTTCCCTGTAAATCACACATATGAATATGTATTTCGAAGTGTTCTATAGCGATCTACGCGCTATGTAAATTTATACTTCCTCTTGTTTTTGTCTCCTGCAATAAAATGGCTATTTATGTCATCCGTTTTTCAAATTGGAATTTAGATCCAAACGAACAATCAAACAACAATATAAATTATCATCCAAGTATTAATAATAATCAATAACAACATAGATATCATATAGTTTATTTAAAGGTGAGTGAACTCATCGAAATTCTAATTGATGCTTTCGAGTTCCAATTTGGTCTATAAAATCGAACGACTTGTAGTTTTGGCTCAAAATTCTACCAGCTTCAAATCCAATGGAAATAATTCCAATACGAAGCTAATGTCAATAGGAGTCCAATGCAATTAGCTGCATCCGAATCCGACCTCGTATGAGCAAGATATCGATTTTATAAGGTTTAGAATTAAAATATTCATTACTTATCAAATTACCAAACTTATTACCCCAACTAGTTTCAAATCCTTCTTCCAAACCTAAAATTATCACCCGATACATGTGCAAATGTCCATGAGAAAACACAATATTCGATCCATTGTCCACCTATATCTACTCTGATACTCAACAATTTGATAAATCGCCACTTCCAACGCATCTCTCCTCGCAAGTTCCACCTTCCCAACACCATAAAGCCCAAATCGAGTCCCTTTCCTTGCCATGACCTAGACGAAGTCGCCGTGAAACCTTAGATGTCGGTTCAATTGATCACCGCACTTCACCATATGATAACCGTCCACTCTAAACCACTTAACAAACTCAAATCCAAACTCCATTATGCCTGACTCTGCCAAAATCTCCTTGGAAATCAAACCCTAGGTTGATTGCCTACATACCACGACTACCTTGATAGAGTTAGGGGCATTGCCCTAGGGCCAATTATGTAATTTGTTACATATATTTTACTTATTGACCAATCTTGTTCAAAATAAAAGGTGTTTTCTTTCTATTATATACTTTATATATTATGTTATGTTAATTAATTAATTTAATTAAAATAATAATAAATAGAAAATCCATAAATGGTATGTTTTATAATAGTAGTTACAAAGTGTTGTAGCCGTTAGTAATTTATCACAATAAAAATAAATATACCATTTTAATTATTCCTAGTTAAGATGCCTTGAGACTGGATATCAATGCATCTGTTAAGACTAGGATACACAATGCTCTCCAAATATTGGGCAGTGTATTAGTCATGGCTATTGGGGGTACCTAGGGGTTACGTACTAATAATTATTGGACAACTATGAAATGGCTCACTCGATAGTTTCTAGTTGGTTAATATAACTAAGGTAAAACAGAAAATATCGATACGACCGATTTACGCAATTCTCTTGACTTGAGTACACTATGGATCTTAAGTATGAAAGCTCCGCTTCGATTATATTCAAATCATGGCATGATATCTATCGAGTGACTATAGTTGGGTCGAGTGGAAGTATTATAAGTGAAGCACATTCAAGAGAGGATTCGTCTCCTCAATTATATGGGGTTAGTATCATGGTCAACTCAAGTCAATCTAAAGTAAAAGTCTTTGGCCAGAGCATTTGGATTAATAATAATTGTTATTATTGAACCAAGGACTTTGTATTTGGACTATAGAGTTGAATGTGGACCATTACCAAATTCCATAAGTCCAAAGTGATATGGTTTTGACGAAGAGAATTTGTGTAAATAAATGTCACAACTGGGTAATGCTTAATAAAGTGAATTTGATTTTACCGGAGCTGATTAAGCGATAAATTTGAGAATGTCACACCACATGCTTAGTGATGTTTGAATGTCAATATTCGATTAGTTCAATGTTAATTGCTAATCGGATTTATACCCAAGAGTCACATAACTGAAATGATGAATTCTTTTTAGACTAAACGATTTAATTATTTTATAGTCATTATAAATTAATTAATTTAACTAATATTTATGAAATATAAATTATGAAATTTGGATATTATTTGAGAAATAAAATCGTTGTATATATTTATAATAGTTATGAATATATCGATCAAAATGAGATATTGATAACAAATAAGTTAAATATAATTGTATATATTTGATTTTGGTCAAATAGGCTCACAGCATATGATGTTTTGTGCAAGGGGCGGTTGGTTTGGCATGGGTTAGGAGCGACTAAAGCAAAGGATTAGGGTTTGGAGATGCATGGTCAAGATCTAGGGAGAAACTTACGTAATTTTCTCTCTTATCCTACCATTATTAGTAATGATCTCAAAACCCTAATCACTCATTCTTTTTTAACCACCATCTCCTTCTTCTTTCAAGGCTACAACCCTTCTCTAAATTAATCCTAAAATCTCAAATTGAATTTAAGTTTAAACAAAAAGTTGTTTAATAGTGGAAGGTCGGTGATTCCAGGCTAACAATCTAACGGATCAAGGAATTTCTATAGGAAGAGAATTCATTATTTCAATATGGACTTAAGGGCATCTGTTTTGGGTAATATTTTTTTACGTATTGATTGTATCATCATAATTTTATGATTTGTAAATCATGTAAACTTGTTTATATAAATATGTCTTTGTTATTACATTCGTTATGTGAGATTTTTTTATGTAATGTTGTTGTCAGAAAGGAAACTAGATATGTGTATAAAATTTGAAGATCTAGTTCATGATTTATGTTTGTATTCTGATATTAAGTATTAAAATAAATATTAGTTTAAAATTATATATGTTTACACACACACGCACGCACACACACACACATATATATTTATGATTTAATATTCACATACAATTTGAACTAAAATGTATGTTTCCATATATATAATGCATAATATTTATCATAAAAATTTCAAATACTTATTTATGTTTATTATGAATTATAAGTGCCGAAAATAATTTTCCATTATTAATATATGTTGTTTTCAGTACTTAATGATTATATGATTCAATAAAGTTATATAAAATGAACCATGTATTAAAACTTCAGTTTAATATTTTTTAAAATTAATTCATCATATCAGAAACTTTCAAAAAAGTTTTAGATTTTCTCAACTTAATATTTTATTTTATAAAATTAACTTAATTTTCAACCTATTAATATATTTTATTTTATAAAAGCTAGCCGACTTTGAAGTGGGTCGTGCCACTGTATATAAATAAATAAAAAACAGGTATTCTGCACAAGCACAGAACAACTATCATAGTTTATAGCGGCCATATCACTGAACAAATAAAACACTGGATGGCCTCTAGAGAGAATAGATCACTGTCGTCAACAATAGGATAAGGCCCCATAACATGGATAAAACCTAAGAAATGAGCTACAATATCTGGATCAAAAATCGCAGATTCACGGGAGTAAATAAAATTTCTATCCCAAGTGTCATCTTTAAAATGAGTCTATTGTCATCACCATCGTCTCCATCACATGAAAGTAAAGACTATCACCAACAAAATGATAAAACAACCACCTCATCTCCCTATCTCCACCTACAAACATATAATTACAATCAAACTCTGGATTATATTGTAGGATCGATTTCACCCTAGAGGGGGGGTGAATAGGGTGATGGTATAAATTATAAAAATTAATCGCGGAAGCTTATTAATTAATTTCAATTCAGATCACAAAATAGCAGCACAGATATCGCAGAATATAAATAACAGAAAAAACAGAACAACACAGAATTTACCTAGCTTCGGCAAAACGCTGCCTACGTGCTGCCCCCAAGGTTTCTACTATAAATTAGATAGTCCCTCGCTTACACACGTAAACTCGCTATACCCGCTATTGACTAATCTAACTCTACGCTCAAAACCCTGCCACAACTCAACTACCGAGTTGCGAATTCTCAAGCTACGCCATGTAGCTTGTCCCCTAGTCACACGACTAGAATTTGAAACGGTTTGAAAAATAAAAATACAAATTTAAAAACAATGAAAATAAAAACAGCCCAAAAAAAAACTAAAGCCTTTTAAAATAAAAAGGCAGGCCCAAACTAAAACAGTTCATCCCCTTTTTTAATTATTTCACTATGCCGGCCCTTTTTCTTTTATCTCGTATGTGATAATGTCGGCTTGTTCTTCCTTCTGAGATTAGGGCTTCGGCTCTTGTTTGTTCCTCTTCCTTCAATAAATTAGGGCTAGAATCGAAGATGCCGATATTATATTAATCGATCGAATTTGTGATTTTCGTCCTTCTGCCCTGTCGATCGACTGCCTCCTTGTACCTTGCTTCGGCTACTTCGATTGATCGAGTTCGATTACAATTTTGGTGAGTACTTTTATTCCTTTTGCTTTCTGATTGAATGCTTGAACTCGATGATTATTTTGCCAATGATGATTGGGCTTATATAGGATTCGAAATCCTATTTTTGCGTTCGTATATTCGTGTTTGAATTTGTCTACGGATTTGCTTTGGCCATTCGATTATACTTGGATGATTGAGATAAAATCTGACTAATTCATATGCGTATATTCTTGATACTTGCTTCCCACGGCTTGGTTGACACGGTTTTGATTATTGACTCGTTCAATATTGACTTCGGCCATTTTTTGATTGAATTTAATGCTGTAGCATACTTGACCTGTTTTGTTCTTTGTGCTTCGACTCTGGCCATTTGTGTTGGGCATTTCCATATGATGTTTGTCACTGTTGTATTATTGATTCTGTTTGCTTGGTTACTGATGCATATAAAGTTGGATTTGATTCATTTGAAATTCTATTGCATACACTACTTTTCCATTGTTGTAGCCTTGGTTACTGATCGAGTTCATTTGAACTACTCACTTGTTAATGCCTGATGCATATTACCTGACCATTGTTGCTGCATTGCTTACTGTCACTACTGTGTCCTATACTTGGCGAGTCTTCGAGCATTGTTGTGAGTAGTTTGAATCACTGTCATTTGTTTCTTCGCTTGTGCATATTTTACTCGATACTGTTGCATTGTTCCATGTACACTTTGAGTTCTTGCAGTTGATTTGGTTGTTCCCTGTACTTGTGCACTGTTGTGTCTGGTTCGTTGAGTTCTTGATTGTCACAGCTCTATATAGTTTGGAACTGTGTCATGGTGATGCATTCTTGAGTCTTGGATATCTTGCATGATTTACTTGCATTGTGGCATTGTGTTCTGGTCATTTGCACTTGCAGTTGCACATTGCTGCTTGTAGCACTTGTGTACTTGGTCGAGTTCATTTGCATTCTGCAGTTTTGTTCCATATATGTATGTTCATTCATTGGTTGGGACTTGCAGTGTTGGCTTGATGGTTTGGGTTTGCATTTTACTTGAGTCACTTCACTACTGCCTGTCTGAACTGTGCACATTGTTGCACTTGCTCATGTTAAATTGCATTGTTCATCTTGATTCTGCATCCTCTTATAATTTGTGTTGGCCTTGAATAGATGTTGACTGCATCACTGTTATTTGATTGCCGAGTTGTTTGCATTCACTTCATCACTTCAGTCGTGTATTGCTTTCACCTCTGGCCTGTTGCAGTTTGCATATCAACTTGTTGCAGTTAATGGTTGCTGTGCACTTTTGTGCTTGCATTTTGATGCAGTCTTCATTAGCATGCTACTGATTGGTGTTTCATTTCTTGTGATATCCATGTTGCAAGTGTTTTTGACATGTTAACTGCCTTGTGTTGAACACTTTCACTGCTGTTGCATGCATTTGTCTGGTTCTCGGCCTATTGCATTTGACCACTGAACTTGACTGTTTAGTTTCATATTCATGTGTACTTTTGATTTGCGCTTGAGTTGAATCCAGTTACAAAAACTCGGGTTTGACCTTGTGCTCGTGTCATGGTGTATTGCATGTGAGTTGAACCCGGTTTTTCATTTGGGTTTGACCTGTGCTCACCTGTCCCTGTAAATCAATCAAGTGTATATATCGGCGTGCACGGTCTTGTGGCATATACAGTAATACACTGTGTATGTCACAAGTTGATCGTGTATGATGAATTCAAATATAAATGATGACGAACAACCCAAATAACTGAGGCAAATCATATTTTCAAAAATTATCTTCTATTTTTGAATTGCAAAAATATTTCTTTTTCAATTTTACTGCGTTAGTTTATATTTTTGCAGATTGCTCAGATGCTGGATTCAAACTGGAATGCAGTTGAAGATAAATACGAGTGTGAGTGATATGTAGTGAGGTGATGATATGTAAAATAGTGATGTAATTGAATTTGTATCAAAGTTGTATAGTGAATAGTGAGAGCTTGAATTTGTATACTATTCAAAATTGTAATAAATATTTGTTTGAATAAAATATTCGTTTGAATTCAAATTCCGTGTTATTTATTTTATTCAGCAAATATTTATTTAATCTGTGAAAAATAAAATAGTATATTATCAAATACATTTAAACGAATGTATATATGTTTATTATCATCAAACAAAAATCATATAAGCGCATATTCAACATATATCGCATCTCTGATTTCACATGAACCCAAGCCTTCTCCCTGGAGCTCCACTCAATCAAAGGAATCGGAATGAAAACATCATCAGAAGGTACATCGAAAATAGGGGATATGGAATTAGGATGTGAAGTCACAACAATGACAGGAGAAGGAGCAACAAAAACATCAATGTTACAATCAAGGGCTTTACGGATCTCGGCAGGAACAGTAGGAGGAGGAACCAAGTCAACCGAAATGGATGGGCAAGACTTTGGAACCCACATACCAGTTGGAGGCCGAGGAAGGGATCTTTTCCAGGATAGGAAGAGGAGGGTCACCTGATAGATCGGTAGGAGGGAGATGCTTGCATGAAAGTGCCACATGACCAAAGGAGTGACATATCTCATAGATATCAGGTTTCCATCAGTAGTGAACATCAATTTCCACGACATGGCCATCAGCATGGCATAATCTGAGCTTAGTAGGAAGTGGTTTGAATGGGGTAAATTCAATTAGAGCTTTAGCATAAACAATCCTGCCTCTAGCCACTTTGTTTGAGAGAAAAAAACTTAAGGTCTCCAACTAAACTAGCAATCCAATTCAAACCAAGCAACGATTGAAGAATAGAGGAACATGAGAGAAGTGGGACCAAACAGAAAAAACCTGAACTCTTGCACTATCAATAGACTTGCTCCAAGAAGTAATAATAAGTGATATACCTTTAAAGAAAGATGGCTCAGCCTCAAGCACATGTTATCTTTCCTCCTTTTTAGAAATATTAAAGAAAAACTTAGAATTATCCAACTGGACCTGGAGACCACCCGTAAATTTCCAACGGTTCTTACAATGAGCCCCAAAAATATGGTATGGAGGATACGAGTCAAGGAAGAACCCAACAAGGTAGTCAGCCCAATAGTTTTCACCAGCCTGCATGACCTCTAGAGGAGGAATCAAGACCCCATCAACCTCTACAGAAAAAAGGAACTAGGAACATAATCTCCTGCGTTGCACGGCAATGGCTTAAATAACGAAGACCGTTTTGGAATCTGAGAGGTTTTAACTAAGGTGCAAGGATGAGGAGATACTAGAGCAGAGGGTGGTTCAGGATTGAGCATGTGTACTGCAAAATTTGGATTAGTTGGAATACTGACATACGTATCGACATTAACATAAATAGGAAGGCTGCACAACAAGACTGGATCCCGAACATCCCCAGATTCATCCTAATTTTGACCAACTACATCCTCATTCAATCCAACAGCGGATTCCAACCCAACGTTCTTGGCACAAATGTTTACATTATCACAGGATAATCCAACCTTGGAATCATTCCAACAAAGTGTGTGAGCAGCTGAAGCAAGAAAAGAGGATAAACAGTGCTCACCAAAGGTAGAGTGACCCACTCCAGCAATACAGGCTCCGATATCAATGTCGGGGAGCAAAGAAGAAAGGGGATTTGCCATTGGAAATGATGTTGATTCACGAGATTAATCAATAGATGTGGTAGTAGATTCCAGAACAAAAGCTGAGTCAGGTTCTCCTAGGGAAGACCCACAAGCAGAGGAACCGGTGAAAGGACGACGAAAGCGTGTCTTAGAGGCAACTCGATCTAGATCTAAAGCAAAAGCCAAAACCGATTGTTGAGGGAAGGACTTCTTCTTCTTCGGCATGAGAAGACGAGGCGAGGCGTAGACAACTAGTGATGGAGGAAGAAGGGAGGCGAAGGTGGTAGAAAGGGGTCATACAATTCGTGAGCGAAAACGAGAAGGAGCATCCATTTTCATGAGCGAAAATGCGAGGTGGAATTTTCTATTAATATTATTTAATTAAAAATATTATTTTAATTGAGAAAAATATGGAAAATTTTCCTAATCCCTAAAATGTGATTCTAGAATTTATTAAAATTTAAAATTTTGATTTCTTTTTATATATTTATTTTGTATTAATGAATTAACGCTAAAACTATCTAATGCTTTACATAGTGTGTGTGTGTTATAAAATATTAATATCATTGCAATTTCAAATTTGACATGTACACTAACTGGAAAGTCATAAAAAATATTATTACTTATTTAATTATATATATATATCCATACATACATACATATACCTTTGTTGTTATTTATAATACAATATGTGTAACGACCCGGAATTTTCGATCCCGAAATTTCCAGATAGTTAAGAAAAGAAGAAAAAGAAAGAAGAAAGAGATAGAAGAAGAACGGAAAAGAAACACACAATCTCACATTCGCAGCGGATAAAATATAATATTACATAAATAATAGTTTTACAAGAAGAACTATATCATTACACTTATGTCTTTATATATCAGAGTTACATCATTACACAAATACCAGACAGTTAAAAATTAACTTGTTCCAGATAAATACAGTGAAACTCCTCATACGTTTCTGCCATCTAGCTCGCCTGAGCTCCAGAACGTCCTTACCTGAAAATCTGTAATATTCGGTCTGACCCGAGCATTACATCAAAGTAACACCCGGGTCAGGCTGGAAACCAGCGTGAGTAAACTCATATAACATGAAATACCAATGTATAGAACTTATTTAAGTCCCGGGTAACTTATATCAATTTACAACTTCACAAGTCGTTATAGACATTACTTATTTCACACATCAATTTCTAAGTATCAAACTTAGATTAAATGAATTTACTTAAATCATTCCAAACCAGCTTATTGATTTCACGTATCAATCTACAAAGGATCGAAGTGGTTTCGGGTATTAACTAATACCCGACTCCGGTCTCTTCGAATCCAATATTATCTTAACCCAAGTTATTCAATTAAATACAATCCAACTTTAATTACCAGATACATTTTAACACATCAATTCATAATTGATAGATAATCACATCATCACCATTGATTCAACATATCATATCACAAAGCAATTCATATCATGGATATCAACCAGCCCAAAGCACTCATTATCATTCAATCATTAATATTCAAGATTGACCACATCATTAATTACATTAATTAACGATCCTCAAATTTCTTTCATTAGTTAATTATTATTAATTTCATTTAATAATTAACGTTCAACTTAATTACATTCATTAATTCTCCACTAATTACTTCTCTAAGTAATTATACCTCATTAATTACCTTATGTAGTTATACTTAACCTTTAATTAATTATATTTATTAATCACCCTTGATTAATCTTATTCTGTAATTAATTACTCTAAATTAATTGTTCTATAATCACTTATCTTGATTAATTATCTTTTAATTTGCCACATTAATTAATTTAACTAATTCTTTAATTAATTAAATTAATCCTTCAATTAATTACACTAAGTAATTTATCCTTAATTACTTTCATGAAGAAATTTTCCTTTAATTACTTACCTTAAGTAATTAATATTTAAGTAACTCATTATCCTCTAATTTACTTCATTAAGCATTTATTCCATAATTACTTGAGTTGATAAATTAACCCTTAATCACTTCATAAATTAATTTACTTAAGTTAATCACATTTAGTTATTAACTCTCATTTAATCTTATTAAGAAATCAATTATCCTCCAATTGATTACATTCAGTTTTATTCCTTAATTACTTATACTATGTAGTTAATTTTCCAAAAGCTTAGATAATTTATAATAAATAACTTATTTTAAATTACCTAAATTAAATATACTTAATGCTATCAATTTTTAAAAAATTTTAAAAATTTCTTTGTCCATATAAAACTTTAAATAAGCACTTTCAATAAAGAATTTCGGTTTCAAAGGTTTACTTTAAACAACATGCTTAATTTAATGTTTCGATGAGTTATGAATTTATCGCTCTCTCTTTTTTTTTTAACAAAATTTTCTTTTAGAAATAAAACAAATCCTGTTATAAACGAGCATACCCATCAGGCCTAGCCCAAAGCCCAAAACCGAAACAAAAGACACCCGATCCTATAAATAATCACATTACACAGCATGGCCCGACGCCCAAACTTAATTGCTTAAGTCTAACCCGAAAACCCAACTAAATACTCTTCTTCTTCTCCAACTTCTACCTCCAGGAGGGAAAAAAAAACACCCGAACGAAACAAGAGCCGGAGAAATCATACCGACCAACTCGACATCTCCCAACAACATCGATTACTAGCGAGCCAATCCATCTCCGATCAAACGCAAAACATCCCCTACCGAACTTCCCCATTAAACATTTCTTCGTGCACGCTGTGCACATACACGTCACCACCCCCACCACCCCCCCCCCCCCCCCCCCCGTTCCGATCGCCATATCAGTCACCTACAAGTCGGCGATGGCTTTGCAGAGGACCTCCACTATCCAGAAGCATGAAACTTCCATCTACACAAAATCAAGCAAATCAACTCAAACAACCACCAACCCTACCTAACGGAAACCCCTCCGCACCACCGTTTCAGGTCATTAGAGACCCCTATACTCTGCCCACACCTACACCGTAGTCATACATACCCATCTCCAGCTCTCCGACCAAGTCCGGTCCAGAATCACCATCACAAAAATCTTAATTCCACTACTGAACACAACAGGACCTTAAAGCCTAGTTCACCTTCATCAGGCCACTCCAGCCATCAGAAAAATATAATACTATTTTTCCATCAACCTCCAACTTCCATTCTACCCACAGCCCAAAATTCGACCAACTCCACCAAGCCAATCAACGGCAACCACCAAAATACCCAAAATGTTAAATTCGAATTTCCCAACGATTTAACAAATTAAAAATCATGACACTTACATTAATAATCAAGATTTTATGCCACGATTACACCCAAACAATCCAAATTCGAAAATAAGGTTATTAATTTTTTTATCATGAATATGACTTCATACTGTTATTTAAATTTTTAAAAATAATTATTGAATTTCAAACCCTGAAACTATTTTTAAAATTTTCTTCATACCGTAACACACCACTTTCATTCAAATATCAAACTCTAATAGGGTTAGGATTGGAAGATTTTTCTTCTTCTTTTTAACTTATAGGTTATGAGAAAGAAAAAAATAAGAACAGAGGAACTAACTTATATTGTGTTACTTCCAGCACCTAATCTTGACTAAATCCTGATGTACACAGCATATATATTAGATGATACATACACATTCAACAAAACAAATACATAAATTCATATAAACCTTTAAAGATATATAAGTATATAGAAGCGTCACAGCAAGCTAGATTGCATGCTCTGATTTTCATTTTATTTTATCTTTTTGAAATAAGTTTTGTTGATTCTTCTTCTTACTTGACTTAAGTGACAGGTTCTTCTCTAACACATAAATAAACATAAGGACTGATTTCATTATTCATTTTTTACAAAACAAAGAACCTATCTCAGTTCCACAAACATGCAATGGTGTATAAGATTTGCAAAAAGGGTTAAAACTTTTTACTTCACAAATTTCACCAATAAGAACAATCTGTTGCCTTTACATCAATTTACACCTCCAATAAAGCTAGATCAAGTGATTTACTCACCTTACAGTTTGAATCAGAGCAGATCCTTGTAGTATTTGAAAATTTGAAACTGGACTTTATCCATGGTCCTTGTCTATGCTTAATTGAAATCTGAAGTAAATCTTTGTGGCTGAGTTGAAATCTTGCTGAAACCTTAAAGTCTTGCATAACTTAGTTCAGGTTTGAAGTATTATTAATGTTAACTTGATTCCAGTTTGAAATTTGAGCTTGAATCTGCTCAAGTTTTGATTTATTCACTGGTTTGTATTTCTTTTTATTACTTAATCTCGGTTTGGCTTTCAAGAGAAGATGAGAGAAAATGTTTAGCAATAAACCTGAAAATAAAAAGCCAGGTTCTCTTTTTTTCTTTTCTTTTTCTTTTTCCTTTTTTTTAATTACATTTAAAAGAAACACACTTGCCACTTGTAAATTTGTATGGCAAGTATAAGTTACAATTGTCAATTTCATGTATTATCAACTTACAAATGTTTAATCTCCTTATGTTATTGATTACTTATATTTATTTATGTATTTATATTTTCATATTTATTATGTTTTGAACATAACTATGTTTATTTCAAGTAAAATGAAAGTGTATTCAACCTTTTATTAAATTCTCTTTAAAGCCTTTTATTTATCCATTTCCTTTATTTTATATTAATATGAACTTTAAAAGAAAAGAGCAAACTATATACTAATAAAATCATATACATACATTTTTTTTATATCCAATTTGTTTAAAAATATTTATTCTTCGGATGTCCAATTCAAATTTAATTAAAATTAACTTAAACATACCCATATTCAATTTGTTTGAAAATAAAGAAAATTTGTCAAATTTTAAGTAATATATTAGGAGATCATCTCATTATTTGTTTTAGTTTGCAAATTATTATTTTAATAAATCAAATCCTGCTAATTATCAATTAATAGACGACAAAAATTCAGGACTATCACATTCCTCCCCCCTTTGGACCTTTTCGTCCCCAAAAAGGAACGAAACTAGAAGTTATTAAAATATTTAATATCAGTTAAATTACTTTTTTTTTAATTATTTTTAAAACACTTTTAAAATCTATATAATATTTCCAAAATAGATTTTATAGAAAATATCATTTTATAACTCGATGTTTCAACAAGTCTGTCCACGTTCTCGTAGAAATTCGGTCATACGTTGATCAGGCGTAGGACTGAAAATCTATAAGTACTTAGTAGACCCATCTTCAACACCTAGTGAAAACACTTGGAAAATAATTTTATTGAAAATATTGAAAACAGTTTTTGAAAATAGAGGATATATCTTTGGTAAGAATGCTCTGGAAATCATCACCTCCATCCATGGTCGCAGTTAACCCGATGGTTACGTTGCCATCCCGACAAAATCCACAGATAACTGTAGGCCTCCCGCCCCTCGATTACACCATGGAACCCGCTACAGATCGCAGCTACAACTGGGGTTACGTAGCTATCGCAGCAAAAACCCATATAACTGTAGGCATCAGCGCCCTCGAATTTCGCTGCCAAAAGAATGAAACTTCTCCACTCCACTTGACCATAGATCGCAGTCTACCAATGTTGCGTTGCCTTCCCGGAAAAATCAAGTGTAGACCGTTGGCACTCATCCTCCACACGATTTTCGCTATGGTCTCCACAGTAGATCGCAGTGACATCGAGTTACACTGTCGTCACAGCATAACCCAAATGCCCCTGTAGGCATCAGCGCCCTCGACTTTCGCTACCCAATAATCATCAGGAACTAGTTTGTCCGGACTCCTCACAGGATCAACTTTAGAACCCCCCTTGAGGCTCAAGGCAGCACCACCCGGTGGTACTCCAGAGAAGTCCATTCCAAGGGAGCGCCTTTTTCCCCAGAGCCATCATCAAAACATTTTATACTATATATATAGTATCTTTAAATCATACACTTAGTATGATCTCATACAAAGCTCCTTTACTCAAAATCGATTATTCCAAAATCGATAATTCTCAAACTAGGCTTTCCAAATTCTCATATTGATTTTACCCAAAAATCAAAAGCCTTTCCAAATCCATAGGTTTCCAAAACCTTTTTCCAAAATCCTCATATGATCCTTTACATATATATATATATACACAGATATATATAATTTTTAAAAACTTTGGATTATTTCAAACTTGTATAAAACTCCTTTATACTTCAAACACCTCCAAAAAAACCATTTTCTTCCGGCAAAAGATTCATCAAGGGGAGTTTTATCTTATATAACAAAGATATATAACTTTGTTTATTCAAAAATCAAATATTCAAATTTGATTACCCTTTTCAATATCAATTTCATTCAAATTCGTACGATGTACACATATCACTCGTACGCCATACCAATCTGATCGCTCACTCGACCACACAATTTCACTTCCGAACTAGTATCGTCCACCTGACTTCCAAGTGCGGACTCAGATCTGGTTTCTTGATCAGAAACCGTCATTCTCCTTGCATAGTCATATCTATGATAGAGAACATGCAGAACCAATCAACAATCCATATCCAGGTTCGCCGTCGAAAATCGAGTGAAAAATCCCACTTGGATTGATATAACTATCTCGAAATACTGTGCTCGAATCCGGATCAAATCACTATGCAAATAGAATAACATAGGTACACCCTACGTATTTATCCTTATTGGTTATTAGCCAAATCAATTCTATTTCTATTCACATTCACTTTCTCACAATTGCTTCAATCCATTTAGATTATCACCTCTATTCTTATCTCGATTGGGTATTTAACCAATAACAGTTTGAACTCCGACCAGTTTATTTAGAAAATAGTTTGAAAAGTTAAAGAAATAGATAAGTAATTGAAAAATAATTACTAGTTTGTAAAATAGGTGTAACATAGTTAGGAATAGTTAAAATAATTATAGAAATTTTAGATAATTGCAAAATAATAGTAAGACAGAAATTAGTTTGTAAAATAGTTAAAAATATAGTGATTAGTTTATAAAACAGTTGGAAAATTTGTTAAACAGTTCCAAAATAATTGTAAAACAAATATAAAATAGTTTGGCCTTTTTAAAGAAAGGTTGTATATATAATAAATAGCTTGGAAAAATAGGTTTATATTAAAACAATTTACATTAAAAATAGTCTAGAGTCAAAACTATTCACTTCCCAATCTTCATTCTCAATCAATTCAATTGAATTTCCTCTTCCATTTAAATTGACCCAATTTCAATTTTAAATAACTCCAATTTCCATTGGACTTGATTTATTCCCAATTCAAGTTGAATTAATTCTCAATTCCTTTTCAATTTAAATCAAATTCAATTTGAACTAATTTCAAATTTCAAACTTAAACCATCTCGAGTTATATAAATTCGAGTTAATACTTCAAATGTTGATTTAATTCCTTTAAATCAATTTACCTTTTTATCCCAACAATGGATTACCATATTCCATTTCTCATTCATTTAAACAAATCCAATTCACAACTTAAAGATTTTTAACAACAATAGGATGATATTATCTAATTTATTTTAAAACATCCATTCATTTTAAATTTCTAGATCTCAAACCCAATTTGAGATCACTCAAACTCTCAATAACAATCAGCCATTTAACTTCCCAAGTTAAATCTTGATTTCATCTTAAAATTTACAAATCAGGTTGAACATCCCAACATATTTAACTTTTCCCAAGTTAAACTCAATTCTCTTAATCTAATCAACCTTACCCAGTTTGAACTTCCATTTCAAATTCTAAACTTCACATTAATAATCTTTCCGTTTAAGTTCAAAAACTTAGCACTTTGGGTATCATTTCTCATTCCAAATTTAAAACTCAATATTTAGAGTTTATCTCAAACCATCTTTGATATTATGTATATCCACATATATACATATAAATTTCTTTTACATACCAAGTTATACTTTAAAAATTTAAACCACCTTTGGTTTTTAATTCAAAACAAATTTCTTTCAAATTTTCAAACAACCCTTGTTTGAAATAGGACCCTTTCACTTGAATATATTAAATAACATCTCTTATTTTAAAATAAGATCATTATTCAAAGTAGTTTGAATAATATTATTTCCTTTAATATTTTGAAACCAATTAAAATTTTTAAACTTAGAATTTAGGACTTCACAATTTGAAACCCACTTTTATTTATATCCTTTCACATTTACAAATTATTTTCTTTTTAAATGGTTACTTCCTTAAAACATTGTATTGTTTATTGAAAAAAAACAATCATTCCATTATTAAATATAATAACCATCTATTTCTCTGGTTTAAAACCAATTCTAATTCATATAATTTTAAAATACTTTTTTAATTCAAGATTTCAATTTTAGTTTGAATCCATTGCAAACTTATCTTTATTTATTTCCAATTTCAATTTGGTTGCATTCTATTACTTCTTAATTTAATTCTTACTATTACTTTTAATTTAATTAATACTACAACCAATTTCCTTAATATAATAGATAATCTATTTCTTATATAAGATTCATTTACTTTTGAAATCATTTAAAAACCTTTATATAAGAAAATAACAAGTACGCTCTCTCTCACACACACACACACATATATATACACACACACACTCAACTCATTCTAGGGTACCACTTACCCTATCCTTAAAGAGTAATCCCACCAGAGCCAAGGTTCTCGCTTAACCTTCTGCTCTGATACCAAATGTAACGACCCGGAATTTTCGATCCCGAAATTTCCAGATAGTTAAGAAAAGTAGAAAAAGAAAGAAGAAAGATATAGAAGAAGAACGGAAAAGAAACACACAATCTCACATTCGCAGCGGATAAAATATAATATCAAATAAATAATAGTTTTACAAGAAGAACTATATCATTACACTTATGTCTTTATATATCAGAGTTACATCATTACACAAATACCAGACAGTTTAAAATTAACTTGTTCCAGATAAATACAGCGAAACTCCTCATATGTTTCTGCCATCTAGCTCGCCTCCTGAGCTCCAGAACGTCCTTACCTGAAAATCTGTAATACTCGGTCTGACCCGAGCATTACATCAAAGTAACACCCGGGTCAGGTTGGAAACCAGCGTGAGTAAACTCATATAACATGAAATACCAATGTATAGAACTTTTTTAAGTCCCGGGTAACTTATATCAATTTACAACTTCACAAGTCGTTATAGACATTACTTATTTCACACATCAATTTCTAAGTATCAACTTAGATTAAATGAACTTACTTAAATCATTCCAAGCCAGCTTATTGATTTCACATATCAATCTATAAAGGATCGAAGTGGTTTCGGGTATTAACTAATACCCGACTCTGGTCTCTTCGAATCCAATATTATCTTAACCCAAGTTATTCAATTAAATACAATCCAACTTTAATTACCATATACATTTTAACACATCAATTCATAATTGATAGATAATCACATCATCACCATTGATTCAACATATCATATCACAAAGCAATTCATATCATGGATATCAACCAGCCCAAAGCACTCATTATCATTCAATCATTAATAATCAAGATTGACCACATCATTAATTACATTAATTAATGATCCTCAAATTTTTTTCATTAGTTAATTATTATTAATTTCATTTAATAATTAACGTTCAACTTAATTACATTCATTAATTCTCCACTAATTACTTCTCTAAGTAATTATACCTCATTAATTACCTTAAGTAGTTATACTTAACCTTTAATTAATTATATTTATTAATCACCCTTGATTAATCTTATTATGTAATTAATTACTCTAAATTAATTGTTCTATAATCACTTATCTTGATTAATTATCTTTTAATTTGCCACATTAATTAATTTAACTAATTCTTTAATTAATTAAATTAATCCTTCAATTAATTACACTAAGTAATTTATCCGTAATTACTTTCATGAAGAAATTTTCCTTTAATTACTTACCTTAAGTAATTAATATTTAAGTAACTCATTATCCTCTAATTTACTTCATTAAGCATTTATTCCATAATTACTTGAGTTGATAAATTAAACCTTAATCACTTCATAAATTAATTTACTTAAGTTAATCACATTTAGTTATTAACTCTCAATTAATCTTATTAAGAAATCAATTATCCTCCAATTGATTACATTCAGTTTCATTCCTTAATTACTTATACTATGTAGTTAATTTTCCAAAAGCTTAGATAATTTATAATAAATAACTTATTTTAAATTACCTAAATTAAATATACTTAATGCTATCAATTTTTAAAATTTTTTAAAAATTTCTTTGTCCATATAAAACTTTAAATAAGCACTTTCAATAAAGAATTTCGGTTTCAAAGGTTTACTTTAAACAACATGCTTAATTTAATGTTTCGATGAGTTATGAATTTATCTCTCTCTCTTTTTTTTTAACAAAATTTTCTTTTAGAAATAAAACAAATCCTGTTATAAACGAGCATACCCATCAGGCCTAGCCCAAAGCCCAAAACCGAAACAAAAGACACCCGATCCTATAAATAATCACATTACATAGCATGGCCCGAAGCCCAAACTTAATTGCTTAAGTCTAACCTAAAAACCCAACTAAATACTCTTCTTCTTCTCCAACTTCTACCTCCAAGAGGAAAAAAAAACACACCCGAACGAAACACGAGCTGGAGAAATCATACCGACCAACTCGACATCTCCCAACAACATCGATTACTAGCGAGCCAATCCATCTCCGATCAAATGCAAAACATCCCCTACCGAACTTCCTCATTAAACATTTCTTCGTGCACGCTGTGCACGTACACGTCACCCCCCCCCCCCCCCCCGTTCCGATCGCCATATCAGTCACCTACAAATCGGCGATGGCTTCGCAGAGGACCTCCACTATCCAGAAGCATGAAACTTCCATCTACACAAAATCAAGCAAATCGACTCAAACAACCACCAACCCTACCTAACGGAAACCCCTCCGCACCACCATTTCAGGTCGTTAGAGACCCCTATACTCTGCCCACACCTACACCGTAGTCATACATACCCATCTCCAGCTCTCCGACCAAGTCCGGTCCAGAATCACCATCACAAAAATCTTAATTCCATTACTGAACACAACAGGACCTTAAAGCCTAGTTCACCTTCGTCAGGCCACTCCAGCCATCAGAAAAATATACTACTATTTTTCCATCAACCTCCAACTTCCATTCTACCCACAGCCCAAAATTCGACCAACTCCACCAAGCCAATCAACGGCAACCACCAAAATACCCAAAATGTTAAATTCGAATTTCCCAACGATTTAACAAATTAAAAATCATGACACTTACATTAAAAATCAAGATTTTCTGCCACGATTACACCCAAACAATCCAAATTCGAAAATAAGGTTATTAATTTTTTTATCATGAATATGACTTCATACTGTTATTTAAATTTTTAAAAATAATTATTGAATTTCAAACCCTGAAACTATTTTTAAAATTTTCTTCATACCGTAACACACCACTTTCATTCAAATATCAAACTCTAATAGGGTTAGGATTGGAAGATTTTCTTCTTCTTCTTAACTTATAGGTTATGAGAAAGAAAGAAATAAGAACAGAGGAACTAACTTATATTGTGTTACTTCCAGCACCTAATATTGACTAAATCCTGATGTACACAGCATATATATTAGATCATACATACACATTCGGCAAAACAAATACATAAATTCATATAAACCTTTAAAGATATATAAGTATATAGAAGGGTTACAGCAAGCTAGATTACATGCTCTGATTTTTATTTTATTTTATTTTTTTGAAATAAATTTTGTTGATTCTTCTTCTTACTTGACTTAAGTGACAGGTTCTTCTCTAACACATAAATAAACATAAGGACTGATTTCATTATTCATTTTTGACAAAACAAAGAACCTATCTCAGTTCCATAAACATGCAATGGTGTATAAGATTTGCAAAATGGGTTAAAACTTTTTACTTCACAGATTTCACCAATAAGAACAATCTGTTGCCTTTACATCAATTTACACCTCTAATAAAGCTAGATCAAGTGATTTACTCACCTTACAGTTTGAATCAGAGCAGATCCTTGTAGTATTTGAAAATTTGTAACTAGACTTTATCCATGGTCCTTGTCTATGCTTAATTGAAATCTGAAGTAAATCTTTGTGGCTGAGTTGAAATCTTGCTGAAACCTTAAAGTCTTGCATAACTCAGTTCAGGTTTGAAGTATTATTAATGTTAACTTGATTCCAGTTTGAAATTTGAGCTTGAATCTGCTCAAGTTTTGATTTATTCGCTGGTTTGTATTTCTTTTTATTGCTTAATCTCGGTTTGGCTTTCAAGAGAAGATGAGAGAAAATGTTTAGAAATGAACCTGAAAATAAAAAGCCAGGTTCTCTTTTTTTCTTTTCTTTTTCTTTTTCCTTTTTTTTAATTACATTTAAAAGAAACACACTTGCCACTTGTAAATTTGTATGGCAAGTATAAGTTACAATCGTCAATTTCATGTATTATTAACTTACAAATGTTTAATCTCCTTATGTTATTGATTACTTATATTTATTTATGTATTTATATTTTCATATTTATTATGTTTTGAACATAACTATGTTTATTTCAAGTAAAATGAAAGTGTATTCAACCTTTTATTAAATTCTCTTTAAAGCCTTTTATTTATCCATTTCCTTTATTTTATATTAATATGAACTCTAAAAGAAAAGAGCAAACTATATACTAATAAAATCATATACATACATTTTTTTTATATCCAATTTATTTAAAAATATTTATTCTTCAGATATCCAATTCAAATTTAATTTAAAATTAACTTAAACATACCCATATTCAATTTGTTTGAAAATAAAGAAAATTTGTCAAATTTTAAGTAATATATTAGGAGATCATCTCATTTATTTGTTTTAGTTTGCAAATTATTATTTTAATAAATCAAATCCTGCTAATTATCAATTAATAGACGACAAAAATTCAGGACTATCACAGTATGTAGTTATATAAATAAATAAATTTTTCTTGTAATATTTTACTGATAAAACATTATTTTATACATACATAAATATTAACACACGCACATATAAATAATCATTTGTAATTTATAACAATATGTACATGCACATATCTGACAACATACAATACATACAAAATGAGCTAATGTGTCCATTATGATCTTGATCCGAACATCTATATACGGGCATGTGATACCTTGCATAGATTGCTTTGTTACACATACGCGCACACGCGCACACACACACACACACACACACATATATATGCATATATGTATATGATACATACATAAATACATACATACACAAACAGATATATATATGTATTAGGCAAAATGCAAATTAAATAAATCTCAAACTAAATTTATAAATTTAAATAAAATACATGATTTTATTTAAACTAAATTTAGAAACATTCTAAATGAATTATACTTCATAGTCTCAATGGCATAAAAGCCCAATAGCCTATGTGGTCTAAATTAGTCATGCTAGCGTTAACTATTAAGCTAGATAGTAGAGTATGGTGTCTAGAAAAGAAGTGTCGAAGGATTGGGTTTGGGGAGTTGAGTACTCTGCCCTACCTAACTACCAACCTGGCCCAAACAGATATATGACCACAAAGATTATCCCTAATAGATGAGGCCCAATTCAAATTGGGCCTTGAGCTAATTTTCAAAATTGTTTGAAAATTAAAAATATGTAAGATTTTAAATTTAAGTATAGTATTATAGAAGTTATAATATAGTTTTTCAAAATTCTTGAAAAATAACATAGAAATTTTTTGAAAATTATAAATTATTTAATAGGATTTATAAAGTTAATTATATAAACTAATAAGTTAATTAATAAAATCTATATGCATGTAGTATATATTATGATATATGTTATGATATTTTAAAATGTTTAAGATATCATACATTTATGTATAAATAAAGATTTTTGAAATTAACATAACTTAATTAAAATAGTTTAATTAATTAAATTAATTAAAAGGTTAATTGATTAAATAATATACATATGAATATGATATATGTGCTATACTATAAAGGTTATAGTATATAATAAATATTAAAAATAAATGTTATATTGATATAAACTTAATTAAAATGTTAATTAATTAAAATTAATTAATTAAATATAATGTTATACACAAGATTATTATATAAGTCATATAAAATATCAAAATTATATAATAATAAAACTTATATATGAAGGTATAAACTAAATGTGGAACATTAAGGGAACCCTAAATAGACTTAAGGAATAAATGTGTACTAACTATACGTATACCGTGATTTCAGATGTGTCTGAAACTTGAATCACGAGAGTATTTCATAAGTCATGCATTATTCCATAAGTTGATATCACTCAATAATATATTGAACATTATGAATCTTCAATATTATATTGTGCCCTACCATATATATAAATATATTAAATTACTTGCATACTCCTTAGTTGTTGAGAAAACTCAAGCTAGGGACGTTATGTGTAGTATTATTGATATATTGAATAGACGAGGAAAGATGTAACGACCCATATTTTAAGCATCAAAGGATCATAAAATAATTCTATTTGATCCATTTGAGGTCATATCATTTTAATATTTTGAAATATGACTCTTTGGGTTGTTTTACACGTCCATGATTTTTCTCGAATTTCTATGTGACCTTTTTGCCCTTGTAGATCTTATTTCGGCCACAACTTTTGAAAGGAGCCGAATTAGATGTTCTAACTTAGTTCATTGCTTTGGGATGGTGGTTTTCTATTCTTTAGAGCGGTTATATAGGAAAATCGAATAAGTGATTCAAAAGTTATGTAGTTTTAAGTTTTGTAAACTACTGGCCAAGATTAGAAATGGGATTAATGGGCCAATTCAGAAGTCCATTAGTCTAATCGAATTTTTCTATAAATATAAGGTAAGAGAGACCATTTGAAACCTTTATCTCTCATTTCATATTAGCCTCAAAACCTACCTCCTGTCTAATTTTCCATTCTTTGCATAGATTTCATCCCAAATCGTCTCTAATCTCAAATTAGAGGCTAGATCTTCATCGAGGGCTTGATCTCGTCGATTGGACCGCATCAACATCCAATTTGCTACTATTCAGATCGGATCTCCTCTCATTTTTACAGGTTTAGTGAGTGGTTATGATCTCTCACTAGTCTATAATGGATTATATATCGTAATTAGGTCATTATAAGTCAGGATTGTCAAATAAAACTATAAATTGATTAGACATAGGCAATTTCAGATTTAGAAATCCTAGATCAACCTAATTAAACATGTAATATGGATTAGATCGTTAGTTAGTGTCATTTGTGCATATATGGTTATGTGACTCTATGATTTAGACTAGATCTATGCTCGTTTATGATCATTAATTGAATTGGATGACTTGAGTGTTTATGATCGAATATAAATGAATGATTTTCCATGTTTGATTCAATGTTATGCCTAAAATTGCTTTCTATGCTTGATTCGTTTGCTAGTGTTCTGCTTGTTTAGGACTTAGATTGGTGATCGGAGCATATCGGGAGCATAGTTCATCGGAGTCGCACGAGACTTTGAGGATAGGCTCTGGAGCATGCAAGGAAGACGCTCTAAAAATTCCATGATGATTGAAGCAAAGCATATGGATTAGCACCGATCTGATCCAATTGGATCGGTACTGATCCGAATTTGTTGCACCAATCAGCGTGAGATCCAGGCAAATGGTAGAGCATGGGCTCTAGTGATGCTCTATGAAACTGGATCGGAGGATAGGCCAAGTATTGAATAATTGATGGATCATCTATGTTAGCTATAGAGCATAGATGGAAGGACCAAGAGGCTAAGAGAGAAAGCAAGGGGTGTATGGCATCTAAAGGAAGTGCACAAGAGGCTGAAAGTGAGAGGGAGCTAAAAGTGGCTAAGTATTTGGATCGGTACCGATTCGATCCAAATTATTGGCTCCAATTGATGTGAGATCCGAGGTGGAGACTCTGGAGTTGTAGTGGATCATGCTGGAAGTTGTGTCTCACTGATCTCTTCTATGGTTTGGTCATTATGCCATAAAGAAGTTTTAGCTCTTCGAACGGAAACTCGGATAGGAGCGAGATCGAAGGAGTAGATTGACAGTTGGGGATGGAACGAGGCTACAAGATAATGAATTAGGAGGAGTAGTATGCTTGTGCCCAGAAATGGATTGGAGTTGTGGAAAGCTCTGAAGATTTAGTAGTGCCAAGGAACCATTAATGACGCAGAGTGTTATGATTGTGTCCAAAGCAAAGGTACTATATGTGAGGGCACTCGAGGGCTGGTAGTCCCGATCTTGTACTTTAAACCGGCAGGATCTAGGTCAGGTGGTATAGAGGTATCACAAGAGACAACCGTGCTTAGTTTTTAACCTGTGGGTACGCTGAACACGATCGAGAACCGAGATTTCCATTAGTCTCTGGCAAAGCAAGGACGAGGCCATACGAGTTATCATATGTTTAAGGCTTTAGAAGATGATAGCTAGGTTTTAGACTCTATGGTTGCTATGATTACTATGTTTGCTTTCGGTATGCTATCATCTATAGGAATGCTGAAGAAGGGATTGGGAATAGGGCCAATGGAAGAGGCTGCTTATATTCTTCTATCTTGTTCTGTTACAGTATCCTATTATCATTTATTTTGAGTGGGATATTATATCTTATTATTATGCGCCAACTTTTTGGTTGTAGGATAGGTAAGGTATGGTTTTGCGTACCTGTCTAGTACCATATTTTCCAGTATAGATTTTGATAGTTATTTAAGGCTCATACAAGACTGTTGTCCGCCCCAAAGTTTTATGTTTCCTCTTATCATGTTGGGTACTTTTAAATGAGTAGACTAGAGGACAGGTTTGGAGTCACAGTTGCTATACCAAGACGAGTTTGAAGGAGCTATGGCGTATTACTTTATATTTCTAGTTTTCGCTGTTTTTTGTTATATACTCTGAGAAATGCAGTGAGGAAATGTTGTAGTGAGATATTATGACATTTGTATCATACCTCATGATGTTCTAGAAGAGATGTTATCTTTTATTTGTTATGGCCTACTATATTTCTATTGTATATTTTCTATATTATATTTTATCCATGCATTGTGAGATATGCAACAGGTTTTCTGTTTTTTCATTTCAACCTTGATGATTGTCCCATATCAGTCTAGCACGTTTACAACGCTCTTTTAGGTCATTTGTAGAGGTGCCATGGGGCGGCCATTACATAAGATAGCTATATGTATTTATTGAGCAAACTCAAGGTACATATACTATACTTAGACATCGTCATATGATAGGAACGAGTGAATAATCTCTTTCAGTTTGTTGAGCAAACTCAAGGTTGAAATAAGATAAAAACAAGGAACCATGGGTTAGGAGTTATAACACCCCACGTTAAATTACAATTATATATACAAATAATTTAATTAGTTATATATGTTTGAAATTTTAAAATAAAGAAATGTTTGTAAATGGGGAAACTAATTAATATTATTTGGAATACTTATATATATTTGTGTACAAATAAATTACAGAGAGAAATTATAAAATCACTTAATAGGGAAGATTAATTGACGGTGTTTGTTTAAAAGGGAAATTAATATTTAATTAATTAGTAGATGTGATTAGTTGAAAGGAACTGACAAGAAAGGGAACTTATATTGTAGCAACTAATTGATATGATTAGAAACATATGTGTTAGTGCAAGAGAATAAAATGGAGGAAGAGTAATTTATGCAAGCAATCAATTGTCAATTATAAGCATGGAGACTTATGGTAACATATATAATTAAGATTGTGTTTCGAAATTCAATTGTAGAATATCTGCATGCAATAATTATGGGAATAAAATAAATTAATATGCATATATGTAATGAATTAATATGGTGTTGATTGGCATATTAATTTGGTAAGAAATCATAGTGCAAGCAGGGATTAATTGGATAGTAAGTTAATTCTAGGTGTATATGAAATCTATTAATTGGATAACTAATAGGGGAATCTTATTCAAAAGAAACGTCTATATGTTTCCACAAATTGTGAGAGAGAAGTGGAAAGTGATTAATGAAAAGATTGTTGGAGAATCAATTTGAAATAAAAACAAACATAGAAGAAAACATATTAATTTAATATCTATAGACTGAGTGTATGCTTTAGATTTTAGGGTTTTATATGTAATGGTTAGCACTAATTTGAACCACTATAAATATAGGTGCAGGGCCTCTTTGTATTCTCAATATTTTTCTCTTGCCTACAGAAGCTCTGCCATTTTTCTATCTCTTTTACACTTTCTTAATAACAAAATTTTAGATCTAATTCACACGAATTTAGGTCTAAATAGAAAGAGAATAGAATTAATTAGGGAATTAGGAATTGGTTCAAATCAGAAGGCTATGTCAAAGGTAAAACCCTATATCTGAGTTTTATTTACTATTTCTAATTCATATCTCTTCCTTTTCTCTTTCAAATATCACAGATCTATAAATATATCGTTTGTAATTCCAAATAAGGATTATAAGCGAGGTGAATATAGATATTAGGGACAGATCTGAAATAAAAATAGGGAGATTTGGAAAGCTAGCAAGGTGAGTGGATTTATTTATATATTTTTTAGGTTCAAGATATATTATCGTTAAATTCCCATTTAGATAATTTTGTTCAATAATTAATCATACTAATAAAGTTATGCTGAACTATAAGGAATTTACAGTATTAGTATTTATTTACATCTATTTCTATGTTTTGGATTTCTATGCACGCATCATTCGTCTTTTATTTTCTCCTCTTTATTCGCGTATGGATTAAAATAGATTAAATGTGAATATGGATTAAATAATTAAGAATACTGAAATGAAGGAGATAAGATGTAACGTAATAAAAGTTTGAGGAGTGGAATTACTGTAATAAATTACATTAAAATGAGAAAAGTTAATTAATCTAATAAATGGATTTGTGAGTAACTAAAAGGTTAATTGGTTGGCTTAGAAAATAGGATACATTTCTATAATTTAATATTTAAAAGATAACAGTGAACATGACTGTGAAAATAAAAGAAAGAAAAAGGAAACTAGCGTAAAATAGAGAAGCCACTGTGTTTTATACTAGCCCAAAATAATAAAAGAAAAACCTTGTAGTTACGAATTATTGGTTATTGCCTTATTTGATATTAAAATTATAGAAATGGATTTTTAGTATAGTTTTCATAACCAATCAAATAAAATAGAATTACTTCCTAGAATCGAAGATAATAAAGCAAAGTATGACATAAATCAAGTAAATTATTAGATAAGAACTTGAAGTTGTAAACGATAATGAACCTAGGTCTATATTCGCTGCGCAGACTATTTAAGAAGATAGTTATTATGATAAATGAATTATATAATATAAGAGAATAAAAGAACATTCTATATCATAGTAAAAGAAGGAAGATTAGAATAGAAAAGAAATGTTGGAATTATGTACGGACTATAAAAGAAGAGAAAATGACAATTGCGGATAGAATTATAACATAGGTTATAATTAAGTAATAAGAACGGAAAAGCTTATTTTGAGACTTTGAGTAAATTAATGAGCAATAATAATGGTAGAAGATTTTTTAAATAATTTATATTAAGTCAATAAGAAAATAAAGCAGTAATGTAAAAGAGGCTTATTTAACGAACTTAAGATTTATATTAAATTAAATAAGCAAGATAATGAATGTGGCTTATACCAACAGCATTCCCTATTAAATAAATGGATATCTCACAATAGATAGAGGTGAGACAAGGGCAAGAATATGCTAATTAGGGTAAATAAGTAGCCAACAGAATAAGAAAAGTAAACTAAACGCAAATTAAAAGATTAGACTTAGAGTTTAATAAAAGAGTGAGATGCATTTGGAGTAGCCCACAGGATGAAGAATGTTACGAAGAAATCCTTTATTGATGTAGCTACGGAACGATACGGAGAAATATGATGGAGCATCTGTATTGTAGGCCTTACGATCCAGACCTTTATAAATATAGTTACGAAACACTCTCGAAGCAAGATGATGGAGCCCTTTCGAGGAGGATATAGAAGGCACCACGGGTGGTACCTAGGACCAATATGGTCATTGGGCATATAGCTACATATATGTATATATTAGTTATTAGGTTTTGGGCATAGTTCACGAACATAGGTGAGAATATTGTAACCTAATGAACCTAATATAAGAGTAAATGGAAATAAAACGATATATATAGAATTAAGCCTAGAAGTATATAATTTATCCATTCACCAGAACTTTAGCTCTGCCCCCTCCTCATAACATCCTACAGGTTAGGTAGATGGCAGAGACTTCCCAGTTTTAAGACACTTATTTAGAAAGTTTTATTGTATTAGTGAGTATTTACATACTGTTATATTTTAGTTAATTCCACCATGAGATATTTAATTGAGCTCTGATATATTTGACTTTGCCTATTTGCAGGATACCAGATTCCCAACTCGGGTTTTCAATGGGCTTAGGTTTTAGCATTTTTGTGAAAAATCGGACCCGTTGGAATTTAGATTGCTACAGGGTTGTGTGTGATACAACCGATAAGTAGTCATCCATCATCCATGAAGCTATGACTTGTTGAGCAAACTCAAGGTCAAAATTCCAAGATGGCGTGTCCTAACACTCATTCACGAATTCAAAAGACTTCTATGTTTTATTTAGGGTTTGGTGAAACATAAAACACTAGTTGGAGCCTTATTATAAAAATGAAATGATAACATTTAACCTTTCTAATATTGTAAGAACATATGCTATATAATGTTATAATAGTCTATGTTGATAAATTTGTGTATTTAATAAGATTGATAAAATGTTTATCAATTAAGATACACAAATGAAATGAAGATTGACAAATAAAAATTAACATATACTTACTAATAAATGATCCTCGCATGTTAATGTTCCAATACCCATGCAAGTGCCTAATTTTACAACCGCTTATTACGTTCGTAATTTGGTCGCTTACGTGTTTATTTGGTCGAGACAATGTATTACATTCTATGAGTATCGAACTCTAAAATAAATACAAGACAATGGATATTTGGTCTACATACTATCATATAAAATGTTACATGGTGAATAGTTACACTTCGTAATGTATGATACTTCGATATAGTTGATTCAAAAAAAACAAATAAACCGTACCATGGTATCGAATTTTCAATTTGATTGATTACAAAAATATCGGGTTGCGTTAAATATAATGTAAGACCAAAATTGCAATATAAATTAAGAACTCAATTGTTGATATGTCAGTTTTATTAGTTTATGCAAAGTGCAACATATTTAATGTCCTTAAATGTCGAGGATGATTGAGTGCGCTTGTGTAAAGAGTTTGTTATGATATTGTAGTAAAGGTTTTTTTTTTGAATGATTTAACTAACTAGAAAGAAAAATGAATGAATAAGAGTAAATGTGATTTAAGATATAGCTGGGATGAAGAGAGTGAATAATCACTTCTACTTCATAAAGAAACAACAAAATGAGATTTGTAATAATAATGATCGATATTTAACATTGGTAAGAAATATGATTTCTACTTCAAAATATATTTTAGTATAGAAAATTATTTTCTATAAGATTTATTTCTTTGAGTTCAAAATATTTGATCAAAGAACTCTCCACTATAAACAAGTTACAATACATGAAATAAATAAATCTATATTAAATAAATTATGGACCTCCAAATTTAGTACGCTATTATACTAATGGCGTAAATAATAAGAGCATGCCACATAGCACTTGTAGATTGCACTAAATCACGAAAATTGTTTTCGTAAAATGTATCAAACATTATTTATGAAATAATGACCATTTTTCGGTATCGGTAGAAACATAGACATAGCTATATTTCAATATGAATATTATGAATACATGAAAATAGGCGTAGGGAAGAAGTTGCAAAAAAGTTTAGTTTTAGGGACAACAAGTTTGTTGTTTAGTTTTAAGGGAACTTTATAGTGTAAACAGAAAATGATAGTTGTAACTATTATTCTGTGATTTACACTAAAAATTGTCTTTCAACCTGAAAAGAAAAATTCTTGTCCCTGAAAAAAAAAATTTCAACTTTTTCCCTGAGCGTAAACCCCTTATGAACATTCGTTACGAAATAAACTATAACGTGGTATTTATTTTCATAATAAAAGTGATGTAATGGAAAATATAGAAGTATCGAATATCATTTACAATTATTTTGGAATTATAGATTAAGCCATAGTCTTGAGAAATAATTTTATTATACGATTAAGAATCATATGATACTGGTTAATCATATCTCAAACAATTAAGGGCTATGCACCCATTCATTGGGAGTATTATAAGAGTTGATGACCTCTTTAGATTGATATGTATGGATGTTTATAATCATAAGTCTATTAATACCAAAACAGTTCGACATACTTCGTTACATTCACTGATAAGTTATCACCGACATGGATTTGTGTATTTGATTCACATATAGTAGATAGATTCATGGAGTATGAAACAAAAGAAAATAATATAACATGCAATAGAAATGATTCAATTTGATCGAATGAGTGAGTATATTGGAAAGAGCTCCTGATCATACCTAAAAATGAATAAAGATTCAATCTCAAAAGAAACTCTTCCATTTGATACATAATGATGTATCAATAAGGAGTAATCGAACTTTATAAGATAATGTACGATTAATTATGAGTGAAGTTGAGTTAGTTTTTTCTATAAAATCATGTATTAAGAGAAATACACAAGGTTAATATTATTTCATCTAAATAGTAGTTTACAAAATCACATAAGATAAGGATTTATGAGAAACCCCAACATATCCTAGGCTAAGGAGTTGGCAGGTTGCACGAGTCAAAAAATTGCATGTAATAATTGTTCATAAGGGATCTTCCAGGATGATTTAGGGAAGACTATCATTAGATGATATATTTATATTTTGAACATAAGTTTTGTAAACTAAAACTAAATCAGTTTTATAAATAAGAAAATTCATAAAATGTTTATGAATACCTATTATGTTGCACTGAGAAAGAATTACTGTTTCAAGAAATACCAACTTCACATGAAGGAATTTATTTGAGAAATTATTCGTAGTAAAATGGAAGTGGATATAATCCATAGATAAAACGATTAGATGAGATGAAATGAAATTAACTGACCTAAACGAACACATCACATTAGACTGTCTAATAAGTATTCTCGTACATTGAAGAGAAAAGATGAGTTTCTTATCAATATCGAAAATATACAATCCTCATTTGTTTAATTAAATCATTAAAAGTGTTGACTATATAATATGGTATGATGCAAAGACCAAAAAATGAATTACAAATACATTATCAAAATATGGTTTTGTGAGTCGTAACAGAAGGGATGTGATCCATCGATCGCGATTATGTCTTTACGAGAAAGACCAATGCAGTTGGAATTAACTGAGCAACGTTGAATAAATTTCAAACATTGAAATTAGCACAATAGATTCATTATTCAACATGATCAAGTTATTTCGAATTTACTCACAAAATTAGCACTTTGTAATACTTTGTGATTTGGTACATATGTACTGAAATGGAAAATTACTATTAGAATAGACTGTTTTCACATAACAATCCAAATGTCTCTAAGTCATTGGGACAATATTTGGGTTTGTGAGTATTTGGATATGATCCAAGAGCAGATATGAAAGAATCATTCGACAAGCATCAAAATTGAACAAGTTTTTTGATAGAGGTATCAAATAGTTTGATTGTCAATCAAAATGCAGAGGAAGCACGTGCATATAAGAAAGAACGTTAAAAAGTACACTGATATTCCTTAACTGTAAGTAAATAACACATTGCCGATTTAACAATGTACTTGCATTAAAATCAGCCTTAGTTATTTTAGTACTCAACGTTGGATTTGTAAATGATGTCTTTTATAGTAAGTATAAAAGATGTTGGGAATGTCCAAATGAAAAGACACCTTATTAAATTGTTTAATACGGAACATGTGAGATGAGTTCCATATGCATCGGCGGTTGGAATTATTAAAGATTTTATTTTGTCTACGATGTAATGATTTGTTAATGTATTTGATACATGAAGCAAATATCAATTCCAAATTGATACCGCTAATGGTAGTTAGGAGTATTCTCGTGTATTTGCGGAAAACTGGAGAATTGTTTGCAGAAACAACAAACTTTTTACAAAGAATGTTTGGGCTCAAACTTCATAGGTGATATTGTATATAATATGCTAATAACAAATTCAAGTTAAGAATCTTTAATTTGGAAATGTTTCAAATAAAAAACTGTGGTTGATTCAATGAAAAAGGCTATGTACATTACCTTGAATAGCGTCGCAGTATAAGAAATGTATATAAATATATAAGTGCACAAATTTATAACTGAGCCGATTCCAAATGTTGACAATTACATAACATTTTATGATAACAATGTCATGATATAGTTCGTAATAGAACTGAGGGCTTATTATAAGTCTAGAGACATACTCCGAATTGTCCCACATGATAAAACAGTTTACCACCGTCAAAGAGAGTTAATTGATAGAATAGATAATTGGAACATAATAGCATACTCGTTCACTGAGGGACTGATCCAATTAGTCTTGAGAAAATCGATTGAAGAAGTTGGAATAGATTCCATAACTAAGTGCAAGTGGGAGAATGATTGAGTTAGGGATATGCTAAGGGTAATTATGTAATTTGTTATATATCTAACTCGTTGACCAATCTTATTCAAAATAAAGTTGTTTTCTTTCTATTATATACTTGATATAATATGGTTAACTAGTTAATTTAATTAAAAGTATATCTAATAGAAAATCCATAAATGGTATATTTTTTTATTGTAGTTAAAAATTTTGTAACTGTAAGTGATTTATCGTAATAAAAATAAATATACAATTCTAAATGTTCATAGTCATGATGCATTGAGATTGGATATCGATGTATCCGTTGAGATTAAAATACATGACGCTCTTCAAATGTTCGATAATGTATTACTCATGACTGTTGGGGCGCCTAGAGGTTATGCATTAGTAGTTATTGGATAACTATGGAATGATGCACTCGATAGTTTTCAATTGGTTAATATAACTAAGGTCAAACAGAAATATCAATGTGACTGATTTACACTGTTCTCTTGACTTGAGAACACTATGGATCTTCAATATGAAAGCCGCTTTGATTATAGTCAAATCATGACACAACATCCTTCGAGTGACTATAGTTGAGTCGATGAAAGTATTAGAAGTGAAGCACTATTCAAGAGAGGATCCATCTCCTCAGTTATGTGGGGTTGGTATCACGGTCAACTCAAGTCAAGCCAAAGTCAAAGTCTCTGGCCAAAGCATTTCAGTTAATAATAATTGTCATTATTGAACCAAGGACTTCGTATTGGGACTATAGAGTTGAATGTGGACGATATCGGAATTTGAGCATTATCAAATTCCATAAATCAAAAGTGATATAGTTTTGATGAAGAGAATTGGTATAAATAAATGTCACAACTGGATAACACTTAATAAAGTGAAATTGGATTTTATCGAAGCTGAGTAAGCAACAAATTTAGACATAATGTCACAGCACTTACTAAGTGACATGTGAGTATTAACATTTGAATAGTTCGATGTTAATTGCTGACCTACACCCAAGAGTTACACAACCAAAATGAGGAATTCTCTTTAGACCAGACGATTTAATTATTTATAAGTGTTATAAACTAATTAGAAATATTAGTTATGAAATTTGAGTATGAATTGAGAAATAAAATTGTTGTATATATTTATAATAGTTATAAATATCTCGATCGATATGAGTCATTGATTACTAATTAAGTTAAAACTAACTGTATATATTTATTTTGGGTTAAATGGGCTCACACCCCATGATGTATTGGGCAAGGGTATAACACCGCTAATTTTTATTAACATTATTCAGGAGATTTAATTAATTAAAAATTAAATATAATAATTTAAAGACTAGAATGGTTGAGGAATTGAGATTTGTGTAATTAAGAGGTAGTCGTGCCTAATAAATTAATGAGCTAAAGGGAGCTTAAAATGAAATAAGTAAGGGTAGTTGATAAGGGCATAATAGGAATAAGTCACATTCTAATACCCTAAACCCTTCATGCCACTTTCATTTTATAAATTTACAAACAAAAACATAACTAAAAGAGACCAGCCACCATTAAGGGAGAACAAGAAGAGGATAAGCAAGAATCTAAGGAAGAACCTTAATCAACTTAATCATCTCAACTCCTTAACAACAAAGCTAAAGGTGAATAATTGTTTACATATCATATTTTGACGATTTCGGTTTCTAGAATTAGAGCAGAATGTTTTTGCAAGTGTGTTGCATTGTTTTGAATGTTATATATATATATATATATATATATATATATATATATATATATATATATATATATATATATATATATATATATGCTTGTTGATTAATTATGCTTATTCATATTGATTTTACGAAAAGTTTTGATTGAAAGGCCTATCTAATGACATCCAAATGAGTTGCAATACATGGTCAGAAATGATATTTTAAAGATATGTTTCAAGTTTCATAATTTTCTGAATTAACATGGATTTATTATTAACTTTCCAGTGAAGAAAATGTTTAAATTGGGTTTAAATAAATTTCGGCTATTATGTGACTAGCCTTGGGTTAGAAATTTAAATATGTTAGAAAATATATTAAAAGTAATTTATGTGAATTTTTAGAGAATTTTCCTAAGAGTTTTAATAAGTGTATAAAATTATTTAAGTTATGGGAATTAAATGTTTTATATATTTATAAAAGGAGAAGTGGCATTTTCTAAACATACTAAATTATTTACTTCTGAAATTTCGGCAGCGCTTTTAGAAAAAATATGGAAAATAAATTAGCAGCCAATCATATGTTGATAAACAAAGCAGGTCAGTTGAAAAGAATAACTTTTCAAAGTTAAAATTAAGTTTTAATTTAATTCTACTATTTCACCACTTTCGGCACCTACCTTTCGACTAGGTACTTCTGCCTTCATTACCATTGAAACCAATGCGCATGATATCAAAGGTTTGAAATGTAGTGAATTGGACATAGGTGGAAGGTATATAATCGAAAAAAGTGGTCCCGAAGGGGTCAAAACCTTACTTTGCTTTTAAAAGGAAATGCGCCTACTTTGCTTTCGAAAAGAATGCTTTCGACTTAGATAGGTTTCGAATTGGTCAGATGGTTTTAAAGAATGGTTTCGAAAATGGTTGCATCTTTTATTTAATAAAGAAGCTTTCAAAGAGGTCGAAACCCCTTATTGTCGCCTTTAACCTTTCGAAGCAATGCTTTCGGAAGGGTGCTTTTGCTTTAAACCCTTAGCTACTTCTCCAATGCCTTCGACGGGATTTGTTTTGACACCATCCACCTCTTTTACTGAGAAAATTACTTTCGAAAAAGTTACTTTTGACTTAGTTGTTTTAAGACCCTTTTGATGTTTTGAAAGATAAACCCAAAGGTTTCGAAAGGAATGGTTTCAGATGGTTTCGAAAAGTTGTTCCGCAGATTTTAACTTAAACCCAATGCTGTCGAATGGGTTGTTTTAAGTAGTATATTTAATGCTTTCGAAAGGTAATTAATAAAGGTTTCGAATGTGAGGTTCCTCGGTATTTTCAAAAGGTAAGTATTAAAGGTTTCGAAGGGGTGATTCCCTAATGTTTTCGATAGGTTTACCTTAGTGTTTAAATGGAAGGTTTCCAATGATTTCGAAAGGCATATTTAAAGGTGTTTTAAAAGAGGATGTCTAAAGTTTATAAGGCTTTCGAAAGAGATGTTTTCAATGTTTTCGAAAGGTCTATGATAAATGGTTTAGAAAGGTATGTTTTCGCCTTACAGCTTAAGGTTACAAAGTAAATTAGTTTACTTATATCGAAAAGGTTACTTTCAATGGTTTCGAAAGGGAATTGTTTAAAAGTTTAAACAAAGGTTTCAAACGTTTTCATCAATAATGTTTGGAGTAAAGCATATATCATAGCAAAGTGTTTTAAGTAAAGCAATAGTATGTTTTCCTTATTTAAGTGTGATTTAAAGGGATTAAATCAATTTGATGATTTAAAGTGATTAAATCATTTTGAAAAGGTTTTCAAGGAAAATTTAAAGCGTAGTAAATCCTAAGAAAATGACACGGATTAGAAGATCAGATGAAACTGGTATACAGTGGCACCCTACTTATTAGCTATGGCCCCTAGCTAATTTAGTCCAAAATTTCAAGGTGTAGGGCTAAGTCACAGGGAAAACTTAAATAATGGTTACACACAGAAAGGAATATGTACATGGAAGAAGGATAGGTTATTAGAGAGCCTGCAAAACCATTAGGATCTGATGACCATTGGAGAAGTAAGATAAGGACAGATCGTCCATAAGTATGTCTAACAGGTGTTAGATAATTTGTTTAGTTTGTCTGGTAGGCCTAAATCAGCCAAAGGTTAGTACTTAGCCAAACAAAACAATATTTGTAACGACCCGTAATTTTCGATCCCGAAAATTCCAGCTAGTTATGAAAAGAAGAAAGAGATAGAAGAAGAAGAAGATCGAAAACACCAACATTTCACATTCGCAGCGGATAAAATATAATAACAAATAATAACAGTTTACAAAAGCATTCTGTATCTGTCAATTTCATTTATAATACATCAGGGTTACACATTTATACAGACACTGGATATACACAATTATCATGTCTCAGATTTACAATAATATAATACAGCGGAAATACTCTATACGTTCATGCCAACCAGCCCGTCTCCCAAGCTCCAGAACGTCCTTACCTGAAAATCTGTAATACTCGGTCTGACCCGAGCATTACATCAAAGTAACACCCGGGTCAGGCTGGAAACCAGCGTGAGTAAACCCATATAATTTGAAAATACTAAGTTCAACGCACAAAAGAAACCCGGGTAACTCGTACTTCACTACAAGTTCATTACTTGTTAAGCTCAACACTTATTCACCAATCAAATTCTAAGTGTTCTTACTTAGTTCGAAAGTTCATATTATTCTGTTTCAATCTATTGATTTCTCACATCAAATTCATATAGAATCATGTAGATTACAAGTCGAAGTGGTTTCATATATTACTGATACCCGACCCCGGTCTCTTCGAGTACAAAATCATCCTAACCCAAGGTATTCAAATGAAATACAAATTCAATTTTAAATATAGGATGTCACTTTAATGAAGCAATTTATCATCAATAGACAACCCCATTATCACTATACAACCCAATCTGATCACCCAATTTAAAGCATTTACCTAATCTGATCACCCACAAGCAAGATTAATTAATCACATTTTCTCTAATTATTAAATTAAATTAATTACTTCCATTACTATAAGTCTTGATTACTTAACCATTAATTAATTACAAAACCAATTTATTAATCATACACTAAGTATCCATCTTAATTGATCAACCTTGATTAATTACTCTTTAATTATATTAAGTAATTTAAACTTTTAATTACCACATAGATTAATTAACCTTAACCATTCATATTTATTAACTTTTCATTCATTTCTTGAATTAATTAATTACATTAATTGATGATCGCTAATCACTTCTATTAATTACTCTTAATTAATCACCACTTAATCGTTAGTTAAAGATCTTTAAATTAATTACAATCATTAGCTATCCAACAATTTCTCACCCTTCGATTATCAGATCATCGGTATCAATTAATTTAACTCCTTAAGTGATTAACTTATAATAAATTCCACTAATTAATTATCTTTAATTAATCACGACTTAAATTAAGATAAATTCTTTATCTTCATTGGTTAGCCAATCATGTCATTAGAAAACGTTTAGCGATTCAATTATATTATTAAATATAATTCACCTTTAATATATATTGAGAACTTGTTTTAAACACCCCTTTTTAAAACATATTTACTTTAAATAACTTATAGACTTTGAATCCATCTTCCTAAAAACTTGTTTCATCATTTAGTTGTGAAAATCTATTAAACATTCCTTTACATTCAAACTTTGATTCCACTTGTTTGAATAAATTTAAAGCATTTGGGTTTTTTTTAAAGATCTGAACACTTCAAATAAAGCTGAAACTGGACATAGCAAATTGACTGAGCCAACTCAACCTTTTCCCGAGCAAACCCCTAAATTCACCCGAGTTTGATAACGTGCAAAACTCCAACTTCCTCAACATCATAGAACAACCTCAGGCACAAACACCCTCTCGTGCACGTGCACACGACACCTACTTCCCTCTGATTGACGCTACAAACTGCTCTTTACTATAATATTTGATTTCCTGAGACATTTGCTAAACATTTTATTTGAATTTGACTTTACGATTGAGGTCGCTCACATACAAAACACTTTTACTCAGAGATCAAGGCCTTTAAACACCTCTATGTGGAAGATTTAAATTTTAAAACAAATCTAAAACCTGTAATGCCTTAAACAGTGGTATACTCGTCTGTTCCAGTCATGAACACAGCCACTAACTTACATACACAACTTTTATTAACAACATACACAACATATATCATACCATATCTAAAGACTAAATCACATGCACCAAAGAAATTTATCCAGATTAAAGCTTTTAAAGGAAAAAAAATTACTCACAATCGATCGCGAGCCCCAGACGGTCCCCATCACCACTGTTGCCGAAACCCATCTCCACCGCCGCGTACCCTCCTTGCGCCTTACTCTTTGCATGCGAGTCAAACGCAGCTCCTAACCCTAGATGAAAACGCGACCGCCCTTAACTGCTCCTCCTCCACGTGAATCGCCCCGGCCTCACGAATTTACCCAACCGAACGTGAGCGCAAACCCTCGAATGCCGACTTCCCTGACTTGTGAATCCACGGTTCGATCGAAACTCGAGCCCAACACTCCACAAAGTCGTTGCCGATAGCCACGACATCTGATAGCCCTCCACGCAGAACAACTCGAATCCCATAGCTCGACTCTTGAATGGAAAATGAGCGTGGTCAACGAAGAGAAGATCGTCGATGAAATTTAGAGGACGAGGCGGCCATTTTTTGTTTCTGCTCTTCGATTTCACTTAATTATTTTTGAGATGCCCAGAAATAAGTTTCGCCGATTTGAAATCAATTAAAGGAGAGTGTATTTCGTTCTTCCATTGATTTAATTAATTAATTTTCTTTTTATTTACAGAAGGAGGGTTGAGCGTGATTTAAACGAGAAGGGGGAAAGTAGATCTGCACGTTTCAGAAGGTTGGGTGGCTCGAGTACGATATAGGGTGGTTGGTTTGGCTTTTAACTTTTAATATTATTAAATTCCCAAAATATCTCGTTTAGCATAACTCGAAATCTCGAACTCCGAATCAGACATGCCGTCAGGCATTTATAAGGTTTTACCCGCATTCCAAACACAATGGAACGTGTTTCGGAACCTAATTCGGTCATATGTGGAAGATAGCTCTTTGAATCGAGTTTAAATGTTAAATTATCAATTTTAATTTCAACACATTTCTCACCCGTGCGGACTAACGGTAACTCCAAACGCTACGAAAATCAAAATATGATAATAATACAATATTACGGATCCAATGGAACTGGTTTCGTCAAATTCCAAGACTGTGCCTCGGAAGGCTATTTTAAAATATCGATTTAAGCGATATATTTTTAAAACTGAACAAATCACCTTCAAATTAAATTTTAACCATTCTATTATCTTCAGTATCATCAGTATAAATTTTATAAGCCTTCAAGTTATTTTTAACAGACTTGAAACTCCAGATTCAACATTTTACCCAACTTCAGTTTATTAAATCTAATAACTTAATTGCTATTAACAATAATATTTGAGTTCAAGTTAAAAGTTAACTTTCTAAATATTTACAATCAATTAAATATTCCAATTTAAATTGTTAGAAATTCTGGGTCGTCACATTCCTCCCCCTTAAAAGAATTTCGTCCTCGAAATTATGTTAGTTAAGAAGAATGATTCAATACCAATACTATTTCCCAAAACTAAACAGTTTTTATCAACTTGCCATAACCTATCTTTTATTAAAGATCCATTATCACTTCAACCAACTTCCCAAAGCCTTCTATAGAACATTATTTACTCTACTTAATCAAATTTAAATTATCACAACTTCTCAAAAAATTTCTAGCTCTCTAAATTCTCGAAAATTTTTGCCAGTGTCTTCTTTGCGCGGCTAGCTCGGTACAACTACAAAATGCCTCTACGGGCCCCCAAATTCCAAAAGAAACAAAACTCCAAGTGGTTAGACAAAAAACCCAATCAAATTTCATATAGAAATTTAAACACATACCTTTTTAGTCGGGCAATTCAAATTTATCTTCTGAAATCAAAACCAATTTTCCTTTCCCTTTATAATACATGCATATCCTACTTAGCAATAATATCCAATCATAGCTTTAAAAATCATTTTCTACATTTCCTTACAGAAGTTTTCATATTTACTTCTATTCAAATTAGTTTTTTCCCATTTCCATATGAATTCAATTTATCTTCAATTCTGAATATTAAATTTTATCTTCCACTTATAACTGATTCATATCATTATTTAAATTAGTTTCAACTGTTAATTTATTTCAATTTTCAATTTGAAATCGTTTTTCACTAACAAAAATTTTCCAACCAATTTTCAAAATTTTCTAACTCCCAAAATTTTCAGAAAATTTTGGCAGAGTCTCCTTTGTACGGAGGAGCTTTTGCAATTTGACAAGAGATATAAATATATAAACATCGATCCACCCGGTCGGAAAAACAAAAACAGTTCATATTTCCTATTTTTATTGCGTAGGCGTACCTTTATTTAGCATTTTAAGCAAGCGGCTTATTATTTTAGCAATTAGCGCAACTAAATCCAGCCAAACGGCTTTCCAGAACCCATACTTACTCAATTTAAACATGTAAGCACTATATATATGAAGTTTATAACATTTCTCTTACTTAAACAACTACAACACATCAACTCTAAAAGAAATGCATTCTAAATAACTTCCACAAGCAATTGATATGATTTCAACACTAATTCAATTTCTTTCAACCAATTCATATACCATTTCATTCAATTTTATTGATTTACAACTCAATTGCTTACATTCAATTTATTTTAACCCAACAACTCACATTCACTCTAAATGATTCAAAAATCAATTTTATTTGCTTCTATTAATTCATAGAATTTCTTTACCTTTGTTTACGTCAAACGATAACATTTTTTCTCTATGCAAATTCATCGATATTCGCTTAATAGAGTATCCATTTTAGTTTATAACTACTTCAAATTAATTTCAGCTCATTCTGATAACCCAATTCCAATTAAAACTTTGATTTAATTTCTATTCAATCAGACTTCATCCATTTATTATTTAATTCAATTAACCCATTTATTCACCCCATTTTAAATTTTAAATTCACCTACTTAATTCATTTTTGAATTTATTTTATTAATACAAAGCCATTCTTAATTTATTTTTACTCACCTGGATTTTGTTTGCAACACAAACCATTCTATTATAATTCAATTCCATTTTATTTTAACAACATCTCCACTTATTTTAATTCATTATCAATCCAAATCGAATTCTATTTATAATTCGAATTTATTTCCAGACTTCATTATTAACTTACAATCCATTTTATTTAATCGAGTTAATTTTTTTAATAATTCCAGTTTGGATTTTCTTTCATCTTCCAAAATTCCATCACTTTATTTTAAAATTTTAGAAATGCTTTTAAATTCACATAATACTATTAAAATAGCTTTTTATAAAAAATACTTCTTATAACTCGATGTCTCAACCAATCCATCCTTGTTCTCACAGAAATTCGGTCATATGTTGATCAGGCGTAGGACTGAAAATCTATAAGTACTTGGTAAGCCTGTTTCAACACTAAGTGAAAATACTTGGAAAATAACTTTATTGAAAATATAGAAAGCAGTTTTTGAAAATAGAGGAAATATCTTGGTAAGAATGCTCTGGAAATCATCACCCCTATCTATGGTCGTAGTTACATCTTGGGTTACGTTGCCATCACAGCAAAAGTCCATGTAACTATAGGCACTCCGCGCCCCTCGATTACGCCATGGAACCCACAACAAATCGCAGTTACATTCCAAGGTTACGTTATCATCGCAGCAAAAGTCCATGTAACTGTAGGCATCAGCGCCCTCGATTTTCGCTGTCAAAATGAAACTTCTCCACTCCTACATAGGTCGCAGTCTGCCGATGTAAAATCAAATGCAGACTGTTGGCTCTCAGCGGCACACACGACTTTCGCTATGTTACCATAGGTCGTAGTCTACCGATATAAAATCAAACGTAGACTGTTGGCTCTCAGCGGCATACACGACTTTCGCTATGGTCTGCAGTAGATCGCAGTGACATCGAGTTACACTGTCGTCACAGCATAACCCAAATGCCTCTGTAGGCATCAGTGCCCCTCGATTTTCGCTATACACTACCCATAATCCTCAGGAACTAGTTTTGTCCGAACTCCTCACAGGATCAACTTTGGAACCCCCCTTAGGGTTCAAGGCAGCACCACCCGGTGGCACTCCTGAGAAGTTCATTTTAAGGGAGCGCCTTTTATCCCAGAGCCATTATCAAAACACTTTATACTATACACATATAGTATCTTTCAAATCATACACCTAGAATGAATCTCATATAAATCTCCTTTTCCTCCAAATCGATTATCCCAAAATCGATAATTCTCAAACTAGGCTTTCCACATTTCAATATTGATTTTACCCAAAAATCAAAAGCCTTTCCAAATCCAAAGGTTCCCAAAACCTTTTTCCAAAATCCTCATAAGACCCTTTATATATATATACATATATATATTTTTTTTAAAAACTTTGGATCATTTCAAACTTGTATAAAACTTCTTTTATACTTTAAACACCTTCAAAATCCTTTTCTTCCGACAATAGATTCAACAAGGGGAAGTTTATCTTATATAATAAAGGTATATAACTTTGTTTATTCAAAATCAAATATTCAAATTTTATTACTCTTTTCAATATCAATTTCATTTAAGCCCGTACGATGTACACATATCATCTGTACGCCATACCAATCTGATCGCTCACTCGATCACACAATTTCACTTCCGAACTAGTATCGTCCACCCGACTTCCTAGTGCGGACACAGATCTGGTTTCTTGATCAGAAACCGTCACTCTCCTTGCATAGTCATAACTATGATAGAGAATATCCAGAACCAATCAACAATCCATATCCAGGCTCGCCGTCGAAAATCGAGTGAAAAATCCCAACTCGGATCGATATAACTATCTCGAAATTCTGTGCTTGAATCCGGATCAAATCACTATGCAAATAGAATAATATACTTACATCCTACGTATTTAACTTCATTGATTATTAGCCCAGTCAATTTCCTTTCTATCCATCCCCACTTTGATTTTATTCACTTATTCACGTTTACCTTAATCCACATTTGGATTATCGCTTCAATTCTTATCTCAGTTGGGTATTCAATCAATAACAGTTTGAACTCTGACCAGTTTATATTTAGGAAATAGCTTGAAAATTTTAAAAATAGATAAGTAGTTGAAAAATAATTATTAGTTTACAAAATAGCTGTAAAATAGTTACTAATTGTAAAATAGTTGGAAAATAGTTGAATAGTTTCAGGAATTTTAGATAATTACAAAATACTTGTAAAATAATAATTAATTTGTAAAATAGTTGAAAGATAATAATTAATTTATAAAACAGTTGAAAAATTGTTAAATAGTTCCAAAAATAATTGTAAAACAAATATAAAATAAATTGTCTTTAAAAAGAAGGTTGTATATATTGAATAGCTTGGAAAAATAAGTTTATATTAAACAATTTATATTGAAAATAGTCCAGAGTCAAAACTGTTCACTTCCCTATCAATTCAATTTAAATTTCCACTTCCATTTAAATTGACTCAATTCCAATTTGAATAACTTCAATTTCCATTGAAATTGATTTAACCCCAATTCAAGTTGAATCAATCCTGATTTCTTTCCCAATTTAAATCAAATTCCATTTGATTTTAAACCTGTTCAACTTTAATTATAATTTCAAATTATTCCAATCAATTTGGACTAATATCCATTGGACCCACTTCAATTTCAATCATTTCAATTCAATCCAATTCAAATTTCAAATTTAAACCATCTCGAATTATATAAATTCGAGTTAAAATTTTAAATGTTGACTTAATCCTTTAAATCAATCAACTTATCTCTTATACCATTTAATTCTGAATCCATTTCAAACTTATTTCATTTAATTTTAATTGGTTGTATTTCTATTACCACTTAATTTAATTCCAATAATTTAACAACCAATCATCTTAATATTTATTAGAAGGAAATATTGCTTTATGTATCAAAATATATTTTTATATAAAATCATTTAAAACCTTTATATAAGAAAATAACAAGTACGCTCACACACACACACACACACATATATATATATATACACACACACACACACTCAACTCATCCTAGAGTACTACGGACTCTATTTAAGGAGTAATCCCCACCAGAGACAAGGTTCTTACTTAACCTCGCTCTGATACCAACTGTAACGACCCATAATTTTCGATCCCGAAAATTCCAGATAGTTATGAAAAGAAGAAAGAGGTAGAAGAAGAAGAAGATCAGAAACACCAATGTTTCACATTCGCAGCGGATAAAATATAATAACAAATAATAACAGTTTACAAAAGCATTATGTATCTGTCAATTTCATTTATAATACATCATGGTTACACATTTATACAGACACTGGATATACACAATTATCATGTCTCATATTTACAATAATATAATACAGCGGAAATACTCTATACGTTCTTGCCAACCAGCCCGTCTCCCAAGCTCCAGAACGTCCTTACCTGAAAATCTGTAATACTCGGTCTGACCCGAGCATTACATCAAAGTAACACCCGGGTCAGGCTGGAAACCAGCGTGAGTAAACCCATATAATTTGAAAATACTAAGTTCAACCCATAAAAGAAACCCGGGTAACTCGTACTTCACTACGAGTTCATTACTTGTTAAGCTCAACACTTATTCACCAATCAAATTCTAAGTATTCTTACTTAGTTCGAAAGTTCATATTATTCCATTTCAATTTATTGATTTCTCACATCAAATTCATAAAGAATCATGTAGATTACAAGTCAAAGTGGTTTCGGATATTACTGATACCCGACCCCGGTCTCTTTGAGTACAAAATCATCCTAACCCAAGGTATTCAAATGAAATACAAATTCAATTTTAAATATAGGATGTCACTTTAACACAGCAATTTATCATCAATAGATAACCCCATTATCGCTATACAACCCAATCTTATCATGTCACAAAACATTTTATATTAGAGAAATCAACCAATTTAAACCATTCACCTAATCTGATCACCCACAAGCAAGATTAATTAATCACATTTTCTCTAATTAATAAATTAAATTAATTACTTCCATTACTATAATTCTTGCTTACTTAACCATTAATTAATTACAAAACCAATTTATTAATCATACATTAAGTATCCATCTTAATTAATCAACCTTGATTAATTATTCTTTAATTATATTAAGTAATTTAAACTTTTAATTGCCACATAGATTAGTTAACCTTAACCATTCATATTTATTAACTTTTCATTCATCTCTTGAATTAATTAATTACATTAATTGATGATCTCTAATCACTTCTATTAATTACTCTTAATTAATCACCACTTAATTGTTAGTTAATGATCTTTAAATTAATTACAATCATTAGCTATCCAATAATTTCTCACCCTTCGATTATCAGATCATCAGTATAAGTTAATTTATCTCCTTAAGTGATTAACTTATAATAAATTCCACTAATTAATTATCTTTAATTAATCATGACTTAAATTAAGATAAATTCTTTATCTTCATTAGTTACCCAATCATGTCAATAGAAAACGTTTAGTTATTCAATTATATTATTAAATATAATTCACCTTTAATATATATTGAGAACTTGTTTTAAACACCCCTTTTTAAATATATTTACTTTAAATAAACTTATAGACTTTGAAACCATCTTCCTAAAAACTTGTTTCATCATTTAGTTGTGAAAATATATTAAACATTCCTTTACATTCAAACTTTGATTCCACTTGTTTGAATAAATTTAAAGCATCTGGGTTTTTTTTAAAGATCTGAACACTTCAAATAAAGCTGAAGCAGGACACATCAAATTGACCGAGCCAACTCAACCTTTTCCCGAGCAAACCCCTAAATTCACCCGAGTCTGATAACGTGCAAAACTCCTACTTCCTCAACATCATAGAACAACCTCAGACACAAACACCCTCTCGTGCATGTGCACACGACGCCTGCTTCCCTCCGATCGACGCTACAACCTTCTCTTTACTGTAATATTTGATTTCCTGAGACACTTGCTAAACATTTTATTTGAATTTAACTTTACAATTGAGGTTGCTCACATACAAAACACTTTTACTCAGAGATCAAGGCCTGTAAACACCTCTATGTGGTAGATTTAAATTTTAAAACAAATCTAAAACCTGTAATGCCTTAAACAGTGGTATACTCGTCTGTTCCAGTCATGAACACAGCCACTAACTTACGTACACAACTTTTATTAACAACATACACAACATATATCATACCATATTTAAAGACTAAATCACATGCACCAAAGAAATTTATCCAGATTAAAGCTTTTAAAAGAAAAAATAAAATAAAATTATTCACAAGTGATCGCGAGCCCCCAGATAGTCGCCATCGCCACCATTGCCGAAACCTATCTCCACTGCCGCGTACCCTCCTTGCGCCTTCCTCTTCACACGCGAGTCAAACATGGCTCCTAACCCTAGATGAAAATGCGACCGCCCTCAACTGCTCCTCCTCTACGTGAATCGCCCCGGTCTCGTTAATCTACCCAACCGAACGCGATCGTAAACCCTCGAATGCCGACTTCTCTGACTCGCGAATCCACAGCTCGATCGAAACTCGAGCCCAACACTCCACGAAGTCATTGTCGATAGCCGCGACATCTGATAGCACTCCACGCAGAACAACTCGAATCCCACAGCTCGACTCGCGAATGGAACGAGCGCGGTCGACGAAGAGAAGATCGGCGATGAAATTTAGAGGACGAGGCGGCCATTTTCTGTTTCTGCTCTTCGATTTCACTTAATTGTTTTTGAGATGCCCAGAAATAAGTTTCGCCGATTTGAAATCAATTAAAGGAGAGTGTATTTCATTCTGCCATTGATTTAATTAATTAATTTTTTTATTTACAGAAGGAGGGTTGAGCCTGATTTAAAAGAGAAGGGGGAAAGTAGATCTGCGCGTTTCAGAAGGTAGGGTGGCTCGAGTACGATATAGTGCGGCTGGTTTGGCTTTTAAACTTTTAATATTATTAAATTCTCAAAATATCTCGTTTAGCATAACTCGAAATCTCGAACTCCTAAACTGACATGCCTCCCAGGCGTTTATAAGGTTTTACCCGCATTTCGAACACAATGGAACGTGTTTCGGAACCTAATTCGTTCATATGTGGAAGATAGCTTTTTGAATCGAGTTTAAATGTTAAATTATCGATTTTAATTTCAATACATTTCTCACCCGTGCGGACAAACGGTAACTCCAAACGCTACGAAAATTGAAATCCGATAATAATACAATATTACGGATCTAATGAAATTGGTTTCGTAAAAGTCCTAGACTGTGTCGGAAGGCTATTTTAAAATATCGATTTAAACGATATATTTTTAGAACTAAACAAATCACCTTCAAATTAAATTTCAACAATTCTATTATCTTCAGTATCATCAGTATAAATTTTATAAGCCTTCAAATTATTTTTAACAGGCTTAAAACTCCAGATTCAACATTTTACCCAATTTCAGTTTATTAAATCTAATAACTTAATTGCTATTAATAATAATATTTGAATTCAAGTTAAAAATTAACTTTCTAAATATTTGCAATCAATTAAATATTCCAATTTAAATTGTTAGAAATTCCGGGTCGTCGCAATATTTTTTCCAGACAGATGGTCCATTTATTACCTGTTTCAGCATATATGATATTTTTATTATTAATATAATCAGTCTGATTAACTAGTTTGGTTGCAGGATTTTGATTTGCAAAAAGATATATTTTAAAAGGATATTAGTAAGGGGAAACCCGCTTCGCTAAGCGGCGTGGACTCACTTAATATCAGTAAACTGAGATGTAATAATATTATTCACACCAGGATTTATGTCTGATTCGAAGTTTATGTTTTCCCCTTAACTCTCGGGTGCTTAAATTGTTTGAGTAGATAATGAGTTGAGGTTTTCAAGTTTTAGCAGGTGGACGAACAAAGCTTCTGAAGATGTGCATGAGGCATGGATAGTTATTTAGGAGTCGTTATTTTGTTTATTTCTGCTGTGTTGTATTTAGTCTGATATGACTATATAGTATTTTTGCCATACAAGGCATCTTCATATGTCGTTCTGGGCATATTTATATAATAATTATATTTGATATGAACCATAGAAACTATTGGGAATATGTAATTGGATATGAATCATGTTTTGTGAAATATAATTAAAAATTTAGTTTTCGAAATCTATGATTTTTTTTCATATTCATGTGACTCTAATATTATGGATATCATTAGCATTACCATATTCTGTCACCAGAAGTTGATACTATGATAACTGCAGCATCTTTTTGCCTCTAGACACGGGATGTTACAACTTGGTATCAAAGCATAGGTTTATGAAACTTTAAACTAAAATGGTTTTTGAAAACATAATCCTAAGGAATTAGAAAAAAAATATTAGGGTATGGGCTAATGTTATAGTAACATACCCGTATTTGCTATATATATATAAGTATACGCTTTAGCTCTAGTCTCCTATTTCTCTTAGGCTATTCTTCTGTATCTTTCGGAGACTCGAATGCAGATATGGGTGCTAGAAGTGAAAGAGTTAATCTTGGAGGAAGCACTACAATAAATGGAAAAGCCAAACGAAATACTAGGAGGAACCAAGGTCAGACACAAGGTACAAATGTGGGTGCTAGAGTTCTGTTAGACTGGGAGCTATCTATCAGTTCATTGTCAACATGATACAAGGGTGTTGCTACTGAGTAGTTGGAGGAAATTCTAGAGGAGGAAACCAAGAAGCTCTGGTGGTGAATAACTATGCTATTTTGAGTAGAGATTATGCTCGGTTGAGAGGAAAGCCATTTATTGGTACAGAATACGCAATCGAGGTAGAGAATTGGCTGCTTTATTATAAAAGGATTTTCATTGACTTAGGGCTCAATGATGAGTGGAAGAGAAGGCTTGCTTCTAGATAGTTACAGAGAGTAGCACTGTATTGGTGGAATAGTGTAACTGTTGGAGTCAATGAAGATGCAATGACATGGGCCGAGTTCAGGAGTCGATTTGAAGTAAGGTTTGTGTCTGAGATTGCTAAGTCCACTCTTCTTAGAAAGATTGTTGAGTTGCATTAGGGGGATATAACTGTGCTTGAGTTGCTATGAGGTTTGAGAAGCTAGCGAGATATGGCTATGCTATTGTTAACACCGTGATTAAAAGGAATGAGAAGTTCGTTTGTGGGTTGAAGCCTGAGCTTGCTAAGGCCATGTTGTCGCATATTAGAGATCAATGTGATGTGGTTGTGGAAATGGATGGCTTTGAGGCATGAAGAGATGCAAACTTTTCTAGAAAGAAATAAGGAAAAGGAAGCACAAGAGAGTTAGAAAAGAAAGTTTTTCCAAAATAAAGGAGCTCAAAAGAGTAGAGCTACAAAGAAGGGAAAGTCAGAGGTTGTTTACTATAAGTGCGATAAGAGAGGACACTATGTCCGTGAGTGCCAGACAGGTAAAGAAAAGAAAGCTGCTGAGAAGAAAGAAGTAAGGTGTTTCAATTATGATCAGATTGGACACTATGACACCAGTGCAAGGAGCCAGGGAAGTATGGAAAAGGCAAAGTGTTTTCATTAGAGCCAACTACCTCGAGACCAACAACGTAGAGAAAAGGAAAATCTATGTTGGGAGGTATGCTTTTGATTTATGGTATATCAATTAGAGTTTTATTTGATACCAGCGCATCGCATTCATTTATTTCATATTGTTTGGTAGATAAGCTTAACCTAGACCCTCATACCTAGTTACTTCCTTAAGGGTTGCAAATTTGATAGGAGGGTATGCGACACAAATGAAGTGTGACCTCCTAGAGTTTGAGTAGTTAAGCCATATCTTTGTTTACAGTTTTCATGTGTTTGATTTTGTAGGATTTGGAATTATTTTGGGTATGGATTGATCAAGTAAATACGATGCTAGATATTTTGCCATAATAGGAAAATATCGCTTAGACATCCTGACTATAATGATCAGATTATATACTCTGTAGAAAACTCTAGTTTTTAGGTTAATGCTTTGTTGGGTGTTATGAAGGGAGAAGATGAGTTGAATCGAGTTTTCGTGGTTAGAGAATTCGCAGATTCCGTTGAACCCGTAGTAGGATTGCCACCGAAACGAGCTATAGAGTTTCAAATAGATTTAGTTCCGGGAGCAAAACTAGTGAGTAGACTGCCAAGCAGAATGACTACTACCGAGATGAGGGATTTAAAGGTTCAATTGGTAGACTTAGAAGGCAACAATTTTATCAGACTAAGTAGTTCGCCTTGGGGAGCAGCCGTAGTGTTTGTTAAGAAGTTGGACGGATCATTAAGGTTATGTATCGATTATCGTAAGTTGAATGAGAAGATGATAAAGAATCGATATCTATTACCCAGTATTGATGATTTGTTCGATAAGTTGAGTGGAGCTAAGCTATTTTAGTTGGATTTAGTGATAGGGTTCCATCAACTTAGAGTGGCAGAAGATAGTATTCCTTTGACGGTGTTTAGAACCAGCCGTGGATTGTACAAACAGTTAGTAATGCCGCTCGAACTAACTAATGCGCCAGAATTCTTTGTAGATTTGATGAACAGAGTTTTCCTAAAGTACTTGGTTAGGTTCATGTTGGTGTTTAAAGATGACATTCTAGTATACTATAAGGATGAAAGAGAGCATGAGGATCATCTTAGAGTAGTGCCTGAGATGATGAGGCAGCATCAGCTGAAGGCGAAGTTTTCCAAGTGTCATTTTTGGAAGAAAGAGGTTAAGTTTCTTGGTTATGTGGTTTCAGAGAAAGGCTTGTCTGTCGATCCAGATAAGATTGAAGCTACTAATAATTGGAAAAGACAGAGATGGTGACTGAGGTTAGAAGTTTTTTAGACTTGCTAGCTATTACCGGAGATTCATCAAGGATTTCTCGCGGAGAGCATCACCGTTGACTAAGTTGACCAAGAAGGATGTGAAGTTTATTTGGTCCGACAAATGTGAGGAAGCATTCCTTAAGTAAAAGGATTTGTTGACCAACACCCTAGTGTTAGTAGTTCTAGAAGGAAACTAAGGGTTGGTGGTGTATACTGGTGCATGTGGGACTGGATTGGGAGCTATGTTAATATAGAAGAGTATGGTTATTTCCTACGCTTCACAACAGTTTAGACCGCATAAAGTAAGATATCCTACTCATGATTTGGAGTTGGCAGCGGTGATCTTCGCATTGAAGATTCGGAGACATTATCTCTTAGGAGAGAGATTTGAGCTATACACGGATCATAAATCCTTAAGGTATTTATTCTCTCAGAAAGAAATGAATGTGAGACAACAGAGGTGGATGAAATTTTTTGCTGCTTATGATTTTGGTATAGAGTATACTCCTGGAAAAGAAAATAAGGCAGCAGATACTCTTAGCAGAAGAATTCAGAATGTGGTGTTAGCTATGTCGGTAGAATGGAAAGTTTTAGAAGCTTTGACTGCTTGTAGTTTGCAGTTAAGATCGACTACTAGTCTAGTTAGGGCACTACCATGTTGTCCTGTTTAGAAGTTTGACCAGTATTGATCAAAAGGATTGCTTCTAAGCAGAAAGAGGATCCAGTATTAGCCGATAAGATTAGAAAGCTTGAGATTGGAACTGAGTTCGATGATCTAAAGTATTTTAACCTTGACTAGAGAGGGTGGTTGAGAAAGAAGGGATGGTTGTGTGTTCGAATGTTGAGGACATAAGGAAAGATGGAGAATGTCATCGATCCAAGTTTACGATTCATCATGGAGGGACCAAGACGTATCAGGATATGAAGAGGAGTTTCTTCTGGAAAAGTATAAAGAGTGATGTAGACTTATGGGGGAAACAGTGTTTGAACTGCCAGCAGGTAAATGCCGAACATCAGAAACCAAGTGGTTTACTTCAACCTTTAGATGTTCCAATATGGAAATGGGATTCCTTCTCTATGGACTTTATAGACGGGTTGCCAAGGTGAAACAGAGGAAATGAAAGCATATGGGTTATTGTGGATGTATTGACCAAGAGTGCCCATTTCATTCTAGTAAATTCAAACAGGACGGCACCTGTTTTGGCTAAGTTGTTTATGATAAATATAGTTAGACTGCACGGGATTCTTAGTAGTATAACAAGCGATAGAAATTCCTTATTCACTGGTGAGTTCCTGAAGAATCTACATGAGACTTTAGGTACCAAGTTCAAGATGAGTACCTCTTACCATCCTTAGATAGATGGGGAAGTGGAAAGAGTTAAAAAAATCTCAGAAGATTTGTTAAGAGCTTGTGTATTAGATTTTGGAGGATCATGAGAATACCATCTAACCTTAGTCGAGTTTTTGTATAACAACAGTTATCAGACTAGTGTGTGGATGGCACTGTTTGAAGCTTTGTATGGAATACAGTGACAATCTCCCATTTGTTGGCTAGAGACCAGGGAAAGGTTAGTTCTTGGTTCGGATTTGCTTAGAGAAGCTGTAGAAAAGATTGAGTTAATTCGAGCTAGAATGAAGGAAGCTCAATTTATGCAGAAGAGTTATGCTGATAGAATATGGAAAGACTTAGAGTTCTCAGTTGAAGATCATGTTTTCCTCAAGGTATCGCCGATCAAAGGTGTGATCGGATTTGGGAGATCAGGGAATTTGGCACTGAGATTCCTTGGACCATTTCCTATCATAGAGAGGATTGGAAAACTCGCATACAGAGTAAAGCTACTGAGTAGCTTGGCAAGAGTCCATACGTTTTTCATGTTTCTCATTAAGGAAGTGTATTCGAGATCCAGAGACTACTATATCACCGACCGTTTTAGATGATTTAGTAGTGGAACCAAATTTGACTCTAATCAGAAAGCCAGTGAGTATAATCGTGAGAGATGAGAAGAGGCTAGGAACAAGACAGTCAGATTAGTCAGAGTTCGGTAGAGTGATGACGAGAGAGACTGTACCTGGGAAACAGAGAGCTGGATTAAAGCTACTTATCCTGACTTTGTTTCATGGTATATTTTATCTTATGATTGATTGATGAGTGCCTTATCGTAATTTTGAGGACAAAATTATTTAAGGAGGGGAGTCTGTAACACCCTTAAGTTTAATTAACATTATTCAGGAGATTTAATTAGTTAAAATTAAATAGGATAATGTAAAGATTAGAATGGTTAAGGGATTGAGGTTTGTGTAATTCAGAGGTCACTGTGTGTAACAAATTAATGAAGTAAGGGAAGCTTAAAATGAAATAAGTAAAGGTAATTGATAAGGGCATAATTAGAATAAGTACTATTCTAATACCCTAAACCCTTCATGCCCCTTTCATTTTACAAATTCACAAATAAAAACAGAACTAAGAGAGGTCGACCACCATTAAGAGAGAACAAGAAGAGGATAAGCAAGAATCTAAGGAAGAAGCTTAATCAACTTAATCCAAGATTAAATCTCAACTCCTTAACAATAAAGCTAAAGGTGAATATAAGTTATTTAGATTTTTAAATCTCAACTCCTTGACAATAAATCCATTTAATTAATATTAAATTCATAATTCAAATATTTAAATAACAACTATATTTGAATATAAGTTATTTGGATTTTTAAACACCAATTATTTAATATTTAAAATTAATTCAATATTCAAAATTAAAATAATAAAATACCGAGATGATACATTCTTCCCTCTTAAAAGAATTTCATCCTCGAAATTCCCAAAGGAAAAAAATGTCTCCAAACTCTTAATGTTTAGAAACCATAAAATTAAATAAGTTATTAAACTTTTTAAGTCCCTTATGTCATGAAAAATTTCGAAAGCAACTTCTTTGCGCGGTTAGATCCGAAAAAACTACAACTTGCCACAACGGGCACAAACCGATCAAAAGAAAACAAAAGCCGAGTGGCCTCCTATATCTGGGGTATAAAATATCGATAAATCACCAATTTCAAAATCTATTATGTACCTCTTTTTCATTTGTTTTTTTACAAGCAACTCGGCATTTTGATGCGAATGCAGTTGCATAAAAAATCAAATAACAATTTCTCGCTTCTATGTACCTATCTTGTCCTCATAATCCAAAAGAGAACTATGCTGCCAAAAAGAAATACACAAGCTATTTTTATCATAAGCAGTGGCTATATAAACAATATAACAACCATATGCAACGAAAATATAGAGTATACACTGTAATAAAATACTAAGCATTTAATCTTTTTCAAAAGATAAATCTAGAACTAAATGTCTGGGTTTTATATTCAAAATATATTTTCAAATTCCTTTAAAGAGAAATATATTAAAACCAAAATCAAATACGACATGGAGAGGGCTCCACCTGAAGCATGGTATAACTCCAAAATCAAAACAACACAGAGCTCTAGTGGTATTCTGATTCCCCGTAAAACAACAACTAGAATAAATAAATATACCTGGCGAGTCTTCCAAATCGAAAAACTCCCAATCGTCCAACTTTAGTCATAACCAAAAGAAATATTTGAAAAAGCACTTCACAAAAATTTTTTCCAAATATAAGCTCAAATAATAATACTTCACCAAATTTTCAAAATAATAGTAATATTATTATTTTTCTCTAATTCTTTAGAAATCAATTTCAAAAGCACTAGGATTTAAGTACTGACAAATAACGACTTTATAAATCGTATTTTATAACATCAGACTATCAATCAAACCAAATTCGAAAACGGAATAAACTAACAGTTAACATTATTTAAAATTTTATATGACAAATAAACAAGATTTAAATTTTTTGCTTAGGTTTATAACTTTCTCGATCGTCCAAGGATATAGATAATTTGCTAAGCGTACCATTTCACTTATCAGCCTTTAGTAATTGCTTAGAAGATTATTTAAGCTTCCTGAGAAAAAATTAAAAGTCAATTCCCAAACTCCCTAAGCCACCAAAACAGAGCATACAAATATACTTGAGCCCGTACGATATACATAAATCATTCGTAGCTATATTTGATCCAACCACTAGCTCGGATACATAAACTTTACTTTCGAACTAGTATCGCTCACCCAACATTCTTAGTGATAACTCCAATTAGTTTCCTTGATTAAAAACCTTCGTTCTCCTTGTATGGACATATATTATGATAGAAAACCTCAGTGTCATATCGAGAATCTTAATCAAGTGTTCGCTGATTAGAATTAAATGAGAATTCCTTTTTCAGACTCGTGTGAATCACCCCAAAGTTATGTATTCGAATTCAGGATCAAGAATCGTGCGAATAAAACGATCTATGTATAACCTGTGTACTTCATATGATTGGTTTCTAAACTACACCAACCTCTTTCTAAATCGCTTTCAGTTTTTATTTATAGTATTTCATTCAATACTAAAATTATCTATGAATAATTTCATGAATTCTACTTAAGTTTACAGATATTTTAAAAAAAAAACTTTATAAAACATTAAATTAAGAACTTACTCCACTTTTCTATACTTGTATAATACTCTTTTATGTCCTATGAGTATATACAAAAGGTCAATTTTATTTTATTTATTTTTATCTTTCAAAATTCAAATGGAGGTCCAAAAAAAATCAGGGTTTTAAAAAATGAGTCAGCCTTTCGACCTCTTTTACCTTAGAGTGTTCAAAAGAAAGATGTTTATAGGTTGGTCCAATATCACCAAATAGTTTACAAAACCTATATGATTAACAAAAATATGGTTTTAATGAAACAATGCTCACTAAAACATTCATATTCAATTTAACCTATTTAAAGCTTGAGTTAAATTATCTCACTTCTATCCAAGAGTTTAAAAATATTTCATTTATCGAATTATTTATTAAAATGCCTTTTTATTTTAAATCAATTCACTTTTAAGGAACTTAAGAACTAAATATTCAGTTTTTATTTCAAAACCTTCCTGAAATCATACTATATATATTTCTATATATAAAGTAACTTTAATAATTTATTCCAACACTCACTTTGGATTCGTTCGGATTCGAACTTATTTGGATCGCACAACGATAAAGTGAATAATTTACTAAGTGCAATACAATGTTCGTCTAAGAAAACTTTCAATCGTCGCTTAGAAGATTATTCTGATTACCACAAAACTAGTCGAGATGCTTCTCGTCGAACAATCCAAAGTATTTCACTTGAAATTCTCTTTCAAAATATTTATACTTATAAATACTTTCAAGTAATACTACTATTAGTTTTCTCAAATATCTTTTTGAAATCAATTCAACCAATACCAAGATTTAAATTATCAAAAACCCTTTTTACTTATAAAACAATCTTCATAAGTCATATAAACTATTTTATATACAATACTTGTATAAAATATACTTTTAAAATTATCTTATATTATAATAACTTCCCTTTATTATAATAAACTTTTCACCAATATTAATCCTTTAAATGTTTTATCCTCCCATTTAGATTGTATTAAACAACTTTTGTTAAATGTTTTACTTTTAACTCAAAATTTTCTCCGAACATCTTATAGTCAAATTGTAAAACTTAATTCACAAGAAATTCGTTTTAATATACTCTCGGTTATCAAAATAATAAATGCCCATAAAATGTTCGAGCATAAATTAATAACCAACAAATGATAGTTAATGCTCCAAATTACACGAGCATGGCAAGTCAAAAAATAATGATAATAAATAAAAATTATCGTTTTTGAACCAATAAACACATCATAAATAACTAGATCAAACTGAAAGTTATTCCTTTATATGTATTCAATATATTACCCTAAGTAAAATATTTCATTTACTAAATTTTCAAAAATCTATATCATGACCGTTTGTCTTGTTCAAGAATTTAGAAATCCCTATCAACATCGTGGTGTCACATGACTCGACCCGAGTTCATAAACAACTCAGTACCAATTAATATGGTAAGTTTTTATAACAATAACAAATATGCTCTCGTATATATAATACTCTCAAACTCATCCTAGGATATCACTTACCCTATTTCTAATGAGCCATACCCTACCAAAGTCAAGGTTCTCTCTTAACCTTCGGCTCTAATACAAAGTGTAACGATCCGCCTTTTCGACTATCGAAAGTCGGTATCAAATACATCTATGGTATTCCAATGCTGAACATCCAATCACCAGAAAGGTAGATTGTTACGGTAAAAAGAAAAAGAATATGGGAACAAAATTACACCGCGGAATAACAACATATAATATAACAAAGACGGTAAAAGCTATCACTCTAAAATACATAGTATATCGGAGTTAAAAACAAACCTCATTCGCCTGGCCATTTATAACTTCCTAACCTTATAATTGTTGATGGGTATACCTAATAATACAACAGAAAATAAAAATACCACGATAGGTAAACATCCAACTCTACTCCATAAGCTTCATTCCCCACCAACGACATCTTGGAAAAAAACTCAGTCTGGCCCGAGCATTATAATATAATAACACCTGGACTGGTCAGGAAAATAAGCATGAGAAAACTCAAGTAATAATATGAATACATAATAATTTTATTAAACCACGCCGCTAATCACGGAGCGGGTTTTTCCTCATAAGCACAATTTCCAGACATGAATGAATGGAAACAAATTAAACAATACTCAAACTTGATAGAATATGCCTAAACAAGATCAAAATCAAATCTTAAAGAATGGACATAAATAATTAAACCTCGAGAAGAGCTCCAGTCACTTCTCGATGCAATTAGAAAAACAATTCAAATATTTGAATCAAAAACAAGAAAACTGGAATTTCCAACAATGACTAGGAGGATGCACCCCCTCATCGAAAGTATACCTCTAGAAAATATACTTGAGAAGGTCATATACTCTATAATTCTCTCAAAAACCTCCAAGTTAGACCACTCTTACCTTACCGAGAATTCGAGTATTTCACATCTCTGCCCCCGCATACCACTGGAACCAATCTATAATAGATGTGAAAATACCCTAATTGAAGTAACCTCACATAGCTTAGCCCTCACTCGTGCTTTGGTTTTATTCATTTCTGACAAAGGATATCAATGCTCAAATGAGCAATAAATCATCTTAAATTGACGATACATAGAAAGAAAACTGAATCGGTAGCCAATAAATCAACTATCGGGAAAAATCAGAATGATCTTATATGAAAATTAAATCCCATACCCTTTTCACTACTCATCGATTCCAACTTGTACTATTACTCGGTTAAAAACGAAGCCGGACAAGTGAAGGTAGTGTTACCACTAGGCATTGCCTTGATAACATTTTTAACCATCGAGATAGAAACGTGTTTCCATACCTCAACGTTTAGTGCTTAGAGTATGACTATATCCTTTCCATATAAGTGATATCGTTTACGGAAATTAAATTTCTTATTCTCTCCATAATCGAATTAAACATTTAAACGTTTAAAACCAAACTTGTGTTTGGTTTTCTCATCATAAATATTGGTAAAAAGCTTTTAAAAATACTCCTTAAAAATATTCCTTTTTAAAGAGTTATTTATATCTCTAAATGTATTAAAAAGAAGAGTCAAAAATAAATGTCACTAAAACATTGTTTACTATAAACCCAAAACAATTTACACTTAGCTTAATTTAAAAAAACAATTTCTTTTAAAACATTTTCTCATTTATGAACTATCATTTATAAATTTCAAACAACATTTATTACGCCGGAAGATATTGAATCAATTAATGTTTTTATAAATTAAAATAATGTTAATCATCGAGAAAGAAATTTGTTATAATTCTTTTATAAAATTTAAACTACATTAATTATCCCAAGAGACGATTAATCAAACTTATAACTCTTTTAATAACGCAATTAATTAACTTCAAACACCTTTATTAAATCGGTTAAATTAACTTAAACACTTTGATCAAATCGGTTAAGTAACTTTAAACATCATTAGTAAATTTATTAAATAACTTTATTATAGTTAAATAATAAACAAGAATATATTTAAACCTCCAATTCTTTTCAAGTACTTATACAATCCTTACAAACCCAATTAAAAACAATTTACAAAATATTTAAGGTAAATAAACTTTATAAGTTTAAAAAAATTAATTACCCTAAAAGATAATTAAATCCAACTTATATTCTTTTATAAATTAAAAACGACATTAATTATCTCAAAAGATAATTAATCAAAATTTATAATCCATTATAAATTAAATTTATAACTTCTTTTATAAATTTTAATCAAAACTTATCCTTTATTTTCAAAATTCCCAAAATACTTGAAAATATAGTTTAAACACTTTTCAAAGTGCAAAAATACGGTCAAACATTTATTTTGTGAATACAAGCTCAAGTTTAACATAAAACAAGGGTTTAAGGGAATGATATTTAATAAGTGGCAGTACAGCGATAATCGCTGCAACGCACTTGCACAATCAAACAATATGTCACAAATATTTTCAACCATACAACAATATAAGCAATATAAGAATATAAGTAAATTAATATTGACGAGAAACCCCTTAGGGTCTCTCTGCAAAAATCCTGTAAATCAAACATATGAATGTGTATCTCGATGTATTCCGTAGCGACCTATTCGCTATGTACACTTCGACTTCCTCTTATTTTTATCCCCTGCAACATAAGGACTATTTATCACTTCCACTTTTTCAAACGAGAATTTAAATCCAACTGAACAATTAAACAACACTATAAATTATCATTCAAGCATTCAACAATAATCAATAGCAAAACATGCATCATATAGTTTATTTAGATGGGAGTAAACTCATGGAAATTCCAATTGATGTTTCACATCCCGGTTTGGTCTAAAAAATTTCTTGCTTCAAATCGAATGAAAATAGTTCCAATATGGAGCTAACGTCGATATGAGTCCAACACCACTGACCACGTCTGAATCCGATCTCGTATAAGCAAGATATTGATTTTATAAAGTTTGAATTAAAATATTAGTTAACTATCAAATTAACAAACTAATTACCCTAATTAGTTTCAAATCCTTCTTTCTAACTTATAATTGCCGCCTGATACATGTACAAACATGCGCCAAAAAACCCAATAGCTGATCCTTCATCTACCAATATCTCCTCCGACACTCAATGATTCGACGAACCATCGTGTCTCTCTCCGTAAGCTCACCTTCCCAACACCATGAAGTCCAACTCGAGCCCTCCTTTCTTGCTGCGACTTGAAGTCGCCATGAAACCTTGGATGTTGCACGCTTCAATTGATCACCACATTCACCATATGATCACCGGCCACTCTAAATTACTCAGCAAACTCAAATCCAAACTCCATACGCCTAACTACGCCTAAACCTCCATGGAAATCAAATCCTAGGTTGACTGACTACATATGATGACTACCCAATCATCATCGAACCACCAAAACTTGTATAAAATCGCAGCCCTCAACGGTGCAAAATCAAAGAAACTAAATTTATAATTTTTAGTGGAGTGTTTCATTTGATTTGGATTTTTAAAAAGAGGCAACAAATTTTTGTTCATGGTAAAAGTGAAAAGAGAAAAGAACCGAGGGAAAAGAAGTGAAATAAAAGAGGGAAATGTTAAATGAAGGAAAGCATATGTGTGGATGTATACTTATAATCCTAAACTTTACTTCATACTCAAGTTAAACCAAAAATTCAAGCAAACCAAAAATTACAAACAACCCATCATATCACCTTTAAGGTTCGACAAAAATTTTGAATTTTTATTTGATTTGAAATGTTTCGAAAAGATATATTTGCGGTACTCCACTATATAATATTCCGTAGCATATGGACCGCGAGTGACAGAAATAAAAATACGATTGTGCACCAAAAAGAGACATGATCCCAAAGCAATAGTAAAATGCGCAGATTATTTTATTTTGTAAAATCATAAAAGTACCGTCGTTTACTGTAAAATACGTCAAATGATAATTAATCATTTTTCAAATTAAAAATTAAGGTAAAATTCGATAAATTAGATTAAAATTACTACAATAAAAATCAAGTCGTTTTATTAATAATTAATTTCCTTATTATTTACTTGGACCATTTATTGTTGTAAATAAATTTACAAAATAAGTTCAACGTTATTATTTATTAAATAAAAGAAGTTAAATAAGGCCAATAAATCCATTTAATTAATATTAAATTCATAATTCAAATTTATAAATAACAATATATTTGAATATGAGTTATTTATATTTTTAAACACTAATTATTAAATATTTAAAATTAATTAAATATTCAAAATTAAAGCGATAAAATTCCGGGATGGTACATACCATTTTCCACAACCTTCTATTTTCATCTACCTCATCCTTGGAATTGCATGCCTACTCCGATGCTGATTATGATAGCGATCCCATAGACCGCAAATCGATTACTGGCTTTTGTATCTTTCTTGATGATTCTCTTATCTATACTATAATATTATTAGTCACTTGGATTTCAAAAGCGCACAGGCCTCCTTCATATTTTGAGAAACGAACGGTCAAGTTTTTAATTTCTTTCTATTCCAAACTTTGAAATGTGATAACTTTTTCTACATTAATTGGATTTAAGAATCGATTTCACTATTAAATATCAAATTTAATATGCTTTCCAATGATATCCATTGTTGATTGCTAAAAATAAAATTTTTAAAATCATAGTTTTTCGAATTATTCATATTATTAAAGTTATTTAATCTGTTTACTTTATTTCTTTTAACTAATCTATGTCATTGATTGTTTTGAAAATTTCCAAGCTCTGATTCTACTTTCACAAATTGCAGTCAAGTCTGGTGAAATCCAACATTACCAAAATGCAGCAACAGTATTAGATGGAATTAGAAATGGAAGCAGAAAGCTCAAAAGCATTAAATACAATTATATACTTCTTATTATATTGAATTTGCTTTGACTGTAAAAGAAATACTACGATATTCTTCACATTAAAATAAATATTGTTGAATAATGGTTGTTAGTTCCAACACTTCAGACATAAAATATGTATGCTTTAGATTTAGCATATTTTTCACAAGAATCGTTCAAAACAGAAATAAATCTCATTATCCTCTAATCTTATCATTCTACAATAATATGATGCTGCATAATGTGTTCCTAGACATAATCAGTTATTTGATCATCATCAACACTTGCGTTCACATAATCATATCAACGTTGCATTTGGCATTTTGGATCAATGGTCAAGTGTAAACCAAATGTTGTTACTTGCACTACTCTTATAGATAGTTATTACTGAAGCAGCAAATGGAATCAACGACATCAAGTATTAAAGGAAATGATTGATATAGGTATCTTACCAAATGAAGTTACATATAATACAGCTGATGCATACAATAAATTTATATGTGTATAATGTCATTAAGTGGTAATAAAGTATTCCTCTGTTCGATAAATCTATGCTCATCTTCAACATTAATCACCCTCCATCTTCCTCTTCTACTTCATCTCCACTTTCCACAACTCTACAATTAATGGTTAAACCATATGACGAAGCTAACGATTCAGATTTTGCTGCTGAAAATTTGGCCAATAACAATGATCTTAAGCTAGTTCTGAAAGAATTTCCATAAGAATACTACAATATTCGAATGTCTGGAAATAACGATAACGAACCAGTTGAAAAAAATATTAGAAATACTATATCAGTCATTCAAAACATTATATGAAATGAATTAGTCACGATTAAACTATGCTAGAAATTGTTTATATTTCATTACCCTACTTGTATATGTGTTATCCTACTTGTATATTGTTTGCGCAAAAAATGGGCAAACACCTTCAATCCGTATAATTTAGTTGATTTTATGTGTTTTTTAATGATTTGGGTTACTTGTGCAAATATGAAAAAAGCAAGGACTAAACTGTAAATGACACACAGATTTATAGTGGTTCGGCCAGAACGTGCCTACGTCCACTTTATATGTTATTCCCCTTTTTCTTTCAGATTACAAGTACAAAGCTTTAAGTACAAGTATAAGAAAGTTGTTTGAAAGTTCCTTCCTTGCTTGAGCTCTCAAACTTGTCTGCCATTGTTGTACCCCTGTCCCTCTATTTATAGAGTGAGGCTGGGGGCAGAGGTCTTGGATGTATATAGCTGCTGGTGGGTCCGGGTTGAAGCAATCTGGCCTGGCAGCGTTCTGGTTCGGCGAAGCTTTGGAGAAGGTTGGGGTTTGGTCCGGTAGGGAAGTGGTTCGGTGATGATGGGTTTTGGACCGGTGATTGTGACTTCGTCCCTTGGTCCGGTGGTAATCTTGGCTCGGTGGCGTTGGACCGGTAGTGGTTGGTCCGGTGGGTGATGGTGTTATGTTGGTTCGGTGGAGCTTCATTCGGCAGGGGTGCTTGGTGGGTTGGTTCGGCGAGGCTTGAAAGTGGAGTTTGGTTCGGCTATGCAAGGAGGGAGTTATCTGGTTCGGCATGAGCTGGTTCGGCATGGAGCTTAGACCGGATGACCTTTGGTTTGGCAAGGAGGTGTTGTTTTGCTCGATGGGCTTGGTTCGACGAAGGATGAAAACTCATGGGTGGAAACACGCCCAACATTTGCCCCCCAAAGTGGGGCACATGCCTGCATGGGTCGCGCTTTGTTTTCTTGCAGTTGGGATAACTTCATTCGGTTTTGAGGGCCGAACCATCCGGTCCGGTTATCCTGAGTTCGCCTATAAGTAGGGGAGCCACGCCTTCGTTATTTCTTACCGAGTGTGATAGCCGAATCAACCGAGTGCCGAATCAACCTTAACTGTTTCAAACAGCCGAATCGAACGAGTACCATAGCTCTCCTAACCGTCGAACCAGGTGAGTAGCCGAATGAACTCATACACCTGAATTGTCGAATGATATTGGGAGTGTGAGTGCCGAATGACCCTTGTGCTTCGTATCACCGAATGATATTGGGAATTGGAGTGCCGAATGAACCTTAAACCTTTAATGCCGGATGGACTTTATGCCGAATGGGCTACGCCAATTGAGCTTTCACACTCGAATCTTGAGTGGAACCCTAGACCTATATACACCTGCTCGCTTTATGTACTTGCTTGCTTACATTTCCATACTTCTTGTTTTAATAACGTGCTTTTCTTGTGCCGCAGATAAATGTCTCGCAAAGCAGAAACTCGATCAGATAGTAAGAAGTCCAAGGATAGAGGAGAGTCTTCTTCCGTGCCCCCAGCCCAACCAGAACCGGCGCGACATGGACCTGCCCCGAGGTCGTTAGTGGATGGGTATGGTCCCCAAGAGCTTCTGAACTCTCCTTCCGATTACTTTCCGAGCTCCCTGAAGGAGGAGCAACTTGATGTTATATCTCGTTCCTTCGGAATAGATAGAGCGCGCATGCTATTGCCGGGGGAAGGAGTGATGTCGTATGACCCCCCTGAAGGCTACTTTGCTTACAACAGATATCATTGCATGTGTGGTGCTATCCCGCCTCTCAACGCCTGGATAGTTAGTTTTGTCACATATCTGAAGGTGGCTCCATTCCAGCTTCAGCCTAACTTCTACGCCATTCTGGTGAGTCTTTTCGTCATCTTTCCGAGGAAATATGGGCGTCCCCCTTCCAACCGGGAGATCCGATATTTGTACAACTTGAGAGGCTACAAGAAGGGGTCTCCATATATCAGTTTGGAAGCGGCCATGCCCTTTAAGCCTGTTCTGGATTTGTACTCGAAGTTTAGTATGTTCAAGAAGGAATGATTTTTCATTAGGGATGACCCTGTTTCTTTCCGCCTTTTCACTTCCGGCTGTAAGTTGAACTTCATTTATATTTTCCTTGTCCCGATCACAATGCTTCTTCTTATATGCTTTTATTTCTTGCTAGCAACAGGTGGCTTTGCGGTCGTGGAGAATGATTCCTTGGCGCGGATGGCTGCTGAAATAAAGGTCATTTCGGGAAGGGATAGGTCGTCCTCTTACTTGATCAGGAATGCCACTCTCCTGTAGTATAACTTGATTCTGCCACATCAATCTGTGGTTAAACAGAGGGATACAGCCGAGGAGAGGGCTACTAAAGCTAAGGAAGGGGCTACTGCGAAGAGTAGTAAGAAGAGACCTTTCTCGGTGCCTCCAGCCGTTGGGGGAAAGAAGCTTAAGAAGTCTGATGGACCCTCCCCTTGTACATGTCCATATATTCCGAAGGAGGAAGGTGGAGAGGAGGAAAGAGACGAAGAGGAGAGCGGAGGAGATGGAGAAGGTGAAGGACAGAGTGGTAGTGGTGCCGGGGCTTTGTCTTCTGAGCAAGCAGGGGAGATCCAGGAGTGGACGGATGATGCCTTCCGCCAGGCTTTTGAAGGGTTGGAGGAAGGATCAGCCTCAGTGAAGAAGGCAAAGGAGGTTGACAAGGCTGGGGCTGGCGCCGATCCATTCCCTAAGAGTTCTTCAGCTGAGGTGGCTCCAGTGATTCAAGGTGAACTCTTGACTTCTGCAGATTCCATTTATGATAGGGACTTAGGAATATTTTATGGTTCGCTTCCGTCCTACACTGAGATTCAAGACTTATTGCGGTATTCTCCTTCTCCGCAGGGTTTGTATAACAGACGTGCCTTCTCATTTCTTTTTAAGTTAACATATTTCTTTAATTATGGACCCTTGTATGTTCGTAACACTTGTTCTTTATTACAGGGGCAGGCGAGGTGGCCAAAACTTCAGACGTTCGACACCGCCTCGAACAATTCAAGTTGATGAGAGCTTCTACTAAGTCGAAGCCGCCAACCGGCCGTTCCGGGGATGTAGTTAGATATCGCTCTCTTCTTGGAGTCATTGAGGAAGGTATCCAGCAGAGGAAGAGGAGGCGTTCCTTGTTTGGTTCACCACCTGGTCCTCAGCCTTCTACTCAGCCTTCCCGAGATACCGCGGAGGAGACCACGGAGTTTGCCCCCTCTCCGCCTCCTTCCGAGAATCCTACTGTGATCCGCATAAGACGTCCCGACGTTCCTCGCAATCCCTTTGCCGGCCACCCGGATTTGGACCCAAGCTCTCAGGATATTTTATTTGACGAGGCCACGGGCGAGCATCTTCTTCCCCGCAATCCCATGGTTCGGGTTCTTGATGAGGCTAAGTCCCTAGATCTGGATCTGCTCACTACTCGGATAGCTGCTATGGGGGACGAAGCCAAGGCCAACAATGACCGGGTTGCGGAGGAGGTCAAGAAGTTGATGGAGCATCATGCTCGACTGGCTAGGGCTAGGGAGGAAATCGGGAGTGCTAACATCCGGCTGCGGCTACAGGTTTCTGATCAGGCCAAGCAGCTTGCCGATCAGGCTATCCAGATTTCTCAGCACGAGGCAGCCTCCAGGCAGTTGAAGGAGAATCTGGAAAAGGCCAGCAGGGCAGAATTGCGGAAAATGGAGGCTGCTTGCAAGGGGCGGATTGATATGGCCATTGCGACGGTGGATAAGGTTCGGAATGCGGATCTCGAGCGGATTGAAGAGTTGTCTGGGAGGCTTGAAGCCGCAGAGCTTGCTCAGGCCAAGCTAAAGGAAGAGATGGAGGAAATGAGGAGGTCTCTCCAGGCTGACCGCTTGAGATATCGATCGGAGAGGGATGTTGCCGTCACTAAGTTGTTGTCCTCCGAGGCCCGGGTGAGGGAGTTTGAGGAGAATGAGGGGATGATGAATGAGATGTTGCAGGATATGTACTTCCGTACCTGGAAGCAGGGTAATCTATCCTTGATGGATGACTATCCCCGGATCATGGCTAGGATATATCTCCGGGCTTTGGAGGAGGCCAAGGCCGATGCGGATAAGAAGGTGGAGCGGCATTCAGGATGGACGTGGTAACCGCCCAGTTCTTAAAGGAGGAGAAGGTAGCAGTGAAGGAGGGGATGCGGCTGCTTGCTGCGGAGGAAGCCGGTGTGCAGTTGGGGGATGAGGACCAAGAAGCGGGCGTCGGTGAGTTTTCCCTTTTTAGCTTTTCATAACTTGATCGTTCGCTGTTTATCTGATGGTTCTTCTTTTGAATTGGACAGGTGGGACCTCTGGTCAACATGCTGGGAGTTCCGATCCAGCAACCAAGTAGATTCGGAGAGCTGGTTCTGAGGTGTAGTGGTTAGCACTAATACAGCTGGTTACCTTTTGATTTCTTTTTATTGCTGTTCATGTTAGTCCAAAACATTGATGTAACTGTAATAATATTGTTTGTGATCAATGACTTTATGTAATTTCATAACATAAGCTGATTCCTTTATGTTGGAATTTTATCGCTATTTTGTTGTGCTGTGTAAGTGATGTAACTATGCATGTTACTAGTGACTTGACTGTGCCTGATGCCAAGTTTTTTGCTTAAAGTATAATTTTCTCATTTTGCAACGTAAATGTGATGTGTGAATATGAACTGCAGCTATGCATTAATGTATAAAAGTAGAAGGTACCGCCCTTCATGTTTCGGCTGTGGACGGCAACTTCGTGCGCCCTGTAAGACTAAGCACGGAATGCTGTTGAGTGTCTCGTCATCCGATTGTAAGTTTCTGTTCCCATTAGCGAACGTTCCCTATTTCATGTCCTGTACTTTCAAGCACCGTTACGGAGAATAGGAGAAAAGTTTTTAATGAAATTGAAATATAGGAAAAGTAAAACTTCTAGTCACGGAAGGCCGTCGGTGTGCTTAAGTTCGTGGCAAACGGGTTTTGTAGTCACTTTCCCTAGCTGTGGGTCTTGGAGACATTTGTCACCCATCTTACGCCTCTGCGGGGAGTTTTCTTTTTTTACCACAGCCGCACTTAAGACACATCGGAGCCGATCGCGCACAGTAACTACCCGGGCCATTATAGCCCGTAATCGTGGGTATTATTCGATTTACTGTGGCCGGCTAGCGTGGGGGCCGATCGTCAACTGTGAACTGCCCCTGGCTGGCCACACCTTATGTTGGGGCTTATGATCGGTTCAGAGTTGCCGGCGAGCCGAATCGCTGTAATGAGCTGCCATCGGCTATAGTCGGCCTTTTTTGATGACTTGTACTCGGCTTATTACAATCGGCTTTAAGGGCCGAGGCAAACAATGAGTTAACTCGCGGTACAGGGATACCGGAGCAAAGTGTCTCATTGGCGAGGGCATAGGAGCGTAGCGTACCTGTTAGATTTTGTCCAGGTGGAGTTGTGTCGTGAAGCCCTGAATTGAAATGTCATCTGCAAAGGATTTTGTTCAGCAGCAAAGGATAAAGCTTAACAAGTAGCCAAGACATAAAGGAACAAGTTAACAAGAGCCAAGTTTTTTAAAGTGGTTCGGCACGAAAATGCCTACGTCCACTGATTCTCTTTGTTAATTCACTTCATATGGGCAGTACAAGTTAAGAAAAGTATCGACGGAGGTGTCGGATGTTCCATGCCCTCTGGAACACCTCTCCGTCCACTGTTGACAAAATATAAGCTTCGTTGTGGAGATCTTTATGAATTACATATGGTCCGTCGCAGATGGGGTCCAGTGCCCCGGGGCGCGGAAAGATTCGCTTGAGGACAAGATCTCCTTCTTGTAAGCTGCGATGTTTGACTTTGGAGTTGTATAGTGCTGCCACTTTTTGTTTGTGAGCTGCTGCTTTGAGTGCTGCGTCATTTCTTCTCTCCTCAATTAGATCCAAAGACATTTGGAGGATTTCTTCGTTTTCTTCGGGGTTGTAGTGGATCCTACGATGGGAAGGTACAATAGTTTCAACTGGGATCATGGCCTCTGATCCATATGCCAAAGAGAACGGAGTATGCCCTGTCGATGTTCTGAAAGAAGTGCGGTAGGCCCATAGTGCTGTAGGAAGTTCGTCCACCCAAGCGCCTTTTGACTTTTCAAGCTTCTTCTTGATTAGAGTCTTGAGAATTTTGTTAACAGCTTTGACTTGGCCATTTGCCTGGGGATAATCCACGGATGAGAAGCTCTTGTGAATCTCGTGCTCTCGGCACCAGTCGGCAAACTCCTCGCTGTCAAATGAAGCCCGTTGTCTGATATGATTCTGAGTGGAACTCCGTACCTACACAGAACGTTTTTGTTCAAGAAGTTGATAACTTTAGCTGAAGATATTTTATTCAGAGGCTCCGCTTCCACCCATTTGGTGAAATAGTCAACTGCCACTATGGCATGTCTGGCCCCGCCTCGGCCCATCGGCAGTTCGCCAATTAAGTCAATTCCCCATATTGCGAAGGGCCAAGGGCTGGTCATCTGAGTAATTTCATTGGTTGGTAGTCGAGAAATCTTAGCAAATTTCTGACATCTGTCGCATCTTCTGACGAAGTCTAAGGCATCTTTGTTTAAAGTGGGCCAGAAATACCCATATCGGAGTATCTTTTTTGCTAAGGTCTGCCCTCCGGTGTGGTCTCCACAACTTCCCTGATGGATATTGGATAGAATTTCCTTGGCTTCTCTTCCAGCAACGCACCTCAATAAGGGGTTAGAGAAGCCGCGTCGATAGAGGATGCCTTCTTGTATTGTGTAGCGGGAAGCCTTCCTTAGAATTTTCTTAATTTCATTTCACCCGTCGGGTAGGGTGCCGTTTTGTAAGTATTCTCGGATAGGGGTCATCCATGTTTCTTCTTCGGTTGCAGCTATCAGGTTTACTTGCTCGAAACTCGGGGTTAGTAGCCTTGAGACAGTTATCGTTCTAGAAGTGGTATCATCTCCCATGCTAGCTTGCTTTGCCAGCTCGTCGGCCTCTTGATTTTCTTCTCGAGGAATGTGTTTAATCGAGTAGTGATCCAATTGATTGAGCAGCCGCTTGGTCTTTTTCAGATATGCCGTGAGCCGCTCTCCTCGAGTCTGTAACTCCCCTAGTATTTGATTTACGATGAGTTGTGAATCACTGTGAAGACATAAGGAACTGACTCCGATCTCCAGGGAGAGCTCTAATCCGGCTATTACTGCTTCATATTCGGCATCATTGTTGGTGGCAGCGAATTCTAGCCTTAGTGCATAACGCAGCTTTCTTCCCCTGAGAGTGATGATCACAACACCTGCCCCCGAGCCTTGTTCGTTTGACGCTCCATCTACGAAGAGATTCCACTTGATATCTTCTGCTATTTCAGATTGGTCCCAGCCTTCGTTGATAGTGAATTCGGCGATGAAATCGGCTATGGCTTGTCCCTTGATGGCAGTGCGAGGATGGTAGGTGATATCATATTGGCTTAGCTCGACGCAGCACTTGAGCAGTCGCCCAAAGGTGTCGGGACGATGAAGCACTTGCCTTAGTGGTTGATCGGTTAGAACTCGGATGGAATGAGACTGGAAGTAGTGTCGCAGTTTCCGTGACGTGATTAGTAAGCAGTACGCTAGCTTCTCAAGTTTAGGATATCTGGCTTCTGCCCCCGTAAACCTCTTGCTTATGAAGTACACTGGCCGTTGTGTGCGGTTTTATTCTCTTACCAAAGCGGCGCTTAGAGCGTGGGATGACACAGCAAGATATAGGTATAGTTCTTCGCCTTCATTCGGAGTCGAGAGTACTGGTGGCCGTTGGAGGTGCTCGATTAGGTTAAGGAAAGCCGCTGAATATTCGTCGGTCCACTCGAATTTTCCTTTGTCTCTCTTTAGGGCTTCGAAGAAAGGGACACACTTGTCAGTTGCTTTGGAGATGAATCTGCTTAGGGCGGCCACCTTCCCGTTTAGGCTTTGCATTTCTTTCCGAGTGGATGGTACTTTGATATCTTGCAAGGCTCGGACTTGTTCGGGGTTTGCTTCGATTCCTCTGGCATGGACAATGAATCCCAAGAACTTTCCTGATGGCACTCCGAAGGAGCACTTTAGAGGATTCAGCTTCATTCCATATTGGCGGAGTACTTGGAACATCTCGTCCAGGTGGCTTACATGATCGTTGGCTTTTCTTGATTTAACCAGCATGTCATCCACATAGACCTCCATAGTTCGTCCTATCAGTTCTGCAAACATCTTGTTGACGAGGCGCTGATAAGTAGCTCCGGCGTTTTTAAGTCCAAATAGCATTACCTAGTAGCAGTACAATCCTCGGTCAGTGATGAAGCTAGTGTGGTCTTGATCGGGGGCGTGCATAGGGATCTGGTTATATCCTGAGTATGCGTCCATAAAGGATAAGAGTTCGTGTCTGACAGTGATGTCCACGAGTTGGTCGATTCGGGGGAGTGGGAAGCAGTCTTTCGGGCAAGCGTCATTTAAGTTGGAGAAATCGATGCATGTTCGCCACTTCCCATTAGCTTTCCTTACCAGTACAGGGTTGGCAATCCATTCCGGGGTAGATGGCTTCACGTATGAAGTCATTGGCCAGTAAGTTCTTTACTTCTTCCTCGAGGGCCGCTGACCGTTCTGCCCCCATACTTCTCTTCTTTTGCTTTACCGGTACCTTGGTAGGATCGATGTTCAGTGCGTGACATGCTATGTCCGGGGAGATTCCAGTCATATCAGCGTGCGTCCATGCAAATACATCCACGTTGTGGCGAAGAAAATCAATGAGTTGATTCTTTAATTCTCTTTTTAACTGAGATCCGACTCTCAGCAGTTTACTTGGGTTGCGTTTGTCTACATATACGAATTCCATAGCCTCTGCAGGCTCGGCGGTGGCCTCCTCCTCTTTGTCCCTGGGGTCTAATTCATTGAAAGGATCATTGGTATACCGAAGAGGAGGGGCTTTCTTTAGTTGCTATGCTTCCAAGCTTTTCATGCAGAGAATAGTCTCTGCATTTTTCCCTTTATCTCTCCTACGATTATTGCGAAGTTCGGTTACATAGTAGTCCCGAGCGGCGCCTTGATCCCCTTCTACTTCTCCCACTCCATTATTCGTTGGGAACTTCATCTTCAGGCACCATGGGGCAAGGACAATTTGGAAGTCGGACAAGGCTGGTCTTCCTAAAAAGGCATTGTAGGCCGAGTGGTTGTCTATTAGCACGAATGTTTGTTTCCGAACGGCGGAGCGGGGATGACTTCCCAATTCAACAAAGAGATCCAATTGTCCGAGAGGCGTCTTTGCTTCTCCAGTGAAACCGTGTAGCGGTTTGTTGCAGGGAGACACGTCCTTCATTGACAGCTTCATTTTGTCGAAAGCATGCTTGAACAGAATATTCACTGAGCTTCCAGTGTCTACTAGGATTCGAAAAACTTCAGCTGGGCCGAAACAAGCAGAGATGACCATAGGATCCATATGAGGGTATTGCCTTCCTTCTAGGTCGCGCCCACTAAATGTGATGTCGTTATTTTCCTTCCGCTTAGGGTGGCGTTCTTCCATAACAGAATTGACGCAGTCACCCTCGCTTCTGAGTGAGTTTCCATATCTTTCCATTTCTGCCCAGCTCTTGTCGGCGATGTGTGGCCCTCCTGATATTGTATGGACCACTATCTTCTCTTGGCTGGAGCCGCTGGTGTTGCGATTTCCTCCGCCTGTCTCTGGGTGGAGCTGCCCTGGGTTTTCCTTGGCAGGAGCTGGGGTCCTGTCCTGTCCCTTCACATAGCGTTCTAATCTCTTTCTCCTGATGTGTTCTTCAATTAGGTCTCGGAGATGGCGGCATTCATTGGTATCGTGCCCATGAGACTCGTGGAAACGGCAGAATTTTCCGGACTGGATTGCGCGATCCGACTCTTTCTTGTACGGGGGGCGCTTGTATGTAAGTTCGTGCTGGGTGGCCAGGAAGATGTTCTCGACTGTTTCATTCAAGGGAGTGTAAGCGTCAAATCTCGGTCCTGGTCGGTACAAGCGCTTTTCTCCCTTCTTGCTCCCTGCATTGTCTCTGGAGTCATTTCTCCGAATGTCCTTCGCTGCGGCGGGGGCGTTTCCATGAGCCGTCTTAGTCTGTGGTCCTGTCTGCCTTTCAGCGGCAGCCTCTTCGAGTCTCATGTACTTCCCAGCTTCATGGAAGAAATCGGGCAAGGTAGCTGGTTTTTCTTTAGTTAGTCTTCTAGCAAACTTGGTATCTGGGTGCACACCACTACAGAGGGCCATTAGGGTGAGTTTCTCATCGGCATCTTGAACTGCTGCCGCTGCGGCATTGAACCGGGTTAGGTATTGCTGCAGTGTCTCTCCGGATTTCTGTTTGACAGTAGATAGAGAATAATCATCCTTGGGTTGTTCCACATGAATGCGGAACTGGCTAATGAACTTTTCTTTCAACATCTCCCATGAGCTGATGGACCCTTGAGGTAGGTGGCAGAACCAGGAGGTAGCTAGATCTGCCAAGAAAAGTGGGAAGCATTTACATAACACTCCCTCTGTCGCTTCGCTCATGAGCATATGCTGGTGTATCTCTGTAAGTGTACGATGGGGTCAGAGGTTCCCTTGTAAGGTTCCATTGTCGGCATTTTTCATTCTCGAGGGGTGATGGCGGTTTCGATGTCGCGGGTGAAAGGGCTGGTTACCCTAGCGCCTATCCCTCGATCCCTTTGCTCCCGTCGGACGCATTCCTTGAATAATCGCGCCATTCTTTCATCAGAATTTGGAGCGGACAAAAATGAGCTTGGTTCTTCCCTGCGGGATCGATCTCGTCCAGATGACCTGTAGGGATGGTATAGCCTATCACTTCTGACGTTATCCAGTGGCTGTCTTTGGCTGCTCGGATGCATGCTAGGACCAGCTACAGTTGCCTCCCGCCTTGATCTTCCCCTGTGGGGTTCTGCTTCGAGCATTTCCATGGGATCAACTTTGGGTTGGGTTCTAGCTCGGCTCCGTTCAGCGGGGTTTCTATGATTAGGCGGCATGACCGGCTCAGCTATATCCGATCCTCGCCTAGTGCCTCCTCCATTGGGTTCGGTTCCAAGCGCTTCCTCGAGTCGGAGTTCAGACTGAGTCCGGGCGCGGCCCCTATCATTGTTGTTCCTGTTGATAGCTTCTTCGAAGAGGGAAGACCTTTGCTGTCTCTGAGATCCTCCAGATTGAGACTCACCCCATGATTCAGTGTTGCGGTTGGATTTTTCGGCATCCCTCAAGCGTGACATGAGTTGGTTCACCAAAGCTTCTTATTGGGATGCAAAGCGGTTAGTCACTTCAACCACAACTCTGTCTAGGTCTGCCCTAGTGATTGCTGTCGGTTGTTCCGCGGCAGGGGCCGTCGGAATTGCCTGATCTACATTTGGCACTACTGTCGTAGTGGGACGGTACTCTTGATCTGGATCCACTGGATCTGGAGCGCTGCTGGTTGCAACATTCTTTCCCTTGTTGGCGTCTTTTCTCGGCCTGAAAGTCATGTTTCCTAGGCAATGAAGGGTGCTATCGGGAAAAAAGGTTGAATGAGGGAAGCTGAAGCTTCGAGTTCCAAGCTCTCAGTGAAAGCACCGAAAATGTTTGCGCAAAAAATGGGCAAACACCTCCAATCCGTATAATTTAGTTGATTTTATGTGTTTTTTAATGATTTGGGTTACTTGTGCAAATATGAAAAAAGCAGGACTAAACTGTAAATGACACACAGATTTATAGTGGTTCGGCCAGAACGTGCCTACGTCCACTTTATATGTTATTCCCCTTTTTCTTTCAGATTACAAGTACAAAGCTTTAAGTACAAGTATAAGAAAGTTGTTTGAAAGTTCCTTCTTTGCTTGAGCTCTCAAACTTGTCTGTCATTGTTGTACCCCTGCCCCTCTATTTATAGAGTGAGGCTGGGGGCAGGGGTCTTGGATGTATATAGCTGCTGGTGGGTCCGGGCTGAAGCAATCTGGTCTGGCAGCGTTCTGGTTCGGCGAAGCTTTGGAGAAGGGTGGGGTTTGGTCCGGTAGGGAAGTGGTTCGGTGATGATGGGTTTTGGACCGGTGATTGTGACTTCGTCCCTTGGTCCGGTGGTAATCTTGGCTCGGTGGCGTTGGACCGGTAGTGGTTGGTCCGGTGGGTGATGGTGTTATGTTGGTTCGGTGGAGCTTCATTCGGCAGGGGTGCTTGGTGGGTTGGTTCGGCGAGGCTTGGAAGTGGAGTATGTTCGGCTATGCAAGGAGGGAGTTATCTGGTTCGGCATGAGCTGGTTCGGCATGGAGCTTAGACCGGATGACCTTTGGTTTGGCAAGGAGGTGTTGTTTTGTTCGATGGGCTTGGTTCGACGAAGGATGAAAACTCATGGGTGGAAACACGCCCAACATATATGTGTAACTGTTATATTTGTATTTTAAACTTGAATGATAAAATTATTGTATTTATAGCATTATTATATCTATAATTTCAAATTTTTTTATTAATATACATATGTTTTTTTTCTAAATTATTATCAAATTTTCAGATTAACTTATAGTTCATTCTCAATTTACATTCTCAACGTGTAATGTATTTTAAAACAATAGAAATACATTAATCATGAAAAACAAAATAGTCAACGCCTCCTTGAGTACCACTTTCATTTCCTCTTGCACAAGAAGGAAAAGCTAATTTCCCATGCTTCGTTTGTTTGTTTTGCAGAACATGGAAAGTGATTTGAGTTCCTTCTAACATTTATCAAAAGATTACAAAAGTGTAATTTTTACCGATAGACTATATATTAACATTTCACAATGATCACGATGTCTTTGAATTTTTTAAAAAAATGTAAGTCTATGTTTGATTTATCCTTTTTAGTTTTGTAGTTTCGTTCGTACAAAAAATACATCAAAAAATATATCGCGAAGTTGATATAGAAAATAGAAAACTAAAAATACAAATAAACCAGACACGGAACTAACTTTCTCCACATCGACGACCTACTTAAAACTCAACTCAAAGGACCAGTCAACGAAAATAAATAATATGTAACAATTTTCTCCAGCTATGAGACCAGAAAATTTTAGGCAGCTCGTTCTATATCTAGAGCAGGATGCAGCAGGGTAACAACTTAATCAATAAACTCGTCAGAATTTCCATTCAACCACCATGAATACCATTTATGTTGCTTCAAAGCTACCGAACAAGAACAAAAAGGGAAGCAAAATTAACGTCGAACACATACATTGTTTAACATAATTAACACGAAAACATGATCTTAGATAGATCAACACAGGCTTGCTAATGACTAATCAAATAGAAGGCGCTTACTGCAAATAAGGTAAAATTGAAGTGATAAATCTTGCATGCATGCATATACAAGATTATATAAGTAAAAGAAACATGAGTAAAAGCAAGGAGCAATCACTCAAGAGAAGAATCAACTTTGTCGACGGAGCGTGCAAAGGCAAGAACGTCGGATGGATCATGAGCCCTATTTTTCTGATCATCCTCCTCCTGCTTCGTATCTTTGTGAAAGGACTGAAGATGAATGGTGCCTCCTGATATATTTTGCTGCAGCAAAGCGGATGTAGCTGGATTCATTGATGTTTTTTCTTCCTTACTGCTGTTGGTCGCTGCTTTCTCATCTTTCCTTCCCTTTTCTTCCATTTCTTTCTTCTTCTTCTTCTTTTTCCTTTTTCTGACCTATTTCTGTTTACAAGTGATTTGGTAACTTGGTTCACTGAGCGTGGGAGGACAGGTGTATTGAAATGTACAGTGAACGTGTGCGCATGTGTCCCGATTATTTGTGGTGCTGGCATGCTTGTTTCTTTGATAACTATTTCCTGTTTGGAGATTGATGCGGTATGTCGGTTTGGAAAATCTGCAATAGATAGATGTGAATCTCGCTCAACGTATATTATAAAATTTTACTATCGTTTAAAATCTAATAAATAAATTTCTTTACCAATTCAAAACGATCTTTCGTAAATATTATCAAATCTTACTATCATTTAAAAATATAATCTAGTAAATAAATTTTCTTTACCAACTCCATACCTTCTTACAAGTATAATCAAATCTTAATAGCACTTAAAAATTAGGATCTGACAAATATTTTTTCATAAATTCTATCTTTGTTAATCAATATTAGAAAGAATATTCAAACTAACAAAAATTCAGATGTTGCAGCATTGAATAAAAATTCAAAGCAACTACTCTTGATTTCATCGTAAAAATACGGTTAATATTTGAACAAATTATTCATTTTGAATGTATTATAAACATATATAATTTGTAGAAAAATAATTCATGCGTGAAACGCGTACCATAACGCCCGTAATAAATAAGTATTGTGTAATTCAAGCGTTGCACACGGTAATATTATAAAATATAATATTTATACATTTAATCTTAAAATTATGACTTTGTTATGCAATGTACGATTTGTAAAACAAATGGACTATAAATTAAACTTATTATTATTAATTATGTATAAGTTACATTATGTAGCTTATATGTGTGTGTGTGTGTATGACACATTTTAATGATTTATTAGATGAATTAACAAAATGTTATTTAATTTATGAACAATCCACTTTTTGTTGCTACCATAAATGGCTAATATTCACTGATGTTGTCAAGTTTTCAAAGCATGCATTAACTTTGATAGAACATTAATCTCTGATCCCTATTTTATAAAATGGGTCTCTTGCTAGTTATATAAATTCCCTACTTTTCTAATATCACACTCGACAATTATTAGCATTCGCCAACTCATTTATTTTCAATCTTTAAAATGTGATAACTTTTGTATATTAATTGGATTTAAGAATCGTTTTCACCAATAAATCACAAATTTAACAAACTACCTAATGATATCCATTATTGATATTTAAAAATAAAATTTTGAAAAACATAATTTTATATAACAGTTTTTAACTGCATTTTAGTAAATAGTTAAAAATTAAATTTCTAATTGTGCAATTTTTAATCGTATTACAAAAATGTAGTTAAAATCAGAATTTAAATAGGTGTATTTAAATGCAGTTTTTAACTGCATTTACTTAATACAGTTAAAAAATGCATTTAAATGGTGTCGTATTTAACTGCATTTCTAAAATGCAGTTAAAAACCGCACCACTTCAACGCAGTTTTTAACTGCATTTTTAAAATACAATTAAAAATTGCAGCATCTTAATGCGGGTTTTAACCGCATTCCAAAAACTGCATTAATATATTGTTATTTTTAACTACATTTTAAAATGCAGCGAAAAACTGCATTATAATAATAAATTTTCTAAAATTCGAATTTGAAAAAAAATAAGTTCTGAAATTTAGATTTTTACATATCATGATACCCATCATGAACTTTTCTTTAGGATTTTGAGCCGCCTGTGCGATTTTCCAACGTCTTTCCCTTCGCCTACTGATCCTCCACCATCCTATAGGCATCTTCCTCCCCGCCTCCTTCCCATGTCTTCCAATCAATCTTCGCTTTGTCCCCCGAGCCTCCACCGTGTGGTTTTGATCCACCCCTAGATTCGAACACATGAATGCTTCAGATCCAAACCTTCAATCCGATGATGGTTTTACTCTTGTACAATCCAAAAAACGGAAGGGACAAAACAGAGCACCACCAAAAAATTCCAAACCAAATTGTGCTTCTATTTCCCCTGCTATTAAAAACGTGAACCTGCCTGCTTCACAACCGGATTGCCCTAGCTATCAACAAACCACAAATTACGATATCAATCCTAAATAACCAGAGAAAAACACAATCACAAACAAAAAGAATTTTTCTTCCTCGTCCAGTAGGGTGTGGAACGAAATAGTAAAAGGTAATAACATTCCAATTTTTTATTTCGCTGAAATATTACCCCCTCATGAAATCAATTCTATGAAATGTGCAAAAATGTCAGCTGAAGTGATTCAAAAGGCTAGAAAACAATGAGACAATGCTATTGTCATTTACATTGTTGGACCCAAACCCTATTACCTTTATTTTCGAGACTATATCTCCAGAGTGTGGAAGTCAGAGGCTAATTTCTCTATATTCTCCAAAGAAAATGGTTTCTATGCTATTAAATTCCAAAACAAGAAAGATTATGATAAAGTCCTATAAGTTGGCCCTTAGTACTATAGTACAAAATTAATGGTGATGAAAAGATGGATGCTTGGCCTACAATTCAATAAAGAACTCAATTCAGTCCTAATATGTGTTCGTTTTCCTAATCTTCCGCTAGATTACTAGATGGAAGAAGGTATTAGTCGTATTGCATCGGTTCTTGGCACTCCTATAAAGCTGGACAAATTTACAGAAGGTATAATTATAATTTCATACACTAGAGTTCTAATTGAAATTAATAGCTTCTATAAAATTCCAAATAGAATTCCTATAGTATCAAAATAGGACAATATCTGTGGCAAGATGTGGTGTATGAATGAAGACCAAATATTTGTGCTAATTGCTATAGCTTTGGTCTACCGAAGTTAACTGCGAATTTACCAAAGTTTGGGTTCCAAAAATGAATACAACAACCGGTCCGGATTCTAGCAATGAGATGAACGTTGATAAAGATTAATTAACATAAAATTTGGATGAAACATCAAATTATCCTCAAATTCTGCCTCAATCCGTTTTTACAACTCAAGTACAGAAAGATAGTAACCACAAGTTTGATAGTTTTAATGAGTTACAAGAAAAGCAAATCTCTAAAGAAACTGAAATAGTCCAGCCGAACATTGTTGAGTCGACTAATATTACAAAGAGTAGTTTATGCGAAAATAATACAGACACAGAAATGGAGTTGCAAATGCCCACCAACAACGGGCCTGATACTGAAAGTATTCAGAAAAGAACAGAAGTATTTCTTGATCCTTTGACTTGTACTCCTCTCAACCAACAGAACCCTGCATATAAATCAAAACCTAGAGTTAGAGCCACTTGCAAAATTCGTACCGAGGAGGCTCCTCTTGAATTCAAAGCCGCTGCGTCAAAAGATGTTGTAGACAATCCAGCATGGACAAACATAGTTCAACAACTAAAAGGAAAGAACAAAAATACAAAAAAGCACAAGGCCATGGGGTTTGCTACTCCCCATAATGAAAGTAGCAGTCAAGGTAATAGTAATTAAATTGAGTTCCTCTTTTGAAACATCCGGGACATGAATGCCCTAACTAAGCAGATGGAAATTCTTCGTCTGCTCAATAGGAATAAATATTCGTTTATGGGTATTTGTGAAAATAAACTTACTGCAGACAATATAAAAATTTTATGGCAAAAACTGAGAGGAAATCGAAATTCGCTTATAACATCTCTAGCAACCAAAAAAGCAGAACTTTAATAATGTGGGATTCCTCTAAGTGGTATAATATCATTGTGCATGCTAATGACCAGTTTATCTCTTGTATTTTGCAAAATGTAAATGGGCTCAACATTATATGCACTACTGTTTATGAATTTAATGGTGAAGAATTACGAGTTAACTTATGGAATTACCTATTTGAGCATTCAAATTTTTTTAAACTTCCTTGGATTATTGCTGGTGATTTTAACTCTATTTTTGTAACAACCCTGTATTTTGTAATTATTTTATTGTATATTTTAATTATTTTTAATGTAAGATTTTGATTTAAAAACTTATTTTACTTATTTGAAATGATTAAATTTATTATTTAAATATAATCTTGATTTTTTTATGAGTTATAATTCCAAACTTGTGTAAGTTGAATATTTGCCTGAAATACTGATTTTGGTCAAAATAGTCAAACTGTGACTTTCAACTTAAAATTTTAAAAGTTTAAAATTTTAATTTTTTTTCTTTTATTATGAAAGTACATAAAATTCTAAGAACACCACTTTTCGTTTCGTTGAATTTGGACGTAAATTGTGAAAGTTATACCCTTTACAATATTGTGCGTATATAGGGTTATTTAACAATGACTATTTTAAATTGTATAAATTACTTCTTCTTGGTTATATTTTATTTTAATATGTGATAATATGTTATATTATGTATATTTTGACTTTTAAGCATTTTTAAAATGATAATGTAATTTTTCTAAAGTTTATTTGAATTTATTTCAACTTATAAAGCCTAGTTGGTATTTACTGCATTTTCTTTATTTAACTTTCTATTTAATAAATTTTAAATTATTACTTTACCTTGAAAATGTTTTAAAATCATTTTTAATTCAAATTTTGTGTTAAAATATATTTTTTGTGAAGTAATAAATTTTCCAAAGTCATTGGAGATTTTCTTGTAATTTTTATGTCAGGGTTGCTATTTTTAAGCAATTTCTTATTTCTTTTTTCTATTTTACTTAAAATAAATTATTTATTTTATTTTATTCTTACTTAGTTTCGGTTTTAAATAACATTTCTGAGTTTATTTTGTTTTTATAAAATTAAAAAGAAAAGGAAATGCAAAAGGTTTAGAAAGTTAGCCTGAAACGTAAAGGCGTTTTATCCGTTTCTTTTTGCAATTAATACATCAATTTATCTTAGTCATTCCTTTCCTCATCCTTTGCAGCCGAATTCCTCATATTATTCACGAATTTTCAAGCTCCAGCTACTGTCCAGACCTGTACAAGCATGGCCAAGCCACCACATGCCCATGGCCGAGCCAAGAATGTCACAAAAACTCAACTTATTTAACCTTGACCCTATATATGCTTTATGTTGCACCACTACACCTTCATCTCCACTTGTTGCCTTGCCTATATGATGTTAAACCTGACCTATATGATGTCATACCTGAGCCAAAGCATCATCATAGTCAAGCATAAGTGTCCCTTAGGCCAAGCATTGAAGTGGTTGAAGCAAGGTCCAATCTATCTTGTTCATTTTGCTTTGTATTTCAAAATTGTTTCAATGTTATTTTATGTTGAATGTTTATATATTGTCTTGTTTGTTTTGTTTTGGGTTGTTGATACAAAATCATATCTTGACTATCTTTCAACTCAAATCAAAAGTCGTGTTGTATCGTGCTTGTCATACTTTTGGAACCGCTCTTGTGTTTGTTGTTTTGGTCTTCAGCTTGAAAAAGTGAATCTTTCTCACTCTGACATTTATACTTATGAAAAGTGAATTGATGACAAGTGTTTAGTAATAAAAAAATGTTTATGCAAGTTAATGATGATCATATGATATGCTATGCCATGTTATTACCATATTATTACCATGTTAAAACTGTTAATTTTCACCTGACATCTGATATATGACTGTATATTGTGATATTGACCTTGTTTATATAATTTCTGTATATGATCACACTGCAAGTTCCCTGTTAGAAAAAAAATGTTATGGGCTGAAATGATAGGCCTGAATGGTTTTAAATTTTTCATTTTGACTTGGGATTGCGGGTTTGAAATGATAAAACCCGGATTTTCTTTGTAAATTATGGGTTGAAATGATATATTACCCATATCACTTTACCTAGCGTAGAAAATTATATACAGGCCCGTAGTTAAAATATGTTTTTCTAAAATTTTAAATATTTTAGAAATTTAATTATTATAATATTTTGATTTTAAATTTAATAAAAAAAAGGATTTTTGTAAATTATTATTGATTTTCTGAATAATTGTAAGTGGCATGAATTAATGAAAAAGTTAGAAATTTTGAACGTAAGTTATTTTGGAAATTTTGATTTAATTATAATTGGAAATTTAATTGAATATGAAATTATGATAAATTTATGATAATTTGAATTTAAATGAATTTAAAGTGATTTTTATATCATATTAATGATTTTAATAAAGTTGAAATGTGAAATGAATGAATATTGTAAGTTGAAATTTTGAAATATAACTAAAACTGAAAATTTATGAAATTGACGTAAAAGTGAACTTTTAGTTAAGAAAATAAAAATAAAACTAAGTTATATTTGAGAATTTGAACTTAAGTGTTAAGTTGAAATTTAATGTAATGGATTTTAAAATTGAACATTGCATTTTAATAAGTGGATTATTATTAAATCTTGATTTTTGAATGGAAATTTAACTTTATAAAATCATGAACTTGAGAAAAATTAAATGATGTTTATAAAAAAAAATGTATGATTTTGTAAGTTAAAAATGTTTTAAATAAAATATAATTGGTTGAGAAATTTTATTGAATATTTGAAGTTAATTGACTGCATTTTTGAAGTCCTTTTAATTACAATGTAAATGATATTACAGCATTTGTGAATACTGTAGTTGATGATAATGAACTAAAAAGCTATTGAATTAAAAGCTATTATAGCAATTTTTGTAAGTGCTATGATTTTTGAATTTAAGTAAGTTTATTTGAAATTTAAGTAAACCTTATTACAACATTTTAAAATGTTGTCTTTTCTTAAATTGAACTGTTTTGAATGTAACTTTCCGTAAAAGTTTTCTAAATGATGCGAAAAGTGAATTTTCACGGTTTTGATAAACTTAAGTGAATAAATAAACTTTGGAAGTTGAAATTTTTGGAAATTTAATAATTTAATTATTAAAGATAATAACTTCATTGAAATGATAAAAAAAGAATTTTTGGAATATAAACTGTTTTGAAATGAATGAAATTTTGAAAAGATACGATATTTTGATATATTAAAATGATTTGAAAGGTAGTGTTGAAGGGTATGAAAATTTAATATATTGGAATGATTAGAAATGACTTGATATTTATTTTAATAAATATTTGAATTGAAAGATATTTTACGATGATATTGAAATGGTTTTGGAAATGATTTAATCTTTATTTTGATAAAGATTTGGATTGAAAAAGATATTTTATTTTGAAGTATAAAATATTGTTTTAAAGTTATAACTACGGGTTATAATAACGATTGGCTGTTAAAGAGACCGGGATCGGATATTGTCTTATAGCCGGCCAATACCGAAAACCACTTTAACAACTGTGTACGTGGTGGAGATTTCAGAATGAAGTAGGATGGTGGCGACGTTCTCGAGGTATATTACGTGGATCCAACTCCCGTGAGTTGGCATATATGACTAAAACAGAAGCTATACCGGGCTACACAAAGGGTCGCACCCTTTCATCAAGCATGCTCCATCGGAAACTATTCTATTACTGTTGTGATTCAATTCGGCGACGCCACTTTGATTCGGGGGTATTGTTCGAGGTGGGCGGAAGCTGCTGGCTTGCCGTCACCACCGGTCCGGGAGTACAAACGGTGTATCCACCCTGGCATTGCCTCGCGTGACGTGTCATATCCTTATATCGATCGCACTACGATTTTGGTTTTAAAGATCCGACCGCGTTAAGGTTCACCATCCCCTTAACGCTATTTTCTATATGATTATACTTTACTGATTAGACACTACCGTATATAGCGTATATTACTACATAGTAAATAGTTTAACGGATCCTTAGAGGATGGGCGGTCCCGAGCATCCTTTAAGTTACTGATGCATTTTGTTACTGTTCACTTGAGTTGATTTACAGTTTATAAGTATTTATGTCCTGACTCGAGGGTTTTGTGTTTTACTTTACGCTCGGGTCAGATTGATTGAGTTAGCATTCAAGATTCACCTTCGGCATTGGAGCTTTCCTTGAAGATCCAGCCATCTATTTTGTTTCAGTATCCAGTGGTTCAGTGATGTATCTGATTTATACCTGATGTATCCTGTTACTCTTCTGTTGTATCTTATTTAACTCTGATGTATCTTATATTTTATATAGTAGCTTCATGAACTACTATCTCTTTTACTTCCGTTGCATTATTATATACTCTGTGTCTGTGATCTGTGATTTTTATTTACTGTATATTCTGAGGTTCACCAAAATTTTATTTACGACACGGTATTTTGAGCAATTCAATTCCGGCATGAGTGTCTGCCTATGCACTTATAATGGATGCGAATGGTTGAAAATACCGAGTCGTTACAGTTGGTATCAGAGCTTTGGTAGCTCTAGGCAAAACTCAGCATATTGAGTGAATGTATTTACAGATCACTTTCATTCGAGTTTGAATCTCTTCCTTTTTGACTCGATTCCTTTGAATTTTGGAACGTTCCCTACAGTTCCAAAATCCATTCGTATCCCTCACTATTCATCTTCTTTTGACTCTGGAGTATTCCATAACTCCGCTTCGAATGATCTTTCTAGTGAGTCGGCGATCACGCCAATTTCAAATTTAATTGAAAAAGGGGGAAAACTTCTTTGCAGTTAGCATCGATTCACCAGAGATTCTTATCTATCCTTGGTTTAGATGCTAATATCTTTTGTTATTTCAAACTCTAACTCTTGAGATCGAATGTAGATTTACCCTAGAAAAATCAACATTGATCTTATTCTTTAAATCACGGTTGACCCGGTTAAGATTGCCCGTGATTTATATAAGCTTATCCATCTTCCTATTCTGTTATTTAATCATGTCATCCTTGTTTCCAACTTATTTTTAAATCATAATCTCCTTTGATTTGTGTTAATCAAAAATTTGAATCTTTATCCTTCTTTGAAAATCTATTCATGTATAGTGTATTTGTAAACTAGTATTTAGGATTAAAATGTTTTATATATTGTGTTGTTTGAGTTGTTGATGTTGAGTTGGGTTTCTGATCGATACGTCTGATCACCGCTATCGATAAGATTTCCAAAACACTTTGACAGAACAAACAGACACAATATATTTTAAAAAAAAATTTGGTTAATGAAATAAATTTTGATATATAAGTAAATTTATGGAACTTAATGAAATGATTTAAATTGATAATTTGAAATGATAATACTTGATTTATCATTTATTGTTCTACAAATAGATCTATAAATATTTGTTTATAAATTTATTTGGGAACTGAAATGAATTTAAAACAATAATTTGAGGATTTAAATTCCGATTATTTCGAACTTTGGTTTAAAATTTTAAAAGGTTATATTATTTAAAGTATTTTGAATAGAATTTGTTTTCAAAGAATTTTAAAGGTTTAAAATTAGTGCTCTTCTCTTTGTCGCTGGAAAATAACTTCGGTGATGATCGCGACATCATCGACGTTCATTTTCGAGTTTCGAAGTTAAGAGACTGTTCTGTAGTCTTGCTACAGCTTTGTTTTGGGAAATTAAATTGATTTGAATTTCTAAAATATGACTTGATTTATAATATATATATATATGATTGAAATTTGATTTGACATATTATATATGTATATATATTATTTCTTATCTCTAAATGGTCTGAAGAAATCGGAAATTTAATTCTTAAATTCTATTTTTAAAGAATAATTTCAATTATAAAAAGAAAATAAAAAAAATTGAATAAATGATTTAAGCTTGAAATGATTGAATTGGAAATTTTATTTGTATAATACAATTGCATTCAAATATAACTTACTAAAATTTCAGAAGTTAAAAATGTAATTGGATAATATACGATATAAAAAGATTTTATAAATAAAATTTGAATAGTTATAATAAATGTTATACACTTAAATTTTAATTATAAAATGATTAACAGAGGTAAATATAATAAAGGGTAATTGAATGACTTACAATGAAATGATGTTAAAAGAACTAAGAATAAAAGAAAGTAGTTATAAAAAAAAGTGTAAATATATTTAACATGAGTGATAAATATATTGAGAGGAATAAATTTAATTTTGATTAGGAATAAAGAAGAATAAAATTTATTAAGTACATTGTGAGTGTAATAAATAATTATTTTTCAAACCCATGGTTTTAAAAATGGTTAATTTTAGATGATTGGATAATAAGATAATGAAATTTGAGATAGTTAAGATTTATTTAACTTGTGTAAAGATTTATTCTCTGTTTAAGTTGAAATCTCCATGCTTTCAAATTCATTTCCTTATTTTGTTTTTCAAACTATCTTTTGGTTGTCCTTATCATCCTTATCTTGCTATAGACCGGTATAGGCATCTTTCTATAATCTTTCTGTTTAGAAATCTTTCTATAATCTTTGATAGACCTTTGGTAATCATTTTGAATCCACCTTTTTCGTGCTTGTGTTCTTGATTCTGGAGGATCTTGGAAAGATCACCTCCACCTTGTTAAACTTACATATAACAACAGTTATCAGGTATAACTTCAATCTTCTTGTCATCTTATCTTAATCCTATTTCACTCTATCTTTTCTGTGCCCTTCCATACCTCATTCCTTTTCGGGGACGAAAAGTTTTGAGTGGGGAAGAGTGTAACAACCCGGTATTTTGTAATTATTTTATTGTATATTTTAATTATTTTTAATGTAAGATTTTGATTTAAAAACTTATTTTACTTATTTGATTAAATTTATTATTTAAATATAATCTTGATTTGTATATGAGTTATAATTCCAAACTTGTGTAAGTTGAATATTTGCCTGAAATGCTGATTTTGGTCAAAATAGTCAAACTGTGACTTTCAACTTAAAATTTTAAAAGTTTAAAAATTTAATTTTTTTTCTTTTATTATGGAAGTACATAAAATTCTAAGAACACCACTTTTCGTTTCGTTGAATTTGGATGTAAATTGTGAAAGTTATACCCTTTACAATATTGTGCGTATATAGGGTTATTTAACAATGACTATTTTAAATTGTATAAATTACTTCTTCTTGGTTATATTTTATTTTAATATGTGATAATATGTTATATTATGTATATTTTGACTTTTAAGCATTTTTAAAATGATAATATAATTTTTCTAAAGTTTATTTGAATTTATTTCAATTTATAAAGCCTAGTTGGTATTTACTGCATTTTCTTTATTTAACTTTCTATTTAATAAAATTTAAATTATTACTTTACCTTGAAAATGTTTTAAAACCATTTTTATTTCAAATTTTATGTTAAAATATATTTTTTGTGAAGTAATAAATTTTCCAAAGTCATTGGAGATTTTCTTGTAATTTTTATGTCAGGGTTGCTATTTTTAAGCAATTTCTTATTTCCTTTTTCTATTTTACTTAAAATAAATTATTTATTTTATTTTATTCTTACTTAGTTTCGGTTTTAAATAACATTTCTGAGTTTATTTTGTTTTTATAAAATTAAAAAGAAAAGGAAATGCAAAAGGTTTAGAAAGTTAAGAGATCTTAAAAGCCTGAAACGTAAAGGCGTTTTATCCGTTTCTTTTTGCAATTAATACATCAATATATCTTAGTCATTCCTTTCCTCATCCTTTGCAGCCGAATCCCTCATATTATTCACGAATTTTCAAGCTCCAGCTACTGTCCAGACCTGTACAAGCATGGCCAAGCCACCACATGCCCATGGCCGAGCCAAGAATGCCATAAAAACTCAACTTATTTAACATTGACCCTATATATGCTTTATGTTGCACCACTACACCTTCATCTCCACTTGTTGCCTTACCTATATGATGTTAAACCTGACCTATATGATGTCATACCTGAGCCAAAGCATCATCATAGCCAAGCATAAGTGTCCCTTAGGCCAAGCATTGAAGTGGTTGAAGCAAGGTCCAATCTATCTTGTTCATTTTGCTTTGTATTTCAAAATTGTTTCAATGTTATTTTATGTTGAATGTTTATATATTGTCTTGTTTGTTTTGTTTTGGGTTGTTGATACAAAATCATATCTTGGCTATCTTTCAACTCAAATCAAAAGTCGTGCTGTATCGTACTTGTCATACTTTTGGAACCGCTCTTGTGTTTGTTGTTTTGGTCTTCAGTTTGAAAAAGTGAGTCTTTCTCACTCTGACATTCATACTTATGAAAAGTGAATTGATGACAAGTGTTTAGTAATAAAATATGTTTATGCAAGTTAATGATGATCATATGATATGTTATGCCATGTTATTACCATATTATTACCATGTTAAAACTGTTAATTTTCACCTGACATCTGATATATGACTGTATATTGTGATATTGACCTTGTTTATATAATTTCTGTATATGATCACACTGCAAGTTCCCTGTTAGAAAAAAAATGTTATGGGCTGAAATGATAGGCCTGAATGGTTTTAAATTTTTCATTTTGACTTGGGATTGCGGGTTTGAAATGATAAAACCCGGATTTTCTTTGTAAATTATGGGTTGAAATGATATATTACCCATATCACTTTAGCTAGCGTAGAAAATTATATACAGGCCCGTAGTTAAAATATGTTTTTCTAAAATTTTAAATATTTTAGAAATTTAATTATTATAATATTTTGATTTTAAATTTAATAAAAAAAGGATTTTTGTAAATTATTATTGATTTTCTGAATAATTGTAAGTGACATGAATTAATGAAAAAGTTAGAAATTTTGAACGTAAGTTATTTTGGAAATTTTGATTTAATTATAATTGGAAATTTAATTGAATATGAAATTATGATAAATTTATGATAATTTGAATTTAAATGAATTTAAAGTGATTTTTATATCATATTAATGATTTTAATAAAGTTGAAATGTGAAATGAATGAATATTGTAAGTTGAAATTTTGAAATATAACTAAAACTGAAAATTTATGAAATTGACGTAAAAGTGAACTTTTAGTTAAGAAAATAAAAATAAAACTAAGTTATATTTGAGAATTTGAACTTAAGTGTTAAGTTGAAATTTAATGTAATGGATTTTAAAATTGAACATTGCATTTTAATAAGTGGATTATTATTAAATCTTGATTTTTGAATGGAAATTTAACTTTATAAAATCATGAACTTGAGAAAAATTAAATGATGTTTATAAAAAAAAAGTATGATTTTGTAAGTTAAAAATGTTTCAAATAAAATATAATTGGTTGAGAAATTTTATTGAATATTTGAAGTTAATTGACTGCATTTTTGAAATCCTTTTAATTACAATGTAAATGATATTACAGCATTTGTGAATACTGTAGTTGATGTTAATGAACTAAAAAGCTATTGAATTAAAAGCTATTATAGCAATTTTTGTAAGTGCTATGATTTTTGAATTTAAGTAAGTTTATTTGAAATTTAAGTAAACCCTATTACAACATTTTAAAATGTTGTCTTTTGTTAAATTGAACTGTTTTGAATGTAACTTTCCGTAGAAGTTTTCTAAATGATGCGAAAAGTGAATTTTCACGGTTTTGATAAACTTAAGTGAATAAATAAACTTTGAAAGTTGAAATTTTTGAAAATTTAATAATTTAATTATTAAACATAATAACTTCATTGAAATGATAAAAAAAGAATTTTTGGAATATAAACTGTTTTGAAATGAATGAAGTTTTGAAAAGATACAATATTTTGATATATTAAAATGATTTGAAAGGTAGTGTTGAAGGGTATGAAAATTTAATATATTGGAATGATTAGAAATGACTTGATATTTATTTTAATAAATATTTGAATTGAAAGATATTTTACGATGATATTGAAATGGTTTTGGAAATGATTTAATCTTTATTTTGATAAAGATTTGGATTGAAAAAGATATTTTATTTTGAAGTATAAAATATTGTTTTAAAGTTATAACTACGGGTTATAATAACGGTTGATGTTAAAGAGACCGGGATCGGATATTGTCTTATAGCCGGCCAATACCGAAAATCACTTTAACAACTGTGTACGCGCTGGAGATTCCAGAATGAAGTAGGATGGTGGCGACGTTCTCGAGGTATATTACGTAGATCCAACTCCCGTGAGTTGGCATATATGACTAATACAGGAGCTATACCGGGCTACACAAAGGGTCGCACCCTTTCATCGAGCATGCTCCATCGGAAACTATTCTATTACTGTTGTGATTCGATTCGGTGGCGCCACTTTGATTCGGGGGTATTGTTCGAAGTGGGCGGAAGCTGCTGGCTTGCCGTCACCACCGGTCCGGGAGTACAAACGGTGTATCCACCCTGACATTGCCTCGCGTGCCGTGTCATATCCTTATATCGATCCCACTACGATTTTGGTTTTAAAGATCCGACCGCATTAAGGTTCACCATCCCCTTAACGCTATTTTCTATATGATTATACTTTACTGATTAGACACTACCGTATATAGCGTATATTACTACATAGTAAATAGTTTAACGGATCCTTAGAGGATGGGCGGTCCCGAGCATCCTTTAAGTTACTGATGCATTTTGTTACTGTTCACTTGAGTTGATTTACAGTTTATAAGTATTTATGTCCTGACTCGAGGGTTTTGTGTTTTGCTTTACGCTCGGGTCAGATTAATTGAGTTAGCATTCAAGATTCACCTTCGGCGTTGGAGCTTTCCTTGAAGATCCATCCATCTATTTTGTTTCAGTATCCAGTGGTTCAGTGATGTATCTGATTTGTACCTGATGTATCCTGTTACTCTTCTGTTGTATCTTATTTAACTCTGATGTATCTTATATTTTATATAGTAGCTTCATGAACTACTATCTCTCTTACTTCCGCTGCATTATTATATACTCTGTGTTTGTGATATGTGATTTTTATTTACTGTATATTCTGAGGTTTGCCAAAATTTTATTTACAACACAGTATTTTGAGCAATTCAATTCCGGCATGAGTGTCTGCCTATGCACTTATAATGGATGCGAATGGTTGAAAATATCTGGTTATTACAATTTTATCATCTAATGAGAGAATTAAAAATGGTGTGTGTAATTCGATGGTGATCAAGAATTTTTCAACTGCATTTCTTCTTCAAAACTGATTGAACCAAATTTTAGTGGTAATTTCTACACTTGGAGGGAGGAAATAATTTCTCTATTCATAGTAAAATAGACCGTGTGTTTGTTAATGAGATATGGATGGATAAGTTAGTCAAATTGGTATTCACTTTGGATATCATTCACTAAGTAACCATGCTACTATTAATATAATATTCAAGCATCAAATTAACAGGGGGATGGGAGTACCTTTCAAATATCGCAATTCATGGCATCTCCAAGCTGGCTACCATTCTTCTCTCCAACAAGCCATGACTAAAGCTCTATTTGGAAATCCTATGCACATTTTGATCAGCAGATTTAAAGCAATCAAATATGCCCTGAAAGACTGGAAGAAAGAAAAAGTGAATATGAGTGCAGCAGTTAATAAGTTGAATGTAGATGCTAATGAATTATACAAGAAATTAGTTCAAAATCCTTCAAATGAGCATATTATTGAGCAGTACTTGTAGAAAAATGGGCAAATCATTTCAATGCTGAATTCTGTTGCGGATAATGATTAGAAAATGAAACATAACTGGCTGCTTAAAGGAGACAAACACACCCATTTCTTTTATAATAAAATAAATTACATTAAGCCAAATAAAAGAAGTAAATTTATTATGAACTGCAAGGGGAATGGGTCTCAGCATCAGAACAGCTAGCCAGTGAAGCTATTAGTTATTTCACTAACTTGTTTTCATCTACACAAGTCACAAACCAATTTCCAGACATTGTGTGTAAGATAATTCTTTCCAACAATGCAAGAAGAAACACATGCCAACCTTTTGATATAGAGGAGGTTAAAAGTGCAGTCTTTCAAATCAATGATAATAGCACCCCTAGACCAGATGGTCTTAACTCCAAGTTTTATAAAACTCACAGTGAGAGCCTCAAGTACGAGCTTTTAAATGCTATGAACAGTTCCCTTCAATTAGGCAAGATTATAAAAGAAATAAATCATTCTTTCATTTGCCTCATCCAAAAGAAGGCTGAGACCAATCAAATTTCTGATTACAGACCTATCTCACTGTGCAATGTCTCCTACAAAATTTTAGCCAATTTGTTTTGCAATCGACTAAAACCCTATATAGAAGACCTTATTTCTCATAATCAAAATGCTTTTATTCCAGGGAGAATTATTACAGAAAATTCTCTGCTTGTATATGGGATGATCAGGGGGTTCAATAGGAAGAATTCTAATAATTTCTGTCTAAAAATTGATCTTCATAAAGCTTACAATAAAATCAGTAGGGAATTTGTTCATCATATGCTGATTTCTATGGATTTTCCAACGTTGCTTGCTAATCTTATCTACGAATGTATTTCGCCCCTACTTTTTCTATGTTAATTGATGGATCCCCATTTGGGTTTGTTAAAAGCTCGAGGAGATTAAGGCAAATGGATCCACTATCACCATATTTATTCTCAATAGCTATGGAATTTTCCACTATCAGACTTGATGTGTAACTGCTAAAAGGTAATATCTGTCCTATATATAAAGTTGAGCCAATGATTACACACTTATTATATGCAGACGACATTCTAATCATGGGCAAAGCCACTACCAAAATAAAGAAATTGTTATTAATTTTTTTAAAGATCTAAAAGCTGTAGCAGGTCTGAATCTTAATGAAAATAAGTCCTCTCTGTTTTTCAGTAAAGGGGTCAAGGAGAAACATAAAATTGCAGACATTTCAAACACCAACGTTGGTAAACTACTAGTGATATACCTTAGCATTCCATTGTCCATTAACAAATTAAAGTCTAGGGACTTTGTGAGTTTAATTGATAAAATTAATAAGATAATTAGCCATTGGAATTCAAAATTGCTTAACATTAGTGGCATAATTGAACTGGCTAAAACTATCATACATCCAATGGTGCAATTCTGGATTCAATTTACTCAAATTCCAATGGCAGTCATTCACAGATTAATGCTATTTGTGCTAATTTTATATGGAAATAAAATATGCATAAGATAAGCTGGGAAAATGTGTGTAAACCTGTTAACGCTAAAATGTGAACGCTAACACCCCGGTGTGTAAAGTGTAGTTGTGAAAGCACCACCCGATAGATCGGGAAAGAATTACAAGCAAGTAATAGCAGAAAAGCAGTAAACAACAACGATTTTATAGTGGTTCGGCTTAAGGGTATAGCCTACGTCCACTCTAAGTACTTTTATTAATAATCCCGTTACAAACTGATACAATTCTTCTCAAGTACAATACACTTCAAGTTACAAGTGATTTGCAACAAGTCTTAAGCTTCAATGTCGATTAAAGTTCTTAGATTCATGTTGAAGATGTGTGGTTTCTTCGTGAATTTCTTTGATGTATTCCTCTAATCTTGGAAGCTCTAAGTGTTGATGAAGTTCTCAATGCAGCAAGGTAACGGTGTGTGAAGAGAATGTGCAAAAAGTCCCCTTGAAGTTGGAAGTGGTTGTCTATTTATAGGCGTGATTTTCTGGGCAGAATTCTCCAAGTGTTAGGTCGTCTTCGACCTAAAGTAGGTCGTAGGTCGGCAACGACCTAATAGTATGGGATCATTTTCTAAGCCTTGGGTCGTGGATGACCTATCATAGGTCGTAGGTCGTCTTCGAACTAAGGAGATCCGGCTTTCCTTTTTTATGAATGAGCGTATCCTTTTTTCTACAAGTTCTAGGTCGTACGCGACCTTACTAGCAGCGGCACAGAAAGGGCGGCCTTCCAATACAATGTCCTTAGGTCGTGAGCGACCTATCTTAGGTCGTGTGAGCTCTATAGGTCGCGGCGTCTCCTTAAATCGTTAGGTTGCGAAGTCTTTAAACCGCTAGATCGCGGCCTTCCTTAGGTCGCTGAGAACCGTTAGGTCGCGGCCTTCCTTAGGTCGCTGAGAACCGCTAGGTCGCCCCTTTCATAGATCATAGGTCGTGACGGTGCTTAAATCTTTAGGTCGCATAGTTGCTTTATGGAGTTAGGTCGTGCCCTTTCTTAAATTGCTAGGTCGCGTGTTAGGTCGCTGATGAAGAGTAGTTAACATTTGCCCCTCGAAGTATGGGCCTATGACATGGGTCGCGTGCTTCGACTCGACTTAGCTAGGTCGTGAGCGACCTAACACTTGTATCACGCGTGCCTATTTGCCTTCCCATTTTTACCTCATATAAATATGTTAAGTCGTTTTAATTCTTCTTCACCTCATTGCTCTGACCTCCTACCGCCACTAACGATTTTCTGAACTCCAAAAGGCGAATTCAAGTTCAATCATTCACCGATTCATCCTTGCTACCAAATTACGTAAGTGCCTTCGGTTTCTCTCCATTCCACGATCATCGTTGAATCCCAAGCTCTAACCTCCGAACCCCAAATCAATTTTGTACGCCATGCTCCACTTTGAGCCGCGTTGTGATCGATTTTTGATTGTCAGTGATTATTGTTGTTGCAGCGATTCACGAACGCACAATAATGAATTTGATTTATGATAGATCGGAGGTATTTTGAGTCGGTTTTCAAATGGTTTAGTGGTATAGAAAGATGATGAATCTCATGAATAGGATGATGGATTTAAGTGTAGTGGATAGCGGGTTATAGGGTCCGATGAAGCATTGCGTGGAGAGGAAGTTATTGACCCAGTGAATGTGAGCGATTCAAGACAACTCGCGATCTAAGAACCCCTGCGACCTAAGGAGTAGTCTCGACCTACACTAGGTCGCTGAACGACCTAAGACTATCCATGAGCTAAGAGCTATACTTAGCCAGGACCTGCGCGACCTAACTTTCTCGCGACATAGACTCTAGGTCGTGGCCGAGCTAACACTGTATTGGAATGCCTCATCCTTTACTTTGCACAGCACGACTTAAGAAGGCTTCGACCTATGTTAGGTCGTTGGACGACCTATGACTTGTGAAACTCTGTGAAGACTTGATTGAATTGAACTGGATTGTTTAATCTCGAATTCTGTTGCGCTTTGTTGTAGATTATCTCTAACGCTAATAACCTGTTAAACATAATATTTGCAGAAAACTGGGACGAATATACTGCCATTGACTGCCCACATCAAATGACAGATTAGTCGATAAAGAGTAATTAACTTAAATGAACTGTGTGAATGAAATGTTGTGAACCAATGAACTCAAGTGAAGTGCTAAAGCAAAACTTTAAATATCCAGTTAAAGCTGATTCGTTTGCATTAACACTATTCTTGAGCTTTATATTAACAAGTCCTGGAATCTCATAGTCGACTAATTGTCAACTAGTTTAACTTCAGTTATGTTTGACTTTCTCTTGTTTTTATTATTATTATTATTATTTTTTTTTTTTTTTTTTGCACAACACTTCACACTTTTTAGGAAACGTGCACCTTTTCATCTGAATCATCCAGTTGCTTATGTAGAATGACGTCACAACAAGAACAAGAAGAGATGATAGAATATGCCGAAGGGACTTTCCCGATTGCTATTCCATTAGAAAACTCTCCAGAAAGAACTCCTACTCTTTTGAAACAGCGGACACTTAATCAATTATGCGTTCAATTTGGCATTGCCGAGGCAGAAGTTTTACTTCCTGGACCAAATGATTTCGCTGATAGACCGCCTTACGGTTTTATTGCCATAAATCGCCAAATGTGCTTAAGTGGAGCAATTCCTCCTTTTAATGAATTTCTTCGACAAACCTTCTCCGATTGACGATCTCTCCTTTCCAGTTGCATCCCAATGGCTATGCCATTTTGATGGGATTGTGCGTTTTGTTCAGGAGGACTCTTGACCGTCTTCCGAGTTTCGAGGAGATTTGTTACTTGTGTACTTTTGCAAAGAACAAGGACCATCCTTCAATTGTACTTGTAAGGGGTGCGCGGAACCGCAAACTTATTTTGGATTTGCCGGAGAGTGCACATGGATTCCTGAATCAATACTTCTACATTCGTTGCCCCGCAGAATTTTACGCAGACTGGAGAGTAGGAAGTGAGATCTTTTTTCCTTCATTCTTCAATTTTACTCTAAGTCTTTCATGTTTCGTATTGCCAAGTGCTGATTCCATTTCTTATATTTACAGCACTTCCTCCTCCATCTAGGGACCTAAGCCATAAGGCGATGTTTGAGAGATTGAGCGCTGTCCCGGCTGAAGAGAGGAGCGTTAAATTTCTATTAACGGATGAATTTCTTCATCAGTTCGGGCTTCTACATATTTCTCGTTCAATTCAAGCTCATGAAGCTCCGACGGAAGTTCCTGACTCTCCAGTGATAATTCCTGATCCCCCGGTCTCTACTGGAGAACACATACAAGGAGAAATTTCTATAAAAACTTCACTAATAAAGTGTTCTGTTCCAAGAGATGACATGGGGCCATCAATAAAACCCGCGCTTGCCCCCATAATTGAAGAAGAAGAGGAGCCCCCTTCCCAAACCAGGAAGAGTGCCGACAAAGGAGCTGATGGAGGGAATCAGGTTGGGCATGATGGTGATGACGTCTTTGGGGATTTAAGTGGCATAATTGTCACTTCCCAAGAGCTCTTTAAAGATGACCCTGCCTGCGGCAAAACTGTACCCCCGATGATTGAAGTGACATCTGCCCTCCAACAGACTCCAACTCCTTTATCTCAAGAATTGTCACCGACAGTGAAACCTATCACTTCCCCCCAACTGAGGAGTGGTTCGTTAGTCCAACGCGAGTAGTTTGCACTTCACACACAACTAAGGATTTTTCAGCACATTTATGCACTTATCTTCTTATACTTTAAAGATTTCTAAAGCTTGTATTTTCTTATTTCAGATCCTTCAATGACACGCGGCGGATCATATTATCAGGACTTCCAACGCTACGGGGGGCGTGGTCAATATAATTATGGGCGCTACTTCACCTCCTATAGAGAGTCTGACGAAGAGAGGGCTGCTCGAAAGGCTCGTGAAAGGAGGGATGAAGAAGAGCGTCGTGAAAGAAGGGAGAGAGAAGAGCGCCATGATTCTTGGCAAAAAGGCGATGACTCCCACAAGAGAAAATCTCATGACGATCGAGGAAAAGGTCACATGGGTGAAGACTTAAGCAAACGAGCCCGTCACAGTGAAAAGCAGGCCTCTACTACTCCTGAGAAAGTTACTACTCCTGCTTCGCTCGACATTCCTTCTGACTCTCCCGCTCTTGGGAAATCAGACATTCAAACGATAATTAGCAGGCCCAAATTTCAAGTTGGACCGGGTCCTGCCACTCTGCAGAGCCGGTTTCCTCAATGGTGCCTTAAGGGAGTGAGGTTCGACCTAGACTTGGTCCCCATCGACAAGTCTGCCATGCTAAGAAATCTCGACGCCGTCAAACTTGATATCGAGAGGATGTCAAACTGGCAGAAGCTTGTCGATGAGCTTCAAAGAGTTAACCGTGCCAACATAGAGGCCATGCTTACCATGGAAAACGATAAGGCCGAATGGCAAAAGGTCGTTGAGCAACACGACACCGAAATGAGGAACATTGCTTCTTACAATGAGGAGCTTGAAGCAAAAGTCGAGGAATTGAAACATGAGCTTGCTGCTTCCTCCACTTCCTATTCTCAAAAAGAAGAAGTGCTCCTGAAACAAGTGAGAGACGCTCACGCTAGCCAAAGGGATGCCGAAGACAGGCTCGAAGTACAAAAAAGAATCAGTGAAGGCTATGCTACTGATATTGCTGAGCTCCGAAAGAAAAACAACTCCCAGGAGGCGGAAATACAAATGCTTAAGCTTCAACTTGCCAAAACTGAAAGGGAGCGCGATGAGGCTATCGCCGGCAAAATCGCAGCCGAAGAATCTCATGAGGCGACCAAAAACAGCTTCGGCTCAACATTATTCGACTTCTACTTGCATAGCGTCTTGGGGCGTGGAAGCCTCGCTTTTCTTGGTCCCAAGTATGAAATCACTTTAGCTGAAGTGTGGGAGGCCGCCCTTGAGATGCTTGGTGCTGAAGGTGCTGGTTATGATGAATCAGCCCTGGAAAGGCATTATCTTGATGATGACGCTCGCGCTGCCCTTGCCAAGGGAAAGGAACAACTTGCCAAATTAAGAACTGAAGTGACGGAAGGGGACCGGCTGGGAAAAGCCACTTCAACTACTCTAGTCCAGCCACCTTCTTCGTCTGAAGTCGACATTATTGGTTCCAGTTCCCATCTTGCATCTCCCACCAAAGTTGCCACTGAAATTACAAGCATACAAGGTGGAGACGAGGGTGACGAGAGCGCTGATGCGCAAGCTTATGAAGTCGATATCAGGAAACCAGCTTCTCCAGGTAACTTCACTGTTAATCTCGCTACTGTCAATTCTGCTCAAGCGGGTTACTCATTTATTTCGCATGAGTTTCATGAGCTCCTTGGCTATTTTCTCAACCTTGATGAGCCTTCATCTCCTCTCTTTACTGACTTTAACCTCTTTTCTTCTGTAGAAAAAGTATCAAGCACCGCTCAAATCTCTACTTCTCCGGTAATCCCTCCTCCATCTCTTCAGGTGGCTCCTCCTTCTGCTTCGCAGCCTGGATCACAGGAGGAACAAATAGAAGCTCTCCATGGCCTGGATGATCCCATTGCTTCGCAAGAGCAGAAAGATGAGGGACTTGAGGGAGGCGACATATCTCCGGAGCGGACTCCTTCTGACGACATAACTCTATCTAAACTTGTCACTCCAGGAAGTGAGTCTTCCTCAAAGAGGAGAAAGAAGCAAGGAGCATCAAGGAGGAGAGGGAAGATAATCACTGCCACTGAAGAGGAACCAGAAATTGGGCCAGCTGCGCCTACCTCTCCTTCCTCCCTTATACCCACTGGCCGACCTGAAAAGCTGGTCATTCGGTCGGGTAAAGCGTCCAAAGGCAGTAAATAGAAGTGAAGACTTTAGCTTTTTGTCTTTTGTATGAGCTGGCCGAGAGTTGTGCGGGTACCGGCCCCCGCTTTTATTTTGAAACCTGTATCTGCATTATAGTTGAATAAAATGATTCTTCGTTTGTACAAACTTCTGTTTGAATTTGAGAATGCATTTACTATTTATTTTTTGCACAAGTTTATTTACACGATATTGCAGCGAGCTTATGGCATGTTACTTGAGCGTTACCTTTTGCTGGTTTGGCTATACCATATTGTGTGTAATTATACTATATTGCCCCCATTCCATAAGTTTGCTGCAATATTCTATACTTCGAGGGGACTTGCACTCATATTTGCTAAAGAATAATTATTTTATTCTTTAAAGAAAATTTTTGCAAAGTACAACCCTCTTCGTATAAGTTTCTGCGCTTTGACCTTTGAAGAAATCACTTCTTTCTTTTGCTTAAGTACGTTTTTTTTTTTTACCAAGTGAATTCTTTTATGCGGTAAAGCGGACCTCTGAAGGGTACTTTAACTCCCCCTCTCTCTTTTTCTCTCTTCTTTGGAAGTTAAAGTATGCCCCTGATGAGGATTTTTTTTTATATAGAAAGTTGTACCTCTGAGGAGAGATTTTTTACGTTTCAACACTCGGAAGTTTTATTTCAATCTCGGTGAAACGTGTACCTCCAAAGAGTTTTGCCTTAGAAAGCCTTTTCACGTTTCAACACTTGGAAGTTTTATTTCAATCTCGGCGAAACGTGGGCTTCCGAAGAGGTCTTTATTCTTGATTGTGCCTCCGAAGAGGTCTTTATTTTGTTTGTTTTTCAACTCTGGTGAAGTGAAATTCCGAAGAGCGGCTGTTACACTTCAACTCCTGGTGAAATATGCCTCCGAAGAGGTCTTTATTTTGTTTGCATTTCAACTCTGGTGAAGTGAAATCCGAAGAGCGGTCATAACACTTCAACTCCTGGTGAAATGGGCCTCCGAGGAGGGCTTTTATTTTGTTTGCATTTCAACTCTGGTGAAGTGAAATTCCGAAGAGCGGCTATTTCACTTCAACTCCTGGTGAAATGTGCCTCAGAAAGGGTTTTCATTGCCTGAAAGTTACTCTCTCATGGTTGGAGGGTCATGACTCCTCCAATCTTTTTTGTTGAGTAGAGAACTTTCTTTTTTGTGGCATATGACCCACTAGAGGTCTTTTATCCTCCGAAGAGTTGTGCCTCTGAAGAGGACTTGTGCTGCCGATGATGGATTTTGGTTGTTTCCTTGTCTTCTTGCTTATGCCTTTTCATCGATCCTCTTTTTTTTCTCTTTTCAAGTTTTCATTCCCCTCTTCTTGCAAGTAGCTTGTTTAATCCAAGGAAGTGTACTTCATTGTCAGGCAAGTTCGTGAGAACGGGCACTAGCTTCCTAATTGGATGTTTGTTTGTCCAAACAATCTCAATTTATCAGCAAGGGCTCGTTTCTATCGAAATCATTGGCCGTTCAATTGAAGTATTTCCTATCTAGGATTTGAATTCGGGGTCTTTGTGACTTGAAATTTGTTTGTTGAATGATGGCGAGAATCGCTCGGTTTTATTATGCGCAAGTTTTATTTCCATTGTCTGCAAAAATTTAAATCGACATTTCAGCAATACATTTTATGTACTTTTATATCGAAAATAAAGCAAACATGTAATAAAAATAAGGAACACAAGATTTATAGTGGTTCGGCCAAGAATTTGGGCCTACATCCACTTTATATTCTTTCATTAATCACTTGCATCAGTTTTACAATTGCTTTCAATTGCAAGAATCATACGTTCATAATTCTTTTTACAATATTTCAACAAAGTTTTCAAGTAAAGTATGGACGCAAGTGATTGTTGTTCCATGCCCTTGGAATTTGATCTCCTTCAACAGTAGTGAGTTTGAATGTGCCGTCAAGAAGCTTCTGACCTATGACATATGGTCCTTCCCAATTTGGCCCAAACACACCTGTCGTTGTCATAATTCTTTTCAGGACTAGATCTCCGATTTCAAAGCTTCGTTGACGAACTTTGGAATTGAAATGTCTGGCTATCCTTTGCTGATGAGCTGCAATTCTAAGACTAGCCTCATCCCTTTTTTCATCAAGGAGATCCAGCGCTTCAAGTTGTAGCTTTTCATTTTCTGCTTGATTGAAATGGATTCTTCTGTGTGAAGGGACCTCAGTTTCAACCGGGATCATTGCTTCCGATCCGTATGCTAATGAAAAAGGAGTATGCCCAGTCGCAGTTTTGTGGGTAGTTTTGTATGCCCATAGTGCAAGTGGTAGCTTATCAACCCAACCACCTTTTGCTCTTTCAAGTTGCTTCTTGATGGTTGATTTGATGATCTTGTTTACTGCTTCCACTTGCCCGTTTGCCTGCGGATGAGCCACTGCTGAAAAGCTTTTCTAAATTTTGAATCGCTTGCAAAAACCCTGGAATTCTTCGCTTTCAAACTGAGTGTCATTGTCCGTAATTATTTTCTGAGGCACACCGTATCTGCAAATGATATTCTTGGTTACAAAACTTATCATTTTCTTAGAGGTGATAGTAGCCAATGGTTCAGCTTCAGCCCATTTAGTAAAGTAATCAACTGCAACAATAGCATATTTAATTCCTGATTTGGCAGTTGGTAGCGGCCCAATGAGATCCATTCCCCAAATCGCAAATGGCCATGGACTGACCATCTGTGTGAGTTCGGTAGAAGGTGCTCTAGGAATTTTGGCAAATCTTTGGCATTTGTCACATTTTCGGGAGTAATCTGCAGCATCTCGATTAATTTCTGGCCAAAAATATCCGTATCGGAGAATTTTCTTTGCTAATGTTTGACCACCTGAGTGATCACCACATTCTCCTCCATGCACCTCAGCTAGGATTGTTTTGGACTCTTCCCGGGATACACATCGAAGCAATGGCATTGAGAATCCCCGTCTGTACAATCGGCCATCCTGAATTACATAGCGAGAGGCTTTCCTTAGTAGCTTTCGTCTTTCTATCGAATTTTCTGGCAGAGAACCTCTGAGTAGGTAGTCCAGTATTGGAGTCATCCATGACTCTTGTTCTTGGGATGCATTCATAATCCAGTCAATATCCATCTCGTCTATACTTGGTGCTGAGAGGACTTCTACGGGAACCAATCCCAATAGTTGAGCTTCACCAGAACTTGAATACTTCGCGAGGGAATCTGCCTTCGTATTCTCTTCCCGGGGAATATGGCTTATTGAATAATGATCGAGTTCACATAGGAGTTCCCAAGCTTTTGACAAGTAGGAAGGCAAGTTTCCACCTTTTGTTTGAAATTCCTTCTTGACTTGGCATACAATAAGCTGAGAATCACTGAAGATTTGTAATGCTCGAATGTTTAGCTCTTTAGCGATTTTCAGACCTGCAATAAGAGCTTCATATTCTGCTTCATTGTTTGTTGAAGGAAATTCCAGTCTTAGTGCATAGCATAATGATCGACCTTCAGGAGTTTCAAGTACCACTCCGGCTCCAGAACAGTAGTCATTTCTTGCGCCATCAACATACATCTTCCACTGGATTGGGGAATCATTGATCGCTTCTTCCTCACTATTATCTTTCTCTGTGAATTCTGCAATGAAATCAGCTAAAGCTTGTCCATTGATTGCTTTTCGGGGATGATAAGTAATGTCATATTGACTGAGTTCAATGTTCCATTTTAGAAGGCGACCCGAAGTTTCAGGGCGAAATAGGACTTGCTTTAGAGGCTGATCAGTGAGTACTCTGATAGGATGAGCTTGGAAATATTGCCTCAGTTTCCTAGATGCAACTAGTAGGCAATAGGCGAGTTTTTCCAACTTGGAGTAATTCAGCTCTGCCCCAGTGAGTCTTTTGCTGATATAGTAAACCGGATGTTGAATCCTTTTGTCTTCCCGTATCAGCGCTGCACTTAGAGCATGAGATGATACTGCCAAGTATATAAGAAGATCCTCACCATTGCTTGGCCTAGAAAGTATCGGAGGCGTTTCCATATGACGGATCAACTCATCGAAGGCTTTTTGGCATTCGGAAGTCCATTCAAAATTCTTCTTTCCTTTCTTCAGGGCGTCAAAGAATGGGATGCATTTATCAGTGGCTTTGGAAATGAACCGACTCAGGGCGGCGACCTTTCCGTTGAGACTCTGCAATTCCTTCTTTGTTCTAGTTGCTTTAACTTCTTTCAAGGCAGTAATTTGAGCTGGACTAGCCTCAATGCCCCTAGCACTAACAATGAATCCTAAGAACTTTCCGGACTCGACCCCAAATGTACATTTCAGAGGGTTAAACTTCATTCTGTATTTCCGGAGGACTGCGAACATTTCTGCTAAGTGTTCAATGTGATCCGCTGCTTTCTTAGACTTCACTAACATGTCGTCGACGTAGACTTCCATAGTTTTGCCCGATTGCGGTTTGAACATAGCATTAACAAGTCTTTGGTAGGTTGCCCCTGCATTTTTTAATCCGAAGGGCATAACTTTGTAGCAATAAAGACCAACATCGGTGATAAAGCTCGTGTCCTCCTGATCAGGTTCATGCATCATGATCTGGTTGTATCCGGAGTAGGCATCCATGAAAGACAACAACTCATGCCCCGCTGTTCCATCTACCAGTTGGTCGATCCTGGGCAAAGGGAAGCAATCTTTGGGGCAAGCCTTGTTTAGATCGGAAAAATCGATGCACACTCTCCATTTTCCATTAGCTTTCTTGACCAGCACAGGATTTGAAACCCAATTCGGATATGTAGATTCTTTGATGAAGTTATTTTCCATGAGTCGATCAACTTCTTCTTTTAATGCTGCTGACCTTTCTGGACCTTGGGTTCTTCTTTTCTGTTTAACTGGCGTAAACTTTGGGTCAATATTCAGAGCGTGTACTGCAACTTCTGGAGATATTCCACACATATCAGCATGAGTCCAAGCAAAGACATCTAGATTTGCTTTCAGGAAAGATATCAAGATATTCTGAATTGACACATTAAGCTGTGAACCCACATTCAACACCTTATTTGGGTCCTTCGGGTCAACAGGTACCGGAATTGTCGTTTCCACCGGTACCACTCTATTCCCCCCTGCACTGGCTTTTCTGGGATCCATTTCTTTCCGTGCCCCGTTGTGCTCTCCAGTGCAGGGTCCGCCCCGTAATTGCTACAAGGCTGGTTCCTTGATGCGGACTGGGGTTGCCGCATCCTTTCCCATTTCTCTTTTTCTTGACTCTCGCAGCTCTGTCAAATAACATTCTCGCGCAGCATTTTGATCTCCTTTTATAACTCCTACTCCATTGTCAGTAGGGAATTTAATAGTGAGGCACCACGGGGCTAGGATAGCTTTGAATGCTGCGAGTGTTGGACGGCCAAGAAAAGCATTATAAGCAGAAAACTCATCGACAATCACAAATGTTTGCTTGCGGACCACTTTCCTTTCTGCTTCCCCAAGTTCTACAAGCAGATCGATGGTCCCAATTGGTTGCTTTGGCTCCCCAGTGAAGCCAGCGATCTTCTGTGATGAGGCTTGTACATCGATCATAGGGATTTTCATCTGGTCAAATGTCTTCTTGAAGAGGATATTACATGATGCTCCGCAGTCAATGAGGACTCTTCTGACAATGGCCGGTCCAATACCAGTCGAGATGACCAAGGGATCTAGAGTAGGAGCTTCAATACCTGAGGAATCTCTAGCTCTGAAAACAATATCATCGCTGAAAGTTTTCTGTTGTTTCAGGGGCGTAGTGTCTTCTAAAACAAAGACGTCTTCTTCGGCTGGAGCATATTTCAAAGCCCTGGAATATCTCTCCATCTCACCCCAGCTCTTGCCAGCTGGGTGAGGCCCTCCTGTAATGACATTGATAACGGGCCTTCCAGATTCATGTCCTGTAGCTTTCTCACCTGTCCTAGGCTGATGAACAGGAACCTGTTGCCCCTGACTTGACGATGCAGGATTGTTGCTATTTTTCTTCACGAATTGCTGCAGTTTGTTTTCTCTTAGCAACTCTTCAATCAGATTTTTCAACTGGCGGCATTCATCAGTCTCATGACCGGGTTGATTGTGGAAGCGGCAGAATTTCCCACTCTGTATGGCTTTTTTCCCGGTTCTCAAAGGGATAGGTTTAGGGAAATCGACGGAATCTTTAATGGCCAGGTAGATGTGCTCCGGTGTATGTGATAATGGAGTATATTCTGATGGCTTGAAGGATCGGGGCTTCTTCAGATTACCCTATTTCTTCCCATTATTATTCTCCCTTTTTGCCCCACCGATTCATTCTTGCGTGGAGCGACAGTGTTGTCTTCTGCTTTCTCCAACACTGTCTTTACTGGTAAAGGACGGCTTTCCAAGCGAATGAATTCATCTGCTTTTTTGTAGAACTTTTCGAGAGAGGTTGGCTCCTTCATATTTAACCATTTCCCAAATTCGCTTGACTTATCAATAGCCCTCATCAGATATCAATATCATTCGTGGTTCAGCATTGTCCACCTCAGCCAGCGCTATATTAAAGCGGTTCAAGAAGGATCTGATAGACTCGCCAGGATTCTGCTCTAAACTCGATAGTGACATAATGTCCTTGGCCTTCGAAGCATATAGTCTGAACTGCTCCTTGAATTTTCTGGTCAAGTCTGAAAATTGATCGATAGATCGGACTGGCAACTTGGTGAACCATAGTAGAGCCACACCTTCCAGGTATACGGGGAAATATCGACACTTTATTTCGTCAGAGGCTCTGGCACCTGTCATGTGCCAATCATATTTATACAAGAACTCATTCGGATCACTTGTCCCTTTGTAAGCTGGAATAGTCGGAGGGACAAACTTCCTTGGAAATTCTGCCTTTAAGATTCTTTCAGTAAACGGAGTTTTGCTTGGGGCGAAACCCCATTCCTTCTCGTCTTCAACCCTTTGCATACTTTCTTTCATGATCTGCCGGACCATTCCAGAAAGATATTCCTCATCATGCCGAATTCTAGATCCACCGGCCTCAGGTATTGCCTGCTCAAAGGGACTAGTAGCCCTTTCAGGAGCATTCCTTTCATTAACATCATGAACGTTGCCAGCATAATTCCTTTCATTACCAGCCGGTTGATTGTTTGCCCCAAGTAAATCGTTCAACTTATTCAGAATCAGAGCATTCTGGACACCTTGAGCCTCTAATTGTGCATTTTGGGCGTTTATCTGCTGGTTTAGCCCTAGAATCACAGCATCCAGCTCCGCTTTCGTAACTCCAACAGATGGAGTGGGTTGATTAGGCACAGGGGAAGCGGAGGTTCCCTCTTGAATGTTTCCAGATCTGACAGATCTACTTTTCCTTCCAGGAGCCATAATCTCAGATATACTTCTGGTTTTTAAGGAAATTCTTTCTTCAAATCTCTGTGAAGCAATGATGACAGTTTTCCTGAGTTCAGTTCTCAGTGAAAGCACCAAAAATGTTAACGCTAAAATGTGAACGCTAACACCCCGGTGTGTAAAGTGTAGTTGTGAAAGCACCACCCGATAGATCGGGAAAGAATTACAAGCAAGTAATAGCAGAAAAGCAGTAAACAACAACGATTTTATAGTGGTTCGGCTTAAGGGTATAGCCTACGTCCACTCTAAGTACTTTTATTAATAATCCCGTTACAAACTGATACAATTCTTCTCAAGTACAATACACTTCAAGTTACAAGTGATTTGCAACAAGTCTTAAGCTTCAATGTCGATTAAAGTTCTTAGATTCATGTTGAAGATGTGTGGTTTCTTCGTGAATTTCTTTGATGTATTCCTCTAATCTTGGAAGCTCTAAGTGTTGATGAAGTTCTCAATGCAGCAAGGTAACGGTGTGTGAAGAGAATGTGCAAAAAGTCCCCTTGAAGTTGGAAGTGGTTGTCTATTTATAGGCGTGATTTTCTGGGCAGAATTCTCCAAGTGTTAGGTCGTCTTCGACCTAAAGTAGGTCGTAGGTCGGCAACGACCTAATAGTATGGGATCATTTTCTAAGCCTTGGGTCGTGGATGACCTATCATAGGTCGTAGGTCGTCTTCGAACTAAGGAGATCCGGCTTTCCTTTTTTATGAATGAGCGCATCCTTTTTTCTACAAGTTCTAGGTCGTACGCGACCTTACTAGCAGCGGCACAGAAAGGGCGGCCTTCCAATACAATGTCCTTAGGTCGTGAGCGACCTATCTTAGGTCGTGTGAGCTCTATAGGTCGCGGCGTCTCCTTAAATCGTTAGGTTGCGAAGTCTTTAAACCGCTAGGTCGCGGCCTTCCTTAGGTCGCTGTGAACCGTTAGGTCGCGGCCTTCCTTAGGTCGCTGAGAACCGTTAGGTCGCGGCCTTCCTTAGGTCGCTGAGAACCGTTAGGTCGCGGCCTTCCTTAGGTCGTTGAGAACCGCTAGGTCGCCACTTTCCATAGATCATAGGTCGTGACGGTGCTTAAATCTTTAGGTCGCATAGTTGCTTTATGGAGTTAGGTCGTGCCCTTTCTTAAATTGCTAGGTCGCGTGTTAGGTCGCTGATGAAGAGTAGTTAACAAAACCAAAGAAAGAGGGAGGCCTAGGCATTGGGAAATTTGATGATATGACAAAAGCAATTGCTATCAAAATGGTTTGGAAGTTTCTCCAGGGTGATTCCATTTGGGCCAAGTGGATGTGCAATAAATATTGTAAAAAGTCAAATTTCTGGACTGCAAATTCTACCACCACTGCATCATACACATGGAGTCTAATGCTTGAGGCCAGGCAATGGTGTAGTGGCTTTATTGATAGGAAAATAGCAAATGGGGACAGTACCAAACTGTGGAAAGATCCATAGATTAATGGCGGTTCATTATTAGATAAATGTGGATGGAACAACATTAATATAGCAGCTAGCTTTAATAAAAAAGTTTCTATTCTAATAGCAGGTAATAGATGGAATGAAAAACTTGATTATGTTCTTATTCAGTTGCACAAGACAATAAAAGTAATTACAATTCATAATCATGAGCATAAAGATTTTTGGTTATGGCTACCTAATGCAAATGGGAAGTTTAGCATCAATTCAGCATGGAATCATATTAGAACCAAACAAAATGTTTTAAATTGGGCCACAATCATATGGGACAACAATTGTGCACCTAAAATGTCGGCTTGTTCATTGTTAGGAATTTCAAATCTTTTTAATACAAAAGACAGAATGAAAAAATGGAATAATGAACTAGATGATTTGTGTATGCTGTGTAAAAGCAGCAGTGAAGACAGAAACCACTTGTTTTTTCAATGCAATTATTCCAGACAATTACTAGAGAATATAATGCAAAAGATTCAAATTACTACTGGAAACTTAATTGACATCAACCAAACTCTACATTTCTTGCTATAAAATCAGACAAGTAACCAATTTCTAAATAGCTTCAGGAACATTGCATTCACTGCTATTATATGGCATATTTGGTGTGAGTGCATCACAAGAATTTTTAAGGGTACTGAACTTCCAATTCAAGTTTAGATCATGCTAACTGTTCAAGACTGTACTCGATTGATTCAGAGGAAAATCAATTACAAGAAATTAAATAGAGAAAGCAAACTTAGCTTACTAAACTTCGGCATAGTGGATGTGCAAAATCAAGACTTTAGACCTCCATGATATTGCTGCTATCTATTTCTAGCTTCGGTGTTGTAGGCCCTTCCTTCGATTGATATTTCAAACTGCTAATTTCCACCATTTTCGAGTTTATGGCCGAAGAATATTAGTTTTAGATCCGATTAAGTAAAGTGATTTTAGACTTTATATCTCCAGTTCGATGTGGCTTGTAAAGTTCCCCTTCATATCACAAAGTCCCTGTTTGCTGGTTAGCAAGTTTACACGTGTTTTCACGTTTTTTGTTTTTCTGTGAGTAATTCTGTTTTGTTGGTTCAAGTTGTCTTGCATGTAGGTGATTTTGAGTGTGTTTTCTATATGTTACCCTTCCATCTACTGGACAACTTGGACAACTGCCCCTCATCACTTTTATACTGTTAATACATGGACAGGATATGTATTTTTTCCCTGATAAGGCACCCATCTATGTTAGGGGGGTTTATCAGGTTTTTATGAGACATATCATGGAATTATATGTTTTTCTTATGTTAATAAAGTACTGATTCTTTAATACCCATCATTAGAAAGATAATAAAATTTGTGATTGGATGGTGAAAACGGTTTATTAATTCGATGTTTGTAGAAAAAATATTGCGTTTTGAAGTTTGATAACTAATGGAATGCGGATTTTAAATAAGAGTGTGTGAATAATAACCATTATGAAAGTAATGGATGCGGATGAACCTAATTTATACAAATTATTAAGCAGGGGTGTTTTGTTCGTTATAATTAATGATAGGGACTTGTCAAACAAAGCCCCTAACTTCGAAGATGTATAAGCTCAAAAACAAAAGAGAATGAATAGAGTCGAAGGTAATTTATTAATGGGGCAAAAGATAATTCAATTATTTTAACATTTACATATTATACATTACATACAATAGGCAAATAATTCATTACCAAAATATTTGAAACTATGAAATATACAATACAAAAGCTTATAGTTTTGAATACCATCAGTTAAAGTGAAAATAATTTGAATATAGATATATTTCAATCAGTATGTGCCATCAATGGACTGCCATTTCTCCCATATTTTTAACAACCTTTAAGGAAATCTGATTTGGAAGCACTTATAAGATGGCCATGTCGATACCTATAGCATGCCTTAAAATCAAGAATTCCAAGAAAATTATTGAAATTCCTGTATCCGTTCGCACATTCGTACGTAGGGATAACATAGAGTTTGGTCAACATCTTTTGACAAAAGGAACCCCTTATGTTATATCCGACCAAACTCATATATATACCACTCTACTTCTATTATTTTTCACGATGTGGGACTATTCTTCTTTTAAATATAGCCTCATTACCCTCATATAATGCAAGACACCCCAACAAATCTCAACCTTGGCTTACATCCATTCGTGTGCATTCCGTTACGCCAACGTTGATGCCTACACCATATTGAGACTTTATGCACGTGTCATTCTATCAGACTCTACATATCATTGTCCAGCTCCACCTTAAGTATGACTATTTAAGTCTACACTGCTAATCACCATAATTTATAGATCTCTTGCACACTATCCATTGTCTCAGTCATAACCATTAGTTCTGATCCCATGCTTAGTTTCGGCACTCCAGCGTGTCCCTATGTACGTGCGCTTCATTGTGTGTGTTGACGTCACCTAACGAAGCTTCCAATGTGCTAGCATCCTAATTGAACTTTCCTTTATTGCCTTCTGACGAGCACATACATGGTCTTGGCAATACTTGCTTATAACAAAAGGAATTCCCTTGTTGTTACATCTGAACAAACTCATATATATATACCACTCCACTTTCTATGGGAGTATTTTTCTTTTTAATATGCGCTTATTACCCTCATGCAGTGCAACATCCCAACAAAAATTTCTCTTCAAGCTCATAGGATTCTTCTCCATGTGTTGAGAAAATAAGTTTCAACAATAAAATGATCATCCAGTTGCACATTTCTAATGCTATGTGTTAAAAACCCAAGGTTAAAAATTTGACAAATGTACCTCACTTTGCTATATGTACCTTGATATTACTAAACTTTTTCACTAAAAATCTAAAAAGATTAATAGCACGTTAAATAACACACATTTGTATAGTTTAATTTTGTGTGCCTATTGATAGTTCAAATTAGTTTATTAATTGTTTATATGTTTCCTAGAAACCACGGACTAAAGTTTTCTTGGCTCCAAACATTATTCAATATATATGTATAATATAAAGAAGTATAAGACCATTTCAATAGCTAATTTGTTCACCTTTCTTGCACTAAAAAAACTCGATAAAGCATCCCTTGTATTTGGAAATATTTGAACCGCACGCAAAACCAGATTTTTAAAGAAAAAATTATTTATTGAAATAAAAAACAAACAGTTTTCTATGCATTAGAACTAAGGTTCAAAATTTCATTTTTTGTTTTTATTCCATTTGCTAGTAAGTTCAATTTGTTTCATAAATTACAAAAGTTCCATTTTAATTTCGATCTGTGAATTTCGTATTTTTCCCCTTATAATATGAAAAATACTTACCAGTTTCTCAATTTTAATAACAAAAATATGTCCAAGTATCATGTGAACATACATTATAGTTTTCATCATAAATAGTTTATTTTAAAAATACTGATAATTTTACACATTAACAATCCAAGCTAAACTCAGTAAAAGCACAACCCAAATAATTGGAAAAAAAGAATAAACATGCAAGTAAGCAATGCAATAGTTGAATAAATGTAACGTATATTTTAACTTCTTCGCATCCTCTTCTTCATTCCAAACTGTCACTAAAAATTAAAACTCGCATAATAGTTCTATGAAAAAACAAGAAAATTATCGCTGCTAAATGTTTGTGAGCCTCTTTTAACTGGTAGAGGCCATGATGCTACAATGATCAAAGGAAAAACATTATTTCAATCCAATCAAATTCTTCACTCCTAGTTGAAATAGGGAAAAAGTTTTTTTTCTTCAATTCTCTTTTACCTTCCCTGTTCTAGTTAAAAATTCAATTTTATTTGCTAATTTTAAATTTCCTATTTGAAAACAAATTTCTTTGGCGATTATGTTTCAATTAGCATCAAAACTGGATCGGGACGGTTGAATTTTCGACACGCCAGACGAAATTTTAAACCTTGGTTAGAATGATCGAGATGGTCGGGAGCCATCGGAAATCCCATCGGAATATAGAACACGGATTTCGTCCATTTTCGACGGAATCGACAAAGTTGCTTCGACGGTAACGGCTTTTTTAACGGCAGTTCCGATGTTTTCTCTGTAGGATCTAGATTAACCCTAGAAGGGGGGTGAATAGGATTATAGCAAATTTTCTCAAATTAAACGCAAAAACAAACTGCAGAAAAGTAAATATGCTGAAAAGTAAATCACACACAAAATTTACCCAGCTTCGGCAACCACTGCCTACTGCTGCATTCCCAGATTTCTATTAGAATTAAACAGTCTCCCGCTTACAAGCACTCTAATAGACTCGCAAACCCTGCTACCGCCTATAGAGTTTTACAAACTCGCAAACCCTGCTTACTGAACTAATTCTAACCAGACAATCTGACACAACCTAAATCCTAGGTGGTGATTTACCAAGATTTGATTCGAAAGATACAACCTTAAAAGAGAATTTAAATTTAAAACAAACTTTAAAACAATTTTAAAACTAAAACCCCAATTGAAATATAAACTAAAGCCTTTTTATATTAAAAACAAGGCCGGCCCAATTCATTTCTTCTGCCCGTTCCTTTTTCTTTTTGCTTTTGTAAAATGGCGGCCTTGCTTTCGTTCCTCTTTGCGCTCTGAAATTACGGCTTGAGTTTTTAGATCCAAATTAGGGCTTTTCGAAGCACGCCTATGTTGATCGATTCTCTGGTTTGCGTGTTGCCTTGCTCGCTGCTTCTCTGATGATCGACTGCTTGCTTCACTTGCGCTCGTTCGCAGCTACTCCTCTGTTGATCGAGATCGATAGATTGTGGTATGTAATCTCTTCCCTTTCGTTGCTGGTTTAATGCTTGCTTGAACTCGATTGATTGATGATTTTACCGATGATGACTGTGGGTTTATATTTGGATTTGATTCAATTTTTTTTTCACTCTCTGTCGATGATGAACTTGGGTGATGTATTTATATGAATTCGACACTTTCCTAATTCTTGCTTTCCTGATATCTTTACGACTTGATGCGCACGGCTTTGATTATGCAGCGTTCGATATTTTCTTGAGTCATACGGCAAAAAAACTTTCCTCTTTTGATTTGTTTTGACTTTTTCAAAAATTGCAGATACATACTTGATTTTTTTATACAGTATACGTTCACGAATTCGATTTCTCTGGCATCAACTTCATTAGACCTGGACTTTGGCATTTGACTTTTTAAACATGAATTTTATCACTTGACTTCGAGTTGTTTATCATCTGCATTGAATTCGAACTTGATTTACTACAGGCTTTGACTTTGTTATCATTGCGATATTGTAGTTCACTATTTGCATCACTGTCTGGTTCATCTTTTAACTTCCAACTGAACTTGGTTGTGCTTCAAATGCACTTTCTTTGTTTTAATCAGGTCTGCATTATATTGTACTTGTACTTGTAGTTTTATAACCTGGTTCTCCTGAAGTTTTAGTTTGTACATCTGTTTCATGCATTTGTAGCTTGTATATATGTTGTTTGCATTATTGATGCTACATTGTGATCTTCCTTTCTCTGGCACATTAGTGTAACTGTCCAGTTTCACAGTTGCTTCATTTTGCACACTGCTACTTGTCTATAGCCTTTGTTGAGTCTTGTCCTGAACATTGATAATGTAAGTGCTTGTATCAGTTTCTGGATTTCATCATACTTCTGTTGCATTCACTTCATATTTTCATTGCACTCATATTGCCTCGAGCTTGTACTGTTTGGTTCGTCTTCTCTGGTTGGTTTAACCTGAACTTCACTTGAGCATTGATACTGTTGACTTGAGTGACTTTGATCATCATGTAGCTCACTATCTTTGTACCTGTGCATATATGTTTACTGTTCTGTATTCATTTAGTCATTGTTCCATTCTTTTGGTTGTCTGCACTATGATATCTTGTAGCCTGGTCTGGTGCAACTTGTTTGCTGTGACATTGTAGTTTTATACTTGGGCTTCACTGAGTTTTTTCATTGCCTTGTATTGTCCAGTAGAGTTGACATGGATTGATCTCTGGTTTGAGCCATGACTTGATTCACTACTTGGATAGATGTTCTTCAGTCATTTATGCATTAATGATATTCTCTGTTACACTTGCTCATTTGAGTTTGCACTGCTTCATCATGTCACTTGATCTCTCTGACTTTTGTCTGGGTTCATTACTGTCCTGCAGTGTTCATTAGTTCATATTGTATTTGAGCATTCTGGTCTGATAAGGTTGTTGTACTGTGAAGCATCTTGATCAATATATATTGATACTTGTGCATTTGCATTCTTGCTTTCATATGCATTGAGTTCTTATCCTTAGCTGTTCATCTGTGCACATTGTAGCCTAATTTGTTGATGCACATGTTTGATTTTGAAGTTGCCGTGTATGTGATGCATGTGTGCAGTTTTACTACTTTGGTTTCATGTTGGCTTGGGTCTGGGTTTGCATTTTACTTGAGTTGAATCCAGCTTGTCGCTCAGATTTGACCTTGTGTTGAAGTCGATATTTTATTTATGTTGTACCTGAGTTGAACCCGTCTTTTTATTTGGGTTTGACCTTATGCTCACCTGTCCCTGTAGCATTATCAAGTGTATATCGGTGTGCAAGGCCTTGTGGCATGTACAGTGATACACTGTGCGTGTCACATTGTTCGTGTGTGATGAATTCAAATATAAATGATGACGAACAACCCAAATAACTGAGGCAAATAATATTTTCAACATTCACATTTTATTTTATATTGCAAAAATATTTCTTTTTCAATTTTACTGCGTTAATGAATATTTTTGCAGATTGCTCAGATGCTGGATTCTAACTAGAATGAAGTTGAAGATAAATACGAGTGTGAGTGATATGTAGCGAGGTCAACTGTAAATGTAAAATAGTGATGTAATTGAATTTGTATCAAAGTTGTATAGTGAATAGTGAGAGCTTGAATTTGTACTATTCAAAATTGTAATAAATATTTGTTTGAATAAAATTTCTGTTTGAATTCAAATTCTGTGTTATTTAATTTTATTCAGCAAATATTTATTTAACCTATGAAAATTAAAATAGTACATTAACAAATACATGTAAACGAATGTATATATGTTTATTATCATTAAACAAAAAATCATATAAGCGCATATTCATACAATCTCCCCCTTTTGATGATAACAAACATATATTTAAGATTTTGACTGTGTTAAATGTATTTGATCAATGATATACTCTAATTGCTCCCCCTATTTAAGTGCTTCCTCTCTACACGATGCTCCCCCTTCATATATGCATACAAATAGAAATATACAAATGAGCCTAGATGCAAATGGAAAATTATTTGACCTTTGCTTGATTTTATTTGACAAAATCTTAACTTTTCTCTCCCCTTTTGTTATCAGCAAAAGAATAATAGTGTTAGAGAAAATAGAGATAAAGTGATCGATATTAATCCAACATTAAAACTCAATTTGAATATAAATATTAAACTTCAATAAAAATCAAACAAAATCATAACTACCCTTGTTAGGCGCATATTCCGCTTTTAGAATGATGGAAATGATGTTCTCATATAAAATAATACAGTTGTATCTACTTGTGGTACATTTATATCAGGAATTTGAATATCTACTAATCATGCATAACCGTTAGGACTTTTAAATGAGATTAGTAGTATTCCAATTTAATTTTAAAAATGAATTCAAGTATCTTCTAACCACGCATGACCGTGAGGACTTTTAAATGGGATTAGAATCAACTTGTTTATTTAATAAATCAATTTTGATATGCGTTCCATACATGCATAACCGTAAGGACTTTTAAATAAGCATGGAAGCACATAACAAATTCCAAGTAATTCACCCATGCATAACCGTGAGGACTTTTAAATGAGAGTGAATACTTTGGTATTTATTTATTTTTACTTAAAAATGTAAAATGAAAAACGAATGATCCCTGATTATAGTACCACAAATCGACAAACTATATTGAATTTTTGATAAACAATGGTCGATAGAAATATGGTAGAAATAGAAATGGTCATGGAATCTTTACCCAAAAAAAGTTTTTATAACTTTTGTTTGAATTCCTAAAGAAATTTTCCAAATATACTGTCTTGAGTAATGTATGTTAAATATCAACACTTATCACCTTTTCAATCACTATTTATCTTTTTGATAATTAGTAGGGAGTCGGATTAGTCAAAATTTGTCATTTAAAATCAAATAATTTTTTTCAAAATGACTAATCTGAAAATAGGGTCAAAAAATGATTTTCTCGAAGGGGTTATATGAGAAAAAAATTCTGCTATTTGAAAATTATTTGTAATGAAAAATATGCAGATATTTTCTTTGAAAAAACGATGCAGTTACTAAATGTCTCACCATAAATCACGTTCAACTAGTAAGTTTTCTGTCAACTAGATTACCAGTATGATCTGCATCTGAATTTCTCTTTCACTTCAAAACATCACTAATTAAATTTGATAGACCAGACCATGAAGTGTGCATAAAAACTCAAACAGCATTTTAAATGGCATTCTCTTGAATTTGGATTGAAGCCGTGTAAATAATCAGAAAACCGTGAATATAGAGTTAGCCGTATTATAACCAAAAATATTATCATCCAACAAAACACTATTTTTAATCCAAACTAATATACATGAAGTAAATCCAAGAATCTAGAGAATATAATTGGCCAACTATGTTGAACAAGTCAGAATCAAAATCATCATCTTTACAACATCTCAATATTGGCTGATTTCATTCGGAATACGGTGCAGATTATCACATTTAATATATCGATCAAATAAATATACCTTCACCTGTTTTACCTTTACGATAATTTTTCGTGGTTGCCCATTGTGATTCTGTCACCTTTGTACTAGGCTAAGGAACTTTTGCTTTGTTGCCCGTTGTGTTTCTGGAACAGCTAAAATCCAGAGAACACTGTTGTTGTTCCATAGCCTGCCACCATACCTACACGATGAAAGATTTTTGTGACCTATTTGTTTTTATAGGTCCATGATTGTTAGTGGCAGAAGCATTGTGAATAAACAATCCCTTTGGAACCCAAACTTGTTTAGTCCTTTTATTCTTGTTCCAATAGACATGAAATTTGTTTGTAGAATTCTTAGGAGCCCAAACTTGTATAAATTTTGTGTTCTTGTTCCTATAACTACAATTTTCAACACGATGTCCAATTATTTCACATTTAGCAAAGACACTCTTACCTTTTGCATTATCATCAGCTTGTGTTTTCCCAAAGCCTAGTCCTTTTCTGTTGTTAGCAAAAATTTGATTTCCCAATAACATGTTGAATGATTTTTCTCCTCTTGAAAAGTTATTCAGAGATTTCTCAAGATTTTGGACTTTGGTTTTTAGTGTTGTGTTTTCAGTTACAAGTGAGGTGCATCTATTTATAAAATCCTTTTTCCTAGTGTCAATGGTTTCCTTAAGACTCAAGTTTTCTTTTTCAAGATTCTCAAAGCTATTCTTAAGTCTTGATAATTCTGAATCTAAAATTTTACATTTTTTACAGTCTAGGTTTTGAATATTTTCAAGTTCTGTTTCTAACCTAGAATTTTCATGGACAAGTTCTCTCCTATCAGATTTCAGTTTTTCAATTTTAGATTCGAGAGTATCAACTATTTTAGTAAGATCACAACACATCAAAGCAAGTTCTTTATAAGAATAGTCACCCCCTCACTAGATTCCTCTGAGCTTGCTTCTGAATCTGATTTTGCCATAAGACACAAGTTAGCCTCCTCTGAGCTATTATTCGAAACTTCCTCTCCTTCTTCATCATCCCAAGTCGCTGCAAAGGCTTTCTTCTTCTTTTTCTTTTCTTTGTTGTTTTGGAGAAGTGGGCATTGTTGTTTGAAGTGGCCAGGCTTCTTGCAGTTAAAGCACGTCAGTTCATTATCGGAATTGTCAGAATCTTTTGGCCTATTACCACTTGTTTTCTTCTTGCGTTGGCTGAATCTTGACCATTTCCTAAGATTATTGACAGCCATTGTAAGCTCTCCAATTGGATCTTCTTCTTCTTCATCGCTCTCTTCTTTGCTCTTTGAGGCAATCGTCTTCTTCTTTGATTCGGAGTTGTTGCATTCCTCCTTTGTTTTTAGCTCAAGCTCATATGTCATCAAGTTGCCGATCAACTCCTCCATGCTTAGTTTACTCAGATCTTTCGATTCTTGTATTGCCGTGACTTTTGCCTCAAAGCTCATCGGTAAGACTCGTAGCACCTTCCTCACAAGCTCTACCTCAGTGAATACCTTCCCAAGCGCTCTAGCATTGTACACCAAAGTTGAAAAGCGTCCAAACATGTCTTTATGCTCTCGCCTTTGTCCATCACAAAGTTCTCGTATTCATTGCTGAATAGGGCTAGACGAGACTCCTTGACTTGAGAAGTTCCTTCATGTGTCACCTCCAAAGTATGCCAAATTCCTGTGCAGTTTTACAATAAGAAATTCTATTAAATTCAGTCTTATCAAGAGCACAGATCAAAGCATTCATGGCTTTAGCATTTGTAGTTTTTAATTTCTTAACGTTAGCATCCCACCTATCCTTAGGTTTAGGAATCTCAGTATCACCAACAGTTATAGTGGGAGATTTATAGCCAGTTTCAATAATGTCCCAAACATCATAATCAACAGAACTAAGTAAAATACCCATCCTAACTTTCCAATAAGCATAATCATTCCCATTAAACATGGGTGGCCTAGCAATAGATTGCCCCTCAGAAAAAGCATTATTTGATGGATTCATGACTCTAGAGTTAAAGAAAAATACCGTGCTCTGATACCACTTGTAGGATCTAGATTAACCCTAGAGGGGGGTGAATAGGGTTATAGCAATTTTTCTCGAATTAAACGCAAAAACAAACTGTAGAAAAGTAAATATGCTGAAAAGTAAATCACACACAAAATTTACCCAGCTTCGGCAACCCCTGCCTACTGTTGCATTCCCAGATTTCTATTAGAATTAAACAGTCTCCCGCTTACAAACACTCTAACAGACTGGCAAACCCTGCTACCGCCTATAGAGTTTTGCAAACTCGCAAACCCTGCTTACTGAACTAATTCTAACTAGACAATCTGACACAACCTAAATCCTAGGTGGTGATTTACCAAGATTTGATTCAAAAGATACAACCTTAAAAGAGAATTTAAATTTAAAACAAACTTAAACACAATTTTAAAACTAAAACCCCAATTGAAATATAACAAAAGCCTTTTTATATTAAAAACAAGGCCGGCCCAATTCATTTCTTTTGCCCGTTCCTTTTTCTTTTTGCTTTTGAAAAATGGCGGCCTTGCTTTCGTTCCTCTTTGCGCTCTGAAATTAGGGCTTGAGTTTTTAGATCCAAATTATGGCTTTTCGAAGCACGCCTATGCTGATCGATTCTAGGGTTTGCGTGTTGCCTTGCTCGCTGCTTCTCTGATGATCGACTGCTTGCTTCACTTGCGCTCGTTCGCAGCTGCTCCTCTGTTGATCGAGATCGATAGATTGTGGTATGTAATCTCTTCCCTTTCGTTGCTGGTTTAATGCTTGCTTGAACTCGATTGATTGATGATTTTACCGATGATGACTGTGGGTTTATATTTGGATTTGATTCATTTTTTTCACTCTCTGCCGATGATGAATTTGGGTGATGTATTTATATGAATTCGACACTTTCCTAATTCTTGCTTTCTTGATATCTTTACGACTTGATGCGCACGGCTTTGATTATGCAGCGTTCGATTTTTTCTTGAGTCATATGGCAAAAAAACTTTCCTCTTTTGATTTGTTTTGACTTTTTCAAAAATTGCAGATACATACTTGATTTCTTTTATACAGTATACGTTCACGAATTCGATTTCTCCGGCATCAACTTCATTACACCTGGACTTTGGCACTTGACTTTTTAAACATGAATTTTATCGCTTGACTTCGAGTTGTTTATCATCTGCATTAAATTCGAACTTGATTTACTACAGGCTTTGACTTTGTTATCATTGCGATATTGTGGTTCACTATTTGCATCACTGTCTGGTTCATCTTTTAACTTCCAACTGAACTTGGTTGTTCTTCAAATGCACTTTCTTTGTTTTAATCAGGTCTGCATTATATTGTACCTGTACTTGTAGTTTTATAACCTGGTCCTTCTGAAGTTTTAGTTTGTACATCTGTTTCATGGATTTGTAGCTTGTATATATGTTGTTTGCATTATTGATGCTATGTTGTGATCTTCCATTCTCTGGCACATTAGTGTAACTGTCCAGTTTCACAGTTGCTTCATTTTGCACACTGCTACTTGTCTGTAGCCTTTGTTGAGTCTTGTCCTGAACATTGATAATGTAAGTGCTTGTATCAGTTTCTGGATTTCATCATACTTCTGTTGCATTCACTTTATATTTTCATTGCACTCATATTGCCTCGAGCTTATACTGTTTGGTTCGTCTTCTATGGTTGGTTTAACCTGAACTTCACTTGAGCATTGATACTGTTGACTTGAGTGACTTTGATCATCATGTAGCTCACTGTCTTTGTACCTGTGCATATATGTTTACTGTTCTGTATTCATTTAGTCATTGTTCCATTCTTTTGGTTGTCTGCATTATGATATCTTGTAGCCTGGTCTGGTGCACCTTGTTTGCTGTGACATTGTAGTTTTATACTTGGGCTTCACTGAGTTTTTTCATTGCCTTGTATTGTCCAGTAGAGTTGACATGGATTGATCTCTGGTTTGAGCCATGACTTGATTCACTATTTGGATAGATGTTCTTCAGTCATTTATGCATTAATGCTATTTTCTGTTGCACTTGCTCATTTGAGTTTGCACTGCTTCATCATGTCATTTGATCTCTCTGACTTTCGTCAGGGTTCACTACTGTCCTGCAGTGTTCATTAGTTCATATTGTATTTGAGCATTCTGGTCTGATAAGGTTGTTGTACTGTGAAGCATCTTGATCAATATATATTGATATTGTGCATTTGCATTCTTTCTTTCATATGCATTGAGCTCTTATCCTTAGCTGTTCATCTGTGCACACTGTAGCCTAGTTTGCTGGTGCACATGTTTCATTTTGAAGTTACTGTGTATGTGATGCATGTGTGCAGTTTTACTACTTTTGTTTCATGTTGGCTTGGGTCTGGGTTTGCATTTTACTTGAGTTGAATCCAGCTTGTCGCTCAGATTTGGCCTTGTGCTGAAGTCGATATTTTATTTATGTTGCACCTGAGTTGAACCCGTTTTTTTATTTGGGTTTGACCTTGTGCTCACCTGTCCCTGTAGCATTATCAATTGTATATCGGTGTGCAAGGCCTTGTGGCATGTACAGTGATACACTATGCATGTCACATTGTTCGTGTGTGATGAATTCAAATATAAATGATGACGAACAACCCGAATAACTGAGGCAAATAATATTTTCAACATTCACATTTTATTTTATTATGCAAAAAAATTTCTTTTTCAATTTTACCGCGTTAGTGAATATTTTTGCAGATTGCTCAGATGCTGGATTCTAACTGGAATGAAGGTGAAGATAAATACAAGTGTGAGTGATATGTAGTGAGGTCAACTGTAAATGTAAAATAGTGATGTAATTGAATTCGTATCAAAGTTGTATAGTGAATAGTGAGAGCTTGAATTTGTACTATTCAAAATTGTAATAAATATTTGTTTGAATAAAATTTCTGTTTGAATTCAAATTATGTGTTATTTAATTTTATTCAGCAAATATTTATTTAACCTATGAAAAATAAAATAGTACATTAACAAATACATTTAAACGAATGTATATATGTTTATTATCATCAAACAAAAAATCATATAAGCGCATATTCATACATTCTCTGACCGTATAAACGTCTATGTGGCTTGAAAACTTACCTGAAAACAGTCGGAAGCCATTGAAATTAGTCGACCGGTAGACCTTCGGGAGCCGTCGTAAATCTGGATAATTTTTTTTTCAGCAACCAAACAGCACATCAATATCAATATTTATCACAACACATCAAAATCAATATGTATATCAAATATATAAGCTAAAATCAATATCAATATCAATACAAAACTCAAACATACCATTTCAATCACAAACACACACATTTCCAATCAATACAAAACAAACCGTCCATCATCAATCTCACACACCCAACTGCAACAACATCAATGTACAACATATACAACGTCTAAAATGCCAACCAATCAACATCAAACACCACATGTCCACAAAACAACTTCACCATCTCTCATTGTATATATAAACAAGTTTCAAAAAACTGCAAAACGTACCTCATGACTCGTCATTAGATCTGAAACCACCAGACGAAGGGAATGCTCATTGATGCTCCATGTACTCGGCCAAATGTTGGTTCAGTTGCTCCATTTGTACTGCTCGGAGGAGGTCTAGCTCCTATAACCGTGCAATTTGCTTCCGAAACTCATTAACCTCTACATTGTCCCGAGCCTTTTGATAAGCCTGTTGTGAGGCCCGAGCCTATAAAACAAGTCAAAATACGTTTAAGTTATTACGCAACTTTTATAAAAATTAAGAAATTTTTACAATTAATTAATTTTTATAAATTACCGCTTGATTGCTGCAGCCATAGCGCCTATTTCGCATTGTGGAATCCATAATGGTGCCGAAGATAGCATCCTCCTCATCAGTGGTCAATCGCTCCCGTTTTGATTGCTCGAGCACTTGCGCACGTGCTTGCATAAATCTTTACTGCAACGTAGAATTAAATACAATTAAATATTACATGAATTATTATAATATTTTATAATCAATTAATTAAAATGACCATTATTGATAACTTATAACTTGAAATGTACTTACATGTGCGGCGTATTCTTGATCATCCTCATGCCAGATATGCGTCACTGAACCCTCGTCGTCGGTCTGCCTGACGGCATTGGTATATCCAAATACGTCCATATACGAGACAGGATCCCCACGCGCTCTTTTTTGCAATAATTGGTGTATATTATTATTTTCATATAAATTTATACAAAAATGTAATAACTGTTCATAATTGCAATTAACCAATTTAGCAGGTCCTTGCGATGATGCTGAAATGATTTTAAGCCACCATGGTGTGTGACTGGATTTTTCTGCCTATTCGTCGGGTTCCTGTCTAATTCCGCCTGTAAATTAAAAATTAAAATTATATTTTATAGGTATAGATTATGTATTCTTTACTGAAAATTAAGGTGATATCTAATAGACTTACCCTGAATTCATCGCTTCTCCACCATGCGACCCATGCATCCCATACACTGGCGCCAATCCAGCTTTTCTTCCCAGATTTTCTGGTGATGGATATTGTATCCCGTTAATTCTTTGCAACTTTAGAGTTCCAGTGACGCTGGCAAAAAGAAACGTCCTCCTCTGGTAGTCTACCCCCTGTATATATGTTGAAAAAATATAAGTTATACATTTATACTTAGTCAGCAAATCGTAAAGTGATTATGTATAATGATTGTAACAAACAGGATTTTCGACCCTCGAAAATCGACATTAATACGTCCACCGTACAAAATGTCGAACAGTCGAATGTCGGAAATACCAGTTCATTAGGGGTGAAGAAGAAGAAAATAGAAGAAGAAATAGAAAGCAACAACACATAATCTCACAATCGCAGTAGAAACAAAATAAAAAATATATATAATAACAGATTTTGTACAAAAGTGTCTGCAACAGTTTCTAAACTTACAATCATCTGAGTGCATCAATCAATACATCAACCCGGACAGTTATATAACTTTTCTTTCACGGTAGAATATAAGTCAAGTACGGAAATACGTCTGAAACTCCTCCAGCTTGTCTCCTGAGCTCCATAGCATTCATCCTGAATCTGTAATACTCGGACTGCCCGAGTCAGTCTGGAAAACCAACGTAAGAAAACACACTCAATTTGAACTATAAACTTTTCAGAATCCTTTGAAAACTAAGGCATCTCTTAAGATCACGTCACAAATAAACACAATGGGTTTTTACAAAAACATTTTTATTAAATCCGTCTGATATTATAATAGTGTCTATAGAAAGTAAATAGAAAATAGCTGAAATGCTTGCATCTCACGTTCCAACATAGTTGGCCACAATCAAAACCGTACGATGCTTATTGGAGAATAGATTCCATCGAATAACTAAGCTACTGGGGTACTGTCCATCACAGTACATCTCCAGAACAATGTACCGAGGACCACTCCGAGATCCACTGCTATACAAGACCGAACTACCCCCTTAAACTGGATAGCCAGAATAAGATTACCTCACGGTTGGGATCAGCAACCGCCACACAGCCGAATAAATGGGACTCTAGATAAGGGAAACCTTACCCTACTTGGGTGCTACTCGCTTAGCCTTGCTGCATCTTCCATGTTTTAGTCATTCCCCGGTTGATGAGGCTCGAGGCTAGGCATTACCTTTTAAAGAACACATTCACTTGGAATGCTCATCGTCCTCCAATGACGATGTTTTGATAGCATTCGTCCATACAAGTTGTCCTGGGTCTGGACGAAACCGAATCACTGTCTTCATCATCTTCATGGTATTTATTCATTACATGTATTATAAGCAATTATAAGGTTCTGACGTTCATTTTATTACTTTCAGTCAATCCATACAGCATTTCATTCAATTTTGAAATGAATTACAACCTAATTTACTCACATTCAATTCAAATTTGCACTAAACAAATTAATATTCATTTCAAATTGATTAAAAATCAATTTTTTCACTTCTATTAATTTATAAAATTTTATTCACTTCTGTTTACATCAATTGACCAATTTTCTTATATTCATTCAAATAAACAATCACTTAAGCTTATAGCTATTTTAAATTGATTCCAAATCAATCTATATTTAATTCTATTTCATTTCTAATTGATTGTCGATCAGTTCATTTTGCATTCCATTCAATTCACCTTTACTATGCTCAAATCCATTTAATTTAGCTCGGAAACGTTCCATGCTATTTTATTTAATGACCGTTTCACAAATTTACCAAAGCCGAGCTTCTATATTGACTTAAATTATGCATTTTCAATCATGTCAACCAACCACTTAAGCTCATCTCTATTTGCAACAAATTCCATTTCATTTTTATTTTATTTTTTTTCAATCAAATCCCATCCATTTACTCATTAATTCAATTAATTCACTTCAATTTTAATTTCAAGCTTGAATTTATTTAAACCACTTCCACAGCCGTACTTAATTTTTATCCACTTAAATTGAATTTTATTTATAACCCAAGCCTTTTCTTTTTCAATCCAATTCTATTTATTAGAAAATATTTCAATTACATTTTAATTCACTTACGATCTAAGTCGAATTCTATTTATAACTCAAGTTTAAATTCAAAATCCATTTTTAATCCACTATCCAATTTTTATTCAACAAAGATAAATTCCATTCTATTTCTGACTAAATAATCAATTATCTAATTAGTTCACTTCCAATCTATAACTCAACATCTGCTTTTGTTTCAGAAATCATTTCATTCAATCTACTTGAGTTCTAATTTATTTTATAACTCAAGTTTGGATGTTATTTCTTCACTTTAAAATATCACATCATTTTTATTTGGGTTTCTATTTTACTTTTCCAATTTAATTAGTTACACAACTATTTTTTTCGCATTTCCATCCATTCCATATCCAATCGACTAATTAATTAACTAATTAGTTCATTTCCACTTTATAGTTAAATACTCGATTTTTATTTCCTTTTGTTCAACTTCCTTACATTCAATCTTATTTACAATTCAAGTTTGGGTTTTTATTTCATTGCCAAAATATCAACCAATTTTAGTTTGGGTTTTCTATTTCTCTTTAACTTTTATAGGTCACACAAATCATTTTCACTTTCCCATCCATTTATGTTCGAGTACATTCACATTTTATTTTTATTTTTTACTCGAGATTATACACTTATTTATAGCCCAAGCATATTTTATTCAATTCATTTCAACTTTTATGAGCTATTCCAATTTATTTATTCCAATTCAATTTTTATTTAACTTACTTTTATTTATTTAATTTAAATTCAATTTTATTTCTCAATCCAATTTAAATTTTATTTTCCAATTTAATTTGTTCGCATCCCAATTTAATCCATTTAACTAGTCCACTTCACTAATTTATTCTTTCACAATCATTCACCATTTATAAGTTTATAACTTATCTCCAGATGATCTCTAAATTATTTAATAAGGATTTCAGAAATTTTAAACACTCGATATTTCTTCAAATCATTTTGAAATCATAAATATCCCAAATCATACTTTTTAATCTTAAACTAACCCTTGTTTTTATCCAAACCCAATTCACTTCAAAATTTCCAAAAAAAAATTCCCTCAAAACAATCCAATACAACGACCACGGCAACAATCTATCACATAGAAACTCGAAAATGAACACCGATGATGTCGCGATTATCATCGGGATTATTTTCCAGCGACCGAAGTGATTTCAATGCTATAACATCTTCAAAATCCATTAAAATCAATTTCATATTCAAAATATCTTCACAACAATATTACTATTATAATTTTTCATACACTTTAGAAAACTTTATCCAAAATCTTCGGGATTTAATATTTTCAAACTCTAGTTTTAATCAAATCTTAGTTTTTAATTCAATTGTACAATCCATACTTATACAATCTCCATTTGGTTATAAATACAACCATTTCAAATTTTATATTCTTATTTCGATTATAATATTATAAATAAACACTCTAATATGTTTTAATAATTTTCCAGAAATTTTTTTCCTTTATATAAATATAATTTGGGTAAAATTATTTCATTTACCTGCTTCAAAACTATACTATATCGGTTTATCGCCTTTAGGTGTTTAGAAACTCCTATCAAATTAGCGACGTCCCACTACTCGATTAGAATTTTATATTCCACTCAACCAATAAGTTAACACAATATATAACCATTTTATATTTACTAACAAATACACACTGATATCTATTATATGCTCAAACTCATTTTAGGGTACTACGGACTCTTTCTCCAATTAGTAATTCCCAACAGAGCGATCGCTTAACCTTCAGCTCTGATACAAAGTGCAACAAACGAGATTTTCGACCCTCGAAAATCGACATTAATACGTTCACTATATAAAATGCCAAATAGTCATATGTCGAAAATACCAGTTCATTGGGGGTGAAGAAGAAGAAAGGTAGAAGAAGAAATAGAAAACAACACAGAATCTCGCAATCACAGCGGAAATAAAATAAAATATATATAATAACAGATTTTGTACAAAAGAGTCTGTAACAGTTTATATACTTACAATCATCAGAGTGCATCAATCAATCATCAAACTGGAAAATTATATAACTTGTCCTTACATGAAGGAATATAAGTCAAGTACGGAAATACTTCTGAAACTTCTCCAGCTAGTCTTCTTAGCTCTATAGCATTTATCCTGAATCTGTAATACTTGATCTGCCCCGAGCATTATAAATAAATAACACCCGATTCAGACTGGAAAACCAGCGTGAGAAAACACACTAAATTTGAACTATTAACATTTCAAAATCCTTTGGAAACAAAAGTATTCCATAAGACCACGTTACAAATAAACACAACGGGTTTTTACCTTATGATAACCAAAAACATTTTTATCAAATCCGTCTGATATTATAATAGTGTCTATAGAAAGTAAATAGAAAATAGCTGAAATGCTTGCATCTCACGTTCCAGCATAGTTGGACATAATCAAAACCGTACGGCGCTTATTTGAGAATGGATTACATCGAATGACTGGGCTACAGCCGTACCGCCTGTCACAGTACACCTCTAAAACAACGTACCAAGGACCATTCCAGGATCCCCTACTATGCATGACCGAACTACCCCTTAAACTGGATAGCCCGAATAAGATTACCCCGCGGTTGGGATCAACAACCGCCACACAGCCGATTAAAAGGGACTCTAGATAGAGGTAACCTTACCCTACTTGGGTGCTTCCCACTTAGCCTTGCTGCATCTCCTCTATTTGTCATTCCCCGGTTGATGAGGCTCGAGGCTAAGCGTTACCTTTTAAAGAACACATTCACTTAGAATGTTCATCGTCCTCCAATGACGATGTTCTAATAGCATTTGTCCATACAAGTTGTCCTGGGTCTGGACAAAACCGAATCACCGTCTTCATCATCTTCATGGTATTCATCCATTACGTTCAAACCGGATCGAAGTGGTATTCATCATCTTCTCAAATTTGATTTTTATTTTAATTGCGATCCATTTCAATTTTTTTATCTCGTATTCCATGTCATCAAGAACCTAGTGCAACCATCCATCTTGGATTTGACCTCGTATGAATAATTTCATGAATTAACAAATATATATATAGTTCATTATTCTTATTACCGTTATTATACTTACAATCTGAACTTAAATTAAACTTAATTAAAATTAACAGTTAATATACCTCCTTCCCAATCGAGTGGCCACCATTTGACTTCGCACCAAGATCAAAAATCACGACCATTTCTCCGGCAGCCTCGCAACCCATGATAGCCACCATCTATTTATCGCCACCGGCCAACGTACTATCACCGAACCCTTAGGCATTCACAACCCTTCCCTCGCACACCGCTGCTTCTCCCTTCCATGTCGAAATCGTTGTTGCCTAGCTCGAGACTACCCCTTCAACAATGATGTCGCATTGTCGAACCTCTTAGATTTTTCAACCTTCCTCCCTTTGTGCGAGCGCACTCCCCTGCTCTTTGCTATTTGAATCGAGTGAGGAAGGCGACTTCGTGATATGAATTGAATTAGATTTCGATTTGCAAGTGTTATACATTTTTTTCTTCTCTGCCGTTAATTTGTTGAACTGGTGATGAGCAAGGAAAAGAACGAGATTCTCGTATGTATAATTTTTCTTATATCCGATTTCAATCTTGTTTTTAACCGTGAAAAAAGAGAGGAAGTGATCGCGATTTGAACAAAAGGGACGGCATGTTTAAAAAGGTGAAAAGGGTACCTGCATACATGACAGATGGCGTGAATCAGAAGCAAGTGATATATATATTATAAATATCTCGTTTTTTCAACTTAACTATTGAGACGTGCCACTAAGCATTTATAATGTTATACCCATATTCCGAACGCAATGGAAAAGATTTCGAGTCTCAGTTAATCATATATAGAGAAGATACTTTTTAGACCCAAATAAATTTCAAAGTGTTTATATCCCGTATGACCAAATTATAACACCAAACACCAAAAATTTGAAATTCGATAATAATACAATTAACGGATTTAATGGAACTGGTTTCGTCGAATTCCGAGACTGTGCATCGGAAAGCTATTTAAAAAAAAGGTCAATTTGAATAAACTATTTTTTTAAAATCGAACAGATCACTTTTAAATTCAATTTTTAAACTTTTACTATCTTCATTTTTATTAATATAAATTTTACAAGCCTTTAAATTATTTTTATCGAGCTTAAAACTCAAGACATAATAATTTAACCAATATTCAATTATAAAATTCAATAATTAAATTACCTAATAAACCGCTATATTTAAATTCTGAATTTATTTTATAAATAAACCTAAATTTTCATTTTCAAAACCAATCTAAAATTTGGATTTTAATTTTTAAACTATTTAAATATTCCAAATCAAATGTCAGAAAAACCCAGGTCATTACAATGATATATAAATTTACACTTACCAGGAAGTCCTGCCAAATGCTCTCCTATACGTGCTCTGGGATCCTACTCCATTTAGGCCAGCACGTAGTTATGCGGTTCATGTATGCCTACTTAGAAATGCTGAGAGTAATATTTTAAGGCTCACGCTCAAAACCCCCTGCGTTAAATATGATACAGACAAAGCATGAATAATATATCATACAAAATATTTATAATGTTGAAGTAAATTTAATACTTATGAGCCATCTTTCTTTGGTAGCAATCTAATCACCGTACGCGGCACCTCCTGTGATGGGCCGCTCCCATCACCTTCGCTGTGAATAGTCCCTCTCCGAGACGAAGAGGGAGAACTGGACTGTGAAGAAGACATCTATAATACCTGCCATATACATATTATTTTATTATGGCAGAACATATCATTCAATTATGAGTAAACATATCAAGATTTAACATCAATAATCGCATATAACGTACGAAAAAAATATAACATCAACACTCCCGTAAATTACCTCCTTCAACATGTACACTATTAAATTAGTCCTCGCCATTTTCTGATTCAGACTCGGTCTTATACTCTATATTATTTTCCTCTGTGGTCTCAAATGCTTCTACTAATACATTTGATTCATCATTTAGAGGCCTAAAATTGGTTTGATCGTCTGTTATTGTAATTTTGCCATTTTCCTCGATATCCGCTTGGTACGCTTGTTCGTCTAAAATATTCTTTCCATCAAACGTAAATCTTGCCTTCATTTTAAAAACTTCCAACCAATCTACTTTATCTCTTTTTAGAGATGAATAAGGAGAATAATAAACTTGTAGGAGTTGATTAGCTAGTATAAACTGATTGTACTTGTTATAATGTGATGTATGCTTTATTTTAATAATATTATGTTTTTATTGCACATTGATTCCAAAATCTGGAACATTACTGAACTAGTTGCATCTAAACAAATAAACTTCTTCTACAGGTCTGGTGAAATATGTTAATTGCAAAATCTGGGTTAACACGCCATAAAAATCATTCATGTGATTATTTGGATCATCGCTACCTTTAACATGTACACCGATTTGTTGGTTAGTTTTTCAGCCCCATATTCTTCGGTGTTGAATTTGTATCTGTTGATAAAGAATATTGATATGGCTTGACTTTATTTTTGGTCCAATCGTAAGATGTTTTAATCCTTCATCGACCACATAATTTACCGGATCATATACGTGGTTCGAAAACCAAGTAGCAATTTTTTTGTTGATATCGCCGCTTGGATGCCGTGATTCATAAATACTGCATATATAGATAATATATTGCATTATAATTAGTACACATATGTATTATTCAAGTAATAATTTTAGATGTATAATTTAATAATGCCTAACAAATGGCGCAACTTCTGCATAGTTAAGAAGAACATATGTGTGAGCAACATGATAATCTCTATCGTCTAAACATACGTCCACACATTTTTCAATAGGTGTCTTTACTGTCTAAAAATATATAGCACTGATTCAAAAGAATCTTGTTCAGTGCCCCCATCGCTTCGCTTATCACTTTCAAAAGATAAGTTCGGATAGTCAATGAAATAATGAAAGAAAAAGAACGAAGCTTCTTCTTTGATATATGATTTCAATATCAAACCTTCAACTAGTGCCTTTTGTCTCACTTTTTTCTTTAGATTATTTAAGTACTTGTTAAGAATAATTATAATTAAAATTTATTACATGTAATTAAACTAAAATTTATTATACTCAATATTAATACCTTTTAAATGGATACATCCATCCATATTGTACATGACCTCGAAGACGTGCTTCAAATGGAGATGAACACTCATATGGAAGATGAACACGTAAATGCTCCATTACATTAAAGCAATCTGGAGGAAATATTTTCTCCAGTTTGTAGAGCAATATAGAATTTCTTCCTCAATTTTATGTAGACGATAAACTTTTAACGTAGTTGAACAAAGCTCCTTATAAAACAAACTAAGTTCTGTTACAACCATCCAAACTTTTGTGGGCAGTAGTTTTTTGAAAGCGACGAGTAACAAAAGTTCCATCATTACATGACAATCATGACTTTTCATCCCACTCATTTTACCATTCCTATAGTCAACAAATCTACGAAAATTAGAGGAAATCCCGTCCGGCAATCTTAATCCTTCCACCCACATTAACAATACTTTAACTTGGTTACTGTCTAGCTCATGGCATGTCTTGATTTCAAATCGTCCTTAGTCTTTCTTTTAACATTTAGAATTGTGTTAAATACATTATCGAACACATTTTTATTGTTGTGCATCACGTCCATATTATGACGAATTAGGAAAATTTTCCAATAAAGAAACTCCAAAAATATACTTTGTTTGCACCAATTATGAATCGTCGATTTACCTTGAATTTCAATTTTTTCGCCAGTTTCATGTTTCTTTGGATAATTCTTTACGAGGTCATTAATATCTTTGCTTGACCAGATCATGGTGGTCACAAAGTCTCAAGTCTATTACTTGTAAAAAAAAAATTATATTTTCTAAAAGGATGATTAATATGGAGAAAACACCGATGACAGTCAAACCATGAAATTTTCTTCTCGTGTGGTAAATAAAATGCTCATGTTTCTTTCATGCAATAAGGACAAGCTAGACGACCAGCCGTACTCTAATATGAAAGTATGCATATGTAGGAAAATCGCTTATAGTCCATGGCAGAGAAGCGAACATACAATTTTTTTTTTTGAAATTTCGTATGTTTCAACACATTCATACCACAATATTTTCAACTCTTCAATCAACGGTTGTAAAAATACGTTGATTACTTGTGTCGGATCATCAGGGCCAGAAATGACAACAGTGAAAAACATCTACGGAGTTTTCATACACATATTTTTCCTACTTTAAAACATATAAACGTATTAATCATTTATATATTGACATTTTATTTTTCAATTAAGTCATGTATTTTTTCTAATATATAATATTACGCTATCTAATTTTATTTTCAAAAGGATTTACACAAATTATATGAATATAATCTACAATTTTTAGGTTATTATTTTATACTTTGATGGTTGATTATCCTTCCCATTACAAACACAGTAGTAATTATACTTTATAAATTATTTCATTTTAAATAATTCAATAATATTTCGACAGCACGTCCTCTTTGTTTCCTGTATCGTACACATATGCGTGTACACGGGGAATAAAAAGAAAATGTTGTTGAAATTTTATGAACCGTTTAAAATGAAATAATTTGCAAAATATGATTACTTTATTGTATTTGTAACTTGTCCGACACAGGGACAAATCCGACAAATATTGTATCAGATGAATATAAATGTGTGTTTTGTGATAAAAATGAATATCCATATAACGGTCATATACAATACTTGTTAGACGTGGCCAAAAACTGTCTAAGGGATTTATAAAAAGTAAAGCATATTATACAACAATTTTTACAATAATTTATTTATATTCTAAGAAACACATACACTAAATCGTGTTTTCGTCATCTTGAAAATACGTGCACTAAATCTTGAGCATTGACTCTAGTTAATGCAAACTAGCTCTAATGTGCGTATGCACTAATTACTCAACACATATACACCAATTAACGTACATATACATTGAACAAATTATTTTTCTCAACAAATAAGTTATAAACAATTATAATAACAACTTATGTAGCATTCAATATGGTATAACAAACAATCAATACTGTTTTATAAATAACTATAACCACAAATTAACACTAATTCACCAAATCAAAATTAAATACGGTTTATAAATTAAACCTTCTTGTAGAGAAATAGCTAATGAAGAGAGTTAAAAATTAAAGATGGAGACTTGGTAACGACATGGAGGAGGAGTTGGAGGAGGTGAAGGAGGAGATTTAGGGAGAAAGATAATAAAGAAAACTATCGACCTAGGACTAGTTTAATCGCGACTTTGCGGCAGCTTCCGACGGCTGCCGACGGGTGTATTTGTGATGGCTTTCAACGACTGTCGTCGGCTAGTTTATTTTATTTTCGTTAATGCCACGGCAATTGCTTTTCGTTGGTAGTCGTCACAAAAAAATGACGAGGCATCGACGGCCGTCGAAAATGGGCATCTCAACAAACAATGTTTCTAGTAGTGTAGGTATATTTCAATCATTTTAGGCCATTAATGGATTGCGATTTCTCCCATACAACCCTTAAGGAACTCCAGTTTGGAAGCACTTATAAGATGGCCAGGTCCATACACGTAGCATGCCTTTGAATCAAGAATTCTAAGAAAATTATTGAAATTCCTTGATCCGTCCGCGCATCCCTATGTAGGGGTAACATAGAGTTGGGTCAACACTTTTAACAAAAGAGATCCCTTATGTTATATCCGATCAAACTTGTGATGACCCCCCTTCTCGGCCCTCGAAAATTGACACAAAATACACCACGGAATAATATGCCGACGCTCGAGTGCCGGAAAAGACAGATTGTTGAAGAAAAAGAAAGAAGATAGAAGAAAAAAGGAACTAAACAATAACATAATCTCACAATCGTAGCGGAACGAAATATAATACTCAATAACCGATCTTTACTCAAAATGAAAACTATATCTGTTTATATATTACATCATCAGAGTATTAGAGACAAACAATAATTACCAGCATGACAATTTCAAACAATCACAGCAGTGGATATAAACAGATACGGTAATACGTCTCAGACTCTAGCTCCTCTCCTGAGCTCCGCAGCATCCTTTCCTGTAATCTATAATACTCGGTCTGACCCAAGCATTATAATAAAATAACACCCGAGTCAGTCCGGACTACCAGCGTGATAAAAATACACCCAAATTGATTATTAAAGTTTCAAAATCCTTTGAAATCAAAAGCATTTTGTAAGACCACGCCACAAATAAACATGTCAGGTTTTTACCTTATGATAGCTAAAACATTTCTCGTAAAATTCTCTGATTTTATGATAGTGTCTATATACAAATACTTATTCAAATAGCCGAAATTGTTACATTAATTAAATTCCAGCTGCTAGCCACAATCGTGGGTAATACAAACAAAACCGTAAAAGGCACGTAGGGAGAATGGATTTCCAACTAATGACTAGGCACTAGGGTACCATCTGTCACAATACGTGGCCTAGATCACCGTACCGAGGACTACTCCCAATCCCCTGCAACACAAGACTGGGACTACCCCTTACTGGATAATCTTGAGTAAGATTACCCCACGGTTGGGATCAACAACCGCACAACTAAGCCAAAATAAAAAGGGACATCAAGACAGGGATGACCTCACCCTAAAGGGTGCTACCCACATAAGCCTTGCTGCATAACCCCTGATTTTCAGTCATTCCCGGTTGATGAGGCTTGAGGCTAAGTGTTACCTTTTAGAAAGTTTCACTTAGAATGTCCATCGTCCACCTAACGATGTTCCGAAAGCATTCATTCATACAAGTCCGTCTCGGGTTCGAATGGAACAGAAGGCACTACTCCTACTACACCCATTTTGGAATCATCCTTAGGATTAGTAGCGACTAGCCCTTGTACTTCACTGCTCCATCTTCGACTTCGAACTCGTTTTTTCTATGTAAACGTACAAACCAGATCGAAGTGGTTTTTGAAAAATTAATCCTGATCCCGGTCTCTTCGAAACGATCAACGCATTGGCCAATATTGATAGTCGGTGATTTAACTATCAATAAACATTCACAAACATCCATCAAACAATAAATAATTTTCTAAATTATTTGTTATCCTTAAAATATCTTTGCAAGGTATATTTCCATTTTCAACCCCTTGAAAACAGTTTCAATTCACACTCTGTCATGGAATAAATTTCCCAACTATTCATTTCCACTGAAAACATCCAAGCCAAATACTTTAGATTTATAAAACTATTAAATCACTTTATTCTAAAATATACCTTAAAATATTTACATTAACTACTTAAACATTTTATTCAAAAATATATTTTTAAAAATATTTAAAACAAACTAATTTATAAAATGTAAGCTAAATTTTAAAATAAAGGTTAAGTTCAAACTAAATTTTAAAAGAGGAGTTACAAAATTCTATACTAGTTTCGAATAAAACTTCAACCAAACTACCTTTAAAATAAATCCATTTTATAAAATATAAATATTAATAATATTCTTTTAAAACATAATACCAATTACCCCTTTTAAAATAAATATTACTATAACTAATTTAGTACATATTTACCTTTAAAAATTTTACAACTTAAATAAGAATTTTCTTAATAACATTCTTTTAAAATCAAATTTAAAACTTTTAACTTTTACTTAAAAATCTGCTTTAAAACGTACTTGGCTTTTCAGGGAAGTACACTTTCATTTCAGAATAAACCAAAGAATTCCTATTATAAATACTGCTTGATTTATCTCCATTCAAATTTACGTTCCAACCCCGTAAATTTCTTCCCATACTTTAAAAATAAACTCCTTTTATTTTTAAACACATTTCTATTTCCTGGAAATCACTCCCAAAATATACTTAAAATATTTAAAATATGATTACAAAATTCTTTATCCAAATTATACTTTTGAAGTCTATAAAAGTTTCTTGAGTAACTTAAATCAAAAATTTCCTTTTTATATGAAGTTATCATATCAGACATTTATATTAAAATTTCCTTTTGAAAACTTAATACTACTTTACTTTACCTTTAGGAAGATTAAATACCATAATTACTTAATAAATGTTTACTTACACTTTAAACAATTAAAATAATATATTCTTTCTAAAATATTCTAAAATACATTTTTAACTGCCCATTTATATTTTGAAAGCTTTTCTTTAAAACATACTAAATTTCCAGGAAAAAGTACACTTCCCATCCTATAAAAACAATCTTACTATTATTTTTAAGCAATTTGCACTTCTTATAGAAATTCCCACCGGAAACCTATACTTTCAATATTTATCCCCGATAAATATCCCACTTCATTTATAAACCCAGTTTATAAATTTTCATTTCACATTTTCTCTTAAATCAAAATTTCAAAAACACTTTAATAGACTCTAAACCAATTTCCGAATTTAATTCCCTTAAATTCTTTACTGAAAAAATTCTTTTATTTCCTTTTAAACCCAATTTATTTTATTTATATTTTAAATTCCCGGATTGTATTCATCCAATCATAGCACAACATAATTTAATTTTCAAATTAATCTATCACAGTATATAAATAAAACACATCATCAATTATGAAAATAATTTCTATATTGTGAGGAATCCAGTTGGATCCCTCCAACCTATTTTCCTTGCATCTACAAACGTTAGCACGACAATAAATATCGATCAAATCTGATGATAATTATCACATACAACAAATTAACCAATCAACTATTTAAATATTACTATTTAAATTAATGGCATCCAGATGTGAGTGAGATTAACTCACCTTGAGTTTAAACGTTGAACCGTTCCAATTTTAAATTAAATCGAGCGCCTTCGATTTAATCTAAATTTTTTATGAGATTCGAATGACTCCAAAAATGCTCCACTGCGTAGTACTCATCGCTGCGATTCTGACGTCGCCAGTTTCGTCGAATTCTGATAATGTATGCAAGAGTTATCCAGTTTTAAAGATTTGTATATAGATTTAAACTAAATTCTTTTTTTTTACCATATGCATCACAGCCGCACGATCTAAATCAAGGCTGAAGCCTTTATCTTCCTCACGCGAACGTTCCAAGTGAAAAACGAACCCATGCCACCCCTCTAGGGTTTGCCAACACGACCACCACGGCTACTTCTACAACGATCGACGACCACCAATGGGACCACCACTTCGAGCTCCACCCTTGCCCAGAACCTCGCGACACTCGGCTGCACCCTGACCTTGAAAAACATGAACGAACGTACGGCCTATTGGCTTCAATAACTCCTTCGTCATTGCTCGAAACATGATCACCACCGTCCATATCGTAGATCTCGAAGCCCTCTACGATCTTCGTGTTGGAACTTCCTCGTATAGATGCACGAATAAGGAGATTCTGGAGGAAAAAGAACGATTTGTTTCGTCCATTAAAATGTTTTAAACGGCGGCTGGAAAGGGAACTAGGGTTTCGGCCCTATATGTATATATATACGTTTACAATATTAGTTCAATATTAAATTCAATTTTAACGAGCATTTACAAATGAACTCCAATTCACACGTGCCGCCAGGCGTTTATAAGGTTTTACCCGCATTTCGAACACATTGGAACGTGTTTAGGAGGTAATTCGATCATATGCGCGAGTTACGGAAATAACACTCAATTTTAAATTAAATCGATTAAAATAGTTTATATGCGTTTTGAGCTGCCAGGGTCAAACGAAAACTCTGATTGCTACGAAAATGAAATCCAATAATAACTAACTATTACGGATCCAATGGAACTGGTTTCGTTGAATTCCGAGACTGTGTTCCGGAAGACTATTTTAACTCGTCGATTAATTCGAGCGATTTCCGAAATCGTCGACATCACTTAAAATTTCACTTTTAAAACTTTACCAACTTTATTATAAATCGTATAGAATTTATATTCACATTAGAAACCGTTCCGATTCGTTCCGAATCAAAATATGTTTATTTACACTATTATATTATTAAATTCCATTATTAAATTAATATAAAATTTCAAATTCAACTTATCGACTTTTAATTCCATCTGAAAATCCAATAGAAAAATTCAAATCAAACTAAACTTAAAATAAACCTTAGAAACCATTTTCATAACTATTTACATGCAGATTCACAAATTATTCTGATTCCAAATATTTAATAATTATTCAAATTTTAGTTGAATTTCCATATAGAAAATTACAACTAAATTCTATTGATTTAACAAAATTCTTATTTCAAAATCAATTCAAAATCCACTTTTAACATTTAAAATGAATTAAATGTTCAAAATCTAACGACCAAAATTCCGGGTCGTTACAAAACTCATATATACCATTCCACTTCCATATTGTTCACGATGTCGGATTATTCTTCTTTTCAATATGCGCTCATTACCCTCATATAATGTAAGACACCCCAACAAATCTTCGCCTTGCCTCACATCCATTCGTGTGTATTCCGCTACACCAACGTTGATGCCTACACCATATCGAGAGTTTGTCTACGTGTCATTCTATCAGACGTTTATCATGATCTAGCTTCTCCTTAAGTCTGACTATTTAAGCCTACATTGCTAATCGCCATGATTTACAGATCTCATGGGCAATGTCCATTGTCCCAAGCATAATCATCGGTTCTGGTACCATGCTTAGTTTCGGCACTCCAGCATGTCCCTATGTACGCGCTCATCAATGTGTGTGATGTCGTCACCTAACGAAGCTTCTAATGTGTCGGCATCCGGGGTGAACATCTTTTTATCGACTTCCAATGAGCACATACATAGTCTTGGCAATGCTTGCTTATAATAAAAGAAATTCCCTCATTGTTACATCTAACCAAACTCATATATACATACCACTCCACTTTCCATGGGACTATTTTTCTTTTCATTGCGCACCCAGTACCCTCATACAATGTGACATCCCAACAAAAATTTCTCTTTAAGCTCATAGGATTCTTCTCGAAGTGTCGAGAAAATAAGTTTCAACAATAAAATAATCATCTCGTTGCACATTTCTAATGCTAAGTGTTGAAAACCTAAGGTTAAAATTTTAAAACATGTACATCACCTTGTTATATGTACCTTGATATTAATACATTCATAGAAACTAAACTTTTTCACTAAAAATATTAACAGCTTATTGAATAACATACCTTTGTATAGTTTCTTTTCATGTGCTTATTGATAGTTCAAATTGGTTATATCAATTGTTTATATGTTTTCTAGAAAATTATGGACTAAAGTTTTCTTGACTCCAAACGTTATTCAATGTATAATATATATATATATATATATATATATATATATGATGTAGAGAAGTATTATACCATTTCAATAGCTAATTTGTTCACCTTTATTTCCCTAAAAAAAGTGAATAAAACATCCCTTGTATTTAGAAATATTTGAACCACACACAATACCAGATTTTTAAATAATAAATTATTTATTAAATAAAAAACAATTAATTTACTATGCATTAGAACTAAGGTTCAATTTTTTTTCATTTTTGTTCTGTTTGTTAGCAAGTTTTGAAATTTCAGTTTTGTTTCATAAATTTCAAAATTTTCGTTTTAATTTCGATCTACAAATTTTGGATTTGTCCTCATATAATATAAAATATACTTACCATTTCTCAATTTTAATAACAAAAATATGTCCAAGTATCATGTGAATATACATTATAGCTTTCCTCATAAATAGTTTATTTTAAAAATACTAATAATGTTACACATCAACAGTCCAGGCAAAACACAATAAAATCACAACCCAAATAATTGGAAGAAAAAGAAATAAACAGGCAAGTAGGAATTGCAATAGTTGAATAAATGTAACGCATATTTTAACTTCTTCGCATCCTCTTCTTCATTCCAAACCGTGCCGTAAAAATTAAAACTCGCACAAAAGTTCTATAAAAAAAAAAGTGCTGTTGCTAAATGATTGTGAACCTTTTCAGCTGGTAGAAGCCATGATGGTTGCAATGATCAAAGGGAAAAAATTCCATCTATTCAAATTCTTCACTCCTAATTGAAATGGGGAAGAAGGTTTTTTCTTTTTCAATTCTCTTTCGTCTTCTCTGTTTTTACCAAAAAATTAATTTTATTTGTTTATTTTAAATTTCTTATTTGAAAAATGGTTTCTTTGGAGATTCTGTTTCATTTAGCGTCAAAACCTGATCGGGATGGTCGGAATTCCGATGTGCCAGATGAAATCTTGAACCTTGGTTAGAATGATAAAGTGATTGCCGTTTTAATGCATATGTATTAGAATGACAAACATATTGTATTTTTAATGCACTGTGCATTAAAATGATAGTGTCTTTACTACTTTAATAACTACTTCGGTGGTTGGTTTTTTATAGCGAACAAGCCACACTTAGCTACACGGTGGTTTGCTTAGTGGTTCTGTTGAGGTGAACAAGTCACTGTAAGTTATGTCCTAATATAGTATTTGTATTGCTTATTAAAGTATTCTTGCGTGTAAAACACATATAAAAGTAATGTTGTGGCAATCGCTTTATCTCTTCTTTTTTGTTCTTTGATTTGAGATCATTATCAATATGAAAAAAGCAAAAATATATAAACAGGTGGTGGAGTAAAAAAATATGAGTGATATTTGGTGGTTCTCAAGTGGCAAGATATATAAAATTTGGTTGATGTTAGAGATCTTGGGTTATAACCACTATTACAAAAAGTTATTTTATCATAAACCGCAATGCTAATTTGAATATTAAACTTGGTGACTATTATTTAATTTATCAGACGTGAACCAACGTGTAACGATTCGAAATTCCCGATCCAGAAAATTCCAAATAGTTAGGAAAAGAAGAAAGAGATAGAAGAAGAAGAAGAAACAGAAACAGCAAAATACAGATTCTCACATTCGCAGCGGATCAAAATATAATATATAATATTAAATAAAATAGCAGTTATACAAAGGAAAACTGTATTGGTTAATTTACATTTATTTACATCAGAGTTACAACCTATACACAAACATTGGACATATACAATCAATATGTCCCAGACAAACTACAATATATCACAGTGGTATACACTGCATACGTTCCTGCCATCCAGCTCGCCTCCTGAGCTCCAGAACGTCCTTACCTGGAAATCTGTAATGCTCGGTCTGACCCGAGCATTACATCAAAGTAACACCCGGGTCAGGCTGGAAACTAGCGTGAGTAAACCCATACAATTTGAAATACTAAGTTCAAACCGTAAAAGAAATTTCCAAGGTAACTCGTACTTCACTACGAGTTCATTACTTGTTATGCTCAACACTTATTTCACAAATCAATCACTAAGTACCCATACTTAGTTTTCAATGGTCCAATTTGCTTAAATTATTCCATTCCAGCCTATTGATTACACATATCAGATCTATAAGGAATTATAAAAAATTTCAGATCAAAGTCGTTCCGGGTATTTACTGATACCCGACCTCGGTCTCTTCGAATCCCATGTCATCTTAATCCAAGTTATTCAAGTGAAATACAATTCAAACTTAAATACAGTATGTCATTTTTACACAACAACTCATCATCGATAGATAACTACATTATGACTGTTCAACCCAATCATATCATAAACATTCATATCAAAAACCTCAAATGATCCAAGGCATTCAATATCATTCAATCATTCATAAGCAAGATTAATTAGTCACACCATTCCAATTAATTTAAATAAATTAAATTAATTTCTCTAATCACCTTTAATCCTGCTTACTGAGCATTAATTTATTACAAACCATTAATCAATCATCCCTTCATTATCCTTTTTAATTACATTAAGTAATCAGCCTTTAATTAATAACAACAATTAATTATCCTTCACCATTCACATTAATTACATTTATCCTTAACTAATTACTCAAATTAATTATTCTATAATCACTTACATTGATTAATTATCCTTTAATTAATCACACTCATTAATTAAATAACCCTTAATTAATTTCCTTAATTAATCAATCCTTTAATTGATTACACTAAGTAATTAATCCTTAATTACTTCCATTAAGTAAATTTTCTTAAATTACTTTCATCCAGTAATTATTCTTTTGGTTAATTATCCTCAATTAATTAACCTCTGATCATTAATTAATTTAACATTTAATTCATAATTAAATTAATTAACCCCTAACAAATTTATCCTTTAATTACTTACATTAAGTAATTAATTATTTAAGTAATTAATCTCTAATTACTTGCATTAATTGATCACTAATTACCAATTAATTAATCTCGAATTAATTAATTTATAACCCTTAATTATTTATCTATTAATCCTTAATCAATAATTAATTAATTTCTCTTTAATTCCTTAATAAATGTAATTAATCATTAATTATCCAAGGCTTTAATTAACTTTAAGATAAATCATTTTTCTTTATTAATTACTTAATAAACATGTAAATTCTAAACACTTATCTTTTAACCGACTACTTAATTATATTTAAAATTAAGTTAAAAATAATTTAAGAACTTAACATAATAAATTTAAATTAAACAATTCTTACCAATTTTCTTAAATCATGTATAAAAACATCTATTATATAAAGAATTTGATTTAAGAATAGTTTAAACTAGATTCATTTTAATTTTTAAAACTTGCTTTAATTTAAAACTTGAAACTGTTAAATACTTACTTCAGGTTCTACCTGGAACCCATTCCGAGTTACCCTGAGAAAATCCCCCTCTCTTTTCAAAAAAAAATGTTTTAAATTAAAAAAATTATTACAGGATTGTCTCAAATGTGATCGACTCGATGGTTAACCCAAGCAAAAACTTCTTCCAGCCCGAGTTCTTCCTGAGACAATCTCCATCTTCTCAAAACACTGACACCCACCCATCGTGCACGTGCACAGATGCACGCGTCCCCTCCGACCATCGATACCACCACTGATCAGTCAACCCTGACCTTACTACTCGACGACAACCACCCGTGCTTCCAATCAAACTCGATATCAAAATCGAGCTTGCATTAACCCAAAACTAGAAGAACCATTACCCAAAATTTCCCTCAATGTTGCCACCTCCGGCCACCAGACATATCGATACTCCGACCAACTCTTCTTTACAGGCCCGTTCACCTATCCCCCTACTCGCGATCAAGCCTGAAGTCCTGTAAACGTCGCAACGACCCTGAAATCAAACATGATCAAAACCCAAGTTTAAGCCCTAGTTCGCCAATCTCCCGTCGCCTCAATGATCGATAGGACCAGTCACCATTTTTCCCATGCACGTCAACCTCGTGGCCATCTTCAACCAAAACCCTAAAGCCTAATACTTCCCCGATCACCTGAAATCATCGATATCCCTTATTCCGTTCATCTCGACCATTCCCATAAAACACAATCTTAAAATTTATGATACTTATATCAAAAATCATGTTTCCCAAACACGAATCCAAATTTACAATCAAAACGTGAAAATTTATAATTGCATTTTTGGCCTGAGTTGTTTCTCCACTGTAAATTTCAAATTCCAAAATATTTACATAATATCTTAACTTGAAACTGTTTTTAGAAATGATTTCACCCATATACAAACATTTTCATTTAAAGAACATACCTCAAAATAGATTAGAAAAGGAGAATTTGATTTTGGAATGAATATTGTGTCTGTGATCAAGAACAGAGACTTCCCAAATTAAATTCATAGAAATGCACAAGCACACACACATATATATATATAACATGATTTCACTCAAGCAACATTCGTCACAGCTTTACTTCTCACATTAATCACTACATCAAGTTAATAAATCAAATCTAAAGGTTTCTCACCTTATTTTGAAATAACAGAGAAAGTTTCTATCCTGAAACCTGTAAATTTCTTTAATCTGGAATTACTTGAGTTTGATCTGGTATTGAACTTTGTTGTTGAGTTGATCTTTAGGCATTAGAGTTGAAACTGGACTTGTTTGAATTGATTTGCAACCTTTAATTCTTTGGCTTGAATTTGAATTCGTTTGATTGCTTTTATCTTGGGTTTGACATTTCAGTTTTAATTTCCTTTAGATCAGTTTGAAAAAAATGAAGAAAAATGGCCTGGCTATATTTTTTATTTATTTCACAATTTCAAATGGGAAAAAGAAAACTTTGCCACTTGTTATCACAAGTTTACAAGTGTTTATTTTCTATATTCATGGTTTTACAAATGTTATTTGTTAAACTAATAGTGTTTAAGTCCTTTTTTAAATTAATTTTATAACTTTGTTTTAAACCCTTACTTAAATTTTATTAATGCTTTCTTATGTTAATATATTTATGTATTATATGTATTTATCTTACAATTGTTTTTATTCATTTATGCATTATGTTTACAAATGTGTGTGTGTATATATATAAACAATGTTTTATTCCAAGTATTAAAAGAAAAGTATTTTAAATCTTTTATTAGATCTCACACATATATTTACAAATCAATTTTTAAGCATATATGTGTTTTCTTATTAATTTCCAAAAGATATGTATATTTTTAAAATTTTCTTATTTCTTGTTTTAATATCATATTATATTTACAATTCTATTTATATATATATATATATATATATATAATTTTATTCAAAGTACAACTTTTAAATTCAGTTAATCTTTTTTTATTTTTTTTTGAGTTTTCAAATCCATCCAGATATCTCTTATTATCAGAATTTTATCTGTTCAACTGAATAAAACCAGTTAATTATTCAATTATCAGATACTGAAAATTCGAGTTACCATACTATGTTTCAATTTTTAAACATTAACAAATCTATATAAATGCTAACTAGATCATACTCTAATTAATATGGTAATAAAGCATCTTTAAAGATAATATTTCTAGCACGGCTACCTTTTTCATTTTAAATTTTGTGGATATTTGGTACACAACCTCTTTTTTTTTGTTTTATGAAATATATACCTCCCTATTGTCTTTTCCACTTCTGTATTTCTGTTTTTAGCCTTCTTTATTCTTAATTTCTCCTTCTTTCACAAAGGTTTTTAATTGAAAATTTAAATTCATATTGAAATCTCGTTCGATTTCTTTTTAATAAATTCTACATATTCAATTTCGATTTCTTTTCAATAACTTCTAGATATATTTTGACTCTTGTTTGATTCGAATTTAGTTGTATCTTGTTCGATTTGACCTTAAGCAACAAAGATTCGAATTTAGCTGCATTCACACTTAACGTGATTTGTTTTTGGTATATCTTAATTTATTTCAAGTTTTGTCTTCTTATGCTTTTAAGTGAAAATTTGAGTTCGAGGTTAGTTTTTGTGCATGTCCTATATATTTTTGTTTCTTTAATTTTAGATCTAAGATTACGTTGATTATTGTTTGTAGCTGTAATTTGTTATTAATGTTATTTTTATTTGAACCTTGTTGTTATTTATGATATGTAGGCAGTTGTTCATATGATATGCATTTGTGTTTTTTCAATTCTGAGCTTATAATTGTAAGTTGTTGTAGTGGTCATGTTGTTATTGTTATAGTAGAAGTATGTTTTTCGTTGAATTATTATATGATATCAACGATGTGTGGTAGTGAAGTTTTATGAAGATGTTATGGCAAATATTTGCCTGGAAAATATTTACAATAACAACTTCTATTTACTAAATAATTGTTATGGTAGTTTTAGCATAATAATTATATTTGTTATGTTGTACTTTTATTCTAACATTATATCATTTTTTTCAGGTCTGATCTTATTGATGTTCTTGTTGTTTTTCTATAGGGTAGTGATACTTACAGTAAGCATTTGGTTTGAGTGATTGTGTGTTGAGATTGAGGAATGATATTTATGAACATTAGCCTGAGTTAACACCTTAGTCTATTGAATTTGTTTATGAAAGAGATGAAAAGAAAAGACTTATTGAAACTAATTCTAATTTTCATAGTATATTATTGCTTATTTCTTGTTGCTCATAGTCATGAGGTTATCTATTTTTTTCAGTTGTATTCAAGCTACGCAAGAGTATTTCGGCTGATTTTGGTTCTTATAGTTCTTCATTTGTTGGTTCTTTTGGTGAGTCTAGGTCATCAGCTTCTTCGATGGTTATTTCTTCAATTGATTCTAGTTCTAATTTGAAACGTTTGTTAAAAAGTAATTTTAACAATGCAGTATTTACTGGGGTTGGTCAAATATTTTCTAGTGTTGTTGAGGAGTTCTGATTGTACCTTATGATATATTGTATGAAGAATGGTTATAAAGTCAACATTGTCAGAAATGATAGGGAGAGAGTTACAGCTGTTTGTTTACGGGAAGGTTGTACTTTTCACATTCATGCTTCTTGCAAGTTTAACCTACCAGGTTTCTTTGTTATCAAAACTATGCAGCTTAATCATTCATGTGGAGCTGGTATTGTAGATGTTAACCATCCACCTATTTCTAGCAATTTAGTTAAGAAGCTGATTGTTGATTTTTTTCCGATCGAATCCTCTTATGAAAACGAAAGATATTGTTCATTTATTGCGGACTGAGTATAATATTATGTTAAATTACTATTTTGCTTATACGGGAAAAAGATTGGCTTTGGAAGAAATACATGGCAATGATTTGCTTTCGTACCATCATTTGAAACCTTTTTGTGAAGATATGGGTGAGTGTAACCCTGGCAGTACTGTTGATCTTCAAACGATTCTATTACTCATGAGTTTGAGAGGGTTTTCATTGGGTTTGAAGCATGCAGATATGGATTTGATTATTTTCATCCTTTAATTTTTTTGGACTGGTCTTTTATGAAAGGTAGAGGCCAAGGTCGTATTATGTCTGCTGCGACAAAGAATGGTAATCAAGTTATGATTTAATTTTGAAAATTATATTATAATTTATCATATTTTGTGAAATTTTTGTATTTTAAATATATGGTAATCAAGGTACGATTATCTGACTTCATTTTGTGAAATGTTGTTATTTTTCCTTGGTAAATATTTGCCATCAATTTGTAGCAAATTTGACATATCTGCGTTGTTTTTTTATTTGATATGTTTGTTCTCTTGTTATTTTATTTGTTAAATTAGTATTATATATGCCTTTTGTTTTTAGTTTTCCAAAAAAAATTAATTGTTTTTTTGTTATATTGGATGATTTATGTTGTTTGTTAAACTTGTTTCATTTCTTTTAGGGTTTTTCCACTGATTTTTGGGATTATATCTGGTGAAGATGAAGTTAATTGGTCTTGGTTTTTGATGAAGCTTCGGGAAATGTTATGTAATAATGATCATTGTTTCACTTTTTATATCTGATCGACATCCTGGTCCTTTTCTTGCTCTTCCTCAAATTTTTCTAAATACATCTCATGGTTCTTATTACCATCATTTGAAGAATGATTTGAAGAGTTTTCTACAAAATACTGTTCTCCAGGCAAAAAGAAATGGATTATTTCATTGTTTTATCGAGTTGCTCATGCTGCTATATTAGACATATTGAAGCAAGATTTGTTTGAGTTTAAAAGTGCTTGTAGGGTAGAAGTTGAAAATTTGGTGCATGGTTTGCCTTTTGAAAAATTTGCTAATGTTTTTTTTGTTAGTAACTGATAAGGGGAAATGAGTTTTAATTATGCGAAAAGTTTTAATTGATGGATTTTATTGGAAAGATATTTACTTATCACTGCATGTCTAGATAGAATTCATTTGAAGCTTATGAAACTTATGTCTGATACACGTGAGTTAAGTAAAACTTGGAATAGTGAATTGTGTCCTGTTATGTAGAAGTGTTTAGCGGATTTATACTTGAGGGTATTCAATGGAAAGTTACTAGATCTACTATTAATGTTTATGAAGTTCAGTCGACTCAATCTTTTCATGTAGATTTGAGTGTTCGGCAATGTAGTTGAAACCTATGGTGATTTAAGGGTTTCCATGTGCTCATGCTATTAGATGCATTCTTGCTTTTGATCTGGACATTTATTCCTATATTGAGGAAAATTTCAACGTGTCCTTTTTCCAAGCATGTTATTCTCATCCACTTGATAATTTTGAAAAGGAAGATGTGTTACCCGAAGATGTTGAAGTTCATCCCCCTAAGAGAAGGCGTGGTGCAGGAAGGCATCCTTCTTGTGAACAGACTAAGTCAGCTGGTGAGGTGAATAAGAACAAACTTTGTAGTTTGTGTAAGAAATTGGGTCATAATAAAAGATCTTGTTTTTTAAGAAATAAAGTGTAATTTCGATACATTATTTGTTGAACAATATATCTTGGATATAGATTGGTTGCATATATATGTGATTAGTCATGGTTTATGTTTAAATAGTATATATTATAACCTATATGTTTTGAAGATTGTTAATTTAGTTGAATTAAATGTGTTATTGTTTGATTTTATTAATGTACTTGTTTTTCATTTTTGTCTATAAGTTATTGTAGTAAATTTTTGTGAATGTAAAGTATTACAAGGAAAATATTTGTCCTGATTATATTTTGTCATAAAAAATTTAAGTAGTTTTTAGTCGGATGCAATTAGCTAATTTTCTCATTGGCTTTGAATGATTGTCAAAACTATTAGCGGTTTGTGTCGTAAAGTTTTGCTTATGTTTAGATGTCTTTATTTATGTCATTGAACCACTTTTTGGTCCTATCTTTTGACCAGAATATCACGGCTGGGATTGGTTGTCTAATTTTATTTCTACAACTGAGGTTTTATTCTTGTGTCTATCAAGTCACTTTGCTTTCATCTTATTTTCAATCGAAAAATTATACCTTAGAGAATGCTTTTATGGATAACTGTTCTTATCTCTTATTTTTCCTTGGTTTGTTCGCTATCTTTTCTAGGTTGAGCACTGATGGTATTCTTTTTGTGTTATTCTATCAGTATTCAAATTAAAAGGAGTGGCCTCTTGACTGTTGTTGCTCATATGAGCATCTTTATTTCATGTCCAATTCCTTGAAAAAAGTTAGAAAGAAAACCAATCTACGTTTAGAAAATGAATGTAAAAGGAATAGCTTTTTTTACATATTATGTGGAAGAAACTACATGTATGTACTTCTTAGCCGTCGTGTTGAGGTATGGAGGAAACCCATGCTCAATGGATAGTTTAGGTCAGTTTATATTTTAAATGCATGAGTCTAAACATCTCGACTTATATATTAAGATGAATGCATGAGTCTTAAAGAGAAAATGGTGACCTAAGGAAATGAGAATAATATGCTTGAGCAAAAAAACCGAGTATGTATTTACACGTTGTCTTGAACTGGAATCGAAGAAAAGTGATTTTCAATATTTATGTATTTGTAAAGTCATGTTTACTTCAATGTTGTTTTATTAAAGCTTATTTTTTTATGTGAAGTATAACAATACGTTAATTATGTTGTGTAATAGTTTGTGTATTGACACACAGTTCAGAACTATAAAATGTTGCAGACTCTTTTCCAGATAATATGAACTTTGTAATTGTGTTAGTAGTTTATGATTTATTATAGTTTATTTGTGTATGGAAGTTATAGCAATATGTGTATGTACGTATAAGATTCTTCATCGGTTCAAATAATATTATGGATATCATAGTCTGTGCCCAATTTTATGATCTAGCCTTTGACTGAGCTCATGATGTAATAGTTGAGATCATTACTGAGTCGTTGACAGAGATCATGACTGAGCTCTATATTGAACCTTTGATCGAGCCTTTTACCGAGCCTATGACCAATCTCATGATAAACCAATGACCGAGTTCTTCATAGAGTGATGACAAACATTTGTTAGATGACTATTTAGTTCTCTTTAGTTTAATTTCAAGTTTTAGTTGTTATTGTCTTTGTATTTTTTTTTATCTTTGAAAATTAGTTGGTGCATACTTTTAAACAAAACATGTTTGCTTATTAGCTTAATATGTTGGTCAAAAGTTTATGTCCTCGAATCCTAAAAAGAAGTTATATTTTGACTTGTGCCTAGCATAGAAGCAAAATAGTCCATTTATCGATATCACTGAATCAGTACTCGATCCTATCTTTTGACTAGATTTGTAAGGCTAAGATTGTTTTGCTAATTTATAGATCTATAGCTGAGGTTTTTTACGTGTGTCTATATCTTCTTCTAGTTTTTAATCTTTGCTATTTATCTTCTACTTTAGTGAAATATTTGATCTTTAGCTATATTCAATGGCTAATTACTGTTATCACTTATTTTTTCTTATTTGGTTGGGAAACCTTTTAATTTGGGCATTGATAGTGTCTTTTTGTATTGTTCTATCATTGCTCAAATTAAAAGGAGTACTGGCTTGATAGCCGCTCTATTTGCTTGCACTCCTCATTTTTCTTTTTTTAGAGGTACTTTATATACAACATGTCACTGAGACAACATATCACATGTCAATAAACGTTCGAATCACGCTATGAAAGTTTCAAACTTGTGACCTCTCGCACCAAAGTCAAATCACATAACTACTTGGACAATGGTGCTTGTTGCCATTTTGCTTCTTTCTCAAGGAAATTACTTCTTACTAGATAGTATGGGACATTTCATTAAAGGGTAAGATAACTATCAACATATTTTGTCTTTGTTAGTATGAAAAGAGCATAAGAAATTATTTCTAATTATGCAGCTTCATGATATGAGTTGCATCTTACTAATCTGTTTATTCATTCCCTTTGAAATTTCATAGGAATAAGCTAATATATTTTTATTATAGATTGCAATATTGTTGTGGGGTTGCCTTTGAATGACATTGTTTACTAAAAGTTCAATTGATAACATTTCTGTCTAGTGCTAAAATGTGAGAAGGAAGTGAGAGAAGGATTGTTGTAAACTCATCACTACTTGATTGAACCTCATTGTTTTTAAATTTCTAGACATATATAAACCTGAACGCTTGGGTCACAAAGATAAAATGAGGGTCTTAGAAAATGAGAGTAATCTGCTCAAGCAAAAGTAAATGAAAAATGCATTTACACATAGTTCAGAATTGGAATCAGAGGAAAGTGATTTGTGTTATTTATATTGCTCTAAAGATGTATCTAATTGAATGTTCTTTTAGTAAAGTTTATTTTTGAATGAGAAATGTAACAGTTGTTAATGCTTTAACATCTTATGTAATAGGTTGTGTATTTACATACAGTCTGGAAAAGAAAAATGATGTAAACACATTTCTAGTTGATATGAACTTTTATATCTGTATTAGAAGTTGTTTTTTTGAAGTTTATTTCTTTATGAAAATTATACGAATATGTCTTAAATTATAAGAAAATACATTAATTTTTACAAATTTTGTCAATAAATATGGTGATATTTGTTGATAATCAAATATGTGGAGCTAATATTTGCCAGACAAATACTTGTTATATGGCTATTTGATATGAACTTTGTATGCGTGTTAGTAGTTATTTTACTGAAATCTATTTCTTTATGAAAATTATAAGAATATGTTAATGAATTAATAAGAAATACAGTAATCTTTTACATATATTGGTCAGTCAATATGGTAATATTTTGTTGATAAACAAATATCTAATGGCAAATATTTGCCAAGAAAAAATGGAAAATATTTTCCAGACAATTATTTGGGTGAAAAATATTTAGTAAGTTGTTTTAATGTTTTTCACTACTAGTATGTGGTAGTCAGATGTAGTTGTTAATTTGCTCATTAGCATGAAATGTTGGTTAAAAGTGTTCGACGGTGAATCATAAAAAGCAGTTATATTTTGACTTGTTTATTATATACAAACAAAACAGTCCAGTATTGATATCATTGGACCATTTTTTGGTCCTAACTCTTGATTAGTTTCTAAGACTTGAATTTGCTAGATAGTTTGTAGATCTACAGTTTAGATTTTTTTCGTTTGTCTATATATCTTTCTCTGCTTTCTTGTTTGCTTTTTATATTCTTCCTTACCGAAATACTAAAAATTGTTTTCTTTTTGCTTTGTTCAATGGTTAGCTATTGTTATATCTTATTTTTTTTCATGTTTGGTTAGGAATTCTTTTTAGGTTGTGTACTAATGGTGTTTTTTGTGTATTATTCCATCAGTACTCAAATTAAAATGAATGTTGGTTTGGCCTTTGTACTTCCTGGCTCTCCACTGTCTGCTTTTTCTCTTTAAGGTTTGTGAAATAAAGAATTGTTAACCCATCTTTCTCTAATTTCTAAGACCTAGCCATTGTCCTATAAAGTTCAGGTCTATTTGAATGCATATGGTTGATTCAAAGGAAAGAGAAGAGTTAGAATATTTACGGAGATAAGATAGCAAGTTAAAATGTAATCTTCCTCCATCCTTATGGATTTTGGAGAGGAAAACACAAATTGTCTCTTTTTTTGAATAAGAAATCAAGGTAAAATGTAATCTTCCTCGATCATTATAGAAAAATGCAGGCATTCAACATGCACAGCTTTCTAATTTTGGTCTTTCTTGTACACATTTTAACCTTAACATCTAATTCTCCCGCAGACTCAAAAAGTTCATGTGGCAGATCCAGAAAATTATAGTAGTGTTTGTGAATGGAATGTTAGGGAATGAAATGTTAATGAATGAAAAGTGAACTTATTATTTGTGTTGGTAGTTAATTGTTTTATTTAAGTTATTTGTATCAAATTTATAGAAATATGTCAATGTAGTTATAAGAAAATGCAGTAATCTTTTTAATTTTTAATTTTTTGGCTAGAAACATGGGCTAATAAAATATATGCTAGGCAAACAAATGTTCATAGCAAATATTTGGTAGGAAAAACTTTTTGACCATTTATATGTTTTATTATTTTATTGTATGAAAAAACAACGACATTTTATTTGAATATTTCATAATATATTTCAGTTAGAAAACATATGCAACATTCAAAATCTGATATAAAACTTTGTATGTAAACATACAATAGTCAAATTTTAACATCTTATATCTAACATCAAATATGTACATCAAATATCTACATCCATTATGTGTTTTGAAAACAATTCATGTCTAACATCTAATATCTACATCTAAAAGCAAATAGTCAACATTCAAAATTTCGAAGTTTATTGCGTTCATTATTTGTTTTGTCTTGGTCTAGCATAATCTGCAAGTAATTTCATAGTTTTGGGATCTGTTTTCTAGCCATGATCTTTGTTTGTGACGATGTCATATGCGATGTGAGCTTTTAGTTTCTGCATTTCTTCTTCTTCATATAAGTCCAACTTTCCTTCAATTTGTATGTTATTGGAATAGTCTTCCATAAATTGAATGACAAATATTACACAATCAATCCTACATCAGTTTAAGTTTTTGTTTAATGTTATTAAATTAAATTTTATAAAATAGAATTTTATACTTATAAATTTCTTTTTTGTTGTGGACAATCCACAAATTTTACTTTGTTGTCTTGCCGTTCTTCTGGTTTTTTCCCATTTGTTTGATAGGTAGATTTTAGAACATTCATTATTACATCCCTCTATAACAATAATTAAGTTAACCAATTTAATATGTATTAAATATGAAGCAAATATTTGCCACTATTAGCTATTAATATATTGAAATTTTACCACTAGATTTGCTTGCTTTTTGTGTGGTCAGTTAAAGGTTTTTTTCCTTGGTCATAGGAAATCATAATGTTTCCATGTTTTATTAACTGTATTGAATTTTAATAGCGTACAATGATTGTGGCTATGTTGTGGTATCAATATTCTCTTGCAATTTATAGCTTCTTCTTCCAACACTTTGACTACTTATGATTCATATTTTGGTTTGAAGTCTTTAACTATTGATACTTGTGATTACATATTAATTAGTTTTGAAACTTTCAAGTGGCATTTATTTGAAATTTTAAATATTTTATACCGCTACATAGGATTTTAAGTATATTATGTCTTCATGAATTGTCTTTAGTCCTACTATTGTATAACAATCGATAACCTGCATAGAAATAAGATTTTACATACTAGTTTTGTTATTTTCAGCTAGTAATACTATATTGATTTATATATACCCTGGAGTAAATGTATTCATTGAATAACATGTCAGAAATATTGACTCCTCTTATTTCAATGTCTTTTTGCTTACTATACTATCAGCATTCCTGTTCCAATAAATATGTAAAGCATATTAGTGTGTGTTATAGTAAGAAAGTTATTAATAATTGTTTAGCATATATATTTTTGGGAAACAACTAACTGGCAAATATTGACTTGGTAAATATTTGCCAAGTAATTATACATTTTTGTACACTAGTGTGTGTATTTGCATTTTATATTTATTTTAATAAAATAATTTTCTTATTTCCATATGCTTGATAAAAAACATCAACCTAATCAATATGTTCATTTGTGAGCCATTTTTTTGCAATCTTGCTTTTTCGAACCAATATTTTTACATCTTCTTTCACTTCAGTGCGATCACGATCAGATTCTTTGGTTGTTTCTAATGTGCTTTCAATTTCAGGAGTTTTCTCATCTTTTTATTAACCTCGCTTTTATGTAGTTTATTTTGGTAATCTATTTTTTTCCAAACTGGATACACGTAATCTGGATCTTTACTTAGACTTTTACGTTCTTCTTTTATTCTTTTTATGATGAAGAAGGAGATACTTCTGTTATTTCTCTTTTCGTAATTTTTTCCCTCTTTTTCTTGCTCAATTTGGAATTTTTTGCTTTCTTTTTTTTGAAGCTTTTGGTTGTTATCTAGACTCTAAAATATTTGTGTTAATCCCAAACTGAATGACGGGCAGTCCTTCTCATCATCTGCTGTAGTTGTATATTTAGCATATGTTTAATATTTATGATAAAATATTTTATATAAAGTATAAATTTTGTTTTAAAATATATACCTTCCCTTTTTTGTACATTTTTCCTTGATGTTTTTCTTTAATTAAAATTTACGTTTTTTCATCTGGTTTGTCAGTAAACACAAATTGTTATATAATTTGTTTGTTAGCGTATACATGGCAAATATTTTCTTGGTAGATATTTGCCAGGACGATATTTTAATTATAATATGTAAAATTTTACCTTTTTTGAGCCTTTTTTTCCTTTTCAGTATATTCTATTTATTAGTCATTTTTCACTTCATTTGATCGGACGGCTACTTCATATTGGCTGTTGTTTAGTCGTCGTCATCCGCGTCATCATTATTAGCAGAATGTCTTTTTTAATCTGATCAACTTAATCACCAATTTTATTTTCATATTGATCGGATTTTTTTCCTGATCATCATTATTAGTAGCAACTTTACTTTTATCTTGATCAGCTTCATTTTCAAGTTTGCTGTTTCCATCAGCACCTTCAGAAGCATAATTTCTATTACTTTCATCATCGTTAGCATGTTTTGTTTCATCACACTGTTTCTTTTCCATACTTTTTTGCAGTTCGTCATTTTCTTTTTCAATATCTTTGTTTTGTTGTTTTAGGTTTGCATTCTTCTTTGTCAGCCCTTCATTTACTTTTTTTAGATCTGCTTCTTTTTTTAAGCTCTTTATTTTCTTCTTTTAGATCTACTTTCTCTTTTTTCGGATTCTTTATTTCCAATTCCATGTCTTTTAGTTTTTTGCCAATATTCTCGTATTTTTTATCATTAACAAAAGTTTTTTCTATATGTGATTTAGTTTTTGTATTTTTTTATTTCCTTTTCCTTTTTTTGTTTTTCTTCTGTTCTCTGCAAATTAGAATTTTTTTTTCATATTTGTTTAGTAAATGTTTGCCAACCAAATGTTTTCCTAGCTGCTGATTACCTGCAAATATTAGTCAGTTAATTACTACCTACCTACTGTTTGTTATTCTATATTTTTTAGTGCATTTTTTTATATTGTTAGCAGAATTGTCAAGGAAGCTCTTCATTTCGCTTGGAGTAAGTTGCAGAAGTGTACATTTGGAAAATGTTGGATCGTTTTCTTTATAAGTGTTTTGGAGGAATAATGTCAACATCATAAAGCCAATACTGCATATAGAGGTTTTAGATGTTAATTTATTCTATATTAATAATTATAAAAGATAAAATAGGTTATTAGAGTTTAGCAAGAGTAGAGTTATACATGCACATATTTTTCTTGGACTTTCTTTATTTTTCTTACTTGCTCCATCAAATGATTTCCAATTATTGTGGGCCAAGAAATGTTTTTTGTTTGCTTCAAATTATATATATATGGTAGCAGCACCAAAGGAAAACCTGAGTTTGGGTAAGAGAGTAAGAAGTTGATATCAAATACATTATAAGCAATCTTGCAACATCATTTTCTTTTTGGCTTTCTGAAGCTAATCGAATGCTTAATTCTATGTCTTTTTCTTTGATCATTTTTGAATGCTTGAAATATTCTTCTTTGAATGCTTATAATTCAAAATGAAATTCAGATTCCATTATATAAGATGCAGTTTTGCTTATGATGCCTTCGTTTGGGATTCCAAAAATTGTAGCAATGTCACTTTCTTTTATAGTTGCTTTGACATCTCCAAATTTAAATAAGATGTTTTCAACTGAGAAGCATTATATTATTATATCTATTGCAACTGATTCCTTTGCTTTGTCATCAGACTCTATTGTTCTTTTGAAGAATTGGTTAATGATATTGAAGAATGGAGTTTTCGTCAAAAATTCCATATTGTGAGAAATGCGGATTATGGATCTTAAGGCTAGAATTAACACTAGAGCGGGGTGAATAGTGTTAATAAAGAACTACTAAATCTTTTTGAGTTTATGTTGATTTAGACACCAATGTATGCAATATACAGACACAGATATGATCACAGAAACAAACACAGATGCAGAAATAAAATAAAAGCAGCAAAGGAAAGAACACACCGGATTTTATACTGGTTCGGAGTTACCCTAATCCAGTCCCGCAACACAAGTATGGATTTCCTTTCAAAAGCAACTGTACAATTACACCCTCGGTTTCAAAACTACGAGGTACACCCTCCGGAATTTCTATCCTCTGGGTAGAGATACTTGATTTCCGAGCCACAAGTTTACCCAATTGATTTACCAAGGCTACAATCACACCTTTTCTCTCTTGATTGATTTCCAAGGTTACAATCACACCTTTTCTCGCTTAATAGATTACAAAGAAGTCCATAACTCTGAATAGCACTGAGAACCTTGTAGAGATAGTGATAGAGAATCAAACTAGAAGTAACCGAGTTTGATTCAATGTTGATTTCGGCAGAGTAATGGTAAGAATATGTATTAAGAAACGTGGAAGAAGAAGAGGAGTGAAAAACCAGAAAATCTGATATAAAATTCGTTGAAACTAACCCCTATTTATAGAAGAACAACAGCCATGTCCATTCATGAAAAGTTATGGCGAGTAGACACTTCTTTTGAAATTTAAATTTTGAATTCAACTGACACCATGTCGACATGGTTACCCTAGGCATGTCGACATCCCAAAGCAATTTTTGGTGATTTGATTTTCTTTGAAAATAACCTTTATCTTATATTAAAACTATTTTAAACTTTACAAACATACTTGATTACAGTTAAAATTCATAAGTAAATATGGAGAATAATATATATAGATTTTAACTATAATTTTATATTTAAACCTAAGTATAAAAGTTAAATATATAATTTAAAAAGATAGTTTAAAATCAGGAGTAATTTGACTTTGAAATTAAAGATAATTTTAAGGCTAAAATTATTTAAAATCAGGATAGAGAGTTTTGATGTTTTTAAAAGGAAAGTTTTGAAATCATTTTGAAAACAAGATAATTTTGTAAAATCATTTGAATTAAAATTAGTGGATACAAAACAATGTTCCACTAGATTTTCGTAGGTTCCATCCTACTTAGGGTTCCATCCCTTTAACAGGCTCGAAGTGGATTCCACTCCACGAACAAATTGGATTTTAAGATGCCAGTGCTTTTCTACGAGTTTTAACAAAAATTCCTAATGAAAATACTTATGCTTGAAATCTTGAACTCTTGATAATCTTGATACTCATGAGTCTTCTATCTCGATATCTTGAATCTCTATACTGTACAGTCTTCATTCTTGGTACCTGCATGGTTAAATCCTGCATATACATATATATCTAAACTTATAATGTCAGTATTTATATTTTATAATCTATTCTAAGGTTGTTGTCATCAAAACCATCATCTCACGGACTAACAATCTTCCCTTTTTGATGATGACAGCCTTTGTTTATAAAATATTATTTCTATCCTAATTACTCCCTCTAAAACTAATAACTCCCCCTTAATTTATGCCTAACTACTCTATTTTTTATTTCTCCCCTTTTGTCATCAACAAAAACTCACTCCCCCTCATTCTCGGACTTCAGTACCTGCATTAATAAACTATACAGTGGAATATATAATATATAGATTAAGAAATAATTATACTTATGAACATGATATCAAACAAATATCAAACAAGGTAATGAAATCAAACGTTATGAGGAACTTCCACCCATCCTTCTTCTCCAAATATAGGGTCTGCTTTAATTTCATCCCAATTTTCATTGTCGTTGGTGAGAGAGACAGGAGGATGTGCTTCGTTATCATCCTTGTGCAGAAAGGAGATCATCCATCGTATCGCATCGAAGTGCCTTTCTTGTTCCTTGATCATCTGTATTTGACTCAATTCTAAGTGACGCTGGTTACGTAGAATAAACGAGAGAATATTCTTGAACGAATTAAGGGTTTCTTCAACATTTTCGGATAGATTGTGAATAGGATTAGCCATAGTTGAATCTGTGAAAGAAATAAAGGATATAGATGATAAGAAATAAATTTTAATGAAGAATTCTGGAAGAAACAGGTATTTATAGGTGTAGAAATTCGTTTGAAATGAATAGATATTTGATAGTTATTCAAATTTCAAATTTAAAATCAATTGTCATTTCTGATCCGTACATGTCGACATGGTCATATAGGGATGTCGACATGGGTTAGTGAAAACTTATTATTAATTTGATTTTGTGAATAATCGTGTGCATATATATATATATATATATTTATATAATATACTAACATTTATTCTGGAGACAAGATAAGGTAGATAACAGAAAGGAAATTTCATTTCATCGCATACTACGATAATACAACGATTTAGCACACAACAAACTACATGAATATTTGAAATAAAGCAAACTAAAACAAATACAACACGATACGAGAAGATAAAACTAGTTAGAGGATGAAGATGATGAAGATAGCCCAAGTTTCTTGCTGACTTTTGAAATGAACTTGTTCATCTTTGAAGAAATCCAACTTTTTTACTAACGGATCGTTTAAGAATCCATTGATTCTCAACAATAGTCTTTTGGTTTTTGAGAAGGGTTTTGGTGGACGGATTTGAAGGATAGTCAATACTTTCTAAAGAGGTTTCACCTTCTTCAATTTCCATTTCATCCCCTTCTTCTTCTTCTTCTTCCTCTTCTTCCATTTCCTCATGAGCCAAATGCTCTTCCTTTTCGGTAAGGGTCTCATAAGGTTGAAAAACAAATGGAATTTTCATAAGCGAAATGTTGGAATGATTGAAAATCTTTTTAGAAACGAATTCTTCTCCTTTGAAATCCACTCCAAAATAGTTAAAAATCCAAGTGGGATAAATTCCATGATATAAAGTATTCTCATCCATTTCAAGATTTTTGGGACGAAGTTCATCCAACATAACTTGCGCCCAATTTATGTCATAATTTCCAAAAATAGCAAACAGTGCTTTGCAAACTTTTGAAGTAGGATTGTTAAAACTCCCCAATCTTAGGGTCAAAGTATGTTGCAAAAGAAGATTGAAAATTCTTGCTTTTGGTCGAAAATTTCTATTTTTAAATTCAAAATCATCATCTCTTTCGAAAATGTGATGAAATGTCTCATGATCATGTTCATCATTTTTAAAGTTAGAAAGATCCATTCCCGAATTCTTACAATTGAGAATAATACCCAAAAGATCACAATTCAAAACAATTCTAGTGCCTTTGACACTACTTCAAATTTCATTCTCATTACTATCATAAAATCCGTGATTTAAATTCGCATAGAAAATTTTGACAAGATTAGGATAGCAAACAAAATCATTTTGAGAAGCATCAATAAGACTAAGAACTCCATTGTTTGCAAAAAGAGAATCAATTTCATAAGAAGAAAAATCTTGAAAAATAGCAAATTTTCCGGGATGGACTTTGACATAGTTAGCATAATTGATGTATGCTTTTATTCCCTCCGGATCATTGAATAATCGCTCTTTGATTTTTCTGGAAATTCTCATGGTGGATGGGTTGCTTTAAGAAGCCATTAAAGTAGAGAGCAGAGAGCTTGAAGTTATGAAGAGAGAGTTTGAATTTGAAAATGAGAGTGAAAAGATATGATAAAATATAGTGAATAAATAGATTCTCAAAGGACATATTCTCTAGTCAAAAGGTAGTTTTTCAAATAATTGAATGAAGTGAAATTCAAACATTTGAATTGAAATTTTGAAATTCAAATTCAGGTACCCATGTCGACATCATGGTAGGGACCATGTCGACATGTGCCTTTGAATTTTCATGAATTGATTTTTCCTAGGTTCTCTAATATATATATATATATATATATATATATATATATATAAAATTTTTAATGCCTATATATATATCTGAAATATTGTTAAACTTCAAGTATATTTCATAAAATATTATTATACTATTAAAAAATAATAATAAAATAATAATAAAAAATAGAAAATAAATTTTAAAATTCAAACAACACACCAATTCAAAATCAATCAATCAAGCAACTAATTCTAAGCAAGCAATTTCAACCAATTGTATTGTAAACGTGTACCTTTTTCTAAGTTCGTTTCTTTGAATTCGTCGGAGTCATGAACAGTTGTGAAACACAAATTCGAATTATCTGTCTTCTGATCATCATCACTTGAGGACAAGTCTGAGTCATCTAGAGTAGCAGTAAATGCACGCTTCCGTTTCTTTGTTAGATTATTGTTCATAGGAGAATTTTGCCTATCTGGATACGTACAGTCTCTTTTGAAATGGCCTGGTTTATCACAGTCGTAACATTTGCCATTATTTGGCACTACATTCTGATTTCCAGAATTCTTATAGTTATTTCTCTTGAGATTATTCATCTTTCTGTATTTCAGGAATTTCCTAAAATTTCTGGTCATAAAGGCTATCTCTTCATCATTATCGCTGTTTGAGTCTTATCCATCAGTCAATGCATTGAATGCCATTGATTTCTTTTCATATGCTTTTCTTTCTCTTCTCCCGATCATTTGAACTTCATACGACATTAGATTTCCAATTAATTCTTTTATCTTTCAAGTACTGATGTCATTTGCCTCTTCGATCGCAAGTGTCTTTTGATCCCATTCTGGAGTTAGAGAATTTAAAATCTTTCTGACTCGATCTTCTTTAGAAAATTCCTTTCCCAAAGATATTAGAGAATGCACAAAATCCTAAAATATACTATACATATCTGAAATAGACTCATTAGGATTCATTTTAAATAATTGAAATTGATTTTTGAGCATGGAAATTTTGGTCTGTTTAACTTTGCTTGTTCCTTCAAGAGTAACTTGCAAAGTTTTTCAGATTTCATATGCAGACTTACAAACTAACACTCTATTGAATTCATTTCTATCTAGTGAACAAAACAGAATATTCATAGCCTTAGAATTATTTTGTGCAACAGTCTTTTGCTCAGCAGTCCACTGTGCAAAATTAGTTATGGGTTCAGAATATTCAGTTTGTATGATATTCAAAGTGTCTAATCCTATAGATTGTAAATATATTTTCATCCTACATGCCCAATATGCATAGTTACTACCATTAAAAAGTGGTGGTCTGACAGTAGACTGACCCTCTACAAATGAACTAGTGGCAGGGATACTAGTGTTAGTAATAGTACCAGTATTGGTAGCCATTTTGAAAACTTTCAAAAATCAAATTATGAAACTTTGAAAACTTGGCTCTGATACCAATTGTGAGAAATGCGAATTATGGATCTTAAGGCTAGGATTAACACTAGAGGGGGGTGAATAGTGTTAATAAAGAATTACTAAATCTTTTTGAGTTTATGTTAATTTAGACACCGATGTATGAAATATACAGATACAGATATGATCACAGAAACAAGCACAGATGCAAAAATAAAATAAAACCAGCAAAGGAAAGAAAACACCAGATTTTATACTGGTTCGGAGTTACCCTACATCCAGTCCCGCAACACAAGTATGGATTTCCTTTCAAAAGCAACTGTACAATTACACCCTCAGTTTCAAGGCTATGAGGTACACCCTCCAGAATTTCTATCCTCTGGGTAGAGATACTTGATTTCCGGGCCACAAGTTTACCCAATTGATTTACCAAGGCTACAATCACACCTTTTCTCTCTTGATTGATTTTCAAGGCTATAATCACACATTTTCTTGCTTAATAGATTACAAAGAAGTCTATAACTCTGAATAGCACTGAGAACCTTAAAGAGATAGTGATGGAGAATTAAACTAGAAGTAATCGAGTTTGATTCAATGTTGATTTCGGCAGAGTAATGGTAAGAATATGTACTAAGAAACGTGGAAGAAGAAGAGGAGTGAAAAACCAAAAAATCTGATATAAAATTCATTGAAACTAACCCCTATTTATAGAAGAACAACAGCCATGTCCATTCATGAAGAGTTATGGCGAATAGACACTTCTTTTGAAATTTAAATTTTGAGTTCAACTGACACCATGTCGACATGGTTACCCTAGGCATGTCGACATCCCAAAGCAGTTTTTAGTGATTTGATTTTCTATGAAAATAACCTTTATCTTATATTAAAACTATTTTATACTTTACAAATATACTTGACTATAGTTAAAATTCATAAGTAAATATAGAGAATAATATATATAGATTTTAACTATAATTTTATATTTAAATCTAAGTATAAAAGTTAAATATATAATTTAAAAAGATAGTTTGAAATGAGGAGTAATTTGACTTTGAAATTAAAGATAATTTTGAGGCTAAAATTATTTAAAATCAGGATAGAGAGTTTTGATGTTTTTAAAAGGAAAGTTTTGAGATCATTTTGAAAATAAGATAATTTTGTAAAATCATTTGAATTAAAATTAGTGGGTACAAAACAATGTTCCACTAGATTTTCGTAGGTTCCATCCTACTTAGGGTTCCATCCCTTTAACAGGCTCGAAGTGGATTCCACTCCACGAATAAATTGGATTTTAAGATGCCAGTGCTTTTCTACGAGTTTTAACGAAAATTCCTAATAAAAATACTTATGCTTGAAATCTTGATAATCTTGATACTCATGAGTCTTCTATCTCGATATCTTGAATCTCTATACTATACAGTCTTCATTCTTGGTACCTGCATGGTTAAATCCTGCATATACATACATATCTAAACTTATAATGTCAGTATTTATATTTTATAATCTATTCTAAGGTTGTTGTCATCAAAACCATCATCTCACGGACTAACACATATGTGATTGTAGAAGTAGGTTTTCTTTTAATAAATGATCTATTAATGTGTGGAAAGTCTAAAACCACTTCTATAGGCTTTTAAATTTTCTTTTGAGGTTCCAATTTCTTTTGGATTTTCTTCTTTTTGTTTCTTTACTAGTATTTTTTTACTTATACTTCTTGATACTGGAGCTTTTCTTTTCAGGGATGAAACATAAACATCTTGCGATGGTATATAATCTAAAAATTCTGCATTTGGAGTTGTTGACGTTACTTTTTCTGAAAGTTTATATTCCGATGATTCGGATTTTTCAGATGTTGGTCATTTTCTGATTTTGATTCCTGTGTTTCATGAGATTCAGGATTGTAAGATGATTTAGCTATTTTCTTGATTTTATAAACTGATAGTCTTTTTTAGATACCCTAATTTTGTGTCTTCATCATGATTACCGTAAGGATTTTAAATTTGTGAAATTAATGTCACATACATAGATACATAAACATACACTATGAGAAAAAATAAACTATATGATAGATATACTCCATTGTCTGAACAAATACCTATTTGTCGTCTATTTCCATGCCGTCTCATTGCATATCAGAGCGCAGATATGCCCCATCGTCTTATAATAACTAACACAACACATAAAAACGAAGTCATGTGTTGTTCTTGTTTTACAATTAGTAGAGATGAATATTATATGTTGCCTAAAAGTAAATAAAATAAGAGTTTTATGATGTTATAGTATCTTTCTAGAATTTTCTATATATGCATACCAATTGCAATTATATTATACATTCAAAGAATGAAATAAATGAATCACAATTTTATTTAAAAAGTATTTATTTCAATAAATTCACGTGCAAAACAGCTTTCACTAACACTTTCAAATACAATACAACTTTCACTATCACTCTCATATATACAAATTTTCACTACACCCTCACATATAACTTTTTTTACTAGCACTCACTCACAATTAGTCGAGTTTATTTTTGATGTTAGTCTTGATTTGCTTGCTTCGGCTTGTGTCCAGCCATCTCCTATACCTGTTAAATAAAAAATGCAATAAAATGGAAAAGTAAACAAACCTAAATTGAAAAAATAAAACTGAATTTAAATATTGGTATTGCCTCAGTTTATGGGTTTGTTTTCTCTTTATGGTTTAGACAGGGACATACACACACACATACATACATACATATATACACGGACAACTTATGATATGCACAATGTGTCACTATGAATAACACAAGGCCGAGCATCGATTAAATCTCACGGACTATTGCAATGGTCAAGCTCGAAGGCTCAACACAGTGTAAATGTGCTCAAGGTCAAGCCCAAGCCTCATCGAACTCAACTCAGGTGCACAAGGAAATGCAACTCAAACTAGAAAATCAAACCAAAAAATCAAACTCAGGTGCACACTCAGGTGCTCCAACCAGAAATATACAAGTGCAGCCAGGAAAATGCACACTCAAGCCTGAGTTACCGGGGATCGAAAAACTGATTTCAACATGATTCAGGTAGAAAAAAAAAGAAAAGAAGCACAACAGCAAAAGTCAAAACCATTTCAAAAAATGCAAGACATGCACAAAGCTGAATTACATATGCAGATCTCAACACTAACAACACAAAGGTCAAGAGTGGTTACACAGTAAAAGGCTACAAGAGTAAATTGCACCAGAACAAGTACATATGAATATACAGACTCAATGCACATTTACATGAAAAACAATATGAGTTTTAGCCAACAATGCACTGGTACAAGCACGAGAAAACAAAACAAAAAGCTTCAAAGCTCAAGTAATATACATATATACACATATGTATATACATGTATATATGTAGATACTCAAGGTTCAGGTCATTCAGGTATCAATCTCAGGCCATTCAAGGTTTAGGAAAGACAAGGAAACAGGGAAATTAGGAACCAAAGCAATCAAAGCAAAATGCATTAAAAAAATAAGTATAGTGTACATATACAAGTGTAAACCAAAACCAAAACCAAAACCAAAGACAACAAAACTAAAATTCACAAGATCTAGTGTACATGGCACACCAAACCAAGATACCAAAGTATACAAACAAGTCCAAACAAGGGAAGAGAAAAGTTTAGGTTCAAGTGGTACTTCGGACTCAGGAAAGGTCACAGTAAGTTCAACCAAAGCTAGGAGTGTGGTGCAAGAGTGTACAAGGCACAACAAGATTAATTTGACAAGACTATATGCAGGCAGAGTTCAGGTGAAAAATCATAGCATTGATACAAGTAGTACAAGGAGGAGACTACAAAATAACAAGGCAATAAGCCAGTGCAAAGCAAATAGCAAGGAATACAGTACACAACTACTGTCAACAACAACAAAATACAACTGTATAACACACATACCAGTACGTGTATGTGAGCAACACACATATACACATATAAGGGTTTCAACACACATGCATATTTTGTTTTAGTTCAAAACAGAATGCTAAACCATGGAGCATCAAAAGGGAGAAACTTCATATTATCTAACATATATCCATATACACATGTATATGTATATACATGAAAAGCTTGAAAGATTCTCCAAGTAGCAAAACACCAGGTAGACTCCCAAACGAGCAACATATGAAACACAAAGGTAAAGTATACAAGTGGACTGGAACAAGTAAGTACATATACACATGAAAAGATTAGCAAACTCAAGACCAAAGATACATGGGTAAACAAATAGAATAGTGAATATAAGTGTAACGACTAAGGTTTACACAAAATGATATATACATGTGAATGTATGTATATACATGAGAAACCAAAAACACAAAGGCACTGGAGTGCGCACACATAAAAAAACAGTTCAGGAATCAACAAAGCAACAACAATGAAGTGAGAAACACACATATACACGTATACACATATGTATACACATGTATACATGTATATGTGCATTACATGTTCAGAGAGGAGCAACTGGGAGTTCAACTATAACAATAATGGATAGTGCTATGGATCTACAATTCAACACAAGACTCAAGCAATTGGACACATATACAACAAATATATACAACAAGACATATATGAAAAATAATCAAAACATTTCAGTTCAGAGATTCAGCTATGAACAAGTCAAGTTTCAGCAGATCCCAATACCCAATGATACATATCTTAGTAGTTTGAAAAGGTTCATATTCATCCATTAAAACAAGGTAGTGCCACAAACATTAACATATACATACATATATACATATGTGTGTAATATATATACATGTATACATATGTTCAGGACAAATAAGGGACAATGCAAATGCAATAACCAGAAACAATCAAATCGAAACAACTAAAATAACTCAACACTTAAGGACTCAAGTTCATGATCAACACTTAAGGAAAATGCAATTCTACAAACTAAAACAACTCAAGGTATATGTGTACACAAACTCAAACATATTGCGACAATTTTGAACATCAAACAAGAAGAAATTTGAAATTCTTAAACCAAAAATATAGGGAATCAAACCCTATAAATAATACCTAATACATCATCGACATTTAATCGAAGTTGAAAACAATACAAAACTAAAAGAGACATAAATCATACGGAGCAATTAACCAGTAATTCTCATTAAGCAATAGCAACCGCATTCACTATAAATCGACAGTCATGCATCCACACGACATCGCAAGAGCACCAGATTCAAACGAGCCAGCAATAAAATATGAATAAATAAATACACTCATCAATCAATCAAACAAGCATCGTGATATTTCTTCATTCACAGATAAATGATTTAGAGCAAAGGATGGATTTTGGGGTAAAATTGATATACATAATAAGGAGAGAATCGAAGAATGAAGGAAGCGTAATAAGGAGGGAACCCTAGATTTAGACGAGAAGGGAAGGAATGGTTTGAGAACGAACGCCATTTTTTTCTCTGGAAATGAAAGAAAGAGGGGGAAATAATTGATAGAAGTGACCAGGAAATAATCTAGGCAAAAGTGAGAGGGAAACCAAAATTTTGGTAAGGAGAAAAATAAAAAAATTCATAATTTTAATCAGACAACAAATAAAATGTTGTCTGAATAGCATGGATGAAATCTTAATAGAACAAAGATTTCATGGGCTATAAAAAACAATAGATGGTTTCTCCACGTATTATGTGAACCAGTGGTAAATATTGAGATAACAACAAATCTACCTTATTTTATGTGATCGCTGGTGTCTTATTCACATTGTGGCATGGTGATATAAATATATATAGATTTGTACATACATAAATACATATATATGAGTAGCAAATATTTGCCAGAAAAATATTTTGCATGGGTAAACTACATACACAAGGAATTGCTGATTAAACTTATGACAAATATTTGTTAGGAGAGTAATTGCATTTGTCATTCACGAATCTACAATTCTAATTTATCAAGTAACAAATAATATATGTCAAAATTTTTGCAAGCAAATATTTACTAGGCGAATGTTTTGCATGGGTAAACTGCATACACAAGGAATTGCTGACTAAACTTATGGAAAATATTTTTCAAGAGAGAAATTGCGTTTTTCATTCGCGAATCTACAATTCTAATCTATCAAGTAAAAAGTAATATATGTCAAAAGTTTACAAGTAGATAATTTGCATGGGTAAACTACATGTACAAGGAATTGCTGATTAAACTTATGACAAATATATGCCCAGAGAGTAATTGCATTTGTCATTCACAAATCTACAATTCTAATTTATCAAGTAACAAATAATGTATGTCAAAATTTCACAAGAAAATATTTTGCATAAGTAAACTACATACATAAGGAATTGTTGATTAAACTTATGGAAAAAATTTGCCAGGCGAGTAATTGCATTAGTCATTCACAAATCCACAATTCGAAATTATCAAGTAATAAAAAATGTATGTCAAACTTTTGCAATAAATTCTCTTGATAGGAAAATTGAAATTAAAAACCTTTTCTACTTCTTTTCTGCTTCTTTTCCTCCATGTTTGTCAGTTTCTTCAAATTGTGCATTTGCATGTTCTACGCAATAGCCATTCGATGTGGCAATTACTTTGCAAGCTTCGTCTTCCTCAACAAATCTGCAACTAAAAACCTTTTATTTCTATAATTTTATGGTTTCAAATTGAATCTCGATTGGTTTGGTTGAAGAATTTAGGGTTTTCAATTGTGTAATGTGAAAGACGATTGGTAATCAAATGTTTTTTTACTATAGAATGAAAGTGGGTTTATGTAATCAAAAATTTCTTTTTGTGAATTGAAAGAACGTGGGTGTCTACCTATTCTATAACATAAGAGAGAGAACATAGAACTCTTAGTATTGTTATCTCTCATTCACTCTCCGACCGAATAGTACGCTCTCCTTGATTTTTGGTTTGAATTTCGTTTTCGACCCACTAAATTTTTTCGATCTTCCACGAAACTACCATCATTAACATGATAATTAACGTTTTCATTATTCCTTTGATAAAATACTCTTGTGTACATTTATTTCATTTGGTAAACTCATAATTATCATTTCATTGTAATCTAACCGAGATTTCTTCCTCCTCTCCATGCTACCATTACAATTTTTTCATTCGTCGTTTGTTTCCTATCATTTTTTTTACATTCCTCCCATTTGAATTTTTTTCCATTATGCTCTCTCTTCTCATACATTAGTTTCATATGTATACTACAATTCAAAAAAAAACTAATATATATGTTTTCAACCTAAATCAACTTAAAGATTCCATCCGAATAGTTTTTAGTCAATCTCTTTATTTTTTGTCTAACTATAGTTTGGTTGAATTCACCACTAGTACTTTAATTTGTACTCATTTAAAAATTATCATTTTAATCATGTTTTGTAGAGATTTTATTTTTATCTATTGCTTTCAGTTTTGTAGTTTTCATGGAAAAATTAGCTAAAATCCTCTAAAAATCCTTGCTTATTGATCTATCAAGCTAGATTTAAAGGTTTGATTTTGATTTTTATCTTTATTTTCATTTAATTTAAGGTATATAGATATAGATATGAAATAACATTAAACCTTTAGCCTCCAAAAAACCATACTTACTAACATATATAGATAGAAAATAATCTTAAACTTTTTATAATACACAAGAGGTAAAGTTGATCTCTTTTTTCTTGAAATGGTATTGAGATACAACATGTCACAGGTACAACATGATACACATCATATGTCAATATATGTTCGAATCACGCTACGCAAGTTTCAAACTTGTGACCTATCGCACCAAAGTCGAATCACTTAACCACTAGGACAATGGTGCTTGTCTGATCTTTTTTATTTTGAATATAAGTGTATACAAAATTCATGTTAGGAAAATTCTAATGCTTTCCTATTGTTTAGTTTCCATCTATATCATTATCAATCTGGTTTCTTTCATATTCTATAGGGGGTTATTGGATTGATTAATACACGATATCATAGATCTTTTTATAAAATCCTTGATATGTAATGCTGAACTATTTTTTATTTCTCAATTTTTATATTTAAATCGACGTTCTTCTAATATGTGTTTCATTAGTATGATCATGAATTTTATTTCCTTTGTATATTTTGAATAACATAATTAGTCTACTAACACATATATACCAAACAACCTTAAATTATGTATAATCTGAGACAAAATTAATGTTTTCCATTTTTAAACATATTTATTCAAGAAAATTGATTTGTGAAAAATATCGTCTATGAAGTAAAAGAATGATCAAATAATAAAATTCTATGTCGTATTTGAGAAAAGAAATATAAATGTATAAATATTACTTTTTTCAGACAACCGTATACAACTTTATGTTGAAAATTTATTTTTAGAAAGGTGTTATATGAACTTAATTTTTAATTAAATATTTTGTTTTTATACTCAACCTAGACTTATTTTTGTAATATGAGATATTATCCATTTTAATTATCCAACGGTTTAATATATTTTCCTATAATGATGCTTCATTGACCAAGAAATGTACATAAATAACACACATTTTCCTATTTAATGAACACTGAATTCTCGGAGATTTTATGGAACATATTAGCAATTATCTTTTACTTTCTATAAAGCTTATTCAATGTTATATTGTTTTTATTTTATTTTGCAGTTTGGAGATGTTTATCAATCACTACGAACTGAAGATGTGTTATCAAAACTAACTTCAAATGGAAACAATTGTATTTAAAAGGAATAAATCGATAGTATTCATTTACTTCAATTTCGAATTAATTTGAGGATTATCACAATTAATTCTCTTTTATTGAAATTTGCTGTTAGAGAATAGTTACATAATAATATTCATTAATCCTAATCAATTAGTGTACTTTAAGTCAATATAACAATTTATTTTTATGATGGATTAAGACTAATTTTTAATTACATAAATGTATATCTCTACAATATATTTTTATTCAACATGTTGTGTAGCTCTCATTCATATTATTTGTACATTTTCAAACAAACAAGGATCATGTTCAAGTAGTTGAAATCATCAAAGTTAGGATATGCATAGCTAACAAGTCAAGTTTTTTGAAAAGACCTAATATACTAAAAATAATACAATAGATAGTATATACATAATTATTAGTCAAAATTATTACATGATTTATGAGCCTAAATGTTAATCTACATACAAAAGATAGAATGTCAAATGGCTATAGGTCAACTACTAATTCCCATCTATGCTTTCAGTTTCGAAAATAATGGTAGGTTTAGCTTAGTTCCTTTAATAGTTTTGTTTTACAGCTAAATGCTTTGTTTGAAAAAAATTGGATTGCGTAGATGGGTATGTAGCTATTCCCATTCTTAGTATGCAACTATTCCCTAATCTTCATATACTATAAATCTAAAAAATACACTGTTAACAGAATTATATACTAAACCCCTTATGTGTAGCATGGGTTCGCACTCGTTTTTCTTAGTTATTTAAAAAGAGGGATGTAGTTTATAAATTGTAACTGGGAGGGATGTGGACCAAATTATTTTCAATTAGAAGGATATGGGCCGAAAGTTCCCTTAAATTTTCCCATCATTTATCGAATTTTTTGTTATTTTTTGTGAAATTCTTGAGATAAATTTGCATATAGTTAATCATGACGAATACCATTCTTTAGATACATCTTGAGAAAGGATTTATCTTCACGATTTCTAAATTTTAACGCAAGACAAAATTTAAGTGTAAACACTAATTTATAACTTTATACATGAACTCATTTGAGAACTTGAATTCAATAATCAAATCATGTGAATTGATTAATCATTCTATTTTCCAAAGAATGAATAATATTTGAAAGGATATCTTTGCAGGGAAAGAGGTTCATAAAAAGGTGCTCTCACTATCATGAAAATATCAACTTGTTAATTTGTAAAATAGCAATGGATGAAAAAAAAAGTTTTAAAATTGTGTGGGAGTCCACCAAAGTTTAGTTTTAATTAAGATCGTACAAAAGTGAGTCAAAAAATATTATAATACATGGCAATTTCAAAAATAAAATAAGTTAGGAATTACCACAAGTTATATATTAGTGCAAAAAAAATTATGAGCCTTACTGAAAAATATATTGATAGCATAAAAAAATTATGCATACCCTTTGCGGTTTCTCATTTACTTGAGTCATTCATTTTTTAATTGCATGGTCAGTATTGAATATGACCATGGTTGTTTGGTTGCATACAAAGCATTTTTTGTTTTATGAGCGGTGCTGAATGTCAAACCGATATGTTAGATAAAAGTAAGACAAATTTTTTAAATAGGTTGTGAAAACAACTTATTGTAGAAATGGATCATGTTTAAACTAATTATGAAAATAAACATGTTTTTGTTCCAAGCATATAGACGCGTGCTTTCTGTAAGTGTGTATTTATTATTTAATATATGTTTCTTAATTTTTTATTCAAACTATTTCCTACTTCGCATTCTATTAATGGTCAAATAGAATTTGCATATCGAAAAATGCAAAGAGCCGTCTCCCTCCTCATTCGATTTTTGTCCCTACTTTTGACCAAAAATCCACATCTAGATCCCTAAATCTCAGACCCTCTACCACTTAAAACATCAAATTTCTATATATATTTTTTAATCTCTTAACCTTAAATACTACATCAAATTAGCAACATCATCTTCTAATCAATTGAAGATATTAAAGATACATTTTTTGGTGTTTTTGTTTTTAGCAAATTTGTAATGCAATCTCATAATTTATTATATATTCATTGAAATGTATTTTTGTTTGAAAATTTAGTTGATGATGTTAACGGTTCTAATTTTTAGTATTATGATGGGGAATTAGTGGTTGAAGATGGTGATAAACCTAAATAAGTTGATCGAAAAAGAAAAGGATCAAAATTTAAGAAATATTGTAAATTTAAAGAGATGAAGAAAAGCGTTTATGATGTGACAAAAATAAATCCTTGTGATCTAAAATGGGTTAGAGACGATGGTTCATCAATTATTGATGTAGAGGATAATAAAGATACAAATTTGACATTTTCTGTTGGAATGAAAGTAATAGATCTCTATATATAAAAAATTGTAAGTGTAATAGATCACAATATTCAATGGTATACTCGAAACCTGTAACAGAATTTCAAGAACCACAACGTTTAATACTTCTTTCTTTGGGTAGTCATTTGGAGAGTCCTAATTTATTGAATAAATGTAGCAAATTTGTTAGTGGATCATTTAGTCCAGCATAATACAAGGATCCTACTTTGAGCTATTCGGATAGTAGTTTTTCAACTCATTCTCAAACAACCACGAAGCTATATTTTATAATTACATGTATTACCTTTTTTTTGAAACGATACTTTATATACAACAAATCACTGTGACAACATATCACATGTTAATAAACATTCGAATCACGCTACGCAAGTCTCGAACTTGTGACTTCTCGTACCAAAGCCAAATCACTTAACCACTGGGATAATGGTGCTTGTCCATGTATTACCTTTGGCGGCATTATATTTTATATTCTCAATACGTTTTTGTAGTTTTACAACACATAAAGTTTGAGAAGTATCGAGTTATTCTATGGAAGACGTTGGTGAGTGTGTTGACAATGATTGCATTATTGAAGTGCAATTGGATAGTATACAAATTGCATGTACAATAGAAGAAGATAGAATATGAATTGATAATATGGAATTTAATAATGAATCACCCATACATGACGATAACCTACCCCTTAAATAGATAAATAATTATAAAAATATAATACTGAAAGATCCTTTAGCCATTGATTTATGTATAATAACAATGATGGCTTGATCGATCATGGAGAGAGATCAATTAGAGTGCAAGTCTTGGGCAAGAATACGTCGACAAAGGTTGTAATGGCTCGAGATTTTTGACCTTCGAAAATCGACATCAATACGTTCACTGTATAGAATGTCGAACAATCAAGTGTCGGAAATACCAGATCATTAGGGATGAAGAAGAAAGAGGTAGAAGAAAATAGAAACAACAACACAGAATCTCATAATCACAGCGCAACAATATATAATATATGATGAAGATCTTTATATAAAGAAACTTTAACTGTAATATACATATAATCATCATAGTACAAGAGTCAACAATCGATCTGGACAGTTATAATAAATGTCCTCACGTACTGAATGTACAGCATAACTGTAACAACCAAAAATTTAAGCTATACTAATTAATTAACAAATTAATTAAATGATAAAATAACTTTGTGAAATTATCAAAACTGAGCCGTAGGAGTTGCACCATTGTGTCCGTGGTAATTTTCTGGTCAATTTCCATATATATATATATAGTATGTCATAATCCAAGCTAGAATGAAGAAGATGCGAATTAAACAAGAAATTAGAAAAGAAGAAAAAAAAATATAGGGCTAGGTCGACCTACCCACTGCCTAGGTCGGCGGGCATCTTGACCTAGCAAGGGGTCGGTCGACACCTAGGTCGACCCGCCTTTTTAAATGAACGAAGAATTTAATTCTTCGTCCCTATAAGCTTCGAACACGTCATTTTGGATTATTTCCTCTCATCTGTTGCATCCATGCTTCCATCCGACGGCTTTCATCCAGCCTATGATGTGGTAGCACCAAATTCAATCTCCAAATCCAACGGTCTGAGATCCACAAACGCTACTATAAATAAGACCCTAGGCCTAGCTATTTTTCTCATTCTAGATTTTTACCATTTGGGTTCACCTTCTCAGGAAGGACCCTAAAAGGAATAATTTTCCGAGGAGAAGATCATTTAAATTAACATATTTAATACCCTTAAGTGGATCCGGAAAGACCAAGGGAAGAGCTATGGACCACATGTGAGTAATTAATAATTATTTTAGATCTTTAAGTAATTTAAAATAATAGGTTTTCCAATAGTTGTAGTTTTTCTACGATTTTGGAATAACTTTTTTACCAGTTTATTTTCAGTTTTAGATTTATTTTTCAGTCTATTTCCTTTTTGCTATTCTTTTCAGTTCTTTTTAGTTAATTACTGTTAATTATAGCCTTTTCATTTATTTATAATTACAGCTATTTACGTTTTATTTACATATTTTCTACGTTTGGGATTTTCTTCTGTAATTATCAGTTTCTTTCTATTTTTCCTTTTTATGCGAATGGAATAGAATAGAACACGAATATGGACTAAATAAAAAGAACACTGCACTTACAGAAAATAAGATGTAAAATGTGAAGATAGTAATAAATTGGACTTGGACTGAACTAAGCCTAATTATGATGTATAATTATGAAAGTAGAATGTGGCATATTTATATTCTTAGACCTTGAGTTAAGTTAATAAGCAATATTGTAACATAGGTTATAATTAGAAACAGAGCAGAAAAGGACTTATTTTGAGACTTAGAAAAAATTAATAAGCAAAGATAGCAAGGTTAACAGTAGTGGCTTATTTAAACAATTTATACTATGTTAATAAGTAAAAGTATGAGCATTCCCTATTTTCTGTGGACATAGGTGTCTCACAATAGCCTGAAGTGAGATGAGGGCACGCTTATGCTGTTTAGGATAGATAAAAGGTCAATAATTTAAAGTCCAAATCATGAGGATTCGGACAAGGGCGCAACTAGATTTTGCTTAACAGGGACCAGTACTAACAACGTTTCTTATTTTCTATCGACACATGTGTCTTGCTATAGCTTGAAGTGAGATGAGGGCACGCTTATGCTGTCTAGGGTGAATAACAGGTCAAAAGAAAGAGCAAAAAATAGTGTGAACCCAACGGTGGTCGAGCATGTCCTCGGTGCAGGGGATGTACTTCGCTATTAAGTTCCAACCTCTTAGTAGGTGCCTTTCATAGGTACCGTTGTCTAGCTCACAGCAGACACGGTAGTAGAAGGCCGATCAAAGGGTATAATTAGGACTTCAGCCTAATTAAAGTAGGATTGGGAATTTAGCCTAATCAAAGCAGTTATCTAAGACAAGTGTAAACAATCGAAGTTATCCAATCGAATTGATCGAATAGTTAAATCGTATTTATTTCCAGTGTTACATTTCCTCCTATGTTTTATTTACTTTTATACTAGAACTTTTGCATAGTCTTTTATCTTTACCTTGCTTAAAAATACTGGTAATTACTATCATTTACCAGACTTTTAGTCCAATCCATCCCGTTATTTCCCCCTTCCCCCCATAGACCAGCAAGGGCAAGGATGGTTGATTACGAACACTTGGAGACTTTAGTGGCGGAGTTCTCATGTATTCCTTTTCTTCATTTTTAGTTTTTTTTGCTTATTTGACGTACTGGTACTTTTTGAGGGATAGTTTTATACTTTGATTTTTATGAGACCGAGGTTACGATTTTCATAAGACATGTATTGGCATTTTGAGACATCTTATGTATTTGGTTTTATAACTCTATCTTATGAAGTTGATTTTTGGTAAATTATTGTTTTAATTGTTTCCTATATTTTGATCTATTTTTTCTTGTGAATCTTTGTCTCTGTAAGTTTTAGCTATATCTACAACGCACCATACCTTTTAGTCTGTCCTTTTGGGCATACTAAGGGATGTGGAGCGTTTCATTTGGTTTCAGAATCTAAGGTCATAGGATTCCTAAAAAATTGTTTTAAAAGTAAAGTACTTTTCAAAATAACTTGTTTTAAAAGTATTTTTCAGAAAGGAACTCATAGAAATAGTTTTCAAGTATAAAAGAGTTTTTACAAGAATCCCCTCAAAAGTCCAGTTCAATCTCCCTTTGACTCTTTCCTAAATGCTCTTTTCTTTGCATAGAATAGCAAATGCCCCTAATCTTCCTGAGGGTATTCCAGTCCCTTGGCTGGTTTCGTAGGTATCTACAAGCCATGACTCCCGAGGTGCACAGGCAAGCACCCAATCCAGCATCAACGGGTTGGCTTCCCATCAACCCACCTGCAGTAATCAATTTTTCTAAGATTTGTAAGGATTTTGCAAATTAGGAAGGAAAGACTTTTTCTAGTATGGAGACTTTCGTGGAGGCACGGGCATGGTTAAGGAACATAAAAATGATATTTGGGCTATTGGGATTGGAGGATCAACATCGTGCTCAGCTAGCATATTGGCAGCTGAAAAAGGAGGCTTCTTATTGGTTGGAGGTTGTTGAGTTGGAAGGAAGAGACGTTAATTGGAATGTGTTCGGGGAGCGATTTGATAGGAAGTTTTATCTCAAGTAGAAGAAAGTGTCCAGTTGGAGCGGTTTATTAGCTCGAATTAAGAAAGTTTGTCTGTGAAGGACGGAGTATATCAACCAATTTAATGAGTTATCACGGTTTGGAATGGAGTTGGTGATTACACCGCACAAGAAGGCTGTGAAGTTCGTGAAGGGATTAAATTTCCCCCATCAAGGATTATTGTTGACTCACGTACCGATGGGAGCTACCTACGAATCATAAGTGGAGATGGCGCTTATGTCTGAAGCAGCTAAGGAGGGGGAGTCTAAAGAAGTTGTTAAGTCTGGAGGTCCTAAGAAGAAATGGTGGAAGAACAATAAAGAGAAGAAGAAAGGAAAAAGTCCTCAGAAGAAAATCAAGAAAGGAGTGAAGTACCATAGTTGTGGTATTGTTAGGTATATCTCCAAGGACGTAGGAAGGAGATGATGAAGGGAAAGTGCTATAATTGTAGACAACCCAGTCACATGAGTAGGAGTTGTCCCGAGAAGAAGGGGCAAGGAGTGAGTGCACCGACAGCGTAGATTTAGGCATTAGATGCAGCATCGTTCGGCAGTGTTCCAGAGAGAGGTAGGGAAGTCACCGTGGAAGGTTTGATTTCTATTTTTGATTTTCCGATTCGGACTCTTTTCGACTCTAGAGCATCACACTTTTCATCTCTAATTCTTTGGTCGATTGTTTGCACTTAGACATCTCTTTAATGGTAGACCCCATTGTTGTTTCAAACCCCATAGAAGGATCGGCATACTTGTCTACGCTTTGTAGGGGTTTGAAATTTTTTATCCTAGGTGTAGAATTTGATTGTGACGCCTATGTATTGGGATTCTTGGGGTATAGGATGATTTTGGGGATGGATTGGCTATCCAATATGGAGCTATATTAGACCGTGAGAGGAGATTCGTTAGATTAGAGACATGCAGCGGTAGGACTCTCGAGGTTTCTTGTGACCTACAAGGGTCATTTATGTTAAGCTTCCTCTATTCCCTCGGTTCATCATCAATAGAGTTAGATTCAGTTCCTGTCGTCAAAGATTTTCTGAACGTCTTTGAGGAGGTTAGGGGACTACCCCTTAAGAGAAAGATTAACTTCATGATTTATTTGACTGATAATGCTAAGCCAGTAGCATTACCCGTGTGGCACATGACAGCGAGGGAGAGGAAGGAATAGATTAAGCAAGTTCATGAGTTTTTGGAGCAAGGTTTCATAAGATGGAGCATATCGAAGTGGTAAGCGCCAATCGTCTTTGCTGCTAAGGCGGATGGTTCTTTTCAACTTTACGTAGACCCTAGAGATTTAAATAAGCTCATGAAGAAGAATCGTTATTCACTTCCTAGGATAGATGATCTTTTTGACCAGTTGGTTGGCTCTTCGATATTCTCTCAGCTTGATTTAGCCAGTGGTTTCATGAGTTTAGGGTCACTGATGATAGCATTGATAAGTCCGCATTAGGACACCTGACGGATTCTTTGAGTGGTTAGTCATGCCTTATGGGAAAACCAACCCTCCGGCCTATTTTGTAGATTTAATGAGCCCTGTTTCTTGAGATGTCCTAAATAAGTTCGTGGTGGTATTTGTTGATGACATTTTGGTGTTTTCCAAGAGTATGGAGGAGCATGTTGTTCATCTAGAGGAGGTTCTTCGCACACTTTGTAATCATCAGTTGATGGCAAAGTTTTTAAAGTTTCACTTTTGGCGAGAGAAGGTACGTTTCTTGGGGCATGTAGTCTCGAGAGAGGGTTTGGCTGTTGACCCCGCTAAGTTGATGGCAGTGCAAGATTGGAAGGTCCCCAAGAACGGTACCGAAGTTAGATGCTTCCTAGGACTGGCTGGCTATTACAGGAAGTTCATCAAAGATTTTTCCAAGATTTCAACCTCACTTACTCGCCTCACTAAGAAGAATAAAGCACTCGTGTAGGATGTGGATTATGAGGATTCTTTCATGAAGCTTAAGAGAGCTCTTACTAATGCACCGGTGTTAGTTATACCCGATGGTGCTAAGCCTTTTACAGTATAACTAATGCATGTGGGACGGGTCTAAGAGCAGTGTTGATCCAAGAAGGGAGGGTAGTATGTTATGGAAGTAGGCAGTTGAGGACACATGAGAAGAACTACCCTACCCATGATTTAGAGTAGGCTGCTATAGTTTTTGAGATAAAGTCTTAGAGGCATTACTTGCTTGGAGAGAGGTTCGAGATTTCACCAACCACAAGCCAATGAAGTACCTTATTCTCACGGAAAGATTTGAATTTAAGACAGCAGCGATGGATGGAGTTTTTCGCATCGCACAACTTTGAGATAGCTTATACCCTTGGCATGGAAAATGTGGTTGTGGATGCCTTGAGTAGAAAGAAAGGAACCCTTATTCCTTTGTTCGTAGAGGGGAGGAGCCTAGAGTTTATTTCCACTTTTGATTTTAAGCCCTCTACGGTCATTACCATTGGATTTTTAGCAGCGCTTGTGGTGAGGCCTACCCTTATAGATTAGATTGGCTCGAGGTAGTGAGAGGATTCAGAGCTTATGGATATTATGGATAGGATTAGCCGAGGAAAGGTCTCTAGACATCTCCAACATTATTCCATTGATGGCAAAGTGTGGTTTAGGAGAGATGGAAGGCTTTATGTTCCCCGCATTAGTGATTTGTTGAGAGCGGGTCTAGAGGAAGCACACCATTCTCCTATGACTATTCATCCGGGTGGTGATAATATGTATAGGGACATGAAGAGGATGTTTTATTAGAGTGGCACGAAGAAGGATGTAGTGTAGTTTGTAGCCAAGTGTCTTGTGTGCCAAAGAGTTAAGGCAGAGCAATAGAAGCCTCGTGGACTACTTCATCCATTGGATATAACTGAATGAAAGTGGGACCGTGTTTCGATGGACTTCATAGATGGTTTATCCCGATCTAGGAAGGGGAATACTAGCATTTGGGTAACAGTAGATCGTTTGACTAAGAGTGCCCACTTCATTCCGGTTAAGAGTAAGAGGACGACATATTATTTGGCATCCTTATATGTTTGTGAGATAGTCCGACTTCATGGAGTTCCCTCTAGCATAGTGAGCGATAGAGACCCTATTTTTACTAGCAAGTTTAGGAGAAGCTTCCAAGAAGCATTAGGGACGCAGCTTAGATTGAGTACAGCCTATCACCCCTATACGGATGGCCAAACAGAGAGAGTTAATTGAATACTTGAGGATTTGTTGCGAATGTGCATTCTAAGCTTTTGGAGGAACTTGGGTGGAGCATCTTCCTTTGGTAGAGTTCGCATATAATAACAATTTCCAAGCTAGCATTGGGATGGTTTCATTTGAAGCTATATACGGAAGACCTTGAATATCATCCTCATGTTGGGTAGAGTATATGGAGAAGTTGCTATTTGGTCCTTACATGGTTAGGGAAAACTCAAAGAAGGTGGATTTGATTCGAACGAGGATGAAGACAGCCTAAGATAGGCAGAAATCTTATGCGGACAAGCGAAGGAGAGACATTGAGTTTGAGGTTGGAGAATTTGTTTTTATCTAGGTATCCCTGCTAGAAGGCGGTAAGGTTTGGATCGAGTGGGAAGTTAGCACCCAGATTTGTAGGACCATTCCATATCTTAGAGAGAGTAAGGAAGATGTGGTATTGAGTGAAGCATTCGGAATGGCTCGCAGGAGTGCATGACATTTCCATGTTTCGCACTTGAGAAAGTGCTTACATGACTCGGCGGAGGTTGTGTAGCCTAATAAGTTGAAGGTAGTGGAAATCGAAAAGGAAGCATCGGTTCGTCATATTCCTATGAAGATCATTGGACGAGACACTAAGAGACATAGGAATAAAGAAGTTATGTTAGTAAAGGTGCAGTGGGGAGATGATGTTGCAGACGCTACATGGAGGCTAAAGAGAACATTCGTACTTCTTATCCTCATCTTTTCGGTAGTAAGTTTTTGAATTCCCTACTTCCATCTTTAGTTTTGAATAGGCTCTTTCATTTATTATCCTTTGAGAGGGTAGAAATTTAGGATTTAACCTATGGATGGTAGGATTTAATGTAAACATGTTATTAGAACATGTTATGTATGATGGATGCTAGTGGTGTCAAGTGTTTGCTAGTGGATGCTAATGAGCGCATATACTTACACTAGGCACTATTATCTCTGAGGGATCGACCTTACTAGGACAATGGAGCATATGCATATGGATGTGTGCGCATTTGCATTTTTATTTTATTTTTATGGTTGCTATAAATGGATGATTATCACATGATATTGCATTTGGATGATGATGGTCGCATGCATATAGAACTATCAGTTTTTAATTAGGGAATTTGCACTCATTTGGATACATAGCATGAACATGATTGCATAAAAAGGAGGTCGACTGAATCTGTGGACTGCCTAATCTTTTGCATTAGTTAGGGACATTGACACTACACTAATTGCATAATTTTCATAAATCGTAAGGACAATGGGTGTAATGGATGATGGTTGAGTAGTTGGTTGTAGAACTTGGATGAAAACATTTATTTCATTCTTCTATCCTTAGAGATTTCGAGGACGAAATCCCTTAAGGAGGGGAGAATGTAACAACCCGAAAATTAAGCAATAATAATTAATTAATTAATTAATTAAATGATAAAATAACTTTGTGAAATTATAAGTATTGAGCCATGGGAGTTGCACAATTGTGTCTGTGGTAATTTTCTGGTAAATTTTTATATATAGAACATTAAAATCCAAGCTACAACGAAGAAGATACGAATCAAACAAGAAATTAGAATATATATATATATGTATGTATGTATATATGTTTGTATGTATATATGTTTGTATGTATGTATATGTATATGTATATATAGGGCTAGGTCGATACCGAGGTCGACCTACCCACTACCGAGGTCGACCAGCATGTCGACCTAGCAAGGCGGGCGGTCGACACCTAGGTCGAACCGCCTTGTTAAATGAATGAAGAATTTGATTCTTCGTCTCTGTAAGCTTCAAACACGTCATTTTGGGTTATTTCCTCTCATCCTATGAGTCCATGCTTCCATCCGACGGCTCCTATCCAACCTACGACGTGGTTGCATCAAATTCAATCTCCAAATCAAATGGTTTGAGATCCACAAGCGTCGCTATAAATAAGATCCTAGGCCTAGCTATTTTTCTCATTCTAGATTCTCTCCATTTGGGTTCATCTTCTCAGGCGGACCCTAAAAGGAATAATTTTCCGAGGAGAAGATCATTTTAAATTAAAATATTTAATATTCTCAAGTGGATCCGAGAAGACTAAGGGAAGTGCTGAGGACCACAAGTGAGTGGTTAGTAATTTTTCAGATTTTTAAGTAATTTAAAACAATAGGGTTTCCAATAGTTGTAGTTTCTCTACGATTTTTGAATAACCTTTTTACCAGTTTATTTTTAGTTTTAGATTTATTTTTCACTCTATTTCCTTTTAGCTATTGTTTTTAGTTATTTGTAGTTAATTACTGTTAATTATAGCTTTTCCATTAATTTACAGTATTTATAATTTGCTGTTATTTACATTTTATTTACATTCTTTCTACATTTGGGATTTTCTTCTCTAATTGTCAGTTTCTTTCTATTTTTCCTTTTTACGGCGAATGGAATAGAATAGAACGCGAATATGGAATAGAATAGAACGCGAATAGAAAGTAGCTTATTTTTATACTTAGACCTTGGGTTAAGTTAATAAGCAATATTATAACATAGGTATAATTAGAAACAGAACAGAAAAAGGCTTACTTTGAGACTTAGAATAAATTAATAAGCAGAGATAGCAAGGATAACAGTAGAGGCTTGTTTAAACAATTTACACTAAGTTAATATGCAAAAGTAGGACATGTACCAACAGCATTCCCTATTTTCTATGGATACATGTGTCTCACAATAGCCTGAAGAGAGATGAGGGCTTGCTTATGCTGTTTTGGGTAGATAAAAGGTCAATAATTAAAAGTCCAAATCATGGGGATTTGGACAAGGGGCACAACTAGATTTTGTTTGATAGAGACCATTACCAACAGCATTCCCTATTTCCTATAGCTACAGGTGTCTCACTATAGCCTGAAGTGAGATGAGGGCACATTTATGCTGTCTAAGGTAAATAAAAGGTCAAAAGAGGGAACAACTGGTAGTGTGAACCCGACGGTGGGTGAGCGTGCGACCTCGGTGCAGGGAATATAATTCGCTATTGAGTTCCAAACGCTTAGTAGGTGCCTTTTGTAGGCACTGGTATCTAGCTCACAGTAGACACACTAGTAGAAGGCCGATCAAATGGTAGAATTAGGACTTTTGCCTAATTAAAGTTGGGTGAGAAATTCAGCCTATCAAAGCAGTTATCTAAGACAAGTGCAAACAATCGAAGTTATCAAATCGAATTAATCTAATAGTTAAATCGTATTCATTTCCAGCTTTACCTTTCCTCCTATTTCTTTACTTCCTTTTATACTAGAACTATTGCAAAGTCTATTATATTTACCTTGCTTAAGGATAATAGTAATTACTATCATTCACCAGACTTTAGTCTGACCCACTCCTCTATTTTTTCCTTCCCCCATAGGCCAGCAAGGGCAAGGACGATAGATTACGGACACTTGGCGACTTCAGTGGTGGAGATTTTCTCATGTATTCCTTTTCTTCATTTTTAGTTTTTTTAGCTTATTTGATGTACTGGTACTTTTTGAAGGATAGTTTTGTACTTTGTTTTTTATAAGGCTGAGGTTATGATTTTCATAAGACATGTATTGCCATGTTGAGTCATCTTTTGTATTTGGTTTTATAACTCTATCTTATGAAGTTTGATTTTTGATAAATTATTGTTTTAATTGTTTATGCTGTTTTTATCTATTTTGTCTTGTGAATCTTGTTCTCTGTATGTTTTGGCTATACCTACAATGCACCGCACCTTTTAATGTATCCTTTTGGGTATAGTAAGGGATGTGGGGTGTTTTAATAACACACACACACGGTGGAAATAACCAAGTACGTGACATACGCCTGAAATCCTCCAGCTCATCTTCAGAGCTCCATGGCATCCTAACCTGAATCAGTAATACTCGGTCTGACCCAAGCATTATAATAAAATAACACACGAATCAGTCTGGAAAACCAGCATGAAAAAATACACTCAATTTGAATTTTTACTGTTATCAAAATCCTTTGAAAAACAAAGGTATCTCGTAAGACCGTGCCACACATAAACACGATGGGTTTTTACCTTACGATAACCAAAACACTTTTATAGAAAATCCAGAGATATTATAATAGTGCCTAGGTACAAATAAATATTAAAATAGCCGAAATTGTTACATTAATTAAATTCCAGCATATTAGGCTCTACAATCAAAACCGTAAAGCTCGTATTGGAGAATGGATTCTATACTATGACCAGGTAAGGAACTACCTCCGATGAGCACATCTCTAGATCAATGAACTCGGGTTTGACAAGAACATCTTATGCCCTACCACATAGAACCTGCCTAGCACTTGGCTACTAGTATCGATATGTCATCATCCCGATCTTCCCACCGTAATCAAGATCTCTCATGCACAACCAAATCCATAATAATAGGGTAATCTAGATAGATGATGACATACCCTAATGGGAGGGACCCATTTAGCCCTGCATGCCCTGTTTTAGTCATTTCCTGATTGATGAGGCTTGAGGCTACGTTTACCTTTTGAATAACAATCCTACTTGGAACGCTAACACTGCCTTCTAAGAAATAATGTAATGGTAGCATTCATCTATACAATTTGTCTTGGGTTTGGACAAACCGAATCTCGTTCGAGATCACCATCTCCATTATCTTTGAGATATCACAGTTCGTAACGCATAAATCGGATCGAAGGTTGTCAGATACTTAAATCTAATCCCGATCTCTTCAAAACGATCAACGAATTTGGCCAAATTTGTTAGTTGGTTATTTAACTATCAAATTGCACGCATAAACAGTCACTGGTCCCATATTATAATCTTTCAAAAACATTTAATTCAAAATATCTTTACAAAGATATATATCCAAATCTCTTCCAATATCCCAACATTTGAAAACAATTTCAAATGCTTATCCATAATAGGATATTTTAAAACCATTTTAATGTTTAGAAATAGTTTTGAATTCAATTTGTAACACTTAGAAAAATATTTCTTCATATATCTTTTTACACTCGAAATATTTTCCAAAAACCCTCTTTCCAATACTTAGGAGAATACTTATAGGCAGATTCTCCAAAAATCATTCTAATTTCAAACTTAGGAAATATTTCATAACTTATCTCATAATCTTCGGAGTTATTAATAAATTCCTTTTTACAATTTCCGTAACCGATTTATACTCTTTTACAAACCCAACCAACACTTTATAACTTCTTTTATGAATTCGGATTCGTTTTTGAAGTTTCCATATTTCAACATTTTGGAAATTCTATCTTCTCCTAAAATCCCTTATAAGAGTCTTCTTATCAAAAATATATCCGTTAAATAAACCCCGTTTACAAATCTTGAGAGGATTCATAAATAAATTCAATCATTTCAACACTCTTTATATATGTAATAAGTATTTTTAAGGAATAATAATTTATTTTTAAAACATGTTTAAGTAATTATTTACAATATCAATACTTATAACAAACATCTATAACTCATTTCCAATTGAATTTTTAAATAAAACTAATCAATTTACCAAAGCTTATTATAAAAAAAAAATTTCTTTTCAACTAATATTAAATATATAAATAACCAACTTTATGAAACCTTTTGATACTACAAACCGTTTGAAATTACATAGCTAGATAAGTAAAAATTCCCTTTTAAACAAACTTAACTTCTCAATAAAAATATACTTTTAAAATTCCAATATACCCAATTCAAATTTATAAATCCCTCTTGATATATCACAAATCGATTACATTTCCAATTTCATAACCATTCTCACATTTCAAAAATAGAATCCACTATTTCTTTCGATAACCGATTTTCACCTCTCGTTGTAAATTCGACCTGTGAATTTATATTTCCCATTTATCAAATGATAATCATTTCATTTTATTTATAAACATCGTTTATAGACTACAAACTCATTCGAGTTTCGCTTGGTTTATAAAATATTCCCATTTATAAATCCGTCCCTTTATAAATTCCATTATATTTTCCAAACTACTTTAAATCTTGATTTGAACTCCTTTTCCATAATTTCATAAATATCACTTAAAATTTGTTATCCAAATACTTTATCCATCACTTAACAATTTCTATTTAAAATACCTTAGGAAATAGTTAAGTAAAAATTCCAAAGTCAAATCATTTATTTTATACAATAAATTTCTTTTAGATAATCCCAGACTTCATCGAAAACACTTATTATTTCAAAACTCATTTTTTAATTTCTTTTTAAAACTCAAAATATCAGTTATAGTATTCCAAAAATCAATCTTTTATTAAATTCAAATTCATCATTTTAAAATAATCCAAATTTCCCTATAAATATATTTATTTCCAAAATCACCTTCGAATTTCTTATTAAGATTCAAAAATATGATTTGTGGTATTTAAATACCAAAATTAAAACCAATGCTACTATAGCATCCAATATATCAAATCATTCAACAATCTATAACAGATTATTCAATCTCATTATATATCACTATATATGAAACAATCAATATATTTTTGAGGAATCCTGTTGGATCCCTCCATCCTGTTTCTATGCATCTATAGATGTTAAGTAAAAATACCTTTCTTTCCCAAACTGAATCGTGGTCGTCCGTTGTCTCAACATTCCCATCGTGATTTTAGGCATTTATGAGCCCAGCTCTGAAACAGCTTACCCGTAACCTGAAGTCACACACTAGTCAGTAGCGAATGCCACCACACACCTGCCAGGATCGCAACCACCACCTGAGACCAACAACTACATTATTAACTCCATCACATGGCGTCATCACCGGCCTAGCCCAGTTGCCTGCACCAGCCATCTAGCTGTCCTCTGTGCACGTAAGTCCCTTAAAATCACGACATCTACATCATAGCTTACTATATTGCAACCTCCCCTAAGATAAATTCACGCCATCAGTCCCCAAATCGATAACAGCCAACTCCAAACGCTCACCTCCACTGGCTTCGGCCATGAGCCACTACCCTGACTTTCACTTTCCACCTCCTCCATCGCACATGCATGCGGCTCGCAATGCCACAAAATCCAAAAATCCATCACGATATCGTCGAGCTCGCCTACTCGCGCGAGCTGCTCCATCCTTCTGCTAGACCTCCAGCGTACATGCCACAATCGTGAGGAACCCGAGCTAGATTCGATTTCTTTTTTTATAATGTGACGTCGATCTGAAGATAAAGGAGAAGGAAGACTTGCGATTAAGTCAAAAAGGAACTGCGTGATCAGATGTTAGGCGTCTCGAGCATGCTATAGGTTTTGACATAAAGAAATTATATAATATTATTAATATTTTCAAATATTTTGCTATGTACAACTCGAACCCTGAACCCATATTGAGGCATATCACTTGGCATTTCCAATGTTATACAGCTATTCCGAATGCAATGGAATAAGTTTCGGGACCGAACTCGATCGTATGTGGATGATAGATTTTTAAATCGACTATTTAAATCGAATTCAATTTAAATTATTCCTAGGCGTTTTCAGATCGTACGACCAAACGGTAAATCCAAACGCTATAAAATTTGAATCCGATAATAATACATTATTACAGATCCAATGGAACTAGTTTCGTCGAATTCTGAGACTGTGCCTTAGCTCGCCATTTTAACGCGTCAATAAAATCAAAGATTTCGAAAATTGTCGAAATCACTTAAAATTTTCAGTTTTAAAAACTTACTAACTCAATTCTAATTCAAATAGAATTATATCAACAATAGAAATTGTTTCGATTTATACTAAACTCCAATTCAATTATTTAAATGATTTTCAATTATTAATTCAACAATTAAATTTATTCAATAAATCGATATGTTGGGAACTTAAGTTTTATTCCACTTATTTGATCGATAAACTTCATCTTTAAATTCCTTTTACATTTCAAATTCAACATTTAAAATAAATTAAATGTTCAAATCAAATGACTGAAAATCCAGGTCGTTACAAAGGTTCTCGAGTTAAGTTGATTTTTGAATCAAAAGAAAAACTTATTGAACAATTATGTGAATGGGTAATAAATGTTCGGTTTCTTTTTGAATACTCAAGTCTCATATGAATGACTATATGGTTCGATGTGATATTGATGAAAATTTCCCTTGGTGAATATATGCTAATATTTCTATGAAGAAATCTCAAAACTGATTGGAATATTAAATCATATGATGGTAACATGCTTATCTAAATTCTAATACATCATAAATTTTAGAAATTAATATTGAGAATATTTAGGTAATTTTAATTAAAAAGTACATAATATTAATTCTACGAACTTTGGAATTAGGTAACGGAAGTTGTACGAATTTCTACAGCTCATTTTTTTAAGTCGCACGGTATATTTCTTTTTCCAAATCGAATTTCGTATGAAAGAGTTACGTGGGTTTTAAGTAGTGGGCTAGAACCAGGTAATGGAAGTTGTACCACTGCATAGAGCTTATTTTTCTAAGTCGCACAGTATATTGGTTTGTCTGAATCGGAGTTTGCATGATAGAGTTACACACATTTTAAGTTGTGAATTAATTTAAACAGGCCTTAGCCGTTAGGTTCGAACCTTCATTCAAGGAGTTATAATACAGGCTAATGCAACGTCCAAATTTTGAGACTCAAAACTAAATGTTACAGATGCTGCAGTCATTCATAGTATTACTTGCCGGTGACAAAATGAGATTAGTTAATCGTATCTTTACAGCAACAACACAATAATACGGAAATTTTTAAATACACGTTTCATTAAAAAAATTTATATTCCTTACATAATCTCATCGATTTCACATTCAAGGAAATTATAATAATCACAATTATATTCCAAGAGGACATATGAAGATGTCGCCTTGGATGATCAGAGTCTAACTACTTAACAATTATAAATTCTACCATTACATCCATTCAAACATAGTATAGACTTTAAACAACACAGCGAAAATAAACTCCTAATATTAGATAGCTTGCCTCCTGCACGTTTTCGAAAGCTTATTCGTCTATCAAGAAAATCCCTACTCCCAACCTACACAAACGAGCACCCGAGAGTTTAGGGGGAAAACAAAAATTTTGACTCGAACAAAAATCTTGGTGTGAATAGTAATATATCATCTCGAACCAACATAGATATCCAGTGAGACGATGCCGCTGAGTGGAACAGATATTCCCCTCCCTAGTATCTTATCAAAATATGTCAATCTCAAATCATGCACCTATAACCAAAATGGTTAGAGCAAAACATAACATGATCGTATGCATGCATCCAACATGGATAATTTGACCAGTCCATTATCCTTCTGTTAAGCATGCCCCAGGTTTACCCTTCCTTAAATTAGACCGTCTTTCTCAAATTGTAGTTTTCCTAGGGTCATTATGAACTTAATGGTTTTGCAAGCTAACCGGTAACCTATCGGTTGACTCGGGCCAAAAAAATTAATCGGATATCCAAAATCTATAGATACGGTTAGGAGTCCCCAAATATAGTAGGAGTAACGAAACTTAATTATTTTGATGAACATATAGAGCTACTATTTCTTTCTATACAAAAACATCCTTACATCTCACTATTGACAAGCCCTATGCTCTAGAATAGCAGACCTTTACCAATTAAGGGCTAACGGTTGAAATATACGGCGTAATCCTACACTAGACCCACCTACAATCTTATATGGTTTTAAATCCACAAGTTATATCTTTTGATCAGTCAGGGCATTCTAACATAATTGCTTTGTTTAATTTCCTGAATGCAATTCTACTCACTTAGAATTTTATTTCGACCGTATTCACTACTGGAACAACCTAACCGGTAATTCTGTTCCTCAAAATCCCAAGATGCAAAGTTGGGTCGTGAAAATGTGAATATGAAAATGATAAACATGTAAATTTAACTGATCAAATGATAACAAGAACATATAATATCATCCATTAAAATATGTTCAATCAATAGCCACATTCATACAAACCTACTTAAGTTTAAATAATATCTTTCTTGTGCAAATTCATATAAAATTGGGCTGAAAAACCATTTTATTTCCTTGAAACCATTTATCTTTAGAAATGATAAACCATCTAAAATTATTCTTAAAAACAAGGAAAACATAGCCCATATACTTAGCCAAAATCTTATGCCAAAGCTCTATTTTCTTTATATAGCTTTTAAAACATTATTTGTCAAAATAGGGATGTTAACCTTTAGAAACCATGGATTCTGAACCTATAAATATAGCTATTTACTTTGTAGAAAATTAGGTCGTTGAGCCTTTAAAACACAACTTTTGAATTTATAAACATATGGCTATACATGCCACTAAAAATATAGGTGTCGAGCACCTACTCGAAAAGGTATCGAATCACTGTAATATTGTAGATGTCGAATTTCATAAAACATAAGGTTCCAAGCTTTTAAGAAAAGTTGTCAAATTTGTAAACATATAGCAGCTAATACCACTGAAAACATTGGTGTCAAACAAATAGGACACAAGAGGCTTCGAGTTTTAAAACGTTTGGGGTTGTCGAACCCTTAAAATCTTGAGGGTGCCGAACCCTTAAAACTTGTCGGTATCTAATCTTAAAAGCTTGAGGATGTCGAACTTTTAAAAGATTAATATCGACTCCTGAAACTATTGGGTGATGAGCCTGTACATGTGATACCGAACCCCTACAATACGTAGTGTCGAGCTTCTATACAAGTAGATACATCATATATCTACTAGGTAGATATTGCATGCATCATCCCATATAGATGCTGAGTCCACAAATTTAATACATCATATAACTATTAGATAGTTATTTTATGCATCGACCTTTCTGGATGTAGAATATGTATATAGTAGCGGTGTCGAGTATTTATATTGGCATTACTGTAATCAAAATAAAAACTGTTTTATTTCCTTTTAAAACCAATACTATCCATCGACTTTTGTCCCATGTCAAATTATCATTGGATAACAAAATGCTTTTACACATTCTTTTCATAATTTACTGGTGGATCTCTACCTTCTCAAATATCTTTACAAACCCTTATAATTATTAAATTTAACTTGTATTAATTAAATACTTTCCTAGAATAATAAATTCATAGAAAATCATAACCATTAGGGAAAAAGGCCCAAAAATCATTAAAAATCCGAATTTCCATATTTTTCCTTAATAAAAATTTCGATACCAAAATATTGATTTAAATACATTTTTTATAATTAAGACCCAAAATAAACACCTTTTTTCACTTAGGAAATTCATAAAATATTCATATGAACTTGAAAAATTATGAAATTAAAAAAATATCTCCGAAATAATGTTTTACACAGCATATTCAATTTTCAAATCAATTAGAGATTAAGAACTTAGGTTTTGGCTTTAAAACCAACTAAAACACTTCCATAAAAATTCCAATAAATCATTATTGATAATTGTCAACCAAAGCATGACACATATTTACAATCAATTCGAAAATCATCCATAGATCCGAAAACAAGCATAAATAAATGAGATGGATATTGTTATTCACCTTAGATTGGATAGAAGAAATTGGGATTTGATGTTGATTAGTTTCCTAAGCTTTTCTTTTGAATTCCCTTTAGTTTCCTCTTCTTTTCTTCTTAGGTAATGGTTGGCCACTTCATCGTATGTTTGATGTTTTGAAAAATGAAATGAGAATGTACAAGAAAGCAAGGGTTAGGGAATGAATAATATGGTTTATTCCCATTATGCCTCTCTCAATAATTCTCTATATTTAACCTTTGTAATTAATTACTTATAGCACGACATAGTTAGTTAACAAATCTCATTCTCCTTATCACATCACATTATTCTATTTAATTTATCTAATTAAATTTCATGAATAGTGTTAAACAAAAATTAGGAATGTTACTGGCTCCCCCTTTAAATAATTTTGTTCTCAATATTACGATAAGAAAACAACATGCATAACAATCATGCAAACATGTGTGACAACATATAACAACAATACTAATATATCTTACTAGCAAAATTTCTATATGTCAAATATAGAATATACCATCAAAACAACCTAGGATAAGTGTATGTAATCCTTTCTTTTGTCTCTCATGTACAGTCTTTCTCATTGTCACTTTATTGGACTTTCACCAACTTGACTGTCCTATTTCTTAATCTCTTCTCATCTCTTGCTACAACACAATGTAGTTGTCTAAAAAAGTCAATATGGTTCCACTACTAAATCTTCCAATACAGTTAGTGCAATAATAGTCTCTACATCATGCACACACTTCCTAAGATGAGAAATATGAAAAATACCATAGACTCCTACCAAACTAATCGGTAGCTCTATCTGATAAGCGAGTTTCATAATCCTTTCTATGATAGGAAACATATCAACATACCTTGATGCCCATATTCCTGACTTCCCAAACCTATCACACGCTACATCGGTAATACTTCAATAAAAAAATAGTCTCCAACTGAGAAATCTAAATCCTTACACTTCTTATGTGCTTAACTTTTCTGCCTAGATCGAGCTTCCTTCATCCTTGTTAGGATCAACTCAACCTTTTTCGTGGCTTCTTTCATCCTATCTGGACAAGACAACCTGTCTTCGGTCTCCAACCAACATGCTGATGATTTGAACAGGCTTCCATAAAGAGCTTTGAAATGCGTCATTCCTATACCAGTTTGGCAAATATTATTATAGGAAATCTTGAAAAGTGTAAATGGTCTTTCCATGACCCTCCAAAGTCTAGTGTACAAGCTCTTATAAAATCCTCGAGAACTTTGTTAAATCTTTCTGTTTGCTCATCCATTTGTGGATGGTAAGAGGTACTCATCTTTAGCTTGGTACCAAACACTTCTTGTAGAATCTTCCAGAATTTACTAGTGAATAAAGTATATCTTTCATTGATTATACTACTAGGAATCCCATGCAGTCTGAGAATATTCTTCATAAACAACTTCGCCAAAGTATGATCCATCCTTGTCAACTTAATGGGAATAAAGTGTGCACTCTTGGCCAGCCTATCTACAATGACCCAACTAATTTCATTTCCCTTATTCGACCTTGGCAACCCATCGATAAAATCCATGGATATAGAATCTTATTTCCAAAGTTGTACTTCTAATGGTTGAAGCAACCCACTTGGTTTGTGATGCTCGGCTTTTACTTGCTGAAAATTTAATCATTGTTTCACCCATAAGCCCACATCATTTTTTATTCCTTCATAGAAGAAACTCCTCTTCATATCTGATACATCTTAGTTCTTCCAAGATGAATAGTAAACTTTGATCGATGACAATCCCCAAGAACTTCCTTCTTTAGGTTACAAACATCTAGAACACATAACTGTCCCTTCTTCCTCAACCATCCATTCTGGTTAAGACTAAAACATTTTTAAGTTATAAATTTCAGTTCCCACTTCAAGTATTCTTATACGTTCAGCTAGTAATGGATCTTCTCTCTACTTAGAAGCAGTTCTTTTGATCTGGTCGAACTTTCAAACAGGGTAACATTGCAGTATTCCGACTAGAACTAGCCGTTGACCTTAACTGCACACCACAAGTAGTCAATCCCTCTAAAATTTTCCATTCTGCTAACATAGCTAACACCATACTCTAATGTTTAAGCGCATCTGCCATTTTATTTCCTTTTCTAGCGTATAATCAATACAGAAATCATAAGCCGCCAAAAATTCTAGCCATCTTTGTTGTCTCATATTCAACTCCTTCTAAGAGAATAAATATTTCAATGACTTATGATCCGTAAATATCTCGAATCATTTTCCTAAAAGATAGAGCCTTCACATTTTCAAAGCAAAGATCATTGCTGCCAACTCTAAATGATGAGTTGGGTTCTAACTTTTTATGGTCGAAGCTATCGAGAAGCGAAGGCAATCACTTTACCCTTTTGCATTAACACGACTTCTAACCCTGTCCAACATGCATTAGTATACACCATCAAATCTTGATTGTCATCTGGAACAACTAACACGGATGCATTGGTCAATAAATGTTTCAGCTTTATGAATGCTTCTTCACATTTATCGGTCCGAATAAACTTTACATCTTCCTTGTTACTTTAGTCATAGGCACCGCAAAATGAGAGAAATCCTTGATAGAACTACGATAATAGCCAGGTAATCCCAGTAAACTTCTTATCTTGGTCACAGTCATGGGTCCTTTCCGATTATTAACACCTTCAATCTTAAATGGATCTACTGATAACCCTTTTTCTCAAAGTAAATGATCAAGGAATGTTGCTTCTTTCTTCAAAAAATGATATTTCGAAATTTTCGCTTTTAGTTGATGTTATCTCAACGTTACTAGCACTATTCTAAGATGAATCTCATGATCTCATTTATTCTTAGAATATATCAGAATGTCGTCTATAAATACTAACATAAATCTATCCAAATGCTCTCGGAAAATCCGGTTCATCAAATCCAGAAAGATAGCGGGCGCATTCGTCAATCCAAAGTACATGACTAACCATTCATATGATCCATATCTTGTCTGAAACATCATTAATGGAATGCCGTCCTTCACCACTCTCAATTGATGGAACCCCGTCATTAGATTCAATTAGGAAAATACCTTGGCTCCTCTCAACTAATCAAACAAATCATCTATTCTCAATAGAGGATATCGATTCCTTATCGTTTTATTATTTAATTTACGGTAATCAATACACATCCTCAATGACCCTTCTGGTTTCTTCACGAACATCGCGGCCGCTTCCCAATACGAATTGCTTGGCCTAATAAAATTCTTTCCTTCTAAGTCTCTAGATGCACCTTTAACTCTTTCATCTCAGTGGGTGTTGTTTTGCTAGGTGGTCTACTTACAGGTTCAGCTCTAGGTACAAGATCCATTCAAAAATCAATAAACTATTTCGGTAGTAGTCTTGTAACTAGCTCAGAAACATCTGCAACTCTCTTACAACAAATACTCGATTCACCTCATCTTCCACTTTATTGCACCTAATAAAGCACATACATCTAAATTCAAATTTTCTATTGAGAATATAATTTGATCACGGCTATTAGGGGGTCTTGGTGATATCTTTCTATCTTGGAAAAATATCCTGGCAAGATATCTGTTTAACCAATCCATATGTAGAATAATCCCGTATCTCATAAAATCAAACGTGTAAATTACAGGTAAATGTATGACCTAACAGCTCGATTGCTAAATGGTCGCATCTCGTCCCAAGAGTTGCATAACCTTCTATTGGATTCGCAACCTTTAAGGAAGTAATAAGGTATGATAGATCTAGATTTAACTTATCTACCAAACATTGAAAGATAAAAGAATGTGATGCGTCAGTACCAAATAGTACTTTAACAGGTATGCCATGAATAAAAAGTGTACATCCCATCATAGACTTTCCTTTCTCTTCTACAATCGGTCTAGAAACTGATATTTCCAATGCAAAAGCTTTCCCTTTATCAACGTTGGCCCGTTTTGGACATTCATTCTTGTAATGCTCCATCTGGTTGCAGTTTTAACACTTCACGCCCTTCTTTCCCCTGGCCTTCTTTCCATCAGTAGATCGACACTCATTAGCAAAGTGCCCTTTCTTATCACTCTTATAGGAAACAACATTAGTCTTCCCTTTCTTGGTGGGTGGAGTCTTCCCTTTCTTGGTAGCTCCACCCTTCTGAGCTCCCTTCTTACTAAAGAACTTCATTCTCTTACCTTTAAAACCTTTAGTCTCCACAGGCTTATGCCTTTCAAATGTCGAAAGTACTTCCTCATTCCTTAATGCCATGTCTACCACCATATCACATGGATCTCTAAGATGTAGCATTATTGCCCTGGCAATCTCGTATCTAATCTATGAGCGAACTTCTCATTCCTTTTTATTATAGTATCGTTGGTATCATATCTGTATTTGGACAACTGATCAAACGTAGTTGCATACTCTAGTATAGACATCTTTCCCTGCTCCTATTCCATGAACTTCCTGCGCAAAGTTGACTTAGCTATCTAAGACAAAAACCTTTCCTCAAATCTCCTTCTAAATTTAGCCTAGGTCAAGTTCTCCTCTGGTAGTGCTGCCATCACATTGATCCACCAATACAAAGCAGTTCCTTGAAACTGTCCGGATGCCAACCTCCTATCATGCTCATCGTTCATGCCTAAGTCAAAAAATATCCTTTCACGGTGCAACAACTAATTCCCCACTTCAATAGCACTTTCAGTTCCTAAAAAAGGCTTTCCTCTAAGACAAGTATAATCATGGCTCAACTTGGCGTAATTTTAGTGGGCAGGTACATCGGGATTAGCACCTTCCGCATTGCCAAAGTTTCTTCTAACCGAACAAGTAGCAGCTCCAGCTTGCATCTTATTCACAAAGAACTGGTACATGGTCCCTATATCTACTAGTGGGGTTCCAACACTCATGTTAGCATTTGCATTTCGATTATCACTTGCTTGCCAACCCGAATTCCTTTTGGTATTGGGTCGAACATTTCTATTAGTTGTGGTGCTTCCCCCACCTAAATTCTCTATTCCAATTCCTGCTTCCATGTCTCACTTTTTCATAATCTGCATATGAATCTTCATAAGATATAGAAGAATGGTCTAAGAGAGAGAGGAGAATAGACATAGACACTTACTTATATATAGAAGCGTTATCCCATACCCAATTTTATTCTCCAATTTATTATGACTATGTTTTCGAAATCTTCTAAATTTTATTTTATCAAAATCTTATGAGTTTTATATAAACCCATGCTCTGATACCAATTTGTAACATCCACTATTTTAAGGCCCGAAACTAGGCGTTACGGATGCTACAGTCATCCATAGTATTAATTCTCGGTTGCAAAATGAGATTGATTAAGCATATCTACAACATCAAGAGCACAAGAATATGAAAATTTTCAAAAGCACATTTCATATTCATTAATAATCCCATTGATTTCGTTTTAGAGAAATTATAATAATCAAAAATATATTTCAAGTGCGACATATGAAATTACACCCTTGGATGATTAGTGTCTAACTACTTGATAATTATGGATTCTGTTATTATATCCATTCAAACATAGTATAGCTTTGAACAACATAGAGAAAATAAACACCTAATATTAGCTAGCTTGCCTCTTGCACGTCTTCGAAAGCTTATTCGTCTAACATAAAAGTCTCTACTCCCGACCCACTCAAGTGAGTACCTGAGAGTTTATAGGGAAAACAAAGACTTCAGATCAAGCAAAAAAGCCTGGTGTGAATAGTAATACACCAACTCAAACCAAAATGGATATGTAGTGAGACCATGCGGCTGAGCGGAATGGGTTTTCCCCTCACTAGTATCTTATCCAAATATGTCAACTCAAATCATGCATTTGCAACCAAAATGGTTAGAACAAAACATAACATGATCATATGCACGCATGCAACATGGGTAAGTCTGACTAGTCCTTCATCCTAGGATTATGCACACCCAAGCTTTACCCTTCCCAAAAATAGGCTGTTTATCTCAAATCACAGTTTTCTTATGGTCACTATGAACTTTATGGTTTTGTAGGCCAACCAATAACCGATTAGGCTGAATTAGGCCAAAATTTTTAACCAAATATTCCAAAATCTCCAGATACGGTTAGTAGTATTCAAATACGGTTAGGAGTAAAATAAATTAAATATTTTGGTGAACATACAGAGATACGAGCTCCTTTTTGTGCATAAACATCCTTTTATCTCACTGCTGATAAGCCCTAAGCACTGGAATCGCGGACATTTACTAGCTTAGGGCTAACGGTTGAAGCATAAGGCATGACCCTACGTTATTCACACCTACAATCTTATATGGTTTTAAATCAATGAGGCATATATTTTGATCAGTCAGGGCATGCTAACACAATTGATATATATGATCTCCTAGATGCAATTCTACTCGCTCAACAGTTTAATCTGACCATACTTACTACTGGAACAGCCTAACTGGTAATTTTGTTCCCTAAATCCTAAGATGCAATGTTGGTTGTGAAAATGTGAGTATGAAAATGATAAATATGTAAATTTAAATGATTAAATGATAACAAGAATATATAACATCATCCATTAAAATATGTTCAATTAATAGCTACATTCATACAAAACTATTTAAGTTTAATTAACGTTTTTCTTTGGCAAATTCATATAAAATTAGGCTAAAATACCATTTTATTTCCTTCAAACAATTTATCTTTAGAAATGATAAACTACCTGAAATCATTCTTAAAAACGAGGAAAACGTAGCCCATATACTTAGCCAAAATCTTATGCCAATGCACTATCTTCTTTACATAGTTTTTGAACATTAGTTGCCAGAACAGGGATGTCGACCTTTTAGAAACCATGGCTATAAAGCCTATAAACATAGGTATTTACTTTGTAAAACATAAGGCCATCGATCCTTTAAAACATTGCTTTCGAATTTATAATCATATGGCTATAATGCTGCTAAAAATACATGTGTCGAGCAACTACTCAAAAAGGTATTGAATTAATATAATATAGTAGATGTCGAATCTCATAAAACATGAGCTTCTAAGTCTCTAAGAAAAGTTACTGAATTTGCAAACATATGACAATTAATACCGTTAAAAATATTAGAACTGAACAAATAGGAGACAAAAGTCTTCGAGTTTTAAAACATTCAGTGTTGTTGAACCCTTAAAATCTTAGGGGTTCCGAACACCTAAAACTTGTTGATGTCCAATCTTAAAAGCTTGAGGGAGTCAAACTTTTAAAAGATTAATATCGAGTCTTAAAACTATTTGGTGCCGAGCCTCTACAACCTTGTGATACAAACCCCTACAATACTTAGTGTCGACTTCTATACAAGAAGATACATTACATATCTACTAGGTAGATAATGCATGCATCATCTATACAGATGCAGAGTTTATAAATTCAATACATTATATAACTATTAGATAGTTATTCCATGTATCGACCTTAGTGGACGTCGAATATCGATATAACAGGGATGTCAAGTATATACAATGGCATTACTCTAATTCAAATAAAAATTGTCTTATTTTCTTCTAAAGCTAATACTTTCCACCAACTCTTGCCCATGTCAAATTATCATTGGATAACAAAATGATTTATATATTCTTTTCATAATTTGCTGGTAGATGTATTCTACATTCTCAAATATATTACAAACCCTTATAATTAGTATATTTATCTTATATTAGTTAAATAATTTTCTACAATAATAAATTCATAGAAAATCATAGCCACTAGGGAAAAATGTCTGAAAATCATCAAAATTTGAATTTCCATTTTGTTCCTTATATAAAATTTTTTATATATATTTTAAAATTAAAACCCAAAATAAACACCCTTTTTTCTTAGGAAATTCAAAAAAAATTTCATATAAACTTGGAAAATTATGAAATAAAAAATCCATCTCCAATTACTTTTTTACACGGCATGTTAAATTTTCAAACCAATTAGAGATTAAGAACATAGATTTTTTCTTTAAAACCTATTAAAACACGTCCATAAAAATTCTAGTAAAACACCATTCAATCCAATGATCATTATCAATCGAAGCATGATATATATTGACAATCAATTCAAAAATCATCCATATATCCAAAAACAGGCATAAATAAATGATATGGATACTATTATTCACCTTAGATTGGATATGAGAGATTGAGATTTGATGTTGATTAGTTTCCTAAGTTTTTCCTTTTTATTACCATTAATTTCCTCATCTTTTCTTCTTAGGTAATGGATGGCCCCTTTAGAATATGTTTTGATGTTTTGAAAAATGAAACGAGAATGAATGGGAGATGAAGAGTTCAGGGAATGAATAATAGGGGTTATTCTTATTATGCGCCTCTCATTAATTATTTTTATTCTATGTTTAAAAAAATCTTTGTAATTAATTACTTAAGGCACAACCTAGTTAGTTAACAAATCTCATTCTCCTTATCATCATATATTATTCTATTTAATTTGTATAATTAAATCTTTCGAATAATGTTAAATAAAAATTAGAGGTGTTACAGCTGAGAATTTTGAAATTCACTTCTATTTTCACATATAATTTCAATTTCTCTTCTTCTTCTTCCATCTATCTATCTCATCAACTTCCAACAAATTTCAACAAAAAATACTAAATTGATCATCACGGGAAGATGAGTTCGATTATACCATCGGTATTGCAATTCTAGAAATTGTAATTAACATCATATTTTGGCTAATGCGGATTGAGAGGCCAATTCAGAGATTTCTAGGGCTAGGCGACTTGATTTGGTGAGTAGAAATTATCTCCTTCGATTATAATGCCTATATGCAAGTATATCATTCTATAATCGCTATTAGGGTTCATAATTGAATATATATCAATAAAATATGTAGTTAAATATATGATTATATTCTAAAATATAGCAATGTTAATTATATTAGTTATTAATTAATGTTTTGAAATGAATGAATTAGAGTAATTATGTTTAGATGTTGAAATAGTTTAATTTGGGTAAAAAGAATGATACGGGATGACTCTATGAAGTTTTATGGGTAGGGATATGTAGAATAATTCCCTAAAGGTGTAGAATACTGTAAAAATTAGAAATATAAAGATCTAAACGAAACCTAATTGATGGAGGAATGGCTTCAGGCCGTAGGCAGAAATGTTTGCCTGAGATGTACACTGATTCGCTGGTGTATACCACACCGGTGCATCGGTGAAAAATATAATTGCAGATTGAACCTAGGCCTATTTAGGGCCAAATTGAATAAGCAAACGTTTATCATTTTTGTTCCTATGTAATGTAAAAAACTCGTATGTTGTTTATATGAATGTTTATTAGGCATCGTGTAATCTATTGGTATATGTGTTTAGATGCGTATTCGAGTGCTAGTTTGTTTAACTAATACTCATGCATTCAGAAAATAGTCTCTGTTTAACTAGTTCCCTATGTTCATGTTGTGTTAGACTATTTTTATCTAACATAATTCCCGTTTATAACCAATCCATGTTTAACTAGTTATGATTAGGCTATGTTTACCTAATCACTGAGCGTTTACGGGTTATTGTGTGTTTAATTAACTCATATATTGCTATGCTATGTTATGGTATCACTATCACAAGTTTAGGCCATATATTATATTTATTATGTCAGGTTAACTTTATGAATGCAAATGAGACGGGTTGAGGTACATCTTTGTTTATATGTAGACTTTATATAATGTTATGTTACCATATCTGCAGTATATTCTCCATAGTGTTTTTCACTCACTAGACTCATGTTTGACCTCTCCTTCTATGTTTCCTTCTATTTATGGAATTATAGGTTATGATGGCATTCTTGAATAACATGGATGGTGCAGGTGACTATGGCGTTGCTTATGTATATAGTGTGTTGTATTTATCACTTGGCAGTGATCGTGTATGATGTACTTATGTATATGGATTAGGATTTGATCATGTTTACTGGGATATGATTTGATACTTGATATATATATATATAATGTTGGTTTACTTCCGCTGCAAGATTCTCGGTTTATATAGCTCTATGCATATTGTATGTTAACCATAACAATCCACCTTTTTTGGTTTTCATTCATTTAAATACGGAGACCAAAAATGGTGGGTCATTACATTTGGTATCAAAGCTAAAGTTAAGTTGAACTGAGAGAGCGTACTTGTATAATTTTTATATCACGTATTAATAATTTATGGAGGTATATGTCTACATCGTCTGTTTCGGGGCTAAGTTTACCATATATGTTTACTATTCTATGGGGAGTTGCTAATGAGTCACAATTTAACGATAATAGAGATGAGTAGCCCAACTGAAAGTGGCATTGGAGAAGAGGCTATAGACATACCAGGGATGTACATTCTGTTGTGATTCCACCATTATCACAAGCCAGGAACTAGGCCACTGTTACTACTGAAGTCCCAATGTCTTCAATGCAAGGTGTTATTGCTGCCCAAATGCCAATTTTGAATTTTCTAAAGTTATATAAAGAGTTTATGTGCTTGGGAGGTAAATCGTTTAAGGGGACTGAGTCATATGGAAACATGCAAGTGCCTTCATGATTGTGATAAGAGTTTTAATTTGCTTGGATTGGATTTGCTGGTGAACACTACATCGAAGAAAGCTATGCAATTTATGAAAGGATTAAATTCCCTATTAAAGGAATCAACACTTAGTCAGATTCCTATAGGAGCGACATTTGAGAGTTTAGTGGAAGCTGCATTTTTGAACATTGTTGCCGTGGAATTTCTACGGGATAGTTTAAGAGGGACATTTGTTTAGGAAAACATAAGGAGGGTTGGAATCAAAGTGGTCAAGCTAAGAATCAAGATATTAATTGTAAAGGATGTAATATGAGGGGACATAGTGTGAAGGACTATAAGGTTAATGTCTCGAAGATCAAGTGCTATAATTGCAACCAAATGGGGAATATGATGGGAGAAAGCCCAACTTCGGCAAGGAACTGAAGGTGCATTATTGATTTTGTTTTGATAATTTATGATACGAATTTGTACATTACAATACACATACACGGCCATGCATGTTTATGGACATGTCATTTATGATATGCAATATGTGAGTGTGCGGATTGCACTTTTTGTCCTTGGGAATTTTGGGATGATATTCTTTTAAGAGGGGAGAATGTAAGTCCCCGTAAATTTTAGAAATTAAAATTGAGGGTGTTTTGGTAATTTAAATTAAATAGGGTAAAATAATAATTTTATAAATATTTGAATTAGGCGACTGAAGTTGTAGCAATGCATTGAGCTCGCTTTTCTGAGTCGCATAATTTATTGGGTTTCGCATCAGGGTCCTTATGAAGGGGTTATACGTATTTTAAGTTGTGGGTTTTTGAATTAATTTAAATAGGCCTTAGCCCATTAGATTGAAACGTCGGTTCAAGGAATTACAATGCAGGCTGAGATGTTTGAAATTAATTTCTTTTTTCATGTAAAATTCTAGTTTCTCTTTTCCTTCTTCTTCCATCCCTCTATCTCATCACCACTCAACCAATTTCAATAAATAAATATACTAAATTGATTGACACAAAACGAGTAGTTCGATTATACCATCGGTTTGGCGATTCAGGATATTTGATTGACTACGTTTTTAGGCCAACAAGGATTGAGTGGCTAATTCAAAGATTTCTAGGGCTGGGCAAATTGATTTGATGAGTGGAATCATCCCCTTCGATTATCATGCATATATGCAAGTATATCATTATATAACCTCTATTAGGGTTAATAACTGAATGTATATAAATAAAATATGTAAATTGAATATATGATTGTAGTATGAAATATAGAAATGTTAATTATACTCATTATTGCCTAATTAGTGATCTGAAATGGTTATATTAAAGTAGTAATGTTTAAATATTGAAATAGTTGAATTTGGGTAAAAAAGAATGATATGGGATGATTTTATGAAGTTTAATTAGGTAGGAATATGTAGTATAATGACCTAAAGATATAAAAAACCTTAGAAATCAGAAATATAAATATCTAGATGAAATTTGGCGAAAAGTGGCATAGGAATGGCTTCAAGCTACATACAAAAATGCCTACCTAAGACGTGCATTGGTCTATCTATGTACACCACACCAATGCACCAGGTGCTGCAGTTGCAGGTTGAACCTAGGCCCGCTTAGGGCCGAATCAAATTAGCGATAATTTATTGTTTTGGTTTATATATAACGTAAGGATCTTATCTGATGTTTATTTGAACGTTTACCAGAAATTATGTAATATATTGGTTTATTTGTTTAGACGCATATTCAAATGTTAGTTTTGTTTAATTAGTACTCGTATATTTTGACTAGTCTCTGTTTAACTAATTCTATGTGTTCATGTTATGTTAGACTATGTTTATCTAACGTAATATCCATCTATAATCATTCTATGTTTAATTAGTTATGGTTAGGCAATGTTTACCTAATCATCAAACGAGTTAGTCTGTGTTTAACTAACTCATACATTATATAGTATGTTATGCTATCTTAGGGTATCACTATCATAAAGTAGTTTAGGCCACATACCCCTCCCCTTATATTTCCTTTTTTTATGGATTTATAACTTATTATGGTATTCTTGAGTAGGACAGTGCAAGCGACGATGGCTTTGCTTACGTATATAATGTGTTGTATTTATCACTAGATAGCAATAGTGTATGATATACTGGTGTTTATGGATTTGGATTTGATCATGCGTACTGGGATATTATTTGATACTTGATATACATACATACATATATACATATATATATAATGTCTGTTTTCTTCCGCTCAGAGATTCTGCAAGTTTTAGTTAGTTAGCTTATATAGCTCTATGTATGTTGTATGTTAACCGTAACAATCCACCATTTCCTATTTTATTTTGTTTACATATGGTGGTCGAAAATGAAGGGTCGTTTCATAAATCCTACCATCAACTTAAATCATCGCCAAGCAATAGCAAAGTTTAAACATAGTAAGATACTTCCACTGCTCAGATTTGACTACAATAAGAGACAATGTCAAATATTTTTCATATCAGAGTTGCTCACTCAAAGGCTTAGCAAGAGTTAACAAAAGTTTAAGAATGATATATTGAGACTAGGGTACATCATATGTAGAATCACCGAAGTATCTTAAAGTAGTGCCAAAAAATAATCCTGGAAAACTATTTGATGTCATGTACACTTGTGGTGTTTTCAATGCCGATTTTTGGGCATTTGGGCCTTCGATTGAAAGCTTTGCTATATTTTTCCATTATGTTTCAGTGGACGCTACTCATTATATGGGAAATATTTAGGAATTTTACTTGTGCCTACTAGTGTTGATGCAAATCAGGATCTTTATCCATTAGCATTTGATATTGTGAAAACTGCGTAATGGAAGACGTGGAAGTGGTTTATTTGTTCTATATGGAATCATATTCCTTCTTTCCGTAGTACATCTATTACATTTGTTCCCAACTACATGTAAGGAATTCAACATGCATTGACCAAAAGGTTTCCCCATTAAACATCATCATCATTATTGTATTAGAAACATCAAAACCAATTTCAAGAAAGTTTGATTTGGGTCAGATGTTATTCAAAACTTGTTACATGCTTATGTTATTTCATAAGAAGTAGAAAAATATGACGAGTTAAGATAGTAGTTAAAGATTATTAGCCTAGAAGCTGATGGATGGATTGAAAGAAGTTTGAAGGATCAAGAAGATAATTGGACACTTTGTAAGGATGGCCGAATGAGATTTAATATGATGGAAATAAATTGTCCACAAGTTTTAACGGTGTACCAAAAGGAATAAGGAATTTACCATTAGATTATTGGTTTCACGTACTTTTGATCATGCAAACCACTACTTGTACGAACGTCGTACTGTAACACCCGTATCTAGAGGCGAAAAGCAAAGCGATATGGAGCTGCAGTCATCCACAGTATTAAATTCTGGTAAAGAAATATGGTAATGTTAATGGTATCCATAATATCAGAAGCACTTGGATATGAACAAAATCACAAATTTCCAAAAACAATAATTTATGTGATTATATTTCAACGACTCATATCCAGGTTACAAAAATCCCAATGTATTCTGAGGCAATGATCAAATACAATTACAAAAATACGCCAAGAGTGACATATGAAGATGCCTCATTGGATGATCAAAGCAATATAGACATAAATGTCACAATACACAACGGAAACAAATTTAAAACAGAATTCCTAAATTTAGCTATCCGTCAGCTACCTGGTCATCATCGCAAGCTTATTCACTAAAATCTGCTAAAACCTAAATCCTTAGCCTACTCAAACTAGTTTTGAGCACTCGAGAGTTATTGGGGAAAAAACTTCGAGTCAGACATAAAGCCTGGTATGAATAAATTCTGTTACATCTCTGTTTACATATATATAGTGAGACTATTGCCGTTTAGCGGAATGAGTTTCCCTTCACCAATATCTCTTTTCAAAACATATATTTTGCAAATCTTTCCTACAACCAAACTATTTAATCAACTGACAATAATAATAATAATATAGCAGGAACCATTATGCTAAAAGAGGAAATAAATAGACTATCTGTCCTAAATGTGAGCTAACTGCTCCTTTCTGGACTAACTGTCCTAAATCTGATTATACCAGCAATATCCTTTATGCTAAATTATGGACTATCTGTCCATAAAACAGGTTAAAAAGGGTGGACTAACTGTCCTTAAGAAGTAGCAAGTCCATTATGCTAACAAATGAACTAACTGTTCATATCTGGGCTAACTGCCTTTATCTGGACTAACTATCCTCTCGGCTGACTGCCCTCAAAATGTACTGACTATCCGAATTTAAATGAGCCGACTGCAAGAATTTTCTTTGCGTTAACTACCCTTTAAAATTTCCTTGAGAGCCTTTTCAAAATGATTTAGTCCATCGAATCATACACACACACACACAAGGAAAACATATCTTTAGCTTTACTCTAAGCTATTTTGCCATATTATATATACTTCACTCAAAATAACGTTGATGATGTTCAATAAGGATTAACTATCCTTTTAAAATAAGTTAAAGTCCTTTATAACTTAAAACACTCAGGCTATCTGCTTAACCATATTATTCGAATCCTTTGCATAATACATTTAAACAACCTTTCGAAAACAATGAAGGCAACCCCTTCAAAACCATTAAAGAAACCCTTCGAAATCATTCAAGGTAACTCCTTCAAAACCATAAAAATACCTTTCCTTTATGAGCTTTGAAACATAAGACATCCACCTTTAAAACCTTTAGCCTTTGCCCTTGAAGAACATTTAAAAACAATACGTTTCGACCTTGTCAATAGGTCTCACCTTTCGATCTTGTCAGAAGATTTCTTTCTGACTTAATCGAAAGGTTGCCGAAAGCCTAGGGAACCACCCCTATGAATTCGTTGATAAAACCTTTCAAAAGCATTGAAACTTAAAACCTTTCAAAATCATTGGTTTCCGTTTAAAACAAGTGGAAACCTTTCGAAACCATTCGAAGCTGACTACGTTGAAAGGTTTAATATAAGTTTTGATATAAAACATTTAGATTATGCCTCCAAGTAGTGCAAAAGGATCAAAAAAACATTGGAGTCAAAATCAATTGCTTCGAAACCTTTTAAAAGTAACCCTTTTAAACTTTTTCATAAACAATTAAGTGATGGTGTTGGAACCAACCATTCGAAAGTATTGGGTAGGTGGCTAGTTTTAGAAAACAAATGATTCCCTTCGAAAGCAACTGAATTGAAAGGTAGGAAGCGACAACTATGATCTTGTCGACTTAGTCAAAAGGTTTCATACCTTTTGACTTTGTCGAAAGCTTTACCTTTCGACTTTGTCGAAAGGTTTCAATTAAAACAAGAAACAACCCAATCAAAACCTTTTATTTAAAACCATTTGACATTGTCGAAAGCTAGCAGGAGTATTTTCTTTAGAACTAAAACAAAGTTTGATCACTTTTGAAAGCTCTAACTTTTCGACCCTAAACCTTTCAACTCCTTCCAGTTCACTATGTACTAGTTGTCTGATATCATGTGCACTGGTTATTTGACCTAGTCAAAAGGTTTGATACCCTTCGACTTTGTCAGAAGGTTTAGAATGGAGGTGGAACTTCTTGTCGAAAGAGTTGAAATAGTAGAAAAACTATTTGTTTGTACTTTAAAATAGTTCTTTTATATTCAACCTGCCTTGTTTGTCTGAATCTGATTGATTGGCAGATTTTTTATGTTAAAAAATACTGCTGAATTTCCTTTTTAGAAATTTAAACAATTTTGAAAAAGCCCTGCTTTCCTTTATAATTACATAAAACATTTAAGCCTCATACCTTTGATATTATTACATAACTATTAAATCGTCTTAGGAAATTTAGGAAAAATTCCAGAAAATCAATTCATACGTTCTTTTCAACATGTAACAACTTCGGATCCAAACAATAATTATTTTTCCTGGAATAAATTTATGATCCAAAACACCATTTTTCTTTCTTAGAAAATTCATAACAATTCTACAAAAATTCATGAAAATCTAAAAATTGAAACCCATCTCTAAAATATCATTTTAGATCACCATAAAAAATCGCAAGGCTAACAGATGTCATTTAATAGGGTTTTCATCTTAAAACTTTTCATAAATCCATATGTCATCAACATGTAATATAATCATTTTATCATTCGAAAACCTGGCAAATCTTTGCAAAATTATTTGGATTTAATCTTAAACCAAAATTTGGAGATGTAAACTTTATTCACCTTTGCTTTAGAGATTAAGGAGCTTGAGATTTGAATGAGTTTTGATTTGAATTTGCTTTTCCCTAAGCTTTTCCTTAGTTTCCTCTTCTTCTTTCCTTGTTAATGTTGGCCGGCCTTGATTTTGAAAATTATGAAATGGAGTGAATGTTTACATAGTACACAGCCTAAGGAAGGAGATATAGGAATGGCCTCTTTCCCATAGTACCCCTCCTATAATTCATTTTAATCCCTTTTTAATTCATTATTTTAAAAAGCATGGCTTCCTTAAATAAATCAAATATCAATTTCCTAATCAACACATTATTTTATTTAGTCTATCTAACTAAATCTCCTAAATAATGTTATCAAAAATCTAGGGTGTTACAGACTCCCCTCGTTAAAGAATTTCGTCCTTGAAATTACCGTATGGTACACAAAACAAACGAGAAGGTAAAACATACCATTAAACAAATCAGGATAAGTATCTTTAATCCTGCTCTTAACCTCCCAAATGCAGTCTTTGTCATCGTCACTCTACTGGACTTTGACTAATTTGACCATCTTGGTTCTAAGCCTCTTCTCATCTCTCACAACAATGCAAACTGGTTTTCTCACTATGGTCAAATCCGGTTCTACCACTAATCATCTAGCACTATCAGTGCAATAGTAGTCTTCGGATCTCTAACACACCATCTGAGATAAGAAACATGAAAAACATCATGGCACCTGCCAAACTGCTCGGTAACTCAAGTATATAAGTGAGTTCCTGATCCTCTCAAGAATACGAAAAGGTCCAATGAACCTAGGAGATAACTTCCCTGACTTCCCAAATCTAAGCACACCCTTCATCGGTGCAATTTGACAAAAACCTGGTCCCCAACTAAGAACTTCAAATCTTTTCATCTCTTGTCTACATAACTTTTTTGCCTAGACTGAGCCTCCTTCATTCTATCCTGAATGACCTCAATCTTTTTTATAACCTCTCTAACCAGATTTGGACTAAGAATGAACTTATCATGTTCCTCCAACCATCATACGGGAGATTTGCATAGCCTCCCATTCAAAGATTCAAACGGTGCTATCCCAATAGTAGTCAAATAACTTTTGTTATACGAAAACTCGACTAGATGTAGATGGTCTTCCTGTGATCCCCTAAAATCAAGAACACAAGCTCGTAATAAATCTTCCAAGATCATGTTAACTCTTTCCATTTTCCTAGCTATCTATAGATGGTAAGTGGTACTCATCTTTAGCTTGGTTCCCAAACCTTCCTGCAGACTCTTCCAAAACTCGATAGTGAACAAGGAATCTTTGTCACTAACTATACTACTCAGAAACCCATGCAGTCTAACCACATTCTTCATGAACAATCTCACTAAAACCGGTGCCGTCCTGGTTGACATAACTGGAATGAAATGGGCACTCTTGGTCAATAGTCCACTATGACCCATATACTTTCATTACCCCTATTTGACCTTGGCAACCCATCAATGAAGCCCATAGAAATAGAATCCCACCTCCATACTGGAATATCTAACGACTGAAGCAAACCACTTGACTTCTGGTGTTCGACCTTTGCCTGTTGGCAATTCAAGCACTGCCTTACACATAAACCAACATCCCGCTTCATACCTTCCTAGAAGAAACTCCTCTTCATATCCTGATATATCTTGGTACCTCCGGGATGTATAGTGAACTTCAAACGAGGTCATTCTACTAAGACTTCATTCCTTATGTTTCCTACACTTGAAACACAAAATTTTCCTTTCTTTCTCAACCACCCATTCCGGTCAAGACTGAAATCTTTTATGTCATCGCTCTTGGTTCCTTCCTTTAGTTTTTTGACCCATTTAACTAATACAGGATCCTCTATCTGCTTAGAAGTAGTTCGTTCGATCAACACTGGTCGAACTTCTAAACAAGACAATACAACTGTATTTCCACTATACCCAGCCTTAGATCTCCATTGCACTATGCAATCTGCTAATGCTTCTAAATCTTTCCACTCAGCCATCATTGCTTCTTATGTTTCTTACAAAGCACATCTGCAACCTTTTGCCCTTCCCAGGTGTGTACTCAATCCCAAAATCATAAGCAGCTATGAACTCTAACCACCTCTGATGTCTCATGTTCAACTCCTTCTGAGAGCACAAATACTTTAGTGACTTATGATCTATATATAGCTCAAACCTTTCTCCTAAAAAGTGATGTCTCCACGCCTTCAAAGCAAAAATCACTGCAGCTAATTCGAAATCATGCATCAGATATCTGACCTCATGTGGTCTAAGCTATCTAGAAGCATAGGTAGTCACTTTATCTCTCTACATTAACACAACTCCTAATCCTGTTCCACACGCATCAGTGTAAACTACCGAATCCTATTTCCCTTTTGGAACAACCAACACCGCTGCATTAGCCAATAAGTGTTTCAAACTTTGGAATGCCTCCTCACACTTATCGATCCATACAAACTTCACATCCTTCCTCGTTAGCTTGGTCATCGGTGCTGCTATCCCCAAGAAATCCTAAATGAACCTCCAATAATAACTAACCAATAAAAGGAGACTCTTAATCTCGATAACTATCTCAGGTCTCTTCCAACAATTCACTTTCTCGATCTTAGTCGGATCCACCGATAACCCTTCATCTGAGACTACATGACCAAGAAACTTCTTTCTTTTAGTTGATGCTTTCTCAGCATCTCAAGCACCACTCTAAGATGAACTTCATTCTCTATTTCATCCTTAGAGTGAATCAAGATATTATCTATGAAAACGAGCATGAACCTATCCAAGTGCTCTTAGAAAATCTGGTTCATCAAATCCATAAAGAAAGTCGGAGCATTCGTCAGTCCGAACGGCGTGACTAACCATTCGTACGACCCATATCTGGTCCTGAAAACCTATTTCCAAATCCAACTAAGAAAATACCTTTGCTCCACTTAGCTAGTCGAACAAATCATCAATCCTGGGCAGTGGATATAGATTCTTTATCTTCATCTCATTCAACTTACGATAATCGATACATAGCCACAACGATCTGTCCGGCTTCTTAGCTAACACTACTGCTGTACCCCACAGCGAACTGCTCGACCCAATAAAACTCTTGCCCTCTAAATCCACCAATTACACCTTTAACTCTCTTGTATCTGAAGGGTCATCCTTCTTGGTGGGCTACTCATTGGTTCGGCTCCTAGAACCAAATCTATCCGAAACTCAATAGTTCGCCGTGGCGGTAATCTAATTACAGGCCCAAACACATCTATGAATTCTCCAAACATGAAAACTCGGGTCAACCCATCATCTGAATCCAAAGCACCCAAAAAAGCAAACTTTGTACCGCTAGAACCTCCTATGGTGAGAACAATCCGGTCTCAACAATCCGGGTGTCTAAGAGATATCTTCCTACCCTGGCAAAATATCTTAACATTGTACTCACTTAACCAATCCATGCCAAGGATAATCCCGAACCCCATAAAATCAAACATATGCAAACTGCACACAAAAGTATGACCTAACAGGTCAAACTTAAACTGGTCACACCTCAACCCTAGACTTGCGTACCCTTCTATTGGATTCATAACCCGTAAGGAAATAACTAAATAGGTGGGTTCAAGATTAAACATATCTATCAAACATCTAGATGTAAAAGAATGCGATGCACTAGTATCAAATAAAACGCTAACAGACATATCATTGATCTAAAGCGTTCCCCAACGACTGCCTTACCCTTTTCCTGGGTTGTTGGCTTAGAAGCAGCCGGCTCCAATGCATATACCTTGCCCTTACCATCTCTAATGGGCTCCTTACACTGGTTCTTTTAATGGTCTATTTGGTCACAGTTGTAGCACTTGATATTCTTCCCCTTTTCCACATCCTTTGCTTTCCCTAAGTGACACTCAATAACAAAGTGCCCTTTCTTGTCGCATTTATAGCAGACAACCTCAGACTTCCCTTTCTTGGCTGCTCCACCCTTCTGAGCACCTTTCTTGAGAAAGAACTTCCTCTTTTGGCCCTGCCCAACATGGAGCCCTTTTGCCTCGCTCTTCTCCAAAGACTCAATGACTTCCTCCTACCTCAACGTCTTATCTACAACAATATCAGAAGGATCTCTAAGATTAGACAAAGTAACACTAGCCAACTCCGACTTTAACCCTTTGATAAACTTCTCATTCCGCTTCAACACTATATCCACTGGAGCATCTCCATACCGGGCCAACTCTTCAAACTTCCTAGCATACTCAACAACCGACATCTTACCCTGAACTAGCTTAGCAAACTGTCTAATCAAAGTTGACCGTGCCATCACAGACATAAACCTCTATTAGAATCTCCTCTTGGAATCCTTCCAGGTTACTGTCTCCTCATCAACAATCGCTGTCACACTGTTCCATCAAAACAATGCAGCTTCCTAAAGCTGCCTGGACGCCAACCTCCTCTTCTGCTCATAATTGAGCCCAAGATCTGCAAAAGTTATTTTGTAGTGCAACAACCAGTTCTCAACTCCAATGGCATCCTCCGTTCCCACAAACGGCTTCCCTCCCAGCTTCACATAATCACCTCTCATCTTAGCGAAATGATTAACTATCAGAACTTTTGCAACTCTTGCTCCTGTAGCACTTCCTCCTAATACTCTGACTGTAACTCTTGCCTGCATCATATTCATGAAAAATTGATACATGGCTTCCATTTCGACCCACGGGACTTTTGCACCAACATTCTCCGCCTGACATTGGTTTCTCCCAACATTAGGTCCGGCATTCCTTTCGGTGCTTCCCTTCCTTAGTTAACTCTACCTCTTCTACAATCCATATCTGTATTCAAACCTCATGAGATACAGAAAGATAACCTAATCAAAGATAGATGAATGGAGATAAAGCGCATACTTATATACAACAAATACAAGTACGTTACTATAGCATTAACCCAACCCCAAATCTTGCTCTAATTTCGTTGGAATTTTGTTTTAAAAACTAATTTTTAATTAAATTTTTCATAAACCTATGCTCTGATACCAAGTTATAACATCCCGTATCTTGAGGCCAAAAGCTAACCGCTATGGATGCTGCAGTCATCCACAATTTTAATTTCTGGTGATGAAATACGGTAATGTGAATAGTGTCCATAATATCAGAAGCACTTGAATATGAACAAAATTCAAAGTTTCCAAAAATAATAATTTATGTGATTACATTTACACGATTCATATCCATGTTACAAAAATCATAACGTATTTCCAAGCAATGATCAAATATAATTACAACAATATGCCAAGAGCGACATATGAAGATACCCCTTGGACGATCAAAGTAAAATAGACATAAATGTCATATTACACAACGTAAAAAAATTTAAAACAGAATTCTTAAATTTATCTATCCGTCAGCCACCTTGTCTTCACAAGATTACTCGCCAAAATCTGCTAAAACCTGAAAACCTAAACCCTCAGCCTACTCAAATCAATTTTGAGCACCCGAGAAATTAAGGGAAACAAAAACTTCAAATTAGACATAAAGCTTGGCATGAATAATTTCTGTTACATCTTTGTTTACTGATATATAGTGAGACCACGCACTACAAGAAAATTTGCCTTTAGTTGCACTTATTAGTAGCCTTCAAATGTAAGTGCAACCATTGTCATTCCACACTTATATTTATGTAGGCATTTTAGCTTTTTAATGCTGCCAAAATTTAGCGCCCTCCCCCGCTAATAAAACTTTTATCATGTTTTTTCCCCTCATTCCCAAATTCGCTTCTTTTTCCCATCTCCACTTTAGATAATTTTGTCTCTCCACATGTTTCCTCCATCGTCGCACTACTCCCCTTCATTAATATACTACTCTCTACCTCATCGATTCACTCCTCCGTCGACCCGCTTCCATTTCTGCAAAACTCTAAGTAGATCTCCTCTCAGCAAGCCCTAAACCAATCAACTCCTCCTTAAGCCCTAAATCAATCAACCATGTAGGAGTAACTTATCTTTCATATTTCAATCTAAATCCAAGGAGACAAATATCCACAACCATCTTGAAATTACAATACACACACACACACACACACACACATATATATATAAAGAAAACAGAAAATGGTTAAATGAACCTCTAGACTTGGTTCATATAAATACAGACTATTGGTATGAAGACTATACTTACAATGAGTTATATTAAGGAGAAAAGTTACAAGATGGTAAAACAAAAATTAGAAGACTCTGAACAGATCAAAATGAAATGGGTTCCTAATTCCTATTTTACTAATCTACTTACTGCACCCTTGGGTCTAAACACTTTCAAGCTTCCAGTAAGGTAACCCCATGGATAATAAACAAAGCAAACAAAATATTTCACAAAGTATAATATTAATTTTGATAGAAATTTTGACATACACTATAAAGTTTATCTCTGGATTTGCTTTTAGCATATATATCCAAGACATTGTACAAAACATTTTAGTTATTTTTCATAAATATCAATAAAAATTTGGTATCACACCAAATCTGGTATTACACCCCCTCCTTGTATTGGTATCAGAGCCTAAAGATTACCAGGCCCAATTAAAATGAGTTATACAAAATTCAATTACTTAAATTTAGAGATTAACAATCCAACAAAAAGGATTATTACTCTAGACAAACAAAAACACATATGTTACATTAATAATTCTGAATATAAACATAAAATTCATTCAGAAATGGAACACACGAATTCATTAACAGATTTAATTATAGAACTAAGTAAGAACTTAAATCTCTATAATGAAAAACATTATAACTTAATTCAGTTAGTCCTTGATGGGATAATTGAAAAAAAAAATTGAAATGGATTTACGTCTTTCGGATTTTAAGTGATTTAAGCTATGAATTAAACTAATTGTGTTAACCGCTCAAGTGATTATTTTAAGTATGAAACATATTAGTAGCAGAAGAAAGTTAAATAACTTCTAATTATAAGCTAGAGAAATAAGAGTTTCTTACATAGTTGTCTTCTGCGTTCTTCCTCTTTGTCTTTGTTCAGAGATTGTTTAGTTCCAGAACATTTGTTTCAGCATCACCATTATTGAAAGGAAAAATAAAAGGAAGCTTTTATTACACACTAGAGTTTTTACAAATGAAGAGAGCTTGTTGTGATTTTCAATGTCCCTTCTTACTTCCTACTAACTCCTTATACAGATGGAGTAGATCATAAAGGAAAACGGACAGCTGTCCAAAAATGACTTACATCTGGAGATAATATATTGTCCACTAAAAAAGGAAAAAGGAAAAGGAAAAGATAGCACTAATAAATCTTTACATTTGTCACAAAAGTATAAGGTGCTAGTCTTCACTTTCCATAGTGCGGAATCTAAAGCCTTTAAGTCTTTTCTCTTTTGGTTTTATCCATCAGTAGACATGCTGGTGGATAACACGTCATCTTTGTCATCATCAATGTTGTTTTTTCTGTCTCTTTCCTTTTTTTAGCTTTTGACAAGAGATGGTTTAAGATGAAAGATGTCAAAACCTCTGTAGTTTAGTCTCTGGTCTTTGAGGAATTTTGTTATGTAAATCTTCATAACTGGGGTTTCAGCATAAAGATAAAGATTGTTATTATTCCAGTCTTCATCTTGAGCTATTTTGTATGCCCTATACCTTTCATATGTTTGTTGGACTGTAGGAATGTCGTCAGCATGAGTTGAGGGATAATTATTATCCCAATCTTCGTATGTTGGATTAATGAATTTGGCTTTAATAATAATAATTATATGTTTTGTTGGTTCGTATATGGATTTCCCAAAATGGGGAGGTGTTGATTTCAGATCCATATATATGTCTGTGGCTAAAACATTTGTAAAATGGTCAATAATACTTCCTATAGGTTCAGGAAGTTCATCAGTGTGCCATTCATAAAAGTAAATTCTTTTGACAATTCCAAGATTTATGAGGAGGGAAGGATTAAAAGTGGTGTCATCATATACTAAATATTTGTAATTTATGAGGTTAATAGTAAATTATGGCATTGCACAGATTGTAGTGCAGGAACAGTTTGTGGAGGAGGAGAGGCATGAAGAAAATTTCTTCGTACATGGGACATTAAGGTTCCTCAAAATATCCCAAGAAATTTGTAATCCTTCAACAGTCGAACTTGAAATTTTTGCCATAAGTTTGATGGCTTTGTTGAAAATTTGTGGAGAGAGATCATAAGGGTGATTTATGAAAAATAGTTCTCTAATAAGATTTTCAGAGAAATTTGGAAAAATTGTTTTTGTTTTGTAAAGTAGGTTTTTCTGAAAACGTAGCTTTTTGTATGGGTTTCCTAAATTTGTAAAGTTGCTTTTCTCAGCTTTGATAACTGTAGCAAAAGAGGTCTGTGGCATGAGATTTGTAGAAGTTTCCGGGATTTCTTTTTTTATTAATTTCCCAAGAGATATGTTTTGTAAGCTTTGTATATCTTCAGAGACAACATAATCATCTCCAAATTTTTTCTGTAATTCTGTTTTGGCTTCATCAAAACTAGCAAAGCCTATGTAAAGTGGTGTTCCCAATCTGGGGTTTTCTTGTATGTATTTGATCTTTGTGATCATTTGTTCCCATGTGGAGTAAATTCCAGCATCGGGTCCTGTAAACAGACCATAATAAAGGAATTTTCTTTGTTTATCAGTTGTAAATTTTTGTACTAGAGTATACAAGATACTCAATTTTTGTTTGTTGGCTTCATGCGGTGTTTTCATATTCCATATGTTGTCTAAAATCTGTTGATCTTCATCTGTAATTTTTGCCTTGGTGACAAATTTGTTTTGTTTTGAGTATGTCTTCAAGTACATTGAAGGATTTTGTTGTTCTTCCATAGTTGCTAAGTATCTGCAAGAATCATGTTAGCAATGTCTGAAAATGGAAAATCTTATCTTAATAACCTAGATAATTTATCTGGTAGAAAGTTGTCTTTTCCTTTTATATGTTCCCAGCAGATGTTTGTTCCACAATTTGTTATGGAGTATTTAAATTCTAGCCATCTATTATTTAAAATTCCCTTGTCTTTTTTGTTTTCTGTATATTTGACTATGGATTCACAGTCAGTTCTTAATGTAATTTCCTTTTGTGAAATTATGAAAAGCTTGAAGGATTCTAACACATAGATTATGGCTAGGATCTCATAGCCTAAGGATGTCATGTATCCTTTTTCTTTGTATACACCAGAAGTGTATCTACATATTTTTTCTGTATTCTTATTTTCATATTTATTATTTTTGCTTAATAAAATTCCGCCCCAACCACGGGATGATCCATATGTTTCAATTATTAAGTAATCTGTTTGTAGTGGTAGGCTTAGTGGGTTTAGACCATTTGCAATTTATTTTATTTTTTGTATCTGTTTTATATCTTCAATATTAAAATCTCTGTTTCCCTTTGGGCTAGCTTTATTGTACAAAGGCCCAGTGTATTTTGAAAGATCTTTAATATATGGTCTTGCATAATTTACAAGTCCGAGGAAAGCTTGAAATTGTTTTAAGTTTTCAATCTTATCAGGAAATTCTAATATCTTTCTTGTTATATGTGGTTGTAATTCTATGGTTCCTTTGCCAATTTTGGTTCCAAGGAATTCGATAGTGTTTTTTATTAATTCTATCTTCTTTTTGGATATTATTAGACCATGAGCCTCAATTAGTTTTAGGACCGTGTATAGATGTGATATATGTTCTTGTTTTGTTTTAGAGAAAACAAGTATATCATCTATGTATACACATGTATAATTGTTACAATGTTGAAAAATGCTGTCCATTTTTCTTTGGAATATCTGTGGAGCATTTTTTAGTCCGAATGGCATGACTAGCCACTCATAATGTCCTTCACTACAAGTAAAAGCAGTCCAAGGTATGGATTCTGGATGCATTTTAACTTGCCAGAAACCAGATTTAAGATCAAACTTGGAGAACTAGTTTGAGCCTTGTATTTTTATGATGAGAACATCTTTGTTTGGTATACAATATCCATCTTCATGGGTATTGTCATTAAGTCTTGTATAATTCATGACCATTCTAGACTGGCCACGTTTTCTTTTCGATTCTTTTTGTATGATAAACGCTGCCGTCCTATGTCTTGAATCTGTCTTTCTTATGATATTTAAATCAGTAAGTATTTTAATATGCATTTCGAATTCATCCATAATCCAATTATCATACTTGGGGGAACCAGTTTTTATTTTTAAGTCTGGGTTTATTATGTTCAATTTACATTGTATTTTATCTTTTTCCCAAAACTTTAGTGGTTTTTCTCCTATGATTTCTATTTTTTCTAATTTAGAAATCAGTTGGTCAATATCATCTTTTGTTAGTAATAATTTACGCTGTGCATTTATCATTTGTAAATCTTTTGTTAATTTTTCCTTTTGTAACTATAATTCTTTGTTGGAAGAAAATCATAATTGTTTTGCTCAAGTTCAACAGTTGTTTTGTTTGTATGATTTAAGTTTTTGCATTAGCGAGGAATTGGGCAGTTGCAAGGTTTGTATGATTTAAGTTTTTGCATTGGCCAGGAATTGGGCAGTTGCAAAGTTCCAATTTGTCTGAATATACCGATGGCAGTGTTGTTGATTTATGTCCACCACGCTTTGCAAGCGCAAACTCTGGTAAGATGGGTGTAAGTGTTGTGTTTTTAGAAATTTGTATATAATCTTTATTAAATGAAAAACTCCCATTATCATTTAATAAAAAATCTAAACCAAGTATTAATTTGATATCTTGTAGGTTTAATGCTAAAACCCAGAGTTGTTTTAGGTTTATCTGCTTTTGTAATATGTTTAGAAGGAATAAGGCTGGAGCAAATAGTAGAACTGGTTGCACCGATATCAATAAAAGCTAGAACTTGTATATCAATCCCTTTTATATTGAGTTTTGTTGGAATTCGTAATTCTTTTAGGCTACCAGTATTACAAATTCGTGGAATTTGTATTGGTTTATCAAGAATATTTAAATGAGCATGATGTTCATGGCTAGTATCTGGATAAATATTGTTTAAGTTCATTTGTTCTTGGTTATAAGCTTGTTCGTTTAATAAATCATTGTTATGGGTGAGTATACCTTTTCCTTTATCAAGAGTTAGTAGTTTATTTTTTAAATCTTCTAATTCTATTTCTATGTTGTTTGTTCTTTCTTCAAGAATTTTTATTCTGTCTTCATTTATTTTATTTTTATCAGTATAAGTAAATTTTATCTCTTTAGGAACTTGTATAGCAAACTTGTTTGTAGCACAAATTTCGCAAATCTCAATTGTGCAAGTTGTAAATTTATATCGCTTGTCAAAGGCAGGGTACCAAGGACAAAACTCACATTTCTTTGTATCAGTTCCCATCTTATACTTAAAGTTATGGGTACATATTTCTTTATTCATTATGTTAAAATATGATTCATTTGTTAAATCTTCTTCAAATGTTGTTAGTTCATTGATTAGACCATAATCAGATGAACTTTCTTGTTTATGGTCTTCTAATCCTTCAAGAGAGATTATGGAGTAGATTGTTGACGTTTCTGAAACATCAGAAGCAATTTCTATTAGATCTTCTTTGACTGAATCAACAAGGTTTGATTCTCTTGTATATAAGTTTTGTTTTTTCGGGCACGCGGATGATAAGTGTCCTTTTTCATTACATGCAAAATATGTAATTGTATTTGCGTATGTTTTCTTTGGATTATATTTCCTAACATGTCTATCTTTGTTTAAGTATGGTTTTCTAGCGTTTGATCTTCTTAAGTAATATTTTTTTGTATATTTCTTTTTGAATTTCGGTTTGTTCTCAATCTTACGAGAACCATATTGTTGTGGTGCATATATTTATCCACAAAACCCATAATTTTTTTGTTTTAATTCTTTTTGGATTTTTATGTAGGTACATATCTTTTTTAATTCTGAGATGATATGTGTAATTCTTATCCCAATGTTATTATAACTCGGGGGTGAATTTTCAGGTTTATCTTGATAATCTGTTATCCAGGACCTATGTATTTCTTTTCCTAAATCACCTGGTAATTTAGAAAAAAGTCTATTTCCAACTTCTATATTATAATAATTTCCGGAAATTGTGGCATAATGAAGATATTCTTTTAGGAATTTTATTATGTATCTCCAATCTAGGAGTTATATTTGTTCAAGATCGCGCATTGCTTCTTGTTGTCTTATTGTTATTCCTGTGTTCACATCTCTTCCGGTTAAGATAGTGTGTATGGAATACGCAAAATTATAGATATTGTCTCCTTGGGCGATAAGGTTTGCAATATCTCCTGGGAAATCTTTTTTGTATGATTCCCATATTGCTTTGGCGTTGTCACCTAAGTAATTTTCAGCAATTCTGATCATTTCTTCACCAGAATTGATGTCTAGATGTCTTGCTGAATAGTCTCTAGCTATTGCGGCAGTCCATTGTTCTAGATATGTATCTAGCAGCTGGGGATGACATTCAGTTATGTTTAAAATGACTGAGTTATTTTGGAAATAAGATTTCTCATCAAGTAATCTTTTTCCTATAGTTCTTAAATTTGGATTTGTATCTGTATATGTATTGTATGCCCTTCTAGGAGGTTGTCCTACTTCATATGGCATTGTTTGGTCTTTATTCCTATCTGGATATTTATGACTAATTCCTGATTCAGCACTTGTTTCAGGATCAGCTAAATCCATATGTTCTGTAAATTCTGAAATAATATCGTCAAGAATTTCATTTTTATGTATTTCTGTAGGTAGAACTGAATCGTTTAGATAATTACTAATATTTTGTATTTCCCTCATTCTTACATTATTTTTATCATAAAGTGTCTTGGTTTATTTGCCTTGATGATTTTAAACTTTGTTCGAGGTTAAATATGTCAGATGGTTCAAGAACCATCCCAAGTTCTTTTGGATAAATGATTCTATCCATTTATTCTTTTGCTTAGTTCTTCAGTTTCATCATTTGTTTCAACTTCTTGTTGGTTCGATGGGCCATAATCTTTAAATCTTATGGACATAGATTTTTTTAAATTATTATATGTTACAACATTGTTTGGTTTTATTGCTACAGCTGTTTCATTTGGATTTGTTATATTCCATTCATGACCAGCAAGAACAGAGGAATCAATTTCCATAGGTATTATGAAAGTTATTCCAGTGGAGTTTAATGTTTCGATGACCTTGTCTAATTTTATTTTTATTTTAGGGTCATGTCTGGACATACATTTTCCCAAAAATGTAATATCTAATAATATGTATTTTCCTTGGAAATTTTCATACCCTTTAGTTTGTATGACTAATTTTACATGTTTGTAGAAATCATTTATGTCCATTATAAAGTTTGGGGCAATATAAACAATACCAACGTTGTTGTTCATATCAACTTCCATGGTTCCAAATATAGCTCTATCTAAGTCTTGGTGCCTATCATCTATTCGTATTAGTAGAAGTTTCGCTTCTATTTTTTGTCTTGTTAATCCTCTTACTCCTATGACAATAAGTCCTAGGTGGATCATTTTATATTTTTGTATTTTAAGTTGGTTTATGGCTTCTGGAGTCATAAGATTTATTATTTGTTGGTTTCCATCTGGAACAGCAAACATCTGTTCTCTGTGGTGTCTGTATAATCCTGTTACTACCGTAAATACACCAGTTCTATATATTTCTCTAGGATTTAATGTATTTAGTTGGTTATTTGAAAATATTTCGATATCTCTGTTTAGGTCTATTATTTCTTCTAATTGAGTTTGTGTGTTTGTACTCCTTCTAAGTACATTATCTATCTATCCTAATGATGAGATAGAATTTGTTTCTTTAGTCCTGTTAGATCTGTCATCTGTTAAGGTCCTAGAAAGGCCACTAAAGGATAGTCTTCTATTCATATTTTATCTAATTGTTTATACATAAGAAAATTCATTTTTGATTTTTTACTTATTATTGTTGTTGTAGGATCATTTGGTCCTAAATTCATTTTTTGTAAACTTTCAGCTAATTTATTTATTTCAAATTCTTGGCTTTTACTTGTGTGATCTATGTCAAACATCTTGTTTTGAATATTATCAATTTTATTTTGTATTTGTGTAGCTATTATTGTATTATTTTGTAGTATTTGTATTCTATCACTTTTTCCTGGGAAGTCGTCTTTATTATATCCAACGTTTATATTAGTATCACTAAATCTATAGTTTGATTCTACATATTTAGTTGCTTCTTGGAAATATTTATCTTCAAAACTCATTAACTTAAAATTAGAAGTTTGATTTCTTTTAACATTTCTTCAATTTGTTGTATTTGTTTATCAAACTGATTTTTATCTTTTCCCGTTTGTTCTTTTAATTTTATCATTAATTCTTTGGAATGTATTTCTATGTCTTTTGGTTTATTTTCTTCAATTAGATTTTTTAATTGGATTATGTCTTTTTTGTTAGGGAATTCTTTTAATTTTATCACTTTGAATTTTTCTGATAGTTTGCTCAGGGTTAATTCAAAATTATCTATTTTATATAGATTTGTTTTTAAATATTCTTGGTTGTTTGAGATTTGTTTTAGTAATTTATTTTTTTCAATTATCCCATCAAGGACTAACTGCATTAAGTTATAATGTTTTTCATTATAGAGATTTAAGTTCTCACTTAGTTCTATATTTAAATCTGTTAATGAATTCATCTGTTCCATTTCTGAATGAATTTTATGTTTGTATTCAGAATTATTAATGTAACATATGTGTTTTTGTTTGTCTAGTGTAATAATCCTTTTTGTTGGATTGATAATCTCTAAATTTAAGTAATTGAATTTTGTATAACTCATTTTAATTGGGCCTAGTAATCTTTAGGCTCTGATACCAATACAAGGAGGGGGGTGTAATACCAGATTTGGTGTGATACCAAATTTTTATTGATATTTATGAAAAGTAACTAAAATGTTTTGTACAATGTCTTGGATATATATGCTAAAAGCAAATCCAGAGATAAACTTTATAGTGTATGTCAAAATTTCTATCAAAGTTAATATTATACTTTGTGAAATATTTTGTTTGCTTTGTTTATTATCCATGGGGTTACCTTACTGACAGCTTGAAAGTGTTTGGACCCAAGGGTGCAGTAAGTAGATTAGTAAAATAGGAATTAGGAACCCATTTCATTTTGATCTGTTCAGAGTCTTCTAATTTTTGTTTTACCATCTTGTAACTTTTCTCCTTAATAAAACTCATTGTAAGTATAGTCTTCGTAAGAGGGGGGTGTAATACCAGATTTGGTGTGATACCAAATTTTTATTGATATTTATGAAAAATAACTAAAATGTTTTGTACAATGTCTTGGATATATATGCTAAAAGCAAATCCAGAGATAAACTTTATAGTGTATGTCAAAATTTCTATCAAAATTAATATTATACTTTGTGAAATATTTTGTTTGATTTGTTTATTATCCATGGGGTTACCTTACTGGCAGCTTGAAAGTGTTTAGACCCAAGGTTGCAGTAAGTAGACTAGTAAAATAGGAATTAGGAACCCATTTCATTTTGATCTGTTCAGAGTCTTCTAATTTTTGTTTTACCATCTTGTAACTTTTCTCCTTAATAAAACTCATTGCAAGTATAGTCTTCGTACCAATAGTCTGTATTTATATGAACCAAGTCTAGAGGTTCATTTAACTATTTTCTATTTTCTTTAAGTATTTTTTGTCTAACTAGTTCATAATGTTCTTTAACATAAAGGTCTAGCATTCTGTTAGCAATGTTTCCTTCTGATTTGTGAGAATCAAAAACAAAGTAGGTTTGCATAAATTGTTTTAACACTTTATTTTTGTCTAGTTTAGGTTCATCATCAAGGTTTATGAATTTTTTTGTATAGTTATGTTTAAATGTTTTTGCAATATTATATTGCTGGCTTTCGTTTAGATCAGTATTCTTTAGGATTATTAATACCTTTGTCATAAATTTTTGATCTAAGAAATTTTGTAGGGCTTCTATGTTTTTGATCATTGGAAGATTGACCAATTTAGTTTTCCCAGTCGGTCGTCTGTAATTTTATAGTTGTTTTTTAAAATTTTCCATTTATTCCATTCTGTGCAAAAGTCTCTACAGAATCTTTCAATTATTATTATGTTTCCTGGTTCTCTGAGGTAATTAAAGTTATTAAATATTTGTATGAAATCCATGTCACAGTCATTTATATTTATTAGCTCATGTATATATTTTTGTTTAAATATTGTCAGGATTTCAGTTTTTTGGTTTTCTGTTGTACTTGTGTTATGTTTTAAAATGTTTATTATGTCTAACATAAAGTTGTCTTCTAAGCTTTTTTGTAGATTTTCCATGAAATTTTTTATGAGTGGATATGTAAAACTTGTTTTTTAAGTTTAAGAGGGTCTGATCAAAGACTTAGAGGTGTTTTTAGAACGAGAGAAACATTTCTGTAAGAAATCATATTATCATAAGGGCCATAATTAAACAAAAATTTAAGGTTTCTTAATTTTACTAATAAATTTTTTATCTCAAGACCTACCACTTACTGGGACAATTTAAGTTTGAATTCATAACTAATTATCACTGGAAATCCTCACCTTGTTATCCTAGAGTCTACTGTTTTCCCCTAACGGCCATTTTGCCTAAGCGGGTACTTTTTCAACTTTGAAACGGATTTACGTCTTTTGGATTTTAAGCGATTGAAGCTATGAATTAAACTAATTGTGTTAACCGCTCAAGTGATAATTTTAAGTAAGAAACATATTAATAGCAGAAGAAAGTTAAATAACTTCTAATTATAAGCTAGAGAAATAAGAGTTTCTTACATAGTTGTCTTCTGCGTTCTTCCTCTTTGCCTTTGATCAGAGATTGTTTAGTTCCAGAACATTTGTTTCAGCATCACCATTATTGAAAGGAAAAATAAAAGGAAGCTTTTATTACACACTAGAGTTTTTACAAATGAAGAGAGCTTGTTGTGATTTTTAATGTCCCTTCTTACTTCCTACTAACTCCTTATATAGATGGAGTAGATCATAAAGGAAAACGGACAGCTGTCCAAAAATAACATACATCTGGAGATAATATATTCTCTACTAAAAAAGAAAAAAGGAAAAGGAAAAGATAGCACTAATAAATCTTTACATTTGTCACAAAAGTAGAAGGTGCTAGTCTTTACTTTCCATAGTGTGGAATCTAAAGCCTTTAAGTCTTTTCTCTTTTGTTTTTATCCATCAGTAGACATGCTGGTGGATAACACGTCATCTTTGTCATCATCAATGTTGTTTTTTCTGTCTCTTTCCTTTTTGTAGCTTTTGACAAGAGATGGTTTAGGATGAAAGATGTCAAAACCTCTGTAGTTTAGTCTCTGGTCTTTGAGGAATTTTGTTATGTAAATCTTCATAACTGGGGTTTCAGCATAAAGATAAAGATTGTTATTATTCCATTCTTCATCTTGAGCTATTTTGTATGCCCTATACCTTTCATACGTTTGATGGACTGTAGAATGTCGTCAGCATGAGTTGATGGATAATTATTATCCCAATCTTCGTATGTTGGATCAATGAATTTGGCTTTAATAATAATTATATGTTTTGTTGGTTCGTCTATGGATTTCCCAAAATGGGGAGGTGTTGATTTCAGATCCATATACATGTCTGTGGCTAAAACATTTGTAAAATAGTCAATAATACTTCCTATAGGTTCAGGAAGTTCATCAGTGTGTCATTCATCAAAGTAAATTCTTTTGACAATTCCAAGATTTATGAGGAGGGAAGGATCAAAAGTGGTGTCATCATATACTAAATATTTGTAATTTATGATGTTAATAGTAAGTTTTGGTATTGCACATATTGTAGTGCAGGAATAGTTTGTGGAGGAGGAGAGGCATGAAGAAAATTTCTTCGTACATGGGACATTAAGGTTCCTCAAAATATCCCAAGAAATTTGTAATCCTTCAACAGTCGAACTTGAAATTTTTGCCATAAGTTTGATGGCTTTGTTGAAAATTTGTGGAGAGAGATCATAAGGGTGATTTATGAAAAATAGTTCTCTACTAAGATTTTCAGAGAAATTTGGCAAAATTGTTTTTGTTTTGTAAAGTAGGTTTTTCTGAAAACGTAGCTTTTTGTATGGGATTCCCCAAATTTGTAAAGTTGCTTTTCTCAGCTTTGATAATTGTAGCAAAAGAGGTCTGTGGCATGAGATTTGTAGAAGTTTCCGGGATTTCTGTTTTTATTAATTTCCCAAGAGATATGTTTTGTAAGCTTTGTATATCTTCAGAGACAACATAATCATCTCCAAATTTTTTTTGTAATTCTGTTTTGGCTTCATCAAAACTACCAAAGCCTTTGTAAAGTGGTGTTCCCAATCTGGGGTTTTCTTGTATGTATTTGATCTTTGTGATCATTTGTTCCTATGTGGAGTAAATTCCAACATCGGGTCATGTAAACTGACCATAATAAAGGAATTTTCTTTGTTTATCAGTTGTAAATCTTTGTACTAGAGTATACAAGATACTCAAGTTTTGTTTGTTGGCTTCATGCGGTGTTTTCATATTCCATATGTTGTCTAAAATCTGTTGATCTTCATCTGTAATTTTTGCCTTGGTGACAAATTTGTTTTGTTTTGAGTATGTCTTCAAGTACATTGAAGGATTTTGTTGTTCTTCCATAGTTGCTAAGTATCTGCAAGAATCATGTTAGCAATGTCTGAAAATGGAAAATCTTATCTTAATAACCTAGATAATTTATCTGGTAGAAAGTTGTCTTTTCCTTTTATATGTTTCCAGCAGATGTTTGTTCCACAATTTGTTATGGAGTATTTAAATTTTAGCCATCTATTATTTAAAATTCCTTTATCTCTTTTGTTTTCTGTATATTTGACTATGGATTCACAGTCTGTTCTTAATGTAATTTCCTTTTGTGAAATTATGAAAAGCTTGAAGGATTCTAACACATAGATTATGGCTAGGATCTCATAGTCTAAGGATATCATATATCCTTTTTCTTTATATACACCAGAAGTGTATCTACATATTTTTTCTGTATTCTTATTTTCATATTTATTATTTTTGCTTAATAAAATTCCGCCCCAACCAAGGGATGATCCATCTATTTCAATTATTAAGTAATCTGTTTGTAGTGGTAGGCTTAGATGGTTTAGACCATTTGCAATTTCTTTTATTTTTTGTATCTGTTTTATATCTTCAATATTAAAATCTCTGTTTCCCTTTGGGCTAGCTTTATTGTACAAAGGCCCAGTGTATTTTGAAAGTTCTTTAATATATGTTCTTGCATAATTTATAATTCCGAGGAAAGCTTGCAATTGTTTTAAGTTTTCAATCTTATCAGGAAATTATAATATCTTTCATGTTATATGTGGTTGTAATTCTATGGTTCCTTTGCCAATTTTGATTCCAAGGAATTCGATAGTGTTTTTTATTAATTCTATCTTCTTTTTGGATATTATTAGACCATGAGCCTCAATTAGTTTTAGGACCGTGTATAGATGTGATATATGTTCTTGTTTTGTTTTAGAGGAAACAAGTATATCATCTATGTATACACATGTATAATTGTTACAATGTTGAAAAATGCTGTCCATTTTTCTTTGGAATATCTGCGGAGCATTTTTTAGTCCAAATGGCATGACTAGCCACTCATAATGTCCTTCACTACAAGTGAAAGCAGTCCAAGGTATGGATTCTGGGTGCATTTTAACTTGCCAGAAACCAGATTTAAGATCAAACTTGGAGAACCAGTTTGATTCTTGTATTTTGTTGATGAGAACATCTTTGTTTGGTATACAATATCCATCTTCATAGGTACTGTCATTAAGTCTTGTATAATTCATGACCATTCTAGACTGGCCACGTTTTCTTTCGATTCTTTTTGTACGATTAACGCTGCCGTCCTATGTCTTGAATCTGTCTTTCTTATGATATTTAAATCAGTAAGTATTTTAATATGCACTTTGAATTCATCCATAATCCAATTATCATACTTGGGCAAACCAGTTTTTATTGTTAAGTCTGGGTTTATTATGTTCAATTTACATTGTATTTTATCTTTTTCCCAAAACTTTAGTGGTTTTTCTCCTATGATTTCTATTTTTTCTAATTTAGAAATCAGTTGGTCAATATCATCTTTTGTTAGTAATAATTTACTAATATCCTGTGGATTTATCATTTGTAAATCTTTTGTTAATTCTTTCCTTTTGTAACTATAATTCTTTATTGGAAGAAAATCATAATTGTTTTGCTCAAGTTCAACAGTTGTTTTGTTTGTATGATTTAAGTTTTTGCATTAGCCAGGAATTGGGCAGTTGCAAGGTTCCAATTTGTCTGAATATACCGATGGCGGTGTTGTTGATTTATGTCCACCGCGCTTTGCAAGCGCAAACTCTGATAAGATGGGTGTAAGTGTTGTGTTTTTAGAAATTTGTATATAATCTTTATTAAATGAAAAACTCCCATTATCATTTAATAAAAAAATCTAAACCAAGTACTAATTTGATATCTTGTAGGTTTAATGCTAAAACCCAGAGTTGTTTTATGTTATAATATGGAGACCATGCTCCACATGTATTTGTAAAACTTATATTTATATTTTTGACAATATCTGTTATTATAGTTGTTGTGCCATCAAACTGGATACTTTGTTTAGGTTTATCTGCTTTTGTAATATGTTTAGAAGGAATAAGGCTGGAGCAAATAGTAGAACTAGTTGCACCGATATCAATAAAAGCTAGAACTTGTATATCAATCCCGTTTATATTGAGTTTTGTTGGAATTCATAATTTTTTAGACTACCGGTATTACAAATTAGTGGAATTTGTATTGGTTTATCAACAATATTTAAATGAGCATGATGTTCATGGTTAGTATCTGGATAAATATTGTTTAAGTTCATTTGTTCTTGGTTATAAGCTTGTTCGTTTAATAAATCATTGTTATGGGTGAGTATACCTTTTCCTTTATCAAGAGTTAGTAGTTTATTTTTTAAATCTTCTAATTCTATTTCTATGTTGTTTGTTCTTTCTTCAAGAATTTTTATTCTATCTTCATTTATTTTATTTTTATCAGTATAAGTAAATTTTATCTCTTTAGGAACTTGTATAGCAAACTTGTTTGTAGCACAAATTTGGAAAATCTCAATTGTGCAAGTTGTACATTTATATCGCTTGTCAAAGGCAGGGTACCAAGGACAAAACTCACATTTCTTTGTATCAGTTCCCATTTTATACTTAAAGTTATGGGTACATATTTCTTTATTCATTATGTTAAAATATGATTCATTTGTTAAATCTTCTTCAAATGTTGTTAGTTCATTGATTAGACCATAATCAGATGAACTTTCTTGTTTATGGTCTTCTAATCCTTCAAGAGAGATTATGGAGTAGATTGTTGACGTTTCTGAAACATCAGAAGCAATTTCTATTAGATCTTCTTTGACTAAATCAACAAGGTTTGATTCTCTTGTATATAAGTTTTGTTTTTTCGGGCACGCGGATGATAAGTGTCCTTTTTCATTACATGCAAAACATGTAATTGTATTTGCGTATGTTTTCTTTGGATTATATTTCCTAACATGTCTATCTTTATTTAAGTATGGTTTTCTAGCGTTTGATCTTCTTAAGTAATATTTTTTTGTATATTTCTTTTTGAATTTTGGTTTGTTCTCAATCTTACGAGAACCATATTATTGTGGTGCATATATTTGTCCACAAAACCCATAATTTTTTTCTTTTAATTCTTTTTGGATTTTTATGTAGGTACATATCTTTTTTAATTCTGAGATGATATGTGTAATTCTTATCCCAATGTTATTATAACTCGGGGGTGAATTTTCAGGTTTATCTTGATAATCTATTATCCAGGACCTATGTATTTCTTTTCCTAAATCACCTGGTAATTTAGAAAAAAGTCTATTTCCAACTTCTATATTATAATAATTACCTGAAATTGTGTCATAGTGAAGATATTCTTTTAGGAATTTTATTATGTAACTCCAATCTAGGAGTTGTATTTGTTCAAGATCGCGCATTGCTTCTTGTTGTCTTATTGTTATTCCTGTGTTCACATCTCTTCTGGTTAAGATAGTGTGTATGGAATACACAAAATTATAGATATTGTTTCCTTGGGAGATAAGGTTTGCAATATCTTCTGGGAAATCTTTTTTGTATGATTCCCATATTGCTTTGGCGTTGTCACCTAAGTAATTTTCAGCAATTCTGATCATTTCTTCACCAGAATTGATGTTTAGATGTCTTGCTGAATAGTCTCTAGCTATTGCGGCAGTCCATTGTTCTAGATATGTATCTAGCAGCTGGGGATGACATTCAGTTATATTTAAAATGACTGAGTTATTTTGGAAATAAGATTTCTCATCAGGTAATCTTTTTCCTATAGTTCTTAAATTTGGATTTGTATCTGTATATGTATTGTATGCCCTCCTAGGAGGTTGTCCTATTTCATATGGCATTGTTTGGTCTTTATTCCTATCTGGATATTTATGACTAATTCCTGATTCAGCACTTGTTTCAGGATCAGCTAAATCCATATGTTCTGTAAATTCTGAAATAATATCGTCAAGAATTTCATTTTTATGTATTTCTATAGATAGAACTGAATCGTTTAGATAATTACTAATATTTTGTATTTCCCTCATTCTTACATTATTTTTATCATCAATATAAATAAAAGTGTCTTGGTTTATTTGTCTTGATGATTTTAAACTTTGTTCGAGGTTAAATATGTCAGATGGTTCAAGAACCATCCCAAGTTCTTTTGGATAAATGATTCTATCCATCTATTCTTTTGCTTAATTCTTCAGTTTCATCATCTGTTTCAACTTCTTGTTGGTTCGATGGGCCATAATCTTTAAATCTTATGGACATAGATTTGTTTAAATTAATATATGTTACAACATTGTTTGGTTTTATTGTTGCAACTGTTTCATTTGGATTTTTTATATTCCATTCATGACCAGCAAGAACAGAGGAATCAATTTCCATAGGTTTTATGAAAGTTATTCCAGTGGAGTTTAATGTTTCAATGATCTTGTCTAATTTTATTTTTATTTTAGGGGTATGTCTGGACATACATTTTCCCAAAAATGTAATATCTAATAATATGTTTTTTCTTCGGAAATTTTCATACCCTTTAGTTTGTATGACTAATTTTACATGTTTGTAGAAATCATTTATGTCTATTGTAAAGTTTGGGGCAATATAAACAATATCAATGTTGTTGTTCATATCAACTTCCATGGTTCCAAATATAGCTCTATCTAAGTCTTGGTGCCTGTCATCTATTAGTATTAGTAGAAGTTTCGCTCCTATTTTTTGTCTTGTTAATCCTCTTACTCCTATGACAATAAGTCCTAGGTGGATCATTTTATATTTTTGTATTTTAAGTTGGTTTATGGCTTCTGGAGTCATAAGATTTATTATTTGTTGGTTTCCATCTGGAACAGCAAACATCTGTTCTCTGTGGTGTCTGTATAATCCTGTTATTACCGTAAATACACCAGTTCTATATATTTCTCTAGGATTTAATGTATTTAGTTGGTTATTTGAAAATATTTCGATATCTCTATTTAGGTCTATTATTTCTTTTAATTGAGTTTGTGTGTTTGTACTCCTTCTAAGTACATTATCTATCCATCCTAATGATGAGATAGAATTTGTTTCATTAGTCCTGTTAGATCTGTCATCTGTTAAGGTCCTAGAAGGGCCACTAAAGGATAGTCTTCTATTCATATTTTATCTAATTGTTTGTACATAAGAAAATTCATTTTTGATTTTTTACTTATTATTGTTTTTGTAGGATCATTTGGTCCTAAATTCATTTTTTGTAAACATTCAGCTAATTTATTTATTTCAAACTCTTGGCCTTTACTTGTGTGATCTATGTCAAACATCTTGTTTTGAATATTATCAATTTTATTTTGTATTTGTGCTAACATAGCTATTATTGTATTATTTTGTAGTATTTGTATTCTATCACTTTTTCCTGAGAAGTCGTCTTTATTATATCCAACGTTTATATTAGTATCACTAAATCTATAGTTTGATTCTACGTATTTAGTTGCTTCTTGGAAATATTTATTTTCAAAACTCATTAACTTAAAATTAGAAGTTTGATTTCTTTTAACATTTCTTCAATTTGTTATATTTGTTTATCAAATTATTTTTATCTTTTTTCGTTTGTTCTTTTAACTTTATTATTAATTCTTTGGAATGTATTTCTATGTCTTTTGGTTTATTTTCTTCAATTAGATTTTTTGTCCCTATTACAACAATTGCACACTTATCACGCCCTTCTTTGGTTATAACTATGTCTCTTTCAGTTTTGCTTACTGATAACCTTGGAAAAAGAGTTACATAGTGTAATATTATCATTCTTGCTAATATATACTCGCTATCTAATTTATTTTCGCCCAAATTATATCCAAATTTAATTAAGAGTAATGAGAACTTCGAGTTTGGTTTTCTTCTTCTTTGCTATGTCAATCTTCTGGTAATTATCCTTACAATTCACACTATTATACCCGCTTATTACAATTTTAATGCTATAGTTTTTATGCAAACAATAACAATGTACATGTAGGTTTGTTACAAATTTATTATCGCTATATTTATTTGATCCTAGCCTTTTATGGTGCAACTAAAGAATTTGCAAAATTGAAATCAGTTTGGATATGTTAAATGTCTATCGATAATAGTGTATTTACTAGAATTGGTTTAGTTTTGGGTTGTAGTCGTATTGGAAACATAAAAGAGGGTTTGTATGATTTTCCTCTTAGAGGATGGAATTCCTATGATTCCTTTTCATGGATAATTGATGAATAAGAATTTCTTGATAATGCTAAAATTGTAGCTGATAAGCTTCATGTTTTCGGATACGAGGTCAGATTCCTATACAAATATATGGATTTGGTTATCATTCAATATAACTCAACCTCCTTTTCCACATATGTAGTGTGTGTTAGTGTACTTCTTATGGTACCGAAAAAATGTAGAGGGTGTGAACTTAGACTCTTTACGATATGATAACATTGATCAATGGGGTCGGGTAATACCCGACCGGGTTAGATGGCCATCTTCTATAAATGGTGTTGGCTTTAAAGTGATTGCAGATAAGGTGCATGCCATGGGTTTGAAATTCAGAATTCATCTAATGAGAGGAATTAGTGCTCAAGCAGTCAATGCCAAGATGCCTATCCTAGATGTGTCTATAGTAATGTTTTATATACAACTCCTTATAATTATGTACTACATAGATAAAATAAAATGCATTATTTTCCATCAAAATGTATGTAGGGAGCAACTTATAGAGAGGGGAATCAAGTATATAATACAGTAGAGATCGGAACATGTGGATGATTGAAAGGATTCATGAGTGTTAACACTGATATGGGAGTAGGAAAGGCTTTTCTAAGGTCTTTATACCTGCAATATGTTGATTTGGGATGTTGATTTCGGTATATAATACACACACATGGTCATTTGGTGTTAAGAAATTGTGTTTTAGTTTTCTTGAATAGATAAAATTAAAGTTTTTCTATATGATTTTACATATGTATAGCGAAGCTAGACTGTGTGTTCGGTGGTGATATGGATTCAACACAAATAATCACTGTTTCAGAGGTATAGTCATGCACTTAGCTTACACCCATGAACTATTTCTCACATATTGTGTTTAACAAAAGCATGATACAAATGCAGATTCTACAAGGACTGAACTGCCCCATAATTTTCTCGCTTTCACCTGGAACAACTGTCACTTCATCGTTGGCTGATAGTATCAGTGAGCATGTGGATATGTATAGAGTAACTGGTGATGATTGGGATAAATGGGAAGTGTGGCAGCTCATTTCGATGTGGCTAGGTAGAATCCTTAATTTACACATTTTCTATGAATTCACTTTCATATGAAATTTTGTTGCTGTAATCACGTTAATCATATAAAATACTAAAATGACAAAGGAGAATAGTCATCAAATGTGGCTATTTTCCTTCTCTAATCCATTTTCCTATTCTTTTCTCTTGCATTTTTCTACTTTTTTAAACCAAGTACTTACTTTTAGTTTTTGGTCTATGTTAATTTGATGTTTAAGAACTGAAAAAATTAATAATATTTGTACTTATTTATGTATCCGGGATTTTGCCTCTGCACATAAAATTGGGTCTCTGGGTTTGAATGGAAAATCTTGGCCCGGCCTAGACATGTTGCCACTTGGTTGGTTAATTGATCTAGGTGCTTAATTTTCTTTCTCCCTTTCTCTCTGTTGTGAACATGTTTTAATAATAAAATTAAATTGGTATAGTAGAGAGATCAACAATTGCTAGTGATGTGTTTATGAAAGCGATGACACATCTCATTCAGATAATTTTGTAAAACTGTTTTATAGAGTTTAAACAAGTAACGAAATGGGTAATGTTGTTTTAAGATATGAAAGCTAATACATTTGATAACTTTGCGAAAAAAATCTTAATCATGATGTTGAGAATCACTAATAATATAGGCTTATGCTCACTACAGGTGTTTCACATGGACCATATAGAAAGTGCAGCCTTACACTTAATGGACAAAAAAATCAGGTAAGGATGACCATTTTATTATTATTAGTCTCATGTTCCCATTTTACAGATAGTTCAAATATATAGTACATATCTATGCATAAACTCTCTGGGTGATGGCAAAGTCTCCACTTATGTTTGAGGGAGATTTGAGAAATATTGATGCTACAACTTTCAGTCTGATAACAAATCCAATTTTGCTAGAGATCAACTCTTACAGTTCATTTAATATGGAGGTATGTAGATTGTGCCAATGTTGATTCCGCTTAACTTCTTTATGTCTTTCAGACTATAACTTTGACACTACCTCCTTTTTTAACCATGTAAACTTTTGACATTAGTTCCCACACGTCTTAGCAAGTGAAGAGCCAAGAAAAAGCTTGCATGATCATAAGTTTTCAGTTGTAAAAGGTACAGAAATACATGGCAGGACTGAGCTACAACTGATAAACTGCAATGAAAAACAAGTCAAAAGGATGGTTCAAAACTTCTGAAGGGTCCACTATGAAAATATGCTGGAGTTACGAGATGAAAATAAGCAATAATATGTCAAATATTCTATACATTAGAAAGCCTAACATGACACTGGCTGGGGATAAAGGACTTAAATGAAGATACATCAATAAATTTCATCTGACGCCTGAAGAAACTGTCGATACATGCTTAGACGCTTCTCCGTACAAGAAACTTAATGCATCAGAAGTTAGCAAGACATCCATGTCCATATGCAAGCTTAGTGCTAACCAGGTATGTAGTTGTATGTTAATATTTATTGCCTTGTAAATAAAATATAGGAATTGGTGCACGTTACATGGGTTCTGTCTGTGCAGATGTAGAATTTGGATAATAATGGAAACCTTGTCAACAGTTATTCTGATCTTTGTACAGTAGTTCCATCAACGAATGATAGGGCACTCTTTCTTTCTTTTTTATTTCTTTTTTCATTTATATTATTTTATTTTAACAATGGAAGTTTTAACTCAAAATTCAAAGTAATAATTTTCTGGCGATTGATACAGTAGAAAAAGGTCTGTACTGGAGCTCGAGCATGGCTGGCATTTGGGAGAAATGGTAACTGATTTTGCTACTGCATACACATTGCATTTTCTTGGAATATCAAATGAAATGATTGATATGTTATGTTTTTCTCTAATCTTTAAGTAAACTATGAAAACCATGTAGGAGTAACTTAACTTTCATATTTCAATCTGAATCTAAGAAGGAGACGAAAACCCATAACCATCTTGGTACTTTAATTTTTCCTTTTTGTTCTTTATTTTATGTTTGAGTTTGGTCATTAATATATCCAATATTATTTTAACAACCCGAAATTTTCGACTTCAAAAATTCGACATTAATACGTTCACGGTAGAAGTGCCGAGCAAATGAACGTTGGAAATTCCAGATTGTTAGGGTAAAGAAGAGAAGCGGTAGAAAAAGAAACAGAAAAGCAACAGCAGAATAAAATATAATATCAAATAGAAGCATTTGTACAAAGAAAGCTGTAACTGTCAATTTACAGACAATATATCAGGGTACAATTCATTCATAATAATCCGAACAGTTATGATAGCCTGTCCAGAATATAATAAATAACAACTCTATTACACAACGGAATATACTTCCAACGTTCCAACCATCCAGCTCGCCTCCTGAGCTCCAGAACGTCTAACTTGAAAGTCTGTAATACTCGGTCTGACCCGAGCATTGCATTAAAGTAACACCCGAGTTAGGCTGGAAACCAACGTAAGTAAACCATATAAATTGAAATATTAAGTTATAAAACTTATTAAAAACCCAGGTAACTCGTTCACCAATATGAGTTTTAATCTTTCTATAGTCAAATACTTATTTCACACAATAATGTCTAAGTACCGTTACCTAGTTAGATGGATAAATTTACCTAATTTATTCCATTCCATCTTGTTAGATTCTAAAATCAAATATAAAAAGAACTACAGATTACTAAGTGGTTTCGGATATTGCTGATATCCGACCCCGATCTCTTCGAATCCAATGCCATCCCTTAAGCCAAGTTGTTTAAGTTTCAACAATTTAATTTACTTCAGAATGTCATGTGCACATAGAAATCCATCATAGATATCTTAATTAAACAAATGATTCACATTTATTAACAGATCAATCCAGTCATTTCATATCACAGAACATCACGAATTATCAGATTATAGATATTAATCAATCCAAGCATTCGATAAGATTTAATCATCTATAAGCAAGATAACTTGGTCACCATTTCTAATTAATTTAATTAACACAAAATAAATTATTCCTTTATAAATCCTGCTTAATTATCATTAATTAATTACAACCATTTTACTTTATCAATTGTTTGGAATTAATTAACTATTAACTTATAAAATAACTCAAGTTCTTTGATTAATTAAAGTTGAATACATTTCCCCTAATCATCCCTTAATTATCATTTAGTTTTATTTTAAATAACTTAGGAATTAATCTAAAAAAAATTAACCTAATATAAATTCCCTAAATCCAAAAATTAGGTTCAAAACATTTGCTTCATAATCTTTTAGTTTGGACTTGCTTTGAAATTCATTTAAAAATTTACTCATAAAAAAAACTTAGTTAAATCATTCAAAATATACTTGGGCCCAAGCCAAAAGTTCACGATCAGGAACTCAAGCCAAAACCCATCTTCCCCGATCCTCTCTCTCTCACTTCTCTCCTCTACTCAACAGCGACACTTTGAGTCCAACCCGATACAATCTCGAGCCAAATCCCTTCTTCCCAGACGCTCGAAACAACACAGCAACATCATACACATAAAGACACGCGTGCACGTGCACAAACGAACGTCGCCGCTCCGATCGACGCTGCGACCACCAACAAGTCATCGACATCTCCCATAGTCGTCCCGACCACTCAGCATGACGAACAATCCTAGAAATCAAAATCGAGCAAAAGGAGTAACCCATGAACCCAAAGCGATCTTCGAAATCCTTCTCGCGCCGCCGCCTACAACCACCTGGGAGCTCGCCGATTAACCCATAGCCTTGTCTCGAAACCATGCTTCGATTCCCCCACCAACGATCCATCCTGATGCACCCACGATGACGCTATGCACTCGAAAACAACGTCGACCAAAACTGGTCGTTAAGCTCTAGATTGCCGACGCCAGGCCACTACGGTGGTCCAGAATTCCACCGATCATTTTTCCCACGATCACCAGTCACCCAGCTACCTTCAGCAACTAGCACGATGCTTCTCCACCTCCATCGTCGAGAAATCGACGCAAACTCAATTCCGTTCAACTCGAAAATTCTCATCAACCATAAACTTAAAAATCATGATATTACTATCAAAATTCATCATTTTCAATTACCAATCCGGTTATAAAATCAAAACGTGAAATTTAGACATTCGATTTTTTGACTTATATATGATCATCATTGTAATTTCTTGTTCCGAGTAAATCCACTTGTTAATTATACTTAAAAACATTTTTAAAAATCAAATCTGGTTAATACTAACATATTTCATCTAGAGATCAAATCCTAAAAGAGATTGGGGAAGGAGAATTTGATTTTTAAACTTGTTTTGGTCTGTTAAAACAAACAGAGGTAAATCATCCATATACAGATATGCACACACAGTGCTTTATATTTATATACATGCACACATCTTAATTCATCCATGCAAAGCATTTCACAATATTACATTAAAAATTTATCACATGCATCAGTAAATAGTGATGATTTAATTTAAAAAGTTTAAGGTTTTACTCACCAGATTTTGATAAACAGAGAACAGGTTTTGAAAATTTGAAATCTGCTCTCAATTTTGAACTGATAGTTGATTTACTTTGATTTGAAACTGGAAGCTTAAATCTTGCTTGCTTCAGTTGAATTTGAAGTTGTTTGATTTCAGTTTAAAAGCTTAAAGTTTGATTTTCTTTTTAGTTTTATACTTTTTCTTCTCTAGTTCAGTTTTTAGAAAAATGAAAGATGAAAGAAATGAAAGAGTATGAGTAAATATGTATATATAAAGCCTTGTTTTATTATTTTAAAAAAAATGAAGAAAATAATTAATTTGACGCTTGTTAATTTGCATGTTACTTAGCTTACAAATGTCATTTTGCATGCATTTTATGTTTATATTTTTTTACATGTTTTTATATTTTATTTTCTATTTTTATTAATACATTTCCTTTTTACATATATTTATTTTAGTTTTAAACTAAGATTATAAATATTTTAAATCAATATCTAAATATATATACTAATATGAAAAATGTAAAGTTTCAAATCTAATTTATTTTATAGATATGCATATAGAATTTTAAATCATAGCTTTATTCACAATCTACATATATATATATATAAGCAATAGTAATTTGGAAACACATATTTTATTTGTTTGAAAAGAATAATTTTGCAAAATTTAAATAATTATAAAAAAGATTAATACTTATATCAAGATATATATTTCTTATTATCAGAATTATTTGTTAAAATTATAAACCAGTATTTCTAATAATTTAATCTAGTTAATTACCAATTAACAGATGTCCAAAAATTCGAGTTATCACAATTATGTAGACACGGGCGTTTACATTTAAGGCAAATCACGATGATAGCAGGTGGAACTTGGATGAGGAATTACTACAAGCATGTCAAGTCACTGCATATGCATTCAGAGGTCTTATAAGCTTATTTGCTTCTAGATCTGAGGTTTAAACATGTATTAGGTAAAAAGAAAACTTATTTCCTGAAATTATTAGGCCCACCCCAAAAAAAGCCCTCGTTCTTGGAGTTTTTTCTTTTATTAGTTCTTGTTGAGATATATGCTTCATTACATTTTTTTGGAATAACACAATACGCTTTTTGTTCTGTTAAGCATCCATTTACCCATAGAAAATAAGCACCAAATTATTAATGATGGGGCTCATCTCTTAAAAGTAAATAACCGCATGAAATTGTTAGAATACTGCTGTGCAGAGCGACTGATAGTATTCTGTGGACAGCGTTTTGATTGGCAGTTGGAAATTTAATATTCTTGATCAATAGTATTCCGTGGACAATATTCGAGCATCAAATCCTTCCACAGCATTTTGATTGGCAGTTGGAAATTTAATATTCTTGATCAATAGTATTCCGTGGACAATATTCGAGCATCAAATCCTTCCATAACTGCACTTACTTTTCACTTGATTCTCTTACTGGCTGTAAACTAAGAGAAGAATATCGGTATGACACATGCAGCAGAGTAACCTATGTGATAAGAAATTTTATACAAACCCAAATAATAATATACATGCAACACAATATTTTAATTTCCTGATGATATCACTAATGCATCCAATTTGCTACCAAATTCATGTTTGTATTTTTATTATAAATTTATCAAGTAAAGCTAATTTCTTTTTTATAGGAAATTAAGGAGGAATGAATTAAGTCCCATTCATCCCATCAGAGTACCACCAACTATGTGAAAAAACACAAGGAAAAAGATGTGGAATGCCATACTATGTTTTATTGTTAAATAGCACATTTACTTAATAAGACTAAAAGATCAGGTAGATATAAAACAAAGAAGAAACAGATTATGTAAAGTATGGAGGACAATTAAAAAGTTGTGGCAGCTTAAATTCTCCCAATTTCTGCATACAGAAATTCCTATCTTCTTTTTGCACACTGCACTGCCAATTTAAAATTTAACAGATATTAACAGCGGTATAATCTTTTTCTAAAACAAATATAAAGTTTATAAATGCAAGTATTTTTTTTCAAACCATATTCAATTTGGTATGTGCGTACTTTTGAATAATTTTGAAACCAGGATTACTTATAAAAGGGAGGGTAAAAAACAAAATTTTCACCAGTTCAGAATAAAAAAAATACAAATTTCATTCCTTAACTAAAAAATCATTTAACAAATTTATTTATGGCGATAAACAATTTTCCATGGCTTGTGAAATAAGTGTTTTTTTTACTGCATCAGTAAAAATCCATTAACCATTGTAAAGTACAACACATATCAGATAGCTAAAATAAATAAATAAACATTAGAACCATAAAGCAAAATAATAAGCATTCAACACTACTCTTTACCTATTCATGAGAAACAACTATCGTCCATTCTCCTAACTATGTAAAGACTAAGTAGTCCTTTATAGAAAATATTTTAAAATCACTTAAGTGTGCACTTCAAGAACCTAATGTAAAAACACAACTCTTCAGAAATATTATTCACTTGCATCACCAATAGAGTCATCTCTTCTCTTATACAATGTAGCTATTCATTTTTTTTGAAGGCAACATTGATGTGCGATTGCAGAAGTAGTTCATGGAGCACATGTGCAATGAACGTCAATGCTTTAGTATTATTGTACATAAGTGAAATTTCTACGCTCTTGTTGAAACTATCCTTCTTTATCTACTCTTTATCAAGTTGAAACTATCCCTCTATACCTACTCTAACTAATTCACTTGTTTTATTTTATCTTGACTTATGGCTCAATGCTTAGTCTAAGCCACAATCAAGACCATTTCAAACTGAAAATTTTGTTCTAAATATGCGGTCTATTAATCAATTGTAAATAGTATAATATATATCACAAACTCTGATATTGAAATTTATGTTTACCTTCTTCTTTCTCTCAAAATTTTTGCAGTGATATTGCCTCTACTATGGCATATAAATGCATAGTGATTGTTTCCTTATGTTGGTGATGATTAATATTGCAATTTGTCTTCTACTGAATAAAGAAATTATGAGCATGGATCATGTTGGTCTTCCACTGAATGAAGAAATTATGAGCATGGATCATGTTGTAGGTGATGATAAAGGATGGTCAATTGGCGTTGACTATGCTGCTTGGGTTCAAAGCCAGCAATTCTATGTTGGCGACAAATTAGGTAAGTTAACATATATTATTACCTTCTAATTAATTATGAAATTTATTTAATACCTTAAAGGAGCCATGAGTCTTATGAAATATAATGGTATGAGTGAACACATTAGAAAATGATTTAGACGTGCTCCACCCTAAATTTTACTATTCACCTCACCGATTTATATCCGATTTTAGGAAGTGCGGCTTCATGTATATTGTGAATACGATATAATAGAACGGAGAGTACATACGGTCATAATGTTTTATGCATTGGGAACAGATATGATATATATAGTTGAAGGTCTAAATTGTATTTTAACCGAGATATACCAGTGCCTTGTTAGCAATTTTTCAACCAAAGCAAGAAAATAATCATAGAAGAAAAAATAGTTTAGACTGAAAATAGGGATTATCTGTTGCGGAAAGATGATATATATATATATATATATATATATATGACCATAAAATGGATCCATTGGCAATGGCTGTTCTATAGTTGCTTGCGAACATATTTTTCAATAAGAAAATTTAAAATTTATATATACTGGTAAAAGAATACATCATCATAATGTTCATATATATATATATACACTACTGCAGATAAACTTTTTAAGTGAAAAATAAAGTGCATGACTAATTATGAAATTTAAAAAGGACACAGAGTAATCATTTTTCACTTAATTTTTTCTATTAAGATGACACTGTATTAAAAAACACAACTCCTCTGTTGTTTATTAACATGACATCTAATGAACCAAGTGCTTTGAAAGATGTGAACAAATCTATTCATTTCCTCTAGAATAGTTTAAAATTTATTATTTTTGTAAGTAATGAAAGTTAAACCTTCATAGTACAACCAATACATACTGTCAATTTTAGAATATATAGTATAAATAATAACAATCAGGATATGAGATGGTCTATGCCGTGTAGGGACATCGCTTCTAAAAAGTATAATCAGATGTAATGCTTTTAGATCCGATAGTGTTGAATTATGGGCTATGCGATCAATCTTCGATTCATTTTGGAGATAATTCAAACAATATTGATGAGTGTGGGAAAGTAAACAATCACGATGAGAATATGCAAGTTCATACAAAAGTTCCCAGACACAATTAAGAAATATATAAAGATATTGTATTGAATAATAAATTAGAAATTTCGGGTTTAGATGATGATGCTGTTGAAGATGAAAATTCTGATAATAATGATGAGGTTCCTGTTGATGACTTGAGTACTATAGATTTTAATGCGCACAAGGAAAAAAAACCAAAAAGTTGTTGTTAATAAGATAGAGAATAGTTACTAGTAGATAAAACTGGTACAATTGAAGAAGATCTAATAGCCCATAACATGATAAATGAAGATGAAGAATTAGAGATGCATGGTTATCTGACTAAAGTGATGAACTTGCAGAGGAATATAATAGTGGTGAATTTGTCTGGCACTGCTTTAATCTTGGTTTAATATTTTGTTGTGCAAGTAAATATGCCTGGTATTATGATTAATGGTGCTACTATTGTGAACAAGTCTGTGCACGAAAAATGTATAGTGCATGTACAACCTCATTGGGATATTAGCGGTGATTAATGAAAGCAAAAGAGATAAAGGGTGATTGCGGTATGGTAGTTTATTGCGGCATGGCTGCTGTGTTCGGGAAGACGTGGTTCAAGTTGTAAGTGATTAAGGAAATTGAGGTGAGGTTGAGGCAGTGTATAGGCTGTTTTGGATGAAGGAGTGTGATTCAGGCGGGACAGTTTTAGTTGTGCTGTAGCTATTGTAGTTTCCTAATTGAGCGTACACAAACAGCTTCAGAATTTTTATTGCAAAATTGAGCATGGGAAAATTTTAATAATCAAGTAAACAAATATTGAAATAAATAATTTTCTAACCAAAGTAAGACTTGAATGTTTAAATAAGATAACCATTCTTTAAGTCCTAAAAACTTTTAAGATAATATCAAACTTCCACAGCAAATGTTAGCTTAGAAAAATTATGTATTGCAGTAGCTAAAAAAATTGATATACAGACTATAAACAGAATGAAATTGAAGTAAATAAACGATGCTAGACTCAGATGATATTTAGTCAAACTATAATTTATTTTGGGACCATTACCTCTGTCCCCACATAAATCTATGATGGGAAATACACTGATAAAGGGAAATTATTTGAAACTAGAACTCAAATACAGTTTAAATAAATTATGTTCCAGCACCCATTGATTGATAAGTGTGCTTTAGTCTTTGAACCAATAACTTAGCATTCAGTTTTGGTTTGTAATTCTTATTGTTGATTTTAAACTTGTTTGTTGGTAATTAGCTATTTCGAAGTGAAGATGCCGGCAACGAAGAATTATTGGTAACCAAGCAATGAACATGACTTTAATTGTTATATATGTTGTCATATTTTGTTAGTACTATTTGTGTAAACTTATTTGTGAATGCTTGTAGTATGTGAATTATTTTTTAAAAAACTACCATCGAATTGATTATGGATATTATATTTGATTATGAGATTAGCGTGTTTTTTCAATTATTTGAATATGATGATCATATGATTGATTGGTTGTTTATTTGTGTATGCTAATTATATGATTTAATTATTCGTTTGAATATGAAAATTATGAGATTGATCGCTTATTTCAATATGAATATTATATAAGCGGTTGCTGCAAATGGTACAAACCATCAACCGTAAATAACAACATTCAAAATAGGCTGCCAAACAACCAAAAACTTTTAAAAGCTTTTTAAAAATGCAACAAAAACAAAGTTAAACTAATAAAAAAATTTATATAGTTGTATTTTAAATACGCTACAGAAAGTCAAAAAAGTATACATATAAAAACGCAACTAAAAAATGTTCATTTTGGTAGCGTTTTAAAAACCCTATTTAAAAATCTACAGTTGCATCTCAAAAATGCAACAATATGGTAATTTTTGGTAGTGTTTACAACAATGCAGCAAAAAGTTTCAAATTTTTAGTTGCATGTCGTATCGCAGTGTTCTTTAAAACGCTACCACAAGTTATGGTAGTGTTTTTCAATGCTGCCAAAAGTCTTTAATGGTATAGTGACGCCGCTTAACGGAACTGGTTTTCCCTCACTAATATCTCTTTTCAAAACATATATTTGCATATCCTTTCCTGCAACCAAACTAGTTAATCAACTGATTATAACAATAATAATATAGCAAGATCCATTATGCTAAAACAGGAAATAAATGGACTATCTGTCCTAAATCTGAGCTAACTGCTCCTTTCTGGACTAACTGTCCTAAATCGGATTATACCAAAATAGCACTATCCTTTATGCTAAATAATGGACCATCTATCCATAAAACAAGTAAAATAGGGTGGACTAACTGTCCTTAAGAAGTAGCAAGGTCCATTACGATAACAAATGAACTAACTGTTCATATCTCGGCAAATTGCCCTTATCTGGACTAACTATCCTCTAGGCTGATTGGCCTCAAAATGGACCGACAGTCTGAATTTAAATGAGCTGACTGTCCAAATTTAAATGAGCTGGCTGCCCGAATTTCCTTTGGGTTAACTACTCGTTAAATTTTCCTTGAAAACCTTTTCAAAATGATTTAGCCATTAAATCATATATATATATATACACACACACAAGTGAAAATATATCTTTATCTTTACTTTAAGCTATTTTGCCATGCTACAAAATAATGTTGATGATGTTCAATAAGGATTATCCATCCTCTTAAAATAAGTTGAAGTCCTTTATAACTTAAAACACTCACGCTATCTGCGATGACCTGGAATTTTGGGCAATATCAATTTAATAATCTGTATTGAAAATTAAATTGATTTAATAATCTTTGTTAATAAAATTTGAATTGATTTAATAATTTTCTTTTAATTAATAATTAATTGGTGAATTTATCTTTTAAAAGCTAATAAAATATTTTCTATTTGCAATGTATATATATATTTGTATATATTGTAAATAGAAGAACTTTGGTTTGAATTTAACAAATAAAAATATGTTTTTAAATTCTAATATATATTTTTAGTAATTTGGAAATTTTATTTAATTTAATATAAAACTTTTCAAAGATTATTTAAATAAATAATTGTATAGTTTTAAAATACTTAGGAAAAATGTTTAATTGTTTAAATATATCTTAGCTTTAGTTTAAATTTAAATAAAAGGTTTGTTTTATTTTCATTTTAAATATTTCTTGATAAATATGATTTGAAAATAAATAATAAGATAATCTCTTTTATAAATTATTTAAAATTTTAAAATTTGTTATTTTCAAACAATATTGATAATGTATTATTTTAAATAGATAGATTTGTTATTTTCAAAATTTAAATGTGTAGTTATATATGTGTGTGTGTATATATATAACTTGATTTATAAATTGGATTTTAGGATTTAATTTGAATTTGAATTAATTTGAAAATTCAAAAGATAAACATTTTAAAAATATTTGGATAAGCTTTTATTTATAAGTATAATTGATTTTATTTTCTTTAAAGTTATCTATATTTATAAAAATAGGTATTTGTAAATTTATAAATTAAGTTAAAAACTTTTATTAACATTTGAAAATAAAGATTAATTAATTAACACATGTAAGTTTATAAGACTTTGTTTTAACATGTGTAAATTGTTAATCAACTCTAAGGACAAGTGTTAAATGTTTTAACAAGTGTCAACTTCAATTTTGATTTTGATTTTGATTTTTTATTAAACCACATATTAACTTATATAAACATATTCTTCCATTTCTTCATCCCTTTTCTATCTTTCTCTTTTCAAACTAAGAAAAAATTTCGGCCTATAAAATAACTCAAACAAATCTGAAATCAATTCTCCTCTCAAATCAAAAATTATCAAACAATAACCTGAACATCTGCATTTTTAAAATATGAGAAAAACTCAAAGCATGCAAGTTCAATTTCAAAAACAAACAAATCTGTAATCTCATTTTCATTATCAAAAGCAAATCTGAAATCCACTACTCAAACAAAATAACTCTGGAAGGAGAAATCAAAGCAGGTTCAAAATCAAAGCCTGTTTCTTTTCAAACCTGGGATTTCAAAAAGCAAGTAAAACCTGGAAACTAGGAAATCGTCTCTGCAAATTTCAACAGCATGCAACTGCAGTTTTAAAAATCAAAAGCATAAGCTGTTTTATAACAAAGGAGCAATGCAAGTTTAAAGTTTTCAAAAGCATCTCTACAGGAACTCAAGTTTTATAGTATCAAAAGCTATTTCAAATTAGAAATGAAGGCTCTATTCTTCTTTAAAAACAGGTGAGTAACATCTTTTCTAAAGCTTAAATATGATTTTGGTTGCAAGTTAAGATCTGGAATGAATGTGTGTTTGTGTGAATATGTATTGTGATGTTCATGCATATATATGTGAATGAATAAATGTGTGTCTGCATGCTGTTGTATTTTGTGTTATCCTGTCTTTAGTTTTCCTGGCTCAAGTTTTATTCATAATTCATTATCTCTTGAACCAAACTTTGTTAGGGTTTAAGTTTCAAACAAAAATTATTTGCTTTATTATATATTAAAGATTAAAATTATATTTAAGTAATTTAAATTGGATATTGCTCTGGGAAACCAAAGAACATGCAAGTTTGTGGTTTATTTAAAAATTCGAACTTCTTAATTCATTGATTCAGTAATCAAATCTGAATACTTAACCAAAATTATGATTTTTAGAAGTAATATCAAATTTTTTAGTAATAGGATATGGGTTCAGTTCTGGTTTGACCAGAACTGGTGATTTGGGGAAATTCTGGTGATCTGGTTGCTTAGGGATGTCGAGCTCATCACTGATGGTAGTGGAGTGATTGGAGACTGAGAGAAAATTATCAGATGGGCGATCCAAACACTGTAGCGGTGGCGGTAATCGATTTAAGCCTGTAGCTCTAGTTTTTAGACTTGGTTAGAAATTCGATCACCGTGGTATCTATGGTGAATCAAGTTGCATGAGGTTCTGGGAAATGTTAGCATGGTGGTTATCGAAGTCCGGGCCGATGGCTCAGCATTTCTTGTGATCAGAGAGACGAGGATGAGATGATTCCAGGTTTTGGTTCGTGTTCCGGTTTTGTGCTATGATGCTCGAATTTCAAATTCGAGGGAGAATGGATGATCGGATGATCGTGATAGGGTACGTGGATGATCGCCCTCATGCTGAAGGTTGTGGTGATGATCAGGGATGGTCGGAGCCACCGTGCATATGCACGGTGCATTTTTTTGTATCTGGTGAAGCCTGGGTTGAAGGGAAGGAGGTACTCGAGTTTACTCGAGTCAGTTACGGGTGATACTTGAAGATGTGTGGTGTTTGACTCGAAGGCTTTAGTGAGGGGCTCGAGTCACTTGAATTTTTACAGGTTTTAGAAACCTGTCAGTTTTTTAATTTCAAACAAAATTTAAAAATGTAAAGCAAGATTTAAACCAGTTTTAAATCAAAGTTTTGAGTATGGATTCAAATCAAAATTTGTAACCTAGATTTGAAATAAAATAAAGTTTTATAAACTTTAAATATTTTAACAACTTTAAATGTTAAAGTATTTTTTAAATGGTTTGAATTTAAAATGAATTTGGTTTAAAATTCTTTTAAATTTCTTTTATAAGACAAGTATTTCTTTAACATGTGATTTAAAAGGTTTTTAATCTTTGTTACAGTTAAATTTGTACTCATTTTAAATCTTAAATTCAAAATGAAATTTAAAAGTAAATTTAAAAGTAAAATGTTTTCAAATGTTTTGCTAATGACAAAATTTGTCATAAATAAGAAAAATGTTTTTATCTTAAAGTGAATTAAGATTTAACGATTTGGAATAATTAAATTATTAAGGTAATTAAAGATTAATTAATTAATTTGATTTATTAATGATTTGGATTAGTGAGTTTAGTAATTAAGGGTTTAAATTAATTGATTAAGGTTTAAGTTAATTATTTAAGGAATAATAATTTGTAATTAAGGATCATTAATTAGGTAAGATTAGATTATTAATTAATGATTAAAAATTAATTAATCAAGTAATTAAGGATTAATTAAGTTAAAGTTAAGCACTTAACTAATTAAATAATTAGAGATTAATTAATTGGTTATTAAGGATTAATAAATTTGTAATTAATAATGATTAATCTAAGTTTAATTACTTAAGAGAAGTAATTAAAGAATTATAATAGTTAATGAAGATCATTAACTAGAGATTATTAAATAATTAATTAATGTGATTAATTTTAATAATTAATTATATTAATTAAATAAAGATAATCGTTTATGGAATTTGTTTAAGTATAATTACTTGATGGAAGTAATTAGAGGAATTAATTACTTAAGGTAATTAATTAAATTAATGTGATTAGGTTAAGTTAATTAATTAGTTTAAATAATTTAAATAATCATTGGATGATGGGTCAAGTAAAATTACTTAGTGTAATTTATAAAGTACAATTACTTAATGAAGTAATTAGTGGATAATTACAGGATGTAATTAATTGAAGATTGGAAGTAATTTGGGTTAATTACTTTGTGTAATTAATATAAAAGATAATTACTTAGAGAAAGTAATTAATAATCAATTACTTAGTGTAATTGATTTAATGGTTGATTAATAAAGTTATTTGAAGATAGCTAAGTGATGTAATTAATTAAGGGTAATTAATTACCGAATGGGATTAATTAAGGGTGATTAATAAATATAATTAATTAAAGATTAAATATTAAATATAATTAATTAAGGAGTAATTTATTTATTTGATGAAGTATTACTCAAAAGTGATTAATTAAGGTTGATTAATGAATAAAGATTAATTAAAGATTAAATATTAAATATGGTTAACAATTAATTAAGAAGTAATTATGGATCACTAATTAAGGTAATTAATGATGTAATTAAAGGTTGGTTAATTAAGATTAATTAATCAATGATAAGTGATTATAAAGTAATTAATTAATTAATTAAGTATTAATGTAATTGATTATAATTAATTAATTAATGAAGTAATTAAAGGTTAATTACTGTAAATGGTTGAGGATAATTAATTTGTGAAATTAATTAAAGGCTAATTACTTAAAGTAATTAGAGGATGATTAATCAAAGGTGATTAATTAAGATAAATACTTAAGGAATGATTATTTAATTGGATTGTAATTAATTAATGGTTATGTAAGCAAGATTTATGTGATAAAAGTAATTAATTTAATTTACTTTAAATTAATTAGAGATGGAAGTAATTAATTTAATTCATTTTAAATTAATTAGAGATAGCGTGATTAATTAATCCTTGCTTATGTATGGATGAATGATATTGATTGTCTTGAATGGTTTGAGATCTCAAATATGAGATAAGTGATGTTGTGTGATATGGATGCTTTGGTTGAAGTGTGATGATAATGTAAATTATCTATTTGTGATAGTAATGTGAATTATCTATTTGTGAGATTGAATTATCTATCTTTGTGTATATAGATAATAGAATTGAATTGTTTTAACTTTAAAACAACTTGGACCTAAAATATGGCGATTTGGATTTCGATGAGATCGGGATCGGGTTTTTAGATTTGGATATCCGAAAACCACATCGATCCAAATTAACAATAGGTTGTGAATCTCAAATGAAGAGGAAGATTCAGAGTGCAAGGGTTATCGTCGTTAACTCTTAGGGTGATTCCAAAATGAGTGTAACGAGATAATGCCTTCGGTTTCCTTCGAACCCGGAACGAACTTGTATGGATTGAATGCTTTCAGAACATCGTCAGGTGGACGATGAGCATTCTAAGATAGCTGTGTTCTATAAAAGTAATCGTAGCCTCAAGCCTCATCAACCGGGAATGGATAAAACAGGGAAGGTGCAACAAGACTAAGTGGGTAGCACCCAAGTAGGACGAGATTTACCCCTGTCTAGAGGTCCCTTTATATTCGGCTATGTGGGCAGTTGGTTGCAAGCAACTGGGGGGTTGTCTTGTTCGGGACTGTCCAGTAAGGGATGGTTCCGGCCTTGTGTTGCAGGGGATTTAGGATGGATCCTAGGTACGGTGATCTAGGCCACGTACTATGACGGACGGTACCCCAGTAACCCTGCCATTGATGAAAACCCATTCTCCCTACGTTCCCTTACGGTTTTTATTGTATTACCCACTTTATGGCTAGTAGCTGGAATTTAATGAATGTAACAATTTCGGCTATTTTATATTTACTTGAAAACCCTAGACCCTTTATAATATCACTGGATTTCCTATCAAATGTTTTGGTTGGCGTAAGTTAAAAACTTACCCGTGTTTATGTGTGGGGAGTCTTACGTGATACCTTTTGTTTTCAAGTTAAGAAACCTTAACCTGTTACTCACACCAGACCCATGTCTAACCCAGAGTTTATCTTCTGTTTTCTTGAACTCTTGGGTACTTAAATTTTTATGAGTAGCCAAGGGATTCAGATTAGCTTTGACGAATTCTCGAGGAGTAATGGGGCAGGAGGCTTCAGCGTTTGTGTATATATATATATAGTGTTCCGCTGTGTGATCTCTGAGTCAAATGTTGTATTGTCTTGTGTTGTAATAACTAGACAGGAGTTTATAACTGTCTAGTATGTGATGTAAAATCTGTGTAACTCTGATAAATGTTGTATACTATGTAATATCTTATGTGATTAATATAATTTATTCGTTCCGCTGTTGAGATTCTAATGTTGTTCTTTCTTTCTTCTCTATCTTTCTCTTTTCTATCCCTTTCTTTTCTTAAAGATGATGCGTCTTTCTGGTAAGAGAAAGTTGGGTCGTCACACTATCTGCCTAATCATACTATTCCAATCCTTTGTTTAAAACATTTAAAAACCTTTTGAAAACAATGAAGGTAACCCCTTCAAAATCATTAATAAAACCCTTCAAAATCATTGAAGGTAACTCCTTTAAAACCATAAAAATGCCTTTCCTTTATGAGCTTAAAACATATGATATCCACCTTTAGAACCCTTTAGCGTTTGCCTTTGAAGAACATTGAAAAACCATACCTTTCGACCTTGTCGAAAAGTCTCACCTTTCGACCTTGTTGGAAGGTTTCTTTCCAACCTAGTCGAAAGGTCTCACCTTTCGACTTTGTCGAAAGCCTAGGGAACCATCCCTATGAAATCATTGATAAATCCTTTCGAAAGAATTGAAACTTAAAACCTTTCGAAATCATTGGGTTCAGTTAAAAACAAGTGAACCATTCAAAGCTGACTGCTTTGAATGCTTTAATAAAACATTTCGATTTAAAACATTTGGATTATGCCTTCAAGTAGAGCAAAAGGATGAGAAAAACATTGGAGCCGAAAGCAACAGCTTCGAAATCTTTTAAAAGTTACCCTTTACGGACCTTTTCATAAACAATTAAGTGATGGTGTTGGAACCAACCTTTCGAAAGGAATGCAGAGGCGGCAAGTTTTAGAAAATAAAAGATTCCCTTCGAAAGCAACTGAATCGAAAGGTAGGAAGCGACAACTATGATCTTGTCGACTTAGTTAAAAGGTTTCAGACCTTTCGACATTGTCGAAAGGTTTCAATTAAAACAAGAAACAACCTAATCAAAACCTTTTATTTTAAACCATTTGACATAGTCGAAAGCTAGCTGGCGTATTTTCTTTAAAACCAAAACAAAGTTTCATCTCTTTCGAAAGCTCTAACCTTTCAACCCTAAACCTTTCGACTCCTTCCAATTCACTACGTACCAGTTGCCTAATCCATGTGCATTGGTTATTTTACTTAGTCAAAAGGTTTGATGCCTTTCGACTTTGCTGAAAGGTTTGGAATGGCGGCGGAACCTCTTGCTGAAAGAGTTGAAATAATAGAAAAACTATTTATTTGTACTTTAAAATAGTTCTTCTATACCTAACCTGCCTTATTTGTCTAAATCTGATCGGTTTCTAGATTTTTTATATTCTAAAATGCCGCCGACTTTTCTTATTTAGAAATTTAAACAATTTTGAAAAAGCCCCGTTTTCCTTTATAATTGTATATAACATTTAAGTCGCATACCTTAAATAATTTTATATAACTATTAAATCATCTTAGAAAATTCTGAAAAAATTCCAAAAAATCAATTTATATGTTCTTTTCAAAATATAAATTTTTTGAATCCAAAGAATAAATAATTTTCTTGTAAATAATTTTATAATCCAAAATACCATTTTTCTTTCTTAGAAAATCATAATAATTCCACAAAAATTCAAAAAAAACATGAAAATTGAAACCCATCTCTAAAATATCATTTTAGGTCACCATAAAAATTCACCGGGCTAACGAATGTCAGTTAATAGAGTTTTCATCTTAAAACAGGTCATTAAACCTGTATGAACATTCATAAATCATCAACATGTTTATATAATCATTTTATCATTCAAAAATATGGAAAATCTTTGCAAAATTATTTGGATTTAGCCTTAAATTGAAACCATAAAAATTTGGAGATGTAAACATTATTCACCTTTTCTTTAAAGATTAAGAAGCTTGAGATTTGAATGAGTTTTGATTTGAATTTGCTTTTCCCTAAACTTTTCCTAAGTTTCCTCTTCTTCTTCTTTTCTTGTTAATGGTGGCCGCCCTTGATTTTGAAAATTATGAAATGGAATGAATGTGTACATAATACACGACCTAAGGAAGGAGATATAGGAATGGCCTCTTTTCTATAATACCCCTCCTCTAATTCATTTTAAACCCCTTTTAATTCATTATTTTAAAAAGCGCGGCTACCTTAAATAAATCAAATCTCAATCCCTTAATCAACACATTATTTTATTTAGTTTATCTAACTAAATCTCCTAAATAATGTTATCAAAAATCTAGGTGTTACACATACTTAAGGAGAGTTTCTGACGTCAAGTTTAACGCCAGAGTGGGAAGCAATTACAAAGACAAGAATGGAAGAATCAAGACATTTGAACATTGAATGATATAGCTACATGGAATGATAAATATTTTTTTTTACACATGCTCAATTATATGATAAAGGTTGGGTATAACGAGGCTACGTTTTCACGTAATACGCCAACATTGGAACATTTTCCTTACTCATACGTGTTAGCAACATGTTCACGAGTTTTGGAGGTGCCAATAGATCACATGATGATTTTATTTCACTATGGTACACAACTGCTAATTATAATGCTTCTTATTGTGTGACGCCCCACCTCTATACCCACGCTAGCCAAGAACACTACGGAGTAATGCTGTCGACTAGCACGGAGAATAAGGCTGTTGAGGAGCGACCATCTATATAATTGCTTTGTGCGAGTACCGATACGCCAGATAAAAATATTACTTTTCATCTCAAGAGGAAATCCGACATACCGATACAAACTCAAAGCTACTACACAGTGGCTATATAAATTCTTCGGAAACAAATATAGAAACAAGCATAACATAAATCAGTCATAGGTAATTCATATCACAAAGGCGGAAATAGATATGAATATTACACATAAAAGTGTACATCAGAGTAGTGGTCAAATAAGATCCACAATATCAAAAAGAATAGATACAAGTGCTAGATAAAAGAATAAGTATACATCATAGAGTCTGTATCTCAAATGTATACAACAAAAACTACTAATCTAAGTAGTTAGCCAAAAGTCAAATGATGGTCTGATAAGGAGTCAAGCAGAAGCACCTGTAAAATCTCAGTCTGACCCGAGTATTATTTAAGAAGAAAATAATAAACGGATCAGTCTAGCTATAATTATCAATTAAAATGAGATATAAGAAGAGATATAATAAAAAGATGTATGATAACCAAAAATGTCATACTACGACAAGTATACATTAGAAAATCCACAAAAGTCATACAATATCTCAAAGAATCTCATCTCATCAAAGAGAATGTCATATTCTTTATTTCATTCACCAAGCCACAATAAAATGACATACATATCAATGCCAATTGTAAAAGTTGGTGAAACATAAATTCTAGAAATCATCAAATAGAAATCCAGAAATCACAATAAAAGGATGGCCAATCCCATAAAAATGAGCCGGAGCTCCTCTTGATAGGTTATAGTCCCCCATTGCGAACATTGAGCCGAAGCTCCTCCTGGTGAGTCGAAACTCCTCCTGACAGGGTATAGTCCCCCATTGCGGACATTGAGCCGAAGCTCCTCCTGGTGAGTCGAAACTCCTCCTAGCAGGGTATAGTCCCCCATTGCGGACATTGAGCCGAAGCTCCTCCTGGTGAGTCGAAAATCCTCCGGACATGGTATAGTCCCCCATTGCGGGCATTGAGCCGAAGCTCCTCCTGGTGAGTCGAAACTCCTCCTAACAGGGTATAGTCCCTCATTGCGGACATTGAGCCGAAGCTCCTCCTGGTGAGTCGAAACTCCTCCTGACAGGGTATAGTCCCCCATTGCGGACATTGAGCCGAAGCTCCTCCTGGTGAGTCGAAACTCCTCCTGACAGGGTATAGTCCCCCTTTGTGGACATTAAGCCGAAGCTCCTCCTGGTGAGTCGAAACTCCTCCTGACAGGGTATAATCCCCCTTTGTGGACATTGAGCCGAAGCACCTCCTGGTGAGTCGAAACTCCTCCTGATAGGGTATAGTCCCCCATTGCGGACATTGAGCCAAAGCTCCTCCTGGTGAGTCGAAACTCCTCCTGACAGAGAGGCATCGCACATTGCTAGTCTAAACCATAAAATGATCATCATTGATCATCAAGAAGTGTCAATTACAATAAGCTAGTAAATATATGAGTTTAGCATCATGTCCCATAACCACTAGCTTAACTTAAATATTTGCGAACAAATTGTAGATCTCCACTAGAAAATTGTCACAAGAGATTCAATCGATCAAGTCCAAGAATTAACCAACGAAGTAAACGCAAGCGTTTCATACCACTCGTTTTACTAAGTCGTTTAATTAGATTTCTCATACGAGTGACGTAAAAGTTTGTATATACTAATAGATTGGAAAACGGTTTAAGAAACGAGCTTTGTAATAAAATAAATGTTGAAATCGTTTTGATGAAAGAATTTTGATATTTACTACTAGTATAGAAAAACCTTTATATTTTTAAAGTGACAAATCACAAAGAAGATTGTAGGATCAATCAATCACTAAAATTCACATACGAAGATGTGAATAAAATCCAAAGAAATCAATACCGAATCCATCAAAATGGATATTCCCAAAAATCACGATGAAAATGTCATCAAAGTCCATATTAAAGGATAACAACAAAAAGGGAATCAACACGAATCGATTAAACTTGGAAATATACTCAAAAATAGCCAAAATAGGCAAATTAAACAGTTCCAGACGTCTGGTAGGTGTTCCCAGACGTCTGGCCCTAGGTTCTGGAAGTATATGTGTTTTCTCCCTTCTATTTTTAATTCCTGGGCCATTTCAGATGTCTGAAATTTTCAACCGAAGGTCTGAATTTGATTCCAGACGTCTGGATTTTGTTTCAGACGTTTGGATTTTGTCTCTGCCTTTTCCAGACCCCTTCCCAGACGTCTGGATTATTCAACCAGAAGTCTGGATTTGGTTTCAGACGTCTGAAATTAATTTTAGACGTCTGAAATCTTCTGCTAGGCAAAAAAACAGCCTAGACGAAAAATGGAAAATCCAAACCGAAATGCGATCGAACGAGCGATGGATGCTAAGGATTTATACCAATCGACAACCCAGCACTATAGGCTCTTCGATGCATCACCAAAAACATGTTCAAACATCAAAGATTGGATTTTTAAAGATTTGACTACAAAACACCAAAAATTGAAATGTTCACCAAATCAATCCAAACCAAAAGCAAATGAACATAAATAAGTGTTAGGTATTCATACCTAACAACAAAGATAGATATAGACATAGACGTGAGATAAAAATCTCACCTTTGAACCCAAATCAATGAAGGAGAAGCTTTAAGACAAGGGAAGATCAACCACACTTCAATCTCAACACTAGAAGCTTGAATCTAAGCTCAAAAGAAGAACATTCCCTAAGTTAGGTTTAGGAAATTTCTGAAAAACATTCTCCATCACCAAGCTTACGTCTGTTGTATCTTGGGAGACTTTGAATAAAGTCTTAAGGAAATTGTTACGACAAGCCTCAGACGAAATTTCCTTCTTCAACCGGTTAGATTTCTGGTTGATTTTTGTGTGTGTGTGTGTGTGTGTGTGTATTGTTTTCGTTTCTACATTGTACTATTTCCTTAAATAGTATAACGTTTGATTTATCACTATAGTTACTATTACTATAGTTGTTAGTTTGTTGTTGTAATATACTTATTGTTAAAATAGCTAATACAGAATTCCAAAGTAGTGGAAATCTGATTTGTAAACTTGTGAGACGAGTTTATTATTGATTAGTCGCTGTTTTGGTATACTAGACGTATAACAAAATGTTCCTGTGGATTAAGAGAGTTTGGAATGACTTTGACTCGATGAATGATAACTTTATCCTTTGGAAAACTATGTTGAATATGCTTCACACTAAGAGTAAGCTCAAGCAACTTGGTATAATTACGTCCTCTGTAACCACCAAAGTGAAACTAATGTCCACCTGTTCTTTGAGTGCACTTTCTCCTTTGCAGTCTGGGCAAGGATTTTATAGATAGCAAACTACTTATGGCCCAACCAAGATAGTAGGGAAGAATGGCATATGATCTACTTAGCCATGCATTGGAAAATGATGAAATCCATTATCCTAGTTACATTCTTGAAGAATGTGATCGATTGTTCATGGAGTGAGAGGAATGAAAGAGTTTTCGTTGGAAAATTCTTCACACGAACTAAAGTTGTTATGAAGGTGTGAAAGATGATTAAAAGGAAAGTACAAGGTTTCAAGATGCATAGCCAACATAATTCAAAATATTTTGAGTTATGTGGCTATTTTGAACTTGGCCCTTGGTTTGACTAGGTTGCTCATTATTGCTTTGTTTTGTTAGATAATATGTCTTTCCCATATTTTTTTTGTCTCTTCTTTTGGCCTGACTTTGTGACTATGTAATATTTCCAGTTATTCTAATAAATATAGTAAGGGTCCGGTTAACCATGCTTGCCTTGGCCAAAAAAAGAGAAAAAAGTAACCGTTCTTATCTACTTAAATTGGTTCTGTAATAAAGAAATAATGTGTAATTCATGCGTCGCACATGTTAATATTGAAAAATCATAATATGCATACTTTGAATATGGTTAACATAAAATTCTACTATGCAATGTGATATATGAATTATAAAATAAACCTTTTATTATTTTTTATGCATATAACTATTGTTAGTTGATTTATATAATTTTTATATTTGGATTTAAAGTTCATTTTGTCATTCTCTCAATATGAACGTGGTATACAAATGGAAATTATTATTTAAAAGAAATTATAAGACAAACTAATGAATATTGGTTACTTGAATTTATTTAAATAGATTGCATTCATAGTGTTTGATTATTTTAAATATATGGGTTTGAATGTAAAATAAAAAGAGAGAACCCGATGAGAACTTTGTCAATAACTTTAGAAATTATAAACTTTAGGTATATGAACATAAAATTATGGAAAGAATTAATGTAGCATTTTGGATAACTGAAAATTACTAATTTACTAAAGGAGTGAGCTGAAGATTTCTAGAATTACTGAAATGATTTATAATTTATAAATTTTCCTTTATCTGACTAACATTGTTACACCCATATTTTCCAAATGCTATTGAAAGGAAATTGATGCAAGCATAAAGCAAAAAGAACTGCTCCTCTAATAGAAACTGTACTATAAAACGGAAGTGAGAGAAAAAGTTAGATAGCACTGTGAAAAAATCAAAAGCAAAAATAAAACATAAAGACCATGCCTTTCCATCGAGCATCATTTTGGCACTATAGGACTGAACTGCGATCCTAATAATTAGTTAGATATGCAAAACTGCGACACGACCTTCAATTACCAAATACAAAATTTATGCTGCTATTCAAAAAGGTAAAGATTAATAAGTTGGAACTATAGCAAATCTTTAAGTAACAGCAAGCTCTCGAGATTGTACTATGGTCCCAAAAGTAGCACTAATATAGATCTCCGGCACAAACCTTAAAGTGACTACATGCGATAGGGATGCGCCACAATCTTAAACTAACATTAAAAGTAGCAGGGCCTCGCCATATTATATTAACGTTAAAAACAATAAATATGTGTCGCCGTTATGATTTAACATTAAAGTGATAGAACAACGCTGCAATTTCAAAGAAGATATTACTTACAGATACAAAGACTCAAACGATGAGGCTATAGGAAAACTGCTCTACAACCATAAACCAAGATACAATCTCCAAACGCACGCCAAGAAGCTACGATTTCGTGCTAAAAATCCCTAAACACGGCTTAAATACAAGGGCGGTGGCGCAACCCTCTATTGACAAGGACAAATTGGAACGAGTTCATGCGATATAACCTTCCTTCAAAATAGCTGTGTGGGTTTATTTACTAAGCCATGTAGCTTATCCTTAATTACCCCTAACACTATCCTTTGTTTCTATTTTTGATAAATGGTGCAATACAGCTTCAAGAATGTTGATGCAGTTTAGATGTTGTATAATATTATCACCCAGCATAATCGCGGAGGTGTAATTTTCAATGGCCTATTCACAATAGCGAAGTTGTAGAAAACTTCAAACTACGTAGCTTTCATGAAATGTGGGTAGTTTCTCATGTAGTCTTGCCTACACATTTGCATGGTCTATTAGTTTGTTGCTTCATGAAACCGTCATGTCATGATCAATTCAAAATTGGGATTTCACGCTTCAATTTCAAGCTTCCTACCCAAATTCAAAATTTACCGATTCAAATTACAGTTTCCTATCAAAGATCACGTTGGCAATCCATGTACAATAAATAAGTAAGGTGGATGATCGACATGTGGCATAATCCATAGGCAGGAATCAGAAGAGCAAAAGAATGACATTGGCAAGCCATGTGAGCTTCTATGTACTATAAATATGTGGGGTAATGTAGTAGAAAAGTGGAGGATTTTTAGACTTTACCCTTTTTAGAAACAATGAAATCGAAAAAACTATACTTTTGCCATTGTTTTTTGTGCTAAGAACAAAAGAAGAAGAAAATGACAATTTCCCATGGATGTAGAATTTATTAACATCCAAACCACGTAAATTTCTTATGTCATTTATTGCTTTCAGTACTTTACTTTACTTTTTCTTTTTTCAGTGATAAAGTTAGAATATATTACTTAACGGATTGGATAAGGACTTGTCATAAAATTTTGAATATTCTCCTTTAAATTGCATAAACAATATTGCACATAATTACTTCCATTAAAGGTAGTCTTAAATTACTAAATTTTGCTAGTTCCTAACCACGTAGCATTCAACGTCGTGATTACTTCAAAAAAATACTTGGATATTTTTGAGATGAAAAATCTTATAAACATTTTGGCACTAGAAGGAGAGCCGGTTTCTCTTTATAGTAGAATTTACTCATATTTCCTTTAGATACCACTAAAACACCATGAATCCCATCAATTCCAGCACTCCTCCTAACCAAGAACAACTTCGTCTAACTCAAAAATACCAAAAAAGAAACTCCTTACCTCTATGACTTAAACTAACGCAAGCGTTTTTGTAGAGCCCACCTCGGATCCAGCCATAGTTGCTCTTTAGGCCTTCACAGAATAATTAAACCAACATATGGATGTAATAGAGAGATCCCTGGTCCAATATCCAGCCCTGAAACTGATCTCCTCTCAAACCTCTGTAGCATATCGCCATCATTCACCGACTTACTGAGCGTGTGTGTGATAACAAAAATCTCATAAATGAGAATGGTGATGCTGGATTAAAAATAGATACCAAGCTGTAAGGAAAATTTCAAATCAATCCCCAAGTCAAATCGAAGCCTATGAACATCAACACATTACTGCTGAAAAAGTAAGCATGAGTTGTACCCCGATGACGATGACGATGATGATGTAACTTCATGATGTAAAGATGGTTCGTCCCAAACAGATCCTAAGGAGGATGAGATCCTTTAACTGAAAGCTCACATTGAGCATCTGGCAAGACTCTACGGACAAAACAACAGAGAGAAATTAAGGAAGGAAGGTTCTTCTCCACATAGTGAGATTATTAGGGAAGCAGACTTCCCTGGTAATTTCAAAGCTCCATCAATCAAAAAATTTGACAGGACTAATAACCCAGATGACCATATTTGCACATTTAAGTACTATATGTACATTCGAAAGGTGGGAAGGATGGCCATGTGCAGTTAACAACATTTGGCTAGGGCGTCTTCTAGATGGTTCAGCAGGTACGGACCAGGAGAGGTTCATTCCTGGTTGTAGTTAACTACAGACTTCTTAAGGTAGCTCAACTCTAAGAGAGAGCTTTTGCCAAATGTGAATACCATGTCCTGCATGAAGCAGGGTGAAAATTGAATCTTATGAAACTTTATAAAATGCTTCTAATTTGAGGTGCTTCGGACTGGGGTGACTTGTGAAGAAGCACCATTGATGGCAGTGCATGTCAGATTAGAAGAAACACATCTATATGGTTTAAGAACAACATGAAGCTATGCCATAGCACAGAGTCTTTCTATGAAAGGGCTAGTGGGTACATCAAAATGGAAGAGGTTAGGGACATAGATATGCATTCATATGAAAGAATTTCTGCACCACACAATGAAAAGAAGAGGGGGAAGAAGGATATCATCCACCAGCAAAGTGGCAAAGAAAATTTAACATCACAACAAAAACTTCCCTCACTCACACACTTAGTCAGATATATGAGATGACCAAAATTGAAGTAGCCTACAATGTCCCGAACAAGGGAAAGAAACCAGAATGGAAAAGGGGAGAAGCATATTGCCGCTTCCACGGACCAACAGTCGCCATATTGATAACTGTAGACACTTAAGGAATGAAGTAGAGAGCCTATTTAGAAGGGATACTTAGGCAGCTATTAGAAGAAGAATAATGAAGAGAGGACTGGGAATCTCATTCCAGATCCAAAGGAAGGCCTAGCAGGAAAACCCTCCAATCTCATATCCTCCATACATGAAGGACCGCACTTCGTTGGAGAAGTAAAAAAGTATAGCAGTGGTACGTATAAGAGGCCAGAGTAGAGCAAAGAACCATATTCCATATAAAGCAGATGCTCACCCTAGATATACTCTTCACTGCAGCTGATGCCATTGGGCCGATGTTCCCATATCAAGACCCATTGATAGTTACGGTGCAGATCTCAAACTACACCATGAAGAAAATCTAGTGGATTCTGGGAGCTTTGTCAACATCATCTTCAAATCTGCATTCGACAAGATGAAATTGCCAGCAACGATACTGAAGCCAAGCCTTGAGCTAATATATAGCTTCAAATAATTCTACGAAAATATCTATTAGATTAGCACATCTTCTCGTTACCGCTTGGGCTGCTCCTCTTCACAAGTCATTCTATGCGAGCTTCCTGATCATTGAACAACCATTTCCATACAATGCTTTTTCGAAAAGTCCTGCACCGATCGACATGGGGCTAGTAATTTCCACAAAGGACTTGTTTATGAAGTTCCATACCCTTGATAGAATAGGATCAATTAGAGAGGAACAATTATTGGTTAGAGAGCTGTACAATGTAAATCTCAGTTCTAGCAATAAAATTGTTCAAAATTGTACTGTTGTTTCCTCCAATAATTATGATAATGATGATAAAAAAGAAAACAAGTTGGTTTAAAGAACTATATAGGTACCAAGTTTCAAAGCTGATGTTGAAACAGGCCATTCAATGACCATGACATCAGTAAGAAGGAAAAAGAGAGAGTATATGCATATGATTGGCAATGATGAGTATAATTCAATTTACATGCAATATTTCACCGAGGAAGCTCAGAGAAAGGTTTGCTCTGCCGCATCCTAATCCAAAAAAGAAGAAATTGATCTAAGGTATGGGAGACAAGGAGAGAATTAAAGCCATTGGATGATCTCGATACATAGATAGACCTAGAAGATCCTTCGAAGTTTCTCAAAATTGGAAAAAAACCTCAACGCAGAAATCAAAGTAGAGTTAATAGACCTCCTTAAAAGATCTGTAGATGTTATTTCTTGGGCATACTCAGATATGGTAGGAATAGAGCCTGATATCATCTGTCATGCACTCAACATCAACCCATATGCTAATCTAGTCAAGCAGAAGCGCAGAACCTTTGATCGGGAGATATATAATGCTCTACATGAGGAAGTTAAAAAGCTAAAGGCAAATGGATTCATCAGGGTATACCCTAAGTAGGTAGCCAACCCTGTTTGTGTAAAGAAGTCGAATGGAAAATGAAAAACTTGCAAGATTGCACCAACCTCAATAAGGCCAGCTCAAAGGACATCTTTCCTCTACTTAGGATCGATCAATTAGTGGATGCAATAAGCGATCACAACCTACTCACGTTTATGGATGCTTACTCAGGTTAGAACCAAATAGCCATGTTTGAACAAGATTAGGAGTATACTAGTTTTGTGATAGACAAAGGATTATATTGTTATAAAGTCATGCCGTTTGAACTCAAAAATGCAAAAACAACCTACCAATGGCTAGTTAATATGATTTTTTAGACCAGATTGGAAAAAAAATGTAGAAGCGTATTCTGACGACATGCCCGTTAAATCGAAACTAGCGCTGAGTCATATACATGACTTGGAAGAGATCTTTGCGATCCTAAGGAAGTATAACATGAAGCTGAACCTCTTGAAGTGTACTTTTTTTATTCAGTCAAGAAATATTTAGTTTATACAGTGGGCGCCTGCGGCATCGAAGCAAAATTGGAATAGATTGAGGCCATAAAGAATATGGGAGTCCTAGAAAAACCGAAAGATATCATGAGCCTAACGGCAGGGTGGCTGCTCTAAGAAGATTCTACTAATACGTCAATTATTGATTTTGATGATAACAACCATATAAAATATAGATACTAATGTTTTGCCAAGTTATATAGTATATCATGCAGAATATTACATAGGTGCTGATCTAAGACTGTATAGTATATAGACTCAAGAAATATATTTGAAGACTCATGAGTTCAAAGGAAAAGAAATAAAGAGCTCAAGATTATAACTTAGTGTTTAGAGTCATTAGAATTTATTGGTAAAGTCCTTGGTAAAGTAGCAATCTCTAATCTTATCTCCAATTTCCAATCCTTGATATTTTAAATAAAAAATAAAAATTTTATAAACTATATTCAAATTATTTTACAAAGTATATAATTTTCAAAACAATTTAAAGGAAAACATTTTTCAGATTTCATGAGGATATGTCACCATACATATTTCTATATATCGACAAATAGGCCGTTAAATTATTTTTAAATTTTGAATGTAATTTTCTTTCAGACATAACCCTTCATGAATGGATACATCTATTCATTTACTATATAAAGGGGAGTGCAAATGAATTTTATACTAATAAATACTTACTTCCTACCCACTACTTGCTTCCTTGAAAATTCTCTTGAAAAATATACTCTATTCTATTCAAAATCATATAGAATCAATTCATACATCATTATATTGATTCACCATTACTTACTCACTATTTTGGAGGAATCCCTCTCTTCTTTCAACGATCAAAGTGCTATTTAAGAGGATATAGTATCTATTCTATCTAATGTACAACTATTTGTCCTTGTAAAAGCATCAACCATACTCTTGTTTGTGTAGGTGTGCTTATAGCCTGTTCAAATCAACTGGGTGTGCGTAACAGACTATTCAAATCTTGTGGGTGTGCTTATAGCCCGTTTAAATTAAGCAGGTTTTCCTCGAACTCAAAAAACATGAGAGTCTATTTCGTAGCCTTAAAATCGAGATTGTAACTGGTTTGCTTGCTGCCATACAAAGTAGGCGCTTAAAAAGAAATGCGTTCAAGAAATCGTACGGGACTGGATGCATGAGAAATCAAAACTGGTATAAATCTTTGATGTCATCTCTCTAACTCTTTAGTTTTTTACTTTAGTATTACCTGTGAATGCATCTATGTCTAATTTTTAGTATAAATCTATGTTATTGATTTGTGATTTGATACTAATCCTGAAATTTTTGTAAAAAGATTTACATAAGTTAGAAAACATTATTCACCCCCCTGTAATCTTAAATTAGCCTTAAGATCCATTATTCTACAACTCACATTTGGTATCAGAGCACTAGATTTTAAAACTTGTAATTTGATTTTTGAAGAATATTAATGGCTAGTAACACTACTACACTTTTTAACACTTATATAGTAGGACAATCTACTATCAGACGTCCATTTTTTAATGGTAATAATTACACTTATTGGTCTTGTAGGATGAAGATCTATTTACAGTCTAATGATCTAGCTATTTGGGATATTACACATAATGAGTACACTGAACCTCAGGCCGAATTTTCAACATGGAGCTCGGACCAAAAGGCATAAGCACTTAATAATCCTAAGGCCATGAATAATTTATGTTTCTCAATAGATAAAAACGAATTTAACAGAGTTTCCTTTTGTAAGTCTGCATATGAAATCTTAAGAGCACTGCAAGTTACACATGAAGGCACTAGTAATAGACAAAAATTTCCATGCTGACTAATCAGTTTCAGTTATTTAAATGTGTCTATTTTTGACATTTATTGTAGGTTTCAAGGTATGGTACATTCTTTAGTATGATTAGGTAAAAACTTTTTTGAATAAAACTAAGTTGGGAAAATCCTTAATTCACTTTCTTCAGAAAGGGATCAAAAAATATTACCAATATAAGAGGCTAATAACATTATTACTTTAAAATTTGAAGAGTTAATAGATAGTCTAATGTCCTATGAAGCACAATTGCAAGGTAGAAGAGAAAGAAAGACAATAGAAAAGAAATCCATTGCTTTCAATGCAATATTCGACGATCGAGATTCAAATAATGATAATGATGAGGAGATTGCCTTCATGACTAGGAATTTTAGAAAGTTCCCGTAGTATAGAAAGATGAACAACTTTCGAAAACCTAATAACAAGACTTTTGGAATGGAACTACAATTAGATATTTCAACTATGATCAACCTGATCATCTGCAAAGAGACTGTCCGCATCGGAATAAATCAAGGATCTCGCCAATTACTGATTCATCCAGAAAAAGAAAGAGGTTTTACATAGCAACATTAGACAATTCAGATACTGCTTCAAGTGACAATGATTCAGACACTGTGGATGTAAACATGTCTTTCACGAGAATAGTAGATTAATTAGAATATATCAAAGGAAATAAGAAAAAGGTGGTACTTTTACATTTTGTCTCATTTTTTGGATTGTTGAATTTAGGAATAAAATATAGATTTGGATGCATACAAGTACATAGATAGATATATGTAGGAATATTATTTGCATTAATTTTTTTTTTGTATTTTTCGGCTCATATGTTGACATACCCAAATCTATATGTTGACATATCTGGCAGAATTTTGAAATTTCATTTCAACTTCAAGCTTTGAATTTTCCTCTTTTGTATTTATTCCAAAAATTGAAAAGACATCTTTTCAAAATTAAAATATTAATTCACTCCCTATTTAATCATACTATCTCTATTAATTCATTCATTTACTCATTTTATTTTAAAAATTCAAAATATCTCTTCACTCTCTTTTCTCTTTAACTACTTAACAATAGCCTCCCCAAGCCAACCAAAAACCATTAGACTCACAAAGAGAATCAAAGGCTTTCTTTTCAAAAACAAAGAAGCCATCAGCACTTATGTCGAATATGATACTTCCGTAAAAGTTTTTCCTGGAAGATCTAGAACATTTGATGATTTTTCTTCTTATGGTCTTCAAGATCTTTGTTTTGAAAATGATATTCTTGGTTAGTCGACTCTTCTCAAGATGATTTTATTTGTTATCCAGATTTAGTTAAAATATCTTATGCGAATTTGAATGGAAAATTTTTAGAAGGAGAAGAGGGACAAGTTTGGAGTAGTATGAAGGGCACTATAATTATTTAGATTGTGAAATTTTAGGTCAAATACTGTAGGATAGTTTTCACCCTAGTGGGGGTGAATAGGGTGATACTAATAATAATAAAAATTAATACGGAAATAAAATATAAAAAAGAAAGTAATGCAGAAGAGATCACACACAAATTTATCCAACTTCGACAAAACCCTACCTACGTGCTGCCCCCTAAGGTTTCTACCAGAAATTAAGTAGTCAGACACTTACATACGTAAACTTGCAACACCCGCTAATGACAAACCAAACTCTATGCTCAAAACCCTGCCACAACTCAGCCACTGAGTTGCGAATTCTCGAACTACACCACTGAAGTTCGTAACCTAGTCACACGACTAGAAAGTTACACAGTTTAAAAAAGAAAATTACAACAGAAAATAAAAGACTAAACAAAAAACAAAACCCTATATAAAAATTTAATCCTAATAAGGAATAAAAGACTGGCTCACTTCAAAATGATAATTCAAGAGAAAAATAAAGTGATGTCTCCTTACTCATTGTGCTGCCTCTTTTCTTTTTCGTTCCTCTTCAAAAATTAGGGCTTCGTGAAAACTTGAAGCTGCCGATTCCTATAGAACAATTGAACCGTGTTTTTACTTCAAGTTGCTTTATCAATCGATTTGCTGGCTTTCATTAATTCACGGTCGCTCCAATTGTCGAGCTCGGATGGTATTAGATTGATATGTGATTTTTGCCTCTTTCTCAATTTTTGACTATGCTCAACTTGATTCGAGTTTCGTGATTTATTGCTCTGGTATTTTTCTTGAACTCGAATGCACAATTTTCCAATGATGATGCTGGGTTATATAGGGATGAAAACCCTTAAATATACGTTCGTATTATTTTATTTGTATTCACGTTGCTATCCTCTGTCATTGATTCGTAATTGAACGTTTCTATGATTTCTGACTAGTTCGTTCTATCATCGGTTTGAATTTCTTTGAATCAGTTTCCTACTATTACTTCGGTACTTCGAATATTGATATAAACTAGCTTTTGACTATTATTTGTTCGTACGACCAGTTGCTGAATTTTTTTTTAATAGTTTTTGAAAATGTTTCTTGACTTTCATTAAACTGCTAATGTTAATTACTTTAAATTGCTTCACACTGTTATTGTTTGAACTGCTACTGTTCATTGTATTTTTTGAGTTCAACTGTGCAGTTTGATTTCCTTTCACTGGTTCACCACTTTGTTATGTGAGCATGTTGAAGTTGAGTGATTGCATATCCATTATGCTCATCCCTCTGAACTGCCTGTAATGCTGGTTTGTACTTATGGTTTGGTCATTTCATTTGAACACTTTTTGCATTTAGTGTTTGTTGATCGTGTATATCCATACTGGTCAGTTTGCTGCATGTCATTTCATTCATGTAACACTTATACTTGTGTTCTCTACGGTACACATATCACTGTCTTTGCCTGAAGTTGAATTGTGTGCATATCCATATGTTCATATTGCTTGTGTTGCCATCTATGCTTTCTCTATGCACTTGTCTCATGTGGTCTGGTGTTTATGAGTCTGGCCATTGCATTACTGATTTCATGTTGCCTTACACGTATATTTGTTTGGTTTTCCACTATGCTTCTTACCAATTTTTAGTATCTGATCATGTGTTGAGCCTTTCACTTGTACCTCCCTTTGATTTTGAACATGTTTTATGCTTGGAGACTGGTTCTTACAGTTCTGATATATCGTTGCTTATGAGCCCGATGCACCTTTTTTTTACTATGGTTCTATTTTTTATACTTGCCTTCAACCTGAACTTATGTGGCCTTTTTCACTTTGTGCCCATTTCTTTGTTCTTGGAGTCCATTCACTTGTTCATGCCTGTCTCTGGTGTGAATTGTTATTGGTGCACCTTGTTCCTTGCTTCTGTGCACATTTTGTTCTAGCATGTGAGTTTGCTTGATCTTGCTTTGTTTACATGTGATCTTGAAGCCTATTCCAGTTGCATGAACATAATGCTGCTCTGACCCATTCACTTGAACATGTACATGACTTCTGGCATCTGTTTCATGTGCAATGTCCTAGTGCAAAATGTACTGTCATGAATTTGTATGTCTCTATTGTGTGCTTTGCTGAAATTCAAGATGTTGCAGCAATGCACATGTGTACATGTACACATGTATACAGGCTCTTATGCATTTGAAACTTTTTGACTTGTTTTCGTATTGCACCTGAGTTGAATCCAACCTAGGCTTGGGTTTGACCTGTTCTCACATGTCCCTACAATATTAACAAGCAAGTATATATCGGTGTGCACGGCCTTGTGGTATGTACAGCGATACATTGTGCATGTCACAAGTTGTTCATGTAGGATTAAAAATAAACGATGAAGAACAACTCAAATAACTGAGGAAAATGGTATTTCCAAAACACACACCTTAATTTGTACTGTAAAATATTTTCTTTTTCAATTTTATTGTGTCAAGGTTTATTTTGCAGATAGCTAAGATGCTGGATTCAAGCTGGAACAAAGTTGAAGACAAAAGTACAAGTGCTGAGTGAATTTGTAGTGAGGCGTAATTGTAAATTGAATTTTTTTTGGTAATTGTAACTGAAAAAATAGTGTGAAAATGTATAGTGAGAGCTTAAATTTGTACTATTTTAATTTGAAATAAAATATTTGTTTGAATATGAATTCTGTGTTATTTAATTTATTCAACAAATATTTCTTTAATTATGTGAAAAATAAAATAGTACAATAACAAATACATTTAAACGAATATATATATATATATATATATATATGTTTATTATCATCAAATAAAAATCATATCTTATTCTATAAATACTTGGTTGCAAATTTTGGTGGATTGACCTCTCCACTTTTAGAATTAACGAAAGGACAAGTTATTCATGACATTTTTTTTGAAAATGACGAAGACTTTGAGTTCAAACAAAACATTCTTAGATCAAAATCGAGAATTATGTGTCTCATTTTACAACAAAGCATCACTTCGAGGATGGATAATTATAATAACTTGACCCAAAAGATTCTTAAAGCTCTTTTTGCCATATATAGAAACTACAACATCAATTGGGAACAAGTTATCTTAGTAAATTTTGTTTAAAATAATATTTCTATACATGAGAACATACTTTACCATGATGTGTATCTCACTAGAATTTCAGAGTACTTTGGTGTTGACCTTAAAGGAGAATCCGCTTTGCCTCAAAGAGTTAGTGAGAGAAACTACTACAAGGGAGACCTAGTGTCGCGAAGAGTAATGTCTAACACTAAGGACCCAGTAGATGGAGCACTGGGACCAAATTGGGAAGGTCCTCTGATTGTGGAAGAAGTCTTAGCTAATAGGGCATACTGACTTTCAAAGCTAGATGGAAATTTAGTTTCGAGAACATGAAATTTTGAGCACCTCGTACCTTATTTTGTATAAGCAATGTTATTTGCATAACAAACATTTGCAATTATTATGAAAGATAGTAATACAATGAACTGGACATAAGGATATTAGATGGCCTAACGGAGTATAAAATCATTTTGTGTTTATTTTACTAGCATAGATAATGACATTGATTTGTAACTTACATGAATCGGCTTTTCAGCTAAAAAATTACACGAGATGTAAGGATATTAGACATCCTAAACTAGTAAACAAATCACCCACGTGAATTAAATTAGTTGTAAATACTCGACCTCACTTCACAGTCAAAAAATAGTCTACCACCAAACAACATAGCTGACCATGCCATGCACGTGACAAAGAATGAATGCCAAAGACCAAGTTTAGAAAGCATGAACTGTATGAGAAATCAATCAAAAGTGGCAAGAGAAGACAATGCATGGAATGCAATGCAACCAATAAATTAAGTACGATTCAAGAAACTACATGAGCTTACCTGGTAAATATTGAAAACTAAACTCTACTAATATTTACTGAAATCTAATCATTATCCACATATTCCCAGCATTTGTACATACATCACAAGAAAAAAAAAGTGGTCATCGCATAAAATTAAATTAAAAATTAAAACTATGACTTATATTAATACAAACTACATCACAATTTTGATTCATCCTCAGAAGAATCATCAATTATGATTCTTTCGTGATGATTAGATCTATAGTCACCAAACATAGGATGTTGAATAGAACCTTTCCTTGCCTAAGAAGCCGGGGATAAGTCGTTTAATTCAATAATAACAATGAATAGCAATAAGGAATAACATCGCTAAAAGTGGCCCTATGGTCATAGTTGCACTAGCCCAAATGCTAGCAAGGTCCCCAAGACTAGAAATAAAATCCTCACGATTATATAAAAAGGCTATGTCAAGTTCATGACTCTTCTAACCTTCTCTTTCTGAAATTGCTCCATCAAGGAAGCCTTATCTGAGCTTCCTAAAGCAGCAAAAGAAACCCTAGACAATGGAGTAGTAGAAATCCATCCAGGGGCTTGCGAATCGGCTTGAGACTCTAAGGTAGATATTTTTATTTTTAAGAGCATTCACCTGCTCCATAATCACCCTTCTAACCAGTTCAATCTCTTCCAAAAGTTGATCTTTGGTCCTTTTAGTTGCTCTAGAATAGGAGCCAAAAAGCTCATGTATGGTAGATATAACATGCGAACTGCTACCCTTTGGGGTCCATGATTCCGTTTTATAGTCCTTCTTCAACTCATGAAATTTTTCCTCATAATCTATCTTAAAATCCTCATTCCACTGTAAAGCAATAGCCAAGATCTACCCCCAATGGAGGCGCAGGAATAGCACCAGACCTTGATACTGTGTTAGGGCAAAGGATATAATAGGATCATCTTTTGCACCAATTTGATTAACGGTCTGTAAAGACAACTCTTCAATTTTTTCATTCAATACCTTGATCTTATCTTCATATAAAACCCAATATACACTTTTCACATCCTTTAATAAACTCTCCAGTTCAGTCATTTGAACTAGAGCAGACCTAAGTTTTTCTTCCAAGTCAGTTACATTCGAACGTTTCTTGGAGATGGAAAGTTGGAAATTAAACGAATCTAGATGAATGAAATTAAGAAAAAGTGCAAACAAACTAAAGCTCAATAGAAACTTATTCGCAAGGAAGTTCGACTTACACAGTATCCTTACAAATATTCACATAACGAAAAGGAATATTTTCTATTACATAATTTTACAAAAACATTTTAAATGGTAAGATCCAAAAGTACTGCCACGATTATGAAATTATCTAATCTAGAGGATGTTAGCCAAAGGTCGATCCCCTATGATACGAAGAGTCTTCCTAGGATCGTAGTTTGCGCTTGTCCATAGGTCCGTTAGATCCTCCACTGTCATTCCACAATCACTAGAGTCCTTTATTATAGAGAAAGCTCAAATCAAGCACATGGTAAAAATAATTAAAAACATCGGTGGCTCCTTGCAAAGAGAACTGCCCTATCTTGCATTAACATTCTCCTTCTTAAGCTTCTCTTGAAGATCATCAACTCGACCCTGGCACGATAATTGGTGCTACGGCGACATCGGAGGTTGCTTGAGCTTCTTGCAATTGATGTTTGACTTGGTAAATCTTAAGTATGGAGATATTTCTCGTATGTTCTAAAATGTTTATTAACTCAACCTCTATCCTTTTTGAGTCCCTAAAAAACCCACCAAAATATTTGAGAGCATCCATTTTCAACCCCTTCCTCCTATGTCTGAGGGAGCACCTTCGAACATGGCTGCTCCAAGTGGTTCTTGTAACAGTCTTATATTCTCTAAGCCTACCCTCATAGTGCGGTACCATTTTATTATTCCACTCATCCACCAATATGGCATCCATGCCTGCAAGAGGAGGAGGCCGCATCCACGATGAGCCACTTTACTACCTCTCTTTTCTCGGCATCTCCCTTTTCTTCATACTATTGAGCAGCCTGAAGAGACAAGCTCTCTATGGTTTTCCTCAAATCCTTGATCTCATCTTCATAGACAATACTGAAAAGTGATTCACTTTCCTTCGGCGCTTGTTGTAGTTCTTTCGCCTTTGAATTTGCGGCACCGGGCTCAGTACTGATAGAGTTAGGGTATGCCTTAGGGGAAATTATGTAATTTGTTACATATATCTAACTCGATAACCAATCTTATTTGAAATAACTGGTGCTTTCTTTCTATTATATACTTGATATAATGTGTTATATTAATTAATTAATTTAATTAAAAGTATATTTAATAGAAAATCCATAAATGGTATTTTTTGTGATAGTAGTTACAAAATGTTGTAACTATGAGTAATTTATCGCAGTGAAAACAAACATACCATTTTAAATGTTCCTAATCAAGATGCATTAAGAATGGATATCAATGTATCCGTTGAGACCAGAGTACGTAACGCTCCCCTAATGTTGGGCAGTGTATTATTCATGACTGATTGGGGCACCTAGGAGTTACGTACAAATAGTTATTGGTAGCTGTGGAACAACTCACTGGATAGTTTAATATAACTAAGGTCAAGCGGAAAATACCGATGTGGTAGATTTACACTGTTCTCTCGACTTAATAATATTGCGAATCTTCAATATGAAAGCTCCGCTTTCATTATAGTCAAAGAATGGCACGATGTCGATCAAGTGATTATAACTGGGTCCAGTGGAAGTATTGGAAGTGAAACATTATTCAGGAGAGGATTCGTCTTCTGGGTTATATGGGGTTGATATCTCGGTCAACTCAAAGTCAAAGTCTCTGGCCAGAGTAGTTCGATTAATAATGATTATTATTATGGAGTTAAGGGCTTTGTATTTGGACTATAAAATTGAATATGAACGAATTGGAATTTTGACCATTACCAAATTCCAAAAGTTCAAAGTGATATAGTTTTGACGAAGAGAACTATTGTAAATAAAAGTTGCAACTGCATAACGCTAATAAAGTGAAATTGGAGAAACCATCTAAGTAATAAATATGACCAAAATATAACACAACCTAATAAGTAACATGTGAATATTAATATTTGAGTAGTTCGAAATTAATCGCTTGTAAAATTTACACCTGACAAATCACACAACCGAAATGATGAATTCTTTTTTAACCAAACGGTTTAATTATTTTATAATTATTATAATTAATTAAATTAATTAATATTTATGAATTATTAATTATAAAATTTGATTATAATTTGACATACAAATATTATTAAATATATCTACAACAGTCATAAATATATCAATTAGTATACGATATCGATAAGCGATTAAATTGGATTTAATTAAATAATATTTTCTATGGGCGTAAATAGGAACTTGGCCGATCATGATGGGTATGATTTTGGGTTGAAATAGGGAGATAAAGGGTAGCTTTATTTGGGCAGAGTTATTGGTTTTTGGATGGCTCGAATTGAGGAATATCTAGTATGAGATGTGATCCACTATTTTCTCTCTTCTTTCCACTATTTAAACACTTCTAACCCTAATTGAAAATAATCTTTTTTGCTATTACCCCTTCCTTTAATTGCTGGTCATTTTCACTCCTTAGATGCCTTATTATATCAAGCTCAAATCAATTCAAAGTTGATTACTATCCGATAGCCAAAGGTCAATAATTCAAGGATTAGTGGTCTACCGAATCGAAAAGCTTTCAAAGGAAAGAAAGTTCATCAATATAAGGTGTGCTTCGAGACATTAGTTTTAGGTATACTTTTCAATGAATTATAGTTTATAAAATTGGAATAAAATCTCATTATATATATACACATATATATGTATTATGGTGAGTTAGGTACGATTCTTATATCTATTGATGTTGTCACAAGCTAGATCGGTTATATAAACATATTTACATATAAAATTATTTTTTATATATATAAGTCAGATATGTAAACCAAATATTTTATATATAATAATAATTATTTATTAATTTAGATACATCGTTTAATTATGCATATATAGTTTATATTTAATTATAATATCATTCCATAATAATAATTAATCATATAATTTTATGCTAGTATATTTATAGCGATAATAATTTTTGACAGCAATAAACTAATTTTTATAATTATTCATTATTATCTAATATTATTTAAATCAACACACTATCTGTGTAAAGCTTATAAAATAAAACATGCTTTGAAAATTATTATTTTAACTTTATAAAATTATGTTGTCATAAGATAAGCTCTTGGTCGGAAAATAAATAAATAAATCAGTTTTTCTATTTTTAGAATTTATTATAATAAATGGCCAAAAAATAATAACCTAATAAAAATAAATATTAACCGAAAGAAATCATGGAAAATTTTTCAAAATATCATATAAGATTTTTTGAAAATTTAAAATTTTAATAAAATGTCTTGAATATTTTATTATTACTTTATCCATGTCAGAGTGAATAATCAATAAACATATATATTTAAAATAATAAAAATTGACAATAAAATTTTATGATGTTGTACATATAATCTAGAATCATTAAAAAATTAATTTGTTAATTAATTAATATATATATTAAGATATTATAAATATGTTTATGAATACATATATATATATATTATAAAAAAATTATTATTTTGTTGCTTTTGATATATTGATTTAGTTTATATTTTTTATTATGTGTTTATATATTATTTTAATATTTGTTATTGTAATATCGATATATATATATATTATTGATACTTTGTAAATATTTAATTTCTTATATAAGTACATACACACACACACACACACATATATATATTCATTTACATAAAATTATTCAAACAAAATTAGCATATGCATTCATATATATATATATAATAATTATTATATAAGTAACAAGTTTAATACATACATATATATGTATATATATATTTGGATAACATACAATGCATAACGGATGAGCTAACATGTCTATTGCAATGTAAATCCCGACATCTATAGAGCTATCATGTTGCACATGCATATACATACATATATGTATATGGTACTTATGTGTATAATTTCATTTTGAAATTGGATAAAATTTTATTGCCGTTTCTTAGGCTACATATGTGTGTGTGTGTGTGTGTATAAATTAAATTTAACAATATAATTTATAAATTTAAATAAAATAAGAGATTTTATTCAAAATAAAATTTAGAAATATTCTAAATAAATTAGACTTCATAGGCCCAATAAAGATCCAATGGGGTAAAAAAATTGAAATGCAATTATAACTTCTACTACGGGCTGGCCTAGTTCCAACAAGTACACAACGTGATATTGTATGGGTGTTGGGGCACATGCGCATCCTTGGCTTTCTCAAAGTCAAAAAGATCATTCTTCTTGTCTCTTTCAAGTTTTTCGATTATGAGTGTTAGGTGGAGGTTCTCTTCCTTTAAGGTTGCATAAGAAGTTGTGGCCTCAATCTTAAATTGGGGTATGCTTGAGTCATCTAAGCCATAGATAATAGGAACCGAAGATGCATTGAATTCAAAGACTATGTTAGCTTTCGAGGAATGGGCGTAAGAAGGAAGGGAAGTGACCTAATTGATAATCATCGAAAATAGTTTTAATGGAACTCAAATCACGCATAGTAAAACTTAAAAAATGTATCATATAAGACGAGATGTACAAAGAGTGCATCAAATTCACAAAAAATACATAATATACAAGGTTCACACTCTACCTAGACTCTTAAACCTAAGCCTGAACAATTCCAAATGAGGGAAATCGGGAGGAAAAGAACCACTCTCTAGAGTGTAGCTCCAATGTCGCTGCTCAAAATCACCAAGAGCTTCCTTTTCTTTAACTACTTGGTCAATTTTTGAAAGTAACCTTTAGGCTTCTTCTTTAAGTTGTGTGAATGTCTCATCTAACTCTTTCTCCCACATGCAAATCGCTGCCACACTGAAACCAATGTTATTTGTGGTTAGAGTTTAAGTTTGAAATTTTTCCATGCCTTCTTTTAGGAGTTCAATAGAAATTATTTACTTAAAAGACTATAAAGAAAAAAGAATGAAAACAACTTGGTCATTCGTAGTGCAGTAATGAGATAATATAACAATTAAATAGTCATAACAAAACTAGAAAATAAATTCATATCATTACATACTAAGAAGTTTAAAAAACAAAAGAAGTAGCAAAATCATTTACAAAGGTTTAAGTAGTTATATGGACTTGTGAAGTAGATGTGGCCTCAGTCCCTTTAAACCACACATTCTCATCATCATGCTGTAAAGAAGTGTCTTAGAAGGCAGAAGGGGAAGCATTCTCTACGTTCGACTCCTTAGCCTAGTCTGCTCTACAATAAGCAAGGACATTTTTGGTTTTTTGGGAGTCCCCCAAGAAGCTGAGGTCAACCTCAGCAGAAGGTCATCCAAGCAGTCGGTAAAAAATTGACGCTTAACTACGGCGTACAACTTGTAAAGCACTCGGTAAGTGATCTGCTCAAGCATGTCCTTCAACTCATTCAATACCTTGTTTCTCCCTCAATGTTTTATCTTTCTCTCTTAACTCCCGACCCTTCGATGCTAAGGCCTCCTCTGCTTTCTCCTATTGAGCCCTAAGCTTTTCATCTAATCTGGTTTTCTCAAAAGCTATGGTAGCAAGGTTTGCCACAAGATTTGTAGTACATGAAGTGGATGCGACCTATTTATCTTCTACCCTCTTCCGAGCCTCGGCTACCAAGGCACTTACCTATTATGAAGCAAAGATAGATAAGATAAAAATTGATAAAGAAAAACACAATTGGATAAAAAAGGAGAAGATGGTACATACGTAGACCAAAGCCTTTTGAGCTCAATAAAAAGCCTAGGAAGGAGAGTGTATGAAATGGAAGAGCAATGGGATAAGACTATGGTGCCGAGGTAATGTTGGGTAAGCCGTGTGACGACCCGAAATTTTTAGGCATTTGAAATCGGGATATTAAATGGATTTAAATATTTAAAAGTTAATTTTTATACTTGAATTCAATTATCACTATTTATTTGATAATTAAATTATTGAATTCAATAATTTGAAGTTGAGTAAAATGCTGAATTTGGAGTTTTAAGCCTGTTAAAATATAATTTGAAGGCATATAAAATTTATATTGATAATACTAAAGAGAATAGAAGTGATGAAATCAAATTTTAAAATGGTTTGTTAAGTTTTGAAATTTATATCGTTTAAATTGAATTTAAAAATAGCCTTCCGAGGCACAGTCTCGGATTTCGACGGAACTAGTTCCATTGGATCCATAATAGTGTATTATTATCGGATTTGAATTTTCGTAGTGATCGGAGGTATTGTGTGAGCATACGATATATAAACGCACTAAAATTTTAATTGATAATAATCGATTCGGAAGGCTATTTTCTCCATACGATCGAATTAGACCTCGAAACCTTTTCCATTGCGTTCGAAATAGGCGTATAATGTTATGAACGTCTAGCGGCATGCCTCGATAGGATATCAAGATTTTAAGCTTTGAATTCAAAACAATTTGAATTTAAAATTTGAATTTAATATTTATATATACCCTAGTCTACTTAGCCGAAATTTCTTTCCATCGGTTGCCTTTCTTTCACCATTCACGCCTTTTCTCCTCAGCAGTTTTATTCCCTCTGTAATCACTACAGCTCATCTGCTACACGCAAAATCACCTCCACGCAGACATTGCTTTTCCTTTATCTCGTTCATTACGGATACTCTATGTTTTATAAATCAATCAAGACAACAACGGCCGAGAAAACAATCATTTCGATCTCGTAAAAAAAAAAAATGGCCGAATTCCATTTAAATCAAACTTGAGTTGCTTTCTCTCTCAATTCCAATTTCCCCTTTTCAAAATAAAAATCAACCGAAGCCTTTTGACAAAAGAATGGCGACCGAAATAGTGTATCAGATCGATCGATTGATCGAAGCGAGTGGGACGTGCTCGCGCTCGCGAGATTTACGGCATCGCGTTTGTGCCAGGAATGCTCGCCATATCTGTGGCAACGCTCAGATGAAGGCTCGATTGGGTTCGTGACTGACTTTGAAGCTCGCGATTAATGATGGGTCGCGGCGCGACGTGGTGAGGCTGGAAGAATTTTTCGGGTTCGTGGTTGAAGTCATGGAGCTCGAGTATCGAAGGGGAAGGATCGAGTGATTGGGTTTTGTGGCTGCTGGAGTCTCAACGTGGGCCGAAGGAGTAGTGAAGTTTAACTGCAGTCGTGATCGAATTAGGTCTAATTGCAGTCAGGTGAGGCAGAGGTATTTTCTTTTGTTCAATTTATAGATATGTTTATATGCAGAAAATATATATATATACACATTAATTACAGTAAGGGGATTACTATTGTTTATAGAAATAGAAACCTAATTTTTATATAAATATGCATACATACTTTTATTTACTGGTTTAGTTTGAAATAATGTATTTGGTGAAAACAAAAGGAAAAAAAACAATAAAAATAATAAAATGCTTAACTAAGTTGTTTAATTATTTTTTCTACTAAAAAGATTTTTAAAAGGGGAATTATTAGTTTAGATTAAAATAAATTGTTAGTAAATTTAATTCTGTTAATGGTAATAAATGTGTAATCAATTAAATTGTAAACGGAAATTTAATTTTTCAAATTGACTCAAATGTTGTTAAGAAAAATATGTAATGTTTATACAAGGTTATAAATTGGGAATCAAGTCAGAATTGAAGTGGACTACAAATGGAAGCAAAGGTGAGTTAATTTCACTCAGCTAAATTTAAATTTAAAAGATTAAATTTAAATAATTGTTTGAATGGTTGAATTGATTGATGTGCTATAGTATGGTATATTTTGGAATTGGTATTTTATGTTGTACTAACGTCCGTGGATGCAGTGAAAATAGGTTGGAGGGATCCAACTGGATCCCTCAACATTTATTTAAATTATTTAACATTCTCTGTTGTGATTATTTGATATCCTATGATGAATTATATTATATTACTAAATGCTATGGTTTGATTGAATAAATTTGGTATAATGAGTTACCAAAAATATATAAATTGGATTATGGAAAGAAAATAAAGAAGTGAATTTGTAAGTAAAATAAATATAGAAAATTTGAATAAATTTAAGAATGAATTGGAAAGGAAATTTTGAATAAACAGAAGATTAATTAATTTTAAACTTCAGTATTATTATTTTAAAAGAACAAACATTTATTTAAAATTTAAGATTTAAATTTTGAAAAGAATAAAGAAGAAATTGGAAAATTTTGAAATTTGTATATTTCAGTTAAAAGATTTAAAATAAAATGGAAAATAATAATAATAACAATAAAGTCCATAATTAACAAATTTTGAAATGAATTGAGTAAGTAAATAAATTTATTTCAAATGGAATAAATTGGAAATCAATTTGGAAAATTGGTTTAAGTGATTAATATTGGAAATTCTCCCTGGATAACCAAGTACGTTTTCAAAGTATTTTTTTTAAATATAAAATAAAAGTTTTTAAGTTGTTTCAAAAAGCAAGTTTTGGATAATTTATTATTTCTAAATATTTAAATTCTAAAAGTAAGTATTTCCTTTAATCTATTATAGCAGTAATAATTTAAAGAGTGACTTAGTATTTTGTTTTTAAAAGTGAAAATCTAGTTTTATATTTTATTAAGTAACCTTATTTTCAAATATTCATATAGTATGTATTTTTAACAAATTATTGAAGTAGTTTTACCTTAAATATTTTAAAGTATATTTCAAACTAAAGTGTTTTAAATTATTTTAAAAAATCTAGTTTTGTGCTTGGTGATTTTAGTGGAGATAGAAAATATTTGTGAAAGTTTATTGTGAAAAAGAAAGAATGGTTAGAAACTGTTTTCAAAAGGGTTTTGAAATGAAAATATATCTTGTGAAGATATTTTGAGGTTAATATTGTTTGATGGATGTTTGTGAATGTTAATTGATAGTTAAATAACCGACTATCAATATTGGCCAACTGCGTTGATCGTTTCGAAGAGACCGAGATCGAGATTTATTTCTCGTAAACCACTTAGATCCGGTTTGTATGTTTTCATGGAAAACAAGTTTGGATTTGAAGATGGAGCAGTGGAGTGCAAGGGTTAGTCGCTACTAATCCTGAGGATATTTTCAAAATGGATGTCGTAGGAATAGTGCCTTCGGTTCCGTTCGAACCCGGGACGGACTTGTATGGATGAATGCTTTCGGAATATCGTCAGGTGGGCGATGGGCATTCTAAGAGATACTTAGCCTCAAGCCTCATCAACCGGGAATGACTGAAAATCAGGGGTTATGCAGCAAGGCTAGGTGGGTAGCACCCAAGCAGGGTGAGGTCATCCCTGTCTAGATGTTCCTTTTTATTTCGGCTTAGTGGGCGGTTGTTGATCCCAACAGCGGGGTGATCTCACTCGGGATTATCCAGTAAGGGGTAGTCCCGGTCTTGTGTTGCAGGGGAGCGGGCGTACTCCTCGATATTGTGATCTAGGCCACGTACTGTGACAGGTGGTACCCCAGTGCCTAGTCATTAGTTGGAAATCCATTCTCCCTACGAGCCTTTTTCGAGTTTTGTTTATATTACCCACTCTGTGGCTAGTAGATGGAATTTAGTAATGTAACAATTTCGGCTATTTTATAAGTATTTGTATATAGACCCTATTATAATATCAAAGGATTTCTATAAAAAGTGTTTTAGCTATCGTAATGTAAAAACCCGATATGTTTATTTGTGGCGTGGTCTTACGAGATGCTTTTGTTTTCAAAGGATTTTTGAAACTTTAATAATCAATTGAGTGTGATTTTCCCACGCTGGTATTCCATACTGACTCGGGTGTTATTTAACTATAATGCTCGGGTCAGACCGAGTATTATAGGATGTAGGGCATGATGCTGTGGAGCTCAGGAGACGAGCTGGATGACGATACATACTTTCGTACTTGTTTTATATATATTCCGCTGTGTAGAGTAGCTGTGTATCCAGTTGTATGATATTGATGTTGAGCTATGATTGATGACCCTGATGATGTAATATATAAACAGAGATATTTGATTTTTGTGTAAAGATTATTTATTATTTATTATATTTTATTTCGCTGCGATGGTTAGATTCTGTTGTTGTTTTCGTTTTTCTTCTTCTACCTCTTCTTCTTTAACCCAAATGGTTCGCATTTCTGTACAACTTGAGTTGATTTAGGTAGAATAGTGTTAACTCAAGGGGTACGGATTTGCGGGTCGTTACAAGCCGTCTAGAATGGTACACCGTAACCTCTTGGTAAGATTAGTATTATCCTCCGGTAAAGGCAAGAAGCGAATATAAGGGTCTTGGAAACACTAAAGAGGTGAGACAGGCAGTGCTTCCGAGGAAGGAAGAGGACGAGGAGTAGGCGCATGTGGTTTCTTCAAAGGGTGGTCGGAGGCTTCGGCGTTATCTTTTCTCTTCTTTTCTCCCCTCTTCTTTTTCAATGTCTCTAATCTCGTGGATGGAGAATCATCGAGGAATGCATCAGAAAGATCATCAGCCATTTTAGCCAAGTAAAAAGGAATTAGGATCAGGAATTGTCCTTATGAAAGAATACGAAGTGAAATTTCACTATCTATTTTATCGAATTATACCCCTAGATTTATCTGTAACTGAAGAGAATATAAAGATGGAATGAGAAAAGCTATAGTTAGTACGTAGAAAGTAGTACATGCACAACAACGCAGCGAAGAATAACATTGTTTTCCAATCTTCTTCACTCAGCCCAAGAATCTCATCCCTACGAGATACAAACAGCCTAGTATCTTGAATAGAAAATATAAGGCGATTGGGCTGTGGTTGGAAAGAGGAAGGAAAATTATCTAAATTAGAGATAAAAAAATATTGGTCATTCCATTTCTATGTCTTTCGAGGGACAAATGCGAGAATCTATTTTCTCACCTGAGCAACCCAAAATCACCCGCGGAAGGACTCTTGTGAAGGTCAAAAAAATTGGAGTTCATTGAAAGAAAGGGGAGGGACTCTTCTCCGCATAAATAATAAAGGCAACGATCAAAATGGAGTAATAAATTGGGGCAAGTTGTACAGGGCAATACCGATGGAAGATAGCCATTCGCCAAGAATTTAATTAGAAGGAAGATAAAGTCCACATTGTATATGCTTGGAAGTAATAGAAATAAATCCACCTGGGGGCAAATGGATATGCTTGTAGGATTCAGGTGCCCTATCCACATAACAATCAAACCCAGAATATCCTCTGTTTCCCTAATATAGTTATCCTAGGTGGTAGGGGTAATGGATTCCTAACGAAAATACCAGATTGGTTACTAACTACTACTACGATATATGGAAGAAACAACAAGAGAAAGAATATTCTTACTTTTGCTCGGAAAAGAAATGACTCTTGGAGAAGACGAGATTTGCAACCATGTTTTTTGTAAGCATGCAAAGACATAAAGAAGAAGAAGGTGAAAAAATATATACCTACCTCTATTTGTATCCCAATCACACAATGGAAATGATGAAAGAACTCTAAAATGTCAACTGATTAATGACAAGGGAGATTTAAGCAAGGTTTCATACAAATTTTCTTAGGAGCCAAAAAGACAAAAGTTACAACGTTTTCAAAAGACAAGCAAATAGAGGAATGATATGTATATTTGGGAATTAAATGTTAAATGACAACAAAGACTTTTCCTTTGAAGGAAGAGAAAAATAAGGATTGATGAGCTACAGAAAAATATGGATGTAGTGATAGGTCCACACCAATCTACAATTGCTGTAGGCTTTGAAGGCAAGTGTTACACCCATATTTTCCAAACGCCGTCGAAAGGAAATTGATGTAAGCATAAAGCCAAAAGAAATGCTCTCATGATAGAAATTGTACTATGAAAAGGAAGCAAGAGGAAAAGTCTAGATAGCAATACGCCGAAACCTAAAACAGAAGCTAAACATAAGGACCACATCTTCCATTGAGCATTACTTCGACTCTGTAATGTTATGCTACTAACTTTAGACAGCCTAAAAATATAAGGACTGATCGGCGATCCTAATAATTACTATGAAAAGTAGAACCATGGAACGCCTTCAACTAATAAACATGAAAGTTGTGTTGCGGTTCTAAAAAGTAAACCTTAATAAATTAGAACTGTGGCATAATCTTTAAGTAACAACAATAAGCTGTAAAGATTATGTTGCAACCCCAAAAGCAACACTAATGACACAAAATTCTAGCACAAACCTTAAAGAACTATACACGATAAGTATGCACTGCAGTCTTAAACTAATATTAAAAGTGGCAAGGTTGTGCCACAATCTTATATTAACATTAAAAAAACAAGGATGCATCGCCATCCTGATTTGACATTGAAGTGACAGAACAATGCCGCAATTCCAAAAAAGACACTACCCAAATATACAAAGACTCAAAGGATGAGGCTATGGAAAAACTACTCTGCAACCATAAGCCATGGTAAGATCTCTAGAAGCGAGCAAGAAGCAATGATTTCATGCCAAAATCCTAAAACATAGCTTAAATACGGACAGTGGCGCAGTCCTCTATTGGCAAGGACATCACGGAGTGGGTTTAGATGATATGACCACCCTTCAAAATGGTGGCGCATTTTTAAGTACTAAGCTATATAGCTCAACCTCAATTACCCCTAACATTGTGCTATGTTTCTACTTTTAATAAATGCACTATGGCTTCAAGAACGTAGACACAGTTCAGATGATGTATAATATTACCACCTAGCATAATCTTAGAGGCACAGTTCTCAATGGCTCATTCATAATAGAGAAGTCCCAGTTAGCATAAAATTATGTAGCTTTCCTGGAATGAGGGTAGTTTCTCATCGCAAGCTTGCCTACACATATGCTTCATCCATTGGCTTATTACTTCATGAAACCATTATGTCATGGTCTATTCAAAATTAGGATTTCTGCTTTAATTTCAAGCTTCCCGCCCAAAGTCTTCACAAATTCAAATTACAGTTTCCCATCGAAGACCATATTGGCAATCCATATAAAATAAATAAACAAGGTGGATGATCGACACGTATCATAATCCAAAGGCAGAAATCAAAGCAGTGGAGGAATGACATTGGCAATCCATGTGAAACTCTATGTACTATAAGTAAATAGGGTACTATAGTAGAAAGGGGAGGATTTTTAGACTTCACACTTTTTAGAAACACAAAAATAAAAGAAGTTTACTCCCTGCCATTATTTGTTTGTACTAAGAACAAAAGAAGAAGAAAAGGAGACCATGGACGTAAGATTCATTAACATTTGAACCATGTAAATTCTCTGTGTAATTTATTAGTTTTAGTACTTTACTTCAATTTTTCTGTTTTGAATGCTAAAGTAAGAATATATTGCTTAACGAATCGGATAAGGATTTTTCATAATTTTTTTAGTATTTTTCTCATATTTGTGTAAGATTATTGTATGCTACAAAAAAATACTTTTAACAACCCTAAACAACAGCGTTTTAATGCAAAATGTTGTCCTTGGTGCAATATTACTTTTCAAAATTAAAATTTAAAAAAATGCTGCATTATGATAAAATTTGGGAGCGGGTTCCCAATTATTTCTGAGGCCACCTTTGCCTTATTTTCCTTTGCCCTATACCCAATTCTTCTTTAGTTTCATCATATATTTTTACCAATTGCTTTCAATTCCCTTCAATTTCCTTTATTATTATGACTTCGTCTTTCATTACATCATGTTACTCGTAGTTGGTCTCACGACTTGAACTCGCCATCGTCTCACTACTGCACTAGGTCTTACATTAGGGTTCTTCTCGCACTAACATCTTGTCACTGCTGCTGTCCTCTCCCTTGCCAACTCCACGACTCAGCCCCAATCCTGTACAATTTGTCCACTCTTGACCCTGCTATGTTAAAGGTTGCAGATTTGAACTTGTGATATTACTAATTTTGAATTTGTGCTTCCTGAATCGATGTCTCTTATACAATCTGTTAATAGTTGGAAGTTTTTGACAATTATTTTTGTTAATCAAGGAACTCTCTGTTGTTCTTTCAATTCTTGGATAGTGTCATTTTTGTCCCGATTCCAAGGTTTATTGACTGTTAGTAAAGCCCAATTTAAGCAAAAAGGTGATTGATGTAAATTATATTATTAAATTTCATTTACCTTTTGATTGTTGTGTGCAATGCTAAGTTCATGTTTTCATCCTTTGTCATAAGAAAAATTCAAAGCACAACAACATGATAAGTGAAAGAAGAAATTAAAGATGGTTGAAGACAATCTTTCGATGGGGTAATATATGTCCATATCTCCTAAGTAATTTATTATAACATTTCGTTGAAATTATGGCCATAAGGATATCATCTTCGTTTGCAATATTATAATTTTACACTTGCTACTTTTGCATAATACATTTGGCTTAACCTATGTTGATTGTTCTTTTGTGATAATGGTTGGTTAGATGATTATGCTAAGAAGTAAAAATATAATTTATACATGTTTATAACCTTGTGCATACGCACATAAGACATGTATAACACACAACTGACTAGTCAACACATGATATAGTTATTTACCATCCCTTGGACGTATCCATTTTAAAGTAATATTTACCTAATTTTTTCTATGATTATCTATCCATGAAAAAAGCCATATATGTTAAGTTGTAATAGCATCTTGCTTTTTTATCAATCCTAGATTGTATTTTTCATGTTAAATAGCTATAAAGAACATCTATTTATTGGAAGAATAATATAAAGAGATGCGTTCTCTTATTAGAAACTTGACAATAGAAGACATCATGTTTTTTGCATCAAGGATCTAACATTTATAATTATATCAAAGTTGGGTTCAAGGATACCCCTAAATTAATGCTCATTGCAACTCAATATAGTCCATTAGATGTATTTACTTTATGGCTAACAATGATATCCCATGAGTATCTATTGACTTTACTTATTGATTAATATGATGATCCCCGAGTAGTTAATGGAATTATAGTTGTTAATTAGTTTAATGTGTATTGTTCAATAAATCAATCCAAGGGTTTGCCTCAAATAAAGTGTTGGCCTTTTTAAATATTAGTCCTAATTTATATAGATACTCCAACCTGCTTAGCTACAAATGAACAGACGACGAGTGTTTTTTTATGGGTGGTGCAGACATTGGAAATTGCATCTGCTACTTTCGAACTAGGAATTTTTTCAGGGATAGGCTAAAATGCCTAATTTAGTTTTAGATGATAAAGGAAAAGTTCATCAGATAACTATATTGTTCAGTATTGAGGATGAATGTTAAAAGATGAGAATTTCTTTCTAACATAGGTGAAACTTCAAAAAAAAAAAAATTATTCAAGTCCATATTTTAACTGGTTTTTCTTTACAAAAGAATAGTTAATCAATTAAATAATGTAAGAGGTAACAAATTTGATAAATATATACATCCTTTTATAAAAATTATCAGTATAAAAGTTCCAGCATTAATTTTGTAAACGCATATATCTTCATTGTTTTACTATAAGAAAACTATAAAATTTTTCCAATCAAACAAAATATTATACATTATAATTTTTTTCAGTTTAAATTTCACTACTCTAGAGAAAACATAATATTCGGCATCGAACCAAAAGACTAGTGTAAAAATACATACCCCATATAATAGAAAAAATATTAGAACCGTCAACAGCAATAAAACAAAAAATTTGAAATGATGATGGTATGGAAGATTAACATATATTTAAGAAAAAACAGAAACTTGATGATGAGAATTGGATTTGGTATTACTTAGGAACATGAAGAGATAATCAGGATGAATATATAATGTACATTTCCATGTAGTAGAAGCCTAATCACTTGAAATATTGTAACAAGATTACTAGCATCAGTCTCTTGTAAGCAACAGCTATTTGTACTCACACTCTAATTTGTAAATGCACTTCACAATTTTGAATAAAAAACATTATGGATCCACTTTTATTTAATTACCTAATAGAATTCATTGTTCCTTTCACACCACACGCCCTTCCATTTTTCTTGATTAGTCAATTTCTTGATAGTATTATTTAGCAAGATCAAGGCATTTTCATAGTACGTGATCACGTAATGCTGGATTAGTAATTATTTACCTTGAAACAAGTCAAAAATTATTAAGTAGTTGATATATGAATTTTACTAAATACCGAGCACAAATTTATTATAAACATCTATCTAGAATTTGATCAAATCTTTATTTTGTATGGTCGTTTACTTTCCTTGTACTTTCTGAGAAAATTCACATATCTTAAGGCTCAATGTATACCAATGAACATAGTAAAGTATCAAACAATGATGCACATCTTTATGACACGTTTGTGATTTTCAATTCATTACTTCTTGCTTGGTAGATTTTAATTTTGAAACACATTAAAATTAACAAGGTACTTAACTTATGTGACAACTTAATTTAGTACTAATGCCACTAACATGAACTTTAGATAATTTCTTAGGGGTATTTCCATAATAGTGTTCTCATTTAATTGAACGATCATAGGAACGATCGTAACTTTACATTAATAATTTTTTGGCTATTCTATAGATTAACACCACTAATCAGTCTTAACCGACTCAAGCTTACAAATAACGTGATGAAGATATTGATAAAGATTTATTGTATCTAAAAAAGCATTTAATGTATAATCATCTTTCTATGACTCTACATTTATATGCACCGAGTCCAATCACTCATTTTTACTTGTTTGTAAGCAACTGTCTTTGAAAGTATTGTGGTATACGATATAAGGTCAACTCAACTCTGATGGTCACATAATTAAAACACACATTACCATGTTAACCAAATTGGTTGTGATAATATTTCATGCTTAGGTTGATAATATCATTATTAGATTGAATAATGGTTTGCTGGAATTTTATGGAATTGCTCTAATGGTTTTTAAAAGAAAAATCCTAATTTTTGATTTCCTTTTGATTTGAAATTTGAATATTAGCCGAGAACATTATTTTGGAGATGGGTTTTTGTTTCATAATTTTCCCAATTCATATGAATATTTTATGAATTTTCTAAGAGGAAAAATATGTATATTTTTAGGTTTTTAATTATTAGAAATAATTAAACTAATGTTTTAGTCCTTAAATTTTTGTATATGGAGGAAAAAGGGAATTCAAATTTTAGTGATTTTCGGGGATTTTCCCCTAATTGTTATGATTTTCTATGAATTTGTTATTCTAGAAAAGTTTTTAATTAATACAAGTTTATAATATTAATTATAATGGTTTTTAAAAGTTGATTTAAAAGGTAGTACATGACCTACCAGTAATTTATCAAAATGATATTAAACGTATTTTGTTATCCAATAATATTTTGACATAGGGCAAGAGATAATGGAAATTTTTAACTTCAAAAGGAAACAAATTAGTTTTTAACTTATATACAGTAATGTCAAAGGCACAATAACCTAGAGGCTTGGTACCTCTAAATTCGTGTTTCATAACCATAAGGGCTGATGCATGTGATAGCTACTCAATATCTGTGTGATGCATTTGCTTTCTTAAGAGTTCGACAATATGTGTTTTTAGGGGTTCGATATCTCATGATTGAAGAGGCTCGACAACCGCATATGGTTTAGAGACTTAACAACTTCTTTTTAAAGGTCTAAATCCTCAAGCTTCTAAGAGATCGACACCCTTAAGCATAAATGTTCAACAACCCCATGTGTTTTTGAGGCTCGACACCTAATATTTTCAAGGACTTGACATCTCATGTCTTATAGTAAATCAACATCTTTCGTGTAGATCCTTGATAACTATATTTTTAGCAGCTTGACAGCTGTATGTTTTAACAAAAACGATAGCTATGTTTTAGAGGCTTAATAGCCCATGTTTTCTAGAGGCTTGACAACCTTGTTTTGATGGCAAGTTTTTTAAAAGCTATGTAAAGATGATAGTGCTTTGGCACAAGATGTTGGCAAAGTGTTTCGGCTATGTTTTCCTTATTTTAAGAATGATTTCAAGTGATTTATCATTTCTAAAGATAAATGTTTTAAGGAAATGAAATAATGTTTAGCCTAATATTATATGAATTTTGCCAAGGGAAAATATTACTTAAACTTGAGTAATTTTGTTATGTATATAACTGTTAATTGCATACTCTGATGAATGATGTTATATGTTCTTATTATCATTTGATCAATTAAATTTACATATTTTATCATTTACTATACTCACATTTTCACTACCACATGTTGCACCTTGAGATTTAGGAACATAATTAATTACCTGTTAGGTAATTCCAGTGGTGAGTATGGTCAGACTAAACTCCTAAGAGAGTAGAATTGCATCCGGAAGATCAAATAGATCAATTGTGTAAGGATGCCTTGTACGGATGAAAAATGATATGACCACATGGATTTAAACTAGATAAGATCTTAGGGGGCATTGGTGTTGGGTCACGCTCTATGCTTCAACCGGTAGCCCCTGGTTGGTAAAGGTCCACGATTCCAGTGCTTAAGGGCTTTGTCAGTAGTGAGATTAAAAAATGTACACACAAAGAAAGGAACTCATAGCTGTATGTACTTACTATATTGTTTAATTTTTTTCTTCCTCCTAATGGTATTTAGAGATTTTGGGACATCTAGTTATGTTTTAGTCTGATTCAGCATGATAGGTTATTAGTTGGTCTATGAAAACTAAGGCTCATAGTGACCATAGGAAAACTATGATTTGAGACAGGCAGCCAATTTCAGGGGTGGGTAAACTTAGAGAATGCATAACCCTTTAATGATAGACTAGTCATATTTACCCATATTGCATGCATATGATCGAATCCTATTTTGTTTAACCATTGTGGTTGCAGGTGCATTATTTATGTTAAGATTGACATATTTTGATAAGGTACTAGTAAGGGAAAAACCAGTTCGATTTTGGGGCGTGGTCTCACTAGGTATCTTTTTTTGACTTGAGATGATATATTACTATTCATACCAGATTTTTGTCTAACTTGAAGTTTCTGTTTTTTGCTTAGACTCTCGGGTACTCATTTGAGTAGATTGGAAGTAGGGTTTTCATGTTAGATGAATAAGCTTCCGAAGACATGTGGGAGACGAGCTAATATTAGGAGTTTATTTCCACCGTGTTGCTTAAAATTTTGTACTTTGTTTTAATGGACGTAACGATGGAATTTATAACTGTCAAGTAGTTAGACTTTAGTCATCCAAGGAGGCATCTTCATATGTCGCTCTTAGAATATATTTGTATTTATTATATTTTCTCTGAATTGGAATGATGGGATTATGTAATGAATGAGAAAGTTTACTAATGAAATGTACTCTGAAAATTTTAACATTCATGTGCTCTTGATGTTATAGATACAATTAACTGATTTCATTTTTGTCACTAGGAAATTACATTATGGATGAATGTACCATTAATAACACTTATTTTTGTGCCTCATTGGGGAATGTTACACTTAACTGATAAGGTGATTCAAATTGTTACATGGTTACAGCTTTACATATTTGCAATTTTTGGTTGATCATATAGTTGGCACAAGATTGCTTGCTTATTGTGTATATTTACCAAATAACCACATCTTCATTCTTTTCATGAGCAATCTTTTTGCTATGAGAAACTTGTTGTGAATTTGTGCCCAATTGTCTTTGAATATTTGGTGCCTTACTTCAAAATTTCTTTTTTAATGTCATGTTAATATGTTTAACAAAGTCCAACAGTTAATAAGTGTAATGACCTCATATTTTCATTCATTCGCATCTGCACATGTCGGACTTGAAGTGCTCAAAATATCATATTGTTATTTTAAATTTGGCAAAACCCAGCATATGCAGTAAATAAATCAATCACAGAATCACAAACACAGAGTAATATAATAATAACGCGGCGGAATAGATAAATAGTAGTTCATGAAGCTACTATATAAACATCAGAGTTAGAAATAAAATACAGCAGAATATCTCAAATACGGTGAAGTCTCCAATACAAACTGATGACCTCTCTGAACAAATCAATCGGAAAAGCTGAAAGATGAATCAATAGTTGGATCTCCAAGCGAAGCTCCAAACTCCAAAGGTGAGTCTCAAATACTGTATCACTAAGTCTGACCCGAGCGCAAAGCAAAACACAAAACACTCGAGTCAGGATTAACATTCTTATATCAATAAATCCAACTCAAGTGAAATATCAACTGAAATACAATTAACTTAGAGGATGTTTAAGATAACCATCCTCTAAGGATCCATGGAACTAAACGTCATAATAACACCGTGGTCCTTTCAAAATAATTTATACTTCAAAACAAAATGTCATTTCCGTTTCAAATATATATATTTCCAAAAAAATTCACTTTCAAAGTTACGATTGAAGTCAACTTTTATTCCAAATTCAAATTTAATTCAATCTCAATTTATCCATTTTAATTCAATTCAGTTTCTAAATAACAAATTCAAATTATATTGATTTCAAATACAGATCTGAATCACAAATAAACCATTTAAATTCCTGTATATTTCAGAGCTTTAATATGTATCATTTTCAAAGTTCAATTTAACAGTTTCATATAGATCTCGACTTAACCACATTATTATTTAGTCTTGAAATGTTCACTTAATAAATTCAGTATTACTTAAATAACCTTAAATTACCTTTACTAAATATTCCTTTTGATTTATTTAAACTTGAAATTTCCATTTAATCACTTTAAATCAACAACCAAGTTATAAAATCAAATCTTACACTTCAAATTTAATAATTCAAATCGATTTAATTTAGTGGAATTCTAAATTAAATACAATTTCAATTAATTCAACTTTATCTTCTCAACCTTAAATTATTCGAATTATTACAACAATCTATTTTGATATATAAATTTAAATAAATACTTAAACATATTATACATATTAAATCAAGCTCAATAATATTATTATTAAATCTATATATAAAATTTGCATTTATATAATCTTTTTAAGAACCAATATTTATTAAAACCATATATTCCTTTCAAAACCGTAGAAATAATTTTTAAAACATTTACATATATGGACCAATAGTGTCTGTATGTTTATTCCTATACTATGGTCGAGTGATACGGATATTTATCATTTCTCCACAATTTAAATATATACGTGTAGATATCATTTCGACCTGCAATCCCAAATTCAATTAAATGAAAATCGCTTGGGTTTATCATTTCAACCCATAACGATTTTCTCCTATTCTAAAGTCCGTATGGGTATGTATCATTTCAATCCATAGTGAATTCTATACTAACAGGGAACTTGCAGAGTGATAACAGATATGAAAATAATAATAATAATAATAATAATAACCATATATCACCAATGACAATGTAATATGAACAACAGGATATGGTGTCATATCCCACAGGTGAACAGTTACAGATATATAACAATTTAAATAACTACGGTAGCATATTTCAATTGTCGTTTCAGTTGAAATCAAATTTAATAAATATAAGAATGTTAATCATGAGTGGTTGCTCACCTTTCGAGGCTAGAGAGATAGGCAATGAAGTTGAGTTACAAAACCCAGGCACGAATCCAAAACAACAAAGTTGGCATGAATTTGACGGACAAACTGACATATAACGAATTAATGAGGATGAATCAAATTAGCTCGATAGGGATAGAAATGTATATCTATTAATATAATTATCATTGTTTTTAAACTAAGACACATATATTAAAATCAATATATATATATATATATATATATATATATATATATATATATATATATATATATATAAACACTTACGTAGATATGTAAACATATTACTTTGTATATATATAACAACAATAACAAACCATCCATAAAAAAAATGAAACTTTTACATAAAAAAAATTCAAAATTTATATAATAATATATAAAACACCAACAGATCAAATATATGCATATGCAACCTATTACTCCATACAAAATTTGAAACCTCGACATATAATATACCTACATATAAACTACTAACATCTGCGTTATTATAATCAAATAATGTACTATAATATTATATAATATAATATTAGGTATAATTTATACATATACTAAAACCAAACTGCAACTAGGATTCTATACAACTTTCTATAAACTATGTACTGTAAACGTGTATATGTATATATAAACTGCAACTGTCAATATATATAAACACACGTTCATATTATATTTGGAATTGATATTAAACCTATGAACATCACTATATATCATATATATATATATATATATATATATATAATCCTACACTATGTATAATAAACTTATATATATCCTTATACATAACTTACTGAAATTGAAACTTATGCAAAGAATATACTAAGACATAGGCAAATATATATGTAGAATAAAGCAGTAGCCTCCAATCTTAAATCTAATATAGGTGAAATTTTATAAATAAGAAGATGCAAAAACCAAAGAATTTGGCTGAAAACATCACAAATATATATTAATTTCGATATTATATATATGTATGTATGCATGTATATACGCGACACATATATATGTAACTACAGTATTTTGTCAACACAAAAAAGTATTATCTATGCGAAAAGAAGAAGAAGGTACGGAGGCCAAGCTCGTGGTGGGGCCATTGTAACATCCCGAAATTTTTGACAATATCAATTTAATAATCTGTAGTTAAAATTAAATTGATATTGATATTCTGATAATAATTATTCTGATAAATTTAATAATCTTCTTCAATAAATATTTAAATTGGTTATTTTATCTTTTAAATGATATAAATTGATTTCTATTTACAATATAAATATATGGTTCATATTTTAAATAAATTAGTATTGTTTTAATTTTAATAAATAAAGCATATTTGCTAGTTTAATATTTGTAGTAATTTAGGAAATTTGTTTTATTTTAGCTTTTCAAAGTTATTGAATAAATGATTTTGGTTTAAATTTAATAATTGAATCATGTTTTAAAATTCTAATATATACATTTTAATTTGGAAATTTTAATAAAAATTAGTATTGAGTTTTCAAAAAAAAAAATTATTTCAAAAAAATATATGATTTTAAATTTGATAAGAAAATATTAAAATGTTTTAATTAAATTGGCTTGAGTTTTAAATTTAGAATCAATTCAACAAATGATTTCATGACTTAATAAAATGGATATTTTATTGATAAAGATATAATTTCTTGTAAAATGACTTTTGTAAAGCAATATTGATATTGTATTATCTTTATAAATAAGTTTGAATAAGAATTTGTAATTTTTATTTCAAATTGAATTTTTATTTATAACTTAATTTTAAATTGTTTGGTTTTGAATTTATTTTGAATTTAAATTTAAAAGTATAAATTTTAGTTGTTTTAATTTTTAATATGTATAAGTTTCATTTGTAAACATAATTTGTTTTTATTTCTTTTGTAAATTCATACACATATCAAATATAAACTAACAATTTAAATTAAGCTAATATAACATACATTTGTAATTAGTACTAATCATTTTAAAGAGAAAACAAGTGTTAAATCCATATGCATTCTATTGACAAGTGTTGTTAAAATTTGACAAGTGTTAAAATTTAATTTTTGTTTTTCTTTTCTTTTAGTAAAATCTGAAATATACATTAGGTAGCTTACATCTTCATGCATATTTTTTTCATTCCTAAATCAAAAGAAAATCTTCAAACTTCATAAAATCAAATTCAAGTAAGTCTGCATATCCCTCCTCTTCAATATCAAACCCTGTACAGATCTGCATTCACAAATGCATATAAAAATCCACAAATCTGCATTTACAATCAAAGTAAAAACCTGCATACTCCACCCCTCATCAAAGATCAAATCTGCATTTCTTCAAAATTAAATAAAGGGCCTGCACTCTATTTTAAAACCTGGAATGGATGAAGTCTGCACTGTTTTAAACCTTGGTTGAACTAGCATATGCATGCAAGTAATTAGAGTATGGAAAGCATGAGAATTTCATTAGGAATTCAACTCAGATTTGAGAAGCAGAAGAGCACATCTACATTTTTAACAAGCCTGCATTTTTTTCTGGAAAACTCAAAACAGTGGTCTGCATTCAAATAAAGGTGAGTAACATTTAAATTTTTAAACTTTAATTAGGTTGCTTGATTTAAATTATGTTTGTGTGTTTGATTGTGATTGTGCATGCAAGTTTGATTATGTTCTGCAGAGTATATCTAGATCATCATCTTATTTAAAGGAAATGCTACAATTGATCTGATTAAGATAGTAATTGGGTTCTAGAATAATCAAAAGAAGTTTGCTTCTCAGAGATTAGAATTCAGATTTATAAAGTAATGTGTTTTTATTTTCTTAAGTTAAGTTTTAAATTTTTAGGTGAGTTAAATACAGGATATTATCTCTGTAAACACATGCAATCCCATTATATGTTGATCTTGATCAAAATCAATCCTATTAATATCTAAATACAGATTCATAAACTTAATACATTGACAAAAACTTGATTATTAAATCAAGTATTAGTATTTTTAAGTGAATGTTTCATTTACAGTTTGGTCTGGAAACAAAATATGAATTTGTCAAAATTCTTGCAAAATGTAGTTTAAGAAAACTTAAAATTCTTTCTGAGTTGTAGGGTAAGGATCATAGAACCTTAGAAAAATCAGAGATAGGGATTTTATGGTTTAGGGAAGATGCATTTTTGATTTTTCAATATGAACCCTAGTTTTTATGTGGTTTTGAGCATTTAGTCAGGGAGAAGTGTAGGATGGTTCGAGTGATTTGGGACTTGGGGAATGTGAAGTAGGTGTTTGAAGGAGTTCGAGGTTGGAATGGGTGAATCTCTGATGGTCGGAGCAATTTGGAATGGATGTTGTCAGGTTTTGAATAGAAACCTGTAAAAAAAATCCGGGTTTTGAAAATTTGGGGTGAAGTTAGATTCTATAATTTTTGATCGACCTGGCGATGGTGTTGGGGTATTGTTGGGTTTCTGGAGTTGATTGGATAATCTAAGATGATCGGCAGAGGTGGTGGTCGCACGACGATGGAAACACTGGTGAACTGTTTGGTTTGAGGTGTTTCAAGGGGGAAGGCCTTTGTGTTGCTCGAAGAAAATTGTAAAACAACTCGAAGCAAATGGTTTTAAAACTCGGAGTAAATGGGGGGAAAACCCGAAGCAAAATTTTGTTTTCTCAGGTCAACCTGTAGTTTACAGGTTTCACAGTAAAACTGTGTTTTGTTTTTTAAAAAAAATATGGGTTTTAAACTTTTAAAATTCTGGGTTTAAACTTTTAAAATCTGTAGTTTTAGGATTTAAAACTAAGCTTAGATTTAAATTCAATTCAAGTTTGAATTTCTAATTTAAATTCAAAACCCAGTTTTTAAAATAAAATAAAAGTTTCAAAAATTTATCTTGATTAACTATTTCATTTTGGTAAATGGTTTAAAACTTTAAATAATTAAGGTTTTTAAAATGTGAGTAAGGATTTATAGATTTAATTTAAATCTGGAAATTTTAAGTTTTAAAATGAGTTCAATTTAAATTTAAAGAAGATTCAAATTGAAAGTTTAAATTAAGAAAGAGTTGAAATTTCTATAACATTGAAATGAATTCAACTTCAAATTTTTATTTTTAAGACAAACTTTTGATTTGTTCTGAAATTTAAATAAGTTTAAAATTATTTAAAACTTTGATAGGTTTTAAATTTATTCTATTTTAAGCTTGAATTTAAATTGAAATTTAAAAGAAAATTTCTTAAGTACTTTGTTTTAAATCAAATTGTTTTAAACATAATTAAGTTATGTTTTATTTTGGAAATTTGATTAAGAATTATGTTTTAGAATTAATTAATAAGGTAATTAAGATTAATTAATTAATTTAATTAATTAATTAAATTTGGAATTAATAATTGGTTAATGATTAATCAATCTGTAATTAAGTTATTAATTAATGATAAATGAATATTAATTATGTAATTAAGTTTTAAATTAAGGTTAATTAATTTAATAATTAACTTTAATTAATGAATGATTAAAGATAATTTAAATTGTAATTAATTTAAGTTAATTACTTTATAAAATAATTAGATAATGGTTAATGAAGGTCATTAACCAGGATTATTTAACAATTAATTAATGTAGTTAATTTTTATAATTAATTAGATTAATTAATTTAATAATAATCAATTGTAAATGGTTTGAGTATAATTACTTAGTGAAGTAATTAAGAAATTAATTACTTAATGTAATTAATTTAATTGAATAAGATTGTTTATTTTTAATTAATTAAGTTTAATCAATTATAAACACTTGGGTTTTATAAATAATTACCTTATGTAATTAATGATTTGGAAATTACTCAGTTAAGAAATTGTTTAATAATTACAGGATTGTAATTGAATGGAGATGTTTAAGTATGAAGTAATTTGGATTAATAATTTAGTAATTAATAGGGGTATTAATTGAGAAATTAATTTAAAGGATAATTAATTTGGTTTAAATAGTAATTAAGTTAGTTAATTACTTAGAGTAATTAATTTAAGGAATAATTAAGGATCATTAATTATTTTAATTAATGATGTAATTAAAGATGATTAATTAAGATTAATTAATCAGTAATAGATAATTAGGGTAATTAATTAATTAATTAAGGATTAATGTAATTAGTTATGATTAATTAATTAATTGAGTAATTAAAGGTTAATTACTGTTTAGTTGAGGATAATTAATTTGTGAAATTAATTAAGGATAATTACATGAATGTAATTAAGAGTAATTAATCAAGAATGATTAATTAGGATGATTTATTTTAAATGATTAATTGATTATAATCAATTAAATGATTGAGTAAGCAAGATTTGTATTGATGAAGTAATTAATTTAATTTATTTTAAATTAATTAAAGATGAAGTAATTAATTTAATTCATTTTAAATTAATTAGAGATAGAGATAATTAATTTAATTCACTTTAAATTAATTATATGGTGATGAATAAATCATTTGCTTATGTATGAATGGATGTCATTGATTGTCTTGGATGCTTTGTGATCTCAGTAATAAGATGAATGATATTGCGTGGTATGGATGTTTGATTGAATTGTGATGATAACATAGGTTATCTATTGTGATGGTGATATATAGAATATCTATGTGATATTGGTGATATGAATTACCTGTTATGTGATAATGTTGATTATCAGTTATGATTTATGAGCTATCTATCTGTGTGTATATAGATACTGTAATTGAATTGTTTTAACTTTAAAACAACTTGGACCTTAAAAGACACGCTTTAGTTTTCGATGAGACGGGGATCGCGTTTCCATATTTGGATATCCAAAAACCACATCGATTCCAAATAACGTTAGGTCGTGAATCAAAGTGGAGCTTTGTGAAGACTCGAGGTGTAAGGACTATGAGTCAATATAACTCTGTGGGTGATTCCGTAATGAGTTGACGGAATTAGTTCTTATAGATTCGAGATGGTGAATCAGAGTGCTAGGGTTATTGTCGTTAACTCTGAGGGTGATTCCAAAATGAGTGTAACGAGATAATGCCTTCGGTTTCGTTCGAACCCGAAACGAACTTGTATGGATTGAATGCTTTCAGAACATCATCAGGTGGACGATGAGCATTCTAAGTGATATGTCCTATAAAGGTAATCATAGCCTCAAGCCTCATCAACCGAGAATGGCTAAAACAGGGGAGGTGCAGCAAAGCTTCGTGGGTCGCGCCCACTGGAGAGAAAGATTGATCCCTGTCTAGAAGTCCCTTTATGTTCGGCTGTGTGGGTGGTTGCTAGCTACAACCACGGGGTTGTCTTGTTTGGAACTATTCAGTAAGGAATGGGTCCGGCTTTGTGTTGCAGGGGGTCGGGAGTGATCCTCGGTACGTTGATCTAGGTCACGTACTGTGATGGGCGGTACCGCAGTAGCCCTGCCATTGTATGAAATCCAAAATCCAATAAGTGCCAACGGTTTTGATTGTATTACCCACTTTTGTGGCTAGTAGCTGGAATTTAATAATGTAACAATTTCGGCTATTTCTTATTTATTTGAAAACCCTAGACACTATTATAATATCATCGTATTTCCTATCAAATGTTTTGGTTAGCGTAAGGTAAAAACTTTTCCATGTTTATGTGTGGGAAGTCTTACGTGATACCTTTCTTTTCAAAGGTTTTTGAAAGTTAAGCAACTTTAACCTGTTGCTCACACCAGACCCATGTTTGACCCGGAGTTTTTTTTCTTCCATAAACTCTTGGGTACTCAAATTTTTATGAGTAGTCAAGGGAATTCAGGTTAGGATTCAGGTTTGCTTTGATGAATTCCGAAGGAGAAAATGGAGCAGGAGGCTTCTGCGTGTAGATATATCTAGTTTTCCGCTGTGTGTTCTCTGAGTTATTGTATTATGTTGTATAACTAGACAGGTGTTTATAACTGTCTAGTATGTGTTATATATCTGTGTGCTCTGGTAATTGTTGTAAACTATGTAATATTTATGTTATTAATATAATTTATTCGTTCCGCTGTTAGATTCTGATGTGTTGTTTCTTTCTTCTCTTCTTTCTATTCTCTTTTCTATCCCTTTCTTTCTTAAAGATGATGCGATTTTCCGAGAGTGGAAAGTCGGGTCGTCTTAGCTTGGTATCAGAGCATTAGGTTGAGTGAATACCTAGGCTCTGTAGTAGTGTCTTTCTTGAGAAAGCGTATTTGTAATTTATATATATATATATATATATATATATATATATATATATATATATTTCTACCTATCGGTTGGGTTACCTGTTCAGGTTTTCCAATATAAGATATAAAGGTAGATGGGGTAGTAGTGTGTGTAACACGACTACCACTGGGTGGAGTTCGAATGTTTGAGGTTGGAAGTGTATCTGTCGAGACTGTAGACCTAATACCGTCTCGAGTAAGTTCTGTAGAAATGAAGGATTTCATTGATCTCTGAAGGTAACCTGTTAAGGTTCGGAGTTTATTTCTGAAGTTGGATGAGTAGAATTTGGATCTGTCGGTTGGGCAGATATGAGTGATGGTATTTTGATACCTCTGGAAGTAGTAGCTGCGTGATGAGATGCAGTGACTATGGATGTTCCCGAAGATGTTTTCTTTGGAACAAGGTTAAGGAGATGAGTCTGCTTCAGTGTTGTGGCTGTGGTCAGCCGGAGTTTCTGTTTTCTTTGAAGTCCGAGTTTCTCGAAGAACTCTATTTTGGAATTCTTTGGCATCTGTGGCAGCAGTGCGGTTTGGAGTGTTCTCGGTGTTGGCAAGAGATCTTTTGGCTTAGCAGTTTTCTGAAGTAGAGTTCAGAAGCAGTTGAGTGGACCCATTTCTTCGATGGGTTGGCTAGTGAAGTTTAAGCTATTCTATTTGGTTAAGGGAGAACAGTTTTACTTGGATTTGGTTTGGGTGTTCGCAAAAGTGACTTGCGATTGTTTGAGTGTTCTCTTGGGTTATCTGAGTTTTCTGGATGTCTTCAGAGAGGTCAGAGTTTTGTTCGCATCTGAAGTTTGAGTTTTCTTATCGACGGGAATTCCAGGAGTGGTACTGGTGGTTCAGCTTTATAGAAGAATGGTTCCAAGGGATTGAGTTGGTGTAGCAGCTCGGAGTTTTGGAGGAACTTCTGAAGTTTCTTATGGATTTGTAGAATCATATCTCTAGGGTATGTTGTTGAGTTGTGCTCATGTTCTTCTTCAGCATTTTCTTCTACTTTGGATCAGAGTTGCGCAGCGGAAGCAGTTGGGAAGTGTATCTGTTTTCTTTTCCCTGGTCAGGAGAAGTGAGTTGTTGTCTTCTGATGTTGAGGAGTTGAGTTTGAGTTCTTGGTTTTGGTTGGTCTTGAGGAGATCATTTTGTTGTGTTGATTGGTCTAGTTTGTTTCTAGAAGCGTCAACGAAGGTTGAGCTGATCAATAAGTTTGTAGGCAGCCCAGGATCGTCCGAAGAGTTTTGTGGATAAGAGTTGAAGGAATTTGGATTCTGAAGACGGAGATTTAATTTTGGATAAGTTTTCTCTGATCATAAGTGAGCTATAAGTTTTGGTAAGTCTGAGAAGCTAGCTCTGAAGTGTTTGGATCTTTTTTGTGATCTTGGAGAATAAGTGATTGATCTACAGGATTGGATTGCCATTTTGGATAACTGGAATTCGATGAGTTTCACGTATCTCTGAGGGAGTACGTGTATGATCTATCTCTGGTTGTGGAACCAGCAGTTCCGGAGTTTTGGTTGTTGAGTCAGACTCGTTTGTAGTCTGATATCTTGTCTAGTGTTATGGATATAGTTGTATAGGAGTTTTGTAGCTTTACAGTATTGTTTGTTTGGATTCTCTAGAGCGAGTATCCCGGTGTGTGTGTATATATACCTAGGGAAACTCGATAAAATTCTATCCAGAATTTGTCTGGATAATTAGATTTGTTTGATTGGTTGTTTGGTTGTTAGCATATGTTTGATATATGCTTGTGTTTTTAAAATTTAAAATTTAATGAGATTATTAAATTACCTTTGTTTTAAATTTCGAGGACGAAATTCTTTTAAGGGGGAAGGATTGTAACATCCCGGAATTTTTGACAATATCAATTTAATAATCTGTAGTTAAAATTAAATTGATATTGATATTCTGATAATAATTATTCTGATAAATTTAATAATCTTCTTCAATAAATATTTAAATTGGTTATTTTATCTTTTAAATGATATAAATTGATTTCTATTTACAATATAAATATATGGTTCATATTTTAAATAAATTGGTATTGTTTTAATTTTAATAAATAAAGCATATTTGCTAGTTTAATATTTGTAGTAATTTAGGAAATTTGTTTTATTTTAGCTTTTCAAAGTTATTGAATAAATGATTTTGGTTTAAATTTAATAATTGAATCATGTTTTAAAATTCTAATATATATATATATTTTAATTTGGAAATTTTAATACAAATTAGTATTGAGTTTTCAAAAAAAAACTATTTCAAAAAAATATATGATTTTAAATTTGTAAGAAAATATTAAAATGTTTTAATTAAATTGGCTTGAGTTTTAAATTTAGAATCAATTCAACAAATGATTTCATGACTTAATAAAATGGATATTTTATTGATAAAGATATAATTTCTTGAAAAATGACTTTTGTAAAGCAATATTGATATTGTATTATCTTTATAAATAAGTTTGAATAAGAATTTGTAATTTTTATTTCAAATTGAATTTTTATTTATAACTTAATTTGAAATTATTTGGTTTTGAATTTAGTTTGAATTTAAATTTAAAAGTATGAATTTTAGTTGTTTTAATTTTTAATATGTATAAGTTTCATTTATAAACATAATTTGTTTTTATTTCTTTTGTAAATTCATACACATATCAAATATAAACTAACAATTTAAATTAAGCTAATATAACATACATTTGTAATTAGTACTAATCATTTTAAAGAGAAAACAAGTGTTAAATTCATAGGCATTCTATTGACAAGTGTTGTTAAAATTTGACAAGTGTTAAAATTTAATTTTTCTTTTTCTTTTCTTTTAGTAAAATCTGAAATATACATTAGTTAGCTTACATCTTCATGCATATTTTTTTCATTCCCAAATCAAAAGAAAATCTTCAAACTTCTTAAAATCAAATTCAAGTAAGTCTGCATATCCCTCCTCTTCAATATCAAACCCTGTACAAATCTGCATTCACAAATGCATATAAAAATCCACAAATCTGCATTTACGATCAAAGTAAAAACCTGCATACTCCACCCCTCATCAAAGATCAAATCTGCATTTCTTCAAAATTAAATAAAGGGCCTGTACTCTATTTTAAAACCTGGAATGGATGAAGTCTGCACTGTTTTAAACCTTGGTTGAACTAGCATCTGCATGCAAGTAATTAGAGTATGGAAAGCATGAGCATTTCATCAAATTCAACTCAGATTTGAGAAGCAGAAGAGCACATCTGCATTTTTAACAAGCCTGCATTTATTTTCTGGAAAACTCAAAACAGTGGTCTGCATTCAAATAAAGGTGAGTAACATTTAAATTCTTAAACTGTAATTAGGTTGCTTGAGTTAAATTATGTTTGTGTGTTTGATTGTGATTGTGCATGCATGTTTGATTATGTTCTGCAGGGTATATCCAGATCATCATCTTATTTAAAGGAAATGCTACAATTGATCTGATTAAGATAGTAATTGGGTTCTAGAATAATCAAAAGAAGTTTGCTTCTCAGAGATTAGAATTCAGATTTATAAAGTAATGTGTTTTTATTTTCTTAAGTTAAGTTTTAAATTTTTAGGTGAGTTAAATACAGGGTATTATCTCTGTAAACACATGCAATCCCATTATATGTTGATCTTGATCAAAAATCAATCCTATTAATATCTAAATCCAGATTCATAAACTTAATGGATTGACAAAAACTTGATTATTAAATCAAGTATTAGTATTTTTAAGTGAATATTTCATTTACAGTTTGGTCTGGAAACAAAATATGAATTTGTCAAAATTCTTGCAAACTGTAGTTTAAGAAAACTCAAAATTCTTTCTGAGTTATAGGGTAAGGATCATAGAACCTTAGAAAAATCAGAGATAGGGATTTTATTGTTTAGGGAGGATGCAGTTTTGATTTTTCAATATGAACCCTAGTTTTTATGTGGGTTTGGGCATTTAGTCAGGGAGAAGTGTAGGATGGTTCGAGTGATTTGGGACTTGGGGAATGTGAAGTAGGTGTTTGAAGGAGTTCGAGGTTGGAATGGGTGAATCTCTGGTGGTCGGAGCAATTTGGAATGGATGTTGACAGGTTTTGAATAGAAACCTGTAAAAAAAAATTCCAGGTTTTGAAAATTTGGGGTGAAGTTAGATTATATAATTTTTGATCGACCTGTTGATGGTGTTGGGGTATGGTTGGGTTTCTGGAGTTGATTGGATCATCTGAGATGATCGGCAGAGGTGGTGGTCGCACGGCGATGGAAACACTGGTGAACTGTTTGGTTTGGGGTGTTTCAAGGGGGAAGGCCTTTGTGTTGCTCGAAGCAAGTTGTAAAACAACTCGAAGCAAATGGTTTTAAAACTCGGAGTAAATGGGGGGAAACTCGAAGCAAAATTTTGTTTTCTCGGGTCAACCTGTAGTTTACAGGTTTCACAGTAAAACTGTGTTTTGTTTTTTTTAAAAAAATATGGGTTTTAAACTTTTAAAATTCTGGGTTTAAACTTTTAAAATCTGTTGTTTTAGGATTTAAAACTAAGCTTAGATTTAAATTCAATTCAAGTTTGAATTTCTAATTTTAATTCAAAACCCAGTTTTTAAAATAAAATAAAAGTTTCAAAAATTTATCTTAATTAACTATTTCATTTTGGTAAATGGTTTAAAACTTTAAATAATTAAGGTTCTTAAAATGTGAGTAAGGATTTACAGATTTAATTTAAATCTGGAAATTTTAAGTTTTAAAATGAGTTCAGTTTAAATTTAAAGAAGATTCAAATTGAAAGTTTAAATTAAGAAAGAGTTGAAATTTCTAAAACAATGAAATGAATTCAACTTCAAATTTTTATTTTTAAGACAAACTTTTGATTTGTTCTGAAATTTAAATAAGTTTAAAATTATTTAAAACTTTGATAGGTTTTAAATTTATTCTATTTTAAGCTTGAATTTAAATTGAAATTTAAAAGAAAATTTCTTAAGTACTTTGTTTTAAATCAAATTGTTTTAAACATAATTAAGTTATGTTTTATTTTGGAAATTTGATTAAGAATTATGTTTTAGAATTAATTAATAAGGTAATTAAGATTAATTAATTAATTTAATTAATTAATTAAATTTGGAATTAATAATTGGTTAATGATTAATCAATCTGTAATTAAGTTATTAATTAATGATAAATGAATATTAATTATGCAATTAAGTTTTAAATTAAGATTAATTAATTTAATAATTAACTTTAATTAATGAATGATTAAAGATAATTTAAATTGTAATTAATTTAAGTTAATTACTTTATAAAATAATTAGATAATGGTTAATGAAGGTCATTAACTAGGATTATTTAACAATTAATGTAGTTAATTTTTATAATTAATTAGATTAATTAATTTAATAATAATCAATTGTAAATGGTTTGAGTATAATTACTTAGTGAAGTAATTAAGAAATTAATTACTTAATGTAATTAATTTAATTGAATGAGATTGTTTATTTTTAATTAATTAAGTTTAATCAATTATAAACACTTGGGTTTTATAAATAATTACCTTATGTAATTAATGATTTGGAAATTACTCAGTTAAGTAATTGTTTAATAATTACAGGATTGTAATTGAATGGAGATGTTTAAGTATGAAGTAATTTGGATTAATAATTTAGTAATTAATAGGGGTATTAATTGAGAAATTAATTTAAAGGATAATTAATTTGGTTTAAATAGTAATTAAGTTAGTTAATTACTTAGAGTAATTAATTTAAGGAATAATTAAGGATCATTAATTATTTTAATTAATGATGTAATTAAAGATGATTAATTAAGATTAATTAATCAATAATAGATAATTAGGGTAATTAATTGATTAATTAATTAATTAAGGATTAATGTAATTAATTATGATTAATTGAGTAATTAAAGGTTAATTACTGTTTAGTTGAGGATAATTAATTTGTGAAATTAATTAAGGATAATTACATGAATGTAATTAATCAAGAGTGATTAATTAGGATGATTTATTTTAAATGATTAATTGATTATAATCAATTAAATGATTGAGTAAGCAAGATTTGTATTGATGAAGTAATTAATTTAATTTATTTTAAATTAATTAAAGATGAAGTAATTAATTTAATTCATTTTAAATTAATTAGAGATAGAGACAATTAATTTAATTCATTTTAAATTAATTATATAGTGATGAATAAATCATTTGCCTATGTATGAATGGATGTCATTGATTGTCTTGGATGCTTTGTGATCTCAGTAATAAGATGAATGATATTGCGTGGTATGGATGTTTGATTGAATTGTGATCATAACATAGGTTATCTATTGTGATGGTGATATATGGAATATCTATGTGATATTGGTGATATGAATTACCTGTTATGTGATAATGTTGATTATCAGTTATGATTTATGAGTTATCTATCTGTGTGTATATAGATACTGTAATTGAATTGTTTTAACTTTAAAACAACTTGGACCTTAAAAGACACGCTTTGGTTTTCGATGAGACCGGGATCGGGTTTCCATATTTGGATATCCGAAAACCACATTGATTCCAAATAACGTTAGGTCATGAATCAAAGTGAAGCTTTGTGAAGACTCGAGGTGTAAGGACTATGAGTCAATATAACTCTGTGTGTGATTCCGTAATGAGTTGACGGAATTAATTCTTATAGATTCGAGATGGTGAATTAGAGTGCAAGGGTTATTGTCGTTAACTCTGAGGGTGATTCCAAAATGAGTGTAACGAGATAATACCTTCGGTTTCGTTCGAACCCGGAACGAACTTGTATGGATTGAATGCTTTCAGAACATCGTCAGGTGGACGATGAACATTCTAAGTGATATGTCCTATAAAGGTAATCGTAGCCTCAAGCCTCATCAACCGGGAATGGCTAAAACAGGGGAGGTGCAGCAAAGCTTCGTGGGTCGCGCCCACTGGAGAGAAAGATTGATCCCTGTCTAGAAGTCCCTTTATGTTCGGCTGTGTGGGTGGTTGCTAGCTACAACCATGGGGTTGTCTTGTTTGGAACTATTCAGTAAGGAATGGGTCCGGCTTTGTGTTGCAGGGGGTCGGGAGTGATCCTTGGTATGTTGATCTAGGCCACGTACTGTGACGGGCGGTACCCCAGTAGCCCTGCCATTGTATGGAATCCAAAATCCAGTAAGTGCCAACGGTTTTGATTGCATTACCCACTTTTGTGGCTAGTAGATGGAATTTAATAATGTAACAATTTCGGCTATTTCTTATTTATTTGAAAACCCTAGACACTATTATAATATCATCGGATTTCCTATCAAATGTTTTGGTTAGCGTAAGGTAAAAACTTTTCCATGTTTATGTGTGGGAAGTCTTACGTGATACCTTTCTTTTCAAAGGTTTTTGAAAGTTAAGCAACTTTAACCTGTTACTCACACCAGACCCATGTCTGACCTAGAGTTTATTATTTTCCCATAAACTCTTGGGTACTCAAATTTTTATGAGTAGTCAAGGGAATTCAGGTTAGGATTCAGGTTTGCTTTGACGAATTCCGAAGGAGAAAATGGAGCAGGAGGCTTCTGCTTGTAGATATATCTAGTTTTCCGCTGTGTGTTCTCTGAGTTGTTGTATTATGTTGTATAACTAGACAGGTGTTTATAACTGTCTAGTATGTGTTGTATATCTGTGTACTCTGATAATTGTTGTAAACTACGTAATATTTATGTTATTAATATAATTTATTTGTTCCGCTGTTAGATTCTGATGTGTTGTTTCTTTCTTCTCTTCTTTCTATTCTCTTTTCTATCCCTTTCTTTCTTAAAGATGATGCGATTTTCCGGGAGTGGAAAGTCGGGTTGTCTCGGCCATGGTAGCAAAATGGCGTGGATCTGGAAGCAAGTGGAGGAGCAGTGATATGGGTGAGGCCGATCTCAGCCACAGGCGGTAAGCTTGGGGAATAGTGGAAGACGCGGGCGTGCTCGAATGAGAGGGGATGGCACATGCAGGTTGTTGGTGTAATGGAATAAGTGAGGAGAGAGAGAGGGGAAAAGGAGGCGGTCGGGTCAAGTGGTGGGAGGCGAGTTTGGTTGCGTGGCCACGAAATAGATCTGGGGAAGAAGGAAGAACAACTCCAGAGGAACAGGAATAAATATATAGAATTGAAATATTTGTTGACAAGGTGCGAACGGTAAGAAATGGAGAGCCCCAAAATAAACATACAGACAAATAATAAATTGAAATGGCCATTGATTCAGCAACATTATCAAAGCAATTTATTGTATTGCTTAGCCTGCACGTTTAGATCTAAAAAGCAATTAAAAATGAAAGGACACATGTTTGGTACTGTTACAACGGACCGTTGCATGCCAGATCTCAAAATGCAGAAATAAATATACCGTAGAGATCAGCACGACGAGAAGATCAAAACGGTATACAGATATTAGTGGTACGATCATCCCATCAAAAGTTGATAATTGGTACCAGAAATGCTGCTATTTTGCAGAAAATAAGATAAACAGAGCACCAGAAGTCCAAATTTAGATAAACGAAAGACGATGTCTTGCTTGGAAAATGATTTACAACTTTTCTATAGAAAATTATTCAGGTTTGGAAAATATTTTGTTATCATCAAATATTAACTGATATAAATTGAAATAGAATTACATAATAAAATAAACTTTCATATTATCTGATGAAAATTTACCAGCTGCTATGTTTAATTAGACGCATTCCAAATATTAGATTTTTATTTCCAAATTATAAAATTTTAAAATTCCTCAAAATTTCAATTAATTTAATAAATGAAAGCACTAAAATTTTTGGGTCATTACACTCTCCCCAACTCAAATCTTTTCATCCTCGAAAAGGAAGGAGGTCGGAGAATAGAATAACCATAAATAAAAGTAGATTGAAAGTCAAAATTAACAATTAATTTGAAACTATATAAATTTTACTTGAAATATTCACACTTTTCAAAACCCATTTGTAAAATTTCTTGCTTCCTCTATAAATATCATTTATATGTCTAAATAACACCTTTATAAATATATGAAAACTATTTGAAACAATTATTTACATCATTACTTATATTTATAAAGAAGCCCTTGAAAACATTAAATCCATAATTTATAAAATTTTTAATTTATCTTAAGATACTTTGAAACAGTATTAATAAACCAATAATCATTTCTTTAAATATGTTTTATTTAATTAATAACTTCTAAAATATTTATAACACTAATAATTTTAAAGGATATATTCAAAAAGGAAAAAAAGGTAGATTCGAAAAAACAGAATATGGGTGAATAAATAAAGCTGAGCCGATAAGGTAGATTCAAAAGAATAGTATCGGACACTAATAATTAATTTCAAACCATGAGAATTTCAATTTCAAAGATTAATATAAAATTTCTTTGTTGGAATTACTTTTATAATAAAATACTTTTATATTGAAACAAATTTTCCTTTTGAAAATACTTTTATAACTCGATGTTTCAACAAGTTTATCCTTGTTCATGCAAATTCTAGCCATGCATTGATTAGGCACCAAGCTAGAATTCTTCAAGTACTTAGTAGACCTGTTTCAATACCCAGTGAAAATACTTGAAAAATCTTCAAACCGATATGGAAAGTACAATCCAAACAAATCACGTGGATCGTAGATACACAATGGTTACACCTGGATCCCTCAGGAAACATCCGTACCTTTAAGCAATCACTGCCTTGCGAATTACGCCATGATAACCAAAAGTGTGGACTGTAGGATACATAACAATGGTTACACCTGGATCCCCCAGGAAACATCTATACCCTTTAAACAATCTCTGCCTTGCGGATTACGCCACGACAACAAAACCGGTAGACCGTAGGACACATAACAATGGTTACGCCTGGATCTCCCAAGAAACATCCGTACCCTTTAAGCAATCTCTACCTTGCTGATTACGCTACCTAAAAAAACGACCATGGATTACGCCATGGTAGGACACTCGAGTATCACATTCGAAAAACCAAAATCAGAGAGAATAATGCCGATAGAATGAATCCACAATGTTTCTACAAAGCGGATATCAAGCAGAAGGCACTTTTCATATCTTTACTTTGAAAATATGTATCATATAGTACCCTTTTCAAATCAATTTCAAATCATACTTATATAAAGTCCATTACATATAAGGTTCCATTTTAAAATCGAATACTTTCCAAAATCAATAGTATATCATATCATACTTTCGATTATATATAAGGTTTCGCTTTTCAATTGAGTACCTTCCCGAATCAATAGTTTTCAAATCAGCTTCATACTTATACAAATCAATTTTATATAAGTTTGATAACTCCCAAATCAAGTATTTGATAAAACAAGGTTCTCAATTTCAATTCGTTTCAGTATCAATTCAGTTTCAAAGCCATATACTATTTCACCAAATTATTTCTTCCAATTTTAATACCTTTAGTTTCAAAGTTTTCCAAAATAATAGGTTTTGAAAATCATTATTCTATATATATAGTTTTATAAAAGAGGTTCCAAAGTCAAAAACCTTTAGAACTCAATTTTATTCGAAAAATTTCGAATCAAAGTTTCAAATTAGTATAATTCAAAATAGTCTTGTTCATTTACTTAAAAAAACATTTCAAACTCATTTACTTCATCGAATGATTTACACTTTTCGAAATTACTTAGCTCGAAAATTTAAAACTCGATTTGGAAGTACTCGAATATTCAAAATAGTCAAAGAAATTAAATTTCTAATTCAGAGTTGGAACTCAACAACAAATCAGTAAATCAATTTCAAAATATAGAGTTATACCGAATCAAATCCGAAACTCGAGGACTGAACACCAGGTTCACTTTAAATCATTTCAAATCCATATACATGTATCTTTCGAACATCAAATCATACTTTGGCACTTGAAATCAAAATTTGGTTTCACAAAATCGCTCGCATAGCAAAGCTACTAGGGTGGCATCTCCCCCACTTTGAAACTCGAAAATTAATGTCGATGATGCGTGCACTCATCACCGAAATTATTTTTCAGCAACACAAGTGAGTTCTGGACTTCTATTTTCTTGAAAAATTCTTTGAAATTTCTTCGAAATCATTGGAACTCATTTGAAGTCATTTAAAACATTTCTTATTCGAAAAATACCTTTAAATCATAATATTATATATTTTTCAAAATCTTAAAACCAATTTCAAAACATCGGAGTTTAATTTCTCGAAATTCAAATTCAAAACTTGTAACATCCCGCATTTTTGTGCGCTTTAAATCGATGATAAACCACACATGTCAGACTTAAACCATACAAAAGGGCGGATTGTTATTGGGGTGAATAAGAAAAGGCAGGGAAAGAAGATAAAAAAACAAAATCTTGCAGCGGAACGATGAAATATAATAATCGAATAACAGTTCATGAAGCTGTTTTACAATAACATTTGAATATATTTACACAACACGTATCAGAGTTACACATACTAGGGAATAATAAATAATGCAGCGGAACAATATGAATGTAGTGGAATGATATAATAAATAATAGTAATATAATCTTCGTCTTCGTCCTCCAGAAATAAAGTCTTCGAATCCTGAAATGCTCAGGCTGACCCGAGCGAATTGAAAAGATAAAACACTCGAGTCAGAACTAAAGGATCTTATGTAAGTTAATTCAACTATAAATAATATGAGTGGAATGGTGTCAGAGATGGTTACGGGATTTGACATCTCCTATCCAGTGTCTAACGTGAGTGCAGTAACTTAAGAGATGCTCGGGATTCACATCTCCTAAGGATCTGTTAAACTATTTAATATGTAGTAATATTTCGCTATTATAATAATGTCTATAGTAAAATAAACTTACTTTTAAATAGCGTTAAGGGGTTACCCATATAGCCCTTACCACGTAATAGTCCCAGTAGTCCATCCAGTATCATGGTTCCTCCTGATCGGAAAGCCACCAGAGGATACCACACGGGCTACGGGAGAAAACCAAACTCGTACAAGGCGTGCTAGGGTAGGTGACACGGCACACAAGGCAATGCCAGGGTGGATATACCAATTGCTATCCGGGCTGGTGGTGACGCATAGCGCGCAGCTACCGCCCACCTCGAGCCACACCCCAAAAAAATCAAAGGGCCCAAATCAATCACAAAGTAATAGAATGGTATCGAAGGAGTGTGTACGATAAGAGGTGCTACCTCACTCACCCGAGAATCGCTCCTGTTTTAGCCACCTTTTGCCAACTCATGGGAGTCGGGTCCACGTATATACCTCAATAGAACGTCGCCACCATCTTACTTCATTCTGGAATCTCCACCGCGTACACGTTTGTTAAAGTGGTTTTCGGAGTTGGCAGAGAGTATGACAACTTCTGATCCTGGTCTCTTTAACAACCAAACGTTATTATAACACCGTGGTCTTTTCAAAATAGTTTATACTTTTAAAACCAGAATATAATATCCATTTCAGACCTATATAAATACGATATCATTTCCGTTTTAAAACCCAAATCAATATGATTTCATTTTTATAAAACCCAAATCAATATAATATCATTTTTATTTCAAATATATCCTCTTTTCAAAATCAAAGCACTTCCAATGTTATAACATTTCGAAACCAAACACTTGAAATTATAACATTTTCAAATCATAATACTTTGAAATTCATAATTTTGAAACATAACTGCACCACTTAAATGGCTTAAATATTAAATTACCTTATATAATAAAGTAATTTCTTCAATTTCACAAATCAATTCCAAATACCAATATGAACCCCCAAATAAACCATTTCAATTTCTATATATTTCAAAGCTTTAAATATTCCACCATTTCAAAACTAATTCTTTGATAATTCCATATAAATTAAATTCAATTACTATTATTTAGATTTGTAATGTTTACTTAATAAATCAAATATCATTTATGTAAAACCTTTAAACTTCAGATAAATGGATATTCTTTCAATTTGATTAACTTGATATATTCATTTAAATCAACTTGATATTCATTTAAATCACTTTAAACCAAAATCAAGTTATAAGAATCATACCCTTTAAAATCTCAATTTTTATCTAAATTTCAAATCAAATTTATTCGAGTATAATTCTTAAATAATTTAATTCAAATCAATTTCGTATTTATCTTCCAACCTCAGTTTTATTTAAGTCATTATAAACTATATATATAATATAATTTAAACAGCTACTTAACCATATTATATAAAAACAATCAAAATTTATTATTCACCTATTTTATATTTCAAAACAAATTTATACATAGCTAAAATCAATAATAAAATAACATTTGCATAACATCTAAATTCAATGTTTATATAACCCATATATTTCTTTACAAAACCATAGAAATCATTTCAAAATATTTATATATATAGACCGCGGCGTCTGTATATAATTTTCTATCCAATGGTTAAGTGATACAGATATTTATCATTTCAATCCGTAATTTAAAATATAAATACAGTTATATATCATTTCAAATCGCAATCCCGAATGAAATAAAATCCATAATAACTTGCAGTTTGTAACAATATAAAATGCAACATCCATTTATCCAATATCAATTCATTAAACCTCTATCACAATCATTATCCAATTCAATCAATAGCATCAATATATAACAGATAATAAATAACAGGTATCAACTGGCAGTTTATATCCAATAATAAATTAAATAACTATTTAACTGGCAGTTTGTATGCAATAATAAATTAAATAACAATTTAACTCAATAAATTCAATTTAACCGAGATGATGATTAAAAATATGCAAAACAGTCATACATAAATTTGTAATCACATCATAAATCAATTTAACAAACATAAGAAATTTTAGAAGTTGTGAGTGGGTTAAAACACTCATCTTTTGAATTTAAATAGAATTTAAATCCAATTTAAACTCAAAATTTACACAGTCTCAGAATCTATCCAAACCAGCGTCAAAATGTCTATAATTCAAATACGATCCCAACATAGAAAACTGGGCATGAATCAGACCTCGTACGTAAAAGATATTCGAGTTAGAAGGTATAAATTTCAAATTAAATAAATTAAAAAGAAAAGGAGAGAAGAAGGCTTGCCACGTCACCGTCTCTTTGGACACAGCCGAACCAAAACTTACAACAGCAAACTCGAGGCTGCCCTACCTACTGGAATGCACGCTGCACCAACCCCATCACGCCGCCATCCCCTCACGGCCTACCGCCGCCACGCCTGCATAGCCTGCCTCCCACTGTGATCACCACGTCACAACCACGGCCACGCGATCCTTCGTTCACCCAAACTGCAGCGGCTGCTACGGATATTAAACCCTAATTCGAATTTTTGCCGCAAATTTGAACGTTGATTTTTCGAATTACAAGCACCGATGAACACCCCTCTGTCCCCTCTACAGTACTGTACCAAAGAATCGTCGATCAGTCGAAGTTCATTAATGCGCTATGAACGGCCGAGACTTCTTTGATGTTTGCTGATCAAACGATGAACCAAAATGGAAAACGAATTGCAGATCTGAGATGCGCTCGTCGAGAGCTTTCCGACAAAATAATTAGACATTATTTGCGGAGTTTGAATTTTGAAGTAGAAATTTTTGATTTGCTATTGACTGTGAAATTTAAAGTTTGTCTGCCATTGAGAAAGAGGAGCAATTGGAATTATACGTACAGAAAAATGAAATAAAAAGGCTGCTAGGGTTTATACTCATGTGTGTGTGTGTGTGTATATATGTGTGTGTGTGTGTGAGTGTCTCTATATATATATATATATATATATGTATGTATGTATATGCAAAGCTGAAAATAGAAAAGATGGACACGATTTATTTACACGTTGAACGGTAAAATGACCCGAAAAGCCCGTTTCGACTCCGGAATGAAAATGGGTCAACCCATATATTAAAATAGATGTTTTAAAATATTTTAAACGCAATGGAACAGGTTTCAAGTCCAAATTCCATTGCATGAAGAAGTTATGCTAAAATCAAGTTATTTTAAATTGATTTCAATTGATTTCAATTTCATTGATTTCTAGGCTTTTCGAGTCCGTACGATCAAACGACAAGTCCGATCGCTATGAAACTTGAAATCCTATAATAATTCACCATTATGGATCTGATGAAAATGTTTCGTCAAAATCTGAGTCGGTGGCCAAAATGGCTATTTTCCAATTAATTAAATAAATTAATATTAAAAATTAATTAAATCAAAATTTTAAATTCCAATTTCATAATTAAAAAATCTTATCATTTTTGATTCCTTAAACAATTGCAATACTTTAACCAATTTAGATATCAATTCAAAGTTAATTAATCTACCAATTTCCGTATTCAATTTCAATTTTAATAAATTCATTAATCATCAATTAAAATTCCAAATAAATCCATTTATTTGATTCTAGGTCTTGTTATTCAATCCATTTTCATCAAATAGATAAAATTAACATTGGTTCATGCTTTATTACATAAATATCTTCAAATTTCATCTAAACTAATATTTACGTAATATTTAAATGTTTAATTTCATTTATTTACAATTAACCCAATTACTATAATTTAAATTCTAATAAATAAATAAATCTTGATTTCAACTCTTTTTATTTCCAATTATCATGAAAATTAACATTCCTTCCAAATATTAACTTAATTTACATTAACACAATATTTAATTACATCTATTGAAATTTATTTCAAATTTAAATTAACAGGCTACATAAATATGTAACCTACAATAGTTTGTCGCATTTAACCTTTAGTTCCTTAACGATGTTTTGTTTCTTACAAGTCAATGTTACTACTTATTTTCATAATACAAATTTCATCCAATTTCCATTAACAATCTATTACTTCCTTGGTTAATCCAATATTTCATTTATTCACTTATGTTCAATTTATAGTCAAGTATCACATTTAAATTTATTTTCATTAATTGGCATTTCCTTAAATTCATTAATTATTAATTCAAATTAGCATTGTTTACCTCGCATTCTAGTTATTATTTCATAAATATGGTTCCCAAGTTTTATTTCTTTCAGTATTTAACCACACCATCATATTAAATTAACAAATTTAATGGTCGATAATTTTGGGTCGTTACAAAACCCTTTAGTTATAAATCAATTTTTTTATATAATTTTCAAAATTTCAAATCCTTTCAAAACTTCAAATTCTAGTCTTAAAAGGTATATAACTCTTATCGAAAACATTTTCACTTTTATATATAAAATAAAATCATACTTATCAAAATAATAATTTCGATATATAAAATAACTTAAAAATACAAACAAACCCAAGTTTCAAAGGATGATTCAAGAATAGATTTCCAAACAAAGATAGAAATTCAAATTAGAGGGACTCTAATCATATAAAATTCTGAGGCAAATCGACATTCGAACGCTAGAGATAGAATTCGGCATAATAAAAGATAGCAGCATCTAAACCGAGGGATATATAAATCTCCGGTGAATCACTGTCAATTGTAAAGGAGTTTTACCCCTTTACAAATCATTCAAAGATTAGTGGGATCTCCTATTCTTATAGAGATCATTCGAAGTGGAGTTATGGGATACTCCAGAATCAAGAAACACGAATAGGGAGAGACAAATGGATTTTGGAACCACAGGGAACATTCCAAAGTCCAAAGAAAAAACCTAATCAAGGAGGAAGAAATTCAAGCTCGAGCGAAAGTGATTCTGCAAATAAATTTACTATATATGCTAAGTTTTCCTAGAGCCAAAGCTCTGATACCAACTGTAACGACCTGATATTTTCAACCATTCGCATCCGCACATGTCGGACTTGAATTGCTCAAAATATCAGATTGTTATTTTAAATTTTGCAAAACTCAGCATATACAGTAAATAAATCAATCACAGAATCATAGACATAGAGTAATATAATAATAACACAGCAGAATAGATAAATAGTAGTTCATGAAGCTACTATATAAATATCAGAGTTAAAAATAAGATACAGCAGAATATCTCAAATACAGTGAAGTCTCCAACACAAACTGATGACCTCTCTGAACAAATCAATTGAAAATGCTGAAAGCTGAATCAATAGTTGGATCTCCAAGCGAAGCTCCAAACTCCAAAGGTGAATCTCAAATACTGTATCTCTCAGTTTGACCCTAGCGTAAAGCAAAAAGCAAAACACTCGATTCAGGATTAACATTCTTATATCAATAAATCCAACTCAAGTGAAATATCAACTGAAATACGATTAACTTAGAGGATGTTTGGGATAACCATCCTCTAAGGATCCATGGAACTAAACATCATAATAACACCGTGGTCCTTTCAAAATAATTTATAGTTCAAAACCAAAATGTCACTTCCGTTTCAAATATATCTATTTCCAAAGTTTATCACTTTCAAAGTTACGATTCAAGTCAACTCAAATTCCAAATTCAAATTTAATTCAATCTCAATTTATCCATTTTAATTCAATTCAGTTTCTAAATAACAAATTCAAATTATATTGATTTCAAATATAGATCCTAATCATAAATAAACCATTTAAATTCCAATATATTTCAATGCTTTAATATTCATCATTTTCAAAGTTCTATTTAACAGTTTCATACAGATCTTGACTTAACCTCATTACTATTTAGTCTTGAAATGTTCACTTAATAAATTCAGTGTTACTTAAATAACCTTAAATTAGCTTTACTAAATATTCCTTTCAATTTATTTAAATTTGAAATATCCATTTAATCACTTTAAATCAAAAATCAAATTATAAATCAAATCTTACACTTCAAATTTAATAATTCAAATCGATTTAATTTAGCGGAATTCTTAATTAAATAGAATTTCAATTAATTCAACTTATCTTCTCAACCTTAACTTATTCGAATTATTACAGAAATCTATTTTGATATATAAATTTAAATAAATACTTAAACATATTATATGTATTAAATCAATCTCAATAATATTATTATTAAATCTATATACAAAATTTCCATTTATATAATCTTTTTAAGAACCAATATTTATTAAAAACCATATATTCCTTTCAAAACCATAGAAATTATTTTCAAAACATTTATATATATGGACCAATGGTGCCTGTATGTATTTTCCTATCCTATGATCGAGTGATACAGATATTTATCATTTCAATCCGTAATTTAAATATATACGGGTAAATATCATTTCGAACCGCAATCCCATATTCAATTAAATGAAAATTTCTTGGGTTTATCATTTCAATCCATAATGATTTTCTCCTATTCTAAAGTCCGTTCGGGTATGTATCATTTCAACCCTTAGTGAACTCTATACTAACAGGGAGCTTGCAGAGTGATAACAGATATGAAAATAATAATAACAGGTATATATCAGCAATGACAATATAATATAAACAACAGGATATGGTGTCATATCCCACAGGTGAACAGTTACAGATATATAACAATTTAAATAACTACAGCAGCATATTTCAATTGTCGTTTCAATTGAAATAAAATTTAATGAATATAAGAATGTTAATCGTGAGTGATTGCTCATCTTTCGAGGCTAGAGAGATAGGCAATGAAGTTGAGTTACAAAATCCAGGCACGAATCCAAAACAACAAAGTTAGCACGAATTTGACAGACAAACTGACATATAACGAATCAATGAGGATGAATCAAATTAGCTCGATAGAGACAGAAATGTATATCTATTAATATTATTATCATTGTTTTTAGACTAAGACACATATATTGAAATCAATATATATATATATATATATATAAATAATATATATACACATATATTTTATAAACACTTATGTAGATATGCAAACATATTACTTTGTATATGTATAACAACAATAATAAACATCCACAAAATAAAATGAAACTTTTACATAAAAAAAATCAAAACTTATATAACAATACATAAAACCCCAATAGATCAAATATTTGCATATGCAACCTATTACTCCATGCAACATTCAAAACTTCAACATATAATATACCTACATATAAACTACTAACATCTGCATTATTATAATCAAATAATGTACTATAATATAATATAATATTAGGTATAACTTATACATATAATAAAACCAAACTGCAACTAGGATTCTATACAACTTTCTATAAACTATATACTATAAACGTCTGTGTGTGTATATATAAACTGCAACTGTCAATATATATAAACACACGTTCATATTATATTTGAAATTGATATTAAACCTATGAACATAACTACATATCATATATATATATATAATCCTACACTATGTATAATAAACTTATATATATATACATATATATATATAGACACACACACTTATACATAACTTACTGAAATCGAAACTTATGCAAAGCACATACTAAGACTTATGTAAATATATATGTAGAACAAAGCAGCAACCTCCAATCTTAAATCCAATATAGGTGAAATTTTATAAATAAGAAGATACAAAAACCAAAGAATCTGGCTGAAAACATCATAAATATATATTAATTTCGATATTTTATATACATATATATATATACACACGACACATATATATGTAACTACAGTATTTTATCAACATAAAAAAATTAGCTATGCGAAAAGAAGAAGAAGGTACAGAGGCCAAGCTCGTGGTGGTGCCATCAGGGTCAGTTCCAGGGCAAGTCCAGCCAGACGGCTGCCTAGTGCAACCCCCCGGATAGGGGGCAACATGGGGGAGGAGATGGAAGGTTAACATGATATATCTTTAGAAACATGTTGTATTTGTTATTAACAAAGTGAGATTTGGTGTGGTGGTTAGGTTTACCTTCCTTGATAATAAGGTTGTAGTTTCGATTCCTGGTTGCTTTGTTATATTTAGATTTTATTTTACTTTATTTCCCTTGATCTAATCTCTTGTTTGCCTAGAGCAACCCAAGTTTTTACAATTTCTTGAGCCGCCCCTAGGTGTCATGGTAGCGAAATGGAACGGATCTGGAAGGAAGGGGAGGAGCGGTGGTATGGGTGAGGCCGACCTCGGCCACAGGCGGTAAGCTTGGGGAATAGTGGAAGACATAGGCATGCTCGAATGAGAGGGGTTGGCACACGCAGGTCGTTGGAGTAAAGGAATAAGTGAGGAGAGAGAGAGGGGGGAAAAGGAGGCGGTCGGGTCAAGTGGTGGGAGGCGAGTTTGGTTGCGTGGCCCCAAAATAGATCTGGGGAAGAAGGAAGAACAATTCCAGAGGAACAGCAATAAATTTATAGAGTTGAAATATTTGTTTACAAGGTGCGAACGGTAAGAAATGGAGAGCCCCAAAATAAACGTACAGACAAATAATAAATTAAAATTGCTATTGATTCAGCATAGTTATCAAAGCAATTTATTGTATTGCTTAGCCTGCACGTTTAGATCTGAAAAGCAATTGAAAGTGAAAGGGCAGAAGTTTGGTACCGTTACAATGGACCATTAGCATCGTTTTCATCGCGTACCGGATCTCAAAATACAGAAATAAATATACCGTAGAGATCAGCACGACGAGACGATCAAAACGGTATACAGATATTAGTGGTACGATCATCCCATCAAAAGTCGATAATCGATACCAGAAATGTTGCTGTTTTGCGGAAAATAAGATAAACGGGGCACCAGAAGTCCGAATTTGGAAAAACGAAAGATGACGTCTTGCTCAGAAAATGATTTACAATTTTTCTTTAGAAAAATATTCAGGTTTGAAAAATATTTTGTTATCATCAAATATTAAATGATATAAATTGAAATAGAATTACACAATAAAATAAACGTTCATATTATTTGATGAAAATTTACCAACTGCTATGTTTAATTAGACGTATTCCGAATATTAGATTTTTATTTCCAAATTTTAAAATTCCTCAAATTTTCAGTTAATTTAATAAACAAAAGCACTAAAATTTTTGGATCGTTACAATAAGGAAAAAAAGCATAGACCGTCCATTTACTGTTAATAAGGAAAAAATGAATAAACCATCCATTTACTGCCATGTTTACCAAAGTCCAACTATTAATAACGAAAAAAAAATTAGTAGACCAATATTTGGGCATACTCTACGGAACTATAAAACATAAGCATTTTGTTTATACAAAACCTAAACTAATACCTTAAAAAGAATATTTTGAGTTTATATTCAACAATCTGTAGTAAATTCCTAGTAAAACTAGATTGATGTATCGAAGCTCAATAAGGATTTTTGTATCATTTGCTTATTCTTAAAAATAAAGTAAAAATTTGACGTAGTTAACTTGTATTATAATTTCAATGTTTTTTTACAAAGAATCATATTACATGAGTCTTAAATTTAACCTAACATAAGTCTCAACTTTATCAAAGCTATGCTCTACAAATTGGGTTGGGTGTTTTGCTGTTTCTATTCGGACTTTCAGTGAAACATTATCAAATAATTTATGCAACTATATTTACTCTTGTCTGGTTACAAATAATATATTTTTTCTTTGCTTCCTAACAACTAATGCTTGACTATTTTCCTTTAAAAGATCGATGGAATTGCTGCTACAAAAAAAAAAGAACAATCCCTCTTCGGTTTTATTTTTTAGGAAATGGTAAGCATTAAATGGAAATATTGGGAAGACAATAGAAGTATGCATATCTCTTGTTGTGGGACTTTGCATAGAAGATTCCTTTTTCTAATGTTATTACAAGAAAAATCACTGTAGCAATGAACATGTACATTAGGTCCCTATTTTTTCTAAATCAGAAAGCGCAAAGTAGCTTGTAGTTTTCTGATATAAAGTGCATATTAACTTGCACTTTTCAAAAATTTCAAAATTTAAAAAAAATTCAAAATTAGAAATTTGCAAATTCCCTTGCATTTTTTGTCAGAAAACGCAAGACATCTTGTGCTTTTCTATTTTTCAAAAATACAGACCAAATTTACATTTTCATTTCTATAGAGATTTTTCTTATAATTACAGCAAAAATAGAGACTTGTAGCTCTTTTCTTGTTGTAACTATTACAACAGTTATAGAAAAGCTTTGTTATAGTAGTTGGTCAACAATCTAATTCTTCAGTTTACAAAATGTTAGCTTTATTGAAACTGTAAATATTTAAAATGTATTATTATCAAGCACGGCACATGGGAATGGAAGAGATGGTACAACAGCATAAAAATAAAGGCAGAGCTACATATTTTGGCTAGGTTAATGTATTTCAATAACACATGCAATGTATTTTTACTTTTGTAGCAGTTGACTACAGCTTTTATCCTGATTCAATATCAAGTTCTCAGGTATAAGATATTTTGGCTAGCGATGTTTAATGTCAAGTATATGCCATGTTGAAGAGTAAGATTGCATACCAAATATGCTACAAAGAATGAAGAAGTTAGAAGAATTGAGGGTGTAAAGGCTATGTAGTTAATATCAAACAATATCGCTAATGTATCGCTGATACTCATATCGCTCCTTAGCCGATATTTTTTCTAAAATATCATTGCCGATATATCGTCAAATTTTTGCTAATATTTAGTGTAAAATACCTTGTATTTTTTAACAATATCGTTCATTATTATATATGTCAGAGGAAATAAACTTACAAAAAAATATCTTCACATTCTCAATATTTATTTTTAGCACCTAATGAATGGTGATATATAGCCAATATTATAATTACCAATGCTCTAATTTTTTTTCATATTTAACAATAATTTTTCAAATTTTTCATTAGTATTTCAGTAAAGAGAACTCTACTGATTTCATATTGCTCGAGGACTTTAACAATAAAATCAAGATCATGTAAGAGCTAATTCCCTTTTCAGTTATTTTTTTCATTGTTTCTAATTGGTAAGTTAGGTTACGAAAATTCATTTTATTAGTTATTATCATGCACCAAGAACTAAAAGTTGATGAGCCTATTTGCAGAAATGGAAATGGGCTAGAAGTAAGACTTGGTATTAAATCAACATTACACATTCAATAAATTAAGTGAAAATTGAAATGAAGATATAAATATGGAAAATTTTGAAAAGCAATATAGATTATTAGATGACTAATGAAGTAATAAATACATTGTAAATATTAAGGAAATAATAAAGACGCACATTATTCAAATTTCTCAATTTTTATGAGTCTATTTTGTGAAATGTATTTAATAGAATATCTAGGTAAATAGATTACAATCTGTAAACTATATGAAATTAGTCTTTAATAGTAATTTGGCAATATTCATCCAAATATTTAAAAATTTAGCATCATTATAACATTGTAACATAGTACAATATCATTTATAACATGTTTGACAAGTTTGATATTTTCTCGATATTATCTAATATTATCATGATATTTTAAAATATCTCATATTGGTACTTCACTGATACGTACCGGATATCGATATTAACTACTTAGCGCAAAGGTTTGAATATGGAAGCAAAGGAATCCTTGAAAAGTTTAGAGAAAGCATAAAAAACCAAGATGTTGGCTACCGATTCATTTGCCTGTAATCTAATCTATACTTATGCTGATTTTCTTTTTTGGGTTTCTAGCATACGTTTTTGATACTGAATATATCACTATTTGGCTGGCAGGTATTCCTTGTTCTACAACATAGACCCTTTCCTTAATTGGTAATAATTTGATTTTACCTTTTCATTCTTTTATTGGATTCGGAATATTATGCTTGTCTGCTTAGTAATCACTACTATAGAGTATTACTCAATTTAGTTTTTTAGTCAATTGGCATGCTTGATACTTGCTTTCTTACAATCAATTAACCTTTATTCATTTCCAAGCTTTCTCCTGCAGCCATCAATGACCATATTTCCAGACCTTCTATTCAGCCTTAATTATGCTCTCCTAACTCATGGCAAAGGTAAATATTCATTTTTTCCTTTTCCATTTCGTTTCTTCAGCTTCTTATTTTTATAGGCCTTTACTCCCCTATCAAAGTTTCCAAATCTTATTTTATAAAATTTTGCATAAGTTAACTAAGTTTTATTTAAAATAACTTAGTTTACAAAAGTAATTAAGTTCTAGAAAAATTTAACTAAGTTGGCTAAGCTTATAAAATTAACCAATTTTTATAAAATTTAACCAAGTCAAATAAATTTTCACAAAAAGTAACTAAGTCAAACCAAGTTTTACAAAAGTAAAATAAGTTTCTAAAAAATAACTAAGTTTTACTAAAATTAATTAAGTTTGTACAAATTAACTAAGTTTAAAAAAAATTAATTGTGTTAACTTTTGATTGGAACAAAACTTTTGATTCCTTAATCCTATTCTCATGTTTTATACCCAATGGAAAGATGATTTTGTGTAAAAGAACTCTATTGAACACTTCAAAATTTTTGGTTAACTAGGTTAAAAAGTTGAATGTTTATTGAAGGATGTCGTTATCCTGTAAAGCAGAATTGAAATGATCTGTCCCATTGTTTTTCCCATAACCTTTTCATTTTCAATCCAATTTAAAATTTTGTAATTGCTAGAAAGATAAGAGGATAAGAAATAATTTTTGTCTTGGCCACTTTCTAAAATTTTGGGTTTTGTTAGGTCGAAACATTGTTGCAAAACAACGTATATGCTGTCTCGAAATCGGAATTGGTACTTTGCTAAATTAGAAGAAAAACAATTATTATTTCTCTTTATAAATTTGACTTATATGTTGTGTATATCGATATGATTTGTGAAGTGAAGTATAGGTACACGAAGTTAAGATTGGATGGCGATTTGGAGCAATTACTTGCTTTAGAATTAAGTGCGCTTATTTGCAATTACAAAATAAGGTACACCTATTGCATATAACAATATATATATATATAATATTGTGGTTTCCCCATTTTTGGTTTGGCATGTTGATGTGATGTGTATATATATTATTTTGCGATTCATCCATTTTGTTATTTTTCGGAAAACTCTCCTGTGACGCCCCACCTCTATACCACGCTAGCCAAGAACATTACGGTGTAATGCTGCCAACTAGCACGGAGAATAAGGCTGTTGAGGAGCGACCATCCATGTGATTGCTTTATGTGAGCACCAACATGTCAAATAGTACATGGAAGTTCGACATGCCGATACAAACACAAGGCTACTACAAAGTGGCTATATATATTCTTCGAAAATAAACATAGAAATAAACATAACACAAATCAGTCACAGACATCCATATCACAAAGGCGGAAAAAGATATGAACATAACACATGAAAGTGTACACCAGAGTAGTGGTCAAACAAGATCCACAATATCACAAAAGAATGGTACAAGTGCTAGACAAAAGAACATGTATACATTTAGGAGTCATATCTCAAAGGTGTACAACAAAACTACTAATCTAAGTAGTTAGCCAAAAGTCAGGATGATAATCCCAGAAGTGAAGTCAAGCAGAAGCACCTGTAACATCTCGATCTGCCCCAATATTATTTATAAGAAAATAATAAACGGATCAGTCTAGCTATAAATATCAGATAAAATGATATAGAATAAGAGATATGACATAACATATGATAACCATAAAACCATACTGTGATAAGTATGAAATTGAAAATCAACAAGAGATTAATCAATATCACTAGAATCTTCCCAAAGATCAAAAAGGAATGTCATACTCAATATCTTCATTCACAAAAAGTTAATGACACACAAATTCACCAATGCACAAATACTGATAACACATATCAATGAAAATCACGAAAATTGGTGAAACACGAATTCCAGAAAACATCAATGGAAATCCAGAAATCACAAAAAGGGAGAGGCCTATCACAAAACGGGAGCCTAAAAACTCACCAACACATGTATCAAAAATGGGACGCTATCCCATGGTCGCTAACCATAGAGCCGGTGCAACGACGTAGTACAACGGTACGCCCGAGGAACCAGAAACTCGAATAGTTCGGAACAACAACGTAGTACAACGGTACCTCCGAAGATCTGAACTCCATAAAAAACGTGGGTCGTTAGCCCACAAAAATTGGGTCGAAACCCCAAGAAATAAATAGGTTGTTAGCCTATAATAAAAATGAGACGAAACTCAATAAAACGAGGTACTGTCCCCTACGTGGACAAAGAAACAAAGCATATCGCTAGTCATAATCACAAAAATGATCATCATCGATCAGCAAGAAGTGTCAATTACAGTAAGCTAGTAACTATAAAAGCTTAGCTTCATGTCCCATAACCACTAGCTTAACTTAAATATTTACGAACAAATTGTAGATTTCCACTAGAAAATTGTCATAAGAGATTCAATCGAACAAGTCCAAGAATTAACCGACGAAGTAAACGTAAGCGTTTCATACCACTTGTTTTACGAAGCCGTTTAATTAGATTTCTCGTACGAGTGAAGTAAAGGTTTGTATATTTTTAAAATGACAAATCACAAAAATGATCGTAGAAACGATCAATCACAGAAATTCACATACGAAGACGTGAATAAAATCCAAAGAATACAATTCCAAATTCATCAAAGTTGAAACACCCCTACGGCTCAACAAGGCACGACCAAACTGCCGAGCGACCTAAGGAGACGTGCGACCTAACATGCACGCGACCTAACACATGTCGCGAGCTAGCGGAGCGACCTAAAGCTTGTCACGACTTAGTGGAGCGACCTAAGTAGATGCCGAGCGACCTAACACGGCGCGACTTAAAGCATGAGGCCGACCTAAGAGGAGCAAGCGACCTAACAACTTAAACCAGGTCGAGCAACGCTCTAAAGCATGACGCGAGCTAAGGAGGCAGTGGCCTAAGAATGGTGCAAGCGGCATAACGCGACCTAAGGGGGGAAAGACGACCTAGCATGGTCGTGACCTAACGACCAAAGGCGTAAAGAGTGCCGAGCGACCTAACGACCTAGGAAGTATAAGGCCGAGCAACGACGTAACGACCTAACTAATGCTGAGTGGCTTAAGGAAGTGAAGATGGCCGAGCGACCTAGCGACCTACGACCTAACGACCAAGGGGGGAAAACGACCTAAATGCAGGCCGAGAGTCCTTCATATGCAGGCCGAGCGACCTAAGGGTTTTGGAGCTCAAAACTCGCCCAATTTGAAACGGATCGAGCACGGACGCTAGGGGATTATGCCCATAGGCTGCCCAGTCGATTTGGCTCCTCAATGCATCACCAAAAATGTGTTTAAACATCAAAGATTGGAGTTTTAAAGATTTAAACCCAAAACACTAAAAATTGGGATTTTCACCAATTCAATCCAAATAAATAGCAAATGCACATGAATAAATGTTAGGAATTCATATCTAACAATCAAAGATAGTTATAGACAAAGATGTGAGATAAAAATCTCACCTACTCACAAAATCAATGAAAGAGAAGCTTGAAAGCAAAGGAGAATCAACCCAAGAAGCTTGAATCAATGTCTTCTCTTTGAATTTGGAGTTGGATTTGCAAATGATCTTGAGCTGGGAGTTTTAATTTCCCATTCCTTCCCCCATTTTTGATGAAGCTTGAATGTTAGGAAATGAAAGTAAAGTTATGAAGAGAAGGGGGTTGAGTTAGAATTAATAGCTTAGGCTAATGGGCTAAACCAAACCCAAAACCCAAAGTGAAAAAGTAACAAAATTCCACTAACTTCAAACATATCAAAGTTTACACTCAAAAAGATCGCAAACGGTGTTTTGGACCCAATGGAAGTGGTTCTGAGTCCTAATTCGACCGTATGCCAAAAGTAACTTTTTGGACTAAAATCCGACTAACGATAAAATATTTAAATAAAATATTTAAATATCAAATCATAAAATATGCGGGTTGTTACAGACTCCCCTCCTTAAAGAAATTGCGTCCTCGCAATAATTAAGAAGAAAATATATAGTAACAACCAAAAAGCATATTCAACACAAAAGAAGTTTGAAATAAGAAGTTCACCTCAAAGAGCACGACAAAGTAAGTCCGGATGTGTTCACTCGATGAATTCTCTAGATTCCCAAGAACAATCCTTAGGATTTGAGGACCATTGAACTTTAACAAGCGGAACATCTTTATTTCGAAGGTGCTTGACCTCCGAAGCAATAATACGAATAGGATGTTGCTCATAAGTTAAATTAGGCGAAACTTCAATTTCTTCCACAATAACGAGCTCAACAACAGAATCAGAATCTCGAAGGCATTTCCGTAATTGAGAAACGTGAAACACGTCATGAATAGCAAAAAACTGAGCCGGTAACAAAAGGCGATAAGCCACAGAACAAATACGTTCGGTGATAGGAAATTGCCCAATATATCGAGGCGCTAGTTTTTCCCATCGACTGAAACGTACAACACCCTTCATAGGTGAAACACGAACAAACACAAGATCTCCCACAGAAAATTCTAATTTCCTTCTCCGGTTATCGGCATAGGATTTTTGTCTACTCTGGGCTTCTTTCATCCTTTGACGAATAAGGTCAATCTTCTCTGTGGAATCTCGAATAAAATCTGGACCTAAAACCAGCTTCTCACCGGCCTCAAGCCAACAAGAAGGAGATCGGCATGGCCTTCCATAGAGTGCCTCGAAAGGAGCTATACTAATACTAGATTGGAAGCTATTATTATAGGAAAACTCAACAAGAGAAATATGATCTTCCCAACTTCCACCAAAATCAAGAACACATGCACGAAGAAGATCTTCAAGGGTTTGATTCATACGCTCAGTTTGTCCATCGGACTGAGGATGATAAGTGGTGCTAAAATCAAGCTTCTTTCCCAAAGTTTTCTGAAGACTCTTCCAAAATCCACTAGTAAACAATGGATCACGATCACTAATAATAGAAGTAGGAACTCCATGTAATTTAACAATTTCTTTAATAAAGAGTTTGGCCAAGAGAGGAACGGTTCGATTGGACCGGACGGGAATAAAATGGGTGGATTTAGTAAGTCTATCAACTATCACCCATAAGCTATCATGACCCGAACGAGAACGGGGAAGGCCGTCTATAAAATCCATGGAAATTTGATCCCACTTCCAAATTAGAATTTCTAAAGGTTGCAATAACCCACCAGGCCTTCGGTGTTCGGCCCTGATAAGTTAGCAAGTCATGCAACACTTAACAAAGTTAGCGACATCAGATTTCATTCCCTCCCAATAATAAAGTCGCTTCATATCCGCGTACATTTTACTACTACCGGGATGAATGGTAAATTTGGAACGATGAGAATCTTCTAAAATGTCTTTATGGAGATTACTAATATTTGGTACAATAAGTCTACCAAATTTTCGAATTCCGCCACAAGAATCAATATCAAAGTCTTTCAAACTTTCAATATCAATTTTATCCCTAAAATTTTGGCCAAGAAGAGCCAATTCGGGATCTAGCTTTTGAGCTTCAAGAATGCGGTCTAAAAGAGAAGGATGAGCCTTAAGGCTACATAAAGCAAGATATGAACATAAATCGAAAACACGATCTCGAATGTCACAAGTAGATAGAATTCTGAGATCATTCCATTCGGTTATCATCATAGAAACAACCGCTTGTTGCTTACGACTAAGTGCATCGGTAACACGATTTCCCTTTCTGGGAGTATAAAGAATATCAAGATCATAAGCTACAAGGAATTCGAGCCAACGTTGTTGAAGCAAATTTAGTTCCTTTTGAGAAAATAAATACTTCAAAGATTTATGGTCGGTGTAAAGAATAAACTTTTCTCCCAAAAGATAATGACGCCAAATACGAAGGGCGAAAAACAATAGCTGCGAGTTCTAAATCATGAGTGGCATATCTAGTCTCAGCAGGCTTCAACTGCCTAGAAGCATAAGCAATTACACGTTCCCTTTGCATAAGGACGGCACCCAAACCAACGCGACTAGCATCGGTATAAACAACAAAATCTTGATTCCCCTCGGGAGTAACAAGAATAGGAGCATCAGAAAGGAGTTCTTTTAATTTCTGAAAAGAAGCTTCACATTTGTCCGACCAAATGTATTTAACACCTTTCTTTGTCAGACTAGTAAGAGGCACAGAAATTTTAGAAAAGTCCTCTATGAAACGGCGGTAATAACCGGCCAATCCAAGGAAACTATGAATTTCCGTCACACTCTCCGGTCTCTTCCAATTTTGAATCGCTTCAATTTTTGAAGGATCCATGGAAATTTCGGATTCGGAAATAACATGACCGAGAAACTTCACACGAGATTGCCAAAAGTGGCATTTAGAAAATTTTGCTTTCAATTGATTGCTCCTAAGAGTTTCCAACACAATCCAAAGATGTTTTTCATGCTCCTCCTCGGTTTTAGAATACACTAGAATATCATCAATAAAGATGAGAACAAACCGATCGAGGAAGTCTTTGAAAACTCGATTCATAAGGTCGACGAAATAAGTCAGAGCATTCGTTAAACCAAATGGCATAACAATCCATTCATAAGTTCCATAACGAGTACGGAACGATGTCAAAGGAATGCTATCCTCTGCAATACGAAGCTGATGGAAACCGGTAGCTAAGTCTAATTGTGAGAAGACTCTAGCACCACTAAGTTGGTCGAATAGATCATCAATCCGAGGTAAAGGATATTTATTCTTGATAGTAAGATCATTAAGCTTGCGGTAGTCAACGCAAGGCCTAAGTGTACCATCGGATTTCTTCACAAAAATAGCCGAAGCTCCCCAAGGAGAGGAACTAGAGCGAATAAATTGTTTCGTCTCCAATTCAGATAATTGTTTGCGCATCTCCTCATTTTCTTTATTAGACATACGATAAGGAGGACGAGTGATAGGTTGAGCTCCGGGGATGAGAATAATTTTGAACTCAATTTCTCTCTTAGGTGGTAATCCTAAAACGGACTCAAATACGTCGAAAAATTCACGAACAACGTGAATAAGAGAAATAATGTCTTCCTCATCATCATTATCGTCATCATGAGGATTTAATGAATATAAAGATGCAACCAAGCTGGAATCCGAATCTTTAAGGTCAATAGAAATCTGCTTAACAGATTGAGGATGTCGATGATGAATAGTCCGTTCAGGACATAGGATTTGGGCTTCATAGCAGTTAAGCCAATCCATTCCCAAAATCATTCCAAAGCCTAAGTAGCGCATAACAAGCAGATAGGCTCGGAAAGAAAGATCACACAAAATAATCTCGACATCTTTACACAATAAACTGATTGTTGTGGATCCACCAACCGGATTCGCAATTCTCAGTGAAGTCATTAAACACAAAACATCCAAAGAAAAAGTATCAACAATTTCTTTTGAAATAAAAGAGTGGGACGCACCCGTATCAAAAAGAACTCGAATAGGGTGACCATGAAATAAAATAATGCCATCAAGGATAGAATGAGAAATACCTTTACCTCGAGATGTGTTGCCAAGGGCTTGAGCAACATTAAGCTTTCCCTCCTTCCTGTTTTGAAGTTTGGGACAAGAAGATAAATAATGATCGGAACTTTTGCAATAGCGACAAAAGAGAGGTTTCAGACATCTATTGGCATAATGGTCTTTAGATCCACAATTGTAGCATTGCCCACTACTAGGGGCAGAAGCCTTTGCTACCAGAATTGCTTGCTTCCCTTTCTTGTTGGGATAAGGCCCTTTGAACTTAATAGGCCTTTTCTTGTTGTTGATGAATTTTGATTTGGCACCCATAACATCGGCATCACTCTCTTTATCTTCCTCTTCAAGTCGAAGAGCGATATCAATAAGTTGATCAAAAGAAACTTCTTGCTTTAGAAGTAACGGCTTCTTGAGATTTTTATTCAAGCCATAGACGAATCTCTGATTTTTCTTCAATGCGGTATTAATGTATTCAACACTGTATTTAGAGAGAGATTCAAAAGACGCGACATAGTCTGCCACGGAGGATTCACCTTGAACAAGGTCTATGAAACGACGAGCTAATATCACCATCTCAGCTTCTGGTATAAATTTTAACTCGAATCGTTCTCGAAATTTCTCCCAAGTAAGATCTGCTTCAACTATTTCAGAAATAAGAAGCTCATTCCAATCTATTGCTCTTTCTTGTAGCATGCTAGAGGCCACCTAAACACGGTGAAGATCAATAAGATTCATGCGAGAAAAGATTCGATCGCACGATTTCAGCCAAGCCTAGACTTCAATAATAGTCTCAGAGCCTTTGAATGGCTTCCCACCCAAATTGGTATAATCACTGCACAAACGTGCGAATCCAGGCCTAGGGTGATAGACTCCGGATTAGATCCGGCTGCTTGAGCATTTCTCACTAGATCAAGAAGCTATTAGGCAGACATAAATACTCCATCTTGGGGAGTAGCACGAGATTGACTGGCGCTGGGACGGCCGGGTCTAACGATTTCTCTTCCTTTTGAGAAAAGAAGAAGAAGGATAAGGTTATTTACCAAACGAATATCAAGCAATCTTGATAGATAAACAAGGAATCATAAAGAAAATAGGATGAATCGGTACGAAGACTCAAATCAAATCCTAAAGCACAACTCCTAAGATGGACTTAGGATGATGATCCTTGCTAGATTATTCTATATTGTTTCGAAGTTTGGCTCTGATACCAAGCTGTGACGCTCTACCTCTATACCCACGCTAGCCAAGAACATTACGGTGTAATGCTGTAAACTAGCATGGAGAATAAGGCTGTTGAGGAGTGACCATCCGTGCAATTGCTTTATGCGAGCACCAACATGTCAGATAGTACAAGGAAGTCCGACATGCCGATACAAACACAAGGATACTACACAGTGGCCTATATATTCTTCGGAAACAAACATAGAAATAAACATAACACAAATCAGTCACAGACATCCATATCACAAAGGCGGAAAAAGATATGAATATAGCACATGAAAGTATACACCAGAGTAGTGGTCAAACAAGATCCACAATATCACAAAAGAATGGTACAAGTGCTAGACAAAAGAATATGTATACATCTAGGAGTCTATACCTCAAAGGTATACAACAAAACTACTAATCTAAGTAGTTAGCCAAAAGTCAGGATGATAATCCTAGAAGTGAAGTCAAGCGGAAGCACATGTAACATCTCGGTCTGACCCGAGTATTATTTATAAGAAAATAATAAACGGATCAGTCTAGCTATAAATATCAGATAAAATGATATAGAATAAGAGATATGACATAACATATGATAACCATAAAATCATATTGTGATAAGTATGAAATTGAAAATCAATAAGAGATTAATCAATATCACCAGAATCTTCTCAAAGATCAAAAAGGATGTCATACTCAATATCTTCATTCACAAAAAGTTAATGACACACAAATTCACCAATGCACAAATATTGATAACACATATCAATGAAAATCACAAAAATTGGTGACACGTAAATTCTAGAAATCATCAATGGAAATCCAGAAATCACAAATAGGGGGAGGCCTATCACAAAACGGGAGCCTAAAAACTCACCAGCACGTGTACCACAAACGAGACTCTATCCCATGGTCGCTAACCATAGAGCCGGTGCAACGACGTAGTACAACGGTACGCCCAAGGAACCAGAAACTCAAATAGTTCGGAACAACAACGTAGTACAACGGTACGCCCGAAGATCTGAACACCATAAAAAACGTGGGTCGCTAGCCCACAAAAATTGGGTCGAAACCCCAAGAAATAAATAGGTCGTTAGCCTATAATAAAAATGAGACGAAACTCAATAAAACGAGGTACCGTCCCCAACATGGACAAAGAAACATAGCATATCGCTAGTCATAATCACAAAAATGATCATCATAGATCAGCAAGAAGTGTCAATTACAGTAAGCTAGTAACTATAAAAGCCTAGCTTCATGTCCCATAACCACTAGCTTAACTTAAATATTTACGAACAAATTGTAGATTTCCACTAGAAAATTGTCATAAGAGATTCAATCGAACAAGTCCAAGAATTAACCGACGAAGTAAACGCAAGCGTTTCATTCCACTTGTTTTACGAAGCCGTTTAATTAGATTTCTCGTACGAGTGAAGTAAAGGTTTGTATATCTTTAAAATGACAAATCACAAAAATGATCGTAGAAACGATCAATCACAGAAATTCACATACGAAGACGTGAATAAAATCCAAAGAATACGATTCCAAATTCATCAAAGATGAAACACCCCTACGGCTCAACAAGGCACGACCAAACTGCCAAGCGACCTAAGGAGATGTGCGACCTAACATGCACGCGACCTAATGCATGTCGCGAGCTAGCGGAGCGACCTAAAGCTTGTCACAACTTAGTGGAGCGACCTAAGTAGATGCCGAGCGACCTAACACGGCGCGACTTAAAGCATGAGGCCGACCTAAGAGGAGCAAGCGACCTAACAACTTAAACCAGGTCGAGCAACGATCTAAAGCATGACGCGAGCTAAGGAGGCAGCGGCCTAAGAATGGTGCAAGCGGCATAACGCGACCTAAGGGGGGAAAGACGACCTAGCATGGTCGCACCTAACGACCAAAGGCGTAAAGAGGGCTGGGCCACCTAACGACCTAGGAATTATAAGGCCGAGCAACGACCTAATGACCTAACTAATGCTGAGTGGCTTAAGGAAGTGAAGACGGCCGAGCGACCTAGCGACCTACGACCTAACGACCAGGGGGGACGACCTAAATGCAGGCCGAGAGTCCTTCATATGCAGGCCGAGCGACCTAAGGGTTTTGGAGCTCAAAACTCGCCCAATTTGCAATTGATCGAGCACGGACGCCAGGGGATTATGCCCATAGGCTGCCCGGTCGTATTGGCTCCTCGGTGCATCACCAAAAACATGTTTAAACATCAAAGATTGGACTTTTAACGATTTGAACCCAAGATACTAAAAATTGGGATTTTCACCAATTCAATCCAAATCAGTAGCTTATGCACATGAATAAGTGTTAGGAATTCATACCTAACAATCAAAGATAGTTATAGACAAAGATGTGAGATAAAAATCTCACCTTTTCACAAAATCAATGAAAGAGAATCTTGAAAGCAAAGGAGAATCAACCCAAGAAGCTTGAATCAATGTCTTCTCTTTGAATTTGGAGTTGGATGTTGGATTTGCAAATGATCTTGAGCTTGGAGTTTTAATTTCTCATTCGTTCCCCCGTTTTTGATGAAGCTTGAATGTTAGGAAATGAAAGTAAAGTTATGAAGAGAAGGGGATTGATTTAGAATTAATAGCTTAGGCAAATGGGCTAAACCAAACCCAAAACCCAAAGTGAAAAAGTAACAAAATTCCGCTAACTCCAAACATATCAAAGTTTACACTCAAAAAGATCGCAAATTGTGTTTTGGACCCAATGGAAGTGGTTCCGAGTCCTAATTCGACCGTATGCAAAAAGTAACTTTCTGGACTAAAATCCGACTAATGATAAAATATTTAAATTAAATATTTAAATATCAAATCGTAAAATATGTGTGTTGTTACATCTCCGGACAAGAGAGTCTTTACCAAAATTTTCTTGGAATATGGACACTTGGAGAAAAATTGTAAGAATTTTTGAAACGTAAAATTTTGAGATGTAAGAAAGGCTTTAAATGAAGATTTAAAGAGCATAAACATTGTTTCCTATATATACACACACACGAGATTATATAAGATATTTAAACGAAATAATTGCTTCCCTTACGTATAGTTATATCGATCGAGTGAATTCAAATAATTAATATTAACGATTAGCGAGTTTATCAGAGCGGCGTAGTGGAAATACGATAATTAATGATGTATATATCATTAATATGGATGGTTTGAAATTGATTAAAAATTTCAAGATATGCTGGATTATATGAGTGTGCATGTGTAATAATGTTGTGGTTTAATAATGTTGTGGTTGATTATTAAGTATATTTGAATGATATATTATAAGATGGGTGTATATTCTCTAATTAAATTGAGGACGTATAAATTATGTGTGTCGGTCCCGAGTTGTTTATCTTCATGATTGTCTTCGTACATTGTCTGCATGGTTTCTAAGTCCACCGCAATGTTCTAATTTTGTTGAATACATTGATTGTTCTAATTTAGTTTATTTCCTTATAGGATATTGGATTTTTGAAGAAGAAGGGCTTGGACTTTCCATGCTTTATATTTTTCTTTCCTCCGTAAGCTCCTTTTGTAAAAATGTGTTACTATCATCTTTGTTTTGAACATTGTTTACAAAATGCTATATTACTATTGTTTATTTGGTGTATGGTGAAACTTTGAGTATATTTAATATATAATGTGCTAAGGTTATTGACTATATTTGTTTGTGTTGCTGAAACTGAGCAATGTTTTTGCATACATATTTTATGGTAAATATAAATATTGTACTGGTACGAAAATTCATTAACTGTACATAGCGGTTTTAACAATGCCGCGATAAGGCATAAACACTGTAATAAGTAAAAAAACACTACAATCGGCACGGAAAGTTGCAAAATATTAAAACGCTGTGTTAAATTAAAAACGATATGGTAAGCTTAAATTATAAAGTAGATAAAATGCAAAAAAAATAGTGAGAGGAAAATGCTATAATACATATAACATAATAACACAATAAATGCCACACAAACCAACATACAACATCAACTAAAACGCTGTAAAATGTTAAATTTTTGCGGCGTTTATTAAAGTTTTGCTATATGTTTATGTCCTATTATAGCTTGTCGTTAGAAAACATTCTTAGTAATGCTGTGAAATGATTTCACATTGTTTTTATAATGCCGCGGAATGTCTTTTCTGTTGTAATGCGCTCCAATAAAGACAATCATAACATTACTTAATTTTGCTGATTCCTAATCACGTAAGCATTCAGCGTTGTGATTACTTTGAAAAAATACTTGGGTGTTTCTAAGACGAAAAATCTCATTGACAAACAATTTATTAAGATACATTAGTGTATTATTATTTTTTATGTGATGTGTATATTTTATATTTGATCGAAGATTTAAGTTTTACCCTTTTGTTTCTACGAGTATGGTATACAAGTTGCATTATTATCTTTAGGATTGAGTAGACAAATTAATTTATAATAATTAAATAATTTTATTTAAACTTTTCAAACTTAAGATTATTTAAATAATTAAAATATAAATTATATGTGAAAACTGAGACTTGGAAAATAGAAGTAGAAATTAAAAAGTGCAAGTTTATGAATAAAAAATGATAGTAAAAATGAATAAAATGTCATAAACAGTTGTAAATAAACTATAAATTATTTTGAAATTTTGAAAGAAAATATCAAAAGAAAATATCAATAAACATCAAAAGAAAATTAGGAGAGTTGTGAAAAATCCTAGAATTAATATAATAGCAAGAAATTCAACTACTCTACTATTATTCAATAGATTCCAGCTTCAAACCTAAATCTTCATTGCATACAAGATGAAGATTATAGCTAAGATCTACAAACCAAGCTAGAAGGATGGAGGCATGCTCCGAACAGGAAAATCTAGCAATATGACCTATCAACAACCGGCTAGATCTGAAGATAAATGATAAATTTAAATTATACAGACACATATATACACATACATGTACATATATATATATATGTATATATTTTATATACAAATGCTTGTGGCTATCAATATAAAAAAAATAATTTAATTATAATATATACATAAATTTAAATGTGTGGCGTGTATCAAAACCCAAATTTTTAGCTTTTGGTTTAATAGGTATACTATAATTACGTAACGTTTATTTGTTGTAATTAACGTATATATACATATATGTTATTTATAATGTTTTCTAAGAAATTTTTTAATCTTGGGTTTCAAAATATTTATTATTGGCTTTAAAAAAATTGTTTTACTTAAATATATATTATTTGAGAATGATAATTTTAAATTTTAAATAAGTATATACATTGACTATGCTATATGTATGTTTGTATGTATGTATGTATTAAATTTTATAACTTAAAAAAATTTCCACAATAAATTAAAAAAAATACGTGCGTATAAAATTTCAAATATATTTTTTGTATTATATATATATGTATATTCGTTCAAACATATGCATATTTTTTTAAATAATAATTTTTGTTATTGGGTTAGGTGCCTTTATCATGAAATAAAAAAATTGTCCAAAAGTGTAGAGTGTATGTATGTATGTGTAACGGCTTACTATTTTGCACCATTCAAATTCGACAATAAATTAAAACATGTCAAACTTGAATAGTTCAAAACAATAGATGGTAAATAAATTTAGAGCAAATGAAATCAAATCACAGAATCACAGACAAGAAATCAGAATACTCGCAGCGGAATAAAATAACTTAGTGGTTCAAGAAGCCACTATCACATAGTCTCAAAATAAGTATAAATTACATTGTCTTAAACCAAATATAGTTCGAAACCACCATAGAAAATTTCAATATTCAATTGTCTCGATTACAAAAGCTAAAATAAGAACTGAACAGAATCTTGACAGCAGCTTAAAAAAATGATCTTCATAAGTCCTAGCTTCGGGGAATGAAGTCCGAATTGATACTCAGGCTGACCCGAGCGTAAAATAAAACATAAACACTCGAGTCAAGACGTACATACTTATACAATGTAAGCTAATTCAAGTGAACTGTAATATAAAGGCAAGTAACTTAAAGGACGCTTGGGACCGCCCATCCTCTAAGGATCCGTTAAACTATTTACTATGTAGTAATATTTCACTATTATAATAGTGTCTATTTGTAAAGTAAACTTACTTTTAAATAGCATTAAGGGGTTACACATATAGCCCTTACCACATAATAGTCCCAGTAGTCCATCCAGTATCAGCGCATCTCCAGATCGGGAGACTACCCTAAATACTCCACGGGCTACGGGAGAAAACCAAACTCATACAAGGCTCGCTGGGGTAGGTGACACGACACAACTAGGCAATGCCAGGGTAGATATACCAATTGCTATCCCGACTGGTGGTAGCGCGTAGCAGCTACTACCGCCCACCTCGAACAACACTCCCAAAATCAAAGTGCGCACCAAACAATCACAAAGTAATAGAATGATATACGAAGAAATGCGTTCGATAAGAGGTGCTACCTCCTTGGCTCGAGAATCGCACCTATTTTAGTCACCTTATGCCAACTCACGGGAGTCGGGTCCATGTACATACCTCAAAAGAACGTCACCACCATCCTACTTCATTCTGGAATATCCACCACGTACACGGTTGTCAAAGTGGTTTTCAGTACCGGCAGAGAGTATGCCCATATCCGATCCCGGTCTCTTTGCCAACCAATCGTTATTTTTACCCGTGGTTATAAATTCCAAGAATAATTTATATTTAAATCCAAATACTTCATTTTAACTTTCAAAAGTGAAGCTATTATATTTACAAATCAAATATTCAAAATCTCAATTTCAGCCACTTCAACACTTAACAAGTGCTACTGTAACTTTTTATTTATTCGGTTTTAATTTAACTTTCACGACCACAGCGCTTACTAAGTACTATAATAGCCCTTAATTAATTTTTTTTATAACTTTTAGGTCATTTGCATCAACTACGGCACTTACAAAGTGCGGTAATATCCCTTACAACAATTTTTTTTAGTTAATTAAATTTTAGACTTCAATATAATTCATCAAAAATTAAACTTAAATTTTTAAACTAAAATAACTTATAAAAATCATAATTTCAAATTGAAATAGTCATTTAAATTATCCAAATTTGTGATTTTACATAGTAAATTTCACCAAAAAATATCAACTTCTCAATGGTTCACTTATTAGAGTCAAATACACAATCTTCTATTCTTTGTATTCAAAATTAACTTAATAATTAGGTTTTAATTAGAGTTAAAAAAATACAACTAAATTTTCAATTATTTCTTAACTTTCCTTTATTCAAAACTCCACTTTTCTAAATCTAGTTATTTTCAAATTTCACTTTTATGTATTTATTTATTTAGCCAGTAAATTCATAAAAATTCAACAATACCTTATTAATTCATTTTAAATTCCAAATAATCGTATTTTATTTACTTTAACTTAAATTCCACCAAATTTCCAAAATAAATATACTTCAAATTCCAACTTAACCATTTGTTTATTTATATATTTAACTTATAAAAAATTACAAAAATCATTTTTAATTCAGTTTAAACCAAAATATTATAATATGCATATTTAAAAATACTTTAAAATTCCTAGGAAATATATATAAAATAACCACGGGTCTGTATAATATTTTCTATCCTAGGTCAGGTGATACGGATAATATATCATTTCGATCCGTACTTTACAAAACCAGGTTCTATCATTTCAAACCCGCAATCCCAAGTTAAATAACTAACTAACTAAATAAATAAATAAATATCGTTCAGGCCTATCATTTCAGCCAGTAACGGTTCTATTCTACAGGGAACTTGCAGTGTGATAAAATAGTAGATAAATAAATAGTATAACAGCATAAATATAACAGTATATAATATAACTGATGATGTATCAATTTAATAACAGGGTTTTTTAACTTCATAAACTTATCACAGGCAAGTAAAATAGAATATAACCATTTTACAATTACACTTGTTACTAATTTACAGATCTATAAGTATGTTTGTCGGGTGAGAATACTCACCTCTATGCTGCTGAAGATTTAGATTCAAAACTATGATAACCACACCGGAAACAGCGTACAAAAGGCACAATCAAATATTAGAAGATGAGCCGATCTGATTCAGATCTTAACACAAAACAAATACAACTAAGTACGTAAAATTCAAAACGAGCAAATCAAAACATTAAAATAAAGCAAATCTGGAAAAGATCAAATAATAAGATTTTGATATAAATGGCTCGACCCACATCTCAAGGGTTCAGCCTTGTCCAGAATAGATGCCTGATATGCACTCATGCACGCAAAAAGCAAGGAAGTGGGATACTTAGGCAAAGGCTGATATAAAATATGCACAGGTGGAGAAATATTTTTGGTTCAATAGTTGGTTCAAAACACAACATTGCTCGGTTGTGCAAGGCACGTTTTGTGCATGGGTTTTTGCCAGTGGCCATCACGCCTGGTGATGTGACAAGGACAGGGTGAGACAACATGACTGGGGGAGAAGTCGGCGGTGATAGTGGTAGTGGCTGCACTTGGAGGTGGGGAGCACAAAGGCTCGGCCCTTGCATGGGTTCACTAGTTTAGATCATCACCGCATGCAAGCATCGGTTATGCCAAGTGAGGGAGGTGGTGGTAAAGGAGGGGGCGACGAAGAATATGGTGCAGGCTGGCGTGGCATGTGGTGGAGGCACTAGTGTGCACCGTAAATAAGAACAAAGAAAACAACAAGCAAGAAGCAAAGAAAAAGAAAAAAAAATAGCACGCGGCCATTACCTGTATCTGAGAGCCTACTCACGAGAGCAAGAAGATGAAGGCCACAATTGTACAGTGATTATGTACGTGGGTTGGAGTATAAATATAGGGAAGCTCGTGTGAATACAGGGGGAAGGACGGCAAAAAATATTTGAAGCAAATATTTTGCAGTGGGAAATGAATTTTATCAGCGAAAGAAAACGGTAAGCAATCCTTTTGCTTTGAACGGTAATGGTATTTGAAAAATTTATGCGAACGTATTTTATAATTAAATGAAAACTTGCGTTGATATCGCGTATGGAAGGCAACAAATAACAATTTGATTTTTGAATGACTATGGAAACTTTGGAAACGTGGGTTTTAATTTCAGAGGGTTGCATAATTTTAGGCATGCGAATTTAGGCAAGGAAGAATGGGAATCGAACAGTTATTTGCATTCAAACATTTATACCAATTATATATGAGAGGCCAATGGAAAGAGTAGAAATTAACACGTGAATTCAAGGCAAACTTTTAAACTAAATTGAATGGCTAGGGAATTTATTCCTTTCTTACTTAGAAATGCACGTCTACTGATTAATTTATTTATTTATAGCCAAGGTAAGAATTTTAAGAATGTGTACTAAAGAGCAATGATTTAAATCAAACATACGCCTTATTTAACAAAAGTACGTATCTAAATTTATACGTTTTCTTATTTACTCGCTAACTATATTTAGTTAATATACGTTTAAAGAATATTTCATTAAATACGTACCATTTATGCCAACTAAATTAATCAAAACGGATATAATCATACAAATTAAAGGTGTAATTAAATAGATTATTTATACACTATAAATTTTAAAATTTATTACTCAAATAAAAATAGGATTTGTTTACATCCTTTTGATTCTTTTACCATTTACTAAGAACTGATGTATATAAGTAAAAATATTAATTACTTAATTTAAAAGGTGTATAACCAATTTTTAAAAGAAACAAAGGAGGAGTAAAATGTTGTTACAAATATATTCGGTCAAATTAAAAGATTTTAAAGTTAGAGTTTAAAAGAATTAAAATTTCAATAAATGTTAAACTTTAACCAAAATAAAATTGTAGAGATTGCTATTTTTTTATAATATTTTGGGCAATGATTTAAAATAAATTTAAATGTTCAAACTTTTGTAATATAAATCCCCAAAGTTTTATAAATAAATGAATGAAATATTTGGTAAAATTTTTGGGCTGTTAGACTCTACCCCACTCAAAACTTTTCATCCTCGAAAAGAAACGAAAGAAGGAAAACAAAGGAAGATAAGAAAATAGAGCAAAGTACCTGGAACAAATAATTCCGGATTTAAAGCACGCATGCTCTCCTCTGTCTCCCAGGTGCAATCCCGTTCATCAGTGCTCCACTGCACTTTGACCAAGCGGACAGATTTTCTTCTTAGTTGTTTCGTACCTCGATCGATGATACGAAGCAGCTTCCTTTCAATAGTTAGACCAGGCTCGATGTCCAAACTATCAAGAGCAGAAGGCTGGATAATAAGAGATGGATCATGCAAACAACGACGAAGGTAGGATACATGGAATACATTATGTACTCCAACGAATTTTTCGGGCAAATCCAGGCGATAAGCAAGAGACCCAATCCTTTCCAAGATGCGGAGTGGACCGATGAACCTAGGAGCAAGCTTCCCTCTACGCCCAAACCGAACCATGTTCCTTAAGGGAGAGACCTTAAGGAAAACCAAATCACCAATAGTGAATTCCAAACTCCTTCTACGACGATCAGCATACTTCTTCTGCCAATCCTGAGCAGTCCTTAACCTCCTCTTAATCTCCTCGACTTTCTCCAAAGCTTCCAAAATCATATCAGGACCAAGAACCAAGCGATTACCAGATTCAATCCAGCGGGATGGAGATCTATAGGGTCGCTCGTAAAGAGCAGCAAATAGGGACATCTTAAGACTAGCCTGATAACTATAGTTATAGATGAGTTCCACAAGATGGAGATGATCTTCCCAAGATCCTCCATAATCCAAAATGGATGCACGGAGAAGATCCTCTAGAATCTGATTCACCCTTTCCGTCCGACCGTCGGTCTGTGCGTGGTAAACAGTGCTCAGATTCAGACGAGTACCCAAGGATTCTTGGAAAGCTTTCCAAAATTGACCAGTGAAGATAGGGTCTCGATCGCAAATAATTCTAAGGAGAACACCATGGAGGCGAACAATCTCCCTCATATAAATCTCAGATAAGCTCGAAGCTGTACGGGTAGCCTTGACCGGAATAAAATGAGCGGACTTGGTCAGTCTATCCATAATGACCCAGATGCTCTCATTTCCCTTCCTAGATCTCGGTAAACCATCGATGAAATCCGTAGAAACTTGCTCCCACTTCCAATCGGGAATCTCAAGAGGCTGCAACAAACCCGGTGTCTTCTGATGATCCGCCTTGACTTGCTGACAAGTCGTACGCCAACTAACAAAGATAGAGACATCCCGCTTCATACCCTTCCACCAATAGAGCTTTTTCAAATCCTGATACATCTTCGCTACACCAAGATGAATGGAAAGTCTGGATTGATGATGTTCCCGGAGTAACTCCTGCCTCAAGCCATCAACATTCGGGACACAAATCCTATTATTAATCCTCAAAATCCCTTTATCATAAATCTGGGCTCCACTACCATCAAGACTACTACCTCCAACCCTACTCCGAACACTTCCCTTCATACGTCTAAGCATCTCATCCTCATCCTGCTTGCCATGATACGGTCCACAAGAGGAGAAGAAACAACAAGCTGGCACAACAAGGACTTATTCCTACTTAAAGCATCCGCCACAACATTTGCTTTCCCAGGGGTATAGTTAATGTCAAGATTGTAGAAGCGAGAAACTCAAGCCATCGAACTTGACGCTGATTCAAGTCCTTCTGGGTGAAGATATACTTCAAAGACTGATGATCGGTGAAGAGGTCAAACTTAGCACCCAAGAGATGGTGTCTCCAAAGCTTCAATGCAAAGACAACAGCCAGCAATTCTAAATCATGAGCAGCATAATTGGCCTCATGGTTCTTCAACTGACGACTAGCGTAGGCAATCACCTTCCCATCTTGCATTAATACCGCTCCCAAACCCTCGCGACAAGCATCGGTGTATACCGTCAATCTCTCATTTCCATTCAGAACGATAAGCACTGATGCGGAAGTAAGCTTATTCTTTAACTCTTGGAATGCTGCTATACACTTATCGCCCCAAATAAATTTAGCATTCTTTCGAGTCAGAGCAGTGAGAGGTGCAGAAATCTGAGCGAAGTTCTCAATGAACTTCCGATAGTAACCGGCCAGGCCTAGAAAACTGCGAATATCAGTTGGAGTCTTAGGTTCTTCCCAATCCTATACGGAATAGGGAGAATAAGGCTCCCGAAAAGATAGGGTGAATAAATTCAGAAGAGAAAAAAGGGAAAGACTTACATTAATCGCAACGATCTTGACTGGATCAACAGAAACTCCTTCACTAGAGACAATATGACCGAGGAATCGGACTTCTTCTTTCCAGAAATGTCATTTCGAGAATTTAGCCTTTAATTGATGATTTCGGAGAGTCTCTAAAACATATTTCAAACGCGACTCGTGCTCTTCCTTTGTCTTTGAGAAGACAAGGATATCATCAATAAAGACTAGAACAAACTTATTGAACACATCATGGAAGACACGATTCATCAAATCGACGAAGAAAGCGGGAGCGTTAGTCAAGCCAAAAGGCATAACCAACCATTCGAAGAAACCATTCTCAGTACGAAAAGCAGTTTTGAGAATGCTTTCCTCAGCGACTCTGAGTTGGTGAAAACCTGTGGCCAGATCAAGCTGAGAGAAAATAGTAGCTCCATAGAGCTGATTAAACATATCATTAATACAAGGCATGGGATATCTGTTCTGCATAGTGAGTTTATTCAACTCTCTGTAATCAACACATATCCAGAGGGAACCATCAGACTTGGTGACGAAAACTATGGCTGCTCCCCATTCAGAATAGCTTGGTCTGATCAGTCCCTTGGCGAATAAATCCTGAATTTTTTTTAACTTAGCCTTCTCACGGGGTGCCACTCTTCTAGGTGGAAGGACTACAGGTCGAGCTCCTGGAATAAGGTCGATACGGAAGTCAATTTCCTGCTTATGAGGTAAATAAGTGACTTCACCAAATACATCGGGATAAAGTCTGACCACATGGGTCAAGTCAAGGTCACCAGGGGATGAATCCAGAGAATAAATGAAACTACCAGCGAAATCCCAGGCCAAACTACACTGGATCTCTAATGAATTACCAAAATCATCTATAAGGGAAACAGTTCGAGCACTACACGAGATATGGGCATCATGCCTATCCAACCAATCACCTCCAGCAGTAGATCGAAAGCGTCAAAACCCAGAACATAGAAATCACCAGTGAAACGATGATCGAGATATATAAGCTTCACTTGTTTACAAATCCTACTCAGATTTGCAGGACCACCAATGGGATTCGAAACACATAAAGGCACAGAAGAAAACTCGGGAGAAAGAAGACTTTGAAATTTATTACAAAGATCTACTGAGATAAAGCTATGGGAAGCTCCAGTATCGAATAAAACACGAACATGAGTTTTAAACAAAGTAAAAGAACCCTGAAGTGTACCTTGAGAATCGCTAGAAGCGGGAGCAAGTGCAGGCTGTGGAGCTAGGGAGGATGTAGAAGTGGCAGCGAAAATCCCTGATGCCTTGCCCTTCTTCTGAATAGGGCAGTCTCTCTTGAGGTGTCCCGGTTGAAGGCAAATGTTGCAGAGGTCTCTTCTGGCCACCTGAGCTGGAGGAGGGATCGCAGCACCCAGGGTAGGACAACTATTAGCGTAGTGTCCTTTCTGGTCGCATCGGTAGTAAGTAATGGCAGATAGATCCACAGGCTGTTTCTGGGATGATGAAGACGATCCTAAACCAGGAGTCCTATTCTTATTCTTCTGTCGGTGCTGAAAATGGGGCTTCCTCTTCTTGGAATAACCAGAATACTGAGATGGGGCAGACTAGGCAGGTGGAGGAGCCCAAGAGGTAGGATTCACATACCTGATAGCCATGTCCATCAGACGGTAAACGTACCATGCACGTGGGTAATGAGGTGATCGTAGTACTCAGGGCGTGCACCAGCAAAAAACTTCTCATTTTTCTTCAATGGGGTGTCTATCAGATTAAGGCCATACTGCGATAGCTCATTAAATTTCCTTTCATACTCGGTAAAGGACATATCTCCCTGCTTCAAGTCCACGAAGTCCCGATACAGTTGAGACTTCCTAGCTTCGGGCATCCATTTCGCAAGGAAAGCATCCCTAAAGCGCGATAAGATATATAAGATGGATTTCAAAAGGAAGGAAACTGAGACTAAACTTGGACAACCGAAGAAGATACCTAAATTGCTCCCAGGTGATGACAGCCTCAGTGGTGAGAGCTGTAATGGACAGCCACCAATTCAAAGCTGCTCCCTATAATTGCCAAGCTACCAGTTGACGTTGCTGGACATTAGTGATTTCGAGACCGGAGAAGATTCTCTCCAAGTCCCTCAACCACTGTTGAGCTTCAATTATGCTCTCAGATCATGTGAACTTGGTACCACCAAGCTCGGTATATTCCTTGCAAAGCTTAGTAAACCTAACCGGAGCAACGGGTGCAGGGGCCGGGGCAGCATCCCATCCCCTACCTCTGGCATTTCCTCGATTCATCCTGAGACATCAAGAATGAATTTAAGAATAGAGGAAAATATAAAGGTCAAGATAGATTAGATAAGATAAAGTTCAACTAGACAGGCATTTAACAAAGGACCAAATTATAAAAGATGGAGAAAGAGAAAGAAGTAGTCTGAGAAAATTTGAAAAATAATAAAGCTTTATACCAAAATACTTCTTTGAAAATCCTTTGAAAATCCTCTTATACTTTAAAAACACGCTCTCTTACAAAGAAAGGATTCTAAGATTGACTTCACTCATTCTAGGGTATTTCTACCCTATCTCTAAAGAGTTTTTGCTCCTTGGGTTATGGTTTGCCTAAAAAACAAAGCTCTGATACCAACTGTAATGGCCTACTATTTTGCACCATTCAAATTCGAAATAAATTAAAACATGTCAAACTTGAATAGTTCAAAACAATAGATTGTAAATAAATTTGGAGCAAATGAAATCAAATCATAGAATCACAGACGCGGAAATCAGAATACTCGCAGCGGAATAAAATAACTTAGTGGTTCAAGAAGCCACTAGCACATAGTCTCAAAATACGTATAAATTACATTATCTTAAACCGAATATAGTTTGAAACAACCATTGAAAATCTCAATATTCAATTCTCGAGTACAAAAACTAAAATAAGAACTGAACTGAATCTTGACAGCAGCTTGAAAAAGATGATCTTTAGAAGTCCTAGCTCCGGGGAATGAAGTCCGAACAGATACTCAGGCTGACCCGAGCATAAAATAAAACATAAATACTCGAGTCAGGACATACATTCTTATACAATATAAGCTAATTCAAGTGAACTGTAATATAAAGGCAAGTAACTTAAAGGATGCTTGGGACCGCCCATCCTCTAAGGATCCGTTAAACTATTTACTATGCAGTAATATTTTGCTATTATAATAGTATCTATTTGTAAAGTAAAATTACTTTTAAATAGCGTTAAGGGGTTACCCATATAGCCCTTACCACATAATAGTTACAGTAGTCCATTCAGTATCAGCGCATCTCCAGATCGGGAGACTACCCTAAATGCTCCACGGGCTACGGGAGAAAACCAAACCCGTACAAGGCTCGCTAGGGTAGGTGACACGACACAACTAGGCAATGTCAGGGTAGATATACCAATTGCTATCCGGACTGGTGGTAGTGCGTAGCAGCTACTACCGCCCACCTCGAACAACACTCCCAAAATCAAAGGTGCACACCAAACAATCACAAAGTAATAGAATGGCATACGAAGAAATGCGTTCGATAAGAGATGCTACCTCCTTGGCCCGAGAATCGCTCCTGTTTTAGTCACCTTATGCCAACTCACGGGAGTCGAGTCCACGTACATACCTCAAAAGAACATCACCACCATCCTACTTCATTCTGGAATCTCCACCGCGTACACGGTTGTCAAAGTGGTTTTCGGTATCGGCAGAGAGTATGCCTATATCTGATCCCGGTCTCTTTGCCAACCAATCGTTATTTTTACCCGTGGTTATAAATTCCAAGAATAATTTATATTTAAATCCAAATACTTCATTTTAACTTTCAAAAGTGAAGATATTATATTTACAAATCAAATATTCAAAATCTCAATTTCAGCCACTGCAACACTTAACAAGTGCTACTGTAACTTTTTATTTAATTGGGTTTAATTTAAATTTCACGACCACAGCACTTACCAAGTACTGCAATAGCCCTTAATTAATTTTTTTTTTATCTTTTAGTTCATTTGCATCAACTACGGCACTTACAAGGTGCGTCAATATCCCTTACAACAATTTTTTTTAGTCAGTTAAATTTTAGACTTTAATATAATTCATCAAAAATTAAACTTAAATTTTTAAACTAAAATAACTTATAAAAATCATAATTTCCATTTGAAATAGTCTTTTAAATTATCTAAATTTATGATTTTATAAAGAAAATTTCACCAAAAAATATCAACTTCTCAATGGTTCACTTATTAGAGTCAAATACACAATCTTCTATTCTTTGTCTTCAAAATTAACTTAACAATTAAGTTTTAATTACCGTTAAAAAAAATATAACTAAATTTTCAATTATTTCTTAACTTTCCTTAATTCAAAACTCCACTTTTCGAAATTTAGTTATTTTCAAATTTCACTTTTATATACTTATTTATTTAGCCAGTAAATTCATAAAAATTCAATAATACCTTATTAATCTATTTTAATTCCAAATTATCATAATTTATTTACTTTAACTTAAATTCCACCAAATTTCCAAAATAAATATACTTCAAATTCCAACTTAACCATTTGTTTATTTATATCTTTAACTTATAAAAAATTACAAAAATCATTTTTAATTCAGTTTAAACCAAAATATTATAATATGCATATTTAAAAATACTTTAAAATTCCCAGGAAATATATATAAAATAACCATGGGTCTGTATAATATTTTCTATCCTAGGTCAGGTGATACGGATAATATATCATTTCGATTCGTAATTTACTAAACCGGGTTCTATCATTTCAAACCCGCAATCCCAAGTTAAATAACTAACTAAATAAATAATTGAATAAATATCGTTCAGGCATATCATTTCAACCCGTAATGATTCTATTCTACAGGGAACTTGCAGTGTGATAAAATAGTAGATAAATAAATAGTATAACAGCATAAATATAACAGTATATAATATAACTGATGATGTGCCAATTTAATAACAGGGTTTTTTAACTTCATAAATTTATCACAGGCAAGTAAAATAAAATATAACCATTTTACAATTACACTTGTTACTAATTTACAGATCTATAAATATGTTTGTCGGGTGAGAATACTCACCACTATGCGGCTGAAGATTTAGATTCAAAACTGCGATAACCACAGCGAAAACAGCGTATAGAAAGCACGATCAAATATTGGAAGATGAGCCAATCCGATTCAGATCTTGACACAAAACAAATACAGCTAAGTACGTAAAATTCAAAATGAACAAATCAAAACATTAAAATAAAGCAAATCTGGACAAGATCAAATAATAAGATTTTGATATAAATGGCTCGACCCACATCTCAAGGGTTCGGCCTTGTCCAGAATAGATGCCTAATATGCACTCATGCATGCAAAAATCAAGGCAGTGGGATACTTAGGCAAAGGCTGATATAAAATATGCACAGGTGGCGAAATATTTTTGGTTCAATAGTTGGTTCAAAACACAACATTGCTCGGCTGTGCAAGGCACGTTTTGTGCATGGGTTTTTGCCAGTGGCCATCACTGCCTGGTGATGCGACAAGGACAGGGCGAGGTTACATAACTGGAGGAGAAGTCGGCGGTGATAGTGGTAGTGGCTGCACTTGGAGGTGGGGAGCACAAAGGCTCGTCCGTTGCGTGGGTTCACTAGTTTAGATCATCACCGCATGCAAGCATCGATCATGCCAGGTGACGGAGGTGGTGGTAAAGGAGGGGCGATGAAGAATAGGGTGCAGGTTGGCGTGGCATGTGGTGGAGGCACTAGTGTGCACCGTAAATAGGAATAAAGAAAACAACAAGCAAGAAGCAAAGAAAAAGAAAAAAAATAGCACGCGGCCATTACCTGTATCTGAGAGCCTACTCACGAGAGCAAGTAGATGAAGGTCACAATTGTACAGTGATTATGTATGTGGGTTGGAGTATAAATATAGGGAAGCTCGCGTGAATACAGAGGGAAGGACGGCAAGAAATGTTTGAAGCAAATATTTAGCAGTGGGAAATGAATTTTATCAGCGAAAGAAAACGGTAAGTTATCTTTTTGCTTTGAACGGTAATGGTATTTGAAAAATTTATGCGAACGTGTTTTATAATTAAATGAAAACTTGCATTGATATCGCGTATGGAAGGCAACAAATAACAATTTGATTTTTGAACGGCTATGGAAACTTTGGAAACGTGGGTTTTAATTTCAAAGGGTTGCATAATTTTAGGCATGCGAATTTAGGCAAGGAAGAATGGAAATCGAACAGTTATTTGCATTCAAAGATTTATACCAATTATATATGAGAGACCAATGGAAAAAGTAGAAATTAACACGTGAATTTAGGGCAAACTTTTAAACGAAATTGAATGGCTAGGGAATTTATTCCTTTCCCACTTAGAAATGCACGTCTACTGATTAGTTTACTTATTTATAGTCAAGGTAAGAATTTTAAGAATGCGTACGAAAGACGCAATGATTTAAATCAAACATATGCTTTATTTAACAAAAGTACATATCTAAATTTATACGTTTTCTTATTTACTCGCTAACTATGTTTAGTAAATATACGTTTAAAGAATATTTCATTAAATACGTACCATTTATGCCAACTAAATTAATCAAAACGGATATAATCATACAAATTAAAGGTGTAATTAAATAGATTATTTATACATTATAAATTATAAATTTTATTACTCAAATAAAAATAGGATTTGTTTACATCCTTTTGATTCTTATACCATTTACTAAGAACTGATGTATATAAGAAAAATATTAATTACTTAATTTAAAAGGTATATAACCAATTTTTAAAAGAAACAAAAGTGGAGCAAAATGTTGTTACGAATATATTCAGTCAAATTAAAAGATTTGGAAGTTAGAGTTTAAAAGATTTAAAATTTCAATAAATGTTAAACTTTAACCAAAATATAATTATAGAGATTGCTTATTTTTTATAATATTTTGGGCAATGATTTAAAATAAATTTAAAAGTTCAAACTTTTGTAATATAAAACCCCAAAGTTTTATAAATAAATGAATGAAATATTTGTTAAAATTTTTGGGCTGTTACAGTATGTATGTACATGTTTACATAAATATATAAAAAAATAAATTTGTTTGACATATCATTGAATATACATATTATATATGTACATATTGTTAGTACCTTAGGCATTGGTTTTGATGACAACCGTATGACATAATATAAATTATAGTGCAATGACCCAAAATTTTTGGACATTTGAAATTAAAATATTTAATTGATTTTAAATATTTAAAATTTAATTTTGAATTTGAATTTCAAATGTAACCAATTATTGGATAATTAAATTATTGAGAGTTGGGTAAAATAGTGAACCTTGGATTTTAAGCTTGTTAAAAATATTTCAAAGGCTTATAAAATCTGTACTGATCATGCTGAAGGTAATAAAAGTATTAAATTGGAAACTGGAAGTGATTTGCTCAGTTGAAAATATATCGTTCGAATTGACATTTAAAAATAGCCTCCCGAGGCACAGTATTGGAATTCGATGAAATCAGTATTATTGGATCCATAATAGTGTATTATTGTCGGTTCCAATTTTCATAGTGTTTGGAGTTATCGTGTGGACGTATGGTAGATAAACGCGCCAAAATCTATATCGAAATTTAATGTTATAACTGGGTCCAAAAAGCTATCTTCTCCATACGACCGAATTAGGACTCGAAACCTTTTCCATTACATTCAGGATACGGGTTTAACCTTATAAATGCCTAGCGGCTTGCCTCGATAGGAGTTTGAAATTTTAGACCGTGTGAATCGAGACAATTTGAATTTGAATTTAAATTAAATATATATCTTCACATACGATGGGAAAATTAGACGCATTTCCTCCCTTAGAATACGTGTCCCCTTTTACATTTTTTTTCTTTTGAAATCTGTTGTTTCCTTTCATCCTAATAAATAAAAAAAGAAAAATGAATCTCTCGATCAAAGAAATATACCGAACAATCTTCAAGCTTAAGAAAAAAATGGCCACGTGAAATCAATTTGAAATCAAATTGCTTCAGATCTAACCGCGTCCCTATTCTCCTCTATTGAATGAATTCGTTCATTCAAAAAAACGAAAGCTTGGAAAATTCTCGTTCTTCCTCCCCCTCTATTTCTAGTTCAACAAAATCGCATCACTCTTCTCCTTGCTCGGCCAGATTCACGAGTCGAATATAAATTCGTTTCCTTTTCTAGAAAAAGGGCTATGACGATCGAGCATCATGCTCGAGATCTCTAGCTACTGGTGACGCATGGCAAGTGGAGGCGCTCTTGGAGCTCAAGACGAGGGTGTGATTGAAAGGGAAACTAGCGGTGGCTCGGATGAGTTCGAGTGGTGAGGAGCGGGAGCACGTCAGGGTGAGATGGAGTGGCGATCTCGTTCGCGATGGCTAGGGCAAAGTTTTCCTAAGGGGTCGTGGACTTGTTCATGAGTGCTTCCGGAGTCCAGTGAGGTATAAAAGATTCCAGTCTTTAATTTAATGTATATGTGTGTGTGTGTGTGTGTGTTAGAAAGGATTTTATCTTCACTAAGGTAAAGTGTATATATATAGGTAAAAAGGAGTTTTTAAAAATGTTGAAGTTCATATAGATTAGATTTTTATGAAATCTATATGGATTATTTAATAAATATATATACATATATATGTAGTTTCAAAATGGAAAACATAAAATAAAATGAAAATATGTATATAGGATGATTTATTTATTTAACAAACTTATTTAGCTATTTAATTACTAAGAATAATTTATTAAAAGGAAAAATTAGTTTAAATTAAATTATTAGTTTAAATTAAATTAATAAATGGTAATTTATTCTTCATTACTTCAAATATTAATAAGCCATATGCACGATGTTTATACAAGGTCAAAAATGGAGAAACAAGCCGGAATGGGAATGGTTGCTAACAAAAATCAAAGGTGAGTTAATCTCACTCATCTGGATTACTATTTAAATTTAAATAGTTAAATTTAAATTTTTGGTCGAATGATTGAATTGACTGGATGTGATATTATATATAGTAATATATAGATATTGGAGTGATTGATATTCCCGCATTATATAACGGATGAGACCCTATGCACCCCACATGATAGCGGATGACCCATTATACCGCGATATCCTGCCTTGAAGCGGAATTGGTATTTTAAATTGTTGTGCTAACAATCTGTGGATGTAGGGAAACAGGTTGGAGGGATCCAACTGGATTCCTCAAAATATTGAATTGTTTTCATAATCTGTGATATGATTCACTGAGTATATGTGATAGGTTATTGATCATATTGAGAATTGGAAATATTGGATGCTATGGTTTGGTCGAATATATTGGGGAATATTGAGTTTTCAAAAATGTATAAGTTTGGATTTTTAAAGGAAATAAAAAGGGAATTTTTTTAAGTAAAATAATTTTGGTGAATTTTGGGTAAATTAAAGATTAAATTTGGAATATATATATATATATATATATGATTTTAGATTCTATTAAATAATTTTGACTTTGGGAATAAAGATAGATATTTTAAATAAATGAAGTAAAGAGTTTTGGAGACTTAAGTGATATTGTCTAAAAATTTAAAGGATCTTATTTTCAAAATTTAAGATTTAAAATGTTTAGGAAGAAATAAAAGGGTAGGATTTTGAATGAAGTATGAAGTGGATATTTTAGTTTAAAATAAAACATTAAGTCATAAATATAGAAGTAAATATGGAATTAATGAATTTTAAAATAAATTTGGTAAGTGAAGGAATTTGTTTTATAACGGAGTTAATTTGAAAATCGATTCGAAAATTGATTTAGTGTTTGGAAATGGGATTAAAGGAGAATGGGATTATTGAACTTATAAACGGGGTTTATAAATAAAGTGAAATACGATATCAGTGGATATTTGAAGTATAAATTCAGGATGGAAATTTATAAAGGAATGGGTAATTTGTTTCAAAAATAAATAGTGGTTTATTTTTAGAAGGTGTGGAAAGGAAATTGTATTTCCTTGGAAAGCCAAGTATATTTTTAAAGGAATATTTTCTGAGTATAAGTTAGAGGTTTTAAAATGGTTTTAAAAGAATGTTTTAGGAAGGAATTATTATTTAATGGTTTTAAAATTTTTAAAAGTAAATATTTATCAAGTTAATTATATAAGTAAATTATTTAAAGGGTTTGGCTAATATTATGATTTTAAAGATAATTATTTAATATTTATACCTTATAGAATAACTTTTATTTTAAAATTAGTTTTTGGCTTAAGTTTTTATATGAGAAATTGTTATAAAGTTTCATAATTAATATTTTAAATAAAGAAATTAAGTAGTTTTTATATTAAATGTTTTAAAGTATATATTTTGGATAAAGTGATTTAAATTATTTTAAAAATCTAAATATTAAGACTTGGTGATTTCAGTGGAAATAAAACAATTGGGTAGTAATTTATTTCCGCGAGAGAAAAAGGTTATTTGAAAACTATTTTCAAAAAGGGCTGAAGTGTAGAGAAAAATATATTGCGAAGATATTTTGGAATAATAATTTGGGAAATTATTAAGGCTTGATGGTTGTTTGTGGATGTTATATGATAGTTAAATAACCAACTATCAGTATTGGCCAATGCGCTATCGTTTCGAAGAGACCGTGATCAGGATTAATTTCTCGAAAACCACTTCGATCTTGTTTGGATGTTTTCATGAGGAAGACAAGAGCTTGGAGTCGAAGATACAGAAGTGAAGTGCAAGGGTTAATCGCTACTAATCCTGGGGGTGATTCCAAAATGGATGTAGTAGGAGTAGTGCCTTCGGTTCCGTTCGAACCCAGAATGGACTTGTATGGATGAATGATATCAGAACATCGTCAGGAGGTTGATGAGCATTCTAAGTAAATGTGTGCTAAAAAGGCAACGCATAGCCTTGAGCCTCATCAACCGGGAATGGCTAAAACAGGGGAGGTGCACGCAAGGCTAAGTGGCTAGCAACCAATTAGGGTAAGGTCATCCCTGTCTAGAGGTCACTTTATTCGGCTGTGTGGGCGATTGCTGATCCCAACCGCGGGGTGATCTTATTCGGACTATCCAGTAAAGAGTAGCTCCGGTCTTGTGCAGTATAGGATCAGGGTGGATCCTCGGTATAGTGATTTAGACCACGTAGTGTGACGGGCGGTAGCTCGGTAGCCCTGCCATTGCATGGAATCCAATCTCCAATAAGCGCCTATACGATTTTTGTGACGACCGCCCATGACTCCCGCACCAAAACAAGGAAATAATGCGCTGAAAGGCGTGCCAGGCAGCCATGGACGATAGTCAGGGTAAAACAGAACAAAAGAATCTCTATCGTACAACTCACAGCGCATGGACAAAATACAATAGAGAAATATAATATAGTGAAGCTCCATAGAACAGAACATCATCATATAAGCATCACAGTAGTTTTATACCATCATCTACTCAAATCCATACATGAAAGCCTCACTACAAATCACTCAACCAAATACAGCAGCGGATACCCAGTACATATAGTAAGAAAACTAATATGCATAGCCTCCTGCTCGTCTTCGCCATCATCAACGGAAAACTCTACTCTAAGCACAGCACCTGCCACCTGCTACCTAGTCTGCCCATCCCAAACATGGATGAACAGCCCAAGGTAATAAGAGGAGACATAAAACCTTGAGTCAGACAAAGTCTTAGTGAGCAGTAAATTAACAATCAAGCATACCAAAAGAGCATAAGGAAATAAAGGAATAGGAACCAAACCATCCCACTCCACCTCTTTCTACAGTGATAGCCCCCAGACACACACTAAGGAGAAGTAAGCATAACATAGCAGATAAGTAAGGTAAAGCAATAATCACTCGAGTCAAGGACGATGTTTTCCAAATACAAACCCCCAAGGCCTAAACCAAGATCAGATAAGCACCCAGAAAACACCGCTCTTGAAGCCGAATGATGATACAACCAAACATCCAAACATCCATGACTCTGGCTATCACTGTTAACCTTGCTTCGAAATCACCGTTAATTGAATGACCGACTCCTTCCTGAGCCATCTGTCAAGGGCTAATGGTAACCCCGGTTCTAGACAAAACCCCGCACACTGCCTTGTGCCTAGGACTTATCTTCTTGGCCCAGAGTACTCGACTAACTGCCTGTAGTCTTTTAGGCGTCCCTATGTACTCTTGCTTTAGGTTTGCTAGAACCTTCAATAACGATGAGATCCAAGCCTCCTTGTCATCCTTCTTGACGACTTCTATCAACTTAGCCCAAGCTTCCTCTTGAGCAATCCATTATCAACCAACTTGAACTACCCTTCAAGTTATCAACATGCTTGGAATGATCCCTGCCTGGATTAAGCCAAGACTCACATCATACTTCGCTTCATCGTACCAAAGCAAAGTCTCAACTCAACCATACTTTGCCTTTTCGCATCCTGACAAAGTCCCATCTCGATCTCATACTTCGCCTCCTCGCATCACGGCAAAGTCCCATCATCGAATCCATCCATATGAGCTTCCACATCCGCTTCATATACCATCGGCAGCTTTCACCATTCAAGAGCCTTTCCACTTAGCTTTTGAATCATCTTCAACCATCTTGTTCCAAATCAACTACAAGCTAACTTGGAGCAATCAAATCTAACATACATTCAAACATTCAAGCATTCAAACAAGATATATTAAGCAATATCAACTATAATGGCAATTTCGTAATTAAGTGAGCAAAAGTCCAACATATGTGAAATCATAGTTTTTAGCATAGATCTATCAAATCTAAAACATGGGTTTTGTCTCTAATACTTGTTAAATAGCTTCTATAGATAAACATTTTCAAATATGATGGATCTACATGCAGACTTAAGGAAAATGCGAGAAAACGCTAACTTTAACACATAAACATATCACCAATCCCATATACTCCTTTGGATCCGCGTGAGAGATAACTACCACTCACCAAATCACCAAAACAACCTAAAATCAAACAACTTCAGATCTGGACAGCAAGGACTTGAGCTTGATCCGGAGAAATTTCACTTGAAACGGTGAAATCTAGCCTCTTCGGATGAAAATCTTCAACTTTGGCACTTGATCTTTGATCTTGATCTTCAATCTTCAATGGATGTTAGCACTTGATAGAAGTAGAGAAAGAAGTGAAGAAAATACTGTAGTCGAGTCTTCAAAATGGCAGCACTTCGTTGCTTCAAAAACCGGTGCCAAAAAGTGAGCCAAACCCCTCTATTTATAGGCTGAACAACCCTTAGGTCGTCGCCCCTTAGGTCGTCCCCGACCTACTTATGAGTCGTTGCCGACTCATCAGTCCCTACGACCTACGACCTAACCAACACAACATACAGCCAAGGCCGACTTACGACTCAACACACTACCGACCCAACTGCCACACGACTCAACCCAGACACGACCTAAAACACAGTATCCTACCGACCTAAAAACTCTGCCGACTTATCATCCCTTGCGACCTAGGTCTCTACAGTACTTACGCGACCTAACTCCTGCCGACCTAACACACACTCTGCTTAGCCGACTCATTAGGTAACCGACCTAACACTCCAAGTCCTAAGTCGTACGACGACTCAACAATACACACTAACGACTCAACAACGATGCCGACTTAACACACATACGACCTAACTTAGGTCGGTCCACGACCTAACTACTAAATCCTTAGGTCGCTACAACTATTAGGTCGCTCACCACTAGGTCGGTCACTTTCTTAGGTCGTTCCTCTATCCTAGGTCGCTCAACCGACCTAACTCTCAACACATTAACACCCTAACCCGTTAGCTCCTTAGGTCGCTCACCCCTACTTACGACCTATCCTCCAAACGACCTAACTCCCAAGCCTTCCATCCTATGAGTCGTTAACTCGGCAACCTCCATAACTCGGTAACCCCCCTATCTCGTGAGTCGGTCAAATACTTAACTCCTTAGGTCGTATGCTACCTTAACTCGGTTGATACTTAGGTCGGCCAGAAACCCAAAACTTACCCAAACGACCTAAGCTAACTCGCTCACGACCTAACCTATGAGTCGGTCACGACTCAGGCTAGAAACAACACAAACAACACTAACGACCTGTAAATTCTACGATTTATCGACACGTAAAATGCGGGTCGTTACATTCTCTCCCCCTTAGGAATTTCGCCCCCGAAATTCCAAACCAACAATCAGCAATCAAAATTATTCCGCATGCCTATCATCCATAGCAATCAACAAACCATGCATCCAATTCTAACCTAGCATGCAGAATTCTATGACTTAGAACAAGCTACAAATTCATGAGATGTCACGACACTTTAGGGCCATACCTCGAAGAGTCCGGGATGAGCTGCCTTCATCCTCTCTTCCTCCTCCCATGTACAGTCGTTAACATCATCACTCCATTGTACCTTGAGCAACGTAATCGTCTTCCTCCTAAGCTGTTTCGTATCGGTTTCAACAATACGAAGCGGCTTACGAGGTCTCGAAACAACTGGATCAACCTCTAAGTCTTCACAGCTATCAGCAGAAACCACCGTAGTTGGGTCGTGCACATACTTCCGTAGATAAGATACATGAAAAACACTGTGCACACCCGCCATCTTTTCCGGTAACTCCAATCTATAAGCGAGCTTTCCAATACGCTCGATAATCGGGAATGGTCCAACAAATCTCGGAGTTAACTTTCCTTTCTTCCCGAATCTAATGACACTCTTCAGAGGAGAAATCTTCACAAAAACCATATCACCTACGTCGAATTCCAAATCCTTTCGACGATTATCTGCATAACTCTTCTGACGATCCTGGGCTGCCCTCATTCGTTGCCGAATGATCTCTATACAATCCGTAGTTTGACGAATCATCTCTGGCCCAAGCATCAGCTTTTCTCCAGTTTCCAACCAACATGTCGGAGAGTTACACGGTCTTCCATATAATGCCTCATATGGTGCCATACCAATACTCGACTGATAACTGTTATTATAAGCAAACTCCACCAAATGAAGGTGATCTTCCCATGATCCTCCGAAGTCCAAAACACATGCTCTAAGAAGATCTTCCAAAACTCGGTTGACTCTCTCAGTCTGACCATCTGTTTGAGGGTGATAAGCTGTACTCAAACACAACTCAGTTCCCAAAACTTCCTGGAAGCTCTTCCAAAATCCACTAGTGAACAACGGATCTCGATCGCTCACTATACTCTTCGGAACACCATGGAATCGAACAATCCACTTCACATACAACTCAGCCAACTTCGATGCAGTCCTAGTCGATCGAACAGGAATGAACCTTGCACTTTTAGTCAAACGATCTACGATGACCCAAATCCCTTCATTTCCTGTCCTGGTCCTAGGTAGACCATCGATAAAATCCATCGATACTTGCTCCCACTTCCATGTAGGAACCTCTAATGGCTGAAGTAATCCACTGGGCTTCTTCTGCTCAGCTTTCACCAACTGGCAGTTCATACATTTGGAAATAAAATTTCCAACATCCTTCTTCATACCTTCCCAGTAGTAAGCTCTCTTCATATCCCGATACATCTTATTTCCACCTGGATGAATTGTCAACTTCGAGTGATGACTTTCCCTCAGAACTTCATCTCTCAATCCATCAATATCGGGAACAACTAATCGTCCTTGCTTTCGAAGCCAACCCTCTCGATCGACCTCGAATCCTTTATCCTTCTCTGGTTCCAATCCGGATTCCAATTCACAAAAAATCTTGACAAGCTTATCATCTCGCCTTTGGCTCTCACCAATTCTTTCCACAAGTGTAGGCCTTATCGATAAGTTTGCCAACATCTCAGGTTCCAATTCACATCTAGGCCTGAAATCAAATCCAGCCAAATACTCAAGACTCTTCCATTCCGAAAACATGGCTCCCAATCCTGCATGTCTTCGACTTAACGCATCAGCCACTGCGTTTCCTTTCCCCGGAGTATAGGCTATACCAAAATCATAAGATGCTAGAAACTCTAACCACCTTTGCTGTCGAAGATTCAGATCCTTTTGGGAGAACAGATACTTCAACGACTTATGATCTGTAAACAATTCGAATCTAACTCCCAATAGGTAATGTCTCCACATCTTCAAAGCAAACACTATTGCCGCTAACTCCAAATCATGAGTTGGATAATTCCTTTCATGCGGCTTCAGTTGTCGACTAGCATACGCAACAACTTTATCCTTCTGCATTAGCACTGCTCCCAGTCCAGTGCCACATGCATCAGTGTAAACCGCCATCTCCTCATTCCCACTTGGAATAGTCAAAACAGGAGCACTCGTCAGTCGCTCTTTCAGGATTACGAAAGCTTGCTCACACTTGTCATCCCATTTGAACACTTGGTTCTTCTTCGTTAATCCTGTCAACGGTGCAGCTATCTTGGAAAAATCCTTGATAAACCGACGATAATATCCTGCTAATCCAAGAAAACTTCTCACATCGGATGCATTCTTAGGTCTAACCCAATCCTGGATTGCTGCCACCTTAGCGGGATCAACCGCTATTCCATTTCCAGAGATAACATGGCCTAAGAACCTCACTTCACTCTTCCAGAAGTGACACTTCGAAAACTTAGCCTTCAGCTGATGTTTCCGCAAGATTTCCAAAACAATCCTCAAGTGTGTCTTGTGCTCTTCCTCAGTTCTGGAATAAACCAAAATATCATCCACGAACACAAGCACGAACTTATTCAACTGATCTCTGAACACTCTATTCATAAGATCCACAAAATATGCTGGCGCGTTAGTCAACCCAAACGGCATTACCAGCCACTCATAAAATCCGGACGGTGTCCTGAAAGCAGTCTTCGGCACACTATCCTTCGCCACTCTCAATTGGTGAAATCCCGTTGCCAAATCCATCTGAGAAAACACCTTAGCCTCGTGAAGCTGATCAAACAAGTCATCTATTCTCGGTAATGGATACTTGTTCTTCTTAGTCACCTTATTCAGCTCACGATAATCAACACACAACCTCAACGATCCATCCGCTTTGGTTGCGAACACAACGGGCGCACCCCATTCGGACACACTTCTCCGAATGAATCCTTTCCGTAAAAGGTCATCAACTTGCACCTTCAGCTCTTGCTGCTCCCTCGGTGCCATCCGCCTAAGAGGCATCACAACAGGTCTGGCTCCCTCAACTAGATCGATACGAAACTCGATCTCCCTATGCGGCGGCAACCCTTTGACCTCGTCAAAGACATCCTCAAATCCATTCACAATAGGCACTGATGACAGTCCATCCCGTGGAACAACTAGCGAATACATGAAGCTCATGAAGACGCCTTCTTCATGCTTACATCGTATCACAACCTTTCGCCCTTCCACATTCCCGATTGTCACCTCAAGCCTCTCACAATCAATCCTAGCCGCATACTTCCTAAGCCAGTCCATACCCAAAATAATTCCGAACCCCGCAAAGTTCAGAACAAAGCAATCACAAACAAACGAGCAATCATGACTCGACACAACTAGACCACGGCATAACATACACAAACATGACGAACCCCCTACCGGATTAGTCACAACCAATGGCCTATCAACAATATCCGGTTTCATACCTAACCGGCTTACCAAATCATCACAAACAAAAGAATGCGACGCTCCAGTATCAAACAACACTCTAACTGGAACACCACAAATAGAAAGAGTACCTTGAACCACCACACTCTTCCCCTTTTCTTCAGCAGTCGGAGCTTTTGAAGACGACGGCACAACTCCCAAAGCATAAGCTTGCACAACTTGCCTGTCCTTCCTCGGTTCTGGACAATCCTTCCTGAAATGCCCTGGCTTATCACAGTTATGGCACTTCGCCGGCGCCTTTGGATTCCTACAATCCTTGGAGAGATGGCCCTTCTTCTGACAATTATAGCAGGTCACTTCGCCCTTTGGCTTCTTCTGGCCATCCTTACTCTTCTGCTGCTGCTGCTTCCTCTTCCTATTCCCACTCTGCTGTGGTTTAGATCCTTCCCTGGTTACAGCAACAACAGAATTTTCCTTAGGGAACAAACTCTCATGCCTAAGGGCTTTCTCCACAAGCTTCTCAAATGGATCGTCCAAATGATCCACTAACTGCCTCCCAAGATAAGCATCCAGACCAGTCACAAACTTCTCATTCTTCTGATAGGGAGAATCAATATACGATCTGGCATACTTAGATAAGGCTTCAAACTCAGAAATATACTCAAGAACAGGCCTTCCCCCTTGCTTGAGCTCCACAAACCTCTTAAACAAGACAGATTTCTGGGAAGTAGAGATGAACTTAGCTTCAAATCTAACTTGGAATTGCTCCCAAGTAATCTCTTCTTCTGGAGTATCGATGGTGATAGAATTCCACCAATCAGCAGCTCTTCCCTGAAGCTGTCTCGATGCAAGCTTCCTCTTAGTTGCATCCTCAATCCCTAGATCACCAAAAATCCTTCGGCAAGCATCCATCCATCTCTGCACTTCAATAGTAGACTCCGTCCCTAAGAAAGCTTTTCCTCCAAGAGAAGTATAATCCTTACAAAGCTTGGCAAAATCCACCGGTCTCGGAGTTTGGACTTGAACTCCCACATCCACAGATGATCCTGAAGCTGGTATTCTCCTCATGATTGAAGTCATCATGGCCTCAAACATAGGAGCATAATCAACAGCTTCCCTAGGATCACGGCTACCCCTCGCAGCTTGTCTCTCACTTCGACTCATCCTTAATATCTGTAAATAAGAATGATTAGAACACCTTAAGAAACAACTGCATAAGGAGTTCAAACCCTTCTAAACTACTATATTATATATAGTAATCATCCATCAAATTACAATTACGTCTCTCATACGTAGTTACGTCAGCGAGCGTTGGCTGAAATCGATTAACCAATGCTCTGATACCAAATGTGACGACCGCCCATGACTCCCGCACCAAAACAAGGAAATAATGCGCTGAAAGGCGTGCCAGGCAGCCATGGACGATAGTCAGGGTAAAACAGAACAAAAGAATCTCTATCGTACAACTCACAGCGCATGGACAAAATACAATAGAGAAATATAATATAGTGAAGCTCCATAGAACAGAACATCATCATATAAGCATCACAGTAGTTTTATACCATCATCTACTCAAATCCATACATGAAAGCCTCACTACAAATCACTCAACCAAATACAGCAGCGGATACCCAGTACATATAGTAAGAAAACTAATATGCATAGCCTCCTGCTCGTCTTCGCCATCATCAACGGAAAACTCTACTCTAAGCACAGCACCTGCCACCTGCTACCTAGTCTGCCCATCCCAAACATGGATGAACAGCCCAAGGTAATAAGAGGAGACATAAAACCTTGAGTCAGACAAAGTCTTAGTGAGCAGTAAATTAACAATCAAGCATACCAAAAGAGCATAAGGAAATAAAGGAATAGGAACCAAACCATCCCACTCCACCTCTTTCTACAGTGATAGCCCCCAGACACACACTAAGGAGAAGTAAGCATAACATAGCAGATAAGTAAGGTAAAGCAATAATCACTCGAGTCAAGGACGATGTTTTCCAAATACAAACCCCCAAGGCCTAAACCAAGATCAGATAAGCACCCAGAAAACACCGCTCTTGAAGCCGAATGATGATACAACCAAACATCCAAACATCCATGACTCTGGCTATCACTGTTAACCTTGCTTCGAAATCACCGTTAATTGAATGACCGACTCCTTCCTGAGCCATCTGTCAAGGGCTAATGGTAACCCCGGTTCTAGACAAAACCCCGCACACTGCCTTGTGCCTAGGACTTATCTTCTTGGCCCAGAGTACTCGACTAACTGCCTGTAGTCTTTTAGGCGTCCCTATGTACTCTTGCTTTAGGTTTGCTAGAACCTTCAATAACGATGAGATCCAAGCCTCCTTGTCATCCTTCTTGACGACTTCTATCAACTTAGCCCAAGCTTCCTCTTGAGCAATCCATTATCAACCAACTTGAACTACCCTTCAAGTTATCAACATGCTTGGAATGATCCCTGCCTGGATTAAGCCAAGACTCACATCATACTTCGCTTCATCGTACCAAAGCAAAGTCTCAACTCAACCATACTTTGCCTTTTCGCATCCTGACAAAGTCCCATCTCGATCTCATACTTCGCCTCCTCGCATCACGGCAAAGTCCCATCATCGAATCCATCCATATGAGCTTCCACATCCGCTTCATATACCATCGGCAGCTTTCACCATTCAAGAGCCTTTCCACTTAGCTTTTGAATCATCTTCAACCATCTTGTTCCAAATCAACTACAAGCTAACTTGGAGCAATCAAATCTAACATACATTCAAACATTCAAGCATTCAAACAAGATATATTAAGCAATATCAACTATAATGGCAATTTCGTAATTAAGTGAGCAAAAGTCCAACATATGTGAAATCATAGTTTTTAGCATAGATCTATCAAATCTAAAACATGGGTTTTGTCTCTAATACTTGTTAAATAGCTTCTATAGATAAACATTTTCAAATATGATGGATCTACATGCAGACTTAAGGAAAATGCGAGAAAACGCTAACTTTAACACATAAACATATCACCAATCCCATATACTCCTTTGGATCCGCGTGAGAGATAACTACCACTCACCAAATCACCAAAACAACCTAAAATCAAACAACTTCAGATCTGGACAGCAAGGACTTGAGCTTGATCCGGAGAAATTTCACTTGAAACGGTGAAATCTAGCCTCTTCGGATGAAAATCTTCAACTTTGGCACTTGATCTTTGATCTTGATCTTCAATCTTCAATGGATGTTAGCACTTGATAGAAGTAGAGAAAGAAGTGAAGAAAATACTGTAGTCGAGTCTTCAAAATGGCAGCACTTCGTTGCTTCAAAAACCGGTGCCAAAAAGTGAGCCAAACCCCTCTATTTATAGGCTGAACAACCCTTAGGTCGTCGCCCCTTAGGTCGTCCCCGACCTACTTATGAGTCGTTGCCGACTCATCAGTCCCTACGACCTACGACCTAACCAACACAACATACAGCCAAGGCCGACTTACGACTCAACACACTACCGACCCAACTGCCACACGACTCAACCCAGACACGACCTAAAACACAGTATCCTACCGACCTAAAAACTCTGCCGACTTATCATCCCTTGCGACCTAGGTCTCTACAGTACTTACGCGACCTAACTCCTGCCGACCTAACACACACTCTGCTTAGCCGACTCATTAGGTAACCGACCTAACACTCCAAGTCCTAAGTCGTACGACGACTCAACAATACACACTAACGACTCAACAACGATGCCGACTTAACACACATACGACCTAACTTAGGTCGGTCCACGACCTAACTACTAAATCCTTAGGTCGCTACAACTATTAGGTCGCTCACCACTAGGTCGGTCACTTTCTTAGGTCGTTCCTCTATCCTAGGTCGCTCAACCGACCTAACTCTCAACACATTAACACCCTAACCCGTTAGCTCCTTAGGTCGCTCACCCCTACTTACGACCTATCCTCCAAACGACCTAACTCCCAAGCCTTCCATCCTATGAGTCGTTAACTCGGCAACCTCCATAACTCGGTAACCCCCCTATCTCGTGAGTCGGTCAAATACTTAACTCCTTAGGTCGTATGCTACCTTAACTCGGTTGATACTTAGGTCGGCCAGAAACCCAAAACTTACCCAAACGACCTAAGCTAACTCGCTCACGACCTAACCTATGAGTCGGTCACGACTCAGGCTAGAAACAACACAAACAACACTAACGACCTGTAAATTCTACGATTTATCGACACGTAAAATGCGGGTCGTTACAATTTTGATTGTGCCCAACTATTGATGGAACATGAGATCCAAGCATTTCAGCTAGATTCTATTTTACTTTCAATAGACACTATTATAATATCAGACGGATTTGATAAAAATGTTTTGGTTATCGTAAGGCAAAAACTCGATATGTTTATTTGTGGCTTGGTCTTATGAGATACCTTTGATTTCAAAGGGTTTTGAAAACATTAATAATCCAATTGGGTATGTTTTCTCACTCTGGTTTTTCTGACTGACTCGGTATTTAACTGTAGTACTCAGGTCAGACCGAGTATTATAGAGCACATATTTTGGATGGACTGTTATGGAGCTGAGAAGATGAGCTGGATGGCGAGATGTATCACACATATTTGATAAATATTCCATTGTGTATGGTTAACTGTATAGTCAGTTTTGTGAGGTCATGTTATGATAACTGTCCAGTTGTGTGTTATAAATTTTGTTGTACTCTGATGATGTAATGTATAAACAGATATATTTCTTTTGTTTAAAGATTAGTCATTTATCTATTATATATTGTTCCGCTGTGATGGTAAGATTCTAATATTGTTTCTATTTCTTCTTCTACCTCCTTCTTCTTTAACCCTAATGGCCCATTTTTTCGGCATTCGTTTGTCCAGCATTTAATATAGTGGACGTATTGATGTTGATTTTCGGGCGTTGAAAAATCGGGTCGTTACATTGTGGCATCAGAGCTGAAGGTTAAGCGAGAATCTTGGATCTGGTGGGGATAACTCATTAGGATAGAGTGAATAGTACTCTAGAATGAGTTTGAGTGTATTAGTAGGTATGAGCGCGTATTTTTAGTGAATATAAAAAATTATATTGTGTTGACTTATTGGTTGAGTGTTTATGGATTCTGGTCGATATGTGAGACACCTTGTCATCGAGGGTTTCTAAACTCTTAAACAAGAAAAAACTGACACAGTATTGTTTTAAAATAGGATAAATGAAATAATTTTACCTAAATCATTTCTATGTATAAAAGAAATATTTTTTCGTAAATTATTATAGTTATGTATGGATGCTTGGTTGTTACGAAGTAATAATATTAAATTATTATCAATGTTTAATAGAAATGGAATAAGGAATTGAAATCATAACTAAAGGTTAAGAAAATAAATTTAAATAGCAGAATGGAATTTGTAAATGTGAATTATAATGTGATTTATATTTGAAATGAGATAAAATTCTAGAATAATATGTGAATATGAATTGAAAATAATATGAAATTTGAAAATTTGGAGATTATATCTCCTTTGGGTTTGAAAATGATTTTGAAAGATTTTGAAGGAATAATAGTGATATTATTTCATAAATATTTTTGAATTAGGAATGAAATCCGGTGGGATTTGGAATTAAAAATATTTGAATTTTTTTTTAAAAGAAGGTGAAAGCATTGAACTCTTTTTGGTCGTTGGGAAATAACTTCAGCGATGACTGTAGCATCATCGATGTTCATTTTCGAGTTTCCAGGAGAGTAATTGCTGCCAAATTGTTTTAAATTGGAGTTGTTTGCAAAATTGGGTTTGGTTTTGAAATTCAAAGGATAATTTGATATGCAAATGAATTATGTATATAATTGATTTCAAAAATGATTTTGAAATATTGAGTAATTGTTTAAAAACTCTTAAATCTTATTTAAAAAGCTTATGGAATATAAGTAAGTCCGAAGATCTTATAAGAATTTGGAATTGTTAGAATGAAATCTAACTTGAAGAAGAGATAAATTAAAACAAGCGTGGACCTGAAATACGTTAGAAAAGTAAGTCAATTGAATTAAAGTAAGTGTGAAAACAAAATAAAGTAGTAGGCAAACCAATTAAGAAAAGTAAATCAAATGAGATTAGTAAATGGAATGTAAATAAGTTGGAAAACTTATAGAAGTTTAAAGTTTGAATCGAATTGGGATTTGACTGAACTAAGTTAAATAAAAGAGAATTTGAGGAAACGAATCTAAGTTGATTAAATGGGGTGACCATTAGAACAAAAATTTATTAAGCGGGAAATAGATTTGTGAATGAACAAATAAATTTACGTTTCTAAGTAAATGGAATTGGAATTGAATATTGATATCGAATTTAAATTGTGTATATAAAGTAAAGTGGAATTATAGAATTTGTTCGAAGGAACTAAAAGTGGTAAAAAGTTTGGAAATAAAAAGTGTTTGAGATTTAAAATAAAATTATTAAGTGGAGCTAATTAAAGAAAAGGTAAGTTAAATATGGTTTGGGGTAAGATGAATAAAATCCTATATTCAGAGTTTGAAGGTAAATTAAATTAAAATGGAATTGAAAATGCGAAGTGAATAAAAATGGATATAAAAACTAAGGTGATGAATTGAAAATGAATAGAAGAAGTTAGATAAAGTATTTAATGGGCTTAAGAAAGAAAATGGTGCAGTTCCCAAGTAAATTTTGAATTGAGAAATCTACTACGTAATATTTGAAGGAAGACTTAATAAAAGGTTGGGTGAAAAGAACATTGTGAATAAGTAAATGGAAATCGAAATTGATGTGAATAAAAAAGAATTGATATACGTAATAATCAATTGGAAATTTATACGTAGGATGTACGTTTATTATTTTATTCGCATAACAAATTGATCCGAGTTTTGATTTTTCACTCGGTTTTCGACGACGAACCTTGGATATGGATTTTTAATTGGTTCTAAAATTCTCTATCATAGTTTAGGACTATGCAAGAAGAATGACGGTTTCTGATCAAGAAACCAGATCTGAGTCCGCATTAGGGAGTCGAGTGGACGATACTAGTTCGGAAGTGAAATTATGTGATCGAGTGAGCGATCAGATTTGATATTGCGTACGGATGATATATGTGCAACATACACGCTTGAATGAAATAGATATTGAAACTTTTGTAAAATAATGAATAAAACGAATTTGAATTTTATGATTGGATATTATTGCTAAGTGGGTTGTACAGGTATTCTAAAGCAAAAGGAAATTGGTTTTTTGATTTCAAGAGATAAATTTTGAATGGCCCAACAAAAGGTATGTATTTCAAATTGACATATGAAATTTGATGGTTTTCTGATCTAGCCACTTGGCCTTTTGTTTTCTTTTGAAATTTGGGGGCCCATAGAGGCATTTTGTAGTCGTACCGATCTAGCCGCGCGAAGGAGACGCTGGCGAAATTTTTCGAAAATTTAGGAAGTTAGAAAACTTTTGAGAAACTTTGGTAATTTAAAATTTGGATTTAAATTAAAATTTGAATGGTTGAGTAAATAGTATTGATTGGAAATCATGGATGAGTTTGGAAAGTTAGTAAGGGTGTTAGTGTGTCTTTGATAAAATGATTGTTTTGGGAAAGTTGTTGAAATTGTTTGGATTGGGAAAATAATTAATAGGTTATAGATCATTCTTCTTAACTAGTAATTTCGGGGAGGAAATTCTTTTAAAGGGGGAGGAATGTGATGACCCAGAATTTTTGGACATTTGAAATTGGAATATTTAATTGATTTTAAATATTTAAAAGTTAATTTTGAACTTGAATTTCAAATGTAACCAATTATTGAATAATTAAATTACTGAGAGTTGGATGAAATAGTGAACCTTGGATTTAAGCTTGTTAAAGTTATTTCAAAGGCTTATAAAATCTGTATTGATAATGCTGAAGGTAATAAAAGTTCTAAATTTGAAACTAGAAGTGATTTGCTCAGTTTTGAAAATATAACGTTTGAATTGACATTTAAAAATAGCCTTTCGAGGCACAGTCTCGGAATTCGATGAAACCAGTTCCATTAGACCCGTAATAGTGTATTATTTTTGGGTTTCAAATTTCGTAGTGTTTAGAGTTATCGCGTAGACGTATGATAGATAAACGCGCTAAAATCTGTATCGAAATTTAATATTGTAACTGGGTCCAAAAAGCTATCATCTCCAAACGACCGAATTAGGACTCGAAACCTTTTCCATTGTGTGTAGAATAGGGGTTTAACCTTATAAACGCTAGCGGCATGCCTCGATAGGAGTTTGAAATTTTAGACTGTGTAAATCGAGATGATTTTAATTTGAATTTAAATTAAAAATATATATTCACATACAATGGGAAAATTATACACATTTCCTCCCTTAGAACACGTGTCCCCTTTTTCACTTTTTTCCATTTGAAACGTGTTATTTCCTTTCTTCCTAATAAATTAAAAAAAGAAAAATGAATCCCTCGTTCAAAGAAATATACCGAGCTATCTTCAAGCTTAAGAAAAAAATGGCCGTGGAAAATCAATTCGAAATCAAATTGCCTCAGATCTAACCGCGTCCCTATTCTCCTCTATCGAACGAATTCGTTCATTCAAAAAAACGGAAGCTTCAAAAATTCTCATTCTCCCTCCTCCTCTATTTCCAGTTCAACAAAATCGTGTCGCTCTTCTCCTTGATTGGCCAGATTCATGAGTCGAATCAGAATTCGTTTCCTTTTCTAAAAAAAGAGGCTACGATGATCGAGCATCATGCTTGAGATCTCTGGCTATTGGTGACGCATAGCAAGTGAAGGCGCTCCTGGAGATCAAGACGAGGGCGCGAGTGAAGGGGAAACTAGCGGTAGCTCGGATGAGTTCGAGTGGCGAGGAGCAGGAGCACGTTAGGGTGAGATGGTGTCGAGGCCTAGCAGCTAGGAATGGAGGTCGCGAGTTCATTGATTTTAGGGTTTGCAATGGCGATCTCGTTCGCGACGGCTAGGGTAAAGTTTTCTTAAGGGGTCGTGGGCTTGTTCGCGAGTGCTATCAGAGTCCAGTGAGGTATAAAACATTCCAGTCTTTAATTTAATGTGTGTATATATATATATATCTGTGTGTGTATGCGTTAGAAAGGATTTTTATTTTCATTAAGGTAAAGTATATATATATATACATATATAGGTAAACAGGAATTTTTAAAAATGTTGAAGTTTATATAGATTAGATTTTTATGAAATCTATATGGATTATTTTATAAATATATATATACACACACACATATATATATGTAGTTTCAAAATGGGAAAAATAAAATAAAATAAAAATATGTATATAGGATGATTTATTTATTTAACAAACTTATTTAGCTATTTAGTTACTGAGAATAATTTATTAAAAGGAAAAATTAGTCTAAATAAAATTATTAGTTTAAATTAAATTAATAAATGGTAATTTATTCTTCGCTTACTTCAAATATTAATAAGCCATATGCATGATTTTTATACAAGGTCAAAAATGGAGAAACAAGACGGAATGGGAATGGTTGCTAACAGAAATCAAATGTGAGTTAATCTCACTCATCTGGATTACTATTTAAATTTAAATAGTTAAATTTAAATTTTTGGTTGAATGATTGAATTGACGGGATGTGATATTATATATAGTAATAAATAGATATTGGAGTGATTGATATTCCTACATTATATAGCGGATGAGACCCTATACTCCCCGCATAATAGGGGATGATCCTTTATACCACGGTATCTCGCCTTAAAGTGGAATTGGTGTTTTAAATTGTTGTGATAACAATCTGTGGATGCAGGAAAACAGGTTGGGGTCCACCTAGATTCCTCAAAATATTGAATTGTTTTCATAATCTATGATATGATTCATTGAGTATCTGTGATAGGTTATTGATCATATTGAGAATTGGAAATATTGGATGCTATGGTTTGGTCAAATATAATTGGGAATATTGAGTTATCAAAAATGTATAAGTTTGCATTTTTAATGGAAATAAAAGGGAATTTTTTTTAAGTAAAATAATTTTTGTGAATTTTGGGTAAATTAAAGATTAATTTTGATATATATATATATATATATATATATATATATATTTGATTTTAAATTCTATTAAATAAATTTTGAGTATGGGAATAAATATAGAGATTTAAAATAAATGAAGTAAAGAATTTTGGAGACTTAAGTGATATTGTCTAAAAATCTAAAGGATCCTATTCTCAAAATTTAAGATATAAAATGTTTGGGAAGAAATAAAAGGGTAGGATTTTGAATGATGTATGAAGTGGATATTTCAGTTTAAAATAAGATTTTAAATCATAAATATAGAAGCAAATATGGAGTTAATGAATTTTAAAATAAATTTGGTAAGTAAAGGAATTTGTTTTAAAATGGAGTTAATTTTGAAAATCGATTCGAAAACTGATTTATTGTTTGGAACTGGGATTAAAGGAGAATGGGAATATGGAATTTATAAACGGGGTTTATAAATAAAGTGAAATAAGATATCAGTGGATATTTGAAGTATAAATTCAGAATGGAAAATTATAAAGAAATAGTTAATTTGTTTCAAAAATAAATGGTGGTTTATTTTTAAAAGGTGTGGAAAGAAAAGTGTGTTTCCTGGAAAGCCAAGTATATTTTCAAAGGAAGATTTTCCAAGTATAAGTTAGAGGTTTTAAAACGGTTTTAAAAGAATGTTTAAGGAATGAATTATTATTTAAAGATTTTAAAATTTTTAAAAGTAAATATTTTTTAAGTTAATTATATGAGTAAATTATTTGAAGGGTTTGACTAATATTATGATTTTAAAGATAATTATTTGTTATTTATACCTTATAGAATAACTTTTATTTTAAAATTAGTTTTTGGCTTAAGTTTTTATATGAGAAATTGTTAGAAAGTTTCATAACTAATATTTTAAATAACGTATTTAACTAGTTTTTATATTAAATGTTTTAAAGTATATATTTTGGATAAAGTGATTTAAATTAGTTTAAAAATATAAATATTAAGACTTGTCGATTTCAGTGGAAATAAAACAATAGGGTGGGAATTTATTTCCGCGAGAGAAAAAGGCGATTTGAAAACTATTTTCAGAAAGGGCTGAAGTGTAGAGAAAAATATCTTGCAAAGATATTTTGAAATAATAACTTTGGAAATTATTAAGGCTTGATGGTTGTTTGTGGATGTTATGTGATAGTTAAATAACCAACTATCAGTATTGGCCAATGCGTTGATCGTTTAGAAGAGACCGGGATCGGGATTGATTTCCCGAAAATCACTTCGATCTGGTTTGAACATTTTTGTGCGGAAGACAAGAGCTTGGAGTCGAAGATGGAGCAGTGAAGTGCAAGGGCAAATCGCTACTAATCCTGAGGTTGATTCCAAAATGGATGTAGTAGGAGTAGTGCCTTCGGTTCCGTTCGAACCCGGAATGGACTTGTATGGATGAATCCTATCAGAACATCGTCAGGAGGACGATGAGAATTCTAAGTAAATGTGTGCTAAAAAGGTAACGCGTAGCCCCGAGCCTCATCAACTGGGAATGGCTAAAACAGGGGAGGTGCACGCAAGGCTAAATGGCTAGCAACCAATTAGGGTAAGGTCATCCCTGTCTAGAGGTCCCTTTATTCGGCTATGTGGGCGGTTGCTGATCCCAACCGTGGGGTGGTCTTATCAAACTATCCAGTAAGGGGTAGCTCCGGTCTTGTGTAGCAGGGGATCAGGGTGGATCCTCTGTACAGTGAACTAGACCACGTACTATGATGGGCGGTACCCCAGTAGCCCTGCCATTGTATGGAATCCAATCTCCAATAAGCGCCTGTACGGTTTTGATTGTGCCTAACTATTGCTGGAACGTGAGATGCAAGTATTTCAGTTAAATTCTATTTTACTTTCAATAGACACTGTTATAATATCAAATGGATTTGATAAAAATGTTTTGGTTATCGTAAGGTAAAAACACGGCATGTTTATTTGTGGAGTGGTCTTACGAGATACCTTTGATTTCAAAGGATTTTGAAAACTTAAATAATCCAATTGGGTGTGTTTTCTCACTCTAGTTTTCCAGACTGGGTCGGGTGTTATTTAACTATAATGCTCTGGTCAGACCGAGTATTATAGAGTATAGATTCTGGATGGACTGCTATGTAGCTCAGGAGACGAGCTGGATGGTGGGACGTATCACGCGTATTTGATTAATATTCCGCTGTGTATGATTAACTGCATATTTAATTTTGTGAGGTCAGGTTATAATAACTTTCCAGTTGTGTGTTGTAAATTTTGTTGTATCTGATGATGTAATGTATAAACAGATATATTCCTTTTGTTTAAAGATTAGTCATTTATCTATTATATATTGTTCCGCTGCAATGGTGGGATTCTGATATTGTTTCTATTTCTTCTTCTACCTCCTTCTTCTTTAACCCTAATGGTTCATTTTTCCAGCATTCGATTGTCCAGCATTTAATACAGTGGACGTATTGATGTCGATTTTCGAGCGTCGAAAAATCGGGTCGTTACATATAGCTACTAAGTTTTTATCAAGTTATATATAGTACATAGTGCGGGATATTAGGCATGTTTGATTTAGAAGACCATACAGTATCAAGGGAAGGTTCAAGAGCCTAATATAGAGATTCAAGAGCAAAAAATTGAAGACTAATGAGTTTTGAAGATTCAAGATATCAAGATAATTATAGAGTCATGGATTATTTTGTTTAATGCTCGGTGAAACTTCTTTGATTTCTCTTCATTTTTCAAAAAAGTTTTAAAATCTATTTTCTAATTTTAAATGATTTTTGAATATCCTGAACTTTAAAAATGATTTTATAAAATCCCAATTTTCAAAATGGTTTTTCAGAATAGTCTTCGAATGATTCCTAACATTTTATTATTATTTATTTACAAGATTATTTGAGTAATTAAGTTTTAGAGTATTTTATATTTTAATATACTTTCTATTATATTTTGATATAGTTTTAGTTTTATGCTTTATAAATGTTTATAGTATTTAAAAGTATATTTTGACATTTATTAATACTTCGATTTTGAATATATATTAACTTGTACTTTATATATATATATATATATATAATTTTCAAAAGAAATTAATATTCAAATACTTTATATATTAAAATATTCTAAAATAATTTCATAAAGTTTTCTTAAGTGATTATGATTAAAATGTGTATAAACTATGCTTAAATGATTTTTCAAAGTACCAAAATATTTTACAAAATGAGCATTTTTAAAATAATTTTTATTTAGTATTTTTTCAAAATTACAAAGGATATGTTGAAATATCCCCATCATGTATGTCGACATACAGGTCGGGAATTTCAAAATTTAAATTTGAATGGAAGTATATTTTCGTTGTAACTCTTCACGAATGGACATGACTATTCTTTATCTATGAATAGGGTTTTCGAAATGAATTTTATTAACCACTTTCTTATATTTTCTCTCCTCTTTCACTCTCTTGATTTCTAAAAGAAATTTTACTCAAAATCTTCTCAAATTCAACCAGAATCAAATTCAAACTCTATTGGTTTGATTCTCTACTATTTACTCTCTAATCTCTCGGATCTCTCTCACTCAAACTAAGATCAAAGTGTTATTCAAGAGGTTGTTGGATCATTTGTACTCAAGATCAAGAAATTGATTTTGTAAACTCTATCAAATCATACTCTTATACTCTTGGGTGTGCTTAGGGTCCTTGAAATTCAAGTGGATGTGCTTCTACCCCGTCTAAATCAAGTAGGTGTGCTTGGTGTCCTGTTTAAATCCAAGTGTATGTGTTGGTGTCCCGTCCGAATCCAATGAGCGTACAAAAAGCTTGGAAAATCTGGAGAGTGTATCTCGTAACCTTGAAATTGAGATTATATTGACTTTGATATTAGAAAAGAAATGTATACAAGAAATTGTACTGGACTGGATGTAGGGTAAGTCCAAACCAGTATAAAAATTCCTAGTGTGATTTCTCTAACTCTCTACTTTTTTACTTTTACCGCATTTATATCTGTCTATGTTTGCATCTATGATTGTTAATTCTGCATTGTTTAATTGTAATCTTAAAAGAATTTAGAAAGATTCACCAAAGTCAGTAAACACTATTCACCCCCTGTAACGACCCTTATTTTTGATAACTAAAAATAAATTAAACAAAATTTTGGAATTTAATATAGTCATAAATTAAAATTTATGATGTATTAATGGAAATTTTTTTTAGAATTTATAACTTGATCTTAAATGAATTCTAAAACAATAACTACAATAAAGTGAAAGATGGTAATGCAAACTAGGATATAATTTAATAAAATTGATTGAATGTAATTGACTTCTATGTTAATGTAATTTCAATCAATTGAAATAATAAAGGTTAATAAGGAATAAAATAAATGTTGTACTAAGGAGAATTATATGTTATTTAATTGGTAATAGTTTTAGTATAGAATGAGAAATTAATCAATTGTTAAGTAAATTTATAATCCTTATTTGTAAATGATATATTTTAGATATTCAAATTACTAAGATGTAACAATTGTTAGAATTTGATGTGATTGAAATGTTCCAATTAATATAAGTAAATATGTTAACTATCGAATGATGAGTGTAATAAATGGAAACTTACATTAGATAAATTGCATAAGGTATTTGTCGATTTAATAATAAAAAGGTGAAACAAAATAAAAGAATATGTCAAAATTTAAAACATGATAAACTAGGATTTTATCACAGTTGTAATTTAATATTGAAATTAATTTAATATTTAAATATTGAATTTAACATGGGAAATTTAATTTTAAAAAGATTATTTATTTCTGTTTAACCAAGACTGATGATTAAAAACTTTTAATTTAGAATTTAAAAGCGATTAAATTAGTTTAACAATAATTCGTTTAATTATCACGTAAATATAAATGTAGTTTGATTTTTAAAGCTAACTTCTTTATAAAATAGAATTGGAATTTGAAATTAGTTTAATTGAGTTTAAATATATTGAACACCTATACTTCAGTATATGGGTTGACCTTTTTTTATTTCGGGAATGAAACGGGCTTTACGGGCCTTTTGACCCAATCGATTTATATTCAAATGTAAATTATTATTTCTGAAACATAATTATTCAAATTTGATACAAATGCATAATAGTGATAAAATCGAATTAATAATGAACGTCATAGTTTGAAAAAACACATTTGTAATTAGTAATATTGTAATTGTCCATAACTGTGAATTGGTAAATTGTTTGAATATAATTTACTTTAAATTTTATCGAACGATAAAACATTAACTTTTGTATAGGATGGAATCAGGCCTCCAAACTACATCCACTATGTTCAGAAGGCCTTTTTACATATGAATTTCCTGTCAGCACACCTCGGTTGGAGTTTGGGATATTTTGGACCTCCTGCTTTAAATAGACATGCAAATCGAGACAAAATATTATGAAAATATTTTAGAAACCCTAATTTTCATGGCTGCCACTTTCAACAGCTGAAAACTTCCCACCTTTTTTCTCTTGGGTCTCTCTCATCTCTCATCGATTCGCAATGAAGTTTAAATATAAGTTATAGTGCTCGACGAGATATAAGATGTATGGTTGGACCGAGCTAATTGCATCTGGATTCGCCAGATTTTGGCCATAAAGGTGGCACGCTCGAGGTTAAATCGTGGCTAAGATTGGGTGTCGAAGGTGGTGAAATTTTTGGTAAAGGTGGAACTTGGCGAGGCAGTCTTAGTGGTGGGTTCAGATCAATGGCCGATAGTCTGTAGGCGGAGGCGGTGGCAAATACAGATAACGACTTGATGGGTGCTTTTCATGTTCAATCTGAATGTGGGTTAGGGAAGATATGTAATTATGTTTTTGTCCCTCGGTTTATTTATTTAAATTTAAATTTCAAATCTTCCAACATTCATAACTTTTGCATACGAACTCGGATTCGCACATGGTTTCTTTCATTGGACTCGTATCGAAATTCCGAACAATAAGAAACTAGTTTAGTTGTATTTGATGACTATTGAAATTTTTTGCTTTCATTGAATTTTTAATAGAATGTAAATCAAAGGTGAGTGATTTAACCAACTCACGCAATACTTAATTTTCTTACGTTAGTTAAACTGAAATTATAAAGTGATAAAATTTTACTGATTGTTGATTAGTAGTTTAAATTGACATTTAAATTAATTTGAATTTTATTTTGAATTAAATTAACATTTATTTCATATGGAAACTTAATTGCTAGTTAAAATCGACAATGCATTGTTAGTAATTGTTGTGTTATGTTGGTTGATTTAGATGTTGATTGTTATTGTGTGCTTGATGTTGGATGAATGGTCATTTATTTATTTGACATATTCCTGTTATTACCTATTTATTAATTGACATCATTTATATTATCATTTGGAATATTTTATATAAATTAAGAAATATGTTGAAACGATATATACTATGCCATTTAATTATGGGTTAAAATTATATATATATATCCATCCATGTAATCAAAGTTCAAATAATTGGTCACTTAACTATATGGTAGAAAATTATATACGGACACCAGATTGGTTAAATTAAATAATTTGAAATTATTGAAATTGGATTTGTTTAAATAATATTTTAAAGTAAATTAAAAAAAGGATTTATATGAATTTAATTATTTTATAATTTGAGCTTTGAAAAATGTTGAAACTGAAACTGTTTAAATGAAATTGTTTAAGGATTTAATTTGAAATTGCAAAGTTGAAATTTGAGAAATGACTTAAATCTATCGAAAGTGAATTGTTTGAAAGGTTTAAATTTTTATTTAAACTTTGAATTTACTTTAATTAAAATGGTTTAAATTGGCATTTCAAAGTTTTGGATGTGAAATGGATTTAAACTAAATTGTTTAAAATGAGAAATTGAATTGAAACATTTAGCCATTTGAATAGAACTATTAAAAATTGAATTGAAACATTTAGCCATTTGAATCGAACTGTTGAAAATTGAATTTGAAGTAAAGTTGAAATTGTTTTTAATTGAGGCTGAATTAAATCGAAACTTGAATGTGAAGTTGACTTGAAATTAGAAGTTACAAAATTGAATTTATTGTGATTTGAAATTGGAATATGAGTTGAACTGTCTAAAAAGAAGGAATGGTTTTAGTATAAAATATTTTAAAAATGGGTGTGTGTATATATATACACGAGAGATTGTACTTTCTAGTGTTATAAACAATGTTTTCTATTATGTTAATTTATTCTGTTGAGTATTTATAAACTCCAGTTGGTACAAAGGACGCTATGGCATTGATAGGGATTTCTAAACACTTGAACAGGGTAAACAAACAAAATACTGTTTTTAAAATAGGTAAATGAAATAATTTCACCTAGTATTATATTTTGTATACAAAAGAACAATTTTTCATAAATGGATGTACTTGTATGTGATATGTTGTTTATTACAAGGTGAAATTTTATATATAAGGTTCACACACTATGATTTACAAATAAAATTAATTTAAATTGAAAATTTGAGAATTAAGTTCCGGTATTTGAAATTTGTTTTCAAAGATTTTGGAAAAAAAAAGTATTGTTGTAAGTATTTGCAAATAGAAATGTTTCAAAAAGTTTTCAAAAGATACTTGAAAGGAATGTTTTCAAAAGAACTTTAAAAAGGAAATAAATTCCGTGTTCCCTTCTTCTATCGCTAGAAAATAATTTCGGTGATGACTGGGCATCATCAACGTTCATTTTCGAGTTCCAATGTGGGAAGACCACTATAGTAGTTTTGCTAAACGTTGTTTTGGTGAAAAAAATCTCAATTTTAATTTCCGAAGTATGATTGGATATATAGAAAGATATAAGTATATATAATTTCACGATGATTTGAAATGAAACTCCAGTATTTAGTTCTTGAGTTTTCTGTTAAATAGTGAGTTTCAATTATTGAAATGAAATGGAATGTTTGACAATTTTATTGGTCAGAAACTTCCAAATTGAAATCTAAAATTTAAACTAAGTGTTTAGTTAAACTAAAAAAATTGAAGTTCTGTAAATTGTAAATTAAAAAATAATGGAATATCAAACAAGTAAAAAAGTGAGTAATGAGAATGTTTCAAAGTGAAATTATGTCTACAAATAAAGAAATAAGATGCTATAGGAAATATTATAAACTTAAGTTAATGTTTGAAATGCTTAATAATTAAATTGAATAAAAAAGCAAATACTATTTAAGTAAATGATAATAAACTTACGGAAATACTGAAATGATTGAATAATGACTATTAACCAAGTTATTAGTAAATAATGAATGTGAAATAAAAAATTGAGAAACTTAAGTATGAAACGATTCATTAATGAATATTAATATTAAATGGAAATTAAGTTATATATGCAAGTAAACATGAATTAAACTGCAAAGAAACTTATGTAGTATTCAAAGAATTGATTCACTGATGACTTGAAATATTGAATGGAAAATAATCTATGTAAGTAAATGAATGTAAATTAATAAAAGATGAGCTTGTATATGAATATATGAGAATTAAAATATATATGGAAAGTAAAGGTTGTGTTAAAGAAACCAATAGAATAAAATACATACGTAAGTTGTGCGTAGATCATTTTATTTGCATAATAGTTCTGAGCCAGATTTGAATTCATGATTTGTGGAAATTCAAACCAGTCCGAATTAGGATTTTTCGCTCGATCCTTAGCAGTGAATATTTGATACGAATTTTTGATATGGTTTAGAAGTTTTCTATCATAGTTTATGGCTATGCAAGAAGAATGGAGATTTCTAATCAAGAAATCAGATCAGGGTTCGCATTAGAGTAATCGAGTTAACAATATTAGTTCGAAAGTGAAATTTACATATTCAAGGAAGCGATCGGAATTGATAATGTGTATAGATGATATATATGCACATCGTACAAACTTAAATAACATTAAATTATGTGTTGTTTGGCTTATGGAAAGTTTGGGAAATGACACTTCAAATCATTTGAGGTTGTATGAGTAATATATTAAGTAATTATCTAAGGTTGTGGAGCATAAGGTATATTTGGTAGTTTATTTATCACCTTTGTATGATGAAAAGTTTCTAAAACTGAACAAACCATTAGTTTTGGTTGATATGGATGTGTGATGGATTCTTTTGTTGTATATAATGGTCATGCTGCTTCTGTTTGCATATGATTATTATATATTGTGTGTTGCTTGTGTGATTATTGGAACAACTAATATATTACTATTTTTGCATAGTTATAATTCTTTTGGGATTATATAAGTACGGTACGGGTTTATGGAAGCAATCGAAGTTGCTTTTCAAAATTGCTTTTGGATTCATAAATAGAGTTTGTTTGCCCGACAAATAAGTACCTTTGCGATTACGGCTTTTGTAGAGGTATTTTATTGTTTCCTCATGATTTGGGATATTTAAATATGATTTATACAATGTAATTATTGATATTGTTATTTTTCCTGACCTAGCCATGCAATATAGATGCTATCGAAATATTCGTAAATTTAGGACCAAGATTTTTTTTGTTGAAGTTGAGTTATTTTCAAGTTTATACTAAACTTAAATATGTAAGTTAATTGTTTATAAATAGACTATTTTGAATGAGATGAGATGTATCAAATTTCTTAATTCTTTCTTATTCCTTTTCAAGGACCAACAATTTTGAGTGTGGGAGACTGTAACGTCCCGTACTTTTTATAATTAAAAATATTTAAACTAAATAAGACTTTGGAATTTAATATTATCATAAATTGAAATTCATGATCTATAAATGAAAAAAAATAGAATTTATAACTTGATCTTAAATGAATTCTAGAACAATAACTACAGTAAAGTGAAGTGAAAGATTGTAATGCAAATTAGCATATAATTTAATAAAATTGATTGAATGTAATTGACTACTATGTTAATGTAATTTCAATCAATTGAAATAATAAAGGTTAGTAAGGAATAAAATAAATGTTGTATTAAGGAGAATTATATGTTATTTAATTGGAAATAGTTTTAGCATAAAATGGGATATCAATCAATTGTTAAGTAAATTTATAATCCTTGTTTGTAAATGATATATTTATAGATATTCAAATTACTAAGATGTAACAATTGTTGGAATTTAATGTAATTAAAATGTTTCGACTAATATAAGAAAAAACATTAACTGTTGAGTGATGAGTGTAATAAATGGAAACTTACGTTAAATAAATTACATAAGGTATTTTTTGGTCTAATAATAAGAATGTAAATCAAAATAAAAGAATATGTCAAAATTTAAAATACAATAAACTAGGATTTTATCACCATTGTAATTTAATGTTGAAATTAATTTAATATTTAAATATTGAATTTGACATGGGAATTTAATGTTAAAAAGATTATTAATTTCTGTTTAACCAAGAATGAGGATAGAAAACTTTTAATTTAGAATTTAAAAGCAAGTAAATCAGTAACAATAATTCATTTAATTAATGCGTAAATGTAAATATAATTCGATTGTTAAAGCTAACTTCTTTATATAATAGAATTAGAGTTTGAAATTAGTTTAATTGAATTTAAAAATATTGAAAAATCTACATTTCAGTATATGGGATGACCTATTTTTGTTTCAGGAACGAATCGGGCTTTTCGGGCCTTTTGACTCAATTGATTTATATTCAAACGTAAATTGTTATTTCTGAAATGTAATTATTCAAATTTGATTCAAACGCATAATAATGATGATAAAATCGAATTATTAATGAACATTGTAGTTTGAAATGATGTATTTGTAGAAATATTGTAGTTGTCAATAACTATGAATTTGTACATTAATTGAATATAATTTAATTTAAATTTTATCGAACGATTAAATTTCGTATAGGATGGAATCACGCCTTGAAACTAGTACCATTGCGTTCAGAAGGCGTTTTTACATTTAGATTGCCTGTCAACACGCCTCGATTGGATTTCGGGCTATTTTGTACCATATGCTATAAATAGGCTCACAAATCGAGGTAAAATATTATTAATTCGGAAACCTTAATTTTAATGGCCGCCACTTTCAATGATTGAAAACTTCCCTCTTTTTCCTCTAGGATCTCTCTCACCGATTCGCGACGAAGTCTAAACGAAAGTTGCAGTGCTTGACGAGATCTACAAGATGTATGATTGGATCAAGCTAATTGCATTTGGATTCACCAAATTTTTGCCACAAAGGTGGCACGTTCGAGGTCAAATCGTGGCTAAGATAGGGTGTCGGAGGTGGTGAAAATTTTGGTGAAGGTGCAGCTTGGCGAGGCGGTCCCAGTAGTGGGTTCAGATCAGTGGCCGATGGCCTGTGGGCGAAGGCGGTGGCAAATATAGATGGCTGGTTGATGGGTTCTTTTCACATTCGATCTAAATGTGGGTTAGGGAAGACAAGTAATTACATTTTTGCTCCTTAATTTATTTTAATTTAAATTTAAATTTCAAATCTTCTAACATTCATAACTTTAGCATACAAACTCGGATTCGCACGTGGTTTCTTCCATGTGACTCTTATCGAAATTCCGGACAATATGAAACTAATTTGATTGTATTTGGAGGGTGTTGAAATTTCGGGCTTTTATTGAATTTTTAATGGGCCATAATTCAAAGGTGGGTGATTTAACCCACTCACGCAATACTAAATTTTCTTTTGTTAGTTAAATTGAAATTATGAAGTAATAAAATTTTATTGATTGTTGTTTGGTGGTTTAAATTGACATTTAAATTAATTTGAATTTTATATTGAATTAAATTGACATTTATTTAATATTGAAATTTAATTGGTGGTTAAAACTGACAATGGATATTTAGTAACTGTTGTGACATGTTAGTTGATTTGGATGTTGATTATTATTATATGCCTATTGATTGATATTGGATGAATGGTCGTTTATTTATTTGACATATTCCTGTTATTACCTATTTATTAATTGACATCATTTATATTATCATTTTGAATATTTTAAATAAACTAAGAAATATTTTGAAACGATATATACCTATGTCATTTAATTATGGTTTGAAATGATATATATTCATCCATGCAATTAAAGTTGAAATAATTGATCACTTGGCCATAAGTAGAAAATTGTATACGGACACCGGATTGGTTAAATTAAATAATTTTAAATTATTGAAATTGGATTTGTTTAAATGATGTGTAATAGCCCTCGAATCCGTACCCCTTGAGTCGACACTATTCTCCATCAATCAACTCAAGATGAATGGAAACAAGAACCATTTGGGTTAAAGAAGAACAGATAGAAGAAGAAAATAGAAAACAACATCAGAATTCGGGTCCTTGAGGATCTATAGAGAGTTCACTTTATGAAATACCATCGCAGCGGAATAAAATACAACAGATAATAACAGATCTTTACACAGAAGAAAACTATATCTGTTTTATACACATATCACCAGCATACATCATCAGAGTTTAACAACATCAACATCTTACAACTGGACAGTCATATAAGCTTGTCCTCAAAACTGAATACACAGTGGAATAATAATCAAGTACGGAAGTACGTATCGCTATCCAGCTCGTCTCCTGAGCTCCACGGCATCCTTTCCTATATCCTATAATACTCGGTCTGACCCAAGCATTATAGTTTAATAACACCCGAGTCAGTCTGGAATACGGCCGTGAAAAAACCACACTCAAATTGGTTATTGAAGTTTCAAAATCATTTGAAAATCAAAAGCATCTCGTAAGACCATGCCACAAATAAACATGTCGGGTTTTTACCTCACGATAGCCAAAACACTTTTTATCAAATCCTTTGGTATTATAATAGTGTCTATTTGGCTATCCAGGGAAATATACTTCTCTTCACATCCTTTAAAAATAAATCACTATTTATTTTTAAACAAATTTACCCATTCCTTTAAAAGCTCCCACCGTGAAATTTATACTTCCAAATATCCACTGATATCCGTTTCTCTTTATAAACCCGGTTTATAAATTTCTTAGTCTCAACTTCCTTTTAAAATTCCGATTCCAAACACTTAGATCAATTTCCAAATTTATTCTCAATTTACTCCATTTGAAATAAATTTCTTTACTTACTCAATTTATTTCAAAATCCATTAATTTCGGATTTTATTCCTTAATTATGATTTAAAATCTTATTAACTGAAAACACCAATTTCAGATTTCCCCAAATTCCTTCTTTATCCTTTTAAATAAATTCAAACCTTGAATTTTCAAGTTAAATTCTTTATTTCTTGATATAATATCTCTTAAGTTTAAAATTCATTATTTCACTGTTTATTCAAATCCCTTTTTCATACCCGGAATTTATTAGGATTTAAAAATCACCTTTATTCCTTTCCAATTCATTCTTATTTTTGTTCAAATTCTCAATACTTATTTTACTTAAAAATTCACTCTTTTATTTTCTTTTCAACAATCCAATTCTATATGTTTGATAACTCAGTGTACCGAAATATATTGATTTCAACCATATCATCCAATATTCCAATGACCAATGAAATTCACCACAGAATATCAAATAATCATGATACAGAATTATTAGAACAATCTATAAAATTTTGAGGAATTCAGTTGGATCCCTCCAACCTATTTCCCTGCATCCACAGATGTTAGCACAATATAAAATACCAATTCCACATCGAGGTGGAATATCGCGGTATATGGGATTTATATAATATCATCCGCTATTATGCGGCGCATAGGGTCGAATCCGCTATATAATGCGGGAAATCAATCACTCCAATATATACTATATACTACTATATATAATATAGCACATCAAATCAGTTCAATTATTCAACCAATTATCTAAATTTAAACATTTAAATTTAAATAAGACCCAGATGAGTGAGATTAATTCACCTTTGATATTATTTGCAATCCAATCCAAACCGGCTTGTTTCCTCCCGATTCAAGGCCTTGCATAAACATTTATACGGTTTATCGATATTTAAATTGAACGAACAATTAACCACCATTTAATTAACTAAAAATTTAATTTAACTAATAATTTTCCTTTTAAAAGTCTTTTAGTAACTAAAATAATTAAATAAATAAATTGAAAAAACCTACCACCAAATCCGTTAAAATAACTAGCGAATTTAAAATAGGAATATGTATATTTATTTTTCCTTGAAACTATCTATATATTAAACTTGCATGTAAAATTTTCTTTTGAAACTATATATATATAGTTAAAATTTAACTATATTAAAAATCTAATCTCTATAAATTCTTCGATATAAACACCAATGTACATATATTTTATATTTTTTTCCTTTCTAAAATCTTTCCTGTATATAATTAGTTTAAATTGGCAGGTGAATATATATTTTTAAAATTTAGTTAAAATAAAACAACCCTATACCATACTATAACTATTTATTTTCTTTTTTTGCTTTCAATAAATATGTATAAATAAATACAAATAAATAAAATCTGCAAAATCTACCTTACGGCCTCCAGTTCGAATCCGAGATGAGTCGCCCCTTCATCGAGTCGAACGCGACTGCGAGCATTCCCAACATCAACTATGCGTCTTCCTTTATCGATCTGCCATGACCTTCCTGCATCTCACGCGGCTTCGACCAGAAGTATCGCTGCCCTAGCACCGTGACTTTACCCAGCCCACAACGAAGGAGACACACCCCCTCTTCGATGCCATTACACTGAGTTCGAACCCAAACTCGCCTTCACCTCCAAAACATCGCGTGCCCTAAAATCCCCAAACGAGCTTGAGATGGACTCGATCGCGAGTCTCCTTCCACTCTGATGTCGACGAAGCCTCTCAGGAACATTGATACTGACCCAAACCCTAGTCGTTGAAATTAAGTCGACCTCCTCCATCTCGTTCGTGGCCGCCTGTCGCGATTTTGATTTTGAATGTGACGAATCGACTTCGAAAACTGTAGGAAGCATAAAAAGATTGAAGAAATTACGACTTCGTGGGAAAAGGAAAAAAACTGGAGAGGAAGGGATTTCGATCAGCCCTTATTTATTTTCTTTTTTTTTTGAATTTTGATTTTAGTTTTGAAAGAGGAAGCTCGATTCTATTTTAAGCGAAGGGGTTGCATGCTTTGAACATGAAAAGGGGACAGGATTAGATTGCTAGGGTGGCTTGTTAAAGAGGAGGTCGGCTGTGGTGTTCTGAAGTGAAGGGATAAAGTTCTGATTTGAAAGAAAGGCAGCTGATGGGAATATTTGACCAGTCAAACAATATATTAATTTAAATTCGAATTTAAATTTAAATTGTCTTGAATTCAAGTCTTAAAATCTTGACATCGTATTGAGGCGTGCCGCTAGGTGTTTATTATATTAAACCCCTATTCCGAACGCAATGGAAAAGGTTTCGAGTCCTAATTCGATCGTATGGGAAAGATAGCTTTTTGGATCAGTTATTATATCGAATTTTCGATATAAAATTTCAGCGCGTTTATATATCGTATGCTCACACAACTACTCCAATCACTACGAAATTTGAAATCCGATAATAATACAATATTACAGATCCAATGGAACAGGTTTCATCGAATTTCGAGACTGTGTCTCGAAAAGCTATTTTTAAATTCAATTTAAATGATAAAATTTCAAAACTGAACAAATCACTGTTAAATTCAATTTTAAAACTTCTATTATCCTCAGCACTATCAATATAAATTTTACAAGCCTTCAAATCATTTTTAATAGGCTTAAAACTCCAGATTCAACATTTTACCCAACTTCAAATTATTTAATTCAATAATTTAATTATCAAATAAATGGTGATATTTGAATTCAAGTTAAAATTTAACTTTTAAATATTTAAAATCAATTGAATATTCCGATTTCAAACATCCAAAAATTCCGGGTCGTCACCTTCCTCCCCCTTCAAAAGATTTCGTCCACGAAATTGCTGGTTAGGAAGAATGGTCCAATACCCGTTTACTTTTCCCCAAAACCAATAATTCAACATCCTACCAACTATCTTTTTATAAAAGACCCTTTATCATTCTTACTAACTTCCCAAACTCTCCCATAGTTTTCAAACAATACTATTTGCTCAATCATTCAAATTATATATTCAAATTCAAATTTGAATTCAAAATCAAATTTTGAATTATCAGAATTTTCTCAAAAATTTTCTAACTCCTTAAACTTTTGCCAGCGTCTCCCTTGCGCGGCTACATCGGCACAACTACACAATGCCTCTACGGCTTCCAAATTCCAAAAGAAAACAAAACGTCAAGTGGATAGATCAAAAAACCCAATCAAATTTCATACATAAATTTAAACACATACTTTTTGTCGAGCAATTCAAATTTATCTTCTGAAATCAAAACCAATTTTTTTCCTGCTTTTAAATACTTATACATTCTACCTAGCAATAATATTCAATCACAACATTCAAAACCACTTTATTTACTCCTTTACAAAAATTTCAATATTCCTTCCATTTACACTCGTACGATGTACCTATATCATTCGTATGCAATACCGAATCCGATCGCTTACTCGATCACACAATTTCGTTTCCGAACTAGTATCATCCAACCCGACTTCTTAGTGCGGACTCAGATCTGGTTTCCTGATCAGAAACCGTCATTTTCCTAGCATAGTCATAACTATGTAGAGGATTTCCAAAATCAATCAAAATTAATATCCAAGATTCGCCATCGAAAATCGAGTAAAAAATCCTAACTCGGATCGATATAACTATCTCAAAATTCTATACTCGAATCTGGATCAAATTGCTATGGGAATAAAATAATATACGTACGTCGAACGTATTTATCTCAGTTGATTATCAACTATATCAATTCTCTTTTATTCACATTCATTTTGATTTCTATTCACTTATCAACGCTTATCATTTCACATATTTTTATTAAATCTTCACTCAAATGCTTATTCAATATATTTTCCCGACACCCATATTACTTAAGAATCTCACCATTTCTTCTTAATTTCACTATAGGTGTTTTATACGCTTCTTATATTTATTTTCACATTACCACTTTAGTTTATATCTACTTCTATTCAAATTGGTTCTCCCATTTCCATATGAATTCAATTTATCTTCAACTCTGAATACTGAATTTTATCTTCCATTTATAACTAATTCATATCATTATTTTAAATTAGTTTCATCCAATAATTTATTTCAATTTTCAATTTGAAATCGTTTGTCGCTAACAAAAATTTTCCTAAAACTTTTTCTAACTTCCACAATTTTCGGAAACTTTTGGCAGTCTCCTTTGTACGGAGGAGCTTTCGCAATTTGACAAGAGATATAAATATATATATACATCGACCCACCCGGTCGGAAAAACAAAAACAGTTCATATTTCCTAACTTTTATTGCATAGGCGTACCTTTATTTAGCATTTTAAAGCAAGCGTCTTATTATTTAGCAATTAGAAGTCCAAATCCAGCCAAACGGCTTCCCAGTACCTGTACTTACTTCATTTAAACATGTAAGTGCCAAATCATGTAATTTAACAACATTTAACATATTTAACTAACAAACATATGAGTTTCTATAAGCAATGCAGGTTAAACAATATTTATAAGCCACTTCTAGGGTTTCGACATTAATTTTAATTGTTTACACCCAATTCGTATACAACTTCATTCAATTTAAATGATTGGCAACTCAATTGCTTACATTCAATTCATTTTTAACCCAAACAACTCACATTTATTTCAATTGATTCCAAAAATCAATTTTATTTACCCCTACCAATTCATAGAATTTTTTTTTACTTTCGTTTAAGTCGAACGACTAATTTATTCTATACAATTTGATGATATTCACTTAATAAAATATCCATTTAGTTTTTAGCCACATCCAATTGATTCCAACTCATTTTATATTTAATTCCATCCCATTTCTATTTTATTCACCAACCATACATTTTAAAATCATTTCAATCAAATTTCATTTCAATCTACAAATTTATTTGATTGGTTCTTTTGTTTCGTTCATTACAAATTTTAAATTTCCAAATTCAATTCGTTCACGACTCATTTAATTTAATTAGCCATTCTCATAATCCATTTAAAGTTTTAATTCCATGCTAAATTCATTAAAATAATAACAAGGCCATATTTAATTCATCCATACTCGAATTGGACTTATTACAACTCAAATCATTCTTATTTTAATCCAATTCCATAACAACTTTAATTCATGTTTAATTCACTTACAATTCCAAGTTGAACTTCTGTTAATAACTCGGGTTTCATTTACAAACCCATCATTAACTCAAATTTCAACTTTTTTTCATCCAACTAGTATTCCATTTCCATATTAAATAATTAATTATCCAATTGGCTCACTTCCAATTTACAATTCAATCTTTGATTTTTATCTTCAAAAATCACTTTATTACTTTACTTGAGTTCAATCCATACATTTCAAACCAACTCCAGAGTTTAAACCATTACTAAAATGTTCAAAATCCAATTTTGAAAAAATATATATCTAAATCAAACTGTTCCTTTCCATTTTCAAAATAAACTCAATTCCTCAAACAAACATTAATCCAAAACATCCAGGTAGCAATCCTCCTTTTTGGAAACTCGAAAATGAACACTGATGATGTCGCGATCTTCGTCGGAATTATTTTCCAGCGACCGAAAAGAGTTCGATACTTTCACCTCTTTAAAATCCCTTCAATAATTTTAAATCCCAAATCTCACCAGACTCCAAATCCAAATCAAAAATATTTCTCAAATAATACCACTATTATTTCTCCAAAACCTATGAAAATCATTTCCAAATCCAAAGGAATTTTAAACCCTTTCCCAAAAATTTCAAATTCCAAACTCTTTCAATTCATATTCAAATACTACTCCTAAATGTTATTTTAAATTATAAATTACATTTATAATTCTCACTCATAATTTAATTATGCAATATGAATTTACTTTCTTAGCTTTAGTTATGATTTTCAATTTCTTATTCAATTTCTACAAAATAATGATAATAATTTAATATTATCATTCCCTAACAACCAAGCAACCATATATAACTATAATAATTTACGAAAAATTATTTCCTTTACATACAAAAATATTTGGGTAAAATTATTTCATTTACCCTATTTGAAACAATAATGTGTTGGTTTATCTTGTTCAAGAGTTTAGAAATCCCTATCGATGACATGGCATCCCATATATCGACCAGAATCCATAGGATAAATCAACACAATATAAAACCAATTTTATATTCACTAACAAATACGCGCTCATATCTATTAATACACTCAAACTCATTCTAGAGTACCACAGACTCTATTTGAGTAATTCCTACCACATTCAAGGTTCTCGCTTAACCTTCAGCTCTGATACCAGCTGTTACAGCCCGCGAATCCGTACCTCTTGAGTCGACACTACTCTCCATCAATCAACTTAAGATGAACGGAAACACGAACCATTTGGGTTAAAGAAGAAGAGATAGTAGAAGAAAATAGAAAGCAACATCAGGATCTGACCATCGCAGTAGAATAAAATATAATAGATAGTAACAGATCTTTACATAAAAGAAAACTATATATGTATACATCACCAGCATACATCATCAGAATTTAACAACAACATCTTACAACTGGACAGTCATATAAGCTTGTCCTCAAAACTGAATACTCGGCGGAATAATAATCAAGTACGGAAGTACGTATCGCCATCCAGCTCGTCTCCTGAGCCCCACAGCATCCTTTCTTGTATCCTATAATACTCAGTCTGACCCGAGCATTATAGTTTAATTACACCCGAGTCAGTCTGGAATACCACTGTGAGAAAACCACACTCAAATTGATTATTAAAGTTTCAAAATCATTTGAAAATCAAAAGCAACTCGTAACACCACGCCACAAATAAACATGTCGGGTTCTTACCTTACGATAGCCAAAACACTTTTTATCAAACCCTCTGATATTATAATAGTGTCTATATAAAAATACTCATTCAAATAGCCGAAATTGTTATATTAATTAAATTCCAGCTACTAGCCACAGTCGTGGGTAATACAAACAAAACCGTAAAAGGCAAGTAGGGAGAATTGATTTTCAACTAATGACTAGGCACTGGGGTACCACCTGTCACAGTACGTGGCCTAGATCACCGTACTGAGGATTACTCCCAATCCCCTACAACACAAGACCGGGATTACCCCTTACTGGATAATCCCGAGTAAGATCACCCCACGGTTGGGATCAGTAATCGCACCACTAAGCCGAATAAAAAGGGACTTCTAGACAGGGATGACCTTACCCTAATGGGCGCGACTCACCTAGCCTTGCTGCATAACCCCTGATTTTTAGTCATTCCCGGTTGATGAGGCTTGAGGCTAAGCGTTACCTTTTTAGAACATATCACTTAGAATGCTTATCGCCCACCTGACCATGTTTCGAAAGCATTCATTCATTCAAGTCCGTCCCGGGTTTGAACGGAACCGAAGGCACTACTCCTACTACATCCATTTTGGAATCACCTCAGGGTTAGTAGCAACTAGCCCTTGCACTTCATTGCTCCATCTTCGAATTTGAACTCGTTTTCCCCATGAAAATGTACAAACCAGATAGAAGTGGTTTTCGAGAAATTAATTCTGATCCCGGTCTCTTCGAAACGATCAGCGCATTGGCCAATATTGATAGTCGGTTGTTTAACTATCAAATAACATTCACAGGCAACCATCAAACAATAAATAATCTCCCAAATTATTTATTAATCTCAAAATATCTTTACAAGATATATTTCCACTTTTCAACCCTTTTGAAAACAGTTTCAAACCACACTCTTCTTATGGAATAAATTCCCAAATATTTATTTCCACTGAAAACACCAAGCACAAAACTTTAGATTTCTAAAATAATTTAAAACACTTTATTATAAAACAAACTTTAAAATTTAAATTTAGAAAAACTACTTTAATACTTTATTAAAAATATATACTTTAGGAATATTTAAAATAAGGTTACTTTATAAAATATAAAACTAGATTTTCTCTTTTTAAAACAACATACCAAATCACTTTAAATAATTACTACTATAATAGATTTGAAAAATACTTACTTTAGAATTTAAACATTTAGAAATAATAAATTTTCTAAACATTCTTTTTAAAACAACATAACTTAAATTTAAAAATTTACTTTGAAAACATACTAGGCTATCCAGGGGAATATACTTCTCTTCGCATTCTTTAAAAATAAATCACTATTTATTTTTAAACAAATTTACCCATTCCTTTAAAAACTCCCACCATGAAATTTATACTTTCAAATATCCACTGATATCCGTTTCTCTTTATAAACCCAGTTTATAAATTTCTTAGTCTCAACTTCCTTTTAAAATTCCGATTCCAAACACTTAGAACAATTTCCAAATTGATTCCCAATTTACTCCATTTGACATAAATTTATTTACTTACTTAATTTATTTCAAAATCCATTAACTTCAAATTTTATCCCTTAATTATGATTTAAAATCTTATTAACTGAAAACACCAATTTCAAATTTCCCCAAACCCGTTCTTTATCCTTTTAAATAAATTCAAACCTTGAATTTTCAAATTAAATTCTTTATTTCTTGATATAATATCTCTTACGTTTAAAATTCATTATTTCACTGTTTATTCAAATCCCTTTTTCATACCCGAAATTTATTAGGATTTAAAAATCACCTTTATTCCTTTCCAATTCATTCTTATTTTTGTTCAAATTCTCAATGATTATTTTACTTAAAAATTCACTCTTTTATTTTCTTTTCAAAAATCCAATTCTGTATATTTGATAACTCAGTGTACCAAAATATATTAATTTCAACCATAGCATCCAATATTCCAATTAACAATGAAATTCACCACAGAATATCAAATAATCATGATACAGAATTATTAGAACAATCTATAAAATTTTGAGGAATCCAGTTGGATCCCTCCAACCTGTTTCCCTGCATCCACAGATGTTAGCACAAGATAAAATACCAATTCCACTTCGAGGTGGAATCACGGTATATGGGATTTATATAATACCATCTGCTATTATGTGGCGCATAGGGTCTCATCCGCTATATAATGCGGGAAATCAATCACTTCAATATATACTATATACTACTATATATAATATAGCATATCAAATCAATTCAATCATTCAACCAATTATTTAAATTTAACCATTTAAATTTAAATAAAAATCCAGATAAGTGAGATTAACTCACCTTTGATTTTATTTGCAATCCAATCCAAACCGACTTGTTTCCTCCCGATTCAAGACCTTGCACAAACATTTATACGGTTTATAAATATTTAAATTGATCGAATAATTAACCACCATTTAATTAACTAATAATTTAATTTAACTAATAATTTTCCTTTTAAAAGTCTTTTAGTAACTAAAATAATTAAATAAGTTAATTGAACAAACCTACAACCAAATCCGTTAAAATAACTAGCGAATTTAAAATAGGTATATGTATATTTATTTTTCCTTGAAACTATCTATATATTAAACCTGCATGTAAAATTTCTTTTGAAACTATATATACACACACACACACACACAGGCACACACACACACTTAAAAATAAACTATATTAAAAATCTAATCTCTATAAATTCTTCGACATTTAAAACACCTATGTATATATATTTTATATTTTTTTCCTTTCTAAAATATTTCCTATATATAATTAGTTTAAAATGGCAGGTGAATATATATTTTTAAAATTCAATTAAAATAAAACAACCCTATACCATACTGTAACTATTTATTTTCTTTTTCTGCTTTCAATAAATATGTATAAATAAATAAAATCTGCAAAATCTACCTTACGGCCTCCAGTTCGAACTCGAGATGAGTCGCCCCTTCATCGAGTTGAACGCGACTGCAAGCATTCCCAACATCAACTATGCGTCTTCCTTTATCGATCTGTCATGACCTTCCTAGATCTCACGCGCCTTCGACCAGAAGTATCGATGCCCTAGCACCATAACTTTACCCAGCCCACAACGAAGGCGACACAACCCCTCTTCGACGCCATTACACTGAGTTCGAACCCAAACTCGCCTTCACCTCCAAAACATTGCGTGCCCTAAAAGCCCTAAACGAGCTTGAGATGGACTCGATCGCGAGTCTCCTTCCACTCTGATGTCGATGAAGCCTCTCACGAACATTGATACTAACCCAAACCCTAGTCGTCGAAATCAAGTCGACCTCCTCCCTCTCATTCGTGGCCGCTTGTCACGATTTTGATTTTGAATGTGACGAATCGACTTCGAAAACTATAGGAAGCGTAAAAAGATTGAAGAAAATACGACTCGTGGGAAAAGGAAAAAAACCGGAGAGGAAGTGATTTCGATCAGCCCTTATTTATTTTCTTTTTTTCTGAATTTTGATTTTAGTTTTGAAAGAAGAAGCTCGGCTCTATTTTTAAGCGAAGGGGTTCCGTGCTTTGAACAAGAAAAGGGGACAGGATTGGATTGCTAGGGTGGCTTGTACAGAGGAGGTCGGCTGCGGTGTTCTGAAGTGAAGGGATAAAGTTATGATTTGAAAGAAAGGCAGCTGATGGGAATATTTGACCAGTCAAACAATATATTAATTTAAATTTGAATTGTCTTGAATTCAAGTCTTAAAATCTTGACATCGTATTGAGGCGTGCCACTAGGCGTTTGTAATATTAAACCCCTATTCCGAACGCAATGGAAAAGGTTACGAGTCCTAATTCGATCGTATGGAGAAGATAGCTTTTTGGATCAGTTATTATATTGAATTTTCGATATAAAATTTCAGCGCGTTTATATATCGTATGCTCACACAACTACTCTCATCACTACGAAATTTGAAATCCGATAATAATACAATATTATGGATCCAGTAGAACTGGTTTCGTCGAATTCCGAGACCGTGCCTCGGAAAGCTATTTTTAAATTCAATTTAAACGATAAAATTTCAAAATTGAACAAATCACTATTAAATTCAATTTTAAAACTTCTATTATCCTCAGCGCTATCAATATAAATTTTACCAGCCTTCGAATTATTTTTAACAGGCTTAAAACTCCGGATTCAACATTTTACCCAACTTCAAATTATTTAATTCAATAATTTAATTATCAAATAAATGGTGATATTTGAATTCAAGTTAAAAATTAACTTTTAAATATTTAAAATCAATTGAATATTCCGATTTCAAACATCCAAAAATTCCGGGTCGTCACATGATGTTTTAAAGAAAATAAAAAAAAATAATTATTTTCTAATTCAAGCTTTGAAAATGTTGAAATCGTAACTGTTTAAATGAAATTGTTTAAGGATTTAATTTGAAATTGTAAAGTTGGAATTTGAGAAATTACTTAAATCTATCGAAAGTGAATTATTTAAAAGGTTTAAATTGTTATTTAAACTTTGAATTTACTTTAGCTAAAATGGTTTAAATTGGTATTTCAAAGTTTTGGAAGTGAAATGGATTTAAACTAAATTGTTTTAAAATGAGAAATTGAATTGAAACATTCGGCCATTTGAATAGAACGGTTAAAAATTGAATTTGAAGTAAAGTTGAATTATTTTAAATTGAGGCCGATTTAAATCAAAACTTAAATACGAAGTTGACTTGAATTTGGATGTTAAAAAATTAAATTTATTGTGATTCGAAATTGGAACATGAGTTCAATTATTCGAAAAGAAGGAACGGTTTTAATATAAACTATTTTGATATAGAAAATATTTTAATAACAAATTATTTTTATATATAAACTATCTCAATTATCCAAACTATTTCAATGTTAAAACTATTTTATATTCAAAACTGTTTCCAATCTTTAAACTATTATAATTGTTCCAAACTATTTTCATATTCAAAACTATTTTAATTATTTAAAACCATTTTCAATATTCCAATTGTTTTAAAGGGGAACTATTTGGATTTTAATCATTGATTCAAATACGAATATTTTAAGGGTATGACCTATTTTGAATTTGAAATAATTTTTGAAGCAAATCTGATATTTATATACGAAGTATGACTTGTTTTTGAAACTTAAAAGGACCGACCAATGTATAAAATGAACGATTGGTTGTTAAAGAGAACGGGGCTAGATGAATGACATACTCTCTGTCATTCTACCGCAACCGTGTACGCGGTAGATGTCATCCGAAATGTAGAGATTAAATTGGCGACGTTTACTGGAATAAAGAAAGAGAACGATGATGGATGACCCAACACTTGTGTTAATTTAAAATGACTAATATAGAAGCCTATGTCTGGACAAGGGGTTAGCTACCTTTAGGGGCCATACCCCTTCATATTTCTATATTGATTTTGACTTGATCGGTGCACCTTGATTTGATTTTGGGTGTGGTGAACTCAATTGGCAGTCGCTACAGGATTTGTTACGATCAACTAGAAAGGGTAAACTGGTAGAATTCTACCTTAGACATTGCCTTATGTGTCTTGTCATACTTTTATCCTTATACATGCCCACTACGAATTTTTTAGTTTGGTACCTATAGGGGACTCACTAGCTACCGACATTACTGGTTGTGTTATAGGACCTGCATAGACTACCTACTTAAAAATGTGTTAAGTGGGGTCAATGTAAAGCCTTAACGGTATTCAATACTCTACATTATTGATAGACACTACATATATAGCATATTTTACTACATATAGATAGTTTAACGGATCCTAAGGAGGTGGAAAATCGCGTAACATCTCTTAAGTTATTGCACTCACATTGTACACTTGATAGGAGATGGAAAATTCTGTAACCATCTCTGAAGATATTGCGCTTATATTTACAAGTTATTGATTTAACTTACATAAGAAATTTTAGTTCTGACTCGAGTGTTTTGTATTTTCATTATGCTTGAGTCAGCAAGAGCATTTCAGTGTTTGAAGATATTATTTCTAAAGGACGAAGATGGAGTTTGATATGTTATATTATTAGTATTATTCCATGCATTAGTTTAGTATGTTTGTTGATTGTACTCTGATTATGTTGTAAAAATTGTGTAATTAAATGTATATTGTAAAACAGCTTCATGAACTGTTTATTTGATTATTATATTTTATCGTTCTGCTGTGAGATTCTGTATTTGCTTTCCTTATTTCACTTATTTTTTTACTTGCCTCATTAATAATCGGCCCTTTTGAATGGTTTGAGTTAGACATGTGTGGTTTATTGTCGATTTAAACCATCTAAAAAGGTTGGTCATCACACCCCCTCTCTAGTGTTAGATTAGCCTTAAGATCCATCTTCTACAAACTAACATTTGGCATCAGAGCACTAGTTTCCTAAATTTCGTAATTTGGTTTTTGAAAAGTCCTAATGGAAAAATTTATTAATAATAATTCTAACATTATTTTTGAAAAGCAATTTTACAAAATAAACATGACATTATTTCATAAATTTTGCATCCATTCATTATGAAAGGCCACCTGATCACTTGGAAAGGTATAAATTGTAGGAATAGATATGTTACGTGGCTTTTGATGAACATACACCCGATGATCAAACTTTACAAATCAAAAGGGATAAATGGGTATTGGATAGTGGATGCTTAAGGCACATGACTGGAAATCTGGAGATCTTAAAGGATATCTTTTACAAACAGTGGATCGATCAACTGTGGAGACAATTCTGAAGGATTTGTGATTGGCATCGGCAACGTCAGTAATTCTAAAACTCGTACTTTTTATAATATTTTGAACATATCGTGATGAATATTAGTCAGTTACTTAGTAAGGACTTTAAAATTAAATTTGAAAAAGATAAGTGTCATATTGAAGATAATAAGTCAAACGTTATTTTCGAAGGCATTAGAAAAGGAAATATCTGTATATTAAGTATGAAAGTGTCAAATGATAATTTATGTCTTTTAGATGTCAAGTAACCCTTGGATTAGGCCTGTCAATGGATACCCAAAAAATCCGAAATCCGATGAATCCACATCCAAAAAAAGGGATATTCTTCGATATCCGAAAAGCAGATGCGGATATCCTGTAGCGACCCTGACTTGACCTTCGAAAATTGGCACCGAATACGACACTCGTATTCAAATGCCGCAGATCCAAACGTCGAATCTGGTTCGCCGGAGCTTATAACACATCAAGTATAACAACACAGCGGAAGAAAAAGAAATGAATATCATATACAATTCCAATGAATAGAATATCCAATGATACAATATGAATCAACATCAGAGATACAAGATAATAATGCTACAGCGGAATAACAATATGATATAGCAGCGGAACCAAAAAAACTCCAAACAGCAACAACAACTCTAACTCCAAAGCACCCAAGGTAAAAACTCCAAACCACAAGCTCGAACCACCATCAATTTGCACCAAGCTAAGCAAGTCCAGTCCATGAATCCAAAGACTCCAAAGAATTCCAAAGAGAATGCTGAAAGCTACAGAATTGATATCTATATCTACTATCTGAAAAACCCAACTCTAGACTGCCCGTGTGGAAAATTGTGGGCACTCAGAGTTTAGGAAGGGAACAATAAACTCCGGGTCAGTCATGGAGCTGGTATGAGCAAACAAAAACATTTAATCTTTATAAACAAACAAAAGAATTTAAAATTGAAATCCGCAATGCTTTTTAGAAAATGAAACTACCATAAGGCCTCTCGCCACACACACGATGCAAAAGCAGAATTGGAGGAGATTTCTCCTTATGATAGTCAAATATGCTTAATACGAGAAAATTTCTTTTATATTATTATTATGAGTGCACGGTGTGGAAAATCATTTCAAAAGTATAATATAAATCCTAGCCATCATATACATTCCGAACTATGCCTACAATAACTACCATCTAAACAGTGGTGACCACCATAAGTAAATGGCGAGTTCTACAACTAAAACCGTACAAGGCGCGTATTGGCGATTGGATTTCCAACAAATTGTCAGGCTAAGGAACTTCCTGCGCCACATAGGTACGCCTCTGGAGGTACGCCTCGAGAACCTAACTGAATCTCTGCCAACACAAGGCCGGGTTACCTCTGTAACTAGGTAACTACCGACACGAGTATGCCATCCCCCAGTCGTAACCAACCTTTATCCCGAGATTCACCAACAACCACAAAGTAATAAATTTGCAGCTACCACATAGGTTAAGTATCTGGGCTTCATACCATGATACCACCTCTATCCAGAAGGAAATGAACATACCCTCAAAGGGCGCTACCCCCAAATAACCTTGCCGCATTCTTCCTGTTTCGACCATTTCGGGTTGTGAAGTTCGACGAAGTCTCGTCCACAAATCTACGCTTTTCACAAAAGCCATGCTTTGATCAACAAATGATCAGCAGCACTTCGTATGCCACATTACCAAATTGGGAATGTATCACTAGTAACCATCAACTACATAACCTCTGAGCTCGTACTTCCCAGAGAAGGGTGTTAAGCTAAGAAATAAATCTCCGCCACCAAACAGAAATGTATTTGATAGAAAACGGTTTTACATCTCAAAGTGTAATGTCAGACACACATCCATACAAGTCTGTTTTGGGTTCGAATAGAACCGAAGGCACTTCTGAAGAAGCCCTTGCAAATCCGGATAATCTCTAATCACGTCCGGACTTCCTATCACAATGGGTGCTCAAATCTCTATACCAGGGATCAGCCGATGCAAAGACATTCGACAAGAAACCCTTTCGTTTTCGAAAGTATCCGGTCTTCACCACCGGTCTTTAATTGCTATCCATATACGTCGTATCACTATTCGAAAATGGGTTATATGACACAAAGGTCCTCCCCCGGCTAAACCGAATAGTGAGCGCAATATTTAAAAACATATGGATATAGGATCTCAGTTAAGTCACACCTTATTATCCAAAACTTTTCTTTCAAGCAGTTAAACAAATTACCATTTACAAATCTTTTAAACAAAAAGATTCATTCATAGCTTTTCAAAACAATTCCATTTCAAATTGGATTAACTCATCCGGTCTTTAAATCAAAGACTCATTTCATAGCTTTTAAACAATTCCCGTTTCAATCTTTTAACATAAAAGATACACCATTTAAAATTCTATTAAATTTTAAAATAGGGTTCAACTATCTTTCACAAAGATTCAATTACAGCTTTCAAAGCCATTTCATTTCAAATTTGAAACCTTTTCATCATAATTTTGGAAATTATTTCCTTATATAAAAGCTATTATTATTTGAAAACCACTTGTTCCGTTTCGGAAAACCCGATTATATTTGCACGAGTTAAAGCTTTTAAATATAAACTTAGGTTAAATTCAAATCCTCAAAACCATATTTTTAAAATGGTTTAAAAACCCATATAAACACATTTATAGCTTGTATAACCATTTTACATCATAAATACCAGATATAGAATTCAATTTCAGATGTTGAATTCAATTTAAATCAAAATTTTCAAATTTCAAATCTTTATTAATTTATTCAAAATAACTTTCATTTTTGAAATTCTTTTTCAAAAGCTTTTCACTTTAAACCCAATCCATATCCAAACCATTTGGATTTAAAATTCAAATTCAAAATTATTTTAAAAATCTGTGACTTAACCGATTTCCATGTGCAATCCATATTTGAGTGTGTATAGTGTAGTCTAGGGGTTTCACACAATAGTGCAACATCAACAATCATCACAGATTCAAGCATATCAATATCGATAAGCGGTATAATCTATAATGCTTATCTTTATTCACAGATTCATAGATAAATAAATTATCAATCACAAAGATTCATCATTATGATTCGATGTGGGTTTCGGATAACCAACTGGAACCCGACTCGCTGTCGCATGGAAATTCAAATGTCGTCTGACAGGACAAAAAGTTTTTCACAGAAACAAATCACAAATTACAGTTCAACACAAAGCAATTTAAATTACCAAGTATCACAATCACATCAGAAATACCAATCCAGTACATAATATTTGACAAATAAATTAAACTCAATTAATTACAACGAGTAACTGATTTCTTAATTACCTTCCTAAAGTAATTACACGTACACAATTTCATAAATGATTATCATTAATTCATTAATCTAATTAATTATTAAAATTAATCACATTAATTAATGGTTAATATCCTTAGTTAATTTTCTTCATTAACTAATAACATTTCTTAATTACTTTTAATTAATCTCTAATTATAAATTAATCTAAATCATTAATTTATAAATTAAATAAATTATTCCTTAATTGTCTCATTGATTAAATCACTTAATTACCTTAATTGTTTCTAAGGTAGTCCATTTCTTTATTAATGATTTCATTAATATTAAAGGGTATTTAAAACATTACACTTTTAAATTTAAATTCAAATTCCATTTTGAATTTAAGATTCAAAATGATTAACAAATTAAACATTACCAAATTTAAATTCCATTTATAAAACTTTTAAACAATATAAAGAACATTCATTGCTTATATATGACATTTATATAAGAAAAATTTTAAACTAGATTACTTAATTTTTTATTTAAAAATTAAGCTTTTAAAATATATAAATTATTTAACTTGCAAATTCAAGTTAAAAAAATTGTTTAACTTTCATTCAAAATTAAGAAAACCTTTTATACAAGTATTTTACATAAAACAAATTTAAACATTTAATTGGAAACAAATTATTGTTTTTTTAAAAGCTATTTAATTTAAACTTGTTTAACAACATTCAGTTTAAAAAACTGATTTAAATTTCCAGATTTGGATTCAAAGTAAACTTGAATCCATTAGATTAAACATTTATTTTAAACCTTTGATTTTAAACCTTTGATTTAAATCTTTGATTTTATATTCTTGATTTTTTCTAAAAATCCAAATTTTATTTTTTATAAACCTTAAGATTCAAAAGTTTCATTTGAACCTATAGTTTAAACTTTGAATTTAAACCACTGTTTAAATTCTGGTTTCAAATTTTAAAATTAAATTTAAAATCTGAAAACTATCAGGTTGTTAAACCTGAAAACCCACATTTAAATATTTTAAAAACTTTTATTTCATTTCAGATTAGAATTCAAAAATGAATTTGTATCCACACTTCAAACTGATTTGAACTTTGTTTAAATCAAGTATACAAATTTAAATTCCATTTAAATTTGTTTTAAATCTCAAATTGTTGTCAGGTTTTTATAAACCTGAAATAAACAACTGACCCGAGGCAAACAAGATTTGCTTCGAGTCATCTCCTCTTCTGCTTCGAGTCAGGTACTCGAAAAACTCGAGTTTACCCTGAGTTCAAATCTTCTGCACAAAACAAATTCACCAGAATTCAAATTGCACGGTGCACGTGCACCGTGGCTCCGGCCATCTCAAGCCATCCACCAACACTTCAATTCATCAACGACCATCACCTCAATCGATCACGATTATCCAAAATCACCCAGAAGCTCTTCATCAAAATCCAGCAAGTTACCCAAACCAGGAACAAAGACTTCAACTAAAACCCCTAACCTGTCATCGCATCGATCTCACATCTCCGGCCACCAGAGTGACAACAATGACGACCATAACTTCGTCAACTCACCAACTTCCATTACCCAAAGTCTCATTACGCTCGATCAACTGAAAAAGACGTGCCGATCCAAAACATTCAACCCAGATAAACTAGGATTACTGACCAAAACCTACCATCGCCACCTCCACAGTGATTCTGATCAACTTCTAGCCTTTTTTCCCGAATCCACGATCCCTCTTCCACCTCCAGGAAGAACCCCAATCTCCCATAGTAAGTGGGTCACCAGAAACTTCAAAAAGACCAATTTCTGGTGAAACCAGACATACACCCATATCTTACTTCTAAAAATCATGATTTAAGTTTAAAAAAATCATGGTTCGGTTTAAGTATTCAGTTTACATTCCTGAATTTATCAATTAAGATGTTTGAATTTCCAGATTTATTACACATGCACTGTTATTTTAAACTTCTAGTGAGATTTCAAATTCAGTTTAACTTAAAGAAAATTTTAAAATCTTCTTTATGACAAAACATATAAGTTTTATTTAAATCTTAAATCCAAACATATATTGGATTGATGGAAATTGATTTTTTTGAATCAAACACTGGAGCCTGGAATCTAAACAGAGCAATGCTAATTTATAGCACATGCACACAACTAGATACATACATACATTATATTTGACAAATAACTTAAATCAATTAATTACAATAAGTAATTAATTTCTTAATTACCTTCCTAAAGTAATTACACGTACACAATTTCATAAATGATTATCATTAATTAATTAATCTAATTAATTATTAAAACTAATCACATTAATTAATACTTAATAATCCTTAGTTAATTTTCTTAATTAATTAATAACATTTCTTAATTACTTTTAATTAATCTCTGATTATAAATTAATCTAAATCATTAATTTATAAATTAAATAAATTATTCCTTAATGGTCTCATTGATTAAATCACTTAATTACCTTAATTATTTCTAAGGTAATCCATTTCTTTATTAATGATTTCATTAATATTAAAGGGTATTTAAAACATTACACTTTTAAATTCAAATTCCATTTTGAATTTAAGATTCAAAATGATTAACAAATTAAACATTACCAAATTTAAATTCCATTTATAAAACTTTTAAACAATGTAAAGAACATTCATTACTTATATATGAAATTTTTATAAGCAAAGTTTTAAACTAGATTACTTAATTTTTATTAAAAATTAAGTTTTAAAATATATAAATTATTTAACTTCAAATTCAAGTTAAAGAAATTTATTTAACTTTAATTCAAAATTAAGAAAACCTTTTATACAAGTATTTTACATAAAACAAATTTAAACATTTAATTGGAAACAAATTATTGTTTTTTTTAAAGCTATTTAATTTAAACTTGTTTTAAAAACATTTAGTTTTAAAAACTGATTTAAATTTCCAGATTTGGATTCAAAGTAAACTAGAATCCATTAGATTAAACATTTATTTTAAACCTTTGATTTTCTATTCTTGATTTTTTTTTAAAAAATCCAAATTTCATTTTTTTTAAACCTTAAGATTCAAAAGTTTCATTTGAATCTATTGTTTAAACTTTGAATTTAAACCACTGTTTAAATTCTGGTTTCAAATTTTAAAATTAAATTTAAAATCTGAAAACTGTCAGGTTTTAAACCTGAAAACCCACATTTAAATATTTTAAAAACTTTTACTTCATTTCAGATTAGAATTCAAAAATGAATTTGAATCCACACTTCAAACTGATTTGAACTTTGTTTAAATCAAGTATACAAATTTAAATTCCATTTAAATTTGTTTTAAATCTCAAATTGCTATCAGGTTTTTATAAACCTGAAATAAACAGCTGACCCGAGGCAAACAAGATTTGCTTCGAGTCATCTCCTCTTCTGCTTCGAGTCAGGTATTCGAAAAACTCGAGTTTACCCTGAGTTCAAATCTTCTGCACAAAACAAATTCACCAGAATTCAAACTGCACAGTGCACGTGCACCGTGGCTCCGGCCATCTCTGGCCATCCACCAGCACTTCAATTCATCAATGACCATCACCTCATTCGATCATGATTATCCAAAATCACCCAGAAGCTCTTCATGAAAATCCAGCAAGTTACCAAACCTGGAACACAGACTTCAACTAAAACCCCTAACCTGTCATCGCCTTGATCTCACATCTCCGTCCACAAGAGTGACAACAACCCCGACCACAACTTCGTAAACTCACCAACTTCCATTACCTAAAGTCTCATTGCACTCGATCAACTGAAAAAGACGTGACGATACAAAACATTCAACCCAGATAAACTAGGGTTACTGACCAAAACCTACCATCGCCACCTCCACAGTGATTCTGATCAACTTCTGGCCTTTTTTTCCCAGATCCACGATCCCTCTTCCACCTCCAGGAAGAACCCCGATCTCCCATAGTAAATGGATCACCAGAAACTTCAAAAAGACCAATTTCTTGTGAAACCAGAAATACACACATACCTTACTTCTAAAAATCATGATTTAAGTTTAAAAAATCATGGTTTGGTTTAAGTATTCACTTTACATTCCTGAATTTATCAATAAAGATGTTTGATTTTCCAGATTTATTACACATGCACTGTTATTTTAAACTTCCAGTGAGATTTCAAATTCAATTTAACTTAAACAAAATTTTAAAATCTTCTTTATGACAAAACATACAGGTTTTATTTAAATCTTAAATCCAAACATATATTGGATTGAGGGAAATTGATTTTTTTGAATCAAACACTGGAGCCTGGAATCTAAACAGAGCAATGCTAATTTATAGCACATACACATAACTATATACATACATATATATACAGAACCATCTACATCTATTCACACAAACACAAAATTTCCATAGAAATTAACATGCAACCACATTTACTTAAGTTATGTTAAATAAAAAAATGTCACTCACAGGTGAAAGAAACAAAGAAGTTTGGTTTTAAAAAGAAAGTTTGCTCACATTTTTTTGAAGGACAGAGGAGAAGCTTGAGTTTTGAAAATCTGAACCATTCAATTCCTTTCAAATTGCTCTGCCTTCAGTCTTTGAATCTCACTTCTTTACTTGCTTAAATCCCCAGATTTTCTTTGTTTTGTGTTATCATCCCCTCAGATTGAAAATGATAGAGTTTATTAAGGTTTTAATTGCTTCAAAAATTTATCTTACTCATGAGTTTTCTTGAATTTACCTGAGAATGACAGAGCAGAGAAACAAAGAACAGAGAATGATTTGTTTGATCTGGTTTTTCAATTCTGCAGTTTTGCTTGTTGTCCAGATCTTCATTTCAGGTTAAAGCTTTGAATTTTTTTTCTATGTCTACGGGTTTGCAAATTTGATTGTTTTTGGAATTTCCAGTTTGAATCTTACTGATTTTTTTGAACCTGTTTTTGGTTCAACTTTGAATCTGTTTTTATTTTTATATTTCCAGACTTTAAATTTAATAATTTTGGAGATGGAAGAAAACTTAATACATTAGCTTGGTTAGTTTTCTTAATACACGTTGTAAAAATTAAGTTTAAAAGAAAAATTCAAATGCCACTTGTAATTTACAAATCATATTAGGCTTACATTTGTTAGTTTATGTAGTTACTTTGGTTACAAATGTCATTATGTGATAAATTTATGTTTACACCTTTAGTTCAATTAATTTTAAATTTTAGTTATAAATCCTTACTTTAAATTAATTTATACATTTTTTTAAAACCTTATTTCATTTCATTTTTTTATTTGCAAACCATGTTTTCATGTTTTTCTTACTTATACAATTTAATAATACATGATTTGAAATCAATTTATCAAATCCTATTCAAGTTGTACTATTATGTTTTAATGTTTTAAATACATACACAAACCTTAATTCAAATGTATTGTTTTCATATTTATTTATATATTTACAAACTTATATTAGGAATCATATTTTAAAATGGTTTAATTCCAATTTATACTAATTATGGGTTTAAATGTTATGTGCTTATAAATGAATAAATAATCAAATACATTTTCATAAACATATTTTTATATTCCATTTATCATCTATTTCTCTTAAAGTTCAAATCAAATACTTATTTATAATTCACTGGATTTCAAATTAATTAATTTTATTTATTCTAATAAATTTTCTAATTAATTTATAATTAAATTCACAACCTAATTTCAAAAATAAAATTAATTATCAAATTATCTTAACTAAAATTTCAGGGATGTTACATATCCGATATTCGAAAAGAAAATCGGATGCGGATGTGGATATGGGCATATCCGTATCCGAAAAACATCCGTCCGATCCGAAATTTTCTGTGTATTGCCATTTTATCATTATGTATGTTGCTATTTTATCATTTGAATTGATGTAATATCGTGTAAACTTGTTTGATATTATGTGTGTTGCCATTTTGTCATTTGAAAAACTGATTTGTATTGTAGTGTGTGTCCATTGACAGCACTGGCACAAAAGATTTGGTCGTTTGAATTTCAAACACGATCTAAAATTTCCAAATATGATCTAATTATAGGTCTTCCTAATATCAGTTTTGATGTTAACAATCTATGTGATGCATATCAATTAGGAAAACTTAGAAAAAGTTCATTTGGATTAAAAGATACGATTTCTACCTCTCAACCCCTTGAACTTCTTCATCTAGATTTTTTGGTCCTTTGCAAATACAATCTATAAATTATAATAGATATGTCTTTGTAATCAAAGATGATTTTTCTAGGTTAACGTGGATGATTTTCCTAAAATTTAAGAGCGATGCTTTTGACATGTTTAAAATCTTTGTTAAAAGACTTTAAAATTAAATGCCTATTAAAATTAAAACAATTAGAAGTGACAGTGATAGAGAATTGAAAAATGAAAATTTTGAAAATTTTGGTAATAAGAAAGGTATTAACCACAAATTTTAATTTCTAAAAACGTCTCAATAAAATGGAGTAGTAGAATGTAAAAATAGAACGATTCAAGAGTGCGCTAGAACTATTTTAAATGATAGTAGCTTACCTAAAAACTTTTAGGCTGAAGCAGTTGCTACAACATGTTATATGTTAAATAGAACTTTAATAAGATCTTTGGCTAAGAAAACACCATATGAATTATTTTATAATAAAGCCTAAAGTATCATATTTTTTATTTTTTGGTAGTGAATGCCTTATATTGAATGCTAAAGAAAACTTAGATAAATTTGATGCTAAAGCACGTAATGTATGTTAACTGGATATTCAAACAGAAGTAAAGCTTATAGAGTTTTCAATAGTAGAACTAATATTACTAAAGAAATGCTACATGTTTCATTCAATGAAAATGTTAAAATCAATAATAACAATTGTGATGAATAAGAAAATGATAATAATGAAATCCTAAATAATGAGACAAATAATGATGATGATAATACTGAAAATATGTATCCAAATAAGAGAGCCTAATTGTCATGGATTCTTGATATGCAAGAAGAACTGAATCAGTTTAGTAGAAATGATGTTTGGAAACTTGTTTACAGACCAAGTGGTCAACATATAATTGGAACAAAATGGGTATACAGAAATAAATTAAATGAACAAGGTGAGGTCATTAGAAATAAGCTCGCTTAGTAGCTCAACAATATAGTCAAGAAGAAGGGATAGATCTTGATGAATTTTTTAACCCATAACCAGATTAGAAGCAATAAGAATCTTACTTACTTTTGCAAATCATAACAATTATAATTATTTCAAATGTATGTTAAAATCACTTTTCTAAATGGTTTTATTAAAGAAGATGTTTATGTTAGAACAACCCCCTTTATTTGAAGATGACAAATTTCCAAATCGTGTTTACAAATTAAAGAAAACTGTATATGGTTTAAAACAAGCTCCTAGGGCATGGTATGATAGACTTAAATCATATTTATTACAATCTAATTTTGAAATTGGGAAAGTTGATAGAACACTATTTATTAAAAGAAATAACGGTGATATCTAACTAATACAAAATATATGTAGATGATATCATTTTTGGATCAATAAATGAACAACTACACAAAGAATATTATTATATCATGACAAAAGAATTTGAGATTAGTCATATGGAAAACTAACCTTCCTTTTAGGGTTACAAATAAGGCAGTTAAATAATGGAATTTTTATAAGTCAAGAAAAATATGCCAAAGAATTAGTTAATAAATAGGATATGTTTAATACCAAAGGTAAACCAACTCCTATAGCAATTAATGATATATTAAGTAAAGAAGGTAACTCAAAGAATGTGGATCAAAAACTTTATAGAGGTATGATAAGGTCTTTACTCTATATCACTGCAAGTAGACTGATATAATGCGTAGTGTTTGTCTCTGTGTAAGATACCAATCCCAACCTAAAGAAACCCATCTAAAATCCATAGAACGAATATAAAGATATGTAAATAAAATACTCTAGACTACGAAATTTTCTACCCGAAAGAGGATTCCTTTGATTTAATTTCATATAGTGATGCTGATTACGCTGGTTGCAAATCAGACCGAAAAAGTACAAGTAGAACTTGTCACCATTTAGGACACTCTCTAGTTTCCTGGTTTAGCAAAAAGCAAAATTATGTATCTCTGTCCATAACAAAAGTAGAATATATTTCAGCATCATTAGCCTGTTCTTAGGTTATTTTTATACAACAAACATTAAAAGATTTTGGTTTAAATTTTATTAGATTACCAATATACTGCAACAATATTAGTGCAATTAATTTACCTAAAAATCCAACTCGTCATGCTAGAACTAAACATATAGATATACGACATCACCTTCTAATAGATAACGTAAGTAAAGAAATAATCTCACTAGAATTTATAAATACTAAAAATCAAATAGCTGTTATATTAACAAAACCACCAAATCAAAAATTGTTTATTAAGCCAAGAAGAGAATTAGGAATATGTTCTTTCTTAGAAATATAAAAAATAAAAACATACAAACTAAAAACTAAAAAGAAATACAAATTATCAAAAATACACTAGATATGTCGACATATCAACTTCCTATATGTCGACATATGCAGCTATTTTCAGAATTCAAATTTCCCTCCTTAATTCAAAACTTAAAATGTCTATATATAACCATTTTGTTTCAAAAAAACCCATTTTATAGTCTTCTTCTTTTTGGAAATCACAAATAAAATAAAATTAATGGATCATACTAATTCCAAACGTCCAAGGGATGAATCCACATCGTTTTCACTCGATTCTCCTACTCTGGACCCTCTCCAAACCTCTACAATGGCCAAAGTAACCAAGATTGAGAGTGATCTAAAGCATACTCTCTATATACCCTCTGAAATGGAAGCCATTTAATTGAGAATGATGAAGCAATAAGAGAACCATGGTCGAATTCTGCAAAATCTTCAGAAACATCTATTAGATAATCCAATAATCCAACCGTAAATGAAGGGGATGAACCTAATCATACGGGTGAAGAAGAGGAAGAAAAGGAAGAAGAGGAGGAAGAAGCAGAAGAAAAAGAGGACGACAATAAAGTTAGATGCGTCGGTGAAGTATGCTTCGATCGAGATAGAAATCTCGTCGAACAAAAAGGGAATTTCAGTCTTCACTACCCTCTCCGTCGCATCCACAAGTCCCCCATTATCAAGAGAAAACCATAGGACTTAGGATTAGTATTCTATAGTTTGATTTGTTAGAATTTGGATCTAATTTCTTATGTATGTTTGTTTTTTATTTGTGTGTTTGGTTTGAATTTGGATTTGAATGTATGGATTGGATTTATTAATAAAATTAGTTTCATTAACATATCAATTTTATATATCATATTGTACCTTAGTTAGAAGGAGTTTTAGTTATGCTTTTGTTAATTACAAAGGGTGAGAAATACATAAAATATCCAGGAATAGATTGAGGGGAGTTTTGTAACTTAAAGGGAGTTATGTCATGTTTTATAAACATGATTGTCATCATCAAAAGGAGGGAGATTGTTAGTACCTTAGGCATTTGTTTTGATGACAACAACCATATGACATTATATAAAATAAAAAAACTAAATTTTTTGTCAAATTATATATAGTATGTAGTGTAGGATATTAGACAGTTATTGATTTAGAAAACTGCACGGTATCAAGAGAAAATTCAATAGCCTGATATACCGATTCAAGAGTTTGAGATTGAAGACTCATGACTTTTGAAGATTCAAGATATCACGATAAGTTATAGAGTCATGTATTATTTTGTTAAAACCTTGGGAGCACTTCTTTGATCTCTCTTCATTTTTCAGAAAGGTTTTGAAATATGTTCTCCAATTTAAATGATTTTCAAATAAGTTGAATTTTAAAAACGATTTTATAGAATCCCTATTCTCAAAATGATTTTTCAAAATAACCTTCAAATAATTTTTAACTTTTAATTATTTATTTACAAGATTATTATATTTTGCGTGATTAATTTTTTAAGTATTTTATATTTTAATATACTTAATATTATATTTTGATATAGTTTTAGTTTTATTCTTAGTATTTTTAAAAATATATTTTGACCTTTATTAATATTTTGATTTTAAATATATATTCACTAATACTTTATATGTATTATTTTCAAAAGAAGTTCATATTTAAATACTTTAGATATTAAAATATTAAAAAATAATTTTATATAGTTTTCTTAAGTTTTATTATGACTAAAATGTGTATAAACTATGCTTAAATGATTTTGCAAAGTATCAAAATATTTTACAAAACTTACCATTTTATAAACAATTTTATCTAGTGGTTTTTCAAAACTTCAAAGGATGTGTCGAATATCTCCATCATGTGTGTCGATATATAGGTCGGGAATTTCAAAATTCAAATTTGAATGAAAGTGTCTTTTCATCATATCTCTTCACAAATGGACATGATTGTTGTTTCTCTATAAATAGGGTTTTCCAAACGAATTTTTATTAAATACTTTCTTATATTTTCTCCCCTATTTCACTTTCTTGATTTCTAAAATAAATTCTACTCAAAATCTTTCCAAATTCATCTAGAGTTAAATTCAAACTTTGTTGTTTTGATTCTCTGCTGTTTACTCTCTGATCTCTCTCATCTTTCTTACTCAAACCAAGATCAAAGTGCTATTCAAGGGGTTATAGGATCATTTATACTCAAGATCAAGAAATTGATTTTGTAAACTCGATCAAATCAAACTGTTATACTCTTGGTTGTGCTTGATGTCCTTAAAATCTAAGTGGGCGTGCTTGTGTCCCGTCTAAATCAAGTGAGTGTGCTTGATGTCCCATTTGAATACAAGTGGGTATGTAGGTGTCTCATTTGAATCCAATAAGCATACCCAACACTCGAAAAATCTAAAGGGTGTGTCTTGTAGCCTTAAAATCGAGATTGCTTTGACTTTAATATTCGGAAAAAAATATGTATAAGAAATTGTATAGGACTGGATGTAGGATAAATATAACAACCCTGGTTTTGTGATTACCTATGAAAATAAATTATAAAGATGGTTATAATTTAAAATGGAGAAATAAATAAATTTGGAAAATGGGAAATTTGTTGAAAATTGTTTATTTTAAATAAACAATGGGTTTTGAATATATAAAATGGAGTTAAGCTGTTTTGGTTATGAATTAAATGAGAATAAAAAACTATGTTGATTAGGTGGTATTAATTTAAATAAAAGATAAAAGAATTTAATTCAACAATAATTTGTTGTAAATAAATATAAAATGTATGAAATAAAGTTTTAGAATTTTTATTATGTTAGTTTGGGGTAAAAATGAGCATTAAATGGTTATAATTTATTGAAATGCAATAACTATGGAAATAATGGTCAAATAGTGATTTTTGTTAATTTTAATGATGTGTTAAAAATTAAATATGGTTAATATTGAAAAATAAAATGTGAAATATTGGTTAAAAACAATATTTGGGTGTAAAAATATTTTTATTATGGTTTGTTATGATTATTTACACAAAAAATGAATTTTATGGAATTTTGTTGTTAAAATGTTAATTTATTCAAATAAATAGTGTAAACTAAAGCATTTAAGAAAAATTAGAATTGTAGTGATGGAAATTGGTTTTTAATAGCTAAAATAATTTATATGTTGTTTAACAATTAAACATAAAACATGTAGTTCTGTTAATTATTTGGTTTAATAAAGTGATATAGTGTAATAATATGTTGATATTATGTGTTAATAGTTGCCAAATATGTCAAATTAAAACTGAAATGATCACATGAGCTTAATGGGTAGGGATTTGGACCAAATCCAAACCCACTTACCCAATTTCTAGAAAGAACTGAAGAGGAATAGAACATTCAGTACGTTCATTTTTCTCTCTTCACTCTTCCTCTTATTCTCTTCTTCCAGAAAAGAAATTAATGGCTTCTCTGTAATTGCAAAATCCCTCCCCAAACTAAATAAAAATCAAAGATAATTTGTGAATTTTAAAGCTTAACGGGTAATCATCCCAAAATGTAGATTTGTTTCATCAATTTCTTAAATTTAGGAACTGTAATGTATATAACCTTTTTTTCTTCTTTTGCACATTTGTTCTTCCTTCTATTTTAAGGTTCCTAAAGTCCACGCCAAAGTAATCATCTTGCTAAAGCTTTGCTTAATTTTGGTGCTAAGGTGAGTTTTAAACTCACATTTCTAACCTAAATAAGTTTTGGGTGTTTCTGTTGTTGAATTTTGAGTTTACTGTATAAACTAGTGTAAATAGTTTTTATAGCAAGTATATAATTTCTGACTGTCACATTACAATCCAATTTGCTATTGAATCTTGCACCAAATCCATGTCGGAATTCCTCCTGATTATTGTTTGTGCATAGTTGTATTTGCACGCCAAATTTTACGTCTCAGTTCGTCTAGAAACTATGTCGAAATCCACTTAGAAAATCGAATCGGAGCATGCAGAGAAGGCCTAGAGGAAGAACGACCTCAGATCGACCTTCCACATACCTAGATCGACCTTCAAGGTCGACCTAGACCACTTGATGGTCGACCTTCAAGGTCTACCTAGCCATATGTTGGGTCGACCTGCTGGTCGATCCATCTACGCCTTGTTCTATGTCCTTTTCTGGCCTATTTCGCTGATTTTTGCTACATTTTCCTACTGATTTTTGTACTGATTTCTGAGGGCTTCATCATGTGAATGAGAAAGTCTATATTTAGTGATTTTTTGCATTGAAATGTTGTTGATTTACTTGGGTTTTGAATTGAGAAATTACGTTGAATTTGTTGTGATTTCGATGATTTCGTGCGCGGATTTTATAATCGATTTCAAAGTGAATTTTAAATGTAAAAACCGAATTTGAAATAAATATTTTTCCAAATCGATTTTGTAAGTATGAATTTATTTCCAAGCCTATTTTAAATATTAAATAATATAATTAACTATTTTTAAAGGGATTTTAAAATGAAATAGTTTCCAAATATTTTCAGAACATCATTTTTAACTCGTTTTCCCAAAGTAAATTATTTTCTATAAAATTACACATTTTTTCACTCTTTGAGAGAACGAGGAAGTGACTGAAACGATTTAGTAAAACATGTGGTATGGGACACATGCGCTTACTTTTTCGGTTAATTCCAGACTTGTTCAATTAAGGTCATACACGACAATGAAATTGACACCATGTAGTAAACGGTTAAGTGAGAATGTGTGGTATGGGACGCACTATTGTCACTGAATTGGTTACTATATGGAAGTTTCTGACACTTTGTCTTGGATCTTCAGGTATGTTGATTGCCAGTAATAGACCTTCGGGTCATTTCTTGGGCTATCGGACCATTTGTTGGACCATTGAGTCATTTGTTGGGCTTTCGAGCCATTTGTTGGACGCCAAATTTGTTGTTGATAGTACTTGGCAGGGTTCGGGAATATGTTATTGATGCATGTGCGGCATAGCTTAGACTCGCTATTTGTTGGGATCTACCTTTTGTTGTTTTTTCTAGATTTCATTATTTTTTATTTCTAGAAATTATTGATTTTCAAATGTTTTCACCATTTTGTTGGATGTTGGAGTTATACATAGCCCTTGTGCTATTTGATGATGACAACATTGTGATTATATTTTTGTTGTTTTAAACTCTTTAGTGAGTTCCATATGTTGAGATTTATGTTGTTTTGGTGATATGGTTTGTACGCCTTATGTTTTTTGATGTTTTGGCATTTACGCCTTATGTTGTTTGGTGATTTGGCTCACAAGCCTTATGTTGTATGTTGATTTGGGTCATATGCCTTATGGTGTCACATGATTTGGCTTATATGCCATATGTTGATTTGAGAACATGGAGTTCATCTCCATGGCAAGTTATTATCCTCCTTGTGTATCTTATCTTTACCTATCATGTACTAACCATCTTGTTTAGGCTAGACTGGCCCGTGTGTTTATATTTTTATATGATGCTTGGTTCAGACCGAGTCATTACAGGTCAGTAGATTGCGGTTTAACCCCTACCCTGCTTTGTTCCGCTGTGATCTTTCCTATTTATTGCTTAGTGTATGTTTTGATGTAGCCCCTTTTTGTTGTAGTACTCTGATGTATATATTCTTTCGTGGCTCTAATGTATATTTGGTTCGTAAGATCCAAACTCATGTAGCATGTTATGTTGTACGTCTGCTGACTCTATATAAGTATATATATGTATATGTTCTTGTTCTACAATATGAAGTATTTGATGTTATTATATTTGTCCTGAATACGATCCTTGGCCACCATAATTTTATGTTGACCCTGAATCGAATATGTCGATCCACTTAAGAAAGAAAAAAATTGGACGCTCAATCGACGTATTCGATACTCGTTTAAGACAAAGCTCACGGATGGTCGCTCCTATCCCATCCTATTCTTTGCACTAACAGACAGTATTACCTAGTAATGCTCTTTATTAGTGTGGATCTCAGGGTGAGGTGTCACAGCTTGGTATTAGACCTGAGTTTAGAACAAACATGATAAAAATAGCACAAAACTAGAATAATACATATGTTGTAGAGAATCTAAAGGACAATATTCGTGCCATCCCAAATTGTCATTGTCCTTAACCATCATCCTTCAATCAATTGAGTTGTTAGGGGTAGGTAATAGATTTGGGAATACGTCTAGGAATGCATTTTTAATTCCGTAGTATTCCATATATTGAATTCTATTATCAATGGTACACTCCCTATGAATAATTTGTATCTTATCTTATTACTTTCAGTATTATGGTTGGAAGAGGCAGAGCAAGCCATTCTGGGGCTGGGCGGTCCAATGGCCTGCATCCAGATGAAGTCTATATGTCTGCCAATCAGTTTATGGAGTTAATTTGTAGGACTCAGCCTCCAGCTCCTACTCCTACACCTCCACTTCTTAAGTCACCATTTGCATGCATGTGCAGCGACTTTTTGCACCTTGGAGGCAAGCCTTTCAAGGGTTTAGAAAGTATATTGGAGGTCCAGGCCTGGTTGTGTACTTGTGATCGTATACTTTCTCGCATGGATCTTTTCGACCACCATCGCATACTCATAGCATCTAATATGTTGCACGAACGTGCTCTGGATTGGTATGAGCTTTTGATTGCAAAAGTTGATGAGTCCTCTATTTCTTACGATCGGTTAAAGGAACGATTCGAGTTGAAGTTTGTTCTCGAATCAGATAAAGCCATCCTTGCTTAACGTTTCCTCGTTGAAGCAAGGGAAATCTTCTATCTCTGAAGAAGTATTGAAGAAGCCCTTAATGCTTCAGCTTAGGGTCACTTTGAGTAGCTAGTTGACTCGGCCCTTCTCCATAAAGTTTTCGAGAAGGATAAGGACAGAAGTGATGAGATTGGGGTTCGTTCGAAGCCCAATTATAAGGAGTGGTTTCCTTTCCATAAGTCCAAATCTTTTTAGCTTAATAAAAAGAAGAAGCGGGTAGGTTCTAGTCCTAATTCTGAGGTAGCACACCTTCAGAAAGGATGCTACAATTGTGGTTCTTATGATCATTTGGTTAGGAATGTCCCAAGCCACGCATTTGCCGCTATTGTAAGCAAGAGGGACATTGGTCTTCATCGTTCCCTAGAGCTCCCAAGGGTCCTAATTCTGGGAAGCTGAATGTTGATGATGCTTCTGGTGGTTCTTCTATCCCAGTGGTACTTTTTCTTCTATTTTGGAAGGTTCTATTCCATGGCCATTCTATTCAAGTTATCTTCGATACGGCTGCGTCACACTCATTTGTATCGAAGGAGCTTGTTGATGCCATTCCTTTGGATATATCTTGTCTTATGACTTCTTTGAGGATTGCGAATTCTATTGGGGAATCCACAACGCTTAGTATGTTTTGCAAGGATGTTGAGATTGTTCTTTGTGGTTATTCTTTTCATGCGAATCTGCATGTTATTTAGTATCTTGGTTTTGACATGATTTTGGGGATGGATTGGCTTGTCCATTATGAAGCCCAAATTGTGTACCCCGAAAGTATTCTATATCTCAAGCATCCTGATTTTGTTGATCATTTATCTGTTATTCTTCAAGATGTTGATAGTAGTTCCAAAGATTCATTGTTTTCTCTCGAATCTCAAGACAATGATGACATATCGAGAATTCCTATTGTTTGTGAGTTCTTCGATGTTTTTGAGCCTGTTTCAGGTTTGCCACCCAAGTGAGCAATTGAGTCCCACATTGATCTTATTCCTGGTGCTCAGCCTGTCAGTCGTCCTCCCACGAGGATGTCTACCAAGGAAAATGAGGAACTTAAGAAGTAGTTTCTGGAACTATAAGCTAAGCAGTTTATCCAGTCTAGTTCATTTCCATAGGGAGCTACTATTGTTTTCATTAAGAAGTATGATGGTACTCTTAGGCTTTGCGTTGACTATCGCAAGCTTAATGAGTTGACTATCAAGAATAAGTATCCCTTGCCTAGGATCGATGATATGTTCAATCAATTATCTGGTGCCAAAGTTTTCTCTCAGGTTGATCTCGCTACCGGATTCATCAGCTACGAGTTGCGGAGGATAGCATTCTTCTTACCGCATTCCGCACTCGTTATGGATCTTATGAGTGGCTCGTGATGCCGTTCGGTTTGACGGACGCTCCTACTTTTTTTGTTGATCTTATGAATCGAGTATTCTGAGAATATCTCGATAAGTTCGTTTTTGTTTTCATTGATTATATCCTTGTTTATTCCAAATCTGAAGCTGATCTTGCCCAACACTTGAGGATTGTCTTAAGTATCATCCGTCGAAATCGACTTAAGGATAAATTCTCTAAGTTTCATTTCTTGGTGCAGAAGATGAAGTTTCTCGGCCACGTTATTTCTTCTGATAGCATCTCTGTCGATCCTTAAAAGATCGAAGCTATTCAGAATTGGAAGACGGCCGAGAATGTTTCTGAGATTCGTAGTTTTCTTAGATTGGTATGTTATTATCGTCGGTTCATTAGAAATTTTCTCTCGCATCACCCTACCTCCTATTAACCTCACGAGGAAAGAAGTTCATTTCTTTTGGTTCGATAAGTGTGAGTCTTCCTTTCAGAAATTGAAAGAATTTCTTACTGATGCTCCTATCTTAGTGGTTCCCGAAAGGAATCAAGATCTTGTTGTTTATAACGATGCCAGTCATTATGGTCTCAGTGTTGTTCTTATGTAGAAAGATCGGGTGGTTGCTTGTTCTTATGCAAAAAGATCGGGTGGTTGCCTACGCTTCTAGGCAATTGAGGCCGAACGAGATTCGGTACCCTACGCATGATTTGGAATTAGCCACCATAGTCTTTGCCTTAAAGATTCGCGACATTATCTTTTAGGCGAGCGAATTTTTTTTTTAATGATCACAAATTTTTGAAATATCTATTCACTCAGAAAGAGCTTAATATGCCGCAAAAGCATTGGGTCAAGTTCCTTGCCTCTTATGATTTTGATATCCAGTATACTCCTAGAAAGGGGAACCGAGTTGCTGATGCGTTGAGTCGCAAATAGCAAGTCGTCGTTTCCATGATGTTGATGGAGTGGAATATGTTGGAAGCTTTATCTTCTTGCGATATTCGTGATCATGCATCTACATCTGATTCTCCTGTTCTATTATTCAGTATGGAAGCTTGTCTTAGTTTATTGGATCGTATTTTCGATGCTCAGAGGCAAGATCCTGATCTTTTTCATCTTATTCAGCTTTGTAAATCGAAATCCCATGGGGATGAGTTGAAGGATTTCGATATTGATGCTCGTGGTTGTATTCGTAGGAAGGTAAGTTAGTCGTGCATAATGTTGCTAATCTTAGAAAAGAAATTTTTGATGAGTGTCACCGTTCTAAGTATACTATTCATCCCGGTAGTAGTAAGATGTATGCCGATATGAAACTTATATACTATTGGGAAGGTATGAAGCGAGATGTGGCAAGTTATGTGAGCAATTGCATGACTTGTCAACATATCAAAGCCGAGCATCAACATCCTAGTGGTCTTTTGCAACCTCTTGAAGTCTCGTTGTGCAAATGGGAACAGATCTCGATGGATTTCACTGATGGTTTACGTCGATCGAAATCTGGCCATAACAGTGTGAGTGATTGTTGATCATTTGACTAAATCTGCCCAAATATTTTTAATCTGGTTTGTTATGATTATGTAAATATGAAAATGAATTTTGTGGAATTTTGTTGTTAAAATTTAATCTATTTAAATAATAGTGTAAATTAAAGTATTTAAGCAAAAATAGAATTTTATTGATGGAAATTGGTTCTTAATAGCTAAAATAACTTTTATATGTTGTTTAACAATTTATTAAACATAAAACATGTAGTTATGTTAATTATTTAGTTTAATAAAGTGATATAGTGTAATAATATGTTGATATTATGTGTTAATAAGTTGATAAATATGTTAAATTAAAACTTAAATTATACATGAGCTTAGTGGGTAGGGTTTTGGACCAAATCCAAACCTATTTACTCAATTTCTGGAAAGAGCTGAAGAGGAAAAGAAAATTTAATGCATTCATTTTTCTCTCTTCACTCTTCCTTTTATTATTTTCTTCTAGAAAAGAAATTAACGGCTTCTCTATGATTGCAAAATCTCTTCCCAAACTACATAAAAATCGAAGATAATTAGTGAATTTGAAAGCTTAACAGGTAATCATCCCAAAACGTAGATTTATTTCATGAATTTCTTGAATTTAGGAACTGCAATGTCTGTAACTTTTGTTTCTTCTTTTGCATGTATGTTCTTCCATCTATTTTCAGGTTCCTAAAGCAAAATCCAAGCCACTATCATCACCTTGCTAAAGCTTTGCTTAATTTTGGGGATAAGGTGAGTTTTAACCTCACTCTTCTAACCTAAACAAGTGCTGAGTGTTTCCGTTGTTGAATTTTTGAATTTTGAGTTTACTGTATAAACTAATGAAAATAGTTTTTACAGCAAGTATATAATTTCTGACTATCACTTTGCAATCTAATTTGTTGTTGAATCTTCCACCAAATCTAAGCCGAAATTCCCTTGGATTTTTGTTTGTTTATAGTTGCATTTTCATGCCAAAGTTTACGTCTCAGTTCGTCCAGAAACTCTGTCAAAATCCACTCAGAAAATCGAATCGGAGCATGTAGAGAAGGCCTTGAGGAAGATCGACCTCAGGTCGACCTTCCACACACCTAGGTTGACCTTCAAGGTTGGCCTAGAGCACTTGATGGCTGACCTTCAAGGTCGACTTAGCCATCTGTTGGGTTCACCTATTGGTCGATCCATTTGTGCCTTGTTTTGTGTCCTTTTATGGCTTGTTTTGCTGATTTTTGCTGCATTTTCCTGCTTATTTTCGAGGGCTTTGTAACAACCCAAATTTTAACCTACGGTAATTAATTAGTTAATTAATTAAATAATAAAATAACTTTTTGAAATTATCGGAATTGAGCCACTAGAGTTGCATCATTGTGTCCGCGGTAATTTTCTAGTGAATTTCCAAATATAGAACATCAGAATCCAAGCTAAAATGGACAAGATATGAATTAAAAGAAATAAGCAAAAAAAGAATTTATATATATAGAGAGGCCCGGTCTACCAATCGGTCGACTTGGGCCAAGGGCGGTCGACCGCCCAATCGACTCGCATGTGTTCAGGAACGAAGAAATTTTGTCTTCATTCCATTCGTTCCAAAGGCTTCCTATGACGTGTTTTGCATTCTTTATTTCATTCCAGTCCTTCTATTCTAGCATCCGATGGCTCCTATTCAGCCTATGATGTGGTTGCATCTTATTCAATCTCCAAATCCAATGGTCTGAGATCAACTTCTACCCCTATAAATAGAACCCTCGGTCTAACATTTTTTCTCATTCTAAGATTTTCTCCAATTGGGTTCACCTATTCAGGAAGGACCCTAAGCGAAATAATTTTCCAATGAGGAAATCATTTTAAATAAAAAGTATTTAACAACCCTAAGTGGATCCGTGAAGGCCTAAAGGAAAGATCTAAGGACCAGAGGTAAGTGATTGTTATTATTTTAAATTTCTTTAAGTAATTTAAAAAGCGACTGTAATTATTTTAAATTTATTTAAGTAATTTAAAATAATAGGGTTTCCAGTAGTTGTAGTCTCACTATGATTTTTGGAGTAACCTTTTTAGTAATTTATTTACAATTTTTAGAATTATTTTCAGTTAATTTTAGTTTACTTGTAGCTTTTCTATTTATTTACAATTTATTTACGGTATTTTAGTTTATTTACTATTATTTATGCGTTATTTACATCTTCTTCTATCGCCTTGGATTTCCTTCTATTTTCAGCTTTCTTTTATTCCTCCTTCTTCTTCTTCTTCAAATATGGATTAGAATAGAAGTAATACTTGGATTAAATTATAAGAAATTTGAAATAATGGTATTTAGATGTAAATTATAAAGATTGTAATATAAATGGAATTGGACTGAAATTATGCCTAATTATGATATTAATTGGACTGAATTAAAAAGATTGGCCTAGTTATAACCTAGAATTATAACTAAAAGGAATAAAAGAGAAAAGAAGCTTATTTTCACACTTAGACCTTGGGTTAAGTAATAGGCATTATTATAACGTATGTTATAATAAGAAATAGAATAAGGCTTATTTTAAGACTTAGGATAAATTATTTGTAGAATCGATTTCACCTAGAGGGGTGGTGAATAGGGTGATACTGTTAATTATAAAAATTGTCGCGAAAGTTTGTAAAATAATTTCATCACAGATAACAGTCGAATAATAGCAGCATAGATAATAACAGAATAAAAAAAGCAGAAAACAGAACACATATATTTACCCAGCTTTGGCAAAACCCTGCCAACATGCTGCCACTAAGGTTTCTACTAGAAATTAAGTAGTCAGACGCTTATACACGTAAACTCACGACATCCGCTATCGAGTAACATTAACTCTACGCTCAAAACCCTGCCACAACTCAGCCACTGAGTTGGGAGTTCTCAAACTACACCACCATAGTTCGTCCCCTAGTCGACGACTAGAAATTACAAGAGTTTAAAAGGAATAACAAAATTGAAAGCAATTAAAAAACAATTTAAAAATAAAAACCCTAATTTTTCATAATAAAAGCCTAAAAGATTATGCCGGCCCAATATAACATTAGTGATAAGTGTTATTCTTTTCATCCCTTTTATATCTTCGGTCCAGCTTGTTTGTGAATAATGTCTGCTTCCTTTTCTCTTTCGTTCGCTCTGAAATTAGGGCTTTTTAAAAATTGAAGGCGCCGCTTGAATGTTGATCGACTACAGTGGATACTTCTTTGTTTTGATTCGATAGTCGACCCTCTAGCTCTGGGTTTCTTTCAGCTACTCCAATTCGTCGTGGTTGAATGATGCTTTGAATTTGGTACATTTGTCCCCTTTTCGATTTATATTCCCTTCGACTTCGATTCGAGTTTCTAATTGATTTTGTGCACTGTGATATTTCTTGAACTCGAATCAATTTTCTGCCGATGATGTTAAACATTTATATAGGATTCGATGTTCAATAAATTCATTCGTATATAATCAACTGAATTCATCAATTTATTTATCTCGGTCATTCGATGTTGCTTGGATGTTGATGATAATTTCTGACTTTGTCAATTTCGTATATTTGATTAGCTTGATTCCCACGGCTTTGAATTCTTTCATGGCCACCATGGCTTTGAAACATCTGGTACTTTGTGTACTTTGGTCACGGTGATTTTGTGTTGATATTTTGACTTCGCTCAAAACTCTGTTGCTTCTGGCTTCACTGAATCTTCATTGACCTGTACAATTGTTGCTTGATGAATTCTGGTGGCACTTGAGTCTTGTTCATGTCTTCATGGCTTTGTCCCATGCTTATGGTTCTGGTCTGGTTGCATATGTTTTTGAGTCTTCTTGCTTCGAGTTGTATACATATATGTTACTTGGTTGTATAGTTGTGACTGCACTTACTTTTGTACATTTGTGTCATTGTATGTACCTGATATACTGGCTCGAATTTGTCTTCGAGTCTACTGATGTTGGGCTCATTGTTTTCTGTTGAGGCTTGATGCAGTTTCATTCATGTTCATATATACAGTATAACAGTGCTCTGGTCTATATGCATTAGTGCTCATGTATATGATGCATGTTGTGTTTGCACTGACTTCATGTAGCATTTGAGGTTGCTGTTTTGTTCTTGTTTGCTGCCTGGTCGACACTTGCAGTTCACTGGTCTTGGCTTTGGTTTCTTTATAGTCTTGGTTGCTCTGACCAGTTCATTGAATATCTTACATTGATGTTGAACTAGTCTCTTTCACTGGTGTGTTCACTTGGTTGATCTGCTTCCATTTTTGCCATACCCTTGTGTACCTCTCCCTGTTGCCTTTTTTGTATTCTCTTGAATTTGAGTTGTTTTCATGTGTAGTCAAGTGTGTACTTGGTTTCTGTTTGGTTCCTGGTCTCTTTGGTCTTTGACTTGTGAACTGCCTTTGTTGGTTTAGTGGTGCACTTGCTTGATGATTTGAATGACTGTCCAGCCTCTGTTTTCATGTGTACGACTTGAACTTTGGTTGAGGCATGATTTATATTGGTTATGGATTTTAGACCATTTTATTGAATTGGTACGTTTGGATTGCACCTGTATTGAATCCAGCTGAAAGCTCGGGTTTGACCTTGTGCTGATATTGTGACATTATTTTTATTGCACTTGAGTTGAGCCCGGTTTTTGATTTGGGTTTGACCTTATGCTTACCTGTACCCATAACTTTATCAAGTGTATATTGGTGTGCACGGCCTGTGGCGTGTATAGTGATCCACTGTTCATGTCACAAGCTGTTCGTGTATGATGAATTCAAATTTAAATGATGGAGAACAACCCAAAAAACTGAGGCAAATAATATTTTCAAAGTATAAATTTTATTTTACACTACAAAAATATTTTCTTTTCAATTTTACTGCGTCAGTATTTATTTTCGCAGATTGCTCAGATGCTGGATTCAATTTGGAATGGAGTTGAAGATCAATACGAGTGAATAAGTGAAATGTAGTGAGGTGCATACGTAAATGATATTTGTAATGTAATTGAAATTGTATTGAAATTGAAATTGTGTGTATATATATAGTGAGAGCTTGAATTTTTACTATTCAAAATTATAATAAATATTTGTTTGAATAAAATATCTATTTGAATTTAAATTCTGTGTCATTTATTTTATTCAACGAATATTTATTTAATTATATGAGAAATAAAATAGTACATTCACAAATACATTTAAATGAACACACACACACACACACACATATATATATATATCTGTGTGTGTGTGTTTATTATCATCAAACAAAAATCACATACTAGCATATTCAACAATCTCCCCCTTTTGATAACAAACATATATTTAAGATTTTGAATTTATTAAATGTATTTTATTATTCAGTTTTCTCCCCCTATTTGAATGCTCCCTCTCTACAAAGAGCTCCCCCTTCATATATGCATGTAAATAAAAATATGCAAATGAGCCTAGATGCAAATAGAAAATATTTGACCTTTATTTGTCAAAATCTTAACTTTTCTCTCCTCCTTATGTTATCGGAAAAAGAGTAATAGTGTTAGAAAAATAGAGATAAAGTGATAGACATTAATGCAACATTAAAACTCAATCGAATGTAAACATTAAATTTCAATAAAAAATCAAACAAAAATTATAAATACACTGTTAGACGCATATTCCACTTTGGAATGATAGGGATGATGTCATCTATCAATTTATGGTATATTTATATTAGAAATTTGAATATCTACTAACCATGCATAACCGTTAGGACTTTTAAATGAGATTAGTAGTATTTCAATTTTTCTCATAAAAAATGAATTCAATTATCTTCTAACCACGCATAACCATGAGGACTTTTAAATGGGATTAGAATCAACTTGTCTATTTAATAAATCAATTTTGATATGTATTCCATACATGCATAACCGTGAAGACTTTTAAATAAGCTTGGAAGAATATAATAAAAAAATCCAAGTAATTCACCCATATATAACCATGAGGACTTTTAAATGAGAGTGAATACTTTGGATCTTTTTTTAAAAAATATATATATAATGAAAAAGGAATAATTTTCTGTTTAAAATACCACATATTGACAAACTATATTGAATTTTGATGAGTGATGGTCGTTAGAAATATGATAGAAATAGAGATGGTCATGGAATTTTTACCAACAAAAAGTTTCTATAATTCTTGTTCAAATTTCTAAAGAAATTTACTAAATATACCATCTCAAGTTATAATATATGATTAATATCAACACTCGTCACTTTTTCAAACACTATTTATTTTTCGATAATTAGTAGGGAGTCAGATTAGTCAATGTAATCATTTAAGATCACATCCAAAAATAATTATAAAATCAAATATTTTAAGATGACTAATCTGAAAAAAGGTCAACAAAAAATATTTTCTGGAAAGGGTTTTTATAACAAAAAATGTCAGCTAATTTGAAAATTATTTGAAATGAAAAAGTATGCAGATTTTTTCTTTGAAAAACGATGCAATTACTGAATGTCTCAACATAAATCACGTTCCACTAGAAATTTTTTTATCAACTAGATTACTAGTGTAATTTGCATCTTAATTTTTCTCTCACTCGAGATTATCATTAATTGAATGTTATAGACCAAACTGTGAAGTTTCAACAAATTTCTTAAAATCATTTTTAACATCTTTTAAATGAAGTTCTCTTGAAGTTGAATTGAAGCCGTGTAAATGATCAAACAATGACCAGAATGTCAGATCCCGAAGCAATAAGATAAGAAAATATATCGATGTGTATCGTGAGTAATCAGTAATCAGTAAAACATCATCATTAGCCTAAGCAAATCTATAGTTCAAAGATGATTGGTCAATATTTTGAATAAGTCAGAATCAAAGTCATCATTCATTTCATCATTACATTACTGGCTGATTTAATTCAGATTACAGTGCAGATTATCACATTTAATATATCGTTCAAAATAAATATATCATTACCTATTTTACCTTTACGATATTTCTCGTTGTTGTCCATTGTGATTCTATCACCTTTATACTAGGCTAAGGAACTTTTATTGGTCACCCGTTGTGTGTCTGGAACATCCAGAATCCAGATAACACTTTTGTTGTTCCCTAGTCGGCCACCACACCTACACGATAAAAGGTTTTTGTGACCTATTTGTTTTTATAGGTCCGTGGTTGTTAGTGGCAAAATATTTTGAAAAATAATTTTGTGGATACCCAAAACTATTTATGTATGTTCCTTTCGGCACCCAAATTTGTTAAATTTTGAGAGATTTTATATTCGTGCCTTTTGGAACCCAAATTGGTATAGTTTTCACGTGTTTGGGTCTATACCAACAATTATTTTGATTTTGTCCATATTTTCTACAAATTGTGCATATGGAATTGACTTGATTAATTTCATTTCTTGCATTTTTAGATTGATTATATCATAATCCTTGTCTAACTGTATTAACAGTTTGTTTCCTTAATAGCATATTCAACGATCTTTCACTTTTGGAAAAAAAAATTAAAGTCGTTGATAGTTGTTGGACTTGTGTTTTTAGTGATTCATTTTCATTCAATAATTGTGTGCACTTTTTAATAGAGTTTTCTCTCCTAGTATTTTCACTTTCCTTCAAAATCAGAATTTCATTTTCAAGCGATTTAATTTTAATTTCTGATTTTTTAATTTCTTCTTCGAATAATGGACACTCCTATCACACTTAGGGATCTTACTTTTATAGTTTTTAACTAATTGATCAAGATGTTTATTTAAATCTATCAAAGTATCTTTTTGTGATTCTATCAAAGAATTTTTTTATGGTTCAATTTTAGTGTAACTCTCCCTAAGTCGTTCAAAACAGCCATTTACTTCTGGAAATATATAAATAATTCTGAATGAGTGAGTTTTGATACCTTGCTTGGCTCGTCATTGTCACTATCAGTTATATCACCTCGTAGGCCTCATATTTACTCTTTCACTCTCACTGCGAGTGCTTTTACAATTATCACTTTTATTTCATGTGGCTGCAAAACTTTTCCTTTTTGAATTCTTTTCTTGGCTGTGTTGAAGTCGAGGACATTAGGCTTGATATGTCCGAGTTTGTTGCACTTGTGATAGATGATCTCCCATTCTTCTGGGTTGTCTAGTGCTTTGATTATTCTGCTTCTTAATTGTTGATTTAGAACTGGATTTCTGTATCTGTGGTTCCACTTTTTGAATCTCTTCATTAGTAGCGTTAGCTCAGCTGCTCCATCATCATCATCCTCATCATTACTGCCTTTTACCAAACCTATTAAGCACATTTCTTTAACTAAGTCGATTATAGAGGACTTCTCATTGCTGTTGACTTTTGCACCATATATTGCATCAAAAGATTCCAGATTTCCTGCGCACTTTCACAATGAGCGATAAAGTTAAAATTATCTTAATTAATATGAGAATATAATATATGCATAGCAAGAGCATTAATCTAGATAATTTTCTCGTCTGTTATATCACACCCATTTTCAATAATATCCCAACATTTAACATTAACAAATTTTGAATAAAATTCCACTTTTAATTTCCAATTCAAAAAATTTGTTCCATCAACAATAGGAGGGATAATACTAGACCGACCCTCAGCAAAAATACCCATTTTAGAAATTCAAATTTTAAAAAAAAATTGGTAGTTGAAAAATCAAACTTTTTAAAACAAAAATGGCTTTTGAACCTCGCTTTGATGCCACTTGTAGGATCGATTTCACCCTAGAGGGGGCGAATATGGTGATACTGTTAATTATAAAATTTATTGTGGAAGTTTGTAAAATGTTTTCAGCACAGATAACAGTCAAGTAATAGCAGCACGGGTAATAACAGAATAATAAAAGCAGAAAACAGAACACACAAATTTACCCAGCTTCGGCAAAATCCTGCCTACATGTTGCCACCAAGGTTTCTACTAGAAATTAAGTAGTCAGACGCTTACATACGTAAACTCGCAACACCTGCTATCGACTAACATTAACTCTACGCTCAAAACCCTGGCACAACTCAGCCACTAATTTGCAAATTCTCGAACTATACCACCGTTGTTCATCCCCTAGTCACACGACTAGAAATTACAAGAGTTTAAAAGGAATTACAAAATTAAAAGCAATTAAAAATCAAAACCCTACTTTTTAATAAAAAAATCCTAAAAGATTAAGCCGGCCCAATATAACATTAGTGATAAGTGTTATTCTTTTCATCCCTTTTATATCTTCGGCCCGACTTGTTTGTGAATAATGTCTGCTTCCTTTTCTCTTTCTTTCACTCTGAAATTAGGGCTTTTTACAAATTAAAGGCGCCGCTTGAATGTTGATCGACTACATTGGATATTTCTTTATTTTGATTTGACAGTCGACCCTCTAACTCTGACTTGCTTTCAGCTACTTCAATTTGTCGAGGTTGAATGTCCTTTGAATTCGTTGCTTTTGTCCCCTTTTCGATTTATATTCCTCTCGACTTTGATTCGAGTTCCTAATTGATTTTATGCACTGTGATATTTCTTGAACTCGAATCAATTTTCTGTCGATGATATTAAACGTTTATATAGGATTCGATGTCCTATAAATTCGTTCGTATATAATCATTTGAATTCATCAATTTATTTATCTCGGCCGTTCGATGTTGCTTGGATGTTGATGGCAATTTCTGACTTTGTCAATTTCGTATATTTGATTAGCTTGATTTTCACGGCTTTGAATTCTTTCGTGGCCACCAAGGCTTTGAAACATCTCTCAAGATAGATATCACTCCATAGCCTGGGTATTCTCTCAACCTTGCGCTCTGATACCACAATGTAATGACCCGCCTTTCATTCCGTGGAAAGACGCATCATTATAAGAAAGAAAGGGATAGAAAAGAGAAAGATAGAAAAGAAAGAACTAAACAACATTAGAATCTTACAATGGAACGAATAAAATATATTACATCACATAGTTATTACAATAGTATACCACATCTATCAGAGTTACACAACTTATATCACAACACATTAGACGGTTATAAAACCTGTCTATCATACATCTCAAGATACAACACAGAGATACAAACACGGTGGAACCACAATAGCTATAAACGCTGGAGCCTCCGGCTCCATACCTCCTCCAGAATTCGTCAAAGCTAACCTGAATGCCTTGACTACTCGTAAAATGTTGAGTACCCAAGAGTTTAAGAAAACAGAAAATAAACTCTGGTCAGACATGGGTTTGGTGTGAGTAAACGGGTTAAAGTTGTTTAACTTTGAAAAACTTTAAAAACAAAAGGTATCTCGTAAGATTTCCCACACATAAACAAGGAAAAGTTTTTACCTTAACGATAACCAAAACAGTTGATTAGTTGTATTATAATAGCGTCTAGGGTTTTCAAGTAAAATACAGAAATAGCTGGAATGCTTACATCTCACGTTCCAACATAGTTGGGCACAATCAATACGTATGGTACTTATTGGAGATTGGATTCCATACAATGGCAGGGCAACTGGGGTACCGTCTGTCATAGTACGTGGCCTAGATCATCATACCGAGGATCCCTACTGATCCCCTGCAATACAAAGCCAGAGCTACCCTTTACTGGATAGTCTGAATAAGACAACCCCGCAGTTGATGCGCCCAACTGCCTACACAGCCGAATAAAAAGGGACCTCTAGACAGAGGAAAATCTCATCCTACTTAGGTGCTACCCACTTAGCCATGCTGCACCTTCCCTGTTTTAGCCATTCTCGGTTGATGAGGTCTGAGGCTACGATTACCTTTTAGATCACATATCCTAGAACGCTCATCGTCCTCCAATGACGATGTTCTGAAAGCATTCAATCCAACAAGTTCATCCTAGATTCGAATGAAACCGAAGGCACTATCTCATTACACTCATTTTGGAATCATCCTCAGAGTTAACGATAATTGCCCTTGCACTCTGAATCTTAATCTTGATTGAAGACACTATCTCCGTTAACTTGTTTTGGATTCACCCTCAGAGTTAACGACCATAGCCCTTCCTTTGAATCTTCATCTTGATCTTTAGATTCCACGACCTATCGTTTAATTTGGATCGATGTGGTTTTTGGATATCCAATTCGAAAATCCGATCCCGGTCTCATCGAAATCCAAAACGCCATCTTTTAAGGTCAATTTGTTTTAAGTTAAAACAATTTAATTTATTATTTAGAATAACAGATTCACACAGATATGTAATTCACATTATCACAGATAGATAATCCATATTATCACAATTCAACCAAAGCATCTTATATCACAAAGCAACACATATCAGAGATATCACATAATCGAAGGCATCAATATCATTCAATCATCTATAAGCAAGATTGATTCATTCTTAATTAATTTAATTAATCTCTAATTAAATTAATTGCTAACTTTAATCAGTTGGATTACTTAATCCTGCTTACTTAACATTAATTAATCACAAACTAATTAATTAATTATCCTTTAATTATCCATCTTAATTAATCATCCTTAATTAATTATCCTTTAATTACATTAAGCAATTAACCCTTAATTAATTACACAAATTAATTATTCTTAACCATTTAAATTAATTTACCTTTAATCTTCTTATTAATTAACTGTGATTAATTACATTTATCCTTAATTAATTACATTAATTAATTAATCTAATATCATTTATGTTGCTTAATTATCTTTTAATTAATCATGTTAATCAACCTTTAATTACTTCCATTAATTACATTAATGAATGATCCTTAAATTACTTCATTAATTAACTATTCTTCTAATTAATTACATTTAATAATTAATATTGAATTAATCACATTCATTAATCAACCTCAATTAATCACATATAGTAATTAACTATCATTTAATTACTTACATTAATTAATTAACTTCTTAATTAATTATATTAATAAATTCCTTAATTAATTTCACTAAGTAATTAACCCTTAATTACTTCCACTTAATTACCTTCATAAAGTAATTTTCCTTTTATTAATTACATCCAGTAATTATCCATTAATTACTTCCACCAAGTAATTACACTTTAATAATCACATTAAGTAATTATACTTAATCAATTCATAAGTAATTATCCTTAATGAATTATATTAATTAATTAACTTACATTAATTAATTAAATTAATCACACTTAGTAATTTCTCCCTTAATTACTTCCATTAAGTAATCAACTTTTACTTACTTAAATTAATTAACCCTTAATTAGTTAAGTAATTAACTATTCTTAATTGATTAACCAATTAATTGTCTTAGTTAATTAAGTAATTATACAAATTATTTTTGTTAAAAAGACCATAATTAATTAAGATAAATATCTACCTTAATTAATCACTTATTTGTCATTAAATTAAATGCTTGGAAACAATTTATTTATACATAAAAGTCATTTTATTCTTGATTTATTAAGGTTAAATACCCGTACTTTAATCACATCCTAATAACCTTATAAAATCATATTTTTAAAATACTAAGAAATTAATTTAAAAAAATTAATCCAAGATATAATTACTTTAAAACAATACAAATTTTAAATCACTTAACTTTCACATTGAACTTGAACTAGTTGAAATTCACCTTGGAAAACTTTCATTTGATTAGCTTTTTAAAAACTTGATCCTTTTCCTTACTTATTAAAAATTGATTAAACATTTAAATTGATTAAACTTGTTAATACTTGAAAAATGAATTCATTTTACATATTTAAACTTGATCTACCATCTTTAAAACTTGATTATTACTTCATAAAACACATTCTCACTTTTGTTTTGAACTCTAGATGCTGTTCCATTTAAATTTAAAAAAAAACAGTACATTGTTTTATTTAAAGAACTTTTTTTTACAGGTTATAAAAATATTAACCCGAGCCACTTCGACTTTTCCCATGTAAACCCCCGAGCTAACCTTATTACGCTCACGAACTAACTAGTACTCGCCCCTGCTTCAAGAAAAACACTGGAACGCTTCGAGATTTCCCCAAATTAGCTCCTTCTTCCCAAACGATCAACAAACCCAGACATACTCGAATAACCTATGCACATGCAACCCAGTCGCCGTCAACCAGTGCTACGACCACCAGCAAGTCGCCACTCCTCCCCCCAATCGCCACGATCACTCGGATCATTGAACTTCATCGCCAATCGAAAATGAATTGAAACGAGCACCTGGATGAAAAACTCGAACGATGGGAACCACCCTGCCACGCTACCCATGACCATCAGGCAACACGCCACCTCATCCAGAGTTGTGTCACCTCGCCATGTTCGATCCCCCCTCAAGCGATCCACTCCAGTGCGCCATAGTTGTCGAACGAAGCTCGATATCTACCTTGACAAAAACCGGTCACCAAACCCTAGTTCACCACTGTCTGGCCACCGTGGCCATTGATAAATCACCTCACCATTTTTCCAGAGATCATCGACCTCCACTCTACCTCCAGCAATGATCACATCGCACCACTCATTACCGATCGACGGCAATCGACCAAAACACCAAATCTGATCATCTCAGGATAACTCGTCACTCAACACATAAAAATCGTGAATTCCGTATTAAAATTCTCCATTTACAAATTCAAATCAGATTTTAGAATCAAAACAAGAATTCTAAACAATCGATTTTGGCTTAAAATTGAACAGACCTGACATTTTCCTCTTTTTGAAACAAATACTCCACATATTTATTTGAAATTATTTTTTAAATCAGACCTGTATTCTTACAATCATTTCCTCTTTTAAGATCAAGGTCAAAAATTGATTCGTTTAAAAGATATGAATTTATTTAAAAATTTGCGGCCAGTTATTTTAAACAGAGAAGATATAGATATACAGAATCTCATATATACATAGACATATAATATTTACAACATGCATTCATAGCCAATATTTTGTATAATCATATATACATACATGCATTCACATTCAATCCATCATAAGCATCTAGTTATAATCACACAATTTAAAACTGTTTTAAAGGTTTACTCACCAATTTAAATGATAACAGAGGAGCAGGGTTATACTTATATCTGGAACCGATACAAGACTTTGATCTGCAGTTTTGAATTTGATCTGGAAATCTATTTTGAGTTGATTTGGTTGCTAGCTTGATCTCAGGTCAAAACTTGAAAACTGATGTTGATTTTTGTTCAGGTTGAAATTGAATTTGAACTTGATCTTGAAGCTTAGTTTAAGATTTGAAAATTTGTTGTTGCTTGTTTGATTTCCCTTTAATTTAGTTTTCAGTTTTCTTTTGGAAGAATGAAAGTTGAAGAGAATAAGATTTGATAAAGTTTTTGAGCTGAAGAAAAATATGGAAATAGCCTGGTTTCTCTCAAAACACTTTATTATATAAATTTTAAATCAAAAGAAGCAATATTAGCCACTTGTAAATTTGATTAATACTTAAGCTACAAATGTCAATCCATGTTATTATTTCTTACAAATGTTAAAATGCAAGAATTAAAGGTTTACAAGTGTTTAAATCTTTATTAAATATATTATTCTTAATTGCTTATGTTTTTATATTAATATGTTTATGTCTTTTAAATGTATATATACAAATTATTCTTATGCATGTGTATTTTTAAAGAAAGAATATTAACCCTTTTATTTAAATCTTTTCTTATGTTTTATATAAACTTATGTATTATGTTTTAAATGTTTATAAATAAACAAATCACATTTATCCATGTTAAATTTAAAAAGAAAGGATATTAAGTCTTTTAATTAAATTCTATTTCAAACTTAAGCAAATATACTTGAATTGATAATTATAAATAAATATTAGTGTTAAAAGTGTTCAATTAAATTTTAAATTAACTTTTGAAAATCATATATTGAATTCAAAAACAAATCTTCCAACCACAATACACACACACACACATAGATATATATATATATATATATATATATATATATATATATATGTATGTATGTATGTATGTATGTATTATAATTTGAAAACTGATCTTTTTATTAAATTAAAACCAAAGACTTCCTATTTAAAATATATATATATTATAACTAGAAAACAATTTTATTAGTTTTAAAAGATAAATTTTCCAATTAAATATTTATAAAAGAAGATTATTAAACCAATTTAAATAGTTAGAAACAAAGATTATCAAATTGTTATTGCCAAAATTCTGAGAAATCACACTTCATGTAGCATTTGAGGTTGCTGTTTTGTTCCTGTTTGCTGCCTGGTCGACACTTGTAGTTCACTGGTCTTGGCCTTGGTTTCTATATTGTCTTGGTTGCTCTGACCAGTTCATTAAATATTTTACATTGATTTTGAACTGGTCTCTTTCACTGGTGTGTTCGTTAACGATCCCGGATTTTAATTGAGTTTAAATGAATAATTAAATTTATTTTTGAATAAAAAAATTGTGAAATTAATTGGTAAATCGATCAAATTTAGAAACTACACCTATGTAATCCCTTTGATATGTATTAAATTTCAAACCATTGTCTTATAAATAATATGTATAGATACAAACAAAAAAATAATAAATATATATATATATATTGGTAGAAACTATGATTTGTAAATTAGAAATAAAGTCTTTCAAAACGTTTAAATTAAAATAAACCTTATAAATATTAAGCATAAGTATAAAAATAAATAATAATTAAATGTAGCATTTGTAGTCTAAGTTTTAAAATATAAGAAAAATAAACAGAGAGATAAAATAAGCAATTATGTAAGAATGAAACTAAAAACTTAAGCTAAAAATTTATAACAAATATTGAAACAGGGTATATATTTGTACATAAAGTATGAAAGCACATACCAGGCAAAGTAAAAGAGTGCAAGGCAAATAAAATATGCCTGTAAAATAAATTACAAAGCAAACAAGACAAATAAAAATATATTCAAAAGATAAGTATAAACTTAGAAACAACCAAAAATATATGTAGGCTGTAAACAAAAAAAAAATCTGAGTATCTATATACATCTATGAATAAAAGAATAGAATAAGGTAAGTATGGAGACATATACCTTGGCGTTAATGAAAGACCATATCTGCCATAACTTTAGCACAAACAAAATGATAAAACCCTGTACACTTTCTTTTATTTATATCAACCTGTAAAGTTTTATTTTATATATATCAGCCTTCTCAGTTTCTTCCATTTCATTTCATTCAATTCCAAACTATGAAAAAAAAATCTAAAGTAATACCATTCAACTTAAACAATACAATCAACTAAAAACCAAAGACCAAAAAGATTGAAGAAAGGGTTTTGGTTTTGCTAACAGTTCACAGCATGTCTCAACATATAGCAAGCTCTGTTCATTTCTAAATCATGTGAGTAATCTCACTTTTAAATGGTTAAGTGTATATATCTGTTGCATAATCATCTTTGAATAAGTATGAAATGTGTATATATAAATTCAATTCTGTTGAGTGCATATGAATGTATGATATGTAATGCATGTGTATTATCAGAGTACTCTCTGTAATTAGCTTCCAGGTCTTGTTTTGTTAAAAATTTAAATCTTTAATTTAATCTCTGTTTAAACTTAAGATTCAAATGAAAAATTGTTTGTTTTACCACAAAAATTTAGTTTGGAATTTTATTCAAGTCAAAATAATATTAATATGACTCTAAAATCAAATTTAACTGATCAAGTCTAAAATAAGAGGAAATTTAAATATCCTAATTTATTATTCCAGAGTTAGAATTTGAAACATCATGCAAAAATGTGAATTTTGAAACTAAAATCAAGATTTTTAGATAAAGGGTTTAAGTGCGGTTTGACTTTGAAAGAAAATGGGTTTTTGGGCGATTTCCGGTGGTCAGAGACGTTAGGGGGTTCGGGGTTCTCTGTGGTGATGGAGGGATGATCACAGGGCTTGGGAAAAATAATGGACGGCGGTGCAGTTGATCGTGGTGGCGGTGATGTCGAATTTTTGTTTCTAAACCTAATTTTTTGCTGGTCTGTGAATGAATTCATTTTGGGGTCTCAGGAGCATCGAGAGTCAGAGGGTTTTGGAGATGGCTAGAGGAGTGTTAGTCGAAGCTATGGCCGGAGTTTCAGAACCTACGATGGCCGAGGCGGCGAGTTTGAGGTGTTGACAGGTTGGAGGTGGGTGCTTTCGTTTTTCCAGGTTGGTTCGAATCCTCGATTTCGAGTGCAAGACGAAGGTGGAGTTTGGTTGATCGGAAGTTAACCTAGGAGTAGCCATCGACATGCTCGACATTGCAGCGTCGGTTGGAAGTGATGGACGATGGCGTGCATGTGCACGGCACTGTCATTACTGGGTGAACATTTTGGTGATGTTCTGTTGTTCTGAGCAACAGTTTGAACTCGAGTTTTACTCGAGTAAATAGGAGTTTGGCTCGAAGTAGAGGGGGTTGTGGCTCGAAGTAGAGGGGTTTGTGACTCGAAGCAGTTTTGAGTTTTCTCGGGTCAGTTATTGTTTCAGGTTTCTTTTGTAAAACCTGGCAGCAACTTGAATTTTTAAACAATTTAAATAAAACTTAAATTTGAATAATAGATATAAACAAAGTTTAAATCTAGTTGAAGTATGAATTCAAATTTAAATCTTTGAATTCAAATCTGAAATGAAATAAAAGTTCTAAAATATTTAAAAGTAGTTTTCAGGTTTTAAATACATGACAGTTTCAGTTTTTTTCAATTTAATTTAAAATTTTGAAACCAGAATTTAAACAGTGGTTTAAATTCAAAGTTAATGTTTGGATGCAAATAAACTTTTGAATCTTAAGGTTTTAAAATGGAATTTGGATTTTTAGATTCAAGGGTTTAAAAGCAAGTTAAATCAAAGTTGTAAATCAATTGTTTGATAAATTAATGTATATCAAATGATTTATAATTAATGGAAGGTTAAATCATTTATTTAACTCGAATTTGCAAATTAAAATATTGATGTATTTTGAAAGCTTAATTTTTAAAGAAAAATTAAGTAGATTAGTTTTAAAAGCTTCCTCTTATATAAGTAATAAATGTTATTTACATTTATTTTTAAGGATTATAAATTAAATTTTTAAATCGGATTAATGTTTAAAAGAATAATCATTTTGGATCTTAAATTCAAAATGTAATTTAAATTTAAATTCAAATGTGAAATGTTTTTTTACATCAATGTTAATGAAGTCATCAACAAGAAATGAATTATATTAGAGATAATTAAGGCATTAAGTGATGTAAATTATATGATAATTTATTAAGGACTAATTTATGTAATTTATAAATTAATGATTTAGATTTTTTTTATAATTAAAGATTAATTAAAAGTGATTAAGAAATGTTATTAGTTAATGAAGATAATTAACTAAGGATTATTAAGTATTAATTAAGGTGAATAATTTTAATAATAAATTGGATTTACTAGTTTAGATAATCAATTATGAATTGTTTAAATGTGATTACTTAATGAAAGTAATTAAGGATAAATCACTTATCGTAATTAATGTTGAATATTTTGATTAATTTAAAGTTAATTAATTATGAAATTGGTTTAAAGGTTGATTTAATTAATATGATTAATTAAGAATAATTTAATTAATTAAAGTGTTTGATAAATTAATTTATATCAAATGATTTGTAATTAATTAATCAGAATTTGATAATTAATTCATAAGTGATCAATTTACTTAGAAATAAATTGAATTGATTAGGATTAAACGATTAATTAATCCGACTTATAAATGACTATTGAATACTTGACCTTACTTATGAATGATTGTATTGTATGAGATGCCTTGGATTGATTGTCCTAACTGATCTGTGATATTTTGTTCTGTGCATTTAACTGAGTAATTTATTCATTTATTTACATTTGTATATTATCTGTGAATCTGTGAATGGATGATAAGCGTTATAGTTTATATCGTTTATCAACTATATTTCTGTGTTTTAATCTGTGATGGTTGAATGATGATGCACTTTTGTGTTAAACCCCTGGACCACACTTATACACACACAAATATGGATTTCACGAGATTCAAATGCATTGGAAATGGATGGGGTTTAAAGTGAAAAGCTTTTGGGAATGGAATTTCAAAGATGAAATTTATTTTGAATAACTCAATTGAGTTTTGAGATTTAAATATTTTGATTTAAATTTGAATTTAATATTTGAAATTGAATTCTATGATTTGGAAACTAGGGACTAAAGATGTTATACCAGTTATATATGGGTTAAACTATTTTAAGGGTATTGATTTGGGAATTTGAATTTAAATTCAAAGGCTTTATGTCGTGCAAATATAATCGTATTTTTATAAAACGAAAGTTGTTCGTTTTCAAATAATAAAAGCTTTCATATAAGAAGTAAACTTCCAAATTTTGTTAAAAGGGATTTAAAGTTAAAAATGAAAAATGATTTTCCAAGTTATGGAAACGATTTGAAAGCTATAAGTTAAATCTTTAATTTAAAGATTTTAAACGAGTAAATCCAATTGAAATGGAAATTGTTTTGAAATCCGTAAATGGATCTTTGTGAAACTGGGTGAACTTGGTAAAATAAATCTTTTTGTTTAAAGGATTTGAAATGGTAATTGGTTTAAACCATTTGAAAGAAAGTTTTGAATTATTAAGTCGTGACTTAATTGAAATCCCATATCCATATGTTTTAAATGTTGCGCTCACTACTCGGGTTAGCCGGGAAAGGACCTTTGTGTCGTATAACCCATTCTGAATATGTGATTCGACGTATACGAATAGCATTTGAAGACCGATGGTGAAGATTAGGTATTTGCGAGAACGATAGGATGACCCATCGATTGTCTCTGCACTGAGTTGCTCCGGTATAGAGATTCCCTAAGTGATGGGAAGTCTGATCGAGATTGTGAATACCCGGATTTGCAAGGACTTCTTTGGAAGTGCCTTCGGTTCTGTTCGAACCCAGAACAGACTTGTATGGATTGTGTGTCTGACATTACATTTTGAGATATAAAGAAGATTTCTTTCAAATACATCTATGTTGGTGGTGGAGAATTTATTCTCTTAGCTTAACACCCTTCTTTGATACGTAGAGCTCAGAGGTTATGTAATTGAAGGTTATCAGCGATATATTCCCAACTTGGTAATGTGGCATGCTGAGTGCTGCTGATCATTAGTTGATCAAAGCGTGGCTTTTGTGAAATGCGTAGCATTGTGGACGAGATTTCGTCAAACCTCACAACCCGGTTATGGTCGAAACAGGAATCGTGGCAGCAAGGTTATTTGAGGATAGCGCCCTCTGAGGGCATGTCATGTCCTTCTGGATTATAAGTGGTATCATGATATGAAGCCCAGATATTTACTTCGTGGTTGCTGTATATTTATTGATTTGTGGTTGTTGGTTGAGAGGATCCTCGGATAATGGTCGCAAACGACCGAGGGATGACATGCTCGTGTCAGTTGTTACCCAGTTAAGGATAACCCGACCTTGTGTAGCAGAGATCCGGTTAGGATCCGAGGACGTCACTCCAGAGGCATTCTATTTTACTTGGGAAGTTCCTCTGCCTGACCATTTGTTGGAAATCCATTCATCCAATACGAGCTCTTTACGGTTATAGTTGTAGAACCTTCCATTTACTTAGGATGGCGCCCCACTGTTTAGATGGTAGCTATAGTAGGCATAGTTCGAAATGTCTATGCTGGCTAAGATTTATATTATACTTTTGAAATGTTTTCCTACACTTTGCACTTATAGTAATAATATCAAAGAAAATTTCCCCGTATCAAGCATGTTTGACCATCATAAGGAGAAATCTCCTCCGATTCTGCGTTTGCATTTGTGTGGGAGGCCTTATGGTAGTTCTATTTTCTAAAAGAATTGCAAATCTATTTCAAAATATTTCTTTGTTTGTTTTTAAAGATTAACTGTTTTTGTTACTCATACCAGTCTCATGACTGATCCGGAGTTTATTGTTTCTTTCCTAAACTCTGGATGCTCATTATTTTCCACACGGGCAGTCTAGAGTTGGGTTTTCCAGATAGCTAGGTTGATGCGAACGAGACTTGCTTGTCTTAGTGTATCGTGATGTTGGATCGAGCTGCTGCTAGAGTTCTCTCTGGAAGACTATCTTGAGTTATTTGTTCCGCTGCTGGTGTTAGCTATTTTCTTTTCCACTGCTATTTTATTGTATCATATCTCTGATGTATATTGATATCTATTGTATCATCTGTTGTATCATATATTGTATCAATGTTGTATGTCAATTTATTATTATTTTTCTTCTGTTGTGTTGTTTACCTAATTGTGTTATAAGCTCCGGCGACACGGATTTGAACGGTCGAATCTGCAACATTCGAGTACGATGTAAAGTATGGATGTCGATTTTCGAACGCGAAAAATCCGTGATCGTTACATTTGGTATCAGAGCTAAGGTTGAAACTTTAGCTCAGGAGTATAACACATTAAGTAGCTCATTAGAGATAGGGTGAAGTATATCCCTAGGATGAGTATATCCCTAAGATATCTGTTTGAATGCCCAAGTAAATATTCTTACTATCCACTGATAGTGAGCAGGAGTGCAAGAAGAGGACGAGATAGGGGATAGGGGTATACGATTATAAATGGTCAATACCCTACAACAGTGGAAATAATTTTCTCTATCAATCTCCTTTGATTCGTCTTTCCAAATTCTTTTGATTGCTTCATGACAGCTCCAGAAAGAAGTTTTAGTGTGATGATGCTCTACGAATCGTTGTAGGAAATTTTTACTTCGTATCTTCATCGGTTTCTTATCAGTTTTTGATTTAAACCATAATGAATATGAATTGGAAATATAGAATTGAAAATTTAAATAAATTTGAAATTTTAGATTGAGTTAAATTGATTAATAGAATATGAAGCTAAGTTTGAATTGTATCAATAAAACGATTTCGTTTAAAACCAAATTTGAAATTCTATTATAATTTCTCGGGTTGATCGAAGTCCGAAGAGGGACAAATTGGTATATATTTTGAGGTATTCCGAAATGAGTTTGGAATCCATATCTGATGTCTGGAAATTGTGGAAGATTAAATCCATTTATCAATCATTTGGGTCTCGATATGTTCCACTAATGGTTAGTTATCCCTTCGAACTAACCAATGCCACTGCATATTTCGTAGACCTGGTAACCCAAGTATTTTGTGTAGTATAGTATGAGTTTGTTCTCATATTGTTGATATTCTGATTTGGTAAACCAAATGCAGAACAGATATTCAGTTTGATTTGATGAAATATTCTTCATCTATCTCTGTGTTGTTTTCGTGCCTGTAAATTTCGAGGACGAAATTTCTTTGAGGAGGGGAATTTCCAACGATCCCGGATTTTAATTGAGTTTAAATGAATAATTAAATTTATTTTTGAATAAAAAAATTGTGAAATTAATTGGTAAATCGATCAAATTTAGAAAATACACCTATGTAATTCCTTTGATATGTATTAAATTTCAAACCATTGTCTTATAAATAATATGTATAAATACAAACAAAAAAATAATAAAAATAAATATATATACTTTGGAAGAAACTATGATTTGTAAATTAGAAATAAAGTCTTTCAAAATGTTTAAACTAAATAAACCTTATATATATTAAGCATAAGTATAAAAATAAATAATAATTAAATGTAGCATTTGATAGTCTAAGTTTTAAAATATAAGAAAAATAAAAAGAGAGATAAAATAAGCAATTATGTAAGAATGAAACAAAAAACTTAAGCTAAAAATTTTCAATAAATATTGAAACAGGGTATATATTTGTACATAAAGTATGAAAGCACATACCAGGCAAAGTAAAAGAGTGCAAGGTAAATAAAATATGCCTGTAAAATAAATTACAAAGAAAACAAGACAAATAAAAATATATTCAAAAGATAAGTATAAACTTAGAAACAACCAAAAATATATGTAGGTTGTAAACAAAAAAAATTGAGTATCTATATACATCTATGAATAAAAGAATAGAATAAGGTAAGTATGGAGACATATACCTTGGCATTAATGAAAGACTATATCTGCCATAACTTTAGTGCAAACAAAATGATAAAACCCTATACACTTTCTTTTATTTATATCTACCTGTAAAGTTTTATTTTATATATATCAGCCTTCTCGGTTTCTTCCATTTCATTTCGTCCAATTCCAAACTATGGGAAAAAAATCTAAAGTAATACCATTCAACTTAAACAATACAATCAACTAAAAACCAAAGACCAAGAAGATTGAAGAAAGGGTTTTGGTTTTGCTAACAGTTCACAGCCTGTCTCAACATATAGCAAGCTCCGTTCATTTCTAAATCATGTGAGTAATCTCACTTTTAAATGGTTAAGTGTATATATATATATATATATCTGTTGCATAATCATCTTTGAATAAGTATGAAATGTGTATATATAAATTCAATTCTGTTGAGTGCATATGAAAGTATGATATGTAATGCATGTGTATTATCAGAGTACTCTCTGTAATTAGCTTCCAGGTCTTGTTTTGTTAAAAATTTAAATCTTTAATTTAATCTCTGTTTAAACTTAAGATTCAAATGAAAAATTGTTTGTTTTACCACAAAAATTTAGTTTGGAATTTTATTCAAGTCAAAATAATATTAATATGACTCTGAAATCAAAGTTAACTGATCAAGTCTAAAACAAGAGGAAATTTAAATATCCTAATTTATTATTCCATAGTTAGGATTTGAAACACCATGCAAAAATATGAATTTTGAAACTAAAATCAAGATTTTTAGATAAAGGGTTTAAGTGCAGTTTGACTTTGAACGAAAATGGGTTTTTGGGCGATTTCTGGTGGTTAGAGACGTTAGAGGGTTCGACGTTCTCTGTGGTGATGGAGGGATAATCAGAGGGCTTGGGAAAAATAATATACGGCGGTGCAGTTGATCGTGGTGGCGGTGATGTCGAATTTTTGTTTCTAAACCTAATTTTTTGCTGGTCTGTGAATGAATTCATTTTGGGGTCTCGGGGGCATCAAGGGTCAGGGGGTTTTGGAGGTGGCTAGAGGAGTGATAGTCGAAGCTATTGCCAGAGTTTCAGAACCTACGGTGGCCGAGGCGGCGAGTTTGAGGCATTGACAGGTTGGAGGTGGGTGCTTTCATTTTTCCAGGTTGGTTCGAAATCCTCGATTTCGAATGCGATACGAAGTTGGAGTTTGGGTGATCGGAAGTTGACCTGGGAGTAGCCGTCGACATGCTCAACGTTGTTGCGTTGGCTGGAAGTGATGGACGATGGAGTTCATGTGCATGGCACTGTCATTACTGGGTGTACATTCTGGTGATGTTCTGTTGTTCTGAGCAACAGTTTGAACTCGAGTTTTACTCGAGTAAATAGGAGTTTGGCTCGAAGTAGAGAGGGTTGTGACTCGAAGCAGTTTTGAGTTTTCTCGGGTCGGTTATTGTTTCAGGTTTCTTTTGTAAAACCTGGAAGCAACTTGAATTTTTGAACAATTTAAATAAAACTTAAATTTGAATAATAGATTTAAACAAAGTTTAAATCCAGTTGAAGTATGAATTTAAATTTAAATCTTTGAATTCAAATCTGAAATGAAATAAAAGTTCTAAAATATTTAAAAGTAGTTTTCAGGTTTTAAATACCTGACAGTTTCGGTTTTTTTCAATTTAATTTAAAATTTTGAAACCAGAATTTAAACAGTGGTTTGAATTCAAAGTTAATGTTTAGATGCAAATAAAGTTTTGAATCTGAAGGTTTTAAAATGGAATTTGGATTTTTAAATTTAAGGGTTTAAAAGCAAGTTAAATCAAAGTTGTAAATCAATTGTTTGATAAATTAATGTATATCAAATGATTTATAATTAATGGAAGGTTAAATCATTTGTTTAACTTGAATTTGCAAATTAAAATATTGATGTATTTTGAAAGCTTGATTTTTAAATAAAAATTAAGTAGATTAGTTTTAAAAGCTTCCTCTTATATAACTAATAAATGTTATTTACATTTATTTTTAAGGATTATAAATTAAAATTTTAAGTCGGATTAATGTTTAAAAGAATAATCATTTTGGATCTTAAATTCAAAATGTAATTTAAATTTAAATTCAAAAGTGAAATATTTTTTTTACTTCAATGTTAATGAAGTCATCAATAAGAAATGGATTATATTAGAGAAAATTGAGGCATTAAGTGATGTAAATTATATGATAATTTATTAAGACTTATTTATGTAATTTATAAATTAATGATTTAGATTTTTTATAATTAAAGATTAATTAAAAGTGATTAAGAAATGTTATTAGTTAATGCAGATAATTAACTAAGGATTATTAAGTATTAATTAAGGTGATTAATTTTAATAATAAATTGGATTTATTAGTTTAGATAAACAATTATGAATTGTTTAAATGTGATTACTTAATGAAAGTAAAAAAATGAAAAATGATTTTCCAAGTTATGGAAACAATTTGAAAGCCATAAGTTAAATCTTTAATTTAAAGATTTTAAACGAGTAAGTCCAATTGAAATGGAAATTGTTTTGAAATCCGTAAATGGATCTTTGTGAAACTGGGTGAACTTGGTAAAATAAATTTTTTTGTTTAAAGGATTTGAAATGGTAATTGGTTTAAACCATTTGAAAGAAAGTTTTGAATTATTAAGTTGTGACTCAATTGAAATCCCATATCCATATGTTTTAAATGTTGCGCTCACTATTCGGGTTAGCCGGGAAAGGACCTTTGTGTCGTATAACGCATTCTGAATATGTGATTCGACATATATGGATAGCATTTGAAGACCGGTGGTGAAGACCAGGTATTTGCGAGAACGATAGGATGACCCATCGATTGTCTCTGCACTGAGTTGCTCCGGTATAGAGATTTCCTAAGTGATGGGAAATCTGATCGGGATTGTGAATACCCGGATTTGCAAGGACTTCTTTGGAAGTGCCTTCGGTTTTGTTCGAACCCAGAACAGACTTGTATAGGTTGTGTGTATGACATTACATTTTGAGATATAAAGCAGATTTCTTTCAAATACATCTATTTTGGTGGCGGAGAATTTATTCTCTTAGCTTAACACCCTTCTTTGATACGTACGAGTTTAGAGGTTATGTAATTGAAGGTTATCAGCGATATATTCCCAACTTGGTAATGTGGCATGCTGAGTGCTGCTGATCATTAGTTGATCAAAGCGTGGCTTTTGTAAAAATCGTAGCTTTGTGGACGAGATTTCGTCAAACCTCACAACCCGGTTATGGTCGAAACAGGAATCGTGGCAGCAAGGTTATTTAAGGAAGCGCCCTCTGAGGGCATGTCATGTGAAAAGCATGGCTTTGTGTAAACTTTGAATCTTAAGGTTTTCAAAAGGAATTTGGATTTTTAAATTTAAGGGTTTAAAAGCAAGTTAAATCAAAGTTGTAAATCAATTGTTTGATAAATTAATGTATATCAAATGATTTTTAATTAATGGAAGGTTAAATCATTTGTTTAACTCGAATTTGCAAATTAAAATATTGATGTATTTTGAAATCTTGATTTTTAAATAAAAATTAAGTAGATTAATTTTAAAAGCTTCCTCTTATATAACTAATAAATGTTATTTACATTTATTTTTAAGGATTATAAATTAAATTTTTAAGTCGGATTAATGTTTAAAAGAATAATCATTTTGGATCTTAAATTCAAAATGTAATTTAAATTTAAATTCAAAAGTGAATTTTTTTTTACTTCAATGTTAATGAAGTCATCAATAAGAAATGAATTATATTAGAGAAAATTGAGGCATTAAGTGATGTAAATTATATGATAATTTATTAAGGACTTATTTATGTAATTTATAAATTAATGATTTAGATTTTTTTTATAATTAAAGATTAATTAAAAGTGATTAAGAAATGTTATTAGTTAATGAAGATAATTCACTAAGGATTATTAAGTATTAATTAAGGTGATTAATTTTAATAATAAATTGGATTTATTAGTTTAGATAATCAATTATGAATTGTTTAAATGTGATTACTTAATGAAAGTAAAAAAATGAAAAATGATTTTCCAAGTTATGGAAACGATTTGAAAGCCATAAGTTAAATCTTTAATTTAAATATTTTAAACGAGTAAGTCCAATTGAAATGGAAATTGTTTTGAAATCCGTAAATGGATCTTTGTGAAACTGGGTGAACTTGGTAAAATAAATCTTTTTGTTTAAAGGATTTGAAATGGTAATTGGTTTAAACCATTTGAAAGAAAGTTTTGAATTATTAAGTTGTGACTTAATTGAAATCCCATATCCATATGTTTTAAATGTTGCGCACACTATTCGGGTTAGCCGGGAAAGGACCTTTGTGTCGTATAACCCATTCTGAATATGTGATTCGATGTATATGGATAGCATTTGAAGACCGGTGGTGAAGACCAGGTATTTGCGAGAACGATGGGATGACCCATCGATTGTCTCTGCACTGAGTTGCTCGGTATAGATATTCCCTAAGTGATGGGAAGTCTGATCGGGATTGTGAATACCCGGATTTGCAAGGACTTCTTTGGAAGTGCCTTCGGTTCTGTTCGAACCCAGAACAGACTTGTATGGATTGTGTGTCTGGCATTACATTTTGAGATATAAAGAAGATTTCTTTCAAATACATCTATGTTGGTGGCGGAGAATTTATTCTCTTAGCTTAACACCCTTCTTTGATACGTATGAGCTCAGAGGTTATGTAATTGAAGGTTATCAGCGATATATTCCCAACTTGGTAATGTGGCATGCTGAGTGCTGCTGATCATTAGTTGATCAAAGCGTGGCTTTTGTGAAAAGCGTAGCTTTGTGGACGAGATTTCATCAAACCTCACAACCCGGTTATGGTCGAAACAGGAATCATGGCAGCAAGGTTATTTGAGGATAGCGCCCTCTGAGGGCATGTCATGTGAAAAGCGTAGCTTTGTGTAAACTTTGAATCTTAAGGTTTTACAATGGAATTTGGATTTTTAAATTTAAGGGTTTAAAAGCAAGTTAAATCAAAGTTGTAAATCAATTATTTGATAAATTTATGTATATCAAATGATTTATAATTAATGGAAGGTTAAATTATTTGTTTAACTCGAATTTGCAAATTAAAATATTGATGTATTTTGAAATCTTGATTTTTAAATAAAAATTAAGTAGATTAGTTTTAAAAGCTTCCTCTTATATAAGTAATAAATGTTATTTACATTTATTTTTAAGGATTATAAATTAGATTTTTAAGTCGGATTAATGTTTAAAAGAATAATCATTTTGGATCTTAAATTCAAAATGTAATTTAAATTTAAATTCAAAAGTGAATTTTTTTTTTTACTTCAATGTTAATGAAGTCATCAATAAGAAATGAATTATATTAGAGAAAATTGAGGCATTAAGTGATGTAAATTATATGATAATTTATTAAGGACTTATTTATGTAATTTATAAATTAATGATTTAGATTTTTTTTATAATTAAAGATTAATTAAAAGTGATTAAGAAATGTTATTAGTTAATGAAGATAATTAACTAAGGATTATTAAGTATCAATTAAGGTGATTAATTTTAATAATAAATTGGATTTATTAGTTTAGATAATCAATTATGAATTGTTTAAATGTGATTACTTAATGAAAGTAATTAAGGATAAATCACTTATCGTAATTAATGTTGAATATTTTGATTAATCTAAAGTTAATTGATTATGAAATTGGTTTAAAGGTTGATTTAATTAATATGATTAATTAAGAATAATTTAATTAATTAAAGTGTTTGATAAATTAATTTATATCAAATGATTTGTAATTAATTAATCAGAATTTGATAATTAATTCATAAGTAATTAATTTACATAGAAATAAATTGAATTGATTAAGATTAAACGATTAATTAATCCTACTTATAAATGACTATTGAATACCTTGACCTTACTTATGAATGATTGTATTGTATGAGATGCCTTGGATTGATTGTCCTAACTGATCTGTGATATTTTGTTCTGTGCATTTAACTGACTAATTTATTCATTTATTTACATTTGTATATTATATGTGAATCTGTGAATGGACTATAAGCGTTATAGTTTATATCGCTTATCAACTATTTTTCTGTGTTTTAATCTGTGATGATTGAATGATGATGCACTTTTGTGTTAAACCCTTGGACCACACTTATACACACAAATATGGATTTCACGAGGGAATCGATTAAGTCACAGATTTTTGAAGTGATTTTTAAATAGACAATTCGAATTCAAATGTTTTGGAAATGGATTGGGTTTAAAGTGAAAAGCTTTTGGGAATGGAATTTCAAAGATGAAATTTATTTTGAATAACTCGATTGAGTTTTGAGATTTAAATATTTTGATTTAAATTTGAATTCAATAGTTGAAATTGAATTCTATGATTTGGAAACTAGGGACTAAAGATGTTATACCAGTTATATATGGGTTAAACTATTTTAAGGGTAATGATTTGGGAATTTGAATTTAAATTCAAAGGCTTTAACTCGTGCAAATGTAATCGGATTTTTCTAAAATGAAAGTTGTTCGTTTTCAAATAGTAAAAGATTTAATATAAGAAGTAAACTTCTAAATTTTGTTAAAAGGGATTTCAAGTTAAAAATGAAAAATGATTTTCCAAGTTATGGAAACAATTTGAAAGCCATTAGTTAAATCTTTAATTTAAAGATTTTAAACGAGTAAATCCAAGTGAAATGGAAATTGTTTTGAAATCCGTAAATGGATCTTTGTGAAACTGGGTGAACTTGGTAAAATAAATCTTTTTGTTTAAAGGATTTGAAATGGTAATTGGTTTAAACCATTTGAAAGAAAGTTTTGAATTATTAAGTCGTGACTTAATTGAAATCCCATATCCATATGTTTTAAATGTTGCGCTCACTATTCGGGTTAGCCGGGAAAGGACCTTTGTGTCATATAACCCATTCCGAATATGTGATTCGATGTATATGGATAGCATTTGAAGAACGGTGGTGAAGACCAGGTATTTGCGAGAACGATGGGATGACCCATCGATTGTCTCTGCACTGAGTTGCTCCGGTATAGAGATTCCCTAAGTGATGGGAAGTCTGATCGGGATTGTGAATACCCGGATTTGCAAGGACTTCTTTGGATGTGCCTTAGATTCTGTTCGAACCCAGAACAGACTTGTATGGATTGTGTGTCTGACATTACATTTTGAGATATAAAGCAGATTTCTTTCAAATACGTTTCTGTTGGTGGCGGAGAATTTATTCTCTTAGCTTAACACCCTTCTCTGAGACGTACGAGCTCAGAGGCTATGTAATTGAAGGTTATCGGCGATATATTCCCAACTTGGTAATGTGGCATGCTGAGTACTGCTGACCATTAGTTGATCAAAGAGTGGCTTTTGTGAAAAGCGTAGCTTTGTGGGCGAGATTTCATCAAACCTCACAACCCGGTTATGGTCGAAATAGGAATCGTGGCAGCAAGGTTATTTGAGGATAGCGCCCTCTAAGGGCATGTCATGTCCTTCTGGATCATAAGTGGTATCATGGTATGGAGCCCAGATATTTACTTCGTGGTTGCCGCATATTTATTGATTTGTGGTTGTTGGTTGAGAGGATCCTCGGATAAAGGTCGCAAACGACCGGGGGATGACATGCTCGTGTCAGTTGTTACCCAGTTAAGGGTAACCCGACCTTGTGTAGCAGAGATCCGGTTAGGATCCGAGGACGTCATTCCAGAGGCATTCTATTTTACTTGGGAAGTTCCTTTGCCCGACCATTTGTTGGAAATCCATTCATCCAATACGAGCTCTTTACGGTTTTAGTTGTAGAACTTGCCATTTACTTATGGTGGCGCCCCACTGTTTAGATGGTAGCTATAGTAGGCATAGTTCGAAATGTCTATGCTGGATAAGATTTATATTATACTTTCGAAATGTTTTCCTACACTTTGCACTTATAGTAATAATATCAAAGAAAATTTCCCCGTATCAAGCATGTTTGACTATCATAAGGAGAAATCTCCTCCGATTCTGCGTTTGCATTGTGTGTGTGTGCGGAAGGACTTATGGTAGTTCCATTTTCTAAAAGCATTGCGAATCTATTTTAAAATATTTCTTTGTTTGTTTTTGAAGATTAACTGTTTTTGTTACTCATACCAGTCTCATGACTGATCCAGAGTTTATTGTTTCTTTCCTAAACTCTGGGTGCTCATTATTTTTCACACGGGCAGTCTAGAGTTGAGTTTTTCAGATAGCTAGGTTGATGTGGACGAGACTTGCTTGTCTTAGTGCATCGTGATGTTGGATCGAGCTGCTGCTGGAGTTCTCTCTAGAAGGCTATCTTGAGTTATTTGTTCCGCTGCTGGTGTTAGCTATTTTCTTTTCCGCTGCTATGTATATTGATATCTATTATATCATCTGTTGTATCAGATATTGTATCAATGTTGTATATCAATGTATTATTCTTTTTCTTTCGCTGTGTTGTTTACTTAATTGCGTTATAAGCTCCGATGACTCGGATTTGAACGGTCGAATCTGCGGCATTCGAGTACGATGTAAAGTATGGATGTCGATTTTCGAACGCGAAAAAACCGTGATCGTTACATGTTCTCACTTGGTTGATCTGCTTCCATTTTTGCCAGACCCTTGTGTACCTCTCTATGCTGCCTTATTTGTGTTCTCTTTAGTTTGAGTTGTTTTCATGTGTACTCAAGTGTGTACTTGGTTTCTATTTGGTGCCTGGTCTCTTTGGTCTTTGACTTGTGAACTGCCTTTGTTGGTTTAGTGGTGCACTTGCTTGATAGTCTGAATGGACTGTCTAGCCTCTATTATCATGTGTATGAGTTGAACTTTGGTCGAGGCTTGATTTATATTGGTTTTGGATTTTTAACCATTTTATTGAATTGGTACATTTGGATTGCACATGTATTAAATCCAGCGTAAAGCTCGGGTTTGACCTTGTGCTGATATTGTGACATTATTTTTATTGCACTTGAGTTGAACCCGGTTTTTGATTTGGGTTTGACATTGTGCTCACCTGTCCCTGTAACTTTATCAAGTGTATATTGGTGTGCACGACCTTGTCGCATATACAGTGATCCACTGTGCATGTCACAAGCTATTCGTGTATGATGAATTCAAATTTAAATAATGACGAACAACCCAAATAACTGAGGCAAATAATATTTTCAAAGTATACATTTTATTTGATGCTGAAAAAATATTTTCTTTTTAATTTTATTGCATTAGTATTTATTTTTGCAGATTGCTCAGATACTGGATTCAATCTAGAATGGAATTGAAGATCAATACGAGTGAATGAGTGAAATGGTGAGTGCATATGTAAATGATAATTATAATGTAATTGAAGTTGTATTGAAATTGAAATTGTGTGTATATATAGTGAGAGCTTGCATTTGTACTATTCAAAATTGTAATAAATATTTATTTGAAAAAATATCTATTTGAATTTAAATTCTGTGTCATTTAATTTATTCACCAAATATTTATTTAATTATATGAAAAATAAAATAGTACATTAACAAATACATTTAAATGAATATATATATATATATATATATATATATATATATGTTTATTATCATCAAACAAAAATCGTATACTAGCATATTCAACATTAATAAGCATGGATAGTAAGAACAAGAGTAAAGGATTATTTAAATAATTTATCTAAGTTAATAAGCAAAGAATTAAAGTAGGACATGTACCAAATAGCATTCCCCTATATTTTCTGTGGGTACGGCGTTTCACACAAACGTGAAGTGAGACGAGGGGCATGCCTATGCTAGTAGTGGTAGTAATTGGTCAATATAGAGATGTTCAAATCATGGGGGATTTGGACAAGGGAGCTATTAGATATTGTTTGGATGACGTGCCAGTACTGGAAGCATTCCCCTATATTTTCTATGGACACGGTATTTCACATAATTCTAAAGTGAAATAAGGGGCATGCTTATGCTAAGTCGAGTTAATAATACAACCCAATAGGCGGAGCAACAAGTAGCATGAGCATGGTGGCAGTTACTGGTGCTACGGATCGTGTAATATGGGTATACGATAATACAGAGTATAGTGATGATAATTGTACAGTAATAGTGTAGAATAAAAAAGCAGAATAATAAAAATAACATCGGAGATTTTTATACTGGTTCGGAGCTCCGTCCTACGTTCAGTCCCAGACTCCTTTTGGAATTTCACTAAAACAATAACCCTCACTTAACCCGGCGGAACTGGCCTATACAACCCTTGAGCAGCCGAACAATGACCTGAGCAATGGAACAGGATTTCGCTACAGCAGCCGAAGAGGACTTCACATGCCTGAGCAGCAGAACAGAACTTCAAAAAATACAAATGATTGTTTGACTTTATGTGTTCTAATAGCACAGATAAGTCTATTTATAGTACACCCTTTCTATAATCTTTTCCTCAAGTATGATGTGTGTAGTTGTGTGTGTATGAAGATTAGGAAGTTTCAAATTGCTTGAGAATATGGAAATGAATACGTAAGCAATGAGTGTATGAATTCAAGAGAGTAGTTAATTCAGAAAATATGATTCAAGTATAAGCAAGTAAGTGAAGTGATTTGATGTTGAAATTCATGCATATATATATATATATATAGTAGTTAAGAAGTAGCAACTGCCGGTGAAGAGATCTCCATGAATAGCAATAGTTGCAAACCTTGGGGAGGAAGACTTATTCAGAAAAGAGGTGTCTTTTCATAAAAAAACTACAGTTGCAGAATTCAGTCGACTGACTTGATCATTCAGTCGATTGAATTTAAAAACATGCACATATATGTAAAAATGCATTGATTCAGTCGACTGAATGATCTTGTTCAGTCGACTGAATTCCATTGATACAAAATCACCATGGCTCATTTGGTTAGTGCACTTGCCTTCTGAACTAGTGACCTGGGTTTGAGCCCCGCTCCATGCATTCTTTAAAAACTTGATTTTGATTAAAAATATGCAAGTTTATTTGAATGTGAATGATGATTCTTAAGAAAGATTTTAATAAAGCACTAAACTAGACTCCATATACATATTTGATGACTCTTATTAAAAATAATATATGAACCATACTTTGAGTCGTTGAGTCCAGATGTTGTCGTAGTCGTAGATTCGTGAATTATTGTTTCGTGTCAGCAAACAAAACCTATGATCCAACAGTTACACATGCGACTTCCATTTCGATGCTCAGTAATCGCTATGTATTCCAAGTGCTTAGTATGTGTGTCTTTCGAATACATCATTGCCTTTTGTGTAGGAAGCTATGTATCGTCTAGTCCGCAGTGGGTGCTTTGTGTATCTTTCGTACTTACCATTGGTTGTTGTGTAGGGAGTTATATCGCATCTAGTCCGTGGTAAGGTCTATGGAGTAGCAGGCCGATCAAAGGGTAGAACTAGGATTTCAACCTAATTATGGGATTAAGAATTCAGCCTAATCAAGCAGCTATCAAAGACAAGTGCAAACAATCAAAGTTGACCTATCTTATAAATTGTAATAGTTTAATCGTATTTTCCAGTTTATCTCTTTCCCATTTCCCTTGTTTCCTTTTGTATCTACTAGAACTATTTAAGAGTCTATTACATTTACTTTGCTTAAAGATTCTAGTAGTTACTATCACTCATCAGATTTTCGTCTGGCCCACTCCTCTATTTTTCCTTTTTCTCCCATAGGCAATCAAGGGAGAGGGCTGTTGATTGCGGCTGCTTGGAGGATTTTGGGTGAAGATCTCTACCATGTATTTTTTTATTCTAGCTTTAACTCTTTCTATGTACTGGCTTATTATGAGGAATATTATGTACTCTGATTTTGAGACTACAAGTTTTTATTTCATGAGACATTTCGGTTTTTGAGACATGTTTGTTATATTTAGTATTTGACTTATTTGGTTTATGAGAATTATGAAGCTTTTGTTTTAAATAAGTATTATTTTAATTTTCATTGTTTTTACCCATTTTTTTCTTGTAAATCTTAGTCTCTGTTAGTTTCAATTATATCTACAACGCACCACGCGTTTTAGCGTGTCCTATTGGGTATATTAAGGGGTGTGGGGTGTTTAACTTAGTAACATATCCTAAGTTATAGGATTTCTAAAATTTTATTTTAAAAATAAAGTATTTTCTGAATTAACTTGTTTTAAAAAGTATTTTTCAGAAAAGTACTCTTAGAGATGTTTTTAAGAATAAAAGAGTTTTTATAAAAATCCCTTCATAAGTCCAGTTCAATCTCCCTTTGACTCTTTCCTAAACTATCTTTTTCTTTTCGTAGAATGGCTTATTCCCCGAATCTTCCTGAGGGCATTCTAGTACCAGCCTGGTTTCATAGGTACTTACAAGCCACGACTCCAGAGGTGCACGGGCCAGCGCCCAATCCTGCACCAGCGGGTGGGAAACCCATCAACCCACCTGCCGCTATCGATTTCTTTAAGTTATGTAAGGATTTTGCGAGTTTGGATGGAAAGACTTTTTTTGGCAAGGAGACTTTTGTGGAGGCAAGAGCTTGGCTTAGGGACACCGAGAGGATATTTTGCTTATTAGGACCGGAGGACTAGCGGCAGATTCAGCTAGCCTCTTGGCTACTGAAAGAGGAGGCTTCTTACTGGTGAGAGGTTATTGGGTTGGAAGGAAGAGATGTCTATTGGAATGGGTTTAGACAGAGGTTTGAGAGGAAGTTTCTGTCTCAAGCTAAAGAGAGTGTTCAGTTGGAGAGGTTTATCAATTTGAAGCAAGGGACTTTGTCTATTAAGGAATACATCAATCGGTTCAATGAATTATCACTGTGATTTGATATAGATTTGGTGAATACGCCGCATAAGAAAGCTATTAGGTTTGCGAAGGATTGAATCAACCCTTCAGGGATTATTGTTGACTTACGTACCGATGGGAGCTACTTATGAGTCTTTGGTTGAAATGGTGCTTATGTCGGATGCGTTCAAGGAAGGAGAGTCTAAAGAAGTGATTAAGTTAGAAGGTCCAAACAAGAAGTGGTGGAAAAACAACAAGGGGAAGAAGAAAGGTGATAGCCCTCATAAGCAGATTAAGAAGGAATCGAAATGGAATAGTTGTGGGATTGTTGGACATATCATCAAGGATTGCAAAAGGGAAAAATGAAGGGAAACTGCTTCAATTACAGGCAGCCTAGACATATGAGCAGGAGTTGTCCCTAGAGAGTTGGTCAGGGAGCGAGTGCACCAGTCGCACAGATTCAGGTGTTAGACGTGGCAACTTCTAGTAGAATTTTGAATAGAGGTAGGAAAGTCATAGTTAAAGGTTTGATTTCTATATCTAATCTTTCCGTTCGGACTTTATTTGATTCTGGAGCATCATACTCTTTTATTTCTAGCACTCTTATGGATTGGTTTGCACAAACATTTCTTTAGTAGTGGACCCCATCATTGTTTCAAACCCCATAGGTGGATTGACACTTTTATATCCTGGGCATAGAATTTGACTACGACGCCTATGTTTTGGGATTCATGGGGTATAAGATGATCATGGGTATGGATTGGCTATCCGCATATGGAACTATTTCAGACTGCGAAAGGAGAGTCGTTAGATTAGAGACTTGCATTAGTAGAACTCTTGAGGTATCTTGCGACCCGCAAGGGTCAGTCATGTTGAGCTTCCTCTATTCCCTTGATTCATCTTTAGTAGATTTTGATTAGATTCCTGTCGTCGGAGATTTTCCCGACGTCTTTGAGGAGGTTAAGGGACTGCCCCCTAAGAGAGAAATTGACTTTAGAATTTATTTGAACGAGAATGTTAAGCTAGTGGCGTTACCTGTGAGGCACATGGAATTTAGGGAGAGGAAAGAGTTATGCAAACAAGTTGAGCTTATGAAGAAGGGTTTTATAAGAAGGAGCATATCGAAATGGCGAGCACCAGCCGTCTTCGCTACTACGGCGAATGGTTCTCTTTGACTATGTGTTGATTATAGAGAATTAAATAAGCTCACCAAGAAGAACCGATATCCACTCTCTAGGATTGATGATCTTTTTGACCAGTTAGTTGGGTCTTCGGTTTTGTCTCAGCTTGATTTAGTCATGGGATTCCATCAACTTAGGGACACAGATGACAGCATAGATAAGAATGCATTTAGGACTCCAGAAGGACTTTATGAGTGGTTGGTTATGCCTTTTGGGCTAATCAATGCCCCCGGCCTACTTTTTTGACTTGATGAGCCGCGTCTTTAGAGAAGTCCTAAATAAGTTTGTGGTGGTATTCATGGATGACATCTTGATATTTTACAAGAATATGGAGGAGCTTGCTGCTCATTTAGAGGAGGTTCTTTGCACACTTTGTAGTCATCATTTGAGCGCTAAGTTTTCAAAGTGTCAGTTTTGGAGAGAGGAGGTACGTTTCTTGAGGCATGTGGTCTCGAAGGAAGGTTTGGCTGTTGACCCCGCTAAGGTGATAGCTGTATAAGATTGGATGGCCCCCAAGAACGTCATTGGAGTTAGGAGCTTTCTAGGATGTTTGGCTACTTTAGGAAGTTCATTAGAGATTTTACTAAGATTTTAGCACTACTCATATGCCTTACTAAGAAGAATAAAGCTTTTATGTGGGACGTGGATTGTGAGGATTCCTTCACAAAGCTTAAGAGATCCCTTACAAGTGCACCAGTGTTAGTACTACCCAATGGAGCTAAGCCTTTTACTGTACACACCGATGCTTGTGGGACAGGCCTAGGAGTGGTGTTGATGCAAGAAGGAAGGGTGGTATGTTATGGTAGTAGGCAGTTGAGGACGCATGAGAAGAACTACCCTACCCACAATTTGGAGTTGACCGCCATAGTTTTTGCACTCAAGTTTTGGAGGCTCTATATCTTGGAGAGACGTTTGAGCTTTTCACCAACCACAAGTCATTGAAGTACCTATTCTCGCGGAAGGACTTGAACTTGAGGCAATAGAGATGGATGGAGTTTTTAGCCTCATATGATTTTGAGATTGCCTATACTCCTGGCAAGGGTAATATGGTTGCGAATGCATTGAGTATAAAGAAAGCAGCCCTTAGTCCTTTGTTCGTAGAGCTTGGAGTTTATTTCTGCTTTTGATAATGAGCCCTCTATGGACATTACACCCGCATTGTTGGCGACAATAGAGGTGAGGCCTACCCTTATGGATCAGATTGGCTCGAGGTAGCAAGGAGATTCGAAACTCATGGACGTTATGGATAGGATTAGCTAAGGAGAGGTCTCTATACATCTCCAGCGTTATTCCATAGATAGCAAAGGGTGGCTTAGGAGAGATGGAAGGATTTGTGTTCCACATGTTAGAGATTTCTTGAGAGCGGTTTTAGAGGAAGCACACCATTCCCATATGACTATTCATCTGGATGGTGATAAAATGTATCAGGATATGAAGAGGATGTTCCATTGGAATGGCATAAAGAAGGACATGGCAGAGTTCGTAGCTAAGTGTCTCATATACCAAAGGGTAAAGGCAGAACAACAGAAGCTCGGTGGAATACTTCAGCCCTTAGATGTGCTAGAGTGGAAGTGGGACAGTATTTCTATGGATTTTATAGATGGTTTGCCCCATTCTAGGAAGGAGAATACTAGAATTTAGGTGACTATTGATCGGTTGACCAAGAGTGCCCACTTCATCCCAGTTAAGAGCAAGCATACCCCATCATATTTGGCATCCATTTATGTTCGAGAGATAGTCCAACTTCATGAAGTCCCTTCTAGAGTGGTGAGTGATAGAGATCCCATTTTCACTAGTGAGTTTTGGAGAAGATTACAAGAGACGCTAGGGATGTAACTTAGGTTGAATACAGTCTATCATCCCCAGACGGATGGCCAAATGGAAAAGGTTAATCAAGTGTTTGAGGATTTGCTGAGAATGTGCATTTTGGACTTTGGAGGAACTTGGGAAGAGCATCTTCCGTTGGTTGAGTTTGCATATAATAACAGTTACCAATTGAGCATAGGAATGGCACCATTTGAGGCTTTATATGGAAGACCTTGCAAGTCCCCTTCATGTTGGGTGGAGGCTATGGAGAATTGCTACTTGGACCTGACATGGTGAGGGAGACATCAGAGAGAGTGGATTTAATTCGACGAAGGATGAAGACAGCCCAATATAGGCAGAAGTCTTATGCGGATAAGTGGAGGAGAGACATTGAGTTTGAGGTTGGAGACTTAGTTTTTATCATAGTATCCCAACTTAGGAAGGGGGTAAGATTCGGATCGAATGGAAAGTTAGCCCCCATATTTGTTGGACCATTCCTTATCATGGAGAGAGTTGGGAAGATTGCTTACCGAGTGAAGCTACAAAGAGGCTCGCAGGTGTGCACGACGTTTTCTATGTTTTGCACTTGCGAAAGTGCTTAAATGACTCGACGAAGGTTGTAGAGCCCAGTCTGTTAGAGGAGGTGGAAGTAGATAGGGAAGCATCTGTTCGGCGCATCCCCACGAGTATTGTTGGTAAGGAATAAGGAAGTTCCGTTAGTCAAGGTGCAATTGGGAGATGATGTTGTAGAAGCCACTTGAGAAGCTAAAGTGTGACGACCCTGAATTTCTAACAATGTAAATTGGAATAATTAATTGATTTTAAATATCTAAAAGTTAATTTTTAACTTGAATTCAAATAATATCATTATTATTTAGCAATTGAGTTATTGGATTTAATAAACTGAAATTGGGTGAATTATTGAATCTGGAGTTTTGAGCCTGTTAAAAATAATTTGAAGGCTTATAAAATTTATAATGATGATACTGAAGATAATAAAATGGTTGAAATTTAATTTAATGGTGATTTGTTCGGTTTTGAAAATATATCGTTTAAATTGAATTTAAAAATAGCCTTCCGAGGCACAGTCTCGAAATTCAACGAAACCAGTTCCATTGGATCCATAATAGTTAGTTATTATCGGATTTCAATTTTTGTAGCAACCGGAGTTGTCGTTTGACCCTGGCAGCTCAAAACGCTCAGAACTATTTTAATCGATTTAATTTTAATTTAATCGTTTACTTCTGTAACTCGCGCATATGATCAAATTAGCTTTCGAAACACGTTCCGTTGTGTCCGGAATACGGGTAAAGCCTTATAAACGCCTGGCGGCATGTCTAATTAGGAGTTCGAAATTTCACGGTACGCAACACGAGATATTTTCAATATTCAATTATATAATGATCAACGCGTACTCTAGAAGCTATCCCCAATCGATATTTATTCTTCGTTCCCTCTCTAATCTTCAAACAGAAATCAAACCGAAATCAAAAAAGGGGAAAATTGCAGGCAATTATTAAATCGAGCGACTCGATGTCTAGAGGAGCGATCGACCACGTTTGATTCGGCCGAGCTTGAAGGCTTCGGCATGGGGTTGTTGCGGTTTTGGTTTCATCGTCGTTCGACTTCAAGGAAAAAGGGGGGAAACTCGATGTAGTTCGATGGCGACGAGGCGCAGAGGATAGCATCGCGACTCGAAGTCGCGATACAAGGAAGGGTTGATTTCGAGGCCGTGCGTTTCGATCTGTGCGATTCTGATGGGTTGGGTGCGGCGTGTTCAAGGAGAGCGCGTGGTTGAGATGATGGAGGGTGGAGTCGCGTGCGTTGCTGCAGCAGTGACAAAGCCGGGGTCGTTAGGGTATTGGAGCCGCTTAGGGTTTTCGCAAAACTCGGAGGCGGCAAGACTGTGAGGTGAAGCTCGAGGCAGAGTCGCGCTTGGAGGGCAGTGATGGCTAGGATGGATTTTGAGCGCGTCAGTAAGGTATAAAATTGATTTCATCCAAATTTAGAATTTTGTTATACATATATATATATATATATATGTGTATATGTGTTTAAAAGCTGTAATGTAAGATCGTTCCGTTTTAATTTAAAAACAGTAAATTTTAAATGTGTTTAATCCTAATTTAATATATATATATATATATATATATATATATTTACAGGAAATAAGAAATTATTTTGGTAAATTGAGAAAAGAGAAAAACAAAAGAAAGGAAAAGAAGATTTGAAAAAAATTTGTGAAGATAGATTTTTGAAGTTCATGACTTATTTTACATTTATATAGTTTCAAGGATAAAATAAAATAAGTATACAAATTTTAAATGTTATTTTAGATATATGTATTAAAGAGCTTGACTTATTTAATTATTTTTGTAACTTGAAATTTAATTATTTTGTTCCTAAGAATTATTTATTTATAGGAAGATCTGCAAAAATAAATTATTTGTTAATTAGATTAAATTTATCAAATGAAAATTAATTATTCCAAATTGTTCGTATATTAATAAATCGTATAATTGTTTATACAAGGTTAAAATCTGAAAAGAAACAAGTCGAGATCGGATTTGGATTGCAAAATCAAAGGTGAGTAAATCTCACTCCATTGGATTTTTATTTAAATTTAAATGGTTAAATTTAAATAGTTAAATTTAAATAATTGGTTGAATGATTAAATTGATTGGACGTGCACAGATGATGATGTGACTTTAGTTTTGGTTGGTTCTCGAGTTAATTGTAGTTTGACTCGAAGTATTTGGGTTTTAAATTGATTTAAACTTAAGTCATAAATAAGGAAATGTTTTCATTTTAATGTTGATAAAGGCTTAATGATTTGTGATTCATGAAATTAGTAGGGTAATTAAAATGGATAATTAATTAATGATTTAGGGTGATTAATTTAGTAATTTAGGGTTTAAACCAATTCATTAAGGTTTAAGTTAATTTATTAAGTTTAATTAATTTAGAATAAATGGATGGTTGATAGGTAATTACTTAATGTAATTAATAAAATATAGTTACTTTGTGAAATTAATCAAGAGATTAGTTAAGGTAGTTAAATAAAGGAGTAATTGATTTATTTAATGAAGTAAATAAAAGGATAGTTAATTACAGGTTGAGATTAATCGAGAATGATTAATATTGGGTTGAATTAAAGTAATTAATTTAGATTAGAACAGATTAAAATATAATTGGAAATCATTAATTTATATAATTTACGATGTAATTAAAGATTGATTAATTAAGATGAATTAATCAGTAATAAGTGACTTATGTGAAGTTAATTGTAAAAGTAATTAAGGATTAATGTAATTAAAATAATTAATTAATTCATGAAGTAATTAAGATTACTTATTGAATCTGTTTAAGACTAATTAATATTGTGAAGTTAATTAAAGATAATTACTTGGATGTAAGTGAAGAATAATTAATCCAGGGTAATTGATTAAGATGAAAAATGAATGGTTGACTAACTAATTGATTTAGAATTAATTAATGTTAAATGAAGGGATCTAAGTGATTGAGGTTAGATATTCAATTAGAACGGAAAGGAATTAATTTGGAAGTGATCAAATTTGCTTATGGATGATTGAATGGTATTCAATGCTTTGAATAAGTTGATATCTCTGATATGAAATGTTGTGTATTTCATTTGGATAACTTGGGTTAGGATGACACGAGACTCGAAGAGACCGGGGTTGGGTATTAGAAAATACCCGAAACCACTTTGAATTTTTATAGATTGATATGTGAAATCTATAGGCTGGAATGAAAAGATTTAAGTGAATTGGACTATTTAATCCCAGTTTTTGGTACTTGGATTTGATGTGTGAAATTAGAGAAGACTATAACAAGGTGTGAATTTGTAAGTTGTTCGAGTTACCCCGGGTTTTATATAAGTTGTTTGCTTGAATATTCCATGTTAGATGGGTTTACTCACGCTGGTTTCCAGCCTGACCCGGGTGTTACTTTGGTGTAATGCTCGGGTCAGACCGAGTATTACAGATTTCAGGTAAGGACGTTTTGGAGCTCAGGAGGCGAGCTGGATGGCAAGAACGTATGGAGTGTTTCCGCTGTATTTTATTTCTGTATATCTGTGACACGAAAATTATGCATACTCAGTATAAATGTGTAACTCTGATGTATTATAAATGTAATTGACAGATATAGTATTCTTTTGTAAACTGTTATTATTTATTATTATATTTTATCCGCTGCGAATGTGAGATGTTGATGTTTCTGTTCTTCTTCTATCTCTTTCTTCTTTTTCATAACTATCTCGAATTTTCGGGATCGGAAATTTCGGGTCGTTATAGTTGGTATCAGAGCTGAAAGGTTAAGCGAGAACCTCGGCTCTGGTGGGGATTACTCATTAAATAGACTCCGTAGTACTCTAGAATGTGTATATATATATGAGAGCGTACTTGTTATTTTCTTATATATAAAAAATTAAATGATTTTACATAAAAATATATTTTGATATATATATAAAGCAATATTTCCTTCTAATAAATATTAAGGTGATTGGTTGTTAAATTATTGAAATTAAATTAAGAAGTAATATAATACAATCAAATTGAAATCTTGAATTGGAATTAAATTAAGTGGTAACAGAAATACAACCAAATTAAAATTAAATTAATTGAAAATGAAATTCTAGTATTAGAACTCAAAAATTAAATTGTTTAAAAACTTTAAATGAACAAGGTTAATTTGGTTTAAAAGGTTAACCAACCTTTGAGAATTTAACTCGAATTTATATAATTCGAGATGGTTTAAATTTGAGATTGGAATCGAATTAGTTCAAAATTGAATTTTATTTACATTAATTGGATTTGTGATTGAAGATGGATAAGTTTAAAATTTTGAATTGGATTAAATTGAAAAGATATTGAAATTGAAGTGAGTTCAATTAATATTAGTCCAAATTGATTGGAATAATTTGAAATTATAATTAAAATTGAACAGGATTAAAATCAAATGGAAGTTAGATTTGGATTGGGAAAGAAATCAAGATTGATTCAAATTGAATTGGGATTAAATAAATTTCGATGGAAATTGAAGATTATCTAAATTAGAATTGAGCCAATTTAATTGGAAGTGGAAATTTAAATTGAATTGTTGGGGAAGTGAACAGTTTTGACTCTGGACTATTTTCAATATAAATTGTTTTAATATAAACTTATTTTACCAAGCTATTCAATATATACAACCTTTCTTTTTAAAGCCAAATTATTTTATACTTGTTTCACAATTATTTTTGGAATTATTAACCATTTTCAACTGTTTTATAAACTAATTACGGTTTTTCAACTATTTCATAAATTAATTACTCTGTTACAACTATTTTGTAATTATCTAAGATTTCTGAGCTTATTTAACTATTTTGTAATTATCTAATATTTCTGAGATTATTTAACTATTTTCCAACTATTTTACAATTAGCTAACTATTTTACAGCTATTTTGCAAACTAATAATTATTTTTCAACTACTTATCTATTTTTAAAATTTTCAAGCTATTTTCTGAAAATAAACTGGTCGGAGTCCAAACTGTTATTGATTAAATACCCAACTGAGATAAGAATTGAAGTGATAATTCAATGGAATTGAAGAAATTGTGAATATGTGGATAGAAATTAAAGGAAATGTGAATAAAAGGAAATTGATTTAGTTAATAATCAATGAAGTTAAATACATAGGATGCACGTATATCATTCTATTCGCATAGTGATTTGATCCAGATTCGAGCACAGAATTTTGAGATAGTTATATCGATCCGAGTTGGGATTTTTCACTCTATTTTCGACGGTGAACCTGGATATGGATTGTTGATTGGTTCTGGATATTCTCTATCATAGTTATGGCTATGCAAGGAGAATGATGGTTTCTGATCAAGAAACCAGATCTGTGTCCGTGCTAGGAAGTCTGGTGGACGATACTAGTTCGGAAGTGAAATTGTGTGATCGAGTAAGCGATCAGATTGTTATATCGTACGGTTTTGAATGAAATTGATATTGAAAAGAGTAATCAAATTGGAATATTTGATTTTGAATAAACAAAGTTATATATCTTTGTTATATATAAGATAAATCTCCCATTGTTGAATCTATTGACGGAAGGAAAGGATTTTGAAAGTGTTTGAAGTATAAAAGGAATTTTATACAAGTTTGAAATGATCCAAAGTTTTAAAAGTTATATATATCTATATATATAAAGGATCTTATGAGGATTTTGGAAAAAGGTTTTGGGAACCTTTGGATTTGGAAAGGCTTTTGATTTTTGGGTAAAATCAATATTGAAATTTGGAAAGCCTAGTTTGAGAATTATCGATTTTGGGATAATCGATTTTATGTAAAGGAGCTTTATATGAGATCATACTAGGTGTATGATTTGAAAAATACTATATGTGTTTAGTATAAAGTGTTTTGATGATGGCTCTGGGGAAAAAGGCGCTCCCTTGAAATGAACTTCTCAGGAGTGCCACCGGATGGTGCTGCCTTGAACCCCAAGGGGGTTTCTAAAGTTGATCCTGTGAGGAGTCCGGACAAAACTAGTTCCTGAGGATTATGAGTAGTGAGTACCATAGTGAAAGTCGTGTGTGCCTTTGAGAGCCAACAGTCTACGTTTGATTTTATATCGGTAGACTGCGACCTATGGTAACATAGCGAAAGTCGTATGTGCTGTTGAAAGCCAACAGTTTGCGTTTGATTTTACATCGGTAGACTGCGACCAATGTAGGAGTGGAGAAGTTTCATTTTGACAGCGAAAATCGTGTGTGCCATTGAGAGCCAATAGTTACATGGACTTTTGCTGCGATGGCAACGTAACCCTGGAATGTAACTGCGATCTGTTGTGGGTTCCATGGCGTAATCGAGGGGCGCGGAGTGCCTACAGTTACATGGACTTTTGCTGCGATGGCAACGTAACCCAGGATGTAACTGCGACCATGGATGGGGGTTAATGATTTCCAGAGCATTCTCACCAAAGATATTTCCTCTATTTTCAAAGAAAACGTTTTCTATATTTTCAATAAAATTATTTTTCAAGTATTTTCACTGGATGTTGAAAACGGGTTTACCAAGTACTTATAGATTTTTAGTCCTACGCCTGATCAATATATGACTGAATTTCTGTGAGAACAATGATGGACTGGTTGAGACATCGAGTTATAAGGAGTATTTTTTATAAAGAGCTATTTTATTAGTATGATGTGAATTTAAAAGCATTTCTAAAAATTTTAAATAAAGGTGTTAGAATTTTGGGAAATGAAAGAAATCCAAACTGGAATTATAAAATAAAATTGAACTCAGAGAATTTAATGAAGTGATTTTTCTAATAGAAATCGAATATTAATTCAAAAATTGGAAGTAAGCTAATTAGTTAAATAAACTATTTGATAGAATATATTGATAAAATTTAACTCGGTTAAACAAATGGTTGTAAATTAATAACGGAGTTTGGAAATGAACTCGAATTATAAATAGAATTCGACTCGGATTTGCTAATGAATTAAATAAGAAGAGATGTTGTAAAAATAAAAATAAAATGGAGTTGGATCAAAATAGTGATGGTTTGAATTAAAAATAAAATTCAAGTGTGATATGAATAATATTTAATGAAATTTGCAAGTGAATTAGATATAAGGGAAGTGTTGTCGAATGAAATGAAATTGAATTATAATAGACATGGTTTGAATTGCAAACAAAACCCAGATAGGTTGAAATAAATTGAAAATGGCCTTGTAATTAGTTAATTGAGTCGTGAATGAATTGAATTTGGAGTTTAATTTATAATAATTAATCAAATAAATTTGTAGATTGAAATGAGATTTGTTTGAAATAGAATCAAGTTAAGGTGAAAAAGAAAATTTATTTGCAAATAATGTGAGCTTAAGTTATGAAGTTGAAATAGTTGAAGAAAGTAAATTTACTTGAGTTCAAAATTAATAAAAGTTTGGCTTCGAGCAAAAGTGAAAGATCATAAAAGTCTAGGTCAAATTAATTTGGAAATGGTTATTAATTTATAAATATTGAATGTGCCAAGCTGAATAAATTGTTTTGAATGGAACAATTACGGAAATGAAATGAAATGCAATGTATGGTTGGTGAATAAATTAGAAATGAAAATGGATTTAAATACAGAATGAGTGGAAATTAATTTGAAGTGGTTATAGACTAAAATAAATACTTTATTAAGTGAATATCGTCGAAATTGCATAAAAATGTTGTCGTTTGGCGTGAACAAAAGTAACTAAAATTCTATGAGTTGATAGAGATTAAATAAAATTGATTTTGAATCATTTGAAGTGAATATGAGCTTGTTTGGATTAAAAATAAATTGAATGTAAGAAAATTGTGTTGTAAACATAGAAACTGAATGAAATGGCATATGAATTGGTTGGAAGCAATTGAATTAACTTTAAATCATATAAATCGCTTATGGAAAGCGTTTGGTGCTTGTTGTTTATGTAATGCGTGTGTTTAGCTATTGAAAGTAAGTGGAATGCTAATAAATTCTCTATATATGGCACTTACATATTTAAATTGAGTAAGTACAGGTACCTGAAGGCCGTTTGGCTGGATTTGGATTGTGCTAATTGCTTAAATAATAAGCCGCTTGCTTAAATGCTAAACAAAGGTATGCCTACGCAATAAAAATAGGAAATATGAACTGTTTTTTATTTTCTGACCGGGTGGGTCGATGTGTATATATTTATATCTCTTGTAAAATTGCAAAAGCTCCTCCGTACAAAGGAGACTCTGCCAAAAAAATTTGAAAATTTTGCGAGTAAGAAAATTTTTGAAACTTTTTGGAAAATTTTCTATTAGCAACAAAATGATTTCAAGGTTGAAACCAAAATAAATTAGTGAATGAAACTAATTTAAAATAATTCTATGAATCAGTTATAAATAAAAGATAAAATTCAATACTCAGAAGTAAAGACAAATTGAATTCATATGGGAATGGAAAAACTAAGTTGAATAGAAGTAGATTTGAAAACTTCTATAAGAAAATATATAAATGATTTTATAAGTTACGATTGGATATTATTGCTAAGTAGGATATGCAGGTATTATAAAGGAAAAGGAAAATTGGATTTGATTTCGAGAGATAATTTGAATTGCCCGACTAAAAGGTATGTATTTAAATTTCTGTATGAAATTGGATTAGGTTTTTGATCTAGCCACTTGGCCTTTTGTTTTCTTTTGAAATGTGGGGGCCCGTAGAGGCATTTTGTAGTAGTACCGAGCTAGCTGCGCAAAGGAGACGCTGGCAAAAATTTTGAAAATTTATCCAAAATTTGGTTTTAAATTAAAATTTAAATGATTGAGCAAAAGGGTATTGTTTGAAAACTATAGAAGGTTTTGGGAAGTTGGTTGAGGTGATAGTGGGTCTTTAATTAAATAATAGGTTATGGTAAGTTAATGAAACTGTTGGGTTTTGGAAAAAAATAGTAATGGGTATGGGATCGTTCTTCCTAACTAGTAATTTCGGGGACGAAATTCTTTTAAGAGGGGAGGAATGTGACGACCCTGAATTTCTAACAATGTAAATTGGAATAATTAATTGATTTTAAATATTTAAAAGTTAATTTTTAACTTGAATTCAAATAATATCATTATTATTTAGCAATTGAATTATTGAATTTAATAAACTGAAATTGGGTGAATTATTGAATCGGGAGTTTTGAGCCTGTTAAAACTAAATTGAAAGTTATAAAATTTATAATGATGATACTGAAGAAAATAGAATGGTTGAAATTTAATTTAACGGTGATTTGTTCAGTTTTGAAAACATATCGTTTAAATTGAATTTAAAAATAACCTTCCGAGACACAGTCTCGGAATTCAACGAAACTAGTTCCATTGGATCCGTAATAGTTAGTTATTATCGGATTTCAATTTTTGTAGCAATCGGAGTTGTCATTTGACCCTGACAGCTCAAAACGCTCAGAACTATTTTAATCGATTTTAATTTCATCGTTTACTTCCGTAACTCACGCATATGATCGAATTAGCTTCCGGAACATGTTCTTTTGTGTTCGGAATATGGGTAAAGCCTTATAAACGCCTGGTGGCATGTCTGATTAGGAGTTCGAAATTTCATGGTACGCAGCACGAGATATTTTCAATATTCAATCATATAATAATCAACGCATACTCTAGAAGTTATCCCCAATCAATATTTATTCTTCGTCCCATCTCTAATCTTCAAACAGAAATCAAACCGAAATCAAAAAAAGGGGAAAATTGCAGGCAATTATTAAATCGAGCGACTCGATGCCGAGAGGAGCGATCGACCACGTTTGATTCGGCCGAGCTTGAAGGCTTCGGCATAGGGTTGTCGCGGTTTTGGTTTTGTCTTCGTTCGACTTCTGGGAAAAAGAGAGGGGAAGCTCGATGTAGTTCGATGGCAACGAGGCGCAGGGGACAGCATCGCGACTCGAAGTCGCGATACAACGAAGGGTTGATTTCGAGGCCGTGCGTTTCGATCTGTGCGATTCTAATGGGTTGGGTGCGGCGCGTTCAGGGAGCGCGCGTGATTGAGATGATGGTGGGTGGAGTCGCGTGCGGTGCTGCAGTAGTGACGAAGTCGTGGTCATTAGTGTATTGGAGCCGCTTAGGGTTTTCGTGAAACTCGGCGGCGGCGAGACTGTGAGGTGAAGCTCGAGGCAGAGTCGCGCTTGGAGGGCAATGATGGCTAGGATGGATTTTGAGCGTGTCAGTAAGGTATAAAATTAATTTCATCCAAATTTAGAATTTTGTTATATATATATATATATATATATATATATATATATATGTATGTATGTATATGTATATGTATATGTGTTTAAAATCAGCAACGTAAGATCGTTCCGTTTTAATTTAAAAACAGTAAATTTTAAATGTGTTTAATCCTAATTTAATTTATATGTGTGTGTGTGTGTGTGTGTGTATTTACAGGAAATAGGAAATTATTTTGATAACTTGAGAGAAGAGAAAAACAAAAGAAAGGAAAAGAAGATTTGAAAATGTTTTGTGAAGATAGATTTTTGAAGTTCATGACTTATTTTATATTTATATAATTTCAAGGATAAAATGAAATAAGTATACAAATTTTAAATGTTATTTTAGATATATGTGTTAAAGAGCTTGACTATTTAATTATTTTTGTAACTTGAAATTTAATTATTTTGTTCCTAAGAATTATTAATTTATAGGAAGATCTGCTAAAATAAATTATTTGTTAATTAGATTAAATTTATCAAATGAAAATTAATAATTCCAAATTGTTCGTATATTAATAAATCGTTTAATTGTTTATACAAGGTTAAAATCTGAAAATAAATAAGTCGAGATCGGATTTGGATTGCAAAACCAAAGGTGAGTAAATCTCACTCTATTGGATTTCTATTTAAATTTAAATGGTTAAATTTAAATAATTGGTTGAATGATTTAGTTGATTGGATGTGCACTGATGATGATGTGACTTTAGTTTTGGTTGGTTCTCGAGTTAATTGTGGTTTGACTCGAAGTATTTAGGTTTTAAATTGATTTAAACTTAAGTCATAAATAAGAAAATGTTTTCATTTTAATGTTGATAAGGGCTTAATGATTTGTGATTCATCAAATTAGTAAGGTAATTAAAACGGATAATTAATTAATTCAATTAATTAATGATTTGGGGTGATTAATTTAGTAATTTAGGGTTTGAACCAATTAATTAAGGTTTAAGTTAATTTATTAAGTTTAATTAATTTAGAATAAATGGATGGTTGATAGGTAATTACTTAGTGTAATTAATAAAATATAATTACTTTGTGAAATTAATCAAGAGATTAATTAAGATAGTTAAATAAAGGAGTAATTAATTTATTTAATGAAGTAAATAAAAGGATAGATAATTACAGGTTGAGATTAATCGAGAATGATTAATATTGGGTTGAATTAAAGTAATTAATTTAAATTAGAACAGATTAAAATATAATTGGAAATCATTAATTTATATAATTAACGATGTAATTAAAGATTGATTAACTAAAATGAATTAATAAGTAATAAGTGACTTATGTGAAGCTAATTAGTATAAGTAATTAAGGATTAATGTAATTAAAATAATTAATTAATTCAAGAAGTAATTAAGATTACTTATTGAATCTGTTTAAGACTAATTAATATTGTGAAGTTAATTAAAGATAATTACTTGGATGTAACTGAAGGATAATTAATCCAGGTAATTGATTAAGATGAAAAATGAATAGTTGACTAATTAATTAATTTGGAATTAATTAATGTTAATTGGAGGGATCTAAGTGATTGAGGTTAGGAATTCAATTAGAATCGATTTAATTAATTTGGAAGTGATCAAATTTGCTTATGGATGATTGAATGGTATTCAATGCTTTGAATAAGTTGATATCTCTGATATGAAATATTGTGTATTTCATTTGGATAACTTGGGTTAGGATGACACGAGACTTGAAGAGACCGGGGTCTGGTACTAGAAAATACCCGAAACCACTTCGAATTTTTATAGATTGATATGTGAAATCTATAGACTGGAATGAAATGATTTAAGTGAATTGGACTATTTAATCTAAGTTTTTGGTACTGGGATTTGATGTGTGAAATTAGAGAAGACTATAACAAAGTGTGAATTTGTAAGTTGATTCGAGTTACCCCGGGTTTTATATAAGTTGTTTGCTTGAATATTCCATGTTAGATGAGTTTACTCACGCTGGTTTCCAGCCTGACCCGGGTGTTACTTTGGTGTAATGCTCGGGTCAGACCGAGTATTACAGATTTCAGGTAAGGATGTTCTGGAGCTCAGGAGGCGAGCTGGATGGCAAGAACGTATGGAGTGTTTCCGCTTTATTTTATTTCTGTATATCTATGACATGAAAATTATGCATACTCAGTGTCTGTATAAATGTGTAACTCTGATGTATAATAAATGTAATTGACAGATATAGTATTCTTTTGTAAACTGTTATTATTTATTATTATATTTTATCCGCTGCGAATGTGAGATGTTGATGTTTCTGTTCTTCTTCTTCTATCTCTTTCTTCTTTTTCATAACTATCTGGAATTTTTGGGATCGGAAATTTCGGGTCATTACATAAAGAGAAGATTCGTACTTCCTATCCTCATATACTTCCTATCCACATCTTTTCAATTGTAAGTTTTTAAAATTTCCTGTTTCCATCTGTAGTTTTGAATAGATTATTTCCTTTATTATCCTTTGCGAGGGTAGAACTTGGATTTAACTTATCGATGGAAGGATTGGATATGAACATTTTATGAATGATGTATGCTAGTGAGTGCAAGCGTTTTCTAGTGGATGCTAATGGACGCATATAGATACACTAGGCACTATTATTCTTTAGAGATCAGCCTATCTAGGACACTGGAGCATATGCATACGGATGTGTTTGCATTTTTATCCTAATTTTCATGGTTGCTACAAATGGATGTTTAACACATGATTGTTGCATTTGGATGATGTATATAGCACGCATATAGAACTATCAGTTATCAATAGGGAATTTTTGCGTTCATTTGGATACATGGCACGGACATGATTGTAAAAAAGGAGGTTAACTGAATCGGTGGACCGCCTAATCTTTCGCATTAGTTAGGGACATTGACACTACATTAATTGCATAAATATCATAAATCGCATTAGAAAAACTTAAGGACAATGGATGTAATGGGTAATGATTGAGTAATTGGTTGTAGAACTTGGATGAAAACTTTTATTTCATTCTTCTATCCTTAGAGATTACGAAATCCTTTAAGGAGGGGAGAATGGAACAACCCAAAATTTTAACCCATGATAATTAATTCATTAATTAACTAAATAATAAAATAATTTAGTGAAATTATTAGAATTGAGCCACGGGAGTTGCATCATTGTGTCCATGGTAATTTTTTTGGTCAATTTCCATATATAGAATGTCAGAATCCGAGCTAAAATGAACGAGATATGAATTAAACAAAATAAGCAGAAAAAAGAATATATAGACATGTATAGGCCAGATCGACCGGCCGGTCGACCTGGGCACAAGGGCGGTCGACCGCCCTTGTGTTCAGGAATGAACGAAAATTTTCTACGTTCCGTTCGTTCCAGAGGCTTCCTATGACGTGTTTTGCGTTCTTTATTTCAATCTAGTCCTTCTATTCTTGCATCCAATGGCTTCTATTCAGCCTATAACGTGGTTGCATCCTTTCAATCCCCAAATCCAATGGTCTGAGATCATCTTCTACCTCTATAAATAGAAATCTGGGCCTAACACTTTTCTCATTCTAAGATTTTCTCCAATTGGGTTCACCTATTCAGGAAGGACCCTAAGCGGAATAATTTTCAAAGGAGGAAATCATTTTAAATAAAAAATATTTAACAACCCCAAGTGATCCGTGAAGACCTAAAGGGAAGAGCTAAGAGTTAGAGGTTAGTGGTTGTAATTATTTTAAATTTCTTTAAGTAATTCAAAGTAATAGGGTTTCCAATAGTTGTAGTCTTACTACGATTTTTGGAGTAACCTTTTTAGTAATTTATTTACAGTTTTTAGAATTATTTTTAGTTAATTTTAGTTTATTTCTAACTTTTCCATTTATTTACAGTATTTTAGTTTATTTACTATTATTTATGCGTTATTTACATCTTCTATCGCCTTAGATTTCCTCCTATTTTTAGCTTTCTTTTATTCCTCCTTCTTCTTCTTCGCGCATGGATTAGAATAGAATTAACGCGAAATTGGATTAAATTATAAGAAATCTGAAATAGGAAAATATAAGATGTAATTATAAATATTGTAATATAAATGGAATTGGACTTAAATTATGCCTAATTGTGATATTAATTGGACTGAATTAAAGAGATTGGCCTAGTTATAACTTAAAATTATAACTAAAAAGAATAAAAGAATAAAAGAAGCTTATTTTCACACTTAGATGTTGGGTTAAGTAATAAGCATGATTATAATGTATGTTATAATAAGAAATAGAACAACATAAGGCTTATTTTAAGACTTATGATAAATTAATAAGCATAGAAAGTAAGAACAAGAGTAAAGACTTATTTAAATAATTTATCTAAGTTAATGAGCCAAGACATAAAGCAGGACCTATATGAAATAACATTCCCCTATATTTTCTATGGGTACAGTGTTTCACATAAACATAAAGTGAGACGAGGGGCATGCTTATGCTAGTAGTGGTTTTGGTCAATATAGAGATGTTCAAATCACGGGGACTTGGACAAGGGCACTATTAGATATTATTTGGATGACGAGCCAGTACCGGCAACATTCCCCTATATTTTATATGGACATAGTATTTCACATAATCCTGAAGTGAGACAAAAGGCACGCTTATGCTGAGTCGAGGTAATAATACGACCCAATAGGTAGAGCAATAGATAGCATGAGCATGGTGGCAACTACGCTTGCGACTTCCATTTTGGTGCTCAGTAATCGCTATGAGTTCCAAGCGCTTAGTATGTGCGTCTTTTGAAGACATCATTACCTTCTAGGTAGGGAGCTATGTATCATCTAGTCCACAGTGGGTTCTTTGTATATCCTTCATAGTTACCATTGGCTGCTGTGTAAGGAATTATATAATGCCTAGTCTGCAGTAAGGTCTATGGAATAGTAGGTCGATCAAAGGGTAGAATTAGGATTTTAGCCTAATTATAGGATTAGGAATTCAGCCTAATCAGGCAGCTATCAAAGACAAGTGCAAACAATCAAAGTTGACCTAACTTATTAATTGTAATAGTTTAATCGTATTTACCAGTTTTTCTCTTTCCTATTTTCTTTGTTTCCTTTTGTATATACTAGTTATTGAAGAGTTTATTACCTTTACTTTGCTTAAAGATTCTATTAGTTACTATCACTCACCAAACTTTTAGTTTGACCCACTCCTTTATTTTCCCTTTTCCCCCGATAAGCAATTAAGGGAGACAGCTGTAGCTTGCGGTTGCTTGAGGGATTTTGGGAGAAGATCTCTACCATGCATTTCTTTTATTCTAGCTTTAAATTTTTCTGTGTATTGGCTTATTATGAGGAACATTATGTACTCTGATTTTGAGACTGTGAGTTTTTATTTCATGAGACGTTTGGTTTTTGAGATATGTACGTTATATTTAGTGGAGAAATTATGAAGCTTTTGTTTTAAATAAGTATTATTTTAATTTCCTATGTTTTTACCTGTTTTTGTCTTGTGAATCTTAGTCTTTGTTAGTTTCATTTATACCTACAACGCACAACACCTTTTAATGTGTCTTATTGGGTATATTAAGAGGTGTTGGGTGTTTCAGACTTCATCGTGTGAATGAGAAAGCCTATAGCTAGTGATGTTTTCACATTGCAATGTTGTTGATTTACTTGAGTTTCGAATTGAGAAAATATGTTGTATTTGCTATGATTTCGTGCCCAATTGATTTCAAAGTGAATTTTCAATTTAAAAACTGGATTTGAAGTAAATATTTTTCCATATCAATTCTATAACTATGAATTTATTTCCAAGCCCATTTTAAATATTAAATAATATAATTAACAATTTTTAACAGGATTTTAAAAGGAAATAATTTCCAAATATTTTTCAAAAATCGTTTTTAACTTGTTGTCTCGAAGTAAATTATTTTCTATAAAATTATATTTTTTTGCACACTTCGAGAGAACGAGGAAGTGACTTAAACGATTGAGTAAAACATGTGGTATGGGATACATGCGTTTAATTTTTTGGTTAATTTCGGACTTGTTCGATTGAGGTCACACATGAGAGTGAAATTAACTACCTTGTAGTAAACGGTTAAGTAAGAATGTGTCGTATGGGATGCATCATTGTCACTGATTTGGTTAACATCATGAAATTGGTGACACTTTATGTTGGACCTTCGGGTATTTTGATTGCCAGCACTAAACCTTTAGGTCATTTTTTGGGCTTTCGGGCCATTTGTTGGACCTTCGGGTCATTTTACTGGGCTTTCGAACCATTTGTTGGACCTTCACGTCATTTGTTGGGCGTCAAATTTGTTGTTGATAGTACTTGGCAGGTTTCAGCCATATGTTTTTGATGCACGTGCGGCGTAGCTTAGACTCACCATTTGTTGGGATCCACCTTTTGTTGTTGTTTTCTAGATTTCATTATTTTTTATTTCTAGAGTTTGTTGGTTTTCACATGTTTTCGTCATTTTGTTGGATGTTGGAATTGTACATAGCCTTTATGCCATTTGATGATGATGACATGGTGATTACATTTTTGTTGTTTTGAACTCCTTAGTGAGTTTGATATGTTGTGAACTATGTTGTTTTTGTAACATGGCTTATACGCCTTATGTTGTTTGATGTTTTAGCATTTACGTCTTATGTTGTTTGGTGATTTGACTCACAAGCCTTATGTTGTATGTTGATTTGGCTCGTATGCCTTATGTTGTCACATGATTTGGCTTATGTGCCATGTTTGTACCAAAATTGGGCAACACCCTTCGGAAGTTTTTGAAGAGACAATAAATGAAGAAACTAAATTGAAAATGAGGATTATCTAACAAAAACTCCAAATCACAGAAAAGTAAATTGCACGGAAGACAGTAATTTAGAGTGGTTCGGCGTTTTGCCTACGTCCACTATGAAGTTTTATCACTTTATTTCTTAATACTTGAAGATTACAAGTGTTTTAGAGCGAAGTACAGCAGATAATAGACTTAAATTCGAAATCCGCAACAGTGAAAACGATATGGAGTGATTCTGGCAGCGTCCGGGCGTGCTTTTTCTCTAGAAATTCTCTGATCCCCTTTCTGAATGTCCTGGGGCTCTATTTATATGTGTAGGAGGCTGATATTTCATCTAAAATCTGAGGAGACCTCTTCTGGCACGTGAGGGGGGCCCACATGCCTGGCCTCAGGAAATCCGGGCCCACTATAGGATCGATTCGAACTCTAGTTCGAGTCGATCAAAAAAGTGTCCAATCAAGGTGAAATTTGGTGTGGACATTCTTCAACATGCATGCAAGCTCCTCTGAAAATTTCATAGCATTTGGACTTGTAGATCTCGAGTTATGATCGATTCAAGATTGCATTTTCGATTGCCAAGCTTGGTTCGAATCGATCCCCATCGAATCGATAGGGTCGAATCGATGGCTGGTGCATGTGAACGACAACGTGGTGCGCGCACTTCTCAGGTCGATTCGTCTTTTTCTCCGAGTTTACTGGGTCGCCTCCATGGTCTTAGCCGCCTTGACTTAGTGGATTCGAGGTAGTGGGTTTGAAGATGTGTTCCTTCGAATCGATCGAATGGATGTTCCTTCGTATCGATCAGGGTATACGATAGTTGATCGATACGAAGGCTTCCCAACTGAATGGTTTTGAGGCAAGTCATGGGATGGAGTCGAAGTGCGGTTACGGGATGGATTCGAAGTAAGGTTACGGGATGGAGTCGAAGTGAGGTTACAGGATGGAGACGAAGTGAGGTTACAGGATGGATTCGGAGTGAATCATCTGCATGGATTCGAAGTACTCTACCCTACTGGATTCGAAGGTCTTCATCCTGAAGGATACGAATCAGTTTAACGCGAGGTTAATTCGCTCCTGATTGATGTGAACGCAAATGGACACGAAGCAACCCTTACGGATACGAACCATCGAGCCCAGATGGATACGAAGTGGAGCGACTTGGTCGATTCGAAGTACTTCAAGCTGATGGATACGAAGTGGAATGCTTCCATGGATTCGAAGCACTACAACTTGATGGATACGGAGTGGCTTCAGCTGGATGGATACGAACAGAATCCCTGTCTATGGATTCGAACTAGGGTGTAACCTATGGATTCGAACAAGGGCTATTTTCTCTATCTTGAACCGATCATAGCTTGAGCATACGAACTCGGATTGGCTTGAAACTTGGAACATCGTCTTTCTTAGCTTTTCTTGTCATGTCATATAAATTGTAGCTCGATCCAGACTCGGACAAAATTTATCGATACCCATAGCAGACCTATGTATAACCGATCTTCAAGACGGGCTGTCCTTGTTTTCTAGTCTAGTTCATGGTGTCACGGCCTTGCCAAAAGGCGGGATAACATTTGACCCCTAAAGTATGTCTTGTGTAAACACGACATGCTTTGTGAAATTACAGCCTTCACTCTGAACAGTCATTACTTTCTTGTTGGAAGTTGTAACCTTGCGTTGCCATGACAAGTTGTTGTATGGTGGAACTTAGCTGTGTGCTGCAGAAGTTGTTATTGTGTGAATGTTCAATCCGATTTGTTGTTAACTTTCTTGTATCGCATTTCGTATCAATCCTCTCCTGAACTGATATGAAATTTGAGTTGTAACAATGTCCGTCAGTTGTTTCTAGGAAGTTCCTTCATATCAATCCTCTCCTGAATCAATATAGAAGGTAGAAGGACCGACATCGTACTGGTGAATTTAGAATTCAGTGGATATGAAACGCTTTTTCGTATTGATATGCAGTGGGTGGAATCGAACAAAAGCTTCGAATCGATGGAACTCTTTGATGATGGATTCGAAAGCATCCTTTGACTCGATGTGATGGTGGACCCGGGTTTGTATCGATAATAATCAATGGACACGAGACGATCGTTCGTATCGATTGGTGGCGCATCGCTGTGAGTTGATGAACACTTCGAATCGGTGGAGTCGAACGCTCCTTAGGTCTTACTAACACCATGCTTCGAATCATTTTTGATGGACTCGAGGGAATGGATTCGAAGTTGGACTCTGTATCAATGCAAGCTGGAGTTCGAATCGATTCCAGTATTCTAGCTTATGGTTTCGAACTCGCTACTTTGAATCGCTCTGATGGCTTCACCTGTTGCTACCGGTTATACTCACCGGGATACGAATCGCCATAGAACCCCTATAAATACTGAGGCCTCATTCACTTTTCATTTTTTTACTTTTTATCTTCGTCTTCCTGTGTCTTCGAACCCATCTCTATCTTTCAAGAACCAGGTTGAACTATTCTCCTTCCTTCGAGTCGAGGCGATATCCAACTTTCGAATCGATTTATACATTCAGGTAGACGAAATTTTTTAGAATCAAAGATTCAATAAACAAACTTTTCCATCGTGTTTCGTTCGTTTCGATCTTGGCTGGCCGGAGAAGGAACACGGATGGGTCCTTCGTATCGATCCTTTGCGATCGATTCGAACATCTTGCCTATGCGATCGATACGGAGCTTAAGTCTTTCATCTGTCTTTTGCTGCTGGTGATCTATTCGATGCCTCTATTGACGATGGATGCGATGCTTGAGTTGCTGATCGATATGAAGGGTTCCGGTTACCATCGATTCGAATCATATCGATTCGAACGGAGTCGATTCGAAGTTCCGTCTCTTCGGTCGATCCAAACAATTGAAATCTGGCCCCGACCGATTCGAAGGATTATCTTTTCTATCGATTCGAAGTATTATCTCTTCGATCGATCCGAAGTGACTTATATGGATACATAACTTTCGCATATTTAGCGGCACGATTCCGACGAGCTTTATCTCTACATATCTGGACTGAACTTTTATTATGCATACTTGACTGCCCTTCGAAGCTCGTCGATGGAACTATAACTTAACACTGTGACAACAAACTTTAACTTGAATCAACTGTCAACGTCGGGATGGTTCGGTGATGGCGGTCAGCGACGACGGTCATCTCGACCGGATCTCTGATGTCTTCGCTGTCTGCAAATTTTCTCTAACTCTGTAGAATTTTTCTAAGTAATGCACAACACTACACTGCACCACACATACTTCACACTAGGAATGAACGGGTTTTTTATGTACTTAATGTTTCTTTCTGATGAGTTAGTTAGTTATGGAATCTTCGAGCTCTCAACAACAAGAAGTACAGAGTTTGCCTCCTCTAGAAATACTTGAAATCCCTAACATTCCTCCCGAAGTAGTTGGTCCGGCTCCGGACGAAGTGCCGGAAGCCATATTTATCGATGATCCTATCGACTCCATTTCGTCCAGTATTTCTGAAGCCTTACTGGGCCGGATCTGCTTGAAACATAACTTATCCCCGGACAACGTTTTGCTACCGGGCGTTGATGACAGACCTCACAATCCGCCCGAGGGGTATACTGCTTTCTATCGTCACGCCTGTGCGGCTGGAACTCTCCCTCCATTTAACCAATATATCAGGGAGATGTTATCGTTCATTGGAATCGCCCCCTCACAACTTCATCCCAATGGACACGCATTGTTGAACAGTGTTTTTGTCCTGTTTATGGATCATCTCTTTCGTCCGCCAAGGCCAAACGAGATTAGACACATATTTAACTTCAAGAGAAGGGGTGATAGCCCATCTTTCACCTTTTTGGAAGCAGTTAGAAACTACCAGATCGTGATGGGAGCCTGAACCAGAATTAGTTATGTTAAAAAGGAATGGTTTTTTGTTCGATGCCCCCTAGGGTTCGCTAGGCGATGGCTGTCTAGACGTAAGTGTCGTAAATCGCACAAGCCTTTTTTAACAGTCGTTATCAATACTTGTACTAATATCAGGTGTTTTTCTTGCAGCTATCATCTCGAGGCATGACGGTGGATATTATAAAGGTGTTGTCCGAAGTTTACAAGAGGTCCTTGGTGATTTGCGGCACATCGACTCGGTGTTAACTGATGATAACTTAAGGACGCTGGGTTTAATTGAGATGAACCAGAGTATTGTTATCGAGGGGTTGGCGAAACCAGCTTCGAAGACAAAGAATAAGACGGTGAAAAGAAAACCCGACATAGTGATAAGAGAAATGAGCGATGATGAGAGGACGCCCACTGATACCGAGTTAGCGGCTGATCTTTCCCGAATAGAAGAAAAGCGGAAAGGCAAGGCTGTGGTCCCTAAACTTAAGAGACGGAAGTCTGTATTCGTATCTCGTTTGATCCCCGGAATTACTACCTCTGACGCTACTCCTTGTCAATCAGGAAACATTTTTATAGGACTGGATGACATTCCCATCCCGGAATACGTATCTCTCCGCCACGCGTTCGGGTTGGATGAACTCCGGGAAGCGTTAGAAATAAGCAAGCCTTTACCTGTTAGTGCAGTCGACACTTCTGGTTGGTCGGGGGTTTTGCACATTTGCATACACTTTCATAACACTACACGACTTCCGCACAAATCGTATTGCTTTCGCCTGGTATTTAACTGAATTGCTTCTCTTTTTCAGGTGCTATGTCTGGCCGTCAATCTACACTAGACAAACTCCGAAGAGTGCATCACCCTTCGTCTTATTACGAATCTCGACGTGGAGACTCTGATCGCGATCGTGAACGGAGGCATCATGGCCAGGAATATTATGCAAGGGATTACCATCGTAGTTACTCTAGTCAGGAGCGATCGGACAGAGAAATACCGCTCCCCTTCTCGTTCTCCTCCGCCACCCCGAAGCCATATTCAGGTATCTGAGCCTCTGCGACATCAACCGTCTTCGCAGGTTTCGAGGCTCGAGCCACATCGTTCTAGAGCTGAGGTTGTTACGACCACGGCTGCGGAGGAGGCCCCTATTGAACCATCTGATGAAGGGGCTATCAGACTTGCTCAATTGAAGAAGGACGTCCCGGAGATTTTCTTCGATGCTTGTACTTTTCCTCCTAATCTTAAAAGAATTCCCGAAGACGCCGTGACCACAGCACTTAGCTATACCCACGATTTCTATGCTTAGTACAAAGAATGGTATAAGGCGGCTGTTAAACCTTCAAAAGTAGCCTTCGATCGGGCCAAAATTATCGAGAAACTGGAAGCTGACTTGGCTCAGAAGAACCGTATTGTTGATATACTTCAATCTGAGGCGGAATCCTCCCGTAAGGCTGAAGTTGAGTCGCTAAAAAAGGTTGATGAGACATTAGTTGAGATGGCAAAGATGCAACAGGCACATTGCAGTTTAGTTGAAGACTTGGACCATCGATACAAAAATGTTGAGGCCAAGCGGGATGCGGCAGTCAAAGAACTAGAGGAATTAAAGGCTAAGTTTGCCGATATAAACAAGGAAAAAGATGATGCTAATACGGCCGCACAAGAAGCGTGTGAGCAAGCTGTGTCTCTCCGAGCTGAGCGTGATGCGGCAGTCGCAAGGGTTAAGGAGGTTGAAATGGAAGTGGAGGAGAAAGTCAGGCAGAAAGGTTCAAGATGGAGGCCGAATTTGACGAACTCTTGGACACATATAATGCCAACGTGTTAGAGCATAGAAATCTCTCCTAGCTAAGAGATTACTCGATGCTTCTCTACAATGCCTGGAAGAAATTGGTGGAGAACAAGAGGATGTCTTGCCCGGATGGAGTATTAGATGAGTTTGAGCTCGAGTCATGTCTGCTTAGCGAGGATGAGAGGAGAACTCTTCACGATGCGATAATTTCGGTTGAGAAAGAAAAACTTGGCATCCATCAAACGAAGATCGGCGAAGGCTCGGGCGTCGTGCATCATAGTGAGAATATCGAAGTCCCTATCTCGATTTCGTCCGAAGTTATTACCGTGGTTGACCCACAAGTCATTCCTGCTTACAACCCGGACCGACCGGGGCTATCTTCTGGTAAGACTGCTGTCTCCGAGCCTGTTCAAGCTCCAAGGCAAGGTGAGGAAGGTACTTTGATTATTTCCCTCATGTCTTAAAGTATCGATTTTTTGAGAGAATTTGCTGGACTGATTACTTTTGCTCTCCTTTGTTCAGTGACTGAGAGTGCCGCATTCGTGTCCCCGGTTCCTCTTGTCCTACATCCTACACATGGAGTTATTGTCACCGAGGCGATTTCAACTGCCGCCATGGCCGGTGATATTGGAGAGGGGAGCTCGATGTCATTCGATGCTCAAATGATTGAAGAGCTACTTGGTCATTCTCTTGACCCTATTCCTGATCCTTCATTCGCGATGAGTGGAGCTGCTCCATTTTTTAGTTCTGTCGTGACGACCACCAACATATCCAGCGCAGCTCAGTTGTCTCGAGAAGAAGAGATTTTAGCTGAGATAAGTGCTGAGATGGCCACGATGGTAACGGTCGGTGGTTCTGGTAGCGACACTGCCCCCTCAAGCTTATCTTCTTTAATGGTGATCTCTCCCGGTGGCACGGTAACTGTCTCGAGCGTTGCTGAACAAACACCTGTCACCGCTCCCATGCCTTCAGTTCGTCCTTCCAAAAGGATCTCTATCCCCTCCAGCTCTGAGGAAGACGTTGATATTATGCCAGATCCGAAGGATGTTCCAAAGAAGGGCAAAAAGTCTCGTAGGAAGCCGGGTAGTGGGTTCAGCGGCTCGACTCCAAAGAAGAAGCCCCAGAAGAAGAAGGAGTGAGCTTCTTGTTTTATCATGTAGTTGTGAATAGCAATTCTTTTACCTCTTCTTTTGTTCTTTTAGAGCCGTGTATATGTGTGGATTCGGCCTCCACTTAATTGAAACCTTTTGACTTGCCATGTAATCAAACCTGTTTTTGTTGGTTGATGGAATGGGAAGTTGCTCTTTTCTTTTACTTAAGTGTTTTGCAGTGTTTGTTTTTTTTTATCTGCCAAGTATGAAAACATAATTTCGTATCATGATTTGATGATTGAGTTGAACTCTGGACATAGTAGCACTTTAGTTAGTGATTAACACTTAGCTTTTTTGCCCCCTAGTCTCGGGGAACAACATTTGTATTTTGGTGGTTGATCGCATTTATTGCAAATCTTAAGCACATGTCCACATTCTGGGGACTTAGGATAATTTGAGATCGATAATCCGGTTCGCACTCTGGGAATTTGAGAGTTATCGATATTTGTAACACGGTTCGCGCTCCGGGAACCTAGAATTGATGTTTACACTCCGCTTCACGCTCCGGGAACTTGGAGTTAGTGTTGATATTTCGGTTCGCACTCCGGGAACTTCGACATAGTGTTTTGTGCCTTAATTCGCACTCTAGAAATTCGGAGGTAGCATGTATGCTTTGGTCCGCACTCCGGGAACTCGTGATCTATGTTTATACTCCATTCACGCTCAGAGAAGTTGGAGTTAGCACGGATGCTTCGGTTCGCGCTCCGGGAACGGTGGATTTGATGTTTGTACTCCAATTCGTGCTCTGGGAATTTGGAGTCCGTTCGCACTCCGGGAACGAGTTGCTGGATGTTTATACTCCAATTCACACTCTGGGAAGTTGGAGTCCATTCGCACTCCGGGAGCGAGTTGTTGAATGTTTATACTCCAATTCACACTTTGGGAAGTTGGAGTCCGTTCGCACTTCGGGAACGAGTTGTTGAATGTTTATACTCCAATTCACACTATGGGAATTTGGAGTCCGTTCGCACTCTGGGAACGAGTTATTGAATGTTTATACTCCAACTCGCACTCTGGGAAGTTGGAGTCCGTTCACGCTCTGGGAACGAGTTATTAAATGTTTATACTCCAATTCGCACTCTGGGAAGTTGGAGTCCGTTCGCGCTCTGGGAATGAGTTATTGAATGTTTATACTCCAATTCGCACTCTGGAAAGTTGGAGTCCGTTCGCGCTCTGGGAAGAGTTGTTGAATGTTTATACTCCAATTCACACTCTAGGAATTTGGAGTTAGTAGAAGGATTGTCGTGTATCAATCCTTGTAAATGCTGGTGTAGTGTTCTGCCCCCGAGCTCGGGTTTCACTTAGTGAGTGACCGGTCGTATCACAGTCACTCCATATTTGAATAAATCCCACCGCGTGATGGAACTTAACTCTCCGTGCATAGTGATATTATACGTCATTTTCAGTGAATCACAACTTTTGGCTCGAAGAGATGGTATTTTATTGCTGAAATAAAAGAAATATGGCAAATTTAGTTGCCTTATTACAAGTTCAAACTTCGAAATGTAAGAATAAAATGCTAAGGAAGAAATCGACTAAAAATAGATAAATAAAGCCTGTCATGTGTAGTAGCGACGGAGACTTTCGCTATTCCAAGCTCTCGGTAAAGTAAGACCGTCAATGGTTGACAACTTGAACGTGCCATCTCCGAGCTTTTGTGAAATCACATACGGCCCTTCCCAATTTGGCTTCATGTGCGAAGGGACCGGATAAATTCTATTGAGTACGAGATCGCCAGGTTCAAAGGTTCGCGGGCGGACCTTGGCATTGTATATTCGAGCGACTCGACCCCGATATGCGGCTGCCCTCAAATCAGCTTCTTCATGCTTTTCATCAAGTAGATCCAGAGATTCAGCAAGCAATATGGCATTCGTTTTCGGATCATAATATGTCACACGATGAGAGGAACTTCCAATTCGACTGGAATAAAGGCTTCAGAGCCATAGGATAGAGAAAATGGAGTGTGTCCGGTTGTAGTCTTGTGAGTCGTTCGGTAAGCCCATAGAGCCGTAGGCAGTTCATCAACCCACTTGCCCCCGGCTTTTTCCAGTCGTTTCTTCAAAATAGACTTGATAACCTTATTGACAGCTTCAACTTGACCATTTGCTTGAGAGTGTGCTACTGCAGAGAATTTCTTGTGGATGTGAAATCGTTGACAGAAGTTCTTGAATTCAACACTGTAGAATTGGGCTCCATTATCGGTGATAATAGTATGCGGAAGACCAAACCGGCAGATGATGTTGCGTACCACAAAGTTGACTACTTTCTTTGTCGTAATTGTTGCAAGAGATTCAGCTTCAGCCCATTTGGTGAAGTAATCAACTGCGACGATGGCGTACTTCGCGCCACCTTTAGCTAAAGGTAATGCACCAATTATATCAACTCCCCATATTGCAAACGGCCATGGACTGACCATTTGGGTTATCTCAGTAGGTGGAGCTCTGGGAATCCGAGCGTGTTTTTGGCATTTATCGCACTTTCTGGCATAGTTCATAGCATCGCGATTTACAGTAGGCCAATAATATCCATATCGGAGTATTTTCTTGGCAAGTGCTTGCCCCCTAGTGCGATCGCCACATTCTCCTTCATGCACATCGTGTAATACTCGTTTGACTTCGTCGTGTGCGATACACCGGAGAAGAGGAATAGAATATCCCCTTCGATACATAACTCCATTTTGAATGACAAATCATGAATCTTTTCGAAGAATTTGTCTTTTCTCACTTCGACGCTCGGGTAATATGCCACGCTCAATGTAATCTCGGTAGGGGGTCATCCATGATTCCCAGCTGGAAGTAGCTTCAAATGTGAATTCATTCTCCACTCGATCAATGCTTGGAGAGGATAAAGTCTTGACAGGAACGAGTCCCAAGTGTTGAGCTTCGCCTATACTTGCCAACTTTGCCAACGAATCGGCTTTCTGATTGTGCTCTCGGGGTACGTAGAAAATGGTATAATAATCGCACTGATCAAGTATTTCCCGGACTCGGGCTAGGTAAGCGGCTAAACTTTGATCTTTGGCCTGGTATTCACCCCGAACTTGGCATACTATCAACTGGGAATCACAGTAGATTTCCACAGCAATAATTCTTAGGTCACGGGCCAACTTCAACCCAGTAAGCAAAGCTTCATATTCGGCTTCATTGTTGGTTGCACGGAAATCAAACTTTAAAGCGTAGCATATGGATCGGCCCTCGGGGGTTTCAAGCACTATCCCTGCGCCCGAGCACCGATCGTTGGATGCACCATCAGTATATAGCTTCCATATGTATTCAGGGGATTTACTAGTTTCAGGTAAGTCTTCAGGAGTAGTGAACTCGGCAATGAAATCTGCTAGGACTTGACCGTGTATGGCTCGTCTCGGAGTATATGTGATGTCAAATTGACTTAGTTCAATGTTCCATTTTAGTAACCTGCCAGACGTCTCAGGTCGTGTGAGGACTTGTCGTAACGGCTGATCGGTGTACACAGTGATGGGATGGGCCTGAAAATATGGACGGAGCTTCCTCGAGGCGATGACTAGGCAGCATGCCAATTTTTATAACCTTGGATAATTTCTCTCGGCTCCGGTTAATCGTTTACTAACGTAGTAGACCGGCCTCTGCACTCGGTCTTCCTCCTGAACTAACGCAGCACTAATTGCATTTTCAGATACGGCCAGATAGAGGTATAACTGTTCATGATCAACAGGTTTTGAAAGAATCGGCGGTGTGGAAAGATGCTGAATTAGTGATTGAAATGCGCCCTCACATTCTGTAGTCCATTCGAAGTTTCGTTTTCCTTTTCGAATCAGGTCGAAGAAGGGTATGCATTTGTCAGTTGATTTCGAGATGAACCTGCTCGGTGCTGCAACCTTTCCATTAAGGCTCTGAACCTGTTTTATGTTCCTTGGAGTTTGAAGATTCCTGATCGCCCAAATCTTTTCGGGGTTGGCCTCTATTCCTCGGGCGTTGACGATGAACCCAAGGAATTTTCCGGATGCGACTCCAAAATGACATTTTAGCGGATTAAGCTTCATCCCGTATCTCCGGAGGACATTGCACATTGACTCTAAGTCTTTGACATGATCAGTGGAGTATCGTGATTTTACTAACATATCATCTACATTAACTTCCATAGTTTTCCCGATCTGGTCGGCAAACATTCGATTGACTAAGCGTTGGTAAGTTGCTCCGGCATTCTTTAATCCAAAAGGCATGACCTTGTAGCAGTATAGTCCCAGGTCAGTTACGAAGCTCGTATGTTCTTGATCAGGCACATGCATGGGTATCTGATTGTAACCAGAATAAGCATCCATGAAAGATAATAATTCATGCCCGACCGTTGAATCCACAAGTTGATCGATTCGGGGAAGTGGAAAACTGTCTTTCGGACAAGGCTTATTTAAGTCAGAGTAATCGATGCACGTTCTCCATTTCCCATTCGGTTTTCAGACAAGTACAGGGTTGGATACCCACTCTGGGTACAAAGCATCCCGAATAAACCCATTCTCTCTTAGCTTATCAACTTCTTCTTTGAGGGTGGCAGATTTCTCTGGATCCATACCGCGTCATTTTTGTTTGACCGGGATATACCGTGGGTCAATATTCAAGGTGTGGCTCGCGATGTCCGGCGTGATTCCACACATATCAGAATGCATCCAAGCGAATACGTCTAGATTTGCTTGGAGAAATTCGACCAATTCCAGCTATGCTAGTGGGTTTAGCTGAGACCCAATTTTTAACATTTCTGAATCATCATCACCCTTAATTGGCACATCAATCGTCAGCTCGGCTGGAGAAGCTTGACTTCCTTTAGACTCATCATTATTTTCAGTGTCTTTGGGGTCTAGATCTTTCTGGAATTGGTCGTGGTGCCCAGGCCGAGGCCCAGGCACTAATTGTCAATCATCGGCGAAAAGGACGCAGAGAGATTCCTCCACGCCCTTTCCTTTCTCCTTTCTCTGTGCTTCTCGCAGTTCGGCAACATAGCAGGCTCTTCCAGCAGCCTGATCTCCCTGAATGACCCCAATCCCACGATCAGTGGGAAATTTCAAAGTTAAACACCACGGGGCAATTGCTGCCCTGAATTCGGCAAGGGCCGGTCGGCCCAAAAAAGCATTGTATGGAGAGTGGATATCTAGGACAACAAATTGTAACATTCGGACTCTTCGGCGTTCTCCAACTCCCAACTCCACTGGCAACTCCACCACTTTAGTGGGTATATTAGCACTTCCATCGAAGCCATGGATTCTAGATTGACAAGGCTTTAAATCTTTGGCTTCCATCTTCATTTGATCATATGCTCTCTTAAATAAGATATTCACTGAACTCCCACTGTCCACCAGGATCCTCTTCATCCAAGCAGGACCAACCTGGGCAGACATGACTAGTGGGTCTATAGTTGGGGCTTCGACCTTATCAGCATCTCGGTTTCTAAATACGATGTCATCTGCCATCGTCCTCTGTTGTTTGGCCGGAGCCCCTTCATCAAGTGTACTGCAACTTTCGAAACTCACATGCCTGATCGAATTGGCGTATGATTCCATTTCCCTCCAGCTTCGGTCCGCTGGATGAGGACCACCACTAACTGTATTTATGACCAATCTTCCGCCTGTACGAGCGGGATCCTCCTGTCTCTCTTGGTTTTGTGCACGATTTTGGTTTGACGGGCCTACACCACCAGCCTGCGGTGCCCGCACGAATTGATCTAACTTCCTTTCCCTGATCAATTTTTCAATAAGATCTTGCAAATGCCTGCAATCATTGGTATTGTGTCCGTAACTTTCGTGGAATCTACAGAACTTCCCCGTTTGAATCTATCTCTCCGACGACGGCTTCGGAGTTGGCTTCTTATATTGCATCGCATTACAAGTTTGTAGATACACGTTTTCCAGTGACGTATTCAGTGGTGTATAGCTTTCAAACATTTGCGCCCTACGCCGCGGGCCATGATTCTGATCTTGCTTCTTATTTCTATTATCGTCGTTCCTCGGCTGGGTTTGCTTGTTTTGAATATTCAATTGTACTTTTCCAGAGCTCTCCCCTGACTGCTTAACTGCCACATTGCTTTGAATTCCTTCATTGCTGGGTCTCGCATCGTCCTGCTTCCTAGATTGTTTCGCATCCTCACGCCTTAAGAATTGGGTGGCTTTGGAGTAGAAACGATCCAACGATGCGGGAGGTTTCCCAGCTAGCCAATTTCCAAATTCAGAGTCTCGGTCAATCCTGGAGCTTGAGTGACACTAGATAAAGTATTTACGTCTTTAGGCTTGGCAATGTGCATACGGAACTGTTCAACAAATTTAGTAGCCAATTGGTCAAATGAAGAGATAGATCGTGGTGGTAATCGTGTAAACCACATCGTCGCAATTCCCCCTAAAGAAATGGGAAAACTACGGCATTTTGCTGCATCATCAGCTCTTGCAGCAGTCATCGACCATTCGTATTTCAGAATATGTTGGTTAGGGTCGGAATTTCCTTCATACATGGGGAGAGTCAGCATCCTGAATCGCCGAGGAGGTTCAGCATATAATATGTCATCAGTGAACGGAGTATGACTTCGGGAGATTCCCCAATGTCATTTGTTAAGCCCTGACTTTCGCGGATCATTTGGCGTACCATAGCTGAGAGGTCAGGTGTTGCTATATTCGGAGGGTGGCGAGCCAAAGTGTGGTCGGGTTCCATAGTGTGAGGTAGGATCGGGCGCTGTCGACGATCCATGTCTCGCCTCCTTGGCTCGGTGTCTTCTGGGACATATGGCCCCGGAGTATGTTCCTGCTGGTGGTAGTTCTGATTGGAGTGATTTCGGGTATCAACTCCTATGTCAACTGCAGTGGCGGTGGCTTGGTTATCCGTAGTATGTTGTGGAACAGTGCCTCCTCGTGAGGATGGTCCTGTATGAAAACTAGCAGAAGGGCCAACTCTTATCTGCCTAACAGTTAATGCTTGTTGGTGACCAGCGGTATGCGCATGGCTTCCGTCTATCCTGGGACGGGTAGATCTGCCGCTATAATCAGACGAGGCAGAGCTTTCAGTAGAGGAATGAAGGGTGTGGTCCCTTCTGGATCTTCTACCCCTTTGGCGGTTTAGTTCATTAGTCAACTCAACATTGGCACGTAGTTGTTCAGTCAGCTGTTGTCGACTTTGGGTTAATTCCTGGAGTAATGTCTGGAACTCTTGTCAAGTGACCGGACCTGACGGATCTGCATGCCCGGTATCATCTTGATTAGGTGGAGGCAGTTGCGTGGGATTTTGTCTATCTTAGCTTCTTGGCCAGCGGCAGTAGAAGTGGTTCTCATGCTAACCATCTTGAGGTGTAGAATCCTTTCCTAGATTTCGGTAAATCTGAATAGTATGGAAGGAGTCTGAAATTGAAGTCTGGATCTCTCTCTTAGATTTATGCAATCCGATATCGATGACAGATCCAATGAGCAGGAGAAAACCTGGGTTTTCTCAGTGAAAGCACCAAAGTGTTTGCACCAAAATTGGGCAACACCCTTCGGAAGTTATTGAAGAGATAATAAATGAAGAAACTAAATTGAAAATGAGGATTATCTAACAAAAACTCCAAATCACATAAAAGTAAATTGCACGGAAGACAGTAATTTAGAGTGGTTCGGCGTTTTGCCTACGTCCACTATGAAGTTTTATCACTTTATTGCTTAATACTTGAAGATTACAAGTGTTTTAGAGCGAAGTACAGCAAATAATAGACTTAAATTCGAAATCAGCAACAGTGAAAATGATATGGAGTGATTCTGGCAGCGTTCGGGCGTGCTTTTTCTCTAGAAATTCTCCGATCCCCTTTCTGAATGTCCTGGGGCTCTATTTATAGGTGTAGGTGGTTGATATTTCGCCTAAAATCCAGGGAGACCGCTTCTGGCACGCGAGGGAGTCACACATGCTCGGCCTCAGGAAATCCGGGCCCACTTTAGGATCGATTCGAACTCTAGTTCGAGTCGATCAAAAAAGTGTCCAATCGAGGTGAAATTTGGTGTGGACATTCTTCAACATGCATGCAAGCTCCTGTGAAAATTTCATAGCATTTGAACTTGTAGATCTCGAGTTATGATCGATTCAAGATTGCATTTTTGGTTGCCATGCTTGGTTCGGATCGATCCCCATCGAATCGATAGGGTCGAATCGATGGCTGGTGCATGTGAACGACGACGTGATGCGCGCACTTCTCGGGTCGATTCGTCTTTTTCTTCGAGTTTACTGGGTCGCCTCCATGGTCTTAGCCGCCTTGACTTAGTGGATTCGAGGTAGTGGGTTTGAAGATGTGTTCCTTCGAATTGATCGAATGGATGTTCCTTCGTATCGATCAGGGTATACGATAGTTGATCGATACGAAGGCTTCCCAACTGAATGGTTTCGAGGCAAGTCATGGGATGGAGTCGAAGTGCGGTTATGGGATGGATTCGAAGTAAGGTTACAGGATGGAGTCGAAGTGAGGTTACAGGATGGAGTCGAAGTGAGGTTACAGGATGGAGTCGAAGTGAGGTTACAGGATGGAGACGAAGTGAGGTTACAGGATGGATTCGGAGTGAATCATCTGCATGGATTCGAAGTACTCTGCCCTACTGGATTCGGAGTGAATCATCCTGAAGGATACGAATCAGTTTGACGCGAGGTTAATTCGCTTCTGATTGATGCGAACACAAATGGACACGAAGCAACCTGACGGATACGAACCATCGAGCCCAGATGGATACGAAGTGGAGCGACTTGGTCGATTCGAAGTACTTCAAGCTGATGGATATGAAGTGGAATGATTCCATGGATTCGAAGCACTACAACTTGATGGATACGGAGTGGCTTCAGCTGGATGGATACGAACAAAATCCCTGTCTATGGATTCGAACTAGGGTGTAACCTATGGATTCGAACAAGGGCTATTTTCTCTATCTTTAATCGATCATAGCTTGAGCGTACGAACTCGGATTAGCTTGAAACTTGGAACATCGTCTTTCTTAGCTTTGCTTGTCATGTCATATAAATTGTAGCTCGATCCAGACTCGGACAAAATTTATCGATACCCATAGCAGATCTATGTATAACCAATCTTCAAGACGGGCTGTCCTTGTTTTCTAGTCTAGTTCGTGGTGTCACGGCCTTGCCAAAAGGCGGGATAACATGCCATATGTTGATTTGAGAACATGGAGTTCATCTCCATGGCGAGTTATTATCCTCCTTGTGTATCTTATCTTCACCTATCATATACTAACCATCTTGTTTAGGCTAGACTGACCCGTGTGTTTATATTTTTATATGATGCTCGGGTCAGACTGAGCCACTATAGGTCAGTAGATTGCAGCTTAACCACTGATCTTTCCTCTTTATTGCTTAGTGTATGTTTTTATGTAGCCTCTTTTTGCTGTATTACTCTGATGTATATCTTCTTTCTTGACTTTGATGTAGATTTGGTTAATCAGAACCAAACTCATGTGGCATGTTATGTTGTACATTTGCTGACTCTGTATATGTATGTATGTATATATATATATATATATATATATATATGTATGTATGTTCATGTTCTGCGATATGAGGTATTTGATATTAATATATTTGTTTAGAATACGATCCTTAGCCACCGTAGTTTTGTGTTAAACCTGAATCGGATATGTCGATCCACTTAAGAAAGAAAGGGAAAAATGGACACTCAATCGACGTATTCGATACTCGTTTAAGACAAAGTTCATGGATATTCGCTCCTAACCAGCCATATTCTCTGCATTAGCATACAGTATTACCTAGTAATGCACTTTGTTAGTGTGGGTCTCAGGGTGGGACATCACAATTTTTTGGTGTAATCACTCAAACTCCTTACTTTTTATATTTACTGCATTTTTATACAACTGTGATTGTTAATTCTGCATTGTTTAATTATAATCTTAAAAGAATCTAAAAAGATTCACAAAAATCAGTAAACACTATTCAACCCCCCCCCCCCTCCTCTAGTGTTAAATTTGCCTTAAGATCCATCTTTCGCAAACTAACACATATTATATATATATATATATATGATGTGATCATAAATCCCAATGATCACATATCTTTGTTATTTACCTCTTGTATTAATTAGGTTAGTAAATATTTTTATTTTTATATCATACTCCATGATTCATTTAAATATATGGATTTGCAATAATAAATACAATATCAATTGTTCGAAGATAAAATAAAAATTAAATTTAAAGTTAAAATTAAACTAAACAAAACTAACTAAGCAAAAAATATTAAAGTTAAAATTAAAATAGAACTAATTTCAAAACACAAAAACCTCTTTTTTTACATCCACATTAAAAGTATCATTCATGATAACACATTAAAGAGTTAGTGCAAAATTAATCAAATGGAATTTTTTTGAAACCTGTCACTCTTTTTCTTACCGTCGATGCACTTAATCCAACACCGAGTATAACCAAATCTGAATTATTGAACTATAGCCTTGGCACATGAAATCAGAGTTTTTATTTGTGTAGGGGTTTGTTATGTTTAGCGCTTTATCGAATAACTAGATTAATAATAATAACCATGTAGTTATCTGACAGGTTGTCGGCATGATGTTTGTGTGAAACCATGTTTCATGTTGTTTGTTTCAAATAAAATTTGCATTAGATATTTTACTTGTCCTCCATATTTTATGCTGGAAATTATGTGATTTCTACAATTATGACAAAGTATTTCACTTTTGCATACATATTACATAATTTTTATATATTCACTGTGTGATTGCTTTTTATTTACTAATATTTATACTCCCTATAATAACTTTCCATTTACAAAGAAAAAAATTGTTTAAGAATGTTTTTTTATTTGAACCTACATAAATAATGTTACCTAATACATCAAATTTTGAAAACGCTTGATATCTTAATTGTCTTGTAAGGTGTTGCCAAAAACCTTGTTACCAACATGATTGTTACTACTTCTTTTATTACTTAAGATGAAGAATCGCAGAAATATCCATCAAAAAGTTTTGATTTCATCTCTTTATGGCAAAAAATACATGTAAGAACTATAGGAAAGTCCATCCATCATGATATATGACAAATTTAGAATGGACAAATCAAATTTTATGTTGGGGTGTCTCGCATTGTATTTGTATGAGGGCACACATTGGAAAAATAATAGTCACACATCGTGAAAAATAATGAAGATGGAGTGGTATATATATGATTTTGGTCGCATGTAACAACAAAGTATTCCTTTTGTTAAAAGATGTTGAACAAACCATATATTGCCTCCCATGGAGGGATGTGCAGATAGGTCTAGAAATTTAACATGGTATCAGAATGGACAATGCGCACGAGATCTGTAAATCGTTATGGTTACTATATAGGCTTAAGTAGTCGGATTTAAAGTGGAGCTTCTTTCCCATGGTACGTAGGTCTGGTAGAATGGCATGTGAACAAAATCTCGATATGGTACAGGTATCATGTTGGCGCAGCAGAAGACGCATGGATGGATACGAGCCAAAGTGAAGATTTGTTGGGGTGTCTTGCATTATAAGTGGATAATGGGTGCACATTGGAAAAAATAGTAGTTCTACATCGTGAAAAATAATGAAGGTGAAGTGGTATATATATGAGTTTGGTTGCATGTAACAACAATGGATTCCTTTTGTTAAAAGGTGTTGACCAAACTATATGTTGTTCCATGGAGGGATGTGAGGACGGATCTAGAAATTCAACATTGTAGGGCTATATCATTACTTTTAAGGAAAAAGTTGGCATTCAGATAGTAAGTATATAGATGTCGAAGTGAAAATGGCAAGTTTGATTTCCATCATAAGTTATAATGATAGAACTCGAATTATAAGTTATCATCACCAACATTCAGGTCAAACATATGCAAGTATTTCCATGAATTTTTGATAGCTATAAAAGAATTCACACGAGAAATTATAGTTACGTAAGACTTTAACAAACCTTTTGGAAATATACAATCTCTACTGAGTTAAGAGATGGGCCTCTTAAAGGAGAGGTTGGGGCAATAGATGATACTTTAATAATGGATGCAAATATACCAATTCGTGATCAAGTCTCATTCAAAGGAAGGGATCCAGGAAATTGTAATCTACATGTCATGGCAGTATGTGATTTTGATATGAAATTTGTATATGTAATAGCAGGATGGGAGGGAATAGCACATGATTCAGCGATCCTTAACGATAACAATTATATTTTTGTCAATAATTTTCCTATTCCTCCCTGATGTAAGTAGAAATAAATATTTTAATTTCTTATCATGTAATGATGAAATGCTTTTTCTGCATAGATACGTATTACCTTTTTGATGCAACATATACAAGCACCAGAGGTTTTCTCACTCCTCATCAAAACACATTTTATTGGTTGGAAAGTTATAGAAACGACAATAATGCAATAAATAAAAAGAGAAATTCAATTAAGTACATGCACAGTTAAGAAGTATCATTGAATGAATTTTCGATGTATCAATTTCTTTTAACCCATATTAGTAAAATATCCCCGTATAAGTTTTTCATTCAAAGAGGTATAATTATTTTTAGCGTAAATTTTATTTTCATTCACTAATTTTTTTTGGGAATGTTTCATTATTGTCAACATGTGTCAATCGTAAGGATCGAACTTGTGACCTTTAATCTTGTAATTTGAACTACCGACCAACTGAGCCAACACTGCTGGCTCTACTAGTTTTATTTGTTAACCCACATTTTGGCTTTGCAAGTTAATTTGCAATTATTATTTTTAGCTAATCCACAAGTGGATTAAGTAACAAAATCCAAAACAAAGACCCAAGATTCTTAACATGCTTTTCTTCTCCTACTGAGATAATATAATTAGATAATTTGTATAGAACACCCCATGTTTTGAATACCAACAAGCATATATTTTTATAACAGGGACTTTATTTTTTAAATGCGTTGTATAATATGATATGAATGCCCGCTAATACGACTTTTAATTCTTTGTTCCATTTGGTTATAAAAACAAATTTGTTCTAACTAAATATTTTATATCTACAAAGAAGTTGATATTCTCTATGTTAGAGAATCCTCTAGGACCTTAGTATTTCTTGTTTTGTTTCTCCAAATACTAATATATAAGGGCTTCTAAAAGAGAATCCTCTAAAATCCGTTGAACCCAATATTGATTGGTTGTCATTTAGAAATATCATAGGAATAAATTCAGACCATATAAAAAAATTGATTGTCATTATTTAATAATAATGTATAATATCATCTATTTCGAAGTTCAATACATAAAGTTTCAACATTGTCTGAGCATGAAAAAGTACTGCCATACAAACATAAGTTGAGTGGATGATATTAATGTCTCATTTGGGAATTGGTTGAATTTTGTACTCCAGTTTATTGCCTTGAGTTCAAAATTAACGGCTTTGTTATGAGGTAATGCATTCTTTTATCAAACTGCTACATATACGAACTTTTGTTAAACAATGGCAATTTTCTATACAATTACCAAACAAAAATCTTATGATTCTATTACTAATATTGTTAACTAAATTACCAAAAACTAAACCAATATCCAACTTATGAAAGATGTTATTGTTGAAATATTTCAACAATCTGAGCCATATATTTAAAATGAAATAGGTTGTGCTATTTGGATGTAATGCCTAATTAAAGTGAGCAAATTTTAAACTAAAGCTAAAAGGTTTATATATATACTGTCATGGTATTAATATGTAGATACCAGGGCAATTCTAATTTGCTCAAGGGGTGAAATAGAAAATACCAACATTATAAATAAAAGATTATGGTCCACCTAACTCTCTAACCCTCTTCAATAGAGAGCTAATGTCAGATATAGGGTTTGTGTCAATTTAGAAGACCAAACTAATTTTTCTCCTCTTTCAATCAACAACTATAAATTAAAGTATGACTTCTGTTAATTTATTCAATTTCCTTATGTTTCTTCTCATTTAAGTCAACTTGGGTTACTATTCGAATTTAGGCTTTAATGATTAAACAAATCTATGGTATACTAATCCTAATAAATGGTATCAAAGCCACCTATCAATTATTTCATTGGAAAAGAAATTTATGCATTTTTTCGTAAGTTTGAATTGAACTTCATTTAAAAGTCACTAAATTCATGTATATATATTTCAATTTTCAGATCTACTTTTTTTAAAATGGTACTTAGATACGGTATGTCACTGGGATAACATATCACAAATCACATGTCAATATATGTTCGAATCACGCTACGCAAGTTTCAAACTTATGACCTCTCGCATCATAGTCGAATCACTTAACCACTAGGACAATGGTGTTTGTCTTTTCAAATCTGCTTGATCTATATATCAAGGTTTTTTTGTGATAATTTTAGATTTGGTCTACTTTAAAAAAATCCTTTTTTCTGTAAAATAAAGGCTAATTTATGAAACTATTTTAGTGTAGAAAGATAGATCTAAATGATCTGTGCGTTGTTTATGAAATAAGTCAAAAAAAAATTTAAAAAAATAGAAATAATCTAAACTCTGCTAAATTTTGATATGTTGTTAAAACATCTAGATGTTTGTTATTGGTATATTTTATAAATAAGTTGTGAATTTTGATGTGAGAATTACCTTGGATCTAATATGTACAGTTTTTTTTTAATGTGTATTAATGGTATGGATAAATTTATATAATTTACAATCATTTGTGCACGAAAATATAAATTCTATTTGTATGATAATATTACTCTACTTAACTTTTGGCTGAGTAATTTGGACATGTATGTGTATAAGCTATTTGGGTTATTTTATAAGTTTTGATTAATTAGAAATAAAGTTTTCTTTAAGGTGTTTTTATTGATTTTATTATTGAGTAATATCAACGTTTGTTCAGTTGAATTTTATATTTGCAATGAAAACAATTTGTTATTACACTAGTTTACATTTTAGACCACATAACGGTCCATTGCATTTATTTTTATTTTTTATCATAAATGCATTAAATGTAGTTATGATGGTAATAAATTAGTTAAATTATTACCATAAATGCACTAAATGCATTGGCTATAATAAATTAAATGATGTATGTGTTTGTAATTTGAATAAGAAAAGAGATATGGTTTATTATTTGATGCATCTATATTTGATTATTATAGAAATTTTGTATGTATAACATACGCTCGTTGAAAATATGTTTCACTTTCATTTCTTAGAACGAGTAGCGGTGAAATAAGATATGGATTATTTTAAGCCAATAATATTTGAAAATATTTTATATTAATAAATTTTAATTAATGTCAATTTATTTTGTTATAAAAATCATATTTTAGTATATGTTTTTCCTTTGTGTACATGTGCTGAAATTTGACATTAATATTTATGGCAGATATAGAAATGAATGAATAAGGTAATATACAAATATATTCAAATATTGCTTGTGTCTTTTTGCAAATCATTTGTAACTATCTTATATTTTAAATAAGCCAACTAAAACAACAAGTCAACAAAGTGACCTCCTTGTTTTGATTTTTCACGAAAAGTGTTTGATATTTGTGCATACAGGAAATTATTGTCAAGAACAAAATTTCCCAGCATTTTAGCCTCAAGGACCGACCTTCAGTATTTTAGCCTGAAGGGCAACTTTCTTTAGGTATCAGTTTTTAGTTATTGATAGTAGTTTTTAGGTATCAGTTTGTAGTTATCGATAGCAGTTTTTAGTTCGGTAGTAGTTTTAAAAGAATATTTGTCCTTATGAATAATTTTGGAAGAATGTTTATCCTTATGAATAATTTTTAGGGGGAATATTTGTCTTTGTGGTTAAAATATTGAGGTCGTGTCCTTGAGGCTAAAAATATACAAAATTTATCCTTTAAATTAATCCCCCCTTTATGCATATGTATTCATGCGATGTTAGCCAGGCAAAAGAATGGTTACTATTTGATCGAGTTACTTACACGTGTTTGATGATAAGTATGTGACAATTATAAGATATTACAAGTCAATAATTAATCGGTTCAAAGAAAATTGTTATTTGATTTGAATTTATTGTCAGTGTTTGATCATAACAACAAGAGTGCCACTTGCAATTAATATTACTATCCAAAAACTTGATATTAATGTTATGCTAGGTATCTTGAGAAGAGACCTACTAATTATTTGATTTTATTATGGCTAAATTTTTTAATATGAGCATATATGGTCCATTTTTATTTTTCAATTTTCAACTAATTTAACTAAAGTATCTTTCAATTTTAATAATATTCCCATCATCTTTGGGAATAACTCTAAGAATTAGTAAGAAAACATGTTTATTCTTGACTGCACTGATCCAGCTCTTGCATTTAGGATAATCACACCCACCCTATAATATGGTTGAATATTCTTATAATGTTATGAAGAATACTGAGAGATGGGATAATTCAAACAATAAGAATCAAAGGATCATAAGGTATAATATTTTAGAAGCTTTCAAGGATCTAGCATGCGTAGGGATAACCAATTTTAATGAGTTCTTTATTGAGATTGAAAAGTATTTTGCAAAAAGATAAAACAGTTAAGGGGAAAAAGCATACTTTGCGGTGCTTGATTCTATGAAGTCAAAGTAAAGGAAACATAAATGGGTACTATACAGAAATGTCAAATGTTGCTTCAAAAATTAGAGACACTAAAATTTATTTTATTTTAGTTTTTTGCTACACTAATGTGGGGCCTTGGTGCAACGGTTAAGTCACCAGCATGATGATCGAGGTGCCCAGGTTCGAGTCTGGAAACAGCTTCTTCGCACTGCGAGGGAAAAGCTGCGTACATTGTCGACCTCCCCAGAGCCCACTATCATGCGGGAGCCTCGTGCACTGGGTTTCACCTTTTAGTTTTTTGCTATACTCTTTTTTTTATTCATAGCATAATCAACTAAAGACTATTATTTATTATTTTTAAAATTTTAATGACCTCTTATTGAGCTCATTTTATATTATGTGTAAGAAGAAGAGAGATTGAAGCATGATAGGATAGAAAGTACATATTTAACATACATTGTAAATTAATAAAACTAATTAAGGATAAGAAGTAGCAAAGGGTCTAAAGAAAACAAATAACATAAGAATGCTGATAACTTTATGATATGTATGCACATATAAAGAGAATTTTACTATATATTATATATGCCGTATCTAGAAAGATATACATATTGTTTGTATTTATTTGATATGTTTTTGTTATACTCTTAATTGGACATATTTCTATTTCTATTTCTAATATGGACAAATCTGGTTATTATTATTCATTCAAAATAATAAGATTAATCTATCAATAAATTCATACATTATTGGAATTGAATATCTTGATATCTCTTATAATAAAGCGTTGAATTTGGATATGATGATTAATGTCATTATTTATTCCATCTTACTAAATAATTCTAGAATGAGGCACTAAAGATGACAAATACTTTATTGATATACTAAACGACTTAAAAGTTACAAGCCTTATAAATCCACACTAAGCCAAAAAATTAAGATGGAAAATACAATTATTTTTTAGGATGTTGAATTTGGAGGGATAAATAAGTATGGATCATTGTCTTTGAAGGAAATCATCATTTTTCATTCAAACTACAGTTACTTCTTCTGACAATTTATGGGTTTTCTTTTCTTTCATTGAAAAAAAAAAAGTAAATCAAGAACCATAATTAGACAGTGTCAATCAAAATTTTCTTTCAATGGAGGTTAAGGTTTCTAGAAAATAAACTCAACAACCTTAAGGCACGATGTCACTAAGGAGTCCACTTGGAAAGTAAGAAATATTATTTTGGATAACTATTTAGTATTTCTTCATGAAGGAAACTAACGGATTAATGAAGATGATTTAGTCAACTTATATCAATCCATGCAAGACATTAAGTTTAAAAGTGGATCTAAGATATAATAGTTAGTATACTTTTATACAAGGCAATAAATTTTGAGGTCTTTCTCCGTACATCAAGAAAAGAAATCCAATGGTTATGAATGATTATCCAAAACCAAGAGGGATCCAGTAGGTAACTTGGAAAGATATAAGGCTCGTCATGTATAAAAGACTATTCTCAAAAGAAATCAATAATGTTAAATGGACTTTCTTTTCGCTTTACTGAAAGACTCTTTAAAATAATTCTGGGCTTAGTTGCAAATTTTGATTTTGAGCATTATCAAATGGATATTAAAATCATGTTTCTCAATATAAAGATTAATGAAACAACTAAAGAATTTCACTTATCGACTCAACTAAACTTCCCATCAATGGTACCATAATCTTCATCGTGTTAACATTTAATCAGTTTTGAGTGTGTATATAAAAAAGGTTTTGTATGCAATTTGTGAATCAGTTGATTCTTTTTTTCACAAAAGACAAACTTTTTCTTATATAGTGATTAATAACATTCTCGAAGCCAAAGAAATGCAAAAGATTCATAATGTTTTTGCAGTGAGGAGTCTATTGCATGCTTAGGCATGTATGCATCCGATCATTGCGTGCATTATTGTTCTGTTTGGTAGATATCTTAGTGACTCTGAATGTGGATCACTGGTTAGTAATCGAAATAGTTACGAGATATCTTCAAAAAACATGAGGTTATATACTCATAGATAAAAGATTGGATCGGTTGGAGATCATTAAACATTACGATTTGAATTTGTTGGATGCCAAAAGAGTAAAAGATCCGCTTCGGGCTATAAATTTTTTATGGATGGAGCCATACTAGGAAAGTTGTCATACAGACACTTACAGCATCCTCCACTATGGAACAAATGTTCATTTTCCGTTATGTGGCGTCCAATAAAGGGAAATAATTGCAAAAAAAAATTGTTACAAAGTTGTGGAATATTGAAAACGAAATTGAAGGACTATTAAAGTAATACCGTGACAATAAACAACATATTAGTTTCCGATGAGGAGAGAGTGTGAAATAGATTGTAATCCATGGGGCATATTTTTACAAACTCCATTGTGACGGATCCGCTTAGAGAAGGATTATCACACAAGGTCTCTCATGAGCATATTGCTCGAATTGATGTACTTTTATATAAGGATATTTTGATTCAGGTGGAGTGATCAAAAATAAAGTAATAAAGTTTTATTTGCACTCTATGTTGTTCAATTATTGAACATTTTGATCTCACTAAAATAGGACCGGTTGAAAATATACATGTATAGATTACAGTTTATGTAATTTTCATGCTACACATCCATCATTGATCTACGCTGTTTGATTGTGTTGGTATATGTGACCGTCAATGGATTTAGTTACATTAAAGATAACGAAAGCCGCTTTAATTATTTGCCAAAATAGTAGATAGACGAGATTGTTTCGAAAATACCATATGTTATAAATAGCAAATTTTGAAGTTTATAAAATTACACACATTTACAAGAATATTGCATGTGTAATTCAAAGGTAGATTATGGGAATATTTTAACAATTTGAGACACATACGTAAAATAAAATGTGTTGTGCCATTTTAGTATAAAGTCCATTTAAAGTGACAAATTTTAAATTAAAGCTAAAAGACTTTGAATATAATTGTCATGGTATAAATGTGTAGATACCGGAACAATTCTAATTTGTTGAATGACCAAATTAAAAAACATCAACATTATAAATAAGGGTTGTTCCTCAAATTACTTGAGCTCAAGTAACTCTCCAACCCTTTTATACGGAGAGCGGATGTTAGATATATGATTTCTGTCAATTTGAAACATCAAACTAATTCTTCTTCTTTTTCAACCGAAGGGATTCAGGTATGGTCTCCGTTAATTTATTCAATTTCCTTTTGTTTCTTCTCAATTAAATTGATATGGGTTACGACTCGAATGGAGGGTTTAATGAGCAATCAAATCTATGTTATATTAAATCATAACAGTTTTAGATGACAGTTCCTCCAAAGGTGTTTGAGGTCCTAGAACAAATTGATGTCATAGAAGAGAACATGCAAAATATGGCTAGTGTTATGCTCTGTCGTTTAAAGTTGCAGCTTTATGACAAAAATAAGATGACATCAAATGACCATCATAATTCAAATAATATTATGACTATTTAAGGTATTAAATACATGTGAGTAATATTTTGGACAACTACCGAACCAGACATTGTCTCAATCTCCATATAGTTGGTAAATGGACAACACGGATCACCACAGCTCAGACAAACCCTGATTCCTTAAGATTTAACATTTTAGACGTAAACTTATACTTAATAATAGGCAATAATAACAACTATTATTCATAATCATTTACAACATATAACCAATTGTCTATGTGCTTTAAAATATAGCTATGAAGTGTCAAATTATTGCTGAAGCAGTCGACGTTAGATTTGATTTAGTCGTAGAGTTCTAGTTGAAAAAAATATAGCATATAAAAAAAAATGTGAGAAGAAAGAAATAAACGGTAATGGGTTGATAAACTAATGAATTTCAAAATAATGCAAAAGGTCAAAAGAATTTAATTTTGTTGGCCGATCGTATAAAACATACCTCTTATTTTAGGTATGACCATACGTAAATTTTTGCATTGCAGATTATTTTTACAAGTTAAATAAGAAGATTATAGTCCAAACATCCCTGATGAAACAAATAATGAATTTGACAATAGAGAACACCACAAACTGCAACAATCATAACGAAGTATTTTCATTTCGGCTGAAAGTTAATGCAGCAAATTTACGTGACGAAATTGTCAATCTTCTTAGTTTCCTCTTTATATTTACTAGTAATTAACATCAATACAGAAATAAAACATACCTTACGTTACTGCTTTAGTTGAAAATTGAAACATACCTTCTATCAGACGAAAGAATAACATCAATACACAAATAAAACAGAAACGGACAATGAGACTCTACCTCGCTTTTCGCCCACGAGTTGTTTACATGATCAAAGATGCCACAATCAATACGCTTGGCTAACAATCGTATTTCGCTTGCTTTCAATCCAGATGTAAATAGAAAGATGAATCAAAGAGCTAAACATATTTTATTATTCCGTTTCCTCTTGAATGCAGGATGCAGGTCTTTTACATCAAACCAACCAATTTTATCTATTCTTTCAGCACATTCATTCATCCTCTTTAGTATCCTGGGCATTGTAGCTATGTTGTTTGCAGTTTTATTCTGTAATGCCTGCAATTTTTCAACTGTTTCTGGATCTTCGATGCGGGCAGCTTCCTTAACCGACCCATCATTCTCACCAGCACCTGCAGCAGCGTGGCCTATTTGTTAACTGGTACAATATAAGAACATAATTTGTGTATTTTTTTCGGTCTAACTTGTTACTTTTAATGATATATTAAACAAGATATTCATTATTTCAGACTAGTATAAACCGCACCTACGGCATCTAATAGATAGAGATATTTACAATTTATTTAATATAAAAAATGAGCTGAAAGATGTGTGTTGTAAGTGTAAAAGTTTGATGACCATAACACTTTCATGTTAAGTTGTTTCGTTGGTAATGTCAATGACAAATTGATAGTAAAATTCCGTTGATAGGTAATCGGAAAAGAAATGGTGGTGGACGTTGCAAATCAGTGGTGAGATTTCATCGACGAATGGAAGAATTTTTAAAATTTCAAAAAGACACGGTGGAAATTATGTTCATTGAATATTTTTTTAACAGTAGAGATGATTTTATTCAAAATGACAAGTAGAATCATTTGCTCAACCCTCCTTGCTTCTGCGTGTATCGATTATATTCCCTTGTCGATATTTTCTCAATGGTGTTCAAACCCGAAACCTCTAGAACTATATTTTTAAGACTTTACCGCTACCTCCTTATGCTTGACGAAGTTAACTAGATATTTTTGCTTAAAGAATTCGGGCTCGTTTGGTTTCATTTTGTGTTTTGCGTTTGACGTTTTCAACATTCCTATAAATAATATAAAGATAGCGGAAAAAAAATTGAAATTTTAGACCATTACGACGACGATGGAGGAACGGCGGAATGGATGGAGGGACGGCGGAATGGATGGATTGTTTTCCGTTCTTTTATTTGCAAACACAAAAAATAAAATAAATTTGTTTTCTATTTTACATATTAGTTTCGTTTTCCAAATTGGTTGTATTCGTAAAATACACACATTGTGTGCATGCTTTTTGAACGAAAACACAAAACTAAAAAGGGCAACCCAAAGGGGCCCTTCATTTCTTCAAAATGATCATCTAATTAAATACAAACTTCTCAATTTCAGACTCATCATTCATTTCTACAAGCAATTCTTTACACGTTTAACAAATTCAAAATTTACCTAAAATATATATATATATATTCTTTCAAAAAAAACTAATTTTAGAAAAACTAATTATTAATTAAATGTGATTTGTTACTCATCAATTGACCAAACAAACTGATCAACAGCTGGATCCCACTATATCGGCTTCTGCCTAACCACACCTAAAATGACGCCATAATCTCTACAAGGTTGTTACTGTATATGATGCTTGCTACAGGAAAATGCGCAACTTGCTATTTTCATACATGGAGCACTAGAGACGTGAGGAATCTTCTTTATTTTAACTTCTGCAATTATGGTTACAATCTCTTACAATTCATATCATGTTTTTTTTAAATATTTTGCAACATGGCCTAATGGCCTAATGGTTGGCTAACTATAATTGCATCCGGCTTATATATTGTACGTTGTAAAGAAAGGAAAGGAAGCAAAATTCAAAAATTTGTCGTTCTTCTTTGCCAGGCAATTTCTTTCTCTGGTCTCCTCTGCTTATCACTCTTATCTCCTATTATATTTTCTTTTGCTTCCTGCTATCATAATTAGTGCTTTCACCATTAGTGATCTCTCACCATGGTAGAAACTCAACAACAACTAAAATCGACAAATCGATGAAGCCCTTACTCAAATCCATGAAGCCACCGCCCAACATACCACCTCCATTGAAACCCTCCAAACCAATTGCACCAACCTATAATACAAGCCTCTGTCGGTACATAAACCAACAACACCACTCCTCCATCCATAAACAACACCACTGCTCCGACACAAACTGCATCTACTCCACGTCAGCCTCCTCCTCCACTTCTCCCTTCAACCCATCACCCTAATCCAATCTAAATACGCACACCCAAATGCAGCCTCACTACCTTCAATGGATCCAATCCCATTGTTTGGATCTTCCATGCCGAACATTTCTATACCTACCACTCCAATCTTCATGAACCATGTATTGATCTCGCAAACTTCTATATGCAAGACCAAGCTCTAACATGGTTCCAATGATGTATCGGAACCACCATCTTCATGGAATGTCCTAACAAGAGCGGTAGAGCAACAATTTGGACTATCCTCTTTTCTCAACCCTTAAACTTCCCTATTCAAGCTATGTCAACAACCAACATCGATGGATACCAATCTCAATTTGAAACCCAAAGCAATTGTCTAACCCCTACCCCTCGACGCCATCCTTAATTGTTTTATCTTTGGATTAAGAACCAATATTAAAAATGAATTCCTTCCGCTCTAGACAAACACACTATACGACGCCATAGACCTCACCAAATTCATTGAAATTAAGCTATCCGAAAACATAAAGTTTCATCAACCAACTTTCAACCAACCACAACCTCTTCCCCTTCTTTCATCACCACCAATTTCATCCCCTCAACGTATCATAAATCAAATTCCATTATCAACATCATCTCCCCTAGCCATTGCCTCACAGATCAAAAATCATGATTACCCAATCAAAAGACTCACCACAGCGGAAATGCAACAACGTCACGCGAAGGGTCTTCGTTCCAATTGTGAAAACAAATATCATCCTGGCCATCAATGCACTACAAAACACATCCTCCTTTTGCTACCAGATCCCGATCCTTTATTCCCAAAAAACAACAGAAATCCTAGATAAAAACGAACAACCACCTCAGGAAATCTCCTTTCATGCTCTGGTCAGCTCTCCTCATCCGAAAGTGATGTGTCTTCTCGCCATAATCAATTGTCGACCCATCTCTATGTTGGTGGATACAAGAAGCACACAACCATTTACACCCATGAGCATCCCGCCTGCTCAATCTAAACCTTGATCGTTGCTCTAATTGCACGGTTACAATAGGGAATGGAGCAAAATTGCTAAGTGAGGTAACACGTAGAGGTGTTGTGATGCAGATTCAAAAGCATAATTTTATCATTGATTTCCACTTGTTGGAAATTACAGGAGCTGATGGAGTGTTGGGTATCCAATGGTTACAAATACTGGGGCCAATCACTATTGGTCACGTTAATTTAACAATTAACCATGTTATTCACCATCAATGGTCAGTCCATTACCTTGCTTAAACGCCCTACACGCCTAATAGAAATCTCACTTAACCAACTTCAAAGATTTGAAAACACTTCCGCTGTCATCCAGTTTTTCCACCTACAGTCCACTTTGGGTCAACTGCATTTCTTTTTAACCAAATACAAAAGCTTCAATTCATCTCTTCAATTTCATGCAATTCCCACTTAGAACTAAATCCAAATCCAACAACTCCACTAAATTCTCGAAAGCAAACCATGCTAGCCCAATTTCAACCCCCATCTGAGTATAAAAATGTATTCCTTAGTTATGGTGCAACTAAGAACCCATATATCGATGCGTTAAATAATTTGAAATGGTTGGATATGTCCAATTTTGAATCAACTATAAAGTAGAAAGAAGTGGATTACATTTTCTTTTCCATGAGTTTAGTTAAATGCAAAAAAAATGCTAAATGAAAGTGAATTTTTCCATCTTCGATCCTGGTGGTATCTTAAACGTTGAATGCATTTTCGATCTTGAGGACAAGGTCGATGTCGAAAGAGGGAGTGATCATACGATTCAGCTGGCTCCCACTGCATCGGTTTCTGCCTAGCCACGCCTAAAATTACTAACCAGGATCTCTACAAGGTTGTTGGACTAGATCTGATACATGCTACAGGAAAATGCGCAACTTGCTATTTCATACCTGGAGCACTAGAGACAAGATGAATCTTCTTTATTTTAACTTTTGTAATTATGGTTATAATCTGTTACAATTCATATTATGCTTTTCACGATATTTTGCCACATGGCCAAATGGTTGGCTAACTAGAATTGTATCCAGCTTATATATTGTATGTTGTAAAGAAAGGAAAGGAACCAGAATTCGAAAATTTGTCCCTCTTCTTTGCCAAGCAATTTCTTTCTCTCGTCTCCTCTGCCTACCATTATTATATCCTCTCATGTTTTCTTTTGCTTCTATCATAATTAAGTGGATCATTAGCTATTTCCTACACAAAAATTAATTTTAAAAAATTAACAAATTCAATCCATAACACATTCAACTTAACAAAGTCAATAAATGTAATTATTTTCAAATGCTAAAACATTTAAAAAAAAATTGTATGAAGTACTTGAAATCTTCACAATTTTACCGCATTATCGTTGGTAACACAAGGACTACACACTAGTTTCTCGAGAAAGTTAGAAACTTAACATCGCAAAGATCCCATGCTCCAGACATCTTGAGAAACATAACCAAATTTTAACATAAACATATCTCAAGATATAACATCTATGTAACAGTTTGATTAAATTATGCAGTACTAAAGTTCTCGGTTCCATTGTTGTCAAAAATCTTAAAATCTTATGCAATACTAAGGTCTCTCCCTTTAAGATTAAATTTATATTTCGTTTCAAACTTAGTTGAAACTACAATTAAAAAACATTCAACTCGGACTAACATATTTAACATACTTTTTTGGATTCATAATTTCAATTATGATGTTTCCAAAACAAATAAAAATGAAATGATAAAGAAATTTGAGTTGTGTTTAGCTATAGAAGTTCGAACATCAAAATCAATTTCAAAGTTTGTAAAAACCTTAAGATATGCATTCTTTGAAACTACGATTTATAATTTGAATCTCATTTCAATTTAATGCTTAAACTTACTGATTTATGATATAAATCCATTTTGAAAACCTTGCTCGGTTCTATTAAAGGTACCTTCATGATCAATATCACTCGGCTAGAGATGCTTAATTCCATCTAACAATCCGATATTTGTTTAATACATCAGCTTTCATTTTTGTTATACACACATACATACACACGGAGAGCACTTTTCAATTGGAAATGCTTGTGATCTGAATCAAATATTTTTGTTGCCCGTGACTGAAACACTTAATCGTGTATATACACACTATACTACTCATACAAACTCTAAAATTAATCAGTTTGATCATCAAATTTTTTGTAGTTTAAAATCAAAGTGTATTTAGCTTTAGGATTGTCAATTGTAATCAAGACTTGCAAATCCATTTGACCATAAAATCAAGACCCGCTCTACAAACTGTCAACACCAGATCGAACGTGATGGGTCACACATCAGGTATACGCAACATGAAATACCAAAAAAGGTCAACCTTGGAGCCAACATACTTATCAGTGAGGATCGGGTCTAACTGGCATCCTCGGATCCCTTATTTGGTTTGCTCAAGGTTTTCAATCAATGTACCAAATTTAATTTTTTGTCAAAGACAGTGAATATTTTTGATGGTACCAACAGTAACCAGCTTTATTCAATACACATAATATTTAAGAAAAATCCATCTAACTAAACATGCAATATCAAAATTTCATCCACTAAGAGAATTAGTGCCACATCTTTATAATGTGTTTGTTCCTTATTTTACTTATAGTCGTACTAATGCTCAATAGGAGCAGAGATTAGATCTGATCCGTATGGAATCAAACTCTGCATGTTTTAGGTTTATTAGGTTCGGTTCTAGTCGGCTCTTCAGTTGGATTTAATTCAAGTTGGATTAGGTGATAAGACCAATTAATTCTTATATTTTGTTGTGGATCCTTTAAGTTGCTCTTCTCAGGTTTGTTCAAACCTTACAAAATTGTTTGGGTTTTTTGAAAGTGTTCGAAAATTTATAAAATTTGCGTAAGTTGTAGTCATCTATGATTAAATAGGTTTGGATCTTATGGTTTTGTGGTTTGAATTAGATCTTGATCTTTCATATTGGTTCGGTTCGAGTTTGCGATTCCTTAGTGTAATTGGCAGTCTTAATATATATACTAATAACCAATTTTTTATTACATTTTAAATTTTAAATCTCGTTCATCTCGTTCAAGATCTCGCATGTAGTCTCATTTTATAATTGGACGAGACGAAACATCAAATCTTATTCTTATCTTTTGACATCCATCTCCAGCGAGAAATTGAAATCTAAATCGAAATCTCGTTCCAAGATCTAGTTCGAAATTATATGTTTTTTTAATTAATTTTTTTACTTTACATATGGTCCAAATGGAATTATCCTATTAATCATTGTTTGATAATTCATTTAATGATGACTTCTTGTTCTTTTAATTTTATCAATATAAATTTAAATAAAAAGAAATTTTCATTTACCAACAAATTAGTCTTTTTCAAGTACAACTATCTATCTATGAAGCTGAAGGATTTTAAGATTCATTTTTTTTTACAATCTTTCCAAAAAAAATAATTTACATTCGTAAATTACTCGAAGATAGCTATGAGTCAAATCCAAGATGGTTTGGATATGCATTTTAAAATCCAATATGTCAATCCAAGATGTACGTTCGATACACACTTATCTTGTGTTAGATAAATAAGAGATATGTGGGTGAAATCTCAGGGCGAGATGCGTTTGAAATCCAAAATTTGAAACCCTGATTGCATTGTGTATTCATTTAAACAAGCTTTTGTTGCGCACCCTCATTAATCATATAACAGCTACGTCTTACACTTATTACTTAAGATCACATAATGCTACTGATGCATTTATTTAATTTCCTAATACTACATGCTGTTCTCATCGAGCCCTTTATCATTTTTACAACAATTGACCACTCACCATTCACAGATAACCTATTTACACGAACCTCATTGAGCTCTCAAAGGTGCCAACAATGTTTACTCATTCAGATCTTTTGAATCGTTGGCAGAATCGTTGGCATGTGTTGCTTTTTTGAACCTAAGCCTAGACTTAAATTTTATCCTGTTTTGGCCCTTGTGTAAAATCATTCTTAGGTCATAATGCCTCTATCTGAAATTCAACCCCTTCCTCCTACATTTACAAACTTGTACCTCAAACGGAATCCTGATTTATTTTCACTCGACAAACCTAGGACATAATTTATTTGCTCTTGTCCCAATTCTCATCTATTTCAAATGTAAAATTTACCACTACATTGGATAAAACATTGGGGGAAGAGGAACAAAACCCAGCAAAACGACAAAAATCTGCAATTTACCCTGTTCATCTAATTTTTATATATTTTCAGTGGGTTTCTCACGCTTAGCAAAATGAAAGTACCGCATTTTCAAAATCAACGACGTAACCTGATATGGCCAATACGAGCTCAAATGCTAACCAAAATAAAATACAAACCCCAAAAGTTACTTTCTCTGTTAACAGATTCCTCTTAAATTTCATATAGCAGAACCCTTTTTCACAAATAAGCAAATCATTAAGTACAGTAAATGAGATTCCAACCTGAAGGAGAACAGAAAGAAGTGGAAATCTGAGGCCTTTGAGCAACCAAATGAGAAGATAGAGCCTCCAAAATTCTATGAGGAATCTTCCTCCGACATTCCAAAATCTTCTCCGCCACCTCTTTCACCGTTTTCTCCAAATCTTCTATTTCTCTCTCTTCTTCTTCTACTTCGTCTGTTTCGGAATAAATTATTTTTTCTGGGGTTTTTCTCTGCTCTTTGGTCGCCATTACGAATTTTTTTTGAGCTAATGGAGTGATGTGGGCTGGTAATAGCATTTCGGATCGGACAGGCACTTCCCAATTTTTGAAAATAATTGGTCACGTAGAGGAGCACGCGTCTGACTCTTTCTAATAACACTTATGTCTTACCCCACGTTGCAAACTGTATAGATTTGAAAAATAATATTATAAATATTTTGAAGGATATTATGCAATACATAATGAAATTGTTAGAACAAATGAGTTATAAATTGAACTTATATAATTTTAGGTGTGTAACTTTTGTTCGGAAAGTTACGTATTTTGATATTTAAATAAGATTAATTTATTATTTTTGTTGTTAAATGAATTATATTTTGATTTATTACATTCTAGAATTCAATATTTCTTAAGCAAATAAATGAAAATTAGTTTTCTTAATTAATTTTGAAAATAATTCATAAAATTTTATGGATAAATATTCATGTGCATGGATTTTGAAAATGATTTTTTTAAGTTTTTGATACATCCGACTAAAAGATAACTGATATATAGACTTAATTTCGAATATTACTTGAGAATTGGCGAAAATACATAAAAATGGAAGTGTATTGTTAATGAATCATGTATTATTTATATACACTTAAAGTTTTTACAACATATTTTTGTCAAAAATAAGTATATAATATTATCGAAGTTATAAAAAAAATTCACTTAACCACTAAAAGATATATAAAATGCAAATAAGGCCTATAATGTTATAAATCACATTATTATTTTAATTACAAAAAAAAATTGACTTTTAATCCAGTGTTTCATACCTAAATAATTTTTATTTATAATAAAATTTCAAAAAGATATAACATTTACCTGTAAACAATAATAAAATAAAAAAGAAAGTTAACTCTGGTCAAAAACGGTATAATTTTTGTCCGTTGATTATCGTACATTAAGATAATAGTCAAAAAGTAATATTTTTACAAAAAACGTTCTAACTGAAAATTTTTATTATTTTTCGACATCGTTGAATAAAACATTCACCGCTTATCATTAAGTGCAATGTCATTCTTCAGAAAAACAATTTTTATTAATGAAAAGAATCCACTTGACATACCAAATTTGAAAATAAAAAATGTTATATACGTTTGTAATGATATATAAATTTTAGAAAGAAAGGATTATGTATATATCTCTTTGTATTAAAATATTAATTTTAGAAAGAAATAAATCTTGTGAACTCGAAAGTAGAATAATGTAATGTTATTTAATTAAAAGTTGCAAATAACTGCAAACTTTTTGAATTATATGGATTTGAATGAAAAAAGGATCTACCATCTCTGTTAATAGAAATGTGGTCTATACATTGAATTGTTATTTTTATGATTAATTACATTAATTAATAAATATTTGTTAATTGGATTTACTTAAGAGTTTAAATTTATGATCACTTAATAAATTCAAATATATGAGCTTGAATGTAAAATAATATAAGAAAACTTAGGAGAAACATGCAAATAATTGTCAAAACTATAAGGTATTTATAAAATGACAGAGGAGAAAATTAGTAGAGCATCATACTAATTTGTATATAATCATAGATAGTTTAAACTGTGTGAACTGGAATGGAAAATTAGTTTTATCATTTTTGTCAATACGCCACAAGATACACAGTGATTTCTTATGGCTAACAGCTGTCGGCCGCCATGGAGAACCGTCGAAAATGTCGTCGAAATACAAAACACGGATTTAGTCCATTTTCGACGGAATCGACGATGACGTTTTCGAAGGCCTCCAACGGCTTTTTCGACGGCAGTTCCGACGTTTTTTTTGACAGTGTAGACGTCCACATGGCTTGAAAACTCACCAGATAACCGTCGGAAGCCATCAGAATATTTGACCGGTAAACCGTTGGGAGCCGTCAACAATCGTCGGAATTTTTCTACCTGTAGGTCGTTGGGAAACGTTGGAAGTTTGGACATAAAAAAATTTAGCAGCCAAACAACACATCAATATCAATATATATCACAACACATCAATATCAATATATATCACAACACATCAAAATCAATATATATCTGATATATAAGCTAAATCACTCAAACTCAAACATTACCATCTCAAACTCAAACATTTCCAATCAATACAAAACACACCGTCCATTACCAGTCTCACACACCTAACTGTAATATATACATCTAACATCAATGTACAATATATACATCCAACATCTAACATCAAACCCTACATATCAACCCCGCAAATCAATATCAAGTACCACATGTCCAGAAATCAATTTCACCATCTCTCATTGTATATATACACATGTTTCAAAAACAAAAACTGCAAAACATACATCATGACTCGTCATCGGCTCTGGTACCACTAGACGAAGGGGCTCCATGACGCTCCACATACTCAGCCAAACACTGGTTCAATTGTTTCATTTGCGCTGCACGAAGACGGTCCTATAGCTGTGCAATCTGTTGTCGAAGCTCATTAATCCCAATATTGTCCTAAGCCTTTTATGAGGCTTGAGCCTACAAAACAAGTCAAAATATGTTTAAATTATTGTGCAACTTTTAAAAAATTAAGTAATTTTTACAATTTAGTTAATTTTTATAAATTGTTGATTGATCGCCTTAGCCATAACGTCTATTTCTCTATGTCGGCTCCCTAACGGAGTCGAAGATAGCATCCTCCTCATCAGCGGTCAATTGCTTCCATCCCGAATGCTCAAGCATCTGCGCATATGCTTGCATAAATCCTTCTTGCAACACAAATATAAATACAACTAAATATTACATGACATTATTATCATATTTTATAACTAATTAATTAAAATGATCGTTATAAATAACTTATAACTTAAAATATACTTACATGTGCGGCGTATTATTTATCATTCTCATGCCAAGCATAAATCACTAATTCCTCGTCGTCGGTCTGCCTGACGGCTTGGGTATGTGTAAATACGTCCATATACGAGACAGGAGCCTCACGCGCTCTTTCTTGCAATAATTGGTGTATATTATTGTTGCTCATATAAATTTATACAAAAAATATAATAACTGTTTATAATTGCAATTAATCAATTTACCAGGTCCTCTCGATGATGCTGAAATGATTTCGAGCCATCGCGGTGTGTGATTGGATTTTTCTGCCTATTCCTTGATTTCCTGTCTAACTCCGCCTGCAAATTAAAATTTAAGAGTATATTTTACAGATATAAATTATGTATTCTCTACTGAACAAATTAAGGTGATATTTGATAGACTTACCCTGTATTCGTCGCTAATCCACCATGCGACCCAAACATCTCATACGCTGGCGCGCTTCCAGCATGGCTTCTTCCCAAATTTTCTGATGGTAGACATCGTATCCCGGTAATTCTTTGCAACATTAGAGTTTTAGTGGTGCTAGAAAAGAGAAACATCCTCCTCTTGTAGGTATACTGCCCCATGTATATATGTCAAAAAAATATAAGCTATGCATTTATACTTAGTCGGCAAATTGTAAAGTGGTTATATATGATATATAATTTTACACTTACCAAGAAGTCCCGCCAGATGCTCTCCCGTATATGCTCTGGGATCCTGCTCCATTTCGGCCAGCATGCAGTCATACAGCTCATGCATGCCTGCTTAGAAATGCTGAGAACTATATTTGAAGGCTCAAGCTCAAAACTCCTACATTCAATATGATACAGACAAATCATGACTAACATATATACAAAATATTTATAATGCTGAAGTAAATTTAATACTTATGAGTTATATGCCTTAGGTAGCAATCTAACCACCGTACGCAGCACCCCTACGACAGACCGCGACCATCTCCTCCACTGTGAACGGTCACTCTATGAGACGAAGAGAGGGAACAGGACCGTAAAGAACTCTGATGTCTGATGAAGGACATCTATAATACCTGTCATATACATATTATTTTATTATGGTAGAACATATCATTTAATTATGAGTAAACATATAAATATTTAATAACAATAATCTCATATAACATACAAAAAAGGTAACGTCAATACCCACATAAATTACATTTTTCAACATGTATACTATTAAATCGATCATCGTCATTTTCTGATTCAGACTTGGTCCCGTACTCTATCTTGTTTTCCTTTGTGGCCTCAAATGATTCTAATAATACATTTGATTCATCATTTAGTGGTACAAAATCGTTTAGATCATATATTATGTAATTTCATCATTTTTCTCGGTATCCGCTTGGTACACTTGTTCGTCTAGAATATTCTTTCCATTAAACGTAAATCTTGCCTTCGTTTTAAAAATTGCCGACTAATCTGCTTTATCTCTTTTTAGAGTTGGATAAGGAGCATAATAAACTTGTAGGGCTTTTTTTGCTAGTACAAACTAATCGTACTTATGATAACGTGATGTATGCTTTAGTTCAATAATATAATATTTTTTGTGCACATTGATTACAGAACCTAAAACATTATTAAACCAGTTGCATCTAAAAAAAATAAACTTCTTTTGCGGGTATGGAGAAATATGTTAACTGAAAAACCTGAGTTAACACGCCATAAAAATCATTTATGTGATCATTTGGATCATCACTACCTTTAATGTATACATTGGTCTTGTTAGTTAAATTTTCAGCCTCATATTCTTTGCTGTTGAATTTGTATCCATTGACAAAGAATATTGGATATGTCTTGACTTTTCTTTTTGATACCATCGCAAGATGTTTCAATCCTTCTTGACTACACAATTTATCGGATCATATACGTGGTTCAAATACCAAGCAGCAGAATTTTTGCTAAGATCGCCGCTTGGATGCTGTGATTCGTAAATACTGCATATATAGAAAATATGTTGCATCATAGTTAATACACACATGCATTATTCAAGTAAATAATTTTAGATGTGTTATTTAATAATACCTAACAAATAGCGCAACTTCTACACGGTTAAGAAGAACATATGTGTGGGCTATATATCTCTATCGTTTAACTATACTTCCGCACATTTTCCAACAGGGAGTCCCAGTTATCTAAAAATAGATAACACCGATCCAAAAAAATCTCGTTCAATGCCCTCATTATTTCATATAGAACTTTCAAATGATAAGTTCATATGGTCACTGAAATAATAGGAGAAAAAGCAAGAAACTTCTTCGATATATGATTTTCATATCGAACCTTTAACTTGTGCTTTTTATCTCACTTTTTTCTTTACATGATTTAAGTACCTGTTAAGAATAATTATAATTAAATTAAATTACATGTAATTAAATTAAAATATAACATATTCAATGTTAATACCTTTCAAATGAATACATTCATCCATATTGTACAAGACCTCGAAGACGTGCTTCAAACGAAATATGAACATGTAAATGCTCTATTACATTAAAGAAAGCAAGAGGAAATATTTTCTCCAGTTTGCAGAGCGGTATAGGAATTTCCTTCTCAAGTTTACGTAGACGATCGACTTTTAATGTAGTTGAAAAAAACTCCTTATAAAACAAACTAAGCTCTGTTACAACTATCCAAACTTTTGTGGGCAATGGTTCTTTGAAAGCGACGGGTAACGAATGTTCCATCATTACATGACAATCATGACTTTTCACCTCACTCAGTTTACCATCCTTATATCCAACACATCTACGAAGATTAGAGGAAATCCCATTAGGAAATTTTAATCCTTCCATCCACTTTAGCAGTAGTTTAACTTGGTTACTGTCTAGCTCATCGCATGCTTTGGGTTTTTTGTGCCATTTGGCTTCATATGAAGCTCGGAACGATTACATATTGCCTCTATCTCACGTCTTGATTTTAAAATATTTTAGTCTATCCTTTAACATTCAAAACTGTGTTAAATACATTATCGAATACATTTTTCTCATTGTGCATCATGTCAATATTAGGACGTATTAGGAGATATTTTCAATAAGGAAACTTCCAAAATATACTTTGTTTGCACCAATTATGAATCGTCGATTTTTCTTGAATTTCAATTTGTTCGTCAGTTTCATGTATCTTTGGATAATCCTTTACAGGGGCATAAATATCTTTGCTTTACTAAATCGTTGGTGGTCGCAAGGTCCCTAGTCTATTACTTTAAAGTTTTTTTTATCTTTTCTAAAAGGATGATTAATATGGATAAAATACTGATGGCAGTCAAACCACGAAATATTCTTCCTATGTGGTAAAGAAATGCTCTTGTTTCTTCCATGCAATAAGAACAAGCTAGATAACCATCCGTACTCCAACCCGAAAGCATTGCATACGTAGGAAAATCGCTACAGTCCATAGTAGAGAAGAAAACATATGAAAATTCTTTTTTTTTGAAATGTTGTATGTTTCAACACCTTCATACCACAATGTTTTCAACTCTTCAATCAACGGTTGTAAATATACGTCGATTCCTCATGTTGATCATCAGGGCCAGGATGATAATAGTGGAAAATATATACGGAGTTTTCATACATATCCACGGAGGTAAATTGTAAGGTGTAATTATTATAGGTCATGATGAATATTTTGGATCAAATTGAGAGAATGGTGAAAATTCATCTGTACATAAACAAAGTCAAACATTACGGCTCTCACTGTGAAAGCGAAGTATGTTTTATCAAAATGTTTCCATGCTTCTCCATCAGCTGGGTGTGTTAACGCACCTTCTTCCTGTATTCTCACACGGTGTCATCTCATATGATGCGTGGTTACATAAGATGCATATAACCTTTGAAGCCTAGGAGTGACGGGTAAGTAATGTGTACATCTGTATGGAACTTCCTTTCCTTTCTTTCTCTATGTTTGTACCTTTCCTGATTACATAATTTACAATCCATAAGATTGATGTTTTCTTTCCAATACAATATGCAACCATTTAAATATGTATCTATTTTTGTAATATGGAAAACCAAAAGTAGACATATGTTTTTTTCACTTTACAATTATTTTCGCGCATTAAATTATCGGATGGTGTAACATCCCCTATCTAGAGGCCTTAAGCTAAGCGCTATAAATGCTGCAGTCAGCTATAGTTTTAACTTCTTGCAACTATATACGGCTATGTTAATGGTATCTATAATGTCGGAAGCACTTGAATGTGAAACAAATCATAGATTTCAAAACAGAATATTCCATGACATTTCAAAGCACATGTTCCATATTCATATTAAATAATCCCAATGCGTTTTCTAGGCAATGATAAAATATACTTAATATGAAATATGCCAAGAGCGGCATATGCAGATGCTCCTTTGGATGATCGGAGTCATATAGTCATAATTGACTTGATACATACACAATAGAAATAAATAATAACAAAGAACTACAACTCCTAAATAGCTATCTGTAAGCCTCATGTTCATCTCCGGTAGCTTTGTTTGTCATCCTGCTTAAACCAGAAAGGACCTTAACCCTTAGGCTACTCAAATCAATTTTGAGAACCCAAGAGTTTAAGGGGAAAACATAAACTTTGAGTCAGACATAAAGCCTGCTATGAATAATATCATACATCTCAGATAATTGATATTAAGTGAGACCACGCCGCTTAGCGAAACGAGTTTCCCTCACTAATATCCTTTTAAGACATAACTTTAGCAAACCTTTTATCCTGCAACCAAAAGTGGTTAAAACCGTAAAGCATCATTATACAAACATATATATCAGATAACAAATGGACTATCTACTCAAACAATATGGATTCGCTCTTATGAAAGAATTTTCAAAGGACTGGATTTTGGAGATGAGTAGAAGAGATTCTTAGCTTCTTGGTAACTACAAGATGGAGCTCTAGTTTGGTGGGAATCTATTACGCAGATGAGTCAGAAGATAATTTCTCCTGGGAACGATTCAAAGAAGTTATGGAGGAGCAGTATATGCCGAAAGCAGGAAAATCTCGTCTTTATCGAAATTTTATGGATTTTAAACAGGAGCAGGAGATGTCATTTGAGGAGTATGCTAACAAGTTTAACGAATTATCTCTTTTTGGGCCTGGATTGATAAATACGTCCCTAAAAAAGAATGAAAAGATTATTTCTGGAATGAAGAAGCAATACCATGTCAGAATGACTAGGCATGTGAAGGAACCATTTGTAGACTTAATAGACACAGGATATAGATACGAAGCTTTGGATAAAATAGATCCACCCATAGTACAAGAAGGAAACAACTATAACTGGAAGAAGAGGAAGTTCAATAGCAAGAGGCCATGGCAGGGAAAACCTAAAGGAGGATCTCAGGATAACCGCTTTAAAGACATCACTTGTTACAATTGTAAGAAGAAAGTCCATATTGCAAAGAATTGTTGGGTTCCCAAAGCTCAGAGTGTTGCCTCTCCTATGGTTCAGAATCTCTGCTATAATTATCATATGCTAGAGCACCTGATTAAGGATTGTCCCTTAATGAAGAAAGGAGAACAAGCCAATGTTTGCATTATCAAGGATGAGCCTTCAACCTCCAAAGATGTGAAGGGCATATGAGTGTCGGAAGGTCATATTTTTATCAAAGATATTTTAATTAGAGTATTATTTGATACAGGAGCTTCTCATTGTTTTATTTCTAAAACAACTGTAGAAGAATTAGAACTTGAACCTAAAATTGTTGATGACCCTATCTGCGTGACGAATCCTATAGGAGGTTCCACTAATCTTTGTATGCGCTATGAAAATGTCCCAATTTCCTATCCTCTCAATCACTTTCCTTTTGATATTTTCATCTAAGATTTTATTGGATTTGAAATTTTACTCGATATGGATTGGTTGGCTAAGTATAAGTTGTTCTCAATTGCGATAGAAGGACGATATCTTTATGGACCGCCTTTGGAAAAATCATAGAAATATCTTATAAAGGTCCTAGTCCAAGAAGGGATAGTTTTCTTTATGCTTTAGATACATCCTAGACAGGATTAGAAACAATACCCGTTGTTAAAAAATTTGTAGATGTCTTTGAGGAAGTAAAAACTTGTGCCCCCAAATCGATCGATTCCATATCAATTTAGTTCCTAGTGCAATGCCAATTAAACAACAAGATAGAAGGATCGCTCCGAAAGAAAGGGATGAGTTGAATAACTAGACCTAAGAGCTATTTAGAAAAGATTTATAAGACCCAGCCGTTCAAGTTGGGGATCGACAGTAGTTTTTGTTGCTAAGTTAGATGGATCTTTGAGATTGTGTGTTGACTATCGAGATCTAAATAAACAATCAATCAAGAACAAGTATCTTTTCCTCGAATAGATGACTTATTTGACTAGTTACATGGAGCTTGAGTTTTTTCTAAAATGGACCTAGCTGCAGGATTCCAATAGTTAAGGATCATAGAAGATTGCATCCATCTAACTACATTCAAAGCTCCGAACACTTCCTATGAGTGGTTGGTTATGCCTTTTGGGCTAACTAATGCACCCGCTTATTTTATTGACCTTAAGAATAGAGTGTTTAGAGATGTGCTAAACACATTCGTGTTAGTCTTTATTGATGATATCCTTATCTACTCAAAGAGAGAAGAAGAACATGCTAGGCATCTAGAAGCTGTGTTGGAGATATTGAGAAATAATATGCTTAAAGCCAAATTCTCAAAGTTCCATTTTTGAGAGAAGGAGGTAAGATTCCTTGGACATATAATATCAAGTGATGGAATTTCAGTAGATCTAGGGAAAGTTGCAGCTATTCAAGATTAGAAGCAGCCACTAACTCCTAAAGAGATTCGTAGCTTCTTAGGTTTGGTAGGATATTATAGAAGATTTGTTCATGACTTCTCTAAGATTTTCCATCACCTAACGAAGTTGACAAAGAAGGATGCTAAATTTATCTAGACTTCTAAGTGTGAAGAAGCATTCCAAGAAAAAAGAGAGATTAATAACCGCTCCAGTTTTAGCAATTATAAGTGGAAATAGTTGATTGACCGTCTATACAGATGCTTGTGGAGAAGGAGTTGATGCAGTTTTATTGCAAGATGGGAATGTGATTGCTTACACAAGTAGACCGCCGAAGACGCATGAGAAGAATTATACAACATACGACCTAGAATTATTAGCCGCTGTGTTCGCTCTAAAGATATGGATACATTATTTGCTGGGTGAAAAATTCGAAATCTTCACGGACCATAAATCTTTGAAGTATCTTTTCACCCAGAAGGATTTGAACATGAGATATCAACGCTGGCTAGAATTTCTCGTGTCATATGATCAAGATATTCTATATACGTCCGGGAAAGCCAACGTAGTAGCTGATGCATTGAGTAAAAAGTTAGCCACTATTTCTTATTTCGTAGTAACTCCAACTCTTCAAGAGAAAATAACTAGCAAGGAAAAAGAAGATCGATTCCTAATGGAGATTATAGAAAATATAATCAGAGGAAGGAGTTCAAGCTTTAAAATAGATAACCATGCAGTATTGCGGTTAAATGGAAGAATTTGTGTTCCAGATGTTGGAAATCTTAAGCCTGAATGCCACATGACCAAATTTAACATTCTTCCGGGGATTCATAAGATGTACAAGGACATGAAGCGTACATTTTGGTGGAGAAGCATGAATAGGGACATATCTATCTATGTCAACCGTTGTGAAAATTGCTAAAGAATGAAAAGTGACCAATAGAAGATGGCAGGATTACTTCAACCTTTGGAGATTCCATCTTGGAAGTGGGATCAAATATCCATGGATTTCATTGATGGCTTACCCCCGAACAAGGAAAGGAAATGAAGGCATTTGGGTTATCATAGACCGATTAACCAAAAATGCACACTTTATTCCAGTTAAGCCAATAAGAACTGCAACAAGCCTTGCGGATATATATATGAAGGAGATTGTCCGATTGCATAGAGTTTCGAGCAATATAGTAAGCGATCGTGATCCAATCTTCACTAGTCAGTTTTGGGAGCACTACAGGCTGCTTTGGGAACCAAGTTGAGTATAAGTATTGCATATCCCCCCCAAACTTATGGACAAATGGAAAGAGTCAACCATGTTTTAGTTTTAGAAGCATGTATTCTAGACTTTGAAGGCTCGTGGGAGAATCATTTAAATTTAGTAGAGTTCTCCTACAATAATAGCTATCAAGCTAGTATCGGCATGGCACCATATGAAGCTTTGTATGGTCGTCCATGTAAATTGCCAGCATGTTGGGTAGAAACTAGAGATCAGTTAGTGCTTGGCCCAAATATGATACGAGAAGCTTCAAAGAAAGATGATATGATTAGAAAGAAGCTAAAAAAAGCCCAAAGTAGACAAAAGAGTTATGTAGACTAAAGGCGTAGAAATATGGAATTCTCAATTGGAGATTCAGTCTTTTTTGAAAGTCTCTCCAATAAGAGGAGTGGTAAGATTTGGAAGAGCTGAAAAGTTAACGCCTCAATATATTGGACTTTTTTCCATTCTCGAACGAATCGACCCACTAGCTTATCGAGTACAATTGCCTGAAAGATTGTTTGATGTACACATTGTTTTTCACGTATCACATTTATGGAAGCATGTATATGACCCAGAACAAATCATATAAACAACTGCCCAAGATGACTTGGAGATAAAACCAAACTTAGCGATTATTAGAAAGCCCGTTCGAATCGTGGATCAAGATGAAAACGATTAAGAAGGAAGGTTGTACGATTGGTCAAAGTTCAATGGATCACGAGTTAAATAGGGAAAATGAGTATATGGAAATGACTAGTACATTTGTCTCGCCTGTGAGATATAAAAGTGAAAATAAGGTGTGTAACTAAGGTTAGGGATGGAACAACCAATGTCCTGAACTTACATGGCCTCAGTTTTCTCTTTTAAGCGAGGGGTGGAACATATCGAAAGGAAAGCCCGGATGTTCAACTTGGATTTTATAGAAATAGTCTTCTTATGCTCATTATTAAAATCCAAACAGGGAACTTGTCGTATTCATGGAATTTAAAAGATGATCTCACCGTTATTCTTCCCATAGCACTCGTTGGATACAGTAAGTTGATATTGAGTAAAAATAGAATGATTTCTATAATCCTATTTTCTCAAAAGATAATCTTTAAAAATAATTTGAGAAATATTCAAAAAGAGGTTTAAATGATTCAGTATCATTAAAAGAATATTTTGAAAGTATATATCTCTCAAAGATATTTTGATAAAGGAAAATAAATGAATCGAAAAACAATCACCTAATTACATCATTTTTATCGATGATTGCATTTCGAAGGAATCAGGGTCGGATTTGGGTGATTCATATCCGAAGACCACTTCGAACCAATGTATATGTTCGAATGTGAAGAAATATTGAAGATGATAATTATTGAAGACCGTGGATCTTCATAGCATGAGGATTGCTTGTTGACATGCTCTGGGTAGTTCCCAATATAGAGTTATTGATAGCAGCGGTCTCCTCGTTGTGGATATTTTCCGAATTGCAAGAACTATTTGCTACATGTGGTAGTAAGAGAGTGCCTTCGGTTTGTCCTGTTCCTGGACAACTTGTATGGACGTTTGTCTGATATTTCATTTCTAAAGATTACGTATATTGGTTTTTACAAACATACATCTATGATGGCGGAGAAGGCAAATTCTCTTAGCTTAACTATCTCCTTGAGACATACGAGCTTAAGGGTTGTAATTTTATGGAAGGCAATTAATAATCAACGGAAATGGAAATGTAGCATTCAGAGATGTGATATGTGCTATGTGAAAAGGTAATCCTTGCCTCAAGCCTCACCAATCGGAAACGACCGAAACGGGGTTAGATGCGGCAATGCTAAATGGTCATTCCCAATTAGGGTACGATCATCCCCTTCTAGATATATTTCTTCCCGCTATGAAGTTCGGGATGTAAATTAATGTGGATGTATACGAAGATAGCTCTCGGATAAAGGTCGATAACGACGGGGGGCTGACATATTCAGTACTATCTAGTTATAGAGATAGGTCGGTCTTGTGTTAGTAGATGACATATGTTTTGTGCCTCGGGACATCCATCTGAAGGTGTATCCATCAGAAGGTAGTCCCTTCATGTGGTTATTTTTATGGAAATCTATTCTCCAATAAGAACCTACGGACTTGATTGTAAACCTACTACGCTGAAATTTATTCAATGTAACAATTTCGGCTAGGATTAATAAGTTTACTTACAAATGTTTTCAAAGAATGTCATTAAAAATGATATCCCCAAATTTTACGTAATAAGGAGTTTTGGTTATCATAAGGTAGGCGTTGTCTTATGAGATACATTTTTGTTTTCAAAACATCGTACCATTGACCCAGAGTTTGTTTTTCCCTTTAGACCCTGGGTTCCCTATTTTTTGGAAAGCCGTGTAGTCAGGATACCTTAGGAGCATTTTGAAGTATGCTGGGGACATTTTAGAGAAGTCTTTTGGAGCTATGAAGCTGAAGTACTTATGTAGAAATCTACCCATTTTCCATTGTGTTTTGTAGTATTTATTTTCCAACATATGTACGGATAGACAGTTATAATTATCCCATTGGATTTTTATTTGACTCTGATCATTTATGTATAATTAAATTGTTAAATGCGATGTGAGATTCTATTATTGTGTTACCTTCTATCTTCATTTTCTTGTGCACCCTTGAAATTTACTTCCCCGGCACTTGGATTTACGACACATGAATACCGTGGATATATTAGTGTCGATTTCTAAGGGTCGAGGAGATGGTTCGTCACATATCCCCTCTTTTCTCCACTACTTAAAAGGTTTCATTCTTCACACCCAATAGTTCTAGCCTTATTCACTTGTTCTTGCAAATCTAAAGATCTCTCGGGTCTTAATCAAAATCCATGAAGTGGTGCCACTGTGGAGCAACAACCGACACTTATTGACTTTCTAGGGCCCGATGCTAAAGTTATTGGAACTCTTGCTAATGAAAGGGTGGATGATCAGTCATTAAATGATGAGTCATATGATGTTATGATAATAGGCCCTCTAAACATGCTGATAAGCCCATCTTAAAGGAGCGCATCGAAAAGGAGGAGTTGTTGAAAAAGAAGGCCAAAACCGAGCCTATTGATGTGGAAATTGATGATCTAAACCTTATCCCACTACAAGTCATTCCATCTGGCGAGCCAGTTCTTTAAGGACCTCCTCTAACATCCAAAAGCTATCCTGCCAAAGGTGGTATATGCAGTGGTAAGGGATTGAAGAGAGGAATAGGTGGAGGCTCGAGTGGGTCCACTCCCAAGAAACTCAAAAGGGAGACGTAGAAAAGGAAGTAGCCGTCACGTCGACTTAGTTTGTATATAGCTTATGTTGTTGTTTTAATTTTTGTTGGCCTTTATGTAGGTAAGGCCCCCGCATTTGGATAAACACTTGTACTATGATTTCCAAGTTTTAAATATAAAGTTCTTTATTTTCTGTTGAGATCTTATGTGAATTTTTCTAAATAGTCAAGCTATCACTTTTCCATTCTATGTACTTATAATTGGTTTCTCGTTGCTTCGGATAATTATCGGTTAATTTTAGTCAAGGCCTTCATGTGGCCGTGGCCTTAGGTTATACCAAACATTGAGCTTGAACCCTAGTGCTACACTATCGAATTAGGCGGCTTAAGTGGTTATACTCCTACCCCCAATCTTAGGGAGTTAGATAGTAGATGGTCTAATTCCATCCTTAGCGAATTTATACTCCTTCTGTTGATTTTAGGTTGGAGTTTATGGAATAGTGAGTGGTTGACCCGTACTCATCTATTTGTTTGTACTCATATCTGCACTTTAGGGATAAGTGTTTGTTAGCAGTTGGTCAAATCAAACCCAGTTTGTGTTTATACTCCATTCCACACTCTGGGCATTTAGAGTTTTTTGACATTGCTTAATTGATTGATTGCTTTTTGATTCATGTCTATCCCTTCGCTTGGTGGGATCAATTTGATTATCGGATGGTCAAGATATAACCATTTCTCATTAAGTACTCCGCCCGTTGGACTGTGAGCAAGAATCATCGAATGAACGGTCGGACCACATCCATATTGTTTAGTCCAATCGTGAACTTGTGTAATCGGGTGGCTCCAAACTCTAGGAACCTGCTCAGACATGACAGTATTAGTTAGTCAAGTATTATAACTAATATGTAATGCTATAGCAATCATAGATTGAAGGTAATTTCAAACTTTATTTGCCAAATGAAAAGAAATGACATGATTTATCTTATTACATATCTGGAAAAATAAATGCTAAAGAAAATTCATAAATTAAATACAACTAAATGAAAATGAATAAACTAAATGAAATAACATCGTAAATACTCACTATTCCATGCTCTTGTGAGTATGATACCATCAACATTCGCTAACTTGAAAGTTCTTCTCCAAGCCTCTATTCAATGACATACAGTCCTTCCCAAGTAGGATTCATGTATGAGGGGATAGGAAAAAGCCGTTTCAAGACGAGATCGTCGATTTCAAATATCCTAGGTTGAACTTTAGTGATGTAGCATCGGGCGACTCGATGCCGATGTGTAGCTGCCCTCAAATCAGCTTTTTCACGATTCTCATCTATCGATTCTAAGAGGAGATCACTATTCATTCTAGGGTCGTAGTAGGTCACTCCATGAGAAGGAACTTCAAATTCAAAAGGAATGACGGCTTCGAAGCCGTAAGCAAGGATGAATGGAGTATAGCCAGTCATGGACTTGTGGGTGGTTTTATAAGCCCATAATGTTATTGGGAATTCATCCACCCACTTGCCTCTAGCCTTTTCCAAACATTTGTTTACAACGGACTTTATGATTTTGTTCACAGCTTCAAATTGCCCATTTTATTGAGGGTGAGCAATCATCGCAAATCTCTTTTCAATATGGTGTTGACAACAGAAGTTTTTGAATTCAACGCTGTCGAATTAGGTTCAATTATTAGTTATAATGGTTTATGGAAGGCCAAAATAACAGATGATGTTTCAGACAGTGAAGTTGATTACTTTGTCATTATTGTGGTTAAAGGTTCTACTTCGGCCCATTTGGTGAATTAATCAACTTCTACGATAGCGTATTTCACACCACCTTTAGAGATCAGTAAGGAACCGATAATATCTATGCCCCTGCAGCAAATGGCCGTGGACTGACCATTTGTGTAATCTCCTTTGACTTAGTTTATGACCAACTGGGAATTGCAAAAGATTTCAAGAGATTTTATTCCTATTTCTCTGGCACGTTTGAGTCCAACAATTAGAGCTTCATATTTCGCTTCATTATTCATTGCAGGGAAGTCAAGCTTTAAAACGTAGCAAATTGATCAATCCTAGTACAATTCCAGCTTTAAAACAATGATTGTTGGAGGCTCCATCTATATACATTTTCCATCGGATGATAGGGGCTTCACTACTCTTCAGGAGATCATCCTGTGCAGTGAACTTAGATATAAAGCCCGCAAGTGCCTATCCCTAGATGGATCTCTAAAGGAGATAGGTAATGTCAAATTGGCAAAGCTCGATGTTTCACTTGAGTAACCTTTCAAATGTCTCAGGTCGCTGTAGGACCTGTTGTAGTGGCTAGTCATTGTAGAGGTTGATGGGATGAGCTTGAAAATAGGGTGGATTCACGACGCAATCAACAAGCAGTATGCTAGTTTCTCTATCTTTAGATAGTTTTTTTTTAGCTTCTGTTAATCGCTAGCTAACATAATAGACCAATCTTTGGATTTGATTCTCCTCGCGATGTAGTGGGCACTTATATTATGTACTGACATGGCTAAGTAGATATACAAGTCTTTGTGATCCACTGGCTATGACAAGATGGAAGGCCTCTCTAAGTGGTCCATTAGAGCTTAGAATGTATCTCCACACTCCTATGCCTATTCAAAGTTCCTCTTCCCTCTTCTTATTAGGTCAAGAAAGGGATGCATTTATCAATGGCTTTGGAAATATACCGGCTTAGGATGCTAACCTTCCCATTTAGGCTCTATACTTATTTTATAGTCTTTGGCGCTTAGATGTTGCAAATTGCTCAAATCTTCTTGGGATTAGCTTCGATTCCATGAGCATTGATAATGAAACCCAAGATTTTTCCCGATGCAATGCCAACCGATCATTCTAGAGGATTGATCTTCATTTTGTAATATCAAAGGACATAATAACATTTCTTCCAAGTCTCTAATGTGGTCGCTTGATCATCATGACTTCACGAGCATATCATCCACATATACCTCCATTGTCTTTCCAGTTTGATCTTTAAATTTCGGTTAACTAGACGTTAATAGGTTACTAGCATTCTTTAACCCGAGTGGCATTACCACATAGCAGTACTATCCAATGTGGGTAATAAAATCGGTGTGCTCCTAGTCGGATATAGGCATTGGACTTGATTATATCTAGAGTACGCATCCATGAAAGATAGTAACTCATGTCCTGCATTTGAGTCCACTAGTTGATCGATCCTCGAAAGAGGAAAGTTGTCTTTAGGGCATGCCTTATTTAGGTCCAAATATTCAATGCATATTCACCATTTTTCATTTGCCTTTCTGATAAGTACAGTAGTAGATACCCATTTTGGTAGAGGGCATTGCGATTAACCAATTTCTGTTGAGTCTATCCACCTCCTCTTTAAGGGCAGCAGATCTCTCATAATCCATATCACGCCTTTTCAGTTTCACCAGGATATGCATCGGGTCAATATTTAATCCATGGCTCGCAATGGCAAGCGAGGTCCATACATGTTTGAATGGATCCAAGCGAACACATTGAGATTCACTTGGAGAAAATCAGCAAGTTCCTTCATCATTAGGGGGTTGAGCTATGATTTGATCTTTAGGACCCACGTCAGGTAATCGTGGTTGACCTTGATGTCAATCATCATCTCAACCGGTGTTGACTTAGTTTCTTTAGGCTCCGACTCATTATTTCATGGATTTATATCTTTATAGAACCAACTATCGTGCCCGAGCCAAAGCTCATACGCTTGTCGCTAATCACCATTTGTTTGGATGCAAAAAGGTCTCCATACCTTTCCCTTCTCTTTTCACCGAGCATCTCTCAACTCGGCCACCTAACAGGCACGTTCGGTCGCTTGAACTCCATGCACAACTCCCGCGCCATTATCAGTTAGGAATTTCAAGGTAAGACACCAAAGGACAATGGCTACCTGGAATTCAGCAAGAGTCGGTCGGCTAGAAAAATATTATGTGGAGAGTCTACATCCAAAACAACGAATGGCAATATTCGTGCTCTCCTACAGTCACCTTCTCCTAACTCCACCGGTAGCTCGAAATACCTACCGCTTCCATTGCAACATTGAAAAAGCCATGAATGTGTGCTTTACATAGTTTTAGACCTTTGGCTTCCATCCTCATATGCTGATAAGCCTTCTTGGAAATTATGTTCGTATAACTACCACAATCGATCAGAATCTTCCTCACTAAGGAGGGGTCGATCAAGCCGAGATAACCATTGGATTGATCGTAAGGGCCTCCACCTTATCAGCATCTCTACACTGGAATACTATGTCATCTTCCGTGGTGCACTATTGTTTTGCTGGAGCTCCGTCCTTCCTATTTGAGCAGCATTCAAAATTAACATGCTTGATCGCATTTGCATGCCCAATTCTGTCTGCCAGATGTGGTCCTCCAGCTATTTCATGCCAAATTCTATCTGCCAAATGTGGTCCTCCAGCTATGATGTCGATAACCAATCTTCCACATATTCGCCTAAGTTCCTTGGCACTAGGCGAAGCTTGTTCTTGAGTTTGGTCGGATGTTCCCTACCTGCCATCCTATGGGGCTTTAATAAACTAATGTAGTTTTCTTTCCTGAATCAGTGTCTCAGCAACATCCTAGAGTTACCTACATTTATTTGTGTTATGACTGTAGCATTCATGGAACCGCTATATTTTCCAGTCTGCTTTTGTTTCTCCATTGATTCTTTCTGAAATGGCTTCCCAAACTACATGGTATTGCATGTAGATAAGTAGACATTCTCTATAGACGTGTTTAGTCATTGGGATCCTAGACCTTCTTCTTTCAAATTCCCTCTTTTGTTCATGGTTTCTATCACCGTCTTTCTTTTGTCGATTCAATTTATTTTGGACATTTACTTAAACTTTTTAGGAACTCTCCCTGAACTATTTCACTATAATGTTACTCTACACTCCCTCTTCACTCGGTCCTATAAAAATATTCTTCCTAGAGCATCTAACTTCCTATTTCCTCAAATATCAAGCTGCCTGTGCATAAAATTGCTCCAACATTGTGGCTGGTTTGTCAGCTAGCCAATCACCAAAGTTAGATTTTGGGTCAATCCTTCATGTTACCACCATCAATATTAAATGTTCATTTAGATCAAGCGTGATCCAAGCTCTGGGAGAATCGCTAAAAGACTACTTAGAAAGATTTCATGCAGCCATCATAGAAGTCAGTAATAGGGACATTAAATCTTTAGGACAAGTTGCATGCCTATAAATCTGCTCCACAAATTTTATTGCCAAATCGTCAAATCTAGAGATTGACTGTGAGGGTAATCTCATAGACCACAACATTGTTATGCCAGAGAGAGTAATAGGAAAACATTTGCATGCGGTAGCATCATTGGCTCGTGCAGAGTCCATAAGCCATTTATATCACATAATGTGCTGCCTAGGTCGGCTTTTCCCTCGTAGGCAAGCATTGACGACATGTTCAATCTCCTTGGACATTTTATATGTAGGCATTGTCAGTGAACGGGGTATGGCTTTTCGAAATCCATAATCATCATTGTTCAAGCCTTGGCTCTCCCTCACTAGTTGTCTAGTCATTACCATCAAGTTCGACATTTTGATAGTTAGGGCCAAACGGTAGTCATATTCCACCACATATGAATAGCCCGGTCGATGTCTATGGATTGTTCCATGCCTTCTTAGCTCACATTCTCTTAAATTATGTCGCTTACATTCACATCATCATCATTCTGGAGAGGTAACTGATTTGTTAAACTTGAACTCCAATATCCAGATTAACCATGGCAGCTCCAGTTTGATTTCCATTATAAAAGGGTAAGGCTCCTCCTCTGGAGGAAAGATCAATCCTGGTCCCTATAGAGGGACCAGGTCCGATCAATCCTTGCAGCCCAAGAATTGTTGTATATTGATGTCCAGATGCTTCCGCGTGATGTCCAATGGTTCTGCAATGTCTACACCTGTGATAGTCATCCGATGAAGAATGTTCTTCAATGTAGAATACGAAGTTGGCTCCCTCCTAGTTTTCCCATGTCATTGATTTTTGAGTTGATTCATTATATCAATATTGGCTTGAATCTGATGGTTCAACTGTCGACGAGTATCCATGAGCTCTCTCACCATGTTTCAAAAATTGGCTCTTGTGATGGAATCAGGTGGGTTTTGGACATTAACTGGATTTGCAGCATTGGCATCCACTGGTAGATTATTTTGGCCTCCTTGTTGGATGCTGATGTTCTTGTTTCCTTCTGTGTTTTGAGAGGTAAATCTGGTATTCCTAATTTTTGTTGATAGTTTTTCTTAGAATTGTGCAAATCTGAATAGAATGGTAAGTTATTTGAAGATAACTTTGGATCTCTTCCTTAGATTTATGAAAGCCAACAGCAGCAAAGGGATCCAAGTGAAGTTGAATCTTGGTTCTCAGTGAAAGCACCATGTTTGCACAAAAAATTGGCATAAACACCCAATAAAGATTTTGTAAAGGAATAAATGAAGAGTAATAAATGTAAACAGGGAAAATATTAGTGGTAAAGTAATAAGAAACAAGCTAATAACAGAGACATGCCAATTTTTAGTGGTTTAGCGTTGTTTTTCTACATCCACTTTGAAGAGATAGCTTTATTAATTACTTTGTAATCTGAGTACAAGAGGGATCAGATGAAAATCCTTAGTTACAAAAGCATACAAAGCAATAAGCAGCATAAAGATCCCAAAAATGAGCAATAAACTGGTATTTATAATCAAATATGATGAAAAATCGTCCTAAAATTTGATAAAAGGCTCTCTAGATCCATAGGGGCCCATAAGAGGGATCACATGGCCAAAATCCCAAGGAAGAGGGATGGAGGCCGATCCCTATCTTGGTGGATTTACGGGCGATCCCTATGAGAGGTTCTTCATGTTGTGATGCACTTATCCTCTAAGTTTCATGTTGATTGGACCCGTAGATGTTGAGTTATTGATCGATCATTGTTGCGATATTTGTGTAGTCCAATTTTAGCTGATTCTCTAGATTAAAGAGGGTTGATCCCTCTTTCTTGTGCTTTTTAGGGCGTGATCCCTAAGATGGACTATGTAGAGTCCCCTCTTCTTATTCCCAAAGTTTCATGTGTATCTGTCTTTTGGATTTTGAGATGTCGATTATTTTCTGTTAATTTCACTATTTAGCTGAAGTAATTTGATCCCTTTAGTAAAGAGGGATATTACCCGATCCTTTCCTAGAATAGTTCATATTTTATACCTGGAACATTTTATAGAGCATATCTCTTAATTTTACTTGATCATGGCTTCATATTATCATCTGCACTTGATTTCTAGACCCTACAATCACTCCTTTGAGCTACTAGACTTGACAACGGTCGAGTCTAACTTGTCCAATCAGTTCGGATATAGCCAGATCAAAATGTCGGATAACAACTTCATAGGCACACTATCCAAGAGTATTATAGATTAATGCTGTCGAATAATATAGAGAATAAGACGATTGGGGTACACATGTGAATATTCCCTTAGGCTAACACTGGTACGTATTTAAATATCGAATATAACTCGCCAATAAATGTACATAGTATCGACACAAAACAATAAACACGTGTGCCTTTAGGATAGAACAATACATAATATACAATACATATCCAATACATATCACAATGATATATATACAGGAGATTATACAATGTAGAATTTTGATCCATAATATTATATATCGAGCCTCCTCTAAACCTAGAAAACAGGTGAGCTGGTCTCATAGTCCTTGTACCTGAAATGTCTCAGACTGACTCGAGTATTATAAATAACACACAGGTCGGTCTATGTCTAGATGAAGGGTTAATATACCAATAATTATACCTCAATGTATAATAATATGATAGTACCTATAATGTTAATAACTATGTGATAACATATACATATACATATATATATATATATATATATATATATATATATATAAACTCACAACATTATAAATAATACCAAACATATTATATAATTTCAAATATCACAAATCATACATAAAAATATCATCACCCATCTCAAAGTAAATCAAATCAAAAGTCAAAAAATTAATATCAAATGGATGAATCATCCATATCTAGAAAGCCATCATCAAACTCAAGAAATTATCAATATTGTGATATCATCAAGCATAGTTAGGTTATCTCATAACAATACCTAAACATGACTCTTAATCCCAATAACAATACAAGTATCATCATCAACATACAAACATGATAAGTTGTCGAGAATCCATCATACTCTGGACACCTATCCATATATAATCTCATCTCCTTCTATTCGAATAAACTAGAATAGCATGGATATAAGTGGGACTGACTACACTTTAGACTCACGGTCTTAAGCAATAGTCAAAATCATCGTAGAAATGAGAATAAAATATGCCAATCCCCTACCTATACATACAATAAAACCAGACAGAAGACTGATGGCTACATGGCCACTCCAGGTACTCGGGGTCCACTAGCCTCCTGCTAATAACTGGATCTGTTCCTACATTCTTTAGTTACCTTGACGGACATCATGACCCTATCCATAATGGCTTCTCAACATGTAACCTTGGTCACAACCCTGCTTTTCCCCTAATAGTAACAGATTGCTGGCCTAAGCGACACAAGGGGCAACTACCCATCCACCACTACTGCAATGTGCATCAAATATAACATACAACAATGATGTCAGGGATTTGAGGTAGGACCCCACGATCAAGCTATCGGGATGAATACTAGAAAATTTGGTTCACTCTCGAAGTATAAAGGAGTTGGACACATGCTACTAGAAAATACTGCAGTTTCCTACGCAAAATTTCCGACGTTTTTCCTACGCCAAAAGGCGAGGCATAGGGTAGGCGTAGGAAACTAGTAGAAAGAGGTAAATGCGTAGGGAAGACGTAAGGAAATTTCCTACGCTTTTCCTACACCAAATTCAACACGTAGAAAAAAATCCAGGCGTAAGTAATTTATAGGAAATCGTCTACACTAATGATACTATAGAAAAGGCGTAGATAATCTCCTACGCCATTTCCACGCCTCTGTTAATTTTATACAATTCCATATTGACGTAGGAAAGACGTAGGAAATTTCCCACGCCATCCCTACACACGCAACAAAAGATTTTTATTTTTACATTAATCACCGTATACTTCCATTTTTTCGCCGAATAAAAAAAAAACTAATTCTACAGAAATTATCTTCTCCTCCTTTTATATTTGTTTTGATTGAATTTCGATTCATATGCTAGTTTTGGGTTTTCGATTCAGCTGCAATCTCCATGTTGGCGATGCTTGAACCCAAAAAAACTAGGGTTTCAAAAATCAACGCCTTCTAAATAATCATCGCTGCATACTCGGCTATTCCATCAGCCATCGTCAGCTCATCCTTGCCTCATACGTGATATTTTCTACTGCTGATTTAAAGACCTGCTACAGTCTCTTTATACTGCCACTGCTAAGTAAGTATGCGAATTTCTTGTTTTGAGTTGTCTAATTTTCTAAAATTGAGTCGCCCTTTTACTGCTTTAGATTTCATTAACATTGAAAACGTCTGAAGCTAGCGAGAACATATAAGTATGGAAAACGCCTGAATTTCTCGGTTCTCGATTTGTGACTTATGCTGAAATTATACCATACCAATTAACCTGCACATTTAAATAGTATTAAACATGTGAAGCTGATAAACTGTATCAGAAATTGTATTGTCAGTTAAGAATAAAGTTGTAGCAATAAACTTACATCTTAAATTCCAAAAAAATAAAATAAACTTGCATCTTCTTCACATAATGACGTTCCAGGTTGACTTGGGGTCACTTAAGCAACCAGATATTGTTTTTTTGTGGAAACAAGTATTAATTTCGTTAATCTCTGGTTAAAGCAGCTTTTGCTTCCTCTTCTTCCTTTAACCAAGATTACATATTCACTTGACCCTCTTCCGGCTGTGTGAAGAACAAGAACATATGATCAAACTTCTATATGCAATAAAATTTATATGACAATAATTGAATATAACTTGTTCAAATACTCATGTACTTAACAAAGAATTAGGCAACAAACTGAAGTATATACAACTGAAAAAATACCTGTTGTTTTAAGTTCATTATTTCTTCATGAGTAATACCAGATAGTATCCCTTTCTTAACCTGGTCCAGCTCTTCCTTTAAAACTGAAATCTCCTTTTGATACCTTTTTATCAGTGATTTCTCATCGATAATCTAATATCAAGGTGAAGAAATAGAAAATTTTGACATAAGAATGTTACGGTCTTGGTGAATGTTTAAGATGAACAGAACTTTACCGTATTACTAGAAGCATAAATCTCAACTCGCTTAGTTCTTTTTGCGAATTTCAACGTGTTGTGTGTTTCTTCCATGTTGCTTGATGCAGGAGTAATTGTGCAGATAGGCTGAAAATGTATTGCACTTAGTATGCTTATATTTGGCAACATGATATCATGTTATACATAATACACACTTGTAAAACCATGAATATTTAAATTAAGATTTCCGATTTTAAATTAGCGTGTTATTTAAAATCATCAATGGAGGGGAGGAAATGAAGAAGTAAACAAAGAACAATTAAGCTTCCCGATTTTAAATTAGTGTGTTATTTAAAATCAAATATACCACAATCATTCCAGTGTTCATATGAATGTGCCTTTGTTCTAGTTTGGTACAAAATAAACAACCATAAAGTTTCTAATATTCTTGAAATAGTCAGTCGTCATAAAGGCTCAATGTAGAAATGTGTGGATGGTAAATAATAAGGCAAGTTAAAAACATATTAAACTGTGAAACAAAATCATATTAGTCTAAACTGCATTTTAAAATAATAATACATTATTGAAATTAGTTAGAGTAGGATCAAGTCATTCTTTGTAAACCCCAAATCGTTTAAAGCTTGAAAATGCACAAGGTGCATAGTTGTAAAACATCTTTTTATTGGTTGTGCCGATCCATGTGTAGGAATGGAAATGGGGCGGTTGGGGCAGGCTGGAGCGGGTTTTGTGGTGTGTAGGCGTGAATTTAAATATAGACCACTTTCAAACTTATTTACAAATATAGACCTATTTTTGTTTTCTGGACTTTAAATTTCCTAAAATTAAACATAATTTAATTTATTTCTAATTATGCAGTAAAAGATGGCTTATATGAAAGTTCGAACTTGGATGTATGAGCCTGGATGGAAAAGAGGATCGATATCATTGCATTTTAGAAACGGCGTGGAAGCATTTCTAAAAGTGGCGTCTTGTAATAAAACAAAGATGAAAGAAATTCGATGCCCGTGTAAGAAATGCCATTGCATGAAACTTCAAGATTATGAAACTATAACTTTTCGCTTGCATAATTATGGTTTTTTGCCAAATTATTACGTGTGGAGATATCACGGTGAATCGGGGACAAAGCATGATTCGATAGTGGTAGTTGAAGATGCAACCGAAACCATCGATGCTAATTTTGATGACTATAGTATGAAAGATAGAATGACAGAAATGGTCCATGATGCTGCCGGTCCAAGTTTGTGGACTGATGAACCTGAAGCAGAAGAACTTGACTCGGAAGTTAAAAAGTTTTTCGATTTGTTAAAAGCATCGAAACGACCGCTTTATAAAGGTTGTACAATGACATACTTGTTGGCTACATCTAGGTTAATCACTATAAAATCCGAATACAATGCGTCGGAAAACATGATGAATGTGATTTTAAGTTTGTGTAAAGAAATGCTTCCACTTGACAATGTGTTGGCATGTAATTGGTATTCATTAAAAAAGGAAGTATCAGCATTTGGTTTGCCGTATGAAAAAATTGACACATGCACAGGTGGATGCATGATATATTGGAAGGAAGATCAAGACCTTACGAATTGTAAATTCTGCAATAAAAAAAGTTATAAGTCTACAAAAACCAATGGAAAAGGTGTGCCTTTCACTCATATGCATTATTTCCCACTTATACCCAGATTACAAAGGTTATATGCATCTTGTGCTACCGCAAAACACATGTGATGGCACAATGAACGACAACGAGAGGAAGGGATTTTATGTCATCCTTCTGATGGCGAGGCGTGAAAACATTTTGATAAAGTTTATCCCAATTTTGCTAAAGAATCACGAAATGTCCGACTTGGTTTGTGTACGGATGGTTTCGCGCCTTTTGAGTCGTTCGGAAAACCTTATTCGACATGGCCAGTTATTGTAACACCTTATAATTTACCTCTGTGGATGTGTATGAAGAATTCATACATGTTTTTAACTGTGATTGTTCCTAGACCAAAGAATCCCAAAAACGGAATAGATGTATATTTGCAACCTTTAGTTAATGAGCTAAAAAACTGTGGATAGATGGCGTTGTTACTTACGACGTGTCAAGGAATTTTTTTAGAATGTTTGCTTCTTTATTATGGACAATAAGTGATTTTCCAGCATATGTGATGCTTTCTGGCTGGAGTACTAGCGGCAAGTTCGCTTGTCCTATCTGTATGGATTCGACCGAATCCTTTCGATTAAAATATGACAGCAAATAGTGTTGGTGGGATCATCATCGTCGTTGTTTGCATCCAAACGACTGTTTTAGATTTGATATGAAAAACTTCAAGGCAAATACAACTATTACTTTAGAGCCACTTGACATTCTGAGTAGTGAACAAATGTACGAGATCGTGCAAGATTATCCTAAAATGCATGAGATAGGAAGAGAGCCAAAAATCCCTGGTAAAGGACAAATTCATAATTGGTGCAAACAAAGTATATTTTGGGAGCTACCATATTGGAAGAATCTGAAACTTCGGCACAATCGGGACGTAATGCATAATGAGAAAAATGTGTTTGAGAACTACTTTAACACAATTATGAATGTTAAGGGAAAAACAAAAGATGATTTGAAGTCAAGGAAGGATATTTCATTATACTGTAATCGTCCTGAACTAAAAATTAATAGTGAACGTCCAAATTTCAAACGTTTAGCTTGTTATGAGTTGGAAAATATTCGTCGTAAAAAAGTATTAGAGTGGGTAGAAAATTTGAAGTTACCAGATGGAATTGCTTCTAATATGAAACGATGTGTTGACATGAAGGACCTTCAACTATCGGGAATGAAGAGTCACGATTGTCATGTATTTCTTGAGACTCTATTTCCGATAGTTTTAAGGAGCTATTACCACAAAAGGTTTGGATGCCCATAACTAAGCTTAGCTTAATGTACAAAGATTTATATTCGACTACTCTTATTAAAGCTCATTTGGAGAAACTAGAGAAGGATGTACCGAAGTTATTGTGTAAATTGAAAAAAATATTTCCTCCTGGAGTTTTTAATAGCATGGAACATCTACCTGTACATCTACCAACTGAAGCTTTAATGCGAGGACCGGTATAATATGGATGGATGTACCCTTTTGAGAGGTGTATATATATAACTAAGGTGGACTTTTCTTCTTCATATTTTCATCATATCATTATGAGAATGTTATATTTAATATTTCATGTATTCATATTAAGGTATCTTGGTCACCTTAAAAAAAGGTGAAACAAAAAGCACGCGTTGAAGGTTCAATTTGCCAAGCATACATTACTGAAGAAGCATCCACATTTTTCAATTACTATTTTGAAGACCATATCAAGATTTCTAACGGTGGCCACCGTAATGAGGATGAAATGGATGATTCATCTGATATATCTCTATCCATATTTCAAAAACGGGGACGTCCATATGGTAAATGGAAAGATGGAGGTTTTCAGACAATTAAAGATTTTACTTTAGCTAAATCAACCATGCTTCTCAATTGTGAAGAGCTATCAAATCTTATTTGGTATGTAACACAACTTCAATCAATTAAAATGATTTATGTTTTATATTATAAATTTTCCTTGGTAATTTTAATCGTCCAACAGTCAATTTGAAGAAGCAAATCCTGATGTTGAGCCCAGTAAAGGATTTGAGAAATGGTTTAAGAAATATGTAGGCATGATTTATTATATATTAATCGCATTTTATATCATAAATCTTTATAATATTATAATGTATGTGAATTTATTTTAATAGGTTGATGATAATGGAATCACTGATGTTTGTTATGCAAAACTTGCATTTGGTCCTATGATGAAGTATAGAAAATGTCCAATTATGTATGTTAACGGCTATAAATTTCACACAACTGAATTTGGAGCAAATAAAACAACTTACAACAGTGGGGTGTGTGTTAAAGGAGGCAACGGGGATGATGATATAGAAGATTATTATGGCATGTTACAGGAAATAATCGAACTTACTTACTCGATGGCACCAGAGCTTAAAACCTTTTTGTTCAAATGTGAATGGTTCGATAATAGAAAAGATGTAGGAATACGTCGTGCACATAAAGATTATCCACTTATTGAAATAAATCACAAAAGACGATACCAAGGTTATGATCCATTTGTGTTAGCGATGCAAGCGACTGAAGTTTATTATGTACCCTATCCTGCTATGAACAACAATAAAGCGGATTGGTGGGCTGTCGTTAAAACAAAGCCAAGCTGGTCATTCAATTCGAACATGATCGTAAGCGAAGATCAACCATATCAGAATGATTTGGACCATAGCGGACTACTGCAAATCACTGAAGACATTGATGACATCGGACCACTTCATAATGATGTATTTGATGGAGTAGAGGTTGACGATGATGTCGAAGTTGATTATGATATCGAAGCTGCTGAAAATGATATTGAAGATGAAAATGTCGAAGTTGATGAATGTGAAGATGAATATGATAGTGTAACTAATGGAAGTTATGATGATAATGTTAATTGGTAGCATGCTTTCATTAATATACTTGTTTGATTTTTCCATTAGTATGAATTTTTACTTCAAATCAATCTTATATGCTTAGTTATCTTTGGGTATTTAGTCTTCAGTTCATGTTGTTTTAATTGGTTTGTTGTATATTTAATTCTTCAAATCATATGTATTTCTCTATGTTATAGTAACTGCATTTAACAGGACATGTCTACTCGAGCTGATCGTCATCGTCGTTCCATGAAACGACCCGCTCTCCATCTTTCTAGCAATAACACATCTGCCATAACACAACCTAGTGCATCTCCTATCAGTCAAGATGGATCGGGATCACAGTCAACAGAGCATCATATCATGTCTCCCGTTGTTCATCCTACTTCCCTTGAAGTTGATGCTACCAATCCATCGACTAATGCATCCGTGTCGGACTCCTCCTCCGTAACAAGGGTCGGAGTTTTCTGGCAAGCCAATGTTGGGTAAGAATTCTTGCAAAATACGTAATTGATGTTGACTTTTGCAAAATAAGTAATTGATGTTGAATTTTGTGACTCTGTTTAATTTACTTTGACTAATTTGAAATAAGCTAGGTGAGAACATAAATATGTATTCATGCTTTACATTTATATGTTTCTGATATGAGTTCACTTCCAGGGCTACATCTTATACTATTCGAGTAGGTTTGTTAGCACGAGTTAACGATTTTTGGCCCAATTTTAAAAGTATACCCGATGATGTTAAGAAAGTGATGTTTCAGGAGTTTCTGGTAAAATAATATTAGTGTATTTGTGTTACACTAATTTTTTGGTCGTTACATTTTCCACTACATGTACATGAGTCATTTCAATGGACAGATGATGCTTCACCAGCAATTGTGAAGCAGATATGGAATAAAAAAGCAAGTTTGAAGTATCAGGACTGGATTCACAGTATGAAAGAGTTAGGCAAGAAGCATCCGAACCTACCCCAGGAGATATATGAGCAGTTTTTGGCATATTGGGAGCTTCCTGAAGTAAAAGCCCAGGCAGAAAAAGCTGCAAACTCTAGGGCTCAAAACCAAAAGCGACATTGTGGTGGTTCGAGATCCTTTGCGGATTATCGAAACGATTTGGTTTGATCTCTAAAATCTTGTTTTAACGTTAATTCACATTAGCTTATCACATTTTTACTCTATTTTATCTTCATTTTCTAGACCGATGAACTTAATAGGGAGCCAACTACTTGGGAAGTGTATTGTAGGACTCACAAGGTCACTTCGGATAGCGGATCTACCACTAGTGGATGGATTGATGAAGCATTGATGGAATTTTGTAACGACCCGGTATTTTGGACCATTCAAATCGACAATAAAACCATACATATCTGACTTGAATAATTCAAAATACCGAATTGTTAATTTAAAATTTGGAAAAACTTAAAATATACGGTAAACAAATCAACCACAGATCACAGAGTAATATAATGCAGCGAAATAGATAAAGAATAGTAGTTCATGAAGCTACTATATACATCAGAGTTAGAAATAAAATACAACCGAATAGTTCAAATGCAGTGAAGTCTCCAATGCAACAGATGACTTCTCTGAACCAATCAACTGGAAAGGCTGGAATCTGAATCGATAGTTGGATCTCCAAATGAAGCTCCGAACTCTAAAGGTGAGTCTTTGATGCTGTATCACTCCGTCTGACCTGAGCGTAAAGCAAAACACAAAACACTCGAGTCTGGATTAAGATTCTTATATCAATAAATCCAACTCAAGTGAAATATCAACTGAAATACAAATAACTTAAAGGATGTTTGGGATAACCATCCTCTAAGGGTCCATGGAACTTTCTACAAGGTAGAAATATACACTATAACACCGTGGTCATTTCGTCTTAATTTATACTTCAAAACCAAATCTCATTTTCACTTCAAATATCTCTATATTTCCCAAAATAGTATTTATATATACTAAATAATTTATACAGTAAAGTATTTTCAATTTCCTCAACTTAACAAATCGTTCCAACATCAACCCGACCTTCCCATTCAAATTAAATTCAATCTCAATTTATCAATTTAAATTCAACTCAATTTTTAAAATAACCACTTAAATTTTATCAATCTCAAATTCGGATTTATAATCACAAATACCCCTTTATATTTCCATATATTTCAAAACTTTAAGTATTCAACGGTCAAACTAAATTTTTAACTCAATTCAGTTTCTAAACAATAATTTCAAATTTTAGTTCAACTATAAATTTTCATTTTAATTAAATCTAGTTTCTAAATACAAGTTCAACTATATTGATTTCAAATACAGATCCGAATCTGAAATTTTAAACCATTTAAATTCCAATATAGTTTAAGGCTTAAAAATTTAAATGTTCAATTTAACCGTTTCATATAGATCTCGATTTAACCTCATTATTATTTAGTCTTGAAATACTCCCTCATTTGATTCAAGTTTATTTAAGTAACCTTAAATTCCATTTTTCTCAATATTTTCTTTAATTTACTTAAACGTGAAATATTCATTTAATCGCTTAAATCAAAAATCCAGTTATAAAATCCTACCTTTTTAAAATTTCCCATTCAAAAATTTTAGATCGATTTAATTAAATAAATCCTTATTTAGATACCATTTAATAAACTCAAATTTATCTCCCCATCTTAATTTATCCCAATTATTTCAAAAATCTATTTGAAATATAATTTACATAAATATTAACATAGTTTATGTATTAAATCAAACTTAATTAAACTAAATATTATTAAATCTATATATATAGAAATTTAAGAATTAACATTTATTAAGACCATATATTTCTTTCCAAACAAAGAATTTATTTCCAAAATTTTTATATATGAACCACGGTGTCTGTATATATTCCTTATCATTTGGCCAAGTGTTACGGATATTTATCACTTAAATCCATACACTAAATATATACGGGTGGATTTCATTCCGATCCGAAATCCCAAATTTAATTAAATGAAAATCGCTTGGGTCTATCATTTCAACCCATAACGAAATTCTCCTATTATAAAGTCTGTTCGGGTATGTATCATTTCAACCCATAGTGAATTCTAAACTACAGGGAACTTGCAGAGTGATAAAAGATAACAAAAATATAGCAGGATATGATAATAATATACAACAGGCATATATCATCAGCAATTAAATAAAGTATAAACAATAGGATATGGTGTCATATCCCATAGGTGAACAGATACAGGTAATATCATAAATATAACCATTTAAATAACTACAGCAGCATATTTCAATTGTCGTTTCAATTGAAATCAAATTTAATAAATAAAAGAACGTTAATCGTGAGTGATTGCTCACCTTTCGAGGCTAGAGATGTTTGATGATGAAATAAGTTATGAATCCAGGCACAAAATCATAACAAGGTACGATTGAACGCGAATTGGATAAATAAGGCTGGTAATCAAGAATTGATAAACGAATCCGAACTGGATCGATGAAGAAAAATTGGTACGAGCGAACTCATATATATATATATATATATGAGATCATATTCCAATCTCAAACAATATATATATATATATATATATATATATTCCAAAAATCATTATTTTAAATTAAAATATATTTTTCAAAATCAACCATATATATATATAATATAATTTGAGATAAATACTTATGTATACATATACATATTAAAAATGCAAAATACTTACACATATAATGTATTTTATTTGAAAATATCCATATATATTAAATAATCGATTCAAACATATTTCTAAAATAAATATTTAAATTCAAACACATAAAAAAAATTTCTATACATAAATATATACAACAACTTATATATCTTAAAATGATTTACCTAACTTATATATATAGAATATAACTTCTCTGGACAGCAAATATGGTAAAATATGATACTATAAACTCACATATATACTTTAAATGGTACTAATGTATAAAAACTTGAGTTGTGGCATAGAACCAGCAACAAAATATACATATAACTTTATATGTATAAAGTAACACATTAATTATACAAATTTGTACTTACATATTATAATTTTTAAATCAATTATAAAATCAATATAACTTCTGTACACAAAAACTAGGTTTTTGTCCAAACGTGTGTGTGTGTATATATATATATATATAAAACATAACAACTATCTGTCCAGTCACCTACTATGTAAATATAAACATTTATATACTTACATTTATGCACTTCACTGCTAACGCACAAAAGAACAGAACATTTTATATAAATACTAATATTTAAACTAGACTGTTATATACTCTTATAAATAGCAAATTCTTTAAAGAAACTGTTTCAAAGCCAATGTTGTATTCCTATTAAAAAACCAACGGCATATATATGTATATAGTTATTAACCTTATATATGTAATAGGTTAACTATATATATAAACTAATGTATAAGCTGAAGCATGTATTTGCATTCGAAGTCAAAGACACATGTGAAATTTTTAAACAAAACCTATATATATATAACTTTTAACATAAATGTAGATAACATTTCAAACATATATATATATATATATATATAAATTAATAATACTGTAACCATTTTACACACAACTTAATTATTATCATATACCAACCAATATAACTTTATAACCCACTGTTTGTTAAAATCAAGCATATAACAGATTCTTTTAACAAGGATTTGAAAAAGTTAAAGGCTTTAAGATGAAAATAACAATATATCTGAATAACTGTAAAGGATATATATATATATATGCAACAGGTTATTATCATATAAACTAAATATATACATTACTTACTTAAAAGAAGAGGCTCGTCTTGCCTGGGTTTGTGGCTGATGACGGAACCAAGGCAACGGTGAAGGGAGAAACAAAAGCCGAGATGAGGGGATGGCTGGTGGAGGTGAAGGCCGAGGCCGGTATGGTGGAAATTTTACGAAGAAGGCCCGGTTCAATGGACAGGAGTAGGAGGAGGAAGAGGAAGGTTGCGGCTGGATGTGTGGGCTTGGAGCAGTGTCAGGTTACGGGGGTGCTGCGGGGTTGGCATCGGCAACAGGGTGAGGAGCGGCTGGGTTTGGTCGATGGTGTTTGCTATTGGTGGTGAACTCGGTAGGAGGAGATGGTGGTATGGGTGGCACGAGGCGGATCTGTGTGGGTTTGAGAGAGGAAGGCAGTGAAAGGAAAAGTTTCTCTCAATTGAAGTCCAGATCAGAAAGAAAAGAGGGGAGAAAATGAAAGGGGAGAAGAAAAGTGGTCCAAGCTTTATAAAGGTGAATACATATCAACCGTTTCAAAATATTAAATACGTAAAGGAAACAATAGTAACGGCTAAAAGAAAAAAAATAAAGAAGGGGAGGAAACACAAAGGAAATAAATAAAGAAACTGAATGCGAAATAACGTATAGAATTTTATACGTTTCAAACTTTTGAAATGGCATGGGATGGTAAAAGCTATGCACTGATTGAGAAGCTATTTAAAGCAATTTATTTTATTGCTTGGGATTCACGTTGAAGTTTGAAAAGCAAAGCAAAGCTAACGGTCAACGTTTAAAAGGTACCGTTACAACGAACATTTTATTGGTTCCGTCGCATACCGGACCTCAAAATACAGAAATAAATATACTGTTGAGATCAGCACGACAAGGCGATCACAACGGTATACAGATATCAGTGGTACGATCATCCGATCAAAAGTCGATGATCGGTACCAAAATGCTGCTAATTTGTCAGAAATAAGGTAAACGGAGCAGTAGACGTCCGAATTTGGAAAAACGAAAGATGACGTCTCACTCAGAAGAGGATTTAGAAATTTTCTATAGAAAAATATCTAGGCTTGAAAATAAATTTATTATCAACAATTATTAGCTTGCTAGACATTTAATAGAATTTCACAATGAAATAAACTTTGATAAATTAAATTGAAAATTGAAAATCTGCTATGTTTAATTGGACGTAATCCAAATATTAATTTTTTATTTTGAAATTATTATCATTAAAATTTCTCAAAAATCCAATTAAATACGTTATAAAACCAATTAAAAATCATTAAAATTTTATAGGTCGTTACACCCTCCCCCACTCAAAACTTTTTGTCCCCGAAAAGGAAGGAGGTGGGAGACTAAAACAACCAGAAAGAATATATATTGAAAGACAAGATGAACACTAAATTTTAAAACTATACAAATTTTATTTGAAATATTTATTTGAAAACTTCATTTTGAAATACAATTTTCTATAATATTCTAATACTTTTCAAACTCCTTTGAAAACAATTATTTACATTATTACTTATATTTACAAAGAAGCTATTGAAATATTAAATCCAAAATTTATGAAAATTTTAATTTATCTCAAGATACCTTTCAAATATTATCAATAAATTAATAATCATTTTCTTTAAAGATGTTTTATTTAATTAATAACTTCTAAAGTATTTACAATATTTAAAATCTTCTACTAAACCAAGTAGTATATAAATAAACAGTATTTTAAAGATTATATTCAAAAGGAAAGAAAGGTAGATTTGGAAACAGAATCAAGGTGAATAACTAAGCTGAGCATATAAGGTAGATTCAAAAGAGTCATAACGGGCACGAATAGTTAATTTCAAACCAACAGAGTTTCAATTTCACATATTAACACAAATTTAAAATAAAATACCTTTATAATAAAATACTATTATATCAAACAAATTTTCCTTTCGAAAATACTTTTATAACTCGATGTTTCAACAAGTTTATCCTCGTTCTTGCAGACTCTGGCCATGCGTTGATCAGGCGCAAAGCTAGAATTCTTCAAGTACTTAGTAGACTTGTTTCAACACCCAGTGAAAATACTTGAAAAACCTTTAAAACAGATATGGAAAGTACAATCCAAACAAAACAACCAAACCAAACCTTTGTCCGACCATGGTTCGCAGATACACAATGGTTACGCCTGGATCCCCCAGGAAACAATCTGTATCCGTAAGCTTTCTCAGCCCTGCAAGTTACGCCATGATGACTAGTAGAGTGCAGGATACACAATGGTTACGCCTGAGTCCCCCAGGAAACAATCCGTACCCCTAGGCTATCTCAGCCAGGCAGTTTCGCTACTATTCGTGACCTACACAAATTGCAGGATATACAATGGTTATGCCTGAATCCCCTAGGAAACAATCCGTACCCCTAGGCCAGACTCAGCCAGGCAATTGCGCTATGCAGTCGCGAGAGAAAAAAAAACCATGGGTTACGCCACGGTGGGAACACTCGAGTATTACATCCGGAAAACCAAAAATCAGAGAGAATAATATCGATAGAATGAATCCACGATGTGGCCACAAAGCGGATATCAAGCAGAAGGCACTTTCCATATCTTTACTTCGAAAATATATATCATATAGTACCTTTTCAAATCACTTTCAAATATCGTACTTATATAAAGTCCATATATATAGGATTCCATTTTTCCCAAATCGAATACTTTCCCAATCAATAGTAGATCAAATCATACTTATATAGACTTCGATTATATACAATCTCTTTCCAAATTGAGTACCTTTCAAATCAATAGATTTCAAATCAACTTCATACTTGTACAATCAATTTTATATAAGTTCGACCACTCCCAAATCAAGTGCTTAATAATATAAGGTTCTCAAATTTCAAATCATTTCAATATCAGTTCAGTTTCAAAATCATATATGATTTCATCAAATTTGCTTCCAAATTAAATATATAAATTTCAAAGTTCCCAAAATAATAGGTTTAGAAAATTATCCCATTTTCCAAATTAAATAATTCAATTCAATCAAATTCATTTCCAAAATCACCATATAAGTACTGGTTTTTAATTTCAATTTAATTTCAAAGCCAAATATTTTCCCAAAATCAATTATACTCAAAATGGTTTCCAAATTTATAATTATCCCTTTAAAACTTTTAAACTTTCTATTTCTATTTGAAAGATCCAATTTACCTTTCTGAACCATTATTCAAAACTATATTTTTTTTCAAAACATTTCAAAACTAAATTTATATTCTTTATCAACATTTTATACCCTTCGAAATTTCTTAGCTTTGAAAATTTAATCTCGATTTGGAAGTGTTCGAACATTCAAAATAGTTAGGGATATCAAATTTTCAATCAAGAGTTGAAAATCAACAATAAATCAATAAATCAATTATTAAATCCAAAACTCGAGGACTGAACACCGGTCTCATTTTAAATTGTTTCAAATATATACTTATATCTTTCTAAAATATCAAATTATACTTCGGCATTTGAAATCAAAAACGGTTTTACAAAATCACTCGCATAGCGAAGCTATTAAAGTGACATCTCCCCCATTCTGAAACTCGAAAATCAATGTCGATGATGCGTGCACTCATCACCGAAATTATTTTCCAACGACATAAGTGAGTTCTGGACTTCTATTTTCTTGAAAACTTCTTTGAAATTTCTTCGAAATTATTGGAATTCATTTGAACTCATTTGAAACATTTCTTATTCAGAAAAATACTTTTAAATCGCATTATTTATATATATTTTCCAAAATCTTAAAACCAATTTCAAAATACCGGAATTCAATTCTCGAATTTCAAATTTAACTCTATAGTTATAAATCATTTTTATATAAATCAATTTCTTATAATTTTTCAAAATTTCAAATCCTTTCAAAACTTTTATATAGAATAACATTTCTTATTTGTTTTATATATAGGTATATAATCCTTATCGAAAACATTTTTACTTTTATATATAGAATAAAATCATAGTTATCAAAATAATAATTTCGGTATAAACAATTTCAAAAATACAGCATACCCGATTTTTCAAAGGGTGATTCAAGAATGGATTTCTAAACAAAGATAGAGATTTAATTTAGAGGAACTCCAATCAATAGAATCCTGATTCGAAGATAGACTCGATCGGAGATGAGATAATTAAATTACAAAATAGAAGATGGATATACTTCTATAAATCGCGGGCGACTTTAACCGGGTCAACAGTGATTTCAGGAATAAAATCAATGCGGAATTCCAAAACAAATCGACATTCGATCGCCAGAGATAGAATTAGGCATATCAAGACATAGCAGCATCGTATCCGAGGATACAAAATCTTCGGTGAATCGATGCCAATTGAAAAGGAGTTTTCACCCCCTTTTACGAATCATTCAGTGGAGTTATGGGATACTGCAGAATCAAACGAATATAATTAGGGAGAGACAAGAATGAATTTCGGAACCATAGAGAGCGTTCCAAAGTTCAAAGAAAATCGAGTCAAAAGGAAGAGATTCAACTCGAAAGAAATTGATTCTGTAAATAAATTTACCATATATGCTAAGTTTTGCCTAGAGCCAAAGCTCTGATACCAACTGTAACGACCCGCTATTTTGGACCATTCAAATCGACAATAAAACCATACATATCCGACTTGAATAATTCAAAATAGTGAATTGTTAATTTAAAATTTGGAAAAACTTAAAATATACAGTAAATAAATCAATCACAGATCACAGAGTAATATAATGTAGCGGAATAGATAAAGAATAGTAGTTCATGAAGCTACTATATACATCAGAGTTAGAAATAAAATACAACTGAATAGTTCAAATACAGTGAAGTCTCCAATGCAACAGATGACTTCTCTGAACCAATCAACTGGAAAGGCTGGAATCTGAATCGATAGTTGGATCTCCAAATGAAGCTCCGAACTCCAAAGGCGAGTCTCTGAAGCTGTATCACTCAGTCTGACCCGAGCGTAAAGCAAAACACAAAACACTCGAGTCAGGATTAAGATTCTTATATCAATAAATCCAACTCAAGTGAAATATCAACTGAAATACAAATAACTTAAAAGATGTTTGGGATAACCATCCTCTAAGGGTCCATGGAACTTTCTACAAGGTAGAAATATACACTATAACACCGTGGTCATTTCGTCTTAATTTGTACTTCAAAACCAAATCTCATTTTCACTTCAAATATCTCTATATTTCCCAAAATAGTATTTATATATACTAAATAATTTATACAGTAAAGTGTTTTCAATTTCCTCAACTTAACAAATCATTCCAACATCAACCCGACCTTCCCATTCAAATTAAATTCAATCTCAATTTATCAATTTAAATTCAACTCAAATTTTAAAATAACCACTTAAATTTTATCGATCTCAAATTCAAATTTATAATCACAAATACCCCTTTATATTTCCATATATTTCAAAACTTTAAGTATTCAACGGTCAAACTAAATTTTTAACTCAATTCAGTTTCTAAATAATATTTTCAAATTTTAGTTCAACCATAAATTTTCATTTTGATTAAATCTAGTTTCTAAATACAAGTTCAACTATATTGATTTCAAATACAGATCCGAATCTCAAATTTTAAACCATTTAAATTCCAATATAGTTTAAGGCTTAAAAATTTAAATGTTCAATTTAACCGTTTCATATAGATCTCGATTTAACCTCATTATTATTTAGTCTTGAAATACTCCCTCATTTGATTCAAGTTTATTTAAGTAACCTTAAATTCCATTTTTCTCAATGTTTTCTTTAATTTACTTAAACGTGAAATATTCATTTAATCGCTTAAACCAAAAATCCAGTTATAAAATCCTACCTTTTTAAAATTTCCCATTCAAAAATTTTAGATCGATTTAATTAAATAAACCCTTATTTAGATACCATTTAATAAACTCAAATTTATCTCCCCATCTTAATTTATCCCAATTATTTCAAAAATCTATTTGAAATATAATTTACATAAATATTAACATAGTTTATGTATTAAATCAAACTTAATTAAATTAAATATTATTAAATCTATATATATAGAAATTTAAGAATTAACATTTATTAAGACCATATATTTCTTTCCAAACAAAGAATTTATTTCCAAAATATTTATATATGAACCACGGTGTCTGTATATATTCCTTATCATCTGGTCAAGTGTTACGGATATTTATCACTTAAATCCGTACACTAAATATATACGGGTGGATTTCATTCCAATCTGAAATCCCAAATTTAATTAAATGAAAATCGCTTGGGTCTATCATTTCAACCCATAACGAAATTTTCCTATTCTAAAGTCTGTTCGGGTATGTATCATTTCAACCCATAGTGAATTCTAAACTACAGGGAACTTGCAGAGTGATAACAGATAACAAAAATATAGCATGATATGATAATAATATACAACAGGCATATATCATCAGCAATTAAATAAAGTATAAACAATAGGATATGGTGTCATATCCCATAGGTGAACAGATACAGGTAATAGCATAAATATAACCATTTAAATAACTACAGCAGCATATTTCAATTGTCGTTTCAATTGAAATCAAATTTAATAAATAAAAGAACGTTAATCGTGAGTGATTACTCACCTTTCGAGGCTAGAGATGCTTGACGATGAAATGAGTTACGAATCCAGGCATAAAATCATAACAAGGTATGATTGAACGCGAATTGGATGAACAAGGCTGGTAATCAAGAATTGATAAACGAAGCAGAACTGGATCGATGAAGAAAAATTGGTACGAGTGAACTCATATATATATATATATATATATATATATGAGATCATATTCCAATCTCAAACAATATATATATATATATATATATATATTCCAAAAATCATTATTTTAAATTTAAATATATATTCTAAAATCAACCATATTTATATATAATATAATTTGAGATAAATACTTATATATACATATACATATTAAAAATGCAAAATACTTACACATATAATGTATTTTATTTGAAAATATCCATATATATTAAATAATTGATTCAAACATATTTCTAAAATAAATATTTAAATTCAAACACATAAAAAAAATTTCTATATATAAATATATACAACAACTTATATATCTTAAAATGATTTACCTAACTTATGTATATAGAATATAACTTCTCTGGACAGCAAATATGATAAAATATGATACTATAAACTCACATATATGCTTTAAACGGTACTAATGTATAAAAACTTGAGCTGTGGCATAGAACCAGCAACAAAATATACATATAACTTTATATGTATAAAGTAACACATTAATTATACAAATCTGTACTTACATATTATAATTTTTAAATCAATTATAAAATCAATATAACTTCTGTACACAAAAACCAGGTTTTTGTCCAAACATATATATATATATATATATATATATATATATATATATATATAACATAACAGCTATCCGTCCAGTCACCTACTATGTAAATATAAACGTTTATATACTTACATTTATGCACTTCACTGCTAACGCACAAAAGAACAGAACATTTTATATAAATACTAATATTTAAACTAGACTGATATATACTCTTATAAATAGCAAATTCTTTAAAGAAACTGTTTCAAAGCCAATGTTGTATTCCTATTAGAAATCCAACGGCATATATATATGTATATAGTTATTAACCTTATATATGTAATAGGTTAACTATATATATAAACTAATGTATAAGCTGAAGCATGTATTTGCATTCGAAATCAAAGACACGTGTGAAATTTTTAAACAAAACCTATTTATATATAACTTTTAACATAAATGTAGATAACATTTCAAACATATATATATAAATTAATAATACTGTAACCATTTTACACACAACTTAAATATTATCATATACCAACCAATATAACTTTATAACCCACTGTTTGTTAAAATCAAGCATATAACAGATTCTTTTAACAAGGATTTGAAAAAGTTAAAGGCTTTAAGATGAAAATAACAATATATCTGAATAACTGTAAAGGATATATATATATATATATATATATATATATGCAACAGGTTATTATCATATAAACTAAATATATACATTACTTACTTAAAAGAAGAGGCTCGGCTTGCCTGGGTTTGTGGCCGATGATGGAACCAAGGCAACAGTGAGGGGAGAAACAAAAGTCGAGATGAGGGGATGGCTGGTGGAGGTGAAGGCGGAGGCCGGTATGGTGGAAATTTTGCGGAGAAGGCCCGGTTCAATGGATAGGAGTAGGAGGAGGAAGAGGAAGGTTGCGGCTGGATGTGTGGGCTTGGAGCAGTGTCAGGTTACGGAGGTGCTGCGGGGTTGGCATCGGCAACAGGGTGAGGCGCGGCTGGGTTTGGTCGATGGTGTTTGCTATTGGTGGTGAACTCGGTAGGAGGAGATGGTGGTGTGGGTGGCACGAGGCGGATCTGCATGGGTTTGAGAGAGGAAGGCAGTGAAAGGAAAAGTTTCTCTCAATTGAAGTCCAGATCAGAAAGAAAAGAGGGGAGAAAATGAAAGGGGAGAAGAAAAGTGGTCCAAGCTTTATAAAGGTGAATATATCAACCGTTTCAAAATATTAAATACGTATACAAATTTGGTTGATTTTCGAAACAATAGTAACTGCTAAAAGAAAAAAAAAAATAAAGAAGGGGAGGAAACGCAAAGGAAATAAATAAAGAAACTGAATGCGAAATAACGTATAGAATTTTATACGTTTCAAGCTTTTGAAATGGCATGGGATGGTAAAAGCTGTGCACTGATTGAGAAGCTATTTAAAGCAATTTATTTTATTGCTTGGGATTCACGTTGAAGTTTGAAAAGCAAAGCAAAGCTAACGGTCAATGTTTAAAAGGTACCGTTACAACGAACATTTTATTGGTTCCGTCGCATACCGGATCTCAAAATACAGAAATAAATATACTGTTGAGATCAGCACGACAAGGCGATCGCAACGGTATACAGATATCAGTGGTACGATCATCCGATCAAAAGTCGATGATCGGTACCAAAATGCTGCTAATTTGTCAGAAATAAGGTAAACGGAGCAGTAGAAGTCCGAATTTGGAAAAAACGAAAGATGACGCCTCACTCAGAAGAGGATTTAGAAATTTTCTATAGAAAAATATCTAGGCTTGAAAATAAATTTATTATCAGCAATTATTAGCTTGCTAGACATTTAATAGAATTTCACAATGAAATAAACTTTGATAAATTAAATTGAAAATTTAAAATCTGCTATGTTTAATTGGACGTAATCCAAATATTAAATTTTTATTTCAAAATTATTATCATTAAAATTTCTCAAAAATCCAATTAAATACGTTATAAAACCAATTAAAAATCATTAAAATTTTATGGGTCGTTACAAATTTGCAGTAACTGATTCTTATATCTTGGTTTTAAATAACTGGTTAATAGTTTAATATGTGCAAGATTAGTTAAATTTAATAGTGGGTAAACTCAGAAAGGTTTTTCATTTTCTAGTTCGTGTTTGGTTATAGAATATTAATGCCTTAGTCTTTCAAAAATTTCTTACTTTGTTATAATGTTGAATAATTATAACATGTATGAAGAAAAAGGGACAAATTTCTCATGATTAATTTACGAATTTGATTTAGGAGACATAATTAGGCCATGTGTAATAACTTATCATGCTTAATACAATAATTTTGACTACTGAATTTTAGGCTTGTAGTGTACATGTATTTAAGCAAACATTGAATTTGATAGCTAACTTTTCTAGGACCTCATCAATTTGAAATCGATTTAGAAACCAATTGTACCGTTTGTTTCCATTTTCATAATCTTTTTACAAGGCAGTTAGCAGACAGTGCGTTCATATTTCCTAAAGAATAGAGGAACAAATGCCTCAAAACCTTACTATTCTCTATAGCTAGGGTTGGATCTATATGTCAACGAAGCTGGGTATAACCTATGTTGAATTTCTAAAACACTTATTATAAATAACTACTAAGCACATTTAAATAAATTTCAGACTCTTTATTTGATACATTCATTACATTCATGACTGTTGAGTATTTTTTTTTTACTTTATAAACCATCTAAATGAACTATTGACTAGAAATACTTGATCTAAAAAGAGGTAAACCATACATTAATATTATATAACATTATTTGATCCGTGGGTTGGAGGTAGTCGAGTGTTGTGGTTGTTTTTTTATAGATTGCAACGGTGGTGGTGGGTTTTGTGATTTGGAAGGAGGAACGGGATAATGGTTATTGAAGATGGAAGTGCCAATGAGTTTGAAGGTGAGGACAAGGTGGTGAGGTGATTCGAGGAAAGGGATGGATGTTAAATATTATTGATGAAATTAGTGAACTGGTGGTTGAAGGAGTATTGTGAGTTATTGTAGTCTGTTATGGTTGCAGTTATGGAATGTTGAAGTGATGTTGATAAGGAGCTGTTGATTATGGTAATGAACAGAGACATGTTGTAGCAGCGATGTATTTGTTGAAGTGAAGTATTAAGGTAAGTTGTATTGATTTGTATCACAATGGATAGATGGTTGATAATGCACGGAGATGGTATGAGTTGTAATATGAAGCAGACAGTGGCAGGCAGTTGCAGGCGAGCAGTTTGCTTGCAAGAAGTGGGGTGTTTTTTGAAGTGGTTTTTATTTGATGCGAAACAGAGGCGTATGATGGTGGATAAAGGCTGTTGTTGTTTGTTGAATATGCAATGTTGGCAATGTAGAGGAATGTGAATGTTGATAGAGCAGGTTAAGGGAAAGAAGTGATTGGTTCGGTCAGGGGAGGAGGTGATGCTTGTTGTGGCATTGGAGTGTGGTTACAGAAGGGGATATGGAGTGGTTGAAATGATTAACAGTGGTGACAGAGGCAATAATTGAATGGGTCAGTGGTAATGGTGTATGCTTTGAGACTGTTGAAAAGAAGCAATGATAGTAAATGGTAACTGTCGTGTTGAGTAATGCAAGTTGTATTTATGTGCAGTCTTGTTTGCTTGGTGAGTTGGAATTATGAAAGGAAAGTTCAAAGAGGTGATGGCATCGTATGAAGCCATTAAATCCAAAAGGAAAAGCTCTTTTCCTAAAATAGGCAATTAAAGTTGTATGAAGCTTATAGTGTCTATAAATTATTTTGTTTCTCTCAGTCGTTTAAGTTACAAGATGTTGGAACTATTCTTTTGTATTTGTTTATAAAACTTGTGCATGTTCTGAACTGATGCAGTAAAGCTGACATCAAAATTAATATTTCCACGTAAGATATTCACAAAGTAATTAATATTATCCACATCCCTTTATTGAAGAAAAACTGTGTATGTTTGCTAGTTCTTGGAAGAACACAAATAGTTTGCTAGTTGATAGGGTGATTATGCAGTGGGCAATGGTCTATAAAAGCTGGTGTAGAGGTATTGATATTGCAAATAAAACTTGACTAGAATCTCCTTTTGCATTGGGGTATTTTGTTGCATGTAGATATATTAGGATGGTTGATGTGGTGTGGAAGGTGATTTCAGGTGATGGTTTTGAGATGCGGTTTGGGGTTGCACTTTCGTGCAGTTTGTCAAGGAAGGTTGGTGGTATTTAGGCGGTAGTATTTGTTGAAAGTAATGGGTAGGGGAGTTAAAGGTGAGATGGGAAGTGATTGATTACTGCCTGGTGATGTAGGGAAGGCACTGTGGTGGAAAGGCAAGGGTTAGATGGTGGGGATGGTGAGCAGAGGTGAATGGACAATGATGTAGTGCAAGGGTCAGTTGAAGCAGTGATGGCAATGCAACTATAGTGGTAGGATGACTGTGATGGTAGGAGAAGTTGATGAATGTGATGTGAAGATGGTGGTACATTAATGGTTGGTTCGTGGTCAGACAACAAGCAGGGGATGTGGCACAGTTTTGATGGTGGGAGTGTGGGTTGTAGAGGTATGTATGGTAATGAAGTGAGATAGTGTAAGTGTGATATGGTTTTTTTATGTGGTGATGTATGGATGTACTGATGTGCTATAGTTTAGTCAGAAAATGTTGGTGTTGAATGATGGAGGGAGGAGTTGTGACAGAGCGTAGGCAATTTGATGGGGAAGGTAGTAAAGGCTTTCGGTTTTTGAAGTGTGGTGGTTGTATTTTGGAGATGGTTTGGATTGTTGGAGTGCAGGGTGGTCGGAGGGTGTATTGCCAGTGTATGAATTGAATGAAGTATGTCAATGGGTGGCAAATGGTGTAAGTGGCTGTGGTTATGGCAAGCGGTTTTGTTGAATGAAGTTTTAGTTTGAGTGATAAGGGAGAGGATGTTCAGTATGGCAGAGTGATGTAGTATAAAGATGTATGTGTGCAGGAGGATGGTTATTCGTTATGGACAGAAGAAAGTCAGATAATCAGAGCGAGGTAGATATTTGTGGAAGTTTCATAGGTTGAAATTGATGGTCCGAAGATGTATGGTAGTGAGGTTGGTGACTTTTGTTTGGTCTAGTAAAGTTATGATGCTGTATGTATGTTGAAGGGGAGCAGATTGCAAGTAAGTGGTGATTTGGAGATGAAGTGGTGTTGCAGGTAGTGTAATGGAAGTTTGGAGATCGGTTGTTGAGTGTAGCGATGTCCAGTTAGGTGTGTGTTAAGGGCATTTGGTTTGTTTGTGTGCTAAATAGTAAATGGTCCGAAGTTTGGTGGATGTATAAGAAATGGTGGATGTACAGAGAGAGGAAGAGGTGGTGGATTTGTATGTATGTGGATGTTGGAGAAAGTGGTGGTTTCTATGTTGGAAGGATAATTTGTAAACAGATAGAGCAGTAAGTGGATGTGCACTGTGCACAATTATGTGCACAGTTGTATGTTGAGACAGAGCATCAGCTTGATTGTGAGGTCGAAGGATGTTTGTCGCACCAGTTTGAAGGGGGTGTAGGGTTATATGAACGTAGAGGGTGTATGACTATATGATTGTAGAGGCTGTATGACTGTAGTGGCTGTGTTATGATGGCAGAAATGCAGGCAGATGGTGGCTGCGCAGTTTTTGATTGATATATACGGTGGTTATCATACGGATATTTATACGATATGTACATTAATACTATTTACAACTAAAGCCTTATTGGGAAGTACTTTTGCTGATCTAATTGCACTACTGAAGCGTAATTTATATATAGTTTTGATTGTTAGCAACATGTCATAAAATGCACAGAAAACAGCAAATACAAAACAGAAATTACAATGCAGATATTTGTTTTATTATTGTTGTATGCTTATTCATCTATAATTATCCTAATCTAGCTCATATGTTATTATTGGTATTGCCATAATAGTGCACTGTTTGCTGTATCATTACAGTTATTCTTCTCATCATTTCTAAAATGAATATCATATATGTGCCATACTTAAATTTGATACATCGTTAAAGTTATTCTTATCATGATTTCTGAAACTGCACAGTGTGAGCATGTATTTATGTTTTTGTTCTTGTATTTGGAAAATCACAAATACAGACACAATATCAAGCTAGAATTGAAGAATTGAAAAGTCAGGGCACAGTAATTTCGTATGATGTCGAGGAAGAAGTATTCGATAAGCTTACCGGTGCAATAGCTAAAAGAAAGGACCGTAGGCCATATTATGGAAATATCCCTGGAGTAAGTATTTAAACTTTCAATAAAACATTATTTTAATTAGTTTAAAACACAGAAATTGATGCAATATTTGATAAAAAGCAGAAATACAAAGATGCCACTTATAGCATCAATATGGGAGAAGCACAGACTAGAGCCAAACTAGAGGAAAATGTGGAGCATCAAGAAGGGGAGATTCAAATGTTGAAGATGCAGTATGAACAACTCACCAAGATGCTTCGACAACGATTTGATGAAGAGCCGAATGATCGTCATGAGGGATGAGGGTATTGAAAACTTTTTAATGGTATTTGTATGATGTCATGTATCATGAACATATTATCATATTATTTTAACATGTAGGAACTTGATTAATATTGTTTGACTTTGTAATATGAATGAGATATTTGTTTTTTGAATTAAAGAAGAATGGTTTGACGTTAATCTTTTTGTTGGAATGTGTATATATATAAAATAAGTTGATTTTAGTTTCTACTTAATGTGGCGAAATGAAATAGAATAGTAATATATCAAAATTGCTTCTAAAAAGACGTAGGGAAGGTGTAGAGAAGGCGTAGGTAAATGAAATATTAATGCAGCAAAAAGTCGTGTGCATGGCGTAGGAAAAACATTAAAAACACAGGCGTAGGTAAACCGTGGATAAATGAATGACGTAGAAAAGACATAGGAAACGTAATATGTAAGAATGACGTAGGGAAAGCATAGGAAAACTGGGTGTAGGGAAGGCGTAGGTAAACGAATGACGTAGGAAAGACGTGAGTACTTAAAGAAGTAAAAATATCGTAACAAAACCGTAGGTACAACATGGCGTGGGGAAGGCGTAAGAAAATTATGACGTAGGAAAGGCGTAGGAAACAACTCCATGGATGGCGTAGGTAAGATGTAGGTATTTTATTACCTACGCAGGTTTTACCCACGCCGGAATTGGCGTAGGGGTTACGTAGTTGCTACGTTTACCTACGCCCCGCTTACGCCATATTGGCGTAGGTAAACTGCAGTTTTCTCGTAGTGAGTGGATGACATATTGCACTCATATCCTATATCTATGCATAGCTCTGGACGTAAGTTGACAAAGGGTTGAGTGTAAGTCAACACATGACCATGATATACCATAGCTCTAATCTCTTGCTAACACACGGCTCTAATCATAGCTAATACATGGTGATAAGATACTCTACACAACGAGTATCATCGCATACCCATGTGTAATCCCTGTTTAAGTAACCTTTACTTTAAAAGAATAAAAAAAAATAACATAACAGTGTCCCATACCATAGCATGTTATTTAGATAATTATTTGATGCTCATAAACTACACTTGATCCACACTAGATGTCTGTATATGACAAGTCCAATGAATAACCAAAAAAGTGTTACCGAAAGTCTCATACCAGACGGTATCACTAAACTATTTATTCAAATTTTTCATCACATAAAAATAAATAACAAAATCAATATGAAATACCACAAATCCATAACGAAGGATGTCATCATTATATCATATCAAAATTACAAAAATCGAACAAAAGGGAACAATTCATATATTGAAATTAATTATGGAAGAGGAATAAAAATAAACACTATGATTGGAAATAAAATAATTATTCTATTAAATTAAACATTGTTTAATGAATTATTTAATCAATATAAAGTAGTGTTCGTTCAAATATATGTATACGCCTTAGTAAAATCTATAAAAGTCTATAATTTAAGTTATACGATCTTTACCAATCTTTATAATTACATCTGATAATTTATTGATAAGAATTTACAAATCTGTTTAATTTTCCATTTAATAATACTATTAAATTTACTTCATTCATTTAGTTAACACCAAATTATATTTACTTCATATATGATATATGAGTATATATTTATATTAGTATTTAAGTATTTTATTCTACCACACAAGATTTCACAACCAAACACATATAGCACATGAACACACAACACTCACAACACATGAACACACAACATGATACACATGATTACACAGCACATACATAAAACCCCACTCACATTTTTAAGTATTTATACGTAGCTAGTGCTTGCACATTCATGCATAGGTAGATTTATGAATTGCAAAATACAAAAGTGCCACAACTTTACCATTCTCAGTTCCACAATATGCATGTGTGTGTATGTCTATATATATTCATTCTAAGAGTGGATTTTACTTCTTTGTATAGTTTCAACTTGCTCATACACATACATGGTCTGATCTGAACACACATGCTCACACAATCTTTTACACACACACACACCTGCAATGATTTATTCAAACACATGCACATACCTGCTCACACACATGGAAATGTACACACATAGAACTACTTTACACGAATACATACACACTAAACTCACACATATAACTGCTCGAGTTACGACAAAGCGAAGATTTATATGGATCAATCGAGAACGATCCATAAAATAGCTCAAATCAGCAAAGATCGATCGATATCTCAAAATCCACTTAAAACTTTGAGAGCATCATTATATTAAAGAGTAAAGTCCATTAAAAAATCGCATGTCAAAACTTTGAGGTTCAAAGAAGGTAACATCCTCTTACTTGGAGGCCTAAAAATAATAGCCATAGATGCTACAATCATCTATAGTTATTAATCCTCGGTGACCAAATATGGCGATATTATATACATTGATATACATAAACACATGAATATGGAAAAAAATTAAACAACAAATAAATTCCACATTTCACCTCCAAATATTTAATATTCATTACATAGTCCTAGTACGTAGACCACGTTTAGATAAAATATAGTTAATACAAATAAGCCAAATGCAACATATGAAGATGCCCACTTGGTTGATCAGAGTACATAATTAGGTAGTAAAATAGAGTTTCCTTAACATCCAATATACAGTGGAATAAAATAACTCTTTATTAACTAGCTTGCCTTCTGTACGTCTCCGGAAGCTTTATTCATCTAAATAGAGAATCTGGAAACCCTAGACCTGAAACTACTCAAAATCAATTGAGTAACCGAGAGTTCAAGGAGAAAACAAAAAATATGAGTCTGACATAAAGCTTGGTATAAATAATAATCTACCATCTTAATTCATTTAGATATATAGCGATACCACGCCGCTTAGCGGTACAGGTTTTCCTTTCACTAGTATCCTAAAACCTTTATAAAACCGTAAACGTGCTCCTGCATCCACGATGGTTAAATAATTCAAAATAATATGATGATATGCAAACAAGTGTACTAAATCTGGATTACCCATCCCCATTCATTTTGACAATCTGTCTTATTTATAGTTTCTGTGGATTACTATTAACCTATCAGTTTTCATGGGCTTGCTAATAACCTGTTAAACGTTTATAGACTCCCTGTATGATTTCATAGTTTTCATGGGATCACTAAAAACCTTTTGGTAACCCCAAAATCTTTTCTCTTATCATAGTTTTCATGGGTTGACTAGGAACATATTAGCTAATTGTCAATATCTTAATCCGAATATAGTTTTCATGGGCTAACTACAAACCTATTGGCCCCTGCCAATATCAAATCATGGTTTTCATGGGCAGACTATGAACCTATTTTCTCATGCCAATATTTTTTGATATACATAGTTTTCATGGGATCACTGTGAACCTATTGACCCCTGCCAACATCTTTAATTATGAATTTAATATTTCTTAAGCTATATTCACTACTAGTTTAATGTAACTAGTTATTTTGCCCTTTCCCAAAGTACCATTATGGATTAATTACAATGTGAATAAATATATGAAGAAGAAATCATAACAACAAAATGATACCAACACCTATGGTTTAATATCCTTGAAATTATTCTTTTATAAATCTTGGTTAATCCTTTCAACCTATTATTCAAGGAAAACTTCTTCAAAAAATTCATTTCAAAACTTTTTATTTATGCCATGGTTTTATCTATAAAATGAGATTGGGTTATTTTTTTGAAACCTTAAAACATCCCTTTCAAAACCCCTGGATAGCTACCTTTGAAACTGTGTAGTTAATGCCCCGCTATTACCCCGCTACAACCCCGCTATATCTCATAGCGGATTTCTACCGCTACGATTTTTTCAATAGCCCCAGAATATAGCCTTTCCGCTTTAATCCCCGCTATTTCTGCTATATCCCATTATTTCCGCTATATTTTTCGTTATTCCCGCTATATCTTTTTTAATAAAACGAATTGAAAATTTTCATTTATACATTATAAAATTATGAAACTTATTTATTTGATTTAATTTTTAATATATTTTCAGAAATGAAAATACTCTAATATTCTACCAAATTCAATTATGTTATATAACATTTTTTCGTTTATTTAAAGTATATTCGCACATGTTTTTATTTAAAATTATTTATGTATTATTTATAATTCAATTGAATGATTATTTTTCATTTAATTAACATTTATATATTTGTAAAAACATTAAGTACGAGTTTTATATGCTATTTTGGAGCCATCTGCTATATCCTGCTATATTCTCGCTGTATGCCCGCTAGGACTTTTTTGCACCTCCACCGCTTTGAATCTACCGGGCGCATTAACTGCACAGCTTTAAAAGCATAAGAAACTTCTTTACAAAATTCTAAGTATATAACTTTCGAAGCTCTTTAGCTTATTCATATCAAAACCAAATATACCTTTATAATATATCAAAACATGACCTTAAAACATTGCTTCGAAACCAATGAAAATACCCTTTTTGAAGGCATTGAGTTTTACTTCTAAGAATATCTTTTGGGTCAAAGCGATTATACACGATAGTATCTTTTTCGAAACCTTTAATAAATTTATTTGGGAAAAAATTGATGGCCTTGAAACCATCTATTCGAAAGCTCAAAATCCCTTAAGCAAAACTTTAAAGGATAGCATCAAAACCCTTATCGACAACATTGCCTTCGAAATCCTTGATCCCTTTCAAAAGCATTTGAAGAAGTGATATAGTATAAGTTTAAAACAAAGGTACCCTTCGAAAGCATTAATGACTTAAATACCCTCAGAAGTAAAAGCGGAGAGGTTGGGATTCGAATGGGTCGGAACCACTACTTTCGAAAGCATTCTTTTATAAATAAAGTAACCCTTTCGAAAGCCTACACTTCTACAACATAAAATGAAACCCCTTTCGAAAGCTACTTAGAAAACTCCTTTGGAAAACATATCATTCGACTGCGTTGAAAGATTTAAATAAAATAAAGTAGGCACTTAACATTTGAAAAAAAAGTGAAGGTTTCGACCCCATCGGAAGCATTGCTTTTGACACCACGCTTCCCCCTTTCCTCCGATCCACTTCATACTGTCTAAGCGATACCTTATGTATTGGCTTCGACTAGTTAAGTTTCGGCTCGGTTGGTTTCGACTAAGTCAAAGTGGAGGCACAGGAGTCGAAAGGTACTTCTAAAGCAGGTGAAACCTAATTTTTAGAAAATAATGAAATCATGCTAATTATAGCAATTTATTTATAACTACCTGTTTATATGTAATCTTTTAATTGGTTGCCTAAAAACTTTTCAATTACTTTGCAAAATAACTACCGCACTTATTAGATCTAAATAGAGGGAAAATCAACATTTAAGCCATTCCATTAAGAAAGATCAATATAGCAAATAAGTCCTTCTTTTAAAATAACTTATTTTCCATAGAAAATTAATTAATAAAAATCTCCAAAAATCACAGAAATTCACTTTCATTTAATTGTCAAACATATTACAATTTCAAACCCAATTTCTTCATAAACAATCAAAATAAATTTTAAACCCAAATATATCATATTTTCCTTTAGAAATTCATAATAATTTTTCCATAGCATGGAAAATTACAAAAATTGAAACCCGTCTCTAAAATCTGCTTTTACAAACATATAATTTTTCCATGGCATTTTACAATCAATAACAATCGGTTTGCCTTGAAAACATGCAAATTCATATGTAAATGAAATGGTTTAAATCAAACATATAATAGTTCAAGCATATCATTATCCAAAATATCAAAAAAAGAAATTTAATCTTATATCTGAAAACATATGATTATAAAAACAAATAGAAATGGAATGAATTATTATTCACCTTGGATATGATAAGGAATTTGAGATTTGTAGAAGATTAATCTATCCTAGCTTTGATCATTAGCTTTAGATTAAATTCTTCCTCTTTTCTTCCTTGTAATGGCCGGCTTCTCTTAGGGTTTGATTTGCGCTTTTTGCTAAAATGAAGTGCACGGGAGAAAATGAAATATGAATAGGTGTTTAGCCGTGTATCGTAAGGTGGAATGTCTATTTACCTATATTCACATATTTTAATTAATAGTTTAAAAGTCATTTTAATCCCATTTAATTCATCATTAAGCACGACCTTCATAGTGTTTATTCAAATCTCAATCTCCTTATCATTATTAATTAAATCTCCTGAATAATGTTATCAAAACTTAAGGGTGTTACAGGTCCCCCTCCTTAAAGAATTTCATCCTCAAAATTCAGTAAAGACAAAATATTAAACATAGCAATCATCTGTAACAACTTCTAACAACCATACTAGCCTATCTGACTACTAATTATTTATATAAATCTAATATAAACACACCCTTAAAGCGGATTAGGATAAGTATCCCTAATCTTGTCTTCTATCTTCAAAGTATAGTCCTTCTCGTTGTCGCTCCACTAAACCTTAACTAACCTGAACCTTAACTAACCTGACTATCTTGTTTCTCAATATTTTCTCATATTTCGTCATAACCCGAACTGGTTGTCTAAAAAGAGTCAAATTAGGATCTACTATCAATCTTCCAACTCTGCTGGAGGAATAGTAGTCTTTGGATCATGCACATACTTATGAAGATGAGATACATGAAATATGTTATGGACATCTGCTATAGTGCTCAGCAACTCTACTTTGTATGCGAGCTTTCCAATCCTCTCTATAATTTGGAATGGATCAAAATATCTCGAGGCTAACTTCCTAAACTTTCAAAATCGTACCACACCCTTCATTGGTGATACCTTATTGAAAACCTTAACTCCGACTGAGAATTCTAGGTCTTTATGCCTCTTATCTACGTAGCTCTTCTGTCTGGATTGAGCTTCCTTCATCCTTTCTTGAATTAAATCAATCTTCTTCGATGCCTCCCTAACCCAATCCGGATCGAAGATTAATATGTCTCTAGTCTCCAACCAACATGCTGGTTATTTGCATGGCTTTCCATACAAAGCTTCAAACGGGGCCATTTCTATACTAATCTGATAATTATTGTTATAGGAACACTCAACCAAATGCAGATGATTCTTCCAAGATCCACCAAAGTCCAATACACAAGCTCTCAGCAAATCCTCGAGTACCTTACTGATTCTCTCTATCTGCCCATCTGTCTGAGGGTGATATGCATTATTCATATTAAGCATGGTACCTAACACTTCTTGTAGACTCTTTCAGAATTCACTAATGAACAAAGCATCTATGTCACTAACTATACTACTAGAAACTCCATGTAGTCTAACTATGTTCTTTACGAACAACTTAGTAAAACAGGTGCCATCCTGATTGACTTAACTGGAATGAAATGGGCACTCTTAATCAACCTGTCCATTATGACCCTTATACTTTTGTTTTTCTTTTTTTAACCTTGGTAACCTATCTATAATCCATGGATATCAAATCTCATTTCCAAACTAGAATCTCTAAAGGCTAAAGCAACCCACTCGGCTTTTAATGTTCTACTTTCACTTGTTGACAGTTTGTGCACTGCCTAACCCACAAGTCGACATCCCTCTTCATACCTTCCCAATAGATGCTCCTCTTCATATCTTGGTACATCTTGATTCCTCCAAGATGAATCGTAAACTTGGACCAATAACATTCTCCAAGGACTTCCTTCCTTAATTTCTTAGCATTCGGAACACACAATCGTCCCTTCTTTCTCAACCATCCCTTCTGGTCAACCCTTTAGATCATCGATCTCATTTCCAACCTCAAGCCTTTTAATCCTCTCGGCTAATACTGGATCCTCCTTCTATTTAGAAGCAATCCTCTTGATTAGCACTGGGATAACTTTTAAACAAGACAACATGGCGGTACTCTGAGTAGAACTAACAGTCGACCTTAATTGCACACCACAACTAGCCAAAGCTTCTAAATCCTTCCACTCCACCAACATAGATAACACCACATTTTGATGTTTTCTGCAAAGAGCATCCACTACCTTATTACCTTTCCCCCAATGTATACTCTATACCAAAACCATCAGCAGGCAAAAACTCCAACTATCTCTGCTGTCTTATATTCAACTCCCACTGATAAAATAAATACCTTAAAGATTTATGATGTGTATAAAGCTCAAATCTCTCCTTTACGGGATAATGGATCCAAATAGTCAATGCAAATATCACGGCATCCAACTCCAAATCATGAGTAGGATATCTCAATTCATGCAGTCTAAGCTGTCATGTAGGCAATTACTTTACCCTTCTCCATCAACGGTGCTCCTAATCCAGTTCCGCATGCATCAGTATATATAAACTAATCCTTGGTTTCTGTCTGGAAATACTAACATTAGTGCACTAGTCAACAAATGGTTTAGCTTAAGGATTGCTTCCTCACATTTGTCGGACCAGACAAACTTCACCTCCTTCTTGGTTAACTTAGTCAAAGGTGCTACTATCTGCGAGAAATCCTTAATGAATCTCTGGTAGTAGCTAGAAAGTCCAAGGAAATTTCTAATCTCAGTCACCGTCTCTTGTTTCTTCCAATTATTTACATCTTTGATCTTATCTGGATCAACTAGCAAGCCTTTCTTTGAGACCACATGACCAAGAAACTTAACCTCTTTGTTCTAAAAATGACACTTGGTAAACTTCACCTATAGCTAATTCTGCCTCAACAACCCAAGCACCACCTTAAGATGAACTTCATGCTCTCTTTCTTTCTTAGAGTATACTGAAATATCATCTATTAAACACCAACACAAACCTATCCAAGCTTGAAAGACTCGGTTCATTAAATCTACATAGAAATCAGGTGCATTCGTTAATCTAAATAGCATTACTAACCACTCTTATGAACCATACGTAGTCCGAATGTTGTCAAAGGAATATTGTCCTCTGCCACTCTTAATTGATGGAAACCTGTCGCCAAATCCAATTGGAAAAACACTTTGGCTCCACTCATCTGACCGAACAGATCATCTATTCTCGGCAAAGGATACTATTCTTAATCGTCCTTTCATCTAACTTATGATAGTCACCCATATGGTTTCTTCACAAACACCGCGGCCACTTCCCAAGGTGAACTACATTGCTTGATAAAATTCCTTCCTTCTAGATCCACTAGCCGCACCTACAATTCCTTCATCTCCATCGGTATCATCCTACCAGATGGTCTACTCACAGGTTCGGCTTCTAGCACAAGATCTATTCTAAACTCAATAGCTCATTTTGGTGGTAATCCTGTAACTGGCTTAAAGACATCTACAAACTCTCTTGCTGCCCGAACCTAACTTAATTCTTCTCCTACCTCAATGGAACTAAGAAAAGTATTAACACTTCGGTCAGAATTATCTACTAAGAATATTACTTGGTTGTGACTATCAGGATGTCTCAGTGATATGTCCCTATCCTGGAAAAATATTCTAGCCTCATACCTACCCAACCAATCTATACCCAAAATGATTCTGAAATCTACGAAATCGAAAACATACAAACTGCATGCAAACTTAAGACCTAACAAATCAAGTTCTAACTGGTCACATCTTAATCCTAGAGTTGCATACTCTCCTATTGGATTCACGACCCTTAAGGAAGTAACAAGGTAGGTGGGTTCTAAGCATAATCTATCAACCAAACACTGAGATATAAATTAATATGATGCATCTGTTTCAAAAAATACTCTATTGGTGTAATTTGAATCAATAACGTACCTTCCATCACAGTCTTTCCTTTATCTGCTGGAGTAGGCCTAGCTGGTCCAATAAAAAAAACTTTTCCTTTGTCTGCCCTAATTGGCTTTAGACATTGATTCTTATAATGTCCAACTTGATCACAGTTGAAGCACTTCACAGTCTTCTTATTTGCAGCCTTCTTCAGATTGCCTGACCGGTACTCATTTTCATAATGACCCTTCTTGTTATACTTATAGCAAACTAACTCCGCCTTTGGGTTCTTGGCAATATCCCAATTCTGGGCTCCCATTTTCTTAAAGAACCTTCTCTTCTTCCCTAGAGAACCCTGAATTTCCACTGGCTTCTCTCTAGCACAATTAGCAAGCATCTCTTCATGGAAAATGACCATCTCCACAACTAAATTATTGGTATCACAGAGATATGGCAGGCTCTCCCAATCAATCTTGGGCCTTAGTCCCCTAATGAATTTCTTGTTCCTTCTGATGACAGTGTCTATAGTATTATGTCCATAACGGGATAACTCCTCGAACTTAATAGCAGACTCATCAACCGACATCTCTTCCTGCTCTAGATCCATAAACTTGCTTATCAACTCTGATTTAGCAAACTTAGACACAAATATTTACTGAAATCTCCATTTAAATTCAGCCTAAGCTAATTCCTCCTTCAGAACTCCAGCAGTATCACTATTCCACCAATGAAGCACTGATCCTTGCAACTGCCTGGAGGCCAACCTTCTCTTTTGTTCATCATTTAAACCCAAATCAGTGAAGATACGCTCATAGTACAATAGCCGATTCTTAAGCTCTATGGCACTCTCCATCCCTATAAATGGTGTCCCATCCAAACTGGTGTAGTCTCTACTCAGCATAGCATAATTATTCCTAAATAGAGCCACATAATTATAGAAAAAAATTAAACAGCAAATAAACTCCACATTTCACTTCCAAATATTTCAAATTCATTACATGATCCCAGTATGCAGATCACATTTAGATAACATATAATTAATACAAATATGCCAAGAGCGACATATGAAGATGCCCCTTTGGTTGATCAGAGTATATAATAAGGCAATAAAATAGAGGTCCCTTTACATCCAAAACACACAACGGAATAAAATATCTCTTTATTAACTAGCTTGCCTCTTGTACGTATTCGAAAGCTTTATTCGTCTAAAAAAGAACCCGCAAACTATAAATCTTAAGCTACTCAAAATCAATTGAGTACCCAAGAGTTTAAAAGGAAAACGAAAACTTTGAGTCAGACCATAAAGCCAGTATGAATAATAATCTAACATCTCAAATCATTTAGATATCTAGTAAGACCACGTCGCTTAGCGGAATGGGTTTTCCCTTCACTAGTATCTTAAAACCTTTATAAAATCATATACCATGCTCCTGCATCCATAATGGTTGAAAAATTCAAAATAATATAATGGTATGCAAACAAGTGTATTAAATCTGTATTACCCATCCGCATTCATTCTGACTATTTGTCTTATTCATAGTTTATAGGGTCACCATTAATCTATTAGTTTTCATGGGCTTACTAATAACCTGTCAAATGTTTATGGACTCCCTATCCAATTTCATAGTTTTCATGGGATCACTAAGAACCTATTGGTAACTCCAATATCTTTTCTATTATCCTAGTTTTCATGGACTGACTAGAAACTATTGGCTAACTGTCAATATCTTAATCCAGATATGGGTTTCATAGGCTAAATACAAACCTATTGGCCCCTACCAATATCAAATCATGGTTTTCATGGGCAGACTATGAATCTATTGGCCCCTGCCAATATCTTTTGTTATACACAGTTTTCATGGGCTCATTGTGAACATGTTGGCCCCTGCTAACATCTTTAATTATGAATTTAACATTTCTTAAGCTATATTCACTACTAGGTTAACCTAACTGGCTATTCTTCCCTTCCCTAGAGTACCGTTATGGGTAATTACAATGTGAATAAATATATAAAGAAGCAATCATAACAACAAAATAATATCAACACCTATAGTTTAATATCCATGAAATCATTCTTATATAAATCTTGGTTAATCCCTTAACCTATTATTCAAGGAAAACTTATTCAAGAATTTCATTTCAAAACTTTTTATTTATGCCATGGTTTTAGCTTTAAAATGAGATTAGGTTATATGTTTTGAAACCTTAAAACATCCATTTCAAAACCCCTGCATAGCTTCCTTTGAAAGTATAGGAAACTTCTTTCCAAAATTCTAAGTATACACCTTTCGAAGCTCTTTAACTTAATCATATCAAAACCAAATATAGCTTTCGACTATATCAAAACACGACCTTAAAATATTGCTTCGAAACCAATGAAAGTACCCATTTCGAAAGCATTGGGTTTTGCTTCAAAAAATATTTTTTAGGTCAAAGCGATTATATATGAAAGCATCTCTTTCGAAACCTTTAATAAATTTATTTGGGGAAAATTTGATGGCTTCGGGACCATCTATTCGAAAGCTCAAAAGCCCTTGAATAAATTTTTTAAGGATAGCATCGAAACCCTTTCGACATCATTGCCTTCAAAACCTCTGAATCTTTTCGGAAGCATTTTAAGAAGTGACTTAGTATAAGTTTAAAACAAAGGTACCCTTTGGGAGCATTGATGACTTCAGTACCTTGAAAGGTAAAAGAAGAGCGCCAGGTTTCGACTGGGTTGGAAACACTACTTTCGAAAGCTTTCTTTTATAAATAAAGTAATCCCTTCAAAAGCATACACTTTTACAACATAAAATGGCAACCCCTTTCGAAAGCTACATAGAAAACTCCAGTCGAAAACATATCTTTCGACTACGCTGAAAGCTTTAAACAAAACAAAGAAGGAACTTAACATTTGAAAACAAAGCTATGGTTTCAACTCCATCGGAAGCACTGCTTTCGACACCATGGCTTCCACCTTTCCTCCAATCCACTATGTGCCATCCAAGTGATGCCTTGTGTATTGGCTTCGACTATGTGAGTTTCTGCTGGGTTGGTTTCGATTGAGTCAAAGCGAAGGAAAAGGAGTCAAAAGGTGCTTCTAAAGCAGGCAAAACCTACTTTTCTGGAGAAGGCTGAAATCATGCTAATTATAGTAATTGCTTTATAAATACCTGCTTATATGTGATCTTTTAATTGGTTTCCTAAAAACTTTTCAAATACTTTACAAAATAACTGCCGCATTTATCAGATCTAAATCAAGGGAAAATCAACATTTAAGCCCTTCCATTAAGCAAAATTAATATTGCAAATAAATTCTTTTAAAATGAGTTATTTTCCATAGCAAATTAATTAGAAAAAATCCCTAAAATTCACAGAAATTCACTTTCATCGTATTATCACACATATTAAAATTTCAGACCCAATTTCTTCCCAAAATAATCGAAATAAGTTTTAAACCAAAATATATCATACTTTCCTTCAGAAATTCATAATAAATTTTCCATATCATGAAAAATTATGTAAACTGAAGCCCTTCTCTAAAATCTTGTTTTACCTAACATATAAGCTTTCCATGGCATTTTAAAATCAATAACAATCGGTTGCTCTAAAACCATGCAAAATTGATATGTAAATGAATTAGTTTGAATTAGTCATATAATAATCATCATCTCAAATATCATAAAAGTGAATTTAAATTTTAAACCCAAAATCATATGATTATAAAAACAAAATAGATGGAATGAAATATTATTCACCTTGGATATGATAAGGAATTTAAGATTTGCAGAAGACTAACCTCTCCTATTTTTGATCCTTAGCTTTAGATTAAATTCTTCCTCTTTTCTTCCTTGTAATGGCCGACATTTCTTAGGGTTGATTTGCATTTTTTTGGTAAAATGAAGTGAATGTGAGAAAATGAAACGTGAACAAGTGTTTAGCCGTGTATCATAAGATGGAACGACTATTCACCAATATGCCTATATTTTAGTTAATAACTTAAAAGCCATTTTAAGCCCATTTAATTCATTATTAAGCACGAGCTTATTGGTGTTTAGTCAAATCACTACTACAAAACATGCCATTTGCATTGGTTGTTTACCCCCCTTTTGCATCAGTTCAACAGCCGATGCATATGCAACCGATGCAACAGGCTTAACACTTTTGCATCAGTTCTGAAACTGATGCAAAAAGGTCCTTTTTGCATCGGTTGTTACTAACAACTGATGCAAAATATCACGGTTGGTTGCTTGGACACAGCCCACATGTTGCATCGGTTGTAATGAAAACCAATGCAACAAAGAAACATGTTGCATAGGTTGTTCTTAAAAACCGATGCAAACTAATCCCTCTATTACATCGGTTTTTTATAACAATCGATGCAACTAATCCCTCTATTACATCAACTATTTATACCTGATGCAAAAAAGCCATTCTCAGAAACCATTATTACAGTACTCAAATAGACTATATATATTATTGATTATAACAAACAATTATTGCATGCAATATTACAATCATTCAAAATTAAATTTGATGGAAAATACATAATCAGATTTTATAATTCTACAAAAGAATGAAAAAAAATAAATAAATTCCACAGTACATAATCAGACAGTCAGTAGTAAAAAATAAATGCAGCGTGTTATATGTAGACACACAAAAATACATATATACAGAGAACAGAATGCATCGTTGACAGTGGATAAATTAAGCAGAAGATGGTCTTCAAATGCACAAACCTTCATCATATATTGTACTTGAGCTACCTGAAGTTGAGCTGTGCAATCCTTATGTCACTCCTTACGTGATGAAATCTGTACACACCCTCCCTCTGATAACACCACCATGATCACTTCATTCAGCAGTTCCCACTCCAACATCATACTCCATCTACTGCCATACAACAGTCCCCCATTCCAGTGCCACTTGCAACCACTGACCACAATTGCAGCTCAACCAACCCTGACAACTACTTGTTCAAAACAGACCAAACAACTCACATTGCCACTTCTCATTCACTCCTCCTCTGCAACACTAACATTGTAACGACCCGCCTTTTTGGACAATTTAAACCGACGATCAAATACACATGCCGGTTCCAAACCATTCAAAAGGGCAGATGGTTATTGGGGTAAATAAGAAAAGAAAAGAAAGAAATAAAGGAAAAGAAACAACACAGAATCTCGCAGCGGAACGATAAAATATAATAGTCAAATAAACAGTTCATGAAGCTGTTTACTATACTTTGACAATTATTTATACAACATTTATCAGAGTTATACATATACAATAGAACAATTAAAATAATGCAGCAGATAGCATGATGCAAGGGTAATAATAGTAATAGTATACCAAATCTTCGTCTTCATCCTCCAGAATAGATCTTCAAAATCTGAAAACTCAGGACTGACCCGAGTGTAATGAAAAGACAAAACACTCGAGTCAGGACTAAAATATCCTTATGAAAGTTAAATCGATCGTAAATAAATATGAGTGTAACGGCGTCAGAGATGTTTACGGGGTTTGACATCTCCTATCCAGTGTCAACGTGCGTGCAATAACTCAAGAGATGTTACGGGATTTTCCATCTCTTAAGGATCCGTTAAACTATCTACTATGTAGTAATATACGCTAAGTAGATAATGCCTATCAGTAATATAAAGTATCAAAATAGCGTTAAGGCGTTACCATAATCCCCCTTAACACATTTTATATTCCCAAAAGCATATACAAGACCGTAGTTTCCCCAAAACCGAAAGTCACCAGAGGGCAATCCATATACTCAAGGTACAAATCAAATGTAGTGGTCGCGAATAGGATAATCAGTATGACAAGGTACATGAGGCGATACCAACTAGGATACTAGTAGTTGCGTGATCCGGACTGATGTTGAGAATAGCCAGCAGCTACCCCAACACCGTGAAACAACACTCCGAAATCAAGGGGTGCACCCGAATCGCATCACAAATGTAATAGATATGGTATCGAAGAAGTGTGTCCGCTAGAGGTGGCGAACCTCAATGGCCCGACGTGGCTCCTGTTTTAGTCATGTCAGGGGTCATCCAATATCGTTCTCTTTCTTCAGTCAACGCGTTCACCAAACCATCCACTTCATTCTGGATCAACACTCCGCGTATAATAGTTATTAAAGTGGTGTTCGGTATCGACAAAGAGTATGTCCATATCCGATCCCGGTCTCTTTAATAACTACGTATTATTACACCGTTGGCTCTTTTACATTTCAAATCGATTCACAATTCATATCAAAATATCATGTTCGCTTCAAATATCAAATCCATTTCAAAATATCATCGTATCTATTCAAATGTAAGATTCGTTTCAAACATAAATTTTCGCATCAATCTCATTTCGATTTCAAAATCATTTCGATTTCAATTTAGGTTGCAACTTCATTTCTCTCAATTCGTATTTAAATTCAAGTTTTAAATATAAACATTTCACCTTATTGACCAGCTTAGGATTTTAGAAAAATAGCTTTAAGTAGTTTAAAATAATTAAAATAGTTAAAATACTTTAAAATCTTAAAACGGATTTGAAATAGATAAATTTAGTTTGAAATAATTCAAATTGGGTTAAGTAGATTTAAAATAGATTAAAATAGTTTAAGTATCCAAAATAGTTTATATAACCGAGTAATTTGGAAAACAAAATAAAACAGCTTCAAAACCAATCCATTTCAATTTATAACTTCCCAATTCAAATCAATTTCAACTTCCGTTCTACCGATTTCAATTTCGATTTCAATTCAATTCAACGTCAACTTTGACTTCGAATTTATTCAATTTTTCATTCACCTTTAATTTATTCAATTTCAATTTATCTCGATTTGGTGCTTGATTTCTCAAAATATCAATGTATAACACTTAACAAAAATTTCCAACAATATTCAAGTTTAAATCCAAATTCCAAATGTGATTCAATTCCAAACCCGATTTCAAAATATCATTTTTATATCACTTTTACTTAGTAATATTCAAAGCTCGAATTAAGGTTAAATCTTTGAACAAATCAATTTTCGACCTTCAATCATATCCAATTTAAAATTTCAAAGTCTCAACTTAATTATTTAACAAAATTCCTTTAACCAAAATTTATTGCAACATTCCAAACTCAATTTTTTTCGACGAATTCGATTTCTATAAATCCATTTCTATTTATAACTTTTAAATCAAACGTTTAAATAAATTTCAAATCGACGATTTCAAAAATTATTAATTTAACCAATTCGGTGTCCGTATATAATTTTCTATCCTATGGCCAAGTAATTTTTTTTTATTTCAATTAAATGTCAGGGATGAGTATATATTACTTAAATTAAATCACAGTATCATATGTATGCATAACAGGATCTATATTAGCAAATAAACATCCAAACATTCAATTATCAACCAATAGCATCCATCAAAATACATCATCCAATAAACAATACAATTCATGACAATTTCATAGTTATCGATGTCAAGTAGTTAAATCGCAATTCAATTTCAATTTTAATTTCAAATTTAACTGTCAATTAAATTTCAACTGTTAATTCGAATGACAATCTATATGACAATTAAATTTCATCAAACAACGACAAATAAAATCATAACACTTCATAATATCAAATTTAACTAGCATAAAGATATTTAGTACGTTGTGAGCGTTATAAACACTCACCTTTATTTTTACGATTTTAAATCAAATCGAACGACGTTCGATTCAACTCAAAATTTTCTCTAGCTCCAAATGATTCCAATCCAATTCCATATCATAGTATTCGACAATACGACCGCAACGCAACTTGTTTCGTCTGATTCCGACCTCGTACGAACAAGTTATGACATTTATAAGTTTACATGGATTTTTATATAAATTAATATAAACTTTATTTTTAAAATTAACCCAACTCACAACAAAGCCGTTCATTCCCGTGCATCCATCAGGGCCGTTGCCCCATTCTTCTCACGCGCGCATCCCAGGTCACGAACACGAACCCACCGCCGCCCCTAATCTCCTGATTTACGCAACCACTATGCCACGTTCGAAGGCGATCAGGGAGTACCACTCAGTTGCCTTCGATAAGAGCTGCCCACGGCCAGAGTGATGCGAAACTCGGTCATCCCCTTTCCCCTGAAAACACGAAAGAACGGCCGCACTTCATCGACGAACTGCCGCCAATCCAATCCTCCAATCTCGATTATAACCGGTCGATTGATAGATCTCGAAGTGCTCGACAATTCTCCAGTTGAAAGATTCTCAAAACAATCAATGGATTGGCCAGAAATTGAGGAAGAAGAACGGAAGATTCTGGCCGTTGAATAGATAATGGCGGCCGCATTTTAAACCCTAGGGCAAGATAATTTTCTAAGAAATGAATTTTAAAGGGCTTTCATAGAAATTATAGCGAACACTATTCAACCCGGAAATTCCGAACTCCGATTTACGCGTGGTGACCGGCGTTCCTAGGGTTTACCCCGCGTTCCGGACACAATGGAATAGGTTTCGAAAGCTAATTCGATCATGTGTGAGTTACAGCGATAAACGATCAATTTTAAATTAAATCGATTAAATTAATTTGCAAGCGTTTTGGCTTGCCCCGGACAAACGGTAAATCCGATTGACACGAAATTTGAAATCTTACAATAATATCACATTACGGATCCGATGAAACTGGTTTCGTCGAAATCCGAGACCGTTTGAAAAATGACTATTTTAACTCGCCAAATTAATATTAAAACAATTTCAACGCGTTTCGAGCTGCCACGGTCAAACGACAACTCCGATTGCTACGAAAATTGAAATCCGATAATAACTAACTATTACGGATCCGATAAAACTAGTTTCGTCCAATTCTGAGACTGTTCAAAATTTGGCTATTTTTCAGTCGATAATTAAATATTAAAATTTTCAATTTTCACAAATAAATTTTAAATTCAGTTTTAAAAGTTCTATAACATCACTATAACTCCAACATGATAAAATAAAATTTTACAAATCATTTTTAATCATATTAAACCCATTATTCAATTTATCCAATAAATTTCAATTTTAAATCTCATTAACTCTATTAAAATCTAAATGCAACTTACTTTCACTTTGGAAACCAATTTGAATCATATTAAATCAAATTTCAAATATTCACTCTATTTTCATATATTAAATTTCAATATCAAATTAATCATATCAAATTCAAAATTTAATTTATTGAAACATTTGTAATATTAGATTTAACCAATTTTATTATTCTTGAATCACTATCTTTTGAGATGTTCAAAACGAACTTAAAATTTTAACTTTTGAAACGAATTAAAATTTATAGAACAACCATTTCCATTATACGGTTATTCAATTCCCATTATTTAATTATTCAATAAATTCCAAATATTTAATTTAAACAATTTACCCGTTCAATATTCAATATTTAATTTAAATAAATTTTACTTATAAATCAATTACTCTATTATACCCAATGGATTCAACATTTATTATCCTATTCAACTATTGATTTCAAAGGCATTCACTAAGTAGCATTCATTTTTCATTACTTGGATAATTATTGTTGCAGTTTATTCCAGTTATTATTATTCCAAACGAATTTACAAATTTTTTTTCTAACATTAAATCACGAAATCTTTTAAATTAGCTATTTTAATTATCGAAATTTACGGGTCGTTACAAACATATTCCTCTACCTAACTGCAACCAACATTCCATACTTGCCTCTGCCAGAATACAGCTTGCAAACTCCTCCATCCACAATACCTACGCAGCCATCTTCACTGCCTTTCCCCCTTCAACAATCACTTACAGCCAACATAATCACCATAGCACCATCCTCACACAACTGTCATTCATACAAAACTTCCAAACTCCACTGTTATATTGACCAAACTGTTACAAACTCCCAAATACACAAAGCGACTTCATCAACCTCTGGCTGCAGTTCACTGTCAACATCAGAGTTCCCACTGCCAACATCAGAGTTCTCAACTTACAACTCCTCACTGTGCACTAATATCCTAGTTGACATTCCTCAATTTCCATCACAGCATACCACTGTCCACACTACACAACCAAACGTCATCATGAATCGCACTGCCTTCACACAATCACATACTACTTAAACCCAAATCGACCACCAATCGACTGCAACGGCTGACCATCCACCAAAGCAACCATCTCTGACATCATTGGTTACCACAGCCATCTTCCTCTGCAGTTCAAACCCAAAAAAAATTGTACAAATTAAGAATCAGTATTGCATCACTATTCATGAATAAGTAAACCACACAAATTCATGGTATCCAACTAATTCGATATATTAAAAAACATAGTCGCGCTAAAAATTATGCATCGTTTCTTCTATATGATCATAATTAGTTATATTGAATGCATATATTATATGTGTTGATAATTAAAATATCGGAATTAGTATTGCATCACTATTCATGAATAAGTAAACCATACAAATTCATGGTATCGAACTAATTCAATATATCAAAATAAATAGTCGGGCTAAAAATTATGCAGTATTTCTTCTACATAATCATAATTGGGTATATTGAAGACATAGATTATATGTGTTGATAACAAAAATATCAGATGTCTTCATTGGCTACTCACGAGCAAGTACTGCCAGTGCTAGTATTTTGCTTTATTATCCATACAATTGAAGAAAAACATAATTTTTTCGGCTAAATTATGATATGATAAATCAAGTAAAAGATTAGAACTCATTGCGTTAATGAATATTGAAGGAAAAAATACTGTAAATTTTATGTAAAGCCATTTGCAGTTGCAGGCCATTGTGCATAATAGTATTTTTATATTATTCTTTTCTTCTTTCTTTCATGCATCAACCGTTGGTTACAAATAGAAAGAAGAAGAAAGAGATGACTGCAACAAGGGTAGTAATAATGTGTTCCTCATCTACATAACCACTCACTCACATATATTAAACAATATTCCAAACAATGCATATGTCAAAATACAACAGTTAGTAGTCAGGTCTGGGATTGCGTGAATATAAAACACACTTTTTCTTAACACCGTTATGCCAAAACAATCTTCTTCAAAAAAACAAACTGTATATGAACATAAAAATTCAAATATGAATATGCTTAAAGTGTACGGTGCATGCTCTAAGTTTACAGGCGTAAGCTTAATTGTTTTAAACTAAATAAAATAAAATAATAAGAAACATAAGATGAAGAGAGAATTATATGTATACCCTCTATGATCGTCCTTGTTAGCAACTTCCATCAAATTATCAACACCATTATACTTGATCCCAGTAACCATCCCCTGGGGCTTTGAAAGTGTAAGTTGTAGTATCCCATTATCAATCGTAACCTATTAACACCATCAACCCAAGACAAAAATACATTATGAATCGGTTAAGAAGACTTTTCAAAACTATATGACACTTGCATATTTATTTTTAACTTGCAGCCTAACACCATTATATGAAGCATTTCATGAAGCAGTCCTGCAAATTCGACAAACAAAATATGAATGTAACAGCAAACAATTATATTTTAGTAAACAGGAAAAACGATACCGAAAAATTGTAGCATACTAGTAGTTAAAACTTGGAGATTACACACCTCATTTCAGGCAAAGGTCGACCTAAAGCTTCCGAAACCTTACTTGCACATAGAAGCATACAAACAACAAGAATGCATCTAAATGCATGCTGATATGAATGAGACATAGGATACATCACTTACACTCAAATAATTATATGAATGATGTATACCACTGATTTTTGAAATGAAATGAATGGCACACCATCAAGCATATATTTATACTCTAATATAACCAGTTGCAGGCCAAATTTTGTCAACGCTCGAATATTCTTTTACTAACCAGAATAACAAATACAGTTTGTTTAGCATAAACAAAAGGTAAAATGATATCAGCCAAGTAAGCAAATTAATGGAACAAGTTTATAGTTACCCGCATTACATTTATGTAGAATTAAAGGTAGTATCATAATAATCCTATTAGAATACATGGCAGGAAAAAACAAAGAAGCTAAGTTGATTAAATTTAAAAATGTAACTAATATATTGACATTTTCCTGTGCAGTTAACAGAAAAGGGGGGAATTTTATTTGAAAACACAAATATTTGTTTCAGTGCATCTTTGAGGAGGTTTCAAATCATCACACTAATTTCTTACTGTACAATCTAAAGTCAAATCACTTTATGTTATCAAACAAATAATTGCACGCAATAAAATCTTGAACTGATCACGCAACAATTATCCACAACCACATAGTTGTAAAATTAAGGGTGAAATCGAAAGGAATAGATGATGAAGCTAAAAAAGAAAAGAAACAACTATAGTAGGAAATTAAATAGATAGCAAAACAAATTCATTATTAAGTAAAAGCAACGATCATTCATAAGACCAAGCAAGCAATTAGTTGGACACTTGACAGTGAGCATAATTTTGAGCAAATACTACAACATGATAGGGATGGACTTGCAGAAAAGAAGTGGTGGAGTATTCGGAGTCAGAGTCAAAGTCGAAAGTCAGAATTTGATAGCAGGCTTAGTAGGGATTTGACGGTTTGATGGATAACAGCGATTTGATGGAGTTAGAAATGGAGCTTGGAGATGCAATGGAATTTGAGCGGACGATAGCATAATTCAGATGACTGCAACCACAACATTCACTAAGCAACAGTTCATCTTCACGTCTCCTATATACAGCAACAACAAATCGCTAGACATAAAATTGGCCACCATAACAATCACCGCCTCCCCCAACTTCAAACTCGAACTTCCTCAATCGACCATCAAAATCGCTACATCCCTACAACTCCACCTCGTTGACCTTCAGAGCAACCCTCAATCGAACAATTGCCTTCAATCGAACTCCACAACAACCTCAAAGCACATCGCTACCACCTCCACTCAACCTAAATCGCCACCTAATTCGCAGTCGAATTAAAACATTTGTTTTGATTTGGTTTAAATTTCAAATTTTTTTTTAGGATTTCGATTTGGGAGGAACTGCTAATTTGGTTTGAAGTTAAAATTCGCAGTCGAATAGTTACGGGGGAAGTAGAGTGATAAATGAAAGCTAAGCGGGAAATGAAAAGCTAAGGGGAGGGAAAATGAAAGTTGGAGTAGCAAACCGATGGAAAATGAATGCAAACTAATGTAGTTGCATCGGTCGAATTTAAAACCGATGCGACTAAAACTATTTGCACGTACCAATTGCATCGGTTGTTGGTGACAACTGATGCAAATTTGATTTTTTATTACCTATTGCTTTTCACGTACCAATTGCATCGGTTATTAAGATAGAACTGATGCAAATAGTTCTATTTGCATCAGTTTTTACTTCAACTGATGCAAATGAGGCGAAGCAATATGCACTTTTTGTACTAGTGAATGCCAATCTCCTTATCATTATTATTCTATTTAATTTATCTATTTAAATGTCCTGAACTATGTTATCAAAATTTAGAGGTGTTACAAAGAAAGCCGATCGTTTTAGCCTGATCGTTTTATGTCGATCCTTCATAACAATTGATGTAGCCCAGTGAACGTTCCAAATGTGATAAAGGTTGATCCATATCTCATAATCAACAACTTAGAATGATCTCATATTTTTAGGGCAAGTTCAATAGTCATGTGGAACTCCCCAAAAACGATCGCACATCATTTGGAGACCAAAAATAACGATCAACATAACTATAGCCTATATTCCAAAATATCGAGCTAGGGCCACTGATCGTTCTGGCGGGACCCTATGGACCTAAAGAGCCTTTTGCTGAAATCTTAGTAAAATATCTCATCATCTCATCCAATAAATACAGACATGTTGATTCATTTTTAGGATCTTTACACTGCATATTACTATAGACTTCATTGTAATTGACTGTTTGCTTTGTTTATAGTCATAATCAGATTCACAAGAGAGTAATAATGAATAACTTCAAAGTGGACGTAGGCTTACGATGCCAAACCTCTACGAATTTATGTGTCTTTTATTATAGCTTATTATATATTGCTTGCTAATTCATCTACTCCATTTAATTTTTCTTTTCTTCATTTACTTCTCCAAAAAGCTATTCTTGGATATTTATAACCATTTTTGCTGCAAAATTTTTGGTTCTTTCATTGAGAATCTTGATTCTCAACTTATTAGGATCCCTTTACTACTACTGCGTAAGACATATCCCATAGAGGAGATCTGTAGTTATCTTTAGGAAGTTTTCTCGTTCAATTTAAATTTGCAAAAGCCTAAGCAAAGCAATTGATAATGGTGAGGAATACCAAATCTACTTCTCAGAACATGGAAGGAAATGAAAATGCACTATCTAACAAGGAGGCCCGAGTAGTTAACCAATGGATGTGAAAGCTGAACCAGTTGAAGTCCAGAATCCAACTGATTCTATTACGAGAGATGAATTCCAGAATCTGATGAAATAGCTAATGAATAGCTATCGAGAGTTAAATCTACAGATCCAGGCCAATATCAACCTAATGAACTAAATCATCCAACAACAGCGAGGAAAAGCTAGGAGGGACCCTACCCCTTACTCGACATCGGAAAGCTCTAGTTCATCGGATGGGTATCATAAGCATAGGCATTGTAGAATAGATGGATATCATGTAGAAACTTCGGGGCATCAATAACCAGAACATCATGGTTTGCCAAAAATGATAAGTGCTGGTCCCTCCACCTAAGATAGGAACTCGCTTGTGCATGCTGGGATTTAAACTGGAGCTGCTTAGGCTGATTTGGATATGGAGTTTAGTTAAATGTTGACCAAATGCTTCCTCGAAATAATGATGAAGTAAATTTATGAGATACACGTCGAGAAGATGTTAAATATGACCACTGCTTGGCATCGACTACCCAAACATCGGACTTGTTGGATATGGTCGGATAGCTAGTGAGAGCAAGCCAAGGCTTGACCAATGATGACTGGGAAATCTCAAGATGCCATACCCTGTTCATTGATAATGTTCTTCATGTAGAATATCCAAGGAGGTACAACATGTCATCAATGCCACTTATGAGGGAAAAACCGACCCAAGCAGCACATCATGAGATATGAATAGTTGATGGATTTCGCACGAGAATATGATGCGACCAAGTGTAGATGCTTTCCTATAACTCTCTCTGGAATAGCAACGATGTGATTCACAAGATTACTCCCATTATTAACTTCTAGATTTGATGATTTGGCAACAAAATTTGTGGAGCAATTTCGAATTCACGTAACTCGTCCTAAGGATTTAATGTCCTAGTTCAGTGTGATTCAGGCTCTAGGAGAATCATTGAAAGATTATTTGGAGAGATTTCATACAGCAGTTATAGAGATCGGTAATCTGAATGATCGTGTGATATAGGCGACCGTAAGGAGAGGGATAGATCCAGAATCCGACTTCGGTGATTGGTTAGTTGGCAAGCAGCCTACAACATTGGAATGCTTACGTAAAGGTAGCTTAGTATTTGAGAATGGAGGAAGCTAGATCCTCTAGATAGAAGAATGGTGCAAGACCAAGTGAAGAGGGAGTGCAGAGTAATATTGAAGAAAAGTAGTCATATGAAAGCTCAGGAAAAGTTCTAGTGAATGTCCAAAACGAATCGAACCGGCAAAAGAAAGGCGGAGATAGGAGTCAAGAATGAAAGAGGGATTCTAGGGAAAGAAAGCCTAGGATTCTGATGTACAACAATTGCACGCCACTGAATACATCCTTGGAGAATATCTATTTGTCTTCTTGTAATACTATGTAGTAAAGGAAGCCACCTCCGAAAGAATTGACAGAGAAGTAGAAGCAACCCAAAAAATATTATAGGTTTCATGAATGTGATGGGCATAATGCCAATGAATGCATGCATCTCCAAGATATTATTAAAAAGACGATTCAAGAAAGGAACCTGCATGTGCCGACGAAAGATTGGTGACCATTACAATAGACAGAGGATCGCATCCAACTAATAAAAGTTGGCATGAGATAAAGCGCTACGCTAGCGCAATTAAGCGTGTGGATTTTGAATGATGTTCCAATGTGGAGGATGGAGCTCTATCGAAATAGCAACATTTAATGGAAAATAATATCATGTTTAGGAATAGAGATGTAGACAAGGTGGAGGCTCCAATGATCGATACAATGGTCATTTCGACAATTATCGGCCCCATTTTTCTGAGAAGGATATTGATTGGCTATGGAAGTTCTGTAAACATAATTTTAAAGAAAGCTTAAGATTAGATGAAGATGGAAGCAAAGGACTTAAAATTTTCTAAAGCCCGCACACACGGTTTTAATGGTGTTGTTACTAAAGCCGTTGGTTGTGTTGATTTACCTATAGAGTTGGGTGAAAGGGACCGTAGGAGAGTGCGTGTAACGATCCTGAATTTTGAACAATTTAAAAATGAAGATATTTAATTAATTTTAAATATTTGAAATAATTTTAAATTGAATTCCAATAAAACTATGAAGTTGGCGATTAAATTTTTGAATTTAATCTATTTAAAGTTGAATAGAAATTTGAATTTAACTTTGAAGTTTGAAATTGAATATTGAAATTGTATTTTAAATTCAAACAAATGACTTAGAAAAAAAATAGTTTGGAGTTACGAATTATATTTACGTAAATTTATAAATAGATGTTGATAGTTGAACTTCAAAACGTTTCTATGTTTATTAAAGAAAACAATTTACAAAAAAAAATTTAATTCAAAATAAAAATAAAAATATAATTATATATATAATAAAATAAATAAAGAAATACGCATAGTTAAAAATTCAAACAACATATTTATAAATTTTGAAAAAAATATAATGTAACTACACTTAGTTAAAGTTTTAACAACAAAAATAATAAAAAACAATTGAATTTAAAATGAAAAAAAAAATAATAAGAAAAAAATAAAAAAATAAAAAAAATAAAATAAGAAGTATATACTGCCTTACCTTCATCAGCTACAAACATGCCTTGTTCCACGCCCTAAATCATGCAAGAGACATTATCTCCTCTGCAAAATCACGTCTCCTCCTTCTATTTTATACCCGACCTCCTTTCCCCCTTTTCTCATTCGAAACCTAATCTAAAAAAATTGAAAAAATGGTGGCGGCTCTTTTTCGTCCCTCTCCCTTCAGAAATTAGGGTTTGCTTCATCTTCATTCGCTCGGCTTCATCTTCATTCGATTGCGTTGCTTCGACCTTGTTTCGATTGTGCTGTGCTCAGTACTCTTCGGCTGTTTCGATTTTGAAAGGTGAGTTCTTTGCTCACGATTGATTTTAATGCAAGTGTTTAAATTTGTTGAATTGAATGTTTTGGTTGCATGCTATGATTTGGGGGAAGGCTATTTGCTGTCACTTGCTCGATTTGCTTGAATTTAAACTGTTAAGAACAGATGCTACTTAAATGTTGTTTTAAATTTGATAAGAACAGATGCTATTGAATCTTTATTTATAAACTGATGAGGTTGCTGCATGTGATGGATGTGAATTTATCTATATTGTGATGGATGCATGCTTGTGTATATGTATATATATGCCACCTCTGTTATGATATACAGTTTCAAGAAAAAAAATTATAATACTGTGAGTAAAGTCAGAAATTAATCAAGAAATTTACAAGTTTATTAGTGGTAGATGTATGAACATATGCTTGCTGTTGGAAAAAAAAAATGCTCTTGCATGTTCACTTGAGTTTTGAAATTGTTGTCTCATTTTGAAAACAGTGCAGTCCCTTTGTTTTTGAGATATATGCATTTTGACTAGTTCACTTGCTCGTTTGTGTTGGCTCTGTTAGCTTTGGGTTCACTGATCAGTACACGTACATGTTGAGTCTCATGACTTTGTCTCTATTTTGACCCTTGATCATTTCATGTTGGCATTTACACCACTTTGCATTTTGTGCATTGCTGTCATTTAAGTTGGTCACTGTTGCATTACTTGTGGCAGTTGCTATGTTCACCTGCACTGCTTCATGTTGAATTCATTTGAGTTGTTGCAATTTAGTTCAAGTTTCTCTGTAACTTCGCTTTTTGCCTTGCATTGACCATGGCTTTGCTTGGTGGTGCATTTTGTTGCGGCCTGTACATGTATTACTAGCTCTGGTTCATCTTTGTTGCTTCACCACAGTTTGCATTTGCCACGCTTGTGTTCCCTGTTATCAACTGGCCCTGATTATGTTTTGACCCGAAGTGGTACTCGGGTGATTATGTTTTTGACTCGGAGCATAAGGTTTTAAAACTTGAAGTAAATGGTGGGGTATCTCGGGTTTATGGTGCAGGGTTTTATAACAGAGAAGTTGCAGTTTTCATGTTTAATGAAATTCATGTTTAAGTTGAAGACTTAATTCAAGTATGAAATTAAACTGAGTTCAAATAAGGTTTGAAGTTCAAAATTTTTAAAAATGGAACTTTTAAATTTAAACAAAGTTTTAAATTCTGTTTAAATCAAGAAATTTAAAAAAACTGTTTCAGGCTTTATAACAGAGAGTATTTGTAGTTTGAATTTTAAATAGAATTCATATTTTAAGGTGTAACCTGGATTTAAGTATTAATTAGAATTGAATTCAAGTGGAGTTCTGAGTTCAAGGTTTTGAAAATGAGATTTTTAAATTTAAACATAGTTTGAAATCAAGTTTAATAATAGTTCAGGTTTTAAAACCTGAGAATTTTGTTGCAGGTTTTTGAGTACTGTGTCTGGTTTCATTTTTGAAGTTGAATCTTGCTCCTTTGCTGTTTGGTCCCATGTTCATGTGTGTCTTGAATTTCTGGTACTATCACACTGAAATTGATTCAGTTGTACATTTGTTCATCAAGTCTCCCCTTTGCACTATCTTTTGTTGCTTTCATGTAGCTTGTATCATTTGTTTCCCTGCACTTGTTTCACTGTAATCGTACAGGCTTCACTGCCCTGTACGTGATCCGTGTTGCATGCCTGCTGCTGCATGCTTGTTTGCTTCATGTTTTTGTTCAAGTTGGCACTAGTTTTGCCTTGAGCATTTTCTTTGCAGTGATTTGTCCGATTTGCGCTTGCACGCGTGTTGGCGAGGCAGTGCACATGTGTATTAATATACGTGTGTACTGCAGCCACACAGGATCGACAGTTTTTAAAATTTGAAGTTGTTAATAATGAAAATCCATAATAGATTTTAAATTGGTTCATTTGTTTCATCATCTCTGTGACCATTTTATTCAATTCATTGCAAATTTAATTACTTGAATTAAGATTAATCCTGACTCGAGTGTTTTGTGTTTTGCAATTAACGCTCGGGTCAGATCGAGTATTTTTACAGCTTGAAGATTTTCAGGCCGCGAAGTTAGAGAGAGAGGGGAAAACACTTCACTAAAGTTTTTCGAGAAATTTTTTTCTTGTACTTAATGAAAATAAATTGTTCCGCTGTATAGAAAAAAAAATGAATGCATTGTACAAACTCTGATATATGTATGTAAGAAAAATTCATTTATGAATAATATTATGATTATTCTGTGATTCTGTGGCTGATTCATTTTACACTTTATAAACTGAACAACAATCCGTCATTTTGAACGTTTCTAGTTGGTTTAATTACCGACTAGAGACGGTCAGGGCGGCGGGTCGTTACAAAAAGTGGTATCAAAGCTTTGGTTTACTCAAAGCTCAGTTTATGATGTTTAATATGAATAGTTACTAGGACCACTTTAAAAGAAAGTGCTTTTCAAATTTAAAGAAGTATAAAATTGTTTTCTTTAAAATAAAAGGTATTTTGAAAGTTTGAATTATTTTGAAAATTCCCCTCTCTAAATTTAAGTTTGCGTTAGTTCTCTTCGGTGAGGTCTTCTCAGATTTGAGTTTCAATTGTTTGGAAACTCATTATCGAATTATTGAGATTTATGAAAAATGAAATATGAGTTAAGTGAATTAATGAATTGGTTTAAATTGGTTTAAATCGAATAACTTGAATATTTCAAGTAATAATTGGGAAATAAAAGGATATGTTAATTTGGTTATAACCAAGAGAATTATTGAATTATAACTTGGGAATTTGATTCTGAATTCTTTTGAAATTGATTTCAAATGTTGTTAAGAACGAATTAGTAAATAAATGAATTATAAGTATTTAACTTATAATATGGATTTTGGGTATATAACTGAGTTATATAAATTGAATTGAATTGAATTAATAAAAAGATTTATAAATCGAAGTTTTATAAATAGAAAGGGAATTTGTAAAGATTGTTTATAAATTCGAAACCAATTGAATTTGATAAGTAAATTGTTGTAGCTTATTAAAGGAGATATGTCCACGATTTTGGACAGTAGGTAATCCTTTAAAAATAAAAAAATAAGTTGTAGAAATGATGAAATTGGTTGACAAAGCATATTCACGATTTTGGACAGTGAATATATTATTGAATAAAACGGATATGTTTTAGGGAAGTGATATTATGGAAGGAAATTTAATTGTTGATTTAACTGTATGAATCAAACTGAGTTTGATGTAAAGTTTATATTTCGAGTTTAAAACTATTGTCTAAAATAGTTAATGTGGAAATATGAATTTAATGGAACTAAATCGAAGAATAATTTACTAAAGAACTAGTTGATTATTTTTGAAAAAGGAAAGCAAATGCAAAGTTCAAATGAAATTTATATTTCAAATTTGAAGTTGTCAACACGATAATATATAATAGGTTTAAATAGATTCAGTGATGAATTTGAATTTAAACGTGCGGGAAATTAAATTAAGTGAAAAACTTAATATTGAAAAGTTTGAAATCGGTTTAAAACCAATATTGTGAAAAGTATAAGGAATTCAAACTTTGAATTAAGTTGAAGTTGAAAAAAAGTTAATAGTTTTAAAAGTGTTTTAAAATGCATTAACTATCGAATACATAGATTTCAACATTCAATTGTTGAAATAGACGTTTTCGAGAAGAATAAGGAAATGGTAGACTATAACACTATTGTTATAGTAAATGGTTTCCGGAAGGAAATGTTGTTTTTAGTATTGGGATTTATATATCTATCTTAAATCCGAATCCCTATGCTAGTGATTTTGAGTTGTCGTAACGATGTTTTACGCAACATTCGTTTTAACTCAAATAAATGTGTTTAAAAGAATGATTTCCTTAAAGAATGAAATATATACTTAATTTTGATTCAAGTATATTGAATATTTTCAAAGTGTTGAAAATAAAAGAATTTGTGAATTACTTATTATTGAATAAGTATGGAAATATTTTCCAATATGAAATGAAAGGTTTGAAATTTTATCTTTTAAAGATAAATTGAAAAATGAATATTTGAAATTGGTTTCAAATGGCTAAGTGTGAAAATTTTATATCTTGTAAAGATATTATTTTGAGAAATTTGAACGATTAGTTCAACTTGGAAATTTTTCAAAGAATTGAATTTTGAGTTAAATTGAGTTTAACTTTGACACCAAAAACAATATAAGTTCAACTTTGAATTTTGGATAGTCGATTGGGATTGTATGTCTAACATTGTGAATTGATGACATAGCATTTGATCTCTATTAAATATATATCCGTGGTGGCGGAGAATTTATTCTTTTAGCTTAACACCCTTCTCTGAGACGTACGAGCTTAGAGGTTATATATCGATAGACATCAATTATGTGTTGAGAATTGACGATGTAACGTGAAATCCAAGTCGAATGTGAAGTCGATAATGAATTGGATTATGAATGTGAATTAGGTTTGAGATAACCTTAAATTTTCAAATCGATTTAGAGGAAAATTTTAAACGTGATGGAAAATTTGGAATCCTCTATTTGTTGTGAATGTGAATTGAGTTTTCGTAACTTATATATGTGAATATAATTCGAAAACCATCAGTTTGGAAAGTCATTATTATGAAAATCCTGTGTAGGTTTACATAGGTATGATATGTACGAAATGTGAAATGAAGTACTATATGTATATGACATATGTTTTCTAAAAAACTGAGGATATGGAAATGTACCTTCCATTTATTATGTGTGAAGGTGATTGGAACTCGGTGGAGTGTCCATTGAAAATCGTAGCTACGTAGAATTCCATTAGTGGAATGTCCATTGGGACTGATATGATATCCCCCACGATGGATCATCGTGTTTGGGATTATGTGATTTATGCTGGCGTAATTCGTGGGGCGTGATGCCTACAGTTACAAGCGATTCCACTGAGATAGTGGCGCAACCGCCGAGTAAACTGTGATCTGGAAACCGAAGCGAAATTCGAGGGGCGTGATGCCTAAGGCTACGAGCGATTCTACTGAGATAGTAGCGTAACCGCCGTGTGGACCACGATCTAAGGCGATAACCATGGCGAAATTCGAGAGCGATGAGAAATCTAAGATTACAAGTGATTCTACTGAGATAGTAGCGTAACCGCCGGGTAAACTGTGATCCATGGGGGAACGTGCTTTCCATATCCATTTTTAAAAGAATTTTTAAAAAAGTATTTTCACTGGGAGTTGAAGCAAGTATGTTTAGTACTTGGAGATTTTTAGTCTTGCGCCTGGCCAGCGTATGCCTAAAGTCTGTGAGAACGACGATGGACTTGTTAAACTTCGAGTTATCAAGTATTTTCAAAACTTTGAATAGAAAATCAATAATCTGAAATTAGAATTACATAATTCTAACTTAATGAATTAAGAAAGAAGATCTTTTTGAATATTTTGAAAGCACACAGTTTTGGATAAGATATATTATGCAAATATTTAGCATGAAAGATTTCAAGTTTAAAAATCTGAGTTTTTGTAAGTCAAAAATTTGGTAAAAGACTTTTGAGTCTTGATTATTGAAATTGATAAACAAAACTAGTAAATGAAATAAATGGAATGAATTCTATATTTATTTGCGAGTTTGAAACTTGGTAAAATTATGTAGGGTATAAATATCGGTGAGATTTTAGCAATCGTTTTTCCTAACTTATAATTTCGGGACGAAATTCTTTTAAGTAGGGGAGATTGTAACGATCCTAAATTTTGAACAATTTAAAAATGAAGATATTTAATTAATTTTAAATATTTGAAATAATTTTAAATTGAATTCCAATAAAACTATGAAGTTGGCGATTAAATTTTTGAATTTAATCTATTTAAAGTTGAATAGAAATTTGAATTTAACTTTGAAGTTTGAAATTGAATATTGAAATTGTACTTTAAATTCAAACAAATGATTAGAAAAAAAATAGTTTGGAGTTACGAATTATATTTATGTAAATTTATAAATAGATGTTGATAGTTGAACTTCAAAATGTTTCTATGTTTATTAAAGAAAACAATTTACAAAACAAAATTTAATTCAAAATAAAAATAAAAATATAATTATATATATAATAAAATAAATAAAGAAATACGCATAGTTAAAAATTCAAACAACATATTTATAAATTTTGAAAAAAATATAATGTAACTACACTTAGTTAAAGTTTTAACAACAAAAATAATACAAAACAATTGAATTTAAAATGAAAAATAAATAATAATAAGAAAAAAATAAATAAATAAATAAATAAAATAAGAAGTATATACTGCCTTACCTTCATCAGCTACAAACATGCCTTGTTCCACGCCCTAAATCACGCAAGAGACATTATCTCCTCTGCAAAATCACGTCTCCTCCTTCTATTTTATACCCGACCTCCTTTCCCCTTTTTCTCATTCGAAACCTAATCTAAAAAAATCGAAAAAATGGTGGCGGCTCTTTTTCGTCCCTCTCCCTTCAGAAATTAGGGTTTGCTTCATCTTCATTCGCTCGGCTTCATCTTCATTCGATTGCGTTGCTTCAACCTTGTTTCGATTGTGCTGTGCTCAGTACTCTTCGGCTGTTTCGATTTTGAAAGGTGAGTTCTTTGCTCACAATTGATTTTAATGCAAGTGTTTAAATTTGTTGAATTGAATGTTTTGGTTGCATGCTATGATTTGGGGGAAGGCTATTTGCTGTCACTTTCTCGATTTGCTTGAATTTAAACTGTTAAGAACAGATGCTACTTAAATGTTGTTTTAAATTTGATAAGAACAGATGCTATTGAATCTTTATTTATAAACTGATGAGGTTGCTGCATGTGATGGATGTGAATTTATCTATATTGTGATGGATGCATGCTTGTGTATATGTATATATATGCCACCTCTGTTATGATATACAGTTTCAAGAAAAAAAATTTATAATACTGTGAGTAAAGTCAGAAATTAATCAAGAAATTTACAAGTTTATTAGTGGTAGATGTATGAACATATGCTTGCTGTTGGAAAAAAAAATGCTCTTGCATGTTCACTTGAGTTTTGAAATTGTTGTCTCATTTTGAAAACAGTGCAGTCCCTTTGTTTTTGAGATATATGCATTTTGACTAGTTCACTTGCTCGTTTGTGTTGGCTCTGTTAGCTTTGGGTTCACTGATCAGTACACGTACATGTTGAGTCTCATGACTTTGTCTCTATTTTGACCCTTGATCATTTCATGTTGGCATTTACTCCACTTTGCATTTGTGCATTGCTGTCATTTAAGTTGGTCACTGTTGCATTACTTGTGGCAGTTGCTATGTTCACCTGCACCGCTTCATGTTGAATTCATTTGAGTCGTTGCAATTTAGTTCAAGTTTCTCTGTAACTTCGCTTTTTGCCTTGCATTGACCATGGCTTTGCTTGGTGGTGCATTTTGTTGCGGCCTGTACATGTATTACTAGCTCTGGTTCATCTTTGTTGCTTCACCACAGTTTGCATTTGCCACGCTTGTGTTCCCTGTTATCAACTGGCCCTGATTATGTTTTGACCCGAAGTGGTACTCGGGTGATTATGTTTTTGACTCGGAGCATAAGGTTTTAAAACTTGAAGTAAATGGTGGGGTATCTCGGGTTTATGGTGCAGGGTTTTATAACAGAGAAGTTGCAGTTTTCATGTTTAATGAAATTCATGTTTAAGTTGAAGACTTAATTCAAGTATGAAATTAAACTGAGTTCAAATAAGGTTTGAAGTTCAAAATTTTTAAAAATGGAACTTTTAAATTTAAACAAAGTTTTAAATTCTATTTAAATCAAGAAATTTAAAAAAACTGTTTCAGGCTTTATAACAGAGAGTATTTGTAGTTTGAATTTTAAATAGAATTCATATTTTAAGGTGTAACCTGGATTTAAGTATTAATTAGAATTGAATTCAAGTGGAGTTCTGAGTTCAAGGTTTTGAAAATGAGATTTTTAAATTTAAACATAGTTTGAAATCAAGTTTAATAATAGTTCAGGTTTTAAAACCTGAGAATTTTGTTGCAGGTTTTTGAGTACTGTGTCTGGTTTCATTTTTGAAGTTGAATCTTGCTCCTTTGCTGTTTGGTCCCATGTTCATGTGTGTCTTGAATTTCTGGTACTATCACACTGAAATTGATTCAGTTGTACATTTGTTCATCAAGTCTCCCCTTTGCACTATCTTTTGTTGCTTTCATGTAGCTTGTATCATTTGTTTCCCTGCACTTGTTTCACTGTAATCGTACAGGCTTCACTGCCCTGTACGCGATCCGTGTTTCATGCCTGCTGCTGCATGCTTGTTTGCTTCATGTTTTTGTTCAAGTTGGCACTAGTTTTGCCTTGAGCATTTTCTTTGCAGTGATTTGTCCGATTTGCGCTTGCACGCGTGTTGGCGAGGCAGTGCACATGTGTATTAATATACGTGTGTACTGCAGCCACACAGGATCGACAGTTTTTAAAATTTGAAGTTGTTAATAATGAAAATCCATAATAGATTTTAAATTGGTTCATTTGTTTCATCATCTCTGTGACCATTTTATTCAATTCATTGCAAATTTAATTACTTGAATTAAGATTAATCGTGACTCGAGTGTTTTGTGTTTTGCAATTAACGCTCGGGTCAGACCGAGTATTTTTACAGCTTGAAGATTTTCAGGCCGCGAAGTTAGAGAGAGAGGGGAAAGCACTTCATTAAAGTTTTTCGAGAAAATTTTTTCTTGTACTTAATGAAAATAAATTGTTCCGCTGTATAGAAAAAAAAATGAATGCATTGTACAAACTCTGATATATGTATGTAAGAAAAATTCATTTATGAATAAGATTATGATTATTCTGTGATTCTGTGGCTGATTCTGTTTAAACTTTATAAACTGAACAACAATCCGTCATTTTGAACGTTTCTAGTTGGTTTAATTACCGACTAGAGGCGGTCAGGGTGGCGGGTCGTTACAGTGCGGATCTTGTCGTTTGTTGTTTTAGATGTTGACCTCCTTACAACATTTTTTTGGGCCGACCGGCCCTACTCAAATTTCGAGTAGCCTTTGCCCTATAGTGTTGGACTTTGAAGTTTTCGACAGATAATGGTGTTGGAGTTACTCACAGTAATCAGGTGGTTGGACGTGCATGTTATGTGGCCGAGTTGAGGGATGCTCAATGCAAAGAGAAAGGTAATGGTGTGGACAAGACTGCCCACAACCAAGCTACCGAAGTTTGACAACCAACGTCTGAGCTTGGCTCGGGCACCATAGTCGGTTCTATAGAGATATAGATCCGAGGGATGATAAGGAGGAGCCCATAGAGACCAAGGTTGCGCCGGCTAAGCTGACGATTGACATCGCAGTCAGCCACAATGACCCATCATGGGTCCTAAAAATCAGATCACATCTTAGCCCCTCGATGATGAAAGAATTTACAGGATTTCACCAAGCGAACCTTAACGTGTTTGCTTGGACTCACTTTAACATGTATGGAATCTTGCCTACCATTGTGAACCATCCATTGAATACCGACCCGAGGCATGTCTCGGTGAAACAAAAAAAGATGCAGCATGGATTCAGGGAAATATGCTGCTCTTAAAGAGGAAGTGAATAGACTCAAATACAATGGGTTTATCCACGATACCACTACCCTCGGTGAGTATCTAATCTCGTGCTTGTGAAAAAGGAGAACACAAAGTGGAGAATATGTATTGATTACTCAAACTTGAACAAAGCATGTCTAAAAGACAGTTTTGTCCTTTTGAGAACCGAAAAACTAGTGGACTCAACTACGGGACATGAATTGCTATCTTTTATAGATGCGTATTCAGGATATAACCAAATCCGGATGCATATTCCCAACCAAGAGCAAACAATTTCATTATCGATGTCATATTATATTGCTATGTGGTGAGGTCATTTGGACTAAAGAATGCAGAAGTGACTTACCAATGCTTAGTCAATAGGATGTTTAAAGATCATATTGGAAAAACGATGGAAGTATATGTGGATGGTATGCTCGTGAAGTCACGATGATTAAGTGACCATAGTAGAGAATTGGCAGAAATGTTTGGCATCCTACAACATTACAAAATGAAAATTAATCCTTTGAAGTGTTCTTTTGTCATAGCATCGGGAAAGTTCCTGGGTTTTATTGTTAACGCCCATAGAAATGAAGCTAATCCTGAAAATAATTCAAGCTATCCACGATATCCATGCGCTAAAGGCTATCAAACAAGTGCAAAGTCTGAATAGGAAAGTTGTTGCCTTAAGCCGATTCATTTCCAAAGCTATTGGCAAATGCATTCTTTTCTTTGAATTGATTAGGAAAGGGAAAAGAAACTTCAAATGGACATAGGATTTTAAAGATGCATTTCAAGCTTTGGTGAATCATTTGGAGAGACCCCACATCTTGTCAATGCCTGGTGGATCATGAATTTTTGTACATCTATTTGGCTATATCGGTACATGTTATAAGTGTTGCATTACTTCATGAGGAGAATCAAATTTGGAGACTGGTTTGCTACGTTAGCAAGCAATTGATGGGAGCTGAAAGGAACTATCTAAAAATAGCAGAATTCATTGCACATGACGACTCCTTAGAGAACAATGAAATCCCTACCATATGATGCAAAATTGTATACTGATGGAGCATCCGGTGATCATGTCCTAGAGCTGGAATTATGCTTGTAACTCCTGAAGATTGGTCGATTTGTAATGGTTTAAAGCTTCATTTCCCAGTGACAAATATCGAAGCCGAGTACGAAGCTCTGATTGTTGGATCTAAACTCGCTAGAGAACTAGGAATAAAGTCCCTCGAAATATTTTGTGATTCACAGTTGGTAGTATACCAAGTCACGGGAGATTATCAAGTTAAAGTACAATGGCTTGCTCCATATCTAGCCCAAGTCCAAAAGTTATTGACTAAATTTTAGTACTATGACATTTCGCATATTACACAAGACCGAAGCAGAGAGGCCGATTCATTAGCAAAGTTTGTTAGCACTGGTGATGCGCAAAGATGGGCTTGGTGCCAATCGAGGTACTAGATGCCCCAAATATAAATCTGATGGAAATTGACCAAGTACTAGAGACGGTGCCTGAAAAGGAACTGTCGATGACTCCATTTAAAGATTATTTTCTACAGGAAATTCTTCCCGAAAGAGTGAATAAAAAGTGACAAATCCTTCGCAAAGCTTCATAGTATATTATACAGAAAGGAGTTATGTAAAGAAAGGGTTTCTTGTTCCCCTTCTCTAATGTATCACTCATGATGAAATAAAACGAGTCCTAAAGGAAGTCCATGAAGAGGAATGTGGCGATCATACTAAAGGGCAAACCCCAGCAAAGAAAATACTCCATTATGGGTATTATTGCCTAATAGTTAGTCGAGATGTTATGAATCATGTAAGATAATGCGATAAGTGCCAGATATATGCAAAAGTTCCAAGAGCTCTGCCAATTGAAATTACACAAATGGTCAGCCCATGGCCATTTGCCATCTAGGGCATAGATATTATCGATTCCTTATCGATCTCTAAAGATGGTGCAAAGTACGATATTGTTGCAGTTGATTACTTCACTAAATGGGTCGAAGAGGAGCCTTTAGCCATGATAACCACTAAGAAAGTAATCAATTTCATTATCTGGAACATCATCTATCGCTTTGGTCTTCCACAGACTACTGTAACAGACAATGGGACTCAATTTGATAGTGCCAAATTCAAAGATTTTTGCCATCTGCATCGTATTGAAAAGAGATTTGTGGCATTTGATCATTCTCAAGCAAATGGACAAGTTGAAGCTGTGAACAAAGTCATAAAGTCCATTCTAAAGAAGCGTCTAGAAAAGGCTGGAGGCAAATGGGTGAATGAACTCCCAACAACATTATGCGTTTATAGGACCACCCAGAAGTCTGCGTCTGGTCATACTTAATTCGCCTTTGCTTACGATTCTGAGGCGGTTACTCCTATAGAGCTTGAAGTTCCTTCCCATCGAATAACTTATTATGATTCCAAAACAAACAAAGATCTCCTTTTGGAATCTCTAGACTTCATAGATGAGGAACGCGAGGAAGCTGATTTGAGGGCAGCTGCACATCGACACCGAGTCATCTGATACTACAACACTAAAGACCGACCTAGAACCTTTGAAATCAATGATCTTATCTTAAAATGGGTTTTTCCTGCCCCTTTACATATGAATCCAACCTAGGAAAGACCGTACGTAATTGAGCGGAGACTTGGAGAGGGAACCTTCAAGCAAGCGACTGTTGATGGCATCACACTCCCAAGGGCGTGGAATAGCGAGCACTTATGATATTTCACTTAGTTTGTTTCCTTTTCATTCAGCCATATTTAGTTTCAGAATTTTATTTAGAATTTGTTTTTCCATATATGTAATAAGACACTTTATGTCACTACTTTTTATTCAGCAATAGAACTTTGAATTTTCTATCATATCTGTAACCTGCCATTGCAGTATATGATAGTTGTGATATGACCAACTAAATCCCACTGTTCGATTGGACTGACATAACTTTGAAGTTGTTGAGAATCGACATGTCACTTATTTAATAACCTTATACTTGAGGATAAAACGACCATTTAAAGAAAACTAAACTCGACAGTCCAAATAGCTCGCATCCCCAGAGTGCGAATATGAGAATAAATGTTAAATGGGTTTAACTGACCCCATATGGAATGACTCTCATCCTTAGAGTATGGATATGAGTATAAATGAAATAAAAGATGTGACCTGATCGCCCATTAACTAACTCTTACCCCCAGAGTGCGGATAAGAGTATAAACAAATAGATGAGTGCAGTTCGACTACTCATTATTCCATCTACCACTAACTCCGCTAACGTGAGATAGGAGGTAGGGTATAATTACTCAAACCACTGAATTTGATTATGTAACACTAAGCTCGAGCTCAATGTTTGATATGACTCGAGGCCATGACCTCAGGGAGGCCTTGGGATGGTTAAATCAGATCGATACCCGATCCGATGAGCATTGAATCACAAATACGTTAAATGAAAAATATGATAGCTTGATCATTTAAACAATTGTATATGAGAATTCTACACCAAAAAATAATAATTCTCATTCACACTAAATTTGATGTACACAATACAAGTTTATCCAAAATGAGAAATAAAAGTGGGGGTCGTACCCAAACAAACATGGCCAACGAAAAGAAAAGGAAGCCATCCAAGCACGTCACACCAACCCGAATATTATTTCTTGGACTTTCTATCTTTCCTTTTTTTCTTGGGAGTGGCTCCTTCCGAAGTGCTACTCCATCCTCTCTTCGACTCATTCCACTTTGGCTTCTCTTCGAAGAAACATCTTTAGTTATGTGGATCATGGCAGCCTTAAAAGCAGGAGAGATCGAGGCATTCTTAGTAACAAAAGCTGGAGAGAATTCATATAGGGGAATTATCCTTCCAGGAGGGACCATCTGGAGCAGGATGCGGGATAGGAATCGACTCATTGAAATCCAAATCAATAGCTCAGTTTTTTCCTTCTTTTTCAACGATCTTCCTTCTTGACATGCTCTTTTATCCTAGGCACATTAGTAGGGTTGGAAGAGCCAGTGATTACAACATCCTCATAAAATTGAATTTCATGGTGTGGGTCGCTTCCTTCCTTGAGCATTGCCTCCATGAATTGATTATCAATAGCAATGGTATCTTCTTAAGCACCCTGAACAACGGCCAAAGTTTTAACTTTAATGGATTCTATTAGGGCCACTTGTGATCGCAATTGAGGCTATTACGAGGGAAGAGGAACGACACCTGACGGATTTAAAGCTGAGAAAAAGTAGGAGAAAAGATTATAAATATCAACTAATAACACTCAAATTTTTTGAAAAGCGGAAAATGTCGATGAAATACCTTCCTCGGTGTGACTCCCCATGTTGAGCTGAAATACCCTTAGAACTAAGTTTGGGAATTGGAGAAAGCTAAGGCTTGCCCGGCTCATACCCGGGAATGGTTAAAGAATCTACCATGGAGCTAGGGATAATCTGGGGTGCTAGGGGCAATTCAGTTGTAACATTGGGTTGTGCCGACCCAGATCCATCGCCCACTTCATGTGAAGAAACAACAACAGACTCTTTCTGAGATGTAACTGGATATCATGCAAGGTTTTAGGTTCATTACCCAAAAGCATTTTGCTTTCAAGCCTAGACAGGTCGATTTCCTTAGTATTAAGAAGTTTCTTTTCTTCTACAATAAGAAATTCCCATGTGCACCAGAGCTGATAGGGATAATTATCACCGAGCCATGTTAAATTTTTATGCTTAAGAATATTGGCATTGTAAAGAATAAGAAGGGGTTCGAGTTCGTTCATTGTCTCCTCCCTAACCTTGTCCATGGTAGCTTCTGTTTCATGTTGAATAAGCGCATCAACATCTTTGGCCATTTCAACGACCGTGTCTCTCTTATGTCTAACATTCAACAGCTCGTCCCTAGCATCTTGAGCGATTTTCTAAGCATCATATTTCTCCTTAGTTGCACACTCGATGTGATGCCTCATCTTTATGCTGTATTAGAAAAGAACATTGTAATGTAATATCGTCTGTTAATATGGAGAATAAGGCTTAGTGGAAGCGACTATCTGTATTATTACTTCGGACGAGTATCGATACATCGAATTGATTGAATATATTTTCCTTTTATAAGTGGATCCAACATATTCGATCCAGGCACATAACAACGACACAGTGGCTTAATATAATTCAAAATAATATAAAATATATCAAAACAAAGAATAACATTATGTGACAAAGAAATATAAATATTTCTCATAAAGAAAATGTGAACATATATACGATACATGATGTGAACTACTAAATGTGGTCATAAAAGATCCATGATATACATAAGGATTACTCAAAAGAATATATAATCAAATGAGTTCCTATCTCAACATACAAGGTAGGCTATAATACTACTAGACTACAAGGCTACAGAAAATATGCAGAAGCTTCAAACTAATTCAACTCTAAGATGACCAAGTAGAAGAACCTAAAATAACTTGGTATGACCCGAGTATTACGTAAAAATAATAAACGGATCAGTCTAGTCAAAATACAATCAATGTGAGATAAAAGTAGTGATAGTTTACAAGCCATAATAGGAACATGAAAACTCATATAAAGTTAAACAAAGAGAAATATTATCCTTCTTAAAATTATTCACAAAATCACAAAACCATTATTAGCTTATAAAAGAAAATCTTGCAAAATATTTGGTGAAACAGAAATTTCATAAAATACAGAAATAAATCACTAGAAATCCAAAAACCTAAAGGGGGAGACCTATCATAAATGGGAGCATAAAACTCACTAAACACGTGTTATCATAAATGGTCAAGGACCTATAAATGGATAGTGAATCCATAACTATAATGAGCCGAAACTCCATAAATCCACTTATCGCATATCAACATAAAAGACAAGTCATTCAACTCATCCTGGTAAATGTTATTTACCTTCAAATAGTAACTAATCAAATAAAACCGGTATGTCCCATATCGCACTTGTTTATTTGAATATTTACTATAGGTTAGTAAACACCACTCAAGAGAAAATATGGTTTAATTAGAATAATTCCGAGAACTAATAGACAAAGTAAACGCAAGCATTCCTTACCACTTGTTTTACTAAGTTGTTTAGTTGAATTTCTCACCAAATGAAGAAAGAGGTTTATATACTATTAATATGTTTGGAAATTCTTTTCTAAATTATATGTTTTGGAAAAGGAGATGAAAATCAATAAAATGAGATTTTTAAATGTTTATAAATAGTATCAAAGTGTTTAAAAAAATAGGAGTTAGAAACCTTTATGCAATATAATTGAATTACTCCAAAATCACTTCATAAATCAGTTGAAATCCATATATTTATTTTTAAATAAAAATTACTATTTATTTGAAAACCAACTATCACAAAAAATACACAAATATTCATATCATCAAAATACGAATTAAAACACTGAATTTTGGCAGTAATTGAATACATCAAAAATGGAATTTCTTCCACAGAACATAAGGCATCAAAAATGGAATTTCCTCCATTGAACACGAAAGCATCAAAATGAAATTATTTTCCATTCATTGAAAAATCAAAATTTATAATGGAAAATTATCGTACAATAACATTAAAAATTTGAGCAAAGTCTAATTTTAATATTCATAAAGCAGTAAATTGGCAATGAGAAAAAATGGAGTTGATTTACAAAACACCAACCCAACATGATCAATAAAACTAGCGTTTTCACCATTCTACCACATGCAAATGAATTTAGACTAAAAGTGTAAGGGTTACTCACCTTAACATCCAAAATTCTAAAATTGCAAGCAATCAATACAAGGCCAAAACTCAGAATTTTCTGCATTTTCATCCTCGGTGCAGCAAGGATTTGGCATGACAAAACTAAGTATTTTTCTATAGAATTTTTACAAGGAGTGTAGTTATGGGTTGAGAACAAAATATCCAAATTTTTTATTTCTATGATTTATCTATAATTAATTCGAATTTTCTACCGACATACGTTTTTATTCCAAATTTAACTCGAAAACCACTTGAGAAAAGATCGCCTTTGACCCATCAAAATAATACCAAACACCATAAAATTTGGAGCAGAGGTGCTGGAGCATGTCAGCAATAACCATCCATGTTTGATAATTTTCGGGATTTATTTTTATTTTTCTTTTAAAGTTTTGGAATGGAAGTGGCTAGGGTTTTGTTTGAGAAGAGGAAGATGGAATACGTTTTTCGGTTTGTGAAAAGCGAAGATGAGAATAGATGTATCCTCATATTTCTCAAGTTCTAATGGGCTTTATGATAATAGGTAGATATCCAATAAGAAGTGCTGCTATAATTTCTTTATTACGAAATGTTGTTAATTACAACTTTCAATTATAAAACACTTTAATTTTTATTTTAACAACATTGCTTATTTCAAAAACTTAACCGTTAAACTTTTAACAAGTTCCATATTATAAAATCTCCATTTTATAATCTACAACAAGTTTAGGTTTTATTAAACGATATTTTCATAATAAACTTTATCATTATCATTATTATTAACGTCATAAAAATACATCGTTTGTGTCCAAATATCAAAACTTAAATGCAATCTTTAATTAAAAATGGTTTTCTCCATATTCTAATAAAATGAATCATTAGTTAAGAAATCATATCCCAAATAATGAAATTAACTCCATTATAATTTATTTATTCATTTGTAATTTTTTATAGCATTTTATCTTATGCCTTTAAATTTTTCAGTTTACAACAACTAACGTTATTTTTCTCTTTTTGCAAGCTTCTTTTAATGTTAACATTTAAACTTTCAAAGTTGTTCATTTCAAAATTTTATTTTTACAACTTCCTCTTTTATTTTGCAGTAAAAAAGGTAAAGAAATTAAGCATTTACTTTTATTTTAAGAATCTACAATTCAAGGCTTCGGAAATCAAATACTTCTAGTTAGATCACCGATTCAAAACACTTTTCAAATTTTCAAAACTTTTAAAAATTTATAAAATATACAAAATTTCAACAGAGTCCCCTTTGTATAGAGAGCATTTCGAACAAATTTAATACAATAATTTAGATATACATCGATCGAAACATGGTTGGAAATAATTTAAATGTCAAAATTTTAGCATTCCATCATTTTAAACTGTGGATGTACCTTGTTTTCGAATTTTAAGCAAGTTATTTAGCTTATTGCGAATAAAAACAAACCAAATTTGCTAGTAATCCAGCACGTACTCCAGTGGTACCTATTCCTATATTTCATATAGGTTAACACATAATTTGTACCAAAATTTTAAAAATAAAATTGTTCAAACTCTAGTTTATAAAGATTTTCCTTTTTAATTTCTGAGATACGGTATAAAACCTAAGTTTTCGTAAAGAAAAATTCAAAATTTTCCAGAACACTTAAAGTAAAAGTTGTTCTACTCATTTTAGGCTTTCTAACAAGGTAATAATCATCAAAATTGGATTTATGGTCTAAAATTTATGTCCAATATACTTTAATCCTTTAGCCTTATAAATTACTAATAGGGCACAACTGCCCATTAATTTTTCAAATTCATTTTAGACCAAAAAAATTTCAAAATTTTAAAAAATGGTAAATATAAAACTTTTAGCTTACCATACTTACTTTCTTTCACAAAAAGATTGACTCCACTTGGAGCTATAGTTCTCAACGTATCATTGTTTCGATATAGTGCATTTTTAATCAACATTTCAATACTAAGGCCATTTTTAAATTATTTCTTTCAAACCATTTCAAAATCCAAAACCATATATTCCCCAAGAAATCTTTACACTATATCATTTATTACATGATCTATCTTTTGGAAAGTTCAAGACTTCAAAATTTTGGAATTTATCCTATTCAATCAACTTTCAAAGTCAAATCATCTAATAAAATCACTTTTACTAACATTTTACACTTCATATGTCATTCGGATAATAATTATTATAGTCATTTCAAGTATATTAAAATTTATATTATTTCCAAACTACTGTACAAAATTCATTTAATATGCACTAAAGCCAATGGATATGTAAAATTTTCAAACTACAAATAATTCATAATTATTCAAAATTTTATAAACAACAAATATAACTTCTTATCAAACTATCTTTTAAACAAATAGGTGTTTAAAAAATAGTAGAAAGCATAAGTTGGAAAAGACTTGTAAAACATTCCTTACTATCATAGCTTCTCAGAAAGTGCAAGTTTATTGAAATCGGATCATATTTCAAAATTTATAATTAAAACAAGTGCATGTTCAAAATTTAATATCGCTGTCTATCAATCTTAGGACAACGACAAAGATGTGCAACTTAAATCAGTTTCTGTAACATCCCGAGATTTTGGAGATTACCGTTAATATTAAATTGTAATGCAAATTATAATTTAATATTATTTTTAAAAATGAATTGGATAAGTATTTAGTTTAAATAAATTGAAATATTGGGTATTTATTAGTTTGTAGCTAATTACTTAATTAGGTGATGTATTTCAATGTTAATGAAAATAAAGTTTTAAAAACTTTATTTTGAGAATTTGTGTAGAAAGTAATCAAAGTGTGACTTTATTTGGGTAAATACAGCAATATTGAAAAACATTGTCAATATTAATCTTTTATTGTTTTTAAAACGAGGAAATTTGAAGAAATTATTTATTTTATTAAAATTAAAGATGAAATATTGTTTGGAAAAAATATTTTGATGATTAAAAAGTGTTAGAATGATTTATTGCAATTTATTTGACATGAAAGCAATTTTTATTTAAGTTATTGCATTAAAAATAGTGTTTTTACACTAAAATGGTGTAATTTGTAAAATATTGTCAAAGATGGAGTTTTATTTATAAAAATAAATTTTTATTGTCGAATAAAAATATTTTTATAATAATAATTTTAGTTACATACGTCTATTGTGTAGATTTTTATTTGACTTTCAAATGTAAAAGGAGATATATATAATGTTAAAATAGAATAAGTATGTGCATAGCTTTATATTTTCACTAAGTGTTTAAGTCTTGGGCTAATTGGGTAAGGATTTAGAACCCAAAACCCATTATCTAGAAATTTCTGGTAAGAGGAAATTAACAGTACATTTATTTCTTCTTCCTTCTCAAAACATCCGTATACAGAACATGGAAAAAAAAGATAAAATCAACGGTATCCTTCTTATAAATCAATTTTCACTCAGAATCTCTACAAATTCAAGAATTAAATCAAGAAGATAGAGAGATTAGAGAAGGTAATTTCCACCAATACCCAAAGACTTCATCAAAAATCTTAGAATTAGGTATGAATTGTCTGTAACCAATTTCTTTTGATGTGCATATCTTTGTTTTAGCCTTTATAGGTCTTTGAAGCTCCAATTCTCCTCCAAAGTTCGCTTTTTGCTATCAAAATCTTTGCTAAATCGCTGAAGTGGGTACAATTTCACGAATTGTTAGCTAAAAATTAAAGTTCTTGCGAGAAAATTTGCAAAAATGTTTACTGTATATGTTATTATTTCTGGTTCTTATTCTCTTTGTTTCCTAATTTCTGTTAGCCACTTTATTTTTGCCTTAACTCTTTCATTTCTTAACCAAACTCAAAAATTTGAGATGTTCTGAAAATCACAGACATAGATATACAAGTTCTATGTTTTGAGTTTTCTAAAATTTTGATGTTTTCTTGATCAAAATCATCCTTGTTTGTTGCTATCCCGAGAGCAAATTGACTGCAGCAACAATCACAGGCCAGAGAAGTGTTTTAGCCATAATTTACTCGTTTCTTATCCAATTTAGGTCAAAAAATTTTCTTGCTGGAAACTACATTCAGTAAGAAATAATTTCTCTTCAGGTTGCATTTTGATATTTTACTATTTTATTGACATAAAACAGATTTGAAAGCAGAAGTATAGTTATGTCTTTGATAGAATTTCCTGAGTTTGAATTGAAATTCGATAATTTTTGATTGAAATTCGATAATTTTTAATGTTTCGAGAAGCTATTATCTGCTCTGTGTTTGAAACTGAAACGAAATTGGCTTTAACTTCTTCGTTTCCTATCCGAATTTGATAATTTTGGATGTTCTAGAAAGCTTAGGTCTGTGCTACAAGTTTCATTCATTGGTTTTGTGGAATTTTGAAGTTTGCGTGGTCGAAATTATGGTTTTATATTGCTGTCCTGAGAGCAAAATGACAGCAACAACAATCGTTGACCTTAGAATTGTATTAGCTCGTTTTTTCTCTCATTCTCTTCGATTTTGATGATGTTTTGTGATATTTTGAATGCTATGATGCCTATCAATAGGCTAGCAATATTTGGAGAATTTGAAATTTCAAATTTAAATGGAATTTGAATTTATTTTGGGTTAAATTTGAATTGAATTCGTATTGAATTCAAGTTATCAGTTTTGAGATATCCCTCTTAGTTTTCTTTGCTTTCGAGAACGGTTTTCACTAAACCATTTTTGAAATACATGGATATTTCAAATTATTATTACATAGTATTTTTTTAAGTTATTTTTCTAAATAAACATTGATTTATTTCATATAATAAAGGAATTTCAAATATTGGTTTTAATAATCGTTTTCGAAAGATCGTTTTAAATTTATGTCCTCTCTAATAAAATTATTTTATAAATAAAATTACTTATTTTTATGAATTTTGGACTTATAAGAAAGAAAATTAAACGGTAAAGTAAAACATATGGTATGGCACACATGGATTTTCTTTATCGCTTAATATCGGACTTATATGATCGAAACCCTTTTGATGACCTTTTTAAGATGATTTAAGATGTTACTAAATTTTGGTTAGATTATATGGTTCGAGAACCCCAATTTGGGATTATATTCGATGAAGGACCATTTTAAGATGTGTTTCTTAATCACAGATGAAATGAGGTGAATTAAGAGCTAGAAATTCCTAATTGGAATTATGGTTATAAATAACCATCTAGATGTTATTTTTACTTGCCGATGAGATGAGGTAAGCTTCTTTTTGATGATTTTACAATGTTGAGATGTATTATGATAATTTTTACTTGGCGATGAGATGAGACAAGTCACGATGCCACTAGTACTCGTCAATGAGATGAGATGAGTATGGTGTTGTATTCACTCGCCAATGAGATGACGCAGAGTATATTTTCCCGATGTCTATGATGTTTTACTAGTGTGGTACCAACTAACGGCTAGTAAATCGTTAGGTGCAAACGTATGGTATGGGACATATGTTAACACCTATGGGGTTCCTATCCGAGAAGTTGAGATACATTCACGATGTTTACTAGTATTACAGACCACGAGTACTCGGTTGTAGTCATCACGATGTAGTCGCTACTCCGATCATCACGATGTTTTTAACTCGGGTCTTTGTGACTAGGAGTCATTATGATGTTATAGACTATAGTCATTCACGATGTTAAGATGTTATTTGACTCCAGTCATCGCGATGTTTATGGTACCAAATAGTAGTACAAATCACGATGTATCGTGCATAGCATTGCTTCGGCATGCAATCGAGGATCTGGCCAATCCAGGATTTCTTTGAGTTTTGATGTTTTAGACTTCACCGTATTTAGATGATTATTACATTGATAGCCTAGTGCTAGATGAGATGTATACAGACATGGTGAAATCATTTATGATGTTACTCTTTGATTGAGTTATTTGCATTATGGATTAATGATTTTATAGACAACTTGATGTTAAGATGGAGTTGAGATGTATTTATATATTTATACCGATGAGATGAGCTATAAATGATTATAAAGAATCTTTTATGATGAGTTTTAGTGATGGATTTGAGATGTATCTATATTCATACCGATGAGATGAGGTATGAATAAGTATAATGCTTCTTTTATGATTGGGTTTTATATTTCCTTGAATGATCCTTGGGATGTGCCAATGAGATGAGGCACATCCATATGCGTTTTATTCTATTTATGAAGGATATGTATCTTTGATGTATTATTATATCGACAACCACTTCTAAGATAGTTGAATCATTTGAAGTCATTATCCATATTCCTTTATACCGCCGATGATATGAGGCGAAAGCGATGTTTATTGAGTGTTATGTTTAAAACTTGGCTCAACGGTGTTCCATTTGCTTAAGTGTCAGTTATGGCACTTAAGTATGACTTTATCATCCTTATCTCTTCTACTTGCCAAGAAGAGATGTTGTCCTTTCTTATGATGTTAAAACCTTATTTAGGGCTTGGCATCCTTTAAGAAAAAGGATACCATAGCTTTCACCTACTTATCCTTATCGATTATTCTATTTAACTAATGATTTTAGCTAGCCTGACCCATGTGTTTTCACTCTGGTCAGACCGAGTTGTTTCAGGTATCATCTATTAGACTTAGCTTGAAGTTTATTTTGGATATCAGCTCTTCTTTCCCTTGAGTAGTTTCTGTTCTTTCGCATACTCTGATGTATTTATATTTGATTCGATGCATATGGTGTGGTTGAGTACCACCTTTATTAAATTCATATTGTATTATACTAAACATGTATCAGTGTATATGCATATATATGATGTTGATTACTGTTCTGTGATGTGCTTTACATTTAGTTATTGTATTTTGTTTTGATAGATCCGTTAGCCACCTATAGTTTTGGATTAAGCATTTAATAGGTATGTCGATCCACTTGAGATAAAAAGAAAAATCATATTGCATTTATCGAAGTATTCGGTAGATGTTTAAGACAAAATTATAGATGGTCGCCCTTAACCAGCCCTATTCTCCACTTTAGTAGACGAAATTACTCGTTAATTCTCTTTACTAAGATGTGTCTCGAGTGGGGCGTTACAACTTGGTATCAGAGCTGTGGTCAGAACAAAGTAGAATAAACACAGAACAGTACGTATACCATGATACATCGAAGTACCATACAAGTGAATCATTGTCCTTTATTCAAGCTTGTTTTCGAATCGAGCCTTGATTCTTTTTCGAGTTTTGGGATTGTTGAGATGGAATATGTCTAGGAATATAGATATATTGTATTCCATAGTATCCCATAATAGAGTTTGATGTCATCTTATCTTATATAAAATCTTATTTGGGATTATTCTATTCTTATTTTTGTCGATACAAGTGAGTTCGTATCGATGGAGCTGATTGATTTCTTTGAGCATTCTTGTTACGTTCCTTTGAGAGTTGTGAATCCTGTTGAAGGGATCCACAATGATTGGCCTGTTGTGAGCATTATGAGTTCTCTATTTTTTTCTACTTTAGCGAGTATTTGTTTATTACTCACTATCTTGAGATGTATCTGATTTGAGATGGATTGACTTATTTGATGTAAAGTCTGATCCTTTTGTTGTTATAGGATCCTATATTTATTTAGGCATCCTATTTTGATTGGTTTATTATTTTTATCACTTTGGAATGTTAATGATGATTTCGAAGTTTCTGTATTCACTCTTGAGTATCGATATGTTGATGATATATCTCAAATTCCAATCATGGTGATTTTGTTGAGGTTTTTGAGTCCGTTTGGATTTGACATCCAATCGGGAAATCGAGTGTTGAGGTAACCTTATTCCTGGCTCTTAGCTCTTCGGTTATCCTTCCACGAGGATATCCACTAAGGAATGAGGTGAGTTTCTAGATTGTTCGAGTTTTGGTTGAGTTTATCATTCAACTTCGTTTGAGTGTTCTTTTCAAATACTCAATCAATTTTATCCTTTGTAGCTTTACTCCATTTGAAGTAGTGATTCGTGGCTTGTGTGCTTCTTCTCCTTCGAGAAGAATACCCTGCTTATCTTGTATCTTGATGATTTTTGGGAGTGTCTCGTGACATATATTGACAAATACTCTATCTCCTTTTGATGATTATGAGAATCGAGTATTCTGGAAATACCACGATGCATTCTCTTAATGCTCTTTGGTTCTTAATGCTAGGATGAGACAATCAGACATGATAGTAAAGTTAATAAGATTGAAGAGGAAATTTTATACCTTAAAGATTGGAGCCTAAAGCTTTATTTCAATGACTTATGTAGTGTTGAAGAAAATATGGAATAAGATTTCAAACTTTATTTTGGGTTAGACTTACAAGAATTGTTTGTGGAAATTTATCTTTACGAAGTAAGAGAATATACGATTAAAATTACTTCTAATTGAGAAGCTATATTAAAAGTTTAAGAATTCTTCTAGTAAAGAAAAAAAATGAGTTATTTTTCTAAGTAATGAATCCTTAAACTAAAAAAATTATGTTCATACCCATCTTAGTAGGGTAACTTGATTCTTTGTGCTTCTATTGCCTTAGTGCAATACTTGAATGATTCGCATTATTGCAGTCATTGACGTTGATGGCTCTTGAAGAAACTACCTTCTTTTGAGTTTTTCTATCCTTCTTGATGTTCATTCTTTTATCTTTTTGATTTTTCCATTGTGAAATACAGAAAAGTGGGTTGATGATTTCTTTGATGACTTGATTTTGGAGTAAAGTTATGCTAAATCTCAACTTATTTCAATTTTTTTTGAGGATCTTTCTCTTTTAGTTGATTTTGCGAGGTGTTTTTTTAACCTTTGCACTCTTATTCGAAGGTGAGGTGCCTTCAAAATATTGAGTTGTTGCTTGGAATATTTCTAGAATCTAGCTAACCCTATATAGATGTTCGGGGAAATTTATAGAATAACCAAGCAATTTCCTTTTTCTTTGCCTTCATATTAATAAGAGTGAGGAATTTCGTTTCGTGCTTGTCTAGCTTTTGTTCGATAGTGAAATTGATGTGTTGTTTACAGCCTTTTTCCTCTAGAAATTGTGATGACGCAATTTTGTTAAGAGTGGGAGTCTGTAACAACCCGAGATTTTGGAGATTACTGTTAACATTAAATTACAAAAAAAATATAATTTAATATTGTTTTTACAAATGAATTGGATAAGTATTTGGTTTAAATAAATTGAAATATTGGGTATTTATTAGTTTGGAGCTGATAAGTTAATTAGGTGATGTAATTCAATGTTAAATTGTTGAAATAAATCTAAAGTAATGAAAATAAGGTTTTAAAAACTTTATTTTGAGAATTTGAGTAGAAAATAATCAAAGTGCAATTTTATTTGGGTAAATACAACAACATAGAAAACATTGTCAATATGAACCTTTTATTGTTTTAAAAAAGAGGAAATTTGAAGAAATTATGTATTTTATTAAAATAAAAGATGAAATATTTTTTGGAAAAAATATTTTGATGGTTAAAAAGTGTTAGAATGATTTATTGCAATTTATTTGACACGGAATTTTTTTTGTTTAAGTTATTGCATTAAAAATAGTGTTTTTACGCTAAAATGGTGTAATTTGTAAAATATTGTCAAAGATAGGATTTTATTTGTAAAAATATTTTTTATTGTCGAAATAAACTTTTCTTTTTTGTTATAATAATAATTTTAGTTACATACATCTGTTGTATAGATTTTTATTTGACTTTAAAATGTAAAAGGAGATATATATGATGTTAAAATATGATAAATATGTACATAACTTTATATTTTCACTAAGTATTTAAGTCTTGGGCTAATTGGGTAAGGATTTAGAACCCAAAACCCATTATACATAAATTTCTGATAAGAGGAAATTAAAAGTACGTTGATTTCTTCTTCCTTCTCAAAACACCTGTATACAGAACATAGAAAAAAAATTAATGGCTTCCTTCTTATAAATCAATTTTCACTCAAAATCTCTGCAAATTCAAAAATTAAATCGAGCAAATAGAGAGACTAGAGAAGGTAATCTCCACCAATACCCGAAGATTTCATCTAAAATCTTAGAATTAGGTATGAATTGTCTGTAACCCATTTCTTTTGATGTGCATGTCTTTGTTTTAGCTTTTATAGGTCTTTGAAGCTCCAATTCTCCTCTAAGTTCGCTGCTTGCTATCAAAATCTTTGCTAAATCGCTGAGGTGAGTATAAGCTCATGAATTGTTAGCTAAAAATTTAAAGTTCTTGCAAGAAAATTTGCAAAAATGTTTACTGTATATGTTTTTTTTTTGAATAAGGGTTCAAACTTTCTATTAGAAACCAAAAGAATGTACAATGTCCAACAGGAAAACAAAGCCTTATACAAACATTACAGGCCTAACATATTTTAACTCAATAAAGGGCCCAAATACTGTTTTAATTGGATTGTCTAACTAATACACCCGAAACCCAGTAGAATATTCAAGACATCTCGAAAGGTAAAAAAGGCAAGACGTCACTTGTCTCCTACTTCATTTACTCCTCTCGAACGAAAATAAATAAAAGAATCGTTAATGGCGGCGAGGGAGAAAAAAGACGTAGCTCTAGTCGGCTTCGTCTACTGTACCAAATCTAGACAAGAAGCGAACCAGAAAGCTTCAATTCCTTGTATCAGATCCTCCACGAGAAGAACAAAGACAGATAAGAGTCTTAAACCCGTAAAGATTGAATCTTTTAGCTTTAAAGAGAATCTAATAGCAAGTCTCTATGTTTTAGGACTCGATACTGCAACTGGGAGGCGAGGAACATCATTGTCTCTAATCCAGCGAGATCCAGAGGTCACTATCCTTAAATCTAGCAGATCTAAGCCAGAGAAGTCACTGTCTTCCATAAGTTGACGTCTTTATACTTTTAATTAGTAACTAACCCATTTAATAGCTATTACAGTGCTCGAAGCTTCACCAGTTTTACAGTGGGAAAATTGTTAATCAAGAACATCTTCTTCTACAACCAGATCTATAAATGATGACCATAGAAGACTGTATCTAGCAGCAGGGCTAAGCTCCAAAAGACTCTATTTCCTTTCACGTGGTGCTTCAGAAATCAGGTCCTCCTCAAGAAAAGTGAAGCCAATCCTCACAAGCTAAGTCTCTGACTCCCTAATGATATTTACTAGAATCTTTAATTTCATAAACTAACTCGGTTTGAAATAAAATAGGTCAAGACATCAGTCAAGAGGGCAACGGAAGACATCAATCTGCTATAGTTTCTGCAATCTTATAACTTACAAACTAGATCAAAAAAAAAAATATTGTTAATTGTAAATTATAATGTAATTTAAAAGAGAGGATGTGAGGTAAATGTAAAGATAATACAGGTATAGGTAGCCTGAATCGAGACACAGAGAAACTTGAAGATAGCAAAGAGAAGAAACGATACATATGATCAAGTCGATGAATCCCCAATTCAGCTTTGGGAGGTATATCCCCATTTCTTTGCTATTATATCAGTCATGCCATTGATGTTCTTAAAATGTTTAGATTTTACCATTCTGATATTCATTGTCTGGTATATTTTTGAGCATATCTGCGTAGTATCATTGAATCTATTATGGAAAATCCTGTCATTTCTTTCTTTCCATAAGTGCCAAATGCAAACAGAAATAGAAAGTTGGAACAAATCTGAGTTTAGATTTTTTTAAATCTTGAGATAGAAACAATTTTTTGCAAATCTTCCTTCAGAGCGAAAGAGAACAGACTTTTCGGCGAGTTAATTTTTTTTTACAATTCCAGTGCCAAACTTTTCCTGTAAAATTACATTGAAAAAATAGGTGGTCTATATTTTCAATGTGATTATTACAAAAAATACATGAGGGGTCCACAAGAATCTGTTTCTGTAGTAATCTCTCTTTAGTTAATAAATAGTTGTTAATGGCTTTAAAGAGGCATACCGCCATTTTTGGAACGTGAATTTTATTCCAAACCAATGACGACCAATTTTTTATTTCGAAACTAGTTCTAACCGAGTTCCAAACTTTTTTAAACTGGTATTGACTGTCCTTAGAACACTTCCATGACCAGTAGTCTCGCTCTCTATCCTTATGAATCTTGACACCTTCAATTTCCGCATGGATTTGAAATAAAAAACTGAACACGTCCCACTTCCACTCACCATTTTTAACAATCCTATTAAGAGACAAATTTTCCGTACCCGTTCTAAAAGTTGTGTCTATTCCAATACGTTCCATAATAGAGCTTCCATTCAGCCATGGGTCGTACCAAAGAGAAGTAGTTTTACCGTCAGTAATATTAAGAGAAAGACATTTCAAAGCTTCGTGTCTGTTCTTCAAAATGTATTTCCACACTCCCGAGTCGTCCGTTCTCTGATTGATTTCCCAAAAGCTTTTATTACCAATGTACTTACAATGTATGAGATCTGCCCAAATTCCTTCTGCATTGATGATTTTCCATATCAATTTAATGTATAATGCTTGATTCATCTCTTCTAAATTTCTTAGACCCATTCCTCCTTCTTCTTTTTGCTTACACAAAATTTCCCAGGGGATCTTACTGCTACGGCTTTTCCAAAGAAAGCTAAGAAGCAAATGCTTTATTTTAAGAACCGTAGTTTTTGGGAGACAAAAGCATTGCATCCAGAATTGAATAATAGGGTAAATGGTAGATTTGATAAGTTCTAGTCTCCCAGCTAGGCTGAGCATTCTAGTTTCCCATCCTGCAAATCTTAGCTTGATCTTCTCTATCAATAGAGAACAATCCCTATCTCTCAGATTAGTACTAGACAAGGGTATACCCAGGTACCTTATTGGGAGATTCGATTGCTAGATATTAAGTATTGAGCTAATATCAGTACAATTGACTACCCCTTTACCAAAGAAAACATTAGATTTCTCACAGCTTAGTTCCAATCTGGTAACTCTCTTCATGGTTTGAAAAGCATCACTAATAGCAATAGCATTTTGTACACTTGCTTTAGTAAAAACTATTATATCATCGGCGTAAATGAGGTGAGTTAACTTGTTGTTAAAGTCTGTGATTGGAGAAATAAGGCCATCTCTGACTTTACCGTCCATCAGTAACGTAAAATATTCCATAACCAATGAAAATAGAATAGGGGAAAGTGGGTCACCTTGTCTAAGGCCATTTGAACTCTTGAAATAACCATGCGATTCCCCATTTGCAACGATGGAAAACACAGGCGTGGTTATGATGTCTTCAATAATTTTCACCCATTTGTCTGGGAAACCCAAACTTATTAACATGTGTATAACAAAAGCTCGATTAATCGAATCATATGCCTTTTTCAAATCTACTTTAATACACATGTATTTATTATCCTTTCTTCCAAGACCCCTAATAATTTCGTGAGCAAACAAAATACCGTCCCCTATTGATCTACCTTTTATAAAAGCCGTCTGATTAGGGGACACCAACTTATCCAAAAAAAGGAGCCAGTCTGTTACAGAGTATCTTAGTGAAAACCTTGCATAAAGTGTTACAGCAGGCAATGGGTCTATAATCTTGAATTCTGGTGGAATGATCTTTTTTAGGAATCAAATGCAAGAAAGTGTGGTTCCACTCTTTTATAATTGAACCCTTATGGAAAATATCATTTAAAGCTTTGAAACTTAAGTCTTTCGAAAGATTCCAATGAATTTTGAATTTTTTTGAATTAAAGCCGTCTGGGCCTGGTGAAGTAGTTTCTTTAATATCCCACAAAGCAAATTTAATTTCTTCCAATGAAAGACCATCATTCAAGAAATTCGCACCATATTCCGAAATTATCGATTTACAAATAACTTCTGGGAACTGGTCACTTAAAGGAAGATTGAAAACTTGTTTATAGAAATTAATGGCCGATTCAGCAAATTAATCTTCCGAAACCTCCTTGTCATCAAATATAATGTTAGTCAAGCACTTTCTACTTCTTCTTCTAGACATTTTAGCATAGAAGAAAGCAGAAGCCTCATCACCCATCATCAGCCAATCACATTTAGCCTTTTGTTTGGTGTCCAGAAATTCTTTTTTGAGTGCCGTTCCCAATTTAATTTTGGCATCTTGAAATTCCATAACTAAATTGTGATCTTTTGATTTTTCCAAAAGTTTTTGAAATCTAGAACAATTTTCTCTCTGGTCATTAACCTCTTGTTTGGTATTCTGTATTTTAGCACTCCATATCTTGAGCTCTTTCTTAATGTTCTTGAGAATATATAAGATTTGAAATAGAGGTCGATCTTTCTGATCAGAGAACCATAATTTCTCAGCCAGTGGAAAGTATTGATCACACAAAGGCCAGTGATTCATAAATCTGAAAGGTCTATTTTTGACTCTAGGATTAGGAAAAAGAGAGACAAGAACAGCATTGTGATCGCTCACGGAAGGAGGCAAATATTCAGCCGTTAAATCTTGATATAAATTGATCCAGTCTAGGTTAGCGAAGACCCTGTCGATTTTAGAAAATATGTTTCGACTAGGACCAGACCACCATGAAAATTCATAACCTTTAATGTTGATCTCTTTAAGGCCTGTGTCATTTGACATATCATCTAGTTCAAATAAGTTTCCAAATGGCACTGGCTTACCTCCCTTTCTTTCTGAGGGACTTCGAATACAATTGAAGTCCCCGAAAACCAACCATGGTCTATAAATATTAATCGCATCTTCCTGTAAATTCTTCCACAATCTTTTCCTAAGATGAACAAAATTATGAGCGTAGACAAAAGTTAAATTACATTTGAATTTCAGTTTGTTGATCAATTCAATAGTAATATGTTGGTCACTCATGCTAATGTAATTGAAATCCCAAGAGTTCCCGTCAATGAGGACGAATATTCTGCATTTATAATAGCATGAAACATTACTTATAACTTTCCATTCGTCCGCCAAACCTCTTTCCAAACCTATAAGTTCTGAAAACAACAGCTTATTTTCCAAAACACCAAAACAACTTATTTTAAACTTATCAATGAGTCTTCTCATTTCTTCCATTCTATTGGGGTTATGAAACCCTCTAACATTCCAGCATGCAAACGACATTATCAAGTCTTGTTGTTTCGAGTCCTCTACAACCTACTACTTGAGGACTCTCCTTTGTCTTCCGTAGAGATGCCTAACATCTGGACCCATTTGGGATTCTTACGAACAAGTTTATCCTTTTGAATGTTCTCAAATTCTGTAACCTGGGACTTGGGAATAGACTGCTCCTCCTGGGCTTGATCGACTTTATCATATGTATTATGTTCCCCTACCGCTTCTGTCATTCCTGTGTCCTGTTCCAAGTTTTCCTGTACCTGCATATCAAAACATGGATCAGTACCTCTCCTAAAATTAACATTATTAATTATACAATCATCAATACAATTATCATTAGAAAGTAAATTAATAGAAATTGTATGTGAGCCCGATAGAGTTGAAGGACGTTTGAGAATTGTTTTTTGGGTCGAGGGTGACTTCGGAGGTATTGGGCTCGATTCTCTAACTCCCGGGTTAGGCTGGCTCGCAGGGATGATCATCTCTCTATTTCTTGAATTAGAGAGGACCTCTTGCTCCAGCGAGTTAGAAACTATTTGATTTCTATTCTGAGACCCATCATTAGGAGAGCGGATTACATTTTCTTGAGTCTCCTGAGGTAGAACTTCTCCACATGAAACCTCCCCCACGTTATTCCTACTATTTTCAACAGATAAAAGGCCATCATTTGGAATATTTCCATTGGTCACTTTATTGCCAGGAATATTAGTAATGCCATCTCCGCCTTCCTCCCTTACTGTTTCCAAACAACCAACAAGAGTTGGATCTGCAGGATTTTCCTTCTCAGAATTATCTACTTGAGCCAGTTTAGGTACCCAAGACTTAGTCATTGGGCATTCGTCAGTAACATGCCCGAAACACACGCACTTGCCACATATGGGAGGAGGGTTTTTGTATTCCACTGTCTGAACGAAACTCCTCCCGTTTTCGTCCATGCCTTCAATGGTGTTAGGCATACCATAGGTAACATTAACCTCTATCAGAACTCTGGTGTAGGCTAGTCTAGATTTGGTTTTCGTGGCCTCGTCCATCTTTATAGGGAGTCCTATAGTGCTTGTTAATGCACTGATTGCCTTATTGCCCCACAGTTTAAAGCTTAAACCTGGAAGTCTAACCCACATGGGCAAAGATGTAAGAAGATCCCTATCCGTGTTCATGTCTGGGGATAGGCGTTTCATGATAATTAGGTTCCGATCCATAAACCAGGACCAGATTTCAAAATCTTATAGCAATTTTCCTCAGAACCAAATCTTACCACAAAGAAACCATTATTCCTTGAATGAACAGAAAACGGCTTCTGTGTAGACCATACTCTGTTGGCATACCCTTCAAAAGTTTTAAGCCAAGGTTTACAACCAACCACATACAATAATATGCATAAGTCCCATCCACCCTCCGCTTCTCTGATAGCTTCAGATTAAAGGGAACCTATCCTTTTACCGTCAGTTATTTTCGGCTCAATAAATTCAAGATCTAGGTTTCCTAGATCTCCTACAGCTCCTATTTTTACTGCTTCACTATAAGAAATTTTTATAGCGTTCTCTGATACAGTGAATTTAATTTTCGAAATACTTCCTGATTGGTTGGCGTTCTGTTTTGAAGATTTCGAAAATCTGGATGAAAACCGCCCTTCATTAGCCTCCTGAACTCTTCCCCCCTGATTCTGATCCAAAATTGCTCCTGATTTGCCGAGATTCCGAACTGAAATTGCTCCTGATTTGTTAGTTCTGTAACCTCCCAGATTTAACCTAGCTTCAGGTCCTGAAGGTTGTGGAGCCTTGCCCCTTTTCCTTCTCACCTCCTCCCAGCCTTCTTCATCCCGCAGAGAGCCCATGATATAGCAATGATTTTGAGGAGTAAGAATTGAAGACAGAAATTAAGAATTAAGTACAAGATTAAGAAAGAAAAATAGAAGAAAACAGGAGAAAAAGGGGAAACCCTAATCTCCAGATCTAAATCTGGACGCCTTTTTTGATTACAAGATATATCGATAAACTTTGTTTTTTTACTGTATATGTTATTCTTACCAGTTCTTATTCTCTTTGTTTTCTGATTTCTGTTAGCCACTTTGTTTTGGCCATAACTCTTTCATTTCTTAACCAAATTCAATAATCATGGATTTTCTGGAAATTGCAGACATAGATCTAAAAGTTTCATATTTTGAGTTTTCTAAAATTTTGATGTTTTCTGGATCAAAATCATGCTTGTTTGTTGCTGTCACGAGAGCAAATTGACAGTAGCAACAATCACAGGCCAGGGAAGTGTTTTAGCCATAATTTACTTGTTTCTTATCCGATTTAGGTCAAATTTTTTTGCTAGAAACTACATTTAGTAAGAAATAATTTCTCTTCAGGTCGCATTTTGATATTTTACATGTTGACTGACGTAAAACAAATTTGAAAGCAGAAGTATAGTTATGTCTTTGATAGAATTTCTTGGGTTTGAATCTGATATTGTTTGAGCTATATCGTTCCCGTTTTTGATCGGAATTCGATAATTTTTAATGTTCCGAAAAGAAAAATTCATGTAATACAACTTTCTTACATTGATTTTTGTGTATTTTTGAGGTTAGCTATATCAAAATCGAATTTTTTTACTGCTATCCCGAGAGCAAAACCATTATTTACTCTATGTTTGAAACTGGAACGAAATTGGCTTCAACTTATGCGTTTCTTATCCGAATTTGATAATTTTAGAAATTCTGGAAAGCATAGGTCATGTGCTACAAGTTTCATTCATTTGTTTTCTGTAATATTGAAGTTTGCTTGATCGAAATTATGGTTGTATGTTGCTGTCCTGAGAGCAAAATGACAGCAACAACAATCGTTGACCTTAAAATTGTATTAGCTCGTTTTTGCTCTTATTCTCTTCAGTTTTGATGATGTTTTGAGATATTTTGAGTGCTATAATTCCTATCAGCAGGCTAGCTATATTTGGAGAATTTGAAATTTCAAATTTAAATGGAATTTGAATTGATTTTGGGTTAAATTTGAATTGAATTCGTATTGAATTCAAGTTATCGGTTTTGAGATATCCCTCCTAGTTTTCATTAGTTTCGAGAATGGTTTTCACTAAAAAAAATTGTGACGACCCGGGTTTTTACTACCAGAAATCCGTATCGTCCTGAAGAAAGAAAGGGGGTGAGAAAATAGAAGAGATAGAGAAGAAAGAACAACAACATCAGAATCTCACAGGGAATGGAACAAAATATAATAGATCACATAACTATTACATAGATTTACATAATATACAACATCAATCAGAGTTATACAGGTAATACATCACATACTAGACAGTTATAGACACCTGTCTAATTATACAACTCAATACATAAAACAACACAGAGATACCAACACAGCGGAACACTATATCTACAATGCTGAAGCCTTCTGCTCCATTGCTCCTCCAGAATTCGTCAAAGCAAACCTGAATCCCTTGGCTACTCGTAAAAATTTGAGTACCCGAGAGTTTAGGAAAAACAGAAATAAACTCCGGGTCAGACAAGGGTCTGGTGTGAGTAACAGGTTAAAGTTTCTTAATTTTGAAAATCCTTTGAAAACAAAAGGTATCACGTAAGACTCCCCACACATAAACATGGGTAAGTTTTTACCTTAAGCTAACCAAAACATTTGATAGGAAATTCAGTGATATTATAATAGGTCTAGGGTTTTCAAGTAAATAGAAAATAGCCGAAATTGTTACATTATTAAATTCCAGCTACTAGCCACAAAAGTGAGTAATACAATCAAAACCATTGGCACTTATTGGATTTTGGATTCCATACAATGGCAGGGCTCTGGGGTACCACCCGTCACAGTACGTGGCCTAGATCAACGTACCGAGGAGTACGCCCGCTCCCCTGCAACACAAGGCCGGAACCATTCCTTACTGAACAATCCCGAACAAGATAACCCCGCAGTTGGCTGCAGACCAACTGCCCACACAGCCGAATAAAAAGGGACATCTAGACAGGGGTATACCTCGTCCTGCTTGGGCATGACCCACCTAACCTTGCTGCACCTTCCCTGTTTTAGCCATTCCCGGTTGATGAGGCTTGAGGCTGTGATTACCTTTAGAGAATACATCTCTTAGAATGCTCATCGCCCACCTGACGATGTTCTGAAAGCATTCAATCCATACAAGTTCGTTCCGGGTTCGAACGAAACCGAAGGCATTATCTCATTACACTCATTTTGGAATCACCCTCAGAGTTAACGACAATAATCCTTACACTCTGAATCTTCATCTTCACTTCAGATTCACGACCTATCGTTAATTTGGATCGATGTGATTTTCGGATGTCGAAATATGGAAACCTGATCCCGGTCTAATCGAAATCCAAACGTATCTTTTAAGGCCAAGTTATTTTAGAGTTAAAACAATTCAATTCAATATCATCTAATACACACAGATAGATAATTCACATCTCAAAATAGATAATCACATTATCATCATAAACAGATAATTAATATTGTCATCCAAACAGATACTTAATATTGTCATACTTAAACCAAGAATCCATATCACATAGTTATTACTCATCTCATATCTGAGATCACAATCAATCAATGAAATATCAATATCCTCATCCAAAAGCATGATTTATTATTCACAATCTATAATTAATTTAAAATGAATTAAATTAGTTACTTCTATCTTTAATTAATTTAAAATAAATTAAATTAATTACTTCATTCCATAAATCTTGCTCATACAACCATTAATTAATTATAAATCAAATTAATTAATCATTCTCTAATTTCAATAAGTAATTTAGTCTTAATTAATTCTTAATTAAATTATTCTAAATCATTCTTAGCAATTAACATTTAGTTACTTCCTTATTAATTATTAACAATTCTTAATTACATCATTAATTATATTAATTAATGATCTCTAATTTATATTAAATTACTTTATTTAAATTAAATACATCAAGCGATTAATCTTTAATTAAACACAATTATTAATCACCCTTGATTAATAACAATCCAGTAATTAACTACCCTTAATTACTTATTAACAAATTAATCATCCCATGATTAATTATTCCCATAAATTAATCCTTTGATTAATTACAAAGAAACTACCCAAATTACTTCACTTACAAATCATCTTATATTAATTACATCAAGTAATTATCATCTAATTACTTTCCTAAGTAATTATACTCCATTAATTACACTAATTAATTACACATACCAAATCATCAAATGATTTCTTAAATTAATTAAAATTGATTAACTTAATTTAATCTTATCATCAGTTACTTATGTATCCCAATTAATCATCTTTGATTGAAATAACTCTTGCTACATTCCGGTAGTTTCCTTTAATTTATTTACAGAGATTAATCTTTGAATAAATCCATTAATTAATTACATTTATATAGATTTATTACAATTTAATTACCTTGTTGATTTATCAATTTCCTAATTACATCATTAATTATAATAATTAATGATTTCTAATCAATTATTTTATTAATTAATTAAATTAAGAAAAACTTAATCTTCTAATCACATATATTAATCATCTCTGATTAATTTCATACGGTAATTAACTTCCCTTTATTAATTACTCTTAAATAAAAAAAATTAATTAATCCCTCGATTATCTTCAAGTAATATATTCCAATTACTTCCATTACCCATCATCCAATAATTTCATCAATTACTTCACTAAGTAATTTACTTCCAAAATTATCAAGTGATTAATCTAAATTAATTAAACTAAATTAATTAACTCAAATTAAATCAATTTACTCAATTAATAAGTAATCAATTTCTTAATTACTTTCCAAATAAATAATTACATTTAAACTATTACAATGGTTATTATTAGATTAATTAATCTAATTAATTATTAAAAATCAATCACATTAATTAATTATAAAATAATCTAGTTAATGATCTTCATTAACACTTATTTAATTATTTTTCTAAAATAATTAACTTATATTAATCATTATTAATTATAAGTTTGATTAACCATTAAAATTTATTAATTTAAATAAAAATATAATCTATGGTTCTTAATTACATATTATTTACTTAATTCATTTTTTTAAACTTTAATTAATACATTTAAACTTATAATTACTAATTTAATTAATATCAATCATTAATTATCCATACTTAATTAACTTAAAGGTTAGTGAATATAAATTCTAAATCTTCATTACTTAAAGTAAACTATTCTTATTATTGATTAAATTTTCACTTTCAATATGTTTAAAACATTTATTTCAAGTTACTTCCTAAATAAATTCCAATTTATCCTTAATAAAGTCTAAAACTAATTTTTTCAAAACCCTTTCAAACTCACATGTTTAAAAGCATATTTTAACACTTAAAACTTATTTAAATCAATTTAAATTATAAAACTTTATTTTATTTCCACATCTAGAATTTCAAATTCAAGTTCTGGTTTCAATTTTTTAAGTTAACTTTGTTTAAATCTTTCCTTAATAATTTAAATTTCATTTTGAATTCAACTCTTTTGAATACACTTAAATATTAAACACTTGTAAGTTATTAAAATAATTTAAATTATAAAATTTTATTATTCCCAAATCAGTTTCAAAACTAACTTGAATTCATTTTTAATCTTTGATTTAGAACTTGGTTTAACTTTGTTTTAATTTAAAACAAAAAAAAAAAATTTTAAAACTATTAACTGGGTACAGGTTTTAAACTCAGAATGAACTTCTACCCTAGCCTCCCTCATTTACTTCGGGCAAAACGTGAAGTTTCCCCGAGAAAAACAACCTGCTTCGAGTCCCCTAACATCAAGATCTACAAAACTACACAGATATCAGACTATAGACGCATCTGACTCAACAATCAAACTCCCCGAACTGCCGGTTCCAAAACCAGAGATAGATTATACACGTATTCCCTCCGAGATACGTGAAACACATCGAATCCCAGTTATCCAAACTGGCAATTCACTCCAGAAGAATCAAACACTTATCCTCACCAGAAAAAAGAGAAAATCCAGAACTCCTCGGAGCTAGCTTCTCAGTCTTACCAAATTATATAGCTCTTTTGATCGGAGAAAACTTAACCAAAATAAAATCTCCGACTTCGAAATCCAAATTCCTCCGTCTCTTATCCACCAAATTCTTCTGACGATCCAGAACTTCCTTCAACCTACTGATCAGCTCAACCTCCGCTGATGCCTCTCAGAACAGTCTGAACCAAAACAATCCAATAGAATGATTTTCTCAAGATCAACCAAAATCAAGAACTTAACCTCTATCATCAGTAGAAAACAACCTCTCCTTTCCAGAAAAGAAAAAAAATAGATGCACTCCCAACTGCTTCCGTTGCACAACTCTGATATGGGGTAGATGAAAATGCTGATGATGCACATAAGCATAAACTGGACAACACATCACAAAAATATGGTTCAACAGATCCAAAATAAAACTCAGAAGTTCCTCCAAAACCTGAGCCGCTTCACCAAATCCTCTCTCTAGAAACCATTCTACTACTAGGCTGAACCATCGGTACCACTTCTGGAATCCAGTCCATACCAAACTCCTCCGGATGCAATGGCAACCCGCTGACCTCTTCAAAGATGTCCAGAAAAATATTTTTTGAAAATCAAGAGAATGCCCAACTATCGCAAGTCACTTTTGCGATCAACCCACGCTAATATCCAAGGAAAACAGTTCTCCCCTTACCAATCTGAACAGCTTAAGCTTATCTAGCCAATCCATTGAAGAAATGGATCCACAAAACTGCCTCTGAACTTCACCTCTAGAGAACTGCTGACAGATGACCTCCTCGCGTGCCGGTAGAAAAATCTAAGCCGCAACACTGCTACTGATGCCAAAAACTTCTTAATCCAAAACTCCTCGAAAAACTCGACCTCAAAGCCCAACACACACACCCAGCTGAAATCAGCCTCAACACCGAAGCAGACACACTTCCTTATCCAAAGATCCTTGAGAACTTCTTCGAAAACAATCCATCGCTACTGAATCTCAACACACAACTACTACTTCTTGAGTTACCAAGATAATATTTCTAGCTTCCGCTCAACTGACAAAATCCAAATTCTACTCATCCAAACTTGTACTACAAAAATGGACTCCAAATATTAACAGGTTTCTTCCAGAGATTTGGTGAAATCCTAACACCACAAATTCACTTGAGAAGGTATTAGGTCTACAGTCTCGTCAGATACACTTCCAACCATTGGTAGTCGTGTTACACACACCACTACCCTATCTACTCTTATACTTATATTGGGAAAACCCGAACAGGTAACCCAACAACTAGATAGAAACGAATATATATGTATATATATATATATATCAAAATTACAAATACGCTCTCTTAAGAAAGAAATCACTCAAGAGCCTAGGTATTCACTCAACCTAGCGCTCTGATACCAACTGTGACGACCCGGGTTTCTACTACCATAAATCCGTATCATCCTGAAGAAAGAAAGGGGGTGAGAAAATAGAAGAGATATAGAAGAAAGAACAACAACATCAGAATCTCACAACGGAATGGAACAAAATATAAAATATCACATAACTATTACATTGATTTACATAATATACAACATCAATCAGAGTTATACAGGTAATACATCACATACTAGACAGTTATTGACACCTGTCTAGTTATACAACTCAATACACAAAACAACACAGAGATACCAACACAGTGGAACACTATATCTACAACGCTGAAGCCTTCTTCTCCATTGCTCCTCCAGAATTCGTCAAAGCAAACCTGAATCCCTTGGCTACTCGCAAAAATTTGAGTACCCGAGAGTTTAGGAAAAACAGAAATAAACTCCGGGTTAGACATGGGCCTGGTGTGAGTAAGAGGTTAAAGTTGCTTAATTTTGAAAATCCTTTGAAAACAAAAGGTATCACGTAAGACTCCCCACACATAAACATGGGTAAGTTTTTACCTTACGCTAACCAAAACATTTGATAGGAAATTCAGTGATATTATAATAGGTCTAGGGTTTTCAAGTAAATAGAAAATAGCCGAAATTGTTACATTATTAAATTCCAGCTACTAGCCATAAAAGTGGGTAATACAATCAAAACCGTTGGCACTTATTGGATTTTGGATTCCATACAATGGCAGGGCTACTGGGGTACCGCCCGTCATAGAACGTGGCCTAGATCAACGTACGCCCGCTCCCCTGCAACACAAGGCCGGAACCATTCCTTACTGAATAGTCCCGAACAAGATAACCCCGCAGTTGGCTGCAGACCAACTGCCCACACAGCCGAATAAAAAAGGACATCTAGACAGGGGTATACCTCGTCCTGCTTGGGCATGACCCACCTAACCTTGCTGCACCTCCCCTATTTTAGCCATTCTCGGTTGATGAGGCTTGAGGCTGCGATTACCTTTAGAGAATACATCTCTTAGAAACCTGACGATGTTCTGAAAGCATTCAATCCATACAAGTTCGTTCCGGGTTCGAACGAAACCGAAGGCATTATCTCGTTACACTCAGAATCACCCCCAGAGTTAACGACAATAATCCTTGCACTCTGAATCTTCATCTGCACTTCAGATTCACGACCTATCGTTAATTTGGATCGATGTGGTTTTCGGATGTCCAAATATGGAAACCCAATCCCGGTCTCATCGAAATCCAAACGTATCTTTTAAGGCCAAGTTATTTTAGAGTTAAAACAATTCAATTCAATATCATCTAATACACACAGATAGGTAATTCACATCTCAAAAGAGATAATCACATTATCATCATAAACAGATAATTAATATTGTCATCCAAACAGATACTTAATATTGTCATACTTAAACCAAGCATCCATATCACATAGTTATTACTCATCTCATATCTGAGATCACAATCAGTCAATGAAATATCAATATCCTCATCCAAAAGCATGATATATTATCCACAATCTATAATTAATTTAAAATGAATTAAATTAATTACTTCTATCTTTAATTAATTTAAAATAAATTAAATTTACTTCATTCCATAAATCCTGCTCATACAACCATTAATTAATTATAAATCAAATTAATTAATCATTCTCTAATTTCAATAAGTAATTTAGTCTTAATTAATTCTTAATTTAATTATTCTAAATCATTCTTAGCAATTAACATTTAATTACTTCCTTATTAACTATTAACAATTCTTAATCACATCATTAATTATATTAATTAATGATCTCTAATTTATATTAAATTACTTTATTTAAATTAATTACATTAAGTGATTAGACTTTAATTAAACACAATTATTAATCACCCTTGATTAATAACAAACCAGTAATTAACTACCCTTAATTACATATTAACAAATTAATCATCCCATGATTAATTATTCCCATAAATTAATCCTTTGATTAATTACAAAGAAACTACCCAAATTACTTCACTTACAAATCATCTTGTATTAATTTCATCAAGTAATTATCATCTAATTACTTTCCTAAGTAATTATACTCCATTAATTACACTAAGTAATTCCACATACCAAATCATCAAATGATTTCTTAAATTAATTAAAATTGATTAACTTAATTTAATCTTATCATCAGTTACTTATGTATCCCAGTAATCATCTTTGATTTAAATAACTCTTGCTACATTCCAGTAGTTTCCTTTAATTTATTTACAGAGATTAATCTTTGAATAAATCCATTAATTAATTACATTTATATAGATTTATTACAATTTAATTACCTTGTTGATTTATCAATTTCCTAATTACATCATTAATTATAATAATTAATGATCTCTAATCAATTATTTTATTAATTAATTAAATTAAGAAAAACTTAATCTTCTAATCACATATATCAATCATCTCTGATTAATTTCATACAGTAATTAACTTCCCTTTATTAATTACTCTTAAATAAAAAAACTTAATTAATCCCTCGATTATCTTCAAGTAATATATTACCATTACTTCCATTACCCATCATCCAATAATTTCATCAATTACTTCACTAAGTAATTTACTTCCAAAATTATCAAGTGATTAATCCAAATTAATTAAACTAAATTAACTAACTCAAATTAAATCAATTTACTCAATTAATAAGTAATTAATTTCTTAATTACTTTCCAAATAAATAATTACATTTAAACTATTACAATGGTTATTATGAAATTAATTTATCTAATTAATTATTAAAAATCAATCACATTAATTAATTATAAAATAATCTAGTTAATGATCTTCATTAACACTTATTTAATTATTTTTCTAAAATAATTAACTTATATTAATCATTATTAATTATAAGTTTGATTAGCCATTAAAATTTATTAATTTAAATAAAATCTAATCTATGGTTCTTAATTACATATTATTTACTTAATTCATTTTTTTAAAACTTTAATTAATACATTTAAACTTATAATTACTAATTTAATTAATGTCAATCATTAACTATTCATAGTTAATTAACTTAAAGGTTAGTGAATATAAATTCTAAATCTTTATTACTTAAAGTAAACTATTCTTATTATTGATTAAATTTTCACTTTCAATATGTTTAAAAACATTTATTTCAAGTTACTTCCCAAATAAATTCCAATTTATCCTTAATAAAGTTTAAAATTAATTTTTTCAAAACCCTTTTAAACTCACATGTTTAAAAGCATATTTTAACACTTAAAACTTATTTAAATCAATTTGAATTATAAAACTTTATTTTATTTCCACATCTAGAATTTCAAATTTAAGTTCTGATTTCAATTTTTGACGTTAACTTTGTTTAAATCTTTCCTTAACAATTTAAATTTCATTTTGAATTCAACTCTTTTGAATACACTTAAATATTAAACACTTGTAAGTTGTTAAAATAATTAAAATTATAAAATTTTATTATTCCCAAATCAGTTTCAAAACTAACTTGAATTCATTTTTAATCTTTTATTTAGAACTTGGTTTAACTTTGTTTTAATTTAAAACAAAAATAATAATTTTAAAACTATTAACTGGGTACACGTTTTAAACTCAGAACGAACCTCTACCCTAGCCTCCCTCATTTACTTCGGGCAAAACGTGAAGTTTCCCCTAGAAAAACAACAACCTGCTTCGAGTCTCCTAACATCGAAACCAAACAAAAATTCAACCTCACCAGAATTGATATGCACCGTGTACCCTGCACCATCCACGGTGAGACTCTGATCGTCGCCGACCCTTCCCACAAGTCTACCATCATCCTCCGATCTGACAATGACAATCAAAACCCCTCCAGTTCGACTCGAACTCGAATTCGAGTAAAATAAAAAAACATGGAAACACACGACCCCCAACACCACAAACCTGTCAACACCACTTGCTCAATGCTCCGACCACCGGATCGCCAGCACCTCCGGCCGTACCCTCGTCCACCTCTCCTCTACCAAACCCCACAAGCTCGTGCCACTCGATCGCCTGAACTGGCCGTGGTGATCGATATTCTATGCACGGTAAAAATTAGGTTTAAAACCTTTAAACCTACGCCGCCGCTTCCACGACCCACTACACCACCCTCCACCATTTTCCCCTGACCCACGGTAGACTCCTCCACCTCCAGACAAAAACCAGACCTCCCCGAACAACGCGATCACCCACGGCGACTCGAAATGCCCAAAACAGATAAACACAAACTGCTCTCATACCACACCATTAAAAATCATCAAATCAGGTTTAAAAATCATGTTATTATACTCAGATTCCTCTAGCATACCTGAAACCATGAATTAAGAAGTTCGAAAATTTACAAATCTTAAGTTTGTTCAAATAGTTTGGGTTCCAGAGACCATTTCAAGTTGTTTTAATCTTAAATGAACTTTTAAAGTTAGTTTATGATGATACAAACATCTTTTGCTTGAATGTTAACTTCCAACAGTTATTTAAATTAAGAGAAGAAAAGTAAATTGAAAAATATATACTAAGTTTAGATGGAAACAGAATAGAGGTATCAGGTGTTATAGCTTGCATTCATCCAGAGATCAACATATATACTCATAGAAGTCAGACAGATATACATACAAGATTGTGCACAAATAAGTATTCAACAGATTCATTGATTAGCTTTTTAAAAAGTTATTCACCTGAAATGTGAAAGAACAGAGCCTAGTTTGCTTTGCAACAGGCTTGAAAAATTCAAGCTGAAACCTTTCCTCTCGATTCTCTGGTAATAGTTGAACTGGATTGTTGTTTTAAAATCTGAGTTGTTGTTTAAGTTTTTAAAATAGTTTTTACTTCAGATCTAGGTTTTGGTTTTCGAATTAAAATGAGAAGATAGAGATATATAGCCAAGAATTGTAGATAGGGTACATTATTATGTTTCATACAACTGTGATAATACTTTGTACAATACAGCATATAAAATCTATGTTTGTACTGATTTAAACCAAAGATATTTTTAGGGTGGAGGCTAATATGAAATGTATTGTGTGCTAGAAAGATTAACATTAATTGCTTTTGTTTGTTCAAGAATACAAAATATTGTCTTCCTTAGCAAGCCTTTACATATATTTATTTATTTTTTATTTTTTTTCAGCCTGCACACATTTGATTTTGTTTCTAGATTTTATTTGTTGCCTTTGTACAATCTGGTATACTTGTTTTGTTACTTTAAACTTAAGTATATGCTACTTTTTCCCATGTCAGTCTACACTTATTTTGATTTTTGCTAGTTCTTAAGTCTTCTACTTTGTATTATATATGTTACTTGCATTTTAACTTAATACATATAGTCTTGTATTCCTATATGTATATTTATTTATTTATTTTTCTCATTTTTTTATCAAGCTATACTTAACAAGAAAATGAAACAATCTTTTTGTTAATACATTTTAAATCTGATATGCTAGAATAAGTCTTAAATTATTTAAACACTTATCTTAAGTATTTAAAACCATATATTTATTTATTTAATAGCTCTGAAAAGTTTAATATTAAATAAATCATAATTTCCAATTCACTAAAATGTATATATATAAATTTAAAAACATAATTTATTAGTTAAATTTTAAAACAAAGCTTCCTTTTTTACAATATATACAAATATATATTCATATATTAATAGAAAACAATCAATTAGTTTAAAGGATAAAATTCACCAATTAGATATTTATTAAAAGCAAAGTATTAATTCAGATCTTATTAACAAAGATATGCCAAATCAATTTAATATTTAAATACAGATTATTAAATTGATATTGCTAAAAATTCCGGGTTGTACAAAATTTGAATTACATGGACATTTCAAATCATTATTACACGGTATTTTTTTAAGTTCTTTTTGTAAATAAATATAGCTTTATTTCCTATAATAAAGGAATTTCAAATATTGGTTTTAATAATCATTTTCGGAAAATCGTTTTAAATTTCTGTTTTCTCAAATAAAATTATTTTATAAATAAAATTGCTTATTTTTATGAATTTTGGACTTATAAGAAAGGCCATTAAATGGTAAAGTAAAACATGTGGCGTGGGACACATGGATTTGCTTTATCGCTTAATATCAGACTTATACGATTGAAACCCTTTCGATGACCTGTTTGCGATGATTTAAGATGTTACTAAATTTTGGGTAGACTATATGGTCCGAGAACTCCAATTTAGGATTATATTCGATGAAGGACCATTTTAAGATGTGTTTCTTAATCGCCGATGAAATGAGGTGAACTAAGAGCTAGAAATTCCTAATTGGAATTATGGTTATAAATAACCATCTAGATGTTATTTTACTTGCCGATGAGATGAGGTAAGATTCTTTATGAAGATTTTACAATGTTGAGATGTATTATGATAATTTTTACTTGTCGATGAGATGAGACCTGTCATGATGCACTAGTACTTGTCAATGAGATAAGATGAGCATGGTATTGTATTTACTCGCTAATGAAATGATGCTGAGAATATTTTCCTGATGTTTATGATGTTTTACTGGTGTGATACTAACTAACGGCTAGTAAACCGTTAGGTGCAAACGTATGGTATGTGACATATGTTAACACCTATTGGGTTCCTATCCGAGAAGTTGAGACACATTCACGATGTTTACTAGTACTACATACCATAAGTACTCGATTGGAGTCATCATGATGTAGTCGTTACTCCGATCATCACGATGTTGTTAACTCGATTTTATGTGATTGGCAGTCATTATGATGTTATAGACTATAGTCATTCATGATGTTCACGATGTTAAGATGTTATTTGACTCTAGTCATCATGATGTTTATTGTACCAAATAGTAGTACTAGTCACGATGTAGCGTGTGTTGCATTGCTTCGGCATGCAATCGAGGATCTGGCCAATCCGGGATTCCTTTGAGTTTTGATGTTTTAGACTTCACCGTCTTTAGATGATTATTACATTGATAGCCTAGTGCTAGATGAGATGTATACATACATGGTGAAATCATTTATGATGTTACTCTTTGATTGAGTTATTTGCATTATGGACTGATGATTTGATGATTTTATAGACTACTTGATGTTAAGATGGAGTTGAGATGTATTTATATATTTATACTGATGAGATGAGGTATAAATGATTATGAAGAATCTTTTATGATGAGTTTTAGTGATGGATTTGAGATGTATCTATATTCATACCGATGAGATGAGGTATGAATAAGTATAATACTTCTTTTATGATTAGGTTTTATATTTCCTTGAATGATCCTTGAGATGAGGCACATCCATATGCGTTTTATTCTATGTATGAAGGATATGTACCTTTGATGTATTGTTATATTAACAACCACTTCTAAAAAAATAGTTGAATCATTTGAAGTCATTATCCATATTCCTTTATACCGCCGATGATATGAGGCGAAAGCGATGTTTATTGAGTCTTATCTTTAAAACTTTTCTCGTCGATGTTCCATTTTCTTAAGTGTCAGTTATGCCACTTAAGCATGACTTTATCATCATTATGTCTTCTACTTGCCAAGAAGGGATGTTGTCCTTTCTTATGATGTTGAAACTTTGTTTAAGGCATGACATCCTTTAAGAAAAAGGATGCCATAGCTTTCACCTACTTATCCTTATCGATTATTCTATTTAACTGATGATTTTAGCTAGCCTGACCCGTGTGTTTTTGCTCGGGTCAGACTGAGTTGTTTCAGGTATCATCTATTGGACTTAGCTTGTATTGATGTTGGATATCAACTCTTCTTTCTCTTGAGTAGTTCTATTCTTTCACGTACTCTGATGTATTTATATTTGATTCGTTGTATATGGTGTGGTCGAGTACCACCTTTATTGTATTCATATTGTATTGTACTAAACATGTATCAATGTATATGTATATATATGATGTTGATTACTTGCTTTACATTTAGTTATTATATTTTGTTCTGATAGATCTGTTAGCCACCTATAGTTTTGGATTAAGCATTTACTGGGTATGTCGATCCACTTGAGATAGAAAAGAAAAATCATATTGCATTTATCGACGTATTCAGTAGATGTTTAAGATAAAATTATCGACGTATTCAACAGACGTAGTAACTCATAGTGAATGATTCCATAATCTAAAAATAGTCATAAGAAAGTAAATATGAACTCATGTCATATTTCAATAAATCATGAAATACACAAATAAAACCTTCCATAGGCAAAACTGAATTGTGGTGAAATTCCAAATAAATCTCAAATCACAATGTTTAAATCAATAAACACATAATTATAAACATATGACTTAACATATAAATAAGCCATAATAAAATATGTCCGAAACTCATAGTCATAATAAGGCATATCAATCAAAATCACCGTTTCATAGATCCATATCTATGTCTCAATTTGACTATCATTAAAAATATGGTGATAACAATTTAATATCTCCAAATTCACAAAAGAAATGGATCTCAAATGAAATGACATGATCGCTAACACCTCCACACGTAGTTTTGTCTATAGTAAGGGCGTTGACACCTCGCTAAGCACTTTCATCCATGACTTGGTCGCTGATACCTCGCTAAGTCGTTTCGTTTGTGACAAGCTCGCTATGCAGTTTCATCCATTTCTTTAGTAAATGAAATTACTTAAACTTTTTAGAGTACGAAAGGTAACCATGCAATAACAAGGATCATGTGGTTTTATAGCGTTGTGTCGATGGTGTTTGGCTTATATCAAAAGTCGTTGCCACGACGTATAATTATCACAACTAAAGTGGATGCCTCCACATGACCATATATGGTCCAAAAAATAAGATCTCACGGTATTGCCATCCGTTATGACGAATAAGCTCCAAACTTATGAAATCTGGTACTTTGCCTTCGAAAGGTGTACTAACACAGCCTTAAAAAATGATAAAATAAATTATCCGCAATAGACATAACTATCGTTTGTGTTTATACTAATTAACACTAGCTGTGCGGCCGATCGTCGCTGTTAAGGCAAGGGTTGGTTACCGTGATTTTGGATAAATCGGCAAGTTAGTGGAATGGACCATAGCTCATCCGGTTAAAGTTATTCCTTCATTCCCAAAATATTTTTTATGTTATAATAATATCATAGTTATTTTGATAAAAATCCAAATAATATGTTTGGTATTATAATAAAAATTACTAATGGCCCATAAACATTAATATTTCAACGTAATACATAAGTCAATGAAATTAACAATAATTTCCAAGGAATTATACTATTATCCACATTAATTACTTTATCTTAAGATTGCACAATTTTGACTAGAATTAACATCAAATTAAATAAAAAATTATCTTCAAACGCATTATTATTAGCTAAAAGTGATTTTTTTTTAATTCTAATATATGATTTAAAATGCAGCAACCGAGTAATAAAGTAAGTGAAAGAAAGTTCAAACAAAAACAATAAGAAACAAAGATTAGAGCTTTAACTTAGTTCAAATGCCGAACAACAAATGACTCTGTTTTGTGACAGGTTTTCGAAGCAGCTAAATTCAAAATTTATAAATGTGTTCAACATAAAAGTTTTCACACACAAAGCCATCTTTCGGAAGCATGTCAGGATCCGATAAGAAATGAAAAGGATCTGGTCAATTTACAAACAGTGTTTAGCTTAGAGAATATAACTTTCAGAGAGACGAAATTGAGAGATCGATACAGGTTTTTTGAGCAACCTATACTTAAAGTTATAAATGTGTTCAATATAAAAGTTGTACGCAAAATTAGTATTTCGGAACATCATAAATTATGGAAACCCGACAAGAAATGAAAAGGATATGTTCAATTTACTAACACATGCATGCAAAGATATAGTGATTAAAGCGTGTTTGTGACAAAAACTATACTTTTATTCAAGGTATTCAATTTAACTTTGCAGATGTAACAACCAGGTATTTTCAACCATTCGCATCCATTATAAGTGTATAGGTAGACACTCATGCCAGAATTGAATTGCTCAAAATACCGCGTTGTAAATAAAAATTTGGCAAACCTCAGCATATACAGTAAATAAAAATCACAGATCACAGACATGGAGTAATAATAATGCAGCGGAAGTAAAAGAGATAGTAGTTCATGAAGCCACTATATAAATATATCAGAGTTACATAAGATACAACAGAAGAAATAAAGTACAAGAGAAGTCTCAATACATAGAAATCTACTAATACAATAGCTGGAAAGGACCAATAGGCTGAAAAGACAACTTGACAAGTAGATAATCTCCAGCGATTTCAATCTCCAGAAAGTGAAAATCCAAATCTATGAATAACTCAGGCTGACCCGAGCGTAAATAAAAATACAAACACTCGAGTCAGGACATATATACTTATACAATGTAAACCAACTCAAGTGAACTATAGTAAAGGTATAAGTAACTTAGAAGATGCTTGGTACCGCCCATCCTCTAAGGATCCGTTAAACTATTTATTATATAGTAATATACGCTATATATAGTAGTGCATAATCAGTAAAGTATAATCATATAGAAAATAGCGTTAAGGGGATAGTGAACCTTAACGCGGTCAGATCTTTAAAACCAAAATTGTAGTGGGCTCGCTATAAGGAGATGACATGGCACGCGAGGCAATGCCAGGGTAGATACACCGTTTGTACTCCCGGACTGGTGGTGACGGCAAGCCAGCAACTTCCGCCCACCTTGAACAATACCCCCGAATCAAAGTGGCGCCACATATCGAATCACAAAAGTAATAGAATGGTTTCCGATGGAGTATGCTCGATGAAAGGGTGCGACCCTTTGTGTAGCCCGATATAGCTCCTGTTTTAGTCATTTATGCCAACTCACGGGAGTTGGGTCCACGTAATATACCTCGAGAACGTCGCCACCATCCTACTTCATTCTGGAATCTCCACCGCGTAAACAGTTGTTAAAGTGGTTTTCGGTATTGGCCGGCTATAAGACAATATTCGATCCCGGTCTCTTTAACAACCAATCGTTATTATAACCCGTAGTTATAACTTTAAAACAATATTTTATACTTCAAAAATAAAATGTCATTTCAACCCAAACCTTTATCAAAATAAAGATTAAATCATTTCCAAACCATTTCAATATATCATCATACCATATCTTTCGATTCAGATATTTATCAAAATAAATATCAAGTCATTTCTAACCATTTCAATATATTAAATTATAATATCCTTTCAAAACTTCCTTTCAAATCATTTTAATATATCAAAATATCATAACCTTCAAAACTTCATTCAAAATATCTATCTTTCAGCACTTCCTTTCAAATTATTTTAATATATCAAAATATCATAATCTTTCAAAACTTCATTCAAAATATCTTATCTTTCAGCACTTCCTTTCAAATTATTTTAATATCAAATTGTCATATCTTTCAAAATTCCATTTTCAAATCATTTTAATATATCAAAATATCATATCTTTTCAAACCACATTTCAATCATTTAATATATCAAAATATCAAAACTACATTCATTTCAAATCATTATTCATTTTATTCAATTTAAATACCATTTCAATTCACATTTCAAAATAGTTTATATTCCAAAAAAAATCATTTTTAATCATAAAAATGAAGTTATTATGTTAAAAATTAAATTATTAAATTTCCAAAATATTCAACTTCCAAAGTTCATTTATTCACTTACGTTTATTAAAATGGTGAAATTCCACTTTTCGCAGCATTTAGAAAATGCTACGGAAAGTTACATTCAAAACAGTTCAATTTAACAAAAGACAACATTTTAAAATGTTGTAATAGGGTTTACTTAAATTCCAAATAAACTTAGTTGAATTCAAAATTATAGCACTTACAAAATTGCTATAATAGTTTTTAATTCAATTTAGCTTTTTAGTTCATTATCATCAACTACAGCATTTACAAATACTGTAATATCATTTACATTGTAATTAATAGCATTTCAAAAATGCAGTCAATTAACTCCAAATATTCAATTTAATTTCTCAACCAATTATATTTTTATTTAAACATTTTTAACTCAAAAATCATACATTTTCACATTTATAAACATCATTTAATTTTCCTCAAGTTCATGATTTTATAAAGTTAAATTTCCATTCAAAAATCAAGATTTAATAATAATTCACTTACTAAATTGCAATGTTCAATTTTAAATTCCTTGCATTAAATTTCAACTTAACACTTAAGTTCAAATTCTTAAATATAACTTAGTTTTATTTTTATTTGCTTAACTAAAAGTTCACTTTTAAGTCAATTTCATAAATTTCCAATTTTAGTTATATTTCAAAATTTCAACTTAAAGTATTCATTCATTTCACATTTCAACTTTATTAAAAATCATTAATATGACATAAAATCACTTTGAATTCATTTAAATTCAAATTATCATCAATTTATCATAATTTCATATTCAATTTAATTTCCAATTATAATTAAATCAAATTTTCCAAAATAACTTACGTTCAAAATTTTCTAACTTTTCATTAATTCATTTTACTTACAATTATTCAGAAAATCAATAATATTTTACAAAAATTCCTTTTTAATTAGATTTAAATCAAAATGTTTAACATTTACATTTCTAAAATAATTTTAAATTTTTTAGAAAACATATATTAACTACGGGTCTGTATATAATTTTCTACACTAGGAAAAGTGATACGGGTAATATATCATTTCAACCCGTAATTTACAAAGAAAATCCGGGTTTTATCATTTCAAACCCGCAGTCCCAAGTAAATGAAATAAATTGAAAATCATTCAGGCCTATCATTTCAGCCCATAACAATTTTCCCTTATTCTAAAGTCCGTTCGGGTATGTATCATTTCAACCCATAGTGATTTCTAATTTACAAGGAACTTGCAGTGTGATGAACAGATAAAATAAACAGAATAGCATGAAATAACAGTAACATATAATATAATAAGTGTAATAACAGGTGTGAACATCATATGATAATAATATAAGCATATATAACATGATAATATAGTTCTATAGATTCACAGGGTGACAATTCACATTTGTATAAGTATAAACATCTGGTGAGAAATACTCACTTGTATTAGCTGGAGATGACAAACAACTACACACAACAAAGATCTTCGAAGGCATGAAAGCATGAATATGATTTGAGAGTGGAGAGCCAAAGATTTATAGCCTTGGATACATTCAAACAAAACAAATATATGAAACATAAGTTTCAAAAACAAGATATACTTAACAATGTTAGAAATAGATGTATAAAACACAACCCAAGACTTTGCACTTGCTTCCTATGCTTGTTTGCATGGCCTAGGGGATTAATAAGGTCAGGTTTGAGCTTGGTTTAGATCAGGTATGGGTAGGAAAAGGCGCGGTTACAAGGTGATGAAGTGGGTAGGAGTTTAAATGTAGAGAATATAAAAGGTTAAGGCATATATAAGAGTTTTGGTGAACTTTTTGGGCTCGGCTAAGGCATGTTTGGGCTAACCCTTTTAGGTTTCAGATCTAGACAGTAGCTTAGGTGATGGGTGGTGGTCATATCAAGGTGGTGGTGGTGGCCTAAGGTGGTGGCCTTGGTGGTGGATGAAGGTAGTGAAGCAACTAGGCTAGGCTAACACGTTTTAAAGGAGTTTTCAAGGCTTTTGTGTGGAGTTTTGTCAAGGGGGAGGGTGCGGCCTGGTCAAGTTAGAGGAGGAGATGATGTTAAGTGGTGGATGGTGAAGAGGAGAAGGTGGTGGAGGTGATGGCCAAGGCTAGCTAGTGGTGGCAGAGTAAAACAAACAAAGAAAACAAGGCAAAAACAAGCAAAAAGGAAGGAGAAAAAGTAGAAAAATATAGAGAAGCCATTACCAATTTTTCTCTAGACGTGAAAATGAGATGAGGAAGGTGTTTTCAAGTGAAAATGAAGAAAAAGAAGTCAGCTGAAGATAGTATAAGGAATGGCCAAAATAACTGATGTATTGATTGAAAATGAAACGGTAAAAGAAACGGTGAAACGACTTTACGTTTCTTAGCTTTTAAAACCTTCCATACTTCCTTTTCTTTTAAATCAAATAAAACAAAATAAAATTCAGCAAGTACATCTAAAAACCGAAACAAAGTGAAAAAAATGAAAATAAATAATTAAATTTAAAGAAAATATAAAAAAAATTAAGGAAATTGCTTAAAAATTGAAAACAGGGTTCAAAAATTATAATTAAAACATCGATGGCTTTGGAAAAATATCTACTTCATTTTAAAAATATTCTAAAGCAAAATTTTGAAATAAAATTATTTATTTATCATTTCTAAAATAAAATAAATAATTAAATTTTAATTAAATAGAATTTAAATTAAGAAAATGGCTTAAAATTGTGAAGTAGACTTTAAAATTAGAAATAAATTAAATGCACTTTGGAAGATTTTTATATACTTGAAAAATATTTATAAATAAATACACATACACAAAATAAAAGTGAATTCACCAAGTAAAATATATAAAATTAAATTTAAGTATAATTTTGATGAAGAAAATAGCAGAAAATAAGAAAGCAGCCTAAAAAAAAGAAATCAACACGGTAAACTTTGGAAAAATTATAACATCACAAAAAAATGTTTTAAAAAAATATATATATCTAACATGTCATATAAAACATATTAGAACATTATTTGACAATTGAAAATATAATTTATAAAATTTAACATAAAGAAAATTGTTAAATAATTCGATGTATACACAATATTGAAAACAGTATAACTTTCACAAATTAAATCCGTTTTCAACGAAACAAAAAGCAATATTCTTAAAATTTTATGTAATTTCATAATAAAAGTTAAAATTTAAATTTTCAAACGTTTAAAAATTTAAATTAAAAGTCAAAGTTTGATTATTTTGACCAAAAATTCACTTTTTGGAAAATATTCTTTTTAGTCATGCTTTGGAATGATAATTCATATCAAAACTAAAGTTTATATTTCAAAATAAATAAAATAAGTTTTTAAATCAAAATTTTAATTCAAATAATTAAAATATACAAAAAAATAAATCATAGAATACAGGGTTGTTACACTCTCCCCCACTCAAAACTTTTCGTCCCCGAAAAGGAATGAGGTACGGGAAAACACAGAAAAAGATAGAGTGAAACAAGATTAGGACAAGATGACAAGGAGAAGGAAATTATACATGATAACTATTGTGATAGGTAAGTTTAACAAGGGGGAGATGATATTTCCAAGATTCTCCAAAATTAAGAACACAAGCACGAAAAGGTGGATTCAAAATGGTTATCAAAGATCTATCAAAGATTATAGAAAGATGCCTATACCAATCTATAGCAAGATAAGGATGATAAGGACAACCAAAAGATAGTTTGGAAAAAAAATAAGGAAATAAATTTGAAAGCATGGAAATTTCAACTTAAATAGAGAATAAATCTGTACACAAGTTAAATAAATCTTAACTATCTCAAATTCCATTATCTTATTATCCAATCATCTTAAATTAACAATTTTTAAAACCATGGGTTTGAAAAATAATCATTTATTACACTCGCAATGTACTTAATAAATTTTATTCTTCTTTATTCCTAATTAAAATTAAATTTATTCCTTTCAATATATTTATTACTTATGTTAAATATACTTACACTTATTATAACTGCTTTGTTTTATTCTTAGTTCTTTTAATATATTTTTTATTATAAGTTATTCAATTACCCTTTATTATATTTACCTCTGTTAATCATTTTATAATTAAAATTTAAGTGTATACCAATTATTATAACTACTCAAATTTCATTTATAAAATCTTTTTATATTGTATATTATCCAATTACATTGTTAACTTCTGAAATTAAGGTAAGTTATATTGGAATGCAATTGAATTATACAAATAAAACTTTCCAATTAAATCATTTCATCCTTGAATATTCATCCAAAAATTTTATTTTCTTTTTATAATTGAAATTATTCTTTAAAATAAAATTTAAGAATTAAATTTTCAATTTCTTCAACCATTTAGAGATAAATAAATGTATGTACATAACTTATCGAATCAAATTTTTAAATCATATATCTATATTATATATTATAAATTGAGTCATATTTTAGAAAATTCAAACCAAATTAAATTCCCAAAACAAAGCTGTAGCAAGACTATAGAACAGTCTCTTCACTTCAAAACTCGAAAATGAACGTCGATGATGCTACAGTCATCACCGTAGTTATTTTCCAGCGACAAAGAGAAGAGCACTAATTTTTTTTTGAACTTTAATATTCTTTGGAAACAAATTCTTATTCGAAAGTACTTTAAATAATATACTTTAAAACTTAAACACAAGGTTTGAAACCATCGAAAATTAAATTCTCAAATTTCTTGTTTTAAATTCATTTAGTTCCCAAATAAATTTAAAAACAACTATTTATAAATTCATTTATAGAACAATAAATGATAAATCAAATATTATCATTTCAAATGATCAATTTTAAATCAATTTATTAAGTTCCATAAATTTACTTATATATCAAAATTTATTTCATTAACCAAATTTTAAAATAATATTGTGTCAATTTGTTCTGTCAAAGTGTTTTAGAAATCCTATCGATAATGCTGATCAGACGAATCGATCAGAAACCCAAATCAACATCAACAACTCAAACAACACAATATATAAACAAAACATAGATTTACAAGTACAATTCAAAATGTTTGAAAATAGGTTGGAAACAAAAGACAAGATGATTAAATAACAAAATAGGGAGGTGGATAAGCTTAAAGAAATCACGGGCGACATTTACCGGGTCAACCGTGGCTTAAAGAATAAGATCAATGTGGATTTTTCTAGGGTAAATCTACATTCGATCTCAATAGATAAAGTTTGGAATAACAAAAGATATTAGCATCTAAACCAAGGATAGACAAGAATCTCTGGTGAATCGATTCTAATTGTAAGGGAGTTTCCCTTTTTTTCAATTCAATTTGAAATTGGCGTGACCGCCGACACACTAGAACGATCTTTCGAAGCGGAGTTTTGGAATACTACAGAGTCAAAAGAAGATGAATAGTGAGGGACACGAATGGATTTTGGAACCGTATGGAATGTTCCAAAATTCAAAGGAATCGAGTCAAAAGGAAGAGATTCAAACTCGAATGAAAGTGGTTCTGTAAATACATTTACTCCATATGCTGAGTTTTTCCTAGAGCTACCAAAGCTCTGATACCAACTGTAACAACTAGGTATTTTCAACCATCTGCATCCATTATAAGTGTATAGGTAGACACTCATGCCGGAATTGAATTGCTCAAAATACCGCATTGTAAATAAAAATTTGGCAAACCTCAGCATATACAGTAAAAAAAATCACATATCACAGACATAGAGTAATAATAATGCAGCGGAAGTAAAAGAGATAGTAGTTCATGAAGCTACTATATAAATATATCAGAGTTACATAAGATATAACAGAAGAAATAAAGTACAACAGAAGTCTCAATACATAGAAATCTACTAATACAATAGCTGGAAAGGACCAACAGGCTGAAAAGACAAAACTTGACAAGTAGATAATCTCCAGCGATTTCAATCTCCAGAAAGTGAAAATCCAAATCTGTGAATAACTCAGGCTGACCCGAGCGTAAATAAAAATACAAACACTCGAGTCAGGACATATATATACTTATACAATGTAAACCAACTCAAGTGAACTGTAGTAAAGGTACAAGTAACTTAGAAGATGATTGGGACCGCCCATCCTTTAAGGATCCGTTAAACTATTTATTACATAGTAATATACGCTATATACAGTAGTGCCTAATCAGTAAAGTATAATCATATAGAAAATAGCGTTAAGGGGATGGTGAACCTTAATGCGGTCGGATCTTTAAAACCAAAATCGTAGTGGGCTCACTATAAGGAGATGACACGGCACGCGAGGCAATGCCAGGGTGGATACACCGTTTGCACTCCCGGACCGGTGGTGACGGCAAGCCAGCAGCTTCCGCCCACCTCGAACAATACCCCCGAATCAAAGTGGCGCCACATATCGAATCACAAAAGTAATAGAATGGTTTCCGACGGAGCATGCTCGATGAAAGGATGCGACCCTTTGTGTAGCCTGGTATAGCACCTGTTTTAGTCATTTATGCCAACTCACGGGAGTTGGGTCCACGTAATATACCTCGAGAACGTCGCCACCATCCTACTTCATTCTGGAATCTCCACCGCGTACACAGTTGTTAAAGTGGTTTTCGGTATTGGCCGACTATAAGACAATATCCGATCCCGGTATCTTTAACGACCAATCGTTATTATAACCCGTAGTAATAAATTTAAAACAATATTTTACACTTCAAAAATAAAATGTCATTTCAACCCAAACCTTTATCAAAATAAAGATTAAATCATTTCCAAACCATTTCAATATATCATCATACCATATCTTTCGATTCAAATATTTATCAAAATAAATATCAAGTCATTTCTAACCATTTCAATATATTAAATTATCATATCCTTCCAAAACTTCCTTTCAAATCATTTTAATATGTCAAAATATCATAACCTTTCAAAACTTCGTTCAAAATATCTTATCTTTTAGCACTTCCTTTCAAATTATTTCAATATATCAAAATATCATAACCTTTCAAAACTTCGTTCAAAATATCTTATCTTTCAGCACTTCCTTTCAAATTATTTTAATATCAAATTGTCATATCTTTCAAAACTCCATTTTCAAATCATTTTAATATATCAAAATATCATATCTTTTCAAACCACATTTCAATCATTTAATATATCAAAATATCAAAACCACATTCATTTCAAATCATTATTCATTTTATTCAATTTAAATACCATTTCAATTCACATTTCAAAACAGTTTATATTCCAAAAAAATCATTTTTAATCATAAAAATGAAGTTATTATGTTAAAAATTAAATTATTAAATTTCCAAAATTTTCAACTTCCAAAGTTCATTTATTCACTTAAGTTTATCAAAACGGTGAAATTCCACTTTTCGCAGCATTTAGAAAACGCTACGGAAAGTTACATTCAAAACAGTTCAATTTAACAAAAGACAACATTTCAAAATATTGTAATAGGGTTTACCTAAATTCCAAATAAACTTAGTTAAATTCAAAAATTATAGCACTTACAAAATTGCTATAATAGTTTTTAATTCAATTTAGCTTTTAGTTCATTATCATCAACTACAGCATTTACAAATACTGTAATATCATTTACATTGTAATTAATAGCATTTCAAAAATGCAGTCAATTAACTCCAAATATTCAATATAATTTCTCAACCAATTATATTTTTATTTAAACATTTTTAACTCATAAAATCATACATTTTCACATTTATAAACATCATTTAATTTTTCTCAAGTTCATGATTTTATAAAGTTAAATTTCCATTCAAAAATCAAGATTTAATAATAATTCACTTATTAAATTGTAATGTTCAATTTTAAATTCCTTGCATTAAATTTCAACTTAACACTTAAGTTCAAATTCTCAAATATAACTTAGTTTTATTTTTATTTGCTTAACTAAAAGTTCACTTTTAAGTCAATTTCATAAATTTCCAATTTTAGTTATATTTCAAAATTTCAACTTAAAGTATTCATTCATTTCACATTTCAACTTTATTAAAAATCATTAATGCGATATAAAATCACTTTGAATTCATTTAAATTCAAATTATCATAAATTTATCATAATTTCATATTCAATTTAATTTCCAATTATAATTAAATCAAATTTTCCAAAATAACTCACGTTTCAAAATTTCTAACTTTTCATTAATTCATTTTACTCACAATTATTCAGAAAATCAATAATATTTTACAAAAAACCCTTTTTAATTAGATTTAAATCAAAATGTTTAATATTTACATTTCTAAAATAATTTTAAAAATTTTAGAAAACATATACTAACTACGGGTCTGTATATAATTTTCTACGCTAGGAAAAGTGATGCGGGTAATATATCATTTCAACCCGTAATTTACAAAGAAAATCCGGGTTTTATCATTTCAAACCCGCAGTCCCAAGTAAATGAAATAAATTGAAAATCATTCAGGCCTATCATTTCAGCCCATAACAATTTTCCCTTATTCTAAAGTCCGTTCGGGTATGTATCATTTCAACCCATAGTGATTTCTAATTTACAGGGAACTTGCAGTGTGATGAACAGATAAAATAAACTGAATAGCATGAAATAACAGTAACATATAATATAATAAGTTTAATAACAGGTGTGAACATCATATGATAATAATATAAGCATATATAACATGATAATATAGTTCTATAGATTCACAGGGTGTCAATTCACATTTGTATAAGTATAAACATCTGGTGAGAAATACTCACTTGTATTAGCTGGAGATGACAAACAACTACACACAACAAAGATCTTCGAAGGCATGAAAGCATGAATATGTTTTGAGAGTGGAGAGCCAAAGATTTATAGCCTTGGATACATTCAAACAAAACAAATATATGAAACATAAGTTTCAAAAACAAGATATACTTAACAATGTTAGAAATAGATGTATAAAACAAAACCAAAGACTTTGCACTTGCTTCCTATGCTTGTTTGCATGGCCTAGGGGATTAATAAGGTCAGGTTTGAGCATGGTTTAGATCAGGTATGGGTAGGAAAAGGCGCGGTTACAAGGTGATGAAGTGGGTAGGAGTTTAAATGTAGAGAATATAAAAGGTTAAGGCATATATAAGAATTTTGGTGAACTTTTTGGGCTCGGCTAACGCATGTTTGGGCTCACCCTTTCAGGTTTCAGATCTGGACAGTGGCTTAGGTGATGGGTGGTGGTCATATCAAGGTGGTGGTGGTGGCCTAAGGTGGTGGCCTTGGTGGTGGATGAAGGTAGTGAAGCAACTAGTCTAGGCTAACATGTTTGTAAGGAGTTTTCAAGGCTTTTGTGTGGAGTTTTGTCAAGGGGGAGGGTGCGGCCTGGTCAAGTCAGAGGAGGAGATGATGTTAAGTGTTGGATGGTGAAGAGGAGATGGTGGTGGAGGTGATGGCCAAGGCTAGCTAGTGGTGACCGAGTAAAACAAACAAAGAAAACAAGGCAAAAACAAGCAAAAAAGAAGGAGAAAAAGTAGAAAAATATAGAGAAGCCATTACCAATTTTTCTCTAGCCGTGAAAATGAGTTGAGGAAGATGTTTTCATGTGAAAATGAAGAAAAAGAAGTCAGCTAAAGATAGTATAAGGAATGGCCAAAATAACTGATGTATTGATTGAAAAAGAAACGGTAAAAGAAACGGTGAAACGACTTTACGTTTCTTAGCTTTTAAAACCTTCCATACTTCCTTTTTTTAAAATCAAATAAAACAAAACAAAATTCAGCAAGTACATCTAAAAACCGAAACAAAGCGAAAAAAAATTTTTTTTTAAAGAAAATATAAAAAGAATTAAGGAAATTGCTTAAAAATTGAAAACAGGGTTCAAAAATTATAATTAAAACATCGATGGCTTTGGAAAAATATCTACTTCATTTTAAAAATATTCTAAAGAAAATTTTTGAAATAAAATAATTTATTTATCATTTCTAAAATAAAATAATTAATTAAATTTTAATTAAATGGAATTTAAATTAAGACAATGGCTTAAAATTGCGAAGTAGACTTTAAAATTAGAAATAAATTCAATGCACTTTGGAAGATTTTTATATGCTTGAAAAATATTTATAAATAAAGATATGTACACAAAATAAAAGTGAATTCACAAAATAAAATATATAAAATTAAATTTAAGTATAATTTTGATGAAGAAAATAGCAGAAAATAAGAAAACTGCCTAAAAAAAAGAAATCAACACGGTAAACTTTGGAAAAATTATAACATCACAAAAAAAATGTTTTGAAAAAAATATATGTCTAACATGTCATATAACACATATTAGAACATTATTTGACAATTAAAAATATAATTTATAAAATTTAACATAAAGAAAATTGTTAAATAATTCAATGTACACACAATATTGAAAACATTATAACTTTCATAAATTAAATCCGTTTTCAACGGAAAAAAAAGCAATGTTCTTAAAATTTTATGTACTTTCATAATAAAAGATAAAATTTAAATTTTCAAACTTTTAAAAATTTAAATTAAAAGTCAAAGTTTGATTTTTTTGACCAAAAATTCACTTTTTGAAAAATATTCTTTTTACTCATGCTTTGGAATGATAAATCATATCAAAACTAAAGTTTATATTTCAAAATAAATAAAATAAGTCTTTAAATCAAAAATTTAATTAAAATTATTAAAATATACAAAAAAATCACAAAATTCAGGGTTGTTACAGCAGACATCTATTTTTACAATAAATCTGTATTAAAAACTGAAGTATTATCACTAAAACAAGAATTATGAGAGGATTTTCTAATGTTAGTTTTGCAACTAAAGATATCGTTGGGTTTGAGTCATCCAAACACTTATGAGACACGAACTTGATTGATATTTTTTTAATGAAAACCACACTCAAAATGAACTTCTCAAAAAGAAAACTTTATGTGAGATTTATTTATAGCAAATATTATACATTTGAATTTTTTTCTTTTTTAAAACATTACAATTGTATATATACATCTTTTCTCAAAAGGCCAATCACTTTCAAATAATATTGCAACTTCTAAAAAGTTTTATTTCCTCGTCTAAATATTATTTAAAATCTTTTAAACGTTTGAGATTATAAAACATTTGACATAAATTTCGATGCCATATTGCCTTAGTCAAATTTTTAGGTACCCCTAATGGAAAACGTTGGCCAAACTCTTCGACCATATTTCTTAAAGTATCTAACAGACAACTTGTCACACAAAACAGATTTTCCAAAGATTTCTTTTTTATTAAATTTCTTTGAATGCCTTTACATACTTTATAAATCATACTTCATTAAAATCGATTTAATGATATTTCATTTTACCCATGCTTGCTTTAATCAATTATCCATTTTAAATTCATCTTAGTTTTCAATTTAATAAAACATAGGATAAATTAATTATTAACCAAATTAAATTATGTCTTATGGTAGTGACGTCAAATATATAAACCACAAGGTTCCATTAATACCGAGTAGGTCTTTTAAATTCTCAAAAAAGTAAATTATACTCAATGCTAATCTTTAATGGTTACTAAGTTTTATTTTTAAACAAACAAACAATTGATTTTGACAACAAATTATAAAGGCACTTAAATTTAAGGTGCTTAGTGGAAAGAAGTTCATCCGCATCCACTGTGCAACTCATATTGCTAAGGAAAAAGACACACAATTCAGTTTCAAGTCTGATAAAGTTGAAGTCAAACATTTGTTCAAAGCAAGAATTACTCCAAGATGCGAATTAATATTTACAAAAAATAGGCACGATGCATCCTAATATTTTCTAAGATATGGCTTATCTCTAAAGGAAGAATTCCCAGTAATGACCCAAAGATCTCTAAGGGACGGACTCTAAGGCACATCTAGGAAAAGATTCTCATCTCTAATATCGTATATTTTTCAAAACTCGGCTTTGATACCAAGTTGTGATGGCCCACCTTTATGCCATCATTAATAAAGAACATTACAATGTAATGTCGTGGGTTAATATGGAGAATAAGGCTTGATAGGAGTGACCATCTGTATTATTACTCTGGATGAGTATCAGTACGTCGAATTGAGTGAAAATATTTTTCTTTTATAAGAGGATTCGACGTATCTGATCCAGGGAAAAAACAACACAGTGGCTTAATATAATTTAGAATAATATAAAATATAACAAAACATAAAATCAAAATGCAACAACTAAGTATGAACATTTCTCACAAAGAAAACAACCTACTGATCAGCTAAAATTCTTCTGATGATCCAGAACTTCCTTCAACCTACTGATCAGCTCAACCTCCGCTGATGCCTCTCAGAACAGTCTGAACCAAAACAATCCAATAGAATGATTTTCTCAAGATCAACCAAAATCAATAACTTAACCTCTATCATCAGTAGAAAACAACCTCTCCTTTCCAGAAAAGAAAAAAAATAGATGCACTCCCAACTGCTTCCGCTGCACAACTCTGATCTGGGTTAGATGAAAATGTTGATGATGCACATAAGCATAAACTGGACAACACATCACAAAAATATGGTTCAACAGATCCAAAATAAAACTCAGAAGTTCCTCCAAAACCTGAGCCGCTTCACCAAATCCTCTCTCTAGAAACCATTCTACTACTAGGCTGAACCATCGGTACCACTTCTGGAATCCAGTCCATACCAAACTCCTCCGGATGCAATGGCAACCCGCTAACCTCTTCAAAGATGTCCATAAAAAGATTTTTTGAAAACCAAGAGAATGCCCAACTATCGCAAGTCACCTTTGCGATCAACCCACGCTAATATCCAAAGAAAACCGTTCTCTCCTTACCAATCTGAACAGCTTAAGCTTATCTAGCCAATCCATTGAAGAAATGGATCCACAAAACTGCCTCTGAACTTCACCTCTAGAGAACTGCTGACAGATGACCTCCTCGCGTGCCGGCAGAAAAATCTAAGCCGCAACACTGCTACTGATGCCAAAAACTTCTTAATCCAAAACTCCTCGAAAAACTCGGCCTCAAAGCCTAACACACACACCCAGCTGAAATCAGCCTCAACACCGAAGCAGACACACTTCCTTATCCAAAGATCCTTGAGAACTTCTTCGAAAACAATCCATCGCTACTGAATCTCAACACACAACTACTACTTCTTGAGTTACCAAGATAATATTTCTAGCTTCCGCTCAACTGACAAAATCCAAATTCTACTCATCCAAACTTGTACTGCAAAAATGGATTCCAAATCTTAACAGGTTTCTTCCAGAGATTTGGTGAAATCCTAACACCACAAATTCACTCGAGACGGTATTAGGTCTACAGTCTCGTCAGATACACTTCCAACCATTGGTAGTCGTGTTACACACACCACTACCCTATCTACTCTTATACTTATATTGGGAAAACCCGAACAGGTAACCCAACAAATAGATAGAAATGAATATATATATATATATCAAAATTACAAATACGCTCTCTTAAGAAAGAAATCACTCAAGAGCCTAGGTATTCACTCAACCTAGCGCTCTGATACCAACTGTGACGACCCGGGTTTTTACTACCATAAATCCGTATCATCCTGAAGAAAGAAAGGGGGTGAGAAAATAGAAGAGATATAGAAGAAAGAACAACAACATCAGAATCTCACAGCGGAATGGAACAAAATATAAAAGATCACATAACTATTACATAGATTTACATAATATACAACATCAATCAGAGTTATACAGGTAATACATCACATACTAGACAGTTATTGACACCTGTCTAGTTATACAACTCAATACACAAAACAACACAGAGATACCAACACAGCGGAACACTATATCTACAACGCTGAAGCCTTCTTCTCCATTGCTCCTCCAGAATTCGTCAAAGCAAACCTGAATCCCTTGGCTACTCGCAAAAATTTGAGTACCCGAGAGTTTAGGAAAAACAGAAATAAACTCCGGGTTAGACATGGGTCTGGTGTGAGTAATAGGTTAAAGTTGCTTAATTTTGAAAATCCTTTGAAAACAAAAGGTATCACGTAAGACTCCCCACACATAAACATGGGTAAGTTTTTACCTTACGCTAACCAAAACATTTGATAGGAAATTCAGTGATATTATAATAGGTCTAGGGTTTTCAAGTAAATAGAAAATAGTCGAAATTGTTACATTATTAAATTCCAGCTACTAGCCATAAAAGTGGGTAATACAATCAAAACCGTTGGCACTTATTGGATTTTGGATTCCATACAATGGCAGGACTACTGGGGTACCGCCCGTCATAGAACGTGGCCTAGATCAACGTACGCCCGCTCCCCTGCAACACAAGTTCGGAACCATTCCTTACTGAATAGTCCCGAACAAGATAACCCCGCAGTTGGCTGCAGACCAACTGCCCACACAGCCGAATAAAAAAGGACATCTAGACAGGGGTATACCTCGCCCTGTTTGGGCATGACCCACCTAACCTTGCTGCGCCTCCCCTATTTTAGCCATTCTCGGTTGATGAGGCTTGAGGCTGCGATTACCTTTAGAGAATACATCTCTTAGAAACCTGACGATGTTCTGAAAGCATTCAATCCATACAAGTTCGTTCCGGGTTCGAACGAAACCGCAGGCATTATCTCATTACACTCAGAATCACCCCCAGAGTTAACGACAATAATCCTTGCACTCTGAATCTTCATCTTCACTTCAGATTCACGACCTATCGTTAATTTGGATCGATGTGGTTTTCGGATGTCCAAATATGGAAACCCAATCCCGGTCTCATCGAAATCCAAACGTATCTTTTAAGGCCAAGTTATTTTAGAGTTAAAACAATTCAATTCAATATCATCTAATACACACAGATAGGTAATTCACATCTCAAAAGATATAATCACATTATCATCATAAACAGATAATTAATATTGTCATCCAAACAGATACTTAATATTGTCATACTTAAACCAAGCATCCATATCACATAGTTATTACTCATCTCATATCTGAGATCACAATCAGTCAATGAAATATCAATATCCTCATCCAAAATCATGATATATTATCCACAATCTATAATTAATTTAAAATGAATTAAATTAATTACTTCTATATTTAATTAATTTAAAATAAATTAAATTAATTACTTCATTCCATAAATCCTGCTCATACAACCATTAATTAATTATAAATCAAATTAATTAATCATTCTCTAATTTCAATAAGTAATTTAGTCTTAATTAATTCTTAATTTAATTATTCTAAATCATTCTTAGCAATTAACATTTAATTACTTCCTTATTAATTATTAACAATTCTTAATTACATCATTAATTATATTAATTAATGATCTCTAATTTATATTAAATTACTTTATTTAAATTAATTACATTAAGTGATTAGTCTTTAATTAAACATAATTATTAATCACCCTTGATTAATAACAAACCAGTAATTAACTACCCTTAATTACATATTAACAAATTAATCATCCCATGATTAATTATTCCCATAAATTAATCCTTTGATTAATTACAAAGAAACTACCCAAATTACTTCACTTACAAATCATCTTATATTAATTTCATCAAGTAATTATCATCTAATTACTTTCCTAAGTAATTATACTCCATTAATTACACTAAGTAATTGCACATACCAAATCATCAAATGATTTCTTAAATTAATTAAAATTGATTAACTTAATTTAATCTTATCATCAGTTACTTATGTATCCCAATTAATCATCTTTGATTTAAATAACTCTTGCTACATTCTAGTAGTTTCCTTTAATTTATTTACAGAGATTAATCTTTGAATAAATCCATTAATTAATTACATTTATATAGATTTACTACAATTTAATTACCTTGTTGATTTATCAATTTCCTAATTACATCATTAATTATAATAATTAATGATCTCTAATCAATTATTTTATTAATTAATTAAATTAAGAAAAACTTAATCTTCTAATCACATATATCAATCATCTCTGATTAATTTCATACAGTAATTAACTTCCCTTTATTAATTACTCTTAAATAAAAAAACTTAACTAATCCCTCGATTATCTTCAAGTAATATATTCCAATTACTTCCATTACCCATCATCCAATAATTTCATCAATTACTTCACTAAGTAATTTACTTCCAAAATTATCAAGTGATTAATCCAAATTAATTAAACTAAATTAACTAACTCAAATTAAATCAATTTACTCAATTAATAAGTAATTAATTTCTTAATTACTTTCCAAATAAATAATTACATTTAAACTATTACAATGGTTATTATGAAATTAATTTATCTAATTAATTATTAAAAATCAATCACATTAATTAATTATAAAATAATCTAGTTAATGATCTTCATTAATACTTATTTAATTATTTTTCTAAAATAATTAACTTATATTAATCATTATTAATTATAAGTTTGATTAGCCATTAAAATTTATTAATTTAAATAAAATCTAATCTATGGTTCTTAATTACATATTATTTACTTAATTCATTTTTTTAAAACTTTAATTAATACATTTAAACTTATAATTACTAATTTAATTAATGTCAATCATTAATTATTCATACTTAATTAACTTAAAGGTTAGTGAATATAAATTCTAAATCTTTATTACTTAAAGTAAACTATTCTTATTATTGATTAAATTTTCACTTTAAATATGTTTAAAAACATTTATTTCAAGTTACTTCCTAAATAAATTCCAATTTATCCTTAATAAAGTTTAAAATTAATTTTTTCAAAACCCTTTTAAACTCACATGTTTAAAAGCATATTTTAACACTTAAAACTTATTTAAATCAATTTGAATTATAAAACTTTATTTTATTTCCACGTCTAGAATTTCAAATTTAAGTTCTGATTTCAATTTTTGAAGTTAACTTTGTTTAAATGTTTCCTTAACAATTTAAATTTCATTTTGAATTCAACTCTTTTGAATACACTTAAATATTAAACACTTGTAAGTTATTAAAATAATTTAAATTATAAAATTTTATTATTCCCAAATCAGTTTCAAAACTAACTTGAATTCATTTTTAATCTTTTATTTAGAACTTGGTTTAACTTTGTTTTAATTTAAAACAAAAATAATAATTTTAAAACTATTAACTGGGTACAGGTTTTAAACTCAGAACGAACTTCTACCCTAGCCTCCCTCATTTACTTCGGGCAAAACGTGAAGTTTCCCTAAGAAAAACAACAACCTGCTTCGAGTCCCCTAACATCGAAACCAAACAAAAATTCAACCTCACCAGAATTGATATGCACCGTGTACCCTGCACCATCCACGGTGAGACTCTGATCGTCGCCGACCCTTCCCACAAGTCTACCATCATCCTCCGATCTGACAATGACAATCAAAACCCCTCCAGTTCGACTCGAACTCGAATTCGAGTAAAATAAAAAAAACATGGAAACACACGACCCCCAACACCACAAACCTGTCAACACCACTTGCTCAACGCTCCGACCACCGGATCGCCAGCACCTCCGGCCGTAGCCTCGTCCACCTCTCCTCTACCAAACCCTACAAGCTCGTGCCACTCGATCGCCTGAACTGGCCATGGTGATCGATATTCTATGCACAGTAAAAATTATGTTTAAAACCTTTAAACCCACGCCGCCGCTTCCACGACCCACTACACCACCCTCCACCATTTTCCCCTGACCCACGGTAGACTCCTCCACCTCCAGACAAAAACCAGACCTCCCCGAACAACGCGATCACCCACGGCGACTCGAAATGCCCAAAACAGATAAACACAAACTGCTCTCATACCACACCATTAAAAATCTTCAAATCAGGTTTAAAAATCATGTTATTGTACTCGGATTCCTCTAGCATACCTGAAACCATGAATTAAGAAGTTCGAAAATTTACAAATCTTAAGTTTGTTCAGATAGTTTGGGTTCCAGAGACCATTTCAAGTTGTTTTAATCTTAAATGAACTTTTAAACTTAGTTTATAATGATACAAACATCTTTTGCTTGAATGTTAACTTCCAACAGTTATTTAAATTAAGAGAAGAAAAGTAAATTGAAAAATATATACTAAGTTTAGATGGAAACAGAATAGAGGTATCAGGTGTTATAGTTTGCATTCATCCAAAGATCAACATATATACTCATAGAAGTCAGACAGATATACATACAAGATTGTGCACAAATAAGTATTCAACAGATTCATTGATTAGCTTTTTAAAAAGTTACTCACCTGAAATGTGAAAGAACAGAGCCTAGTTTGCTTTGCAACAGGCTTGAAAATTTCAAGCTGAAACCTTTCCTCTCGATTCTCTGGTAATAGTTGAACTGGATTGTTGTTTAAAAATCTGAGTTGTTGTTTAAGTTTTTAAAATAGTTTTTACTTCAGATCTAGGTTTTGGTTTTCGAATTAAAATGAGAAGATAGAGATATATAGCCAAGAATTGTAGACAGGGTACATTATTATGTTTCATACAACTGTGATAATACTTTGTACAATACAGCATATAAAATCTTTGTTTGTACTGATTTAAACCAAAGATATTTTTAGGGTGGAGGCTGATATGAAATGTATTGTGTGCTAGAAAGATTAACATTAATTGCTTTTGTTTGTTCAAGAATACAAAATATTGTCTTCCTTAGCAAGCCTTCGCATATATTTATTTATTTTTATTTTTTTTCAGCCTGCACACATTTGATTTTGTTTCTAGATTTTATTTGTTGCCTTTGTACAATCTGGTATACTTGTTTTGTTACTTTAAACTTAAGTATATGCTACTTTTTCCCACGTCAGTCTACACTTATTTTGATTTTTGCTAGTTCTTAAGTCTTCTACTTTGTATTATATATGTTACTTGTATTTTAACTTAATACATATAGTCTTGTATTCCTATATGTATATTTATTTATTTATTTTTCTCATTTTTTTTATCAAGCTATACTTAAAGAGAAAATGAAACAATCTTTTTGTTAATACATTTTAAATCTGATATGCTAGAATAAGTCTTAAATTATTTAAACACTTATCTTAAGTATTTAAAACCATATATTTATTTATTTAATAGCTCTGAAAAGTTTAATATTAAATAAATCATAATTTCCAATTCACTAAAATGTATATATATAAATTTAAAAACATAATTTATTAGTTAAATTTTAAAACAAAGCTTCCTTTTTTTCAATATATACAAATATATATTCATATATTAATAGAAAACAATCAATTAGTTTAAAGGATAAAATTCACCAATTAGATATTTATTAAAAGCAAAGTATTAATTCAGATCTTATTAACAAAGATATGCCAAATCAATTTAATATTTAAATACAGATTATTAAATTGATATTGCTAAAAATTCCGGGTTATTACAAAATTTGAATTACATGGACATTTCAAATCATTATTGCACGGTATTTTTTTAAGTTCTTTTTGTAAATAAATATAGATTTATTTCCTATAATAAAGGAATTTCAAATATTGGTTTTAATAATCATTTTCGGAAAATCGTTTTAAATTTCTGTTTTCTCAAATAAAATTATTTTATAAATAAAATTGCTTATTTTTATGAATTTTGGACTTATAAGAAAGGCCATTAAATGGTAAAGTAAAACATGTGGCGTGGGACACATGGATTTGCTTTATCGCTTAATATCAGACTTATACGATTGAAACCCTTTCGATGACCTGTTTGCGATGATTTGAGATGTTACTAAATTTTGGGTTGACTATATGGTCCGAGAACTCCAATTTAGGATTATATTCGATGAAGGACCATTTTAAGATGTGTTTCTTAATCGCCGATGAAATGAGGTGAACTAAGAGCTAGAAATTCCTAATTGGAATTATGGTTATAAATAACCATCTAGATGTTATTTTACTTGCCGATGAGATGAGGTAAGCTTCTTTATGAAGATTTTACAATGTTGAGATGTATTATGATAATTTTTACTTGTCGATGAGATGAGACCTGTCACGATGCACTAGTACTTGTCAATGAGATAAGATGAGCATGGTATTGTATTTACTCGCCAATGAAATGAGGCTGAGTATATTTTCCTGATGTTTATGATGTTTTACTGGTGTGATACCAACTAACGGCTAGTAAACCATTAGGTGCAAACGTATGGTATGTGACATATGTTAACACCTATTGGGTTCCTATCCGAGAAGTTGAGACACATTCACGATGTTTACTAGTACTACAGACCATAAGTACTCGATTGGAGTCATCATGATGTAGTCATTACTCCGATCATCACGATGTTGTTAACTCGATTTTATGTGATTGGCAGTCATTATGATGTTATAGACTATAGTCATTCATGATGTTCACGATGTTAAGATGTTATTTGACTCTAGTCATCATGATGTTTATTGTACCAAATAGTAGTACTAGTCACGATGTAGCGTGTGTTGCATTGCTTCGGCATGCAATCAAGGATCTGGCCAATCCGGGATTCCTTTGAGTTTTGATGTTTTAGACTTCACCGTCTTTAGATGATTATTACATTGATAGCCTAGTGCTAGATGAGATGTATACATACATGGTGAAATCATTTATGATGTTACTCTTTGATTGAGTTATTTGCATTATGGACTGATGATTTGATGATTTTATAGACTACTTGATGTTAAGATGGAGTTGAGATGTATTTATATATTTATACTGATGAGATGAGGTATAAATGATTATGAAGAATCTTTTATGATGAGTTTTAGTGATGGATTTGAGATGTATCTATATTCATACCGATGAGATGAGGTATGAATAAGTATAATACTTCTTTTATGATTAGGTTTTATATTTCCTTGAATGATCCTTGGGATGTGCCAATGAGATGAGGCACATCCATATGCGTTTTATTCTATGTATGAAGGATATGTACCTTTGATGTATTGTTATATTAACAACCACTTCTAAAAAGATAGTTGAATCATTTGAAGTCATTATCAATATTCCTTTATACCGCCGATAATATGAGGCGAAAGCGATGTTTATTGAGTCTTATCTTTAAAACTTTTCTCGTCGATGTTCCATTTTCTTAAGTGTCAGTTATGCCACTTAAGTATGACTTTATCATCATTATGTCTTCTACTTGCCAAGAAGGGATGTTGTCCTTTCTTATGATGTTGAAACTTTGTTTAAGGCATGACATCCTTTAAGAAAAAGGATGCCATAGCTTTCACCTACTTATCCTTATCGATTATTCTATTTAACTGATGATTTTAGCTAGCCTGATAGGCATATCAATCAAAATCATCGTTTCATAGATCCATATCTATGTCTCAATTTGACTATCATTAAAAATATGGTGATAACAATTTAATATCTCCAAATTCACAAAGAAATGGATCTCAAATGAAATGACATGATCGCTAACACCTCCACACGTAGTTTGGTCTATAGTAAGGGCGTTGACACCTCGCTAAGCACTTTCATCCATGACTTGGTCGCTGACACCTCGCTAAGTCGTTTCGTTTGTGACAAGCTCGCTATGCAGTTTCATCCATTTCTTTATTAAATGAAATTACTTAAACTTTTTAGAGTACGAAAGGTAACCATGCACTCCCGGACTGGTGGTGACGGCAAGCCAGCAACTTCCGCCCACCTCGAACAATACCCCTGAATCAAAGTGGCGCCACATATCGAATCACAAAAGTAATAGAATGGTTTCCGATGGAGTATGCTCGATGAAAGGGTGCGACCCTTTGTGTAGCCCGATATAGCTCCTGTTTTAGTCATTTATGCCAAATCACGGGAGTTGGGTCCACGTAATATACCTCGAGAACGTCGCCACCATCCTACTTCATTCTGGAATCTCCACCGCGTAAACAGTTGTTAAAGTGGTTTCCGGTATTGGCCGACTATAAGACAATATTCGATCCCGATCTCTTTAACAACCAATCGTTATTATAACTCGTAGTTATAACTTTAAAACAATATTTTATACTTCAAAAATAAAATGTCATTTCAACCCAAACCTTTATCAAAATAAAGATTAAATCATTTCCAAACCATTTCAATATATCATCATCCCATATCTTTCGACTCAGATATTTATCAAAATAAATATCAAGTCATTTCTAACCATTTCAATATATTAAATTATCATATCCTTTCAAAACTTCCTTTCAAATCATTTTAATATATCAAAATATCATAACCTTCAAAACTTCATTCAAAATATCTTATCTTTCAGCACTTCCTTTCAAATTATTTTAATATATCAAAATATCATAATCTTTCAAAACTTCGTTCAAAATATCTTATCTTTCAGCACTTCCTTTCAAATTATTTTAATATCAAATTGTCATATCTTTCAAAACTCCATTTTCAAATCATTTTAATATATCAAAATATCATATCTTTTCAAACCACATTTCAATCATTTAATATATCAAAATATCAAAACTACATTCATTTCAAATCATTATTCATTTTATTCAATTTAAATACCATTTCAATTCACATTTCAAAACAGTTTATATTGCAAAAAAAAATCATTTTTAATCATAAAAATGAAGTTATTATGTTAAAAATTAAATTATTAAATTTCCAAAATATTCAACTTCCAAAGTTCATTTATTCACTTACGTTTATCAAAACGGTGAAATTCCACTTTTCGCAGCATTTAGAAAACGCTGCGGAAAGTTACATTCAAAACAGTTCAATTTAACAAAAGACAACATTTTAAAATGTTGTAATAGGGTTTACTTAAATTCCAAATAAACTTAGTTAAATTCAAAATTATAGTACTTACAAAATTGCTATAATAGTTTTTAATTCAATTTAGCTTTTTAGTTCATTATCATCAACTACAGCATTTACAAATACTGTAATATCATTTACATTGTAATTAATAGCATTTCAAAAATGCAGTCAATTAACTCTAAATATTCAATATAATTTCTCAACCAATTATATTTTTATTTAAACATTTTTAACTCAAAAATCATACATTTTCACATTTATAAACATCATTTAATTTTCCTCAAGTTCATGATTTTATAAAGTTAAATTTCCATTCAAAAATCAAGATTTAATAATAATTCACTTACTAAATTGCAATGTTCAATTTTAAATTCCTTGCATTAAATTTCAACTTAACACTTAAGTTCAAATTCTCAAATATAACTTATTTTTATTTTTATTTGCTTAACTAAAAGTTTACTTTTAAGTCAATTTCATAAATTTCCAATTTTAGTTATATTTCAAAATTTCAACTTAAAGTATTCATTCATTTCACATTTCAACTTTAGTAAAAATCATTAATATGATACAAAATCACTTTGAATTCATTTAAATTCAAATTATCATAAATTTATCATAATTTCATATTCAATTTAATTTCCAATTATAATTAAATCAAATTTTCCAAAATAACTTACGTTCAAAATTTTCTAACTTTTCATTAATTCATTTTACTTACAATTATTCAGAAAATCAATAATATTTTACAAAAAATCCTTTTTAATTAGATTTAAATCAAAATGTTTAATATTTACATTTCTAAAATAATTTTAAATTTTTTAGAAAACATATATTAACTACGGGTCTGTATATAATTTTCTACGCTAGGAAAAGTGATACGGGTAATATATCATTTCAACCCGTAATTTACAAAGAAAATCCGGGTTTTATCATTTCAAACCCGCAGTCCCAAGTAAATGAAATAAATTGAAAATCATTCAGGCCTATCATTTCAGCCCATAACAATTTTCCCTTATTCTAAAGTCCGTTCGGGTATGTATCATTTCAACCCATAGTGATTTCTAATTTACAAGGAACTTGCAGTGTGATGAACAGATAAAATAAACAGAATAGCATGAAATAACAGTAACATATAATATAATAAGTGTAATAACAGGTGTGAACATCATATGATAATAATATAAGCATATATAACATGATAATATAGTTCTATAGATTCACAGGGTGACAATTCACATTTGTATAAGTATAAACATCTGGTGAGAAATACTCACTTGTATTAGCTGGAGATGACAAACAACTACACACAACAAAGATCTTCGAAGGCATGAAAGCATGAATATGATTTGAGAGTGGAGAGCCAAAGATTTATAGCCTTGGATACATTCAAACAAAACAAATATATGAAACATAAGTTTCAAAAACAAGATATACTTAACAATGTTAGAAATAGATGTATAAAACACAACCCAAGACTTTGCACTTGCTTCCTATGCTTGTTTGCATGGCCTAGGGGATTAATAAGGTCAGGTTTGAGCTTGGTTTAGATCGGTATGGGTAGGAAAAGGCGCGGTTACAAGGTGATGAAGTGGGTAGGAGTTTAAATGTAGAGAATATAAAAGGTTAAGGCATATATAAGAGTTTTGGTCAACTTTTTGGGCTCGGCTAAGGCATGTTTGGGCTCACCCTTTCAGGTTTCAGATCTAGACAGTAGCTTAGGTGATGGGTGGTCGTCATATCAAGGTGGTGGTGGTGGCCTAAGGTGGTGGCCTTGGTGGTGGATGAAGGTAGTGAAGCAACTAGGCTAGGCTAACACGTTTTTAAGGAGTTTTCAAGGCTTTTGTGTGGAGTTTTGTCAAGGGGGAGGGTGCGGCCTTGTCAAGTTAGAGGAGGAGATGATGTTAAGTGGTGGATGGTGAAGAGGAGAAGGTGGTGGAGGTGATGGCCAAGGCTAGCTAGTGGTGGCCGAGTAAAACAAACAAAGAAAACAAGGCAAAAATAAGCAAAAAGGAAGGAGAAAACGTAGAAAAATATAGAGAAGCCATTACCAATTTTTCTCTAGCCGTGAAAATGAGATGAGGAAGATGTTTTCAAGTGAAAATGAAGAAAAAGAAGTCAGCTGAAGATAGTATAAGGAATGGCCAAAATAACTGATGTATTGATTGAAAATGAAACGGTAAAAGAAACGGTGAAACGACTTTACGTTTCTTAGCTTTTAAAACCTTCCATACTTCCTTTTCTTTTAAATCAAATAAAACAAAATAAAATTCAGCAAGTACATCTAAAAACCGAAACAAAGTGAAAAAAAATGAAAATAAATAATTAAATTTAAAGAAAATATAAAAAGAATTAAGGAAATTGCTTAAAAATTGAAAACAGGGTTCAAAAATTATAATTAAAACATCGATGTCTTTGGAAAAATATCTACTTCATTTTAAAAATATTCTAAAGCAAAATTTTGAAATAAAATTATTTATTTATCATTTCTAAAATAAAATAAATAAATAAATTTTAATTAAATAGAATTTAAATTAAGAAAATGGCTTAAAATTGCGAAGTAGACTTTAAAATTAGAAATAAATTAAATGCACTTTGGAAGATTTTTATATACTTGAAAAATATTTATAAATAAAGATACATACAAAAAATAAAAGTGAATTCACCAAGTAAAATATATAAAATTAAATTTAAGTATAATTTTGATGAAGAAAATAGCAGAAAATAAGAAAACAGCCTTAAAAAAAGATATCAACGCGGTAAACTTTGGAAAAATTATAACATCACAAAAAAAATGTTTTAAAAAAAAATATATATCTAACATGTCATATAACACATATTAGAACATTATTTGACAATTAAAAATATAATTTATAAAATTTAACATAAAGAAAATTGTTAAATAATTCAATGTATACACAATATTGAAAACAGTATAACTTTCACAAATTAAATCCGTTTTCAACGAAACAAAAAGCAATATTCTTAAAATTTTATGTAATTTCATAATAAAAAAGATAAAATTTAAAATTTAAAAATTTAAATTAAAAGTCAAAGTTTGATTATTTTGACCAAAAATTCACTTTTTGGAAAATATTCTTTTTAGTCATGCTTTGGAATGATAATTCATATCAAAACTAAAGTTTATATTTCAAAATAAATAAAATAAGTTTTTAAATCAAAATTTTAATTCAAATAATTAAAATATACAAAAAAAAAAATCATAAAATATAGGGTTGTTACACTCTCCCCCACTCAAAACTTTTCGTCCCCGAAAAGGAATGAGGTACGGGAAAGCACAGAAAAAGATAGAGTGAAACAAGATTAGGACAAGATGACAAGGAGAAGGAAATTATACATGATAACTATTGTGATAGGTAAGTTTAACAAGGTGGAGATGATCTTTCCAAGATTCTCCAAAATTAAGAACACAAGCACGAAAAGGTGGATTCAAAATGATTACCAAAGATCTATCAAAAATTATAGAAAGATGCCTATACCAATCTATAGCAAGATAAGGATGATAAGGACAACCAAAAGATAGTTTGGAAAAAAAATAAGGAAATAAATTTGAAAGCATGGAAATTTCAACTTAAATAGAGAATAAATCTGTACACAAGTTAAATAAATCTTAACTATCTCAAATTCCATTATCTTATTATCCAATCATCTTAAATTAACAATTTTTAAAACCATGGGTTTGAAAAATAATCATTTATTACACTCACAATGTACTTAATAAATTTTATTCTTCTTTATTCCTAATTAAAATTAAAATTATTCCTTTCAATATATTTATTACTTATGTTAAATATACTTACACTTATTATAACTGCTTTGTTTTATTCTTAGTTCTTTTAATATATTTTTTATTATAAGTTATTCAATTACCCTTTATTATATTTACCTCTGTTAATCATTTTATAATTAAAATTTAAGTGTATACCAATTATTATAACTACTCAAATTTCATTTATAAAATCTTTTTATATTGTATATTATCCAATTACATTGTTAACTTTTGAAATTAAGGTAAGTTATATTGGAATGCAATTGAATTATACAAATAAAAATTTCCAATTAAATCATTTCATCCTTGAATATTCATCCAAAATTTTTATTTCTTTTTATAATTGAAATTATTCTTTAAAATAAAATTTAAGAATTAAATTTTCGATTTCTTCAACCATTTAGAGATAAATAAATGTATGTACATAACTTATCGAATCAAATTTTTAAATCATATATCTATATTATATATTATAAATTGAGTCATATTTTAGAAAATTCAAATCAAATTAAATTCCCAAAACAAAGCTGTAGCAGACTACAGAACAGTCTCTTCACTTCAAAACTCGAAAATGAACGTCGATGATGCTGCAGTCATCACCGTAGTTATTTTCCAGCGACAAAGAGAAGAGCACTAATTTTTTTTGAACTTTAAAATTCTTTGGAAACAAATTCTTATTCGAAAGTACTTTAAATAATATACTTTAAAACTTAAACACAAGGTTTGAAACCATCGAAAATTAAATTCTCAAATTTCTTGTTTTAAATTCATTTCAGTTCCCAAATAAATTTATAAACAACTATTTATAAATTCATTTATAGAACAATAAATGATAAATCAAATATTATCATTTCAAATGATCAATTTTAAATCAATTTATTAAGTTCCATAAATTTACTTATATATCAAAATTTATTTCATTAACCAAATTTTAAAATAATATTGTGTCAATTTGTTCTGTCAAAGTGTTTTAGAAATCCTATCGATAATGCTGATCAGACGAATCGATCAGAAACCCAAATCAACATCAACAACTCAAACAACACAATATATAAACAAAACATAGATTTACAAGTACAATTCAAAATGTTTGAAAATAGGTTGGAAACAAAAGACAAGATGATTAAATAACAAAATAGGGAGGTGGATAAGCTTAAAGAAATCACGGGAAACATTTACCGGGTCAACCGTGGCTTAAAGAATAAGATCAATGTGGATTTTTCTAGGGTAAATCTACATTCGATCTCAATAGATAAAGTTTGGAATAACAAAAGATATTAGCATCTAAACCAAGGATAGATAAGAATCTCTGGTGAATCGATGCTAATTGTAAGGGAGTTTCCCTTTTTTTCAATTCAATTTGAATTTGGCGTGACCGCCGACTCACTAGAAAGATCTTTCGAAGCGGAGTTTTGGAATACTGCGGAGTCAAAAGAAGATGAATAGTGAGGGACACGAATGGATTTTGGAACCGTATGGAATGTTCCAAAATTCAAAGGAGTCGAGTCAAAAGGAAGAGATTCAAACTCGAATGAAAGTAGTTATGTAAATACATTTACTCCATATGCTGAGTTTTGCCTAGAGCTACCAAAGCTCTGATACCATCTGTAACAACTAGGTGTTTTCAACCATCCGCATCCATTATAAGTGTATAGGTAGACACTCATGCCGGAATTGAATTGCTCAAAATACCGCATTGTAAATAAAAATTTGGCAAACCTCAGCATATACAGTAAATAAAAATCACAGATCACAGACATAGAGTAATAATAATGCAGCGGAAGTAAAAGAGATAGTAGTTCATGAAGCTACTATATAAATATATCAGAGTTACATAAGATACAACAGAAAAAATAAAGTAGAAGAGAAGTCTCAATACATAGAAATCTACTAATACAATAGCTGGAAAGGACCAACAGGTTGAAAAGACAAAACTTGACAAGTAGATAATCTCCAGCGATTTCAATCTCCAGAAAGTGAAAATCCAAATCTGTGAATAACTCAGACTGACCCGAGCGTAAATAAAAATACAAACACTCGAGTCAAGACATATATACTTATACAATGTAAACCAACTCAAGTGAACTGTAGTAAAGGTACAAGTAACTTATAAGATGCTTGGGACCGCCCATCCTCTAAGGATCCGTTAAACTATTTATTACATAGTAATATACGCTATATACAGTAGTGCCTAATCAGTAAAGTATAATCATATAGAAAATAGCGTTAAGGGGATGGTGAACCTTAACGCGGTCGGATCTTTAAAACCAAAATTGTAGTGGGCTCGCTATAAGGAGATGACACGGCACGCGAGGCAATGCCAGGGTGGATACACCGTTTGCACTCTCGGACCGGTGGTGACGGCAAGCCAGCAGCTTCCGCCCACCTCGAACAATACCCCCGAATCAAAGTGGCGCCACATATCGAATCACAAAAGTAATAGAATGGTTTCCGACGGAGCATGCTCGATGAAGGGGTGCGACCCTTTGTGTAGCCTGGTATACACTTGTTTTAGTCATTTATGCCAACTCACGGGAGTTGGGTCCATGTAATATACCTCGAGAACGTCGCCACCATCCTACTTCATTCTGGAATCTCCACCGCATACACAGTTGTTAAAGTGGTTTTCAGTATTGGCCGACTATAAGACAATATCCGATCCCGGTATCTTTAACAACCAATCGTTATTATAACCCGTAGTAATAAATTTAAAACAATATTTTACACTTCAAAAATAAAATGTCATTTCAACCCAAACCTTTATCAAAATAAAGATTAAATCATTTCCAAACCATTTCAATATATCATCATACCATATCTTTCGATTCAAATATTTATCAAAATAAATAACAAGTCATTTCTAACTATTTTAATATATTAAATTATCATATTCTTTCAAAACTTCCTTTCAAATCATTTTAATATATCAAAATATCATAACCTTTCAAAACTTCGTTCAAAATATCTTATCTTTCAGCACTTCCTTTCAAATTATTTCAATATATCAAAATATCATAACCTTTCAAAACTTCGTTCAAAATATCTTATCTTTCAGCACTTCCTTTCAAATTATTTCAATATATCAAAATATCATAACCTTTCAAAACTTCGTTCAAAATATCTTATCTTTCAGCACTTCCTTTCAAATTATTTTAATATCAAATTGTCATATCTTTCAAAACTCCATTTTCAAATCATTTTAATATATCAAAATATCATATCTTTTCAAACCACATTTCAATCATTTAATATATCAAAATATCAAAACCACATTCATTTCAAATCATTATTCATTTTATTCAATTTAAATACCATTTCAATTCACATTTCAAAACAGTTTATATTCCAAAAAAAATCATTTTTAATCATAAAAATGAAGTTATTATGTTAAAAATTAAATTATTAAATTTCCAAAATTTTCAACTTCCAAAGTTCATTTATTCACTTAAGTTTATCAAAATGGTGAAATTCCACTTTTCACAGCATTTAGAAAACGCTACGGAAAGTTACATTCAAAACAGTTCAATTTAACAAAAGACAACATTTCAAAATATTGTAATAGGGTTTACTTAAATTCGAAATAAACTTAGTTAAATTCAAAAATTATAGTACTTACAAAATTGCTATAGTAGTTTTTAATTCAATTTAGATTTTTAGTTCATTATTATCAACTACAACATTTATAAATACTGTAATATCATTTACATTGTAATTAATAGCATTTCAAAAATGCAGTCAATTAACTCCAAATATTCAATATAATTTCTCAACCAATTATATTTTTATTTAAACATTTTTAACTCATAAAATCATACATTTTCACATTTATAAACATCATTTAATTTTCCTCAAGTTCATGATTTTATAAAGTTAAATTTCCATTCAAAAATCAAGATTTAATAATAATTCACTTATTAAATTGTAATGTTCAATTTTAAATTCCTTGCATTAAATTTCAACTTAACACTTAAGTTCAAATTCTCAAATATAACTTAGTTTTATTTTTATTTGCTTAACTAAAAGTTCACTTTTAAGTCAATTTCATAAATTTCCAATTTTAGTTATATTTCAAAATTTCAACTTAAAGTATTCATTTATTTCACATTTCAACTTTATTAAAAATCATTAATGCGATATAAAATCACTTTGAATTCATTTAAATTCAAATTATCATAAATTTATCATAATTTCATATTCAATTTAATTTCCAATTATAATTAAATCAAATTTTCCAAAATAACTCACGTTCAAAATTTTCTAACTTTTCATTAATTTATTTTACTTACAATTATTCAGAAAATCAATAATATTTTACAAAAAATCCTTTTTAATTAGATTTAAATCAAAATGTTTAATATTTACATTTCTAAAATAATTTTAAAATTTTTAGAAAACATATATTAACTACGGGTCTGTATATAATTTTCTACGCTAGGAAAAGTGATACGGGTAATATATCATTTCAACCCGTAATTTACAAAGAAAATCCGGGTTTTATCATTTCAAACCCGTAGTCCCAAGTAAATGAAATAAATTGAAAATCATTCAGGCCTATCATTTCAGCCCATAACAATTTTCCCTTATTCTAAAGTCCGTTCGGGTATGTATCATTTCAACCCATAGTGATTTCTAATTTACAAGGAACTTGCAGTGTGATGAACAGATAAAATAAACAGAATAGCATGAAATAACAGTAACATATAATATAATAAGTTTAATAACAGGTGTGAACATCATATGATAATAATATAAGCATATATAACATGATAATATAGTTCTATAGATTCACAGGGTGTCAATTCACATTTGTATAAGTATAAACATCTGGTGAGAAATACTCACTTGTATTAGATGGAGATGACAAACAACTACACACAACAAATATCTTCGAAGGCATGAAAGCATGAATATGATTTGAGAGTGGAGAGCCAAAGATTTATAGCCTTGGATATATTCAAACAAAACAAATATATGAAACATAAGTTTCAGAAACAAGATATACTTAACAATGTTAGAAATAGATGTATAAAACAAAACCAAAGACTTTGCACTTGCTTCCCATGCTTGTTTGCATGGCCTAGGGGATTAATAAGGTCATGTTTGAGCATGGTTTAGATCAGGTATGGGTAGGAAAAGGCGCGGTTACAAGGTGATGAAGTGGGTAGGAGTTTAAATGTAGAGAATATAAAAGGTTAAGGCATATATAAGAGTTTTGGTGAGCTTTTTGGGCTCGGCTAAGGCATGTTTGGGCTCACCCTTTCAGGTTTCAGATCTAGACAGTAGCTTAGGTGATGGGTGGTGGTCATATCAAGGTGGTGGTGGTGGTATAAGGTGGTGGCCTTGGTGGTGGATGAAGGTAGTGAAGCAACTAGGCTAGGCTAACATGTTTTTAAGGAGTTTTCAAGGCTTTTGTGTGGAGTTTTGTCAAGGGGGAGGGTGCGGCCTGGTCAAGTCAGAGGAGGAGATGATGTTAAGTGTTGGATGGTGAAGAGGAGAAGGTGGTGGAGGTGATGGCCAAGGCTAGCTAGTGGTGGCCGAGTAAAACAAACAAAGAAAACAAGGCAAAAACAAGCAAAAAAGAAGGAGAAAAAGTAGAAAAATATAGAGAAGCCATTACCAATTTTTCTCTAGCCGTGAAAATGATATGAGGAAGATGTTTTCATGTGAAAATGAAGAAAAAGAAGTCAGCTAAAGATAGTATAAGGAATGGCCAAAATAACTGATGTATTGATTGAAAAAGAAACGGTAAAAGAAACGGTGAAACGACTTTACGTTTCTTAGCTTTTAAAACCTTCCATACTTCCTTTTCTTTTAAATCAAATAAAACAAAATAAAATTCAGCAAGTATATCTAAAAACCGAAACAAAGTGAAAAAAATAAAAATAAATAATTAAATTTAAAGAAAATATAAAAAGAATTAAGGAAATTGCTTAAAAATTGAAAACAGGGTTCAAAAATTATAATTAAAACATCGATGGCTTTGGAAAAATATCTACTTCATTTTAAAAATATTCTAAAGCAAAATTTTGAAATAAAATAATTTATTTATCATTTATAAAATAAAATAATTAATTAAATTTTAATTAAATGGAATTTAAATTAAGAAACTTGCTTAAAATTACGAAGTAGACTTTAAAATTAGAAGTAAATTCAATGCACTTTGGAAGATTTTTATATGCTTGAAAAATATTTATAAATAAATATATGTACATAAAATAAAAGTGAATTCACAAAATAAAATATATAAAATTAAATTTAAGTATAATTTTGATGAAGAAAATAGCAGAAAATAAGAAAACTGCCTAAAAAAAAAGAAATCAACACGGTAAACTTTGGAAAAATTATAACATCACAAAAAAAATGTTTTTAAAAAAAATATATGTCTAGCATGTCATATAACACATATTAGAACATTATTTGACAATTAAAAATATAATTTATAAAATTTAACATAAAGTGAATTGTTAAATAATTCAATGTACACACAATATTGAAAACAGTATAACTTTCACAAATTAAATCCGCTTTCAACGAAACAAAAAGCAATGTTCTTAAAATTTTATGTACTTTCATAATAAAAGATAAAATTTAAATTTTCAAACTTTTAAATTTTAAATTAAAAGTCAAAGTTTGATTTTTTTTAACCAAAAATTCACTTTTTGAAAAATATTCTTTTTAGTCATGCTTTGGAATGATAAATCATATCAAAACTAAAGTTTATATTTCAAAATAAATAAAATAAGTTTTTAAATCAAAATTTTAATTAAAATTATTAAAATATACAAAAAAATCACAAAATACAGGGTTGTTACAGCAGACATCTATTTTTACTATAAATCTGTATTAAAAACTGAAGTATTATCACTAAAACAAGGATTATGAGAGGATTTTCTAATGGTAGTTTTGCAACTAAAGATATCGTTGGGTTTGAGTCATCCAAACACTTATGAGACACGAACTTGATTGATATTTTTTTTAATGAAAACCACACTCAAAATGAACTTCTCAAAAAGAAAACTTTATGTGAGATTTATTTATAGCAAATATTTTACATTTGAATTTTTTTCTTTTTTAAAACATTACAATTGTATATATACATCTTTTCTCAAAAGGCCAATCACTTTCAAATAATATTGCAACTTCTAAAAAGTTTTATTTCCTCGTCTAAATATTATTTAAAATCTTTTAAACGTTTGAGATTATAAAAAATTTGACATAAATTTCGATGCCATATTGCCTTAGTCAAATTTTTAGGTACCCCTAATGGAAAACGTTGGCCAAACGCTTCGACCAGATTTCTTAAAGTATCTAACAGACAACTTGTCGCACAAAACAGATTTTCCAAAGATTTATTTTTTATTAAATTTCTTTGAATGCCTTTACATACTTTATAAATCATACTTCATTAAAATCGATTTAATGATATTTCATTTTACCCATGCTTGCTTTAATCAATTATCCATTTTAAATTCTTCTTAGTTTTCAATTTATAAAACATAGGATAAATTAATTATTAACCAAATTAAATTATGTCTTATGGTAGTGACGTCAAATATATAAACCACAAGGTTCCATTAATACCGAGTAGGTCTTTTAAATTCTCAAAAAAGTAAATTATACTCAATGCTAATCTTTAATGGTTACTAAGTTTTATTTTTAAACAAACAAACATTTGATTTTGACAACAAATTATAAAGGCACTTAAATTTAAGGTGCTTAGTGGAAAGAAGTTCATCCGCATCCACTGTGCAACTCATATTGCTAAGGAAAAAGACACACAATTCAGTTTCAAGTCTGATAAAGTTGAAGTCAAACATTTGTTCAAAGCAAGAATTACTCCAAGATGCGAATTAATATTTACAAAAAATAGGCACGATGCATCCTAATATTTTCTAAGATATGGCTTATCTCTAAAGGAAGAATTCCCAGTAATGACCCAAAGATCTCTAAGGGACGGACTCTAAGGCACATCTAGGAAAAGATTCTCGTCTCTAGTATCGTATATTTTTGGAAACTCGGCTTTGATACCAAGTTGTGATGGCCCACCTTTATGCCATCATTAATAAAGAACATTACAATGTAATGTCGTGGGTTAATATGGAGAATAAGGCTTGATAGGAGTGACCATCTGTATTATTACTCTGGATGAGTATCAGTACGTCGAATTGAGTGAAAATATTTTTCTTTTATAAGAGGATTCGACGTATCTGATCCAGGGAAAAAACAACACAGTGGCTTAATATAATTCAGAATAATATAAAATATAACAAAACATAAAATCAAAATGCAACAACTAAGTATGAACATTTCTCACAAAGAAAACGTGAATATGTATATGATACACGATGTGAACTATAAAAGATAGTCACAAAAGATCCACGATATATATAAGAGGTACAAAGGACAACTTAAAAGAACATACAACCGAATGAATTCCTATCTCAACATAAGAGATAGGCTGCAATACTAGTAGACTACAAGTCTATGAAAATATACATAGAAGATTCAAACTAATCTAACTCTATGATCACCAAGTAGAAGAACCCGAAATAACTTGTTCTAACCCGAGTATTATATAAAGATAATAAATTGATCAGTCTAGTTAAATTGAAATTAATGTGAAATAAAAGTGATGAAAGTTTACAAGCCATAATAGGAACATGAAAACCCACATAAAGTTAAACAAAAAGGAATATTATCCTTCTTAAAATTATTCACCAAATCACAAAACTATTATCATCATGTAAAAGAAAATCTCGTAAAATATTTGATGACACAAAAATTTCATAAAATCCAGAAATCAATCGTTAGAAATCTAGAAACCTAAAAAGGAGGCCTATCATAATAGAGGCATAAAACTCACCGAACACATGTTATCATAAATGGTCAAGGGGCCCATAAATGGATAGTGAATCCATAACTATTACGAGCCAAAGCTCCATAAATCTGCTTATCATGGATCAACATAAAAGACATATCATTAAACTCATCTTTCTAAGTGTTATTTACCTTCAAATAGTAACTAATCAAATAATACCAATATATCCCATACTGCAGTTGTTTATTTGAATATTTACTACAAGTTAGTAGACACCACTCAAGATAAAATATGGTTTCAATCGAATAATTCAAAGAATTATCCGACAAAGTAAATGCAAGCGTTCCATACCACTTGTTTTACTAAGTCATTTAATTGAATTTCTCACCGAATGAAGAAAAGAGGTTTATATACTTTTAATACGTTTGGAAATTCTTTTCTAAGTTATATGCTTTGGAAAAGGATATGAAAATATATAAAATGAGATTTTTGAATGTTCATAAATAGTATCAAAGTGTTCTAATAAAAAAAAGGAGCTAAAAGCCTTTACGCAATATAATTGAATTACTCCAAAATCACTTTATAAATCACTTGAAATCAGTATATTTATTTTTAAACGAAAATTAATATTTATTTGATAACCAACTATCACAAAAAAATCACAAATATTTATATCATCAAAATACGAATTAAAACACTGAATTTTAGCAGTAATTAAATACATAAAAAAGGAATTTCTTCCATAGAACACAAAGAAATCAAAAATGAAATTTCTTCCACAGAAAACTAAAGTATCAAAATGTAATTATTTTACTTTCATTTAAAACTCAAAATTCAGATTGTAAATTACCGGAAAATAACATTAAAAATTAGAGCGAAGTCTAATTTCAATATTTAGAAGGCAATTGACAATGAGAAAACAAGAAGTAGATTTACAAAACACTAACAAATAATCACCAAACAGGCCAATAAAACTAGTGTTTTCACCATACAACCACATACAAATGAATTTAGACTAAAAGTGTGAGGGTTACTCACCTTAACATCCCAAAATTCTCAAAATTGCAAGCAATTAACACAAGGCCAAAATTTATATTTTTCTACATTTTCAACATCAGTGCAGCAAGGATTTGGCATGACAAAACTATGTATTTTCCTACGAAATTTTTACAGAAAGTGTGTTTTTAAGTTGAGAACAATATATCAAAATTTCTTATTTTTATTATTTATCTATAATTAGTTATGAATTTTCTACTAACCTTCGTTTTTTGTCCAAATTTAACCTGAAAACCACTTAAGAAAAGATTGCCTTTGAACCATTAAAACAAAACCAAACGACATGAAATTTGGAGTAGAAGTGTTGGAGCATGTTAGCAATAACCATCCATGTTTGATAATTTTTGAAATTTTATTTGATTTTTTTATTTTGGGAAGGGAATAGGCTAGGGTTTTGTTTGAGAGGAAGAAGACGAAATACGTTTTCTGGTTTATGAAAAGTAAATATGAGAATAAATGTATTCTTATATTTCTCATGTTCTAATGGGCTTTAGGATAATGGGTAGATATATAATAAGAAGTGTTGCTAAAATTTCCTTATTACAAAGTGTTGATTATTACAACTTTCAATTACTAAACACTTTAATTTTTATTTTAACAACATTGCTTATTTAAAAATCTTATCCTTTAAACTTTAACCAGGTTCCACATTATAAAATCTCCATTTTATAATCTACAACATGTTTAGGTTTCATTAAATAATATTTTATATAAAAATTATCGTTATTATTAACGTCGTAAAAATACATCTTTTGCATCCAAATATCAAACTTTAAATAAAACCTTTAATTAAAAAGGGTTTTCTCCATATTTTGATAAAATGAATCATTAGTTAAGAAATCATATTAGAAATAATGAAATTATCTCAATTATAATTTATTTATTCATTTCATTCAAAATAGCTCTTATATACTTAAATACAAGAGTTAAAGAGCATAAGAAAGACGATTCATTAAATTTCCAATTTTGTTATATCCAAAATCTCTTGGTTATTTACTTATAACTAATTTAAATTATTCTTTTAATTTTATTTCAGATAGTCTAAACTAGGGTTGTTGCAGTCGAGCTTAGCTTTGAGTTCCCTGTGACGCCCCACCTCTATACCCACGCTAGCCGAGGACACTACGGTGTAATGCCGTCAACTAGCGCGGAGAATAAGGCTGATGAGGAGCGACCATCCGTGTAATGGAACTACTACAAAACAGGCCATTTGCATCGGTTGTTTACCCCCCTTTTGCATCAGTTCAACAACCGATGCATATGCAACCGATGCAACAGGCTTAACACTTTTGCATCAGTTCTGAAACTGATGCAAAAAGGTCCTTTTTGGATCAGTTGTTACTAACAACTGATGCAAAATATCATGGTTGGTTGCTTGAACACAATCCCCATGTTGCATCGGTTGTAATGAAAACCGGTGCAACAAAGGAACTTGTTGCATCGGTTGTTGTTGAAAACCGATGCAAACTAATCCCTCTATTGCATCGGTTTTTTATAACAACCGATGCAAACTAATCCCTCAAAAACCATTATTACAGTACTCAAATAGACTATATATATAAATATATATATTATCGATAATCTTTATATATAAAAAAAAAAACATACACAAAAAATTAAAAAAAAAAGATTATTTCATTATCATTTACAAATTCTGCTTTGGTTTACAAATTTTACAAATTAAATCACGCTCAATCGCTTCAAACAACACCTCCTTCTCAAACATTGCTTTATTGTATCAACGAATAGAACAAATGTCAAACAATATTCTCTCCCAAGTCTCTGTATTGTTTAATCATGTCCAATACCTTATAAAAGTGGTATTGACCAATTTTTGATCATGATAATACAAGTTAAACAAAATTTAGCAAGCAATATAGAAGCAATGCAGCAGAATTCCAGCGAGGTTGCAGTATAATACGACAACACTTGTATTCCAAATAGTACATTTGCAGTGAGCTGCTTGAAATGTAAATTGATTATTAAGTCACTAACCTGTTGAATTCGAAATCTTTAGATGATCAAAATGTATGCATTAGTGTCTAATTGGGTTTCAAGCTTAAGCTCCCTCTCAGTATTTATGCTCTTGTTATTTGCATTGCAATTCTGACCTTCCATGCTATCCAAACTTCTCTGCGTTTTTGCTCACTTCATTAGCTGCCTCAGTCTACAACACTCTTCATCGCCGTTTCAACCTCTGTTCAATGCTCTTGCCGGATTCTTTAAACCCCGGCGACTTCAACTATACCTCCTGATCATCATGTCTCTGCTGCATGTTCGTCATTTTTGCTGTAGAAACATATCTGCTCCTTGTCTCTCAAGTGCAAATTCCTCAACATGCATGGGCATCCCTTCTCTTATGGAAGAAATAAATCGGAGTTGGGATTAAAATGGAAGCCATATTTTCCAGGACTTCTCCACTGTAAGCACATCATGTAAAATAAATAACAAAATATAACAGCTAAATACCTGAAAAAAGCAACAACTATTACAACATTCGTTACATAGTGCCACTACAAAAGCTTATACTGGCTAAGTTCTAATTTGAAAGTTACAGAAATAAGGTACGATTTTTTCCCTGGACGTGTAGATAAGTGAAATGAAGACCAATATAAAAAACTAGCGAACTAACTCAATGTAACAATCACTGAAATTGGAAGTAGAGAAGGGGGAATTAAGTTTCTGATGAAGGTTGTCCTAATTTGCTGATATTTCTGAAACACAAAGTTTCCCAACAGTGTTAATTACAAAACTAGATATTTTAGGCAAAAATAAGCAAGCTCTCAATTAAAAAAAAAAACAGTTTATCTCATATAAAATGTTGGCAATGACTGTTCAAACGCAAAAACATACTTGTAAACTTCGTCGTGCTCTAAACAAAGGTTCCTTATGATGTCGAAATTCATAAATATGTTAGTCCTAAAAAAAATGATGCTTAGATGAATTTCAAAATTGCAACAATATGTAAATATCAGTGAATGACAAGAATGAACAGATCAGATTCAATATTAATGATTATAATTTAAGAATTCAATGCAACCATAACTGTCTAAAAGAGCAATGACAAGGATAAGATAAACAGATTAATGTAAATAAAATAAACACAAATACTAATCACTGAATGAACAGATCAGATGCAGCACATGTAGGGTTAGCCCAAGCGAATTGATTGACCTATTGGATATTATTTTCTTCTTTACATAATGTTAAAAAATAATTATGCAGCTATTTGGTCTTTGACTTTCAAGTAGTAATCGCCATTGTACTAGGTGATCGGTTACACCCTAGATAAGAGAAGGAATGGTTTCAGTTTTTGCTATACAAATCAGCAACGTATTTATTGTTTGTTTCTAATTCATGTGCTTTTGAATATACTTTTTTGAACCATGAAGATATTGAAGGTAACTTACTAGTTGTGTCCAGGTTAGCCATGTAAAAAACAGATACCTCCAACTAAACTATTTCCATCTTGTTGCCTTTTTCCTTATTGAAGTAAATGAAGGTTACACTTGAAATATGGGATGTTAAAAGAATTAGTGCTATCATCATGCATAAAAAATTGTAAGCGCACAAGGATAAAATATGTTATGCATTAGTGATGCTCGCTGTGTAGTGCTGTCTTGATGATATTTTATCAATAAAGTAGCATTATTTTGCAATATTTCATTTATGCAACCTTTAGAGCATGGTTACATTATATACTAAGATGACTAAATTTTGGACCTTAGATTGTTGACACACATAACAATAATAAATGCAGTATATAATATGAATAAAAGTATGAGCACTTATGGACCACGGTTATTGTCGGACCTCCAGTTGCAATGTAAAGTGTAACCAAAAGAATCAACTGATTTTAAGAATATTCTTTAATATATGAGTAATTTCATAGAATCCTTTATAAGCTCAGGACCACTAAAAAAGCTTTATACCTTTAACTACTTTTACCCGATATAACAAAATCACATCTAGAAAAAGAAAAAAGAAAAATTGTATTGTGTACAAGTGTTGTAACTGATTTGTAGTGAATAACTCACCCATGTCCCTTAATGGGTTCTTTAGCTTGAAATCCTTTGATCGCCTTAATGCTTTCACGCCTAATCATGCAGGATTCATGATCAGAGCATAGTTTTGTATTATCCCAGATATTAACTTCTTCTTCTTGAAGAACCTGTGAAATGAAGTACAATCAAAGAGTAAGAATATGAAAACTGAATCCGCAAGATTCAAGTTTGAAATTAAAAATCAATTGTTGTGTTTTATTTGTTCAGTGTAAGGTCTGTTTAATTCAAAATTATGGTTATTTCTATTTTTTTAACTGCATTTGAATATCTATAAAACTGCATTCAAAATTATGGTCACTTCCTTACACTGCCTCTATAACATTTCACCTACAACCACTAAACATCATTCACAACTGCTACAACCCATCAGTGTTGATCTACTTCCACACAAAGTACGTCTACCCATCCTCTGCTACATTCATTCTCTGTTACAAAACTGCTACCCACACACTGCTTCCACACACTGTACGTCTACTTTCACAATCTCATCTCATTAATATTGCCACCACACCATCATTCCACCACAAACCAATTGCCTCTGCCAAAAACAAAAACTGCACTTATGTCAACAATTCTGCCGCATTCCCATACACATATTTCAATTTCAACTTTCCTGCACAACAACTTCATTTCCCACAACAACTTCATTTATCTACTAGAGAGCTCATATTCATAAATTATTTGTACATATATTCCCATCCACAATCCCATCACGTACGCCAGGCATGTATGCCACTTTCTTTTATACGCCAGGCATGTATGCCCATCTTTTATTTAATGTGTCAGGCATGTACTAACTAAATGCATGAGTTGAATGTGACTTTTGTTCAAACAAAACAATGAAGAACGTCCTTTTATAATCAATTAAGTAATTCATGTAGCTTGCAAACAAAATGTAAACTAAAAAAATGAATGCAAATGCTAAAGCAAGGATGCCCGCAACTGATAAAGTAGGGAAGTAGGGAGGTACGAAATTCACAGCGAAACTTTAAAAAATTGAAATCAAACTGATCATTACATGTTAGCTCAGGTCAATTAAACATGACTAATTCTTATTTATGAAAAATGATATCTTTTTTTTATATTCTTATTTTGCAGTTATGCAGGAATGCTAGGAAATGAGGTTATATGCTTAGGATAGAGTATTCTGGTTTTGATTAAAGCGAATACAAAAGTTAGTAGGTAACGATGAACTGGACCCTTGTAGCTTTAACCGAATCGTTCTTTACAACGAAAAGGGGATCTTCTACTTGAATTATTCGAATATTCTCTAACACGCATAAACCAATATCCAACCTCATATATATTAGCCTTATCAGGTAATATTGAGTTCCTTGGTGTATAAATTAAACATTATTTGGTGATCATAAAACTGCAGAACCGAGTCTTTTTTTGCTACACACTTGCCATATGTACCCTCACTTTATTTTTTAAATCACATGCATCATGCGTTGTATGCATAAAGCTAGTAATATATGCCATAATATACGGGCGAATCATGATAAGGGTTGCAAAAAGGAAGTAGATACCTTTTAGAAAGTTATATTATGAGTTTGGGATCCATAATTTTGCTTCTGCCATAATACAGAGGATTTTTTCCCACTTGGGTGAGAAATTTCAGGTATATATCTCAAATTTAGAACTTTATCTTGGTCTGCCTCAACATATTTTTCAATTTTAGAATTTGGATGTATTATTGTTATTAAAAATTTAAAAGCTATGTGTTATTAGTAGCAAAGCATATTACCCCAAGCCGCCATAAAATGTATTCAAAAATTTATAGTTATGTTTTCTGCAAGACATAGTTTATTGGTACATTGTTGCTTTTAAGTCCATATCACAAGAGTTTGTTTCCCAGAAGTCATAAAGTGGTTGACATTCCAATTATTTATTTGTGAAAGTGAAATATTTGTCTTGTTTTAGTTCAGCATATTGATTTATAATCGATCTAAATGCATCCAGATTCATGGACAGACAGTGGCGTGAAATACTTTCTGGAATAATTTCTGTACTTCAAGAATATCCAGTATATGGGATAAGGACTAAACACCATGAATATGTAATGTTGATTTCATCTGTCTCCTTCACCTTTACACATACATATATGTATGGATATATATATACATACACACACACATATATTAAGTTGATGAGATAATGGGAAATTGTGAATTAGTGGTATAATCAGAAAATGGATAAACTTACATCAACCCCTGATGAATAGTTAAATTTTATCTGATTTAAACTATTTACATCTACATCTGCATTGAATATTGTTCTAAACGACTTATCTTTTTGTATGGCAATAGTTTTTAAACTTGAAATACGTTTCTTAGCTTCATGTCTTTTGTTCCCTAAGTGGGAGAAAACTCCCTAGTTTATAACAAAGCAAGCATTTGTTTAGTAATATTAAACATATAAGAATCATGTGGATAATGATAATAATATCACATGATTTCGACCTCTACTTTACTTTAACTGAATTTAAAACATGCTGCTAATCTTCTGCTTTGAACAAAAACGGTTTGTTGAAGGATTCCACGACTATATTTCATTTTCGATAATCGGAAAATACTCTCTTTCAAGATAGTATTTAATTGCAAAAAATTTATATTTTATATTTTTGGAATTACCTTTGTAAAACTCATGAGGTTTGGATTTGTGTTTCATAAATATTTTCTGACATTGGTTGTTATGTATGATCGGATATTTAGGGAGAATTGATCAGCAGTCAAAAAGCAACCTGGAAACAAAAAAAAAATGTACCAACCTGTTCTGGGCTGGCGACAAAAATACTGGAAAGGAGTTGCTTGCATTCAATTGATATGCGCACATAATCTGGAATTGTATATTGCACACTTAGTATCCTCTGCAAATATGCACATATTTTAATTAATTTAGTTCAGTGTGAATGAATTGTATAGGTACTGATATTGCTACTGCTGCTGCTTACCCCAATGGTCTTCTTGAAATTTCTTGGATCATCTGAGTCTTCAAATGGATAAGCTCCTACCAGCTTTACATATAATGTCACTCCACATGACCAAACATCTGCAGTCTATACGTACATACAAACATAGGTTCATTGTAAAATTTCATGCCAAAGAAATATATAATGCATTATAAGTTTTCATTTTCAAGAATTAATAAACCACTTCTATGTATTTAGGAGAACAAATTAGAATCTTGCCTTTCCATCGTATTCATTTCTGGATAAAACCTCAGGAGCTATGTAGGCTGGTGTTCCCACGGTTGATTTTGGTTGTGAATGTAGCTCAGATGACTGTAAATAATAATAATAATAGATTATTCCATTTTAGTGTAGTATTAGCTAGACTTGTCAATCATTGAAAATTAACCAGTGTGAATAATTGCACAGTTTAAGTTCAATTAGTCACATGCCCGGTATGAATGAATGATAACATTTTGCATTAATAGAAAAGCAATTCTACCTTCGAGTAGCCAAAATCGCAAATTTAAGGCGAGGAGACGTGCTTCCATCCAAAAGAGTGTTTTCTAGCTTCAGATCTCTATGACAAATTTGTTGCATTATAAAAAATCATAACAAATAACTAAACTAATTCAATAATGCATGTTATAAATACTTTTCCTTGGGAGGAATACATAGTGCTTCTGCAGGATAAAGTATCTTGATTAGAGATTCTATGACACCATAAGAAAATTAATTACCATGGAATGACAATAGCTGACTCCTGATATTAATTGTTGAAAGTAAAACCTTGCCCGTCACACATCATATAAATGCATATTCATTAATATTTCAAAGGAATGAATATAATTTGATAAGTTTAGTTCAATATCATTATTGTGTTTCTACCTCATCTTCACTGAATCTTCCAGCAGTGCATATTCTCTCAAACAGTTCACCACCAGCGGCGTACTCCATTACTATTGCAAGATGTGTAGGGGTTAATAACACCTGAATATTATATTTTTCATATTTATTAAGCACGTCATATTGTAGCCAATTTCTTAAGTTAAAACACACTTCAGACTGGAAGCTCAAACCACAGCTTAATTATAATAATAAACAGTTGTTCCAACTTGTTATAAATTGAATGATTCCTATATAAAATTTAATGTCAAAATAGTTGCTATGGAAATGTTTTAGTTTATATAACTAACTTTGATAACGACTAGTTAGCTTCAGCTATTTGCTAATGTCTCATACTGTATATGCAAATGGAAACCAATAATTGATGATTTTTACAACCGCTCTTTTTGTCATGTGGGGAAACCAGGTTAGAAGATTGATGGCTATTCTATGTTACTAGCATACATTGATTGTATCAAGTATTTTTGATTCACTACTATAATCTGTGGCATGAAGCAATGATAACAAAGTGATTTATATATTTAACAGATATGTCGCCATAGGGATCAGTAGAAAATGGAAATGATAACTTAAAATATTCCCAGTAAAAGAAGCCACCTGAACATTTTGGAGATGATCAAATCTGAAATTGAAGTCATGTTTTCCTTTCTCTCCATCAACTAAACAGGTTTAATTCTAGTCTTCCGCAATTGAACCTGTTGAGGGCGAACGGTTCAAACAGATCGAGGAAGAATGGGTCGATAACGTTGCTTCTTTGTCCAAAGATGTGAGGAATTAGGGCCATTTGTGATTAGAAGCTTGCCTGTAGCTTGCATCACTTTTCAGATCACCGTGTATTACCTCACAAAGCTTGTAGCTTTCTCCTGCCTTCTAGTCACCATGCAGCTGCATGCCATGTAATCTTATTATTGTACTTCATGAAAATGCATTGCATTATTGATCCACTATATTGCCTCAATGTTGTACCGCATACATTTTACATCAGTTCAGCTTTGTAATCAGGTTACAACATGTTGATCCATTGCACTGCAGTACTTAATTAATCTGTACATCTAGCAAATCCTTGAAACATGCTAAATGTAATTGAGAAACAACATAACTAACAAAGATATCCCAAAAGCATAAAATCGACTGAAAATCCTATGTATAGGTTACCTTAGAAATTATACTTTATCATGACAGAAATTTTGATAACCCATAGTGCGCTTGAGAGCAGAGACAGAAAATGAATGCTAAATTGCTTATTACAGATAAATTTTGGATTTTTTTAAAGATTTTTTCACAGCAAAGAAAATGATTGCAAAAGAAGAAGAAAAGTTCACGACTTCCATCAGAAATTTCAAATCACGGTAAAAAAAATCCAGATTTCCAATTGCTTTTTAAATCCAAAGTTGATGTTTAATGAACAAATCTGAAATTGAACTCCTGAATATACAAAAGGCTGCTAGCAATTCTTGTAAATCTTCAAAATTGACACAAATAATCAGATTTTTGATTGAACATGTTGATTGAAGACGAGCCGGTACATCGCCTACAGCCAGATGCTATAGAATAGCAAAAATATAAAGTTATTAGCATCATAAACTCCTATCGCAACAATATTCTTCTAGAATAGCTTGCTTTACCTGCAAAGCGAATTCATAAAATTCAAGTCTTCGAACCCACGTACAAACCACGGCAACCCAATCTCCTCCAAACTGCAATCGCCAACATCTCGAACCCAATACCCAAGTCTTCCTTGCCAAGTTGCCGCAAACCACCTCTTAAATCCAAATCACCCAAAGCGACTACCATCGTGGAATCGCTCTCGAATACGAAATGTGGAATCTATAGAAATTGATTGGTTAACGGTGATTTGGTAGCCCAATCTAATCCGCGAAATAACGTACCGTGACAATCAATTTTAGGGTTTTTTTTGGTTGTTGGGCGAATTACTTGAGGAAAAGAATGGGAGCGGGGAAAAAAATTAGAAAGGCGGGATGTAATACGTGAGCAACGAATAACCTAAATAATATTGCATCGCCTCTACTAGAGAACCGATGCGAAAATTATTATTTTGGACGTAGTTGCATCGTTTGACTTTAAAACCGATGCGACTAAAACTATTTGCATCGACGTATTTGCATCGGTTGTTGGTGAAAACTGATGCAAATTTGATTATTTATTACCTATTGCTTTCCACGTACCAATTGCATCGGTTATTAAGACAGAACTAATGCAAATAGTTCTATTTGCATCAGTTTTTACTTCAACCGATTCAAATGATGCGATGCAAATGGCCTGTTTTGTAGTAGTGTGGCTTTGTGCGAGCATCGATATGCCAGATAAAATATAACTTGCATTTCATTTCTAGAGGAAATCCGACATGCCGACACAAACTCAAAGCTACTACACAGTGGCTATAATATTTTCGAAAACAAATTTAGAAATAAACATAACACAAATCAATCACAGATAATTCATATCACAAAGGCGGAAAAAGATATGAATATTACACATAAAAGTGTATATCAGAGTAGTGGTCAACAAGATCCACAATATCAAAAAAGAATAGATACAAGTGCTAGGCAAAACAATAAGTATACATCAAGGAGTCTCTATCTCGAATGTATACATGACAAAAACTACTAATCTAAAGTAGTTAGTCAAAAATCAGGCGATGGACCCTGATAAGAAGTCAAGTAGAAGCACCTGTAATATCTCGATCTGACCCGAGTATTATTTAATATGAAAATAATAAACGGATCAGTCTAACTATAAATATCAGATAAAATGAGGTATAAGAAGAGATATAATTAAAACGTATGATAACCACCATACTGTGATAAGTATGTAATTGAAAATCAACAAGAGATTAATCAATATCACAAGAATCTTCTCAAAGATCAAAAGGAATGTCATATTCTTTATTTAATTCACCAAGCCACAATAAATGACATACATATCAATGCCAATTGTAAAAGTTGGTGAAACATAAATTTCAGAAATCATCAATTAGAAATCCAGAAATCATAAGAAAAAGAGGATGGCCAATCGGATAAACTGGACATCGACGCACCTAGAAAGACACGCCCCATGCACAGTCGAACATTGACGCACCTAGAAAGATACGCCCCATGCATAAATAAACGTCGATGCACCTAGAAGGATACACCTCATGTAAAGACGAACATCGACGCACCTAGAAAGGTACGCCCCATGCTCTAGCATCAACGCACCTAGAAAGATAAGCCCCATGCATAAATAAACAACGATGCACCTAGAAAGATACATCCCATGTAATGTCGAACATCGACGCACCTAGAAAGATACGCCCCATGCATAAATAAACATCGATGCACCTAGAAAGATACACCCCATGTAATGTCGAACATTGACGCACCTAGAAAGATACGCCCCATGCTCTAGCATCGACGCACCTAGAAAGATACGACCCATGCAAAGACAAACATCGACTGTAACGACCCACAAATCCGTACCCCTTGAGTCAACACTATTCTACACAATCAACTCAAGTTGTACAGAAATACGAACCATTTGGGTTAAAGAAGAAGAGGTAGAAGAAGAAAAATAGAAAACAACAATAGAATCTAACCATCGCAGCGGAATAAAATATAATAGATAATAAATAAACTTTACTCAAAAGCAAATACATCTGTTTACATATTATATCATCTGAGTACATCAATCACAGCTCAACAATATCATACACTGTATACACAACTACTCAACACAGTGGAATATATACATAAACAAATACGAAAGTACGTATCGCCATCCAACTCGTCTCCTGAGCTCCACAGCATCATCATGTATCCTATAATACTCGGTCTGACCCGAGCATTACAGTTAAATAATACCCGAGTCAGTCTGGAATACCAGCGTGAGAAAATCACACCCAATTGATTATTAAAGTTTCAAAAATCCTTTGAAAACAAAAGCATCTCGTAAGACCACGCCACAAATAAACATGTCGGGTTTTTACCTTATGATAGCTAAAACAATTTTTATAGAAATCCTCTGATATTATAATAGGGTCTATATACAAATACTTATAAAATAGCCGAAATTGTTACATGATTAAATTCCAGCTACTAGCCACAGAGTGGGTAATACAAACAAAACTCGTACAAGGCTCGTAGGGAGAATAGATTTCCAACTAATGACTAGGCACTGGGGTACCACCTGTCAAAGTACGGGGCCTAGATCAACGGACCGAGGAGTACGCCCGCTCCCCTGCAACACAAGGCCGGGACTACCCCTTACTGGATAATCCCGAGTGAGATCACCTCGCGGTTTGGATCAGCAACCGCCCACTAAGCCGAAATAAAAAGGGACACCTAGACTGGAATGACCTCACCCTGCTTGGGTGCTACCCACCTAGCCTTGCTGCATAGCCCCTGATTTTCAGTGATTCCCATTTGATGAGGCTTGAGGCTAAGCGTTACCTTTTTAGAACTTATTTCTTAGAATGCCCATCTCCACCTAACGATGTTTCGTAAGCATTCATCCATACAAGTCCGTCCTAGGTTCGAACGGAACCGAAGGCACTATTCCTACTACATCCATTTTGTAAATATCCTCAGGATTAGTAGCGATTAGCCCTTGCACTTCACTGCTCCATCTTCGAATCCAAAATCGTTTTTCACGAAACGTACAAACCGGATCGAAGTGGTTTTCGAGAAATAAATCTCGATCCCGGTCTCTTCGAAACGATCAACGTATTTGGCCAATATTGATAGTCGGTTATTTAACTATCAATTAATATTCAGAAACAACCATCAAACAATAAATAATTTCCCAAATTATTTATTAACCTCAAAATATCTTCACAAGATATATTTTTATTTTCAATCCTTTGAAAACAGTTTCAAAACCATCTTTCTTTCCAGAATAACTTTCCCAAATATTTTCTTTCTCCACCGAAGTTACCAAGCACAAAACTAGATTTTTAAAAATAATTTTAAAACACTTTACTTTGAAATATATATTTTTAAAACATTTAAATTAAAACTATTTCAATAGTTGGTTAAAAATACATACTATATAAATATTTAAAAATATGGTTACTTTATAAAATATAAAACTAGGTTTTCACTTTATAAAACAAATATTAAGTCACTCTTTAAATAATTGTTGCTATAATAGATTAAAAGGAAATACTTACTTTAGAATTTAAATATTAGAAATAATAAATTTTCCATAACTTGCCCTTTTAAAACAACTTTAAAACTTTTAACTTATATTTAAAAATTCACTTTGAAAACGTACTTGGTTATCTAGAGAGAATTTCCAATCACTTAAATCATTTTTTCCAAATTGATTCCCAATTTATTCCATTTGAAATAAATTTCATTACTTACACAATTCATTTCAAAATTCATTAATTATAGACTTATTATTATTGTTATTTATTTCCATTTGGTTTTAAATCTCTTACCTGAAATATATAAATTCAGGTCTTTCCCAATTCTTCTTTATTCCTTTCAATAATTTAAATCTTAAATTTTAGATAAATGTTTTGTTCTCTTAAATAATAACACTACAGTTTAAAATTCATTAACTTCCTGTCATTCAAAATTTCCTTTCTATATTCTAGCTTTATTTATTAAAATTTTAAAGTCACTTTATATTTTATTTTTATTTTTTTCCATTCATTCTTAAACTTATTCAAATTTCCTATAATTATTTTCTTACAAATTCACTTCTTTTATTCTCTTTCCAAAATCCAATTTATATATATTTTTGATAGTTCCTTATACACAATTATATTCAATCGAACCATAGCATTCAATATTTCAATAAATTTCATCATAGAATATCACATAATCACAACAGAGGGTATTAAATAATTTTAAATAAATGTTGAGGGATCCAGTTGGATCTCTCCAACCTGTTTTCCCCGCATCCGCAGACGTTAGCATAATATAAAATATCTTCACTATAAAAATGAGGGAAGTCAATCATTTCAAGGTGTAGTGTATACTACTATATAACACAACAATCAATTTAATCATACAAACAAGTATTTAAATTTAATCATTTAAATTTAAATTTAACTGAGTGAGATTAACTCACCTTTTGCTTCTTGTTTGTAATCCATTCTCATTCCGACTAGATTTCTTCAAGATTTAGACCTTGAATCAATATTTACATCATTTATTAATACTTGAATCGATTGAACAATTAACTACCATTAAATCATTTAATAATTTAGTTTAACCAATGATTTAAATTTAAACTAACCATTTAATTTAAACTAACAAGTTTATTTGAACTAATTACCTTTTCCAATTATTTTTAGTAACTAAAGTAATTGAACAAGGTGATTAAACAAGTAAAGCATTATAATCCATATTTTAAAAATTAAATAGTAGGTTTATAATCTATATTTGAAATTAAAGATCTAATTTTATATATACCTTAAACATTTTAAAATTCCTTCTTTCCGAAATCTGATCTATATACAATTCCCTACTTTGCTGTATTTATCCATATATAAATATATATATATATATATAGCTGTTAATTAAAAAGAACAGTTCTTTGTTTTGCTGTAAAAATTTCTCTATAATTTATATTTGTAAATTAAACTTGGGCTTTCAATTTTCTTTCACTGTATGTATATTAAAATTTTCTAATATATATACTTAGATTAAAAGGAGCTGCAGTACCTCACTGCTACTACGAAGCTACAGCTTGCTGACAACATTGCGAGTCACCCATCGACATCGCCTCCACCTTCCCATGCTTGCGTCCCCTTCCTTAAGCCGTCGCCTCACAGAGGAAGTCGCCCTACCTCGGCATCACGAATCACCTTGCCACGAGATTGAAACCCCAGCGCTTGCTCGCGTTTCCCCCCCCCCCCAAGATCACGACTCGAAACCCTAACTCGAAGACGCGAGTCCCTTCTCCCCGTTCTTTTGATGGCGCACTCGAGTATTACGCGATTCAAGGCGAAATCGAACTCGAATTGAAGATGGGTTTTGAAATTGTAGAGGAGAGGAACGAACGAGTGAGGCCAGCGGCCATATATTTATTTATTTATATTTTTTTAGAATCGAATGGGTTTCGATTTTGAAAACCGAAAGGAAAGCATCGGCCACCATTTTCATTTTGGTTTATTTTTTTCTGAATAAACGAAAGCTTGAGTAAAATGAAAACGAGGGGAACGAAAGAACATGATTTGAACGTGTAAAGATGGGTGGCGTATACGAGAAGCTTGATTTATTAAATTAAATTACATTAGATTATTATCAATTAAATGTCCAGCGCGTTTACAAACTGTACACTCACATACTAGCTCCAATCAATATGAAATTTGAAATCCAATAATAATAAAATATTACGGATCCAATGGAACCGGTTTCGTCGAATTCCGAGACTGCGCCTCGGAAAGCTATTTTTAAATTCAATTTAAACGACAAAATTTCAAAACCGAACAAATCACTGTTCAATTCAATTTTAAAACTTCTATTATCTTCAACGTTATCAATATAAATTTTATAAGCCTTCAAATTATTTTTAACAGACTTAAAACTCCAAATTCAACAATTTACCCAACTTCACTTATTTGATTTAATAATTCAATTATCAAATAAAATGTGATATTCGTAATACAAGTTAAAATTACTCCTTTGAATATTTACAACCGATTAAATATTTCGATTTTAAATGCTCAAAAATTCTGGGTCGTCACATTCTTTCCCCCTTAAAAGAATTTCGTCCCCGAAATTACTAATTTGGAAGAATGGTCCAATATTCGTTTATTATTTCCCTAAAATCAAACAGTTTCTAACAATTCAACATCTAACCAACTATCTTTTTATAAAAGATCCATTATTATTCTTATTAACTTTTCAAACTTTTCCAAAACCTTTTATAGTTTTCAAATAACTTACTTGTTTAGTTACTCAAATTATAATTCAAAACTAAAATTTTGAATTATCAAAATTTTCTCAAAATTTTTCTAACTCCCTAAATTTTCAAAAAATTTCGCCAGCGTCTCCTTTGCGCGGTTAGCTCGGTACAACTACAAAATGGCTCTACGGCCTCCCAAATCCAAAAAGAAAACAAAAAGCCAAGTGGCTCAATCCAAAATCCTAATCAAATTTCATATAGAAACTTAAATACATACCTTTTGTCGAGCATGTCAAATTTATCTTCCGAAATCAAAACCAATTTTCCTTTCTCTTTATAATACCTGCATACCCTGCTTAGCACTAATATCCATTCACAACATTCCTAAAATTATCTTATCGACTTTCTCACAAAAAGCCAATATCCTATTCATTCAAATGTTGACTTAGAATATATTAGTAATATCAATTTTCATTTAAGAATTCACCATTCCTTCTTAAGTTTAGTATAAGCATTATATATGTTTCCTATACTTACTTTCATCTTACCACATTAGTTTATATCTATTTCTAATTAAATTGATTCTATTATTCCCATATGAATTCAATTTATCTTCCACTCTGAATATTGGAATTTTATTTTTTATTTATAACTAATTCATATCATTATTTTAAATTGGTTTCATTTACTAGTTTATTTTAGTTTTCAAATTAAATTCGTTAGTCGTTAACACAATTTTCCAAAATTTTCTAACTCCCAAAATTTCTGAAATTTTTTGGCAGAGTCTCCTTTGTACGGAGAAGCTTTTGCAATTTGACAAAAGAGATAAATATATACACATCGACCCACACGGTCGGAAAAACCAAAAACAGTTCATATTTCCTATTTTTATTGCGTAGGCGTACCTTATTTAGCATTTTAAGCAAGCGGCTTATTATGTTTAGCAAATAGCACTACCAAATCCAGCCACACGGCTTCCAGGTACCTGTACTTGCTCAATTTAAACATGTAAGTGCCAAATATATGCAGTTTAACTATATTTCACTTAGTTGCAATGGTTAAAACATATGGATTCTGAAGAAATGCACATCCAACATTTTCCGTAAGCAATTTTTACAACTTTCATACTAATTCAACTGTTTCAATTAATTTATAAACCATTTTCATTCAATTTGAATGGTTTTCAATCTATTCGTATACCTCTTCATCAATTTAAATAGTTTAAAACTCAATCGCTTACATTTAATTTATTCTTAAGCAAAATGAGCTCATATTTAATTCAATTGCTTTCAAAATCAATTTATTTTACTCCTATCAATCCATAGAATTTTTAATTACTTCCATTTACATCAAATGATAATTAATTCTATGCAATTTGACGAGATTTATGTGAATAAATAAGTATTTATGTTTATAACCAATTTAAATTGATTTCAACTCAAATTATACTTAATTCTATTCCATTTTCAATTTATTCACAACCCATATATTCTCATTTTCATTGCATCTCAGATTTGAATCCATTCACTTGCATTTCATTTTATTAACCAAACTAGTTTATTCAAAACCATTAACAACTTATGTTCATCTTCATTACCTATTAAATTTTATTCACAGTCCACTCATTTATACTTCTTTTCTTATCCACATTATTTGAATCCATTTTATTAGACTTGAAACATTCTATTTTCTTATTGTCTTAAGTTGTAACAACCCGCATATTTATCGAGTTTGTATTTAAATATTTTATTTAAATATTAACTCGTTAATCGGATTTTGGTCCGAAAAGCTACTTTTTGCAAACGGTCAAATTAGGACTCGAGACCACTTCCATTGAGTTCGAAATGTCGTTTACAACTTTTTTAAGTATAAACATCGATAGGTTTGGAGTTAGTGAAATTTCACTAACTTTTCCCGCTTTGGACTTTGGGTTAGTTTAGCCTATTAAGCCCAAGTTCCAACCCTCTTCTCCTCACTCTTCATAAATTTCCTAACTAATCAAGCTTTGGCATTAATGGTGGAGGGAATGGGAAATTAAAATTCCAAAACTCAAATTCAATTGCAATCCATCTTTCTACTCCAAATTCAAGAAGAAGACATTGGATTCAAGCTTCTTGTGCTTAGATAGAAGAAGGATTGATTCTTGCTTGCTTAAAACTTCATTTTCATTGATATTTGGTGCAAAGGTGAGATTTTTATCTCACAAATCTAGTCTATAACTATATTGGACTGTTGGGAATGATTCCCTATCACTTTTGCATGCACATTTGCATTTGGTTTGGATTGGATCGGCGAAAAACTCCAATTTTTAGCGTTTTGGTGAATTTTCTGCACTTAGGTCGTTCTGGCCATTTTTAGGTCGTTCGGAGTTAAGTCGTTCGTCCCTAGGTCGTGAGTCGTTCACGAGTTAAACTTAGGTCGTTCTGGCCATTTTTAGGTCGTTCGGAGTTAAGTCGTTCGTCCATGGGTCGTGAGTCGTTCACGAGTTAAACTTAGGTCGTTCTGGCCATTTTTAGCTCGTTCGGAGTTAAGTCGTTCATCCATAGGTCGTTTACGAGTTATCCCGATAGGTCGTTGGACCTTATCTCGTTAGGTCGCTCCTGGCCTAACCCTTAAGTCGTGCAACTCTTAAGTCGTGTAACCCTTAAGTCGTGCAACCCTTAAGTCGTGCAACTCTTAAGTCGTGTAACCCTTAAGTCGTGCAACCATTAAGTCGTGCAACTCTTAAGTCGTGCAACTCTTAAGTCGTGTAACCCTTAAGTCGTGCAACCCTTAAGTCGTGCAACTCTTAAGTCGTGTAACCCTTAAGTCGTGCAACTCTTAAGTCGTGCAACTCTTAAGTCGTGCAACTCTTAAGTCGTGCAACTCTTAAGTCGTGCAACCCTTAAGTCGTGGAACCCTTCAGCCACGCAACTCTTAAGTCGGTCACGAGTTATCCTGTTAGGTCGCGACCTCTGTTAAGTCGGCCATGTTGGGTCGTGAGTCATCGTTAGGTCGCGAACACCTCTAGGTCGCAACCACTAAGTCGCTTGACCCCTTAGACCCCTAGGTCGCAGCCGTTAGGTCGTATGACCCTTGAGTCGTTAGGTCGTTAGACCTCATTTTGTCTTCACTAGGTCGTACCGTTTTGGTCGGGGCGCTGCCCCGCACCCCGCCGGGGGCGCTGCCCCCTGGACCCCCGCGACCTGACTGGGCAGGTCGAACCCCGTAAGCGGTGGCGTTGCCCCCGCACCCCCACCTTGGGGGGTTGCCACCCCCCCGGACCCCCCCTCCGTAGGGGATCTTATCTGAAAAACATTGAGCTGATTTCCTTGGATTTTATTCACATCTCCGTATGCGATTTTTGTGACTGATTGTTTCTACAATTGCTTCTGTGTTTTGTCACTTTATAATATAAAGGTTTCAATACTAGTAGTAAATATCAAAACTCTTTTAACAAACAATTTCAACTCTATTTTTAATAACAAAGCTCTTTTCTTAAACCGTTTTCCAATCTATTAGTATATACAAACCTTTACCTCACTCGGATGAGAAATCTAATTAAACGACTTAGTAAAACAAGTGGTATGAAACGCTTGCGTTCACTTCGTCAGTTAATTCTTGGACTTGTTCGATTGAACCTCTTGTGACAATTTTATTAGTGAAGATTTACAGTTTGTTCGTAAATATTTAAGTTAAGCAAGTGGTTATGGGACATGAAGCTAAACTTCTATATTTACTAGCTTAGTGTAATTGACACTTCTCGTTGATCATGACGATCATTCTGATGATTTAGACTAGCAACTGTGCGATGTCTCTTGTTGCGAGGTTAGACTAGACACCACTTGTGTGATTCCACTCACACATACCTTTTTGCTTTTTGGTTAGTCTGGACCTTAATCTGTGTGATTCCATTCACACATGTGGGGTAGCTCCCCTTGGTCTTCGGACCGTCATGTGATAGGCCTCTTTCTCTTTTCTATGATTTCTGGACTTCTTGCACTGATTTCTAGAATTTATGTCATTGACTTGTTATGAGTACAAGTTTGGGGTATGATGCCCTTTTCGAATCTTTGAGAAGATTCTTGTGATATTGATTATCTCTTATTGATTGATCTTCTGTTGATCATTATTTACATACTTATAGTGGTATGTCATTATGGATGTTTATGTTTATGCCATATCTTTTATGTTATATCATGTCATCTGATATTTATAGCTAGACTGACCCGTTTATTATTTTCTTAAATAATACTCGGGTCAGACCGAGATGTTACAGGTGCTTCTGCTTGACTTCTTCCCAGGGATTCATCACTCTGACTTTTGGCTAACTGTTTAGATTAGCAGTTTTTGTTGTATACACTTGAGATATAGACTCATAGTTGTATTCTTTTGTATAGCACGTGTTGCTATTCTTTTGTATTATCGTGGGACTTACTGACCACTACTCTGATGTACACTTTCACGTGTTAGTTATATATTCATATCTTCTTCCGCCTTTGTGATATGGATGTCTGTGACTGATTTGTGATATGATTATTTCTATGTTTGTTTCCGAAGATTATTTATAGCCACCGTGTGATAAGCAATTACATGGATGGTCGCTCCTCAACAGCCTCATTCTCCGTGCTTGTTGACAGCACTACTCCGGAGTGTTCTTGGCTAGCGTGGGTATAGAGGTGGGGCGTCACATAAGTTATTTCAATTCCTTAATAATTTTAAATGGTTTACAATTATTTATTCTAGAATTTCATTCCACCAATATTATTTATAACTCACCGAATTTTATTTCGATTAAAAATCACCTTCACTTGATTTAAAACCAATCCAATATTATTAAACTTTGTTTAAGTTGAATTCAATTCAACTCTCCTTCATTCATTTAGCTTAAGTCAATTTACTTCAATTTATTCAAATTTTATACTTAAGCTCATCCTCATTTTATAAGAAATTTTTTCTCTTTTATACTCAACTTAACTCAATTGATTACAAGGCCATATCCAATTTATTTCCACATATTTGGATTTAATTTGCAATTCATACCATTATTATTTTAATCCATTTACATTTTTATTCGATACATTTCAATTATACTTAATTTTGTTAACACTTCACAATAAATCTTAATTAATAACTCAAGTTCTGAATCCATTATCCATTTTCAATTTACCCCCAAAGTTCATGAACTCACAATTCATTTACATTTACTTCATCGACAATTTAAGTCGAATTTAATTTATAACTCGAGTTTTATTTTCAACCATCATTAGTAACTCACAATTCAGCTTTATTTAACTGCAATAGACTCCATTTACACATTTCATTATCTAATTATCATCTAAATAGTCTTTCCCCAACTTATAAACCAGAACTTGATTTTAATCTCAAAATCTCTTCATTTAAATTTTCTTAAGTTCACATTTATTTTATAATTCAAGTTTGGATTTTTATTTTATTTTTCAATTCATCCAACAATATTTATTTTGGATTTGTATTCCATTTTCAATTTTATAAGTCACAACTTATTATTTACACTATTCCATTCATTATAGGCTTGAATATATTCTTCTTTTATTTTTGATTTTACACTTATTTATAACTCAAGCATATTTTCCATGCATTTTTAATTCTTTTATATGCTATTCTGATTTATTTAACTCAATCTAATTCGTATCCAATTTATTTCTTATCCGACTTATTTTCCAGTTATCCAGGTAAGAATTTAATTTCATTCAATAATTTAGCTGAATTTTTATTCCAATTCAATTTTATTTTAACTCAGATTTATTTAACTCAATTTGACTTCAACTTAATTCGAATACAACTGGATATTATTTTCAGCTTATTCAATTAATTTCAATCTAGTTAAATTTTTATTTTCCAATCCAAGTTAACTTCATTTCATTTTAAATTTAAATTCCATTATTCAAAGCTTATATTTCCTTCATGATTTAAAAATCATCTCAATTTATAAGCTTACAACTATCTCATCAAGATTTTTAAACACCCGACTTTAGGTTTCAAACCATTTGGAAATCTTCGACATCTCAAAATCACACTTCTCAAAAATTTCAACCGATTCTGATTTTTTTTTATTCCCAGCAAATTTCCTTTGAAATTTTCAAAAACAACTAGCTTTTCTGAACAAATCAAATTTTGGCAGCAATCCATCACTTAGAAATTCGAAAAAATGAATACTGATGATGCGGCCGTCATCATCAGAATTATTTTCCGATAATCCAAGTGATTTCAATTCTATTTCAGTTTCAAAATTCATTTAAAACACATTTCCTTTCAAAAATACCTCTAAAACAATAATGTTATTATTTATCTTCAAATACTTCGATAAACATTCCCAAAATCTCTGAAATTTTGAATTTCCAAATCCTGCTTAAATAAATTTTAACTATAATTCATTTGTGCAATTTATGCTTATACAAATTTCCACTTGATTGTATTTCAATTCATACATTACCTTTATAATTCATGTTATAAATTCCATCTTATAATGAATTTATTTCCTTAAACTTTAGTTATATTTCAATTTCTAGTTAAATTTTCACTTAACAATGATAATACTTCAAATATCATCATTCCTAACATCCAATTAACATCCAAGCAACCATATAATAGCTAAATAGTTTTCAAAAAAAAACTATTCTTCATATCAAAATATGTTTGTGGGTAAAATTATTTCATTTACCCACATTTAAAACAATATCGTGTCAATTGTTCTATTCAAGTGTTTAGAAACCCTTTCGATACAGTTGCGCAGACTGTGTCGACGAAGGTTCATATGTCACTCAATAAATCAATCAACACAATATTAAAACAATTTATATTCACTAACAAATACACACTCATATTTATTAATACATTCAAACTCATTATAGAGTACTACGGACTCTATTTTAAATGAGTAATTTCCACCAGAGCCAAGGTTATCACCAACCAAAGCTTTGATACCAAGTGTAACGACCCGCAAATCTGTACCCCTTGAGTCAGCACTATTCTACACAATCAACTCAAGTTGTATAGAAATACGATCCATTTGGGTTAAAGAAGAAGAGGTAGAAGAAGAAAAATAGAAAACAACAACAGAATCTAACCATCGCAGCGGAATAAAATATAATAGATAATAAATAAACTTTACTCAAAAGCAAATACATCTGTTTACATATTATATCATCAGAGTACATCAATCACAGCTCAACAATATCATACACTGTATACACAACTACTCAACACAGCGGAATATATACATAAACAAATACGAAAGTACGTATCGCCATCCAACTCGTCTCCTGAGCTCCACAACATCATCCTGTATCCTAATATTCGGTCTGACCCGAGCATTACAGTTAAATAATACCCGAGTCAGTCTGGAATACCAGAATGAGAAAATCACACCTAATTGATTATTAAAGTTTCAAAAATCCTTTGAAAACAAAAGCATCTCGTAAGACCACGCCACAAATAAACATGTCGGGTTTTTACCTTACGATAGCTAAAACAATTTATATAGAAATCCTCTGATATTATAATAGGGTCTATATACAAATACTTATAAAATAGCCGAAATTGTTACATGATTAAATTCCAGCTACTAGCCACAGAGTGGGTAATACAAACAAAACTCGTACAAGGCTCGTAGGGAGAATGGATTTCCAACTAATGACTAGGCACCGAGGTACCACCTGTCACAGTACGGGGCCTAGATCACCTTACCGAGGATTACGCCCGCTCCCCTGCAACACAAGGCTGGGACTACCCCTTACTGGATAATCCCAAGTGAGATCACCCCGCGGTTGGGATCAGCAATCGCCCACTAAGCCGAAATAAAAAGGGACACCTAGACTGGAATGACCTCACCCTGCTTGGGTGCTACCCACCTAGCCTTGTTGCATAACCCCTGATTTTCAGTCATTCCCATTTAATGAGGCTTGAGGCTAAGCGTTACCTTTTTAGAACTTATTTCTTAGAATGCCCATCGTCCACCTGACGATGTTTCGCAAGCATTCATCCATACAAGTCCGTCCCGGGTTCGAAAGGATCCGAAGGCACTATTCCTACTACATCCATTTTGGAAATATCCTCAGGATTAGTAGCAATTAACACTTGCACTTCACTGCTCCATCTTCGAATCCAAAATCGTTTTTCACGAAACGTACAAACCGGATCGAAGTGGTTTTCGAGAAATAAATCTCGATCCCGGTCTCTTCGAAACGATCAACGTATTTGGCCAATATTGATAGTCGGTTATTTGACTATCAATTAATATTCAAAAATAGCCATCAAACAATAAATAATTTTCCAAATTATTTATTAACCTCAAAATATCTTCACAAGATATATTTCTATTTTCAATCCTTTGAAAACAGTTTCAAAACCATCTTTCTTTCCAGAATAACTTTCCCAAATATTTTCTATCTCCACTGAAGTTACCATGCACAAAACTAGATTTTTAAAAATAATTTTAAAACACTTTACTTTGAAATATATATTTTTAAAACATTTAAATTAAAACAATTTCAATAGTTGGTTAAAAATACATGCTATATAAATATTTGAAAATATGGTTACTTTATAAAATATAAAACTAGGTTTTCACTTTATAAAACAAATATTAAGCCACTCTTTAAATAATTATTGCTATAATAGATTAAAAGGAAATACTTATTTTAGAATTTAAATATTATAAAAAATAAATTTTCCATAACTTTCCCTATTAAAACAACTTTAAAACTTTTAACTTATATTTAAAAATTCACTTTGAAAACGTACTTGGTTATCCAGAGACAATTTCCAATCACTTAAATCAATTTTTCCAAATTGATTCCCAATTTATTCCATTTGAAATAAATTTCATTACTTACACAATTCATTTCAAAATTCATTAATTATAGACTTATTATTGTTGTTATTAATTTCCATTTGGTTTTAAATCTCTTACCTGGAATATATAAATTCAGGTCTTTCCCAATTCTTCTTTATTCCTTTCAATAATTTAAATCTTAAATTTTAGATAAATGTTTTGTTCTTAAATAATAACACTACAGTTTAAAATTCATTAACTTCCTGCCATTCAAAATTTCCTTTCTATATTCTAGCTTTATTTATTAAAATTTTAAAGTCACCTTTTTTTTTCATTCATTCTTAAACTTGTTCAAATTTCCTATAATTATTTTCTTACAAATTTACTTCTTTTATTCTCCTTCCAAAATCCAATTTATATATATTTTTGATAGTTCCTTATACACAATTATATTCAATCGAACCATAGCATTCAATATTTCAATAAAGTTCATCATAGAATATCACATAATCACAACAGAGGGTATTAAATAATTTTAAATAAATGTTGAGGGATCCAGTTGGATCCCTCCAACCTGTTTTCCCTACATCGACAGACGTTAGCACACTATAAAATATCTTCACTATAAAAATGAGGGAAGTCAATCATTTCAAGGTGTAGTGTATACTACTATATAACACAACAATCAATTTAATCATACAAACAAGTATTTAAATTTAATTATTTAAATTTAAATTTAACTGAGTGAGATTAACTCACCTTTTGCTTCTTGTTTGTAATCCATTCTCATTCCGACTAGATTTCTTCAAGATTTAGACCTTGAATCAATATTTACATCATTTATTAATACTTGAATCGATTGAACAATTAACTACCATTAAATCATTTAATAATTTAGTTTAACCAATGATTTAAATTTAAACTAACCATTTAATTTAAACTAACAAGTTTATTTGAACTAATTACCTTTTCTAATTATTTTTAGTAACTAAAGTAATTGAACAAGGTGATTAAACAAGTAAAGCATTATAATCCATATTTTAAAAATTAAATAGCAGGTTTATAATCTATATTTGAAATTAAAGATCTAATTTTATATATACCTTAAACATTTTAAAATTCCTTCTTTCCGAAATCTGATCTATATACAATTCCCTGCTTTGTTGTATTTATCCATATATTAATATATATATATATATATATATATATAGCTGTTAATTAACAAGAACAGTACTTTGTTTTACTGTAAAAATTTCTCTATAATTTATATTTGTAAATTAAACTTGGGATTTCAATTTTCTTTCACCGTATGTATATTAAAATTTTCTAATATATATACTTAAATTAAAAGGAGCTGCAGTACCTCACTGCTACTACGAAGCTACAGCTTGCCGACAACATTGCGAGTCACCCATCGACATCGCCTCCACCTTCCCATGCTTACATCCCCTTCCTTAAGCCATCGCCTCACAGAGGAAGTCGCCCTACCTCGGCATCGCGAATCACCTTGCCACGAGATCGAAACCCCAGCGCTTGCTCACGTTTCCCCCCCCCCCCCCCCCCCAAGATCGCGACTCGAAACCCTAACTCGAAGACGCGAGTCCCTTCTCCCCGTTCTTTTGATGGCGCACTCGAGTATTACGCGATTCAAGGCGAAATCGAACTCGAATTGAAGATGGGTTTTGAAATTGTAGAGGAGAGGAACGAACGAGTGAGGCCAGTGGCCATATATTTATTTATTTTATTTTTTAGAATCGAATGGGTTTCGATTTTGAAAACCGAAAGGAAAGCATCGGCCACCATTTTCTTTTTGGTTTATTTTTTTTCCTGAATAAACGAAGGCTCGAGCAAAAGGAAAACGAGGGGAACGAAAGAACATGATTTGAACGTGAAAAGATGGGTGGCATATACGAGAAGCTTGATTTATTAAATTAAATTACATTAGATTATTATCAATTAAATGACCAGCGCGTTTACAAATTTTACACTCACATACTAACTCCAATCAATACGAAATTTGAAATCCGATAATAATAAAATATTACGGATCCAATGGAACCGGTTTCGTCGAATTCCGAGACTGCGCCTCGGAAAGCTATTTTTAAATTCAATAAACGACAAAATTTCAAAACCGAACAAATCACTGTTCAATTCAATTTTAAAACTTCTATTATCTTCAACGTTATCAATATAAATTTTATAAGCCTTCAAATTATTTTTAACAGGCTTAAAACTCCAAATTCAACAATTTACCCAACTTCACTTATTTGATTTAATAATTCAATTATCAAATAAAATGTGATATTCGTAATACAAGTTAAAATTACTCCTTTGAATATTTACAACCGATTAAATATTTCGATTTTAAATGCTCAAAAATTCTGGGTCGTCACATCGACGCACCTAAATAGATACGACCTATGCGAGAAATGAGACGAAGCTCAATAAAATGAAGTACAGTTCTCCACAAGGACAAAGAGACATCGCACATTGCTAGTCTAAACCATAAAATGATCATCATCGATCAACAAGAAGTGTCAATTACTATAAGCTAGTAAATATACGAGCTTAGCTTCGTGTCCCATAACCACTAGCTTAACTTAAATATTTACGAACAAACTGTAAGTCCCTACTCGAAAATTGTCACGAGAAATTCAATCGAACAAGTCCAAGAATTAACCGATGAAGTAAATGCAAGCGTTTCATACCACTTGTTTTACTAAGTTGTTTAATTAGATTTCTCATAAGAGTGAGGTAAAGGTTTGTATATACTAATAGATTGGAAAACGGTTTAAGAAACGAGCTTTGTAATAAAATAGCGTTGAAATCATTTTGATGAAAGAGTTTTGATATTTACTACTAGCATTGAAAACCTTTAAATTTTTAAAGTGACAAACCATAAAAACGATTGTAGAAACAATTAATCACTAAAGTTCACATTCGAAGACGTGGATAAAAATCCAAAGAAATCGATACCGAATCCATCAAAGTGGAAATACCCAAAAAATAGAAGTTATCAAAGTCGACAAAGGTTATAACAACTAATCGGTGAAGAAGAATCGACTAAAGATTGGAAAAGCAAAGCAAAATGAGCATAAATAGGCAAAACAGGGAAATAGGAGCAGGTCGGTCGATTGAATCACTGAATTCGGTCGACCTGACCAGAAATAGAGAAGTGCTCTGGTAGTAGGTCGGTCGACTGGCTTACTGAGTTCGGTCGACTGGAACCTGTTTCCAACACTTCCCAGCCTATCTAAACGAGGGCCAATCTCGACCAAACTGCAATCGTTCGAGCAATGACGCTAAGGGTTTATGCCAATCGACTACCGACCCTATATGCTCCTCGATGCATCACCAAAAGCATGATCAAACAACAAAGCTATGATTTTTAAAGATTTAACTTCAAAACGCTAAAAATTGGAATATTCACAAAACCAATCCAAATCAAGAGCAAATGCACATGAATAAGTGTTAGAAATTTGTACCTAACAACCAAAGATAATTATAGACAAAGATGTGAGATAAAAATCTCACCTTTGAACCCAAAAACAATGAATGAGAAGCTTGAAGACAAAGGAGGATCAACCACTCTTCAGTCCCAACTCAAGTGGCTTGAATCTAAGCTTAAAAGAGAAACATTTCCTAAGTTAGGTTTAGGAAATTTCTCAAATAGAAGAAGGAAAGAGTTGGAGAAGATGAAGAGAAGGCTTACCAATGGCTTCTCTTAGAATTTGGAGCTAAAGCTTGGATTTTGCAAATGAACTAGGGCTTGGAGTTTCTAATTCCCTTTCCTTTCCACCATTTTCAGTTGTAGCTTGAGTATGGAAATGAAAGTGAAGTAATGAAGAGAAGAGGTGGACTGAGCTAGAGTATTAGTGGGGTTAATGGGCTGAAACCCAACCCAAAGCCTTAAGTGAAAAGTAGCTAAATTCTACTAACTTCTAACATATCGAAGTTTATACTCAAAAAGGTCGCAAACGGCGTTTTGAACTCAATGGAAGTGGTCTCGAGTCCAAATTCGACTGTTTGCAAAAAGTAGCTTTTTGGACTAAAATCCGACGAACGACGAAATATTTAAATAAAATATTTAAATATACAATCGATAAATATGCGGGTTGTTACAGACTCCTCTCCTTAAAGAAATTGCGTCCTCGCAATGCTCAAGAAGAAAATAAAGAGTAACAACCATAAAAGCATATCAACACAAAAGAAATTTGAAATAGGAAGTTCACCATAAAGGGCGATCGCTCGATGAATTCCCAGGATTCCCAAGAGCAATCCTTAAGATCTGAGAACCATTGAACTTTCACAAGAAGAACATCTTTATTCCGAAGGCGCTCAACCTCCGAAGCAATGATGCGAATGGAATGTTTCTCATAAGTCAAATCTGGTGAAACTTCAATTTCCTCAATAACACCAGGCTCAAGAATAAAAATCGAAATCCTTAAGGCACTCTGTAGTTGAGAGACATGGAAAACGTCATGAATAGTAGAAAAATTGAGCCGGTGCAATGACGTAGTACAATAACGGTACGCCCAAGAAACTAGAACTCGAATAATATGGAACAACGGCGTAGTACAATAACGGTACGCCAGATGAACCAAAACTCGAATAATTCGAAACACCGACGCGACACAATGATACGTCCAATGAACCAAAATTTAAATAATTTGGAACACTGACGCAATACAACGGTACGTCCAATGAACCAAAGTTCAAATAATTCGAAACACCGACGCAGTACAACGGTACGTCCAATGAACCAAAGTTCAAATAATTCGGAACACTAACGCAGTACAATGGTACGTCCAATGAATCAAAGTCCAAATAGTTCGAAGCACTGACACAATACAACGGTACGTCCAATGAATCAAAGTTCAAATAATTCAGAACATTGACACAGTACAACGGTACGTCCAATGAACCAAAGTTCAAATAATTCGAAACACTGACGCAGTACAACGGTACGTCCAATGAATCGAAGTTCAAATAATTCGAAACATTGACGCAGTACAACGGTATCCAGTGAACCAAAGTTCAAATAATTCGGAACACTGACGCAGTACAGCGGTACGTCCAATGAACCAAAGTTTAAATAATTCGAAACATTGATGCAATACAACGGTATGTCCAATGAATCAAAGTTCAAATAATTCGGAACACTGACGCGTCCAATGAACCAAAGTTCAAATAATTCGGAACACTGACGCAGTACGACGGTACGTCCAATGAACCAAAGTTCAAATTATTCGGAACACTGACGCAGTACAAAGGTACGTCCAATGAACCAAAGTTCAAATAATTCGGAACACTGACGCAGTACAACGGTACGTCCAATGAACCAAAGTTCAAATAATTTGGAACACCGACACAGTACAACGGTACGTCCAATGAACCAAAGTTCAAATAATTCGAAACACTGACGCAGTACAACGGTACGTCCAATGAACCAAAGTTCAAATAATTCGAAACACCGACGCGGTACAAAAACGGTGCGTCCAATGAACCCAAGCTCAAATAATTCGAAACACTGACGCAGTACAACGGTACGTCCAATAAACCATAGTTCAAATAATTTGAAACACCGATGCAGTACAACGGTACGTCCAATGAACCAAAGTTTAAATAATTCGAAACATCGATGCAGTACAACGGTACGTCCAATGAACCAAAGTTCAAATAATTCGAAACACCGACGCAGTACAAAAATGGTGCGTCCAATGAACCGAAGCTCAAATAATTCGAAACACCGACGCAGTACAAAAACGGTGCGTCCAATGAACCGAACACCATAAAAGAACATCGGACGCAAGCCCATAGAAGAAATGAGACGAAGCTCAATAAAACAAGGTACATCGAAACGTCCGATGAACTTGGTAAAAGGTCATTCCATTCGGACATCATCAAAAAGACAACCACTTGTTGCTTACGACAAAGGGTATTGGCAACATGATTTCCCTTCCGAGAGTATACAAAGAATATTAAGATCATAAGATGTAAGGAACTCTAGCCAACATTAAGTTCCTTATGCGAAAATAAATATTCCAAAGATTTATGATTGGGGTAGAGAATAAATTTCTCATCCAAAAATGATGATGCCAAATTCTAAAAGTGAAATCAATAGCCGCGAGCACTAGATCATGAATGGCATATCTAGTCTCGATAGGCTTTAATAATGAAACATAAATGATAGCACGTTCTCTTTTGCAAGAGAACGACATTCAAACCAATACGATAAGCATTGGTACAAAAGGTAAAGTCTTGGTTCCCTTCGGGAATCACAAGAATAAGAGTATCGAAAAAGAGTTCTTTTAAATAATCTTCTTTCCCAAAAAGCTAAAACTTTCAAAATTACAATTATCTCAATGTAAAAATATTTCTAAAAAAAATTACATTTTATTAGTCAATATATCGTGTCTGATTGTCTCATCAAAGCGTTTAGGAAATTCCTATCGATAACATTGATCAAGCGCATTGTGCAGAATTCTTAAAGCACTCAACGGGCAATACAATCAGTAAATCATCTTCTATATGATGAAAATATCTCTTAAAAGTTTTGAGAATATTCTTTGCTCGTTTAAGATCAAAATCCAATTGTACTTATAAATAAATCTTATGAAAAAGATTTGCAAAATTTTAAATTTCTATTTTCATCCAAAATCAATAAATACAAGAATGGAATTATCGAGATATTCATAGAATACTCGATTTATAAAATGGATGAAACAAGATGGGCAAACTGAATGACATAATAAGTCATTCATAAGAATCATAACGAGTGCGGAATGCGGTAAATGGAATGCTAACTGCCGCAACTCGTAGCAAATGAAAACCGGTGGCAAGGTCGAGCTAAAAAAACCTTAACACCACTCAAAAGATGCTTAGGTGATAATCTTAAGTCAAGCCCAAAAATACCAGAAAATTCTCAAACTACATGAATGAGAGAAATAACACTTTTCTCATCATGAGGGCTTAAAGAATAAAATGATGCCGTCAAATTGGAATATAAATCACAAAAGAAAAAAAATATAAATCTACGTAACAGATAGAAAATGTCGAAGCTGAATAGTCCACTCGGAAAATAGGATATGGGCTTCACAATGATTAAGCCAATCCTAAGAAAAAAAATCACGTAAAATAATTTCGACGCAATAAAAAGCAAATTGAGTGTTGCAGATCCACCAATCCGGATTCGCAATTCCCAAAGAAGTCCCAAAAATGTTTAAAGAAAAGGAATCAACTAGTTCTTTTGATATAAAATAGTGAGATGAAACCCATATCAAAAAGAAGTCGAAAAGGAAAATCATAAAACAAATGTCATCAAGGATAGAATGACCACCTTGACTAAGAGAAGAGTTGCTAGGGGCTTGCACAATATTTAGCTTTCTTATGTCCTTATTCAAAAGTTTGGGACATGCAGATAAAAGATGACCCGGTTTTTTGCAATAGCGACAGGAATGGGGTTTCAGACACATATTTGCATAGTGTTCCTTAGAATTACAATTGTAGCATCCTCCACGATTAGGGATTGGAGTCTTTGCTACAAAAGTAGTTTGCTTCACTCTCTTATTGGGTTTAAGGCTCTTGAACTTAATATGCCTCTTCTTGGAAATCCCAATAGCACTAACACTTCCTTTACCAACCTCTTCATATCGAAGAGTGATATCCACAAGCTGATTGAAAGGAGCTTCAAGCTTCAAAGGTAAAATCTTTTCGAGGTTCTTACCCAAAGCACAGATAAACCTTTGATTCTTTACAAGATCCAAAAGTTGTTGGGCAGACATAAATGCGCCATCCAGAGAAGGGCTACAGGATTGACCAGCACTAGGACTGCCAGATCCAACCATTTCTTCTTAAAGAAAGAAATAAGAAGAAAAAAGTTATTCACAAAATGAATTTCAATCAAACTTGATTGATAAAACAAGGAATCATTAAAGAAAATAGGATTACACGGTAGTAAGACTCGAATAAATTCTAAGGCACAACTCCCAAGAAAGACTTAGGACATGATCCTTGCTAGATTATTCCACATTGTTCCGAAGTTTGGCTCCGATACCAAGTTGTGACGCCCCACCTCTATACCCACGCTAGCCAAGGACACTACGGTGTAATGCCGTCAACTAGCGCGGAGAATAAGGCTGTTGAGGAGCGACCATCCGTGTAATGGCTTTGTGCGAGCATCGTTATGCCAGATAAAATATAACTTGCATTTCATTTCTAGAGGAAATCTGACATGCCGACACAAACTCAAAGCTACTACATAGTGGCTATAATATCTTCGAAAACAAATTTAGAAATAAACATAACACAAATCAATCACAGATAATTCATATCACAAAGGCGGAAAAAGATATGAATATTACACATAAAAGTGTATATCAGAGTAGTGGTCAACAAGATCCACAATATCAAAAAAGAATAGATACAAGTGCTAGGCAAAACAATAAGTATACATCAAGGAGTCTCTATCTCGAATGTATACATGACAAAAACTACTAATCTAAAGTAGTTAGTCAAAAATCAGGCGATGGACCCTGATAAGAAGTCAAGTAGAAGCACCTGTAATATCTCGATCCGACCCGAGTATTATTTAATATGAAAATAATAAACGGATCAGTCTAACTATAAATATGAGATAAAATGAGATATAAGAAGAGATATAATTAAAACGTATGATAACCACCATACTTTGATAAGTATGTAATTGAAAATCAACAAGAGATTAATCAATATCACAAGAATCTTCTCAAAGATCAAAAGGAATGTCATATTCTTTATTTAATTCACCAAGCCACAATAAATGACATATATATCAATGCCAATTGTAAAAGTTGGTGAAACATAAATTTCAGAAATCATCAATTAGAAATCCAGAAATCACAAGAAAAAGAGGATGGCCAATCCGATAAACTGGACATCAACGCACCTAGAAAGACACGCCCCATGCACAGTCGAACATCGACGCACCTAGAAAGATACGCCCCATGCATAAATAAACGTCGATGCACCTAGAAAGATACACCCCATGTAAAGACGAACATTGACGCACCTAGAAAGGTACGCCCCATGCTCTAGCATCGACGCACCTAGAAAAATACGCCCCATGCATAAATAAACATCGATGCACCTAGAAAGATACACCCCATGTAATGTCGAACATCGACGCACCTAGAAAGATATGCCCCATGCTCTAGCATCGACGCACCTAGAAAGATACGCCCCTTGCATAAATAAACATCGATGCACCTAGAAAGATACACCCCATGTAATATCGAACATCGCCCCACCTAGAAAGATACTCCCCATGCTCTAGCATCGACGCATCTAGAAAGATACGACCCATGCAAAGACAAACATCGACGCACCTAAATAGATACGACCCATGCGAGAAATGAGACGAAGCTCAATAAAATGAAGTACAGTCCTCCACATGGACAAAGAGACATCGCACATTGCTAGTCTAAACCATAAAATGATCATCATCGATCATCAAGAAGTGTCAATTACTATAAGCTAGTAAATATATGAGCTTAGCTTCGTGTCCCAAAACCACTAGCTTAACTTAAATATTTACGAACAAACTGTAAGTCTCTACTCAAAAATTGTCACAAGAAATTCAATCGAACAAGTCCAAGAATTAACCGACGAAGTAAACGCAAATGTTTCATACCACTTGTTTTACTAAGTCGTTTAATTAGATTTCTCATATAAGTGAGGTAAAGGTTTGTATATACTAATAGATTGGAAAATGGTTTAAGAAACGAGCTTTGTAATAAAATAGCGTTGAAATCATTTTGATGAAAGAGTTTTGATATTTACTACTAGCATTGAAAACCTTTATATTTTTAAAGTGACAAACCATAAAAATGATTGTAGAAACAACAATCACTAAAGTTCACATTCGATGACATGGATAAAAATCCAAAGAAATCGATATCGAATCCGTCAAAGTGGAAATACCCAAAAATTCCAAAAATAGAAGTTATCAAAGTCGACAAAGGTGATAACAACTAATCGGAGAAGAAGAATCGATTAAAGATTGGAAAAGCAAAGCAAAATGAGCATAAATAGGCAAAACAGGGAAACAGGAGCAGATCAATAGACTGAATCACTGAATTCGGTCGACCTGACCAGAAATAGAGAAGTGTTCTGGTAGCAGGTCGGTCGACCGGCTTACTGAGTTCGGTCTACTGGAACCTGTTTCCAGCACTTCCCAGCCTATCTAAACGAGGGCCAATCTCGACCAAACTGCAATCGTTCGAGCAACGACGCTAAGGGTTTATGCCAATCGACTACCCGGCCCTATATGCTCCTCGATGCATCACCAAAAGCATGATCAAACAACAAAGCTATGATTTTTAAAGATTTAACTTCAAAACATTAAAAATTGGAATATTCACAAAACCAATCCAAATCAAGAGCAATTGCACATGAATAAGTGTTAGGAATTCATACCTAACAACCAAAGATAATTATAGACAAAGATGTGAGATAAAAATCTCACCTTTGAACCCAAAAACAATGAATGAGAAGCTTGAAGACAAAGGAGGATCAATCACTCTTCAATCCCAACTCAAGGAGCTTGAATCTAAGCTTAAAAGAGAAACATTTCCTAAGTTAGGTTTAGGAAATTTATGAAATAGAAGAAGGAAAGAGTTGGAGAAGATGAAGAGAAGGCTTACCGATGACTTCTCTTAGAATTTGGAGCTAGAGCTTGGATTTTGCAAATGAACTAGGGCTTGGAGTTTCTAATTCCCTTTCCTTTCCACCATTTTCAGTTGTAGCTTGAGTATGGAAATGAAAGTGAAGTAATGAAGAGAAGAGGTGGACAGAGCTAGAGTATAAGTGGGGTTAATGGGCTGAAACCCAACCCAAAGCCCTAAGTGAAAAGTAGCAAAATTCTACTAACTTCTAACATATCGAAGTTTATACTCAAAAAGGTCGCAAACGGCATTTTGAACTCAATGGAAGTGGTCTCGAGTCCAAATTCGACTGTTTGCAAAAATTAGCTTTTTGGACTGAAATCCGACGAACGTTGAAATATTTAAATATACAATCGATAAATATGCGGGTTGTTACATCCACTATCTCCTTCAAGGCTGCATATTCATTATTTCGGGCTATATCCCTATCAAGTGTTATTTCTTGATTTCGATGATGCAACACCTGGACCATATCATGATGACTGGATTTCATATCCTCTATGATTTGACTGCATAATTAGCTTTTCCCTCGGCCTCTACTAGGGAGGTCCTAGAAACCTCTAACTCATTTGTCAAATTATCGATATTTCTTTTATTTTGAGCTTCTCTGGCATTTTAACTTTTCAACTTCCACCGTGTGCTCGAAAGATACTTTTGACATTTTCTCCGCTACCTTCATCCATTCACGGTACTACATGTGGATATTAGTGACGTAGTACGTTGTCATTTTTTGAACATTGTAACGACCCGATATTTTCAACAATTTGCATCCGCACATGTCAGAATTGAATTGCTCAAGATACCGGATTGTTAATTTATATTTGGCAAAACTCAGCATATACAGTAAAATAAATCAATCACGGAATCACAGACATAGAGTAATATAACAATAATGTCGCGGAATAGATAAATAGTAGTTCATGAAGCTACTGTATAAACATCAGAGTTAGAAAGAAAATACAGCAGAATATCTCAAATACAATGAAGTCTTCAATACAACTAATGACCTCTCTGAAAAAATCAACTGGGAAGCTAAAAGCTGAATCGGTAATTGGATCTTCAAGCGAAGCTCCAAACTCGAAAGGTGGGTCTCAAACGCTATATCACTCAGTCCGACCCGAGCGTAAAGCAAAACATAAACACTCGAGTTTGGATTAAAATTCTTATATCAATAAATCCAACTCAAGTGAAATATCAACTGAGATACAAGTAACTCAAACAATGTTTGGGACAATCATCCTCTAAGGATCCGTGGAACTATCTACAATGTGGGAATATATGCTATTAAAAACTAAACGTCATTATAACACCATAGTCCTTTCGAAATAATTTATACTTCAAAACCAAAATATCATTTCTATTTCAAATATATCTATTTTCAAATTATAGCTCTTTCAAAGTTACGACACTTCCGAAACCAAAATGCTTTGAAATCGTAACACTTTGGAAAACAATAACCTTGAAATTCATAACTTCCACCATTTAAATAGTTTAGCTATTAATAATAGTATATAAAATAAAATAGTTTATAGAATAAAATAGTTTATTTTAAAATAATTAGTATATCACAATTGTTTATATTAAAAATAGTTTTATATTAAAAATAGTGTATATATATTATTATTATATAAAGTAAAATATTCATAATTTTCTCAAATTTCACAAATCGATTCAAATCAACTCAAATTCCAAATTCAAATTTAATACAATCTCAGTTCAACAATTTCAATTCAATTCAGTTTCTAAATAACAACTTCAAATTATATCGATTTCAAATACAGATTTGAACCACAAAATAAACCATTTAAATTCCAATATATTTCAAAGCTTTATATATTCAACATTTTCAAAACTAAATTTAACACTTTCATATAGATCTTGATTTAACTTCAAAATTATTTAGTCTTGGAATATTCACTTAATAAATTCAATATCATTTAAATAACCTTAAATTACATTTACTAAATATTTCCGTCAATTTCTTTAAACATGAAATATTAATTAAATTACTTAAACAAAATTAAGTTATAAAATCATATCATTAAATCTCAAATTCAATAAGTTCCCAATCGATTTAATTAAATAAAATTCTCAATTAAATACAATTTCAGATAAATTTCAATTTATCTTCTCGATCATAACTTATAAAATCATTATAAAAATACTTTAAAAATAAAATTTTAAATAAATACTTAAACATATTATATATAAATTAAATCCAATTTTATTAAATTAAAGCTTATTATTAAATCTACTTTATATTAAAACTTATTTATATATAAAGTATTTTAATATTAAATAGAACCATATAACTTTCGAAAGCATAAAATTATTTTCAAAATATTTATATATAGACCAACGGTGTCCGTATAAAATTTTCTGTCCTATGGTCAAGTGATACAGATATTTATCATTTCAATCCGTAATTTAAATATATACGGGTACATATCACTGCAACCCGCAATCCCAAATTCAACCCAAATGAAAATCACATGGGGTTATCATTTCAACCCATAACAATTTTCTCTTATTCTACAGATCATTCGGTTATGTACCATTTCAACCCATAGTGAATTCTATACTAACAGGGAACTTGCAGAGTGATAACATACATGATAATAGTATAACAGACAAATATTATCAATAACAATATAATATAAACAACAGGATATGATGTCATATCCCACATGTGAACAATTACAATTAATAGCATTTAACAATTTAAATAACTACAGCTGCATATTTCAATTATCGTTTCAATTGAAATCAAATTTAATAAATATAAGAACGTTAATCGTGAGTGATTGCTCACCTTTCGAGGCTAGAGAGATAGACAATAAAGTTGAGTTACAAAATCCAGGCGCGAATCCAAAACAAAGCTAAATTGGTACGAATGCGACGATCAAAGCTGGTAGATAGAATTAGACAAAAATCCAATCAGAACTGGATCGATGAAGAAAATTGGTATAAGCGATCTTAAATATAACTATATATAACTATTTATATATATAACATATGCTAAATTCAAACATATTTTAAATAATATACACACACACACATTTCAAAATCATCGTTCTTAAAACTAAACTATTAGAATCAAAGATTTATATATGTTATACTTAAACAAATACTTATATATACTTCAAAAGTGGGGACCCAATATACTTTATTAAAATACTTATGCTTCAAATCAATGTACAGAGTCACATAGTTATTATGTCCCTTTGCCACATCTACCTACAGATTATATTTAAACAACAATAGTATATTTATAAACATACATATATTTATAAACATACATACATATTATATATTAAAATCAATAAAATTCAATATAGACCCACATTTATTATAACATAGACTTGACTCAACTTTATTGAAAACCAAGCTTACATCCCTGTACCAAACGAAAATGAAAAATAGATGGGTACGGCCTCATTATAATGAGTTAAAAATATAAACGAACATATAGTTTTAAACTTGTATAAACTCGTATTTTAGAACTAAGAGTCTTTGAAAAGCAACCTATATATTATAACTAACATATCAAATATATAAGCAATGTATTTACAAACTGATTTAAATACATGTATGACAAGTATAGAAACAAAAATAAAATAAGTGCAAGTTATAACAAAATATACTTACGTATAATTCACGTACTCATCATATCTAAAAATCAGTATTCATTATAAAGTTTATATAACTTCATTTACATAACATAAAAAAAAATTTGATCATACATAAAATCTTACGTAGATCTATATATACACACTTCAAAAGATTGTAGAAAAATAAACTCGAAAATACATGAATATATATTTATATATAACACTTATACGCCACCCTGTAACTAATATATGCATACAGTAGCCTATAAGCTAATATATTATCTGAAACCGAACCTTAGTATGCTAATGTTCGTAGGCTAATGTATCATATAATATGATGTATAAACATAGATACCTGAGCACGCAAAAAGGGAAGAGGCCCGAGATGGCTCATCCTTCCAAATATTGCCGAGAGGGATGTGAAGTTTGCGGCCATGGTGGAAGCTCAGGCGATTTGGTGGTTGGGACGCTTGTGTGGCAGTAGGTGGCGGTGAGGAGTAAGCACGGGTGGATCTGTAGGGCAAAGTAGATGCCCTAGACGAGGGGAAAAGATGGAGCATGGTGGCTATTGGGTCGGAGGCTCGGATTCGTGTATGGGTTTGATGCAAAAAGGAGATGCATGTAGGCTTCCAGAAAGCCATGAAGCAAATTATATATCCTTTAGATATTTTAATATAAAGCAAGGTACAGAGAAAATCGAGAACTGATGGTAAGGAGCTGGACTAAATAATAATGTATGAAGGCTAGGCTACCGGAAGTTTTGTTTTATGGTAATTTTTTGAAGATGGGAAGAAGTAGATCTGGAGGAAGGAGATGCAAGCAAAAGGAAGGGTAGGAGCTGTATAAATTTCGAATGCAACTGAAAAGCCAAGGCGAAATGAACGGACCAAAATATATAAAAGATAATTGAATGGAAACGACCACGAGTAAAATTTCAGCCGAAAGATTTAAAGCAATAAATTTTATTTGTACAACATGTTTCAAATTTGAAACCGAAGGAAGGAGTAAAGTTAAAATTTACGGTACCATTACAACGAACCGTTTTACCGCTTCTGTTGTGTACCGGACCTCAAAATACAGAGATGAATATACCATAGAGATCTGCACGACGAGGCTATCAAAACGGCATACAGATATCAACGATATGATCGAATTATAAAAACTTGAATTTTTGCTACCGAAAATGCAACTAAAACGCAGAATATAAGATCGACGGAGCTATAGAAATCCAAATTTGATGAAACAAAATTTGACATCTCACTCAGAAGATGATTTACAAATTTATTATATAAAAATATTCAGGTTTTCAAAATATTTTATTATCATCAAATTTAACTGATTTGATTTTAAATAAAATTACACAAGAAAAATAAACCTTCATATTTTTTGGTAAAAATTTATTGCTATGCCTTAATAGGTGTATTTCAAATATTAAATTTTTATTTCAAAATTCAATTATTTAAACTTTCGTAAAAATTCAGTTAAATACGTTATAAAAATTATTAAAATTTACAGGTCGTTACACTCTTCCCCACTCAAAACTTTTCGTCCCCGAAATGGGAGAAGGTAGGAGAATAGAAACAACCAGAAAGAAAACTAGATTGAAATACCAAATACAATAAATTAATTTAAGCTACATAAATTTCAATTTAAATTACTAAATATTCAATAAATTTTGTCAAACCCATTTTATTAAATCCATTCACTTGTTTATATAAAGATCAATCACTTACATAAAACACCAATAATTTTACTATTAAACCAGGTAGTATATAAATAAATAATATTTTAAATATTTTAAATTATTTAGAAAGAAAGAAGAAAAAATGATCAAAATATCCTTTATATAATACTTTGTCAAAATACTTTTATAACTCGATGTCTTAACAGGTTTATCCTCGTTCTTGCAGGCTCTGACCATGCGTTGATCAGGCGCAAAGCTAGAATTCACTAAGTACTTAGTAGACCTGTTTCAACACCCAGTGAAAAGTACTCGAAAAAACCTTCAAAACCGATATGGAAAGTACAATCCAAACAAATCAAATGAATCGAATCGAATCGAATCATGGATCGCAGATACACAATGGTTACGCTTGGGTCCACCAAAAAACATCCGTACCTTTTAAGCAATCATTGCCTTGCGAATTTCACCATGATAACAAAAAACCTGTAGTCCGCGGATACACAATGGTTATGCCTGAATCCCCCAGGAAACATCCATACCCCTTAAGAAATCTCTGCCTTGCGGATTACGCTACTAAAAAGATCACAGATCGCAGATACATAATAGTTACGTCTGGATCCCCCAGGAAACATCCGTACCTTTTAAGCCATCACTGCCTTGCGTATTACTCTATGAGTTGAGTTCGTAAGATCATGGGTAACACCATGGAATTCGAAGGAAACTCGAGTATCATATCCGAAAAACCCAAATCAAAGAGAATAATATCGATAGAATGAATCCAAAATGTAGCCACGAAGAGGATATCAAGAAGAAGGCACTTTCCATATCTTTACTTCGAAAATATGTATCATATAGTACCCTTTCAAATCAATTTCAAATATCATACTTATATAAAGTCCATTATGTATAAGATTTCATTTTCAAATCGAATACTTTCCAAAATCAATAGTATATCAAATCACACTTATATAGACTTCGATTATATAAGTTTTCACTTTTCAAATTGAGTACCTTTGCAAATCAATAGTTTTTGAATCAACTTCATACTTATACAAATCAATTTTATATAAGTTCGATAACTCCCAAATCAAGTATTTAATAAAATAAGGTTCTCAATTTCAATTTGTTTCAATATCAGTTCAGTTTCAAAATCATATACGATTTCACCAAATTATTTCTTCCAAATTAAATATTTTCCGTTTCAAAGTTTCCAAGATAATTGGTTTAGAAAGTAATCCTACTTTCCAAATCAACCTAATTTAGGTCAAACAGATTCATTTCGAAAATCATCATATGTATACAGGGTTTTAAATTCCAATCTATTTTCAAAACCAAATATTTTTCTCAAAATCAATTATACCCAAAAATAATTACCAAGTTTATAACCTTCCCATAAAACCTTTAAACTATTTATTTCTATTTGAAAGATCCAATTTACCTTTTGAAAATTATTATTATAATATATATATATATATATATATATATATATATATATATATATGGTTTTTTAAATGATGTTACTAAGTCAAAACATTTAAAACTAAATTTTATTTAAAACATTTCCAAACTAAATTTCATATCAGTATAATTCAAAATAGTCTTATTCATTTACTTAATAAACAGTTTCAAACTTATTTAAATCATATTACTTCGTACTTAAACATACAAAACTAAACTTTTATACTTTATCAAATAATTTATACTTTCCGAAATTTCTTAGCTTTGAAAATTAAACCTCGATTTAGAAGTATTAGAACATTCAAAATAGTCGGAGAAATCAAATTTCCAATTCAAGAGTTGGAAAACAACAAATCAGTAGATCAATTTCAATAGATATACATATATCTCTTGAATATCAAATCATACTTCGGAATTTGAAATCAAAATTTGCTTCACAAAATCAATCGCATAGCAAAGCTACTAAAGTGGCCTCTCCCCTACTCTGAAACTCGAATATCAATGTCGACGATGCGTGCACTCATCACCGAAATTCTTCTCTAGAGACATAAGTGAGTTCTGGACTTCTATTTTCTTGAAAACTTCTTTGAAATTTCTTGGAAATCATTGGAACTCATTTGAAGTCATTTGAAACATTTCTTATTTGGAAAATACTTTTAAATTGTATTATTATATATTTTCAAAATCTTAAAACCAATTTTCAAAATATTGGAGTTCAATCTCTCAAATTTCAAATTCAAAACCCCTCAGATATAAATCATTTTTTATAAATCAATTTCTTATAAATTTTCAAAATTTCAAATCCTTTAAAAGGTATATATTCCTCATCGAAAACATTTTCACTTTTATATATAGAATATAATCATTCTTATCAAAATAATAATTTCAGTATATAAAACAATTTCTAAAATACAAACGACACGATTTTTCAAAGTGTGATTAAAGAATGGATTTAAAAACAAAGATAGAGATTCGAATTATAAGGACTCTAATCAAATAGAATTCTGATTCGAAGATAGGCTCGATCAAAGATGAGATAGTTAAATTTTAAAATAAAAGATGGATATACTTATATAAATCGCGGGCGACCTTAACCGGGTCGACCGCGACTTCAGGAATATTATCGATGCGGAATTCTAAGGCAAATCGACATTCGATCTCCAGAGATGGAATTCGGCATTACAAGAGATAGCAGCATCTAAACCGAGGGTATGGAAATCTCCGATGAATCAATACCAATTGTAAAGGACTTTCACCCCTTTACAAATCATTCAAAGATTGGTGAAATCGCCAATTTTTATAGAGATCATTCGAAGTGGAGTTATGGGATACTCCAGAATCAAAAGAATACAAAGACAATGGATTTCAGAATGAAGTTAGGGTTCCGAAATTCGAAAGAAATCCGAATCAAAGGGGGAAGGAATTCAAGCTCGAAAGAAGGTGATTCTGAAATGAAATTAACTACATATGATAAACTTTTCCTAAAAGCAGAGCTCTGGTACCAACTATAACGACCCGATATTTTTAACCATTTGCATCTGCACATGTCGGACTTGAATTGCTTAAGATACCAATTTATTTTTGGCAAAACTCAGCATATACACTAAATAAATCAATCACGGAATCACAAACACAGAGTAATATAACAATAATGCAGGGAATAGATAAATAGTAGTTCATGAAGCTCCTATATAAACATCAGAGTTAGAAAGAAAATGCAGCAGATTATCTCAAACAATGAAGTCTCCAATACAACTGATGACCTCTCTGTACAAATCAACTGGAAAGCTGAATCGATAGTTGGATCTCCAAGCGAAGCTCCAAACTCGAAAGGTGAGTCTCAAATGCTGTATCACTCAGTCTGACCCGAGCGTAAAGCAAAACACAAACATTTGAGTCAGGATTAATATTCTTATATCAATAAATCCAACTCAAGTGAAATATCAACTGAGATACAAGTAACTCAAATGATGTTTGGGACAGCCATCCTCTAAGGATCCATGGAACTATCTACAATATAGGAATATACGCTATAAACAACTAACGTCATTGTAACACCGTGGTCTTTTCAAAATGATTTATACTTCAAAACTAAAATATCATTTCCATTTCAAATATATCTATTTTCAAATTATAGCACTTTCAAAGTTACGACACTTACGAAACCAAAACGCTTTGAAATCGTGACACTTTGGAAAACCATAACCTTGAAATTCATAACTTCCACCATTTAAACAGTTTAGCTATTTATAATAGTATATAAAATTAAATATTTTATAGAATAAAATAGTTTATTTTAAAATAATTAGTATATTACAATAGTAATTATATTAAAAATAGTATATATATTAAACAATTTATAAAGTAAAATATTTATAATTTCCTCAAATTTCACAAATCGATTCAAATCAAATCAAATTCAAATTTAATTCAATCTCAATTCAACAATTTCAATTCAATTCAGTTTCTAAATAACAACATCAAATTATATCGATCTCAAATACAGATTTGAACCACAAAATAAATCATTTAAATTCCAATATATATCAAAGCTTTATATATTCATTATTTTCTAAACTAAATTTAACAGTTTCATATAGATCTTAATTTAACTTCATTATTACTTAGTCTTGAAATATTCACTTAATAAATTCAATATCATTTAAATAACCTTAAATTACATTTTACTAAATATTTCCTTCAATTTCTTTAAACGTGAAATATTCATTAAATTACTTAAATCAAAATCAAGTTATAAAATCATATCATTAAATCTCAAATTCAATAAGTTCCAAATCGATTTAATTAAATAAAATTCTTAACTAAATACAATTTTGAATAAATTTCAATTTATCTTCTCAATCTTAACTTATAAAATCATTATAAAAATACATTTTATAAATTAAATTTTAAACAAATACTTAAACATATTATATATAAATTAAATCCAACTTTATTAAATTAAAGCTTATTATTAAATCTACTTTATATTAAAACTTATTTATATATAAAGTATTTTAATATTAAATAGAACCATATATCTTTCAAAACCATAGAAATCATTTTCAAAATATTTTTATATAGACCAATGGTGTCTGCATAAAATTTTCTATCCTATGGTTAAATGATACGGATTTTTATCATTTCAATCCATAATTTGAATATATATGGGTATACATCATTTCAACCCGCAATCCCAAATCCAATCCAAATGAAAATCGCTTGGGTTTATCATATCAACCCATAACGATTTTCTTCTATTCTACAGATCGTTCGGTTATGTATCATTTCAACCCATAGTGAATTCTATACTAACAGGAAACTTGCAGAGTGATAACAGATAAGATAATAGTATAACAGGCAAATATTATCAATAATAATATAATATAAACAACAAGATATGGTGTCATATCCCAAGGTGAACAATTACAAATAATAGCATTTAAAAATTTAAATAACTACAGTTGCATATTTCAATTGTCGTTTCAATTGAAATCAAATTTAATAAATATAAGAACATTAATCGTGAGTGATTGCTCACCTTTCGAGGCTAGAGAAATGGACAATGAAGTTGAGTTACAAAATCCAGGTATGAATCCAAAACAAAGCTAAATTGGCACGAATGTGACGATCAAAGCTGGTAGATAAAATCAGATGAAAATCCAATCAGAGCTGGGTCGATGAAGAAAATTGGTATAAGTGATCTTAAATATAACTATATATAACTATTTATATATATATATAACATATTGATGCAGCTGATATTAACGAATGACAACGAAATGAAGATTTCGCGTCAAACTAACTGATGAAACGATTAGTTGAAACATGATAAATCGATAGATTGAAAATACCGAACGTCCAAATTCGTTGATCTCGAGAAATACTGAATTCTAGCTATCTCCAACATGTTGATCGCGCACGATACCGTGTTAAAAGATCTACGATTCTTCTACGTTGATCTCGCGCACGAGATTCCGTGAATCGGCTTCAAATCCGTTGATTCGAGCGTACTCAAATAACCGAAAATGGAGAAAGGAGACAACGCTCAACTTCCAATTTCAAAGAGGCACAAAGCACTCAAACAAAGTTTTATTCAAAATCAACCAAGTTTACAAGTGACACAACGCCGCTATTTATAGAATTTTAGAACACAGGTCGGCGACCTAACAAGCACGACCTAACAACATGTGACTTAACCTCCATGCGACCTAACACAACAATACACAAATTACAACCGTAGCGACTTACGACCTACGACCTAAAATGGGTCATTAACGACCTAATCACAGACAATTACAATCACTTACAACACAAGTCAATATTACACGACACAACAACATGTACAACATCACGAGTTACGACCTAACATCTTGAGCGACCTAAGTAGATGGCACATCTTCAACGGCTTCGGCTTCAGCGACATAAGCAAGTAGCGACCTAAGCAAACACGGTCGCCACCTATCACGTGACCGACTTAAAGAACTGAGCGGCAAAGAAATCAGTGGCTTGAGTGACCTAAGCTCGAAGCGACCTAGGCTTGAGCGACATAAGGAACTGCTCGCTAGGTCGTAGCTCGGTTAGGTAGTAACGACCTAAGAGAAAACAGGCACTTTGAAGCATCGCTGCATCTTTCTTCCCTCTTATCTCGTTACTCTCTACTTCGTTAGGTCGTTGACGACTTATTAACTCGTTAGGTCGCTCACGACCTAAGGCAACATTAGATTTGCTGCATCATCCTCCCCCGGTTGCAAAGAATTCGACCTCGAATTCACACTTTCCTCTTCTTCAAGACGCTTATCCTCATGATACGGAATCAAGTGTCTGACGTTAAAAACATCGGCAGTATGGATATGATCCGGCAATCTCAACTGATAAGCATTATCATTGATCTTCATCAAGATTTCTACTGGACCAATCTTTCGGGCTTTCAATTTGTTGTAAATTCCAATTGGAAATCGATCTTTCGTCAATACTGCATAAACAAAATCACCCTCCTTGAAGTCCACACTCCTTCGCTTCTTATCTGCCAGTTGCTTATACTTCTCATTTGACTTAAGAAATTGTTCATGAACAATCTTGTGGCACTCCTGTAGCTCATTCACGAAATCACAAGCTCGTTTAACAACCCCTTTCTGAAGTGGCATTGTCGACAAATCCAACGGTCCCTTCGGAATTGCTGAATATACCACTTGAAATGGACTGAATCCAGTACTTCGATTCATTGCATGATTATGTGAGAATTCCCCCTGACACAATTTCACATCCCAGTTCTTCAAATTATCTTTCACAAGACATCTCAACAAGTTTCCCAAAGATCTGTTCACTACTTCCGTTTTCCCATCTCTTTGTGGATGATAGGCGCTACTAAAATTTAGCCTAGTCCGAACCATTTTCCGCAGACTCAACCAAAAATAACTTAGAAATCGATTATCCCGGTCAGAAACAATGGTCTCCGGTAGTCCATGTATTCGATACACCTCTTTAAAGAACAATTGGGCAACACGGACTGCATCAGCGGTCTTTTACAAGCAATGAAATGTGCCATCTTCGAAAATCTATCCACCACAACATATATAGAATCATTTCCTCGTTGTGTTCTTGGCAAACCCAAAACAAAGTCCATGCTAATATCAACCCATGGTCTAGTAGGCATTGGCAATGGCATATACAATCCTGCATTCGTAGCTGTCCCTTTGGAAACTTGACATATGCGACATCTTCCCACAAATCTTTCAACTTCTTTCCTCATGGAAGGCCAAAAATATGACTGAGAAATCAACTGCAAAGTACGATCTCTTCCCACATGTCCTTCTTCATGCAATTCTTTCACAATCTTCATTCGCAAACTGCACTCTGGTATGCACAATTGATTTCCTTTGAATAGAAACCCGTCTACCAACATATACCCATTCGTCTTCCCTTTCCTGACTTCATCTACAACCTTCTCAAAGTAAAGATCCTCAACAAACAATTCTGGCAAAACATCAAACCCCGTCACTTCAACTGTCATTGTAGTCAACAAGTAATTTCCAATGCATCTGCCACGCGGTTTGTAACTCCCGACTTATACTTTACTACAAATGTAAACTGTTGCAAGTATGCGATCCGTGAAGCATGCCTGGCTGCAACCTTATCCTGCCCCTGCAAATGTTTCAAGGCTTCATGATCAGTATACAACACAAACTCTTTATGAAACAAATAGTGTCTCCAATGTTTTATGGCTTGGACAATAGCATAGAATTCCACGTCATAAGTATTATATCTCATCTTTGCTCCCGAAAGCTTCTCACAGAAATAAGCAATTGGACGGCCCCTCTGACTTAACACTTCTCCAATTCCAACTTTAAATACATCAGTATGTAATTCAAATAGCAACTGAAAATCCGGCAAAACCAGAACTGGTGCTGACGTCAAAAGTTTCTTGATTCGCTCAAAAGCAAATCCTGCTTCCTTTGACCATGAAAACTGCTTGCCCTTCACACAGTCAGTAAAAGGCGCGATCACGCTACTGAAATGTGAAATAAACCTTCGGTAGAATGATGCTAAACCATGAAAACTTCTAACATCAGTTATAGTCCTGGGTTGTGGCCAATTTCTGATTGCTTCAACTTTACTTTGATCCACCTGGATACCTTCCTTGGACAATACATACCCCAAAAACAAAACACTATGCGTCATGAACACGCATTTCTTTGTTGCCGCATAAAATTGCTCCTGACGAAGTATCATCAACACTTCCCGCAAATGTAGTAGACGCTCTTCGATGCTCCCACTGTATATCAATATATCATCAAAGTATACCACCATGAACTTTCAAATGAATGGTCGAAAGATCTGATTCATCACTCGCATAAAAGTACTGGGTGCATTCGAAAGACCAAACGGCATGACCAGCCACTCATACAATCCTTCCCGTGTCTTGAATGCGGTCATCCATTCATCCCTTGGTCGAATTCGAATCTGATGATACCCACTCTTCAGATCAATCTTTGAAAAGATAGCAGCTCCATTGAACTGATCTAACAAATCATCCAATCTAGGCATCGGAAATATGTACCTCACTGTAATCTTGTTTAGTGCTCGACTATCTGTACGCATTCTCCAAGTTCCATCCTTCTTCGGCACTAACAATGCTGGTACTGCACAAGGACTTAAACTTTCCTGTACACGCCCTTTCTCAAGTAACTCCTCGACCTGCCTTCTCAACTCTTCGTGTTCCTTTGGACTCATTCTATCATATGGTCTATGCGGTAACACAGCTCCCGGAACAAGATCTATCTGATGTTGTATGTATCTCAACGGTGGTAATGCATTGGGAAACACTTCAGGAAATATATCTTCAAACTCCTTCAACACTGGCTTAACTTCTTCAGGAATTTCAACTGCTTCACTATTTTCACGCCCAATCAACAGAAATACTTCAGGCTCAGCTTCTACTTCCTTGACAAACTCCTTCAAATAAAACAGAGTCTTTAGTTCTTCAATCTCCTCCAACTTGCTTTCACTTTTTTGTCGTTGTTTGGGAACTAAAGTGATTTTGGTGCCCTCGAACATGAAACTATAGAAGTTAGTACTCCCATCATGTTGCACAGCTCTATCGCATTGCCACGGTCTGCCCAACAATAAATGACATACATCCATGTCCACAACATCACACCAAATTTCATCTTTGTACTTCTTTCCAATGGAAAAAGTTACACAAGCTCTTTGATTAACCTTCACCTCCCCACCTTTCCTCAACCAAGCTAACTTGTAAGGTTTGGGATGCTTCTCAGTCTTTAACGCCAACTTCTTTACAGCTTCTGTAGAGATTATGTTATCGCAACTTCCTGCATCGATGACAAACTTGCAAACCCTTCCCAAGATAGTGCACGTTGACTGAAAGATGTTACTCCTCAACCAACTAGTCTCCTCTTCCTTCTTTGGTGTTAAACAAGATCTCCTCATCATCAAATTACATCCTTCGTCTCCCGATAATAAGTCTTCTTCCTCCTCAACTTATGATGAATTGGAACATTCTATTTCTGCATCCTCATCCTCAACCTCGGCAACCATCACTCGCTTCTTCGGCTTCAGACATTCATTGCTCTTGTGACCAAACTCCTAACAGTTATAGCACTTGAAATTGTTGTTGACCTTCGTCTTAGCAACTTCATTGACAACCGGTTTACTAACAGCCTTGGAAACATTAGTATTGCTACTAGCCCCTTTCACTTGATTGTTGGAATTTGTAAACACACCACCTCTTCTTCTACCTTGCCTCTCCCAAGCTAGAGCTTTCTGGTGTGCTTCAACAACGGATCTTCGATCAAACATATTCACCATATCCTGAATTTGCATTATCAATCTTCCAACAAATCTAGCCGTCAACTGTTCCTCCTCCTCCATGATATCATTTCTAGCAATCAGTTGATAAAACTCATCTGCATAATCATTTACCGACTTTGTCCCTTGTCTCAAATTCTGTAAGCGCTGATACATAAGAGATTGATAACTATAAGGTAAGAAAGTAGCCTTCATCAACTTCTTCATCTTCTCCCATGACTTAATCTTTGACTTTCCCATTCTTTCCCGTGTAAGTTTAGTTTGTTGCCACCATGCCATGGCTCTTCCTCTCAACCGTATAGCAACCAACTTAACTCTACGATGCTCGGTACTTCTTTGAAGTCAAAAATTTCCTCAACATTTGATAACCAATCCAAAAACTCTTCCGCAATCATTCCACCTTTGAATTCTGGAATTTCAGTCTTCATCCCCGACTCCCATCGACGATCATCTTCTACATCCCGACAGTGATTTCGTACTTGGTCTCGATCTCGATAATGAACACTTCCTCTATCACCATCTTCATCATAATCAAATGTACTTTGATATCGTTCTCGACCATCAACATCTCTACGATCATGCATATCTCTTCTACTATAACTTTCATCATCATGATATGGCTCATCTCCAAACTCACGTGGAGTTCTTCTTTCTTCATTTCTATACTCGTGGTGTTCTCGTCCCATTGAAACTGATGATTCCCTTCTATCTCGATAAGATTGTGGTGAAACCCTCCTCGCTTCCGTAACCGATGGCGAAACTCTGTTTCCTCCATGGTTCGAGATTGGTGATCTTCTCCGTTGACTTTGATTCATATCGATCATCAATTTCTCCAATCTACCAATTCCCACATCCAACTTCTCATTGAATTTATTGCTAATTCGTTGTTCCATTTGTTCAGCATCTTCTCTTTTATACAAATCTTCAACATTTTGATGACGATTAGCTCTTCTCGACGGCATGGTAGAATCTTCAACAAATCCAAATACTTAACTCTCGGCTTGAATAACTTAGCTCGGATCTGACACTGTTAGGCTTGGCTCCAACTAATTCAAACTCGGCCTTGATCTATAAAGTGATGCACAACTCCAAAACTTCCTCTTTACTCCCAATAGGCTTGGCTTAGCTATGATTGGCTAAGCCTGGCTTTGATACCAAACTTACGCAGCGGATATTAACGAATGACAATGAAATGAAGATTTCGCGTCAAACTAACCGATGAAACGATTAGTTGAAACAAGATAAATCGATGGTTCGAAAATACCAAATGCCCAAATTCGTTGATCTCAAGAGATACCAAATTCTAGCTATCTCCAACACGTTGATCGCGCACGATACCGTGTTAAAAGATCTACGATTCTTCTATGTTGATCTCGGGCACGAGATTCCGTAAATCGGCTTCAAATACGTTGATTCGAGCGCACTCGAATAACCGAAAATGGAGAAAGGAGACAACGCTCAATATCCAATTCCAAAGAGGCACAAAGCACTCAAGTTTTATTCAAAATCAACCGAGTTTACAAGTGACACAACACTGCTACTTATAGAGTTTTACAGCACAGGTCGGCGACCTAACAAGCATGACCTAACAACATGCGACTTAACCTCCATGCGACCTAACACAACAATACACGAATTACAACAGTAGCGACTTACGACCCACGACCTAAAATGGGTCATTAACGACCTAATCATAGATAATTACAATCACTTACAACACGAGTTAATATTACACGACAAAACAACATGTACAACATCACGAGTTACGACCTAACATCTTGTGCGACCTAAGTAGATGACACATCTTCGGCGGCTTCGGCTTCAGCAACATAAGCAAGTAGCAACCTAAGCAAACACGGTCGCGACCTATCACATGAGCGACTTAAAGAACTGAGCGGCAAAGAAATCAATGGCTTGAGCGACCTAGGCTTGAGCGACAAAAGGAACTGCTCGCTAGGTCGTAGCTCGGTTAGGTCGTAACGACCTAAGGGAAAACAGGCACTTTGAAGCATCACTGCATCTTTCTTCCCTCTTATCTTGTTACTCTCTACTTCGTTAGGTCGCTGGCGACTTATTAACTCGTTAGGTCGCTCGCGACCTAAGGCAACATTAGATTGCGCTGCATCACACATGCTAAATTCAAACATATTTTAAAGAAAAATATATATATACACATACACACATTTCAAAATCATCATACTTAAAACTAAACTATTAGAATCAAAGATATATATACGTTATACTCAAACAAATACTTATATATACTTCAAAAGTGGGGTCCCATTATACTTTATTAAAATACTTCAAATCAATGTACAGAGTCACAAAGATATAATGTCCCTTAGCCACATGTACCTACAGATTATATTTAAACAACAACAGTATATATATATATAAACATATATATATATATATATATTTATAAACACACATACATATTATACATTAAAATCAATAAAATTCAATACAGAGCCGCTTTTATTATAACATAGACTTGACTCAACTGTATTGAAAAGCAAGCTTACATCCCTGTACCAAACGAAAATGAAAAATAGATGGGTACGGCCTTCATTATAACGAGTTAAAAATATAAATGAGCAGATAGTTTTAAACTTGTATAAACTTATATTTTATAACTAACAGTTTTTGAAAAGCAACCTATATATCAAATGTATAAGCGTTGTATATACAAACTGATTTAAATACATATATAAGAAATATAGAAACAAAAATAAAATAAGTGCAAGTTATAATAAAACATACTTACATATAATTCACGTAATCATCATATCTAAAAATCAGTGTTCATTATAAAGTTTATATAACTTCATTTATATAAGATAAAAAGATCAAATTTGATCATACATAAAATCTTACATAGATATATATATATATATACACACACACTTCAAAAGATTGCAGAAAAATAAATAAACTCAAAAATACATGAATATATATTTATATATAAACTTATACACTACCCTATAACTAATATATGCATACGGTAGCCTATAAGCTAATACATTATCTGAAACCAAACCTTAGTATGCTAATATTCATAGATTAATATATCATATAATATGATGTGTAAATACAGATACCTGAGCATGCAAAAAGGGAAGTGGCCCGAGATGGCTCATTACTCCAAATATAGGCCGAGAGGGATGGGAAGTTTGCGGCCATGGTGGAAGTTCAGGCGATCTGGTGGTGGGGACGCTTGCGTGGCAGTAGGTGGCAGTGAGGAGCAAGCATGGGTAGATCTGTAGGGCAAAGTGGATGCCCTGGACGAGGGGAAAAGGTGGAGCATGGTGGCTATTGGGTCAGAGGCCCAGTTTCGTGTATGGGTTTGATGCAATAAGGAGATGCAGATAGGCTTCTAGAAAGCCATGAAGCAAATTATATATCCTTTTGATATTTTAGTATAAAGCAAGGCATGGAGAAAATCGAGAACTGATGGTAAGGAGCTGGACTAAATAATAATGTATGAATGCTAGGCTACATGATGTTTTTTTATATTATTTTTTTTTGTGGAAGAGGGGAAAAAGTAGATCTGAAGGAAGGAGATGCAAGCAAAAGGGTAGGAGCAGTATAAATTTCGAATGCAACTGAATGGCCAAGGAAAAATCAACGGACCAAAATATATAAAAGATAATTGAATGGCAACGGTCATGAGCAACAATTCAGCTGAAAGATTTAAAGCAATAAATTTTGTTTGTACAACACGTTTCAAATTTGAAACCGAAGGAAGGAGTAAAGTCAAAATTTACGGTACCGTTACAACGAACCGTTTTATCGCTTCCGTTGTGTACTTGGCCTCAAAATACAGAGATGAATATACCACAAAGATCAGTATGACAAGATTATCAAAATGGTATACAGATATTAGTGATACGATCGAATTATAAAAACTCAAATTTTCGCTACCGAAAATGCTGCTAAGGCGCAGAAAATAAGATCGACGGAGCTATAGAAATCCGAATTTGATGGAATGAAATTTATTATCTCACTCGGAAGATGATTTAAAAATTTATTATATAAAAATATTTGGGTTTGGAAAATATTTTATTATCATTAGATTTAACTGATTTGATTTTAAATAAAATTACACAAGAAAAATAAACTTCCATATTATTTGATAAAAATTTACTATTTGTTACGCCTTAATAGACGTATTTCAAATATTAAATTTTTATTTTAAAATTCAATTATTTAAAATTTCACAAAAATTAAGTTAAATACGTTATAAAAATTATTAAAATTTACAGGTCGTTACAAACATGGTCTAGGACTTCTTCAGGTTAGGAGGGAAAAAGTACCCTTCAAACATAGATTTGGAAACTCTTCTCAAAATTGTGTCAATCGAGCAGTTGTATTGATAGTAGGATCTTTATAGCAGTTTTGACTTCACTACTTTCCTCGTCGAGTCTTTGGGCGGCAACATGTTTGCTATGGTAACGATGATCATTGGACCGCTGAGAGTGAGAAGGAACCAGGGGCTATGGAGAAACTGAAATGGTAGGGGGACCATGAGAGGGATCGATTGGTAGATCCCGATGGTCTCTTGGCTTATCCCTATCACCTCTATCTTGGTGACCTCGGTCTCAACCGGAGTGATAAATGGAATCATAATACTCTCAACCGCCACTTTGATGATAAGAGCTAGAGCATGAACCAAAGGATTGTTGGTGTATTTCCCAGAGGGAATCAAACATGTTTCTTTTTTTTCCATCGTTTATGCAAAGGAAAACAGAAGTCAATAAACTTTAAGCATTAAAAAGCATAAGTCAGTGCATAATGCAATGTTAAGGGGTGCAAGTGTGTGCAAGTGTCCTTGTGTTACCCCTTAACAAACCAAGTGCGGGAGATTTGTTCATTGGATTAACTTCTCCTTTAGAAGTTGGAATTTTAGTGCTAATTCTAGTGGGAGATTCTGATACCTCGATACTTATGATAGTAAAGTGGAAAGATTCAAGGTCATGCGGTATTAGTAACCAGACAAGAATCCAACAGCAAACTTGAACACTCTAACGGTTGAGAAGAACATTCATCTTGAAAAATCTTAGGAACCATCGACAACTAAAGGTTAATTAAAATGATGAATTTTCGAAAATTTATAAACAAATGTTTTCTTTTTTTTGCTATTAGGAACCGAGGGCTATGAGGTCTATAGGGATCTGACCTCGACTCCAAGACTAGATTCGTCATTATTACAGCTGGGCACATCGCCTTTATCTCCTTCGGAATTAATACCAATGAATTCCCGAGAACCCATGGCTGGGGGCACGACCGGATCAATTCGGTTGTCCCTTAACTGACTGTAGCCCATGGTCTTATCCCTACAGTTTGAGCGACTTTAGTTAGCCCCACACCGAGGCCCTCCTCTATTAAATGAAAAGTGAAAAGGCATTCGTTCATAAAAAGATATTCGATGTTCCTATCTTCAAGAGGTGCATTTTTCAGAGCTGGACCGCCTCCTCATGAAGATTACAGCTGGTCAAGCGACAGTGCCTATAAATGGAATTACTTAGTTAAGAATAAGACCTGAGTATTGATTTGCAATGCTAATATAAAGATAGAGGATGGCACTTACATTTTTCCAGCCATTGTTGAACGAAACCAGGCAGACAGTAGATGAAGAACCGCTGGTTTTTAAAGGCATTTAATTTGTTCCATGAACCAGTTAGAATCTGACACCTCTTTGCTGACTCAAGAAATGTAAACGAAAGACTCCCTGTCCGTTGCTTGAAAGAGAATATGAACCGAATGTCATCGATGGTTGAAAGATGATGCAAGAACTCCATAAAAACCATATAAGTACAACTGAGAAGCGCATAGCCTTTGGATGAAGCCGCACTGGAGCTAATAATGGAGAATTTCCCCGATCTATGAGTTAAATGGCGAGATGCATCCGGCCCAGCATATGGACTTGTTGCGCTTCGTATATCCTTCTGGGGGTCTATAAGCCCTATCATCCCACAATGGAACCAACACATTGTCAAAGGAAATTCCATGCCTTATATAGATTTGGTGAAGAGCATCTCCCTTAATTTTAGAGGCTATGGTATCAGTAGGGTTCTCCAGAATAATTGCTTCCTCTACAATGTCAGGAGCAGGATCGACAACTTCTAGTGGAATAATGGGAGCTGTATCAAAAAGATCAAATTGAGGGCCCAGGCTTTTCAGTTGTTCTAAATAATGACTAGAGGATGTATTATCAGACTAAGTTACAAAACTCGGTTCCATGATAGGATTATCCTATTAATAAGATGATCCTGCCGGCATAGATACAAGATGCCTAGATTGTTTAGAACCCATTACTATTAAACTTAGTAAAAATCATGATTAGATAACCTATGTCTCTCAGTGCATAGTGGATGCTAGTATGATGTGGTTAAGTGCTATGTAATGCCGTAAAGGTTTTATGAAACTATAGATGGAAAAGAAAACGAGACTATGAGGTTCGACCGAAGAGACCGTCAATCCTGACTGCCTCAGCCGTTTCTATATGTTATTATGGAACGACGCAGTTCAATTTTCACGATCGATTATCAGCAAGTAAAAGTTCGATTTTTATGTTCATATCGCGGATGAGCTTCAAGAGAGTGGTTAAAGGCATTGGTTCATGTCAAACTTCAGATGTCGTATATTACAAAGTATGTAGTTAAAATCCAATATGAGTCATATATGTTCACTTAAATATGCAAAGCTAAAGCTCATCTCTAAACTCTAGTTCATTTCTTTGATTCCATTTTTGGATTTTGATTGCTGACAACCGACCGTTTAACCTAATCAAACATGTTAATCGTTCACCCTATTCATCTCATTTGATCATTCGCATCACCAAATAGTCTGATCATTCAAGTCACTGCATTCCTACCGATCATTCCTAGACCCAGTCACTATCGATCGTTCATAGTTGTCCATGTTCACCGATCGTCCTCCATAACCTTCCATATCGATCGTTATCACCACGCCATTAACCGATCGTACCACTCTATCCTTTCCACCACAAAACTTCCAACTCCAAAGAATCAACGAATGATCATGGATAATCGTTAAACACCCAAGCATTAATGTCACTCTATAGCGATTGGTACCTCGTCACCATCATCCACTCTAGAGTCATCTAAGTCCAAGGTTTTATCGACTGTCCAAGATAATCGTCATGCATCAATTCATATTATTTTCTTTACTCAACAATTTCATTTTCTTCAATTCCAACCATCTTCAACGTGATTCGGAATAGAGCGATTTCCCCAACTAAACTTACCACATGAGATTCACGACACTCAAAGTCTCGTACTCAAACCATAAAGTGTATATGGATTGACCTACCGAATTCAAAGTCAGAAGAAGAAAAATGAATTCGATTCAATGTCGAGTGAAACGTGGATGAACTAGAACGATAATAATTCATAAGGAGGAATTGGTTTATAAGACTGGATAATTTTTGGATCAGTAAAAAAAGAAGATGGCGCAGTTTGTGTTTTTCTCTTTTAACCTTGAATGGAAACGATGAAAAATGACTGAGGGAAGTAAAGGAAATGACTAAGTTTGGGGGATTGTATGTGAATACAATATTTTGATCATTTCTTGCTGATTTGAAGTCACGTTCGGTTAGGTTGCATGCTCTATACCGATCAATCCACTCAAGCTCGATGCCGATCATTTTAAAATGATCCAAAATCCAACAAGCCTATGAATTATTGAACAAAAAAAGAGGGAGAGAGAAGGGGAATATGAACGAGGGAACAACGATCAGTAATGACCATTTTTCATAAAAATGTATATATAAATAAAAATAACGATCGGAAGGCGTTGTTTATAAAAATTTCAAAACTTGACGATGGCCCGCGAATGTGTAACTATGATTGGTGGTAAGGTATGAACGCGTATACATGCTAATATGCATTTCAAATTTTAATTTTTTAAAATCAACAAAAATTGAACGTTCACCCAAAATCAACAAAAGAAAAATTAAAACCAAGTTGTTGAAGCTTAGAAATCGCCAGAAAATAAACAAGATGACCACCAACAAGTCATGATTCCGTAATTATACTATTGGAAACTAACCCTCGATAGAAAAATAACTCATTAGAAGGATAATGACTATTCGATAAACCAGATGGATTATTTTCAAATATTCAGGCTTGTGACGATTCAAAGCATGTCATGTTCAAACAAGAGCACTTTGGGGGGAAAATGTTATCTTGTCTTTTTGCAAGGCCGTGATATCATCCACGTGGCTAGGAATGGATGGTTATCAATCTTAAGAATTGATTATATACAACACTATGGACGATGGTCGGGCAAATCCAAACCGGGTCCTAGTCGAGGTAAAATCAATATGGAGTGACTGGCATAGTCATGTGAAGTTACATTTTAAGTTTCAAGGTGATCAGAGGTCATATGCTCGAATTACAAATAAAGCAATAAAGATTGACCAGGAATTTGATCCATAAAACAGCTCAAATCAGCAAAGATCGATCAATATCTCAAAATGCACAAGGCCAATCCACCTGAAACTTTCAGAGCATTTGTATATTAAAGAGTGAAGCCCATAAAAGCGATCACATGTCTAAACTTAAAGGTTCAAAGAAGGCCAATCATTTTAGGCTGATTGTTTTATGCTAGTCCTTCGTAACGATCGGTGTAACTCAATGAACGTTCTAAATGTGACAAAGGTTGATCCAAATCTCGCCATCTACAACTCAGAATGACTTTATATTTTAAGGGCAAGTTCAAGAGACATGTGGAACCCCCCAAAAACGATCGCACATTATGGACCCCCCCAAAAACGATCGCACATCATTTGGAGACCAAAAATAATGATCTGCATAACAATAGCCGATCGTTCCAAAATATCGAGTTAGGGCCACCGATCATTGTGGTACACCTATGGACCTAGAGAGCCTTCTGCTGAAATCTTAACAAAATATCTCATCATCTCAACCTATAAATACAGATTTGTTGGAGTGTTGGCTTCGTTTTACAGTTGTAATCGAATTCACAAGAGACTATCAAAGGATAATCTTCAAAGTGGACATAGGGTTATAATGCCGAACCACTATAAATTTCCGTATCTCTGAATATAGCTTATGCTCTATTGCTTGTTAATTCATATACTCTGTTTAATTTTTCTTTTCCTCATTTACTTCTCTACAAAAGCTATTCTTTGGTTTTTCTTACCCATTTTTGGCACAAACAAGTACCTTATCTCTTAATGAGTTGCCTCATCAAGGTTCTGGCCTAACCTTATGCTCTGATACCAAGTGTAACAACTAGAGATTTTCGACCCTCGAAAATTGACACCATTATGTCCATGTATTGTGTGCCTAGCAATCGAATGCCGAAAAATTCGATTATCAGGGGAAAAGGAGGAAGAAGGAAGAAGAGAAGAAGAGAAATGAAAACTAAAAATAACACAGAAACTCACAATCGTAATAGGACAATATATAACATAATATCAATGATCTTTATGAAAGATAAATTATTATGTAAATATAGCCATCAGAGTACAAAAATAATCAAAATCATCAGCCTGTATAGTTATAACAACTTGTCCACACAATTGCTGATGATTAAAAAAAACAGTGGAGAAATAAACATATATGTGAATATGACTTGAAGACCTTTGATCGTCTCCTGAGCTCCATTGCATCCAAAAAAATCTACAAATATGCTCGGTCTGACTCGAGAATTTTATTAATAACACCCAAATCAGTCTGGAAAATCAATGTGAGAAAAAAAACACCCAACTGGATTTTTAATTTCTAGAAAACTTTTGAAAATAAAAAGTATCTTGTAAGACCACGCATATTTGCATAAACACTGGCAGGTTTTTACCTTAAGATAACTAAAACTTTTCTATAGAAAATCCATTTATATTATAACAATGTCTTGGGGTTAAAGTAAAATATGAATATAGCTGAAATGCTTGCATCTCATATTTCAACATAGTTGAGAAAAACTAAGTCCGTACAGCGCTTATTGGATAATGGTTTCCATACAATGAATGGGCTACTGGTGCACCGCCTGTTATGTGCATCTCAAGATAAAATAACACTGAGAACCTCGTCGGGATGCCCTACCAACACAAGGCTGGCCTTTTCCTTATTGGATGGTACTGAATATGATCATCCCTCCGTTAATGGGTCTCGAATCAAAAAAGTGAAAGTTAATACCAACTCTAGATAAGGATGATCATACCCTACTTGGGAGCGACCCACTTAGCCATGCTGCATCTTCCATGTTTTAGTCATTCCTGGTTGATGAGGCTTGAGGCTACGTTTCACTTGTTATATAGTTCTTCCCACTTGGAATACTAACACTGCCCTCCAAGCAACAATGCAATATCAACATTCATCCATACAAGTTCGTTTTGGGACTGAACGAAATGCTTGAGAGCTGCGTCTTTAATTCCATCATCTTTAGGATATTTTAACTTCGAAACGCTTGAGTTGGATCGAAGTGGTTTTTGGATAGCATATCTGATCATGGCCTCTTCGAAACAACATTCGATAGGTCCGGTAAACTTAACTCTGGTTCTTGAGGAAATAAAATGTCAAAGATAGGAGCGGAGATCACTTCCTAACCATTAGTGGTCGGATTCCCTATTGTTTATCCTAGGAGAACAAAATGAGATTTATAGGCCTAGTACAACATCATCGTAGATGACCGGGTCACATAACTCACATGTTTCTCCTGGATATTTCCAAAGTTACGTTTGGGTCCAAATTCAATAGTTAGCTATTTAACTATAATCAAACAAACATCCAAATCAGGGACTTGTTTCAAAAGGGAAAACCAACACAGAAGCAACCACTAGTCTCTCTTTGATAAGTCTTTTCATTTATTAAATCCGTTCTATAAATTTTGTAAAAAAATTCTTTTACAAAGATATATATATATATATATATATATCCATAAATCTCTATATTTCAATACTTGGAAAAATATTCATATACTTATTTCAGTGACATAAGTATATTCATCAAACACTAAGGCAGATTTCCTTTTTATGTGATTCTAAATCATTTATAAAATTCGTTATAAATTTCTAACACCATTTATAGACAGTTCATAAATTTCACGAAACATTTATAAAACTCCTTTATACATCCCAAAATCACATCTAAAATTCTTTTAGAAATATCTAAAATCGTTATAAAACTCTTTTATCTTAAAGATACTTTTCCTCTAATCATGTTATAAACCCCTTTTTTAAAACCCACATCTATTTATAAAACCCTACTTATAAATCTCGTTAACTATGATAAATAAATTCTAATTATTCACTTTGAAACACTATTATATAACAACAAACATTTTAAGTAAATAATAATTAACTTCAAAACATCTTTAAAACAATAATAATAATAATTAGTAATTCCAAAAACATTCTTAATAAAAAAGTAACAATTTATTTTCAACGTCATTGTAAATAATAGTAATAATAAATTTCCAAAATTTATTGATAAATAACTATAGTTAATTTCAAACCATATTAATAACTTATTAATTAACTTTTCAAATTATTAAAGTATTGATAACAACTTAAAACAATATTGACATAAATAACAACTTTTAGAACATAAATATTTTTTTGTCCTTGATAAACATCCATACTTAAAATTTCAATGTAATCATTTTGATATTTATAAACTATATTTATAAATCTCTTTTTATTTTATAGCATACCATTTAACGTCTCCAATCTATCCCCACTTTCAATTCCCATACTAAAATCAACTATTTTTCTAAAACAACAGCTTACGTATTATCATAAATCCACAATTTGATTTATGTTTCCCGATTTATCCATTAGTAAAAGTTTCTCTTTATTTATAAACATTGTTTATAAATTTATCATATTAATAAAATACGATTTTTGCAAATTCTTACTTTATTTGTAAAGTTCCATATTGAACATTATCACATCTATAATTTTCATATTAATAACTAAATCTTAAGACATGTATACACATATATACATCTCTTTGTACAAAGCCAGTAATAAATATTCGTACCAAAATATTTCTATTTTCTTTTTTAAACCATACTCCTTTGTATAAAATGTGGACTTATTTTTAAGATTTTTTTTAAAGTTCTTTTATTATATGGTTCAGAATCTCTATTTAAAATATTTCTTGAAATTAATAATTTATAATATCTAAAAATCATACGTTTTATTTTAAAATAAATTCCTTCTTTCAATAACTCAAGAAAAATTCTTAAAACATACATAATTTTCCCTTTTTAAATCAAAATCGTTATTTTATAGTATTTTAAAATATCCAAAATAAGGCCTAGTGTTACCTAAGCACTAAATAGGAAAAATAATCCTTGACATCAATTTTGACATCCAACATATCATCGATCAGTTTTATGATAGATAAAATCAACAATGTGAGAAATCATGTTGGATCCCTCCAAATTATCCCCTTCATCACATACAGTTTATAACCGAATAATATAAATCAACCATTTCGACGCGGGAATATATACAAAGGGTCATCCGCTCATATACGAGAATGTGATAGGGTCTCATCTGCTCCAGGTGCAAGAATATATCCAAAACAATAGTATAAAATAGTAAACCATCCAACAGTCAATAACAATCAACAATAAAATATCCACACATCCAATAAATAATTTGTATCGATTATACAATATTTCTAATTAACCAAAAAGGCGAGTTTAACTCACATTGATTTCAGTTTCATCAAAACGACCAAGTTTAAATTATAATTGAACAGGCATTCAATTTTAACCAAAATTTCTACTAGCTCTAAATCCATCCAACCCAACTTCATGGCATAGTACACGCTGACAAAATCATAATGCAACTCGGCGCATTCAATTTTGATCTCGTATGAAAAAATTATAGCATTAATATCATTAATGGTTTAATTACTAAGGCTAAACAAGTTTAGCCTAATCCCATCGTTCGCCTTCACATCCGTGACGACCTACCATTTTGGACGATTCAAGTCGATAGTAAACCACACATGTCTAACTCAAACCATTCAAAAAGGCAGATCATCAAGGGGGTTTACTAAATAAAACAAGAGCAAAGAAGAAAGCAATACACAGAATTTTGTGGCGGAATGACAAAATATAATAATCAAATAAAATAATTCATGCAGCTTTTTGACAATATACGTTTGATTACACATTATAAAACATCAATTAGAGTACAATAAACAAACATACCAAGTAATGCATGGGGAAATTAATAATAAAATACGATCACTAATCAACATCTTCATCTTTAAGGAATAACGTCTTTAAAATAGTGAAATACTCGGGCTGACCCGAGCATAATAAAACACAATACACTCGAGTTAGAACTAAAAATTCCCATGTAAGTCAAACCGATATCATGTAAAGTATGAGTGTAATAGTTTAGAGATATTTGTAGGATTTTCCATCTCCTATCAAGTGTACAGTGTAAGTGCAATAACTCAAGAGATGTTATGGGATTTTTCCATCTCTTAATCAAAATTTGAGATACCAATTTAAACAACTTTAATTAAAATAAATCAGAAGTTTAAATTAAAACTTAACCTTTTAAATAATTCGGTTCCAATGAATTAAATCATATCTCCACTTCAACTTTAATATTTCAAGTTAATTCCTTTAAACAACTTCATTTAAACAATTTCGACTTTTCTAAGCTCGAATTAGAAACTAATTAAATTCATATAAATCCAAAATTTTATTTTTTTTAAACCATGCCACTCAAACCAATCCAAATTCAAGATTTTAAAACCACTCAATTTAACCAAACATGGTGTCTGTACACAATTTTCAACCCTATGCCCAGGTGATCATTTTTAAAAATTTCAATTAAGTGTATATCATTTCAACCCATAATCTAAATGTCACAGGTATCTAATTATTAAATGATTCAAATGACCTTTGGAATGATGTCATTAATATACAACGTGATAGCAGGGATATATCATAAACAACCATTTATCCAACATATCAATCAATAAGCATTCATTTCAAACAACATCATAATCAACCAATATATCACAACAGTTAATAGTTATGAATTGTCTGGTTGTTAACTAACAATGAAGTTTTAATATGAACTAAATCTCAATTCAATTTAATTTCAATTCAGATTCAATATCAATTCAAATGTCAATTTAAATCAACAAACAACAATCAAATATGTGTGTGTATGTGTGTACATATCACATCATAAATTTGATATAGCTTGCAATGGAAATTTTAGCACTACGTGAGTGGTTTAATCACTCAACTTTGATTTATAGCCCATTAAAAATCCAATAAAAGCCTAAAATCTCAACAGTCTTCAAATTCAACTAAACATATTTCATACTGTCCATAATTTTGACATGAGTCCAGTGGAAGAAACCGCACATCAATCGGAGTTTGTGCACAAAAAATTATTTGAGTTAGAAGATTTGAATTTGAATTTTAAATTAAAATAAAAAAAAGGGTGAAAACATAATTATACCGTCTCTCTTAAAACCCTAACCCAACGGATCAAACCCATCCTCGGTCGTCGCCTTTAATTCCATCTCGTCGCCCATCCATTCCCCTGCAACCTGATCCAACCCCAGCATCGTGCTCCTCGCTTGAACCCGCCTCCAACCATGTCCCTCCCCTCCCACCCACGACCACCACGACGCCATCAGAGACAGTTCGCTGCCACTGCATTTTGAGGCCTTTTCTGCCAAACTCATGCGCCTATGAAAAGATCGACTTCGGTCGATGAACTCTGCTTCACCTCCTTTACTATGTGGTCACCTCCAGTTATCCCATCAATGAAGATCCACCATTGAACCAAAACCTTAAAATGAACGGCTGACAAAAGATCACCAATTCTGATCAAACCGAGATTCAATAGAAAAAATGAACTATAGACACTGATGCCATTCGTCGGAAGCTTCGCGGTGATATATTATATGATAGAATTTGAGCAGATTGAATTTTTGGATTTGATTTGAAATTAGAACTAGGGTTTTAGGATAAAGACCATTGAGAAGGAGCAGATTAGAATTGAGATGTACGTACAAAAAATAAAGCAAAAAGCTACTAGGGTTTCATAATAGCATATATATATATATAGATAAAGTTGGAATAGAAATAAATGAAACAAATATCGATTGGGCCAAAGCGATAGCGAAGGCCCAAAAAGCCCGTTTCGTTCCCGAAACGAAAATAGGTCATCCTGTATATCGATATATAGGTTTTTATTATTTTTAAACTCAATGAAAATAATTCAAACCCTAATTCTATTGTATATAGAAGTTCGCTATAAAATCAATTATATTACTTTTACACATTAATTAAAACAAATTATCATAAACTGATTTTATCACTTTTAAATTTAAACTAAAAGTTTCCTATCATCATTCTTGATTATACAGGATTTTAATAATCTTTAAAACAAAAAATCTTCATGTTAAACTCAGGATTTAAATTTTAAATTAATTTCAATATTTAATTACCACCATAATAAAATACTAATTCAATATTTTTTAAAATTTTCAACAAATTCGTTTATTTTGATTTAAAAGTCCCTTATATTAAATCAACAATTCCCTTATGTATTTTATTTGACATAAGTTTCCATTTATTATACTGTTACTCTATGGTTAACATCTCCTCTCATATTAATTGAATTATTTCAATTACATTAAATTACATCGGTTACAAAATTTAATTTCAAAATAGATTAAATAATGAGATGAGAAATAAAACGATCGTTACATTTCATAGTAATTCAAATATCTGTAAAAAAATTATTTACAAACATGGGTTATTTTTTGAGAAAAATGTATGATCCTCTAGAAATAGAGGAGAGCACACATGTGGCTATATATATAACACAAAACAAGACGCTGCCAACATGCCTGGCAGGTAGCAAATCTAAATACAAATATCAAAGGAAACAACTCAGGTACCCTCATAATAAGCTCCAACAAGGCCACCGCCCATTACACCCTAATATCAAGCTCCGGCATAGCCACTGCATGATATTAAGGTGTTAGAAGTACTTGAAAAACTAATGAATATCACAAAGCCAATAATACTAGAAGCCATCACGATCTAAAAAGGAAGCTCCATGCCGCTGATTCGGAAGGAATGGAGATGCCACTAATCTAAAGTGGAAGTGCTAATGATTCTGAATGGAAAACTCCGCTCTGAAGGCTCGGTAAAACTGGAAGTAGCGTCTAGCTAAAGAGTGAATCCTTGTGAGAATAGGACGCTGTAATTAAGATAAAGATGTACTAAGAAGAGTCCCTCACTGTTATCAGCAATCCTGTGTACCTGCAAAGAGAAACTAACACCCTATCTAGCCCAGACCTGTATCTGAAAAGTAACTACATATATGTGTATAAATGAGATAGAAATAAAGATACAATAATAAAGCTAATATGACATAATGAAGTAAAGATCAGCAAAAAATATTAAAAAACAAGCAAAAGATCTAATAAAGTAAAGCTAATAGGATCCATTATCCAAAGAACTAAAAGATCTATATACTAAAACAAAAACAAAAACAAAAACAAAAACAAAAACAAAAATAATAACTAAAGCAAAACTAAAATTATCCTTATGGACCTCTGATCAAAAATAAGTTATGATACATAGTGAAATCATCACTTAAGTTTGAAGAAATATTAATACTACAATTATTTGTGTCAATAATATTATTTTTATGTTTAAATAGATTAATATTATTACTAACCTTATTAAGAAATTCTCTAAATAGGTTATTTTTAGCTAATTTATATTTAGGATTAGAGGTCCAATTGAAACAAAATGAAGAAATTATAAAAATCAATTAATAAAGTAACTATTATTATTATTATTAAAAATTCTCTGATTTCTTTCAAACCAAATATATCAACAATATAATAAATAAAGTATCAAGTAAGAATCTATTATCCTTTTTTAAACATAAATCTGAAAGTATTCCAATATAATTCACAATTAGACATTTTAGTTGTTATATTAAAGTTAAAGATTTTAATGGTATTAATTAGAATGAAATAAGTATCCATGCAATCGTAGGATATATGATTAATATCTTCAAAATGCAGATTATAAAATAATATTTATTATCAATTGGAATACCTTTTCTTTTTAAAAATTCGATAGTATTTAGTTTTTCATGCATAATTAACCACATGTGAATTTTAGATTTAGGAGGAGCATTTGATTTCCAAATAAATTTAAAAGAGTTATTGGTAACACCCAAAAGGTTAACAAATCTATAAAAAGAATTAGAAGTATATTTCTTACCGTCACCCCATTCCCAACTAATATTATCATTTTCATTATCAATATTATAAAGATTTAATCTAGCATAAAGCAAAGAAAGCTACCTAATGGTTGAACCTACCAAAATTCTGTTAAAACTAAAATTCTAAGGAGGGTCATTTTCGGGAGAAAAAACATCTATAATTAAAGCATACTTAAAATTATAGATATCATAAAGCTCTCTAAATTCAATTCTAAGAGGGATAGCGGAAATCCAACGGTTATGCCAAAAAGAAGTATTATTACCTGAATGAACTATTGTATTGGTGCTTAAGTTAAAATTCTCATAACATTTTAGAATAGATTTCCAAAAATTAGATAGTTTGTGAATGACTGAAGGAGTAATTTGATATAAATTGCTATTACCTGTATAATAAAATTTAGAAATGATTTCTTCCCAAGTAGCATTCTCGTTAATATCCTTAAACTTCCATAACGATTTACCTAATAAGGACAAATTCATATTACACAAATAGATGACACCTAAACCACCATCCTTTTTTTATTTACAAAAGGTTTCCCAATTTACTAAACATTTAATGCTGCTATTTGAATTTTCTCCACTTCATAATAAATCCCTTCTTATTTTGTCTATTTTATCAATCGCCTATTCTGGCAAAAGATGCATAGACATCCAATAGATCGGAAGAGTTGATAAAACATAATTTATAAGGACTAATCTACCCGCTCTCGATAAAAATCTCCCATTCCAATTATAAACCCTATTTTTGATTTTATCTATGATTATAAACCAATCATCATGTTTAAGTTTAGTAGGTCTAATCACAAAACGAAGATGGTCAAAAGGAGAATTCAAGGTTTTAAAGTTAAGCCTATTAACAACTAAATTTTCAAAATTTTCAAAATCATTTAAAACTAAAATAGAACTTTTATCAAAATTTATTTTTAAACCTGATAGTAGTTCAAAAATATATAAAATAAACTTAAGAGTAATAATATGTCTAGATAAACGGGAAGAAAAAAGCAAGGTATCATCTACAAATTAAAGGACAGATACACTATTACACGATATATCATTACCTACATTCCCCAGAGATCGATTATCAACCACTCTTTTAATTATCTTAGCGAAAACATATGCGGCTAAGTTAAAGTAAAAATGTGATAAAGGATCCCACTTCCTTAAACCTCGCTTAGATTGAATTTTATTACCTAAAATACCATTAACCACAATGCTAGAGTTACTAGTTTAAGCAAATTCATGATCCAGCTAATCCATCAATGACTAAAACCTCTAGCAAGAAATATATCTACAAGAAAATCCCAATCTACCAAATCAAAAGCTTTTGCGAAGTCCAATTTTAAAATCGCATGGGTAATATTATTCTTACAACATTGATTAATGTATTCCGAAACAATAGTCACACCGTCGTTGATATTTCTCCCCTTAATGAAAGTAGATTGTGAACAATCAATTAGATCGTTCATTCTTATACTAATTCTATTAGCTAAAACTTTTGAAATGATTTTAATGGAATAGTTAATCAATGAAATAGGTCTAAAACAGATTACAAACACAGGTTATAAATTTACTTACTGATTAACTGATTTCTTATTCTATATTAAAACCAAATTCAATTAAATAACATATGATTTCTCCTTGAATACATCATTTATTTTATTCCTTATCATACTTTACAATTATAACCAAATTAAATTTATAATTATATTCCAATTAGAGATAAACATTCAATTTATTCTTTCCAAGTCAAAGCTTAATTTCATTAGAATGTTCGTTTTAATTTAATTTAAAATGTAATTTCTTACGTTAAACTTATTAATTAAAATGTATTAGTCTTTTATTTTTAATTAAAGGATTCAAATAACTCTTATTGCAATTATATTCAATGCTATATTCCAAACGAATTCTCATTATACCATAACTGTTTTTTTGTTCATTTCATATATTCCAACATTCATTGGTTACATTATTCCATCTTTAAGTAATATCTATTATTACAATCAATGGAACTTACATTCAAATAATTATTAAATAAATCATATTTAAATCAATGTCATTAAATTATATTCTAATATGCATTACAATTGTAACAGCCCGCAAATTCATACCTCTTGAGTCGACACTATTCTCCATCATATCAACTCAAAGTGAACAGAAATATGAACCATTAGGGTTAAAGAAGAAGGAGGTAGAAGAAGAAAATAGAAAACAACATCAGAATCTCACAATCGCAGTGGAACAATATATAATAGGTAACAATAGGTTTTATACTAAAATACTATCACTGTTTTATACATTACATCATCAGAGTACAACGCAACCACAGCACACAACTGGGCAGTTATCATAACTCGTCCTCACAAAAACTGATTATGCAGCAAACTATACACAACGGAAAATACATCAAATACGTGTGATACGTCTCGCCATCCAGTTCGTCTTTTGAGCTCCACAGCATCCTATCATGTATCTATAATACTCGGTTTGACTCGAGCATTATAATTGTAACGACCTGATATTTTCAACCATTCGCATCCGAACATGTCGAATTTGAATTGCTCAAAATACTGCATTGTAAATAAAATTTGGCAAATATTAGAATATATGGTAAATAAATTATCATAGATTACAGACACAGAGTAAATAATATTGCAGCGGAAGTAAAAGAGATAGTGGTTCATGAAGCTTATACACATATAAGATACATCAGAGTTAAACAAGATACAATAGATGAGATAACAAGATACATCAGGTACAAATCAGAATACATCACTGAAATCACTGGATACCGAAAGCAAATGGATAGCTGGATCTTCAAGCAAAGCTCCAACTCCGAAGGTGACTCTTCAATGCTAAATCACTCAGTCTGACTCGAGCGTAAAGCAAAAAACAAAACACTCGAGTCAGGACATAAATACTTATGAACTGTAAATCAACTCAAGTGAACAGTTACAAAATGCATCAGTAACTTAAAGGATGCTTGGGATCACCCATCCTTTAAGGATCCGTTAAACTATTTACTATGGAGTAATATTGCGCTATTATAATAATGTCTACGGTAAAATAAACGTACTTTAAAATAGAGTTAAGGAGTGACCCAATATTCCTCTTAACACATAATAGTGCCAATAGTCTATATAGTACTTGCATATCTCCTGATCGGAAGACTATGAGAAGATACTCCATAGGTATGACACAAGTAGAAACTCGTAGTAAGGCTCGCTATGGTAGGTGACATGGCACACGAGGCAATGCAAGGGTAGATATACCAATTATGCACACGGGCTAGTGGTAACGTAGCAGCCACATATGCCCACCTCAGAACACACTCCCAAATCAAAATCGGAGGATGGCCATCAAATCAACTACAAGTAAGAGTATAGTATCGAAGAAGTGCGTCCGACCAGAGGAGCTACCCCTTTTGGCCCAAGATCGCTCCTGTTTTAGCCACCTTAAGCCAACTCACTGGAGTCGGGTCCACGTAATATACCTCGAGAACGTCGCTACTTCATTCTGGAATCTCACCACGTACATGGTTGTTAAAGTGGTTTTCGAAGTAGGCAGAGAGTATGACAACTTCCGATCTCGGTCTCTTTAACAACCAAACGTTATTATAATGTCTTGGTCATTTCAAAATAGTTCATACTTAAAAAAAATCAAATCATCATTTCAAAACTATATTCCTTTCAAAATAGTCTATACTTTGAAACCAAAACTATTTTTATTTCAAAACTATATCCAAATCAATACGATATCATTTCCATTTCAAATGTATATTCACCTTTCAAAAATGTAATACTTTCAAAGTTATAACTCTTTCGATTTGAAATCATGGAACATTCATTTAATTCTTTACATTTTACAAATTTATTCAATTAAACCCAAATTTTCAAATTTCCAATTTAATTCAATTCAAACCATCAGTTTCAATTAAATTCCGTTTTCCAACAAACCATTTCAAATATTACAAATTTCAAATACATATTTGATCCACAAAAAAAACTATTCCATTTTTAATATATTCCAAAGCTTTAATATACTATATTTCAAAACTAAATTTTATAATTTCATATATCTCAAATTTAACTTCATTATTACTTAGTTTGAAATATTCATTACATAAATCCAATGTTATTTAAATAAACTCAAATTACAAGTAAACCAAATATCCTTTCATACTATATAAACTTCAAATATTCATTTATCAAATATCATTTCAAAATCATATTCTTTATCAAAATAAAGATTATGTCATTCAAAACCATTTCAAAATCATTTCCTTTCAAAATCTCATTTATCAAATCATAATTTGAAATATTCAAATTTAAATATCATTTTAAAATCAAATAAGTCATTCATTTATTATTTCAAATATCATTAAAAAACACATTTCAAAATTTCATTCAAAAAGTCATTTATCTCATCTCATTTTATTCAAATTAACACATAACAAAATAAACCTTATTTAAATTCAAATTAAATTCCATAAAATTCAAATTTAAATGTTAAAATATATTCAAAACTCCTTAAATTTCACAAATAATCAATTCCAAAAGTTAAATCATTTAACACTTTAAAATATAACTCAAATAGTGTTAAAATCTGTAACATTTAAAAACATTGTCAAATTATAGGAACGACATCATTTATAAAGTGCTATCGTAGCTTATAGTTTTCGAAATAGTTTAGTTCAGGAATAACGGCATTTATAAAATGTCGTAATAGATATTTAGTTATTTCAACATAGTTAAATTCAAAACAACAACATTTTAAAAATGCTGTCATAAGATCATAGCTTTTTGGAAATGCTATTAAGAAAATTCCATATTTTATTTATAACTTTGCAAAAATAATAAAACTTCAATTTTAGCAAATTTTAAACTTATAAATCATATTTTTAGGCTTCCAAACTTTCGCATTTAAACCAATTTAACATATGATTTATCATAATAAAATTTTATAATTGAATATTAGATTTTAAAAACTCAATTCATTTGTTAAGTAAAAATTCACTGTTTATTTACTTATAAATTAAATAAAACTTAACATTTTACTTTAAATATCATTTCAAAACTTTAAATTTAATTTCTATTATTTACTTACATTTTAAAAATATAATGTAAAGTCAAAAATCACATTTACCTCAAATTTACATACTTAAATTCACTAATTCAAAACTCAATATTTAGCTTTCTTAAAACCATAAAACATATATTTTTAAATCAAATTTCATACTTTTAAAAATGGGGCATTTTACCAGAAGGACAAACTTTGCAGTCCAATTAGTTCCTAGGACACACATTCATAAAAATTAATTTCAAGGCCAAAGTCAGCAGAATAATTATTTTTAAGGACAAAGTCAGCAATCCAATTATTTTCAAGGACATAATTTCATAGGTTTTTAGGCCTTAGAAACTAATTATTTTGCATTTTTTCCTTGAAAATAATTATTTCAGTTGTGTGTCCTAGAAACTAATTTCGCTTGCTAAAGAGGCCCTTATGGCAAATTTCTACTTTAAAAATACAATCTTAATACAATCATTTAAAAATATACCACGGGGTCTGTATATAATTTTCTAACCTAGGTCAAGTGGTACGGATATATATCATTTCAATCTGCAGTTTAAAAAGAAAACCAGGTTCAATCATTTCAAACCCGCAATCCCAAGTAAATAAAAACAAATAAAAATCACTCAGGCCTATCATTTCAGCCCATAATGATTTTTTCCTGTTATAAAGTTTGTTCAGGTATGTATCATTTCAACCCATAGTGTTTTTATTTTATAGGGAACTTGCAGTGTGAACATATGCATAAACAATGTAAACAATGTCAATGTCACAATATAATGTCATATATCATATGTCAGGTGATAATTAACAAAGTAAACATGGTAATAACATGAAATAACACATCATATAGTCATCATTTACTTGCGTAAACATTTTCAATTACTAAACACTTGACATCAATTTACGATTTCATAAGTAAAATGTCGTTGTGAGAAGGACTCACCTTTCAAGCTGAAGTTAGTAAATCAATCTACACGAATAAATTTCAAAAAGCATGATATGGCATGACACAGCATGACTATGATTCAAGTGAGTGGAGAGAGCCAAGATATGATCTTATAAACAAACAATTAACACAAGCAATATAAACATGAATATTCAATACAAAATACATTGAAATAAATGGAAATAAAAAGAAACAAAGGACAAAATAATTTGACCTTGCTTTAGCCACTCAAAAGCTTGACCAAGGGGACATTTATGCTTGGCTAAGATCATGCTATAGCTTGGGTTTGGCATCACAAATGCACGGCCATGCAAGTGTTTGAAGAGGTAGGAGTGGTAACATAAAGCAATCAAAGGAACAAGGCTACGAGGTGAAGGGTTTGGTCACATTTATGCTCCGCTATGACATCATATGGCTCGGCCCAGGCTAGTACAGATCCGGTCAAGTCAGGTGATGGCTAGAGCTGCGGCTAGAGGAGGTGAACTTGCTGGTGGTGGTGGCTAAGGGGGTGGCCAAGGTGATAGATGAAGGGTAGGTGAAGCATATGTGGTCTAGACATTGTTTGGAAGGGTTTTTGTGCAAATTTTATGGTGCTAGCTTCAACGGATGGGCACGGCTTGGTCATGGTCAGTGGAGGAGGAGGAGATGCTACTATAGATGGTGGCAGCGATGGTGAAGCTGATGGAGGAAGAGGCTAGCCGAGCAAACTTGAAGAGGAGCAAGCAAAAACAAGGAAAAGAAGAAAGGAAAAGTAAGCAAAAGAAGAAGCCATTAACAAAATGTTTTTTAGCCATGAGTTTTTCGGATGTGAGAAAGAAATATTTCACATGAATGATAAGAAAAAATACACGGCAATGAAAAGAGACGGATGGCTAAAAGGTGAGGTGAAAAGGCAAGTGAAATTGAAAAGGCAAGGTGAAATGAAAAGTCATAAGGCAAGGGAAAGGTCTTTTGACTCTTTGCATTTCTATTTCTTTTTCTTTAAAATAAACTAAATACAATTCAGAAAATAAAAGTAAAGGGCTGAAAAAATAAAGTGAAAAAGAATATAAATAGTTATTTTAAGGAAAAATGGAAAATAAATAGGAAAATAGCTTAATAATTTAAAACTAGGCTTTAAAAATATAAACCATATACAATTAACATTTTAAAAATTATAACAACACTTTAAAAATGTTTTAAAAATAAAATATATACATAACATGTCATATTACACATATATATACAAATTAGAACAAACAAAAATATTATTTATATAAATTAAAATAAACAATTTTGATTAAATAAAATAATTTGCACACAATATTGTAAAAAGCATAACTTTCACAATATTAATCGGATTTCAACGAAACGAAAAGTAGTATTCTTGAAATTTAATTTATTTTCATTATAAAAGATAAAATTCAAATAGTCAAATATTTAAATATTAAATTTAAAAGTCAAAGTGTGACCAAATTGACCAAAATTCACATTTTTTGGAAAATATTCTATTTAGTCATGTTTGGAATTCTGATTTACATACAAATCAAAATTTATATTTAAAATAACAAAAATTATCCATTTTAGTAAATAAAATAAAGTTTTTAAATCAGGAGTTTCAATTTAAAATAATTACAAAATACAGGGTTGTTACACTCTCCCTCACTCAAAACTTTTCATCACCGAAAAGGAATGAGGTACGGGAAAGCATAGAAAAAGATAGAATAAAATAGGATTAAGACAAGATGACAAGAAGATTGAAATTATACCTGATAACTGTTGTTATATGTAAGTTTAACAAGGTGGAGACGATCTTCCCAAGATCCTCCAGAATCAAGGACACAATCACGAAGAAGATCTTCGAGAATCTGATTCACTCTTTCCGTTTAACCGTCGGTCTGTGGATGGTAAGCAGTGCTCAGATTCAAATATGAGTACCAAAGATTATCAAAGATTATAAAAAGGTTCTAAACAGACCGGTATAAGCAATAGCCTTTCCATTCTGTAGCAAGATAAGGGAAATAAAGGCAACCAAAAGAGTGTTTCAAAAACAAAATAAGATAATAAATTTGAAACCCTGAAAATTTCAACTTAAGTTAAATAAATCTTAATCATCTCTAATTTAATTATCTTATCTTCCAATTATCTTAAATTAACAATCTCTAAAATTATGGATTTGAAAAAAATCTTTTATTATACTCAAAAGGTACTCAATAATAAATTTAATTCTTCTTTATTCCTAATTATAATTAAATTTATTCCTCTTAATATATTTATCACCAATGTTAAATATATTTATACTTATTATAACTGCTTTAAATTTATTCTTAGTTGGTTTAACGTCATTTTATATTGTAAATTATTTCATTACCTTTTTCTTATTTACCTCTGTTTATCTTTTATAACAAAAATTTAAGTGCATAACATTTACTATAACCACTCAAATCTTATTTATAAAATCCTTTTTATATTGTATATTATCCAATTACATATTCAACTTCTGTATAATCTAGGTAAGTTATATTGGAATGAAGTTGTGTATTATATAATTAAAACTTTCTAGTTCAATCATTTCAAGCTTGAATATTTATCCAAATCTTGAAATTATACTTAAAAATTATCTTTCAAGATACAATTTAGGAATTTAAATTTCCGATAAATTCCAAACTATTTAGAGATAAATAAATGCACATATACTATATATAGACACATTCAAATTTAAATCATATATCAGCATATATGATAACTCCAGTCTTATTTTAGAAAATAAAATCAATTAAATTCCCTAAAACAAAACTATGGCAAGACTACAAAACGGTCTTGTGACGACCCGCCTTTCTACTTACAGAAAGACGTACCATCGATAAGAAAAGAAAGGGATAGAAATAGAAAAGAATAGAAAGAAATAACAACATCAGAATCTCATAGCGGAATGGAACAAAATATAATATATCACATAACTATTACATAGTTTTACATATATCAGAGTTACACAATATCATACACATGACAGTCATATACACATCTGTCATAACATACATCCCAAAATACAGCATACATCAACTAACACAGTGGAACTAAATAGATATATAGGTACGTCTGGACTCCTGCTTCAGCTCCTTCAGAACTCAAAATCCAAAGCCTATCACTTGGCTACTCATAAAAATTTGAGTACCCAAGATTTTATGAGAAACAAAAACAAACTCCAGATCAGACATGGGTCTGGTATGAGTAAACGGTTTAAGGTTGTTTAATTTTTAAAAAAACATTTGAAAACAAAGGTATCCCGTAAGACTTCCCACACATAAACACGGGTAAGTTTTTACCTTACGCTAACCAAAACATTTTATAGAAAATCCAGTGATATTATAATAATGTCTTGGGTTTTGAAGTAAATACAAAAATAGCTAAAATGCTTACGTCTCACATTCCAACATAGTTGGGCACAATCAAAACGTATGACACTTATTGGAGGTTGGATTCCATACAATGGCAGGGCTACTGGGATACCGCCCGTCATAGAACGGGGACTAGATCACCGCACCGAGGATCACTCCTGATCCCCTACAACACAAGGTCGAAACCATTCCTTACTGAACAGTCTCGAACAAGATAACCCCGCGGTTGTAGCTAGCAACCGCCTACACAGCCGAAATAAAAAGGAACATCTAGACATGCGTATATCTCGTCCTGCTTAGGTGCTACCCACCTAACCTTGCTGCACATCCCCTATTTTAGCCATTCCCGATTGGTGAGGCTTGAGGTTACGATTACCTTTATAGAACATATCTCTTAGAATGCTCATCGTCCACTTGACGTTGTTATGAAAGCATTCAATCCATACAAGTTCGTTCCGGGTTCGAACGAAACCGAAGGCCTTATCTCGTCACACTCATTTTGGAATCACCCTCAGAGTCAATGACAATAACCCTTGCATTTTGAAACGCCAATCTCGATCTTCACTTGGAAATTTACGACCTAACATTTAATTTGGATCAATGTGGTTTTCGGATAATTATAAATGACACCCGATCCCGGTCTCATCGAAATCCAAACACCATTTTAAAGGTCAAGTTGTTTAATAGTTTAAACAGTTTAATTCAACATTTTGAATTCACATAGCATTTATCACAGATAAATCATACACAATCATCATAGATATATCAAAGCATATCATAGAACATCATAGAATATCACCAAATAAATATCACAAATCAGATATTCTACATATACAACATTCATAAGCAAGCATCCTAAATTATTATTGTAATTAGTTTAATTTAAATCAATTACTTGAGAAATTATCTCTTAACCCTACTTAATTAATCATTAATTAATTAACTATTCCATTTCAAATCATTTAATTAATTAATCATTTCTTAGTCAATTATTAAATCTTAATTGCTTAATTAATTACCCTTAATCGTTAATTAATAACCTAATTATTAATTAATAAAACTTAATTATCCATTTATTAACCACTAATTACTTAATTAATCAATTATTAATTCTTAATTAAATTACTTAATTAGTTAACTACTAATCATACATTAATTAACTTTAAGTAGTTAATTACAAATTTATTATCACAAAATCATTAATCAATCTCTAATTACAATTATAAGGTAATTATTCTTAATTGCTTTCCAAAATAATTAATTAATATTAATTATTCATCTTAATTAACATTTAAAAGTTCTTCTTTTAAACTTTGAAAATCAAATTATTATTAACTACAAAACTTTAATTTTAATAAATTTTATACTTAACTTAAAGTAATTTCTTAATTAAAATATTAATAAGAGTTTAAAAACATTGTTAAGCATTAACTAAATAATTAAAACTTGAATCAGAATCTTAACTTAAACTGTTAAACCTTTATTTAGTTTACAGAGCTTAAAATTTGTTGAGAAACAATTTACTTAGCTTCACTTTTACAATGTTGCAGTTGAAAAACACAACCCGAGAATCTCTGTTGATTTAACTCGAGTAACACTTCGAGATCTCACCAGCTTTTCCCCGAGTCACCTCTCTCCCTCTCATACTCTTCTTCTTCTCCTTTTTTTATTCCAGTAAGTTTAAGTTTTAAACTAATTATAGATATTAGTAAAACGTGTTTACTCACTCGATTAAAACCTGAAGTAAGCGACCACCTAACTCGAGTAATGACTCGAGATTACCTACCAACGACGACACTGACACCAACATCACGCCGTACACATGCATGGTGACGCACCCAAGCTCCGGCGAACCCTACGACCATCGGCAAGTCACAAATCATCCATAACTCGAAAACCAAACTCGAATTATCTCCAAACATTCGAAATCGAAAAAGGACAGTTCGATCGAAAAACTGCAAACACGACCCACTGACTAAAACGCCTCGCCACCATCGCTCAAGCCACCTGAGACGCCCAAACTTCGTCCACACCACGGCAATACGCCATTCTTCCACTCCCTTGAATCTCGTGAAACTGGATCATGTAAAAAAGACGAACACCCCTCGTTACAGACAAGTTCAAAAGCTCGAAACCAAACCCTAAAATGATCTCATTTCTTTAATTTATGCAATGGAAAAATTTTCTGATAATTTTCACGAAATCACATATGTTTATATTTGCTTCCATCCAAATTTAAACATTTTAAATTAATTCAATTGTCTGAAAATGGGAAAAATGCAAACTTTATTCAAATACAAACTGATCTTGGAATACTAATCTAAAATTCTTTATTTTTGTTTTAAAAATCATGATTTGTAGTAAGAATTCAAACTATGAACTTGAATTAATGTTTTACAACAATCAATTTTATCCAATTTCTACTTACTTACCTGTAAAACAAGGTTACAGTGTATATTTTACAAACAGGGTTTAAATCAGCTTTTAAAATCTAAATTTAAAGTTTAAACATCTTGTTTTAGTTGAAAAACTTAAAGCTTAACAATGATTTGATGAGAATCATTTGAGTTTTTGAACAAAATAGGCAACTTGTAACAATTTACAGAGAAGTACAGAGCAACACAGAATCATATTCAAGATCAAAGCATATGCAACCATATTATCAGTGAATCTCCTGAACTGTTTTTAAATTAAACTTGAAGCTTAAAAATTGATATTTACTCACTTACAAGGGTTGCTGAACAAAGAACACTTCTTGTTTTCTTTTGAAAACCTGTAGTTTGAAACTGTCTTGAGTGCTTTCTGTTTTTGGTTTGAATTAAATAATTCCGAGCTTTGAAAAAAATTGAAGATGTTTATTTCTTATCTCAGGTATTGCTTAGGTTTTTAAGCAAACCGGAATAGCTTAGATGTATACATATATATAAAAGATAACAATATGTATAAAGGGAGGTATTATCTGGTCAGATGGTTTCTTCTTTTGATTGATCAGATTTTTCTTCCTTGTTTTTACTGAAAATGAAAAGATTTGTAAATATTTTGAATTGACTAGAATTTGGCTTGAGAAGATAGCACTAAATGCTACGGTTTCTTAATTTGTTTACATACCATTATTATGTTTTGCTGTATATAGATATTTGTATGTAAATGTACACTTTGCAGGTAGACATTTGGGTTTTGTGAATGAAGATTATTTTGTTATATCCTTTTTATTTTATGAACATAGATATTATGTTGTTAACATTTTGTCTTCTTGCATTGCAACCATAAACATATAGTTTTCAGGTTTTAGTTTATACACTTGTTTTTATTAACTTCTAGTTTTTCACAATTCATATACATACATTTTGCCTAATTTTATACTTTTGTGCTTCACTTAAATTTTTTTATAGTTATATATATATATATATATATATATCTTATATTTCTTACACACCAAATCACTTAATTCTTGTTTTCATTTTTATTTCTATTTGTACTATCAACGTTTAAATTATATTCATATGCTTTACTTATATTTTATATTGATAGAATTCGATTTTATTTTAAACATTGTTATATATATATATATATATATATTTTTATACCAAATGTTAATAGGATAAAGCATTTTAATTCACTTATGTAAGATAGATTTTATTGTACATATTATTAAGTAGATTTATTTTAAATTTTCAAAATCAAATTTCCTTTTAAAACTACAAATCTATAAATAAATGGAAAATATTTCCAAAAGACTTATTCATTTTAAAATAATAAGTTTACTTTTTATTTTATTAGATTAAATATTTATTAAAATATCATTGCCAAAATTTCGGGTCATTACATTCCTCCCCCCTTAAAAGAATTTCGTCCTTAAAATTTAAAACAAAAGATAATTCAAAAGTTGTTATATCAACCATTCAAGCATACCTATCATTCATACATTAGCAAACAACCAAACAATTTATTCTAACAAACATCTCTAGTTATCTGGACACAAATCCGGATAAGCTTTCCTAAAACTATCCAGAGTTTCCCAGGTGCAATCTCTGGGATCCTCACTCTACTGCACTTTGAGAAGCTTCACTACCTTGCTCCTGAGTTGCCTCTTATCTTGATCAACAATCTAAACTGGATTCCTGACCAGAGTCAAATTCGGCTCAACCTCCAAGTCTTCTGGATTACCGGTTCTACAACTAATGATGGATCATGAAAAAATTTCCTTAGATTGGATACATGGAATACATTATGAATTCCTGACATCCATTCTTGCAATTCAACTCTATAAGCTACAATACCAATCCTTTTCAATACACGAAATGGTCCAATATATCTCGGGGCAAGTTTTCCCGTCTTTTCGAATCTAATAGCACCTTTAATCGAGGAAACTTTAACAAAAACTATATCACCAATCTCAAATTCCAATTGTCTCTGCCTCTTATCCGCGTACTTCTTTTGACGGTCCTGAGCGGCTCTCATCCTTTTCCTAATAAGCTCAACTTTAGCAGAAGCTTCATGAATCAAATCTGGTCCAAGCACAAGACGATCTTTTGATTCTATCCAACAGGATGGGGATCTACACCGTCTTCCATACAAAGCTTCATAAGGAGCCATCTTAATACTCGCTTGGTAACTGTTATTGTAGGAGAATTCTACTAAATGAAGATGGTCTTCCCAAGATCCACCAAAATCCATAACACAGGCTCACAGAATATCCTCTAGAACATGGTTCAGCCTCTCTATCTGTACATCTGTCTGAGGATGATAGGCCGTACTCAATCTCAACCTCGTTCCCATAGATGATTGCAGAGCCTCCCAGAATTTGTTGTGAAGATAGGATCACGATCACTTACTATACTGATAGGAACACCATGCAATCTGACTATCTCCCTCAAGAAAATTTCTGCCAAAGAAACTGCAGTACGAGTTGCCTTAACGGGTATAAAATGGGGGCTCTTAGTTAAACGATCCACAATAACCCATATTCCATCATTTCCTTTCTTGATTCTTGGCAAGCCGTCGATGAAATCCATCGAAATCATCTCCCATTTCCATTTTGGGATTTTCAAAGGCTGCAACAAACCAACTGACTTCTGTTGATCTCCTTTCACTTGCTGACAGATAGCACAACTATTAACAAAAGAAGCTACATCCCTCTTCATGCTCGGCCACCAGAAAATTCTTCTCATACCTTTATACATCTTAGAGATTCTTGGATGGATATTCAGTCTGGAGCGATGACACTCAGATAAGACTTCTTGCCTCAATCCATCTATATTAGGCATACACAAACGACTATTAATCCTCAAAGCACCTTGATCGTCCACCTCGATATCCGAATACCGACCATCCTTGGTTCCAAGAATTAGTTCCTCAAAAGATCTATCCTCTATTTGCTTACTTATGATTCTTTCCTGGGGAGATAGGACAAATTCCAAAAGAGACAGAACTGCATTCCTGCTAAGAGCATCAGCCACAACATTCGCCTTTCCTAGAGTATACAGAATATCCAAATCATATGATGCCAGAAACTCAACCCATCGTTGCTGCCTTAGATTAAGAACCTTTTGAGAGAAACATATTTCAACGGTTTGTGGTCCGTGAATAACTCGAACTTCTCTCCCAAGGGATGGTGTTTCCAAATCTTCAAAGCAAAAACAATGGCTAACAACTCAAGATCGTGCGTAGCGTAGTTTCTTTCATGTGGATTTAATTGCCGACTCGCATACGTAATTACTCTTCCATTCTGCATCAAAATTGCTCCTAGACCAACTATACAAGCATATGTATACACTTTAAATTTTCTTTTTCCATTCGGAATAGCTAGCACCGGTGCACCGGTTAGCCTTGCCTTCAACTCTTGGAAAGCTTCTTCACACTGGGGTGTCCACTTAAATTTAGCTCCTTTCCTTGTCAACTTGGTCAGATGTGAAGAAATCTTAGAATAATCCTTGATAAACTTCCTGTAGTAGCCAGCCACACCCAGAAAACTACGAACTTCCATCGGTGACTTCGGTTGCTTCCATTCCAGAATAGTCTCGATCTTTGCTGGATCTCAGTGATACCTTCACCAGAAACAATATGCCCCAAAAATTTGTGTGACGACCCGACTTTCTTCCCCCAGAAAATCGCATCATCTATTAAGAAAGAAAGGGATAGAAGAAGAAAAGAAAGAAGAGAAAGAAGAAACAACACTAGAATCTCAACAGCGGAACGAATAAATTATATTAATAACATAAGTATTTACATAATATACAATATCAATCAGAGATACACGGCATTCACATCACATATACTAGACAGTTATAAACACCTATCTAGTATTTACAACTTAATACAAACACAACACAGAGAACACACAGCGGAAACTATATATCTACAGCGCAGAAGCCTCCTGCTCCATTGCTCCTCCATATTCGTCAAAGCTAACCCGAATCTCTTGGCTACTCGTAAAAATTTGAGTACCCAAGAGTTTAAAAAACAAAGATAAACTCCGGGTCAGACATGGTCTGGTGTGAGTAACAGGTTAAGGTTTCTTAACTTTCAAAAAACCTTTTGAAAAGAAAGGTATCACATAAGACTTCCCACACGTAAACATGGAAAAGTTTTTACCTTACGCTAACCAAAACATTTGATAGGAAATCCGATGATATTATAATAGTGTCTAGAGTTTTCAAGTAAATATGAAACAGCCGAAATTGTTACATGATTAAATTCCAGCTACTAGCCACAAAAGTGGGTAATACAATCAAAACCGTTGGCACTTATTGGATTTTGGATTCCATACAATGGCAGAGCTACTGGGGTACCACCCGTCACAGTACGTGGCCTAGATCACCGTACCGAGGAGTACGCCCGCTCCCCTGCAACACAAGGCCGGAACCATTCTTTACTGAACAGTCCCGAACAAGACAACCCCGGCAGTTGTTGCAATCAACCGCCCACACAGCCGAATGTAAAGGGACTTCTAGACAGGGGTAAATCTCGCTCTCCAGTGGGAGCTACCCACCAAGCCTTGCTGCACCTTCCCTGTTTTAGCCATTCCCGGTTGATGAGGCTTGAGGCTACGATTACCTTTAGAGAACACATCTCTTAGAATGCTCATCGTCCACCGACGATGTTCTGAAAGTATTCAATCCATACAAGTTCTTTCCGGGTTCGAACGAAACCGAAGGCATTATCTCGTTACACTCATTTTGGAATCACCCTCAGAGTTAACGACAATAACCCTTGCACTCTGAATCTTCATCTTCACTTGAGATTCACGACCTATCGTTAATTTGAATCGATGTGGTTTTCAGATATCCAAATATGGAAACCCGATCCCAGTCTCATCGAAATCCAAAACGTGTCTTTTAGGTCCAAGTTTTTCTAAATGTTTAAAACAATGCAATTCAATATTATATATATACACACAGATAGATAATACACAACATCACAATAGACAATCAGTATTATCATCACAACAGATAATCTATATTATCATCTCAAATGCAATCCAAATCATACAACATCATTTATCTCATATCTGAGATCTCAACCATTCAGGGTAATCAAAATTAAACAACATTTCACAAGCAATGACTTATTAATCATTCTATAATTAATTTAAAATGAATTAAATTAATTACTTCTTCCTTAATTAATTTAAAATGAATTAAATTAATTACTCATCCATATTAATCTTGCTTATATATTTCTTAATTAATTATAATCAGTTAATTAATTATGCTCAAATAAATTACCCTAATTAACCATCTTGATTAATTATTCTTTAATTACATTCAAGTAATTAACCTCCAATTAATTTCACAAATTAATTATTCCAAACCAAATTCAGTAATTAACCTATAATTACTTCATCAATTAATTATAATTAATTACATTAATCCTTAATTAATTACATTAATTAATACCTTCATGGGTTAATTGTTCTTAATTAATCCATCTAACTTACATCATTAATTATATAAATTAATGATCTCAAATTATTTTATTTTAAAATAACTCCATTAAATTAGTTATCAATTATCTCTATTGATTAATCATTCTTGATTAATCACATTAAGTAATTGATTATATTAAATTAATTACATCTCTTTATTATTTTCAAATAACTCAGTTATCAAAACCTAAATTAATTACACTAAGTAATTAATTATTAATTACTTACTTAAGTAATTATTCAACATACAAATTACATATTAATTACACAAAGTAATTAATTTCCAAAACTCCTCCATCATCCAAGTAACCTTTAATTAAAATTACATCAAGTAATTTATCTTCTTAATTACTTTACTAAGTAATTATTCATTTTTAATTACATTGGTAATTACTTCTCAAATCAACCAGTGATTAAATTAAATTAATTAAACTTAATTAATTAACTTAATTAATCAAAAATAAAATTAATTAATTATAATTAGTAATTAATTTCCTTAATTACTTTCATTAAGTAATTATACTTAAATAATTCTCAAATGATTATCTTTAAATTAATTAATACAATTAATCATTAAAATTAATTACATTAATTAATTATAAAATAATATTAAATTAATGACCTTCATTAATCAATAACAAAACTTTAACTACTTTTCTAAAGTAATTAACTGAAATTAATCAATATTAATTCTTAATTTATTTATAAAACTCATTAATTAATTTCTACTTATTTAATTAATCAAGTGATAATCAAAACTTAATTAATTATTAATTACTTGATTAATAAATTCAATTCATTAATTAAATTAAATCAAATATTATTTAATTAATTGATTTCTAAATTACAATTTAATCAAGTTTACTTAACTTACTTAATCCTTTAATTAATTAAATAAAACCCTTAATTATTTAATTAATTAAATATCAACTTAATGGAAATCATTAATCTCATTATTGATTTAAATATCATTATCAAAGTAATTTAAAAACAATTTGCTTTTAAATTTCTCTAAATTCCGTTTTAAATTAAAATTTAAAATGAAATCAAACTTAAACAAGATTTAATTATTTAAAACCTTTTTATTTCATATTAAAGAATTACTTAGGTATTTTAAAAAAAATAGTTTAACCCATAATCAATTTAAATAAATTTAAATTATACTTTAAATATATTCAAGTGATTTTTGAAACATTTAAATTCAAATCTTATTTCATTTCAAATCAGAATTCAAATTGTATTTCAGTTTTAGATTCAAAAATTTAAATTTAAAATCCTGTTTAAAATTTCATTTTCAGATTTATAAAAACATATGTTTAAATATAAAATATTCAACTTGATTATAACATTTGAATTTATCAACTTATTCCCTTTTTAAAACTTTCACATTCAAATTCAAATTTGAATCCAGGATTTCAAATTCAGATTTTAACTTAAAATTTAAATCTTGTTTTAATATCTTATTTTGAGATTTATAAATCACTTTATATTAAAACTGTGCAGGTTTCAGTTTTTAAATATTTTATTTCTGCACATTATTTATTTGATGTCTGGAACTCAATTTCATTTGAATTCAAAATTTAAACTTGCTTCAAATCTTGTTTTAATTCAGGCTTCGCTTCTTCTTTTTTAAATTTAGTTCAAATTCAAACAAACCTGAAAACTGTCAGGTTACAGAAAACAAGACCTGCAACTAAAATGTACTCGAGCACATACAAATTTTGCTTCGAGTCCTTTGCCCTACTGCTTCGAGTCACATACTCAAATGCTCGAGTCTTCCCCGAGTAAAAATTTCCCATAATTTTCCAAAAAACCAAAACCACATCCAAATGACCTCTGTGCACACGCACAAGACTCATGGCCAATTTCCGATCATCAACGATGATCATCCTCATCCACCAATCACTCAAGAATCCAACTTGAACCCCAAAGCATCAGAAAATCTTCAATTACCCAAAAATCAAAGTCCATCCCTTTTTTAAAATCTGGAAACACTGTGCACCCCAAAACCTCAAAGCCTGTCAACGGCGTGTTCTTCCCCCTCCGACCATCGTTTGAGTCGAAACTTCGGCCACAACCTTGTCATAGTCCCAGCTACATTTCCCCAAAACAGCTTCATACTCGGTCAACCAGAGAGAGAGAACGATCCAAATTTTAATATGATCAAGAACTAGGGTTACAGAACCCAAAACCCTCATCACTGCCAATCCAAAAATTTATCCATCAAGTTGATAATTTTCCCGGAATGCTTAAACTCTCAACTACAAACAGAAGAAATTTCGAACTCCCAAATTTCCAAAATCATCAGGATTTCCAAATTTGAACTGCCCCAAAATCTTAAGCTATAGATTGTGCTTTCTGATTTAAAAATCATGTTTCCTTGAATGGTTTCAGATCACAATCTAAATTTAATAAATTAAGTAATTTATGTTTTAAACAAATTCATGTTCCCAGATCTTTTTTGTTTCCAAAGCAGGTTTGATTTTATCTTAACTAAATTAAAATTTCAAACTTAATTATATGATCACATAAATAAATTTGTTTGTAACAGAATTACTAACTATAATTAAAATCAAGAGATAAGGAATTAAATAAATAAGACTTGAAAACTGGAAATAGAGTGACTTGTAGTATTAAAATAAATATACACACATTCATCAAATGTTCATACACAACCAAATTTTTTTCTTCTAGAGATAAATTAGGCAACCAAAGTTAACTTAATTAAATTTCAAAATATTACTCACCTGATTTTAACAGAGCCATCATTGATTTTTGAAAAGCTTCAGAACCCTGTCTGATTTAATGTTGCAGTGTCATGCTAATTGAACTTAAGTGCTTCTTATTTTAAATTCATGCATGCAGGTCATTTTATTCTTCAAATTTTGAAAAAGATGCAGACTTCAACCCAGGTTGCTTGCATTTGAATTCCTGACCAACATTAGATGCATGCAGGCCTGATTCAAAGTTGATTCCAGATTTTGTAAGAATGCAGTTGATCTTCAGGTGGATTGATTTTATTTTTTTCTTTTGCAGGAATTCATTTTTGCAGGTTGATCTTCTTTCAGGAATTCAGATTTTTAAATGGAATGTTTTCTTCTTTGTTTTCAACTAGCTTTTAATTTTAAAAAGAGAATGAAGTGAAAAATGTCTTTAAAAAAACTGAAATAAAGAAAAAATCAAATACAAATGATACTTGTCATTTTGTTTGTTTTCCTACTCAACACATGTAGCTTAGATTGTTTAATAGTTAACACTTGTCTTTATTTAATCAAGTTATATTTTTAAATGTTTATAAAGAGTTATCTTTAATTTATTTTATGTTTGAATGAATATATATGATTTTTATTATTTTAATGAAAATGTAAATAAAATAATTTATAAATTAAAACTTATACCAATATTTTAAAGAATCAATTAATTTGAATTTCAAAAACAATTCCAAATCAAATTAAACTTTTGATATCAAAATTAAAATCAATTTATTCAATTTAAAATGAAGATTCTATTTTCTTATTTTAATTCCTTTTTATATTTATGGAAAAATAATACATTTATTAATATGGCTTGAAAATAATCCATTTAAATTTTTTTTACACGATTTATAAAAAGATTATAAACCACTTTTATTATCATATGAATTTAAATCATTTGCTATCTTATATTTTAAACTTACAAAAAATATCCTCAAATCATATTTATCAAATAATATTTAAAATAAAATAAAATCAACTTTTATTTAAATTTAAAAAAAATTAAGCTAAGACAAATTTTAAACAATTTAATATTTATCTTAAATATTATCAAACCATATAATTACAAGTTTAAATAGATTTTTAAAAGTTTATTATTAATTTAAAATATAATTTCCTAATTACTCAATATTTTGCTAGAATTTAGAAACAAAACTTTATTTATTTATTAAATTCCAAATCAAAGATAAACTATAATATATATATATATATATATACAAATATATATACACATTATAATTTAAAACATTTATTTTAGCTTTTAAAAAGATAAATCACAAATTAAATATTTATTTATTCTGATTATTAAACCAAATCATGTTTTATTAATCAATATTGTCAATATCAATTTAATTTTATATAAAGATTATTAAATTGATATTGTCAAAAATCCGGGATATCACATTCCTTCCCCATTAAAAGAATTTCGTCCTAGAAATTTAAAACAAAGCTAATTTAATAACCTATCCAATATTTTAAATTTTAAAACCAAGCATATATCTATGCTAACAACCATAACAATCAATTCATCCAATCAAACAAAATTAACTATCCAGACAAAATTCTGGATAGAGTTGCCTCGAGTTTCCCAAGTAAACACCGGGTTACTTGCTCTATAAAACCCAAACAATCAACACTACTAAGCTACAGAACTCCCACTCATCTAGATCTACAACTGAACAAAATATCAGACTATAGACAAGTCTGACTCAACAGCCAAATCTCCCAGAATAGCAGATTACAAAAACAGAAATAGCTCATACACGTACTCCCTCATAGATACGTGAAACACATTGAATTCCAGTTGTCTAAACTGGCAATTCAATCCAGAAAATTAAACACTTATCCAAAACAGAACACAGAAGAAATCCAAAACATCTCAAAGCTAGCTTACCCAACCTTACCAAAATTTATAGCTCCTAAAAACTTGAGAAAACTTATCCAAAATCAGATCTCCGACTTCAAATCCACAAAACTCTTCAGACGATCTCGGGCTACCTACCTCCTACCTGATCAGCTCAACCCTTGCTGATGTCTCAGGAAACAAACTAGACCAAATCCAATCCACCAGAATGATCCTCTACGATCAACCAAGATAGAGTTCAAACTCCACTCACAACCATGAGAAAGAAAACAAACTTCTCCTATCCGGAAAAGAAAAGTAGATGCACTTCCAAACTGCTTCTACTGCACAACTATGATCTGGAGTAGAAAAGAATGCTGATGAAGGACACAAGCACAACTGGACAACATAACCAAGAAGATCTTTGATAACCCAGAGAAAATTCAGAAGTTCCTCCAATCCTGAGCTGCTTCAACAAACTCCACCTCAAGGAACCAACCTTCAACTAGTTGAACCACCGGTACCACTGAATCTCTAGATGAGGACAAACTCTGACTTCTCTGAAAATATCCAGAAAAATCTCCAACATATCCAAGAGAATACTCAATCATCGCAAGTCACTTTTGCGATCAATCCAAACTAAAATCCAAAGATAACTGTTCTCTTTTTACCAATCAGAACAGCTTATACTAGTCTTTCTAATCCATCGAAGAAATGGATTCTACTCCACTGCTTCTGAACTCCATCTCCAGAAAACTGCTAAGCCAGAAAACTCTGCCGACATACAGAAAACTCCGAGCTCACCAATGCCAAAGAATTTCCATCCAAAGCTCTTCGAGAAACTCGGACTTCAAACCACACAAAAACACCTTGCTGAACTCAGCTACAATATCGAAGCAGACTTACTTCCTTAAACTTGTTCCAAAGAAATCATCTTCAGAAACATCCGTAGTCACTGCATCTCATCACGCAGCTACTACTTCCTAAGTTATCAAGATACCATCACTCGCTTCTGCTCAGCCAACAGATCCAAACTCTACTCATCCAACTTCAAAGATGAACTCCGAATCTTAACAGGTTACCTTCAGAGATCAATGAAGTCCTTACACCACTTCAAAGTTTACTCGAGACGGTATTGGGGCTATAGTCTCGACAGATGCACTTCCAACCTCAAACATTCAAACTCCAACCAATCGGTAGTAGACGTGTTACACACTCCACTACCTCAATCTACCTTTATAACTTATATTGGAAAACCCGAACAGGTAATCCAATAGATAGGTAGAAATAAATAAATATATTAAAAATTAAAAATATGCTCTCTCAAGATAGACACCACTCCAGAGCCTAGGTATTCACTCAACCTAACGCTCTGATACCAATTATGACGACCCGACTTTCTTCTCCCAGAAAATCGCATCATCTATTAAGAAAGAAAGGGATAGAAGAAGAAAAGAAAGAAGAGAAAGAAGAAACAACACTAGAATCTCAACAGCGGAACGAATAAATTATATTAACAACATAAGTATTTACATAATATAAAATAACAATCAGAGATACACAGCATTCACATCACATATACTAGACAGTTATAAACACCTGTCTAGTATTTACAATTTAATACAAACACAACACAGAGAACACACAGCGGAAACTATATATCTACAACGCAGAAGCCTCCTGCTCCATTGCTCCTCCATATTCGTCAAAGCTAACCTGAATCCCTTGGCTACTCGTAAAAATTTGAGTACCCAAGAGTTTAAGAAAACAAAGATAAACTCCGGGTCAGACATGGGTCTGGTGTGAGTAACATGTTAAGGTTGCTTAACTTTTAAAAAACATTTTGAAAAGAAAGGTATCATGTAAGACTTCCCACACATAAACATGGAAAAGTTTTTACCTTACGCCAACCAAAACATTTGATAGGAAATCCGATGATATTATAATAGTGTCTAAGGTTTTCAAGTAAATATGAAATAGCCGAAATTGTTACATGATTAAATTCCAGCTACTAGCCACAAAAGTGGGTAATACAATCAAAACTGTTGGCACTTATAGGATTTCGGATTCCATAATGGCAGGGATACTGGGGTGCCGTCCATCACAGTACGTAGCCTAGATCAGTGTACCGAGGAGTACGCCCGCTCCCCTGCAACACAAGGCTGGAACCATTCCTTACTGAACAATCCCGAACGAGACAACCCCGGCATTTGTTGCAATCAACCGCCCACAGAGCCGAATGTAAAGGGACTTCTAGACAGGGATAAATCTCGCTCTCTAGTGGGAGCTACCCACGAAGCTTTGCTGCACCTCCCCTGTTTTAGCCATTCCCGGTTGATGAGGCTTGAGGCTACGATTACCTTTAGAGAACACATCTCTTAGAATGCTCATCGTCCACCTGACGATGTTCTGAAAGCATTCAATCCATACAAGTTCGTTCCGGGTTCGAACGAAATCGAAGGCATTATCTCGTTACACTCATTTTGGAATCACCCTCAGAGTTAACGACAATAACCCTTGCACTCTGAATCTTCATCTTCACTTGGGATTCACAACCTATCGTTAATTTGGATCGATGTGGTTTTCGGATATCCAAATATGGAAACCCGATCCCGGTCTCATCGAAATCCAAAACATGTCTTTTAGGTCCAAGTTGTTTTAAATGTTTAAAACAATTCAATTCAATATTATATATATACACACAGATAGATAATACACAACATCACAATAGACAATCGGTATTATCATCACAACAGATAATCTATATTATCATCTCAAATGCAATCCAAATCACACAACATCATTTATCTCATATCTGAGATCTCAATCATTCAGGGTAATCAAAATTAAACAACATTTCACAAGCAATGGCTTATTAATCATTCTATAATTAATTTAAAATGAATTAAATTAATTACTTCTTCCTTAATTAATTTAAAATGAATTAAATTAATTACTTATCCATATTAATCTTGCTTACATATTTCTTAATTAATTATAAATCAGTTAATTAATTATCCTCAAATAAATTACCCTATTTAATCATCTTGATTAATTATTCTTTAATTACATTCAAGTAATTGACCTTCAATTAATTTCACAAATTAATTATTCCAAACCAAATTCATTAATTAACCTATAATTACTTCATTAACTAATTAATTATAATTAATTACATTAATCCTTATTTAATTACATTAATTAATACCTTCATGGGTTAAATGTTCTTAATTAATCCATCTTACTTACATCATTAATTATATAAATTAATGATCTCAAATTATTTTATTTTAAAATAACTCCATTAAATTAATTATCAATTATCTCTATTGATTAATCATTCTTGATTAATCACATTAAGTAATTATATTAAATTAATTACATCTCTTAATTATTTTCAAATAACTCAATTATCAAACCTAAATTAATTACACTAAGTAATTAATTATCAATTACTTGCTTAAGTAATTATTCAACATACAAATTACGTATTAATTACACAAAATAATTAATCTCCAAAACTCCTCCATCATCCATGTAACCTTTAATTAAAATTACATCAAGTAATTTATCTTCTTAATTACTTTACTAAGTAATTATTCATTTTTAATTACATTGGTAATTACTTCTCAAATCAACCAGTGATTAAAGTAAATTAATTAAACTTAATTAATTAACTTAATTAATCAAAAATAAAATTAATTAATTACAATTAGTAATTAATTTCCTTAATTACTTTCATTAACTATTTATACTTAAGTAATTCTCAAATGATTATCTTTAAATTAATTAATACAATTAATCATTAAAATTAATTACATAAATTAATTATAAAATAATATTGAATTAATGACCTTAATTAATCAATAACAAAACTTTAATTTCTTTTCTAAAGTAATTAACTGAAATTAATCAATATTAATTCTTAATTTATTTATAAAACTCATTAATTAATTTCTAATTATTTAATTAATAAAGTGATAGTCAAAACTTAATTAATTATTAATTACTTGATTAATAAATTCAATTAATTAATTAAATTAAATCAAATATTATTTAATTAATTGATTTCTAAATTATAATTTAATCAAGTTTACTTAACTTACTTAATCCTTTAATTAATTAAATAAAACCCTTAATTATTTAATTAATTATCCAAATTATTTATTAATTAAATTAATTAATTATAAACTTAATTGCCTTGATCAAATAATAAATTATTAAGTTCAAATCAACTTAATGAAAATCATTAATCTCATTATTGATTTAAATACCATTATCAAAGTAATTTAAATATAATTTGCTTTTAAATTTCTCTAAATTCCATTCTAAATTAAAATTTAAAATGAAATCAAACTTAAACAAGATTTAATTATTTAAAACCTTTTTATTTCATATTAAAGAATTACTTAGGTATTTTAAAAAAAATAGTTTAACCCATAATCAATTTAAATAAATTTAAATTATACTTTAAATATATTCAAGTGATTTTTGAAACATTTAAATTCAAATCTTATTTCATTTCAAATCAGAATTCAAATTGTATTTCAGTTTTAGATTCAAAAATTTAAATTTAAAATCCTGTTTAAAATTTCATTTTCAGATTTATAAAAACATATGTTTAAATATAAAATATTCAACTTGATTATAACATTTGAATTTATCAACTTATTCCCTTTTTAAAACTTTCACATTCAAATTCAAATTTGAATCCAGGATTTCAAATTCAGATTTTAACTTAAAATTTAAATCTTGTTTTAAAATCTTATTTTGAGATTTATAAATCACTTAATATAAAAACTGTGCAGGTTTCAGTTTTTAAATATTTTATTTCTGCACATTATTTATTTGAAGTCTGGAACCCAATTTCATTTGAATTCAAAATTTAAACTTGCTTCAAATCCTGTTTTAATTCAGGCTTTGCTTTTTTTTAAATTTAGTTCAAATTCAAACAAACCTGAAAACTGTCAGGTTACAGAAAACAAGACCTGCAACTAAAATGTACTCGAGCACATAAGAATTTTGCTTCGAGTTCTTTGCCCTACTCTTCGAGTCACATACTCGAATGACTCGAGTCTTCTCGGAGTAAAAATTTCCCATAATTTTCCAGAAAACCAAAACCACATCCAAATGACCTCTGTGCACATGCACAAAAGTCATGGCCAATTTCCGATCATCAACGATGATCATCCTTATCCACCAATCACTCAAGAATCTAACTTGAACCCCAAAGCATCAGAAAATCTTCAATTACCCAAAAATCAAAGTCCAGCCCTTTTTTAAAACCTGGAAACACTGTGCACCCCAAAACCTCAAAACCTGTCAACGGCGTGTTCTTCCTCCTCCGACCATCGTTTGAGTCGAAACTTCGGCCACAACCTTGTCATAGTCCCAGCTACATTTCCCCAAAACAGCTTCACACTCGGTCTACCAAAGAGAGAGAACGATCCAAATTTTAATATGATCAAGAACTAGGGTTACAGAACCCAAAACCCTCATCACTGCCAATCCAAAAATTTATCCATCAAGTTGATAATTTTCCCGGAATGCTTAAACTCTCAACTACAAACAGAAGAAATTTCAAACTCTCAAATTTCCAAAATCATCAGGATTTCCAAATTTACATTTTCCAGATAAAGGTGAACTGCCCAAAAATCTTGAGCTATAGATTTTTTTTTTCTGATTTAAAAATCTTGTTTTCTTGAATAGTTTCAGATAACAATCTAAATTTAATAAATTAAGTAATTTATGTTTTAAACAAATTCATGTTCCCAGATCCTTTTTGTTTCCAGAGCAGGTTTGATTTTATCTTAACTAAATTAAAATTTCAAACTTAATTATATGATCACATAAATAAAAAATTTTGTAACATAATTACTAACTATAATTAAAATCAAGAGATCAGGAATTAAATAAATAAAACTTGAATCCTGGAAACAAAGTGATTTGCAGTATTAAAATAAATATACACACATTCATCAAATGTTCATACACAACCAATTTTTTTTCTTCTAGAGATAAATTAGGCAACCAAAGTTAACTTAATTAAATTTCAAAATATTACTCACCTGATTTTAATAGAGCCATCTTGATTGTTGAAAAGCTTCAGAACCCTGTCTGATTTAATGTTGCAGTGTCATGCTAATTGAACCGAAGTGCTTCTTATTTTAAATTCATGCATGCAGGTCATTTTTATTCTTCAAATTTTGAAAAAGATGCAGACTTCAATCCAGGTTGCTTGCATTTGAATTCCTATCCAACATTAGATGCAGCAGGCCTGATTCAATGTTGATTCCAGATTTTGTAAGAATCCAATTGATCTTCAGGTGGATTGATTTTATTTTTATCTTTTGCAGGAATTCATTTTTGCAGGTTGATCTTCTTTAAGGAATTCATATTTTTAAATGCAATGTTTTCTTCTTTGTTTTCAACTAGCTTTTAATTTTAAAAAGAGAATGAAGTGAAAAATGTTTCAAAAAAAAACCGAAATAAAGAAAAAATCAAATACAAATGACACTTGTCATTTTGTTTGTTTTACTACTCAACACATGTTGCTTAGATTGTTTAATAGTTAACACTTGTCTTTATATAATTAAGTTATATTTTTAAATGTTTATAAGGAGTTTTCTTTAATTTATTTTATGTTTGAATGAATATATATGATTTTATTATTTTAAAGAAAATGTAAATAAAACAATTTATAAATTAAAACTTATACAAATATTTTAAAGAATCAATTAATTTGAATTTCAAAAACAATTCCAAATCAAATTAAACTTTTGGAATTAAAATTAAAATCAATTTATTCAATTTAAAATGAAGATTCTATTTTCTTATTTTAATTCCTTTTTATATTTATGGAAAAATAATACATTTATTAATATGGCTTGAAAATAATCAATTTAACAAATTTTTATATGATTTATAAAAAGATTATAAACCACTTTTATTATCATATGAATTTAAATCATATGCTATCTTATATTTTAAACCTACATAAAATATTCTCAAATCATATTTATCAAATAACATTTGAAAAGAAGTAAAATCAACTTTTATTTAAATTTAAAACAAAAATTAAGCTAAGACAAATTTTAAACAATTTAATATTTATCTTAAATGATATCAAACCATATAATTACTAGTTTAAAAAGATTTTTAAAAGCTTAATATTAATTTAAAACATAATTTCCTAATTACTCAATATTTTATTAGAATTTACAAACAAAACTTTATTTATTTATTAAACTCCAAAACAAAAATAAACTATAATATATATACAAGTATATATATATACACATATAATTTAAAACATTTATTTTAGCTTTTAAAAAGATAAATCACAAATTAAATATTTATTTATTCTGATTATTAAACCAAATCATGTTTTATTAATCAATATTGTGAATATCAATTTAATTTTATATAAAGATTATTAAATTGATATTGTCAAAAATTCCGGGATATCACAATTTGACTTCCGATTTCCAAAAATGGCACTTAGAGAACTTCGCCTTTAAAAAGATGTCTCCTCAGTTTCTCCAATACTATTCTCAAATGCTGCCTGTGCTCTTCTTCCGACTTAGAATAGACCAGAATATCATCAATGAACACCAGAACTAACTTATTCAACACATCACGAAAGACTCGGTTCATCAGATCAACAAAGTAAGCAGGGGCGTTGGTTAACCCGAAAGGCATAACCAACCACTCATAAAAATAATTTGGTCCCCTAAATGCAGTTAAAGGGATATTGTCCTCAGCTACCCTTAACTGATGGAAACCTGAAGCTAAATCTAGTTGAGAAAAGATAGAAGCTCCATGCAACTGGTCAAAAAGATCATCGATACGAGGAAGAGGATATTTGTTTCGAATGGTCACCTTGTTCAATTCTCTATAATCCACACAAAACCTTAGCGATCCATCCGATTCAGTGACAAACACCGCAGAAGAAAAACTGGGCCTAATCAACCCCTTCTCCAAAAGATCCTGAGTCTGCTTAACTAACTCTTCTCTCTCCCTAGGAGCCATCCTCCTACTAGGCTGAACCACCGGCACTGCTCTTGGAATTAGATCAATGCGAAACTCTATCTCTCGATGCAGAGGCAGGCACTTAACTTCCTCGAATACATCAGGGAAATCTTAGACCACATCGATATCTTCAATCTTCTCTTGAGAAGTCTCAACTCCATGCAAAAGACTACTCAAGTGAATTCCATAATTATCACACGACGCTCTGGCAATCCTACCCAAATCGGTTTCCAAAGAAACTGTTCTCTCATCACAATGCAGAACTGCCTTATATTTATCGATCCAATCCATTCCCAAAATAAGATCAAATCCCTTAAAATTCAACACATAAGGATCACAAGAAAAACTATGGGACAGATAGGAAATCTTCAAGTCTCTGCAGATCATATCTAATTTGGTTACCCTCCTATAGGATTAGATACAAAGATGGGACAGTCAACAGTACTAGGGTTATAAAAGAACTTCTCTACAGATTCTAGAGAAATAAAACTAAAAGAATCACCCGAATCAAACAAAACTTTAATATACTTGCCATCTAAAAGTAATGTACCTTCCAATACTCCCTTACCTTTAGATGAAGTAGATGGCGCACCATCCAAAGAAAATACCTTATTCTGCTGAGCTTTACAAAGAAGCGGGCAATCCTTGATCGTATGACCCGGTTGGTGGCAATTGAAGCATAGAGATCTCTGAACCAAAGCTGAACCTAGTCCGCTCGGATGTGACTGCTGCTACTGTTGATGAAATCCTTTCCTGGGACACTTATTCGCCAAGTGACCTTCTTGTTGACATATATAGCATTTGTGAGGTCCGTTGTTACTTCCAGACTTCTTCTTGCTCTGCTTCCTCCAAATGGTGTTGAACTTCCTCTTATTCGAATTAGCAGAATTCCCTCTCGATGCTGCTATTGATGCCACTGATCTCTTATTCATCAAATCCTCATATCTCAGGGCCATATCAATTAAATCAACAAAAGATCCTTTCAAAACATTGTCATCTTTTCATGAAATTCTGGCCTCAATCCTTGCACAAACATTTCGTTCTTTTTGAGTGGAGTATCAATGAGTCCTAGTCCGTAGCAAGAAAGTTCATTGAATTTGGTCTCAATACTCCGCTATAGTCGTGCTTCCTAGCTTTAAATTTAGAAAATCCTGGTACAGACGAGTTTTCCCTGCTGTTGGCATGAATTTCTCCACAAACAACTCCTTAAATCTTTCCCAAGAGATGTCGTCCTCAGAGAAGTTTGCTATCGTTGCATCCCACCAGGCCGCTGCTCCTTCCTGCAATAGCCATTAAGCCATTTCCCTTTTTCGCTCATCAGACAACTTCATACTCTTAAAGATGCACTCACAAGAGCATAGCCAAGCTTGGACTTCAATTATCGATTCTGATCCTTTAAATGGTTTGCCTCCAAGGTTGATGAATCCTTGCATAAAGCAGCAAAACTAACTTGAGGCGGTACCGGATCTACAGCCTCACTAGCCGTTTAACTTCGTCCATTATCAGTCGAGGTACTGCCCCTACCTCTGCCTCTTCTTCCAGAACTCATGTTGGCCACCTGAATAGGTAACTCATCAAATTTAGATAGGTATATAATTATATGCAAATACAAATACGCACTCTCAAGATAAATATTATTCCAGAGCCTAGGCATAATCCCAACTTATGCTCTGATACCAACTGTGACGACCATCCTTTCTACTCACAAAAAAACGTATCATCAATAAGAAAAGAAAGGGATAGAAATAGAAAAGAATAGAAAGAAAGAAATAACAACATCAGAATCTCACAGCGGAATGGAACAAAATATAATACATCACATAACTATGACATCGTTTTACATATATCAGAGTTACACATATCATACACATGACAGTCATATACACATTTTTCACTACGTACATCCCAAAATACAGCATACATCAACTAACACAACGGAACTAAATAGATATATAGATATGTCTGGACTCCTGCTCCAACTCCTTCAGAACTCAAAATCCAAAACCTATCACTTGGATACTCATAAAAATTTGAGTACCTAAGAGTTTATGAGAAACAAAAATAAACTCCGGGTCAGACATGAGTCTGGTATGAGTAAACGGTTTAAGGTTGTTTAATTTTGAAAAAAAACATTTGAAAATAAAGGTATCACATAAGACGTCCCATACATAAACACGGGTAAGTTTTTACCTTACGCTAACCAAAACATTTTATAGGAAATCCAGTGATATTATAATAATGTTTAGGGTTTCCAAGTAAATATAGAAATAGCTGAAATGCTTACATCTCATATTCCAACATAGTTGGGCACAATCAAAACGTACAACACTTATTGGAGATTGGATTCCATACAATGGCAGGGCTACTGGGGTACCGCCGTCACAGTACGAGGCCTAGATCACCGTACCGAGGATCACTCCCGACCCCCTACAACACAAGGCCAGAACCATTCCTTATTAAACAATCCCGAACAAGATAACCCCGCGGTTGTAGCTAGCAACCGCCCACACAGCCGAAATAAAAAGGAATATCTAGGCAGGGGTATATCTCGTCCTGCTTGGGTGCTACCCACCTAACCTTGCAGCACATCCCCTGTTTTAGCCATTCCCGGTTGGTGAGGCTTGAGGTTAATTACCTTTATAGAACATATCTCTTAGAATGCTCATCATCCGCTTGACGTTGTTCTGAAAGAATTCAATCCATACAAGTTTGTTCCGGGTTTGAACGAAACCGAAGGCATTATCTCGTCACACTCATTTTGGAATCACCCTCAGAGTCAACGACAATAATCCTTGCATTTTGAAACACCATCTCGATCTTCACTTGGAAATTTACGACCTAACGCTTAATTTGGATCGATGTGGTTTTCGGATAATCATAAATGACACCCGATCCCGGTCTCATCGAAATCCAAACGCCATTTTAAAGGTCAAGTTGTTTAATAGTTTAAATAGTTTAATTCAACATTTTGAATTCACATAGCTTTTATCATAGATAAATCATACACAATCATCAAAGATATATCAAAGCATATCATAGAACATCATAGAATATCACCAAATAAATATCATAAATTAGATATTCTACATATACAACATTCATAAGCAAACATCTTAAATTCTAATTGTAATTAATTTAATTTAAATCAGTTACTTGAGAATTTATCTCTTAACCCAGTTTAATTAATCATTAGTTAATTAACTATTCCATTTCAAATCATTTAATTAATTAATCATTTCTTAATCAATTATTAAATCTTAATTACTTACTTAATTAATTACCCTTAATCATTAATTAATAACCTAATTATTAATTAATAAAACTAAATTATCCATTTATTAACCACTAATTACCTAATTAATCAATTATTAATTAAATTACTTAATTAGTTAACTACTAATCAGACATTAACTTTAAGTAATTAATTACAAATTTATTATCACAAAATCATTAATCAATCTCTAATTACAATTATAAGGCAATTATTCTTAATTGCTTTCCAAAATAATCAATTAATATTAATTATTCGTCTTAATTAACATTTAAAAGTTCTTTTAAACTTTGAAAATCAAATTATTATTAACTACAAAACTTTAATGTTAACAAATTTTATACTTAACTTAAATTAATTACTTAATTAAAATATTAATTAAGAGTTTAAAAACATTGTTAAGCATTAACTAAATAATTAAAACTTGAATCAAAATCTTAACTTAAACTGTTAAACCTTTATTTAGTTTACAGTGCTTAAAATTTGTTGAGAAACAATTTACTTAGCTTCACTTTTACAATGTTGCAGTTGAAAAACACAACCCGAGAATCTCCGCTGATTTAACTTGAGTAACACTTCGAGTTCTCACCAGCTTTTCCCCGAGTCACCTCTCTCCCCCTCGTACTCTTCTTCTTCTCCTTCTTTTTATTCCAGTAAGTTTAAGTTTTAAACTAAGTATAGATATCAGTAAAACATGTTTACTCACTCGATTAAAACCTGAAGCAAGCGACCACCTAACTCGAGTAACGACTCGAGATTACCTACCAACGACGACACTGACACCAACCTCACGCCGTACATGTGCACGACGACGCGCCTAAGTTCCGGCGAACCCTATGACCATCGGCAAGTCATAAATCATCCATAAACTCGAAAACCAAACTCGAATTATCTCCAAACATTCAAAATCGAAAACGGACAGTTCGATCGAAAACCTGCAAACACGACCCACTGACTAAAGCGCCTCGCCACCGTCGCTCAAGCCACCTGAGACGCCCAAACTTCGTCCACACCACGACAATACGCCATTCTTCCACTCCCTTGAATCTCGTGAAATTCGATCACGTAAACAAGACGAACACCCCTCGTTACAGACAAGTTCAAAAGCTCGAAACCAAACCCTAAAATGATCTCGTTTCTTTAATTTATGCAATGGCAAAATTTTCTGATAATTTTCATGAAATCACAGATATTTATACTTGCTTCCAACCAAATTTCAACATTTTAAATTAATTCAATTGTCTGAAAATGGGAAAAATGCAAACTTTATTCAAATACAAACTGATCTTGGAATACTAATCTAAAATTCTTCATTTTTGTTTTAAAAATCATGATTTGCAGTAAGAATTCAAACTATGAACTTGAATTAATATTTTATAACAATCAATTTTATCCAATTTCTACTTACTTACCTGTAAAACAAGGTTATAGTGTATATTTTACAAACAGGGTTTAAATTAGCTTTTAAAATCTAAATTTAAAGTTTAAACATCTTGTTTTAGTTGAAAAACTTAAAGCTTAACAATGATTTGATGAGAATCATTTGAGTTTTTGAACAAAATAAGCAACCTTTAACAATTTACAGAGAAGTACAAAGCAACACAAAATCATATTCAAGATCAAAGCATATACAACCATATTATCAATGAATCTCCTGAACTGTTTTTATATAAACTTGAAGCTTAAAAATTGATGTTTACTCACTTGCAAGGGTTGCTGAACAAAGAACACTTTTTGTTTTCTTTTGAAAACCTGTAGTTTGAAACTGTCTTTAGTGCTTTCTGTTTCTGGTTTGAATTAAATGATTCCGATCTTTGAAAAAAAATTGAAGATGCTGATTTCTTATCTCAGGTATTGCTTAGGTTTTTAAATGAACTGGAACGGCTTAGATGTATACATATATATAAAAGATAACAGTATGTATAAAGGGAGGTATTATCTGGTCAAGTGATTTCTTCTTTCGATTGATTAGATTTTTCTTCCTTCTTTTTACTGAAAATGAAAAGATTTGTATATATTTTGAATTGACTAGAATTTGGCTTGAGAAGATAGCATTAAATGCTACAATTTCTTAATTTGTTTACATACCATTATTATGTTTTGCTGTATATAGATATTTGTATGTAAATGTACACTTTGTAGGTAGACATTTGGGTTTTGTGAATGAAGATTATTTTGTTTTATCTTTTAATTTTATGAACATAAATATTATGTATGTAAACATTTTGTCTTCTTGCATTGCAACCATAAACATATAGTTTTCAGGTTTTAGTTTATACACTTGTTTTTATTAACTTCTAGTTTTTCACAATTCATATACATACACTTTGCCTTATTTTATACTTTTGTGCTTCACTTAAAAATTGTTATAGTTATATATATATATATATATATATATATATATATATCCTATGTTGCTTACACACCAAATCACTTAATTCTTGTTTTCATTTTTATTTCTTTTGTACTATCAACATTTAAATTATATTCATATGCTTTACTTATTTTTATACTTATATTTTATATTGATAGAATTCGATTTTATTTTAAACATTATTATCTATATATATTTTTATACCAAATGTTAATAGAATAAAGCATTTTAATTCACTTATGTAAGATAGATTTTATTGTACATATTATTAAGAAGATTTATTTTAAAATTTCAAAATCAAATTTCTTTTTAAAAATACAAATCTATAAATAAATGGAAAATATTTCCAAAAGACTTATTCATTTTCAAATTATAAGTTTACTTTTTATTTAATTAGATTAAATATTTATTAAAATATTATTGCCAAAATTCTGGGTCGTTACAGGTCTCTGCACTTCGAAACTCGAAAATGAATGTCGATGATGCTGTAGTCATCACCGAAGTTATTTTCCAACGACAAAGAGAAGAGCACTAATTTTAAACTTTAAAATTCTTTGGAAACAAATTTCTATTTGAAAATACTTTAAATGATATATCGTTTAAAACTTTAAACACAAGGTTTGAAATCTATCGGAAATTTAAATTCTCAAATTCTTGTTTAAATTCATTTTGAATTTCCAAATAAATTATAACCATGTTTAATAATTCTATTATATATATATATATATCAAAACAAGAGATAATGATATAAAAAATCAAATATTATTTCTTAAAAACCAATTCAATAAAATCCAGAAAAATTTATGACATGGTTACAAAATTATTTCATTACTAAATTTGAAAATACATATTGCGTAAGTTTGCTCCGTTCAAGTGTTTTGGAAACCTTATCGATAGCGTTGATCAGACGAATCGATCAGAAACCCAAATCAACATTAACAATTCAAACAACACAATATATAAAACATTTTAAATATTAGTTTACAAATACACTTCAAGAATGATTTGAAGATAAGTTGGAAAACAAAGATGAGATGATCAAATAACAGAATAGGAAGATGGATAAGCTTATATAAATCGTGGGCAAACTTAATCGGGTCAACCGTGACTTAAAGAGTAAGATCGATGTGGATTTTCTAGGATAAATCGACATTCGGTCTCAAGATAAAGAGTTCGAAATTATAAGAGATACTAGCATCTAAACCGAGGATATAAATATCTACGGTGAATCGATGCTATTGTAAAGGAGTTTCTCCCTTTACAAATCAATTTGAGATCGGCGAGACCGCCGACTCATTATAAAGATCATTCGAAGTGGAGTTATGGGATACTCCAGAATCAAAAGAAGATGAATAGTGAGGGACACGAATTGAATTTTGGAACCGCAAGAAACGTTATAAAATTCAAAGGAATCGAGTCAAAAAGAAAGAGATTCAAACTCGAATGAAAGTGATTCTGTAAATACATTTACCATATATGCTAAGTTTTGCCTAGAGCTACCAAAGCTCTGATACCAAATATAACGAATCGATATTTTCAACTATTCGCATCCCCACATGTCGTTTTTGAATTGCTCAAAATACCGCGTTGTAAATAAAATTTAGCAAATATCAGAATATACAGTAAATAAATAATCACAGATCATAAATACAGAGTAAAAAAATATTACAGCGGAAGTAAAAGAGATAGTGGTTCGTGAAGCTACTATATGTATAAGATACATCAGAGTTAAACAAGATACAATAGAAGAGATAACAAGATACATCAGGTACAAATCAGAATACATCACTGAAATCACTGGATACCGAAAGCAAATGGATAGCTGGATCTTCAAGCAAAGCTCCAACTCCAATGGTCAGTCTTGAATGCTGAATCACTTAGTCTGACTCGAGCGTAAAGCAAAACACAAAACTCTCGAGTCAGGGCATAAATACTTAGGAACTGTAAATCATCTCAAGTGAACAGTAACAAAATGCATCAGTAACTTAAAGGACGCTTGGGATCGTCCATCCTTTAAGGATCCGTTAAACTATTTACTATGTATCAATATTGCGCTATTATAATAATGTCCATGGTAAAATAAACTTACTTTAAAATAGCATTAAGGAGTGACCCAATATTCCCTTTAACACATAATATTGCCAATAGTCTATACAGTACATTCATATCTCCTGATCGGAAGACAAAGAGAAGATACTCCATAGGTACGAGACAAATAGAAACTCGTAGTAAGGCTCGCTATGGTAGGTGACATGGCACACGAGGCAATGCCAGGGTAGATATACAAATTACGCACACGGGCTGGTGGTAACGTAGCAGCCACATACGCCCACCTCGGAACACACTCCCAAATCAAAATCGGAGGATGGCCATCAAATCAACCATAAGTAAGAGTATAATATCGAAGAAGTGCGTCCGACCAGAGGAGCTACCCCTTCTGGCCTGAGATCGCTCCTGTTTTAGCCACCTTAAGCCAATTCACGAGAGTCAGGTCCACGTAATATACCTCAAGAACGTCGCCACCATCCTGCTTCATTCTAGAATCTCCACCACGTACATGGTTGTTAAAATGGTTTTCGAAGTAGGCAGAGAGTATGACGATTTCCGATCCCGGTGTCTTTAACAACCAAACGTTATTATAACGCCGTGGTCATTTCAAAATAGTTCATACTTAAAAAATCAACTCATTTCATTTAAAAACTATATTCCTTTCAAAATAGTTTATAATTCGAAACCAAAACTATTTTTATTTCAAAACTATATCAAAATCAATACGATATCATTTCCATTTCAAACATATATTCACCTTTCAAAAATCATAATACTTTCGAAGTTATAACTCTTTCGAAATCAAAATACTTGAAACCATTGCACTTTAAAAACATAACATTTCAAAATCATACATTTGAAATCATGGAACATTCATTTAATTCTTTACATTTTACAAATTTATTCAATTAAAACCAAATTTTCAGATTTCCAATTTAACTCAGTTCAAACCATCAGTTTCAATTAAGTTCAGTTTTCTAACAAACCATTTCAAATCTTACAAATTTCAAATACAGAATTGATCCACAAAATAAACTATTCCATTTTTTTTATATATTTCAAAGCTTTAATATACCATATTTCAGAACTAAATTTTATAATTTCATATATCTCAAATTTAAGTTCATTATTACTTAGTTTTGAAATATTCATTTCATAAATCCAATGTTATTTAAATAAACTCAAATTACAAGTAAACCAAATATCCTTTCATACTATATAAACTTCAAATATTCGTTTATCAAATATCATTTCAAATTCATATTCTTTATCAAAATAAAGATTATGTCATTCAAAACCGTTTCAAAATCATTTCCTTTCAAAATCTCATTTATCAAATCATAATTTGAACTCAAATTCAAATATTCAAATTTAAATATCATTTTAAAATCAAATAAGTCATTAATTTATTATTTTGAATATCATTACAAAACACATTTCAAAATTTCATTCAAAAATTCATTTATCTCATCTCATTTTATTCAAATTAACACAAAAAAATAAACCTTATTTAACTTCAAATTCAAATTAAATTCCATAAAACTCAAATTTAAATATTAAAATATATTCAAAACTCCTTAAATTTCACAAATAACCAATTTCAAAAGTTAAACCATTTAATACTTTAAAATATAACTCAAATAGTGTTAAAATCTATAACATTTAAAAATATTGTCAAATTATAGCAACCATAGCATTTATAAAGTGCTATAGTAGCTTATAGTTTCCAAAATAGTGTAGTTCAGGAATAACGGCATTTAAAATGCCGTAATAGATATTTAGTTATTTCAACGTAGTTAAATTCAAAAACAACAGCATTTCAAAAATGTTGTCATAAGATCACAGCATTTCAGAAATGCTATTAATAAAATTCCAGATTTTATTTATAACTTTTCAAAAACAATAAAACTTCAATTTTAGCAAATTTTAAACTTATAAATCATATTTTAGGCTTCTAAACTTTCACATTTAAATCAATTTCACATATGATTTATCACAATAAAATTTTATAATTGAATATCAGATTTTAAAAACTCAATTCATTTGTTAAGTAAAAATTCACTATTTATTAGCTTATAAATTAAATAAAACTTAACATATTACTTTAAATATCATTTCAAAACTTTAAATTTAATTTCTATTATTTACTTACATTTTTAAAATATAATTTAAAGTCAAAAATCACATTTACCTCAAATTTACATACTTAAATTCACAAATTCAAAACTTAATATTTAGCTTTCTTAAAACCATAAAATATATACTTTTAAATCAAAGTTCATACTTTTAAAAATACATATCTTAATAAAATCATTTAAAAATATATCACGGGTCTGTATATAATTTTCTAACCTAGGTCAAGTGATATAGATATATATCATTTCAATCCGCGGTTTAAAAAGAAAACCCGGGTTATATCATTTCAAACCCACAATCCCAAATAAATAAAAATAAATAAAAATCACTCAGGCATATTATTTCAGCCCATAATGATTTTTCCCTATTCTAAAGTCCATTCGGGTATGTATCATTTCAACCCATAGTGATTCTACTCTATAAGGAACTTGCAGTGTGAACATATGCATAAACAATGTCAATGTCACAATATAATGTCATATATCATATGTCAGGTGATAATTAACAAATTAAACATGGTAATAACATGAAATAACATATCATATAATCATCATTTACTTGCATAAACATTTTCAATTTCCAAACACTTGACATCAATTTACGATTTCATAAGTAAAATGTCGGAGTGAGAAGGACTCGCCTATTCAAGATGAAGTTAGCAAATCAAACTACACGAATAAATTCCAGAAAGCACGATATGACACGACACAGCACGACTATGATTCAAGTGAGTCGAGAGAGCCAAGATATGATCTTGTAAACAAACAATTAACACAAGCAATATGAACATGAATATTCAATACAAAATACATTGAAATAAATGGACACAACAAAGGACAAAATAATTTGACCTTGCTTTAGCCACTTAAAAGCTTGACCAAGGGGACATTTATGCTCGGCTAAGATCAGTTGGCGTCACAAATGCACGGCCATGTAAGTATTTGAAGAGGTAGGAGTGGTAACGTAAAGCGATCAAAGGAACAAGGCTACATGGTGAAGGCATTGGTCACATTTAGGCTCGACTATGACATCTTATGGCTCGGCCTAGGCTAGTATAGATCTGGACATGTCAGGTGATGGCTGGAGCTGCAGCTAGAGGAGGTGAACTTGCTAGTGGTGATGGCTAAGGGGGTGTCCAAAGTGATAGGTGAAGGGTAGGTGAAGCATATGTGGTCTAGGCATTGTTTGGAAGGGTTTTTGTGCAACTTTTGTGGTGCTAACTTCAATGGATGGGCACGGCTTGGTCATGGTCCGTGGAGGAGGAGGAAATGCTATTGTGGATGGTGGTGGTAATGGTGGAGTTGATGCAGGAAGAGGCTAGCCGAGCAAACTTGAATAGAAGCAAGCAAAAATAAGGAAAAGAAGAAAGAAAAGTAAGCAAAAGAAGAAGCCATTAACAAAAAGTTTTTTGGCCATGAGTCTTTCAGATGTGAGAAAGAAATATTTCACGTGAATGATAAGAAAAAAAACACGGCAATGAAAATAGATGGATGGCCAAAAGGTGAGGTGAAAAGGCAAGTGAAATTGAAAAGGCAAGGTGAAATGAAAAATCATAAGGCAAGTGAAAGGTCTTTTGACTCTTTGCATTTCTATTTATTTTTCTTCAAAATAAAATAAATACAATTCATAAAACAAAAGTAAAAATATGAAAAAATAAAGTGAAAAAGAATATAAATAATTATTTTAAGGAAAAATAGCAAATAAATAGGAAAATAGCTTAATAATTTAAAACTAGGCTTTAAAAATATAAACAATATACAATTAACATTTTGAAAATTATAAAAAAACTTTAAAAATGTTTTAAAAATAAATATATACATAACATGTCATATTACACATATATACAAATTAGAACAAACAAAAATATTACTTATGTAAATTAAAATAAACAATTTTGATTAAATAAAACAATTTACACAGAATATTGTAAAAGCATAACATTCACAATATTAATCGGATTTCAACGAAACAAAAAGCAGTATTCTTAAAATTTAATTTATTTTCATTATAAAAGATAAAATTCAAAAATTCAAATATTTAAATTTTAAATTTAAAAGTCAAAGTTTGACCAAATTGACCAAAATTCACATTTTTGGAAAATATTCTATTTAGTCATGTTTGGAATTCAAATTTACATACAAATCAAAATTTATATTTAAAATAACAAAAATTATCCATTTTAATGAATAAAATAAAGTTTTTAAATCAGGAGTTTTAATTTAAAATAATTACAAAATACAGGGTTGTTACAATAATAAAATAACACCCGAGTCAGTCTGGAAAACCAGCGTGAGAAAACACACTCAATTAAATTACAAAGGTTTCGAAAATCCTTTGAAATCAAAGGTATCTCATAAGACCACGCCACAAATAAACATGTCGGGTTTTTACCTTATGATAACCAAAACATTTTTATCAAATCCGTCTGATATTATAATAGTGTCTATAGAAAGTAAAATAGAATCTAGCTGAAATGCTTGCATCTCACGTTCCTGCATAGTTGGACACAATCAAAACTGTATAGACGCTTATTGGAGATTGGATTCCATACAATGGCAGGGCTACTGGGGTACCGTTCATCACAGTACCTGGCCTAGATCAAAGTACCGAGGAATCCTCTCCAGCCCCTACAATACAAGACTGGAGCTACCCCTTACTGGATAGTCCGAATAAGATCATCCTGCGTTAGGGATCATCAACCGCCTACACAACCGAATAAAATGGACATCTAGATAGGGATGACCTTACCCTAATTGGTTGCTAGCCACTTAGCCTTGCTGCACCTCTTCTGTTTTAGCCATTCCCGTTTGGTGAGGCTTGAGGCTATGCATTACCTTTTTTAGAACACATCTCACTTAGAATGCTCATCGTCCCCCAGACGATGTTCCGATAGCATTCGTCCATACAAGTTGCCCTGGGTCTGGAAAAATCGAATCGCCAACTTCATCATCTTCACGGTATTCATTCAAACGTTCAAACCGGATCGAAGTGGTTTACGGAAAATTGATCCCGATCCCGGTCTCTTCGAAACGATCTGCGTATTGGCCAGTATTGATAGTCGGTTATTTAACTATCATATAACATCCACAAGCAACCATCAAATTTATCCAAATTATTTATCACAAAAATATCTCCCCAAGATATTATGTTCACGTTTTCAACACTTTGAAAATAGTTACAAATCTCTTTTATTCTTATGGAACAAATTCCAACCATATGTTTATTTTCACAGAAAATGCCAAATCTTATTAAATTAGATTTTTAAACAAATTAAATCATTTTATCCAAATATATATATATATATATATATACTTGAAACATTTTAAAATAAAACAACTTAAAAGACATTATTCAAAATAAAACTTATGAAATTCTATACTAATTTTCAAATAAAAACTTCAGCCAAACAACTTTTAAAGTAAAGCTACTTTATAAATTATAAATATTTAATAATTCTCTTTAAAATTATAATACCAATTTAACCATTAAAATAATTACTTCTATAGCTAACTTAATAAATATTTACCTTTAAAATTTTAAAAAACTTAAATAATAAATTTCTCAAAACATTCTTTTAAAACAACTTTAAAACTTTTAACTTATACTTAAAAATCTTCTTTGAAAACGTACTTGGCTTTTTAAGAAAAATACACTTTCCTTTCCAATATAGTCCATTTAATCAGTTAATAAATGCTTCTCGATTTATTCCAATTTAATTTACGTCCTAAACCCGTAAATTTTCTGTCCCGCACTTTTAACCACTATTTATTTTTAAAACAAATCACTCTTTCCTTATAAATTCCCACCGTGAATTTATACTTCCTAATTATCCACTGATAAATATTCACTTTACTTATAAAGCCCATTTATAAATTCCATAATCTCATTCCCTTTTTAATCGCAGTTTCAACACTTAATCGATTTCAAATTAATTTTAAAAATTAACTCCATTTTAAAAAAATTCCTTTACTGACCCAAATCTATTCCAAAACCCATTAATTTCAGATTCATCCTTTTATTACGATTCAAAATCTTATTTAAATATGATATTATCAACTTCGCACTTCATTTCAAAATTTTCCCGTTTAAATTCTCCCAAACCATTTTAAATCCTGAATTTAAAATAAATCCTTTATTTCCGTAAACAATATCACTTAAGTTTCAAAATTGTTTATTCCTATTTATTCAAAAATCTCTTTCCCCATACTTAGAATTTATTTGATAGGATTTTAAATCAAATTCTTTATCCTTTCCCAAATTCATTCATTTAATTTATCCAATTCAATATATTTATTTTACTTAGAATTCCCTTTTTTATTTTTCTCTAAAAATCCAATTTTTATATTTTGATATCTCAATATACCCAAATATATTCAGCAAAATCCATAGCATTCAATACTTTCAAATTTCCAATAATATCTATCACATATTACCAATCAATCATATCACAGACTATGATAACAAATTTTAATATTTTGAGGAATCCAGTTGGATCCCTCCAACTTCTCTTCCTGCATCCACAGATGTTAGTCAACAAATAAATACCAAATCCTACTTCGAGAGGGACATCGCGGTATAAAGGGTCATCCGCTATTATGCGGGGAGCATAGGGTCTCATCTGCTATATAATGCAGGAATATCAATCACTCCAATATATATATTACTATATATAATATCACATTCAGTTAATTCAATCAATCAACCAATAATTTAAATGTTAACGACTTGAATTTAAAAGGTAATCCAAACGAGTGAGATTAACTCACTTTTAACTTTTGTTTTGCAATCTGACCCAACCCGACTATTTTCTTCACGATTTTAGACCTTGTAACAAACGTCATATGGTATATTAATGCTTGAAATAATTGGACAATCAATTTCCATTTATTTATTTAATTTTGAACTAATTTCCCTTGAATAATTTCTTAGTAACTATATTTATATATTCAATTGGAATACTTTTAGATTTAAATTTAAGAAGGATAATAGATACTTGCTTGATACTCTTTTCACTACATCTAGTTGGTATATTTGGTTGTAGAGAAATCAAAGAATTTTTAATAATAACTATATTCACTGTAATAATTTGATTTTTTAATTTCATCTTTTTGCTTAAATTGGGTCTCAAATCCTAATTATAAATTAGCCAAAAATATTTTTTTTAAGGAATATCTTAACAAGGTTAGTAATAATATTTATATATTCAAACATAACATTAACAATTTTGACTTTAATAATAATTATATTAATGCCTTTTCTAATTTAAATGATGTTTACATGATGCATACTAATTTTCTTCCCATCATATGTTCTTAAAGTTGTTTCTAGTAATGATTAGTTTTTTGATCGTTTTCCTTCTTCTTTTTGGTTCATATTTCCTTTACTTTTAAATATTGCTAGTTTTTGGTACTAGTTTACATTTGCTTTATTTTTCTCATTAGATTTTTCTCGCATATATTTATATAAATTCTATTTATATACATATATGTGTTTCATACTAATTATTTTTCCTAGTTTTGTTTCAGGTTTGGATTAGGTAGGTTGCTAGTTTATCTTTTCAGGTTTGAAGGATTGCTAGCATCTTTATATTGGTGTCCAGGATAGCTATTCCCAGGAGTTCTAATGGCATCAGGCTTTTCTTTCAGTTATTCCGTGTCTTTAGATTTCATAGAGTTTCTATTCTGATGGTGTTGGCTTTCAGATTCTTCGGATTTTGTTGATTGTTTAGTTTTCTAGGTACCTCCAACACCTTATTACCGGGCGGTGGCCTTGCCGGAGCTCGGTATTAGGGTGTAATGGGCGGTGGCTTTGCCGAAGCCCATTTTAGGGGTACCTTTTTCTTTATTCGTTTCTGTACATGGACTTGTCACCTGCCAGGAATGTTGGCAGCACCATTTTATGTGTTTTTATATATAGCTTCATGTATGCTCTCCTCTTTTATTAGAGGATCACACATTTCTCTCAAAATCGATAATTCTCAAACTTGGATTTCCAAATTTCAAAACTAATTTTTCCCAAAAACCAAAAGCCTTTCAAAATCCATGGGTTCCAAAAACCTTTTTCCCAAAATCATTCTCATAAAATCATTTATATATATAGATATATATATAAGTTTATTCCTTTAACTACAACAAAATATTTTTGGATCACATCTTACTTATATAAATTCCTTTTTATACTTCAAATATTTTTCAAAGATCTTTTCTTCTGGCTATAAATTCAACAAGGAGAGTTTATCATTTAAAACAAATATATATATATATATATATATATATAACTTTTACTGTACCAAATCAAATATTCAAGTTTAATTTCTTTTATAAAGTTATTTACCACCTTACTTACTCTTCATAAAGTGAATTTCAATCATAGAAATATCTAACTTCCACTTTTATTCATCATATATTTGTCAAAATATATTTTCCATTTCAAAAATCATATTTACGTTTCTTTTTAGAATCTTCAATATCTATTTCATTCAAGCACGTACGATGTACATATATCATCTGTATGCAATATCAAATCCGATTGCTTACTCGATCACACAATTTCACTACAGAACTAGTATCGTCCACCTGACTTCCTAGTGTGGACTCAGATCTGGTTTCTTGATCAGAAACCGTAATTCTCCTTGCATATCCATAACTATGATAGAGAATTTCTAGAATCAATCAAAAATCCATATCCAGGGTTCGCTGTCGAAAATCCAGTGAAAAATCCCAACTTCGATCGATATACTACCTTGAAATTCTATGCTCGAATCTTTGTGATGACCCGCAAATCCGTACTCCTTGAATATACACTAATCTCCATAGATTAACTCAAGATGAATAGAAATACGAATTATCAATGTTTAAGAAAAGAAAGAGGTAGAAGAAGAGAGAAGAAGATAGGAAATAGAGAGAAAAGAAAATAGAAAATAGAAAGGAACAGAAGAAAACAGCAGAACAATATCAGAATCTCACAATTCGCAGCGGAACAACATATAATAAATGAATAATCTTTAAACAAAGAACTATATCAGTTATTACATTTTATACATTACATTACATCATCATCAGAGTGTACAGCAACAAACAACATCAAACAACGGAAAAGAAATACTATATACTAGTAATTACGCCATGCCATCCATCTTGCCTCCAGCAACTCCTGAATTCCAGAATATCCTGATAAACCTTAACTCTTGACTGCCCGTGTGGAATTTGGTGGGCACCCAGAGTTTAGAAAGGAAAACAATAAACTCCGAGTCAGTCATGTGACTGGTGTGAGAACTCAAAACAGTTTATTTATCTTTAAAATCAAAATAGAGGAATATTTTTAAAGTCAATTCGCAATGTTTTGAAAATGTAACTACCATAAGACCTCCCACCACACACACAATGCAAACGCAGACTTGGAGGAGATTTCTTCTTATGTTAGTCAAAGATGCTTGATACGCATTAAAAAGAAACATTTGATATTATTATTAGTGCATAGTGTAGAAAATATTTCGAAAGTAAAGATATAAATCTTAGCCGGCATAGGTACCATTATATTATGCCTACTATAGCTACCATATTAGATGGCAGGTTCTACAACTAAAACCGTACAAGTCTCGTATTGTTTCTTTGGATTTCCAACAAATGGTCGGGCCAAGGAACTTCCCATTGCCACATGAGAACGCCTCTGGAAGGACGTCCTCGAGAACCAAACCGGATCTCTGCCAACACAAGGCCAGGTTACCCCTAACTGGGTAACTACCGACACGAGTATGCCATCCCCCGGTCCTTTGGGACCTTTAACCGAGCGCTCGTAACCATCATCACACAATCATAAATAAAGTGTTTCAACATGAGTAAGTATCTGGGCTCCATACCATGATACCACCCTTTTCCAGAAGGAAATGCACATACCCTAAAGGGAGCTACCCCTCATAACCTTGCTGCATCTTTCCTGTTTTGACCATTCCGGGGTGTGAGGCTCGACGAAGTCACGTCCACAAAGCCACACTTTATACAAAAGCTGTGCTTTGGGCAACAAATGATCATAGAAATGATCATAAAGATAAACGATTAAACAAATGATCCTATCACAAATGATCAACACAATGATCATTTCACAGCAACACTCAGCATGTCACATTACCAAATTGGGAGTATATTGCTAAAAACCTTCAACTACATAACCTTTGAGCTCGTACGTCTCAGAGAAGGGTGTTAAGCTAAGAGAATAAATTCTCCGCCACCAACAGAAATATATTTGAAAGAAATCAGCTTTATATCTCAATTTGTAATGTCAGACATACAATCCATACAAGTCTGTTTCGGGATCGAACAGAACCAAAGGCACTTACAAAGAAGTCCTTGCAATCCGGATATTCATTAATCACGACCGGACCTCCCATCACATATGGAGTCTCTATACCGAGGACCAGTCGATGCAAAGACATTCGACGAGTTGTCCTTTCGCTTTCAAAAATATCTGGTCTTCAACACCGATCATCAATGCTATCCATTACGTCGTATCGCTATTCGGAATGGGTAATCCGAATAACGAGCGCAAAAATTTAAAAATAAGTGTGGCATTCAAATTCAGCAAATCACAACAAATACCTATTCAAAGGTAAATATTGATAGTCGATTATTGAACTATCAATGGATATGCACAGCATCACCAGATTCCAAATAATTTTCCAAATTATTTATTTCCCAAAGATATCTTTACTAGATATATTGTTTTCACACTTCAAAAATAAATCAACATTTATTTTTAAACAAATTCTCCTTTCCTTCATAAATTCCATAGTGAATTTATATTCCCAAAATATTTATGAATATACGATTTCAATAGGTTTCAAATATTCATTTTCAATTTATCTTCAAAAGATAAATTCTCAAAACGTTTCATTTCACATTGGAAAACATTTCTATACTTATTTATTCATAAGTAATTCACAAGTCTATTTACTTTCAATACTTGGAAAATATTCAATATACTTAAATCAAAATTAAGTATATATTTCATTCTTTAAGGAAATCATTCTCTTAAACATATTTATTTGGGTCAAAACGAATGTTACGTAAAACATCGTTACAACGTCCCAAAATCACTAGTATAGGGATTCGAAATTAAAATAGATATATAAATCCCAATACTATACAAAACATTTCCTTTCGGAAATCATTTACTATAACAACAGAGTTATAGTCCACCATTTCCTTCTATTTCTCGAAAACGTCTATTTCAACAATGAATGTTGAAATCTATGGTTTCGAATCTTAACACATTTAAAACATCGTTAGATCGTTTTAATTCTGTTTAAAATATCACATCCTAAACATTTTCTTTAACATATTATTCACTAATCAAAATGTGAATATACTACGTTAACAAATTTCGTCATTACTATTCATTTTATTTTAAAGGATTATTCACTGTCTAAAACGTGAATATAATTCCATAAATAAGTTACAACAATTTACTTATCAAAATAAGTCGTTTGCGGATTTATAAAACAACGTTTATAAATCCCCAAAATATTCATTTTATAACGACTTCCTTTTATAAATTCCTTTATTAACCTATCTCAATTCATATCTCAATTATATACTGAAAATTCATATTATAAGTCAAATACTTATAATTTATTTGTTTACAAAAATCGTTCTTTTAAACTTCCCAAGTTATAAATCTTATAACTTATAAGATTCATTTATTTACCCAAATCTATTCCTTTTATATAACTTTACAAATTTTATAAACCTACTGCTTATAAAATTCCATTTATAACTTCACCGTTTATAATTCTATAAATTTCATTCATTTATGAAATTCATTTACAATTTATTTCAACACTTATAAAAACTCGTTTTATAATTCAAATATTTTAATTTACAAATTATCAATTTATAAATACCTTATATAAATCAATTTATATTATTATTTCAAAACGTCTTTAAAGTCCTTTATAATTTCACCATTCTCTTTGATTTATAAAATAATCAAATTTCATAAATCCTACTTTTAAACTTTTTATAATAAATTCAGAAATCTCAATTTAAACTACTTTATAAAATCATTAACCCATATTTTCAAAAATAAACTTTTAACTATATTTCTCAAAAATCATAATTTTTATAACATTAAAATTATAACGTTTATTTATAATGGATCAATTCCAAAAATATTTATAAACGTGTACTTTCAAAAATCACTTTAAAAATCATTTTAAAATTCCAAAATTGGGTCCAATGATGCTACACACCAAATAGTCAATCACGACTACAACGATATCATATATCGATATGATAATCAATCAAATATCAAAATATCTGAAATCAAATAAATACTGTTGAGGAATCCAGTTGGATCCCTCCAACCTGTTTTCCTGCATCCACAAACATTAGCACAATACCAATTCCGCTCCAGTACGGAATTATCGCGGTATATGGGATTTAAAATATTATCCGCTTAATAGACGGCGCAATAGGGTCTCATCCGCTATACAATGGGGGAAATCAACAACTGCAATATATACATATGCCAATATATATATATTGCTATTATATATAATACCTATTTTACTGTTTATGAAATATTCGCGGTATATGTTTTTAATAAATAACATCCGCTTACTAACGGCGCATAATGTCTATTTTAACAATCAATAGATAACAATCATCATTCAAACATACATTCAAGAATTTTAAATCTAACTATTTAAAATAAAATCGAAACCGATTCGATTGAGTGAGAAGTTCTCACCTTGATTTCAATTTCGTTTTAGCGATTTATTTCGAATAAAATTAAACGGACGTTTAATTTTACTCGAAATTCTCACTAACTCCAAAAGACTCGAATCCAATTCCATAGCGTAGTGCTCGTCCATACGATTCCAACGCAACTAGTTTCGCGCGTTTTCGACCTCGTATGAAAAGGATATGATTTTTACAAGTTTTACACAAATTTATATTTACAAATTTATAAATTCCTTTTTAATTTTAACCTACATTCACCACAGCCACTAGATCCCTGCCTCCTTCATCAAGACCGTCCATATGCTTCTCTCCCAACTCACGTTCCATCTCCAGTAACAACACGCGCAACTTAACCCACTAGCTTGAAACTAGGGTTCAAGATCTCAACCACCACGAAGCTCGAAACTTCATCATATCGGCACCATATCGAAGCTCGCGTCATGCTCTTCCTTCGGCCACCCCCTTGTGAAGCTCGGCCTCCCCTATGTCAAGAAATGCGTGCGCGACTTTCGTACGTTTGAAGACGATTTGCCACCAATCCGTTAACCCAAACGCGATCATGACCATTGGATATCAAGATCTTGTCATGCTCTACAACTTTCATGTTGAAAGTTTTTCCTAATTGTTGATGGATTGAGAAAAATTTGAGAAGAAGTTGATAATTTTCGGCCATTCATTCAGTTGGAGGCGGCGGCTACTGATGTTTGACCTAGGCTTTAATATTTGTGAAAAAAATGAAGAGGGGGGGGGGGGCTTTTATAGAAAATTTCACCGATTACTATTCACCCGGAATTTCCGAACTCCAAACGAAGCGTGTCGGTTAGCGTTTCTAAGGTTTACCCCACGTTCCGAACACAATGGAACATGTTTCGGAAGCTAATTCGGTCATCTGTGCGAGATATGGCAATAAACGTTCGATTTAAAATTAAACCGATTAAACGATTTTCTAGGCGTTTTAACTTGCACCGGACAAACGATAAATCCGATTGACTTGAAATTTTAAACCTTACAATAATATCACATTACGGATCCGATGAAACTGGTTTCGTCGAAATCCGAGACTTTTTGAAAAATGGCTATTTTCACTCGCCAAATAAATATTAAAACAATTTCGATGCGTTTTGAGCTGCCACGATCAAACGGTAACTCCGATTGCTATGAAAATTGAAATCCGATAATAACTAACTATTACGGATCCAATGGAACTAGTTTCATCCAATTCTGAGACTGTTCGAAAAATGGCTAATTTCACTAGTCGATTAAATATTAAAATATTCAATTTTCACAAATTAACTTTAAATTCGATTTTAAAAGTTCTAAAACATCGTTCTAACTTCAAAATGACATAATAAAATTTTACAAATCAATTTCAATCATATTTAACCCAATTTTTAATTATTTACATATTTTCACTATTAAATTATCGATTTAATTATTCAATTAAATCCAATTATTCAAAATAAAATTTATTCGACTTATAAATTTCACTTATTAATATTTAAAATTAATTAAATATTCAAATTTTAATTCATTAAAATTCTGGGTCGTTACAATCTTGATCAAAGCGTTGTGCGAATAGAATAATATACGTACATCCTACGTATTTACCTTCATTGATTATCTGCTAAATCAATTTTCTTTTTATTCACCTTCATTTTGATTTTCTACTCCTTTATTCACAATTGCTTCAATTTCCATTTGGGTTATCACTTCAATCCTTATCGCAGTTTGTATTTAATTACAAACAGTTTGCACTCTGACCAGCTTGAATTTTGAAAATAGCTTGAGAAGTTTAAAATAGTTAAGTGGTTGTAAAATAATAATTAGTTGTAAAATAGCTGTAGAATAGTTGTAGGATAGTTAAGTAGTTAAAAAATAGTTGCGCAATAGTCAAATCGTTGTAGAATAGTTAGATAATTGCAAAATAGTTGTAAAACAGTAATTAGTTATAAAGTAGTTGTAAAATAGTAATTAGTTTATAAAACAGTTGTAAAATTGTTGAAAGATAGTCAAATAATTCCAAAAATGGTTGTAAAATAAGTATAAGATAATATGGTTTTTAAAAGAAGGGTTGTATAGTAAATAGCTAGGAAAAATAGATTTTAAACAGTTTATATTAAAACAATTTATTTGAAATAGTTTCAGATTCAAGCTGGTTCAATTTCCCAATCTCCACTTTCATTTGATTCAATTTCAATTTAACTTGAATTCGCTTCAATTCCTTTCCCAAATTCAAATCAATTTCCATTTGAATTTAAACTTATTCAACTTCAATCACACTTCTAAATTATTCAAATCAAATTCAATTTCAACAAATTTCAATTCCAATCTCAACTTTAAACCATTTTGAATTACATAAATTCGAGTTAAATTTTAAATGTTGATTTAATCCCTTAAATCAAATTAACCTTTTCTTTAAATTAAATGACCTGAGTCTTTAAACAATCCAATTCATAGTTTCATAGATTATTAATAACAATAGGATGATATCAGGATAAGCCAAGGTAAATAAACATCGAAATTAATTAAAACATCCATCAACAACATCCATTGCCAATTTTTAGAACTCAAACTTGTTTTGAGATCACACATAACTCCCAATTCAATTCAACCCGTTTAACTTCCCTAAGTTAAATCTCAATTTCATCTTGAAATTTCCAATTCAGGTTGTTTGTTAAACTTATTTAACTTCCCCTAAGTTAAAAAATTCATTTAATCCAGTCAACTTACTCAATTTGAATTCTCTATTTCAAATTTTTAAAATTCTTATCAATTCCCACTTATAAGTTCAAAAACTTATTTCTCTTCGGGTTTTCACTTCACATTTCAGGGAAAATTCAAAACTCAACACTTAGTGTTTATTTCAAATCAACTTTTGATATAATGTATATACACCCAACTCATTCTAAGGTACTACTGACCCTGTCCTTATGAGTAACCCCTCTTGCGAGAGCCAAGGTTCTCGCTTAACCTTAATCTCCGATACGAAATATAATGACCCGGAATTTCGATTTCGAAAATTCGACACTAATACGTTCACTGTAGTAGAGCCGAGCAATCGAATGCCGAAATCCCAGATTGTTAGGGCAACGAAGACATAGAGGTAGAACAAGAAACAGAAAATAATAGCACAGAATCTCACATTCGTAACAAATTAAAATATAATATCAAATAATAGCATTTATGCAATGAAAGCTGTAAATGTCAATTTTGCAAACAAAATATCAAAGTACAATCATTCACAAATAAACTGGACAGTTTTAACAACTTGTCCCTGACTACTAGCATACAATATCAAATATACAGCGGAATATACTCCATACATCCCTGCCCAGCTCGCCTCCTATAACATCCCAATTTTTTATCAAATTTAAAATTAGTAATTAATATAAGTTTTTGAATTAATTTGAAATTAATTTGAAAATGTTCAAAATAAATTAGTTAAGCATTGAATTATATATATAAATAGATTGTAATTTGAATTTGAGTTTTGAAATTCAAAATAATAAATATTTTAAAAATATTTGGATTTGAAAATAGTATATATGTGATTTTTGTATTAAAACATATTCTTTGAAATTTTATATAAATATTAATAAAGAAAAAGCATAAAATATAGATTAATAAAAACCATATATATATGTATATATAAGTACAAAACTAAAAAGAAATCTAATATATATAAATTATATAAAAAAAACCAAATTCTCATGTAAATAGCAAGTATTTAATATTAACCTATAGTTTAATTAGTGTAATAGTTTATTATGGAAAATAACAAGTGTTGAGATTTTAAATTCATGCAAAGACAAGTGTCAATTTTTTTTCTTTCCATTTTAGAATTAATGAAAAGAAAATAAACAAATAAAGCCGTATATATCTCTATCCTTTCCTTTCTTATTTCTTTTATCTATTCAAACTTTAGAAACCAGAAAAAAAAAGTTTTCAAAAACAAAAGCCTGTACAAATCAAAAAACAAAGAAAACATGAAAGTAAACCACCTCAAATCAGCAAGTAATCATACTAGAAACAGATCAAACATCTTCTACAATTTCAAACCCGAGTCTAAAGATGTTTAAAGATTATCTCTAACAAATAACTTGAAGCAAGCATATCAAAGTTCATTTTAACTAGTTAAACAAATCAAAGTCTTCAACGTCAAACTAAAAAGATCAAAAAAGATCAAAAAAGAACAATTTCCAGATTTTCAAACTTCAAATCAACTTCCAGGTTTACAAAGTTCTCTGTTCTTCTTTTAAAAGGTGAGTAAACCATTTTGAAATCTAGAATTTAACTTGTTGTTTGAAATCATGCTTGAAGTAAAGTTGAAAATTGTTTGCATGTGTATATATGTATGTGAATATGACTGTGCATATCTGAGAACAGGCATTTGCCTCTGTTCCAGTTTTTACAGGTTTCAAACCTGTAAAAAAGTTCAAATTCTTTCTCTCTAGTCCTTTTTAGGTTTCAAGATTCAAACAAAATATGTTTGTATAATCATGTTTTAAGTTTTAAAAATAATTTTTAGCATAATTTATTTAATCATTTTTTGGAAATTGGGAAATATAGGAAAAATCAATATATGATGAAAATTTGAACATCATGATTTCCAGTTTTTTCTATATCACCAAATTCGCCTTGGAAAACCATGAATTTTAAAGGAAGAATCAAGATTTTTAATGTCATATTTATAGAGAAATTCAAGGTTGAACAGTTTCAAGTTTTGTGGCAAATTCTGAGGATCAATGATTGTGGTCGTCTCGGGATCGTGGCTGAGGGTAGCCAGGTGACGGATGAGCTCGGGAAAAATGATCAAAAAAATTTCTGATCATCGTGTAGGATGGAAGAGATCGATTTAGGGTTTTAACCTAGTTTTTAGTCCATCGTGTTTCGAGGCAATGGCGTTGTCAACGTCGAATCAGACTCGACTGGGGTTGGTGGAATCGAAGCAGGCATAGTTGACAAAGAGATAAGCATGATGGCGATGTTTCAAATGGCAGGGATCGACGAGGCGAATGGTTTTTGTTGATCGGAGTTTGAGTTCAAGGTTTGGTCGTATGGCTCGATCGGTTTAAAAAAACAAAGTATAAAAGAAAAGGGGACGGGTTTTACTCGGGCATGACTCGGGAAATATAATTATTTTGGCTCGGGGTAACACTCGAGTCAATCTCGGCTTAGTATAAAACAGTTTTCAAAATTTAAAAACCAAATTCAAATTTAAAACATGTTTAACTTGTTCTTTTAAATAATGATTTGGTTTAAGGTTTTAAAAGTAAATTATTTCAAAAGTAATTAAGTTTAATTTATTTAATTTTGTGAAATTATTTATTTATTAATTCTTAATTTATTTTAAATAAATAATGTAATTAAAAAGTCAATTAAGATAAAATGTTTTTAAACTATTAATTAACCTCAATCCCTGAAGTTAATTTATGGGTTAATGTAAATTAACTACAAGGTTTGTTACTTAAAGATTTTAATGATAATTAAGTGATTAATTAAAATAAATGATTTACTTTTAATTAATTATTAATTAAAGTTTAAGTAATTAAAGATAAATTGATCAATGACAGTAATTTAAAGATAATTACTTAAAGTATAATCACTTAATGATAGTAATTAAAAATAATTAATTTATTTATTACTTGATAATTAAAGGTTAATTAGTAGATAATTAAGATTAATTAATTAAGGATTAATTAATTTATAATTAAGGAAAAATAATTATTCATTAATGATAATTAATGAAAATAATTATGTGATTAATTAACTATAATCACACGATCAATTAATCTTGCTTATGGATGATTGATTATTATTGAATACCTTGATTTGGTTGATATCTCTGATTTGTGATTATGATACTTTGTGACATAAATTGATGTAAACTGAGCTGTGATATCTATGATATAGTACTGTGCGAATGTGAAAACCACTTGGCCCATAAAACAACATTTGAATTTCGATGCGACAGGGATTCAGATTCCAATTAGTTATCCGAAACCCACATCGAATCTTAATGGTGAATCGTTGTGACTTGTGCATCCACGTGTTTTAAAAATAAGTGCTCATTATTTGGATTAGCTGGGAGAGGACTTTGTGTCATAAAACCCATTCCGAATTAATAATACGACAAATTGGAGTGCATTTGAAGACGGTGGTGAAGACCGAGTATTTTCGAGAACGAGAGGATTACCCATCGCTTGTCTCTACGTCGAGTTGCTCCGGTATAGAGATCTTCATATGTGATGGGAAGTCCGGTCAGGATTGTGGATGCACAGATTGCAAGGGCTTCTTCCTTTATTGGACGAAGTGCCTTTGGTTCCATTCAGACCCGGGATGGACTTGTATGGTTGTATGTCTGACATTACACTTTAAGATATAAAGCTGATTTCTATCAAATACATTTTTGTTTGGTGGCGGAGAATTTATTCTCTTAGCTTAACACCTTTCTCTGAGAGTACATGCTTAGAGGTTATGTAGTTGATGGTTATTAGTGAAATACTCCCAATTTGGTAGCGTAGCATGATGAGTGTTGATCATTTGTTGATCGAAGCAATTGATTTTGTGAAAAGCATGGCTTTGTGGACGAGACTTCATCGTACCTCACACCTCGAAAATGGTCGAAATAGGAAAAGATGCAGCAAGGTTATAAGGGTCGCGCCCTTTAGGGTATGTGCATTTCCTTCTGGATAATAAATGGTATTCTGGTATGGAGCCCTGATAATTTGCTTTGTGGTTGTTGGTGTTGAGGGCCCTCGATAAAGGTCGGTTACGACCGGGGATGGCATAATCATGACAGTTAGTTACCTAGTTACAGAGGTAACCCGGCCTTGTGTTGGCAGAGATCCGGTTAGGTTCTCGGGGCGTCCCTCCAGAGACGTACCATTTCGATTAAAGGAAGTTTCTTAGCCTTGGCCATTTATTGGAAATTCAAACAAAACAATACGAGCCCTGTACGGTTTTAGCTGTATAACCTTTCATGCAGCGTGGCGGTAACCTGCCATAAAACATGGTAGCTATAGTAGGTACACTATAATGGTAGTGTGCTGGCTTAGATTTATATTATACTTTCGAAATGTTTTCATACTATGCACTAATAATAATAACAATATCAAAAATAATTTTCACGTATCAAGCATGTTTGACTATCATAAGGAGAAATCTCCTCCAATTGTGAGATTGCATTGTGTGTGTGGAGGGAGGCCTTATGGTAGTTCCATTTTCCAAAAAGCATAAAGAGTTTCATTTTATAAATTGTTTTCGTACAAACAACTATTTTTGTTTACACATATCAGTCCCATGACTGACCCAGAGTGTATTGTTCCATTCCTAAACTCTGGGTGCCCATAATTTTTCACATGGGCAGCCTAAAAGTAGGTTATCCGTGTTCTGGAGCTAGTTCAGATATGGATCTAGAAGTCTTTTTGGAGTCTTTGGTTTTTGAAGTTATCGGATTTTGGAAGCTTTTGGTTTGAAAATCTTTTGGAAGCTTTGAAGTTGGGATTAAAGGTGCTTATGTTGGAATCTCGCTCTCGCTCTCTTCCTTTTAGAAGACTCTGTTGAAGTTATGATAGCCCTGTTATTGTTTCGTTGTCATTGTTTTGTTATTGTATCATCTACATTCTACACTGATGATGGTGGTTGTTGTTGTAATCAAGTGTTATATCCATGTTGTATTTGTGTTGTTTATCAATGATAATTCATTTTGTTTCCGCTGTATTGTTTTCATCTAATGTTGTTATAAGCTCCACTGAACTGGAGTCCGACGTTTGAATCTCCGGCATTCGAATACAAGTAAGGTATTTGATGTCAATTTTTGAACGCTGGATTTCAGGTCGTGACACCTCTTGAGTTCCTGAACGTCCTAACTTGAAAATCTATAATACTCGGTCTGACCTAAGCATTATATTAAAGTAACACCCGAGTCAGGCTGGAAACCAACATGAGTAAGCCATATAATGTGAAATACTAAGTTATAAAACTTATTTGAATACCAGGGTAACTCGTATCTTACTACGAGTTCTAAAAGTAATTAAAATAACAATAATTAATTATTCGGTTTAAATTTAAATGATACAATTTATATTTAGAATAACATATTTACACAGCAATTCATCACAGATAGATAACTCACATTATCACAGTTCAACCAAGCATTGCATATCATAGAGCATCACAAATTATTAGATTAGGGATTATAACCAATCCAGGCGCTCAATACAATTTAATCATCCATAAGCAAGATTGATTAGTTATACCATTCCTAATTAATTTAATCTCCAATAAATTAAATTAATTACCTTTAAATCCTACATAATTAACCATTTATTATTTTAATTAATTAATAAATTAATTAATGATCCTTTGATTATTCACGTTAATTAATTATCCTTTAATTAATTACATTAAGTAATTATCCGTTAATTAATTAAGCCTTAATCAATTAAAGATAAATCATTTACCTTAATTTATTACTTTATTGTCATTTATGATTACTTAAGACCTTAACTAATTAAAAGTTAAACCATTTGTCTTAATCACATAATTAATTACATCATTAAGTTACATTTGAAAACACTTAGATTTTAATTAAATAATTGACCTAATAGAAAAAATTTCAAATCAAAACAAATTAAATTTCAAAAACGTTTGACTTATAATTTATATTGAAACTTGTTTTGAAAACTTGATCACACTTTTCTTTGAAAAACTTGTTTCTACTAGCTTTGAAAACATTGCTTTGAAAACTTGTCACAATTTTACTTTGCTATTAAAAACTTGTTCATGCTTTTCTTTTCATTTTTAAAACCTGGTTAATTATTTACTTGAAAACTTAGTTAATACTTTACTTTTATTTTTAAGCTTTGAAAATTTTGTTCATAAGTTTACCTTTTCGTTATAAACCTGTTATTCCCTTTGCTTTCTAAAACCTGTTTGAGAATTTGCTTTTTCTTTAAACTTGGTCATGTTTTCTTTTTAGTTTTTAAAACCTGGTATCTAAATAAAACAACCCGAGCCCATAACAGAACTTCCCGAACAAAACATCACAGAAAACACCTGACATAGAAGGAAACTTGTGCACAGGCACACGCCAATTCCATCGCTCCAACCATCGCCTCTACCACCCACATGTCGCCGATGACCTCGCCGACGAACCCGACCACCCAGATCGTCGATCAACTCGGCCAATCGAAATCGAACTATACGAGCACCCACCAGAACCAACCCGATCGATGAAAACCATCTTGCGCTGCCGCCTACGACCATATGTGATCTCGCCGACCAACCCAAAGTTTCGTCACGAACCCACACTTCAATCCCCCACACTCTGGTCAAGTCCGATGCACCCACATCATCGCTCGAGCTTCTGGAACAACGTCGACCAAACTTGATAGACAAACCCTAAATCTTCATTGACTAGCTACTCCGATGAACTATAAAATCCCTGACCATTTTTCCATGAATCCCCATCACTCAAGCTTCCACTAGCACCAGGCCCGACATCCAACCCTTCGCCGATCGTCGAGAATCGATGAAATAAGCAAATCCCTTCAACTCAAAAATTCACAACAATCCCAAACGTAAAATCATGACATCTATATCAAAATTCATCATTTTCTAGTACGAATCTAATTATCAAATCAAAATATGAAATTTAACAGATTGATTTTATGACTATAAATGATTTTAACTATCATTTCTTATTTCCAGTAATCCTACTTATTAAATATACTTAATAAAATTTTAAAAATCAAATCTGGTTATAATAATTTTTCTTTAAGGATCCTCACCTAAAAGAGATCGGAGAAGAAGCAATGTATTTTTGAACTGGGTTAGTCTATTAACATCAAACAGAGGTTTGAATAAATATGTACACAGACATGCACAAGCATTTTTTTTATATTTCTATATATGCAACAAATTAATTCATACATGCAATCATTTCACAACATTACTTCAAGCATGCTTCAAGATATAACACTGGTCAATTTTTCAAAAAAAGAAGTTTACCAACAGATTTTGTTTAATAGAGAAACAGAGCTTTTCTTCTTGGGAACTCGATGTTTGATTTGAATCTTGAAACTGAATTGCTTTAAACTTTGCTCAGGTGAAATTTGAAAGAAGTTGTAATCATTTGATTCAGGTTTTAGTTTGATAAATTTGAAAGATGAAGAAAATGAAAGGAGAAGGAGTAGAGATAAGAGTATATAGTCTTGTTCTTTAATCCATATTTTTTTTAAATGAAGAAAATAATTAAGTTTAACACTTGTAATTTTCATGATACTCCTAAGCTTACAAATGTCTTAATGCATGCATTTTTATATTTTCTCATGTTTTATTACTTTATGTTTTTATGTTTAATACTTTTATATATTCAACTTATATTTAGTTAATGTATATTTTAAAGAAAGTATATTAACCTTTTATTAAATCCTGTTTTAGACTTAAACTATAATACTTTTAATAAATAAATATATAGATACTATCTTTAGTGTTTGAAAAATATAGAATTTAACTTCAAATGTCTTTTGAAAATTATTGCATTGAATTCAAATCCATGCTTCCTAATCACAATACATATATATTATAATTAGAAATATCTTATGTGAAATTTTGATATATATATATATATGTATGTATGTATTCACACTTTTACAAACTTCCATATATTTTACTTCTCATGGCATATACATATACATACATACATACATATATATATATATGTACACACACTTATATACTTGTATATGTATGAACTTATAATTTTCAACATTACAAAGTTTGCATATATATATATATATGTATGTATGTATTAATTTATTCTAAGATTTATCATTTCCAGAGATTTATAATTCAAAAACTATTATAGTTCCAAATCCATTTATATATCCAGATATCTTTAATTATCAGAATTTTATTTGTTCAACTAAATAAAATCAGTATCTCAATAGTAAAATCAATTAATTATCCAATTATCAGATGTCCAAAAATCCGGGTTATCACAGGTAGGTTGGTCCTTATTTGTAGGGGGGCCATGTAAGGCCCTCGGTCATTTTATAGAGGTTACCTATGGTAGGCGGTACTCCAATAGCCTTGTCATTGTATGGAATCCATTCTCCAATAAGTACCTTATATATTTAGTTGTATACCTATTATGCTAGGAGGTAATTGATGTGACCATGTTGGCTATGATTCAATATCTATTTTAAACCTTACACAGTATTGTAATATTACAAGATTTCCTTTGAAATGGTATTGTTATTATATGGTAAAAACCCCTCCGTGTTTATGCAGGGCATGGTCTTACGAGATAAATTTATTTTAGAAATGTTTTATATTATTAAAAATCCATATGATATGTATTTCTTATATTGGTTTACTAAACTGATTAAAGCATTATCTTCTTATAATGCTTGGGTTAGCCCGAGCATATTTTCTAGATTTAGTTTAGACGCTTTGGAGCTTTAGAAGATGAATTGGATGCCTCCAAGACGTATTCATATATTTCTTTTATTTCCTTTGCATTTTTTGTTTGTATTTATCAGCAATTGTGATGACAGGTTGTTATAACTGTCCAGGCTGATGATTGGTTGGTTCACTCTGATTGATGTATGTATAATATAGTTTTTCTTTGGTAAAGATCTATTGTATATTATATATTACTTGTCACGTGTGAGATTCTAATATATCTTTTCTTTCTTTTCTCCTAATGATCTGTCTTTCTATCACTTGGATGCTCGGCATGTGAATACTGTTAAGGTATTAGTGCCCAACTTTTCTAGGTCAAAAAGGCGGGTCGTTACATACAATATCATCAACATTCAACTTGATTAGTCCATACACAAAACCTTAGTAGTAATAATATTTATTGCCAACTATATAACTTTAGCTAAAGATTTTGACTTTGGATAACTATAGTTGATCGTGATACTAACTTATTATAACCAAGGAAATGAATTCTCTATTAAATAGCGTTTCACTTAAAATGATTTAACTCAAACGTAGCTATAATCACTTCATGGATCGTTATACCATGATTTAACTACAATCAAAGTAGAGTATCCATATTGAATTTTGAGTGAGGGTGGATAGGATGAATGTCCTATATTATATTGACTCCTCGAATTAATAATTGCTAAAGTGCATTTGAGAAGTAATTTATTAAATCATCTTTTCCAAACTTAATCCAAAGAGTACATAGATTCATCCTTCACTTCCTCCACCCAAAAATGAAACTAGCATGCATGGTAGCATATTGGGAAGTGAAGGTGGCAATGATGAAGGATGATGGGAGAATTGATATGGATTGACAATGGTGTAACACAGATGTATCAAGACATTATGGCACTAAAGTTGAGTTGGACAGAGGTGCCAAACTAAGGGTTAAAATTTGGACCTGAAAGAGCTGATAGCTCAAAGAAGAAAGTGACTGAAGATGGAGCTTTGTGTTCATGTGGGGTGATGTTATCAAGAAAGTCGGTTGTCGGTTGTTGATCAATATCAAGTGGTGTTATGGAAAAGCTTGTAGCAGGAATGATGTATTCGCGATAGGTGAAATCATAAAGGCTTAGAAAACTCAAAAGTTTGTAGGTGTAGAGTGAAAAGCAAAGAATTGTCCATATTGATCCATATAGATCACTATCGACCAATATATGATTTTTCTTTGTATTTTTGTGACATCTTCTTCTATCGTTGTTAACTTTGAGATAATGATTTTCCTTTATGTCTTCATTATGTAAGTCTATTTTTTCATATGAATTTTATTTATTTATATGATTAGTAATATTAAATAATTATATATGTGTGTGCATGCATGTTTTTTTAATTTTTCGTTGCGGAAAATAATACATATATATTAAATAACAAGTATGTATACCTAATAGCATACTCCATTTTGAAGCTTTTAAATTTATAAAATCACCCTTATGAATAGCGACAAACAAGAGGACATATTTATCAAGTCTTACCTCACGTTTTCATAAAGCTCAAGCGATGTGTAACAACCCGCATATTTTACGATTTGATATTTAAAATATTTTATTTAAATATTTTATCGTTAGTTGGATTTTAGTCCGAAAAGTTACTTTTTGCATACGGTCGAATTAGGACTCGGAACCACTTCCATTGAGTTCAAAACACCGTTTGCGATCTTTTTGAGTGTAAACTTTGATATGTTTGGAGATAGTGGAATTTTGTTACTTTTTCACTTTGGGTTTTGGGTTTGGTTTAGACCATTTGCCTAAACTATTAATTCTAACTCGACCCCCTTCTCTTCATAACTTTACTTTCATTTCCTAACACTCAAGCTTCATCAAAAATGGGGAAAGGAATGGGAAATTAAAACTCCAAGCTCAAGATCATTTGCAAATCCAACATCCAACTCCAAATTCAAAGAGAAGCCATTGATTCTTCCTTGCTTTCAAGCTTCTTCTTCATTGATTTTGGATAAAGGTGGGATTTTTATCTTACATCTTTGTCTATAACTATCTTTGATTGTTGGGTATGAATTCCTAACACTTTTTCATATGCATTTGCTCTTGGTTTGAATTGAATTGGTGAAAATTCCAATTTTGAGTGTTTTGGGTTCAAATCTTAAAAAAAATCAAATCTTTGATGTTTGAACACGTTTTTGGTGATGCAACGAGGAGCCAATTGGACCGTGTAGCCGATAGGCGTAATCCCCTAGCGTTTATGCTCGTCCGATTGCAAATTGGGTGAGTTTTTGCATTTCATACCATTATGTCGCTCGGCCTGCATATGGAAAATTTTCGGCCTGCAGATAGCTCGTTTGGGTTTAGGTCGTACGTTCCATAGGTCGCTAGGTCGCTTGGCCTTAGGTCGTAACCCATAGGTCGCTCGGCCTGTTTGCATTGCTAAGTCGCTCGACCTACATTCGCTCGGCTTTTCCCCCTTGGGTCTTAACTCCCTAGGTCGCTCGGCCCTCTTTACGCCTTTGGTCGTTAGGTCGCGATCATGCTTGGTCCTTTTCCCCCCTTAGGTCACATTATGCCGCTTGCACCATTCTTAGGCCGCTGCCTCCTTGGCTCGCGTCATGCTTTAGGTCGTTGCTTGACCTGGTTTAAGTCGTTAGGTCGCTCGGCCTTCCCACTTAGGTCACTTGCTCCTCTTAGGTCGGCCTCATGCTTTAAGTCGCGACAAGCTTTAGGTTGCTCCGCTAGCTCGCGACAAGCGTTAGGTCGCACATCTCCTTCGGTCGCTCGGCAGTTAGGTCGCGCAATGTTGTGCCGTAGGGGTATTTTCACTTTGATGAATTTGGAATCGAATTCTTTGGATTTTATTCACGTCTTCGAACGTGAATTTTTGTGACCTATTGGTTGTACAATCATTTTTGTAATTTGTCATTTTAAAAATATACAAACCATTACCCCACTCGTATTAGAAATCCAATTAAACAGCTTAGTAAAACAAGTGGTATGAAACGCTCGTGTTTACTTCGTCGGTTAATTCTTGGACTTGTTCGATTGAATCTCTTGTGACAATTTTCTAGTGGAGATCTACAATTTTTTCATAAATATTTAAGTTAAGCTAGTGGTTATGGGACATGAGGCTAAGCTTTTATATTTACTATCTTACTGTAATTGACACTCCTTGATGATCGTTGATGATCATTTTTGTGATTTAGACTAGCAAATGTGCGATGTCTCTGTCTACGAGGGAGACTAAACCCCGTTTCTGTGGAGCTTCGGCTCAAATTGGTGGGGTAGCGACCCATGGTCTTCGGGCCGTTTTGTGGAGCTTCGGCTCAAAATTAATGGTTAGCTACCATGGAATAGCGTTCCATTTTGTGATACACATGTTGGTGAGTTTCCATGCTCCCGTTTTGTGATAGGCCTCCCGCTTTTTGTGATTTCTGGATTTCCATTGATGATTTCTGGAATTTTTGTGTTTCACCAATTTTCGTGATTTTCATTGATGTGTTATCAATTTTTGTGTATTAGTGAATTTATATGTCATTAACTTTTGTGATTGGCATTGATATTATTGTCAATATTTGTAGTTTGGTGATTTGGTGAATAAGGAGTATGACATTCCCTTTTGATCTTTGAGAAGATTCTGGTGATATTGATTAATCTCTTATTGATTTTCAAATTACATACTTATCGCAGTATGGCTTTATGGCTATCATATGTTTATGTCATATCTCTTATCTTATATCATTTTATCTAATATTTATAGCTAGACTGATCCGTTTATTATTTTCTTATTAAATAATACTCGGGTCAGACCGAGATGTTACAGGTGCTTCTGCTTGACTTCACACCTGGGATTATCACCCTGACTTTTGGCTAACTACGTAGATTAGTAGTTTTTCTTGCATACATTTGAGATATAGACTCGTTGCTGTATCCATATTCTTTTGTGTAGCACTTGTAGATATTCTTTTGTGACATTGTGGATCTTATCTGGCCACTACTCTGATGAACACTTTCATGTGTTATATATTCATATCTATTTCCGCCTTTGTGATATGGATGTCTGTGAATGATGTGTGTTATGTTTATTTCTATAGTTGTTTCTGAAGAATTCATATAGCCACTGGGTAGTAGCTTTGAGTTTGTATCGACATGTCGGACTTCCTCATGAGCATGTTATACTATCTAACATATCGGTGCTCGCACAAAGCAATTACACGGATGGACGCTCTTCAACAGCCTTATTCTCCATGCTAGTTGACGGCATTACCCGTGGTGTCCTTGGCTAGCGTGGGTATTGAGGTGGGGCGTCACAGCTTGGCATTGGAGCCAAACTTAGGAACAATGTAGAATAACCTAGCAAGGATCATCGTCCTAAGTCCATCTTAGGAATTGTGCTTTAGGATTTAATTCGAGTCTTCGTACCGATTCATCCTATTTTCTCTATGATTCCTTGATTATCTATCAAGATTGCTTGATATTCATTTGGTGAATAACCTTTTTCTTCTTCCTTCTTTCTTCTTAAGGAAGAGAAATGGTTAGACCTAGCCGTCCCAGCGTCGGTCAATCTAGAGCTACTCCCCAAGATGGAGTATTTATGTTTGCCCAGCAGCTTCTTGATCTAGTAAGGAATGCTCAAGCAGCTGGATCTAATCCAGAGTCTACTCACCCTAGGTCTGGATTTGCACGTTTGTGCAGCAATTATACCAATTTGGGTGGAAAGCCATTCAAAGGTTCTGAAACCATTATTGAATTCCAGACTTGGCTGAGATCATGCGATCGAATCTTTTCTCGCATGAATCTTATTGATCTTCACCATGTTCAGGTGGCCTCTAGTATGCTCCAAGAAAGAGCATTAGATTGGTATGAGCTTCTGATTTATGAATTAAATGAAGCGGATCTTACTTGGGAGAAATTCCGGGAACGCTTCGAATTAAAATTTGTGCCAGAAGCTGAGAAGGTGACTTTGGCTCGTCGTTTCATTGACCTTGTTCAAGGTGAATCCTCTGTGACAGACTATATCGCATCATTTGAGTCACTTTCTAAATACGGGGTCGAATACATAAACACCCCCTTGAAGAAGAACCAAAAATTTGTCTATGGCTTGAATAAAAATCTCAAGAAGCCATTACTTCTAAAGTTAGAAGTTTCTTTTGATCAACTCGTTGATATCGCTCTTCGACTTGAAGAGGCAGATAAAGAGAGTGATGTTGAAGTTATGAGTCCCAAACCAAACTTCAACAACAAGAAGAGGCCTAATAAATTCAAGGGTCCTTATCCTAACAATAAGAAAGGAAAGCAAGCCTCTCCGGCAACTAAGACTTCTACCTCTAGTAGTGAGAAATGCTACAATTGTGGTTCTAAGGACCATTATGCAAACAAGTGTTCAAAGCCTCGTACTTGTCGCTATTGCAAAAGCCCGGATCATTATTTATCTTCTTGTCCCAAACTTCAAAATAGGAAGGAGGGAAAGCTTAATGTTGCTCAAGCCCCTGGCAACACATCTCATGGTAAAGGTATTTCTCATTCTATCCTTCATGGCATTATTTTATTTCGTGATCATCCTCTTCGAGTTCTTTTTGATACGGGTGCGTCCCACTCTTTTATTTCAAAAGAACTTGTTGATACTTTTTCTTTGGATGCTTTGTGTTTAATGACTTTTTTGAGAATTGCGAATCCGGTTGGTGGATCCGCAACAATCAGTTTATTGTGTAAAGATGTCGAGATTATTTTGTGTGATTTTTCTTTCCGAGCCGATTTGCATGTTATGCGCTACTTAGGCTTTGAAATGATTTTGGGGATGGATTGGCTTAACCGCTATAAAGCCCAAATCCTATGTCCTGAGCAGACTATTTATCTTCGACATCTTCAATCTGTTAAGCAGATTTCTATTGACCTTAAAGATTCGGATTCCAGCTTAGTTGCATCTTTGTATTCACTAAATCCTCATGATGACGATAATGATGATGAAGATATTATTACTCTTATTCACGTTGTTCGTGAATTTCCTGACATATTTGAGCCCGTTTTAGGATTACCACCTAAGGGAGCAATTGAGTTCAAAATTAATCTCATCCCTGGAGCTCAACCTATCACTCGTCCTCCTTATCGTATATCCAATAAGGAAAATGAGGAGATGTGCCAACAATTATCCGAATTGGAGATGAAGCAATTTATTCGCTCTAGTTCCTCGCCTTGGGGAGCTTCGGCTATTTTTGTGAAGAAATCCGACGGTACACTTAGGCTTTGTGTTGACTACCGCAAGCTTAATGATCTTACTATTAAGAATAAATATCCTTTACCTCGGACTGATGATCTATTCGATCAACTTAGTGGTGCTAGAGTCTTTTCACAATTAGACTTAGCTACCGGTTTTCATCAGCTTCATATTGCAGAGGATAGCATTCTTTTGACATCTTTCCGTACTCGTTATGGATCGTATGAATGACTAGTTATGCCATTTGGTTTAACGAATGCTCCGGCTTATTTCATTGACCTTATGAATAGAGTTTCCAAAGACTTCCTCGATCGGTTTGTTCTCATCTTTATTGATGATATTCTTGTGTATTCTAAAACCGAGGAGGAACATGAAAAACATCTCGGATTGTGTTGGAAACTCTTAAGAGCAATCAATTAAAAGCAAAATTTTCTAAATGCCACTTTTGGTAATCTCGTGTGAAGTTTCTCGCATTATTATTTCCGAATCCGGAATTTCCATGGATCCTTCAAAGATTGAAGCGATTCAAAATTGGAAGAGACCGGAGAGTGTGACGGAAATTCGTAGTTTCCTTGGATTGGCCGGTTATTACTGCCGTTTCATAAAGGACTTTTCCAAAATTTCCGTGCCTCTTACTAGTTTGACAAAGAAAGGTGTTAAATACATTTGGTCGGAAAAATGTGAAGCTTCATTTCAGAAATTAAAAGAACACCTTTCTGATGCTCCTATTCTTGTTATCTCCGAGGGAAACCAAGATTTTATTGTTTATACCGATGCTAGTCGCGTTGGTTTAGGTGCCGTTCTTATGCAAAGGGAACGTGTTATTGCTTATGCTTCTAGGCAATTGAAGCCATCCGAGACTAGATATGCCACTCATGATTTAGAACTCGCGGCTATTGTTTTCGCCCTTCGTATTTGGCGTCATTATCTTTTGAGAGAAAAATTTATTCTTCACACCGATCATAAATCCTTGAAGTATCTATTTTCTCAAATGGAACTTAATTTGCGTCAACAACGTTGGCTCGAATTTCTTGCAGCTTATGATCTTGATATTCTTTATACTCCCAGAAAGGGAAATCGTGTTGCCGATGCACTTAGTCGTAAGCAACAAGCAGTTGTTTCTATGATGATATCCGAATGGAATGATCTCGGAATTCAATCCACTTGTGAGATTCAAGATCGTGTTTTCGATTTATGTTCATCTCTTGTTTTATGTAGCCTTGAGGCTCATCCTTCTCTTGTAGACCGCATTCTTGAAGCTCAAAAGCTATATCCCGAATTGGCTCTTCTTGGCCAAGATTTTAGGGATAAAATTGATATTGAAGGTTTGAAAGACTTTGATATTGATTCTCATGGCGGTATTCGAAAATTTGGTAGACTTATCGTGCCAAATATTAGTAATCTTCGTAAAGACATTTTAGGAGATTCTCATCGTTCTAAATTTACCATTCATCCCGATAGTAGTAAAATGTACGCGGATATGAGGCAACTTTATTATTGGGAGGGAATGAAATCTGATATCGCTAACTTTGTTAAGTGTTGCATGACTTGCCAACTTGTCAAGGCCGAACACCAAAGGCCTGGTGGGTTATTGCAACCTTTAGAAATTCCAATTTGGAAGTGGGATCAATTTCCATGGATTTTATAGACGGCCTCCCCGTTCTCGTTCGGGTCATGATAGCTTATGGGTGATAGTGAATAGACTTACTAAATCCGCCCATTTTATTCCCGTTCGGTCCAATTGAACCGTTCCTCTTTTGGCCAAACTCTTCATTAAAGAAATTGTAAAATTGCATGGAGATCCTTCTTCTATTATTAGTGATCGTGATTCATTGTTCACTAGTGGATTTTGGAAGAGTCTTTAAAAAGCTTTGGGAACGATTCTTAATTTTAGCACCGCTTATCATCCCCAGTCCGATGGACAGACTGAGCGTGTGGATCAAACTCTTGAAGATCTTCTTCGTGCATGTGTTCTTGATTTTGATGGAAGTTGGGAAGATCATATTTCTCTTGTTGAGTTTTCCTATAATAATAGCTTCCAATCTAGTATTGGTATGGAACCTTTCGAGGCACTCTATGGAAGGCCATGCCGATCTCCTTCTTGTTGGCTTGAGGCCAGTGAGAAGCTGGTTTTAGGTCTAGATTTTATTCGTGATTCCACAGAGAAGATTGACCTTATTCGTCATAGGATGAAAGAAGCCCAGAGTAGACAAAAATCCTATGCCGATAACCGGAGAAGGAAATTAGAATTTTCTGTGGGAGATCTTGTGTTTATTCGTGTTTCACCTATGATGGGTGTTGTACGTTTCAGTCGATCGGGAAAATTAGCGCCTCGATATATTAGGCCATTTTTTATCACCGAACGTATTGGTTCCGTGGCTTATCGCTTTTATTACCGGCTCAATTTTCTGCTATTCATGATGTATTTCACGTTTCTCAATTGCGGAAATGTCTTCGAGATTCCGATTCTATTCTTGAGCCCGGTGTTGTGGAAGAAATTGAAGTTTCACCTAATTTAACTTATGAGCAACATCATATTCGCATTATTGCTTCAGAGGTCAAGCGCCTTCGAAATAAAGATGTTCCACTTGTTAAAGTCCAATGGTCCTCAAATCCTAAGCATTGCTCTTGGGAATCTAGAGAATTCATCGAGCGAATACATCCGGACTTGCTTTCCCGTGCTCTTTGAGGTGAACTTCTTATTTCAAACTTCTTTTGTTGTTGAATATGCTTTTATGGTTGTTACTATATATTTTCTTCTTAATTATTGCGAGGACGCAATTTCTTTAAGAAGGGGAGTCTGTAACAACCCGCATATTTTACGATTTGATATTTAAATATTTTATTTAAATATTTTATCGTTAGTTGGATTTTAGTCCGAAAAGTTATTTTTGCATACGGTTGAATTAGAACTTGGAACCACTTCCATTGAGTTCAAAACACCGTTTGCGATATTTTTGAGTGTAAACTTTGATATGTTTGGAGATAGTGGAATTTTGTTACTTTTTCACTTTGGGTTTTTGGTTTGGTTTAGCCCATTTGCCTAAACTATTAATGCTAACTCAACCCCCTTCTCTTCATAACTTTACTTTCATCTCCTAACACTCAAGCTTTATCAAAAATGGGGGAAGGAATGGGAAATTAAAACTCCAAGTTCAAGATCATTTACAAATCCAACATCCAACTCCAAATTCAAAGAGAAGCCATTGATTCTCCCTTGCTTTCAAGCTTCTTCTTCATTGATTTTGTGTAAAGGTGAGATTTTTATCTCACATCTTTGTCTATAACTATCTTTGATTGTTGGGTATGAATTCCTAACACTTTTTCATATGCATTTGATCTTGGTTTGAATTGAATTGGTGAAAATTCCAATTTTTAGTGTTTTGGGTTCAAATCTTTAAAAAAAATCCAATCTTTGATGTTTGAACACATTTTTGGTGATGCAACGAGGAGCCAATAGGACCGTGTAGCCAATAGGCGTAATCCCCTAGCGTTCGTGCTAGTCCGGTTGCAATTTGGGTGTGTTTTTGCATTTCAGACCCTTAGGTCGCTCAGCCTGCATATGGAAGATTTTCGGCCTGTAGATAGCTCGTTTGGTTTTAGGTCGTACGTTCCATAGGTCGCTTGGCCTTAGGTCGTAACCCATAGGTCGATCGGCCTGTTTGCATTGCTAAGTCGCTCGGCCTACATTCGCTCGGCTTTTCCCCCTTGGGTCTTAACTCCCTAGGTCGCTCGGCCCTCTTTACTCCTTTGGTCGTTAGGTCGCGACCATGCTAGGCCGTTTTCCCCCCCTTAGGTCGTGTTATGCCGCTTGCACCATTCTTAGGCCGCAGCCTCCTTAGCTCGCGTCATGCTTTAGGTCGTTGCTCGACCTGGTTTAAGTCGTTAGGTCGCTCGGCCTTCCCACTTAGGTCGCTTGCTCCTCTAGGTCGGCCTCATGCTTTAAGTCGCGCCGTGTTAGGCCGCTCGGCATCTACTTAGGTCGCTCCACTAAGTCGCGACAAGCTTTAGGTCGCTCCGCTAGCTCACGACAAGCGTTAGGTCACATGCATGTTAGGTCGCGCATCTCCTTCGGTCGCTCGGCAGTTAAGTCGCGCAATGTTGTGCTGTAGGGGTATTTTCACTTTGATGAATTTGGAATCGAATTCTTTGGATTTTATTCACGTCTTCGAATGTGAATTTTTGTGCCTATTGTTTCTACAACCATTTTTGTAATTTGTCATTTTAAAAATATACAAACCTTTACCCCACTCGTACGAGAAATCTAATTAAACGGCTTAGTAAAACAAGTGGTATGAAATGCTCGCGTTTACTTTGTCGGTTAATTCTTGGACTTGTTCGATTGAATCTCTTATGACAATTTTCTAGTGGAGATCTACAATTTGTTCGTAAATATTTAAGTTAAGCTAGTGGTTATGGGACATGTGGTTAAGCTTTTATATTTACTAGCTTGCTGTAATTGACACTTCTTGATGACCGTTGATGATCATTTTTGTGATTTAGACTAGCAAATGTACGATGTCTCTTTGTCTACGAGGGAGACTAAACCCCGTTTCTGTGGAGCTTCGGCTCAAATTGGTGGGGTAGCGACCCATGGTCTTCGGGCCGTTTTGTGGAGCTTCGGCTCAAAATTAATGGTTAGCTACCATGGAAAGCGTTCCATTTTGTGATACACGTGTTGGTGAGTTTTTATGCTCCCGTTTTGTGATAGGCCACCCCCTTTTTGTGATTTCTGGATTTCCATTGATGATTTCTGGAATTTTTGTGTTTCACCAATTTTCGTGATTTTCATTGATATGTGTTAACAATTTTTGTGTATTGGTGAATTTGTGTGTCATTAACTTTTTTGATTGGCATTGATATTATTTTCAATATTTATGGTTTGGTGATTTGGTAGATAAGGAGTATGACATTCCTTTTTGATCTTTGAGAAGATTCTGGTGATATTGATTAATCCCTTGTTGATTTTCAAATTACATACCTATCACAGTGTGACTTTATGGCTATCATATGTTTATGTCATATCTCTTATCCTATATCATTTTATCTGATATTTATAGCTAGACTGATCCGTTTATTATTTTCTTATTAAATAATACTCGGGTCATACCGAGATGTTACATGTGCTTCTGCTTGACTTCACACCTGGGATTATCACCCTGACTTTTGGCTAACTACTTAGATTAGTAGTTTTTGTTGTATACATTTGAGATATAGACTCGTTGATGTATCCTATTCTTTTGTGTAACACTTGTAGCTATTCTTTTGTGACATTGTGGATCTTGTCTGACAACTACTCTGATGAACACTTTTATGTGTGTATATTCATATCTATTTCCGCCTTTGTGATATGGATGACTGTGACTGATTTGTGTTATGTTTATTTCTATAGTTGTTTTCGAAGAATTTATATAGCCACTGGGTAGTAGCTTTGAGTTTGTATCAACATGTCAGACTTCCTCATGAGCATGTTATACTATCTAACATATCGGTGCTCGCACAAAGCAATTACACGAATGGTCGCTCCTCAACAGCCTTATTCTCCGCGCTAGTTGACGGCATTACCCCGTGGTGTCCTTGGCTAGCGTGGGTATTGAGGTGGGGCGTCACACGATGTTTTCCACTGCTCTCGTGAAATAAATTGTTCGACTTTTATATGGCTAAAACCCTAATTTTTATTCTCTTGGGAGAAAAAGACATTCCCTACTTTATGCTCTCAAGCAGAGCCTATAATTAACCACCTACTTGATGCTGATGACATATTGATAACGTCCAAGGCTACTATTGATAATTCTCATACAATAAAGACAATCATGCAAATGCTAGTAAAAAATTGCTGGACTTTAAATTAATGAACATAAGTCAACTCTATTTTTTAGCAAAGAGAAAACTATAAAGATATAAATGGATGATGTGGCTAAAGTAACTACAATCAAACTGATTTGGAAGTTTCTTCAAGGTGGTAGTCTTTGTGCGAAATGGATGCACATAAATATTGTGCCACTAAGGACTTATGTATTATTCAATTAGACAATAATTCCTTTAACACTTGGAAAATTTTGTTAAAGACAAGGCAATGGTGTAAAGGGCTGGTAGATAAGAAAATAGTCAACGAAGAGGATATCTGCTTATGGTTTGATCCATGGTTGAATAAATCTTCTTCAATTGATAGTTTGGGATGGCAATACTTTTCTATGGATGGTGGCTCCAATATACCAATCTCCCACCTCCTTCTTAATATGAAACCGAAGAATAAACCTGAATTGTTTTCCTACCTCTATAGTCCAAAATGTACATAATATTAATATCCATAATTCTGCTCTAAAGGGTTTCTGGTTTTGGCTGCCTAATGCAAATGGATGCTTTAATTTTAGGGCAGCTTAGAACCATGCTAGAAATAGATCGCTTGAATTTAGTTGGTGTAATGAAAAATAGGATTCTAATTATGCTTCTAAAATGTTCTTATATGCTCTTTTATTTATACTTAGTAAGCTCAATATCAAGGGCAAGATCGGTAAGTGAAAGAGCAACATAGATCAAAAGTGTGATCTATGTTTACTATAACACCCCTAATTTTAGTTTAACATTATTCAGGGGATTTAATTGGATAGATAAAATAGAATAATATAATAGGATAAGGAGGATGAGATTTGATAATTAAATTAGGTCGCACCCAGATGAATCAATTAATAAGATTGTGTTAAACTTAGAAAAGAAAAGAAATGATGAGAAGGGAAAATTAGAAATAGAGCTTTATTTCTTTCCTTAAGCCATCCCCTTCTCATTCTCATTTTACATTCTGTGACGACCCGGCCTTCTGCTACCAGAAAGACGTATCATCATTAAGAAAGAAAGGGATGAGAAATAGAAAAGAAAGAGAAAGGAAGAACAACAACATCAGAATCTCACAGCGGAATGGAACAAAATATAATATATCATATAACTGTTACACAGTTTTACATATATCGGAGTTACACAGATCATACAACACTTACTAGACAGTTATAAACACCTGTCTAGTTAACACAAGTCAATATACAATACAGGTAAACAGTTCAGAGATATCAACACAACGGAACACCATATATATATCTACAACGTAGAAGCCTCCTGCTCCATTGATCCTTCAGAATTCGTCAAATCTAACCTGAATCCTTAGGCTACCCGTAAAAATTTGGGTACCCGAGAGTTTATGAAAACAAAAATAAACTCCGGGTCGGACATGGGTCTGGTATGAGTAAACGATTTAAAGTTGTTTAACTTTGAAAAACATTTGAAAATAAATGAATCACGTAAGACTCCCCACAAATAAATACGGGTAAGTTTTTACCTTACGCTAACCAAAACATTTCATAGGAAATCTAGTGATATTATAATAGTGTCTAGGGTTTTCAAGTAAATAGAAAATAGCCGAAATTGTTACATCTATTAAATTCCAGCTACTAGCCACAAAAGTGGGTAATACAAATCAAAACCGTAGGGTCTCGTAGGGAAAATGGATTTCCAACAATGGCAGGGCTACTGGGGTACCGTCCGTCACAGTACGGGGCCTAGATCACCGTACCGAGGATTACTCCCTTCATCCCCTGCAACACAAGGCCGGAACCATTCCTTACTGAACAGTCCCGAACAAGGTAAACCCCGCGGTTCTAGCTAGCAAACCGCCCACACAGCCGAAATAAAAAGGGACATCAAGACAGGGAAAATATATTGTCCTGCTTGGGCATGACCCACCTAACCTTGCTGCATCTCCCCTGTTTTAGCCATTCCCGGTTGATGAGGCTTGAGGCTGCGATTACCTTAATAGAACATAACACTTAGAATGCTCATCGTCCGCCTGACGATGTGCTGAAAGCATTCAATCCATACAAGTTCGTTCCGGGTTCGAACGAAACCGAAGGCATTATCTCGTTACACTCATTTTGGAATCACCCTCAGAGTCAACGACGATAACCCTTGCATTTTGAAAACACCATCTCGATCACCATTTGATAAGTCACGGCCTATCGTTTAATTTGGATCGATGTGGTTTTCGAAGAATCAAGATTGATTCTTCCGATCCCGGTCTCATCGGATCCAAACGCCATTTTAAGGGCCAAGTTGTCTAATTAACTTAAATAGTTTAAATAATTTAAATTCAACAATTGAATTAACATAGCATCTATCACAGATACAAGCATCATAGATATAACACATCATATCACAGAATAGCATAGAATATCAACATATAAATATCACAATCAGATATTCAATCACATCAGTCCATAAACAGTCACCTTTAAATCTTATTTGTAATTAATTACGTTTAGAATTAATTACTTGAGAGTTAATCGCTTAACTCTATTTAATTAATCATTAATTAACAATTAATTTCCTATTTCATCTCATATTGTTTAATTAATGATTTCTTAATTATTTAGTCATAATTACATACTTATTTTACTTCAAACTATCAATTACCTATTTTTTTTAACTCGATTATTTACTTTAATTACCATTTAATTAATGATCTTAATTATTAATCAACTTGATTATCCTTTTATTAACTACTAATTACTTTCTTAACCCTTTATTTATTCTTAATGAAATTACTTTAATAAATCAATTATTATCAATTTAATTAAAGTAAAATTCCTATTTAAGTTAATTTCCAATAATCAACTTCAAGTAATTAGCTAACGTTTTAAAGTTTTGAATCGATTTAACATATAATTTATTTGTGAGTACAAAATCAATTTAAAGTTATCAATATAAAATTACAAAGATAAATTAATTAATAGACTAATTACTTATTATTAATCATCTATCTTTACATACTTCCCTTATTAAGCTTTTAAACAAATGTTAGCCTAATTAACTAATTAATTGCTAAATTAACTTAGTTATATCACATAAAAAAAAATTCATTGTACACGTTCATTCAGAGAAATACCCTGGAATCGCACTACCCTTACTCGAGAAAACTCGGGTTACCCTCGTGCTCTTTCCCGTGTTTCTCTCCCATCTTCTTCTCTCCTCCATTTCTCTGTAACTTCTTCTTATATTTATTTTTCTGTAACTTTTTATTCTTGTTATTTATAAGTTAAACAAACCGCTGTGACTAACACTCGCGTAAACACGAGTTCTAACCCGAGCCAACCCACCCCCTTACTCGAGTACCCACTCGAGACGATTTCTGAAAAAATACAGACACACACTAGAGCACCGTACACGTGCACAACATCGTGGCGAACCTCCATCACCTGAGTCGATCGCCAACAGGTCGCTTATCGTTCACCCTCTTAATCCCAGCACCCCAAAATTCTGATGGAACTCGAGAACAAGAATCGACAATTTGAGGTGCAGAACAACATAATGCTTCAATGAATTTTCCCCTCGTTCAACCGATACAACCCTCTGGAAGCTTCGAAACTCCGGCTACACCACCATTAGCCTCCACACCATCATTCCCTAAAATTTCGTGAAGCTCGGTCATCTAGGTGAGTCGCGGTCGAACATTTACAGAACTCTGTAAAACTCGTGACCAAAACCCTATGTTACTCACAACCTCAAAATCTATGCATTCGAAAATTAATTTGACATTTTTCTAGTGTTAATACAACTTCAATCTAGCTTCATAGGAAATTTCAATGATTACATTTTGTTGAATCAATCAATATTGATAAAAATCAATGTTCGGCTTCTCTTGAAACTACGCTTCAAACTTCGATCTAAAAATTCTCATTTCACCTTTAAAAATCCTAACTTTGCATGTTTGTTTAATATATGAATTTGAATTAACAATTTAAAGTTTTTGAATTTATACATATATTGATTGTTACTGCAAACTGGAATATACAGAATGTGAATTTCACTACCACCTTCAAAACTTAGCACCAATTCATGATTTTCAGTTTCCTACAAGTAAATTCAACTTAAATTCTTATGTACAAAGTATTTGCAACAAGAAATACTACAAATTAGCTACTGTTATTGTTCTGTAATCAAAGGATAAAGGAAACTGCTACTGAAGTACTTGCAGTGCACTGGGTTAATACTAATTCTTGTTCAAACTATATACCAACTTAGTATTTCATAGATTAAATCAAGTAATAGGTTTACTCACATAAAAACAGTTGAACAGAAAGTAGTTGCTGATGCAAGAAACCTGAAGCTTGAATTCGATTAAGCTTGATAGTATGCAGTTTGAAATTCCTGTAACTTTCCTTATTTCCTGAATTTGTTTGGACTTGCAAATATAAAGTTTTGTTTGTTTCTTTTGCTTCTTCTCAGTTTTGTGTTCATAAGTTAAAGACTGAACTAATGAAATAAGAATGTTCAATACATATATATCTTGAACAAGCTGTGCCTTCTTCAATAAGCTTTCACTGGATAAATATCTTGCTTTATTTTTTTCATGTACTAAAACCTAAGTCAATTCAACCATTTCGGCTGAATAAATTTGTTTCAGAAAGAAAAGTGTGCTAATTTATGTTTATGTCCTCTCTTAAGTTAACACAATCAATATTGTTTGCTGACACAACATCTTGTACAAAGATATTGCAGGTTTGCTTGTACTAATGTGTTCATTTGGGCTAACATGATATTAATGTTTGCTGACACCATCATTTATACAAAGATATTTGCAGTATATTTGTTTGAATATATTTATGTTAGCATATTAACAAAATGTTTGCAAGCTTTTCTTGATACTTGTACATTTTGTGTTGCATATTATAAATGTTTGCTATTAACTTTGTTTTGTTAACTTTGTTTTGTCTTATTATTATTTGAACACAAATACATACACTGATTTTGACCAATTAATTACATATGTTTGTCTTAACATAGTTCACATTTTCATTTATATCTTATTCACACCACATCTTTTACTTATGTTTATGACCCCACTTTTATGTTATATTTATACTAAATATATAGAAGCTCATGTTTATAACCATATTTATAAGTATTTATATTTATATAGACGCTTATTTTAAATATTTATAAGCTTGTTTTATTTTGGTTATAAATAATAAACTTATATTCATGAGTTTACTAATTTTGTTTATATTCATATTTTTGACTTACATAAATATTAACATTTTGTATTGAACATCATCATCAATTTATAGTTTATATCTTATATTACTAGAATTTGATTTTAAATGTTAAACATTAACAAGCATATGGATTTATTTAACCAATGTTAGCAATGTATAGCATTCTAATTTAATTATATGAGTTCAATTTTGTTAATTATATTGTTAAGAAACTTATTTTAGAATTTCTACGTTATCATCAATATGTATTATTTTATACTAAATATAAACAATGTAAAGTATTTTAAGTAATTTTATAAGATAGATTTTTATTGGGAATATTATTGAAATACTTATTTCAATTTCCAAATCAATTTCCTTAAAAAAATACAGTTTATATAAATAGATGTCAATATTTCCAAAATCATATTCATTCAAAATATGAACAATTCATATTTTATATTCATATTTCCAAAATTGTTATGAAATCAAATCATTAACTTAACACAATTCATATTTTATATATTTAATTAGATTAAACATTTATTAAAATAACAGGGGCCGAAATCCAGGGTCATTACATTCCTTCCCCCTTTAAAGAATTTCATCCCCGAAATTTAAAACAACAGTTAATTCAAAATCTTTTATATCAACTATTCAAACATTCTTATCATTTATATATTAGCACATTTATATATTAGCAAATAACCAAACAGTCTACTCAAACAAACATTACTGATTATCCGAACCAGATTTCTGACCACAGTCTAATTTAATTTGACTTCCAAATTCCTGAACTACTGGTTCAACAACTAATGGTGAATCATGAACAAATTTCTAAGATGGGATATACAGAATACACAATAAATCCCAGATATCTACTCTGGCAATTCAATTTCGAAATCTACAATATTAATTCTTTCCAAATTTTATTGACTTCTTAACAGAATTTCAACACATATTCAATCAAGCCCGTACGATGTACATATACCATTCGTACGCAATATCAAATCCGATTGCACGCTCGATCACACAATTTCACTTCCGAACTAGTATCGTCCACTCGACTTCCTAGTACGGACTCGGAACTGGTTTCTTGATCAGAAACTGCCATTCTCCTTGCATAGTCACAGCTATGATAGAGAATTTCCATAACCAATCAAAAATCCATATCCATGGTTCGTCGTCGAAAACCGAGCGAAAAATCCTAACTCGGATCGATATAACTATCTCGAAATTCTGTGCTCGAATCTGGATCAATTTGTTATGCGAATAAAATAATATACGTTCATCCTACGTATTTATATCCATTGATTATCAACTATATCAATTTTCTTTTATTCACATTATTCTGATTCTATTCACTTGGAATAAGTTTCTCAATATCAAATTTACTTAAGAATTTCACCATTCATTTCTAAAGTTCAATATAAACATTATATATATTCTTATATTATTACTCCACCATTTAAGCCTTAATATCTTCTTATTTCCAAATTGAATTTCTAATTCAATATGAATTCAATTTTCTTAACTCTGATTATTGAACTTTTGTTGACTATCTCCATTTATAACTGATTCCTACTATTATTTTTAAATTAATTTCATCCACTAATTTATTGTCAGTTTTCAATTTGAAAATCTTTTTATTGCTAATTTAATTTAATTTTTTTTTATAGTTTTCAAATTCTGAAAAGTTTGACAGAGTCTCCATTTGTTTAACATTACATATTTCCATAAGCACATGCGTAAGGTTCCAATTCTCATCGCAGTTAATTTCAATCAATTCTCAAACCATTCCCTTTCAGCTAAAAGGAATTTACAACTTACTTTGCTTATGTAATTCATCAAAACAAACACATATTCACATTCATCCTATTTTGCTTCCAATAATTTATAGAATTTTATCTAATTCTTATTTACTTCAAAACAACCTATTCAATGTAACAATCCATTTCCTTATGTAATTTAACAATATCATTGTGAATAAATAATCACTTAAGCTTTATAACCATTTTGAATTGATTCCAATTCAATTTACACTTGATTTCATCCCAATTTAAATTATTCACAATCCTTTCATTTCATTTTCTTTCATTTCAACAGGCTTTATTCCAAACCATTTTATTAATCTTGACAACCAATATTTTAAATAATCATTTCACTATTTACTTCATTTATTTTCTTCAAACTGTTCCACTCAACAACTTAGGTTTATTCTATTACACCAATTTCCATTCGAATCTTTGATTTGATTTTTTTCTCCTTTAATCAAATCTCAACTATTTACTAATCTATTTGATTAGTTTATTCTTTTATCCATCCTTAAATCTTAATTTACATTATCAATTCATTATTGAATTTATAATAAAGTCATTCAATTTATGCTTGAATTAGATTTGTTTATAACTCACACCATTACTAATTAAATCCAATTCAATACTTACTTTGGTTTACATTTACTTATTTACTTAAGAATTTTATTCTAATCAATTTTATCTGTAACTCGATTGAATTCATTTAAATTCAATTTTATTCCAACTGAACTTCGGTTAAATTTTGTTACTTACCATTCCTTTAAATTTATTTCTTAATATATATAACACTTAGCATCTTAAGGTATAAATTTCCATCTCACAATTAAAATCATTTTACCTTCAAACTTTATAGCCAATTAAGTTCATTTGTAACTACAATTCCATTTAACTTATCTCAAGTTAAACTCCAGTATATTTTCATATCTTCATTTGCTTAAGTTAAATTTTAATTCCTGGATTAAAATTCCCAATTTTCATCTTGTTAATATCAATTTTACTTTATAAGTTCAATAGTTGATTCATTCAAACCTTTCACATTACTTAAATAGAATTTCTTAGAATTTAATTTCCCGGTTTTCATTTCCAAACCATTTTGAAATGATACTACACATACCTACTTGGTATATCAAATCAAATTCACAAATTCCAAACACTTGTTTTCACCAAAACAAATTTTCTCTCTTTGAAAATTTCTAAAACATTTTGTATACCCAACAAGTCCAAACAAGACCAATATCCTGATAGCAATCCATCACTTTAGAAACTCGAAAATGAATTCTAATGATGTGGCCAGCATCATCAGGATTCATTTTCCAGCTTTCCATTTAATAATATTTTCCAAAACAATATTCCAATATTGCCTTCAAATCCTTGGATAAACATTTCAAACATTTCCAAGATTTTTAAATTCCCAAATTCTTTTGTTTAAATTTATTTAAACGCCTTTCAAATTTCTGGGACTTAATTCTAGTTTAATTCAATTTTAGTTATATTCCTTTTTATTTAAATCATACTTAGACAATTTTACTTGGCTATAAACCATTCAAATTTTAAATTTTTATTCAATTATAGTATTAACAACCATCATCCAAATATATATAATTATTTCAGAAAAATATTTCTTTTGTATCAAAATATAAATTTTTGGGTAAAATTATTTCATTTACCCTTCTTTAAAAACAATACTGTGTCGATCCATCTTGTTTAAGAGTTTAGAAATCCTTATCGATGAAATGGCGTCCCACACATCGACCAGAATCCATAAACACTCAACAGATAAATCAACACAATATAAAAAATAATTTTTATATTCACTAACAAATACGCGCTCTTATCTATTAATACTCTCAAACTCATTTCAGAGTTCTACTGACTCTATCTTATGAGTAATTTCTACCAGAGCCAAGGTTATCACCAACCTATGCTCTGATACCAACTGTGACGACCCGGCCTTCTGCTACCAGAAAGACGTATCATCATTAAGAAAGAAAGGGATGAGAAATAGAAAAGAAAGAGAAAGGAAGAACAACAACATCAGAATCTCACAGCGGAACGGAACAAAATATAATATATCATATAACTGTTACACAGTTTTACATATATTAGAGTTACACAGATCATACAACACTTACTAGACAGTTATAAACACCTGTCTAGTTAACACAAGTCAATATACAATACAGGTAAACAGCTCAGAGATATCAACACAACGGAATACCATATATATATCTACAACGTAGAAGCCTCCTGCTCCATTGCTCCTTCAGAATTCGTCAAATCTAACCTGAATCCCTAGGCTACCCGTAAAAATTTGGGTACCCGAGAGTTTATGAAAACAAAAATAAACTCCGGGTCAGACATGGGTCTGGTATGAGTAAACGGTTTAAAGTTGTTTAACTTTGAAAAACATTTGAAAATAAAGGTATCACGTAAGACTCCCCACAAATAAATACGGGTAAGTTTTTACCTTACGCTAACCAAAACATTTCATAGGAAATCCAGTGATATTATAATAGTGTCTAGGGTTTTCAAGTAAATAGAAAATAGCCGAAATTGTTACATCTATTAAATTCCAGCTACTAGCCACAAAAGTGGGTAATACAAATCAAAACCGTAGGGTCTCATAGGGAAAATGGATTTCCAACAATGGCAGGGCTACTGGGGTACCGCCCGTCACAGTACGGGGCCTAGATCACCGTACCGAGGATTACTCCCTTCATCCCCTGCAACACAAGGCCGGAACCATTCCTTACTGAACAGTCCCGAACAAGATAAACCCCGCGGTTCTAGCTAGCAAACTGCCCACACAGCCGAAATAAAAAGGGACATCTAGACAGGGGAAATATCTTGTCCTGCTTGGGCATGACCCACCTAACCTTGCTGCATCTCCCCTGTTTTAGCCATTCCCGGTTGATGAGGTTTGAGGCTGCGATTACCTTAATAGAACATAACACTTAGAATGCTCATCGTCCGCCTGACGATGTGCTAAAAGCATTCAATCCATACAAGTTCGTTCCGGGTTCGAACGAAACTGAAGGCATTATCTCGATACACTCATTTTGGAATCACCCTCAGAGTCAACGACGATAACCCTTGCATTCTGAAAACACCATCTCGATCACCATTTGATAAGTCACGGCCTATCGTTTAATTTGGATTGATGTGGTTTTCGGGGAATCAAGGTTGATTCTTCCGATCCCGGTCTCATCGGATCCAAACGCCATTTTAAGGGCCAAGTTGTCTAATTAACTTAAATAGTTTAAATAATTTAAATTCAACAATTGAATTAACATAGCATCTATCACAGATACAAGCATCATAGATATAACACAGCATATCACAGAATAACATAGAATATCAACACATAAATATCACAATCAGATGTTCAATCACATCAGTAGATAAACAGTCACCTTTAAATCTTATTTGTAATTAATTCCGTTTAGAATTAATTACTTAAGAGTTAATCGCTTAACTCTATTTAATTAATCATTAATTAACAATTAATTTCCTATTTCATCTCATATTGTTTAATTAATGATTTCTTAATTATTTAGTCATAATTACATACTTATTTTACTTCAAACTATCAATTACCTAATTATTTCTTAACTCGATTATTTACTTTAATTACCATTTAATTAATAATCTTAATTATTAATCAACTTAATTATCCTTTTATTAACTACTAATTACTTTCTTAACCCTTTATTTATTCTTAATGAAATTACTTTAATAAATCAATTATTATCAATTTAATTAAAGTAAAATTCCTATTTAAGTTAATTTCCAATAATCAACTTCAAGTAATTAGCTAACGTTTTAAAGTTTTGAATCGATTTAACATATAATTTATTTGTGAGTACAAAATCAATTTAAAGTTATCAATATAAAATTACAAATATAAATTAATTAACAGACTAATTACTTATTATTAATCATCTATCTTTACATACTTCCATTATTAAGCTTTTAAACAAATGTTAGCCTAATTAACTAATTAATTGCTAAATTAACTTAGTTATATCACATTAAAAAAAATTTCATTGTGCACGTTCATTCAGAGAAATACCCTGGAATCGCACTACCCTTACTCGAGAAAACTCGGGTTACCCTCGTGCTCTTTCCCGTGTTTCTCTCCCATCTTTTTCTCTCCTCCATTTCTCTGTAACTTCTTCTTCTATTTATTTTTCTGTAACTTTTTATTCTTGTTATCTATAAGTTAAACAAACGGCTGTGACTAACACTCGCGTAAACACGAGTTCTAACCCGAGCCAACCCACCCCCTTACTCGAGTACCCACTCGAGACGATTTCTGACAAAATACAGACACACACTAAAGCACTGTACACGTGCACAACGTCGTGGCAAACCTCCATCACCTGAGTCGATCGCCAACAGGTCGCTTATCGTTCACCCTCTTAATCCCAGCACCCCAAAATTCTGATGGAACTCGAGAACAAGAATCGACAATTTGAGGTGCAGAACAACATAATGCTTCGATTAATTTTCCCCTCGTTCAACCGATACAACCCTCTGGAAGCTTCGAAACTCCAGCTACACCACCACTAGCCTCCACACTATCATTCCCTAAAATTTCGTAAAGCTCGGTCATCTAGGTGAGTCGCGGTCGAACATTTACAGAACTCTGTAAAACTCGTGACCAAAACCCTATGTTACTCACAACCTCAAAATCTATGCATTCGAAAATTAATTAGACATTTTTCTAGTGTTAATACAACTTCAATCTAGCTTCATAGGAAATTTCAATGATTACATTTTGTTGAATCAATCAATATTGATAAAAATCAATGTTCGGCTTCTCTTGAAACTACGCTTCAAACTTCGATCTAAAAATTCTCATTTCACCTTTAAAAATCCTAACTTTGCATGTTTGTTTAATATATGAATTTGAATTAACAATTTAAAGTTTTTGAATTTATACATATATTGATTGTTATTGCAAACTGGAATATACAGAATGTGAATTTCACTATCACCTTCAAAACTTAGCACCAATTCATGATTTTCAGTTTCCTACAAGTAAATTCAACTTAAATTCTTATGTACAAAGTATTTGCAATAAGAAATACTACAAATTAGCTACTGTTATTGTTCTGTAATCAAAGGATAAAGGAAACTGCTACTGAAGTACTTGCAGTGCACTGGGTTAATACTAATTCTTGTTCAAACTATATAGCAACTTAGTATTTCATAGATTAAATCAAGTAATAGGTTTACTCACATAAAAACAGTTGAACAGAAAGTAGGTGCTGATGCAAGAAACCTGAAGCTTGAATTCGATTAAGCTTGATGGTATGCAATTTGAAATTCCTGTAACTTTCCTTATTTCCTGAATTTGTTTTGACTTGCAAATATAAAGTTTTGTTTGTTTCTTTTGCTTCTTCTCAGTTTTGTGTTCATAAGTTAAAGACTGAACTAATGAAATAAGAATGTTCAATACATATATATCTTGAACAAGCTGTGCCTTCTTCAATAAGCTTTCACTGGATAAATATCTTGCTTTATTTTTTTCATGTACTAAAACCTAAGTCAATTCAACCATTTCGGCTGAATAAATTTGTTTCAGAAAGAAAAGTGTGCTAATTTATGTTTATGTCCTCTCTTAAGTTAACACAATCAATATTGTTTGCTGACACAACATCTTGTACAAAGATATTGCAGGTTTGCTTGTACTAATGTGTTCATTTGGGCTAACATGATATTAATGTTTGCTGACACCATCATTTATACAAAGATATTTGCAGTATATTTGTTTGAATATATTTATGTTAGCATATTAACAAAATGTTTGCAAGCTTGTCTTGATACTTGTACATTTTGTGTTGCATATTATAAATGTTTGCTATTAACTTTGTTTTGTTAACTTTGTTTTGTCTTATTATTATTTGAACACAAATACATACACTGATTTTGACCAATTAATTACATATGTTTGTCTTAACATAGTTCACATTTTCATTTATATCTTATTCACACCACATCTTGTACTTATGTTTATGACCCCACTTTTATGTTATATTTATACTAAATATATAGAAGCTCATGTTTATAACCATATTTATAAGTATTTATATTTATATAGAAGCTTATTTTAAATATTTATAAGCTTGTTTTATTTTAGTTATAAATAATAAACTTATATTCATGAGTTTACTAATTCTGTTTATATTCATATTTTTGACTTACATAAATATTAACATTTTGTATTGAACATCATCATCAATTTATAGTTTATATCTTATATTACTAGAATTTGATTTTAAATGTTAAACATTAACAAGCATATGGATTTATTTAACCAATGTTAGCAGTGTATAGCATTCTAATTTAATTATATGAGTTCAATTTTGTTAATTATATTGTTAAGAAACTTATTTTAGAATTTCTACGTTATCATCAATATGTATTATTTTATACTAAATATAAACAATGTAAAGTATTTTAAGTAATTTTATAAGATAGATTTTTATTGGGAATATTATTGAATTACTTATTTCAATTTCCAAATCAATTTCCTTAAAAAAATACAGTTTATATAAATAGATGTCAATATTCCCAAAATCATATTCATTCAAAATATGAACAATTCATATTTTATATTCATATTTCCAAAATTGTTATGAAATCAAATCATTAACTTAACACAATTCATATTTTATATATTTAATTAGATTAAACATTTATTAAAATAACAGGGGCCGAAATCCAGGGTCGTCACATTCATAAAATAATCAAAAGAAAATAGCGTGGCGGACCATAATCAAGGAATAAAGGAGGTAAAACTAAAAGGGATTCAAGGGAAAAAGCTTTAGGAAAATCAATCTTTAGCAAATCTTAGTCCTCCATCCAGTCTAAGGTGAATAAAAGTTAAACATCTCTATTGCTTGTTCTTGAATTCAATCATGGTTAATATTCGAACTTCTTTTGATTATATTGCGATGATATGGAATACTGATAATTGTTTAGGTAGAATAATGATTTATGGAAATTTTATGGAAATATTAAGATAGATTTTAAAGATAAAACCTAAATATTTGATCTTAAATTGATTTAATTTTCTAGTATGTTGTGTAAAACATTAATTTGGAGATGGGTTTTTAATTTCATAAATTTTCAAGCTAAATTGAATATTTTATGAATTTCTAAGGTGGAAATAGTGTTTATGTGGGGTTTTATTTATTAAAAATAATTAAATAACTATTTTAACCTTGAAATTTTTACATATGAAAGAATATGCTAATTTTGAATTTTAGTGATATTCGAGGATTTTTCCAAGTGATCATGAATTTCTACGACTTTAATATGCTAGAAAAGCATTTAAAGTAATATTAGTTAAGAGCATAATTAATTAAGTTGGTGAACGTTTTTAGGAAGGTAAAGTTTATTTCCAGCAAAATCTGAAAAGGAAATAAGAAGTTTTGGCGATAACCAATCATATTTTGATAAGAGACAGAAATAGGTAAATTGTAATTGGTTTAAATAGAAAAGAAAACTATTTTAATGTTTATTACGGTAATGTCATCGACAATATGCGGCATCCCTTGTTGTCGTCATAGGAGGTATGCAGCATCTTATGGGTGAAGAGATTCGATATTGATTTCGTAGCTATACTTTGCTTTCTAAAGCGCGACATCCCTGACCATTTTACTTAAAATCTCTTATCACCTTAGCATGATTTTGACATAAAGATTTTAAAGTATTAATGTTGCAAAGGCATGATCTCGATATCAAAGTATTTAAAGTATTGATGCCATGAGTTCCCATTGCCGACATCATATGTTTTGTGGCCTAATAGCCGAAGTATGATATTTTCGATATCATAGTTTTTAAAGTATTGATTCCGTAAGAAATTGATTTTGACTTGAATAATTAATATCGTAGGTAGTCAGCTTCGACATCGCATGTTTTCCTTATTATCATCAACCTGGTTATGCGGCTTTGGTCTCATAAATTTTTTATTTCGAAACCGATGCTTTGTAGGCCTAGAAGCCTTGTTTTCTTTTGCAAATTAAAAGTATGTTTCAAAGTTGAGAAAGCATATGTTTTAAGAAAGTCCATAACCTTATGATTTCAGTAGCTTACCCTTATAATTTATAAAATCAGAATTTTATTTTCATATCTCGGATATAGGTATGATATCTTTTTTAATGACATGGATGTTGTGAACTTTCTATTTCAAATTGTTACATTGATGGCTTGACAAGCTATATGTTTTATGAGTTCGACAACTTCATCAGGGATACCAATGTATATTATTTTCGATACGCTATAAGTTTAATAGTTTGATGGCCTGAATAGAGATACTAAGACATAGGTTGGGCACTTGGGTGAATAACGTTATATTCTAATTATAAAGTGATATTTGATGGGTACATAGTTATCCTAGGAAAATAATGACATGTCAGATGGATAGTCCACATAATGCCTGAGATGGATAGTCACCATATGGTTCATAATGATTTCATAGTCATCCTAAGAATACTATGGTATGTATGATGGATAGTCCATGTAATTTTAAAATAAATGAAATATGTGTGATGGATAGTCCACATAATTTTAGATAGATAGACTATGTGTGATGGATCGTCCACCCAATTTTATATAGATAAACCATGTGTGATGGGTAGTCCATATGACTGGGGATAGATAATCTATATAATATTTATATGTGAGATGGGTTTCCATATAAATATAAGATAGATAGTCAGATTAAATTTAGATGGATAGTCATTTAAATTTAGATGGACAGTCAATTAAATCGGGATGGGTAATCCATTATATGATTTTGGGTGGGGTGAGGGAGTGTATAATTCAATGTAGGCAGATTAGTCATACTTACCCATGTTGCATGTCTATAAACGATTATTTTACTACGCTCTAACCATTGTGGTTACAGGTGCGTGAAGTTTGATCGACATAATTGGTAAAGATACCAATAAGGGGAATACCCATTCTGCTCTGTGGTGTGATCTCATTAGATATCTATTTTGGTTCACGATGGTAGGTTATTATGCACACCAGACTTTTGTCTGACCTGAATTTTTTGTTTTTTCCTTTAACTCTCGAATGCTAATTTTAGTAGGCCGAGAGTAAAGAGTTTTTTAGGTTTTCTAAGTTAGACGAACAAGCTTCCAAAGATGTGCAGAAGGTAAGCTAGTTATTAGCAGGAGCTTTTAGTTATTTTTCACCGTACTATTTTGTGTCCAAATGCATGTAATGACAGAAGTTATAACCATTAAGTATTAGACTTTGATCAACTAAGAAGGCTTCATACGTTGCTCTTGGGGTATTTTATAATATGAAATTTTATTTATGAAATGTGAAAGTTTATTATTGAAATGTGCTTGAAAATTTTTCATATTCACATGCTTCTAATGTTATTAATATGATTAGCATAGCCGAATTTGTCATCGAAAATTAACATTATGGATGACTACATTTCTAGTGCTTAGTTTCGAACCTCAAAATGAAGAGCATTATTATTTATTTACAGTCCAAAATTTGTTAAGGGGGGAATCTGCCGAGTTTAGGCCTTAAATTCGGCACTCCCTTCGTATATAAGCTTGAAAATCGGGCATTCCCCATCGAATGTAGTGTAAAATGTTGGCCCGACTTGATTCGGTGGAAGAATGAAAAATTTCATATTTTTGGTTGCCCCCTTAACAATTTTTGGAGAACAATCCCCAAATCGAGGATGTAACAAAAATAGGGACGAAATTTTCTCTAACTGTCGTTGCACAAATCAGATTTGGAATTTTATCAAAAATAAATCGAGGCTACATTAGATAAATAGTAATGATATTGTTATAATATATGTAAATATATAAGTGAATATGCTTTTGTGTTTTTATATTAGTCCCACATCATGGGATATGTTCCATCTCATGCTCCAATGCCTATATATAAAGGAGCCTGTGTAATATAATTATATGAATCAATCTGATATAACCAATCTCTGAATGAATAAAATATATCCATTCTTTTACTCTAATGGCTTCTTCTCTTATTTCTTTAAAACATATTCTTATTTGTCTATAAAACGTTATCAGCACGATGCTCTATTGTGATAATTTATTATGAAATCAGATCTATTCTTCTCCAGATCTAATTATTGATCTCAAAACGGTAAGTTATTTTTCTATTATGATTGATCTAATCTTCCAAATTATTATTTTTTATATATCTCATTCCATTCTAGATCTACTTCTTCAGATCTAAATCTATTGTATTATTTTTTAGATTTTATTATACTAGTCTTATAATTTTATATCTTATATAGATCTAAACTTTGAGATCTAATTCTTATTTTGTTGGTTATTATATTTCAGATCTAATTTGTTTGTTGTTGCTATTTTTCTGATCATATTATATTGTTGATCTCAATATCATGCTTATTTGTATGTTTTATAGTTCATTTATTTTGGAATGCAAGTTTGAACTTGACAAAATTTGATATTGTTGCTTCACCGAATTTATTGAATTTGATTGCATTTAGTTTGGATATGGATTTGAGAAATCAATCATGGTTGGTAAATGAAGTTTTCATTTTGAAAACATTTTGATTTGATTTAGATTTGATTGAAGGATTTGAAAATTATTTTGATATATGGTTTATATTTCCAGAAGAAATGTTTTATTATTTTTTAGAGAAACAAATATAAAGATAATACGTACCTAGAAGATCTAAGTTTAGATCTAACGTTGATTTTGATTTAGCACATCTGAAGTGAATGGAAACATTAATAAAAGCTTACATGATAAGCTTAATATCTTTCGATATTTCCTTTTAAAAAAAAAGGGAAAAGAAAAGTAAAATTTGAGAACCTGTAGATAAAAGGTTGAGTTTCCATAAATCAACGAATTACAAGTTTCCTCAAAATAAAGAACCATAAGTTCTAACTAAAAAAAAAAAGAGGATCAGAAAATTTAATCATAAAAAAAAAAAGTTTGAACAACCTGAAGTTGTGCAAAGATTTTTTTTTTCCAACCAGAAGTTGTATAACTCAAAGTCCAAGACCTGAAGTCTTGAATTATGAAAAGATTTTCTGACAATGTTTTAGAGATTTATTTATATTTATATTGCAAAATCTAACATCCCAGAAGAGATGTTATAGGAATTTTATTTTAAAATTATGTGAAAGGATTGTCTAGTAATACTAACCTGAAGTTAGATCATTTCTTCGAAGATGAAGGAAACTTCATTAATGATGAAAATCTAAGTGCAGTAATAAATGATATGGTCGAATTGACCAATAATAGCAGCCTGAAGTCTGCTATGTGGATTTTATTTTATTTCAGTTCAATAAATCAGTTTGAAGTTGGTAAAACCCAAGTATTGATAATCTTTGGGTGTGTTTGCCAAACTATATATTTGAAGAAGTACATTTTAATATTCTCCAGAAGAGATAATCCATATGACATACTCTTGAAGAGATGTTTTATGATTTTTATATTTCAAAATCCAAACATCCTAGAAGAGATGTTGTAGAATTATGTCAATTATGTAGAAAAAGATATTGATTATTGATGACATGCCAAAAACAATGTATATAAAGTATCTTTAGAAGTGATATGTACCACTCTAGAAGCGGTGTTTATGAAATATCCCCAGAAGTGATATTATATCATCATATAGCACTATAAAAGAATTGCCTATAAAATATTGTCAAATGTGATAATAAATTATCCAAAATTCAATCATCTATTGTCATGGACCCGTAGCTCCATTAGACAAATAGTGATATGTAACCTTTTACTTTTCAGAACTTACGATGAATCAAATATTATATGCACAACTATTCTTGAAGAAATATCTTTATATATGCTCCTGAAGAGATAATCTATATGTCATATCATAATTTTCACTAAAGCTATATAAATACGGTCTTGAACAAATCGTTATGTGCAACCATTATAATTTCTTATTTTTATAACATTTCAAGGGTCCAGAAGATACTCTTATTTATGTTGTAAATATATCTATTTTACTGAACTCTCTAGAGGAGATGTTTATATATAATTATAAGTTAGTATATATTTTCTAATAAACAATCATAATTAATGTTCAATAGTAATGTTAGAGATATAATCAAGGAATAATGATATAATTTTTTTTAGTAATAACAATAATTTATTCAAAAAAAAAAAGAATAATGATATTGTATACCAATGTTACACTCCAGAAGTAGTGGTTTTATCTCTTGCATCTTACTTTCAGTCGGTGAATCTAATTTTGTCACTGTATTTAAAGTTTGATATGCCATTTTAAAAGCAATTACAACAAAAATCTCCAACATGGATATTTTATGCTACTGTAAAAGTAATAATTATGTAATATGTATAAAATAAACAGTTTATATTGATATGGCATTCAAATAGTGCATATATATATATATATAAGAGAAAGTTCACTCCAGAAGTGGTGATACTAATATATCTCTAGAAGAGATTTATAAATTTGAAAATGATAACATATCTCTAGAAGAGATTTATTTATATATTTGGTAATTTTATTAAACCAAATAAGTCTACATAAATTTGATTATAAAGGATCCTAATTTAGCTTAGATTAGATCCTAAAAGTTTGAGAGCTAAGAGGAAATCTGTATCTGTAGCATTCCAAGTATCTAAAAGATACTATTATTATTTTTGCTATAATTTTTTTTTTACAGAACTCTCAATAGAGATGTGTAGAAATGTCTATATGCAATTAAAAATTACTTCTTGATAAGTAATCATGATTAGTATACAAAACTGATATTTGAGATATAATTGAGGGATAAAACTTAACAACTTGAAGTTGTGTGTATATTTTGTTCGAACCAGTAGTTCGATATGGTTTCAAACCAAATGTTTTGAACATTATCATGCGGTTTTGACAGGTTTGCATTGACACTGATTTATAAATAGAAATTAATAGTTTTGATCCTTGTAATAGTTTGTTCCAAAAATCACTAATTCAAATGAGAAAGAATATGAAAATTTTACAATATACATGTGATACGTGGACGCACGTATACATCCATATATGTAAATATTCAGTTAACAACCTGAAGTTTGTTATAAGCTATTATTTAGTGATTATGCATATATATTATTTAGTGATTTAAAATTCAATCGACATAAATGTTGAATGACCTGAAGTCATGTATGTATTCAAATGATCTACACAATAAGTAAATTCCTTCAATTGCTTAGATCAATGAATGAGAACAAACTCTAATAATCAATACCAATTGAATGCATCTTATCAACGAATAAAAGAATCATCCTCCTATTATTAATATGTATGATTATTTGCTAGTAGAAATATCATAATGGATCAAAATGAGAGTCCAAAAATGATTATTATTTAATGTGACAATGTTTGTCAACATTGAGGGGGAGGATAAAGGGATACAAGTTCATTTTGATCATCAGTGTTAAATATTTATTAAAATATACAATGATGCAAAATATTATCAATATTATCCCTAATAGACTTTCTCCAATATAGATTTGAATCCCTGAAGGATCAAAATTTGTAAACCATATCTGAAATATGGTTCAAAAGTCAGTTCAAAATATTTTTGGAGTAAGTAATAAAGATGTCAAATAAAGGAGGTGGGTGTTCTTGAAGAAATACTTAAGGATGCTCTGAAAGAGATCCATGACATGATTCTCGAATAACCCTAGAAGTGGGTTAGGTACCTAAAACATAATTAAAGAGATCTCAATAAATCATGTCTAGAACTGACAAGAAATAATCATCGATGATAAATTTGTAAATAATAAAGCGCTTATATTTATAAATAGATTAAGAATCTTGAATTAGGGGAAAACATGACTGGCCATCATGAATCCTTTAATAGTAGAGAAATATGGACATGTAGTCCACAAAGTACCGAAAGTACTTGAAATGCTTAATATACCCTGAAGGTATAAATGTGGTTTAAAATCATATTAAACAATGAAAGTATATAAATTCCTGAAGAATACAAATAACTTTCATTGTTACAAAGAATGCAAAGAACAAGGAGAGTAAATTTCAACCTATTTTTAAGTATCGTTGTAATGAAGCTCTTAATATCCATTGAAGTGGTAGTTGCAATATGCAAATACTTATTAAAGTAGACAAATTCCTGAAGAATATATATAACTTTTGTAGTTATAAAGAATGAAAAAGACATGAAGTGTAGATTACAAATTTCTTCTAAGTATTGTTGTAATGAAAATCTTGATACATCAAGATGAGTAGATTACTTCCTGCTTTCTAGTAATGTTGTAATGAAATTTTTAATATTCATGAAAGATGTATAGTTGCAATGCGCAAAACTAATTTGAAGCATAAAAATGAAAGCACCTGAAGTGTTTGTCATAAAAGTAGCATACAAATGCATAAAATGCAAACCATGTTTGGAAGAAACATCTTAGAAAATTTGATTGTATCAAAGAAAACTATTAATAAATTGTATTATGAATGAGATACATATTTATGGATCCAGAAGTATCTATAACCAATTTAAGTTATCGAAAGACGAATATGAATTCAGAGGAAAATTTAAAATCAGGGGGAGAATTCATAAGTATTTTATAATGCACTCTTTTTCCTTAACTAAGATTTTTCCCATTGGGTTTTTATTAGTAAGGTTTTAACGAGGCATTATCTTGATCCAGAAGTATCAACTCCCTGTAACATTTGAAATAAGCTATAATGTACTCTTTTGCCTTATTTAAGATTTTTCCCACTGGGTTTTTCTTATTAAGGTTTTAATGAGGCATTATCTTGATGCAGAAGAATCAAATGTCTTTTCAAGAAATAACATCTCAAATATGTTATTTAAGTTAAATTATATTTTTATCCTTGACTAAGGTTTTTCCCATCGGGTTTTCCTTTGTGAGGTTTTTACCGACATGTTAAATTGATCCAGAAGTATCAAACTCTATCTGATGCAGTAAAATATTGAAATATGACATACTATATTATACTCTTTTTCCTTCACTAAGATTTTTCCCATAGGGTTTTACTTAGTAAGGTTTTAATGAGGCATTAGTTTGATCCTGAAGTATCAAACTCTTATAAGAAATATCATTTTTAGTATGATATTTATGATTTCACAAGTTGCACTCTTTTCCTCGTTCAAGGTTTTTTTCCCACTGGGTTTTTCTAATAGAGGTTTTTAATGAGGCAAATCTATATCGATTGAATCGATAAATGCAAGCAAGATAATAATGAGGGGGAGCAATCATCATACACGTTTCGAAACGGAAATTTTCAAATTATCCGAGCATTCAAGATTTTGAAGACGCATATTCAAGGGGGAGTGTTATAATATATGTAAATATATAAGTGAATATGCTTTTGTGTTTTTATATTAGTCCCACATCATGGGATATGTTCCATCTCATGCTCCAATGCCTATATATAAAGGAGCCTGTGTAATATAATTATATGAATCAATCTGATATAACCAATCTCTGAATGAATAAAATATATCCATTCTTTTACTCTAATGGCTTCTTCTCTTATTTCTTTAAAACATATTCTTATTTGTTTATAAAAGATATAACAAAAACTTTTGATTTATTTTCAAACATTCTGGTTCTATGACATACAAGCACTAAGTAAACATAACAATTAGTTCTCTTATTTGACATATTTGGTGCAGAGAAACACAAAGAGGTTTAAAGTTATTAAGATGCCTCGTAATCTCAGATCCGTGTTAATCATGCAAAAGTGCAAAGAATTACTACTAAAAATCAACATTAAGCAAGAAGAAATTAGTGGTTAAGAGTTTACCTTCGTGGATTTTGGCATTCGATTAATGCCAAATTTGTCATGTGCAGAGATATTCCGCCGACATAGGCCTCAAGTTTCTATTTTTATGCTAGTTCGCATAGGCTTAGATTTTCAGTGGATGGCTTCTACCTCTAATTCGATTAGCCGCCATGGAAGCACGATGATTTAGTGAAGTGGTCTGTTGATATGAAACGTCTGCCATCATCACATGCGCTACAACCCACCTGCGATGCCCGTACTGATGCATCTTCGTTTGTAGATCTGGGATTATGCAAGGTAATTTAGTTTTAGATTTTTGGATCCATCGGCGTATGGATTGTTGATCTGCGATTTAGCTAATAATAAAATTTCTAGTCATGAAACCTATTTTCTATTTATTATTTCATCATTCAATATCCTTGTGTGATTATTTCAAGATATCAGAAACATCATTTTATATTAGGATAGAGCCTAGTTAATCAATTAGTTATTTTATACATCTTCATTTTACATTTTCAGCGCCTTGCTGTTGGTATTTTGGTGTCTTGGTTTTATCATTGATGAGAAAGATTTTATAAAACCATGGGAAAATGTGAAGATAATCTGGAAAAGTAAGAAACATTTTCATATTGCGTATTACAATTTATTGCTGAAATCATCACATATTGATGTTATTCACCCTTGTTTAATTCATTGATGGAAGTAGTTACTTATTACATATTTAAGCATGTTTAAGTTAAATATATTTGGTATTTATCATCTTCGTTGATGTATGCATTTTCCAACCACGTTGTGCATCTAACTTCTTGGGCGATATAGACAACACTAATGAGTAATTGATGAATGCAAGCCAACTTGTTCGCTTCCTTATTGTTTGTTGTTTATAGTTTGTTACTGAAAATACCGATTAATGCAATCTCTAGTCATATTTTACCTAGTATCATTTATAGCAGTACTTTATTACAATTCACAACAATTACATGGGTAGACTAAAATCATTAGAAAACTAACAATGTGTCAGTTTTGTAATTGTTCTAAAACAATCCTTAAAGGCACCATTGAATTTGGAAATTTTCCAATCAATTACTAAACTGCCAACCTTGCAAAATGATTAATGCAAGCATTTTATATTCAATAGCATTAAGGCATTCAAAATGTTACATTGTAATCATATTATGTTGATGGATTATAATTTTAAATTCCTAAAAGAGCCAAGGACTATGTCTACCAATGGCTACTATAGAGGACAGTGCAAACTGCTATGCCCGAATTTAACCATTCGTTTGCCACAGAAATTGATCCCTATGGAATTGATCAACACCACATGAATATTATATAGGAAACATTTGTAGTTGTTTGTAAGCCGCATCTAACGACCCTGACTCGACCTTCGAAAATCGACACTGAATATGTCACTCGTATTCCAATGCCGCAGATCCAAGCATCGAATCTGGTTCGCCGGAGCTTATAACACATTAAGTACAACACAGCGGAAGAAAACAATGAAATAATATAAAATTAATATCCAACAGTTACAATATCTGATACAATATGATACAACAGAATGATACAATAGATGTCAACACTATCAGAGATACAAGACACAGCGGAAATAATATCTTCAATAGAATGCATCTCCGAAGGAATAGATAGAAGATAAAATCCAAAGCTGCATCCAATTCAATGCTCCAAAGATCACCAAGTCATAAGCTCAAACCCAAAAGCAATCATGCTGAATGAAGCAATTCGATCCAATTGCGATTGCCAAAATCCAAAGATTGAACGCTATCGAATCTACTCTTACTATTCGACTATCTAAAAACACAGCTTAGACTACCCGTGTGGAAGATTGTGGGCACCCAGAGTTTAGAAAATGAACAATAAACTCCGGATCAGTCATGGGACTGGTATGAGCAAACAAAAATAATTTATCTTTAAAACAAACAACAAAATGATTTTGAAAACATTGAAATCCGCAATGCTTTTTATAAAATGAAACTACCACAAGGCTTCCCGCCACACACACCATGCAAACGTAGAATTGGAGGAGATTTCTCCTTATGATAGTCAAAAATCTTGATATGCGAAAACCATTTTGATATTATCATTAATGCATAATGCAGAAAACCTTTCGAAAGTACAATATTAATCTTAGCCAGCATAGACATTTCAAACTACGTCTACTATAGCTACCATCCAAACAGTGGGGCGCCACCATAACTAGATGGAAGGTTATACAACTAAAACTGTACGAGCGCATATTGGAGATTGGATTTTCGAACAAATGGTCTGGCCAAGGAACTTCCCATTGCCACATGGGTACGCCTCTGGCGGGACGCCCCGAGAACCTACCCGGCTCTCTACCAACACAAGGCCAGCGTACTCCCTTCTCGAGAGTAATACCTAAGATGTGCCACCCCCTGTCATTTGCGACCTTTATTCAAGATACCTCAATCACAAAGCAACATCACACAGTAATAAATATACAGTGTCCACATGAGTTAAGTATTTGGGATCCATACCATGATACCACCCTTTTCTAGAAGGAATGGATATACCCTAGGGTGCGACCCCTAAAACCATGCCGCATCTTTCCTGTTTCGACCATTACCGGGTTGTGAGGTCCTGATGCAGTCTCGTCCACAAAGCTACGCTTTTCCACAAAGTCATGCTTTGATCAACAAATGATCAGTAACACTTCGTATGCCACATTGCCAGTTTGGGAATGTATCACTAGTAACCATCAACTACATAACCTCTGAGCTCGTACGTCTCAGAGAAGGGTGTTAAGCTAAGAGAATGAATCTCCGCCACCAAACTGAAATGTATTTGATAGAAACCAGTTTGACATCTCAAAGTGTAATGTCAGACACACATCCATACAAATCTGTTCCGGGTTCGAACAGAACCGAAGGCACTTTCAAAGAAGCCCTTGCAATCCGGGTATTCATAATCCCAATCGGACTTCCCATCACTTAGGGAATCTCTATACCGGCGAGACTCAGTGTAGAGACAATTGACGAGTTATCCTTTCGTTCTCGAAAATACCTGGTCTTCACCACCGGTCTTCAAATGCTATCCATATCGTCGTATCATTATTCGGAATGGGTTGCATGACACAAGGTCCTCTCCCGGCTAAACCGAATAATGAGCGTAATATTTAAAAACATATGGACAATCGAATTTCGGTTAAGTCACAACTTGTTATCCAAAACAATTGGTTTAAACAAAAATATTACTTCACAAAGTTCACCAATCTTTCACAAGATTCATTCATAGTTCTCAAAATTATTTCAATTGGCAAATCTTTTATACAAAAGATATGCTTTTCCAATTCCAAAACAAAGTTTAACAATCTTCCACAAGGATTCAATTATAGCCTTCAAAACAATTCACAATTCAAATCTTTTATACAAATGATACACCTTTTAAAATCCTCTTTAATTTTAAAACAAGGTCCAACCGTCTTTCACCAAGATTCATTCACGGCTTTCAAAACAATTTCCTTTTCAAATTTGATTAACTCATTCAATCTTTAAATCAAAGATTTAATTTATAGCTTCCAAAACAATTCCTTTTTCAAACTTGGAATCCTTTCAATACAATTTGGAAATCCTTTCTTTCAAATGAAAGCTATATTTATTTGAAAATGTAATGACCCGGTATTTTCAACCATTCGCATCCATTATAAGTGTATAGGTAGACACTCATGCCGGAATTGAATTGCTCAAAACACCGCGTTGTAAATAAAAATTTGTCAAATCTCAGAATATACAGTAAATAAAAATCACAGATCACAGACACAGAGTAATAATAATGCAACAGAAGTAAAAGAGATAGTAGTTCATGAAGCTACCATACAAATATATCAGAGTTACATAAGATACAATAGAAGAAATAAAGTATAACAGAAGTTTAAATATGATATCCAAGTACAAGCTGAATAGAACAACCGAACTGAAAAGATGAAACTTGTCAAGTACATAATCTCCAGCGATTCCAATCTCCAGAAAGTGGAAATCCAAATCTGTGAATAACTCAGGCTGACCCGAGCGTAAATAAAAATACAAACACTCGAGTCAGGACATACATACTTATACAATGTAAACCAACTCAAGTGAACTGTAGCAAAGGTACAAGTAACTTAGAAGATGCTTGAGACCGCTCATCCTCTAAGGATCCGTTAAACTATTTACTATGTAGTAATATACGCTATATACAGTAGTGTCTAATCAGTAAAGTATAATAATATAGAAAATAGCGTTAAGGGGATGGTGAACCTTAACGCGGTCGGATCTTTAAAACCAAAATCGTAGTGGGCTCGATATAAGGAGATGACACGGCACGCGAGGCAATGCCAGGGTGGATACACCGTTTGCACTCCCGGACGGGTGGTGACGGCAAGCCAGCAGCTTCCGCCCACCTCGAAAAATACCTCCGAATCAAAGTAGCGCCACATATCGAATCACAAAAGTAATAGAATGGTTTCCGATGGAGCATGCTCGATGAAAGGGTGCGACCCTTTGTGTAGCCCGGTATAGCTCCCGTTTTAGTCATTTATGCCAACTCACGGGAGTTGGGTCCACGTAATATACCTCGAGAACGTCGCCACCATCCTACTTCATTCTGAAATCTCCACCGCGTACACAGTTGTTAAAGTGGTTTTCGGTATTGGCCGGCTATAAGACAATATCAGATCCAGGTCTCTTTAACAACCAATCGTTATTATAACTCGTAGTTATAACTTTAAAAAAAAATATTTTATACTTCAAAATAAAATATCATTTCAACCCAAATCTTTGTCAAAATAAAGATTAAATTATTTCCAAACCATTTCAATATATCATCATACCATATCTTTCGATTCAAATATTTATCAAAATAAATATCAAGTCATTTCTAACCATTTCAATATATTAAATTATCATATCCTTTCAAAACTTCCTTTCAAATCATTTTAATATATCAAAATATCATAACCTTTCAAAACTTCGTTCAAAATATCTTATCTTTCAGCACTTCCTTTCAAATTATTTTAATATCATAATGTCATATCTTTCAAAACTCCATTTTCAAATCATTTTAATATATCAAAATATCATATCTTTTCAAACCACATTTCAATCATTTAATATATCAAAAATATCAAAACCACATTCATTTCAAATCATTATTCATTTTATTCAATTTAAAATACCATTTCAATTCACATTTCAAAACAGTTTATATTCAAAAAAATCATTTTTAATCATTAAAATGAAGTTATTATGTTCAATAATTAAATTATTAAATTTCCAAAATTTTCAACTTCCAAAGTTCATTTATTCACTTAAGTTTATCAAAAAAGTGAAAATTCACTTTTCGTGGCATTTAGAAAACGCTACGGAAAGATACATTCAAAACAGTTCAATTTAACAAAAGACAACATTTTAAAATGTTGTAATAGGCTTAAATTCCAAATAAACTTAGTTAAATTCAAAAATTATAGCACTTACAAAAATTGTTATAATAGCTTTTAATTCAATTTAGCTTTTTAGTTCATTATCATCAGCTATAGCATTTACAAATGTTGTAATATCATTTACATTGTAATTAATAGCATTTCAAAAATGCAGTCAATTAACTTCAAATATTCAATATAATTTCTCAACCAATTATATTTTTATTTAAAACATTTTTAACTCATAAAATCATACATTTTCACATTTATAAACATCATTTAATTTTCCTCAAGTTCATGATTTTATAAAGTTAAATTTCCATTCAAAAATCAAGATTTAATAATAATTCACTTATTAAATTGCAATGTTCAAATTTAAATTCATTGCATTAAATTTCAACTTAACACTTAAGTTCAAATTCTCAAATATAACTTAGTTTATTTTTATTTACTTAACTAAAAGTTCACTTTTAAGTCAATTTCATATATTTTCAATTTAGTTATATTTCAAAATTTCAACTTAAAGTATTCATTCATTTCACATTTCAACTTTATTAAAAATCATTAATATGATATAAAATCACTTTAAAATTAATTTAAATTCAAAATATCATAAATTTACCATATTTTCAAAGTTAATTTAAATTCCATTAAAAATTAAATCAAAATTTCCAAAATAACTTACATTCGTATTTTCTAACTTTTCATTAATTCATTTTACTTACAATTATTCAGAAAATCAATAATATTTTACAAAAATCCTTTTTAATTAGATTTAAATCAAAAAAAAATTTAATATTTACATTTCTAATTTTTTTTAAATTTTAGAAAACATATATTAACTACGGGTCTGTATATAATTTTCTACACTAGGAAAAGCGATACGGGTAATATATCATTTCAACCCGTAATTTACAAAGAAAATCCAGGTTTTATCATTTCAAACCCGCAGTCCCAAATAAATGAAATAAATTGAAAATCATTCGGGCCTATCATTTCAGCCCATAACAATTTTTCCTTATTCTAAAGTCCGTTTGGATATGTATCATTTCAACCCATAGTGATTTCTAATCTACAGGGAACTTGCAGTATGATAAACATATATAAATGAACAGTAACAACATATATATGATAACAGATGATACGACATGAAATTTAACAGGTTTAACATCATATAGAAAAAAATCACATGGCAGTTATAACATCATATTTAATTCTACATATTCAGTTGTTGTTGTTTCACAACTGCATAAGTATAAATGTCGTGTGAGCTTTACTCACCTTTTATGGCTGGAGATTGCAATACAAGTGGCACAACGGATTCCAAAAGGCAATAGCACGATTTTTGATTTGAGTGGAGAGCAAATCCAAGCTATAAAACTTGTGTTATAACCCAAAAAAAAAATTATAATTCAATACAACATTGAATAGGAATAACTTTGAATTGGAAAGCAATATGAATACACAACTTTTTTTGCCTTGCTTTCTACACTTGCTAGCACGGCTTAGGGAATGTTTTGGATCAGATTTGGACATACTTTAGTTCAGGTTTGGGTCCTATAAGGCATGGCTACAAGGTATTGAAGTGGTGGAGGAGTTACTACGCATGAATATGAAGAGGTTTATGCAAAATAGTGGTTTTTGGTTCATTTTGGGCTTGGCTACATGGATCTATGGCTTGGCTATGGCATGTTTCAGATCTGGACAGAGGATGAAGGTGATGGTTAGGGGTGTGTCAAGGTGGTGGTGGAGCAATAGGAGGTGGCCAAGGTCATCTAAGGTGATGGTGATGAAGACTAGGTGGCTAGACATGCTTTTTAAGGAGTTTTAACATAGTTTTTGTGGATTTTGCATCATGGGATGGTCATGGCACTTGCAGGTCAGAGGAGGAAGGGTTTTGGTCGTGTATGATGTGGGGAAGGAAGTGGTGGTGGTCGGTGGAGGAGATGATGGAGGTATTAGGCCAAACAAAGCAAGAGAAGCAAGGCAAAAATCAAGCAAAACAATAGAAAAAGGAAGAAGAAAAGAGAGAAGAGAGGAGGCCATTACCAAGGAAGTTTGAAGAAGCCATGAGAATGAGAAGTGCTGAGTTTTTTTTCACATGAAAATTGAAGGGAATACACAGCAAATGAAAAAAATGCACGGCCTAGAGGAGTAATGGAGAGGTTATGGCAAATGAAACGACTTTGGAAAATGAAACGTCTAGAAATGAGACGCATTTCCGTTTTCTAAAGATCAAATAAAAACAACAATAAATCAAAAAATACCTTAGAAAACCGAAACCAAGTGAAATAATATGAAAATAAATAATTAATTTTAAAGAAAATATAAAAAGGATGAAAGAAATTGCTTAAAAATACAAAACAGTGTCTAGAAATTAGAAACAAATCACTACTAGTCTTGGAAAAATATCCACTTCATTTTAAAAATATCATGAAGTGAAAATTTGAAATAAAATAATTTGGTTATCATTTTTAAAATAAAATAAATAATTATATTGGAGAAAAATAGAAAAAGAACTAAAGAAAATGTTTAAAAATTGAAAACAGGGCATGGAAATTACAAGAAAAATACTACCAGCTCTAGAAAAATTCGTACCTCACTTTAAAAATATTAAAAGAAAAAACATACATAAAATAACATATCAATACATATTACAAAAAAAATATGACAAAGAAAAATAAAATTTATACTATTTAAAATAATAAAATAGCAGAATAAACGAATTGCACTCAATATTGAAATATACATAACTTTTACAATTTAAATCCGTTTCCAACGAAACAAAAAGTAGTGTTCTTAAAATTTTATGTACTTTCATAATAAAAGATAAAATTTAAATTTTCAAACTTTTAAAAATTTAAATTAAAAGTCAAAGTTTGACTATTTTGACCAAAAATTCACTTTTTGGAAAATATTCTTTTTAGTCATGCTTTGGAATGATAATTCATATCAAAACTAAAGTTTATCATTCAAAATAAATAAAATAAGTTTTTAAATCAAAAATTCAAATAAAATATAAAAAAAATCCCAAAATACAGGGTTGTTACACTCTCCCCCACTCAAAACTTTTCGTCCCCGAAAAGGAATGAGGTACGGGAAAGCACAGAAAAAGATAGAGTGAAACAAGATTAGGACAAGATGACAAGGAGAAGGAAATTATACATGATAACTATTGTGATAGGTAAGTTTAACAAGGTGCAGATTTATCAAAGATCATAGAAAGATTTCTAAACAGAAAGATTATAGAAAGATGCTCATACCAGTCTATAGGAAGATAAGAATAATAAGGACAACAAAAGATAATTTGAAAAACAAAATAAGGAAATAAATTTGAAAGCATGGAAATTTCAACTTAATTTTTTTTATATGTTAAATAAATCGTTAACTATCTCAAATTTCATTATTTTATTATCCAATCATCTTAAATTAACAATTTCTAAAACTATGGGTTTGAAAAAATAATCATTTATTACACTCACAATGTACTTAATAAATTTTATTCTTCTTTATTCCTAATTAAAATTAAATTTATTCCGCTCAATATATTTATCACTTATGTTAAACATACTTACACTTATTATAACTGCTTTCTTTTATTCTTAGTTCTTTTAACATTATTTTATTGTAAGTTATTCAATTACCCTTTATTATATTTACCTCTGTTAATCATTTTATATTTAAAATTTAAGTATATAACATTTATTACAACCACTCAATTTTTATTTATAAAATCTTTTTATATTGTATATTATCCAATTACATTGTTAACATTTGAAAAATTAAGGTAAGTTGTATTGAATGCAATTGTATTATACAATTAAATCATTTCATGCTTGAATATTCATCTAAAATTTTTATTTTCTTTTTATAATTGAAATTATTCTTAAAAATAAAATTTAAGAATTAAATTTTCGATTTGTTTAAACCATTTAGAGATAACTAAAGGTATGTACATAGTTTATCAAATCAAATTTAAAGCATATGTCTATATATATTATAGATCAAGTCATATTTTAGAATTCAAATCGAATTGATTTCCAAAACAAAGCTGTAGCAAGATTATAGAGCGGTCTCTTCACTTCGAAACTCGAAAATAAACGTCGATGATGCTGCAGTCATTACCGAAGTTATTTCCCAGCGACAATGAGAAGAGCGCTAATTTTAAACTTAAAATTCTTTGGAAACAAATTTCTATTTGAAAATACTTTAAATGATATAACCTTTTAAAACATTAAACACAAGGTTTGAAACCATCGGAAATTAAATTCTCAAATTCCTTGTTTTAACTTCATTTCTGTTCCCAAATCAATTTATAAACAACTATCTATAAATTCATTTATAGAACAATAAATGATAAATTAAGTATTATCATTTCAAACAATCAATTTTAAATCAATTTATTAAGTTCCATAAATTTACTTATATATCAAAATTTTATTTCACTAACCAAATTTTAAAATAATATTGTGTCAGTTTGTTCTGTCAAAGTGTTTTAGAAATCCTATCGATAGCGTTGATCAGACGAATCGATCGAGAACCCAAATCAACATCAACAACTCAAACAACACAATATATAAAACATAGATTTACAAGTATAGTTCAAAATGTTAGGAGATAGGTTAGAAACAAAAGACAAGATGATTAAATAACAAAATAGGGAGGTGGCTAAGCTTAAGTAAATCACAGGCAACCTTGACCGGGTAAACCATGACTTAAAGAATAAGATCGATGTGGATTTTCTCTAGGGTAAATCTACATTGATCTCAAGAGTTAGAGTTTGGGATAACAAAAGATATTAGCATCTAAACCAAGGATAGATATAAATCTTTGGTGAAACGATGCTAATTGTAAAGGAGTTTCCCCCCTTTTTCAATTCAATTTGAAAATGGCGTGACCGCCGACTCACTAAAAAGATCATTCGACGTGGAGTTATGGAATACTCCATAGTCAAAAGAAGATGAATAGCGAGGGATACGAATGGATTTTGGAACCGTAGGGAACGTTCCAAAATTCAAAGGAATCGAGTCAAAAGGGAGAGATTCAAACTCGAACGAAAGTGATTCTGTAAATACATTCACTCCATATGCTGAGTTTTGCCTAGAGCTACCAAAGCTCTAATACCAACTGTAACGACCCGGTATTTTCAACCATTCGCAACCATTATAAGTGTATAGGTAGACACTCATGCCGGAATTGAATTGCTCAAAATACCGCGTTGTAAATAAAAATTTGGCAAATCTCAGAATATACAGTAAATAAAAATCACAGATCACAGACACAGAGTAATAATAATGCAACGGAAGTAAAAGAGATAGTAGTTCATGAAGCTACTATATAAATATATCAGAGTTACATAAGATACAATAGAAGAAATAAAGTATAACAGAAGTTTAAATATGATATCCAAGTACAAGCTGAATAGAACAACCGAACTGAAAAGATGAAACTTGACAAGTACATAATCTCCAGCGATTCCAATCTCCAGAAAGTGGAAATCCAAATCTGTGAATAACTCAGGCTGACCCGAGCGTAAATAAAAATACAAACACTCGAGTCAGGACATACATACTTATACAATGTAAACCAACTCAAGTGAACTGTAGCAAAGGTACAAGTAACTTAGAAGATGCTTGGGACCGCTCATTCTCTAAGGATCCGTTAAACTATTTACTATGTAGTAATATACTCTATATAAAGTAGTGTCTAATCAGTAAAGTATAATATAGAAAATAGTGTTAAGGGGATGGTGAACCTTAACGCGGTCGGATCTTTAAAACCAAAATCGTAGTGGGATTGATATAAGGAGATGACACGGCACGCGAGGCAATGCCAGGGTGGATACACCGTTTGCACTCCCGGACCGGTGGTGACGGCAAGCCAGCAGCTTCCGCCCACCTCGAACAATACCCCCGAATCAAAGTGGCGCCACACATCGAATCACCAAAGTAATAGAATGGTTTCCGATGGAGCATGCTCGATGAAAGGGTGCGACCCTTTGTGTAGCCCGGTATAGCTCCCGTTTTAGTCATTTATGCCAACTCACGGGAGTTGGGTCCACGTAATATACCTCGAGAATGTCGCCACCATCCTACTTCATTCTGGAATCTCCACCGCGTACACAGTTGTTAAAGTGATTTTCGGTATTGGCTGGCTATAAGACAATATCCGATCCCGGTCTCTTTAACAACCAATCGTTATTATAACCCGTAGTTATAACTTTAAAAAAAAAATTATACTTCAAAATAAAATATCATTTCAACCCAAATCTTTGTCAAAATAAAGATTAAATTATTTCCAAACCATTTCAATATATCATCATACCATATCTTTCGATTCAAATATTTATCAAAATAAATATCAAGTCATTTCTAACCATTTCAATATATTAAATTATCATATCCTTTCAAAACTTCCTTTCAAATCATTTTAATATATCAAAATATCATAACCTTTCAAAACTTCGTTCAAAATATCTTATCTTTCAGCACTTCCTTTCAAATTATTTTAATATCAAAATGTCATATCTTTCAAAACTCCATTTTCAAATCATTTTAATATATCAAAATATCATATCTTTTCAAACCACATTTCAATCATTTAATATATCAAAAATATCAAAACCACATTCATTTCAAATCATTATTCATTTTATTCAATTTAAAATACCATTTCAATTCACATTTCAAAATAGTTTATATTCAAAAAAATCATTTTTAATCATTAAAATGAAGATATTATGTTCAATAATTAAATTATTAAATTTCCAAAATTTTCAACTTCCAAAGTTCATTTATTCACTTAAGTTTATCAAAGCAGTGAAAATTCACTTTTCCTGGCATTTAGAAAACGCTACGGAAAGATACATTCAAAACAGTTCAATTTAACAAAAGACAACATTTTAAAATGTTGTAATAGGCTTAAATTTCAAATAAACTTAGTTAAATTCAAAAATTATAGCACTTACAAAAATTGCTAGAATAGCTTTTAATTCAATTTAGCTTTTTAGTTCATTATCATCAACTACAGCATTTACAAATGTTGTAATATCATTTACATTGTAATTAATAGCATTTCAAAAATGCAGTCAATTAACTTCAAATATTCAATATAATTTCTCAACCAATTATATTTTTATTTTAAACATTTTTAACTCATAAAATCATACATTTTCACATTTATAAACATCATTTAATTTTCCTCAAGTTCATGATTTTATAAAGTTAAATTTCCATTCAAAAATCAAGATTTAATAATAATTCACTTATTAAATTGCAATGTTCAAATTTAAATTCATTGCATTAAATTTCAACTTAACACTTAAGTTCAAATTTTCAGATATAACTTAGTTTTATTTTTATTTACTTAACTAAAAGTTCACTTTTAAGTCAATTTCATAAATTTCCAATTTAGTTATATTTCAAAATTTCAACTTAAAGTATTCATTCATTTCACATTTCAACTTTATTAAAAATCATTAATATGATATAAAATCACTTTAAATTAATTTAAATTCAAAATATCATAAATTTATCATATTTTCAAAGTTAATTTAAATTCCATTAAAAATTAAATCAAAATTTCCAAAATAACTTACATTCATATTTTCTAACTTTTCATTAATTCATTTTACTTACAATTATTCAGAAAATCAATAATATTTTACAAAAATCCTTTTTAATTAGATTTAAATCAAAATGTTTTAATATTTACATTTCTAAAAAATTTTAAATTTTTTTAGAAAACATATATTAACTACGGGTCTGTATATAATTTTCTACACTAGGAAAAGTGATACGGGTAATATATCATTTCAACCTGTAATTTACAAAGAAAATCCGGGTTTTATCATTTCAAACCCGCAGTCCCAAGTAAATTAAATAAATTGAAAATCATTCGGGCCTATCATTTCAGCCCATAACAATTTTCCCTTATTATAAAGTCCGTTTGGGTATGTATCATTTCAACCCATAGTGATTTCTAATCTACAGGGAACTTGCACTATGATAAACATACATAAATGAACAGTAACAACATATATATGATAACAGATGATACGACATGAAATTTAACAGGTTTAACATCATATAGAAAAAAAATCACATGGCAGTTATAACATCATATTTAATTCTACATATTCAGTTGTTGTTGTTGTTTCACAACTGCATAAGTATAAATGTCGTGTGAGCTTTACTCACCTTTTATGGCTGGAGATTGCAATACAAATGGAAAAACGGATTCCAAAAGGCAATAGCACGATTTTTGATTTGAGTGAAGAGCAAAGCCAAGCTATATAACTTGTGTTATAACCCAAAACAAAAAAAAAATTATAATTCAATACAACATTGAATAGGAATAATTTTGAATTGAAAAGCAATATGAATACACAACTTTTTTTGCCTTGCTTTCTACACTTGCTAGCACGGCTTAGGGAATGTTTTGGCTCAGATTTGGACATACTTTGGTTCAGGTTTGGGTCCTATAAGGCATGGCTACAAGGTATTGAAGTGGTGGAGGAGTTACTACGCATGAATATGAAGAGGTTTATGCAAAATAGTGGTTTTTGGTTCATTTTGGGCTTGGCTACATGGATCTATGGCTCGGCTATGGCATGTTTCAGATCTGGACAGAGGATAAAGGTGATAGTTAGCGGTGTGTCAAGGTGTGGTGGAGCAATAGGAGGTGGCCAAGGTCATCTAAGGTGATGGTGATGAAGACTAGGTGGCTAGACATGCTTTTTAAGGAGTTTTAACATAGTTTTTGTGAATTTTGCATCATGGGATGGTCATGGCACTTGCAGTCAGAGGAGGAAGGGTTTTGGTCGTGTATGATGTGGGGAAGGAAGTGGTGGTGGTCGGTGGAGGAGATGGTGGAGGTATTAGGCCAAACAAAGCAAGAGAAGCAAGGCAAAAATCAAGCAAAACAATAGAAAAAGAAGAAGAAAAGAGAGAAGAGAGGAGGCCATTACCAAGGAAGTTTGAAGAAGCCAGGAGAATGAGAAGTGCCGAGTTTTTTTCACATGAAAATTGAAGTAAATACACAGCAAATGAAAAAAATGCACGGCCTAGAGGAGTAATGGAGAGGTTATGGCAAATGAAACGACTTTGGAAAATGAAACGTCTAGAAATGAAACGTCTAGAAATGAAACGCATTTCTGTTTTCTAAAGATCAAATAAAAACAACAATAAATCAGAAAATACCTTAGAAAACCGAAACCAAGTGAAATAATATGAAAATAAATAATTAATTTTAAAGAAAATATAAAAAGGATGAAAGAAATTGCTTAAAAATACAAAACAGTGTCTAGAAATTGCAAACAAATCACTACTAGTCTTGGAAAAATATCCACTTCAGTTTAAAAATATTATGAAGTGAAAATTTGAAATAAAATAATTTATTTATCATTTTCAAAATAAAATAAATAATTATATTGGAGAAAAACAGAAAAAGAACTAAAGAAAATGTTTAAAAATCGAAAACAGGGCATGGAAATTACAAGAAAAATACTACTAGCTCTAAAAAAATTCCTACCTCACTTTAAAAATGTTAAAAGACAAAAACATACATAAAATAACATATCAATACATATTACAAAAAAATTATGACAAAGAAAAATAAAATTTATACTATTTAAAATAACAAAATAGCAAAATAAACGAATTGCACTCAATATTGAAATATACATAACTTTCACAATTTAAATCCGTTTCCAACGAAACAAAAAGCGGTGTTCTTAAAATTTTATGTACTTTCATAATAAAAGGTAAAATTTAAATTTTCAAACTTTTAAAAATTTAAATTAAAAGTCAAAGTTTGACTATTTTGACCAAAAATTCACTTTTTGGAAAATATTCTTTTTAGTCATGCTTTGGAATGATAATTCATATCAAAACTAAAGTTTATCATTTAAAATAAATAAAATAAGTTTTTAAATAAAAAATTCAATTAAAATAATTAAAATATTAAAAAAAATCCCAAAATAGAGGGTTGTTACAGAAAATAAGTGGTTTTCATTTTGGAAAGATCAAATTACATTTGCACGAGTTTAAAGCTCTTCAAGTATAAAATTTGGTTTAAATTCAAATTCCCAAAACAATACTTTTTAAACAAATCATAATTTCCAAACCTAGAATTCAATTTCAAATTTTGAATTCAAATTCAAACCAAATTATTTAAATTTCAAAACTTTATTAAGTTATTCACAATAACTTTTATCTTTAAAATTCTTTTTCAAAAGCTTTTCATATTTAACCCAATTCCATTTCCCCAAAACCATTTGAATTCAAAATTCAATTTTAAAACCATTTCAAAAATCTGTGACTTAACCAATTTCCTTGTGCAATCCATATTTGTGTGTGTATAAGTGTGGCCCAGGGGTTTACACAATAAAAGTGCAACATCATCAATCAGCACAGATTCGAATACAACAATATATTTGATAAGCGGTGTAAACTTGAACGCTTATCTTATTCACAGATCATAGATAAATAACATAGGTACATCGCAGATAAATAAATTACATTCATCACGGCTTGAATTAAAATAATCCAAATCACAAAGCATCACACAGTAGGGATATCAAACAATTCACAACATTCAATTGAATACAGTCATCCATAAGAAAGATAAATTGATCATCTGATTAATTGAAACCAGATTAATCATTAATCCAGGTTAATTAATCAGTTATAAATTATTTTAGTTAATTAACCTTAAATAATCAATTTATTTTGAAATTATTAATTAATCAACCTTAATTATAAATTAATTAAACCTCTAATCATTAAATAATTGACCCATAATTATTCAATTATCCTTTAATTAATTATCCTTAATTAATTACATAAATTGTTTAGCCCTTGATTAATTATCCTTTAATTAATTACATTAATTAATTAACCCTTAATTAATTGTCATTTAATTAATCATCTTTAATTAATTATAATAAGTGATTATCCCTAATCATATAATTAATTAAGTAATTATCATTTAATCATTTGGTTGATTAACTTTAATCATTAATTAATTCATCCCTAATTAATTAATTTCCTTTTAATTAACTAATCTCATTTATTAAATTATCCTTAAATGAATCAAGTAATTAACTTTATTTAATTATTCTCAAATTAATTACCTTAATTAATTAATCACATTATTTAATAACCTTAAAACTTTTAAAACTTTAAAACTTGTCTGCAAACATTTTGCTTTATCTTTCATTTTGATTTTCTTTACTTAAAACAAATCTGTTAGAGGTTTCATTTTAAAACTTGCATTTGATTTTACTTTAACTTTAAAACCTGTATTTTAAAACTGGTATAGGTTCTTACATACAACTAGGAAGCTCATCACATTAAAAGCCCGAGCAAACTCTCCAAAATCCCCGAGTCTCTCTCGTACCACTCATGATCCACTCACGTCCCCGAGTCACTCACGCAACATTCTCGGGAACGACTCCGACTCCCTTCATCTCCTCTAAAACACAACACACCAGACAAAACAACCCAACTCAACCGTGCACATGCATGCGCACATCCACTTTGGCCACCGCTGACCGACGCCGCTAGCCTTCCCAAGTCGACGACCATCCTCTCTGATGACCCGACCAACCAGTTCACCGATATATCCAACATAATGAAATCGAGCCTTCTCATCAAAACTAGTGCAAACACAGATGACCAAACTCCTTCCCCGTCGATGAACTCCTCCACCAGAACTCAAACCCTCCGACCAGAGCATCGTCACAGATCCACGTGACAATTCACCCCTTGCAAACCACTCCGGCCTTCCCACGGTGACGAAACGACCTCGAACACAACCTCAACCAAAACTGCCTTTCGAACCCTACTCCGGTCAACTGCTATCACCACGTTCACTAGAAAAATTTGTGAGCAATTTTCTGACAATCTATGATGCTCGAACTATCTTCCATCACAATTTCGATGAGGATAAACTCGCCGATCAATAGTAATTTATAGAAATGCTTTTTCTGATCATCTAACCAATTCACGACCATCACTTGCTTAAAAATCATAAGATCTCCACCAAAAATTATTCTCTTGAAATACGAACACGATTACGTTATCAGATTTTGAAATTGAAACACTCGAATTTTCTGATTCATGGTGATTTTACTGTAAATAAATATTTTACACAATATCCACTTAATATTTTTCCCTGAAATTATTTTTAAAATTTAAATTATAACATTATAAACAACTTTCATTCAGACATTATAATCAAATTTTGGTTATACGAAGAGGTATGAATTTTTTTCTTGGGTTTGATTTCTTTTAAAAACTGTAACTTTGAAGACAGAGAGGTGTCTGTACACACAATCACCTATATACACACATACAGGCATGTTTACATCCATGCAAGCACATTCCACAATCAACATTCAATACTAATCACATGCAAAACCAAAGTACATGTGGGTTTAAGAGTTTGCTCACCTGACATGAAAGCAGAGAATAGATTTGAATGCTTAAACCTGGAAATGCTCTGGACTTTGAAACTTTGATCTCAAGCTTTTATTTCTGAATTTGAAATGCTTTTGAATCTTGGTTTCCAACCTTTTAAACTTTGAATTGTTGGTTTGATTTTCCAGATTTCCAAGGTTGAGTTTTTTCTTTGATTGCTTTGCATTTCACTTTGATTTGTTCCAATGTTTTGAAAATTTTGAATTTGTTGAAGTTGATCTGATTTGTAGTTTGCTTCTTGATTCTGATCCCAGGTTTGCTGAAGACTTAATACAGGTTGATATGCTTGAATCCAGTTTTGATTTCATTTGTTTTAATTTACTTTTTTTTATCTATGCATGTTTTTCTCAATTAAATTTCAAAAGAAAAGAAATTGTCTCGCCACTTGTACACTTATGAATGAATTTAAGTTGCACTTGTATTAATTCATGTTAGAATGTTTACAAATGTTTAAAGTAAAAATCCTTATTTTACAAATGTCATAACAAGGTAAATTTTTATGTTTAAACCCTTAAGTATTAATATCTTAACATATGTTTATATATTTATTAACATCTTATTCAAATTTTATTTACATATAAATTTTGTTTACTAATTATCTCAAGCTTACACTTGTTTAATTCCTCATCACCTGGTTTACACTTGTTTAAAACAAGTAAATTTGTGTCCAAAACCTTTGTTCAAATTAATTTATAGTTTATAGTTTAAAACCCCTTTTAACATTATATTTACAACTTAGTTCATAACTAATCCTAAAAGAAAGAACATTAAATCTTATTAAATGTTATATCTACATAGATTTGCACTTTTATAAATTAGTTAATATGTTTATATTTTACAAACCAAATTTTATTCCATAAGATATGTTCATTTTAAGACTTTTTATATTTTCAATTTAGCTTTACAACCCATTTTTGTCAAATCTTTTTTTTAAATTGAAACTATTATATATATACATTTTTTTCAATTACTTATACTTATACAATTTATAAAGGAAAATGAATTGGAAATAATTTATAAATAATCATACATATATAATTCTTAATTTATAAATCTTTTTAAATCTAATTTATTTGTTAAATCAAATTCCAAAATATAACTTTCATATATATATATATATATATATATATATATCATACATTATAATTAGAAAAAAAAATTTATTCATCTCAAAATATAGAGTATTCTAAATTCAGTTTTATTTCTAAAATATTTAATCTTGAATTTCAAACTCCAAATTCAATTTAAAAATCCATTTATATACATAAGTAAACATATATCTTATTCAATTTGGAAATTTCAAATAATTACACAACTTTATATGATACTTATTTTTGAATTCCAATCCAAAATTCTATTTTCACAATCTATTTATAAAACACATATTTTAATTGTTTTTGGAGAAACTCAAATTAATTTACCAATTAATCTCACAATTTAATTCAAAATTTTATATTAATCACCAAATATTCCAAAGTTTAATTCTAAAGATCAAATTAACTATCGAATTAATCGTAGCTAAATTCCAGGAATGTTATAGATTTCCCCCCTTAAGAAAATTTCGTCCTTGAAATTTGCCAAGGAGACAACAAAAGAATATAGAAAGATCGAGAGATAAATCGCCAGATGAAGCTGAATATCTATTCTGCATTTGGCTTACCAAATTAGAATGTCAAAAATAGAAACGAGAACAAATCTATTTAACACTTCACAAGATATTCGGGTCATCCAGATCTATGAAGTATGTAGGAGCATTGGTTAGTTTGAAGGGCAACTAACTGTTCGTAGAACATATCTGGACCCCAAAGTGTAACAACCTTGGTTTTGTGATTACCTATGAAAATAAATTATAATGATGGTTATAATTTAAAATGGAGGAATAAAATAAATTTGGAGATGTAAAATTTTGTTAAAAATTGTTTGTTTTATAATAAACAATGTGTACTTGGTGAAATAAAATGGTAATAAGATGGTTTGGTTGGAAATTAAATGTGGATAATGGAATTATGTTAATTTGGTGGTGAATTAATTAAATAAAAGATAAAAGCAATTAATTCAGCATTTATTTGTTGTAAATAAATATAAAATGGAGAGAATAAAGTTTTGAAAAACTTTTATAAGTTATTTTGGGATAATATTGAACATTGAATTGTTTTATTTTGGTAGAATGTAATAATTGTGGAAATAGTGGTCAAATAGTGATTTTTGTTAATTTTAATGATGTATTAAAATTAAATATGGTAAATATTATAAATAAAAATTTGGAATTTTATTTAGAAACAACATTTAGGTGTAAGAATAATCTTAATATTGTTTTTATGATGAATTGGACAAGGAAATGATTTTTGTGTAAATTTTTGTTGATTAAAATGTTGTTTTATGTAAATAATAGTGTAAATTTAAGTATTTAATCAAAAGGAAATTTTAATGATGGAAATTTATTTTTAGTGGCTAAATTAATTTTAAAAGATTTAGTTGCATTTTTATAAAGATAGAAACATGTTTTGTATAAATTATTTGGTGAATTAAGTGATGAAAATGGTGAAAACATGTTAATAGTATAACATAACTAAAATTTGTTTAAGTATTATGACATTATTGCTTATTGGGTAAGGAAATTAACCCCAAGCCCAAAACCATTTTCTAGAGGAGAGGAAACTTGTGCCTGTACGTACAATCCATCTCCTCCTTCCTTTCTTTCTCTGAGATAAACCAAAACCCAAAAATGGCTTCTTCTTCAAAGCTCTAAATCAAATTTCTAAGCCTCCAAACTTTAAATTATAAGAAGATTAAGAAATTAAAATATCCTACAGGTAATCTCTCTCAAACCCTAAACTATTGCATCCATCTTTTGATTTGAGAAAGGATTATTCACTGTAATTGTTTTTCAAGTTTGCATGTTTATTATCTTCTTCTCTACAGGTTTCTAGAGCTTATTCAAGTCTAAAGCATCAATATTTTTGCTTGCTAAATTGTCAATTTGCTACAAACAAATCCTAAGGTGAGTATTAGCTCATACTTCTAACTTAAATAAGCTTGAATGCCAATTATATGTTGTCATCTTTGTTGTTTGCTGGAAAAAAATTCCAGAAATTGAACCTGAAACTAATTTAATCATATCTCTCACGTTTCTTATCCAAATTCAATGATTTTGAATGTTCTGGAAAGCATAGGCTTTTTGCTAAAAGTTTTATGTTTTGACTTTTATGAATTTTTGAGTTTAATTTGGTCAAAAATGCACTTCTTTGTCATGTCCCGAGAGCAAAAGACAGTGACAATAAATCCTGACCTGATAATTATTTTAGGTACATCTTTTGAACTGTAAGTCCGAATTAGGTGATTCTTTTTTTGAATTCTATATATAAAAATTCTCTTCAACTTTTATGTTTTATGGTTCGTAAAAACCTATGATCTACAGGGTCAAAATGGCTCTTTAAGATACAGCCATGTTGTTATGCATATTGTTCTCAGTTTTGTAATTTTAGACATGAGAATTAAAATCGTCATAACTTTTGACTCAATTGTCTAAATTAGGTGATTATTTTTTTGAATTTTATCTTTTGTAATTCTCTTCAACTTTTATGTTTTATGATTTAACAAATTTTGGGTTTTACAGGTAAAAATGGCTCCTTAAGCCGCAACCCTGATGTTATGCATATTGTTCTCAGTTTTGTAATTTTAGACCTGAGAATTAAAATCGTCATAACTTTTGACTCAATTACCTAAATTAGGTGAATATTTTTTTGACTTTTAGATTTTGTAGTGCTCTTCAACTTTCATGTTTTATGATTTAAAAATTTCTTGGTTTTACAAGGTCAAAATGGCTCCTTAAGCCGCAGCCCTGATGTTATGCATATTGTTCTCAGTTTTGTAATTTTAGACCTGAGAATTAAAATCGTCATAACTTTTGAGTCGATTGTCCAAATTAGGTGATTCATTTTCTGTAATTTATCATTTGCAATGCTCTTAACTTTCATGTTTTATGATTTAAAAAATTATGGGATCTACAGGGTCAAAAAGGCTTTTTAAGCCGCAGCCCTGTTGTTATGCACATTGTTCACAGTTTTGCAATTTTATACCTGAGAAATAAAATTGCCATAACTTTTTACTCGAACATCCGAATTAGTTGATTCTTTTTCTGACTTCAAGATGTTCCAATCATCTTTAACTTTTATGTTTTATGTTTTCTCAAATTTTGAGTTTAAAAGGGGCAAACTGGCAAAACAAGCCGCAGGCCTGAGTTCTTTTGCAAAGTTTGAGCATTTTCCGTTGAATTGTTTGTGAATTCGATGATTTCGAGCATTCTTTTGAGATGGTTCTAAAAGGCTAACTTCTAATAATAGAAAAGGTGACATTAACGTCGATTCGCACTACGAATTAACCGTTTCATTTGGGTTTTGTCGTATGTTAATTTTTGAATTTTCATCGATTTTTGTTGTTTCTGTGCACGTGTTTTCTAAACCATTGTCAGAATGTTTTTTAAAATGGAAAATATTTCAAAGTAAATGTTTTATAAAAGTTTATAATTAATTTTAAAGCCATATATACATATATGTTTGTGTGTGCGTGTGTGTTTTCTCTATAATAAAGAGAATTTCAGAGCAACAATTTCCAAATAATTTTCAAAATCGTTTAAAAACACGTTTTCTCGAAGTAAGTATTTTCTATATAAAAGAACACATATTTTTGCATTCTTCGAGAGAACGAGGAAGCGACTTAAACGGTATAATAAACCACGTGGTATGGGACACGCATGTTTGTTATACTGGTTAATTCCGGACTTGTTCCTTTGAAGCTACACACATTGGAAGTTGGTAACACATTTCGTTGTTGTTTCCAGTACTCGGCCGGGGGGGCCACATATTTACATCAGGCCGGGGGGGCCAACGTTGATAAGCGCACTAGTACAGTACTTGGCAAGGCCGGGGGGCACTCATAGCACGTGCAGTTGTTGTTGTTATGGATCCATACCGTTGTTGTTCCTATTTCTAGATTTCATTCTTATTGATTTTTAGATTTTGTTGTTTTCTATATGTTCACCATATTGTTGTTCTTGGTGTTATATATATAGCCTATGTTGTAACGCCCCGAAAATTTTCGACTTTCGAAAATTCAACATCGATACTCACTTTATCGACTGCCGAGAAATCGAAGGCCGAAAACCGGATAGTTATGGGTTTTAAAAAGAATTTAAGAAAAAGAAAGAAGAAAGAAAATAGAGGGAAAAGATAGAGAAGAAAAAACAGAAAATAGGAAGAAGAGAAATTAGAAAAGAGAACAGAAAATTTTAAAATAGAAGAAAAAGAGAATAGAACGGAACAGAACAGAAAACAACAGAACAACATCAGAATCTCACAATTCGCAGCGGAACAACATATAGTAATAAATGAATAATCTTTAAACAAAGAACTATATCAGTTATTACATCACATTATATTACATTACATCAAATCATCAGAGTGTACAACAACATACAACATCAACAAACAATGCAGCGGAAAAAGAAATACTATATAAGTAATATGCCATGCCATCCAGCTTGCCTCCAGCAACTCCTGAATATCCAGAATATCCTGATAAACCTTAACTCTTGACTGCCCGTGTGGAAATTGGTGGGCACCCAGAGTTTAGGAAGGAAAACAATAAACTCCAAGTCAGTCATGTGACTGGTGTGAGAACTCAAAATAGTTTATTTTTCTTTAAAAATCAAAATAGAGAGATATTTTTAAATTCAATTCGCAATGCTTTTAAAAATGAGACTACCGTAAGGCCTCCCGCACACACACACATGCAAACGCAGAATCGGAGGAGATTTCTCCTTATGATAGTCAAAGATGCTTGATACGCATTTAAAAAGACATTTGATATTATTATTAGTGCATAGTGTAGTGGAAATTCATTTCGAAAGTAGAATATAAATCTTAGCCAACATACGACCATTATCGTATGCCTACTATAGCTAACTATGTTCAATAGCAGGTTACCGCCACATTCCATAGCAGGTTATACAACTAAAACCGTACAAGTCACGTATTGTTTCTTTGGATTTCCAACAAATGGTCAGGCCAAGGAACTTCCCATTGCCACATGAGAATGCCTCTGGATGGACATCCCCGAGAACCAAACCGGATCTCTACCAACACAAGGCCGGGTTACCCCTAACTGAGTAACAACTGACCGAATATGCCATCCCCCGGTCCTTTAGGACCTTTTCACCGAGCGCTCGTAATCAATTCACACAATCATAACAAAGTGTTTTCAACATGAGTAAGTATCTGGGCTCCATACCATGATACCACCCTTTTCCAGAAGGAAATGGACACATCCTAAAGGGTGCTACCCCTCATAACCTTGCTGCTTCTTTCCTGTTTTGACCATTCACGGGGTGTGAGGCTCGACGAAGTCACGTCCACAAAAACATACTTTATACAAAAGCCATGCTTTGGGTCAACAAATGATCAACACAATGATCACAAGGATAGACGATCAAATAAACGATCCTATCACAATAATCAACACGATGATCATTTCAGCATCACTCAGCATATCACATTACCAAATTGGGAATATATCGCTGATAACATTCAACTATATAACCTCTGAGCTCGTACGTCTCAGAGAAGGGTGTTAAGCTAAAAGAATAAATTCTTCGCCACCAACAGAAATATATTTGAAAGAAATCGGCTTTATATCTCAACTTGTAATGTCAGACATACAATCCATACAAGTCTGTTCCGGGCTCGAACAAAACCGAAGGCACTTCTTACGAAGCCCTTGAACTACGGGTATTCACAATCCCGATCGAATTTCCCATCACTTAAGGAATCTCTATACCAGGAGCTACCCAGTGCAGAAACAATCGATAGGTCATCCTATCGCTTTCACAAATGCTCGGTCTTCAACACCGATCTTCAATGCAATTCACAACGACGTATCACATATTCGGAATGGGTTATACGACCCCATGGTCCTTTCCCGGTTAACCCGAATAGTGAGCGCTTATTCAAAAATAAGTGTGACTTTCAAATTCAAACAAATCACATCATATACCCATTCAAAGGTAAATAGTAGTCGGTTATTGAACTATCAATTGATATGCACCCATCACCAAATTCCAAATAATTTTCCAAATTATTTATTTTCCAAAATATCTTTACAAGATATATAATTTTCACACTTCAAAAATAAATCAATATTTATTTTCAAACAAATTCTACTTTTCATTTATAAATTCCATAATGAATTTATATTCCAAAATATTCATGCATATGTGATTTCAATTATTCATTTCAATTTATCTTCAAAAAGATAAATTCTCAAAATATTCACTTTATACTGGAAAACATTTCCATACTTATTAAATAAGTAATTCACGAATTTTATTTATTTTCAACACTTAGAAAATATTCAATATACTTAAATCGAGATTAAGTATATATTTCATTCTTTAAGGAAATCATTCTCTTAAACATATTTATTTGGGCCAAAACGAATGTTGCGTAAAACATCGTTACGACAACCCAAAATCACTAGTATAGGGATTCGAAATTAAAATAGATATATAAATCCCAATACTATACAAAACATTTCCTTTCGGAAATCATTTACTATAACAACAGTGTTATAGTCCACCATTTCCTTTTATTTCTCGAAAACGTCTATTTCAACAATAAATGTTGAAATCTATGGTTTCGAATCTCAACACATTTTAAAACATTGTTCGATCGTTTTAATTCTATTTAAAACATCCAAATCCAAAACAATTTCTTTAACGTGTTATTCACTATTCAAAAACGTAAATATACTTCATTAACAATTTCATCCTTTTATTCATTTTAATTCAAAGGATTATTCACTATTCAAAAATGTGAATATAACTCCATTAAATAAGTTATGACAATTAACTTATCAGAATAAGTTGTTTGCGGATTTATAAAACAACGTTTATAAATTCCATTTCTATTTATTTATAAAAACTTCCTTTTTATAAATTCCTTTATTCACCTATTCCAGTTTATAACTAAATTATAAACTAAACGTTCATATTATAAGTTAATTACTTATAAAACGATTATTTTACAAAATCGTTCCTTTAGAGACTTTCCAATTTATAAATCTTATAACTTATAAGATCCATTTATCTAACCAATCTATTCTTCAAATAATTTCACCAAATTTATAAATCTTACTATTTATAAATTTTCTTTTATAACTTCACAGTTATTAATTCTATAAATTTCATTCATTTATGAATTTCATTTTCACTTCATTCAAACACTTATAAAAACTCGTTTTATAATGTCAATATTTCGATTTATAAATATCTATTTATAAATCTCTTAATATAAATCAATTTATATTATTCTTTAAAACATCTTTAAATTCCTTTAAAATTTCACCACTTCGATTTATAAAATAATCAAATTTTATAAATCCTATATTTAAACTTTTATAATATATTCAAAAATCCAATCTAAACTATTTTATAAAATCATTAGTTCATATTTCTCAAAAATCAGCTTTTAACTGTATTTCTTAGAAATCATAATTTTTTATAACTTTTAAAAATTATAACGTTTATTTATTTAACATGGATCAATTCCAAAAATATAGTATATTTTCAAAAATCACTTTAAAATCCCAAAATCTGGGTCCAATGATGCTACACACCAAATAGTCAATCACGACAACAACAATATCATATATCGATATGATAATCAATCAAATATCAAAATATCTGAAATTAAATAAATACTGTTGAGGAATCCAGTTGGATCCCTCCAACCTGTTTTCCTGCATCCAAAAACATTAGCACAATACCAATTTCGCTCCAGTACGAAATTATCGCGGTATATGTTCTTATTAAATATTATCCGCTTAATAACGGCGTAATAGGGTCTCATCCGCTAAAAAATACGGGAAATCAATCAACTGCAATATATACATATGCTAATATATATATATTGATATTATTTATAATACCAATTTCACTGTTTATGAAATATTCGCGGTATATGTTTTTATTAAATAACATCCGCTTACTAACGGCGTATAATGTCTATTTTAACAATCAATAGATATCAATCATCATTCAAACTTGCATTCAAATATTTTAAATCTAACTATTTAAAATAAAATCGAAACTGATTCGATTGAGTGAGAAGTTCTCACCTTGGTTTTAAATTCCGTTTTAGCGATTTATTTCGAATAAAATTAAACGGACGTTTAATTTTACCCAAAATTCTCACTAACTCCAAACGACTCCAAACCAACTCCATCGCGTAGTGCTCGTCCATACGATTCCAACGCAACTGAGTTTGCATTTTTTCAACCTCGTATGAAAAAGTTATGAATTTTTGAAGTTACATGATTTATATACTTATAAATTTACAACTAACTTAATAATTTTTATAACCTATATCCTCACAGCCCTTAGATCCCCTTTCCTTCCATCCTAGCCGTGCATATGCTTCTTTCCTCCTCTCCCATTTGCACGCACGTCTCCAGAAACAAGAAAACACGGCCATGAACCCATTTATGCATATTAGGTTTAGATTTTTCAAATTAACTACTCGATGAAACTCGATCACATCACCGCCATGACGAAGCTCTCGAACCCCCCTATGCTCGGCCCAACCCTGGTGGAGCTCGGCCACCCCTGTAGCACGCATCACGAGGCCGACTCTAGGGTCTTTGAACGCAATTTTCCATCGATCTACAGCTCCGTTTCAAATCATAGCCGTTGATCTTGTAGATCTTGATGTGCTCTATAACTTTGTAGTTGATAATTTCGTGAATCGATTGATGGATGAAGAGAAAAGAGGAGGAGAAGTTGATGATTTTCTGGCCGTTCAGTTTCTAGCGCCGGCTAGGGTTTTATTTCTTTTTTTTTTTTATTTTGTGATGGTGGTGGTCTATTTATAAGGAACCGACGAACACTATTCATCCCGGAAATTCCGAACTTCGATTTACGCGCCGAAACTGACGTACCTAGGGTTTATCCCGCGTTCCGGACACAATGGAACAGGTTTCGGAAGCTAATTCGGACATCTGTGCGAGTTATGGCTATAAACGTTCAATTTAAATTAAACCGATTTAAACGATTTTCTAGGCGGTTTAATTTGTACCGGACAAACGGTAAATCCAATTGACTTGAAATTTGAAACCATACAATAATATCACATTACGGATCCGATGAAACCAGTTTCGTCGAAATCCGAGACTTTTTGAAAAATGGCTATTTTAGCTCGCCAAATTTAAATTAAAAATAAATCGATGCGTTTCGAGCTGCCACGCTCAAACGATAACTCCGATTGACACGAAAATTGAAATCCGGTAATAACTAACTATTACGGATCTAATGGAACTGGTTTCATTCAATTTTGAGACTGTTCAAAAATTGGCTATTTTACAGTCGATTATTAAATATTAAAATATTCAATTTTCACAAATTAACTTTTAATTCGATTTTAAAAGTTCTAAAATATCGTTCTAACTCCCATATGATAAAATAAAATTTTACAAATCATTTTCAATCATATTTAACCTAATTTTCAATTATGTCCATAATTTAACGTATTAAATTATCGATTTAATTATTCAATTAAATCCAATAATTCAAATAAAAATTTATTTGACTTATAAATTCACTTATTAATATTTAAAATTAATTAAATATTCAAATTTAAATTAATAAAAAAATTTGGGTCGTTACAATCTTCCCCACTTAAAAGAATTTCGTCCTCGAAATTATTAGTAAGAAAAGTTATAGAATTTATTAACTTTCCCAAAATCCATAGTTAAACTTTTTACAATACTTTACTAAGTTTTCAAATCATACTTAGTTATCCTTTCAAAAACAACTACTATTGTTTAACTTTCAATTTCAAAATCAAAGTTAAAGTTTTCACAATTTTCCAATTTTTCTCAAATTTTTTTTCTAACGCCTTAAATTTTCGAAAAAATTCGCCATAGTCTCCTTTGCGCGGCTCGATCCGAAAAAAAAATGACAGTATATATATCACAAATATACATCTCATCAAGTAATGAGGCATCCCGAAGGGAAAAAAGTATAAAAGTGCGATATTTAATCCGAGATATGTACCTTATATTTTATTAGCGAGCATATACGGCTAATATAGCGCAAAAGCGAGCTCCAAATGCGAAGCAAAAGCGATCCGCACCTACTAAACACTCAACAAACAACATGAGAACATATACATAGACAATAATCTCAATATACAACATATAGCAACATAATAACTATATATGCTAACATAGCAATGCATTCAATAGCAATATATATTCAACCATCAACCAACTACCATTCATAATCAATAATATTCATTCATATTCTCATTAATATTCAATGAAATGGTTTTCAATTTAATCACATTTGATTCATTAACATTGGATTTTATCAACATTCATTCTCAATTAGTTTATATTCACTAATTAAATCCAATTCACATTCAATTCTATTCAAATTTATTTACTTCTAAATTGAATTCAATTACCTAGTTTTAAATTTCACTAATTCACTTTCATTAATACTTAATGAATTTATATACAATCAACTAACAATCATATAACAACCAATGTATATTAATTTCAACCAAATTTCTTTGCTTACAATTTGTTTAATTTAAATTGATTTTGCATTCAATCTTTCTACTTCCAATAACATTAGATTTTAATGAATTAACACTTATATTCATTTTTTTCATACCAACAAAATTCACATTCAATTGATTAACATTCAAGCCATTCATTCAATTCAATTATAAAAGTTGAATTTCATTTATATAACTCAAGTTCATATTCATCACTTAACTTTATTAACTTAGTTTGATACCAATATCAATTCCATTCAACAACACTTAAGTTATATTCCATTTAACTTTAAATTCACTTTTATTTACAACTCATATTCATAAATATATTCAAATAATTTCACTTCTTATATATACAAGTTTATTTCACAATTGTAAATCACTTTGATTATAATTCAATTCTTATAATTCATTTGCTTATACCATTATTCTTCAATTTAGACTATTCAAACAACCTAACAATCAACTTATATACCTTTAATAATTCTGAAAAATTATTTCTTTTATATACAAAATATAATCAAGGCAAAATTATTTCATTTACCCAATTTAAACAATACTGTGCCGAATTGTTCTATTCAAGTGTTTAGAAACCCCTTCGGCATAGTCTTGCGGACCACGCTGACGAAAGTTCATATGCCACTCAATAAACCAATCATCACAATATAAAACAATTTTATATTCACTAACAAATACGCTCTCATAGCTATTATTACACTCAAACTCATTCTAGAGTACTGCTGACTCTATCTCTAATGAGTAATACCCAACAGAACCATGGTTGTCGCTTAACCATAAGCTCTGATACCAAATGTAACCCCCCGAAAATTTTCGACTTTCGAAAATTCAACATCGATACTCACTTTATCGACTGCCGAGAAATCGAAGGCCAAAAACAGGATAGTTATGGGTTTTAAAAAGAATTTAAGAAAAAGAAAGAAGAAAGAAAATAGAGGGAAAAGATAGAGAAGAAAAAACAGAAAATAGGAAGAAGAGAAATTAGAAAAGAGAACAGAAAATTTTAAAATAGAAGAAAAAGAGAATAGAACGGAACAGAACAGAAAACAACAGAACAACATCAGAATCTCACAATTCGCAGCGGAACAACATATAATAATAAATGAATAATCTTTAAACAAAGAACTATATCAGTTATTACATCACATTATATTACATTACATCAAATCATCAGAGTGTACAACAACATACAACATCAACAAACAATGCAGCGGAAAAAGAAATACTATATAAGTAATATGCCATGCCATCCAGCTTGCCTCCAGCAACTCCTGAATATCCAGAATATCCTGATAAACCTTAACTCTTGACTGCCCGTGTGGAAATTGGTGGGCACCCAGAGTTTAGGAAGGAAAACAATAAACTCCAAGTCAGTCATGTGACTGGTGTGAGAACTCAAAACAGTTTATTTTTCTTTAAAAATCAAAATAGAGAGATATTTTTAAATTCAATTCGCAATGCTTTTAAAAATGAGACTACCATAAGGCCTCCCGCACACACACACATGCAAACGCAGAATCGGAGGAGAATTCTCCTTATGATAGTCAAAGATGCTTGATACGCATTTAAAAAGACATTTGATATTATTATTAGTGCATAGTGTAGTGGAAATTCATTTCGAAAGTAGAATATAAATCTTAGCCAACATACGACCATTATCGTATGCCTACTATAGCTAACTATGTTCAATAGCAGGTTACCGCCACATTCCATAGCAGGTTATACAACTAAAACCGTACAAGTCACGTATTGTTTCTTTGGATTTCCAACAAATGGTCAGGCCAAGGAACTTCCCATTGCCACATGAGAATGCCTCTGGATGGACATCCCCGAGAACCAAACCGGATCTCTACCAACACAAGGCCGGGTTACCCCTAACTGAGTAACAACTGACCGAATATGCCATCCCCCGGTCCTTTGGGACCTTTTCACCGAGCGCTCGTAATCAATTCACACAATCATAACAAAGTGTTTTCAACATGAGTAAGTATCTGGGCTCCATACCATGATACCACCCTTTTCCATAAGGAAATGGACACATCCTAAAGGGTGCTACCCCTCATAACCTTGCTGCTTCTTTCCTGTTTTGACCATTCACGGGGTGTGAGGCTCGACGAAGTCACGTCCACAAAAACATACTTTATACAAAAGCCATGCTTTGGGTCAACAAATGATCAACACAATGATCACAAGGATAGACGATCAAATAAACGATCCTATCACAATAATCAACACGATGATCATTTCAGCATCACTCAGCATATCACATTACCAAATTGGGAATATATCGCTGATAACATTCAACTATATAACCTCTGAGCTCGTACGTCTCAGAGAAGGGTGTTAAGCTAAAAGAATAAATTCTTCGCCACCAACAGAAATATATTTGAAAGAAATCGGCTTTATATCTCAACTTGTAATGTCAAACATACAATCCATACAAGTCTGTTCCGGGCTCGAACAAAACCGAAGGCACTTCTTACGAAGCCCTTGAAATACGGGTATTCACAATCCCGATCGAATTTCCCATCACTTAAGGAATCTCTATACCAGGAGCTACCCAGTGCAGAAACAATCGATAGGTCATCCTATCGCTTTCACAAATACTCGGTCTTCAACACCGATCTTCAATGCAATTCACAACGACGTATCACATATTCGGAATGGGTTATACGACCCCATGGTCCTTTCCCGGTTAACCCGAATAGTGAGCGCTTATTCAAAAATAAGTGTGACTTTCAAATTCAAACAAATCACATCATATACCCATTCAAAGGTAAATATTGATAGTCGGTTATTGAACTATCAATTGATATGCACCCATCACCAAATTCCAAATAATTTTCCAAATTATTTATTTTCCAAAATATCTTTACAAGATATATAATTTTCACACTTCAAAAATAAATCAATATTTATTTTCAAACAAATTCTACTTTTCATTTATAAATTCCATAATGAATTTATATTCCAAAATATTCATGCATATGTGATTTCAATTATTCATTTCAATTTATCTTCAAAAAGATAAATTCTCAAAATATTCACTTTATACTGGAAAACATTTCCATACTTATTAAATAAGTAATTCACGAATTTTATTTATTTTCAACACTTAGAAAATATTCAATATACTTAAATCGAGATTAAGTATATATTTCATTCTTTAAGGAAATCATTCTCTTAAACATATTTATTTGGGCCAAAACGAATGTTGCGTAAAACATCGTTACGACAACCCAAAATCACTAGTATAGGGATTCGAAATTAAAATAGATATATAAATCCCAATACTATACAAAACATTTCCTTTCAGAAATCATTTACTATAACAACAGTGTTATAGTCCACCATTTCCTTTTATTTCTCGAAAACGTCTATTTCAACAATAAATGTTGAAATCTATGGTTTCGAATCTCAACACATTTTAAAACATTGTTCGATCGTTTTAATTCTATTTAAAACATCCAAATCCAAAACAATTTCTTTAACGTGTTATTCACTATTCAAAAACGTGAATATACTTCATTAACAATTTCATCCTTTTATTCATTTTAATTCAAAGGATTATTCACTATTCAAAAATGTGAATATAACTCCATTAAATAAGTTATGACAATTAACTTATCAGAATAAGTTGTTTGCGGATTTATAAAACAACGTTTATAAATTCCATTTCTATTTATTTATAAAAACTTCCTTTTTATAAATTCCTTTATTCACCTATTCCAGTTTATAACTAAATTATAAACTAAACGTTCATATTATAAGTTAATTACTTATAAAACGATTATTTTACAAAATCGTTCCTTTAGAGACTTTCCAATTTATAAATCTTATAACTTATAAGATCCATTTATCTAACCAATCTATTCTTCAAATAATTTCACCAAATTTATAAATCTTACTATTTATAAATTTTCTTTTATAACTTCACAGTTATTAATTCTATAAATTTCATTCATTTATGAATTTCATTTTCACTTCATTCAAACACTTATAAAAACTCGTTTTATAATGTCAATATTTCGATTTATAAATATCTATTTATAAATCTCTTAATATAAATCAATTTATATTATTCTTTAAAACATCTTTAAATTCCTTTAAAATTTCACCACTTCGATTTATAAAATAATCAAATTTTATAAATCCTATATTTAAACTTTTATAATATATTCAAAAATCCAATCTAAACTATTTTATAAAATCATTAGTTCATATTTCGCAAAAATCAGCTTTTAACTGTATTTCTTAGAAATCATAATTTTTTATAACTTTTAAAAATTATAACGTTTATTTATTTAACATGGATCAATTCCAAAAATATAGTATATTTTCAAAAATCACTTTAAAATCCCAAAATCTGAGTCCAATGATGCTACACACCAAATAGTCAATCACGACAACAACAATATCATATATCGATATGATAATCAATCAAATATCAAAATATCTGAAATTAAATAAATACTGTTGAGGAATCCAGTTGGATCCCTCCAACCTGTTTTCCTGCATCCAAAAACATTAGCACAATACCAATTTCGCTCCAGTACGAAATTATCGCGGTATATGTTCTTATTAAATATTATCCGCTTAATAACGGCGTAATAGGGTCTCATCCGCTAAAAAATACGGGAAATCAATCAACTGCAATATATACATATGCCAATATATATATATTGATATTATTTATAATACCAATTTCACTGTTTATGAAATATTCGCGGTATATGTTTTTATTAAATAACATCCGCTTACTAACGGCGTATAATGTCTATTTTAACAATCAATAGATATCAATCATCATTCAAACTTGCATTCAAATATTTTAAATCTAACTATTTAAAATAAAATCGAAACTGATTCGATTGAGTGAGAAGTTCTCACCTTGGTTTTAAATTCCGTTTTAGCGATTTATTTCGAATAAAATTAAACGGACGTTTAATTTTACCCAAAATTCTCACTAACTCCAAACGACTCCAAACCAACTCCATCGCGTAGTGCTCGTCCATACGATTCCAACGCAACTGAGTTTGCATTTTTTCGACCTCGTATGAAAAAGTTATGAATTTTTGAAGTTACATGATTTATATACTTATAAATTTACAACTAACTTAATAATTTTTATAACCTATATCCTCACAGCCCTTAGATCCCCTTTCCTTCCATCCTAGCCGTGCATATGCTTCTTTCCTCCTCTCCCATTTGCACACACGTCTCCAGGAACAAGAAAACACGGCCATGAACCCATTTATGCATATTAGGTTTAGATTTTTCAAATTAACTACTCGATGAAACTCGATCACATCACCGCCATGACGAAGCTCTCGAACCCCCCTATGCTCGGCCCAACCCTGGTGGAGCTCGGCCACCCCTGTAGCACGCATCACGAGGCCGACTCTAGGGTCTTTGAACGCAATTTTCCATCGATCTACAGCTCCGTTTCAAATCATAGCCGTTGATCTTGTAGATCTTGATGTGCTCTATAACTTTGTAGTTGATAATTTCGTGAATCGATTGATGGATGAAGAGAAAAGAGGAGGAGAAGTTGATGATTTTCTGGCCGTTCAGTTTCTAGGGCCGGCTAGGGTTTTATTTCTTTTTTTTTTTATTTTGTGATGGTGGTGGTCTATTTATAAGGAACCGACGAACACTATTCATCCCGGAAATTCCGAACTCCGATTTACGCACCGAAACTGACGTACGTAGGGTTTATCCCGCGTTCCGGACACAATGGAACAGGTTTTGGAAGCTAATTCGGACATCTGTGCGAGTTATGGCTATAAACGTTCAATTTAAATTAAACCGATTTAAACGATTTTCTAGGCGTTTTAATTTGTACCGGACAAACGGTAAATCCAATTGACTTGAAATTTGAAACCATACAATAATATCACATTATGGATCCGATGAAACTGGTTTCGTCGAAATCCGAGACTTTTTGAAAAATGGCTATTTTAGCTCGCCAAATTTAAATTAAAAATAAATCGATGCGTTTCGAGCTGCCACGCTCAAACGATAACTCCGATTGACACGAAAAGTGAAATCCGGTAATAACTAACTATTACGGATCCAATGGAAATGGTTTCGTTCAATTCTGAGACTGTTCAAAAATTGGCTATTTTACAGTCGATTATTAAATATTAAAATATTCAATTTTCACAAATTAACTTTTAATTCGATTTTAAAAGTTCTAAAATATCGTTCTAAATCCCATATAATAAAATAAAATTTTACAAATCATTTTCAATCATATTTAACCTAATTTTCAATTATCTCCATAATTTAACGTATTAAATTATCGATTTAATTATTCAATTAAATCCAATAATTCAAATAAAAATTTATTTGACTTATAAATTCACTTATTAATATTTAAAATTAATTAAATATTCAAATTTAAATTAATAAAAAAATTTGGGTCGTTACATATGTGCTATTTGAAGATTTTCATATGGTGAATACATTATGTGGTTGTTGGGAACTTACGTGTCCTATTTGGTGCTATGATGCGGTTTCCATCTTGTTGTTTTGTTGTTGATTGAGATTTCATATATGACTTAGCCATGGAGCCTAGGTTACTGTTGTTGATGGAAGCCTTTTATTATGTCGATGTTGAAGCCGATGATATGAGACATTTATTCATGATTTATTCGATGTTGTTGTTGTTACCCCTTTTCATGAGAATTTCGTATGATATCCTAGTTGTTATCATCTCATGAATTATGAGATGACATATGTTGTTGTTGCTTCTTATCTATTGAGAAGAATAATTATTTATTATCCTTATACTTCACCTATCATTCTCTAATCAGTTTATTTAAGCTAGACTGACCCGTGTATTTTATGTACTCGGGTCAGATCGAGTTGTTTCAGGTTAACCACCTGCGGTAGATTCCCATGTAGCTGCTTTCGCTATGGTCTACTTTGCTATCTTTTGGATGCTAGTCCACCTTTTGTGTTGTCGTTTAGTTATCTTTTTGTGTACTCCGATCTATGTATATTCTTTTTGGACATGATGTATATATATGTGGTCCGTGTTACCACTCACTATGTATCATTATGTAGCGTACTGATGATGTATCTGTATATATATATGTGCGTCTGTTGTTCTGTGACATGTTGTATATTTGTTGTTGTATTTTGTTCGGGATAAATCCATTAGCCACCATAGTTTTGTGTTAAACATTTATTGGGTAATTCGATCCATAAGAAAAAGGTAAAGAAAAAAAATCAGTGCACCCAATCGACGTATCCAATACTTGTTTAAGACAAAGTTTACGGATGGTCACTCATAACCAGCCCTATTCTCTGCACTAGCACACAGTATTACTCCGTAATACCCTTTTTTAGTGTGGGTCTTAGGGTGGGGTGTTACAGCCCGGTATCAGAGCATGGTTCAGAATAAAATATGATAAAAAAAGAGCAGAAACACATATTACGGTACATTAAAGTGTAATACAAGTGTTACGAATCCCGGAATCATCGTGCCTTTGTTCTTTCCGTGTCCTTTGGGGTAGATAGAGGTTTGGGGATACCTCTAGGAATGCATTTTAATTCTGTAGTATTCCATATTTGAATTAATGATATCTACCATGTGAATAATCTTTATCTTATCTTAACTTTCAGCTAATGGCTGGAAGAGGCAGAGGACGACGCTCGGATGCTGGGCAATCTAGCGGCTCGCATCCGTATGGCATTTATATGTCTGCCGATCATTTCATGGAGTTATGTAGGAGCACTCAGCCTCTAGTTCCTACTCCTTTGTCTCCTTCGCTCAAGTCTGCTTTTGCACGGATGTGTAGTGATTTTTCTCATCTAGGAGGCAAGCCTTTCAAAGGCTCAGAGTTTGTTCTTGAGGTCCAGGCATGGCTTCGTACATGCGAGCGCATTTTTACTCGCATGGAGCTTTCTGACCACCACCGAGTTCTTGTAGCATCTAGTATGTTGCAAGAGCATGCTCTTGATTGGTACGAGCTTCTTATTGCTGAGATTGATGAGTCTACTCTTACTTGGCTACAATTTAGGGAGCAATTCGAAATTAAGTTCGTTCCTGAATCCGAGAAAGCTCTCTTAGTTCGTTGCTTCCTTGAGTTGAAGCAAGGGAAGTCTTCTGTTTCAGAGTATGTTTCTTCTTTCGAGGCCTTGTCCAAATATGGTCTCGAATACATTAACACTTCTTATAAGAAGAATCTCAAGTTTGTTTCTGGCCTCAAAAAATATTTGAAGAAATCTTTGATGCTCTAACTTAAGCTTTCTTTTGAGGAGTTGGTTGACTCGACGCTTCATCTCGAAGCCGTCGAGAAGGAGTGCGAGAGTGGTGAAGAGGTTGAGGTTCGCAAGAACCCCAATAAGAAGAAGTTCCCATTTCATAAGCGAAAGTTTTTCCCTTCTAAGAAGAAGAAGCCCGTTGGATTTGGTCCTAGTTCTCAGCCTAGTGGAAAATCTCCTACTCAGAAGGCGTGTTACAATTGTGGCTCTTATGATCATATGATTATAGATTGTCCCAAGCCTCGCATTTGCCTAATTGCAAGAAAGAGGGACATTGGCCTTCTTCTTGCCCTAACAAGCCAAAGTCTTATGGTTCTGGCAAGCTTAATGTTGTTGATGCTTCTGGTGGTTCTTCTCAGCCTAGAGGTACCCTTTCTTCTGTTCTTGAAGGTTCCACTTTGTTTCATGATCGTTCTATATGAGTCCTCTTCGATACGGATGCGCCACACTCATTCGTATCGTAGGAGCTTGTTGATGATATACAGTTGGATGTTTCTTGCCTTATTACTTCTTTGTGTATTGCAAATCATATTAGGGGATCCGCAACCCTTAGCATGCTTTGTGATGATGTTGAGATTATTCTTTGTGGTTTTTCTTTCCGTGCGAATCTGCACGTTATTCACTATCTTGGATTTGATATGATTTTGGGTATGGACTGGCTAGTGCGATATGATGCCAGGATTATTTGTTCTCAGTGAGTTTTATATCTTCGACATCCAGATTCGACTACTCAGATATTACTTGTTCTTCTAAATGTGGATGATTCTGAAGCATCTTTATTTTCTCTCGACTCACGAGATGATTATGATATATCTCGTATTCCTATTGTTTGTCAATTTTCTGATGTATTTGAGCCTGTTTCGGGTTTTCCACCCAAGCGGGCGATTAAGTTCAACATTGATCTCATTCCAGGCGCGCAGCCAGTTAGTCGTCCTTCCACGAGGATGTCCATAAAAGAAAATGAGGAACTCAAGAAGCAGCTTTTAGAGCTTGAGTCCAAGCAGTTGATTCAGTCTAGTTTTTCACGTGGGGCACTGCGGTCGTCTTCGTGAAGAAGTCCAATGGACCTCTTAGGCTTTGCATCGATTATCGCAAGCTTAACGAATTAACCATCAAGAATAGGTACCCATTACCTAGGAGCGACGATATGTTCGATCAGTTGAGTGGTGCTAAAATTTTCTCTCAGCTCGACCTTGCCACTGGCTTCCATCAGCTCCGAGTTGCGGAAGATAGCATTCCTCTTACAGCTTTCCCCACTCGATATGGATCTTATGAGTGGCTTTTTATGCCATTCAGTTTGACGAATGCTTCTGCTTTCTTTGTCGATCTTATGAATCGAGTATTCCATGAATATCTCGATAAATTCGTCCTTGTGTTCATCGACGACATCCTTGTCTATTCGAAATTTGAAGTCGAGCATGCTAATCACTTGAGAATTGTCTTGAGTACTCTTTGTCATCATCATCTTAAAGCCAAATTCTCCAAGTGCCACTTCTGGCAGAATAAGGTTAAGTTCTTAGGCCACGTTATTTCCTCCGAAGGTATTTCGGTCGATCCTTCGAAGATCGAATCCATCCAGAATTGGAAGAGGCCTGAGAATGTTCATGAGATTCGCAGCTTTCTTGGATTAGCAGGTTACTACCGCCGATTCATTAAGGATTTTTCCTGCATTGTGCTTCCTCTCACCAGCCTTACTCGGAAGGGCATTCGATTTATTTGGTCCGACAAGTGCGAAGCTTCTTTTCAGCAGTTGAAGGATCTTCTCACTAATGCTCCTATTTTTGTGGTTCCCGAAGGGAATCAAGATCTTGTTGTCTACACCGATGCTAGTAGATGTGGCCTCGGTGCCGTGCTTATGCAGAAGGATCGGGTAGTTGCTTACGCTTCTAGGCAACTACGACCAAATGAAGTACGCTATGCCACTCATGACCTCGAGTTGGCCACCATCGTCTTCGCCTTGAAGATTTGGCGCCATTATTTATTAGGCGAGCACTTCATTCTATACACTGATCATAAGTCCTTGAAATATCTCTTCACTCAGAAGGAGCTCAATATGAGGCAACAGCGTTGGCTCGAGTTCCTTGCCTCCTATGACTTCGATATCCAGTATACCCTGGTAAGGGTAATCGTGTTGCTGATGCGCTTAGTCGCAAACATTCAGTTGTTGTTTCTATGATGCTAGCCGAGTGGGATGTTCTAGTGACCTTATCCCTTTGTGATATTCGTGATCAAGCTCCATCTTCTGATTCTCCTATTTTATTATTCAGTTTGGAAGCTCGGCCCGGCTTATTGGACCGTATTGCCGATGCTCAGCGGCGTGATCCCGATCTTGTGCACCTTATCCAGATTTGTGAGTCTGGGTCCCGTGATGAGGAGTTGCGGGAGTTCAGCATTGGTTCTCATAGGTGTCTTTGCAAGAAGAACCGTCTTGTCGTGCCTTCTGATTCTGCACTTAGGCGTGACATCCTCGATGATTATCATCGTTCTAAGTATACCATTCATCCCGACAGTAGTAAGATGTATGCTGATATGCATCGCCTTTATTGTTGAGAAGGCATGAAGCGTGATGTTGCAAGTTATGTAAGTAATTGCATGACTTGTCAACTCATAAAAGCCAAACATCAACGCCCTTCTGGTCTCCTTCAGCCTTTAGAGATTCCATTGTGGAAATGGGATCAGATTTCGATGGATTTCATTGACGGCCTACCTCGTTCGAGATCGGGCCATTCTAGCATTTGGGTTATTGTTGATCACCTTACCAAATAAGCGCATTTCATTCCTATTAAGTCTAATAGGAGTGCTCCTCATTTGGCCAAGTTATATATCAAGGAAGTCGTGAGACTTCAATGAGTTCCTAGTTCGATTATATGTGACCGTGATTCGCTTTTCACGAGTCATTTCTGGCAGAGTCTTCAGCAAGCTTTGGGAACGAAGCTTAACTTCAGCACAGTATATCACCCGCAGTCTGATGGACAGACTGAACAGATAAATCGTATTCTTGAGGATCTTCTCCGTGCTTGCATTCTAGATTTCGATGGTAGTTGGGAGGATCACCTACCTCTTGTGGAATTCTTCTACAACAATAGTTTTCAGTCCAGTATCGGTATGGCTCCTTTCGAAGCCTTATACGGAAGGCCATGTCGATCACCTTCTTGTTGGTTGAAATCTGGAGAGAAGCTTATTTTTGGCCCAGATTCTATTCGTGGTTCTTTTGAGAAGATTTTTCTTATTCTTCGGAGAGTGAAAGAGGCACAGAGCCGTCATAAATCCTACGCATACAATCGTAGGAAGCCTCTCGAGTTCTCGGTTGGTGATTTCATTTTTATTCGTGAATCTCCTTTGAAGGGGGTAATGCGTTTCAGTGGGATAAGGAAATTGTCTCCTCGCTATATAGGACCATTTCCTATTACTGAGCGTATTGTCCCAGTTTTTTGTAGAGTATCACTTCCAACCTATTTTTTTGGTATTCACGACGTGTTTCATGTCTCTCAGCTTCGGAAGTGCCTTCGTGATTCAGATTCTGTTATTGATCCACCTAATCTACAAGAGCTTGAGATCTCACCTAATTTATCTATTGTGCAACATCCTTTCCGTATGCTTGCTTCGGAGGTCAAACGCCTTTGAAATAAGGATGTACAGCTTGTGAAGATTCAATGGTTCGCTAATCCAAAAGACTGTACATGGAAAACCAGAGAATTTATCGAGTGATCCTATCCTGATTTTCTTTCTTCTCGTGTTGAGGGTGAGAATTTTTAACTCAAGCCTATCTATTTTCCTTTGCTAGATGAAATAAATTATGTTGAATACAACTCTTCTTTAAGAAATTGCGGGGACACAATTTTTATAAGGGGGAGTCTGTAATAACCTTGGTTTTGTGATTACCTGTGAAAATAAATTATAATGATGGTTATAATTTAAAATGGAGGAATAAAATAAATTTGGAGATGTAAAATTTTGTTAAAAATTGTTTGTTTTATAATAAACAATGTGTACTTGGTGAAATAAAATGGTATTAAGATGGTTTGGTTGGAAATTAAATGTGGATAATGGAATTATGTTAATTTGGTGGTGAATTGATTAAGTAAAATATAAAATCAATTAATTCAGCATTTATTTGTTGTAAATAAATATAAAATGGAGAGAATAAAGTTTTGAAAAACTTTTATAAGTTATTTTGGGATAATATTGAACATTGAATGGTTTTATTTTGGTAGAATGTAATAATTGTGGAAATAGTGGTCAAATAGTGATTTTTGTTAATTTTACTGATGTATTAAAATTAAATATGGTAAATATTATAAATAATTTTTTTTATTTAAAAGCAACATTTGGGTGTAAGAATAATCTTAATATAGTTTTTATGATGAATTGGACAAGGAAATGATTTTTGTGTAAATTTTTGTTGATTAAAATGTTGTTTTATGTAAATAATAGTGTAAATTTAAGTATTTAATCAAAAGGAAATTTTAATGATGGAAATTTATTTTTAGTGGCTAAATTAATTTTAAAAGATTTAGTTGCATTTTTATAAAGATAGAAACATGTTTTACATAAATTATTTGGTGAATTAAGTGATGAAAATGGTGAAAACATGTTAATAGTATAACATAACTAAGATTTGTTTAAGTATTATGACATTATTGCTTATTGGGTAAGGAAATTAACCCCAAGCCCAAAACCATTTTCTAGAGGAGAGGAAACTTGTGCCTGTACGTACAATCCATCTCCTCCTTCCTTTCTTTCTCTGAGATAAACCAAAACCCAAAAATGGCTTCTTCTTCAAAGCTCTAAATCAAATTTCTAAGCCTCCAAACTTTAAATTATAAGAAGATTAAGAAATTAAAATATCCTACAGGTAATCTCTCTCAAACCCTAAACTATTGCATCCATCTTTTGATTTGAGAAAGGATTATTCACTGTAATTGTTTTTCAAGTTTGCATGTTTGTTATCTTCTTCTCTACAGGTTTCTAGAGCTTATTCAAGTCTACAGCATCAATCTTTTTGCTTGCTAAATTGTCAATTTGCTACAAACAAATCCTAAGGTGAGTATTAGCTTATACTTCTAACTTAAATAAGCTTGAATGCCAATTATATGTTGTTATCTTTGTTGTTTGCTGGAAAAAAATTCCAGAAATTGAACCTGAAACTAATTTAATCATATCTTTCACGTTTCTTATCCAAATTCAATGATTTTGGATGTTCTGGAAAGCCTAGTATTTTTGCTAAAAGTTTCATGTTTTGAGTTTTATGAATTTTTGAGTTTAATTTGGTCAAAAATGCACTTCTTTGTCCTGTCCCGAGAGCAAAAGACAGTGACAATAAATCCAGACCTGATAATTGTTTTGGGTACATCTTTTGAGCTGTAAGTCTGAATCAGGTGATTCTTTTTTTGAATTCTAGATATGTCAATGCTCCTAAACTTTCATGTTTTATGATTTATCAAAATCTATGATCTACAGGGTCAAAATAGCTTTTTAAGCCGTAGCCCTGTTGTATGCATATTGTTCTCAGTTTTTTAATTTTAGACCTGAGAATTAAAATCATCATAACTTTCGACTCGATTGTCTAAATTAGGTGATTCTTTTTCAAATTTTATCTTCTGTAATGCTCTTCAACTTTCATGTTTTGTAATTTGTCAAAATCTCTGATCTATAGGGTCAAAATGGCTCTTTAAGCCGCAGCCCTGTTGTTATGCATATTGTTCTCAGTTTTGTAATTTTAGACCTGAGAATTAAAATCATCATAACTTTTGAGTCGATTGTCCAAACTAGGTGATTATTTTTCAGTAATTTAGCATTTGCAATGCTCTTCAACTTTTATGTTTTATGATTTAACAAATTCTGGGTTCTACAGGGTCAAAATGGCTCGTTAAGCCGCAGCCCTGTTGTTATGCACATTGTTCACAGTTTTACAATTTTATACCTGAGAATTAAAATTTCCATAACTTTTTACACAAATGTCTAAATTAGTTGATTCTTTTTCTGACTTTAAGCTATGGCAATCATCTTCAACTTTTATGTTTCATGTTTTCTCAAATTCTGAGTTTAAAAAGTGCAAACTGGCAAAACAAGCCGCTGGCCTGAGTTCTTTTGCAAAGTTTGAGCATTTTCCGTTGAATTGTTTGTGAATTCGATGATTTCGAGCATTCTTTTGAGATGATTCTAAAAGGCTAACTTCTAATAATAGAAAACCCGACAGTAACATCGATTCACACTACGAATTGACGGTTTCATTTGGATTTTGTCGTATGTTAATTTTTGAATTTTCATCGATTTTTGTTGTTTCTGTGCACGTGTTTTCTAAACCATTTTTAGAATGATTTTTAAAATGGAAAAGCTTTCAAAGTAAATGTTTTATAAAAGTTTATAATTAATTTTAAAGCTATATATATACATATATATGTGTGTTTTATCTATACTAAAGAGAATTTCAAAGCAACAATTTTTAAATAATTTCCAAAATCATTTAAAAACCCGTTTTCTCGAAGTAAGTATTTTATGTATAAAAGAACACATATTTTTTCACTCTTCGAGAGAATGAGGAAGTGAATTAAACGGTATAATAAACCACGTGGTATGGGACATGCAGGTTTGTTATACTGGTTAATTCTGGACTTGCTCCTTTGAAGCTACACCATTGGAAGTTAGTAACATATTTCGTTGTTGTTGCCAGTACTAGGGCGGGGGGCCAAGGCCGGGGGGCCACTAGCGCTCGGTCGGGGGGACCACATATTTACATCAGGCCGAGGGGGGCAACGTTGATAAGCGCACTTGTATAGTACTTGGCAAGGCCGAGGGGGGCACTTATTATATGCACGTGCAGTTGTTGTTGTTATGGATCCATACCGTTGTTGTTGCTATTTCTAGATTTCATTCTTATTGATTTTTAGATTTTGTTGTTTTCCCTATGTTCACCATATTGTTGTTCTTAGAGTTATATATATAGCCTATGTGCTATTTTAAGATTTTCATATGGTGAATACATTATGTGGTTGTTGGGAACTTACGTGTCCTATTTGGTGCTATGATGCGGTTTCCATCCTTTTGTTTTGTTGTTGATTGAGATTTCACATATGGCTTAGCCATGGAGCCTAGGTTACTGTTGTTGATGGAAGCCTTTTATTATGTCGATGTTGAAGCCGATGATATGAGGCATTTATTCATGATTTAATCGATGTTGTTGTTGTTACCCCTTTTCATGAGAATTTCGTATGATATCCTAGTTGTTATCATCTCATGAATTATGAGATGACATATGTTGCTGTTGTTTCTTCTCTATTGAGAAGAATTATTATTTATTATCCTTATACTTCACCTATCATTCTCTAATCAGTTTATTTAAGCTAGACTGACCCGTGTATTTTATGTACTCGGGTCAGACCGAGTTGTTTTAGGTTAACCACCTGCGGTAGATTCCCATGTAGCTGCTTTCGCTATGGTCTACTTTGCTATCTTTTGGATGCTAGTCCACCTTTTGTGTTGTCGTTTAGTTATCTTTTTGTGTACTCCGATCTATGTATATTCTTTTTGGACATGATGTATATATATGTGGTCCGTGTTACCACTCACTATGTATCATTATGTAGCGTACTGATGATGTATCTGTATATATATGTGCGTCTGCTGTTCTGTGATATGTTGTATATTTGTTGTTGTATTTTGTTCTGGATAGATCCATTAGCCACCATAATTTTGTGTTAAACATTTATTGGGTAAGTCGATCCATAAGAAAAAGGTAAAGAAAAAATTCAGTGCACCTAATCGACGTATCCAATACTTGTTTAAGACAAAGTTTACGGATGGTCGCTCCTAACCAGCCCTATTCTCTGCACTAGCTGACATTATTACTCCGTAATACCCTTTGTTAGTGTGGGTCTTGGGGTGGACGTTACACAAAGAATGGGCATATATATGGATACAGTCCCAAAACTTTTAGTTTAGAACCCGAAGTGTATCTATCAACCATAGAATCCAAAGCAATCAATTCATCCAAACAAACAATTCTGACCCGTTTGGAGTTTATGTCCCATGCAAATATATCAAAGCTTCTTCCTGAAGCTGTCAGGAAACCAACAAAGAATAGAAAAGAGATAATGAAGAAAAGAGATTGATAGAGAAAGATTGTTTCTGCTGTTGTAGGGTATTGACTGTTTGTAGTGGTACTCCCCTATCCCCTATCTCGTCCCCTTCTTGCACTCATACTTACTATCGGTGGATAGCAAGAGAATTTACTGAGGCACACAGATGGATATCTTAAGGATATACTCATTCTAGGGTATATTTCATCCTATCTCTAATAAGTTACCTAATGTGTTATACTCCTGAGTTAAAGTTTCAACCTTTAGCTTTGATACCAATTCTAAGGACCCTGACTCGACCTTCGAAAATCGGCACCGAATATGTCACTCTATTCCAATGCCGTAGATCCAAACGTCGAATATGGTTCACCGGAGCTTATAACACATTAAGTACAACATAGCGGAAGAAAACAATGAAACAATATAACATTAATATCCAACAGATACAATATCTGATACAATATGATACAACAGAATGATACAATAGATATCAATACTATCAGAGATACAAGACACAGCGGAAAGAATATCTTCAATAGAATGCATCTTTAAAGGAATAAAAAGAAGAAAAATCCAAAGCTTCATTCCAATTCAATGCTCCAAAGATCTCTAAGTCATAAGCTCAAACCCAAAAGCAACCATGCTGAATGAAGCAACTCGATCCAACTGCGATTGCCAAAATCCAAAGATTGAATGCTATCGAATCTACTCTTACTATTTGACTATCTGAAAAGCCAACTCTAGACTGGCCGTGTGGAAAATTGTGGGCATTCAAAGTTTAAGAAAGGAACGATAAACTCCGGGTCAGTCATTGGACTAGTATGAGCAAACAAAAATAGTTTATCTTTAAAACAAACAACAAAAGGATTTTGAAAACATTGAAATCCACAATGCTTTTTAGAAAATGAAACTACCATAAGGCCTTCTGCCACACACACCGTGCAAACGCAGAATTGGAGGAGATTTCTCCTTATGATAGTCAAAAATGCTTGATACGTGAAAACCATATTGATATTATTATTAGTGCATAGTGCAGAAAATCTTTCGAAAGTACAATATTAATCTTAGCCAGCATAGACATTTCGAACTATGCCTACTATAGCTACCATCCAAACAGTGGGGCGCCACCATAAGTAGATGGCAGGTTATGCAACTAAAACCGTACGGGCGCGTATTAGAGATTGGATTTTCCAACAAATGGTCAGGCCAGGGAACTTCCCACTGGCACAGGGTACGCCTCTGGAAGGACATTCTGAGAACCTACCCAGCTCTCTGCCAACACAAGGCCGGCGTACTCCCTTCCTCGGAGTAACACCTAAGATATGCCTCCCCCGGTCGTTTGCGACATTTATCCAAGGTACCTCAATCACAAAGCAACATCACATAGTAATAAATATACAGTGTCCACATGAGTTAAGTATCTGGGATCCATACCATGATACCACTCTTTTCCAGAAGGAATGGACATACCCTAGGGGTGCGAACCCTGAAACCTTGCCGCATCTTTCCTGTTTAGACCATTATCGGGTAGTGAGGTCCTGATTTAGTCTCGTCCATAAAGCTACTAATTTCCACAAAGCCATGCTTTGATCAACAAATGATCAGCAGCACTTCGTATGCCACATTACAATTTGGGAATGTATCACTAGTAACCGTCAAGTACATAACCTCTAAGCTCGTACGTCTCAGAGAAGAGTGTTAATCTATGAGAATAAATCTCCGTCACTAAATAGAAATGTATTTGATAGAAATCGGTTTTATATCTCAAAGTGTAATGTCAAACACACATCCATACAAGTCTGTTCCAAGTTCTAACAGAACCGAAGGCACTTACGAAGAAACCCTTGCAATCTGGGTATTCACAATCCCGATTGGACTTTCCATCACTTAGTGAATCTCTATACTAGCGCGACTCAGTGCAGAGATAATCGACGGGTTATCCTTTTGTTCTCGAAAATAGCCGGTCTTCACCACTAGTCTTCAAGTGCTATCCATATCGCCGTATCATTATTCGAAATGGGTTATATGACACAAGGTCCTCTCCCGGCTAAACCGAATAATGAGCGTAATATTTAAAAACATATGGATAATAGGATTTCGGTTAAGTCACAAATTGTTATCCAAAACAAATGGTTCAAAGAAATTACCATTTCAAATCTTTAAACAAAAAGATTACTTCACAAAGTTCACCAATCTTTCACAAGATTCATTCATAGTTCTCAAAACTATTTTAATTCGCAAATCTTTTATACAAAAGATATGGTTTTCCAATTCCAAAACAAAGTTTAACAATCTTCCACAAGGATTCAATTATAGCCTTCAAAACAATTCACAATTCAAATCTTTTATACAAAAGATACACCATTTAAAATCCTCTTTAATTTTAAAACAAGGTCCAACCATCTTTCACAAAGATTCGTTCACGGCTTTCAAAACAATTTCCTTTTCAAATTTGATTAACTCATTCAATCTTTAAATCAATGATTAATTTATAGCTTCCAAAATAATTCCTTTTTCAAACTTGGAATCTTTTCAATACAATTTGGAAATCCTTTCTTTCAAATGAAAGCTATAATCATTTGAAAACAAGTGGTTTTCATTTTGGAAAGATCAAATTACATTTGCATGAGTTTAAAGCTCTTCGAGTATAAAATTTGGTTTAAATTCAAATTCCCAAAACAATACTTTTTAACCAATTCATAATTTCCAAACATAGAATCCAATTTTAAATTTTGAATTCAAATTCAAACCAAATTATTTAAATTTCAAAACTTTATTAAGTTATTCACAATAACTTTTATCTTTAAAATTCTTTTTCAAAAGCTTTTCATATTTAACCCAATTCCATTTCCCAAAACCATTTGAATTCAAAATTCAATTTTTAAACCATTTCAAAAATCTGTGACTTAACCAATTTCCTTGTGCAATCCATATTTGTGTGTGTATAAGTGTGGTCCAGGTGTTTTACACAATAAAAGTGCAAGATCATTAATCAGAACAGATTCGAATACAACAATATATTTGATAAGCGATATAAACTATAATGCTTATCTTTATTCACAGATCACAGATAAATGGCATAGGTACATCGTAGATAAATAAATTACATTCATCACGGCTTGAATTAAAATAATCCAAATCACAAAGCATCACATAGTAGAGATATCAAACAATTCACAACATTCAATATAATACAGTCATCTATAAGAAAGATAAATTTATCACCTGATTAATAGAAACCACATTAATCATTAATTCAGGTTAATTAATCAATTACAAATTATTTTAATTAATTAACCTTAAATATCAATTTATTTTGAAATTATTAATTAATCAACCTTAATTATAAATTAATTAAACCTCTAATCATTAAATAATTGACCCTTAATTATTCAATTATCCTTTAATTAATTATCCTTAATTAATTACATAAATTGATTAGCCCTTGATTAATTATCCTTTAATTAATTACATTAATTAATTAACCCTTAATTAATTGTCATTTAATTAATCATATTTAATTAATTATAATAAGTGATTATCCCTAATCACATAAATTAATTAAGTAATTATCATTTACTCATTTGGTTGATTAACTTTAATCATTAATTAATTCATCCGTAATTAATTAATTTCCTTTTAATTAACTAATCTCATTAATTATATTATCCTTAAATGAATCAAGTAATTAACCTTTAATTAATTATTCTCAAATTAATTACCTTAATTAATTAATCACATTATTTAATAACCTTAAACTTTTAAAACTTTAAAACTTGTCTACAAACATTTTGCTTTATCTTTCATTTTGATTTTCTTTACTTAAAACAAATCTGGTACAACTTTCATTTTAAAACTTGCATTTGATTTTACTTTAACTTTAAAACCTGTATTTTAAAACTGGTATAGGTTCTTACGTACAACCAGAAAGCTCATCACATTAAAAACCCGAGCATACTCTCCAAAATCCCCGAGTCTCTCTCGTACCACTCGTGATCCACTCACGTCCCCGAGTCACTCACGCAACATTCTGGAGAATGACTCCGACTACCTTCATCTCCTATAAAACACAACACACCAGACAAAACAACCCAACTCAACCATACGCATGCACGTGCTCATCCACTTTGGCCACCGCTGACCGACGCCGCTAACCTTCCCAAGTCGACGACCATCCTCTCTGATGACCCGACCAACCAGTTCGTCGATATATCCAACATAACGAAATCGAGCCTTCTCATCAAAACTAATACAAACACATACGACCAAACTCCTTCACCGTCAATGAACTCCTCCACCAGAACTCAAACCCCTTCGACCCGAGCATCGTCACAGATCCATGCGACAATCTCACCCCTTGCGAACCACTCCGGCCTTCCCACGGTGACGAAACCACCTCGAACACAACCTCGACCAAAACTGCCTTTCGAACCCTACTCTGATCAACTGCTATCACCACGTTCATTAGAAACTTTTGCGAGCAATTTTCTGATAATCTACGATGCTCGAACTATCTTCCATCACAATTTCGATGAGGATAAACTTGCAGATCAATAGTAATTTACAGAAATGCTTTTTTCTGATCATCTAACAAATTCACGACAATCACTTGCTTAAAAATCATAAGATCTCCACCAAAAATCATTATCTTGAAATACGAACACGATTACGTTATCAGATTTTGAAATTGAAACACTCGAATTTTCTGATTCATGGTGATTTTACTGTAAATAAATATTTTACACAATATCCACTTAATATTTTTCCCTGAAATTATTTTTAAAATTTAAATTATAACATTGTAAACAACTTTCATTCAGACATTATAATCAAATTTTTATTATACGAAGAAATATGAATTTTTTTCTTGGGTTTGATTTCTTTTAAAAACTGTAACTTTGAAGACAGAGAGGTGTCTGTACACACAGTCACCTATGTACACACATACAGGCATGTTTACATCCATGCAAGCACATTCCACCATCAACATTCAATACTAATCACATGCAAAACCAAAGTATAAGTGGGTTTAAGAGTTTGCTCACCTGACATGGAAGTAGAGAACAGCTTTGAATGCTTAAACCTGGAAATGCTCTGGACTTTGAAACTTTGATCTGATGCTTTTATTTCTAGATTTGAATTGTTTTTGAATCTTAGTTTCCAAGCTTTTAAACTTTGAATTGTTGTTTTGATTTCCCAGATTTCCAAGGTTGAGTTTTTTCTTTGATTGCTTTGCATTTCACTTTGATTTGTTCCAGTGTTCTGACATTTTTTAATTTGTTGAAGCTGATCTGATTTGTAGTTTGCTTCTTGATTCTGATCCCGGGTTTGATGAAGACTTAATACAGGTTGATATGCTTGAATCTAGTTTTGATTCCTTTTGTTTTAATTTACATTTTTTTCTCTATGCATGTTTTTCTGAATTAAATTTTAAAAGAAAAGAAATTGTCTTGCCACTTGTACACTTATGAATAAATTTAAGTTACACTTGTATTAATTCATGTTAGAATGTTTTCAAATGTTTAAAGAAAAAAATCCTTATTTTACAAAAGTCATAACAAGATATATTTTTATATTTAAACCCTTAAGTATTAATATCTTAACATATATTTATATGTTTATTAACAACTTCTTCAAATCTTATTTACATATAAAATATATCTTATTTACTAATTATCTCAAGCTTACACTTGTTTAATTCCTTATTACGTGGTTTACTCTTGTTTAAAACAAGTAAATTTGTGTCTAAAACCTTTGTTCAAATTAATTTATAGTTTAAAACCCCTTTTAACATTATATTTACAACTTAGTTCATAAATAATTCTACAAGAAAGTCCATTAAATCTTATTAAATTTATATCTACATAGATTTGCACTTTTATAGATTAGTTAATATGTTTATATTTTACAAACCAAAATTTATTCCAAAAGATATGTTCGTTTTAAAACTTTTTATATTTTCAATTAAATTTACAACCCATTTTTGTCAAATCTTTTTTTAAATTGAAACTATTATATATATACATTTTTTCAATGACTTATACTTATACAATTTATAAAGGAAAATGAATTGGAAACAATTTATAAATAATCATACATATATAATTCTTAATTTATAAAGCTTTTTAAATCTAATTTATTTGTTAAATCAAATTCCAAAATATAACTTTCATATATATATATATACATATATCATATATTATAATTAGAAAATAAATTTTTATTCATCTCAAAATATAGAGTATTCTAATTCAATTTTATTTCTAAAATATTTAATCTTGAATTTCAAACTCCAAATTCAATTTAAAAATCCATTTATATACATAAGTAAACATATATCTTATTCAATTTGGAAAGTTCAAATAGTTACACAACTTTATAAAATACTTATTTTTGAATTCCAATCCAAAATTTTATTTTCACAATCTATTTATAAAACACATATTTTAATTGTTTTTGGAGAAACTCAAAATAATTTACCAATTAATCTCACAATTTAATTCAAAATTTTATATTAATTACCAAATATTTCATAGTTTAGTTCCAAAGATCAAATTAACTATCGAATTAATCTTAGCTAAATTCCAGGAATGTTATACCGCATGACTTGTTCTATTTAGAAATATAAGTCAGGACATACAGTTCAAACTTTTAATATCTCTATATATCTCAATAACATTCCTTTTGAATAGAATCTATAGTAAATCGAGCTATAGAAGCTACCTGGTTTGAAAATTTTGGGTTTGAGTTAAAAATTCTATAACTTGTAATTCAATTTCTCTTTATCTGTCTACGGGCTTGGCCGGGTGGTGGGGCGATATGCCTCCCTCATGGGAGGTTAGAGTATCTGACAAGAGTTTATATCGCTATCGAAGATTATGAATTTTCTTATTATCTTTTTGAGCCTCCAGAACATTTGGACTTCAATTTTTTTTGAAATTGTGTGTTTTATGTTTACTCCGAGTTAAATTTCATAGAAAGCATTAAAATGTCAATGCAATTTTTTATTAATGAATGCATAAAGAAAATGGATGATTATTGAACGTGAATCACCGATCAAACAAATATATTGATGGATCATGTGAGCATTTATTATGAATAGATTTTTAAGGAATACCGATAATAAATAAACAATTGCACAAAAGTAAAACATGCACAGGATTCGCATGCTTCCTTCTTTTTAAACTTAAGGCAACGGACCCTCCTTGAAACCTAGTTTTCACCAAACAACCCTCCCTAAATTTTAGAATGATTATTTTCCATTTTTTTCAGAAATTTAGCCTATGCTATTTTGCTATAATTTCTTAGCAAAAAGTAAAAAAAAAAAAATTCTTAAAATTTTACCTTTTTCAAGCAAATATTTACAATTTTAACTATTTGCAAAAGTAATTCAAAAGTTGCTCAGATTTTGTGTTGCGTGCAAATCAAAATGCGAAAAAGTTGAAAATAAATAGAGGGCGTTTGGTGGAATGCATTTTTAGAAGGAGGCCGTTGTGCTTTTTGAAACATTGGGAAAAGTGTTCTAAAAGTCATCCCCTTTTCTATATAATCAGATAGAGGTCAATTTGATCTTTATTTCATTACCAAATATAAGCATTTAAAAATAAAGTTGGAAGAAAGACGCATCCATAGTAAAATATATTCAAATAATAGACTTGGTATCACAACATTTTGGTGATACCGTGCCGTTGCTATTAAATTGTAAATTGAAATCAATCAAACTTATCGGTTTCGGTTAGGATTTAAAAAAATCGACAACAACATGAAAGCCTAATTGCAGCAAAATCATGACAAATCAAAGTGAAAAATTCAACATCGATCCAATATCATTTCAAATATGCAGCAATATTTGTAAAATGTGACTATACATTGATTTAGCATCGAAAATATTTGATATTTATAGCTATCAATTAAACCAAATTAGCTAGAAGTATGTAAATCAAGTATATTACCATTTTTATTTTTACTAAGAAAGCTATAACCATTAAATAAATTTTTGACACATCAATTTTAGACACATAAATACATCTGGGATATTCCCGAGATGCATTATAAGGTCCGAGATGTCAACCCAAGATGTACACCTGATATGTACTCATCTCGTCCGATATGAGATAACTTGTGTAAAAATTCCGAGACGAAACGTGAACGAAATCCGATTTTTAAAACCTTGGTTGTTTTTATGCTCGATGCAAAGTTAGAATATACATTTAATAAGTATATTAATTATTTTAGAGATAAACATAGTAAATGCACATGTTTATTATTTAGTTGCTAATATTTAAAATGAATATGCTTAAATATCTTTGTTCTTCAGTGTTCATTAATTTTATTGCAATTAAATGGATATGCCAAATAGTGATAATTTATTTATTTAATTGGTATCTAAGAGAATTAATTTGACAATTAATGTGTAATAACCAATTAATTGTGTGAAGCCAAACAAAAAATATACATCTCTTTAATATGTCGGTTTACATCGTTGGACGGTTTGCATTAAATAGTGACAAAATTATGTTAGCTCTTTATTTGGTTGTTCTTCATTTAACAAGAATTAGAAGAGCTTGTTCTATAATCAACGCATAGTCAATTCTCTAACTTAATTTTGAATCAAGTATATCATAAATTCTTATTTTAAATTTGTGATATCCTAGAACTTCAGGTAAATAAATATGTAATAATCTTCTTTTATAAATCATTTATAATCGTATAAAATTTATTCTTTTCCTAAGCAAATAAAATAATTATTAATTTGAATATATATAAGTAGATTTTAAAGAAAAATTGGATTTGAAATTCTAATGTAAACATCTTAGGAATAAATTGGATTTAAAAATAATATGTATATATGATTTTTATTTATATAAGATTGTTTTTACATCATTGTCTTTAAAAGGTTTTTAAAGGATATATTAAACTAGTATAATTATTTTTAAGTGTATAATTGGAATTTTATATCATTTTCTTTAAAATTAAGCAAAGAGAAGTTTAAGTATTAAAAACACTTAAGACATCAATAAATATAAAACTAAATTTAAAATATAATATAAATATATATAAAAACATATAAAACATGTTAATACAACATAAGTAGCAAATGTAAGTTAGATATATTCAAAATTACAAATGTAAGCTTAGGAATTCATGTAATTACAACTGTAAGTTATTTCAACAAGTGGCATTATTTTCTTTTTATTTTAAAAAAATAATAATTAAAAGATTAAGCCTGGCTATAAATTATCTCTACTCGTCTCTTTTCTTCTTCTTTTTTATCAGTACATTTGCAAAACAAAACAAACAAAATAAAAACTGTATGCTTAAAACCAGAGAAGAAATTAAATTCAAAACTACATCAAGCTTTTCCAATCTAAAACCTGAAGCTCAACAATTCAAATTTAACTCAGATCAAAGCAAATCCAGATTCAATTAAGCAAAACAAAATTCCAGTTCCAAGTAGCAGATTTATGTTTCCAACTTTCTTCGTTCTTAAGAAACAGGTGAGTAAACAAACTTTTCCAAAGCTAAAAACCTTTTAGTCCTTAATGCATGTGATAGATCTATGTATTAGTATAGCATACAATGTTTGTATAGATGTATGGAGGTGAATGTGTGCATATATATATACACACATATTGGTATACCTGTGAAATGTCTGTAAATGGGCACACGAATGTTCTCTGTTCTTATTTTAGGCTTTAGAATTAACTTCAAAAAATTCATATCTCCTCATACATTCAGATTTAAGATTTGATCTCTGAAGGAAAGATGATTATTTCAGTGTAATATTAATTTTAAAAAGGGTTTCAAGATTTTATATTTAGCAATTTTTGCAAAAATAGGGAAATACAGTAATGATATGAAAATAAGTTAAAATCAATCATGCAAATTTCAATTATTGATTATAGAATGTGATTCGTCATGGTGAATGATGAATTTAGACATTAATATCTAGATTTTTAGGTAAGTAATTGTCGAGGTAATCTGAGTTAATCGGTTTTGGGTATTTTGTCAATTGCCGACGATCAGCGGCAAGTGGTGCATCGTGGTTTGGTCTGGAGGTGGCCAGTGTGTTGAGGATTACAGAAAAATGAGAGGGGATTTTCCTGATGGTCGTGATGACTATTCAAAGGTGAATTAGGGTTTAAGGTTCAGTTTTTGTCATCGTTGATGTCGTGGGTCGTTCGTCGTCGTTGGATCGTTGGAGGCGATTGCGTAAGAAGGAAACGAAGCTGGGTGACGTGACGGTGCTCTGGATGAGTTAGCGTGGGTTTTGATGGCGAGAATCGTCGTCGGTGAGGGATTTTTCCGACCAGGTCTGGGTACCAGTTTGTGCTGGGTACTTGATTTCGTTTTTCTTTTGAATTCTTCCTTTTGGATGGTCGGAGGGATCGTGGGAGTCGTCGACGTTGTGTTGAAACTGTCGTAGTTGGTCGAAACGATGATGTTCGCTGGTGCACATGCATGATGTATCAGGTAGTGTTGAGGTTGGGGTCGATCTCGTGTAGTATCATGTGTGACTTTGAAGAAGAGGAGTTAGCGAGAGACTCGTGAGTTTGCTCCGGTTTTGTTGGGAATGGCTCGGGGCTTTTTTTTTTAATATGCTATCCACGTTTAAAAGAAGTAAAATATGTACAGGTTTATAAAAGCAAAGAAAATTTACGTTTTCAAGCTTAAGGAAAGGTACGATGTTTAAAAGTAAAACAAAAATAAAATGTCAACAAGTTTGACCAAGTTTTTAATAATTTAAATTGTTTAAAATTATCTATTTTTAAGGGTAATTACGTATTAGATTAATTATATAATTGAATTCATAAGTGTTTTCGAAATATTATAAGATGATGTCTGAATTAAAATATAAGAGTATTAAACTTTAAATTAATGAAATTAATAAGTTTTCAAAAGAATATGAACTAAGTTTTCCCAAAGTAAATTTATTTAAAAAAAGTTTTCAAAACAAGTTTTCAAAAGATTTGATTTTAATGTTAAAAATATATTTAAAATTGTTTTGAGTTTTGAATAGCTATATTGGGATGATTATTTAAAATATTCTTAAGTGTTTCAAACAAGAATTTGATGATGTGACTAAATATGTGATTAAGATAAGTGGATTATCTTAAGTAAATTATGGCCTTGGGTAATTAGAGATTTAATTTATTAGTCAGTAATTAAAGGTTAATTAATTAATGTAATTAATTACTTAATGAAATTGCTTAAAGGATTAATTGCCTAACTACTTAAAGGATAATCAATTAATATGATTAATTCATTAATTTTGATTAATGAAGGATAATTTATGTAATTAATTAAAGGAGTAATTACTTAATGAAATTTGTTAAGGATAATCACTTAGTGGAAGTAATTAGAAGAATAATTACTTTATGTAATTAAAGGATCATCAATCTTTGATTAATGGATATTTAATTACTAAATAAAATTAATTAATGGTTGATTTATATAATTAATTAAGGTAGATTAGTAAAAGTGATTAATAAAAGGTTAATTTGTTAATGAGATTAATTAATGTGATTAACCAGAAGATTTATTAATTAATGTAATTAATTAGGGATAATTAATTAGGATGAATAATTGAGGTTGATTAATTATTTTCATTAATTAATATCTAATGGTTTGTAATTAAATTAATGTTAATCAAGAAGAATCATAAGAGATTAATTTATTTGGTTTAAATCAAACTAATTTTAAATTATGTGATAAATTGATTTTGCTTATGGAGAATTAAATTGTATTGAATAATTGGATTAATATCTAGTCTGATCATTTGTGATGTTCTGTGTTATGATATGTTTAAGTTGAACTGTGATAAGGTAGGTTATCTATTCGAGATGAATTGTTGAGTGATATGATATCCTAAATATAAATTGTATTGTTTAAACTTAACATCTTGACTTAGAGAACAACATTGAATTCGAAGAGACTGGGTCCGAGTATCGGTGAATGCCCGAAACCACTTCGATCTGTAATCTACAATAATTCTATATAGATTTGATATGTGAAATCAATAGGCTAGAATGGAATAGTATGGACCTATGAAGCTAAGTAAAGATACTTAGGGATTGATTTATGAAATAATTGTTGACTATAACAAGTTGTGAACTTGTAGAGAAGTATGAGTTACCCTGGGTTTTAAATAAGTTATTTTTTAGTATTTCATGTTAGATGGGTTTACTCACGTTGGTTTCCAACCTGACCCAGGTGTTACTGGATGTAATGCTCGGGTCAGACCGAGTATTACAAATTTTTAGGTTGGGACGTTCTGGAGCTCAAGAGGCGAGCTGGATGGCAGGAACGTATGGAATTTGCCATTGAGTATTATCGTTAGTATCCGAGACAAATTAATTTTAACTGTCCAGCATTTGTGTAATGTTGTAACTCTGATGAATTGTATGTAAAGTAACAATTACAGCTTTTCTTTGTGAAAATGCTATTATATTGTTATTATATTTTGATACGCTGCGAAACGTGAGATTCTATGTTTTGTTTTTGTCCTTCTTCTACCTCTTTTCTTCTTTCTTTAACTATCTGAAATTTTCGGCATTTGAAATTTTCGAGGTCGAAATTTCAGATCGTTATATTTTTGGTATCAGTGCTGAAGGTTGAGTGAGATCCTTGGCTCTGGTGGGTTTATTCATTAAGGATAGGGTCAATGGTACCCTAAAATTAGTTGTGTGTAATATATATGAGAGAGGTACTTGTTATTTTCTTATATAAAAATTTTAAAATGTTTTTAAAAATAAATGATCTTTATATAAGTATGTATATATATATATATATATATATATATATATAAAGCAATGATTTTTCTAACCACTATATATTAAGGTAATTGTTGTTGAATTATTTGAATTGAAATAATAATAAGAATTAAGTGATAATAGAAATACAGCGAAATAGGAATTTGGAATTTGTTTCAAAGCGCTAAAAGAAATAATAAATAGTATTGTTTGAATGAAAAGGTCCTGTTTCAAACAAGAGTTGTTTAAAAATTTTTAAGAATTTTTTTTGAATTAAAACCAAAAGTGGTTTAAAATTTAAAGCATAACTGGGTATGTAAAGGAAATAAATATGTATATATGACGGATATACATAATATCAAAGATGGTTTGAAATAAACTCTAAGTGTTGAGTTTTAATTTTTCTCTCTCCTAGGAATGTGATGTGAAAACCCAATGTGATAAGTGTTTGAACTTATAAGTAGGAAGACTGTTAATATGAAGTTTAAAATTTGAAATGGGAATTCAAATTGGGTATAGTTGTTTGGATTAAATTGAATTGAATTTAACTTTGGGGAAGTTAAATAAGGTTAACAAATAACCTGAATTGGAAATTTCAAGATGAAATTGAGATTTAACTTAGGGAAGTTAAATGATTGATTTAAATGGGAGTTAGATGTGATCTCAAAATGGGTTTGAGATCTGGAAATTGGAATTAAATTCTATTGATGAATGTTTTAAATAATTTGGATGTTTATTTATTTGACTTATCCTGATGTCATCCTATTATTATTAATAATATATGAAACTGAGAATTGGATTATTTTAAAGAAATTAAGAAATGGATTGAGGTAATATATCCATTATTGAGATAAAATAATGGAAATTAAACTTTAATTTGAAACAAGGATGTGGAATCGCTTTAAACCGGAAGATTTAAATGTTAGAAATAAGCTTGCTAAAAATTTGATAAGAAATGGTTTCGAAGTTAAAAATTAGGTAATAAATTGGATTCTGAAGATTAAATCATTTTAAAAGTTTTGAATTCTTATGTGAATTTTGAAATAAGTCAAGTAAAGGAAATTTAAAATGAAATTTTGAAATTTGGACTGAGAATCAAATGGTTTAAAGATTTAAGTTGTTAATGTAAAAGTAAAGGTTGATTTGATTTAAAGGATTAAATCAACATTTAAAAATTTAACTCGAATTTATGAAATCCGAGATGGTTTTAAGTTGATATTTTAATAGAATTAAGTCAAACTAAATTTAATTTGAATTAATTGGAATTGTGGTTGAAGATGGATAAGATAACATTCAAATGGAAAATTTGAATCGAATTAATTTGAAGTGAAATTGAAGTTGAATAAGTTTAAATTCAAATGTGAATTGATTTGAATTTGGAAGAGGAATTGAAGTTAATTCGAATTGAATCGGAATTAAATCAATTTATATGGAAGTGGAAATTGGAAATTGATTGGAAATGGAGATTGGAAATTGAACAGTTTGGCTTTGAACTATTTTTTCAAATAAAGGGTTTTAATATAAACTGTTTTAAATCAATTTCCTAGCTATTTACTATACAACTTTTCTTTTTAAAACCCAAAACTATCTTATACTTATTTTACAACTACTTTTGGAACTATTTAACTACCACTATTTTACAACTATTTTACTACTTATCTATTTTTAACTTTTCAAGCTATTTTCTAAATTCAAACAGGTCAGAGTGCAAACCATTTATGATTAACTAACAATCGAGATAAAAATTGAGATGATAATCCAAATTGAAATTGAGGTAATTGTGAATAAGTGAATAGAAATCAAAGGGAATGTGAATAGAAAAAAAGAATTGATTTAGCTAATAATCAATGAGGATAGATACGTAGGATGTACGTATATTATTCTATTCGTATAGTGATTTGATCCAAATTCGAGCACAAAATTTTGAGATAGTTATATCGATCTAAGTTGGGATTTTTCACTCGATTTTCGACGGCGAACCTGGATATGGATTTTTGATTGGTTCTGGAAATTCTCTATCATAGTTAAGGCTATGCAAGGAGAATGATGGTTTCTGATCAAGAAACCAGATCTGAGTTCGCACTAGGAAGTCGGGTGGACGATACTAGTTCGGAAGAAAAACTGTATGATCGGGTGAGCGATTAGATTTGATATTGCGTACGGATGACATGTGTACATCGTACGGGCATGAATAGAATAGATATTGAAAATGTTTGGATAAGAACTATAAAATGATTTTTGAGATGGAAAGGTATACTTTGATAAATAAATGATGAAATAAAATTGAAAATAGGATATTTCGATGATTAAATGTTCACTTTATGAAAAAAGTAGTGTAATAAATAACTTTATAAAGTAATCAAACTTTAATATTTCATTTGACAATAAATAAAGTTATATATATTTGGAATATGATAAACTCCTCCTTATTGAATCTATGGCTAGAAGAAAAATGGTTTCTGAAAGTACTTGAAGTACAAAAAGGGAATTTATACAAGTATGAAGTGATCCAAAGATTTTCAAGGTTATACATGTAACATTCTTGTTTTTAAATCCAATTTATTAATTAAAATAAATTTTTGGATTAAAGTTTAAATTAATTTGAATATTTTGCAAAATAAATAAAATAAGTATTTGTTTATATATATATATATAGATTGTAATTTGGAATTTGATTTGAAATTCAAATATCTGCATATTTTATAAATATATTGGATTTTAAAACACTATATTCTAAATTAATAACAATTTGTTATGGTGTACATATGTAATATAGTTTGAAAATTATAAAGAAAATGTGATATAAATAATTTTCAAAAGTTGTTTAAAGTTAGAATTATATATATATAATCTATATATGTGCAATTGAACTTTGAAATCAATTTCTTTAAAGTTATGATTTATATAATGATTTGAATTTAAAATTTAAAAACAAGAATGAATACAAAGTTTTAATACGTATTTATCTTTTAAAAGTAAATGTATACAGATAAATATTTTTAATAAAAAATAAGATTATTTATTAGTGTATAATTTTATTTCAAATCATTTTCAAAAGTAAATAAAAAGCTTTAATATATATATGTATACGATAAATTGAAAATATAAAAGAAAATATTATAAAATCAATTAAAACCTTTAAATGCATGCAAATGACAAGTGTAACCCTTTTAAACTATATTAAAACATTTGTAGCCAAAATACAACATAAAATAAATAAATGTATACAAAGTAATGTGCAAAGATAACAAGTGGCATAAATTTTCTTTTAAATTTGAAATGTATAAAATCAAAGTTTAAAACCAGGCTTCACTTTCATCCTCTCTATATTCTAAACCTGGAAACCAGAAAAACAAAAGAACAAGGAAACCAGTAAACAATACAATGATCATCTCAAACAAACCTGTGTTTTCTGATCAAAAGCAAACTTGGAAATAAACTCAAACAAACAAACTTCATCCTGGAAATAAGAAATCTGACGTAAATTTAAGAACAAAGATCAAAACAGAGAAAAAATTTCAAGCCTGGAAACCAACATGGAAGCAAAGGAAGATTCAAATCGAAATCTGTTTTCAAAATCAAAAGCTGAAAACCAAAACAAACTACAAACTAGATTCAAACAAGTTTCAGATCATATAAAAACAAGTCAAGCATTCAACCCAGATCAAAACATCATCAAACAAGGAACCAAACTCCAGATTTCATTTTCCAGGTATCTGCTTCATCAACCAGGTGAGCAACTCCCATTTCTAACTTGAGTCTACTAGATAACTTGATATTGGTGATTATTGCTTGAAGTGCAATGATGATAAGTATTTACATAAATATAAATATCATGGTATGTAGGAACAGGATGGAAACATCTCTATTCTTGTTACGGTCTTTTTAACCTGTTAGAAGATTTAAAATCATCATATCTAAGAAATTTCAGGTTTTGATTTCTAAATGAAAAGTAATTATAACTATGAAATGCCAATTTTAAAAATTATTTCAAGTATATTTATTGAGCAAATAATTTAAAATTAGGAAATTACAGAATGAACATTTTATATCAGAAAAATCAAGTATCAATGCTTTTTGATTCACTTACATCATTTAGTTCGATTTCAAAAAACATGAATTTTAAAAGTAAATTCAAGATTTTTAGTTTTATAAATCGTGAGAAAATATATGTTGAACGAAAAACGCATTTTTTTCAAATTTCGATAATCGACGATGAATTATGAATCGGGATTAATGGTGTAGGTAGCTTGTATGTTAAAGATTGTCAGAAAAATACTAATTGAATTTATCCACGATCGAGGCGGCGATACGAAGTGATGAGAGGGTTTAGGGGTATGTTTGGTTTGCTGTCGTTCTCGAGCAAGTTTCGTCGCCAACGTACCATTATGGCCGATCGCACCAGGGGGGATAGGGGCGTGGTGACGTGATGAAGCTGTGATCAGAGATTCATGGTCACCGATGGCTCGACGTGGTGGTGCGAGGCGATTCTCTGATGGTGGTTTAAGTCAAAGAAGTGGTCGAGTTGCCAAATTTTGTTTTCTGTCATAATTTCTGGAGCTGGGTGGTCAGGGGAGTCAGTCAGGTCGTCAATGATTTGTAGGTGGTAGCAGCGATGGTCGGAGGTCGGCCAGGCGGCTGTGCACATACATGTATGGGTGGTTGTATTTGTAATATCTGAAAATTGAGGAAGACGTGGAGTAACTCGGGTTCGTCTCGAAGGAACTCGTGAAAATACTCAAGGAAATGACTGTTATGGAAAACTCGAAGTAAAGTTCGGGAGTTTTAAAATTTGGCTCGGGTTTATTGATTTGGGCATAAAATAGCTTTTAATCTTTAAAATAAATCCAGTTTATTTTAAACAATTTTTGGTTAAAACAAATTCATTTGTAAATGTTAATCCAAGTTTTGAATTTGGTTAAAAGATTTTTGATTATTAATTTAACTTAAAGGTTTTAAGATAATAAGTTGATGATGAATTTATTTCAAAGATTTTAAGATTTGATTGATAATTAATTTATAATTTATTAGTTAATAAAGGTAATTTAGAAGGATAGTTACCCAATGTAATTAAAGGGATTAAATATTTAATTACTTAAAGATTTATTTAATGTGATTAATTAAAGAAAAATTAATCAAGATGATTAATTTATTTATGTGATAAATTAAAGATTACTTAAGGTAATTAATTTAAAGATAATTACTTAATTTAAAAGTAATTAATTAATGGTTAAAGTTGATTAAGTGATTAGGGATAATCACTCATTGTAATTAATTAAAGGTAATTAATTAATGATTAAAGTTGATCAATCAAGCAATTAAGGATAATTAATTAATTAAAGATTAATTAAAGATTAATTAATGAAAGTGATTAGGGATAATCACTTATTGTAATTAATTAAAGATAATTAATTAAATGGTAATTAATTAAGGGTACTTAATTAAAGGATAATTAAACAATTAAAGGATAATTATTTAATGATTAAAGGTTGATTTATTTATTAATTAAGGTTGACTAATTAATAATTATAGGTTGATTAATTTATTATTAAAGGTCAATTAATAAATGATTAAAGATTAATTAATTAAGATGGTTTGTAATTAATTAATTAATCAGGATTAGTAGTTTATTCATAAGTAATTAATCTGATTTAAATTAATCAGATAATTAATTGATCTTACTTATGGATGTTTGGATTCTATTGAATGTTGAATTGTTTGCTATTCCTGTTGTGTGATGCTTTGTGATATGAATTGTTTTGATTTGAGCTGTGATGAATGTAATTATCTGTGATGAATTTATATTATTTATCTGTGAATTTGTGAATGAAGATAAGCATATAGGATTATACCGCTTATCAATATTGCTGTTCTTGGATTGTAATGATTGATGATGTTGCACTATTGTGTAAACCCCTGGACTACACCATACACACACAAATATGGATTGCACGAGGAAATCGGTTAAATCACAAATATTTGAATTAAATATTATGAAATAGTTTCAAAGTTGAATTTTGAATTCAAATGGTTTTGAAAATGGAATTGAATTGAATATAAAAAGCATTTGAATGGGAAGTTTTGAAATTCAAATTTAATTTGAAAACATTATTTGAAATTATTCTGGAAATCATGGTTTGGAAGGGTTATACAATGTATATATATGGGTTTAAAACTATTATTTTGGGGATTTTGAACTTAATTCAAATTAGAACTTGCCGATGATATGGTAGTTCGTTGATTCTCTGGTTTATACTTTTAAAGGCTAAATTTTGTGTATATTTGATCAGATTTTTCCCAAACAAAATGTATTTGTATTCAAACGATAATAGCTTTCAAATAAAGAAAGGATTTCCAGTTTTTATTGAAGGGGTTTCAAAACTTGAAATGGAATTGTTTTGAAAGCTATAGATGAATCTTTGTGGAAAAATTGGTGAATTTTATTTTCAACTTGAATCGGATCTTAAAGGTGTAACTTTTATATACAAGATTTGGAATTGGAATAGTTTTGAAAAACTATGAATTAATCTTTGTGAAAGACTGATGAACTTTGTAAAGTGAATCTTTTTGTGTAAAAGATTTGAAATGGAAATTTATTTAAACCATTTAAAAGAAAGGTTTTGGGCTTTAAGTTGTGACTTAACTAAGATCCCAATATCCATATGGTTTTAAAATATTGCGCTCATTATTCGGTTTAGCTGGGAGAGGACTTTGTGTCATATACCCCATTCTGAATAATAATACGACGTAAATGGATAGCATTTGAAGACCGGTGGTGAAGACCGGGTATTTTCGAGAACGAAAGGATTACCCGTCGAGTGTATCTGCACTGAGTCACGCCAGTATAGAGATCTCTATATGTGATGGGGTGCCGATCGGGATTGAGAATACCCGGATTGCAAGGGATTCTTCAGAAGTGCCTCGGTTCTGTTCGAACCCGGAATGGACTTGTATGGATGTGTGTTTGACATTACACTTTGAGATGTAAAGCTAGTTTCTATCAAATACATTTCTGTTTGATGGAGGAGAATTTATTCTCTTAGCTCAACACCCTTCTCTAAGACGCACGAGGTTATGTAGTTAATGGTTACTAGTAATACATTCCCAATTTGGTAACATGGCATATGAAGTGCTGCTGATCATATGTTGATCGAAGCATGGCTTTTGTGTAAAGCGCAGCTTTGTGGACGTGACCTCGTCGGACCTCATAACCCAAAAATGGTCGAAACAGGAAGAATGCAGCAAGTTTATTTGGCGGTAGCGCCCCCTGAAGGTATATCCATTCCTTCTTGATAGAAGTGGTATCATGGTATGGAGCCCAGATACTTAACTTATGTGGCCGTGCAATTATTTGTCTTTGTGGTTGTTGTTGTTGGGGCCTCGGATAAAGGTCGGTTACGACCGGGGGATGACATACTCGTGACAGTTAGTTACCTAGTTACGGAGGTAACCCGGCCTTGTGTTGGCAGAGATCCGACTAGGTTCTCGAGGCGTCCCTCCATAGGAGTACCCATATGGCCCAGGAAGTTCCTTTGCCTGACCATTTATTGGAAATCCAATCACCAATACGCGCCCTGTACGGTTTTAGTTGTATAACCTACCATTTACTTATGGTGGTGACCCACTGTTTAGATGGTAGCTATAGTAGGCATAGTACGAAATGTCTATGCTGGCTAAGATTGATATTATACTTTCAAAAGATTTTCTACATTATGCACTAATAATAATATCAAAAGGATTTTTTCATATCAAGCTTTTTTGACTATCATAAGGAGAAATCTCCTCCAATTCGGTGTTTGCATTGTGCGTGCGGTGGGAGGCCTTATGGAAGTTTTATTTTCCAAAAAGCATTGCGTATTTCCAATTTTAAATTCTTTTGTTGTTTTTATTCAAGATAAAAACTGTTTTTGTTTGCTCACACCAGTCCCATGACTGATCTGGAGTTTATTGTTCCCTTTTTAAACTCTGGGTGCCCACAATTTTCCGCACGAGCAGTCTAGAGTTAGATTTTTCAGATAGTCGGATAGTAGGTGTAGATTCAGTAGCTTCAGCTTTCTATTTGGAATTCTTTTAAGCCTTTGGATTTGGCAATCGCATTGCTATGTTGCCTAGTTTTCTTATTACAACGTGATGGGGTTCGAGCTTCTTAGCTTGGAGATCTTTGGAGCATTAAATTGGAATGCAGTTGGATTCTATCTTTCTTTCTATCCTTTGGTAGATCGGATTGGTGATATTGTTCCGCTGCTGGTGTGTCTTTCCGCATTTGTATCTTGTCTCTGATATTGTTGATATCATTTGTATAAATGTGTTGTGTAAAGTGTTGTAAATCAATAAAAGTTATTCGTTTTCTTCCGCTATGTTGTTGTACTTAATGTGTTATAAGCTCCGGCGAACCAGATTCGACCTTTGAATCTACGACATTTGAATACGGGTGATATATTCGGTGGCGATTTTCGAAGGTCGAGTCAGGGTAGTACAGTGGTATTAGAGCTGAAGGTTGAAATTTAGCTCAGGAGTATAACACATTAAGTAACTCATTAGAGATAGGGTTATATATTCACAAGAATGAGTATATCCCTAAGATATCCATCTGTATGCCCCGGTAAATTCTCTCACTATTCACTGAAAGTGAGTATGAGGACTAGAAGAGGACGAGATAGGGGACAGGGAAATACCACTACAAATGGTTAATACCTACAGCAACAAAGAAACAACTTTTTCTATCAATTTCTTCTGATCATCGTCCAATTTCAAATTCTTTGATTGCTTCGTGGCAGCTCCGGGAAAAATCTTCGGTGCGATGTTGGCCCTGTGAGTCGTGTAGATAAGTTCCTATCTCGTATTTTCATCATCGGTTCTTATCAATCTTTTCATTTTAAACTTTAATAAATTTGAAAATTTATTTAAAATAAATTGATTAAAAAAATATTAGATTGGATTATATCCGTTTTTCTATTCTTTGGGGTCTAGATATGTTCTACGAATGGTTAGTTATCCCTTCAAACTAACCAATATCCCTGTATATTTCATAGACCGGATGACCCGAGTACTTCGTGAAATATTGAATGAGTTTGTTCTCATAATTATTAGTGATATTCTGATTTGGTGAGCCAAATGCAGAATGGATATTCTGTTTGATCTGGAAACTGTTTCTCTATCTTTGTGTGTCCATCTATTCTTTGTTGTCTCCCTGACTAGCAAATTTCGGGGAGGAAATTTTCTTAAGAGGGGAATTTGTAACATTCCTGCTTTTAAATAAAATTTAATAATTAAAATAAATTTTTGGATTAAATCATAAATTAATTTGAATATTTTCCAAAATAAATAAAATAAATATTTATTTATATATTTATAAATGGATTGTAATTTGGAATTTGATTTGAAATTCAAAATCTGTATATTTTATAAATATATTGGATTTTAAAACACTATATTCTAAATTAATAACAATTTGTTATGGTGCACATATGCAATATAGTTTGAAAGTCATAAATAAAATGTGATATCAATAATTTTCAAAAGTTGTTTAAAGTTAGATATATATATATACATATATATATATATAATCTATATATGTGCAATTAAACTTTGAAATCAAGTTCATTAAAGTTATGATTTATATAATGATTTGAATTTAAAATTTAAAAACAAGAATGGATAGAAAGTTTTACTATGTATTTATCTTTTAAAAGTAAATGTATATAGATAAATATTTTTAACAAAAAATATAAGATTATTAATTAGTGTATAATTTTATTTCAAATCATTTTCAAAAGTAAATAAGAAGCTTTAATATATATATATATATATATAAAGATAAATTGAAAATATAAAAGAAAATATTATAAAATCACATTTAAACCTTTAAATGTATGCAAATGACAAGTGTAACCCTTTTAAACTATATTAAAAAATTTGTAGCCAAAATACAACATATAATAAACAAATGTAAACAAAGTAATGTGCAAAAATAACAAGTGGCATAAATTTTATTTTAAATTTGAAATGTATAAAATCAAAGTTTAGAACCAGACTTCACTTTCATCCTCTCTATATTCTGAACCTGGAAAACAGAAAAACAAAAGAACAGGAAAACCAATAAACTATACAATGATCATCTCAAACAAACCTGTGTTTTCTGATCAAAAGCAAACCTAGAAATAAACTCAAACAAAGAAACTTCATCCTGGAAACAAAAATCTAAAGTAAATTTAAGAATAAAGATCAAAACAGAGAAGAATTTTCAAGCCTGGAAACCAACCTAGAGCAAAGGAAGATTCAAATCAAAAACTGTTTTCAAAATCAAAAGCTGAAAACCAAAACAAACTACAAACCAGATTCAAACAAGTTTCAGAACATATAAAACAAATCAAACATTCAACTCAGGTCAAATCATCATCAAACAAGGAACCAAACTCCAGATTTCATTTTCCAGGTTTCTGCTTCATCAAACAGGTGAGCAAACTCCCATTTCTAACTTGAATCTGCTAGATAACTTGATATTGGTGATCATTGCTTGAAGTACAATGGTGATAAGTACTTACATAAATGTAAATATCATGGTATGCATATATACATGTGTAAGTGATGTCCATGTCTAGGAACAAGGAAGGAAACATCTTTGTTCTTGTTATAGTTTTTTTAACCTGTTAGAAAATTTAAAATCATCCTATCTAAGAAATTTTAGGTTTCGATTTCTAAATGATGAGTAATTATAACTATGAAATGCCAATTTTAAAAATTATTTCAAGTATATTTATCGAGTAAATAATTTAAAATTGGGAAATTACAGAATGAACATTTTATATCAGAAAAATCAAGTATCAATGCTTTTTGATTCACTTATATCATTTAGTTTGATTTCGAAAAACATGAATTTTAAAAGTAAATTCAAGATTTTTAGTTATATAAATCGTGAGAGATTATATGTTGAACGGAAAACGCATTTTTGTCAAATTTCGTTAATCAACGATGAATTATGAATCGGGATTAATGGCGAAGGTAGCTTGTATGTTGAAAATCATCGGAAAAATACTAATTGAATTTATCCACGATCGAGGCAGCAATATGACATGATGATAGGGTTTAAGGGTATGTTTGGGTTGCTGTCTCTCGAGTAAGTTTCGTCGTCGATGTAGCATTATGGCCGATCACACCAGGGGGATGGGGCGTGGTGACGTGATGAAGCTGTGATCGGAGATTCATGGTCATCTGTGGCTCGACATAGTGGGGCGAGGCGATTTTTTGATGGTGGTTTTAGTCCAGGAAGTGGTCGAGTTGCCAAATTTTGTTTTATGACATAATTTCCGAAGCTGGGTGGTCAGGGGAGTCAGTCAGGTCGTCGATGATTTGCGAGTGGTAGCGACGATGCTCGGAGGCCGGTCAGGCGGCTGTTGTAACGACCCAGTATTTTCAACCCTTCGCATCCGCACATGTCGGACTTGAATTGTTCAAAATACTGCGTTGTAAAATAAATTTGGCAAAACTCAGAATATGTAGTAAATAAATCACAGAATCACATACATATATCAGAACTCACAGCGGAAATAAAATATACAGTGGTTCATGAAGCCACTATAAAACTTTAACCAAATAGAATTTACATAGTTTAGAATCTGCAATACAGCTGTAGACATAAATAGAAACAGAGTCTTCCAATTTGATTGATTGCAAATAAGATAAAGACTGAAAGGCTTCCGGCAGTATGAATGATCTACGGGATGACATAACTCCGGAGAGAAACTGAAACTGCAACTCAGGCTGACCCGAGCGTAAAAATAAAACATAACACTCGAGTCAGGACATACATACTTATATAATGTAAGCTAATTCAAGTGTACTGTAATATAGAGCAAGTAACTTAAAGGATGCTTGGGACCGCCCATCCTCTAAGGATCCGTCAAACTATTTACTATGTAGTATATTGCGCTATTATACTAGTGTCTATTTATAAAATAAACTTACTTTTAAGTAGCGTTAAGGCTTTACATTTTCCACCTTAACACGTAATAGTCCCAGTAGTCCATCCAATATCATAGCTCCTCCTGATCGGGAAGCAACTAGAGGATACCACACGGGCTACGGGAGAAATCTAAACTCGTACAAGGCGCGGTATGGTAGGTGACACGGCACAACTAGGCAATGCCAGGGTAGATATACCAATTACGCATCCGGGCCGATGGTAACGCGAAGCCGCAGCAACCGCCCACCTCGAAACAACTCCCCAAATCAAAATAGAAGTGGCCACTGAATCAATCCAAAGTCATAGTATAATATCGAAGAGGAGTGTCCGATCAGAGGAATGACCTCATTAACCCGTCGATCGCTCCTGTTTTAGCCACCTTATGCCAACTCACGGGAGTCGGGTCCACGTATTTACCTTACAGGAAACGTCGCCACCAACCTACTTCATTCTGGAATCTCCACCGCGTACACGGTTAGTCAAAGTGGTTTTCGGTATCGACAGAGAGTATGTCCATATCCGATCCCGGTCTCTTTGCCAACCCATCGTTATTATAACACCGTGGTCTTTTAAAACAGTTTATACTTTAAAACCAAAATAAACATTTCTATTTCAAACTATAAACACGATATCATTCAAAACCCAAAACAATATGATACCGTTATATTCAAGTATAATTCTTTTCCAAAAACCATACTGCTTAAAATTTATAATATCTGGAAACCAAATATTTAAATTATATCTTCAAAACATAATATTTTGGAAATTTTACTTTAAAACCATAACTCCCAAACACAATGGTTTGGACATTCAACGGTATATAGAATAAATGGTTTAACTTTATGGTTACTTTGTAAAGAAGATAATTTACATAGCTTTACAAATATATTTCTTTATTTTAAACCATAATTTAAATATCACTTCATGTTCCCAAGACCATTTCAATTCCTATATATATATCCAATTGGAGTATTAATATTCAAAACTAAGGTTGGATATTTTTTCTTTCAACAAATTAGTGTTTATTATTTCGTCTTGAATATTCCCATAAATTCCATAGATAAAACTCCAAAATTATGCCATTAAATAATTTCAAAATTTACTTAACACTAGAATGTTCATCTTAAATTTATTAAGAAAAATCCAGTTATAAATCTCATATCTTAAAGGTCTCCAAAACTTAAACATAAATATAATTTATCAAATTCCTTAAATTTCAAAACAATCAAATTCCAGATTCTATAGCACTTAGGAAATGCTACCTAAAGTTACGGGTAAAACTAGTCCAATTTCAAAAGACAGCATTTAAATGCTTTAGTAGATTGTTTAACTTAATAAATATTTCCAAATATAACTTATATATATATTTCTTAACTGAAATCTTATCCTTTCAAAAATCCAGAATTTCCAAAATAAGTTATATTCCAAAATTTTATTCAAATATTTATTTATTTATTTATTAACATTTATAACTCATTCAAAATCAATATAAAATCCTTTAAAGATATTAAATCAAATATTTAACTTCCAAAATAATTTTAAATATTTCAGAAAATATTATAAGGACCACGGGCCTGTATATAGTTTTCTAGCCTAGGTCAAGTGATACGGATTTATATCATTTCAATCCGTAATTTACAAACCCCGGGTTCTATCATTTCAAACCCGCAATCCCAAGTTAACAGTTAAACAGTTAACATAATAATAGCACAGTAATCATCATTTAGGCCTATCATTTCAGCCCACAACAATCTAAATTTAACAGGGAACTTGCAGTGGTGATTTAAGCAGTAAATAAACAATAATATAATATAACTGCAGAAATAATACAACAGATAATAACTGATGAGGTGTCAATTTAAATGGGATTCATCATTCTACGTTATACTACAGACAGATAATATTTAAATAAATTTTTTACACATACACTTGCGATAATTAACAAAATATATGTACATATGTCTGGTGAGAAATACTCACCTTAAACGCTGCAGTGGATCTAAATCAAACACGGTATCTACTTCGGAAAAAAAAACGGAAAGCACGATCAAACTTCGGCGGATGCAAAGCCTTGACTTAAATCTATAAGATCCAAATACCAAGTATGCGAATTTAAAAATTACGGTCAAAGCAAAATTTCAGAACAACTGGAACGAATAGAATAAAAGAAATTTAGTTCAACTTGCTCGACTACTACAACCCGCTAACCGTCTCAACATATCCTAGGCCCATACTTCAACCGTACGCATGCATAAAATAAATTGAATAAATTGCAAAATAAATTGCAAATTTAATACAATTGATTGAATAAAAAGATGTTATGCACCCAAACAAAACAAATACATGTTTAGACATTATTAAATTATTTCTCACATTTTTAATCATATTTATCATGATCAATTATTTTCATTCTCATATATATTTATTTAAATAAAATGACAATATTGGCAACAAACACAATACTGTTCAAATTATTCGATTTAATCAAATGTAGCCACTAACTACATTCGAATTCATTAAATAATACTTTATTTCACATACATGTTCATCATGTTTAGGCAAATTATTTCTTCTTTTACTTTTATTATTAAACATTAAAAGGTGATTATTGGTATACATCACCAATATCCTTTTATTAACCATAATAAATACAATCCATTGATATTTATCCACCCAAATTCTCAAATAAGTAGTTAAATTTATTTTTAACCATCTTAAATTTATTTCAACCATTAAAAATTGAAATAAATGTCATTTTATTATATTCACCCAAGATTTATTCATACAATATTGTTTATTTGAATTAAACAACATTTCATATCATTTTCTCCTTATCAATTTATCTTCTCCATTATTAAATTGTAATTCTTTTTTTTTTTTTTTCTTTTTTTTTCTATGCCTTCCTCTTCAAACTGCACTTATCCAAATCCACAATACCACTAACTACATCATAACTACACTAATTCCATAGTCTAGCTTCCTACAATCAATTTATATCATTTCTTCCAGCCTACTACTAACAAAGTTCTATATGTATTTATAAATGGCACGGCATGATGGGGAAGTAGCCGAGCAAGGAAATCAGAGAACACAAGAAGGAGGAAGGAAAATTGGAAGAAGCAAAGAAATAAACAATGCAAATTATTTACCTGATAGAAGCTTGTACCAGAGAGGGACAAACAAGGAGATATGAAAACTTATGTGAATGAGGCAAAGTATTTATAGATAAACTTGCGAAATAAAAAGGGGAGATAAATAGGCAGGTTTGAAAACGTAAGAAATAAATGCAAGCGTTGATTTTTGAGTGCATGCGTTTAGGCAAGAGATTTATTTCCAGTTCTTCTTGTTTGAACGCTACACGAAAATTGTGATAAATGCATGCGTTGATTTCTCTTTCCAGTTTTATGTTTGAACGATATCACTCTTTTGGATTTTTTTTTTTTTTAGATAGCTTGCGTGATTTATACCAGTTATAATCTAAATTTAAAGCATGCGTTACTGCAAATTTGAACAGATTTGATTGAGGAAGCAAAACTTGAGCTCTTGCGTGATTTATGGTAAGCAATGAAAAAGCTTTTAACTGAAAAGGCAAAAGTAATAAATGCTTACATAAATATTTACTTGATCAATGGTTCGAAAAATTTATTTATTGCAAAACAAACGCAGTGGAAACAGAGAGATATAATGGGTATGCGAAAATTTGCAAAGATAGGCAAGATTAAATTTTGAATGCATTTAATTTAGGTGAGAGGAAAAATGGCAATTGGAAGAGTTGATATTTTTGTGGATAAGGCTGCGTGAATAAATGAATACAGTGACATGCTCAAGAAACAAATGGTAAGAGGCAAATGTCAAAATGTTAAAAGAATAAAATTTTGTGTCACGCGCAAAGGAAGGCAAATTTGATTTCCATATTCTTCTAATCAATTAATTCCCCTTTAATTGCCTTTAATTGATTTCAATTGATTACCTTATCCCTTTTAATTACCCTCCTTAATTGATTTCAATTAATTACCATATTACCAATTAATTATCCTCCTTTAATTACATACTCAAATTTGGTTACTAACTTAATTAGTTAATTAACCCTTTTTGTTAATTATCAATCCTGCGACGTCTCACATTAATCCGTCCGCTTTGTAGGCACTGGTAGCCGGACTGGTTACACGGGCAGATTTCTCCTACAAAATGGGGATTAACCTCGTGTCCTCATGCCATTAACCAAAAGAATTAACTTATTTATCTTTCATCAATTTTATTAATTTGCATTAATTATTCAATAAATTAATTCTGGTCAACTACTGAAATTTTACAATTAATTTCTCTATTAATTGTCATAAATTTCTTTTTGAAATATCTATTAATTGTCATTAACTCCATTTTAAAATATCTGTATGTGCCTTTATTCAAGTTTTGAATTGCTAACTAGGAATAAGGTAGATTTATCAAATAAATTGATTGTAAGTTTCATTGTTTTAAATTGCTTAACAATGTTCACTGCTAACATAATTAATATGTCAAAATTGAGAATATTCCACCAACATGATTTGCATGTCATAACCTACCAAATTAACATAATTAATTAACTACTTTAATATGTTACAAATTTTCTCCTTTTCATTATTTTTAGGGAATGGGTATAACAACAGATATTATGATAATATCCAAAACATTTAGTTACCACTCACTTCATTATACATTATAAAAAATTCCTTTTTTTTTTCTTCTTAAATTTAGTTACAAAAATCATATTAAATTAACGAGTTTAATTCTCTAAATTAAATATTTAAACAATATTGGTAAACACAATTTATATAAATTATATTTCTAAAAACAAAAAATTAAAAGAAATAAATAGCTAAAAACTAGGGCTGTTACACTCTCCCCCACTTAAGAACTTTTCGTCCTCGAAAAGGAACAAAAGAAAAGAAACAAAGGAAGATAAGCTAGATAAACAAGAACTTTAAACGAATAGTTCCGGATTTGAAGCACGAAGAAGATCTTCTAGAATCGGTTTTACTCTTTTCAGTTCGACCGTCGGTCTATGGGTGGTAAGCGGTGCTCAGGCCCCGATGAGTAACAAAGATTTTTAAAGATTATAGAAAAGATTTCTAAATAGACTGGTATAAGCAATAGCCTCCTCATTCTGTAGCAGATAGGGAAACCAAGGACACTTAAAGATAGTTTGAAAACAAATAAGATAATAAATTTGCAATCATAATGCTTTGAAATCATTAAATTTATAAATTTGGAAATCATGCTACTAAAATCATAATACCTTTAAAATAATCTTCATTTATACCTTTTAAATTCAATGCCAAACAATATTCATTTCAAGGTTGAAATATTCCTAAGTTCATTTATAAAAAAAAAATTCCAAAACATTTTATTTTTAGAAACAGCAGCACTCATAATATGCTATAGTAGATATAATAGTATTCCTAATCAGTTTATTATGTACTTAACTCTGAATTTTAACAAATAACCTAACACTTTATTAAAAATACTTATCTTATAAATAAGATATTCCTTCCATAAGTTACCCTTGAATTTCCATTTGAAAACCAATTCTCAATTATCAAAATTTAGTGATATTAGAATACGTCTTAACTATTTATTTAGACATCAATTAAACTATGATTTGAAGATATATAATCCTTACTCCAAAAATATCCCTTTCAAATATATTTTCCTTATTCAAAGATACCTTGTTTATTACACAAACATATTCATTTCAGGAAATAACCTTTTATTAAAATCTCTTGGTTAGATTTACGGCTCCATATTAAATTAATTTGATTATTAAGACATTTGAATAAAATTCCTTAAATTCCTTTTCCTTATTTATCCCCATTAATCTTTTATAACTAAAATTTAAGTGTATAATATTTATTATAACCACTCAAATTTTATTCATAAAATCCTTTTATATTGTATATTATCCAATTACATGTTAACTTTTGAAAATCAAGGTAAGTTATATTAAATGAAATTGGGTGTTATACAAATAAAACTTTCAATTTAATTATCTCCAATTGGAACCTTTTTATTCAAATTTTTGTTATTATATTTATTTTCCTTCCTCAAGATAAACTTTAAGAATTAAATTCCTGATTCCCTTCAAACCATTTAGAGATAACTAAATATATATACCTAATATGTCAAATCAAATCTAAATTATATATCTATATATATTAAGTCATACTTTAGAAATTCAAATCAATTAAAATCTCAAGGAAACACTGTAGCCAGACTACAGAATGGTCTTTTCACTTCGAAACTCGAAAATGAATGTCGATGATGCTGCAGTCATCACCGAAATTATTTTCCAGCGACAAAGAGAAAAGCACTAATTTTAAAATTTCTTTGGAAACAAATTTCTATACAAAAATACTTATTACATCCTTTTAAAATTTAAACACAAGGTTTGAAATCATCAGAAATTTAATTCTCAAGTTTTAGTTTTAAATTCATTTCTGTTTCCAAATTAATTTATAACCATTGTTTTATATTCACTTATTTATTAGACAAACACATGGCTTACAACACCATAAATAAAATCAAAACTATTATCTCTTGACAACTAGTTAAATTAATTATAAAATTTTGAAAATTATACTCATATATATAATATTAGATTTTAATTTCAAATATAGGAATAAACTTCTCAAACCAGGATAGAGACTCAAATTTGATGAACTCAAATCAAATAGAATTCAAGATAAATTGAAATCAGAAGATCAGAATAAGGAAACTGGGTAAGTCTATATAAGTCGCGGACAACCTTGACCTAGTCATCCGTGACTTAAAGAGCCATATCGATGTGGTTGGGGTAAATCTACATTTGATCCGAAGAGATAGAATTTGGAATAACCAAAGATACTAGCATATAAACCGAGGATAAATATAAATCTCCGGTGAATCAATGCTAATGGTAAAGGAGTTTCACCCCTTTATTAGAATAATGGCGAGACCGCCAATTTACAATAAAGATCATCCGAAGTGGAGTTATGAGATACTCCAGAATCTAAAGCAGATGAAAAAGTGAGGGATACGAATGAGCTTTGGAACCGTAGGGAATGTTCCAAAATTCGAAAAGAGAGTGGTTCAATCTCGAATGAACGTGATTCTGTAAATCAAATTTACCATACATTCTAAGTTTTGCCTAGAACCAAAGCTCTGATACCAAATGTAACGACCCAGTATTTTCAACCCTTCGCATCCGCACATGTCGGACTTGAATTGTTCAAAATACTGCGTTGTAAAATAAATTTGGCAAAACTCAGAATATGTAGTAAATAAATCACAGAATCACATACATATATCAGAACTCACAGCGGAAATAAAATATACAGTGGTTCATGAAGCCACTATAAAACTTTAACCAAATAGAATTTACATAGTTTAGAATCTGCAATACAGCTGTAGACATAAATAGAAACAGAGTCTTCCAATTTGATTGATTGCAAATAAGATAAAGACTGAAAGGCTTCCGGCAGTATGAATGATCTACGGGATGACATAACTCCGGAGAGAAACTGAAACTGCAACTCAGGCTGACCCGAGCGTAAAAATAAAACATAACACTCGAGTCAGGACATACATACTTATATAATGTAAGCTAATTCAAGTGTACTGTAATATAGAGCAAGTAACTTAAAGGATGCTTGGGACCGCCCATCCTCTAAGGATCCGTCAAACTATTTACTATGTAGTATATTGCGCTATTATACTAGTGTCTATTTATAAAATAAACTTACTTTTAAGTAGCGTTAAGGCTTTACATTTTCCACCTTAACACGTAATAGTCCCAGTAGTCCATCCAATATCATAGCTCCTCCTGATCGGGAAGCAACTAGAGGATACCACACGGGCTACGGGAGAAATCTAAACTCGTACAAGGCGCGGTATGGTAGGTGACACGGCACAACTAGGCAATGCCAGGGTAGATATACCAATTACGCATCCGGGCCGATGGTAACGCGAAGCCGCAGCAACCGCCCACCTCGAAACAACTCCCCAAATCAAAATAGAAGTGGCCACTGAATCAATCCAAAGTCATAGTATAATATCGAAGAGGAGTGTCCGATCAGAGGAATGACCTCATTAACCCGTCGATCGCTCCTGTTTTAGCCACCTTATGCCAACTCACGGGAGTCGGGTCCACGTATTTACCTTACAGGAAACGTCGCCACCAACCTACTTCATTCTGGAATCTCCACCGCGTACACGGTTAGTCAAAGTGGTTTTCGGTATCGACAGAGAGTATGTCCATATCCGATCCCGGTCTCTTTGCCAACCCATCGTTATTATAACACCGTGGTCTTTTAAAACAGTTTATACTTTAAAACCAAAATAAACATTTCTATTTCAAACTATAAACACGATATCATTCAAAACCCAAAACAATATGATACCGTTATATTCAAGTATAATTCTTTTCCAAAAACCATACTGCTTAAAATTTATAATATCTGGAAACCAAATATTTAAATTATATCTTCAAAACATAATATTTTGGAAATTTTACTTTAAAACCATAACTCCCAAACACAATGGTTTGGACATTCAACGGTATATAGAATAAATGGTTTAACTTTATGGTTACTTTGTAAAGAAGATAATTTACATAGCTTTACAAATATATTTCTTTATTTTAAACCATAATTTAAATATCACTTCATGTTCCCAAGACCATTTCAATTCCTATATATATATCCAATTGGAGTATTAATATTCAAAACTAAGGTTGGATATTTTTTCTTTCAACAAATTAGTGTTTATTATTTCGTCTTGAATATTCCCATAAATTCCATAGATAAAACTCCAAAATTATGCCATTAAATAATTTCAAAATTTACTTAACACTAGAATGTTCATCTTAAATTTATTAAGAAAAATCCAGTTATAAATCTCATATCTTAAAGGTCTCCAAAACTTAAACATAAATATAATTTATCAAATTCCTTAAATTTCAAAACAATCAAATTCCAGATTCTATAGCACTTAGGAAATGCTACCTAAAGTTACGGGTAAAACTAGTCCAATTTCAAAAGACAGCATTTAAATGCTTTAGTAGATTGTTTAACTTAATAAATATTTCCAAATATAACTTATATATATATTTCTTAACTGAAATCTTATCCTTTCAAAAATCCAGAATTTCCAAAATAAGTTATATTCCAAAATTTTATTCAAATATTTATTTATTTATTTATTAACATTTATAACTCATTCAAAATCAATATAAAATCCTTTAAAGATATTAAATCAAATATTTAACTTCCAAAATAATTTTAAATATTTCAGAAAATATTATAAGGACCACGGGCCTGTATATAGTTTTCTAGCCTAGGTCAAGTGATACGGATTTATATCATTTCAATCCGTAATTTACAAACCCCGGGTTCTATCATTTCAAACCCGCAATCCCAAGTTAACAGTTAAACAGTTAACATAATAATAGCACAGTAATCATCATTTAGGCCTATCATTTCAGCCCACAACAATCTAAATTTAACAGGGAACTTGCAGTGGTGATTTAAGCAGTAAATAAACAATAATATAATATAACTGCAGAAATAATACAACAGATAATAACTGATGAGGTGTCAATTTAAATGGGATTCATCATTCTACGTTATACTACAGACAGATAATATTTAAATAAATTTTTTACACATACACTTGCGATAATTAACAAAATATATGTACATATGTCTGGTGAGAAATACTCACCTTAAACGCTGCAGTGGATCTAAATCAAACACGGTATCTACTTCGGAAAAAAAAACGGAAAGCACGATCAAACTTCGGCGGATGCAAAGCCTTGACTTAAATCTATAAGATCCAAATACCAAGTATGCGAATTTAAAAATTACGGTCAAAGCAAAATTTCAGAACAACTGGAACGAATAGAATAAAAGAAATTTAGTTCAACTTGCTCGACTACTACAACCCGCTAACCGTCTCAACATATCCTAGGCCCATACTTCAACCGTACGCATGCATAAAATAAATTGAATAAATTGCAAAATAAATTGCAAATTTAATACAATTGATTGAATAAAAAGATGTTATGCACCCAAACAAAACAAATACATGTTTAGACATTATTAAATTATTTCTCACATTTTTAATCATATTTATCATGATCAATTATTTTCATTCTCATATATATTTATTTAAATAAAATGACAATATTGGCAACAAACACAATACTGTTCAAATTATTCGATTTAATCAAATGTAGCCACTAACTACATTCGAATTCATTAAATAATACTTTATTTCACATACATGTTCATCATGTTTAGGCAAATTATTTCTTCTTTTACTTTTATTATTAAACATTAAAAGGTGATTATTGGTATACATCACCAATATCCTTTTATTAACCATAATAAATACAATCCATTGATATTTATCCACCCAAATTCTCAAATAAGTAGTTAAATTTATTTTTAACCATCTTAAATTTATTTCAACCATTAAAAATTGAAATAAATGTCATTTTATTATATTCACCCAAGATTTATTCATACAATATTGTTTATTTGAATTAAACAACATTTCATATCATTTTCTCCTTATCAATTTATCTTCTCCATTATTAAATTGTAATTCTTTTTTTTTTTTTTTCTTTTTTTTTCTATGCCTTCCTCTTCAAACTGCACTTATCCAAATCCACAATACCACTAACTACATCATAACTACACTAATTCCATAGTCTAGCTTCCTACAATCAATTTATATCATTTCTTCCAGCCTACTACTAACAAAGTTCTATATGTATTTATAAATGGCACGGCATGATGGGGAAGTAGCCGAGCAAGGAAATCAGAGAACACAAGAAGGAGGAAGGAAAATTGGAAGAAGCAAAGAAATAAACAATGCAAATTATTTACCTGATAGAAGCTTGTACCAGAGAGGGACAAACAAGGAGATATGAAAACTTATGTGAATGAGGCAAAGTATTTATAGATAAACTTGCGAAATAAAAAGGGGAGATAAATAGGCAGGTTTGAAAACGTAAGAAATAAATGCAAGCGTTGATTTTTGAGTGCATGCGTTTAGGCAAGAGATTTATTTCCAGTTCTTCTTGTTTGAACGCTACACGAAAATTGTGATAAATGCATGCGTTGATTTCTCTTTCCAGTTTTATGTTTGAACGATATCACTCTTTTGGATTTTTTTTTTTTTTAGATAGCTTGCGTGATTTATACCAGTTATAATCTAAATTTAAAGCATGCGTTACTGCAAATTTGAACAGATTTGATTGAGGAAGCAAAACTTGAGCTCTTGCGTGATTTATGGTAAGCAATGAAAAAGCTTTTAACTGAAAAGGCAAAAGTAATAAATGCTTACATAAATATTTACTTGATCAATGGTTCGAAAAATTTATTTATTGCAAAACAAACGCAGTGGAAACAGAGAGATATAATGGGTATGCGAAAATTTGCAAAGATAGGCAAGATTAAATTTTGAATGCATTTAATTTAGGTGAGAGGAAAAATGGCAATTGGAAGAGTTGATATTTTTGTGGATAAGGCTGCGTGAATAAATGAATACAGTGACATGCTCAAGAAACAAATGGTAAGAGGCAAATGTCAAAATGTTAAAAGAATAAAATTTTGTGTCACGCGCAAAGGAAGGCAAATTTGATTTCCATATTCTTCTAATCAATTAATTCCCCTTTAATTGCCTTTAATTGATTTCAATTGATTACCTTATCCCTTTTAATTACCCTCCTTAATTGATTTCAATTAATTACCATATTACCAATTAATTATCCTCCTTTAATTACATACTCAAATTTGGTTACTAACTTAATTAGTTAATTAACCCTTTTTGTTAATTATCAATCCTGCGACGTCTCACATTAATCCGTCCGCTTTGTAGGCACTGGTAGCCGGACTGGTTACACGGGCAGATTTCTCCTACAAAATGGGGATTAACCTCGTGTCCTCATGCCATTAACCAAAAGAATTAACTTATTTATCTTTCATCAATTTTATTAATTTGCATTAATTATTCAATAAATTAATTCTGGTCAACTACTGAAATTTTACAATTAATTTCTCTATTAATTGTCATAAATTTCTTTTTGAAATATCTATTAATTGTCATTAACTCCATTTTAAAATATCTGTATGTGCCTTTATTCAAGTTTTGAATTGCTAACTAGGAATAAGGTAGATTTATCAAATAAATTGATTGTAAGTTTCATTGTTTTAAATTGCTTAACAATGTTCACTGCTAACATAATTAATATGTCAAAATTGAGAATATTCCACCAACATGATTTGCATGTCATAACCTACCAAATTAACATAATTAATTAACTACTTTAATATGTTACAAATTTTCTCCTTTTCATTATTTTTAGGGAATGGGTATAACAACAGATATTATGATAATATCCAAAACATTTAGTTACCACTCACTTCATTATACATTATAAAAAATTCCTTTTTTTTTTCTTCTTAAATTTAGTTACAAAAATCATATTAAATTAACGAGTTTAATTCTCTAAATTAAATATTTAAACAATATTGGTAAACACAATTTATATAAATTATATTTCTAAAAACAAAAAATTAAAAGAAATAAATAGCTAAAAACTAGGGCTGTTACAGCTGTGCATGTATACATGTGGGTGGTTGTGTCTGTAATATCTGAAAATTGAGGAAGACGTGGAGTAACTCGGGTTCGTCTCGAAGGAACTCGTGAAAATACTCGGGGAAATGAATGTTATGGAAAACTCGAAGTTGGGTTCGGGAGCTTTAGAATTCGGCTCGGGTTTATAGATTTGAGCATAAAAACAGTTTTTAATCTTTAAAAAAATCCAGTTTATTTTAAACAATTTTTGGTTAAAACAAATTCTTTTGTAAATGTTTATTAAAGTTTTGAATTTGGGTAAAAGACTTTTAATTATTAATTTAACTTAAAGGTTTTAAGATAATAAGTTCATGATAAATTTATTTCAAATATTTTAAGATTTGAATGATAATTAATTGATAATTTATTAGTTAATAAAGGTAATTTAGAAGGATAATTACCCAATGTAATTAAAGGGATTAAATATTTAATTACTTAAAGATATATTTAATGTGATTAATTAAAGAAAAATTAATCTAGGTGATTAATTTATTTATGTGATAAATTAAAGATTACTTAAGGTAATTAATTTAAAGATGGTTACTTAATTTAAAAGTAATTAATGGTTAAAGTTGATTAAGTTATTAGGAATAATCACTTATTGTAACTAATTGAAGGTAATTAATTAATGATCAAAGTTGATTAATCAAACAATTAAGGATAATTAATTAAAGATTAATTAATGAAAGTGATTAACGATAATCACTTATTGTAATTAATTAAGGATAATTAATTAAATGGTAATTAATTAAGGGTAATTAATTAAAGGATAATTAAATAATTAAAGTTAATTATTTAATGATTAAAGGTTGATTTATTTATTGATTAAACTTGATTAATTAATAATTATAGGTTGATTAATTTATTATTAAAGGTTAAATAATAAATGATTAAAGGTTAATTAATTCAGATGGTTTGTAATTAATTAATTTAATTCACCAGGATTAGTAGTTTATTCACAAGTAATTAATCTGATTTAAATTAATCAGATAATGAAATGACCCGCCTTATTCTCCACAATAAGACGCATCATTTTTAAGAAAGAAAGGGATAGAAAAGAGAAAAGATAGAGAAGGAAGAAAGAAACAACATCAGAATCTCGACAGCGGAATGAATAAATTATATTAATCACATAAATATTACATAGTATCATATACATCAGAGTTATACAGCTTATACAAACCTACTAGACAGTTATAAACTCCTGTTTAGTTATACAACTCAATATACAATACAGATATCAATACAGAGATCAACACAGTGGAACCATTATCTATCTACAACGTTGAAGCCTCCTGCTCCATATCTCCTTCAGAATTCGTCAAAGCTAACCTGAATCCCTTCGCTAATCGTAAAAATTTGAGTACCCAAGAGTTTAATAAAACAGAAATAAACTCCGGGTCAGACATGGGTCTGGTGTGAGTAAACGGCTAAAGTTGCTTAACTTTAAAAAACCTTTGAAAACAAAAGGTATCATGTAAGACTCCCCACACATAAACATGGGTATGTTTTTACCTTACGCTAACCAAAACATTTGATAGAAAATTCTGTGATATTATAATAGGGTCTAGGTTTTCAAGTAAATAAGAAATAGCTGAAATCGTTACATGATTAAATTCCAGCTACTAGCCACAAAGTGGGTAATACAATCAAAACCATAAGGGCACGTTGGAAAAATGGGTTTCCATCAATGGCAGGGCTACTGGGGTACCGTCCGTCATAGTACGTGGCCTAGATCAATGTACCGAGGATTACTCCCAATCACTTGCAACACAAGGCTGGAACCATCCCTTACTGGACAGTCCCGAATAAGACAACCCAGGCAGTTGGAGCTCAACAACTGCCCACACAGCTGAATAAAAGGGACCTCTAGACATGGGAAAATCTCGTCCGACTTGGGTACTACCCACTTAGCCTTGCTGCACCTCCCCTGTTGTAGCCATTCTCGGTTAATGAGGATTGAGGCAGCGATTATCTTTAGAGAACACATCTATCTTGGAATGCTCATCATCCACCTGACGATGTTCTGAAAGCATTCAATCCATAAAAGTTCATTCCGGGTTCGAACGAAACCGAAGGCATTATCTTGTTACACTCATTTTGGAATCACCCTCATAGTTAATGACAATATCCCTTGCACTCTGAAACTCCATCTCGATCTTCACTTTGAGGTGTTACGACCTAACATTAATTTGGATCGATGTGGTTTTCAGATATCCAAATCTGGAAACCCGATCCCGGTCTCATCGAAATCCTAGACGCCATCTTTTAGGTCCAAGTTGTTTAAAGGTTTAAACAATTCAATTCAATTCAATACTTGAATTCACATAACATCAACACAGATAAATATTACACATTTATCAATGATATATCAAATATCACATAACAGAATGTCACAGCATATCATTCAATAGATATCAACCAATTCAGATATTCTACTCAAACAATCATCCATAAGCAACAATTATTAATCCCTATTATAATCAATTTAATCAACTTAAATTAAATCAATTACTTAAGAATTAATCATCAACTTTGCTTAATCAATCATTAATTAATCACAAACCTTTTAATTAATTAACATCCTTTAAATATCCATCTTAATTAATCACCTTGGTTAATTATCTTCAATTACTTAAAGTAATTATCCTTCAATTAATTTCACAAATTAATTATCCTTAACCATTACAGTAATTAACCTTCAATTACTCTCATTAATTAATATTTAATTAATGATCCTTAATTAATTATTTCCATTAATTAATCAATTATAACTAATTACATTAATCATTAATTAAATACATTAATTAGTTATTCTTTAATTGATTACATCCATTAATCAGCCTCAATTAATCATAAACACTAATTACCCCTCTGTAATTACTTACTTTAATTAATTAACTCTTTAATTAATTATATTATTCCCTTGATTAATTACACTAAGTAATTAATCCATAGTTACTTCTACTAAGTAATTATCCTTTAATTACTTTCCATTAAGTAATTCGCTTTAATTAATTACATCCAGTAATTATACATTAATTACTTCACTAAGTAATTACACTTATTAATCTCATTAAGTATTTATACATAATTAATCTCCAATAGATTATCTTTAATTAATTAAAAAATTAATTACAATTGGGTAATTCATCCCATAATTACCCTTAAAACAAACTAATTAAATCTTTGATTAATTATTCTTTAACCGTTAATTAATAAATTTTAATTATTAATTAATATAACTTAATTACAAATTAAGTATTTCTTAATTACCAGTTAATCAATCCTTAATTAACAGTTAATTAACCCTTAATTAATCTTTAATTATAGGTTAATTATTTCTTAATTATTAATTAATAAAACATAATTATTAATTAATAAAACTTAATTAAGTATTTCTTAATTTCCATTAATCATCCTCTAATTACTTAATTAATTAATTTCTAATTACAAAATCAATTAATCTCTAATTACTTACTTAATAATCCTTAATTACAATTAATTAACCTTTAATTAATTAATTATAACCCTCAATTATAAATTAATTAAATCCTTAATCATTAGTTAATTAAATTAATTAATTATTCTTAATTAATTACTTAATTAACCCTTTATACTTAATTAATTAAGTTAATTAATTATACTTAAATTTCTAAATTAACTTAATTAATCATAAATCATTAAAACTATAATTATCTTAAGATAAAACCTTATTTTACTTATGCCTTGATTATCATTAAAACATTTTATTTTAAAATAATTTTACTTAATTAAATCATTAATTAAGTTTTAAAAATACTCATTCAACTTGATAAATTAAAAGTTTCAAAACACAACTTACTTTTAAATGCTTTAAAAATATTATCATGTGGTAGTTTAAAATCTAGTTTTCAATTTAAATTAATAAGCTTGCTTTTTATAAAATCTTTAAAATTTCATCCTACTTAAATTTTAAAATAACTTTAACTTAATTTAACAAAATTTAAATTAAACAAAGTTTCAAAACTTCTTAAACAATGCTAAAGTAACAACTATTATATAAGTAACTTCTATAATAAAGTTTTAAAACTAATTTCATTTTTACATTTTAAAAAAAACAAGCTTTAAAATCCTTTTTAAAATTCGCTTATCACTAGCTTCGGGTCGTACCCGAAGATCACTCGGGTCCAACCCGAGTCCCCCCTTTTCATTTCAAAATTTACTTTAATTTTTAGATTTTAGGTTTTAAATTTTAAAACCTGTTAGCAACTGGAACAGATAACAAGCGCAAACTTCACCATCTACTCGAGTTTAAGCACGAGCAAATACCACACAAACTCGACCTTCAACCCAAGATCAACCCTTCATCCAATACCCTGATATGCCTGTGCACTTGTGCACCTACACCAGCAACCAATGGCGCTTCAACCATCGATGCCGACCCCAACATCTCGCCAGTGAACCTCACAACCAACTCGATCGCTAAAACGTACTCACAAGCCATAAATCAAAAATCGTATCGTCCAGTTGAACCGGAACCAAACACCGTGCCAAAAATCCCCCTCAAACTCGCGCCCCCGACCTTCAGATGACGCGCAACCTTGGCCACGTCTCCGCTAGCTTCCCAAGCAGCCACTTCCCAATTTTGATGCAACTCGATGCATCAGAGACGCCGCCAAGACCAAAATCTCAAACACGCCCAAATTAGGTTTAAAACCCTAAATCTCCACACCGCCGTCGCCACAGCGATTGTTCGATGCTTCTGCCATTTTTCCCCACCCCCCTGAACACCAGCCTTGCTTGAGACGAAACCTCGAAGCTTCTCTACCCTTAAATTGCCAGAGATTGCCACAAATACAATTTCCAGCCAAACCCAAAATGCAACCTCAATGCATTATTAAAAATTTAGATTTTGGTTTTAAAAATCTTAACTTTCCAGGTGCATTCGAATTACAATCTTGAAGCAACAAATTTTTATGTTTGAATTTTAACTTATTTAGAATTTTTGTTTGTAATTCCAAATTTCCAAAGAAGTTTTGCTATGTTTTTCTTAAAACCATTTTTAAGATCTAAATCTTGTTAAAACTAACATCTTTTATTTAGAAATCATTGTCTAAAGTGAATCAGCGAAATGGGAAAAGAGTTTTGAACAAAAATATGCTTGTAGCCTGGAAACAATCTCATATGTCTGATTTTTCAGACATGCACAACCAACTCACTCACTTATATACACAAATTCGCACGTGCAAGCAAATTTACTAGCCTACTTTAAGAAAATTTCCAAACAACAGATCTAAATCTAGAATTTAAAGAACTTATTTATAGTTTGGAAAGATTAACAGAGATAACAATTACATAGCATGCACATTTCATTATCAGACACATACAAACAATATATCCATCAAATACTGATGATTTAAATCAAGCAACCAGATTAAAGATAAAATATAGTAAAGATTACTTACCTTTTTTTTTCAAAAAGCAGAGAGTTGTATTCTGAAACAGGGAACTTCAAAAACTTTGAATGCTTTGAATTACTGAAATGCTTTAAAATTTGATTTATGCAGGCTGAATCTTTAATTGCTGCAGATTGCTTTGGAAATCCAGGTTGCATTTGTACTAAATCTTTGGTTTACAATCTTGCTTGAAAATGGGTTACAGGCTTGGAAATTTCTTTGAGAATTGTTGACAGGTTTGCTTTGAAAATTTGTTGACAAATTGGTCTTTGCTAAAGAAAATGGATTACAGATTTGATCTTTTTATTTGGAAAATGAAATGCAGGTTTTGTTCTTGAGGAAAATTTACGGGCTTTGTCTTTTGATTTTGGGAAACAAATTACAGGGTTTTGTTTTGATTCTGGAAAGTGATTTACAGGGTAGAGATTTTTTTTTTGATTTGAGAAATGAACAGATTACAGGGAATGACTCTTTTCTGCCTGTAGAGTAGAACAGGTTGAATTTTTCTTTGAGTTTAGAATTGAGATTAGAAAAAGAAAGAAGAAATAAAGAGTATGTTTATATAATTAATTTATGATTTCATAAAAATTAAGAGAAATAAATTACAAGGGGTGACAATTGTCCTATACCCTATGTAATTTCTTAACACATGTTACTAAGGATTGTTTATAAATTAACACATGTATTCATTCATTTTTATTTAATTTTAAATTGAATTAAAAACTTTTATATAAATATCCTAATGAATTGATGCATTTCTAATTTAATAAATGCCTTTTCTAAATTTATAAAAATAAAACCTTTAAAAGAAAATAAAAATGAAACCAATCATATTTCAAATAAAATCGTACATAGTGTATTTAATCTATTTATAAATGTAAATATAAAACCTTTGTATTTATTTACTATTAAATAAACACTTTCATAATTTATATAAATAAACTCTTTTAAGGAAAAACAATATAAAACAAATTATATTCTAATGAAAAATTTATTCATATATTTTTATATCTAAACTATTTCAAAGTAATTAACTTTAAAGATTCAAATTTAAATCCAAATATTAAATTCAAATTTAAATTAAAAAATCCAATTTAAAATCAACTTAAACACACACACATACACACACACATATATATATATATTAATTTAAACCAACACATTATTAAATTTGAAAATAATAATTCTATTTTAAAATTATGTTAAATAAATATGTATACATATACATTTGAACAGTACTTATTGAACTTTGAAAATAATAAGTCTATTAAAACCTATTAATAAAATAACCAAATTAAATTTGTAAAAAAATAATTATTCCATTTAAAAATCTATTTATACTATCATTAAAATCATCACATTATTATTATTAAAATAACAATTTACAAATTTTAATTAATTAAATCAAGGAGATTATCATATTTAAATTGCTTAAAATTCCAAGATATCACATATAATTAATTGATCTTTCTTATAGATGTTTGGATTCTACTGAATGTTGAATTGTTTGATATCCATAATGTGTAATGCTTTATAAAATGGATTGTTTTGATTTGAGCTGTGATAAACGTAATTTATTTATCTGCGATGAATTTATATTATTTATCTGTGAATCTATGAATGAAGATAAGCATTATCGGATTATACGGCTTATCGATATTGCTGTGCTTGGATTATGATGATTGATGATGTTGCATTATTGTGTAAAACCACTGGACTACACCATACACACATAAATAAGGATTGCACGAGGAAATCGGTTAAGTCACAGATATTTGAATTAAATATTATGAAATGGTTTTAAAGTTGAATTTTGAATCCAAATGGTTTTGAAAATGGAATTGAATTGAATATAAAAAGCTTTTGAAAGGGAAGTTTTGAAATTCAAATTTAGTTTGAAAACATTATTGGAAATTATTCTGGGAATCATGGTTTGAAAGGGTTATACAATGTATATATATGGGTTTAAAACTATTGTTTTGGGAATTTGAACTTAATTCAAATCAGAACTTACCGATGATACGGTAGTTCGTTGATTCTCTAGTTTATACCTTTAAAGGGTATAATTTGTGTATATTTGATCAGATTTTTCCAAAACAAAATGTATTTGTTTTCAAACGATAATGGCTTTCAAATAAAGAAAGGATTTCCAGTTTTTGTTGAAGGGGTTTCAAAATTTGAAATGGAATTGTTTTGAAATCTATAGATGAATCTTTGTGGAAAATTGGTGAATTTTGTTTTCAAATTAAAGCGGATCTTAAAGGTGTATCTTTTGTATACAAGATTTGGAATTGGAATAGTTTTGAAAAACCATGAATTAATCTTTGTGAAAGATTGATGAACTTTGTAAAGTGAATCTTTTTGTGTAAAATATTTGAAATGGAATTTTTTTTTTAACCATTTAAAAGAAAGGTTTTGGGCTTTAAGTCGTGACTTAACTAAGATCCCAATATCCATATGGTTTTAAAATATTACGCTCATTATTCGATTTAGCCGGGAGAGGACTTTGTGTCATATAACCCATTTCGAATAATGATACGACGTAAATGGATAGCATTTGAAGACCGGTAGTGAAGACCGGGTATTTTTGACAACGAAAGGATTACCCATTGAATGTCTCTGCACTGAGTCGCGCCGGTATAAGATCTCCATATGTGATGGGGAGTCCGATCGAGATTGAGAATCCTTGGATTGCAAGGGCATCTTCAAAAGTGCCTTTGGTTCTGTTCGAATCTGGAAAAGACTTGTATGGATGTGTGTCTGACATTACACTTTGAGATGTAAAGCTCGTTTCTATCAAATAATTTCTATTTGGTGGCGGAGAATTTATTCTCTTAGCTTAACACCCTTCTTTGAGACGTACGAGCTCAGATGTTATGTAGTTGATGATTACTAGTGATACATTCCAAATTTGATAATGTGGCATACGAAGTGCTACTGATCATGTGTTGATCGAAGCATGGCTTTTGTGTAAAGCGTTGCTTTGTGGATATGACCTCGTCGGACCTCACAACTCGGAAATGGTCGAAATAGGAGGAATGTAGCAAGGTTATTTGGGGGTAGCGCCCCCTGAGGGTATGTCCATTTCCTTTTGGATAGAAGTGGTATCACGGTATGGATCCCATATACTTAACTTATGTGGTTGTGCAATTATGTTGCTTTGTGATTGTTGTTGTTAGGGCCTCGGATAAAAGTCAGTTACGACCGGGGGATGGCATACTCATGACAGTTAGTTACCTAGTTACAGAGGTAGCCCGGCCTTGTGTTAGCAGAGATCCGGTTAGGTTCTCAGGGCTTCCCTCCAGAGGCGTACCCATGTAGCCCAGGAAGTTCCTTTGCCTGACCATTTGTTGGAAATCCAATCATCAATATGCACCCTGTACGGTTTTAATTGTATAACCTGCCATTTACTTATGGTGGTGACCCACTATTTAGATGGTAGCTATAGTAAGCATAGTACGAAATGTCAATGCTGGTTAAGATTGATATTATAATTTCGAAAGGTTTTCTGCACTATGCACTAATAACAATATCAAAAGGATTTTTTCACATCAAGCATGTTTGACTATCATAAGGAGAAATCTCCTCCAATTCTGCGTTTGCATCGTGTGTGCCACGGAACGCCTTATGGTAGTTTCATTTTCCAAAAAGAATTGCGGATTTCAAATTTTAAATTCTTTTGTTGTTTTTATTCAAGATAAAAACTGTTTTTGTTTGCTCACACCAGTCCCATGACTGATCTGGAGTTTATTGTTCCCTTTTTAAACTCTGGGTGCCCAAAATTTTCCGCACGAGCAGTCTAGAGTTAGATTTTTCAGATAGTCGGATAGTAGGTGTAGATTCAGTAGCTTCAGCTTTCTATTTGGAATTCTTTTAAGCCTTTGGATTTGGCAATCGCATTGCTGTGTTGCCAGTTTCCTTAATACAACGTGATGGTGGTTTGAGCTTCTTGGCTTGGAGACCTTTGAAGCATTAAATTGGAATGCAGTTGGATTATATCTTTCTTTCTATCCTTTTGTAGATCAGATTGGTGATATTGTTCCGCTGCTGGTGTTGTCTTTCCGCGGTTGTATCTTGTCTCTGATATTGTTGATATCATTTGTATCATTGTGTTGTGTAAAGTGTTGTATATCAATAAAAATTATTCGTTTTCTTCCGCTGTGTTATTGTACTTAATGTGTTATAAGCTCTGGCAAACCAGATTCGACGTTTGAATCTACGGCATTTGAATACGGGTGATGTATTCGGTGCCGATTTTTGAAAGTCGATTCAGGTTCATTACAATATATATCTCTATATATATAAAGGATTTTATGAGAATGATTTTTTGGGAAAAAGTTTTTCGAACCTATGGATGTTGAAAGGCTTTTGATTTTTGGGAAAAATCAATTTTGGAAATTTGGAAAGCCAAGTATGGAACTATCGATTTGAGATATCAATTTTGTGTAAAGGAGATTTTGATGTAAATCATAAAGGGTATGATTTGGAAGATACTATAATTTATAGTATAAAGTGTTTTGAGATTGGCTCTGGAGAAAAAGACGCTCCCAATGAAATGAACTTCACTAGGAGATCCACAGGGTGGGTCTGCCTTGAGACCTAAGAGGGAGGCTCTAAAGTTGATCCTGTAAGGAAGTCCGGACAAACTGAATTTCCTGAGGATTATGTGTAGTGGGTAGCAAAGTCAAGGGCGCTGATGCCTATAGAGACATTTGGGTTATGCTGTGACAACAGTGTAACTCGATGTCACTGTGATCTACTATGGACCATAGCGGAAGTCGTGTGTGTCGTGAGAGCCAACAGTCTACGTTTGATATTACATTGGTAGACTATGACCTATGGTGATGTAGCGAAAGTCGAGAGGCCATGAGAGCCTAATGCTACATTGGCACTCAACTGATGTAGTCTGCGACATATGTGAGAGTGGTGAAGTTTCATTTGACAGCGAAAATCGAGGGAGCTGATGCCTACAGTTACATGGACTTTTGCCATGATGGCAACGTGACCAAAGATGTAACTGCGATCCATGGCCGGTTCCATGGCGTAATCGAGGGGCACATAGTGCCTACAGTTATCTATAGAGTTTGCTGAGATGGCAATGTAACCATCGGGTTAACTGGGACCATGGAGCGGGTGATGATTTCCAGAGCATTCTCACCAAAGATGTTTCCTCTATTTTCAAAAACGTTTTCTATATTATCACTAAAATATTTTCCAAGTATTTTTACTGGGTGTTGAAAATGGGTTTGCTAAGTACTTATAGATTTTCAGTCCTACGCCTGATCAACGTATGACCTAATTTCGGTGAGAACAAGGATGGACTGGTTGAGACATTGAGTTATAAAAGGTATTTTTATAAAGCAATTTTGATAGTATTATATAGATTTTGAAGTATTTCTTTTAGTTTTGAATAAAAAGGAGTTTATAGTTAAAAATGTTTAAAGGATAATTAGAAATTCTGGTTTCGCTCCTTTTCGAGGACGAAAATATTCAAAGGGGGGAGGAATGTGATATCCCATAATTTCATGTAAATAAATATGTAATAATCTTCTTTTATAAATCAATTATAATAATCCAAAATTTATTCTTTTCCTAAGCAAATAAAATAAGTATTAATTTTAATATATATGTGTAGATCTTAAAGAAAGTTTGGATTTGAAATTCAAACGTAAACATCTTAGGAATAAATTGGATTTAAAAATAATACGTATATACGATTTTTATTTATATATGATTAGTTTTATATCATTGTCTTTAAAAGGTTTTTAAAGGATATATTAAACTAGTATAATTATTTTTAAGTGTATTATTGGAATTTTACATAATTTTTCTTTAGAATTAAGTAAAGAGAAGTTTAAATATTAAAAACACTTAAGACATTAATAAATACAAAAATAAATTTAAAATATAATATAAATATACATAAAAACATATAAAACATGTTAATACAACATAAATAACAAATGTAAGTTAGATATATTCAAAATTACAAATTTAAGCTTAGGAATTCATGTAATTACAAGTGTAAATTATTTCAACAAGTGGCATTATTTTCTTTTTATTTTTAAAAAATAATAAATAAAAGATTAAGCCTGGCTATAAATTATCTCTACTCCTCTCTTTTCTTTTTCTTTTTTTATCAGTACATTTGTAAAACAAAACGAACAAAACAAAACATGTATACTTAAAACCAGAGAAGAAATTAAATTCAAAACTACATCAAGCTTTTGCAATCTAAAATCTAAAGCTTAACATAATTCAAATTCAACTCAGATCAAAGAAAATCCAGATTCAATTAAGCAAAACAAAATTCCAGTTTCACAGATCAAGTTTCCAGCTTTCTCTGTTCTTAAGAAACAAGTGAGTAAACAAACTTTTCCAAAGCTGAAAACCTTTTAATCCTTAATGCATGTGATAGATCTGTGTATTAGTATAGTATACAATGTTTGTATAGATGTATGGATGTGAATGTGTACATATATATTGGTATACCTATGAAATGTCTGTAAATAGGCACATGAATGTTCTCTATTCTTATTTCAGGCTTAAGAATTAACTTCAAAAATTCATATCTCCTTATACAATCAGATTTAAGATTTGATCTCTGAATGAAAGATGATTATTTCAGGGTAATATTAATTTAAAAAAGGGTTTCAAGATTTTATATTTAGCAATTTTTACAAAAATAGGGAAATACTGTGATGGTTTGAAAATAAGTTAAATCAATCATGCAAATTTCAATTATTGCTTATAGAATGTGATTACTCATGGTGAATGACGAATTTAGACATTAATATCTTGATTTTTAGGTAAGTAATTGTCGAGATAATCTGAGTTGATCGATTTTGGGTATTTTGTCAATTGCCGACGATCGGTGGCAAGTGGTGCGTAGGGGTTTAGTCTGGAGGTGGCCAGTGTGTTGAGAATTACAGGAAAGAGCGGATTTTTCTGATGGTCATGGTGACCAGTCGGAGTGAATTGTGGTATAAGGTTTAGTTTTTGTTGTCGTTGATGTCATGGGTCGTTCGTTGTAACAACCCAGAATTTCTGTCATTTGAAATTCACATATTTAATTATTTTTAAATATCAATAAGTGAAATTTGTAAGTCGATTAAGTTTTATTTTGAATATCTAGATTTAATTGGACAATTAAATCCATAATTTAATATTTGAAATTGCGTAAATAATTGGGAATTGGGTTTAATGCGATTAAAAATGATTTATAAATTTATATTAAATCATATTGGAGATAGAATAATGTTTGTGAACTTTTTAAATTGAATTAAAAGTTAATTTGTGAAAATTGAATATTTGAAAATAGTCATTTCTCAAATAGTCTCGGATTTCGACGAAACAAGTTTCATCAGAACTGTAATGTCAAATTTTTGCAAGATTTCAAATTTCTTGTCAATCGGATTTACGGTTTGTCTGGGGCAAGCCAAAACGCATAGAAATTGGTTTAATCGATTTAATTTAAATTTGATTGTTTATTTCCGTAACTCGCACAGATGATCGAATTAGCCTCCGAAACCTATTCCATTGTGTCCGGAATGTGGGGTAAACCCTAGAAACGTCGGTCACCGTGCGTATATTAAGCGGATGTAAACCCTAGAAACGTCGAAACCTATTCCATTGTGTGATTGGATGATAAATTGTTATCTGTTGTATTGAAATAGACCATATACGCCATATATTAAGCGGATGTTATTTATTAAACACATATATTGTGATAATTCCAACTTGTGCGGAATTGGTATTATATATGTACTTGGAGTTGATTTTCCCACATTATATAGCGGATGAGATCCTATTGCGCCGCATAATAGAGGATAGTATTTTATAAATCTCATATACCGTGATATTCCGTCTCGAAGCGGAGTTGGTATTGTGCTAACATCTTTGGATGCAGGGAAACAGGTTGGAGGGATCCAACTGGATTACTCAAATGGTTGAATTGGTTTCAATGTTGTGTGATCTATTTATAATTTGTGTGATTATCTTTGTGATTGAAATCGTTAAAGGCTAAAATTTAGCCGAATATATTTTGGTACCGTTGATGCCGAAAATAAATAAAATTTGATTTTTGAAAATTTAAGTTGAGAATTCATAATAAAATTAAATTTTGAAATTTATTCATTTTAAATAAATAAACGTTTTAATTTTTATGTTATAAAAATTATGATTTTTGTGAAATATAACCAAAATGTGATTTTTGAAATAAGTAGTTGATTTATTTATAAAATGGTTTAAATTGGGATTTTTGAATTATTATAAATGATTTATATAAAAGATTTATAAAATTGATATTTATAAGTTAAAATATTGGAATTATAAAACGAGTTTTTATAAGTGTTAAAATGAAGTACAAATGGATTTCATAAGTGGATGAAATCTATAGATTTATAAATTGTGAAGTTATAAAATGAATTGATTTTTGTAAAATAAAAGATTTATAAGTAATTAACTTATCAATTGGATTTTGGCATGTAAATGAGATATGGATAGAATTTGTAAATAAAGTGATTTTATAAGTTGAAGTTGTTATAAAGTATAAATGGAATTTATAAACGTTGCTTTATAAATCCAAAATCGACTTATTTTGATAAATTTAATTATTATAGCTGATTAAAGGAAATGTATCCATGATTTTGGACAGTGGATAATCCTTTAAATAAAATATGTAGAAATGTTGAATTTGGTAAATGAAGTATATTCATGATTTTGGATAGTGAATAGTATATTAAAGAAATATTTTGGGAAAGTGATATTTTAAATAGAATTAAAACGATTCAAAAATGTTTTAAAATGTATTAAGTATCGAAACCATAGATTTCAACATTCAATGTTGAAATAGACGTTTTCGAGGAATAGAAAGAAATGGTGGACTATAACACTGTTGTTATAGTAAATGATTTCCGAAAGGAAATGTTTTGTATAGTATTGGGGTTTATATATCTATCTTAATTTCGGATCCCTATACTAGCGATTTTGGGTTTTCATAACGATGTTTTACGTAACATTCGTTTTGACACAAATAAATGTGTTTAAGAGAAGTTTTCCTTAAAGAATAAAATATATACTTAATTTGGATTTAAATATATTGAATATTTTCCAAATATTGAAAATAAATGGATTTGTGAATTACTTATTATTAAATAAGTATGGAAATGTTTTCCAATATGAAGTGAATGTTTTGAGGTTATATCTTTTAAAGATAAATTGAAAGTGAATAATTGAAATCAAAAAAAAATCGTATTAAAGGTGAATATTTGAAAATGTAAATTCACAATGGAAATTTACAAGGGCAATTTGTTTTAAAAATAAACATTGATTTATTTTTAAAAGTGTGGAAATAAATTTACGAATTTGGGGCGTAAATTTAATAAATCGGTAAGGATTTATTTGATTGGTTTAAATGAAGCATTTTAAAATGAAAGTTGTAAAGGTGAAAATTGATTTGAAATTTGTTTTCAAATGGTTGAAGTGTAGAAAATATATCTTATAAAGATATTTTGGAAATAAATAATTTGGAAAGATTATCTGAAATCGGGTGATGTTGTGAATATTGATTGATAGTTAAATAACCGACTATCAGTATTGACCCTTAAATGGCCATTTGTTGTGAATTGGTTGAAATTGAATGCTACACTTATTTTTAAATTATTGTGCTCGTTATTCAGACTACCCATTTCGAATAGTGATACGACGTAATGGATAACATTGAAGACTGGTGTTGAAGACCGGGTATTTGTGAAAACGATAGGATGACCTATCGATTGTCTCTGCACCGTTAGCTACGGTATGGAGATTTCCTTTGTGATGGGAAATTCGATCGGGATTGTGAATACCCGGATTGCAAGGGCTTCTTTTGAAGTGCCTTCGGTTCTATTCGAACCCGGAACAGACTTGTATGGTTACGTGTCTGACGTTACATTTTGAGATATAAAGCAGATTTCTTTCAAATACATTTCTGTTGGTGGCGGAGAATTTATTCTCTTAGCTTAACACCCTTCTTTGAGACATACGAGCTCAGAGGTTTTGTAGTTGAAGGTTATCAGCGATATACTCCCAATTTGGTAATGTGGCATGTTGAGTGTTGTTGTGTGATGATTATTTATTGATCATTTGTTGATCAAAGCGTGGCTTTGTGAAAAAGCGTAGCTTTGTGGACGAGACTTCGTCAGACCTCATACCCCAAAAATGGTCGAAACAGGAATATGCGGCAAGGTTATGAGGGTCTCTCCCTTTAGGGTATGTCATTTCCTTCTGGAAAAGGGTGGTGTCAGGTATGGAGCCCTGATGTTTAACCTATGTGGTTGCTCCAATCTCAATTTCTGTGTGGTTGTTGCTTGGTGATAGAGGGCCCTCAGATAAAGGTCCCAAAGGACCGGGGAGTGGAATACTCGAGTAGTAGTTACCTAGTTACAATGGTAAACCGACCTTGTGTTGGCAGAGATCCGGTTAGGTTCTCGGGACTTCCCGCCAAAGGCGATCCCTTGTGGCAGTAGGAAGTTCCTTAGCTTGACCATTTGCTGGAAATCCAAAGAAAAAATACGAGCCTTGTATGGTTTTAGTTGTATAACCTGCCATGGAATGTGGCGATAACCTGCTATTGAACATGGTAGCTATAGTACGCATACGATAATGGTCGTATGTTGGATAAGGTTTATATTCTATTTTCGAAATAAATTCTACACTATGCACTAATAATAATATCAAAAATGATTGTTTTGCGTAGTAAGCATCTTTGACTATCATAAGGAGAAATATCCTCCAATTCCGCGTTTGCGTTGTGTGTGTGCGGGGAGGCCTTATGGTAGTTTCATTTTCCAAAAGCATTGCGGATATTTTTCACTTCCCTTGTTATTGTTGTTGTTTTAAAAAGATAAATAACTGTTTTAAGTTCTCACATCAGTCACATGACTGACCTGCAGTTTATTGTTCTCTTCCTAAACTCTGGGTGCCCATAATTTTTCACATGGGCAGTCTAGAGTCAGGTTATCAGGTCATTCTGGATTCACAAGTGCTTTGGAGCTCAAGTGGCGAGCGGGATGTGTAACGATCCTAAATTTTGAACAATTTAAATTGTGAATATTTAATTAATTTTGAATATTTGAATGATAATTTAAACTGAATTTCCGATATAACAATGAAATTGGTGATTAAATATTTAAAATTTAATCTATACAAAGCTGAAGAAAAAATTTAAACTTGACTTTGGAGTTGAAATTGAATATTTAATTTGTAATTGAAATTCAAACTAATGACTTAAGAAAATAATTTGGATTCAAGAATTTTTATTTATGTAAATTAATAAATTGATGGTTAAAATTTTAATAACATTCTTTTCTTTAGCTTAAATAAAAAAAAAATCAATACAAAATAAAATAAACAAATACACTTAGTAAAAAAATTTAACAACATAACTTAAACAAAAATTTACAAAACAAAGTAATGAAAATAATTAGACAAAACAAATTGGATTTAGATAAATAGAAAAAAAAAATAAGAGGAAAACTTGTTTATGGTTTGGGCTTTGAAATTTATACCGGCCCACGTTTGAATACTACTGCCTTTATCTTTAACCCGATCCCCTTCCATTTCACTTTACCCGTTCCCATTTTTTTTAACCCTAAAACAAAAAAAAAAAAAAGAAGCACGAGAAAAAAAATATGGCGGCTTCGTTCTTCTCGACTCGTTCTGCTTTGGAAAATTTGGGGCTTTACTTCTCGCGATTCAAAAACTAGGGCTTGTAATCAAATTTGGGGCTATTTCGACTTTGTTATGGTGAGTTTTCTGCTCACGATTAATTTTTAATTCAGGTGTTTAAATTTGTTTGGATTGAATGTTGGTTGCATGCTATGATTTGGTGATTATTAGCTTTCAGTTGCTCGGTTAAATTTGAATTTTAAACTAATAAGAACAGATAACTCACTGCATGTTGGATTGTTGGTTGCTATTCGTTATCACTTGCTCTGATGTTGTGTTTTTGAACTGTTAAGATCAGATTCTACTCAATTTTTGATTTTAAACTAATAAGAATAAATGCTATTTGATATTTGTTTTAAATTGGTAAGAACAGACACTATTTAAATTTTAATTTAAACTGATAAAAACAAATGCTATGAATAACCTGATGAGAACAGGTGCTTCCAAATGTTTGATTTCAGATTGTTGTTTTGAAAATTTGTTTTTCTTAAAAACTGATTTGAACAGATGCTATAAATTTAAATTTTTTTTTACTGTTGAGAACAGATGCTATCATTTTAAGAATCTGATGAGAATAGAGGCTATTAAATCTTGACTTGCTTTGTGTTGCTGCATGTGTTGGATCTTGCTTTGTTAATGAATATTTATATGGAAACCTCTGAACCCAAACCTTCTTCTTTGTTTATCCGTGAATCAATCACTTAAGCCTATAATATGTTGTGATGTTTTGGTACCTGAAATTGTTTTTGTTAAGTGATAATGTGTTTGCATGCTTGTTTATGTTGACTGTCCCTCTGTTTTGAAATGCATGTGAGTTTTCTAAGCTCACGATAATCTTCATGCAAGTTTTTGAATTTGTTTGAAGTGAATTCCTTGGTTGCATGCTATGTTTTTGGGGCGATTTGATTATCTTTGGCTCGGCTAATTTAATTTTTAAAACTGATATGCTCAGATTTGTGACTGCATGTTGAATTTTTGTGCTAGTTGCTGTTATTTGCTCGATTTACTTGGATTTTAAATTGGTAGAAACAGATGCTAGTAATTATTTTAAACTATAAGAACAGATTCTACCCATTTGATTTAGTTTTTGAACTGTTAGGAGCAAATGTTTTTTTTGATTTCTTTTAAAATTTAAATTTGTAAGAACAGATGCTGCCCAGTCTTAATTTTTAAATTGATTAGAACAAATGCTACCTGGCTATTTGTGTTTGTTTTAAAATTGATAGGAACATGTGCTATTGGTGTTTGTTTTAAAAATTGATAAGAATAGATGCTATGTTTATCTTGTATTTAAATTGATAAGTACAGATGCTACTAAAATATCTTGTTTGAAACTGTTTGCAAACAATTGCATTTTGAATTTAAACTTGCATGTTTACTGAGTTATTTCTTAGTCTTGTTGAGCTTTACGGATAGCCCATGGATCTGCACTAGTTCATCATATAGCTTACAATGTTCTTTTGAACATTTTGCATTCCCACAATTTGATATTGTCCAGTCTTCATTTTAGTCTTCCCTGTGTTCATGTATTTGGGTTTGTGGCTGTTTGCATGTCAAGTTGCATCCATTCCACTTTGCATGTCTGTTGCACTTGGGTCTGGTCTCTGCTCTCCTGATTGTTCTACTCTTCATGTCATTATTGTTTGCATCCTGGTATGTGTTGCATTGCAGTTGATTCACTTCACTTGTGGTCTTCATATTTGACTCGAAACTTCTGTTTCAATTTGCATTATCTGATATGTTTCAGTTTCCATGTCAAGTTGTATCCATGCTGTTGCACTTTGGTCTGGTCATTGTTTTCCTGGGTGTTCAAGTCTTCATCTCCATTTTGTATGTACTGTTAGTACTTCATCCATGTTGTTCCTGTCTGCATTCCCATTTTTGCATGTGATTGAACTAAGTATACTTGTTTAAAATTTGTTTGCATGTGAATGAAATATCAAAATGTCTCTCTGTTTGAAAATGTGCACATATGAATAATATGTTAAAAAGGGGAAAAAGTAAATCCATTTATCTGATTATCTTTAGCATGGGATGCTTAAATGGAAGTAGGTTGTGATGGTGTAAAACAATTTATTAAAATGTTAGTAAGCATCAAGTAGCTTCTCTGTTTTAAACTGCTAGGTGAATGAACATTTTAATTATAACTTAAGTGGTTAGTTATATTTTGCTTGACAAATTTCTGATATAATTGATGCTTGCATGAGTATATATAAGTATATGATCTGTGTGTATGAATTAAATGACTTGTGCCTGTATTTACTTGGATTGCTCTTCTCTGTTTTAAACTACAGAGAGTAAGAATAGAAGAAGAATTCAAATCTTCTGATCAGTTCCTTGTTAGGATTTAAGGTTTGAACATGATATGCTTGTTTAAACATTAATTTAAGTTAAAAAAAAAAAAAAATCTTATTCAAGCAAAACAAATGTAGGAAATCCTCTGATTAAATCTTCTGTTTATAACTAATGATTTGAAAAGAATTCTTACTGGATTTTGTCTCCAGGATGAACTGCTGTTTGAAACAAAATTCATTTTTGCCTTGCACTCCATTTTCTTCTTTTGAAAACTGTTTTCCTGAGAGTGCATTACTACTTGAATTGATTTACAGATTAACATTTTGCTTTGAACTGAGTTGAAAACTGAAGCTCTGTTTGATTTGTATATTTTTTTCTTTGCTTTGGAAATCACTGTATGCTTTTCCAGGTTCTTTTGTGTTGTTATTTCCAGAATACTCTATGTCTATAACTTCAGTTTCTCTAAAGTTTTGATTTAAACTCAAAACCACTTAATCTAGCCTCTGTTTAAAACTTAGGTTTCAAATGAAACTTGTTTGTTCCATCTGCACTTGAACTTGTGATACTTTTATACTGTCATGTTGTACTTGCTACTGTTGTATTACTTGTTTCACTTAAGTTTTGTAACTGAAGCTTACTGTGTTCATTTTGAACACCTTGTATTTCCAAAACTTTGATATGTTCAGTCTTCATATCCATTCCATTTTGCATGCCTGATGTATTCAGTCTTCATTTAAGTCTTCCCTGTGTTCATGCACTTTGGTTTGTGGCAGTTTGCATGTCCATTCACTTCTCTGTGCATGTTGCAGTCTGTAGTGATGTTGCATATGTATTTTGTAGCTTGCTCTCTACTTGTATTTATGGTTCTTTGCTGGTATGGTCTGCATATTGACTGTTGCAGTCCAACTTGTTGTTGGTCTTACTTAAAATTTTGTAGCCAGTTTCCTCAGATACATGTATACTCGTTCAAATTGACACCGTCACTTGTGTTGGTCACTGCCTATTACTGTACATATCCTCTGATACATGTTTGCATTCCATTTGAACTGTGTAGTGTTTTCCCTGTGCACACAGTTCCCAGTTCCCTCTGATACATGTATACTTGTTCAAATTGGCACTGTCCAGTCCATATTGTTGGCATTGAGTTGTGGCACTGATTGTGTAGTCTGCACTGAGCACTTGGGTTGTATTTGGGTTCTATTACCTCAGCCTTGTGGTCTGCACTACTTGTGTAGCTGGGTTGTTGTGCATACATGTTGATTCTATGGTTGTTGATATGCCTTGTGCTTGTAGTTGTATTTGGGGCTGCTGAAATTGTTGTGCATTGCGGCCTGTACTTGTGCTCTCTGCCTTTGACCTGCTGTGTTGTTTCTGTTCTGGCTTGTTATTGTATCTTTGTGGTCTTTGTGATTGCACTTGCATACGTGTCGGCAAGGCAGTGCACATGTGTGTAAACATACGTGTGTACTACAGCCACACACGTTTGACAGAATTTAAAAAATTGAAATTGTTAATGTAAAGTCCATAATAGATTAGACCGATTCATTTGTTTCACCATCTCTGTAACCATTTATTTCAGTTCATTTCAAATTTATTTACTTGAATAAAGATTAATCCTGACTCGAGTGTTTTTGTGTTTTGCATAAACGCTCGGGTCAGACCGAGTATTTTTGCAGCTTAGAGATTTGCTCGCAGCGAAGTTAGAGTGAGGGGGATTTCAGCACCACTAAAGTTTTAGCTAAAATTTTTTTTCTCTTGTACTTAAATTTATAAATTGTTTCCGCTGTATAAAATGTAATGTATTGTAAACTCTGATATTTGTATATAAAAGAAAAGTTTGTTTATAAAATATGATTACTATTCTGTGATTCTGTAGCTGATTCTGTTTAAATGTTATAAACTAAATAACAATCCGTCATTTTGAACGTTTCTAGTTGGTTTAATTACCGACTAGAGGCGGTCAAGGCGGCGGGTCGTTACAAAGTGGTATCAGAGCTTTGGTTTACACAAAGCTTAGTTTATGACGTTTAATATGAATAGTTACTAGAATCACTTTAAAAGAAAGTGTTTTCAAATCTAAAGAAGTTTAAGATTGTTTTCTTTAAAATAAAAGGTATTTTGAAAATTAGAATTATTTTTGGAAATTCCCCTCTCTAAATTTAGGTTTGCGACTGTTTCTCTTCGGTGAGGTCTCGTTAGACTTGAGTTTCGATCGTTCGGAAACTCATTATCGAATCTTTGAGAGTTATGGAAAATGAAATGTAAGTCAAGTGGATTAATGAATTGGTTTAAATTGGCTTAAATCAAATATTTTGAATATCTCCAAAGTAGTAATTGGAAAATAAAATGATATGTCAATTTGATTATAATCAAGTGGATTATTGAACTATAACTTGGAAATTTAATTTTGAATTCTTTTGAAAATTGATTTCAAATGTGGTGAAGAACGATTTAGTAAATGAATGGATTATAAGTATTTAACTTATAATATGGACTTTTGGTGTATATAACTAAGTTATATAAATTGAATTGAATCAAATTAAGAAAGGAGATTATAAAACGAAGTTTTATAAATAAAAATAGAATTTCTAGAGATGTTTGTAAAATCCGCAAACGACTTATTTTGATAAGTAAATTGTTGTAACTTATTAAAGGAATTATATCTATGGGTTTTGAACGGTGAATAAAATATCAAAAGAGATATGAATCTAATGAAAATTCGAAATAGGTTTAAATAGATTCAATGATGCATTTGAATTTGAACGGGCATGGAATTAAGTTGAGTGGAAAACTTAGTATTGGGAATTTGAAATCGGTTTAAAACCAATATTTTTGAAGTGTATGTGGAATTCAAACCATGAATTAAGTTGAAGTTGAAAACTTAAATGGGAATGTTTTTGGGAAGAAACATTATGTAAATGAAGATAATTCATTTTGAAATGTGTTAAGAATCGAAAGCATAGATTTCAACACTTGTTGTTGAAATAGACGTTTTCGAGTGGAAAAATGGAAATGGTAGATTATAACATTTGTTGTTATAGTAAATAATTTCAAAAGGGAAATGATTTTGTTTAGTATTGGGATTTACATATCTATTTTTAAATTTGAATCCTTATACTAGTGGTTTTGAGTCGTCGTAACGATGTTTTACGCAACATTCGTTTTGACTCAAATAAAATGTGTTTAAAAGAATGTTTTTTTTTTAAGAATGAATATATACTTGATTTTGGTTTGAAGTATATTGAATATTTTCAAAGTGTTGAAAATAAGTGGATTTGTAAATTACTTATTATTGAATAAGTATGGGTATGTTTTCCTATATGAAATGAATGGTTTGAAATTTTATCTTTTAAAGATAAATTGAAAATGAATAGGTGAAATCGATTTGAAAATCGTATATTCATAGATAATTTGGAAATGTTTCCGTTTAAGGAAATCGCTTTGAAGTTTGTTTTCAAAGATTAAAAGGTGCAAAATGATTTGAATTTGTTTCAAATGGCTAAGTGTGAAAATTTTTATATCTTGTAAAGATATTATTTTGAGAAATATGAACAATTAGTTCAACTTGGAAAAATTTCAAAGTGATTGAATTTTGAGTTAAATTGAGTTTAACTTTGACACACAAAAAACAATGTAAGTTGAACTTTGAATTTTAAATGGATGATTTGGATTGTATGTCTAACGTCGTGAATTGACGACATATCAATTGATCTCTATTAAATATATATCTGTTGGTGGCGGGGAATTTATTCTCTTAGCTTAACACCCTTCTCTGAGACGTACGAGCTCAGAGGTTATATATCGATAGACATCAATTATGTGTTGAGAATTGACGATGTAGCGTGAAATCCAAATCGAGTGTGTGAAGTCGATAATAAATTGGATTGTGAATGTGTATTAGGTTTGATATAACCTTAAAAATTCCAAATCGACTTAGAGGAAAATTTTAAATGGTTAGTGAAATGAAAAATTGTGAATCCTCTATTTGTTATGGGTATGAAATGTTGTGGTTTTCATAACGTATATGTGTGAATACGATAAATTCGAAAACCAATTAGTTTGGAAAAGTAATTGTTGTGGAAAACTTATTTAAGTACATGGGTTGTACTAAGTGTGAAGTGAAATATTATATATGTATGTATAATATTATGTTTTCCAAAATTGAGGATATGGAAAGGTACCTTCCATTTATACTGTGTGACTGTGTGATGGTGATGGAACTCGAGATGAGTATCCATTTAAAAATCGTAGCTACGTAGTATTTCCATTAGTTGGATGACCATTTATATTTCCATTAGTTGGATGACCATTTATATTTCCATTAGTTGGATGACCTTTTGTATTTCCATTAGTTGGAATGTCCTTTTGGACTGGTATAGTGTGCTAGCGTAATTCGAGGGGCGAGATGCCTATGGTTACAAGCGATTCCACTGGGATAGTGGCGTAACCGCCGAGTATACCGCGATCTAGTTACACTCGGGTGGTAGCGTAATTTGAGGGGCGTGATGCCTACAGTTACAAGCGATTCCACTGGGATAGTGGCGTAACCGCCGTGTAAACTGCAATCTACAAACCAAAGCGTAATTCGAGGGGCGCGATGCCTACGGTCACGAGCGATTCTACTGGGATAGTAGCGTAACCGCCGTGTGAACCGCGATCTTTGGCAACAACCATGGCGAAATTCAAGGGATGAGATATCCACAGTTACAAGCGACTCTACTGGGATAGTAGCGGAACCGCCGAGTAAACTGTGATCTATGGGGGAATGTGCTTTCCATATCCATTTTTAAAAGAATTTTTAAAAGTATTTTCACTGGGAATTGAAGCAAGTATATTTAGTACTTGGGGATTGTTAGACTTGCGCCTGGCCAGCGTATGCCTAACGTCTTTGAGAACGACAATGGACTTGTTAAATTTCGAGTTAGCAAGTATTTTCGAACTTTAATAGAAAATCAATTATCTAGAATTAGAATTCGCATAATTCCAACCTAATGAATTAAGGAAGAGGATTTTTGAAGGGTTTTGAAAGTCCACAGCTTTGGAAAAGTTATAATATGTAAATCTCTAATATAAAGTGTTTCAAATTTAAAATTTTGGGTTGTAAGTTGAAAATTTAAGTAAAGATTTTTGTGTCTTGATTGTAGAAAATAATAGACAAAAGAGTTAATTAGCAAAGCTAGCGAGATAAAACGAATAGAATGAATCCTATATTCATTCATCTTTAATAAGTGTTGAACTTGATAAAATTGAGTAAAATATAAATATTAGTGAAATTTTAACAATCATTTTTCCTTACTTGTAATTTCGAGACGAAATTCTTTTAAGGAGGGGAGATTGTAACGATCCTAAATTTTGAACAATTTAAATTGTGAATATTTAATTAATTTTGAATATTTGAATGATAATTTAAACTGAATTTCCGATATAACAATGAAATTGGTGATTAAATATTTAAAATTTAATCTATACAAAGCTGAAGAAAAAATTTAAACTTGACTTTGGAGTTGAAATTGAATATTTAATTTGTAATTGAAATTCAAACTAATGACTTAAGAAAATAATTTGGATTCAAGAATTTTTATTTATGTAAATTAATAAATTGATGGTTAAAATTTTAATAACATTCTTTTCTTTAGCTTAAATAAAAAAAAAAATCAATACAAAATAAAATAAACAAATACACTTAGTAAAAAAATTTAACAACATAACTTAAACAAAAATTTACAAAACAAAGTAATGAAAATAATTAGACAAAACAAATTGGATTTAGATAAATAGAAAAAAAAAATAAGAGGAAAACTTGTTTATGGTTTGGGCTTTGAAATTTATACCGGCCCACGTTTGAATACTACTGCCTTTATCTTTAACCCGATCCCCTTCCATTTCACTTTACCCGTTCCCATTTTTTTTAACCCTAAAACAAAAAAAAAAAAAAGAAGCACGAGAAAAAAAATATGGCGGCTTCGTTCTTCTCGACTCGTTCTGCTTTGGAAAATTTGGGGCTTTACTTCTCGCGATTCAAAAACTAGGGCTTGTAATCAAATTTGGGGCTATTTCGACTTTGTTATGGTGAGTTTTCTGCTCACGATTAATTTTTAATTCAGGTGTTTAAATTTGTTTGGATTGAATGTTGGTTGCATGCTATGATTTGGTGATTATTAGCTTTCAGTTGCTCGGTTAAATTTGAATTTTAAACTAATAAGAACAGATAACTCACTGCATGTTGGATTGTTGGTTGCTATTCGTTATCACTTGCTCTGATGTTGTGTTTTTGAACTGTTAAGATCAGATTCTACTCAATTTTTGATTTTAAACTAATAAGAATAAATGCTATTTGATATTTGTTTTAAATTGGTAAGAACAGACACTATTTAAATTTTAATTTAAACTGATAAAAACAAATGCTATGAATAACCTGATGAGAACAGGTGCTTCCAAATGTTTGATTTCAGATTGTTGTTTTGAAAATTTGTTTTTCTTAAAAACTGATTTGAACAGATGCTATAAATTTAAATTTTTTTTTACTGTTGAGAACAGATGCTATCATTTTAAGAATCTGATGAGAATAGAGGCTATTAAATCTTGACTTGCTTTGTGTTGCTGCATGTGTTGGATCTTGCTTTGTTAATGAATATTTATATGGAAACCTCTGAACCCAAACCTTCTTCTTTGTTTATCCGTGAATCAATCACTTAAGCCTATAATATGTTGTGATGTTTTGGTACCTGAAATTGTTTTTGTTAAGTGATAATGTGTTTGCATGCTTGTTTATGTTGACTGTCCCTCTGTTTTGAAATGCATGTGAGTTTTCTAAGCTCACGATAATCTTCATGCAAGTTTTTGAATTTGTTTGAAGTGAATTCCTTGGTTGCATGCTATGTTTTTGGGGCGATTTGATTATCTTTGGCTCGGCTAATTTAATTTTTAAAACTGATATGCTCAGATTTGTGACTGCATGTTGAATTTTTGTGCTAGTTGCTGTTATTTGCTCGATTTACTTGGATTTTAAATTGGTAGAAACAGATGCTAGTAATTATTTTAAACTATAAGAACAGATTCTACCCATTTGATTTAGTTTTTGAACTGTTAGGAGCAAATGTTTTTTTTGATTTCTTTTAAAATTTAAATTTGTAAGAACAGATGCTGCCCAGTCTTAATTTTTAAATTGATTAGAACAAATGCTACCTGGCTATTTGTGTTTGTTTTAAAATTGATAGGAACATGTGCTATTGGTGTTTGTTTTAAAAATTGATAAGAATAGATGCTATGTTTATCTTGTATTTAAATTGATAAGTACAGATGCTACTAAAATATCTTGTTTGAAACTGTTTGCAAACAATTGCATTTTGAATTTAAACTTGCATGTTTACTGAGTTATTTCTTAGTCTTGTTGAGCTTTACGGATAGCCCATGGATCTGCACTAGTTCATCATATAGCTTACAATGTTCTTTTGAACATTTTGCATTCCCACAATTTGATATTGTCCAGTCTTCATTTTAGTCTTCCCTGTGTTCATGTATTTGGGTTTGTGGCTGTTTGCATGTCAAGTTGCATCCATTCCACTTTGCATGTCTGTTGCACTTGGGTCTGGTCTCTGCTCTCCTGATTGTTCTACTCTTCATGTCATTATTGTTTGCATCCTGGTATGTGTTGCATTGCAGTTGATTCACTTCACTTGTGGTCTTCATATTTGACTCGAAACTTCTGTTTCAATTTGCATTATCTGATATGTTTCAGTTTCCATGTCAAGTTGTATCCATGCTGTTGCACTTTGGTCTGGTCATTGTTTTCCTGGGTGTTCAAGTCTTCATCTCCATTTTGTATGTACTGTTAGTACTTCATCCATGTTGTTCCTGTCTGCATTCCCATTTTTGCATGTGATTGAACTAAGTATACTTGTTTAAAATTTGTTTGCATGTGAATGAAATATCAAAATGTCTCTCTGTTTGAAAATGTGCACATATGAATAATATGTTAAAAAGGGGAAAAAGTAAATCCATTTATCTGATTATCTTTAGCATGGGATGCTTAAATGGAAGTAGGTTGTGATGGTGTAAAACAATTTATTAAAATGTTAGTAAGCATCAAGTAGCTTCTCTGTTTTAAACTGCTAGGTGAATGAACATTTTAATTATAACTTAAGTGGTTAGTTATATTTTGCTTGACAAATTTCTGATATAATTGATGCTTGCATGAGTATATATAAGTATATGATCTGTGTGTATGAATTAAATGACTTGTGCCTGTATTTACTTGGATTGCTCTTCTCTGTTTTAAACTACAGAGAGTAAGAATAGAAGAAGAATTCAAATCTTCTGATCAGTTCCTTGTTAGGATTTAAGGTTTGAACATGATATGCTTGTTTAAACATTAATTTAAGTTAAAAAAAAAAAAAATCTTATTCAAGCAAAACAAATGTAGGAAATCCTCTGATTAAATCTTCTGTTTATAACTAATGATTTGAAAAGAATTCTTACTGGATTTTGTCTCCAGGATGAACTGCTGTTTGAAACAAAATTCATTTTTGCCTTGCACTCCATTTTCTTCTTTTGAAAACTGTTTTCCTGAGAGTGCATTACTACTTGAATTGATTTCCAGATTAACATTTTGCTTTGAACTGAGTTGAAAACTGAAGCTCTGTTTGATTTGTATATTTTTTTCTTTGCTTTGGAAATCACTGTATGCTTTTCCAGGTTCTTTTGTGTTGTTATTTCCAGAATACTCTATGTCTATAACTTCAGTTTCTCTAAAGTTTTGATTTAAACTCAAAACCACTTAATCTAGCCTCTGTTTAAAACTTAGGTTTCAAATGAAACTTGTTTGTTCCATCTGCACTTGAACTTGTGATACTTTTATACTGTCATGTTGTACTTGCTACTGTTGTATTACTTGTTTCACTTAAGTTTTGTAACTGAAGCTTACTGTGTTCATTTTGAACACCTTGTATTTCCAAAACTTTGATATGTTCAGTCTTCATATCCATTCCATTTTGCATGCCTGATGTATTCAGTCTTCATTTAAGTCTTCCCTGTGTTCATGCACTTTGGTTTGTGGCAGTTTGCATGTCCATTCACTTCTCTGTGCATGTTGCAGTCTGTAGTGATGTTGCATATGTATTTTGTAGCTTGCTCTCTACTTGTATTTATGGTTCTTTGCTGGTATGGTCTGCATATTGACTGTTGCAGTCCAACTTGTTGTTGGTCTTACTTAAAATTTTGTAGCCAGTTTCCTCAGATACATGTATACTCGTTCAAATTGACACCGTCACTTGTGTTGGTCACTGCCTATTACTGTACATATCCTCTGATACATGTTTGCATTCCATTTGAACTGTGTAGTGTTTTCCCTGTGCACACAGTTCCCAGTTCCCTCTGATACATGTATACTTGTTCAAATTGGCACTGTCCAGTCCATATTGTTGGCATTGAGTTGTGGCACTGATTGTGTAGTCTGCACTGAGCACTTGGGTTGTATTTGGGTTCTATTACCTCAGCCTTGTGGTCTGCACTACTTGTGTAGCTGGGTTGTTGTGCATACATGTTGATTCTATGGTTGTTGATATGCCTTGTGCTTGTAGTTGTATTTGGGGCTGCTGAAATTGTTGTGCATTGCGGCCTGTACTTGTGCTCTCTGCCTTTGACCTGCTGTGTTGTTTCTGTTCTGGCTTGTTATTGTATCTTTGTGGTCTTTGTGATTGCACTTGCATACGTGTCGGCAAGGCAGTGCACATGTGTGTAAACATACGTGTGTACTACAGCCACACACGTTTGACAGAATTTAAAAAATTGAAATTGTTAATGTAAAGTCCATAATAGATTAGACCGATTCATTTGTTTCACCATCTCTGTAACCATTTATTTCAGTTCATTTCAAATTTATTTACTTGAATAAAGATTAATCCTGACTCGAGTGTTTTTGTGTTTTGCATAAACGCTCGGGTCAGACCGAGTATTTTTGCAGCTTAGAGATTTGCTCGCAGCGAAGTTAGAGTGAGGGGGATTTCAGCACCACTAAAGTTTTAGCTAAAATTTTTTTTCTCTTGTACTTAAATTTATAAATTGTTTCCGCTGTATAAAATGTAATGTATTGTAAACTCTGATATTTGTATATAAAAGAAAAGTTTGTTTATAAAATATGATTACTATTCTGTGATTCTGTAGCTGATTCTGTTTAAATGTTATAAACTAAATAACAATCCGTCATTTTGAACGTTTCTAGTTGGTTTAATTACCGACTAGAGGCGGTCAAGGCGGCGGGTCGTTACAGGATGGCGAGACATATTACTTGTATATGATATTATCTTTCCGCTGTAAATTCACTTGTAGGGACATGTTTGTATAACTGTCCATTGTTTTGTTGTGCTGTATATTGTTGTTGTACACTCTGATGATGTAATGTAATAACTGATACAGTTCTTTGGTTTAAAGATTATTCATTTATCTATTATATGTTCTTCCGCTGCGACTGTCAGATTCTGATATTGTTTTCTGTTGTTTCTTCTTTCTTTCTACCTGACTTCTTCTACCTTTTTCTTCTACCTCTTCTTTCTAACCATAACAGTTCGATTTTCCGGCATTCGGTTATGCGGCATTGGATACAGTGGATGTAAGAATGCCGACCTTCGGATCCTGATAAAATCGCATATGTTACATTTGGTATCAGAGCATATGGTTAAGTGACAACCTTGGCTCTATTGGGGATTACTCATTAAAGGTAGAGTCAGCAGTACTCTAGAATGAGTTTGGTGTAATAATAGAGATGAGCGTGTATTTGTTAGTGAATATGAAATTGTTTTGTATTGTGTTGGCTTATCAGTTGATTGTTTATAGATTTTGGTCGGTGCAGTCTAGCTAACTGTATCGATAGGGTTTCTAAACTCTTAAACGAGATAAACCGATGTAATATCATTTTAAATTGGGTAAATGAAATAATTTTACCTCGATCATATTTTATATATATAAAGGAATAATTTTTCAGAATTATTAAAGTGTATGTAAAATTGAATTGTTTGATTGTTGAAAATGTAAGAAAATATATAAGTGAATCAAAGTTGTTCGAATAATTTGAATAAAAACAACAATTGAGAAAGAATAAATTATATGAAAGCAACAATTGTATAAGTATAGAATTTTAATTGAAATGATTTACAATTGTGAAATAATCTTGTATAAGTAAAGGGAAATAGTGAAATTATATAAGCAAGATTTATAAATGTGATTTATAAATAGAAGAATTTTTTTAAAAGGATTTAAAGCATTGGATTCACTACTGTTGCTGGGGAATAATAAGGGTGATGACTGCAACACCATCAGTATCGTTTTCGAATTTCTATGTGATGGATTTGCTACCATAGTAAATTGAAAATTTGAATTTTGTTGTGATAAACAAATTTGAGGATAAAATCCAAGTTGAAATTGATGAATATATGTTATCGAGTTTTGAATTTATAATACGAGATAATAAAGATTTAACTTTGGTAAAGTTGAAATAAATTTGAATTAGTATGATAAAATATATGATGTAAAATTTAACTAAAGAAAGTTAAATAAATTAAATCAGATCTGGAAGTTGTATAATAAGTTGTATAACTTATTAAATGTGAAGATGCAAGTAAAACCAATTATTAAGATGGTTAAACAACTTTGTTAAGCAAAACGAGGTATGAATCTGAATAAGGGATAAAAATCGACTTGGGTAAAAGATTAATAGAATTTACTTTGGAGTTGTAATTTGAATTGAATTTTAACTGGATTAGATATTTTGTTGAAATGGGAATTTAAGTTAAGATTAAACAAATGATGTTTAAAAGGAATATAACTTAAGTGATGTTGAATAAAGTTGATTTTGGTATTGAAGTAAAATAATGAAGTTAATTGAATGAATATGAATTCGAGTTATATAAAGGAGATTCAACTTTATTTGTAAAATAAATTGGAAATTGAACTAATGAATTCAATATTAATCAGTCGAATGTAATGAATTGATATAGAATAAGGGGTGTATGTGTTAATTCATTAAAAGCTAATGTAATTGAAAATGAATAATTGAATGGAAGTCAATTTAATATTAAACCAAATTGAATACAAACGTAGTGAATTAAATTAATTTGGTTGTGTTGGTTATACATTGGTTGTTAGATTATTGTTAGTTGATTGAATAGAAATTCATATGCAATTGAATGAACAAAATTGAAAGCTAAAGCAATTAAATTCAAATTGGAAGTTAAGTAAATTTAAGTCGAATAGAAATTGATTGAATTGGAAGTGAACAAATGTGAATGTAAATTTGTGAATGTAAACAAATTGAAAATGAATAATCGAATGTCGTTGTATATGAATTGGTTGTAAACAATTACAAGTAATGTCGAAATCATATAAGTTGCTTATAAACCTTGTTTAGTATGATTTCCTTTAATATGCATGTGTTGTAGTTGTTTAAAAGAGTAAAATGTTAATAACTTCTTATATATGTTACTTACGTGTTTATATTGAGTATGTACAGGTACCGGGGCTAACGTTAGCGGGATTTGGTTGCGCAAAATGCTAAATAAATAACTGCTTTTCTTAAAAATAAGAATGTTAAAAAGGTACGCCTACGCAATAAAAATAGGAAATATGAACTATTTTTCTGTTTTCCGACCGTGTGGGTCGATGTATATATATTTATATCTATTGTGATAAGCTCCTCCGTACAAAGGAGGTTATGGCGAAATTTTCTGAAAATTTACGACGTTAGAAAATTTTTGGGAAATTTTGGAATATATTTGTGAAAATTAAGTTTTGATTGGGAGATTAAAGGTTAAACGATATAGTTGGTTTTGAAAAGATAACTATATATGGATTTGAAAACTTAGTAAATATTTTGTAAGAGGTTTAACTATGGATTTGGAAAAGTTAAACACTTAAGGGATTTGTAAATCAAATTTGAACAGTTTGTTTTGAAAAGTCAATGAATTTTGTAACTTTTTCTTACTTGGCAATTTCGAGGACGAAATTCTTTTAAGGGGGGAAGTTTGTAACGACCCAGAATTTCTGTCATTTGAAATTCAAATATTTAATTATTTTTAAATATCAACTAGTGAAATTTGTAAGTCGAATAAGTTTTATTTTGAATATCTAGATTTAATTGGATAATTAAATCGATAATTTAATATTTGAAATTGCGTAAATAATTGGGGATTGGGTTTAATGTGATTAAAAATGATTTATAAAGTTATATTAAATCATATTGAAGTTAGAATAATGTTTGTGAACTTTTAAAATTGAATTAAAAGTTAATTTGTGAAAATTGAATATTTTAATATTTAATTGACTAGTGAAAATAGTCATTTTTCAAACAGTCTCGGATTTCGACGAAACTAGTTTCATCGGATCCGTAATGTCAAATTATTGCAATATTTCAAATTTCGTGTCAATTGGATTTACGGTTTGTCCGGGGAAAGCCAAAACGCATAGAAATTGGTTTAATCGATTTAATTTAAATTTGATCGTTTATTTCTGTAACTCGCACAGATGACCGAATTAGCCTCCAAAACCTATTACATTGTGTCCGAAATGCGGGGTAAACCCTAGAAACGCTGGTCACCACGCGAGATTTGGAGTTCGGAAAATTTTGAGTGAATAGTAATTTGAGAATTTTCTATAAAAAGGACTTCATAATTCACTTTTGCAAGAATATTCAACCCTAACCCTAATTCTACCTTCAGCCGCCAGTTTATAATTAATGGCCGAAATTGTTCTTCTTTCTCCCCTCAAAATCTTCAAATCCACACACTAATTCAAGAAACTTCCAACACGAATATTGTAGATCATCACGAGATCTTCGTGTTCAACTGTGATGATCGAAAATGAAGTTGTGGATCGACCAAAAATCGCTCGTGTTCGTGGCCGTTTGTTCTCATTTTGCGTACAAGGAGGGAGGCCGAGCTTCACTCTATTCTGGCCGATGGCATTTTACTTGAAGGCCTTCGATATGGTACTCTCTGATCGAGGTATAAATCGATGATGGTGGAGTATAATTCAAGTTGAAGTGGCGGCATGTTGGGTTTCTTTTACGTACGTGAACCTGGACGTGGAAGAAGAAGTAAAAGCACACGGCCCGGATTTGTTTCAGAAGCAATGAACGGTGGTGATTGATTTTAGGTTAAAATTAAAAATATAAATCGAAATTGATTTGTATTATAAATTGTATAAACTTCTAAATGCGATAACTTTTTTATACGAGATCGGAAAATTATGAAACGAATTGCGTTGGCTTCGTTTTCGCGAGCACTACGCAATGGAACTGGATTGGAGTTGTTTGGAGCTAGTGAAATTTTTGGGTAAAATTAAACGCACGTTTAATTTTATTCAAAAAATAAAACACTGCAACCGTTATTGAAAGCAAGGTGAGAACTTCTCACTCAATCGAAATTGTTTCGATTTGAATTTTAAATAGTTAGATTTAAAATTGCTTGATTGTGTGATTGGATGATAAATTGTTATTTGTTGTATTGAAATAGACCCTATACGCCGTATATTAAGCGGATGTTATTTATTAAACACGTATACCGCGATAATTCCAACTTGTATGGAATTGGTATTACATATGTACTTGGAGTTGATTTTCCCACGTTATATAGCGGATGAGACCCTATTGCGCAGCATAATAGAGGATAGTATTTTATAAATCCCATATACCGCGATATTCCGTCTCGAAGCGGAGTTGGTATTGTGCTAACATCTTTGGATGCAGGGAAACAGGTTGGAGGGATCCAACTAGATTCCTTAGTTGATTGAATTGGTTTCAATGTTGTGTGATCTATTTATAATCTGCGTGATTATCTTTGTGATTGAAATCGTTAAAGGCTAAAATTTAGCCGTATATATTTTGGCATCGTTAGATGCCGAAAATAAATAAAATTTGATTTTTGAAAATTTAAGTTGAGAATTCATAATAAAATTAAATTTTGAAAATGATTCATTTTAAATAAATAAACGTTGTAATTTTTATGTCATAAAAATTATGAATTTTGTGAAATGTAACCAAAATGTGATTTTTGAAACAAGTAGTTGATTTATTTGTAAAATGGTTTAAATTGGGATTTTTGAATTATTATAAATGATTTATATAAAAGATTTATAAAATTGATATTTATAAATTAAAATATTGGAATTATAAAACGAGTTTTTATAAGTGTTAAAATGAAGTATAAATGGATTTCATAAGTGGATGAAATCTATAGATTTATAAATTGTGAAGTTATAAAATGAATAGATTTTTGTAAAATAAAAGATTTATAAGTAATTAACTTATAAATTGGATTTTGGCATGTAAATGAGATGTGGATAGAATTTGTAAATAAAGTGATTTTATAAGTTGAAGTTGTTATAAAGTATAAATGCAATTTATAAACGTTGCTTTATAAATCCGAAATCGATTCATTTTGATAAATTTAATTATTATAGATGATTAAAGGAAATATATCCATGATTTTGGACAGTGAATAATCCTTTAAATAAAATATGTAGAAATGTTGAATTTGGTAAATGAAGTATATTCACGATTTTGGACAGTGAATAGTATATTAAAGAAATATTTTGGGAAAGTGATATTTTAAATAGAATTAAAACGGTTAAAAAATGTTTTAAAATGTATTAAGTATCGAAACCATAGATTTCAACATTCATTGTTGAAATAGACGTTTTTGAGGAATAGAAAGAAATGATGGACTATAACACTGTTGTTATAGTAAATGATTTCCGAAAGGAAAAGTTTTGTATAGTATTGGGGTTTATATATCTATCTTAATTTCGGATCCCTATACTAGTGATTTTGGGTTTGTCGTAACGATGTTTTACATAACATTCGTTTTGACCCAAATAAATGTGTTTAAGAGAAGTTTTCCTTAAAGAATAAAATATATATTTAATTTGGATTTAATTATATTGAATATTTTCCAAATGTAGAAAATAAATGGATTTGTGAATTACTTATTATTATATAAGCATGGAGATGTTTTCCAATATGAAGTGACTGTTTTGAGATTATATCTTTTAAAGATAAATTGAAAGTGAATAATTGAAATCGAAAAAAAAATCGTATAAAAGGTGAATATTTGGTAATGTAAATTCACAATGAAAATTTATAGGGGCAATTTGTTTTAAAAATAAACATTGATTTATTTTTAAAAGTGTGGAAATAAATTTACGGATTTGGGACGTAAATTTAGTAAATCGGTAACGATTTATTTGATTGGTTTAAATGAACCAGTTTGAAATGAACGTTGTAAAGGTGAAAATTGATTTGAAATTTGTTTTCAAATGGTTAAAGTGTGGAAAATATATCTTATAAAGATATTTTGGAAATAAATAATTTGGAAAGATTATTTGAAATCGGGTGATGTTTTGAATATTGATTGATAGTTAAACCACCGACTAACAATATTGACCCTTAAATGGCTATTTGTTGTGAATTGGTTGAAATTGAATGCTACACTTATTTTTAAATTATTGTGCTCGTTATTCGGACTACCCATTCCGAATAGTGATACGGCGTAATGGATAGCATTGAAGACCGTTGTTGAAGACCGGGTATCTGTGAAAACGATAGGATGACCTATCGATTGTCTCTGCACCGTTAGCTACGGTATGGAGATTTCCTTTGTGATGGGAAATTCGATCGGGATTGTGAATACTCGGATTGCAAGGGCTTCTTTTGAAGTGCCTTCGGTTCTGTTCGAACCCGGAACAGACTTGTATGGTTACGTGTCTAACATTACATTTTGAGATATAAAGCAGATTTCTTTCAAATACATTTCTGTTGGTGGCGGACAATTTATTCTCTTAGCTTAACACCCTTCTCTGAGACGTACGATCTCAGAGGTTTTGTAGTTGAAGGTTATCAGCGATACACTCCCAATTTGGTAATGTGACATGTTGAGTGTTGCTGTGTGATGATTATTTATTGATCATTAGTTGATCAAAGCGTGGCTTTGTGAAAAAGCGTAGCTTTGTGGACGAGACTTCGTCAGACCTCACACCCCGAAAAAGGTCGAAACAGGAATATGCGGCAAGGTTATGAGGGTCGCTCCCTTTAGGGTATGTCATTTCCTTCTAGAAAAGGGTGGTGTCAGGTATGGAGCCCTGATGTTTAACCTATGTGGTTGCTCCAATCTCATTTTCTGTGTGGTTGTTGCTTGGTGATAGAGGGCCCTCGGATAAAGGTCCCAAAGGACCGAGGAGTGGCATACTCGAGTAGTAGTTACCTAGTTACAAAGGTAACCTGGCCTTGTATTGGCAGAGATCCGGTTAGGTCTCGGGATGTCCCGCCAGAGGCGATCCCATGTGGAAGTAGGAAGTTCCTTAGCCTGACCATTTGTTGAAAATCCAAAGAAACAATACGAGCCTTGTACGGTTTTAGTTGTACAACCTGCCATGGAATATGGCAGTAACCTGCTATTGAACATGGTAGCTATATAGGTATACGATAATGGTCGTATGTTGGCTAAGATTTATATTCTATTTTTGAAATGCTTTCTACACTATGCACTAATAATAATATCAAAAATGATTGTTTTGCGTAGTAAGCATCTTTGACTATCATAAGGAGAAATCTCCTCCAATTTTGCGTTTGCATTGTGTGCATGCGGGGAGGTTTTATGGTAGTTTCATTTTCCAAAAGCATTACGGATATTTTTCACTTCCCTTGTTGTTGTTGTTTTAAAAATATAAATAACTGTTTTAAGTTCTCACACCAGTCCCATGACTGACCTGGAGTTTATTGTTCTCTTCCTAAACTCTGGGTGCCCATAATTTTCCACACGGACAGTCTAGAGTCAGGTTATCGGGTCATTCTGGATTCAGAAGTGCTTTGGAACTCAACTGGCAAGCGGGATGGCGAGACGTATTACTTGTATGTGATATTATCTTTCCGTTGTAAATTCACTTTTAGGTACATGTTTGTATAACTATCCATTGTTTTGTTGTGTTGTATTTTGTTGTTGTACACTCTGATGATGTAATGTAATAACTGATATAGTTTTTTGTTTTAAAGATTATTCATTTATCTATTTTATGTTCTTCCGCTGCGACTGTCAGATTCTGACATTGTTTTCTGTTGTTTCTTCTTTCTTTCTTCCTGACTTCTTCTACCTTTTTCTTCTACCTCTTCTTTTTAACCATAACAGTTCTATTTTCCGGCATTCGATTATGCGGCATTTGATACAGTGGACGTAAGAACGCCGACCTTTGTATCCCGATAAAATCGCATATGTTACATTTGGTATTGGAGCATATGGTTAAGTGACAACCTTGGCTCTGTTGGGGATTACTCATTAGAGATGGAGTCAGCGGTACTCTAGAATGAGTTTGAGTGTAATAATAGATATGAGCGCGTATTTGTTAGTGAATATGAAATTGTTTTATATTGTGCTGACTTATCAGTTGATTGTTTATAGATTCTGGCTGGTGCAATCTATCTAACTGTATCGATAGGGGTTTCTAAAATCTTAAACGAGATAAACCGACATAATATCATTTTAAATTGGGTAAATGAATTAATTTTACCTCGATTATATTTTATATATATAAAGGAATAATTTTTCAGAATTATTAAAGTGTATGTAAAATTGAATTGTTTGATTGTTGAAAATGTAAGAAAATTTAAAGGTGAATCAAAGTTGTTCGAATAATCTGAATAAAAACAACAATTGAGAAAGAATAAATTATATAAAAGCAATAATTGTATAAGTATAGAATTTTAATTGAAATGATTTACAATTGTGAAATAATCTTGTATAAGTAAAGGGAAATAGTGAAATTATATAAGCAAGATTTACAAATGTGATTTATAAATAGAAGAATTTTTTTTAAAAGGATTTAAAGCATTGGATTCACTACTGTTGCTGGGGATTAATAAAGGCGATGACTGCAGCATCATCAGTATCATTTTCGAGTTTCTGTGTGATGGATTTGCTACCATAGTAAATTGAAAATTTGAATTTTGTTGTGATAAACAGATTTGGAGTTAAAATCCAAATTAAAATTGATGAATATAAATTATCGAGTTTTGAATTTATAATATGAGATAATAAAGATTTAACTTTGGTAAAGTTGAAATAAATTTGAATTAGTATGATAAAATATATGATGTGAAATTTAACTAAAGAAAGTTAAATAAATTAAATCAGATCTGGAAATTGAATAATAAGTTGTATGACTTATTAAATGTGAAGATGTAAGTAAAACCAATTATTAAGATGGTTAAACAACTTTGTTAAGCAAAACGAGGTATGAATCTGAATAAGTGATAAAAATCGACTTGGGTAAAAGAGTAATAGAATTTACTTTGGAGTTGGAATTTGAATTGGGTTTTAACTAGATTAGATATGTTGTTGAAATGGGAATTTAAGTTAAGATTAAACAAATGATGTTTAAAAGGAATATAACTTAAGTGATGTTGAATAAAGTTGATTTTGGTATTGAAGTAAAATAATGAAGTTAATTGAATGAATATGAATTCGAGTTATATAAAGGGGATTCAACTTTATTTGTAAAATAAATTGGAAATTGAACTAATGAATCCAATATTAATCAATCGAATGTAATGAATTGATATAGAATAAGGGGTGTAAGTGTTAATTCATTAAAAGCTAATATAATTGAAAATGATAATTGAATGGAAGTCAATTTAATATTAAACCAAATTGAATACAAATGTAGTTTATTAAATTAATTTGGTTGTGTTGGTTATACATTGGTTGTTAGATTATTGTTAATTGATTGAATAGAAATTCATATGCAATTGAATGAATAAAATTGAAAGCTAAAGCAATTAAATTCAAATTGGAAGTTAAGTAAACTTAAGTTGAATAGAAAATGATTGAATTGAAAGTGAACAAATGTGAATGTAAATTTGTGAATGTAAACTAATTGAAAATGAATAATCGAATGTCGTTGTATATGAATTGGTTGTAAACAATTACAAGTAATTTCGAAATCATATAAGTTTCTTATAAACCTTGTTTAGTATGATTTATTTTAATATGCATGTGTTGTAGTTGTTTAAAAGAGTAAAATGTTAATAACTTCTTATATATGTCACTTACGTGTTTATATTGAGTAAGTACAGGTACTGGGGCTACCGTTAGCGGGATTTGGTTGCGCAAAATGCTAAATAAATAGCTGCTTTGCTTAAAAAAGCTAAAAAGGTACGCCTACGCAATAAAAATAGGAAATATGAACTGTTTTTCTGTTTTCCGACCGTGTGGGTCGATGTATATATATTATATCTATTGTGATATTGTAAAAGCTCCTCCGTACAAAGGAGGTTATGGCGAAATTTTCTGAAAATTTAAGACGTTAGAAAATTTTCGTGAAATTTTGGAAAATATTTGTGAAAACTAAGTTTTGATTGAGAGATTAAAGGTTAAACGATATAGTTGGTTTTGAAAAGATAACTATATATGGATTTGAAAACGTAGTAAATATTTTGTAAGTGGTTTAACTATGGATTTGGAAAAGTTAAACACTTAAGAGATTTGTAAATCAAATTTGAACGGTTTGTTTTGAAAAGTCAAAGAATTCTGTAACTTTTTATTACTTGGTAATTTCGAGGACGAAATTCTTTTAAGGGGGGAAGTTTGTAACGACCCAGAATTTCTATCATTTGAAATTCAGATATTTAATTATTTTTAAATATCAACAAGTGAAATTTGTAAGTCGAATAAGTTTTATGTTGAATATCTAGATTTAATTGGATAATTAAATCGATAATTTAATATTTGAAATTGCGTAAATAATTGGGAATTGGGTTTAATATGATTAAAAATGATTTATAAAGTTATATTAAATCATATTGGAGTTAGAATAATGTTTGTGAACTTTTAAAATTGAATTAACAGTTAATTTATGAAAATTGAATATTTTAATATTTAATTGATTAGTGAAAATAGTCATTTTTCAAACAGACTCGGATTTCGACGAAACCAGTTTCATCGGATCTATAATGTCAAATTATTGCAAGATTTCAAATTTCGTGTCAATCAGATTTACGGTTTTTCCGGAGCAAGCCAAAACGCATAGAAATTGGTTTAATCGATTTAATTTAAATTTGATTGTTTATTTCCTTAACTCGCACAGATGATCGAATTAGCCTCCGAAACCTATTCCATTGTGTCTGAAACGCAGGGTAAACTCTAGAAACACCGGTCACCGTGCGAGATTTGGAGTTCGGAAAATTTCGAGTGAATAGTAATTTGAGAATTTTCTATAAAAAGGACTTCATAATTCACTTTTGCAAGAATATTCAACCCTAACCCTAATTCTACCTTCAGCCGCCAGTTTATAATTAATAGCCGCAATTGTTCTTCTTTCTCCCCTCAAAATCTTCAAATCCACACACTAATTCAAGAAACTTCCAAAACGAATATTGTAGATCATCACGAGATCTTCGTGTTCAACGGTGATGATCGAAAATGGAGCTGTGGATCGACCAGAAATCGCTCGTGTTCGTGGCCGTTTGTTCTCGTTTTGCGTGCAAGGAGGGAGGCCGAGCTTCACTCTATTCTAGCCGATGGCAGTTTACTTGAAGGCCTTCGATATGGCACTCTTTGATCGAGGTATAAGTCGATGATGGTGGAGTATAATTCAAGTTGAAGTGGCGGCATGTTGGGTTTCTTTTACGTACGTGAACCTGGACGAGGAAGAAGAAGTAAAAGCACACGGCCTGGATTTGTTTCAGAAGCAATGAACGGTGGTGATTGATTTTAGGTTAAAATTAAAAATATAAATTGAAATTGATTTGTGTTATAAATTGTCAAAAATTCTAAATGCGATAACTTTTTGATACGAGATCGGAAAATTGCGAAACGAATTAAGTTGGCTTCGTTTTGGCGAGCTCTACACAATGGAACTGGATTGGAGTCGTTTGGAGCTAGTGAAATTTTTGGGTAAAATTAAACGTGCGTTTAATTTTATTCAAAAATAAAACACTGCAACCGTTATTGAAAGCAAGGTGAGAACTTCTCACTCAATCGAAATTGTTTCGATTTAAATTTTAAATAGTTAGATTTAAAATTGCTTGATTGTGTGATTGGATGATAAATTGTTATCTGTTGTACTGAAGTAGACCCTATACGCCGTATATTAAGCGGATGTTATTTATTAAACACATATACCGCGATAATTCCAACATGTATGGAATTGGTATTATATATGTACTTGGAGTTGATTTTCACGCATTATATAGCGGATGAGACCCTATTGCGCCGCATAATAGCGGATAGTATTTTATAAATCCCATATACCGCGATATTCCGTCTCGAAGCGGAATTGGTATTGTGCTAACATCTTTGGATGTAGGGAAACAGGTTGGAGGGATCCAACTGGATTCCTCAAATGATTGAATTGGTTTCAATGTTGTGTGATCTATTTATAATCTGCGTGATTATCTTTGTGATTGAAATCGTTAAAGGCTAAAATTTACCCGAATATATTTTGGTATCGTTAGATGTCGAAAATAAATAAAATTTGATTTTTGAAAATTTAAGTTGATAAAATTAAAGTTTGAAATTGATTCATTTTAAATAAATAAACGTTGTAATTTTTATGTTATAAAAATTATGATTTTTGTGAAATATAACCAAAATGTGATTTTTGAAATAAGTAGTTGATTTATTTATAAAATGGTTTAAATTGGGATTTTTGAATTATTATAAATGATTTATATAAAAGATTTATAAAATTGATTATTATAAATTAAAATATTGGAATTATAAAACGAGTTTTTATAAGTGTTAAAATGAAGTATAAATGGATTTCATAAGTGAGTGAAATCTATAGATTTATAAATTGTGAAGTTATAAAATGAATAGATTTTTGTAAAATAAAAGATTTATAAGTAATTAACTTATAAATTGGATTTTGGCGTGTAAATGGGATATGGATAGAATTTGTAAATAAAGTGATTTTATAAGTTGAAGTTGTTATAAAGTATAAATGGAATTTATAAATGTTGCTTTATAAATCCGAAATCGACTTATTTTGATAAATTTAATTATTACAGCTGATTAAAGGAAATATATCCACGATTTTGGATAGTGGATAATCCTTTAAATAAAATATGTAGAAATGTTGAATTTGGTAAATGAAGTATATTCACGATTTTGGACAACGAATAGTATATTAAAAAAATATTTTGGGAAAGTGATATTTTAAATAGAATTAAAACGATTCAAAAATGTTTTAAAACGTATTAAGTATCGAAACCATAGATTTCAACATCCATTGTTGAAATAGACGTTTTCGAGGAATAGAAAGAAATGGTGGACTATAACACTGTTGTTATAGTAAATGATTTCCGAAAGAAAAAGTTTTGTATAGTATTGGGGTTTATATATCTATCTTAATTTCGGATCCCTATACTAGTGATTTTGGGTTGTCGTAACGATGTTTTACGTAACATTCGTTTTTACCCAAACAAATGTGTTTAAGAGAAGTTTTCCTTAAAGAATAAAATATATACTTAATTTGGATTTAAGTATATTGAATATTTTCCAAATGTTGAAAATAAATGGATTTGTGAATTACTTATTATTAAATAAGTATGGAAATGTTTTCCAATAGGAAATGAATGTTTTGAGATTATATCTTTTAAAGATAAATTGAAAGTGAACAATTGAAATCGAAAAAAAAATCGTATAAAAGCTGAATATTTGGAAATGTAAATTCACAATGGAAATTTATAAGGGCAATTTGTTTTAAAATTAAACATTGATTTAGTTTTAAAAGTGTGGAAATAAATTTACGCATTTGGAACGTAAATTTAATAAATCGGTAAGGATTTATTTGATTGGTTTAAATGAACCACTTTGAATAAAAGTTGTAAAGGTGAAAATTGATTTGAAATTTGTTTTCAAATGGTTTAATTGTGGAAAATATATCTTATAAAGATATTTTGGAAATAAATAATTTGGAAAGATTATTTGAAATCGGGCGATGTTGTGAATATTGATTGATAGTTAAATAACCGACTATCAATCTTGACCCTTAAATGGCTATTTGTTGTGAATTGGTTGAAATTGAATGCTACACTTATTTTTAAATTACTGCGCTCGTTATTTGGACTACCCATTTCGAATAGTGATACGATGTAATGGATAGCATTGAAGACCGATATTGAAGATCGGGTATTTGTGAAAACGATAGGATGACCTATCGATTGTCTCTGCACTGTTAGCTATGGTATGGAGATTTCCTTTGTGATGGGATATTCGATCGGGATTGTGAATACACGGATTGCAAGGGCTTCTTTTGAAGTGCCTTCGGCTCTGTTCGAACCCAGAAAAGACTTGTATGGTTACGTTTCTGACATTACATTTTGAGATATAAAGCAGATTTCTTTCGAATACATTTCTATTGGTGGCGGAGAATTTATTCTCTTAGCTTAACACCCTTCTCTGAGACGTACGAGCTCAGATGTTTTGTAGGTTAAGGTTATCAGCGATATACTCCAAATTTGGTAATGTGGCATGTTGAGTGTTGCTGCATGATGATTATTTATTGATCATTCGTTGATCAAAGCGTGGTTTTGTGAAAAAGCGTAGCTTTGTGGACGAGACTTCGTCAGACCTCACACCCCAGAAATGGTAGAAATAGGAATATGCGGCAAGGTTATGAGGGTCGCCCCCTTTAGGGTATGTCATTTCCTTCTGGAAAAGGGTAGTGTCAGGTATGGAGCCCTGATGTTTAACCTATGTGGTTGCTCCAATCTCATTTTCTGTGTGGTTGTTGCTTGGTGATAGAGGGCCCTCGGATAAAGGTCCTTGGGACCGGGGAGTGGAATACTCGAGTAGTAGTTACCTAGTTACAAAGATAACCAGGCCTTGTGTTGGCAGAGATCCGGTTAGGTTCCCAGGACGTCCCGCCAGAGGCGTTCCATATGGCAGTAGGAAGTTTCTTAGCCTGATCATTTGTTGGAGATCTAAAGAAACAATACGAGCCTTATATGGTTTTAGTTGTATAACCTGCCATGGAATGTGGCGGTAACCTGCTATTGAACATGGTAGCTATAGCAGGCATACGATAATGGTCGTATGTTGGCTAAGATGTATATTCTATTTTCAAATGCTTTCTACACTATGCACTAATAATAATATCAAAAATGATTGTTTTGCGTAGTAAGCATCTTTGACTATCATAAGGAGAAATCTCCTCCAATTCTACGTTTGCATTGTGTGTGTGCGGGGAGGCCTTATAGTAGTTTCATTTTCCAAAAGCGTTGCGGATATTTTTCACTTCCCTTGTTGTTGTTGTTTTAAAAAGATAAATAACTGTTTTAAGTTCTCACACCGGTCTCATGACTGGCCTGGAGTTTATTGTTCTCTTCCTAAACTCTGGGTGCCCATAATTTTCCACACGGGCAGTCTAAAGTCAGATTATTAGGTCATTCTGGATTCAGAAGTGCTTGGAGCTCAAGTGGCGAGCGGGATGGCGAGACGTATTACTTGTATATGATATTATCTTTCCGTTGTAAATTCACTTGTAGGGACGTGTTTGTATAACTGTCCATTGTTTTGTTGTGTTGTATACTGTTGTTGTACACTCTGATGATGTAATGTAATAACTGATATAGTTCTTTGTTTTAAAGATTATTCATTTATCTATTATATGTTCTTCCGCTGCGACTGTGAGATTCTTATATTGTTTTCTATTGTTCCTTTTTTCTTTCTTCCTGACTTCTTCTACCTTTTTTTTCTACCTCTTCTTTTTAACCATAACAGTTCAATTTTCCGGCATTCGGTTATGCGGCATTTGATACAGTGGACGTAAGAATGCCGACCTTCGGATCCCGATAAAATCACATATGTTACATTCGTCGTCGTTGGATCATCGGAGGCGATCGCCTAAGAAGGAAAGAAAGCTTGGTGATGTGACGGTGCTCTCGATAATTCGGCGTGGGTTCCGATGGCAGGAATCGTCGTCGACGAGGGATTTTTTCGACCAGGTCTAAGCTCCAATACATGTTGGGTACTCGATTTCGTTTTGCTTTCGAATTATTTCTTCTGGGTGATCGGAGGGATCGTAGGAGTCATCGTCGTTGTGTTGAAGCCGACGTAGTCGGTCAGAGCGACGATGTTTTCCGGAGCACGTGCACGATGTAGCAGGTGGTGTTGAGGTTGGGAAGAAGCAGGGTAGCTTAAGGTCGATCTCGTGTAGTATCATGTGTGACTCGAAGAAGAGGAATTAGCGATAGACTCGAGAGTTTGCTCAGGTTTTGTCAGGAACGGCTTGAGGCTGTTTTTTTTAATAAGCTATCCAGGTTTAAAAGAAGTAAAGTATGTACAGGTTTATGAAAGCAAAGAAAAGTTACATTTTCATGCTTTGGGAAAGGTACGATGTTTAAAAGTAAAAAAAATAAAATGTCAACAAGTTTGGCCCAGTATTTAAAGATTTAAATTGTTTAAAATTATCTATTTTTAGGGGTAATTGCATATTAGATTAATTATGTAACTGAATTCATAAATTTTTTCAAAGTATTATAGGATGATGTTTGAATTAAAATATAAGAGTATTAAGCTTTAAATTAATGAAATTAATAAGTTTTCGAAAGAATATGAACTAAGTTTCCTAAAGTAAATATATTTTAAAAAAGTTTTCAAAACAAGTTTTCAGAAGAATTGATTTTAAATTTAAAAATATATTTAAAATTGTTTTGAGTTTTGAATAATTATATTGGGATGATTATTTAAATTCTTAAGTGTTTCAAACAAGAATTTGATGATGTGATTAAGTATGTGATTAAGATAAGTGGATTATCTTAAATAAATTAAGGCCTTGAGTAATTAGAGATTTAATTTATTAGTCAGTAATTAAAGGTTAAATAATTAATGTAATTAATTACTTAATGAAATTGTTAAAGGATTAATTGCTTAAATACTTAAAGGATAATTAATTAATATGATTAATTCATTAATGTTGATTAATGAAGGATAATTTATGTAATTAATCAAAGGAGTAATTACTTAATGAAATTTGTTAAGGATAATCACTTAGTGGAAGTAATTAGAAGAATAATTACTTTATGTAATTAAAGGATCGTCAATTTATGATTAGAGCATAGTTAATTACTAAATGAAATTAATTAAAGGTTGATTTATATAAGTAATTAAGGTAGATTAGTAAAAGTGATTAATAAAAGGTTAATTTGTTAACGAGATTAATTAATGTGATTAACCAGAAGATTTATTAATTAATGTAATTAATTAAGGATAATTAATTAAGATGAATAATTGAGGTTGATTAATTATTTTCATTAATTAATATCTAATGGTTTGTAATTAAATTAATGTTAATCAAGCAGAATCATAAGAGATTAGTTTATTTGGTTTAAATCAAACTGATTTTAAATTATGTGATAAATTGATTTTGCATATGGATGATTAAATTGTATTGAATAATTGGATTAATATCTAGTCTGATCATTTGTGACGTTCTGTGTTATGATATGTTTAAGTTGAATTGTGATAAGGTAGGTTATCTATTCGAGATGAATTGTTGAGTGATACAATATCCTGAATATAAATTGTATTGTTTAAACTTAACATCTTGACTTAGAGAACAACGTTGAATTCGAAGAGACCGGGGTCGGGTATCAGTAAATACCCAAAAACACTTCGATCTATAATCTACAATAATTCTATATAGATTTGATATGTGAAATCAGTAGACTGAAATGGAATAGTATGGACCTCTGAAACTAAGTAAAGATACTTAGGGATTGATTTGTAAAATAAGTGTTGACTATAAAAAGTTATGAACTTGTAGAGAAGTACGAGTTACCCCGGGTTTTAAATAAGTTATGCATTAATATTTCATGTTAGATGGGTTTACTCACGCTTGTTTCCAGCCTGACCCGGGTGTTTCTTTGTTGTAATGCCCGGGTCAGACCGAGTATTACATATTTTTAGGTTGGGGCGTTCTGGAGCTCAGGAGGCGAGCTGGATGGCAGGAACGTATGGAGTTTGCCGCTGAGTATGTATCTGGGACAAGTTAGTTTTAACTGTCCAGCATTTGTGTATTGTTGTAACTCAGATGAATTGTATGTAAAGTAACAATTACAGCTTTTCTTTACGTAAATGCTATTATATTGTTATTATATTTTGATCAGCCGCGAAACATGAGATTCTATTTTTTTTGTCCTTCTTCTACCTCTTTTCTTCTTTCTTTAACTATCTGAAATTTCTGGCATTCGAAATTTTCGAGGTCGAAATTTCGGGTCGTTATAATATTATTCTACATCAGTTTGAGTTAGAAAATATCTTTAACATAATTCATCTTTACGCTCGGTTCGATATGGAAAAGCTTCAAATTCATTCTCCTATGGTAGTTATTTGCATATTAATATATGAAACTAGTATGAAATTTAAATTTAGAATATACGTTTAGTAAGTATATTAATTATTTTAGAGATAAACACCAAAACTGACAACATAATCAATTATGTAAGAAGAAGAATTTTTTTTGAGTATACTAGTTTGTACAAAAAAACCAAAGAAGAGAAGAGGACGAGGAGGAAGAAGAAGAATACGATGTAGGATGATGATTATTATTATCACTACAACTATTTTGCATTTCCTTTTTTCTGTATGGCATGTCCTTAAAGCTAATATCTTTAGAGTTGATGTGTTTGGAGCAATAGCCACAATACTTATTTTCTTTATTGTATATTAGTTTAAGTCTTTTATTTTGTGGTTTAATTATTTTATTAAACATGTTACTGGCATATATACATACATACATATATATATATATATATGTATGTATGTATATATATATATATTTAAATACTTGTGGGCGAAAACCTACCATTCAACTGTTCTCTTTAATTATTTGTTCAATTTTTTTAGAAAAGTTATAAGCTGTGTATTATGAAACCTAAAACGGGTGTTTTACAATTGTCCCCATAAAAAAAATTCATATTCAAATTTTAAATTCAATTGTTTTATTTTCAAAACTTAAATCTTAAATTTCAAAATTCCTATTTTGAAATTTTTAAATTTCAAAATTATAAGTTTCAAATCAAATCTAAAATTCGTATTTTATTCCGGGCATACTATCGGTATATATTTAAATAAAATTAATTAAAAACTATAATACATTTTTGTAGAAAATCTTTACAATTCAACGGTCGGTTTTCCATCGATGTGCGGTTATACTAATAATTGAATTTTTAATACAAGTTTGCTTACTGGTTTTCAAACAGATTTTTGTCCGACTCGTAATAATAATCGAATTGATTGTGCAACAAGAAGCCTTCGTATCTTAATGCATGTATTTAATTTATTCGGAGCTATTAGAGCGGGATCCACTTTTTGGGGAATATGAGTCGAAGCAATAACAAGAATCGGAGAATTCTGATACTGTCTCACAGCTCAGAGAAGGGATAAAAGAAGAATACCAACCAAGTTCGGGATGGATTGGTGTGGTTCCTCTATGCCTAAGACACCAGAATATCGAATCATGAACAAAGAAAGGATGAGATGATGATAAAGCAAAATGAGCTGCTATTGGCTGCAAAGTGGGAAGTGGAGAGGCAAAATCTCGATTTGAGGCGGGAAATCGAGCATTTGCATCAGAATTTGGAATATCAACAAGCTTTGATATAGGATCATGAAATATGAACAGTGTTGTTGAAACGTTGTGCTGCTTTATGAAAATAAAGTACTGTTTTTAATTATGTAATGTTGGGCTGCAATGATAGTTTGAATAATATGTTGCTGATATGATTGTATGAATAATGAATAATATGATGTTTATGAATTATATTGTGTTACACATAAATTCCAACTGTCTGCCAGAGATACTGAATAATAATATGTAATTGAAACACACATCTACTATGTTTTGGATTGGATAAATTTAACTCAACTTGTGGAAGTAAATAAATTTACACAAACACTAATAAAAGAACACTAATAAAAGATCTTGTAGAAGCAAATGAATGAATAGATCTCGCTTCATTATTCAATTTGGATTGGATAAATTTAAATTTCAACTGGACGTTAAGTGTTTTCTCTCCAAAGATTAAAAAAATAAAAAAAAATAACTTCTTCCTCATCGTAATTGGGGGTACCCCTGTCCAATAAACCCACACTTCGAGCGACGCTTCGGGCCACTATGAAGGAAGTTATATGATACAATGACAATATTATGTAGCGTATAGACGTCGAGTATACATTTATATGATATATGACATTTGCTATTTGATTAGTCCTGTGATGTTTTGGATATTGTATTGAACACATGATCATTATGATTATATATTGGATGTTGGGTACGCGGGATGTGTTATTGATTGTTAAGCGGTAACATCCTTTTATTTTTCACTTTTATTTTGGTCAATGAGTTGATGTACATATCTAACTGTGTATTTGGATCTATGATTTATGTGCAATGTTTTATATTATATGTCGTTTTCTTCTGCTGTAAGTCCAAAAAGAAATTAGTTGGATTCTGTTTGTTTACTTGCTATCGTACAACAATGAATGTTTTCAAACTTTGAGCTGTTAACGTGGATTCAAACCTTGAATTCGAGATTTTGGAAATATTACATTTGATACCTGAGCAAAACTTTCCTTTAATTAAGAACTAGTAATGTATCGAGAGAGCATATTTGTATTTTATAAATGTGATTAATTATATATAATAATATAATTTATGAGTCGGATATAAGCATAAGTATACGTTCGATTTACTTTTCCAGTTTCATTTGCTACCTGTTGGGGAGTTGCTAATGAATCTTATTTTTAAGTAGGAGAATTGAGTACCTTGATGGAGACTAGGATGAAAAGCAACATTGGTGGGATTAATACTAGAACTGGTAATGGCACTAGAGTGATGCTCTAGATATTCTTTGTATGAACATTCCTACCTAGTTCCACCGATATATGAAAGCGGCTGTCAAACCAGTGTAACCAACATAGAACCTACAGCTGCAAACCAGCGAGTGGTTCAAGTTTATAGGTACTTCGTTAGTTTGGATGGTATACCCTTTGTTAGAACGAAGCCATATGCATCAATGTGGGCTTGCCTTCGCATGTGAGAGAATGTTTTCAATCTTTTGATTCTAAACGATACTGCGAGGATACAGCTAACTTCTTGGCACCTTCAAGGAGAAGCAGCAAATCGGCTTCTTGGCATTGAACCAAATTTTATATGGAGGCACGTTCGAAGTATTAGATGAGGCATCACTATTGAATTCAATTAATGTGGAATTAGGAGAGGAACGGTCCAAGAAAGTGGTGAACAGTACAAAAAAATATTATATTAAAAGAAAGTGGGGATTGCATGAAAACTTGGCTTCCTATGGTAAGGAGTTTTTTTTTTTGAAATGGTACTTGGATAAAGCATGTCATTGGGATAACAAACCATAAATCATGTATCAACAAATGTTCGAATTACGCTACGCAAGTTTCGAACTTACGACCTCTTACACCAAAATCGAATCACTTAACCACTGGGACAATGGTGTTTTAAGGAGTTGGTATTAATTTAGGATAAAAGGATAGCTTGTTCTAATGCAATTATTCACCTAAAAGATTATATCGACGGCTCCAATTGTGTTTCCCTCCCCATTATTTCTATGCTGCTAAATTTTCCTTTTCACGTTCGCTTCCTTCTCCACTCACCATTCTCCTCTTCACCCTCTTCAATATTGAATCCCTTATTAATCTAAAAGCTTTGCAACCCTCTCTTCCTCAAGGCTTGATTCCGACCGATTCTCCAAGGTGACTCTGCAGCGACGACTGATTCTTCATGGCGACTCCACAACCCTCTTTTAATGAATTATGAGATTTAATGGGTGATGAAAGGAGCTTAATGGATACAACCTCCCTTAATCAAATCGTGTTCCTCGTGCACTTCCTTGTAGTCCATATCTCTATCTTAATCACGTTCACCTTCATCCTCTCGACCATCGTTGTCATCCACCTCAACTAGGGCTTCAATTCCCTCAATCATCCCAAAACTTCAATTTTTTGCTTAATTTAGGATAGATCGTCGAAGCTCATCAAATTTCTACCTTTTTTCTACAAGGTAATTGTAATGGCCCACCTTTTTGGATGGTTTAAATCGACAATAAACTACACATGCCAAATCAAACCATTAAATTGGGTGGATTATTAATGGGGTAAATAAGAAAATAATAGAAAAAAGGGAAAAACAAAACACAGAATCTCACAGTGGAATGATAAAATATAATAATCAAACATACAGTTCATGAAACTGTTTTACAAATAATATTTGATTAAAGTTTTTCAATACAAATCAAAGTTATACATACAGCAGGAATAAATAAATAATGCAACAGAACAAAATGATGCAGTAGAATATATACGTATATATAGCGTACAAATATCGGTCTTCGTCCTCCAGAATTAGGGTCTTCAATGCTGAAATACTCAGGCTAACTCGAGCGTAATGAAAAGACAAAACACTCGAGTCAGAACTAAAGGATCTTACGTAAGTTAAATCAACATAAATAAATACGAGTGTCAAACGTACGTGCAATAACTTAAGTGATGTTCGAGATTACCATCTCCTAAGAATCCATTAAATATTTACTATGTAGTAATATACGCTATATTTATATAGTGTCTATCAGTAAAGTAAAGAATTAAAATAGCATTAAAGCATTATCTATATTCCCCTTAACATATTTTATAAATGTCGTAGTTTATACAGTACCGTACTTCCTCCGTAAACTGGAGGGCTATCAGAGGGCACTCCATAGTGTACGACCCAAACCAAACTCGTAGTGGGCTCGATAAGGCATATGATAAGGCACGCAAGGCAATGTCCAGGATAGGATATTACCGTTTTGCAGAACTTGGCCGGTGGTAACGCATAGCAGCTACTACCACCCACCTTGGAACATGCTCCCATAATCAAATCGAAGGTGGCCACCAAATCAATCACAAAATAACAAATATGTTACTAAAGAAGCATGTGTGATTGGAGGAGCGATCTCACTTGGTCCAAGTATAGTTCTTGTATTAGTCATATCAAGCTGACCCGAGGGTTTAGGGTTGCATTCGTACCTCATACAGCAGCGTTCGCCAAACTATACTACTTCGTTCTGGATTCTCCAAAACATGCACAGTTGTTAAAGTGGTTTTCGGTGTTGGCATAAAGTATGACAATATCCGACCTTGGTCTCTTTAACAACCAAACGCTTATTCCACACCGGTTGGTTCTTTTACCTTTCCAAAACCAGTTCATAATTAATATCAAAATATCATATTCACTTCAAAATCATATCACTTTCAAAATCATGTTCACTTTCGAAATCATTATTCAGTTTAAATCATATTCATTTTCAAAATCATAACCACAAAATAGATCAAACCATCATAACCAAATATTCACATTTAAATCAATTAAATCTAAATCTAATAGTTCCAACTTTAAACTGTAACAACCCACCTTTTTAGACAATTCAAATCGACAATAAATCACACATGTCAGACTCAAACCATTCAAAATGGAGGATTGTTATGGGGTAAATAATAAAAAGAAGAGAAAAAAAGAAAAACAAAACACATAATCTCGCAGAAAATGACAAAATATAATAATCAAATAAACAGTTCATGAAGCTGTTTTACAAATAATATTTGACTACACTTTTACAATTCAAATCAGAGTTATACATACAACAGGAATAAACAAATAATGTAGTGGAATAATTATAATAAATAGTAATAAATAGAGTTTTTAATATAGGAATTCGGAATGGGAAGGAGGGTTCAACAACAAAGTTGTTTCCATTGAAATTATATACGGTTCAAAAAAAGAATTATTTGATTTGAAGTAGTTTAGTGGAATATAGAAGCTATGGAAATAAGGGGAAGAAAGAGGGAAAATTGGAAGGGGAAAAGAAGGGAAAAAGAAGAAAGAGGAGAAAAGGGAAGGTGGGGCTTTGGCCTTGAGTTACCGCCGTGGGTTTTGGGTGGTGATGGAGGTGAGTCGCGGCAAAAGGGGAGAGGTAGGCTAGGGTTTTGAAGGAGGAAGGTTGTAATTTGATTTAGATATTTAGGAGTTTTAGGGTTTGGAGTTTTCTGTAGATTTGAGGAAGAAGAAGAAGAGTACGCAGAAAGTTTCTTAAATGAGAAAGTTCTATACGTACTTGGATTTAGTAAGATAGGAAATAGAAGGTCAAGGGGTGGAAAAAGGAAGGGTCCAAAGTCTCTTAGAGTTCCTAGAGTCTCTTGGTTTACTAAGGAGGCCATTAATCTAAAACAAACCCACTAAGACTTAGCCAAAAAAAGAACAAAAACATGCACTGCAAATTTATGTCAATTTTTCATAGTAACTTACATTTTTAGAGTAATCGGAATATTTTTTAAGAAATGAAAAATGGAATCCTTCCTAGAATTTAGTCTAGTATCTAGAAAAAAATTAAAATTTAAAATTGCAAAATCTAATTTTCAAGTCAAAGTCAAATTTTAAGGGTTAACAATTTCATCATTCTGGATTTCATAGAAATTATTAATCTTTTTTAAAATGAACTTTCAAAGTCAAATTCAATACTGAGTACTTCACTAATTACAGAGTCCAAATTGCAAAAAATTCATTACTTATAATTAAATTTCAAATGGATTCATTTATTATGATTTACATTTATTATTCAATCAATTATTACCTTATGAATATAACTAACATAAGTTTACATCTTATTACACTCATATTTTGCACTTATCATCTTAATTTATATTAACTTCCATATTTAATTAGATTAATTGCAATTGGTTTCCAGTTTTACTTCAACCGATTAAACAGTGAAATGATAATTAAACAATTATTACAACCTACAATTTCAAACACATTTCTATGTTTATTGTTAATAAACAAAACTAATAAATTCACATAATGATTAACTGATTTCCTAATTCATAATAACCTTCTTCAATTAACAATATATAATTCCAACAAAAATCCAGCATTCAATTGCCTTAATTCCATTAATTACCCATTCAGTATTCAAACCGATAAATTAATGAGAAAATAGTTAAAACAATCATTTATAGTAATAATTCATATCCATTATGTTATTATTTACCACCAAGGGGTTACCAAAATGATTTTATAATCTATATTAACCTCTTTCAACCAATTACATACAATCTCACCATTAAAGGCATCATTTAATTTATTTCATTATTTATGATTATAACCAAATAACCTTACAATTATATCAATTGATTGAAATTGAATTAAAATGATTATCAATTACATTAAATCAACATTACTATATTACATTCTAATTGTTTTATCATTACAAATTATAAATTTTAATTTCTTTCAATATTCAATTACAAAATCTTATTAAATTCAATATTTTAGTTATCGAAAAAATAGGGGTGATTACATAAACAGTTTGAATATTGAAGTAGTTTATATATTGCAATAGTTGTACATTAAAATAGTTTATGTTAAAGTATATATATTAAAAGTTGTTTATAAATTTAAAATAATATATATTAAAATAGTTTATATTTTTTAAAATAGGTTATGGATTAAAATAGTTTATATATTAGAAATAGTTTATATTTTGAAAATAGGTTATATATTAAAATAGATTATATATTAGAAATGGTTTATATTTTAAAAAGGTTATATATTAAAATAGTTAATGTGTTAATAATTGTTTATAAATTTAAAATAATATATATTAAAATGGTTTATATGAGAAAATAGTTTATATGTTAAAAGAGTTTGTATATTAAAAGAGTTTATATCAAAAATAGTTTCAAATTAGAATTGTTTCTTCCAATTTTACAAATCAATTCAAATCAACTTTAGTTCCAAAAATTCAACTTAAATCAATCTCAGTTCAATGATTTCAATTCAAAAGGCTAAAGATTTCGATTCAAATTCCCATTAAAACCCATTTCAATTTATATCGATCTTAAATCCATGTTTGAACTACAAATTTAAACCACTTCAAATTCAATAGGTTTCAAAGTTTAAATATTCAAACATTTACAATAACTCAATTTTGATAAATTTCATTTATATTTTAAAATTCAACTTTATGATTCCAATTTAAATTCTTTAAATAATTCATTTAAACCAATTTCAATTTCAACATTTTAAAGCTTGGATTTTGAAAATAAATCGTTCATAAAAATCTATTTTATTTCAGAATATTATTTAACTGGATTCAAAATTTAAGGTAAATCGTTTAATTTAACCAAATCGGTATCCGTCTATAATTTTTTACCATATGGTTAAGTGATACGAATATATATTATTTCAAGCCGCATTAATTTAAATTTGCAGGTATATATTATTTCAACCCGCATCTTGAATCATAATTTCCAAATCCATAAAATCATTCTAGTTTATCATTTCAACCTATAATGATTTTTCCCTAATCTATATAAGATCGTTAGGGTATATATCATTTCAACCCATAGTGATTTTCGTAATAATAACTAAGGGAATTTGAAGTGTGATGACAATATATAATGAAACATAATATCAAATCATCTAAAATATCAATAATTAAGCATCCATCACAATCATCATTCAAATCAACCAATACATCACAACAATTAACTGATTATCATTATCAGGTATTTAAATAGCAAATCAATTCCAATATTAATTCAAATGGCAATTAAATTCATTATGAGTTCAAATTAAATTTGAATGACAATTTAAATATACCAAACAACAATCAATCAATTTCTAATCACATCATAAATTTATTTAACTAACATAAGATAGTTTAGTATTTGTGAGTGGGTTAAAACACTCACATTTGATTTGTCTTTGATTTAAAATCCAAACAAAGTCCAAGAATTTAATAGTATTAGATTGTCTGAAATTTTGATATGATCGTAACGGAGAAAATCACGTCCAAATCCGAGTTTGTATGCAAAAGTTATTAGCGTTAGAGCGATTAAGTTTAAGTTTAAATTAAATAAAAGAAAAGAAAAGGGTAATTTAGTAAATTGAACCCACCTCAGAAACCCTAACAGACATGCATGACATCACGCTCCAGCAAGACCCATCAGCTGACATCCAGTATACTTTCGCCGCCGTTGCTAGGGGCGCTTCCACCACGATCAGGCGACGCCGCCGACACCCCCTCCCCGAGTCGCCTTTCTCCATGGCCTCCATGTCAGCCGCGATCTCCTCCAAGCAAATAGAAGTCGCCACATGTCATAGCCATTTCTGGCAAACCTCGTACCCTACGACGACAACAAATACCATGGATGAGTGCTGCTTTTCCTCCTCTACAACATTGCACCATCCGATCATCAATTGGTCGATGGTCTGCCGTTAAATCCAAATCCCTAGCAATGGACGGCTGAGAAAGGTCGATGATTTTTGGCCAAACTGTGACTCCAATTGAAAAACGAACTATAGCAAAAGATTGTGCTCATCGAGAGCTTCAAAATAGTATATAATATGACATGGCCTGATGAATTTGAATTTTGAAATTGATTTGAAATTATGAAATTAGAGTTTTTGGATTTAGGAATTAGGTTTTTGCCATTGATAAAGGAGGAAGGAGGAAATTTGTTTTTTGGATTTGGGAAATATGTTTCTACCATTGAGAAAGAGGGAAGGAGAAGACAGATAGAGTAGTACGTATAGGAATAAGAAAAAGGCTGCTAGGGTTAGGAACGAATAGACATATCGAATTGGTTCGAAAGGATTACGCGAACCCGAAAAGACCATTTCGTTCCCGAGACTGAAATAGGTCATCCCATATATCAAATTGTAGGTTTTCAATGTTTTTAAACTCAACAAAACTAGTTTTAAATCCAAATTCTATTGCATACAGAATTTAGCTTCCAAAATCAGATTATGTTCATTAAATAATTTTATTCAATTTCTACGCGTTTCGAGCTTACACGATCAAACGACAAATCCGATCGCTACGAAACTTGAAATCCTACAATAATTCAGTGTTACGGATATGATAAAATGGTTTCGTCCGAAATCCGAGACAGTGACCAAAATATCTATTTTCACATTAATTTAATAATTTATTACTAAAATTGGCTTAATCACTTTTAGTTTCAATTTTAATAGTTAAAAATTTCATCGTTGTAGATTACCTAGAAATTAATAATCTATCAAAGTTAATTTTCTATGTTAAATTCACAATTAAAATATTTCATTAAATTTAACATGCAATTACACTGTAATAAAATCCTTGTTAATTATATTTTAAATCCAAATAAATTCTTTTATTTTGATTTCCACTCTTATTATTAAATCAATTATTACCTAATGGATATAATTAACATTAGTTTACATCTTATTATAATAATAATATTCTACAGTTATTATCTTAACTCAAATTAACTGTAATATTCAATTATATTGAATTCACATTGATTCCCACAATTATTTTATTCCTTGTTAACTTACAATTATAATTAAGTTAACTTTACAATTATTTCAATTGATTGATGTTATATTAAAATAGGTGTCAATAAAATTAAATCAACATTATTAAATTACATTCTAATAATTTTCCTCATTAATAAATCAAAAAATTTAATTTTACACAATATTAAATTTCAAAATCTTATTAAATTTAATAGTTTTTAATTATCGAAAAAATACGGATCATTATAGTAATGTTTACTTTTATTCAGTTTAGCGTTTATTTTTCCTGTTTTTGACTTGTGTTTGAATTTATCTATATTTAGAATGATGATATTTTGATTTTGCAATGGATATTCATTTAGGATTATGTTTTATACGATCTTGTATGTCACACGATAGGTTTCTTAATGTTATAATATTCAATTTAATACTGGTTAAAAAATTTCTCCTAATTTGAGGTGTTTACAATATCAATATATATGTAGCCACATGATTTGTCTGTGTTTGTTTAAACTATTGAGTTTTGAATGTTAACCTAAATACAAAATAATTTCTTATTCATTTGTTTGCATTTTAAAAATTCTTCTTCGTGTTAAGAAATATGGTTCTTTTTACAAAATACCACTCTATGGCTTCTCGTAATTCATACCCTTGATTTTTGTGTTTCACATTTGCATTAATATCACCATGAAATCTACAAGGCTTGAGTAATGTTTGGATATGCCTGATGTGACAATGTTGTGACTAAATATCTCTCAGTACTAATAAAGTGGTGGTAATGTTTTATATAGTGATTTTTTTAGTTTTGCTATTGCCTTCATGCATTTGCAGTTAATAATGATAAATGCTTTTATCTTTAGGTAAAGGTAACTGTAAACAGAAGATTAATTCATTTATCTTTATTAAAAGCGATAAATAATCTTATCTTTTAAAAAACAGTAAACGTGTGCATGTGTGAAAAAAGAACAAATGCTTATCTTTTGAAAAGGATAGATGCCTAAATATTTTGGAAAATAGATAAATGGTTTTGTCTTTTTTTGGACAAACAAATGCTTCTATCTTTATTGAAAAATAATAAATACCTTTTCTTTGCTAATAGGCTCATTTTTATTTTATTCTAAAAACGAATCAATAATATCAGTTATTTTAACAGTTATATTAATGAAGAATGCAGTGTGTCAGTGTGTCCTACTTACCAGTAAAGACTATCGTCATATATTAATCTTTGTATTTGTTCTATGAGAAAAACTCTTGATAAAATTAATATTTTAACATTTTTTCCTTTTATGTAAATGAAAAATGGTATTGTATTTTAATTTACAATTTAAAGGATAGAAAAACGCGTTAATAATTTTTTTTGTCAAACTTCTAAAATCTTATGGAGGTATGCATGAAATTGTTTTGAATTTGGTTATTATGATGCTTACATGATGTTATGTTTTGACAATCAATGATCTCGGTTCATAAAAGAACTTTTATCTATCTTTTGAATTTATCCCTTGGTAGAAATGAAGGGCTAAAGTAAGAGTTTTCTACAGTACAGTTAGTAAAAGGATGGAACACGTGTCGGCTGTAACTTAGATTATTTTCGCATATGATATATTGGGTTAATTGGTTCAAGGCCCATAACCTCCTTTGTAATACAATTGTATTTAAATACCGTACAAAGGCAACCAAATGTATTCAGTCATTATTTAATCTATATCATTTTATGAGTGTCAATAGAGAATCATATCAGCATTCATTCAAATCTGAGAAATCAGACATCTCTCAGTTCAATATTTTTTCTAACTTGGTATCGGAGCCACGGGATCTTCTATAAGCTTAACAGATTTTATACAAAACTGATCCATCAGAGAAACCTTACCATTTGGATCGGTTTTTCCCATCAATTTTTTTTTATCATCATTTGGGTAAAGAATTTGTTTAAGAAAATTACTGCCCTTCCAAGATCTTGCAATCTGTTGTAGTTTATTTGCAAAAACAAATTCAAGAATCAAGGAAAATCAAAAAAACAGTCAGGGAAAAGATCTAAAACTCATCAATTCAGAAAAAAGGAGTAAGTGCCATACCAGGAGCAATCAGAGAAGTCTCATCATTTTGCTTGGTTGCATCATACCTGTTCAGGGTAGAATTTCTTGATTTCTCCATAATTTCTTTCTGATTTTACCAGTCATCATTTCTATTTTAAATAATTTCTTCATGGCTGAAGGAAGTAGTGCAACATCAGGTGATGATGCAAACTCTTCACTGCAATCAATGAATATTACTGTCTGATTAAGACCATAATTAGCCCACATTCCAAGCTCATCACTGCATAACTTGAAGAGGACAACTATCTTCTCTAGAAAGTACAAGTTGATGCTGCCAGAGGATATGTTCTTGATGGATACATCCTTGGCATGATTGTCACTCCATCCAAGTTTGTCACTAATCAAGAAAACAAAACTGTGAGTAATGAAGAATATGTTAAATTTCAAAGGCAAGATAGTTTAATAAGTTCTTCACTGCTCTCTTCAATAAGTGTTAAGTTGCTACCATAAGTAATAGGGTGTAAAACGAAAAATGAAATTTGGACTACGGTAGAAAGGATTTCCAATACGTAGTTAGCAACCAGAATAATGAACTACAAAAGGCAGTTACACAATATAAGGAAAGACGATCAACCCAAGAAGGAATAACTCTCCAAGATCAAGAATACATGTGATCGACTTGAGGCAGCAGGACATAAAATGTCCAATACAGAGCATGTTCTAACAATATTGAGTGGGTTGAGCGATGAATATGAGGCAGTGGTGGCAGTTATAGCATCCCAAGAAACTCTATCATCACTTGATTATGTTCACTCTATACTCTTGGCTCATGAAGGAAGGCTAGACTATAAGAAACCCCTAGATCCATACATGTCTATTAACTATGCTTCAAATAGGAAAAACAAAAATCAAAACTATGGAAGGATAGATCAAAAATTTCAGAGGGGAGGTAAGACTACTAGGAGGAGAGGTGGAGGAAGATTCAATGGCAATAACAAACCAAAATGTCAGATATGTGAAAAAGTAGGGCACATTATTGTAAACTGCTACTTCCGATTCGATGCAAATTATGTACCAGGTCAGCGATCAAACAATCAGAAAAATGGCAATTATAGTTCAAACATAGCACAAGTGCAACAAGACTCGGTTAAACAACCCAGTGGAAACAAAAGTTAGAACCTCGATGAAATTGCAAAAACAAGCCACATCCAAGACGAGTCATGGTATCCAGATTCAGGGGCTACAAATCATTTAACAAATAATTTAGAGAACTTAAATCTGGGCAGCAAAGAGTACAGAGGTAAACAATCTATTGTTATGGGAAATGGTAAGGCAATTGAGATTACTCACACTGGTAATGCCTACATCAAAGGTGAGAGACAATTATATCTCAATAATTTGTTAAGGTTACCCAGTATAAAGAAAAACCTTTTGAGTGTTTCATAATTTGCCCATGATAATAATGTCTATTTTGAGTTTTATCCAAAATATTGCTTAGTTAAAGACATACTAACTAAGGAAATACTTTTGCAGGGTAATGCAGTAAATGGTCTTTACAAGTTCACCTTGACTAATAGCAAAGGTTCAAATCAAAGAATCACAAATTGTAATAACAGTGAAATGCAGTCATGTGAAAATAGTAAAAGTAGTTTTGATCTTTAGCACTGCAAGTTAGGTCATCCAGGTACAAGTATTGTAAAACAGGTTCTTAAAGAAAATAAGATTTCTTTTGATGATATAATTTAGCCTTATATATGTTCTTACTATCAAATAGGAAAATGACATAAATTAGTCTTTGCATATTCTATTACAGAATACAAAGTACCTCTTGAACTGGTTTCAACAGATCTGCGGGGTCCAGCTCCTATTTCTTCAGATTTTGGTTATAAGTATTATATATCTTTTTCTGATGCATGCACTAGGTAAACTTGGATATATTTCTTAAAATATAAGGCTGAAACTCATAATGCAGTCATATACTTTATTACTCAAGTTGAAAAGCAGACCAACCATAAGGTTAAGGTTATTCAGAGTGATGGAGGTGCTAAATACAAGTCTATTAATAAATATTTCCTAGATAATGGTATAGTTAATAGAACCACATGTCCTTACACATCTGAACAAAATGGCTTAATTGAAAGAAAACATAGGCATATTGTTGAGACTGGTCTAACCTTACTAGCACAAGCTTCATTGCCTTTAAAATTTTAGCCAGATTCCTTTAGTATTGCTGTTTATTTAATCAACAGACTACCAACAAAAGTACTGAGTGGAATAAGTCCTTTATAAAAGCTTTTAGGAGTTAAACCAGATTATCAAAATCTAAGAACTTTTGGGTGCTTGTGTTTTCCTTACTTGAGAACATATAACAGTCATAAGCTAAACTTTAGATCTCAACCATGCACTTTTATAGGTTATCCAATCAAACAGAAAGGATATAAGTGCTTAGTTGAAACAGGGAGAATATTTATAAGTAGACTTGTTGTTTTCAATGAGAGGATATTTCCATTTTCCAATGCAAGTATTAAAACTATACATAAAGTATATAATCCAAAAACTTCCATACCCGGCATACCTTTAATGCCTCATATATGGAATGCTGTTGAAACTAAGAAAAGAACAGGAACCTCTGGATCATAACACACTATGTCATCTAGACCAGTCATGATTCAGAAGGTCAACCAGCTTCACATCCTCAGTCACCTATAGAATCAAGTAATCAAGATCAAAGTAATCATGAAGGTCAAATAGGTGACAATGTAGATCAGGGGAGCAATTCAGAGTCATCTGACACTGAATTACAGACCAAAACAGGTCATCATATGATAACCAGTTCAAAGATTGGGATTTATAAACCAAAGGTTTATGCTGCAACTGTGTGTACCATAAAGCCTGAAACATTTGAACAAGCTTCAAAGATAAAAACTGGAAAGTAGATATGGATGAAGAGTATCAGGCACTAATGAAAAATAATACATGGAGTTTAGTTCACCCACCAAGCAACAAAAATATCATAGGATGCAAGTGGACATACAATTGAAAAGACATCCAAATGGAACTGCATCTAGACATAAAGCAAGACTTGTTGCCAAAGGTACACTCAACAATATAGGTTTGATTTCAGTGAGACCTTTTCACCAATGGTGAAACCAACAATCATCAGAATAGTTCTTACAATTGCTCTAAATAATAGCTGGAACTTGAGACAGTTAGAGGTTAATAATGCATTTCTAAATGGTATTTTGCAGGAAGAAATCCATATGGAGCAGCCACAAGGATACAAGCAAGTTACCAATATTGTGTGCAAGTTAAACAGTACCATATATGGATTAAAGCAAGCTCCTAGAATATGGTTTGATAGATTGAAAGCTGCATTAGTCAACTTGGGCTATCAATCTACTAAATCAGACAATTCTTTATTTATCAAAATTGATAGTAGTCTTATTATTTATATACTGATATACATTGATGATCTAATAGCTGGACAAAGCCGCCTCCCTCTACTCAGAGTCGCCGACCTCCCCTCAACGCCCTCCATGACAATCGCTTCCCTATCGGCTGACCCTCAACCCAGTCGACCTCCTGACCCCTCATCTCACGCCCTGGAAGCTCCGCCAGGCTTTCCCCCTCTAACTCAAGTAGATCTCCATTTATATGATAATGAAGGATTCAAAACTGTTGTGTCGCGTAAGTGGAAAAGAGCGATGAAAGCTCCGCCTCAGCCTAGAGATGGTAACAATATAAACGCCCCTCCTCAACAAAAAGGGAATAACCCTAATCGGCAACAAGATATCAATCAGCACAATCCCAAAAACAACGAGAGTCAATCGCCACAACCTGTCAACAGATCTGCTCCTACCAAATGGAATTACTCGACCACTGGTAGTAGGGCATGGAGCGAAGTGGTTAAAGGTAATAACATATCTACTGCTGTTCCTCTAAAATTTTACCAACCGCGTGAGTTGAACTCCGTTCAATGTGCCAAAATGTCGGAGGAGGTCGTTCTAAAAGCAAAAAAACAGTGGGATAACGCCATAATAGTATATGTAGTTGGGCCTAAACCCTATTTTCCATACTTCAAAGACTATATTCATAGAGTCTGGAAACCTTCCGATGAATTCTCGATTTACTCAAAAGAAAATGGTTTTTATGTGATAAAATTCAACAATGAACAAGATTGTGATAAAATTCTGGAAGGAGGTCCATATTTTTATAATAAAAAGTTGATGATGATGAAAAGATGGTCTTTGGGAATGCAATTAAACAAAGAACTCCTACATACTATTCCAATATGGATTCGCCTTCCTAATCTTCCTCTAGACTACTGGACAGAAGAAGGGATAAGCCGCGTTGCTTCGGTGCTAGGTGTCCCAGTTAGAATGGATAAATTCACAGAGGGTATCATCAAAATTGCGTACGCAAGAGTACTAATTGAGATCAAAAACTCCTTTAATTTCCCCTGTAAAATCCCGATAATAACCGAAGATGACAAATTAATTTGGCAAGAAGTGCTATACGAATGGAAACCATCGAAGTGCACAAACTGTTTTAGCTTTGGTCATATTGAAACCCACTGCCAATTCCAGAAAGCTTGGAAACCAAAAACAAACGAGAAGATCACATCGGATGCAGAAGTTGACATGGTCATTGATGAAGATGGAAATACTCTGATACAAAATGAAAACAAGACAGGAAAAACTCAAAATTTTCAACCCAGTTCCAACACGATTACAGATCACATAGAAGTGGAATATCCAGCTAAACAACATCATTCTCTTGTAGATATTAACATTTCAGACCAGAATATGTCAACTGAAGATATAAATGTCCATCTCAATACAGATAATTTGAATGTTAATACATGTGTCACTCGAAACAAGCCAAACAAAGATAATAACAATAATATACAAAATAGTGATACTTATGCTGAAAACAATCAGGCACATACAAATAAATCCACTGAGGATGACCCTGACATGCTTACAGATGCTGGATGCATAGGGAAAGAATCCACTTCTTCTTTCAACACCAAAACATGTCACACAAGGAACACCAGAACTGATGAGGCCTCATTCGAATTCAAAGCGACAGCCCAATCTGATGTGATAGAAAACCCTGCTTGGATCTCCATGGTTAGTCAGCTTAAAGGAAAAAATAAAATCTCAAAGAAAGCAAAATTACAAGGGTATACTACCTCCCCAGAAAACAGTAGCAACTCTGAAAGTATTTAACCGATGGAGTTCCTATTCTGGAACATAAGGGGCATGAATGCCCAGGCCAAGCAATTGGAAATTATTAATCTTGTGCACAGTAATAGATTCTCTTTTATTAGTATTCTTGAGAATAAATTATCATTAGATAATATAGAAAAATTCACGAATAAAATCCATCCTAAATGGAAATTCTCTCACAATATCTCTGATGACCATAAGAGTCGTATTTTAATTCTATGGGATTCGACACAGTGGTCTGCCATTATTTGCCACACGAATGAACAGTATTTATCATGTATTTTACACAATGCTAGTGGTTTTAGCATGATATGTACATCCATCTACGCATTTAATGAGGAATCAAGAAGACAAGATCTATGGAATTATATATATGATCAATCTCCGAAAATGAATCTCCCTTGGATAGTGGCAGGAGATTTCAACGCTATCTTAACTTCTACTGATAGAATAAATAACGGCACACATAATGAAAAAGGCGAACAGAATTTTCTGGACTGCATTAATAAATCTAACCTCATCGAACCAATGTTCTCAGGAAACCACTACACTTGGAGAGGAGGGCTAAATTTCTCTATACACAGCAAAATTGACAGGGTTTTTGTAAACAAGTTATGGACAGATAAAATACACCAAGTTGGCATAAACTTTGGAAACCATTTTATTAGCGACCACACCCCTATAATGGTTAAAATTGCCCAGACAAAAAGAGATAAAAACCCCATACCATTCAAATACAATAACGCATGGCATATGCAAAAAGGGTACCTGCAAACAGTTCAGCAGGCATTGGAGCAGGAAGAAACGGGTAACTATCTCTACATTCTCCTTTGTAAAATTAAAACTGTTAAAAAAGCTTTGAGAGCCTGGACTTATCAAAAACCAACTTAAACTCTCAATTGGAAAAATTAAAAGAGGATGCAAACAATATATACAATCAACTAGTTCGAGACCCTCTTAACACCGATATTTCAGAAGAATATATTGCTAAAAACTCTCAAATACATGAAATTATGAGGTGTATGGCAGCTGAAAACTTACAAAGAATGAAAATTAATTGGCTAACGAAAGGAGATAAACCAACCGAATTTTTCTTCTCCAAATTCAAACCTATGAAAGCAGGTAGGAGCAATAATCTTATTCTCAATAGTAAGGGGATTTGGTCTTCAGCATCAGAAAGTATAGCTACTCTAGCTATCAACTATTTCACAAATCTCTTCAATATGCCGAATACCGCATTACAATTTCCAGACATAACTTGCAAGAAAATCCTGACAGAAAATGCAAAACATGAATTATGCAGACCCTTCCAGTTAGAGGAGGTGAGAAATGCAGTTTTTCAAATAAATGACAATAGCTCTCCTGGCCCGGATGGCATTAACTCCAAATTCTATAAACTCCACTGGGATCAAATTAAAAATGTTATATGCAATGCTATGAATGGCATTCTCCAGTCAGGGAAAATTATAAAAGAGATCAATCACACGTTTATTTGCCTTATTCCTAAAATTCCTAATGCAACAGACATGACTGACTTCAGACCTATATCTCTATGTAATGTGTTATACAAAATCCTAGCTAATCTTCTCTGTAATCGCATGAAAAGATATCTAGATAACCTTATTTCATATAACCAGAATGCTTTTATCCCTGGAAGAATTATCACTGAAAATTCTCTTATGGCACATGAAATGATCAGAAGTTTCAACAGGAAAAACTCGAACAATTTATGTCTGAAAATTGATTTGCATAAGGCATATGATAGAATCAATAGAGAATTTATTCATCATATGCTGATCTCAATGAATTCCCCCCCCCCCCTCAGTTCGCGAATCTCATTTATGAATGTATATCTACTCCCACTTTTACGGTTCTTGTAGAAGGCTCACCTTATGGATTCATCAACAGTTCAAGAGGCCTTAGACAAGGCGATCCCCTCTCCCCGTATCTATTTGCCATTGCTATGGAACTGTTAACTATAAAACTTGATTTGGAATTCCTCAAAGGTATATAAAACCTATATATCAAACAGAACCAATAATAACACATTTGATATATGCAGATGATATCCTGATCATGACCAAAGCATCTACTGAAAATGCCACTTGTATCAAGCAGATATTTCATGAATTAAATTGTTCTGCTGGTCTAGAGTTAAACAGCAACAAATCCAAGCTATTTTTTTAGTAAAGGAGCCACACACAAAACCCAAATAGCCAACATGCTAAACTTAAACATGGGTAGTCTGCCAATAACCTACCTGGGCATCCCTTTATCATACAACAAACTTAAAACAAGGGACTTTGGTATGCTGATAGATAAGATAAATAAAAAGTTCAGCCAATGGCAGAAGAAAATTCTCAACACAAGTGGAAGAGCTGAGCTAATAAAGAATGTCATTCACCCTATCATTTTATTTTGGCTGCAATTCACCCAAATCCCTCTAGTGGTTATTCAAAGAATTAACTCTCTGTGTGCCAATTTTTTATGGAAATCTAAATCTCATAACATGTGCTGGGAAGATGTATGTAAAGCTAAGAGTGAAGGAGGCTTTGGGGTAAGGAAAATCGAAGACTTATCTAAAGCTGTGGCTATTAATCTCTTATGGAAATTCATCAATGGGGAATCATTATGGGCAAAATGGACAAATAACAGATACAATAAAAAAGACAACTTCTGGTCTACTGTTAGTAAAACATCTGACTCATTTGTATGGAAAACAATTCTTCGTGCCAGAAAGTGGTGTAGTGGTCTCATTAATAGGAATATTGTTAATGGAGAAACAACAAACTTATGGCTAGACCCCTGGATTAATGGCCTCACACTTCTCAGTATAGTTGGTGAGAGGAACATGGAGGGGCATAATCAGTATAATGCAAAAGTTTCTACGCTCATCTCTAATAATAACTGGAAACAAAACATGAATAATATCCCTTCTCAAAGTCATGATATCATCCATAACATAAACATCCAAATGAACAGAGAAGAGGATTACTGGGTCTGGTATCTACATAACAATGGAAAATGCTCTATGAAAACTGCATGGAATCATATCAGAAACAAACACATAGAGCATTTTTGGTCCAAAATTATCTGGGATAAGGGATGCGCGCCAAAAATGTCAATATGTGCTCTCATGGCCATACAAAACAAACTTAACACACTAGAGCGTGTAAGTAGATGGAACCATAATGTGGACCAACTATGTACTTTGTGCTCAGTTGCAATAGAAAATAGAGACCACTTATTTTTTCAATGCCCATATTCGAGAAATATCGCACTCAACATCTTGCAGAAAATTAATGTCAATTGTAACCAATCTAATGATCTGTACCACATACTGGAATGTATCAAGCACAGACAAGATACGAACAGTGCAATAAGACAAATTACCAATATTACGCTCACTTCCCTGATCTGGAACATTTGGCGTGAAAGGAACAATAGAGTCTTCAGAGGAGTTGAGATGCCAGAGAATGTCAGAACCACCCTAATCATTCAAGATGTTAGGATTCTAGTGCAATACTCCCTGAAAAAACAAGTGCTAAACTCGGAAACGAGACTTATCTTGAATAACATGAACTTCATAGAGCATTTGAACCAGCATCATTATCCGCCTTGAAGCTCTTCTCGAATGCACTCCAGCTGCCACTGCATCTGGTCCTTATCTTTCTTGCTACGACCGCAATTAAGAAGATTCAGAATTTAGGACCAAGAAGTATGATTTCGGCCATTAACTTCCCTCATTCTTGAGGAAGATCTGTGCCGATGCGATTTTACCCTCAAGAGTTTCTAGTTACCTTCCTGTGGTTCTTACCGCTTGTTTCAGGATGATATCTCTGTCTTCCTACACGTGTATTTGTCTTTTGGCGTTGTGTCCTTTATTTTTTTATTTCTTTTTTGTTAACTTTATTATGATTAGTGGCCAAGATGATTTTACGGATGGTTTTGAGTGTTGTTTCCATTCTAGTACTACTCCTCCATCTGTTCAATGTCTTGGTCTCAATAATCATGATTTTGTGTTGTTAATATATGGAAATGATATGTACTCTTTTTTCTGTTAAGGTACACATCTAGGTTAGGGGGGTTACGAGGTTTTAATGAGGCATATCATGGAAATATATGCCCTGTTTCCGTGTTAATAAAGTACATTTTTCAAAAAAAAACATGTAATGATGAAAATGAAATCAAAAATATCATACAGTATCTTGACAAGCAATTCTCAATTAAGAATCTGGGTGAACTAAACTACTTCCTGGGAATGGAAGTAAAGAGAAAGTCAGACTCATATCTTTTTAAGCCAAAATAAATATATCAAGGAGCTGCTGATCAAATCAAAAATGGATGCTGCTAAACCACAACCAACACCAATGATCAGCATCAACAACTCTATAAATACAGGGGAGAACCAATATTAAACATTAAACAGTATAGAAGAATTGTAGGAGCCTTACAATACTCCACTATAACAAGACCAAATATATTGTTCAGTGTTAACAAAATTTCACAATTTATGCAGGAACCACATGAAGAACACTGGAAAGCAGTCAAAAGAATTCTTAGATATCTCAATGGCACAACAAATTATGGTCTCACACTGAACAAGTGCAAACAATTAAACATCACAGCATACGCAGATGCAGATTAGGCAACAGATGTTGATGATAGAAAATCATTGGTAGGCTATTATATATACTTAGACAATAGTCCAATTTCATGGTGCTCAAAGAAGCTAACAACCATCTCCAGTTCCAGCACATAGGCTGAATATAGGAATATTGCCAATGCCGCAGCAGAAATTACTTGGATTCAATCGTAACTTTCAGAAATGAAAATCAAAACAAAGATAAGACCAACACTATGGTGCGATAATCAAAGTACAGTTTACATGGTACTTAATCCAGTATTGCACTCAAGGACTAAACATATAGAGATTGATCTATATTTTGTTTGCGAATTGATACAAAAAAGGAAAACTCCAAGTGAATCACTTACCATCTTCTTACCAACGCGCAGATATACTTACAAAGGCATTATCCGCAAAATGCTTCCATCGATTCAGAGAGGATCTGAAAGTCGAAGCAACTGATGAAGGATAAAGCTAATGGTTCTACCTTTTTTTCAGATCTATATCCGTACCCTTCTTCAGATTCAGTCTAGAAGACGAATAGAAGCGACATCAAAGGATAGATGTTGTACATATTTCAAGTACTTCACCATTTTACTTTGGATCTGCAAAGAAATACAAACTAGTCTTCAATTTCATGCTAGAAGATGTTTAAGTAAAAGATTAAAGAAGAAAAAATGTATATGTTGAAAATAGCGCATCCGAAGATCAAAATCGCACAAGGAAATGGAAACATTAACCCTAGCATTTGGTTGGGGGGGAGTAAAATAATGAAACACATGTCGGCTGTAACTTAGATTATATCCGCATATGATATATTGGATTAATGGGTTCAAGGCCCATAACCTGCTTTGCAATACAATTGTATTTAAATACCGAACAAAGGCAACCAAATGTATTCAGTCATTTCTTACTCTGTATCGTTTTATGAGTGTCAATAAAGAATCATATCAGCATTCATTCAAATCAGAGAAATCAGACATCTCTTAGTTCAATATTTTTACTAACTTGGTTTTCTCTTCTTGCTCGTATAAGATCATTAGTATAGGATTTTTGTTTGTATGAGTTAGCTGGAACCTTATTAAATTTTTTGGTTATTTGATAACAAAATATTAAAAGTCTGATTTTCAGTTTCTGGTGTAATTTTATGTTTTTTGTATGGTTCTTATTGATTTCAAACTAAGAGTTGTCTATTATGTAATATTTACATATAGCCTTCTCTGTTTGTCTTTATAAGATCGTCTGTATTCGATTTTTTTTTTCTTATATGAGTTGTCATCAACCTTGTAGATAACTATGGTTATATGGAAATTGAGCTGAACCTATATGCTCCCATGCTTCTGCATATGCAGAAGCACTTCAATTCAGACTTCTTAGATGCAGCATAGTTCGCTTACTAGAAGGTTGCTAATTTAAACCATCATACCGTTTGAAATATTAAATGCTGATTGAAACTGTTGCCCGTATTTGATTGTACTTCAAAGGTTCTGATATTCAATTTATTTTTCTATAAATATGACACAAACATCTCTATAACTTGTACTTAACCATCAATCTCCATAATAGTATCAGCAGTCCATATTTTGTAAACTCATTAATTTTTATAAAATAAGTTAACGTAGCTATTTTTGTAAAATTTAGTTATACTTTTGTAATTAAGTGAGAAATGGAAAGAAGCCAACTCTGACATTTTCTTCTTCTTGACCACTGCACGTTATAATCGAAAGTTGGTTCCAAAAATTATTGGTACATTGATCATTTATTCTTTCCTGTAAATTTGTGTCGTTTGTTGTTTCTATAATGTTTGAGAATTTTTTTTTTGAATAGAAGGAGCTGGAAAGTCGACAATGGTTTTGAAGAAATAGTGATAAGGATTGGTTCAGTGTATTTTTTTAGTTCGATCATGTTATTTGTTCTTGGTTGTCTGCAAACTTTCCAATGAATTACATTTAAACTTGCTGTTTGACAATATTTCTACCTATATTTTTATGTTCTGCGGTGTACTAAATGTCAATTAATCAAAAAGAAAATAAGCATTAGTTTGTTTATCAGTTGTTAAATGCTTTTTATACCTTGTGAATAAAATAGTAATTTCTCATATATATATACATGTATGTATGTATGTATATATGTATGTATGCATGTATATGTATGTATATGTACATGGATATGTATATGTATATGTATATGTATATGTATATGTATATGTATATGTATATGTAAGTATCTTTGCAGATAAAGATTGGCAGATATTCAATTAGGTGCTCACACTTTTAAATCTCATGGAACATAAATAGCGAGATACCATATGCATGACTGGATAATCCTCATATTTCTTGCTGTCATAGACATAATATAATGTAATAGATCCGTTTTATCTCTTTGTCGGCGGTAACATGATGAGTGATCTTAAATACTCCTTCAAGACAACACTGTTCCTTTTTGGGCTGTTCTGGTATGTTATCATTTCCTTATATTTCTCTTCATGCTAAGTACATATGATTAAAACACACCTGTATATATCCATTTTCATGACAGATAATTGGAATTCTACTACCTTGCGTAGCTTTCGGTCTAATTCAAAACGAGGAATGTTTATGATTTACATCAAGTTGTACCAGTATAAATAAGTTCATATTTTTGTTCAATATATTTTATGGGGCCATCTAATTTTCATTTTATTTTATTTTTTGTTATCTTAAATGGCATCTAGACTATTTACTTATTACTGATTTGGTTGTTATCAAAGACTCACTGCTTTCTTGGAATCTCATAGAGCGCATCTGGAACTGGACTTACGGAAATTATAAGAAGGATGGACTGTGATAGAAAGCAAGCTTGAACAAGCTTCGAAAGAGCCAGGTAATTTCCTTCTATGTTGCTAATTTAAGTTAATAGTTTTGTTGGATTTTATATGCTTCAACTTATACTTTTTTCATCATGTTCTAGGAATAGTAATCAGTGCAACAATACCTTAATTTGCTTTTCAGAGTACTTAACTTTTTTGGTCTTGTAATCAGCAGTGCAAATATTTTATATTATTTCAGACACAATTTCGAGCAAACATCATACAGTTCAATATTATATATGCTTATTGTAATCTTTTGCCATGGAAATTAAGGGAAGATAAAACTGGTTTGGTTTTACAAATATTTTTAGACAACTTAAGAAAACTTTTGGCGTGCCAAAACTGATTTCATGTATATTCTTCCATTTGATGTTTAAGAATCATGGTTTGCTGTTTTTTTTTTGAATTTTTCTTTAAACATCATGTTATCTTTGTCAATGACACATGTGGATTAGTTTATACTTATTGGTTGGTAAGGGCAGTAACCCTGATTTGATCAAAGAACTTCCGACAAACATGGCTCTTATTCAAGCATGCTTTAGTTTTACTTGTAGGATCCAATTCTTAAATGCAGTTATCAGTTGCACTTTTAGGTAGTTATTGATTCTAAGTTCTATAGCATGTTTCATAACGTAGTAGTTTATATATATAAAATCTAGTTTTTAGGCTTCCAAATTCTAGAAGTTGTTTAATGAAATCCTTATATGCAGTAAAGTTTTGATACTTTCATTTTATTCATGATTTTATAACGGTCATTTTTGCCACACTCAAACTAAGTTCGGCTAAAGAAAAGTTCTCATGAAAATATGTATGGTGTTTTCCAGGTCAAAAAAATTGAGAAAAAGTGACCATGAGTTGAAGCTGTTTATAGAAATGTACAAATGTGAATCAATCGATTCCAGGTATTGCTATCACATTATTACTGAAATATAGTTATTTGCTCTATATGTTTTGATGAAAAATAATAGTTCGATCACAACTCTCATGGATGGGTTACATTTTGTGGTGTTATTGTTTTCTGTGAGACGACAAATGTTTTTATCAGGAAATGTTGGATTACCTTAGCTTCTTAGTGTGTGTGTAGTTATCACCAAAATTTTCAGAACAGTTACATATACACATAGTATAACTGTAAATAGCTAATATGTTGTGGAAATCCTAGCCTTGTACCCTCAGTAAGAGCACTAAAATAGCCGTGGAAACAAAATGAAGCAGAATTAACAATATTAGGGTAGAATAGCATGGATTATAGTGTGAAATATGGGAGCTGGGCTAACAGCATAACCAAAGATAAAAATCACCCTAATACACTTCTTTCGGTTCCGAATTAGTAATTATATTTTTCTCAAAAACAGTTTTGTGTTCAATACTATTGGAAAAACAGTAAATGCAAAAAAACTGATGAATTAAGTGCAAAATAGGAAAATTGTAAAACATATATCACTTAATCTGAAAATAACAAAATCATACAATTTTCATATTGATTGAAACATAATTGAATTGTAACAATGAATCCCTCTTAAAGAAGGAAATGACATCAGTGTGACATTTGAAGTATAAACAACAGCGAATAATATTAAATCTTGGATCACGTATGATCTGCACCTTTCAATATTATTTCCTTCGATTTGATAATCTGGTATGCCAAATTGCCAACTCTGATTATTTTGCTAGATTGACATAAAGCAAGGGGTGAAATGATACATGCTTCATATATCAATACAATTTTCTTAGATTTAGATGCCAATTCCCTTCCTTTCCAATCTTGAGATCAGCAATATTTTGCTGGCTGCAATGTTTATTTTTACTAAGTAATGGATGGCAAAAAGAGACGTGTTTTTTTCACTAGCAATGTGATGTTGAGTGGGTAACTTGAAGAAACTTGTAGACTGTACTGGGTTTAGGGTTGTTTTATATACAAATATGCTAAATGTGGATTGGTATAACTCTCAATGTTCACTTTTATTAAACTTACTTTATGTATGTCTATTTTCCTAGAGTTTTTTTATTAAGGCTTCCACTGATGTGAGAACCGAGTACATTACTTGCTGAGCGCGGCTCATGTGTTACTCAAACCAGCCCTTTTGGTGTAATTGTGCTTTCGATACAAACACTAAATTAATCCCCAAAAATGAATATTTTGAGTTTGTATTCATTAATCTATAGTAAATTCCATGTAAAACTAGTTTTATGTGTCCAAGCTCGGTAAGGATTTTGTCCAAGCTCGATAAGCATTAAGCAGAAAAAAGTATAAAGAAATAATAAATATGAGAATCATGCAAAGAAAATGCTTTCTTTTTTGGCACCGTTCAGATCACAATTCAATGGTGCAATAATAAATAAGAACACTCTTTTGCATTGCTTAATAGTAGAATTAACGGTGTCATGTGTACAAACTCTATTTAATATACTATGTAGGATTGTTGGTAATTGATTCTGTATGATCTATCGTTTATGCAGGAAAGCAAAAGAGAAGCTTTTGATTTTTTTTTGTTTTGCCCTTTTTTCTCACTAACTGGCTTATCCCCCTTTGATTCAATTGTAGTCAATTATTTTAATAAATGTCAGCTTCATATTAGATTTGCTTGACTACTTGGTACATCTTTGAGTAAAGTAAACCGCATGCAATATGTTTGTGTAATTAGTCATACTGCCATTTGCACTGAATACTATAAGATCCTACTGGGTATTATGTTGAGTTTATTTGATTCTTTGATTTTTGCAGATCAAATCTTTGGTAGCAGCCGCAAAACACGTTAACTTAAAGGATTCAACATATTCATGGAATGACGTAGTATTGAGATGCAAGTGTATGATTCCTTAGTGTTTTTAATCGGTGAATGCATATTTTTGCATATTTTATTCTATCAATGAGAATTATTTTTACCAGGTTTATAACTGCTGAACTTGCAACTTTGTCCAAAGCAACAACACTTGAAGTAGCATCAGTTGAATAATTGGTTAGTTTCATTTTCATTACATTTTATTTTGACTAATAGTAGTTCAATAATTTCCCCCCAATTTGTTTTTCCTGCTGCCTCCTTTTGTTGTTTGAGTTGTTACATGTACATTTTTTATTTGAAGTTACGTAATCATTTTATTAACTACAAATTTAAACTCGACTATTTTGTTAACTTAATGGAATAGCAGTTACCGACTAAAAGACATGAATTATCATCAAACTCATTTTTCGCTCATCTTACGGAGCAACTTGCGCGGTATCTATAAGTGTGCACTACAAGAAAATATTGTATTGATAGCAAGTGAAAAAATGGAATAGTGATACATTGTTACGAACGCTATGCTCAGTTTTGATGTATAATATGTTTTTATGCTGAATCACCTGGGCATTTCAAAGATTTTTTCGTATCTATAATACAGTAGTTGAAATATCACTATCCATCATCATCCATTCTTTTATCTGAAGATATTGTGCATGATGAATGTTATGTCAAGCGATCGTTCTGCAGCTAAAATCGTAATCAATGGGGAAGTTAATGTAAGGGAGATGTAAAATAAACATGAATGATTGATCAATAGAATATAATTTTATGGCACCTTATCAGTAAAAGAACACATTATGTAGTTGAATTAAATTATATATGGTATAATCTAGGCAAATTAGAAGTCAAGTCAATTATCTATCAGTCTATTTCATTTAGACTTGGTTTAAATTACATAACTGTAATCTGTATGCTTACTCTCGGAGATGCTTTATGATCCAAAGAACATATTATGTAGCTGAATTAAATTATATGTGGTGCAATCTAGGCAAATTGGACCTCAAGTCAACTATTTATCAGCCTGTTTCATTTAAACCTGGTTATATGTGGTGCAATCTAGGCAAATTGCAACTTAGGCAAATTGTCGCTTTCTTTATATTTGAATTAGGAAATGGATCTAATGTTGATTTATTTACACCATTGCTTATCTTGCTTTTTAAGGTAGAAGAAAGCGAGGATTGCCAACAAATGTAGCTTGTAAACCGTGATATTCTTGATGCATCAACATGTAATGTCATGTCTGCAGCTATAACATCCCTATAAATTGTTAATCATTTTCAGATGGATTGTGTTTCCTTTAGTTCCCGTTTGAAACAGTAAAACTATGTCATGGCAAACTGACAGGAAGAACGCTGAATGGTATCATTTCAACTAAAATTACATACCAATTGATTAGCTAATTATTTATATTATAGTTCAACCAACAAAATTGACGATTCATCCATAAAATTTGCTAATTTCTTTTGGTGCATTAAAAGCATTATTTTCTAAACTACTATATGTTGACTTCGACTGCTTAGCTGCCTCTCTGTTTTCGGCAGCAATTTCATTTCTTTATCTTTGATTATCCTTGGCATGTGTGGATGCATATCCTAATTACCCGTACTTCAGATCGGTGAAAATCAATCGATATAAAAGAATAGTATTTATTTTATTTATAAATCCAAATTGAGTTTTATAAAAATTGACAAAATTTGAAATTTTTAGTTAAATTAACTAATGTAAATTAATTTAGTTTTATAAAAATCATGTTTTCTATTTTGAATCTTTGTTAAATTGTTATAAAAATTGACTTAGCTTTATAAAAATTAACTAAGTTAATAAAAACTAACTTAATCTAAAAGAAGAATAATAATATAATATAATAGTAGTAGTAGTAATAAAATAATATTATAGTAATAATAATAATAATAATAAATTAACTAAGTTAATTAAGTTTTATAATAATTAAATAAGCTATGTCTTTTTAAAATTAAATAATTTAATAAAATTTAATTAAGTTTCATAAGAATTAGTTTTATAAATATCGTGTTCTCTATTTTGAAATGTTTGTTAAACTGTTATAAAAATTGACTAAGTTTTATAAAAACTATCTAATTTTTATAAAAAATTAACTAAGTTTTACAAAAAATATTTTAGTTTATAAAAATTAACTAAAGTTAGAAGAAGAATAATAATATAATATAACTATAATAATAGTAGTAAAATAATATAATAACATAACAACAACAACAACAAAAAAATTAACAAAGTTTAAAATAAGTAACTAAGTTAATTAAGTTTTATAATAATTAAATAAGCCAACAGTTTTCTATAAAATTTGATAAGTTTATAAAATTTAATTAAGTTTATTAAAAATTACTAAGTTTATAACGATACACATGCAATTGTTGAATAAAGTATTTTAAACAAAATTTACATCAATTTCAGGAAATTCCATATGTTACTGATATCGTTTCCATATGATTGTATAAATTAACTAAATTTTATAAAACTAAATAAAGTTTATATAAATCAATTTAATTTTATAAAAATTAACTAAGTTAATCAAGTTTCATATAACTTAACTAAGTTCCATATAAGATAATTAAATTTATATAATTAAGTTTCACACACACATATACGTATGTATGTTATATCTGCTAATTATTGAATTTCTTTTTCATATGTAATTATCCATCTATGGTGCATACAAATAGCAACATGCTGTTGTATGTTAGCGATCTGAAGTTCTTTTGATGTAACAACTTTTCTGTTTTGCACATTTAATCGTCATGTGTAGTACGATCTTTTTATCACTTGTATTATTTACACTTCTAATATAATGTTTATTAAATATTACGATATATTATGCATTATTTTATGTGAACGTTGAATGGTTAGTTATTTTTCGTTTAACGTGATCTATATGATTGTGTGGAATTATACATTGTGTTTATGTAAATTTGTCGACTATAATGTGATAATGGATATGTGCGTACTACAAAAATGATTTTTAAAATGCTGCTAAGAACATCATTAATAAGACTTTTTATAGCATGTTCAAAACACTATAAAAAACATGTTTTTTATAGCCTTTTTTTGCAATAATAGGTCACCAACTTGTTACAACATGTTGATTTAAATCATTTATAAAAACGCTTTAAAATCCTTTTATAGTGTTTTTTAAATGCTATTAAAGGGTCTTTTTATTATAGTGTATGCCGGTGTGATTTGAAATCGCGTCGATATAAAAAGCTTCTTCGCCCTTACATGGTAGAAATTGACCTATACTTGTAACTAGTATCGAAAGGGGTTTGTTTTTGTTGTAAGTTTCGAAAATTGACCTAAACTGGAAAAATAACTACACTTTGAAATTAAGCTACATTTATGCATCAACTCTTAGTTCACCATTTAAGAACTATAGTTCCTTAATATAGCAAGCATTCAGGCTTTTTTGGATCAATAGGACTAACTAGTTTCTTTTATTATAGGATTTGTGTTTGTAGAAAAATATTATAAATGTAGTGTAGTGGTCTCTTTGTGGTTCCTCTATGTCATCCTTAAATTTTTTTCTTTCAAACATAAAAATAATAATAAGAGAATGATAACGTAATATAAATTTACTTCAAAGGAAATCAATGTTATATCATTCTAACCTAAAATTCATTCCTCCTCAGAAACAATTAATGTACGCACTTTCTATAGATATTGTTTCCTCAATTGATTGGTGATAGTTTGAAGACATTAATCTGATTCCTGAACTTCCTTTTGATGGTATTTTTACAAATTACAACCCTAAATTCGGCGAGACGGAGATATCTCCAAACTCAGGTAGTTCTTCTACTCAACTTCAAGATTTGAAGAATGATGATAGGTACAACTCAACTGTAGAAACAAAGGAAGCTTCAAATCCCCTAAAGAGATCAAGCTACAATGAATATGAACATGATCGAAGAAAGAAATTAAACAAATCATATGCGTCTTTAACAGAACTTCTTCCTGAAAATGATCAAAAGGTATGTCTCTTACTTTTTTTAGTTGTGTTTTTACTCAATAGTTAAATTTTCTGCTCTTCTCTATATAGAAGCTAAGCATACCATGCAGTATTGCCCGTGTACTGAAGTACACACCCGAGTTAAAAAGAAATATGGAGAAGCTGAAACTAAAAAAGGATGAGCTTCAGTTGAGGTCAACAAATAAGGAAACTATCTTTTGTAGTTTATCCTCAAACAGTTTGGTAGATTCAGTGATTTCGGCAACATGCTTGAATAAAAAAGAGATCGTGGTCTAAATATGTCTTATGAATAAAAGTATAAGATTTTAGCTTTCAAATGTTGCAAGAGTATTAGAAGGAGAAGGATTTGAGCTCTTGAATGTTACCACACAAATCACTGGCTGCAACAAAACATTCTATGCTCTCCACCTTCAGGTTAGACTAAATTCAGTAATTCCTAAGGCTATGCTAAGATTACACATATCATTTTAACTTGCATTTTGTTTGTTTGCAGTTTCCATGAGAACCTATATTTTGATTTCGCGACTCACATGCACAGTGCATAAGCTCAGTCTAATTATGGATCCAAGTTTTCCAATGTTGCAGGAACTGATTTCTATTATATAGATCATTTTCATGCCCAGTGCTATGATCTGTGGATGTGTCTGACTATTTAACAACGTCTGCAATTTTCAAAACAAAGCTAAGTTTAAATATATGAATTAGTTAGCATGGGTAAAGGTGAAGGAAAATGCTTTGGGGAGTCATCAGGAGAGACAAATGACTATCTATAGAAGAAGAAATCTGGTTAGCAAATAAATTATTAGTTACTTTTAATGTACTTTCTTTGTTAAGAAAATTTAACTCATTATCCGGGATAAACTATTTTTCACATTGAATTGTCCAGAAAGGAGCATTTTCTCTTGCTCCTAGTGGTGCTTCTTCCGACATTTGATGTTTTATTGCCAATTGTATCACTCATTTCTTGTATTACTACAGTCTGTCCATCCACTGCATAATGATATATGGCAAGTAATTATTATATAAGGAAAGATCTTCATATACATTACTACACGTTGCATCACTGTCTAAGTTAGCACACATTTAATTTATGATTTTTTTTGGGTTCTTCTTTGCAACAAAGATCTAAATGAACTTCCACAACAACTTCCTTTTGATGATAGCTTGCTCCACAATGACTTTGAGCGTGTTAAGGGGCTTTTGGTCTGGATGTTAGGATGATGGTGAGCGTCGAATGATATATAAGTTGCTCCATTTGGGCGTAGGTTGTGTATTATACACGTATTTTTGATATTAAGTGTTATTTGGAGATGTTGGGTTGGAATTGAGTTTTAGTTGTTATATGGTTTTGTAATTTTGTTTTACTATTTAGTGATACTTAAATTCATTATACATATATGCATCGAAACATAAAAAAGAAGCATAGAAAATCTTATGCAATAAGATGATAGCATTGAAAAATGCTATAAAAGATAACAGTAGTGTTTTCAAAGCGCTATAATATGCAACTATTGATAGAGTCAAAAAATGCTATTGTTACGAGATTTTTCAGAGCTTTACGCTATTGTTAGGAACTTTTTGTAGCGTTCTAGTCTTGCTGTCTAATAGCCCTTCCTATTTATAACATGTTTTTTACAGTGTGTGCAATAGTGCCATTAAAACAATTTACAACATTTTCCAAACGCTGTTAAAAGAACTCACTTATAGAGTTTTTGATGTTGCTATCGTACGTCATAGACTTATAACGACGTTCATAAAATCGCTATAAAAGCCTTTAATAGCATTTTATAAATGCTACTAAAAGTATAAATTTTTATAGTGGAAGTAACAACAAGGAAGGCGTAAGTGTGAGGATATTCATGGAAAGCCAGAAAGGAGAAGGTGTAACCGATGCAGGAAGAAGAGGCATTAGCAAAGGATTGTTGCTTCGACTTCACTTGGGTTAAGGTTGTAATTACAACCAGTTTGACCATATAAAAGGGGATGCCCAAGTTTACCAAGAGAGAATCAAATAGTTAAGGATTATGCATTGGAAGCGGTCCCAAGTTCTAGTGTGCCACATTCCGCTCAAGACAAAGGAAATTGGATCGCAATTGAAGGTAATCATTAATTTTGAAATATGACATCTTATTATTGATTGTTATGCTTTACAATCTCACAAGTTGCATCGGTTATTTAGTAATGTTATGTTATCGTTTGAATGAGTATATATGATGTAGATTCCTTTAGTGATACTTATGTATTAAAACTTTTAGGGTGTGGGTTAAAGTTTTGGAAAGGATTGGATGACTAGTTATAAGGTGATTTTTGGGTAATAGTGGTATGGTATGAATAAGAAATAAAGAATTGGACATGATCTTGTTGTAGTCGTGGTCCTGTTAGTCATAAGATGACAAGTCGATATTTATATTTGACGCAGGAGTCCCATATACCTTCATTGGAGATTGACCTCCCTCCCTAAACAAGTTGAACTTAATAGGCCTGTTAACATGTCGTTTTGCGTATGGTTATGGCATGATAATCGAATCTTCTTTTCCTAGCTGACAAAAGAAGGAGGTTGGACGTGGTATTAATCAATGTTGAAATATTTAAGGATATAATCAAAATAGAGTTAACTCGAAAATTTCGGTGGTAAAAAGTGAGATAAGTGGTGTTGGAGTTTCAGTTGATTGGATTTCGATAACCAACCGATTGAAATTATTTTGAGACGCGGATGAAGATTTTTTTTAAAGGGCCTAAAATTTATTTTAGAATAATGTCCCAATGACCCAATGAAGTAACTATGTGATCAGGCTCAGAGTGTAGAAAACTGAAGTAATTGACATTCACATTATACTATTATATGTCATTGAGGTAATGGTCAGAGATGGATGTGAATGAATAATATACCATTTATGTTATATGGCTTAGATGGATGTTCTCCAAGCAAATGATTGTTGTTATATTGCTTGGATGAATGTTGTTTTCCAAACAAGTGATTTTTTCCTATATTATATTTTTTTGGGCAATAGTTATAGGTTATTAATATCTGTGTAGCTAAAGCTCTGCTAGCGCCTTGTAAAATCCTCTCTATAGCACATAGTGCTCTTCAAACTCTACGCTTTTCCAGTATAGTGCTATTAAATAGTAGATCCGCTTTAAACCCCATTATTTTCTGCTACACTTGCTAAATCGAGGCTTTTAAGCACTCACTTCAACAACTTTAATATAAAAGGGTTGATTCTACTAATCCTCTTATTAACCGATTCAAAAGAGTTAGAGTAAAGATCTAATTTTAAAGCATGAGTGCTCGATATAAATTAGAAATCTATTGTAGTCTCTAAATGTGGACCGCATAAATCATGATATTCTTCGGTTTTGTTATATAAGATTAAACAATATTTCTTTTCCTATAAAACTGATGTGAGAATGAAAATAAATTAATTTTAAATATATGGTTTTATATCTATTGAAGCTTTTTACACCTCCACGATTTTTCACTCTCTCCGCTTTATCTGCGCTATAACTTTTTGCATCTCCACCGCTAGGGAACCACTAAGCGCTTTAACTGTACAAGTTGATACTTAAGTGAAAGTTTAAACTACAAGCATATGATTTGGATTGGATGTGATATGAGTTTGATGGAACATCACTATACAAGTCATCATTCCATTTTCCAATGTTCCTAAATATGCTTTGGATATAATATTACATGTTTGTTTAATATTTCATTTATTTGGTTTATATGGTGGAACACCATCCAAACCGAATCATCTCATCGGTATGGGGGAAAAGTATGTTGGTATTTGAGGAATGATACCTTTGGTTGGTTTATATTAGAAATCGATTTGGGCATAGATTTCTGGATATGAAGGGTATTGAGTTTGAATTTTTAATTGTAAAGGATATCCCAGATTAGATTCGGTATGAGACAATATAGGAGTGAGTATTTTGGTATGTTATATAGGTATGTGAAAAGACTCGGATATAGATGGGATTATATGAATTAGTGTTATCTATGAACTGAATAATGTACTTGGAATTTCATGGATTTGATTTGGCAAGAATAAAAAAATTATTAGAAATGCGGCCCTTGCTTGAAAAGGATGTTCCAAATTGGATTGATAGTGAGAAGTATTTTTAATTTGTGTAGATAAAGAATTTCAAAAATAGAATTTGATAAAAAGATATTACCTGATTTGGAGATTTAAAGAAGGGTGTTCTAGATTAAATTGAAATTAAGGTAAAATTACCATCGATTTATTTGAATTTAAAGTTTCATAATAATTGAAGAAATTATTTTAGAAAGGATTGAAGTAAAGATATATAGTTTGCATGCATAGAGGATGTAGAGGCGATTAGATGAAAATGGAATTTTAGAAGTTCAGATGTAAGGGAAAAATAGATAGATTCTTTTCAATCATCCCCAAATTGAAAAGAGACAGTCTATTCAAAAGAAACTCTTTTGAAGTAGCGACTTAAAGGTGTAGAGTTTACTTTGCATATGAGGTGCATATATCACGTGCATTATATAATCTACTCTTTTAACTTATTGTCTTAGATTAGTATTTTTCTTAAGTTAGAATTACACCTGAATTTAGGATTTTGACTACTATGTTTGAAATGTTTGAATGTTGAAGGGTTTTTTTATTGGATGTTATGCTTGCTTGGTTGTATGACGTAGAATTTAGGATGGAATGTCTAGATGATTGAGGAAGTGATACCTTGAGTGTCAAATTTGTTGGATATTTGAAGAAGTGATATCATAAACATTGTGATACCACTTAAATTATAGATTTGGGTAAGAGATAAGTTATATTCACTAGGATAAGACATTGATCACTTTGGATGTTCTTAGGTGAAAGAAAGCATAGATGGTGTTTCAAGTTGTTTTGATTTGTTCGAGTAAGACACCATCCACTTTAAGTTGTCTTACCTTGGTAATCCGAAAGGCGAATTAAAAAAACTACCACTGAATGATTTAAGTGTTAAGTATGTGCATTTAGGAATAGTATGGGAGACTGTAATTTTATTCGAGCATGCTAATGCAAAGGTTACCTATTATTATGCATGGTGGCATTATTTGTTTAAGACTTCAAGTTAATAGCAGAAGTTGCAAACGTGAATGTACATTTGAGTGAGCACTTTGAAATGAGTTATGCCAAAAGTAGGGTTTGTTAGATTATGTTGAGATAACAAGGCAGTCAATGGTATCTGAAAAATGGAGAAGTAGAATCAATCTTTTTAGTTTGACTCCTTTCCAGAACATTATCCATTTGATTGATTGTTAGTTTAGTTAGTATTAGGTTTGGTTGAGTGATTTCTTGAATTGATGGTTACTTAATATTTGTTGGATAGTTGTTTTGAATGATTTTTTTTATTAATTTTGCCATAAATTTGATATATTTGATGTGTTTTATATGGTTCGTTTCTTATGATTCATTTATGTGTGTTGATGTGATTGGTTTGTCATATATATGGAATTTATATGTTCATTATATGATGCATGCATCATATCTATTAAGTCATCCCATCATATTCATATAGGAGGGCCCGAAAGTTAGATATTTGCAATATATAATATCTTGTGTCATCTGCATGCATATTTAATGTTATGCTATTGGTATATCATAAAGTACAAAAACATCACTATATATGCATTTATATATGCTAATAGAATATGTACAGCTATTCGATGAATTATCCTTCATATTTTTTGTTCTATATATGGACTCTTGGTTTGATTTGTCTCTTTGTTTTATGGATGATTGCTTGACTTGAATGGATGATAGCTAGATTGGGGATTCTAAGGTATATTAAAATAACATATAAGCGATACAAAGCGAGCAAGTGTGCAAAGTACATTTTTGTCCTTTGGGAATTTAATGATGAAATTCTTTTCAAGGGGAAAGAATGTAATACTATGGTATTTTTATTATTAAATATAATATTGCATTCAATTGATAAACTAATAAATTTAAATATATAAGGGGTAAAATGGTCATTTTTCCAACTTTGGAATTTTACAATGGGACTTATGCCATTTCACCCAATCTATTTTTTTATTTGCACTACATATATTTACTTGTCCGATTTGAAGGTCACACAGAGTTGATATAAGAGAAATAGATGTTAGATCATTATTGGATTTGATTAGATTTATAAATTTAAATTTGAATTGGCCACTAAGCATTTTCTGTCCAAACATTAAAAAACTGAATTACATACATACAACTCCATCTTCTCAATTAATTTAAAAAACCCCATTATTCCACTTTAACTACAAAATTTCACAACTCGATATCTCACTTGTTTCCTAAAAAGGATTCAACGAAACCGACGATAAATTGAAGGGGATAACAATTGCCTCTTATAGCAATTTGGTGGTGAAATTCTATAGTTAGTGGGTGTAAAATCCGAACAACATGCAATTTGATGAACTAGGCATTAAGTTTGGTGAAAGGATCATCTCTACTCCTTTATAATTCTATTAGACTGATATATCAAGGGTAGGAGTCAAATTTCTGATTAATAAAAAAATTTAACTATGGATATATATCGCTAAATTTGAGAAACAATCATTAATTGATTGAGTAGTAGACTAATTTAAGGTTGGGTGAAATATACTGGTTTGAATTGGGTCTAGATGATTGTATCCGTGAAATTGATGTTATAAAGCACAATTTAATATAAAATAACGGTATGAACATAAGAAAAATGAAGAATATAAGACTAGAAATCAAATTGAATAATAAATTAAATGAAACAAAAAATAAAAAAGCACATAAAAGACACGACAACTGGTGGACCAGTGGCCAATAAAACCGGGCAGGTTGAACTTGGACCCAGTGGGCCTATATGAAGGAGACTTTTTATGGAACCTAGACTTCATGCAACTCTTTGGGCTATAATGGTGAAAGCTATAAAATACAATGGTGATATTATGGGACATAAAGACATTGTCAAATATACATGTATACGGTACGTGACATCATTTGTTAGACTAGTTTAGTGACGTTTTGGATATTGGGTATGTTTGATTTGCTATCGATTTTTAAGCGGTATTTGACACCCTTATATTTTACCCATTTTTCATTTATATCACTAGACTAATGGACCCTAGTAGCATGGTGGACATGGTGGCGAAGACTTTATATTGCAGATATTATATAAATCGTATATATAATCACGTAATAATATATTTCTATGTGTTATAGTTTGATTGAATTTTATTGTATAACTATGTATTTGGATATATGATTTGCATGTGTAATATTATATATTATATGACGTTTCCTTCCACCGCAAGTTCATGAACAAATTAGTTAGATTCTATTTTTTTACTTGCTATCATGCAAGAATAACTTGTCGTTTTCGGACTCTGAGATGTTAATGTGGGTTCAGATGTCGAATTCGAGTTCAAAAATAGGTAGGTTGTTACATGTGCCTTCAGAGAAAGTCATATAGATGAGCATCTGGGAAAGGGTGCTTAAACAAAAAAGAAGGTTTCTCTAATTATGGACCCTTTTTGTGGAAAACCACCTGATCTCCTGGCTCTTACCTAGATCATTGAAATGTTGCTCTTTATTATGCATATGTGGATCACTTAAATTATTTGGGTCTTAGATTAATTCAAATATCATACTTGAATATTAATAAATTAATTACATAATTTTATGAAAGTTATAAAATGGAAATTTCAAATTATACTTAAATTAAATATGTGATTAAATAATTTATAAATGGTTATGAATTAAAATTTAAAATTGTTTTATATTTGAATAAATAATTATAAATGTTATATTTATCTGTTATTTAAATTATTTAATTAATAAAAGAAATTCATGTAAATAATATATAGATACATATATACTATATATAACTAAATTGTAAATTTATAATTAAAAAGAATACATATTATATGTACAAATTAAATGGGAGTTCACAACTAAATTAAACATGTTATCCCGCTTTTGAACCAACCCATATCTTGATAAATCAAAACCCTCGAATGGTTGCGATACAAACCTGAAGTTCCAAAGTGCAAGTTAGGAAACTAGAATTCAAGTAATGTCCAATTAATCAATGTTGTACCTTACTTGTCACTACAAGGCACTTAATTGTTCTTTAGGCAAGTGAGGTAGCCAAAAGAAGAAGTAAAAATATTAATTAAGTCCATACCTCAATATCGAGTCAAGCCACTCAACTCGGTGCCGAGGTAAGTATGTTGAGTCAGCTCATGTGTTCAAAAAGTTGAAGATAGGTTAAGGAAGAAGCACAAAATCAAGATAAACCATGACTCAGCACCGAGTTGTGAAGCACAACTCGTTACATAGTTGAGAATCAAAGTATTGTATTAGCTATGATCTTCTGTTGTAGTTTCCTACTGGACATGGAGAATGCGGGGAGAAGGTTTCAGAGCTTATTTCATCGATCTCCATCTATAAATAGGAGGAGAGGTGCAAAAAAGGTATCTATTTTTTTTTTACTTTCTTAATTAATAGATTTTACCCCGATACTCTATTGGATCCTTACTCGAGTTGTGAGCAATTTATTTCTAAAATCAAAATTGTGAAGAAAGTCAAAAATAATCAAAAAATTGAGGTGTTTGTAGACTATTATTCTTGGCCAAATTGCTATAAATTCTCATATGTCATTTTCCTCATGTCGATTTCCACATTTTCAATAACTACTTCTTGCTATCTGATTTGGTATTTGTTCCACTTCTTGTGCAAAAATATTGGTGCTTTCACCGTGGTCTCTTGAATTCTCACTTTTGGATCTATTTTCACCCGTTGGATTACTACTATCCATAATTTAAATATAGAAAGTTCCTCTTAGAAGATCCATGGTTACCAAGATTTGCAAAAAATCTATCGTTGGATCAAGAAAAGTGGTGGCACTAAAAAATCTTAAGGAAAAGTCAGCCTCTTTAAGACTCATCAATGGTGCAGAAAACAAAGGCTTTCAACGTGAGGGTAGATTTGGAGAGAATGATACCTAAAATGAACAAAAATATGCTAGAGAGTCAGAATTCCATTGTAAAGCATATGTTGGAAAGTATTGCTTCCATGATTCAGTTATACCAAATGTGAAGGAATTTTTGTAAAGATTTTTCATCTTTAGTCTCGGAAGAAGAGAGTTCTTCTTCATTGTACAGAAACCGAAGGAATGGAAAATAGAAAATGAAAGGGGGAGAAGCTGGGAAATAAAAGATGGAGTCTAGTAATATTCCATTTGACATATCACAACTTGACACCGATTCAACACCAACACTCGGTATTGAGTTGAGAACCCAAGTCTTAATTGACGGGTTAAAGGATGGGTTGTAGGAGGAAGCTGGTTTTGATGCTAAGCAAGTTGCTAGCGATCAAAGTATTGGTGTTCAAAAAGCAGTCTTTGTGTCATCATAGTGAGAAGGTAGACATCGAAAGGCTGGGCAAATGGTTTTCCCAGATAAAGAGGAACCCAGATATGATGAAACTAAATCAGAGCATTTGTGGAGCCACACTCAAGGCGGTCATTGATGATTGTCATCCAGTCGATCCAACTAGGCCTGAATATATAGCTGACATGGTAAGAAGGCTGGTGAATGAGAATTAGTACAGAAGTAACGATGATTGGGCTTCATCGCCCAGCATAGGCCGGTTCATAGAAGATATTTTCTATAAAGAATATCCATGATGGTTTCTTATAACAATATTTCCATCATATATTAGAACAACGGATCTGAGACAGCATCTTTTGAAGTACTAGTGGAATATAGATGGTGCCAGAGCAACTGATGTGGCAAGTTATAGATGTTTCTCCATATTCCTTGAAGGAGTAGCTACATTGTGGTTTACTCAGCCCATGCTAAAATCCATATCTGCATTCGATTATTTAGTTACGAGGTTTGTAGAGCGGATCAGGCTTCATACTGCTCGGCCAAAGGATGTGATGTCCTTGTCAAGAAACTTTCAGGGTCTGGGTAGAGTTCGAAGAATTTTCCTAGTAGATTCAATATCACTGTGACTAAAGTGAGAAATACGAAGGAAGAAATTATGTTGATGGCATTGATCCGAGGAATACATCTTGATACAGATCTTGGTAAGTGGCTTAAGATGAAGCCATCACATACATAGAGGAATTTGAATGAAAGCTACCTAGTTTCTAGGCTTGGCAAAGGAAAATATGGCTAGCGAAAAAGTTGGTAGAAGACAGTTGAGTGAGGATTTGCAAAGCAATGTTACTATAAAGCAATCGATAAGAGTACTTGGAGCATTGTAGTTAATGTTCGAAACAAGAATAACAGCCAGAGGAGAGGGAACAAACACACTAGTGAAAGGAAGCCAAACTTCAAGAAGTGTCTGAAATATCTAAAGCCAGAAGTAATTGAAATCATTGGAAACATTTACCTTGCCATGCAAGGTACTGACAATCAGGCAATTTCGCTTCCATGAGATCCACTGGCACAATATCAATTAGTGCTGACATTTTCGGGATATAATCGAGGATCTGACTGGGAAAAAGAAGCTACATTAATACTTGAAAGACCCGCAAGATGACGGACAAATGAACAATCTATCCTATGGAAGATGGCTTAGCGAGATGCATGATGGAGGAAGACCTAGCCAACCTATAAGAAGAATCATGATTAATACCACTATTTGTGGAACTCATCCAGCCAAGAAAAGCTAGAATGAGATGGAAATATATGGAGGTTCATTGAAGCATGATGTGCAGAGGAGTTATTTTTCTGACATAAATGAAACTTGAAAGAGAGAGAAAATTATAAGCCTCACATGAGTCATATGATGTTTCTTGAACACATGAGAAGCTAGTGGTATACCTCCAAGAGAAACAGAGAGTGTTTAGGAAGGAGTCCCCATATGACTTCCCTCCACGATCAGGGACAAAACGACCAACTTTGTAATAGATTTGGATAGTGTATATTTAGGATCTTCAGGGTCATCAGACATCGACTAATGATGTTAAAGAAGTGGTTGTTCCCGAAATTACCATAGAAGTTCGAGCCATGGACATACCATAAGAAGGAACAACATACTCAAAAGTAATAGGCATCGATGTGGAAGAAGAGATGACACCAAAAATAGCTACCATTAAGTTAGAATCCCCAGTTGGGAGTCCTTAAGAAATGGAAGTTGAACTTCCACCCAAATCCTTAGAGCTTGATTTGGGAAGGCCTTAACAATCCCATCAATAGAAGAAGAATCCTCAACAGCTAACATTAACTTGCTTAAAATAAGGGCATTGAAATATTGACTTTCTAGGTGGCTGGCTTTTACTCTTCTTCATCGACCTCCACTCCTAGATACTCTTTCTCTTGCCTGATTATTTCTTCCTAGGCTATTACTAATGCTCTTGGATATCCCTCAATGAGGCATCTTACATTATAAAATTTATCAGTCTGCAAAGAAGCAAACCAAAGTAGTCTTAATCTTAGACTTGATCTTATCTTTAGCAATTAAAGGTGTCAAAAGGGTAAGGTAGGGCTCTATGTGAGTCAGTTAAAATTTGACCTGGCCCTTTAGTTATATATAATAGCTCGATCCTTTTGGCTCTCTTGATTAAAGAGCTAACCCACTACCACCCTCAACAATCCTTATAGCAAAACAAAAGTTAAAATCTAATTCAATTATAGTGAAACTACTAAAAATTTGAAAAAATGCAAGATAAAATACTCTTGAAATATCTCTTTAACTAAACTGTTTCTTCTTTTTTCTATGCAGTATTTCCATGTAGTATCTCGTGCATCATTAAAAATACTCTTGAAATGTACACGCTAAATATTACATACACAAAGATAAACTAGCACATATGATGAGAAGCAAGATGTAGCAGCAATGTGACCATAATACAAAATATACGAATAATGCACATCATTTTTGCACTTCAAAGCGACAGTTTCCAAAAGCAGCAGTTTTCCAACAAGTAGTAGCAGCGAAGACTGGTGAAGTTGCAGGAGTAATAGAACAGTTAATACTAACACATCATTACTTCAAAGATTCTTCTTCTCTGCGGTAGAAATTAAAAATGTTAACCAATAGTTTTGAACTAAAACTGAAGTGGCTTAAAATACTATGACTTAAATTAGTAAGTTCGTAGAGAAACATACCTCTAAAAACTAAGCATCAATTAGCAAAAGGTGTAGAAAGCAATGCAACATGTTCATTGTGGTAAGGAACAACTGTAATATCTTATACAGGGTCTTTAATTGTTGGCATTTTTGGTATTCCACAAAATCAATCTCTTGAACAAAGTAGTGCTTCTACCACATCTTCCGTAAGTGAACTACAATATTCATCAAGAACCCTACCAATTGATAGAGTTGGGGGTATGCCCTAGGGGAAATTATGCAATTTTCTACATATATCTAACTCATTGAACAAACTTGTTCATAATAAAGGTGTTTCTTTCTATTATATACTTGATATAATATGGTTATATTAATTAATTTATTTAATTAAAATATATTTAACAGAAAATCCATAAATGACATATTTTGTGATATTAGTTACAAAGTGTTATAACTGTGAGTAATTGTCACAATAAAACAAATATACCATTTTAAATATTTCTAGTCAAGATGCATCGAGACTGCATATCGGTGTACCCGTTGAGACTAGAGTATGTAACGCTCTCCAAAAATTGGGCAGTGTATTACTCATGACTACTGGGGGCACCTAGAAGTTACATATTGATAATTATTGGATCACCATGAAACGACTCACTCGATAGTTTCTATTGGTTGATATAACTAAGATCAAATAGAAAATATTGATGTGACTGATTTACACATTTCTCTCGAATTGAGAATATTATGGATCTTCAATATGAAAGCTCCACTTTGATTATAGTCAAAGCATGGTATGACATTCCATCGAGTGACTATACTTGGGTCGAGTGGAAGTGCTGGATGTGAAGCACTATACAAGAGAGGATACGTCTCCCCAGTTATATGAGATTAGTATCATGGTCAACTCAAGTCAACTCAAAGTCAAATTGTTTGGTCAGAGCATTTGTTTAATAATAATTGTTGTTATTGAACCAAGGACTTCGTATTTGGACTATAAAGTTGAATATGGATGACATTGGAATTTTGATCTTTACCAAATTCCATAAATCCAAAGTGATATAGTTTTAACGAAGAGAAATGGTGTAAATAATTGTCATTATTAAGCACCGCTTATAATAAGTAAAATTAGATTTTACCTAAAAGATGTATAAGTGATAAATTCAGTCAAAATGTCATGCCGGCCAAGTGACGTATGAACGTTAATAGTCGAATAGTTCAATATTAATCGCTAATTGAATTTACACCTTTAAGCCGTACAACCATAATGATGAATGCCCACATGATTTGATTAATTAATAACCATTATAAATTAGTTAATATTTATGAAATATTAATTATTAAATTTTTGTTTGTTTATTTAGTTATATATATTTTTGAATCCATTAGTATTTAATAAAGTACGTACATAAAATTTAGTGGAAATTAGCCATAAGGGTCTCTTTAGCAAGTGCAATTAGTTTCTAGGACACACAACTAAAATAATTACTTTTAAGGACAAAATGCAAAATAATTAGTTTCTAAGGCGTAAAAACCTATGAAATTATGTCCTTGAAAGTAATTATTCTGTTGAATATGTCCTTAAAAGTAATTATTCTATTGACTTTGGCCTTCAAATTAATTTCTATGGATGTGTATCCTAGAAACTAATTGGACTATAAAGTTTGTCCTTCTAGTGAAATGCCATTTATGTATGTATGTATCGATAAATGATATTGATAGAATATTTAAATTAGATTTAAATTAATTACTAAATGGGTTTGGGAATATTTTAAGGCCCATATAACGTTATTCATAGAAGGCATAAAAAAAAGGCTTAAAATCTGATGGTTGGATCTAGAAAATGAAGGCAGGAGGTTAAAAAAAGGATCCCTCTATAAATATGTTATTTTCCATTCACAGGCCTCTCTTAATCACTCTCCTTCTAAACCCTAGCCTCCGTGTTCATTTTTTGCATCTTAGCCGAAATTCCAAGGCTTCCAACCCACAAAAATTCCTAAACAAAATCAAATCAAATAAAATAAATACGAAAGTGGTGCTTCGGATTGTTGCAATTTCTGGAGGCGATTCAATCAGATCTAGAAGCATTTATCATTCAAGGTGTGAATCATTGGCAACATCAACATGGTAAATTCCATTACTTATTTGTTTATTTGTTCCATGATATTATAGATCTATTACTTAATCCGTTTTGAACATTTTTTATATGTATTTGTTGTCCCTTATATGTATACAAATACAGATCTTAAAGCAGTATAACTTGTTATCAATAGAACTGGTTTTCATTTGAAATTGGTAACTTCTATTCATGATTTTCTATGTTAATTTTGATCTAAATGTAGATCTAGAAATTAACTTGTTATTCTAATTAACATTGTTTTATTTAATTGTTAACAATAGTTTGCGTTGATTCCAAAATTTTTTCTACTTTAACATTCATACATATACATAAATGTGTATGTATATATATGGGTGTGTATGTTAAAATAATTTTGAAATTTTTAAAAAGTTTTAATAATTTTTTATTATTAATTTATACATATAAATTATATTTAGATTTGTTGATTAAGATTTGTTTTCATATTGTTTTACTAAATTAGATTACTGCATATTTGGTGAAAAATCTTAAATTGATTTTAGTTGATTTGGTTGAGTAGATTTATTAATTTTAAAGGATTCATTACAATACCTATATGAATATTTTTTAATATATATGTGTATGAGTGTGTATATGTATATGTATTTATGTATACATGCACACACATGCATATGTATAGTATATTTATATATAAATAAACATAAATCAACATAATATTATTATTATACAAAATATACTTTGGAAATTTTTTTAATACCCATGTTTGATTCTGTTTTAAACTGTTAACATATACATATAGGTTACATTTGGATTTATTGATTAAGATCTATTTTCAAATTGATTTACTATATTAGGTCACTACTTGTTTGGTAATAAATCTTGAATTGATAATAATTGACTTGGTTGAATTAATCTAGTGAATTTGGAGGATTCATTAAACAATACATATGTAAACATATTTAAACATATACACACACATTAGTTCATAATACATATGTTGTTGACTATTTATATTCTTATATCATGATGCCTATTTATTCTCATTTTTATGCTGCATTAAATAAGTTTACCAAGTGGAAATTAAATCAATCATCTTTTGTTACCCTTTATCTATTTCCCATATTTCCTTTTTATGTGTTTGGCCATCCATTTATTTCTAGTTATATGTCTACACATTGTCACACTTGATAGCGCCTATCATACGTTGCTCTTATAGAATTTACATTATAATATATTTGTTTGTTTATATTTACATTCATACCAAATATATGTTGCTAATTTAGGACATTCATATAATTAATTAATCTAATTAAGGTGAGATGAATAAAAGGTTTCTCTCTTCATACAAATAAAATTCCCCACATTAATTTAATAAGTTAAGAGATGGAAATGAAAAGTTTCCTTCTAAAATAAATTAATGCATGCACATTCATTTAATAACTTAAGAGATGGGAAATGGAAAGTTCCTTCTCTAAATAAATTTAATAAGTCACCTTAAACACAAATATGTACATAAGAGTATATTTGATATACTCTAATTTACATGCACATTAAATTAAATTTTAAAGTTTATTTTTAAACTGAATAAAATAAAGATTTTATTTAAAAGAAAATTTAGAACATTTCTAAGTATGTTTAGACTTCATAGGCCCATTAAAGGTCCAAATTGGCTAAATTTTTTGAAATTCACTCATTTCTTCCACCGTAGGCTGGCTTAGTTCCTTCGCCAATTATATTAAATGCACTTTTTGAGGCCATTGTAGTAATTAGAACAGCTAAAATATCTCTTGCCATGGGAGATAGAGTAGGGTTTGGTATTGTTATGATTTCCAAAATAAGAGACTATCAGATTGCATTTTACGATCAATCAAGCCATCCTCTAAATAAGAATCAAGTTTTGACTTATTTGGATTACTAGAAAATCCAGAGGAATCAAATTTCTCTATCACATCTTTGTGCTCTTATGAATATGGACCTCTAAATGGTTTGGTGAATTCCATATTTCTCATAACATTTATTTCCATGTAGGATTCTTTTCCGCTTTTCGAATACTCATTATATAGTTCTTCCAATTTCATTTTCACCCTTTCAAACTCTAAGCAATTGCATATAATGTTTATATTATAATCGAACAAAATTTGTCTTATGCCATGGATCAAAGATCCAAGCAATGGAAATTAACATATTAAACTCACTCCAATATTTGTTGAATTTTTTAAGCATATCACTTGCCATAAGAGACATAAAATCATTTTCCACCATGCACTTTTTCAACGTTTAATGAACCAAGAAATTTTTTGAAAATGAATAAATTAGCATTTGGGTAATTTGTACCAAAAATTAAGCAAGTGACATCATTAAAACTTCTAAAAAATGTGCAATTTTCTTTGTTTTGATCCACTCTTCTACCGTTAGACTATAAGTATAACTAGATTCGACAAGTCTCAAATGACAAAGCGCTTGCTCATAGTGTATGACACTTCTAAGCATTGAAAATGTTGAATACCATCTAATAGGAACATCTTGATTCAATCCTTTTCCATCACTATCTAATGAGAGAGTAGCTATGCATTCTATAAAAAAAAATATAGATTGGGAAACCTTAATATATTTTATGCTATCACGCATGTTACTTAAGAAAGAAGTGACGCACTTCAAACCATCTTGCACTATTAAATTTAATATGTGCATATTACATCTAACATGCAAATATTATCCATTGGCTACTAAAGATTTTCTATAAGTAAGATGTGATTCCAATAATCCAAAAAATCTATCATTTGAAGATACATTATCTACAGTGCATGAAAATATCTTATTGATTATATTCCAGTCAACTAACACACTTGAAATTTTCCCAAATATAGTTGAACCTGAATGTGGAGATGGCATTAAATAATAATCAACATTTTCTTTTGCAAGTTCCAATCATTATCAATAAAATGTGCCGTCAAAGTTATTAATCCATCACTATTTACTTACGTCCATAAATCATATGTCAAACTAACTCTTCCACTACATGATTTTAGAAAATCCTAAAGTTTGATCTTTTCATTCTCATATAATTTGACAACATCAGAATGCATTATGTTTCTTAAATAATGTTTCACTTGATTGTTTAAATATGAATGGATCTCATGGATACGTTCATACTGAACAAATTTGAATGGCAAGTTATGTTCAGTAATAGCCTTAGTCATCAACTCTTTATATATTTTTTAATCGAAATTACTTCTTTGATCATTTCTAATTCTTTTAACAATTAATGGAAACTTTTCTAAATGTATTAGCACATTGTTATACCATATTTACCCCTTAAAATATTTCCTTTTGCATTACATGAAAAATACGTACATTATGACTTTAACTATTTCATTTAAAAAATATATATTTCCAAACATTAGAATAATTATTTATTTCTCGCTTATTTCTTATAGAGCTACTCACTGAATCTACCGTTACCAACGACTCTAATGTGCTTCTTAGTTGAGTACCTTGATGAGCAATATCCATACTATTTTTCCATGTGAATTCAATTTTATTATTAAAACACAGAAAATTCAGATCAAATAATAAAAATAGCCAGCATCAAAAGAGAAATCGCTACCTATATAAAAGGAGAACAATAAATACCTCAAAATCAGCAAAAAAGCAAAGAAGAGTGCAAGAATCTCAACCGCTTTGAAACAATTGAGAAGGAGAAGATCGACGATAGACTTGATTTGATGTCGGCGATCTGGAAAAATAACGATCATGATGCTAGGTTTTCTTTTTTAGTTCATTTGGTCCTTGCCCGTTTAGCAGCAAAATTTTAATGGATCATTTCTAGAAGGCCCATTTATGACTGCAAAATTATATGATGTGACCTACTCAGTTAATAGTAGGTTAGTGGGTTGGGTTTACACGGTCAGTTTACATTTGACAGCCCTACTTAACATTGTTGGCATGAATTTCCACACCCTTTCATGCTCGTCGATATCGAGCATTTTTTGTATATTCCTGGCCCTGGCTGGGGGCTTCATCCTTCTCTTTTTATTCAGCTTCCACGATATCCTTTAATTTTTCGATTTTTAGAGTGTGCTCATCAACAGTTTTCTAGATAGCCTATTTTTCTAGAACAAGGGTGTGGTTCCTGTGATATGCAGTCTCAAGCTGAGGTTGCTGCATTTGAAACTTAATCTCAAAATATTTTCTTTCTTCCAATTTCGTCTCATCTGTTTCCATTTGATACTTCTTAACCTCTTCAAACTCTTATAAATTAGCAATGATTCACTCAATGACATTCTCTGCTACCTCCTTTTCTTGAAGGGCTAAGTGTTACTCCTTGTTAACATTAGATAGCACCTATATGGGTCCCTTCTAAACATAATGCTAATTTTACACATCCATCACACAAGCCGTGACATCTTTAGCAACGTGAATTTCTTTCAAATGATAAGCAAATTTAATCCTATAAAAGCATAGCATTAGGAAGGCTCTTTTTAGCTCAACGATTTGTGGATTTAGGCACTTTGTAAAGGTCATAGAGACACAAGAAGGAGGTTGCTCTTTACCAGGTCTTCGTTGAAAGAGATTGAAGCCGAAGAATTAAACTGCTGAACAACCTTTTTAGATTTGTGTGAGGATGCCATTGGTTTTGTTTCCAACATTGCTGAAGTGAAGGCCATTGGAGCCAGGCCCGCCCCTTTCCCAAAGCGGTAGAAGCAACCACTTAGGGCGCCGAAGCAACTAGGGCACCAAATTCAAAACAACCAAATAAAGTAAATCGGGAAATCGAATGCTCGATTCACAAACAATGGCAAGGCAACTGAGGCAAGGCAGCGACCCATGGTGACCAACATCCAACTAGGTGGCTCTATCTTCTCCAAGTAAGTGTTATCTCGACGATGGCCGCATCTAGGGCACAGGCTTTAAATTCAATTCATCTCGGCAAGCACTCAGCAACTACTAACTAGGGCAAGCTTCATCCGACTCCATCTCAGTTGATTCAGATTCAGTCATTTAGGTACTAATAGTTTGGAATTTGGATTTTGTACATTTAAACATTGAGGTACTAATTTGTGGTTTAAGGTATACGAATGTCAAAGGCTACTTCAGTAAGTTCAGTGATGTTTCTGTTTTAAACTTCGGCTATTATGTATTTCTATAGTTTTTATTTTAGGACCTCTACCGATAACTTGGTCTACTTGGTTTAGTACTGAACCAGTGGCTATTGGTACTTTGTGGTGTTTTTTTAATTTAATAAGGAGGAATACAATTATAAGTTTGCTTATCGACTTTCAGTTTGGTTTTGATTTTTTTATCCGTTTTGCTTAAGTTAAGGATATAGTTTTGTTTGTAGTTGAAGATATAGTTTTGAATCTTTTATACAGTTTAGGATATATATTAAAACAGTATATCTTATTTGATAAAAAGAAGTATTTGAAACTTGGAAAAGAATGACCTACGTATTTGAAATTTAGAACAGCGATAAGATATTTTCACTGACATATAAGCAGATATTCAAAGGTAAACTTACATCCACTAATATCAGTTTTAAACATGGATGTTCTAGTGGAAAGTTAAATTGTTTGGATTTCTATTCTTGGACCATATACAGTCAGTTTTAAACGTAGAATTCAATGATTGTTTCATTTATAGTTTTTTTTATTTATATCCATTTTTGACTAGGATGAATTTATTCAAGTTTGTAAGAGGACAGAAATGTGAACTTGAATTCATGGAGATTTTGGAATTTATATATTCTTCAATATACGAGACCACTAATGTAACAAAAGCATTTGTTATTTCGCCGTAATGTTCTTACAATTTTACACTACGCAGCAAAATTTGTGCTAATTGTTTCCGATATTGTTTAGGAGAATTTACGAGATTGTTCTTGGTCAGTGTGCGCATGTTTTACTAGTTAGTTAACGTATAGGTTGTTCTCGGTCAGTGGGCATCATTTTTTAATGGTTAGTTAACGTACAAGTTACCGATAAGAAATTATAGTTTAAATTTTATAATCTAATCGATTATTAAAAAGAATTTTGCTTCAAATTATCATTGCAAATGTTCTTGATAAATTATAACTAATAGATTAGACATTCATAATTTAATTATTTCTGTTATTATAATAATGATTAATATACAATATTATTCGATGTTACTTTTATAGGGTTTTGAAATGTGTATACAAGAATCTGGACCCGCTAAAAGGGTTAGAAAAAGAAGACTAGAGTTACTCACTAGGACCTTAGTTTTGCAATTGGCTTTAGGTACCAAAACACCTAGGACTGGTCCTGATTGGAGCTTTCAAAGATGGAACATGATCAAGTTTATCAAAATATATATATCTTAACCCATAATCAAAGGAGAATGACTACAATGTTGCGAAGGAGATGCTTTAGCTGATCTAGAACGGTCACATTTCCTTTGATCAAAATCATCATGATTCTTACATTCTTCTTATTGCTTTTATTCCATCCTTCGACGCCTTGTTGAGTCGGATTGTGTGACGATTCCCTATGTCGGCATGAAGAATTATGTTTTTGATAACATAAGAAACGACCATGGAGCTCATCAAAAAGACAGGGGTGGCCCATTGTACCCAAAAGGAAAACACGACTAAGTTAAAACTTGGATGTCAAGAACAAAGCATGCAGCGTGAACACATGGTAACTCTAAGTGTTATGTGGAGTGTCAACATGCCTTAACGTTCCTTCAGACCATGACTAGATGGTCGACTGAGCAGATTTATCTCGCCCTTGGTAGTAGGAGTTATATCTATAGCCATATAAACAGGGAAAAAAATATCAAGAAGGCTGATGTTTCCAGGATCAAACAATTGAATGTGATTTGGGATACTCCCAATAGAACCCAAAATTTCATCATTATGAGGGAGTTGCCTCCACAACCGGAGTCTGTTGTGGATGAGTAACATGATGTGATGAAACGATTTTTACTTTCAAATGGCGGGGGCAGATTAAACATGTCCTTCATCATCTCTCCCGTGGACTCATAGCCGAGATTCACATCTCCATCATTGTCCCCATCCTCATTATCTTCATTATCATAATTATCGCCTTCATTTCCATCCTCCTCATTCTCTTCTTGATTAACTAAAGAATCTTAAACGAGAAGAACTTCTTGGTTCTCTTTAGTTTGAAGCTCGACTCTAACAGCCTTTTGAGTGGGCTAGGTACCCTTATGGGAGTGAGAGATCGGGCCAAGATTGTGATCATTATCCAAAAGATGTAATTGTCGCATCCTTTTGTCAGTAAGAAGAAATTTCATTTTTTGCTCTTCGACGGGAATATACTAAAGAGCTTGAAGAGTACATGCCAAAGCTTCACCACCAGATCTCCATATGGAATATCTGTAAAATGTAAGAAATAATGGAGCCAGCAATTTAAACAGAATTGCCTTTACGGAGACAAAGAATGGTGGTAGAACTCACAACATAGTAGCCATTTTTAGGTAAAGCCAGGTGGTCAATCCATGAAGAAATATTCATCTTTAAAATAGATGAGCTTGTTCCAAATATTGGTGTCAAAATGACAACCCTTAGACGATTCCAAGTAGGTCAGACATTGTAGAGTATGGAGGGTTATCTAGAATTATAGTGCCTCTAAGATTGATATTGAGAGCAACCCCGATATAAGCCTTATCTTCCATCAGCAAAGATGATGAAGTGGATGGTGAAGAAAGGACAAAGTAGAAGATGAATCTATTGAAGTTGGAATGAACTCTGATGTAGATGGACCTATACCTATCGCACACAAATGCGAGAAGCATCTATGGTTCATGACCGCTAAAAAACTCGATAGATGAGCAAGGTTAGGTTGAAATTAACTCTGATCTTCATGCTGAAATTATAACATGTGTAGCCATGGTATAGGACCTAATGGATATATATGTGTATTGACTAACTGGGTCTTAAAACTAATTAGGTCTTAAACACTGACAGTTGAACTAATAGGGAATTTAGTCTATGTAGTGTGTTATGTAAATACTATGTGCAAATAGCTTGCTTATGTTAGAAAACGAGCTCCATCGCACTATGGAAATATGCATTGGATTTTTCCAATTATTTTATTATTTACAATAATAGAACCATCATCCGAAGTGATATAGAACTTTCGTTTGTAGGCACATTAGAGTGAGGTGTTTGATTCAAAATAGTAACTTGTAGTTCTATTAGAGGCTGGAGTTAGTTCGATGTGACCGTCATCTGAAACCATCCCTTTAGAACTCATCCATCGATTAACATGTAGTAAAGGTATTTAAATTTGACTATCTCCTTCCTTGACTTAAAAAACTTGTTCAAAATGCAAAGAACCCCATGGTCATATGAACAACCTAGGTCTAAGCCTTGGCTGATTTGAAGCATGCCTCGAAGCACCTAACATGCATGAAAACCCATGTTAGACCCGTGTTTCTTTGAAGTTTTCTTCAAGAAAACTCAAAGGTACTTGAAACACAGCATTCTACAATCATGAGAAAAGCACTAGGAAGAAGGTGAAATCATGGTGATGGTTGAGAGTAGAAAACGGCTACTGTCAGGTGTCGATGAACTATAAAAGGCAGTCACCACCTACCTGAGCTTGGAGGTGGTGTGAACGGTGGCAACAAGGCAAAGGAATTGAATCAAAATTTTAATAGATTTGGGGATAGGGTTATATGAGTCAAAGATGAGTCAAATGGCATGGCATTGATGATGGACAAGGAAATTGACTGTAAAGTTATAGAAAGGTGGCGACATGGGTGAAGTTCAAGTCGAGGTCGACAATGCTTGAAAGTTGAAATTGCTAAGGGAATATATTGGGTGGTGAAATAAAGGTGAAGAATAAAAGTAGCTCGAAGTTACTTAAATAAAAATCTTAGGCTGAAAAATCAAAACCTCTTAAGTAACTTCACTTTTGTTGGGTTATGTTTACGATCACTTTTAGTGCCTCTTAAGTAGCTTCATTTTTATCCATACCATCAAAAAATAACATGTATTTATCAAATCTCACTTCCATACACCTTGGTTTACAACTTAGAATTAGTAAGGAAATATACTAGGTGGAATGAAAGTGAAAAATAAAAGTGGCTAGAAGTTACTTAAGTAAAAACTTAGGCCAAAAATTCAGTACTCTTAAGTAACTTCACTTTTATTGGGATATGTATTTATCAATAAAATTTAGTCGAATAATGAAAGTAGCTGGAAGCTACTCAAGTAAAAAATTATGCTGAAAAATTGGTACTGATTTGAAGCCAACAGCTCGGTACCGAGTTGAACATTATATAAAAAAGAAAGAAGAAAAAAAAGAAAAAAAAGCGAAGAAGATGAAAATGAAAGCAAACAAAGTAGGAACCCAGATTCTAACAAGATTAACTGAAAAAAGCGATTACCATAATTCTCAAAATCCAAATGAACTTGAAAAGATACTTTAACTCTCGTATCACCCAGAGGATATGAATCAGTAAGTATTCAAAGCGGTATGATGACCTGGATAAGACGCACTATTTTATGACAATGGTTAAGATGATGATGACATATATTTAAAATAGAGTTTGAATTCGATAGCTTATGTTGATCCAGCGCTTACCTTATTAATAAATGGCACACTTTTTTGGGGCAAGTGTTATCCAGCTTTTGAACCAATCCATATCCCGATGAAATGGAACCATTAAATGGTCATGAAACAAAACAGAAGTCCTAAAGTGTAGTCTAGAAACCAGAATTCAAGCAAAGTCCAAAGAATCGATGTAGAACCTTGCTTGTCGCTATAAGATAGGTAACCATTCTTTAGAAAAATCTAGTAGCAAGAATAAAGAAGTTACATATCACTTTTTAAACTCAGTACCAAGCCAAGCCTCTCAACTCGGTGTTGAGTTAAGAATGTCGAGTTAGCTCACATGTTTAAGAAGTTAAAGTTAGGTTAAGGAAAAGCATGTAGTCAAGAGAAACCTTGACTCGGAACTGAGTTGTAAAGCATAACTTTGTACCGAGTTGAGAACCATATGAGTTGGCCACGTTCTTCTTCTGGAGCCTCCTGCCGGATAAAGAGAATACGGAGAGAAGGTTTCAGATCTTATTTCGTTTGGTCTTCTTCTATAAATAGAAGGAGAGATGCACAAAAATGAGTTTTTCTTACTTTCTGAATTAATAGACTTTACCTCAATACTCTATTGAATCCTTAATCGAGTTGTAAGCAACCAAGTTATAAAGTCATTGTTGTAAAGAAAGTCAAAAATCATTAACAGAGTTGAAGTGGGCATAGGTTACTTTTCTTGGCCGAACCACTAAATATTCTCTTCTTTTTTTCCTCATTTTAATTTTTCTTATTTTTAATAGTTACCTGCTTATTATTTGATTGGATGTTTGTCGTATTTTTTGTGCAAATACAACCCACGAGTATTAAGGGAGCATACATTTGATAAATATAAAAGGTATTCGATATCTACTTGTTTTTTTATAATTTCTCCCTTTATAAAATCGATAATACTCAATAGATTTTCTATAATTATGAATTTAAATAATTATATTTCTTCAACATTTATAATATAAGTAGATTACCTTAAATGTTCATGTTTGTTGAGCAACCTTAAGACATAGAATATCTAAAGTGATGTTTATATTATTTATAGATATATAAGAATTGTATGTAACTTGTTTGGCCACTCTCAAGGGTTTCATAATACCCCTTAGTATATTGTGAAATGTTAGAGTATCTAATAAATTTCTTGATTTAGCTAACATCCTAAAGGTCACGAAGATGACTGTATTTGCATAATTCAATCATGAGTAACCAATCACAGTGTAAAATAACATTTATTTAAATATTCTTGGTCGAGATATCTTAAGAAAGGATATCGATTCGTCTATTGAGACCGGAGTATGTGATGCTCTCTAAATTTTCATAGCCGTTACAACAAATTACATCTGTAGGTAGAATTTAAGTTTAAGCACTTGAAGATTAGTAGATATTCAATTAATTGTACTGAAATCATAATTTGTATTGTTTGACAAAACCGTCAACAGAAAAGAGAGTAAACTAAAAGTTGCTATGGCTTCTCACAATCTTCATTGATTTTTAAAACAAGACATAATATTATGGTCCTATGCATACATTAGCAAAAAAATTCAAGCATAAACATAAGCTTTTTTAAATAAGGTCTGTGAATATTGAAAAGTGTGCAAGAAATTCTTGATAAGAAAGTGAAGTTGAATACGGTTCACCCTCAGGTAATGGGATAGACCGAGCAAATGAACAAGTACCCATCAACCAAAGTTTCCAAAGGACAGACATTTTTAAATTATTTCAACAAATTGTATATGAAAATTAGATATGCATATTAGAACCGCAAGTTACCTTTTGCTAAAGTTGCAACAGAATTGAGATGTCGGAATTGTAGTGGATTTGAGATGCGCGGCAGAGCTGGAGCAGTGGAGTTGAAAATGCCATATGTGATGCGTTATGGCTAAGCCAATCATTATTCACCTCGTGACCTACCGATGCATCGATGATTTTTTTTGGGCAGCCAAAACACCTGATGGTTATTGTAATTTTCTTCTCCTTGGAAAAAGCTTGTATTTTATGTTCTTCTTTCTAGCATGTTTATTGCATGGAAGTTTTTATAATGTAGAGTGAAATTGTATATTGACAAATATATTTGTGTTCACGGATGATATTTGGGACATTGGGATACGATGGTAATACCTGATGAAAAATTGTACGAGTTCCAAGCCATATATATCATATACGGATAAAAGAGTGACTTATTCATGAGCATCTTTTACACTTCTGCAGTATTTTGATTTATAAGTGATAAGTGCTGCCCATGAATAAGTTTATGTAATGTATGGTTAGCAAAGATAAATTCATTATTATATGAAATGGATTTCTGAACCCGTAGCTACATAAATTTCTGAAAGTAGATTTTTAGTTGAATTTTCAAAAGCAGACAACTCCATCTTTTCATGTTTCCTAGGCGAGATCATACTAAGAACCATAGAAAAACAAGATTGTGGACTAAAATTCTAGATCAAGCTTAATCTAATAGTCTTAATTTTTCTAATATATTTAATTTTGATAATTATTCACTAAATAAATCAGAAAGCACATTGTGTGTGCCTTTATACTCCTTCAATAATGAACATTTGTTTTAGAGGGAAGTGGTAAGTTGATAATGTATATTGAAGCTCATTCAAAAGCGAGAGATATAAACATTTCCAGTTAGAGCATCTTCAATGCAATTCAATGCAAATAGGACCTAATGTTAATTAATTCCTATATGTCAAGAGATAAATCAAAATGTTAATTCTTTCTAAAAATTAAACATCACATTTAAAAAAATTACTCCAATACAAATGTATTCATAGAAAAGAGTTAAGTATCTGTCCCAATCAAAATTTAAATAAAAAATAATAATAGATAGAAAGTTACTCCATTTCAAATATTTATTACTTCATATTGTGAAGTTTAAAGTCTAAAACTAGATATCGCTATACAATGTCTAATAAATTTTTTTACCAAGTCATCATAACATTTTAATTAACATTAGCAAATGGAGATGAAAATTTAGACTACACTACATGTTGATGATGTATAATTGAAATTACATCAAAAAAGTTGATGGGTTGGAGATGCTCTTATATGACTTTCATGTTCTGTAGCTACAAAGAACTTTTGTGCAACATGGGTTAGAGTTTTATACACATGCATAAATATAAAAAAAAGAAATCAATTCACAAATATACGTAAATTGTCTATGTATAGTTATACATATTCTTAGTGGAATAAGTATATGTGTGTTTATTCTTAGTGGAAGAGGTGAGTCATAGAAGTTGAGCAAGAATTTTCATCCATTTTGAAAAGAGTCGTACTGAGAAAGTGGTAAAAGATGAAACAACGAAATAATGAGGTAGGAAAGAAAAACAAATTAACAGCTGCAACAATGTCAATAAATATATTAATCATATAACAGATTGTTTTCAAAAGAAATTGTGTTAATGAAAAGAGTGTAGATATCACCGTATATAAAGTCCAAATTTTTTTTTTTTGCCCAGCTTAAGAAATAGTCCAAATATTTAAGTATCTGAATGCAGGTCCAAATGGGCGTGCATATGTTCTCGTTTATAATATAAATAGAGTACCTTAAGTATTCATGTTTGTTGAGCATCCTTAAGACATAGAATATCTAAAGTGATGTTTATATTATTATAGATAGATAAGAATTGTATGTAACTTGTTTGGACACTCTCAAGGGTTTCATAACACCCCTTAGTATATTGTGAAATGTTTGTTTCTAGAGTACCTAATAAATTTCATGATTTAGCTAACATCCTAAAGGTCACGAAGATGACTGTATTTGCATAGTTCAATCATAAGTAACCAATCACAGTGTAAAATAACATTTATTCAAATATTCTTGGTCGAGTTATCTTAAGAAAGGATATCGATTCATCCAATGAGACCGGAGTATGTAATGCTCTCCAAATGTTGGATGACGTATTACTAATGGCTGATAGGGGAACTAAGGGGTCACATACTTATATATATATACACACATTGGATTGCTATAGAATGGCTCAACCGAGAGTTTCCTATTTGTTGATAAAAACTAGGTCAAGTGGGAAATGTTAATGTAAGGATATTACATAATTTTATTGACTTTAGAGTACCGTGGAACTTTAACATGGATACTCCACTTTCATTACAGTTAAATAATGGCATTATGACTAACTAGCATATATCGACTCTGCTTTTTACGTCGTTGAAATAAATAAAATTGGTTGAAATAAAAAGTCCAAATTTAAATTTTTATAAAGTTTGTTCTTGTATATATATATAACTTATTTTTTTTTGCAAGGAAAGCTGGTTTTATAGTGGACCGTCCACTTTTTATAGGTATAACTAGAATATGTGTGGGTCAAGGTGACCTAACAACTATAACTCACACAAAACCCTTACCTACCTATACAAGAGAAAGCAAAAAAGGGCATATAAATACATATGGAAACCAAAGTAATAAATAAACACAATGGACTAGAGGGGAAAATATCAGCAATGGAATAACCTATCCCATCATCTAAGTCATCAGGGTCAAAGACTTTAGGCTTGCTTGAGGAAGCAGGAAAGTCAGGCACTCCAATTGATTCAGTAACCATATCCATATTATGAAGAGAGATATCAATGATGATTTCATGTGAAGTGGCAATGAAGATATAAGACTGTAGCCACGAAAGTACATCATGGTCAAAAGGATCAAGGGGAAGAGATACGACAGCAGGAGATGCTAAAGAAGTAGCAGTAATAGCCAAGCTCTTAATTTTCCACTTACAAGGATCAGATTTTTAAATAGGGGATTTAGAAGATATAAGTGCAACCTCACCTTTTGAAGGGCGATGTCTATAAAGAGGGTCAGTGTGGCCAGTGGAGTGATAAATAGAACATATCAGAGGAGACCACTACTATGAATGTCAATGCGGTTAACTCTATCCCAGAGATTGCTACCGATAGGAGGGAGGTAAAGGTCTAATAGGGGTAATCTTAATAAGAACCCTAGCATACTCCAATCGGTCACGATATTTAGTGTTCTCATCAAAACAAACAAGCTTTCAATATTACATGCGAACCAATCATGCCCCTCTAAAGACTGAAGAGACGAAGGGATGTCAGGAAACTTTGCCCGAATAGTGATGGACAAAACATTCTCTCTAGTAGAATTGACTTAAGGACTCTACTTGGTAATAATAAACACCTTACCATCTATCACATGGAACAGCCTCTCAAACCATTCTCCTTTCATCTGGGTTTGAAAAATCAAAAAAGAACATGTCTTTATTAAATCTCACTATCATACACCTTGGTATCAACTGAAGGGCTATTGATACTTAGTAAGGACGCTTGTTAGAATGTATTCAAGATGCTTACATTCAGCTGAAAAATCGGTACCTCTTGGTACCGACCTTAAGTAACTTCACTTTTATTAGGATATGCATGTAATCAATATTATATAATTTCAACCTTCGAAAACAAATTTTTATTTAACATTTCTTAGCAATATTTACTTCTAAATTCATTTTTATCTCCTTTGTTTTAAACCAACCAATTTAAATTTTTTGACAACAAACCCTTTAAATATATCTTTATATTAAAATTGTTTATGCACTTAGATTCTGAAATACCTTCTTTAAAATTATATGTACACACACACACTTTAAACAAATTTATGTAAATATATTCCAAAGCATTCAAATCAATTCCCCTTTTTAACCATTATCATACACCTTTCGATTATCTATAACTTAGATTTATTTCTCAAATGGCATATAGTGCATATATAACAAATAATCCTCCAATATTTCATCACAACATCAAGTTGGGTATTCATCTCATAATTTTTTTATATGAAACCTTATGACCAATTTATAAATTATTCCATTCAGTTATAAAATCATTTATTTACTTAAATAATATTTATAAGCACTAATTGGGCTTCATTAAGCCTGTAATCACTTTAATAATAAATGTAGAGTTCAAACCTTACTTAATTAGCTTATTAAATCCTTTAAAAGTCATCATTAAGGTCGTTAATAATTAATGTGTTAATATAATCATGTTTACTACATAATCATAAGTTCAAATCATTATAAATCATCCATTACGCAACTATTAACAATTATAATTACTTAATAACTTTTCTAAAATCAATTCAAATGTCTTAATTACTAGTCACTAATGATATGCACGTAATCATACCACTTGATTAGCTTCTAATAAATCATAACATCATGCACTATAATTTGATTAACCCTTAATCCATTTCTATGCTTACAACTTCTTTAAAAATAGTAAATAAGTTCTCTAATAAATAATAAATTTAATAATCATGTTCTACAATAAAAATATAAGCCTAAATCATTACATAACATTCCATAAATCACTTCATACAATTTCATAGTTATAAATAAATAAATCTATTAAGTATAACAAGTAAATATAGCTAGGTAGGTTGGCGAAGTTGGTTGACAATTGGACTATAAGGTCAATGGTCATCAATTCGAGCCTCAAAACTGATAGCCTTGTTTGTAGGATATACTTCCCTAGAGTTTACAAGCGGAGATTAGTGCTCTAGGAAGTTCAAAAAAGGTAAATATAGTAAGAGAATCATCCCACTCACCTTCTCTTCACCACATCTATCATCAAAATTCAACTTCAAGCTCTATTAAAATTTGAGATATCGCTCCAAACTCCTCTTCAAAACAATCTTACGAATGATTTTGTGAGGAGTTAGGTAAGAAGAAGTATGTTAACTATATCAGGATTTATAGGAATCTATTTAAGCTGAGATTAGGATATTTAGAGCTTAGTGTTGCATCCTACCTCTATATCCACACTACCAAATAGTATGACTAGGTAGTACAATCAGATGATATGTAAAATAACGTGATATTGGGCTATCACACATGAATATTCCCTTAGACTAACACCGGTATATATTTTAAAATCATAAACTACTCACATAGACATACGCTAATGGCATAAAGTAATAAACAAATGTGTTTCTAGGATAGAACAATACATAATATATAATTAAGAATGTAGAACATAGAGTCACCAACATAGCAATAATACATATATTAAATGAAATATAAAAGTACAAGTGGGTTACGAAATATCAATACCCTCGATCCCTTGAAAAAGTACAGCATCCTTCTAAACACCCACAACTTAACATGACAACAACATATATATATATATATATATATATATATATAATAGGTTATAGAAGACACACACATACACACACAAAAACACACAGAGTACATATAGTCCCAATGATATCCAAGCTTTCCAAACTAATCCCAAGCAGGTCACTTTATTTTTGAACTTGAAAAGTCTCGAACTGACATGAGTATTATATGTTTGACTATACCTAGAATGAAAAGTCAGTATACATTGGGTGGTACTTGTGACAAACACGATCAAAAATTAACATATGAGTATAATGCCAAATGCCTATAATAGTGACATATGATATGAATCCATCACCAATCAATAATAAGCATACACTCACCTCAATATTATATTAAAAACTAGGTAGGCATCAATTATAAGTGGTCCTATGCGAATATGTTCAATCGAGCAACTACAACATATATGAAACATACCATGATGAATATCTAGACCAATAGCCCTAATGAGAGATAAGACTCTAACTATTTGGCCTTAGGAGGTAAATATGATATGCATGCTCTAAAACAACACACAGATCTTTCAATCAAAGGCTTTAGGAGAGAATGATAGACAACGCACAATGTCTCCAATGTCAAATAAAATGACAAGCAAATAACATGCCTTTAGGTTAGGTTATCTCAAACGACATATAAGTAGAAAAAAAGTCTTCATGCCATATAATCATCGCCTTTTTGAGGTGATAACATCATATATCTCATCAAAAATGAATTCACCTAAGTCATTTAGATGGGAGACCGACGTACCACAACACTGCTCTAGGTTACGCTAATGACTGCAGCCTATTTCCTACAATCCCTTAGTTACTTTCAGAATCCTGACATGAATATCCATCTGCATGTCATAAACATGCTACAAGGCTACAACGTGCATTGGTTAAGATTCCTACTTGCCTTAGTCAATGAACTATTTATCCTTAAGCGACATTTGGACAATGACTCTAATGGGAGAGATATCCCTCGACCTCAACTATATCAACTCATCAAACTAACATCGCGGATCCAGGATGCCACCTCGCAATAGAGACTGTTAGGATGTATACTAGCATATCCGGTGAGTCCTAATTACATGCTCTCCAAAGTGGCATGAACCCTATGATATAGATCCCCAACGGTTACTCTTGACAAAATGAGTCCCAAGAAAGTAACAATAAATACTCTTGACTCCAAGGGTCCTATTGAGAGAATCTTAACATAATAATCCTCCACTGCTAGCCCTAAGAGTAATTAATATTTCTCGATTACATGATCCTTAGAGTATGAATCCATAATTCCCAACTTAACTCCAACTCGTAGCCCTTAAAGAGTAATTGACTCTTGATGACTAATCTCTATAAAAAGAGTCAACCATGGACGTTGTCATAATTTCCTAACCATACATTACAAATAGGGTGACATTTACTTACAAAAGTAAATGAACAAATACATTATGTCCTATACCACTTATGTTATTTGATCGTTTACCAAATGCTCGTAAATTACACTCAATCAAACATAAAATATTCTATACAATGAGCGAAAAGAGTACCTAGAAAAATATTAGCGAACTTCCCATACCACTTGGTATTGTTAATCTATTTATTCAATATTCTCTGGATATAAAATTACACATCATTTAACCAATTATTGATTAAAAGGGGGTTATGTTATAAAATACTCCTTCCCAAAATCTTCATTGTTTTTTCAAATACAGATATAAAATTTCAAGGTGGTTTTAAATTATAGAATTCTTATTTTATTCCAAATCTTCGGTACTTTAAAACCTTGTATTCTATTATGAAGAAATTCCTATTTTAGACCTTTATTTAGTTTTAAAATCAATATTTAAATTTTTATTTACTTCCAAACACTTTTAAATCTCTTTACTAAAATAAACTACTTACAGTACTAAAATCAGAATTTCAAATGGGAATTCTTTACTATTTAAAAATTCAAAACTACATGTTTCCTTTAAAAAATAGTTTATAATAATAAATTTTCGCATACCAATCTAATTCAAAACTCGTTATATCTTCTAAAAAATTATTGTTATTACTAATTTTTTTTAAAAACTTCATATTTATGTAGATGTAAAGAATTAGTGAGATTACTTTGAAATATAAATTTTATATCCTTTTTATAAAACAAAAATATCATTTGGATAATTTAATAATAACAGAAGAAAATTAGTATCTATCTATAAATAAAATTATAATCATAATTATATAATTTCAATCTTCAAAAACAAATTCCTATTTAACACTTCCTAACGGAATTTGCTTCAAAATTATTTTTTCTTTTCATTGTTTTATGTTGACTAATTCAAAATTAGTCATAACAAATTCTTTAAATCTATCTTTTATGAAACTTTTGTGCATTTAGATTCCAAAATCCCTCCTTTAAAATTATATGCACACACATACACTTCAAACAGATTTATGTAGATATTTTCCAAAGCTTTCTCCCCTTTTTAATCACTGTCATAAACCTTTCATTTATCTACATAAGTTGGTCACTCAAATGACATATAGTGCATGGCTAATAAATAATCCACCCATATTTCATCATAACATCAAGAAGACAAGGTTACATCCCTTCCAAATTTTATACAATATTATCAATCAATAATTAACCAATATTTTGTAAAAAAACATTTAAAGGATTTTATACAAAAACATTGTATCAAAATAGTCATCAACTCAATAAAATATATTTTCAAAAGTAATATATATCCCAAATTAAAGTTGAACATTTTCTTATTTCACTTAAAATTATTTAACATGGTGCATAGAAAGTAGGATAGTTACATACCCCTTAAGAAAATTACATCTTCACAGTTCCCAACCGAAAAGACATCGTATATGACCCATAACCTTAATTTTCTACATATTTTAATAGTTTTTGACCATTTACAAAATTAACTCGATCCTCCATATGGCATTCCTCAAACAAAGACCAAAATCTCTCTTCATCTTCTTACAACTAAGTTTAAGGGGTCGAAATAACAAAATAATTAGATGCTTTAAAAAGTAAAGCCGCAACATAATAAACTAGCCTTTAAAAACATGTGCCACATGGAGTGTGTCAAAGGTTATGACAATTTTACAAAACAACACCAATTCTAAAAAAATTAAATTGTTGGCCAACTCTTTTAAAATTCAATTTTAACCTAGCAATCAACAATAAATTTTCAAATCTTGCAACACGAAACTTGTTCCTTGTTATCTTAGCTACTAAAATAATATAATAATTTCAAAAACAAAAGAGAGGGTCAAAATTAATAATTAAAACACCATGATGCTTTAATTATGAAAATTTCAAGCATAGACTAGAATTTTTGTTCATCTTCAACCATATTTTAGCATTTCCAAACTAAAAATTTTCGGAAAATGTTATGTAGAAAAGTTGTTCCTTATGAACACAAAATTAAATTGAAAGAAAAAGATTATTAAAATCCGATGGAAAGAAAATCAAAAGTTATGGCTATTCTAATATGGCACTTCCAAAACTCCACAATTTGTCCCAAAATTTTCAATGGAAACTAAATTTTCTTCTTTTAAACTATAAATTTTGATCAAATACACTACACTAAAGTTGTTTTCAATCAATTTTTTGAAGACTTAGATCTTTTGATAATAAGTTATTCTTATAAAACCAAAAGAGGTTTCATTCATATGCTCATATCCAAAATCAAAAAATTCTTCACATGCTTAACTCTATTTAAACAAACTTTTAAATACTCCACATTATACATAACTTTTATTTAAAAATGAAAATTTCTAACACGTATTTTCTACATATTACTTAAAGGATAAGCTTTCATCTAACTCTACAAAATGAGCATAACTTATTTTCATTGGAAAAATCAATATAAAATAATACAATTTTGCATTGATTTTCTTTTTTCAAAATAACATTTCATAAATTGTTTAGAGAACTCGTTAAATAAATTTATTCTTCAAAAGATTTTAATTAAATATTATCTAATTCAAACCTTTTACTTTCTTATATTTTCTAAAATACAAATATACATTTATAAATGATATCTCATTTATTATTGTTTTATTTTAAAATTTTATGTTATTTCTTTTATTTAACCACACTACATAAGTATTGGTTATAATTCTTCTTGATTCATGATTGTAACGACTCGTATTTTCATAATTAAAAATATTAAATTTAAATAAGATTTTTGGAATTTTATATTGTGAGAAATTAAAATTTATGATTATAAATGGAGAAAAACTATTAAGATATAATTTAATAATGTTGATTGAATGTAATCAACAATTATGTTAATGTAAATTCGAGCAATTGTAAATAGTAAATGTTAATGTTATAAGTATGAAATGAATGTTGTTCCTAGTTGAAATATAATTATAGAGGTTAATTTGGTTATAATTGTAAATAAGGAATAAATTAAATGCTGGATTTAATGGTGAAATCATATGTTATGTAATTGAAATTGGTTAATATAGAATATGAAATCAATTAATTAGTAAATAAATCTATTAATCTTCTTCGTAAATAATAATTTGATCCATGTGTTTAAATTACTAAGATGTAACTATTGTTTTATTTCTCATCATATTATTTAATCTGTTTGAAATTAAAATCAATGGAAATCAAATGTAATTACAATAGTGCCGTCAATATAAGAAAACATATTAAATGTAGAAAATGAGTATAATAAAGTGGAAATGTATATTAATAAATTTCATAAGGTATTTGATGATTTAACAATAAGAATTTAAATCAAAATAAAAGAATTTGTTTTGAAATTTGAATTATAATGAACAAATTTTTATTGCGATTGCAATTTAATGCTAAAATAAATTTAACATTTAAACCTTGGAATCAACATGGAAAGTTTATTTTTAAAGATTATTAATTCCTATTTAATCAAGAACACTAAATTGTTAACGTTCAAATTTAGATAAAAGTGATCAAATTGACTTTAAATTTATAATTTATTTAATTAACTTGTAAAATTAGCCTTTTGGGCACTGTCTTGGATTTCGATGACACAAGTTTCATCGGGTCCGTAATAGTGAATTATTATAGGATTTTAAGTTTCGTAGCGATCAAACTTATCATTTGAATTGTGCAAGCTCGAAATGCGTAGGAATCAATTAAAAGAATTTAAATGAATATAACTTGATTTTAAAAGCTAACTTCTTCACACATTAGAATCAGGGTTTGAAACTATTTTCGTTGAATTTAAAAATATTGAAACCAATATTTCGATATATTGGATGACCTATTTTCGTTTCGGGAACGAAATGGGCTTTTCGGGCCATTATTATTACTTCAAGCCATTCAATCTGTTCCATCCATTCTTTATCCATGTCTGTCTATGTAAATAGATTTTTCGTGAAACCCTAACAGTCTTTTATTTCATTTTCCACGTACTTGTTATTCTCATCTGATCATTCCCAATGACAGGCATCTCAAAACCCTAATTTCAATTTCAAATCAAACTTCAAAATTCAAACAGCTCAAACCCTATCATAGTAATATCATCGTGAAGCTCTCGAAAAACTTAATCTGCATCTGCAATTCGTTTTTCGACCGGAGACACTATTTGTCCAGAAATCAGCGATCTATTCTCGGTCGTCCTACTGGGGTTTCACGATCAACGACGGATCGTCGACCAATCGACGATCAGAAGGCATCGGCTTGTAGAGGGGGTTTTGCAGCGTGCATCTGAAGGGTTTGGATCATGGCATCTTGCTCGAGATCTCCAAAATTGGCCTTAATGCTCGAGGGCAGTGCTAGCTTATCAAGGTGGTGGAGGAGGTCACGCGGCTAAGCTCTGGTGCGGTTGGACAAGGGGAGACGTTGGCGAGGTCTGAACGTGGTGGTATCACGTCTAGGAGCATGCGACAAGAGGGTAAAGGCGGCAGTTAGAGATGTGGGTCCGTTTCTAAACGATGGGTAAGGTTGGCTGATGATAAAAGAATTATGTTTATTCCCTTAGTTATTTAGAAGTTAATTTTTAAATTTCAATGTTCTAACTTGTATAACTTTTGCATACGAACTCGGATTCACGTGTGGTTTCTTCCATTAGGTTTGTATCGAAATTTCGAACGTTATAGAACTGGCTTAGTTGATTTTGGAGACTGTCTAAAATTTTGGCTTTTATTGGATTTTTAATCGGCTATAAATCAAAGGCGAGTGATTTAACATACTCACGCAATACTAAATCTTCTTATGTTGTTAAATTAAATTTATGAAGTGGTAAGATTGCTATTGGTTGTTGTTTGATAGCCTAAGCTAACATTTTAATTGAAATTGAATTTTATTGAATTAGATTTCTAATTAAATTAATATTGAAATTGAATTTCTAGTTGAATACCTGATACTGATAACTAGTTAGTTGTTGTGATTTATTAGTTGATTTGGATGTTGATTGTGATGGATGTCTATTTGTTGACATTTTGAATGATTGGATGTTTATTTATTTTTATATATTCATGTTATCATTCTGTATATTAAGTGACAGATATAAAATGTTATTTTAATTATTTCGAATAAATTAAGAAATAGGTTGAAATCATTATACCTATGACTCTTTGATTTGGATTGAAATGATATATATCCATCCTTGGAATTAAAATAGAAATAACTGATCACTTAGCCATAGGGTAGAAAATTGTATACGGACGCTGGATTGGTTAAAACGTTTTGAAATATTAAATTTGGATTTTGGTTAATGATATTGTTTTAAAGAAAATAAATTGTGGATTTTCATGAATTGAATTATTTTCGAATTAAGCTTTGAAATGTTGAAACTGAAGTTGGTTAAAAAATATATTTTAAAGAACTGAATTGGAAATGTGAAGTTGTAATTGATATGTGACTTTAATTTTGGAAATTGAATTATTTCAAGATTTGGATCTTAAAATTGAACAATCAGGTTTAATTTGATTTAAGCGATTTAAATTAGTAAATTAAAATTGGACATGAAATTGCTAAATTGAATTGGAAGTTTTAAATCATTGAATTGAATTGTTGAATCGAATTTGAAGTTAAAATGAATGTTTTCGAAAATTGAAGTTATTTTGAATTGAGACTGAAATAAAGTTTATTTGACATTAAATCTAAATTGAGTCATTTGAATTGATATATTGGAAATTGAATTTGCTGATTTGAAATTGGAGATGGGTCCAGATTGTTGAAATAAAATAAATAATTCAATTAGATATTATTTTCAAAATAAATTATTTTTGATATAAACTGTTTAAAATCTATTATTTTTAATATTCAAATTATTTAGATTTTCCAAAACTATTTCACTATATGAAATATTTTCAATATTCAAACCATTTTATATTGAACTGTTTAAATCTCTAAACTATATAAACTATTTATAACCATTCAAACTATTTTCTATAATTTCAAACCGTGCAAAATTGGAATGTTTATAGTTAAATTGTTGATTTAAATGCAAATGTGGTTACATGAAGTTATAACCTAGTTGGAATTTGAAATGATATTTTCAAGTGAAAAAGACATATTTTGAGTAAATATGGTATTTTGAAATGAAGTGATACTTTGAAAGTGAATATGATATTTTGATATCAAATAAGAATCAGTTTTGAAATGTAAAAGTACCAACCAGTGTGAAAAATAATATTTGGTTATTAAAGAGACCGGGTCCTCTTATTAGCATACTCTTTGTCAATATTGGAACCACTTTAACAACTATGAACGTGGCAGATGATAACCAGAATATAGAGTTTAAATTGGAGGCGTTTGCTGGATTTGAAGAAAGAGAACGACGATGAACAGACCCCAACACTTGTGTCAATTTGAAATGACTAAAACAGGAGTATACCAGACCACTGAGGCTAGCTACCTCTAGCGGGAACACCTCTTGGTATTACTATATTAATGTTGGCTTGACTGATGCACCTTGATTTGATTTTTTTGGGTTGTTGGACGTGGTGGGCCATTAGGGATTACCGCCGATCAGGAAATGTAGAATGGTAATATCCTACCTTAGGCATCACCTTATGTGCCTTGTCATACTCTTTATCCTTATTCATGACCACTACTATTTTATTTTTAGTATGGTACCTACAGGGGATTCACTGGCTACCAACATTACTGGTTGTGTTACAGGACCTGCATAGAGTACCTGCTTACAAATGTGTTAAGGGGGATCAATGTAAAGCCTCAACGCCAAGAAAAATATTTATTTTATTGATAGACACTACATATATAGCGCCTCTTACTACATATAGATAGTTTAACGGATCCTTAGAAAGTGGAAAATCCTGTAACATCTCTTAAGTTATTGCACTCATGTTGTACATTGGACAGGAAATGGAAATTCCTATAAACATCTCTGAAGCTATTACACTCATATTTATTTGCTATTGATTTAACTTACATAAGAATTTTTAGTGCTAACTCGAGTGTTTTGTTTTTTCATTACGCTCGGGTCAGCTTGAGCTTTTAAGTGTTCAAAGACTTTATTTCTAGAGGATGAAGATGGAGTTTGGTATATTATAAGTAATTTCCCACTACACCATTATTGGTATGTTGTTGTTTGTACTCTGATTATATTGTACAAATTGTGTAGTCGAATGTATATTGTAAAACAGTTTCATGAACTATTTATTTGATTTATATTTAGTCATCCCACCGAGAGATTCTGTGTTTTATTTTCCTTCTTTTCTCTTATTTTCTTATTTTACCCCATTGTAATCTACCCTTTTGAATGGTTTGAGTTAGACATATGTGGTCTATTGTCGATTTAAACCATCCCAAAAGGTGGGTCGTCACAATGATACACCATACATAGTATTTTATTTTCCATATTTTATTTTATATAATATATTCACTATAGTTGCTTTTTTCACTTTCACAAATATGATTTTCATATTATATTATGTATGTGTGTGTATTTTAAATCAATTCCTTATAGTAAGTATTTGAACAACATGCTCATTTAAAAATTACTTTTAATTGGAAATTCGTATGTTTGCATTCAATTTCAATGCCTTAATTATATATATATATATATATATATATATATATATATATATATGTATATGTATGTATATGTATATGTATATGTATATATGTAATATCGCTGAATTTTTGAAATAACAATTTAATAATCTGTATTAAAATTAAATTGATATTGATAATTTTGTTAATAATAATTCAAATTGATTTAATAATTTTCTTCAGTAAATATTTAATTGGTTATTTTTATCTTTTAAAGATAATAAATTGTTTCTATTTATAATATAAATATATGGCTTATATTTTAAATGGATTAACTTTGTTTTAATTTTAATAAATAAAACATATTTTCTAATTCTAATTTTTTTTGTAATTTGGAAATTAGTTTTTATTTAATATATAAGCTTTTCAAAGTTATTAAATAAATAATCTTGGTTTAAACTTAGTAAATGAATCATGATTAAAATTCTAATATATACATTAATAATTTGGAAATTTTGATTTTAATTTTATATTAAGTTTTCAAAGCTATTTAATAAATAAATATATGATTTTAAATTTGTTAAGACAAATGTTTAAATGTTTAAAAATAATTTTGGCTTGAGTTATAAATTTAAAATGAATTAACAAAAAGTTTTATAGCTTAATAAAATAAGTAATTTATTAATAAAGACATAATTTCTTTTATAATTATTTAATTTAATAATGAGTCATTTCTAAAAATACTATCAATAGTGTATTCTCTTTATAAATAGGTTTTGAATAAAAATAGCAATTGTTATTTCAAAGTTTAATTTGTATTCATAACTTGATTTTTAAATATTAGATTTTGAATTTGATTTGAGTTTAAAATCCAAATTATAGATTTTTAATTGTTTTAATTTTTATATGCATAAGTTTTATTTATAAGCATAATTTGTTTTTATTTCTTTTTAAATTTATATACATATTAAATACTAATTAACAAATTAATTAGGCTTAACATATATATTAACATGAAAATTAAGTACAAATTTCTTTTAATAGGACAAGTGTTGTATTTTTAAAGCCTCATTAAACAAATGTTAGAAGATAAGCATTTAAGTTGACAAATGTTGAAAATTTATACAAGTGTCATTTTGTTTTAAATTTTCTTTTATTTAATAAAATCCGAAAATACATATATATAAACATGCATTTTCATTCTTACTTTTTTTCTCATTTCCTAATCAAAAGAGAACTTCAAAACTCCTCATTTCTTTTTCCAAAATCAGTAAATTCCTCATATCAATGATCAAAACTCCTCATTATCTAAAGTCAGTCCTCTTCAAAATCAAACCTGCATCTTCAAAAATCCTGCATTTGCCATTTTCAAACCAAATCTAAAATCGGTAAACAAATCAGTTAGCAAAACTCTTCAATCAAAATCAAAACTCCTCATTATCAAAAAGGTCTGCATCATCTTTCTTTTCAACCTGGAAAATGGGCTATGCATGCAACTGCATTTCTTCCTCTGGAATCAAAATTGCATTTCATTTCAACCTAAAATCAATCGTTGCAAGATCAAAGCCTGCATGCAAGTAGTTTTGGTCAGGAAGCATAAGCATTCCAGTTTCAACAACATGCAAACAGTTTACAATCAAGCAAGTTCAAAAGTTTTTCAAATAGAGGCTCTGCTATCTTTTAAAACAGTGAGTAACTTTTTGAATATAAAGTTTAAAAATAGGTTGCATGTTAGTATACTGAAATGAAATAGAATTGTTTGTGTTTATAAGTAATCGATGATGTGAAAATGAATTGTGTGCATGCTGTTTTTTTATTTGCCTGTTCTGTTCTGATTTTCCAGGCACAAAACTTTGTAGGATCTAGATTAACCCTAGAGGGGGGGGGGGGTGAATAGGGTTATAGCAAATTTTCTCGAATTAAACAAAAACAAACTGCAGAGAAATAAATATGCTGAAAAGTAAATCACACACAAATTTTACCCCGCTTCGGCAACCCCTGCCTACTGCTGCATTCCCAGATTTCTATTAGAATTAAACAGTCTCCTGCTTACAAACACTCTAACAGACTCGCAAACCCTGCTCCCGCTTATAAACACTCTAATAGACTCGCAACCCCTGCTCCCGCCTATAGAGTTTTGCAAACTCGCAAATCCTGCTCCCGCCTATAGAGTTTTGCAAACTCGCACACCCTGCTCACTGAACTAATTCTAACTAGACAATCTGACACTACCTACAACCTAGGTGGTGATTTACCAAGACTTTGACTCGAAAAGAAAAACAGACTTCAAAAACAAAAGCAAGAACAAAAATTAAAATACAAACTTGAATCCATAATTTTTGCTCAAATAAAACTAGATTTAAAAATTAAACCCTATCAAAAATAAACCCAAACCCTAATAATAACTAAAACCCTTTTTAATAAAACAAGGCCGGCCCTTTTATATTCTTTCACCCGATCCTCTTTTCTCTGGCTTGAATAAAATGGCAGCCGATCCTCTTTCTGAAATTAGGGCTTCGGCTCTTTATCGACTTAGTTTCTAATTTAATCAACTTGTTCATGGCTTCTCTGATGATTGATTCTCTTGTTGCTTTACTTGCTCTCGTTCGCAGCTGCTCCTCTATTGACCGAGTTCGATAAATTGTGGTATGTATTCTTTTTTCCTTTCGTTGCTGGTTTATTGCTTGCTTGACTCGATGATCTAATTTGCCGATGATGATTGATATTTATAGGAGTTGAATTCCTTGAATTTGTTCGTATCAATTCGATACTTTCCTAAATTTTCTTTCCTGTTATCTGTGCCTTGATGCGCACAGTTTTGATTTTGTAACGTTCGATTTATCTTGTTTAATACGCCAGAAACTTTCCTCTTTTACTTTTCTTTGACTATTTCAAAGACACGCAGTTGAATCTTTTACACATGAATTTCGTTCATCCTTGTAGCATTGATTTACACGGCATTGACTTCTTTAGCACTTGATTGCCACTGCTTCGGCTCCGATCATTTTTCTGTTGACTGACATTGATACTGCCATGTTGATGTCTCTGTTGTTTGCATTTACTTCATTCAGTCTATTTGATCACTGTCTTGATTTTTTTGACTACTGAAGCAATGGCATTGATATTGAAACCTGTATTTTGAGTTGTATAACCTGGTTCTTTTGTAGTTTTAGCTTGTACATTTGTTGTTTGCATTGAGCATTTTGTATGCTTGCAATTTTTGTTTTACACTACTTCATCATGTTGCATACTCCCCATTTTGCATACTGCTACTTGTCTGTAGCCTTTGTTGTTTTGTATCCATGTTCTATTTTGCATCACTTGTATACACTGCTTGTTGTTTGCGTACTTGAGTCAGTGCTGTCCACTTCATGTTGTCTTGAGTTTTTGGTTCCTTACTTTTCATTGTTGCTTTTGATCTGCATTGCCACACTGTACACATGAACTTGGTCTATGATCTTTTGGTCATGTTGCCTTCAGTTGCTTGTATATATGTTTCATGTGCTTGTCGAATTTGTACTTGTGTTTCTCACCATGTTGCATTGTTCTTCACCTCTCTTGTATCATTGGTGTTTGCATTTATTCTGGTTGGTCTGACCTGAACTTGATTATTGAAGTATGTTGCACTTTATTCTTGCATTTGGTCTGCACTTGCATGCATTGCTGTTGGGTTGCTTTCTTCATTTGATTGTTTGAGTCTTGTTCATCCAATTCAATGCTGAGTTGTTTGCTGTCATTAACACTTCCATGTATCACTTGATTGACTCATGTATTGTAGTCTTCATGTATGTTGCATTTTCACTTGGTTGGAGCTTGCTGTCACTTGAAACTGTTTTGTCAATGTCTTGACCATTTGTTGTTTGGCTGATGTTGCTCTTGTTCAAAACTGCTATGTCACTTCTCCAAATCTGCCTGCACTTAGTGTTATACCTGTCTTTGTGTTCTGGTCATTGCTTGTGACATCCATGTTGCAACTGATTTGTACTTTGAATGCATCTGTGCATATCACTGTTGCATTACTGGTCTTTGCATCCATTCATGTTGATTTTTGAAATTTCACTTGAGTTGAATCCAGTTTCAAAAACTCGGGTTTGACCTTGTGCTCGTGTCGTGATTTTAAATATATTGCACGTGAGTTGAACCCGGCTTTTCATTTGGGTTTGACCTGTGCTTACCTGTCCCTATAGCATTATCAAGAGTATATCGATGTGCACGGCCTTGTGGCATGTACAGTGATACACTGTGCATGTCACATTGCTCGTGTGTGATGAATTCAAATGTAAATGATGACGAACAACCCAAATAACTGAGGCAAATCATATTTTCAAAAATCATATTTCATTTTATATTGCAAAAATATTTCTTTTTCAATTTTACTGTGTTAGTGAATATTTTTGCAGATTGCTCAGATGCTGGATTCTAACTGGAATGAAGTTGAAGATAAACTACGAGTGTGAGTGATATGTAGTGAGGCATTTATGTAAATTGAATTGTGATGTAATTACAATCAAAATTGTATATGTATAGTGAGAGCTTGAATTTGTACTATTCAAAATTGTAATAAATATTTGTTTGAATAAAATTTCTGTTTGAATTCAAATTCTGTGTATTTAATTTTATTCAACAAATATTTATTTAATCTATGAAAAATGAATTAGTACATTAACAAATACATTTAAACGAATGTATATATGTTTATTATCATCAAACAAAAATCATATAAGCGCATATTCAACAATCTCCCCCTTTTGATGATAACAAACATATATTTAAGATTTTGACTGTGTTAAATGTATTTGGTCAATGATATATTCTAGTTGCTCCCCCTATTTAAATGCTTCCTCTCTACATGATGCTCCCCCTACATATATGCATACAAATAGAAATATATAAATGAACCTAGATGCAAATGTAAAATTATTTGACCTTTGCTTGATTTTATTTGACAAAATATTAACTTTTCTCTCCCCCATTTGTTATCAGCAAAAGAATAATAGTGTTAGCGAAAAATAGAGATAAAGTGATCAATATTAATCCAACATTAAAACTCAATTTGAATATAAATATTAAACTTCAATAAAAATCAAACAAAAATCATAACTACCCCTGTTAGGCGCAGATTCCACTTTTAGAATGATGGTAATGACATCATCATATAAAAACATACAGTTGCATCTACTTGTGGTATTTATATCAGGGATTTGAATATCTACTAATCATGCATAGCCGTTAGGATTTTTAAATGAGATTAGTAGTATTCCAATTTAATTTTTAAAAATGAATTCAAGTATCTTCTAACCACGCATGACCGTGAGGACTTTTAAATGGGATTAGAATCAACTTTTCTATTTAATCAATCAAATTTGATATGCCTTCCATACATGCATAACCGTGAGGACTTTTAAATGAGCATGGAAGCACATAATCAAAAATCCAAGTAATTCACCCATGCATAACCGTGAGGACTTTTAAATGAGAGTGAATACTTTGGTATTTATTTATTTTTACAAAAAAATGTGAAATGAAAAACAAATGATCCCTGATTATAGTACCACATATCGACAAACTATATTTAAGATTTGATAAACAATGGTCGATAGTGTAAGTGCGGTGTGTATACAATTATATGTGCTAATATAGTATACACGGATCGTGTAATATGGATTACAATACAAATGCGGAAATAGATGATAATAGCATAGTAAATAAAAAAAAATAAAAATCACACCAGAGATTTTTATACTGGTTCGGAGCACCGTCCTACGTCCAGTCCCAGACTTCTATCTGGATTTTCACTATTAACTTCCTCGCTTCACCCGGAGGAACAGGTTTACAACACCCGAACAGCCGAACGGGATTTCACGCCTCTAATACACTGAGGACTTCAACACTTGCCTCTTTCAACACAGAGGACTTCAACAAAAGAACAAATATAATTGTTGTTGACAATTTGTGCTCTTGAAAACACGGATTTGTCACTAGCAGTACACCCTTCCTATAATCTTATCCTCAAAGTATGCAATATGATGTTTTGAAAAGATTAAGGAAAGTATATTATTGAATCAAAGGATATGAAATAGTTTCAAAGATTCAATAAATAATTTAGAGCTTTTATAATGCAGAATTAAGATCAGAGATTAGATTAAAATAATATATGAAATCGTTATTGTTTAATCAATGAATTGGATGAGTTTATATAGATAAGAATGGTTGTAACTCTTTGTCATTAAGAGATATGATCTTTGGTGAAAGGTAAGAGATGCAACCTTTGGAGAAGAGAAGTGTCTTTTGGAAAAATTGTTTTCTGTTTAAAAACGGTCGACAGGTTAAAAAGTGACCAGTAGACAGGAATTTAAAATATATATACGTTATGTGCATGTGTGCACGTTCATTGTGCATTTTACACAGAAACGGTCGACCGTATGATTATTAACCGGTCGACCGGTTCCTGTTAATTTGCACAATGAATGTGCAATGCTACTAAACGTATATATATATCGATTATATTGAGGTGCATGATTATTTGAGGATAGATTTTAACAAGTTTATAACTATTACAATATCAAATAATCAACCTATAATCTATAGTAACATATGTAGCTCTAATGACCTTGTTTTGTCGATCGCCTTATTTGTCAGAAATCAAAACTTTCATAAAACTTGTGACTCAACATTCTCCCCCTTTTTGATTGATGACAATATATATCTGCAAATCTGAATCTCCCCCTGAGTACGTGATCTCTTTCTCGTTGAATTCTTATAAATGTATGTTCCTGCAAGCAATTGTTCGCCTTTTCTCCCCCTTTGTCATCGACAAAAAGGAGTAACAGATACTAGAATGAATATAATATGCATAGAAAAAATAAATCATTAACACATCAAAAACATAACAGAGTTTACTACAGAACATAATGTCAAATGAAAATCATAAATAACGACACTATTTAGTACAAGTGTCGATGAATGTTTTTTAAAGAGCTAAAACATAATAAAATCTAGGATGAGGCAGATCGTATCTCCTCTTCATCATCATCATCTTCATCATCATCATCATCTTCTTCTTCCTCATCATTGTGCCCTCTAGATGATTCACCATGTCCATGACCACTCATTCCTGTAGACTCGTCAGATGATGTCCAGGTGAAAACTGGAGCAGCAGGACGTTTTCCTGGGTCTTGTGCTTGAACAGAGGTGGATGTGGAACATGATATAGCATCCCATAGCTTACCAAAGAATGACTTGACCTTATTGAAGCGCTTATCGATTTTAGAGTCCATGCGCTTGAGACGTGATTCAAGCAAAAATTGGTTACGCGCGATTGTTTCAAGTGATTCTTTTGTTGATGACTTTGATTTTAAAAGTTTTACTTCATCGGAACGAGGACGAGATGAAGTTGCTCGTTGTTTCCTTGGTCCTCTTTGTTGCCATTCTTCGAAAGGCATAATCTCAAGATAAGGTGGCGGAAGCTTCATTCGCTTGATGGTGATGGAATCAATGCATTTTGGTTTTGAGGTTGCAGATTCAGGAGGATTGACCCCACAAGCTAACAAAAGTCTCATGATATATTCATTGTAAAAGAAATGAGGCCGGGTTAAGTTATTTACCTTGAGAATTTCATCAAAAAGCATGTGAACCCAATTGATTTGGATTTCACCATAGATAGCATAGAGTGCCTTGAAGTTTTCTTTGTACACTGCATCATAATTTCCAAGTCTAGGAAAAAGAGAATGCATCAAGACCCGATGAAGTAACCTGGCTGTCGGGCGAAGTCCAATAGACTTAGTGCCATCACTATCGTCTTCTATGAACTGATGACTAGTATTATTTCGAGTGAAGACTTCGCAGAAGTTAGATGAAAACTCTTCGCCTCGATTTGGTATACCAAGTATAGAGGCAATTCTAGCATGAGTAAGAAAAATTTGCTTCCCACAGACCATAGACCAGATGACGCCATTTGGATTATCAGGTTGATATTCATCAAGATTCATGTTGGCGTAAAATAATTTGATCATCAAATGATTGATCTCCACACTATTTGCAGAAAAATCTATTAGTGGAGTAATGTTGGCATTATTGGCTAACCTCCGAACTCCGTAAGCCGTGAAATCATCAAATTTGATGAAAGAGCCTGGATGAAACTTGTAATTTGTCATCTGATTCCATCTTGTTACAGCAATTGGAGTTTGAAGCCATTTTTTGACGGAGATGGTAAGAGATGAAGTTTCAGAGGTTGCTCCTTTCTTTGATTTCTTTTGAGGAGGAGCCATTATTGGAGGATTTGTGATTTGGGAATTGAAGAATGGGAACTAGGGTTTGTGATTTGGGGTAAGAGAACAGTTTGAGTAAAGAGTGAATGAGGGTAGAGGGAAAAATGACGTATAGGTTTATATAAAAAACTGAAAATACGACAACCGGTCGACCTACTGTTTTTGGCCGGTCGACCGTTTTCAACCAGAGAGCAAACGGTCGACCGGCTATAACAGGGGCGGTCGACCGGTCTTGGTCTGTTGTGACGTTTAAGTTTATATTTCAAGTTTTTATCATATATCAACCTATATATATTATATTTTATACGTAATACAAAATATAACCGTCATTACAAGAGATAGATAAAGATATAATAACTATATATATTAGTCTAATGAGAAAGTTCGTCATTAGAATTATCGTTGTTTCCTTCAATACGTTTCGACCATGGACTCCATTGTTTCTGAGCTCCTTCATTCTTCTCATAGTTCCGATCCCATGAGTTAGGACTTTTAGATGTTGATGGCCTAGACGGCATTGGTTCATGCACGTCATGTTTGTTGGAACCGCAGAAAAATGTTGCCAACTTTTCTAAAACAGACAATCGTGCCGACGTCCGTTGTTGCTCGTGATAAAGTTGACTTTGCCCGTAATGGAGTTGTCTCTGAAGATCTATCTGATGTTTCTGGTAGTGGTGTATCTCATCGATTTGAGCTTTGGTACGAGGAGAATAGAATAGTGTCCGCTTCACTCGTTTTGAATTTGGAGTTTTATCAGACATACAAGAGCATTGATGATGACAACTTGATTTTTGTTTTGGAGTTGTAGGAGAATAAAATTCCTCCGACTCATAACTCGTAATTGAAATGTATGATTCTTAAGCACATTTATCACAAATGTGAGCCATAGTGTATGTTGTATAGAATATTATGGTTTGATAAAAAGAAAAGATGAACAAAATATAAAATGTTTGCAAATTTATATATAAGTTTGTTATGTATAACCTATGGATGTGAGTTACTGATAAATTTTAACCAAGAAAATATAAGCAGAAAATTTTTTGTAAGTCTAAAAATAGCTTTCTTTTTAAAAACTGAATTTATAAGATGAGAAAGTAAAGAACGATCACAAAAAAATAAGTAAAGTGAATTTAACCATTAAATAAAGCAGTGGCTTATATTTAATGTAAAAAATATAGTTTATGTAATAGTTGTAGTTAAAGGATAACTAAAGAGAATAACTGAAGAATAACTAACAAGAAGATGTTCTTTTAGAAATTTCTTAGTCAAGATTTTTTCTTGAAATTAAACCAAGCTCTCTTCGTAATTTAATAAAATTAGATTCGAGCAGAGGCTTAGTAAAAATGTCTGCTAATTGATTGTCAGTATGAACATATTCAAGACATATATTTTCTTTGTCAATATTATCTCGAAGGAAATGATGACGGATATCAATGTGTTTGGTTCTGGAGTGATTTACTGGATTTTTAGAGAGATTTATAGCACTAGTGTTATCACAGTATATAATAGAATTTGATAAATGAATATCAAAATCTTGAAGTGTTTGTTGCATATATAGTACTTGAGTACAAGCAAGAGCTGCTGATATATATTCAGCTTCACATGTTGATAGTGAAACACAATTCTGTTTCTTACTGAACCAAGAGACAAGTGATTTTCCAATAAAATGGCACGTACCACTTGTACTTTTTCTATCCGTTCGTGAGCCACCGAAATCAGCATCACTATATGATACTAATTCAAATGGACATTCTTTTGGATAAAAAAGACCGAAATCTTTGGTATTATTAAGATAACGAATTATACGTTTTACTGCTCGTAGATGTGATTCCTTTGGATCGGCCTGAAAACGAGCACATAAACAAACACTCATTATTATATCTGGACGACTAGCTGTAAGATAAAGAAGAGAACCAATCATGCTTCGATACAATTTCTGGTCAACATTCTTACCACTTTCATCTTTGTCAAGATGTGTAGTTGTACTCATAGGAGTTGGTTTTCCAGATGTATTTTCTAATCCGAAGCGTTTGATAAGGTTTTCACAGTATTTTTCTTGATTAATAAAAATGATGTTTGGAAGTTGCTTTATTTGAAGTCCAAGAAAATAAGATAGTTCTCCCATATGAGACATTTCGAATTCTTTGGTCATAATATTTGCAAATTCTTTGCAAAGTTTATCGTTTGTTGAACCAAAGATGATATCGTCTACATATATCTGGATAACTAGAATATCTTTTCGAGAATGTTTAATAAACAAGGTTTGATCGACTTTGCCTATTTGAAATCCTGAGCTAATAAGATAGCTACGTAGTCGTTCATACCAAGCACGAGGTGCTTGTTTTAAACCATACAGAGCTTTCTTAAGTTTGAACACATGGTCAGGATATTTTTCATGTACGAATAGAGGAGGTTGTTCGACATAGACATTCTCTTTGATAAATCCATTGAGAAAAGCACTTTTGACATCCATCTGATAAAGTTTGAAATTATGGTGACAAGCAAAAGATAATAGGATTCTAATAGCTTCTAGTCGAGCAACTGGTGCAAAAGTTTCTTCATAATCGATACCTTCTTCCTGATTATATCCTTGTGCTACTAATCTTGCTTTATTTTTGGTGATATTTCCTTGTTCGTCAGCCTTATTTTTATAGACCCATTTAGTACCAATTACTGACTGATCAGTTGGTCTTGGAACAAGTTCCCAAACGTCATTGCGCTCAAACTGATTTAGTTCTTCCTGCATGGCAATGATCCAGTAATCATCTGTAGCAGCTTCTTTTGGATTCTTAGGTTCGATATTTGAGAGAAAAGCGACATAACCCATTTGGTTGAGTTGACTCCTTGTTCTGACATGTGATGTTATTTCACCGATTATATTTTGAGGCGGATGGTCTCTTAATATTCTTGGTGGTGATTGTAACTCACATATTTGAGGAATATTCTCAATAACTATTTCCGAGTCAGAATCAATATTTGTGATGATTTGATTGTCAGTGGCTATTGATTCGTCATCATCTGATATAGTGTGAGGGTGCTGATAGATTTCATCAAAAGAGACACGAAGTGATTCTTCAATAGTTTTGGTTCGTTTATTAAATATCCGATAGGCCTTACTTCGTTCCGAATAACCAACAAATATTCCTTCATCGGCCTTTGGATCGAATTTGCCAAGCTGGTCTTTTGTATTTAAAATAAAGCACTTCGAACCAAAAACTTTGAAGTATGAGATTTTAGGCTTCCTTTTGTTAAATAATTCATAAGGAGTATTCTTGGTAAGAGGTCTTATGGATACACGATTTAAAACATAACAGGCAGTTGCCACAGCTTCTGCCCAAAAATGTTTTGGTAAGGTGGTTCCATTCAATAATGTTCTTGCACATTCTTGTAAAGTTCGGTTTTTCCGTTCTACAACTCCGTTCTGTTGTGGAGTTCTGGGAAACAAAAAATTATGATATATACCTTTCTTTGTACAAAATTGTTCAAATTCATTATTTTCAAACTCTCCGCCATGATCACTTCTTATATTTTTAACTTTAATCCCTTTTGATTTTTGAATTCTTTTGACGAAAGATTTGAAATGATCGAAAGTGTCACTTTTATTTTTTAAGAAGATTGTCCATGTATAACGAGAGAAATCATCAACAATTACAAGCACATATTGATTGTGATTTATTGATTGAACTCTAGTAGGTCCAAATAAATCCATGTGTAGTAACTCAAGTGGTTGTAATGTTGATATGACTTTCTTGGATTTAAAAGATGATTTGGTCAATTTTCCTAATTGACATGCATCACAAATGTTGTTAACTTTACAACTCATTTTGGGTAGTCCTCTAACTAGATTGTTTTTGGCTAGCTTGTCAATAGTTCTGAAGTTTATATGACAGAAGCGTTTGTGCCATAGCCATGGATCATTGTCATTAGCCACAAGACACATATCTGAATTATGATTAATGTTCATATTCAAAATATATATATTTCTGTCTCTATAACCTTCGAAAACCAAATTATGGTCTTTATCTAAAATACTACACTTATTATTTGAAAATGAAATAATAAAACCCTTGTCACATAACTGACTAATACTTAGCAAATTGTGTTTCAAATTTCTAACTAGCATGACATTAGTAATAAGAGGTAAGTTAGATGTACCGCAATTGCTCACATCGCCTTTGCCGATGATATAGCCTTTTGAATTGTCTCCAAAAGTGACGGAGCCACCATCTGAATATGTAATATTTGTTAATAAACTCTTTGGTGAAAGGTAAGAGATGCAACCTTTGGAGAAGAGAAGTGTCTTTTGGAAAAATTGTTTTCTGTTTAAAAACGGTCGACAGGTTAAAAAGTGACCAGTAGACAGGAATTTAAAATATATATATGTTATGTGCATGTGTGCACGTTCATTGTGCATTTTACACAGAAACGGTCGACCGTATGATTATTAACCGGTCGACCATTCTTATCTATATAAACTCATCCAATTCATTGATTAAACAATAACGATTTCATATATTATTTTAATCTAATCTCTGATCTTAATTCTGCATTATAAAAGCTCTAAATTATTTATTGAATCTTTGAAACTATTTCATATCCTTTGATTCAATAATATACTTTCCTTAATCTTTTCAAAACATCATATTGCATACTTTGAGGATAAGATTATAGGAAGGGTGTACTGCTAGTGACAAATCCGTGTTTTCAAGAGCACAAATTGTCAACAACAATTATATTTGTTCTTTTGTTGAAGTCCTCTGTGTTGAAAGAGGCAAGTGTTGAAGTCCTCAGTGTATTAGAGGCGTGAAATCCCGTTCGGCTGTTCGGGTGTTGTAAACCTGTTCCTCCGGGTGAAGCGAGGAAGTTAATGGTGAAAATCCAGATAGAAGTCTGGGACTGGACGTAGGACGGTGCTCCGAACCAGTATAAAAATCTCTGGTGTGATTTTTCTTTTTTTTATTTACTATGCTATTATCATCTATTTCCGCATTTGTATTGTAATCCATATTACACGATCCGTGTATCCTATATTAGCACATATAATTGTATACACACCGCACTTACATTTGGTATCAGAGCACGGTCATCATATAACCGTAACACAGTTATTTGATATATTATAGTAATATGGCAAATAACGTAAGTACTAGCACTCAAAACACCACTTACACGGAAGGTCAATCGACACAAAGACCTCCATTTTTCAATGGTCTTAACTATAGTTATTGGGCAACACGTATGTCATTCTTTATGCAATCAAATAACTATGATGCTTGGAATGCCACTCAAAGAGAAATAGTGAATCCAACAACTGATTATTCAGAATGGACTGCAGCTGAGAAAACGGCAGCTGCTGTAAATGCAAGAGCAATAAATATGTTGTTCTGTGCATTAGACCAAAATGAATATAACCGTGTTAGTATCTGCACTACTGCATATCAAATTTGGCAAACACTAAAAATCACTCATGAAGGTACTAACAAGGTTAAACAAGCCAAAATAGCCATGCTGAAAAGTCAATTTCAAAATTTCAAAATGAAACCAAATGAGACAATCAATGACATGTATTCACGGTTTCAAACTATTCACCATGCTCTTATTGGCTTAGGACAAAAGTATTCTGATTTCGATGTTGTTTCAACAGTCCTACATTCTCTGACTAGTGAATGGGAAGGAAAAGTATTAGCAATCGAAGAAGCTAATGACCTTTCCGTCATGAAGCCAGATGAATTGATAGGAAATTTAATGTCCTATGAAGCAAATTTGCAGGCTAGAAAAGAACAGAAGGAAGAAAAGAAAAATGTAGCATTTCATGTTGAGAAAGATGAAAATGAATCAGATTTTGAAGACGAAGATTTGGCATTCATTGCGAAAGGATTCAAAAAATTCTTTAAATATCGAAAAGCCAGTCGTTACAATAAAAGGAAACCTGGATCAAATAAACCATCTTCATCTGCTATAGAATGTTTCAACTGCCACAAAAAAGGACACATGCAGAAAGATTGTCCAGAACAAAAGAAGAAGTCAGAAAATGACAAATTCAAATATAAAAAGGACAAATCTAAGAAACGAGCTTTCTCAGTAACATGGGATGATTCAGAGTCATCTTCATCAGAAAGTGAAAGTGATTCAGAGAATGAACAAGCTAATGTTTGTTTTATGGCAACAGAAGATGAGGTACAAATTCCTACATTTGATGAATTACTTGATATTAATGCTAAATTGATAGTCAAATATAAAGACATAAAACGTCAATTAAGAGTAGTCAAAGCAGATTTAAGTAGAGCAGAGCTTGAACGAGATATGTTAAAAGATGAGAAGAAAATATTAGAAGAGGAACTTGAAAATATTCAAGAATCATCATCTAATGTTGATTCTCAAATATCCCTTTTGAGTCAAGAAATAGAAACTCAAAAAGAGAAAAATAATGCTCTCACTACTGAAAATCATGAGCTTAAAGCAAAAGTCAAAATTCTAGACCTAGAAAAAGCTAGCTTACAAACAAAGTTTGATGACATTACTCAAAATATTTCTAACTTTAACAAAGGTCGAGAAAACTTGACAAAAATCATTGAAAGTTCACAATCTATTTCAAACAAACAAGGATTGGGATATAACAAACAAGAAACCAAGAAACATCTTGGAAATAAAAGGAAAAAGAAAGTACAAAAAACTGAAGCTAAGAAAAATCTTAGTTTATTATATTCCAAACCAAAACCAGTTGTGAAATTTCAAAAGAAAAATGTCAAGACTATCAAAATATGGGTTCCTAAAACAAATAATAATTCGATTAGGAACAAATACATTCAGCAATTCGTGAATACTGTGCATTTTAATAACAATTATATATATAAAGGGGATACCGGACCCAAATGGGTTTGGACTCCTAAGACCTAACTCTTAGGACCCTATAAAAAGTGGGTACCATGGACTTAATTCTATTTTTTGCAGGTCCCACTTAAGAAAAGAGGCAAGTGTTGAAGTCCTCGGTGTATTAGAGGCGTGAAATCCCGTTCGGCTGTTCGGGTGTTGTAAACCTGTTCCTCCGGGTGAAGCGAGGAAGTTAATAGTGAAAATCCAGATAGAAGTCTGGGACTGGACGTAGGACGGTGCTCCGAACCAGTATAAAAATCTCTGGTGTGATTTTTCTTTTTTTTATTTACTATGCTATTATCATCTATTTCCGCATTTGTATTGTAATCCATATTACACGATCCGTGTATACTATATTAGCACATATAATTGTATACACACCGCACTTACATTTGGTATCAGAGCACGGTCATCATATAACCGTAACACAGTTATTTGATATATTATAGTAATATGGCAAATAACGTAAGTACTAGCACTCAAAACACCACTTACACGGAAGGTCAATCGACACAAAGACCTCCATTTTTCAATGGTCTTAACTATAGTTATTGGGCAACACGTATGTCATTCTTTATGCAATCAAATAACTATGATGCTTGGAATGCCACTCAAAGAGAAATAGTGAATCCAACAACTGATTATTCAGAATGGACTGCAGCTGAGAAAACGGCAGCTGCTGTAAATGCAAGAGCAATAAATATGTTGTTCTGTGCATTAGACCAAAATGAATATAACCGTGTTAGTATCTGCACTACTGCATATCAAATTTGGCAAACACTAAAAATCACTCATGAAGGTACTAACAAGGTTAAACAAGCCAAAATAGCCATGCTGAAAAGTCAATTTCAAAATTTCAAAATGAAACCAAATGAGACAATCAATGACATGTATTCACGGTTTCAAACTATTCACCATGCTCTTATTGGCTTAGGACAAAAGTATTCTGATTTCGATGTTGTTTCAACAGTCCTACATTCTCTGACTAGTGAATGGGAAGGAAAAGTATTAGCAATCGAAGAAGCTAATGACCTTTCCGTCATGAAGCCAGATGAATTGATAGGAAATTTAATGTCCTATGAAGCAAATTTGCAGGCTAGAAAAGAACAGAAGGAAGAAAAGAAAAATGTAGCATTTCATGTTGAGAAAGATGAAAATGAATCAGATTCTGAAGACGAAGATTTGGCATTCATTGCGAAAGGATTCAAAAAATTCTTTAAATATCGAAAAGCCAGTCGTTACAATAAAAGGAAACCTGGATCAAATAAACCATCTTCATCTGCTATAGAATGTTTCAACTGCCACAAAAAGGGACACATGCAGAAAGATTGTCCAGAACAAAAGAAGAAGTCAGAAAATGACAAATTCAAATATAAAAAGGACAAATCTAAGAAACGAGCTTTCTCAGTAACATGGGATGATTCAGAGTCATCTTCATCAGAAAGTGAAAGTGATTCAGAGAATGAACAAGCTAATGTTTGTTTTATGGCAACAGAAGATGAGGTACAAATTCCTACATTTGATGAATTACTTGATATTAATGCTGAATTGATAGTCAAATATAAAGACATAAAACGTCAATTAAGAGTAGTCAAAGCAGATTTAAGTAGAGCAGAGCTTGAACGAGATATGTTAAAAGATGAGAAGAAAATATTAGAAGAGGAACTTGAAAATATTCAAGAATCATCATCTAATGTTGATTCTCAAATATCCCTTTTGAGTCAAGAAATAGAAACTCAAAAAGAGAAAAATAATGCTCTCACTACTGAAAATCATGAGCTTAAAGCAAAAGTCAAAATTCTAGACCTAGAAAAAGCTAGCTTACAAACAAAGTTTGATGACATTACTCAAAATATTTCTAACTTTAACAAAGGTCGAGAAAACTTGACAAAAATCATTGAAAGTTCACAATCTATTTCAGACAAACAAGGATTGGGATATAACAAACAAGAAACCAAGAAACATCTTGGAAATAAAAGGAAAAAGAAAGTACAAAAAACTGAAGCTAAGAAAAATCTTAGTTTATTATATTCCAAACCAAAACCAGTTGTGAAATTTCAAAAGAAAAATGTCAAGACTATCAAAATATGGGTTCCTAAAACAAATAATAATTTGATTAGGAACAAATACATTCAGCAATTCGTGAATACTGTGCATTTTAATAACAATTATATATATAAAGGGGATACCGGACCCAAATGGGTTTGGACTCCTAAGACCTAACTCTTAGGACCCTATAAAAAGTGGGTACCATGGACTTAATTCTATTTTTTGCAGGTCCCACTTAAGAAAAGAGGCAAGTGTTCAAGTCCTCAGTGTATTAGAGGCGTGAAATCCCGTTCGGCTGTTCGGGTGTTGTAAACCTGTTCCTCCGGGTGAAGCGAGGAAGTTAATAGTGAAAATCCAGATAGAAGTCTGGGACTGGACGTAGGACGGTGCTCCGAACCAGTATAAAAATCTCTGGTGTGATTTTTCTTTTTTTATATTTACTATGCTATTATCATCTATTTCCGCATTTGTATTGTAATCCATATTACACGATCCGTGTATACTGTATTAGCACATATAATTGTATACGCACCGCACTTACAGATAGAAATATGATAAATATAGAAATGGTCATGGAACCTTTACCCAACAAAAAGTTTTATAACTCTTGTTTGAATTCCTAAAGAAATTTTCCAAATATACTCTCTTGAGTAATGCTTGTTAAATATCAACACTTATCACCTTTTCAATCACTATTTATCTTTTTGATAATTAGTAGGGAGTCGGATTAGTCACAATTTGTCATTTAAAATCAAATAAAAATGGCTAATCTGAAAATATGGTCAAAAAAATGATTTTCTCGAGGGGGTTATATGAGAGAATTTTCTGCTATTTGAAAATTATTTGAAATAAAAAATATGCAGATATTTTCTTTGAAAAACGATGCAGTTACTAAATGTCTCAAAAATCACGTTCAACTTGTAATTTTTCTATCAACTAGATTACCAGTGTAATCTGCATCTGAATTTCTTTTTCACTCCAAAATATCACTAACTAAATTTGATAGACCAGACACGAAGTGTGCATAAAAATTCAAACTCAATTTTTCACAGCTTGACATTCTCTTGAATTTGGATTGAAGCCATGTAAATAATCAGAAAACCGTGAATATAGAGTTAGCCATAACCAAAAATATTATCATCCAACAAAACACTATGTTTAATCCAAACGTATATGTATGAAGTAATTCAGAGAATAGTGTTTTTTGGCATAAATATAATTGGCCAACTATGTCGAACAAGTCAGAATCAAAAAAACATTTTCTTTACAACATCTCAATATTGGTCGATTTCATTCAGAATACGGTGTAGATAATCACATTTAATATATCGATCAAATAAATATACCTTCACCTGTTTTACCTTTACGATAATTTTTCGTGGTTGCCCATTGTGATTCTGTCACCTTTGTACTAGGCTAAGGAACTTTTGCTTTGTTGCCCGTTGTGTTTCTGGAACAACCAAAATCCATAGAACACAGTTGTTGTTCCTTAGCCTGCCACCATACCTACACGATGAAAGATTTTTGTGACCTATTTGTTTTTATAGGTCCATGGTTGTTAGTGGCAGAAGTATTGTGAATAAACAATCCCTTTGGAACCCAAACTTGTTTTGTCCTTTTATTCTTGTTCCAATAGACATGAAATTTGTTTGTAGTATTCTTAGGAACCCAAACTTGTATAAATTTTGTGTTCTTGTTCCTATGACTACAATTTTCAACATGATGTCCAATTATTTCACATCTATCAAAGACACTCTTACCTTTTGCATTACCATGAACTTGTGTTTTCCATAACCTAGTCCTTTTCTGTTGTTAGCAAAAATTTGATTTCCCAATAACATGTTGAATGATTTTTCTCCTCTTGAAAAGTTATTCAAAGATTTCTCAAGATTTTGGACTTTGGTTTTTAGTGTTGTGTTTTCAGTGACAAGTGAGGTGCATCTATTTATAAAATCCTTTTTCCTAGTGTCAATGGTTTCCTTAAGACTCAAGTTTTCTTTTTCAAGATTCTCAAAGCTATTCTTAAGTCTTGATAATTCTGAATCTAAAATTTTACATTTTTTACAGTCTAGGTTTTGAATATTTTCAAGTTCAGTTTCTAACCTAAAATTTTCACGAGCAAGTTCTCTCCTATCAGATTTCACTTTTTCAATTTTAGATTCAAGAGTATCAACTTCTTTAGTAAGATCAAGACACATAAAAACAAGTTCTTTATAAGAATAGTCACCTCCCTCACTAGATTCCTCTGAGCTTTCTTCTGAATCTGATTTTGCCACAAGACACAAGTTAGCCTCCTCTGAGCTATTATTCGAAACTTTCTCTCCTTCTTCATCATCCCAAGTTGCTGCAAAGGCCTTCTTCTTCTTTTTCTTTCCTCTGTTGTTTTTGAGAAGTGGGCATTGTTGTTTGAAGTGGCCAGGCTTGTTGCAGTTAAAGCACGTCGATTCATTATCGGAATTGTCTGAATCTTTTGACCTATTACCATTTGTTTTCTTCTTGCGTGGATTGAATCTTGACCATTTAATAAGATTATTGACAGCCATTGCAAGCTCTTCAATTGGATCTTCTTCTTCTTCATCACTCTCTTCTTTGCTCTTTAAGGCAATCGTCTTCTTCTTTGATCGGAGTTGTTGCGTTCCTCCTTTGCTTTTAGCTCAAGCTCATATGTCATCAAGTTGCCGATCAACTCCTCCATGCTTAGTTTACTCAGATCTTTCGATTCATGTATTGCCGTGACTTTTGCCTCAAAGTTCATTGGTAAAACTCGTAGCACCTTCCTCACAAGCTCTACCTCAGTGAATACCTTCCCAAGCGCTCTAGCGTTGTACACCAAAGTTGAAAAGCGTCCAAACATGTCCGTTATGCTCTCGCCTTTGTCCATCACAAAGTTCTCATATTCATTGCTGAATAGGGCTAGACGTGACTCCTTGACTTGAGAAGTTCCTTCATGTGTCACCTCCAAGGTATGCCAAATTTCCTGTGCAGTTTTACAATGAGAAATTCTATTAAATTCAGTCTTATCAAGAGCACAGATCAAAGCATTCATGGCTTTAGCATTTGTAGTTTTTAATTTCTTATCATTAGCATCCCACCTATCCTTAGGTTTAGGAATCTCAGTATCACCAACAGTTATAGTGGGAGATTTATAGCCAGTTTCAATAATGTCCCAAACATCATAATCAACAGAACTACGATAAATACTCATCCTAACTTTCCAATAAGCATAATCATTCCCATTAAACATGGGTGGCCTAGCAATAGATTGCCCCTCAGAAAAACATTATTTGGTAGATTCATGACTCTAGAGTTAAAGAAAAATACCGTGCTCTGATACCACTTGTAGGATCTAGATTAACCCTAGAGGGGGGACGAATAGGGTTATAGAAAATTTTCTCGAATTAAACAAAAACAAACTACAGAGAAATAAATATGCTGAAAAGTAAATCACACACAAATTTTACCCAGCTTCAGCAACCCCTGCCTACTGCTGCATTCCCAGATTTCTATTAGAATTAAACAGTCTCCCGCTTACAAACACTCTAACAGACTCGCAAACCCTGCTCCCGCTTACAAACACTCTAATAGACTCGCAACCCCTGCTCCCACCTATAGAGTTTTGCAAACTCGCAAACCCTGCTCCCGCCTATAGAGTTTTGCAAACTCGCACACCCTGCTCATTGAACTAATTCTAACTAGACAATCTTACACTACCTACAACCTAGGTGGTGATTTACCAAGACTTTGACTCGAAAAGAAAAACAGACTTCAAAAACAAAAGCAAGAGCAAAAATTAAAATACAAATTTGAATCCATAATTTTTGCTCAAATAAAACTAGATTCAAAAATTAAACCCTATCAAAAATAAACCCAAATCCTAATAATAACTAAAACCCTTTTTAATATAATAAGGTCGGCCCTTTTATATTCTTTCAGCCGATCCTCTTTTCTCTGGCCTGAAGAAAATGGCAGCCGATCCCTTTCTGAAATTAGGGCTTCAGCTCTTTATCGACTTAGTTTCTGATTCAATCAACTTGTTCGCGGCTTCTCTGATGATTGATTCTCTTTATGCTTTACTTGCTTTCGGTCGCAGCTGCTCCTCTATTGACCGAGTCCGATAAATTGTGGTATGTATTCTTTTTTCCTTTCGTTGCTAGTTTAATTGCTTGCTTGACTCGATGATCTAATTTGCCGATGATGATTGATATTTATAGGAGTTGAATTCCTTGAATTTGTTCGTATCAATTCGATAATTTCCTAAATTTTGCTTTCCTGTTATCTGTGCCTTGATGCGCACGGTTTTGATTTTGTAACGTTCGATTTATCTTGTTTAATACGCCAGAAACTTTCCTCTTTTACTTTTCTTTGACTATTTCAAAGATACGCAGTTGAATTTTTTACACATGAATTTCGTTCATCCTTGTAGCTTTGATTTACACGGCATTGACTTATACACTTGATTGCCACTGCTTCGGCTCCGATCATTTTTCTGTTGACTGACATTGATACTGCCATATTGATGTCTCTGTTGTTTGCATTTACTTCATTCAGTCTATTTGATCACTGTCTTGATTTTTTTGACTGCTGAAGCAATGGCATTGATATTGAAACCTGTATGTTGAGTTGTATAACCTGGTTCTTTTGAAGTTTTAGCTTGTACATTTGTTGTTTGCATTGAGCATTTTGTATGCTTGCAATTTTGGTTTTACACTGCTTCATCATGTTGCATACTCTCCATTTTGCATACTACTACTTGTCTGTAGCCTTTGTTGTTTTGTATCCATGTTCTATTCTGCATCACTTGTATACACTGCTTGTTGTTTGTGTACTTGAGTCAGTGCTATCCACTTCATGTTGTCTTGAGTTTTTGGTTCCTTACTTTTCATTGTTGCTTTTGATTTGCATTGCCACACTGTACATATGAACTTGGTCTCTGATCTTTTGGTCATGTTGCCTTCAGTTGCTTGTATATATGTTTCATGTGCTTGTCGAATTTGTACTTGTGTTGCTCACCATGTTGCATTGTTCTTCACCTCTCTTGTATCATTGGTGTTTGCATTTATTTTGGTTGGTCTGACCTGAACTTGATTATTGAATTATGTTGCACTTTGTTCTTGCATTTGGTCTGCACTTGCATGCATTGCTGTTGGGTTGCTTTCTTCATTTGATTGTTTAAGTCTTGTTCATCCAATTCAATGCTGAGTTGTTTGCTGTCATTAACACTTCCATGTATCACTTGATTGACTCATGTATTGTAGTCTTCATGTACGTTGCATTTTCACTTGGTTGGAGCTTGCTGTCACTTGAAACTGTTTTGTCAATGTCTTCACCCTTTGTTGTTTGGTTGATGCTGCTCTTGTTCAAAACTGCTATGTCACTTCTCCAAATCTGCCTGCACTTAGTGTTATACCTGTCTTCGTGTTCTGGCCATTGCTTGTGACATCCATGTTGCAACTGATTTGTACTTTGAATGCATCTGTGCATATCACTGTTGCATTACTGGTCTTTGCATCCATTCATGTTGATTTTTGAAATTTCACTTGAGTTGAATCCAGTTTCAAAAACTCGGGTTTGACCTTGTGCTCGTGTCGTGATTTTAAATATATTGCACGTGAGTTGAACCCGGCTTTTCATTTGGGTTTGACCTGTGCTCACCTGTCCCTGTAGCATTATCAAGAGTATATCGATGTGCACGGCCTTGTGGCATGTCCAGTGATACACTGTGCATATCACATTGTTCGTGTGTGTTGAATGCAAATGTAAATGATGACGAACAACCCAAATAACTGAGGCAAATCATATTTTCAAAAATCATATTTCATTTTATATTGCAAAAATATTTCTTTTTTAATTTTACTGCTTTAGTGAATATTTTTGCAGATTGCTCAGATGCTGGATTCTAACTGGAATGAAGTTGAAGATAAACTACGAGTGTGAGTGATATATAGTGAGGCATTTATGTAAATTGAATTGTGATGTAATTACAATCAAAATTGTATATGTATAGTGAGAGCTTGAATTTGTACTATTCAAAATTGTAATAAATATTTGTTTGAATAAAATTTCTGTTTGCATTCAAATTCTGTGTATTTAATTTTATTCAACAAATATTTATTTAATCTATGAAAAATGAAATAGTACATTAACAAATACATTTAAACGAATGTATATATGTTTATTATCATCAAACAAAAATCTTATAAGCGCATATTCAACAAACTTCATTAAAATACTTATCATTTAATTAAATTTCTGATAGAAAAGTTTATAAAATGAAGTTGTTGATTATCTTAAGTCAATATTTAAAATTTTAAGTAAGTTAAAATATTAGTTTGTTGTCTCTGGAAAAATAAGGAATATCAGTGCATGTTGATTTTTACTAAAATCCAAACATGTTAAATTTGTAATTCAGTATTATAAATCGAAAGCATTAACAAAAACATGATTTTTTAAATCAAGAATCAAAATTTTTAGAAAGAGTTGAAGTGCAGATTGTTATTGAGATGAAAATGAATTTTAAGCATTTTCTGGTGATCTTTGAATTGAGGAGGCTCGGGGTTCTTCTGGGTGATGGAGAAGGGTTAGGGGAAGCTGGGAAAAATCATTAATGGTGATGAAATTTACAGTGGAAGTTGCGATGGTGGTTATCCTTTTTAAACCCTAGTTTGTAATGTGTTTGAAGAATTGAACATTTCGGCTTGAAGGATTGATCGAGTGTTATGATCTTTTGGGAATTGGTAGATGGTGTGTGGTTGCAGTTGAGGCCGGAGTGGCTGACCCTCAGTTGGTCGGAGCAGCGAGAATTTGGAGTTGACAGGTTTGAAGGGGAAACCTGATGTTGTTTCCAGGTTTGGGAATTTTGTGTTCGATTTTGATTTCGTGAATGATAATTCGATTAGATGGTTGTGGGTGGTTGCTGGGTTGGTTGCTGGAATGTGGCGTTCATCGACGACGATCTATGGTGGCCGGAGTCGCCGTGCATATGCACGATGATGGGGTGTACTGATGTTGGTTGGCCTGGTTTTGTGCTCGAGTAGATTTTTGAGATTGCCCGAAGCAATAGGGTAGTTGACTCGGGGAAGTTGGGTTGAAAACTCGAAGTAATTTTGGGCTGTTCTCGGGTTGTTCTGAGTTTCAGGTTTTTACAGAAACTTGAATTTCAGTTTTAAATTTTTTAAAACCTGAAGCTTTTTAATGTTAAGAAAATTTTAAACCTAGTTTTAAATTCAGGTTTGAATTTTAGAATTCAAGTTTAAATTTAAAATCTCAGTTTTAAATAAAATAAAGTTTTAAAACTTGAACTTATTTAATTACTTTATTTTGGTTAGTAGTTTGAACTTTTTAGAAATGAAGTTTATAAAATATGAGCAAGTTTAAGGTTAAATTTAAATCTAGGAATTAATTATGAATTTCAATTTTTGAAATTAAAGAAGTTTAAATTTAAAAGATTTAATCAAAGTGTAAATTTAAAATTTTGAATTTTGAAATGAATTTGGTTTTAAACTCTTATGAATTTCTTTATTAAGACAAGCACTTGTTTGTCTTATAATTTTAAAAAGGTTTAAACTGTTTAAACTTTGATTAAGTTTAAATTGTATTCATTTTAAATTTTATATATGAAATAAAATTTTAAAGTAAGTTCAAAAGTAAATTGTTTCAAATAAATTTATTTTTAAACATAATTAAGAAATGTTTTATCTTAAAATTAAGTTAAGATTTAATGTTTTGAAATTAATTTAATTAATGGAGTAATTAAGGAATAACTAGTTAATTTATTTAAATAATTGATTAAGGTTTAATAAATATTGATTAAGGGTTAATCAATTTGAAATTCAAGATCATAATTAGATTATTAATTAATACTTAAAGATTTCTTAATCAAGCAATTAATTTATAATCAAGGTTAATTAATTAAATAATTAAACTTTAATTAATGGATAATTAAAGATAATTTAATTTGTGATTAATCTAAGTTAATTACTTAATAAAAATAATTAGAGAATGGTTAATGAAGGTCATTAACCAGGATTAATTAATAATTAATTAATGCGGTTAATTTTAATAATTAATTAGATTAATTAATTTAATAATAATCATTTGTGAATTGTTGAGTATAATTACTTAATGAAGTAATTAAGAAATTAATTACTTAAGGAAATTAATTGAGTTGAATGTGATTGTTTGATTTAATTAATTAAGTTTAATTAACTTTAAACACTTGATGTTTAATGATAATTACTTAATGTAATTAATAGATTGAAAATTTGTTAGTGAAGTAATTAATTGGGAATTATAGGATGTAATTAATGGGATATGTTTAATAATGTAAGTAATTTGGATTTAAATTACTTAGTAATTAATCAAGGGATTAATTAAGGAATAATTAATTTGTTTTAATGAAGTAATTAAGTAAGTTAGTTAGTTACTGAATGAGATTAATCTGGAATGATTAATAATTATGGGTTAATTACTTAAGGTAATTAATTTAAAAAGATAATTGATTAAATATAATTAAGGATCAATAATTAATACAATTAATGTTGTAATTAAAGTTGATTAATTATGATTAATTAATCAATGACAAGTGATTAAAGGTAATTAATTAATGTAATTAATTAAGGATTAATGTCATTAATTATAGTTAATTAATTAATTGAAGTAATTAAAGGTTAATTACTGTTTTTGGTTGAGAATAATTAATTTGTGAAATTAATTAAGGATAATTACTTGAATGTAATTAAAGGATAATTAATCAAGGGTGATTAACTAAGGCGATTAATTTGAATGATTAATTAATTGATTGTAATCAATTAAATGATTAAGTAAGCAAGGTTTATATTGATGAAGTAATTAATTTAATTTATTTTAAATTAATTAAAGATGAAGTAATTAATTTAATTCACTTTAAATTAATTAGATATGGAAGTAATTAATTTAATTCATTTTAAATTAATTATATTGTGATTAAGTAAATCTTTCCTTATGTATGAATGAATGACATTGATTGCCTTGAATGGTTGTGATCTCAGAAATGAGATAAGTAATGTTGTGTGGTATGAATGCTTGGTTGCATTGTGATGATAATATAGACTATATATTGTGATGATGGTGTGGATTACCTGTTTATTTGATAATGTTGATTATCAAATATGATCTGTGAGTTATCTATCTGTGTGTATATAGATAGTTGAATTGAATTATTTAACCTTAAACAACTTGGACCTAAAAGGTGGCGTTTTGGATTTCGATGAGACCGGGATCGGGTTTCCATATTTGGATATCCGAAAACCACATCGATCCAAATTAACGGTAGGTCGTGAATCTCAAGTGAAGATGAAGATTCAGAGTGCAAGGGTTATTGTCATTAACTCTGAGGGTGATTCCAAAATGAGAGTAACGAGATAATGCCTTCGGTTTCGTTCGAACCCGGAATGAACTTGTATGGATTGAATGCTTTCAGAAACATCGTCAGGTGGATGATGAGCATTCTAAATGATGTGTTCACTAAAGGTAATCGTAGCCTCAAGCCTCATCAACCGGGAATGGCTAAAATAGGGGAGGTGCAGCAAGGTTAAGTGGGTCATGCCCAAGTAGGACGAGATTTTCCCTTGTCCAGAGGTCCATTTTTATTCGGCTGTGTGGGCGGTTGCTAGCTACAACCGCGGGGTTGTCTTGTTCGGAGCTGTTCAGTAAGGAATGGTTCCGGCCTTGTGTTGCAGGGGATTGGGAGTGATCCTCGGTACGTTGATCTAGGCCACGTACTATGACGCGAAGTACCCCGGTAGCCCTGCCATTGATGGACTCCAAAATCCAATAAGTGCCAACGGTTTTGATTGTATTACCCACTTTTGTGGCTAGTAGCTGGAATTTAATCATTTAACAATTTCAGCTATTTCTTATTTATTTGAAAACCCTAGACCTATTATAATATCATCGGATTTCCTATCAAAGGTTTTGGTTAGCGTAAGGTAAAAACTTTTCCATGTTTATGTGTGGGAAGTCTTACGTGATACCTTTCTTTTCAAAAGATTTTTAAAAGTTAAGCAACTTTAACCTGTTAGTCACACCAGACCCATGTCTGACCCGGAGTTTATCTTCTGTTTTTCTTAAACTCTTGGGTACTCAAATTTTTACGAGTAAAAGGGATCCAGGTTGGCTTTGACGAATTATGGAGGAGCAATGGAGCAAGAGGCTTCTGCGTGTAGATATATAGTTTTCTGCTTTGTTGATTTCTCTGAGTAGGTCTCTTATATTGTATTGAGTTGTATAACTAGACAGGTGTTTATACTGTCTAGTATGTGATGAATGATCTGTGTAACTCTGATAATGGTTGTAAACTATGTAATATTTATGTTATTAATATAATTTATTCGTTCCGGTGTTTAGATTCTAATGTTGTTTCTTCTTTCTCTTTTTTCTTTTTTCTTTTCTATCCCTTTCTTTCTTCAAGATGATGCGATTTTCTGTGGTGAGAAAGTCGGGTCGTCTCAATATGTATATATGTATGTATGTGTGTATGCATATACATTTTATTATAAATAATTATACTTATATCATTTTTTAAATTGCATCTAATATTCTCAACTCACTTATCTTTATATATTTATCACTACTTACAATTATTATTTTAACTTCTTAAAATAATTTATCCTTTTCATATAGAGATTTCACCATAACACTTTCATAAAAAAGGATATCACTATTACACTCTTAAAATATTATACTCTTTTCAAAATATTATTTAACTCGTCTCAAAACATTTCTCTTTTTTAAGTATAGTTTATAATATTTCTCAAAGCACTATTTTCCTTTCAAAACATCGCATATATTTTTCTCTAAAAATAGGTATTTTATTCAAAATAATTTCTTTATTTCAACATATTTTATTCTATTTCAAAATTTGTATTATTTTAAAAACATTTTTTCATTTTTTTCGAAAATGTTGTGCTCGAAATGCCTCATCTTAGTGTTTAGAAATCCCTATCATACATTGACTGAACGCATCGACCAAAAGCCTTAAAAAATTCAATAGACAAATTGACACGAATTAAACAACAAATTTGATTCCAAATATTTTTTTAATAACCTTGTTTTTTTATCAAAGTCATTTGCTCGCTTTTGTTGTAACATATACTTAAGATGTGTATAAATATAATCAATGAATCACTCAATACAATAATACAAGCTAATATATATCGATCATCTAATCACATCGATAAGCAAGCATTCACTTAAGTTTTTTTCCATTGGATATCTTAGTTGTAACGACTAGGATTTTCGAACCTCGAAAATCGACACTATTACATCCACGTACCACAAATCCATGCGTCGGAGAGCCCGATTGTTAGGGAAAATGAAAAAAAGATAGAACAGAATCTCATACAAATGGAATAACATAAATTATTTGAATATAAGATCTTTACAGCGAAAAATTTTGAATACAATATTAGAGTCTAAGCTGGATTCAACTTGGGTGGTTATAAACCCCTGTCCTTACAAATGTTGACAGCCAAATAAAACAAATGTAGTATATGCAGTGGATAATAGAATACATCCATACGTAGATGAAGATCTCCAGCTTCCCTCTGGAAACTCCAAGCGTCTTCAACTACATCTGGAACTGCTCGGATCTAGCCCGATTATGTAGAATTCTCGGATCAGACTTGATAAACAAACGTGAGATAGTCTATTTATAAATTGAAGCCAGTTTAAAACCTTTGAAAAGATGGGTATCTTATAACACCACACCCACACATCAATACAGATCGGTTTTTACCTTATGATAATCAAATCACTTTTGTACCAAAATGATTTAGTACTATTTCTAATGACATTCTTTTGAAAATACTTTTCAAATAATATATGAAAATAACTGAATTTGTTACATTGATTAAATTTGACTGCCTACTAGCTGCTTTTTTAAAAGTAGGTTCTACAATCAAAATCGCAAAGGCAATGTATTGGAATTGGGTTTCCAACATGATAGGGAACTAGTGACCATTCAGACCGAAAAATCCACATATAACAGTCCTAGTTCACTCCATTGGCTTTATACGATCTCCGTCAACCTCCAAACTATACTACTACACTACCGTGGAACATCATATTACTTGGTGGCTTTACATGGTCTTTGTCAGCTTCCATACCATTCCATTCATACAATATGAAAACAAGTGCCTACAAGGAACATCCCTCAATAATAGTCGAAATATGTCCTTCAAACCATATAGTATTCCATATCGTTCCTGGGGTGTGAGGTTCGTAAGGCTATGCTCCACAAAGCCACACTTCACTTTTTGCAAGCCCATGCTTTGATCAACACAGCTTCCACTTTGAATGCCACATTTCCATTCCCTTAATCACTATTGAATTTCACGAACATAAAACCTCTGAGCTCGTACGTCTCAGAGAAGGGTGTTAAGGTAAAAGAAGTTGCCTTCTACACCACCAAGCAGATGTACGCCTGTAAAAGTCAACATTTGTGATCATAGAAATGCAATGTCAGATATTCAACCATACGAGTTCGTTCTGGGACTGAACGAAACCGAAGGCATTCCTTCTACTACATCCTATGGGGAATTATCCCTAGCATTACTAGCGATTAATCCTTGTAAATGAAGATTTTTATAATTGAGCACTACTACCACCATAAATATATGATGTGGTAAATTTCACCTCGTGGGACAAGTGGAAAGCAATCCTTCATCATGAAGATCCTCGTCTTCAAAAATCATCATCATATGTCTTCACTTCTAAACATATACATTGGTTCGGAGTGGTTTTTGTATAGGAGTTACTCAAAATCCCACCCCGGTTCCTTCAAACCAATTATCGATTAAAAAGATGTTAAGTTCATATGTGATTATCAATTACCAATCAATTTAATTCATCTTTTTATTCATTCATAAATATCTCTTAATGGTATATTCATGTTAGAGATATACTTATTGAATCGTTTCTTTATCGTTTAAGAGCATATAGAATCATTAAGCCTCATTTGTCAAATCCTGTGGTTAATTTTAAAAACTTTTTAATTTTGAAATTATTCCAAACCATTTCACCTTTTATTTAGAAAAATATTTCCAAATCATTTCTATGCAAACCTAGTTATTTAAATTTGGAAAATTATATCTTTATACCTTGGGAAATTTTGATCCAAGTAAACCAAATGTACTATCCCATCTAGGGTCAATTTGGATAGCTAGGGAGAGCAAGAAACTGATTTTCCAAACTCAAGCCTAGACACTATCTTTTCGACACCTATAAGGCGGTCAAGTTATTTGATCGACTCTAAATCATTAGGCATTTAATCATTTCATAAATTCTTCAAATTACCTTTAAAACAATTTACTAATATTTTGAAAACAATTAAAAAAGATTTGGAAAAGAACAGTGGCGTTTAAAAATATACTTTAAAAAGTTACAAAAAAGTGATGCAAAGTGCTACGAAAAGTGCTTTTTAAGCTATATTGATCAAAATGACTAGCTATCATTTAGAAATTTGTTTTTATAAAAATCACTTTTAAAGCATTTTAAATGATTTATAAGATTAATTCCACATTTTAAAACATCATTTTCAAAGAGATCCTCTTTTGGATTTCGTACTGCAAACCACGATTTTTCCAAAAACTTGTTTTTACTCATATATCAAAATATAATTATCGAAATCTCGATTTTCCTTGTTTGTTTGAAAAATATGGATATAATAGTTCAAAAAATTCTTATCTCAAAGAATTCTGAGCTATATTCCATTCTATATACTCGTTTGACTGGCACGAAATCACGAACTGCCCTATGCGACGCATCTATTTTTGACTAATTTTTCATTTACCTTTCAAACTTCACCAAAACACTTTTATATGTTTATAAAACGTTTCAAACTCATTTAAACCAATATTTTTCCATACTAAACCCCCTTTTCACTTTTGAATCATTTCATAATATTGTATTATTATAATATTCATTTTCAACCTTTTTATATTTTCAAAACAATTAAGAGGCTAAATAAACTCCTTACACATATTATATGCATTCTTTTCTATTAATTAACCATTTTATTATGATTTCTCATAATTTATCACAACCAAGTTATCAACCATATAAACATCCATATAATCAACCACATAATCATTTAAGTTATCAACCATCCATACAAATTATTAAGAGATTAAATGGTCATATTATCATACTTAAAAATAGTTATAGAAATTGTTTATTAATTAATGAGCAATGAGTTCTCACTTGTGGCTCCACTCCACCAATATTTTTTCGTAGCTTCCTGAATCATTTTCGACCGCACTCCAAAGCACTTCCTCCTCTTTTCCTTGCTCCACAGCTTCCCGATCTCCTTCCTTCTTCTTTGGTGCACTCTGCCTTGACTTGGAAGGTGGGAAAAGCTCTACCTTTGACTTGGATGTGTAGGATCGATTTCACCCTAGAGGGGGGGTGAATAGGGTGATGGTATAAATTATAAAAATTAATCGCGGAAGCTTATTACTTAATTTCAATTCAGATCACAGAATAGCAGCACAGATATCGCAGAATATAAATAACAGAATAAAATAGAACAACACAGAATTTACCCAGCTTCGGTAAAACCCTGCCTACGTGCTGCCCCCAAGGTTTCTACTAGAAATTAGATAGTCCCTCGCTTACACACGTAAACTCGCTATACCCGCTATTGACTAATCTAACTCTACGCTCAAAACCCTGCCACAACTCAACTACCGAGTTGCGAATTCTCAAGCTACACCACGTAGCTTGTCCCCTAGTCACACGACTAGAAATTAAAACGGTTTTAAAAAAAAACAATTAAAATGAAATAACCCTAATATTAAATTTAAAGCCCTTGTTAATAAAAATGTCGGCCCCTTTTATCTTCTAGCCTGTCTCTTTTATTATCTTCCTTTGTTTATTTGGAGATGCCGGCCGTTTCCACTTTGAAGCTAAATTAGGGCTTGTCCCTTCGATCCAATTTAAGGCTTTCAAATTGAAGCGCCGACCTTTGATACTTGTTCGACTTCGATGCTCTTTGCGGCTGCTTGGTTGATCGAATTCCTTCTTCGGTATGTAATTGTATGCTTTTGCTTTTACTGATTTTATGCTTTCTGGAATTCGATGGATTAAATGCCGATGATGATTATGTTTAAATAGGAATCGAATTCCTATATTCTCGTTCGTTCTGATGATTTGAATTTGTCAATTTTTTTTATCTCTGCCGTATGATTATGCTTGAACGATTATGATCTCTCTGACTTTGTCACTTCGTATATATTTTGTGATGCTTGCTTACTTGATGTTCACGGCATCAATTTTCTTTGACTTGGGTATCCCTTGTTGGCCACGGCTTCGATTTTTGACTTTGTGATGAAGTTTGACTCATTCATCATTGACTGTGACGATTTTTGGCTTTGGCTTTGCTATGCTTCCACGGCTTCGACATTTTGTAAATTGGCTTCGGCCACTGTCTGCATTCCTGTAGCTTTGTTCAAGTTATCTTGGGCATTGTTGTATTCATTGCAGTTGCACTTCTAGTCTGCATTTCATATGCTCTGAGTTTCACTGCCTTCTGTCCATGTTGGTACTGACTGTTGTTGCTGTGTTCCATGAACATGCTTCACTGTTTACCGCACTGACTCATGTATGCATTGTATATTACGGCGCTGACCATCTTTTTCTTTGATCTTTTGTTCATACTGTTGCACTTGGTGTTTGTTCTTGGCTTGCTTTGAGTTTGTCTGCATCTTGTGGTTGCCACTGTGTATTCTGGTTTGTGTATTCATTTAAATGTTCATGTTGCATATATTAGTGGTCTTCATTGAGCTTTGGCATTTGGGTCATGTTGGCTGTGTAGTTTGTTGCTTCATGTCTGTCTCTTTGTTGCTGTTGCATACAGTACTTCATTTAGCTTGAATGTTGTTTCTGACCTGATGGCTTTGGTTTTCGTTGTCCACACATGTTCATGCTTTACCGCAGCTTATTGTTTGTGTACTACTTTGGCTTCACTGTACATTATATGCAGCACCACTGTGTGTACTTGATGGTTGCTCTTCTAGTTGGATATGTTAGTTCGAATTGCAATTTGTCTTTTGTACTGTTTCACCATGTTCAATGTTATTTGTTTCCTGTCATGTTTGTTTGCAACTGACACTTGTTGTCATATTTGCTGTGACATCCATGTTCCCTGTTGAGTCTTTGGTGATGCTTCACCTGTTATGTCTGCAACTTGTAGCTGGACTTGTGCACCTTGTTTCATGTTTAAGACTTGAGTCTTTGTGGTCTGGTTGCATGTTCACTATTTGTATCTGCAGTGGTATTGTTTTGTTTGCATATATCACTGGTTCATTCCACTGTTTCATGCATGTGACATTGGTGCATTGTCGTGAGTAGTTTGTAGTTGCTTCTGTGCATATATATTGGCCGTTTAATTGATGCTGCAGTCTTCAAGCATTGTTGATTCATTGGTCTTTTCTGTATCATGCTTGGCTTTGCTGTTTGCACTTTGGTCTCTTGTCATGTTTGCTGTTGCCATGATTATTGTTGCTGTACACTTATCTTGATACTTGCCTGGTCTGGTTCTCGATCTATAGTGTTCATGATGCATTCACTCCATTTTGCATTGGTGCATTGCTGTCATGTTGCCTTGTGTTGAATCCAGTTTCAAAACTCGGGTTTGACCTTGTGCTCGTGTCGTAATTTTAAATATATTGCACGTGAGTTGAACCCGGCTTTGCATTTGGGTTTGACCTGTGCTCACCTGTCCCTGTAAGTCAATCAAGTGTATATCGGTGTGCACGGCCTTGTGACATATACAGTGATACACTGTGTATGTCACAAGTTGTTCGTGTATGATGAATTCAAATTTAAATTATGACGAACAACCCAAATAACTGAGGCAAATCTTATTTTCAAAATCCATTTTATTTTATTTTAAACTGCAAAAATATTTCTTTTTCAATTTTACTGCGTTAGTTTATATTTTTGCAGATTTCTCAGATGTTGGATTCAAACTGGAATGAAGTTGAAGATAAATACGAGTGTGAGTGATATGTAGTGAGGTGCTGATGTAAAATAGTGATGTAATTGAATTTGTATCAAAGTTGTATAGTGAATAGTGAGAGCTTGAATTTGTATACTATTCAAAATTGTAATAAATATTTGTTTGAATAAAATATTCGTTCGAATTCAAATTCCGTGTTATTTATTTTATTCAGCAAATATTTATTTAATCTGTGAAAAATAAAATAGTATATTATCAAATACATTTAAACGAATGTATATATGTTTATTATCATCAAACAAAAATCATATAAGCGCATATTCAACAGGATGGTGTGGCCATGGGTAATAGAAAGATAGGGGAGGGTATTTACTAATGTTTTTGTGGTGACTTGACTTTGTATATGTTTGTGATTTTTTTTGTAATGCAATTTCTCCAAAAATTTCCTAAAAAGAAGCCATGGAAAAGCTTAGGAAAAGGAGAAGAAAAAGATGGCAGGATATGTGAATGAATGAATGAAAGGGTGCTTGATTTATATGCTTGGAAGCCTTAAGGGCTAAGTAACTTCACAAAATATCTTTATTTCATTATCCATCACATCTCCACTTTTCTACCATTATTCCACATGTTACTACTTCCCCATTCATGTGCTCCATCACTTCATATATGCATATGTTGACTTATGTAAGCTTTAGGAAGAAGCTTGCTTAAAATATCTTAATATTTTATATTATATATGTATTTTTAAGTGTATGAATATATATATATATATACATATATATATATATATATATATGTATGTATGTATGTATGCATGCATATGTTTATGTGCATGTTAGTGGATGCAACTGTATGTTACATATGTGTACATGACGTAAAAATAACGTTGCACTGATTCCAAACAACTATTGTTCGATAAACCGTTGCTAATCAGAGAACCGATTCCCGGTCACATTTTTACTTATAATTTAATGTACATATATTTGTAAGAAAAATTTGAAAAACATTTTCTTATCATTTTGGATGAACTGAAATGATCATATTTGAATTATAGAACCATATAGATTCATATTAACAATTATTTACAAATATCGCTATTATACAGATAAAGTGAAATCTATTTTTCCTTATATTTTCAAATCAAATGTATATCTTTATAAAACTATTATAAAAGATTTATTATATCTTTATAACTATTCAAAATGAATTATTATTATTTAAAATAATTATATGGATAATTAAAATAATTATTTAATCATTAAATCTAAATTTAATTTAATAAATCAATTATCGTAATTAAGGGCATTATTAAAAACACATTTCATTTTCAAAAACAAATCAATTGATTTTATTTTATATTCTTGTTTAATTATAAAATAAGTGCATATATCTAGCTCCGTGCATGACATTTTACGATTATAGAGCTATGTACCATTAAAACAATTTTCTGCCATTTTATTGATTTAAATTTCGAGGAAAATATTTTTTAAATATTTATTCAGAATAAGATTACTATTACTTATTATTACGTGAAACAACATTATCTATATTATCGATATTTTATTTGCATAAATTTTAAAAATAAATTTAATTTACCAAAGTGATAAATTTGTGTGTCGTTACAGACATCCCTCCTTAAAAGAATTTCGTCCTCGAAATTACACCAAAACAAAACCCAAAGTTATTTGAGCAATATATGTTTATTTTTAAACTTATATATGTATGATGTACACAGATCATCCATATACAATATCTAATTTAACCTCTATTTGACTCCATAACTTACATCTGAACTAATATTGATCCCTCGATCCTCTAATGCAGATTTTGATCAAGCTTCTTGATCAGAAAACTTCGTTTCCCTTACATAACCCTCAAATATGATAAAAAAACTCAAGTACCCAATCATAAGTCCTCGTTGGTATTCATCATGAAGAATCGAGTGATAAATCCTTTTGTGGACTGGGTAAACACCTCAAAGTTCCGTACTCGAATCTTAGATTAAAATCATGTGAAGAAATGTTCTATGTATAACATTCGTACTTTATTTTGCTTTTCAAATCTTTATGAAAAAATCTCATAAAACTATTATCTTTCATTTAAATATCTTTATAAACCCTTTATTTCTTCAAAATATTTATTCATAAAAATATTTCTATCTTTTTTCCAAAAGAAATCGATTATCCTCTATTTTGAATAACACCATTATAATTCTTATTCCAAATTTCTTTTGAAATTTCTTTGTTAATAGACCTCCTTATAAATTTAATTCCAAACTTATATCACATAACTTTCCCTTTTATACCTTTTCAAAACATTAGGATCTCCATCTTTCTCAAACATCATTTTATTTTTGCTAATTACACTTTATTTTATAAAATATACTTTTATAAAATAATTTCTTAAATAATTTCTTAATAAACACTTTTTATAAAGACACTTCTTTATATTATATAATTTTTTATTTCAAAATATCTTATTAAATTCGATGGATATAAGATAGAAGACGTCCTCTGAGTGGACAATCCAAAGAGAAGTTTATTAATTAACATCATATTTATATATCTATTCCTAGTTTATCACAAACTTTTAGGAATAACTCCCTAGGGAATGCAGCTTATCATACATCACCATCTTATATATAGATATTTGAACTTCTATAGATACTATTGTTGGATCCTTTTTTGAGGTATATGGTGCTTTATCTTTAGGGCCCAAAATCAGCCACCTTTATTATAGGACAGTCTTTCATTAAGTGTTTACCTAGGTAGCACCAAATGCATGACCGGGGACATTCTTTGGCCATATGTCCTAGCCCTTTGCACCGATAGCAACCCTTAACCTTTCTTGACTGAATTCTGGGTTTCTTCTTTATTTTAGGGAACCCACGTAGAAAATGTCCTTGCCTTTTGCACTTGTAGCAGAATATATGAGTCCTAAATGATTTTTCTTTATTCTTTTTTTATGTTCTCCTTTTATCCCCTTTCTCTCTTATCCTTACACAGAATTGCATAATGACCTTCTTTACCACATCTTTAATACAAGATGCTGCCATAAGATCCTAGTTTTGATTTCACTTTTGCCTTTTGCACATGTTCTTCATGCCTGCTTTAAAGTCATCCAAAAATCTTTCCTCGAAAAATAAGACATCTGACCTAAGTGATATACTAGGATATCATTAGAAGATTTATACCATTTTTTATTGACCTAAAACCTTTTATCCAAATAACTTAATTCAACTTGTTCGGATTTTGAACTTTCCTTGATCATATAATGACAAGGGGAATAATTTGCCAGGTGTTCGATATCGTTCGCCCAAGCCAACATTTGATCGAAACTTAGAAGATTATTCCCACCATCACCAAACATATCAAGGCTGTATTCTTGGAACTTTCTAAAGGGATAAAGTATTATAAAATTTCCCAATTGTGCATTGTATATATAAAATATATTTCTTTTAAAACAGTCTGTCGATTTGCCTTGTTTAAAGGTTCAGAAAGCGTTATCGATATCATGGCATCCCATGTACCGACCAGAATCTATAAACCACTCAACATATAAATTAACACAAAACATTTTTATATCAAATAACAATCATGCGCTTATATATATATATATATATAATACTCTCAAAACTCATTCTAAGGTGTTACAAACCCTATCTCTAATGAGTCACTCATTATAGGGTATTAATAACCCTGGAAACTTACCCCAACAAAGCCTAGGTGTTCGCTTAACCTGAGCTCTGATACCAAATACAAAGACCGGGATTTTTGACCCTCAAAAACTGGGACTAATACATCCTCTTGCCGCAAATCCAAGTATCGGAAAGGGGAAAAAGAAAATAAAGATGGAGCATAATCTCATATGAGCAGAATAACAAATATTATTTCAATATAAAATCTTAACAACAAAATTTTTGAATATAATATCAAAGTCTAAGCCGAATTCAGCCTGGACAGTTGTAAACCCCTGTCCTCGCAAATGATGATAATGAAACAAAACGAATGCAGTATATGCAGTGGATAATAGAATACATTTATATGTAGATGACTCCAGCTCTCCTCTGGAAACTCCAGGCGCCTTCAACTAAACTTGAAACTACTCGAATCTGGATCGAGTATTCAAAATACTTGGGTAGGGCTTGATAAACCAGTGTGAGATACTCGATTTATAAATTGATGCCAGTTTAAAACTTTTAAAAAGAAGGGTGTCCTATAAGACTACGCCCACACATAAATACAGACAAGTTTATACCTTATGATTACCAAATCACTTTTATAACAAAGTAATTTGATATTAATTCTAATGACATTCATTTGAAAACACTTTTCAAATAATATATAAAAATAGCCGAAATTATTACATTGATTAAATTTGACGGCTTACTAGCCACTTTTTTAAAAGTAGATTCTACAATCAAAATATTAAAGGTAACGTATTGGAATTGAATTTCCAACATGATAGGGAACTAGTGACCATTCAGACCCGAAAAATCCACATATAACAGTCCTAGTTCAATCCAGTGGCTTTACATGGTCTCCATCAGCCTTCGAACTAAACTACTACGGTACCATGGAATAGCGTATTACCGGTGGCTTTACACGGTCTTCGTCAGCCTCCATACCTTTCCATGTATATAATATGGCAACAAGTGCATACAGGGAACTTCCCTCAATAATAGCTCAAAATTTGTCCTTCAGACCATATAGTATCCCGTGTCGTTCTTAAGGTGTGAGTTTCGTGAGGCTATGCTCCACAAAGCCACACTTTGCTTTCTGCAAAGCCACGTTTTGATCATCACAGCTTCCGCTTTGAATGCCATAATGTCATTACTTTAATCACTATTGAATTTCATGAACATACAACCTCTGAGCTCGTACGTCTCATAGAAGGGTGTTAATCAAACAAAAGTTGCCTTCTCCACCAACAAGCAGATGTACGTTTGTCAAGTCAACGTTTGTGATCTTAGAAATGCAATGTCAAACATGCGTCCATACAATTTCACGCTGGGACTGAATAAAACCGAAGGCACTCCTCCTACCACATCATGTCGGGAATTATCCCTAGGATTCAGAGCGATTAGTCCTTGTAATCGAAGATTTTCATAACTGAGCACTACTACCACCATAAATATATGATATGATAGATTTCACCTCGATGGATTAATGGCAAGCATTCCTTCATCATGAAGATCATCGCCTTTATAAATCATCATCATGTCTTCACTTTCGAATGTATATATTGGTTCGGAGTGGTTTTCGAATAGGAGTTACCCAAATCGAACCCTGGTTCCTCCAAACCAATCATCGATTAACAAGATGTTAAGTTCATATGTGATTATCAATCATCAATCAATTTAATTCGTCTTTTTATTCATTCTTAGATATCTCTTATCGATATATTCATTTTAGAGATATGTTTGTTAAATCATTCTTTTTCAGAACATATGTAACCATAAAGCCTCATTTATCAAATCCTTCGGTTAATTCAAAAACCTTTTTAATATTGAAATAATTCCAAACCATTTCGCCTTTTATTTAGGGAAATATTTCCAAATCATTTCTATGCAAACCAAGTTATTTAAAAATTGGAAAATTGTATTTTTATATGTTTGAAAATTTTGATCCAAGTAAACCAAATTGATTACCTCAACCATCGGGCCTATCCGGATAGCTAAGAAGAGCAGAAAACTCGTTTTCTAGACTCAAGCCTGGACACTCTCTCTGACACCCATAAGGCAATCAAGTTGTTTGATCGACTCTAAATCATTAAACCTTTAATAATTTCATAAATCCTTCAAATTACCATTAAAATAATTTATTAATCATCTCAAAACATTTACAAAAGATTTGGGAAAGAACGATGGAGTTTAAAACTATATTTTAAAAGTTATAGAAAAGTGCTGTGAAAAGTGCTACGAAAGTGCTTTTTAAGCAATACTGATCAAAATGGATTTCTATCATTTGGAAATTGTTTTCTATAACTCATATCACTTTTAAAACATTTTAAATGGTTTAAAATATTTATTCCACATTTTTAAGTAATTTTAAAACATCATTTTCAAAGAAATCCTGTTATGAATTCCGAACTGCAAAACCGTGATTTTTCCAAAAACTTGTTTTACTCATATTTCAAAGTCTACTTATCGAACTCTAAATTTTCTTTCTTTGTTTGAAAACTATGGATATAATAGTTTGTTAAAGTCTTATCTTGATTTTCTTTTTTTTGTTTGAAAACTATGGATATAATAGTTCGAAAAAGTCTTATACAAATTATTAAGAGATTAAATGTTCATATTATCACACTTAAAAATAGTTATACAAAAATTATTTTATATATATATAGTTTCATGTATGCTCTCCTCTTTTACTAGATGATCACATATTTTTATCAAAAAAATTTATATAAAGATTATTTATTATTTAATAAACAATGAGTCCTCACTTGTGGCTCCACTCCACCAATCTTTCCCGTAGCTTCTCGAATCGATTCCGCCAGCACTTGCTCCTATTTTCCTTGATTTGGAGCTTTTCAACTTCCTTTCTTTTTCTTTAGTGCTCTCAGCCTTGACTTGGGAGATGGGAAAAGCTCGGCTTTGGCTTGGACGGTGGCCATGGGTAATAAAGAGGTAGGGGAGGGGATTTCCTAGTGTTTTTTAGGTGATTTGTCTTTGTATATGTACAAAATTCAATTTTATTTTCTACTAAGATTTCTCCATAAATTTCCTGAAGAAGAAGCCATAGAATAGATTAGGAGAAGAGGAAGAAGAAGATGGCAGGATGTGTGAATGAATGAATGATAGCGTGCTTGCATTTATAGCCTTGGAAGCCTTAAAGGCTAAGTAACTTCACAAAAATATATTTATTTCATTATCCATCACATCTCCACTTTTCTACCATTATTCCACACGTTACTGCCTCCCCCTCCATGTGCTATAACACTTCATTCACTTCATGTATGCATATGTTGACTTATGCAAGCTTAAGGAGGAAGATGCTTAAAATATCTTAATATTTTATATTCTGTTTGTATTTTTAAATGTATAATTATACATGTATGTGTACGTATGTTCATGTGCATGTTAGTGGATGCATTTGTATATTACATATGTGTACATGACACATAAAGAATGTTGCATTGATTCCAAACAAATTTTGCTCGATAAACCATTGCCAATCAGAGAACCGATTCCCGGTCACATTTTTACTTATACTTTAAGGTACATATATTTGCAAACAAAATTTAGAAAACATTTTGTTATAATTTTAGATGAATTAAAATGATCATATTTGAATCATACAACCATATAAATTCAAATTAACAATTATTTAGAAAAATCGCTATTATACCAACAAAGCGAAATCGATTTTTCCTTATATTTTCAAATCAAATTTATATCTTTATTAAACTATTAGAAATGATTTATTCTCTCTTTATAACTATTCAAAATGAATTATCATCATTTTAATTAATTATTTGGATAATTAAAATAATTAAGGGAATTACTAACAATGTCAAAAACATATTTTATTTTCAAAAATAAATCATTTGATTTTATTTCATATTCTTGTTTAATTATTAAAATAAGTATATGTATCCAGCTCCGTTGTGACGCCCCACCTCTATACCCACGCTAGCCAAGAACACTCCGGAGTAGTGCTGTCAACTAGCACGGAGAATAAGGCTGTTGAGGAGCGACCATCCATGTAATTGCTTATCACACGGTGGCTATAAATAATCTTCGGAAACAAACATAGAAATAATCATATCACAAATCAGTCACAGATATTCATATCACAAAGGCGGAAGAAGATATGAATATATAACTAACACATGAAAGTGTACATCAGAGTAGTGGTCAGTAAGATCCACGATAATACAAAAGAATAGCAACACGTGCTATACAAAAGAATACAACTATGAGTCTATATCTCAAGTGTATACAACAAAAACTGCTAATCTAAACAGTTAGCCAAAAGTCAGTGTGATGAATCCCTGGGAAGAAGTCAAGCAGAAGCACCTGTAACATCTCGGTCTGACCCGAGTATTATTTAAGAAAATAATAAACGGGTCAGTCTAGCTATAAATATCAGATGACATGATATAACATAAAAGATATGGCATAAACATAAACATCCATAATGACATACCACTATAAGTATGTAAATAATGATCAACAGAAGATCAATCAATAAGAGATAATCAATATCACAAGAATCTTCTCAAAGATTCGGAAAGGGCATCATACCCCAAACTTGTACTCATAACAAGTCAATGACATAAATTCTAGAAATCAATGCAAGAAGTCCAGAAATCATAGAAAAGAGAAAGAGGCCTATCACATGACGGTCCGAAGACCAAGGGGAGCTACCCCACATGTGTGAATGGAATCACACAGATTAAGGTCCAGACTAACCAAAAAGCAAAAAGGTATGTGCGAGTGGAATCACACAAGTGGTGTCTAGTCTAACCTCGCAACAAGAGACATCGCACAGTTGCTAGTCTAAATCATCAGAATGATCGTCATGATCAACGAGAAGTGTCAATTACACTAAGCTAGTAAATATAGAAGTTTAGCTTCATGTCCCATAACCACTTGCTTAACTTAAATATTTACGAACAAACTGTAAATCTTCACTAATAAAATTGTCACAAGAGGTTCAATCGAACAAGTCCAAGAATTAACCGACGAAGTGAACGCAAGCGTTTCATACCACTTGTTTTACTAAGTCGTTTAATTAGATTTCTCATCCGAGTGAGGTAAAGGTTTGTATATACTAATAGATTGGAAAACGGTTTAAGAAAAGAGCTTTGTTACGGAAAATAGAGTTGAAATCATTTTGTTGAAAGAGTTTTGATATTTACTACTAGTATTGAAACCTTTATATTTTTTAAAATGACAAATCACAGAAGAGATTGTAGAAACAATCATCACAAAGATCACATTCGGAGATGTGAATAAAATCCAAGGAAATCAGCTCAAAAGCATCAAAGTGGAAGTTCCCCAACGACCAAACGTGGCCGAGATAACCAGAGATGGTTTGTCTCGAAGAATGGTTAACTCAGCATCTCAACAAAGCAAGTTCTGTTGAATGTTTTTCAGATAAGATCGCCTACAGAGGGGGGGTCCAGGGGGGGTGGCAACCCCCCAAGGTGGGGGTGCGGGGGCAACGCCACCGCTTACGGGGTTCGACCTGCCCGGTCAGGTCGCGGGGGTCCAGGGGGGCAGCGCCCCCGGCGGGGTGCGGGGCAGCGCCCCGACCAAAACGGTACAACCTAGTGAAGATAAAATGAGGTCTAACGACCTAAGGACTCAAGGGTCTAACGACCTAACGACTCAAGGGTCATACGACCTAACGACTCAAGGGTCTAACGACCCAACGACTCAAGGGTCATACGACCTAACGACTCAAGGGTCATACGACCTAACGACTCAAGGGTCATACGACCTAACGACTCAAGGGTCATACGACCTAACGAGCTATGGCCAAACGACCTAACGACTCAAGGGTCTAACGACCTAACGACTCAAGGGTCCAACGACCCAACGACTCAAGGGTCCAACGATCCAACGACTCAAGGGTCCAACGACTTAAGGGTTGCACGACTTAAGGGTTAGGCCAAGAGCGACCTAACGAGATAAGGTCCAACGACCTACGAGTCAAGGGTCCAACGACCTATCGGGATAACTCGTAACCAACTTAAGGGTTGCGTGACTGAAGGGCTGCACGACTTAAGGGTTAACTCGTAAACGACTCACGACCTATGGATGAACGACTTAACTCCGAACGAGCTAAAAATGGCCAGAACGACCTAAGGTTAACTCGTGAACGACTCACGACCTATGGATGAACGACTTAACTCCGAACGAGCTAAAAATGGCCAGAACGACCTAGGGTTAACTCGTGAACGACTCACGACCTATGGACGAACGACTTAACTCCAAAAGACCTAAAAATGGCCAGAACGACTCAAGTGCAGAAAATTCAACAAAACACTAAAAATTGGAGTTTTTCGCCAATCCAATCCAAACCAAATGCTAACATGCATGCAAAAATGATAGGGAATCATTCCCAACAGTCCAATATAGTTATAGGCTAGAATTGTGAGATAAAAATCTCACCTTTGCACCAAATATCAATGAAAATGAAGTTTTAAGCAAGCAAGAATCAATCCTTCTTCTATCTAAGCACAAGAAGCTTGAATCCAATGTCTTCTTCTTGAATTTGGAGTAGAAAGATGGATTGCAATTGAATTTGAGTTTTGGAATTTTAATTTCCCATTCCCTCCACCATTAATGCCAAAGCTTGATTAGTTAGGAAATTTATGAAGAGTGAGGAGAAGAGGGTTGGAACTTGGGCTTAATAGGCTAAACCAACCCAAAGTCCAAAGCGGGAAAAGTTAGTGAAATTTCACTAACTCCAAACCAATCGATGTTTATACTTAAAAAGGTTGTAAACGACATTTCGAACTCAATGGAAGTGGTCTCGAGTCCTAATTTGACCGTTTGCAAAAAGTAGCTTTTTGGACCAAAATCCGATTAACGAGTTAATATTTAAATAAAATATTTAAATACAAACTCGATAAATATGCGGGTTGTTACATCCGTGCATGATGATTTACGATTATAGAGCTATTTACAAATAAACAATTTTCAGCCATTTCATCGATTTAGATTTCGAGGAAAATATTATTGTAAATATTTATTCAAAATAAGATTACTATTACTTATTATCACTCAAAACAATATTATCTATATTATCAATATTTTATTTGCATAAATTTTAAAAATAAATTTAATTAATCAAAGTGATGAATTTGCGAGTCGTTACATAAGTTATAAATATTATTTAGGGATAGTTTGGCTCGCATCGTGATTAAGTTTCAGAACAGAGAAAACATCCTCCTTAAAATAAACTTAGGTCTCTAGTCCCTGTTTTCAAATCCACATACGCCAAAAGACCTAAATACCCTTTACTTTTTTGCATTTCAAACGTGCATAACTTTTTGTAGAAACATCGGATCAGCATACCGTTTTCATCAAAAAAAACATAAATTTTACAATCTTTAAATTGAGATCCAAAAAAAAATTATATTTGCAATAAGGCTGTAGTTATTCCATATATTTGTAGAGAATTCTGTAATTTTTGAGAAACGGCAATTTTTCTTCAAATGTCAGTAATTATTCAATATAATTGCAGTCTTTTATGCAATTATATGAAATAATTACAGACTTTTATGCAATTATATGGAATAATTGCACAGTTCTCTACTATTATTCCGTATAATTGCTGACTTTTCTACAATTATTCCATGTAATTGCCATTTTCTACAATTATATGAAATAAGCATCAATTTTTTTTCAAAGGTCAGCAATTATTCCATATAATTAAAGACTTTTATGACATTACATAGAATAGTTGCAAACTTTTATGTAATTATACGGAATAATTGCAGTCTTTTCTGCTATATTCCATATAATTGCGGACTTTTTTGCAATTATTCCATATACTTGCCATTTTCTACAGTTATATGAAATAATCATCAATTTTGCTTCAAATGTCAGCAATTCCATATAATTGCATGCTTTAATGCAATTAAATGAAATAACTGCAGACTTTTCAGCAATTATTCCAGAATTCCATACTTTTTTGCAATTATATTAAACAATTGCAAAAAGTCCACAATTATTCCAAGTAATCGCAGAAAAGTGCAACTATACCATATAATTGTAGACTTTTCTGCAATTTGCATATAATTGCTGAATTTTCTACAATCATGCCATATAATTGTAGAAAATTTGGAAAACATTGTTTTATAAAAAATTACATATGCTAATGCCACACATTAGAAAGATGATAAAATTTGCAATTTAATGGTGAAAATGGTTTGTTGATCCGTCGTTTCTACAAAAATTTATCGCGATTTAAATATTGGTAATTTAGGGAATGCAAATTTTAATTATGCATATGAGAATAACATCCACGTATGAAGAGCCAACGTAGCCATGGAGTATAGGGGTATTTTAGGAAAAAATGCAGTATTTGAAAATAGTGATGTAATTTATATATTTTTTTGGGGAGGATATTTTGTGCATTAAGTTTGATTTTAAGGAAGTGTCCCTTATTTTCTCTATTATTTATTTATTTAACTATAACACACATCGGTTAAACTAAATACACGAGCTCGATGGAATGCAATTTAAATGCTTTCGCTATGCCACCCTGATCCTTCTTCTCAACTCACTTGATCACAATTTATTTATGTAAGGTACTTGTAACGACCCCACCACGATGCCCAGATTAGCAAAGAACATTATAAGTACTCGTTTGGAGAATACGACTTATTAAGGGCAATCGAATGTGAATATATCTTTACACTAACACTGACACGTCATTTATACCTTTTCACTTAATATCTGAACTGAATACAGAGTAATAGACATACCGATGTCCCAGAATAAGAAACATATATCATATAAATAATAGTCACAAATCACAGCCGAATAAATCTCAACTCACATACACATAAATTTTGAGTTTACAAAATAAAATACTAAAGTCAATTAATATACAAGTTATGATTTTCTAATCTTAACTATATATCTCAATTTCATAAATTCGTAAGTGATATAACTAAATATCAAAGGTTCAACCTCTGATAGCCCAACCATCAATAGGTCAACTTATTTTGTAACCTAAAAAGTCTCGGCTTGACCCGAGCAAAATAACACCTAGGTCAGACTATCTCTAAATATCCAATAGGGTGAGAACAAAATATAACAAGAGGATAAGCAACATAAAGTAAATACAGGTATCCGAAATATGACGACTCAGAAAATTTGTTTAACTCGGAACTGGGTTACAAATTCAAGTCACAAACACGAACTAGTCACTAAACACAGAATAACAAAATTTACTTAACTTAGCATCTGTCACAAGACACAAGAATACATATTTATTCCACTATCACAAGACAAAAGAATTTTTTTTTGAATACCTAGAGAATCAAGCTTTGCTGGTAAACTCTAAGGAAGTATGCGCCGAATCCACAACACATACTTTAGGTAAATCATAAGGTTATGTAGTTGGTAGGGATCAAACCCTTGACCTTTAAGGTGAGCGCGGCATGTGCTAACCACTGCACTACTCTGGGGGTTAGATACAAGAATATATATGTGTGTGTGTGTGTAATATGTATATATTTCACAAACATAGAATAGTTACATAATAAAATTTCTAGAATCCAAGAGATCTTAATCCAAACTGATAATATTGATCGTCCAAAACAATCGCAATGATTGTACTCAAAACCCATGGCAAATGAAAAAAACGAATTGGTATTGCCCGAACCAATCCGATACCAAGGATCGTATTGAGACTGAGAACACAAAATGATCTCAAGGATAGTCTATTGTAGAAACCATGATTCGATAACTCTACATTTATTTACTGTTATTATTTTATTATGTTCAAAAAGAAATCTAGGAATAAACTTCTTAAGGATCTAACAGCCACTTGCCACACACAAAAAGAGAGTAAAATCTAAAGCGCCAAATACTATCACCTTCAATAATCACGAGATTTAACCAATACGTTCTATACCGTATAGTGAAATCCAAGTATTTACTAAAAGCTGATAATATCACTTATTAGGAACACCAAAAAACCCGAATTATGTTCTCTTCCCGATCTCACGACCACTTGTCGTACACCCGAAGAGAAAACAACTCTAAAATGTTAAGTACTTTCACAAATATGATCAAAAGAATTTAAAGAAGGCATCCTGCACTACCCGGTGAAACTCTTATATTCGTTAATGGGTTAATTGTCATACTCAATGAGTTATACCATAATCGACAAAGCATTATTCAAAAGCATTTAAAGCACTTGATAATGTTAGATAGATATTAGTACTTCCCATTATAGAATTAAGGTTCTAAAGAAATTTAATTGCTTTACCATTTAGAAAACACTCTTATTATTTTCCACCAATCCGAATTATTCCAAAAATCACTTATATAATTCTCCAAACGTTTCAAAATTCCAAGTAAGATATTTAGTTTACGAATCATGTCTGATAATTCATATATATATATATATATAATTACTTATTATATTCCTTTTTAAAAGAAAATTATTTTCATTTGATAAAAAAATTGAAATATAAAATTTAAAGTAAACTTTCTTTTATAATCAACTTACTTAAATACTTATATATATATATATATATATAAACCACTTAAACCAATTGAATCAAATGCATGAACAGAGATGAATATGAAATGTATAAAGATGTTTTCAAATCATAAACTGAAGGCAACAATTCAATTTAACAATCCAAGTGTACAATGCATGATGAAAAAGTATTTGCATGAGAAAATTCAATACAAAAGAGCATATAGATAAAACATAAGTATGGCAAGCATAATGCTACTATTCACCTAGAAAGAATTTGCATTTAAATCTAAACAAATAAGGTCAATTATATATGGGTGATGCGTGATCACTTCCCAAGCAAAGGCATAGAAGACATACAAAACTAAAGTAAACAAATCCCATTGCAAAGCTACAAACAACTACATTCTATTCTAATTATTTATATATATTCACAGTTTGATAGTTGCAAGTATAATAAAATGTTATGCACTCACTATCTGGCTATCGAATAATAACAACTTATAGTACTATGTGATTTCAAGAAGTGCCAGGCTATAAAGTAGAGGATGAAAACTTCCAAACTCATGTATACTTTTTATTACAAAACCTGATCATCTAAAATGTAAGCATGCCTATCAAACTAAGTTAAGGTCAACCTCTAAAACAAAATATAGCATAGATGTGATGTTGTACTAAATAGATTACTTGAACATAAATATAGTTTGTAAGCTATATATATATATATATCCTAAACAAGGAAACTTACCCGGTTTAATCAACAGTTATACTAAACAATTATTCATGAATATCACTAGTAGTTAATAACTATAAATACCATAATCATACGCTGCAACATGTTTTAACCACACAATAAGAGATCAAAGAAGGACCAGGCTCGTATGGGGTATCACACACAGTAAGAACAGATTTAATTATTGAAACTTCAACTCAATTCACTCATAAAAATTTGGATTTAGAAAATAGTAGTGTGAGGGTTACTCACCTAACTGTTACCTAATCCAACTCATCATCTTCGATGTCTCTATGCCGTACCGCTGTTCCACGCTTCATGCCATATCATCGCCTTGCCCATCGTCGTGCATCCCTGTCGATCGTCAAAGTCGCCAACAAGAGCATGCCACCAGATCGCACTCCTCTGAAGCCCGCGTTTCACCTCGCCTTGCCTCATTTCGTCCATAAGTTAGGGTGTTTTCTCGAATTCCCCCTTTTATTTTGATCGTGAGGTTTTCGAAGGAGAAACACGGAGATTGAAAATGTACAGGAGGTGGAAAAATGGGTTGACAAGGGTTAGGTTGTGTATATAAAAGAAATTATATGATTTTGGTTAACCAATGGGCTTAATTTCCACTTAAGGCCCAAAATAATTAAAATAAAGGAATTCCTTTTCTTATCTTAACCAATAGATTTAATTAATCTAACTAATTATGTCAATAAAACTAGGTTTGGCCATCTTCCTATAAATTGATTCTAATGTTTAATACCAACTCTATTTCAGAAAGAAAAAAAAATCCAATAATTGATTTAAATAAAAATCGACTAAATCAAATTCCAATATTTAAATACTACTTAAATCAATATTCAAGCTGAATTAAATTTCCAAATTAAATTACCAAATTAAATTACCAAGACGCCAGATTTATATTAACAAGAAATAGCAAATAATAATTAGTTAGGTCATTAACAAAAGGGTTGCTACAGACTTTCCCCTTAAGAAAATTATGTCCCCTCAATTTCCTTAATGAAAGAATTCTATACAATAAATTTCCTCTTAAAACAATTATTTGCAAATTTATTTCTAATTTCATTCCAAAATTCTTAAAAAAATTCAAACACTTTAAATTTACGAAAATGTTTGCCAGCATATCCTTTGTGTGGCTAGCATTTTAAAATATAACAATACGAATATAATTACATAATATACATCTCATCCCAAGGATGAGGCATTCAGTAGGGAAAAACATAAAAATGCGATATGTAATCCGAGATATGTACCTTTTCTTAATATTAGCAAGCATATACAACAATAAAATGCAAAAGTGAGCTCTTAATATGAAGCATGAACCTTCCGTACATACTAAACACTTAAACAACCAAATGATAACAAGTATATGGAAATAAAATCATCATACAAACATATTAGACTAGTCTATCCATTAACGATTTACTAGTTCATTTCTAGCTAATGTAAACATATCCAAACAATAGATTTTTTGAATGCAATTCAAATAGAAGTTTCACATATTAAAAGAGTTTTCCAAAGAGTGCGACAACTGTAAAATCTGAGCAAGGAATGAAAAGTTATAGTTCAAATTTTTTGATTTAAAATCTTAGTCCAAACCATAGCAAACTAGAAACTTGGCCTTCTTTGAAGTGGATTTTAAAAGTAGCTAGGCTCGGAATTTGCAAAAGTGATTTACACAAAAGTAGTTCTCTATTGAGTTAGCTTTCTAAAAAATTGTCAAAACATCGAAATCCAATATAAATTGAAGGAGATGTGATCAATTTACCAAGTGTATGTGCCCAAAAAACTTTAAATTCGGGCCAAAAATGTAATTTCACTTAAACCTATTTTTTCACAATATATTTTCTGACCTTTTCTTTCAAAATTTTTATGAATTCCATTCTAAAAAGAATTATGTCTCCATTTCAACGCATTAATTTTTTTTTTAAATCAATTATTTTTATCTTACCTTTGCTACTATTTTTCACAAACAAAATTTTAATCAATTATAAGAATGGTTAAAACTTCAAAATTTAAAATTTTCATTTAATCTTTTACTTTATAAATTAAATATTTCATTTCCATAAATAATATTAAGCCACCAATAATTGTGATTCGATTTGTTACTACAAAGTTGATTACCTAGGGTTTCAATATTATCTAACCAAGTTTCTCTACTACACACAATTGTCTCATAGCAAAAAATTATTTAAATTTTTTTTCCCAAACTCAAATAATTTCCATTTTCCTAAAATAATTATTTTTTATGCTAAAATTCCTCATTTGATGTTCGAGAACTCATATCAATAACATGGCGTCCCACATATCAATTAGAATCCTTAAAAAATCTCTAGACAAGTCAACGAATAAAATAATCACAATTTTTTCTTAGTCGTATTTATTTTATTAACACTAGCATCCATGCTTCCAATTTAAATAAATATAACCAAGCAATCATTTCTTAACAATCAACCATGCATACATCATTCAATCAACCACATATACGATCACTAAATACCTACCATGGTCAGCAAAAACAGTGTACTAACTTCTGCTGCGCAACTCTTATTAATCATAACATACTTAAAATTTCAACTTCTACACTCAATTTTCCAATATCTCAAAATAATTTTCAACCTTGATTTTAATGCATTAGTTTCCAAAAGTTTAATATTATAAATTCCAATTTGTCAATTTAAAACTTTTAGATCAATTTATGCCCCAAATGATTATCTTGATAATCATTTTATATTTCTATCCCTAATTAGATAATGAATATAACTAGGTTTCGGACCCGTAATATTATATGCTACAATGTTCTAACATAGCTCTGATACTAACTGTAACGACCCCACCACGATGCCCAGATTAGCAGACAACATTATATGTATTGTCGTCTGCTAATCCGGAGAATACAGCTTATTAAGGGCGATCGAATTTGAATATATCTTTACACTAACACTAGCACGTCATTTATACATTTTCACTTAATATCTAAAATTTATTTGATGTGTACAGTATTGATATAAAGTAATAGACACATCGCTTTCTCAGAACCAGAATAATATATCATACAAATAACAGTTACAGATCACAACGGAATAAATCTCAACTTACACACATATAAATTTTTGAGTTTACAAAATAAAATACTAAACCTGATTAATAAACAAGTTACGGTTTTCTAATCTTAATAACACATCTCAATTTCACAAATTCTTAAGTGATATTACTAAATATCAGAGGTCCAAACTCTGCTAGCCCAGCCATCTATAGGTCAACTTGTCTTGTAACATGCTCGGCCTAACCTGAGCAAAATAACATTTGAGTCAAACTATCTCCAAATATCCAATAGGGTGAGAACAATATATAACACAAGAATAAACAACATATAAGTAAATACAGATATCCAAATTATAATGAGTCAGAGAATTTGTTTAACTCAGAACAGGATTACAAATTTAAATCACAAACATAAACTAGTCATTAAACACAGAATAATAAAATTTACTTAACCTAGCATCCATCACAAGACACAAGAATACATATTTATTTCAAGAACATAGGACAAAAGAATATATATATATATATATATATATATATATATATATATTTCACGAACATGGAATAGTTACATAATCAAATATCTAGAATTCAAGAGATCATAATCTAAACTGATCGTAATGATCGTCCATAACAATCGCAATGATTGTACTCAAAACCCGTGGCAAACAAACAAACAAATTGGCACCACTTGAACTGATCCGATATCAAGCATTGTACTGAGATCGAGAACACAGAATCATAGAATGATCTCAAGGATAGTCCATACCGATCAAGTGATCGTAGAAACCATGACTCGATGGCTCTATATTTATTTACTGTTATTATTTTATTATGTTCGTAAAGAAATCCAAGAATTAACTTCTTAAGGATCTTGCTCGATGGCTCTATGTGACGACCCGGAATTTTCGAACATTTAAAATCGGAATATTTAATTGAATTAAATATTTAAAAGTTATTGTTTAACTTGAATTTCAAATATCACCATTATTTGGAATTAAATTATTGGATTTAATTATTGATAATCGGGTAAAATGTTCAATCTAGAATTTTAAACCGGTTAAAAATAATTTGAAGGCTTGTAAAATTTATATTGATAGTACTGAAGATAAGAGAAGAGTTAAAATTGAATCTAACACTGAATTGTTCAGTTTTGAATTTATATCGTTTACATTGAATTTAAAAATAGCCTTCCGAGGCACAGTCTCAGAATTCGACGAAACCAGTTCCATTTGGTCCGTAATATTGAATTATTATCGGATTTCAAATTTCATAGTAATTGGAGTAGTTGTGTGAGTGTACGATATATAAACGCGTTGGACTTTGTTTTGAAACAAATTCAAATTTAAATAAAATATATTCACTTTTTTTTAAAACCGATAATACGTACATCCTGCCTCACATTTTTTTCTCCTTCGTACCTTCCCCTGGTTATCAACATCACGTCGCTTTTATCTTTCAGCCGAAGCCATTATCCCCTTTTTATAAATCTCGAGTTTCCCAAACAGTTCGTATTCGATTCAATTAAACTCGTGCCCTCTCACTCCCTCAATTCCTCAGTTCCGCACGAAGTTCCAATCGTTCTCGCGAAAAATGAAGCCGATTCCTAAACTTGAAAAAAAAGGGTTAAGATAATGAAATCGTTCGTTCGAATTCAATTAATGGCCGACGTGTTATTGAGAGCGCACAGAAGGATGGTCAAGGCCGATGTGGATTTGGTTGCGATCTTCAGTGTCGCGTTAGGGTAGGGTTTCAGCAACGATGTTGGAGCTTGCATAGGATTGGGTGGAGGTCTTGAGCTTTTGTAAGTATTTGTATATAGACCCTATTATAATATCAGAGAATTTCTATAACAAGGTATTTTAGCTATCGTAAGGTAAAAACCCGACATGTTTATTTGTGGCGTGGTCTTACGAGATGCTTTTGTTTTTCAAAGGATTTTTGAAACTTTAATAATTAATTGAGTGCGATTTTCTCACGCTGGTATTCCAGACTGACTCGGGTATTATTTAACTATAATGCTCGGGTCAGACCGAGTATTATAGAATACAGGATATGACGCTGTGGAGCTCAGGAGACGAGCAGGATGGCGATACGTACTTCCCTACTTATATATATATATATATATATATATATTCCGCTGTGTTTGAGTTGTTGTGTATCTTGAGTTGTTGTGTATTCATTGTATGATATTGATGTTGAGCCATGATTGATGTATTCTGATGATGTAATATATAAACAGAGATATTTGATTTGAGTAAAGATCATTTATTATCTATTATACTTTACTCCGCTGTGATGGTTAGATTCTGTTGTTGTTTCTACTTTCTTCTTCTACCTCTTCTTCTTTAACCCAAATGGTTCGAATTTCTGTACAACTTGAGTTGATCGAGATAGAATAGTGTTGACTCAAGGGGTACGGATTTGCGGGTCGTTTCACTTGGTATCAGAGCATAGGTTGGTGATAACCTTAGCTCTGGTGGGAATTACTCATAAAATAGAGTCCGTAGTACTCTATAATGAGTTCGAGCGTAATAATAGATATGAGCGCGTATTTGTTAGTGAATATTTTTTTTTAATATTGTGTTGATTGATTTATTGAGTGGCATATGAACCTTCGTCGGCACAGTCTGCGCAACTGTATCGAAGGGGTTTCTAAACATTTGAATAGAGCAATCGACACGGTATTGTTTTAAATATGGGTAAATGAAATAATTTCACCCAAAAATATATTTTGATATAAGGAGTAGTTTTTGAAATAGCTAATAAATGGTTGCTTGGATGTTAGAAATGATGATATTAAAGTATTATCATTGTTAAGTAAAAATTTAACTAGAAATTGTATATAACTAAAATTTAAGGGAATAAATTCAGTATAAAATGAAATTTATAATTATGAATTGTAAATGTGAATTATAAATTGAAATATAACCAAATAAGAACTTGTATGAGCATAAGCTATGCAAATGAATTATAGTAAAATTGATTTAAGCAGGATTTGGAAATTTAAATCCCGGAGATTTTGGAAGTGTTTTGAAGATAAATAATAGCACAATTGTTTTAGAGATATTTGTGAAAGGAATTTGTTTTAATGAATTTTGAAAGTGATATAGCATTGAAATCACTTGGATTATTGGAAAATAATTCTGATGATGACGGCCGCATCATCAGTATTCATTTTCGAATTTCTAAGTGACAGATTGCTGCCAAATTGATTTGTTCAGAAAAAGCAAGTTTTTGAAATTTCCAAAGGAAATTTGTTGAAAATAAAAGCCATGATTGTTTAAAATTATTGAGAAATGAGATTTGAGATGTTGGAGATTTCAAGATGATTCTAAACTAAAAGTTGGGTGTTTAAAATCCTGATGAGATAAGTTGTAAGCTTATATATGGAGATGATTTTTAAATCAGGAAGGAAATATAAACTTTGAATGTTGAAAATTAAATTTAAAGAGAAAGGTTAAAAATGAAATTAACTTGGATTTGGAAATAAAAATTTAAATGGATTGGAATAAATTGAATAAGCTGGAAATAATATCCAGTTGTATTTGAATTAAGTTGAAATCGAATTGAGTTAAACAAACCTGAGTTAAAATAAAATAAAATTGGAATAAAAGTTCAATTGAGTTATCAAATGGAATTAGATTCTTATCTGGATAAATGGAAATTAAATTGGTTAAGGATTGGATTGAAGTAAATAAATTAGAATAACTCATAAAGGAATATAAATCTATAGAATAAAATATGCATGGAATAAAAATATGCTTGAGTTATAGATAAGCATAAGGCTTGAGTTAAAATAAAAGAATAATATATTCAAGCCTATGATGAAGGGAATTGTGTAAATAAATAAGTGTAAAACTCGAATTAAAAATACAAGATGAATACATTCAAGCCTGGAATGATTGTGATTGTATAAAATAATAAGTTGTGACTTATAAAATTGAGAATGGAATACAAAGCCCAAAATTAATATTTTGATGAATTAGAAAATGAAGGGAAAATCCAAACTTAAATTATAAAATAAATTTGAACTTAAGAAAATTTAAATGAAGAGATTTTGAGATTAAAATCAAGTTCTGGATTATAAGTTGGAGGAAAAGACTAATTAGATAATAAATTAGAAAATGAAATTGAACTGTGAGTTTACAAAATTGGGTGGTAAATTGAGAATGGATAGAGGATTCAGAACTTGAATTATTAATTTAAATTTAATGTGAAATGTTAACAAATTAAATATAATTGGAGAGGTATCGAATAAAAATAAAATTGAATTAAAATAATAATGGTTTGTATTGTGAATAAGATCCAAATATGTGGAAATAAATTAGATATGGCCTTGTAATCAATCGAGTTAAGTTGACTAATAAAAGAGAAAAATTTACTTGTAAAATGGAAATGAGCTTAAGTATAAATTTGAATAAATTGAAGTAAATTGACTTAAGCTGAATAAATCGAAGAGAGTTGAATTTAATTCAACTTAAACCAAGTTTAATGATATTGGATTGAAAAAGAACTTGGTGGGTTGAAAATAATATTTAAGGTAATGAAAATTCATAATAAATTGAGTGGATAAACTAATTATATTGAATAAATAAATGGATGGAATAAATAATAATCAAATGGAAGTGAACTTAAGTTTGAAGTGGAGTAAATCGAGTAAGTTAACTTAAGTTGAGAATAATTAGAAGCTCGACTAATAGTAAAAATTGGAAGACCATAAAATGAAGCTTAGTTTGAATTAATTCGGGAATGGTTAGTAATGAGCAAGCTTGGAATGGGTCGAGCTAAATAAATGGTCGTGAATGAATTAAAATAAAAAGGAAACTAAATTGGCAATGAAGATGAACCACCCGTGTTAATGATTTTGAATGAACTAGTTTGGTTAATAAAATAAAATGTAAGTGAATGGATTCAACTTTAAATGCAATGAAAATGAGAATATACGGATTGTGAATAAATTCGAAATGGAATAGAATTAAGTATAAATTGAGTTGAAATACATTTAAATTGGTTATAAACATAAAAACTTATTTATTCACGTAAATCTCGTCGAATTGCATAGAATAAATTGTCGTTGGATGAAAATGGACATAATTAAAATTCTATGTGTTGATAAGGGTAAGATAAATTGATTTTAAGAGCAATTGAATTAAATATGAGTTCGGTTTGCGTAAAAAATAAGTAAATGTAAGTTTGTGAGTTGTTAACCAGTAGGATTAAGTGAAACAATATGTGATTGGTTGTAAACAATTAAAATTAATGTTGGAATATTTAAATTGCTTATAAAAGTGTTTAATGGGCATTTCTTTTAGAATCCATATGTTTAACTATTGCAACTAAGTGAAATATCGATAAAACTGCATATATTTGGCACTTACATGTTTAAATTGAGTAAGTACAGGTACCTGGAAGCCGTGAGGCTGGATTGGGTTATGCTAATTGCTAAAATTTTAAGCCGCTTGCTTAAAAATGCTAAATAAGGTACGCCTACGCAATAAAATTAGGAAATATGAACTGTTTTTGGTTTTTCCGACCGTGTGGGTCGATTTATATATATTTATATCTTTTGTCAAATTGCACAAGCTCCTCCGTACAATGGAGACTCTGCCAAAAAATTTCAGAAATTTTGGGAGTTAGAAAATTTTTGAAGAATTTTTGTTAACGACAAAACGATTTCAAACTGGAAATTGAAATATAACTAGTAAATGAAACTAACTTAAACAATGACATGAATTGGTTATAAATGAAAAATAAAATTCAACATTTGGAGTTGAAAATAAATTAAATTCATATGATAATGAAAGAATTAATTTGAATAGAAATAGATATAAACAAAAGTGGGAAATGGAAATAAATATAAGACACATATATAATGCTTATACTAACTTAAGAAGGGAACGATAAATTCTTAATTGGAAATTGAATATTGCAAATATATTCTAAGTTGATATTTGAATGAATGAATATTGACATTTTTAAGAAAGTCGATAAGATGTTTTGGGAATATTGTGATTGGATATTGGGGCTAAACAGGATATGCAGGTATTATAAAAAGGAAAAGGAAAATTGGTTTTAATTTCAGATGATAAATTGAATTGCCTGACAAAAAGGTATGTATTTAAATTTGGTGTGAATTTGATTGGGAATTTGGATTGAGCCACTTGGCCTTTTGTTTTCTTTTTGGATTTGGGAGGCCGTAGAGCCATTTTGTAGTTGTACCGAGCTAGCCGCGCAAAGGAGACGCTGGCGAAATTTTTCGGAAATTTAGGAAGTTAGAAAAATTTCGAGCAAAATTTTGATAATTCAAAATTTGGTTTTAAATTGAAACTTGAGTGGTTAAACAAATGGTACAGTTTGAAACTAGGAAAAGGTTTGGAAAGTTAATAAGAATAATAATGGGTCTTTTATAAAAAGATGGTTGGTAAGATGTTGTATTGTTAGAAACTGTTTGGTTTTGAGGATAAGTAAACGGGTATTGGACCATTCTTCCTAACTAGTAATTTCGGGGACAAAATTCTTTTAAGGGGGGAGGAATGTGACGACCCGGAATTTTCGAACATTTAAAATCGGAATATTTAATTGAATTAAATATTTAAAAGTTAATGTTTAACTTGAATTTCAAATATCACCATTATTTGGAATTAAATTATTGGATTTAATTATTGATAATCGGGTAAAATGTTCAATCTAGGATTTTAAACCAGTTAAAAATAATTTGAAGGCTTGTAAAATTTATATTGAGTACTGAAGATAAGAGAAGAGTTAAAATTGAATCTAACACTGAATTGTTCAGTTTTGAATGTATATCATTTACATTGAATTTAAAAATAGCCTTCCGAGGCACAGTCTCGGAATTCGACGAAACCAGTTCCATTTGGTCCGTAATATTGAATTATTATCGGATTTCAAATCTCATAGTAATTGGAGAAGTTGTGTGAGCGTACAATATATAAACGCGTTGGACTTTGTTTTGAAACAAATTCAAATTTAAATAAAATATATTCACTTTTTTTTTAAACCGACAATACGTACATCCTGCCTCACGTCTTTTTTTCTCCTTCGTACCTTCCCATGCTTATCAACATCACGTCGCTTTTATCTTTCAGCCGAAACCATTATCCCCTTTTTATAAATCTCGAGTTTCCCAAACAGTTCGTATTCGATTCAATTAAACTCGTGCCCTCTCACTCCCTCAATTCCTTAGTTCTGCACGAAGTTCCAATCGTTCTCGCGAAAAATGAAGCCGATTCCTAAACTTGAAAAAAGGGTTAAGATAATGAAATCGTTCGTTCGAATTCAATTAATGGTCGACGTGTTCTTGAGAGCGCACAGGAGGATGGTCAAGGCCGATGTGGATTTGGTTGCGATCTTCAATGTCGCGTTAGGGTAGGGTTTCAGCAGCGATGTTGGAGCTTGCATAGGATTGGGTGGAGGTCTTGAGCTTTGGGGGAGAATGCGACATCAATAATTGGAAGGAGCAAGGCGAGTTCTCCGGTGAAGCCACGTTCTGGAATATGGGTTTGATGCTGTAAGGATTAATTTTATTTTAGATTTATTTCTAAATTTATTTATATATAAATTAGGAATAAATCTAAGAGGAAGATAAGGTTTTTACCTGACTTTCATTTCAAATTTTACACACACATATATAGGTGAAGAAACTTCTACAGTAAAGTAAAACACATTTAAGTTTTAAATTAATACGTATATTGAGTTTGGAGTAATATATCTAACCTTACACTCGATTAACAGTAAGTTGTATATGATATTAAATTTTCAGTTTGTAGGATTTTACCTATAAAACGTATATATGTCATTTAGTATAAGTAATTTCAAGGGAGTAAAATGACTATACACAATTAATTTGGGAATTAGATTGTCTCATTAACCTATAAAATTATTTTGGTTATCAAGATTATTTAAGAAGAAAAAATTATTATTAGTTTAATTACGCTACAAAATGTTAATAGACGGTTCGGTTAGTTCAAATATTAAAAAACTTATAATGTTATACAAGGTCTGAATTTGTGAAGAAACAAGTCGAGATTTGACTGGGATTGTGAAATTAAATCAAAGGTGAGTTAATCTCACTCAGTTGAATTTAAATTTAAATTTAAACGATCAAAGTTAAATAATTGGTTGAATGGATGAATTGATTTATGTGCTATAGTTTGGTATATTTTGGAGTTGGTATTTTATATTGGGCTAATGTCTGTGGATGCAGGGAAAACAGGTTGGAGGGATCCAACTGGATCCCTCAACACTTATTTAAATTATTTAATATTCTCTGTTGTGAATATTGATACTCTATGATGAGTTATATTGGGATATTGAATGTTATGGTTTGATTGGAAGTTATTGGGTATGATGAATTACTAAAAGTATATATACATATTGGATTGTGGAAAGAAAATAAAAGAAGTAAATTTGTAAGTGAAATAACTATAGGAAATTTCGAATAAATTGAATGAATGAATTGGAAAAGAAATAAAACAACTTTAAGATTTTAATAAATAAACCTAGAGTATGGAAAGTAAATGTCGAATAAACATAAAGTTAATGAATTTTAAACTTCAGTATTATTAATTGATAAAACAAAGCTTTTATTTTAAATTTAAGATTTAAAATATTGAAAAGAATAAGAAGAAATTGGGATAAGATCTATATTTCAGTTAAAAGTTTAAAATCAAACGGAAATTTATAACATTAATAATAAAACACATAATTAATGAATTTTGAAGGAATTGAGTACGTAAAGAGACTTAATTCAAGTAGTATAAATTGGGAATCAATTTGGAAAATTGATTTAAGTGATTGAGATTGGAAATTCTCCCTGGATAACCAAGTGCGTTTGTTAAAAATAAATTTAAAGGTTTTGTATTTGTTTTTTAAAAAAAAACAAGTTTTGGAAAATCTCTTATTTCCAATACTTAAATTCTAAAGTAAGTATTTTCTCTAAATCTACTACAGTAGTAATTATTTAAAGAATGACTTACTATTATGTTTTTAAAAGTATAAATCTAGTTTTATATTTTATAAAGTAACCTTATTTTCAAATATTCATATAGTATGGTATTTTTAATAAATTATTTATGTAGTTTTAACTTAAATGTTTAAAGGTATAGATTTCAAAGTAAAGTGTTTTAAATTATTTTTAAAATCTAGTTTTGTGCTTGGTAATTTCAGTGGAGATAGAAAACATTTGGGAAAGTTTATTCTGAAAAAAAAAGATGGTTTTGAAACTGTTTTCAAAGGATTGAAAATTGAAATATATCTTGTGAAGATATTTTGAGGTTAATAAATAATTTGGGAAATTATTTATTTTGTGATGAATGTTGTGAATATTAATTGATAGTTAAATCACCGACTATCAATATTGGACAAATACGTTGATCGTTTCGAAGAGACCGGGATCGAGATTTATTTCTCGAAAACCACTTCGATCCGATTTGTACGTTTTCGTGAAAAACGATTTTGGAATCGAAGATGGAGCAGTGAAGTGCAAGGGCTAGTCGCTACTAATCCTGAGGATATTTCCAAAATGGATGTAGTAGGAATAGTGCCTTCGGTTCCGTTCGAACCTGGGACGGACTTGTATGGATGAATGCTTGTGAAACATCGTCAGGTGGACGATGGACATTCTAAGAGATAAGTTCTAAAAAGGTAACGGTTAGCCTCAAGCCTCATCAACTGGGAATGACTGAAAATCAGGGGTTATGCGCAAGGCTAGGTGGGTAGCACCCAAGCAGGGTGAGGTCATCCATGTCTAGATGTCCCTACTTATTTCGGCTTAGTGGGCGGTTGCTGATCCCAACCACGGGCTGATCTCACTCGGGATTATCCAGTAAGGGTAGTCTCGGCCTTGTGTTGCAGGGGAGCGGGCGTACTCCTCGGTACGATGATCTAGGCCCCATAATGTGACAGGTGGTACCCCAGTGCCTAGTCATTAGTTGGAAATCCATTCTCCCTACGAGCCTTGTACGAGTTTTGTTTGTATTTCCCAATCTGTGGCTAGTAGCTGGAATTTAATGAATGTAACAATTTCGGCTATTTTATAAGTATTTGTATATAAACCCTATTATAATATCAGAGGATTTCTATAAAAAAGTGTTTTAGCTATAGTAAGGTAAAAACCCGACATGTTTATTTGTGGCGTGGTCTTACGAGATGCTTTTGTTTTTCAAAGGATTTTTGAAACTTTAATAATTAATTGAGTGCGATTTTCTCACGCTGGTATTCCAGACTGACTCGGGTATTATTTAACTATAATGCTCGGGTCAGACCGAGTATTATAGAATACAGGATATGATGCTGTGGAGCTCAGGAGACGAGCAGGATGGCGATATGTACTCCCCTACTTATATATATATATATATATATATATATATATATATATATATATTCCGCTGTGTTTGAGTTGTTGTTTATCTTGAGTTGTTGTGTATTCATTGTATGATATTGATGTTGAGCCGTGATTGATGTATTCTGATGATGTAATATATAAACAGAGATATTTGATTTGAGTAAAGATCATTTATTATCTATTATACTTTACTCCGCTGCGATGGTTAGATTATGTTGTTGTTTCTATTTTCTTCTTCTACCTCTTCTTCTTTAACCCAAATGGTTCGAATTTCTGTACAACTTGAGTTGATCTAGATAAAATAGTGTTGACTCAAGAGGTACGGATTTGCGGGTCGTTTCACTCTATATTTTGATTCATTAAAACAGTAAATAAATAACTCAATGGCTCTATATTTTGTTAGTAAGTTATCCTTTTGTTTTTTAAATGGCTCTATATTTATTTACTGTTTTTGAAGAAGAAACATGGAGATAGAAAATGTACAAGAGGTGGGAAAATGGGTTGATAAGGGTTAGGATATGTTTATGAAAGAAGTTATATGATTTTGGTTAACTAATAGGCTTGATTTCCACTTAAGGCCCAAAATAATTAAAATAAAGGAATTCCTTTTCCTATCTTAATCAATAGATTTAATTAATCTAACTAAGTAAATCAATAAAACTAAGTTTGGCCATCTTCCTATAAATTTATTCTAATACTTACAAACAACTCTATTTCAGGAAAAAAATTCCAATAATTGATTTAAATAAAATTCGACTAAATCAAACTCTAATATTTAAATCACTAATTAAATCAATATTCAAGCTAGATTGAATTTTCAAATTAAATTACCAAGATTCTAGATTTATATTAATAATCTCTAACTAATTGTAATTAATTAGGTCATTAACAATTGGGTTGCTATAGTACCTATGGCGCAAGATCAAATTAAGGCCTTCTAAAGCTTCCCTAACCGAGCTACCTCATGCTTACTTCACAGCCACACAGAGGTATAGTATTCACCACTAATACTGACACTGCTTGCTGAATTAACAACTTCTACCTTTGCTATCTACATCAACAACTTTATATCTCATATATGAAATTACACCAAGAAAGTGGATATAAATAATGATATTATAAATAAGAAATGCAAATATGTCTCAAGATAACTACTCTAAGAATCATCGTATATTCCTATTATCCCTTATTATAAGGTAACAAGCAAACACACCTAAGTGGACAAAACACCAAATCTTATCTAAGGTCAAGACTTGGTTTCTCTTATACAATGTATTGTTCCAAACCTCCTATGGTACCAACTATAACATCTTACCTCTATACTCATGCTACCAAACAGTATTACTAGGTAATATTGTCTAACAATATGGAGAATGAAGTTATAATAGGTTGTCGCACGTGAATATTTCCTTGAACTAACGCCGGTATATATTTCAGTATTATAAAATACTTACATATATGTACTCTATCAGCACAAAACGTTAAATACATGTTTCATGATAAAACATTACACAAAATAAAAAAAAGAATATTGAACAATATAGTGATAATAAATATAGTAAATGAAATATACAATTACAAGTGGGTTACAAAATAGTCGGTAACCACGATCCCTTGAAAATAAATACACCATATTTCCAAACATCAACATCTCCACATGACACCAACATATACATAAAAGAGGTTACACCATATACATATACAATATATTGTTCCACAAAAATCCTAGCCTCCAAAACTAAGCCCAACAACCATAAGCTGCTCACTTCATCCTGAACCTAAAAAGTCTCAAGTTGACCCAATTATTATATAAATGATAAATGGGCAAACTATGTCCAGGTAACACAGTCAGAGTATAATGGGTGATACTTTTGTGATAAACAAGATTGATATGTAACATATAAGTATGATGGAACAGGCCCACAATAATGACTTATCATATGCATCTTACATCCATCAATAATAGGCATACACTCTCATCAAATCATAACATACTAGGTGAGGTATCAATTATAAGTGATACTATGCGAATATCGTTCAATCAAGCGACATAGTACGATAAATATCTAGACCAACAACCTTAATGATAGAAAATTTTCTCGACATTTTGGCCTTAGAAGATAAATATGATATATGATGTGCAAACTCTAAAATGACACAAGAATCTCTTAACTGAAGGCACTAGGAGAGAATGACAGACAAGCATACATTAAGTCTCTAATATAAAATAGAATGACAAGCACATAACATATCGTTAGATCAGGAAATCTTAGATGATAGCTGAGCACATAAAAGGTCAATGATGTCACATAATCATAGCCTCTTGTAAGGTGATAAAATCAAATATCTCATCAAAAACGAATCTTCCAAAGTCGTCCAGATGCAGGATTGATGTATCGCAACACTACTCCAGGAGCTGTTATTAATAGCAGCCCCTTTCCTATAGTCCCTTAATTACTCCTAGAACCATGACACTAATATCCATCTGAATGTCATAAACAAACTACAAGGCAATGATGCACATTTTCATGGCTTCTACTTTCCAACGGTAACAGACTGGTGGTCCTTAAGTGATGTCTGGGTAATGTCTCTATTGACGGAGACATCCTTCAGCCTCAACGACATCAACTCATCAAATTGACATCACAATTCTGGGGCGTGACCCCACAATCAAGACTGCTAGTATAGATACTAGCCTATATGATGGTTCCTAATTATGTGCTTTCCAAAGTGACATGAGTTCTATAACGTAGAACGGTTACTCTCGACTATATAAGTCCTAACTAGAGTAACAATAAGTGTTACCGACTCCACGAGTCCTAATGTAAGAATCTCCATATAGTAAACCTTCGACTACTAGCCTTAAGATTAATTGATATCTCTTAACTAATTAGTCCTTATAGGATGTATCCATTGTTCCCAACATAACTCTAACTCATAGTCCTTAGAGAGTGGTAGACTGCTTTATAAAAAGAGTTATCTCTAAACGATGTCATAAATTCCTAACCACACATTACAAATGAAAGTGACATTCACTTGCAAAAGTAATCAAATGGATATACTTAAAGGCTCCATACCACTCAATGTTATTGATCGTTTACTAATTGTTCGTAAATTACACTCAATACAAAGGTGCAATATTCTATAAAATGAGTCAAAAGATTCATCAGGAAAATATTATAGAACATCACATACCACTCGATATTATTAATTCGTTTATTCAATATTCTTACTATAGAGAATTACACAGCATTTACCCAATTATTGATTAAAAATTGGTAATATTAAAAAAAGTTTCCTTTTCAAAATCTTCATTCTTATACCAAATATCGATATAAAATATCAAGGAGGTTTTTAATTATAAAATTCTCATTCTATTCCAAAATCTTCTATTTAATTCCAGACTTCAACATTTTAAAACCTTGTCTTTGATTATAAAGGACTTTTTCTTTTACCTCATTTAATTTTAAAATCAATATAATTTTTTATTTAAACGCTTTTAGACTTCTTAGTAAACAATCAAACTAAAATCCTCTTATCCTTATGATCCAAAAATCAATTTTTTGAATGGGAATTCTTTACTATTTAAAATTCAAGATTCCTCGTTACCTTTTAAAAATAGTTTATATTAATAAAATGTATCATATCATATTGAATCAAATTCAAAACTCGCTATTTCTTCTAAAAACATTATTATAATGGTTATTATTATTTATTTCTAAAGTTTCTCGTTTATTTAAATGTAAAGAAATAATGAAATTACTTTGAAATACAAATTTTTATATCCTCTTTTTAAAAGAGAAAATAATTCAGATAATTTTAATAATGATAAAGAAAATAAGTACATATATCTATACATTTAATTATAATCAAAATAATGTAATTTCAATTTTAAAAACAAATTATCATTTAACACTTCATAATATTTACTTTGGAATTTATTTTTATTATCTTTATTTTGAACTAACTAGTTTAAAATTTACACAATATATCCTTTAGATCTATCCTTTTATAAAAATCCTTTTGCACTTACATTCTAAAATACTTCCTTCAAAATTACATATAAATACGCATTTTAAATAGGTTTATATAACCATTTTTCAAGCAATCAAATCAATTCCTCCATTTTAATCAATTTCATACATTTTTCACTTATTTATAACATTAGTTTTTTTTACTTAAATGACATATATTGCATGTATAACCAACAATCAATCAATATTTCATCACAGTACTAAGTAAACAAGGGATTATGTTCATCAACATTAACAATCAACTATCAAACCAACTCAACTTTAATCAATCCATTCATGATCGACCGATCACCCATTGATTAAATAATATCATGAATATAGTGATATAGGAAATATATGTGAGTTATAAATATAATTCACCTATATAATGAATGTAACTACCAAAACCTGCCCTAGTTGCCATCGCTTGCGCTACCATCGATGCCAACTACTGCCAACACCTTGTGTCATGCTAAGTCGGTTGCGCACATCACCCTTCCTTCTCTTACATCATGAGCCAACCAATGTACTATGCCTTTTCGCATTTTTCCTAAACAATGTTGCTCCTTTTCACTAGGTCGTCGCATTACCCCTAAACGTCCATAATAGAAGCATCGGCCCCTTCTATTTACTGTGCAATGAAGATTTTTAGATATATCTAAGAGCATGCTATTTTTCCTATACATTCAATTTTTACATTTTGGGGCTAGGGTTTTGAGATGAGGAGATGGTTTTGGGTATTGAGGACTGAATGGTCTTGGGTCAAAACAACTAAATAAATGTGGCGTTTTTGAATAAAGAGGAGTAACACTTTTTTTGTTATTATTATTTCCTTCTTTATATATAAATTAGATACCTCAAGAGACCCTTTATGGGATTAAGCTTCTTATTTGTTTTGACAACATTTTTCTCGACGGTGGCCAATTGCCGTCCAAGTTTACTCTGATTGCGAGAGAGCTTAACAAGTGCTTGCTTTGGAGAAATGTTGTTATGGAGCTTATGAATTTCATCGTTGTCTGTTGTACTTGTCAACTTCAACAGCACTGATATCCACTCCTTTGGATGGACATCAGAGAATATGGCTAAGCCTTTGAAGAGGGAGATAAATTTTAACACTGTGAACCAAGGTCTAAACACAATCGTCTTTATTTCGTGGATCTTGGTGATCTATTCATATTGGCGATGAACAACTTAGTTAGGAGACGAAAATTTCTAAGTTAATTTGAGTCATACCCAATTAAATGATCGATGCCACTGGCTTTCGCAATTTCTCAGATGGCATAGCCATTAAAATCTACAAACTTAACAAAGGCTCCTTCAAAAATTAGAGAATTCTTCATTGAATCGAATCATGTTATGTAACATCTCCTATCTAGAAGCCCAAAACTAAACACTACAGATGTTGCAGTCATCTATATTATTAAATTCTGATGACTAAATAAAGCTATGTTAATGATATCTATAATACCAGAAGCACTTGAATATGAAACAACTCACATATTTCAAAACAATGATTCTTTATTAAATTCCAAAACAGATGTTTCATATTCATACAACATAATCCTAATACGGTCCTAAGCATGGATAAAATATACTTATTACAAAATACGCCAAAAGCGGTATATGAAGATAACCCCTTGAATGATCGGAGTCATATAGTTATAATAGATTTAATACAAACACAGTGGAAATAACAGCAAAACAAAGAACTACAACTTCTAAATAGCTATCTGTTAGCCTCATGCTTGCCTTCGGTATCCTTATTCGGTCATCCTACTAAACCTAAAAAGACCTTAACCCCTCAACCTACTCAAATCAATTTTGAGCATCCAATAGTTTAAGGGGAAAGCATAAACTTCGAGTCAGACATAAAGCCTAGTGTGAACAATATATACATCCGATTAAATATGTTAAGTGAGACCACGTCACTTAGCGGAACAGGTTTCCCCTCACCTATATTCTTTTAAAACATTTCTTTGTAAATCATTTCCTGGAACCAAAGTTGGTTATATATTGTAAAGCATCATTATGTAAACATACATAAAATCAAGCAATAAATGAATTATCTGCTTAACATATAAGTTTAGTTTGGTTAACTTTTAACCTTTTGCTGACTCGGGGCCACCAAACAATATAAACAAAATTAATCTAACATCTGTTGGACTCTACTCTTTTAGACTGTCTACCCTTAACTATCTGTTAAATACTCCTCTTCTAGATGGTCGTCCTAACTTAATCATCTCCCAAGTCATCTAATCCTAATGGCTTTTTGGGCTCACCAATAACCTATCTGTATATAAACATATATTCCTTTTAGTGTGTAATCATAATTTTAGTCTTACCTATGACCAAGCCATAAATTATGGACAACAATTAGCTGGGGCCAATAGCTAATGTATATGGTGAGACCTTATACTAGCCACGTGTGATATTTTAATATTTGAGTCATTTTACTTAGGGATTCCTTCCCATAATTTTCTTTCAAAAACCTTTTCCAAATGATTTAAAACATTCAAATCAAACTTACACAAGGAAAATACACAATCTCTATGCTTTATTCAAAATTAATTTGCCATGTTACATTTACTTTGCTCAAACCTTAGTTGATGAAAACATTTATTCATTTAAAAGTACCCCTTTCGATTCCATTGAAAGCACCCCTTTTCTAAACCCTTGAAAGCATCTCTTTCAAAACCAAGTAAAATCATTTATTTATCTAGGCCAAAAGGCCAACGCTTTTCATTCCAGAACTATACTTTGAAATCCCTTCAAAACCTTTGAAGTCTTTCCGTTCGAAGTCAATAAACTTTATACATCTTATCATAAAACACTTTAAAACATTGACATAGAAAGCCTTCCATTTCAACTCTTTTGAAACCATTAGAAAAAAGCATCTTTCGACTCCTTCGAAACCTTTTGGGGAACTACCCCTTTGGAAACCATTTAAAACAGCTTTCGAAAGAATTAACCTTTAGAAACGTAAACCTTTCGAAAGCTCTTTGAGTTCAATTAAAACATATGGAAAACCCTCTTCCAAAAGCATATAAGTCATCTCTTTCGAAACCTTAGGGTTATATTTCAATTAAAATAAAAAGGCCAATTAAAACATCTAGGTTGAAACCTTCCTTTTAGAACCTTTTCCTAAGTAAAGAAGCAATGGTTTCAAAACCATCCCTTCGAAAGCATGGGTGAGATGGCCGATTTTAAAAGATAAGTTTACCTTCCGAAACCATTGACTTCGAAAGGTAGCAACTAGGGGTTTCGACCCCTTCGAAAGCATTAGTTAAAACAAAAGAATACAACCAAGTAAAAACTCTTCCTTTGAAAACATTTGATTCATTCGAAAGCAACTGAGTCGAAACTAATCTCCTTCGAAAGCAAAGCAGGCGTTACCTTGGCTTATAAAAAAACACACTCCACCCTCTCTAAAACCTAAGGTTTCGACCAAGTGCCCCTTCACCTTTGTCCAATACGTTATATACCAAGTAGCTTGAAACCATGAGCATTGGTTTTGAAACCATTAAGGGTGAAAGGTCTGGGTCGGAACCCCCTGTGTCGAAAGCGGTAGAACATGCTAAAATCATGTTATTTTTTTAGCTTTAAAGAGAAAACCTTTTCAACTAACCTGCTTTTGTTTTCAAATTCTTATTGGTTGCAAAATAAATTTTCAACAAGTGCTACCAATATTTTCAAAAATAAGGAATGATTTTATTTTGCAAAATATCCCTTCTCCCTAATTAAATATACAAAACATTTAAGCCGCGTTCATTAAATAACCTTATATATTCACCAAAACACTAAGGAAAAATCTGGAAAAATTGCATAAAATCAATTTTAATATATTTTCCAACATATATAAATTTCAAACCCAAATAATTATTTATTTAACCATCAATAATTTATAACCCAATAATCATTTTCTTTATTAGAAACAAACATAAAATCCACACTAATTCAGAAATTTACGATAATTGAAAATTATCTCTAAAATATCAAGTCCGATCTACATTTAAATTTTCAAGGCATTTGGATGTTATTTAGTAGGGTTTTCTTATCAAACATATCATAAATATTAATATGAACATGTATAAATCATCAACATGCATATAATAACTTTAATCATTCAAAACATGGCATAAACATGCAAAATCATCGTGGATCTAACTTAAAACCGAAAACTATGAGAAAAAGGGGATGTAGTGATCCTTCACCTTAGCTTTGAGATTAAAGGATGTTAGATTTGATGTTGAATATGTTGGATTGATTCTTCTTCTTGAAAATCTTAGCTTTATCTTCCCTAAAGATTGAAAATGGTTGTCGACCTTAAGATATTTTAGTTTGAGAGAATGAAATGAACGTGTATTTTCATTTCCTAAGGGTTTAGGGTATAAGTCTGTCCAATTTCATATTTTTTCCTTCCTTATTTCCTAACATATTTGTTCATATTATCTCGTTTTGATTTATATTTAACATGGCACAGCTATCCTTAGTTAAATCAAATCTCAATCTATTAACCATCATATTATTTTATTTTATTTAGCTAACTAAATACCTTAAAAAATGTTATAAAAGTATGGGGTGTTACATGTTACTACCATCTCATTGTGAAGTCAAGAGCAGATCTGGCTATCGGAAGGAACAACGGTGGATTCACGAGCATTTTTTGTCCAGGGAGCCATTGAATTGAATGGAATTAGAGAAAAAAATTGAGTTTTGTGGTAGTAGAGGCTAGGGTTTCATTATTGCTCACATCGCCTTTATCGATGATATAGCCTTTGGAATTATCTCCAAATATGACATATCCTCCATCTGAGTAGATAATGTTAGTTGGCATATCTTTGTTTCATGTCATAGGTTTTGAGCAACCACTATCAAGTATCCACTTTCCTCTTTTCTTTGTTGGTACCTGCAAAAATTATAGGAGTGATGTTGGTACCTTTTAGTTCGTGAGATGATGGTTTTGATGGCACCTTAGGACTTGTTTTAAAATATAAATTCTAATATTATTGTACATACATACATATACATACATACATACATACATACATATATATATATATATATATATATATATATATATATATATATATATATATGCAGGTATTGAAGAATGAAGACGGTACATTGCAAAGATTCAAGACTAATGAGTTCAAGGTCAAAGTAATCAAGACTGAAGACTCATGAGTATCAAAAGTTCAAGATTTCAAGAGTTCAAGATATCAAGATAAGTATTAGAGTCTAGATTTATGTTAAAACATCATGGTAGCACTAAAAATTTTATTCGGATTTTAATTATGGGATGGAATCCACCTTCTCGCTTTAATAGTGGGATGGAACCCACAACCTCTTCAATGGGATGGAACCCATGACCTTCACTGGTGGAATGGAATCCACAAAATTTTTAAAATGATATTTTTTAAATATTTTTCCAAATTTAAAGCCATCTCTCTTAGTTTAAATATTTTAGCCTTAAACTATTTTTATTATCTTTTATATTTTGATTTCAAAATCATGTCTTGTTTTTAAATTATCTCCTGGTTTTAATATTATAAGTTTTAAAATCTCAAAAATATATTTTATACTTAATTTTTAATATTACTTTTATATTCTAGATTATATATTTTAAAATTTCTTTTTAATCTCTTTTATAAGTTTAAATTACATTCAAAATTGTTTTGTAAACTTCAGAAATTGTTTTGACAAGTTGTAGAACAGAAATCACTTTCAAAAGAAAAATCAATTTTCAAAATTCAAAGGGGCTTGTCGACATACCCCATCCCCCATGTCAACATAGTGGCCGTTAAATTCAAATTTTAAATTTTCAAAAGAAGTTTTTGTTCGTCGTAACCTTTCGTGAATGGATACGACCATCGTTCTTCTATAAATACCTCATGTTTTGAACGAATTTTTAACAGAATTTTATTCATTTCTTCACTCCTTCTCCACTCAAATATTCTCTAATATATTAACAAAACTTTACCAAAATCCTAAGTGAATCAAACTCGATTATCTCTAGTTTGATTCTCTGTCACTCTCTCTCAAAGATATTGGTTCTATTTAGAGTTATAGGACCATTTGTAATCAAAGAAGCATATTGAGTCCCTCTATCTATCAAACTAATATTGGAAAAGGTGTTATTGTGGCCTACAAATCAATTGGGTGTGATTGTCGTCCATATATAAATTAGATGATCTTGTAGCCTAGTTAAATCAAGAGAGTTTGCCCTGGACTCGAAGATAGGAGGGTGTATCTCGTAGCCTTGAAATCGGGATTGTAATATCGACATTATAGTTGAAAAGAAATCTACACAAGAAATTGTGTTGGAATGGATATAGGGTAACTCCAAACCAGTATAAATTTTGATGTGTTCTTTCCTATTACTGCTTTTTATTTACTATTTGCATCTGTGTTTGATTCTTTGATTGTCTCTGTATTTGTGAATTGTATCTGTATGTGTTTAATTTCAAAAGATTTCAAAAATTCCATAGAATTCATTAAACACTATTCACCCTCTAATGTAGTCTAGCCTTATGGTCTGTAATCCGCATTCCCCACATTTGGTATCTGAGCATTTGTTTTCAAGTTTTCATAACCTAATTTTTGAAAAGTTTTCAAATGGCTGCCAACACTGGCAATGTCAACACTCCCACTAGTTCATTAATAGAGGGCCAGTCTACTGCCAGACCACCATTTTTTAATGGCTGTAATTATTCTTATTAGGCATGTAGGATGAAAATATATTTACAATCAATAGGGTTAGACACTTGGAATATCACACAAACTGAGTACATTGAACACACAACTGATTTTGCACAGTGGATTGCTGAGCAAAAGACTGTTGCACAAAACAATTCCAAAGCCATGAATATTCTATTTTATTCGCTTGATAGAAATGATTTTAATAGAGTGTTTGTCTCTAAGTCTGCATATGAGATCTGGAAAACTTTGCAAGTTACTCATGAAGGAACAAGCAAAGCTAAACAGACCAAAATGTCCATTTTGACCAATCAAATTCAATTATTCAAGATTAATCCAAATGAGTCCATTTCAGACATGTATAGTCAGTTTCAAGATATTGTACACTCACTAATTGCATTAGGAAAGAACTTTTCTGAAGAAGATCAAGTTGGAAAAATTCTGAATTTACTGACTGCGGAATGGGATCAGAAGACTCTATTAATTGAAGAGGCTAATGATATCAGTACGCTGAAAAGTGAAAAACTGATTGGAATTTGATGTCATTTGAAGTACAAATGCAAGGGAGAAGAGAAAGCAAGGCGTTAGAAAAGAAGTCAGTAGTGTTCAATGCAATAATAGATGGTTTAGACTCAAACAGTGACGAGGATGAAGAAATAGCTTTGATGAAAGTTTCTGAAATACAGAAAGATGAACAACTATAAGGGAAATGATCACAAGAATTCTGAAAATAATAATGAGACTCTCAATAACGTCAAATGCTACAATTGTGACGAGCCACGCCACTTGAAAAGAGATTGTCTGCATCCAGATAAGCAGAAATTTCCTCCAAGTAATGATTCAAAGAAAAGGAAGAGAGCGTATACTGCTACACTAGACGATTCAGACTCATCCTCCAGTGATGAAGGTCGAAAGACGAAAAATTCAGATGTGTGTTTTACAGCTATCCATGAATCTGATGATCTAGGAAATATGGATCTAAAAGTAGATATGCATTTACATTATGTTGGTTGAAATTGATTGCTCGAATGTTTGAATGCTTGATTGATCGTATATTTTGAAATTACTTGCTATTTAAATTTAAAAAAAATTGATTTTCAAATTAATATTATTTTAATAATATTTTAAATAATAAAATATTAATATTAAAAAGTTATAATGTTTAATATTATTTCAGATAGAATATAAATTAGATTATAGGATATATATATATATAATTAGCCAAAAAAAAAATTAATCACATGAATTACTGGACCCATGTTGACATGGCCCTACCATCCATGTCGCCATCCCCCTAGGAATTTTGAAATTCAAATTTGAATTCAAAACATTGAATTTTCCTCCACCTTTTCACCAACTCCAAGGCTCTAAAAAGGTGTCTCTTGACCAGAGAACATGACTATTGAATATCTATTTATCTTCTTATCTATATCCTATTTTTTTCACTTTCATTTCAAAATTCAAACTCTCTTTCAAACTCTCAAGCTTACTACTCCCTTCAAAAATGGCTTCCTCAAGCACTCCCTCCACCATTAGCTGTCCAAAGCCATCAAAGAATACCTCTACAATGACCTGAAAGCTATCAAACCTTACATAAGTTATGTAAACATGGGAAAAGTCCATACGGGAAAATTTGCAATTTTTTAATGATTTTCCTTCTTATAAACTCAATATTCTTTTCGAAAAGAATCGAATCTCAGTGTAATTGATGAATCTAAATAATATTTCATTTGTTATCCTAATCTTGTTAAAATGTTTTATGCGAATCTGAGTCGTGGCTTTTATAATGAAAATGAAGGAGAAGTTTGGAGTAGTTTTAAAGGAACACTAATTGTTTTGAATAATGAGATTTTGGGGTATATTTTGTGTTGTAAGTATACAAGAATGAATCATTTAGATTTTCAGATTGATGTACATGATTGTGAGACATTTCATCATATTTTTGATGGAGACGATAACTTTGAATTTACAAACGAAGATTTTCGTCCAAAAGCAAGAATTCTTAATTTCCTTTTGCAACACACCATAACCCTAACATTGAGAAATTTCAATCATCCGACCTTGAAAGTTTGTAAGGATATTTTTATTATTTATGGCCACTATGATATTAGTTGGGTGCAAGTAATTTTGGACGAACTTCGTCCCGAAAAGTTTACCTTTGGAGAAAACACTCTGTATCATGGAATTTATCTTACTAGGATTTTTAATTATTTTGGAGTTGATTATAAAAGAGAGGAATTTGTTTCTCAAAAAATGTTTAACCATGGAAATATCTCTCTTATGAAAATCCCACTTGTGTTTCAACGATATGAAAAACTTATGGAAAAAGATGAAAGGATGGCACATGAAGAATTAAAAGAAGAAGAGGAGGAGGAAGAAGGAGAGGAGACGGAGATTGAAGAAGAAGGAGAGGAGGAGGAAGAAACGTCTTTGGAAATTATTGGATATCCTATCACTCCTAACAATCCATCTAACAAGACTCTTCTCAAAAATCAAAAGATAACAGTGGAAAACTAACGGATTCTCAAAAGATCCGTCGGTAAAAAATTGGATAAAATTTCCACTAAAATGAACAAATTCTTTGGGAAAGTGAGTCGCAAGCTTGGTCAATCTTCATCTTCATCATCCTCTATGGAATTCTAGTTTTATTTCAATATGTATTAGCTTGTATCTTTTGATTAGTTAATGTTATGTATTGTTTATGTAAAATCAACTAAATTTATCAATGAAAAATCGTTTATTTCTATCCATTGCCTCTAAAATATCTATGGAATGCTTGTTACTATATTATATAAGTTTATATATATAGACTTGGACATAATATAAAGAAACAAAGTAAATTTTCAAATTGAACAGAGGCATGTCGACATCCCCCTACCCCCATGTCGACATGTAAAGGCCAGAAAACAATTTTTGTTTTGAATTTGAATTTGACATAACTACCTTTATCTTTTCATTTCAAACGGCTTTCTATCTATTTAAATACCTATTTCTTCCATAAAAATGCACATTTTCAATTCTCCATTATTTCACATTTTATCAAAAATGGCCTCTCCTATCCATAATCTAAGTGAAAATCTTGAAGAAACTCTCAAATCTTTCAAGAACACACTTACTTTTATCCTTCACAATCAACGACACTTAGAATTAAGCCAAATGCAGATGCTAAAAGAATAAGAAAGGCACTTTAATGGATGATTTTACCATCAATGTCACGACTCGAAATCCAACGATTGAAAATCGACATCAAATACCTCACTTGTATTCGACTGCCGGAGATTCTAACGTTGAACTCCAGTTCGGATGGAGTTTATAACAACATTAGATTAAAATAAACAGCGGAAAAACGAAAATCAATGATCACAACATAGATACAACTTTGATACAATATCCATTTAAATACCGATTACCAATATCAAAGTGATACATGTATGATACAACAACAAAACGATAACAGAAACTTCAAGATTAATTATCTTTAATTACAATTGATTAAGTCTTTAATCAATGATTAATTATCTTTAATCAATGTTTAAGTCTTTAATCAATGATTAATTATCTTTAATTACAATTAATTACAGAAACTTTCACTAGTTATCTTTAATCAATGATTAATTATCATTAATTACAATTGATTAAGTCTTAATCATCTTCATTAATTAATCATTCCTTAATTAATTATCTTAATTAATTAACCCTTAATTGTTAATTAATTAAATCTTAATTACTTTTATTAAATAATTACTCCTTAATTAATTAATTAACTAATTACAAATTAATTAACCTTAATTATTTATTAAATTAATCTTTAATATTAAGTAATTAATTAAGTAATTACTTTTTAAGTAATTATATTAACAAAATCAATAATTGTTTAATAAACCAAGAGATAAATTAATTACTTTGATTATCCTTTTAAACCTTGTTTAATCATTATTCTTATACATTAGTTGCCTTAAAAGGTTAAGATTAGTTTAAACATCATCTTATCTTAATTTCCTTTTTATTTCATTATTTATTTAATATAAATAACTTAATAAAATAATGTATCAAATTTAAATAAATTAAAATTTAATTACTTTGAAAATATCTTACTTAAATCTTTAACTAATTCAAACTTTAATTTAAATCAATCATTTTGAAACCATGGTTTTAAAAAGGTTTAAAAGTTTGAATTTTTTTTAAAGTAAACTGTTTCATACAACTGACCCGAGCCGCCTTCGAGTCACACCCGAGACAAATTCTTGTTTGCTTCGGGTTTTATCAAAATTCTACCCGTGCGCATATGTTTTCTTTCAAACTTCAAATTTTCGAAATATTTACCCGGCATATCAAAATCTTACTCGAGTCCAGTCTCGAGTCAACACATGATCCTCCTGAGGCTTGCTTCGAGTCACCCCTGCTTCTTTCTCAATTTTCTCCACTGACACACCCTACAGGTGTGCACATGCACGGTCAGAATCGCCACCTTCGGTCGAAGCTCCAGCCTCCATCGAGTCGACGATAATCCACCTGAACCCCACGAGCACCCAGAAACCCATAACGTCGACGAATTCAATTTTTTTCTATCGACCCCAAACTGGAGCCAGAAATGATCATCACAAAATCGCTTTGTTCTTCCACCTCTGGCCATCAGCAGTCACGTGATCGCACCCGAAACTCCACCAATGTCTAACGTTTGTATCGGCACTGGCGTGATCGACTCCGATCGACCAACAATGTCGCATCAATCAAAATTCCGACCACTACATAAAAATGGGTTTAAACCCTAAATCCCTGCCTACCCATCGCCACAGTGTAATGTAAATTCATTCGACATTTTTCTGGTGGTGCCTGAGTCGTCCTCCTCCTCCAAGAGCAACCCCGACCATTCCCATTGCATTGATCGCCAGTAAAGCCCGAAAACAAGATTCCAGTTCATCGTCGAAATGATCTCACCAAACATAATTTAAAATCTTGATTTTAATCTTAAAAATCAATATTTTCAAAAACGATTTAGGTTATATAATCAAATCGAATAATCAAAGAAATCAAATTTTAATTATAAGTTGAGTTTTATAGTGCTTTCTTGTTCCAGACTCCATATTCTTGATATTAGTTTATAATAGTATTTTTAAAATTCAGTTCGAATGAATTTGAACACCTTTTTTTTTAACACTTCAATCTAGTATAGACTAGAAGTAGAGATTTTTGTATTTGATGGTTTTTTTTAAACCTGGTAATAATGACAGGGGTTAATACACCTGCACATGACCATGCACAGACAAGATAGATACATATATTCATAGATTGGTGCATGCAACCAATGTTCAAACTTGCTTGAAACATACATTCAAACAACAGATCAAAAATCAAAGTTTTAAGGGGTTTACTCATCAGTTAACCTGAAAACAGAAAGCAGAGAGGAAATTCTGGAAGTTTGATTTTTCTTCCGAAGTCTGGAAAGCTATTTTAAATTTGATCCTGGATTTTTTTCCTGCAACTAGTTATGTAAATTTGCTTAGCTTCTAATGGATTTACTTGCGTGATTTCTTAACAAATTGAAACTCAAATTCTTAAAAGGATTTACCTTCAGTTTACTTTTATGAAAACAGAGAAGAGCCTGATATTCTGTTGAACTTAAAAAATCTAGAAATTGCAAACGTTGACTAGTTTAATTTACTGGAATGATCCTTGTTGTTTTAGATGATGAAGCTTTGATTTGGTTAGCTGAAACTTTGCTGAGTTGAATTTTAGTTTCCCAGTGCTTGATTCCTGAATCTCTTTTGATCATGAATTGCTGAATAAAAGTTTGAAGAAGAAGCCTTTGTTTAAATTTATTTTGATTTCTGGTTTGTTTAATTATTTTAAAAACTTGCTTGATGATCTGGTTTGAGGATTTGATGCTTCTTAGATGTTTTTTTCTTTTGTTTTCTTTTGGTTTTGACCTTTTGAAAATGGGATAAAAGTGATGAAAGCAATGAGAGAAATAGTTTAAATTTCTTTTATAAATTTTCTTAAAAAATTAAAATCAAAAGAGATGACACTTGTTAATTCACTTTCTAAAATTTAAACACTTGTTACATAGGGTGCCTCACTAGTTAACACTTGTATTACTATACATGAATATTTTAAATAAAAGTTCTTATATTATTTTCTTTTCTTATTTAAATAATAACATTCTCTTTTATATTTATACAAACTTTTAAAAGAAAAGGTTTTAATACTAATTTATGAAACTATACCCATATGTTAATATATTTGAATCCGAATTATTTTACTTAATATATTTATTTAAATTTAAATTTAAATTCAAATACAAGTTCAAATCCAGATTCAAATTCAAATTATAAATTCAATCCATTCTATATATATAGATAAACAAACTCAATATTTCATTTGTTTTGAAATTTTAAAATTAAATCAAATTAATTCAAATTCAATTTCAGAAATTCAAATAAATTACTAGTTTTAAATTGATAAAATTCTAGGGATGTTACAGGTTCCCCCCAAGAAAATTTCGTCCTCGAAATTTGAAAGAGAGAGAGAAAGACAAACAAGGAATTATATGAAGATATAAAAGATAGAGAAATGCTTACCAATCAAGCCGGAATATCCACTCTGCAATTGGGATAGGACTTTTGCATGCTATCCTCTGTTTCCCAAGTGCAGTCCTCTAGATCGCCACTCCATTGTACTTTAACCAGTTTCACAATTGTGTTCCTCAGCTGCTTTTCATCACGATCAATGATCTTTATCGGCTTTACTGCTAGATTTGTTGTGATCTCCAAATTCCGCTGAGCAACTTCTTCAACGATACTATCTGGGTCGTGCACATATTTTCGAAGGTTAGAAATGTGGAACACATCATGCACGCCAGATAACCAACTGGGTAGCTGCACTCGATATGCTAAAGGACCGATCCTCTCCAAAATAGGAAAAGGACCAATATAACGGGGTGCCAGCTTACCGGTTTTCTCAAATCTTAATACACCACGCATTGGAGACACTTTCAAGAAAATAGAATCTCCAACTTGAAATTCCAATTATCTTCTTCTACGGTTATAATAGCTCTTCTGACGACTTTGAGCAGTTATTAACTTCTTTCGAACAAAATATACTTTCTCCATGGCTTCTTTAATCATATCTAGTCGAAGGACGAGTCTATCACCTGACTCGATCCAACATGTAGGTGATCGACACGGACGACCATATAAAGCCTCGAAAGGAGCCATTTTCAATATTGGCCTGAAAGCTATTGTTGTATGAGAATTCAAGCAGATGTAAATGGTCCTCCCAAGAACCACCAAAGCCGAGAATACAAGCTCGCAAAAGGTCTTCTAAAATTTGATTTATCCTCTCAGTCTGCCCATCAGACCGCGGGTGATAAGCAGTACTGAAGTTCAATTTTGTTCCCAATGCGGCTTGGAATGCCTCCCAGAATATACTAGTGAAGATCGGATCATGATCACTCACTATACTGCTGGGTATACCATGAAGATGAATAATCCTTTTTATATATATCTCTGCCAAACTTGTCGCTGTCCGGGTGGATTTCACTGGGATGAAGTGAGTAGTTTTGGTCAGACGGTCCACTATAACCCAATTGCTTCATTTCCTTTCTTAGTTCGGGGCAACCCGTCATTGAAATCCATCGATACTTGATCCCATTTCCACTTCGGTACTTCCAAAGGCTGAAGTAAACCCGCCACTTTCTTTTGATTGCTTTTAATTATTTGACAGGTAGCACAACGACTTACATATATAGATATGTTCCTTTTCATTGTCTTCCACCAGAAAGTTCTTTTGATATCACGATACATCTTATTAACTCCTAGACGGATGCAAAGTTTAGACTTGTGACACTTGTCCAAAACTTCACATTTCAAATCCAGAATTTCAGGGACATAGATCCTGCCTTTCAGTCTTATAATTTCTCTATTATCAGCTTCAAAACTAGTATATTCACCTTGACATGTTCTTTTATAGATTCCACGAAGAAATTGGTCTTCTTTCTATTTGCTAGCAACCTTTTCAAGGAGAGTAGAAGTGACAACAAGATATGTAAGAATAGCATGTCTCCTACTTAGAGCATCGACAACTACATTGGCTTTATCGGGTGTATATTGAAGATCTAGGTCATAGGATGCCAGAAATTCCAACCAACGTTGTTGTCGCAGATTCAAATCTTTCTGGGTGAAGAGATACTTCAAAAATTTGTGGTCGGTGAATAATTCAAATTTTTCACCTAAACAAAAAGGATTTATTAAGTATATATTAAGTTAAGTTGAACTTCAAAATTTTCTTTTAGAAAAGCTAAAGGAAATTCTTACCCAGAATATAATGTCGTCAAATCTTAAGGCGAAAATAACAGCCAAGAGCTCCAAATCATGTGTTGGATAATTTCTCTCATGCGGACGTAATTGTCTACTCGCGTAGGCAATTACATTTCCATTTTGCATTAGCACTGCACCCACACCATCACCACTAGCGTCAATATAGACAGATAATCCTTGGTTTCCATTAAGGATAGCAAGAACAGGAGCGGTAGTCAATCTCTTTTTCAACTCCTAAAAAGCTTCATCACATACAGAGTCCAATCGAACTTGGCATTCTTCATTGTTAGCTTAGTCAACAGACTAGCTATCTTAGAAAAATCCTGAACAAACTTTCGGTAATACTCTACTAAACCCAGAAAACTTCGAACTGCTTTCAGAGTTGTGGGTCGCTTCCAGTCTAAAATAGCGAAAATTTTGCTAGGATCAACAGAAATTCCTTCTTCATTAACAATATGGCTGAGAAATATGACTTCTTTGGCCTAAAAGTAGCATTTAGAAAATTTTGCAAATAGAATGTTCCTTCTCAATATTTTCAAAACAATTCTTAGATGCTCAGCATGCCCTCTTCGGTTTTGGAGTAGATTAGGATATCATCGATAAATACGAGCACAAATTTATTTAGCACCTCTCGAAACACACGGGTCATTAAATCTACGAAGTACGCAGGAGCATTGGTTAGTCTGAAAGGCATGACTAACCACTCGTAGAATACGTCTGGACCCCTAAAAGCAGTCAAGTGAACACAATCTTCGACAACTCATAGCTGATGGAATCCCTGGGCTAGATCCATCTTTGAAAGAATCGAGTGTCGTGTAGTTGATCAAATAGATCATCAATTTTAGGTAAAAGAAACTTGTTTTTTAGAGTTTGTTTATTGAGATCGCGTATCAACACACAATCTCAAGGATCCGTCAGATTTAGCCACAAACACCACAGTTGAACCCCATTCAGAAACACTAGGACGTATCAATCCTTTATCTAGCAAATCATCGGTTTGCTTGACTAGTTCAATTCTTTCCCTGGGTGCCATCCTGCGACTAGCATGAATGACAGGACGAGCATTCGGAATTAAGTCACTTCTGAATTCAGTTTCTCTGTGTGGGGGTAAAGACTTGACCTCTTCGAATACATCGGGAAAATGCTAGACAATAGGAATGGACTCCATACTAGGTTCTGGATATCCTAAAGTATACATCAGTTTATCTCTTTTCGGACTAGGGTCTTCATAAGAAATTTCAATGAAACCTCTAAGTTTTGTTTTGACCAGAATCGTTCGGTTGTAGCAATCTAATTTGGCTTCGTATCTCGTTAACCAATTCATTCCGAGTAGAATTTCAAGTTCATTGAAGTCAAGAACATAAAGGTTGATAGGAAATTGATAGCCAGAATACGAGATAGGTACTTCCTACAATATAGACAAATATTTGCAGGACCACCCACCGGATTCTTCACACAAATAGGTTCATCGACAAATTTAGGTTTAAGTTTTAATTCATTCACGATTTGTTGGGAGAAAAAGCTATGTGAAGCTCCCGTGTCGAATAAAACTCTAACAACTCTATCACCAACAATAAAGTTACCCTTTAAAAATCCATTTCCTTCATCCGCCTTTGAAGTTGAGGGGTTATCTTTTACTGCATACATTTTCGCTACTTGTGCTTGTTTCTTTTTCAGGAAATTTTCAACTCCGTGACGCGGCTGGTGACAACAATAGCATTCCTTGGATCTTTGACTTGCCTTCACGGGTTGACCATTCTTTATTTGTTTCTTTGGTTTCTCACAATCGTTTGCTAAATGGCATTTCTCTTAACAGTTATAACAAGTAATATTTCTAGCTGGGTTCTCTTAATTACTCCTCTTCTCCTTGCCTTGATCCGGCTTCTTTCCTTCAAATTTTCTTTTCTTCCAATTCGAACTACTTGAACTCCCCTTCTCTTCTAGAACTTTCTGCATATCTAGGGTGGCATATCGATAGCCCATATCGATCAAGTCCGAAAAAGGTTCTTTTATGTGGGTTGTCATCTTCTTGTGGTACTCCTTATTCATTCCTCGAATGAATCTTTCATTCTTCTTCAAGGGCGTATTCACCAGCTCCGGACCAAATCGAGACAATTCATTGAATTTATTCAAATACTCCTCAACTAATAGACTTCCATGTTTTCAATCTATGAATTCCCAGTACATTCGAGAGATATCAGCAGATGGAATGTATCGCTGCTCAAACACTTCTTTAAATCATCTCCAAGAAAACTCATCTTCTGGCTCATCTACAGTAACTATCTCCCACCAAGCTAATGCTTCTTCTTGGAGTTGCCAAGAAGCTATTAGTCGCTTTTGATCACCTTCCAATTTCAGTCCCCAGAAAATTCTTTCACATGATTAGATCCAAGCTTGGGCTTCAACAATAGACTCCTTGCCATTAAACGGCTTACCACCAAGTCTCAAGAAGCTTTTATATAGATCAGCCAGATTCGGCTGAGGTTGAGTAGGCATAGTTGCAGTTGTAGGGGACTTGACCAGTTGTAGTGGTATTTCCCCGTCCCATGCCTTGTCCTCTTCTTTCGCTCATTCTCACTATCTGTAAATAGTAAAAAAAAACTTGATTTAGGCATACGGACAAGATATCTTAGGGAATATCAACAGTTAAAAGGAATAGACCAAGAAATTTTAGGGTTTCGGTCTCTCGAGTTATACTCGTTCTAGGGTATACTTCACCCTATCTCTAATGAGCCACCTAATGTGTTGTACTCCGTAGCTATAGTTCTTACTCAACCTTTAGCTCTGATACCACTTGTCACGACCCGAAATCCAGCGATTGAAAATCGACATCAAATACCTCACTTGTATTCGACTGCCGGAGATTCAAACGTTGAATTCCAGTTCGGATGGAGCTTATAACAACATTAGATGAAAATAAACAGTGGAAAAATGAATATCATTTATCACAATATAGATACAACTTTGATACAGTATCCATTACAACACCGATCACCAATATCAGAGTGATACATTTATGATACAACAACAAAATGATAATAGAAACTTCAACAAGTTTCCAACATACTTCAACTTTGATAAAGTCTTCAAAACTCCAACACTTTAAGAGATTTCCAAATCCAAAAGCTTTCAAAATCCAACAGCTTCCGAAAGACTTCAAAATCCAAGCTTGCTTCAAAACACGAATAACCTGCTTATAGGCTGCCCGTGTGGAAATTATGGGCACCCACAGTTTAGGAAGGGAACAATAAACTCCGAGTCTGTCATGGGACTAGTATGACTAAACGAAAACAGTTTTTTAAATAAAAACAGTTTATAAAAAGAAATCAGATATGCTTTTGGAAAATGAAACTACCATAAGACCTCCCACTACACACACAATGCAAACACAGACTTGGAGGAGATTTCTTTTTATGATAGTCAAACATGCTTAATATGAGAAAACATTTTTTACATGTTATTATTATTAGTGCTTAGTGTGAAAACATTTTCGAAAGTATAATATTAATCTTAGCCAGCATACAATCACTATTGTATGCCTACTATATCTACCATGTTTTGTAGCAGGTTACCACCACGCTGCATGGCAGGTTATACAACTAAAACCGTACAGGGCTCGTATTGTTTTGTTTGGATTTCCAACAAATGGTCAGGCAAAGGATCTTCCACACAAAATGGAACGCCTTTGAAGGGACGTCCCCGAGAACCTAACCGGATCTCTACCAACATAAGCCCGGGTTACCTCTGTAACTAGGTAACTACTGACACGAGTATGCCATCTCCCGGTCGTTACCAGCCTTTATCTGAAGCGCTTCTCAACCAACAACCAACAACCACAAAGTAATAAGTTTGCAGAAACCACAAAGTTAAGTATTTGGGCTCCATACCATGATACCATTTATAATCCAAAATAAAATGGACATACCCTCAAGGGGCGCTACCCCCAAATAACCTTGCTGCAACGATTCCTGTTTCGACCATAACCGGGTTGTGAGGTTCGACGAAGTCTCGTCCACAAAGCTATGCTTTTTCACAAAGCCATGCCTCGATCAACAAATGATCAGCAGCACTCAGCATGCCACACTACCAAATTGGGAGTATATCACTAATAATCTTTAACTACATAACCTCTGAGCTCGTACGTCTCAAAGAAAGGTGTTAAGGTAAGAGAATAAATTCTCTGCCACCAATAGAAATGTAACTGAAAGAAATCGGCTTTATATCTCAAATTGTAATGTCAGACATACAACCATACAAGTATGTTCCGGGTTCGAACAGAAAGAAGGCACTTCCGAAGAAGTCCTTGCAATCTGGGCATCCACAATCCTGATCGGATCCCCATCACATATGGAGATCTATATACCAGAGCAACTCAGTGCAGAGTAATTCGACAGGTTATCCTATCGTTCTCGAAGACGCCCGGTCTTCACCACCATTTTCAAATGCTATCCATTTCGCCGTATCACTATTCGAAATGGGTTATATGACACAAAGGTCCTCTCCTGGCTAAACCGAATAGTGAGCGCTCAATTAAAAACACGTAGATATATCGATCACAAAGATTCACAGGTTCGATGTGGGTTTCGGATAACCAACTGGAATCTGACTCCCTGTCGCATCGAAATTCAAGTGTCGTTTTACGGGCCAAAGGGTTTTCACATTCACACAGAAGTATATTCATCACAGATATCACAGCTCAGCATAAAGCAATTCATATTACATAACATCACAATCATATAACAGAGATATTAATCCAATGCACAACGTTCAATAATAATCAATCATCTTTAATTTAGATGAATAAATCGTGTGGTTTAAATTAATTAACCACATAATTACTTTCACTAATTATCTTTAATCAATGATTAATTATCATTAATTACAATTGATTAAGTCTTAATCACCTTCATTAACTAATCATTCCTGAATTTATTATCTTAATTAATTAACCCTTAATTGTTAATTAATTAAGTATTAATTACTTTTACTAATTAATTACTCATTAATTAATTAATTATTAATTACAAATTAATTAACCTTGATTATTTATTAAATTAATCTTTAATATTAAGTAATTAATTAAGTAATTACTTTTTAAGTAACTGTATTAACAAAATCATTAATTGTTTAATAAACCAAGAGATAAATTAATTACTTTGATTATCCTTTTAAACCTTGTTTAATCATTATTCGTATACATTAGTTGCTTTAAAAGGTTAAAATTAGTTTAAATAACAACTTATCTTAATTTTCTTTTTATTTCATTATTTATTTAATATGAATAACTAAATAAAATAATATATCAAATTTAAATATATAAAAATTTAATTACTTTGAAATTATATTACTTAAATCTTTAACTAATTCAAACTTTAATCTAAATCAATCATTTTGAAAACATGGTTTTAAAAAGGTTTAAAAGTTTGAATTTTGTTTTAAAGTAAACTGTTTCATACAACTGACCCGAGCCCCCTTCGAGTCACACCCGAGAAAAATTCTTGTTTGCTTCGGGTTTTATCAAAATTCTACCCGTGCACATATTTTTCTTTCAAACTTCAAATTTTCTAAGTATTTACCCGGCATATCAAAATCTTACTCGAGTCCAGTCTCGAGCCAACACATGATCCTCCCGAGGCTTGCTTCGAGTCACCCTTGCTTCTTTCTCAATTTTCTCCACTGACACCAACCTAGAGGTGTGCACATGCACGGTCGGAATCGCCACCTCCGGTCGAAGCTCCAGCCTCCATCGAGTCGACGACAATTTACCTGAATCACACGAGCACCCAGAAACCCATAATGTCGACGAATTCGAATTTTTCTATCGACCCCAAACTGGAGCCAGAAATGATCATCACGAAATTGCTTCGTTCTTCCACCTCTGGCCATCAGCGGTCACGTGATCGCACCCAAAACTCCACCGATGTCTAACGTTTGTATCGGCACTGGCGCGATCAACTTCGGTCGACCAACGATGTCGCAACAACCAAAATTCCGACCCCTATAGAAAAATGGGTTTAAACCCTAAAGCCCTACCTACCCATCGCCACAGTGTATCGTAAATTCATTCGACATTTTCTAGTGGTGCCTGAGTCTTCCTCCTCCTCCAATAGCAACCCCGACCATTCCCACTGCATCGATTGCCAGTAAAGCCCCAAAACAAGATTCCAGTTCATCGTTGAAATGCTCTCTCCAAACATAATCTAAAATCTTGACTTTAATATTAAAGATAAATATTTTAAAAAACGATTTAGGTTATATAATCAAATCGAATAATCAAAGAAATCAAATTTTAATTATGAGTTGAGTTTTACAGTGCTTTCTTGTTCCAGACTCCATATACTTGATATTAGTTTATAAAAGTATTTTTAAAATTTAGTTCGAATGAATTTGAACACTCTTTGTTTTAACAGTTCAATTTACCAAAGACTAGAAGTAGAGATTTTTGGCTTTGACAGTTTTTTTAAAACCTGGAACTAATGACAGGGGTTAATACACCTGCACATGAACATGCACAGGCAAGATACATACATATATTCACAGATTGGTGAATGCAACCAATATTCAAACTTGCTTGAAACATACATTCAAACAACAGATTAAAAATCAAAGTTTTAAGGGGTTTACTCACCAGTTGACCTGAAAACAGAAAGCAGATAGGAAATTCTGAAAGTTTGATTTTTTTTGTTCTGAAATCTGGAAAGCTATTTTAAATTTGATCCTGGATTTTTTTTCCTGCAACTAGTTATGTAAATTTTCTCTGCTTCTAATAGATTTACTTGCTTGATTTCTTAACAAATTGAAACTCAAATTCTTAAAAGGATTTACCTTCAGTTTACTTTTATGAAAACAGAGAAGAGCCTGAGATTCTGTTGAACTTGAAAAATATGGAAATTGCAAACTTGATTTGTTTAATTTAATGGAATGATCCCTATTGTTTTAGATGATGAAGCTTTGATTTGTTTAGCTGAAAATTTGCTCAGTTGAATTTTAGTTTCCTAGTGCTTGATTCCTGAATCTCTTTTGATCTTGAATTGTTGATTAAAAGTTTGAAGAGGAAGCCTTTGTTTAAATTTATTTTGATTTCTGGTTTGTTTAATTTGTTTTAAAAATTTGCTTGATGATCTGGTTTGAGGATTTGATGCTTCTCAGATTTTTTTTCTTTTGTTTTCTTTTGGTTTTGAGCTTTTGAAAATGGTATAAAAGTGATGAAAGGAATGAGAGAAATAGTTTAAATTTCTTTTATAAATTTTCTAAAAAATTAAAATCGAATGAGATGACACTTGTTAATTCACTTTCTAAAATTTAAACACTTGTTACATTGGGTGCCTCACTAGTTAACACTTGTTTTACTATGCATGAATATTTTAAATAAAAGTTTTTATATTATTTTCCTTTTTTATTTACATAAATACATTCTCTTTTATATTTATAGAAACTTTTAAAAGAAAAGGTTTTAATACTAATTTATGAAACTATACCCATATTTAATATATTTGAATCTAAATAATTTTACTTAAGATATTTATTTAAATTTAAATTCAAATACAAGTTCAAATCAAGACTCAAATTAAAATTCAAATTCAAATTTGAAATTCAATCCATTCTATATATATAGATAAACAAACTCAATATTTCACTTGTTTTGGAATTTTAAAATTAATTCAAATTCAATTTCAAAAATTCAAATAAATTACTAGTTTTAAATTGATAAAATTCTGGGGATGTTACAATCAACAAGGAAGATCTCAAAGCGAATCCAAAGGGAACTCTGAACAAATGAAAAATGGGATGCATAAAGGCAGACCCTATTTTCGTTGAAGAATGATGGGTTGAAATTCCAAGAAATGTTTGATTTGGCTTTTATGGTTTGATTTACTTAGATTTGATTTGGTTTGATTTAAATTGTTTGGTTTGGTTTGATTTGATTTGAATTATTTGAACATGGTATGTAATATATGATTGGAATGGTGTGGTTAAATATATTGATTGAATATGTTTGAAATTTTCATATCTCTCATATTTGCCTTACTATATTTTACTTATATTATTATCTGTCCTATTTATATTCTACTATACTATATTATTATCCTATATAGTGTTATAGTATAAGATTCGGGAGGAGTTATATAGTCTACGATTAGTTTTTGTTGATGACAGGGGGGATTATAAAATAGGTTAGATAAGTTTAGATTAAGGGGTAGTTGGTAGATTAAGTAGGAGTTGTTGGTAGATTTGGATTATGGGGGAGTTAGTTGTGAGGGCCCGCAAATCCGTACTCCTTGAATATACACTAATCTCCATAGATTAACTCAAGATGAACAGAAATACGAATTCTCAATGTTTAAGAAAAAGAAAAAGATAGAAGAAGAGAGGAAAAGATAGAACAGAACAGAAAGAAAACAACAGAACTATATCAGAATCTCACAATTCGCAGCGGAACAACATATAATAAATAAATTAATAATCTTTAAACAAAGAACTATATCAGTTATTACATTTTATTCATAACATTACATCATCAGAGTGTACAACAACAACAACAAACAGCGGAAAAGAAATACTATATATTATTAATACGCCATGCCATCCAGCTTGCCTCCAGCAACTCCAGAAATATCCTGATAAACCTTAACTCTTGACTGCCCGTGTGGAAATTGGGGGGCACCCAGAGTTTAGGAAGGAAAACAATAAACTCCGAGTCAGTCATGTGACTGGTGTGAGAACTCAAAACAGTTTATTTATCTTTAAAATCAAAATAGAGGAATATTTTTAAAGTCAATTCGCAATGCTTTTAAAAATGAGACTACCATAAGGCCTCCCGCGCAAACACACAATGCAAACGCAGAATCGGAGGAGATTTCTCCTTATGATAGTCAAAGATGCTTGATACGTATTAAAAAGAACATTTGATATTATTATTAGTGCATAGTGTAGGAAAAATTCATTTCGAAAATAAAGATATAAATCTTAGCCAGCATAGGCATTCGCACTTATGCCTACTATAGCTACCATGTTCAATAGCAGGTTACCGCCACATTCCATGGCAGATTATACAACTAAAACCGTACAAGATCGTATTGTTTCTTTGGATTTCCAACGAATGGTCAGGCCAAGGAACTTCCCATTGCCACATGAGAACGCCTCTGGAAGGACGTCCCCGAGAACCTAACCGGATCTCTGCCAACACAAGGCCGGGTTACCCCTAACTGGATAACTACTGACACGAGTATGCCATCCCCCGGTCCTTTGGGACCTTTATCCGAGCGCTCGTAATCAACATCACACCAAATAATAAGTGTTTCAACATGAGTAAGTATCTGGGCTCCATACCATGATACCACCCTTTTCCAGAAGGAAATGCACATACCCTAAAGGGAGCTACCCCTCATAACCTTGCTGCATCTTTCCTGTTTTGACCATTCCGAGGTGTGAGGCTCGACGAAGTCTCGTCCACAAAGCCACGCTTTATACAAAAGTTGTGCTTTGGGTCAACAAATGATCATAGAAATGATCACAAAGATAAACAATCAAACAAATGATCATATCACAAATGATCAACACAATGATCATTTCACAGCAACACTCAGCATGTCACATTACCAAATTGGGAATATATCGCTGATAACCTTCAACTACATAACCTCTGAGCTCGTACGTCTCAGAGAAGGGTGTTAAGCTAAGAGAATAAATTCTCCGCCACCAACAGAAATATATTTGAAAGAAATCTGCTTTATATCTCAATTTGTAACGTCAGACATACAATCCATACAAGTCTGTTCCGGGATCGAACAGAACCGAAGGCACTTACAAAGAAGTCCTTGCAATCCGGATATCCACAATCCTGATCAGATTCCCCATCACATATGAAGAACTCTATACCGAAGCAACTCGGTGCAGAGTCAATCGACAGGTCATCCTATCGCTCTCGCAAATATCCGGTCTTCAACACCGGTCATCAAATGCAATCCATAACGACGTATCACATACTCGGAATGGGTTATACGACCCCAAGGTCCTTTCCCGGCTAACCCGAATAGTGAGCGCTTATTTAAAAATAAGTGTGGCATTCAAATTCAAACAAATCACAACAAATACCTTTCAAAGGTAAATATTGGTAGTCGGTTATTGAACTATCAATGGATATGCACAACATCACCAGATTCCAAATAATTTTCCAAATTATTTATTTCCCAAAAATATCTTTACAAGATATATAATTTCAATACTTCAAAAATAAATCAGTATTTATTTTTTAAACAAATTCCCCTTTCTTTTATAATTTCCATAGTGAATTTTCATTCCAAAATATCCATGCATATACGGTTTCAATTATTCATTTCAATTTATCTTCAAAAAGATAAATTCTCAAAACGTTTATTTCACATTGGAAAAACATTTCCATACTTATTTATTCATAAGTAATTCACAAATTTTATTTATTTCAACCTTTGGAAAATATTCAATATACTTAAATCGAAATTAAGCATATATTTCATTCTTTAAGGAAATCATTCTCTTAAACATACTTATTTGGGCCAAAACGAATTTTGCGTAAAACATCGTTACGACAACCCAAAATCACTAGTATAGGGATTCGAAATTAAAATAGATATATAAATCCCAATACTATGCAAAACATTTCATTTCAGAAATCATTTACTATAACAACAGTGTTATAGTCCACCATTTCCTTCTATTTCTCGAAAACGTCTATTTCAACAATGAATGATGAAATCTATGGTTTCGAATTTTAATGCATTTAAAACATCGTTAGATCGTTTTAATTCTACTTAAAACATCACATCCAATACATTTCCTTTAACATATTATTCACTATTCAAAAATGTGAATATACTTCGTTAACAAATTTCATCATTTCTATTCATTTTATTTCAAAGGATTATTCACTGTCTAAAACGTGAATATAACTCCATAAATAAGTTACAACAATTTACTTATCAAAATAAGTCGTTTGCGGATTTATAAAACAACGTTTATAAATTCCTTTACTAACCTATTCAATTTCATATCTCAATTATATACTAAAGTTCATATTATAAGTTAAACACTTATAATTTATTTGTTTGCAAAAACGTTCTTTTAAACTTCCCAAATTATAAATCTTATAACTCATAAGATTCATTTATTTACCCAAATTTATTCTTTTAATAACTTCACAAATTTTATAAACCTACTGCTTATAAAATTCCATTTATAACTTCACTGTTTATAATTCTATAAATTTCATTCATTTACGAAATTCATTCTAACACTTATAAAAACTCGTTTTATAATCCCAGCATTTTTAATTTACAAATATCCATCTTATAATTCTTTTATATAAATCAATTTATATTATTCTTTAAAACGTCTTTAAACTCCTTTATAATTTCACCATTTTCTTTGATTTATAAAATAATCAATTTTTATAAATCCTATATTTAAACTTTTATAATAAATTCAAAAAAAAACCCGATTTAAACTATTTTATAAAATCATTAACCCATATTTTCAAAAATCAACTTTTAAATATATTTCTCAAAAATCATAATTTTATAACTTTTAAAAGTATAACGTTTATTTATTTAAAATAGATCAATTTCTAAAAATATTTTATAACGTATACTTTCAAAAATCACTTTAAAATCATTTTAAAATTCCAAAATTTGGCCCAATTATGCTACACACCAAATAGTCAATCACGACTACAACGACATCATATATCGTATATGATAATCAACGAATATCAAAATATCCATAATCAAATAAATACTGTTGAGGAATTCAGTTGGATCCCTCCAACCTGTTTTCCTACATCCAAAGATGTTAGCACAATACCAATTCCGTTCCAGTACGAAATTATCGTGGTATATGGGATTTAAAATATTATCCGCTTAATAGACGGCGCAATAGGGTCTCATCCGCTATATATAATGCGGAAAATCAACAACTGCAATATATACATATGCCAATATATATATATATATATATTGCTATTATATATAATACCAATTTCACTGTTTATGAAATATTCGCGGTATATGTTTTTAATAAATAACCTCCGCTTACTAACGGCGCATAATGTCTATTTTAACAATCAATAGATAACAATCATCATTTAAACATACATTCAAGAATTTTAAATCTAACTATTTAAAATTAAAATCGAAACCGATTCGATTGAGTGAGAAGTTCTCACATTGATTTCAATTTCGTTTTAGCGATTTATTTCGAATAAAATTAAACGGACGTTTAATTTTACCCGAAATTCTCACTAACTCCAAACGACTCCAATCCAATTCCATAGCGTAATGCTCGTCCATACAATTCCAACTCAACTAGTTTCGCGCGTTTTCGACCTCGTATGAAAAAGATATGAAATTTTTAAACATTTGTACACCTTTTAATATATAAACATTTACTATTTTCCTTAATATATATTACAACCTTCAACATCAGCCGTTGATCCTTGGTTGATTTCATCAGGGCCGTGCCCTACGTTTCTTCTTCCCATCGTGATACCCAGGCAACATTTACGTGAATGAACCCAACACTTGAAGTTAGGGTTTAATTATACTTCACCTACAAGCATCTTAAACACGATCAGATAGCGCCATATGAACAAGCACCTCCTACTCCATGCTCGTCCCAAGCCATGATGAACTCGGCCTCTCCCCTGCTTCGAAAAGCGTGCGCGACCGCATGACGAACGCGGCCCCCTATCGACCAATCTATAGCTCCTTATACGATCTTGACCGTTGATCTCGTAACTCTTGCTACGATCTACAATGTTGTAGTTAACAACTTTTGCAAATAACTGATGGATTGAAAGGAATTTGAGGAAGAAAGAAATGAATTTCTGGCCATTCATATCAGTTGGAGGCGGCCTGAACATTTAACCTAGGGTTTTGATTTTACTTTGCAAATGAAGATAGTTAGGTCCTTATATAGAAAATTCCAACGACACTATTCATCCCGGATTTTCCGAACTCCAAACGAAGCGTGCCGGTTGGCGTTTCTTAGGTTTACCCCGCGTTCTGAACACAATGGAACGTGGTTCAAGAGCTAATTCGGTCATCTGTGCGAGTTATGGCAATAAACGTTCGATTTAAATTTAAACCGATTAAACGATTTTCTAGGCGTTTTAGCTTGCACCGGACAAACGGTAAATCCGATTGACATGAAATTTGAAACTATACAATAATATCACATTACGGATCCGATGAAACTGGTTTCGTCGAAATCCGAGACTGTTTGAAAAATGTCTATTTTAACTCGCCAAATTAATATTAAAAACAATTTCGATGCGTTTCGGGCTGCCACGGTCAAACGAAAACTCCGATTGCTACAAAAATTGAAATCCGATAATAACAAACTATTACAGATCCAATGGAACTAGTTTCGTCCAATTCTGAGACTGTTCGAAAATTGGCTAATTTCACTAGTCAATTAAATATTAAAATATTCAATTTTCACAAATTAACTTTTAATTCGATTTTAAAAGTTCTAAAATATCATTCTAACTCTAACATGATAAAATAAAATTTTACATATCATTTTCAATCATATTTAACTCAATTTTCAATTATTTCTGTATTTCCAACTATTTAATTATCGATTTAATTATTCAATTAAATCCAATTATTCGAAATAAAATTTATTCGACTTATAAATTCCACTTATTAATATTTAAAATTAATTAAATATTCAAATTTTAATTAAATAAAATTGTGGGTCGTTACATTAGTAGATTAAGAAGGAGTTGTTGGATAAAGGGGGAGTCGGAGTAGAATCAGAGTTTGGTGGAGTATATTTTATAAATATAGGTTGTCATCATCAAAAGGGGGGAGATTGTTAGTTCATGAGATGGTGGTTTTGACGACAACAAACTTAGGACTTGTTATAAAATATAAATACTAATATTCTTATCCAGATATATATGTATATGCAGGATACATATGCAGGTACTGAAGAATGAAGACGGTACAGTATAAAGATTCAAGACTAACGAATTCAAGATCAAAGAAATCAAGACTGAAGACTGAAGACTCATGAGTATCAAGATTTCAAGATTTCAAGTGTTCAATATATCAAGATAAGTATTAGAGTCTATATTTATGTTAAAACTTCATAATAGCACTAAAATCTTCATTCGGATTTTAATTGTGGAATGGAATCCACCTTCTCACTTTAATAGTGGGATGGAACCCATGACCTCTTTAGTGGGATGGAACCCACGACCTTCTGTAGTGGAATGGAATCCATGAAATTTTCAAAATGATATATTTTAAATATTTTTCCAAAAACCTTTTAAAGTCATCTCCCTCGGTTTAGTTATTTTAGCCTTAAAGTATTTTTATTATCTTTTATGTTTTGATTTCAAAATCATCTCTTGTTTTTAAACTATCTCCTTGTTTTAATATTATAAGTTTTAAAATCTCAAAAATATATTCTGTACTTAGTTTTTAATATTACTTTTATATTACAGATTATATATTTTAAAATTGCTTTTTAATCTCTTTTATAAGTTTAAACTATATTAAAAATGACTTATAAACTTTAGAAATTGTTTTGACAAGTTGTAGAATAGAAATCACTTTTTAAAAGAAAAATCAATTTTCAAAATTCAAAGGGGCATGTCAACATACCCCATCCCCCCATGTCAACATGGTGGCCATTAAATTCAAATTTCAAATTTTCAAAAGAAGTGTCTATTCGTCATAACCTTTCATGAATGGACACGATTGTTGTTCTTTTATAAATACCAGATGTTTTGAACGAATTTTTAACAGAATTTTATTTATTTCTTCACTCCTTCTCCGCTCAAATATTCTCTAATATCTTAACAACACTCTACCAAAATCCTAAGTGAATAAACTCTATTATCTCTAGTTTGATTCTCTGTCACTCTCTCTCAAAGATCTCAATGCTATTAAGAGTTACATGATCATTTATAATCAAAGAAGCATATCGAGTCTCTTTATCTGTCAAAGTAATATTAGAAAAGGTATGATTGTAACCTATAAATCAATTGGGTGTGATTGTAGCCCATAAATCAATTAGGTGATCGTGTAGCCTGGTTAAATCAAGAGAGTTTGCCGTGGACTTAAAGAGACGAGGGTGTATCTCATAGCCTTAAAATTAGGATTGTGATATCGACATTATATTTGAAAAGAAATCTGCATAAGAAATTGTGTGGGATTGGATATAGGGTAACTACGAACGATATAAATTCCGGTGTGTTCTTTCCTTTTACTGTTTTTTATTTACTATTTGCATCTGTGTCTAATTTTGTGATTGTCACTATGTTTATGAATTGCATCTGTCTTCCAAAAGATTTCAAAAATTCTGTAAAATTCATTAAACATTATTCACCTCCCCCCCATCCCCATCTAGTGTTAATCCAGCCTTAAGATTTGTAATCTACATTCCTATAGTACCCACTTTTCATCAGTGTCCTAAGAGTTAGATCTTAGGAAGCCAGAACCAAGAGGGTTTAGAATTCCCTTTATAAGTAAAATCATTTTTTTATGAACTAAATTTATAAAAAATTTAATATACACATTTCTGATTAAATTATTAGTAGTTTTTGGTACCCAAATCTTTATAATATTTGTGTTGCTAATTTTTTTTTCCTTTTGAGTGAAAAACTTTGGTTTTGATTTTGCTTTTACAAAATTCTTTTGTAAATTGAAATTTTTATATGATGGGTTATTCTTCTTTGAACTAGTTTTTGAAGAATTTGCGTATCCTACTCCTTTCTTATTAGAAGTAGCTTGAGAATTACCAATAATTTTAGAAAGATTTTCTCTTCTTTTATTAAAATTGGATACATTTTCAGTGATATTCTTCGACTCGGTTTTAAAACTGGTATTGTTTAATTCAAGAATATTGACAGTTGATTTTAAATCATTATTTTTTAAAGCTAATGTCACATTTTTTATTTTTATACTTCTATTTCATTTAATAGCATTGTGATTTTAGAAGAAACGTTAGATAAAGTTCTTACGCTTTAACAAGTTCATCTTCTAAGATTTTCTTTTCATCTCTTAGCATATCAACTTCTATTTCATTTTCTATTAAATTTTTATAGAGCATCTTTATACTTTCTTTTAACTTCTTTTAATTTATCCAATGGCTCTAAGTTTATTTCTATTAAATAGTCAAAGGTAAGATCACTTACATCGTTAGTTGAAGCCACAAAGCAGACGTGGCTTGCTTAGAATTACTGTCTGATGATAAGGACAATTCTAAATTATCCCATGTAACAGAGAATGCTTGCTTCTTTTTGTACTTCTCCCTTTTATTCTTGTATCTGTCTTTCTTTCGATCGGGATAGTCTTTCTTTATGTGACCGTACTTATAACATTTATAACATTCGAGATTTGAGGCTGGTGGTTTATTGGTATTGTCTCTCCTATTGTTTTCGAATTTCTTGTTCTTTCTAAATTTCAGAATCTTTTTGAAATTCTTTGCTATAAATACCATGTCATCTTTATTTGAGTCTAAGTCTTCTTGCTTAGGCTGAAAAGCTATATTCTTTTATCTTGGGCTTGATCTCGGTTTTCCTGTAAATTAACTTCATATGACATGAGATTTCCTATTAACTTTTTAGATTTGATGGTCGAAATGTCATTAGCTAGGAATTTTTATTCTCCTTTGTCCGTTAAAGAGTTTATAATTTTTGAGACAATATCAAAATCTGAAGAAAAAAAATGTCCTAGTGCTAATAGTGAATGATATATGTCTTGGGATCTAGAATATATGTCATTTATAGTTTCATTTGGTCTCATTATGAAATTTTGGAACTGAATTTTAAGCATAGAAATCTTACTTCATTTCACTTTGTTTGTTCCTTCATGTGCAACTTTAAGAGTTTGCCATATTTCGTAAGCAGTTTTACACACACTAACTCTATTAAATTTATTTTTATCTAAGGCACAAAATAACATATTCATGGCTTTTGCATTTGAAGTAGCAACTATTTTTTTGGCCATTGTACATAGGTGTGGTAGGTATAGTGTATTCATTATGAGTGATATTCCAAGTATCATATCAATTTGCTTGCATACAAATACTCATCCGAGTTAACCAATAGTTGTAATTCAAAACCGTTAAATAGTGGTGGTCGTGCAATGGGTTGACCTTTAATAAAAATTATTTTCCATATTAACTGAATGTCAAATAATTTTTTTATAGTTATACGATGACCTGCTCTAATACTAAGTGATAGTGACCAAGGGTCATAATATGAAATATTATCTAAGTTATCTACTAGTGCAAAAAATAAATATAACAGTAAATAGTAAAGTAAATAACACTAGGGATCTTTATACTGGTTCGAACTTCCCGTTCTACGTCCAATCCTAGACTCTTCTAGAATTTGACTATCAATGCTCACTTAACCTGGAGGAATATGTATTACACTGCCTGAGCAACCGAACAAGACTTCTACCACCTAAGCACTGAATAGGACTTTAATCGCCTGAGTAACCGAACAGAATCTCAATAATACAGAGAATTTTCTTGACTGATTGTGCTCTTTTAATAGCACGGAGAAGTCTTTTGAGTACATCGTTCCTATAATCGTCTCCTTTTGGTATTTCATGTAGTTAGTAAAGATAGGAAGTTATTTTAATTACAAATGAAATTATGCTTGAATGTGCATATGATTAGAGCGAGAATTTGAATGCAAATGGTAGAATGTTTAGACAATAAGTATAAGAGAATAGAAGTAGAAAATTAGGCGATTAAAAAAATGTATTGAAGGCTATATATAGTGTTTAAGTTTTGCAACTTATCGTGAAAGGTAACGATCAAAAGACATAGAAACAACTCTTTAATCAAGGGTCGTTTCTGTTCGTTGAATGGAAGTGACCGTTTAGAAAAATAGTCGTTATGCAATTTATTCGACTGAACAGTTCAATCGGCTAAAATTTAAAAATTTGAATTAGATAGGAAAGGTACAAATCATACAATTCAATCGACTGAAATGGGTAGTTCAGTCGATCGAACATTCAATATCAATTATGCATGTGCATAGATATCTAGTCGATTGAACTTCCTATTTCAGTCGGTTGAATATCAAGTTTTCTTCCAATTTGAGGTTCTTTGGAAAAAAAATTCTGCGCGAACTTGTGTAGTAAAATACTTGGCATATGAAACATGATTTGGATATTTTTTTAAATACGTGTGTGTGTGCATATACCACTTTTGGAGAGATTTTAACAAAAAATAACTACTAGACTAGACTATAAACAAACCATAAGAAATATTGAAACTTCTATCTGATTCCGGTCTGCATTGATTGTCAAGTAGAATAGCATCTTCTCCTGCAAATATGGTTAGTTCACATAATATTTACTTATATAGTTGTCATGATCAAGACATCAAAATACAAGGCCTAAACAAATATATGATCTTAAACATGCAACTGGGGTTAAGTAGGTGTTTTGATAGAGAAATCAAATGGTTTGATTTCAATCAGAATGCAGTTAAGCATGTTTTTATAAGAAAGAAAATAAATGATAATAAACATTTCCAACACTATAAGCAAACAACATGTCTTATTGATAATGATGTACTCCTGTTAAAACCAGTTACAGCATGGATGTTCAATTGCATATAAAGGTTTGAAAAGCATGTCCTTCATATTGGGTATGAAAGCATGTCGCGATTATCCCACTCAGCGTACATAGACACCATATCAAAATATTTAATATGGAGAAGATGAGTTGGATTTCCTATATATCGATAATAGAAATCATCATAAACGTTATGTTATGTGTTAGATCAAAACTTTTATCACGAACTTGGCGGGATAAGTGTATGTCAAATCAAAGTGAAAATCACTGAATATAACTTAAGACCATCCTCATTTATTTACGAAATACTAGAGAATTATTTATGAAAAAAACAAACTCTTTATGAAGAAGTGTTCAAACTTGAACTTCATATTAAGTCAAACTTAAATTTATATCCATCCATATCAAAAGGGTTTTGTGTCGAAAAGGTTCTAAATAAGAGCTTGTGGAAAAGTCAAATATGAAAGCTAAACACATAGCCTTGAATAGAACTGCAAGGTAAACAATATATGTTATGAAAATTTATTAGAAAGATAAGATGGTTCCCACAATTGAGAATCCAGTATATATTTTGGTAATAAAGATGTAACATATATTGCAATAGGAACAAATCGCTCAATAAGAGGTTAAGAGATGTTCTCCCTAATTACCTGTGATAAAATAGTTTATTAGTGACGAAGATGTATAATCAAAATGTGGTTACAAAATAATGTTATTACATATCCACTCACTGAGGCGCTTTCTCAGTTTACTCTAAAGAACCGAGAAGAGTATGGTCATATGGTATCATAGTTTGCCCTAAGTGCAAGTGGAAGGTTGATAGTGTTAAAAGTGTGCTCTAGGGAAACTAGGTAATTTAATTATATAACTTTACTCTTAGAGTGAATTTTGTTTTAAATAAAATAAGCTTTGCATTTTATTTTTCATTATATGCGAGTGTGAACCCGTGCTGTGCACACGATATGTTGAAAATTTTATAAGCTATATCCAAGATGTCATTATGATAGTTATAACGGTAATTCCAAATGTTAAATCCAAGTATATTATTTGCTTATAGGAAATGTTGTACAAAACGAACATTGAATATTAGCACTCTAAAATTAAAAACATAATATTTTTTATAGTAAAAAACATAAAGTGAAATCAAACTATCATTCCTCGTTCTGGAAATGAGATATAATTAGTGGAGGATAATATATGTACTATAGTGCACGATGTCATGAAATTTCTTAATTTTCACCAAACAGTTGGACCCTAATAGTATTAAGCATTTACAACCATGTTATAAAATAAAATTACTCTATATATTCCAGTTATTATCATTATGAATTTTAGCAATTATAGTATTTATCATTTGTATCTTCTATGCCTTCATAAGAGATGCATGCATAGAAATTAGGTTTTTAATTAAAAAGAATTAGTGTCTACATATTTCTTTCATGATATTTTGTTGGGTCACTCTTGATTTGAAATTGATAACAATGAAACAAATGTAGTAGGAAAACCCGCTTATGTTATTATCTAACTGTACATGGAACTTTGAGCCTTTCAACACACCGTGAATTTTAGATTGAATATATAATTGTAAAGATAGAGAGGTTAGTACAATAATTCGTGAATGAAAAAATATATTTGAGATTCATATAATATCTAAAACCATGTAACATCATATATTTTTTCTATCAAAGTCAACTGATGTATAAAACTAAATAGTTCATTAATAGTGTTTATTTGAGTATTAACACTAATTTCTACTCTTACTTGATATTTACACATCCAATTTTACTAATGAAACTTTATAAAAATTATGGAACTTGTAGTATGGAGCGGATATCCATATCTTCCGACTTGAAATAATAAAATTTGTACAATAATCATTGGAATCCCCTGTAAAATTCCATCTTTGACAATAACATTTTAACCGCTTAATATGTTTATAATTATAAGCTTAGTATATATCGGTGTTGATACGAAAGTAATGCTAAATACCATGTTCTAATATATTTCCAACTACTTAATCTATCTATAATTGAAAAAAATCCATTATATGACAGTAATAGAATAAAAACAAAAAAACAAAAAATCTAAGACTAAATAACTTATATATGTAAATTCAAGTTCATTTCAACATCCTTTGCTCCATCTAAACTCTTCCTTACAAGTAAATCATAGTTTGCGTAACATGAGATGTTAAAAAAATAAAGTACAGAAAAGAACCACATAGAGCCAAGAAAAGGTCTAAATGCATATTTTACAATATATAACAATCAGTTAAAGAATCTTTTCCATCAAAAAGAACTGTAGCTCCTATATTAAATAAATATTTAGATTTATTGATCGTTACATTTTACCGATACTTATTATTATTTATGTTATAATTTATTTCTTGTTTTATTTTTTCATGTCAATAGCTTTATTATGCATGGTTAAAGATATTTACTTTTTTATCAATGAAGTTATAAATTTCAAAAAATAGGACTACTAAAATGCAAATTGAATCATGCTTACTTATCTAAAATAAATACAAATTTTGATGTAGGAGTTGACCTCAAGTTTGATAGAAATGACAAAGAAAGAAATGTCCTAAAAGGAAGAAAAAAAATTAAACTATATTATTAAACTTCCCGATTTTAAATTGTATTAGATAAAATTAAGGATAGTGAGAATTGTTAGTCTTGCTTGGGATAGAGAGAAAATGGATAAAATTGTATAATTAATTTATTTGTCTATTTCTTCATAATTTTAGTACATGTGTTTAAAGATATTTATTTTTCATCGGTAGAATTTAAATTTCCAAAAAAGAACCACTAAAATTTGAAAGGGATCATTCTTACTTCTATAAAATAATACATAAAAATATGTAGGATTTAAAATTATGATTCGATTTTTCAATAAAGTTTTAAATTTTGGAAAATTAAAATCAATAAAATACCAAATTGGATCAATTTTACTTATCTAAAATAAATACAAAAAAAGTGTACGATTTGAATGTTGGTCTGATAGAAATAACAAAAAAGAAGGGTCCAAATAGAAAAGGATCAAAACTATATTATAGAACATCATAATTTTAAAATGTATCAGATAAACCGAGGATAACAAAAATCCATGGGTTTTGCGTGAGGTAGAGAGAAAAACGGTAAAACTGTTGACTTGACTTATTTATTTTTTCTTCACTCTTATCTATTATACTATATATATTTGATGATATTTAATGTTTATCAACAATGTTTCAAATTTCAAAAATATAACCAATAAATTTTGAACTGGATCATGCTTACTTATTTGAAATAATACATAGGATGTAAACTCGAAACTTGATAGAAATATAAAGAAAAATGACACCCAAAGGAAAATAAGTAACTATAGTATTGACTTTTTGATTCTAACATGTATTAGATAAAATACGGATAATGGGATTCAATGGTTCTTCCTTGCAATAGAAGAGATTAGTGAGAGTTGAGTAGTTCTAAAGTATATTAGATAGATGTGGTTAGGTGGACTCGAACTTGGGTGGGAAGCTGATGAAATAAGGATGATCAAGAATTGAGCGAATTAATGAGAGTGGAGTATTTTAATTTTAAAAGTATGAAAAAATAGGAAAAATATCGAGGAAGATCCGCTAAAAACATATGCAGTATAAAATATTGTTATATTTAGATATAAGTAATGTATTAAATATATAGAAATAGAAAATCCCTATGAAAAATATTTAACCGATTGTAATTACAATTGAATTGATTACCGATTGTAATTCATGGCAATTGCTTTATTCTATGAGCAGCTGTGGATAGTACAGAAATTGTAGGGAAATGGAAAGTTATTGTGTCTGAGCATTGAACTAGTGGGCAAAGAAAATGTTTTCTATTTAAATATAAAATTAGTTAAGAACTAATTTTAATCGGTCTTAAATTATTTTGCATTGACTACCAAATGTAGTCACTAGATTAAATAAATTAGTGCAAACTCGTGCTACGCACACGGACATCATCAAACTAATCCTATTGGTAATATTTTTTTTCAGATTCAATAATTGAGGATGCTTAATGGAGGTAGATTTTGTTAACGACCGAAAAGGCTTTGTTATTATCATATATTACCTTTGAATTATTTGATAATGAAGTTGATCTAATTTATGATAAAAGGGAAAGGATTTATTTTAGCATTAATTTTGTTGGATTTTTTCAAACTCATCACCAATATTTAAATTACTGAACAACATAAAACACCATTTGGACACTCTATGCTAGGTAATATAAAGTCATAATCGTATAATTCTTATTTGAGTAATTACAATCGCGCAACTCAAATTATATAAATAATTTGATTGAAATACTTTGAAGCATACACTTTCATGAAATGGCATTAAAGAAATATACGCTAAAGAACATGCTAATTATTGACGATAAAAAGAAAGAATTTTACAACGCTGCTGCCTATTGGTGAATCACCTTTATTATAACAATAATATAGCTCCTTTAAGGGAACAACAATCAGTTCAAACAAATTAATATATGATAATTAAACTTTTAACAAAATAATGTGGAAAAATTGACATATCATGAAGCTGACTTGAGTGAAATTGTGTTATGCACTCTAGTTAAAATTATATTTGCCAATCCTTCTTAAAATGCTAGTCAGTTCAGGAGCTTTATGTCTCATCATCTCCGACCTAATAACTCATAACCTAAAATATATAAATATTTAGGGCTTAATAATCCAAAATAAAGTGATATTAATTGTCTAAATAGTAGCTCATATTGACTTCCATAATTATAATGAATTGGAATAAAATAATGTAATGGGACTAACGTTTTGTTGAACTGATAATTCCTTTGGTGCAGTGGTAAAACGCCAGGCTGTTGACGACAAGGTCGGCAGTTCGATCCCTGCCTCTGGCATATTAAACTGTGCGCCATGATGATTCTTGCAGACTTGTGTGCTGCCTACTTTGTAAATATAAGTACCCAGTTTCAAAAAAAAAAAAAAAAAAAAAATAGTTAAAAATTCATTGCTCGCTACTTTGCAAAGGAATCAATCAAGTCTGTCAGTCTTTGCGTAAAGGGATTAATTGAAGCAACTCACACGAACAGGGCAACATTAGGCAATCAAAAAGTAAAGGTAGACCAATTCAAATGTTTCCATTAAATAGTAAAAGCAGTGCCACTCGGTGTAATTTTAAGGCTAGCCTACCAAAGGAAACCAATTTGGTAACATAAACATATTATTATAATCTAATGAGGAGGTGAACCTTGAGAAGTTTATCAAATTCAAACGTTTCAATATCGAAGAACATTAAAGGAATAGTGCAACCAACTGAAACTTAACCATGTCCTGGGGATATGAGAAAATGAAATCCAAACACATTTATGATTCAGTCTTTTATCAAATGGTTTGACCTACATGTAGTCACATAGAATATTCACCATAGAAAATTAGTGAAGCAATAATGACATCTATTTCAGATTGAACCTTCTATTTCAAAAAAATATTTATTGGCAATGCATATCTACAATAGTGCATAAATTTTAATGGGTCGGCTCACATGGAAATTAATAAAAATAAATCCATACGGACCTTGGTACATATCTATGAAGATAAATTTTACGTTGTCTTCAAACTCATATGGACATAAATACTGAAAAAGATTCTATATCAATGCTTGGAATTGATGGCATATAACAGTGAAAATTACCTTATTCTAAGGTTCATAGTTAATCATTTGGTTGTATTAGCTTTCTTACGTCCACTGGTTGACGAAGGAGACCCGACCCTATGGATAAATTTTATAGGAGGGCCTAATGAGGAACTATCTTTTTAGTCTACACAATATATGCCTATGCAGCTATTTCCGTGTATGCAATATATATTCCTAACAATATAATAAATAGATCTATTATTTAAAATGTTTGAATTATTAATTTTAAACGTGCAACTTTATGCCAATACATCGCACATTTTTATAACCATTTTTGACCCTTCCACTTGCAATTTTTTTGTTAAAATAACTATTAGTGAAACACTATATGTATCATTAAAGAGACAATGTTTGTTGCTATGTTAATAGTTCATCTTTTAAAAAGACAATCTAAAATAGAACTTTGTAATACTATTATCTTAATTTTTTCTTGATAAGTAGTATTTTGATTAAAGCATATGGGAAAGTGTTATTTCCATAAAGTTAAATTCAAGTGGGTAGACAAAAATTGATACACTTGGAACTTGCAGTACATTCATTAAAAGTCTAGGGACTATTTTTTGTTGCAAAAAACAAATTAATGAACTGTAAACTATTAGCAAAACCCAAAAGTAAAAAAAAAATCACATTTGATAATAACAGGTTAAGGAGAAGAAAGTTAACCTTAGCAACCATGCTCTAAGCAAGGCATGTATCTTTTTCTATTCCAGGAAACAAAAATACAATACTACATAGGCAAAACTATCTATATCCATGCAACAAATATAATGCATTGCGTTTCATTCAGTAAAGCATGATCCATCCACAAGTCTAACTAACGCAAAATTCAGTTTCTAATCGGCAGGCACTCTTCAAAATCAATTTGGCTTCTTTAGCTTCAGCAATAGGGAACTTTTGTTCGATAATTCTTATCAGCTTGGGTTACAAAACAATACCTATAGTCTCCCCTTCTTTCTTGAACTACATATTTCCAGCCGTACATAATAAGATTAATCATCCGCCTCTTTATCATATTCGTTTATTAGTTTATGTTAAAGTTGGTACTGAAAGTTGAAAGCTGAGGATGCTTACATGTTTTATCTGAAGGGAAGATGCAAATGAATTACTTACTAAAGAAGATGAAGGGATCACATTATTATAGGTGATCCTGGATATTAAGATAGCTTTGTTGAAACTCTTGATTCTATATATTATGTAAATAACAAAAAATGGGATATAACACTAACTGAAAATGCCAAATATAGAGGGACAAAATGGAATATAACACAGACATAATCACGACTACTGAAACAGATGGAGTAAAAGAACAGAGAATATGAAAATCTAAAGTACATTAACATTTTGGATGCTCAGTACAGAACTACAAAACTGCAACTTGTTCTTCTAGTGGATGAGAGAAAAAAATGACATGAATAGAGAGCCGGCCCAATCTTGAAAAGGAAAAAAAACAGTAGCGAAACATAAAATTTGACGCACTGAGAATTGTAATAAGCAAAATTATGCAAGGACAGCAGCCCAACCAAGCCCGCTACTGTTAGCTGATAGATTTTGATGATGCTGAGTATTCTGATAATCAAATAGGATTTCTAAATAAGGAATTAAACTCCAAAAGAAATTTATTACTTAACAATCTAATTGTTGAGTCAATTTTCCATTTAAATAGATATTTTAGCAGTAGATAATTTTACATTCACGATGTATGGAATTTATATATTAAATATTTTATTTTCACCTTAAAGTAAAAAAAATATATTTTACATCTATATATTTAAAACATCACTCCCTTTTTTATTAAATCTAAAAATATATCTCTTCTAAAATATATTCAGAATAGAATACATGAACAATCCTTAAAAGTACATACTATGACGTTATTAAACATATCATGCCTCTATTAAATATTATAGTACACAGTTACTAAATTTGGTAATGATCAACGTGTATATAAATCAAATGTAACATCTCCAAAATGAAAATGACTTATCTCAAAGAGTAAAAAATGTGATTAATGTACTTTGAAAATTTTATTTTCATGCTTACCAAAACAATGAAGATTTAGCCATAAAAACAAAGGTTGCGGTAACAATCTATAGAACCATTTGCAAACACAAGTGCATCTGAAACCAAAATACAACATATAATCACCAAACCGTTTTTCAATAAATTCCAATAAACTAAGGAAACTAGTATTGTATTTTAATAAATTCGATGACAGTAGAAGCACAAAATAAAAATAGCATCTAGCATCCAGATAACACAAATAAATTATCATCGTATAAACTATTAGTGTCTTATCCCCTTCATATCTAAACTATTTTCATCTAAAGCAAGAATCCACACCCAAGACATCAAGTTTAGGATTAAAAAATTCTTTCTAAGATTATTTATTTCTCTGATAGCATGGAGAAAATGTCAAGAGGAACATAGCCACTTAGGATATACACATTGATGCTAGTATTTCAAATATAAGTCTAAAGGCAACTGTAAAAGACATTAAAGAAAACTGAAAAAAAACATTAATATATAAACTTGAAGATCGTGTTGAATAGAAAAGCTAAAGACCTACAAAGCAATAACACAAAGGCTTTAGCATCTTTTATTCTCGAGCATACTCAAAAGAGAAACAACCAATTACCTAAAATAAACAGACCTTTGATAAAAAAATTAAATACCATACAACAATGTTTACCTAATATGCATCAAATCGGGTAAACGGGAAATGGGTTGATTCTCCACCTAATGGTGTCACGCTTCAATGGAAAAAGTTATGCTTGCATAGGTAGAGGTCAGCGATCCGTGAGGTAGGGGAAGAAAAGGCTTTGTATAAGTGGCGATGCCTGCAGTTTTAGGGTTTAGGCGACTTGTGAGGGGAAGAAATAGCATAAATCGAAGGCAAATAGATGGGGTAAGGCATGGTTAGTAGTTCGCGCTTTGAGAGGAATAGGGATAGGGATTATGGAAAGTGATTTTAAGAGTTGGCTGCAAAGGTAGGGCAAGGCAAAGGCAGTTGTCAATCGATTAGCTGGAGATTCAGATTCAAGGTTGTTAGCGATGGTGGTAGGAAGATAGGTCAATGTTGACGGTGGGTAAAAGGGTCAAGTTATGGACGTGAATATTTAGGGTTTAAATGGGAAGCGAGGAATGGAGAAGGAAGAACTACATATAAAACGAAGAATTAAAAGAAGGTGACAGTTGAGGTTGTAAGAAAGTAGAGGGGCTTGTATGCTAAGGAAATCAAACTCATAGGAGGAGATACGGATTCAGCGAGTGGCTATTACAAAACCCTAGCTTTTTTGTTCATAGCTTACAGATGGAAGGGGGAAGCGAAGATGTGGCAGGGAAATAGGAAAAGATAAAATGTGACTGTTGACCTGACAAAAACCAAAGGAGGCCTCTATGAGCTTGAAATGCAACTCAGCAATAATATAATAGTACAGATAAAAGAATCTTGTTTGTCAAATATCTACTTATGAAAAGATCACATTAAGACCGAATTAATGAACGAAATTCAATTGTTTCAAATTTTCAAGACCAATTAGTGACTAAATTTCAGTCTTAACTATAGAAATTAAAGATTGAATTTTTGATCATTGATCGATCACTATTTGAAGACTGAAAATTATCAATTTTTAACTTTAAGTTTGTAGATGTAAGTTTTTTGTAGTGTTATATGTATTCTTGATACAAGCAGTGATATAAATTCATTAAATACGTACAAGTATAAAATCCTTAGCAAAATATTTAATCAATTGTGGTTGTGAATATGTTTATAACCATGAGTATTGAATCGATTATCTAATATATTTATACTTAAAATGTTTTCAATACGTCTATTGAGACTAGTGTACATAACGCTCTTCATATAATGAATGATAAATTATTCATGATCGTTGGGAATGACACTAAGGGATTAAGCACTTTTGCTTATTTGTTAATAACTAGAGGACGACTCAATAAGGGTCTACTATCAGTTAATACAATCATGTCAAAATAGAGAAGTAAAGTAATGATTTGTTGTAATCTTCAGACCTCAGATTATTGTTAATATTAAGTATCTAGAATGTAATTTGACCTTGGTCAATCACATGACATAATAGTCATATTGCAACCATAGTTGGTTACACATTGAACCACTTAAAGTGAAAATGCTACTCAAGAGAGAGTTTATCTCTTTTGTTATAAAAGGTTAGCATCACCGTATCCGGTAGTCAACATAACAATATTTATTAACAATTTTTCCAAGTTTAACTTTATTAAATTGTTATATAAATTTTCAAAATTATTAAAGAAAATTAATATATATGTTTATTAATTTTATATGATTTTCATTTATGTACTAAAGGCTTTACAATCAAATGGAATAATATATAAAAGTTATTTATTATTTTCTAAAATTAAATTGGCCTAATGAATAAATAAATAAATAAATAATATGAGTCATTAATTCGGTTCCAGGTTCAAAATTAAATTTGGGTATAAGGGCCAGCTATACTATAGGGGTGAACGTGTTTAAATATATCTATTGAAGAGACTATATATGGATGAATGTGGGAGAAATACAAAGAGATATTTTGAGTATCTTATGGGTATAAATACCACATCTCTCCCCTATTTTGTATACACCATTCAACTCAACCCTGTACTCCATTGCCTACAAGTTAAATGATTTGCAAACTAAGCTAGGTGGAAGAAGGAGCCATACTCCAAAAGGGAAAAGATGGTGGTACCATGTGTTAATAGCCTGTTAGATCTAAAGGTGAACATTTAGATTCAAATTTAAATTTCATATACACACACATTGATTTATGAGCTGATTTCAGACATCATTTAATAAAAATGGATTAACATATAAGTTATATATATGTTGAAACTAATGTATACGTATATACATATACATATAAGTGTATGTCTTTGTGTAATCGAAACATTTTTTATATATTTTCGACCTACATCACTTAAATCATACTTTAAGTATCTAAGTAATACCCGTATATTATAACACTTTATATTATATATATATTGAGGATATTTAATATTAAAAAAAAATTAAAATTTTACTTTCTTGGTTTTTTCGCAAAAACTTTCCAGGTTAGATATTATACTGCTTGCTAAATTTCTAATCAACGTCGGTTTAATGATTTGAGATAGGTCTTAGCAAAAGTTACATACAAAGACCATGGTTTAAAATGTAAAAGGAGGACTGATTAAGAGAGTAATAAGCGGTGCAATTAAAGTAAATGGTATAAGATATAAAGTGGTACGATCATGGTGAAGATCTATGTCAACTATGTTTAATTTTCTCATTCTTTCAAGCTCATTATTACAAGAGGGATTTCTAAGGTCTATTATAGGAGCTTTAAGCTGCCAAATTGTCTCCACTTAGAGTAGAAAAATTCAATATTTGTAAAAGTGCATAGATCCCATATTTATAGCTGAAGTGATCATACTTTAAAGGACTTAGATTAATGCCTCAAGCACTAAGCCTTCTCATGGCTATTGACTGCGATGTACGGTTCATATGGTGGCTAGCTCAGATTCCACTTGGAGAAAATGGATCATATGCATGCAATCTAGCGGGTCATACTTGGCATGCTTGTATCAAACAAACAACATGACACAAGGAGTGGTTGCCACATAGTGGTGTTTTTGTTAGGTAGGATATGAAGTACAACTGCATAGTGATGCATTTGTCAAATGAATAATGACGTTGGAGTGCTTTCATGAGAGGAACAACACGCAGCTGCTGTCCCTTGGTGCAGGGAAGACTAATAACTTCCATCAATAGACTGGCAGATCATAACAAAGCGGAGTGAACTTGATTGCCGGCTGACAAGTGATCTGGTCAAGTAGGAAGAGAGAAGGACAAGGCCTATAAGCGACTGAGTAATCATGTTTTGGCTTTATCTCCATATAATGAGGTGGGGAGATGTTCTTTATGAGTTTTGAATCTTCTAATTGATCTAGAAAGCAAGGTGGATTACGTCTTAGATAATGATGGTTGGGTGATCGGCCCTTTGTGGATGAGGTGTATAAGATAGAAAAGTTATTGGGACGGAGGAGACAGTGATTAGTATGCACCTTATGAGCGTTTTTCGCTGGGCTTCGAACTTGTGGGGATGGTTTACACTTTTTGCATGAAAATCAAGAAACATTTTGACCCTAATTTGATCTTTACAGGAAGGGGTGGACTTGTCTTATTCGTAAATAATGCAAATAACACGTGACTTGCTCCCATTGGGTGTACGGATTTGTTACTTAAGGTGGTTTCGGATGTTGGATCAAGTGACCTCAGTAACTGGGTAAAAGTGGAAAATTAAAAAAAAAAAGTTTCTGTTTTTCATAATGCACTAGATCTTTTTGTAGTGTTATCATGAATAATATTTAAATCATATTTAATGTTTCATTAGATAATAATGATTTGAATTATATTACCATTAACACCATCAATACTAGCGTAAATTGCACGGACATGCATCTAACAGCTAACAATACTTAATAAAGAACTAAAGGACGAATGTATGATATAATTGCAAAAGCTTTGGTGGTTATAGCACTTTTTAAGGTGATGACGGTTGCAAATTGATAGTGATATTCCACTGATGGATGGTCAGGGAGGGGAAGATGGTGGAGGTTACAAACCAATAGTGAGATTCCATTGATGAATGTAGGGTATTTTTTAAATTTCAAAAAAGATCCGACAGAAATCTTATTCATTGAATTCTCTTTATTAATTATAGAGATGATTTGCAGTGTTATTATTTATTAAAATATTTAATAAAATAATTCAATTTCAAATTTAAATAATATTTACTCGGTGGTAAATATAATAGTAAAATAATTACATATATATAATGATATATATATATATATATATAATTAATATTTAAATGATAATAACTAATTAAATAATTTAAATATAAATAATAATATTAAATTCAATGTTTACGGGATTGATGCTATGTATTTAAGTTCGTCTTAATTCAATTATCAAATATTTGAATCAAATGAATAATGTCTTAATATATTAATTTTGATTAATAGTATTATTTTACAAATACCCTAACAACATAATACACATACACATATGTATAAAATTATAATTAACAACGCATATATGTGTGTAAAATATTAAATTTCATAATATAATTTTGTCTATAATTTTAGTGCGAAAATAGAGAATTAAGATATGCGTAGAATGGAATTTGTATGTGAGAGTTATTCATGTTTAAAGTTTAGGGTTGAAATGTAAATTTAAAATAAATACGGGTTAATATAAATTTACCTTATTTCATTTAGGGCACTAACCTCCAATTACTACTTTCCTATCCTGAATTCTTTAGGCTGCCCGAGATTACTAGAAGCGCCGCATCCCTCGTCGTTTGTCTAACCTCAAGCTGAGCTTCTCTTTAATGCCAAAATTGTCACCTTTGATAAACTTTTAAGAAAATCCAAATTTCTGATATAAATCTAACTTCGCCAATAGTAGAATCTTACTGCTCTTGAGTATGCTTCATCATAGTTAAGGAGTTGACTAAGAAGGACCAGCGTGAAAGATTATGACTAGCGTCAAGACTTGAACTTTGACAACGATGGACTGAACTACATGATGATATGCACATTGTGAGCATGCATCTACAGTAGTAATTCTTCTTTAAAAACAAGTTGATTTTAAAACATGTTAATTCAAAACAAATTTTAAATTTTTTGATTTGGTTAAAAATAGTATGAAAAACTTTCTTGATAATCCCATTAATCAAATATACCTTGAATTGTCATCTTCACCATCAATAGATCCTATCTCTAATTGCAAAGTCCATTACTAAGGTATAAATGTTTTCTATAGAGAAGAAACAAATTTCTTAATATGAGAATAAAGGCATCTAGTTGTATTTATAGCGACAGTAACGGACTGTGTAAAATATCTACCCTAGGTCCATCATTTAGTGCATGACCCAATATAAGTAAAATCTTATCTCACTTATCTAATTAAAGCCATTTAATTAACTCATATCCACATATATTTGGGTCCATCTTACCCTTTTTTAAACTCTGGCCACCAAAAACCGTATATAAATGTATATGTATATTATTTATTATATTTAAATTATTGTACCGGTTCGAAAAATAATTAAGTAAATATATACGTTAATTAATTTTAGGCCCTTTAAGCATAATTAATAATAATAATAAATTGATTAGTATAATCGTTAAATTAAGTTCTCCTTAATAATAATTTATGGTTTTTATAAATTATTTCAATAAAGTACAAATTGAGTGTTCCTATTGTGCAACTCGTAAGTGTGAATTCAGCCCTCATTGGTATTTCAACAATTTAAATATTAAACCATGTATGAACATTGTTGAGGCACGGTAATGAACACAAGTTCTTTTGCTTATAGATTATCTAGATGAAATATAATTTCTTATTTGTTAAAGCATAGTAGTGGCTATAAATATCCACATTTAATTGCAAAGTCTAGCATTAAAGTCCCTGGCTTAATCCAAAAATGATTATCGATCTATTGATTTACTTAAGCCAAAGAATTTGACTACTAATTATGGTGATATTAACCTTCTGTTCGAAGGATGCGAATCCTCTATTGAATAGCAATTCACTTCAAGTGGTCCAATATATACAAAATTATGTCCTTAATACGATCAACACATGATTGATGATAAGTATATTTTAGACATTTAAGATCCGCAATATTCTCAAGTCAAAAGACATCTATGCATTGTCATTTGAGTACTTCTATTTTACTTTAAACATATAGAAGACTCTTGGTGAGCAGTTCTATAATTGTTCCAAGAAACTACTTTGATCCCTAATGGTCATGAGCAATTTGCCATTCACCATATTGAGAGCGTTACATACACTAGTCTTAGTGCATATATCGATATCCCATTCTATATACATCTTGGTTCGGAACATTTATTTGAGGATAGATTTATTTTACTTTATTTGATACCCACAGTTATGAATACATTTGTAACTGTAATTGATTAAATAATTTTCCAAAGTTTTCTTCTTGCATATATTTAATGCATTTACAACATTACTATATTCCAATATAACAATATATACAATAGTAAATAAAACTAAAATTACATAATTGCTCCTAAGTCATATCCTTAACTCTATTAATCTCGCACTTGCACTTGTGGTTAATTATAATGATTCATAATCATACTCTTGATTAATTTTCCTAGAGAAACTGCATGAGTGCTTTAGTGAGTGGATATGTAATTTGTATCTACTTTTTTATTATGCTTCCTTATCACTTGGCAAATCCATCAATTATGTGCTAATCACGGATACAATATCTCGACCTTTATCAAGTTATCGCTTTCTGTTGCAATTTATGTTGCCTTACTGCTGTGACAATACGTTTTTAGATTCTTAATGATGGTAATTATTTCTAACTTTCGGTATCTTTGTAAAAGTTAAATTTTTATCAAAATAAATTTTTCAAGTTCTATTTTGGATGAAATTCATTTTATAAATATATTTTATCAAATAAAGGTTATTTGATAAAGGAGTTCTGTATTAATGAATTCAATTAATTAATTAATTTCAAAAAATTATACATTGAACTTAAATACATTTTCTATAATGACCGTAGAATATTTATGTATTGTAAATATTTTCATATGATTGAAATAGATGAAGAGAAGTGTTATTTGATATCAATAAACATCAATAAATCAATGTAGGAATCAAAATACTCTGCATGATTTATTAAAATATACTTTAAAAACATATATCAATTTAAATTAAACTGAAAATGTACCTATAAATATTTCATAGAGTATTTATATATGTAAATAAGAAGGAATAACATATAAGTAAAAGAGACTGAAAAAATTGTATCTACATAAGAGAACTAGTGGGAAAAAATAAACTATGTTTATAGTTAAACAACTTCCTTATTTCCTCCTTCTAATCATTTATCCCGGCGCCCTTTTTCTCTCCCTAGCCATAAAACTTCCTTAAATCAAAATGCAAAAAATATATATACGAAATAAAAGTATAACATTACGGCAACGATGATAGGAAGGAGACCCAGGCTTTGCTTGCGTACGAGCTAAAAATGAACGATTGCATGAATAACATCAACATGGACGGAGTGTGATGGTGGTTAAGGACTGGTGATGAAGTCCGTATAGGGCTATGCGCAACTGAGGCAAGTGACAGTGGGATTTGGCTAGAATAGCTTTATTCAGGAAATGCAACATTGTTTTTGTGAGCTATATCATCCCTGTTTTGATTAATTCACATAAACAATTCATTTAACGATGTACATATTGAAATTTTAGGGATTGAGTGGATTGAACAATATTATGATTGGTTTTAATTCATTAATTACATCTTAGAATAGACAAAGGATGAAGGTTGATTAAAATGGATGACTTATACTATGCTATTATTAATTTGGATGCTTTATGATTGTATAATTACAAATTTGAAATATAGAATTGGAAAAAAAAAATTCAATAATAAATCAAAAGCAGTATTTAGCAAGCTATAAAAGATGTTAATTGATATTGTTCTTTAATTATATAATTGCAAGATGTTTAGTTAACTTTTATAGTTAATACGATCTTAAAAAAATTATTGTGTTAGCATATTAATGGATATAACATGTTATTACACCAATATAAATTTATATATTAAATTCTAGGAACCTTGATCTACAAAAGTAGTTTGATAAAGAGACAGAAGTGATATTTCACAATCCTCCATTTTGAACTACTTGAAATGATATGCCATGTATTGTTGATAGTAAACAAATTGATATTTTCACATACTGTTTATTTTGAAATAACCAGTGATGGTATTTTTATATTATGAAAATGTAAGTTAGTTGTTTAAAATTAGAAACTTAATTTATAGCTATCTATTTATTCTAGATAAATATAAAATCATATTTTATTTATTAGAACAGATATTTATGGATATTTTTATTATTTACTCCATCTAAAATTAATCATAAGACTGTTATGGGATGTTTGACGTGTAATATTTAAATAAATATTTTATAGAATTTTTAAAGATAATGTTTACCATTATACGTTGAAATGTCATCTTGAAACATTTTTTAAGTGTTAATTTACTAAATACTTAATTGTTGGTTGTTCAATATTTTGCATAATACCAATCAATTTTTGTGACTTGTTAAATAATGATCTTCAGCGTTTCATTATATGATAAATTTAATAAAAGATATTTTTGTATATCTATTATTTGGGAAAATTTTCATTATACGACCTTGACTTTGTACATAATTACCTAATATTTGTATTTAAATGGTTATGGGACTTTAACTGCAAATATGAAATAATTACCGGATTTGTTTTAAGTCAATATTTTCAAATATCAACCATTTGATTGTTGTTACATAATTCGAATGTTTACTCTGATCAGATTGTCAGGAATTGTTTCATAAACTTATTAAGACATTACATCTTAGGTCTTAGATGTCGATGGACCATATTCCTTTCTGTATTGACATTTAACATATGCTAATATCTACCATTTTAGCTATGTTATTTCCTTAGGTCGCTTTTGTATTTATGCTCTATATATCCATAATACTATTTAGCTCACACTGGACTATTTAATCTGACTCATTAATTATTACCATTTTTTATTTGGGTCAATCTCTGAGCTATTTAACGTGTTATATTTATCTATCAATTAAACCTTTGAAGAAGAGTCATCCATCTTATTGCTTTCTTGTACACTCATGAGTTGTATTATTTAGCGATGTATTAACTAAGACCTCTTGCATATCTATTTTAGGAGTTGGGAACTGATATATTATTTTACATATTATTACGGAGGATATGCATTTATATCAAAGTGAGTATTTTATTATCATTTTTATTTTCATATTATATTCTTTGTACATTCTTTTCTCGAAAAATCCATGTGTAATTACATTGTTCTGATATTAAATTTCTAGTACAAAATATTTGTATACTTGTATTTAATGTTGCCCCGAGGGGATTCGTGTGTCAGGTCGCTCATTAAGTGTTTCATTTTTCGAGTTTCTCGATAGTGTCACCTACGTTTTACTTTTGGCTAAATTAGGTATAGAGGATGGAAATTACACACTGTAACGAGTATTTTTAGCTATTTTAAATTATTAAATTTAATATAATTATTGAATAAAAATGGTTAAAAAAATTAACGATTTTGAAGGTACGATATTACATATGAACTTGAATAAAAAAATTGGAATAGTTAATTTCGAAAATTTTATGGTAGCGGGTATTAAAATAAATTCTATGTATTGACCGTGTTTAAAATCAATAGTGAAATTGAATAACGGGAATTGAATGACTATAAAATGGAAAAAGTTGTTCTATAATTTGAATTCATTTTAAAAGTTATATCTTATATGCACATTAACCTATATTTCAAAAGACGGTGATTTATTGAATAATAAAAATTGTTTAAATTTAATATTGCAGTTATTTGAATAATCGAATTCTGAATTTAATATGATGGAAAATGATATCGAAAATTGGTGTAAAATTTTTTAAACAACAAGGAAGATTGTTAACATCTAAAATTGAATTTAAAAGTGAATTATTAGAAATTGAACGTTTTATATTATAATAGAGACGTTAAAATAGCGATACAGGGCATAGTCTTAGATTTCGATGAAACCAGTTCCATTGGATCCGTAATAGTGAATTATAATCATATTTCAAATTTTCGTAGAGTTTGGAGTTATCGTTTGGTCGTATGGTATAGAAATGCATTGAATTAAATATCGAAAATTTAATATTTAAATTGAGTCCAAAAAGCTATCTTCTCTATATGATTGAATTAGGACTTGAAACCTCTTCCATTAAGGTCGGAATAGGGGTATAACATTATGAACGCTCGACGGTATGCCTCATTCAGGGGTCAGAATAAATATCCGGATATTTGGAATTTTAGATATATATTATTATCAAGCAACTTTTCAGCTGAAATATTTTTGTCAAATCCTATTCTAACGTCTATAAACCGCATCCTACCTTTTCCCTATCTATACCCATATTAGCTATTCCACCCTCCATCATTCAAATTGCAGCCAATCAAAACTAAGAAGAAGAAAAAAGATAACCGAAGGAGATAGAAAAAAATAGGATATCACAAAGTCATGACTCTCGACCTCGTTTACGAAGCAAAGCATGAAATGGTCGCATGGAACCTAGGGGAAGCGGCGAGGGAGGCGGCGAGCTTGAGCTTGATTTAGGGTTTCGAGTCGTGATTTTTGGAGTGACGCGTGCTCATGCTCGTGCATTGTGATGGAAGGCGGCAACTCAGCTGCGAGCGCCTGGAAGTTGGATCAAAGTTGTGGGCTGCAAGAAAGAGCGATGGCGTGCGTGGGAAGAGGCTGGTCGATTTGGGGTTGTGCAACAGTAAGGTTAGGTTTTGTTAATTACGTTAATTAGTTAATTCTGTAGTGATGATAATTAAAATTTGAATGCTAATTAAATTGTCGTATTCGCATACGAAGTCTGTTTCAATGAACATATTGCAGCGAGATCGTATAACCGTCGGCTACGTCATGATTTCGAGTTAGATTTTATTTGAAGCTGAAAATATTTTTCAGTTTTAAATAAAGCTGAGTGTTTTATAACGCTCACACATACTAGAATATTTTTATGCTACTTAAATCTGAAATTATGAAGTGATATAAATTATTGATTGTTGTCTGATAAATTTAATGGTCATCTAAATTGTCATTTGAATTGACCGTTAAAAATAAAATTTGATAGTTAGATTTGAAATTGAAATTAATTGCCAGGAAAATACATGATAGTATTAACTATGAAATTGTTGTGAATTATATTGACTATTTGGATGATTGACTGCGATGGATGATATCGGTTGATATTTTAGATGATTTGGATTTTTATTTATTATAATATATCCTATTGTCACCCTGTATATTATTCACAATATATAAACTATAAACTGAAGTACTTCAAATAAATTAAGAAATATGTTGAAATGATATATATACCTATGACACTGTGATTTGGAATGAAATGATATATATCCATCCCAGAAATTAAATTGGAATAACCGATCACTTGGCCATAAGATAGAAAATTATATACAGACATCGAATTGGTTAAATTGAATAATTTTAAAAGTTTTAGTTTGAAATTATTTAATGGCTTTGAATTTAAAGTAATGAAAATAGAATTTATGAAATTTGAATAAATCATGAATTCGAGTTGGAAATGCTGATGCTAATTTTGGTCGAAAGAAATTGTTTAAAATATTTGAAGTTGAGATATTGAAGTTGTAATCGAAATACGATTGAATTTCATAGATTGATTTATTTTTAAAAAAAATTGGATTTATATTCGGACTTTGAATATTGCCAAATAAAAGTGATATTGAACGGTATTTCGAAATTGAACTCGAAATTGAATTTTATTTGAAGATTGAGATTATAAACTGAATATGGAAGGTTAATTTGATTTAAGTGTTTTAAATCGGTATTTCGAAAACCGAACTTGGAATTGATAAATCGTGGTGGTTTAAATTGAGAATTGAATTTAAATTGTTCAAATTGGAATTGAAACGAATTAATTATAATTGAGACCAAAATTGAATTAAGTGGAATCGAAATTGAAATTGATTTGAATATAAAACGGAATCGAAGTTAATTGAAATTGAGAAGTTGGAATTTGATCGGTTTGACTTTGAAACTATTTTTCAAATAAATTATTTAGTATAAACTGTTTGAAATCTATATTCTTTAAATATTCATATTATTTTGGTTTTCCAAATTATTTTACTATATAGACCATTTTAAAATTTTGAACTAGTTTATATTAAACTATTTTAACCATTTAAACTATTTTTAACAAGTTTAACCATTTTAAATATTTTTAAATATTTCAACCTTTTACACTATTTCTAACTATTTTAATTATTTAAACTATTTTAAAACTATTTAAACTATTTTTCTAAAATTCAAACTGGTCAAGGATGGAATATTTATTTTCAATCATGGATTTAAATACGAATAGGGTTAAATTGATGTTATTACCCAAAATGAAATTCGAAATAATTTTGGAATTGAAATTAAGATATTGAGGTGGAAATGATTTGAACTAAAATAGTATATTTTTAGTAAATATGATGATTTTGAGATGGATTTGATTTTGAAGCAAATATGATATTTTGATATTAAGTATGAACGGTTTTCGAAATATAAAAGTACCAACCGGTGTGTAAAACAATGTTTGGTTGTTTGAGGGACCAGGGCCGGATATGGGCATACTCTTTGTCAATACCGGAACCACTTTAACAACTGTGTACGTGGAGAAGAATCCAGAAAGAAGTTGTTGGATTTGGCGACGATTGTTGGATTTGAAGAAAGAGAACGATGATGGATAGACCATGGCACTTGTGCCAATTTGAAATGACTAAAACAGGACAACTTGATAGGGCCAAGTTGGCTAATTATCCCGAGCGGACATCCGTTCTTCGATTTTCTTGGACTCGATCCATATTATTACTCTTGTTGCTGGCTTTTATTGGTGCACCTTGATTTGGGATAGCCTCCCTTTGACTCGATATGGGATGCATGGATGTGGTGGGTCGTCATGGCTATGATGCGTTACCACCAGCCCTCTGACCCGAACTGGTAGTAACCTACCTTGGGCATTGCCTGCCTTGTCATACTTTTATCCCTATATGAGACCCCTAAGATTTTAGCTTAGTGTTGATAGGTGCGTCCCTATCCACCAACTGTTTAACTGGTATTTTATATGCAAACTGTACAACAATGCTTAAAATGCATTAAGGGAGATTAATGTAAAGCCTTAACACTAAGAAAAATATTTATTTGATTGATTAGACATTATATATATAGCACATTCTACTACATATAAATATTTTGATGGATCCTTAAGAGATGAAAATCCCGTAACATCTCGTGAGTTATTGCACGGGCGTTATACAGTTGATAGGAGGTGTGAAATCCCGTAAACATCTCTAACGCTGTTACACTCATGTTATATGCGATATTGATTTGATTTTCATAAGGATATTTTAGTCCTGACTCGAGTATTTTGTTTTTTCATTACGCTCGGTCAGTCTTGAGTTTTTCAGCTTATTGAAGATTTATTCTAGAGGACAAAGTTGAAGATTTGGTATATTATTTCTATTATTATTCTTGCATCATGTTGTCTACTGCATTATATTTTATTATGATGTATATATATAACTCTGAAAATGTTGTATAAATATAATCAATTGTATAGTAAACAGCTTCATGAACTGTTTATTTGATTATTTTATTTTGTCGTTCCGCTGTGAGATTCTGTGACGACCCGCAAATCCGTACTCCTTGAATATACACTAATCTCCATAGATTAACTCAAGAGGAACAGAAATACGAATTCTCAATGTTTAAGAAAAAGAAAAAGGTAGAAGAAGATAGAGAAAAAAAAGATAGAAAATAGAGAGAAAAGAAAATAGAACGGAAAGAAAACAGCATAACAACAACAGAATCTCACAATCGCAGCGGAACAACATATAATAGATAAATGAATAATCTTTAAACAAAGAACTATACCAGTTATTACATTACATTACATTACATCATATCATCGTTAGAGTGTATAACAACAAACAACAACAAACAGCGGAAAAAGAAAATACTATATACTAGAGATTACGCCATGCCATCCAGCTTACCTCCAGCAACTCCAGAATATTCAAATTATCCTGGTAAACCTAAACTCTTGACTGCCCGTGTGGAAATTGGTGGGCACCCAGAGTTTAGGAAGGAAAACAACAAACTCCGAGTCAGTCATGTGACTGGTGTGAGAACTCAAAACAGTTTATTTATCTTTGAAAACAAAATAGAGGAATATTTTTAAAGTCAATTCGCAATGCTTTTAAAAATGAGACTACCATAAGGCCTCCCGCACACACACACATGCAAACGCAAAATCGGAGGAGATTTCTCCTTATGATAGTCAAAGATGCTTGATACGCATTAGAAAGAACATTTGATAATATTACTAGTGCATAGTGTAGGGAAAAATCATTTCGAAAATAAAGATATAAATCTTAGCCAGCATAGACATTCCGCACTTATGCCTATTACAGCTACCATGTTCAATAGCAGGTTACCGCCACATTCCATGGCAGGTTATACAACTAAAACCGTACAAGATCGTATTGTTTCTTTGGATTTCCAACAAATGATCAGGCCAAGGAACTTCCCATTGCCACATGAGAACGCCTCTGGAAGGACGTCCCCGAGAACCTAACCGGATCTCTGCCAACACAAGACCGGGTTACCCCTAACTGGGTAACTACTGACACGAGTATGCCATCCCCCGGTCCTTTGGGACCTTTATCCGAGCGCTCGTAATCAACATCACACCATAATAATAAAGTGTTTCAACATGAGTAATTATCTGGGCTCCATACCATGATACCATCCTTTTCCAGAAGGAAATGCACATACCCTAAAGAGAGCTACCCCTCATAACCTTACCGCATCTTTCCTGTTTTGACCATTCCGGGGTGTGAGGCTCGACGAAGTCTCGTCCACAAAGCCACGCTTTATACAAAAGCTGTGCTTTGGGTCAACAAATGATCATAGAAATGATCACAAAGATAAGTGATCAAACAAACGATCATATCACAAATGATCAAACAATGATCGTTTCACAGCAACACTCAGCATGTCACATTACCAAATTGGGAATATATTGCTGATAACCATATACTACATAACCTCTGAGCTCGTACGTCTCAGAGAAGGGTGTTAAGCTAAGAGAATAAATTCTCCGCTACCAACAGAAATATATTTGAAAGAAATCAGCTTTATATCTCAATTTGTAATGTCAGACATACAATCCATACAAGTCTGTTCCGGGCTCGAACAGAACCGAAGGCACTTACAAAGAAGTCCTTGCAATTCGGATATCCACAATCCTGATCGGATTCCCCATCACATATGGAGAACTCTATACCGGAGCAACTCGGTGCAGAGTCAATCGACAGGTCATCCTATCGCTCTCGCAAATACCCGGTCTTCAACACCGGTCATCAATGCTATCCATTACGTCGTATCACTATTCGGAATGGGTAATCCGAATAACGAGCACAATAATTTAAAAATAAGTGTGGCATTCAAATTCAGCAAATCACAACAAATACCTTTCAAAGGTAAATATTGATAGTCGGTTATTGAACTATCAATGGATATGCACAACATCACCAGATTCCAAATAATTTTCCAAATTATTTATTTCCCAAAAATATCTTTACAAGATATATGTTTTCAATACTTCAAAAATAAATCAATATTTATTTTTAAAACAAATTCCCCTTTCTTATATAAATTCCATATTGAATTTATATTTCCAAAATATCTGTGAATATATGATTTCCAAATCGATTTCTAATTTTCATTTTCAATTTATCTTTTAAAAGATAATTCTCAAAACGTTCATTTCATATTGGAAAAGCATTTCCATACTTATTTATTAAGTAATTCACAAATCTTTTTATTTTCTACACTTGGAAAATATTCAATATACTTAAATCGAAATTAAGTATATATTTCATTCTTTAAGGAAATCATTCTCTTAACATATTTATTTGGGCCAAAACGAATGTTGCGTAAAACATCGTTACGACAACCCAAAATTACTAGTATATGGATTCGAAATTAAAATAGATATATAAATCCCAATACTATACAAAACATTTCCTTTCGGAAATCATTTACTATAACAACAGTGTTATAGTCCACCATTCCCTTCTATTTCTCGAAAACGTCTATTTCAACAATGAATGTTGAAATCTATGGTTTCGAATCTCAACACATTTAAAACATCGTTAGATCGTTTTAAATCTATTTAAAACATCACGTCCAAAATAATTTCTTTAACATATTATTCACTATTCAAAAACGTGAATATACTTGTTAAATAAATTCATCATTTCTATTCATTTTACTTTAAAGGATTATTCACTGTCTAAAACGTGAATATAATTCCATAAATAAGTTACAACAATTTACTTATCAAAATAAGTCGTTTGCAGATTTATAAAACAACGTTTATAAATTCCATTTCTATTTATTTTATAACGACTTCCTTTTATAAATTCCTTTATTAACCTATCTCAATTCATATCTCAATTATATACTAAAAATTCATATTATAAGTCAAATACTTATAATTTATTTATTTACAAAAATCGTTCTTTTAAACTTCCCAAGTTATAAATCTTATAACTTATAAGATTAATTTATTTACCCAAATTTATTCCTTTAATAACTTCACAAATTTTATAAACCTACTGCTTATAAAATTCCATTTATAACTTCACCGTTTATAATCCTATAAATTTCATTTCTATTAATGGAATTCATTTACAATTCATTCTAAAACTTATAAAAACTCATTTTTATAATTCCAATATTTTAATTTATAAATTATCAATTTATAAATCTTTTATATAAATCAATTTATATTATTATTTCAAAACGTCTTTAAAGTCCTTTATAATTTCATCATTCTGATTTATAAAATAATTAAATTTTATAAATCCCATTTTTAAACTTTTCCCAATAAATTCAAAAATCCCGATTTAAACCATTTTATAAAATCATTAACCTCATATTTTCAAAAATCGACTTTTAACTATATTTCTCAAAAATCATAATTTTTATAACATTAAAATTTATAACGTTTATTTATCTATAATGGATCAATTCCAAAAATATTTTATAACGTATACTTTCAAAAATCACATTAAAAATCATTTTAAAATTCCAAAATTTGGCTCAATGATGCTACATACCAAATAGTCAATCACGACAACAACGATATCATATATCGATATGATAATCAACGAATATCAAAATATCCATAATCAAATAAATACTGTTGAGGAATCCAGTTGGATCCCTCCAACCTGTTTCCCTGCATCCAAAGATGTTAGCACAATACCAATTCCGTTCCAGTACGAAATTATCGCGGTATATGGGATTTAAAATATTATCCGCTTAATAGACGGCGTAATAGGGTCTCATCCGCTATATACTGTGGGAAATCAAATCCAAGTACATAAATAATACCAATTTCACTGTTTATGAAATATTCGCGGTATATGTTTTTAATAAATAATCTCCGCTTACTAACGGCGCATAATGTCTATTTTAACAATCAATAGATAACAATCATCATTCAAACATGCATTCAAGAATTTTAAATATAACTATTTAAAATAAAAATCGAAACCGATTCGATTGAGTGAGAAGTTCTCACCTTGATTTCAATTTTGTTTTAGCGATTTACTTCGAATAAAATTAAACGGACTTTAATTTTACCCGAAATTCTCACTAACTCCAAATGACTCCAATTCAATTCCATAGTGTAGTGCTCGTCCATACGATTCCAACGCAACTGGTTTCGCGCGTTTTCGACCTTGTATGAAAAAGATATGTATTTTTGAAGCTATACGATTTTAATATAAATAAATTACAACATTTTTCTTTATTTTCCAAACCTACACTAATCACAGCCCTCCATCTTACTGCCTGCAGATCTTGGCCGCTCCTTGTTCATCTTCCATCTCACGCGTATCATCAGGTAATAAACGCACAAAGAAACCCATGTTCACGAACTAGGGCTTAAGGCCGCGACCCACTCGAGCAACGTGAAGCCGATCAGGAGCCACCATTGCGAAGCTCGTCACAAACTCCACCACCACCTTCAATCATAATGAACTCGGCCCCCTCCCCATGCACAGAAACGCGTGCGAATGTGGCCTATACACGGCCAAAATCGAGCCCCTACAACACTCAAATCTCGATCATCACCGTATAGATGTGAAGGTCTCGTTTAGATCTTCAATTTGTTAGTTGAACATATTTCCTAAAAGCTTATGGATTGAGAGTGATTGAGGGGAGAAGAAAATCAATTTTCGCCCATTAAAAATATAATTGGCGGCTGGCTATAGAGAATTAGGGTTTTGGGTTAAATGAAGGTAAGGGTTCCTTTTATAGAAAATCGAACGAAAACACTATTCATTTCTGAATTTCCAAACTCCGATTTACGCGCGGTGACTAGCGTTTCTAGGGTTTACCCCGCGTTTCAGACGCAATGGAACAGGTTTCGGAAGCTAATTCGGTCATCTGCGCGAGTTATGGCAATAAACGTTCGATTTAAAATTAAACCGATTAAACGATTTTCTAGGCGTTTTAGCTTGCACCGGACAAACGGTAAATCCGATTGACACAAAATTTGAAACCTTACAATAATATCACATTATGGATCCGATGAAACTGGTTTCATCGAAATCCGAGACTTTTTGAAAAATGGCTATTTTCACTAGTCGATTTAAATATTAAAATATTCAATTTTCACAAATTAACTTTTAATTCGATTTTAAAAGTTCTATAACATCATTCTAACTCCAATACGATAAAATAAAATTTTCCAAATCATTTTCAATCATATTTAACCCAAATTTCAATTATTTCCATAATTTAACATATTAAATTATCGATTTAATTATCCAATTAAATCTAAATATTCGAAATAAAATTATTCGACTTATAAATTTCACTTATTAATATTTAAAATTAATTAAATATTCAAATTTTAATTAATAAAAATTCTGGGTCGTTACATACTTCCCCCCTTAAAAGAATTTCGTCCTCGAAATTATCAAGTAAGAAAAATTACATAATCTATCAACTTTCCAAAATTCATTGTTAAACTTCTTACAATACTTTACTAAATTTTCAAATCATACTTAGTTATCTTTTCAAAAAAAACTACTATTGTTTAACTTTCAACTTCTAAATCAAAGTTATAGTTTTCACAAATTTTTCAATTTTTCTCAAAAATATTCTAACGCCTTAAATTTTCGGAAAAATTCGCCAGAGTCTCCTTTGCGCGGCTCGATCCGAAAAAAATGACAGTATATATATCACAAATATACATCTCATCAAGTAATGAGGCATCCCGCAGGGAAAAAGTGTAAAAGTACGGTATGTAATCCGAGACATGTACCTTATATTTTATTAGCGAGCATATACGGCTAATATAGCGCGAAAGCGAGCTCCAAATGCGAAGCAAATGCGATCCGCACCTACTAAACACTCAACAAATAGATGAGAAACATGTATATAGATAATAGTATCAATATACAACATATAGCAACATAATAACTATATATGCCAACATAGCAAATGCAGTAAAAGCAATATATTCAACCATCAACCAACTATCATCCAACTAACATCCATAACCAATAAATATTCATTCATATTCTCATAATATTCAATGAATTAGGTTTTCAATTTAATCACATTTGATTCATTAACAGTGGATGTTTTTACTAACATTCATTTTCAATTAGTTTATATTCACTAATTCATATTCAAGTTGGTTCACTTCCAAATCAAATTCAATTTTATTTAAGATTCACTTAACTTCCAATTGATTTCAATTATTCAATTTCCAATAACATTAGATTTTAATGAATTAACACTTAAATTCATTATTTCATATCAATTATTCACATTTAATTGATTAATATTCAATCCATTCATTCAATTCAATTACAAAAGTTGAATTTCATTTACATAACTTAAGTTCATATTTATCACTTAACTTTATTAATTTTACTTCGATACCAAAATCAACTTCACTCAACATCTCTTAAGTTATACTTCATTTTATAAACATCACTTGGTTTTACATAACTTAAATTCCCACTTATAAATCAATTCAGATTCCAATTCTAAGTAAATTTTTATTTAACTTTAAATTCATTTTTTATTACAACTCATATTCATAAATATATTCATATAGTTTCACTTCTTATATATATAAGATTTTTTTCACAATTGTAAATCACTTTAATTATAATTCAATTCTTATGATTCTTATAATTCACTTGCTTATACAAATATTCTTTTATTTAGATTATTCAAACAACCAAACAATCAACTTATATACACTTTAATAATTCTGAAAAATTATTCCTTTAGATATAAAATATAATCAAGGTAAAATTATTTCATTTACCCAATTTTAAAACAATATTATGTCGAATTGTTCTATACAAGTGTTTATAAACCCCTTCGGCATAGTTTTGCATACCGTGTTGACGAAGGTTCATATGCCACTCAATAAACCAATCGTCACAATATAAAAAAATTTTATATTCACTAACAAATACGCTCTCGTAGCTATTATTACACTCAAACTCATTCTAGAGTACTAGTGACTCCATCTCTAATGAGTAATTCCCAACAGAGCCATGGTTGTCGCTTAACCATATGCTCTGATACCACCTGTGAGGGACGCGCCGTCAGTGGTCACAACCGGTAGGCTTTTCAACCATCCCAGCCCCACCGTGGCTCACAAAGGTATCCCAAACCTGCTTTTACGGCCAGCCTCTCGACTGTCTCAGCTTACGCCTAACCAACCCCGTAAAGAGGACGTGTGGGGGCAAGAGTCTCCCGTTCGCCACCAAACCACGAAGCGAGAACCCCCCATCACATAGCCTAAGCTAAGCAAGACTAGTGTGAGAACTCAAAACAGTTTATTTATCTTTGAAAACAAAATAGAGGAATATTTTTAAAGTCAATTCGCAATGCTTTTAAAAATGAGACTACCATAAGGCCTCCCGCACACACACATATGCAAATGCAGAATCGGAGGAGATTTCTCCTTATGATAGTCAAAGATGCTTGATACGCATTAAAAAGAACATTTGATAATATTACTAGTGCATAGTGTAGGGAAAAATCATTTCGAAAATAAAAATATAAATCTTAGCCAGCATAGACATTCCGCACTTATGCCTACTATAGCTACCATGTTCAATAGCAGGTTACCGCCACATTCCATGGCAGGTTATACAACTAAAACCGTACAAGATCGTATTGTTTCTTTGGATTTCCAACGAATGATCAGGCCAAGGAACTTCCCATTGCCACATGAGAACGCCTCTGGAAGGACATCCCCGAGAACCTAACCGGATCTCTGCCAACACAAGGCCGGGTTACCCCTAACTGGGTAACTACTGACACGAGTATGTCATCCCCCGGTCCTTTGGGACCTTTATCCGAGCGCTCGTAATCAACATCACACCATAATAATAAAGTGTTTCAACATGAGTAAGTATCTGGGCTCCATACAATGATACCACCCTTTTCCAGAAGGAAATGCACATACCCTAAAGGGAGCTACCCCTCATAACCTTGCCGCATCTTTCCTGTTTTGACCATTCCGGGGTGTGAGGCTCGACGAAGTCTCGTCCACAAAGCCACGCTTTATACAAAAGCTGTGCTTTGGGTCAAAAAATGATCATAGAAATGATCACAAAGATAAGTGATCAAACAAATGATCATATCACAAATGATCAAACAATGATCATTTCACAACAACACTCAGCATGTCACATTACCAAATTGGGAATATATTGTTGATAACCATCAACTACATAACCTCTGAGCTCGTACGTCTCAGAGAAGGGTGTTAAGCTAAGAGAATAAATTCTCCGCCACCAACAGAAATATATTTGAAAGAAATCAGCTTTATATCTCAATTTGTAATGTCAGACATACAATCCATACAAGTCTGTTACGGGCTCGAACAGAACCGAAGGCACTTACAAAGAAGTCCTTGCAATCCGAATATCCACAATCCTGATCGGATTCTCCATCACATATGGAGAATTCTATACCGGAGCAACTCGGTGCAGAGTCAATCGACAGGTCATCCTATCGCTCTCGCAAATACCCGGTCTTCAACACCGGTCATCAATGCTATCCATTACGTCGTATCACTATTCGGAATGGGTAATCCGAATAACGAGCGCAATAATTTAAAAATAAGTGTGGCGTTCAAATTCAGCAAATCACAACAAATACCTTTCAAAGGTAAATATTGATAGTCGGTTATTGAACTATCAATGGATATGCACAACATCACCAGATTCCAAATAATTTTCCAAATTATTTATTTCCCAAAAATATCTTTACAAGATATCTGTTTTCAATACTTCAAAAATAAATCAATGTTTATTTTTAAAACAAATTCCCCTTTCTTATATAAATTCCATATTGAATTTATATTTCCAAAATATCTGTGAATATATGATTTCCAAATCGATTTCTAATTTTCATTTTCAATTTATCTTTTAAAAGATAATTCTCAAAACGTTCATTTCATATTGGAAAAGCATTTCCATACTTATTTATTAAGTAATTCACAAATCTTTTTATTTTCTACACTTGGAAAATATTCAATATACTTAAATCGAAATTAAGTATATATTTCATTCTTTAAGGAAATCATTCTCTTAACATATTTATTTGGGCCAAAACGAATGTTGCGTAAAACATCGTTACGACAACCCAAAATCACTAGTATATGGATTCGAAATTAAAATAGATATATAAATCCCAATACTATACAAAACATTTCCTTTCGGAAATCATTTACTATAACAACAGTGTTATAGTCCACCATTCCCTTCTATTTCTCGAAAACGTCTATTTCAACAATGAATGTTGAAATCTATGGTTTCGAATCTCAACACATTTAAAACATCGTTAGATCGTTTTAAATCTATTTAAAACATCACGTCCAAAACAATTTCTTTAACATATTATTCACTATTCAAAAACGTGAATATACTTGTTAAATAATTTCATCATTTCTATTCATTTTACTTTAAAGGATTATTCACTGTCTAAAACGTGAATATAATTCCATAAATAAGTTACAACAATTTACTTATCAAAATAAGTCGTTTGCAGATTTATAAAACAACGTTTATAAATTCCATTTCTATTTATTTTATAACGACTTCCTTTTATAAATTCCTTTATTAACCTATCTCAATTCATATCTCAATTATATACTAAAAATTCATATTATAAGTCAAATACTTATAATTTATTTGTTTACAAAAATCGTTCTTTTAAACTTCCCAAGTTATAAATCTTATAACTTATAAGATTCATTTATTTACCCAAATTTATTCCTTTAATAACTTTACAAATTTTATAAACCTACTGCTTATAAAATTCCATTTATAACTTCATCGCTTATAATCCTATAAATTTCATTTCTATTTATGGAATTCATTTACAATTCATTCTAACACTTATAAAAACTCATTTTTATAATTCCAATATTTTAATTTATAAATTATCAATTTATAAATCTTTTATATAAATCAATTTATATTATTATTTCAAAACGTCTTTAAAGTCCTTTATAATTTCATCATTCTGATTTAAATAATGATTAAATTTTATAAATCCCATTTTTAAACTTTTCACAATAAATTCAAAAATTCCGATTTAAACCATTTTATAAAATCATTAACCTCATATTTTCAAAAATCGACTTTTAACTATATTTCTCAAAAATCATAATTTTTATAACATTAAAATTTATAACGTTTATTTATCTATAATGGATCAATTCCAAAAATATTTTATAACGTATACTTTCAAAAATCACTTTAAAAAACATTTTAAAATTCCAAAATTTGGCTCAATGATGCTACATACCAAATAGTCAATCACGACAACAACGATATCATATATCGATATGATAATCAACGAATATCAAAATATCCATAATCAAATAAATACTGTTGAGGAATCCAGTTGGATCCCTCCAACCTGTTTCCCTGCATCCAAAGATGTTAGCACAATACCAATTCCGTTCCAGTACGAAATTATCGCGGTATATGGGATTTAAAATATTATCCGCTTAATAGACGGCGTAATAGGGTCTCATCCGCTATATACTGTGGGAAATCAAATCCAAGTACATAAATAATACCAATTTCACTGTTTATGAAATATTTGCGGTATATGTTTTTAATAAATAACCTCCGCTTACTAACGGCGCATAATGTCTATTTTAACAATCAATAGATAACAATCATCATTCAAACATACATTCAAGAATTTTAAATATAACAATTTAAAATAAAAATCGAAACCGATTCGATTGAGTGAGAAGTTCTCACCTTGATTTCAATTTCGTTTTAGCGATTTACTTCGAATAAAATTAAACGGACGTTTAATTTTACCCGAAATTCTCACTAACTCCAAACGACTCCAATCCAATTCCATAGCGTAGTGCTCGTCCATACGATTCCAACGCAACTGGTTTCGCGCGTTTTCGACCTCGTATGAAAAAAGATATGTATTTTTGAAGTTATACGATTTTAATATAAATAAATTACGACATTTTTCTTTATTTTCCAAACCTACACTAATCACAGCCCTCCATCTTACTGCCTGCAGATCTTGGCCGCTCCTTGTTCATCTTCCATCTCACGCGTATCATCAGGTAATAAACGCACAAAGAAACTCATCGTTCACGAACTAGAGCTTAAGGCCGCGACCCACTCGAGCAACGTGAAGCCGATCAGGAGCCACCATTGCGAAGCTCGTCACAAACTCCACCACCACCTTCAATCATGATGAACTCGGCCCCTCCCCATGCACAGAAACGCGTGCGAACGTGGCCTATACACGGCCAAAATCGAGCCCCTACAACACTCAAATCTCGATCATCACCGTATAGATGTGAAGGTCTTGTTTAGATCTTCAATTTGTTAGTTGAACGTATTTCCTAAAAGCTTATGGATTGAGAGTGATTGAGGGGAGAAGAAAATCAATTTTCGCCCATTAAAAATATAATTGGCGGCTGGCTATAGAGAATTAGGGTTTTGGGTTAAATGAAGGGTAAGGGTTCCTTTTATAGAAAATCGAACGAAAACATTATTCATTTCTAAATTTCCGAACTTCGATTTACGCACGGTGACCGGCGTTTCTAGAGTTTACCCCGCGTTCCGGACGCAATGGAACAGGTTTTGGAAGCTAATTCGGTCATCTGTGCGAGTTATGGCAATAAACGTTCGATTTAAAATTAAACCGATTAAACGATTTTCTAGGCGTTTTAGCTTGCACCGGACAAACGGTAAATCCGATTGACATGAAATTTGAAACCTTACAATAATATCACATTACGGATCCGATGAAACTGGTTTCGTCGAAATTCGAGACTTTTTGAAAAATGGCTATTTTCACTAGTCGATTTAAATATTAAAATATTCAATTTTCACAAATTAACTTTTAATTCGATTTTAAAAGTTCTATAACATCATTCTAACTCCAATATGATAAAATAAAATTTTACAAATCATTTTCAATCATATTTAACCCAAATTTCAATTATTTCCATAATTTAACATATTAAATTATCGATTTAATTATCCAATTAAATCTAAATATTCGAAATTAAATTATTCGACTTATAAATTTCACTTATTAATATTTAAAATTAATTAAATATTCAAATTTTAATTAATAAAAATTCTGGTTCGTTACAGATTCTGTGTTTGTTTTCTTCTTCTTTTCTTATTTTTCTTAACTAACCTCATTGATTATCTATATTCCGCATTGTTCAAGATAGACCTGTGTGGTTTATTGTCAATTTAAACCCTCCAAAATATGGGCCATCACAGTTGGCATCAGAGCTTTGATTTAGCGATAACTTTAGCTTTGTGGGGTAACTCATTAGAGATAGGGTCAGTAGCACCCTAGAATGAGTTTTAGTGTATTAATAGATATGAGCGTGTTTTTGTTAGTGATATAAAATCTTATTATATTGTGTAGGTTGATTTGTTGAGTGGCTTATGGATTCCTGTCAATACAAGTAATTAATGTTACTGATAGGGGTCTCTAAACACTTGTACAGAACAGTTCGACATAGTATTGTTTTGAAATGGGGTAAATGAAACTCCGATTGTATTTTACATATAAAGGAAAAGGTTTCAGAAATTATTAAGATATATATAGTGTGTTTGGTTGTTAGGAATGATAATACAGATTATTATCATTAGTTGGTTGGTGTGCCTTAATGAAAGATGTTTATTATAAGATAAAAAATGATAAAATATTTATGAAATGTTTTAAGAAAGTGAAATTATGCAAGTATAATTTATAAATGTGACTTATTAATTAAAATGGATTTAAGTTGAGAAGTTTTGAATCTAAGACCCGGGAATTTTGAAAATGGTTTTCAAAGTTTCGGAAAAATATAGTGATATTAGTTGAAACTTATTTATGAAAATATTTTGAAAAGGATTTTTAAAGGAATAAATTTAGTAATCCCCTCTTCTGTTGCTAGAAAATTATTTCAGTGATGACCGCGCAGCATCATCAACGTTCATTTTCGAGTCTCAAAGTGGGGAAGACTTCAGAGAAGCTTTACTTCAAAATTGTTTTGATAAACGGATTTTGGTTTAAACTCTAAAAGCATGATTTGATATATAAAAGATATAAGTTCACATACTTATTTCAAACGATTTGAAATGAACCCGGCGTTTAAATTATTAAGTTCTGTTAATTAATAATCTTCAAATTATTTGAATGGAATAAAATATTTGAATAACCAGAACTTATAAAGTAAGAAATTAAAAATCTGATCTTAATGTCTCAAAAGATCTTAGAGTTGAAGTCTTCGATTCTAAAAATTAAAAGTAAAGAAAATATAAACAAATTGAAATAGTAAACACTCTAATTAAGCAAAATGAATCTGATTGATTTGTATAATATCAAATTGTATTCTAATAACATTTAATAAGACTTACCAAATGCAAAATTTAAAAATGATGATATGGATATGTAATGGATATTATATAAGTAAGCAAAAATTAAAAGCAATTAAAATGTGTGTAAATGGAAATTTAGTTGTAGTAATAAATGTTATACTTAATTAGTACATTATGAAATGATTAGTGACAAATGAAATAAGTAAATGAGCATAAGAAAGTAGACAAATGAAAATAAATAATATCTCTGAAAATTGGTTGTAGAATTAAATATAAATTTGCAAATAAATTATGGAATAGAAATTTATAACTTTTGGGATAATTATAAACTCGGATCAAGTCCAATTTCCTATATATGACTTTATAGAATGATTATAAACTAAAGTGATTATTAATAAAATGTTTCATAAATAAATCTTTTATTAAAGGAAATTATGATAAAGATTGTGAATGAAAAGATTTGGGTGTAACTAAGAATCAATTGGAAAAGGAAATTGAATTTAATTAAATTGTATAGAATGTTTAAAATGAACTTAAGTAAGCAAATTCTATAATAGTATCAAAGAATATGCTATGTAAAGAAATAGATGCTAAGTGAATAATGGATTGTGAATAATTGATCGTAAATCAAATGAAGGTAAGTAAAAGAAATTTAACATGAATGAATTGGATAGAAATCTATTGAAAGGTAATATGTAAGTCGTACGTATATTATTTTATTTGCATAACAATTTGATCCAGATTTGAGCATAGAATTTCGAGATAATTTATATCGATCCAAGTTAGGATTTTTCACTCGATTCTCGACAGCGAACCTTAGATATGGATTTTGATTGATTTTCGGATTCTTTACCGTAGTATATGGCTATGCATGAAGAATGCCAGTTTCCGATCCAGGAACCAAATCCGAGTCCGCACTAGGGAGTCGTGTAAATGATACTAGTTCGGAAACGGAATTGTGTGATCGAGTGAGCGATCAGATTTGATATTGCATATGGATGATATATGAATATCGTATGGGCTTAAGTAAAGCAAATATTGGAAATTGAAAATGAAAAATATAAAATGATTTAAATTATATGATTGGATATCATTGGTAAATAAGATGAAGGCATTTAAAATCAAGAAAAATTTGGATTGCCCGACAAAAGGTACGTATTAATTTTTCATTAGATTCGATGATTTTATGATGGTGCCACTTGGATTTTTGTTTTATTTTGTTGGTTGGGGGCTAGTAGTGGCATTTTGTAGTTGTTCCGATCGAGCTGCGCAAAGGAGACTTCGTGGAAATTTTCCGTAAATCCGAGTGTTAGAAATTTTTTAAAGTTACAAAATTTTTATAACTTGTTTGGATAACCAACTTGTATTTCCCATAAGCGGATCAGAGTAGCATAGTAGAAAATATATTAAATGTTAAATGAAATTTTAATATTTTATAAGTTGATAATTTTCAATAAATATATCACATGTTAAATTCTCTACTTAACGTCTTTTCAAGGACGAAGAGTTTTGAGTACGGGAGTTTGTAACGATCCGTATTTTTAGCTATTTTAAATTATTAAATTTAATATAATTATTGAATAAAAATGGTTAAAAAAATTTAATGATTTTGACGGTAACTTATTGGACAAGAACTTAAATAAAATTTGGAATAGTTAATTTCGAAAATTTTGCGATAGCGGGTATGAAATAAATTCTAACGTATTGACCGTGTTTAAAAAAAATAGTGAAATTGATCAACGGGAATTGAATGACTGTAAAATGGGAATAGTTGTTCTACAATTTGAATTCGTTTTAAAAGTTAAATCTTATAAGTTCATTAACCTATATTTCAAAAGATAGTGATTTACTGAATAATCAAAATTATTTAAATTTAATATTGCAATTATTTGAATAATTGAATTCTGAATTTAATATGATAGAAAATGATATCAGAAGTTGATGTAAATTTTATTTAAATAACAAGGAAGATTGTTAACATCTAAAATTAAATTTAAAAGTGAATTATTAGAAATTGAATTTTTTTTATTATAATTGAGACGTCAAAATAGCGATGCGGGGCACAGTCTCGGATTTCGACTAAACCAGTTCCATTGGATCCATAGTAGTGAATTATTATTAAATTTCAAATTTCGTAGAGTTTGGAGTTACCATTTGGTCGTACAGTATAGAAACGCTGTAGCGACCCGACTTTCTATCACCAGAAAATCGCATCACTAATTAAGAAAGAAAGAGATAGAAGAAGAAAAGAAAGAGAAGAAAGAACAACAACACATCAAAAACTCACAGCGGAACGATTTAAATATAATATAAAACATATACATAGTATCATATACATCAGAGTACACAACTAAACATCTCAATTTAGACAGTTATAACACTTCTGTCTAATATACAATACAAGAACATCAACACAGAATAACACACAGCGGAAACTCTAACTATATATCTACACGCTGAAGCCTCCTGCTCCAAAGCTCCTCCAGATTTCGCCAAGGATAATCTGAATCACTTGACTACTAATATAGAATATGAGTACCCAAGAGTTTAATAAAACAGAAAATAAACACTCGGGTCAGACAGGGGTCTGGTGTGAGTAAACGGTTTAAGATTGCTTAACTTTAGAAAATCCTTTGAAAAGAAAAGGTATCACGTAAGACTTCCCACACATAAATATGGAAAAGTTTTTACCTTACGCTAACCAAAACATTTGATAGGAAATCCAGTGATATTATAATAGTGTCTAGGGTTTTCAAATAAATATGAAATAGCCGAAATTGTTACATGATTAAATTCCAGCTACTAGCCACAAAAGTGGGTAATACAAACAAAACCATAGGGTCTCGTAGGAAGAATGGGTTTCCATCAATGGCAGGGCTACTAGGGTACCGCCCGTCACAGTACGTGGCCTAGATCACCGTACCGAGGAGTACGCCCGCTCTCCTGCAACACAAGGCCGGGACCATTCCTTACTGAACAGTCCCGAACAAGACCACCCCGCAGTTGGCTGCAGTTCCAACTGCCCACAAAGCCGAAATAAAAAGGAACATCTAGACAGGGATGTATCTTGCTCTCCAGTGGGAGCTACCCACGAAGCCTTGTTGCACCTCCCCTGTTTTAGCCATTCCCGGTTGATGAGGCTTGAGGCTACGATTACCTTTATAGGACACATCTATCTTAGGATGCTCATCGTCCACCTGACGATGTTCTGAAAGCATTTAATCCATACAAGTTCATTCCGGGTTCGAACGAAACCGAAGGCACTATCTCGTTGCACTCATTTTGGAATCACCCTAAGAGTCAACGACCATAGCCCTTGCACTCTGAATCACCATCTCGAACCTATAAGCACTATTCCGTCAAACTCATTGCGGAATCAAACACAGAGTTATACCGACGTATAGCTCTTACACCTCGAGTCTTCACTTGCTCCACTTGGATTAACGACCTAACGTTTAATTGGAATCGGTGTGGTTTTCGGATATCCAAATATGGAAACCCGATCCCAGACTCACCGAATCCAAACGCCCTTTTAATGTCCAAGTTGTACTTAAGGGATTTAAACAATAGATATTTCAGAAATATCAGTTAACATAAATGGATGATTCACATTACACGGATAGATAATTCACAATTATCACATTCATCCATACATATCACAAAGCAGCATATATATCACATCTCAGATATATCATATTCAAATCATCACATAACAACCAATGACATCCACTATTATCCAATATCATTAACTCATTCAATGATGTTTATCAACCAATCAATAATCAACCATAACAAGGTATGATCCAACTTAAATAATTTAATTAATCCTTAAATTAAATGAATCCTTACTTAATCACTTGGATTTATCATCAATCCATCTTACTTATTCATAAATTAATTACAAATTAACTAATTAACTAACATCACTTAATTATCCACTTCAATTAATCTTCCTTGATTAATTATCACTTAATTGCTTTAAGTAATTATTACTTAATTACCATATTAATTAATCATCCTGATTAATTACTTCTAAATTACACTAAGTAATTACCTCTTAATTACCCTTTTAAAATTAATCAACCTTGATTAATTATTCTCTAATTATTCCGATAATTATTCCTTAATTATCTTTTAAAATTAATCATACCTGATTAATTACTTTTAATTAAATACCCTTGATTAATTACTTCTGATTAATCACATTTAATTAATTACTTTTAGTTAATCACTTTTGATTAATTACTTTAATTACATTTAATAATTAAAACTTAATTATAAATTAATTATCCTTAAATTATTAATTAACAACTAATTAATTATTTTCATTAATTAATGGTTAATTCCATTAATTAAATTTCTTTCTTAATTAATTACTTTTACAAGTAATTAATCACTTAATTAATTACTCTTAATCCTTTTATTAATTTAACCATTAATTAAATAATTTAAACCTTTAATTAATTATGTTAATTAATTCTTTAATAACTCAAGTGATTAATCCTTAATCACATCACTTAATTACTTCCATAAAGTAATTATCCTTTACTTAATTACCTTTAGTACTTAATTACTTAATTACTTTCCAAAGTAATTATATTAGATTAACCCATAAGTGATTATCTAATTAATCACAAATTAATTACTTAATTAATTATTTAACTTAATCATTTAAATTTAATTTAAATGATTCTTAACTTCTTATATTATAAAGATTCTTGATTAAGAAAACATCATCTTAATTAAATCATTTATATTAATCAATAACACTTATTTATAAATTATAATTGAATTATCACAATTATTCTCATAATTATTTATCTTTAGATAAATAAAAATTCTAATTTGCGTAATATAAATCTTCATTATAATTGATTATCAAATTCTTAACTTTATTTAAAATAAAATAATATACATTAGCAATCAAAGTAATTTAAATATTCAAACTAAAACTTTCTAACCTTTAAAAGTTATTAAATAAAATTTCATACAAACCTTATTATTAAAATTTCACTTATTTTAAAATCTTCATATATTTCAATATATATGAATTTTTGTTTACAACTTAACATTAAACAAATTTAATTTTATAATTAATACTTGTAAGCCTTTGGTTTTAAAACTTTAATCAATAAAAAAAATCAAGTTTCTTTGCTTAAACCTTTTAAAAACATACTGTTACCTACCAAAACCAGCTCACCCTAAAACACGATCCATCCATTACCCAAACCCGAGTAACCCTCTCCAAAATCTCGCGTCAACCCCGAGTTTCTCAAACCTAAACCTGCTTCGAGAAAAGCACCAGTTGGCACAAAACAAACATCGAGCCAACACCTTCTTTCTTCTTCCCAAATCCCTTACCTCTGATACATCACACGCGTGCAACGTGCACAGTCCTTCTGGTCACCAACGACCATCATTCCGGCCTCCCCAAGTCATCCTCGACTACCACATAGCTTCGCGAAACCCAACAACTTCGTCCCCACCGGAAAACAAAATATCGATCCACACCTCAAAAACTGCCTGAAACACACAATTACAAAAACAGTTCGCCGCCGACGTTCCTCGCCACGCGACGTCACGCTCTCCTTCCCAAAAGCCTTGTCGCGACCTCCAGTACCTTCAGCAACCTACGTGAACAACTCCGGTTAACTCTTGTCGCCGAAAAATCCACTCGAGCTACAGAGCAAAACTCAGTGCAATAAACCCTACTTGATCGATTCACAGTCAATTCGATCAATAATAAATTCCAAGTTCATTTTTCCCATGGTCACCATTACCCCCTTTACCTTCATGCTCAACGACGAGGTCCAATTCGCCATCGTTCGCCATGAATCGACCAAATTACCCAAAACTAATAACCCGAGATAACTCATTAATTACCAAATTAAAAATTGTAGTAATCACACTAAAATTTATGGTTTTCAATTGCTATTTCAAACATGCAATCAAAACTCAAAATTAATTTAATTAATTTTTGATCCACACTTTGATTTTACTGTAAATTTAAAAAAAAGAGCTAATTATTTACTTTTAAAACTTATAATTATTTGTAGATGATAGAGTACTTGTTCACAAACAACTTTTGTTTACAAATCATAGGCCAAATTTAATTCAACAATTAGTTATTGAATTTATTATGAAAGTTTAAACTGCTATTATCATACAGAGTGTATGCTTTACCACATAGATATTCAAATGAAAGAAGTTAAGCATGCATCCATTTAAATCCAAGGAATCAGGTAAATCATCATGGATCCATACACATAACTAAATGAAATCCAAAATAAACTGTTTTTAAGAATTCATTTACTCACATGATATCCAGGGCAGAGAACAGAAGCTGTTCTTTAACTTTCAGGCATTTTAAATTTTCCTTTGCATGGTCTTGAATTTTAATTTGAATCTACTCTTGCATTGATTACTGATGGTACTAGAAGATGAACTTGCATGCCGATGTTTCTTCTGAATTTCTTGTTTGAACTGCTTCTAGGTTCTTGAATTAATTTTTCTTCATTGCTTCAGATTTAATAGATCTCTATAGTTATTTCTTTTGATCTTTATTTCATTTGTTTTGATTTACATTTTTTCAGATTTGTATTCATCTTTGTGAAATGAAGAGAAAGATTTGCCGAAGAATAAAATCTTTCTTTTTATTATTTACAATTTAATTTAAAATTTAATTACTAAAGAGAATGACATTTGTCTACCTTATCTCCTTATTAGCCTACACCTATACCATTTAATTTACATTTGTCTTAACACATATTTAAAAGTTTACAAGTGTTATTTTCCTTTTATAATTTATTTTAAACCTTGCATGAAATGTGTATATGTATGTATTGTATTTTAATGCTTAATAATTGATTTTATTATGTAATATTTAGATGATTGTAAAATGTTTTTATCTTATATAAACAAGCTTTTAGATCTTTAATAAATATTCATGTGAATTCAAGTAACTTATATTTTGATTCAATTTAATGTTTATATTCTTGAAACATCTATTTTAATTTAACTCTTAAAATTTTAAAACAAATTTATCTTGTGTTAAAATTAAAATGGAAGAATATTAAGCAAATGAACCTTTAAATTTAACTCTTATCCAAAACTCAAGTTGAACTATATGTTTAGAATAATAAGAAATTAACTTTGTTATTTAAAATTTAAATCTCAAATATCATTTCAAAAGCATTAAATCAAATTAACCTTTCAAATTTCAAATTATATATTAAAGTTTGAAAACTCTTGTTAAATTCAAATCAATATATATTTTTATTTCAAATATATATACAAATATATATACACATTTCAAATAGAAAACATTTCAATATTATATTTGATAGTTATTGTGTTGAATTTTAAAATACAAACCAAATCATAATATATATTCATATATATTACAATTTGAATATATATATTAGTTTTTAAAACTTCCTATTCACATGATATATCAATACATATATATTATAAATAGAAAATATTTTTGATTAGCTTTTGGAAAATAAATCTTACAAATTTTAAGTTGCCAAAATAAATATTCCAAATTAAAATATTATAAATTTCAAAAGAATTATACTTGTATATTTATATTATTGTTAAGAAAAATGTTTATAGATATTAACAAATTATTATTATAAATCTTTAATATAATTTTAACTTGTCAATTTATAGTATAAAATGATCAAATCAATTTAATTATTATCAAAGATTATTAAATTGATATTGCTCAAAATTCCGGGTCGTCACATTCCTCCCCCCTTAAAAGAATTTCGTCCCCGAAATTTAAAAGCAAAGATAATTTAATAACCCAGCTAAAGAATTTAAATTTCAAACAGCAATTACACAATCAATCATACACTATCAACTATAGTAACCAAAACAACCAATTCAAACAAATAACTTTATCTATCCAGACAAAATTATGAATAGAACTTCCTAATATTTTCAAGAGTTTTCCAGGTACCTATACTGGAATACTTGCTTCTACAGAATCTTAAGTAACTATACTACTATAACTAAGAACTCCCTTATCTGATTCTTTCAAATCTGAACAAGATATCAGACTAAACTCAAAACCAGCTCAACTACCAGATTCTATCACTCGAAGAATCATACACATATTTCTCAGAGATATGTGAAATACCATGAATTCCAGCTATCCAAACTGGCAATTCAATCCTGCAGATCAAAATCTAATCTTTAGAGAACACAGGAAAAAAAACTCAAAATATTTCCAGAGCTATCTCTCCAGTTTTACCCAGTCTTATAATTCCTTTAATTGGATAGAACTAAAGTAATATCCAAATTCTAACTGCATATTCCAAATCTCCTTAATTCTAACTGCATAACTCTTCCGATGCTCCTGAGTCACCTTCAATATTCCTGATCAGCTTAACCCTTGCTGATTTCTTCATACAACAGACTAGACCAAAATCAAACCAATTATCCAGATCCTACTCAACAAATGGCTCTCCCAATAATTTGCTGAAATCCAAAATACAACTCTATACCACAAACATTAGTGGACTTCAAACCTACATCTCTCATCTGGAATGGCCAAACAATTGTTCCTGACAACCTTACCTTCTAACTCCAGAAAATTTCTTCATACTTGAATTTCCTGGAGAAATCCTATACTGCAACTTCTGGTTGCTCCTATTCTAAAATAATTGCCAACTCGCTTCCGCTGCACAACTCTGATCTAGAGCAGATAAGAATGCTATCGAAGAACACAAGCAAAATCTTTCTCCATACACAGTTCATTCGACTCATAAAAATCTTAGTGACCATTCTTCTTGATCAAAACATCTTAGCAGAATCCCAACTTAAAATAAGATGATCAATCCCTCCTCAAGAATCCTGAGCTGCCTCACCAAACTCTTCTCACTCTAAGAGTCATCCCTCTACATGATTGAACCATTAATATTGCTCTAAGAATCCAAGTCGATAAGAAAACTCAATCTCCGATTCAGGTCAACTTTTGATTTTCTCAAAAACATCTAGAAAATCTCCGACTACTTTCATAGCTTTCACCTCTACTTAAGATGCCTCAATCTCAAACCAAAGAATACTCAAAGATTTCCCAAACTATTCGCAAGCCATTTTTGTGATTCCACTCAGTTCAGACTCCAAAGAACTGTCTCCCCAACTAGAACAGCTTTTCCGATTCAAGATCAATTCTTCCAGAATGGCATATCTACCAGAAAACTGATAAACCACTTACAACAGATATCCCGCTCTGCTAAGCCTCCCAAAGAAATGGATAAACCTTCACCGTCTGCCTGGTCTGCTGATAGTAGAATCCCAAAGATTTCTGAATCATCGAAGAAATAGGTCACGCTGCTGCTTCCAAACTTCACTTCAATGATACTACTAAGCCAAAAGATCTTCCTTAACCAAAAGCTCCTTGAAACTCAAAACTATCACCCAATTCCACTAAAAAGCCTTGAGACGGGTAGACGTCTCCTCAAAGAAACTCGGCTCCAACCCAACACCAACCACTTATCTTCTTAAGGAAAACAAATGAGACCATGTTCGAAGTGAGGTAACTCATCGATCTTAGTCTCATACTTCAATACAGATAAGATACCCTTGCTTGAGATCCGGAAAATTCCCAAACATTCGAATCTTCGTTGCAGTAGACATCACTGTTCCTTCAACACCATCTTAATCATTGCTCCATAAGAACATCCTCAGAACCATCTATGGATACTGCATCTCATCACATAGCTATTCTTTCCTGAAATCACCAAGATCCCCCTTACCTGTTTCTGCTCGGCTAACAACTCAACTCTTGGAAATCCCGCTCACTCGAGAGCATATCAACCTCACACTTCAAGAATATACTCCAATTCTTGCAAATACTTCCTCTGGACTCAAAGAAATCCTTTTATCAATCCACAAAACTTACTTGAGACAGCATTAGGTCTACAATCTCGACAGATACATCTCCAATCCACAACATATAAACCTCTTCCATTAGTGGTAGTTGTGTTCCACACACTCCTACCTTATATACCTTTATAACCTATGTTGGAAAATCCGAACAGATAACCCAACAGATTAGGTAGTTATATATAAGTATATATATAAAAAATTACAAGTACGCTCTCTCAAGACAGACACCACTCCAGAGCCTAGGTATTCACTCAACCCGATGCTCTGATACCAACTGAGATAGTCTAGGCTTTGCAACCATCAACAGCGGCTCACCGACTGGTAGGCTTTTCAACCATCCCAGCCCCGCCGTGGCTCCCAGTGGTACCTCGGGTTTGCTTTTACGGCCAGCAACTCGACTCGCAACCAACCCAGGGCCTTATACTACCTAAAAGGGACATGTAGGGGTAAGAGTCTCCCATTCGCCACCTAACGCAAAGCGAGAACCCCCTATCACGCTGTAATGTAGCAAACCCGATCCCGGTCTCACCGAATCCAAACGCCCTTTTAATGTCCAAGTTGTACTTAAGGGATTTAAACAATAGATATTTCAGAAATATCAGTTAACATAAATGGATGATTCACATTACACGGATAGATAATTCACAATTATCACATTCATCCATACATATCACAAAGCAGTATATATATCACATCTCAGATATATCATATTCAAATCATCACATAACAACCAATGACATCCACTATTATCCAATATCATTAACTCATTCAATGATGTTTATCAACCAATCAATAATCAACCATAACAAAGTTTGATCCAACTTAAATAATTTAATTAATCCTTAAATTAAATGAATCCTTACTTAATCACTTGGATTTATCATCAATCCATCTTACTTATTCATAAATTAATTACAAATTAACTAATTAACTAACATCACTTAATTATCCACTTCAATTAATCTTCCTTGATTAATTATCACTTAATTGCTTTAAGTAATTATTACTTAATTACCATATTAATTAATCATCCTGATTAATTACTTCTAAATTACACTAAGTAATTACCTCTTAATTACCCTTTTAAAATTAATCAACCTTGATTAATTATTCTCTAATTATTCTGATAATTATTCCTTAATTATCTTTTAAAATTAATCATACCTGATTAATTACTTTTAATTAAATACCCTTGATTAATTACTTCTGATTAATCACATTTAATTAATTACTTTTAATTAATCACTTTTGATTAATTACTTTAATTACATTTAATAATTAAAACTTAATTATAAATTAATTATCCTTAAATTATTAATTAACAACTAATTAATTATTTTCATTAATTAATGGTTAATTCCATTAATTAAATTTCTTTCTTAATTAATTACTTTTACAAGTAATTAATCACTTAATTAATTACTCTTAATCCTTTTATTAATTTAACCATTAATTAAATAATTTAAACCTTTAATTAATTATGTTAATTAATTCTTTAATAACTCAAGTGATTAATCCTTAATCACATCACTTAATTACATCCATAAAGTAATTATCCTTTACTTAATTACCTTTAGTAATTAACCACTTAATTACTTAATTACTTTCCAAAGTAACTATATCATATTAACCCATAAGTGATTATCTAATTAATCACAAATTAGTTACTTAATTAATTATTTAACTTAATCATTTAAATTTAATTTAAATGATTCTTAACTACTTATATTATAAAGATTCTTGATTAAGAAAACATCATCTTAATTAAATCATTTATACTAATCAATAACACTTATTTATAAATTATAATTGAATTATCACAATTATTCTCACAATTATTTATCTTTAGATAAATAAAAATTCTAATTTTCATAATATAAATCTTCATTATAATTGATTATCAAATTCTTAATCATTATACTTTATTTAAAATAAAATAATATACATTAGCAATCAAAGTAATTTAAATATTCAAACTAAAACTTTCTAACCTTTCAAAGTTATTAAATAAAATTTCATACAAACCTTATTATTAAAATTTCACTTATTTTAAAATCTTCATATATTTCAATATATAAGAATTTTTGTTTACAACTTAACATTAAACAAATTTAATTTTATAATTAATACTTGTAGGCCTTTGGTTTTAAAATTTTAATCAATAAAAAAAAATCAAGTTTCTTTGCTTAAACCTTTTAAAAACATACTGTTACCTACCAAAACCAGCTCACCCTAAAACACGATCCATCCATTACCCAAACCCGAGTAACCCTCTCCAAAAACTCGCGTCAACCCCGAGTTTCTCAAACCTAAACCTGCTTCGAGAAAAGCATCAGTTGGCACGAAACAAACATCGAGCCATCACCTTCTTTCTTCTTCCCAAATCCCTTACCTCTGATACATCACACGCGTGCAACATGTACAGTCCTTCCGGTCACCAACGACCATCATTCCGGCCTACCCAAGTCATCCTCGACCACCACATAGCTTCGCGAAACCCAACAACTTCGTCCCCACCGGAAAACAAAATATTGATCCTCACCTCAAAAACTGCCTGAAACACACAATTACAAAAACAGTTCGCCACCGACGTTCCTCGCCACGCGACGTCACGCTCTCCTTCCCAAAAGCCTTGTCGCGACCTCCAGTACCTTCAGCAACCTACGCGAACAACTCTGGTTATTTATTGTCCCCGAAAAATCCACTCGAGCTACAGAGCAAAACTCAATGCAATAAACCCTACTTGATCGATTCACAGTCAATTCGATCAATAATAAATTCCAAGTTCATTTTTCCCATGGTCACCATTACCCCCTTCACCTTCATGCTCAACGACGAGGTCCAATTCGCCATCGCTCGCCATGAATCGACCAAATTACCCAAAACCAATAACCCGAGATACCTCATTAATTACCAAATTAAAAATTGTAGTAATCACACTAAAATTTATGGTTTTCAATTGCTATTTCAAACATGCAATCAAAACTCAAAATTGATTTAATTAATTTTTGATCCACACTTTGATTTTACTGTAAATTTAAAAAAAAAGAGCTAATTATTCACTTTTAAAACTTACAATTATTTTTAGATGATAGATTACTTGTTCACAAACAACTTTTGTTTACAAATCATAGGCCAAATTTAATTCAACAATTAGTTATTGAATTTATTATGAAAGTTTAAACTGTTATTATCATACAGAGTGTATGCTTTACCACATAGATATTCAAATGAAAGAAGTTAAGCATGCATCCATTTAAATCCAAGGAATCAGGTAAATCATCATGGATCCATACACATAACTAAATGAAATCCAAAATAAACTGTTTTTAAGAATTCATTTACTCACATGATATCCAGGGCAGAGAACAGAAGCTGTTCTTTAACTTTCAGGCATTTTAAATTTTCCTTTGCATGGTCTTGAATTTTAATTTGAATCTACTCTTGCATTGATTACTGATGGTACTAGAAGATGAACTTGCATGCCGATGTTTCTTCTGAATTTCTTGTTTGAACTGCTTCCAGGTTCTTGAATTAATTTTTCTTCACTGCTTCAGATTTAACAGATCTCTATAGTTATTTCTTTTGATCTTTATTTGATTTGTTTTGATTTACATTTTTTTCAGATTTGTATTCATCTTTGTGAAATGAAGAGAAAGACTTGCCGAAGAATAAAATCTTTCTTTTTATTATTTACAATTTAATTTAAAATTTAATTACTAAAGAGAATGACATTTGTCTACCTTATCTCCTTATTAGCCTACACCTATACCATTTAATTTACATTTGTCTTAACACATATTTAAAAGTTTACAAGTGTTATTTTCCTTTTATAATTTATTTTAAACCTTTCATGAAATGTGTATATGTATGTATTGTATTTTAATGCTTAATAATTGATTTTATTATGTAATATTTATATGATTGTAAAATGTTTTTATCTTATATAAACAAGCTTTTAGATCTTTAATAAATATTCATGTGAATTCAAGTAACTTATATTTTGATTCAATTTAATGTTTATATTCTTGAAACATCTATTTTAATTTAACTCTTAAAATTTTAAAACAAATTTATCTTGTGTCAAAATTAAAATGGAAGAATATTAAGCAAATGAACCTTTAAATTTAACTCTTATCCAAAACTCAAGTTGAACTATATGTTTAGAATAATAAGAAATTAACTTTGTTATTTAAAATTTAAATCTCAAATATCATTTCAAAAGCATTAAATCAAATTAACCTTTCAAATTTCAAATTATATATTAAAGTTTGAAAACTCTTGTTAAATTCAAATCAATATATATTTTTATTTCAAATATATATACAAATATATATACACATTTCAAATAGAAAACATTTCAATATTATATTTGATAGTTATTGTGTTGAATTTTAAAATACAAACCAAATCATAATATATATTCATATATATTACAATTTGAATATATATATTAGTTTTTAAAACTTCCTATTCACAAGATATATCAATACATATATATTATAAACAGAAAATATTTTTGATTAGCTTTTGGAAAATAAATCTTACAAATTTTAAGTTGCCAAAATAAATATTCCAAATTAAAATATTATAAATTTCAAAAGAATTATACTTGCATATTTATATTATTGTTAAGAAAAATGTTTATAGATATTAACAAATTATTATTATAAATCTTTAAAATAATTTTAACTTGTCAATTTATAGTATAAAATGATCAAATCAATTTAATTATTATCAAAGATTATTAAATTGATATTGCTCAAAATTCCAGGTCGTCACAAACGCATTGAATTAAATATCAAAAATTTAATATTTTAATTGGGTTGAAAAAGCTATCTTCTCCATACGATCGAATTAGGACTTGAAACCCTTCCATTTGCATTCAAAATCGGGTTATAACATTATGAACGCCTGATGACATGCCTCGTTTGGGGATCAGAATAAATATCCAGATATTTTAGAATTTTAAATATGTATTATTATCAAGCAACTTTTAAGCCGAAATACTTTTGTCAAATCCCATCCTAACATCTATCAACCGCACCCTACCTTTTCCCTGTCTATACCCATACTTACCTATTCCACTCTCCATCATTCAAATTGCAGCCGACCAAAACTAAGAAGAAGAAAAAAGACAATCAAAGGAGATAGAAAAAATTAGGATATCGCGAAGTCGAGACTCTCGACCTCGTTTGCGAAGCAGAGCGTAAAATGTTTACGTTGAACCTAGGGAAAGTGTGGAGGGAGGTAATACGAGCTCGAGAGAGGCGGCGAGCTTTAGCTTGAGCTTGATTTAGGGTTTTGAGTCGTGATTTTTAGAGCGACATGTCAGCGTGCTTGCACGTTGTGATGGAAGGCGGTGACTCAGCTGCGAGCGCCTGGAAGTTTGGGTCGAGGCTGTGGGTGGCAAATAAGAGCGGCGGCATGCGTGGGAAGAGGCTGGTGGATTTGGGGTTGTGCAACAGCAAGGTTAAATTTAGTTAATTAAATTAATTAGTTAATTACTACATTGATGATAATTAAAATTTAATTATTTCGAAGGCTAATTAAATCGTAATATTCACATTCGAGGAGTGTTTCAATCGAACATATTGCAGCGGGATCGTATAGTCATCTGCTACGTCATGGTTCCGAGTTGGATTTTATTTGAAGCTGAGAATATTTTCCAGTTTTAAATAAAGGTGAGTGTTATATAACGCTCAAACGTACTAGAATATTTTTATGCTAGTTAAATCTGAAATTGTGAAGTGATATAAATTATTGATTGTTGTTTGATAAATTTAATGGTCATCTAAACTGTCATTTGAATTGACTGTTAAAAATGAAAATTGATAGTTAGATTTGAAAATGAAATTAATTTCCAAGAAAATACTCAATAGTAATAACTATGAAATTATTGTGAATTAAATTGACTGTTTGGATGATTGATTGTGATGGATGTTATCGGTTGATATTTTAGATGATTTGGATGTTTATTTATTATGATATAGCCTATTGTCACCCTGTATATTATTCACAGTATATAAACTATAAATTGATTCGAATAAATTAAGAAATAGTTTGAAATGATATATACCCATGACACCGTGATTTGGATTGAAATGATATATATCCATCCCGAAAATTAAATAGGAATAACTAATCACTTAGCCATAGGATAGAAAATTATATACGAACACTGGATTGGTTAAATTAAATAATTTTAAAAGTTTTGGTTTGAAATTATTTAACATCTTTGAATTTAAAGGAATGAAAATCGAATTTATGAAATTTGAATAAATCACGAATTCGAGTTGGAAATGTTGAAATTAATTTTGGTCGAAAGAAATCATTTAAAATATTTGAAGTTGAGATTTTGAAGTTATAATCGAAATACGATAGAATTTAATAGATTGATTTACTTTAAAAAAATTGGATTTATATTCGAACTTTGAATGTTACCAAATAAAAGTGATATAAAACGATAGTTCGAAATTGAACTCGAAATTGAATTTTATTTGAAGATTGGGATTTTAAACTGAATATGGAAGGTTAACTTGATTTAAGTGTTTTAAATCGATATTTCGAAAACTGAACTTGGAATTGATAAATCGAGATGGTTTAAATTAAGAATAGAATTGCAATTTGTTAAAATTGGAATTGAATTGTATTAATTGGAATTAAGACAAAAATTGAATTAAGTGGAGTCGAAATTGAAATTGATTTGAATATAAACTGGAATCGAAGTTAATTCGAATTGACAAGTTGGAATTTGATCGGTTTGACTTTGAAACTATTTTTCAAATAAATTATTTAGTATAAATTGTTTGAAATCTATATTCTTTAAATATTCAAATTATTTTGGTTTTCCAAATTTTTTTACTATATAAACCATTTTAAATATTTTAACTATTTTATATTAAACTTTTTATATTTAAACTATTTTTAACTATTTTAACCATTTTAAATATTTTTAACAATTTTAATCATTTACACTATTTCTAACTATTTTAATCATTTAAACTATTTTAAAACTATTTACTATTTTTCTAGAACTCAAAATGGTTAAGGATGGAATGTTTATTTTAAATCTTGGACTTAAATACAAATAGGGTAAAATTAAAATTATTACCCAAATTGAAGTTTTGAAACAATTTTTGAATCAAAATTAAGATATTGAGACAGAAATGATTTGAACTGAAATAGTATATTTTGAGTAAATATGATGATTTTGAAATGGGTTTGATTTTGAAGCGAATATGATATTTTGATGTCAACTATGAATGGTTTTCGAAATATAAAAGTACCAACCGGTGTGTAAAACGATGTTTGGTTGTTAAAGAGACCGAAGCCGGCTATGGGTATACTCTCTGTCCATTCTAAAACCACTTTAACAACTGTGTACGCAGAGTAGAATTCAGAACGAAGTGGTTAGATTTGATGGCAATTGCTGGATTTGAAGAAAGAGAACGATGTGGATAGACCGTGGCATTGTGCCAATTTGAATGACTAAAACAAGACGGCTTGATGGAACCAAGTGGGCTAATTACACCAAGCGAACATCCGTTCTTCGATTTTCTTGAACTCGGTTTATATTATTACTCTTGTTGTTGGTTTCGATTGGTGCACCTTGATTTGGGATAGCCTCCCTTTGACTCGATATGGGACGGATGGACGCGCTTGGCGGTTATGGCTATGATGCGTTACCACCATCCCCGCGACCCAAACTGATAGTATACTACCTTGGGCATTGCCTCATGTGCCTTGCCATACTTTTATCCTATATGAGAACCCTAAGATTTTAGCATAGTGTTGTCGTATCATGGCGCATCCCTATCCACCGACTGTTTAACTGGTGTTTTATATGCAAACTGTACGACAATTCTTAAAATCGCAACCTTAATGCTAAGAAAAATATGTATTATATTGATTAGACATTATATATATAGCGTATTCTACTACGTATAAATATTTTGACGGATCCTTAAGAGATGAAAATCCTGTAACATCTCTTGAGTTATTGCACGCATATTATACACCGGATAAGAGGTGTGAATCCTGTAAACATCTCTAACGCCGTTACACTCATGTTATATGCGATATCGATTTGACTTACATAAGGATATGTTAGTCCTGACTCGAGTTTTTTGTCTTTTCATTACGCTCGGGTCAGTCCTGAGTTTTTCAGCTTATTGAAGATTTATTTTGGAAGACGAAAATGAAGATTTGGTATATTACTATTATTAATCCTGCATCATGTTGTCTACTGCATTATATTTTATTCTGATTTATATGTATAACTCTTGTAAATGGTGTATAAACTATAATCAAATGTATAGTAAACAACTTCATGAAGTATTTATTCGATTATTATATTTATCGTTCCACTGCGAGATTCTGTGTTTGTTTTCTTCTTCTTTTCTTATTTTTCTTAATTGACCATATTGATTATCTATATTCCAGATTGTTCAAGATAGACATGTGTGGATTATTATTAATTTAAACTGTCCGAAATGTGGGCCGTCACACACACTGTTCATGGCGATGCACTTGGCCTTTATAATTGAGTCTATCAAAACCTTTCATTTGAAACATATCTAACTTAAAGCTTCTTTATTAGTGGAAAATATGACTTTAATATTGACTTATTATATTTGATATCACTTACGAAGTTCGAATTCAAATACTCCATCATATGGAGTTTGTTGTTTCCATAAACTATTCTCTTGCATTTTTTATGTACTTGAGGATACTCTTAACTACCATTCATCAATTGGAACTTAGATTTGATATTCGCTCACCACACCAAGTGCAAAAGCGAATTCTGATCCAGCACATGACATACTCTATACGATAGCTCCTATTCTCGGTGCATAAGGAATCTATTTTATATGCCCTATATCAAACATTTTAATAATATATCTATGAATATCAATCGGGACAATCCCAACATTCTTTTGTACCAAATATAAGGGTGCCTCTTTGAAATCTTTCATCAAGAATTAAATAACCGAACATTCACTATTTAACATAAGTGCATTATTACCAATGAGCGGCATGTTGTTTACTTCCAATATTAGTAATGTCTTAGTACCTTCGATTTTCTTTCTTATGGAAACACGCTTCCTCTGCATTTTTATTGAAATGTGAAAATTTGGTTCCTCTATTTTCACTCTTTCCAATGTCAAGGTATCGTGGCTTTTGTATACAAATAGTCCCCTTTAAATCATTATTTAGAATTTATGTTTCAACTTCAATGTGCTAAAAATCAGTCGTATTGTGCGTTAAGTTGCAAGTAGGATCTGAATGAACTTAGGCATGTTAACTAACAAAATTGCTCACTGGTTTCAACATTTGAAATTAATGATGTTATTTCCCAACAACCTTGGTTTATACAATTCCAAATGCATCAATCTTCTTCTCGAAGACTCACTTATTGTTGATGGATTATATCATTTCGGATATAATTATCAAAATCAAAATTTGTCAATGTACATGGATTCCATTTTGGATTTAAGGCATCACGCAATGTGGTAGATTCTATGCTCTCTATGGCTTATTAACAACTAAGAAAGCTGTTATTACTAACAAACCATTTTCTTGATATCATGGTTTCTTTGTAAAGTGCAAGATTTACTATCAGCATTCTAATAAGTAGTGTCCTTTTAGGATTAGTTAAATTTTTATCATATGTATAATCTGTATTTGTGTTAGAACCTTGGATTATATCCAAGTCCATCTACAACCACCAATTTATCTAGAAAGAAATTCCTTCATAAGAAGGTAGTGTCTCTTGAAATAATAATTTGTTTCTTAGTGTAAAGGAATGGGTATTTAAAACATATTCTAAACTACATATAGAATTACAAAATTAGGTTTGAGTTTATAAAATCACATCTACGATGTATTCTACAATCACATACCTTAAACTATTTAAGCTAGGGTTTCTTCACAATTCATATCATATATGGAATGGTAATCTCAGCTTCAAATGATGTAAAATTCAACATTTACTCTTAAATGCATATTTGTATAGAAGAAATTAACTAAAATTTACTCATTATCAATCATATTTTTTCCAATAAAACCTGATTATTCTTATCGACGCATCATTATGCAGCATAAGAAGAAGTGATATTGAGAGTAAACCTTATTCTCTTTTAGGTACTCTTGGAACACTTATCCAAGCACCTATTGGACCAAATCAAATTGTTTCAATTCTTTTGCATGTTATATTTTCGACTTCATTTTATATTATATAAACTTATCATATACATCTAACCAATGTAGTTGCAACGCTATGTGGTTCTAAAGCGGTGGAGAGGCAAAAAGTTATAGCGGGAATATAGTGAAAAATAACCAAGATGCAAAAAGCTTCCTTTGATATAAAACCAAATATTTAAAGTTAATTTATTCTCATTTTCACATCATTTATGTGAGGAAAATAAACATAGTTTAATCTTATATAACAAAACTGAAGAATGTTATGATTTATGCAGTCCAAATTTGGCGACCGCAATAGGTTTCTAACTTATATTGAGCACCAATGCCCTAAAATTAAGTCTTCACTGTAATTTTGTTGATTTTTTTTGAAAGAGAACTAGTTAAATCAATCGTTTGATATTAATGTTGCTAAAGTGGATGCTAATAAGCCTTGATTTAACGGATATGGCAGAAATAGTGGATCTACTATATAATGATGCTAAATTGAAAAAGCATAGCGGTCAAAGAGTGCCATGCACTATAGCGGGGATTTCAAGAGCTTTATAGGGCTTTAACTGCATAATACCTAAATTGTGCATCAAATATGCATGTTCATATGTGAAAATATTCATTGATGAATTTAACAAAATAGATCCGATTTTGGTATAATTAGACCATGGATCACATACATTTATATGTTTGTGTTCGAAGGGTTCATTAACTCTTTCGTAACTCCCACTCAATGATTCTTGGTCGTTAATCATTTAAGATACAATTCACAAGTACCATATGATTCATAATTATACGATTAAGGAATATGTTTTCAAAGATATATTGGTCCATGATTTCAAAATTATTATTTAAATATTTTAGATGCTTTTGTATTTTCTATATACTTAACACATCTCTATTGATATGTGTTAAACCAATTTTCGATCCAACGCTAAAATATTTTAGAAAGACATATGATTAAAATAAAATTTCAAACATGCCCATAGTCAAAATTGTCCAAAATACCCGAAGTTACAGTCATATTCCTTTTATATTTTAATTTTATGAAATTCGAATGCATATGCTATATCTATTATCCAATATTCAATATATAAGAATACATCCAATATGCAAGTTCCTGCTTTTATAGGTTCTTGTGTTCAAAAAGTTCGAGTCATCTTCTACTTTGTTGGTTATTAAAGCATTTCTGAAGCTCTTAAGAGAGCTTAGAAATGTTAAGTACCAAAATGATTTTTCTAAGAAAGTGAAAGAAGAATGGAGCATCTTATTATGTGGAGGTAGGTCTCTATTTATAATAATTGGAAATGGGGATAGCTTGCTCGTATTGGTCAATTGAAGTTGACGTAGATCGATGACTTAGCTAGATGGATGGTCGGGATGGTGCATTATATCATAACCCTGGGATTAGAGTAGTTAACGAGGATCTCTATCTTGGCCATGGTATTAACAGATATGGCATGATTGTACATGAGTGCCTTAAAGCTTTGTTGTGACAACCCACACCTCCCGACATGCTCTAAACTGCTTCGCGTCGAGAAATGCGGATCGTCAGGTTTTAACCTTTGTTAATTCAAAGACTAAGATAAATAGATATAATCTAAGATAACCAACTATCCAAAATTGTATCACGGTGGAAGAAATAATCATACTACAAAATCCATATCATATCGGAAGAACAAACTAACTATCAGAAGCTTATCACAGCGGAAGTAATAAAACATGTACATATCATAGAAAAATATCAGTCTTAGAAAATATTAATTCATAGTCTTAGAAGAATATAGTACATAAAACAAAATAGAGTATAAAGTATCCCTCCAAATTTAGTATAAGGAGAAAAATGTACTTATAAGCTTGAATAATACATAGAGAGTGAAATGGAATAAAAGCAAACACTAAATATGAGCATGGCTCTCCACGTATCTGAAACAAGCAAATAACATACTGTCTTGTCCACTATGGTGGGGAAAAGATGGAAAAATGGGTCAGACATAAAGTCTGCTGAATGAGAATAAGTTTAATAAGTGATGATTAAGTGCAATTAACTTCAAAGCTACTCTAAGTGAGGTAGGGTGTGTAACAAGTGTCTGTAAACTCTATGGTTCAATGCCTAAGGGTTCTTATCTATCACAATGGGTCAAACTATTTCATACCTCACACTAACGATCGACCAATGTCCTTTAAGCTTTCTAAACCGTCGAATCATTACTACGCTTATGAGGAGAACCCCAAAATGCAAACTCGTATTGCAACCAAATGTTTCAACTCAACATAAGCACTCACTATCCACCTCTCGATTGTAGCACCAAACATCTCTCTTACCTTATTATAGCCTCTTATCATTCTGCGTTGGCGTCCACCGTTACCACGTCACGCTAGTACCATGCGTACAAGAACTCCAGTTAGGACCAGGCTCACTCAATTGATATCTTCGCAAGTGTTGTGCGTCACCACGATGGAATACGCCCTGAGTGTCTGCTATATTTGCACTTCCTAGCCAACTTTCAACTGTTATTTGGGTATTTAACTATTAACCAAAATGCAGTGACCTATTCTACTCTGATAGGGGCTTTATGGCCCTACCATCTCTTTATAGGGACTTTACGACCTTACTATTTCTAGCATGTTCATTAGCTCATAAACAGGGTCAAAAATCAAATTTCCATTTTTAATATTTTTTACGAAATTATATAAATTTTCTATTATAAACCGAGGCCTCAGGCCAAGGTTCGAATTATACAATTTTCCCTTTGATCGGTTGACCTAAGATTACCCAAGGTCGACTGCTACTGGTCGACACTTAGCGATCTGGTTGACCGTTCGCATATTAATTTTAGGGTTTCCCTTATTTTCTGCTATCGACCGATTTATTGTTTAAATTACTTCGATTAATAATTTTAATTAGCTTAATTTCTACTATTAACCATTCTAATTTCTCAATTTCGATCAAATCTAGGGTTTATGATTTTGGGTTATAAGTTGACAAGCAAATAAGTGTTCTAGCCGACTAATCCAGTTTCCAATTACTATACTTTGACTTCTAGGGTCTTAGGGATCAAATTGGTGTTTATACAAATTCTAGATTTTAGACTAGCAAGTTCAATTAAGGTTTGGCATGTCAAATTAGGGTCCTAACATCCGAGATCAATTATAATAGTTTTAAATTTAAATACAATAGTCAAATTGCCAAATTTGTGCCACTCACCTCTAGGCTAAGCTCTTGCCCTCCCAAATCAATAGCTCCTTCTTAGATCGCCTTAACCCCCTTGATTGGTTACTCTAGTCTATTAGGTTGGTTTGAATTTTATTTTAGGGTTTAAGGAAATAGTTTTTTGAGGAGAAAATTTAGCAGACTGTCGTTACTATTAAATTTTTACCATAGATTAGGGTTGATTACATACAAATTTATAGGTTAGGCAGATGCTTGGGACCATCAGATTAGCCAATGTGATATCCTCCTGAGATCTAGGTCGCACATCTCAACTTCGTCGCCATGTATCAAATCTCGCTCGTAAATTATCATCTCAACGAAGCAAATAATGCCCTATTTTTAAGTTTGTGGGTCAACCACCCTTGTGCCTGGGTAGAAAGCAATCGACCTAATCCTCTCTTAGATCGACCCAAGCCTTTATAGAATCAGATCGATTCTCGAAATGCCTTTTGGGGGGGGGGGTTGTGATTTTAACTTCTATTTCCATTTTGATGTCCGTAGCTCCCTCATGATTATGAAGTGTTATATATGAAAATTGTCCGAAAAATCGCTGTGAATACAATGGTGTAAGTTTCGTAGCCAAATTCAAATGTCTATGAAAATTTGCTTTTATGTCCTTGTTTAGATTTAATTTACTTTCTTTATTAAATTTTAGTTTAGATTATAATTAAATTATTATTAAATTTCTCATAAATTTTCGGGTGTTACATTTTTCCCTCTTAAAAGGATTTTGTCCTCGAAATCTCTAAGGATAGAAAAATGTAACTCGAACACAACATCCAGTAACTACAACCATGTACTGTCATATCATCCACATGCAACCATGGTACTTGGAAGAAAATTTCTAATACAACGTGAAATGAACATGAACGTACACTAATGCAAAAGATTAGTTGGTCCACTGATTCAATCGACCTACTGTTATGCAAAATGCTCATGTCATGCATCCAAATGTATGAACATCCTAGATAATATAACTATAATTCTATATGAATGCACAACTATCCAAACATATGCAACATCCATTAGCATACAAGAATCAAGAAGCGAAATATAATTAAATATAAGTGCAAGTGTGTGTACCTAGAGGATATACTGTCCTAATATGTAAAAGAGCATAATGTGGACAATACATCGATAAGCATCTATATTCTTCAATTATCATCCATCATCCATAACATGTCATATGACATTTTGTATCCATTAACATCATCTAAAAGACTTTACCTATAGGGTATACCACCTAAGTCCTATACATAGGAGATCTATGCTAAATGATAAAATTGAAAATATACCAACAAAGAGCTATGGGTGGGTAGCACAGATCTTCTTCTCGGCCTCTCATGTACTCTCCGATGGATCGTTTCCCGGTTGGAATTTAAAAAGTCTAATCTCCTTGTTGCGAAGTTGCTTTATATCATGCTCTAGAATACGAGTGGGTTCCTGGCGAATAAGTGACTTTCGCTCAAGCACAACTTTCTCTAACTGACTTAGATCGACTACAATAGCTATATTTTGTAAGTACTTTCACAAGTGTGACACATGGAAGACATTATGTATCCCTGCCAACTACTTTGAAATCGCTACTCTATATGCCAACTTCATAACCCTTGCTATTATATGGTAAGGTCCTACAAATCTCGGTGCTAGCTTCTCTGGACTACCAAATCTCATCACATGTCTAAAGGGTGAAACCTTCACGAATACCATGTCCCCCACTGTGAATTCCAAATTCTTATCAACATAAGGTTTCTACTTGTCTTGAGCAGTCTTCATCCTTCTATATATCAAATCTACCTTCTATGTTGTCTCCCTCACCATATTTGGCCCAAGAATAACCCTATCGTTGTATCCCATCAACATGATGGTGCTCTACAAGGTTTGCTATATAATGCCTCGACTGGTGCCATCTTTATGTTAGCTTGATAAATGTTGTTGTAGGTAAACTCGACCAATGGTAAATGATCCTCCCAAGATCCTTCAAAGTCTAAATTTTGCATCCATAGCGAGTCCTCCAAAACGCAATTTATCCTCTCTGTCTTTCCGTTGGTTCGCAGATGATATGTCATACTTAAATTCAATTCAATTCCTAATGCTTTCTGTAGACTCTTCCAAAACTCACTAATAAAGAGCGAGTCTCGGCCGCTAACTATACAGTAGGAACTCTATATAACCTAACAACCTCTCTCACATAAATAACCACCAATGATGCTACCATCCTCGTACTCCTCACTGCTACGAAATGTGTGCGCTTGGATAATCTATTAACTACAATCCAAATGCTCTCATTCTCTTTCCTCGTCCCTGGTACCATCAATAACATCCATGGAATACTTTCCCACTTCTATTAAGGAATATCTAGCCGCAATAATCCTTTCATTCTTTTCCATTTTGCCTTCTCAGGCAAGTTAAACATCTATCTACATACTCTGCACTTGCATCTTCATGCGGACCAATAGAAAACTTGCTTCATGTCATGACACGTTTTATCACTACTAGGATGAATGGTCATCCTCAAATGGAAAGGCTGAATACAAAGCCTATCATCTCACCATAACTATCCTCTCAAGTCAATGTTATAATGCCTCAAATGACTCGATGATTCCCTCTACTAACTCTCTTTTTAGTATATACTAGCTGATTATCCTCTTTTTGATTAGATCCAATATGCTGCATCAATGTAGGCTGAATATCTAAAGCTGTTGTGAACCTAGGGTAATGTAACGATATGACTTTTTGACCCTCGAACGTCGATACTAAATAAATCCAAGGTATTCGTGTACCGAGCACCTAGGTGCCAAAAAGACAGAATGTTAATGTAAAATAAAAAGAATAGAACAAGAAAGGAAGAATACAACATTAGAATCATGCAACAAAAAGGTAATATGTAATATCAAAAGATTAGTACAAAGGGTTACTCTACATACAGAAATATCAAGGTAACTAATACATAACTGCTGTCAACATCCTGGACAGTTATAACCGCATGTCCTCGCAATGTTGATACATACAGTATAGTAGTGCAGCAGAAATAAGAATATGATGGTAGGTAGACATCCAGCTTGTCTCCATAAGCTCCAAAACTTCCAAACCTAAAATTGGAAATATACACGGGCTGACCCGAACATTATAAAAAATAACACCCAAATTAGTCTGATAGACCAACATAAAAACCTCAAGAAATAAGTGTAACATGTAATAGCACCTTTTTGAGACTATATGAATTACTGTAACGGTTGTCCTCTCAAATGAAACCATCCATTCATTAAGCTTAACATATAGTGGTATGATAGATAATGCCTAGTGTATAACATACAAATCATATCAAATAGCTGCTTTGTGAACACTACAACAATAATAAGCATACAACCAGTAACGTTAAGGTGCGTTTGCATATGTATATGGATTTCTGTGGAGCTTTCCTTGGATCAAGCCAAATCTGGACCCCATGACTAGGACTACAAGCTTCCTCCCAAGCATCTTATATCTCTAGATAGGATATACTCTAAGGTAAACACAATTGGCCCAACGATGAACTATGTGGCTCCAAGTATCAACAACTCCTACACGTAAAATATCGATTAGCATTTTTTCAATCTGGAGTTGCGATATCCTTATAGCTAAGCTAAACCCGAGATTGAGCATTTTACTCTAGTTTTAGTCATCGATGTTGAGGCTACTTTCGGCATCTTTCACATGAGTCTTCACCACTCGAGTAGCATACAAATCCTTGATTGGATTCCATTATCATGAACAGATCACAAATCACTACATGGATTCGAGCATCTCAAACAGATCTCAAACTTCCATATAGGTTCCCTACATAAGTCCTCCGACGAATGTCAAACCTATCTTCCCGCTTAGAATACTCCTCAAGATAGACGAGTCCAACACAATAGCATCGTTTGAAATGTTAATGCCGACCTCTCACTTGGACTTAACCTTAAGATATACATTTCAACTGTATAATATTTCACTTCGCAACTACTTCAAGAACATAGACTCGTATATGGTTTTGAAGTGATTACAGGTTCGAGTCACCTCATATATGCACACTCTTTCCACTTATCGAACTCTCCAAGACCAATCGATGAATTTCTATTAACACAATTCCAGTTCTCTCATAAGTAAGCGAAAGCTACAGACATTTCGTACCAATACTCCTCCCTAGGGGTTCTCATTGGTATGAAATCGCGAAGCCTTTCGATAACTTTTCAAGTCATATTCGATCAATTTGATAGCGGACTAACTGACCATTTAGTCAAAAACAATTGCTTATACAAATCAATATTCATATACTTAGCTTGTTTCCAACATTTCAACTTAACTATTCCTCGTCCAAGAGTGAAACCATGAAAGTTAGAGCACTAGTTGCATCAAAGCCTTACCTAGACACTTTATTCTTGAATCTCACAAATAGATAAGTCTACCTCATCGGCTTTTAGTGTTAAGCATAGTATTAATGGATTCCACAAACAAATAGAAATGAAAATGTTTTCGACATTTTCTCACTTAACTATTCCTCGGTCATGAGGAAATCAGGTAGGTTAGAGTTGTATTGCTCCATCTCTACTCGAACATCAATTTTAACTCTTATAAATAGATAAATCTATTTCGTCGGCTTTTAGTGTTAAGCATAGTTAATTGCTTCTCAAATAAGTAATTAAAAAATTATCCTTTCAGTTGTTAAGCAATTATTTACCCTTTTTAAAACCTTTTATTTATACATTAAAAACTCTTTTTGAAATGGTATATATTTATAGTAGCTTATTTACCAAAACTTAATATGCAAAAAAAAAAATTATTACATAAGATATAAAATAATCAACATATTTTCTAAAAACTATATATACTTAAAAATGTTTTATAATACTTAGAATAGGTTTTAAAAACATTACCTCAAAATATTACCTGAAAATAACAACTTCATAATTTCCTTAAAAACTTGAAAAACTATGTTTTTATTATAAAAACTTTTGTTTAAAAATTTACAACTAATTCTTAAAAATTCACAAATATCTTAAACCACTTTTGAAATACTCTAATATGAGTTAGTAAAAAACAGTTATAAAAATAATGAAATAAATTACTTAAATTTAAATATCCTTTCAAACCTTCAAAGTCCAAAAATCAAGTCTAGACGAGATAGTTTTGCACAATTGAATTTTTGGCCACTTTTTGAGATGTTACTTAACTTTTTACTACCCAATATTTGTAATAGCAGTAAACATACATATAAAACATTATAAATATAGCAAGAAACCCGAAGGTCCTCTCTACAAAGTTCCATTGAAATTGCCAAAAACAAGACAATTCTGAACTACATCTGTAGCGACTATCGTTATAGATGCACTTTCGAATCCGAGTCCAGCCTAAACCAAGGTCCATCTATAATTATATGCTTTTTTTTCAAGGTTATGACACATTTCATACATGTCCATTCAAGTCCATGGACATGAATCACATATGCTTCTTATTTTCAAAATGAGAATCAAATCAATGTTTTTAACATTGTGAATAACAATTCAACAACATAAACAAAATCAAAATACAATATATACATGTTATATTTTCCATTCAAATAGGTGTGTTAACTCACCTTTAACCCCCACAATAGTCAAAATCAAGCAACCCAATTCCAAACCCCTCCTTGCAACCTCCTTTCCTTCATTCCTTGCTTTTTCCCTCCCCCCTTACAAACTTCTCATGTCCATTGACGATGGGGTGAGTGTTGCTCCTTCTTCTTTTGAAGCATAGCATATTGTCATCAAGTGGTAACTCACTCCCCTATTATTCTTGTCTCATTGGAACTGTCGAAATCCTCCACTCACTCCCTTTCTATTATCCATACTTCTTCAACTTCTAACTAAGTAGGATGTTTTTTTAACGGGGTAGTAAGGTTTCACTCCAAATTTGAGTTGATTTGGACAAGATTTGCAATAATTTTGCTTTAGGAAATTATGAAGAAGAAGAAGGCATGGAAAGAGAGCTCACTTAGCTTTGTAAACTTGTGATTATAAACTAAGGGTATGCATCTCCTTTTATAGGCTAAAGATAGTGTTATTTAAGCTTTCCTTCACCCTTCCCCCTCTCCCCAAACACCATGTCATGGAAGACTCACCCTCCATCACTTCTCGTTTACATTGCTTCTCCTTTATGCTAATTACACTTACACCCTTAACATGGTATGTCTCTTATCCTAATGGAAGCTTCTAGAATGTTCCATATTATAAAGATATGTGTGTCTATGTTAGTTAGTTGCCAATATGTTTATTTGATCATGAGACACGTGAACAAGAGTTTGAACAACTTATATTGGTTGAAAAGTTGTTTACCAATAAACCGATTTTGGCCATATTATCGATTTTTCTTCGAAGATTATTTTTTTGTAAATAATCTTTAAAAACACATTTTGTATCATTAATAATTAATCAAATGATGTTTAACAAGGTTATAAAATCATATTTATAATACTTAACTATATTTCAAAACGTTTCGATATTCGAAGATAAAGTGTCCGAATTTCTAGGTCGCTGTATGTAATATCTAATGATGGTTGAAAATCAAAGGTAGAAATATACTCTAAATGTCTCCACTCCAAGAACAAGAGACTCAACATTGCATAAAGTCAACTCAAAGCATCTTCCAGCACACTAACCTTGCCTGTGGTATAAGAGATATCAAAATCATATGACACCAAGAACTTCATCCACCTTTGCTGTCTTAAATTCAAGTCCTTTTAGAAGAACAAATACTTTAAGGACTTGTGATTTGTAAACAGCTCAAATCACTCTCCTAAAAGATATTGCCCCCAAGACTTGAGTGAAAAAATCAATAGGCCTTAACTTAAGATCATGGGTAGGGTAATCCCTCTCATGGGTTTTCAACCGTCGACTAGCATAACTCATTATTGTTCTTTCTCACATTTAGACCGTGACTGACCCTATATCACAGGCATTGGTATAAACCTAAATGGCTTTATCCTATTCGACAACACAAAAAACTGGTGCGCTAGTCACTGCTTCCTTTAACTTGATAAACACAACTTCACACTTAGCACCCATAAGAAAAGTAGATTCTTATTGGTAAGATAAGACATCATTTGAAATGACAAGGAATACACATAAAAAGAAAGAGATGTACAAAATAGGGATAGTTTCTGTATTTTTTTACTCCCTATTTCAAATAATAAAAAAGATAGTTCTTTGTAATTACAAACATAACACAAATCTCTCTTTTTGGATAAGACATATAAATTTATAGCGTTAACATTTTTATAATAGAGACATAGTTCCAACCCTTTAAAATGCAGTAAAACCTAAAAGTTAAATAATAAGACATCATTGTGATAAATAGATCCAAAAAAGTTAAGATGGGAAATACAAATAAAATTTGAAAGTAAATCAAAAGTAAATGTGAGAGATAGGCAAGAAGAAATAAAGGGATAAATGATAATAGAAAACTGATAAAAAGGATAGGCAACGATATTATGAACTTGATAAGATAAAAGCGATAGATAACCTTAAAAGTAAAGGAAAAGAGAAGCACATAATGAAATAAAGACCTAGGGTTAATAATACATGGTGGAGGCGTGTTAATTAAGTAAGTATGAATGAATATATATATGCACAGGATATACATACATAACATCAAGTATGAGTTTATGATAGGTATGAACTGTCATAGTTAAATGAATGATATGACAGTTGGTTATTAGAGTAGGTTGGAATGCAAGGTTTGTAATGTTACACAATAGAAGTTTACCCCCCATAAGGGTCTACCAGCAGTTGTGCTGAAGATATGGAGACATTATCTCATAGGGGAGAGATTTGAGCTACATATAAATTAAAAATCCTTAAGATATTTATTCTCTCAAAAGAAGTTGAATATGAGACAGCAGAGGTGGGTGGAGTTCTTAGCCTCTTATTATTTTGGTATAGAGATACATTAGGAAAAGGAAATAAAGTTGCAGATGCTCTTAGCAGAAAACATCAGAATGTGGTGTCATCCATGTTAGCAGAATGGAAAGATTTATAAGCTTTGACTGCTAGTAATGTGCAGTTAACATCGACTGCTAGCTCTAATCCGAGCACTGCCATGTTGTCCTCTTTAGAAGTTCGACCAGTTCTAATCGAAAGGATTACTTCTAAGCAGAAAGAGAAACCATTATTACCCAAGAAGATTAGAAGGCTTGAGATTGGGTGGGAGATCGATGATTTAAAGAATTATGGTCTTGACCAGAGGAGATGGTTGAGAAAGAAGGGATGGCTGTATGTTACGAATGTTGAAGACTTAAGAAAAGAAGTTCTGAGAGAACGTCATCCATCCAAATTTACGGTTCATCTCAGAGGAACCAAGATGTATCAAGATATGAAAAGGAGCTTCTATTGGAAAGGTATGAAGAAGGATGTTGGCTTGTGGGTTAGGCAGCGTGTGAACAATCAATAATTGAAGGTCAAACATCAGAAGCCGAGTGGATTTCTTCAACCATTGGATATACCGGTTTGGAAATGGGATTTGATATCCATGGATTTTATAAACGGGTTACCATGATTGAATAAAGAAAATGAGGAGTGCCCATTTCATTCCAGTTAAGTCAACCAGTATGGCACCTATTTTAGTTAAGTAGTTCACGAAGAACATATTTAGGCTACATGGAATTCCTAGTAGTATAGTTAGTGATCGAGATTCCCTGTTCGCTGGTGAGTTTTGGAAGAGTTTGCAGGAGACTTTGGGTATCAAGCTCAAGATGAGTACGGTGTATCACCCTCAGATGGATGGGTAGACCGAGAAAGTCAATAAGGTACTCAAGGATTTGTTAAGAGCTTATGTGTTGGACTTTGGTGGATCTTAGAAAGGTCACCTACACTTAGTTGAATTTTCCTATAATAAAAGTTACCAGATTAGTATAGGAATGGCGCCTTTTGAAGCTTTATATGGAAGTCCATGCAAATCACCAGCATGTTGGTTAGAGACTGGAGACAGATTAGTCTTGGGTCTAGATCTGGTTAGAGAGACAAAAAAGAAGATTGAGTTGATTCGAGAAAGGATGAAGGAAGCTCAGTCTAGACAGAAAAGTTACGCAGATAAGAGGCGTAAAGATCTAGAATTCTCAATTAGAGATGGAGTCTTCATTAAAGTATTACCAATAAAGGGTATGGTATGATTCAAAAAGTCAAGAAAACTAACACCGAGATATGTTCATCCATTCAGGGTTATAGAGAGGATCGAAAAGCTTGCGTACAAAGTAGAATTGCCGAGTAATATGGTAGGTGTCCATAATGTATTTCATGTATCTCATCTTCATAAGTACAAGCATGATTCAAAGGCTACTATTCCTTCGATAAAATTAGAAGATTAGATAGTAGAACCGAATTTGACTTTTGTTAGACAACCTGTTCGGGTTGTAGTGAGAGATGAGAAGAGGTTAAGAAATAAGACAGGTTGGTAAATGATCAGGGAAGCAACAACGAGAAGGACTGTGCTTAGAAGATTGAAGACAGGATTAGAGATACTTATCCTGATCTGCTATGTGGGTATGTTTTATATTTGCTTTATATAGGTTGTTGCTAGTCAGATAGGCTTGTATGGTAGTTAGGAGTTGTTACATACGATTGTTATGCTTAGTATTTAGTCCTTACTGGATTTCATGGATGATATTCTTTAAGGAAGGGAGCATGTAATACCCATAATTTTAAATAACAATATTCAAGAGATTTAATTGGATAAATTAAATAGAGTAATGTAAAGATTAGAGTGATATGAGGATTGAGATTGAGATTTGAAAATTAAATAGAGATCGTTCTTAATTGAATAAAATTAAAAGAATGAGTTCATGGAAATAGTTTCGTAGGTTAACTAATAAGAGAACAAGGAAAGGGAACTATGGGAAATAGCTTTCAACCATAACCCTTATTCCCATTTCATTCCATACATTCATAATTCTAAAACATAAGAAAATGGGAGCTCAAATCTGGCCATAACCTAGGGGAAAATGAGATTAAAAATTTACTGAAGCTTAGGATTCAAGAAAAGGAGGATTAAGCAAGATCAAATCTCAGGTTCCTTGTCCAAAACAAGGTGAATAATAATCAAAACCATGTCATTTTTGTTTTCATGAACATTTGATTTCGGGTTTTATATTTAAATTTGTTTCGATATTTTAATGATGATATGCTTGGGTTATATGCTATGTTTGATTTAAGCAAGAATGTTTGACAAATGTTTGATTCAGTTTAAGATTAAAATCGTATATATTGTGTTTCAAATGCCATGAGGACTTATCGTGTTATGTAAAACAAATTTTGAACAGGAGTTTAAATTTTCGTAATTATCCAAGCTATGGATGATTTATTATGATATTTTTAAAGGAAGAAATAAATAATTGGGTTTAAAAATTTATTTCAGCAATTATGTAAAGGATTTTGGTCTGAAATTTTTATATGTTAGATAACATATTAAAAGTGAATTATGATGATTTTTGGGGATTTTTCCTAAGTGATTTACTATGGAAATTAAGTTAATTAATATGGAGGACTTAATTGCTAAAGGGAATGGGCTTCTTTATTAATTATTTTAAATTAATTCTAGATGAATTCGGTAGTCTTTTAGAAAATATTTTTGTAAAGTTTATGGCAACCAATTATATTTTAACAAATAGGCAAGTTGGTTGAAAAGCATTTACCTAAAAAAGCAACAAACAATTTTGTACATATTTGTTGCTTTGCCACTTTCGTTTGCTACCTTTCGACCCTATACTTCCACCCCTAACCAAGTCAAAACCAATACATATGGTATCAATGCTTTAGTATGTAGTGTATTAGTGAAAGGTGAAAGTTATAGAGTCGAAATCATGCTTTCGAAAGGGTCGAGACCATTTTAAATAACTTTTGAAGGCCTTTGTTTGGCATTCAAAAGAGATCTTCTTGCCTTGCTTTTGATGGATGTTTTTGAAAGGAGTGAATCACTTTGATATAGCTTTCGAAGTAGTTGCTGCCTTAAAGGGTAGATTTCAAATGAGTTGTTGTATATTACATTTTAAAGAGAAGCTTTTGAAATGGTAGTTTTGGACTAAGTCGAAACCTTGCTGCCATCTTCATGCCTTTCGAATAGGTTGAAAGTTTTCAATGAGTTCGAAAGGCAAGCTTTTGTTTTGTAAATATAATAAGTCGCTTATCGATGTTTTAAAATGGTTCCAATAGCCATCTATACTAAAGGTTTTGAAGGCAATGGAGTCAAAAGGTGTTTTGAAGCTATCCTTCCAATTGTTTTACTTAAAAGATTAAAGCTTTCGAAAGGATGGCTTCGAAACCATCTAATTTCTCCAAACTCTTTTACTTAAAGGTTAATGGTTTCGAAAGGGGTAATTTCGCCTATGTCCACTTTGACCCAAAAGTTATACTTAAAATTAAACCCAATGGTTTCGAAAGAGGTAATTTCAAATGGTTTCAAAACTATGATTCTAAAAGTTGGAAACATATGCTTTAATACTTTTGAAAGGAATGTTTTGATGGCTTCTAAAGCAAGGTTTTGATGCTTTCGAAAGAGATATTTTAAAAATTTTCGAAAGGAATATGTTTAAATTTTTTAATTGCTAGAACAATTTAAAAATGTTGAATTTAAATTATTGGTTGTTTGGTTGATTTTATAAATTATTATCTGTTGAATTTTAAATATATATATATAGTAACATATATACTAGTATTGGAGTGATATTCCCGCATATTATAGCGGATGAGACCTTATGCACCCTGCATAATAGCGGATGACCCTATATACCGTGATGTCCCCCTCGAAATGGGATTGGTATTTTTATGTTAAATTAACGTCTGTGAATGCAGGGAAATAGGTTAGACGGATCCAACTGGATTCCTCAAAATGTTGAATTTAATTTCATATATTGTATTATATGGATCGTGTAGAATAATCTTAGATTATTGTAGTGATTGAAATTATTGGATGCTATTGTAGCACTGGACTGAATTTGGATATTTTAAACACCGTAATATATATATTTGTAAAATTTAAGGAATTAAGGGTAAGTTTTGATATAAAAATATTTATATTGGAATTGGAGTTTTTTTAAAAGAAATCGAGTTAGAAAAATATGTTTGATTTTTGGTTATACTTAACTATTTTTGAATTATTAAATGGAGATTTTTAAAATTAATTATATAAAAAGATTTATAAAAGGTATCTTGCATATATAAAAAGGAGTTGAAATCGATATTAAAACAGATTATAAGTTATAAATTTATTTATAAAGAAATGGATTTATAAAATGGAATTTTATAAATAAGATTGTTTTATAAACTAGAAAAATCCAAGGGAGTATAAGAATTTATAAATAATGTTTATAAGTAAGGTAAGCAATATCAATTGCAAAATTAGGAATATAAAATTCATGGGTGAATTTATATTTGAATATGGAAATAGGTGAGGAAAAATAGCGGATACTATTTTTTTGAAAAGTAAAAATGGTTAAAGAAATCGGAATGAGGTGATGTGATGGAAATCGAGAGGAATTTATAAGTTGAATTGGTTAATGAGATTTTAAAAATATATTTTTATTTTAAGAAGTAACTTTTTTTTTGAAAGGAAAATTTTATTATTTAAAACTATGAAATTTTAAACTAGTTGAGATTTAAATTCTTCGGTAAGTAGATTTTCAAATATTTAGTATTTATTTAATAAATTCTAACTTTTAAATTCAGCTTTGGAAATTTATTTGTGTATCTAAAAATGAGTTATTGATGTTTATAAAGTGTTTTCAATATTCTAAATAATAACTTAAACATATTTTAAAAATAAATTACTGTTCTTTAAAAATACTCATTAATATATATATATATATAGTTTTAAAATGATTGAAAATTTACTTAATCCAGATGTGTAGACGGGGTTTATTTAAGGATGAGATTTTATAAGAGAAATCATATAAATGGAAATCTGGAGACTTAAGAAAATTTCCAAAGGTTTAAACGTGAAAACTTCGAAAGGTTTTGAATTCAATAAAGAAGTATAAATGGTTAGATGGGATTATAAATAAATATAATCGGTTTTTGAAATTGTAAGAAGAAGTTTATTAATAGTGTCGGAGATGCAGGAGATAAGCTGAGAAAATTCTTAAGTTTTGATACTTGAGATGATTATGGAAAATGGACTTAGAATATTATCCTAAGTGTTGAAATATTTTGGGATATCCTGTTAAGGATTTAAATATTGAAAATTATTTTCAAATGTCTGAATATGGAAAGGGATTGGAATATATACCTTGTAAAGGTATTTAGAAAAGAATATTTTTGGGAAAATGTATAATAAGGCTTGATGTCTACATATGGATGTTTTACTGATAGTTAAATAACTGACTGTCAATATTGGCCAATTTTCGTTAATCATTTAGAAGAGACCGGGACCGGATTTAATTATCCGAAAACCACTTCGATCCAGTTTGAACATAACGAAAGAATACCGCGGAGATAATGAAGACGGTGATTCGGTTTGTCTAGACCCAGGACGACTTATATGGACGAATGCTATCAGGACATCGTCATTGGAGGACGATGAGCATTCTAAGTAAAATTGTTTCTCGAAAGGTAACGCTTAGCCTCGAGCCTCATCAACCGGGAATTACTAAAATAAGGGAGACGTAACAAGGCTAAGTGAGTCGCACCCAATTAGGGTATGTTATCACTTTCTATATGTCCTTGGAAACCTATTTATTATGGATATGGTTGTGCATGAAAGAAGGAGCGCTCGATGGTAAGGGTGGGAATACCCAGGGTGATAACATATTTGGTTTATCCAGGTTAGGGGTAGGCCGGTCTTGTGTAGCAGGGGATTCCAGCGATGGTCCTCAGTGCATTGTTCTAGAGGTGTACTATGATGGGTGGTACCCCAGTGGCCCAGTCATTCGTACGGAATCCATTCTCCAACAAGCATTGTACGGTTTTGATTGTGCCCAACTATGCTGAAATGTGAGATACAAGCATTTCAGCTATTTTCCATTTACTTGGTTTAGACACTATTATAATATCAGACGATTTGATAAAAATATTGTAGTTATTGTAAGGTAAAAACCCGTTGTGTTTATGTGTGATGTGGTCTTACGAGATAACTTTGTTTTTCGAAGGATTTTGTAAATAATAGTAATAATTCCAATTGAGTGTGTTTTCTCTCGCTGATTTTCCAAACCGACTTGTTTGTTATTTTATTATAATGCTCAGGTCTGACCGAGTATTACAGATACAAGATAGGATGCTATTGTTAGGAAATTAAATCTACGGTTTCGATGGCAACAACTATACAATGGAAATCGAATATACATATATATTTCTATTTTACAAGTACTTTCTAGAGTAACATCACTAGAAAGACAAGAATAAGGCTTAAAGAACATTACAAGAGACTACAAGTCGATTGGATCAAAGAAGCAACAAGAGAGATACACAAAGAAGACATACACAATTTTCAGACGTCTGGATCCACTACTTAGACGTTTAAAAAAACTTCTGGAACAACAAAACAGACGGGATCGGACGTTTGATAGATGCACTCAGACGTCTGAAAGACCACTGGACACAAAAAATATATAGAGTCAAACATCTGATACAAATACTAGACGTCTGATTTCGAACTCGAGATTTCAAATTTCAACTGCCACGTTTGAATAGACATCTTCGCTTCTCTTTGCTGCAACTCTTCATCACCATCAGAAGCAATTATAGAGCACTTGTTAATAGATGCAACTACTCAATGAATCTCTCTACAACTATATATATCATCAAGAATCAAAGAGAACATTAACTTTACTTACTTGCGCTCTTTACTTACATACTGTGTTATATTTCTTAGTCTCTAGCAAACTATACTTGTATTTCACTCTTCCATATATTCAGTTCTTCTCATTCAATACTCTCTAGATATATATTGGAAGCATTTTTACTTAATAGTCAATATCCCTATTATAGAACACATACTTGACAAGAACAAGTTATTGTAACCAAGCATATTCCTTTGGGCGTAGTGAGGGTGTTCGATAGTCGAATTTCGAAGGGGAGTTTCGGAACTGGATGTAGGACGGGAGGTCCGAACCAGTATAAAATACTGGTGTGCTTATTCTATATTTACCTAAATTAATTTTGTCTTAAGTTGCATCATATATTTTATCATATATACTTGCATATACACTACACGATCCACCCTATAGGCTTTTAATTGGTATTAGAGCAAGGTTTGATCAAAGTACAGTAACACGTTTTTGAATCACTTTAATATGGCAAGTAATTTTCAAAAAGGACAATCCACAGCATGACCCCCACTTTTTAATGGCTCTAAGTATGCATATTGGTCAACACGTATGAGAATTTTTATGGAACCTAATGGACTAGAAATTTGGTCAGCCACTCAAAATAAATATGAAGCACCTGACACTACTATGGACACATGGATTGATGCACAAAAAACTGCAGCTTCTAATAATGCCAAAGCTATTAATGTTTTTTTTTGCTCACTAGATAAAAATGAATTTTCACGTGTCATGTTATGTAACACTGCATTTGATATTTGGCGTACCTTATAAGTTACACACGAAGGCACAAACAAAGTTAAACAAACTAAGATTTCAATTTTACAAAATCAATTTTCATCATTTAAAATGAAACAAAATGAATCTATAGTAGACATGCACTCTAGATTTCAAACCATTCAACATGATTTAATGGCACTAGGAGTCCAATTCACAAATTTTCATTTAGTATCTAGAATACTCAATTCTTTAACTTCAGAGTAGGAAAGAAAAGTATTAGCTATCGAAGAAGCTAATGATCTCTCAACACTCTTAGTTGAAGAATTGATAGGAAATTAAATGTCCTATGAAGCTAATTTGTAGGCACGAAAAGAACAATATTCGAAAAAGAAAAACATAGCATTCTCAGCAACTAATGAAGACTCCGACTTAGACGAAGAAAAAATTGTCTTTATTGCCAAAAACTACAAAAAATTCAAGAAGTTTAGGAAAATGACTAGATTTCAGAACGGAGGAAAATCAAGCTCAACAAATCAAACATCAATCAAATGCTATGATTGTGACCGATTCGGACATATGAAGAAAGACTGTCCCAAGCTCAACAATGATAAAAAGAAGAACAAATTTGAAAAATTCAAAAAGAAGAAGGCTTTCAAAGTAACATGGGAATGACTCGGATTCTTCATCATCAGATAGTGATAGCGATAGTGAAGGAGAACAAGCTAATGTGTGTTTTATGGCACAAACTGATGAGGTATGTCCCGAACTTAGTTATGACGAATTATTAGAACTTAGCATGGAATTAGATGATAAATTTAGACAAATTGAAAAATTGAACAAATAACATATTGCCAAAACAAATAGATTAGAACTTGAAGTAGGAATGTTAAAAGATGAAAAAATTATTTTAGAAGAGGATCTAGAATTATCCCAAGAAAAAATTAAAAATAATTTGGTCGAAAATATGGATATTACTAGTAATGTTGATAAAACAAAATTAGAAAAGGATAACTTGTTAAAAGAAAATGTCAACTTGAAGATTAATATTGAAATATTGAAAATTGAAAATTTAGAATTAAAAGAAAAATTAGATAAAATTACAAATATTGTTTCAAAATTTAATAAAGAAAAACAGGATTTGGAAAATCTTATCAAAACTTCAAAACCATCAGGTAATAGAAATGGAATAGGATTTAAAAATACTCCTAAACAAAGAGGGAATGGTATTAAGAAATATAGTTTTATTTATAAAAAAAACTAAAAGTTCACCTAAGTCTAATATGAATACCAAAAATATAAAAATTTGGATTCCTAAGACAAATAATAATTTAATTAGACAAAAACATATTAATAATTTCTTAGAAAATGTAGTCTATAATAAGAATTATATTCATAAAGGTACCAAACCTTCTTGGGTATAGCTACCTACTTCTTCTAACATCTAGGACCCTAACAAAGTATATGGGTACCAATTAAAACATTCTTTATTTTGCAGGTACCTAAAATAAAAAATAAGGAGAAACGGATACTAGATAGCGGATGTTCCAAGCATACGAGCGGAAATTCAAAAATGTTGTCAAATATAACATACATCGATGATGGAACGGTAACTTTTGGAGATAACTCAAAAGGATACGTCGTGGGCATTAGAGAAGTCATCAACTCTAGTATTTCTAACTCTCCTATTATACAAATGTTTTGTTAATAGAAAATCTAAAACACAATATACTGAGTATTAGTCAATTATGCGATAAAGGTTTTCAAATAAATTTCAAAAAAGATAGATGTAACATTTTCGACAATAACAAATAACTTATATTTGAGGGTTTCAGAAACAAAAATATTTATGTCTCAAACATGAGTATAAATCGAAATTCAAATTTATGTTTAACCGCCAAACATGACGATCCATGGTTGTGGCATAAACGATTTTGTCATATTAATTTTAAATATATTAATAAATTAGCAAAATATGAGCAAGTTAGAGGTTTACCTAAAATACATTACAAAGTAGAAAATTTATATGACGATTGTCAAATTGGAAAACTAAAGAAAAGCTCTTCTAAATCTAAAAATAATATTTCTACAAAAAAACCATTAGAATTATTACATTTAGATTTATTTGGTCCAACTCAAGTAAGATTTATAAATCACAACAAATATGTTTTCGTAATAGTTGACGATTTTTGAAGATATACATGGACTTTATTTTTAAACATAAAAGTGACACTTTTAGTATGTTTAAAATATATTCTAAAATAATTAAAACACAAATGGATTTGAAAAATAAAAATATTCGAAATGATCATAGTGGAGAATTCGAAAATGATCTTTTTACTAACTTTTATGATAAGAAAGGAATAAGCTTAATTTTTCTTTTCCCTGCACACCTCAACAGAATGATGTAGTAGAAAGAAAAAATTGTACGTTACAAGAATGTGCACGAATACTATTAAATAGTAGAGGACTACCAAAACATTTTTTGGCCTAAAGCTATTGCCACAGCTTGTTATGTTTTGAGTCAAGTAACCATAAGTCCTATGACTAAACAAACTTGTTTTGAAATATTTTTTGGAAGGAAACCTAAAATATCATACTTTAAAACTTTCGGATCAAAATGTTTTATATTAAATACAAAAGATAATTTAGAAAATTTGACTCGAAGGCCGATGAAGGATTCTTTGTTGGATATTCGGATCGCAGCAAAGCATATAGAATTTTTAATAAACGAAATAACACTATTGAAGAAATTTTACATGTTTCGTTCGATGAAAATCTTCTTTACCATCATACTAATAACGATGAAGAAATAATTCCAATAACAAATACAACGAATTCTTTTTCAAATGAGACAAATGCGCAAAATAATACTTTGATATCATCTCCTAGAATTGTTAAGGATTATCCAAAAGATAATATCATTGGAGATCTCAATTCTAGAGTAACTAGAAATCAACTTAATCAAATAAGCCATACAGCATTTTTGTAAAATTTTGAACCAAAAAATTATAAAGAAGCTTCAAATGATAACTTTGAGATAATAGCTATGCAAGAAGAATTAAATCAATTTGAACGTAATAATGTTTGGGAATTAGTACCAAGACCATAAGATCAATCGGTTATAAGAACAAAATGGGTATTTAAAAACAAAGCAGATGAAAACGGAAATATTTTTAGAAATAAGCACGTGTTGCTCAAGGCTATAATCAAGAAGAATGTATCGACTATGACTAAACCTTTGCTCCAGTAGCAAGACTAAAGGCCATACGTACATTACTCGCTTTTGCAAATCATTACAATTTTAAACTATTTCAAGTGGATGTCAAAAGTGCCTTTTTAAATGGTTTTATTAAAGAAAATGTATATGTTGAACAACATCCATTGTTTGTTCATGAAAAATGTCCCGACCATGTTTTTAATTGCAAAAAGCGTTATATGGTTTAAAACAAGCCCCCTGTGCATGGTACGAATGTCTTAAAAATCATTTAATTACATCTAGTTTTCAAATAGGCAAAATCGATAAAAATTTATTTATTAAACGAGAAAATAACGATATTTTAGTTATATAAATTTATGTAGACGATATTATTTTTGGTTCAACTAACGAAAAACTCTGTAATAAATTTTCAAATATTATGAAAAATGAATTTGAAATGTCTCACATGGGAGAACTAAATTTCTTCTTAGGTTTACAAATAAAACAACTTGAAAATGGTATTTTCATTCATCAAGAAAAATATTATAACGATCTATTACGTCGTTTTGAAATGGATAAAACTCCAAGAAAACCAACACCGATGAGTACTAGCGTTCACTTGGAAAAGGATGATAATGGAAAAGATTTCTATGAAAAATTATACCGTACCATGATTGGTTCCTTATTCTATTTGACGGCTAGTCGACCCGATATTATGATGAGTGTATGTCTCCGTGCCGATTTCAAGCAAAAACAAAAGAATCTCACCTAAGAGCTGTTAAACGTATCCTACGATATCTATCTAGTACTAGAGATTACGGTTTTTTTACCTTAAAGGATCATCGTTTGAACTAGTTTCATATAGTAATGTGGATTTCGGTGGATATAAAACAGATCGTAAGAGTACTAGTGGAACATGTCACTTTATCGGACAATCATTAGTTTCATGGTTTAGCAAAAAGCAAAATTGTGTAACGACCCTGTATTTTCAACCATTCGCATCCATTATAAGTGTATAGGTAGACACTCATGCTGGAATTGAATTGCTCAAAATACCGCATTGTAAATAAAAATTTGGCAAACCTCAGAATATACAGTAAATAATAATCACAGATCACAGACACAGAGTAATAATAATGCAGCGGAAGTAAAAGAGATAGTAGTTCATGAAGCTACTATATAAATATATCAGAGTTACATAAGATACAACAGAATAAATAAAGTACAAAGGAAGTCTCACTACATAGAAGTCTAGGCAAAAGATAAAACTTGACAAGTAGATAATCTCCAGCGATTCCAATCTCCAGAAAGTGGAAATCCAAATCTGTGAATAACTCAGGCTGACCCGAGCGTAAATAAAAAATACAAACACTCGAGTCAGAACATACATACTTATACAATGTAAACCAACTCAAGTGAACTGTAGTAAAGGTACAAGTAACTTAGAATATGCTTGGGACTTCCCATCCTCTAAGGATCCGTTAAACTATTTACTATGTAGTATATTGCGCTATATACAGTAGTGTCTAATTAGTAAAGTATAATCATATAGAAAATAGCGTTAAGGGGATGGTGAACCTTAACGCGGTCGGATCTTTAAAACCAAAATCGTAGTGGGCTCGATATAAGGAGATGACACGGCACGCGAGGCAGTGCCAGGGTGGATACACCATTTGCACTCCCGGACCGGTGGTGACGGCAAGCCAGCAGCTTCCGCCCACCTCGAACAATACCCCCGAATCAAAGTGGTGCCACGTATCGAATCACAAAAGTAATAGAATGGTTTCCGATGGAGCATGCTCAATGAAAGGATGCGACCCTCTGTGTAGCCCGGTATAGCTCCTGTTTTAGTCATTTATGCCAACTCACGGGAGTTGGGTCCACGTAATATGCCTCGAGAACGTCGCCACCATCCTACTTCATTCTGGAATCTCCACGGCGTACACAGTTGTTAAAGTGGTTTTCGGTATTGGCCGGCTATAAGACAATATCCGATCCCGGTCTCTTTAACAACCAATCGTTATTATAACCCGTAGTTATAAATTTAAAACAATATTTTATACTTCAAAAATAAAATAAAATTTCAACCCAAACCTTTATCAAAATAAAGATTAAATCATTTCAAAACCATTTCAATATATCATCATACCATATATTTCAATTCAAATATTTATCAAAATAAATATCAAGTCATTTCTAACCATTTCAATATATTAAATTATCATATCCTTTCAAAACTTCCTTTCAAATCATTTTAATATATCAAAATATCATAACCTTTCAAAACTTCGTTCAAAATATCTTATCTTTCAGCACTTCCTTTCAAATTATTTTAATATCAAAATGTCATATCTTTCAAAACTCCATTTTCAAATCATTTTAATATATCAAAATATCATATCTTTTCAAAACCACATTTCAATCATTTAATATATCAAAATATCATCTCTTTTCAAAACCACATTCATTTCAAATCATTATTCATTTTATTCAATTTAAAATACCATTTCAATTCACATTTCAAAATAGTTTATATTCAAAAAAATCATTTTTAATCAATAAAATGAAGTTATTAGGTTCAATAATTAAATTATTAAATTTCCAAAATTTTCAACTTCCAAAGCTCATTTATTCACTTAAGTTTATCAAAACAGTGAAAATTCACTTTTCGTGGCATTTAGAAAACGCTACGGAAAGATACATTCAAAACAGTTCAATTTAACAAAAGACAACATTTTACAATGTTGTAATGGGGTTTACTTAAATTTCAAATAAACTTAGTTAAATTCAAAAATTATAGCACTTACAAAAATTGCTACAATAGCTTTTAATTCAATTTAGCTTTTTAGTTCATTATCATCAACTACAGCATTTACAAATGTTGTAATATCATTTACATTGTAATTAATAGCATTTCAAAAATGCAGTCAATTAACTTCAAATATTCAATATAATTTCTCAACCAATTATATTTTTTTATTTAAAACATTTTTAACTCATACATTTTCACATTTATAAACATCATTTAATTTTCCTCAAGTTCATGATCTTATAAAGTTAAATTTCCATTCAAAAATCAAAATTTAATAATAATTCACTTATTAAATTGCAATGTTCAAATTTTAAATTCATTGCATTAAATTTCAACTTAACACTTAAGTTCAAATTCTCAAATATAACTTAGTTTTATTTTTATTTACTTAACTAAAAGTTCACTTTTAAGTCAATTTCATAAATTTCCAATTTAGTTATATTTCAAAATTTCAACTTAAAGTATTCATTCATTTCACATTTCAACTTTATTAAAAATCATTAATATGATATAAAATCACTTTGAATTCATTTAAATTCAAATTATCATAATTTTTCATAATTTCGTATTCAATTTAATTTCCAATTATAATTAAATCAAATTTTCCAAAATAACTTACGTTCAAAGTTTTCTAACTTTTCATTAATTCATTTTACTTACACTTATTCAGAAAATCAATAATATTTTACAAAAATCCTTTTTAATTAGATTTAAATCAAAATGTTTTAATATTTAAATTTCTAAAATAATTTTAAAATTTTTAGAAAACATATATTAACTACGGGTCTGTATATAATTTTCTACACTAAGAAAAGTGATACGGGTAATATATCATTTCAACCCGTAATTTACAAAGAAAATCCAGGTTTTATCATTTCAAACCTGCAGTCCCAAGTAAATGAAATAAATTGAAAATCATTCAGGCCTATCATTTCAGTCCATAACAATTTTTCCTTATTCTAAAGTCCGTTCGGGTATGTATCATTTCAACCCATAGTGATTTCTAATTTACAGGGAACTTGCAGTGTGATAAACTGATAAAATATACATAATAGCATGAAATAACAGTAACATATGATATAACAGGTGTAATAATAGGTGTGAACATCATACGATAATAATATAAGCAGTTATAACATGTTAATATAGTTCTACAGATTCACAGGGTGTCAATTTACTACTTATATAAGTACATAATTCTGGTGAGAATAACTCACATTTTTATGCTGGAGATATCAATTAGAATGACACAACGGATCCAGAAGGCACAACCTTTGATTTGAGTGGAGAGAAATAGCCAAGATATCATCTTGTAAACAACCCCAAAACAAGACAATATAACTTATGAATATTCAACCAAAATATATTGAAATAAATTGAAATTGAAAGGCAACAAAGACAAGATAACTTGACCTTGCTACAACCATTCAAAAGCTTGACTAAGGGGTTCTTCTCAACCATGATGATGATATGAATGTGTGAGAGACAAGGCTAATAGCCTTGCAAACATTCAAACAAAACAAACAAATAACATAAGTTTTCAAACCCAAATTCAATAAAACAATGTTAGAATTAAATGCATAAAACAAAGTCAAAGTTTTTGCACTTGCTTTCTACCGCCTATGCTTCAGCTATAGATCTGAAATACATGTCTAAGGAGTGGGTTAGGATCAGGTCTTGGGCTCATATGGGTCGGTCATAGATTGGAAGTAATGGTGCAAAGGTGGATGGACATAGGTGCAACAAAAACAACAACTACAAGGCAAATTCATCACTTCTATGCTATAAATGGGTTCGGCCATAGGCTCTAGGGGCATGGCTGGTGGGTCCAGGTGGTGGTGGGTGATGTGGCAGAGGGTGGAGGTCAGGTCAGAGGTGGTGGTAGTGGTGGAAGTGGCGGCTAATGTTTGTAGAAGGTGATGCTAGCAAACTTCGCTCGATTTATGTAAATAGGTGATGGGTTTGTGCATTTTTGGTGTTGTCTCTTGCCAATGTGGGTTCGGCCTGGTCATGGTGATGGACTAGAGGGGTGGTTGATCAGAGAAGGAGGAGGTGGAGGTCAGCCTAGATCTGGTTGAGGAGGAGTGGAGCCATGAAGTAGAGAACAAGTTGCAAAATCACATAGAAAAACTAGAAAACAAGAGAAGAGAAGAAGATTTTACCAATTTTTTGCAAAATGGAGGCCATGATTTTTTTTTAGGGTTGAGAAGCTTTAGTAATTCGTGAAAATAAAGAAAAGAAGTCAGCTGAAGATAGTATAAGGAACGGCCAAAATAATTGATGTATTGATTGAAAAAGAAACGGTAAAAGAAACGGTGAAACGACTTTACGTTTCTTAGCTTTTAAAACCTTCCATACTTCCTTTTCTTTTAAATCAAGTAAAACAAAATAAACTTCAGAAAGTACATCAAAAAATCAAAACGAAGTGAAATAAAATAAAAATATATAATTAAATTTAAAGAAAATATAAAAAGAATTAAGGAAATTGCTTAAAAATTGAAAACAGGGTTCAAAAATTACAATTAAAACATCAATGGATTTGGAAAAATATCTACTTCATTTTAAAAATATTCTAAAGCAAAATTTTGAAATAAAATAATTTATTTATCATTTCTAAAATAAAATAAATAATTAAATTGGAGAAAAATAGAAAAAAAACTAAAGAAAATGTTTAAAAATTGAAAACAGGGCATGGAAATTACAAGAAAAATACTACTAGCTCTAGAAAAATTCCTACCTCACTTCAAAAATATTAAAAGACAACAACATACATAAAATAACATATCAATACATATTACAATAAAATATGACAAAGAAAAATAAAATTTATACTATTTAAAATAATAAAATTGCAGAATAAACAAATTGCACTCAATATTGAAATATACATAACTTTCACAATTTAAATCCGTTTCCAACGAAACAAAAAGCAGTGTTCTTAAAATTTTATGTACTTTCATAATAAAAGATAAAATTTAAATTTTAAAACTTTTAAAAAATTAAATTAAAAGTCAAAATTTGACTATTTTGACCAAAAATTCACTTTTTGGAAAATATTCTTTTTAGTCATGCTTTGGAATGATAATTCATATCAAAACTAAAGTTTATCAATCAAAATAAATAAAATAAGTTTTTAAATCAAAAATTCAATTAAAATAATTAAAATAATTAAAATATACAAAAAAAATCACAAAATACAGGGTTGTTACACTCTCCCCCACTCAAAACTTTTCGTCCCCGAAAAGGAATGAGGTACGGGAAAGCACAGAAAAAGATAGAGTGAAACAAGATTAGGACAAGATGACAAGGAGATTGAAATTATACATGATGGCTATTGTTATAGGTAAGTTTACAAGGTAGAGATGATATTTCCAAGATTCTCCAAAATTAAGAACACAAGCACGAAAAGGTGGATTCAAAATGATTACCAAAGATCTATCAAAGATTATAGAAAGATGCCTATAACAATCTATAGCAAGATAAGGATGATAAGGACAACCAAAAGATAGTTTTGAAAATAAAATAAGGAAATAAATTTGAAAGCACGGAAATTTCAACTTAAATAGAGAATAAATCTGTACACAAGTTAAATAAATCTTAACTATCTCAAATTCCATTATCTTATTATCCAATCATCTAAAATTAACAATTTTTAAAACCAAAGGGTTTGAAAAATAATCATTTATTATACTCATAATGTACTTAATACATTTAATTCTTCTTTATTCCTAATTAAAATTAAAATTATTCCTTTCAATATATTTATTACTTATGTTAAATATACTTACACTTATTATAACTGCTTTGTTTTATTCTTAGTTCTTTTAACATTATTTTATATTGTAAATTATTCAATTACCCATTTATTCTATTTACCTCTGTTAATCATTTTATAATTAAAAATTAAGTGTATAACATTTATTATAACCACTCAAATTTTATTTATAAAATCTTTTTATATTGTATATTATCCAATTACATTGTTAACATTTGAAAAATTAAGGTAAGTTGTATTGAATGCAATTGTATTATATAGTTAAATCATTTCATGCTTGAATATTCAACCAAAAATTCCATTTTCTTTTTATAATTGAAATTATTCTTAAAAATAAAATTTAAGAATTAAATTTACGATTTCTTCAAACCATTTAGAGATAACTAATGGTATGTACATAGTTTATCAAATCAATTTTAAATCATATGTCTATATATATTATAGATCAAGTCATATTTTAGAAATTCAAATCAAATTGATTTCCAAAACAAAGCTGTAGCAAGACTACAGAGCGGTCTCTTCACTTCGAAACTCAAAAATGAATATCGATGATGCTGCAGTCATCATCGAAGTTATTTTCCAGCGACAAAGAGAAGAGCACTAATTTTTAAACTTTCAAGTTCTTTGAAAACAAATTTCTATTCAAAAATACTTTAAATAATATAACCTTTTAAAACTTTAAGCACAAGGTTTGAAACCATTGGAAATTAAATTTCTCAAATTTCTTGTTTTAACTTCATTTCGGTTCCCCAATCAATTTATAAACAACTATTTATAAATTCATTTATAGAACAATAAATGATAAATCAAGTATTATCATTTCAAATGATTAATTTAAATCAATTTATTAAGTTCCATAAAGTTACTTATATATCAAAATTTATTTCATTAACCAAATTTTAAAATAATATCATGTTAGTTTGTTCTGTCAAAGTGTTTTGGAAATCTTATCGATAGCGTTGATCATACGAATCGATCAGAAACCCAAATCAACATCAACAACTCAAACAACACAATATATAAAACAGAGATTTACAAGTATAGTTCAAAATGTTTGGAGATAGGTTAGAAACAAAAGACAAGATGATTAAATAACAAAATAGGGAGGTGGATAAGCTTAAGTTAATCACGGGCAACCTTAACCGGGTCAACCGTGACTTAAAGAATAAGATCAATGTGGATTTTTCTGGGGTAAATCTACATTCGATCTCAAGAGTTAGAGTTTGGGATAACAAAAGATATTAGCATCTAAACCAAGGATAGACATAAATCTCTGGTGAATCGATGCTAATTGTAAGAGAGTTTCCCCTTTTTTTCAATTCAATTTGAAATTGGCGTGAACGCCGACTCACTAGAAAGATCATTCAAAGTGGAGTTATGGAATACTCCAGAATCAAAAGAAGATGAATAGTGAAGAACACGAATGGATTTTGGAACCGCAGGGAACGTTCCAAAATTCAAAGGAATCGAGTCAAAAAATAAGAGATTCAAACTCGAATGAAAGTGATTCTGTAAATACATTCACTCCATATGCTGAATTTTGCCTAGAGCTACCAACTGTAACGACCCGGTATTTTCAACCATTCGCATCCATTATAAGTGTATAGGTAGACACTCATGCCGAAATTGAATTTCTCAAAATACCGCGTTGTAAATAAAAATTTGGCAAACCTCAGAATATACAGTAAATAATAATCATAGATCACAGACACAGAATAATAATAATGCAGCGGAAGTAAAAGAGATAGTAGTTCATGAAGCTACTATATCAATATATCAGAGTTACATAAGATACAACAGAATAAATAAACTACAAAGGAAGTCTCACTACATAGAAGTCTACGCAAAAGATAAAACTTGACAAGTAGATAATCTCCAGCGATTCCAATCTCCAGAAAGTGGAAAGCCAAATCTGTGGATAACTCAGGCTGACCCGAGCGTAAATAAAAAATACAAACACTCGAGTGAGAACATACATACTTATACAATGTAAACTAACTCAAGTGAACTGTAGTAAAGGTACAAGTAACTTAGAAGATGCTTATGACCGCCCATCCTCTAAGGATCCGTTAAACTATTTACTATGTAGTATATTGCGTTATATACAGTAGTGTCTAATCAGTAAAGTACAATCACATAGAAAATAGCGTTAAGGGGATGGTGAACCTTAACGCGGACGGATCTTTAAAATCAAAATCGTAGTGGGCTCGATATAAGGAGATGACACGGCACGCGAGGCAATACCAGGGTGGATACACCGTTTGCACTCCCGGACCGGTGGTGACGGCAAGCCAGCAGCTTCCGCCCACCTCGAACAATACCCCCGAATCAAAGTGGCGCCACGTATCGAATCACAAAAGTAATAGAATGGTTTCCGATGGAGCATGCTCGATGAAAGGGTGCGACCCTTTGTGTAGCCCGGTATAGCTCCTGTTTTAGTCATTTATGCCAACTCACGGGAGTTGGTTCCACGTAATATGCATCGAGAACGTCGCCACCATCCTACTTTCTGGAATCTCCACCGCGTACACAGTTGTTAAAGTGGTTTTTGGTATTGGCCGGCTATAAGACAATATCCGATCCCGGTCTCTTTAACAACCAATCGTTATTATAACCCGTAGTTATAACTTTAAAACAATATTTTATACTTCAAAAATAAAATAAAATTTCAACCCAAACCTTTATCAAAATAAAGATTAAATCATTTCCAAACCATTTCAATATATCATCATACCATATATTTCAATTCAAATATTTATCAAAATAAATATCAAGTCATTTCTAACCATTTAAATATATTAAATTATCATATCCTTTCAAAACTTCCTTTCAAATCATTTTAATATATCAAAATATCATAACCTTTCAAAACTTCATTCAAAATATCTTATCTTTCAGCACTTCCTTTCAAATTATTTTAATATCAAAATGTCATATCTTTCAAAACTCCATTTTCAAATCATTTTAATATATCAAAATATCATATCTTTTCAAAATCACATTTCAATCATTTAATATATCAAAATATCATCTCTTTTCAAAACCACATTCATTTCAAATCATTATTCATTTTATTCAATTTAAAATACCATTTCAATTTACATTTCAAAATAGTTTATATTCAAAAAAAATCATTTTTAATCATTAAAATGAAGTTATTATGTTCCATAATTAAATTATTAAATTTCCAAAATTTTCAACTTCCGAAGTTCATTTATTCACTTAAGTTTATCAAAACAGTGAAAATTCACTTTTCGTGGCATTTAGAAAACGCTACGGAAAGATACATTCAAAACGGTTCAATTTAACAAAAGACAACATTTTAAAATGTTGTAATGGGGTTTACTTAAATTTCAAATAAACTTAGTTAAATTCAAAAATTATAGCACTTACAAAAATTGCTATAATAGCTTTTAATTCAATTTAGCTTTTTAGTTCATTATCATCAACTACAGCATTTACAAATGCTGTAATATCATTTACATTGTAATTAATAGCATTTCAAAAATGTAGTCAATTAACTTAAAATATTCAATATAATTTCTCAACCAATTATATTTTTTATTTCAAACTTTTTTAACTCATAAAACCATACATTTTCACATTTATAAACATTATTTAATTTTCCTCAAGTTCATGATTTTATAAAGTTAAATTTCCATTCAAAAATCAAGATTTAATAATAATTCACTTATTAAATTGCAATGTTCAAATTTTAAATTCATTGCATTAAATTTCAACTTAACACTTAAGTTCAAATTCTCAAATATAACTTATTTTTATTTTTATTTACTTAAATAAAAGTTCACTTTTAAGTCAATTTCATAGATTTCCAATTTAGTTATATTTCGAAATTTCAACTTAAAGTATTCATTCATTTCACATTTCAACTTTATTAAAAATCATTAATATGATATAAAATCACTTTTAATTCATTTAAATTCAAATTATCATAATTTATCATAATTTCATATTCAATTTAATTTCCAACTATAATTAAATCAAATTTTTCAAAATAATTTACGTTCAAAATTTTCTAGCTTTTCATTAATTCATTTTACTTACAATTATTCAGAAAATCAATAATATTTTACAAAAATCCTTTTTAATTAGATTTAAATCAAAATGCTTTAATATTTACATTTCTAAAATAATTTTAAAAATTTTAGAAAACATATATTAACTACGGGTCTGTATACAATTTTCTACACTAGGAAAAGTGATACGGGTAATATATCATTTCAACCCGTAATTTACAAAGAAAATACGGGTTTTATCATTTCAAACCCGCAGTCCCAAGTAAATGAAATAAATTGAAAATCATTCAGGCCTATCATTTCAGTCCATAACAATTTTCCCTTATTCTAAAGTCCGTTCGGGTATGTATCATTTCAACCCATAGTGATTTCTAATTTACAAGGAACTTGCAGTGTGATAAACTGATAAAATATACAGACTAGCATGAAATAACAGTAACATATGATATAACAGGTGTAATAACAGGTGTGAACATCATATGATACTAATATAAGCAGTTATAACATGTTAATATAGTTCTACAGATTCACTGGGTGTTAATTTACTACTTATATAAGTACATAATGTCTGATGAGAATAACTCACATTTTTATGCTGGAGATATCAATTAGAAAGACACAACGGATCCAGAAGGCACGACCTTTGATTTGAGTGGAGAGAAATAGCCAAGATATCATCTTGTAAACAACCCCAAAACAAGACAATATAACTTATGAATATTCAACCAAAATATATTGAAATAAATTGAAATTGAAAGGCAACAAAGACAAGATAACTTGACCTTGCTACAACCATTCAAAAGCTCGACTAAGGGGTTCATTTTCTCAGCCATGATGATGATATGAATGTGGAAGAGACAAGGCTAATAGCCTTGCAAACATTCAAACAAAACAAACAAATAACATAAGTTTTCAAACCCAAATTCAATAAAACAATGTTAGAATTAAATGCATAAAACAAAGTCAAAGTTTTTGCACTTGCTTTCTACCGCCTATCCTTCAGCTATAGATCTGAAATACATGTCTAAGGAGTGGGTTAGGATCAGGTCTTGGGCTCATATGGGTCGGCCATAGCTTGGAAGTAATGGTGCAAAGGTGGATGGACATAGGTGCAACAAAAACAACAACTACAAGGCAAATTCATCACTTCTATGCTATAAATGGGCTCGGTCATAGGCTCTAGAGGCATGGCCAGTGGGTCCAGATGGTGGTGGGTAATGTGGAAGAGGGTGGAGGTCAGGTCAGAGGTGGTGGTGGTGGTGGAAGTGGCGGCTAATGGTTGTAGAAGGTGGTGCTAGCAAACTAGGCTCGATTTATGTAAATAAGTGATGGGTTTGTGCATTTTTGGTGTTGTCTCTTGCTAAGGTGGGTTCGCCCTGGTCATGGTGATGGACTAGAGGAGTGGTTGATCAGAGAAGGAGGAGGTGGAGGTCCGCCTAGATCTGGTTGAGGAGGAGTGGAGCCATGAAGTAGAGAACAAGTTGCAAAATCACATAGAAAAACTAGAAAACAAGAGAAGAGAAGAAGATTTTACCAAATTTTTGCAAGACGGAGGCCATGATTTTTTTTTTAGGGTTGAGAAGCTTTGGTAATTCATGAAAATGAAGAAAAGAAGTCAGCTGAAGATAGTATAAGGAACGACCAAAATAATTGATGTATTGATTAAAAAAGAAACGGTGAAACGACTTTACGTTTCTTAGCTTTTAAAACCTTCCATACTTCCTTTTCTTTTAAATCAACTAAAACGAAATAAACTTCAGTAAGTACATCTAAAAACCGAAACAAAGTGAAATAAAATAAAAATATATAATTGAATTTAAAGAAAATATAAAAAGAATTAAGGAAATTGCTTAAAAATTGAAAACAGGGTTCAAAAATTACAATTAAAACATCAATGGATTTGGAAAAATATCTACTTCATTTTAAAAATATTCTAAAGAAAATTTTTGAAATAAAATAATTTATTTATCATTTCTAAAATAAAATAAATAATTAAATTGGTGAAAAATAGAAAAGAACTAAAGAAAATGTTTAAAAATTGAAAACAGGGCATGGAAATTACAAGAAAAATACTACTAGCTCTAGAAAAATTCTTACCTCACTTCAAAAATATTAAAATACAAAAACATACATAAAATAACATATCAATACATTTTACAATAAAATATGACAAAATAAAATAAAATTTATACTATTTAAAATAATAAAATTGCAGAATAAACAAATTGCACTCAATATTGAAATATACATAACTTTCACAGTTTAAATCCGTTTCCAACGAAAAAAAAAGCAGTGTTCTTAAAATTTTATGTACTTTCATAATAAAAGATAAAATTTAAATTTTAAAACTTTTAAAAATTTAAATTAAAAGTCAAAATTTGACTATTTTGACCAAAAATTCACTTTTTGGAAAATATTCTTTTTAGTCATGCTTTGGAATGATAATTCATATCAAAACTAAAGTTTATCATTCAAAATAAATAAAATAAGTTTTTAAATCAAAAATTCAATTAAAATAATTAAAATATACAAAAATAAATAAATCACAAAATACAGGGTTGTTACAAATTGTGTTTCCATATCTACTTGCGAAGCCGAATATATTTCAGTAGCTCTAGCATGTGCACAAGTAATATACATGCAACAAGCATTTACGGACTTCAGCAAAGTTATCATTAAATCATCAATATATTGTGATAACACAAGTGCAATAAATCTATCAAAAAACCCTGTAAATAACTTGTGAACTAAACATATGATATACGACATATTTTTTTACGTGACAATATAGAAAAAGGAATTATTTCATTAGATTACGTAAATACCGAGAATCAAATAGCAGATTTTTACACAAAGCCACTAAATGAACAAACTTTTGTTAAACTGCGACGCGATTTAGGAATATGCTCTCTTTATGATCTTCTAAATTAATAACCACATCTTCATTTATGCTATATTTAGCTAAAAAAATTCTACCCACAAATTAGAACTGATAAATCCCTCACCTTTAGTTTTTTTAGTTAGTTTCTGAAAAAATTTCTATAAGTAATTTTTGAAATTATATATAAATCTTTATACAACAAGAATAAAAAATATATGTACACTTCATATTTTTTATAACAAAATATAATCATGTCTTCTGAAAATTCTCATCTATCCTTCTCGAAACCTACAACGGATAGCTCAGCGGTTACACGTTTATGGCTTCCTACACCCACACCAAATCAGGAACCAATGTATAGGTGGTCTTCCTATCCCACGGGTTTCACTCCCGATAATAAGAAGTCCAAACGGGCTCTATTTGTTTCTCCTAACACCAAGGAGAAAATCAATCAAATACATCACCATCAAAAGCAACAAATAGATCTACAACAAAAATTATATTTTGAACAAAAAGTCACGGTGCGACGATTAAGTTTTCTGAAGCAAGTAGCGATAAAATTATGCAATTCACGGAAGAAGGATGTCCATGAACCACTCCAATTCCCTGCAGTTCCTTGGATCCCTCTTCCTCGTATCGTACACCTTTGGACCCTCCACCAAGGCGATTCTCTGGTTCTCCGAGAACCCCGAACGTGGAAATATATGGTCTCCACTCAAACCATGGAGGGATGACAAGTCAGATGATCACAGAACTCCATTGCCATCTAAATAGATTAAAACTATTCTTTGAATTCGAAACTACGTATGTTTGTAAGTCTGATTCACAAAAATAATACTACATTTTTTTTCCAAACAATGAAAGGTCGAGAAATAAGCAACACCCTTTAGATTTAGGCTATTTTTAGAAAGATTGTTATTTCAGGCGTCTATACATGGACCTCAAACGTCTGACACTCTGATATACCAAAATTTTTACATCATTGTGCATATGTCAGACATTTGATATAACTTTCCAGACGTCTGAAAATTGTCTCTACTTAATTAAAATGGATACCAGACTATTTCAGACGTCCGACCTATGAACCAGACGTTTGAATAAAGACACTGCCACCATATTATGTAAATTCGATCTATTTCAGACGTTTGATATTTAAACCAGACGTCTAAAAAATCTCTATGACTATCAAATTTTTAAAACTCGACCAAACCCAGACGTCTACCAAATCAAAGCAGACGTATAAATTTATTTACTGTGTTCAAATTAGGTTAAATCAGACGTGTGAATTACATTCCAGACGTTTGAAATTCAATCGATACTTTAAAACAACCAGATAACGTCTATTTTTTTTTACCTAATCTCACTTCTATTTTAAATCATTTATACATAGAGGATGATTTTTCTTTTCTCAAAAACATCTTTTTCACCCTAACTCGATTTCAATGCCTCCTAGAACTAAAAACCCTAAGATATCTAAGAGAAAATTAGACCAACCAACTTCCTCAAACCCTCAAGTTCTCTCAGATGATCAAACCGAACGATGGATGAATCAAGCACAACATTCACTTAAGAGATATGAGGATATATAGAAGAAGAAACTTCACACAGGTCCATTTTATAACTTACTCAAGTTTCCAATGTACGATTTAGATGAAATGTGTGAGAATGCCGATTTAGAAACTTTGATATCTTTCAATCCCAATAACATCCAAATTGATCAGTTGGCTATATTTCTATGCTATGCTCATGTATATTTGGAACACTGAAAATGAAGATAATTGGCAATGGTCTAGTGTTTTATGGCAACATGATTAGGCTCACTCCGAGAATAATAGGCAGAACTCTAGAATGTTTCGACACGGGCGAAGATTTATATAATATTCCCGATATGCGTTTCAAACCAAGGAACAATATAACACATCAAATATGGAAGGATGAAATGTGTGACGACCCGCCTTTCATTCCACAGAAAGATGTATCGTCATTAAGAAAGAAATAGGTAGAAAAGAGAATATATAGAAAGAAAGAACAACAATATCAAAATCTTACAGCGGAAACGGAAAAATATAATATATCACATAACTATTACATAGTCATTACACATTAGAGTGAATACAGTTACAACATCATCACATTAGACAGTCGTGAAGGCCTGTCTGTCCATTACATTTCAAAATACAATAGACAAAAGATACCAACACAGCGGAAATATATATATATACACACACGCCAAGACTCCTGCTCCGAGCTTTCCAAAATTCGCCAAGCCAACCTGAAGTTGGCTAGTCATAAAAATTTAAGTACCCAAGAGTTTAAGAAAAACAGAATAAACTCCGGGTCAGACATGGGTTTGGTGTGAGTAAATGGTTAAGTTGTTTAATTTGAAAAATCATTTAAAAGGTATCTCGTAAGACTCTCTGCAAACAAACGTGGACAAGTTTTTCCCTCACGATAACCAAAACATTTGATAGGAAATCCAGTTATATTATAATATTGTCTTGGGTTTTCAAATAAATATATTCACATAGCTGAAACTGTTACATTCATTAAATTCCAGCAACATAGGTATACAGCCAAGTCTGATATCACTTGTTGGAGAATGGATTCCATGCAATGGCAGGGCTACTGGGGTACCGTCCGTCACAGTACGTGGTCTAGATCACTGTAACGTGGATCCATCCTATCACCTGCAACACAAGACCGGAGCTACCCCTTACTGGATAGTCCGAATAAGACAACCCCACGGCTGTTGCTAACAACCGCCCACACAACCGAATAACGGGACCTCTAGACAGCGGAAAATCTTATCCTACTTGGGTGCGACCCACTTAGCCTTGCATGCACCTCCCCTGTTTTAGCCAGATTGATGAGGCTTGAGGCTACGTTTACCTTTTAGAACACTTATCTTGGAATGATCATCGTCCTCCATTGACAATGGTCTGATAGCATGCATCCATACAAGTTCGTTTCGAGTATGAACGAAACCGAAGGCACTATCTCCGTTACACTAATTTTGGAATCCCTCAGAGTTAACGACAAATAGCCCTTGCACTTTGAAACTTCATCTCGATCTTCACTTGAGATTTCACGATCTATCGTTTAACTTGGATCAATGTACTTTTTGGATAATAAATTTGATATCTGATCCTGGTCTCATCGAAATCCAAACGTTTCTTTTAAGGCCAAGTTGTTTAAGATTTAAACAATTTAAATTCAATCCAGAACTTTGTATCCACATAGCAATTTAGCACAGATGAATAAGACACATTATCACAGCTATATCCAAAGTATATCACATCACAGAATATCATAGATTATCGTACTATAAATATAAATCAATCCAGACATTCTATTCAATCAATCATCCGTAAGCAAGATTTATCAAACTAAATTAATTACTTATGAATTAATTACCTAAACTGCTTAATCAATCATTTAATTAATTACAAACCATTTGAATTAATTAATCATTCTTTAATTGCTTTACAAATTAATTAATTAATCTTTAATTACTGATTAATTATCCTTTAATTATTAATTAACTAATTCTTAATCAATAATTAATTAACCCTTAATTATTAATTAATAAATCCTTAATTATTAATTAATAAATCTTTGATTTCTAATTAGTTAATATCTAATTACTAATTAATTAATCTCTATTTACTAACTAATTAATCCTTAATTACAAATTAATTAATCTCTAATTACTTATTTTATAACCCTTAATTATTAATTAATTAATCCTTAATCATTAATTAATTAATTTCCTTTTAATTACTTCATTAACTTAATTAATCTACAATTGCTAATTAATTAATTAGTTAATCTTCAATTACCCAAAACCTTAATCAATTTTAAGATAAAACATTTATCTTTATTAATTACTTAATTATCATTAACACATAAATTTAAAACATTTTATCTTTTGATTAACTATTTGATTGAGCCATTTAATTTAAGTTTTTAAAATAAACTTAAGAATTTAACTTAATTAATTTAAGTAAAATAAATCGTATAGCATCTACCAAATATTTAAAGACATCTACTATATAAAGAAATTGATTTTAAAATTAGTTTAAACTTGATTTATTTTAAATTTCAAAAACTTGCTTATATTTAAATTTAAAACTGTTATATATTTACTCCGAGTTCAACCTGGTACCTACCCCAAGACATACCCGAGAAAATCATCCTTTTTAAAAAAAAACTTAGTTTTAGTTAAAAAATCTAAAACCTGTTATACATGAAACCACTCACGAGCTACCACCCGAAGCCATACTCGAGACACGACGTTGCTACCCCGAGTTCTCCCATGAGCCAACCCTTCCTTCTCCAAACCCACAGACACCAGACCCCTCGTGTACGTGCACCGATGATCAAGGCGACTCCAACCACCGACGCTATCTCTAGCACATTGACGTTTACTTACACCTTCGATCTCGACCACCCAAACTTCAACATAAACCCAAAATCAAAATCAAACAAACATGATCCAACTGGAGTAGAAACCATCGACCAAAAACCACCTCGACCTGGCACCTCTGACCACCAGAGATGATGAAACTCCTTCCACAGCTCCGCCGACCAACCACGCACCTTTTCCCCCTTCTCCGATGAACTCCGATGCTCCAGAGAAGACACAGCAGCAAAATTTCTAGCCTCGACCAAACATGAGCCCAAAACCTTACTCCGACGTCGTGTTGTCGCCTCTGTAGTTGATAGATCTCGCGACTATTTTTGCCGAGACCACCGACCTCCAAGCCACCTCCAGTCGCGATCCCGACCACCCCGAGCCCTTCGATTATCGGAAAAACCCCAAAACCCAAATTCTGATCGACCCGAGATTCCTCACTCGATTTAACACTAAAAATCTGGATTTAACTTTTAAAATTCATGATTTTTGAAATCGAATCTGATGGTGTACAAGAAAATAGAAATCATTACCTTTGAATTTTGCATGTTTATAGTTTTTACTGTATTTTCCTAATTTTTCCGGAATATACTCAAATTAATTATACTCAAAACTATTTTTAAAGTTTAGATCTTACAAAAGTTAAACAACTTTTGTTTGAACAACAAAGTTTAAAAGGATTTAGATGTTGAGATCTTGATTTTTGAAAGATTTTAAAGCCTGTAAAAACAAGAACATTGCAAGTTTTCTTGTTCTCATACATGCACACTTATATCACCTACATATATACATTCAATCTCATTTACACAACCATGCAAAGCATATTCATATCATAACATTCAAAGATTATCACATGTAATAAGATTTTAACAGATTTTAAGGTTTTAAGAAAAGTTTACTCACCTAAATAATGTTAAACAAAGAGATTTGAACTGGGAAAACTGGAAAATGTCTGATCCTTTTTGAAAACTGGTAAACTGGATACTTGGTTGTTGAGATGATCTAAGCCTTGATTTATTTTGAAGTTGGAAGCTTGCTTTAAACCGAGTTTGGTAAAAGTTGATTGCTTGATATTTTCTTTGATTTGCTTGGTAATTCAGGTTGTAAAGAGTTGTTGCTTAAAATTTTCTAATTTGTTTACTTTTGTTTACAAGCTTTTGGTTCTTAAGTTTAAAAAAAATGAAGATAGAAAATAAATAGTGAAGATAATGGTATAGATATTTATAGCCTTGATTTATCTTTAATTTAAAAAAAATGAAAAGAAAACAAATTACATGACACTTGTAATTTGCATGATAAAATTTGCTTACATTTGTTAAACTACAAGCTATTAACTCTACACTTGTTCATTTGTATGAAAATATGTTTTTATATATATTTATATTATATTTTCTATTAATTTTTATATTAAACCTTTCCCTTGTTATTTCCATTTACAAATCTTTTCTCTAGTTTATATTTATATAACTTTCGAAGAAAAGATATAAAATCCAATTATGCATTAATAAATTATTATATATATACTAGTTTTAAAATATAGAGTTTAAAATCCAAACTATTTTCAAGATATTTACATTTGAATTTCCAATTCAAATTCAAATTCTATTTAAAATCAGCTCTCACACACACATATATATATATATATAAACAACACATATTTTATTTGCTTTAAAAGAATAATTTGCCAATTTTAAATAATTTAAAAAATAAGATTATCACATATTATTTGCTTGAAATTCTAGGGTATCACATTCCTCCCCCCTTAAAAGAATTTTGTCCTCAAAATTTAAAAGCAAAAGATAATCCAAAAATTTTTATTTTAAACAATCCAAGTATACGTATCAGTCATACATTAACAGCTAAACAAACATTTCATTCAAACAAACATTACTGGTTATCCGGACATAAATTCGGATAGGCTTTCCTAAAACGATCCAGAGTTTCCCAGGTACAATCTCTGTGATCCTCACTCCACTGAACCTTGACCAGCTTCACCACTTTGTTTCTGAGCTGCTTCTCATCTTAATCAACTATCTAGACTAGATGCCTAACTATAGATGTCCAGTTCGATCTCTAAATCTCCCTGCACTGCCAGCTCCACAGCTAGAGATGGGTCGTACACGTACTTCCTCAGATGAGATACGTGAAAAACATTGTGAATTCCAGCCATCTGGGCTGGCAATTCAATCCGAGGCCAAAGCACCAATTCTCTCGAGCAATCGAAACAGACCAATATACCTCGGGGCAAGCTTTCTCGTCTTTCCAAATCAGATCACCCTTTTTACTTAGGAAACCTTAACAAAAACTAAATCTCCAACTTTGAATTCCAATTGCCTTTGTCTCTTGTCCGCGCAACTCTTCTGGCGATCCTGGGCTGCTTTCATTCTCTTCTTTATTAGCTCCACCTTCGCAAATGCCTCTCGGATCAAATCCGGACCAAGAACAAGACAATCTCCTGATTCTACCCAACAGGACGATGATCTATAAGGTCTCCCGTACAAAGCTTCATAGGGTACCATCTTGATACTCGCTTGATAACTATTATTGTACGAGAATTCCACTAAATGCTAATGGTCCTTCCAAGATCCACTAAAGTCCGAAACACAAGCCCTCAACATATCCTCTAGAATTTGATTCAGCCTTTCTATTTGTCCGTCGGTCTGAGGATGATAAGCTATACTCACACTCAATCTTGTACCCAAAGCTGTCTGCGGAGCCTCCTAAAATTTACTGGTCACGATCACTCACAATGCTGACTGGAACTTTGTGCAACCTGACGATCTCCTTCAAGAAAATCTCTGCTAAAGATGTTGCAGTTCTGGTCGCCTTAACCAAAATAAAATGGGCGCTCTTAGTCAGCCGGTCTACAATTACCCATATTCCTTCATTTCCCTTTCTGGTCCTTGGCAAATCGTCGACGAAATCCATAGATATCATTTCCCATTTCTACTTAGGGACTTCCACAGGCTGCAACAATCCTGAGGTCTTATGTTGATCATCTTTCACCTGTTGATAGATCGCAAATCCATTCACAAAAGCAGCAATATCCTTCTTTAAGCCTTTCCACCAGAAGACTCTCTTCATATCCTTATACATCTTTGAGATCCCCGGATGGATACTCAGCCTGGAGTGATGACTCTCTGACAAAACTTCTTGCCTTAAATCCTTGAAATTCGAAACACTAATTCTCCCGTTGTTCCTCAAAGTTTCCTGGCCATCAATCTCAAAACTAGAGCACTGGCCATTCTTAACTCTCTTAATGATTTTACTCAATCTTCTATTTGATCACTACTTACTCGCAATTCTTTCATGTAGAGACGAAACAACTTCCAAAATAGACAGAACAGCATTCCTACTTAGAGCATCCGCCATAACATTCGCTTTCCCAGGAGTATAGAGGATATCCAAATAATATGATGCTAAAAATTCTACCCACCTCTGCTGCCTCAAATTCAAATCTTTCTGGAAGAAAAGATATTTCAAAGGTTTGTGATTCGTGAAAAGCTCGAACTTTTCTCCCAACAGATAGTGCCTCCAAATCTTCAAAGCAAAGACGATGGCCAATAATTCCAGATCATGCGTAGCATAATTCTTTTCATGTGCTTCAACTGTCGGCTCACATACGCAATCACTTTCCCATTCTGCATCAGCACTGCACCCAGTCTAACTCCATAAACATCCGTGTAGACTTCGAACTTACTCTTACCATCAGGAATAGCTAGAACAGGTGCACTGGTCAGCCTTGCCTTCAAATCCAGGAATGCCTCTTCACACTTAGGGGTCCATTAAAATTTTGCTCTTTTCCTAGTCAACTTGGTCAAGTGCGAAGAAATCTTAGAGTGGTCCTTGATAAATTTCCTATAGTAACCTACCAAACCCAGAAAACTACGGACTTCCGTAGGAGTCTACGGTTGCTTCCACTCTTGAATAGCTGCTACCTTGGCTGGATCTACAAAAATACCCTCACCAGATACAATATGCCCCAAAAATCTAACTTCCGACTTCCAAAAATGGCACTTCGAAAACTTAGCCTTCAGGACATGCCTCCTTAAAGTCTCCAACACTATCTCCAGATGTCGCTTATGCTCCTCTTCAGACTTAGAGAAGACAAGAATGTCATCGACGAACATGAGCACGAACTTGTTCAGCACATCCCGGAACACTCAGTTCATCAAATCCACAAAATAAGCAGGAGCGTTAGTTAGCCCAAAAGGCATAACCAACCATTCATAAAAACAATTGGGTACAATGAACACAGTCAAGGGTATAATGTCCTCAGCTACCCTTAACTAGTGGAAACCCGAAGCTAAATCCAATTGGGAGAAAATAGAAGCTCCATGGAGTTGATCAAAAAGATCGTCTATATAGGGAAAGGGATACTTATTCCTAATAGTAACCATATTCAACTCCCGATAATCCACACAGAATCTTAATGACCCATCCGACTTGGTCACAAAGACTACAGCAGAACTCCAACTAGAATGGCTAGGCCAGATCAAACCTCTCTAAGAAATATTGGATCTGCTTTACCAACTCTTCCTTCTCTCTCTGCGCCACCCTTCTACTGAGTTGAACAATAGGTATTGTTCCCGAAACTAAGTCGATCTGAAACTCTATCTCCTGATGCGGGGGCAAACCTTTAACTTCCTCGAAGACATTTGGAAAATCTTTGACCACTTCGATGGATTCTATGTCTTTTGGAGATGCCTCGATTCCATGTAAATGATTACTCAAGTGAACTCCAAAATTATCGCAAGTCGCTTTTGTGATCCTTCCCAACTCAGTTTCCAAAGTCACAGTTCTCTCTTCACAAAACAAAACAGCCTTATGCTCATCCAACCAATCCATTTCCAGAATAAGGTCATACTCTTTGAAATCCAGTACAAATGGGTTGCAAGAGAAACCATGGGATAGAAAGAAATTCTTAGGCCTCTACAGATCTTATCTAAATTGGATACTCCCCCTATAGGATTAGATACAAAAATAGGATGGCCTACCACATTAGGGGTCAGATGAAATTTCTCTACCATATCCAAAGAAATAAAACTAAGGGATGCACCCGAATCAAACAAAACTGTAACAAAAATGCCATCTAAAAGCAAAGTACCTTCCAAAATGCCTTTGCCTTTCCTATCCGAAGAAGTTGATGGTCCTTCATGGATAGCAAACACCTTAGTTGGCTGAGCTCTCTAAAGAAGCGGACAAGCCTTCACCATGTGCCCTGGCTGTTGACAGTTGAAAGACAAGGATTTCTGAACCATGGCAGAACTGGGTCCACTCTGACGTTGCTGCTGCTAAGATCTTCCTCTGAGACACTGCTTAGCCAAATGACCCTCTTGCTGACACACATAACACTTACGAGCTCCATTGCTTCCTCCCTATTTCCTTTGCCTTTCTTCTTCCAATTTGGGTTGAATTTCCTTTTGTTTGGATTGGAAGAAGTTCCACTCGGTGCTACTACATATGCCAACGGTTTCTTATTCGTAAGCTCCTCATACCTCAATGCCATATCAATCAACTCCACAAATGATCCCTTAAGATGTATCGTCATCTTCTTGTGGAACTCGGGCCTCATTCCTAGCTAAAACATCTCATTCTTCTTGAGGGGCGTGTCGATCAAACCAGGTCCGTAGCGAGATAATTCATTGAAATTGGTCTCATATTCTAAAACCGACATACTCTCTTGCTTCAGACCCAGAAAATCTCTATACATATGAGTCTTCCTAGCTGTAGGCATAAACTGTCCCTCAAATAGTTCCTTAAACTTTCTCCAAGAAATATCATCCTCTGAAATGTTCATTGTAACTGCATCCTACCAAGCTGCAGCTCCTTCTTGAAGTTGCCACGATGCCATCACTCTCTTTTGCTCATCTGACGGATCTAAAATCTTAAAAATTCGCTCACATGAGCGTAACCAAGCCTGAATTTCAATGATGGACTCTGATCCTTTAAAAGCTCTTCCTCCTGGAATGGTGAAATCCTTACACAAAGAAGCAAAACTTACTCGAGGCGGCGTTGGATTTACAGCCTCGCTAGTAGTCGGACCTCTTCTAGTAGTGGTCGTCATGCTGCCCACAACTCTACCTCTCCTTCCTCTAGAACTCATGTTGGCAACCTGGACAGGTAATCCAACAATTTAGACAGGTATATAGATATATAAAAATTACAAGTATACGCTCTCAAGATAGATACTATTCCAAAGCCTAGGTATTTTCTCAAGCTAGCACTCTGATACCAACTGTGACGACCCGCCTTTCATTCCACAAAAAGACGTATCATCATTAAGAAAGAAATAGGTAGAAAAGAGAATAGATAGAAAGAAAGAACAACAATATCAGAATCTCACAGCGGAAACGGAAAAATATAATATATCACATAACTATTACATATTCATTACACATCAGAGTGAATACAGTTACAACATCATCGCATTACACAATCGTGAAAACCTGTCTATCCATTACATTTCAAAATACAATAGACAAAAGATACCAACACAAAGGAAATAGATATATATATATATATATATATATATATATATACGCCAAGACTCCTGCTCCAAGCTTTCCAAAATTCATCAAGCCAACCTGATCACGTGGCTACTTATAAAAATTTGAGTACCCAAAAGTTTAAGAAAAACAGAATAAAATCTGGATCAGACATGGGTCTGGTATGAGTAAACGGTTAAGTTGTTTAACTTGACAAACCTTTGAAAATAAAAGGTATCTCATAAGACTCTCCGCAAATAAACACAGACAAGTTTTCCCTTACGATAACCAAAACATTTGATAGGAAATTCGGTTATATTATAATAGTGTCTAGGGTTTTCAAATAAATATTCATATAGCCGAAATTGTTACGTTCATTAAATTCCAGCATACATAGGTATACAATCAAGTCCGAGATCACTTATTAGAGATTGGATTCCATACAATGGCAGGGCTACTGAGGTACAGCCTGTCACGATACGTGGTCTAGATCACTATACCGAGGATCCACCCTAATCCCCTACAACACAAGACCAAATCTACCCCTTACTGGAGAGTCCAAATAAGACAACCTCGCGGTTGTGGCCAACAACCACCCACACGGCCGAATAAAGGGACCTCCAGAGACGGGAAAATCTTATCCTACTTGGGTGCTACCCACTTATCCTTGCATGCACCTCCCATGTTTTAGCCATTCCCGATTGATGAGGCTTGAGGATACGATTACCTTTTAAAAAACTTATCTTGGAATGCTCATCGCCCTCCATTGACGATGGTCCGATTCATCCATACAAGATCGTTTCGTGTTCGAATGAAATCGTAGGCACTATCTCCGTTACACTCATTTTGGAATCACCCTCAGAGTTAACGACAAATAGCCCTTGCACTCTGAAACTTCATCTCGATCTTCACTTGAGATTTCACGATCTATTGTTTAACTTGGATCGATGTGGTTTTCGAATAACAAATTTGATATCTGATCCCAGTCTCACCAAAATCCAAATGTTTCTTTTAAGGCTAAGTTGTTTAAGATTTAAACAATTAAATTCAATCCAGAACTTTGTATACACACAGCAATTTAGCACAGATAAATAACACACATTTATCACAGCTATATCCAAAGTATATCACGTCACAGATTATCATACATAAATATAAATCAATCCAGACATCATATGCAATCAATCATCCACAAGCAAGATTTATCAAATTAAATTAATTACTTATAAATTAATTACCAAACCTGTTTCATCAATCATTTAATTAATTAAAAACCATTTGAATTAACTAATCATTCTTTAATTACTTAGCAAATTAATTAATTAATCTTTAATTACTGATTAATTATCCTTTAATTATTAATTAACTAATTCTTAATCAATAATTAGTTACCCCTTAATTATTAATTAATAAATCCTTAATTATAATTAATAAAACCTTAATTACTAATTAATTAATCTCTGATTTCTAATTAGTTAATCTCTAATTACTAACTAATTAACCTCTATTTACTAATTAATTAATCCTTAATTACAAATTAACCAATCTCTAATTACTTAATTTATAACCCTTAATTATTAATTAATTAATCCTTAATCATTAATTAATTAGTTTCCCTTTAATTACTTTATTAATTTAATTAATCTATAAATGCTAATTAATTAATTAGTTAATCTTCAGTTACCCAAAATCTTAATTAATTTTAAGATAAAACATTTATCTTTATTAATTACTTGATTATCATTAACACATAAATTTAAAACATTTATCTTTTAATTAACTATTTGAAAAATTAAACTTAAGAATTTAACTTAATTAATTTAAGTAAAATAAATCATATAACTTCTTAAAACCAAATATTTAAAAATATCTATTATATAAAGAAATTGATTTTAAAATTAGTTTAAACTTGATTTATTTTAAATTTTAAAAACTTTCTTATATTTAGATTCAAAACTGTTATAAATTTACTCCGAGTTCACTTCAAGCCGGTACCTACCCCGAGACATACCTCAGAAAATCATCTTTCTAAAAAAACGTAGTTTTAGTTAAAAAATTTAAAACCTACTATACATGAAACCACTCACGAGCTACTACCTAAAGCCATACTCGAGACACAACGTTGCTAGCTTAAGTTCTCCATCGAGCCAACCCTTCCTTTTCCAAACTCACTGACACCATACCCCTCGTGCACGTGCACCGATGATCAAGGCGACTCTGACCACTGACGCTACCTCCAACACATCGACGTTCACCTACACCTTCGATCCCGACCACCCAAACTCAACACAAACCCAAAATAAAAATCGAACAAACATGATCCAACTAGAAAAAAACCATCAACCAAAAACCACCTCGACCTGACGCCTCCGACCACCAGAGATCATGAAACTCCATCCACAGCTCCATCGACCAACTACAAACCTTTTCCCCTTCTCCGATGAACTTCGGTGCTCCAAAGACGACGCAACAGCTAAATTTCTAGCCTTGACCAAACTTGAGCCCAAAACCCTATTCCGACGTCGTGCCTCCGCCTTTGTAGTTGATAAATCCCGCGACTATTTTTGTTGAGACCACCGACCCCATGCCACCTCCAATCGCGATCCCGACCACCCCGAGCCCTCCGATCACCGAAAAACCCCAAAACCCAAATTCTGATCAACACGAGATTACTCTCTCGATATAACACTAAAAATCTGGATTTAACTTTTAAAATTCAAGATTTTGAAAATCGAATCTGGTGGTGTACAAGAAAACAGAAATCATTACATTTGAATTTTGCATGTTTTTAGTTTTTTACTGTATTTTCCTAATTTTTCAGAATATACTCGGATTAACTATACTTAAACCTACTTTTAAAATTTAGATCTTACAAATTTAAACAACTTTTGTTTGAAAAACAAAGTATAAAAGGATTTAAAGGTTGAGATCTTGATTTTTGAAAGGTTTTAAAGCCTGTAGAAACAAGAACAGAGCAAGTTTTCTTGTTCTTAGACATGCACACTTATATCACCTACATATACACATTCAATCTCATCTACACAACCATGCAAAGCATATTCATATCATAACATTCAAAGATTATCACATGCAATAAGTTTTTAATAGATTTTAAGGTTTTAAGAAAAGTTTACTCACCAAAATAATGTTGAACAGAGAGCTTTGAAATGGGAAAACCGAAAAATGTCTGATCCTTTTGAAAACTTGTAAACTGGATACTTGGTTGTTGAGATGATCTAAGCCTTGATTTAGTTTGAAGTTGGAAGCTGCTTTAAACTTAGATTGGTAAAAGTTGATTTCTTGATATTTTCTTTGATTTGCTTGGTGATTCAGGTTGTAAAGAGTTATTGCTTAAAATTTTCTGATTTGTTTTCTTTTGTTTACAGGCTTTTGGTTCTTAAGTTTAAAAAGAATTAAGATAGAAAAGAAATAGAGAACAGAATGGTATAGATATTTATAGCCATGATTTATCTTTTATTTAAAAAAATGAAAAGAAAACAAATTACATGACACTTGTAATTTGCATAATAAAATTTGCTTACATTTGTTAAACTACAGGCTATTAACTCTACACTTGTTAATTTGTATGAAAATATGTTTTTATATATATTTATATTATATCTTCTATTAGTTTTTATATTAAACCTTTCCCTTATTATTTCCATTTATAAATCTTTCCTTTAGTTTATATTTATATAACTTTTAAAGAAAAGAAATAAAATCCAATTGTGCATTAATAAATTAATATATATATATATATATATATATGTATGTATGTATACATGTATACTAGTTTTAAAATATAGAGTATAAAATCCAACTTATTTTCAAGATATTTACATTTGAATTTCCAATTCAAATTCAAATTCTATTTAAAATCAACTCTCTCTCACACACACACACACATATATATATAAACAACACATATTTTATTTTCTTTAAAAGAATAATTTGCCATTAAATAATTTATAAAAGAAGATTGTCACATATTATTTGCTTGAAATTCCAGGATATCACAAAATGTCTAAATTTGCATCCAAATATCTACGACCAAAGGAGAGAATTCTTACTCGAATGATCGCCAACACTATCATTTATCGTCTAGGAAGTCATGAGCAGATAATGGAGTTAGAAAACAAAGAGTTATATGCTCTATTCAGCGAAACAAGGGTGAATTAGACCAAATTTATATTTGACGAGCTCAAACATTTTTAGACTCGATCACGACCATCAAGTATCTACCCCCACATTCATCATGAGACTTCTACGTGCTCACAACATCCCCACCTACTTATCCACTTTTGAAGAAATTTTTCCAAAGTATGCTTCTACGAAGTTTTTCTCACTAATGCACCTACCGAAAATTGCTCCAAAGTTTATGTCTTTTGAAGACTGGACACACAATCGTTAAGCCAGACAAGCTGGGCATCCACCTCAACCACACCATGAACCATCATAAGAGGAGGAACAACATCGTGAGATAACTCCTCCTTCTGCACCATTTGATTATACGAGCCAGGATGAGATTTTGGAAACTCGAACAGAGACAAATCCAAATGAAAGCATTCGAGATCTCACTCTTCAAAATCAATATATCTTGTCTCAAAATCAAAAAGTTTTAGCTAAGTGTATTGACAGCTTCGAAACATTTTTTGCCACACGCCTAGCAACAGTTGAAACATCACTTTCAACTGTATTATCGATTCTCAAAGAGGTTCTTCAAAGGGTTCGTGGTCCTACACTCTCTTTCGAAGATTGGCCAACCCCAGTCCCTTCTCCTCCTTCGAAACATTCCAAACTTTTTAAGGAGAATGAACCTCTAAAACAAGCTCCGACGTCTCCTACAAATCAACCTAGCTCTTCTTAAAAAGAAGATAAAGGAGATGATCAAGAAATGGCTTCCTCGAAAGACTCATAGATTTTTAGGATTTCATCTTATGTAAAATTAAAGAAATCTATGAATGTACTCAATTATAATTATTAATGAAATTCTCTTTTAGTATGTTATCTCTGTATATATCTTTGGCGATTGGTTAATATTTTAAAGAATTAGATATCCTTTTTTATAGTGCCAAAGGGGGATAAATAAAAAAAAATAAGCACATATTCAGGGGGAGATTTATAAATTATATATAAGTACATTGTATTATTGTCATCATCAAAAGGGGGGAGATTGTTAGGAAATCAAATCTATGGTTTCGATGAGAACTATACAATGGAAATCGAATATGCATATATATTTCTATTTTACAGGTACTTGCTAGAGTAACATCACTAAAAAGACAAGAACAAGGCTTAAAGAACATTACAAGAGACTACAAGTCAATTGGATCAAAGAAGCAACAAGAGAAATACAAAAAGCAAACATACACAGTTTTCAAACGTCTGGATGCACTTCTAAGACGTTTGAAAGAACCTTCTGGAACAACAAAATAGACAGGATCAAACGTCTGGTAGATGTAATCAGACGTCTGAAAGACTACTGTACACAAAAAATATATAGATTCAGACTTCGATACAAATACCAGACATCTCATTTCGAACTCGGGATTTAAATTCAAATTTCAATTACCACATTTGAATAGACATCTTCGCTTCTCTTCGCTGCAACTCTTCATCACCATCAGAAGCAACTATAGAGCACTTTTTAATGGATGCAACTACTCAAGGAATCTCTCTACAACTATATATATATCATCAAGAATCAAAGAGAATATTAACTTTACTTACTTGTGCTCTTTACTTACATACTCTGTTATATTTCTTGATATATAGAAATCTATATTTGTATTTCACTGTTTCATATATTCAGTTCTTCTCATTCAATACTCTCTAGATATATATTGAAAGCGTTTGTACTTAATAGTGAATATCCGTGTTATAGAACACATACTTGACAAGAACAAATTATTGTAATCAAGCCTATTCCTCCGGGCGAAGTGAGGGTTTTGATAGTCGAATTCCAAAGGGGACCTTCGGGACTGCACCTAGGACGGGAGGTCCGAACCAGTATAAAATCCTGGTGTGCTTATTCTATATTTACCTAGATTAATTTTGTCTTAAGTTGCGTCATATATTTTGTCATATATACTTGCATATACACTACACGATCCACCCTATAAACTTTTAGCTATGGAGCTCAGGAGACGAGTTAGATTGACCATGACGTTATTATAACTATCCATTTTGATGTATTGAATTATTGTACTCTGATGATTGTAAGTATATAAACTGTTACAGATTCTTTTGTATAAAAATTTGTCATATATATTATACTTTGTTCCGCTGCGATTGTGAGATTTTGTGTTGATGTTCTATTTTTTATTCTTCACCCCTAAAAATTCATATTTCCGTTCACTTTGAGTTGAACAGGTGTGGATTATGGTCGACTCAAAGGGGTATCTATTTGCGGGCCTATACAGTATGTATAAATGATAATAATTTTTTTATAAAATGAGTGAGAATTAAATCAAGTAAATTGCTCTTTTTATGTCTTAAGGGCGCGAACCCATGACCTTTAGTATCTCTGACTAAAACGACACAACCCTAACCCCCGAGATAGAGGTCCTCGACATAAATGATTATGAAAATGAAAGGTACAAAAAAAGACTGCATACGATTTGCACCTTGAATGAAGAATAACTATTAGATAACTGGATCAATCTGTGGATTTTGTTACAACCTAGAGATAAACACCAGCTTATGTTAATTTGATTTTGTTTTAGGAATTTTAATGGCACGTAAGCCTTGTTATTGCTAAAAATGAAGAAAGGAGGAAGAAAAAAAGACATTAAATTGTGTTTTAGTAGGCACTTTAGAAGATGAAAAGGTGGAGGAGTTTTCTCCTTCATTTACTCATTCATTCAATGTCATTTCAAATCAACATTTGAATACTTGAACCCCCTTCCCCTTAGCTTTATGGCCGGCCATACTCTAGACTTTATGGGTATTCAACAATTTTCAAAACCTCTCAGTAATTCATTGATTAAATCAAATTTAAATACTATTGATGCGTACACATACAGCTTTAATATCTGCACTTTATTGAACACTAATTACACCCAAGAATTCAAAATAATTAATTATTAATATTTCATAAATATTAATTAATTTTCAACAATTATAAATTAAGTAAATCGTGTGATGTTTTAGAGTTTGTCACTATGGTTACATGACTCAAATGTGTAAATTCAGTTAGTGATTAATGTTGAATAATTTGAATATTAACATTCTCATTTAAGACAGCGGTGTGGTAAGTTGGTTGAACTTATTGCTTGCACGTCTTTTTGATAAAATCCAATTTTACAGTTTTAAGCAGTACCCAGTAATAATGATTGTTTACGCCAATTCCGTCCATCGAACTTGTATCACATTAGGCTTGTGGAATTTGGTTTGATCGAAGTTACTATGTAACAATCCCGAATTTTTAACATTTCGAATAAGAATATTTAATTTATTTAAATATTTAGATTTAATTCAAATTTAATAAATAACAAGAATTTTTTTTAATATAATGACTCGATTTTTAAAAACGTATTTTTATTTTAATTTATTCGATTTTTGCAAAAATTTTAATTTGGAAAATATTTAATTTGTCGTTTGATGCTTTTGTTGGCAAACGATGGTAGTTTTGAAATTTTACAGAATAAGATAACTAGTATATATTTTTTTTTTATATCATATTTTTATGCATGATCGTATTTTTGTTTTATCGTTCGTACCCAAATAAAATTTTGTGCAGCAACGCACCGGAAATCACAAGATAAGTATAACCCAACACTTAGATTTTTCAACCCAATTAACTTTTCTTTACCCTCTCACCATTTTGATTTGCCACCTCTCTCTCTTATTTTCATTTAATCAATAAAAAATACTTCCTCTTTAAAAATTTCAAAATTAGGTGATTCATTAATCATAAGATATAAAGTTTAATTCGTTGAATCCGTAGAGTGTAGATCTACATGTCCATATAACTTGGTTGGATTCGGTGATGTTTGGAGTTAATTGACATGTTTATTGTGAGGAAGGGAGGGCTAGGGTTTCAGATGGTGGCCGCTGGAGATGGAATTATGCAATTGCATCGACGTGGTTGCCTTTGTCGTGAGGAGGGGCAGTGGCGCCCAAAAATGGCGAGGTGCAGTCCTATACGGCAGAATGCAACATGTTGGTGATTGATGTGGGCAACTCCATGATGTAAAGGGGAGAAAGAAATTGAGCTACTGATTTTGAGGTGGGTTGCAGCGTAGTCGCAAAGAGAAAGTCGACGAAGGCAACAAAATTTGATTTCGTCGAATATTGGCTGTAACGCCCCACCCTGAGACCACCTTAGTAAAGAGAATTAACGAGTAATTCCGTCTACTAAAGCGGAGAATAGGACTGGTTAAGGGCTACCATCTATAACTTTGTCTTAAACATCTACTGAATACGTCGATAAATGCAATATAATTTTTTTTCTTTTCTATCTCAATAGACCGACATACATAGTAAATGTTTAATCCAAAACTATAGGTGGTTGACGGATCTATCAGAACAAAATACAATAACTAAATGTAAAGCACATCATAGAACAGTAATCGACATCATATATATATACACACACACATATACACTGATACATATTTAGTACAATACAATATGAATACAATAAAGGTGGTACTCGACCACACCATATACATCAAATCAAATGTAAAAACATCAGAGTATGCGGAAGAAATAAACTACTCAAGCAAAAGAAGAGATGATATCCAACACCAACTTCAAGCTAAGTCCAATAGATGATACCTGAAATAACTCGGTCTGACCCGAGTATAAATACACGGGTCGGTCTAGCTATACAAATCAGTCAATATTGATAATTTGAAGCAGAATGGATATAGTGATACTTCTTCTCGAATGAGGAGAAGGATTAGATAACTTATAGCTCAATACTTAAGTAACAAACGCTACCTAAGTGACTAAATACCTCGAAAGAGGTAACTCAAACTCAATACTCAAATAAAACACAAGTGCCTTATATCATTAGCGATAACCCATAATGAACTCAAATCAACTCATATAAAACTCAAGCAAAACTCAAATGGTTCGATGAACCATTACTCCAAAAAGGAGAAAACTCATCTCAATCACAAATAGAAGTCATGAGAGCAACACAAGACAACTCCATAAGAATGTGAGATCTCAAACTCATAAGTAGGCCAAGGCGGCTAAATCTCACACATACATCTCAATCATAAAAACTCATGGAACTCGATACGAATTCAAACTCATAAAATCTCAAATTCAATAAAGAATTCGATGCATGTTCAAAACTCAGAAAATCTTAACACTAATGCACCAAAAACGGCGAATTCAAAACTCATAAAACCCAGATTGGCCATATCCCTAAATATAATGCCGAAGCAATGCTGCACGTGCTAAACTCAGACGGCTGAAGCCTTAGACAAGGTCGCTAACACCTTCCAAAGCAGTTCGTCCTCATGGCAAGGTCGCTGATACCTTTCCAAAGCAGTTCGTCCTCATGGCAAGTTCGCTGACACCTTTCCAAAGCAGTTCTGTTAGGTAAACACCGTGACTGTGTCACAAACTCACGGATAGGAACCCGAAAAGTGTTAACGTGTGTCCTATACCACACATTCGCACTTAGCGGTTTACTAGCCGTTAGTCGATGCCACACTAAAAACATCATGAAACTCAGAAAATTATATCTCGCCTAGTCTCATTAGCGAGTGATAAAGAGATACCATACTTATCTCATCTCATCGATAAGTATTAAATGGCATCATATCTTGTCTCATCTCATCGACAAGTGAAAAACATCATGATGGTTTCTCATAAACCATAAATCTCAAAATATGAAATCATAAACTCAAGACTTACCTTATGTCATTGGCAAGTAAATAAAACATCATGATGGTTCTCATCGATCATACTCCTACATAGGAGATCTCAAACCATAATGCTTGCCAAATATTGGCCATCTTAAATAATTCTAATAAATAGAAATTATAAAACTCAAAATACGCCATAAAATGGCAAAACATCTCAGAATCAATAATCTCAAATAGCTTCGATCAACCTATACTCAAAATATGCAAATGTGTTCAACAGGAAAAGTTGTCACACATAAAATAAGCTTTTCGAAACTTAAAAAAATCATCCAAATCCGACAATAAACAAGGAAGATATGATCAATTTACTAACTGTGTTCAGTTTGGATAACATAATTACTAAAGTGACAGAGCTGAGAGTTTGCAACAGCATTTTGATCAATTTATTCCCAAAATATGCAAATGTGTTCAACAGTAAAGTTGTCACATGTAAAATAAGCTTTTCGGAACTTCAAAAATCATCCAAATCGGACAAGAAACAAGGAAGATATGATCAATTTACTAACTGTGTTCAGTTTGGATAACATAATTACTAAAGTGACAGAGCTGAGAGTTTGCAACAACATTTTGATCAATTTATGCTCAAAATATGCAAATGTGTTCAACAGTAAAGTTGTCACATATAAAGTAAGCTTTCCATAACTTTAAAAATCATCCAAATCTGATAAGAAACTAAAAAGATATGTCTAAAATAATTTCTGTGTTTCAAAGCTAAGATTAAAACACAGGACAGAAAGGTTACATCTTCTTCAAACTCAGGTTACTCTTAGTAAACAGCTTAATTACAAAAACTAATGAACATAAAAGTTGTTCCTTATAAAAGCATCTTCCGACTGAAAAAAACCTAACTCAATTTCGATCTACCATTTCAAAGTTATGGTGATTTCAATATCAGGTTTCAACAAAAATATTGCACAGAGCAGAGCTGTGTACATCGGTTTCAAACCCAATTTCGACTCTCTAAACCATGGAATTTCTTAAAGTGATTAAAAGAAAACTTGTATCTAATAGAATTATCTTTTAACTGCAAAAATATTGAGCTAATTTGCATAAATTTGCACTAAGTTATCGCTGTTTTACTACAGCGATATTTTTACAAACAATTTTCAACAAACTACAACCATGCAATCATTCAACTTCAAGCAACCAATTCACAACTAATTTGAAAGCAATCCAATCATCAAACCATCCAATTCAATTCAATTATCAACTGAAAATTATTCTCATAGATTAAAGGTAGTAGTGTGAGTGATTAACTCACCTTTTACTTTCCTATAGCATGCTAAATCCTCTTTTAAGCCTTGCTAACCTCTTAGCTTCTCCAAAATCACCAAAAAAACTCAAGAACAAAATTTGGACAGCAAACAATTTGATCAAAAAGGGGATCAAAATCATTCTTTTAGAGTTCTAAAGGATAGAGATAGAGTTTAAAACACTTACTCTACATTATTGGACAAAATCCCTTTGATTTGAGCTTTGAATTTTGAAATTAGGAACTAGGGTTTAGGAGTATGAATGTTTTACTGAGAAGGAGAAATGAATATACTGATGTTTTAGGAAGAGAAATATGTTTCTCATTTCTTTGCTAACAGGCCAAGTGAAGTATGTTAATGGACTAGAGTCCAATTTTTCAAGAAAATTAGCTTAGGTTATAAATTAATCACTTAGTTACATGTTAACAATGCACACCTTCAAATTCAATCATCTATTCAACTTTATTTCATATCAAAAATTTATAAAACTTCATATTCATGATGATAAAATGTTATATACTCAAAATAAAAGATTATTTATATTTTTAAAACTTTTTATCATCATATTTCTTTTCCTTTTTATAAATAACAAATTTACATCTTTAATTACAAATTCCATTGTAATTAACGTTATAAATTAAAAAAAAAAATTTGTGTAGTAAAATTTTATAACCCTTTTCAAATATAGTTTTACACTTAAATTATATTTTTAAACACAATTCCATCATTATTATGAATATATCTCATCTTAAAATTAATCACTTCTTTTAAAAAATCATTAAAAGAAGTAAATAGCAATAATTAACAAAATAATTGCATTAACTCTAAATAAAACACATTTTCCTCATTTTATTTTCTCAAATCATCTTAATAAAGTTTTCATAATATTTTCTCATTTTTATCTTCAAATATATTGTTTATTCCCAATAAACAATTTAAATTCCTCATTAGTTATTAATTTACACTATTAAATTATAACCGCCGTTATAATTTAATATTCTCAGGTAATCGCTAAAATTAGGGTTGTTACAGACTCCCCCTCTTAATTCCGTCCCCGCAATTTTCTTGAAAAAGAGCTGTAAACAACATAAAAGATACAATCATCGAAGGATAAAGACATGCTTGAATTCCAAATCATTCATACTCTTAATATAGAATGGTCGAAAGAAATAATCAAAAACTCACTTGGTTAATCCAATGGCTCATCAAATGCTAAAATGGGATTAGTAAACCATCAAATTTTCCAAGTAACTCGAAAAATTTCGAAGATATCCCGTCTTCGATCAAAACTCAATAAGATGCTCAACAATTAATCAATCGAAAATGATTGATTTCATAAAAATCTACAAATAGAGTCGGGATCAAACTCACTTAAACCCGAACTCTAAGCAATAGAGAAGAACATCAATAAGATTTTATGCATAAATATGCGGAAAGAACATCCTCACAATAGGGTAGACACAATAGACAAGATAGATAAATCACAAGATGGCTTCTCAAAAGGCCACCAAACTCTAATGACCGTGAAAAATGCACGTCGATACTAATAGCTCAAAGATAGAATATACTCAAGAACAAGGATATAAGCTCAAATTATCTTTTAATCCAAGATATTTATAATTTTAAATCTCAACATCTTCTAAATTTTAAAATCTCAATTTTCAACATTTGAAAATTTCTCAAACTCTTTACTATATTACTTAGTAAGTAATTTAAAACTCAAAGTAAAAATTCAAATTTCATCTCTTACTTCAAAATTAATTTCCAAAGAATTTTGTAAATCCATAATAATATTCCTAAAAATAAATTATGGGTTTAAATTTTCTTTACTCTTCTATTAAATCACCTAAGTAGTTTTTAAAACAATCTTCAAATTCTCTTATTATACTCTTCCCTTAAAACATTCAATGTATATAATATAGATTCTAAAATCTCAAAATATATACTTCCAATAAAGCACAGCTCTACAATAATCTCATTTATATTCTCATCTTTATAATTTAAAAATAAATAAATGGCATTGCCTCGCCATTGAGTCTCTAATAAATAAATAAATATATCTGTTGGCTGCAGAGTTGACCGAACGATCAAAACTGCCTCGCCACTCTATTACTCATCTTTAAAATCAATGGCTGCAATTACCATTCAAAAATAAATTTAATATTTAATATCAAAATATTATTTTCAAAATCTCAATCCTTAAAAGACAAATCATTGTGTTTGATTGCCTCATCATAGCATTTAGGAGATTCCTATCGATAACGTTGATCAGGCGTATCGACCAGAACTCTTAACTACTCGATGGATAACCCAACACTCTTATATTATTTCTATGAAAGAATACTGCTCATATAAATATATTCTCGAAACATTCTTTGATTTTTAAAATACCTCAAAACTCCAATTTCTCTTTTTAAAACTCATATATATGGTTTCAAAAACTCAAACCAAAGAACATTAAGAGAATGCATCGAGATATTCCTAGAGTACGCGATTCACAAAATCAACAGAAGGAGATGGAGTGTTCGTCAACTCCTACATGAGGATGAGCCACTCTCGGAAATCATCAAGTTCAAAGATAAGCCAAATATTCTCCTCGAAGGAAAAGAAGCATACAAACCACAAATCATTACTTCAAACAAAGTAATGCTGCAAAGGATAACGCCGATTGAGTATTCGAAAAGGGTATTTAAAGAAACTGAATGATAAACTCAATCGAACTCGAATAATCTAGAAACTCACCTCATTCCTTAGTGGATATCCTCGTGGAAGGATAATCGAAGAGCTAAGAGCCAGGAATAAGGTTACCTCAACATTCGATTGCCTGATTGGATATCAAATCCAAACGGACTCACAAAAATCAACAAAGTCACCTTGATTGGAATTCGAGATATATCATCAACATCTCAATACTCAAGAGTGAATACAGAAACTTTGGAATCATTATTAACATTCCAAAGTGATAGAAATAATAAAACAATCAAATTAGGATGCCTAAATAATTGTAGGATCCTATAACAACAAAAAGGATCGGACTTAACATCAAATAAGTCAATCCATCTCAAATCAAATACATCTCAATATAGTGAGATATAAACAAATACTCACTAAAGCAGCAACAAATAGAAAACTCGGAATGCTCACAACAAGCCAATCGTTGTGGACCCCTTAATAGGGTTCACAACTTTCAAAGGAATACAACAAGAATGCTTCAAAGAAATCAATTAGCTCCATCGATATGAACTCACTCGTATCGACAAAAATAAGAATACAATAATCCTAAATAAGATTATTTATAAGATAATATGACACCCAAACTCTATTATGGAATACTACGGAATACAATATACATATTCCTAGACATATTCCATCTCAACATATCCTAATACACGAAAAAGAATTAAAGCACGATTCGAAAACAAGCTCGAATAAAGGACAATGATTCACTCGTGTTGTACTTCGACGTATCGTGATATACATACTGTTCTATGTTTAATCTACTTTGTTCTGACCACAGCTTTGACACCAAGCTGTAACGCCCCACCCCAAGACCCACCTTAGTAAAGAGAATTAACGAGTAATTTCGTCTACTAAAGCGAAGAATAGGTCTGGTTAAGGGCGACCATCTATAACTTTGTCTTAAACATCTACTGAATACGTCGATAAATGCAATATAATTTTTTTTCTTTTCTATCTCAATAGACCGACATACATAGTAAATGTTTAATCCAAAACTATAGGTGGTTGATGGATCTATCAGAACAAAATACAATAACTAAATGTAAAGCACATCACAGAACAGTAATCGACATCATATATATATATACACACACACATATACACTGATACATGTTTAGTACAATACAATATGAATACAATAAAGATCGTACTCGACCACACCATATACATCAAATCAAATGTAAAAACATCAGAGTATGCGGAAGAAATAAACTGCTCAAGCAAAAGAAGAGATGATATCCAACACCAACTTCAAGCTAAGTCCAATAGATGATACCTGAAATAACTCGGTCTGACCCGAGTATAAATACACGGGTCGGTCTAGCTATACAAATCAGTCAATATTGATAATTTGAAGCAGAATGGATATAGTGATACTTCTTCTCGAATGAGGAGAAGGATTAGATAACTCATAGCTCAATACTTAAGTAACAAACGCTACCTAAGTGACTAAATACCTTGAAAGAGGTAACTCAAACTCAATACTCAAATAAAACACAAGTGCCTCATATCATTAGCGATAACTCATAATGAACTCAAATCAAATAATATAAAACTCAAGCAAAACTCAAATGGTTCGATGAACCATTACTCCGAAAAGGAGAAAACTCATCTCAATCACAAATAGAAGTCATGAAAGCAACACAAGACAACTCCATAAGAATGTGAGATCTCAAACTCATAAGTAGGCCAAGGCGGCTAAATCTCACACATACATCTCAATCATAAAAACTCATGGAACTCGATGCGAATTCAAATTCATAAAATCTCAAATTCAATAAAGAATTCAATGCATGTTCAAAACTTAGAAAATCTTAACACTAATGCACCAAAAACGGCGAATTCAAAACTCATAAAACCCAGATTGGCCATATCCCTAAATACAATGCCAAAGCAATGCTGCACGTACTAAACTCAGATTGTGAGGACAAGTTATTATAACTATTCAGGCCGATGATTAGTTGGTAACTCTGGTTGATGTATGTATATTATAGTTTTTCTTTTAAAAGATCTGCTATATACTATATATTACTCGTCGTAATGTGAGTTTTTGTTCTATCTTTTCTTTCTTTTTCCTCAACAATCTGTTTTTCTAGCACTTGGATGCTCGATACGTGATTACCGTGGATGTATTAGTGTCAACTTTTGAGGGTCAAGAAGTTGGGTCAGTATCATCAACATTCAACTTGGTTAGTACATACACGAAACCTTAGTTTAGTAATAATATTTATTACTAACTATACTATTCTGGCTAAAGACTTCGACTTTGAATAACTACAGTTGATCGTGATACTAACATTTATAATCAATTAGATAAATTCTTTATTAAATAATGTTTAACTTATAATGATCCAACTCGTACCAGCTATAGTCACTTGATTGATCATTATACCGTAATTTAACTATGATCAAAGTAGAGTATCCACATTGAATGTTTGACTTTGAGTGTGGATAGGACGAAATCCTAGATTATATTGACTCCTCGAATTTGATAGTTGATAAAGTGCATTTGAAAAGTATTTTCTTAAATCATCTTTGCCAAGAACCAAGATACTGATCAATCCTAAACTTAATCCAAAGAGTATATGGATTCATGCTTCACTATCTCCGCCCAAAAATGAAACTGGCATGTGCGATAGCATATTAGGTAGTGGAGGTAGAAATGATGAAGGATGATGGGAGAATTCATATGGATTGATAATGGATTAGCACAAATGTATCAAGACATGGTGGCACTAAAGTTGAGATGGACGTCGGTGCCAACCTAAGGGTTAAATTCCGGATCTGAAACAGGTGACAACTCAAAGAAGAAAGCGACTCAAGTTGGAGCTTTTGAGTTCACGTGGGTTGATGCTATCAAGAGAGTCGACTATCAGTGGTCGATCAAGATGTAGTGGCGTTGTGGAAAAACTTGTAATAGTAGCGATGTAGTAGCGATAGATGAAATCGCAAAGGCTTAGAAAACTCGAAAGTTGTAAAGTGTAGAGTGAAAAGTAAAGAATTGTCCAAGTGTTACTTAAGTATGAGAATTTTCTTATCGATTGGTACTGATCCATATGGATTGATACTGACAGAGGTTACATTTTTTCTATTATGTTCCCTACAACTTAAGTATGGAGTCTTACAAATGCAAAGAGGACCCCACAGGCCTTTTAGGATTATTTCGTATTGATCCATATAGATCGGTACCGACCGATATATGGTTTTTCTTTATATTTTTATCACATCTTCTTCTACCATTGTTAACTTTGAAATAATGATTTTCCTTTATGTCTTCATTATGTAACTCCATTTTTGCATATGAATTTTTTATTTATATATTTAATAATTATACATATGTGTGTGTATGATCTTTTTTTATTTTTATTTTTTACTGGCGTAAAAAAATACATATATATATATTAGATAACGATTATCTATATCTAATAAGAATACTCCATTTTGAAGCTTTTAAATTTATAAAATCACCCTTATGAATAATAACAAACAGGAGGGTATATTTGTCAACCCATACCCCACGTTTTCATAAAGCTCAAGCGATGTTTTCCAATGCTCTCATGAAATAAACTGTTCAACTTTTATACGATTAAAGTCCTAATTTTTTAATTCTCTTAAGAGAAGAACACTCCCTACTTTATTCTCTCAAACAGAACCTATAATTAACTACCTACTTTATGCTGATGACATATTGATAATGTCCAAGGCCACTATTCATAACTCTCATACAATAAAGACAATCATGCAAATGCTAAAAAATAATGTTAAAGTTTTAATGAATGAACAAAAGAATCCTATTTTTCAACAAAGGGGGAAACTGTAAAGATACAATTGGATGATGTGGCTAAAGCAACTACAATCAAACTGGTTTGGAATTTTCTTCATGGTGGCAGCCATTGGGCCAAATGGATGCCAAATAAATATTGTATCAACAAGAACTTCTGGATTATTCAATTAGATAATAATTTTTTTAACAATTGAAAAACTCTATTAAAGATAAGGCACTGGTGTAAAGGGTTGGAAGATAAGAAAATAGTCAATGGAGAGGATATCGGCTTATGGTTTAATCCATAGCTGAATGAATCTTCTTCAATTAACATTTTGGGATGGCAATACTTTTCTGTGGTTGGTGGCTCTAACAAACAAATCTCTCACCTCCTTCTTAATAATAACTGAATAAGGAACTTGAATTGTTTGCCAACCTCTATAGTCCAAAATGTACATAATATTAAAATCCATCATTCTGCTCCAAAGGGTTTCAATTTTTGGCTGCCTAATGCAAATGGGTGCTACGATTTTAGGACAACTTAAAACCATGCTAGAACTAGATCACCTGAATTCGGTTGGTGTAATGACAAATGGGATTCTAATTGTGCTTTAAAATGCCCTTATATGCTCTTTTAACTAGACTTAACAAGCTCAATACCAAGGACAAGATCGGTTAGTGAAATAGCAACACGGATCAAAAGTGTGATTTATGTTTAACACCCCTAATTTTAGGTTAATATTATTTAGGAGATTTAATTGGATATATTAAATAGAATAATATAATGGGATAAGAAGGATGAGATTTGATAATTAAATTAGGTCGTGCCTTAATGAATCAACTAACAAGATTGTTTAAAACTAAGAAAAGAAAATAATTGATGAGAAGGAAAATTTGGTATAAACCTTTATTTCTTCCCCTAAGCCATCCTCTCTCATTCATTCTTGTTTTACATTCATAAAACAATCAAAAGAAAATAGGGTGGCCAACCATAATCAAGGAAGAAAGAAGGAGAAACTACAAGGATTGAAGGGAAAAGCTTTAAGAAAATCAATCTTCATAAAATCTCAATCTTCAATTCAATCTAAAGTGAATAATAGTTATGGTTAAATTCGGTTATGGTTAATTTTCGAATTGCTTTTGATTGTATTGTGATAATATGGATGTCAGATAATTGTTTTGATTGAATAATGATGTATGGAAATTTCGTGGAATTATTAAGATAAATTTTAGAGGTAAAGCCTAAATTTTTGATCTCTAATTGATTTGGTTTTCCGGTATGTTATGTAAAACATTAATTTGGAGATGGGTTTCTAATTCATAATTTTCCAAGCTAAATTGAATATTTTACGAATTTTCTAAGGAGGAAATAGTATTTATTTCAGGTTTTATTTATTAAAAATAATTAAATAATTATTTTGATCCCGAAATTTTTACATATCGGAGAATATGTTAATTCTGATTTTTAGTGATTTTGGGGGGTTTTCCCAAGCGATCATGAATTTTCATGAATTCAATATGCTAGAAAAGCATTTAAATTAACTTTAATTAACATTAATTAATTAAGTTGGTAAACATTTTTGGGAAGGTAAAGTTTATTTCTAGCAAAATCTGAAATTCAAATAAAAAGTTTTGGCAGTAAGTAATCATGCTTTGATAAGAGATATGAGTAGGTAAAAAGAAATATGTTTGAAAAAACAGTTTTAATGTTTATTATAGTAATGCCATCGAGGACATGCCACATGCCTCATGTCATCATAGGAGAAATGTGTTTAACGATGGTTTTTCTATCGCTTTAGAAAATAATTGAAAATTTTAAATTTAAATTACTACAAGCGCACGACGTACAATGATAGTACGAGGCGAGTATAGGTCAATCCACAAGGAATTGTTAGAATTTAAATTTCTACTCAATCAAATTAAACCAAAGTCGAGAGAATGTTTCAACTACAAATAAAATATAAAAACTATAACTACAAAAGTGAATGAAAACTATGAGAATAAAATGAAAATTTAGAGATAAATCCACTCCCTGGATCACATAAACCAACAAAATGAAGTTATGATCTCTATTTTGGTTATTGGTGAAATTAGTTGATGTGCTTATCATAAGCATGGCATATTTGTGCCATTAATTAGCCTAATATAAACCATCAAACTATAACACAACCACTAATACACTTTTATCTCTTATGAAAAATGACAATAAAGTTGAAAGTAAAATCTATTTTAAGTATGGCCTATTAACTATTGATTAGAAATATAGACCATCAAATTTTAATTTAAACATTCACTTCATTACCATAGTCATATGTAGATGAAGAGGTAATTTATGTTTGTTTAATCATAGCTTATTTGGTGTCAACAATATAGGTTATCAAATTTAAAGCTAAAATAACAATTCAAACCACTTCAAATGTTTCCATTAAGCGTAAAAAGAGAACATAAATGATCAAAATGTTGAAGCTACATGATTAGAGAGCTTCATTACTCTAAATTGAAGGGGTTTAGCCTTTCTTTTTTGTTATCATATCAACAATTGGCATGCAACATGAAATAAAAAGAAAAGGAAAAGGAGAGCAAGGCAAAAAAAGAGCCATTCTACTTACATGAAAAATAAATCTACACTACCAATATGAAGTAAAATAAAAAGAAGAGAACATATATTAAAGTTGCATAAAAAGAAATTACATAAAAAGAAAATGGCTAAGTGGTCATGAAAAGAAAAGAGAGCTTTCTTTTTATTGTTGATCCTAAACTAAACTAAAGAGCTAAGAGAGGAAGAGAGGCTACATGAAGCATAAGGGCTATTTATATATATACGAAACCCTAATTCATATTTTTGGGGAATGCCCAAACTACCCCTTAGGAATTGTGACCACCAACTTATCGTTAGAATGAGATAACCATCTAATAAATGTACATGAAAGTTGGCCATGAGCATGTGCATTAGCTTCTAATTTGTACATCGAGGTAGGTGGGTAGGTGGGGTCCTCTATGATCATGAGTTTGAATCATTTCCATCTTCATTCCTTTGTATCATCTTGTGCATGCATATTTCTTTATGAAGCCACTTTTATTTGAATTCAAATTCCTACAAAATAACATAGCAATTTTCAATTAAATTTTATAAAATTAATATATGCACAAAAATGTCCATTTTGCCCCTATATGAAGATGAATATGTGATGATTTGAAATAAATTTAAATTTTGGTCTAAACATGTTAAAACACCTAACATGATCATTTATTTAATTTAATTCGATAAAATGTGGAAGTAAAAATATGCACATTTACGTGCACATCAAAATGTGGCATCTTGTGGGTAAAGAGATTCAATATTTCGGAGTTATACTCTGTTTTTTAAAGCGCGACATCTATTACCGTTTTACTTAAATCTCGTCACCAAATTTTTAAGAATCCATGATTTCAACATAAAGATTTTAAAGTACTAATGTCGCAAAGACATGATTTCAATATTGAAGTACTTAAAGTATCGATGTCGTGATTTTCCATTGCCGACATCATATGTTTTGTGGCATAATAGCTGAAATATCATATTTTTGACATCGTGGTTTTTAAAGTATTGATACTGTAAGAAATTGATTTCGACTTGACTAATTGATGATGTAGCTCGTCAGCTTCGATATCACATGTTTTCCATATTTTCAACAACCAGGTTGTACGGCTTTGATGCCCTAACTCATTTATTTCTAAACTGATGCTTTGTAGGCCGAGAAGCCTTGTTTTTTTCTGCAAATTAAAAGTATGTTTTAAAGGCGAGATAGCCTATGTTTTAAGAAGTCAAATAACCTTATGAATTTTGGTAGCTTAGCCTTAAATTTATAAAATCAGAATTTTATTTTCTAATCTTCGATAGAGCTTCAATATCGTTTTTAACGACATGGATGTTGTAAACTTTCTATTTCAAATAATTATATTGATAGCTTGACAAGCCAAATGTTTTATGTTTGACAACTTCATTAGGGATACCAATGTATATTATTTTTGATATGCCATAAATTTAAGGGTTCGGAACCTAATTAGGATATCAATAGACACGGGTTGGGCATTTGGGTGAATAATGTTATATTCCCTAAAGTGATATTTTATGATTTCATATTTATTCCATGAAAATTATGACATGTGAGATGGATAGTTCACATAATACCTGAGATAGATGGCCTCTATATGGTTCATGATGGGTTCATAGTCATCCTATGAAAATTATGATATGTGTGATGGATTGTCTACATAATTTTAAAATAAATAAAACATGCGAGATGGATAATCCATGTAATTTTACATATATATACCATGTATGATGGGTAGTCCATATGGTTTGGGATAGATAATCCTATAATGTTTATATGTGATATGGGTAATTTATATAAATATAAAACAGAAAACTATATTAAATTTAGATGGATAGTCATTGAAATTTAGTCGGATAGTCAATTAAATTGGGATAAGTAATCCATTATATGATTTTGGGTGAGGTAAGGGAGTGTGTAACGTAATGAAGATAGACTAGTTATACTTACTCATGTTTCATGCTTTCAAATGATCATTTTATTATGTTCTAACCATCGTGTTTGTAGGTGCATGAATTTTGATTGACATAGTTGGTTAAGATACCAGTGAGGGGAAAACCCATTTAGCTCTGTGGTGTGGTCTCACAAGATATCTATTTTGGTTTAAGATGATAGATTATTATTCATACTAAACTTTTTGTTTAATCCAAATTTTTTGTTTTTCCCCTTAAACTCTCAGCTGCTAGACTTAGTAGGTCGGGAGTAAGTGTTTTTTAGGTTTTTCAAGTTAAATGGATAACTTTTCAGAGACATGCAGGATACATGCTAGTTATTGGTAGGAGCTTTTAGTTATTTTCCACTGTATTGTTTTGTGTTTAAATGCGTACAATACAGAAGTTATAAATATTAAGTATTGGACTCTGATCAACCAAGAGGCATCTTCATATGTCACTCTTGGGGTATTTTATACCGATTATATTTTCTCTGAACGTGGAATCGAATAGGATTATGTAATAGAAATGATATTTTATTTATGAAACAAAATGTAAAAGTTTATTATTGAAACGTGTTTGAAAATTTTCATATTCATATGCTTATGACATTGTTAATATGATTAACATAGTAGTATTTTATTATCGAAAATTAACACTATGGATGACTGCAACATCTATAGACATTCGTAGCACTTAGTTTTAGGCTTCAAAATAGGGGATGTTGTAGTTTGGTATCGGAGCATAGGTTTATGTAAAAAATAATTTAAAAGATTAATTTTTTTTGAAAACATAATCGAAATTAATCATAGAATAAAACTGGTGTATGGGATAACGCTCATATATAAGCATGTATTCTCCCTTTGTTCTTAAACCGTTTTTTTATATTTTATTAAGGCTCGTATGCATATTACGAGAAAACATGATATGGATGCAGGAAAGGAAGAATGAATCTAGGTGGAGGAAGTACCATAACTAATAGAAATGCTCGACTCAATACTAGAAGGAACCAGGGTCGACCAACAAATGATAATCAAAATGCAAATGCTAACGTGAGTGTTGGAACCCTACCAGTAGATATGGGGGCTACGTATCAGTTCTTTGTCAATATAAAGAAAGTTGGAGCTACTGCTAGTTTGGTTAGAGGGAATGCTGCTAATGCGGGAGGAGCTAATCTTGTGGTGCCAGTTGGTAATAACTATGCCAAGCTGAACCGTGATTATACTAGTCTTGGAGGGAAGCCGTTTCTATGAATGGAGGATGCTATTGAAGTTGAAAATTGGCTACTACACTATAAGAGAATCTTTGCTAACCTAAGTTTGAATGACGAGCTGAAGAGGAGGTTGGCATCGAGGCAATTGCAAGAAGCTGCTTTATACTGACGGAATGGTGTGACCGTAGGTGTACCCGAGGAGGAGCTGACTTAGGCTAGTTTAGAAGAAGGTTTGAGGAGAGGTTCTTGTCTGAAGTAGCAATGCAACTCTGCTCAGGAAGTTTGCTGATTTGGTGCAAGGAGAAATGTCTGTATTGCTACTAAGTTTGATAAGCTATGCCAGTATGGATATGCGATCATCGATACTGTGATCAAGAAGAATGAGAAGTTTGATCGGGGTTTGGAAACAGAAATTGCTATGGTGACTATGTCACATCTCAAGGATCAATGCAATGTAGTTGTGGAGATGGCTATAAGGAACGAGTAGATGCATTCAACTTTTTGGAAGGATCAGCAAGTGGAAAGTTATAGTTCTCAAAGTATGAAGAGAAAGTTCTTCAAAGGGAAGGGAGCTCAGAAGGGTGGAGCTGCCAAAAAGGGAAAATTGATATCGTTTGTTACAAGTGTGATAGGATGTGACACTATGCTAATGGGTGTCGATCTGGTGATGGTACGACAGTTGTGGGAAAGAAGAATGCGGAGTGCTTTAACTGCAAAAACGTGGGGCATCATAAGAATAAATGTCCAGAAGCGGCCAAGATGAAAAAATGAAAGGTCTTTGCTTTGGAGCCATCATCTTTTAGGCCAATAGCATAGGAGAATGGAAAGGGTGTGATAGGAGGTACGCTTTTGATTCATGGCATATCTATTAGAGTATTATTTGATATTAGTGCAAAACATTCTTTTATCTCTCAGTGTTTGATAGATAAGTTAGATTTAGAACCATCATACTTTGTTACTTCCTTAAGGGTCGCCAATCTGATATGAAGGTATGCAACTCTTGGGATGAGATGTGACTATCTAGAATTTGAGTTATTAGATCATATTTTTTCCTGAGGTTTGTTTATGTTTACTTTGTGGGCTTTGAGATTATTTTAGTTGGACTGGTTGAGCAAATATGATACTGGCATATTTTTCCATGATAGAAAATATCATTAAGACACCCTCATAGTATTGATCAAATTATATACTCAGATAAGAGTTTGAGTTTATATGTTTGTGTTTTTTTGGGTGCAACAGAGGCGGAAGATGAGTTAAGTCAGATTTTAGTTCTAAGAGGATTTGCATATGCTTTTGAACTAATTATAGGATTACCACCGAGGAGAGCTATTGAGTTCAGAATTGATCTTGCATCTGGAGATGAACCCGTTAGTAGACCTCCTAGCAGAATGACAGCTACTGAGATGAAATGGTCAAACGTGTAGCTAGTAGACATAGAAGAAAAGAGTTTTATTAGACCAAGCAGTTCGCCTTAGGGAGCAGCCATGGTTGCTCGTGAAGAAATTGGACTAATCGTTGAGGTTATGTATTAATTATCGTAAGTTGAATGAGAAGTCGATAAATAATATAGTCCTTTACCAAGAATCGACGATTTATTTAATTAGTTAAGTGGAGGCAAAGTGTTTTCCCTGTTGGATTTAGTTATAGGTTCCATCAACTGAGGGTGGCGGAGTACAGTATTCCTTTGACGGCGTTTCAAACGAGGTATGGTTTGTATGAATGGTTAGTCATGCCATTCGGGTTGACCAATGCGCATGCTTTCTTTGTGGACTTGATGAATCAAATACTACAAGAGCACATAGATAGGTTCGTGTTGGTGTTCATTGATGACATTTTGATACATTCTAAGGATGAAAGTGATCATGAGATTCATCTTAGATTATTGCTTGAGACACCGAGGCAGCATCAACTAAAAACGAAATTTTCAAAGTGTCAATTTTGGAAATGAGAAGTGAAGTTTCTTGGTCATGTAGTTTCAGAAGAAGGGTTGCCTATGGATCCAGCTAAGATTGAAGCCATAGATAATTAAAAGAGACCCGAGATGATGACCGACATAAAAAAAAATTCTTAGATTATGTGGCTATTACTGGTGATTCATCAAGGATTTCTCTCGGATAGCAGCACCCTTAAACTAATCTAACTAGAAAGGAAGTAAAGTTTATTTGATCAAGTGAATGTGAGGAAGCGTTCCAAAAGCTAAAACATTTATGAAATATGCGTCCATGTTAGTTATGCCAAATAGTAATTAGGATTTGACGGTGTATACAGATGCATATGGAACAAGATTATGAGCTATGTTGATATAAAAAGGTAAGGTGATTTCCTACTCTTCTCGACAGCTTAGATCGAAGTTAGGTATCTGACTCATGATTTAGAGATGGCAGCAGTGATCTTAATTTAAAGGTGTGGCGACACTACCTCTTAGGAGAAAGATTCGAGTTGTTTACGGATCATAAGTCTTTGTAGTATTTATTCTTTTAGTAAGAGTTGAATATGAGACATCAAAGATTTTAAGAGCTTATGATTTTGGTATTGGGCATATGTTAGGAAAAGGAAATAAAGTTGCAAATGCACTTAGTAGAAAACTTCAGAATGTGGTGTTAGTTATGATGGCAGAATAGAAGGATTTAGAAATATTGACTACTTGTGGTGTATAGTTAAGATCAACGGCTAGTTCTAGTCGTGAAACTGCAATGTTATCATGTTTGGAAGTTCGACCAGTGATGATCGAAAGGATTGCTTCTAAGCAGAGAGATGATCCATTGCTAGCCAAAAGGATTACAAGGCTTGAAGGTGGAACTGAGATTGATTATTTAAGAGATTTTTGTCTTGACTAGAACGGATGGTTAAGAAAGAAGGAATGATTTTGTGTTTAATATATTGTTGATCGAAGAAAGGATGTTCTTAGGGAATGTCGTTGATCGAAGTTTAATCATCATCCTAGAGGAACTAAGATGTATCAGGATATGAAGAGGAGTTTCTTCTGGGAAGGTATGAAAATGGATGCAGGCTTATAGGTAAAGCAATGTTTGACTTGCCAGAAAGTGAAAGCTAAGCATCAAAAGCCAAGTGGATTGCTTCAGCCTTTGGATATACCGATTTGGAAATGAGATTCTATAACCATGGATTTTATTAACCGAGCTGCCAAGGCGAATAGGGGAAATGAGAGCAGGGTATAATGGATAGACTGACAAAGAATGCATATTTCCTTCCTGTTAGGTCAACCAGGATGACATCTGTATTAGCTAAGTTATTTATGAAGAATATCTTTAGATTGCATGGAATTCCTAGTAGGATAGTCAGTGATAGAGATATTTTGTTTATTAGTGAATTCTGAAAGAGTCGGCAGGAAGTGTTAGGTACCAAGCTGAAGATGAGCACCGCTTACAATGGACAGATAGAGAGAGTCGATAAAGTACTTGAGGATATGTTGAGAGCTTGTGTACTAAATTTTGGTGGGTCATGGAAAGACTATTTGCACTTAGTTGAGTTTTCCTATAATAATAATTATCAAACTAGTATAGGAATGAAGCATTTCGAAGCTTTGTATGGAAGGTCATGCAAATCACCAGCATGTTAGTTGGAGAACAAAAATAGATTAATTCTTGGTCTAGATATGGTGAAAGAAGTCAGGGAGAAGATTGAGTTCATCCGGGCTAGGATGAGGGAAGCTCGATTTAGGTAGAAAGTTACACATATAAGTAAGGATTTAGAGTTCTAAGTTGGAGATCGTGTTTTTGTTAAAGTATCACCGATGAAGGGTTGGTAAAATTTAGAAATTTAGGGTAACTGACATCTAGATATGTTGGACAGTTACTTATTATAGAGATATCGGGAAACTCGCGTACTTGATAGAGTTACCAAGTAATTTGGCAGGAGTCCATAATGTTTTTCATGTTTTCCATCTTAGAAAATATGTGCATGATCCACAGACTGCCATTGTTTTGACTGCATTAGAAGATTCAGTAATAGATAAAAAGTCTAACTTTTGTTAAGCAACCAATTAGTGTTATAGCAAGATATGAGAAGAAATTAAATAATAAGACAGTCAAATTAGTAAAAGTCCAGTGGAGTTACAACAGAGAGACTGTACTAGGAAAACCGAGGACATGATTAATGTTTATCCTGAGTTGTCATGATGGTACGTTCTTTATTTATTATATAGACTTTCTAGCTGGCAGGACATACTAACATTCTTTGCTACAATTGTTTGCAAGTTTGGGATGTTTATTGTGTGGTCCTTGTTGAATTTCAAGGATGAAATTGTTTAAGGAGGGTGCTTGTAACATCCCTAATTTTAGTTTAACATCATTCAAGATATTTAATTTGATAGATTAAATAGAATAATGTAATGGGATAAGAAGGATGAGATTTGATTATTAAATTAGACCGTGCCTTAATGAATTAATTGATAAGATTGTTTTAAACTTAGAAAATAAAAGAATTAATGAGAAGGGAAAATTAGGAATAGAGTTTTATTTCTTCCGTTAAGCCTCCTCCTCTCATTCATTCTCATTTTATATTCATAAAACAATCAAAAGAAAATAGATAGGCTGACCATGATCAAGGAAGAAAGAAATGGAAACAAAGGATTTAAGGGAATAAACTTTAGGGAGATCAATCTTCATTAAATCTCAGTCTTCTATCCAACTATGGTGAATAATAGTTAACCATCTCTACTGCTTATACTTGAATTCGGTTATGATTAATTTTTGAATAACTTATGATTGTATTGTCATGACATGGATGTTTAATCATTGTTTGATTAGGATAATGCTTTATGGAGATATTATAGAATTACTAAGATAGGTTTTGAAGGTAAAGCCTAAGTTTTTGATCTCCAATTGATTTGATTTTTGATATGTTATATAGAATATTATTTTGCAGGTAATTTTTCAATTTCATTATTTTCCAAGCTAAATTGAATATTTTATGAATTTCTTAAGGAGGAAACGGTATTTATTTTGGGTTTTATTCATTAAAAATAAATAAATACTTATTTTGACTTCGAAATTTTTATATATGAAAGAATATGTTAATTCTGATTTTTAGGGATTTTTGGGTATTTTTCCCAAGTGATTATGAATTTCCATGAATTTAATATGCTAGAAAAGCATTTAAATTAATTCAGTTAAAATAAGGGACACATCCCTAAAATTAAACTGAATACACAAAACATCCTCCAAACAAAAAGATATAAATTATATTCATATTTTCAAATACTGTAATTTTCATCCTTAAAATACCCCTATATTCATGGTTGTATGTTGGTTCTTCATATGTGAATGTTATTCTCACATCCATAATTAAAATTTGCACTCCATTAATTATCAATTTTTAAAACACAATAACTTTTTTTATAAACGAATTAACAAATCGTTTTCACCATTAAATCACAAATTTTATCATCTTTCTAATGAGCGGCATTATGCATATGTAAAAAAACGACAAGCTATGTTTTTGACGTTATATGGTACGATTGCAGACAATTCAGCAATTATATGCAATACTTGCAGAAAGCCTGCAATTATATGGTATAGTTGCACTTTTCTGCGATTACTTAGAATAATTGCAAAAAAGTATGTAATTATTCCATTCAATTTTAGAAAAGTCTGCAACTATATGAATAATAGAAGAAAATCTATAGTTATTCCACTGAATTGCATAAAAGTCTGCAATTATTCCATATAATTGCATAAAAGTCTGTAATTATATGAAATAATTGATGACATTTGAAAAAAATTGATGATTATTTCATATAATTGTAGAAAATGGCAAGTATACGAAATAACTGCAGAAAAGTCGACAATTATATGGAGTAATAGAAGAGAAGTCAGCAATTATTCCTAATAATTGCATAAAAGTCTACAATTATTCCATATAATTGCATGAGAGTCTTCAATTATATGGAATAATTGCTGACATTTGAAGAAAAATTATTAAAAATGCATAATTCTCCGCAAATATACGGAATAGTTGCAGCCTTACTGCAAATTTGATTTTTTGGTATCAACAATGGATCTCATTTTAAAGATTGTAAAATTTAAGATTTTTTGGTGAAAACAGCTTGCTGAGATTTTGAAGTATTAATGTCCCAAAGAAATGATTTCGATATCGAAGTATTGAAAGTATTGATGTCGTGAGTTTCCATTGCCAACATCCTATATTTTGCGGCAAATAGTCGAAGTACCATATTTTTGACATTATGGTTTTTAAACTATTGATGCTGTAAGAAATTGATTTTAACTCGAGTAATTAATGCCGTAGCTTGTCAGCTTCGACATCAGATGTTTTCCTTGTTTTTGGCAACCAAGGTATGTGGATTTGATGTCATAACTCTTTTATTTCGAAACTGATGCTTTGCAGGCCGAGAACCCTTGTTTTCTTTTATAAACTAAAAGTATGTTTTAAAGGTGAGACAACATATGTTTTAAGAAAGTCGACGCCTTATATTTTCGACAGCTTAGCCTTATAATTAATAAAATCGGAATTTTGTTTTAAATCTCTGATAGAGGTTCGATATCGTTGCTTACGGCATGGATGCCGTAAGAATTCTACTTTGAATTGTTATATTGATGGCTTGACAAGCCATATGTTTTTTGAGTTCAACTTCATTAGGGATACCAATTATTTTAAATATGACGTTAGTTTAAGGGTTCGACGACCTAATTAGGGATACCAATAGACAAAGGTTGGGCACTTGAGTGAATAATGTTATTTTTAATTATAAAGTGATATTTGATGGGTTCATAGTTATCCCAGGAGAAACATGACATCTAAGATGGATCCACATAATACCGCAGATGGATAGCCACTATTTAGTTCACGATGGGTTCATAGCCATCCTAATAAAGCTATGATATGTATGATGGATAGTTCAAATAATTTTAAAATAAATGAAATATGTGTGATGGATAGTCCACACAATTTTAGGTAAATAAACTATACGTGATGGATAGTCCACATAATTTTAGATAGATAAACCATGTGTGATGGATAGTCCATATGACCTAAGATAGATAATCCATGTTATTTTTATATATGTGAGATGAGTATTCCACATAACCATAAGACGGATAGTCGGATTAAACTCAGACGGATGATCATCTAAATTTAGATGGATAGTCAATTAAATTGGGATGGATAATCCATTATATGATTTTGGGTAGGGTAAAGGAGTGTATTCAATGAAGATAGATTAGTCAGATCTACCCATATTGCATGCCTACAAATGATTATTTTACTATATTCTAACCATTGTAGTTGTAGGTGCATGAATTTTGGTTGACATAATTGGTTAAGATTCAATAAGAGGAAACCCCGTTCCGTTCCGTAGCATGATCACATTAGATATCTATTTTGGTTCGAGATGGTATGTTATTATTCGCATCAGATTTTTTGTCTGATCCAGAATTTTTGTTTTTCCCCTTAAACTTTCGAATGCTCATTTGAGTAGGACGAGAGCGAGGGCTTTTAGGTTAGATGAATAAGCTTCCGGAGACATGTAGGAGACAAGCTAGTTATTAGTAGAAGCTTCTAGTTATTTTTCGCTGTACTATTTTCTGTTTAAATGGATATATACTCTGATCAACTAAGGGAGCATATATATATGTGTGTGTGTGTGTGTGTGTGTGTGTGTGTGTGTGTGTGTGTCGCTTTTGGAGTGCTTTGTAATGGTTATGTTTTCTCCGAATATAGGATCGAAAGAAATTGTGTAATGAATACGAAATTTAATATACGAAATGAAATGTGAAAGTTTATTATTGAAATGTGTCTGAAAATTTTCACATTCACGTGCTTCTGATATTATTGATATGATTAATATAGCCGCATTTCGTTACCGAAAATAAATACTATGAATGACTGCAGCATGTGCAATGCTTAGTTTCAGACTTTAAAATGGAGGACGATACACCTCATAACGAAAATAAAGACCACATTTTCTTTAATTATTCCTACACAAATCAGATTTGAAATTTTATAAAAAATAAATTGGGCTATCTTAGATAAATAGTAACGATATTATATAAAATTTTATTTACTTTCAAACAATCTGGTTCTAAGATGTACAAGCACTTAGTAAACATAGCAATTAGTTCTCTGACGTGACATATTTGGTGTGAGAGAAACACAAGGAATTTAAAGTTATTCAGATGCCTTATAATCTTAGATCCATGTTAATCATGCAAAATTGCAAAGAATCACTGCTACAAACCAACATCAAGCAAGAAGAAATTAGTGGTGAAAGAGTTTATCTTCGTGGATTTTGGTATTCGATTGACATCAAATCTGTCATGAGCAGAGATATTCCTCGCCGATATGGGTCTCAAGTTTCTCCTTTTATGCTAGTTCGCGTAGGTTCAGATTTTCAGTGGATAGCTTCTATCTCTAATTCGATTAGCCGTCATGGAAGCACGATGATCAATGAAGTGGTCTGTTGATATGAAACATCTACTATCGTCACATGCGCTATAGCCCGCACGCAAAGCACGTACCATTCGAATCTTGAAAATATAACGCGTTAGAGTTTGCGATTCCCTGCTTTGCAACCGCACAACATTTAATTTGCATTGTGGCTTTTCTAAAATAAAGATCTCCAACACTAAACATTGTCACTCTAGATTATTTATTAGTCTTCGCTTGTAGATCTGAGATTATGCAAGGTAATTTAGTCTTAAATTTTTGGATCCATCAGCAGATGGATTGTAGATCTGGGATTTAGTTCATAATCAGGGCATGCCGACCAAGCCCTTGGATGGGGTAGCCCTCTGAGCCGGGCGGTGAGAAAAATCTGTTTTACAGCTCAATAACAATCTCACTTGAACACAAGAAAAACTAGGGTATCAAAAATCAACGCCTTCTAAATAATCATCGCTGCATACTCAGCTATTCCATCAGCCATCGTCGGCTCATCCTTGCCTCCTACGCGATATTTTCTACTGCTGCTTTGAAGTCCTGCTACAGTCTCTTTATACCGCCACTGCTGATTAAGTATGCGAATTTCTTGTTTTAAGTCATCTAATTTTCTAAAATTGAGTTGCCCTTTTACTGCTTTAGATTTCATTAAAATTGAAAAACGCCTGAAACTAATAACTTATTAGTATTTAGTTATAAACAACTAGTTTTCTGTAAATAATCCTATAGGAATTGAAATTTGAAAGCCGAAGCTAATAAACTAATAATTATTTAGGAACTGATACTTACATTGATGTACTATTTTTCCTACAGTGTGTGTATGTCTACCCTCAAACATTTAGGCAGAACCCAATATGATTTGCCTGTACACTTAACTAGATACACTAGTTTGTAAACTTGATACATTTAGTTAAAAATTAAATACAGTGGTTTGCAAACTATTTGAGACTATAAGTATTGCAGCTCAGTTAATGTGGCTAATTTTGTATAAAAGGTTGGTACTTTGTTATGTTATAGTTTTATATGTGATTTTATGCTTATATATATATAAAAGAAAATTTAAAAAAATCGACATGTTATATAGTAAGGGGCAAAAAAATTCACGTTGGGCTTGGGCAACCGATTCTTTGGGCCGCCCCTGCTCATAATAAAATATCCAGTCATGAAACCCATTTTCTATTTATTATTTCATCGTTCAATATCCTTGTCTGATTATTTCTAGATACTAGAAACATCATTTTGTCTTAGGATATAACCTAGTTAATCCATTATTTATTTTACACATCTTCATTTTACATTTTCAGCGCCTTGTTGTTGGTATTTTGATGTCTGGTTTTATCATTGATGAGAAAGATTTTATAAAGCCATGGGAAAATGGAAAGATAATCTGGAAAAGTAAGAAACATTTTTATATTGCGTATTACAATTTATTGCTGAAATAATCACATATTGATATTATTCACCCTTGTTTAATTCAATGATTGAAGTAGTTACTTGTTACATGTTTAAGCATGTTTAAGTTAAATGTTTTTTGGTATTTGTCATCTTCGTTGATGTATGCATTTACCAACCACGTTGTGCATCTAACTTCTTGGGCGATATAGACAACACTAACGAGTACTTGATGAATGCAAGCCAACTTGCCGGGTTTCTTATCGTTTGTTGTCGATAGTTTAATACTAAAAATACCGATTAATGCAATTTCTAATCATATTATATCTAGCATCATTTGTTTTATTACAATTCATAACTGTTACAAGGGTAGATTAAAATCATTAGAAAACTAACAATGTGTCAATTTTGTAGTTGTTCCAAAACAATCCTTAAAGGCACCATTGTATTTGGAAATTTTCCAGTCAGTTACTAAACTGCCAAGCTTGCAAAATATGTATTTCCATTTCCCAATCCAATCAGTAATTATTACTGTCACTATGTCAAATGTCCAAAAAAATATCATTCATCAAGGCAAACTTTTGCTATAGTAAAGCGCCAAAGTGGGCTCAATGGACGATGACTAGTCAATCAGGCCTAGGCAGACATGGCAACAAAATTGCTATCGTGCATTTTTAGAGAAGATGCATCAACTTATCAGACAAAGTATTTTTCTCTAGTTAGGTGCAAGCATTCTGTATTCAATAGCATTAAAGAATTCAAAATTGTTACATTGCGATCATATTAGGTTGATGGATTATAATTTAAATTCCTAAAAGAGCCAAGGACTATGTCTATTAGTGTCTACTATGGAGGCGAGTACAAACTGCTGTGCTCGAATTTAACTATGCTTTAGCCATAGAAATTGATCCCTATGGGATTGATCAATACCACATGAATGTTATGTGAGAAACATTTGTAGTTGTTCGTAAGTCGCATGACCTGTTCTATTTAGAAATATAGGTTAGGACAAACAGTTCGAACTTTTAATATCTCTATATATCTCAATAATATTCATTGTAAATAAAATCTATAGTAAATCGAGTTATAGAAGCTACCTGGTTGGAGAATTTTGGGTTTGAGTTAAAAAATCTATAACTTGTAATTCAATTTCTCTTTTATATGTCCGTAGGCTTGGTCGGGTGGTGGGGCGCGATACGCCTCCCTCACGGGAGGTTTAAGGTTCGATTCCCACCTCCTACATCATATCAACTAAAAAGTTTGACTACCATGGAATAGCGGTTGTGGCGCGCTAACCGTCTTTTCCGTAGGTTTACTATTCAAGGATCACAATGTCGGTAGTGATTGAACATGTTTCCCTGGTTTCAAATTTTTGTCTTCTCTTTATCCATTTATAACAAAAATTGATCATTTCTTGATCCGTGGATGTAGGCAACACTGTGTTGAACCATGTGAATCCCGTGCATGTTTTACTTGTGCAATTATTTATTTGTTATCAGTATTCCTTACAAATCTATTTATAATAAATGTTTACATGATCCATCAATATATTTGTTTGATTGGTGATTCACGTTCAATAATCATCCATTTTCTTTACACATTCATTAATGAAAAATTGCGTTGACATTTTAATGCTTTCGATGAAATTTATCTAGAGCAGGTAGATTAGTTTTAATAAATTCTGTTCTAACCGCCCTTCCAATATACCGGATGTCCATGCATTTATTTCCCGATTGGGTAACTAACAAAATTGACAAAACTAGAAGAGATTTCTTATGGAGTGGGGAAAATACTAACAATAGCATAAAATGTTTAGTAAACTAGGAAACTGTTTGCAAAGCTAGAAAGGAAGGTGGCTTAGGAGTAATTAACTTGCGTAATATGAACTTGTCTTTGCTTAGTAAATGGTTATGGAAGTTTAAGGATATAAACAATAATGCTACTTGGAAAGATATCATAATAAAATATTACTATAATGGTTGTATTAACTCATATCAAATCATTTCTCCGGACAATCAAAATCTTTCTAACTTTTGGAAATCCATTTTGAAATGTCAAGATATTTTCATCCTAGGCCTTAGTACGATTGTCCACTCTGGTAATTGTACTTCTTTTTGGCATGACCATTGGATTTCTGTTTTACCTCTTAAGGTAGAATTGACAGAGCTTTACGAAATCTGCAACTTTAAGTATGCGTTAATTAGTGATGTTTTTTCTCCTGATAACGATCCCCCTTGGAACTTTACTTTTAACAGAATTCTAGTAGGCTCTACCCTTAGGCAGCTTTCCTTGCTATATGCTAAATTAAGTCTTTATAATATTGATAATGATAATGACATCATTAGGTGGGAATGGGATAAGAGTAAGAGATATACTCCAAATTCTTTTTATAATTTTATTAACTTTTCAGGCACATCAAACATATGGTTTAACTTTAGTTGGAAAGCAAATGCTCCTCCTAAATCTAAAATTCATATGTGGTTAATACTCCATGGAAAACTTAATACTATAGAATTACTAAAGAGAAAAAACATTCATAATGACAATAATTGTTATTTTTGTAATTTGCATGCTGAAGATATTAAACACATTTACTATGACTGCTTGGAGTCTTATTACATCCTAAACAATACTCTCAGAATTTTTAATTTTAATATTACAACTAAAATCAACGATTGTGAATTCTACTGGAGCAGATATAGATTTAGGTTCAAAAAGAATATTAGATTCTTACTAGATACTTTATTCACTATTATTTGTTGGTATATTTGGTTCGAAAGGAATCAAAGAATTTTTAACAATAATATTAGTCAAGGTAATAAACTGATTTACAATATTTTTTCCTTTTGTTTTAATTGGATTTCTAACCCCAAATATAGATTAGCTAAAAAAATTCTTTAAAGGGTTCCTTAACAAAGTTAAGTATAATATTAATTCTTTTAAACTCAATAATAATATTTTTAACACTAATAATAATAGTATTTATATTTATCCAAACTTATCCAACGATCTCACTGTCAACCATAATTTGCTTAGGATCAAAGGCGCTTAAGTTTTTGTTTTGTACTATTTTCTGTACGTGGCTTTGTTTAGATAGATGGTTTTACTTAGACATCTAATCTCCCCCCTCCCTTTTTTTACATATATATGTATCATTCTAACTCCTTATTTAGTCTTTCTGCAGGCGCGGGTTCGAGCGATAGGGTGTTTAGGTTCACTTTGCAGGTTCACACGACTTCAGATTGCAGGGCTTTGGATTGCGGAAAGGGCTTAGACACAGAGTTTTCATCTTAGGCACCTTCATCTCCATTATGGAGCTCTTACATCTACAGGATCTGCTTTTCGGCTTGGCACTTGTTCCATTGTAGCAGGGAGTTTCTTACTTAGCTTGTGTCATCGCCTTGTATTTTAGGTTTTTCTAGTGCTTTTTAGGTACTTCAAATACTCTAATATCGGGCGGTTGTCATGCATGTACTCGATATTAGGGTGTGATGGGTAGAGAATTTGTCGGACCTCATCTTAGGATTTTTTATCATTGTGTCACCTGCCAGGCATGTTGGCAGCTCCTTATTTCTGTGTTATATATATAGCTATATGTATGCTCTCCTCTTTTCTTAGAGGATCACACATTTCCCTCAAAAAAAAATCACACAATTTCGAAAAGATTCGAAGTCAAGATGTTCCAGAGGCTCAAAAAGATAATAAGAAAATTCATAATCTTCGATAGCGATATAAACTCTTGTCAGATAATCTCCCTAACTCAATGTTGATGATTTAATTAAACATACTGTCATGGCATCTCACAAATTCAAACAAATGCGATGTGACATGGCTCAAGTGCAACATGAGTTTCAACAAATAAGAAACAAATACCATGAGGATCGGTTACATATTAGGTCTAATAGTCAATTAGTTCTTTTTATTTATTTGTTTTTATAAGTAACATTTTAAATGCATAACAGCCTTGGAAGGTTTTCATTTATTTTGCTTTTATTATTATGACTATGAATTTGGATTCCTTCATCTATTTTTCTTAAAGTTATTGGTTTGTCATTACATAGATACAAAAAATCTTAAATTTTTCAATGGAAATCAGACACGCTCCCTTCTTTTCAAACTTAAGGCGGCAGTTCCTCCTTGAAACCTAGTTTTCACCAAACAACCCTCCTTAAATTTTAGAATGATTATTTTCCCTTTTTTCAGAAATTTAACCTATGCTATTTTGCTATAATTTCCTAGCAAAAAGTACAAAAAATAAATTATTCTTGAAATTTTACCCTTTCTAGGCCAATGTTTACAGTTTGAACTATTCGCATAAATATTTCGAAAGTTGCTCAGATTTTGTGTTGTGTGCAAATCAAAATGTGAAAAAGTTGAAAATGAATAGAGGGCATTTGGAGGAATGCATTTTTGGAAGGAGGCCATTATGATTTTTGAAACATTGGGAAAAGTGTTCTAAGAATCATCCCCTTTTCTATGTAATCAAATAGAGGTCAATTTGATCTTTATTTGATTTTCAAATATAACCATATAAAAATCAAGTTGGAAGAAAGTTGCATCTAAAGTAAAATATATTCAAATAATAGACTTGGTATCCGGACATTTCGGTGGTACCGTGCCGTTGCTATTAAGTTGTGAATTGAAATCGATCAAACTTATCGGTTTTGGTTAGGATTTAAAAAATCGACAACATGAAAGCCTAATTGCAGCAAAATCATGAGAAATCAAAGTGAAAAATTCAACACCAATTCAATATCATTTCAAATATGCAGCAATATTTGTAAAGTGTGACTAAACAATGATTTAGCATCGAAAATATTTGTTATTTACAGCTATAAATCAAACCAAAATAGCTAGAAGTAATTATCCAAGCTTGACTTGTCTTCTTCATCATCTTCAGTGACTTCGGTCATCTTCTTCGGCCATCTTCGTCTTCTTCGATCGACAATGTTTTTCGTCCTCGTGTTCTTCAGCGACATCGAGACACCGTCGCCTTTTTTTTGCCCTAGCATTTATGTTTGACTAGTATGTGTGTTTATGGGTTGAAATATACAAGGGTTGAAAATGTATGTTGATTGGTACGGAGGTTGAAATATTTGTGGGTCGAAAGCGTGTATGTTTTAAGTGGGTTGAAAATGTATAAGGGTTGAATTATTTGAGGGTTGAAGTATATTGGGTTGAAAGTAATTTAATTTTATTAGAATTGGGATGAAAATCGAAATCGGGATCGAAACCAAGGTCAAAACTAAAAGCAGAATTTTCAAAATTTTCAAAATATTGGAAACTAACAAAATTTCAAATGAGCGAAACCGAGTTCTCAAATCTTGTTTAATATTGTATTTTGGGGAGAAGTATAAATACGCAACAATTTTGTTCTTCTATCGGTTGATACTTTTAAAATTTTGTTAATAATTTAATTTTAAATATGTGTTTTGAGCACTTATTTATTTCAAAATGTTTTATGCAGTCTTAATCCATCTGAACTTCTTTTTTTAAATTTCGACATTGTACTTTATCAATCCAGGCTTCTAATATTTTTCTACCATGTTATTTGGTCGAAGATGAAATAACCGTAGGCAGTACACGTTCATGGTTATCGTCAAAGTCTTGGTGATCTTATGCAATAATGAGATAGTTATTTATGATTTTTTATGAAATTTTTTTGACGTTGCGTTATTTTAATTTTTGCCATTTGAAATGCATATAGATAACTATGGATCAAAGACAATGTTATTCATAATGGTTAAGTGAATTATTTTTAAGTATGAGAGATCATATCAAATATAATTATTGTGTAATAATAAAAGGAGTTAATTGCTTTTTATTTCGATCAATTTGATTTATTTTATAAACTTGAATCTATTAAATAAATATTAATTTATTAAATAATAGTAAAACATAAAAATTTCTCGCTTTTTATTAAATTTAGGATAATATTAATTTATTAAATAATAGTAAAACATAAAAATTTCTCGCCTTTCATTAAATTTAGGAACGTCTTTATTTCTCCTTTATTCTCTCCAAACATTTTCTTATCATATTCCTATAATTTATCACTATTTAACTAGACCTGTCAAAATATGACCCAACCCATTAACTCTACTTTTAAATGGGTTGGGTTGACCCATTTTTAAAAAAGATTATAAGTGGGTAATCCATTTATCAAAAACATTAAATTTTAATATAAATTTGAAAAATAAGAATTTTGAACATACAATATAGTTTTTTTATGAAGACTGACAGTTGTACTTAGAAAATAACATGCCACCGCATCCTCATATTTGAACTTCACCTAGTACAGAAGCCGTTATTTTTTTTGTTCAGACTGCAATAACTTCTTCATACTAACTCGGAATCAGGCGAGACTTCGACCGATTAACTCTCACCTAAATTACGGACAGTATAGAACACTTGGATACTTGATCTTGTGAACGCATACTATAATCCTCCAAGTGGACTGAACTTCGTCGAGTGTAGAAGCCACTATTTTTTTGTTCAGACTGCAATAACTTCTTCATATTGACTCGGAATCAGGTGAAGCTTCGACCGATTAACTCCCACCTAAATTACAGACAGTATGTAATACTCGAATACTTCATCGTGTGAATACACATTGTAGTTCTCCAAGTGGACTGATAGTTGTACTTAAAAAAATAGAGGCTACTATATTCTTATATATGAACTCCGTCTAGTGCAGAAGCCGCTATTTTTTGTTCAGACTGCAATAACTTCTTTATATTGATTCGGAATCAGGCGAGACTTCGACCGATTAACTTCCACCCACATTACGGATAGTATGTAACACTCGGATACTTCATCGTGTGAACGTATACTGTAGTTCTTTAAGGGGACTAGCAGTTGTACTTAGAAAATAACAAGTTACCACATCCCTATATATTGAACTCCGCCTAGTGCAGAAGCCGCTATTTTTTTTGTTTAGACAACAATAACTTCTTTATATTGACTCGGAATTAGGTTATACTTCGACTGATTAACTTCCATCTAAATTACGGACAGTATGTAACACCCGGATACTTCATTGTGTGTCATTGTGTGAACGCACACTGTAGTTCTTTAAGAGGACTAACAGTTGTACTTAGAAAATAACAGACTACCACATTCTCATATTTGAATTCTGCCTAGTGTAGAAGCCGTTAATTTTTTTTCCAGACTGCAATAACTTCTTCATACTGACTTGGAATTAGACGAGACTTCGATCGATTAACTCCCACCTAAATTACGGATATTATGTAACACTCGGATACTTCATTTTGTGAATGCACACTATAGTTCTTCAAAGGGACTGACATTTGTACTTAGAAAATAACAGGCTACCACATCTCCATATTTGAATTTTGATAAAAAATAAAAATAAAATTTTAAATTTTTATCGGAGTTCAAAATATAAAAAATAGAATTAGAATTATTTTATATTTGTTTTTTACTAGTCAAATCAATTTTAAATCTTTAAATGGGTTAAATGGGTAATCCGCTTATTAAACGGGTTGGGTCATAAATGGGTTGAGTCATAAATGGGTAAAAAAAAGAATAGATCATAATTGGGTTTTGTCAAACTCGATCCAACCCATTTTGATTCAACCTAACCCATTCAATAGGCCTAATTATAACCAGTACGGTAGGCATGTCCATTGGACGTATGCAAAGAAAACTGAAAGCAAATTTATTTATTCTGAAATAACAGTTATTTACATGCGTAACAATGGTTATTTACAAGCAAAGTTTCCTTGGAGTTTATCTAAAGTATGTGTTGTAGGTTCGGTGCATACTTTCTTAGTGTTTATAGGCAAAACATGGTTCTTTAGTTCTTCAAAAAGAACAAAATAATAGTTATTTACATGGATAATTTTTGACATAAATAAACATGTAAGCCAACTTCTCTTCAACAAATAGACACAAAATTCGTTATATTTTCGAGCATCAATATAGTTTTTTTTAAGAAAATGTTGAAATAGTATATGAGAATGACAAGGAGGTGGAAAAGAATTTGGATTGGAGTGATAACACAATAGTTAAAATAGTGACGGTAATCATGTAAATTCAAATGTGATATAACTTATAGAACAAAAAATTATTGGTATAATGTTAAAAAAAATTGTTCTATCCAATTAAAATATTATAGTCCAGGACACCGCTCAGAAAAACACGATGGAAGCAAAATGATTAGTCTCCCGTGTTAACTCTAAGCATTAATAATGATAAGCGGTTATCCAATATTTAAAAGGCACACAAACCATCACTATGAGATTCCATCTGTCATGAAAAATGTAACGTCCTGCCTTTTCGCACACTTTAAACCGACACACGTGCCAATTCAAACCATACGGAAGGTCGGATTGTTATGGGGTAAATGAGAAAGATAGAGAAGAAATAAAACAAAACAGAATCTCACAGCGGAAGGATAAAATATAATAATCAAATATACAGTTCATGAAACTGTTTTACAAAATAATTTATTTTTCTTGTGCAATAAATATCAGAGTTACACATACCAATACAACAATGCAGCGGAATTAAATGGTGTAGTGCACTAGTATAAATAATAATAATACAAATCTTCGTCTTCGTCCTCCAAAGCTAAATCTTCAAATCCTGAAACGCTCGGACTGACCCGAGCGAATTTGAAAAGACAAAAACACTCGAGTCAGAACTAAAAGATCTTGTGTAAGTTAAATTTTACAGAAATAAATATGAGTACTGTAACTTAAGAGATGCTCGGGATTTACATCTCCTAAGGATCCGTTAAACTATTTACTATGTAGTATATTGCGCTATTATAATAGTGTCTAATTGTAAAATAAACTTACTTTTAAATAGCGTTAAGGCTTTACATTTTCCACCTTAACACAGAATATATTCCCATAGTCTATACAGTACCGTAATCTCCCCCGTACTGGGCGTCGTCAGAGGGCACTCCATAGGTATGGTACAAAACCAAAATCGTATAAGGCGCGATAGGGTAGGTGACACGGCACAACTAGGCAATGCCAGGGTAGATATACCAATTACGCTTCCGGGTCGATGGTAACGCGTAGCCGCAGCTACCGCCCATCTCGAACAAACTCCCCCAAAATCAAAAATAGAAGTGGCCACTGAATCAATCCAAAGTCGAAGTATAATATCGAAGAGGAGTGTCCGATCAGAGGAATGACCTCATTAACCCGTCAATCGCTCCTGTTTTAGCCACCTTATGCCAACTCACGGGAGTCGGGTCCACGTATTTACCTTACAGGAAACGTCGCCCCAACCTACTTCATTCTGGAATCTCCACCGCGTACACGGTTAGTCAAAGTGGTTTTCGGTATCGACAGAGAGTATGTCCATATCCGATCCCGGTCTCTTTGCCAACCAATAGTTATTATAACACCGCGGTCATTTAAAAATAGTTTATACTTTAAAACCAGAATATAATCCATTTCAAAACCATAATATTACGATATCATTTCTTCTTTAAAACCCAAAAAGATTCATTTTGATATTATTTTATAAAACCCAAATCAATGATATCATTTCCCAAATATAAATCTTTTCCAAAAATTATGCCACTTTTAAAATTTATAATTCTTTGTAACCAAATATTTGAATATTAACTTTCAACATAATACTTCGAAATCCATAGTTTTTAAAACCATTACTTTCAAAACTAAATGGTTTGGATATTCAACAGTATATAAAATAAGTGGTTTAACTTAAATGTTACTTTGAAAAGAAATATTTCTCGTGGCTTTACAATACATTTCTTTATTTAAAGTTAAAACCAAAATTTAATATCGCTTCAAGTTCCAAAACCATTTCAATAAATTCATATATATACGTATATCCATTTTGAGTATAAATATTTCAACTAAAGTTGGATTTTATTCTTTCAAATCAAATGTTCTATTAATTAGCCTTGAATATTCACATAGAATCCATAATTTATAAGACTTCAATTTCTAGTAATAAATTATATATATTTTCCAATTCAAGTTATACTAGAATATTCATTTAATTTATTTTGGGAAAATCCAATTATAAATATCATATCTTAAAATTTCCAACTTAACATTTAAACATAGGATATAAATTATCAAACTCCATTTACTAAATTTTCTTCCATTTTAATAAAGAGATTTATACACCTTTTTATTTCAAATTTTTCAACTTCATATGTATATAAATATGGAAGAAAACATTTATTCAGTATAAAATTTAAGATTTTTATAAACCGTATTCCATCCAAACCATAGAAATCACATTAAAAATAGTTATATATAGACCGCGGTGCCTGTATATAGTTTTCTATCCTATGGTCAAGTGATACGGATATTTATCATTTCAATCCGCAATTTAAAAAAAATAAAACTGCGGTTGTATATCATTTCAAACCGCAATCCCGAATGAAATGTAAATGCATACTAACTTGCAGTTTAATGATATCCAAATAAAACATTCATTCAACAACACATCCATCATCCAATCACAACATCGATCAATATCAATCAATAACAATTATATATATGATCATATATAACAGGTGATAACTGGCAGTTTATTCAAATTAAATTTATCAACTATTAATCTAACAGTTTATTCAGTAATAATTTATACAACTGTTAACTAGCAATTCATATGCAACAAAAATTTCCAACAGTCAATTAATACACAATAAATCAATTAAATTAACAGTTAAATTTAATAAAATGCAATTCAACAGATATGAATGAAATAAACATGCCAAATACTCATAAATAAATTTCTATTCATTTCTAAAATTTATTTAACAAACATAAAAGCTTCTAGTAGTTGTGAGTGGGTTAAAACACTCACCTTTTGAATTTAAATCGAATTTAAATTCGATTTAAACCCAAAAATTCGCCCGTCTCAGAATTCGTCCAAACCAGCGTCATCAAGTCCGGAATTAAATTACGATCCTAACAAAAGAAATTTCGTGTGAATCCGACTTCGCATGAGAAAGTTATGGCGAAAAATGATGATTGAATTCAAAATTGAAATTAAATAGAAAACGACACATATTCACCTTACCAAAACAACACGTCAGCACCTTTTGTGATTCACGCGCACGAAGACCGCGTGCTCATCATCTCCCAGCTTCGTGCGTTTCGAACCAAAGCAACGCCTGGAACGCCCTCTGCCCATCTTGGCTTGGACCGCCGCCGCCCATGCTGGCCTCACCCAGGTTCGGCCCCACGGCCTGGAGCCTCTCCCCCTCGTACGAACGAAGAGAACCACCACCAGCTGCAGTTCGAAATTTCGAACCCTAGTTCAAAATTTGCCCGAGATCCAGCCGTTGATACTCGAAACAAAATACATAGATGCGCTTCCCATCGTCCATACTACAATACCCAGAAACCGTTTCTTGATCCGATGAAGTTTTGAGCGACGATGATGAACGGTTTTGGGGCTGTTTGGATTTATTCTGGATGAACGACAGCTCCAATTGAAAAACGAATTTCACCAGTAGATTATGCGTATCGAAAACATCAACATATATTTTTTTGAGAATTTTCTGAAATTTTTGAGTTTTGACTTTTGATTTTGAACTGTGGATGGATCTGGAATTGGATCTGAGATGTATACATTTGGGGAAGAGAAAGGAGTGAAGAAATGAACTTACAGCAAAAGAATAGAGACTAGGGTTTATAGCTGTATATATATAGGTAGGCTAGCGATAGGGTAGATAGGCTGTAGAATGAACGTGCGTGACAAACTATGGTCCAAAAAGCCCGCTATGCCTCCGGAGTCGAATTTGTTAAAACTATATATCCAGATAGGTATTTTAAAATATTCTGAATGCGATGGAAAAAGTTTCGCGACCAAATTCGATCGTACGAAGAAGTTATGCTAAAAACAAGATTTCCAAATTGATTTCAAATTGATTTCAAGGCGTTTCGCGTCCGTACGATCAAACGACAAGTCCGATCGATACGAAACTTGAAACCCTATAATAATTCACCGATACGGATCCGATGAAACTGGTTTCGTCGAAATCCGAGTCCGTGACAAAAATGGCTATTTTTAATATTTATTAAATAAATTAAAATAAATCATAAAATCCAAATTTTCTTTCAACTTTAAATATTGGCCAAATTTCATTACTTATATAATCCAATCAATTCCAAATGATTTAACAAGCTTGGATGTGGATTAAAATCTATAAGTATATCAATTTTGCAGTGTTAATTTCTGCACTTCTTATTATTTGGAATTATAAATTTTTATTCTCAAAACCCAATTATTAATTCTTATACTCTTATACTCTCAACTTGAATCCAATTAGATAAATAGATTTGATTTCCATTCCAACTCATTTGATTGCAAATAAACTTTTTACCATACATTAAATTCCAAATTATTAATGAACTTTTATTCCCATTTCCTTTACACACAATCATCGTATTATAAAGGTATCTTCCATTGATTTGCCTTAACTTATTTAAGGTAACCTTACATTAATATCTATTGCTATGATTTCAAATTATTATTCCCTCATTTTTCTTAACTATTATTAATTCCAATCTTAATGAATTCAACATTATAAGTTTGATAAATTTATTAAATTCACTCAATTGTTTACAAATTCCATTTTAAATTCAATAACGTAATATTTTACGTTTAATTCTATTTTATTTGTAGTAAATACCCTTTGTTGGATTTAATATTCAAATTATAAATAAAATCTTGCTTTCTAAAGTTATATCAACAATGGTCCAACTAAATTTGAATTAGCTTTAACTTTATTTTATGGAATTAACTATTGCAATAAATCCAAATTGATAAATAAGGCTTGATTCCTATATTAACTACTTTGGTTCCAATTAACCTTTTATGGTGAATATGAATTTCAAGGTATAATTGAAAACTTTATATCCATTTGATTTCACTGTTTCATTTTTATTATTAAATCCATTATAGCTAAATGCATGAAATTAATATACACAAATATTTTAAATCCCAACTTAAGTTTTACTTAACGTATTAATAAACGTTTAAATTTTCTTAATTGCAATAACTCCATTACCTTCATTCTTTTTATTCACGTAGCTAAATCTTGATTTAAAATCTTTACTATAACCCATAGTCTTATTAAAATAGGAATTTACACTACCTGTAACGTTAATTTTCATCAGTAAAGATCTTACACCCTTTGTTCCATAGATTTAGATTTCACAAATTTAGCTACTGCATTAATCTTATTTATATAACATAAATGTTCATATACTTTGAATTCATTCCCAATTCACCAACTCAATTAATTATGCTTTACAAATGTGTTTCCAATATATAGGTATTTTATACTAATTGTTATCATACCCATAATTACACGCTTATAACTAATTCCCACATTTGCATAAATTTATTTAGTTAGAATGTTTATTAAGGTTTATGCATTTCCAACTTGTGCTGATTTTACACAATTATTATGATTTCTCACAGAACGTTAAATTTATTAATTGACCATTTATTATAATTAACTCCCTTAATTGAATCAACTGCTTATTATTATATTTTCATTCTTACCATTTCTTCCCATTATAAATTCATTTACGTATTTACACATCTCTATCTTTCAAATATTAATAACCAAACTGATTACAAACACTGTTCTTACCAATCTTCATAAATTTGTTCAGATCTATACTCTCTCTCATATAATTAAAGTTTATGTTTCTATTAGATTTTTTTTTCTACTGACATTGAATTTTACTATCTACACTTATTGCATTTTTGTATACATGAATCCTATTTAAAGTTAATATTTATATTAACTTTTATAAATTCAACTTCCATTCGTTTCTTATCACTAACTTTCAACAAAATGTGACCATCTACATTTACCAAACCTATTGTCATAATGTTTTATTGTTACACTAAGTTACGCAACTACTATACCAAATTTCTACATTTATTCCCAAAAAACTTAGAAATTATACTAATATAATTTATTAAATATTATTAATTTAACGGGTCGTTACAATCTCCCCCACTCAAAACTTTTCGTCCCCGAAAAGGAAAAGAATGGAGAAGGAAGAACAAACAGTACATCTTATTTCAAATATTAACTTATAAACAATATTTTACTGGATTAATTTCCTTTAATGAAATATACTTGTTTTATAATCAATCATATCCTTTAATACTTGAATTATTAAAGTTGGAAAAATATTTTAACAAAATTCTAAGTCCAAAATTTACGAAAATTTTTGGCAGAGTCTCCTTTGTACGGAGGGACTCTGGAGAAAATATAATATCCAAATATACAATATATTACATATATATCCAAAATAAAATATCCCAACACGGGAAAATATATAAAATAGCGCTTTATACGTAATCCGGAAACGTACCTATTTGTCGGACACTATACGTTTTTTTATTTTGGAACCAAAAGCAGTAGCAGTTGCTTCCATCACCTGTATTCACTTATATCGTCTAAAAGTTAAATATTTATATTACAGTGAAATGTTTGGGTAGATTCAATCATTCATATCCAATCAAATGCAACAACCATAAATTTTAACAAACAGCACATGCCACCAACAGACAACCATTCAATCAAACAATCAATTTGTTGTTCGGGTTCAAATTCTGAAATTGTACGGAATGAAGAATAACTATCAATTGCATCCGTTACTCAACAGTCTTAGATGGAACAAAGATAGATTATTTGTTCATCCCATAACTCCAAAATTTCTTACCCAACCAACATACATCAACCAAACAATCCAAACCAACACCAAAATAGTTTATTTACATTTATTTCATAATTCAGTGGTTTGATTTTCTTTCCTTCATTTATGGGGGAATTTCTTTGTTTCTTACAAGTTTTATTTTCCAACTATCACAAAATTCATTATATTTGTATTTCCTTTTATTACTTAAGTTTCCTTTTATTACCTAAGTTTATAAAATAAATTCTCATTAATAACAACAAATATTTTGAATATCTTCATTTCCTTACTCTTCACTTGTAAGATTTCCCTTAAATTCTTAATCTGCTAACATTCATTCTTATAAGTGGAAGTTTTTATTTATCCATTAACTATGAATTGCAGTCATTTAATTTTTCCTACTTTCCATTATATTAGAATAGGGAAGATTAAAACATACTTAAGTCAATAATCATACAATCAATTCTTATTTTGAATTTCATTTTATATACTTAGGTTCATATCATCTATTAATAATTCTTAACCCTTTTTCAGTAAAATTTCAATTATAACCTAAGTTTATACCATTAAATTCTTATTATAACAGTAATTTATTGAATACTTCATTTTTCTAAATTCCTACTTGTAAAATATTCAATTCCAGTTTCTCATTTAACACTTCAACTTTTATATTTGGGTAAGTTATTTATGTTAAGGAAATTGCAATTGAACTTATACAAGTTTAATCTCCATTCTTTTAATTAAATTTAATGTTTATCCATATTACTCTTTGTCTCATATGTATGCAAATTCCTCTTTATAGCTTTGCAATTATTCTCTTATTTCAATTAGAGGTTTCAATTCATTTATTACTTAACTTTTATTTCACTAACAAATTTTAAACAATTAATTAACGGAAAAATTTAGAATTAAATACCGGGTTAAATTTCAATTTATTTCAAAATAATAGATAAATAAGTTCTTACAACTCAATATCTCTAATTATAGTTAGAGCAATAAAAGAAAATTTTTAGAAAAGTTCAAAATAAATCTGCAGTAAAATTTACTACAGTGGCCTTTCCCCTTCGAAACTCGAAATGAAAGTCGATGATGCGACCGTCATCACCGAATTTATTTTCCAGCGACAGAGAGGAAAGTATAGAATTTAATTTTTTTTTTTCCAAAATCTTCTTTAAAACAATTCTTCCAAATTATACGAAATATTTATATAAGAAATTACTTATAAACCAAATCAATAAATTTCACAAATTCTTTGAAAGCAGATTTGGAAAAATCCCGGACTTAAGTTCTAAAATCTCCAATTTGATTTATCATAATTTCAACTTAGCTTCAGTTATTATAAATATTTTATTTCCTAACACCCAATCTATAGCAACCAAATATATATATATCTTTATAAAAATATTTTTATATATAGAAAATATAATAGGCAAAATTCTTTCATTCACCTATATTAAAACAAATATTATGTTGGTCTGTCCTATTAAGTGTTTAGAAATCCCTATTGATGACATAACGTCCCATGCATCAACCAGAATTTATAAATACAAAGCAGAACAGATTAACACAATATAAAAATCTTTTTATTAATAATAACAAATACGCTCCCTCATATATATACACTCAGCGACTCCCATAGGATATTACTACCCTATTAACAAAGAGTCAAACCCCACAAAGCCAAGGTTTATCGCTAAACCAAAGCTATGATACCAGATGTAACGTCCTGCCTTTTCGCACACTTTAAACCGACACACGTGCCAATTCAAACCATACGGAAGGTCGGATTGTTATGGGGTAAATGAGAAAGATAGAGAAGAAATAAAACAAAACAGAATCTCACAGCGGAAGGATAAAATATAATAATCAAATATACAGTTCATGAAACTGTTTTACAAAATAATTTATTTTTCTTGTTCAATAAATATCAGAGTTACACATACCAATACAACAATGCAGCGGAATTAAATGGTGTAGTGCACTAGTATAAATAATAATAATACAAATCTTCGTCTTCGTCCTCCAAAGCTAAATCTTCAAATCCTGAAACGCTCGGACTGACCCGAGCGAATTTGAAAAGACAAAAACACTCGAGTCAGAACTAAAAGATCTTATGTAAGTTAAATTTTACAGAAATAAATATGAGTACTGTAACTTAAGAGATGCTCGGGATTTACATCTCCTAAGGATCCGTTAAACTATTTACTATGTAGTATATTGCGCTATTATAATAGTGTCTAATTGTAAAATAAACTTACTTTTAAATAGCGTTAAGGCTTTACATTTTCCACCTTAACACAGAATATATTCCCATAGTCTATACAGTACCGTAATCTCCCCCGTACTGGGCGTCGTCAGAGGGCACTCCATAGGTATGGTACAAAACCAAAATCGTATAAGGCGCGATAGGGTAGGTGACACGGTACAACTAGGCAATGCCAGGGTAGATATACCAATTACGCTTCCGGGTCGATGGTAACGCGTAGCCGCAGCTACCGCCCACCTCGAACAAACTCCCCCAAAATCAAAAATAGAAGTGGCCACTGAATCAATCCAAAGTCGAAGTATAATATCGAAGAGGAGTGTCCGATCAGAGGAATGACCTCATTAACCCGTCAATCGCTCCTGTTTTAGCCACCTTATGCCAACTCACGGGAGTCGGGTCCACGTATTTACCTTACAGGAAACGTCGCCCCAACCTACTTCATTCTGGAATCTCCACCGCATACACGGTTAGTCAAAGTGGTTTTCGGTATCGACAGAGAGTATGTCCATATCCGATCCCGGTCTCTTTGCCAACCAATCGTTATTATAACACCGCGGTCATTTAAAAATAGTTTATACTTTAAAACCAGAATATAATCCATTTCAAAACCATAATATTACGATATCATTTCTTCTTTAAAACCCAAAAAGATTCATTTTGATATTATTTTATAAAACCCAAATCAATGATATCATTTCCCAAATATAAATCTTTTCCAAAAATTATGCCACTTTTAAAATTTATAATTCTTTGTAACCAAATATTTGAATATTAACTTTCAACATAATACTTCGAAATCCATAGTTTTTAAAACCATTACTTTCAAAACTAAATGGTTTGGATATTCAACAGTATATAAAATAAGTGGTTTAACTTAAATGTTACTTTGAAAAGAAATATTTCTCGTGGCTTTACAATACATTTCTTTATTTAAAGTTAAAACCAAAATTTAATATCGCTTCAAGTTCCAAAACCATTTCAATAAATTCATATATATACGTATATCCATTTTGAGTATAAATATTTCAACTAAAGTTGGATTTTATTCTTTCAAATCAAATGTTCTATTAATTAGCCTTGAATATTCACATAGAATCCATAATTTATAAGACTTCAATTTCTAGTAATAAATTATATATATTTTCCAATTCAAGTTATACTAGTATATTCATTTAATTTATTTTGGGAAAATCCAATTATAAATATCATATCTTAAAATTTCCAACTTAACATTTAAACATAGGATATAAATTATCAAACTCCATTTACTAAATTTTCTTCCATTTTAATAAAGAGATTTATACACCTTTTTATTTCAAATTTTTCAACTTCATATGTATATAAATATGGAAGAAAACATTTATTCAGTATAAAATTTAAGATTTTTATAAACCGTATTCCATCCAAACCATAGAAATCACATTAAAAATAGTTATATATAGACCGCGGTGCCTGTATATAGTTTTCTATCCTATGGTCAAGTGATACGGATATTTATCATTTCAATCCGCAATTTAAAAAAAATAAAACTGCGGTTGTATATCATTTCAAACCGCAATCCCGAATGAAATGTAAATGCATACTAACTTGCAGTTTAATGATATCCAAATAAAACATTCATTCAACAACACATCCATCATCCAATCACAACATCGATCAATATCAATCAATAACAATTATATATATGATCATATATAACAGGTGATAACTGGCAGTTTATTCAAATTAAATTTATCAACTATTAATCTAACAGTTTATTCAGTAATAATTTATACAACTGTTAACTAGCAATTCATATGCAACAAAAATTTCCAACAGTCAATTAATACACAATAAATCAATTAAATTAACAGTTAAATTTAATAAAATGCAATTCAACAGATATGAATGAAATAAACATGCCAAATACTCATAAATAAATTTCTATTCATTTCTAAAATTTATTTAACAAACATAAAAGCTTCTAGTAGTTGTGAGTGGGTTAAAACACTCACCTTTTGAATTTAAATCGAATTTAAATTTGATTTAAACCCAAAAATTCGCCCGTCTCAGAATTCGTCCAAACCAGCGTCATCAAGTCCGGAATTAAATTACGATCCTAACAAAAGAAATTTCGTGTGAATCCGACTTCGCATGAGAAAGTTATGGCGAAAAATGATGATTGAATTCAAAATTGAAATTAAATAGAAAACGACACATATTCACCTTACCAAAACAACACGTCAGCACCTTTTGTGATTCACGCGCACGAAGACCGCGTGCTCATCATCTCCCAGCTTCGTGCGTTTCGAACCAAAGCAACGCCTGGAACGCCCTCTGCCCATCTTGGCTTGGACCGCCGCCGCCCATGCTGGCCTCACCCAGGTTCGGCCCCACGGCCTGGAGCCTCTCCCCCTCGTACGAACGAAGAGAACCACCACCAGCTGCAGTTCGAAATTTCGAACCCTAGTTCGAAATTTGCCCGAGATCCAGCCGTTGATACTCGAAACAAAATACATAGATGCGCTCCCCATCGTCCATACTACAATACCCAGAAACCGTTTCTTGATCCGATGAAGTTTTGAGCGACGATGATGAACGGTTTTGGGGCTGTTTGGATTTATTCTGGATGAACGACAGCTCCAATTGAAAAACGAATTTCACCAGTAGATTATGCGTATCGAAAACATCAACATATATTTTTTTGAGAATTTTCTGAAATTTTTGAGTTTTGACTTTTGATTTTGAACTGTGGATGGATCTGGAATTGGATCTGAGATGTATACATTTGGGGAAGAGAAAGGAGTGAAGAAATGAACTTACAGCAAAAGAATAGAGACTAGGGTTTATAGCTGTATATATATAGGTAGGCTAGCGATAGGGTAGATAGGCTGTAGAATGAACGTGCGTGACAAACTATGGTCCAAAAAGCCCGCTATGCCTCCGGAGTCGAATTTGTTAAAACTATATATCCAGATAGGTATTTTAAAATATTCTGAATGCGATGGAAAAAGTTTCGCGACCAAATTCGATCGTACGAAGAAGTTATGCTAAAAACAAGATTTCCAAATTGATTTCAAATTGATTTCAAGGCGTTTCGCGTCCGTACGATCAAACGACAAGTCCGATCGATACGAAACTTGAAACCCTATAATAATTCACCGATACGGATCCGATGAAACTGGTTTCGTCGAAATCCGAGTCCGTGACAAAAATGGCTATTTTTAATATTTATTAAATAAATTAAAATAAATCATAAAATCCAAATTTTCTTTCAACTTTAAATATTGGCCAAATTTCATTACTTATATAATCCAATCAATTCCAAATGATTTAACAAGCTTGGATGTGGATTAAAATCTATAAGTATATCAATTTTGCAGTGTTAATTTCTGCACTTCTTATTATTTGGAATTATAAATTTTTATTCTCAAAACCCAATTATTAATTCTTATACTCTTATACTCTCAACTTGAATCCAATTAGATAAATAGATTTGATTTCCATTCCAACTCATTTGATTGCAAATAAACTTTTTACCATACATTAAATTCCAAATTATTAATGAACTTTTATTCCCATTTCCTTTACACACAATCATCGTATTATAAAGGTATCTTCCATTGATTTGCCTTAACTTATTTAAGGTAACCTTACATTAATATCTATTGCTATGATTTCAAATTATTATTCCCTCATTTTTCTTAACTATTATTAATTCCAATCTTAATGAATTCAACATTATAAGTTTGATAAATTTATTAAATTCACTCAATTGTTTACAAATTCCATTTTAAATTCAATAACGTAATATTTTACGTTTAATTCTATTTTATTTGTAGTAAATACCCTTTGTTGGATTTAATATTCAAATTATAAATAAAATCTTGCTTTCTAAAGTTATATCAACAATGGTCCAACTAAATTTGAATTAGCTTTAACTTTATTTTATGGAATTAACTATTGCAATAAATCCAAATTGATAAATAAGGCTTGATTCATATATTAACTACTTTGGTTCCAATTAACCTTTTATGGTGAATATGAATTTCAAGGTATAATTGAAAACTTTATATCCATTTGATTTCACTGTTTCATTTTTATTATTAAATCCATTATAGCCAAATGCATGAAATTAATATACACAAATATTTTAAATCCCAACTTAAGTTTTACTTAACGTATTAATAAACATTTAAATTTTCTTAATTGCAATAACTCCATTACCTTCATTCTTTTTATTCACGTAGCTAAATCTTGATTTAAAATCTTTACTATAACCCATAGTCTTATTAAAATAGGAATTTACACTACCTGTAACGTTAATTTCCATCAGTAAAGATCTTACACCCTTTGTTCCATAGATTTAGATTTCACAAATTTAGCTACTGCATTAATCTTATTTATATAACATAAATGTTCATATACTTTGAATTCATTCCCAATTCACCAACTCAATTAATTATGCTTTACAAATGTGTTTCCAATATATAGGTATTTTATACTAATTGTTATCATACCCATAATTACACGCTTATAACTAATTCCCACATTTGCATAAATTTATTTAGTTAGAATGTTTATTAAGGTTTATGCATTTCCAACTTGTACTGATTTTACACAATTATTATGATTTCTCACAGAACGTTAAATTTATTAATTGACCATTTATTATAATTAACTCCCTTAATTGAATCAACTGCTTATTATTATATTTTCATTCTTACCATTTCTTCCCATTATAAATTCATTTACGTATTTACACATCTCTATCTTTCAAATATTAATAACCAAACTGATTACAAACACTGTTCTTACCAATCTTCATGAATTTGTTCAGATCTATACTCTCTCTCATATAATTAAAGTTTATGTTTCTATTAGATTTTTTTTTTCTACTGACATTGAATTTTACTATCTACACTTATTGCATTTTTGTATACATGAATACTATTTAAAGTTAATATTTATATTAACTTTTATAAACTCAACTTCCATTCGTTTCTTATCACTAACTTTCAACAAAATGTGACCATCTACATTTACCAAACCTATTGTCATAATGTTTTATTGTTACACTAAGTTACGCAACTACTATACCAAATTTCTACATTTATTCCCAAACAACTTAGAAATTATACTAATCTAATTTATTAAATATTATTAATTTAACGGGTCGTTACAAAAAAGAAATAAAGTACATTGCTTTAGTATTTCTTAAGGAGGTGAATATGCGTAGATACAAACAGAAGGTTGTTTGTTTAATTGTTTATCCTTGTTAAATGCATTTAATTGATATTAATGGAAAGGTAGATTTCAAATCAAAATGTTTGTCCATTAATATAGTAAGTTAATTTTTTGCCAAATAAATGAAACCTTGAATGTATGTTTAATTATACTTGAATGTACATCTAATTATACTATTTAATGTCCTTGCGATTAAAATAGTACGTTTTCAAGGAGCACCTTAAAAATAACCGAGCTTCGAAAAAGTTACATCATGCATCATTAATCATACAATAATTCCCCATGCTAATTCAAAATTAGCATATTGTATTTTTAGATTAAGTTACGCTAAAATTTAAGCTTCATAATTGCATTTAAATGGCTTAAAGGATATGATAAAGTACAATAATAGTTAGCATAACCCATTATAGTGATCCATCGGTAAGGTTTTAAAATAACACACCTAATAATTACTTAGTATCAATCGTAATGAGTAATATATATTAATGGCAATCAAATAGGTTCAGTGACTTTCCAACGTTAATATGAGTCATTCCTTATTGTCAACTATCTTTATAAGTGCATTTCTAAATATTTAAAAGTCTTATTTTGACCACCAAGGCTTTTCCTTTTTATTTCATTCATTGCATCCAAAATGTATGTCTTATGATATCATCAATAGGACATAGTTATCTTAACCCGACTACAATTTGATTAAATTCATCAATAATTCTTCACCTTTACATAATCCATGAAAAGGAAATAGTTATCTTAACCTGACTACAATTTTGATTAAATTCGTCAATAAATTTGTTTATAGTCAGGTTAACATAACTATGTCCTTTTGATGGATTATGTAAAGATTAAGAATTATTGATGAATTTAATCAAAATTGTAGTCAGGTTAAGATAACTATTTCCTTTTCATGGATTATGTAAAGGTGAGGAATTATTGATGAATTTAATCAAATTGTAGTCGGGTTAAGATAACTATGTCCTATTGATGATATCATAAGACATACATTTTGGATGCAATGAATGAAATAAAAAAGGAAAAGCCTTGGTGGTCAAAATAAGACTTTTAAATATTTAGAAATGGACTTATAAAGATAGTTGACAATAAGGAATGACTCATATTAACGTTGGAAAGTCACTGAACCTATTTGATTGCCATTAATATATATTACTCATTACGATTGATACTAAGTAATTATTAGGTGTGTTATTTTAAAACCTTACCGATGGATCACTATAATGGGTTATGCTAACTATTAACCTTACTACAATTTGATTAAATTCATTGATAGTTCTTCACCTTTACATGCTCCGTAATTACTTTTGATTCTATTCATGTTCTGCAGTGGTTGTTTTTATGCCCGATGCAAAGTTAAAATATACATTTAACAAGTATATTAATTATTTTAGAGATACATAGTAAATGCACGTGTTTATTATTTAGTTGCTAATATTTAAAATGAATATGCTTATATATTTTTGTTCTTTAGTGTTCAGCAATTTTATCGTAATTAAATGAATATGCCAATTAGTGATAATTAATTTATTTAATTAGTATCAGAGAGAATTAATGTGTAATTGATCAAACCGACTGTTAGGGAAGTTTGTCTACTGCAGGTTTGCAAAACCAAATTGTGTGAAGACAGACCAAAAATATACATCTCTTTAATATGTCGGTTTATACCGTTGGACGGTTTGCACTAAATAGTGACAAAATTACGATTAGCTCTTTATTCGTTTATTCTTCATTTAACTAGCATTAAAAGAACTTATTCTATAATCAACGCGTAATCAATTCTCTAACTTAATTTTGAATCAAATATATCATAAATTCTTATTGTAAATTATTCTACATTAGTTTGAGTTAGAAAATATCTTTAACATAATTCATCTTTACGCTCAGTTTTATATGGAACAAGCTTCAAATTCATTCTCCCATGGTATTTATTTGCATATTAATATATGAAAAACTAGTATGAAATTTAAATTTAGAATACACATTTATTAAGTATATTAATTATTTTAGAGATAAACATCAAAACTGAAAACATAATCAATTATATAAGAAGAATTTTTTTGAGTATACTAATTTGTACAAAAAAACACCAAAGAAGAGAAGAGGAGGAGGAGGAGGAAGAAGACAACGAAGGATGATGATGATTATTATTCTCACTACTATTATTTTTCATTTTCTCTTTTCTGTATGGCATGTCCTCAAAGCTACTATCTTCGGAGCTGACATGTTTGGAGCAAGAGCCACGGTACTTATTTTCTTTACTGTATAATATTTTTAGATTTTTATCTTGTTGTATATTTTTTTTATTAAACATGTGGGAAAAACCGACCGTTCAATTGTTCGTTTTAAATTATTTGTTCAATTTTTTTTTAGAAAATTATAAGTTGGGTATTATGAAACTTAGAACGGGTGTTTAACAATTGTCCCCTTAAAAAAATTCAAATTCAAATTTTAAATTTAATTGTTTTATTTTCAAATTTTAAATCTTAAATTTCAAATTTCCTATTTTGAATTTAAAATTTCAAAATTATAAGTTTCAAATCAAATATAAAATTCGTATTTTATTCCGAGTATACTATCGTTATATATTTAACTGAAATTAATTAAAAACTATAATACATTTTTGCAGAAAATCTATACAATTGAAGGTCGGTTTTCCACCGATGTGCGGTTATACTAGTAATTGAAATTTTAATACAAGTTTTCTAACAACTCGTAATAATAATCGAATTAATTGTGTAGCAAGAAGATGAGATGATGATAAAGCAAACTGAGTTGCTATTGGCTGCAAAGTGAGAAATGGAAAGGCAAAACCTCGATTTGAGGCGGGAAATCGAGCTTTTGCATCAGAAGTTGGAGTATCAACAAGCTTTGATATGGGATCATGAACTGTGAACAGTGCTGTTGAAATGTTGTGTTGCTTTGTGAAAATAAAGTATTGTTATTAATTATGTAATGTTGGGCTGCGATGTTTGTTTGAATTACATGTTGCTGAAATGATTTTATGAATAATGAATAATATGTTGTTTATGAATTATATTGTGCTGCACACGAATTCCAGCTGTCTGCCAGAGATACTGAAAAATAATACGTAATTGAAACGCATACCTACTATGTTTTGGATTGGATAAATTTAACTCAACTTGTGGAAGTAAATAAACAGATCTCGCTTCACTATTCAACTTATAGAAGTAAATAAATTTACACAAACGCTAATAAAAGAACACTAATAGAAGATCTTATGGAAGCAAATAAATAGATCTCGCTTCATTATTCTGTTTTGGATTGGATAAGTTTAAATTTCAACTGGACGTTAAGTGTTTTTCTATCCAAAGACTAAGAAAATATATAAAAAAAGTTAGCTTCTTCCTCATCGTAATTGGGGGTACTTCTGGTCGTTAAAACCCGGACTTCGAGCGACACTTCCAGCCACTATGAAGGAAGCTATATGATACAGCGACGATATTATGCGATGTATAGACGTCGAGTATACGTTAACGTGACATTAGCTATTTGATTAGTCTTGTGATGTTTTGGATATTGTATTGAACATGTAATCATTATGATTGTTTATTGGATGTTGGGCACGCGAGATATGCTATTGATTGTTAAGCAGTAACACCCTCCTATTTTTCACTTTTATTTTGGTCACTAAGTTGATGTACATATCTAACTTTGTATTTAGATCTATGATTTATGTGTAATGTTTTATATTATATGTCGTTTTCTTCTGCTGTAAGTTCAGAAAGAAATTAGTTAGATTATGTTTGTTTACTTGCTATCGTATAACAACAACTTGGCGTTTTTAAACTTTGAGATGTTAACGTGGATTCGAACCTTGAATTTGAGATTCAGGAAATATTACATTTGATACCTGAGCAAAACTTTCCTATAATTAAGAACTAGGAATGTATCGAGAGAGCATATTTGTATTTTATAAGTGTGATTAATTATATATATATATATATATAATAATATAATTTATGAGCCGTGTATAAGCATAAGCATACGTCCGATTTACTTTCCAGTTTCATTTACTACCCGTTGGGGAGTTGCTAATGAATCTTATTTTTATGTAGGAGAATATGAGTACCTTGATGGAAACTGGGATGTAAAACAACATTGGTGGGATTAATATTAGAACTGGTAATGGCACTAGAGTGGATGCTCTAAATATTCTTGGTGTGAACATTCCTACCCGGTTCCACCGATATATGCAAGCGACTGGTCAAACCAGTGTAAGCAACATAGAACCTGCAGCTGTAAACCAACCAGTGGTTAAAGTTTATAGGTACTTCTTTAGTTTGGATAGTAGACCCTCTTTTAGAATGAAGCCATATGCATCAATGTGGGCTTGCCTTCGCACGTGAGAGAATGTTTTCAATCTTTTGAGTCTAAACGATACTGCAAGGAGACAGCTAGCTTCTTGGCATCGAACCAAGTTTTATATGGAGGCACGTTTGAAAGATTGGATGAGGCATCATTATTGAATTCAGTTAATGAGGAATTAGGAGAGGAACAACCTAAGAAAGAGGTGAACACAACAAGAAAATATTATATTAATAACAAGTAGGGATTGCATGAAAACTTGGCTTGCTATGATTAAGGAGTTGGTGTTTTTTATTTTTAAAATGGTACTTAGATACAACATTTCACTGGGACAACAAACCACAAATTATGTATCAATAAATGTTCGAATCACGCTACGCAAGTTTCGAACTTGTGACCTCTCGCAGCAAAGTCGAATCACTTAACTACTGGGACACTGGTGCTTTAAGGAGCTGGTGTTAATTTAGGTTAAATGGATAGCTTGTTCTAATGCAATTGTTAACCTAAAAGATTAAATCGACGGCTCCAATTGTGTTTCCCTCCCCATTATTTCTATGCCGCCAAATTTTCCTTTTCACATTCACTTCCTTCTCCACTCACCATTCTTCTCTTCACCCTTTTCCATATCGAATCCCTCTTTAATCTAAAAGCCCCGCAACCCTCTCTTCCTCAAGGATTGATTCCTACCGATTCTCCAAGGTGACTCTGCAGCGACGACCGATTCTCCAAGGCGACTCTGCAACCCTCTCTTAATGAATTATGAGATTTAATGGGAGCTGAAAGGAGCTTAATGGATACAACCTCCCTTAATCAAATCGTGTTCCTCGCGCTCTTCCTTGCAGTCCATATCTCCATCTTAATCACGCTTACCTTCGTCCTTCCGACCATCGTTGTCATCCACCTCAACTAGGGCTTCAATTCCCTCAATCGTCCTAAATCTTTAATTTTTTGCTTAATTTAGGATAGATCGTCGAAGCTCATCAAATTTCTACCTTTTATCTACAAGGTAATTGTAACGACCCATCTTTTTGGATGATTTAAATCAACAATAAACCATACATGTCAAATCAAACCATTCAAAAGGGTGGATTGTTAATAGGGGTAAATAAGAAAATAATAGAAAAGAAGGAAAAACAAAACACAATCTCACAGCGGAATGACAAAATATAATAATCAAATAAACAGTTTATGAAGCTGTTTTACGAATAATATTTGATTACAGTTTTACAATACAAATCAGAGTTATCCATACAACTTATATAAATAAATAATGCAGTGAAACAACATATATAGCGTACATATCTCCTCTTTGTCCTCCAGAAATAGGGTCTTCAACGCTGAAATACTCAAGTTGACCCGAGCGTAATGAAAAGAAAAAAACACTCGAGTCAGAACTAAAAGATTTTATGTAAGTTAAATCAACATAAATAAATACGAGTGTAACGGCTTCAGAGATGTTAACGGGATTTTACATCTTCTATTAGTGTCTAATGTGCGTGCAATAACTCAAGAGTTGTTTGGGATTACCATCTCCTAAGAATCCGTTAAACTATTTACTATGTAGTAATATACGCTATATATATAGTGTATATCGGTAAAGTAAAATATTAAAATAGCGTTAAAGCGTTATCTATATTCTCCTTAAACATATTTTATAAATGACGTAGTTTGTACAGTATCGTACTTCCTCGTAAACTGGAAGGCTATCAGAGGGCAATCCATAGTGTACGACACAAATCAAACTCGTAGGGGGCTCGATAAGGCATATGACAAAGCACGCGAGGCAATACCCAGAGTACGATATTACCGTTTTGCAGAACCAGACCAGTGGTAATGCATAACAGCTACTACCGTCCACCTCGGAACACACTCTCATATCCAAATCGAAATCATATTCACTTTCGAAATCATTATTCAGTTTAAATCATATTTATTTTCAAAATCATGACCACAAAATAGATTAAACCATCATATCAAATATTCACATTTAAATCAATTAAATCTAAATCGTAACAGTTCCAACTTTAAACAGTAACAACCCACCTTTTTAGACGGTTCAAATCGATAATAAACAACACATGTCAGACTCAAACCATTCAAAATGAAGGATTGTTACGGAGTAAATAAGATAAAGAAGAGGAAAAAAGAAAAACAAAATACGTAATCTCGCAGCGGAATAACAAAATATAATAATCAAATAAACAGTTCATGAAGTTGTTTTACAAATAATATTTAATTATACTTTTACAATTCAAATCAGAGTTATACATACTACAAGAATAAACAAATAATGTAGTGAAATAATAATAATAAATAGTAATAAATGGAGTTTTTGATACAGAAATTCAGAATGTGAAGTTATACATGGTTTCAAAAAAAGAATTATTTGATTTTAAGTAGTTTAGTGAAATATGGGAAAAAAGAAAGGGAAAAAGAAGGGAAAAAAGAGAAAGAGGAGAAAATAGAAGGTGGGGCTTTGACCATGAGTTACCGTTGTGGGTTTTGGGTGGTGATGGAGGTGGGTGGCGGCAAGAGGAGAGAAGAAGGCTAGGGTTTTGAAGGAAGAATGATGTAATTTCATTTAGATATTTATGAGTTTTAGGGTTTGAAGTTTTATGTAGATTTGAGGAAGAAGAAGAAGAGTACGCAGAAAGTTTCTCAAATGAGGAATTTTTGTACGTACTTGGTTTTAGTCAGATAGGAAATAGAAGGTCAAGGGGTAAAAAAAGAAAGGGTCCAAAGTCTCTTAAAGTTTCTAGGATCTCTTGGTTTACTAAGGAGCCCATTAGTCTAAAACAAACCCACTAAGACATAGCCAAAAAAGAATAAAAATATACACTGCAAATTTATATTAACTTTTCGCAGTAATTTATACTTTTAGACTAATAGGAATTTGTTTTTTACGAAACGAAAAATGGAATCCTTGCTAGAATTTAGTTTAGTATCCAGAAAAAAATTTAAAATATAAAATATGAAATTTCAAAATTTAAATTTTCAAGTCAAACTCAAATTTAAGGGCTAACAATTTCATCATTCTAGATTTCATAGAAATTATTAATCTTTTTTAAAATAAATTTTCAGTGTCAAATTCAATATTAAATACTTCACTGATTACAACGTTCAAATTGCAAGAAATTCATTAATTATAATTAAATTTCAAATAGATTCAATTATTTTGATTTACATCTTATTATTCAATCAATTATTACCTTATAAATATAATTAACATAAGTTTACATCTTATTACACTCATATATTACACTTGTCATCTTAATTCATATTAACTGCCATATTTAATTAGAATAATTGCAATCATGATTTCGAGTTTTACTTCAATGGAATAAATAGTGAAATAATAATTAAACAATTGTTACAACCTACAATTTCAAACATATTTCTATGTTTATTGTTAACAAACAAAACTAATAAATTCAATTAATTGATTTCCTAATTCATAATAACCTTCTTCAATTAACAACATATAATTCCAACACAAATCCATCATTCAATTGCCTTAATTCCATTAGTTACTCGTTCAGTATTCAAACGGATAAATTAATGAGAAAATAGTTAAAACAATCGTTTATAATAATAATTCATATCCATTATTTTATTATTTACCACCAAGGGGTTATACATTCAATATTTTAATTATCGGAAAAAATATGGGTCGTTACATAAACCGTTTGGATATTGACGTAGTTTATATATTGGAATAGTTGTATATTAAAATAGTTTGTGTTAAAGTATGTATATTAAAAGTTGTTTATAAATTTGAAATAATATATATTAAAATAGTTTATATTTTTAAAAATAGGTTATAAACTAAAATAGTTTATATAGTAAAAATAGTTTATATTTTGAAAATAGGTTATATATCAAAATAGATTATATATTGTTAAAAATAGTTTATATTTTAAAATAGGTTATATATTAAAATAGTTAATGTATTAATAATTGTTTATAAATTTAAAATAATATATATTAAAATGGTTTATATGAGAAAATAGTTTATATGTTAAAAGAGTTTGTATATTAAAAGAGTTTATATCAAAAATAGTTTCAAATTAGAATTGTTTCTTCCAATTTCACAAATCAATTCAAACCAACTTTAGTTCCAAAAACTCAATTTAAATCAGTCTTAGTTCAACGATTTCAATTCAAAAGGCTAAAGATTTCAATTCAAATTCCCATTAAAACCCATTTCAATTTATATCGATTTCAAATCCATGTTTGAACTACAAATTTAAACCACTTCAAATTCAATAGGTTTCAAAGTTTAAATATTCAAACATTTACAATAACTCAATTTTGATGAATTTCATTTATATTTCAAAATTTAACTTTAAGATTTCAATTTAAATTCTTTAAACAATTCATTTAAACCAATTTCAACATTTTAAAGCTTGGATTTTGAAAATAATTTGGTTCATAGAAATCTAATTTTATTTCATAATATCATTTAACTGGATTCAAAAATTTAAGAATTTAAATCATTTAATTTAACTAAATCGGTATTCGTATATAATTTTTTACTCTATGGTCAAGTGATACGAATATACATCATTTCAACCTGCATAAATTTAAATTTGCTGGTATATATCATTTCAACCCGTATCTCGAATCATAATTTCCAAATCCATAAAATCGTTATGGATTGAAATGATAAAATCGTTCTAGTTTATCATTTCAATCCATAACGATTTCTGCCTAATCTGTATAAGATCGTTCGGGTATGTACCATTTCAACGTGATTTTTCTAACAATAACTAAGGGAACTTGCAGCGTGATAACAATATATAATGAAACATAATATCAAATCATCCAAAATATCAACAATTAAGCGTCCATCACGATCATCATTCAAATCAACCAATACATCACAACAATTAACTAATTATCATTACCAGGTATTTAACTAGCAAATCAATTCCAATATTAATTCAAATGGCAATTAAATTCATTATAAATTCAAATTAAATTTGAATGACAATTTAAATATACCAAACAATAATCAATCAATTTCTAATCACATCATAAATTTAATTTAACCAATATAAGATATTTTAGTATTTGCGAGTGGGTTAAAACATTCACATTTGATTTGTCTTTGATTTCAAACACAAACAAAGCCCAAAAATATAACGGTATCAGAATGTAGCCAAATCAGCTTCAGACTGCTTGAAATTTCGATACGATCGTAACGGAAAAAACCATGTCCAAATTCGAGTCTGTATGCAAAAGTTATTAGCGTTAGAGCGATTAAATTTAAATTAAATAAAAGAAAAGGGTAATTTAGTAAATTGAACTCACCTCAGAAACTCTAACGAACACGCACGGCATCACGCTCCAGCAAGACCCATTAGCCGACACCCTGTATACTTTCGCCGCCGTTGCTAGGGGCGCTTCCACCACGATCAGGCGATGCCGTCGACGCCCCCTCTTCGAGCCGCGTCTCTCCATGGCCTCCATGTTAGCCGCGATCTCCTCCAAGCAAACAGCAGCCGCCACTTGTCATAGCCGTTTCTGGCAAACCTCGAACCCTACGACAACAACGAATACCATGGATGAGTGTTGCTCTTCCTCGTCTACAACACTGCACCCTCCGGTCGTCAATTGGTCGACGATCCGCCGTCAAATCCAAAACCCTAGCAACGGACGGCTGAGAAAGATCGACGATTTCTGGCTAAACCGTGAATCCAATTGAAAAATGAACTGTAGCAGAAGATTTGCACTCGTCGAGAGCTTCGACACAGTGTATAATATGACAGAGTTTGATTAATTTGAATTTTGAAATTGATTTGAAATTTTGAAATTAGAGTTTTTGGATTTGGGAATTAGGTTTCTGCCTTTGAGAAAGAGGGAAGAAGGAAATTATGGTTTTTGGATTTGGGAATTATGTTTCTGCCATTGAGAAAGAGGAAAGAAGCAGACAGATAGAGTAGTATGTACTGGAATAAGAAAAAGGCTGCTAGAGTGATGCAGCGCGATCTCCGGAATCAACGAAGTTGGATTGTTTAAACACCTTAGGTCGTTTGGAGGAGGGCGCGGGTTTAGGTCGCTCGAGAATTTTAGGTCGTTCACGACCTAGCAAAGGTCATTCGCGAGTTAACGAGCTAAGCATGAAGGCATGTAAGCGAGCTAACAAATTAAACATGCCAGTATCAAGCTACAACCTAAGGAGACCTCGAGCTACCAACCCACGACCTAAAATCTTAGGTCGCTCAGATATTAGGTCGCAAGATGTTGAAGCATTCGTGTTGCCGCTTCTTTAGGTCGTGACCAACCTAACTCATAAGTCGCGTGAAGATTTCATGTTACCACTTCTTTAAGTCGTGACCGACCTAACTCATAGGTCGTTTCTCTTGTACGTTTTCAGGTCGCCTGTATTTTAGGTCGCGCCTTTTTTTGGTTGCCGCTGTTGTGAGTCATTGTGTTGTACATATTAAGTCGCGTATGATGTTGTAAAGGTTAGGTCGTTAACGACCTATCTTAAGTCGTGTCTTGTAATGTTGTGATGTGTTTGCTTTAAGTCGCAAGTGTTAGGTCGTGGTCAACCTAAGTGTTGTAAAAATGTGTTGAGTATAGCGTTGAGTCGCTGTCGTTAGGTCGCTGCCGACCTAAGTTAGGTCGTAAGTCGCGGCCGACCTAAGAGTCTGGTGATGTTTTGTTTGTGTTGCGTTGTGAAAGCTATAAATAGCAGTGTTGTGACATTTGTAAGGTTGTTGATTCTTGAATAAAATTCTCTTTTGTTAGCTTTGTGCTTTCATACAAATTGGTAGTTGAGTGTGATCTCATATCTCCTCTTTCGGTTAATCGAGTGCGCTCGATTCAACGATCGTAGAAGCCGATTCACGGTATCTAGTGCGCTAGATCAACGTACAAAGAATCGTAGATCTTCTTTCTCGGTATCGTGCGCGATCAACGAGACGAAGATAGCTAGAATCCGGTATCTTTGGATCAACGGATTTGGTCCTTGCAGTATTCTCAACTCACCGATTGCTACATTCCATCGATTGAAGTTTGTTTCGATTTATCCGCTGCGTCAGTTTGGTATCAGAGTCATACTTAGCCAATCATAGCTAAGTTGAGTCTTGGAGCCAAGTATTTGAAGTTGAAGTTTGAAGTTGGTGTTCGTTATGTTCATCTTGAAGTTGCAACAAGTTCGAAGATTTTGATCCATCTCATTTTGGATCTAGATTTGGAGAAGTGTTTGAATTTGAAGTTAGGCCGTGTATACTTGGAAAGTAGCCGAGCCTAGTGAAGGGTTTTGAAGTTTGAAGCCGTGACTTGAAGTTCTATATTGTTTGAATCATGCCGCCTAGGAGAGCTAACCGTCATCAAAATGTTGAAGCGTTGTATCGAAGAGAGGAAGCCGAGCTTATGGAACAACGTATTAATGAAAAGTTTGATGAAGGCATTGGGAAATTGGAGAAATTGATGAATGATTTGAATCAAAGGAGATCACCAAACTCGAACCATGGAGGAAACCGAGTTTCGCCATCGGTTACGGAAGCGAGGAGGGTATCACCACATTCTTGTAGAGATAGAAGAGAAACATCAATTTCATCACGACGAGATCATCGTGACTATGCACATGAAGAGAGAAGAAGTCAACATGAATTTGACAATGAAGCCTATAGAGATGAAGAGAGACATAGTCAAAGAAGCATGCATGAACGAAGGGATGATAATGGTCGAGATCGATGTAGGCGTACCTTTGATTTTGTTGAAGAGGGTGATAGAACTAGTATTCATTATCGAGATCGAGATCAAATTCGAAATCCTTACCGGGATGTTGAAGATGATCGTCGTTGGGAATCGGGGATGAAGACGGAAATTACAGAGTTTAAAGAAGGAATGGTCGCTGAAGAATTTCTTGATTGGGTATCAAATGTTGAGGAGATCTTTAATTTCAAGGAGGTTCCTGAGCATAGGAGAGTAAAGTTGGTTGCTACTAGGTTGAGGGGGAGAGCTTTGGCATGGTGGCAGCAAACTAAACTTACCAGGGAGAGAATGGGGAAGTCAAAGATAGAATCTTGGGAGAAGATGAAGAAATTGATGCGATCTACTTTCTTACCTTACAACTATCAATCACTTATGTACCAGAGGTTGCAGAATCTGAGGCAAGGGACGAAATCTGTTAGTGATTATGCTGATGAATTTTACCAACTCATTGCCAGGAATGATATTATGGAAACGGAAGAACAGCTAACTGCTAGATTCATTGGGGGATTGAGAATGCAGATCCAGGATATGGTTAATATGTTCGATCCTAGATCAGTTGCGGAGGCACATCAGAAAGCGTTGGCTTGGGAGAAGCAAGGAAGGCGTGGAGGTGGTGTGTTTACTAATTCCAATAATCAAGCGAGAGGTGTTAGTGGAAGTTCTAATGTTCCTAAACCTATCAATAAGCCAGTGGTGAAGGAGGCTGAGAAGGCGAAGGTTAGCAGTGGTTTCAAATGTTATAATTGTCTGGAGTTAGGTCATAAAAGCAATGAATGTCCGAAGCCGAAGAAGAGAGCAATGGTTGCAGAAGTTGAGGAGGATGATGATAAGAAGGCAGAATGTTCAAATACACCTTATGTTGAGGAGGAAGAAGAATTGTCTGGAGATGAAGGTTGTAATCTTATGATGAGGAGGTCATGTCTTACACCAAAGCAAGAGGAGGATTGTAGTTGGTTGAGAAGCAATATTTTTCAGTCGACATGCACTATTCTGGGGAAAGTTTGCAAGTTCGTTATTGATGCTGGAAGTTGTGATAATATTATTTCGACAGAGGCTGTGAAGAAATTGAATTTGAAAACTGAGAAACATCCTAAACCGTACAAGTTAGCATGGTTGAGGAAGGGTGGTGAAGTGAAGGTGTGTCGAAGGGCTTGTGTTAATTTTTCTATTGGGAAGAAGTACAAAGATGAAATTTGGTGTGATGTTGTAGACATGGATGTGTGTCATCTGTTGTTGGGCAGACCATGGCAGTTTGATAGAGCAGTACAACACGATGGTCGTGCCAATAGTTACAGTTTCATGTTCGAGGGTACTAAAATCACTTTGGTTCTCAAGAAGCAACAACAGAAGGAGAGCAAGCTAGAGGAGATTGAGGAATTGAAAACTCTGTTGACTTTGAAGGAGTTTGTTAAGGAAGTTGAAGAGGAGCCTGAAGTCTATTTGTTGATTGGGCGAGAGAGTCATGAAGAGGTTAAAATTCCTGAAGAAGCAAAGCCAGTTTTGAAAGAATTTGAAGATGTATTTCCAGAAGAGTTGCCAAAGGAGTTACCGCCACTTAGAGACATTCAACATCAGATTGATCTTGTTCCGGGAGCAGTGCTACCACATCGACCACATTACCGAATGAGTCCGAAGGAACATGAGGAGTTACGAAGGCAGGTGGAAGAGTTGTTGGAACATGGACGTGTTCAGGAAAGCTTGAGTCCTTGTGCAGTGCCAGCATTGTTGGTGCCAAAGAAGGATGGAACATGGAGAATGTGCACAGATAGTAGAGCTTTGAACAAGATTACTGTTCGTTATAGATTTCCTATGCTAAGGTTGGATGACTTGCTGGATCAGTTGAGTGGGGCAACTATATTTTCGAAGGTTGACTTGAAGAGTGGTTATCATCAAATTCGGATTAGACCTGGAGACGAATGGAAGACAGCTTTCAAGACAAGAGAGGGGTTATACGAATGGTTGGTTATGTCATTTGGTTTGTCGAATGCACCTAGTACATTCATGCGGGTGATGAATCAGATCTTTAGACCATTCATTAGGAAGTTCGTCGTGGTTTATTTCGATGATATTCTGATATATAGCAGGAGTATGGAAGAGCATGTCCTACATTTGAGGGAAGTATTGATTATTCTCCGTGAAGAACAATTTTATGCTGCTACGAAGAAATGTGTGTTTATGACAAAAAGTGTCTTATTCCTGGGTTATGTTGTTTCAGGAGAAGGTATTCAAGTTGATCAGAGTAAAGTAGAGACAGTCAGGAATTGGCCACAGCCAAAGACAATTACGGAAGTGAGAAGTTTTCATGGGCTAGCATCATTCTACCGAAGATTCATTCCACACTTCAGTAGCGTGATGGCTCCAGTTACTGATTGCATGAAGGGTAAACAGTTTTCGTGGACAGAAGAAGCCGGGATTGCTTTTGAACGAATCAAAGAACTGTTGACGACAGCGCCAATTCTTGTTTTACCTGATTTTCAGTTGTTGTTTGAGCTACACACTGATGCATCAAAAGTTGGGATTGGAGGAGTGTTGAGTCAGCAGGGGAGACCTATTGCATATTACAGTGAAAAGTTGTCAGGGGCAAAGATGAGATACAGTACATATGACGTTGAATTTTATGCTGTTGTACAAGCTGTTAAGCATTGGAGACACTATCTATTTCAGAAAGAATTTGTTCTGTACACCGATCATGAGGCATTGAAGCATTTACAGGGGCAGGATAAAATTTCAGCGAGACATGCATCGTGGATTGCTTATTTGCAACAATTTACTTTTGTTGTTAAACACAAATCTGGGGTGACGAACCGTGTGGCTGATGCTTTAAGTAGGAGGAGTCATTTGTTGACAACATTGAAGGTTGAAGTGACGGGGTTCGAATTACTGCCAGAGATGATTGAAGAAGATCCTTGCTTTGTGAAATATGTTGAGAAAGTGAAGGATGGGAGTACCAATGAATTCATGTTGGTTGATGGTTATCTGTTTAAGGGGAATCGTTTATGTATACTGGATTGTAGCTTGAGATTGAAAATTGTCAAGGAGTTACACGAGGAAGGGCATGTGGGCCGTGATCGTACCTTGCAATTAATTTCACAGTCTTACTTTTGGCCATCGATGAGGAAAGAAGTGGGAAGATTTGTGAAGCGATGTCATATTTGCCAAGTTTCGAAAGGAACCGCGACCAATGCTGGTTTGTATATGCCATTGCCTGTACCGGCTAGACCATGGGTTGATGTGAGTATGGACTTTGTATTGGGATTGCCAAGAACGCAGCGTGGTAATGATTCTATATATGTAGTGGTGGACAGATTTTCTAAAATGGCACATTTTATTGCTTGCAAGAAGACGTCGGATGCTGTTCGTGTTGCTCAGTTATTTTTCAAGGAGATCTATCGACTTCATGGATTGCCAGAGTCTATTGTGTCGGATAGAGATACTCGTTTTCTGAGTCACTTTTGGTTGAGTTTGTGGAAGATGATCGGGACAAAGCTGAATTTTAGTAGCGCTTACCATCCGCAAACTGATGGACAGACAGAAGTTGTTAACAGGTCATTGGGAAATTTGTTGCGATGTCTTGTACAGGATAATTTGAAAAGTTGGGGCATGAAGCTATGCCAAGCAGAGTTTGCTCATAACCATGCCATGAATCGTAGTACGGGTTACAGTCCATTTCAGATTGTATATTCAAATTTGCCAAGGGGACCGTTGGATTTGGCAGTAGTACCACAACCGAAGGGGGCGGTTAAACGGGCTGTTGATTTTATTGATGAATTAACTGAATGTCATAAAATCGTTCAGGAACGATTGGAGAAGGCAAATGAGAAGTATAAACGATCTGCAGATTTGAAGCGACGAAGTGTTGAATTTAACGAGGGTGATTTAGTGTATGCTGTGTTGACAAAAGATCGTTTTCCGGTGGGATTGTACAATAAATTAAAGGCCCGGAAGATTGGTCCTATAGAAATTTTGAAGAAAATCAATGAAAATGCATATCAATTGAAATTACCAAATGATGTTTACACCTCAGATGTTTTCAACGTCAAATACTTAATTCCGTATTATGGAAATGAAATTGTTGTGGAAGAAGATGATGGAAATTCGAGGTCGAATTTCTGTCAAGCAGGAGAGGATGATGCAGCGCGATCTCCGGAATCAACGAAGTTGGATTGTTTAAACACCTTAGGTCGTTTGGAGGAGGGCGCGGGTTTAGGTCGCTCGAGAATTTTAGGTCGTTCACGACCTAGCAAAGGTCATTCGCGAGTTAACGAGCTAAGCATGAAGGCATGTAAGCGAGCTAACAAATTAAACATGCCAGTATCAAGCTACAACCTAAGGAGACCTCGAGCTACCAACCCACGACCTAAAATCTTAGGTCGCTCAGATATTAGGTCGCAAGATGTTGAAGCATTCGTGTTGCCACTTCTTTAGGTCGTGACCAACCTAACTCATAAGTCGCGTGAAGATTTCATGTTACCACTTCTTTAGGTCGTGACCGACCTAACTCATAGGTCGTTTCTCTTGTACGTTTTTAGGTCGCCTGTATTTTAGGTCGCGCCTTTTTTTGGTTGCCGCTGTTGTGAGTCATTGTGTTGTACATATTAAGTCGCGTATGATGTTGTAAAGGTTAGGTCGTTAACGACCTATCTTAAGTCGTGTCTTGTAATGTTGTGATGTGTTTGCTTTAAGTCGCAAGTGTTAGGTCGTGGTCAACCTAAGTGTTGTAAAAATGTGTTGAGTATAGCGTTGAGTCGCTGTCGTTAGGTCGCTGCCGACCTAAGTTAGGTCGTAAGTCGCGGCCGACCTAAGAGTCTGGTGATGTTTTGTTTGTGTTGCGTTGTGAAAGCTATAAATAGCAGTGTTGTGACATTTGTAAGGTTGTTGATTCTTGAATAAAATTCTCTTTTGTTAGCTTTGTGCTTTCATACAAATTGGTAGTTGAGTGTGATCTCATATCTCCTCTTTCGATTAATCGAGTGCGCTCGATTCAACGATCGTAGAAGCCGATTCACGGTATCTAGTGCGCTAGATCAACGTACGAAGAATCGTAGATCTTCTTTCTCGGTATCGTGCGCGATCAACGAGACGAAGATAGTTAGAATCCGGTATCTTTGGATCAACGGATTTGGTCCTTGCAGTATTCTCAACTCACCGATTGCTACATTCCATCGATTGAAGTTTGTTTCGATTTATCCGCTGCGTCATAGAGTTAGAAAAATCTATTTATATAAACAGATGGATATGAACGAATAGACATATCGAATTGGTTCGAAAGGATTACGCGAACCTGGAAAAACCGTTTCATTCCCGAAATGGAAATAGGTCATCGCATATATCAAAATGTAGGTTTTCGATGTTTTTAAACTCAATAGAACTAGTTTCAAATCCAAATTATATTGTATATAGAATTTAGCTTTCAAAATTAGATTATATTCATTTTAATCATTTTAACCATTTTAATCAATTTTTACGCGTTTCGAGCTCGCACGATTAAACGATAAATCCAATCGTTATGAAACTTGAAATCATACAATAATTCATTGTTACAGATACGATGAAACTGGTTTCGTCGAAATCCGAGACAGTGACCAAAATGGATATTTTCATATTAATTAAATAATTTATTATTAAAATTGGTTTATTCACTTTTTAAATTCAAATTTAATAGTTAACAAATTCATCATTCTAGATTATCTAGAAGTTAATAATCTATCAAAGTAAATTTTCTTTGTTAAGTTCACTATTAAAATATTTCATTAAATTTAACGTGCAATTACACTGTAATAAAATCCTAGTTAATTATATTTTAAGTCCAAATAAAAGATTTATTTTGATTTCCACTCTTATTATTAAATCAACCATTACCTTATGAATATAATTAATATTAGTTTACATCTTATTATAATAATATTCTACAGTTATCATCTTAACTTAAATTAACTGTAATATTTAATTGTATTAAATTCACATTGATTCCCACAATTATTTTATTCCTTATTAACCTACAATTATAATCAAATTAACTTTACAATTATTTCAATTGATTGAGGTTACATTAAAATAGGTGTCAATAACATTAAATCAACATTATCAAATTACATTCTAATAATTTTTTTGGTTAATAAATCATAAATTTTAATTTCACACAATATTATTTCAAAATCTTATTAAATTTAATAGTTTTCAATTATCGAAAAAATACGGATCGTTATAATACTGTTTATTTTTGTTTAGGTTAGCGTTTATTTTTCCTGTTTTTGACCCGCATTTGAATTTATCTATATTTAGAATGATGATATTTTGATTTTGCAATGGATATTCATTTAGGATTATGTTTTATACGATCTTATATGTCACACGACAAGTTTCTTAATGTTATAATATTCAAATTAATGCTGGTTAAATTTTTTCTCCTAATTTGAGGTGCTTACAATATCATTATATGTGTAGCCACATGATTTGTCTGTGTTTGTTTAAACTGTTGAGTTTTGAATGTTAACCTGAATACAAAATAATTGCTTACTCATTTGTTTGCATTTTAAAACTTCGTGTTAAGAAATATGGTTCTTTTGACAAAATACCACTCTATGGCTTCTACCCTTGGTTTTTGTTTTTCACATTTGCATTAATATCACCATGAAATCTACAAGGCTTGAGTAATGTTTGGATATGCCTGAAATGACGATGTTGTGACTAAATATTGCTCAGTACTATTAATGTGGTGATAATGTTTTATATGGTGATTTTTTAGTTTTGCTATTGCCTTCATGCATTTGTAGTTAATACGGATAAATGCTTTTATCTTTAGGTAAAAGGTAACTGTTTCTTTAATATAGAAGATTAATTCATTTATCTTTATTAAAAGTGATAAATAATCTTATCTTTAAAGTAAACATCTGCATGTGCTGAAAAAGAACAAATGCCTTATCTTTTGAAAAGGATAGATGCCTTAATCTTTTGGAAAATAGATAAATGGGATTGTCATATTTTGGACAAACAAATGCTTTTACCTTTATTGAAAAATAATAAATGCCTTTTCTCCCTGCTAATAAGCTCATTTTTATTTTATTCTAAAAACAAATCAATAATGTCAGTTATATTAATGAAGAATGCAGCGTGTCGGTGTGTCCCACTTACCAATAAAGACTATCGTCATATATTAATCTTTGTATTTGTTGTATGAGAAAAACTCTTGGTAATATTAATATTTTAACTTTTTTTTCCTTTTATGTAAATGAAAAATGGTATTGTATTTTAATTTACAATTTAAAGGATACAAAATGTGTTAATAATTTTTTCTGTCAAACTTCTAAAATCTTATGGAGGTATGCATGAAATTGTTCTGGATTTTGTTTTGATGAAGTTTACATGATGTCATGTCTTGACGATCAATGATCTCGGTTCATAAAAATACTTTCAGCTATCCTTTTGAATTTAGCCCTTGGTAGAAATGCAGGGCTAAAGTAAGAGTTTTCTACAGCATAGTTTTCTCTTCTTGCTTTTATGAGATCATTAGTATAGGATTTTTGTTTGTATGAGTTAGCTGGAACCTTATTAAATTTTTTGGTTATTTGATAACAGAATATTAAAAATCTGGTTTTTAGTTTCTGGTGTAATTTTATGTTTTTTGTATGGTTCTTATTGATTTCAAACTAAGAGTTGTCTATTATGTAATATTTACATATAGCTTTCCCTGTTTGTCTTTATAAGATCATCTGTATACGGTTTTTTTTTTCTTATATGAGTTGACATAAATCTTGTAGAGAACTATGGTTATATGGAAATTGAGCCGAACCTATATGCTCCCGTGCTTCTGCATATGCAGAAGCACTTCAATTCAGACTTTTTAGATGCAGCATAGTTCGCTCACTAGGAGGTCGCTAATTTAAACCAACATACAGTTTGAAATATAAAATGCTGATTGAAACTGTTACCGTATTTGATTGTACTTCAAAGGTTCAGGTATTCAATTAATTTTTCTTTAAATATGACACAAACATCTCTATAATTTGTACTTAACCATCAATTTCCATAATAGTATCAGCAGTCCATAGTTTATAAACTCATTAATTTTTATAAAATAAGTTAACGTAGCTATTTTTGTAAAATTTAGTTATACTTTCGTAATTCAGTGAGAAAAGGAAAGAAGCCAACTCTGACATTTTCTTCTTCTTGACCACTACACATTACAATTGAAGGTTGGTTCCAAGAATTATTGGTACATTGATCATTTATTCTTTCCTGTAAATTTGCGCATTTGTTGTTTCTATAATATTTGAGATATATTTTTTGAATAGAAGGGGCAGGAAAGTTGAAAACAGTTTTGAAGAAATAGTGGTAAGGATTGGTTCAGTGTTTTTTTTTTTTTTTTAGTTCGATCATATTAGTTGTTCTTGGTTGTCTGCAAACTTTCCAGTGAATTACATTTAAACTTGCTGTTTGACAATATTTCTACCTACTATTTTTATGTTGTTCTGTGATGTACTAAATGTCAATTAATCAGAAGAAAACAAGCATTAGTTTGCTTATCATTTGTTAAATGCATTTTGTACCTTGTGAATAAAACAGTAATTTCTCATATAATATATATATATATATATATATATATATATATATATATATATGCATGTATGTATGTGTATGTATATATATATATGTATGTATGTATATGTATATGTATGTATCTTTGCAGATAAAGATTGGCAGATATTCAATTAGGTGCTCACACTTTTAAGTCTCATGGAACAAAAATAGCGAGATACCATATGCATGACTGGATAATCCTCATACTTCTTGCTGTCATAGACATAATATAATGTAATAGATCCATTTTATCGCTTTGTCGGCGAAAACATGATGAGTGATCTAAAATACCCCTTCAAAGACAACACTATTCCTTTTTGGGCAGTGCCGGTATGTTATCATTTCTTTATATTTCTCTTCATGCTCAGAACATATGATTAAACCACACCTGTATATATCCATTTTCATGACAGATAATTGGAATTCTACCACCTTGTGTAGCTTTCAGTCTACTTCAAAAGGAGGAATGTTTATGATTTGCATCAAGCTATACTAGGTATAAATAAGTTCATATTTTTGTTCACTATAGTTTATGCAAGAATGATGATTCCCTGAGATATTCTGAAATTGTTCACCGGAGAATGTTTTTCTGTGCTTTTAACAACGGTTTTTAAAATAAGGTACATAAACACCTCATTTCCTTTGTTTTTGTTACTCTGCTTAGCAAGTAAAATAAGTTCATGAATGCTTCTAACATGATGACAGTCGAATTGGGAAATACAGTTGATATCGTATTCAAATTATTTACTTTATTACCAGTCAGAAGTCAGATGAACTACCTAATATAGGTTTCTTTTTTCTTACTATTTTAATTTTTCTGGATATACTGTCCGAATATTCTCCTGAGCTTTCGTACTTATCATAAGGCCGCAAAATAATCTGAGAGAAGACAGATCGAGGACTTTACATTACTAACAAGTGTCAGAAACAAAAAGCTAGGAATACGCTGAATACAAAAAAAGTTTTCTTAAAATGCTTTAAATCTGCTCAAATTGAAATTAACTAGACCAGATTATTTTTTTATGAATTGTCAGCTTTTGGGCGTCTAAATTCTATTTAATTTCCAAGCTATGTGTTTGTGGAAATAATCCATGATTCTTTTCTTTAGTTTTCCCCTGTAAGTTGGTGCACCTTGAATTTAAAAATGTAAAAATAACTTGTAGACATGATCATTTTATCATGAAGTCTGAAGATCACACAAACAAAGTTCTGTATTATCTGAAACTTTATTCTCACTCAAATATTCAAGTTAATATCAATTATGGAAAATATTTATGTTAGTTTTCCCCCGTAAGTTGGTTCGCCAATTTTGCTTCATACAAGTTTCCAGCAGCGTACTTTTCTTAAGCGTCCTCAAGTAGTGATGTCATTACCATATTCTTAGCTGCAAACATATTAAATTATGAATTTGCGTACACTTTTATAAAAAGTGGAACAATTCTATTTCAATGCTTAATATTTTACTACTTAAAAGCTAATGATGCAATGTATCATCACACTACCATCTGCTTACCAAGGGTGAATTATCATATCTAATAGATATTTTTCTTTTTACATGTAAGCTATTATATATCAGTATAAATGCGCTCAGATTTACAACTACCCATTGCAGTACTGAAGCATCAGCTAGGTTTGAATTTGATTTTCTATTGAATTATCTTCCAAAATAAATTAGTTAAAACCTGATTTTCTTTCTTAGATATCTAATTTTAAATAATTATGAATTTAATTATTATCTAACTAAATCAACTGACATGGAAATTTATTCCTTAGTTAGATTGATTGTCCATGATTATTTTATGGGGCCGTCTAATTCTCGTTTTTTTTTTAAATTTTTTTAATCTTAAATGGCATCTAGACTATTTACTTATTACTGATAACTCCTTACGATCTGTCAACACGTTGAATTTCATTTTTGGTTTGAACTAATATGTACCTCATCAAATTATACTGAACTATACAATCTGCATTGTACCATTTTATTAGCATATTTTTAATGCCATGGTCAAGATTCCAGGACACACAGTAATATGTGTGATCAGTTACTAACACTATAACATGTGCGATGAAAATGAGTATTTACGGATGGTCCGCACTCCTCTGTACCACCTAGCATTAACCAAGGGGCAAATATATAATTTACACGTGTACATAATATTAAGGTGTCAACAAAACGATGTGCTACATCTTACATATATAGATATTTCTGTATTTCTCGCTAACTAATATAATTTATCAATAATAAATAACATTATTTCAGTCAGTGTTGTTGTTGTTTATTCATTTATTTTGCACAAAAAGAAAATGTATGGGGGATATGGAAGGGGATCTAGAACGGTTGTGTATGTGTGCGTCCAATACCTATTCTTCTAACATGGCATGCTAAATGTTGAAGTTGACCTGCATTTGTACTTTCATCAGGAAGTTTACTGAATTACATACTTTGTCAACTGTAGATGTGTAGTGAGCGGTGCTGGAAAAATAGCCATGCATGTCGTGGAAAAACTTTTGTCATGCGGTGCCATTCCCATTACAGTATCGGGTATACATCTGATTTTGTTCACATATTCACATTCTACGAGCATATGACAAACTATTCATATGCTTGATGTGAAACCAGGTTATATTTTGGTCATCGATGTCAGTGTTGTACCTTTTCAATTTCTAGCAAAAAACTCCATGATGTAGGTAGACACATCCAAAATTTAAGAAGTATGGTTTTGTCAGTGTAAGCTAGCATATTTCAATTTTTCATATGAACAAGCGAAGAAGCACATTATTCCATCTTATATAGTAGTGTATAAGTTCCCTATCTTTAGTTTGTATGTGTAACGTAGTTTATTTTTCATGCTGCAATAGATACCGAGGGCTATTTATTAGATGAAGATGGTTTTGACTATGTTAAGTTTTCACTCCTTAGAGACATAAAGGCTCAACAAAGAAGTCCGAGGTGTTAAATTATTTCCCTGTGCTTTACAAAATTTGAAATCATAACCTCTCTAGCTTGCATCTTAAAGTTTGTATTATTATAAACAGAGACTGCTTGAAAACCAATCCAAGGGATAGATATTTTGATAAAGCAAAACCGTGGAATGAAAGATGCGACGTTGCATTCCCATGTGCTTCACAAAATGAAATTGATCTACCTGATGCCCTTGCTTTTGTAAATTCTGGTTGCCACATAATCATAGAAGGTTGGGATGTGATTTTTTGACAAAACTGTGTCAAAATTTAATTTCCCCATGTCCTTTTTTCATACTGATGATAATAATATCAAATAAATCAGGTTCAAACATGCCTTGTACGCCACAAGCAATTGATATTTTGTGAAAGGCTTTAAGTTCTAATTGCTCCAGCAAAAGCAGCTAATGCTGGAGGGGTAAGAAATTCCTTCTTTGACCCTTTGTTACCATATAATATAGGAATTTTTATAGCTCACTTTTCAAAACATACAAATGATTTAGACCCATTTCAAAATATGTTATAGCTACATGTCTGCTTTTACCATGTTGGCGCTGATTTACAATATGCATTAGAGGATTTGAGATTGCACCAATCCAAATTTGTCATTTTTGTACACTGTCACGATTTAAAATTGTGTCAATGAAAATTATTTTAAGAACGAAAATATCACAACAACAAAATGGTATATTTATTGCAAGGAGGGATTGCATTGGAACAAGGATTGCTGTAATTTGCTTAACTATTCGTTGGTTAGAGTTAAACATAGCTCACTATCCACGCTGTTACATGCTTCCGCATTACAATAAAAAAATTGGCGGTCTCCCTCCCATTTTCACAAAACTCCTTTTTCACCAGTCCAAGATCTAAACCACAAAAAAATCCCCCTTTTCAGCGCCCATCAAATCCTAACTTGTTCGAATCCATCTGCCTCTATTATCACATACCTAGAATCCTACACTCTGTAATTTTATCTCTATATCATTTCGAGATATAAAATTGTTCCAGGTATGATAGTGTTGTTTTAGTATCAATTGATGTTAATTTTACATTAGACATATGCATTATATTAATCGATTTTATCAATTCTTTTCACTAACTGTATGATTTCTTCCTTCTTTTTTGGTGGTTGAGCTATGTAGCTTGACGGTGGTGTGCTTGGGTATTGAAATAGAAAGCTGAAACAGCAAATGGAGACTTTCAAAGTTGAAGTATTCCATTCTTGAGAGCAAAATTAGTTATCTGGAAGATAAACAGACAGCATATGACGATACTACAAGTGTGATTAATAAGTCTTGGGTGCAAGTAAGTGCCTATAAATTTGTTAATCTGTCATCATTATGCTGTCCAATTCTCTTTATTTGGTTGAACAGTTTTTCTTGATTGTTTCAACAGCTAGTCGATAATCTGAAAAACATTGTAAGATTACTCATGGGTATGAAAATGATAGATATGATATGGAAAGCTCTCAGACGATTAATGGTAGGATTTCATTCTTTTAGAAAGTCAACATATGAGTTTTATGATGTTTTTATATCGTCCTTGTTTTGGTTATTATTCATGACTAAGATATGTGTGCTATGACAATTGTGACATGGATTCCAAAAACAAAGCCGAACATAAAGGATTGGAAAGTACGATTTTACACAAGTTAATAAATAGATTAAGCCATTTTTATCAACAAATGCCTTATGTTCTTTATGTTGCATAGTTTATTTTATGAATGCCCCTGTTCTTGCTTTCTAATATATTATCTGTTTGTTTGTTTAGGTGAATTAGCATCTGCTATTTCAGAGTTGGATGAAATCAACTGTAAAATAGCATACCTTAAGATGCAAAAAGATGCTGCAGCATTTCAGTCTCCAATCCTTTTTCCTATGTTGGGAAGTAAGCCATCGGGTGAAGATAAGTTTAGAGATAAGGAAACTGAATCGAAAGATTTGGAGTCCTGACTAAAAAATATGAAGGTACACCTTTTCAACTTGCAGTAGTTTTCGCCTATATCTTTATTTTTTGTGTTCTGATATCCGTTCTTCTGAACAGGTTCTTGCATCAAGCAGGCTTGTTGAAATGAGAAACCTGCATGAAGGAAGAATAGATATTTAAAGAAACTAGCTGGTATAAAGGTGTGGTTAAATGGTTTTCCTCTTTTGTTTGCTTTATTTACTCAATTGCTAAGCATTTGAATTTGTCTAAATAGATGTACTTGTATAAACATATTTGCAGAATGCTGTGACTGATGTACAAAGCATCATTTCATCTCCAGCTTTCTTGTCACCATGCGAACGGCTAGATAAATCAAAAGCAGAAATGGATCTACACCGGACCTCCATAGAGAAACTACAGGTGATAACTGTTCAAGAAATGATTGTAGCCTCTGTAATCTTTATTATTCTTGACATGTGTATCTTAGTTGGTTGATGCTAGTTCAATTTTATCATGATAGGTCGAAAAGGATACTATAATCTGGCATGAAAATGAAGTTACTTTAAAAGCTGATTTGGTTGATGTTTATCAGAGACTCTCTACTTTCTCAAAATTTCATAGAGCTCATCTGGAACTGGATTTACAGAAATTACAGGAAGGATGGACTGTGATAGAAAGCAAGCTCGAACAAGCTTCGAAAGAGCCAGGTAATTTCCTTCTCTGTTGCTAATTTAAGTTAATAGTTTTGTTGGATTTCATATGCTTCAACTTATACTTTTTTCATCATGTTCTGGGAATGGTAATCAGTGCAACAATACCTTAATTTGCTTTTCAGAGTACTTAAATGTTTTTGGTCCTGTATTCGGCAGTATAAATATTTTATATTATTTCAGACAGAATTTCGACCAAGCATCATACAGTTCAATATTTTATATGCTTATTGCAATCTTTTGCGGTGGAAATTAAGGGAAGAATAAACTGGTTTTGTTTTAGAAATATTTTTTGATAACTTAAGCAATCTTTTGCCGTGTCAAAACTGATTTCATGTATATTCTTCCATTTAATGTTCAAGAATCTTGGTTTGCTGTTTTTTTTTTTTGAATTTTTCTTTAAACATCCTGTTACCTTTGTCAATGATGCATGTGGATTAGTTTATACGTATTGGTTGGTAAGGGCAGTAACCCTGATTTGATCAAAGGACTTCCGACAAACATGGCTCTTATTCAAACATGCTTTAGTTTTACTTGTAGGATCCAGTTCTTAAATGCAGTTATCAGTTGCACTTTTAGGTAGTTATTGATTTCAAGTTCTTTAACATGTTTCATAACGGAATAGTTTATATATATAAAATCTAGTTTTTAGGCTTCCAAATTCTAGAAGTTGTTCTGGTGAAATCCTTATATGCAGTAAAGTTTTGATACTTTCATTTTATTCATGATTTTATAACGGTCGTTTTTGCCACACTCAAACTCGGTTCGGCTAAAGAAAAGTTCTTTTGAAAATATGTATGCTGTTTTCTAGGTCTAAAGATTGAGAAAAGGTGACCATGAGTTGAGGCTGTTTATAGAAATGTACAGACGTGAATCAACCGATTCCAGATATTGCTATCACATTATTTCTGAAATATAGTTATTCACTCTATACGTTTTGATGAAAAATAATAGTTCGATCACAACTCTCATGGATGGGTTACATTTTGTGGTGTTATTGTTTTGTAGGAGACGATAAATGTTTTTATCAGGAAATGTTGGATTGCCTTAGCTCCTTAGTGTGTGTAGTTATCATCAAAGTTTTCAGTACAGTTGCATATACACACAGTATAACTGTAAATAGCTAATATGTTGTGGAAATCCTAGCCTTGGTACCCCCAGTTAGAGCACTAAAATAGCCGTGGAAACGAAATGAAGCAGAATCAATAGTATTAGGGTAGAATAACATGGATTATCTTGTGAAATATGGGAGCTGGTCTAACAGCAAAACCAGAGATAAAAATCACCATAATGCACTTCTTTCGGTTCGGAATCAGTAATTATATTTATCCTAAAAATAGTTTTGTGTTCAATACTATTGGTAAAATCAGTAAATGCAAAAAAAAACTGATGAATTAAGTGCAAAACAGGAAAATCGTAAAAAATATATCATTTATCTGAAAATAACAAAATCATGCAATTTTCATATTGATTAAAATATAACTGAATTGTAACAATGAATATATATTTTTCCTCTCAAAAAATGAAACTATATCAGTGCGATATTTGAAGTATAAACAAATAATATTGAATCTTGGATCACGTATGATTTGCACCTTTAAATATTATTTCCTTGGATTTGATAATCTGGTATGCCAAATTGCCAACTCTGATTATTTTGCTAGATTGACATAAAGCAAGGGGTGAAATGATACAGGCTTCATATATCAATATAATTTTCTTAGATTTGGATGCCAATTTCCCTTCCTTTCCAATCTTGAGATCAGCAAAATATTGCTGGCTGCAATGTTTATTTTTACTAAGTAATGGATTGCAAAAAGAAACGTGTGTTTTTCTCTAGCCATGTGATGTTGAGTGGGTAACTTGAAGAAACTTGTAGTCTGTCCTGGGTTAGAGTTGTTTTATATACAAATATGCTAACTGTGGATTGGTATAACTCTCAGTGTTCACTTTTATTAAACTTACTTTATGTATTTCTATTTCCCTAGAGTTGTTTTATTAAGACTTCCACTGATGTGAGAACGAGTACATTACTTGCTGAGCACGGCTTATGTGTTACTCAAACCAGCCCTTTTGGTGTAATTGTGCTTTCGTTACAAACACTAAATTAATCCCCAAAAATGAATATTTTGAGTTTATATTCATTAATCTATAGTAAATTCCATGTAAAACTAGTTTTATGTGTCCAAGCTCGGTAAGGATTTTGTCCAAGCTCGGTAAGCGATGAGCAGGAAAAAGTATAAAGAAACAATGAACATGAGAATCATGCAAAGAAAATGCTTTCTTTTTTGGCACCGTTCAGATCACAATTCAATGGTGCAATAATAAACAAGCACACTCTTTTGCATTGTTTAATAGTAGAATTAACTGTATCATGTGTACATACACTATTTAATATACTATGTAGGATTGTTGGTGACTGATTCTATAAAATCTATTGTTTATGCAGCAAAGCAAAAGAGAAGCTTTTGATTTTGATTTTGATTTTTTATTTTTTGTTTTTTGTTTACTCACTAGCTGGCTTGTCCCCCCTTATTCAATTGTAGTCATTTAATTTAATAAATGTCAGCTTCATATTTGATTTACCTGACTACTTGGTACATCTTTGAGGAAAGTAAACCGCATGCAACTTGTTTTGTGTGATTAGTCATGTTGCTATTTGCACTGAATACTACAAGATCCTACTGGGTATTTGTTTTGAGTTTATTTGATTCTTTGTTTTTGCAGATCAAATCTTTGGTAGCAGTCACAAAACCCGTTAACTTAAAGGATTCAACATATTCATGGAATGACTTAGTATTGAGATGTAAGTGTGTAATTCCTTACTGTTTGTAATTGGTGAATGCATATTTTTGCATATATTATTATATCAATCAGAATTATTTTTACCAGGTTTATAACTGCAGAACTTGCAACTTTGTCCAAAGCAACATCACTTGAAGTAGCAGCACCTGAATAATTGGTTAGTTTCATTTGCATTACATTTTATTTCGACTAATAGCAGTTTAATTATTTCCCTTGGAATTTATTTTTCCTGCTGCCTCCTTTTGCTGTTTGAGTTGTTGCATGTACATTTATTACTTGAAGTTATGTAATTATTTTATTAACTATAAATTTAAACTCGACTATTTTGTTAACTAAATGGAATAGCGGTTACTGACTAGAAGACATGAATTATCATCAAGCTCATTTTTCGGTCATCTTATGGAACAACTTGCGCTGTATCCCTAAGTGTGCACTGCAAGAAAATATTGTATTAATAGCAAGCGAAGAAATGGAATAGTGATACATTGTTACGAATGCTATGCTCAGTTTTGATGTATAATATGTTTTTATGCTGAATCACCTGGGCAATGGGCATTTCAAAGATTTTGTCGTATCTGTAATGCACTAGTTGAAATATCACCATCCATCATCATCCATTCTTTTATCTGAAGATATTGTGTATGATAAATGTTATGTCAAGTGATTGTTCTGCAGCTAAAATCGTAATCAATGGGGAAGTTAATGTGAGGGAGATGCAGAAGAAATGTAAACGTTTGATCAATAGAATATAATTTTATGGCACCTTATCAGTAAAAGAACACATTATGTAGTTGAATTAAATTATATACGGTGCAATCTAGGCAAATTAGAAACTCAAATCAGCTATCTATCAGTCTATTTCATTTAGACCTGGTTTAAACTACATAACTGTAATCTGTATGCTTACTATCGGAGATGCTGTATGATCCAAAGAACATATTATGTAGCTGAATTAAGTTATATGTGGTGCAATCTAGGCAAATTGTACCTCAAGCCGGCTATTTATCAGTCTATTTCATTTAAACCTGGTTAAATTATATACTCCCCTTGAGTTCAATGATAAAAGATAGCTCTATCATTTGTTATAACCACGAGCAATGCATGCTTCGAGGGGAAAAAATAATGTAAAAGTGATGTTTGCACCTCAGTCTACTTCTGTATCACGTATTGTGTATATAGCAATAAAATGCCATGTTAAGTGATATGATGGAACATGCAGGAGAATAGAATGCTCTTTGAAAAGTATGGCTGACGGAAGCGATATTTCAGATGCTTCAGAGAGCAGTAGTAACAGAGGGTATAGATTAGTTAGATTTATCAAATCATTCAAGAGTAAGATTACATCTAGAATCAAGAAGCTAATGGATGGTTTACCTGTAAAAATTCTGTTTTTCTTGTTAGGGTTTTATTGTGCCACTGCATTTGCAACTGTAATAGGGCAGACGGGGGACATGGGACTGGCATATTCAATCGACATTGAAAAAAGGTGCAAGATAACTATTTGTGAAAAATTATGGAGATATTTTTCCTTTCATTTGTTGTGTGAAATATTGTGTGCTTATCTTATGTATGGAGTTACTAAAGACTAAGCATCTATGAAACCAGTAAAGATTTTAATTTACGGGCGCGTTCTTTATATTTGAATTAGGAAATAGATCTAATATTGATTTATTTACACCATTGCTTATCTTGTTTTCTAAGGCAGAAGAAAGTGAGGATTGCCAACAAATGTAGCTTGTAAACCGTGATGTTTTTGGCGCATCAACATGCACTGTCATGTCTGTAGCTTTAACATCCCTATAAATTGTTAATCATTTTCAGATGGATTGTGTTTCATTAAGATCCCGTTTGAAACAGAAAGACTATGACATGGCAAAGTGACGAGAAGAACGCCAAATGGTATCATTTCGACTAAAATTACATACCAATTGATTAGTTAATTATTCATATGAGCATTACGGCACATGTTTCGCGCGTGAGTTTTCTATTTACAAATTGCATATGTTTTAACACATTTAAAAAAAGAACAAATATTTAATCATATTTTGCATTGAAATTTATAATTTTTGAAACTTAACGGTCGGACAAAAGGTTGCGCTTCTATTTCAATTATCAATAAAGATTATATCTAACAATTATGTTTGTGTATGTGTATGTAGGCCTGTCAATGGGCAGGGTTCGATCCGGGTATTATAAAATCCAGACCCGAGTCCAATTACAACAATTAAAAACCCGAGCCCGACCCGAGCCCGACCCGAACCCGCAGGGTATTTCAACCCAATATCCGTGCCCGGCCCGTCAGGCTTTTTAAGCCCGTTGGGTAATAACTATATACCTAACTCAGAATATTTACGTTAAAACTATATTTTAAAACTGCTACTCTGGTAAAATTCGTATACAACCAATGTTAACACCTAAATTGGATAGTGATGTAGTCAAGCTCATAACAAAAGTATGCAAAAACGTCTACATGTAAACAAACATGGTAAATAAATAACATACATGCTCATGTTTTGATACGACGAAAAACTAAAAGTCGGGTCGTGCCTTTACCAGGTCGAGTTTTGATAAAACTGTACCCGACCCGGATCGGGCCTAAGTCGGGCTTGGGTAGTAAAAGGCAAAATCCGTACCCGCATTAATAGGGTGGGTTCGGGCCGAGCTCGGGTCGAAACCCGTACCATTGACAGGCATATGTGTATGTGTGCACGTCTGTTAGTATATACATTTTGGCACATGCAATGCACGTGCCTATAAGCTTTTCATTAAATTATTAAATTTGAAAGTTTTATGTAGTTTGATAAAAATAAACTGAAAAATGTAATTTTTGTGTTGGAATAAGGTTTGAACTTGTAACATTATTTATGTTTAAAATTTTCAATTGAAAATAGATGTTAGTATTTGTTTACAGTAAGATTCGAATTCATGATCTCTTGTTTGCATAGAAGGGCATTTTTGAAATTTCACGGTCGGACCAAAAATTATGTTTTTATTTTAAAGATTAATAAAGATTTATAGATTGGTTGATTTATCTAGGAAGATCTTGCATTACCTATTCTAATGCAGCCATACATATTTGAATATATGTTTGACTCGTTCTCTGAAATCTAATTATAATTATTTTTGAATATGCCTAAAGTCTAATTATAATAATAGCAATTTAATATTCTAATATATATATATATATATATATATATATATATATATATATATATTGAAGAGTTCACGGTCGGATCAGAAAATTACGCTTCCAAGCCAACTATTAATAAAGATTATAGTTCAACCAACAAAATTGACGATTCTTCCATAAAAACTGCTGATTTCTTTTGGTGCATTAAAAGCATTGTTTTCTAAACTACTGTATGTTGACTTTGACTACTTAGCCGCCTCTCTGTTTTTGTCGGCAATTTCATTTCTTTGTCTTTGATTATCCTTGGCATGTGTGGATGCATATCCTAATTACCCATACTTTAGATCGGTGAAAATCAATCGAGATAAAAGAATGGTATTTATTTTATTTATAAATCTATTTGAGTTTTATAAAAATCAACAAAATTTGAATTTTTTTCGCTAAATTTATTAAAGTTTATGAAAAGTAAATTAGTTTATAAAAATCATGTTCTCTATTTGGAATCTTTGTTAAATTGTTATAAAAATTGACCAAGCTTTATAAAAATTAACTAAATAATAAAGATTAACTTTATTTAGAATAATAATAATAATAATATAATATAGTAGTAGTAGTAAAAACATAATAACATAGTAATAATAACAATCAATTAACTAAGTTAATTAAGTTTTATAATAATTAAATAAGCTAACCTATTTTTTTTTAAATTAAATAAGTTAATAAAATTTAAGTTTCATAAGAATTAAGTTTATGAAATGTTCTCTATTTTGAAATCTTTGTTAAATTGTTATAAAAATTGACTAAGTTTTATAAAAATTATCTAATTTTTATAAAAATTAACTAAGTTGAATAATAATATAATATAACTATAATAATAGTAATAAAATAATATAATAATATTAATAATAATATAATAATAATAGGACAAGTTTTCAAAGTAGGCTAATTTTCGAATCAATTTCGCGATCAGTGTTGGTTTTGAAACTTATTACCAAACATGGCTTGTTTCAGCCCAGTCAGCAGTCCAGTCAGCTTTTTTGTAACTGCCAGGAAAAAAGCGCAACTCTTTGTTACGCCTTTGACATCCAAATTTATTTTTTACGATGCGCAACTCTTAGACGCGCACAATTTTTTTATAATTGTGCGCACCTAAAAGTTGCGCATAGGCATTGTAATAAGCAGGCGTAACTCATAGTTGCGCCTGCTACAATATCGTGCAGGCGCGACTATGAGTTGCGCCTGCACAGGTTGCTGCTGTTAAAACAGAGGCAGTAGCAACATTTTGCTCCAACCCCTTCAAAACATTTCCCAACCTACTTCATCTTCTTCATGGCCAAATCCAACATCCCCAAATCCATTTTTTAGCCAATTTGCATAAAATTATCACAAAGTTTCTAAATTTCTTCTTCGTTTTTCGATTAAACCAAAGCTACGACAATCCCTTCACCCACATTCACATTACCATTAATTTATATGGATATTGGGAGATTCCGGATGAAGTATTGGTGAAATATGTTGAATGGATGGAAGCTGAAAATGAATTTGTTCTTGGAACTCGGTTTGAAACAGTTTCTGAAGCTCAATTTGAGATAGTTTCGCCAGCCAATGGTGTTGCTGTTCAATCTGCTTTGGATAATCAAGTTTGCTTAGGCGAACTGAATCAAAGACCGAGAAAACAAATTAGCGCGAAGGACGAGTGAGACAAGATACACATCCACTTTGCCACCGTGTAGATGTTTGTGAGGTAGTTGTATGCAAGACTCAGACAAATGTTGGACGTCGGTTTAACGGATGTGTCGGTTACCTTGATCATATAACTAACCCGAAAGGTGTTGAGTGTTGTAATTTCTTCAAATTGCTAGATCGTCCGTTGACCCCTAGGGGAGTGGAGTATGCAGTAGAGATGCAAGCCGAAGTGAGACGTTTGGAAAAGGAAAAAAGTCTGCTTCGACATCAAGTAGACTATTTGCAGTCCGTAAATCCAATTTGAAAAGGGTTCTAGTAAACTGGGTAGTGCAACTGTAATGTAATGTATGCTTAAGTTTCAATGAAGGCTATATTATTTGGTTGTATTTTTACTTGGTTGTTTTAATGGATATGCAATACATGATGTATTATTGTTTGTTTGTTATGTTTATTTAACGGTAGATGTAAAACTATGGAAATTCATAATTTTGTTGCGTATAAATTAAATCAAAATAACATAACATAGCAAATAATTTAAATGTTTGACATAAGATAACCTTTGATAACAAAGTTGCGTACAGAATAAAAATATAAGTAATATAGTTCACGAATGATAGAAATAGTAGAAACAAGTAAAATATTTGTTGTTTTCCACAAAGTTCTTCTCTTATGACTCAAGTTACCGCATTATCCACATCTGTCCTGTCTTCTATCCTCCATTTCGTCCATGACTCCCTTTATTCTTATGGACCTCGGTCTTCCTATATTCCTTCGCGTTGGCGGCGTGAGTATAGTAGAGCCTTCATGTACATCCCAATATCTACTGTCGGACATTGGATAAAAAACCAAAGAATAACTATGTCTATAAATGTCTGTCGTAAACCAGGATGAAATAAGATCATGGTAAGCTCTGTTCGCTCCTCCTCTACATCGTGCGCATGCAGCTAAAACATGGGAACATGAAAAATGGGCTAGAATAGGAATATTGCATGAACAGCTGCAGTTGTCATTGGCGATATTTACTATGTAGTTGCACATGTTTGTGTCTTTTACTTGCCACCCCGTCAAGCTGAACCTGTTAATGCACATATTATGTGCTTCTGCTGAATATTTTTCTATCATTTTGTCATAATTTGGCATGAGCGAAGATGCATAATCCATTCTATCAGTACGTCTTATGTAGAAGTAGCTATTGAGACGATGAAAGGTACATGCCACTAACGCTTTTACGGTAACGATCTTGCACATTTAAGAACTCCATTGAAACTTTCCGAAGCATTGGTAGTCATTATACAGATACGTTCACCGTCGTCCTTGTAAAGAGCCCACTGTTCGTCGTTATGTCGAAGACTTTATCAATCCATCTGCCAGCAGCCGGACTCACATTTTTTAGTTGCTCTCTGAGTTCTTTGTATATTAAATCATCTCTTGCTTCAGCACAAACATGAAATAAGTTTTGCAAAATCTTACTACCAAAACAGCGTTTTTAAAGTTTTCTTTCAAATGGCAAACGCAGAAGCGATGATGATGTGGTCTTCTCCACTTCTCTTGCAAGGCGGTTGGAATTTCTTTCATTCTATCGGAAATGAATGTAATGCATCTTGCATTTAAAGATGGGATTAAGTGTCCTATGCATGAAAAAATCAACCCCAAGTTTCCACCTACTCGGTCCGTACAATAGCAAATGCCAAAGGAAAAAGAGAGTTGTTTGCATCAACGCCTGTAGCCACAAGCAACGTACCTTGATATTTACCATACAGATGTGTTCCGTCAATAGAAAGAATCAGACAACAATGCTTGAAACCTGCAATGCTCGGTCCAATTGTCCAGAAATCCCTCCAAAATTGTACTCCTTCTGTATGTACATGATAAACAGTACCCGAATTGCATTTCTTTATAACACGAAGAAACTGAGACAAGTCATTGTACGAAGATTCTCAATCGTCAAATATTTTAGTCACCGCTTTGCTAAGTCCTTTCCAGGCACTCATGTAGCTTATCTGAATTTTGTAAGTGTTTGCCATAAGTTCTTGAACAGATTTTGCAGTGCAACTTGGTTTCGAACGAATATGTGGAAGGACTTTGGTGCAAATGAATTTGGCCATTTCTTGGTTGTGGTTTGAGTTGATGATTGGATTTGAGAAAGCGTGATCACCATCATATTTTTTTATCATCCAACAACCAGCATGATCTCTTTTAGACAAATTGCATGAAGCCGCCATGGACAATTAGCATCAATATCACATATAGCAGTGAACTCTTTGGCATGGGACTTTATGTTTTTAAATGAAACTGAACACTTTATCGACCATTCACTTGTATGTTCAATTAAAGATTCCTTCGATTTAAAAATCATACCAACTCGAGGTCCTTTCTCCACACATTCTAGTTCAAACATTTCGTCGGTAAATTGAAATTCTTGCATAACAGATCTTTCCATAATTGTATCATTGCATTGGTCATCTTCTAACGGATCTTCCATCTCGATATGCTCATCAGTGTCATCAACTTCCTCTGGAATATCATCTAAATGAGCGTCATTGTTAACATTCATAGCATCAATCAATGTTTCATCGTCGTCAAGTGAAGCAGCGATTTTCATGCTATCCAAATAAGAAATTTCAATATCAGCATTTCCACCCTTCATATCCTTGGTGTCAACATCTTCATCTTCAATTTCATGCAAGTAGTCGTTTGAATTCGGGGTTGGAATTGACTGTGGAGAATACAATGGATATGGAAGGAAACCATACCCGGGTGACTGCGATGGATATGCCATTACACCATACCTGTACACAAATATTTGACTGTTAAGTACAAAAAACATGAATAAAACATTCATACAGCACATAAAAGCATATACAGCTGCTTGTGCGTAAATGTTCGGTGGTTGGTAAAAGTAGTGTGGTAATACATTTAACTTCGCTCAGTAGTATTACTGGATCCGGGTTGGCTTGCATAATCACAGATTTGAGCTTGCTGTTCAGTTGTATGTACCACCTCCATCTTCTTAACATACAGATCAATTACTTTCATCCCCACACGAAACATAGAATCAGCGTCGTCGTCGTTTACCTCAATAGCAATTGATCCGTCATCTGTTATCCATTTACTAACCAACGAGATGTCGATCTTCTTATCTTTGTAGCTTTGTAAATTGCCGTTTTCAGCTCAAGAAATTGCAACCCCTCCTGACTTTCGATCCTTTACGTTTTTCGCCAACATGGTTGGCTTGCTATTTTCATCGATGACTAAGTCACCGTCATAGTGGAAAATAATGGCACGGTATTCACGATATATCAAAAGTACGTAAAGTTAAATGTCAACACTAGATCTATCAAAATTAGTGGAGTAGGGTTTCGATTCTTTACCTCAAGTGAAGATGATCGTGCAATCTTTTGTTTATCTTCGTAGAATTAAATGATTTTGAGTCGAATGTTGTGTTGCTGGTAGTGAAAATAATGGCAATGGAGGTTAGGGTTTCTAAAAGAAAATGGATTTGAGGAGTTATGTTTGTTTGGGGAGGAGTTGTGATGTTTATATGTTGTTGGGCCAGGGGATAGCCCAGGTACGCAGGCGCAACTTTAAGTTGCGCCTAAACGAAAATACTTGGCGCAACTCAAAGTTGCGCACAATATATTCATGAGGGCGCAACTAAAAGTCGCGCCTGCAACTTTTCAGAGAGCACATAATATTCTTGCACGATTCTAAGTTGCGCCTGCAACTTTCCAGATTTCCAGAGAACAAATAACATATGCAACTTTCATAAAACATTAACTTTCATATAATAACAACCTATAAGTACAACATTTCATTCAAATCGGTGAAATATTTCATACAAAACATCATATTTCATATAACAACATGTTTCAAGTCAATAACACAACATCGCAACACCTACAAACCAACAAGTTTCAAGCCAATACAAATTCAACACAAAGCAACCAAACGACAGATCAACACAACCCTATCTTCTTACGTTTTCGCGGTCGCTTTGTTTTCTTTGTGTTTGCGTCGGAGGCGGTTGAGATGGTCCAGCTTCAACTATTTCCTACCCCGGCTGGCTACCTTGTGAAGGACCCCTTGTGCCTCTAAAACGTCTTCTTTGGTAGGTACGACCAAAAGCATGGGGTGGACGAGGCACATACGGTGGTGGTCTTTCTAGCTTATGCCTACCAAGAAGCGACTTGATAGTTTCCTTGATGTTGAAGCACTTTCCTTTTACTCTGTCCTCATTTGCAGGATCTGCAGGACATCGTCAACTTTATTGGAAATCATACACAACCCTTGAACCTAGAACACAAGAATCAATGATGCAAGTAAGCAAAGCTTGTTGAGGAAGTTAAAAGGTTAAAACTTATAAACACGTTCCAACTGTTCTCGTGGAGCATATCTGGGCAGTCTAGTTGACGATTCTTTAAGAACAAATCGCCGCGTGATATGCCAGTACCAACTATAGTATTGTTTGATTGATATTCTTGGTATGCGTTTAGCATGAACTTGATCCAACCTGTGATCCTACCTTGCGACGTACGTGTTGTACAAGTCTCTATTCCAACCGTGTGGGAAAATCTGCTCGGCTGAATCCGGTATATGCCGATGAAAGCCAAATTGCCTCATCACTCTGCCGGGGTAGTGCATGGCTAGACTTTGCAAGCAAATAATCGGTGTCCTTGCATACCAAGTCTGCTCTCCATCTAAGCAAATAGGCGGCAGATCATGTACGATCTCAGTCGTGTATAACGTTCAGTCAACAACATGCTCGTCCATAACATCAAGCTCATTGCTGTAGAATGTGGGATGACAGGCTGGATTATCTCTCCAACGTCTATCTCCGGTCCATCTACAGTCATAAATAAAATAGTGTGTGAATATTGGCAGAAATCAAAAAGTTTTCGGTGTAAATTTCAAGTTTCTTTACCTTGCCCCGTACGGTAATCCCGGAGCGACATTGGCACGAACATTTGGCCGTCCAACTGAAATATGCGTTCAAGACCATACCTGCATATTATCAATGTTAAGAACAAAATATTTCATAAATTTGGTACACCAATAAGTCAAACCCGACATACCTGCAGAAGGGTTAGGCAACCTGCTAACCCGTTCGTCTTTCTTAGTGCCACATTATCCAACTCCTTATACGATGTGCATAAAACCGCGCCACCCCATGAATAATTGAAAATGGTGGTAAAATCCTCTAGCAAGTACAATCGTTTAACGCTAACTCTACCATTCGAATGGTTCAAAAATAGACGAGATGCTATAAGAAGCAATATGACAGCCCGTGTCAACTGTTCTGGCTCCTCAATAGATGAATCGATTGAAATCTTCGTACCGATTATAAGGTCATTTATCCATTTGACATTCTATTCTCTTTTATTGACCACCGCTTCCAATGGTGGAATTTCACCAAGCAAACGTTGACAAATCTCATTGACGTCCACGTTACCGCCTTAGTTCAACATAGCGCCTTTGATGGAAAGGCCAAGCAAAATAGATACGTGTTGCAGTGTAATTGTCATTTCTCCAATGGAAAAATGAAAAGTGCAAGTCTCAGATCTCCATCTATTGCATAAAGCCGTGTATAAATACCTGTCAAAATTGATATATTTAATCTGCACGAAATATCAAAATTCTACTTGATGAAGTAATTGTTGAACCTGTTGATCTTCAACCATCTCCATCAAATCTTCGAAACTTTGCTAATGATCCAGATAATTCACTGGTTTTACACTCTGCAAAACAAAGAATTATAACTTATAGTTAATTCAAAATACGAAAATGTTTGCAAAAATTTACTATAATTACAAAACAAATAATATTACCTTCATTAACTCTTCAAAATTAGAGCGGTGATTATTCTGCATATAAAGCACGCTTTCGTCTACCGGTCCGCTTTCCGGTTCTTCAAAGTTTATGCAAAAAACAACCGAATTTTACAAGTCATTTACAATCAATTAGTGATTCAACGCTTCAAATTGGATTATTAACATATAAAACGAGCTAATTGACGGTATTTTTAGCAAATACAACCAAATAGTAAGAAAATTAGAATTTAATCAAAAAAACTAGGGTTTTGAAAATTACCAAAATCTATTTGTGTTGAAGAGGATCCCGCTTCCATTGCTGTAGCTTTGGTTTAATTGAAGGTTGAAGAAGAAATTTGAATAATTCTTGATAATTTGGTGCAAAATGGTTAAAGATTGAGTTTGGAGCTGATGTATTCGGACATGGAAGAAGGGGTTGAGGTTAGGAAATATTTTTGTGTAATGAATGGAAGGGTTGCCGCTGCCTCTGTTTTAACAGCAGTAACCTATACAGGCGCAACTCATAGTTGCGTCCGCACGATATTATAGCAGGCGCAACTATGAGTTGCGTCTGCTTATTACAATGCTTATGCGCAACTTTTAGTTGTGCACAGTTATAAAAAAATTGTGCGCATCTAAGAGTTGCGCATCGTAAAAAATAAATTGGGATGCCATAGACGCAACTAAGAGTTGCGCTTTTTTCCCGGCAGTTACAAAAATGCTGATTGGACTGCTGACTGGGCTGAAACAAGTCCTGTTTGGTAATAAGTTTCAAAACCAACACCGATCGCGAAATTGATTCGAAAATTAGCATACTTTGAAAATTTGTCCATAATAATAATAACAACAAAAAATTAACTAAGTTTAAAATAAGTAACTAAGTTAATTAAGTTTCATAATAATTAAATAAGCCAATGGTTTTTTATAAAATTTAATAAGTTTATTAAATTTAATTAAGTTTTATAAAAATTAGTAAGTTTATAATGATACACATGCAATTATTGAATAAAGTATTTTAAACAAAATTTACATCCATTTCAGGAAATTCCATATGTTATTGATATTGTTTCCATATGATTATATAAACTAACTAATTTTTATAAAATTAAATAAAGTTTATATAAATCAATTTAATTTTATAAAAATTGACTAAGTTAATGAAGTTTCATATAAATTAATTAAGTTCCATATAAATTAATTAAATTTATATAATTAAGTTTCGTGCACAAACACATATGTATGTATAGTTATAATTGCTAATTGTTGAATTTCTTTTTTGTAGGTAATTATCCATCTATGGTGCATACAAATGACAACATGTTATTGTATATTAGCGACTGTAAGTTCTTTTGAAGGAACACCTTTTTTGGTTTGCACATTTAATCGTCGTGTGTAGTACGATCTTTTTATCACTTGTGTTATTTACACTTCTAATGTAATGTTCATTAAATATTACGAAATGTTATGCATTATATTATGTGAATGTTGAATGATTAGTTATATTTGTTTAATGTGATCTATATGATTGTGTGGAATTATACATTGTTTATGTAAATTTGTCGATTATAATGTGATAATGGATATGTACATATTGCAAAAATGATTTTTAAAACACTGTTATGAGCGCAATTAATAAGACTTTTTATAGCATGTTCAAAACGCTATAGAAAACATGTTTTTTTTTACATTCTTTCTTCTGCTGCAATAACATGTCACTAATTTGTTACAACATGTTGATTTATAGCGTTTCTAAAAACCTTTAAAATCCTTTCATAGTGTTTTTTAAATGCTTTTAAATGGTCATTTTGTTGTAGTGTATACTAGTGCCATTTGAAATCGCGTCGGTATAAAAAGCTTCTTCACCTTACATGGTAGAAATTGGCTTATACTTGTAATTAGTACCGAAAGGGGTTTTTTTTTTGTTTAAGTTTCGAAAATTGACCTAAACTGAAAACATAACTACACTAAGAAACTTTCTAAGTTTATGTTCAAAGATTTTCAAATTTCATTCTAAGCTAGACATAACTACACTAGTGACTTTACTATATCTCAATTAGGGTGCTGTTGGTGAAATTGAAATGAGTCAGGAATGTAATTTGCTCCAGTGGTCGGCTGAGGACTTTGAGACTAAGTTACAGGTTGTTGTCTTGTTACTTAATTCCAAATCATTGTGGTTGTCTTGGTATTAATTCCATACCATTGTCCTATATGCAAATTTTAAATATATTCTACAAAGATTATATGCAAATTTTGAATGTATTCTATAAAGGTTGAAATTAAGCTACATTTATACGTCAACTCTTAGTTCACCATTTAACAACTATAGTTCCTTAATATGGCAAGCATTCAGACTTTTTTGGGCCAATAGGACTAACTAGTTTCCTTTTATTGTAGGATTTATATTTGTAGAATTTTTTTTATTAATACAGTGTAGTGGTCTCTTTGTGGTTCCTTTATATCATCCTTAATTTTTTTTCTTTCAAACATAATAATAATAATAAGAGAATGATTGTGACGATCCACATTTTGAAAGGTTTAAATTGACAATAATCCATACATGTCCAACTTAAACAATCCGGAACGTAGATAATCAATAAGGTGAATAAGAGAAATAAGAAAAGAAGAAGAAAACAAACACATAGTCTCACAGCGGTAACGATAAAATATAATAATGGAAAAACAGTTTATGAAGTTGTTTATACATTTGATTATAATCTACACATTTATCAGAGTTATACACACACACACACACACATTAGGGATAAGTGATCAATATACAGGATAGCATGAATAAGGGAATAATAATAATAATAGTAATATACCAAAATCTTCCACTTCGTCCTCCGGAGAATAATCTTTAATACGTTGAAAAACCCAAGACTGACCCGAGCGTAATGAAAAGACAAAACACTCGAGTCGGGTCTAAAATATTCTTATGTAAGTCAAATCAATATCACAAAATATGACTGTAATAACTTAAGAGATGTTATGGGATTTTCCATCTCCTGAGGATCCGTTAAACTATTTATATATAATAGTATACGCTATAATAGATAGTGTCTATCAGTAAAATAAATATCAAAGTAGCGTTAAGGCTTTACATTATCCCCCTTAACATATTTTTACAGTTTTAAACCAAAGTCGTAATGGGTCGTATAGGGATAAATATGACAAGGCACGTGAGACAATGCCCAAGGTAGGATTCTACCAGTTTACCTTTATTGGCTGGTCGTAACTCATCCGTGGCTGACCGTGACAATCAATTCAACCGACAAAAGGTGTACCCATCGAATATGAAATCACAATAGTAATACGAGGGATCAACGTCGCTAGAGGTGGCTAACCTCGATGGCCAGACATATGGTCCTGTTTTAGTCATTTTAATTATGACATGAGCGTCAAGGCTATCCATCATCGTTCTCTTACTTCATTCTAGTAAACGTTGCCAATTCAACAACTACATTCTGGATATCATTCACTACGTACATAGTTGTTACAGTGGTTCCAATATTGATAGAGAGTATGCCAATAAGAGACCCCGGTCACTTTAACAACCAAATGTCGTTTTACACACTGGTTGGTTCTTTTACGATTTGAAATCATCGTATTTACTCAAAATATACCATATCCATTTCGAAATCATCATATTCGCTTCAAAAACCATATTTTTTTACTTCAAATGTTAATTCAATTCGATATATCGATTCCATTTCAAAACTTGATTTGAATTACAATTTTGGTTATAATTCACTTTAACCCAGTTCGCTTTTAAATGAAGAATTAAATATAAACATTCCACCCTTTTGACCAGTTTGAATTTTTTGAAAATAGTTTAAAATAGCTATGTAGCTAAAGTAGTTTAATAGAAAATAATTTGAGTATTTAAAATGGATGTTCATATAGTAAAATAGTTGAGAAAATCAAAATAATTTGAAAAGGATATAGATTTGTAAACCGTTTATACTAAAAAAATTCATTTAAAAATAGTTTCAAAGTCAAACCAGCTCCCTTTCCAAATTTTCCAATTTGAATCAGTTCCAATTTCCATTTCGATTTAATCGATTCAATTTCGCTTTAAAGTCGAATTTTACTTCGATTCCAAATTAATTTCAATGCCAACTCCAAATTAATTTCAACTCTAATTCCAAATTAATTTAAAATTCCAATTCTAAATTAATTTAAATTCTAATCTCAAATTAATTTCAACTCCAAATTTAATCCATTTCGATGTATATCAATTACGAGTTCGATATCCAAAATATCAATTCAAAACACTTAAATCAAAGTTTCGTTCAATATTCAATTTAAAATCCTAATATTCAAATGTAATTAAATTTCGAGCTCGATTTCAAAATATCATTTTATATCACCTTTTACTTAGAAATATTCAAAGCTCGAATAAAAGTCCAATCTTTTAAGACAATTCAATTTTCTGAAATTCACATCATATTTCTATTATAACATAAAAATCTCAACTTCAATTATTTAAAACGTTCCTATTTCAAATTTAAATTTCTACATTCCGAGTTCCAATTCAAAAATAATTCGATTTCCACAAATTCGATTTTTTCCTTAAAACCAAATCATTTAAATATTTCCAAATCAAATTTTTTAAAATCGTTAAATTTAACCAATCAGGTGTCCCTATATAATTCTCTGCCCTATGGAAAAGTGAATCAATTATTTAAATTTAATTCCAGGGATGGATGTATACCATTTCAGCCCAAAATAAATGTCATAGGTATATATCATTTCAACCTATTTCTTAATTTATTCAAAATAATTCAATTTACAGTTTTATATACTGTAAATAATATACAGGATGATAATAGGATATATATAAAATAAATAACCATCCAATCATTTGAAAATCAACCAATTTTCATACACCACAATCAATCATCCAAACAAGCAATAATTCACAACAACTAACCAATTCATCGATAATCAGGGATTTCACTAGTAGTTAAATTCAAATTCAACTATCAATTCAAATCATATTTATTGGTTTAGATGTCAATTAAATGACAATTAATTTATCAAACAACCATCAATAAATTTGAATCAATTTGCGATATAAATTTTTACTAACATAAAAATGTATTAGTCAAACATGGGCGTATAAAACACTCACCTTGCTTGAAACTGAAAACTTTTAGTGTCAAATAAATTCCATTTCAACTTCATATCGTAGATGACGTTGATACTAGTCCAACACAAAAGACGGCATCCAAATCCGATCTCGCACGTAAAAATTATGGATTAATAAACGTTTCAATTATACTAATCTATTTTCTTAACAAATGTGGTAAAAGTTAATTACCCAACTAAAGATAGTTAGTCGCCTAATCCCTCAGCATAATCACGCTCGACTCAACCCTGCTCGCGCTCGAAAAACCAAAACCCGCCGCCATTCCCTACCTCTGATCGCCGTTGCACAGCCAGCCATGCCAATCCTCACCTCGGCCTCAGCCACGCCGTTGTCTCCTTCCATCACGCACGTGCTCACGGGTGACAGTCGCGCCTAACCCTAAACAAAGAACGCCGCTCGAACTGTCGTTGTGCTCGAACTGTCGCCACTGCTCTCCAATCGAGCTTGAGAAGATCGATCGAGACACGATCGTGAATTTTTCTTTCGATCTGATGATTTGATATTTTTCTTTTCTTTCGGCTGTTGTTATTTGCTCGATTTAAAATTTGAGATAGGAAAAAGAAAAGGGGGAACGGGTAAGAAGGCGTGGTGAATGAGCATAAGGTTAAGTAAGCTTATAAATAAAAAAATATCTAGCTACTAAACACATGAAATTTTCGAAATCCAAACAAAGCTGCTGCTTGGCATTCATAATGTTTTACCCCCATTACGAACACAATAGAATTAGTTTCGAGGCCTAATTCGATCATATGCAGAAGATAACTTTTCAAATCAATTATTTTAATTAAATCCAGAAATTAATTTCTATGCATTTCAAGCTCGCACGGCCAAATGACAAGTTTAAACGATGCAAAACTTGAAATTCCACAATCGTTCACTATTATGGATCCGATGAAACTAGTTTCGTCGAAGGCCAAAAATGGCTATTTTTACTCACTAATTATAATATAAATTTCCAATTTCAAATTGTTTGCTTTTAAATTCAATTTTAATAGTAAACGATCTTCATTAATATCCAATTAAAATTTAAATCAATTTTCGATACCATTTTCATTCATAATAATTCAAGATTCAATTATTTAAATAATTGCAATATTACATCTAAACGATTTATTTTCCAGTGAATCACCATTAATAATTAACTCACCATTTATTAACCATTTTTATTCAATTATTATATCAAATTCTATAATTTAAAATAGTTAAAAATACGGATCGTTACATTCTCCCTCACAAAAGTTTTTGTCCTCGAGAAGGCGTTAGTACAGAATTTAATACTTGATATATTTTCTCAAAATAATCAACTTGTAAACATTAAAATCTTATTTACAAAACCTTTTCTACGCTCTCGCTACGCCCCTCCGATATCGGTTTTACAAAAAATATAACTTATATATATAACAAGTTATAAATTTTTTAAACTTCAAAATTTTTCTAACTCCCGGAATCACGGAAAATTTCGGCAGAGCCTCCTTTGCGTGGCTCGATTGGAATTTTTTTACAGGATAATATATAACACAAATATACCCAATAGATATCAAATATACATCTCATCTCAATAATGAGGCATCCCGAAGGGAAAAGATATAAACTCGCGGTATATAATCCGAGATGTGTACCTTATTATTGTTAATACAAGAGAGTTCTCTCGTATTAAGCAAGCAAAAGCAACCTAACGCGCAATCGAGCTCCAAAAGCGAGCATATGTCCTTCCATACCTACTAAACACTCAATAATAGATGAGAATATGTATATGGAAAGAGAAATCAATATTTAACATAACTATGCAACAACTATATAAGCCAACATAGCCATGCAATAAAAGAAACATCCATAGAATCGTATTCATACAAGTTTTATTCATAACTATACTATTATTCAATGTCAACATTTTGATTCATACACTTCCATTTCTATTAACTTCCAATTGGTTCATTTTTCATTTATTCATATTTGTTTTTATTTACATTGAAACGACTTATATTCAATTTCATTTGTTTCCAATTGATTGACATGTACTTATCAACATTAATGAATTCACATTCTATTAGTTTACATTCGTTTATAGTTACAAATTTTTTTATGAATTGTTTGGCAGCAATCTATACTTATTTTAGCTTTTTTTTTTAGCAAGACGGGTGTGTAGCGTGAAACTACACAGCCGGTTAGTAGCATATATATATAAATGAAGAAGTATATAGGGCGATCAACACGCTTGATCGCTAGCGCCAAAAGAAAGTATGAACATCAACACATACAACTTAAAGCAACACACATTAACAAAACAGAAGATGCAAGTAATCTCCACTGAACAAAACGATCCAACTGCAGTGGGAGAACTGGGCAGATCATGGAGCAGCTGGTGATTATCTGTGGTCTGATGGGAAGGCTGAGCTACTGCCAAGGGATTCAACTGGAGAAGAGCTACGCTGCGGGATGCGGAGTCTGAATGGAGCCGACAAGCTACGACCTGTACAAATGCTAAAAAGATGAGAAATACGTCTGGCGATGCTTTCGACTTGAGATCTGGGTTTATCAAATACACGTGCATTACGTTCCATCCAAATGACCCAACAAAAAATAGCAAGACATCCAGAGATAGATATTACATTTTGTATCGACTTATTTCAGCAATTTTTATTTTTATTTACTTTTTTTAGTTTACGTTACTAAAAAAAAATAAAAAGTTCATTGTGACATAAGCTATATTGATCAAAGATAACTCATAAACCATTTTGGGAGGATTGATCATCACATACATACTAGCACAAAGATAAATAACTAAATAGAAACATGCAACAACTCCTTTTTTCTTCCTAAATCACTTTACTAATAGTACAATATGTTTATGTTATGGTTTGGCATAATACTTGAAGTTTTAATAATTTACATGGGCTAATATAAAAATAGCGCAGATAATTTAGCAGTAAATTTGATTCATTCATCAAAATTTTCTCAATCCATAAGGAGAAAAAAATTATTGGAGATCAATAGAAAAATCACGCAATGGTAGGCGCGAAGATTATATATAATGCACAAAAATGAAAAATACCATATGTTGCCTGAGAGACTGAAACATTACTTTACAACAATTGTATCCATTTACAATTGAATGAATATCAAAATACAAGGCAATTAGCTTGGAGAAACATGCACAGGATATTCAAATATAAGATACAGCAAGAGAGTCGCAAAAAAAAAACAAATAACATTGGTTACATCATTTCAGAGGGTACGAAACAACCCACAACTCATGTGGTCTCCTATGTAATCTTATCTCTGCCGTGATGTAACGACCCTCTATTTTGGACTATTCGCATCCGCACACGTCGGACTTGAATAATTCAAAATACCGAATTGTTAATTTAAATTCGGCAAAACTCAGATATACAGTAAATAAATAATCATGGAATCACAGACACAGAGTAATAATATGCAGCGGGAGAAAAAGATAGTAGTTCATGAAGCTACTATATATATAACAGAGTTAAATAAGTTACAACAGAAGTCTCGAATACAATAGTCAAATACAATAATCAGAATACATTATTGGAATCAACTGGATATCTGATAACTGGATAGATAGCTGGATCTCCAAGCGAAGCTCCAACTCCAAAGGTGAGTCTCGAATGCTGAACCACTCAGTCTGACCCAAGCGTAAAGCAAAACACAAGACACTCGAGTGAGGATTAACATTCTTATATCAATAAATCCAACTCAAGTGAAATAACAACTGAAATACAAGTAACTCAAAGGATGTTGGAATAACCATCCTCTAAGGATCCGTTAAACTATCTACTATATAGTAATATACGCTAAATAGATAATGTCTATCAGTAATATAAAATATCAAAATAGTGTTAAGGCGTTACCATTATCCCCCTTAACACATTTTATATAAATGTCATAGTCTATACAGCACTGTAAACTCCACCGTAAACTAGTGGGATATCAGGGAGTACTCCATAGGTATAACACAAAACAAATACGTAGTGGTTGCGTATATAGGGATACAAGTATGACAAGGCACATGAGGCAATACCCAAGGTAGTGAAACTACCATTTGCCTGATCCGGACTGGTGAAAACGCATCGCCGCAACGATCGCAACACCGCGAAACAATACTCCCAAAATTTACGAGGGTGCACCAATCAGTAACAAGTAATGAGTAGTTTACGAAGAAGTGTGTTCGGTCGAGGTGGCTAACCCCATTTGGCCCGGCACGGCTTCTGTTTTAGTCATTTCCAATTTGACACAAGTGTCAATGCTATCCATTATCGTTCTCTTTCTTCAGTCATCACATACATCATTCCAACCACTTCATTGTGGATCACACTCCGCGTATAGTTATTAAAGTGGTTTTCGGTTTAGACGGAGAGTATGTCCATAACCGATTTCGGTTTCTTTAATAACCTTCGTAATTATTTCACCGATTGGTCGTGTTATAAATTTCAAAACCAAATCAAATTCAACCTCAATTAGAACTTGAAAACCAACATTTCATTTGTCTTTCTAAACAATTTCCATAATTCTCGTTTCAAAACTTCTAACTTCCCGTTTCAAAATCTTATAATTCAATTTCAAATTTTTAATTAAAACAATTCAAATATTAATTCAAGTTCGTATATACAAGCTTCATTCCAAAATCATTTAAATTAATTAAATTTAACATTCAAATCAATTTAAATTCATTTATCGATTTCATTCAATATTCGTTAAATTAATTATCATTCAAAACAATTTCTATTTAATTACCAATTCATTAAATCAATTACTTAAGTTCAACTTCATTATATCAAAACTTATAAATCGAATTTAATTTTTTTTATCAAATTCTTTAAACTTCAAGTCTTTCATTAATTTCAATAAATCACATTTATTCCTTGTTAAAAAATTCAATTCCAATTATTTACGTACTTAAATAAATTTCCAATCACTTAATTAACAAAGAAACCCAATTTTATTTATTAACGTAGTTCAAATTTACTTATTCAAAAGTTCAATTTCTCTTCTCAAAGAATTCAAAATTTTATTTTCTTATCAAATAATTAAATTTCATTTAATTATTAAATAATGTCAAACTTAATTATTAAATAATTCCAAACTCAATTATTCATTCTTAAATTAAACAACGGTCTTCCAATAATTACTTGTTAATATTTCGTTTCAGATTTTTAACTATTAACATTACTTTTCATAAAATTTCAAAGTTCAACTTCTTTTCAAAACTTTATTGTTTATTCGAATGAAATCTTTGTTTTATTTTTAAATCAAATTATTGACCAATCGGGTTTATATTTAATTTTCTATCCTAGGTCAAATTCATTTGGGTATTTATCATTTCAACCCGATTCCATTTCAATTCAAAAATCAAAGCATAGCAAAGGGAACTTGTAGTGTGATAACTGGGATGGTGTCAAAGCAAATAAACAAGCAATAACAACAATCAATAATAATCCAATAATTAATTAAAATAATCCCGAAATAATCGTATTAATTTACATTTGTTATTTATGCAAACTAATATAATTATTCCTACAATCTACATTATCATTTCATGTAGATTAAAGATTATTACATTACGGTTTTTCACTAGTCATTTATTTTTCAATTCTACACTGCACCATTTTACAACATACATTCAATGATTCACGGTGTAGTTAACATTATTTCTACGTCAATTTATTTAACATTTAAAGGGGTCATATTATACAAATTTAACTAGCATATATCAAATTCAATTGCATACTATTATTCACTTACATTAACAATTTAACGTCCAATATAACCATCAACAATCAATCAATTATCATCCAACCTGTATTATCATCGCATAAATAATTAACAGATAATGGTGTCAGATGTCACAGGTGAACTGATACAGGTAATAACATATATAACAGTGTAAATAACTACAGCAGCATATTTCAATTGTCATGTCAATTGAAATCAAATTTAATAAATAAAAGAACATTAATCGTGAGTGATTTCTCACCTTTTGAGGCTAGAGAAAATTTGACAAAGCAATGAGCTATGAATTCCAAAGCAACGTTGGATGGACATGATTCGACAGGAAAAATGGGCACGACGGACAAAGCTGATAACAGGGATCGATAAAACGAATCAGAACTGGATTGATAAGGATAACTGGTATAAATACACTTATGTGTATAACTATATATAACTATTTTCATATAATCATATTCCAAAAACATATTGAAATTAAATATATGTGCATCTCAAATTTTATTGTTTAAACTTTAACTCATATGTAAAGTCAAGATATATATATATATATAATGTATGTTGAAGTACTATACACATTTTAAATATAAACACCCCATATATGTAACTAATCAACTTGTACCTATACGAAAATACACATATTAAATATGCGGACCCACCTAAATATTCCAGATCAAGCTCGCATATGCAGGCAACTCCAACTCATAAACATAACTTGCTTTATATAAAATAAAACATACTTATATATACGAATAGCAGGCATAACTTTGTAACATAATATAGTACTTTTTACAAAGAAGCCACAGGCTAATGTATACACAGACCAAACATTTTATGTTATTATTACTATTATTTTAAAATAAAGATTTATACATATTGATTTTATAAATTTTGCTTCATACAGTAATGTATATCTGCATTATATTTAAAACTCTACATAAACATATATAACCGTGTTTCCTCACATAGATTCAAAGACGTGGACCACTACATGAACATATGCATGCTCGAGCTCAACAGGTTGAACAAGCTTTCATTTACATAACAACATACAAAGTATAGAACTGCAAGCTAAAGGTTTTTTTATTATTAAATTAAACAGCTCATACTTTCATAAAATACAATTGTATTAACCCAAACTCATATGACAAATCTCTATATTGTATATAAATAGTTTATATAGGTAACGTTCATATGTTACACATATATAGAATTTCACAAAACCAAATATTATATGCAGTAACGCATATATTTTATACATTGATCAACATAACCAAATTCAATATCAACAACTATATGCGTATATATTAAAATATTCTTTCCTTTATATAACATCTGAAAGCATGCATTATACTTTTATAACATGGTATATAATAACCCACATAAAACATACCTTAGATCTAGTATACAATTTTTAAGCAATATTTAATAATAACAGAAAATGTATATAAACCAAAATATAATAATCAAAATTTATATAAACTCAATATACATACACTCACAGTCATAAAAGTCAGCGGGCTGCAAGTTGGCTCTTGGATATGCGTGCTAAGGATGGGAAGAGGGGAGGCTCGGTCAGGAAGGGTACGGTTGTTGGGAGCCACGGCTGTCGGGATGGGGAACGTTCGGCGATGACTTCTCGGTATGGCGCGGAGAGAGATGTAACAGTGGGCGGCGGAACAGGCGATGATGTGAGGGTGCTTGCGTTTGTTGTGGGTTGGGTGAGCAAGCTACAGCAAGGAGACAATGGATTCTGCATTTATTTTTATATTTTTCTTTCTCTTGGAAAAATGGGAACCGTAAAAGGAAGAGGAAGAAAGTGGTTTCCAACGCAAATAGATTTGTCACCAAAAATAAATTATATTATTCTATAACAGAAGAAATGGACCGATCAGATAGTTGAATGAACTGACGAAATAAATTCAACTGGTAATAATGACTAGGGAATAGAAAAGGTCGAATTATTAAATTTTTGGGAATACGGAAAAGTAGATAGCTGTTTAGATTCACCTGTAGGATATACAAATGGACACAAGAAAACCAAGGTTTTGAAATAATTACCGATACGAAAATCGTTCCGTAGATTTTTCTGTCTCCCGGACGTTGAAACAAACAAATGAATATACCGCAGAGATCAGCTCGAGGAGCCTATCAAAACGGTACACAGATATCAGTGATTTGATTGAATTATAAAAATTCGAAATTTCTACTAGCGGAAAATGCAGCAAAAACGCAGAAAAATAAGATCGACGGAGCTAAAGAAGTCTGAATTTGAAAAAACGAAAAATGTCGCCTTGCTCAGAAGACGATTTACAATTTTTCTATAGAAAAATGTCAAGTTTGGAAAACATTTTATTATCATCAAATTTAACTGTTTAAATTGAAGTAAATTTACGCATGAAATAAACTTCCATATTTTCGGACGAAAATTTACCAGTTGCTATGTTTAACTAGACGCATTCCAAAAATAAAATTTATACTTCAAAATTTTATCGTTACAATTTCGCAAAATTTCAATTAATAACGTTATTAAAACCGGTTAAATTTACGGGTCATTACACGTGAGATGACTTTCCATTTATAAATGTAGGAATTTTCTATTAGCATAGTCTAAGATTAGCATGACGATAGGTACACTAGTTAGCAAAACAAAATTTTACTTAAATAATATCTTCTTTTACTATTCAGTTTATTCCTTTAATATTCTTTACATTAATTAAGTGTAAAACATTCTTATAGCAACTTAACTTTTATCTTCAAACATTTCTCTAAACACAATCTTAGTTTGAGCACTTTTATATGTTTTGAATTTCCATTATCTTCCAAATTAAGAGTTATAACTTCGATTCATAATTTCTCTTAAACACTCGGACTTCAATTTTATTTCATATTAAATTAGTTAACACTCAATTTTAAAACTCACTTCACTTGCATTTAATTTATTTATGTCTAATTTAAATTAAATTCAACTAACCACTTACTTACACTCATTTATTTTTATTCAAGTTAGATTTACTTATCATTTACTTTAACAAATTTAAAATTTGTTTTTAGCCTAATATTGCTCAAATCTATAAGTTATACAACTTGATTCACTTAAAATTTCATTTTATTATTTTATCTAATTTATTTCAATTACAATTCACCTTTGTCTAAGCTTCTTGAGTTCAGCTTCATTTTATTTTATTTATTTTCACTAACTAAATTTATGCATTGCATCCTTTTAGTTTCTCTTTAACTGCATATACTGACAAGTCTAAATTATCATTTTGTAGTTGAAGCTGCATCAAAATGAAGTGTGATAGAACAAGGATATATGATACTCACATTGGAATGAATTTGATTTGGAGCTTGTTATTCTTAAAAATGAATTATGTTACTACCTAACGTGTTAATATTATTTTGATTCACAAACTGAAATTATTTTGGTTCACAAACAGAAGTTATTTTGGTTCCCATGACATTGTTCTTCCATTCAATTATTCAACAGCTCAAGAATTTGTATTATGTATTTTTTTTGAAACACAAATGTGATTCACAGTTAGGGTTGAGTTCAGATATTAGATGTATTTTACTCTATACTACAATGAACCGTTTTACTTCATTTCATTTTCTTTGCTCATAATTGAAATCCATAGAATATCTACAATTTCAAATTCTCCAACAAGGAAAATGGTATTCTTTGTTCAATTTTGCATTTTCAAGTTTCCGTTTGTTGAAATTCCAAGGTTAACGGAAAGGAATTCCAAACATAGAGTTTCATTCCATGGTCAGAAGAAACAGAAAATATCTCGGTTAGTATGGATATGAATGAGCAAGGAAGGAAAATATTTTACTTTCTAGTTCAGAATTTTAAGTTATAAACTTATTTCCTATATACACTACTTCGAATTTCTTTTTAGTTCTAAACTATTTCCATTTATTAAATCGTACTTAGAATACACACACACACACACACACACATATATATATATTCACTATCAAACTTGTTCTAATAGAAAATAAATTTTTTTTGGTAGCAATTATCACTCAGAAACTCGAAATTGAATACTGGCGATGCTGCAGCCATCCTCAGAATTATTATCCAGCGACCAAAGCGGTTTATTTCTTTCAAAAATCCCTTCAAAATATATTTCTAGTTTACACTTTCAAATAATACTATTATTAATTTTGAACGCTCCAGAAACAATTTTGAAAACAAAACGATTTTAAATTCTAAAATTCTCAGATTTTTTTTTATCATTTCTATGTATAAGCTATATTATAAATATACTAATACGCTTTTTTTACTTCATTATGAAAATATTTTGTTAATTTACAAATTTGTTTTTTCAAACAATTCTTTTTTTAATTAGCTTCCAATTCAATTTAATTATCAAACAGTTCATAAAAAAAAATCATTAAGTATTCGCTCTATTTTTAATTCAACTAATAATCGATGATAACTAAATATTATCATTTTCTAACAACAATTTCATTAAATATTTATCATTATATATAATACAATTTAGGTAAAATTATTTCATTTACCTTATTTTAAAAAAATATTATGTCGACCTACCCCGTTTAAGTGTTTTAGAAACTCCTATCGATAACATGGCGTCCCGCGCATGGACTAGAATTCATAAACAACTAAACGGGTAAGTAAACACAATATAAAACATATTACAACACTAACAAGTACGCTCTCTCATATATATACACTCAAGCATACTCATTCTAGGGTATTACTACCCAATCTCTAATGAGTCGAACCCCACAAAGGAAAGGTTATCGCTAAACCTGGCTTTAATACCAACCGTGACCACCCACATTTCGAATGGTTTAAATTGACAATAATCTACACATGTCCAACTTAAACAATCTAGAATGGAGATAATCAATGAAGTTAAATAAGAGAAATAAGAAAAGAAGAAGAAAACAGACATAGAATCTCACAGCGGAAACGATAACATATAATAATAAAAAATATTTAATAAAGCTGTTTATACATTTGATTATAATCTATACACATTTATCAGAGTTATATATACACACACATCAGGGATAAGTGATCAATGTACAGGATAGCATGAATAAGGGAATAACAATAGTAACATACCAAAATCTTCGTCTTCGTCCTCCAGATAATAATCTATAATACGCTGAAAAACTTAGGACTGACCTGAGCGTAATGAGAAGACATAATACTCGAGTCGGGACTAAAATACTCTTATGTAAGTCAAATCATTATCAGCAGATACGACTGCAATAACTTAAGAGATATTATGGGATTTTCCATCTCCTAAGGATCCGTTAAACTATTTATATATAACGGTATACACTATAATAGATAGTGTCTATCAGTAAAATAAATATCAAAAAAGCGTTAAGGCTTTACATTATCCCCCTTATCACATTTTTACAGTTTTAAACCAAAGTTGTAACGGGCTCGTATAGGGATAAATATGACAAGGCACGTGAGGCAATACCCAAGGTAGGATTTTACCAATTTACCCTTTCTGGCTGGTTGTAACCCATCCGTGGCCGACCGCGACAATCAATCCAACCGACAAAAGGTGCACCCATCAAATACAAAATCACAATAGTAACACGAGGGATCAACGTCGCTAGAGGTAGCTAACCTCAATAGCCAGACATAGGCTCCTATTTTAGTCATTTTAATTATGACACGAGTTTAAGGCTATCCATCATCGTTTTCTTACTTCATTCCAGTAAACGTCGCCAATTCAACCACTACATTCCGCATATCATCCACCGTGTACAAGTTGTTAATGTGGTTTCAATATTGACAGAGAGTATGCCAATAAGAGGCTCGGGTCTCTTTAACAACCAAACGTCGTTTTACACACCAGTTGGTTCTTTTACAATTTGAAAACTATTCGTACTTGATATCAAAATATCATATTCGCTTAAAAATCAAATCCATTTCAAAATCATCGTATTTACTCAAAATATACCATATCCATTTCGAAATCATCACATTCGCTTCAAAAACCACATTTTTTTACTTCAAATGTTAGTTCAATTCGATATATCGATTCTATTTCAAAACTTGATTAGAATTACAATTTTGGTCATAATTCACTTTAACCCAATTCGCTTTTAAATCTAAGATTTAAATACAAACATTCCACCCTTTTGACCAGTTTGAATTTTTAGAAAATAGTTTAAATAGTTTAAAATAGCTAAGTAGTTAAAATAGTTTAATAGAAAATAATTTGAGTATTGATTCAAATAGTAAAATATTTGAAAAATCAAAATAATTTGAATATTTAAAGAATACAGATTTCTAAACCGTTTATATTAAAATATTCATTTAAAAATAGTTTCAAAGTCAAACCAGTTTGCTTTCCAAATTTTCCGATTCAAATCAGTTCCAATTTCCATTTCGATTTAATTGATTCAATTTCGATTTAAAGTTGAATTTTACTTCGATTCCAAATTAATTTCAATGCCAACTCCAAATTAATTTAAACTCTAATTCCAAATTAATTTAAAATTCCAATTCCAAATTAATTTAAATTCTAATCTCAAATTAATTTCAACTCCAAATTTAATCCATTTCGATTTATATCCATTACGAGTTTGATTTCCAAAATATCGATTCAAAACGCTTAAATCAAATTTTCCGTCAATATTCAATTTAAAATCCAAATCTTTAAAGATATAAATTCCGGGCTGAATTCAAAATATCATTTTATATCACCTTTTACTTATAAATATTCAAAGCTCGAATAAAAGTCCAATCTTTTAAAACAAATCAATTTTCTGAAATTCACATCATATTTCGATTATAACATAAAAATCTCAACTTCGATTTTTTAAAACATTCCTATTTCAAATTTAAATTTCAACATTTCGAGTTCCAATTCAAAAATAATTCGATTTTTTCCTTAAAACCAAATCATTTAAATAATTCCAAATCAAAATTTTTAAGATAGTTTAATTTAACCAATCCGGTGCCCGTATATAATTCTCTATCATATGGCAAAGTGAATCAATTACTTAAATTTAATTCCAAGGATGGATGTATATCATTTCAATCCAAAATAAATGTCATATGTATATATCATTTCAACCCATTTCTTAATTTATTTGAAATAGTTCAATTTACAGTTTTATACACTGTAAATAATATGCGGGATGATACATGGTATATATAAAATAAATAACCATCCAATCATTTGAAAATCAACCAATTTTCATCCATCACAATCAATCATCCAAACAATCAATAATTCACAACAATTAACCAATCCATCGATAATCAGAGATTTTATTAGTAGTTAAATTCAAATTTAATTTAACTATCAATTCAAATCATATTAATTGGTTCAGATGCCAATTAAATGACAATTAAATTTATCAAACAACCATCAATAAATTTGAATCAATTTGCGGTATAAAATTTTACTAACATGAAAATATATTAGTCAAATGTGAGCATATAAAACACTCACCTTATTTGGAACTGGAAATTTTTCTGTGTCAAATAAACTCCATTTCAGCTCCATATCGTAGATGATGTTGATACCAGTCCAACACAAAAGATGGCATCCAAATCTGATCTCGCACGTAAAAATTATGGATTAATAAACGTTTCAATTATACTAATCTATTTTCTCCACAAATATGGTAAAAGTTAATTACCCAACTAAAGATGGTTAGTCGCCTAATCCCTCAGCAAAATCGCGCTCGACACAACCCTGCTCGCGCTCGAAGAACCAAAACCCGCCGCCATTCCCTACCTCTGATCGCCACCGCACAGCCAGCCATGCCAGTCCTTACCTCGGCCTCAGCCATTCCGTCATCTCCTTCCATCATGCACGTGCTCGCGCGTGACAATCGCGCCTAGTAGTGATCTATCCCCGTCGCTCTCTAATCGAGCTCTAGAAGATTGATCGCAACGCGATCGTGAATTTTTTTCGATCTGATGATTTGATATTTTTTCTTTCGGCTGTTATTATTTGCTCGATATAAAATCTGAGATAGGAAAAAGAAAAAGGGGAACGGGTAAGAAGGCGTGGTGAACGAGGATAAGGTTATGTTTATAAATAAATAAAAAATACCTAGCTACTAAGAACATGAAATTTTCGAACTCCAAACAAAGCGTGCCGCCTGAGTTCATAATGTTTTACCCCCATTTCGAACACAATGGAATTAGTTTCAAGACATAAATCAATCGTATGCATATGATAGCTTTTCAAATCAATTATTTTAATTAAATTTAGAAATTAATTTCTACGCGTTTCAAGTTCGCAGGGCCAAACGACAAGTCCAAATGCTAAAAAACTTGAAATCCTACATTCATTCACTACTACAGATCCGATGAAATTGATTTCTTCGAAATCCGAGAAAATGGCCAAAAATGACTATTTTTACTCGTTAATTATAATATAAATTTCCAATGTCAAATTGTTCGCTTTTAAATTCAATTTTAATAGTAAACGATCTTCATTAATATCTAATTAAAATTTAAATCAATTTCCGATAACATTTTCATTCACAATAAATTCAAGATTCAATTATTTCAATAATTGCAATATTAAATTTAAACGATTTATTTTCCAATAAATCACCATTAATAATTAACTCATCATTTATTAACCATTTTTATTTAATAATTATATCAAATTCTATAATTTAAAATAGTTAAAAATACGGGTCATTACAATGATAATGCAATATAAATTAACTCCAAAGGAAATCAACATTATATCATTCTAACCTGAAATTCATTACTCCTCAAAAACAATTAATGTATGCACTTTCTCCTGATATTTTTTGTTCAATTGATTGGTGACAGTTTGAAGGCATTAATATGATTCCTGAGCTTCCTTTTGATGGTATTTTTACAAATTATAACCCTAAATTTAGCGAGATGGAAATATTTTCAAACTCGGGTAGTTCTTCTACTCAACTTCAAAATTTGAAGAATGATTATAGGCACAACTCAACTATAGAAACAAAGGAAGCTTCAAATCCCCAAAAAAGATCAAGCTACAATGAATATGAACATGATCGAAGAAAGAAATTAAACAAATTATATGCGTCTTTAACAGAATTTCTTCCTGAAAATGATCAAAAGGTATGTCTCTTACTTTTTCTATTTTAGCTGCGTTTTTAATCCATAGTTAAGTTTTTTGCTCTTCTCTATGTAGAAGCTAAGCATACCATGTATCATTGCCTGTGTACTGAAGTACATACCCGAGTTAAAAAGAAATACGGAGAAGATGAAAGTAAAAAAAGATGAGCTTTGGTTGAGGTCAACAAACAAGGAAACTATCTTTTGTAGTTTATCCTCAAACAGTTTGATAGATTCAGTGGTTTCAGCAAAATGCTTGATTAGAAAAGAGATCATGGTCCAGATATGTGTTATGAATAAAAGTATAAGATTTCAATTTTCCAAATATTGCAAGTATTAGAAGGAGAAGGATTTGAGCTCTTGAATGTTACCACATAGACCACTAGCTGCAACAAAACATTCTATGCTCTTCACCTTCAGGTTAGATTAAATTCAATAATTCCAAAGGCCGTGCTAAGATTACACATGTCGTTTTAACTTGTATTTTTATTTATTTGCAGTTTTCATGAGAACCTGTATTTTGATGTTATGACTCACATGCACAGTGCACTAGCTCAGTCTAATTATGGATCCAAGTTTTCAAATGCTACAGGAACCGATTTCTATTGTTTAAATCATTTTCATGCCCAATGTTTTGATATGTGGATGTGTTTAACCATTTAACAATGTTTGCAATTTTCAAAACAAGGTCAAGTTTAAATATATGAATTAGTAAGCATGGGTGAAGGTGAAGGCAAATGCTTTGGGGTGTCACCAGGAGAGACAAATGAATTATTTGTAGAAGGAGAAATCTGGTTAGCAAGTAAATCGTTAGTTACCATTTAATGTACTTTCTTTGTTAAGCAAATTTAACCCATTGTTCGGATAAACTGTTTTTCACACTGAAATGTTAATTTTTGAAACGTCCATAAATTCTCTGTGCTAGCTTCGATTTCAAAGTGTTATATATGAAAATCATCCAAAAAATCGCTTCGACTGCATTGGTCCAAGTTTAGTAGACAAATTCATAGTTTTGCGGAAAAAAAAATTAGTCCTTGTTTTAATTAAATTTACTTTTCTTATTAAATTTCCATTTAAATCTCTATTAAATTCTTGTTAAATTTTACTTAAATTCCCTAGGTGTTTCATTAATGATGGTAGAATTCATTGTGCTGGTAGAGCTATCACTTTGTAAAGTCTAAAAAGCGGTAAAAGGATTATGGAGGCACTAGACATGTTGAAGGAGAAGTTTGAATTTCCTTATCTACAATAGAGGCCAAAAAGGATGATATAAGTGACATAAGATTAGTTTGAGAATTTTCATATGTTTTCGAGCCTATGATGGGATTACTGTTTGAAGAGTGATTAAGTTCCATGTATAATTGATATCGAGGGTACAAACTATTAGTAGACCACCAAGAAGAATGCCTTCTAAGAGGGTGAAGGATTTGAAGAAAAATTAGAGGAACTTGAGCATAAAAAATTCATTATACCGCCTTAGGGAGCATCCACGGTATTTGTGAAAAGTCAAATAGATCACTAAGGTAAAGTTGAATGAGTTAACTGTGAAGAATCTTATCCATTGCCCAGTGTAGATGACTTATTTGACCGATTAGGTGGAGTTGGAGTTTTATAATAGCTAGATTTGGCAATGGGATTCTATCAACCAAGGGTTACTAAGAATATGTTCTTTTGACCGTGTTTAGGACAAGGTAGGTTTCAAAGAAACGGTTAGTCATTCCCTTTGAACTAACCAGTGCCCCTACTTTCTCCGTGGACCTTATGAACTAGGATTTTAGCGATCAATTAGATATATCTGTGTTGGTCTTCATTGATGATATTTTGGTGTATTTTAAACATAATAGAGACCATGAAGTCCATCTTAGATTGGTGGGCAGATCTTGAGATAACATAGCTTGAGGGAAAAGTTTTCCAAGTGTCACTATTAGAAATTTAAAGTTTCTTGGTCATATTGTTTCTTAGAATAGATTAGTAGTGGATCCATCAAAGGTAGAGACAATTAATGATTAGAGGAGACAAGAGACGGTTACCGAGATAAAAAGATTCTTGAGATTGGCTGGCTTATCACAAATTCATTAAGAATTTATTGCGTACAGCAACATCCTTGACCAAGCTGACCGAGAAGAATGAGAAGTTCAAGTAAACTGATAAGTGTTAGGAGTGTAGATGATATTGGCCAATGCTTCTGTCTTGATCGTTCTTGAAAGGAATTATTATTTAGTAGTTTGTACCCATGTTTGTGGCACTATATTGGAAGAAGTATTGATGCATAACGAAAGAGCGATAACTTATGCATCTTGGCAGTTGAGGCCGCATGAAGTTTGCTATCCGTCCCATGAGTTAGTGTTAGTAGCATCGCTTTTCCGAGTCAAATGTTATGGCAATTTCAATTCTCAGGTCTAAAATTATAAAATTGTGAACAATTAACAAAACAATATGGCTGCGGCTTAGAGAGCCAATTTAAATTCAAAAATTCATAAAACTCAAAACATGAAACTTTTAATTAAAAGCCTAAGCTTTCCGAAACATAAAAAATCATCGAATTAGGTGATTCTTTTTCTGACTTCTAGCTACGGCAATGCTCTTCAACTTTCATGTTTTATGATTTATCAAATTCTATGACCACAGGGTCAAATTGGCTCTGATACCAAGCTGTAACGCGCCATCCCAAGAACTACACTAGCAAAGGGTATTATGGAGTAATACTATCTTCCAGTGCAGAGAATAGGGTTGGTTAGGAGGAGACCATCCGTAAAGTTTGTCTTAAACAAGTATTGGATATGTCGATTGGGTGCACCAATTTATTTTCTTTACCTTTTTCTGTGGATCTCTATCACAAACAATCGAACTCGGGATACCGTGAAGTCTCACAATGTCCTTAATATATAGCTTAGATAAATGAAAAGTTGTCCTATTAGATTTAATAGGAATAAAATGAGCAGATTTGGTCAAGCAATCCACAATAACTGGAGTCATTACTTGTTAGGATAATGGTTTGAGTTGTGTACGGAGCATAGGTCTCTTATGTGGTTATTCTCTCAGAAGGAGTTGAATATGAGGCAACAAATGTGTTTATAATTTTTGATAGCATATGAATTTAATATAAAGTATAACCCATGAAAGGGGAATAAGATTGATGATGCTTTGAGTAGGAAGCATCGGAATGAAGCGTTAACCATGTTGAGGAATGGAAGGCACATTAAAGGCCTAAGCTTCTTGTGGAGTGAATTTTAGGACGAATATAGTATTAAGTTAGAATCCTTGTTCATTAGCAAGTTTGGAAGTTCGTCTAGCTTTTGTGGATAAAATTTATATAATGAAAATAGAAGTCCCATTGTAAAGCAAGAGGATTAAGTGGTTGTAGATGTGGGTGAATGTGGAACATCTAAGAGGGTTTGAGATATACTTAAAAGGATGGCTTAGAAAGAAGGGAAGACCCTGCATCCTCAATGTGGGAAATCTTCAGAAGGAAGCCTTGGAAAAAAGACATTGGTTTAAGCCATGATAAATCCCAAAGGAACAAAAATGTACCATGTGTAACACCCAAGAAATTTTAATAATTAATTAAAATACAAATAAGGGCAAGAATGAAATTTTACATAAAATGATAAAATAATAAATTTTAACATAATATGCAATTGGACTTTGAGACCTATTCCATTGTGTTTGAAACGTCATTTACAATCATAAACCATATACAACTTGCTAAACTTGATAAAATAAAGGAAAAATTATGAAAAATCTAATTATTAGAAATTTCATAATTAATGATTTTGAAAATTGGACTAGAAACCCTTATTCTCAACTATAAAAACAGGCTTAAGCCTCCACTCTTCTCGTTCAAACTAGCCTTTGCCTCCTAAATATTTCTTCTTCCTCTTCTTCTTCCTAAAAAAGAAATTCTACATTTCAGAAAAAATGAGAAGCAAATCAAAATAAAATAAAATGAGAGGGAAGTGGATCAACAACAGATTCAAACATAATTAAATGAGGAAAATCTAAAAAGATGAGTGGGTTTTATCAATGAAATGCATATGTTGGGAATAAGTAATTGAGTTTCAACTACATACATTCTTAGTAATATAGACACGGTTTCTCTTCTTGAATCAATCTGTTATTTTAGATTTTTGAATTGAAATAAATTGGGGAAAACCCTGGAAATTGATAGATCCAAATTTTTGAATGAATAGATGAAAAGTAAATTATCTCTAAATTTATAGATCTGATCATACAACATACTTGATTAAGTTTTTTATGAATAAAAAGGATTTAGACTGAAAGTACCCTTACTTTATAAATATGATAATATTACGGATTTGGATTGATTCTTTTTATATAATAAACATTTCCAATTGAATTTATTTAGATCTAATTCATTTTACATCAAATAATACATAATGATCGATTTGAATGTACGTGTAAAATCCCTTGAATATATATAATCGACTAGAAACCCATTGATAAATATTAGAATAGATCACTTGAAGTTGGACATAACATCGTAAAAACCATATTAGAAACACTGTGAAGATAAAACTTGAAATCCACACTAGAATCAATGAAGGAGACTGGTGAAATAAACAAGTGAAATAAACCTTAAAATATCTAGAAAATAACGTTCAAACGTCTAAATTATTCGACCAGCCATCTGGATACAATTTCAAATGATCGAATATGTAGATTTTTCGAATAAAGAAAATAGTGTAGAATAGGCTCAATTCAAATGTTTGAATACCACAACCAGCATTTAAGAAGGAGTCAGACATCTGAGTTAAAGAGACAAATGTCTGAATGCTGGAAATTGTTTTTGTAAAATAGTACAAGGTCGGACATCTAAATAGGAAAATCAAACATTTGTGTTACTAGAGCAGGCCTAAATTAACCTGGGCCTGCTATAGACCAAGTAGAATAGATTGAGGAAACTTGTACCCACTTCTTAGTTAGTCAGGAGTGCACGTGGTTTAATGGAGTCAGGCAGCAAGCTGCGAACGTATCGCATTTAGGTAAAATCCTAGGCTCTCGCTTCATGACATTGGAACACGACATTCAATATGGCATGTGATTATATCGCAATTACAAATTTTTATCATTCCCGGTCGGTTTTATACATATATTGGTGGAAGCTAGAAAGAGTGGGTGAAAAGTTCGTTGGAAAATGATTGGTGAATCCCAAACAAGGGGCGGGTCAACCCTTGGTTGCTAATTGTGTAACAATATATAACTTAAGATGCAAACTAGTGAAGAGATGCATCAATGCAATATAGCAAGAACCATTGGACAATGATTCAATGGGCCGGGCACTGAATGCATACTCCACCTAGTACACGAATGCAAGATGGCAAGAACCATCCAACTGTGATTCGATGAATAGAATGGGCATTGGATGTATATTCGGTTAGGAGCACCAATGCATAGATGGCAAGAACCATCAAACAGTGATTCGATGAACGGGCCAAGCATTGGGTGTTTGTTTAGATAGGAGTAACCTAACCAACTACCACTAAAGAGATTAGTTGATGTATAGTTTGGTAGTCTACTGTTGGAATCATGTACTAGAGATAACTCTAGGAATTATTTTATTTCAATATGCTCCATCTATGAGTGAAAATTTCATGCACCGTAATTAGATAATTATTGGAGTCAACCTAAATTGTAAAATAACAAGCTACTTATATATGTATTTATGTATACACACACACACACATATATATATGTTATATATATACATATATATACATGTAATATATGTATACGTATATATATGTATATATCTATATATACCTATATATACGTATATATCCATACATACATACATGATACATATATTTACATATACATACATACATACGTGTGTGTGTATATATATATAAAACTAAGGAATACTTCTTGGAGTAGAATAAAACCAAACTTCGATCAGTTATTTACAAATCACTTATTTATACCATACCACCAGTGATATAGTTCATTCACCAAACCTTTTCTGGTTCCCTCCATTTCTCCCTCTTATTACCTATTATAGGAGGATAGGGGAGTAAGTGAAGTGATTTGGTCAAGGAGTATAAGGAAGAGGACATAATGTTGGAGATTTATTTATTTGCAGTCTTTCTCTATGTAGTTTATTGTATCTTTTAGTCGGGCGGTTATCATGGTATCATTGGGAGATTTTACCTTTATAAGACTTATGTTTTATTGGCATTTGGAGACTTTGTCGTATCATTTATTGTATGGACCGCGGTTATTCTGAGATGGTGTTACTTTGATTATTTTCAATGCTTATATTTTCTTCAATTCCATTGTGAGATCTGAAAATGTAAAATTGTGCAAAGTTATAATTGTCTCTATATCACGTGAATCTTTTTAAAATTTAATGATTCATACTTCTTACATAGGACAGTTTAGAAGCTACTTTTGGGCTTTGAATTGATGTGTTCAACGTTGCGGCTTGTTACAGTTGGTATCAAAGCTTAGGTTCAGAGTTCCTTAAGGATTAGATTCGTACTTAGAGAACGTACTTGTATATTTTCAATTTTTTCCCATATTTTTATATATACATATATAAGTATAACACCAATACACTCATTAAATTCCAGTAAGGCTTAATTCTATTTGAGGAAATTTGCTGATAATTTCTAATCACGAATATCGAGAATGAGAAACCAGGCTAGAAATAGTATAGGCAAAGCAGATGATGTTCCAAACTTGAACATTCTAACGTGGTTCCATTGGTATCTATAAGCAAGACGCCAAGCCGGACTTAACCCCAATAGAGGACCCGCTACACAAGCACAGGGTGCAATGCCAGCCAACTCAGCAGTTGGGGATTTCACCAAGCTATATAAGGACATTTTGTTCTTAGGAGGAAAGCCTTAGTTAGGAACTGAATCTTTTATGGACTCGAAGGAATGATTGCATAATAGTGAGAGGAATTTTTGTTTGTTAGGGCTAGATGATGCCACTAAAAGGTAGTTGGCTTCTTTGAACTTACAAGAGGAAGCTTTAAATTGGTGGGATGTTGTGGCGGTAGAGATCAATGAAAAAGAGATAAATTAGGGTGATTTTAGAAGAATGCTTTTAGGCTAAGTTTCTTTCTATAGCCGAGAAAGTAGTGAAGTTGGAGAAATTTATACATTTGCTACAAGGAGATATAACGGTGAAAGAATATGTGAACTAAAGCAATGAGCTAGCTTGGTTCGCTTTTGACTTGATAAATACCCCACATAAAAAGGTTTTGAAGTTTGCGAAGGGGCTAAAGCAACCTCTTCAAGCTTTAGGCGTTAGCCACACTCCGATAGAAGCTACTTATGAGGGATTGGTAGAAATGACTTTGTTAAGTACCATTTCCAAAGAAGCAGCTTAGGATGAACCAAAGAAGGCAAGAGGAAGCCGATTCGCATAATCAATGCAAGATAAAGAAGTAAGAGCTCAGATGTAGAAAGTACGTTTCAAAGGAATTTTGCTAGGGACTGTAAGACGAATCTTGCAAGGATGGAGTGTTACAGTCGGAAACAGCTTGGTCACACGAAGGAGTATGACATTGTACTTCTACCCGAGTGGTTCCAGCTTACGCACTAGATGTTGTTCCGAGCTCGAGTACAGCTCCAGTTGTGGTAAGAGAAAGAAACTCGTTACTAAAGGTCTGTTAACTCTCTCTAATTTATCTATTTACATTTTATTTGACACCAGAGCATCACACTCATTTGTTTCAAGCAAACTAGCAGCTAACTTACACTTAGAGACTAGTATAGTTGTAGACCCTGTTATAGTATCAGTAGAATAATTTAATGCAATGTGTGCATGTGTAAGTTGAAGTATGAATCAATATATTTTTGTGTTTTCTTCTCTTCAAAAATTCGTTTAGTGAAATCGCTATTTGTCACTGATGCGTAAAAGGGTAGAAGAAAGTGTGAAAAGGAAGGAAAAAATTGTAGTTAAGGATTATATAAATGGGAAGGAAATGGTTAAGGTAGGTTAATTCTTTGAAATCTAGTTACCAAAAAATTTTTTTGAAAAAAACAAGTGCAAAATATATCCCCACTTTCAAGTCTCTTTTACCTGCTGGTTTTAAATTTCTGTCCGCTAATCCAAACTAGGTTAGCATCTCTAATCTTATATGAATTTGCAAAAAACACATATATCACAAGAAATCGAAATATTACTGCTATCCGAAATAGCTCTCAAGAAAGTAGGAAATAAATCAAAACTTTACAATGCACTAAAGGAAGGCAAAAAAACTATACATTCCACATTATAGTATTTTGAACGAACGCTGCAAAAAAATGTGTTCTGAGTCACAAAATAGAACAAGTATTGCAACATCTCATTGATCTTTTTCTCACAAGATGTTCTTGAATGTCTTCAAGTTTAATTATGATATCTTCAAAGGAAGGACGACATTCAGGATCCTTGTGCCAGCACTCCCGGAGAAGTCTGTAAAATCAGGAATTTAATCACAGGTTATAGCTATGCTGATACTTATAAAAAAATAGAGGTGATTTAAGACAAAAATTATATATTTGAAATAGCGAACTACTCACACTTTAACTTTTTCTGGATATACTATTGAAGAAAGGGATGGCCTTGAGTCTTCATAAGCTCGCCTATCTGCCACAAGCTCTGGTGTCTCTGCCCTATGTGCAGGTCTGCCTTGAAACATCTGCAGCAAGCAACTTTGAAGTGTTTGATATAATATTTTTGATGGGATTTGCAAAGAAAAAGATGTATGTGCTATTGTTCAATTGTAAGTTAATCAAAATGCTTTGTTATATGTTTAACATTCATGCTATTTCAATACCTCATGCACAATAAAGGCAAATGAAAATACGTCAACGCTTTTTCCATATGATTCCCGGCGGTAAACTTCTGGTGCCATATATCTATCTGATAATTTAACTTATAAGTCATCATCGGATGATGTATATGTTAATATGACGAAGAAGAAATAAATAAGAAGCTGAGCAATATGGAAAGCTCACATGATCCAGTTCCTCCAGTCATTTTGTATGAACCATATGAACCCTTTTCTTCAGCAATCTTGCTCAATCCAAAATCTGTAACCTTCAGTCGACCCGCCTCATCTTGTAGAACATTTCTGTGCCAACAGTATTAACAAATCAGGATGAATTATTTAAATTTAGTCAATATGTTCTTCGATATATATTGAATGTGTGTTTTAGCTATAACAACCTTGGTGTTAAGTCCCTGTGTACAATGGCATGTGGTTTATGTCGGTGAAGGTAGTTCATGCCCCTGAAACATATGCAGGAGAAGAGATTAGTAGTAGATTATGGTTAAAGCATGTACATGTGTTAATAATAAAAGCAGTTTGATTATTTTCAATTGTATACTTTTGGTTATATACTGCTTGATAAAAATATCTTGATATGATAAAACTATTAAGAGGTAGTCTTTACTTGCAATTCCAGAAAGCTATAATAATTAAGATGCATGCAACCATTGGAAAGATACCCATGATCATATTTGAGTTGTATTATTTGTAGTTAACATCACCGGGTCAACAAATTTTTAATCTGATTAGATTGAAGTATGCGTGTGATCCTATACAGAATGGCATATATATCTATTTGGTTATATTTATCTTAAATATTTGATCAAAAGTGGGGAAAAACACCCATTACCTTGCAATATCCAGTGCATAGGTAACTGCAGTCAAAGAATCGAGCCTGCCTTTGTTTTCCAGAATTTCAAACAAGGTTCCCTTACATAGGTAAAAATATACAGTTAGTAATTCTATAAACAAGTTTTATAACAGTAAACTATGTAGCTCCATCAAATGATGACATAGAAACTCACTTTTCTAAGATACTCTGTCAGGAATATAAGGCGATCTGGGTGCTTCAATACACCGAGAAACTGCACTATATTTGGGTGACGCAACCTTTGCCACAGACCAAGTTCTTTCATGAAACAACTCCTGCATTTTTGTAGAATTACTCATGCAGGTAACAAACAACATGTTGAGACATTTACATATCATACATTTACAAATGTTAATAAGAAGAATATAGCATGTAAAAAATTATATTTTGTTTTGAAGGAAAAAAAAACAAAAAGCATTTGCCTAGTATGTATGCACATATACCAGGTCACAACCCATTATCTTCATTTTGTACAAATATACATATGCCACCAACTAACAGCATTTCGGGTTTACCTAAATTTCACTGAATAGCCACACAGTTTCAGTGATTATAGACACAAAAAATGAAATTGTCAGCAGTTCACTATTCTCGGCCAAAAGTTTGACCGAGAATGCTGTAGACTGCACGTATAGGTTCTTCATGATCGATCTCAGGATAATCGTTTGTTTGCATTCTAGACAAGTTGGGCATGAATCTCATCTATGTACCTTGAAGGAGTGTTGACCATTAGAATAATAAAGCACCATGATTATAGAAATCTCCTTTTCACATCCTTTCTATTTATTGTTGTAAAAAAAAAAATTAACCTGCATGTAACTGATACTTTTCTAGACATGAGCCTACAGTTTAGGTTCTGTGTTTTCATATAGTGCCCATTTAAGCAATAAGCAAATAGTTTCATTAAGCATAGACACAAGCCAGTCTAACATCATAAATTGTTCTTTGTTATCATATATTTTCAATAACTAAGGATAAAAAATGTCATTCCATGAATAATTCCAGTTCAAAATTAGGAAGACTTAGTCACTTAACAAATAAGTTAGTACCAGATATCAAATAGAGAGTATATCGTAGCTTATCAGTCATGAATATTGAAATTTAAGCTTCTTGGGTAGTGAAGCATCTTCACGTAGCAAAAACAGATGTAACTTCAATGGGATGAAATAAGTGAAAAGTATAAAGCTATCAAATAAACTTTTTGAACCAAGACTTACCTCACCCTATCGTTTGAAGCTATTGAAGAGCGAATTGTTTTAGCAGCAACCTCTGTGCCACGCCACTTCACTAAGTAGACTTCACCATATGCTCCCTAGTTGTATTTAATAGCAATAAAAAGTTAGTAAAATGATAGCAGCTATAGTTGCTACTGAGTAAAGGGGATGTGCAAAGTCGACAGTAAAATAAGAATTAATTGTTGGCAATATTACATGAACTAGAGAGAAAATTTACTAAGTAGTCTCAATGTCTAAGAAAACCAACTACTTACCTCCCCGATAAGTACAGCACCATCCATGTCAACCTCACCGTGATCAATTTCATAGAAAGGATTTGAAGCATCTAACTCCACCTAGAGGAAAAGAATTTTAAAGTTTAGATGTGCCAAACCTAACAAGGGAAAAAGTTTATGGAATTTTTTTTTCCAAGGAATTTTTTTTTTTCAAGAAAGTGAAGCCATCCAAAACATGGAGAGAATTCAACGACAAAAGGTAATAAAAAAACACACAAACCTAGAATTTTTCCAATTTGGTATTAACAAAGTAGAAATTTAAGAAACACATGGTAATTGTTTGGTAATTTATTTCTGTTTTCAAGGATTTTGCACACAAGGATATTCAATCCAGCGCTGTGCATTTAAGCATCAAGTTTAGTTCCTCAAGACTATTGAAAGATGTCGGCCACAAAATACGGTTGTATACGCAGCTTTTTATTAAATGTATATTATAAAGTTATGTTACTATGTAACTTAACGTTGAGTATATCGATGTCTCTCAATATAATGAAATAGCAACTATAACATTATCAACAGCGGCATGCATACGAATCAACCAATAAAACCACTGGAAATGTGTTTTTGTATAATTGTACGAGCTAACCCGTTACAAAAGCAGGAAGAGAATTGTATAACAAACTTTACCAAATAGAAAATTATCTGAGAAAGAAATACCGGATCTGTACCGCCATAATCCTTCAGGATCTTACAAATATCCTCATGTCCAAAGCTCTTAGCGTCTGATAACGGCTGCAAATTTCACATGAATTCCTTACTATAACATTAGTAATACAAATGCAATGCACATATATCTGCTTTATTTTTCATATCATATGTGTTAGATTTTAGTGCATGATACAATGTTTCCTTATTAAAGACGATAGAGAAGATAGTTGAGTTAAGGTGGAATTATGACTCAAATTTATTGTCACTTTTAATGCATTAAATAATACAAGAAATTATCTAAATATGAAAAAATTATTTCGAGAGACTGAAGTAATCAATTAATTCCCTAATCAGCTCATTAAAGAAGACATTTATTGGACACATGCAAATTGGAGGAAACTGCAAAAATCAAATTGATAAACGTTTCTCACATGAATAGGAGAATTGACGAGGCATTGATTTATTATCGTAAATCAATTACTTGAACCCTAAATAACAATCTATGTATAAAGATAATCATTCTTTAGAAATTAGAAAAATCCTCTCAACTTATATTTTTCTTCATATTCTTCTTCTTAACCTCTATTATCAATCTTGTAATTTTATTTTCTTATAAAATAATAAAATATCCTATGTTCAAGTGATTATACACTATCTCGCGATAGCGATAGTGGAACCACTGTAAATATTGTATATGATTTTCTGTTTGTGCACTTGTGATCCGTAATTGCCTATTTTGGTGTATTATTTTTTTGTTTGTTCTAACTCAACATTAACACGATCTTATTTTTTTTCCATTGTGTTTAGGGTGTTAATCCAAAATTTCCCTAATAGTCTATTATCAAAGCTATTTCATACGATCTTATTTCTATGTGACGTAAGGATCGTTAACAATAGAGAAGTGAAACGGGAACAATTGAAGAGTAGAAGACAATGGTTCTTTGTCTTCCTTTCCATAGTGTTACACGAGTTTCGCTAACAGTCTGATATATGAGAGAGACTAAGGATGAAAACTTTATCGATTGCGGTGGAAAAGATAGTACGATGTAAAACATGGAAGCTTGTGGATTCCATGGTAGACATGAATCAATAATCAAGTTATAGAGGAATGAAGTTTCTAGGGGAAAGAAATCATGTCCACTTTGTGCAATATTTTAAAATTCTAATGGTTTTTTGTTTTTTATCCTTTGGGTACAATGCTGACATTGAACACAAAAGTGTCAAAGTTAGCCAAACTTTCACAAAAATGATGAAATCTTAAAAGTACTTTCAAAACTTAGATGCTATGAGTCGATTATCAAAACAAATCTCAGATTCGGATGCAAAAAAGCACTAATAGTAGGGTTGAGCACAATTAAGTATTGCTACGCAAAACAATGTATCCTTTATTCAAACGTAGGCAATCTGCATTCACCAATAAACTTACTGTGCGACCCCAGCGATCTTCAGAATTGACATTAGCACCTTTTTCAATAAGCAGGTTTACAATTTCAGTGCATCCTTCGCAAGAAGCCAAATGAAGTGCAGTTCTCTTATCATAATCCGCTAGATTTGGTGAAACACCACCATCAATTTCTTGAATAACTCCATCTTTGTCTCCCTTGCCAGAACAATATAATAAACGATATGGAACTTCAAGGTCAGGCAGCTTTTGACTTTCTGAGTGAATTTCTGGCTTTTGTTTATTATTCTGAAATCAAGAAGAAGAAAAACTAGTTCTTTACAAGATATTATATGTATAAGAACAATCATCATTCTACAGAACTGTTTGTGGAAGTCTTATTTTTTTTTCCATTAATGATTATATTGAATAAATAAATCCCAAAACCAATTTGATCAAATGGCCTATTAGCTCAGCTGGTTAGAGCGTCGTGCTAATAACGCGAAGGTCGCAGGTTCGAGACCTGCATGGGCCATTCTCACTGTTGTTTTTAAATTCCAACCATTATTTTCCCTTCCTAGATTCATTTTCACCTAAATTACCAATCAACTAAACAAAATATTCCTTTCTATGCTCAACTCAATGCACAGTACTAGCATCAGATCTACAATCCACAGCAATATTACAACAGTCAGGAAAAAAAATTTCAAAAACTTACCTGTAAGATTGAAGCAATTGGAGAGGGGCAACAATTCTGCTCCATGAAAAAATCGAAGCAGTTTACCAATTAACGAATAAAAGGAGGAGGAATGATACAAATTTATCGAGTCGTCCATTTTTTGTCTTATTTCGAATTTTCGGATTTTACAACAACAGTCTCCATCTACAAAACAGAGGAGGGGATGTTGTCGAGGATTTAGCAACAAAATTGATTGGCGGGAATTTCTTATTTGGGGTTTTAGGGTTTTTCGTACGCAACATTATTTTCATCTCTTCAACCGTTAAACTTAACTGATTTTTGTTCCACCTGCCGTTGTCATTTCGTTTGGTCAAATAAAATAGTGCAATGGTGCAGACGAGTGAAGGGTGCATTCGCGTATTGAAAATTAAGGAAAATGTTTGTTTGCAACAAAGACAGAATAATTTTCTGAATGAGTAATCGATCATGCTTTCCAATGCTTGTTGTATCCTCATTAACTCACGGGTACATTCGCGGAGATTTTTGATTAAAGATTAGAGGTTGCAGCGCTCATAAACACATCTAATTACAGTTTTGTTACATACTAACGTAAAAGCGGTTTTATTTTACAATAAAATATTGATATTCTTTGATTAATTAATAATTAATTTAAAATAATTAAATATTTAATCATTAATAACTAGTAATTAATATTTAAAAATTTATTTGCACCAAATTTAAATTCAACTTCTACTTCAACTTAAATCACTGATTCAAACAAGCTACAAATTTTAACAAAATCGAAATTCAAACAATGCAAATTTAAACATAATACAAATTGTAACTATGAATTTAATGTCATTCTTGCAATACTCTCAACTTGATCTTGATCCGCTCACGTGCAGCATCATTAGAATGCAGTACTTTCATACGTCTTTGAAAATCTTTATTGAGGTATGATTTGGTTATCTCATTAATGTTGTACTGGCCCAAGTTAATGCACGTTCGCGACAAGCCAAAGCTTTACCGTTTGTTTGTTGTGGAGCTTCATACCTTTAAGAGAACTTAATGACTTGAAGTGCGTCCTTCTTCCCATTATTTTCATCATTTTATAAATATCTTCATAAAACGTTTACAGCGAGCGCCCACGGTTAGAACGGGCAGCAGAATAAGCAGTCGTACAACGATGAACTTGAAAGAGACTATCCACATCAATACCAAGCTCAATGTTGAGGACTGGTTGAAAAAGTTCGTCTGGATGGGAAGATCGAAAGGGATGGTAGGGTTGGGATCCTAAAGGATCGTTCCATTCTGCAGGAATTGACTCCTCTTTCTTAAACAATTTCTGAAGTCAAATTTCAAGCAGTGGTGTGAAAATCGACTCGTACTTCATCTTCAATCTCAAGAGCGAGCAATTCTACTTGAGCAAAGGAAAATGACATGTTTTCTAGTAGCGACGTTTCTAAATATTTGATCCAAATATTTAGATAAGGTATATGAGCATCTTTCCATTTCAAAACTATACTACCGATATCCTAAAAAGACAAAATTTTAAACAATTGGTAAGGAAAGTAATACGAAATAGCAAGAAGTGTATACCTTGGCTCGATCCGTCCATTGGTGTCGTAGATAGGAACAGTGTTTCTCTGGCCATCTGCCCACTCCGGTCTTGTTTCGTAACTTCTTCCACTTGATGAAGTCTTTACGGTTGCTGTCGTATTTGTTTATTGAACCCACTGATCCAACAGTTAAGACATCATAACGACCCGTAAATTGATCACTTTGATAAATTTATTATTTAAAAATATTCAAATATAAGATTGTTTTAACACAGATTATGATGTTATGAAAATAAATAATAATGATAATCTTATTTTTGAATAGATATTTACAAAAATATATAATTTTGAAAAATATCGATAAAATGACCGAAAGCCGTTTTATCGATAAACAATTCTATAATTGTAAGAAATCGTGCACGGAGTTGAATACATACACTTATTTATATATTAAAACAAGAATATGAAATAAAATTATTTATTTTATTTTTGGAAAATAAATGTATTTATGACATCATCCATAATATTATCATAGTTAATAATTAATTTATAAATTTAAATTCAGGTTTTAATGATTTAATACTTATTATAATTATTCAAATAATTGTTTTAAAATGGTTATAATTCATTTTAATTAGTCATACGAGTATATATGCATGCTCAGGTGGGCGTGCATTTAATCACAACGTGCATGCATTATTAGTTGCACCCGAGGAAGTAAATTTGACAGCAGCATTGCCAGCATAAACAGAACCTGAGACAACGACTGAGAAGACTGAGACAGATGAAGAACATTCATTGAACCAATATCTTGAAAGCATTCGTAGTTTTATCATTCGTTTCTTTTTTTAGTTTATTTTATACTATTGAAAATGGAAACAATACTTGTACTTTTACATGCTTACTCTCTTTTAGCCAATATGAGCTGTGAGAAAAAAAAATATCGGCGATTAATTGTTTCTTTACTACTCTTTTGTAGATTTTTTTTTCTTTTATCCGTTCAAGTTACTTTTTTCGAAACAAGCTTTAAAATTACTATTTTTTCTACTGTAAACCGGTAACTTCATATTTGTCTTTCTTAATTTTATTCTGCTTATTTTAATATTGTTAATTACCTTAGCAAACTCTTTATATTTTATTTCAATTTTAATGATTTTTTTCTTTCATTTGTTCTAGCATTCAAGAAAGGAAACATAAACCTTAAAGAATAGACATAAAAAGAATCAGAGAAAGAAGTATAAAAGAATTATTGGTTTACACATGCACATCTGGTGCTTGAACTTCGCATATATAGAAGCCATTGTTTTTTTCGTCTAGACCGTAGTAAGTTCTTCATACTAACTCGGAATCAAGCGAGACTTGGACCTATGAACTTCCACCTAAATTACAGACAATATTGAACACTAAGATATTTCAGCTTATGAACGTATACCGTAGTTCTCCATGGTGATTAATAGTTATGCGTAGAAAATAACAGGCTACATCCTCATATTTGAACTCCGCCTTGACAGAAGCCACTAATTTTTTGTTCAGACAGACAATAACATTTTCATAACAACTTGGAACCAGGCGAGACTTCGACCGATGTACTCCCACCTAGATTACAGACAATATGGAACTGTCGGATACTTTATCTTGTGAATGCATACCGTATTTCTCCATGATGATTAACAGTTGTACTTAGAAAATAACAGACTACATATCCATATTTGAACTATTTTTTTGTTTAGACAACAGTAAATTCTTCAAACTAACCCGAAATTAGGCAACACTTCGACCGACAAACTCCCACCTAAATTACATACAATATGAAATACTCGGATGCTTCATCTTATTAATGCATATCGTAGTTCTCTATAGTGATTAATAGTTGTACTTATATAATAACATACTACATCTCCATATTCGAAGTCCGCTTAGGTAAAGCCGTTATTTGTTGAATATGCGAGTATGTGATTTTTGTTTGATGATAATAAACATATATATATATATATATTCATTTAAATGTATTTGTTAATGTATTTATTTTTCCCATAATTAATAAATATTTGCTGAATAAAATAAATACCATAGAATTTAAATTCAAACAGATATTTTATTCAAACAAATATTTATTACAATTTTGAATAGTACAAATTTGAGCTCTCATTATATATATACAAATTTCAATTACAATACAAATTTGGTTACATCACAATTTATCATTTACATTAGCACCACACTACATAGCATTCATTCACTCGTATTTTATCTTCAACTCTATTCCAGATTGAATCCAACATCTCAGTTATCTGCAAAATACACACCGACGCAGTAAACTTGAAAAGAAAATATTTTACAGTGAAAAATAAAATATGTATTTTTGAAAATACTATTTGCCTCGGTTATTTGGGTTGTTCGTCATCATTTAATTTTGAATTCATCAAACACGAACAGCTTGTGACATGCACAGTGTATCACTGTACATGCCACAAGGCCGTGCACACTAATATACACTTGATAAAATTACAGGGACAGGTGAGCACAAGGTCAAACCTAATCAAAAGCCGGGTTCAACTCAAATACAATACAAATAAAGTCATGACACGAGCACAATGTCAAACCCGAGCTATAAGCTGGATTTAACGCAGGTGCAATACAAAATTTTCAAGTACAAGTGAAAATGCTCGATCAAAGCGATCAAACAACACAACCACGTGAATATGCAGCAGAGAGTGCAACATGCACATATGAAGTGAGTACACATGAAGACAAACTCAAGTGAAGCAAAAGTCAGGTGAACCATGAAGTACACAACACACACACACGCGTATATATGTATGTATATAAACGGTGCTTGACAAATTACAAACTACAAATGAAACAGCAACTCAAATAAACTCAAATGTATCAAAGAAATTACAAAACCACAAGCATATATATGTACAACATGTATAATGACCATTGAAACGGAAACTCGAATGAACAGTAGAAAGAGTTCAATGCAACACCGTAGCAAGCATGCAAATACAAGTAGATGAGCAAGGCCAAATGAAGATAAAGTGCAGACCAAATTCAAGTGCCAACAGACCACCACTACCTACATCAGATCAACACAATGCAAGCTAACATACAATACCACTAATAAATGGACAATCATTCAACAATACAACAAGCTCCAGATGGTACACAAGTGTGTGGCAATAATGGAAGCAATATGCAAGTGAGACTACAACGCAGTACATTACAAATGCTTTCAGACTTCAAGCACCAGACTATATGAATACATGGAGTAATGCAACATAGCATATTCAAGTGCATCAGACCACACAAGCTCCAAGCAGATTCAAATATCAAATGTACAAGATGATCTGCCTCGAAGCACATAACTTAAATGCACCAGACTAAGCTAATGATCAAACAAAATGAAACTAGAGCTCAATGTAAACCAGTACAGCTGCAAAATACAAATCAATGAAAATGGTGTCACCAACTTACTATAGTTCAAACCTCAACATCTACAATTATAAATTGATCGCGGTCTTGACATAAACAACTCGAAGTGAACAGAGCAATGCAAGTGACTATGATCAATCAACACAGCAAGAAGCCGTGGATGTTAAGTGATACAAGGAATTGAACAATTCGAAGCAAACATATCACAAAATCAAAGAAACCGATGCAAATAGAGAAAAGAACAGCAGTTTTAAAAATGACTAATACACATGAAACCATCAAAGAGCATGTAACAGTTATAACAAAGTCAAGTATCAGTTTTGAACAAAGACATAGAAGCCGAAGTCAACAAGCACAAAGAACATAACCAGGTCGAGTTAAATGCTAGCAAATTCGAAAACATGGAGAGCAAGCAAAACAGTGTCAAAGCAAATCAAAGCCATGATAACCAAGCTTTCAATAATATATGAATTGAACAAGTCAGAGAAATCTCCAACATTCAATCAAAGATCAGTGGCCGAGCTTAAATTAACGGAAGAATCCCAAAAATATATACGAATGAATTTATAGGAGTTCGAATCCTATTTACCTGTTAACATCATCGGCAGATAAATAATCGAGTTCAAGTAGGCTAACTAGTAAAGCAAAAAAGAACAAATCACATATCAATTCACAGTTGAACTCGATCAAATTGGAGAAGCTATGAGCAAAGTCGATTACCGACACAAATCAAAGTAAAAGCCATTGTAATAGACATACAATCATTCGGCGACTTCAATTATCCCAAAGCCCTAATTATTGAAAGAGGAACGAGCAAGTAAAGGAACGAGGCTGCCATTTTTACAGAGCAAAGCAGGCTATAGAAATAAAAGAAAATAAAATAGGGCCAACCTTGTTTTATTTTTAATTAAGGGCTTTGTGTTTGTTTAATTATTTTTAAATTATTTTTTAAATTTGTATTTCTCTTTTTTAAACGTTGTAAATTCTAGCCGTGTGACTACGGGACGAACTATGGTGGTGTAGTTCGAGAATTCGCAACTCAGTGGCTCAGTTGTGGCAGGGTTTTGAGCGTAAAGTTAGGTTAGTTGATAGCTGATGTCGCAAGTTTACTTGTGTAAGCGTCTGACTACTTAATTTCTAGTAAAAACCTTGGGGGCAGCATGTAGGCAAGCTTTTGCCGTGGCTGGGTAAATCTGTGTGTTGTATTTTCTATTCTGCTATTATCTATGCTGTTGTTATTCGACTATTATCTGTGTTGGAATTATTTTATATACTTCCGCAATAAATTTTTATAATTAATAGTATCATTCTATTCACCCCTCTTCTAGAGTGAAATCGATCCTACAAGTGGCATCAGAGCGAGGTTCAAAAGTCATTTTTGTTTTAAAAAGTTTGATTTTTCAAAGACTATTTTTTTTTACAAATTTGAATTTTTAAAATGGCTTCTTTTAATAATGCTTTTGTTGAGGGTTGGTTGAGTAGTATCCCTCTTATTTTTGACGGAACGGATTTTTTGAATTGGAAATTAAAAATGGAATTTTATTTAAAATCTATTAATTCTAAATGTTGGGATATCATTGAAAATGGGTGTAATATAATAGATGAGAAAAATAATGCTCTTGCTATGCATATACTATATTCTCATATTAATCAAGATAATTTTAAATTTATATCTCATTGTGAAAATGCATAGGAAATCTGGAATACTTTTGATGCAATATATGGTGCAAAAGGCAACGGCAATGAAAAATTCTCCATAGTTAAAGAAACGTGCTTAACAGGATTGACAAAAGGCAGCAATGATGAAGATTCAACAGCCGATGAAATAAGTGATTTTCCATTCAATGATGTAATTCTCTTGTGCCGAAAATTAGTTGAAAATAATAAAGCACCTGAGTTGAAAAATAATAAATTGGAAAGGGAACAAGCTAAAATTCATTAGAGAAATAATGATTTGGAAAATGAGCTTAAAAATATTAAGATAAATAAAAGTTCTAGCTGCAAAAGGTGTTCGGACCTTAAAAAAGAATTGACCTGTTTTTATGAAAACCTTCAAATGTTAGAAAATGAAATTTTAATGCGAGAGAAAAACGAAACTGAGTTTATTTGTAAAAACAACATTTTGCAAAAAGAGTTGGATAGTTTAAGAAGTCGGAAAATTCTAAATGTGCGATTTTTGAAAAGAAATTAACCGAGATTAACGAAAATTTCAAAACCCATGAAAAAGAAAACATAATGTTGAGAAAATCTGAAAATATTCGATTAAATCACGAGTTTGAAAAGGAGATTGAAGAATTCAAGGATTTTGAAAAAATTAAGTATAAAAAACTCCAACTCTTTGAAACTGAGATGCTTGATATTGAGAATAAAATTAGAGAGTTAAAAATGAAAATATGGCTTGAAAATGAAAAATTTGAAAAAAGAGATAATAGTATTAGTTGTTGGTCGAAGCTAACAAATGAAAATAAACTTTTAAAATCCAAAGTTAATAAACATGAGTTGATTACTCAAAAAAAATTCCCTAGAGAAAAATCATTTAATATGCTCCTAGAAAATCAACTCTTTGTGAATAAAAGGAAAGGACTTGGATTTGAAAAAGTGTCAAAATATGAACAAACAACTAATAACAATGTCAAGTGGAAATATGTGATACCCAAATGTGTAAAGTGTGAAAACATTGGACATAGCAAGAATAATTGTCGAAATATTTACAAATACAAAACCGTTAAACAAATATGGATTCGAAAAGGTACGAATATAAATGGTTTGGAATTTAAACAGATTTGGCCCGCAAGGGTATAATTGTGTAACGCTCCAGAATTTTAGTCATCTGAAATTCGTATATTTAATTGATTTTAAATATTTAAAAGTTAATTTATAAGCTGAATAACTTATATTTCGGATTTCTGGATTTAATTGGATAATTAAATTGTTAATTTAATATTGAAATTGTTAAAATAATTGATATTTGAATTTAAAGTGAATAAAAATGATTTACAAAGTTATATTAAATCCTAGTTGAATTAGAATAATATTACAGGACTTTTAAAATAGAATTAAAAGTTAAATTACAGAAATTGAATATTTTAATATTTAATTGACAAGTAAAAAAGCCATTTTCAAACAGTCTCGAATTTCGACGAAACTAGTTTCATCGGATCCGTAATATTAAATTATTGAAAGATTTCAAATTTCGTGTCAATCGGATTTACGGTTTGGCCGGGGCAAGCTAAAACGCGTAGAAATTCGTTTAAGTGAATTTTAAATTTATATTAGTCGATTTGAAAACCTATCTTCCAATATGATCGAATTGGCTCTCGGTATGTATTCCATTGTGTTCAGAATAGGGGTAAAACATAAGGAGGCACGTTTCGTTTCGAGTTCGAAAATTTTCGGGATGGATAGTGTCGTCAAATTTTCTATAAAATGCCATCTTTTTTCACTTTTTTCACAAATTTAGGTTAAGAACCCTAGTTGCCACATACATTCAATGGCCAGAAAATCATTGTCTTACCTTCTCGATTTCTTCCAATCCGTGAATAATTAGAGAAAACGATCAACTACAACATCGAAGAAGGCATCGTGATCTTTGCATCCAACGGACATGATCTAAAATAACATCACGGATCATCGGCAAATTGATGTTGAACGCATTCCGTTCGTACACGATTTTCTAGGAGGTGCAAAGGGCCGAGATCGGCCAGGCTTTGGTCGAAGATGATGTTCATGATGGGCTACGCGCCGGCGGTATTCGATCGACGTCTCGATCATCGATGAGGGGGCGATAAATTGATGAAATCGGCGGCTCATGGGTTATTCACACCGAGTTTGAATGGTAGGAGGAGAAATAGAATAGCGGCCAGATGTTGATCAAAGAAATTCGAACGGTCGTGATTTCTAGAGGTTAAAATAATATAGAAATTGAAATAAATTTATTATATATTAATTCATTTAAACTTTAAAATATCATATCTTCTTCATACGAGGTCCGTTTCGTACAAAACGAATTGCTTAGGTCCGTATGGACGAGCACTATATTATGGAGCTAGATTGGGATTTATTTGAGCTAGTGAAAATTTTGGTTGAAATTAAACGCTCGTTTAATTTTAATCGGAACAAATCGCTATCGCGACGACTACATGCAATGTGAGTATAACTCACTCTTTCTGACTCATTAATATTTTTATACAAGTGAGAAATAATTTATTACATGATGATTGATGATTGTTTACATGATATATGATATATTGATTGGTATTTGGATATATACCTGCCTAGTGGAGCAGATGACCCTATACGTTCCCGTGTATGAGCGGATGACCCTTTGTACACGCGTCTGCCTTGAAGCGGACATTGTACACATATTCTAATATATATATTTGTTGCAGGTGACAGGTAGGAGGGATCCAACTGGATTCCTCACCCGTGTTGATTTATTTACAGATATTATGATATATTCTGTTATCATATGATATATGATGTTTAGGATACCGTGTTTGTTGTATTTAGTTGTGTTGCAGCATTGGGCCATATTTTGGAAATTTTAAAAATGTTAAAGTGATGATTTTCAAATTTAAAAGGATTTTCAAGTGATTTTGAAAGTATAAGTTTTGTTGAATTTTGAAGTGTTAAAGGAATTGATTTATTTTAAATAAATAGATGTTATAATTTTTATTGTTATAAAAATTAGGATTTTTGGGAATATAATAAGAATATGATTTTAGAAATAGGAAGTTAACTATTTTGTGAAATAGTATAAATTGAGATTTTTGATTTATTTTAGAAGTTTTATATATAAGATTTATAAAAATTGAATTTTCATAAATCGAAATAATGGAATTTTAAAACGAGTTTTATAAGTGTTAAAATGAAGTTATAAGTGGATTTTCAAAATGAATAAGATTTATAATTGTAAAGTTATAAAATGAATGGGTTTTGTAAATAAATGATTTATAAGTGAATTAACTTATAAATTGGATTTTTGGTATATAATTGAGTTATAAATGGAATTGGTTAATAAAGGAATTTTGTATATTGAAGTTTTAAAAAAATAAAAATGTGAATTTATAAACATTGTTTATAAATCCGAAATCAATTAAATTTGATAAGTAAATATGAAAATTTATTAAAGGAGATATATCCACGATTTTGGACAGTGGATAATCCTTTAATGAATATATAGAAGCAATGATTTGGTAAAAGAACTATATTCGCGATTTTGGACAGTGGATAATTCTTTAATAAATGTGTAGAAATGTTGGATTTGGTAAACGATTTATATTCACGATTTTGGACAGTGAATTTAAAACGAGTGTTTTGAGAAGTGATATTTAAATGGAATAAATGATTGAAAGATGTTTTAAAATGTGTTAAGGATTGAAACCATAGATTTCAACATTCATTGTTGAAATAGAAGTTTTCGAGAAGTATGGAAATGATGGACTATAAAACTGTTGTTATAGTAAATGATTTTCGAAAGGAAATATTTTTGTATAGTATTGGGGTTTATATATCTATCTTATTTTCGAATCCCTATACTAGTGATTTTGGGTTGTCGTAACGATGTTTTACGCAACATTCGTTTTGATCCAAAATAAAGATGTTTAAAAGAATGTTTTCCTTAAAGAATAAAATATATACTTAATCGTGATTTAAGTATACGTAATATTTTCAAAGTTGAAAATAAATTGATTTGTGAATTACTTATTGTTAAATAAGTATTTGGAAATGTTTTCCAATATAGAAGTTGAAATGTTTTAAGAATATATCTTTTTAAAGATAAATTGAAGTAAATATTTGGCAATGATTTAATTAATAAAAGATTAATTAAAAAGGGCCTAGTGATTGTATACGGTGCTAAATATTTGTTTGTTTGTTTTGATAGCTAAATAACCGACTATCAAACTTTGTCAAATTTTAGTTCCTCGACTTGATGTGGGAACTATTTAGTCGTACACTTAGTACGTGGCCTTCTATGTAGGCTTGATTATCGTTTGTGTTAAGGATGTTGATTCGTGTAGTGTGGAGTATTACTCCAATCTATCGAGCTTCCTTCTTGGCCCGAAGGATATCAAGTTGAAAGTTCGAGACATGATAAGTCTATAAGACTTAGTTTCTGTGTGAAGTTGAGAAATGCTTTTGCGTTGTTGGTGCGAGGAGACCGGGATCAGATTTATCTAAAAACCACTTCGGACCAATGTATATGCGACGATTGCGCAGGTTGCTTGTGATGATATTGATATTTCAGATTTTCATTGTTGGGGGCTGCTTGTTGATTGTTTGGGGTTAAAATCCCAATACGCATATAGTAGCAGTGGCTCTACATTATGAAATATCCAATGCAAGGACTATTCGCTACTAATCCTAGGGATTTCCCGACAGGTTGTGGTAGAAAAGTACCTTCGGTTTGTCCTGTTCTTGGACAACTTATATGGATGTTTGTATGACATTACATTTTACATATTACGTACATTGATTTTTACAAACGTACATCAGTGGTGGCGGAGAAGGTAACTTCTTTTAGCTTAACACCCTCCTTGAGACGTATGAGCTTAAGAGTTGTATTATCGTGGAAGGCAATTAGTAGTCAAAGTGTGGCATTCAAAGTGATGTGATATGTGATTGTGAAAGGTAATCGTTACCTTGTCAGGCCTCATCAATCGGAAATGACCAAAATAGGGTTAGATGCAGCAGGGCTAAGTGGGTCATTCGCAAGTAGGATATGATCATCCTCTTCTAGATTTATCTTTACATGCTATGACGTCGTGTATCTGATTATATGGTTTGTATGCTTAGAGGTCCCTCGGTAAAGGTCGGTAACGACTGGAGGATGACATATTCGGAACCATCTAGTTACAGAGGTGGACCGGTCTTGTGTTGGTAGAGGGCATATGACGCAGCGGATTAATCGAAACAAACTTCAATCGATGGAATGTAGCAATCGGTGAGTTGAGAATACTGCAAGGCCTAAATCCGTTGATCCAAAGATACCGGATTCTAGCTATCTTCGTCTCGTTGATCGCGCACGATGTCGAGAAAGAAGATCTACGATTCTTCGTACGTTGATCTAGCGCACTAGATACCGTGAATCGGCTTCTACGATCGTTGAATCGAGCGCACTTGATTAACCGAAAGAGGAGATAGGAGATCACACTCAACTACCAATTTGTATGAAAGCACAAAGCTAACAAAAGAGAATTTTATTCAAAAATCAACCCCCTTAAACTATACAACACGCTCCCTATTTATAGTGTTTTCACCATTCACCCTTAAGTCGTATACGACTTATGACCTTCCTAGGTCGTTGCCGACCTACCATCAGAACATACGACTCAGCATTTAAGTCGCACACGACTTAGTACAACACTCACTTACAAACAACACATTACACGACTTATACTAGGTCGTGAATGACTTACGACCCAGAATACAACGACTCAAGACATGTACAGACTCAATGGTACAAACGACTCAACGTATTTCAACATAACACAACACTTAGGTCGTATACGACCTAGCGACTGACGACATAAGAAGTAAACGACTCAAGAAAACAAACAGTTTACAACACCATGTCACGACTTACGACTCATCAATTTACACTCAGACACGACTTAAGAAAATACAACACGTACGAGTTAAACAGATAACGACCTCCGACTTAAGTATACCAACGACTCACCCCTTACCGACTTACGACTTATACATGATACTGGCCATAAGTCGTAAACGACCTAGTCAAGATGTCCCGGAAACGACTTAGCGACTCCTGGCTTCGGTATTGGTTCTTCTTTAGGCGACTTAACTGAGTCGTAAGTCATACATCCTGACTCCTTTCTTGCATCCATGTTAAGTCGTAGACAATCTTCCCTTTCCTTAGGTCGTTGACTCGTGAACGACTCAAGCTCCTTCTTAGTAACTCGTATCTTCCCCTTAGGTCGTAGCTCTTTCCCATGTGATTCCTTAGGTTGAGTCGCGCACGACTTACGAGTTAAACCCGAAACTTCATTAGGCTGACTCGTTCACGACTTAAGAGTTAAAACCGAAACTTCCTTATCTCGTGAACAGCCTAATCTCTGAATTTCTGTAGATCGTGCTGCATCATCCTCCCCTGGTTGAGAAAAATTCGTCCTCGAATTTGTAAATTCTTCCCCATTAGATTGTTCATCTCCATAATATGGTACGAGATGTTTAACATTGAACACGTCAGAAGTGTAAACATCCTCCGGTAATTTCAACTTATAAGCATTTTCATTAATCCGTTTCACAACTTTGACATGACCAATTTTTCTGGCTTTCAACTTGTTATAAGCGCCTACTGGAAAACGATCCTTCGTTAACACAGCGTAAACCAAATCACCCTCGTTAAATTCAACATTTCGTCACTTCAAATCTGCAGTTCGCTTATACTTCTCATTGGTCTTTACCAATCGTTCCTGAACAATTTTGTGACATTCAGTTAATTCATCGACAAAATCAACAGCCCGTTTAACCGTCACCTTTGGTTGTGGTACTACCGTCAAATCCAACGGTCCCCTTGGCAAACTTGAATATACAATCTGAAATGGACTGAATCCCGTACTACGATTCACTGCATGATTATGAGCAAACTCTGTCTGGCATAACTTCATGTCCCAACTCTTCAGATTATCTTTCACCAAACATCGTAACAAATTTCCCAATGATCTGCACAACCTCGGTTTGACCATCTGTCTGCGGATGATACGCACTACTGAAATTCAACTTCGTTCCCACCATCTTCCACAAACTAAGCCAAAAATGACTCAAAAATCTGGTATCCCTGTCTGAAACAATAGACTCTGGTAAACCATGTAAGCGATAGATTTCCTTAAAGAACATCTGAGCAACACGAACAGCATCTGCCGTCTTCTTGCAAGCAATAAAATGTGCCATTTTAGAAAATCTGTCAACCACTACATATATAGAATTATTACCACGCTGCGTTCTCGGCAATCCCAATACAAAGTCCATACTCACATCAACCCATGGTCTAGCCGGTACAGGCAACGGCATATACAACTCAGCATTGGTCGCGGTTCCTTTCGAAACTTGGCAAATATGACATCGCTCCACAAACCTTCCCACTTCTTTCCTCATTGACGACCAAAAGTAAGATTGCGAAATCAATTGCAAAGTACGATCACGGCCCACATGCCCTTCCTCGTGTAATTCCTTGATAATTTTGAATCTCAAACTACAATCTGGAATACATAATTGATTCCCCTTGAACAAGAATCCATCAACCATCACAAATTCATCGGTATTTCCTTCCTTGACTTTCTCTACACATTTCACAAAGTAAGGATCTTCTTCAATCAGCTCTGGCAACATTTCAAACCCTGTCACCTCAACCTTCAATGTCGTTAATAAATGACTCCTCCTGCTTAATGCATCTGCTACACGGTTCGTCACCCCTGACTTATGTTTCACGACAAAAGTAAACTGTTGTAAATAAGCAATCCATGATGCATGTCTCGCTGAAATCTTGTCTTGCCCCTGTAAATGCTTCAATGCCTCATGATCAGTGTACAAAACAAACTCTTTCTGAAATAGATAGTGCCTCCAATGTTTAACAGCTTGCACAACAGCGTAAAATTCGACATCATAAGTGCTATATCTCATCTTTGCTCCCGACAACTTTTCACTGAAATATGCAATAGGACGCCCATTCTGACTCAACACTCCACCAATTCCCACCTTCGATGCATCAGTATGCAATTCAAACAATAACTGAAAATCTGGTAAAAAAAGAATCGGTGCTGTCGTCAATAGTTCCTTGATCTTCTCAAAAGCAACCCCCGCCTCCTCTGACCATACAAACTGTTTCCCTTTCATGCAATCAGTAACTGGAGCCATCACGCTACTGAAGTGTGGAATGAATCTTCGGTAGAATGACGCTAGCCCATGAAAACTTCTCACTTCCGTAATTGTCTTTGGCTGTGGCCAATTCCTGACTGCTTCAACTTTATTCTGATCAACTTGAATACCTTCTCCTGAAACAACATAACCCAGAAATAAAACACTGTGTGCCATAAACACGCATTTCTTCGTAGCCGCATAGAATTGTTCCTCACGAAGAATAATTAACACCTTTCCCAAATGCTCTACATGCTCCTCTGTGCTTGCACTATAAATCAGAATATCATCAAAGTAAACAACAACAAACTTCCCAATGAATGGTCTAAAGATTTGATTCATCACCCTCATAAATGTACTTGGTGCATTTGATAGACCAAACGGCATAACCAACCATTCATATAAACCTTCCCTCGTCTTGAATGCGGTCATCCATTCGTCTCCTGGTCTAATTTGAATCTGATGATAACCACTCTTCAAATCAATTTTCGAAAAGATAGTAGCCCCACTCAACTGATCTAGCAAGTCATCCAACCTCGGCATAGGAAATCTGTAGCGAACAGTAATCTTGTTCAAAGCTCTACTATCGGTACACATTCTCCATGTTCCATCCTTCTTCGGCACCAACAAAGCAGGTACTGCACAAGGACTCAAGCTTTCCTGAACACGTCCCTGTTCTAACAACTCTTCCACTTGCCTTCGTAACTCCTCATGTTCCTTCGGACTCATTCGGTAATGTGGTCGATGTGGTAAGACTGCTCCCGGAACAAGATCAATTTGATGTTGAATGTCTCTCAGTGGCGGTAACTCTTTAGGCAACTCTTCTGGAAATACACCTTCAAATTCTTTCAAAACTGGCTTCGCTTCTTCTGGAATTTCAACCCCTTCACTACACTCTCGCCCAATCAATAAAAACACTTCAGGCTCCTCTTCAATCTCCTTGACAAACTCCTTCAAAGATAGCAAAGTTTTCAGTTCTTCGATCTCCTCTAGCTTGCTTTTCTTATGTTGTTGCTTCTTAGGAACTAAAGTGATTTTAGTACCTTCAAACATAAAACTGTAGCTATTAGCACGTCCATCATGTTGTACTGCTCTATCAAACTGCCATGGTCTGCCCAACAACAGATGACACACATCCATGTCCACAACATCACACCAAATTTCGTCTTTGTATTTCTTCCCAATTGAAAAATTAACACAAGCCCTTCGACACACCTTCACTTCACCTCCCTTCCTTAACCATGCTAACTTGTACGGTTTAGGATGCTTCTCAGTTTTCAAGTTCAACTTCTTTACTGCTTCTGTAGAGATAATATTGTCACAACTCCCAGCATCAATGACAAATTTACAAACTTTCCCAAGAATAGTGCAAGTAGATTGAAATATGTTATTCCTCAACCAACTATCTTCCTCCTCTTGTTTTGGCGTCAAACAAGACCTCCTCATCATCAGATTACAACCTTCGTCTCCCGACACTTCTTCTTCCTCCTCAACATAAGGTGAATTAGAACATTCAGCTTCTTCCTCCTCATCCTCAGCTTCAACTATCATAGCTCTCTTCTTCGGCTTCGGACATTCATTGCTTTTATGACCCATCTCCTGGCAGTTGTAACATTTGAACCCACTGCTAACCTTCGCCTTCTCACCCTCCTTCACAACTGGTTTGGCAACAGCTTTAGTAACATTAGAACTTCCACCGACACCCTTTGCTTGATTGTTAGAATTAGTAAACACACCACCTCCACGCCTTCCTTGCTTTTCCCAAGCTAACGCCTTTTGATGTGCCTCCGCTACAGATCTGGGATCGAACATATTAACCATATCCTGGATCTGCATTCTCAACCCTCCAACAAACCTAGCAGTCAGCTGTTCTTCTGTCTCCATTATATCGTTCCTGGCAATGAGTTGGTAAAATTCATCTGCATAGTCATTTACTGATTTCGTCCCCTGCCTTAGATTCTGCAATCTCTGGTACATAAGCGATTGATAGTTGTATGACAAAAATGTAGCTCTCATCAATTTCTTCATCTTCTCCCAAGATTCTATCTTTGACTTCCCCATTCGTTCACGAGTAAGTTTAGTTTGCTGCCACCATGCCAAAGCTCTTCCCCTCAGCCTTGTAGCAACTAACTTCACCCTTCGATTCTCCGGAACCTCCTTGAAATCAAAGATTTCCTCCACATTAGATAACCAATCTAAGAACTCCTTAGCTACCATCCCACCTTTAAACTCTGGAATCTCCATCTTCATTCCCGATTCCCAACGACGATCATCCTCTACATATCGATACTGACGTCGTGTTTGATCTCTGTCTCGGTAATGAACACTTCCCCTATCACCGTCAAACTCTTCATCAAAGTCTGATGCATAACGTTGTCTTTCACGCCCCCCAACATCTCTACCACCACTCCTACTACCAACATCCCGTCTATCATGATCATCAACATTCCTCCTACTTCGATTATCAACACTTCGATGATCTTGGCTCTCTCTCCTTTCCCGATCTGAATGTGGCGAAATTCTACTTCCTCCATGGATGGATTCAGGTGAATTTCTTCTTCTACTTTGATTCACATCGATCATAAGTTTCTCCAACCTTCCTATGCCTTCATCAATCTTCTCGTGCATATGTTGTTCCATTTGATCGGCCTCTTCTCTCCGATATAAAGCTTCAACATTTTGATGGCGGTTAGCTCTCCTTGGCGGCATGATTGAAATTCACAAAATTTCAACAAATCGATACCAAAGTGATACTTCACAAGCAAATCACGGCTTCACAAGCTTCTACACAACTTCACAAGGCTCGGCCTTAACTCCTTAGCTCGAAACAAGCTTCCAATGATCCTCCCTAGGCTCGGCTACCTCACTAGTATACACGGCCTACTTCAAATTCAAACACTTTCAACACTTTGATCCAAAATGGAATGGATCGAAAGTTCTCCCTATTGTTGCAACTTCAATATGAACACGATGAACAACTTCAAACTTCAACACTTGGCTCCAAGACCTGATTTAGCTATGATTGGCTAAAACAAGCTCTGATACCAAAACTGACGCAGCGGATTGATCGAAACAAACTTCAATCGATGGAATGTAGCAATCGGTGAGTTGAGAATACTGCAAGGCCTAAATCCGTTGATCCAAAGATACCGGATTCTAGCTATCTTCGTCTCGTTGATCGCGCACGATGCCGAGAAAGAAGATCTACGATTCTTCGTACGTTGATCTAGCGCACTAGATACCGTGAATCGGCTTCTATGATCGTTGAATCGAGCGCACTCGATTAACCGAAAGAGGAGATAGGAGATCACACTCAACTACCAATTTGTATGAAAGCACAAAGCTAACAAAAGAGAATTTTATTCAAAAATCAACCCCCTCAAACTGTACAACACGCTCCCTATTTATAGTGTTTTCACCATTCACCCTTAAGTCGTATACGACTTATGACCTTCCTAGGTCGTTGCCGACCTACCATCAGAACATACGACTCAGCATTTAAGTCGCACACGACTTAGTACAACACTCACTTACAAACAACACATTACACGATTTATACTAGGTCGTGAATGACTTACGACCCAGAATACAACGACTCAAGACATGTACAGACTCAATGGTACAAACGACTCAACGTATTTCAACATAACACAACACTTAGGTCGTATACGACCTAGCGACTGACGACATAAGAAGTAAACGACTCAAGAAAACAAACAGTTTACAACACCATGTCACGACTTACGACTCATCAATTTAAACTCAGACATGACTTAAGAAAATACAACACGTACGAGTTAAACAGATAATGACCTCCGACTTAAGTATACCAACGACTCACCCCTTACCGACTTACGACTTATACATGATACTGGCCATAAGTCGTAAACGACCTAGTCAAGATGTCCCGGAAACGACTTAGCGACTCCTGGCTTCGGTATTGGTTCTTCTTAGGCGACTTAACTGAGTCGTAAGCCGTACATCCTGACTCCTTTCTTGCATCCATGTTAAGTCGTAGACAATCTTCCCTTTCCTTAGGTCGTTGACTCGTGAACGACTCAAGCTCCTTCTCAGTAACTCGTATCTTCCCCTTAGGTCGTAGCTATTTCCCGTGTGATTCCTTAGGTTGAGTCGCGCACGACTTACGAGTTAAACCCGAAACTTCATTAGGCTGACTCGTGCACGACTTAAGAGTTAAAACCGAAACTTCCTTATCTCGTGAACAGCCTAATCTCTAAATTTCTGTAGATCGTGCTGCATCAGCATATGTTCTATGCCTCGGGACATCCATCTAGAGGTGTACCCCTTCAGAAGGTAGTCCCTTCACCTGGTCATTTGTATGGGAATCCAAACTCCACTACGTACCTGCCATTTTATTTGTAGAGCCTAGTATGCTGGAATTTAATAATGGTAACAATTTCGGCTATTTTGAATATTATTTGTGCAATAGACACTATAATAATATAAGAGGATTTGATACGAGATGTTTTAGTTATCGCAAGGTAAAAACATGTCCGTGTTTATGTGTGGACTTGTCTTACGAGATACTTTTGTTTTGATAAAGGAAAAGTTTGGTAATTTAATAAATTCAGTTGAGTGTGTTTCTCACGCTGGTTTACCAGACTGATCCGGGAGTTCTTCCTTTTCAATGTTCGGGTCAGACCGAGTATATTTACAGGTTATGCTTGGTGCTTTTGGAGCTTCAGCAGGTGAGCTGGAGATCTTTGTTTCATATACATGTATTTGTTTTGATTATTGATTATCTGCTGCATTGCTTAGTTGTGTATATTATCAGCTTTTGTAAGGACAGATTATTTATAACTTTTCAGGCTGATAACTATTGATTGATTGTTAAACTCTGATTGATGTGTATATATATACAGTTTATGTTTTGTAAAGATCATTGATATGATATTATATATTTTCCGCTGCGATGTGAGGTTCTATGTTGTTCTGTTTGGTTCTATCTTCTCTCTTTTTTCTCTTCTCTTCTTCTCTCTTCTTTTCTTTCTCTTGACTTTCCATCAGTCTGTACTTTTTGGGTCGGACATGTGTGGATTATTGTCGATTCAAAGGGTACGGATTTTCGGGTCGTCACATCTGGTATCAGAGCTTAGATTTTCTATATTCCTAAGCTTTGATGTGTACTCATTATAGATAGAGACAGTAGCACCCTAGATTGAGTTGAGTGTATTATATATATGAGCGCGTATTTGTTAGTGAATATAAAATGTTTTATATTATGTTTGCTTATCCGCTGAGCTGTTTGTGAATTCTGGTCGGTATGTGGGACGCCATGTTATCGATAGGGATCTCCAAATGCTTAAACGAGGCAAGTCGATATAGTATTATTTTAAATTGGGTAAATGAAACAATTTTACCTTAATTATATTTTATATGTAAAGAAATGATTTTTCAAAATTATTAAAATGTATATAAACTGATTGTTTGGTTGTTTGAAAATATAAATATACATATAAGTTAATAAAAGCTATTTGAATCATCTAAATAAAAGCAACAATTGTCAAAGAATAAATTATATAAGCAAATGAATAAGTATGGAATTATAATTAATGTGATATACAATTGTGAAATAATTTTATATATAAGAAATGGAACAACCTGAGTATATTTATAAATATAGGTTGTAAATGAAAATGGATTTAAATGTAGAATTGGGAAAATTTGAATCCCGTTGATTTTGAAAGTTATTTCAAAATTTAAAGAGTTATTTTGTTATAAATCTAAATAAGATAAATAAATTTAAAATGATCTTATGTAAGAAAAGTAAAATAGTAAAATTATATAAGTGAAAGATTTATAAATAAAAGAATTTTAAAAAAGAATATAAAGCACTGAATTCACTACTGTTGCTGGAAAATAATAAAGGGGATGACTGCAGCATTATCAGTATCATTTTCGAGTTTCTGTGTGATGGATTGCTAGAAATTGAAGTTTTGTTTTGATAAAAAAAATTTGATTTGAAATCCATGTTGTAATTGATAAATATAAGTAAAATAAGTTTTGGACTTATAATATGAAATGATAAAGATTTAGCTTTGGTAAAGTTGAAATAAATTTGAGTTAGCATATTAAATATATGATTTGAAATTTAACTAAGGAAGGATAAATAAATTGGATTAGAACTAGATTGAATTATATAAGTTATTGAAATGGAATTTAAACTTAAATGGTTAAGTGATTGTATAATATGAATTTGGAAGGTTAATTAAACCTAAGCGTGAAGTGATTATATAACCATGATTTGAAACTATAAAAATGTGAATGGAAGTATACTTGAGTAAATGTTTATGAAAGTTTGAATAAATAAGTTGTATAACTTATAAAATGAGACAAAGTAGTAAACCAATGGTAAAAATGTTTATAAGCAAAACAAATTTTAATTTGAATGATTATATGATTTTGACTAAAGTTAAATAAATTGACTTTAGAAATGAGGTAAATAAAATAGAATTTGAAATGAATTAGAGATGAACTTAAGTTATATAGTGAAAGTAAATGAAAATGAGAACGAAATGAAATATAACTTAAGTGATGTTAAATGAAGTTGACTTTGGTATCGAAGTAATTAATTGAATATGAATTTGAGTTATATAAAGAAATTCAACTTTATTTGTAGATTGAATTAGCAATTGAAATAATGAAATATAATTGAATGTTAAGTAAATGAACTGATATGGAATAGTGCATGTAGGTGTTAATTCATTAAAATCTAATGAAATTAATAATTAAATGAAAGTCAATTGAATATTAAACCAATTTGAAATTAAAAGTTTTGAACCAAATTGAATGAATGTAAAGTAAATTAATTTGGTAATGTTGGATATGCATTGATTGTTAGATGGATGCTAGTTGATTGAATAAAAATTCATATGAAATTGAATTAATAAAATTGAAAGCTATAAATAATTGAATTCAATTTGAAAGTGAAGTAAGAATAAATAGAAATGAATTTGATTTGATTTGAAAGTGAATAAATTGGAATATGACTTAATGAATGTAAACTAATTGAAATTGAATGAATGAATGTTAGTAAAGTCCAATGTTAATGAATCAAACATGATTTAATTGAAAATCAATTCAATGAATATTAATAAGAATTGAATTTATATTGATTTGGTTATGGATATATTGGATAGATATGGTTTGTTGGATGTTAGTTGGATGTTTGTTGGATGATAGTTGTTTGATGGTTGGATTTGTTGTTTTGATTACATTGCTATATTGGCACATATAGTTGTTGTATTAGTATATGTTGTTTATTGATATTAATTCGTATATACATGTCCTCATTGGTTAGTAGGTGCGGAAGCCGTTTGCTTCGCATTTGGAGCTCGCTTTCGCGCTATATTAGCCATATATGCTCGCTAATAATTTATAAGGTACATATCTCGGATTACATATCGTACTTTTATACTTTTTCCCCGCAGGATGCCTCATCCTCGATGATGAGATGTATATTTGTGATATATATATGTTGTGATCCTACTACGATCGAACCGTGCAAAGGAGAAGCTGGCAAAAAAAATTTTGAAAATTTAAGGATTTGGAAAATTTATGATAATTAAAATTTTGAGATTAAGTTATAAAGTTAAATGATATTGGTTGGTTTTGAAAAGATAACTATAAGTGGATTTGAAAACTTAGAAAAGTTTTTGTAAGAAGTTTAACTAATGGATTTTGAGAAAAAGTTAAAAGGTTTAAATAGATTTGATTTCTAATTTGAACAAATTATTTTGAAAAGTTAATTGATTTTGCGACTTTTTCTTACTTGGTAATTTCGGGGATGAAATTCTTTTAAGTAGGGGAGAATGTAACGACCCAAAATTTTAGTCATTTTAAATTCATATATTTAATTGATTTTAAATATTTAAAAGTTAATTTTATAAGCTGAATAACTTATATTTCGGATATCTGGATTTAATTGGATAATTAAATTGTTAATTTAATATTTGAAATTGTTAAAATAATTGATATTTGAATTTAAAGTGAATAAAAATTACAAAGTTATATTAAATCCTAGTTGAATTAGAATGATGTTGCAGGATTTTAAAATTGAATTAAAAGTTAAATTGCAGAAAATTGAATAACCATTTTTCAAACAGTCTCGGATTTCGACGAAACCAGTTTCATCGGATCCGTAATGTTACATTATTGGAAGATTTCAAATTTGGTGTCAATCGGATTTACGGTTTGGCCGAGGCAAGCTAAAACGCGTAGAAATTCGTTTGAGTGAATTTTAAATTTAAATTAGTCGATTTGAAAACCTATCTTCCAAATATGATCGAATTGGCTCCTGATATATATTCCATTGCGTTCGGAATAGGGATAAAATATTATAAACGCGAAGCGGCACGTTTCGTTTCGAGTTCGAAAATTTTCGGGATGAATAGGTTGTCAAATTTTCTATAAAAGGCCATCGTTTTTCACTTTTTTCACAAATCTAGTTTTAGAAACCCTAGCCGCCTCATACATTTCAATGGCCAGAAAATCTTCGTCTTCCCTCCTTGATTTCTTCCAACCCGTGAATAATTAGAGAAAATGTACAACTACAATATCGAAGAGGGCATCGTGATCTTTGCATCAAACGAGCATGATCTAAAATAACGTCACGGATTGTCGGCAAAATGAGTTTGAACGCGCGCCGTTCGTACATGGTTTTCTAGGCGGTGCAAAGGGCTGAGATCGACTGGTTTTTGGTCGAAGATGATGTTCATCATGGGCTACGCGCCGGCGGCATTCGATCGATGTCTCGATCATCAATGAGGGGGCAATAAATTGATGAAATCAACGCCTCATGGGTTATTCACGTCGAGTTTGAATGAGGGGAGGAGAAATAGAATAGTGGCCATATGTTGATCAAAGAAATTCGAACGACCGTGATTTCTAGAGGTTAAAATAATATAGAAATTGAAATAAATTTATTATATATTAATTCGTTTAAACTTTAAAATATCATATCTTCGTCATACGAGGTCCGTTTCGCATGAAACGAATTGCTTAGGTCCGTATGGACGAGCACTACATTATAGAGCTAGACTAGGATTTATTTAAGCTAGTGAAAATTTTGGTTGAAATTAAATGCTCGTTTAATTTTAATTGGAATAAATCTCTATCGCGACGACTACAAGCAATATGAGTACAACTCACTCTTTCTGACTCGCTAATATTTTTATATAAGTGAGAAATAATTTATTATATGATGATTGATGATTGTTTGGATGATATATGATATATTGATTGGTAATTGGATATATACCTGCCTAGTGGAGCAGATGACCCTATACGTTCTCGTGTATGAGCGGATGACCCTTTGTATGCGCGTTTGCCTTGAAGCGGACATTATACACATATTCTAATATGTATATTTGTTGCAGGTGATAGATAGGAGGGATCCAACTGGATTACTCACCCTTGTTGATTTATTTGCAGATATTATGATATATTATGTTATGATATGATATATGATGTTTTGGATACCGTGTTTGTTATATTTAGTGCTATTGCAGCATTGGCCCATATTTTGGAAATTTTAAAAATGTTAAAGCAATGATTTCCAAATTTAAAAGGATTTTCAAGTGATTTTGAAAGTATACGTTTTTTTGAATTTTGAAGTGTTAAAGGAATTGATTTATTTTAAATAAATAAATGTTATAATTTTTATTGTTAAAAAAATTATGATTTTTGTGAAATATAATAAGAATATGATTTTAGAAATAAGGAGTTAACTATTTTGTGAAATAGTATAAATTGAGATTTTTGATTTATTTTTAAAGGTTTATATATAAGATTTATAAAAATTGAATTTTCATAAATCAAAATAATGGAATTTTAAAACGAGTTTTATAAGTGTTAAAATGAAGTTATAAATGGATTTTACAAATGAATAAGATTTATAATTATGAAGTTATAAAATGAATGGGTTTTGTAAATAAACGATTTATAAGTGAATTAACTTATAAATTGGATTTTTGGTATATAATTGAGTTATAAATGGAATTGGTTAATAAAGGAATTTTGTATATTTAAGTTTTTATAAAATAGAAATGTGAATTTATAAACATTGTTTATAAATCCGAAACCAATTGAATTTGATAAGTAAATATGCAAGTTTATTAAAGGAGATATGTCCACGATTTTGGACAGTGGATAATCCTTTAATGGATATATAGAAGCAATGATTTGGTAAAAGAAATATATCCACGATTTTGGACAGTGGATAATTCTTTAATAAATGCGTAGAAACGTTGGATTTGGTGAACGATTTATATTCACGATTTTGGCAGTGAATAATATTTTAAAACGAGTGTTTTGGGAAGTGATATTTAAATGGAATAAAATGATTAAAAGATGTTTTAAAATGTGTTAAGGATTAAAACCATAGATTTCAACATTAATTGTTGAAATAGGCGTTTTCGAGAAGTATGGAAATGATGGACTATAACACTGTTGTTATAGTAAATGATTTTCAAAAGAAAATGTTTTTGTATAGTACTGGGGTTTATATATCTATCTTATTTTCGAATCCCTATACTAATGATTTTGGGTTGTCGTAACGATGTTTTACGCAACATTCGTTTTGACCCAAAATAAAGATGTTTAACAAAATGTTTTCCTTAAAGAATAAAATATGTACTTAATCGTGATTTAAGTATATGTAATATTTTCTAAGTATTGAAAATAAATTGATTTGTGAATTACTTATTATTAAATAAGTATTGGGAAATGTTTTCCAATATAGAAGTTGAAATGTTTTGAGAATATATCTTTATAAAGATAAATTGAAGTAAATATTTGGCAATGATTTAATTAATAAAAGATTAATTAAAAAGGGCATAGTGATTGTATACGGTGCTAAATATTTGTTTGTTTGTTTTGATAGGTAAATAACGGACTATCAAACTTTGCCAAATTTTAGTTCCACGACTTGATGTGGGAACTATTTAGTCGTACACTTAGTATGTAGCCTTCTATGTAGGCTTGATTATCGTTTGTGTTGAGGATGTTGATTCGTATAGTGCAGATTATTACTCCAATCTATCGAGCTTCCTTCTTGGCCCGAAGGATAGCAAGTTGAAAGTTGGAGACGTGATAGGTCTATGGGACTTAGTTTCTGTGTGAAATTGAGAAACGCTTTTGCGTTGTTGGTGCAAAGAGACCGGGATTAGATTTATCTGAAAACCACTTCGGACCAACGTATATGCGACGATTGCGCAGGTTGCTTGTGATGATATTGATATTCTAGATTTTCATAGTGGGGAACTGCTTGTTGATTGTTTGGGGTTAACATTCCAATATGCATATAATAGCAGTGGTCTCTACATTATGAAATATCTAATGCAAGGACTATTTGCTACTAATCCTAGGGATTTCCCGACAGGTTGTGGTAGGAAAGTACCTTCAGTTTGTCCTGTTCCTGGACAACTTGTATGGATGTTTGTCTGGTATTGCATTTCTATAGATTACATACATTGGTTTTTACAAACGTACATCAGTAGTGGCGGAGAAGGCAACTTCTCCTAGCTTAACACCCTCCTTGAGACGTATGAGATTAAGGGTTGTATTTTTGTAGAAGACAATTAGTAGTCAAAGGAAATGGCCGTGTGGCATTCAAATTGATGTGATATGTGATTGCGAAAGGTAATCGTTACCTCGTGAGGCCTCGTCAACCGAAAATGACCAAAATAGGGTTAGATGCAGTAGGGCTAAGTGGGTCATTCCCAAGTAGGATATGATCATCCTCTTCTAGATATATCTTTACACGCTATGACGTCGTGTATCTGAGTATGTGGTTTGTATGCTTAGAGGGCCCTCGATAAAGGTCGTTAACGACCGGAGGATGACATATTCGGTACCGTCTAATTATAGAGGTGGGCTGGTCTTGTGTTGGTAGAGGGCCGATATTCTATGCCTCGGGACATCCATCTAGAGGTGTACCCCTTCGGAAGGTAGTCCATTCACCTGGTCATTTGTATGGAAATCCAAACTCCACTACGTACCTGCCATTTTATTTGTAGAGCCTAGTATGCTGGAATTTAATAATGGTAACAATTTTGGCTATTTTGAATATTATTTGCGCAACAGACACTATTTTAATATAAGAGGATTTGATATGAGATGTTTTAGTTATCGTAAGGTAAAAACATGTCCGTGTTTATATGTGGACTTGTTTTACGAGATACTTTTGTTTTGATAAAGAAAAAGTTTGGTAATTTAATAAATTCAGTTGAGTGTGTTTCTCACGCTGGTTTACCGGACTGATCCGGACGTTCTTCCCTTTCAATGCTCGGGCCAGCCCGAGTATATTTATAGGTTATGCTTGGTGCTTTTGGAGCTTCAGTAGGAGAGCTGGAGATCTTCATTTCGTATACACGTATATGTTTTGATTATTGATTATCCACTGCATTGCTTAGTTGTGTATATTATCAGCTTTTGTAAGGACTGATTATTATAACTGTTCAGGCTGATAACTATTGATTGATTGTTGGACTCTGATTAATGTGTGTGTATATACAGTTTCTGTTTTGTAAAGATCATTGATATGATATTATATATTTTCCGGTGCGATGTGAGATTTTGTATTGTTCTGTTTGGTTCTATCTTCTCTCTTTCTTCTCTTCTATTCTTCTCTCTTCTTTTCTTTCTCTTGACTTTCCATCAGTCTGTGCTTTTTGGGTCGGACATGTGTGGATTATTGTCGATTCAAAGGGTATGGATTTTCGGGTCGTCACAAGTTGTACATGCGAATGGTTTGTTATATAGACAAATCTGGGTACCAAAGATTTCAGTAGATAATAAAAGTGGTCCTACATCGTTAGGTAAACCACTTGCCTTCCCTAAAATTTAGACACACAAGTGGGCTAAGAAACAACCTTGATGGAGATAGATTTCGAGTTGTTCTAAGTGATTGATAAACTAAAATTTAAACGTTCCTTAGCCTATAAAGATTATATGGAGATCATCGCATTTTGGATATCACAGAACAAAAGGAAAGTGAGGTATGATCTCTCAGCTCATTTTTTGGTCATAAATTGTTAATTATGTTTTGATCAACATTGCTGGAGTATTTCTGACATATCTTGATCATCTCAACTTTGATTTGTGAAATTCTTGAAGTTTTTGAAAAACTAATCGACAATGCTACAACTTCACCGACTCTTGATTCACTTTGGAATATCATAAAAAATGGCTCTGACAAATTTTTCTGAATATGCGTTTTCTGCTCAATTTAGATCACATGTGCCCGATATAAATGGACATGCTGAAAATTTAAGTATCAGGGAGTACACATGTTTCTTATATACCACTATATATCACAATAAATATCTCAATTACAAGTGGTATCATATATCATTACATGTTGGAATTATTTTTGCAATTATTATATTGATTTTCAACTTGAAGTCATTTTCACATAAAACCTCCTTACAGAAAATTGATTTTTATATTTTTTCAAATGATATCTATATAATGATAACCTTGAGTGAAAGAAAAATACAAATGCAGATTACACGGGTAATCTAGTTGATAGAAAAATTACAGGTGGAATGTGATTTATGTTGAGACATTCAGTAGCTGCATCGTTTTTTCAAAGAAAATATCTGCATATTTTTCATTTCAAATAATTTTCATATTGCAGACATTTTTCTAAAACCCTTTCTAGAAAATCATTTCTGCTGACCATGTCTCAGATTAATTGTTTTGGGAAATTTGATTCTATAATTGAATTTGATTTTAAATGATTACATTAACTAATCCGACTCCTTACTGATTATCGAAAAGATAAATAGTGTTTGAAAAAGTTATGAGTGTTGATGTTAATTATATATTATAACTTGAGATGGTATATTTAGTAATTTTCTTTAGAAATTTAAACAAGAGTTATAAAAACTATTTGTTGGTAAAAATTTCATGACCATTTATTTTCTTGTCATATTTCTATCGACCGTCACTCATCAAAATCCAATATAGTATGTCAAGATGTGGTATTTTTAATCGAAAAATCATTTGTTTTTCATTTTATTTTATTTATAGCAATAAAAAACATCCAAAGTATTCACTCTCATTTAAAAGTACACGCGGCTATGCATGGGTGAACAACTAGGAATTTTTGATTATATGCTTCCATGCTTATTTAAACGCCATCACGGTTATGCATGTGATGCGCCACCCCGAGACCCACCTTAGCAAAGAGAATTAACAAGTAATTCCGTCTACTAAAGCGAAGAATAGGGCTGGTTAAGGGCGATCATCTATAATTTTGTCTTAAACATCTACTAAATACGTCGATAAATGCAATATAATTTTTCTTTTCAACTAAAGTGGATCGACATACCCGGTAAATGCTTAATCCAAAACTATAGGTGGCTAATGGATCTATCAGAACAAAATACAATAATTGAATGTAAATCACATCATAGAACAGTAACCAACATCATATATATACATATATACATTGATACATGTTTAGTACAATACAATATGAATATAATAAAGGTAGTGCACAACCACACCATATACATCGAATAAAATGTAAATACATCAGAGTATGCGGAAGAAATAAACTACTCAAGCTATAGATAAGCTAATGTCCTACATCAATTTCAAGCTAAGCCCAATATATGATACCTGAAACAACTCGGTCTGACCCGAGTATAAATACACGGGTGATTCTAGCTACACAAATCAGTCAATATCAATAATATGAAATAGAATCAATATAGTGATACTTATTGTCGAATGAGGAGAAGGATTAGATAACTCATAGCTCAATACTTAAGTAATAAACACTACCTAAGCGACTAAATACCACGAAAGAGGTAACTCAAATTCAATACTCAAATAAAACACAAGTGCCTCATATCATCGGTGATAACCCATAATGAACTCAAATAAGCTCATATAAAGCTCAAGAAAAACTCAAAAGGTTTGATGAACCATTATTCCAAAAATCAGAAAACTCATCTCAATCATAAATAGAAGTCATGAAAGCAACACAAGATTACTCCATAAGAATGTGAGATCTCAAACTCATAAGTAAGCCAAGACCGCTAAATCCCGCACATACATCTCAATCTTAAAAGCTCACCGAACTCGATATGAATTTAAACTCATAAAATGTCAAACTCAATAAAGAATTCGATGCAAGTCCAAAACTCCAAAAATCTTAACACAATGCGCAAAAAATGGCGAACTCAAAATTCAAAAAACCCGGATTGGCCAGATCCTCGATTACAATGCCGAAGCAATGTTGCATGTGCTGAAGTCAGAAAGTTGAAGCCTTAGACAAGGTCGCTAACACCTCTCAAAGCAGTTCGTCCTCATGACAAGGTCGCCGACACCTTTCCAAGCCGTTTCGTCAACCCTAATAAGGTCGTTTAACATCTCCCAAAGCAGTTCGTCCTCATGGCAAGGTCGCTAACACCTCTCAAAGCAGTTTTGTTAGGTAGACATCGTGAATGTGTCACAAACTCATAGATAGGAACCCGAAAAGTGTTAATGTGTGTCCCATACCACACCTCGTACTTAGCGGTTTACTAGCCGCTAGTCGATGCCACACTAGGAACATCATAAAACTCAGAAAATCATATCTCGCCTTGTCTCATTGGCAAGTGATAAAGAGACACCATGCTCATCTCATCTCATCTACAAGTATTAAATGGCATCATACATTGTCTCATCTCCTCGACAAGTGAAAACATCGTGATGGTTCCTCATAAACCATAAATCTCAAAATATGAAATTATATACTCAAGACTTGCTTTATATCATTGGCAAGTAAATAAAACATCGTGATGGTTCTCATCGACCATACTCCTACATAGGATATCTCAAACCATAATACTTGCCAAATATTGGCCATCTTAAATAATTCCAATAAATAGGAATTATAAAACTCAAAATACGCCATAAAATGGCAAAACATCTCAGAATCAATAATCTCAAATAGCTACGATCGTACAAGTCTGGAATTAACCGAAATATTAAACGCACATGCCTCATACTACTTGTTTAACTAAATCATTTAATTCTCTTTATCATACGTTCCAATAGTGTAAAAGTGTATGTTTTATACCTAAAATAGTTTACTAGAGAAAACAAGCTTCTAAAACTTTTTCCCGAAAAGATTAATAAAACCAATATTTGAAATTCCATTATCATAGGAAATAAATAGATTTTATATTAGAAAAATAATTTTAAAATACTATATAATAATAATTTGAAATTTCCATTTATTTCAAAAATCACTTTAAAAATGGTTTAGTGAAAACTCTGCTCGAAAACAATGAAAAACAAGGAAGATAACTCAAGACCGATAACTTGAGTTCAATACGAATTCAATTCAAATTTAACTTAAAATCAATTCAAATTCTATTTAAACTTGATTTTCAAATTCTCCAAATATAGCTATCCTATTGAAAGGCATCATTGATCTCAAAACATCTCAAAACAACATCAAAATCGAATAAGAATGAGAGCAAAAAATAAGCTAATACAATTCTCGGGTCAATAATTGTTATTGATGTTGTTTTGCTCTCGGGACAACAAACAAACAAACACAGTTTTGACTAAGCTAACTTCGAAATTTCAGAAAACTCAAAACATGAAACTTTTATCACAAAATCTAAGCTTTCTGAAACACCTAAAATTATTGCATTTGGATAAGAAAAGTAAAAGATATGTCCAAAACAATTCTTAGATCAACAATCATTGTTGCTATCGTTTTGCTCTCGGGATAGCAACAAACAAACACAGTTTAGGCCAATAAAATTTCAAAATTTCAGAAAATATAAAACATGAAACTTTTAGTACAAAGTTTAAGCTTTCCAAAACATCAAAGATTATTGAATTTGGATAAGAAATGAAAAAATTATGATTAAAATAGTTCAAGGGTTCGAATTGCAATACCTCTGTCATTTTGGTCTCGGGGTACAACAATCAAACACATTTTTGACCAAACTAACATCAAAATTTAAGAAAACTCAAAACATAAAACTTTTATAAAAAAATCTAAGCTTTGCGGAAAATCTAAGATTATTGAATTTGAATAAGAAATGAAAAGGTTATGACACAAATAGTTCAGGGGTTTGAATTGCAATACCTCTGTCATTTTGGTCTCGAAATAGCAATAATCAAACACACTTTTGACCAAACTAACTCCAAATTTAAGATAACTCAAAAAACGAAAGTTGTAGCAGATAATCTAAGCTTTCTAGAAAATAAAGAATCGTCAAATTCGGGCAAAAAACGAAAAAGATATGCATAAATTACCAACAACATTTAGCATAGAAAGCCACAGTTTTACAGTTACAGGACAACGAGTTTGAATTCGATGTTCCAACCCTCTATGTTAAAAATTTTCGAAAGTATTTAACGTGAACGTTTTCATACTCTTTTCAAGCTTTCCAGAAATTCAAAGAAAACCAAATCCGATTTAAAATGTGAGAGATATGCCTAATTTATTGACAGTTAGTCACAGATAAACATGCAACAAACCAAAATTGAGATTTCAATATTGAAATCTCAATCTAAGATAGAAAATTTGAGTTTTGATACTCACCTTAGATTATTTGCAGCAAATCTACAGTAAATTAAAGAGCAATTTGGAAGCTTTGGCCTTAATTTGGAGCTAAAGACCTATAGAAGAAGGAGAAACAAACATGCAAATAGAGAACAGAAAGTTACAAACAATATCTATCCTTAAACATAGAATTGATAATATAAATTGGAGATTTTGATATTTATTACCTGTATTCAACTTTGATTTGTAAGCTTTTTGTCTCTTAATTTAACTAATTAGAGCAAGCTTTCTTTTTTGATAAGGAGAAGCCATTATTTTTCATTTACCATTTTTTTTGGAGAAGGAGAGAAAACGAACGAAGAGATAAAGAAAACTACATACAACATGTTTTTCTTTCTTTCTCCCTTCTTGTAACTTCTAGAATTGTGTTAAGGATCAAAACATATACCCAAAAGGCCCGAAACTATACTTAGTGAAAATTCACAAAGTAAATACACATATTTTCACTTATTTACCCAATACACACACATCAACTTAATTTAAAACCAAATAAAAGTTTTACAACAAAAGTGTATGCAAAGAAATTGTTTTTATTACAAAATATAATTTATTTTAATGATAAAAAATTATTTTATCAATTAAACCTTATTTTTATTTAAATAACATAATTTTACATAAAACTTCATTTTAACTCTAAAAATTTCACAAAAATTTATTCCCTTGTGTAATAAAATATAATAACTCATTTCAAACTTAATTTTATAACCACAACACATTTTTAAACCAAATTCCATCTTTATATTTAAAATTAGTTACTTCTTTTAAAAATCATTAGAAGAAGTAAATACGAATAATTTATAAAACTATTGCATTAACTCTAAATAAAACACATTTCTTCATTTTTTTATTAACTCAAACCATCTTAATAAAGTTTCCAAAATTCTATTTTCTCATTATATCCTCAAGTATATTGTTTATTCTCAATAAAAAAATTAAATTCCTCACTAATTATTAATTTACACCTTTAAATTATAACTGTCGTTATAATTTAATATTCTCAGGTAATCGCTAAAAACAGGGTTGTTACAGACTCCCCTTTACAAAAATTGCGTTCCCGCAATTTTCTAGAAAAAGAGCTGTAAACAACATAAAAGATACAATCATTGAAGGATAAAGACAAGCTCGAATTCCAAACCATTCATACTCTGTATATAGAATGGTAGAAAGAAACAAGGAAAAAACCCACTTGGTTAATTCAGTGGCCCATGATATGCTAATATAGTTATTAGCAAACTATCGAATTTTCCAAGCAACTCGCAAGAATTTCGAAGATCTCCCGTCATCAAATCAGAAGTCAATAAGATGCTCAACAAATAATCAATCGAAAATGATTGATTACTCAAAACTCTATGAATAGAGTCGGGATCAAACTCACTCAAACTCGAACTCTAAGCAATAAAGAAGATCATCAACAAGATTTTCCGCATAATAATATGGAAATAACATCCTCACAACAAGATAAATACAATAGAAAAGATGAATAAATCATGAATTGACTTCTTACAAGGCCACCAAACTCGAACGACCGCGAAAATGCATACCGTTGATATTAACTCAAGGATAGAATATACTCAAGAAATAAGGATATAAGCTCAAATTACTTTTCAATCCAAGATATTTAGAATTTTTAAATCTTAACATCTTTTAAATTTTAAATCTCAATTTTCAACATTTGAAAGTTTTCAAACTCTTTAATATATTACTTGGTAAGTAATTTAAAACTCAAATTAAAAGTCCAAATTTATTCTCTTACTTCAATATTAATTTCCAAAGAAATTTGTAAATCCATAATAATATTCCTCAAAATAAATTAAGGGTTTAAATTCTCTTTACTCTTTTTATCAAACCACTTAAATAGTTTTAAAAAAACAATCTTCAAATTCTCTTATAACTCTTCTCTTAAAACATCCAATGTATATAATATAGATTCTAAAATCTCAAAATATACTTTCAATAAAGTATAGCTCAAGAATATTCTCACTTATTCTCATCTTTATAATTTCAAAATAAATAAATAAATGGAATTCCCTCGCCATTGAATCTCTAATAAGTAGATATATCTGTTGGCGACAGAGTCGATCGAACGATCAAAACTGCCTCGCCACTCTGTTACTCGTCTCTAAAATCAATGGCTGCAATTACCATTCAAAAATAAATTTAATATAAAATATACAATATTATTTTCAAAATCTCAACTTTTAAAATACAAACCATCGTGTTTGATTGCCTCATCATAGCATTTAGGAGATTCCTATCGATAATGTTGATCAGGCATATCGATCGGAACTCTTAACTACTCGATGGACAACCCAACACTCTCAAATTATTTTGTATAAAGAAATACTACTCATGTAAATATATTCTCAAAATATTCTTTGATTTTTTTAAATATTTCAAAGCTCAAATTTTTCTTTAAAACTCATATTTATATAGCTTCAAAACTCAAACCAAAGAACATTAAGAGAATGCATCGAGATATTCCTAGAATACTCGATTCTCAAAATCAACAGAAGGAGATAAAGTGTTCGTCAATCTTACGATGTCATGAGCCACTCCCAAAAATCATCAAGACACATGATAAGCAAGATATTCTTCTCGAAGGAGAAGAAGCACACAATCCATGAATCACTACTTCAAATGGAGTAATGCTACAAAGGATAATATTGATTGAGTATCTGAAAAGAATACTCAAACGAAGCTGAATGATAAACTCAATCAAAATCGAACAATCTAGAAACTCACCTCATTCCTTAGTGGATATCCTCATCGAAGGATAACCGAAGAGCTAAGAGCTAGGAATAAGGTTACCTCAACACTCGATTGCCCGATTGGATGTCAAACCCAAACGGACTCACAAAACTCCACAAAGTCACCTTAACTGGAATTCGAGATATATCGTCAACATCTCGATACTCAAGAGTGAATACAGAAATTTCAGAATCATCATTAGCATTCCAAAGTGATAGAAATAATAAACGAATCAAATTAGGTTGCCTAAATAAATATAGGATCCTATAACAACAAAAGGATCGGACTTAACATCAAATAAGTCAATCCATCTCAAATCAGATACATCTCAAGATAGTGAGTAATAAACAAATACTCACTAAAGCGGCAATAAATAGAAAACTCTAAATGCTCACAACAAGCCAATTGTTGTGGATCCCCTCAATAGGATTCACAACTCTCAAAGGAATGCAACAGGAATGCTCAAAGAAATCAGCTCCATCGATACAAACTCACTCATATCGACAAAAATAAGAATAGAATAATCCCAAATATGATTATTTAAAGATGACATCAAACTCTATTATGGAATACTGCAGAATACTATATATATATTCCTAGACATATTCCATCTCAACCATCCAAAAACTTGAAAAAGAATCAAGGCTCGATTCGAAAACAAGCTCGAATAAAGGACAATGATTCACTCATATTGTACTTCGGTGTATCATGATATACGTACTTTTCTGTGTTTATTCTACTTTGTTATGACCATAGCTCTGATACCAAACTGTGGTGCTCCACCCCGAGACCCACCTTAGCAAAGAGAATTGAAAAGTAATTCTGTCTACTAAAGCGGAGAATAGGTCGATTAAGGGCAACCATCTATAATTTTGTCTTAAACATCTACTAAATACGTCGATAAATGCAATATAAATTTTCTTTTCAACTAAAGTGGATCGACATCCCAATAAATGCTTAATCCAAAACTATAGGTGACTAAAGGATCTATCAGAACAAAATACAATAACTGAATGTAAATCACATCACAGAACAGTAACCAACATCATATATATATATATATATACATACATATATATACTACATGTTTAGTACAATACAATATGAATACAATAAAGGTGGTACACGACTACACCATATACATCAAATCAAATGTAAATACATTAGAGTATGCGGAAGAAATAAACTACTCAAGCGATAGATAAGCTAATATCCGATATCAACTTCAAGCTAAGCCCAATAGATGACGCCTGAAGCAACTCGGGCTGACCCGAGTATAAATACACGGGTCATTCTAGCTACACAAATCAGTTAATGTTGATAATATGAAGCAGAATGGATATAGTGATACTTCTTCTAGAATGAGGAGAAGGATTAGATAACTGATAGCTTAATACTTAAGTAACAAATGCTACCTAAGTGACTAAATACCTCGAAAGAGGTAACTCAAACTCAATACTCAAACAAAACACAAGTGCCTTATATCATCGGCGATAACCCATAATGAACTCAAATAAGCTCATATAAAACTCAAGCAAAACTCAAATGTTTCGATGAACCATTACTCCAATAAGGAGAAAAATCATCTCAATCACAAATAAAAGTCATGAAAGCAACACAAGATAACTCCATACGAATGTGAGATCTCAAACTCATAAGTAAGCCAAGACGGCTAAATCTCACACATACATCTCAATCTTAAAAGCTCATGGAACTCGATACGAATTCAAACTCATAAAATCTCAAACTCAATAAATAATTCGATGAAAGTTCAAAACTCAGAAAATCTTAACACTACTGCGCCAAAAACGGTGAACTCAAAACTCAAAAAACCCGGATTAACCAGATCCTCGATTACAATGCCGAAGCAATGCTGCATTTGCTAAACTCAGATGGCCGAAGCCTTAGACAAGGTCGCTAACACCTCCCAAAGCAGTTCGTCCTCATGACAAGGTCGCTGACACCTTTTCAAGCCATTTTGTCAGCCCTAACAAGGTAGCTAACACCTCCCAAAGCAGTTTGTCCTCATGACAAGGTCGCTAACACCTCTCAGAGCAGTTTTGCTAGGTAAACATCGTAAATTTGTCACAAACTAACGGATAGGAACCCTAAAATTGTTGATTTACGTCCCATACCACACGTTCGCACTTAGCGGTTTACTAGCTGCTAGTCGATGCCACACTAGGAACATCATAAAACTCATAAAATCATATCTCGTCTCGTCTCATTAGCAAGTGATAAAGAGAAACCATACTCGTCTCATCTCATCTACAAGTATTAAATGGCATCGTAACTTGTCTCATCTCCTCGACAAGTGAAAACATCATGATGGTTCTTCATAAACTATAAATCTAAAAATATGAAATCATATACTCAAGACTTGCCTTATATCATTGGCAAGTAATTAAAACATTGTGATGGTTCTCATCAACCATACACCTACATAGGAGATCTCAAACCATAATATTTGCTAAATATTGGCTATCTTAAATAATTCCAATAAATAGGAATTATAAAACTCAAAATATGCCATAAAATGACAAAACATCTCAGAATCAATAATCTCAAATAACTTCGATCGTATAAGTCCGAAATTAACCAAAAAAGTAAACGCACATGCCCCATACAATGGATTTTACTAAATCATTTAATTCTCTTTCTCATACGTACCAACAGTGAAAAGTGTATGTTTTATATATAAAATAGTTTACTAGAGAAAACTAGCTTCTAAAGCTTTTTCTCGAAAAGATTAATAAAAGCAATATTTGAAATTCCTTTATTATAGGAAATAAATAGATTTGATATTATAAAAATAATTTTAAAATACTATACAATAATAATTTGAAATTTCCATTTATTTCAAAAATCACTTCAAAAATGGTTTAGTGAAAACCTTGCTCGAAAACAATGAAAAACAAGGAAGATAACTCAAGACCGACAACGTGAGTTCAATACGAATTCAATTCAAATTTAACCCAAAATCAACTCAAATTCTATTTAAATTTGAATTTCAAATTCTCCAAATATAGCTAGCCTATTGATAGGCATCATAGCTCTCAAAACATGTAACGACCCGTAAAGTCTCAATAATATAATTTGTTGATTTAATACGATTTTGGTAATTAAAAGTGGAAGAATAAAGACTTTGTAATTTAATAGTGAAACAAACGTTAAAATGAAATGTAATAATGTAATTAAAACTAATTATGAAATTTCAAACTAATTGAAATAATGTAAATTGTTGCACTTAGTTATAGCTTTGAATATGAAAAAACAAGTGTGAATGTTGAATCATTAATGAGATAATATATGATCAATATAAATTGGAGTAAATCAGTGTTAATTAAGTAATTGTAACATTTGATTTGTAAATAATAATGAATTCATTAATGTGATTTAAAGTAATAGTAACGGTTGTAAGTTACTATTTATTGGTTTATTAATTTAGTTGTAAATGTTAGATTTAGGTACAAAATTTGAATATAAGAAAATAAGGGTAAGTGTGGTGCGAACAAATGAATTAGTGTATAATCTTTGGTAATTGAATGAATTTAACATTTTGTAAGCAATTATGATAATTAGAGAAAATGATAAACTTAAGTGTAATAAAGATAACGGTAACAACTATTATAAGTTGTCTATTTAGGCTATAAAATGAATTGGAAATCAATTGTATTCAAATGTAAATAAATATTCATTAATGAGAATTAATGCAGTAATGGGAGGTGTGAATGTATAAATTAACTAGAAACGTAAATTTATTTATAAAGTAATAAATTTGTAAAAAAGAATGGAACTAAGGTAAATTTATGTGACGACCCGGAATTTTTAAGCAATTTAAATTGGAATATTTAATTAATTTAAAATATTAAAAAGTAAATTTTTTAACTTGAATTCAAATATCACTAATTAATTGTTAATTAAATTATTGAATTAAATAATTTGAAATTGGGTAAAATATTGAATCTGAAGTTTTAAGCCTGATAAAAAAAAATTGAAGGCTTGTAAAATTTATATTGATAACACTGAAGATAATAGAAGTTGTAAAATTGAAATTAACCGTGGGTTGTTCAGTTTTAAAATTTTATTGTTTAAATTGAATTTAAAAATAGCCTTCCGAGACAGTCTCGGAATTCGACGAAACCAGTTCCATTGGGTCCGTAATATTGAATTATTACCGGATTTCAAATTTCGTAGCTTTCGAAATTAACGTGTGATCGTACGAGGTATAAAGCTTAGACGATAATTATCGATCTAGTTTAAATATCATTATCTGAAAGAAAATCTAATTAGCAGCCACTCTGTGTTTCCTTTAGCCGACCTATCTCTGTTGTAGCCGACACGTAGAAACAATTTGCATGCTTACATCTTTTCCTGTCCCCCATTCTTTCATTAAAAATACAAACGCATTCAAAAGAAATGGTAAAGCTTTAGTAAAAAGAAATCTCGTTCAAAAGAAAATCAAATGGCCGAGCGAAACAAAATCTCGAAATAATAAATCAATGGCCGGGGTAATAATCTTCGAATCGAAAAAAATGGAAGAAGGCTCGTGTTTGGAAATCGTAGTTCTTCCCTTTTTTTCAAAATCGAATCAAAAACCTAGTTGGTCGGCCTCGTTCTAAATCGAAAGCAGAGAGAGGGGGCGCGGTCAACGAAGCACGCGAGGGAGGGGAGCAGCGATTATCGTGATGGTGTGAGGCGAACTATGGCACGGCCGCGACAGCTCGTGGTTGCGAAAACCTGGAAGCACAAAGGCATGGATGGCTCGTGGATTTTCAGCATCGTATTGTCAGGTGGAGTCGAGTAGCGTTTCGACTGGGTTGGAGGGGATCGCGCGGGGGCGACAAGGCTGATCGATCGGCGAGGCCTGTTGGCGTGTCGAGCCGTTTCGCGATGGCAGAAGCTCATACTGTAGGCAGTAAGGTATTCTTTAATTTGCAATTTAATTTTGAAATTTAATAAATTACTGTTGAGATTTAAAATATATACAGAAAGTTTATTTGGCAAATCTGAATTAATATAAACATGTATAGAAATAGAAAAGGCATTTTACAGTAGAATAATTTTGTTTTGATATATGAGTTCAGAAGGAAATTATTATTCCTCTACTGTTTTAAAAACAATTTATGTGCAGTAAGGTATAGAGTTGTATATTTTAATTTAAATTTCATAATTATATACATATAAACATGATATATATATATATGGTTTAAAGCAGGAAGTTTTGTTAGCAGAGAACTTATATGCATGCATAACATGAAAAATAAAATAAATATATATAATAATATTTTTACAACAACGATAAAAGCCATTTTGTCTCAAATTTAGTATATGTATGTAAAAGATTTGGGTAATATAGAAGTTGTAAATGTTGTAGAATTTAATATAAAGGTTAGATTTTTGAGACTCGTAAAGATCATTTTTATCGGATGTGGTTTCCATTTAAAATAATAATAATAATTTAGTTAAATTTGAATGGTTAACTAATTAATTTATTTAAAGGGTTTAGTTTTAAATATAATAATTAGTTAATTAAATCTATGGGAATTAATTGTTCAATTTATTCAGACATTAACAAACCGTATAAATATTTATGCAAGGTCAGAATCTAAAAAGAAGCAAGCCGGATTGGTAGTGGGTTACAAAACAAAAATCAAAGGTGAGTTAATCTCACTCAGTTAATTTAAATTTAATTTTAAATGATTAAATTTAAATAATAGTCTGAATGGTTGAAATTGATTGATGTGCTATAGTATGGTATATTTTGGAATTGACATATTATTGTGCAAACATCTGTGGATGCAGGGAAAACAGGTTGGAGGGATCCAAGTGGACCCCTCAACATTTATTATTTAATATTATCTGTTGTGATTACTTGATATTCTATGATGAATATATGGGAATATTGAATGTTATGATTTGATTGGATATATTTGGGTATAATGAATTACCGAATATATATATATATATATATATATATATATATTGGATTTTGGAAAGAAAATAAAGAAAGTAAATTTGTAAACGAAATAATCTAAGAAAATTTGAATAAATTAAGAATGAATTGAAAAGAAATAGAAGTAATATGAAAATAATAATAAATAACTTCGAGTTTGTAATGAAATTTTGAATAAACCGAAATTGATGAATTGTAACTTAAGTTATATAAATTAAAGGAATAAAGAATTATTTTAAAATTCAATGTTTAAATTTATTTAAAAGGATTAAGAAGTAATTTGAGAAATCAAAATTGGTATTCTCAGTTAAAAATATTTATATCATAATTAAGAAATAAAATCTGGAATTAATAGATTTTGAAGTAAAAGGGAGTAAATTGGAAATCAATTTGGAAATTGATTCAAGTGTTTGAAATTTGAAATTTCAAGAAGAATGTGAAGAGAAGTATATTTCTCTGGATAGCCAAGTACGTTTTCAAAGTAAGTTTTTAAGAATAAGATAAAGGTTTTAATGTTGTTTAAAAAAAAGTATGTTCTTGAAAATTTATTATTTCTAAATGTTTAAATTCTAAAGTAAATATTTTTTTTCAATCTATTATCATAGTAATTATTTAAAAGGTAACTTAGTGTTTTGTTTTAAGAGTGAGAGCCTAGTGTATATTTTATAAAGTAACCTTATTTTCAAATATTCATATAGTATATATTTTTAGTCAATTATTGCGGTAGTTTTAATTTGAATATTTTAAAGTAAACTCTAAAGTAAGTATTTTGTTTAATCTATTATCGTAATAATTATTTAAAGAACGATTTGGTATTTTGTTTAAAGAAGAAAATCTAATGTATAGTTATAAGGAAACATTATTTTAGTTATCTCTAAAAGTATTATTATAAATTAAGTATTGAAGTAATTTTTCTAAATTAAATGTTTAACATATTTTTTTTAATAAAGTGTTTTAAATTATTTTTAAATCTAAAGTTTTATGCTTGATGATTCCAGTGGAAATAGAAATACTTGGAATTTATTCTGAGAAGAGAAGATAGTTTTGAAAACTGTTTTCAAAGGGTTTTGAGAATAGAAATATATCTTGTGAAGATATCTTTGAGGTTAATAAATAATTTGGAAAATTATTTATTGTTGGATGGTTGTTTATAAATATTGACCAAATGCGCTGATCGTTTCGAAGAGACCGGGATCGAGATTTATTTCTCGAAAACCACTTCGATCCGGTTTGTAGTTTCGTATAAACGAGTTCGGAGTCGAAGATGGAGCAGTAAAGTGCAAGGGCTAGTCGCTACTAATCATGAGGATATTTCCAAAATGGATGTAGTAGGAATAGTGCATTCGGTTCCGTTCGAACCCGGGGCGGACTTGTAGGGATGAATGCTTGCGAAACCTCGTCAGGTGGACGATGGGCATTCTAAGGGATATGTTCTATAAAGGTAACGCTTAGCCTCAAGCCTCATCAAATGGGAATGACTGAAAATCAAGGGTTATGCAGCAAGGCTAGGTGGGTAGCACCCAAGCAGGGTTAGGTCATCCCTGTCTAGATGTCCCTTTTTATTTCAGCTTAGTGGGCGGTTGCTGATCCCAACCGCGGGGTGATCTCACTCGGGATTATCCAGTAAGGGGTAGTCCCGGTCTTGTGTTGCAGGGGAGCGGGCGTACTCCTCGATACTGCGATCTAGGCCCCGTACTGTGACAGGTGGTACCCAGTGCCTGGTCATTAGTTGGAAATCCATTCTCCCTACGAGCCTTGTACGAGTTTTGTTTGTATTACCCACTCTGTGGCTAGTAGCTAGAATTTAACAATGTAACAATTTCGGCTATTTTATAAGTATTTGTATATAGACCCTATTATAATATCAGAGGATTTCTATAAAAATTGTTTTAGCTATCGTAAGGTAAAAACCCGACATGTGTATTTGTGGCGTGGTCTTACGAGATGCTTTTGTTTGCAAAGGGTTTTGAACTTTAATAATCAATTGGGTGTGATTTTCTCACGCTGGTATTTCAGACTGACTCGGGTGTTATTTAACTGTAATGCTCGGGTCAGACCGAGTATTATAGGATACAGGATATGATGCTGTGGAGCTCAGGAGACGAGCTGGATGACAATACGTACTCCCGTATTTGTTTATATATATATATTTCGCTGTGCTGAGTAGTTGTGTATCCAGTTGTATGATATTGTTGAGCTGTGATTGATGTACTCTGATGATGTAATATATAAACAGATATATTTGATTTTGAGTAAAGATCATTTATTATCTATTATATTTTATTCCGCTGCGATGGTTAGATTCTGATGTTATTTTCTATTTTCTCTCCTTCTACCTCTTCTTCTTAACCAAATGGTTCGTATTTCTGTGCAACTTGAGTTGATTGTTGTAGAATAGCGTTGACTCAAGGGGTACGGATTTGCGGGTCGTTACACTTGGTATCAGAGCTTAGGTTGGTGATAACCTTGGCTCTGGTGGGAGTTACTCATATAATAGAGTCAATGGTACTCTAGACTGAGTTTGAGCGTGTTAATAGATATGAGCGCGTATTTGTTAGTGAATATAAAATGATTTTATATTGTGTTGATTGGTTTATTGAGAAGTTTAGGGATTCTGGTCAATACGAGTAATTAACGTTATTGATAGGGATCTCTAAACACTTGAATAGAATAATTCGACACAGTATTGTTTTAAAGTTGGGTGAATGAAATAATTTTACCCAAATTATTTTTGTATACAAAGGATATAATTTTTGTAAGGTATTATAGTATTTGGATGCTTGATTTTTAAGGAAGGATAATATTAAATTATTAGCACTATTATGTAGAAATAGAATAAGAAATTGAAAACTTATAACTAAAGTTGAAGAATAAATTTATATAATAAAATGAAATTTGAAATATAGATTATAAATGTAATTTATAAGTTGAAATAAACTTCATATACAAATGAGATTTGTAAATGTAAACTGTAAAGGTGATTATAATTTTGAAATAGAATTCTAGAGAAACATTTGATATTGAAATGAGATAAAATTCCAGAGAATGTTTGAATATAGATTTAAAGGAATTGCAATTTGGAATTTTTGGGAAAAAAGGTTAGATTCCTTTGGGTTTGAAACGATTTCAAAAAGGGTTGGAGGAATAATAGTAATATTTTGGAAATATTTTTGTGTTGAATTTGAAATCTTGTGAGATTTGGAATTTAAAAATGTTTGAAATGTTGTTAAAGAGATAAAAGCATTAAACTCTTTCGGTCGCTGGAAAATAATCCCGATGATGATCGCGACATCGTCGGTATTCATTTTCGAGTTTCCAAGAGAGGAATTGCTGCCTGTATATTTTAAATTGAAATTGTTTGTGAACTGGGTTTGGTTTTGAAATTCAAAGGGATAATTGAATTTGCCAAAGGATTTTGGATGTAGTTGATTTCAAAGGTGATTTTGAAACCTGGGAAAGTGTTTAAACTCTGGAATCTTATGTAAAATGTTTATGGAATAATAAAAATATATTGGCTAAATAAAATGTATAATTCCGAGTTAAAGGTAAAATGTGTATGGAATTGATTATAAATGGATATAAAAATATGGATATAAATAAGTCTGTGACTTATAAAATTTAGAAGTGAATAAATAAGCCAAAATAAAATTGATTTTAATATTGGGAAGTGAATGAAAAATCCAAAAATTAAATTATAAAATAAATTGACCTCGGTAAAATAGTTAAAGTGGGTTTGAGATAAAAATAAATATTGGGAATAAACCTTGAATAAACAAACTAATAATTAATTGGTAATGAAATATGGAGATGGAACTTGAATTGGTTAAATGAAAGTCGAATACCAATTTAATGTGGCAAATGTTTAGTTTGTAAATAAATTATGAAATGAGTATTTGATGTAACCAATATGAAATGTTCAAAGATTAATAAATGGATTCAAATAAAATGAATGAAAATATAGAATGCAAAATAAATTGAACGGAATCGATTAAAATGAAATCGAATTAAGTATAGTTTGAACTGGTATTAATTTAAACCAGTTATAAACAAAAATGGATATTCTTTTGAGTAAATATCACTGAATTTGCATAAAAATAATCGACGTTTGACGTAAACGAGATTATGTAAATTCCATGGATTAACAGAAGCCAATAAAATTGGTTTTTGAATCAATTGTAATAAATACGGGCTTGATTAGATGAAAAATAAATTGAATGTAAGCAATGAAGTGTAAATGAATTCAGCTTGGATTGTCGGTGAATTGAATATTGGAAGTATGAAATTCAAAATGGTCGACTGAATAAATTAATTTAAATTAGCGGGTAGATGAAATTGGTTGGTAATTGAAATCAAATTAGGTATTTAATTTGGAAAGTGCTTATAATATATATATATATATATATATATATATATATATATATAAAACTTGAGTTTTAAAGTTGAAATAACTTGACGAAAAATAAATAACTTAAGTAATATTTGAATAAAAGCTTGACTTAAGTAATTTGAGATATGGTGGTGTCGAGTTTTATGAAATGATTTTAAATAAAACTTGTTTGGTAAATGAAATCAGTAATTGAGTTAATTAACTTAAGTTATATTAATGAGAACTTGACTTCGAATAAAAATGGGAGTTAGATTGCTTTTGGAAATCAATTCAATTTAAATGAGTTTGCTTGGACTTAAAATGAATTTAAGTTAAGTAAGAGAGTTGTGAAATCATTTGAATTGAATAGGATAGTTTGAATATTGTTTGGAAGCATTCAAAATAAGTGTCGGAATATTTCATATGTGCTTATGGAAGTATATAATATGCACTGTTTATAGAATCCATGTTTTAGTTATTTATATATAAGCGAAATGCTATAAACTTTGTATATTTGTCACTTACCTGTTTAAATTGAGTAAGTATAGGTTCAGGGAAGCCGTTTGACTAGTTTTGCCGTGCTAAATGCTAAAATAAATAGCCGCTTTCTTAAAAATGCCAAATAAGGTACGCCTACGCAATACAAATAGGAAATATGAATTGTTTTTCTGTTTTCCGACCGTGTGGGTCGATGTATACATATTTATATCTCTTGTCAAATTGCAAAAGCTCCTCCGTACAAAGGAGACTCTGCCAAAAAAATTCGAAAATTTTGGGAGTTAGAATTTTTTTTGAATCTTTTGAAAATTTTCACTAATGACAAATGAATTAAAATTTGTAAGCAAATAGAATTACAACTGAATATTGAAATCTAATTTAAATTGTATAAGAAAAGTGAGATGAACTGAAGAATTGTTTAAAGAAACTAAAAGAAGAAAAAAGTTTGCAAATAAATTTTTATTTGAGGTTTTAAATAAATTAGTAAGTAAAACTAATAAAGAAAATGGTTAATTAAATATGGATTGAGATAGGGTGAATCAAAATTAAATATTCAAAGTTTGGAAATGAATTGAATTCAAGTAAAATTGGGAGGAAGTATTTATATTTGAAATTAATTAACAAAGTGAAGCAAATTGAAATTTTTATGGAATTGTAAAGACAAATTGAATAAAATGGATATAAACTCCAATAGTGAAGTGGAAACAAATTCAAGAGGTATATAAAATATTTATATTGAACTTAGGAAATGAAGGTGAAATTCTTATGTAAGTTTGCATCGGAAATATGCTAAGTGAATAATTGAATGAAGATTAAAACTGGAAGTTGTAACAAGGGAAAGTGAGAATAAGTGAATAACAATCAAAATAAATGTGAATAAAAAGGAAATTGATATAATTGATAATCAATTGGGGCAAATACGTAGGATGTACGTATATTATTTTATTCGCATAGCAATTTGATCCGGATTTTAGCATAGAATTTCGAGATAATTTTATCAGTCTGAGTTAGGATTTTTCACTCGATTTTCGACGGCGAACCCTAGATATGGAATTTTGATTGATTCTGTAAATTCTCTATCATAGTTTACAGCTATGCATGGAGAATGACGATTTCTAATCAGGAAATCAGATCCGCACTAGGAAGTCGGGTGGACGATACTAGTTCGGAAGTGAAATTGTGTGATCGAGTGAGCAATCGGATTTGGTATTGCGTACGGATGATATATGTGCATCGTACGGGCTTCAGTAAAGCAGATATTGAAATTTTGAAAAGAAGTCAATAAAATGATTTTGAATGTTGTGATTGTATATTATTGCTAAACAGGATATGCAGGTATGAAAAAGGGAATGGAAAATTGGTTTTGGTTTTAGAAGATAAATTTGAATTGCCCGACCAAAAAGGTATGTGTTTAATTTCTGTATAAAATTTGATTGGGTTTTTGGGCTTAGCCACTTGGCTTTTGTTTCTTTTTGGATTTGGGAGGCCGTAGAGCCATTTTGTAGTTGTACCGAGCTAGCCGCACAAAGAAGACACTGGCAAAAAAATTCGGAAATTTAGAGAGTTAGAAAATTTTGAGAAAATTCTGACAATTTTAAATTTGATTTAAAATTGAAATTTGAATGATCGAGTAAGTAATATTGTTTGAAACTATGGGAAGGTTGGGGAAGTTAGTAAAAATGGTAATGGGTCGTCTATAAAAAGGATAGTTGGTTAGATGTTGAACTGATTGGTTTTGAGAAAAGTAAACGGGTATTAGACCATTTTTCCTAACTGGTAATTTCGGGGACGAAATTCTTTTAAGGGGGGAGGAATGTGACGACCCGGAATTTTTAAGCAATTTAAATTGGAATATTTAATTGATTTTAAATATTAAAAAGTAAATTTTTTAAATTGAATTCAAACATCACTAATTAATTGTTAATTAAATTATTGAATTAAATAATTTGAAATTGGGTAAAATATTGAATCTGAAGTTTTAAGCCTGATAAAAATAATTTGAAGGCTTGTAAAATTTATATTGATAACACTGAAGATAATAGAAGTTGTAAAATTGAAATTAACCGTGGGTTGTTCAGTTTTAAAATTTTATTGTTTAAATTGAATTTAAAAATAGCCTTCCGAGACACATTCTCGGAATTCGACGAAACCAGTTCCATTGGGTCCGTAATATTGAACTATTACCGGATTTCAAATTTCGTAGCTTTCGGAATTAACGTGTGATCGTACGAGGTATAAACGCTTAGACAATAATTATCGATCTAGTTTAAATATCTTTATCTGAAAGAAAATCTAATCAGCAGCCACCCTGTATTTTCTTTAGCCGACCTATCTCTGTTGTAGCCGACACGTAGAAACAATTTGCACGCTCACATCTTTTCCTGTTCCCCATTCTTTCATTAAAAATACAGACGCATTCAAAAGCAATGGTAAAGCTTTAGTAAAAAGAAATCTCGTTCAAAAGAAAATCAAATGGCCGAGCGAAACAAAATCTCAAAATAATAAATCAATGGCCGGGGTTATAATCTTCGAATCGAAAAAAATGGAAGAAGGCTCGTGTTTGGAAATCGCAGTTCTTCCCTTCTGTTCAAAATCGAATCGAAAACCTAGTTGGTCGTCCTCGTTCTAAATCGAAAGCAGAGAGAGGGAGCGCGGTCAACGAAGCACGCGAGCGAGGGGAGCAGCGATTATCCTGATGGTGTAAGGTCAACTTTGGCAGGGCCGCGACAGCTCGTGGTTGCGAAAACCTGGAAGCACAAAGGCATGGATGGCTCATGGATTTTCAGCATCGAATTGTCAGGTGGAGTCGAGTCGCGTTTCGACTGGGTTGGAGGGGATCGCGCGGGGACGACAAGGCTGATCGATCGGCGAGGCTTGTTGGCGTGTCGAGGCGTTTCGCGATGGCAAAAGCTCGTAATGTAGGCAGTAAGGTATTCTTTAATTTGCAATTTAATTTTGAAATTTAATAAATTACTGTTGAGATTTTAATTATATACAGAAAGTTTATTTGGAAAATCTGAAATAATATAAACATGTATAGAAACAGAAAAGGCATTTTACAGTAGAATAATTTTGTTTTGATATATGAGTTCAGAAGGAAATTATTATACCTCTACCGTTTTAAAAATAATTTATGTGCAGTAAGGTATAGAGTTGTATATTTTAATTTAAATTTCATAATTATATGTAGATATAAACAGGATATATATGGTTTAAAGCACGAAGTTTTGTTAGCAGAGAATTTATATGCATGTATAATATGAAAAAATAAAATAAATATATATAATAATAATATTTTTACAGTAACGATAAAAGCCATTTTGTCTCAAATTTAGTATATGTATTTAAAAGATTTGGGTAACATAGAAGTTGTTAATGTTGTAGAATTTATATAAAGATTAGATTTTGAGACTCGTAAAGATCATTTTTAACGGATGTGCTTTCCATTTAAAATAATAATAATTATTTAGTTAAATTTGAATGGTTAACAAATTAATTTATTTAAAGGGGTTTAGTTTTAAATTTAATAATTAGTTAATTAAATCTATGGGAATTAATTGTTCAATTTATTCAGACATTAACAAACCGTATAAATATTTATGCAAGGTCAGAATCTGAAAAGAAGCAAGCCAGATTGGTAGTGGGTTACAAAACAAAAATCAAAGGTGAGTTAATCTCACTCAGTTAATTTAAATTTAAATGATTAAATTTAAATAATTGTTTGAATAGTTGAAATTGATTGATGTGCTATAGTATGGTATATTCTTGAATTCGCATATTATTATGCTAACATCTGTGGATCAGGAAAAACAGGTTGGAGGGATCCAACTGGACCCCTCAACATTTATTATTTAATATTCTCTGTTGTGATTACTTGATATTCTATGATGAATATATGGGAATATTGAATGTTATGATTTGATTGGATATATTTGGGTATAATGAATTACCGAATATATATATATATTGGATTTTGGAAAGAAAATAAAGGAAGTAAATTTGTAAACGAAATAATCTTAGAAAATTTGAATAAATTAAGAATGAATTGAAAAGAAATAGAAGTAATATGAAAATAATAATAAATAACTTCGAGTATTAAATGAAATTTTGAATAAACCGAAATTGATGAATTGTAAACTTAAGTTATATAAATTAAAGGAATAAAGAATTATTTTAAAATTCAAAGTTTAATTTTATTAAAAAGGATTAGGAAGTAATTTGAGAAATCAAAATTGGTATTCTCCGTTAAAAATATTTATATCATAATTAAGAAATAAAATCTGGAATTAATAGATTTTGAAGTAAAAGGGAGTAAATTGGAAATCAATTTGGAAATTGATTCAAGTGTTTGAAATTTGAAATTTCAAGAAGAATGTGAAGAGAAGTATATTTCTCTGGATAGCCAAGTACGTTTTCAAAGTAAGTTTTTAAAAATAAGATAAAGGTTTTAATGTTGTTTAAAAAAAAGTATGTTCTTGGAAATTTATTATTTCTAAATGTTTAAAATCTAAAGTAAATATTTTTTTTCAATCTATTATCATAGTAATTATTTAAAAGGTAACTTAGTGTTTTGTTTTAAGAGTGAGAGCCTAGTGTATATTTTGTAAAGTAACCTTATTTTCAAATATTCATATAGTATATATTTTTAGTCAATTATTGCGGTAGTTTTAATTTAAATATTTTAAAGTACACTCTAAAGTAAGTATTTTGTTTAATCTATTATCGTAATAATTATTTAAAGAATGATTTGGTATTTTGTTTAAAGAAGAAAATCTAATGTATTGTTATAAGGAAACCTTATTTTAGTTATTTCTAAAAGTGTTATTATAAATTAAGTATTGAAGTAATTTTTCTAAATTAAATGTTTAACATGTTTTTTTAATAAAGTGTTTTAAATTATTTTTAAATCTAAAGTTTTATGCTTGGTGATTCCAGTGGAAATAGAAATACTTGGAATTTATTATGAGAAGAGAAGATAGTTTTGAAAACTGTTTTCAAAGGGTTTTGAGAATAGAAATATATCTTGTGAAGATATCTTTGAGGTTAAAAAATAATTTGGAAAATTATTTATTGTTGGATGGTTGTTTATAAATATTTATTGATAGTTAAATAACCGACTGTCAATATTGGCCAAATGCGTTGATCGTTTCGAAGAGACCGGGATCGAGATATTTCTCGAAAACCACTTCGATCCGGTTTGTACGTTTCGTATAAATGAGTTTGGAGTCGAAGATGGAGCAGTGAAGTTCAAGGGCTAGTCGCTACTAATCCTGAGGATATTTCCAAAATGGATGTAGTAGGAATAGTGCATTCGGTTCCGTTCGAACCGGGGACGGACTTGTAGGGATGAATTCTTGCGAAAGCTCGTAAGGTGGACGATGGGCATTCTAAGGGATATGTTCTATAAAGGTAACGCTTAGCCTCAAGCCTCATCAAATGGGAATGACGGAAAATCAGGGGTTATGCAGCAAGGCTATGTGGGTAGCACCCAAGCAGGGTGAGGTCATCCCTGTCTAGATGTCCCTTTTTATTTCGGCTTAGTGGGAGGTTGCTGATCCCAACCGTAGGGTGATCTCACTCGGGATTATCCAGTAAGGGGTAGTCCCGGTCTTGTGTTGCAGGGGAGTGGGCGTACTCCTCGGTACTGCGATCTAGGCCCCATACTGTGACAGGTGGTACCCAATGCCTAGTCATTAGTTGGAAATCCATTCTCCCTACGAGCCTTGTATGATTTTTGTTTGTATTACCCACTCTGTGGCTAGTAGCTAGAATTTAATAATGTAACAATTTCGGCTATTTTATAAGTATTTGTATATAGACCCTATTATAATATCAGAGGATTTCTATAAAAATTGTTTTAGCTATCGTAAGGTAAAAACCCGACATGTTTATTTGTGGCATGGTCTTACGAGATACTTTTGTTTGCAAAGGGTTTTGAACTTTAATAATCAATTGGGTGTGATTTTCTCATGCTGGTATTCCAGACTGACTCGGGTGTTATTTAACTGTAATGCTCGGGTCAGACCGAGTATTATACAGGATATGATGCTGTGGAGCTCAGGAGACGAGCTGGATGACAATACGTACTCCCGTATTTGTTTATATATATATATTTCGCTGTGCTGAGTAGTTGTGTATCCAGTTGTATGATATTGTTGAACTGTGATTGATGTACTCTGATGATGTAATATATAAACAGATATATTTGATTTTGAGTAAAGATCATTTATTATCTATTATATTTTATTCCGCTGCGATGGTTAGATTCTGATGTTATTTTCTATTTTCTCTCCTTCTGCCTCTTCTTCTTTAACCAAATGGTTCGTATTTCTGTGCAATTTCAGTTGATTGTTGTAGAATAGTGTTGATTCAAGGGGCACAGATTTGCCGGTCGTTACACTTTATTTAATTGGTTTCAAACCTTAATTAATGTGTATAATTAACAAAAGTACACATTTAGAAAAAAGTATACTAACAATGTGTATAAGATAATATAAAAGAATGAAACCTATCTGAATGAATTAATTGAGGTTTCAATCATAATAAATGTATACATTTGACAAATTCAATAAAATAAGCAATTTCAAAGTCAAAGTTTGACCACAGTTGAAAATTTTAAATTTGAATTTTTAAATGCAAATCTTTTTCTTCGTAAATTTATTTTATTTTAATATTTATTCTGCTTTTCATTTCATGAAATTCCGATTTATACTTTTAGATTTGGATAAATTACAGCGTTTTACACGCAACAATTTATGTATTTTCATTATATATATATATATATATATATATTTATTTATTTCTATATTTTACCTATATCCATATCTTCGGTTATTTCTCTATTTATTTGTCTAGGCTTTTGTTGTATTCATTGGATTTTATTTGTTTATACCTTTTATAAAGAGTTGGAGAAAATCAAAGGGTATACCTTACTTTGTTAAATGCTTGCCTTTTAATTTTCTACCCTCTTTATTAATTCTTAGCATTTCTCATCTATCATAGCCATGCATTACTCTATCAAATCACGTATAAAATCTTCCTAAATATCTCATTTCTTCATTTGCCTCTTTTGATTGGAAGATATTACATAAGTTTCTTTTATTAAATAGGAAATAAATCTCATTCATTCACTAGCCTTTATTTCTTGCCTTTTTATTTCCTACCTCCTTAATTACCTTCTAGCCGTGCATTTTATTTTCTTTACGTCGTGAGAAATTTTCCATTCAGTTCATTTGTCATTTGCATGCAAACAAACAAAATATACAAGATTCCTTCTCCTTATATTGTGCCTTTTAATTGCCTAACCATTCATTTTCTAGCCTTTACATCTCTATCCATCCACTCTCCATATATTTAGCCGTTCATTGTTTCTGTAACCCTAGCCGCCACTTATATTATTATTTCATGTGAAAACTTTCTTATCTCATTTCCATTTACATGAGAGAAAAATAAAACAAGCTCTAAATTTTCATGGCTTCTCCTTACTTTCTTCTTCCTTTTTCTTTTGGTTTTCATGCTAGCTCGGCCTCCATCTCCTAGCCTACCTTTCCTCCTCATCACCACCACATGACAACAAACATCCATAGCAGTGAGTTTGTGATGCCTAGACCTTACCCAAACCCAATGGCCGAGCCCACTTGGTGGTTGAAAGCAAGGTTATGTCCTTTTTGATTCGTAATTGCATTGTTTAATCCATCTTTTTTTGTGTTGAATCTTATTCTTATTATTTGTGTATTCATTATATATAAGATATGGATCTTGACTCTCCATCTACTGAAAAGTTTAGTCGTGCCTTGTCGTGCTCTGCGGAGTTTCAATTGTGTATTGTGAATTTGATTCTAGCTTTTAAAAAGGTGAGTTTTATCACTCTAGACATATGTACTTACATTATTGTGGAATAATGACAAGTGGATATGTATAAATTGATATGTTATTCATACATGCCTGTTATATGTTATATGATATTAAATGCTGTTTATATATATTTGTTACATCATCTAATATGTTATTATATGATACACTGTTCATTTTATTTACTGTGTCATTACTGCAAGTTCCCTATCACTATAGGTTGAAATGATACATACCTGAACGGACTTTAGAATAAGGAAAAATCACTATGAGTTGAAATGATAGGCTCAATTGATTTTTATTATGATTTTTAATGCATTTATTTTACTTGGGATTGCGGATTTAAAATGATAAGACCCAGATTTTTCTTTTAAATTACATATTGAAATGATACATATCCGTATCACTTGACCTAGGTTAGAAAATATTATACAGACCCATGATTATATTTTTAAATGATATTTTCCTAAAAATTTATTAAGGATTTTAAATATTTTCTGAAAATTATCAATTATTTTGAAATTATAAATATATGAAAATTTTAACTTAATTTGATTTAATGCTTTAAGGTGTAAAGAAGTATTGTTTGTCCATAAATTAAATTTTTTATAAGTTAATTGGTTTTGGATGGAGTTTAAAGAGTTTTATTTGTGATAGATAACTTAATAATTAAAGTTTATCAATGTGGAATTTTAAAGTCTAGCCTGGTAATTGCAATCAATTTTTATTTTATGAAATGAATATATTTGTAAAATAAATGATGTCCTTTGAATTGATATATTGAAATACAGCTATAATTGTACATTTTGTAATAAATTTATTTAGCCTGAAATCATAGTTTAATTGATGCCTAAGTGAATAAATTTGCCAAGAAATTGATCGTTATATTTACTATGATAAATTACTTTATTTATGAAATGGAAATGCTTGGAAATTGAATAATTATGATTTAAGTGGAAAAATGTATTTTTGAAATATGACTTAACTTGATAATTGGAAATTTGGTTTTAGTTGAATTGTTAAGTATATAAATGGAATTTAGTCTTGCTTATGTGATGGGAATTTTAAAATAAAGTGGTTTGTTTTATGATGATTTAAAGGAATATTTCAATTTTAATAAATTGAAGGAAATATTCAGTGATTTGACATTTGGGTTTTATTTAAATAATATATGGATTTGGTTTGGAATTTAAATGATATATTATATTTTGGTTTTGAAATGGAAATGATATATTGGTTTGTTTTGAAATGAAATAATATAATATTTAGTTTTGAAAATGGATATTATTTTGGAAAGTATATGGATTTGGAAATATTACCATTTTTGAAAATGGATATTATTTTGGAAAGTAATAGTATTTGATTTTAAATGGTTTTGGAATAGAAAGGGTTTTGAAATAAATATCTCTGGGCAATAATAACGTTTGGTTGTTAAAGAGACCGGGAACGGAAGTTGTCATACTCTCTACCAATTCCGAGAATCACTTTAACAACCGTGTACGCGATGGAGATTCCAGAATGAAGTAGGATGGCGGCGGCGTTCCATTGAGGTATACACGTGGACTCGACTCCCGTGAGTTGGCATAAGGTGGCTAAAATAGGAGAGCTTATGAGCCAGTGAGGTAGCCTCTCTTATCGGACACACTCCTTTGATATTATATTCTGACTTTGAGATTGATTTGGTGGCCACTTTTGATTTTTGATTTAGGGGTGTGGGTCGAGGTGGGAGGTAGCTGCGCGCTATGCGCCACCACCAGCCCGGATGCGTAATTGGTATATCTACCCTGGTATTGCTTAGTTGTGCCGTGTCACCTACCCTAGCGAGCCTTGTACGAGTTTGATTTGTGTCGTACCTATGGAGTATCTTCTCGTAGTTTCCCGATCAGGAGATATGCAGGTACTGTATAGATTACTGGCACTATTACGTGTTAAGGGCTATATGGGTAACCCCTTAATGCTATTTAAATGTAATTTTATTTTACTTATAGACATTATTATAATAGCGAAATATTATTACATAGCAAATATTTTAACGGATCGTTAGAGAATGGACGGTCCCAAGCATCCTTTAAGTTACTTGTACCTTATATTACAGTTCACTTGAGTTGGTTTACATTTTATAAGTATGTATGTCTTGACTCGAGTGTTTTATGTTTTGCTTTATGCTCGGGTCAGACTGAGTGATACATCATTAGACTCACCTTCGGAGTTGGATTTTTGCTTGAAGATCCAGCTATCTATTTCGTTTTCAGTTATCCAGGTTATTCCAGGGATGCATCCAGCTTTGTATTTGTTTATCATATTGAAACTTCTATTGTATCTTGTATAACTCTGATGTATTTATATAGCAGCTTCATGAACTACTATTTTTTTGCTTCCGCTGCATTATATTACTCTATGTCTATGATTCTGTGATTTATTTATTTACTCTATATTCTGAGATTTGCCAAATTTATTTTACAATTCGGTATTTTGAGCAATTCAAGTTTGACATGTGTGTCTGCCTATGCACTTAGAGGGTGCAACATGATAGAGGGTTCTCACATTTGGTTTGGTAGGAGCAGATGACTCTTACTCCTACATGTCCGTGCGAGGGTTCAGGCAGTCGAGAGGCTGGCCGTAAAGGCAGAACACAGGTACCAACGTATGCTTGATAGGCGTTACCCCACTAGTAGGTGGTCCATTACATTTGGTATCAGAGCTTTGGCTCTAGGAAAACCTTAGCATATATGGTAAATTTATTTACAAAATCACTTTTGTTCGAGCTTGAATCCCTTTCTTTTTAACTCGATTCCTTTTGAATTTTGGAACGTTCCCTCGGTTTCGAAATATATTCTTTTCCCTCTTCTGAATTCTGGAGCATCCCATAGCTCCATTGAATGACTTGTAAAGGGGTGAAACTCCGTTACAATAGCCATTTATTCACCAGAGATTTATATATCCTCTGTTTTGATGCTAGTATCTCTTGCATCCCGAATTCTATCTCTTGAGATCGGATGCAGATTTGCCTTAGGATTCTGTATCGATCTAATTCTGGAAGTCGTGATTGACTGGTTAAGGTTGCCCACGATTTATATAAGCTTATCCATTTCCTTATTCGGTTAGTTGATCATCCCATCTTTTGTTTCCAACTTATTTCAAATCAGAATCCTCTTTGATTGAGTTAATCAAATTTGAATCTCTATCCTTTCTTTGTAAATCTATATTTAAAATGTTTTATATATTGTGTTGTTTGAGTTGTTGATGTTGATTTGGGTTTTTGATCGATTCGTCTGATCAACGCTATCGATAGGATCCCCAAAACACTTGAACGGAGCAAACAGGCACAGTATTATTTTCAAACTTAGTAAATGAATAAATTTTGTATAATTATATTATATATGTATAAGTATAATTTTTTGAATTTTTAAAGTTAATTGAATTGGATGTTGAGAAATAGTATTTGACTTTGTATATAGCTTGTAACCATTAACTTTTGTTCATAGATATAAATAATTGAAATATAAACATGGTTATAAATTAGTTTGGAAATATGAATGAATTTAAACAAGAAACTAAGAATTTAATTTCCGATAGTTTCAAACTCTGTGTTTAAAGTTTTAAAGGGTACATTATTTAAGGTATTTCAAGTAGAAATTGTTTCAAAGAATTTTTAGTTTTTAATCAGTGCTCCCCTCTTTGTCACTGGAAAATAATTTCGGTGATGGTGGCCGCATCATCAACATTCATTTTTGAGCTTCAAAGTGGAGAGACCATTATATAACTCTGCTACACTTTTGTTTGGAAGTTAAATTTGATTTTAATTTCGTAAAGTATGATTTGAATTACAATATATATATGATTTGAATTTGATTTGATATATATTAAGTGTATATAAATTATATTTATCTCTAAAATTGTTTGAAGTTAAACAGAAATTTAATTCTTAAAACTTTATCTTAAAAGATAATTTCAATTATAAAATGAAATCAAAATTTTGAATAAACATTTAACCTTGAGATAATTGAATATTTATTTGTATAATATTCTATTTCATTCCAATATAACTTACCTAAATTATTAGGAGTTAACAATGTAATTGGATAATATACAATATAAAAGGATTTTTATAAATAAAATTTGAGTGGTTATAATAAATGTTATACGCCTAAATTTTAGTTATAAAAGGATTAATTGAGGTAAATAGAATAAAGGGTTAATTGAATAACTTACAATATAAAATGGTGTTAAAGGAATTTTTAAATAAATTGGTATATTTTATTCAAATTAATTAATTTTGTAAATTTATTTGTTTTTTTACAAAGTTAGTATTTTGAATAAGATGTATTGTCTACTTAATTTTTTATTTCCCTTCTTTTCCTTTTTGGGGATGAAAAGTCTTGAGTGGGGGAGAGTGTAACGACCCATAAATTCTCAATAATATAATTTATTGATTTAATACGATTTTGGTAACTAAAATTGGAAGAATAAATAATTTGTAATTTAATAGTGAAATAAACGTTAAAACGAAATGTAACACTGTAATTAAAACTAATTATGAAATTTCAAACAAATTGAAATAATGTAAATTGTTGCACTTAGTTATAGATTTGAATATAAAAAAACAAGTGTGAATGTTGAATCATTGATGAGATAATCTATGCTCAATATAAATTGAAGTAAATTAGTGTTAATTAAGTAATTATAACATTTGATTTGTAAATAATAATGAGTTCATTAATGTGATTTAAAGTAATAGTAACGATTGTAAGTTACTATTTAATTGGTTTATTAATTTAGTTGTAAATGTTAGATTTAGGTATAAAATTTGAATATAAGAAAATAAGGGTAAGTGTGGTGCGAACAAATGAATTAGTGTATAATCTATGGTAATTGAATGAATTTAACATTTTATAAGCAATTATGATAATTAGAGAAAATGATAGACTTGAGTGTAATAAAGATAATGGTAACAACTATTATAAGTTGTTTATTTAGGCTATAAAATGAATTGGAAATCAATTGTATTCAAATGTAAATAAATGTTCATTAATGAGAATTAATGCAGTAACGGGAGGTGTGAATGTATAATTTAACTAGAAACGTAAATTTATTTATAAAGTAATAAATTGGTAAAAAGAATGGAACTAAGGTAAATTTATTTAATTGGTTTCAAACCTTAATTAATGTGTACAATTGACAAAAGTACACATTTAAAAAAAAGTAACATTTATACGAATTTAAGAAGTAAATAGGGCTGTATTAATGTAATGGAATATAAAAATAATGTAACTAGGTTTATAAAGAAATAGTGGGCATAGTATAAAGATGGAAATTAAATTAAATCAAATTATGGGAATCAATTTTAATTGATTGGAATGTAATCTATAATAAATAAATTTAATGATAAGTAAATGAATTTAATTACTATATTAATTGAAAACTAGGATGAAATGGGAATGCATATTTTATTTATAAGATAATATAAAGGAATGAAACCTATCTGAATGAATTAATTGAGGTTTCAATCATAATAAATGTATACATTTGACAAATTCAATAAAATAAGAAATTTCTGGAAATTTTGTATTTTTGGTCAACTGAAAGTCAAAGTTTGACCACAGTTGAAAATTTTAAATTTGAATTTTTAAATGCAAATCTTTTTCTTTGTAAATGTATTTTATTTTAATATTTATTTTGCTTTTCATTCCATGAAATTCCGATTTATACTTTTAGATTTGGATAAATTACAGTGTTTTACATGCAATAAATTTATATATTTTCATTATATATATATATATATATATATATATATATATATATATATATATATTTCTATATTTTTCCTATATCCATCTCTTCGTTTATTTCTCTATTTATTTGTCTACGCTTTTATTGTATTCATTGGATTTTATTTGTTTATATCTTTTATAAAGAGTTGGAGAAAATAAAAGGGTATACATTACTTTGTTAAATGCTTGCCTTTTTAGTTTTCTACCCTCTTTATAAATTCTTAGCGTTTCTCACCTATCATAGCCGTGCATTACTCTATCAAATCACATATAAAATCTTTCCAAATATCTCACTTCTTTGTTTGCCTCTTTTGATTGGAAGATATTACATAAGTTTCTTTTATTAAATAGGAAATAAATCTCATTCATTCACTAGCCTCTTTATTTCTTACTTTTTTATTTCCTACCTCCTTAATTACCTTTTAGCCGTGCATTTTATTTTCTTTAAGTCGTGAGAAACTTTCCATTCACTTCATTTGTCATTTGCGTGCAAACAAAGAAAATATACAAGATTCCTTCTCCTTAAATTGTGCCTTTTAATTTCCTAACCATTCATTTTCTGGCCTTTACATCTCTAGCCATCCACTCTCCATATATTTAGTCGTTCATTGTTTTTGTAACCCTAGCCGCAGCTTATATTATTATTTCACATGAAAACTTTCTTATCTCATTTCCATTTGCGTGAGAGAAAAATAAAACAAGCTCTAAATTTTCATGGCTTCTCCTTACTTTCTTCTTCCTTTTTCTTTTGATTTTCTCTTTGGTTTTCATGCTAGCTCGGCCTCCACCTCCTAGCCTATCTCTCCTCCTTAACACCACCACGTGACAACCAACATCCCTAGCCGTGAGTTTGTGATGCCTAGAGCCTACCTAAACCCAATGGCCGAGCCCACTTGGTGGTTGAAAGCAAGGTTATGTCCTCCTTGATTCGTAATTGCATTGTTTAATCCATCTTCTGTTGTTTTGAATCTTATTCTTATGATTTGTGTATTCGTTATATACAAGATATGGATCTTGACTCTCCATCTATTACTATGTCATTACTGCAAGTTCCCTATCACTATGGGTTGAAATGATCATACCCGAACGGACTTTAGAATAAGGAAAAATCACTACGAGCTGAAATGATAGGCTTAAGTGATTTTTATTGTGATTTTCGTTGCATTTATTTTACTTGGGATTACGGGTTTGAAATGATAAGACCCGGATTTTTCTTTTAAATTACGGATTAAAATGATTCATATCCGTATCACTTGACCTAGGTTAGAAAATATTATACATGCCCATGGTTATATTTTTAAATGATAATTTTCTTAAAATTTATTAAGGATTTAAATTATTTTTTGAAAATTATTAAGTATTTTGAAATTATAAATATATGAAGATTTTAACTTAATTTGATTTAATGCTTTAAGGTGTAAAGAAATATTGTTTGTCCATAAATTAAATTTTTTATAAGTTAATTGGTTTTGGATGGATTTTAAAGAGTCTTATTTATGATAAATAACTTAATAATTAAAGTTAATTAATATGGAATTTTAAAGTCTAGCCTGGTAATTGAAATCAATTTTTATTTTATGAAATGAATATGTTTGTAAAATAAATGATATCCTTAGAATTGATAAAATGAAATACAGTTGTAATTGTACATTTTGTAATAAATGTATTTAGCCTGAAATCATAGTTTAATTGATGCCTAAGTGAATAAATTTGCAAAGAAATTGATCATTATATTTACTATGATAAATTACTTTATTTATGAAATGGAATGTTTGGAAATTGAATAATTATGATTTAAGTGGAAAAATGTATTTTCAAAATATGACTTAACTTGATAATTGGAAATTTGGTTTTAACTGAAATTGATAAGTTAAGTATATAAATGGAATTTAGTCTTGATTATGAGGTGGGTATTTTAAAATAAAGTGGTTTGATTTAAGATGATATAAAGGAATATTTCAAGTTTAATAAATTTAAGGAAATATTCAGTGATTTGGCATTTGGGGTTTTATTTGACTAATATATGGGTTTGGTTTGGAATTTAAATTATATATTATATTTTGTTTTTGAAATAGAAATGATATATTGGTTGGTTTTGAAATGAAATAATATAGTATTTAGTTTTGAAAATGGATTTTTTTTGGAACTAGGGAAACATGTTCAATCACTACCGACATGCGATTCCTGAACAGTAAACCTAGGGAATAGATGGCTGGCCTGCCACAACCACTATTCCAGGCTACCCAGACCTTTTGGTTGACACTTGGTCCAGGAGGCGCGAAAGTGAACCTCAAACCATCCCATGTGTAGGCGTATCTCCTCCCAAACGATAAGTAAGCTTGCGAAAGTAAGCTTGCGAAAGTCGGTTTGAGGTTCACTTTGAATTTAAATCTTATATATATATATGTGAATATATATGTATATGTGTATATATGAGTATATTTGAATTTAAATATTGAATTTAATTTTGAATTTGAATTTAAATTTTAAGTAAATGTTTTGGAAAAATAATTTGAATTTATAAATATACATCTATGTAATTTATTTAATATGTATTTAATTTCAAAACATTCTCTTTTAAATAATATGTATTAATATAAAGCAAATATCTTTAATGGGTAATGTATTTGTTAATAAAGTAAATATGACATAAGTTTTAAAAATATTTAACTCATATAAAAATACAAATGTCAAGCATGTAATAAGAGAATAAAATAAGTGTTTAACATGTAGAAAGAATTAGACAAGTGTCATTACATCATTTTCATTTTTTAGAAATTCATAGAAAATAAAATAAAATCACGCAAGTCATTTTATCTTCTTCTTTTATCTCTTTTACTCATTTCTTAAGCCTGTACAATCTTTAAACCAGAAAAAAATCATCAAAACAACTAATTAAACCAAAACCTCCTCAACTTTTTCAAGACTAAATTCTTGTAAAAGCTGTAACCAGTTTTCTTCAAAATCTCAAGCCAAGGAAGGAAATTTCAAATAAACGACTTCATCTCTTAACATCAAAGTGGGATTTAATTTCAACAATTAAACTAAGCAAAAGATCATCACATAAGCAAAAGAATCAGAAGCAACTCTAGGCTTTCAAGCTCAGTTTTCAAGTTGCAGTCAAAAATTCTTCTCTGTTTCGTAAAAAAAATTTAACTGTAAGTAAATATCTTTAAGAAATTGAACTTGAATTTGTTGTTAAAGAAGCTAAGAAAATCTAAATAACTAGTTGCAGGTAAGAAAAATCCAGCATCAAATTTAAATAGCTTTCCAGATTTCAAATAATCAACTTTCAGACACTTCCTCTTTGCTTCCGTTTCCAGGCATAGCAGGTGAGTGAACCTTTCTAAGCCTTGATGTATGACCTATGTTTGAATGCATGATGTAGGCAAGTGTGAATATTGGTTTGCATGCACCAACATGTGAATGTGTATATGTATCTTGCCTGTGCATGTTAATGTACAGGGTTGATAATCCCTGTTCTAATTCCAGGTTTTCAAAAACTTGTTAGAAAATGAAATTCTCATCCTACAATCTTTGAAAGGCTTCAATGTCTAAGTAAATTTTGTTTTCACGATCAGTATCTAGGTTTTAAAATAAATGTCAAAAAGAAAATCATCAAGAGGTTGTTGGAAATCAAACAAACACAGTAAAACTCTGAACTAAGTAAAAATTCAAACATCATATCATCTTGTTTCAATAATATCATCGAAATCATTATTAAAAATGTTGATTTTTAAGACTTAAATAAAGATTTTTAGTCATGTATTTATGGAGAAATCACGAGATAAACAAAATCGCATTTTTCACCAAATTCTGATGATCAATGGAGTTTGGGTGCTCGAGACCATGGTCGTGGCTTGCTGGATGGTTGGAGTTCATCAGAAAAATTCTCGATAATTTTTTATTTCATTGTGGCGTTGGCATGGCAAGGATCTAGGGTTTAACCCCCCATTTTAGTTGAAGCAGAAAACAAGATCGCCATGATTTCGTCAGACCATCGGAGTTGATCGCTTCGGTGGGGATAATGGCGAGGGATCAAGACGAAGCTCTGGTTGAATTTTCACGGCCTTTGGCGGCTAGTGGTGAGAGAACATGGTGCTTTTGTGATGATCATTTTTGGTTTCAGATCGATCAGAAAGCTTGATCGCGAATTTGACGATGGATCATGTTTCTGGGTGGTTTGAAGGGTCGAGGGAGTAATCATCTACCGGACGATGGTCGTAGTGTCGACCAGAGGCGATCGAAATGGTGTGCAACGTGCACGAGTTACTGAGAGTATCAGTGTAAATGTTTATGGGGAAGAAGGCCTTAGGACTCGAGGTCGTCTTCATGAAATCGAGTTACTAGCTCGTGTTGTGACTCGTGTAGTTTGACGTTGTGTGCCGGGTTAAGTAATTAAACAAAAATTTTTAGTTTGAAGAAAAAGAGACACGGGTAGGTTTTGAAGGGAACTCAAAACAGGTGGATATGTAGCCCGAGGGAATGCTCGAAGCAGTTGTCGCGTAACAGCATTTCCAGTTTTAAAATTTTAAAAATATAAGTATAATTGATTTCTAAATTCATTCTTTATAAAATGATGATTATTTGTTAAGTGGAATGTGAAGTTAATGGTATTGAAATAAATTATTTGAAATTAATTAAGTTCAAAGATGTTTTAAACGTATATTTTTAAATAAAATTATCTTAAATTTAACTTAATAAAATAATTGAGAAGTCTTAATTAAAGATGATCGATTATTATTGAATGTTGTGTATTGGATTGATATTTCTGATTTGTGATTATGATGCTAAGTTGTGTGAATTGCATTGTGCTAAGCTGTGATATCTGTGATTTGTTTCTGTAAATGTGAAAAACACATTGGCTTGAAAACGACATTTAAATTTCGATGTGACAGGGAGTCGGATACCAATTGGTTATCTGAAACCCACATCGAACCTTGATAGTCAATCTTTGTGAATGATATATCCATGTGTTTTTAAATTAAGCACTCACTATTCGGTTGAGCCGGGAGAGGTCCTTTGTGTCATATAACCCATTCTGAATATGTGATACGACGAAATGGATAGCATTTGAAAATGGTGGTGAAGACCGGGTGTCTTCGAGAGCGATAGGATAACCTATCGGATTGCAAGGGCTTCTTCCTTTATTGGACGAAGTGCCTTTGGTTCTGTTCGAACCCGGAACAGACTTGTATGGTTGTATGTCTGACACTACACTTTGATATATAAAGCGGATTTCTTTCAAATACATATTTGTTGGTGGCGGCGAATTTATTCTCTTAGCTTAACGCCCTTCTCTGAGACGTACGAGCTCAGAGGTTATGTAGTTGAAGGTTATCGGTGATATACTCCCAATTCGGTAGTGTGACATGCTAAGTGATGTGTGTTGATGATCATTTGTTGATCATTTGTTGATCAAAGCATGGCTTTCATGTAAAGTGTAGCTTTGTAGACGAGACCTCATCGGACCTCACACCCGGAAATGGTCGAAACAGGAAAGATGTGGCAAGGTTATGAGGGTCGTGCCCTTTAGGGTATGTCATTTCCTTCTGGAAAAAGGTGGTATCGTGGTATGGTGCCTAGATACTTAACCTATGTGTTTGCTGCCATCTCATTACTGCGTGGTTGTTGCTTTGTGGTTGAAGGCCCTCGGATAAAGGTCGCAAACGACCAAGGGGTGGCATATTCGTGTAGTAGTTACCTAGTTATAGAGGTAACCCGGCCTTGTGGTTGTAGAGAGCTGGTTAAGTTCTCGGGATGTCCCTCCAGAGGCGTACCCATCTGGCATAGGAAGTTCCTTAGCCTGACCATTTGTTGGAAATCCAATTCCCAATACGAACCTAGTACGGTTTTAGTTGTAGAACCTTCCATTTAATGTGGTAGCTATAGTAGGCATACTATAATGGTACGTACGTTGGTTAAGATTAATATTATACTATCGAAAAGGTTTTATACACTATGCACTAACAATAGTATCAAAGAGTTTTCTAGTATTAAGCATATTTGACTATCGTAAGGAGAAATCTCCCCCAAGTAGGCGATTGCATTGTGTGTGTGCCGGGAGACCTTATGGTAGTTTCATTTTCCAAAAGCATGAACGGTTTTCTTTTAAAAATTTGTTTTATTTAAAAGCAACTGTTTTTGTTTACTTATACCAGTCCCATGACTGACCCGGAGTATATTGCTTTCTTTCTAAACTCTGGGTGCCCATAATTTCCACATGGGCAGCCTAGTAGTAGGTTTTTCGTGTTTTGGTGCTAGTTGGATTTTTGAAGTCTTTTTGTTTGGAAGCTATCGGATTTTGTAAGTTTTGGCTTTAGTAACCTTTTGAAGTGTTGAAGTTTTGAAGACCTTATCAAAGAAGATGTATGTTGGATCCTTTTGAAGACTATTGTCATTCCGTTGTGAAGTTATCATTATATTGTTGTTATATTAATATGTAACACTCTGATAGTCATGTTAAATGTTGATAATGGATATTATGATGACGTTGTATCCGTGATCAATGATATTCATTTTATTTCCGCTGTTTATTATTCATCTAATGTTGTTATAAGCTCCATCCGAACTGCAATTCGATGTTTGAATCTTCGACAGTCGAATACAAGTGAGATGTTTGATGTCGATTTTTCGAACACTGAATTTCGGGTCGTGACAGAAGCCGTGGATGACTCTTATCAAAGAATATTTTCTGAAAGGATCTCTTTCAAATGGAAGGAACGAATGATGGAAAATCTTACATAGAGTACCTCGGTTCATTATACAATAAGGAGTGTTATGAAAAAGACTATTCTTGGTGCCCTTGTGAAGGCGTGTCACCAAAGACGAAACGAAAACAATCCTTAAGAATGTGCATGAAATAGGTTAAAGTGATCACATAAGAGGGCATTCATTAACAAAGAAGGTTCTTTACTATGGATATTTCTAGCCGTAATCAACGGGGATGCGGTTGACTATTCTACGGGATATGACAAGTGCTAGAGATTTGCAAAGATTCCAAGAGCACCATCCATTGAGTTTATGCAGATGGCTAGCCTGTGGTTGATTGTGATGTCGAGAAAATATCTAAATGATGTGCTACCGATGTTGAGAGATAGAGTAAAGTATGCGATAGTGGTTGTGGATTACTTTACAAAGTGAGTTGAAGCGGAACTGCTTGCAGTGATCACTTTGAAGAAAGTGATAAATTTTTTAGTGAAGAACATTTTCGTTGGATTTGGATTTATAGAGAAGATAAACTCTAGCAACGGTGCTCAATTCAAGAGTATCATGTTCAAAGAATTCTGTATTTGATACTAAATTGAGAAGAGCTTCTTAGCAGTAGCACACCTACAAGGAAATATATATGTAGAGGTGATGAAGAAGATCACCAAGTCTATCATTAAGAAGATATTAAAGAGAGCCAAGGGCAGTTCAGTGGATGTGTAACCACTTATAGTATAGGATTATTGGATAAATCATAAGTTTGCAACTGGCTGTACTTCATTCTCTTTGGCCTATGAAACTAAACCCATGATACCCATCAAATCGATGTCCCTTCTCATTAAAGATTGCACTTTGATCTCATAATGAACGAGGAACTCTTGCATGAGTTCCTTGACTTGGTTGAAGAAAAAGGAGAAGAGGCTGATTTAAGGGTAGAAGCTCACCAAATAAGAGTGGCAAAGCAATTCAACGCCAAGGTTAGAAACCATACCATTGAGATAGGCAACATCACTTTGAAATCAATCTTACCTGATACATGGGAAATTGTTCCTAATTAGGAAGGTCCTTATGTGATTGCATTAGAAGCTTGGAGATGGAACTTTCAAGTAATCGACTGTTGATAAAAGCGTTATTGAATGTTTAAATATTGTTTAGTTATGTTTAGAAATTTAAATGATATAAACTTGTTCATTTTTTAGGAAAAACATGATCTAATAATAATTAAATGATTCAAAAATGAGATATGATGTTTGTAATGATGAAATAAAGTTAGGATTTTAATTTCACAATTTTTGAAATTAACTTGGAATTTTCGCGAATTTTATAAGTTGAGAAAATGGTTAGTTTCGGGTAAATAAATTATTAAAAATAATAAAATTAATTACCTTGACTTGAAATTTTGGGAAAAGATAAAATATGATAAATATGATTTTGGTGAATTTTTGGGATTTTCCCATTAAACTTTGATTTTGTATGAATTAATTGGTAAAGGGAAGAATTAACTAATTAAGAATAATTAATTGATTAATTAGAGATGTAATTAACATATTCTAAAAAGAAAATTGCAAAGTAAATAATTGGACAATAAGAATTCTATACAAATGAGATTCGGTGGAAGGTTACTATCTAATAAGGCAGTGAATACATTTTCAATGTAATTATAAATATGCCATTTTTCACCTCATGACACCTTATATATTATCAACCCATGATTGCACTATCAACCAGCAATGGCTTTTGGAAAGTCAAGGTGTAAAAGCTCTTTTCAGCTCAACACTCGAAAGTTGTAACCTTGCGATAGCCAACGTTCCTCAACGTGCGAAGGTTGGATGGAAACTCAATGTGCGAGTGCTTAAGGAAGTCAACTAGCATTGGTTATTTGGATTCAACTTGCAATGGCTACTTGGAATCAACATGCAAAGACTTAAGGAAGCCAACTAGCGACGACCATTGGAGTCGATTTACGATGTCTAATTAAGCTCTCGATGGCTTGGGAAGTATCAACCCGTGATAGCTCATAGAGATAACTTACGATAGCAAAAACACAATCAACATGTGATGACTACATGAGGGTCAACTAGCAATGACCTAGGAATATTCAACATCGATGGCTATGGGAAAACCAAAATCCGATATCTGGCCTCAACTTTCGAAAGCTATGGGATAGCCAATATGCAACAGTTAACGTCAACTCATGATAGCTTAGGAAGTTATATTTTTCTAAGTAAAATAAGAAATACTTAGTGTAGTTTAGAAGACATTTTCCAAGTGTTAATGAAATAAAGTAACGATTTTTAAAGTTAAAATTGTACTAACTTACTTTGAAATGAAAGAAAAACTTAAAGAAGCTAATAAATGAGAGGGTATCATTTAAGCAAAGGCAAAGATGTTTTACGCAAAATATGTGTAGGGTACACTAAAAATAAATGAAAGAAAGAGGTTGAACCACAAATGTAAAGGCATAGCGGCTCATGGAGTTATTGGATGATAGGGTGCCTTGACTATCAGTCTAAAGTCCAATGGTACTTGGCAGTGTGCTGTAATGACTCAGATTTTTTGTTGTTCATTTTGAATATTTAAATGGTTTAAATTATTGAATTTGAATTATAGATTGATTTTGAATACGAAAAATTTGGTTTATTTAAAAAATATATTCTGAAGTTAAATATAGAAATTTATTGGATAATTTAATTACTGAAGTTTATTGGTTAGATTATTGTATCTTGAGTTTTAAGCCCGATATTTAAAGGGTTGTAAAATTTATATTAATAATAGTGAAGATAATAAAAATTTTAAAATTGAATTTAAAGCTGATCTGTTCAATTTTAAAAATAGTTTGTTCAAATTGACATTTAAAATAGTGATCTAGGATGCAATTTCGGAATCAACGAAACCAGTTACATTGGAACCATAATAGTATATTATTATCGGATTTCAAATTTCGTAGCGTTTGGCCGTACGATATAGAAACGCATTGAAATTAATATTGAATTCAATATAATAATTGGTTCCAAAAAGCTATCTTTCCCATACGATCGAATCTGGACTCGAAACCTTTTCCATTGCTTTTAGAATAAGGGTATAACATTACAAGAGTCTAGCAGCATGCCTCAATAGGGGTTCAGAGTTGCGAGTTATGCAAAGCGGTAAATTTTGAACACTAATAAAGTAAAAATCAAATCAAGGTCAATCATAGCCGCCCCTAGTCTTTTCAGATCGTGCATACCTTTTCTTACACGTTATATTGAGACGACATCCCACCTTCATTAATTCTGTTAAATCGTGTATATACTCATCCCCTTTTTCTTGTTCAAAATCAAAAACTAGAGCTTTTAAAAATGGAATCGAGCATTTTTTTTAAAAAAATATAAAGACTGCCTCCCTTCTTCAAAAATCAAAAACGAAAAAAAAATCGTTCGAGTAGAATCGATTAGGAAGCTCGCGTACAGGGAAAGGCTTGGTCGTGTAGGGGATTGGAGACTTCGCGCAGATCGAAGGCACGCGTGGAATATTGATCTCGGTAGTGAATGAAGAGAAGAGTCATCTATTGTCATGCATGAGTAAAAATGGGAGAGATTGTCAGGCGTGCAAGCAAAGGAAGAGGAGGGGAAACGACGATGGTCGAGGCGACGTTTGGGAAGGGGCGATGCCCTATCGTGGATCGCGACTAACGCATGGAGGTGGTGACAAGCCAAAAAGGGGTAGCCATTGTTTTTGGGAGGGAGTGCGACATAGGCTTCAATTTTCGGTTTCGGGTCTAGAGTTGGCAAAGGTAAGGCGGCAACCAAAGGCTTCCAAACTGGGTTCGAAGTGATGCCGAGGTCGTGAAGGTTGAGGCTTTGTGCGCTTTTTCGCTTGAGGGCAGTTGATCATAGAGGAAGGTATTTGGGATTTACAAATTTGAAATTTAACGTAAATTAATTTTTGATTTAAAAGTAGTGATATTTAATAAAACCGAAGTCTTATATACATTGTATAAAAATGTGTACAAGGTTCAAAGTGAATGTGATACGTCGGGTTGATTCATAGCAATGAGATCTTCGTGATGGAATTAATATTGAAATGGATTGCAACTAAAAATCAAGGTGAGAATTTTTCACTCATTTAGATTACCATATTTAAATTTAAATGTTTAAATTTAAATTATTGGACGCTTGATTTATTGATAGATTTATAATATTCTATTGGATGACTATATATACAGTAGGATATATTAGTATTGGATGATATTCCCGCATATTATAGCGGATGAAACCCAATGCGTCCCGCATAATAGCGGATGACCCTGTATACCACGATATTTCCCATGAAGTGAGATTGGTATTTTTATTATTACATAACATCTATGGATGCAAGGAAAATAGGTTGGAGGGATCCAATTGGATTACCCAAATATATTAGTATTTTTCATATATATAAAAAGTTGGATTATTGTGTGTTGTAAATTTCAAAATGTTATAATGGCATGGAAACTAATTTTGGTACATTATATACCATAAATATTATTTTAATTTTTTATGGAATTAAATGGAGCTTTTCATATAAAAATATATATATCGAAACTTTGGATTATTTAAAAGGGATTGATTTGAATAAGCAAGAATGGATTTTTTATCGTATTAAAAATGCAGAAAAATAATTAAATTGAGATTCTAAAATAAATTATATAAAGAAACTTTTTAAAGACTGGATTTTAAAACGATATTGGGAAAATATGGAATGAAGTTGAAACCAATATAAAAGTAGATTGGCAGAAATAAATGGATTTTATAAGGAATTGGATTTATAAAATGGAATTTTATAGATGAGATTATTTTTAATGCAACTCAAAGGAGTTATAAAAAAATTATAAATGATGTTTTATAAATAAAGAAATTGATATCTGGTGATAAATTGGAAATATAAATTTATAGGAAGAATTTATATCGGAATATGGAAATAGGGTGAGAGAAAAATAGTGAATACTACTTTTGAAGTGAAAATTGCTATGGAGACCGGAATGATAGTAATGTGATGAAAATCGAGGGGGGTTTTTAATTGAAAATTTGGTTACCCAGATTTAAGAATATAATTTTACCAATGAGTTAAGTTTTAAATTTTAAAAAGGGAATTTTTATTTATTTAACTATGTAATTTAAAGTAGGTTAGTATTTAAATACTTCAGAAGTTATTTTTTTTTCAAATGCTTAATATTTATCAATAAATCTCAGATTTTTTAACCTGTTTTGGAAAGTGCTGTATAAAGAGTATTTCAATATTTTAAACAATTATTTCAATATGTCTTAAAAACAAATTATTTCTATTTTCATTTTAAAAATTTATTTTTTTCACACATGTTTATATATATAGTGTTTTGAAATATTTTAAATCTATTAATTAACCATCTCGGAAGTCTGAAAATAGGGTTATTCAGTATAACGAATTTATAAAAAAAATCCTTAAAATGGAATTGGGAAGAAAGGTAAGGAAATTTCTGAAGTAGTTAAATGAAAAGTGAACTTTGAAAAAAGAAAAATAGAGTCCACAAAGAGGTACGAAAGGAAATTGAAATTATAGGCAAGTATAATTGGCTTTCGAAATATTAAAGGGAATTGGTTAAGGAATTCCAGATTTATATAATCCGTTATAAACTAGTCAAGGAATTTACAAACAAAATTTGTAAATGTTTTTGAGGAAAAAAATGGGAAAAAAATGAATACTTTCTAAGTGTTGAATATAAGATGAAGTGGAAAAATATTCTAAGTATTGGGTAGGGGTAGAATATTCCACTGAAAATAAAAGGATTTGAAAAATGTTCCAAAATGTTAGAGTATGGGAAGTAATATCTTATAAAGGTATTTTGAAATAAATTTTGGGAATTATAATAAGGCCTGATGATTGCTTTTGGATGTTTATTGATAGTTAAATAATCGACTATCAATTTTGGCCAATCTTCGTTAAACGTTTCGAAGAGACCGGGATCAGATTTAACTATCCGAAACCACTTCGATCCGGTTTGAGCGTGACGAATGAATACTGTGAATATGATGAAAATGGTGATTCGATTTGTCTAGACTCAGGGCAACTTATATGGACGAATGCTATCAGAACATCGTCATTAGAGGACGATGAACATTCTAAGAGGAATCGTTCCTTGAAAGGTAATGCTTAGCCTCGAGCCTCATCAACCGGGAATGACTAAAACTAGGGAGATGCGGGAAGGCTAAGCGGGTTGCACCCAAGTAAGGTATGTTATCACCTTTCTAGATGTCCTCGGAAACCTTTATATTATGGATATGGTTGTGCGCGGAAGGAATGCTCGATCGTAATGATGGGAACACCCGGGTGATAACATATTCGGTCTATCCAGGTTAGTGGTAGGTCAGTCTTATGTAGCAGGGGATCTCGATGCAGTCCTTGGTATATTGTTCTAGAGGTGTACTGTAGTATGTGGTAACCCAGTGGCCCGGTCATTCGATGAAATCCATTCTTCAATAAGCACCGTACGGTTTTGATTGTACCCAACTATGTTGGAACATGAGATGCAAGCATTTCAGCTATTTTCTACTTACTTTCTATAGACACTATTATAATATCATATGATTTTGATAAAAATTGTTTTGGTTATTGTAAGGTAAAAACCCATCGTGTTTATTTGTGGCGTGGTCTTACGAGATACCGTTGTTTTCCAAAGGATTTTGTAACGACCCGAAATTTTCGACCCCTAAAATTCGACCTAATATGTTCACTGTAGAAGTGCCGAGCAATCGAACGCCGAAAATCCTACATTGTTAGGGTTAAGAAGAAAAAAGAGGTAGAAGAAGAAACATAAACAATGGCACAGAATCTCACAATGCAGCGAATCAAAATATAAATCAAATAACAACATTTATACTAAGAAAGGCTGTAATTGTCAATTTACATATAATACATCAGAGTACAATCATTCACAAAATAAACTGGATAGTTGTAACAACTTGTCCCTGACTACTATCAATATAATCTCAAATACACAGCGAAATATACTCCATACATTCCTGCTATCCAGCTCGCCTCCTGAGCTCCAGAACGTCCTAACCTTAATATCTGTAATACTCGGTCTGACCCGTGAATTACATTAAAGTAACACCCGAGTCAGGCTGGAAACCAGCGTGAGTAAACCCATATAGCTTGAAATACTAAGTTATAAAATTTCTTTGAAAACCAGGGTAACTCATACATCATTACGAGTTCTTATCTTGTTATAATCAAATACTTATTTCACAAAATTATATCTAAGTATCGTTACTCAGTTTAAATGGTCTGGTTTCTTATTTTATTCCATTCCAGCCTATTTGATTTTACAAATCAAATCTGTAAAGAATTATAGATTACTAATTGAAGTGGTTCCAGACAACGTTGGTATCCGATCCCAATCTCTTCGAATTCAATGCCATCTTTTAAACCAAGTTGTTTAAGTAAAACAATTTAATTCAAATCAGATTATCGCATTCATACAGCAATTTCAACACAGATAAATAACTCCCATTTATCACAGTTCGATTCAGGCATTTCACATCACAGAACATTACGAATTAACAGACTAGAGATATTAATCAATCAAAACATTCAATATAATCAATCATCCATAAGCAAGGTTAACTAATCACACAATTTATAATTAATTTAATTTACGCCAAACAAATTAATTACTTAACCCTTATTAATTGTTATTAATCAATTACAAACCATTTATTATTATTTTAATTAATTATTGGAACTAATTATCCTTTAATTACTTAAGATCTTAATTAACTAAAGTATAAACCCATTTATCTAAATCATTTACTTAATGATCATTTAATTTTTATTTAATAACCTTTGGAATTTAATTTATTATTAACATGTAAAATAACTAAAACCTTTCAATTAACTAATAATTAAAAATAATTTACTTTCTTTGAAACAACTACTTAATTACACCATTTAACTTCATTTAATAACTTAAGACTTAATTTAAAATAATGGACACATAATAAATACTTTAAACTTAATTAAATTAAGTTAAAATAAATAATTATACAACTTTTAACTAACCCAAATATTTAATCAAAACATTAATCGTTTAAAAGAAAATTGGTTAAGGAAAATTGTTTAAAACTTGTTTTATTTTTCTACTTTTTAAGAACTTTGTTGGTACCCTAGTACTGACCCGAGCCAAACCCAGTGCAAACCCACATTTCTCCTGAGTCAAACCCTTCTTCTTCGTTTCTTTCTTTTTTTCAAAACTTTCTTTTGTTTAAATTTAAAAACTATTACTAAAACACACTCGAGACCGACCCATTACTTCCTCGAGTTCCCACCTGAGTCAACCCTTCTTCCTTCTACTCCAATCCTACAGCAACCCCAAACCCAAACACTGATACACGTACATGTGTACACACGAATGCCAACGTTCTGATCACTGATGCCATCGCCAGCAAGTCGACCACAACCCTCTCTCTCAATTCCGACCACCAAAATTTTGAAATAATCACGAAAACAAAATCGAGCTACCTGAACAACAGCGGGCACCAACTCCCCAGTCCTAAGATCCTCCCTGGACCACCATCTCCGATCACCAAGAACTTTGATGCCGCGTCAAACCTTCATCATGAAACCACGCTTCCATTACCCTACCATCGGTCAAGTCCGATGCTTCCTCGTCGTCGCTATGCCTCTAAAACATCATCGACCAAAACAGGTCTTAAAACCCTACTACGACGCCGTTCGACCTCCACGGCGAACTAAAAATGAAGACCATTTTTGCCACGACCCCTGACCCACGAGCATGCTCCAACAACGATCAAGACCTCCCACTCTTCACCGGTCGCCAGAATTCGAGCAAACTCTCGATTCTATTCAACTCGAGATTTCTACCCAAATATATATCTAAAAATGTTGATTTTACCTTTAAAAATCAAAGTTTTTAAATACGAATCTGATCATATGAGCAAAAACCAAAATTTAAACATTTGATTTTCTGATAAAATTTGATTTTTTACTGTAAACCCTCCTTTCCAGTTAATCTACTTTCTAATATTACTTAAAAATATTTTTAAAATTAAGATTTTGTTATTACAAACATTTTTCTTTAAAAGATCCTAACCTAAAAGAGATTAGGGGATTAGAATTTGAACTTTTAAACTTGTTTTGGATCTGTAAAACTAGAACAGAGACATGCTTAGCTATTCACAGACATGCGCACAAATAACTTCATACATATATACATGCAAGCATATTTATACATTCATGCAACATTTTTCACAATATCACTTCAAGTATTAATCACATGCATCAAGATATAAATAGATTTAGCTTTTTAAAATTAGTTTACTCACCGAATTGTTGAACGGAGAAGCTTTTGAAAATTTGTTCTTGAACTTGAAAATTGGAAATGCTTTTGGAATTGAAACCGAAAACTGATTTTGATCTGAATCTTGGATCTTGAATTACTTAGTTTTAGGTCTGAAATTTACAAGAGTTTGATTGTTTTAGTTTTTATCTCTCTGGTTTTGGTTTTAAAAATGAAAGATAGAAGAAATATGTAAGAGTAGAAGTAGAGATGTATTTATAAGAGTGTATAGCCTTTTTATTATTTAAAAAAAAGAAAATAATTAAATTATGACACTTATAATTTGCATGTTATACTTGGCCTACAAATGTCAAGTGCATGCGTTTATTTATTTTTGTTTTTATATTTCCACTAATACATTTTCTTTTTACTTATGCTTATATAACTTTAAAGAAAATGGTATAAATCCTAATTATACACTAATTAATAGCTATATATATATACTAGTTTTAAAATGTAGATTTTTTTATTTAAATCCAATTTATTTTTATGATATTACTTTGAATTTCAAATCCAAGTTCTATTTTCAATCTACATATACATAAACAATAGTAAATTGAAAACACATATTTTATTTGTTTGAAAAGAATAGTTTTGCACGTTTAAATAATTATAAAAGAAGATTATCAAATCAATATTGCCAAAATCCCGGGTCATCACATTCCTCCCCCCTTTAAATCATTTCGTCCCCGAAAAGGAACAAAGAAAGAAATTTAATTATTTTGTTAATTGTTAGTTAAATTATTCTTAAATTTTAAAACTTTAAAATCTACATAATATAACAAAAATAGCTTTTGTAAAAAAATACTTTTTATAACTCGATGTTTCAACAAGTCCATCCTTGTTCTCACAGAAATTCGGTCATATGTTGATTAGGCATAGGACATAAAATCTATAAGTACTTAGCAGACCCGTTTTCAACACCCAGTGAAAATAATTAGAAAACTTTTGTGAAAATATAGAAAACATCTTTGGTGAGAATGCTTCGGAAATTATCACCCCCTCCATGGTCGCGGTTAGCCCAATGATTACGTCGCCATCCCGGCAAAACCATAGAAAACTGTAGGCCTTCGCACCCCTCGACTACACCATGGAACCGCCATAGATCGCAGCTACACCCAGAGTTATGTTGCCATCATGACAAAAACCATGTAACTGTAGGCATCAACCCCCTCGAATTTCTCTGCCAAATGAAACTTCACCACACATACCACATAGATCGCAGACTACATCAGTTGAGTCCCAATGTAGCCTGTAGGCACTCACTTCCACACGACTTTCGCTATGTCTTCATAGATCGCAGTCTACCGATGTTACGTCGCTCTCCTAGTGAAATCAAACGTTGACCTTAGGCATTCACCTCCCCTCGACTTCTGCTATGATGCGCAGTAGATCGCAGTTACACCAAGTTCAACCATCGTCGCAGCATAACCCAAGTGTCTCTGTAGGCATCAGCGTCCTCAACTTTCGCTATCCCAACCACAATCCTCGGGAACTTCAATTTGTCCGAATATCCTCTTAGGATCAAATTTAGAACCCCCTTTAGGGCTCAAGGCAGAACCACCCCGTGGATCTCCTACTAGAAGTTCATTCTAAATGGGAGCACCTTTTTCCCCACAGCCATTCTCAAAACATTTTATACTATACACATATAGTATCTTTCAAACCATACACTTATATGATTCACATATAAATCTCCTTTTACACAAAATCGATATCTCAAAATCGATGGTTTCCAACCTTGATTTTCCAAATTACCAAGATTTTCTTTTTCCCAAAATCAGAAGCCTTTCAAAATCAACGGGTTCCAAAAACCCCTTTTTCCCAATTACATAAAATCATTTATATATATATAATTTTATTCCTTCCAACTTGAAATTCTTTGAATTACTTCATACTTATATAAATTCCCTTTTTATATTCCAAATATATTTTCAAAAATATTTTCTTCTGATTACGGATTCAGCAAGGGAAGTTTATCATATATAACAAAGATATATATATATATAACTTTATTTATGCCAAATCAACATTCAAATTTGATTTCCTTTATAAAGTTTCTTGCCACATGACTTACTTTTTATAAAATGAGTTTTAATTATAGTGATATCCAACTTCCACTCTTGTTCATTATATATTTCTCAAAATATACTTCTCCATTCCAAAATCATTTTTACATTTCTTATCAAAATTTTCAATATCTATTTCATTCAAGCATGTACGATGTACATATATTATCCGTACGCAATATCAAATCTGATTGCTTACTTGATCACACAATTTCACTACCAAACAAGTATCGTTCATCCGACTTCCTAGTGCGGATTCATATCTAGTTTCTTGAGTAGAAACCGTCATACTCCTTGCATAGCCATGACTATGATAGAGAATTTTCAGAATCAATCAAAAATCCATATTTAGTGTTTGCTGTAACGACCCGTAAATTTAACTGGTTTTAATAACGTTATTAATTGAAATTTTGTGAAATTTTAAACGATAAAATTTTGAAATATAAATTTGATATTTGGAATGCGTCTAGTTAAACATAGCAACTGGTAAATTTTCGTCCGAAAATATGAAATTTTATTTCGTGCGTAAATTTACTTCAATTTAATAAGTTAAAAAACGATGTAAATAAAATGTTTACGAAACCTAAATATTTTTATATAGAAAAATTCTAAATCATCTTCTGAGCAAGACGTCATTTTTAGTTTTTCCAAATTCGGACATCTTTAGCTCCGTCGATCTTAATTTTCTGCATTTTTCTTGCATTTTCCGCTAGTAGAAAATTCGAATTTTTATAATTAAATCGTACCAAAATTATCTGTGTACCATTGGTAGCATCTCGTCGTATTTATCAAAATGGTATATTCATTTGTGTAAATCGGAAGTCCGACGTAAATCGTCGCGACAGTTTAGCCATTCCAGACGGACCGGTTAAACCATATTCAGCCCAAAACAAATATTTCGTATTAACTCAAAAATTTGAAAATAAAAAAATTGGCTGGGTTGTATTAATTGCAGTGGTTGGAAGCTAGAGTTTAGGTTGGGAATTGGAGGACGTTTTGAAATCCAAAATGAATTAAATAACAAAACACGGTACGTCTCCAGTTCAATTGCTTCTTCCTCATCTATCTCTCCTCATTTCTTTCTCTCTGTTAAACTTTAAAATATAACAAAGAGAAAAAAAATATGCGGCCGAGCTTCTCCATTCGCGGCCTTTCGACACACTTCCTCCGCTCATTTGAACTCCCGCTTCGGCATCCCGTGCCTCCTCCAACAACCACCACCGCATCCTTCATCCACCCTTCGACCTCGTCTGCACCGCGTACACCACTTCAAACCATTATCGGTCGAGCACCACCCATCCGCGACCCTACATGCTAGCGCCTCCTCACAGCCGAAACCCATTAGCTCGGCAACATCAAACCAGAGCCACCCATCGCGTGAATGCGACCACTCTGTCCAGCCACCTTGCCGCACCTGTGCAGTAGCTTCCAATGCATCAACCCTTTCCAACCTCGCTGCGCCACTTCGTGCAGGTATGGACTCGGTGAATACCTGCGTGCATTAAGAATGGGAATGTGTTCTGTTTATCTAATGAAAGTGACAGTTGCTTTTGAAAAAAAAAACGATGTATACATCGCCTATACGTTCGAACCCAAGTGCCGATCTAGCCTTCCGTCCCACTACTTCTCTTTGATTTTGGCAGCGTGCTCGGCACTAGCCTTGCATTCTGTGAGGTATTTTATATGTATGTTTTCAGATTTTTGTGTATCATTGTATAAGGATTTGTATACATATGTTTTCTATTAGTTTTCATATTCTATTAGTTATAAAACAGTTTATAAAATATACGTTCTATGTTAAGTACATATGTCAGTTTAAATTAGTTACTGTACAAAGATAAAGGTATGTATATATCATGGTTTTCTGTATAAATGTTTATTATATATTTTATTTTATAAAAGAAGTGTTATATTCGTGGTTATAGATTTTATTAGATATGTTATATATATATATATATATATATATAGTTCTATCATAGGTGTTGTGACAGTTCATATCTATATGCAATGTTTGTCATTTTCTTTTTGTCCATGAAGTGTCAGTTTACAATATAAAGCTACATTAAAGGCCGAGACCATATATTTTAAGTTGTTGGCATATTATGTATGCGTGTGCTTATAGTATAGGTATGGTATTATTTAGCAGTATCACTTACATAATTTTATTCGTTGTTTTGTTTATATACGTCGGTCTAATTATAATATGTTACTATATATATATATAACCGTCGGTGTACATATTAGTATGTCTTACATAATGTATGAGTATTTCATCTTTCCAGTTTATACAGATTTTTTTTATATATTAAATATAAGTTTGGATTGTATAAATTGGTTTGGTTATATATTTTATATATATCGTGGTTACAATATTTTATATTGCTTGAAATAGTTTATACATATTAGTATATAATGTTGTGTATGTATTAGTATGTATATAAGGTGGGTTTTAAAATATATATATTTATACCATTTGGTTTAAAACCATTTAATACATATGTTAATATTTTAGTATATATATATATCTATCTGTTTATATATATAATGATTTTAATATATATTACGTATGTATGTTGAGTTTAAATGTGTTTTAAAAAGAAACAATGATTTTTAGAAACATATATATATATATGATTTAATATGCTTAAATTTTGAATATGGCTTTATAGATAATAGTTATATATAAGTTCACTGATACCACTTACCTTCATCGATCTAGTTCTGATTTGGTTTCGTCAATTCTTTATTATCAGCTTCGTTCGTCGATTTGAGTTCAATCTTGCCTTGTTTTGACATTCGCGCCTGGATTTCGTAACTCGTTTCATCGTCAAATATCTCTAGCCTCGAAAGGTGAGCAATCACTTACGATTAATGTTCTTTTACTTATTAAATTTGATTTCAATTCAAACGATAATTGAAATATGCTGTTATTAGTTATTTACACTATTATATATATGTTATTACCTATATCAGTTCACCTGTGACATCTGACACTATTATCTGTTAATTATACGATGACAATCCCATTTGGTTGATAATTGATTGATTGTATGTTGTTTATATTGGATGTTAAATTGTAATGTATATAGTGATAAATATTATGCAATTGAATTTGATGTAGGATAGTTAAAAATTTAAATCGACATATGTGTTGAATTTGATTGGTTAAATTTGTATAATATGACCCCCTTAAATGTTTGAATTATTTGACACATAAAAATATAGTTAATTACACCTTGAACCATTCAAATGTATGTTGTACAAAATTGATGTAGTATAAATTGAATAATGAATATCAAGTGAAGAACCGTATAAATATTGATGTAATAATCCTTAATCTACATGAAATGATAGTGTTGGAATAATTATATTAATTTGCAGAAACAATAATGTAAGTTAATACGATTATTTCGGAATTATTTGAATTAATTATTGGATTGTTATTGCTTGTTGTTATTTCTTGTTTATTTACTTTGACACCATCCCAGTTATCACACTGCAAGTTCCATTTGCTATGCTTTGATTTTTGAATTAAAATGGAATCGGGTTGAAATGATAAATACCCAAATAACTTTGAATTAGGATAGAGAATTAAATTAAAAACGATTGGTCAATAATTTGATTTAAAATAAAAAAATTATTTGAATAAAAATAAGGTTTGAATTAAAATTGGAATTTAAAATTTTAATCAAAGGAAAATGTGAATATTTGAAATCTGAAACCAAATATTAAAGTAGTAATTGATGTAAAAACATTGTTTAAATTTTAATTATATAATAATAAAATTTGGAATGATTAATAATTAAGTTTTTAAATTATTAATAATTAAGTTTTGAATTAGTTAATAATTAAGATTTGATATTTAAATGAGATTGAATTATGTAATAATTAAATTGAATTGAATTCTTTATTAAGTGAAACTGAACCTCTTGAATGAATGAAACTAAGTTTCTTTATTTATTGGGTTTTGAAATTGTAACTAAGTAAATAAATAAATTAAATCGAGCTTCTTTAATAAGAAACAAAAATGTGGTTTATCGAAACAAATGTAAGACTTGTAATGTAAAAATTTTGATTTGACGAATTTAACTTAATTTTGCGAGCTTTGATATAATGAAGTTGAACTTAAATAATTGACCTTAAGAGTTGGAATTTAAATAGGAATTGTTTTAAATGATAAATTAATTTAACGAATATTGAATGAAATCAATAAATGAGTTTTAAATTGATTTGAACGTTAAATTAGATTTATTTTAAATGATTACGGAATGAAACTTATATACGAATTTAAATGTATATTTGAATTGTTTTAAATCAAATTTTTGAAATTGAATTATAGAGTTTTGAAATGGAAATTTGGAAGTTATGAAACGTAAATTTCGGAAATTGTTTTAGAAAGACAAATGACATAATGGTTTAAAAATCCTAATTGAAATTGAAATTGATTTGGTTTTGAAATTTTTAAACGACCAATCGGTGTAATAATTTCAAAAGTTATTAAAGAGACCGAAATCGGTTATGGACATACTCTCTGTCTAAACCGAAAACTACTTTAATAACTATACGCGGAGTGTGATCCAGAATGAAGTGGTTGGAATGATGTACGTGATGACCGAAGAAAGAGAACGATAATGGATAGCCTTGACACTTGTGTCAAATTGGAAATGACTAAAACAGGAGCCATGCCGGGCCAAATGGGGTTAGCCACCTCGAGCGAATACACTTCTTCGTAAACTATTCATTTCTTGTTATTGATTGGTGCACCCTCGTAATTTTAGGAGTGTTGTTTCGCGGTGTTGCGATCGTTGCGGTGATGCGTTTTCACCAGTCCGGATTAGGCAAACGGTAGTTTCACTACCTTGGGTGTTGCCTCATGTGCCGTGTCATATTTGTATCCCTATATACGCGACCACTACGAATTTGTTTTGTGTTATATCTATGGAGTACTCCCTGATATCCCACTAGTTAACGGTGGAGTTTACAGTGCTGTATAGACTATAACGCTTATATAAAATGTGTTAAGGGGGATTATGGTAACCCCTTAACTCTATTTTGATACTTTATATTACTGATAGACATTATCTACTTAGCGTATACTATTACATAGTAGATAGTTTAATGGATCCTTAAAGGATGGTTATTCCAACGTCCTTTGAGTTATTGTATTTCAATTATTATTTCACTTGAGTTGGATTTATTGGTATATGAATGTTAATCCTGACTTGAGTGTTTTGTGTTTTGCTTTACGCTTGGGTCAGACTGAGAGGTTCAGCTTTCGAGACTCACCTTTGGAGTTGGAGCTTCGCTTGGAGATCCAGCTATCTATCCAGCTTTCAGATATTCAGTTGATTCTAGAGATGTATTCTGATATTGTATCCGTCTATTATATTCGAGACTTCAGTTGTATCATATTTAACTCTTATATATATATATAGTAGCTTCATGAACTACTATCTTTTGTTTCCGCTGCATATTATTACTCTGTGTCTGTGATTCTGTGATTTTTTATTTACTGTATATCTGAGTTTTGCCAAATTTAAATTAACAATTCGGTATTTTGAATTATTCAAGTCCGACATGTGCGGATGCGAATAATCCACAATAGCGGGTCATCACATTTTCCGTTGAAAATCGAGTGGAAAAATCCCAACTCGGACTGATATACTATCTCGAAATTCTGTGCTCGAATCTAGATCAAATCATTATACGAATAGAATCATATACGTACGTCCTACGTATTAACCTTCATTGATTGTCAGCTATATCCATCTTCTTTTACTTCACATTCATTTTGATTTCTATTCACTTATTCACAATTGCTTCAATTTCCATTTGGGTTATCACTTCAATTATAAATAGTTTACACTTCGACCAACTTGAATTTAGAAAATAGCTTGAAAAGTTTAAAATAGTTAAGTGGTTGTAAAATAGTTGTAGAATAGTTAAGTAATTATAAAATAGTTATAAAATGGTAATTAGTTGTAGAATAGTTAGATAGTTGCAAATAGTTGTAAAATAGTAATTGTTTGTAAAACAGATGTAAAATAGTAATTAGTTTTCAAAATAGTTGTAAAATAAGTATAAGATAGTTTGGGTTTTAAAAAGAAAGGTCGTAGAGTAAATAGCTAGGAAAAATAGATTTAAACAATTTATATTAAAACAATTTATTTGAAAATAGTTTCAGAGTCAAACCGGTTCAATTTCCCAACCTCCACTTCCAATCAATTTTTAATTTCCACTTCCATTTAAATTGATTAAATTTCAATTAAATTGGTATTAACTTCGATCCCTTTCAAATTCAAATCAGTTCCTATTTGAATTTAAATTTATTCAACTTTGAAAAAAAAGTAGCTTCAGTCTGGAATATGGGTCAAGATCAAACAATTCCAGAAACAAATCAGGCATGCAGTAAAATTTAGCTAACAAAAATCAAAATCCAGTTTTCAATCCCTCTGCACATCATAATCTGGTGAGCAAACCTCTTAAACCTGTTCTTATCTCTGATGTGTGGTTAACACTTGAATCTGCTATGGGAATGTTTCTTAGTTGTTAAACATACCTGTGTGCATATATGCATATGTATGGGTTGTCGTGTGCATGTCTGGTTCCAGACATATATGTTCTGTTTCAAACACTGACAGGGTTTAATTCATGTAAAATTTGAATTCTTCTGCTCCAAATCATGTTAGAGTTTAGGATCTGAAGAAAACATTCCATTCAATCAAAAATCAAAATTCTAAAATTATTTTTGAGATAAATTTTAACATAGCTTTAACCTAGGAAAAGAATTTACCGTGAAGTTCAACATATGATAAAAAATTCGATCTCCTTAATTATTTGATTCTCTTATATAATCGTAATCACCACAAAAAGTCATGATTTTTGAAAGTTAAATCAAAATTTTTAGATTTGGGAATCTCGAGAATTCGTGAGTTGAACTAAGATGGGTTTTCTGTCGAATTCGTGCGATTGGTGGATGATTGGACCTCAAGGTCGTGGGTGAAGTTACCTAGGGTGTTGGCGATTTCAGGAAAAATACTCGCAAAAATGTTCATCGATCATGATGGTCAAGCGGAATGATTTTAGGGTTTTGTGAAATGGTTGAGTCGACGATGTGTTTGAGTTCGTTGTGATGTCAGAGGTGGATCGGACTTCACTGCAGGTAGAGGATCGAACTGAAGACCGAGATGGAGCTTGGGTCGTGAAGGCGTGGATGATCGTGGGCGAGATCATGGACGATGATGGGTTTTCTGGTCGGGTTGGTTCCAGAGTGAACGATGTGTTCGTTTTCGATTTGCGTTTGTATTCCTCGATCTGGTTAGTCGTGAGGCTTAGGGTGATCAATGGGGATGTGTGGGGGATCGTGGTGATGGTCGAAGTGGCTTTGGTTGTTGTTGCAGGTGCACGTGTATGGTTGTATCTGAAGGAGATGGTGAAGTTGGAGAAGAAGATGGGAAACTCATGACGATCTCGAGTAAATGGCGCAAGTGACTCGAAGGCGAGAGTGGGTGGGTTCAACCGGAAGTTGGTTTCGGGGAAATCCAGTAATAGCTCAGGTCACTTAACATGTTTAATAGAATTTTAAAATGCGAAGTATAATCTTTTACAAATCAGTTTTAAAATTTGAGAAAAAATATATAATAAGTCTTAGACAGTTGTATTTAGCCAAGTTTAAAGTGTGCTGGAATGATCAAGATTGAAAAGGGTTCCAAATAAGAAGGTTTAAAAGAATAATGAGCCAAGCTTTCAAATTTAAATTTGCAAATAGGTTATTAAAACACTTTTCTTTTCTAACTTAATCAATGTTTGTTTAAATAGAAATTACTTGAAGGGTAAAAAAAATTGTTTCAGATTTATTAAATTAAATTTCATAACTTTTGGTTTTAAAGTTTATGAACTTAATCTTTGAAATTAAATGAATGATTTAGAAAATGAGATGGTTTTATATTCCTTAATCTAACTTAAAGATTTTAAGTTTATATATATATATATATATATATATGTATGTATGTATGTATATATATATATATATATATGTATATATATGTATATGTATATATATTGATTGACGGCCTATTTCCAAATTATTATTAAATAAGAACTAAATGATAAAGAAAATGATAATAATAATAAAGATAAATGGCTATCTTTTAATTGATGAAATTTTAAAGAACTATTAATAAATGAAAGTGATTAAGGAAGAATTGATAAATGAAGGAGATTAAAGAATAATACTCAATGTAATTAATTTGTGATTTATTAATTGGTTTGTTAAAGGTGATGATTAATTCAAGGTAAATTAATCTATGATTAAAGATAATTATTTAAAGGTGATTAAATTAATTATTGTGATTAATTAAGGAATAATTATTTTGAGGGAATTTATTAAGGACAATTAAATAAATGAAGTTAATTATTGGTAAATAATTCAAGTTTAATTAATAAGTAATTAATGAGTAATTAACTAAAAATAATTACTTTATGAAAGTAATTAAGAATTGATAATTGAGATTAAAGATTGATTTAATCAAAGTGTTTAAAGGTTAATTAGTTAAGGATAATTAATTAATATAATTAAGGGTATTAATTTAGGAAGTAATTAATTAAAGGTTAGTTAATTAATAAAAATAATTAATTAATGGTAAAAGTTAATTTAGCAACTAAGAATAATTACTTATTTTAAATTAATTAGGATTAATTAATTAAATGATAACTAATTAAGGGTTGATTAATTGATTTATTAATTAAGAATAATTAATTAATGTTAATCAGTTAATTAAGATTAATTCTTTTATAATTAAAGATTAACTAATTCATTAATTAAGGTTAATTAATAAATAATTAAAGGATGATTAATTAACATAAACCGTAATTAATCAATGTTAGTCAACCGGAATTTGTGATTAATCTGGTTTCAAATTAATCAAATGATTAATTAACCTTATTTATGGATGATTATATTCTATTGAATGCTGTAAATTGTTTTGTTATCTCTGCTGTGTGATGCTTTGTGATTTGAATTGTTTTAATTCAAGCTATGATGAATGTAATTTATTTATCTGTAATGCATTTATGTTATCTTTCTGTGATTCTGTGTATATAGATAAGTGTTATTGGAATATACCGCTTATCGATATTGATATGATTACATCTATGATGATTGATGTTGTTGCACTATTATGTAAAACACCCTGGACTACACCTTACGCACACAAATATGGATCGCACTTGGAAATCGGTTAAGTCACGGATATTTGAATTAAATATTTTAAAATGATTTTAAAGTCAAATTTTGAATTCAAATGGTTTTAGAAACGGATTTGGGTTAAATTTGAAAAGTTTTAAAAAAGGATTTAAAAATAAAAGTTATTTTGAATAACTTAATAAAATTTTGAAATTTAAATAATTTGATTTGAATTAGAATTCAATATTCGAAATTGGATTCAATGATTTGGAAATTATGGTTTAAAAAGATTATACAAGTTATAAAGGTGTTTATATGGGTTTTCAACCATTTAAAAAAATATTGTTTTGGAATTTAAATTTAAACCCAAGTTTTATACTTGAATGGCTTTAACTTATGTAAATGTAATCAGCTTTAACTTTGTGAAAGATTATTAAACCTTTTTTTGAAATCGAAGAGAGTTTAAAATGGTATATATTTCATATAAAAGATTTGAATTGGAAATGGTTTGAAAGTTATGAATTAAATCTTTAAAGATTGGATAAGTTAATCCAATTTGAAATGAAGTTGTTTTGAAAAGCCGTGAATGAACCTTTGTGGAAAATTGGTTAACTTTGTGAAACGAACCATTTTGTTTAAACGATTTGAAGTGGTAATTTTTTTAAACCATTTGAAAGAAAAGTTTTTGGATTATAAGTTGTGATTAACTGAAATCCTATATCCATATGTTTTTAAAAATTGCGCTCATTATTCGGTTTAGCCGGGAGAAGACTTTGTGTCATATAACCCATTCCGAATAATGATACGTCGATATGGATAGCATTTGAAGACGGTGGTGAAGACTGGATATTTTTAAGAATGAAAGGATAACCTGTCGATTGTCTCTACACCGAGTCGCGCCGGTATAGAGATTCCCTAAGTGATGGAAAGCCCGATCGAGATTGTGAATACTCGGATTTGCAAGGGCTTCTTCGGAAGTGCCTTCGGTTCTGTTCGAACCCGGAACAGACTTGTATGGATGTGTGTCTGACATTACACTTTGAGATGTAAAGCTGATTTCTATCAAATACATTTCAGTTTGGTGGCGGAGATTTATTCTCTTAGCTTAACACCATTCTCTGAGACGTACGAGCTCAGAGGTTATGTAGTTGATGGTTACTAGTGATACATTCCCAATTTGGTAATGTGGCATACGAAGTGTTGCTGATCATTTGTTGATCAAAGCATGACTTTGTGAAAAAGTGTAGCTTTATGGACGAGACCTCATCGAGCCTCACAACACGGTAATGGTCGAAACAGGAAAGATGTGGCAAGGTTTTAGGGGTAGCTCCCCTAGGGTATGTCCATTCCTTCTGGAAAAAGGTGGTATCATGGTATGGAGCTCAGATACTTACTCATGTGGGCACTGTATATTATTACTGTGTGATGTTGTTGGTGTAGAGGATCCTCGAATAAAGGTCGCAAACGACCGGGGGTGGCATATCTTATGTAACGACCCAATATTTCCAACCACTCGCATCCGCACATGTCGGACTTGAATAGTTCAAAATACTGCGTTGTAGAATAAATTTGGCAAAACTCAGAATATACAATAAATAAATCACAGAAGTACAGACACAGATATCAGAATCTCGCAGCGGAAATTAAAAATTTAGTGGTTCATGAAGCCACTGATACAACTTTACAAAAACAGAACTTACTTTGTCTATAATCCTCAATACAAATTTAAGACATAAATAGAGATAGAGTCTTCAAAGTCTTGAATTCCAGAAAGGATAAAGGCTGAAACAACTTCCAGCAGCACGAATGTTCTACTGAGTGTCCTAGCTTCGGAGAGAAACTGAAACTGCAACTCAGGCTGACCCGAGCGTACAATAAAACAAAACACCCAAGTCAGGACATACATACTTATATAATGTAAGCTAAATCAAGTGTACTGTAATATATAGCAAATAACTTAAAGGATGCTTGGGATCGCCCATCCTTTAAGGATCCGTTAAACTATTTACTATGTAGTATATTTGCGCTATTATAATAGTGTCTATATTAAAATAAACATACTTTTAAATAGCGTTAAGGCTTTACATTTTCCACCTTAACACGTAATAGTCCCAGTAGTCCATCCAATATCATAGCTCCTCCTACTCGGGAAGCAACTAGAGGATACCACACGGGCTACGGGAGAAAACCAAACTCGTACAAGGCTCGATATGGTAGGTGACACGGCACAACTAGGCAATGCCAGGGTAGATATACCAATTGCTATCCGGACCGGTGGTAACGCGAAGCCGCAGCAACCGCCCACCTCGAACAACACTCCCAAATCAAGGGTGCACCCAAACAATCACAAAAGTAATAGAATGGTATACGAAGAAGTGCGTTCGATCAGAGGAGCTACCTCATTAATCCGAGAATCGCTCCTGTTTTAGCCACCTTAAGCCAACTCACGGGAGTCGGGTCCACGTATATACCTTTCAAGAACCCGTCACCACCAACCTACTTCATTCTGGATTCTCCACCGCGTACACGGTTAGTCAAAGTGGTTTTCGGTATCGACAGAGAGTATGTCCATATCCGATCCCGGTCTCTTTGCCAACCAAGCGTTATTATAACCCGTGGCCATTTTAAAACCTTTTATACTTTAAAAACCAGAATAAACCTTTCCATTTCAAAACTATAAATACGATATCATTTTAAAACCCAAACCATATGATATCGTTATATTAAAAAATTTTCAAAAAAACATACTGCTTAAGTTTTATAATATCTGGAAACCAAATATTTGAATTTCACCTTTAAACCTTAATATATTGGAATTTCTACTTAAAAACCATAACTTCCAAAAGCAAATGATTTGGATATACAACGATATATAGAATAAATGGGTTAACTTCATGGTTACTTTGTAAAGAAAAGAATTTACATAACTTTACAAATAATTTCTCTATTTAAGATTTAAACCATAAATTAAATATCATTTTATGTTCCCAAAACATTACAATTCCCATATATATATTAAATTGGAGTATTTACTATTCAAAACTAAGTTTGGGTTTTGTTCTTTCACAAATCAATGTTTTATTATTTAGTCTTGAATATTCCATAATTTCCATAAATAAAACTCCAAATTTTAACCATTAAATTTTTCCAAAATTTACTTAATACCAGAATATTTATCTTTAATTTATTAAAGAAAATACAGTTATAAATATTTATGTCTTAAGCTTTTCCAAAACTTAAGATAAAATAAAATTTATCAAATTCCATAAATTTTAGAACAATCAAATTCTAGATTCCATTGCACTTAGGAAATGCTACCTAAAGTTATGGGTAAAACTAGTCCAATTTCAAAAGACAGCACTTAAATGCTGTAGTAGATTGTTTACTTAATAAAGATTTTCAAATATAACCTATTTATTTATTTATTAACTGAAATCTTATTCTTTCAAAATCCCGATTTACCAAATAAGTTATATTCCCAATTTTTTTTTTATATTTATTTATTTTGATTTATAACTTATTAAAAATCAATATAAATCCTTTAAAGATATAAATCAAATATTTAACTTCCAAAATAATTTTAAATATTTCAGAAAATATTATAAGGACCACGGGCCTGTATATAGTTTTCTAGCCTAGGTCAAGTGGTACGGATTTATATCATTTCAATCCGTAATTTATAAACCCCGGGTTCTATCATTTCAAACCCGCAATCCCAAGTTATCAGTTAACAGTTAACAGCAAAATTTGACAGTAATAATCATTTAGGCCTATCATTTCAGCTCATACAAACTAAATTTAACAGGGAACTGGCAGTGGTGATTTAAGCAGTAAATAGACGATAATATAATATAACTGCAGAAATAATACAACAGATAACAACTGATATGGTGTCAACTAAAAAGGGGTTCATCATTCTCATCATACTATAGACAGATAATAGTGAAATACAAATTTACACCACAAATTTACACATACACTTGTAATAATTTACTAAAATATAACTACGTATGTCTGGTGAGAAATACTCACCTGAGAGTTGCAGAAAATTAAATTTCGAAACGACATTTCACCAGTAAAGAATGACAGAAAATAACGATCAAATTTCTTCTGATGTCGCCTAGATTCAAATCTAGAACAAATTCAAATATTTTGAAACGCGACTTTAGAATTTATGGTCAAGAAAAGATTAAAATAGAACGGAAATTGATTTGACTTGCTCGACCACTTCACCGTGTACAACGACCAAAACATACTCAATGGGTGAACCGGGCTATCACTAAAACTACGGCAAAATTTCCTAAAAGACGAAACAAGGCAAATGGTGAGGTCTCCTATTATGGGTCGGGACATATACACGTGTGCACGTGCACGACTAATTCTTTTGCTCATGCACACGTACACACGCCAAATATAATCATCACCTTTTACTGCCCACATTTATCCTACTATCAAATCAGTTTTACAACCTGGCCTCAGCTCTACTCTTTACTTCATCTGCTTTTCAATGCAACAGCCCCTCCTACTTCCTCTATCCGCACCAGCATATATACATATACAAGCTACACTTGTACATTACCCTGTTCTTATCAGTCTAAAGCTCTTCCCAGTCTTCAAACTGAACATGCAGAGGCCAAGTTAAAACATATGCACGCATGCACCACTTCTGATTTGTACTTCCCAGGCTTGAAATAAAGAAATCTCTTTGTAATGTTTTTTTTTTTTTTCCTTTTTCTTTCTAGTTTTAAATCATACTCTACATTTTTCTTCTTCACTTACTTTTCCAGAAAACACTACCCTACTATATCATGCTTTCTCTCACCAATCTGCTTTCCAGACTTCACATCATCACCCTCCTGCCAGCCTACCCACTTCAACCAACCTTATGCCTTTTTCCAAGTCCGGTTCCAAAGCAAATCACCCCAGCAACTCAAGATATATCCAACTATTAAAATGCACAGGTGCACAACTGATATGTTCATGCACAGACTTCACTTTCCTATATGCTGACCATATTAGTTTTCTTTTTCCAAGCTTGGGTTTTAACTTATTATTTTTTTTTTTCACTGGTTTATAATATTTTCTTTTTTTTCTAAAGCTACTCCAGATTCAACTGATCAATGCAGATGCTAAAGGTATGTAGATGACAAAATATGCAGAGTCTCTTCTACTACCCGAGCCACCACCTATTTGCTTCGAGCAAATTTTTCAAGATCTTCGGGTCACATGTGCCTCTGCTTCGAGTTGCCTGTGTACAACATTGTGAAGACTCACCTATTTCTCTCTGTCCAACATCTTGAAGCCACTGAACTAAGATCTACATCAGCTACCAGAATTACTACTAATCCTTAAACAACTAACTGAACTATGAATCAGACATTTAACCATCTACAACTATCACTAGTATCAACAATTCTAGTTACTCTACAAATCTACTCAGGTCAGCTTGAACATGCATAGTTGGATGGCAACATGTACAGCCTATGCTCTGTGTTGAAATATGAGTGCACTACTCCTCAGCATAAAATTTCAACACTTCTATTCATCATCAACCACTTCATTTATACTACCACCCTCCGGTCAGTCTACATGCACACAGAACTTGGAACAAGATACTGTTATCTACTTAACAGTTCCTACCTTCTACTATACACACACATGCTCCAAGTCCTCTGCCCCTGTCAACAAGCCTATCATTTTCTTATGCAAACAACCTCTCACATATCTGTAAAACTCGAGGCAATTTTAGTTCTATTGCTACCAAAATCCTGGGCAACACTATGGTATCCACTGATGCAATTTCTACCTTCCTAAATGCATGTCAGGTAGTGATAAAGTGGTCAGTCCAAATGTATGCATTCATGTGCATCAGGGCTTGGCTATGTCATCCCACCCTCATGCTTTGCATCCTATTCTTCCTGAGCTTCTGCCTTTATAAACATTCACAACTGAAAGCTTACCATTACCCCAGCCTAAACAAACTCCACTATTTGTATACATACACCTAGTAATGCCAAGGCATGTCCAGGCTACAAATTCTCATACATTAGACTATATGTAAAAAAAAAACAACTGAAACTCACTGCTAAGGTCACATTTTCAATGCATTGTAAGCTCACTGCCTATACTTTAATCATTTAACTGAACACCCCTACCCACTCATACCCAAGACACCACTGGTTTATCTCATATATATGCAGACAGACTACATTCAAATAAGATACAACTGAAAATCAAGGTGAGGAGATGGGAGAGGGCCGAGCAAGTCAGATCAGAAAACACTAAGGAAGATTGGAAGAACAAGGAAAACCAAATAACCATACCTGATAGGATCTGAGCAGAAGAAGATGATGAAGACCGAGCAAATAGGTGCAAGGAATAATGGATTTTTATAGGCAAGGCTTTCGAAATTTACAGAGGAAGAGAAAGAGAGAACGTATCAGTTACACAAAGTATAAATGTGATATACAAATCAGATTGCAAAGAAATAAATAGGATCGAACGTTGCAAATGTTGAAGGTGCGATCTGTGGCAAGATCAAGGAAAAGAAGCACAGCCTAGTGATTCCATAATGTCAGTTTTAGGAATTATTTGATTTCCCATTTCTTATTTATTAAGGCGTGATTCAAAACTGCTGCCAGTTTATACATTTTGGTTTATAGGCAACATAATGGCAATATTGATTAAATGCAATGCTCCTTTAGTCTAAGAAACTTCAGAGCAATTTGTGGTGAATTCAAAAGAGAGGTAAAAGCATCAGTTTCTTATGCTAATGTGTTCTCACGTGGTTAAAGCTATGGAATAAATATATAGGCTTTGAACAAAACTGTCGAGTTAAATCAGAGGGGAAGAGAAAATGTAATCAGCTGGATATAAAGATCAATTACAAAAGTTTTGACATGCGTGATTCTTGGAGGATAAGGCACAAGAATAGTTGTTTGTATAGCTGATGAGACAGAGGAATAGAAAAGGAATATGATGTGTATGTTGATTTCTAAAGAGGTATTTATGTTCACACGTCTAGCTTTAAATATTGTACGTTACTACTTGTTGAATTTTTTTATTTTTATGCATTTTGATTTTTGGTTTGAAAACAATAAATGAAAAGGCAAGAATTCATGCATAGCTTTAGGAAAGAAAACATATACAAATATATTTGAAATCAAACTGTTAGTTAACCAAGTAATGTTGGGTAGAAATTAACTGACTGTATTTTTCTTCAAAAAGGTTTGAAAATATTATTTTTACACTACGTTAAACAGACGCAGTCCAAAACATCAAAAATTTCTGGAAAAATAACATTTTAAAAACACACATCTTGTTATGCTGCTTTATACCCTATAATTGACGCGTCTTTTGAACGCGAAATTTAACCGTTCAAACTTAGCTTAAATTTCTACAATTATTATTAAATTTTATTGACATAATAAAATTTTATAAAATATATCTTCAAATTAAGTAATTAACTATATTGTTAAACACAATTTATATAAAATATTATTTCAAAATTAAATAATTTAAAATAAAATAAATAGTTGAAAACTAGGGCTGTCACACTCTCCCCCACTTAAGAACTTTTCGTCCTCGAAAAGGAACGAAGAAGAGAAACAAAAGAAGACCAGCAAGATAAACAATAATCTTAAACGGATAGTTCCGAATTTGAAGCACGAAAAAGATCCACTAGAATTGGTTTTCCCTTTCAATTTGACCGTTAGTCTATGGGTGATAACGGTGCTCAGGTCTCAATGAGTAACAAAGATTTCCAAAGATTATAGAAAGATTTCTAAATAGACTGGTATAAGCAATAGCCTCCCCGATCCGTAGCAGATAGGGAACTAAGTATATTAAAGATAGTTCAAAACAAAATAAGATACTAAATTTGAGATCATAATACTTTGAAAATCATTAAGATTTATAGATATTATCATTTGGAAATCATACTACTAAAATCATATTACTTTCAAAATAATCCTCATTTATATCTTTTAGCTTCAATGCCAAATAATATTTATATCAAAGTTGAAATATTCCTGAGTTCATTTATCCAATTATAAGAATTTTCAAAACAATTTATTGTTAGGGACAGCAGCACTTATAATATGCTATAGTAGATATGATAGCATTCCTAATCAGTTTATTATTGTATTTAACTCTTAATTTAACCAATAACCTAACTCTTCATTTAAAATACCTAATAAGATATTCTTTCAAAAGTTACACTGGAAACTTCCAATGGAAAACCAATTCTCAATTATCAAAATTTAGTGATATTGAAATATGTCTTAACTATTTAAATCATAATTATCCATTTTCAAGACATGTCTATTTCATAAATAAAATATTTATTATAGCAAATATAAAATCAAATTTCTGTACATAATATTTCCCTTAGACATTAATTAACTATGATTTTAAGATAAACAATCCTTATTACAAAATATTCCTTCCAAATATATTTTCCTTATCTCTATATTACCTTTATTAATCTTTTTATAACTAAAATTTAAGTGTATAATATTTATTATAACCACTCAACTTTTTATTCATAAAATCCTTTTTATATTGTATATTATCCAAATTCATTTTTAACTTTGGAAGATCAAGGTAAGTTATGTTGAAATGAAATTTAGGAGTATACAACTAAAATTTTCAAATTCAATTATCTCCAATAGGAATTTCTTAATCAAAATTTTATTTTCCCTTTATTGAAATTTCTTAAGATAGAATTTTAAGAATTAAATTTCTGATTTCCTTCAAACCATTTAGAGATAGATAAACATATATATACATAATATGTCCAATCAAATTTTAAATTATATATCTATATATATATATATTAAGTCATATTTTAGAAATTCAAATCAAATAAAATCTCAAGGAAACACTGTAGCCAGACTACAGAATGGTCTTTTCACTTCGAAACTCGAAAATGAAGGTCGATGATGCTGCAGTCATCACCGAAATTATTTTCCAGCGACAAGGAGAAAAGCACTAAATTTTAAAATTTTTGGAAACAAATACTTATTACATCCCTTTAAAATTTAAACACAAGGTTTGAAATCATCAGAAATTGAATTCTCAAGTGCTTGTTTTAAATTCATTTCCGCTTCTAAATTAATTCATAACCATTGTTTATATTCAATTATTTATTCTACACAAAATACCTAGCTTACAAAACCATAAATAAAATCAAAACTATTATCTTTTTGACAACTAGTTAAATTAATTATAAAATTCTGAAAATTACACTCATATATATAACATTAGATGTATTTTTAAATATAGGCATAAATTTTCCAAAACAAGGGTAGACTCTCAAATTTGATGAACTCAAATCAAATAGTATTCAAGATAAGTTGAAATCCGAAGATCCGATGATTAAATAACAGAATAAGGAACTGGATAAATCTATATAGATTGCGGACAAACTTGACCTGGTCAACCATGACTTAAAGAGTCGGATCGATGTGGTTGGGGTAAATCTACATTTGATCTGAAGAGATGGAGCTTGGAATAACCAAAGATACTAGCATATAAACCGAGGATAAATATAAATCTTCGGTGAATCAATGCTAATTGTAAGGGAGTTTCATCCCTTTATTAGAATAGTGGCGAGACCGCCAATTCACTAAGAAGAACATCCGAAGTGGAGTTACGGAACACTCCAGAATCTAAAGTAGATGATAAGTGAGGGACACGAATGAACTTTGGAACCATAGGGAATGTTCCAAAATTCGGAAAGGAAGAGATTCAAGCTCTAATGAAGGTGATTCTATAAATCAAATTTACTATACATTCTAAGTTTTGCCTAGAGCCAAAGCTCTGATACCAAATGTAACGACCCAATATTTCCAACCACTCGCATCCGCACATGTCGGACTTGAATAGTTCAAAATACTGCGTTGTAGAATAAATTTGGCAAAACTCAGAATATACAATAAATAAATCACAGAATTACAGACACAGATATCAGAATCTCGCAGCGGAAATTAAAAATTTAGTGGTTCATGAAGCCACTGATACAACTTTACAAAAACAGAACTTACTTTGTCTATAATCCTCAATACAAATTTAAGACATAAATAGAGATAGAGTCTTCAAAGTCTTGAATTCCAGAAAGGATAAAGGCTGAAACAACTTCCAGCAGCACGAATGTTCTACTGAGTGTCCTAGCTTCGGAGAGAAACTGAAACTGCAACTCAGGCTGACCCGAGCGTACAATAAAACAAAACACCCAAGTCAGGACATACATACTTATATAATGTAAGCTAAATCAAGTGTACTGTAATATATAGCAAATAACTTAAAGGATGCTTGGGATCGCCCATCCTTTAAGGATCCGTTAAACTATTTACTATGTAGTATATTTGCGCTATTATAATAGTGTCTATATTAAAATAAACATACTTTTAAATAGCGTTAAGGCTTTACATTTTCCACCTTAACACGTAATAGTCCCAGTAGTCCATCCAATATCATAGCTCCTCCTACTCGGGAAGCAACTAGAGGATACCACACGGGCTACGGGAGAAAACCAAACTCGTACAAGGCTCGATATGGTAGGTGACACGGCACAACTAGGCAATGCCAGGGTAGATATACCAATTGCTATCCGGACCGGTGGTAACGCGAAGCCGCAGCAACCGCCCACCTCGAACAACACTCCCAAATCAAGGGTGCACCCAAACAATCACAAAAGTAATAGAATGGTATACGAAGAAGTGCGTTCGATCAGAGGAGCTACCTCATTAATCCGAGAATCGCTCCTGTTTTAGCCACCTTAAGCCAACTCACGGGAGTCGGGTCCACGTATATACCTTTCAAGAACCCGTCACCACCAACCTACTTCATTCTGGATTCTCCACCGCGTACACGGTTAGTCAAAGTGGTTTTCGGTATCGACAGAGAGTATGTCCATATCCGATCCCGGTCTCTTTGCCAACCAAGCGTTATTATAACCCGTGGCCATTTTAAAACCTTTTATACTTTAAAAACCAGAATAAACCTTTCCATTTCAAAACTATAAATACGATATCATTTTAAAACCCAAACCATATGATATCGTTATATTAAAAAATTTTCAAAAAAACATACTGCTTAAGTTTTATAATATCTAGAAACCAAATATTTGAATTTCACCTTTAAACCTTAATATATTGGAATTTCTACTTAAAAACCATAACTTCCAAAAGCAAATGATTTGGATATACAACGATATATAGAATAAATGGGTTAACTTCATGGTTACTTTGTAAAGAAAAGAATTTACATAACTTTACAAATAATTTCTCTATTTAAGATTTAAACCATAAATTAAATATCATTTTATGTTCCCAAAACATTACAATTCCCATATATATATTAAATTGGAGTATTTACTATTCAAAACTAAGTTTGGGTTTTGTTCTTTCACAAATCAATGTTTTATTATTTAGTCTTGAATATTCCATAATTTCCATAAATAAAACTCCAAATTTTAACCATTAAATTTTTCCAAAATTTACTTAATACCAGAATATTTATCTTTAATTTATTAAAGAAAATACAGTTATAAATATTTATGTCTTAAGCTTTTCCAAAACTTAAGATAAAATAAAATTTATCAAATTCCATAAATTTTAGAACAATCAAATTCTAGATTCCATTGCACTTAGGAAATGCTACCTAAAGTTATGGGTAAAACTAGTCCAATTTCAAAAGACAGCACTTAAATGCTGTAGTAGATTGTTTACTTAATAAAGATTTTCAAATATAACCTATTTATTTATTTATTTATTAACTGAAATCTTATTCTTTCAAAATCCCGATTTACCAAATAAGTTATATTCCCAATTTTTTTTTTTTATATTTATTTATTTTGATTTATAACTTATTAAAAATCAATATAAATCCTTTAAAGATATAAATCAAATATTTAACTTCCAAAATAATTTTAAATATTTCAGAAAATATTATAAGGACCACGGGCCTGTATATAGTTTTCTAGCCTAGGTCAAGTGGTACGGATTTATATCATTTCAATCCGTAATTTATAAACCCCGGGTTCTATCATTTCAAACCCGCAATCCCAAGTTATCAGTTAACAGTTAACAGCAAAATTTGACAGTAATAATCATTTAGGCCTATCATTTCAGCTCATACAAACTAAATTTAACAGGGAACTGGCAGTGGTGATTTAAGCAGTAAATAGACGATAATATAATATAACTGCAGAAATAATACAACAGATAACAACTGATATGGTGTCAACTAAAAAGGGGTTCATCATTCTCATCATACTATAGACAGATAATAGTGAAATACAAATTTACACCACAAATTTACACATACACTTGTAATAATTTACTAAAATATAACTACGTATGTCTGGTGAGAAATACTCACCTGAGAGTTGCAGAAAATTAAATTTCGAAACGACATTTCACCAGTAAAGAATGACAGAAAATAACGATCAAATTTCTTCTGATGTCGCCTAGATTCAAATCTAGAACAAATTCAAATATTTTGAAACGCGACTTTAGAATTTATGGTCAAGAAAAGATTAAAATAGAACGGAAATTGATTTGACTTGCTCGACCACTTCACCGTGTACAACGACCAAAACATACTCAATGGGTGAACCGGGCTATCACTAAAACTACGGCAAAATTTCCTAAAAGACGAAACAAGGCAAATGGTGAGGTCTCCTATTATGGGTCGGGACATATACACGTGTGCACGTGCACGACTAATTCTTTTGCTCATGCACACGTACACACGCCAAATATAATCATCACCTTTTACTGCCCACATTTATCCTACTATCAAATCAGTTTTACAACCTGGCCTCAGCTCTACTCTTTACTTCATCTGCTTTTCAATGCAACAGCCCCTCCTACTTCCTCTATCCGCACCAGCATATATACATATACAAGCTACACTTGTACATTACCCTGTTCTTATCAGTCTAAAGCTCTTCCCAGTCTTCAAACTGAACATGCAGAGGCCAAGTTAAAACATATGCACGCATGCACCACTTCTGATTTGTACTTCCCAGGCTTGAAATAAAGAAATCTCTTTGTAATGTTTTTTTTTTTTTTTCCTTTTTCTTTCTAGTTTTAAATCATACTCTACATTTTTCTTCTTCACTTACTTTTCCAGAAAACACTACCCTACTATATCATGCTTTCTCTCACCAATCTGCTTTCCAGACTTCACATCATCACCCTCCTGCCAGCCTACCCACTTCAACCAACCTTATGCCTTTTTCCAAGTCCGGTTCCAAAGCAAATCACCCCAGCAACTCAAGATATATCCAACTATTAAAATGCACAGGTGCACAACTGATATGTTCATGCACAGACTTCACTTTCCTATATGCTGACCATATTAGTTTTCTTTTTCCAAGCTTGGGTTTTAACTTATTTTTTTTTTTTTCACTGGTTTATAATATTTTCTTTTTTTTCTAAAGCTACTCCAGATTCAACTGATCAATGCAGATGCTAAAGGTATGTAGATGACAAAATATGCAGAGTCTCTTCTACTACCCGAGCCACCACCTATTTGCTTCGAGCAAATTTTTCAAGATCTTCGGGTCACATGTGCCTCTGCTTCGAGTTGCCTGTGTACAACATTGTGAAGACTCACCTATTTCTCTCTGTCCAACATCTTGAAGCCACTGAACTAAGATCTACATCAGCTACCAGAATTACTACTAATCCTTAAACAACTAACTGAACTATGAATCAGACATTTAACCATCTACAACTATCACTAGTATCAACAATTCTAGTTACTCTACAAATCTACTCAGGTCAGCTTGAACATGCATAGTTGGATGGCAACATGTACAGCCTATGCTCTGTGTTGAAATATGAGTGCACTACTCCTCAGCATAAAATTTCAACACTTCTATTCATCATCAACCACTTCATTTATACTACCACCCTCCAGTCAGTCTACATGCACACAGAACTTGGAACAAGATACTGTTATCTACTTAACAGTTCCTACCTTCTACTATACACACACATGCTCCAAGTCCTCTGCCCCTGTCAACAAGCCTATCATTTTCTTATGCAAACAACCTCTCACATATCTGTAAAACTCGAGGCAATTTTAGTTCTATTGCTACCAAAATCCTGGGCAACACTATGGTATCCACTGATGCAATTTCTACCTTCCTAAATGCATGTCAGGTAGTGATAAAGTGGTCAGTCCAAATGTATGCATTCATGTGCATCAGGGCTTGGCTATGTCATCCCACCCTCATGCTTTGCATCCTATTCTTCCTGAGCTTCTGCCTTTATAAACATTCACAACTGAAAGCTTACCATTACCCCAGCCTAAACAAACTCCACTATTTGTATACATACACCTAGTAATGCCAAGGCATGTCCAGGCTACAAATTCTCATACATTAGACTATATGTAAAAAAAAACAACTGAAACTCACTGCTAAGGTCACATTTTCAATGCATTGTAAGCTCACTGCCTATACTTTAATCATTTAACTGAACACCCCTACCCACTCATACCCAAGACACCACTGGTTTATCTCATATATATGCAGACAGACTACATTCAAATAAGATACAACTGAAAATCAAGGTGAGGAGATGGGAGAGGGCCGAGCAAGTCAGATCAGAAAACACTAAGGAAGATTGGAAGAACAAGGAAAACCAAATAACCATACCTGATAGGATCTGAGCAGAAGAAGATGATGAAGACCGAGCAAATAGGTGCAAGGAATAATGGATTTTTATAGGCAAGGCTTTCGAAATTTACAGAGGAAGAGAAAGAGAGAACGTATCAGTTACACAAAGTATAAATGTGATATACAAATCAGATTGCAAAGAAATAAATAGGATCGAACGTTGCAAATGTTGAAGGTGCGATCTGTGGCAAGATCAAGGAAAAGAAGCACAGCCTAGTGATTCCATAATGTCAGTTTTAGGAATTATTTGATTTCCCATTTCTTATTTATTAAGGCGTGATTCAAAACTGCTGCCAGTTTATACATTTTGGTTTATAGGCAACATAATGGCAATATTGATTAAATGCAATGCTCCTTTAGTCTAAGAAACTTCAGAGCAATTTGTGGTGAATTCAAAAGAGAGGTAAAAGCATCAGTTTCTTATGCTAATGTGTTCTCACGTGGTTAAAGCTATGGAATAAATATATAGGCTTTGAACAAAACTGTCGAGTTAAATCAGAGGGGAAGAGAAAATGTAATCAGCTGGATATAAAGATCAATTACAAAAGTTTTGACATGCGTGATTCTTGGAGGATAAGGCACAAGAATAGTTGTTTGTATAGCTGATGAGACAGAGGAATAGAAAAGGAATATGATGTGTATGTTGATTTCTAAAGAGGTATTTATGTTCACACGTCTAGCTTTAAATATTGTACGTTACTACTTGTTGAATATTTTTATTTTTATGCATTTTGATTTTTGGTTTGAAAACAATAAATGAAAAGGCAAGAATTCATGCATAGCTTTAGGAAAGAAAACATATACAAATATATTTGAAATCAAACTGTTAGTTAACCAAGTAATGTTGGGTAGAAATTAACTGACTGTATTTTTCTTCAAAAAGGTTTGAAAATATTATTTTTACACTACGTTAAACAGACGCAGTCCAAAACATCAAAAATTTCTGGAAAAATAACATTTTAAAAACACACGTCTTGTTATGCTGCTTTATACCCTATAATTGACGCGTCTTTTAAACGCGAAATTTAACCGTTCAAACTTAGCTTAAATTTCTACAATTATTATTAAATTTTATTGACATAATAAAATTTTATAAAATATATCTTCAAATTAAGTAATTAACTATATTGTTAAACACAATTTATATAAAATATTATTTCAAAATTAAATAATTTAAAATAAAATAAATAGTTGAAAACTAGGGCTGTCACATCTTAGGTTTTACCCCCGGGAAGGGGGTAGACCGGCCTTGTATTGGCAGAGAGCCGGGTACGTTCTCGGGGCGTCCCTCCAGAGGCGTTTCCATGTGGCAATAGGAAGTTCCTTAGCCTGAGCATTTATTGGAAATCCAATCAAACGATACGAGCCCTTTACGATTTCAATTGTATAACCTGCCACCTCAAGTGGTAGCTATAGTATGCATAGTATAATGGTACCTATGCTGGCTAAGATTAATATTATACTTTCGAAATGTTTTCCACTAATAATAATATCAAAAAGGATTTTGCGTAGTAAGTATTTGACTACCATAAGGAGAAATCTCCCCAAGTATGCGATTGCATGGTGTGTGTGCTGGGAGGCGTTATGGTAGTTTCATTTTTCAAAAAGCATTGCGGATTTTAATTTAAATTCTTTTGTTTGTTTTTAAAGATAAAATTTTTTTTTTTGCTCATACCAGTCACATGATTGACCTGGAGTTTATTGTTCCCTTCCTAAACTCTAGGTGTCCACAATTTTCCACACGGGCAGTTTAGAGTTGGGTTTTTCAGATAGTCGAATAGTAGAAATTGATTCGATGGCCTTCGAAGCCCTTTGGATTTGTGGATCGCATTTGCTACACTTCAGCATTCATGGCTGACCTAGTTTATCTTTATGCAACTTGATGAGGGTTCGAGCTAGCTTTGGATTGAAGATGGAGTTTTTGGAGTTTGGCATCGAAGACATTGTCTTTCCGCTGCTGTTGTCTCTGTTATTGTCTTGTGTCTATCTTGGATATACTGATAGTCATTTGTATTTGATATTCGGTTGTATCAGATATTGTATCAAATGTTGTATATCAAATGTATTATTCATTTTCTTCCGCTGTGTTGTTTTACTTAATGTATTATAAGCTCTGGCACGAGACAAATTTCAACGATTGAATCTGCAACATTCAAGTACAAATAAAGTACGGACGTCGATTTTCGAACGCTGAAATTTGGACCGTGACATCTTAATTCAAAACAAATTTCAATTTGAGCTAATTTCAATTCCAATTTAAAATATCTCGAATTATATAAATTCAAGTTCAATTTTCAAAATGTTGATTTAATCACTTAAATCAAATTAACCCTTACTTTTTGTTTAACAACCTAAATCTTTAAATAATTTAATTTTGAGTTCAAATGCTAACATTCATTTATATTACCTTTACTTAACTTATTTCAAGATTCAGGTAAGAGTTCAAAACTTTTTGAACAATTTAATCTTCTAAATTTATTACCCAAATTTAACTTCTAACTTTGAAACCAATTCTTGCAAGTCCATTTAAATCTTAAGTTCAAAATGATTTCATTTTCAAAAGTTCAATCTTTATCTCTAAAAATCAAAATCCCTTAAATAATTTTAAATTATAGTTTATTCCCATTTAATTTCAGCAGTGGATATATATTATCTCAATCCACTTCTTAATTCATTTAAATAATCCAATTCATGGTTTCATAGATTATTAATAACAATAGGATGATAGCATGATATGTTAAAGTAAATAAACATTCAAATTATCTAAAATATCCATCAATAGCATCCATTACCAATTTTCAAAACTCAAACCCATTTGAGATCACACTTAACTCTCATTTCAATTCAACCGATTTAACTTCCCTAAGTTAAATCTCAATTTCATCTTGAAATTTCCAGTTTAGGTTGTTTGTTCTAAACTTATTTAACTTCCCCTAAGTTAAATTCAATTCACTTAATCCAGTCAACCTTACTCAATTTGAATCCTTCATTTAAAATTTTAAACTTCCTATCAATCTTGATATTATGTATATCTACTTATATATACATATTTATTTCATTTGCACACCAAGTCGTACTTTAGATTTTAAACCATTCTTGGTTTTTAATTCAAACAAATTCCTTTATTTTTTTTTAAAACAACTCTTGTTTTAAGATAAGATTCCTACATTTTAAAAATATTATTTTATGATATCTTTTAACACTTTGAAACAATTTCAAATTTTCTGTATTTAAATTCACAATTTTAATTCTTCCAATTTATAAGCCATACTTATATAAATTGTTACTTCCTTAAAGCATTTCATTATGCTTTGTCATTTTTTATTTTTAGAAAATAAACATCCCTTTTTTAGATGCAATAAACATTTTATGATAATAACCAATATTATCGTATCTAGAAACCAATTCACTATATATTATCTCATAATTTATTGGAAAATAAAATCAGGGTAACTTATTTCAGCATTCTAAAAACACTTCTACAAATTCAGGATTTATTTTCTAGTTTAAATCCATTTTAGGCTTATCTTTTTGTATAGTTCATATTATCCAATTCCTATTTGGAGATATATATATATATATATATATATATATATATATATATTACCACTTAAATTCTTATGATCTTATTCAACTTTAACAATCGACAACCAATTACCTTAATATATATATATAATAATTAGAAAAATTATTGCTTTATATATCAAAATATAAGCTCATATAAAAAAATCGTTTTTTAAATCTTTATATAAGAAAATAACAAGTACGCTCTCATATAATACGCTCAACTCATTCTAAGGTTTTGCTGACCCTATCCCTAATGAGTAACCCCAGGAGTGCCAATGTTCTCGCTTAACCTTCAGCTCTGATACCAAAACGTAACGACCCGAAAACCTCAAAAATTCGACACTAACACGTTCACTGTAGAAGTTACGAGCAATCGAACGTCGGAAATCCTAGATTGTTAGGGTTAAGAAGAAAAAAGAGGTAGAAGAAGAAGCAGAAACAACAGCACAGAATCTCACAATCGCAGTGGATCAAAATATAATATCAAATAACAACATTTATGCTAAGAAAAGTTGTAATTGTCAATTTACATACAATACATCAGAGTACAATCATTCACAAAATAAACTAGACAGTTGTAACAACTTGTCCCTGACTAATATCAATACAATTTCAAATGCACAACGGAATATACTCCATATGTTCCTACCATCTAGCTCGCCTCCTGAGCTCCAGAACGTCCCAACCTGAAAATTTGTAATACTCGGTCTGACCCAAGCATTACATTAAAGTAACAACTGAGTCGGGCTGGAAACTAGAGCGAGTAAAACCATATAACTTGAAATACTAAGTTATAAAATTTCTTCGAAAACCAGGGTAACTCATACGTCACTACGAGTTCTTATATTATTATAGTCAAATACGTATTTCACAAATTTATATCTAAGTATCATTACTCAGTTTAAATGTTTCGGTTACTTAATTTATTCCATTCCAGCCTATTTGATTTTACAAATCAAATCTGTAAAGAATTATAGATTACTAATCGAAGTGGTTTCGGATATTATTGATATCTGGCCCTGATCTCTTCGAATTCAATACCATCTTTTAAACCAAGTAGTTTAAGTAAAACAATTTAATTCAAATCAAAATATCACATTCACACAGCAATTTCAACACAGATAAATAACTCTCATTTATCATAGTTCAACTCAGGCATTTCACATCACAGAACATTATGAATTAACATACTAGAGATATTAATCAATCCAAACATTCAATATAATCAATCATCCATAAGGAAGGTTAATTTATCACAAAATTTATAATTAATTTATTTTACACCAAATAAATTAATTATTTAACCCTTATTAATTGTTATTAATTAGTTACAAACCATTTATTATTATTTTAATTAATTATTGGAACTAATTATCCTTTAATTACTTAAGATCTTAATTAACTAAAGTAAAAACCCATTTATCTAAATCATTTACTTAATGATCATTTAAGTTTTATTTAATAACCTTTGGAATTTAATTTATTATTAATATATAAAATAACTAAGACCTTTAAATTAATTAATAATTAAAAACACTTTACTTTCTTTAAAACAACTACTTAATTACACCATTTAACTTTATTTAATAACTTTAGAATTAATTTAAAATAATGGACACATAATAAATACATTAAACTTAATTAAATTAAGTTAATATAAATTATTATACAACTTTTAACTAACCTAAATATCTAATCAAAACATTCATCATTTAAAAGAAAATTGGTTAAGAAAAATTGTTTAAAACTTATTTTATTTTTTCAATTTTTAAAAACTTTGTTAATACCCTAGTACTGACCCGAGCCAAACCCAGTGCAAATCCACATTTCTCCCGAGTCAAACCCTTCTTATTCTTTTCTTTCTTTTTTTTAAAACTTTGTTTTGTTTAAATTTAAAAACTGTTACTAAAACACACTCGAGCCCGACTCGTTACTTCCTCGATTCCCCCCAAGCCACCCTTCTTCCTTCTACTCGAATCCTACACCAACCCCAAACCCAAACACTGATACACGTACACGTGCACACACGAGTGCCAACGTTCTGATCACCGATGCCATTGCCAACAAGTCGACCACGGCCCTCTCTCTCGATTCCGACCACTAAAATTATGAAATGATCATGAAAACGAAATCGAGCTACCTGAATAACAGTAGGCACCAACTCCCCAGTCCTAAGATCCTCCCTACACCACCACCTCCGACCACCAGGAACTTTGACGCCGCGTCTAAACCTTCGTCATGAAACCACGCTTCCATTCCCCTACCACCGGTCAAGTCTGATGCTTCCTCCTCGCCACTCTGCCCTCTAAGACATCGTCGACCAAAGCTGGTCTTAATACCCTACTACGACGCCATTCGAACTCCAGGGCAAATTAAAAATCCAAAGACCATTTTTTCCAAGACCCCTGACCCACGAGCATGCTCCAGCAATGATCACGACCTCCCACTCTTTGCCAATCGCCCGAATTCGAGCAAACTCTCGATTCTGTTCAACTCGAGATTTCTATCCAAATACAAATCTAAAAATCTTGATTTAACCTTTTAAAATCATAGTTTTTAAATACGGATCAGATCATATGAGCAAGAACCAAGATTTAAACATTTGATTTTCTGATAAAATTTGATTTTTACTGTAAATCCTCCTTTCTAGTTAATCTACTTTCTAATATTACTTAAAAATATTTTTAAAATTAAGATTTTGTTGTTACAAACATTTTTCGTTAAAAGATCCTAACCTAAAAGAGACCAGGGGATGAGAATTTGAATTTTTGAACTTGTTTTGGATCTGCAAAACTAGAACAGAGATATGATTACCTGTTCACAGACATGCACACAAATAACTTCATACATATATATACATGCAAGCATATTTATACATTCATGCAACATTTTTCACAATATCACTTCAAGTATTAATCACATGCATCAAGATATATAGAGATTTGGCTTTTAAAAATTAGTTTGCTCACCAAATTATTGAATAGAGAAGCTTCTGAAAATTTGTTCTTGAACTTGAAAACTGGAATTGCTTTTAGAATTGAAACTGGAAACTGATTTTGATCTGAATCTTGGATCTTGAATTACTTAGTTTCAGGTTTTAAATTTGCAAGAGTTTGATTGTTTTAGTTTTTATCTCTCAAGTTTTGGTTTTGAAAAATGAAAGATAGAAGAAAAATGTAAGAGTAGAAGTAGAGATGTATTTATAAGAATGTATATCCTTTTCATTATTTAAAAAAAATTATGACACTTGTAATTTGCATGTTATACTTAGCCTACAAATGTCAAGTGCATGCATTTATATTTATTTTTGTTTGTATGTTTCCACTAATACATTTTCTTTTTACTTATATTTATATAACTTTAAAGAAAATGATATAAAAACTAACTGTACACTAATTAATAACCATATATACATACTAATTTTAAAATGTAGAGTTTTTTAAATCCAATTTGTTTTTGAGATATTACTTTGAATTTCAAATCCAAATTCTATTTTCAATCTACATATACATAAACAACAGTAATTTGAAAACACATATTTTATTTGTTTGAAAAGAATAATTTTGCACATTTAAATAATTATAAAAGAAGATTATCAAATCAATATTGTCGAAATCCCGGGTCATCACTGATTTGATAAAGGTTAATAATTCAACTTGAGTGTATTTTTCTCATGCTTGTTTTCCAGACTGACTTGTGTGTTATTTTATTATAATGCTTAGGTTTTATAATGCTTAGGTCAGACCGAGTATTACAGATTCAGGATAGGAAGCTATGTAGTGCAGAAAGCAAGCTGGATGGTAGAGACGTACTTCCGTACTTGATTAATATTTTCCATTGTATGAGGACAAGTTATTATAATTGTCCTGATTTGATGTATCGATTGTTGTACTCTGATGATTGTAAGTATTTAACAGTTTTTGGTTCTTTTGAATGAAAATTTGTTATTATATATTATATTTTGCTCCACTGCGATTGTGAGGTTCTATGATGTTTTGTTTCTTTCCTTCTATCTTTTCTTCTTCACCCCTAATGAACTGGTATTTCCGACACTCTATTGCCCGGCATTATATATGGTGGACATATTGATGTTTATTTCTGAGGGTCGAAAATCCCCATATGTTACAGTTGATACCAAAGCTGAAGGTTAAGCGAGAACCTTGGCTTTGGTGGGGATTACTCATTAGTCGTAGATTCAGTAATACCCTAGAATGAGTTTGAATGTATTAATAGATATGAGCATGTATTTGTTGGTGGATATAAATTATTTTATATTGTGTTGACTTATCGGTTGAGTGTTTATAAATTCTGGTCGGTACAGTCAGGATAACTGTATTGATACGGGTTTTTAAAGTCTTAAACTAGCCAAACCAAAACGGTATTGCTTTAAAAAAAGGGTAAATGAAATAATTTTACCCAAATCATTTTCTGATACAAAAGTAATAAATTTTCTGAAAACCATTATATATATAATTGGAGTGTTTCAGTTATAATATTATAATCAAACAAGATTATAAAATTGGAAAAGGTTTATATAAACAAATGAAAATTTGTCTAAGTATAAATTATGCAAATGGATTACAATTAAAATTGAATTCGAATCATATCTGGAAAATTAAATCCTGGAGATTTTTGAAAATGTTTTCCAAAGTATTTTGAAAAAAATAGTAATATTATTTTGGAGATATTTTTGAAAGAACACGTTTTAAAATGGATATTTGGAAGTGATATAGCATTGAACTCACTTCAGTTGTTGGAAAGTAATTCTGATGATGACGGCCGCATCATTAGTATTAATTTTCGAGTTTTTAATGACGATTGCTATCGAAATAATTGATTTGGAGATTTTTGTTGGAATATAAACGTTGTTTAGAAATTCTAAGGATTTTTTTTTTTATAAAACCAGGGTTGGTTTAAATTTTGAATGTGTGATTTGGGATATTTGTGATTTCAAAATGGTTTGACATAAATACTGGGTGTTTGAATTCCGGAATCCTTATTTAAAATGTTTTAGAAAACATCATGAAATAAGTATGAACTTATAAAATTGAGAATAATTTTGAAAAGGAGAGGAAAGTGTGGAATTTGAATTTCAAAATTAAATTTCAACTTGAGGAAGTTAAAATGAATGAAATTTAACTTAAGCTAAGTAAAATTGAGCTGAAGTTGAATTAAATTGAAAATAAAATTGGATTGAGATATAAAATTGAACGGAATTCAACTTAAGCTAAGTTGAACCAATTAAATTTTAGAAAACTTAATTGATTGTGATTTGGAATTGGAATTAATTTCTTACTTAATTAAATTGAATGAATTAAAAGTAAATTTGTTCGGGGGGGGGAATTTAAATTAAGTATGGTTTTAAATGTTTGTTAAAAGGAATTGAAATTTAAATAAAAAGTGAATCAGATTTGAGTTATATGAAATTGAATTGAAATATGTAAATATGAATTATAAAGTGACTATATAACTATCAGTTGTAAAATTCGAGTTGGATGAGCAATAATATCAAATTGAAGTAAGCATAAATTTTGAATTATGGAACATTATAAAACCATATGGATAAGATTTTGAAAGAAATAAAATTCAAGTGAAGAAATGGGATGGTGAATAAATGAATTGGAATAGCTTATAAAATTTTAAGTTAACAGAATAAAAATATATTTAAGCTATAAATGAATGTATATTCTCGAGTTAAAAATAAAATGGGAATATACTCGAGTATTGAATTGATGGAAATGTGAAACAAATAAGTTGTGTGACTTATAAAATTGAAAATTAGAATAGATGAGCGAAAATAAAAGGAGTTTGATAATTTGGAAATGAAATATAAACCCAAGCTTGAATCATAAAATAAATTTGAAATCAAGTAAATTGGTTGAAGTGATTTTTGAAATAAAAACCAGATATTGAATTATAAAGCGAAAGTGAACTAAGTAGATAATTAATTAGTTAATTGGATATAAAATGGATATTAACAGGGTAGAATAAATTTGGATTGATAGTTGAAAATGGAATTTGGAAATGAAAGTTGAGTTATAAATAAAATTCAACTTAGATGGTAAGAAAATTAAGTAAAAATTGGAAATGGGTCGAGTAAACTGGAAATAGTTTGAAATGGTGATAACTCAAGTTATAAATAAATTCAATTGGATCGTAAATAAATTGATATGGCTTGGGATGTTAAACAACATGGAATGATTCCCATCTAATAAAATGAATTTGAAAATAATGTAGATATGAATGAAATGCAAATGAATGGACTGAATTTGAAATGGAGTAGAATTGAATATAATTGATTTGGAATCAATTTAAAAATAGTTATAAGCTTAAATAGTTATTTATTTAAATGAATAGTGCGGAATTTGCATATAAAAAATTAGCATTGGTGTAAACCAAAGTAAATAAAATTTTATGGATTAATGGAAGTGAATAAATTAATTTTTAAATCAATTTGAAATGGATATGAGTTGTTTAGTATAAAAATAAAGCGATGCAAGAAAATTGAGTTGTAAGTCATTAGGACTGAATGAAATGCTATATAAATCGACCGAAAATATATAATCGAATGATGGAAGCCATGTAATTTCTATAAAAACATATTACAACATGTTTGTTTATGAATCTATGTGTTTATCCATTTAAATAAGTGAAATGTTATTGAATTAGATGTTTTTAGAACTTACGTGTCTAAATTAAGTAAGTACAGGTACCCCGGAGGCCATTTGATTAGATTTTGATCGTGCTAATCTCATATAAAATTAGCCGCTTACTTAAAAAATGCTAAAATAAGGTACGTTTTCGGATTAAATACAGCAAATATATAAATATTGATATATATTTTTGTTTTCTGACTGTGTAGGTTTATGTATATATATTCATCTCACTTGTAATATTGCAAAAGGCTCTCCGTACAAGGGAGACTCTGCCAAAAAAATTCGAAAATTTAGGGTGTTAGGAAATTTTTGAAGTTTTTGGAAAAAAATTGTTAACGGATATCGATTTCGAATTTATAACAAAAATAAAGGATTTTGGTTTAGGATGGAGAAGTAATTGTTTTAGATGAAGGAAAAAGGATTAGAAAAGCGAATGTCGAATTTTCGCTAGTGGGTTTTGAAAAAGTTAATGGGTGTGGAGCGTTTTTTTGGCCTTAGCAATTTCATGGACGAAATTATTTTAAGAGGGAGGAATGTAACGATCCGGATTTTTCGTTGTTCGATTTTGAATATTCAAATAGTTTTAAATGTTGAATTTTAATTATAGATTGATTTTGCATACGAAAAATTGGGTTTATTTACGAAATAGATTCAGAAGTTAAATATAGAAATTTATTGGATACTTTAATTATTGAAGTTTACTGGTTAGATTATTGTATCTTGAGTTTTGATCTCGATAAAATTTATTTAAAGGCTTGTAAATTTTATATTAATAATAATGAAGATAATAAAAGTTATAAAATTGAATTTAAAAGTGATCTGTTTAATTTTAAAAATAGTTTGTTCAAATTGACATTTAAAATAGTGATCTGGTGCATAGTCTCGGAATTCAACGAAACCAGTTCCATTGGATCCGTAATATTATATTATTTTCAAATTTCAAATTTCATACCGTTTGGCCATACGATATAGAAACGCATTGAAATCGATATCGAATTTAATATAATAATTGGGTCCAAAAGGCTATCTTCTGAATAGGATCGAATTTGGACTCGAAACCCTTTCCATTACATTCGAAATAGGGGTATAATATTGTGAATGCCTAGAGGCACACCTTAATAGTGGTTCGGAATTTTGAGTTATGCAAAGCAGTAAATATTAAATATTAATGAAATAAAAATCAAATCAAGGTCAATCATATCTGCCCCTAGTCTTTTCAGATCCTGCATATCTTCTCCTATATGTTATATTGAGACGACGTCCCGCCTTCATTCTTTCTGTTAAATCACGTATATACTCATCCCCTTTTTCTTGTTCAAAATTAAAAACCAGATATTTTAAAAATGAAACCGAGCTTTTTTTAAAAAAAATGGAGACTGCCTCCCTTCTTCAAAAATCAAAAACAAAAAATAAAAACATTCAAAAAGAATTGATCGAGAAGCTTGCACATAGGGAAAGGCTTGGTCACGAAGGGTGTTGGAGACTTTGCGTAGATTGAAGGCGTGCGTGGAAGGTGGATCTCGACGGCGAATGAAGGGAAGCGTCATCTATTAGTGTGTGCGAGTAAAAAAGGAAGAATTTGTTAGGCGCATAGGCGAAGGCAGAGGGAGGGAAACGACGATGGTCGAGGCGACGTTTGGGAAGGGGCGACGCCTTATCGTGGATCGCGACTGTCGCATGGAGGGTGGCGACATGCCAGGGAGGAGCGGCCGTTGTTTTTGAGAGGGAGTGCGACGTAGGCTGCGATTTTGGGTTTGGGTTCTACAGATGGCAAAGGTGAGGCGGCAACCAAGGGCTTTCAAATTAGGTTCAAAGTGATGGCGAGGTCGTGGAGGCGGAGGCTTTGTACACTTGTTCGTTTGAGGGCAGTTAATCATAGAGGAAGGTATTCGGGATTTGCAAATTTGAAATTTAACATAAATTAATTTTTGATTTTAAAGTAGTGATATTTAATAAAATCGAAGTCTTATATATATCGTATAAATTTTTTATACGAGGTTCAAAATGAATGTAATAATTCGGGTTGATTCATAGCAGTGGGATCTTTGCGATGGAATTAATATTGAAATGGATTGCAATTAAAAATGAAGGTGAGAATTTCTCACTCATTTGGATTACCATATTTAAATTTAAAGTTTAAATTCAAATTATTGGATAGTTAAAGTATTGGATGCTTGATTGATTATAAATTTACCTGTTGGATGACTATATAAATATATATATTAGCATATGTATTAGTATTGGAGTGATATTCCTACACATTATAGCGGATGAGACCCTATGCCCCCGGCATAATAGCAGATGACCCTATATACCGCGATATCCCCCTTGAAGTGGGATTTGTATTTTTGTTATTGTCTAACATCTGTGGATGCAGGGAAAAAAGATTGGAGGGATCCAACTGGATTCCTCAAACATATTAGTATTTTTCATACATGTAAAATGTTACATTATTGTATGTTGTAAATTTTAAAATGTTATAATGGCATGGAAATTGATTTTGGGTATATTAAATACCATAAATACTATTTTAAATTTCTAAGGAACTAACAGGGGATTTAATTGTAAAAATATATACGTATACCAAAAATTTGGATTATTTAAAAGGGATTGATTTGAATATGCAATAATGGATTTTTGATCGTATTAAAAATGCAAGAAAATAATTAAATTAAGATTTTAAAATAAATTATATAAAGGAATATTTTAAAGACTGAATTTTAAAATGATATTGAGAAAGTATGGAAAGAAGTTGAAATCGATATAAAATACGCTGGCAAAAATAAATGGATTTTATAAGGAATTGGATTTATAAAATGGAATTTTATAGATGAAATTATTTTTAATGCAACTCAAAGGACTTATGAAAAAAATTATGAACGATGTTTTATAAATAAAGAAATTGATATCTGGTGATAAATTGGAAATATAAATTTACAGGAAAAATTATATTTGAATATGGAAATAGGGTGAGAGAAAATTAGTGAATAGTACTTTTGAAGTGAAAATGGCTAAAGAGACGGGAATGGTAGTAATGTGATGAAAATTGAGAGGGGTTGTAAATTGAAAATTTGGTTACCTGGGTTTAAAAATATAATTTTATCAATAAATTAAATTTTAAATTTTAAAAAGGAAAATTTTAATTTATTTAATTATGTAATTTAAAGTCGGTTAGTATTTTAATACTTCAGAAGTTATTTTTTTTCAAATGCTTAATATTTATTCAATAAATCTCAAAAGAATTTTACCTGTTTTGGAAAGTGATGTATAAAGAGTATTTCAATATTTTAAATAATTATTTCAATATGTCTTAAAACAAATTATTATTATTTTCCTTTTAAAAACTTATTTTTTCACATATATTTATATATAGAGAGCTTTGAAATGTTTTAAATTTATTTATAAACCTTCTCGAAAGTCTGAAAACGGGGTTATTCAATATAAGCAATTTACAAGAAAATCTTTAAAATGGAATTAGGAAGAAAGGTAAGAAAATTTCCAAAGTAGTTAAATAAAAAGTGAACTTCGAAAAAAATGAAAACAGAATTCATAAAGAGGTACAAAGGTAAATTAAAATTATAGGCGAGTGCAATTGGCTTTGGAAATATTAAAGGGAATTGGTTAAGGAATTCTATATTTATAGAATTCATTATAAATTAGTCAAGGAATTTACAAATAAAATTTATAAATGTTTTTAGAAAAGAAACGGGAAGTAAATAGAATACTTCCCAAGTGTTGAATATAAGATGAAGTGGAAAAATATTCTATGTATTGGGAAAGGGTAGAATATTCGCTGAAAATAAATGGATTTGAAAACTATTTTCAAAATGTTGGAGTATGGAAAGTAATAACTTATAAAGGTATTTCGAAATAAAATTTGGAAAATTATAATAAGGCCTGATGATTGCTTTTGGATGTTTATTGATAGTTAAATAACTGACTATCAATTTTGGCCAATTTTCATTAATTGTTTTGAAGAGACCGGGATCGGATTTAATTATCTGAAACAACTTCAATCCAGTTTTGAGCATTACGAATGAATACCGTGAAGACGACGAAGATGGTGATTCGGTTTGTCTGCACCCGGGGCAACTTGTATGGATGAATTCTATCTGAATATCATCATTGGAGGATGATGAGATTCTAAAAAGAATCGTTCCTTGGAAGGTAACGCTTAACCTCGAGCCTCATTATTCGGGAATGACTAAAACCGAGAAGATGCAGCAAGAGTAAGTGGGTCGCATCCAAGTAGGGTACGTTATCGTCATTCTAGATGCCCTCGGAAACCCTTTATATTATGGATATGGTTGTGCATGGAAAGAGCGCTCGACGGTAAGGGTGGGAACACCCGGGGTGATAACATATTCGGTCTATCCAGGTTAGGGGTAGTCCGGTCTTGTGTAGCAGGAGATCCCGACGTGGTCCTCATACATTGTTCTAGAGGTGTACTGTGGTGGGCGATAACCCAAAGGCCCAGTCATTCGATGGAATCCGTTCTCCAATAAGCGTCGTACGCTTTTGATTGTGCCGAACTACGTTGGAATGTAAGATGTAAGCATTTCGGCTATTTTCTATTTACTTTTTATAGACACTATTATAATATCAGATAATTTTGATAAAAATTGTTTTGGTTATCGTAAGGTTAAAACTCATCATGTTTATTTGTGACGTGGTCTTATGAGATATCTTTGTTTTTCAAAGGATTTGATAAAAGTTAATAATTCAACTTGAGTGTATTTTCCTCATGCTGTTTTTCCAGACTGACACGAGTGTTATTTTATTATAATGCTCGGGTCAGACCGAGTATTACAGATTCAGGATAGGAAGCTATGGAGTTCAGGAGGCGAGCTGGATGATAGAGGCGTACTTCTGTACTTGATTAATATTTTCCGCTATACGAGGACAAGTTATTATAACTATCCATATTTGATGTATCGATTGTTATACTCTAATGATTGTAAGTATTTAACAGTTATTATTATATATTATATTTTGTTCCACTGCGATTGTGAGATTCTGTGACGATTTGTTTTTTTCTTCTATCTTTTCTTCTTCACCCCTAATGAACTGGTGTTTTCGACACTCGATTGCTAGGCATTATATACGGTGGACGTATTGATGTAGATTTTCGAGGTTCGAAAATCTTTATCCGTTACATGTGCCATGATATGGTTCAATCCTAGAAGATTTATAAAATGTAAAGGAGAGTTATGGTAGGGTGCCAAAATATCAGGGTGGCGTTATAAAAAAAATCAGCAACGTAAACGATAGCGCTTTACGGACTAGGAGGGGCTATTGACATTTACTACGGACAGTTACTAGAATGTATTCAGGGTGTTTACATTCAACTCTTAGGAGATTCAGGATGGCTTTAGTCAGGATGGCTCCCAATAGTGGAATAAGTTGTGACGCCCCACCTCTATACCCACGCTAGCCAAGAACATTACGGTGAATGCTGTCAACTAGCACAGAGAATAAGGCACATTGTCAGGACCCGATTCTTCGACTTTCGAAAATCGACATTAATACGTCCACTGTATCAAATGCCGCCTAATCGAAGGCCGGAAAATCGAACCATGAGGGTTTAAGAAAGAAGAAAGAGGTAGAAGAAGAGAGAGAAAGAAAGAAAAACAGAAAAACAGAACAGGAAAGAACAACACACAATATCAGAATCTCACAATCGCAGCGGAACAACATATAATAGATAAATGAATATTCATTAAAACAAAAGAACTGTATATTTTATACATTACATCACATCATATTACATTTCATCATCATAGTTTACAACAAACAAACAGCGGAAAAGAAATACTATATACAATAGGTAATATGCTACGCCATCCAGCTCGCCTCCAGATATCTGTAGCAACACCTGAATCCAGAATGACCTGATAACCTAACTCTAGACTGCCTGTGTGGAAATTTGTGGGAATCCAGAGTTTAGGAAGGGAACAATAAACTCCAGGTCAGTCATGTGACTGGTGTGAGAACTAAAAACAGTTATTTATCTTTAAAACAAAGAATAGGATAATTTTTAAATAAATTCGCAATGTTTTTTAGAAAATGAGACTACCATAAGGTCTCCCGCCACACACACAATGCAAACGCAGACTTGGAGGAGGTTTCTCCTTATGATAGTCAAAGATGCTTACTACACAAAATCAAATCATCTTTGATATTATTATTAGTGCATAGTGTAGAAAAACAATTTCGAAAGTAGAATATAAATCTTAGCCAGCATAGGCATTTCGCACTTATGCCTACTATAGCTACCATCCAAACAGTGGGGCGCCACCATAAGTGAATGATAGGTTCTACAACTAAAACCGTAAAGGCTCGTATTGTTTCTTTGGATTTCCAGCAAATGGTCAGGCCAAGGAACTTCCCATTGCCACATGGAAACGCCTCTGGAATGACGTCCCGAGAACCTAACCGGATCTCTGCCAACACAAGGCCGGGTTACCCCTAACTGGGTAACAACTAACACGAATATGTCATTCCCCGATCGTAACCGATCTATATCCGAGGATCCCCGATTTCCAACAACCACAAAGTAATAAATTTGCAGTAACCACATAGGTTAAGTATCTGGGCTCCATACCATGATACCACCTCTATCCAGAAGGAATGACATACACTAAAGGGGTGCTACCCCCTAATAACCTTGCTGCATCTTTCCTGTTTTGACCATTTCCGGGGTGTGAGGCTCGATGAAGTCTCGTCCACAAAGCCACGCTTTTCAAAAGCAGTGCTTTGGGTCAACAAATGATCAAAGCAATGATCATCAAGATAAACGATCAAACAAATGATCCTATCACAAATGATCATTCAACGATCATTTCACAGCAACACTCAGCATGCCACATTACCAATTCGGGAATGTATCACTAGTAACCATCAACTATATAACCTCTGAGCTCGTACGTCTCAGAGAAGGGTGTTAAGCTAAGAGAATAAATTCTCCGCCACCAACAGAAATATATTTGATAAAAACCAGCTTTACATCTCAAATTGTAACGTCAGACATACAATCCATACAAGTCCGTTCCGGGATCGAACGGAACCGAAGGCACTTCCAAAGAAGCCCTTGCAATCCGGATATTCACTAATCACGTCCGGACAACCCATCACTAAGGGTGATAAAACCTCTATATCGGAGATCAGCCGATGCAGAGTAACTCGACGGTAATCCATCCGTTTTGAAAAATATCCGGTCTTCAACACCGGTCTTCAAATGCAATTCATAACGACGTATCACATATTCGGAGTGGGTTATACGACCCCATGGTCCTTTCCCGGTTAACCCGAATAGTGAGCGCTTATTTAAAATAAGTGTGGCATTCAATTCAAGCAATCACAACAAATACTCATTCAAGGGTAAATATTGATAGTCGGTTATTTAACTATCAATAGAGATGAGCAACATCATCAGATTCCAAATAATTTTCCAATTTATTTATTTTCCCAAAAATATCTTTACAAGATATAAACTTTTCCACACTTCAAAAATAAACAACGTTTATTTTGAAACAAATTTTCCCTTTCCATTTATAAATTCCATAGTGAATTTATATTTCAAATTATCTATTGATCTACAATTTTCAATAGGTTTTAATTGCTCAATTCCAATTTATCTTCAAGAAGATAAATTCTCAAAAACTTCTCGTTTCATATTGGAAAAGCAATTTCCACACTAATTTAATAATAAGTATTTCATAAATCTTATCTATTTTCAACAATTTGAAAATATTCAATATACTTAAACCATAGTTAAGTATATTTTTCATTCCTTAAGGAAAAACGTTCTTTTATTCACATTTACTTGGGTCAAAACGAATGTTGCGTAAAACATCGTTACGACAACCCAAAATCACTAGTATAGGGATTCGAAATTAAAATAGATATACCAATCCCAATACTATACAAAATATTTCCATTCGGAAATCATTTACTATAACAACAGTGTTATAGTCCATTATTTCCTTATTTTCTCGAAAACGTCTATTTCAACAATGAATGTTGAAATCTACGACTTCCTTTCCTTCTATTTCTCGAAAACGTCTATTTCAACAATGAATGTTGAAATCTATGTTTTCGATACTTGATGCATTTTAAAACATCTTTAAATCGTTTTAAATTCTATTTAAAACATCCTTTTCCCAAAAGATATCCATTTTCTTTAATAATATATCCACTGTTCAAAATTGTGAATATAGCTCCTTTAATAAATTTTAATATTAAATTTATCAAATTAAATTTGATTTTCGAATTTATAACAATGTTTATAAATTCCAACCCTATTTATAACTTTGATTTATAAATTTCCTTTATCAATCCAATTCAATTTATAAAATTCAATTTTATACCAAAAGTCCATATTATAAGTTAAGTACTTATAATTCATTCATTCATTTACCAAATCGTTCTTTTTAAGCTTCACAAATTCCAAATCTTATTGCTTATAAGATTCTTTTATATTCCATGACAATTTCAACTTATAAAAAAATTCTTTTATTAACTGTTTCTATCAGTATCCCATTTAAATGCCCAAAAGCCAGTTTATAAGTTAATTTCCTATAAAACTTTTATTTTCACATCTATTCATCTGATAACTTTCAAAACTTATAAATCTATAAATTTTAATGAAATTCATTTTATACATCAATTCAACACTTTATAAACCCGTTTCGGGATTCTAATAAATTTAATTCACAAATATCCATTTATAAAATCTTTTATATAAACCGATAATAAAATTTATCCAAAATCCCAATTTAACTATTTTATAAAAATCTATGTATTTTAAAAATTACCTTTCTGTCGTATTTCATAAAAATGTTAATTTTTATAACATAAAAATTTATAAGTTTATTTATTTTAAAATGAATCAATACAAAAATTTAATAAAAATATTCTTTGAAAAATCACTTTAAAAACCCTTTTAAATTCAAAATCGTTACTTTTAACTTTAAAAATGAATCCGATGATTCAACAGCATCGAATAGTCAATCACGGCACAAATATCATATATCGATATAATAATCAATAATCACACAATATCTATAATCATATAAATATTTGTGAGGAATCCAGTTGGATCCCTCCAACCTGTTTCCCTGCATCCACAGATATTAGCACAATACCAATTCCACTTCGAGGTGGAATATCGCGGTATATGGGATTTATAAAATATATATATATCCGCTTAATAGGCGGCGCAATAGGGTCTCGTCCGCTATACAAGGCGGGAAATCAATTCCAATATATACATATGCCAATATATATATATATATATTGCTATATATAGATATATCCTACTATATCTACTATCACAATCAAACAGCAATCAATAATTGCAATCATCATTCAAAAATTTTAAATCTAACTATTTAAAATTCAAATCGATCTGTTCGATTGAGTGAGGAGTTCTTACCTTGATTTTATTTCCGATTCAGCGTTCGTTTCGAATAAAATTAAACGAACGTTTAATTTTACCCGAAATTCAAACGAGCTCCAATCGACTCCAAACTGGTTGCATCGCGTAGCCTTCGCGAATACGATTCCAACGCACTTCGTTTTGAATTTTTTCGACCTCGCATCGCAAAGTTATGACATTTTGAAGTTAATACATAATTAAATACAATTAATTTTCTTTTATTTAAACCAATCTTCATCATCACCGTTCGTTTAAGCTGGATGAAATCTGGGCTGCGAGTTCCTTTTTGTTCCCAAAGTCGTCGTCCCTCCAGGTAACATCGAACGCAAAGAAACCCAATGCTTCACAACTAGGGTTTATGCTTTCGGCCACCACACTCGCTTTTGCTCTGATCAAGAACCACCACAAGGACCGCCTTCGCACCCTCTACCACCGGCCAGAGAAGGGCTGAGCTCGGCTCCACCTCCTCCTCGATTTGCATGCACGAACCGGTCGCGCTCAAACCCCAATAGCCACCAATCCATCTTGAATTAAACGATCTTGACCGTAGATATGATAGATCTCACTGCCCTCTTCAATTTGTTAGTTGAAAGTTTTTCAATTCGATTTGTGGATTAGAAGAAAAGAGAGCGAGAAAGTGGGAGATTTTCGGCCTTCGGTTTCAATGGTGGCGGCCACAAACAAAAATTTAGGGTTTCTCTAATGAATGAAGAGGATGGTCCTTTTTATAGAAAACTGACGGACACTATTCACTTCGGATTTTTCGAACTCCGATTTACGTGCGGTAACTGACGTTTCTAGGGTTTATCCCGCGTTCTGGACACAATGGAACAGGTTTCGGAAGCTAATTCGATCATCTGTGTGTGATATGGAATTAAACGATCAATTTGAATTAAATCGATTTAAACGATTTTCTAGGCGTTTTAGCTTGCCCCGGACAAACGATAAAACCGATTGACTTGAAATTTGAAATCTTACAATAATATCATATTACGGATCCGATGAAACTAGTTTCGTTGAAATCCGAGACAGTTTGAAAAATGGCTATTTTTCAGTCGATAATTAAATATTAAAATATTCAATTTTCACAAATTAACTCCAAATTCAATTTTAAAAGTTCTGTAACATTTCTATAACCCCAATATGATATAACAAAAATTTTCAAATCATTTTCAATCATATTAACTTGATTTTTTTTAATTATTTCTGGAATTTCACTATTATATTATCGATTTAATTGACCAATTAAATCCAAATATTCGATAAATAAATTGTTCGACTTAAAAATTCCACTTATTGATATTCAAAATTAATTAAATATCCAAATTTAAATTATCAAAAATTCTGGGTCGTTACAATCTTTCCCCCTTAAAAGAATTTCGTCCCGAAATTGCAAGTTAAGGAGAATGATCCTAAACCGTTTATTATTTTTCACAATTCAAATAGTTTTATCAACTTTCTAACACAAATCTTTTTATTAAAGATTCATTATCATTTCAACTAGCTTTCCAACTTCACTTATAAGTTCAAAACAACATTGTTTACTTCAAAATTCAAATTTAAATTTAAATTCAAATTTTAAACTTTCAAAATTTCTCAAAATTTTTCTAACACCCGAAATTTTCAAAAAATTTCGCCAGCGTCTCCTTTGCGCGGCTCGATCGGTACGACTACAAAATGGCACCACGGCCCCTCAGAATCAAAAAGAAAATGAAAAAGCCAAGTGGCTGGAGAAGAAAATCATCAAATCCCATACTGAAATTGAAATACGTACCTTTTTGTCGAGCAATTCAATTTTTATCTTTGGAATCAAAATCCCAATTCCTTTATAACACCTGTATAACCTGCTAGTAGTAGTATCCAATTACAATATTCAAACCATTTTGCACATTTCCTTTACAAAATTTCGATATATACTTCTTACATCATCTTTACTTTACTATTGAAGTTACATATCCAATTTTATTCATTTTCAATCAATTTTACATTTTCAATTACATTTGGATTAAGTTCACAATTTCAATTATATTTGAATTCAGTTTAACTTCTATTCTGAATATTGAGTTTTATCTTTCAATTGCAGCTCTCATTTACAATTGATTCATATTAGTTTGAATTAGTTTCATTCACTAATTTACTTCAATTTGCAATTTGATTCCATTCAATTTTGTTTACATTCCGTATTCATATTCATCTCGAATTTACTTAAGCTAGTTCACTTCAAACTCAAGTTCATTTCCTTGTAAACAATTTCCAATTTCATTTATTTGCGAATGTAGCTTCATTTGTTCATTCACTGTTTCATTTTATCTCAACTTATTGAGTCCATTAGATTAAATTCTCAAATTTACTTTTACATAGCATTCCAGAGTCTTTCCAACCTTTCAAAACCATTTTTGAAAACAATTCAAATTTATCCTTTGAATTTCCAAAACTAAACCCCAAATTTTCCAAACAACTTTATTTTAAACAATTTGGCATCAATCCCTCTTTTGGAAACTAGAAAATGAACACCGATGATGTCATGATCATCATCAGAATTATTTTCCAGCGACCGAAAAAGTTTAGAGCTTTAATTTCTTCAAAATAAATTTTCAAAACCTTTGAAATTCATTTTCAAATCAAAAAGGAATTTTAATTACTAAGATTTCCAAATTCATTTTCAATTCATTTTCAAAAAAAACTTCTCTGGAATTTTATTTCCAAGTACAAATCATAGTTTATAATTTACATTCTCAAATTTCATTGTATATGGATTTCATTTCTAAACTTTTGATTATGATTCCAATTTCTTATTTTCAATAATCAATGGTAATAATTTAATATTATTATTACCTAACAACCATGCATCCATATACTATAATAATCCACAGAAAATCATTTCTTTTATATACAAAAATAGTTTTGGGCAAAATTATTTCATTTACCCTATTTTTAAACAATATCGTGTTGAATTGTTCTATTCAAGTGTTTAGAAACCCATTCGATCCAGTTGTACAGACTGTGCCGACGAAGGTTCATATGCCACTCAATAAACCAATCATCACAATATAAAACAAATTTTATATTCACTAACAAATACGCGCTCATATCTATTATTACACTCAAACTCATTCTAGAGTACTACTGACTCTATCTCTAATGAGTAACACCCAATAGAGCTAAGGTTGTCGCTTAACCATATGCTCTGATACCACGTTGTCAGGACCCGATTCTTCGACTTCCGAAAATCGACATTAATACGTCCACTGTATCAAATGCCGCCTAATCGAAGGCCGTAAAATCGAACCATGAGGGTTTAAGAAAGAAGAAAGAGGTAGAAGAAGAGAGAGAAAGAAAGAAAAACAGAACAGGAAAGAACAACAGACAATATCAGAATCTCACATTCGCAGCGGAACAACATATAATAGATAAATGAATATTCATTAAAACAAAAGAACTGTATATTTTATACATTACATCACATCATATTACATTTTATCATCAGAGTTTACAACAAACAAACAGCGGAAAAGAAATACTATATAAAATAGGTAATATGCTACGCCATCCAGCTCGCCTCCAGATATCTGTAGCAACACCTGAATCCAGAATGACCTGATAACCTAACTCTAGACTGCCCGTGTGGAAATTTGTGGGAACCCAGAGTTTAGGAAGGGAACAATAAACTCCAGGTCAGTCATGTGACTGGTGTGAGAACTAAAAACAGTTATTTATCTTTAAAACAAAGAATAGGATAATTTTTAAATAAATTCGCAATGTTTTTTAGAAAATGAGACTACCATAAGGTCTCCCGCCACACACACAATGCAAACGCAGACTTGGAGGAGGTTTCTCCTTATGATAGTCAAAGATGCTTACTACACAAAATCAAATCATCTTTGATATTATTATTAGTGCATAGTGTAGAAAAACAATTTGGAAAGTAGAATATAAATCTTAGCCAGCACAGGCATTTCGCACTTATGCCTACTATAGCTACCATCCAAACAGTGGGGCGCCACCATAAGTGAATGATAGGTTCTACAACTAAAACCGTAAAGGCTCGTATTGTTTCTTTGGATTTCCAACAAATGGTCAGGCCAAGGAACTTCCCATTGCCACATGAAAACGCCTCTGGAATGACGTCCCGAGAACCTAACCGGATCTCTGCCAACACAAGGCTGGGTTACCCCTAACTGGGTAACAACTGACACGAATATGTCATTCTCCGATCGTAACCGATCTATATCCGAGGATCCCCGATTTCCAACAACCACAAAGTAATAAATTTGCAGTAACCATATAGGTTAAGTATCTGGGCTCCATACCATGATACCACCTCTATCCAGAAGGAATGACATACACTAAAGGGGTGCTACCCTCTAATAACCTTGCTGCATCTTTCCTGTTTTGACCATTTCCGGGGTGTGAGGCTCGATGAAGTCTCGTCCACAAAGCCACGCTTTTCAAAAGCAGTGCTTTGGGTCAACAAATGATCAAAGCAATGATCATCAAGATAAACTATCAAACAAATGATCCTATCACAAATGATCATTCAACGATCATTTCACAGCAACACTCAGCATGCCACATTACCAATTCGGGAATGTATCACTAGTAACCATCAACTATATAACCTCTGAGCTCGTACGTCTCAGAGAAGGGTGTTAAGCTAAGAGAATAAATTCTCCGCCACCAACAGAAATATATTTGATAAAAACCAGCTTTACATCTCAAATTGTAACGTCAGACATACAATCCATACAAGTCCGTTCCGGGATCGAACGGAACCGAAGACACTTCCAAAGAAGCCCTTGCAATCCGGATATTCACCAATCACGTCCGGACAACCCGTCACTAAGGGTGATAAAACCTCTATATCGGAGATCAGCCGATGCAGAGTAACTCGACGGTAATCCATCCGTTTTCACAAATATCCGGTCTTCAACACCGGTCTTCAAATGCAATTCATAACGACGTATCACATATTCGGAGTGGGTTATACGACCCCATGGTCCTTTCCCGGTTAACCCGAATAGTGAGCGCTTATTTAAAATAAGTGTGGCATTCAATTCAAGCAATCACAACAAATACTCATTCAAGGGTAAATATTGATAGTCGGTTATTTAACCATCAATAGAGATGAGCAACATCATCAGATTCCAAATAATTTTCCAAATTATTTATTTTCCCAAAAATATCTTTACAAGATATAAACTTTTCCACACTTCAAAAGTAAACAACGTTTATTTTGAAACAAATTTTCCCTTTCCATTTATAAATTCCATAGTGAATTTATATTTCAAATTATCTATTGATCTACAATTTTCAATAGGTTTTAATTACTCAATTCCAATTTATCTTCAAGAAGATAAATTCTCAAAAACGTCTCGTTTCATATTGGAAAAGCAATTTCCACACTTATTTAATAATAAGTATTTCATAAATCTTATCTATTTTCCACAATTTGAAAATATTCAATATACTTAAACCATAGTAAAGTATATTTTTCATTCCTTAAGGAAAAACGTTCTTTTATTCACATTTACTTGGGTCAAAACGAATGTTGCGTAAAACATCGTTACGACAACCCAAAATCACTAGTATAGGGATTCGAAATTAAAATAGATATATCAATCCCAATACTATACAAAATATTTCCTTTCGGAAATCATTTACTATAACAACAGTGTTATAGTCCATTATTTCCTTATTTTCTCGAAAACGTCTATTTCAACAATGAATGTTGAAATCTACGACTTCCTTTCCTTCTATTTCTCGAAAACGTCTATTTCAACAATGAATGTTGAAATCTATGTTTTCGATACTTGATGCATTTTAAAACATCTTTAAATCGTTTTAAATTCTATTTAAAACATCCTTTTCCCAAAAGATATCCATTTTCTTTAATAATATATCCACTGTTCAAAATTGTGAATATAGCTCCTTTAATAAATTTTAATATTAAATTTATCAAATTAAATTTGATTTTCGAATATATAACAATGTTTATAAATTCCAACCCTATTTATAACTTTGATTTATAAATTTCCTTTATCAATCCAATTCAATTTATAAAATCCAATTTTATACCAAAAGTCCATATTATAAGTTAAGTACTTATAATTCATTCATTCATTTACCAAATCGTTCTTTTTAAGCTTCACAAATTCTAAATCTTATTGCTTATAAGATTCTTTTATATTCCCTGACAATTTCAACTTATAAAAAAAATTCTTTTATTAACTGTTTCTATCAGTATCCCATTTAAATGCCCAAAAGCCAGTTTATAAGTTAATTTCCTATAAAACTTTTATTTTCACATCTATTCATCTGATAACTTTCACAACTTATAAATCTATAAATTTTAATGAAATTCATTTTATACATCAACTCAACACTTTATAAACCCGTTTCAGGATTCCAATAAATTTAATTCACAAATATCCATTTATAAAATCTTTTATATAAACCGATAATAAAATTTATCCAAAATCCCAATTTAACTATTTTATAAAAATCTATGTATTTTAAAAATTACCTTTCTGTCATATTTCATAAAAATGTTAACTTTTATAACATAAAAATTTATAAGTTTATTTATTTTAAAATGAATCAATACAAAAATTTAATAAAACATATTCTTTGAAAAATCACTTTAAAAACCCTTTTAAATTCAAAATCGTTACTTTTAACTTTAAAAATGAATCCGATGATGCAACAGCATCGAATAGTCAATCACGGCACAAATATCATTTATCGATATGATAATCAATAATCACACAATATCTATAATCATATAAATATTTGTGAGTAATCCAGTTGGATCCCTCCAACCTGTTTCCCTGCATCCACAGATGTTAGCACAATACCAATTCCACTTCGAGGTGGAATATCGCGGTATATGGGATTTATAAAATATATATATATCCGCTTAATAGGCGGCGCAATAGGGTCTCATCCGCTATACAAGGCGGGAAATCAATTCCAATATATACATATGCCAATATATATATATATATTGCTATATATAGATATATCCTACTATATCTACTATCACAATCAAACAGCAATCAATAATTGCAATCATCATTCAAAAATTTTAAATCTAACTATTTAAAATTCAAATCGACCTGTTCGATTGAGTGAGGAGTTCTCACCTTGATTTTATTTCCGATTCAGCGTTCGTTTCGAATAAAATTAAACGAACGTTTAATTTTACCCGAAATTCAAACGAGCTCCAATCGACTCCAAACTGGTTGCATCGCGTTGCCTTCGCGAATATGATTCCAACACACTTCGTTTTGAATTTTTTCGACCTCGCATCGCAAAGTTATGACATTTTGAAGTTAATACATAATTAAATACAATTAATTTTCTTTTATTTAAACCAATCTTCATCATCACCGTTCGTTTAAGCTGGATGAAATCTGGGCCGCGAGTTCCTTTTTCTTCCCAAAGCCACCGCCCCTCCAGGTAACATCGAACGCAAAGAAACCCAATGCTTCACAACTAGGGTTTATGCTTTCGGCCACCACACTCGCTTTTGCTTTGATCAAGAACCACCACAAGGACCGCCTTCGCACCCTCTACCACCGGCCAGAGAAGGGCTGAGCTCGGCTCCACCTCCTCCTCGATTTGCGTGCACGAACTGGTCGCGTTCAAATCCCAATAGCCACCAATCCATCTTGAATTAAACGATCTTGACCGTAGATATGATAGATCTCACTGCCCTCTTCAATTTGTTAGTCGAAAGTTTTTCAATTCGATTTGTGGATTAGAAGAAAAGAGAGGGATAAAGTGGGAGATTTTCGGCCTTCGGTTTCAATGGTGGCGGCCACGAACAAAAATTTAGGGTTTCTCTAATGAATGAAGAGGATGGTCCTTTTTATGGAAAACTGACGGACACTATTCACTTCGGATTTTTCGAACTCGGATTTACGCGCGGTAACTGACGTTTCTAGGGTTTATCCCGCGTTTCGGACACAATGGAACAGGTTTCAGAAGCTAATTCGATCATCTGTGCGAGATATGGAATTAAACGATCAATTTGAATTAAATCGATTTAAACGATTTTCTAGGCGTTTTAGCTTGCCCCGGACAAACGATAAAACCGATTGACTTGAAATTTGAAATCTTACAATAATATCACATTACAGATCCGATGAAACTAGTTTCGTCGAAATCCGAGACTGTTTGAAAAATGGCTATTTTTCAGTCGATAATTAAATATTAAAATATTCAATTTTCACAGATTAACTCCAAATTAAATTTTAAAAGTTCTGTAACATTTCTATAACCCCAATATGATATAACAAAATTTTCCAAATCATTTTCAATCATATTAACTTGATTTTTTTTAATTATTTCTGGAATTTCACTATTATATTATCGATTTAATTGACCAATTAAATCCAAATATTCGATAAATAAATTGTTCGACTTAAAAATTCCACTTATTGATATTCAAAATTAATTAAATATCCAAATTTAAATTATCAAAAATTCTGGGTCATTACAGCTGTTGAGGAGCGACCATCCGTGTAATTGCTTTGCGCGAGCATCGATATGTCAGATAGTATAACATGCATTTCTTTACCAAGAGGGAAATCCGACATACCAACACAAACTCAAAGCTACTACACAGTGGCTATAATATCTTCAGAAACAAATATAAAAATAAACATAACATAAATCAGTCACAGACAATTCATATCACAAAGGCGGAAATAGATATGAATATAACACATGAAAGTGTACATCAAAGTAGTGGTCAAACAAGATCCACAATATCAAAAAGAATAGATACAAGTGCTAGACAAAAGAATAAGTATACATCATAGAGTCTGTATCTCAAATGTATACAACAAAAACTACTAAACTAAAGTAGTTAGCCAAAAGTCAGAAGATGGTTCCAGATAGGAAGCCATGAGGAAGCACCTGTAATATCTCAGTCTGACCCGAGTATTATTTAAGAAGAAAATAATAAACGGATCAGTCTAGCTATAAATATAAGATGAAATGATATAGAATAAGAGATATGACTAAACGTATAATAATCACAATGCCAAGCTGTGATAAATAACTAATTGAAAAATCAATAAGAGATTAATCAATATCGCAAAGATCTTCTCAAAGATAAAAAGGAATGTCATACTCCTAATTTCATTCACCAAGCCACAATAAATGACATATATATCAATTCCAATCGTAAAAGTTGGTGAAACATAAATTCCAGAATTCAACACACGAAATCCAGAAATCCAAAGAAAAGGATGGCCAAGACATTGATGTAGTGCAAACGGTACATCCAATGTATCAAAAGCATATCATTGATGTAGTGCAAACGGTACATCCAATGAATCAAAAGCAAAGACATTGATGTAGTGCAAACGGTACATCCAATGAATCAAAAGCAAAGACATTGATGTAGTGCAAACGGTACATCCAATGTATCAAAAGCATATCATTGATGTAGTGCAAACGGTATATCCAATGAATCAAAAGCAAAGACATTGATGTAGTGCAAACGGTACATCCAATGTATCAAAAGCATATCATTGATGTAGTGCAAACAGTACATCCAATGAATCAAAAGCAAAGACATTGATGTAGTGAAAATGGTACATCCAATGTATCAAAAGCATATCATTGATGTAGTGCAAACGGTACATCCAATGATCAAAAGCAAAGACATTGATGTAGTGCAAACGGTACATCCAATGTATCAAAAGCATATCATTGATGTAGTGCAAACGGTACATCCAATGAATCAAAAGCAAAGACATTGATGTAGTGCAAACGGTACATCCAATGTATCAAAAGCATATCATTGATGTAGTGCAAACGGTACATCCAATGAATCAAAAGCAAAGACATCGCACATGCTAGTCTAAGACATAAAATGATCGTCATGATCAAAGAGAAGTGTCAATTACAGTAAGCTAGTAAATATATGAGCTTAGCTTCATGTCCCATAACCACTAGCTTAACTTAAATATTTACGAACAAATTGTAAATCTCCACTAGAAAATTGTCACAAGAGTTTCAATCGAACAAGTCCAAGAATTAACCGACGAAGTAAACGCAAGCGTTTCATACCACTTTTTTTACTAAGCCGTTTAATTAGATTTCTCATACGAGTGGGGTAAAGGCTTGTACATACTAATAGATTGGAAAACGGTTTAAGAAAACGAGCTTTGTAATAAAATAGTGTTGAAATCATTTGAAGAAAGAGTTTTGATATTTACTACTAGTATAGAAAACCTTTATATTTTTAAAGTGACAAATCACAAAGAAGATTGTAGGAACAATAAATCACTAAGATTCACATTCGAAAACGTGAATAAAATCCAAAGAAATCGATACCGAATCCATCGAAATGGATATTCCAAGAATTCCCGAAGAAAATAAGTCATCAAAGTCAATAACAAATGATAACAACAAATAGGGAAATAACACAAATCGATTAGAGTTGGAAATTCAGACAACTAGGCAAAATAGGCATAGTTGGCAAATAGCAGCAGGTCGGTTAACTGGACTCCCTGAGTCGGCTGACCGAACAGGGGTTGGAAGTGCTCGGGGCACCAGGTCGGTCGACCGGCCCAGGGGCTCGGTCGGCCGAAGCTTGTACCCAGCACTTCCAAACAGAGGCAGGAAGTGCCTGGGTAGCAGGTCGGTCGACCGGACCCTGAGCTCGGTCGGCCGAACCTGTTGTCAGCGCTCCCCTGCCCTATTTCAAAAGAGGTGCAAACTCGATAAAATTGCACTCGCTCGAGCAATGGCGCTAAGGGTTTATGCCAATCGACTGCCTGGCCCTATAAGCTCTTCGATGCACAATCAAAAACACATTCAAACATCAAAGTTAGGATTTTTGAAGATTTAAACCCAAAACACTAAAAATTGGAATATTCACCAAATCAATCCAAACCAAAAGCAAATGCACACGAATAAGTGTTGGGAATTTATACCTAACAATCAAAGATAATTCATAGACTTAGATGTGAGATTAAAAATCTCATCTTTAAACCCAAATCAATGAATGAGAAGTTTGAAGACAAGGGAAGATCAACCACACTTCAATCTCAACATTAGAAGCTTGAATCTAAGCATAAAAGAAGAACATTCCCTAAGTTAGGTTTAGGAAATTTCTGAAATCAATGAGAGAATGAGTTGGGGAAGAAGAAGGAGATGCTTACCAATGGGTTCTCTTGAGTTTGGAGGTAGAAGATGGATTTGCTAATGGAAACTAGGGCTTAGGATTTCCTAATTCTTTTTCTCTTCCCCCATTTTTGATGAAGCTTGAATGTATTAGGAAATTATGAAGGAATGAAGAGGATAAGGGGTTGGGACTGAATACATAAGTGGGGTTATTGGGCTCAGCCCAAACCAAAGCCCTAAGTGAAAAAGTGGCAAAAATCAACTTTCTCCAAACATATCGAAGTTTATACTCAAAAAGGTCGCAAATGTCATTTTGAACTCAATGGGGGTGGTCTCGAGTCCCAATTCGACTGTTTGCAAAAAGTAGCTTTTCGGACCAAAATCCGACGAACGATAAAATATTTAAATATAAAATCGATAGATATATGCGGGTTGTTACAGACTACCCTCCTTAAAGAAATTGCATCCTCGCAATACTTAAGAAGAAAATAAAGAGTAACAACCATAAAAGCATATCAACACAAAAGAAAATTAAAATAAGTAGTTCACCATAAAGAGCATGAAAGAGTAAGCCTGAACGAGATCGCTCGATGAATTCTCTGGATTCCCAAGAGCAATCCTTAGGATTTGGGAACCATTGAACTCTCAAAAGAAGAATATCTTTATTCCGAAGGCGCTCAACCTCCGAAGCAATGATGCGAATGGAATGTTGCTCATAAATCAAATCTGGTGAAACTTCGATTTCTACAATATCACCGGGCTCAAGAATAAAAACCGGAATCCCCAAGGCATTTTCGTATATAAAAGACGTGGAGAACGTCAAGAATAGCAGAAAATTGAGCTGGTGCAACGACGTAGTATAATAACAGTACGCCCGAGAAACTAGAAACTCAAATAATTTGGAATATCAGCGTAGTACAAAAATGGTACGTCCAATGAACCAAAGCCCGAATAATTTCGGAACACCGACGTAGTACAAAAACGGTACGTCCAATGAACCGATAAATCGGAACAACGATGTAGTAAAATAATGGTACATCCATTGATCCAGATAAGACGGAACATCGATGTAGTATAATAACAATACATCCGATGAACCGATCACCATAAAAGAACATCGGACGCTAGTCCATAAAAGAGGTGAGATGAAACTCAATAAAACGAAGTACGTCAAAACGTTCAATGAACTTGATAAAAAGATAATTCCACTCAGACAACATCAAAGAATCAACAACTTGTTGCCTACAACTAAACGCATTGGCAACACGATTTCCCTTTCGGGAATAAAAGAATATCAAGATCATAAGATGTTAGGAACTCGAGTCAACATGAAGTTCCTTATGAGAAATAAATATTCCCAAGATTTATGATCGAGGTGGAGAACAAATTTCTCATCCAAAAATGGTGATGCCAAATTTTAAAAGTAAAAACAATAGCCACGAGCACTAGATCATGAGTGGCATATCTAGTCTCGATAAGCTATAATGATTTAGAAGCACAAGTGATAGTACGTTCTCCTTTGCAAGAGAACGGCATCCAAACCAATACGACTAGTATCGGTACAAATAGAAAAGTCTTGGTTCCCTTCGGAAAACACAAGATTAAGAGTATCGGAAAAGAATTCCTTCAAATAATCTTCTTTCCCAAAAACTAAAACTTTCAAAATTACAATTAACTTATGTAATCATCTTTTTAGAAAATTTTACTTATTTGAAGTGAATTTTACTGTGTTTGATTGTCTCATCAAAGCATTTAGGAAATTCCTATCGATAACGTTGATCAAGCGCATCGACCAAAATTCTTAAAACACTAAATGGGAAATACAATCACAAAATCATATTCTATAGGATAAGTAAGTTTCTAAAAAACTTCTAAGAATATTCTTTGTTCGTTTTAAGAATAAAAAAAATCAAATTGTACTTATAAATAAATCTTATGAAAAAGATTTTCAAAATTTTAAATTTCTATTTTCATCCAAGATCAATAAATACCAGAATGGACTTATCGAGATATTCATAGAATACTCGATACCTAAAATGGATGAAATAAGCTGGACAAACTGAATGACATAATAATTCATTCATAGGAATCATAACAAGTGCGGAAAGCGGTAAGTGGAATGCTAACTTCCGCAACTCGTAGCAAATGAAAACCGGTGGTAAGGTTAAACTGAAAAGACCTTAGCACCACACAAAAGATTACTTGGGTGATAATCCTAAGACAAGCTCAAAAATACCGAAAAAATTTTCAAACTACATGAATGAGAGAAATAACAATTTCCTCATAAGTGGACTTAAGGAATAAAATGATGCCATCAAGTTGGAATCAAAATCATAAAGGAAAAATAGAAATCTGCTTAACAGATTGAAAATGTCAAAGATGAATAGTCCACACGGGACAAAGGATATGGCCTCATAATAATTAAGCCAATCCTTACAAAAGTAAATTCCGAAGCCTAAGTAAAAATCGGCTCGGACAGAAAAATCACATAAAATAATTTTGACATCAATAAAGACAAATTGAGTGTTGCGGATCTACCATCCGGATTCACAATCCTCAAAGAAGCCATCAAGCCCAAAATATTCAAAGAAAAATAATCGACAAGTTCTTTTGATATAAAAATGATGAGATGAAACCCATATCAAAAAGAACTCGAATAAGAAGATCACGAAATAAAACAATGCCATCAAGGATTGAGTGAAAAATACCTTGGCCAAAAGAAGAGTTGATAGGGGCTTGCAGCTTTCCTTCTCTCTTGCTTGGAAGCTTAGGACACGAAGATAAAAGATGGCCCGAACCTTTGCAATACCGACAAAAGAGGGGTTTCGGGCACTCCCTTGCATAGTGGTCCGTGGAACCACAATTGTAGCATTGTCCACGACTAGAGGTAGGAGTCTTTGCTACCGGAATTTGTTGCTTCCCTTTCTTATTAGAATTGGGGCCTTTGAATTTAATAGGCCTCTTCAAGTTATTGTCGAAGTTCTGTTGGGCAAGCACAACTTCAACATCACCTTCATTATCGGCCTCTTCAAGACGAAGAGCGATATCAATAAGCTGATCAAATGAAACCTCAAGTTTCAAGAGTAATGGCTTCTTAAGATTCTTATTCAAGCCATAGACAAATCTCTGATTTTTCTTCAATGGGGTATTAATGTACTCAATCCCGTATTTGGAAAGAGATTCGAAAGATGCGACATAGTCTGTCACAGAAGATCCACCTTGAACAAGGTCAATAAAACGCCGTGCTAAAGTTACTTTTTCAGCCTCCGGCACAAAATTTAGTTCGAATCGTTCCCGGAATTGCTCCCAAGTAAGATCCGCTTCAATGATTTCAGAAATTAAAAGCTCATACCAATCTAATGCTCTTTCTTGGAGCATGCTAGAAGCCACTTGGACTCGATGTAGATCAATAAGGTTCATGCGAGAAAAGATGCGATCGCATGATTTGAGCCAAGCTTGAATTTCAATAACTCTCTCGGATCTCCTGAATGGCCTTCCACCCAAATCGGTATAGTCTCTACACAAGCATACAAAACCGGATCTAGGATGAGTAGGCTCTGGATTGGGTCCAGCTGCTTGAGCGTTCTTAACAAGATCTAAAAGCTGCTGGGCAGACATAAATACTCCATCCTAGGGAGTAGCACTAGATTGACCGGCGCTGGAACGGCCAGGTCTAACCATTTCTCTTCTTTAAGAAAGAAAGAAAGAAGAGGAAAAAGTTATTCTCAAAATAAATTTCAATCAAACTTGATTGATAAAACAAGGAATCGTAAAGAAAATAGGATGAATCGGTACGAAGACTCGAATTAAATCCTAAAGCACGACTCCTAATATGGACTTAGGACGACGATCCTTGTTATAATATTCCATATTGTTTCGAAGTTTGGCTTTGATACCAAGCTGTGACGCCCCACCTCTATACCCACGCTAGCCAAGAACTTTACGGTGAATGCTGTCAACTAGCACGGAGAATAAGGCTGTTGAGGAGCGACCATCCGTGTAATTGCTTTGCGCGAGCATCGATATGTCAGATAGTATAACATGCAATCTTTATCAAGAGGGAAATCCGACATACCAACACAAACTCAAAGCTACTACACAGTGGCTATAATATCTTCAGAAACAAATATAGAAATAAACATAACATAAATCAGTCACAGACAATTCATATCACAAAGGCGGAAATAGATATGAATATAACACATGAAAGTGTACATCAGAGTAGTGGTCAAACAAGATCCACAATATCAAAAAGAATAGATACAAGTGCTAAACAAAAGAATAAGTATACATCATAGAGTCTGTATCTCAAATGTATACAACAAAAACTACTAAACTAAAGTAATTAGCCAAAAGTCAGAAGATGGTTCCAGATAGGAAGCCATGAGGAAGCACCTGAAATATCTCAGTCTGACCCGAGTATTATTTAAGAAGAAAATAATAAACGGATCAGTCTAGCTATAAATATTAGATGAAATGATATAGAATAAGAGATACGACTAAACGTATAATAATCACAATGCCAAGCTGTGATAAATAACTAATTGAAAAATCAATAAGAGATTAATCAATATTGCAAAGATCTTCTCAAAGATAAAAAGGAATGTCATACTCCTAATTTCATTCACCAAGCCACAATAAATGACATATATATCAATGCCAATCGTAAAAGTTGGTGAAACATAAATTCCAGAATTCAACACACGAAATCCAGAAATCACAAGAAAAGGATGGCAAAGACATTGATGTAGTGCAAACGGTACATCCAATGTATCAAAAGCATATCATTGATGTAGTGCAAACGGTACATCCAATGAATAAAAAGCAAAGACATTGATGTAGTGCAAACGGTACATCCAATGTATCAAAAGCATATCATTGATGTAGTGCAAACGGTACATCCATTGAACCAAAAGCAAAGACATTGATGTAGTGCAAACAGTACATCCAATGTATCAAAAGCATATCATTGATGTAGTGAAAACGGTACATCCAATGAATCAAAAGCAAAGACATTGATGTAGTGCAAATGGTACAGCCAATGTATCAAAAGCATATCATTGATGTAGTGCAAACGGTACATCCAATGAATCAAAAGCAAAGACATTGATGTAGTGCAAACGGTACATCCAATGTATCAAAAGCATATCATTGATGTAGTGCAAACGGTACATCCAATGAATCAAAAGCAAAGACATTGATGTAGTGCAAACGGTACATCCAATGTATCAAAAGCATATCATTGATGTAGTGCAAACGGTACATCCAATGAATCAAAAGCAAACATATCGCACATGCTAGTCTAAGACATAAAATGATCGTCATGATCAAAGAGAAGTGTCAATTACAGTAAGCTAGTAAATATATGAGCTTAGCTTCATGTCCCATAACCACTAGCTTAACTTAAATATTTATGAACAAATTATAAATCTCCACTAGAAAATTGTCACAAGGGTTTCAATCGAACAAGTCCAAGAATTAACCGACGAAGTAAACGCAAGCGTTTCATACCACTTGTTTTACTAAGCCGTTTAATTAGATTTCTCATACGAGTGAGGTAAAGGCTTGTATATACTAATAGATTGGAAAACGGTTTAAGAAAACGAGCTTTATAATAAAATAGTGTTGAAATCATTTGAAGAAAGAGTTTTGATATTTACTACTAGTATAGAAAACCTTTATATTTTTAAAGTGACAAATCACAAAGAAGATTGTATAAACAATCAATCACTAAGATTCACATTCGAAAACGTGAATAAAATCCAAAGAAATCGATACCGAATCCATCGAAATGGATATTCCAAGAATTCCCGAAGAAAATAAGTCATCAAAGTCAATAACAAATGATAACAACAAATAGGGAAATAACACAAATCGATTAGAGTTGGAAATTCAAACAACTAGGCAAAATAGGCATAGTTGGCAAATAGCAGCAGGTCGGTCAACCGGACTCCCTGAGTCGGGTGACCGAACAGGGGTTGGAAGTGCTCGGGGCACCAGGTCGGTCGACCGGCCTAGGGGCTCGGTCGGCCGAAGCCTGTACCCAGCACTTCCAAACAGAGGCAGGAAGTGCCTGGGTAGCAGGTCGGTCGACCGGACCCTGAGCTCGGTCGGCCGAACCTGCTGCCAGCACTCCCCTGCCCTATTTCAAAAGAGGTGCAAACTCGATCAAATTGCATTCGCTCGAGCAACGGCGCTAAGGGTTTATGCCAATCGACTACCCGACCCTATAAGCTCTTCGATGCACAATCAAAAACACATTCAAACATCAAAGCTAGGATTTTTGAAGATTTAAACCCAAAACACTAAAAATTGGAATATTCACCAAATCAATCCAAACCAAAAGCAAATGCACACGAATAAGTGTTAGGAATTCATACCTAACAATCAAAGATAATTCATAGACTTAGATGTGAGATTAAAAATCTCACCTTTAAACCCAAATCAATGAATGAGAAGCTTGAAGACAAGGGAAGATCAACCACACTTCAATCTCAACACTAGAAGCTTGAATCTAAGCTTAAAAGAAGAACATTCCCTAAGTTAGGTGTAGGAAATTTCTGAAATCAATGAGAGAATGAGTTGGGGAAGAAGAAGGAGATGCTTACCAATGGGTTCTCTTGAGTTTGGAGGTAGAAGATGGATTTGCTAATGGAAACTAGGGCTTAGGATTTCCTAATTCCTTTTCTCTTCCCCCATTTTTGATGAAGCTTGAATGTATTAGGAAATTATGAAGGAATGAAGAGGATAAGGGGTTGGGACTGAATACATAAGTGGGGTTATTGGGCTCAGCCCAAGCCAAAGCCCTAAGTGAAAAAGTGGCAAAAATCAACTTTCTCCAAACATATCGAAGTTTATACTCAAAAAGGTCGCAAATGTCATTTTGAACTCAATGGGGGTGGTCTCGAGTCCCAATTCGACTGTCTGCAAAAAGTAGATTTTCGGACCAAAATCCGACGAACGATAAAATATTTAAATATAAAATCGATAAATATGCGGGTTGTTACATAAGTGGTCATTTCGTGACGTTATTCAAGAAAATAAAAAATTAGTGATAGACATGCCTAGGGAGGTAATCGCTAAATAAATTAATGATAACTCAATAATGAAAGCCTAAAATACAAGATTGGTAATGTTTAAATGGATGATGGATGATTCTATGATTTGGTTCATAACTGGATGTTAGTAATAGGGTATAATTACTTTGAGTTGAAAACTTATATATGACATGATTCATAATTGAATGAAAGCATATGATACACTTATGGATTGCATGTCATGCATAAGGTGGCTCTTGATAATTATGCTTGTATATGTATGATACAATGTATATTGATATTGATAGAGTTAGAGGTATGCCCTAGAGGAAATTATGTAATTTGTTACATATATCTAACTCGATAACCAGTCATGTTCGAAAAAAATCTTTCTATTATGCACTTGATATAATGTGTTGTATTGATTAATTAATTTAGTTAAAAGTATATCTAATAGAATGTCTATAAATGGTATGTTTTGTTATAGTAGTTACAAAGCGTTGTAATTTATCACAATGAAAACAAATATACCTTTTTAAATGTTCCTAATCAAGATGCATCGAGATTGGATGTCTATGTATCCGTTGAGCATAACACTCTCCAAATATTAGATAGTGTATTAGTCATGACTGCTGGTGGCACTAGAGGTTACGCTTATTGGATAACTATGGTGCGACTCACTCGATAGTTTTATATTGGTTACTAAACTGAAGTCAAACAGAAAATATCAATATAACTAATTTATGCAGTTCTCTCAAGTTGAGAATACCATAAATCTTCAATATAAAAATTCCTCTTTGATTATAGTCAAATCATGGCATTATGTCGATCGAGTGAGTGTAGTTGGGTCGAGTGGAAGTATTGGAAGTGAAGCTCTATTCAAGAGGGGATTTGTTTTCCCAGTTATATGGGTTAGTATCACGGTCAACTCAAGTCAACTAAAAGTAAAATCTCTAGCCAGAGCAGTTTGGTTAATAATTATTATTATCGAATCAAGGACTTTGTGTTCGGATTATAGAGGTGAATGTGGACGATATTGGAATTTTGACCATTATCAAATTGCATAAGTCCATATTGATATAGTTTTGATAAAGAGAATTGGTGTAAATAAAAGTCACAGTCGGAAAATGCTTAGTAAAATGAAGTTAGATTTTACCAAAACCACGTAAGAGATAAATTTGGCCAAAATGTCACACCATCTGCTAAGTGATGTGTGAACGTTAACATTCGAATAGTTTGATGTGAATCGTTGACCAAATTTACACCTAATGAGTTAGAAAACATTGTACTATGCTCGTTGTACAAGAACAACGCTACATCACAACAGTTTCTATTAGCGAAGTGATAGCATCCAATAGTGATCATGTTGATTAGTCTGTGGTACCAAAAGAAAGTTGGGGCAAGGTACTCCAATCTGAATGAACAAGAGTAGTGAAGCTAAGGTAGCTAATTACGTCCTAAAAGTGATTGGTAGTTGCATAAATTGGACCGAAGGAAGGTAGCGTAGCTCTAACAAGGGACAATTGGCCAATTATGTTAATCTAGGGCGGCTTGCAACTATTACAAAGATACAGAGGTAGCGTAGTTGGAAAATCTAGTTTTTTTGCTCAAAAAAGAAACTTGGCTTCTTTTCGGGGATGCCTCTTTAAGCAACCAAAAGAGACCTTCAATTAGCAAGAAACATACCCGCCCTTTAATTAGATTATAATTGTTATAAATTAATTAATATTTATGAAATATTAGTTATAAAATTATGATTATGACTTGAGGGATACTATTCAATATATTTATAATAGTTATAAATATATCAATCGATATACGATATCGATAAGCGATTAAATTAGATTTAATTAAATAATATTTCCTATAGGATTAAATAGGATCTTGGCCCATGATGATGGGTGACTATTTTAGTTAAATAGAGACTAAAGGGGATGGCTCAAATTAGTTAGGGTTATGGGGTTTTGGATTGCTCAGATTGAGAGAGAACTGGTATGAGCTGAGATCCACTATTCTCTCTTTTCTATCCACTATTTAAACACCTATAACCCTAATTGAAAAGAATTTTTACTGCCATTCCTACCTTCCATTGATGACCGACTTTAATCCTTAGGAGCCCTATTATATCAAGCTCAAATGAATTCAAGATCAATTATTATTCGATAGTCAAAGGTCAATGACTCAAGGATTAACAGTCTGTCAAATTGAAAAGCTATAAGCGGAGAGAGTTCATCATTACAAGGCATGTTTTTAGGCACTGGTTCTCAGGTATATTATTCATTGTATTATAGCATATAATTTCTGATTAACACACATACACATATTATAAGTTAGGTGAGATTCTTATATGTATTGTTATTGTCATAATCTAGACTAGTTATGTGCATGTATTCACTTTTAAACAACAATTTTCTTATATACGTCAGATAAGTACAGCCGAATTTTTAAATACAATAATAATATTTTATTATTATTATTATTATTATTATTATTATTATTATTATTATATGCATATGCACACATATGCTTTATGATTGTATATATAGGGTTCACATTTAATTATAATTCATTCTATGGTAATAATTGATCCTATAATTTTAGGCATGTATATTTACAATAATATAATTTTCGAGATCCATGAAATATTTTTATAATTAATTAATATTATTTAAATCAATATATATATATATATATAAATCTTATAAAATAAAATATGTTTCCAAAATTACCTTTTAAATTTTATAAAATTATTTTATCATAAGAAAAGCCGTCGACGAGAAAATGAAACTAAAAATCAGTTTTTGCTATTTTTAAAAGTTATTACAATTAACGACCAAAAATTTAATTAATAAAAAAAAATTGATCAAAAAAATTATTGAAATTTTTTTCAAACTTCAAAATATCATATAGATTTTCTGAAAATTTCAAATTTGAATAAAATATCCCATAAATATTTTTTATTAACATTTTATCTAATTTCGAGGATAAAATCAATTAATATGCATACTAAAAAATAAAAATAATAATAGAATTTTACAATGTTGTGCTTACGATTTGATAGTATAAACAAACTATATTGTTAACTAATATATATATAATAAAAAAATTATTATTTTGTCATTATAGATATACATATATATTTAGTTCATAATTTATCAAAAAAAGATAAATATATTATATTCGTATATATTAATATAAATATATTTTTTAAATACTTACATATATATAAAATTATTTAACCAAAATTAACATATACTTCTTTTGGCAAAGCCAGCCGGCTTTGTAGCGGGTTGTGCTACTGTATAGAAATAAGGAATAGGTGTTCTGCACATGCACAGAATAACTGAATATGGTTTTATAGTGGCCATACACTTAAGCTACATACAGGTCAGAAGCTAAAATGCCTCTGTAACTATAAATAAGACATGCGTATACTGCTAATGATTGGACACAATATCCTCCTGTCCTAAACTGACATTGCCATCGCTGGCAGGGCCAATAACATTAGAAAAAACCGGTGCAAGCGAAGGATAAACAGACCTCGATAACAAAGAATACAGATAATTCCTATCCTAATATGCATCCTGAAATAAAAATAACAGATTATGGTAACATTCAGATCCAGAAGTAGACAAAGAAAACCCTTCCGCCACAACCTAGTAGTAAGTGCCCAACTCTCATCATCTTCTCCAACATACAAATAATATTGTCTTAGTTCTGGATTATACCTCATTTCTTATTCAGCGTGAACCCATGCGTGCTTAACTTTATCCCAGTAAATATCCCCATCATCCGAGGAAGAATCGGCTTCCAACTCAGTGACAGAAGGAGTGGTTGTCACTTTAGGAATTGCAGGAGGAATTAAGATTGGAGGAGAAACCAAAGGAGAGGGATCACAAGACTTGGGTACCCATTTCAATACCGGTTTTGGGAGAGGAACCTTTGTAGGAGGGGACAAGTGAACAACTATGCACATAGCTAACGAATGGCCAAAGGAATGACACATTATGAAAATTTCAGGTTTCTGTTTGCACTGTACGTCTACTTCCACTTCATTTCCTATATCTAGCTTACTTTAAGCTTTGTAAGCAAAGATTATGAAGGGTAATCTCAATCAACGCTTTGGCATACGTAAGGTTCCTACGGGATTCAATATTCGAATCAAAACATTTTAGTTCACCAATAAGACTAGCCAGCCAATTAATACCTATCAAAGGTTGCAAGGCAGAAGAGATGTGTGTGAAAATTGCCCAAACAGGAATAGATAAAATTTTCTCTCTCGCTTTATCAACCCCAAGACTACTCGGAGCAACAATAAAAGGTTTGGCATCAATTACTAATAGGCTAGATTCTAGATATCTCAATTTATCTTGCACATTTCCAAATTTGAAATAAAACATAAAGTTGAAATGGTGTACCTGAAGACGACCTCTTGGTTTCCTAATACATTTACAAGTGTCACAAACAACCATGTACCGAGCCACGCTGTCTAGAAAAAACCTACCAAATAATCAGACCATGTTTTAACACCCTCTTGAACAACCACAACTGGCAAAATTAAAATGTCATCTTGCACAACTGATTTGAAAGACCTAGGAGTATAGATACCAGCATTCTTGGGTAGAGATTTGAATAGAGGGGACCAATTAGACTGGGCAGGCATAGCATTATCGGATGGATGGAACCACATTGCCTAACAGGGCCACACTACTTCAACATTCTATTTTTTGTTTCAGAAGAGACTGCCTTTAATAAAGTGGAAGGCACAACCTCACTAATATTTACTTTCATAGATTCAGTTTCAAGTTTGATTTTATTAAAGCAGGCAACCAGAGGAATATTAACCTCGTTGACACCAATGTGAATTTGTGCACTACCTTCAATTTTTCCATCAGTAATGGACCATTTTCAAGATTAGCAGTAACCATAGGAGAAAATTAACATATACTTATATATATAATATTTATATAAGCAACATGTTTAAATACATACATATATTTGGATAACATACAATACATTGTTAAATCCCTTAATTTACGATTTCGACGATGACAACTATACAATGGAAATCATATATATCATACAAGTATACAGATACGAATTCAAAGCAAGACAAACCACTACTGTGACAAGACGATGACTAAAGTACTGAAGAGATTCATCTACCAAGTTTCACGAAGATCGAAGAGAGACACCTCAAGAATAAACCCAGGAGAACATCACTTAACAGGTTCAGACATCTGAATGTAGAACTTTAGACGTCTAAATGTAGAAGATGAATAAAAATAATAATAGGTTCTTAGACGTCTAAAAACGCCATTCAGACGTCTGAAACTGGGCTCGGGGTAGATAATTCAAATTACAACTATCATCTCCAAAGAGACACAACTCCATCTCTCCTACACAACATTTCACCAATGAACAGTGACGACTCTAGACTGAAAGGGAAGAGATGTAACTACTAGAAGCAACCTACTACAACTATATAAACAAGGATCAAGAAGGATCAAAGTACTTAACTAATTCACTCGACTCTCTATCTTGATCATCTCTTGTTCTCCACTTGCTATGAAATCTTCAAATCTGAGATCATACACTTTTTGTATTCAATCATTCAAGAGATATTGGAAGTTCAATTGTACTATATAGTCAAATGTTGTGTAATAGAGAACACATTCTTGAAAGAGAAACTCTGTTATTGTAAACATGTTCCGTCGGGTGAAATGATGGTTATTTGGTGAAAGGAAATTCCGAAGAGGAGCTTCGGGACTGGACGAAAGATGGGGGTCCGAACCAGTATAAAATCACTGGTGTGGTTATTCTTATTTACATACTTTACTATTTTTACACTATAGTTTAAATTAGTCATATACTTGTCATTTGTATAATCGATCCATCATACTATAGACTTTCAATTGGTACCAGAGCTTGGTTTGATCAAAAGTACTGTAACAAGTTTTTGAATTACTAATATGGCAAGTATCTTTCAAGAAGGTCAATCTATCGCACATCCCCCATTATTTAATGGCTCCAACTATGCATATTGGTCAACCCGTATGCGTATTTTTATAGAAGCCAATGGTCTAAAAATATGGTCTGCTACACAAAATAAATATGAAGCACCTGACACGACTATAAGCACATGGACCAATGCAAAAAAAACCTTAGCCTCAAACAATGCTAAAGTTATGAATGTTTTATTTTTCTCTCTTGATAAAAATGAATTTTCACGTGTCATGTTATGTACCACTACGTTTGACATTTGGCGTACTTACAAATTACACGCGAAGGTACAACAAAGGTCAAATAAACTAAGATTTCAATTTCGCAAAACCAATTCTCCTCATTCAAAATGAAGCAAAATGAAACTATTGTTGACATGTATTCTAGATTTCAAACTATTCAACATGATCTTATGGCATTAGGAGTTAAGTTTATCGATTTTGATTTAGTTTCTCGAATACTCAATTCTTCAACATCGAATTGGGAAAGGAATGTATTAGCTATTGAAGAAGCTAATGATCTTTCTACTCTCAAGGTTGAAGAGTTGATAAGAAATTTAATGTCCTATGAAGCTAACTTACAGGCAAGAAAAGAACAAAATGTTGAAAAGAAGAACATAGCATTTCAAGCAAAGAATGATGACTTGGATTTGGATGAAGAAGAGATAGTATTCATTGTCAAGAATTACAAAAAATTCAAGAAATTTAGAAAGATGACCAAATTCCGAAAAGAAGGGAAGTCCAATACAACAAACCTATCTCAAATCAAGTGCTATGAATGTGACCAATACGGAGGCATAAAGAAGGATTGTCCTAAACACAACAATGAGAATAGTAATTTGATTAAGGAAAATATTGAACTAAAAAGTAGTATAGAAATTTCAAAAACTAAAATTTGTGAATTAAGGGATAAACTAGAAAAAATGACTAACAATGTTTAAAGTTTAACAAAGGAAAACAAGATCTTGATAATTTAATTAAAATTTCGAAACCTTTTGGCAATCGAAATGGATTAGGATTTGAAAAGAATTCACAATAGAAGAAAGGTAATACTATAAAGTGAAATATCTTGTATCAAAATTTCAAAAAGACACCAAAATTAAGTAAAGATGAAAAACCTAAAAATACAAAAATTTGGACACCAAATTCTAATAATAAGTTAATTAGACAAAAACATATTGATAGTTTTTTATCAAGTGTAGTATTCAATAATAATTATGTTTTTAAAGGAACCAAACCCACTTGGGTATCGCTACCCTCCCCTCCTAACATTTAGGACCCTAATAAAAGAAGTGGGTACGAATTGAATGATTTTTCTTTTGTAGGTACCCAAACATAAAAGCAAGGAGAAATAGATACTCGATAATGGCTGCTCAAAACACATGACCGGGCATGCCAAGATGCTCTCAAATATAAAATATATTGAAGGAGGCACCGTAACATTTGGAGACAAGTCAAAACGATATGTCATCGGAATTGGAGAAGTCATAAACATCGGTATTTCTAACTCTCCTATTGTTTCTAATTTTATTAGTAGAAAATTTAAAACATAATTTACTTAGCATTAGTCAAGATGATATAGGTTTTCAAATAAATTTCGAGAAAAATCGATGCAATATATTTGATAATAATAAAATTTTATTATGATGTTGAAATAAAAATATTTATAGTTTGAATATGAATATAAAACAAAATTTTGATTTATGCTTGACCGCTAAACTTGATGATCCATGGCTATGGCATAAACGATTTTGTTACATGAATTTCAAATTTATAAACAAATTATCAAAACGTTAACTAAAAAATAAATTATAAAATAGACAATTTGTGTGATGCATGACAAATTGGAAAATTAAAAAGGAGTTCCATTAAATATAAAAATAATATTTCAACAAAACAACTATTAGAATTGTTGCATTTAGATTTATTTGGTCCTACTCAAGTAAGATCAATAAATCAATAAAACACAAAAGTGACACTTTTGGTATGTTTAAAATTTTTGCAAAAAGAATTAAAAATCAAATGAATTTGAAAATTAAAAATATTCGCAGTGATCACGGAGGAGAATTCTAAAATGAACTTCTTACAAATTTTTGCAATAAAAAGGGAATTAATCATAATTTTTCAATTCCACGTACACCACAACAAAACGCTGTAGTTGAATGGAAAAATCGAACATTACAAGGATGTGCAAGAACAATATTAAACGATAGTAATCTATCAAAACATTTTTGGGCTTAAGCTATTACTACGGCTTGTTATGTTATGTTTTGAATAGAGTGACGCTACGACCAATGACAAAACCACTCTTTGTGAAATATTTTTTGGCAAGAAACCCAAAGTATCATATTTTAGAATATTTGGATCAAAATGTTTCGTATTAAATACTAAAGACAATCAAGGAAAGTCTGATCCTAAGGTCGATGAACGAATATTTGTTGGCTATTCGGATCGGAGCAAAGCTTATAGAATTTATAACAAAAGAAAAAATATCATAGAAGAAAGTTTACATGTTTCTTTTGATGAAAATTTTGTAACTACACAAATTAATGACGAAGAAGAAATACATCCAAATGATTCTTCTAACACGCCACACAATAATAATGAATCTATTGATCAAAATAACACTCTAGTTTCACCTCCTAGGATTTTAAAGAATCATCCTATAGATAACATTATTGGAGATTTAAATTCTAGAGTAACTCTAAATCAACTTAATCAAATAAGTCATGTTGCATTCATTTTAAATTTTAAACCAAAAAACTATAAAGAAGCTTCTAAAGACGATTTTTGGATTTTAGCTATGCAAGAAGAATTAAATCATTTCGAACGAAATAATGTTTGGGAACTCATTCCAAGACCGAAAGATCAATCCGTCATTGGAACTAAATGGGTATTTAAAAATAAAGCCGATGAAACCGGAAATATAATTTGAAATAAAGCATGTTTAGTAGCACAGGGGTATAACCAAGAGGAAGGAAATGATTACGATGAAACTTTTGCACCTATAGCTAGATTAGAAGCTATACGGAGTCTACTCGCTTTTGCTTGTCATAACAATTTTAAGTTATATCAAATGGATGTCAAAAGTGCATTTTTGATATCAAAGAAATGTTTATGTTGAACAACCACCATTATTTAAACATGAAAAATTTCCAAATCATGTTTTTAAATTAAATAAAGCATTATATGGGTTAGAACAAGCCCCTAGAGCATGGTACGATAGGCTTAAAACTCATTTAATCTCATCAGGATTTCCAATTGGTAAAATTTACATGACTTTATTTATTAAAAGAGAAAATAATGATATTTTAATTCTTCAAATTTATGTCGACGATATCATATTTGGATCAACTAATGAAAATTTATGTGTAAAATTTTATAATATAATGAAAAATGAATTTGAAATGTCACACATGGGAGAATTAATTTCTTTTTAGGATTACAAATAAAGCAACTAGAAAATGGTACCTTTATACATCAAGAAAAATATTGCAGTGAACTACTAAAACGTTTCGGTATGGATAAAACATCTGGTAAACCTACTCCTATGAGTACTACGGTTCATCTTGATAAAGATGAAAACAGAAAAGATTTTGAAGAAAAATTATATAGGGGTATGATTGGTTCGTTATTATATTTAACCGCAAGTCGACCCGATATGATGAGTGTTTGCCTTTGCGCACGTTTTCAAGCAAAATCAAAAGAATCTCATCAAAGAGCCGTAAACGTATTTTGAGATATTTATCTAACACGGAAAACAATGGACTATTCTATCCAAAAGGATCTTCCTTTGAACTTGTATCATTAAGCGATGCAGATTTTGGAGGATGCAAAACGGATAGAAAGAGTACTAGTGGAACATGTCATTTCATCGGACAATTTTTCATCTTATGGTTTAGTAAAAAGCAAAATTGTGCTTCTTTATCTAGTTGTGAAGCCGAATATATTTCAGCGGCATTAGCATGTGCACAAGTAATTACATGCAACAAACCTTAAAAGATTTTGGAAAAATAATTGAAAAATCCCCGATTTATTATGATAATACTAGCGCAATCAATCTATCTAAAAATGCGGTAAATCACTCTAGAACTAAACATATAGATATAAGACATCATTTCTTAAGAGATAACGTCGAAAAAGGAACTATAACTCTAGAATATGTTAACATTGAAAATTAAATAGCCGATATCTTTACAAAACCATTAAACGAACAAACTTTTATAAAATTACGATGAGACTTAGGCATTTGTTCACTTAATGAACTTTTAAACAAAGAAAATTTTATTATATCAACAAGTTTATTAGTTTGTTAAAAACCTTTAAAAATTTAAACAAGAATTTTGCACCATGAACAAACTACCTATTTTTATATTTGGATTGCTATAAAAACTAACTTTCTGAAGTTTTTTAAACATAGCAAATATAATAATCAAAATGTCATCTCAGGAAATAACTTCGTATAACTCTGAATCGCCATCCTCAAATGTATCCATTCCTTCTTTTCATACTCCTTCACCTCCTCGTTTCCTACCTTCTCCTGACTTATCAAAAAGTTGATGGGGATTATCACCTCTACTGACGAAAGCCAAACGAGAAAAATCACCTACAATCCATGAAAAACTTGATGAAATATCACATTATCAATTCGCAATGATGGATGCTCAAAAGGAAATGTACTATAAACAAGAAGGAACAATCAAACATTTGAACTTCCTGGAAAAGGCTCTATATGCTATATGTGGTCATTCTCCAACAAAGAAGTGTTTACATAAAAAATCTCCAAGCTTTGTTGAAACTCCTAAAGACGAACCGTCAACTTCGTCACCCAAACCTCCTTCCTGGTCTGCAATCAACTATGGTGATCCCACCTACGAACCAAATTCATGGGATCGCCGGGAATGGAACCAAGAAAAATAAACTATGACGTTTGGAGACGATTATATACATACATACATACATACATATAAAATTTTATATTTGTATTATATTGTATTCTATTCAATAAATAAAGTTTTTCTTCACAAAACTCTCAATAAAAAGCTAATCTGGAGTTTTCAAATGTCTGAAATAGATTCCAGAAGTCTGAACTAAGAACCTGGAATAAATTATATGTTCCCAGACGTCTGAACTCAAGTCCAGACGTCTGAAATCACTCTCTGTCTCACATTAAAACTTTCCAGACATCTGAGTTTTGATTCCAGACGTCTGACTTTACTTTCTATTTCTAATTTAGACAACTCCAGACGTTTGATCTACTATTTTAGATGTTTGGAACGGGAAACAACAGTTTTGCAAACCCTATGCCTGATCAATCAACCATTATTTCACCACTTCAATTCATATCCAAATTAAAAATTATCTCTCTCAAAATCTCTAATATTGAATTTCTCTTCAAATCAATGTCACCGCGAACTAAAAAGATGGGAATTAAGAAAAGGAAGCATGGAGAAGGATCTTCCTCTCAACCATTGATGGTGACTGATACTGAAATCAACAATTGGTTATTTCAGAATCCAACAAATATACGAAGATTTAACGACTTGAAATTAAGAAGATGCATCTAAGACCTTTCTATAGCCTAATCAAGTTTCCTTTATATGATATGGACGACACACGTGATCAAGGTGAATTGAAAACCCTTATCTCTTTTAATGCCAACGATGTTTCTATCGACCAACTAGATATATATATATCTTTCTTACGCTAATCTGGATAGTCCATCGGTATGGACTAGTGAGAATGATGAAGATTGGTTATGGACGAGTGTCTATGGGACAACAATCAAGTTAACCCCCGCTATAATTGGACGATTCTTAGAGTGCTCTTATACGGGTCAAAATTTATCTGAAATGGACGACATACGATTCAAACCTCGTGATACTATCACTCGTCAATTATGGGAAAATCAAATGCCTCAATTTTCGTTCAAATTCCTTAGGCCACGTGCTAGGCTCCTTACCTGAATGCTTATAAATACCATTATCCCTCGATTAGGTAGCCATGAACAAATTACTAATCTTGAACACAAAGCACTATATGCATTATTTGGTCGAACTAAGATCAATTGGGCTCAGTTCATTTTCGATAAACTAAAAGGTTTTTGGAATAGATCTTGCCATACAATCATTTACCCGGCTTATAGTATGTGAATTCTCAAAGCACTAAACATCCCATCGTACATTTCTGCTTTTGAGGAGTTACCTATCAAATATAATGGAACAAATTTTTTCAATCTTATACATTAGCCGGAGGAACCACCATCTTCTATAACTTTTCTAGAATGGAAAAATGCACAAGATCAACCTCCTCCTCCTCAATAACAACAACAACAACAAGAAGGTGATTTTGAACTACGAAGGCAACCATCTCCACCTCCTCCTTCCTCATTTAAATATCACTTCGATATGGAGATTTTGGAAGCACTAACTCAGCATCATGCTAATGAGAATATGGCTCACTTAACCTTACAATACCAAGTGCTCCTATCAAGAAATCAAATTATCCTTGGTAAACAAATAGCGAAGCTTGATCTCACGTTGTCCACAAGGCTTTCCAAAGTTGAAGACTCTCTTGTTTCAGTGGTTTCCAAACTTAATCATGCACTTCAACAAGTCCATCAACCTTCTTTTGACTGGTCTACACCTTCTCAATCTCATCACAAATTGTTAGAAACCGGCGATAAGAGGAAACGGAAATTAGAATCCTCTCGTGATGAACTACCTTGACTTCATAAGGTAAATATTTTGTTGTAATTAACTCCCTTATCAAAGTTCTGGTAAGACACTATCAATATTCCTCTTTTTTGCGCTTAATGATGTAATCATAACCTTTTTGTTAGAAAGATAATTAAATACGTACATCATACTTGGTTCTGCGTTATTTTTATAATTCTTCAATTATTTTTTATAATGACAAAGGGGGAGAAAAATAAATATGCACATCTATAGGAGGGATCATATTTAGGGGGAGAACCTTTCTGTAATTGTTATCTAAGTACATTATATAGTTGTTATCATCAAAAAGGGGGAGAATGTTAGAACCCTTGGTTTACGATTTCGATGATGACAACTATGCAATGGAAATCATATATATATATATATATCATACAACTATATAGATACAAATTCAAAGCAAGACAAACCACTACTGTGACAAGACGATGACTAAAGCACTGAAGAGATTCATCTACAAAGTTGCACGGAGATTGAAGAGAGATACACTCAAGAATAAACCCAGGAGAACATCACTTAATAGGTTCAGACGTCTGAATGCAGAACTTCAGACGTCTGAACGTAGAAGATAAACAAAAATAATAATAGGTTTTTAGATGTTTGAAAACACCATTCAGGCATCTGAAACTGGGCTCGAGGCAGATAATTCAAATTACAACTGTCATCTCCGAAGAGACACAACTCCATCTCTCCTCAACAACTCTTCACCAGCGAACAGTGACGACTCTAGACTTAAAGGGAAGAGATGTAACTAATAGAAGCAACCTTCTACAACTATATAAACAGGAATCAAGAAGGATCAAAGTACTTAAAATAATTCAGTCGACTCTCTATCTTGATCATCTATTGTTCTAATCATCCACTTCCTATCAAATCTGCAAATCTGAGATCATACACTTCCATACTCTCTCGAACAATATTGTATTCAACCATTCAAGAGATATAGGAAGTTTAATTGTACTATATAGTAAAAATCCGTGTAATAGAGAACACATTCTTGAAAAAGAAACTTTGCTATTGTAAACCAGCTCCTCCGGGTGAAGTGAGGATTATTTGGTAAAAGGAAATTTCGAAAAGGAGCTTTGGGACTGGACGTAGGACGGGAGGTCTGAATCAGTATAAAATCCTTGGTGTGATTATTCTTATTTACATACTTTTTACTATTGTTACGCTATAGTTTAAATTAGTCATATACTTGTCATTTGTATAATCGATCCACCATACTATAGACTTTCATACATATGGGATGAGCTAGCATGTTTATTACGATGTAAATTCCAACACCCATAGACGGGAATATTATACCTTCAGAGGCTTATATGTTACACAACAGACACACACACATATGATACATATGCGCATATTTATATATATTAAAATATAAATTAAATAAAAAATATAATTTACAAAATAAAATAAAATAAGAGATTTTATTTAAATAAAATTTAGAAATATTCTAAATAAACTAGACTTCATAGGCCTAATATAGATTCGATCAGAGAAAAAATTAAACTCATTCATAACTTTCACTATGGGCTGGTCCTGTTCCAATAATATTATCAAAGCCCAAGAGTCTATGCAGTCTAAATTAGCCATGTTATAGTTAACTATTAGGCTCACAGCCCAAAAGTTGTCCATAATAGAAAAAGCTCAAATTTGAATTAGGCCTTGGGCTTATTTTCAAAATTGTTTAAAAACTAAAAATATAAGATTTTAAATTTAAAATCAGATATACATATATTATAAAAGTTATAATATAATAAAAAATTTCAAAATGTTTTAAAAATAATATAAATTAATTTTGAAAATTTAAATTTATTAATAAGATTAATAAAATAAAAAAATTATTTAAATAAGTTAATTAATCAAAAATATATGCACATGTTATATATTTTTGGTATATATTATGATATTTTAATGTCATAAATATACATTTATGTATGTAATATAATTTTTTGAAATTAATATAATTTAATTAATTTTTTTAATAAAATAAATTAATTAATTAACTAAATGTTAATTAAATAAATAAATTAAAAATTAATGGAATAAATTAGTTAATTAAAGGTTAATTAAATTAAAAATATGGATATATGAGATATGTGCATTATACTATAAAATTTATATTATATAATAATTATTAAATATAAGTATTATATCAAAATTAATATATAATTAATTAAAATGTTAATTAAATAAAATTAATCTAATTAATATGATACATACTAAGTAATATAAAATATAAAGGTTATACAATAACAAAACTTACATAATATAATGTATATTAAATGGTGGAATAGTAAGAGACCCAAATAGACTTAAAGGGTAGATACGTACATATAGTACCTATACCGTGATTTTGGATATGTTTGACAGTTGAATTACGAGGGTATTTTGTAACGACATGGAATTTTAGGTATTTGAATTAGGAATATTTAATTAATTTTAAATATTGAAAAGTTAATTTTATAGGTTAAATAACTTAAATTTCAAATATAGCGTTTTAATTACTAATTTAATTGTTGAATTTAATAATTTAAATTTTTTTAAAACGTTTAATCTTGGATTTTAGTTGGATAAAAATGATTTAAAGGCTTATTTAATTTCTATTAATAAGAATGAAGGCAATTAAACTTTTAAATTGGATTTAAAAGCGATTGACTCGATTTGAAAATAACTCGTTTTAATTAACGGGTGAAAATAGCCTTCCGGGGCACTATTTCGAAGAAAAAAGTGTCACTGGATTTAGCGATCAAATGCACCGTTTGGTCGTACTGGATAAAATGCGTTGAAATTAATATCGAAAATTTAATATAATAATTGGGTTCAAAAAGCTATCTTCTATATACGATTCAAATTGGTCTCGAAACTTATTCCATTGCGTTCAAAATAGGGGTATAACATTAGGAACGCTAAGCGGCACACCCCGATAAGGGTTCAGGATTTCAAGTTACTATAAGCGAGACATTTTGAAATTAAATAATTTATATATTCATTGATTTGATTTTTGCCTACCCTAACCCTTCTTATCGGCCACCCTCTTATGTTCGTACGTACTTTTTCTTTTAAAAACACGCCCTCTCTTCATTTTCATGCAAGGAAAAAATGATAGAAAATGAAACTTAAAAAAATTATTTCTCAAATTACATTCATTTGAAAATCGTCAAACAAGTTTTAAAATTCATATTCGAGTGGGATCTAGCTCTTGGCCAAGTATTGGAGGATGCGGCGATGCATTGGGTGATCGACAGTGATGTCGTGAGCTGGTTGAAGGCTAGGGTTGGATTTTTCGATGGTTGTGGTCAACTGATTCGATGAGAGGAGAATGGAGTTGACTTCATCGTCGAGTACCGCAGCTTTTGATGAAGTTAGGTGGCGCGCGGTGAGGCGAGGCGATTCGCTCGCTATAGTGATCAGGCACTGGGTAATGGTCGTGGTTTTCTTAGGAAGGTCGTGCTCGGCGAGAGGAAGTTGTTGGCGAAGACAGAATTCAATTTCGTCGACGAATGTGCCGTATTAGTTGAAAGTCGGGAACGATTATGGTGATTAGGCTGTGACTGTGCATGTTCATTGGAGGAAGAAGATGAAGTTAGGGAGAGGGGTAGAGTTGTAATTAAGGTGAAGATTTGTATTAGTTTGTTTTAATCAATATAAAAATGTTCGATAATAAAATTCATAACTTCTTCATACGAGGTCTGATCGAGACGAAACTTTCTGCATTGCGATCGAGCCAACGAAAGCTTCGAAATGAAACTGGTTTGGATGGATTTAGAGAAGTTAAATTTTAGGCTAAAATCGGAGTCGTTCGGTTTTAGTTCCAAACCAGAATGCATTGGCGACAGCAAAGGATAAATGTGAGTAAATCTCACTCATTTTTGATAATTGGTTTTATTTTAAATAGTTAAAATGATTTATTGGTTGATTGGATGAGTTGATAAATTATTATCAATTGGATGTCATATTATATATATTAGTATATATAAGTAGTTGGATTGAATATCCCGCCGATTAAAGCGGATGAGACACTATGTTCCCCGCATAATAGCGGATGATCCTTTTTATTGAGACATCCGCCTCGAAGCGGTGATTATATTTTTATGATTATATATCATTTGTGGTTGTAGAGAAACAGGTTAGAGGGATCCAATTGGATTCCTCAAAAATGATGAATTTAATTCCATAGGCAGTGATATATGACGTGTTTGAATAATCTGTGATAAATTATGATGTGATTAGAATTTATTAGATGTTATCGTGGTACTGGCCTTAATTTAGGTATATAAATACCATAATTAATATTTTTGAATTTCAAAAGGGAATACAAAGGCGATTTTGGAAATGAAGATATTATATTGAATTTTGGAATTATTTTAAAGGGAATTGATTTGGATGAAATAAATCATTTAACTTTGGATATTTATTATCCATTTCGTAGAATAGTTTCAAACAGAGAACTTAAAATTAAGGATTTTTAAATGATGGATTTATAAATAAGATTCTTAAATACAAAATGGAAGTCGAAATCAAGATTTAAATGGTTTTGGAATATACTTCGGAGTTATTAAGAAATAGATCTATAAATGGGATTTTAAATAGGAATCAATTTATAAATGGAATTGATTAATATGAATCTGTTGTTAACTGAGAAATGGGAGTTGAGTTATAAATTTATAAACGATGTTTATAAATAAATGGAATGATTATCATTTGATAAATTGGAAACAGAATTTCACAGTGTAAATTTAAAATGAGATATGGAAATCGGTTTAGAAAGAAATAACAAATTCTATTTTGGAATTTGGAAATAGTAGTAAAATTAGAAATGTAAATCGATTTGTGGCAAATCGAGAGAGATTTATGAATATGGAAATGGGTATATTGAATTTTGAAAATGGGTTTTCACATGAAGTTAAGATTTTTTTTAGAAAAGGATTTTTATTTATTAAATTATGTAGTTTAAAAACTATTAATTGGATTAAAATATTTCAGAAAGTTAGTTATTTAAAAATTTAAATTTTGTTGAAATGAATTCTAAGTTTATAAACAAGTTTTATAAATCGATTAGAAATTTAATAAATGAATTGGAATTTGTTATTGACGTTTATTTTAGAAGTGCTTTAATATTTTAAATAATCATTTAACCATGTTTTTTTAAATTTATTATTATTCATATCTATAAGTTTTAAAGTAAGTGATTACAATTTATTTATAAATGCTCTCAAGATTTGTGAACCAAGTTTTATTTAATGGATGTGATTTTATAAGAGAAAATCTAATAATGGAATTTGGGAACTTAAGAAAATTTGAGAAAAGGAAATTTCCAAATTGTTTAGATACACGAACTTTAAAGTGAATCTGAATTCATTAAAGGAGTTATTAATTGTTAGTTGGATTATAAATAAGTATGATCGATAAATGTTTTGGAAACTGTAAGGGAATTAATAAAATTTTGAAAATTTATGAATAAATATGTAATATTTCCTAAGTATGGATATTAAAAATGATTTCGAAAATATACTTATAATATTTTCCTAAGTATTGAAATATAGGGTTTTGGAAATATTTTAACTATGAAATGATTTTATAGAAATATTTTTCTAAGTAATGGATTACAAGTTGAAAATTTGGAATATTTCGAAGTGTTGATATAGTTTGGAAATATCCTGTATGGATAAAGAAATTAAAATTGTTTTCAAATATCGAAAAACTAGAAGAGACTTGAACATATATCTTTGTAAAGATATTTGAAATAAATGTTTTTGGAAGATTTATAATATGTCTAAGGGACTTTTTATATGTGTAATTTGATAGTTAAATAATCGACTATCAAATTTGAAGAAATCCGTTGATCGTTTCGAAGAGACCAGGATCAGATTTAATTATCTGAAAACCACTTCAATCTGATTTGAGCATTGCGAGTTGTGATATTGTGAAGATGGTAAAGACGGTGATTTTAGAGATTAGGTTTGTTCAGACCCATAATAATTTGTATAGATGAATGCTATCAACATATTGTCATTGGAGGGAAATGAGCATTTTAAGTGTAAATTTCTTGAAAGGTAATCATAGCCTCAAGCCTCATCAACCAGGAATGACTGAAAATCAGAGGAGATGCAGCAAGGATAAGTGGGTCACACCCATAAGGGCATGTTGTCACCTTTCTAAATACCCTACATCTACATATTTATGGGTTGGTTGTGCATAAGATCTCAAAAGGGTTGCAAAGAAACCGGGGTGATGACAAAGTCAGTACTATCCAGTAAGGGGTAGGCCGGTCTTGTGTTGGCAGGGATCGATAGATTTGATCTTGGTATATTTTCTAAATGTTTATCATGATAGGTGGTACCCCAGTTCCCAGTCATTGTATGAAATCCATTCTCCAATAAGCGTCGTCTGGTTTTAATTGTACTTAACTATGTTGAAATGTGAGATGCAAGCATTTCAACTTTTTAAAATACGTATTTATACTTAGACACTATTATGATATCATAGAATTTGTATATAAAACTGTTTTTGGTTATCGTAAGGTAAAAACCCATTGTGTTTATGTGCGGTGTTGGATATGTATCTACCACCCACCGAATCAAAGCGAACCAACTCGAAATAACATGTCGAACCATCCAGAAGTAGCATGCCGAACCAACTCGAAGCAGCCACCACCGAATCAACCTCCTGCCGAACCACTCACCACCGGATCAACCCATGCCGAATCAACCTCCTGCCGAACCAACACTCACCACCGAGCCAACCCATGCCGAACCAACCTCCTCCAAGACAACACCGAACCAAAGCCTCTCAGCATACCACCGGTCCAAGGCCACACCAACCCATGCCGAACCAACCCCCTCCACGCATCACCGAACCAATGCCACTTCACTCACGACCGAATCAAACTCAACTCAGCTACGACCAAACCAACCAGATGTGCCAGGCCAAATTGCTTCAGCCCAGGACCACCAGCAGCTATATTCATACAGGACCTCTGCCCCTAGCCTCACTCTATAAATAGAGGGGCAGGGGTACAACAATGGCAGACAAGTTTGAGAGCTCAAGCACGGAAGGAACTTTCAAACTACTTTCAGATACTTGTAATCAAGGCTTTGTATTTGTAATCTGAATAAAAAGAGAAGAATAACATATAAACTGGACGTAGGCACGTTCTGGCCGAACCACTATAAATCTGTGTGTCTTTTACATTTTAGTCCCTGCTTTTTACGTATTTGCATAATTCATCCAAATCACTAAGAATCACATAAATTCAACTAAATCACACGACTTGGAGGTGTTTGCCCATTTTTTGTGTAAACATTTTTGGTGCTTTCACTGAGAACCAAACTAGAAGCTACAACTTCTCCTACTCAACCTTCTTCCTCACAGCATCGTTTCTTGCTCCGACAACATGACTTCCAGGCCGAGGAGAGATGTTAACAAAGGAAAGAACGTCGCAACTGGCAGTATCCCAGATCCAGTGGCCCCAAATCAAGAGAATCATCCCGTTTTAACAGCAATACCAGATGAAAATTAGGCAAATCCAACAGCCCCCACCGCGGAACAACCAATTACTAGGGCAGATCTAGACAGGGTTGTAGCTGAAGTAATTAACCGCTTCGCATATCAACAAGAAGCCTTGGTGGACCAACTTATGTCACGCCTAAGGGATGCCTGAAGAGGTTAACAATCATGGGGCGAGTCCCAATCTGGAGGATTTGGAAGGTGACAAAGACCTTTCTTCTTCGAAGAGGTTAACAACAGAAACAGCCATGATAGGAGCCGAGCCCGGTCTCAGCCCGAAGTCCGACCCGAGGAAACACTTGGAGCCGAACCCAACGGGGGAGGTGCCAGGCAAGGGTCGGATATAGCTGAGCCTGTCATGCTACCTAACCATGAAAACACCAGTAGACGGGGTCGTGCTGGAGTCCAGCCCAAAGTTGGACCCGAGGAAGCACTGAGAACAGAACCCAGCAGGGGAAGATCAAGGCAAGGGCCAACTATGGCTGACCCCAGCATGCCTCCAGAAGAGCAGAGACAGCCTTTGGAAAATGTTAGGAGTGACAGACGATACCATCCCTACAAGTCATCTGGACGGAATCAATCCCGCAGGGAAGAACCAAGCTCATTTTTGTCTGCTCCAAGTTCTGATGAAAGGATGGCGCGATTGTTCAGAGAGTGCATCCAACGGGAGTAAAGGGATCGGGGGATAGGTGCTAGGGTAACCATCCCCTTCACACGCAATATTGAAACCGCCATCACCCCCCGGGAATGGAAAATGCCAACAATGGAACCTTACAAGGGAATCTCTGACCCCATCGTACACTTACAGAGATACACCCAGCATATGCTCATGAGCGGAGCAACAGAGGGAGTGTTATGTAAATGTTTCCCACTTTTCTTGGCAGATCTAGCTACCTCCCGGTTCTGCCACCTACCCCAAGGGTCCATCAGCTCGTGGGAAATGTTGAAGGAAAAGTTCATCAGCCAGTTCCGCGTTCATGTGGAACAACCCAAGGACGCTTATTCCTTATCTAATATCAAACAGAAGCCCGGAGAGACATTGCAACAATATCTAACCCGATTCAACGCCGCGGCAACCGCAGTCCAAGATGCCGACGAGAAACTTATCCTAATGGCCCTTTGCAGTGGTGTACATCCAGATATTAAATTTGCTAGAAGACTAACCAAAGAAAAACCAGCTACTTTACCTGATTTCTTCCATGAAGCTGGAAAGTATATGAGACTTGAGGACGCTGCCACCGAGAGGCAATCAGGGCAACAGGCTAAGACGGCTACAGACAGGTTCCCCGCTGCAGCAAAAGATGTTCGAAGAAATGACTCTAGAGATAATGCTGGGGGCAAAAAGGGAGAAAAGCGCTTATATCGACCAGGACCAAGATTTGACTCTTACACTCCTTTGAATGAAACGATCGAAAACATCTTCCTAGCCACTCAAGACGAAGTTAGATACAAGCGCCCTTCGCACAAGAAGGAGTCAGATAGCGCACTCAAATCTAGAAAGTTCTGCCGCTTCCACGAATCCCACGGACATGATACCAATGAATGCCACCATCTCCGGGACTTGATTGAAGAACACATCAGAAGGAGGAGACTGAAGCGCTATGTAAAAGGCCATAACAGAAAGTCGACTCCTGCCAATGAGAGTCCTGGATTGCCCCCCCCAGAAGCCGGCGGGGGAAATCGCAACACCAACAGCTCTAGTCAAGAGAAGATAGTGGTCCACACCATATCAGGAGGACCGCACATCGCCGACAGAAACTGGACGGAGATGGAAAGATACGATAAGTCACCAAGGAACGCTGAAGGCTGCGTTAATTCTGTTATGGAAGAACGCCACCCGAAACGGAAAGAGAATGACGACATCACATTCAGTAGGCGCGATCTAGAGGGAAGACAGTACCCGCACATGGATCCTATGGTCATCTCTGCCTGGTTCGGACCAGCCAAAGTTTTTCGAATTTTAATAGACACTGGAAGCTCGGTGAATATCCTATTCGAGCATGCTTTCGACAAAATGAAGCTATCAATGAAAGATGTGTCTCCCTGCAACAAACCACTACATGGTTTCACTGGAGATGCGAAGATGCCCCTCGGGCAACTGGACCTTTTTGTTGAAATAGGAAGCCATCCTCGCTCCGCTGTGCGAAAACAAACGTTTGTGCTAATAGAAAGCCATTCGGCCTACAATGCCTTTTTGGGAAGACTAGTCTTGTCCGACTTCCAAATTGTCCTAGCCCCGTGGTGCCTGAAGATGAAATTTCCAACCGATAACGGAATAGGAGAAGTAGAGGGAGATCAAGACGCTGCTCGAGACTGCTATGTAACTGAACTTCGCAATAACCGCAGAAAAGATAAAGGGAAAAATGCAGAGACTACTCTCTGCATGAAAAGCTTGGAAGCATAGCAACTAAAGAAAGCCCCTCCTCTTCGATATACCAATGATCCTTTCAACGAATTAGACCCCAGGGACAAAGAGGAGGGGCCACCGCCGAGCCTGCAGAGGCTATGGAATTCGTATCTGTAGACAAACACGACCCAAGTAGACTGCTAAGAGTCGGGTCTCAGTTAAAAAGAGAATTAAAGAATCAACTCATTGATTTTCTTCGCCGCAACATGGATGTATTTGCATGGACGCATGCTGACATGACGGGAATCTCCCCAGACGTAGCATGCCACATGCTTAACATAGATCCCACCAAGGTGCCAGTGAAGCAGAAAAAGAGGAGCATGGGGGCAGAACGGTCAGCAGCCCTCGAGGAAGAAGTGAAGAACTTACTTGCCAATGACTTCATACGTGAAGCCATCTACCCAGAATGGATCGCCAATCCGGTCCTGGTAAAGAAAGCTAATGGGAAGTGGCGAACATGCATCGATTTCTCCAACTTAAATGACGCTTGCCCGAAAGACTGCTTCCCACTCCCCCGAATCGACCAACTCGTAGACAGCACAGCCGGACACGAGCTCTTATCCTTTATGGACGCATACTCAGGATATAACCAGATCCCTATGCACGCCCCCGATCAAGATCACACTAGCTTCATCACTGACCGAGGATTGTACTGTTACAGGGTAATGCCATTTGGACTTAAAAACGCCGGAGCTACTTATCAGCGCCTCGTCAACAAGGTGTTTGCAGAACTGATAGGGCGATCTATGGAAGTTTATGTGGATGACATGCTGGTAAAATCGAGGAAAGCCAACGACTATATAAACCATCTGGACGAAATGTTTCAAGTACTTCGCCAATATGGAATGAAACTAAACCCTCTAAAGTGCTCCTTCGGAGTATCATCGGGAAAGTTCTTGGGATTCATCGTTCATGCCAGGGGGATTGAAGCAAACCCCGAACAAGTTCGGGCTTTGCAAGATATCAAGATACCATCCACTCGAAGAGAGATGCAAAGCCTAAACGGAAAAGTGGCCGCCCTAAGTAGGTTCATCTCTAAGGCAACCGACAAATGCATCCCTTTCTTCGAAGCTCTAAAGAAAGACAAAGGAAAGTTCGAATGGACAGGCGAATGCTCGACGGCCTTCCTTAACTTAATCGGACACCTCCAGAGACCACCGGTACTCTCAACTCCTAATGAAGGCGAGGAACTATACCTGTACCTTGCTGTATCGTCCCACGCTTTGAGCGCCGCTTTAGTGAGAGAAGACAACCGCACGCAGCGACCCGTATACTTGTAAGCAAGAGATTCACAGGGGCAGAAGCCAGATACCCTAGACTTGAAAAGCTAGCATACTGTTTGCTTATCACGTCACGGAAACTGCGACACCATTTCCAGTCTCATTCCATCAGAGTTTTAACCGATCAACCGCTAAGGCAAGTGCTCCATCGCCCCGACACTTCTGGACGATTACTTAAGTGGTGCATCGAACTAAGTCAATATGATATCATTTACCATCCTCGCACAGCTATCAAGGGGCAAGCCATAGCTGATTTCATTGCCGAATTCACTACTAATGAAGGTAAGGACCAATCTAAAATAACAGAAGATATCAAGTGGAATCTCTTCGTAGATGGAGCGTCAAACGAACAAGGGTCGGGGGCAGGTGTTGTGATAATCACCCCCAGGGGAAAGAAGCGGCACTACGCCCTAAGATTGGAATTCGCTGCCACCAACAATGACGCAGAATATGAAGCAGTGATAGCCGGATTAGAACTTGCACTGGAAATTGGAGTCAGTTCTTTATGTCTCCATAGTGATTCTCAACTCATTGTAAATCAAATACCGGGAGACTTCCAGACTCGGGGAGAACGACTCACAGCATATCTAAAAAAGACAAAGCTGTAGCTCAGTCAATTGGATCACTATCTAATCAAACACATTCCTCGAGAAGAGAACCAAGAGGCCGACGAACTAGCAAAGCAAGCTAGTATGAAGAACATCACTATCTTCGGAGCATTAACCATCTCAAAACAGCCGGCACCAAGTTTCGAGCAAGTGAATCTGATAGCTGCAATCGACAAAGAAACTTGGATGACTCCTATCCGGAAATATTTACAAGATGGCACACTGCCCTACAGGCGTAACGAAATCAAGAAAATCTTAAGGAAAACTTCCCGCTATACATTACAAGAAGGCATCCTCTATCGACGCGGCTTCTCTAATCCCTTATTAAGGTGTATCGCTGAAAGGGAAGCCAGGGAAGTCTTATCCAACATCCATCAAGGAAGTTGCGGAGATCACACTGGAGGGCAGACTCTGGCAAAGAATATACTCCGATATGGATATTACTGGCCCACTTTAAACAAAGATGCCTTAGGCTTCGTCAAGAGATGCGACAGATGTCAGAAATTTGCCAAGATTCCTCGACTACCCACAAATGAGATTACTCAAATGACCAGCCCTTGGCCCTTTGCAGTATGGGGAATTGACTTGATTAGCGAACTGCCAACGGGCCGAGGGGAGCCAAATATGCTATAGTGGCAGTTGACTATTTCATCAAATGGGTGGAGGCGGAACCTCTAAATAAAATATCTTCGGCAAAAGTTATCAACTTCTTGACCAAAAATATTCTGTGCAGGTACGGAGTCCCACTCAAGATCATATCAGACAACGGACTTCAATTTGACAGCGAAGAATTCGCCGATTGGTGCCAAGAGCACGGAATTCACAAAAGCTTCTCATCTATAGCTTATCCTCAAGCAAACGGACAAGTCGAAGCTGTCAACAAGATTCTCAAAACCTTAATCAAGAAGAAACTTGAAAAGTCGAAAGGCGCTTGGGTGGATGAACTTCCTACGGCACTTTGGGCCTATCGCACATCTTACAGAACTTCAACAGGGCATACTCCTTTCTCTTTGGCATACGGATCGGAGGCCATGCTCCCAGTTGAAACTATAGTGCCCTCTCACCGTAGGACCCACTACAACCCGGAAGAGAACGAAGAACTCCTCCTCATGTCTTTGGATCTAATTGAGGAGAGAAGAAACGATGCAGCGCTCAAAGCAGCAGCTCATAAGCAAAAAGTTGCAGCACAATACAACTCCAAAGTCAAGCATCGCAGCTTACAAGAAGGAGACCTTGTCCTCAAGCGAATCTTTCCGCGCCCCGAGGCACTAGACCCCATCTGGGACGGACCATATGTAATTCACAAAGATCTCCACAACGGAGCTTATATTTTGTCAACAGTGGACGGAGAGGTGTTCTAGAGGGCATGGAACATCCAACACCTTCGTCGATACTTTTCTTAACTTGTATTGCCCATATGAAGTGAATTAACAAAGAGAATCAGTGGACGTAGGCATTTTCGTGCCGAACCACTTTAAAAAACTTGTCTCTTTTTAACCTGTTCCTTTATATCCTGGCTACTTGTTAACTATATCCTTTTCTGTTGAACAAAATTCTGTGTAATGGCACCTCCATTCAAGCCACATCAGGGCACGGCCTCATCTGGACAAGGCCTAACAGGTACTATGCGATTCTATGCACTCGCCAATGAGATACTTTTGCTCCGGCATCCCTCTGCTGCGGGTTAACTCATTGCTCGCGACTGCCCTTAAAGCCAACTGTAATGAGCCGATCATAAGTCATCAAGAAGGCTGACTATAGTCGATGGCAGCTCATTACGGCGTTCGGCTCGCTGGCAACTGTGAACCTACTTTAAGCCCCAACATAAGGTGTGGCCAGCCAGGGGTAGTTCACGGTTGACGATCGGCACCCACGCTAGCCGGCCACAGTAAATCGAATAATACCCACGATTACGGGCCATAATGGCTCGGGTAGTTACTGTGCGCGATCTCGGCTCTGATATGTCTTAAGTGCGATTGTGGTAAAAAAGAAAACTCCCCGTGGAGGCGTAAGATGGGTGACAAATGTCTCCAAGACCCACGGCTAGGGAAAGTGACTACAAAACCCGTTTGCCACGAACTTAAGCATTTCGACGGCCTTCCGTGACTGGAAGTTTTACTTTTCCCATATTTCCATTCCATTTAAATACTTTTCTCCTATCCTGTGTAACGGTCCCTAAAGTACAGGACACCGACTAGGAGACATTCGCTCATAAGGATCGGAGCCCGCAAACTGGATAACGAGGCACTCAGCTGTATCCATGACCAGATACACAAGACGCTCAAAGCTACCCCCTGCAACTAAAACATGAAGGGCGGTACTCTCTTCTCTTGTACATAAACATGTAACTATAACTTATTCATACATCACACTAACATTGCAAAACATGAAGTTATATTTCAAGCAAGAGCTTAGCATCAAACACAACTAAATCACAGGCATATGCATAGTTATACTTCTTATGCAGCACATCAAAATAATAACAGCATTCAAAATATAATAGAATCAGCTTGTGTTATAAACTTACATAAAGTCGTTCAATGACATAATTACAGCTCAAAAGTACATTAATGTTTTGAACTAGCATATACAGGAATGTCAAGCAGACCAAATAAAATAACTAGCTGCATTAGCGCTAACCACTACACCTAAGAACCAGCTCTCCGAATCTACTTGGTTGCTGGATCGGATCTCCCAGCATGTTGACCAGAGGTCCCACCTATCCAATTCAGGACAAGAATCCATCAGATAAACAGCGAACGATCAAGTTATGAAAATCTAAAAAGGGAAAACTCACCAGCACCTGCTTCTTGGTCCTCATCCCCCAACTGCACACCGGCTTCCTCCGCGGCGAGTAGTCGCATCCCTTCCTTCACCGCTACCTTCTCCTCCTTTGAAAACTGGGCGGTAACCATATCCATCCTGAATGCCGCTCCACCTTCCTTATCCGCATCGGCCTTGGCCTCCTCCAAAGCCCGGAGTTATATCCTAACCATGATCCAGGGATAGTCATCCATCCAGGATAGATTACTCTGCTTCCAGGTACGGAAATACATGTCCTGCAACATCTCATCCATCATCCCCTCATTCTCCTCAAACTCCCTCACCCGGGCCTCGGAGGACAGCAACTTAGCAACGGCAACATCCCTCTCCGATCGATATCTCAAGCGGTCAGCCTGGAGAGACCTCCTCATTTCCTCCATCTCTTCCTTTAGCCTGGCCTGAGCAAGCTCTGCGGCCTCAAGCCTCCTAGATAACTCCTCTACTTGCTCGAGATCCGCCCTCCGAACCTCCTCCACCGTAGCAATGGCTATGTCAATCCGCTCCTTGCAGGCGGCCTCCATCTTTCGCAACTCAGCCTTGCTAGCCTCCTCCATGGTTTTCTTTAGTCGTCGGGAGGCCGCCTCATGCTGGATATCTGGATAGCCTGATCGGCAAGCTGCTTGGCCTGATCAGAAACCTGTAGCCGCAACCGGATGTTAGCACTTCCGATTTCCTCCCCAGCCCTGGCCAGTCGAGCATGATGCTCCATTAACCTCTTGGTTTCCTCAGCCACCCGATCGATGCTTGCCTTGGCCTCATTCCCCATGGTCACAATCCGAGTAGTAAGCAAATCGAGGTCTAACGACTTAGCCTCATCAAGCACCCGTACCATGGGATTGCGGGGAAGAAGATGCTCACCCGTGACCTCATCAAAAGAGATATCCTGAAAACTCGGGTCCAGATCAGGGTGGCCGGCAAATGGGTTGCGATCCAAACTAGGACGGTCTATCAGAGTGACGGTTGGATTTTCGGACGGAGGGGGGGAAGGCATAAACTCAGTATCCTCCTCAGTCATATCATGGATGAGCTGGACTGGAGGCTGAGGGCCAGGAGAAGGTTCAAACGAAGATCGGCCCCTCTTCCTCTTTTGCATATCTTCCTCAATGACTCCAAGAAGGGGGTGATATCTAACTGCATCCCCAAGACGGCTAGTTGGCGGCTTTGGTTTGGAATAAGCCTTGAGTAGCTTGTACTGTTCGAGGCGGTGCCGGATATCTGATGACTTGGCCGCCTTACCTGCTCCTGGAATAAAAACCAAGTGTTACGAACATACAATGATCCACAATTCAAGAAATATGTTAAGATAAAAAGAGTGAGAAGGCACATCTATTATACAAACCCTACGGAGGAGTAGGATACTGCAATAAGTCCTGAATCTCATTCCAGGACGGAAGCGAACCATAAAATATTCCTAAGTCCCTATCGTAAATGGAGTCTGCAGAAGTCAAAAGTTCACCTTGAATCACTGGAGTCGCCGTAGCTGAAGAACTCTTAGAGAATGAATCGGCTCCAGCCCCATCCTTGCCAACCTCCTTTGCCTTCTCAACCAAAGCCGATCCTTCCTCCGACACCCCAAAAGCTTGACGGAAAGCATCGTCCGTCCACTCATGAATCTCTCCCGCTTGCTCGGAGGTTAAGGCACCAACGCCACTACCGCTCTGTCCATCTCCTCCTTCACCCTCACCTCTATCTTCCTCCACATCTTCCTCTCCCGGAACAATTGGGTAAGTACTAGGAGAGGGACCATCAGACTTCTTAAGTTTCTTACCTCCAACAACGGGAGGCTTTGTAAAAGGTTCCCTCTTGCCACTCTTCACCGTGGCCCCTTCCTTGGCTTTGGCAGCCTTCTCCTCAGCCGTGTCTCTCTGCTTAACCACGGACTGGTGTGGCAGGATCAAGTTGTGCTCCAGGAGAGTAGCATTCCTGATCAAGAAAGAAGCCGACCTGTCCCGTCTCGAAATGGCCTTTATTTCTGCAGCCATTTGGACCAGGGAATCACTCTCTACGACTGCAAAGCCACCTGTTGCTTGCAAGAAATAGAAGCATATCAGAAGGAGAACTGCAGTCGGAACAAAGAAACTGTAAATAAAGTTCAACTTACAGCCAGAAGTGAAGAGGTGGAAGGAGACAGAATCGTCCCTGATAAAAAACCATTCTTTCTTAAACATGGTGAACTTTGAGTATAAGTCCAAGACCGGTTTGAAGGGCACGACCGCTTCTAAACTAACATACGGAGACCCCTTCTTGTAGCCTCTCAGATTATACAAGTATCGGATTTCCCGGTTAGAAGGGGGGCGCCCATAACTCCTCTGGAAGATAACGAATAAGCACACCAGGATGGCGTAGGAGTTGGGCTGGAGTTGGAGAGGGGCTGCTTTCAGATAGGTAATGAAGCTGACTATCCATGCATTGATCGGAGGAATGGCCCCACACATGCAATGGTACCTACTGTATGCAAAATATCCTTCAGGGGGATTGTACGGCATCACTCCGTCTCCCAGCAACAGCATACGAGCCCTGTCAATCCCAAAGGAGCGAGAGATGACATCAAGCTGCTCCTCCCTGAGGGAGCTAGGAAAGCAGTCGGGCAGAGAGTTCAGAAGCTCCTGGGGGCCATACCCATCTACTAGCGACCTCGGGGCAGGTCCATGACGTTCCGATCCTGGCTGGGCTGGGGGCACGAAGGAGGACTCTCCTTCGCCCCTAGACTTCCGTTTATCTGATCGAGTTTCTGCTTTGCGAGACATTATCTGCAAACACCAGAAAAACGAATTAGAACAAGGAATATGGGAATACGAGCAAACAAGTTCAAAACACAAAGGTTGAGATTAAAGTCCATTCGGCATTGAAAGCCTTTAAGTTCATTCGGTAAAACAAGGCGAGAGTTCGTTCGGCACTACACTCCCCGAGCTCATCCGGTGATAATTCCATTCGGTATTCGAACACATTATCTCATTCGGCATTCAAACCTCAGGCTCATTCGGTTCATCCGGTAAAGTGAATAATAAGCCTTCATTCGGTACACAAGGTCCCGAGTACATTCGATAGTACAATACAGAAGTTCATTCGGCGGCAAAGGGTCTCACCTGGTTCGGCTAACACTTTGATTTGGCAAAGATGAGAGTTTGATTCGGAAAAATGTTTGGCTCGGTTGGTAAGGAATAACGAAGGCACGTGGCCCCTATTTATAAGCAACCATCAACGACCGGACCAGATGGCTCGGCGCCTAAAGCCGAACGAGACTATCCCATTAAAACAAAGAACGACATATGTTAAACATATGCCCTGCTTTGGGGGGCAAATGTTGGATACGTATCTACCACCCACCGAATCAAAGCAAACCAACTCGAAATAACATGCCGAACCATCCAGAAGTAGCATGCCAAACCAACTCGAAGCAGCCACCACCGAATCAACCTCCTGCCGAACCACTCACCACCGGATCAACCCATGCCGAATCAACCTCCTGCCGAACCAACACTCACCACCGAGCCAACCCATGCCGAACCAACCTCCTCCAAGACAACACCGAACCAAAGCCTCTCAGCATACCACCGGTCTAAGGCCACACCAATCCATGTCGAACCAACCCCCTCCACGCATCACCGAACCAATGCCACTTCACTCACGACCGAATCAAACTCCACTCAGCTACGACCAAACCAACCAGATGTGTCAGGCCAAATTGCTTCAGCCCAGGACCACCACCAGCTATATTCATCCAGGACCTCTGCCCCTAGCCTCACTCTATAAATAGAGGGGCAGGGGTACAATAATGGCAGACAAGTTTGAGAGCTCAAGCATGGAAGGAACTTTCAAACTACTTTCAGATACTTGTAATCAAGGCTTTGTATTTGTAATCTGAATAAAAAGAGGAGAATAACATATAAAGTGGACGTAGGCACGTTCTGGCCGAACCACTATAAATCTGTGTGTCTTTTACATTTTAGTCCCTGCTTTTTACGTATTTGCATAATTCATCCAAATCACTAAGAATCACATAAATTCAACTAAATCACACAACTTGGAGGTGTTTGCCCATTTTTTGTGTAAACATGCGGCGTGGTCTTACGTGATACCTCTGACTTCAAGGATTTCTTATGACTTTAAATCCAGTTGGGTGGATTTTCTCACGCTAGTTTTCCAGACCGACTCGGGTGTTATTTTATTATAACGCCCAGGACAGACTGAGCATATTACAGATTAGTTTGGATGCTTGGAGCTTTAAGAGACGAGTTAGAGGCCCAAGGCGTGTTCACATAGATGATTATACTTTCTTCTATATTCATTGGTGTGTTATTAACAATTGTGAGGATAGATTGTTATAACTGCCTAGGCTGAAAAAGGTTAGTATACTCTGATCAATGTTGTGTGTGTGTGTGTGTGTTATATTTTTGTTTTTGTAAAGACTTATGATATATTATAGATTATTCGCTCCGCTGTTAGGATTTATGTTGTTTAGTTTTCTCATTACCTTCTTTCTTCTTCTTTACCCCTAACAATTCGTCTTTTTGTTCAATTTGAGTTGACATGTGCCTTTTTGTTAGCTTAGGCTATACAGAAAAGTGGGTCATTACAAGCTTAGGTTGTACAGAAAAGTGGGTCATTACAATGTGGTATCAAAGCTGAAGGTTAAGCGAGAATCTTGGCTTTGATGAGATAACTCATTAGAGATAGGATCAGTAGCACCCTAGAATGAGTTTGAGTGTGTGTGTGTGTGTGTGTTTGTTAGTGATATCAAATAATGTTTTATATTGTGTTGGTTGATCTATTGAGTGACATATGGATTCTGGTCAATACGAGTAATTAACGTTATTGATAGGGATCTCTAAAAACTTGAATAGAGCGACTCGACCATGTTTGTTTTGAAACTGGGTAAATGAAACAATTTTTACCTAGATTATATTTTATATATAAAGGAATCATTTTTCAGAAGTTATATAGCATATGTGGTATGCTGGTTGTTAGAAAACGATAATATTTTATTATCATCATTTGTTGTTATTGTGATTAAATAAAAGTTGTAATTATTATAATGCAAACCAAATTAACACTTAAGGAGTGATTTTATATAACCAAAGTGAGATTATATAAATATATTATTTATAAATAGGAAGGGAATGGAATTACAGAAGTATATTTTAAATATGATTTATAAAAAGGATTTAAAAGCTGGGAATTTGGGACTTTAGTTCCCGTTGGTTTTGGAAATGGTTTTTCAAAAGTTTTGGGAAATAATAATAGTATTGTTTGGAAAATATTTTTGAATAGAAATATTTAAAAGGATTTTGAAGGGAATAAAGGTATTAAACTCACTTCGGTCTCTAGAAAATAATTTCGGTGATGACTACATCATCATCGATGTTCATTTTCGAGTTTCTAAGAGAGGAATTGCTACCATTAGGGTTTTGTTTGGTAAAATGGGTTTTGATTTTGAAAATCCAAAAGAATGATTTGATGCACCAAGGGATTGTTAGTATGTGTGTGTGTGTATGCTTTCCAAAATGATTTGAAATACCTTAGAACGAAGTGCTTAAACTCTAGATTTTCATATTTTATTGAAATTATGAGAAAATAAGTTTAATAAATTATAAATTTTGAAAATTAGCAAGTTAAAGCAATGTTTAAAATTGTTGATTGTGAATGCAAGAAAAGTATAAATTTGAAATTGAATTATGGAATGAAATTTAACTTAAATTAAGTTAAATAAAGTGAATTTTGAGAATTTAGCCTAAGTTAGGCTAAATGAAATAATTTTTGGAAACAAAATCGTTTGAGATTTGAAATAAATTAATGAAATGAGCTAATTAAATTAATTGGTGAATTAAATATGGTTTGTAATGTTGATTGATAAAATAAAATGTTGCAATCCAAGGGTGAAATTGAATTTGGTTAGACATGGGTTTAAGTTGTGAGGTGGTAATAAACATAAGAAGTTGTATAAAATGTTTATAAACTTAAGAAATTTTTTATGAAATGATTCATAAATGAAATTAATATAGAGTGAAAGGTGTTAAACATGAAATTTGGTGAAATGATCCCTAAGAGATATTGGTATTGAAAAAAAATACTAAGTAATAAGTGAATGTGATAATTGAAGGTAGATCAATTGTATGTGTATAAAATGAATAATAACGGGATAAAGGTGAATAAAATAAACTTGCTGTAATTAAGAATCAATTGAAATAAATACGTGGATTGTATGTAATTCGCATAACGGTTTAATCCTGATTCGAGCACATGATTTCGAGATAATTTATATCGATCCGAGTTAGGATTTTTCACTCAATTCTCGACGGCGAACACTAATATGGATTTTTGATTGATTCTGAAATTCACTATCATGGTATATGGCTGTGCAAGGAGAATGGTGGTTTCTGATCAAAAAACCAGATCTGAGCCCGCAATAGTGTGGTCGTGTGAACGATACTAGTTCGGAAGTGAAATTGTGTGATCGAGCGAGCGATCGGATTTGATAATGCGTACGGATGACATATGTACATCGTACGGGCTTTAGTAAAGCAAGTGTTGAAAAATGGAAATTTGCAATATAAAATGATTTTAAATAATATGATTGGATATCATTGGTAAATAAGATGCAGTTATATAAAAACAAGAGCTAATTTGATGCTTTTATTTCATAAGAAAATTGGTTGCCCAACAAAAGGTACATGTTTTTACTATTGTTTGGATTTGATGGTTTTATGATTGAGCCACTTGGCTTTTATTTTCTTTTGCTGATTTGGGCCCGTAGTGGCAATTTGTAGTAGTTCCGATCTAGCCGTGCAAAGGAGACGTTGGCAAAAAATTTCAAAAATTTAAAGAGTTAGAAATTTTGAAAAACAAATTAATAACTAAAAATTTATTTTTGAGTTATAACCTGAAAATGAGAATATGGGTAATATTAGTGGAGGTCTACGGATAAATTCGGGGACTTAGTAAAGGTAATCACAGGTTTCAACAAACTGAATTTGGGAAGTTAAAAGCTTAAATGGATTGGGGAAGTTATTTCAACTAATCTGTTTAAGAAAAGAAATGGGTTTAGGAATTTTTCTAACCTTAGAAATTACAGGGATGAAATTCTTTCAAGGGGAAAAAAATGTAACGATACAGAATTTTAGGTATTTGGATTTGAAATATCTAATTAATTTTAAATATTGAGAAGTTAATTTTATAGGTTAAATAACTTAAATTTCAAATATAGCGATTTAACAGATAATTTAATTGTTGAATTTAACAATTTTAAATTGTTTAAAACATTTAATCTTGGATTTTTAGCTGGATAAAAATGATTTAAAAGGCTTATTTAATTTCTTTTAGCAAGAATGAAGATAATTGAACTATTAAATTGGATTTCAAAGTTTAATTGACTCGATTTTGAAAATAACTCGTTTTAATTAACAGGTGAAAATAGCCTTCCGAGGCACTGTCTTGGATTTCGACGAAATAAGTGTCATTGGGTCCATAATAATGAATTATAACACACCATCAAATTTTGTAGCAATCAGATGCACCGTTCGGTCGTACGGGATAGAAACACGTTGAAATTAATATATGAAATTTAATATAATAATTGGGTTCAAAAAGTTATCTTTTGCATACGACTGAATTTGGTCTCGAAACTTGTTCCATTGCATTCGGAATATGGGTATAACATTAGGAACACCAAGCGGCACGCCTCGATAGGGGTTCGGGATTTGAAGCTATTATAAGCGAGATGTTTTGAATTTATATAATATATATTCATTTATTTGACTTTTGCCTACCCAAACTCTTCTTATTAGCCACCCTACCCATATTTCATACCTAATTCTTTTAAAACATGCCCTATCTTTTTTCACGCAAGAAAAAAATTGAAAACGGAACTTAAAAAAAATTCTCAAATTACACTCATTTGAAAATCGTCAAACAAGTTTTAAAATTCATATTCGAGTAGGGTCTAGCTTTGGCCAAGTATTGGAGGATGCGGCGATGCATTGGGTGATCGATAGTGATGTTGTGAGTGGGTTGAAGGCTAGGGTTGGATTTTTCGATGGTTGTGGTCATCGATGAGAGGAGAATGGAGTTGAGTTCGTCATCGAGTACCGTAGCTATTGATGAAGTTTGGTGGTGCGCGGTGAGGCGAGGCAATTCACTATAGTGATTGGGCGTTGGGTAACGGTCACAATTTTCTTGGGAAGGTCGAGGAAGCTGTTGGGGAAGACAGAATTTAGTTTCGTCTACTATTGTGCCATATCAATTGAAAGTCATGCATGATTATGGTGGTTAGGCAATGACTGTGCACATTCATTGGAGGAAGAAGATGAAGTTGGGGAAAGGGGTAGAGTTGTAATTAAGGTGAAGATTTTATTAGTTTATTTTAATTAATATAAAAATGTTCGATAACCTATAAAATTCATAACTTCTTCATATGAGGTCTGATCGAAATGAAACTTGTTTGGATGGATTTGGAGACTGTTGAATTATGGGCTGAAATTGAAGTTATCCGGTTTTAGTTCCAAATCGGAATGCTTCGACGACAACAAATGATAAATATGAGTAAATCTCAATCATTTTAGATAAATGGTTTTATTTTAAATAGTTAAAATTATTTACTAATTGATTGGATGGATTGATAAATTATTATGGGTTGGATGTTATATTATATATATTAGTAGTAGGATTGAATATTCCCTACGATTGGAGCGGGTAAGACACTATGTGCCCCGCATAATAGCAAATGACCCTTTTTATTGTGATATCCTACCTCGAAGCGGTGATTATATTTTTGTGATTATATAACATTTGTGGTTGTAGAGAAACAGGTTAGAGGGATCCAACTGGATTCCTCAAAAATGTTGAATTTAATTTCATATATAGTGATATATGATGTGTTTGAATAATTTGTGATAGATTATGATGTGATTTGAATTTACTGGATACTATATTAGCACTGGCCTTAATTTAGGTATTATAAAAACCGTAAACAATATTTTTGAATTTAAAAAGGGAATTCAAAGACTATTTTAGAAATGAAGATATTATATTGAATTTTTTGATTATTTAAAAGGGAATTGATTTGAACTTTGGACATTTATTATCTATTTCGTAGAATGATTTCAAATAGAGGATTTAAAATAGAGGATTTTAAAATGATGGATTTTCAAATAAGATTCTTAAAATATGAAATGCAAGTCGAAATCGAGATTTAAATGTTTTACAATATAGTTCGGATTTATTAAGAAATAGATTTATAAATGGGATTTTAAATAAGTTTTGATTTATAAATGGAATTGATTAATATGAATCTATTATTAACTGAGAAATGAGAGTTGAGTTATAAATTTGTAAACGATGTTTATAAATAAGCGGAATGGTTATCATTTGATAAATTGAAAATGTAAATTCACAGTATGAATTTAAAAAGAGATATGGAAATCGGTTTAGAAAGAAATAGCGAATTCTATTTTGGAATTTGGAAATAGTTGTGAAATTAGAAATGTAAATTGATTTGTGATAAATTGATAGAGATTTATAAGTATGGAAATGGGCATTGTGAATTTTAAAAATGGGTTATCACAAGAAGTTAAGGTTTGTTTTTAGAAAAGGATTTTTATTTATTAAACTGTTTAGTTTAAAAACTATTAATTGGAATAAAATATTTCAGAAAGTTAGTTATTTAAAAATTTAAATTTTGTTGAAATGAATTCTTAGTATATAAACAAGTTTTATAAATCGGTTAGAAATTTTATAAATGAATTGGAATTAGTTATTAACGTTTATTTTAAAAGTGCTTTGATGTTTTAAATAATCATTTAACCATGTTTTTTTGAAACTCATTATTACATATATAAGTTTTAAAGTAAGTGATTGCAATTTATTTATAAGTGCTGTCGAGATTTGTAAACCAGAATTTATTTAATGGGGGTGATTTTATAAGAGAAAATATTATAATGGAATCTGGGAACTTAGGAAAATTTAAGAAAAGGAAATTTCCAAATTGTTTAGATAAGGGAACTTCGAAATGAATCTTAATTCATTAAAGGATTTATAAATTGTTAGTTGGATTATAAATAAGTATAATTGATAATTTATTGGAAATTGTAAGGGAATTAATAAAACTCCGAAAATTTATGAGATAAGTCCGTAATATTTCCTAAGTATGAATGAAATGATTTGGAAAATATACTTATAATATTTTCGAAAGAGTTAAAATGAAGGGTTTTGGAAATATTTTAACTACGAAATGACTTTATAGAAATATTTTTTATAAGTAATGGATTACAAATTGAAAATTTGGAATACTTCGAAGTGTTGATATGATTTGGAAATACTTGTTAATTGTTTTCAAATATTGAAAAACTGGAAGAGATTTAAACAAATATCTTTGTAAAGATATCTGAAACAAATGTTATTGAAAGATTTATAATATGGCTTAGTGAATGCTTATGTGTGTAATTTAATAGTTAAATAATGACTATCAAATCTGGCCAAATTTATTGATCGTTTCGAAGAGATTGGGGTCAGATTTAATTATCCGAAAACCACTTCGATCCGATTTGAGCATTGCAAGTTGTGATATCGTAAAGTTAATGAAGACGGTGATTTTAGAGATTTACTTCATTCAGACCCAGAACAACTTGTATGGATGAATGCTATCAACACATTGTCATTGGAGGGCAATGAGCATTCTAAGTGTAAATTTCTTGAAAGTTAATCGTAGCCTCAAGCCTCATCAACCGGATAAGACTGAAAATCAAGGGAGATGCAGCAAGGCTAAGTAGGTCGCACCCATTAGCGTATGTTGTCACCTTTCTAGATACCCTACATTTATATATTTACGGATTGGTTGTGCATGAGATCACAACAGGGTTGCAAGGCAACTAAGATGATGATATATTCAGTACTATCCAGTAAGGGGTAGGTTGGTCTTGTGTTGACAGGGATCGATAGGTTCGATCTCGGTACCTTTTCTAGGCATGTACTGTGATAGATGGTACCCTAGTGCCTAGTCATTATATGGAATCCATTCTCCAATAAGCGCTGTACAATTTTGATTGTATCCAACTATGTTGAAATATGAGATGCATGCATTTCAACTATTTTAAATAAGTATTTATACTTATACACTATTATAATATCATAGGATTTGTATATAAAAGTGATTTTGGTTATCATAAGGTAAAAACCCATTGTGTTTATGTGCGACGTGGTCTTACGTGATACCTTTGATTTCAAGGGTTTCTTATAACTTTAAATCCATTTAGGTGTATTTTTTCATGCTGGTTTTCCAGACTGACTCGAGTGTTATTTTATTATAATTCTCGGGTCAGACAGAACATATTAAGATTAGTTTGGATGCTTGGAGCTTCAAGAGACAAGTTGGAGGTCCGAGACTTATTCACGTAGATGGTTATATTTTCCATTGTTTTCACTAGTGTGTTGTTAGCAATTGTAAGAACGGATTGTTATAATGTCCAGGCTGAAATAGGTTAGTATACTCTGATTGATGTTGTGTGTGTGTGTATATATTACAATTTTGCTTCGTGTGAAGACTTGTGATATATTACAGATTATTCGTTACGCTGTGAGATTCTATTTTGTTTAGTTTTCTTCTTACCTTCTTTTTACTTCTTTACTCCTAACAATCTTCCTTTCTATTCAATTTGAGTTAACATGTGCGCTTTATTGTCAGCTTAGACCATATAGAAAAGTGCGTCGTTACATATTTCATAAGAAAAACATTATTCCATAAGTCGATATCAGTCGATATAATATATTTAAGATTATGAACCTTTAATATAAAGTTGTCTGTTATCATTTATATATTAATAAATTACTTGCATACTCTTTAGTTGTTGAGCTTTTCGTAAGCTGGGGATGTTATATATAGTACATTAATATATTGAATAGATGAGGTAAGATAATTGCAGGTATTTGTTAAGCTTTCCTCATGTATACGTATTATACTCTGGCCGTCACGAAATGATAGATCTGAGTGAATAGTCTCACTTTACTTGTTGAGATTTCCTCAGGGTAAAGGCAGGATTGGGATAAGGAACCACGGGTTATGAGTTAAATGTGATCCAACCGACAAGAAGTTATCAATCGTGTGCGGGCCTATGATTTATAGAGTTTTCCTCATGGTCAGAATCTCAAGGCATGCAAGTCCTAACACCCACTAGTGAAGTAAAAAGACTTCTATGTTTTGCTTAGAGTTTGGTGATACATAAAAGACTAATGGAAAACTTATTAGAAAAATGAAATGATAGCATTTAACCTTTCTAATAACGTAAGAACATATGCTATATAATGTTATAATCTACGTGATAGATTTGCGCATTTAATATGACTGATAAAATGTTTATCAATTAGATATACAATTGAACTGAACTAAAGATTGACAAATTGAAATATAATGTATACTTACTAAAATAAATGCTTATTGCATGTTAATGTTTCAACACCCATGCAAGTGCTAGATTTTACAACTATAAATAACATTCATAATTTGGTCGCTTACACGTTTATTTTGTCGAGATCATGTATTGCATTCTATGGGTTTCAAATTCTAAAGCAATATAAGACTATGGATATTTGATCCATATACTATCGCATATAAGTGTTATATAGGGAATGGTCACAGTTCGTAATGCATGATACTTGGATGAAGTTAGTTCATTCAAAATAAGCCAATAAATAGTACCGTAAGATCGAGTAATCAATTTGATTGATTATAAAAAGATCGCATTGTGTTAAATGTAACACAAGACCAAAATTACAATATAGATCTAAGAACTTTATCATTGAAACGTCAATCTAGCCAATTTAAGCAAAGTGCAACATATTTGATGCCCTTAAATATTAAGGATAATCAAGTGCGCTTCCATAAAGAGTTTATTATGACATTGTAATAAGGGTATTCTTTTAAGTGGTTTGACCATTTAGAAAGGAAAACGAATGTATAAGTGTAAATATGATTTAAGGTACAGTTGCAATGAAGAGAATGAATGTCACTTCTGCTTCATAAAGAAATATCAAAAACGAGAATTGTAATGGCAATAATTAATACTTAACATCGAAATAAGAAATATGATTTTTATTTTGAAATGTATTATCATATACAAATTATTTTCTATAAGATTTACATTTTTTTGAGTTTAGGATATTTGATCTAAAAACTCTCAACTGTAAACTCATTGTAGTGCGTGAAATAAACTGATACTAAGTGAAAGATGGACTTACTAATTCACCATGCTATTATAATAAGGGCGGAAACAATTAGGGCATGCCGTATAACATTTATTGATTGTATCATGTTACCAAAATTGTTTTCATAAAACATACCGAGCATTATTTATGAAATAATGACTATTTTTGGTGTCGTTCAAAAAATAGATATAGTTGTATTTCAATATAAATATTTTGAATATTCGTTATGAAATAAAACTATAATATTATATCTGTTTTATAATAAAAGTGATGCATTGGAAAGTACTGAAGTATATAAACTATTTACGATTATTTTGAAATTATACACTAAGCTGTAGTTTTGAGAAATAATTTGTATTATATGATTATGAATAATATCATACTATTTGATTATATCTCAAGTAATTAAAGGCTATGCACTCATTTAGTGGGAGCGTCATAAGAGTTAATGAACTCTTCAAATTGATACATATTGATGTATGTAATCGTAGGTCTACTAATACCAAAACGGTTCCACATACTTCGTTATATTCGACGATGAGTTATCACCAACATGGACATGTGTATTTGATGCACATGTGGTACGTCTATGGTAAACTTATAGAATATAAAATGGAAGCAAATAAAATAGCGTGTAATAAAATAAAATAAAATGATTCAATTTGATCGAATATGTGAGTATATTAGAAACTATTCTGAATGTACCTAAAAATGAAAAAAGATTCAACCTTAAAAGTCACTCCTCCATATGATACATAAAGATGTATTAATAAAGAGTAATGGAGATTTGTTGGACAATGCACGATTAATGATGAGTGAAGTTGAGTTAAACTCTTTCTATAAAGTGTGTACTTAAGAGTAGTGCGTAAGGTTAAAATTAATATCATCCAAAGAATAGTTTACAAAACCATACGAGATATGGATTTATAAGAAACACCTACATATCTTAGGCCAAGGAGTTGGCAGATTGTGCAAGTCGAAAGACTGCATGTTATAATTATAAGGATCTTGTATGAATCGTCCCAAGATAATTTTAGGAACGATGACTATTAGATGACTAATTTATGTTATGAATATAAATATATTATGAACTAATAAAATAATCATTTTTATATAGGAAATTTATAAAATGCTTATGAATGCTCATTCTAAAGCATTGAGAAACAATTGTTGTTTTAAGAAAAACCAACTTCATAGTGAAGGAATTTCTTTAAGAAATTATTGATATAAAATGAATTTGGATGTGATCCAATGATATAACTAATTACAAGGGATGAAATGAAATTGAACAACCCTAAATAAACACAGATACATTAGAACATCTAATGAGTATTCTCATACATTAAAGAGAGACTATGAGTTTCTTATTAATGTCAAGAATAAATAATCCTCGCTTGTTTAATTAAACCATTAAGAGTATTGAATCTAAAATATGGTATGATGCGCTAATCCAAAATAGATTCCATGTACTTTATCAAAATATGATTTTGATGGTTGTATCGAAAGGGATATGATCCAATGGCCACAAACGTGTCTTTATGAGAAAGACAAATGCAATTGGAACATTGATAAGAATATTACCATGAATTTCAATTGTTGAAATTAACATAACAGATTCACCATTCAATGTGCTAGAGTTGGTTCGGATTTTACTCACAAAGTTATCACCTAGTATGGCTTTATGTTTTGGTATATATGTTTTGAAGCGGAAAGTTTTAATATAGATTTAGACTAGACTGTTTGCACATAACAACCAAAGTGTCTCGAAGTCAGGGGAAACGAAATTGAGTTATGGGTTTTGTATATGATCTGAGAATGGATACAAAGTATCATTATAAAAAGCATCAAAATTGATCAAATATTTTGACATATGTATCAAATAGTTTGACTATCAGTCAAAATGCAGAGGAAGCATGTGTTCATAAGAAAGAACATTTAAAAGATACATAGAAATTTCTAAATCATAAATAACCAATACGTTGTTGATTACTAACGATATACTCGTGTTAAAATAATTTTTAGTTATTTTAATACTTAATGTTGGATTTATAAGTGATGTCTTTATAGTAATTATAAAAGATACTGGGAATGCCCACAACGATGTGCAATGACAATTTATTTAAATGTTTAATACAGAATATGTAAGATGAATTCCTTATGCATTAGCAATAGGAATTATCATACATGTTATGTTGTCTACGATATCATGTTTTATTTATATATTTGATACATAAGGAAAATATCAAATGCAAATTGATATCACTAAATGATAGTTTGGAATGTTCTTGTGTATTTACGAAATACTAGAGAATTGTTTATAGAAACAACGAACTCCTTATGAAGGAGTTTTCAGACTCAAACTTCATAAGTGATATAAAGTATAACGTGTCAACGATAAATTCAAGTTAAGATTTTCAAGTTGGAAATGTTCCAAATGAAAAATTGTGGGCGATTCAACGAAAAAGACTAAACACATTACCTTGAATACTACTGCAATAAAAATAATGTATATAAATATAAATGCATAAATTTATAAACGATCTGATGGTAATTCCAAATGTTGAGAATCCCATGACATTATTATATAATAAAAACATCACAATATAGTTCATAATGGAACCTAGAGCTCATTAAAAGTCAAGAGACATACTCTAAATTGTTCTACATGATAAAGCAGTTTATCGACGTTGGAGAGAGTTGATTAACAGTGTAGATATTTGAAACATAATAGCATACCCGTTCACCGAGGTACTGACCCAAATTAGTTTTAAGGAAACCAATTGGAGAATATGGAATAAGATTCCATAATTGACCCCAAATGCAAATGGGAGATTGATAGAGTTAGGGGTATGCCTTAGGGGCAATTATGTAACTTGTTATATATACTAACTCGATAATCAATCTTGTTCGAAATAAAGGTGCTTTTTTCCATTATATACTTGTACTTTATATAATGTGTTTTATCAATCGGTTAATTTAATTAAAAGTATATTTAATAGAAAATCCATAAATGAAATGTTTTGTCATAGTAGCTACAAAGTGTTGTAACCATGAGTAATTTATCACAATGAAAATAAATACACCATTTTAGATGTCCGTAGTCAAGATGCATTTCAGTTAGATATCTTTGAGACTAGCATACGTAATGCTCTCCAAATGTTGGGCAATGTACTACTTATTACTATTATGGACACTTAGGGGTTACGTGCTGCAAGTTATTAGATAATTATGGAATGACTCACTCGATATTTTTATGTTAGTTAATATAACTATGGTCATACAGAAAATATCGATGTGAGTGATTTACATAGTTCTCTCGAATTGAGAATCCCATGGCTCTTCAACATGAAAGCTTCACTTTGATTATAGTCAAACCATGGCACACCGAACATTGAGTGAATATAGTTTGGTCGAGTGGAACTACTGGAAGTGAAGCATTATTAAAGAAAGGATTCATCTGCTTAGTCATATGAGGTTAGTATCACAGTCAACTCAAGTTAACTCAAAGTCAAAGTCTTTGTCCAAAGCAGTTTGGTTAATAATAATTGTTATTATTAAAACAAGGACTTTACGTATGGACTATGGAGTTGAATGTGGACAACATTGGAATTTTGACCATTACCAAATACCGTAAGCCAAAAGTGATATAGTTTTAATGAAGACAATTGATGTAAAGAAATATCACAACCAGGTAACGCATAGTAAAGTGAAATTAGAATTTACCAAAATGAAGTAAGCGGTAGATTTGGCCAAAATGTCACACCACTTGCTAAGTGACATGTGCTCATTAACATTTGAATGGTCTGATGTCAATCACTGAACAGATTTACACTTGACGAGTCATATAACCGAAATGACGAATTCTCTTTTGACCAAACGATTTAGCCAGTTTATAATTTTTATAAATTAAATAAATTAATTAATATTTATAAATTTTGATTGTATAATTTTTATTATGGTTTGAGGAATAAATATTATTAAATATATTTATAACAGTTATAAATATATCAATTAATATACGATATTGATAAGCGATTAAATTATATTTAATTAAATAATATTTTATATGGGCTTAAATGGGATCTTGGCTCATGATGATGGGTGACTATTTCGGCTGAAATTGGGACTAAAGGGGGTGGCTCAAATAGGTTAGGGTTATGGGTTTTGGATAGCTTAGTTAGAGAGAAAACTGGTATGAGATGAGATCTTCTATTATATCTCTTCCATCCATCATTTAGACACCTCTAATCCAAATATAAAAGAACTTTTTACTATAACTCCTACCTTCTATTATCGTCGACTCAACCTTTAGGAGCCATATTATATCAAGCTCAAATAAATTCAAGGTCAATTACTATCCGATAGTCAATGGTTCAAGGATTAGCAGTCCACCGAATCGAAAAGCTTATAAGAGGAGAGAGTTCATCATTACAAGACATGCTATAAGGCATTGGTTCTTAGCTAGATTATTCATTATATTATAACATATAATTTTTGATTAATATTTCATTACATATATATATATACACATACACATACACATACATACACACATATATAATTATAATTACAATTATATTGTTAATTATGTGAGATTCAAGTACATATTATTGTCGTCACAATCTTGATTGGTTATATGTATGTATTCATAATGAAAAATCAATTTTTTATATACGTCAAATATGTACAACTGAATTTTTAAATATAATAATAATATTATTTTATGTACACACACGCATATATATCTTTAATTACATATATATGGTTTATATTTAATTATAATATCATTCTATGGTAACAATTAACCCATTAATTTTATACATGTATATTTATAGTAATAATAATTTTGACAGCAATAAAATATTTTTATAAATATATATTACTATTTAATATTATTTAAATTAATATACTATCTAACTAAATCATATAAAATAAAATATGTATCAAAAATTACCTTTTAAATTTTATAAAATTATTTTATCATAAGAAAAGCTCTTGGCTAAAAATTGAAAGAAAAAAAAATCAGTTTTACTATTTTTTATGTAGGATCGATTTCACCCTAGAGGGGGGTGAATAGGGTGATGGTATTAATTATAAAAATTAATTGCGGAAGTTTATAAAATGATTTCAATACAGAACACAGAATAATAGCAGCACAGAAAAATAGCAGAATAATAAAATGCAGAAATAGAACGACACAGAATTTACCCAACTTCGGCGAAACCCTGCCTACGTGCTGCCCCCAAGGTTTCTACTAGAAATTAGATAGTCAGACGCTTACACACATAAACTCGCGACACCCGCTATCGACTAAACTTAACTCTACGCTCAAAACCCTGCAACAACTCAGCCACTGAGTTGCGAATTCTCAAATTACGCCATGTAGTTTGTCCTCTAGTCACACGACAAGAAATTTAAACGGTTTAAAAGAAAATTACAAATTAAAAACAATTTCAATTAAAATAACCCTAATTAAAAATTAAAATCCCTTAAAAAACGCCGGCCCCTTTTATAATTTGGCTCGTCTCTTTTATTTCCTCCGTTCGTTTATGTGAATATAGCGGCCGTTCCTCTTTGCAACTAAATTAGGGCTTCGTTCCGTGCCCTTAAAATTAGGGCTTTTCGAAGCAGCTCATTTTATCATAGCGAACTCGTGACTGGTTCGTCGATTACTTGTGTTATGCTCGTCTGCTTCGAACTTGATTGAGTGCAATTGATTACTGGTATGATTTAACTTTTTCTGAATTGATTCGCTTTTCACTCGATCGAGTTTTTGCCGATGATGAATATTGCAATTTATAGAGATTGAATCCCTCTATTTGCGTTCGTCTGGAGTTAGTTGAATTTGTCAATTGATATAGCTCAGCCGTTCGGTATTGATTGAATGTTGACGATGATTTCTGACTTTGTCAATTCGTATATTTTTGGTTACTTGATAATCACAGTGTTGATCTCTTTCGTGATGACCACGGCTTGATCGATTTTGACTTTGACTTCGGTCGTTTAATTTTTTCGTTCTCATTCTGGTTGACTTCGACCTTGACTTGATTTTGTTCACTGACCTATACATATTGTTGCTTGATTCTGGTTTCTAACTTTGTCTTGTTCGACATTGCTTTTGGTCATTATGGTTGTTGATTTAGTGGCCGTTCTTTATATCAAAACTGCTACTTGAGCATTTGTAGTTTTGTTTTTCTGGTCTTGGCTTCACTGGTATCACTGGTGCAACGATATTGGTCTTTGTTATCAAGTTGCGCTACTTTGATTTAGTGTGTGCACTTGCTTGTAGTTATGTACTAAGTTACTTGACATTTTTGTATTTCTCGATGAACTCGGGTAGTTTTCATTTGACCTGTTCTTGAAGTCTGTAGCTTGGTCCCCCTGTTCTCTGTAGCATATACATGTTTACTTTGTAGACTTGAGCCTTGTAATCTTCATACCATGTGTACAAGCTTCATTTGATCCGTTGGAACTATTTATTGGTCCTGGTTTGAGTTGAGTTGATCATGTAGTCTTAAATGTGGTATGTGCCTTGTCTGGTTCATCTTGTAGTCTGGTTCTGACCATTGTGTATCCATTGTTGCTTCTGTTGTAGTTTGAATTGAATTTTGTGCACTGTCTATTCAGTTGAGTAAATGTGGACTGTCTTGATGCACTTGAAGTCGGGTTATGTGCATGCAGTTTTGTAGTAGTTGTACACTTGTGTACTGGTGCTTTATCTTTGTGTATGGCTATTCTTTGACCACTTCTGATCTAATGCTTGAGTCTTACCATATATGTGCATACCTCCATATGTTTTTGTGTATGCATATATTGTTTGATTTTTACTGAGCTTGTGTTATTGGTTTCTTTGGTACTTGAATAGTTTGGATTTGGGCTTTGACTCATGTCACTGATTTTTTGTTGAGACTTGTTTTAGTTGTCGTGACCGTCTTTCCATACTTGCACATTTTTAAGTGCACCTGTGTTGAATCCAGTTTTAAAACACGGGTTTGACCTTGTGCTGATGTCGAGATTTTATTTATATTGCACCTGAATTGAACCCGTCTTTTTATTTGGGTTTGACCTTGTGCTCACCTGTCCCTATAGCATTATCAAGTGTATATTTCAATGTGCACTGCCTTGTGGCATATACAGTGATACACTGTGTATGTCATAAGCTGCTTTTGTATGATAAATTCAAATTTAAATGATGACGAACAACCCAAATAATTGAGGCAAATAATATTTTCAAAATCCATATTTTATTTTATATTTCAAAAATATTTATTTTTCAATTTTACCGCGTTAGTGAATATTTTTGCAGATTGCTCAGATGCTGGATTCTAACTGGAATGAAGTTGAAGATAAATACGAGTGTGAGTGATATGTAGTGAGGTTAACTGTAAATGTAAAATTGTGATGTAATTGAATTTGTATCAAGGTTGTATAGTGAATAGTGAGAGCTTGAATTTGTACTATTCAAAATTGTAATAAATATTTGTTTGAATAAAATTTATGTTTGAATTCAAATTCTGTGTTTTTTATTTTTATTCAGCAAATATTTATTTAGTTTATGAAAAATAAAATAGTTCATTAACAAATACATTTACACGAATATATATATGTTTATTATCATCGAACAAAAATCATATAATCGCATATTCAACATTTTAAAATTACTACAATTAAGGATCGAAAAATAATTCATTAATATAAAATAGATTTTTACTGAAAAATTATGGACAAAATTTTCAAACTTCAAAATATCATATAAGATTTCCTAAAAATTTAAATTTAAATAAAATATATCGTAATTATTTTTTATTAACATTTTATCCATTTTCGAGTAAAAAAATCAATTAATAAATATTTTAAATAATAAAATTTGAATATAAAATTTGAATATAAAATTTTGCAGTGCTGTACTTACAATCTAAAATGGTAAAAAGGTTTATTTTGTTAATATATATATAGATATTATAAATATGTTTGTATAAATATATATATATATGTGTGTATTTTCCTCAAAAAAAATATGTATATATTATAAAATAAAAAATTATTATTTTATCATTATAGATATACATATATATTTGGTTCATAATTTATATCAAAACAGATAAAATGTATTACATGTATAAATATATATATATGTTATTTTAATACATATTGTAATAATATGCATATATATATATATTATCATATATGTATATATTTTACATATTCTTATAGATTAATATAAATATATATTTTAAATATTTTCATATACATAAAATTATTTTACCAAAATTAAAATATACTTATATATATTATATACATTGACATGTATATATATAAATTAATATTTATATAAGTAACAAGTTTAGACACATACATACATTTAGATAGCATACAATACATATCGGATGAACTAACGTGTCTGTTGCGGTGTAAATCCTAATATCTATACACGAGCATGTTATATCTTGCATGGGCTTACATGTTACACATGGACACACATACATATATGTATATGATACATATGTGTATATTTATATGTATTAATATATGAATAAAATAAAACATGTATAATTTATAAATTTAAATAAAATAAGAGATTTTATTTAAATAAAATTTAAAAATATTCTAAATAAACTAGACTTTATAGGCCCAATATAGGTCCAATATGAGAATTTTTTTTTAAATTCAGCCTTAACATCCTTTGCGGCCGGCCCAGTTCCAACATCTATGATGAATGAAGTGAGGGGAAAACCCATTCCGCGTTAGCGGTATGGTCTCACTAGGTAAAAGTTTTGCTCATACCAAATTTTATGTTTGACTTGCATTTTTATTATTTTCCATAAACTCACGGGTACTTGCTCGAATAAGTTGTGTTATGAATTAGGTAAGTATCTTTTGGAAGGACGAATAAAGAACTCTTGAAGACAAAGCATGAGACATATTTAGAAAATAAAATTATTTTGAAATTTCCGCTGTGTAAAATTAGGAATTATAACAGGTTATGTGTTGTGTTGGTATCTTCATATTTCGGACATAGTGCCACTCTATCTTCTATTGTATTTACCCAATGGGAATGAAATAGGTTATGTTAAAGCTGGTGTAATGAATCTGTAATTCAAATTAATGTAATGAAAAATTTATTTAACTACATTATTGGAAATGATTCCGGTGATGACTACAGCATCATCGACATCTATTCTCGAGTCTCAAAGTGGGAGATGTTACAATGTGTTAAAAGAGCTTAGGTTAGGGGGACTCTTAAGTAAAACAGAGCTAAGCAAAAACTAGTTAGTATAAAATGAACTCCTTGGGAATGGGTATACACCATATATAACATACTCATATTTTTGTGTTGATATATAGAAGAATATATCTACCCCTCTATGATTGATCTCACTCCTTTTACTTCTGCTTCTTAAAACTCTTGCTTATGTTGAAAATAGGAATGGACTTACGTAGTAGATGTTGGACCATAAGAAGTACAAGAGTGAATTCTAGCATAAGAGATAACCATGGTTACACTAATGGCCAAGTAGGTAACGCAGACCTGAAATTTCGTACTTAAGCCGAAAATCAAGTGCCTGCCCTGATTGAAAGAGGAGTGGATGTGAATGTCTTGTTTCGCTAGTTTATGATGGAGATGATGAGGCAACAACCATATGGAATTGTTGAGCCAAGATAGAAGGTAGCAAGAGAAGTGGATTTTTCTAAGATGAACAAAGATTTCAAGATTTGTGGAGGAAAGAAGTTCATCTTGGAAGTGTTGAACTGGTTGAAAGTATGTGAGAGTATCTTTAGAGACTTGGGATACAATAATGCTCAGAAGAGGAGGTTGGGTTTTCGTTGGCTCTAGAAGGCTACATTGGACTAGTGGGAGGCCGTGCTTACTGAGGTCCTAAAGAAGGAGATAACCTGGGATCGGTTTAAGGAGCGACTCAAGGCTAAGCTTATCCTCGAATCTCAAAAGAGCGATTTGTGTAGGGAGTTCCTTGACTTAAAGATGAGAGAGATGACTTTGGAAGAGTATGTCTAGCGCTTTAATGCTTTGTTAAAGTATGGAAGGGAGCATATTAATACCTCGCTGAAAAAGAATGAGAAATTTATTGAAGGTTTGAGGAAGGGTTTGAATCACAAGGTGATGGCTTATTTGTTGGCTCCATTTGATATGGTGGTGGAAATGATGAGAAGGTATCACTTGTTTTAGAAAGAGAAGAAGGCTAATGTTATACCTAAAGACAGGTAGAAGAAAATGATTCAATCCATATAGAAGGGTAGAAATAATCAAAAGGGAGGAAAGTCTTTTGGAGGAGGAACTCAGAGGTCAGATGTTACTTATTTTAATTGGGGCCAGAATGGGCACTGCACTTCTAAGTGTACCTAGTCGGAGATAAGGAAAAGGCTAAGTGCTTTATCCATAATAGACCTGGCCATAAGAAGAGGGATTTCTAGGAAGTTGTATACTTTGGAAGAACTTTCGGTTGGATCGACTGCTGAGGAGAAAGGAAAGTATGTGCTTATAGGTACAATTTTGATTTCCAGTATATTAGTTAGAGTTATGTTTGATACTGGTGCCACTCACCCTTTCATTTCAAGAGATTTATTTGATAGATCAAAACTAGACACTACCTATTTGATTACGTTGTTATGTGTGGTTAATCCGATCTGTGGGTATGCCACTTTCGGATTAAGGTACGTTGACTTTGAGTTTAATTGTATGGACATTTGTTACTTTGTGACTATATATGTTTGACTTCGTAGGGTAAAAAGTGATTTTGGGTATGGATTGGTTGGTGCATAATGACGCCAGGATGTATTGTGCAGATACGAAATCCCAAAGGTGGAGAGAGAATTATAATATTTTGGACATGATGAAGGAGAAGTCAGACTTGTTGTTATGTGCTATGGAAAATGATGATGAGTTCGATAGAGTATAGGCAGTTAGAGAATTCAATGATGTTTTTAAACCCGTAATGGGATTACTGCTAAGAAGGGTAATCTTATTCCGAAGACTTGGTGTCAGGAGTGTAACTTATTAGCAGATCACCTAGTAGAATGCTACCTAAGGAGATGGAGGAATTAAGGAAGTAGCTAGTGGAACATGAGTATAAAAGTTTCATTAGGCCAAGTAGTTCACCGTAGGGAGCATCCATAATATTCATAAAGAAGTCAATGGATCATTATAGACATGCATTGATTATCAAAGCTGAATGAGTTGACACCGAAGAATCATTATCCTCTGTCTAGGATAGATGACTTGTTTGATCAATTGAGTGGAACTCGGGTAAGAAGACCCTCAGTAGAAGATTCCCCTGCTTCCACGGCTAGACTTGGCAACAGGTTTCCAACGATTGGAAGTAGCAGAAGATGGCGTTCCATTGACCATGCTTCGAACATGGTATGGTTCATATGAGTGGATATTGATGCCTTTTGGACTAATCAGCGCCCTTGCATTCTTCGCTGATCTTATGAACTGAATCTTTCATAATCAGTTGGATAATTTACGTCCATCTTCATTGATGCTATTTTGGTATACTGTAGGGATGAAAGATACCATGGAGTACATATGTGATTGGTGTTGGAGATGATGAGACAATACAAGTTGAAGGCGAAGTTTTCAAAATGCCATTTTTGGAAAATAAAAATGGGAGGTTGAGTTTCTTATGCAAGTGGTTTCAGATAATGGATTCGCTATGGATTCATCAAAGATAGAATCAATTATTGAATCTAGAGACAGTCATAAAGATGAGAACTTTCTTAGGTTTAGCTGGTTATTACCGCTGATTCACCAAGGGTTTCTCACATGTAGCAGCATCATTGACTAAGTTGACCAAGAAGAATGAGAACTTCGTATGGACAGAGGGTCATTTCAAGAGTTAAAGAGTCCATTGATGAACACTCTTGCCTTGATCATTCTTGAAGCTAATCAGGATCTGGTCGTATACAAAGACGCATGTGAAATAGTTTTAGGAGTAGTATTGATACAAAGAGGGTGGCAGGTAGCTCATACATCAAGGAATTGAGGCCATGTGAGGTTAGATATCTGACTCGTAACTTATAGTCGGTAATGTGGTCTTTTTGCTAAAGATTTTATGGCACTACTCGAGTTGTATGCACACTACAAATCCCTTAAGTATATATTCTTCCAAATGCAGTTGAATATGAGAGAGCAAAGATGGCCGGAATTCTTGACGGCATATGATTTCAGGATAGCATACACGCTAGGAAAGGGAAACAAGGTGGCTGATGCTTTGAGGAGGAAGCGTCAGAATGAAGTGCTAGCCATGATTGAAGAATGGAAGATGTTAGAGGAGTTAGCCTCTTGTAGAGTGCATTATAGATAGAATACTAGATCAAGTAGAGATCCGAATATGTTAGCATGTTTACAGAACTGTCTAACACTTATGGACATGATTGCTGCAAGCCAAAGAGATGACCCACTAATTACCAAAATGATTAGGTGACTAGAGAAGGTGGCAAATGTTGTGGGTTTGAAATAATTTGAGATAGACTCGAAGGGGTGGCTAAGAAAAGGAAGGAAGACTATGTATTTTGGATGTTGGTGACCTTCAAAAATAAGTCTTAAAGGAAAACCATCAATCGAAGCTTACTATTTTATCAGGAGGTACAAATATACATTGTGGCATAAAGAAAGTGTTCTTCTAGGAAGGGATGAAGAGAAATATAGTGAATGCATAAAGAAATGCTTCACTTGTCAACAAGTGAAGGCTGAACATCAAAAGCCGAGCAGTTTAATTCAACCGTTGGAAGTGGGATGCGGTATCTATGGATTTTATTGACGGGTTGCCTACATCGAGGATGAGAAATGGTAGCATTTGGATGATAGTCGATAGATTAACAAATAGTGCCTCCTTTATCTCGGTGAATTCGATAAGAATACAAGCTAGCTTAGCAAAGACATATATGAAGAATGTGGTGAGACTACATGTGGTTCTGAGCAGTATTATGAGTGATAGAGACCTATTGTTTACTAGCGAGTTCTGGAGAAGTTTGCAGAGTGCGTCGGGTAAAATATTGAACTTGAGAATGACTTACCATCCATGGACTAATGATCAAATTGAGAGAGTGAACCACATGCTCGAGGACTTGCTAAGAGCATATGTTTTGGATTTCAAAGGATCTTAGGTAGATCATTTGTATATGGTAGAGTTTTCCTACAATAATAATTACCAGACGAGTATCGGGATAGTACCGTTTGACATGATGTCTGGTAGGCCGTGCTAGTCACTAGTTTTTTGGTCGAACACAAGGGATAGACTTGTGTTAGGGCCCAATTTGGTAAGAGATGTTATTGGGAATGTAGAATTGATTCGTGCCAGGATGAAGGAAACACAATCAAAGTAGAAGAGTTATTTCGACAAGCGAAGGGAAGAGCTTGAGTTTGTAGTAGGCAATCATGTGTTCATGAAGGTTTCTTTGCTACAAGGAGTTATGCGCTTTGAAAAGGTGGGAAAACTGGCACCAAGATATGTATGACCATTTTCAATGATCACCGGATAGGTAAACTCGTTTATAGAGTTGAGTTACTAAGTAGTTTAGCAGTTGTGCATAATTTTTTTTGTACATCATAAGGAAAAGTGTGCACGATCCAAGTTCGACAGTGGAACCAAGGGCGATAAAGGACTTATTTATAGAGCTAGATTTGGCATATATGATATGGACGTAAGGGATAGTAAGTCATGATATGATGGAATTGAGAAACAAAGTTATCGGACTTGTTTGTGTCTAGTGGAGCGACAACAAAGAAGACTGTATCTGGAAGGTAGATGATAGTATTAGGAATATTTATCCTAAGTTTATTTTAGACATTTATGTATATATAGCGGGGCGCTTTGTTTGTCTATTGTATGGACTAGTAGAGTACTAATATATTTATATATGATGTGACTATAAATTAGTAGATGCAGTTATACATTTTGTCTGATGATTGATGGTTTACATTAGTAGGGTACTAGTGTAATATTTTGTACTTATGTGCACTTATATGATGACTTTACACTTTCAAGGTGTTAATGTAAATTTTATATTCTTTCTTATTGAAATTTTGGGAACAAATTTTTTGCAAGGAGTGGTGATTGTAGCACCCCATATTTTAAAGGGTTCATAATATTGGAAATTAAACCAAATTAACAATAAAGAATAAATTAATATGATATCTTAATTGCAAGAATTGCCCAAAGAAGATTTGGTTAATTAAGCGTGGAACACTTTATAGAGTTAATTGAATGGATCAGGCGTAACTAGAGTAATAAAGGTTGATGTTGTTAATGAAAATAAATAAATAAATTTTAGATGTGAAGGATTTGTGTTAAGGGAGACGTATTAGAAAGACTAGGCCACACGTGGTATGAGCCCAAGCCAAAATCACTAGCTCATTTCCTTTAACCCTAACCCTTTATTCCATTCCACTTCATCTCGTTTTCACAAAACAAATTCCTAAAACACTATTCAAGGTTGGCTACCATTTCAGCTAAAGGAAGAGGAAAATCAAAGCTAGAAGATTTAAGCCTTTTTACTTTAAAGAAAAATGGAGATTAATCAAGGTTTTCATAATCAATGGTGTGTAAAATTTTCCCTAAAAACTTATCCTTACTCGTTTGGGTTTGGATTTGATAATGGATGAATGCTTTTAATGATGAAAAATATTGTTCGAATGATTAAACATTATTTGGCTATGTTTATAAATTTGAATAAAAAAAATCTTCGTATTTTTGGATAAAACACGATTTAATCATAATTAAATGATTCGAAAATGAGATACAATGTTTATAATGATGAAATAAAGATGGTTTTTTAATTTCATAATTTTGGAATTGATTTAAATTTTAACAAATTTTCTAAGTTGAGAAAATGGTTAATATCAAGTAAATTAATTATTAAAAAATAATTATTTTGACCTGAAATTTTAGGACAATAAAATATGATAAATCCGTTTTTAGTGAATTTTTGGATTTTCCCCAATAAATTTCAATTTTGTAAGAATTAATTGATAAATGAAAGAGTTAATTGATTAAGGATAATTAATTAATTAGAGAAGTCATTAACAAGTTCTGAAAAGAAAACGTTAAAGTAAGGAATCGGCCAATAAGAATTTGACACCAAATGAGATTTGGTGGAAAATTACTATCTAATAAGACAATGAATAAATTTTCAATATAATTACAAATATGCCATTTTTCAACTTGGATGGCCTATATATTATCAAATCGCGACAGCACTAAGGCTATCAACCTATGATGGTTTTGGGAAAGTCAAGGTGCAAAAGCTCTTTTGAGCTCACACTCGAAAGCTGTTATAGCTAACGTTCCTCAACATGTGAAGGCTAGATGGGAACTCCTTAGGGAAGTCAAAACAAGATTTTTTAATAATTTTTTGAGATCATTTTGAAGACATTTTATTGAAATTTACCGTTTTCTCTCGTAAAAATAATATATTTTATAGCGATGGCTATTTGGAGTCAACCAGCGATGGCTACTTGGAATCAACATGCAAAGGCTTAAGGAAGCCAATTAGCGATGGCTATTGGAGTCAACTTGCAATGACTACTGAAGCTTAATACTCGACGGCTGGCGAAGATATCAACCCACGATGGCTCATAAAGCTAACTTATGATAGCTAAAACTCTATCAACATATGACAGCTAGATGATGGTCAACTAGCAATGGCCTAGGAATAATCAACATGCAATGACTGTAGGATAACCAATGTGTGATAGCCAGGCTCAACTTTTGAAGGCTATATGATAGATAATATGCGACAGTTAATGTCCACTCGCGATAGCTTGGAAAGCCATATTTTTCAAAGCAAAATTAGAATTACTTATTGCACTTTAGAAGACATTTTCCAAATGTTAATGAACTATTTCATAGCGTTGAAATAAAGGAAGGATTTTATAAGTCAAAATTGTGTTAACTAATTTTTAAATGGAAGAAAAGCTTAGAGAAGCTAATAAATGATAAGGTATCATTTAACCAAAGATAAAGATGTTTTATCTAAAGAAAGTGTAGGCTACACTAAAAATGAATGAAAGAAATGGGTTGAACCGTGATCGTAAAGATATAATGGCTTATGGAGTTATTAAATGGTAGCATGCCTTGAGTATTTGTCTAAATTGCAATGGCATATAGTAGGGTGCCATGGCAGGGTTCAATCCTAAAAGACTTATAAACTCTAAATGGGAGTTATGATAGGATGCCAAAACATCAGGATGGTGTTATAACAAAAATAAATAAACCGATAACACGAACGATAGCAGTTCATGGACTAAGAAAGGCTATTGACGCTTAGTAAGGACACTTACGAGGATGTATTTAGGGTGCTTACATTCAACCTCTTAAGAGAGTTAGAATGACTCTAGGATGGCTCCCATTAGTGGAATAAGTGGCCATTTCATCAGTTAATGTTGTTCGAGAAAAGATAAAATTAATGATAGACAGGCCTAGGGAGGTAATCACTAAATAAGTTAATGATAACTTAATCATGAAAGCATAAAACAAGTGATTGAGTGATATTTGAATGGATGATGGACGATTGCATGACTTGGTTCATAAGTAGATGTTAAGTATATGGTATACTTAGTTAAAATTGAAAACTTATATATGACATTATTCATAATTGAATGAAAAGTGTAGGGTATGCTTATGGATTGAATGTGATGCACATGGTTGCTTTTGATGATTATGTTTGTATATGTATTGTATAATGTTGACTGCTATAATGATGAAGTTAGGGGAAACCTGTTTCGCATGAGCAGTGCCCGACTTTATGTCCGACCTGTATTTTTATTATTTCTTATAAACTCATGGGTACTCACTTAGGCCGAGTTTTGTGAATCATATAGGCATCTTTTGGAAGGACGAGTAAAAGATTTCGAAGAAGAAGAAGGCTAATCTAAAGAATAAAGGTATTTAGAAATTTTTGTTGTGTAAAAACAAAAATTATAATTGGTTATGTGTCGTGTTAGCATCTTCATATGTCGAATACAATACTACCCGATTTTATATTGTTTTAGCCCTATGTTTTAGCCCTACGTGGGAAAGAAATGATCTAAAGATGATGTAATGAATCATGGAATTCAAATTGATGAAATGAAAAAATTATTTAGCTTCGTTGTTTACGTATGCTATGCAAATTAATAAAGAACACACTTTATCATTGGAAAATGATTTCGGTGACCACTACAACATCATCGGCGTCTATTTTCGAGTGTCAAAGTGGAATATTATAGGATCCTAATTTCATGGGCATGGAATAGCAAACACATACGATGCTATTTCACCTGTTGCAAATAAGACATCTTATTCATTGGATTTGTAATAAGGCATTATTTGATAATCTTTTGTTTATATATAAAGTTGGCTTTTGAAATCGATAGAACTATATTCTAATAGTCCGATTTTGTGTTGTATGATCGATAACATAATAAGGCATTCTGTATTTTAGAAAACCAGATGTCTAGATACCTGGAGATTGGCATGAATGAACTTCTTTGATTAATGATCAGGTTGTGGGAGTATAATCATAGTATGGCCGATCGAACTATTCGCCCATACACATTCATTCTTTGACTAACGCCCAAAGATAGGCGATGTCAAGGATTGATGCCCAGAGATAGGCATTGGAGATGATGATTCTTGGAGATAGGAAACAACATGGTTTATAATGATGTTTGTATTGACGTGAAAAGAAAAGCATATAGTCGTAGCTGCACCGATGAGATGATCTCATTTATAAGTGAACTAGACACGTTCAGTCGATGATGAATAAGATTGATCGATGTAAAGCAATTTTTTTAGGAAATTAGATACTTAAGGTAGTAGTATATAACTGTACTACAAGTTTTAGGTAGTATACAACATATTGCATATCAATATATGTCTAGTGGTTCAAATTATGCACTATGTAGGATTCAACCTGTGACCTCATAGACAAAATCCAAAACCATTAGGGTAGTGGTATTGGACATGTGAAGCAGCTTTGTTTAGTCAAATGAAAAACGTTTGGTCGATGATAAACATGACTAATAACAAGATAATATTGAGCAATTGCAGAAATTTATTTATATATATAGAGTTACAATAAATAATTGCATTACAAATGTCATAGACACGGACACGTATGATACATAAGTGATTACATTGCAGATAATCGTATATTTTACATGTGGGTAAGTATACAGGCAAGAGAAATAAAAGATGCGATAATGTAAATGAGACAAAGGTTGAACAGAAAACAATCTATTATTTGCATTATCTTTGAGTACAAGGTTTGCTAGGGCCTCGCCAATAAATTAATAGCCTATATACATGACAAAGCCAAAACGATCAGTACACAAAAAGGTAAAAGGAACTTCTCTTCAAAAATGATATAGAATAATTAGTTAGTCCTACCCCTCTTCCCTCCTTTGATCGGTTGTTATACATGTCACTTCTTCTCTTTCTCCTTTTATGGAGTGCTTTTGTCTAACCAGGATTTCACTTCCTTAATTTTCCACTCGAAGGTTTCCTCGGATTAGGCATGAGTTTCCAAGAGTGTTTGGGAAGAGTGGCATTATGACTGGAGGGTAGCACGATCTTGAGAGGATGTATCGGTAGGGTAATAGATTTCAACCTAGGCTCTACTTTCACGGCTTTTAGCTTGTTGATAACAAAGGCCTTTTTAGTAACCACTGAAGGCTCCTTGCCCATGACCTAGGTAATGGTAAGCTCATCGCCATCGTCGTCAGCAACATCATTTTAGATTGTTTAGAGTCTCGTCCTTAGGTGTGTCGATCTTCTTGACTTTGGGGCCGTGACGAGACCCTATAAATAATTAGAGACCGAAATCAAGGTTGTGACGATGATAGATGCAGAAGTGATGGCTGTTGATTCAATGGCATAAGCTGGAGGAGCAGTCGGAAAAGGCAAGAATGTAGGTTGACCTATAAGGCGAAAAATAGAAAGATAGAGGTTAAAATTTGAAATTTCTTATAGAGCGGAGATGATAGAGATATACCTCTATAGGAGAAGTTTCCTATGAAGGATACTTGATGATTTTCTCATCCTCTAGAGCTTTCGAAGGAGTAGGCAAAGCAGGGGGAATTATTGGAGGAATGAAGGTAGGGATGTTTTGGTTATAAACCTCAGAAGTGGAAGCGTCAAGAGCCATTATTATTGGTGATTCAGTGATGGCAGCCTTAAGAATGGTTGCCATAAAATTGATGATTTCTACCCGAGTCTCTTTTGGGGTAAGAGTGGCATCATCCACACGATCCGAGGAGCTAGGATCGGTGAGAGTCTCGATATGCATATGTTCTTCAGCTATAGTCGTTGCTGTCTTGATTTTCATGCCTTTCTCAAGGGCAATCAGATTTTATTTATTTATAAGCTTGCTCTTCAGCTTCTCTTCTCGACTTCATTGCTCTCTGACTCTTTTTAGAATCTCCTCCCCAGCCTTGGCCAATGTGAGTGGATGGCCGCTTCCAAACCACTTGAGATTCTTTACTTTGATAACATTTACGAAGAACTGGAGAACAATGGATTCAGTGTCCACCTTGACCTAGGTCACCTTAGCCATTAAATCTTTTTTGTGCTTTCTAGCTTAACTCTTAAATCGTCAGACTCATCTACCGAAGATTGGGCCTTGTTTGAGCCTACTCCCTTTTCCTTTTTTAGGATTCAGGTCCGTTTTAAGCTTGCTATTCTCCATTTGAAGTTCGGCCTTTTGGGCCTCTTGATCTTTGTTTATTTTGAGGGTGTCATTGTAGGTGTGTTCCTTTCTCAATTGGTCATTAAGGACCAAAATTTCAACAATTTAGGCTATAAATACCTTGATCAGTTTCTACTGGGCATCTTTTGCAGCCTTGGCCTACTCTTATTTTTCCTTTTGGAGCTTAGCCAACTCCTTATAATCTTAACATATATGGTTGTGGTTGGCTCTTTCAGCGATGAAGCTTCGACCGATTAATTAATTTGCTCGGTTGATATCCGAGAGGCCCTTGGTTAATTTCTTCCACTTGAATAATAGCTCCACAACCTCCTGATGCTTGTTCATGCCCTCTTTCACATAGCTTCATGGAAGGTCTTTAACATCACATTCGAAATTGTCCCTCTTAAGAAAGAATTCCGAAAGGGCCCCTTGCATCTTTGAAACAAGGCGATAAATTGGCTTTTGTGAGGAGGAGGCAGAGCAGTGTATCTTGAAGACATTTCCATACCAGCCTTATGTGATTTTTAGGAAGAAGAATGGCTAATAGATTTGGATTGATGGGTAGTTGTGATCGGAGCCTTAGGCTGGTCAGTAATGGCGATAATAGGAGGTTGAGAAGATGAAGAAAGATAGAGATGGGAAGATTTGCAAAACTGAGAAGACCGAGAAGGTGAGAGACGTTGATGATGGGAGTCATAATCACGCCCGGAGCGATCGCGTGGTTCCCTTTATTCATCATGGTGATTTTTCCTTTCTTCAACTTCGCATCGTTCCTTATCTTTCCTCTTCAACCTTTTACTTTTAGACTTGTAGTAAGAGCTGTGGTTGGGGAAGGAGCTTCTCGAATTTTGGGAGCAATATTGACTAGTGCCTTCATGGGGTCTTTTCGAGTCGATTACATTTCCCTATTATACCTAGAAAAAAACAAGGATTGAATTAGAATCAAATCACTGGATTAAGAATAAGTATAGGGTGGTCGTGCTTTTGATCTCAGAAGTGTATAAAGAGTTAACATGCTCTAAGTAGCCTACGGACTGGTTTTGAGGGGTTCTAAAGACAAAGTTTCTTCACCCTTTGTAGCCTGGGATATATCACCTGAAGGAAAGCTAAAGTTGTGGGGATTCGAGTTCAAGGTGTTGTCACTCACTTCTATTGGAGGAGTTGACTCGCAAATAGGGACTAGACATGCTCGGGCATGTGTTAAGAAGACATGATGACTAGTTACTTTAGCTTGGAGATAAAGCGACCAAGGTGCCTTTAGGGAATGTTTCCTCTAATAATTCATTTTCGCTGGCATCATTGACCTCGCCTTTGTCTCTCTCATTTTCTTCCTTTTCCTCCTTTTCATCTTCTCTCTCATTTATGTTGTATCTTCCTATCGCTTCTCCATTTAAACTCTCATCTCCTCTTTCTCCTTCCTTCCCTACAAGGTTTACTTTAGATCCTTAACCTTCTTTACTACCTTATTCATTATCATTCGAATTGAGTACTAGGGCAGCAAGATCGTGACTGACTTGAGTCACTCTAGCAGGAACTGGATTAGGTTGAATACTCTTGCCGTTGTAGAGAAAATTGAGTATTGGTAAGGAGGTAGGAGGACTGCCTTCGATCTGGATTGATTCCCTTTAAGAATTCTAGAATGTTCACCAGAGTGGGAATTTAGACTCATTCAGGAATATCTGTTAGGATATGGAAAGAATGTTAATCGCTTAGAAGAGGAAAGCCCAAGAGTGATGAAGATATTTGATAAGGAAGCTTATGGCCAGACAATCAATAGCTGTTGAAGAATTCTGGACATCAGACGGAAAAGTACTCGCCCTTGAAGTAGCTCCTCTTGTTGTGAATCCCTAGATAACCTTACAACGGTTGAAGAGTTTGATTAATAGCACTAAAGGGGTCTCTCGTCTCCTTTAAAGTTGAGCAATTAAGAAAGTTTTTCGAAGATAGGAGACCGATCCAAATGCATTATGAAGATGATGTAGAGAGTGCTTAATAGGGCATAACCGTTTGGATGTACCTGAGGTGGGCTAGCCCTATCGATTAAAGAATGAACTTCACAAATTCGTTGAAGCGAGGCATGACTATGGAAAACACATGTTTTGGTTGCATGTGACGTAGCTGCCCAGAGGAAGGTGAGCCCTTTGATGGAGTTCAGGGAGAAGGACTTCATCTTTAGATTCTCATGTTTTAAGCAGGCCAACCTTAGTTCTTTAGTGGCTGGTTTGGAGGTTGCGGCATTTGGAGGCTTGTCTAAGATCATAAGAATGAGCTAATCATCCCCTAGAATGACATGACCATGTGGTTCAACCGCCAAGGTGGCTTGAAGCTGAAGTTTTTGTGTAATCGAACACCTTATTCTCGAGGTGTGGATGTAGATGATATAGTAGAAAATGAACCCGATTCCAAAGGCATGGATAAGCTAGTGCTATATTAAAGACGAGGAGATTGTCCAAGGCCGGTCATTCTATACTAAAAAAACTGATAATGAATATGGTGAGGTATGATTTATCTTGACACTTTACTTTGATTAAAACCAGCAACCAATGTACACAGTCCATCAAACGTCAATGTGTGTTGACTAATCAGACTCTGCATATTGACCTGGGCAGTGCAATATGCCAATCTATGTAGTGTGTATCCTACGTCTAGGACACAATGTTCGTGAACGCCGCTGTGTAGATAACTCGCTCATGCTAGTGAATAAGCTCCGTCACACTACGAAACTATGCATTGGATTTACCCATTATCGTAGAGTGCATGATAAGTTGTTTGGAATGAAACAGAGTTTTCTTTGTAGGATTACAAGACTGAAATATTCGACCTGAAGTGTCAATGCTTGAATATATTGTATGTTAGATTGTGTCTAATATAGCAATTTCTTGAGGACCGCCTTATTGAAACTCAAATCCTAATCTATGTCTAGGAACGACCCTGAAGTTTTGGTTTTCTCTTCCCTCTTTACCTTTTCCATCCATTGGCGAGTGAGGTTTGAAATCTTGATTCATCAAGCCTGAAGTTGGCCATTGGTTCTGCTCACTAATCCCCAAGTCAACCACGGGCTTGCAAAGGAGAAGCAGTGACGACAAAGGTAGTAGTAAATTTGGCCGTGAATATGGGTCAACGATGTTGACGTGGAAGTTGCAGTGGGGTGAGATGTGGGCAAGGCAACGATGGCAACTACCTACCTTAGATCTTGATTCAGCGATGACAATGAGATTTGGTCAAAATGGCGGCAATATTGGAGTTGACGGCAATGGCGATCGAGATGAAGTGGCAGAGTCGAGTAGGTCAAAGTGATAGCGGGTTGAAATTCACAAAGGGAAAAAACAAGAATGTTGAGTAAATGAGGTGAAGGCTTAGAAAAAAATTCTAAGTGTTACAATTATATCCTACTTGAAAATCATGTCCATACCGATGTGGTCATTTCGATACCAAGAGGTTTTGAACCTCATGTTTGAATAAAAAAGAGAAAATAAAAGGGAAATGGGGTTTATATGATAAATAAACGACATAGCTTCCAGAAAATTGAAGGTTCCAACTTTACTGCAAAAAGAAATGATTCATCAACTATGCGAAGCAGTGAACCGATGAACTCCAAGTAGGCGAGGCACTTCAAGACAGTTAAATTCATTGATGACTTCTTTGTAGATAGCATCCGATCACTTATCTCAATCCAAAGCATGATTTGTTGTCATGAAAGCATACTTTAGGGAGCAAGTGTTATCATGTATTTAAACCAATCGACATGTAGATGAATTTGAACTTCAAGATGATGAAGAAGTGGATCAAGAAACTTAAGAGGTGTTAGGGATGATGAATAAATGGAGTAAAATAAGTTTGGACAAGAATTGCACGTGGAAAATCAAGTTGGTATTGACATGATTGAGCATATCGGCACCAACATGATTGATCTTGTTGGCACCGACATGATCAAACATGTCAATACCGAGTTGTTTGATGACGTATGACCCACATTAAATTACAGATAGAGTTTCCTTATACTTTGGAGAAAAGATAACAAACCATGTCGGAACCAACATGATTTGGAGAAGCAATTTTATCAGCAAAGATTATAAACTTGAAGACTTGGATAAATGCAAAGGAAAATCAAAGATGTAAGTTGAAGAAACATGTCGGCACCGACATGATCATATTGGTACCGACTTACTATGAAAACCAAGTTTTACCCGTTCTTCGTGCTTGAAAGTTTGGATTTAACTTTTTACCCGTTCTTCCACGAGCTAGCTACTTTGAAGGAGAATCCGACCATAAATACACCTCCTTTAGCAAAATGAGACTTTTAGGATCTCCATCTTATCTTTTTATCACAAAGCGATGCTGGAACTTCTATATATTTCTAGATCTGAGAACTTCGTAATTCGATTGTACTTGTGCAATCACATTAAAATGCATTGAATTAAGCCGTAACTACTTTAAAAATCTTGTGTTTCTACATCTTATTTTCGTATTCTATTGAATTCACCTCGTTTTTGTTTGAATAGATATATTGTGTCAATTTTTGGAACAACAATTACAAACTTCATAAAAGTTTAACAACAATTTTCAAAGAAATAAATAAAGTAATTGTTGAATTCCTTTGAATTTAAAATGGGATGACTTAGGCCTTTTTTTTTTCTCAAAAGAAACAAATCCCGTTGGGCAACGATGTCGTTTGACGTCCATCGATCTTATCCTTTCAAATCGGTCATCTAATCTATCCAACGGGACGATGTCATCCCCAGCACCTCCAAACTCTAACAATTCCGACGCCACCAACAAACGTCGCCGCACCGGAGGTCGTCGTAAGTCCATCCCCCAACAAATCTCCCCTTCCACCTCTCCAGTCTCCGACGAAATCGTTTTTATCAACAAGCACGCCACCTCCGAAGCCCTAACAGCACTCTCTGCTGGCTTCCCCGCCGATAATCTCACCGAAGACGAAATCGAAGCCTCCGTCGTCTCTTCCGTCGGCGGCCTTGAACAGATCAACTACATCCTCATCCGAAACCACATCCTCTCCACCTGGCGCCAAAACGTCAACAATTGGCTCTGCAAAGACAAGTTTCTCAACATCATCCCTCCACAGTATCACGCTCTTCTCGATTCCGCCTACAACTACTTACTTCACCATGGCTTCATCAACTTCGGAGTCGCCCCATCCATTAAAGAAAAGATCTCGAACGATAACCCCAAAAAAGGCACCGTAATCATCGTAGGTTCTGGTTTATCCGGCCTTGCAGCAGCCAGACAGCTGATGGCGTTTGGATTCAAAGTCACAGTTCTGGAGGGAAGGAAAAGATGTGGCGGAAGAGTCTACACAAAATTACTGACGCAAGAAGAGAGTGGTAAGTTTGCAAACGCAGATCTGGGAGGCAGTGTACTAACTGGAACACTAGGTAACCCGCTTGCTATTTTAGCTAAGCAGCTCGGAGCAACTCTTCATAAAGTCAGAGACAAATGTCCCTTGTATAGAGTAGATGGAAGTTCAGTAGATCCAGAGCTCGATACAAAGGTGGAGAACGCATTCAACAGAGTTCTGGAAAAGGCGAGTAGGCTGAGGCAGTGCATGGGAGATGTGGCCATGGATGTTTCCTTAGGTGCAGCCCTGGAGACTTTCAGGCAGGTGTATGGGGAAGCAGTCACAGATGAGGAGATGAGTCTGTACAATTGGCATTTGGGGAATCTGGAGTATGCTAATGCGGGTCTGCTATCAGATCTTTCTTTGGCCTACTGGGATCAGGATGACCCTTATGATATGGGTGGGGATCACTGTTTCATGCCAGGTGGCAATGGAAGATTGGTGGAGGCTCTTGCGGAGGATGTTCCAATAGTGTATGACAAGACAGTGAATACAATTAGGTATGGAGGAGATGGAGTGCAGGTTGTGGCTGGGAGTCAGGTTTATGAAGGTGACATGGTACTGTGCACAGTTCCTTTAGGGGTGTTGAAGAAGGGGACTATTAAGTTTGTGCCTGAGTTGCCTCAGAAGAAGATAGACTGTATAAAGAGGTTGGGTTTTGGGTTGTTGAATAAGGTTGCTATGCTGTTTCCTCATGTGTTTTGGGGGAAAGAGTTGGATACGTTTGGGCATTTGGTGGAGGATAAGAGTAGGAGAGGAGAGTTTTTTTTGTTTTATAGTTATGCTGCAGTTGCTGGCGGACCTTTGTTGATTGCTTTGGTTGCGGGAGAAGTGGCACATAGCTTTGAGGACATGGATGTTACTACTACCATTGACTGTGTATATAAGATTCTTGTTGGTGAGTTTTTTCTACATCTCAACCTTGTATATTTACTCAATGAGGTCAATCTAACTATATATTACATCCCTTTAAATGTTTCACACAAGGCAGTCAAACAAATGACACCATTCTATTTTGTGTTGATGCAGTATATTTTGAATAGATTGGACATATATGTAAATTTATTTTTCCTTTAGTGGTTTGAGTGGATTGCTCCAATCTATTCATATCAGTTTATTGTGCACCTATTATACCTTAAATTATAAGCATAGTTGAACAACGGTGGAGAAACCGACTGTTAAGTTGTATAATTCTAAAAATTGTATTTTGCATTTGAATTTAAAAGTTCAAAATTTAAAAATAAGAATTTCAAATTTAAATATTAATATTCAATTTGAATTCTGAATTGAAAATTCAATTTTTTTTTATAACCCATTTTGATGTCTCGGGGGTTCGAATTTTGAAATTCGAAATTATGATTGGATTTTGAATTTTGAAATGAAATCCTGATTTTTGAAATGACAAAATTATGTTTGAAAACTTGATTTTCCTCAAAATTTGAATTTTCTTGAAAGTAAAAAGTTTATTTAGCAAGCCTTTTACAAAAGGTGGAACCCAGTGCACGAGGCTCCCGCACGATATGGGCTCTGAGAAGATCGATAATGTACGCAGCCTTTTCCTCGCATTGCAAATAGGCTGTTTCAGGACTCGAACATGTGTGCCCAGATCACCATGCGGGTGACCTAGCCGTTGCGTCAATGATCCACCTCAATTAGCAAGCCTGTTACAAAAATGGAAAAAATCTATATGTAATTTGAAATATTGAGAATTTTACATTTTAGATTTTTGAAATTTGAATTTGACTTTGAAATAGTGAAAACTTGAATTTTTGGAAATTCGTACTTTAAATTTGAAATTAAAACTTGAATTCGAATTTGAACTTGGAATTTGAAACTAATAAATACAAAAATTTTAAAATTTGAATTTTGAATTTTTTCTTTGCTTTAGAAATTTTAAATTTTGATTTTACGTTTGAAATTTTAAATTTGAAAATTTACAATTCTAAATATGAAAATTTGAATTTTAAAATTTTGGATTTTGAACTTGAAATTTGGAAGTATGAGAATTTGAAAGTTTATGAAAAAGGACAACCTTTTGGAAAGGAAAAGCCATTATGATTTAAATATCAAACAAGTATGATAAATTAATTTAAGATGTTTGGAGAGAGAAAAAGTAAATGACATTGGGTTAAAGATTTGTATATGTATGATGTTTAGACAATGATCTAGAGGTCATGAGTTCGAGCTTGAATAAAGTATCACTCTTGTTATAAACAAATAATTTAAAGTAAATAACATTGGATATGCTTAAAGAGATGTGTTAAAGACAATTTCTTTAACGTTTCTTATTTTTTGGTTTTACACTATTTGATTTTGCAAGTCTAAAATAGACAAATCCTGCTAAAAGTTGGTTTGATGATACAACACACACACATACTATCATAAATGCACGCATAATGTGCATATCTTAGTCGTCTGAATGTTATTTTCATTGACAATGATGCTAATCTTATATTTTGATGTCTTAAGTTAAAGTTTTACGTTTGTTTTTGTTGTAAAACGGTGTGCACTATATAAACCAAATTGAATAGTGTGTTTTATATATTTGCAATACTTAAATTTTCATTTAAGTGCAGCATTAAGAAAAAGTAACATGTTTGTTGAGTGAATTAGATAAAAGGACAAAGTTGGGGAATTATTTTGAGTCAAGAACGCCGCCTCAGAGTTCAGTTCGAAGGGAAAACATTTTATTTTGCACCGTTTGCCTCGACTTCATTGTGTGCTGTCGCCTACCTCGACTTCATCGCGTCTCGCCTACAATTCCTTACCATCGCTGCAATAGCTTCACCTCCGATCCTGTCAAGCCCTTTATAGCTGCCGTTGCTCAACGCTCCATCTCATCCATAGCTACGAAGGTGTGTGCCATGGAGCAAGGCGCGATGCAACATTTGTTACTTTCTTTCCTATGGCGTGACGCGGATGGGAAGGGGCAACGAATGACTCAAATAACGCTTGAAGCGCAAATGGTGCGCAGTGTAAAAAAACATGCTTTTTCATCGTTTTACTATTTTCTTACTTTTTTGTTTATTTTTCATTTTTCACAATTTTTGCAAAAATGGTGTGCCTTTTCATTATTTTATTGTTTCTCTAATTTGAGATATTACTGCTACAACAGCAAGAGTGGAGGAAGTTAGATATCCAAGTAGAAGAACATCCACATCGATAGGTTTTTCAGCACCCGCTTCTGCTCATTTACATCTTCACGAAGAAGAAACAAATCTAAACGAGACCATAGTTGTTAAGACGTCCATCTAGGCTAAAAAAAGCCCAAGGCTCAAGGTTTGCGTCTTTTTTCAGTTTAAGTACGCATTTTTGCAATTTGAAGCGTACTTTTGCAAAATTCAAATTTTAATTTGCGAAATAATTAAATAAAAATTTTAAATTGTTAATGAATTATAAAATATGGTTTAAAATTTAAATTTTAGTTAATAAAATATTTAAATAGTTGAATGAATCATAAAATATGGTTTAAAAATTAATTTGTAGTTCGTAAAATAGTAGATCAAACTTGTATAAAAGACATGCATAAAAGCCCGAGGCTCAAAAAAGCCCAAGGCTCAAGCCTTGCGCCTTAACTACTGTGAATGAGACAGATAAGGAAGATGGTGAAACTTTATGAAACCGATGATGTGAATACTGATTTGAAAAATATAATTGTTGAATTAGATTCAGATATCTAGTTTATTAGTAATATGTATTTATTTTGAATCTTGCCTTTTAAGACCATTCTCTTTGAAATTCTATGCTTATGACATTATATCTGATGATGTTTTTGCAAAATGTCTAAAGAAATATATTTGTTACTTATGTTTTAGTAAACAATGAACCTTTAAGTTAATTGTTATACATATACATATGTATAATCAAAACCCTAACCAACAACAAATGCGTTCAAAACCCTAGTCACCAGCATGACCGCAACCCTAATCGATATTTCCCTTACATTAAAAGAAACAAATAAACAAAATGCTATATAAATATAGCGTTATCTACGTTATTCGTTTATATAGCGTTTAAATGCTAAATTAAAATAACACCATACCAATGTGATGCTATATTCTTGTATACAAAATAAAAATAATAACTACAAATAGTATTTACACATTACGAATAAAATTCTATATTAAATTAGCATTATGTTTGTTATTCATTCATATAGAGTATAAATGTTAAACTAAAATAGCATTATGTCAATGTAATGCCATATTCATATATAAAAAGTAAAAATGATAACTCCAACTAGCATTTACCAAGGAATGAGGTTTCGGCCGGTACCCCAAAATTTCGGGGGTACCGGACCGGTCTCGTCGTGTAACGGTCCGAAATCAACATTAAAAATGGGTTCCGGTCTAGTGTAAAGAAAAAAAACAATCGCACCTTTTTTTTCCAAGAAAACGTGATTTTGCTACTTTTGAAGGAACGACAAACCGATTTAGGGCAGAAAAAATCAAATGCGTCATTCAAGCATGGAAAAAAAGAATATTGCAGCAAACATGTGAAGGAAAAGCAAAATTGAAGGCAGAAAGCAATCAGAAATCAAAAAATTTCGAATAATACATCAAATCAGAAGCTTTAATAATTCAAACGTGAAGCAATAGTAGACAATCGAGTTATCAGATCATTTCAAAATCTTATAAATTGCACTAAATAGAGAACATACTTACTGCATCAAGAAAAACTCAAACTGCAGCTCGATTGGAATTCTCCTCTTCAGACACCGTCTTCCTCAACTTTGCAGTAATTGATTAATTCTTCTTGTTTTCGCCGTCGACATAAATGATTGATCTTCTTTTCATTTTTTTACCTTCGTTTTTTCTGCAGAGCTTCGCTTTTTTTTTTTGTTCGATAATGAGTACGGAAGATGGAAAGGGGGGAATGAATTATGAAACATCTGTAAGGTTTATGGTGTCATTTAATTTAGGGTATTGGGCTGCTTGTTTTTATTTAAGGTATTGGGCTGATTATTTTTATTTTAGGGTGTCATTTAATTTACTTAAACTTATATTGGGCTGATGGAGGTCTTGTTTTTATTTAGGGTATTGGACTCGGCTTCTATTTCTGTGAACTACAGTTTGGACAATGCTTGTTTTGACAATAATTTGACAATGCTTGTTTTTACTTAAACTTATATTGGACTCGGCTTTTATTGGACAATGCTTGTTTTGACAATAATTGGGCTCGGCTTCTATTTCTGTGAACTGCAGTTTTCTTTTTTACTTGCAGATAAGCATGTTTTTGTTTTAATTTTATTTGGAGCTCAATTTAAGTTATATTGGGGAGAATTTAAGTTATATTGCAGAGAAGTATATTTGGGAGAAATTACTGTAATTCTAACCTAAGTTTATTCAACTGTTTTCTAATGATATTGTTCACAATTTATAGGTACGCTATGGAAAATCAAGCAAACACTACAGAGATCGGTTGGAATTATGGTACCCCAATCGATGGAAATGTTCGAAAAACAAAATGCAGTTATTGTAGTAAACAAATCAACGATGGCGGTATAACGCGTTTGAAAGAATATTTGGCAGGTGTAGGCAGCAATGTAATGGCATGTCCAAACGTTCCTCAAGATGTCAAAAAATTAGTACGAGCTCATATTGTTGGGAAGAAAAATGACTGTACTAAAGAAAAACTAGAGAAACAACGTGTATAACAAGAATTGATGAGTAGACCTCAACAACATGACTCGAACAGTGAAGATGATGAAAACGAAGATGATTAGATGTTCGTCATGCTATGTGAGAAAGCAGAGATACATTTAGAGAACATGAGATGCAAAGATCTTACAAACAATCAAGTGTTGGTTCTAGTCAACCAGAGCGGAATATACGTAGTAGATCTACGAGACTAGAGAGTGATTTTGAAACTCGCTCTGTTGCAAGGATTGATTCATACATGCAAAAAAGGAGGTATTTCTCAACCTTCTATTAAATCTGCAATGAAAGGCATTAAAAATGCTAAAAAACACATAGGTCGTGCAATTGCTAAATTCTTTTACTTTAATCACATTCCACATAACGTTGCAAATAGTTCTTATTATGCAACGATGGTTGATGCGATTGCGGAATGCGGTCGTGGAATAGATCCACCTACCGCATATGAATTATCACATTCATACTTGGAATTGGAATTAGAAGAAGTTCGATCATATATTACCACTTTTCATAATTTTTGGGATGAATATGGTTGTACGTTGATGTGTGATGGTTGGAGTACTCAGAATCGACGAAAAATTATAAATTTTCTCGTGTACTCCACCTATGTGACGATATTTCTCAAATCTGTAGATGCTACTAATGAATTTCAAAGCAGTGAATATATATGTGGATTGATGAACGAAGTTGTAGAGACTATTGGAGAAAATAGAGTAGTGCAAGTAGTGACAGATAATGGGGCCAACTATAAAGCTGCCGGTCAATTGTTGATGCAGAAAAGAAAACATTTATACTGGACGCCATGCGCACACATTGCATTGATCTGATCTTTGAAGATATCTCGAAAGAACCGGAGGTAACATTTATCATCTCAAATTGTCAATTAATAACGACATTTATATACAATCATGGTTGGTTACTTTCCATAACGAGAAAAGAGACAAATGACAAAGAATTGATCAGACCGGCAGTGACTAGGTTTGCCACTCATTTCATTGCATTAGACTCTATTTATAAACATAAAAATGACTTGAGAAGAATGATTGCTACAAGGGATGGACATCTAAGATGCCTAGACTCACTGTTAAGGACAAAAGAACTGCAACCAATGTCTCCGACCTGATTTACAATGATACTTTTTGGACTGCCGCTGCTTCCATCATTCTTGTATTTGAACCACTAGTCAAAGTATTAAGAATGGTGGATAGTGATGATAAAGCAGACATGGACTACCTTTATGACGCGATGGATCTCGCGAAAGAGTCAATTTGGAAAAACGTTGGCTCAAGGCAATAAAAAAAATGGTGGGACATTATAGATAAAAGATGGGAAAAACAACTATACCGGCCAATTCACGCGGCAGATATTTTAAATTATTACCTTACAAATAGTTAAAATTCATAACATTCATGTTCGTACTGTTTAAAATATAAGTTATTTTCTTAATCCTATCATTCAATATGGTGATGCGGTAAATGATAGTGATGTGTTAAATGGATTCAACAACGTTGTTGAAATAATGATCCCAGACATATTAACACAAATTGAGATTGGAAAAGAGGTAAATTGCATCAAATGTTTTATTTAAAATATAGATCCAGTATTTAATTTTTATATCCACAGGTGGACAATTACAGAATGAAAGTTGGCGTATTTGGCTCTTCAAAAGCAAAATCAGCTATAAATAGTTGTTCTCTTACTCGGTGGTGGTCAATAATTGGTAGAGAGGATGCTTCAAATCTAACACGCTTAGCAATGCATATTCTAAGTCAGACGGTTCCTTTTTCAAACTGTGAAAGAAATTGGACTACATTTTTCATGATTCATACAAAATTGAGAAATAGAATCAAAATGGAAAATCTAGAAAAACTAGTATATGTACATTACAATATGAGATTACGAACAAAAAATGTTAAACGTCACGATGCAAATGATCAATTGATTGATCTGCATTATATATTTCATGAGGAGGATCCATTAGCAGAGTGGACTACTGAAGTTGAACCACGGTTGCTTGATGACGATCCTTTGATGGTTAATATGATGAATGATGCCATTGCTGCAGTGGATGACATATCTGCACAAACAATGGCAAGTCAAAGCATTGAAAATAGTAGTGGCTCCTCAAATGGTGATAATGACAATACTGATGGTAACGATATCAGTTTAGCAAGTAATTATGGCTTTGGTTCTACTGATGGTGGTGGTTCGCATAGACCAACTATACCTCACGTGAGAAGAAGAGGTGTGATGGGCAATCGTGACAGAAGAGACAATAATTTGAATGTTGAATATGAACAACAACAAAATTATGATCATGCTAATAATCCGTATACGTCAAATGATCCACCTAACTACAGACATTCTACTTCTGACTATGCCGGTGGTTATTATTATCACGGAGCAAACGAGATATATATAACAGTGACATATCAAGCGATCAAAATAGTCAGACTACATGTACAACACAGAATGACGAACCCTCCTCATTTGATAACATGTTGGCAACGTTTCTAGGTACAGGAAAAATACAATATGGTTATCCACCATACCATATGACCCAAGTGGATGAAGAAAATTGTGAGAATAATCCATATACAGCACCGAGAAATAGATTTTGAATGTAGTAAATTTATAATGTTGTATGTTGTATTCTATTTCTTTGTACACTATAATTATATTTTATTGACTGTTCACAAGTTTATTAACAAAGTACTGAAAACCGAAATTTGGACCGAAACCGAAACTTCCGAAATTTACGAAATCATCCGAAACTAACAAAATTTCAAACCGAAACCGAGTTCTCAAACCTTGGTATTTACACATTTAATGCTATATTCACAGAAAATGCTAATCTTGCTTAGCATTAATGGGTTCACATTAAAAATACAAATATGAATATTGTTAAAACTAAATTAGCATTATCTAAATAAAATGCTGTTCAATCTTACTGTTTATAAATTGCTAAACTGAAATAGTATTATACCAATGTAATGCCGTGTCATGCATTAATAACAAAAATACTATATTTATGACAAATATTATATACATGTAGCATTACTGGTTCATATTTCAATAAAATACGATTGACAACGACGCCATTGCCTCTACCACTGCCATCGTTCCGTCTGTATAAAAATCTAGTTTCGTGCTTGAGCTCGGATTCTCACAGTCTACATACGTCATCACCCACCACAAGCTCCAACCATCAACCATTCCACCGCTGTCGCCAACTACACTACTGCTGTCGTCTACCATGCAGCTGATATCGTCGTTGAAGAAAAACAAACAGTGTTTGAGTTTTGAAGTTTATCCTTCTACCAAATTTTTTTGGCTCGCGTCCTTCGTTCAAAAAAGCCCTAAACTATTTCATCCAGGCTATTTTTTCTGTTTCTAATGTATGGACGTTAAATTGACTATATAAATATAAATAATATTATTGGAGATTGACCTTAAGTTGAAAATATTAATGATTGTTACATGTTAACACCATCATGAATTATAAGTCTAAATGATACATTCATAAAGAAATTAGACATGTTTTTGTCCGTCATATAATCAGTAAAACAAGTAGATTTATAGGTATTTAGGCTCTGTTTGTTTGCATGATAAGAATGTTGAATACATGCAATTTGCAATTCTTGTTTTTGGAATAGACGGAAGAAATCATCAAACCACCGTATGAACCAAAACAAGCAAATGAAATTTGAAGGGTTTACATACAAGGAGATTTTCTTCAAATGCTTAAATTACAATGCCATGACATCCACATTTCAACATCAACCCAAAAAATGCAAATCTTTCTTGCTATCTAAGAATTTTTATATATTATTCATGGGTAAATTACGTCAGTGCTTTAAATTATATTACGTGCTAAAGTACTTCATCTGTCATATGATTTATAGAAGGTGGCTAATGAGGCTGTTCATGTGTTGAACTCGAACAATTGTTAAGCTAAAGATGGTTATCATAATTATAAGATATTACCAGTCTTTGGGTTACTATGCAATTTCTTAATTTGTCATATTTCAGCATTGTGCTCACACTATTAACAATCAAAACTGTCTGCAAAATGTCATGAAAGGGGATTTACTCTAAAATATTCATAATATGATTATTACACATTATGCATGTCTAATTGCATTTTTTTGCTTTATTGCTTATGAATATTTCTTTTACAGAATAACTAATTCTGTTAAACAAACGGTGCTATTAATTTTAATGATAAGCAAGCATATACCATACAGGAGCAAAGTAGAAGTTTGCGTTGGCAATGCCCTAAAACATTTGTTTTGTGTACAGTTAAAAAAGAAATTATGTATTTTCCAACCATCTGCTTTGAAAGGAGAATTGCAAATTGAAGTGTTGTTATTAATTAATTAATAATAATAATAATAATTTTGATAAGAATTGACTATAACCACTAATTCAAGAAAGATCACCCTGATCCTTTTCATGCACTCAGGGTTGGCTATTGCAGCTCAATTTTTTCATGATCAACACCTTATATAATCATATTGTTGGAATTGCCGCTTAAAACATATTGCTATCTTTTTAATCCACATTATCTTAAATTGACTGTAAATCAAGTAATATTATTTAAAGTTGACCTTACTTTATTTTACATGTTCATAATATTATATAAATTTTGATCGACTTAATATGCAATACAAATGTCTCAAATATTTCGAAGTAATTGAACCAATGTGAAAATTTTAGACCACGGTCCCTTTTCCTTTTCTTTTCCTTCTCAACGAAGGATTCCAAGCAACCATGACTTGTAAACATCTAGAATGCACACATTAATGTACAGATTCCTTTTTAGTACGGAGCCTTCACAGTTCAATGGATCAACCCTAGGTTAGAATTGGTGTTTACACAATGCAAAATCGCTTATGAGTGTGGGGATGGATCGATGATCTTTCCGTACCATGTAATAACATCTCATGCATAACCAACCCTACTCAATGTGGTTTTGACTTTTGAGCCATAATCTTATTATTGACAAGGTTATCAAAATGATGTTCAAACCATAAAGTTCAAACTTAAACTGAAACGAGATATATTCGCAAAACATCGATCCAAAATATTATATACTTAAGGTTTGTACACATTTTGAAATTGCATTTGATGTTTATATTTTTACATCTAAATCTAAAAATCAACTTTCTTTCTTGTTCCAATTTTATTTTGTTTAAAAAACGTTGGACTAGAAATTGTGGATCCAAATAATTGTATTGAGCACATCAGCATGGATTGAATGATTTTTCTCTAATGTGGTTTTAGTTCTTTTTGAATCAAAATGCAAAATCGAATTGTAAAGAGAGTTTCGATTTAAAATGTGATCTGAATCATAAAATTTAAAGATTTTTGACAACAATGGACTTGACAATACAAATCTCATGCAAAATTGGTAAAATTGAACGAAAATCAATATTTGTCATACTGGTTTGACAAACAACATGAATATAAAAATGTTCAATTTAATCCACTTGATCGGTATTTTTTCTTTCTTTCATTTTTCGGTTAATGAAATACATGGATGAACTTTTAGTATTAAAGTTAAGGTATTCATTTATTTTGAGACTTTTTATTAGAGGTTCATATAATACAAACAAATAGACCAAAAGAGCTCCAACTTAGTCCTTTTTTTTTTGGAAAAGATCATAATATCCCAAAACCAATATTTATTTTAGCTTAGTGCACTTTTTGCTACGTGCAGTCGATAAAAAATGAAATATTGAAAATCAACTTCCATTACATTTAAACCCGACTTACATTTTGTTCATTATTGGCTTGCATTGTGCTTAGAATATTGACTTGCACTGCAAAAATTAACTTACATCGTATTAAAATTGGTTTGTATTATATTAAAATGTATTTGCATTACACCGAATCCGACTTGCGTTGTACTTAAAATTGATTGAGTGTTACTATTTGCACATATCAAAAAACCATCGCTCGTCCATTTTCACCCAATCAAACACTTGTCACATCCATCTAGATCCACTTTTTTTACTTACCGGTTCATAAAAACCGTGCACCACTCCTATATATATCTCTTCTCAAAAAAACTTCTCCTTCTCAAAACCGAAATCTCAAAATCAAATTTATTGGAAATTCAATATATCAAAACTGATTCTCATTTAAAATCAAAACTCAATATCTTAAAAAGCATGCACGTTGTTTGAATCTTCACTTAGGGTGCATAGTCTAAATTTTAATAAAAATCACTTAAATGATAAAACACTAATTGCAAAATAATAAAATATATTTTACTTACATTGTTTCTCTTTTCATCTTCCATTAATGGATGTTATGAGAAAAATATTATTATTAATGATAAATAGCAATATGCGTAACTACGATATAAAGTAATATACATTATATAGTTAATCATTATTGATTTTCGTACAAATAATAGAACTGCAAACATATCAATAATATTAATATTGTAAACATAAAAATAAAATCATTTTACAATAGTTAGTAATTTATAAAAGAATTCCATTTACATTATTTACCTCTCTTTCTTCTACATTGAAAGTGATATTAGGCAAAATCAGCATTTTCAATAATTTTTTTAATATTATGTTTCTCGGTTATGCACGTTTTTTATTTTATTTTTAGTTTAGTTTTGTCTTCCTAGTGGGGTGGGTTTTTGAAGTGTTTTTGGTTAATTTATTTTATTATCCCTTTAATTGGGCAAGAGGAGTGTTTTGCTATATGCATATAGTATCATCTTTAAAATTAGTTTATATCGTAAAAATTGGCTCGCGTTTTCTTAAAATTGATTGCATTGTATTCAAAGTTGTTATGCAATCAAAATCAGAGTTTTAAATTTCTTAAACTTTGCACAGTTAACAACCATATATAAGTAATTAATCACGAAAATTATTCCATATTCATTAATCGGGAAACATAATCCATTAATAAATCTAACATAAAATCAAAACCATGATGATTTTTACATATAAAAAGAGAACATATAGGAAGGAGTTGAAAAAGAGAAAAAGATCACAGTGATCATATGCAAATTAAAGAGAGAATTTTCTCTTGCTTCTTTCCTTCTTCATTTCTGCTTATATTCCACTCACCAATTCCCTATCCGTTGAATTCACAACTTCATCTCAAATTTATCTCCTCCAATTCTACCCCTAATTGGTCCCTAAACACCAAATGAACTCCTAAAATTAACATAATTTATTCAGCATTAATTCATCAAATCCAAACTTCAATTTGAATTAGTGAGTTGATTCAAGTTGCTAATCAAGTCAAATAGCTAGTCGATTGCAAGAATTCCAGTCGCTAACCAAGTGTTTAAAAAAAATGAATTAAATAATCATGGGGTGGAAGAAGAAAAAACGACTACGAATAGAAAGAACTGCAAAAAACCAAAATTATATAAAAAACACGTATCAGGAATTCGGATATTAAGAAACCAATTTAGATTATGGTTTTAGAAGGAAAGGATAAAAATGGCAAGTGAAATTTGAGAAAGATAAGTATGTATAAAACTATAAATTGAGTTCTTATCAGAAACTGACATTGTAGCATTGAAGAAATGGTGATTTATAAACAATTTGATGAATAAACAGGGAACCTCCCTAAATAACCACTTTAATTAGTTTAAATCATGGACCAAGATTCTAGTCGGAATGTTGAAGTTTTAACTGTTTGAGTCCAGTTTCAACGATAATCAAAATTGAACAGGGTTTAAATTTTTATTTGGGTTCAGATTCCAGTTTTCAAATGCTAAAAGATGTTTGGGAAAATATAATAGAAAATGTAAGAAACTGTAGATAAATGTACTAAAAAGTAACAAATTAAATAAGATAATACAAAAAATGCTCAACAAACCAAATAGCGTGGGGAAAACATGATATTTTTATCGATTACAACTCAATTCAACAGAAAAAGTACAAAAGAAGAAGAACAAATAATTTAAAAAGCGTTTTATTTGATAAGATATCCATTATACAGACACACACACAAAAGGATGTAATTTTTATCGAAGTATTTCTATAGAAAAGGAATATCGAAATTCGGAACTGGCATGTAACCAAAACTTTTGGAATTTCTGAAGTGGACGAAATGAGAGTGAAAATTGAAGTCTTGAACCTTGGTTATAGTATAAGAACCTATAACAGTATCAACTTACTAGCTGGAGGTTACGGTTGTAACTTAAAATAAGGAAAACTCGAACATGTGATAGTTTTTGGGGAGATGACTGTTCGATTGCAACAACATAACCAGCAACAATGGTGCGAGGTCAAATTAAATACTAGTTAAAATTAACCTTAAGTTGAATGTATTACTGCATTTTACATGTTCACAGTATTGTAATTTTAAATTGACTATATAAGCAGTGTTAAATATAATATTTTAATGCAATTGAACCAACATGAAATGTTAAATGCCTCAGTTTTATTGTTAACAATACAAGTCTCGTGCAAAATTGGTAAAGTAAACTTTTATACCAATTTCACCAACAACATAAATATCAAACATTTAGTCGAGTCCATATCATGTATTTTTGTTTACAAAGTGTTATGTATATTACAAGAGGTGTTAGTTATTTCATATAAAAGACAGTCAGTTTACTTTGCTATATGTATGTGTGTGTATTGGAACTCGTGTATTTTCATAATCTCATACATATTGATTGACTATGCATATACAGATATATTCAAACCACAAGGAATTGACGTCCCGAGACCGCTGCAGGTAGTATGCACCAGATGGGGAAGAGACCAATTCAGTTACGGTGCATATTCAAACGTAGCCGTAGGATCTTCCGGGGATGATTATGACATTTTAGCAGAATCAGTCGGAGAAGGCCGCTTGTTCTTTGCAGGGGAGGCCACAATGAGAAGATACCCAGCAACAATGCATGGAGCATTCTTGAGTGGTTTAAGAGAGGCCTCTAACATAGCTTTTCATGCAAACGCTCGATCCCATAACCTAAAAGTCGAAAAAAATCTTTCTAAAAACACCCAATTATGTGCAGCAGATCTGGCCGACTTATTCAGAGAACCGGACATTGAATTCGGGAGCTTTTCCGTAATTTTCTGCAAGAAAAATACTGACCCTGAATCTACTGTTATTGTTAAGGTTGATTTTGGCAGTATGAGAGAGAGGAGTGATGGCAATGAAGCAAGTGAAGGTGAACAATATCAACAAGTACTGTTGAATAAGCCTTCAGAATTGCAGTTTAATCAGCAGAAGAAGTTGAATGTGTATACGTTGCTGAGCAGGCAGCAGGCAATGGAGTTGAGAGAAGTGAGAGGAGGAGATGAGTTGAGGTTGAATTTTTTGTGTGAAAAACTTGGTGTGAAGTTGATAGGGAGAAGAGGGCTGGGACCTGCTGCTGATTCTGTTATTGCTGCTATTAAGGCTGAAAGAGGAACCAGCAGGAAAGCTAATCAGAAGATCTTAAGGTAGAATGGTAGGTACTGTTTAAATCTAATTTATTATATATATATATATATATATATATATATATATATATATTTGACTGCATATGGTCATATCCCTTATTCATAAGCTTCTTGATTTTGTTAGTAAAGTATAACCGATTAAAACTGAAGGTAGTCATGTTGCTATGCTGAGATTGATTACTCGAACAATTAAATAAATCGATATTTGGTAAGGCAATGCTAAACATATGTCGACTGCCTAGTAGCCATAAAATGTCTAAACCGTCATTAATGATAAATATGCCAGTATAATCGATATGGTAATGAAACACTGTTAATGGATGAGAAGAAAATATGATAATCCATTGTGCAATTATTCTGTTACCCAGCAAGATGCTGTGGATGCATTATTTTTTTGCTACTTCACACTTATGAACCAGCACTGGTTTTTTTTTTTTTTTTTTTTTTTTTTTTTTTTTTTTGTGTTCCGACATGTTTTTTTTATAATGATTTTTACAATTTCACGTGAAGTGCATTTTGAACATTTACATATTATAGATCAATTATTATTGGTTTTTGTTGAATATTTTTTTGTTGTTGAAAAAACTGTATTGAAAACCATTAAGATACTAGACAGAATCAAACAATGATGTATATTAATACTGTAAAAGATTAAAAATATTGGTGATTATGAGCTTATCATTGATTAAGTAATAAACTGTCATGCCCACAGTTCTCAAATCTTAATATGCCATTATCCCATCTTATTATAGCCTTACGTTTCTCATTAATGAATTAATCATTACGACGAATAGATAAATATTTATGATCAAGTGAAAACACAACAATTTGAATAGAAAATTTGCTGTTGTCTTTCTCTCTATTGAAAGATTAATATGTTAATATAAGATTGACTGGAAGAGTGTATTATTAATACTTTTTACAAATATACAGAAATACATAAGACTAATAAATAATACATGTTGAATTGAATTGTTGAAGGGAAAAACCGAGATAATGTATTACTAATTTTATCTTTATAAGCGTTTATTATTAAAAAGTGTGGAAAACTGTTAATATAAAATTTCTTTGGATTAGGCATTTGTTTGGGTTTGATGACTCTTGTAACATTTAGGTGATTTTAAATCATAATATAGATCATCAATTTAGGTCATTCAATTTCAAATAATAAACTAACGACAAGTTAGTTATGATTTTTAAGAATATGACGTGTCAGATTTTCACTTTGACATGTTAAGAAAAAATTATATGAATTGGCAACTTAATAACGAGGTTGATATCGTTGTATAGTTTGGTTAATAAATCATTATATGAGTTGGTACTAACACGATACAACTAAATTCAAATGGTTATCAATTACCGCATTTTTTTTTACTATCAAATAGATTTGCATTTCAAACACTTTAATCAAGTATTATTCTCTAAGAGGATTGCTACATATCAATATATGATTTTTTTTTTTTTTTTTTTTTTTGATCATTGTGACTTTTTACTTCATGTGCCATAGTTCTCTTAATTCAATATCTGTTTAATCATCCATCTTTAACAAAACCATGTAAGTTACATATACCATCCACTGAAATTTCGCGGGATGTGTTCTAATGCATAATGGTATGTGTTCGACTTTCATGGTAAAAAATTAAAATTGAATCTGAATTAAAAAATAGAAGACCAAACCAAACGCAGCGTTAATTTCAGTTTCAACTGACGTGAAATCACCTAATTTTGTCTTTCTGAATGCTAAAGCCCTCTCCTGAGTCTTTTGCCCTGTGACAACTTGGTTCAGGCATTTACAATGATTTCAGTACTCAAAGATGGGTTTATCGGAGATCTTTAGGTACCACTTTGCCGTATAACGATAGGTGCTGCTAATTCATGTATAGTGTATAAAAATAGAAACAAAAAACAAGGTACTTGAGAAGCTGAGAATATTTTCAAGTTTTACGGTTTTTTTTTGTTCTTCTAAATTTGTAGTCTTAAGTTGTAAATTTTAAGAATAATCATAGTGCTCACCTTCTACTACACAGTTCTGACTTTTTATGTCATTATTCATGAAATCAAATAGCATCCTCAGGTCGATCTCATTTGTAGTCAGAATTTTTGTAGATAAGAATCCTTTCTAATCCAGTTTCTATACTTAAAAGAAAAAAGAAAAAAAAGAAGATTTTTCAATACACTCAAAAAGATGACAGAGTTATGTATGATGTGTTTAGTTCGAATATTTTTGTTTTTTTGTGAAAAATATAGATTGATTTCATGATATATAAAAGATACTTTGATTAATAAGCTTATCAAAGGAAATATTAGAACATTAGTAATCGGCAAAAAGTTCATATAGTTCGATCGGATGACCAAATAACTTAAAAGCATATACAATGGTTGTCATAGTGGTACGAATTTGTAATTTTTTTCCAATGGATTTGTAATTTTTTTCCAATGGAATGTCTTCCAACATAAGGTTAGGGGTTGTAATATACTATTACGAATGAGATTACAAGTCCTAAAATAATTGATAACTGGTGTAAGATTTATTTGACAAACCCTTATTTTTAGGCACTTGTTAAAAAATATGACTATCCACAATAGTAACCCCACTCCATGTCATGACCGTTCAGAGTAAGAATGCGATCGAGTCTATGGGTGCTACGATTGCAGTAATCGTCGTTATCGAGGTTTTCAAAATGAGATTCAAATCATAAATTGTAAAATTCAAACATTAAATTGAAAGGGGATTTAAATTGTAAATCGTAGATTTAAAAAACCAATATTTGAAGGTTTACGCACACATTGAGATTTATTTTGATGTTTGAACTTCTAAATCTATAGCCAAACTTTATTTTCTCTCTTGTTCCAATTTTATTTTGTTTGGAAGTGATTAGATTTTGAATTGTGGATCCAAATAAGTATATTGAATATATCTGTTAACCCGCCTTTTAGCAAGACCATGAACATGCAGATTTACATTATCGACTGCTCGGCCGTCGAGGCTGGTGTACGATGGAGTTAGTCGACTGGATGGATGGATGACGCAACGCGTTTGGAAAATGAAAATTGGATTGGATAAAGATGGATCGACTATAATTTGGGTCTAGGAAATTTGGTTCGGTCTGGAAAGTTAGAAGTCGTTCGGCATTATGATAAGATCATGCCGCTCGGCATTGGTGAGGTGTTTTAGTTCTGAAAGTACGGTTCGGCATAATGGGTCGTTCGGCATGATGGGTCGTTCGGTATGGTGGATCGTTTGACATGATAGATCGTTCGGCATGGTGGGGCGTTCGGCATGGTGGGCCGTTCGGCATGGTGGGCCGTTCGGCATAATGGGTCGTTCGGCATGGTAGATCGTACAGCATGATGGGTCGTTCGGCATAATGGGTCGTTCGACATGATGGATCGTTCGGCATGAGCAACCCGTTCGGCATACGAATGCCGTTCGGCATGAACTCCTCGTTCGGCATAGGAGTGCCGTGCGACATGGCTACCTCGTTCGGCATACGAGTGCGTTCGGCACGGCTACCTCGTTCGACATACGAGTGCGTTCGGCACGGCTACCTCGTTCGGCATTCTCTGTTTCAACCAACCTCGTTCGGTATGCATGGATCGGTATCAAGTGGCTCGGCAAATGCCGCTCGGTCAGGGACGAAGGATATACGTGGCTCGGTAATGGCCTTGTTGGGCCCAAGCTATTCAGGAGTCCCAACAACTCAGGATTCGTCTATAAATACAGCACATGGAGGTTCAAAAAAGGGATCTTCTTCTGTCCGCTCTCTAACTTCCTATTTTCTAAGGCTAAACGTTACTCTATCAGTTTGTAACTGTAATTGATTCGAACATCAATAAACAAGAAACTTCTGGAGTGGACGTAGGCCGAAGTTAGCCGAACCACTATAAAATCTGTGTTCTTTACTGCTTTCATTTGAATTTCGACTGTTCTTGATATTATTATTCTCTGCATATAATCTATCTGTTACATGTGACCGCTAGTTGATGCTTTCATTTACATTTGGGTGTTAGTGACCAATTTTGGCGCTAACATTTTGGTGCTTTCACTGAGAATTGAACTCAGGATTTCTGGAGCTAGGGACTTGGATTCTAGGAAACAATGGTTAGGCTATCAACAAGGAAGCAAGTGATAGAAAGGAGCAATCAGGAGGAAAGTCAAGACGCTTCCTCTGGAAATGGAGCAGGTGGAGCATCCATCTACATCACCAGAGAGGAAATGGAAGCAATGATGAAAAGACAAAAGGAGGTGATGCAGGCTCTTCTCAGACAATTTGCACAAGCAGGAAATGCAGGAGCTCAGATCCGTTTAGCTGGAACAGAAGCACTCAACCAGCAAGCAGAAGAAATGACCCAGCAGGGGACAACCCCTAATCAGCAGACGGCTACCAACCTGGATGGATCTAGACTCGGGAGCATGCCACCAGGAAATGCTGGACCAGCTTATCGAGGGATTCCAGATGATGTAGTGCAGTCCGACACCAGCAGGAATGCAGGAGTACGAGATGAGTAGTATGTGCCAGAATTTCCTCGTCAACTCGAGGGGCAGACCAGAGGTAACAGACAAGGATTGCAGCTTGACGACAACGACAGACTAGCGGAAATGGTCAGACGGTCTATGAGAGGTGGATTGGTAAATAGAGACTTGGAGGATGTGAGTAGAAGTCCCTTTACTCCTACAATCAGGCGAGCTAGAAATTCACCGGATTTTAAGCTACCAATGTTGGATATGTATGATGGGAGAACAGATCCCACCATTCACCTGACAAGGTACATGAGGCATATGGAGATATTGAGGGCATCGGACGAGGTCATGGCTCGATGCTTTTCATTGTTTTTGACGGATATCGCAACTATGTGGTTCAGACAGCTGGAGAGTGGTTCTATCGGCACATGGACGGAGCTGATTGAAAAATTTATGAAACAGTTTCAGATCCATATAGTCAGACCCAAGAACGTAATGACCTTGACATCGATGAAACAATGGAAGGGAGAGTCGCTTAGGAACTTCTTTAGCAGATTTAACGCAGCAGTAGCCTTAGTGGATCGACCCGATTCGTCAATGGTTTTGATGGCAGCAGTCTGGAGAATCACGAATAATTCAGACTTCAAGATATCATTAGAAAGGGACCCACCGAGGGACCTCGGGGAGTTCTACCATGAGGCGGAAAGGTTTTTAAGACAGGAGGATGCACATGCTGAGAGAGTAAGGAGGGAGGCTGAAGCTTATGCAGTGAGGGGTGGAGGTTCACCCTTCGAGGATTCAAGTAAAGATGATAATGGAAAAAGAAAAACAAATGACAACGGTGGCACTTCGAAGAAACCTCGAAGGGAGCCAAAGTTTTCTTCTTATACAGATTTAACTGAGACTCTTGAAAGAATTTACTTGGACACTCGGGGGTGACTCCAATATCGAAAGCTGGCAAGGAGAGAGCCTTCTGAATACGAGCGGACATTGGGGAAACATTGCCTATTCCATGAGTTGGATGGACACAACACAAACGACTGCAGACATTTGAGGGATATCATTGAGGAGCATGTAAGGAATAGTCATCTACCGCAGTATGTCAGGGATCGAGCTGTGGCAGTGAGACATGAGCGACCACCACCTACCTCGAATGGAGATGACACTGGATCTGGGCAACGTTAGCTCATTATCCACTAAACAGGTTTATGGTTTTTGAATAAGTAATAGAACTAAAAGTAATGCGGCTAGGTCACTTGCACACGTACATGATCGAGGACGGTCCCCAGGCGTGCTCTGAGATGATGAAAAACCGTACTACTTGAGTCTATGAAATTCTAATTTCTCCATTTTTCTGCAACTTTGGTTCTCTTTCGTACTTCGGATATTTACTTTTCTTTGGTATGGTTTTGGAGTTTGGATTGAACTCCCGGTTTGGTTGGTTTTTTGGTTTGGGTGTTTGATATGGATTTCTGGTTTTCTAATTGGATTTGGATCAGTATTAAAACAATTCAGGATTAGCGATTGCTATCCTGACCGGAGAGACGGGGCAGTGGTCGCGAGTTACGAGTCCCTTCGTCGGAGAGCGATGGAATGGACTCGGACAGAATATCAAAAGTCCTTGGCCGTAATGCCGAGGCCGGTGAGTGTAGAAGTCCTTGGCCGGAGTGCCGAGGCCGGTAAATGTCAAAAGTCCTTGACCGGAGTGCCGATGCCGGTGAATGAAAAATTCCTTGGCCGGAGTGCTGAGGTCGGAGAACATAAAAGCTCTTGACAGAAAGGTCAAGGTTGGAACATGAGAACACGATCCGGCAAGGTCTATAGATTCAAGGTTAAACCCAAAGAGATCATGGATTTGATAACATGGTTACGAAAGGGATATGGACTTTGGATATCGGATTTGAGGCTATTCAAAACACACCTTCCAACAGCAAGGCAAGTTTTGGGGGGCAAGTGTTAACCCACCTTTTAGCAAGGCCATGGACATGCGGATTTAACACTATCGACTGCTCGGCCGTCGAGGCTGGTGTACGATGGAGTTAGTCGACTGGATGGATGGATGACGCAACGCGCTTGAAAAATGAAAATTGGATTGGATAAACATGGATCGACTATAATTTAGGTTTAGGAAATTTGGTTTGGTGTGGAAAGTTAGAAGTCTTTCGGCATTATGATAAAATCATGCCGCTCGGCATTGGTGAGGTGTTCTGGTTCTGAAAGTATGGTTCGACATAATGTGTCGTTCGGCATGATGGGTTGTTTGGCATGGTGGATCGTTCGATACGATGGGTCGTTCGACATGGTCGATCGTTCGGCATGATGGGTCGTTCGGCATGGTGGCTCGTTCGGCATGGTGGATCGTTCGGCATGGTGGGTCGTTCGGCATGATGAATCGTTCGGCATAATGGATCGTTTGACATGGTGGATCGTTCGGCATAATGGGTCGTTCGGCATGGTGGATTGTTCGGCATGACGGGTCGTTCGACATGAGCAACCCGTTCGTCATACGAATGCCGTTCGGCATGAACTCCTCGTTCAGCATACGAGTGCGTTCGGCATGGCTACCTCGTTCGGCATACAAGTGCGTTCGGCATGGCTACCTCGTTCGGCATACGAGTGCGTTCGGCACGGCTACCTCGTTCGGCATTCTCTGTTTCAACCAACCTCGTTCGGTATGCATGGATCGACATCAGGTGGCTCGGCAAATGCCGCTCGGTCAGGGACGAAGGATATACGTGGCTGGGCAATGGCCTTGTTGGGCCCAAGATATTTAGGAGGCCCAACAACTCAGGATTCGCCTATAAATACAGCACATGGGGGTTCAGAAAAGGGCTATCCGCTCTCTAACTTTCTATTTTCTAAGGCTAAAAGTTAGTCTATCAGTTTGTGACTGTAATTGATTCAAACATCAATAAAAAGGAAACTTCTGAAGTGGACGTATGCCGGAGTTAGCCGAACCACTATAAAATCTGTGTACTTTACTGCTTTCATTTGAATTTCGACTGTTCTTCATATTATTATTCTCTACATATATTCTATCTGTTACCTGTGACCGTTAGTTGGTGCTTTCATTTACATTTGGGTGTTAGTGATCAATTTTGGCGCTAACAATATCAATTTGGATTGAATGATTTTTCTTAACCGCAGTATTAGTGGGGTTTGAATCGGAATATAAATCGAATCGTAAAGGGATATATTTGTTTTGAAACGGGATTCAAATCGTAGGATTTTAAGATTAACAATAATGGTCGTTATTATCTCCAACCGTAACCATAACCGTTGTTGATGGTATGAAAATTTTCTAAACCTTGTTGTAAGAGGTACCGATGGTTAACCGTTACATTTCTAAATTTAGGACTTTTTATACATATATTATGAATTATGTACATCATCGTTGATAAATACCTATGTTACAATCTTTTCTCAGAACTAGTTTATTTATTTATAGAATAAATATAACCATATTCCATTCTTTCATCATCATCAATTTTGAATTTAATGACAGATAACTTTCATCATTTAACTTATGTACGGTTGACTAGTTTTACCGTGGTTACCAAAACCAAGAACCGTTCCCATGGTACATGGTAATCGCATGAACGATTCAGCATGGTTGAGTCATGGTTTAATCGTCACAACCCTAATTGAGTCTATAATTAGTCTGAACAACCTCGAAATCAACTTACATTGTTACGATGATCACAATCTGCACATATACTAAAATACGATACAACATATGTACGATGTATCAAAATTGAAAAAATGATATAGAATATTAGCACCATTCGCTCATTACATGTGAAAATCCTTGGCAAATGTCTCAAATACATTTTAGAGTACACAACATTAAAAGTTTTATAATTCTGCGACCACGTACTGACCACACTAACTTATACTTCCACACACAATGGAAATAAAATGATAATTATGTGCAACTGATTCGGTCCAAGGATCGATCGTTCAAACTCACATACGACGACCATAACCATATCTCGATTTTTTGTTTATTACTCATCTAATATGTAGATGCTCCCGACCTAGTATTTGAAGGGTCAATCAACCAATAGATGAGTTATCATAAACTTTATGGTATGAGTTATCCTAACTTAACAAAACATAGGATATGATGTCTAACCTACAACTAAATATGCATGTACAAGTATTTGCTCTCCTTAGGATGACCATTGGCTTACAACCAGTTTTATAGTGCATTACGCAGCGGGATAAATGGAAAATGTTTTGTGCATGATCATTTTTGTATTATTGCAAACATTTTTTTTAAAAAGTTAAATCATATTTAATATTATTCAGTGGTTTTGATTTGAAATTCAAAAGTTAAATTATTTTATTTGATTGATAATATTTTAATTTATTGTATCACAAACGAGGAAACAATTGCAACATATGAAACCCTAATGGTGGCTCAACAAGGCTCCTCTCACATGAGGGGTGTGTATATCCATATTCTATATCGTCGTTCAATTTGGATGAGTTCGGAAGAAAACCATCCAACACCGACGATAGATTTACTCCTGTGTTATCCCGTCGTTCACACATACTTCAAGCTAACGCCTCAAAATTGCCATGTGGAATATATTACACGAATAATAGATACAATGGACTGATGCATAATGAAGGTATTGCCTAGAGGCAACATCGTGCAAATCTAAATGATGCTAGGGTATATGAGAGCGGCAACGACCAAAGTAGATCTCAAGGTGATAGCCTTGATAATTCTGATCCGATTATCAGATCGTGGAACGAAGTAACCACTGGTAAGAAAATTCCCATATCCATCCCTCTTAATTTCTAAAAGCCAACGAATGTTGCTAATCCAAAACGTGCAAAAACGACGAGTTTGGTGGTTGAACTAGTCCGAAAACAATGGAAAACTTAATTGTAATTTATGTCATTGGTTCAAAACGATACCTTTCGTACCACTCTTATTTTATTAAAAAACACTATCCATATTTTAAAACATATATTCTCAAGTTCAGAAACCAACGAGTTATTTTTAAATTATTTCTAGGGATAACGGTTTCTATCATTAAATTCCAAAAAAAAGATTGTGTTAGGGTGTTGGAAGGGGGTCCTTATTTCTATCATAGGAAATTGGTGATGATGAAAGAATGGATTCTAGGACTTGTCTTGAATAAAAACTTCCTGGATTTCTGGACTGAAAAGTAGGAATGACAAATGGGTTGGTTTGGACGAGTTTTTTGTGTGCCAAACCCTCTCCGGGTTTTTTAAACCTCGCCCCATGTCTTGTAACGAAACGATTTTTCGACTCTCGAAAGTCGACATTAATACGTCCACTGTATCAACTGCCGAGCAATCGAATGCCCAAAAACCGAACCGTTAGGGTTAAAGACGAAGAGGTAGAAGAAGAAAGAAAGAAAGAAGAAGCAACAGAAAACAATATCAGAATCTCACAATCGTAGCGGAACAACATATAATATATCAATGATAATCTTTAAAACAAAAAATTATATCTGTTATTACATTACATCATATTGCATTACATTATCAGAGTGTACAACAACAAACATCGGAAAAGAAATACTATATACTAGTTGATACGCCATGCCATCCAGCTTGCCTCCAGATCTCTACAGCAGCTCCTGAATTCCAAAATGACCTGATAACCTGACTCTGGACTGCACATGTGGAAAATGATGGACACCCAGAGTTGAGGAAGAGAACAATAAACTCCATGTCAGTCATGAGACTGGTGTGAGAACTTAAACAGTTTATCTTTTAAAACAAACAAAGAAATATTTTAAAATAGATCCGCAATGCTTTTAGAAATGAAACTACCATATGGCCTCCCGCGCACATACACAATGCAAACGCAGAATCGGAGGAGATTTCTCCTTGTGATAGTCAAACATGCTTGATACACAAATTTTCTTTGATATTATTACTATAAGTGCAAAGTGTAGGAAAACATTTCGAAAGTATGTTATAAATCTTAGCCAACATACGACCATTATCGTATGCCTACTATAGCTACCATGTTCAATAGCAGGTTATCGCCACATTCCATGGCAGGTTATACAACTAAAACCGTACATGACTCGTATTGTTTCTTTCGATTTCCAACTAATGGTCAGACCAAGAAACTTCCCATGGCCACATGGGTACGCCTCTGAAAAGACGTCCCGAGAACCTAACCGGATCTCTGCCAACACAAGGCCGGGTTACCCCTAACTGGGTAACTACTGACACGAATATGCCATCCTCCGGTCGTAACCGACCTAAATCCCGGGATTCACCAACAACCACAAAATAATAAGTTTGCAGCAACAACATAGGTTAAGTATCTGGGCTCCATACCATGATACCACCTCTATTCAGAAGGAAATGACATACACTAAGGGGGCGCTATCCCCTAATAACCTTTCTACATCTTTCCTGTTTTGACCATTACCGGGGTGTGAGGTCCGACGAAGTCTCATCCACAAAGCTACGCTTTATACAAAAGCTGTGCTTTGATCAGCAAATGATCAGCAACACTCAGCATGCCACGTTACCAAATTGGGAATATATCACTAGTAACCATCAACTACATAACCTCTGAGCTCGCACGTCTTAGAGAAGGGTGTTAAGCTAAGAGAATAAATTCTCCGCTACCAACAGAAATGTATTTGATAGAAACCAGCTTTACATCTCAAATTGTAACGTCAGACACACATCCATACAAGTCCGTTTCGGGATCGAACGGAACCGAAGGCACTTCCAAAGAAGCCCTTGTAATCCGGATATTCACTAATCACGTCCGAAATTCCCGTCATAAAGGGTGATAAAATCTCTATATCGGACATCAGCCGATGCAGAGTCATTCGACGGTAATCCTTCCGTTTTCGAAAATACCCGGTCTTCAACACCGGACTTCAAATGCTATTCATTACGACATATCACTATTCGGAATGGGATTTATGACTCAAAGGTCCTCTCCCGGCTAAACCGAATAACGAACGCTTATTTTAAAATAAGTGTACATTCAAATTCAAGCAAATAACAACAAATATCCATTTAAAAGTAAATATTGATAGTCGGTTATTTAACTATCAATAGTTATGCACAACATCACCAGATTTCAAATAATTTTCCAATTATTTATTTTCCAAAAGTATCTTTACAAGATATATAATTTTCCACACTTCAACCATTTGAAAACAAATTTCAAATCACTTTTCACCTTTCCAACTTTTGAAAACAAAATTTCAAATCATTTTCCTTACGCGGAAACACTTTCAAATATTTATTCATTTTCATTTTAAAATGGTTCATTTAAACCAATTAAATAAATCCTTACCGATTTAATTCAAATTTACGTTCCAAACCCGTAATTTATTTCTACACTTCAAAAATAAATCAATGTTTATTTTTAAAACAATTTCCCTTTCCTTTATAAATTGCATGGTGAATTTACATTTCCAAGATATCTATTAATATACGATTCTCAAATCGATTTCAAATATTCACTTTCAATTTATCTTTAAAAGATAAAATCTCAAAACATTTCATTTTCTATATTGGAAAACCTTTCCAAATACGTATTTAACAATAAGAATTCACAAATCTATTTTTTTTCAACATTTGGAAAATATCTAATATACTTAAATCAAAATTAAGTATATATTTTATTCTTTAAGGAAAACATTCTCTTAAACACATTTATTTGAGTCAAAACGAATGTTGCGTAAAACATCGTTACGACAACCCAAAATCACTAGTATAGGGATTCGAAATTAAGGTAGATATATAAATCCCAATACTATACAAAAATATTTCCTTTCGGAAATCATTTACTATAACAATATTTCTTTAATATATTATTCACCGTCCAAAATCGTGAATATAAGTCGTTTACCAAATTCAACACTTTCTACACATTTTATTTTAAAGGATTATCCACTGTCCAAAATCGTGGATATATCTCCTTTAATAAGCTATAATAATTAATTTATCAAAATAAGTCGTTTTCGGATTTATAAAACAATGTTTATAAATTCACATTTATAAAAACTTCAACGTATAAAATCCCTTAATTAACAAATTCTATTTATATCTCATTTAAATGCTAAAATCCAATTTATAAGTTAATTATTTATGAATCTTTTACTTTACAAAATCTATTCATTTTATAACTCCACAATTTATAAATTTATAAATTTCATTCACTTATGAAATCCATTGATACTTCATTTTAACACTTATAAAAACTTGTTTTATAATTCCAATATTTTTAATTTATAAATATCAATTTTATAAATCTTTTATATAAACCGTTTATAATAATTCAAAAATCCTAATTTAAACCATTTTACAAATTAATCAACTACTTATTTCAAAAAAAATCATATTTCGGTTATATTTCACAAAAATCATAATTTTTATAACATTAAAATTGTAACGTTTATTTATTTAAAATGAATCAATTCCAAAATTTAATAAAATATATACTTTCAAAAATCACTTGAAAATCCTTTTAAATTCGAAATCGTTACTTTAACGTTTTCAAAACTCCAAAAATAGGCCCAATGCTGCAACAACACTAGATATAATAATCACGACATCCAAAACATCATATATCATATGATAACATAATATATCACAATATCTGTAAATAAATCAATACGGTTGAGGAATCCAGTTGGATCCCTCCAACCTGTTTTCCTGCATCCATAGATGTTAGCACAATACCAATCTCGTTTCAAGACGGAATATCGCGGTAAATGAGTTTATATAAAATATTATCCGCTATTATGCGGCGCAATAGGGTCTCATCCGCTATATAATGCGGGAAAATCAACTCAAAGTACATATATAATACCAATTGCACTTCAAGATGGAATTATCGCGGTATGTGTTTAATAAATAACATCCGCTTAATATACGGCGTATATGGTCTATTTCAAAACAACAGATAGTAATTTATCATTCAATCACACAATCAACCAATTTTAAATCTAAACTATTTAAAATTTAAAAATCGAAACAATTTCGATTGAGTGAGAAGTTCTCACCTTGCTTTCAATAACAGTCAGTGTTTTATTTCGAATAAAATTAAACGCGCGTTTAATTTTACCCAAAAATTTCACTAGCTCCAATCAACTCCAATCCAGCTCCATCACGTAGTGTTCTTCAATACAAAGCCAGCGCAATTCGTTTCGTCATTTTTCGACCTCGTATGAACAAGTTATGTTATTACAAAGTTTACACGATTTTTAAATATAATAATTTCCATTTCAGTTTATTTATTTTAACCTTCCTCCTATTCGGGCCATCCAAATCCTTTTACCAAATCAAGGCCGTGTGTTTCATCATCTTCCTCCCCAGGTTAATATGCGACCGAACCCATAGCTTCACGCGAGAAAACGATGGCCGCGACCACCATATGACGACCAGAAGACGATAAAAAACCCTCGATGCGTGCGCCTACGCGAGACTCATTCACAGCCCAAACACCTCGAAGCTCGGTCGAGCCTAGGCTGTACAATCGGCCCTCGAACGCGTGACGTTCAAACTCGTTTTCCCATCGATCCATCACGAGATTTTTGATCATAACCGTTGAATATCTAGCTCTCGTCGTGCTCTACGTTATTGTAGTTGGAAGTTTCTTGAATTAATGAGTGGATTTGAAGATAATTGAGGGTGAAGAAGCACAAATTTCGGCCATTGAAATATCAAGTGGCGGCTAGGGCTGAAACCCTAATTGCTTTGCAAATTAGAAAATGTGAGGTCCTTTTATAGAAAATTTGACGAAACACTATTCACCCGAAATTTTTCCGAACTCGAAACGAAGCGTGCCGCCTGACGTTTATAATGTTTTACCCCTATTCCGAACGCAATGGAATATATATTGGGAGCCAATTCGATCATACTTGAAAGATAAGTTTTCAAATCGAATTATTTAAATTTAAAATTCACTCAAACCGATTTCTACGCGTTTTAGCTTGCCCCGGACAAACCGTAAATCCGATTGACACGAAATTTGAAACCATACAAAAATATAACATTACGGATCCGATGAAACTGGTTTCGTCGAAATTCGAGACTGTTTGAAAAATGGCTATTTTTACTCGTCAATTAAATATTAAAATATTCAATTTCCACAAATTAACTTTTAATTCAATTTTAGAAGTTCTATAACATCATTCTAACTCCAATATGATTTAATACAATTTTACGAATCAAATTTAATCACTTTAAATCCAATTTTTAATTATTTATATTAAATTATCGATTTAATTATCTAATTAAATCCAGATATTCGAAATAAAATTTATTCGAAATATAAATTTTACTTGTGCATACTTAAAATCAATTAAATATACGAATTTCAAATGACAGAAACTCTGGGTCGCTACAAACTTCTCCCTTAAAAGAATTTCGTTCTCGAAATTACCAAGTAAGAAAAAGTCTTGGAATCCATTAACTTTTCAAAACCATTTGTTCAAATTAAATTTCAAATTTATTTGAGTGTTTAACTTTCCCAAAATCCATAGTTAAACTTCTTACAATAACTTTACTAAGTTTTCAAATTCATTCTTAGTTATCTTTTCAAAACAACCAATATCGTTTGACTTTCAACTCAAAATCAAAATTATAGTTTTCACAAATTTTTCAATTTTTTTTCAAAAATATTCTAACGCCTTAAATTTTCAGAAAAATTCGCCATAGTCTCCTTTGCGCGGCTCGATTCGAAAAAAATGACAACATATATATCACAAATATACATCTCATCAAAGTAATGAGGCATCAAGCAGGGAAAAAAGTGTAAAAGTACGATATGTAATCCGAGATATGTACCTTATATATTATTAGCGAGCATATACGGCTAATATAGCGTGAAAGCGGGCTCCAAATGCGAAGCAAACGCAGTCCACACCTACTAAACACTCAACAATAATGAGAAACATGCATATATAGAAAATAATATCGATATACAACATATACCAGAAGCAACAACAATATGTGCCAATATAGCAAATGCAACAAAAAGCAATAAATGCAACAAATCCATATCAAATCAATATACATTCACTTCTCATTAATATTCAATGAATTGGTTTTTCATTTAATCACATTTGATTCATTAACATTGGACTTTACTAACATTCATTTTCAATTAGTTTACATTCACTAATTTACATTCAAGTTAGTTCACTTCCACATTCAAATCAAATTTCATAGCTTCCAACTTTTTATCAATTCAACTTCATTAACACTTAATGAATTATATACAATCAACTAACAATCATATAACAACCAAATCATAACCAAATTGTTAAATCCACATTCAATTTGGTTTAACACTTTCAATTCCAATTGGTTGATATTAAATTGACTTTCATTCAATTATTCAATTTTTTTCAACTTCATTAGCTTCTAATGATTAACACTTACATTCATTATTCTATATCAATTCTTTTACATTAGATTGATTAACATTCAATCCATTTATTAATTTACTTCGATACCAAAATCAACTTCATACAACATCACTTAAGTTATATTTCATTTCAATCATCATTTGTTTAACTTAACTTAAATTTCTCCTTATAAATCCAATTCAGATTCCCAATTCTAAAGTAAATTCTATTTAACTTTCCTTTAGTTAAATTTCAAATCTGTTTATCACAATCAAACTTCAATTTTCAATTTACTATGGTAGCAAATCCATCACACAGAAACTTGAAAATGATACTGATGATGCTGCAGTCATCACCCTTATTATTTTCCAGCAACAGTAGTGAATTCAGTGCTTAATTTCTTTCAAAAAAAATTCCTTTTACTTATAACTCACATTTATAAGTCTTTTCTTATAGAATTTCACTATTCCACTTCACTTACATAAAATTATTCCAAATTGATTTATCTTAATAATATAACATCTTTAACTTTGAAAAACAACTTTCAAAATAGACAGGATTCAAAACTTTCAAATTCATAGTCCAAATTCATTTTTTATTTACACTCATATTTATAAATATATTCTTATAGTTTCACTTCTTATATATAAGATTATTTCACAATTGTAAATCGCATTAATCATAATTCCATACTTAATAATTCATTTGCTTATACAATTATTCTTTTAATTAACTTATATATATTCTTACATTTTCAACAACCAAATAATCAATTCATATACACTTTAATAATTTTCGAAAAATTGTTCCCTTATATATAAAATATAATCAAGGTAAAATTATTTCATTTACCCAATTTAAAATGATACTATGTCGGTTTATCTCGTTTAAGAATTTAGAAACCCTTATCGATACAGTTATATTTTCCGCACTGACCGGAATTCATAAACCGCTCAACGGATAAGCAAACACAATATAAAACATTTTTATATTCACTAACAAATACGCGCTCATATCTATTATTACACTTACAGTCATTCTACAGTACTACCGACTCTATCTCTAATGAATAATTCCCAACAGAGCCTAGGTTGTCACTTAACCAAATGCTCTGATACCAGATTGTAACGAAAACGATTTTTCGACTCTCGAAAGTCAACATTAATACGTCCACTGTATCAACTGCCGAACAATCGAAGGCCGGAAAACCGAACCGTTAGGGTTAAAGAAGAAGAGGTAGAAGAAGAAAGAAAGAAGAAGCAACAGAAAACAATATCAGAATCTCACAATCGCAGCGGAACAACATAAAATATATCAATGATTATCTTTAAAACAAAGAATTATATCTGTTATTACATCACATCACATTACATTACATTATCAGAGTTTACAACAACAAACAGCGGAAAAGAAATACTATATACTAGTTGATACGTCATGCCATCTAGCTTGCTTTCAGATCTCTACAGCAGCTCCTGAATTGCAGAATGACCTGATAACCTGACTCTAGACTGCTCGTGTGGAAAATGTTGGGCACCCAGAGTTTAGGAAGAGAACAATAAACTCCATGTCAGTCATGAGACTGGTGTGAGAACTTAAACAGTTTATCTTTTAAAACAAACATAGAAATATTTTAAAATAGATCCGCAATGCTTTTAAAATGAAACTACCATAAGGCCTCCCGCACACACACAATGCAAACACAGAATCGGAGGAGATTTCTCTTTATGATAGTCAAACATGCTTGATACGCAAATTTTCTTTGATATTATTATTATAAGTGCAAAGTGTAGGAAAATATTTCGAAAGTATGATATAAATCTTAACCAACATACGACCATTATCGTATGCCTAATATAGCTACCATGTTCAATAGCAGGTTACCGCCACATTCCATGACAGGTTATACAACTAAAACCGTACATGGCTCGTATTGTTTCTTTAGATTTCCAACTAATGGTCAGACCAAAGAACTTCCCATTGCCACATGGATACGCCTCTGGAAAGACGCACCGAGAACCTAACCGGATCTCTGCCAACACAATGCTGGATTACCCCTAACCGGGTAACTACTGACACGAATATGCCATCCCCCGGTCGTAACCGACCTAAATCCCGGCATTCACCAACAACCACAAAATAATAAGTTTGCAGCAACAACATAAGTTAAGTATCTGGGCTCCATACCATGATACCACCTCTATCCAGAAGGAAATAACATACACTAAGGGGGCGCTATCCCCTAATAACCTTGCTGCATCTTTCCTGTTTTGACCATTACCGGGGTGTGAGGTCCGACGAAGTCTCGTCCACAAATCTACGCTTTATACAAAAGTTGTGCTTTGATCAACAAATGATCAGCAACACTCAGCATGCCACGTTACCAAATTGGGAATATATCACTAGTAAGCATCAACTACATAACCTTTGAGCTCGTACGTCTCAGAGAATGGTGTTAAGTTAAGAGAATAAATTCCCCGCCACCAACAGAAATGTATTTGATAGAAACCAGCTTTACATCTCAAATTGTAACGTCAGATACACATCCATACAAGTCCGTTTCGGGATCGAACGGAACCGAAGACACTTCCAAAGAAGCCCTTGTAATCCGGATATTCACTAATCACGTCCGGAATTCCCGTCACAAAGGGTGATAAAATCTCTATATCGGAGATCATCCGATGCAGAGTCATTCGACGGTAATCCTTCCGTTTTCGAAAATACCCGGTCTTCAAATGCTATCCATTACGACGTATCACTATTCAGAATGAGATTTATGACTCAAAGGTCCTCTCCCGGCTAAACCGAATAACGAGCGCTTATTTTAAAACAGGTGTAGCAATCAAATTTAAGTAAATCACAACAAATACCCATTTAAAGGTAAATATTGATAGTCGGTTATTTAACTATCAATAGATATGCACAACATCACCAGATTCCAAATAATTTTCCAATTATTTATTTTTCAAAAATATCTTTACAAGATATATAATTTTCCACACTTCAACCATTTGAAAACAAATTTCAAATCACTTTTCACCTTTCCAACTTTTGAAAACAAAATTTCAAATCATTTTCCTTACGCGGAAACACTTCCAAATATTTATTCATTTTCATTTCAAAATGGTTCATTTAAACCAATCAAATAAATCCTTACCGATTTACTTCAAATTTACGTTGCAAATCCGTAATTTATTTCCACACTTCAAAAATAAATCAATGTTTATTTTTAAAACAATTTCCCTTTCCTTTATAAATTCCATGATGAATTCACATTTCCAAAATATCTATTAATATACAATTCTCAAATCTATTTCGAATATTCACTTTCAATTTATCTTTAAAAGATAAAATATCAAAACATTTCATTTTCTATATTGGAAAACATTTCCAAATACTTATTTAAAAATAAGTAATTCACAAATCTATTTGTTTTCAACATTTGAAAAATATCCAATATACTTAAATCAAAATTAAGTATATATTTTATCCTTTAACGAAAACATTCTCTTAAACACATTTATTTGATTCAAAACGAATGTTGCCTAAAACATCATTACGACAACCCAAAATCACTAGTATAGAGATTCGAAATTAAGATAGATATATAAATCCCAATACTATACAAAAATATTTCCTTTCGGAAATCGTTTACTATAACAACAGTGTTATAGTCCACCATTTTCTTATTTCTCGAAAACGTCTATTTTAGCAATGAATGTTGAAATCTATGGTTTCGATACTTAATACATTTTAAAACATCTTTAAAACTCCTTTTAATTCTTTTTAAAATATCACTTCCTAAAACATTTCTTTAATATATTATTTACCGTCCAAAATCGTGAATATAAGTCGTTTACCAAATTCAACACTTTCTACACATTTTATTTTAAAGGATTATCCACTGTCCAAAATCGTGGATATATCTCCTTTAATAAGCTATAATAATTAACTTATCAAAATAAGTCGTTTTCGGATTTATAAAACAATGTTTATAAATTCACATTTATAAAAACTTCAACTTATAAAATCCCTTAATTAACAAATTCTATTTATATCTCATTTAAATGCCAAAATCCAATTTATAAGTTAATTATTTATGAATCTTTTACTTTACAAAATCTATTCATTTTGTAACTCCACAATTTATAAATCTATAAATTTCATTCACTTATGAAATCCATTGATACTTCATTTTAACACTTATAAAAACTCGTTTTATAATTCCAATATTTTTAATTTATAAATATCAATTTTATAAATCTTTTATATAAACCGTTTATAATAATTCAAAAATCCCAATTTAAACCATTTTACAAATTAATCAACTACTTATTTCAAAAAAAAAATCATATTTCGGTTATATTTCACAAAAATCATAATTTTTATAACATAAAAATTATAACGTTTATTTATTTAAAACGAATCAATTCCAAAATTTAATAGAATATATACTTTCAAAAATCACTTGAAAATCCTTTTAAATTCGAAATCGTTAATTTAACATTTTTAAAACTCCAAAAATAGGCCCATTGCTGCAACAACACTAAATATAACAATCACGGCATCCAAAATATCATATATCATATGATAACAGAATATATCACAATATCTGTAAATAAATCAATACGGTTGAGCAATCCAGTTGGATCCCTCCAACCTGTTTCCCTGCATACACAAATGTTAGCACAATACCAATCTCGTTTCAAGACGGAATATCACGGTACATGAGTTTATATAAAATATTATCCGCTATCATGCGGCGCAATAGGGTCTCATCCGCTATATAATGCGGGAAAATCAACTCCAAATACTTATATAATACCAATTCCACTTCAAGATGGAATTATCGCGGTATGTGTTTAATAAATAACATCCGCTTAATATACGGCGTATAAGGTCTATTTCAAGACAACAGATAGTAATTTATCATTCAATCACACAATCAACCAATTTTAAATCTAACTATTTAAAATTTAAAAATCGAAACAATTTCGATTGAGTGAGAAGTTCTCACATTGCATTTAATAACAGTCGCAGTGTTTTATTTCGAATAAAATTAAACGCGCGTTTAATTTTATCCAAAAATTTCACTAGCTTCAATCAACTCCAATCCAGCTCCATCGCGTAGTGTTCGTCAATACGAAGCCAACGCAATTCGTTTCGTCATTTTTCGATCTCGTATGAACAAGTTATGTTATTACAAAGTTTACACGATTTTTAAATATAATAATTTCCATTTCAATTTATTTATTTTAACCTTCCTCCCATTTGGGCCGTCCAAATCCTTTTACCAAATCAAGGCCGTGTGTTTCATCATCTTCCTCCCCAGGTTAATACGCGACCGAACCCATAGCTTCACGCGAGAAAACGATGGCCGCGACCACCATATGACGACCGTAAGACGATAAAAACCCTCGATGCGTGCGCCTACGCGAGACTCACCCACGGCCTAGACACCTCGAAGCTCGGTCGAGCCTAGGCTGTACAATCGGCCCTCGAACGCGCGACGTTCAAACTCGTTTTCCCATCGATCCATCACGAGATTTTTGATCATAACCGTTGAATATCTAGCTCTCGTCGTGCTCTACGTTATTGTAGTTGGAAGTTTCTTGAATTAATGGGTGGATTTGAAGATAATTGAGGGAGAAGAAGCACAAATTTCGGCCATTGCGGCTAGGGCTGAAAACCCTAATTGCTTTGCAAATTAGAAAATGTGAGGTCCTTTTATAGAAAATTTGACGAAACAATTCATCCGAAATTTTTCTGAACTCGAAACGAAGCGTGCCGCCTGACGTTTATTATGTTTTACCCCTATTCCGAACGCAATGGAATATATATCGGGAGCCAATTCGATCATATTTGGAAGATAAGTTTTCGAATCGAATTATTTAAATTTGAAATTCACTCAAAGCGATTTCTACGCGTTTTACCTTGCCCCAGACAAACCGTAAATCCGATTGACACGAAATTTGAAACCATACAAAAATATAACATTACGGATCCGATGAAACTGGTTTCGTCGAAATCCGAGACTGTTTGAAAAATGTCTATTTTTACTCGTCAATTAAATATTAAATATTCAATTTCCACAAATTAACTTTTATTTCAATTTTAAAAGTTCTATAACATCATTCTAACTCCAATATGATTTAATACAACTTTACGAATCAAATTTAATCACTTTAAACCCAATTTCTTATTATTTCTGTAATTTTAATCATCCAATTAAATCCAGATATTCGAAATAAAATTTATCCGACTTACAAATTTTACTTGTGCATACTTAAAATCAATTAAATATACAAATTTCAAATGACAGAAATTCTGGATCGTTACATGTCTTTTCCATAGGCCTGATGCGTCTCGAATTCGAACCCCGTACGGATCAGGGTAGGGTAGACTCGTCCTGTTTCAAGTCCCGGCGAGACTTATATATCATTCAAATTGCGTATTAACGTACATATGTTTTTTATTTGTAAGAAGAATTACCACTAAATGGTACATAAAATATAAATAACGTGTTTACAACGATAAGATAAGATCACTAAAAGATGAGGTATTTGATTATAGTTTAAAAAATAAATGTAAATACTGTTGTATAATTATCAATGATGCAACTTAATACTATAAAAATCCAACAACTTATCCAATGACACATTGTAATATATGTTATAGACACAATGTCTAAAAAGATAAATCATCATTATAGTAACAAAGCAATAACATAAGATCTTAGTAGTGCACGTCTGATCGGGGTGGGTCAGCGAGCCTCGGTCTCAACCCTATTCTAGACCCAGAGCTCGCAAAAATAGATCGTGGGTCTATCTGATCAAATGGGGAGAGTCTTGGTAGGTCAAAACATGGACGGTTCTACGGGGTTAGACCTTAGACCTACCCCATTGTCATTCCTACTGAAGAGGCATAAGCCGAAAATAGCTTCCGTATTGGGAAATCCTATTAGAAAGGACAAACACTTCTATATGATAAAATTTCTTATGTCCGTGTACTAACTGAAATTAATAGTATAAATTCCTCAAACAAGTAGGCATTCTAAATGAAATTGATGAACTATTACAAGATGTAGAATATGAATGGTCCTCTACAATAGCTTTGGGCATATGAAATAAGACCATGCTTCTGAAAAAGCATGGTTATGAAAAACAAAAGACGATGGAAAGCACCAATGGAAGCATGGAACTTGATGAAGAAAATACCAATGCCCAAAAGAGTAAATTGAACAATACAGGTAGTTCTGAAATGCAAATGCAAAATAAAGTTTCTTCACAGCCTTTAAATGCTGAAACGACGGAAAGGAAAGAAATTGGCATTACAAATCACACAAAGGCATGTGATTTAGCAAACATTCAAACTTCAGAAATGGCAGATAACAACAATCAAAACAATAATCAAACACAACATCAACTAGTACCATTGAATCAAAACATCAGAAAAACACCAACCCTGAATCTATTGTTATCGTTAAGGTCGATTTGGGCAGTATGAGGGAGAGGAGCGATGGTAATGAAGCAAGCAAAGGCGAACAACATCAACAAGTACTGTTGAATAAGCCTTCAGAGCTGAAGTTTAATGAGCAGAAGAAGTTGAATGTGTACACGTTGCTGACCAGGAAGCAGGCAATGGAGTTGAGGGAAGTGAAAGGAGGAGATGGGTTGAGGTTGAATTTTTTGTGTGTGATAAAATTAGTGTGAAGTTGATAGGGAGAAGAGGGCTGGGACCTGCTGCTGATTCTGTTATTGCTGCTATTAAGGCTGAATGAGGAACCAGCAGGAAAGCTAATCAGAAGATTTTAAGGTAGAATGGTATGTACTGTTTACATCTATTTTATATATATTGTTATTTGACTGCATATGGTCATATCCCTTATTCAGCTTCTTGATTTCTTAGTAAAATATAAATGATTTTGGTAAACTGAAGGTAGTCATGTTTCTATGCACTAATTCGTTGTTTGCTAAACGTATATGGACTGCCTAATTGTCATAAAATATCAAGACCATCGTTAATGATAGATATGTCAATATAATTGATTTGGTAATGATACATTATTTATCTATGAGAAGAAAAATGATAATCCATTGTGCAGTTATTCTGTTATCCAGCAGCCTGTGGATGCATTTTCTTTTTGACACCTCAAGCTTATGAACCAACATTGTTTTCCTGGGTTCCAACATGCTTTCTTTATGATTTTTACAATTTTATCTGAAGTGCATTTCAAACATTTTCATATTATAGCTCAATTATTATTACTTTTATTTAAAGTTTTTTTTTTTTTTGGAAAAATTGTATTGAAAACTGAGAAGATATTTGAGAAAATCAAATAAGTTTGTTATGTACTCAAATTATAGTTAAGGAATGAGTTTGTTATCAACCCAAATTATTAATCATCATAATTGGGCCCTGTAATGTTTTTCATTCAATTGAGATCCCATTTCTCAAATCTCATTGTTCGTATGTGCTTCTCTCGCTGTTCCCTTAAATTTCCTAATTAAAAGAGTCGGCTATTACAGTGAATATAGAATAGATGGATAAATGTTTTTTTTATATAATTAAATGTAGTTAGACGACACAAAGACTAGAGAGAGAAGATTTGCTCATATGTTTCTCTACATTAAACTATTTAAATACAAGATTGACTTTAACATTGTATAATTGCTTTTATAATATTTTTTACAAATATACGTAAATACCGAAGGTTAATAAATAAGCCAAGTTTGAACTGAATAAAGCGACGAAACTGAGTTAATGTATGATATGTAAATGTATGCATTGAAGTATAAAGTTAAAAGTTCAAAAAACGAAAAAAAAACTGTCCATATAAATCTTTTCTAAGGCTGGACATTTTGATTATGTTAATGACTCTACCGCCATTTAGATGACTTTAAATCATAATATATATTATAAATTTAGGTCATTAAATTTCTAAGAAGTAAACTAATGACAAGTTAGTTATGATTTTTAGAAAAATTTGATGGTAGCTAGATTTTCGCTTTGTCATGCTTAAAAAAAGAATTGAATTAGCTAAGCTAGGTATAAGCACATCGAGGTTGGCATTGTTTGATAGTTTGCTTCCTGTGTAATTTGATGGAACAACAAGGCCATTGAAACTTTTAGACACAACGAGTTGATAATAACATGATACACGTAAATTCAAATATTTATCACTTACTACCTTTTCTTTCTCTTTTTTTTAATATAAAATAGATTTGCATTTCAATCACTTTACTTCAGTATTATTCTCTAAAAACGATTATATATCAATTCATGAAATTCTTTTTGATCATCATGATTCCTTACTTTATGCGTTGTAGTTCTCTTAATTCAATATCAGTTTAACCATCCATCTTTAACAAAACTATGGAAGTTACATGCACCATCCACTGAAATTTGGTGCAATGTCTAATGCATAATGGTGAGTGTTTGATTTCACAATAAAAAAGTAGAATCGAATTACAACGGGAAAGGATAGAAAAGTAAAATCAAATGACCACATTAATTTCAGTTAATTAGACTGGTGTGAAATCAACTAGTTTTGTATGCAGATCATTTGATCTCATTTTCCATCGGCGCCGTGAGTCAAATAAATCTCAACCGTTAATTTTTTAACTTTTATTTATTAAATTTAAAAGATGAACGTTTAGATTTCAAGGAGTCCATGGAGACCTTTGAAAATGAGACTAGGTGCTTATTAGGCTTTTTTTGCTACATGACAACTTAGTTCAGGCATTCACAATCATTTCAGTAGTCATGGATGGGTTTTTTGGAAATCTTTAGGTACCACTTTGCTATGGAGACCTTTGAAAATGAGACTAGGTGTTTATTAGGCTTTTTTTGCTACATGACAACTTGGTTCAGGCATTTACAATGATTTCAGTAGTCATGGATGAGTTTTTGGGAAATCTTTAGGTACCACTTTGCCATGTAACAACAGATGCTGCTTATATTGTACAGAAAAGGAAAGAAAAATCATAGAGTGCTTGAGAAGCTGAGAATATTCTTTAAGTTTTAACCCCCCTCCTTTTTTTTGTTCTTCTGGGATTGTGGCCTTAAATTGTAATTTTGTGGTGTAGTTTTGTGGGATACTACACCGTTCTGACTTTTGTATCATTATTCATGAAATTAAATAGTATTCTATCATTATTCATGAAATTAAATAGTATTCTCAGGTTGTTCTTATCTGTAGTTAGAATTTTTGTAGATGAGAATCCTTTTCTAATCCATTTTCTATGCTAAGAAAAAGAAAAGAGAGAAATGATTTTTTAGTACACTCAAAAAGGTAACACATAGTTATGTATTATGTGTTTCGTCTGACTATTTCTCTGACTTTTTATGAATAATATAGATTGATTCCATGATATATAAAAGATAGTTTGGTTACTGAGCCAATTAAGGGAGTGTTAGATTATTACTAATTGGCAATATAAAGAAAGTTCATATAGTTCGATCGGATGATCAAATATAATAATTTTACAACTTGAATAAATTTAAGCGACCAAGATGAATTGGTGGGATGGGTTCTTTTAGGAATATCGCACCTCCTACTAATGCGTTCACCGTTTTGATTTCCAAAGCTACATGATGTTGCACTCCAACTTCAAATCTATCTCATCGGACAATAGTAAAATTAACCACGTGAATCATAGGGTGATTTTAGAAGACTCGAAATGTAAGGGTGCACAACAAAGCGGAATTCACGGGAGCTGTTGATTTATGGTATTTGATTTAGCCATAGTCATTTGATCATTTTCAAACAACTTTTCATAACAAGAATTCTGGCCTTTAAGCCTTATTGGAATCCTTAACGACAGTGGTCATCCTTAAAGCATATACAATTGTTGTTCAACAGGCCCCTCTTCTTGGGCACTTATTCAAACGTGGGCGATCCACAGTAGTTACCCAATTCCGTCCTACCCTAGGGCATGGCTCTCGGAGTAAAGAATGCGATTGAGCCTAGGAATGCATTGTGGCATCTATTGTTATTATCTTCAATTGTAACCGTAACCATTGTTGACAGTGTAAAATTTTCTTAACTGTTACCATGTTAATGACAGTTTAATTCTCATTTATTTAAAACTTTTTATACACATTATATATTAAGTACATTTTTGGTTGATGGATAGTACAATCATTTTCCAAAATTATTTTGTTTGTTTATAGAATAAACCATGCATGCGCACATTAGTAGTGCTTGAAAATCACATACTATCGATGTAAAAGTCATTTCTCTGACTTATATTTCAAATTGCATGCTTTATTATAAAGTACAATAAAAAAAATCATGTAACGGTTCGTCAGTTCTACTGCTATTATCAAAATCTAAAATCGTAACCATAACCACTGTTAGCGTTGTAGATGGAATCGATATGAACGGTTGAGTGGCTGATGGTTTAACTGTAGCTCGAACTACCTCGAAATCAACCTACACATCCATGATGATCATGCTCTACTCATAATAAAATATGACACCATAGATATACAATATATATAAAAATAGTAAAAGTGGATATAGAATAAAATATCATTATTACATGTGCAAAATATATCTAAAATACATTTGAGCACACGTCATTAAATGATGGTTCTACGATGTGTGCTGACCATGCTAACATATACCACATGGAAATAAAATAACAATTATGTACCATCGATTCCATCCTAAGGGTCATCATTCGAACTCATCGAGGGTGACCATGACCATATCTTGATTTCTTGTTCCCTACTCATCTAGTATGTAGATGCTACCTTGTATGCTTGGTTTGGCAGTGGGAGGGTCAATGAGACAATGGATGGGTTAGGATAAACATTATGGTTTGAGTTATCCTAACTCAACAAAATATTGGATATGATGTCGAAACTACAACTAAATATGCATATACACTTATATGCTCTCTTTAAGATGACCATTGGCTCATAACCATTTTTAAAAACCGTTGGATCAAGTGCATTGCATAGCCATGCAGTTAAAGCTCCGTTAAAGCCCCGTGAAATCTCCACTATAGCATATACGCTCTTCAGCCGTTGCGCTATTTCAATTTAGCATTATGGAACAGTAGATCCGCTTTAAACTCCGCTATTTTCCACTACAGCCGCAAAATTAAGGTCTTTTAACACCCGCTTTAGCAACATTAATATACAAAGTTTGATTTGACTAGTTTTGTTTTAAATCAAATCAACTAAATTATGGTAAAGACCTAATTTTGAGACATAAGTTCTCAATATATAAGTTTAAATGTATTGTATCCACAAAATCTAGTCTGCATAAATCTTATATTCTTCAATTTTGTTATGCAAGATTAAAAATTATTTCGTTTGCCTACACAAATGATGCAAGAATGAGAATAAATTAACTTTAAATACTTGGTTTTATATCTAATGAATTTTTTTGCACCTCCGCTATTTTTTGCTATATCCCTGCTATAACCTTTTGCACCTCTGCCATTATAGATTCGCTAAGTGCTTTAACTGTACATTTACATAGTGAGGTAAAATGGACAGTTTCAAAAAAAAAATCCTCTATTAATATTTTGCAAAGATCATACTTGTATTATGATGAACAATATTTTTATATTAAATCACATCTAATTTAGTGGTTTTGATTTTGAAATTCAAATTAAATTATTTTGTTTGATTGATAAATTTAGTTTTGATTTTATCACGAACGTTGTATGTTCAGTGATATAAGGTGTAACATCTCATATTTTGATATAACGACCTGGAAATTTTAATGGTTTTAATAACGTAATTAGCTGAATTTTTCATGAAAATATAACAGTTAAATATGGAAATGAAAATTTGATATTTGGTATGCGTCTATTGAAGCATAGCGAATGATAATTTTCATTAGAAAATATATATGTTAGTTTGGTTGTGTAATTTTCAATTTCAATTTAAATTTAGTAATAAAATATTGTCGAAACCTGAATATTTTCATATAATAAAAACGTAAATCATTTTCTGAGTGAGATGTCATAATTTGTTTCGTCAAATTTGGATTTTTCTAGCTCCGTTTATCTTATTTTCGACGAATTTGCAGCAGTTTTGCAGTGAAATATCAACTTTTGATAGAAGTATCGTATTGCTGATAAATAAATAAATTTTAGATGTGAAGGATTTGTGTTAAGGGAGACGTATTAGCAAGACTTGGCCACACGTGATATGAGCCCAAGCCAAAATCACTAGCTCATTTCCTTTAACCCTAACCCTTTATTCCATTCCACTTCATCTCGTTTTCACAAAACAAATTCCTAAAACACTATTCAAGGTTGGCTACCATTTCAGCTAAAGGAAGATGAAAATCAAAGCTAGAAGATTTAAGCCTTTTTACTTTAAAGAAAAATGGAGATTAATCAAGGTTTTCATAATCAATGGTGTGTAAAATTTTCCCTAAAAACTTATCCTTGCTCGTTTGGGTTTGGATTTGATAATGGATGAATGCTTTTAATGATGAAAAATATTGTTCGAATGATTAAACATTATTTGGCTATGTTTATAAATTTGAATAAAAAAAATCTTCGTATTTTTGGATAAAACACGATTTAATCATAATTAAATGATTCGAAAATGAGATACAATGTTTATAATGATGAAATAAAGATGGTTTTTTAATTTCATAATTTTGGAATTGATTTAAATTTTAACAAATTTTCTAAGTTGAGAAAATGGTTAATATCAAGTAAATTAATTATTAAAAAATAATTATTTTGACCTGAAATTTTAGGACAATAAAATATGATAAATCCGTTTTTAGTGAATTTTCGGATTTTTCCCAATAAATTTCAATTTTGTAAGAATTAATTGATAAATGAAAGAGTTAATTGATTAAGGATAATTAATTAATTAGAGAAATCATTAACAAGTTCTGAAAAGAAAACGGTAAAGTAAGGAATCGGCCAATAAGAATTTGACACCAAATGAGATTTGGTGGAAAATTACTATCTAATAAGACAATGAATAAATTTTCAATATAATTACAAATATGCCATTTTTCAACTTGGATGGCCTATATATTATCAAATCGCGACAGCGCTAAGGCTATCAACCTATGATGGTTTTGGGAAAGTCAAGGTGCAAAAGCTCTTTTGAGCTCACACTCGAAAGCTGTTATAGCTAACGTTCCTCAACATGTGAAGGCTAGATGGGAACTCCTTAGGGAAGTCAAAACAAGATTTTTTAATAATTTTTTGAGATCATTTTGAAGACATTTTATTGAAATTTACCGTTTTCTCTCGTAAAAATAATATATTTTATAGCGATGGCTATTTGGAGTCAACCAGCGATGGCTACTTGGAATCAACATGCAAAGGCTTAAGGAAGCCAATTAGCGATGGCTATTGGAGTCAACTTGCAATGACTACTGAAGCTTAATACTCGACGGCTGGCGAAGATATCAACCCACGATGGCTCATAAAGCTAACTTATGATAGCTAATACTCTATCAACATATGACAGCTAGATGATGGTCAACTAGCAATGGCCTAGGAATAATCAACATGCAATGACTGTAGGATAACCAATGTGTGATAGCCAGGCTCAACTTTTGAAGGCTATATGATAGATAATATGCGACAGTTAATGTCCACTCGCGATAGCTTGGAAAGCCATATTTTTCAAAGCAAAATTAGAATTACTTATTGCACTTTAGAAGACATTTTCCAAATGTTAATGAACTATTTCATAGCGTTGAAATAAAGGAAGGATTTTATAAGTTAAAATTGTGTTAACTAATTTTTAAATGGAAGAAAAGCTTAGAGAAGCTAATAAATGATAAGGTATCATTTAACCAAAGATAAAGATGTTTTATCTAAAGAAAGTGTAGGCTACACTAAAAATGAATGAAAGAAATGGGTTGAACCGTGATCGTAAAGATATAATGGCTTATGGAGTTATTAAATGGTAGCATGCCTTGACCAAGCCTCGTCCACCAAGCCTCTGACCAGCCTATCACAGCACGTCAGTCATAACTCCACCACACCGACCTAATAATCCTTCACATTGCAGCTTACTCCCACGACACCAGCTATCTTCCGCGCCCACCTGGCCCCGACCATGTTTCCCCTGCAGCCAAACACATGTAGCACTCAACACCTTTTGTTCGACTTCCACGTTTCCCTCATCGTACCTTACCCAAAGACTGCCTCTTCCCTTCACGTGAACTGCAGCTTGTCTTTTCCTATATATATAAGAATATTTGATAGTTGACCACATATATATTATATTTGATATTTGTTATTTGCCCACCTGATTGTTTATATATATATAATAATGTAAGTTTATATATATAAAGTAAATTATCTTGTTTGCAAATAAGGGAAAAGTTATATATATATATATATATATATAATATGCTTAAAGTATTTATTTAAATTTATATTATCACTTTAAAATAGTTTTTTGTAACTATATATATATATATAATATGTTTAAATATATAAGTGATTTTATCGAGTTATCGAATTCAAGCTTCTAGCTTCGCCCCTGTCCAGATCTGCATTCGAGCGTCATATTCATATCCATGTCACCATCATTGTTTTCTCTAGCCTTGAAAAGCGAGCAATCACTCACAATTAACGTTCTTATTTTTAGTAAATTTAGTTCATATGAAATGACAATTGAAATATGCTGCTAAATTTGAATTGTTAGGTTATTTAATTGTTAAATATGATATGCCGTTATCTGCAATTGTTTTCCTATGACATATGACACCATAACCTATTGTATATACTACATTTAAATTTGTTACTGATGCTGTATGCTTGTTGTTGATATGTTCTATTATTATCTTATTTGTTCTCACTTTGTAAGTTCCCTGTTAGTTTAGAAATTCTCTGTGGTTGAAATGATACATACCCGAACAATTTTGTGGATTAGGGGAAAATCGTTATGGGTTGAGATGATAAACCCAAGTGATTTTCATTGATTTTGAATTTTGGGATTGCGGGTTGAAATGATATATACCCATAGATATTTAAATTGCGGATTGGAATGATAAACATCCGTATCACTTGACCATATGATAGAACATTATATACGAACACCGTTGGTATATATTTTCAAAGTTTTGAAAGGAAATATATGGGTTTTAATAAATATTGATTTTAAAATATATTATTTAAGTGTTATTTTTACATATATGTAAATTTAGATTTTTAAAATTATATGTTTTGGAAATTTTAAATTTATAAGTTAGTTTCTTATAACTTAATTATTTTAAAAATGTATAAAATAAGGTTTAATTTAATAAAATTTAATTTAATATATATATATATATATTATGTTTAAGTATTTATTTAAAATTATATTTCAAAAATAGATTTTGTAATAACTTTAATAAATTGAGGTTGGAAGGATAAGTTAAACTGATTTGTAATTAATTGTTAAGAATTAAATAAAGATTGATTTGGAATTCATTGATTTTGAGATTTAAAGATATGTTTTATAACTTGATTTTGATTGAAGAGGATTAAATGAATATTTAAATTTGAATAAAATTATTTGAATATTTAATATTGATTTAAATTTGTAATTTGAGATTTTATTTAACTGTTATTAAATGATTAATTGGATATTTTGAAATTTAATAGGATTAAAGTTGAATTTTGAAATATAAATGAAATTACCAAGTTGAGTTATTGTATATTGTTTGAATATTCAAATGTTGAAATCTATTGAATTGGAAGTGTTTTAAACTCGCAATTCAAACCTAGATTTGAAATCGATATAAATTAGAAATGGTTTTAATGAGAATTCGAATTGAACATTTTAATCGAAACTGTTGAACTAAGGTTGATTTTGATTACATTTTTGGAACCTAAGTTGATTTGAACTGATTTGTGAAATTGGAAGAAACAATTCTAATTATAAACTATTTTTATTATGTAAACTATTTTAATAAATAAACTATTTTAAATCTATAACCTATTTTTAATATATATCTATTTTAATTTATAACAATTTCAATATATATATCATTTTCAATATTTAAACTATTTAAGTTGGAACAATTATAATTTAGATTTAACGGATTTAAAATACTAATATTTTGATACAATGGTTTGAATTATTTTATGGTCATGATTTTCGAACGTGAATAAGATTTCAAAAGTGATATGATTTTGAAATGAATATGATATTTTAATATGAAGTATGAACTATTTTGAAATATGAAATGACCACGGTGTGAAATAAGTGTTTGGTTGTTAAAGACCGGGATCGAATATTGTCATACTCTCTGCCAATACCGAAAACCACTTTAACAACCGTGTATCTGGTGGGGATTCCAGAACGAAGTAGGATGATTTGGCGACGATGCTGTATGAGGTACTAACGCAGTCCTGACTCCCGTGAGTCATCTTGATGTAGCTAAAACATGAGAGATGCCGGGCCAAGTGAGGTCGCACCTCCGATCGGGCATATTTCTTCGATACCATTCTATTAATTTGTGATTTGATTGGGTGCACCTTTGATTTTGGAGTGTGTCTCGAGGTGGGCGGTAGTAGCTGTTATGCGTTACCACCAGTCCGGATCCACAAAACGGTAGAATCCTACGCTGGGCATTGCCTCCCGTGCCTTGTCACATGCCTTATCGTGCCTTTTATGAGTTTGGTTTATGTTGTACCCATGGAGTGCTCCCTGACAGCCCACCGGTTTGGTGAAGTTTACAGTACTGTATAGACTACGACATTATATAAAATGTGTTAAGGGGGATATAAGTAACGCCTTAACGCTATTTTAATAGTTTGCTTTACTATATATATTATATATGTAGCGTATTGCACTATGTATGTAGATAGTATAATGGATCCTTAAAGGATGGGAATCCCGAACATCCTATGAGTTACTTTGTATTTCACTTGACATTTCACTTGAGTTTATTTACTGGTATAAGAATGTTAATCCTAACTCGAGTGTTTTGTGTTTTGCTTTATGCTCAGGTCAGACTGAGTGTCATAGCATTTGAGACTCACCTTTGGAGTTTGAAGCTTTGCTTGAAGATCGGTCTTTGTCTATTCAGTTTTCCAGTTACTTCAATTTGTTCCTGTTGTTTATGTTCAGACTGTCATCTATTTATATTCGAGACTACATTGTAATTGAGATATTTTTTTGTATTTTATTTCAAACTTTGATGTGTATACAATAGCTTCGTGAACTACTATTTATCTATTCCGTTGCTTATTATTGTATTACTCCGTGTCTGTGATTCTGTGATTGATTTATTTGTTGTATATGTTAAGTTCTGCCAAATATAAATTAACAATATGTTGTTTTGAGCAATTCAAGTCCGACACGTGTGAATGCTTATGCACTTAGCGGGTACAACTTGATAGGGGGTTCTTGCATTTTGTTTGGTAGCGAGTGGATGACTCTTACTCCAATATGTCTCGCAGGGTTGGTTTAGTCGAGAGGCTAGCCGTAAAGCAGAACTCTTGTACCATTGTGCACTACGGTGGGCGTTACCCCACTGGCTGGTGTTCCGTTACAGTTGGTATCAAAGCAGGTTTAGGAAAACTTAACATATGGAGTAAAATTAATTACAGAATCACCTTCATTTGAGCTTGAATTTCTTCCTCTTCAATTTTGATTTCCTTTGAATTTGAGAACATTCCTCATTTTTAAAATCCGTTCTTGTCTTTTCCTGTTCGTGTATTTCTATCGATCTCTGAAATAAATTCAACCTCAATTGGTAACTTCATCTTTATTTGTAACTGATCCTATCGGCGTTTTTGCCAACTTTAATATGATTGTAAGGGGTGAAACTCTTTTACAAACAAATGTCGATTCACTGGAGACTTCTATATCCTCGGTTTCGATGCTGTTATTTCTTGCAAAGCCCAAATCGTTTCTCTAGTAGACGACCCGGGTAATTCTCTTGTGATCAAATGTTGAATATCTCTGGATTTTGCAAGCAGATTTATCTCCTCAGTCTAGTAATCCGGACTTCACTCCGATAGTCGGGGATTATCTTGATGATTTGGTGAAGTCACTTATCTCTCCTCCCAAGCGAGAAATTGAATTCCGCATCGATCTTATTCCTGAAACTCGACCTGTTGTCCTTCCTCCCAGACGAATGGTTTCTATGAATGGTTAGTCATGAACTTTGGATTAACCAATGCTCCTACCTTCTTCGTTATTCTCTTGAATCGCGTTTTCCACGACGTTCTCAGCAAGTTTGTCCCCGCTTTCATTGATGATATTCTCGTCTTTCTAAGTCTCGGTTGACCCGATTAAGATCGCCGTGATTGATACAAGTTTATCCAACTTTCCTCTTTCGGGATTTAACTATCTAATCTTCCTTAGAGTCTATCGTCTTAGTTAGAATTTTCTCTGATTTGGTATCTCCAAATCTGAATCCCTATTCTTGTTTTAAAATCCATTCTTGTATCATTCTGTGAGGGAGTGTATTTGTAATTAATATAAAGATGACTTATATTTTGTTGTTTGAATTGTTAAGTTGATTTGGTGTTTCGATCGATTCGTTTGGACACCGCTATCGATAGGAATTCCAAAACACATGAATATAGCAAACTGACACAATACTGTGTTCGAAATTGGTAAATGAAATAATTTTATGTATGATTATATTTTACATATATAAGTATAATTTTCTGGAATTAGAATTGCTAAATGAATCGGTTATTAGAAATGATAGTGCTATATTATCATTTATTGATTTACGAATGAAATGAATTTAAATTAGGGATTTGAGAATTCAATTTTCGGTATTTTTCTAAATCTGGTTTTCAAAGTTGAGAAAATATATATATACTACTTGAAAGTATTTTCAAATGGAAATTTTCCCAAAGAATTTTAAATGAAGTAAATCAGTACTCTTATCTTTTGTCGCTTGAAAATAATTTTGACGATGACTGCAGCATCATCGACATTTATTTTCGAGTCTCGGGGTGGTGAAACCACTTAGTAGCTTCGCTACACTCTTGTTTGGAAAATGGATTTGATTTAAATTTCTTTTGTACGATTTGATGTGTATATATATATATGTAAATATGTATATAATTATTTCGGAACGGTTTGAAGGAAAACCAGAGATTTAACTCCTAATTTCTATGTTAAGTGATAGTTTTCAGTTATTGAAATTAAATTTAAACAACTTGAAACAGTTTAACTAGGATGAAATTTATTTTAATAATACTTAGTTGCATTCTAAACCATATATAATTTATCTAAAATATTCAAAAAGTTAAAATGTCAATACGGATATGTAATTGAAGGTTACACAAGAGAAATTTAAATAATAATAAAAAAAAGTACTAACTAAATTTTGCTTAATAGAAATGTTTTAAATAAAAGTTAAGTTTTTATAATGCTCGATTACATTCAGTTACATTAATAAACTTATCCGGATAGTTTGAATGTAATCGAATAATATACAATATAAATATAAGTAATAAGATGTAATTAACAAATTTTATTAAGGGTATTTATAAATAAAAGTTGAGTGGTTATCATAAATGATTATACATTAATTAAGTGAAATAATTTTATAATAAAAAGAGAATGTTACTTAAGTAAATAAAAATGAACTTACAGTTATAATGAAATATAGAACGTTAATATTGAACTGAAATTTTTTATTGGAGGGCTAATTAAGGGATATTGACATCAAAAGAAATAAATTGCAAATGAGATAAAATAAATGAAATTTATATGATTTTAAATTAATTGTTGTATCTGGTACTTTGTATTTCGAATCTATCTTTCCTTTCTGTTGCATCTATTCTCCTATCTCGTTCCTTTTCGGGGACGAAAAGTTTTGAGTGGGGGAGAGTGTAACGACCTAAAAATTTTGTCCGTTTTAATAACGTAATTAACTGAATTTTTCATGAAAATATAACTATTTAATCTGGCAATGAAAATTTGATATTTGGTATGCGTCTATCGAAGCATAGCGAATGGTAAATTTTCATTGGAAAATATATATGTTAGTTTGGTTGTGTAATTTTCAATTTCAATTTAAATTAGTCAAATTTGATAGAAATAAAATATTGTCGAAACCTGAATATTCTCATACAATAAAAATGTAAATCATTTTTTGAGTGAGATGTTATAATTCGTTTCGTCAAATTTGGACTTCTCTAGTCTCATTTATCTTATTTTCGACGAATTTGCAATAGTTTGGCAATGAAATATCAACTTTTGATAGGATAGTCATATTGCTGGTATCTGTGTACTATTCTGTTTGTCTCGTCGTGCTGATCTCCGTATTATATTCATTTGTATATTTCGATGTCTGGTACGTAGCGAAAATCGGCGAAACGGTTAACCGTATCGGTACCCGTTTCGTGCCTTTTGGGTTCTTGTGTCCATTCAATTTCCACCGTGTATTAACCTAATAGCCATTAGCTTTTATTATTTTCTGAATTTATAGCGACTTTTGTTTTTCCACCCTGGTTCCAACATATATTGGTTCGTCTCTTCATTTCATTCTTTGCAAATCTATTTACACGAATCGTGCTCCTTTCTCTCATTCTTCCTTTCGTCTGTTCTCCCTTCTGAAAATAATAATGATAATATAAACACACACACACACACACACACACACACACACATATATATATATATAATTACAAATCTTTGGATAAACTTGAGTTTGCATATCTGGTGGTCCACGTGATGCTTGCCTGCTACCTCGCACCACTCCCCTTCACCCTCTGAACTTCTTTCCCCTCCGCCCTTCCTCCCATCAGATCCATGCACACCAAAACCCATTGCTGTTAGATATCTCACCACCAATGCATAACCACAACCACCACAACTCGACCACCGTCATTCCTTCAGTATCCGAAGCCAGTCTGCCGATCCACCAATGGTAACCGCTCATCCCACCTTCCCATCGTGCCTCCGAGTCGTCTTCATTCCTCCAAGTTAGATCCAATCACCCACCACACTTCCAAAAACCCCTTGCAGCCGGACCCCAAAGTGTCGCCTTGACCAAGCCTCATCCACAAAGCCTCTAACCAGCCTATCACAGCACGTCAATCACAACTCCACCACACCCGAAGCCCTACCCAATAATCCTCCACATCGCCACTTAATTATCATAGCACCTGCTATCTACCACGCCCACCTAGCCCGGACCATATTTCCCCTGCAGCCGAACACACGTAGCACCCTGCACCTTTTGTTCGACTTCCACGTTTCCCTCAGCGTACCTTACCAAAGGCCTGCCTCGTCCCTTCACATTAATTACAGCCTCTCTTTTCCTATATATATAAGATAAAGGTATTGATTTCATACATACATACATACATACATACATATATATATATGATTCGTCGGTTGCTTTGTTTTCATATACTTCCTGTTACCATTCCTCTCATATATATTTGATAGCTGATCACATATATATTATATTTGATATTTATTATTTTCCCACCCAATTGTTTATATATGTAATAATAATGTAAGTTTTTATATATAAAGTAAATTATCTTGTTTGCAAAGAAGGAAAAAGTTATATATATATATATATAATATGTTTAAAGTATTTATTTAAATTTGTATTATTATTTTAAAGTAGATTTTTGTAACAATATATGTATATATATATATAATATGTTTAAATATATAAGTGATTTTATCGAGTCATCGAATTCAAGCTTCTTGCTTTGCCGCTGTCCGGATCTGTATCCTAGTGTCATATCGCATCCATGCCGCCATCATTGTTTTCTCTAGCCTCGAAAGGTGAGTAATCACTCATGATTAACGTTTTTATATTTAGTAAATTTAGTTTACATGAAATGATGATTGAAATATGCTGCTAAATTTGAATTGTTAGGTTATTTAATTGTTAAATATGATATGCCATTATCTGCAATTGTTTACCTATGACATATGACACCATAACATGTTGCACACATTATATTTAAATTTTATATTGATGATATATACCTGTTGTTGATATGTTATATTATTATCATATTTGTTTTCACCCTGCAAGTTCCATGTTAGTTTAGAAATTCCCTATGGGTTGAAATGATACGTACCCGAACGATCTTGTAGATTAGGGGAAAATCATTATGGGTTGAAATGATAAACCCAAACGATTTTCATTGATTTTGAATTTGGGGATTGCGGGTTGAAATGATATATACCCGTAGATATTTAAATTGCTGATTGAAATAATAAATATCTGTATCACCTAACCATAGGATAGAAATTTATATACGAACACTGTTGGTCTATATTTTGAAAATGATTTTCAAAGTTTTGAAAGGAAATATATGCGTTTTAATAAATATTGATTTTTAAAATATAATATATAAATGTTATTTTTACATATGTGCAAATTTATATTTTTAAAATTATATGTTGTGGAAATTTTAAATTTAGAAGTTAGTTTCTTATAACTTGATTATTTTAAAACTGTATAAAATAAGATTTCATTTAATAAAATTTAATTTAATTAATATGTATTATGTTTAAGTATTTATTTAAAATTGTATTTTAAAAATAGATTTCGTAACAACTTTAATAAATCAAGGTTGTAAGGATGAATTAAATTAATTTTTAATTTAATTGTTAAGAATTAAATTTAAATAAAGATTGATTTAGAACTTATTGATTTTGAGATTTAAAGATATGTTTTATAACTTGATTTTGATTGAACAGGATTAAATGAATATTTAAATTTGGATAAATATGAATTTGAATATTTAATATTGATTTAAATTTGTAATTTTGAGATTTTATTTAAATTTTATTAAAACGATTAAGTGAATACTTTGAAATTTAATAGGATTAAAGTTGAATTTTGAAATATAATTGAAATTATCAAATTGAGTTATTGTAAATTGTTTGAATATTTAAATGTTGAAACCTACTGATTTAGAAGTGGTTTAAATTTGTAATTCAAACCTGGATTTGAAATTGATATAATTAGAAATGGTTTTAATGAGAATTCGAACTGAACCTTTTAATTGAAATTGTTGAACTGAGATTGATTTTGATTAGAATTTTGGAACCTAAGTTGATTTGAACTGATTTGTGAAATTGGAAGAATCAATTCTAATTATAAACTATTTTTATTATGTAAATTATTTTAGTAAATATGCTATTTTAAATCTATAATATATTTTTAATATATATTTGTTTTAATTTATAACAGTTTCTATATATATATATACCATTTTCAATATTTAAACAATTTAAGTTGGAACCGTTATGATTTAGATTTAACGGATTTAAAATATTAATATTTTGATACGACGATTTAAACTATTTTATGGTCTTGATATTCAAAGGTGAATAAGATTTCAAAAGTGATATGATTTTGAAATGACTATGATATTTTGATATGAAGTATGAACTATTTTGAAATATAAAATGACCACGGTGTGAAATAAGCGTTTGATTGTTAAAGAGACCGAGATCGGATATTGTCATACTCTCTGCCAATAATGAAAACCACTTTGACGACTATGTACATGGTGGGGATTCCAGAACAAAGAAGGATGGTTTGGCAACGATTCTGTATGAGGTATTAACATGGTCCTGATTCTCGTGAGTCAGCTTAATGTGGCTAAAACAGGAGCCATGCCGGACCAAGTGAGGTCGCACCTCCGATCGAGCACATTTCTTCAGTACCATTCTCTTACTTTGTGATTTGATTGGATGAACCTTTTATTTTGGAAGTGTGTCTTGAGGTGGGTGGTAGTAGCTGCTATGCGTTACCACCAGTCTTTAAGGGCTTTAGGGTTTTACTTTACTACAAATATTAATTATAAGCTAAGAGATCAACCCATTTGATGTTGTATGTCAATGGGTATTTATGACAGCTAAAAGGATAGTGGACGACTAAGATTGTGCAATAAAACAAGCAGGAACCACTCTCGGTTGTTGATTTGGTTGCATGGGTGGATTAAGAACAGTTGTAAAAGTGATACGAATATATGGTTGAGAGGCATGCTAGTTGTAATGGCGTACCATGCACCCGTTTCAGGCTGAGAAAGATGACTTGCTACATAAGTAAGAGTGCTTTTGACAGATATGCTACAGTACCTAGTACTCTTAGTTGTACTATTTATACTTTACTTTGCCTTTTTGGGGGCAAAGCGGAAGAGAAGCTTCTCATGCATAGTTATGATCAATGGCTTATTGCCAAAGGCTAAAGAACAAAGCTGAATATTGCTAAGACTGGAGAGGACGAGCTGGGTTGAGTTCAGTGACGAGACAGGCGATGAAAGACTGGTTGTAGGCGGACTGAGATTTAGCTGGGCCATGGAAGGGTCGTTTTTGAACCGGCTTAAGTTAAATGATTTGGCTGTATGTTGTCTTGAGATGGGTCGAGCGGTTTTAGCTTGGGAGTTTTTTGAGTGGGTTGGCCGAGGCTAGATGGATATGGGTCGGCTTTAACTGATCCGGGCTTAGACTGTATGCCGGCTTGGAGTGGTTTGGCTTGAACTGGACCTGGCTTCAGAGTATGGGCTAGGCTTAGATGTGTGGCCCGACTAATCATACTTGCGGGAAATTTGAGTAACTATTTTCCCCTCAACCCCTTCTATGTGCACAGAGGTGGATTTGTCAAGTCACGAAGATCATGCCGATCGTAGGAAATTCAATGCGTGCACATCATATCAACACTCTATTGGTCAAGACGATTCCTTTTCAAAATGACACCATGATTTTTTAGCTGTAAGGTTTATGGACATGACAATATCGTTAATTACGCCTAGATGGTTGAGATCTTTGCGCCTTTGGAATCCAATGGCCACGATTGTTGGTTAGGTATATAAATAGCCCTTTTTTCCTTCTCCTATGCTCTTTTTCGAAGCTTGAAACTGTTTCCGCCATTAAACTCTCAAAAACTCAAAATTTTAAAGCATGTCCTCTTTGCAAAAGATAAGTAAACTTCTTCCTCATTGAATATCTATCGTGTTTGAATGCTTTTGAATTGCTTTAGCCATTGAAAGAATGACTTTATGTTTTGTTTTGATTTTGCTGCTCAAAGGGTTTTGATTTGTAATAGATTTTATGTCGTTGCTTGGTTTGAATCGACATTTTTTGTTCATCTTTTGAACGTTGATCGACCTTCGTTTCCATGTCAACGGGACCATCGACGTTGACAAACCTTCCAATCACTTACGATATTAGATGATCATTAGTATCTCGGGCCATCGTATTAGGCCCAAACTAGCGGATTTAGGCTTTAGGCTGAAGAATAAGTATTAGATATGGGCTATAAGGCTATTAGCTTAAGATTATGAAGTTTAAGTCTTGAGTCAGCCTTCGTGGCATGCTCAAGGGCCCGAGTGTGCCACGAGGACCTCTATTCGGCTCTCAGGTGATGCCTTTGCGTTAAGCTAGGCTTTAGGTATTGAATGTAGTTTAACTTAGGTCGCTTATGTTTCAGATAGCTACTTTTGGATCAACATTGGCCGATTGGTTCACTCTTAAAGAATTTGAGTTATTAGTGGGGACAATGAACTTGATTGAGTGCCTAGGTAGGCACAGATGCAACATCGGGATGGTAAGGTATCCCATAGCTTCTAACCCACTAGATTATCCTCCTTCGAGCTATTTTGCTTGGTCCCTTGGCTGCTTCAATATTGGGGCTTTTATTTCTACCCTTCCCTTCATTGTCATCACCCTTAATGCCTTCAATCTTGCCCCCAGTCAGCTTACTTCCAATAGATACCTGTCCCTATGTGGGATTTAAGTTGCTTGCATGGATCTTAAGATTCCTGAGTCGACCACCCACTAAATCGAAATGATTTTTCGACTGTAGAAGGAAGTCGAGTATCAGATCGATACATATTTTCATTTCAAGCAAACGCTAAGCCCATTATTTTCATAACCATTCTCAACAAAGCCTCCCTAGGCTAGATGGGAGATACTTCTTTGTCCCTCATGGGATCAACCCATACTGAAGGAATACTGAGTTTCAAGTCTTTAATTAGTCTTCACTGCTCTTCTTTTTCCTTATTTCTTTTCTTTTACTTGTCTTTTCTTTGATAGGGGCTTCCCTTGATCCTACCGGCTTCGAAATTGGGATTTTTAGCGAGCACATCGACATGCTGAAGATGGCCCCTGACAATATCAGGAACTTGAAGGTTACAATAACTGATACAAACCCCCACCGGGTTAGCTCGTTGAAGGGAACCTATGCCACGGTTGCAGAGTAGGTAGCCCCATCTAAGAAGCCAGCCAAAAAGAAACAAGATTAGTCAAAGATCACATTCTTAGGTCCTAACATCGGGCCTATTACAGATGAGAACCGGGGCTATAACGACGACATCATCAAGAGCGAGGGGCCTTGAGAGTGGCAATAAGTTGATTATAACAAACTTAGCGATGTAGTATCGGTTCCTTAGTGGGAAACTTATAACCCATAATGGCTGGTTAACATCCTATTCCAACGTCATGGGACGCCGACCATTACATGGGATATTGAGAGTTCTAAGGAAGGCAGTGTAGGGGCAACAATAACTAGGCATTGGTAGAGATGTGAGTTCCTCTAAGCTACATCCCACATATGATCCTTTGTAACCTTGTTACGATGGTGCGCCACCTAGAGAGTCCTATGCCAGGACAGATCACTTACGTAGGTAGCTTGGTCTCATCATGCCCGTCCTTTGTAAAAAGCAAGGCCAGATAGATTCAAATGGTAGTTTATTTACTTGTACTTGATCTCTTTTTTTGTGTTTGAAGTAACTCTTGTTTTATTGTTTTATTGGCTAATAATTTATGCATTTATGTCTTCGACTCCGCTATCCCTACCCCTACCACCGAGGCTCCTCTACAGGTGGCAAACCTCGTAAGTAACGAGGTTGTAGAGATATCCAATAGCTTCGACCAATCTGGCCTTCTTTCCACTGGTAGCAAGAAGTGGATGAGGGTGAAAGAGGCGAGCCCTAAACTTTAGAAGCCGCCACTCCTTACACTAAGCGGCATAAGCTTTATGATGCAGATGGGATTTTCGAAGGGGAACAGGTGGTGCCTATTGGGTATGTTTCCTTGGAAATCCCCTAGGCCCAAGACCATGATGACCTAGAACGGCTGTTAAAGGCCTCCCAGCTAATAACCATCGAGTCATTATGTTACACCTACCGGCCAATTTCGATTGGATCCAGCATCCTCTAGAGTCCGTGATCAACACTCATATCCATGATGCCCCACTGTTATGTTTTTTAAACATAGTCTTTTACATTTGCATTTCACTCCTCTAACATTTGTCTTCAGGCCGCACAATGCTCAAACCGCATCTGGGATGAAAATGTGCAAGTTCAAGAGGAGGTTAAGGTAAAGGAGGCAACGTCGAAGGCAGCCGATGAAGCTTTGATGACAGCCAAGGCTGAGGCCAAAACGATGAAGGAGGTGGCGAGGGCTGATCCGAGGTTGGGAGAGGGCAGAAAAGGCGGTCGAGGATCCGAGGGAGAGCTTGGAAAAGGCCAAGAAGGAGGTCCACACGTTGCAGAATGAACTAAACCTACATTTGGTTGGGTGCCAGTTGTCTGTAGAGGTGGATGCCGCCAGGGTGATCGAGGAGGTCAAATGGAAGAATCGTTTGAAGAACATGGCGAAGGCCCTATTCATGGAAAATTGCAAACTGTAGATCTCCATTAGCAATTTTGATGCTAAGGCCCTCGCCAAGGTCCGGATGGTGGTGACTGCCTAGACAAAGGCGGTGGGGCTGGTCGTGCTAGCCATAATGACAAAGAAGCAGATTGATTCCCTGGCCTGGTCGGCTGGTTAGCCGGTGTTGTATATTATTTTTATCTCCGTCTTGTAAGCTTAGTAGGGCAATCTATCTTTGGGGAAGACTTTGTTGAGTTGGAAAAGTCGATGTCGGTTCCCCAAGACCCATTTGGCTTTCTGACCAATACTAGTTTGGCTACCTAAAGCAAGTATCCAGTCTCCAAGATGAAGCTGTTTACTAACAACTTCTCTACCTTTTCTTTGAGAGCTTAATTCCTTTTTGTATTGCAAGGTCTACGACTCTAATAAATCAAGATGACTTAGGATCAATGTTCAATGCATGATAAATGATCCTTGGATCATTGTCGGTCATGTCGGCATGTTTCTAGCGACGACATCTTTGGTTTACTGCAAAAACTTAACCAACTCAACTCTAACTTCCGGACGAAGCTCTGTACCGATTTGGACAACCTTGCAAGGGTCGACTCGCTCTATAGATATTGACTCTAGTAGGTCGATCGGGTTTCAAGATCTAAGTTGGCCTACAAGTTTCATTGTTCCAGCAAGGGCATAAATCATGCATTCTATGACATCCTCAGTCGAGATAGAAGTCCATGCTTGAGTGGAAAGGTTGAGTTTACCTTCGCCTCTCATGAATGAGTCAAGCAGCGTTAAGATGGTAGGCGTTGGTGTGTCGAATGTCCCTATTTTCCATCGTGGTGCGAGTTTCTCATTGCATGTTGAAATGAGTTCTTTTGTTTTACGTGGAGTGGATAAGGAGATGGGATCCTTACCATCCTAGTGTAAAGTGTGGCGAGCAATCCTGACATGAACCAAAGCGTTACTAGGCTCGAGGGTTATTTCGGGCGACACATGGACAATTGATACAACTTCATTATTTTGGGTAGTACCAATACGAATTAGAACATTGATGGGCTCAATGTTACTCCTGGGTGACACACCATCAATAGTTGGATCTTTAAGGATAAGGACGGTCATGGCACGAGTGTGAGCGCTATCTAGATCGAGCACTCTCTTGGTGCCACATCGTTGATTTTCGTGACCTAATTAGGTAGGTCATTACTTACAAGAGGAGTCGACACCCCTGCTTTAGGGTTGGGGGAGGTCTCAACACAAACTTGAGTGTTGGCTGACTCGAAGGTTCTCACGATTGAATTGCCATTGATGTTTGCAAATTCCTACTAAAGATGCCAACTCCATTTTTGGCTTGTCTGAGTGTGGCCCATAACACTTCCTATCTTTTTGCTGATTGCCCAAAATTTCACTGACCTTGCTTGGACATTAAATTTGATAACAAGCCGATTGTAGGATATAGTTGCATCAAGCTTCGCAAGGGCTGGTCATCCTATCAAGAGAATATAAGTAGATGGGCAACCAATAACTACAAAATTTACCAATATCTTTACAGCAAGGTTTCTTTGCCAAATGTGGTCATGAGAGAGGTAGTCCCCATTAGAACATTACCCATGCCTCGAAACCCGTATATGGCTAAGGTGTAATGGGTGTGGCTGGAGGTTAAGAGTCTCGAAGGCATGTTTGAACATGAAATTGACTAAGCTGTCACCATCCACTAGTGCCCGATGCAATTAGAGTTGGATATTGCACGGTGATGAGCATAGGGTCATTGGGGATGGGGATAAGAGACAGACTCCCTTTCTTTGGAAATGAAAGTGATAACTATTTCTAGTCTAGATGCTTTGGATGCTCGATGCTCTAATGATTAGACTTGGCCGATTGAACCCACTTTCCTCTAGTGTCGTGACTGTGCTCGGTGGCTACTATTGACCACATGTGGGTCTCTAGGTATGGTTAAAATGTTAGTATGTTCACAACATTGTTGTTGGGCTATTGGGATTGAGCTAGCTGGTTGTTGCATGTTGTCCTTTGATCGACTTGATGCTAAACATACTCTATAAGCACCCCTTCTTGACCAAGTCTCATCCTTTAACGCACGACACTCGTTAGCGAAGTGACCGTTGATTTGATGGAATTCACGGTACTTGCCGTTACCACAAGATTCCTCCTTTCTCTTCGTTCTAGAAGTGTGCGATCTTTGAATCGATACCCTATCCTTGATTGTGGGATATAGATTCCATATCTCGGTTTAGAGTGGCATAGTTAGTTTATGTGGACTTGTGGTAGGTAACGTCTTTTGCACACCTCTTGTTGTTTAACCAATCATTGACTCAATGGTCTATACTCTCACCGAGGGCTGGATTTTTTAGAGCATTGCGCCTCGCCATCGATATCTGAATGATCAGTAGCCTCCATACGCATGATGTTATTCGTTTATTGATAGAAATCGGTTAAGGATATAATGATTATTGTAACTCCTTTCACGTTCTTGATTTGTACCTAACCCCCGAGCAAAGGGCTACTACCAGGCTATTCTTATCAGCACCCTAGCTCGGATGGACTTTGTTAAAGGGGTTTATGTACGATTGAAGATTTTTGGTTAGTCCCTACTTGATGGTGCCTTGTTTGCGAGCCATCATGACATAGTCTTTGAAGCAGAGACCTAGTTTTTATGTATAAATATAACTAGTTCCAAGAATATATGATGTCCGGTTGTAGATGTATGAACTTGTAGGAGGCCGGTCTTGTGAGTGTGGGCGGGAGGAGTAAATATTTTATGGGCCCGGTAAGCTGACTGGCCCGGTTGATGGAGTAAAAGCAGTTATGTGATACGATGGGCTAGCACTTCCATCATATTTATCAATTGGCGGCACGATGTGCCACTCGTGGATGTATGCAGCAAAATCTCCTTGGCGAATGGCTCTCCATCCTTGTTGTCCGACAATACATCGCCACTGGCATTCTAGGTTTGCATTCTATTGGATTGTTGGCAAAGATGATTCGTTTCCTACCACGGGCTGGCATTTTCCTATTGTAGAGTGTTTGATGTATTACCGACTAAGGGTTTAGACATCTTTGCAGAGTAGGAGATCGACGTAGATGACGCGTTGGAGAGTGACTGTGATGATGGTAAGTTGAGGTGGGAGACCTCCTCCACCAATGTATGGAGGGTGACCGCGAATTCCTGGCCTGCCCTTCTCTTGATCCGGGACCAGCCACACCTACATGGGATTGAGAATGTGTCAAGGGGATGCATCCTCTGCCAGTGGCTTGAGCACGACTACTAAAAAGACCGAACCTCAAGTCTCGAGCTTCGTTTACCACCCAAAGGCACTCAAAAGCCGATGGCCCTTCCATTTAAAGGGCATGATGATTTCTTAATTCTTTTTGCACAAACATCTTTAGGTTAATGTCGATAACGTGACTTGGCCCCATGCACATGTCATCTTGACGAGTATGAATATCCCCAACCTGGTTTCAAGCACCACCCTTTCTTGGGAGGTGTTCGTGAGGTTGTAAGCACTCAGGACAACAAGATGGATATAAGCCAGTTCCACTAGTGAAGGGGCTGGCCATCACTGGCCGATCGAAGTTCACATCATTTAAACATCCAGCTGCAATAAGTCATCCTTCGTAATACCCAAGATCAGCGCCTCACATTAACGCCTGATTTTCGGATGCCATAAAAGACAAATTATTGGGGTAAAATTAAAAAAACACTACTATGGCATAAATATATAATCTAACAACGAAATGATAATATATAATATACTGAATAAACATGAGGAAAATAGGATGAACAATATATAAGAGACTGCATTGGCAGAAGTAACTAACATGTAATATCAAAAATGAAATTCAGAAAAGAATATCTGTAACACCCCTTAAAAATTAACGGTAATTAATAAATAATTAATAAGACTAAAATTGAAATTTGAGTAAACGTCAGAATTAGGCCATGAAAATTTCTCCATTGTGTTCATGGCGATTTTCCATGCAACTTTCATATTTGGAATTTTACGATTGGAGCTCAAATGAAGAAGTTATTAGTTTGAAGTTTTCAGAACTGTAACGACCCGTACATTTAAACATTTAAAAGTATTAAATTAAATAAGATTTTTTTATAAAATTGTTAAAAAAAATAAATAAATAAGATTTTACTGATACAAATTAAATTATAATGCAAGTTATGAGCTTAAGTAAAATTTCTACTAATGAAACATGTTTGAATAATGTAAGGATGATAACAAATGCTAATGTGTATTTTAATAACATTGGTTTGAGTGAACAATTGTAAATTTTTAATTGATTGGAATAATAAATGTTAATAAAGAAAAATAAATGTTTCTTTATTAAAGAAGAAATCATATGTTTATTTATTTGAAATGTTTGGTAGCTTAAAGATTGACTGTAGAGACGAGAAACTATTATTTAGTAAGAAATGTATTATTCCTATTTATATCCAATAGTGTATAATATGTTTAAATTACTATTAGATAGGAAATAATTGTTCTATTTTTCATTACATTTATTTTGTCCATTCTGAAATTCATCTTTGTAAACAATTGAAATTAATGTAATTGAATAATTTCAGTTAATGGTAGAGAGTACACCAAATTGTAAATTAATAGGTGTAATTAATCATAGCTTAGGTTTTGTGAAAATATAAGGAAAGTTGATTTAATGAAAAGAGCATTTATATCAAATAAAATGAATGTTTCATTTGTGAATGCAGGTTTAATTTCATTAAAATAAAGAATAGAATGATTGGTTTAAAGGAAGAAACATATGCATATTTGAATTGTGTTTTAGCATATAGATGGATTACAAGAGTAGAAAAATAATTTATTTAAGTAAGTTATTTATTACTCTGCTGTATAAACAACAAATTTATAAACGTGTTTAAATGAATAAAGGAAACAATTATTATATTTTTCATCCATTTTAGTTGTCTGTTTTGAAATTTAACTTTGTAAGTAATTGCAGTTAATGTAATTAAATATTTCAATTAGAAGGGAAGAAAATGTCGATTGCAATTAATAGATTTAATAAAAATAACACACCTTTTGTGTCAAACAGAAAGGATGTTTTATTGGAAATAAAAGATCATTTTGAGAGAACCAAATTGAACATTTTCATTTTAGGGTAAGTACTTTTATTTATTACGCGTAGAAAAAAAAAACTAAATGCATACAAATTTGAATATTATTTGAGTTAATGAAGTTAATTTGGTTACGTTTCACCAATTGAATTTCAAAAGGGTTGTGCGATGTACATAGTCCCTTCATTTATTTTGTTATTAATTGTTGCATGTACGTTTTAAAATAGTTATTTCATTATTAATACTTGATCTGTTCATGTCTCCTTCTGTTTAATACCTGAGCCTAGACTTTTAGTTTTTATTTAATTCTTGCCACCTCGTTTTCGCGCATACAAAATTTCACTTTCCTTTGGTTTGCAAACTTTTCCATTTCTACGTACATTTCTTTACGCATTATTAATGCCGGAAGCTTTCAAAATAAAACGTGACATTTATTTTTGTCACTCCACCTTAATTTCCTAATTATTAAATAACCCGTGGCATATTTCTTTCATTTAGTATATATTTGTGTTCGTTTTTTTATTAAGTTTTATTAGGTTTGTTTTAGACTAATGGGCTCCTAGTAAACCAAGAGACCTTAGGAAACCTAAGAGGCTTTGGTTCCTTCCTTTTCTCACATTTTAACCGTCTATTTTTCTATCTGACTAAAACCAAGTACGTACAAAAAAATTCCTCATTTGAGAAACTTTCTACTTACTCTTCTTCTTCTTCTTCTTCCTCAAATCTACAGAAAACTTCAAACTTCTAAACTCCTAAATCTCCAAATCAAATTCCATCCTTCCTCCTTCAAAATCGTAGCTTACCTCGCTCCTCTTACCGCTACCCACCTCCATCACCACCCACAGCCCATAGTCAAACCCCCACCTTTCCTCTTCTTTTCTTTCTCTTTTTCCCTTCCCTTTTCCCTCTTCCTTCCCCTTATTTCCATGGCTTCTATGTCCCACTAAACTACTCCAAATCATATATATATATATATATATATATATATATATATATATATATATATATTGAAACCATGTATAATTTCAACGGCAACTACTTTGTTGTTGAACTTTTCTTTCTATTTCGAATATTTCTATATTGAAAACTCCATTTTTCAAGTCCTTTCTCGGGTCCAATTTGAACGAAAATACCCCATATTGTATCAATCATATCTCCTTCAAAAATTAACCAAATTATGTGTTTATTTTATTCAAACCATTTATTTTTCTAGTGGCTTAAACTTTCATTTAGATCAGTTCTTCAAATTCCTTAATTTTCTTTGCAAAAAACTCAAATCTTTTCGTAGTATATTTGAACACAGATTTTCAACTCAGAAAACACCTATGTTTGTTTTGACCATAACTTCCTCTTGACAGAATCTTTTTAAGTGACTCTTTTCTTGAAAGTGGAGAGAAAATAATTTTCAACAACATTTTAGTTAGTGTCACGTTCCAAATTTCAGCGTTCGAAAATCAGCACCGAATACGACACTCGTATTCAAATGCCGCGGATCCAAACGTTGAAATTTGACTCATGCCGGAGCTTATAACACATTAAATACAACACATCGGAAGAAATGAAATAATACATTTGATATACAACATTTGATGCAATGTTTGATACAACAATGAATACAATAGAATGATACAATAGATATCAATACTATCAGAGATACAAGAAATAGCAGCGGAAAGATAATGTCTTCCATGCCAAACTCCAAGAACTCCATCTTCAATCCAAAGCTAGCTCGAACCCTCATCAAGTTGGACAAAGATAAGCAAGTTTGGTCCGTGAATGCTGAAGTGTAGCAAATGCAATCCACAAATCCAAAAGGGCTTCGAAGGCTAATGAATCAATTTCTACTATTCGACTATCTGAAAAACCCAACTCTAGACTGCCCGTGTGGAAAATATTGGGCACCCAGAGTTTAGGAGAGGAACAATAAACTCCAGGTCAGTCATGGGACTGGTATGAGCAAACAAAAACAGTTTTTATATCTTTAAAACAAACAAAATAATTTAGATTGAAATCCGCAATGCCTTTGGAAAATGAAACTGCCATAAGGCCTCCCAGCACACACATAATGCAATTGCACACATGGGGGAGATTTCTCCTTATGACAGTCAAATATGCTTAATACGCAAAAATCCATTTTGATATTATTACTAGTGCATAGTGGAAAACCTTTCGAAAGTATAATATTATATCCATCATAGATACCATTATACTATGCTTACTATAACTGCCATTTTAAACGGCAGGTTCTACAACTAAAACCGTACAAGGCTCGTATTGGATGATTGGATTTCCAATAAATGGTAAGGCTAAGGAACTTCCTATTGCCACATGGGAATGCCTCTGGAGGGACTCCCCGAGAACCTACCCGGCTCTCTGCTAACACAAGGCCGGCTACCGCCTTCCCGGGGAGTAAAACCTAAGATATGCCATCCCCGGTCCTTTGGGACCTTTATCCGAGGATCCTCTACACCAACAACATCACACAGTAATAAATATACTACAGTGCCCATATGAGTAAGCATCTGGGCTCCATACCATGATACCACCCTTTTCCAAAAGGAATGGTCATACCTAGGGGAGCTACCCTTGAAATCTTACCGCATCTTTCCTGTTTCGACCATTACCGGTTCGGGAGACTCGATGAGGTCTCGTCCACAAAGCTACGCTTTTCACAAAGCCATGCTTTGATCAACAAATGATCAACAACACATCATATGCCACATTACCAAATTGGGAATGTATCTCTAGTAACCATCAACTACATAACCTCTGAGCTCGTACGTCTCAGAGAAGGGTGTTAAGCTAAGAGAATAAATCTCCGCTACCAAACAGAAATGTGTTTGATAGAAACTGGTTTTATATCTCAAAGTGTAATGTCAGACACACATCCATACAAGTCTGTTCTGGGTTCGAACAGAACCGAAGGCACTTTCGAAGAAGCCCTTTCGTTCTCGAAATTACCCGGGTTATCCTTTCGTTCTCGCAATTACCCGGTCTTCACCACCGGTCTTCAAATGCTATCCATAACGACGTATCATTATTCGGAATGGGTTATATGACACAAGGTTCTCTCCCGGCTAAACCGAATAATGAGCGCAATATTTAAAAACATATGGTTATGGGATTTAGTTAAGTCACAACTTAAAACCCAAAACTTTCTTTCAAATGGTTTAAACAAATTTCCATTTTAAATCATTTAAACAAAAAGATTTATCTCACAGAGTGCACCAATTTTCCACAAAGGTTCATTCATGGCTGTTCAAAACAATTTCACTTCAAATTGGATTAACTTATTCAATCTTTAATTTAAAAATTTAATTCACAACTTTTCAAACCATTTTCAATTCAAAATTTTTTTATATGAAAGATATACCATTTCAAATTCTCTTCGATTTCAAAACAAGTTTTAATAATCTTTCACATAAGTTAAATCTGATTACATTTACCTAAGTTAAAGCCATTTAAGTAAAAACTTGGTTTTAAATTTAAATTCCAAAACAATACTTTTTAAATGCTTATAAACCCATGTAAACACCTTTACAACTTGTATAATCTTTTAAACCATAATTTCCAAATTATTTAATTCAATTTCAAATATTGAATTCAAATTCAAATATTTAAATTTTAAAACTTTATTAAGTTATTCAAATTAATTTTTATTTTTGAAATCCCTTTTCAAAAGCTTTCAATTCCAATTCCAAAACTACTTTGGATTCAAAATTTCAATCATTAAAAATCCGTGACCTAACCGATTTCTTAGTGCGATCCATATTTGTGTGTGTAAGGTGTAGTCCAGGGGTTTTACACAATAGTGCAACGACATCAATCATCATGGATTCAATCATATCAATATTGATAAGCAGTATATCCTATAAGTTTCCAAAAATGGAAGATAGAGATCAAGAAATGGAATAACAATGCACCACAGCGATTACAGAAATGAATGTCTTCAGAAAAACCACCCATGCTTATCAATATACACAGATTCACAGATAAAGTAAATTTATCAATCACAAAGGTTCACCATTACGATTCGATGTGGGTTTCGGATAGCCAACTGGAATCCGACTCCTTGTCGCATCGAATTACAAATGCCGTTCTACAGTCAAGGGGTATTTACACAGAAACATATCACAGATATCACAGATCAATACATAGCAACTCACATCACAAAATATCACAAAGCATCACATATGAGGAATATCAACCATCCAAACATCTAATAGAATCCAAACATCCATAAGTAAAAATAAATTAAATTATCTGATTTAAATTAAATCAGATTAATTACTTGTGAATAAATTTCTAATCCTGGTTAATTAATATTAATTACTTACAAATCAATTTGATTAATTACTCTTTGATCATTTATTAATTAAATGTTAATTTATAATTAATCCTTTGATTAATTATCCTTAATTAATCTCATAAATTAATTTAGTCACATTAATTAATTATCCTTAAATTACTTATTCTTTGATCACTTGGTTAATCAACCTTCAATGATAAATTAATTATTTTTAATTAAGTAATTACCTCTAAGCAATTAATTACCCCTAATAACTTAATTAATAATTAATTACCTTTATTAATAAATAATTCCTTAAATACTTTCAATAATTAGTTAATTTATCTTTAAATCATTATTTAATTAACCTTAATCGTGTAATCGTTTTACCTTAGTTCTTGATTGATTAACAAAATTAAATCAATCACCTTGATTTAAAACAAATAATCCTTTAATTAATCATATTGATAAATTAATTACCTACCTTAATAATTAATTATAAAATTCTAATAGAAAGTGTTAAAAAAACAAAATAAAATACATAACATTTTTTTTTAGAAACAAATCAATTTAACATAAAAATTTAAATCTTTGAAACATTGTTAAAAACTTATTAAATTATCATTTTAACTTCTAAATCATGATTTATAAATTTGAAAAAACTTGATTAAATTCATCATTGCCCTTTTAAACTTTCTTCGCCCTTCTACATTTGTTAAATCTTGTTTTAAACTTTTATATATAGTTTAAACTTTGTTAAATATTTCCCTAAAATTCTAAAACCCTATTGACCCGAGCACAACACTAGTTTACCCGAGCTCGTCTTCGGGTAATCTTCTCCTATCCGTTGCTTCGAGTTGTTTTACATGTTTCTTCGAGTTTGCTCCCGAGCCACCGTCATCTTCCTCAATCAACAGATACGCAATAATATTCGTGCACGTGCACGATCACCAAATCGACTTCTGACTGACGTCGTGGTCATCAACACACCGCCGACAATTTCTTCGACCCACTAGACCACCCAAATCGACCAACTTCATCAGTAAACAAAAATACGCTATACGATCAACTTCCTGGAACCAAAACTGTGACGATCCGACTTTCTATTCCCAGAAAATCGCATCATCAATTAAGAAAGAAAGGGATAGAAGAAGAAAAGAAAGAAGAGAAAGAAGAAACAACACTAGAATCTCAACAGCGGAACGAATAAATTATATTAATAACATAAAATATTACATAGTTTACAACCACTATCAGAGTACACAGATATACAACACATACTAGACAGTTATAAACACCTGTCTAGTATTTACAACATAATACATCTCAGAGACAATCACAGATCGCACAGCGGAATACTATATATCTAACGCAGAAGCCTCCTACTCCATTTGCTCCTCCATAATTCGTGAAAACCTAACCTGAATCCTAACCTAAATCCCTTGGCTACTCGTAAAAATTTGAGTAACCAAGAGTTTATGAAAAACAAAAATAAACTCCGGGTCAGACATGGGTCTGGTGTGAGTAACAAGTTAAAGTTGCTTAATTTTGAAAATCCTTTTGAAAGAAAGGTATCACGTAAGACTTCCCACACATAAACATGGAAAAGTTTTTACCTTACGCTAACCAAAACATTTGATAGGAAATCCAGTGATATTATAATAGTGTCTAGGGTTTTCAAGTAAATATGAAATAGCCGAAATTGTTACATCTATTAAATTCCAGCTACTAGCCACAAAAGTGGGTAATACAATCAAAACCGTTGGCACATATTGGATTTTGGATTCCATACAATGGCAGGGCAACTGGGGTACCGCCCGTCACAGTACGTGGCCTAGATCACCGTGCCGAGGAGTACTTCCACTCCCCTGCAACAGAAAGCCGGACCCATTCCTTACTGAACAGTTTCGAACAAGACAACCCCGCAGTTGGTGTACATCCAACTGCCCACACAGCCGAAATAAAAGGGACCTCTAGACAGGGATCGATCTTGCTCTCCAGTGGGTGCGACCTACGAAGCCTTGCTGCACCTCCCTTGTTTTAGCCATTCCTGGTTGATGAGGCTTGAGGCTACGATTACCTTTAGAGGACACATCTCTTAGAATGCTCATCGTCCACCTGACGATGTTCTGAAAGCATTCAATCCATACAAGTTCGTTCCGGGTTCGAACGAAACCGAGGGCATTATCTCGTTACACTCATTACGGAATCACCCACAGAGTTAACGACGATAACCCTTGCACTCTAAACCTATATCTCGAATCTATAAGTACTATTCCGTCAAACTCATTACGGAATCACCCACAGAGTTATACTGACGTATAGCCCTTACACCTCGAGTCTTCACTCGCTCCACTTGGATTCACGACCTAACGTTAATTGGAATCGATGTAGTTTCCAGATATCCAAATATGGAAACCCGATCCCGGTCTCATCGAAATCCAAAGCGTGTCTTTTAAGGCCAAGTTGTTTTAAAGGTTTAAAACAATTCAATTTCATTATCTATGTACACTCAGATAGATAAATCATAGATTCACATGGATAATCAACATTATCATCATATCAGATATACCATATTATCATTATCCAAGAAGATAATCTATATCAGCATCACAATGCAACCAATGCATCCAAATCATTCAACATAATCTATCTCATATCCGAGATTCAAATCATCCAAAGCAAACAACACTATCCAACCATATAAGCAATGATTAACCATACCAAATATAATTAATTTAAAATGAATTAAATTAATTACATCATTCCATTAATTTAAAGTAAATTAAATTAATTACTTTACCAATATCAACTTGCTCATATCACTATTGATAATTTATCAATCAATTAATTAACCATCAATCAATTATTTATTTTAATTAATCATCCCTGATTAATTAACCCTTAATTATATTCAAGTAATTATTCACTAATTAATTTCTTCAAATTAATTGTACTTAACCAAATACAGTAATTAACCTTTAATTACTTCATTAATTAATTAACTAAAATTAATTACATTAATCCTTAATTAATTACATTAATTAATTACCTTTAATCACTTATTATTGATTAATTAATCTTAATTAATCAATCTTAATTACATCATTAATTACAATAATTAATGATCTTCTAATTACATTTTCAAATTAAATTAATTACTCTAAGTAATAAATCTTCATTTAAATTATAACTGTTAATCACCCTTGATTAACTCCATTCAGTAATTATCTACCCTTAATTACTTTACCAAATAAATTAATTACTTCATTAATTAATCATCTCTAATTAATCCTTTGATTAATTTACAAAGTAATTATACTTAAATTACTTCAAATATCAAATCACCTTTAATTAATTACATATAGTAATTATCCATTAATTACTTCTCTAAGTAATTACTCTACATTTAATTACATTAAGTAATTATACCTCACAAATCATCAAATGATTATTTTAAATTAATTAAACTGAATTAATTAACTTAAACTAATCAAATTAACTCAATTAATTACAATAAGAAATTAATTCCTTAATTACTTCCATAAGTAATTATACTTAACAACTCACAATTGATTATCTTTAAATTAATTAATCTAATTAATAATTAAAATTAATCACATTAATTAATTATTAAATAATCCTTAGTTAATGACCTTCATTAACTATTAACAATTCATTAATTATTTTCTAAAATAATTAGTTTATTTTAATCATTATTAATTACAAATTAATCAATCATTAATTAACCCATTAATTAATCCCTAATTAATTAAATAATTAAGTGTTATTTAAAACTTAATTAAATCCATTATTACTTGATTAATTAGTTATTAACTAAAACTAATCTTATTTAATTAATTATTCTTAACTACAAGTTAATTATTCAAAGATTAATTAATCCTAAACTCTTAAGATTAAACCTTAATTACCTTAAGTAATTATTTATTTCATTAATTTATTAAATAAATTAATTATTCATTTAATTACCCTGATAATTAAATGAAAACCAAACATTAAATTGTTATTTAACTTTACAAGTTTAAATTCAATCAAAAGCCTTTAATTGTTAAATAAAGCTTTTATTATAAAAGAAATTTCACAAAAGTCAAAACAAATTTCTTTTAAAATTAAAACCCTTTAAAATTTCACATTATTATTCAATTTGTTTTCAACACTTAAATTTATAAAACTTAAGTTTATTTTTAAACCAAAGATTCAAATCCAAATCTGAATCATATTTAAACTTTGTTTTACATTACTTTATATTTCAATTTTAATTTCAATTTTAATTCTTTAAAAACATTCTTAAACAATAAACTCTTTCAAAGTTATTTAAAACATAATTTGAATTCAAATACTTAATCATTTCCAACTTTACGATTCAATTCAACTTGAATATATAATTTAAATTAGATTTAAAACTTAATTTAAAACTTGCTTCCATTTTTGAATTTAGTTTAAATTAGTTTTAAACTTTTTTTGAAACAAGACAAGTTTCAAACTTTAACAAACCAATCCCGAGCTAAAAACTAAAATGTCTTAGAATCAATTTAAATTTCAAATCAAAACAGGTTTATACAAAACCTATAGTAACAGATTTACCCCAAAACCCTGTAACAAAGCTAAAACCCGAGACCTCAACAATTTCCTTCGAGTCCTCAAACCAATTTCTTCGAGCAAAACGTGAGTCAATCCCGAGTAAAACACAAACCCCTTCTCCCCTAAAGTCAACTGACACGCCAATAACCACCGTGCACCTGCACCACCATGGCGACCCCCTCCGACCCATCGCGACCCCCTACGCAAGTCATCGGACATCACCACACTTCAAATCCACCTTCAATTTTACTACAAAAACCCTAAATCGAAATCAAGCACTCGAGCTCGAACAGTAACAAAAGTCACTACCTGGAAATTTGCGTCACCGCCCAAGCTCCGACCATCAGAGGAACACCACCTCCGGCCATAGACTCCTCCACACCCCAGCTTCCTTCACCTCAAATCAGGTAAAGCTCGGTCTCTTAACTTGATCACAGTGATCCAATTTCTTAAGCACAGAAAAACTAGGGTTCATAAGTTCAAACCCAAATCACTTCTGCATTATTTCTTAAATCCATCAACAATTATTTTTCCTATAAACTACACTCATTACTCCATCAACAAATGAAACACAATCAACTCCAATCCCCTAGATTGACTGTACCAACCCAATTTATGTTTTCAGGTTAAACCAAAAATATTTAGTTGAATGCAATTTAAAAATCCAGATTATAGTTTTAAAAATCAAGTTATTAATCAAGAAATTTATTTATAAACTTAAATTGATAAATCTGAAACATTCAAATATTGTTTACAGACATTTTGCTCTGTTGCTTATTTTGTTTATACAGGGACATCACAGTTTTAACCTTATTCCTTTTTTTTTATATAAGATTAAACTCTAACTTATATAACATAACATACTAGGTTTAAAACCTTAAACTATAACATTGATTTTTCCATAAAGTCATGATTTGAACATAACAACATTCTGGAACTAAACAGGCAAAACAAGTTCACTGTGCAACATGCATATAACAGAGTATAGCATCTAATTCATCCACTTCAATAAGATTACCACAAGAATAAACTAAGCAACTATAATTACTTAAATTATTTTTGTTAAAATGTTACTCACAGGTCTTAGGAGTAGAGCACATGCTTATGCATTTTTCCTGAACTTCAGCTTGAATTTTTAAAAACTGCAGATACTTTAAAACTCCATCTTGCTACTGAAATGCTTCCTGACCTATATGCATACTTATTCCCAGGTGAGAACATGCAGGCTTCCAGAGAGAAGATGCATTTGAATGTTGATTTCAAAGAGGACTGCAGGCTTGTGAAGTTTTCAAAACAGAGAGAGTGACCTCCAGATATGCATGCAGGTTTGTATTCTCTTTTTTTTAAAAGTTGCAGATTGATTTTTAAATGCATGCAGATTGATTTAGCTTTGTAAATGAATCTCAGGTATATGAATTTTGCAGAATTGAGTTTTGAAGTTGCAGTTTTTGTTTTGAACAGATTTCTATTTTGAGGAAGAGGATCAAAGAGTTTAAACTTAAGTATTAGTATTGATTTCAGATTTTAGATCTGAAAATAGAAAAGAAGATGGAATGAGGAGTAATATGTTTATAAACAAAACTTTTGATTTAATTAAAAATAAAAGAAAAAGAAATTTGAATGAGACACTTGTTTCAATTTTTAACATTTGTCACTTTGCTTAATTTAATGGTTTACACATGTCATTTAAGATGGTAATAAACTTACATATGTAATTTAAGTAATTAAATTCTAATTTAAAATTGTTTATAAGTTTTTACATCTATTTTATTTCTTAAGTAATATACAAATGAGTTTTATCTCTTTTTAAATTAAAAAGAAATAAAAATAACAAATTAAAAATATAGCATATTCAAAAATATTGAAGTATTAATGTTATTAATTTCAAAACATCAAATTCAAATTTAAAATAAATTTATCAAATCAAATTTTAATAATCGAGTTACATATGTAAAGATGCATACATAACTCTTGTAAAAATTAAAAATAACAAATCCTATTACCACAAATCTATTTATGTTTATAAAAACTTAAGTATTAAAATTTTTATTTAAAAATAACAAATTAAACAATTCTAAATAATTTATAAAAGAGATTATAAATTACTTTTATTACTTAATAAATTAAGACATATGTAATTTGTATTTTAAACTTCTTATAAAATTTCAAGCAATACTTTAAAAAGAAAATAAAACAAAGCTTTGATGTTAAACAAATTTAACTTCAAATTTAAGGTAACTAAAATATAAATCTAAACAAATAAGATTTTCCTTTAATATAAACCATATAATTATTTATTAAATTGTCTTGAAAAGTTAAATGTTAAGTTTAAATCAAATTTCCAATTTACCAAATATAAATTAGAGTTAGAAAATTAAGTCATTTAATAAATTCAAAAATCAAAAATTTTCAATTTATAATATATAAAATTATATATTATAAACAGAAAACAATTTATTTACTTTAAAAAGATAAAATCTTTCAATTTAAAAATTTATTAGAACATGATTATTAAATCAAATTCCAAATTTGTTATTAAAATTATCAAATCAGATTAAATTTACTACACAGATTATTAAATTTATATTGCCCAAATTTCCGGGATATCACATTCCTTCCCCCTTAAAAGAATTTCGTCCCCGAAATTTAAAAGCAAAGGTAATTTAATAATCTATCTTAAGATTTTATTTTAAAACACAAGCATATATTATCAAACATATGCTAACAACCATAGCAACCAATTTAAACAAAACAAATCTAATTATCCAGAAAAATCTGGATAAAATTTTCACGAGTTTCCCCGGTATAAATATCGGGATACTCGCTCTATAGAATCTAACCAATCAATACTATTAATCTATAGAGCTCCTATCCAACTAAATCTACAAAACTATACAGGATATCAGACTATAGACGAGTCTGAATCAGCCATCACATCCTCCTGAACTGCTGGTTCCACAACCAGAGATAAACCATACACGTACTCCTTCAGAGATACGTAAAACACATCGAATTCCAGTTATCCAAACAGGCAATTCAACCTTGAAAATCAAACACGAATGCTCACAAAAACACAGAAAAGATCCAAAACATCCCAGAGCTGCCTTACCCAGTCTTTCTCAATCTTATAGCCCTTACATTAGAGAAAACTTCCTCAAGATCAAATCCAATCCAAGAACACCAACTCTACTCCACAAATATCAGAAGATTAACTTTCTTCTCTTATCCGGAAAAGATAAAACAAAAGCACTTCCAATCTGCTTCCGCTGCACAACTCTGATCTGAAGCAGAAGAAAAACTCGAGCACAAACTGGATAACACATCTCAGAAATATGGTTCAACGGATCCATAAAAGAAAACTCAGATGTCCCATCTGATCCAAAGCTGCTTCACTAAACCTCCGGTATCACTCCTAGAATCCAGTCGATAAGAAAACTCAGCCTCCAGGTATGGGCAAATCTCTCATAACTCAAGAGAACACTCAAACTATCGCAAGTCACTTTTGCGATCAATCAGTCCAATATCCAAAGAAAACTATTCTCTCTTTACCAATCAGAACAGCTTACGCTTAAATAGCCAATCCATCGCAGAAATGGAATCCACTCTGCTGCTTTTGAAATCTACCTTCAGAAAAACTGCTAACCAGAAAACTTCTTGCCAGCATCCAGAACACTCCGAACTACACTGCTGACACCGACGCCAAAGATTTCCTAATTCAAAGCTCTTCGAGAAACTCGGGCTTCAAACCGGAAAGAAACATCCTGCTGAATCCAGCCACAACATCGAAGCAGACTCACCTCCTTAACTTGTTCCAAAGAAAACTTCTTCGGAAACATCCATAGTCACTGCATCTCATCACGCAGCTACTACTCCCTGAGATATCAAGATACCATCATTTCCTTCTGCCCAACCGACAGATCAAAACTCTACTCATCCAATTCAAAGATAGACTTCGAACCTTTACAGGTTACCTTCAGAGATCTATGAAATTCTATACTCCGCACAACTCACTCGAGACGGTATTAGGTCTACAGTCTCGACAAATACACCACCAATCTCAAGCACCAAACTTCAACCAAGGGTAGTAGTCGTGTTACACAACCTACTACCGTATCTACCTTTATAACCTATATTGGAAAACCCGAACAGGTAACCCAACAAATAGGTAGAAGTAATTATATATATATATATATATATATATATATAATAAAACTACAAATACGCTCTCTCAGGATAGACACCATTCCAGAGCCTAGGTATTCACTCAACCTAATGCTCTGATACCAGCTGTGACGACCCGACTTTCTATTCCCAGAAAATCGCATCATCAATTAAGAAAGAAAGGGAAAGAAGAAGAAAAGAAAGAAGAGAAAGAAGAAACAACACTAGAATCTCAACAGCGGAACGAATAAATTATATTAATAACATAAAATATTACATAGTTTACAACCACTATCAGAGTACACAGATATACAACACATACTAGACAGTTATAAACACCTTTCTAGTATTTACAACATAATACATCTCAGAGACAATCACAGATCGCACAGCGGAATACTATATATCTAACGCAGAAGCCTCCTGCTCCATTTGCTCCTCTATAATTCGTCAAAAGCTAACCTGAATCCTAACCTGAATCCCTTGGCTACTCGTAAAAATTTGAGTACCCAAGAGTTTATGAAAAACAAAAATAAACTCCGGGTTAGACATGGGTCTGGTGTGAGTAACAGGTTAAAGTTGCTTAATTTTGAAAATCCTTTTGAAAGAAAGGTATCACGTAAGACTTCCCACACATAAACATGGAAAAGTTTTTACCTTACGCTAACCAAAACATTTGATAGGAAATCCAGTGATATTATAATAGTGTCTAGGGTTTTCAAGTAAATATGAAATAGCCGAAATTGTTACATCTATTAAATTCACTTATTAGATTTTGGATTCCATACAATGGCAGGGCTACTGGGGTACCGCCCGTCACAGTACGTGGCCTAGATCACCGTACCGAGGAGTACTCCCACTCCCCTGCAACACAAAGCCGGACCCATTCCTTACTGAACAGTTCCGAACAAGACAACCCCGCAGTTGGTGTACATCCAACTGCCCACACAGCCGAAATAAAAGGGACCTCTAGACAGGGATCAATCTTGCTCTCCAGTGGGTGCGACCCACGAAGCCTTGCTGCACCTCCCCTGTCTTAGCCATTCCTGGTTGATGAGGCTTGAGGCTACGATTACCTTTAGAGGACACATCTCTTAGAATGCTCATCGTCCACCTCACGATGTTCTGAAAGCATTCAATCCATACAAGTTCGTTCCGGGTTCGAACGAAACCGAAGGCATTATCTCGTTACACTCATTACGGAATCACCCACAGAGTTAACGACGATAACCCTTGCACTCTAAACCTATATCTCGAATCTATAAGTACTGTTCCGTCAAACTCATTACGGAATCGCCCACAGAGTTATACTGACGTATAGCCCTTACACCTCGAGTCTTCACTCGCTCCACTTGGATTCACGACATAACGTTAATTGGAATCGATGTGGTTTTCGGATATCCAAATATGGAAACCCGATCCCGGTCTCATTGAAATCCAAAGCGTGTCTTTTAAGGCCAAGTTGTTTTAAAGGTTTAAAACAATTCAATTTCATTATTTATGTACACTCAGATAGATAAATCATAGATTCACACGGATAATCAACATTATCATCATATCAGATATACCATATTATCATTATCCAAGAAGATAATCTATATCAGCATCATAATGCAACCAATGCATCCAAATCATTCAACATAATCTATCTCATATCTGAGATTCAAATCATCCAAAGCAAACAACACTATCTAACCATATAAGCAATGATTAACCATACCAAATATAATTAATTTAAAATGAATTAAATTAATTACATCATTCCATTAATTTAACGTAAATTAAATTAATTACTTTACCAATATCAACTTGCTCATATCACTATTGATAATCTATCAATCAATTAATTAACCATCAATCAATTATTTATTTTAATTAATCATCCCTGATTAATTAACCCTTAATTATATTCAAGTAATTATTCACTAATTAATTTCTTCAAATTAATTGTACTTAACCAAATACAGTATTAACCTTTAATTACTTCATTAATTAATTACCTAAAATTAATTACATTAATCCTTAATTAATTACATTAATTAATTACCTTTAATCACTTATTATTGATTAATTAATCTTAATTAATCAATCTTAATTACATCATTAATTACAATAATTAATGATCTTCTAATTACATTTTCAAATTAAATTAATTACTCTAAGTAATAAATCTTCATTTAAATTATAACTGTTAATCACCCTTGATTAACTCCATTCAGTAATTATCTACCTTTAATTACTTTACCAAATAAATTAATTACTTCATTAATTAATCATCTCTAATTAATCCATTGATTAATTTACAAAGTAATTATACTTAAATTACTTCAAATATCAAATCACCTTTAATTAATTACATATAGTAATTATCCATTAATTACTTCTCTAAGTAATTAGTCTACATTTAATTACATTAAGTAATTATACCTCACAAATCATCAAATGATTATTTTAAATTAATTAAACTGAATTAATTAACTTAAACTAATCAAATTAACTCAATTAATTACAATAAGAAATTAATTCCTTAATTACTTCCATAAGTAATTATACTTAACAACTCACAATTGATTATCTTTAAATTAATTAATCTAATTAATAATTAAAATTAATCACATTAATTAATTATTAAATAATCCTTAGTTAATGACCTTCATTAACTATTAACAATTCATTAATTATTTTCTAAAATAATTAGTTTATTTTAATCATTATTAATTACAAATTAATCAATCATTAATTAACCCATTAATTAATCCCTAACTAATTAAATAATTAAGTGTTATGTAAAACTTAATTAAATCCATTATTACTTGATTAATTAGTTATTAACTAAAACTAATCTTATTTAATTAATTATTCTTAACTACAAGTTAATTATTCAAAGATTGATTAATCCTAAACTCTTAAGATTAAACCTTAATTACCTTAAGTAATTATTTATTTCATTAATTTATTAAATAAATTAATTATTCATTTAATTACCCTGATAATTAAATGAAAAACAAACATTAAATTGTTATTTAACTTTACAAGTTTAAATTCAATCAAAAACCTTTAATTGTTAAATAAAGCTTTTATTATAAAAGAAATTTCACAAAAGTCAAAACAAATTTCTTTTAAAACTAAAACCCTTTAAATTTTCACATTATTATTCAATTTGTTTTCAACACTTAAATTTATAAAACTTAAGTTTATTTTTAAACCAAAGATTCAAATCCAAATCTGAATCATATTTAAACTTTGTTTTACATTACTTTATATTTCAATTTTAATTTCAATTTTAATTCTTTAAAAACATTCTTAAACAATAAACTCTTTCAAAGTTATTTAAAACATAATTTGAATTCAAATACTTAATCATTTCCAACTTTAAGATTCAATTCAACTTGAATCTATAATTTAAATTAGATTTAAAACTTGCTTCCATTTTTAAATTTAGTTTAAATTAGTGTTAAACTTTTTTTGAAACAAGACAAGTTCCAAACTTTAACAAACCAATCCCGACACAAGCTCACCTCAGGCCACCAACGACATTGATACTTCGTTCAAAGCATCGCCTGTCTCCAAGGCTTCGATCGCCATCGGTCTTATGCATCCGATCCACCATAGGCGAAACACGAATTCGAGATTCAGTGATGACCAAAAACACACAAAAAACCCTAAATTCACATCAACTGACTTCACCGTGTATTCGAAAATTTATTTACCATTTTTCTAGTGATCATCAATCCTCAAGCTACCCCCGACCTAAGCTCGAGACCACACAACCTCGCGGTCACCGGAATTTGCCAAGTTTTCAGTTTCCGTTCACCTTTCAAGATCTCTTGTTTAAAAACTTTAAAAATCATGATTTTACTTTCAAAATTCATAGCTTACTAAGACGTATCGGATTATGTAGATGAAACAGTGAATTATGGAAATAAAAATCTTAACATCTTAAGTATTTACTGTAAGTCCTCTTTCTAGTTTAAACTACTTCCCAATTTTTGTTCACAAGTATTTTCAAAACTAAGGTCTTGATTTTCTTAACTATATTTTCCTTAAACAACTTAGACTAAGATATAATAGAGGAAATGATTTTGGGGTTTCGAATTAGCTTGCATCTGAGAACAAGAATAGGGGAGGCTTACAGACACATATACACATCACATATGAACTGAGGTTTATGCAAGCACATATAAACAAAATTTTCATATCACAGATTCATCACATGCAGCAAAAAAAAACTGATAAAGTTTGATAGGGGTGATGTTTGCTCACCTTGGAATTATGAAGCAGAGACAGTGAAGATTTATGCCTGGAAATGATGTGCTTGAAAAAAAACTGGAAATTGCATTTGAATCTATTGATTTGAAATCTTGCTTTGTTCTGAATGCTTTTAAATTTTGCCTCAGGCTTTAGATTCCCAGATTTAAACTGCTTTAAATGATCTTCAGGTTGGAACTTTATCTTGTTTTCAATTCTGCAGTTTTTTTTGATCTGCATTCTGTTTTGCTTGCTGTGCAGATGATTCTTGCATGTTTTCCTGGCTTTCAGGTTTTAAGATTTGTTGTTTGATTTTTTTTGGTTTGAATCCTGCATTTGCTTTTACAGGTTTTAAGAGTGGAGAAGAGAAACCTGGTTTCTTTTCTGTTTTGTTTTTGATTTTCAGGTTGAAGATGTTTTTGAGAACATGCTTTATAATTTTAAACCTTTTTATTAATCTATTTACAAATTATTTAAATACATTTGTATTTATTTTACTTTTACAACTTTTTAAAGAGAGATGGATTAAAACAATTTGTACACTCAACAAATAAATCATACACATATACATTTCTTAGTTTATAAAGCTTTTGTAAATTTTATATTTACAAATTTTATTTTCTTATATATATTAACTATGTTTATTTATGTTTTGTACGTGTAAAAATTTCAAAACTATATTTAATTTCAAAATATTTATAATTGAGTCCTAATCCAAAATACTATTTTATAAACACATACTTTTAATTTATTCTGGAATCTTCACATCTATTCCAAAATAAATCCAATTTGTTTCAAATATACTCATTTTAGTACTTTCAAATCAACAATATTCTTTGTCAATATATTTATTAAATTTTAAAATCTAATTCCTAAATTATAATTCTTTTGTATAAGTAAATAAACATATATCTTATTAGATTTGATGAATTCAATTTTGTTTTTATATTTCAAATGCTAATAAATTATAAATAAATTCACAATGTAAATCCAAAATTAAATTTGATCACCAATTATTTCCAAACTTTAATCCCAAACATTAAATCAATTATTAAATTATTTTTAGCTAAAATTCCAGGAATGTTACGGTTCCCCCCTTAAGAACATTTCGTCCTCGAAATTTGCCAGGGAGACAACAAAGAATGGACAGATACACAAAGATAGAGAATCGACTCACAAATCAAGCCTATTATCTATTTTGTATTTGGCTTACCAAATCAGAATATCAATAATAGATACGAGAACAAACTCATTCGATACTATATAAGATACTCGGGTCGTTAGATCTACGAAATATACAGGGCATTGGTTAGTTCGAAGGAATAACTAACCACTCGTAGAATATATCAAGACCTAAAAGAACAAACAAATGGATTCAATTCAAGTTGAAATATCCCAAAGTATATATAATTTGTCCCTCTTCGGACTTTGATATTCACAAGAAATTACAATAGAATTTCAAATTTTGGTTTAATCGAAATTGTTTTATCGATACAATTCATTTAACTTTATATTTTATTTAACCAATTTATTTCAATTCAAATTTTCAAATTTATAAATGAAAAGCTGATAGAAATTTGAAGAAGAAATGCAAAATAGAGACTTATCTACACGATTCGTAGGGTCACCATCACACCGAAGATTCTTCCTCGAGCTGCCACGAAGACATCAAAGAAATTGGAATCGAATCAAAGGAGATCGATAGAGAAAATTATTTCCAATGTTGCAGGGTATTGACCATTTGTACTGGTATTTCCCTGTCCCCTATCTCGTTCTCTTCTTGCACTCATACTTACTATCGGTGGATAGTAAGAGAATTTACTGAGACATTCGAACGGATATCTTAGGGATTAATCATTCGGGGGTATACTTCACCCTATCTCTAATGAGCTACTTAATGTGTTATGCTCCTGAGCTAAAGTTTAAACCTTCAGCTCTGATACCAAGATGTCACGTTCCAAATTTCAGCGTTCGAAAATCGACACCGAATACGACACTCGTATTCAAATGCCGTAGATCCAAACGTCGAAATTTGACTCGTGCCGGAGCTTATAACACATTAAGTACAACACAGCAGAAGAAATGAAATAATACATTTGATATACAACATTTGATGCAATGTATGATACGAAAATGAATACAATAGAATGATACAATATATATCAATACTATCAGAGATACAAGAAATAGCAGCGGAAAAATAATGTCTTCAATGCCAAACTCCAAGAACTCCATCTTCAATGCAAAGCTAGCTCGAACCCTCATCAAGTTGCACAAAGATAAGCTAGTTTGGTCCGTGAATGTTGAAGTGTAGAAAATGCGATCCACAAATCCAAAAGGGCTTCGAAGGCTAACGAATCAATTTCTACTATTTGACTATCTGAAAAACCCAACTCTAGACTGCCCGTGTGGAGAATAGTAGGCACCTAGAGTTAAGGAGAGGAACAATAAACTCCAGGTCAGTCGTGGGACTGGTATGAGCAAACAAAAATAGATTTTTTAACTTTAAAACAAACAAAAGAATTTAGATTGAAATCCGCAATGTCTTTGAAAAATGAAACTACCATAAGGCCTCCTGGCACACACACAATGCAATCGCACACATGGAGGAGATTTCTCCTTATGATAGTCAAATATGCTTAATACGCAAAAATCCTTTTTGATATTATTACTAGTGCATAGTGGAAAACCTTTCGAAAGTATAATATTAATCTTAGCAAGCATAGGTACCATTATACTATGCCTACTATAGCTGCCATTTTAAATGGCAGGTTCTACAACTAAAACCGTACAAGGCTCGTATTGGATGATTGGATTTTCAACAAATGGTCAGGCTAAGGAACTTCCTATTGTCACATGGGAATGCCTCTGGAGGGACGCCTCGAGAACCTACCCGGCTCTCTGCTAACACAAGGCTGGCTACCCCCTTCCCGAGGAGTAAAACCTAAGATATGCCACCCCCAGTCCTTTGGGACCTTTATATGAGGATCCTCTACACCAACAACATCACACAGTAATAAATATACTACAGTGCCCACATAAGTAAGTATCTGGGCTCCATACCATGATACCACCCTTTTCGAGAAGGAATGGTCATACCCTAGGGGAGCTACCCCAGAAACCTTGCCGCATCTTTCCTGTTTCGACCATTACCGGTTCGTGAGGCTCGATGAGGTCTCGTCCATAAAGCTACGCTTTTCACAAAGCCATGCTTTGATCAACAAATGATCAGCAGCACTTCGTATGCTACATTACCAAATTGGGAATGTATCACCAGTAACCATCAACAACATAACCTCTGAGCTCGTACGTCTCAGAAAATGGTGTTAAGGTAAGAGAATAAATCTCCGCCACCAAACAGAAATGTATTTGATAGAAACTGGTTTTACATCTCAAAGTGTAATATCAGGCACACATCCATAAAAGTCTGTTCTGGGTTCGAACATAACCGAAGGCATTTCCGAAGAAGCCCTTGCAAATCCGGGTATTCACAATCCCGATCGGACTTCCCATAACTTAGGGAATCTCTATACCGGTGCGACTCAGTGCAGAGACAATCGACGGGTTATTCTTTCGTTCTCGAAAATACCTGGTCTTCACCACCGGTCTTCAAATGCTATCCATAACGACGTATCATTATTCGGAATGGGTTATATGACACATGGTCCTCTCCCGGCTAAACCGACTAATGAGCACAATATTTAAAAACATATGGATATGGGATTTCAGTTAAGTCACAACTTAAAACCCAAAACTTTCTTTCAAATGGTTTAAACAAATTTCCATTTTAAATCTTTTAAACAAAAAGATTTATCTCACAAAGTTCACCAATTTTCCACAAAGGTTCATTCATGGCTTTTCAAAACAATTTCATTTCAAATTGGATTAACTTATTCAATCTTTAAGTTAAAGATTTAATTCACAACTTTTCAAACCATTTTCAATTCAAATTTTTTTATATGAAAGATATATCATTTAAAACTCTCTTCGATTTCGAAAACAAGTTTTAATAATCTTTCACATAAGTTAAAGCTGATTACATTTACCTAAATCAAAGCCATTTAAGTAAAAACTTGGGTTTTAAATTTAAACTCCACAACAATACTTTTTAAATGGTTAAAAACCCATATAAACACCTTTACAACTTGTATAATCTTTTAAACCATAATTTCCAAATTATTGAATTCAATTTCAAATATTGAATTCAAATTCAAATCCAGTTATTAAATTTCAAAACTTTATTAAGTTATTCAAAATAACTTTTATTTTTGAAATCCCTTTTCAAAAGCTTCCAATTCCAATTCCAAAACTATTTTGGATTCAAAAATTCAATCATTAAAAATCTGTGACCTAACCGATTTCCAAGTGCGATCCATATTTGTGTGCGTAAGGTGTAGCACAGGGGTTTACACTATAGTGTAACGACATCAATCATCATGGATTCAATCATATCAATATTGATAAGCGGTATATCCTATAATGCTTATCTATATACACAGATTCACCGATAAAGTAAATTTATCAATCATAAAGATTCACCATTACGATTCGATGTGGGTTTCGGATAACCAACTGGAATCTGACTCCCTGTCGCATCGAATTCCAAATACCATTCTACGGCCAAAGGGTATTTACACAGAAACATATCACAGATATCACAGATCAATACATAGCAACTCACATCACAAAATATCACAAAGCATCACATATGAGGAATATCAACCATTCAACCATCCAATAGAATCCAAACATCCATAAGTAAGAATAAATTAAATTATCTGATTTAAACTAAATCATATTAATTACTTATGAATAAATTTCAATCCTAGTTAATTAATATTAATTAATTACAAATCAATTTGATTAATTACTCTTTAATCATTTATTAATTAAATTTTAATTTATAATTAATCCTTTGATTAATTATCCTTAATTAATCTCATAAATTAATTTAATGACATTAATTAATTATCCTTAAATTACTTATTCTTTGATCACTTGGTTAATCAACCTTCAATGATCAATTAATTACTTTTAATTAAGTAATTACCTCTAAGCAATTAATTACCCTTAATTACTTAATTAATAATTAATTACCTTTATTAATAAATCATTCCATAAATACTTTCATTAATTAATTAATTTATCTTTAAATTATTATTTAATTAACCTTAATCGTGTAATTGTTTTACCTTAGTTCTTGATTGATTAACAAAATTAAATCAATCACCTTGATTTGAAACAAACAATCCTTTAATTAATCATATTGATAAATTAATTACCTACCTTAATAATTAATTATAAAATTCCATTTGAAAGCGTTAAAAAACAAAATAAAATATATAACATATTTTTTTATTAGAAACAAATCAATTTAACATAAAAATTTAAAATTTTGAAACTTTGTTAAAAACTTATTAAATTTTCATTTTAACTTCAAAATCATGATTTATAAATTTGAAAAAACTTGATTAAATTCATCATTACCCTTTTAAACTTTCTTCACCCTTCTACATTTGATAAATCTTGTTGTAAACTTTTATATATAGTTTAAACTTTGTTAAATATTTCCCCAAAATTCTAAAACCCTACTGACCCAAGCACAACATTAGTTTACTCGAGCTCGTCTTCGGGTAATCTTCTCCTATCCGTTGCTTCGAGTTGTTTCACATGTTTCTTCGAGTTTGCTCCTAAGCCACCGTCACCTTCCTCAATCAACAGATACGCAACAATATTCGTGCACGTGCACGATCACCAAATCGACTTTTGACCGATGCCGTGGTCATCAACACACCGCCGATAATTTCTTCGACCCACCAGACCACCCAAATCGACCAACTTCGTCAGTAAACAAAAATACGCTATTCGATCAACTTCCTGGAACCAAAACGATTGAGTGAATCCCATCACAAGATCACCTCAGGCCACCAATGACGTTGATACTTCATTCAAAGCATCACCTGTCTCCAAGGCTTCGATCGCCACCGGTCTCATGCATTCCGATCCACCATGGGCGAAACATGAATTCGAGATCCAGTGATGACCAAAAACACAGAAAAAACCCTAACTTCACCGAGTATCTGCAAATTTATTTACCATTTTTTAGTGATCATCAGTCCTCAAGCTACCTCCGACCTTAAGCTCGTGACCACACAACCTCGCGGTCACCAAAATTCGCCAAGTTTTCAGTTTCCGTTCACCTTTCAAGATCTCTTGATTAAAAATTTTAAAAATCATGATTTTTCTTTCAAAATTCATACCTTACCAAGACGTATCAGATTATGTAGATGAAACAGTGAATTAAGGAAATAAAAATCTTAACATCTTAAGTATTTACTGTAAGTCCTCTCTCTAGTTAAAACTTGTAACAATCTCGAATTTTATTAAGTTTAAATTGATAATTAAATTTTATTTTTGAATAAAATTTGTGAAAATAATTGGTAATTAATATAAAATTTTAGTTAAATTTTAAATAATCGAGAATTAATTTGGATATTTGAAAATGAACATGTTTATAAAATAGATTGAAAAATTGAATTGGGATTTTGGATATGATTAAATTTGATATTAGATAATTAAACTTTAAAAGGAATTAAAATGAGTATTGATGTTAAGCTAATACTTTAAATGAATTTATAGTTATATAAAATATGAGAAGTAAAATATAATACAAACAAATGTACTACGATAATAATAAATATATTTGTATTGACATACAAGTCAAGTATTAATGTTGAAAACAAAATTGCATATACGATTAAAATAGTACGAACTTGTAAATTGCAAAGCAAAGGAAATATGTATAAAACAAAGAAATAAAATAAATACACATAGTTGGAATTCAAAACAACACTTAAATATAAAACAAAGTAAAAATACAAAAAAATAGATAAAAAAATAGATACTAGTACAATATAGTATTATCAGCTGAAACAAATTGATAAAGTATGAATAAACAAAAATAGAAACATATATACCAACAACCATCATTTCAGCCAAAACAAAGAAGTATATAATATCATTAGCTGTAATCAAGTACAAGCAAATTGTAACTTCTCCATAATGCAAGCAACTTCACCCATGTTATTGTACAAACAAACATACCCTGCTGTACAAACATGATATCAACCAGTAAAGTTTTCTTTGATATATATTAGCCTTATCACTTCGGTTCTTCAAAGCTGAGTAACTTCAAAAGTAAACCAGAAGAAGAAAATAAGCATGTCATCTTTATAAACTCTAAATATCACTCAAAGAAAGAAAAACAGATTCAAGAAGATTCGAATCTGCAGTTTTTAAACAAATGAGCTCTGTTTATTTCTTCATGACATGTGAATAAACATCAACTTTAAACCTTTAAGTTTAAATTAAATATAGTTAAGAGGATTCACTGATTATGGTGTGATGTACGTATTTCATTTTGAATATGGATTTGTGTCTGTTGTTCTTGAATATATTGATCTGCTCTGTTACTATCAAACTCAATTTTTATTTCTTCAAATCATTATCAAGCTTTAATTTTTTTTTAACAAAAAAAAGAAATGCTTAAACTTCAATCAAGATTTATAAAAGCTGTTTAAAAAGGGAATAGAGGAATATACTTTTGAAAATTATACTTCACAGGTAACAAGAACTTACTTTGATAAATTTGATTTTTATAAATTATTAATTCAAGTTCATAACTTGAATTCTTATACAAAGATAGGATTTTTAAACTGGATATGATGATTTTTAATTTAGTATCTCAGGTGCAGTTCATACTTGAACAAATTATGCCTATTGATCGATTCCTGAAAATCAAAGAATCCTTGAACATTGAAATTGTGTTTAAAGCTTTCTCGGCCATAAATGGTTTCAGGAAAAATGAAACCAAATTTTTTTGTTGCAAGAATTGAGGGGGCGAGAGTTTTTTAGGATTTTGGGTTCGTTTTGGTTTGCTGTTGATCACGAGCAAATCGCGTCTTCATCACGGTAATCTAGGCGATCACACCTATGGGGATGGACTCGAGGATGAGTGGCGGAGGTTTGGTCAGGTTCGCGTGGACTCCGGTGACGTCACGTGGTGGGGAGAAGCGGGTTTTTGGTGATCGAATGGGTTCAGGAAGAAGGGAGTTGGCTCTGCACTTGCTTGATTTTGTTTCGGTGATGATTTTGCATCGTGGATGGCTCGGAACGTTTGGGATGGTCGTTGATGACTTGGGTGGGGCTGCGTCATTGACCGGAGTTGGTCGTGGCTTTTGTGCACGTGTACGTGCAAGCTTGTGCAACTGGGAAATATAGGAAGGAGAAGAAGAAGAAGGCTCGGGTTCGTCTCGAAGAATTTGTGAAAATACTCGGGGGAGATGGTGCTTGGCTTCGGGGAGGAACTCGCGTTCGCGAATGTGCTTCCTGTTGCCTAGTTTGAACAATTAAAGTTAAAAAAGAAGAAGAAAAAAACAGAGTTTTAAAATAGGCTCGGGTTTGTTTAACTTGTTACCAGATTTCAAATTTTAAACGAGCTTTAAAATAAGATTTTAAGAAATATAAATTATGTTTTCAAAGGTAAAATAGGCAAGTTTTATGGATTTAGATTTTAATAGTGTAATTGTTTTAAAACTTGTTTGGTTTATATAATTTGGTATTAAGTTAATTATCCTATTAAATTTTGATTGTTTTCAAATACAATTAAATGAAATTACTTGATGTATTAAAGAATGGATAATTAAGATTAATTGTCAAGGAATTAATACTTGATTACTTAAAGACTTATTTAATGTGATCAATTAAGTGATCAATTTTGGGATAAATTAAAGATTACTTGAGGTGATTAATTTATAGTAATTAATGGTTAAAATTGATCGAGTGGTTAGGGATGATCACTTATTGGAATTTTATTAAAGTAAATGGTAATTAATCAATTAAGGGTAATTTATTAATTAAAGATAATTAATTAAATGATGAATTAAAAAATTAAAGGTTAATTATTTAATAATTAAAGGTTGATAATAATAATTAAAGGTTAATTAATTTATTATTAATGGTTAATTAATAAACTACTAAAGAATAATTAATCAAAATAATTTGTAATTTATTAATGTTAATTAATCGGGATTAGTAATTCCTAGCTAATTTATCTGATTTGAATTAATTAGACCATTAACTGATCTCACTTTTGAATATTTGGATTCTATTGGATGATTTGATTGTTTGATATCCCGATTTGTGATGCTTTGTGATACATCCTGATTTATGTTGTGATCTTGAATTTTACTTATCTATGATATATATCTACGATCTTTGAATGAACGATAAGCATGATAGTTAATACCGCTTATCAACTATATTTCTGTATTCCGATCTGTGATGATTGTATGATGTTGCACTACTGTATAAAACCCCTAGACCACACTTATACACACACCAATATGGATTTCATGAGGAAATCGATTAAGTCACAGATTTTTGAAATAGTTTTAAATTTGAATATTTGAATTCAAATGTTTTGGGAATGGATTGGGTTTAAAGTGAAAAGCTTTTGAAATGGAATTTCATAGATGAAATTTATTTTGAATAACTCGATAAAATATAAAGTTGAATAATTTGATTTGAACTTAAATTCAAGATTTGAAATTGATTTCTATGATTTAAAACTAGGGATTAAAGATGTTATACCAGTTATATATGGGTTAAACTATTTTAAAATGAATTTATTTGGGAATACGAATATAAATTGAGAACTTTAACTCGTGTAAATATAATTGGATTTTTCTGAAATGAAAACCGTTTGTTTTCAAATAATAAAAGCTTTCACATAAGAAATGAACGTCCAATTTGTGTTAAAAAGAATTTCAAGTTTGAAAATGAAGATAATTTCCAAGTTATGAAAACGATTTGAAAGTTATAAGTTGAATCTTGATTTAAAGATTCAACAAGTTAATCGAATTTTGAAAGCTATGAGTTAAATCTTTGATTTAAAGATTTAATGAGTTAATCCAATTGGAATGGAAATTGTTTTGAAATCTACGAATTGATCTTTGTGAAATAAATCTTTTTATAAAGATTTGAAATGGTAATTGGTTTAAACCATTTGAAAAGGAAAGTTTTTGGATTTTAAGTTGTGACTTAATTGAAATCCCAATATCCATATGTTTTTGAAATACTGCGCTCACTGTTCGGTTTAGCCGGGAGAGGACCTTTGTGTCATATATCCCATTCCGAATATGCGGTATGTCGTTATGAATTGCATATGAAGGCCGGTGTTGAAGACCGAATATTTTTGAAAGCGAAAGGACAACTCGTCGAATGTCTTTGCATCGACTAGTCCCCGGTATAGAGACTCCATATGTGATGGGAAGTCCGAACGTGATTAGTGAATAGCCGGATTGCAAGGACTTCTTTGTAAGTGCCTTCGGTTCTGTTCGAGTCCGGAACAGACTTGTATGGATAGTATGTCTGACATTACAAATTGAGATATAAAGCCGATTTCTTTCAAATATATTTCTGTTGTTGGCGGAGAATTTATTCTCTTAGCTTAACACCCTTCTCTGAGACGTACGAGCTCAGAGGTGATGTAGTTGAAGGTCATTAGCAATATATTCCCAATTTGGTAATGTGACATGCCGAGTGTTGCTGTGAAATGATCATTGTTTGATCATTTGTGATATGATCATTTGTTTGATCACGTATCTTCGTGATCATTTCTATGATCATTTGTTGACCCAAAGCACAGCTTTTGTATAAAGCGTGGCTTTGTGGACGAGACTTCGTCGAGCCTCACACCCCGGAATGGTCAAAACAGGAAAGATGCGGCAAGGTTATGAGGGGTAGCTCCCTTTAGGGTATGTGCATTTCCTTCTGGAAAAGGGTGGTATCATGGTATGGAGCCTAGATACTTACTCATGTTGAAACACTTTATTTATCATTGTGTGATGTTGGTTAGAGAGCTCTCGGATAAAGGTCCCAAAGGACCGGGGGATGGCATACTCGTGTCAGTAGTTACCCAGTTAGGGGTAACCCGACCTTGTGTTGGCAGAGATCCGGTTAGGTTCTCGGGGATGTCCTTCCAGAGGCGTTCTCATGTGGCAATGGGAAGTTCCTTGGCCTGACCATTTGTTGAAAATCCAAAGAAACAATACGAATCCTGTACGGTTTTAGTTGTATAACCTGCCATAGAATGTGGCGGTAACCTGCTATTGAACATGGTAGCTATAGTAGGCATAAGTGCGAAATGTCTATGCTGGCTAAGATTTATATCTTTACTTTCGAAATGATTTTTACTACACTATGCACTAGTAATAATATCAAATGTTTCTTTTAATGCGTATCAAGCATCTTTGACTATCATAAGGAGAAATCTCCTCCGATTCTGCGTTTGCATTGTGTGTGTGTGCGGGAGGCCTTATGGTAGTCTCATTTCAAAAAGCATTGCGAATTAACTTTAAAATATTTCTTTGTTTGTTTTTGAAAGATAAACTATTTTTGTTGCTCACAGCAGTCCCACGACTGATCCAGAGTTTATTGTTTCTTTCTTAAACTCGTGCTCATTATTTTCTACACGAGCAGTCTAGAGTTTGGGTTTTTCAGATAGTCAGGTTTAGTATATTATCTAGAGTTAGTTCAGTATTTGGACCACACCAGTCTTGCCTTGCTTGGTGCATGGTTATTGGGAGTTCGAGCTATTGCTGGATTGGTTCTTGGAGATGGAGTTGCAGTTCTCGGAGTTCTCTTTTGAAGACTATCTTAGAGTTATATTGTTCCGCTGCTAGATGTTATCTATTTTTCCTTTCCGCTGCTATTTTATTGTATCATATCTCTGATGTATATTGATATCTATTGGATCATCTGTTGTATCAGATATTGTATCAAAGCTGTATATCAATGTATTATTCTTTTATTCCGCTGTGTTATTTACTTAATGTTGTTATAAGCTCCGGCGAATCGGATTTGAACGGTCGAATCTATGGCATTCGAATACGATATGAAGTATGGATGTCGATTTTCGAGCGGGGAAAAATCCGTCTCGTTACATTTGGTATCAGAGCTAAGGTTAAACTTTAGCTCAGGAGTATAACACATTAAGTAGCTCATTAGAGATGGGATGAAGTATCCCTAGAATGAGTATATCCCTAAGATATCCGTTTGAATGCCTCAGTAAATTGTCTTACTATTCACCGATAGTCAGTATGAGTGCAAGAAGAGAACACGATAGGGGACAGGGGAGTATCACTATAAATGGTCGATGCCCTGTAACAGTGGAAACAAACTTTCTCTATCAATCTCTTTCGATTCATCTTTCCAAATTCTTTTGATTTGCTTCGTGATATTTCCAGAAGAAGTTTCTGTGTGATGGTGGCTCTGCAAATCGTTGGAGGAAATCTTTACTTCGTATTTTCATCAGTTTCTCATCAGTTTTTGATTTAAACCTTAATGAATATGAATTTGAAATTCGGAATTGGAAATTTTAAATGAATTGGAAATTTTAAAATTGAGTTAAATTGGTTAATGGAATATGAAGGATAAATTTGAATAGTATCGATAAAACGATTTCGTTTAAAACTAAACTTGAAATTCTATTATAATTTCTTGTATCTATTGTTGATATTCTGATTTGGTAAGCCAAATGTAGAATTGATATCCAGTTTGATCTAAAAAGATATTTCTCTATCTATCTTCGTTATCTCTCTCTGGCGAATTTCGAGGACGAAATTCTTTTTAAGGGGGGAAGTCTGTAACGATCTCGAATTTTATTAAGTTTAAATTGATAATTAAATTTTATTTTTGAATAAAATTTGTGAAAATAATTGGTAATTAATATAAAATTTTAGTTAAATTTTAAATAATCGAGAATTAATTTGGATATTTGAAAATGAACATGTTTATAAAATAGATTGAAAAATTGAATTGGGATTTTGGATATGATTAAATTTGATATTAGATAATTAAACTTTAAAAGGAATTAAAATGAGTATTGATGTTAAGAAAATACTTTAAATGAATTTATAGTTATATAAAATATGAGAAGTAAAATATAATACAAACAAATGTACTACAATAATAATAAATATATTTGTATTGACATACAAGTCAAGTATTAATGTTGAAAATAAAATTGCATATACGATTAAAATAGTACGAACTTGTAAATTGCAAAGCAAAGGAAATATGTATAAAACAAAGAAATAAAATAAATACACATGGTTGGAATTCAAAACAACACTTAAATATAAAACAAAGTAAAAATACAAAAAACTAGATACTAGTACAATATAGTATTATCAGCTGAAACAAATTGATAAAGTATGAATAAACAAAAATAGAAACATATATACCAACAACCATCATTTCAGCCAAAACAAAGAAGTATATAATATCATTAGCTTTAATCAAGTACAAGCAAATTGTAACTTCTCCATAATGCAAGCAACTTTACCCATGTTATTGTACAAACAAACATACCCTGCTGTACAAACATGATATCAACCAGTAAAGTTTTCTTTGATATATATTAGCCTTATCACTTCGGTTCTTCAAAGCTGAGTAACTTCAAAAGTCAACCAGAAGAAGAAAATAAGCATGTCATCTTTATAAACTCTAAATATCACTCAAAGAAAGAAAAACAGATTCAAGAAGATTCAAATCTGCAGTTTTTAAACAAATGAGCTCTGTTTATTTCTTCATGACATGTGAGTAAACATCAACTTTAAACCTTTAAGTTTAAATTAAATATAGTTAAGAGGACTCACTGATTATGGTGTGATGTACGTATTTCATTTTGAATATGGATATGTGTTTGTTGTTCTTGAATATATTGATCTGCTCTGTTACTATCAAACTCAATTTTTATTTCTTCAAATCATTATCAAGCTTTAAATTTTTTTTAACAAAAAAAAAGAAATGCTTAAACTTCAATCAAGATTTATAAAAGCTGTTTAAAAAGGGAATAGAGGAATATACTTTTGAAAATTATACTTCACAGGTAACAAGAACTTACTTTGATAAATTTGATTTTTATAAATTATTAATTCAAGTTCATAACTTGAATTCTTATACATAGATAGGATTTTTAAACTGGATATGATGATTTTTAATTTAGTATCTCAGGTGCAGTTCATACTTGAACAAATTATGCCTTTTGATCGATTCCTGAAAATCAAAGAATCCTTGAACATTGAAATTGTGTTTAAAGCTTTCTCGGCCATAAATGGTTTCAGGAAAAATGAAACCAAATTTTTTTGTTGCAAGAATTGAGGGGGCGAGAGCTTTTTAGGGTTTTGGGTTCGTTTTGGTTTGCTGTTGATCACGAGCAAATCGCGTCTTCATCACGGTAATCTGGGCGATCACACCTATGGGGATGGACTCGAGGATGAGTGGCGGAGGTTTGGTCAGGTTCGCGTGGACTCCGGTGACGTCACGTGGTGGGGCGAAGCGGGTTTTTGGTGATCGAATGGGTTCAGGAAGAAGGGAGTTGGCTCTGTACTTGCTCGATTTTGTTTCGGTGATGATTTTGCATCGTGGATGGCTCGGAACGTTTGGGATGGTCGTTGATGACTTGGGTGGGGCTGCGTCATTGACCGGAGTTGGTCGTGGCATTTGTGCACGTGTACGTGCAAGCTTGTGCAACTGGGAAATATAGGAAGGAGAAGAAGAAGAAGGCTCGGGTTCGTCTCGAAGAATTTGTGAAAATACTCGGGGGAGATGGTGCTTGGCTTCGGGGAGGAACTCGCGTTCGCGAATGTGCTTCCTGTTGCCTAGTTTGAACAATTAAAGTTAAAAAAGAAGAAGAAAAAAACAGAGTTTTAAAATAGGCTCGGGTTTGTTTAACTTGTTACCAGATTTCAAATTTTAAACAAGCTTTAAAATAAGATTTTAAGAAATATAAATTATGTTTTCAAAGGTAAAATAGGCAAGTTTTATGGATTTAGATTTTAAAAGTGTAATTGTTTTAAAACTTGTTTGGTTTATATAATTTGGTATTAAGTTAATTATCCTATTAAATTTTGATTGTTTTCAAATATAATTAAATGAAATTACTTGATGTATTAAAGAATGGATAATTAAGATTAATTGTCAAGGGATTAATACTTGATTACTTAAAGACTTATTTAATGTGATCAATTAAGTGATCAATTTTGGGATAAATTAAAGATTACTTGAGGTGATTAATTTATAGTAATTAATGGTTAAAATTGATCGAGTGGTTAGGGATGATCACTTATTGGAATTTTATTAAAGTAAATGGTAATTAATCAATTATGGGTAATTTATTAATTAAAGATAATTAATTAAATGATGAATTAAATAATTAAAGGTTAATTATTTAATAATTAAAGGTTGATAATAATAATTAAAGGTTAATTAATTTATTATTAATGGTTAATTAATAAACTATTAAAGAATAATTAATCAAAATAATTTGTAATTTATTAATGTTAATTAACCGGGATAAGTAATTCCTAGGTAATTTATCTGATTTGAATTAATTAGACCATTAACTGATCTCACTTATGAATATTTGGATTCTATTGGATGATTTGATTGTTTGATATCCCGATTTGTGATGCTTTGTGATACATCCTGATTTATGTTGTGATCTTGAATTTTACTTATCTGTGATATATATCTATGATCTGTGAATGAACGATAAGCGTGATAGTTAATACCGCTTATCAACTATATTTCTGTATTCCGATCTGTGATGATTGTATGATGTTGCACTACTGTATAAAACCCCTAGACCACACTTATACACACACCAATATGGATTTCATGAGGAAATCGATTAAGTCACAGATTTTTGAAATAGTTTTAAATTTGAATATTTGAATTCAAATGTTTTGGGAATGGATTGGGTTTAAAGTGAAAAGCTTTTGAAATGGAATTTCATAGATGAAATTTATTTTGAATAACTCGATAAAATATAAAGTTGAATAATTTGATTTGAACTTAAATTCAAGATTTGAAATTGATTTCTATGATTTAAAACTAGGGATTAAAGATGTTATACCAGTTATATATGGGTTAAACTATTTTAAAATGAATTTATTTGGGAATACGAATATAAATTGAGAACTTTAACTCGTGTAAATATAATTGGATTTTTCTGAAATGAAAACCGTTTGTTTTCAAATAATAAAAGCTTTCACATAAGAAATGAACGTCCAATTTGTGTTAAAAAGAATTTCAAGTTTGAAAATGAAGATAATTTCCAAGTTATGAAAACGATTTGAAAGTTATAAGTTGAATCTTGATTTAAAGATTCAACAAGTTAATCGAATTTTGAAAGCTATGAGTTAAATCTTTGATTTAAAGATTTAATGAGTTAATCCAATTGGAATGGAAATTGTTTTGAAATCTACGAATTGATCTTTGTGAAATAAATCTTTTTATAAAGATTTGAAATGGTAATTGGTTTAAACCATTTGAAAAGGAAAGTTTTTGGATTTTAAGTTGTGACTTAATTGAAATCCCAATATCCATATGTTTTTGAAATACTGCGCTCACTGTTCGGTTTAGCCGGGAGAGGACCTTTGTGTCATATATCCCATTCCGAATATGCGGTATGTCGTTATGAATTGCATATGAAGGCCGGTGTTGAAGACCGAATATTTTTGAAAGCGAAAGGACAACTCGTCGAATGTCTTTGCATCGACTAGTCCCCGGTATAGAGACTCCATATGTGATGGGAAGTCCGAACGTGATTAGTGAATAGCCGGATTGCAAGGACTTCTTTGTAAGTGCCTTCGGTTCTGTTCGAGTCCGGAACAGACTTGTATGGATAGTATGTCTGACATTACAAATTGAGATATAAAGCCGATTTCTTTCAAATATATTTCTGTTGTTGGCGGAGAATTTATTCTCTTAGCTTAACACCCTTCTCTGAGACGTACGAGCTCAGAGGTGATGTAGTTGAAGGTCATTAGCAATATATTCCCAATTTGGTAATGTGACATGCCGAGTGTTGCTGTGAAATGATCATTGTTTGATCATTTGTGATATGATCATTTGTTTGATCACTTATCTTCGTGATCATTTCTATGATCATTTGTTGACCCAAAGCACAGCTTTTGTATAAAGCGTGGCTTTGTGGACGAGACTTCGTCGAGCCTCACACCCCAGAATGGTCAAAACAGGAAAGATGCGGCAAGGTTATGAGGGGTAGCTCCCTTTAGGGTATGTGCATTTCCTTCTGGAAAAGGGTGGTATCATGGTATGGAGCCTAGATACTTACTCATGTTGAAACACTTTATTTATCATTGTGTGATGTTGGTTAGAGAGCTCTCGGATAAAGGTCCCAAAGGACCGGGGGATGGCATACTCGTGTCAGTAGTTACCCAGTTAGGGGTAACCCGGCCTTGTGTTGGCAGAGATCCGGTTAGGTTCTCGGGGATGTCCTTCCAGAGGCGTTCTCATGTGGCAATGGGAAGTTCCTTGGCCTGACCATTTGTTGAAAATCCAAAGAAACAATACGAATCCTGTACGGTTTTAGTTGTATAACCTGCCATAGAATGTGGCGGTAACCTGCTATTGAACATGGTAGCTATAGTAGGCATAAGTGCGAAATGTCTATGCTGGCTAAGATTTATATCTTTACTTTCGAAATGATTTTTACTACACTATGCACTAGTAATAATATCAAATGTTTCTTTTAATGCGTATCAAGCATCTTTGACTATCATAAGGAGAAATCTCCTCCGATTCTGCGTTTGCATTGTGTGTGTGTGCGGGAGGCCTTATGGTAGTCTCATTTCAAAAAGCATTGCGAATTAACTTTAAAATATTTCTTTGTTTGTTTTTGAAAGATAAACTATTTTTGTTGCTCACAGCAGTCCCACGACTGATCCAGAGTTTATTGTTTCTTTCTTAAACTCGTGCTCATTATTTTCTACACGAGCAGTCTAGAGTTTGGGTTTTTCAGATAGTCAGGTTTAGTATATTATCTAGAGTTAGTTCAGTATTTGGACCACACCAGTCTTGCCTTGCTTGGTGCATGGTTATTGGGAGTTCGAGCTATTGCTGGATTGGTTCTTGGAGATGGAGTTGCAGTTCTCGGAGTTCTCTTTTGAAGACTATCTTAGAGTTATATTGTTCCGCTGCTAGATGTTATCTATTTTTCCTTTCCGCTGCTATTTTATTGTATCATATCTCTGATGTATATTGATATCTATTGGATCATCTGTTGTATCAGATATTGTATCAAAGCTGTATATCAATGTATTATTCTTTTATTCCGCTGTGTTATTTACTTAATGTTGTTATAAGCTCCGGCGAATCGGATTTGAACGGTCGAATCTATGGCATTCGAATACGATATGAAGTATGGATGTCGATTTTCGAGCGGGGAAAAATCCGTCTCGTTACATTTGGTATCAGAGCTAAGGTTAAACTTTAGCTCAGGAGTATAACACATTAAGTAGCTCATTAGAGATGGGATGAAGTATCCCTAGAATGAGTATATCCCTAAGATATCCGTTTGAATGCCTCAGTAAATTGTCTTACTATTCACCGATAGTCAGTATGAGTGCAAGAAGAGAACACGATAGGGGACAGGGGAGTATCACTATAAATGGTCGATGCCCTGCAACAGTGGAAACAAACTTTCTCTATCAATCTCTTTCGATTCATCTTTCCAAATTCTTTTGATTTGCTTCGTGATATTTCCAGAAGAAGTTTCTGTGTGATGGTGGCTCTGCAAATCGTTGGAGGAAATCTTTACTTCGTATTTTCATCAGTTTCTCATCAGTTTTTGATTTAAACCTTAATGAATATGAATTTGAAATTCGGAATTGGAAATTTTAAATGAATTGGAAATTTTAAAATTGAGTTAAATTGGTTAATGGAATATGAAGGATAAATTTGAATAGTATCGACAAAATGATTTCGTTTAAAACTAAACTTGAAATTCTATTATAATTTCTTGTATCTATTGTTGATATTCTGATTTGGTAAGCCAAATGTAGAATTGATATCCAGTTTGATCTAAAAAGATATTTCTCTATCTATCTTCGTTATCTCTCTCTGGCGAATTTCGAGGACGAAATTCTTTTTAAGGGGGGAAGTCTGTAACGATCTCGAATTTTATTAAGTTTAAATTGATAATTAAATTTTATTTTTGAATAAAATTTGTGAAAATAATTGGTAATTAATATAAAATTTTAGTTAAATTTTAAATAATCGAGAATTAATTTGGATATTTGAAAATGAACATGTTTATAAAATAGATTGAAAAATTGAATTGGGATTTTGGATATGATTAAATTTGATATTAGATAATTAAACTTTAAAAGGAATTAAAATGAGTATTGATGTTAAGAAAATACTTTAAATGAATTTATAGTTATATAAAATATGAGAAGTAAAATATAATACAAACAAATGTACTACAATAATAATAAATATATTTGTATTGACATACAAGTCAAGTATTAATGTTGAAAATAAAATTGCATATACGATTAAAATAGTACGAACTTGTAAATTGCAAAGCAAAGGAAATATGTATAAAACAAAGAAATAAAATAAATACACATGGTTGGAATTCAAAACAACACTTAAATATAAAACAAAGTAAAAATACAAAAAACTAGATACTAGTACAATATAGTATTATCAGCTGAAACAAATTGATAAAGTATGAATAAACAAAAATAGAAACATATATACCAACAACCATCATTTCAGCCAAAACAAAGAAGTATATAATATCATTAGCTTTAATCAAGTACAAGCAAATTGTAACTTCTCCATAATGCAAGCAACTTTACCCATGTTATTGTACAAACAAACATACCCTGCTGTACAAACATGATATCAACCAGTAAAGTTTTCTTTGATATATATTAGCCTTATCACTTCGGTTCTTCAAAGCTGAGTAACTTCAAAAGTAAACCAGAAGAAGAAAATAAGCATGTCATCTTTATAAACTCTAAATATCACTCAAATAAAGAAAAACAGATTCAAGAAGATTCAAATCTGCAGTTTTTAAACAAATGAGCTCTGTTTATTTCTTCATGACATGTGAGTAAACATCAACTTTAAACCTTTAAGTTTAAATTAAATATAGTTAAGAGGACTCACTGATTATGGTGTGATGTACGTATTTCATTTTGAATATGGATTTGTGTTTGTTGTTCTTGAATATATTGATCTGCTCTGTTACTATCAAACTCAATTTTTATTTCTTCAAATCATTATCAAGCTTTAAATTTTTTTTAACAAAAAAAAGAAATGCTTAAACTTCAATCAAGATTTATAAAAGCTGTTTAAAAAGGGAATAGAGGAATATACTTTTGAAAATTATACTTCACAGGTAACAAGAACTTACTTTGATAAATTTGATTTTTATAAATTATTAATTCAAGTTCATAACTTGAATTCTTATACATAGATAGGATTTTTAAACTGGATATGATGATTTTTAATTTAGTATCTCAGGTGCAGTTCATACTTGAACAAATTATGCCTTTTGATCGATTCCTGAAAATCAAAGAATCCTTGAACATTGAAATTGTGTTTAAAGCTTTCTCGGCCATAAATGGTTTCAGGAAAAATGAAACCAAATTTTTTTGTTGCAAGAATTGAGGGGGCGAGAGCTTTTTAGGGTTTTGGGTTCGTTTTGGTTTGCTGTTGATCACGAGCAAATCGCGTCTTCATCACGGTAATCTGGGCGATCACACCTATGGGGATGGACTCGAGGATGAGTGGCGGAGGTTTGGTCAGGTTCGCGTGGACTCCGGTGACGTCACGTGGTGGGGCGAAGCGGGTTTTTGGTGATCGAATGGGTTCAGGAAGAAGGGAGTTGGCTCTGTACTTGCTCGATTTTGTTTCGGTGATGATTTTGCATCGTGGATGGCTCGGAACGTTTGGGATGGTCGTTGATGACTTGGGTGGGGCTGCGTCATTGACCGGAGTTGGTCGTGGCATTTGTGCACGTGTACGTGCAAGCTTGTGCAACTGGGCAATATAGGAAGGAGAAGAAGAAGAAGGCTCGGGTTCGTCTCGAAGAATTTGTGAAAATACTCGGGGGAGATGGTGCTTGGCTTCGGGGAGGAACTCGCGTTCGCGAATGTGCTTCCTGTTGCCTAGTTTGAACAATTAAAGTTAAAAAAGAAGAAGAAAAAAACAGAGTTTTAAAATAGGCTCGGGTTTGTTTAACTTGTTACCAGATTTCAAATTTTAAACAAGCTTTAAAATAAGATTTTAAGAAATATAAATTATGTTTTCAAAGGTAAAATAGGCAAGTTTTATGGATTTAGATTTTAAAAGTGTAATTGTTTTAAAACTTGTTTGGTTTATATAATTTGGTATTAAGTTAATTATCCTATTAAATTTTGATTGTTTTCAAATATAATTAAATGAAATTACTTGATGTATTAAAGAATGGATAATTAAGATTAATTGTCAAGGGATTAATACTTGATTACTTAAAGACTTATTTAATGTGATCAATTAAGTGATCAATTTTGGGATAAATTAAAGATTACTTGAGGTGATTAATTTATAGTAATTAATGGTTAAAATTGATCGAGTGGTTAGGGATGATCACTTATTGGAATTTTATTAAAGTAAATGGTAATTAATCAATTATGGGTAATTTATTAATTAAAGATAATTAATTAAATGATGAATTAAATAATTAAAGGTTAATTATTTAATAATTAAAGGTTGATAATAATAATTAAAGGTTAATTAATTTATTATTAATGGTTAATTAATAAACTATTAAAGAATAATTAATCAAAATAATTTGTAATTTATTAATGTTAATTAACCGGGATAAGTAATTCCTAGGTAATTTATCTGATTTGAATTAATTAGACCATTAACTGATCTCACTTATGAATATTTGGATTCTATTGGATGATTTGATTGTTTGATATCCCGATTTGTGATGCTTTGTGATACATCCTGATTTATGTTGTGATCTTGAATTTTACTTATCTGTGATATATATCTATGATCTGTGAATGAACGATAAGCGTGATAGTTAATACCGCTTATCAACTATATTTCTGTATTCCGATCTGTGATGATTGTATGATGTTGCACTACTGTATAAAACCCCTAGACCACACTTATACACACACCAATATGGATTTCATGAGGAAATCGATTAAGTCACAGATTTTTGAAATAGTTTTAAATTTGAATATTTGAATTCAAATGTTTTGGGAATGGATTGGGTTTAAAGTGAAAAGCTTTTGAAATGGAATTTCATAGATGAAATTTATTTTGAATAACTCGATAAAATATAAAGTTGAATAATTTGATTTGAACTTAAATTCAAGATTTGAAATTGATTTCTATGATTTAAAACTAGGGATTAAAGATGTTATACCAGTTATATATGGGTTAAACTATTTTAAAATGAATTTATTTGGGAATACGAATATAAATTGAGAACTTTAACTCGTGTAAATATAATTGGATTTTTCTGAAATGAAAACCGTTTGTTTTCAAATAATAAAAGCTTTCACATAAGAAATGAACGTCCAATTTGTGTTAAAAAGAATTTCAAGTTTGAAAATGAAGATAATTTCCAAGTTATGAAAACGATTTGAAAGTTATAAGTTGAATCTTGATTTAAAGATTCAACAAGTTAATCGAATTTTGAAAGCTATGAGTTAAATCTTTGATTTAAAGATTTAATGAGTTAATCCAATTGGAATGGAAATTGTTTTGAAATCTACGAATTGATCTTTGTGAAATAAATCTTTTTATAAAGATTTGAAATGGTAATTGGTTTAAACCATTTGAAAAGGAAAGTTTTTGGATTTTAAGTTGTGACTTAATTGAAATCCCAATATCCATATGTTTTTGAAATACTGCGCTCACTGTTCGGTTTAGCCGGGAGAGGACCTTTGTGTCATATATCCCATTCCGAATATGCGGTATGTCGTTATGAATTGCATATGAAGGCCGGTGTTGAAGACCGAATATTTTTGAAAGCGAAAGGACAACTCGTCGAATGTCTTTGCATCGACTAGTCCCCGGTATAGAGACTCCATATGTGATGGGAAGTCCGAACGTGATTAGTGAATAGCCGGATTGCAAGGACTTCTTTGTAAGTGCCTTCGGTTCTGTTCGAGTCCGGAACAGACTTGTATGGATAGTATGTCTGACATTACAAATTGAGATATAAAGCCGATTTCTTTCAAATATATTTCTGTTGTTGGCGGAGAATTTATTCTCTTAGCTTAACACCCTTCTCTGAGACGTACGAGCTCAGAGGTGATGTAGTTGAAGGTCATTAGCAATATATTCCCAATTTGGTAATGTGACATGCCGAGTGTTGCTGTGAAATGATCATTGTTTGATCATTTGTGATATGATCATTTGTTTGATCACTTATCTTCGTGATCATTTCTATGATCATTTGTTGACCCAAAGCACAGCTTTTGTATAAAGCGTGGCTTTGTGGACGAGACTTCGTCGAGCCTCACACCCCAGAATGGTCAAAACAGGAAAGATGCGGCAAGGTTATGAGGGGTAGCTCCCTTTAGGGTATGTGCATTTCCTTCTGGAAAAGGGTGGTATCATGGTATGGAGCCTAGATACTTACTCATGTTGAAACACTTTATTTATCATTGTGTGATGTTGGTTAGAGAGCTCTCGGATAAAGGTCCCAAAGGACCGGGGGATGGCATACTCGTGTCAGTAGTTACCCAGTTAGGGGTAACCCGGCCTTGTGTTGGCAGAGATCCGGTTAGGTTCTCGGGGATGTCCTTCCAGAGGCGTTCTCATGTGGCAATGGGAAGTTCCTTGGCCTGACCATTTGTTGAAAATCCAAAGAAACAATACGAATCCTGTACGGTTTTAGTTGTATAACCTGCCATAGAATGTGGCGGTAACCTGCTATTGAACATGGTAGCTATAGTAGGCATAAGTGCGAAATGTCTATGCTGGCTAAGATTTATATCTTTACTTTCGAAATGATTTTTACTACACTATGCACTAGTAATAATATCAAATGTTTCTTTTAATGCGTATCAAGCATCTTTGACTATCATAAGGAGAAATCTCCTCCGATTCTGCGTTTGCATTGTGTGTGTGTGCGGGAGGCCTTATGGTAGTCTCATTTCAAAAAGCATTGCGAATTAACTTTAAAATATTTCTTTGTTTGTTTTTGAAAGATAAACTATTTTTGTTGCTCACAGCAGTCCCACGACTGATCCAGAGTTTATTGTTTCTTTCTTAAACTCGTGCTCATTATTTTCTACACGAGCAGTCTAGAGTTTGGGTTTTTCAGATAGTCAGGTTTAGTATATTATCTAGAGTTAGTTCAGTATTTGGACCACACCAGTCTTGCCTTGCTTGGTGCATGGTTATTGGGAGTTCGAGCTATTGCTGGATTGGTTCTTGGAGATGGAGTTGCAGTTCTCGGAGTTCTCTTTTGAAGACTATCTTAGAGTTATATTGTTCCGCTGCTAGATGTTATCTATTTTTCCTTTCCGCTGCTATTTTATTGTATCATACCTCTGATGTATATTGATATCTATTGGATCATCTGTTGTATCAGATATTGTATCAAAGCTGTATATCAATGTATTATTCTTTTATTCCGCTGTGTTATTTACTTAATGTTGTTATAAGCTCCGGCGAATCGGATTTGAACGGTCGAATCTATGGCATTCGAATACGATATGAAGTATGGATGTCGATTTTCGAGCGGGGAAAAATCCGTCTCGTTACATTTGGTATCAGAGCTAAGGTTAAACTTTAGCTCAGGAGTATAACACATTAAGTAGCTCATTAGAGATGGGATGAAGTATCCCTAGAATGAGTATATCCCTAAGATATCCGTTTGAATGCCTCAGTAAATTGTCTTACTATTCACCGATAGTCAGTATGAGTGCAAGAAGAGAACACGATAGGGGACAGGGGAGTATCACTATAAATGGTCGATGCCCTGTAACAGTGGAAACAAACTTTCTCTATCAATCTCTTTCGATTCATCTTTCCAAATTCTTTTGATTTGCTTCGTGATATTTCCAGAAGAAGTTTCTGTGTGATGGTGGCTCTGCAAATCGTTGGAGGAAATCTTTACTTCGTATTTTCATCAGTTTCTCATCAGTTTTTGATTTAAACCTTAATGAATATGAATTTGAAATTCGGAATTGGAAATTTTAAATGAATTGGAAATTTTAAAATTGAGTTAAATTGGTTAATGGAATATGAAGGATAAATTTGAATAGTATCGACAAAATGATTTCGTTTAAAACTAAACTTGAAATTCTATTATAATTTCTTGTATCTATTGTTGATATTCTGATTTGGTAAGCCAAATGTAGAATTGATATCCAGTTTGATCTAAAAAGATATTTCTCTATCTATCTTCGTTATCTCTCTCTGGCGAATTTCGAGGACGAAATTCTTTTTAAGGGGGGAAGTCTGTAACGATCTCGAATTTTATTAAGTTTAAATTGATAATTAAATTTTATTTTTGAATAAAATTTGTGAAAATAATTGGTAATTAATATAAAATTTTAGTTAAATTTTAAATAATCGAGAATTAATTTGGATATTTGAAAATGAACATGTTTATAAAATAGATTGAAAAATTGAATTGGGATTTTGGATATGATTAAATTTGATATTAGATAATTAAACTTTAAAAGGAATTAAAATGAGTATTGATGTTAAGAAAATACTTTAAATGAATTTATAGTTATATAAAATATGAGAAGTAAAATATAATACAAACAAATGTACTACAATAATAATAAATATATTTGTATTGACATACAAGTCAAGTATTAATGTTGAAAATAAAATTGCATATACGATTAAAATAGTACGAACTTGTAAATTGCAAAGCAAAGGAAATATGTATAAAACAAAGAAATAAAATAAATACACATGGTTGGAATTCAAAACAACACTTAAATATAAAACAAAGTAAAAATACAAAAAACTAGATACTAGTACAATATAGTATTATCAGCTGAAACAAATTGATAAAGTATGAATAAACAAAAATAGAAACATATATACCAACAACCATCATTTCAGCCAAAACAAAGAAGTATATAATATCATTAGCTTTAATCAAGTACAAGCAAATTGTAACTTCTCCATAATGCAAGCAACTTTACCCATGTTATTGTACAAACAAACATACCCTGCTGTACAAACATGATATCAACCAGTAAAGTTTTCTTTGATATATATTAGCCTTATCACTTCGGTTCTTCAAAGCTGAGTAACTTCAAAAGTAAACCAGAAGAAGAAAATAAGCATGTCATCTTTATAAACTCTAAATATCACTCAAATAAAGAAAAACAGATTCAAGAAGATTCAAATCTGCAGTTTTTAAACAAATGAGCTCTGTTTATTTCTTCATGACATGTGAGTAAACATCAACTTTAAACCTTTAAGTTTAAATTAAATATAGTTAAGAGGACTCACTGATTATGGTGTGATGTACGTATTTCATTTTGAATATGGATTTGTGTTTGTTGTTCTTGAATATATTGATCTGCTCTGTTACTATCAAACTCAATTTTTATTTCTTCAAATCATTATCAAGCTTTAAATTTTTTTTAACAAAAAAAAGAAATGCTTAAACTTCAATCAAGATTTATAAAAGCTGTTTAAAAAGGGAATAGAGGAATATACTTTTGAAAATTATACTTCACAGGTAACAAGAACTTACTTTGATAAATTTGATTTTTATAAATTATTAATTCAAGTTCATAACTTGAATTCTTATACATAGATAGGATTTTTAAACTGGATATGATGATTTTTAATTTAGTATCTCAGGTGCAGTTCATACTTGAACAAATTATGCCTTTTGATCGATTCCTGAAAATCAAAGAATCCTTGAACATTGAAATTGTGTTTAAAGCTTTCTCGGCCATAAATGGTTTCAGGAAAAATGAAACCAAATTTTTTTGTTGCAAGAATTGAGGGGGCGAGAGCTTTTTAGGGTTTTGGGTTCGTTTTGGTTTGCTGTTGATCACGAGCAAATCGCGTCTTCATCACGGTAATCTGGGCGATCACACCTATGGGGATGGACTCGAGGATGAGTGGCGGAGGTTTGGTCAGGTTCGCGTGGACTCCGGTGACGTCACGTGGTGGGGCGAAGCGGGTTTTTGGTGATCGAATGGGTTCAGGAAGAAGGGAGTTGGCTCTGTACTTGCTCGATTTTGTTTCGGTGATGATTTTGCATCGTGGATGGCTCGGAACGTTTGGGATGGTCGTTGATGACTTGGGTGGGGCTGCGTCATTGACCGGAGTTGGTCGTGGCATTTGTGCACGTGTACGTGCAAGCTTGTGCAACTGGGCAATATAGGAAGGAGAAGAAGAAGAAGGCTCGGGTTCGTCTCGAAGAATTTGTGAAAATACTCGGGGGAGATGGTGCTTGGCTTCGGGGAGGAACTCGCGTTCGCGAATGTGCTTCCTGTTGCCTAGTTTGAACAATTAAAGTTAAAAAAGAAGAAGAAAAAAACAGAGTTTTAAAATAGGCTCGGGTTTGTTTAACTTGTTACCAGATTTCAAATTTTAAACAAGCTTTAAAATAAGATTTTAAGAAATATAAATTATGTTTTCAAAGGTAAAATAGGCAAGTTTTATGGATTTAGATTTTAAAAGTGTAATTGTTTTAAAACTTGTTTGGTTTATATAATTTGGTATTAAGTTAATTATCCTATTAAATTTTGATTGTTTTCAAATATAATTAAATGAAATTACTTGATGTATTAAAGAATGGATAATTAAGATTAATTGTCAAGGGATTAATACTTGATTACTTAAAGACTTATTTAATGTGATCAATTAAGTGATCAATTTTGGGATAAATTAAAGATTACTTGAGGTGATTAATTTATAGTAATTAATGGTTAAAATTGATCGAGTGGTTAGGGATGATCACTTATTGGAATTTTATTAAAGTAAATGGTAATTAATCAATTATGGGTAATTTATTAATTAAAGATAATTAATTAAATGATGAATTAAATAATTAAAGGTTAATTATTTAATAATTAAAGGTTGATAATAATAATTAAAGGTTAATTAATTTATTATTAATGGTTAATTAATAAACTATTAAAGAATAATTAATCAAAATAATTTGTAATTTATTAATGTTAATTAACCGGGATAAGTAATTCCTAGGTAATTTATCTGATTTGAATTAATTAGACCATTAACTGATCTCACTTATGAATATTTGGATTCTATTGGATGATTTGATTGTTTGATATCCCGATTTGTGATGCTTTGTGATACATCCTGATTTATGTTGTGATCTTGAATTTTACTTATCTGTGATATATATCTATGATCTGTGAATGAACGATAAGCGTGATAGTTAATACCGCTTATCAACTATATTTCTGTATTCCGATCTGTGATGATTGTATGATGTTGCACTACTGTATAAAACCCCTAGACCACACTTATTCACACACCAATATGGATTTCACGAGGAAATCGATTAAGTCACAGATTTCTGAAATAGTTTTAAATTTGAATATTTGAATTCAAATGTTTTGGAAATGGATTGGGTTTAAAGTGAAAAGCTTTTGAAATGGAATTTCATAGATGAAATTTATTTTGAATAACTCGATAAAATATGAAGTTGAATAATTTGATTTGAACTTAAATTCAAGATTTGAAATTGAATTCTATGATTTAAAACTAGGGATTAAAGATGTTATACCAGTTATATATGGGTTAAACTATTTTAAAATGAATTTATTTAGGAATATGAATATAAATTAAGAACTTTAACTCGTGTAAATATAATTGGATTTTTCTGAAACGAAAACTGTTTTTTTTCAAATAATAAAAGCTTTCACACAAGAAATGAACGTCCAATTTGTGTTAAAAAGAATTTCAAGTTTGAAAATGAAGATAATTTCCAAGTTATGAAAACGATTTGAAAGCTATAAGTTGAATCTTGATTTAAAGATTCAACAAGTTAATCGAATTTTGAAAGCTATGAGTTAAATCTTTGATTTAAAGATTTAATGAGTTAATCCAATTGGAATGGAAATTGTTTTGAAATCTACGAATTGATCTTTGTGAAATAAATCTTTTTTATAAAGATTTGAAATGGTAATTGGTTTAAACCATTTGAAAAGGAAAGTTTTTGGATTTTAAGTTGTGAATTAATTGAAATCCCAATATCCATATGTTTTTGAAATACTGCGCTCACTGTTCGGTTTAGCCGGGAGAGGACCTTTGTGTCATATATCCCATTCCGAATATGTGATATGTCGTTATGAATTGCATATGAAGGCCGGTGTTGAAGACCGGATATTTTTGAAAGCGAAAGGACAACTCGTCGAATGTCTTTGCATCGACTGGTCCCCGGTATAGAGACTCCATATGTGATGGGAAGTCCGAACGTGATTAGTGAATAGCCGGATTGCAAGGACTTCTTTGTAAGTGCCTTCGGTTCTGTTCGAGTCCGGAACAGACTTGTATGGATAGTATGTCTGACATTACAAATTGAGATATAAAGCCGATTTCTTTCAAATATATTTCTGTTGGTGGCGGAGAATTTATTCTCTTAGCTTAACACCCTTCTCTGAGACGTACGAGCTCAGAGGTTATGTAGTTGAAGGTCATTAGCAATATATTCCCAATTTGGTAATGTGACATGCTGAGTGTTGCTGTGAAATGATCATTGTTTGATCATTTTTGATATGATCATTTGTTTGATCACTTATCTTTGCGATCATTTCTATGATCATTTGTTGACCCAAAGCACAGCTTTTGTATAAAGCGTGGCTTTGTGGATGAGACTTCGTCGAGCCTTACACCCCGGAATGGTCAAAACAGGAAAGATGCGGCAAGGTTATGAGGGGTAGCTCCCTTTAGGGTATGTGCATTTCCTTCTGGAAAAGGGTGGTATCATGGTATGGAGCCCAGATACTTACTCATGTTGAAACACTTTATTTATCATTGTGTGATGTTGGTTAGAGAGCTCTCGGATAAAGGTCCCAAAGGACCGGGGGATGGCATACTCGTGTCAGTAGTTAACCAGTTAGGGGTAACCCGGCCTTGTGTTGGCAGAGATCCGGTTAGGTTCTCGGGGATGTCCTTCCAGAGGCGTTCTCATGTGGCAATGGGAAGTTCCTTGGCCTGACCACTTGTTGGAAATCCAAAGAAACAATACGAATCCTGTACGGTTTTAGTTGTATAACCTGCCATGGAATGTGGCGGTAACCTGCTATTGAACATGGTAGCTATAGTAGGAATAAGTGCGAAATGTCTATGCTGGCTAAGATTTATATCTTTACTTTCGAAATGATTTTTACTACACTATGCACTAGTAATAATATCAAATGTTTCTTTTAATGCGTATCAAGCATCTTTGACTATCATAAGGAGAAATCTCCTCCGATTATGCGTTTGCATTGTGTGTATGTGCGGGAGGCCTTATGGTAGTCTCATTTCAAAAAAGCATTGCGAATTAACTTTAAAATATTTCTTTGTTTGTTTTTGAAAGATAAACTGTTTTTGTTGCTCACACCAGTCCCACGACTGATCCAGAGTTTATTGTTTCTTTCTTAAACTCTGGTTCTCATTATTTTCTACACGAGCAGTCTAGAGTTTGGGTTTTTCAGATAGTCAGGTTTAGTAGATTATCTAGAGTTAGTTCAGTATTTGGACCATACCAGTCTTGCCTTGCTTGGTGCATGGTTATTGGGAGTTCGAGCTATTGCTGGTTTGGTTCTTGGAGATGGAGTTGCAGTTCTCGGAGTTCTCTTTTGAAGACTATCTTAGAGTTATATTGTTCCGCTGCTAGATGTTATCTATTTTTCCTTTCCGCTGCTATTTTATTGTATCATATCTCTGATGTATATTGATATCTATTGGATCATCTGTTGTATCAGATATTGTATCAAAGCTGTATATCAATGTATTATTCTTTTATTCCGCTGTGTTATTTACTTAATGTTGTTATAAGCTCCGGCGAATCGGATTTGAACGGTCGAATCTATGGCATTCGAATACGATATGAAGTATGGATGTCGATTTTCGAGCGGGGAAAAATCCGTCTCGTTACATTTGGTATCAGAGCTAAGGTTAAACTTTAGCTCAGGAGTATAACACATTAAGTAGCTCATTAGAGATGGGATGAAGTATCCCTAGAATGAGTATATCCCTAAGATATCCGTTTGAATGCCTCAGTAAATTGTCTTACTATTCACCGATAGTCAGTATGATTGCAAGAAGAGAACACGATAGGGGACAGGGGAGTATCACTATAAATGGTCGATGCCCTGCAACAGTGGAAACAAACTTTCTCTATCAATCTCTTTCGATTCATCTTTCCAAATTCTTTTGATTTGCTTCGTGATATTTCCAGAAGAAGTTTCTGTGTGATGGTGGCTCTGCAAATCGTTGGAGGAAATCTTTACTTCGTATTTTCATCAGTTTCTCATCAGTTTTTGATTTAAACCTTAATGAATATGAATTTGAAATTCGAAATTGGAAATTTTAAATGAATTGGAAATTTTAAAATTGAGTTAAATTGGTTAATGGAATATGAAGGATAAATTTGAATAGTATCGATAAAACGATCTCGTTTAAAACTAAACTTGAAATTCTATTATAATTTCTTGTATCTATTGTTGATATTCTGATTTGGTAAGCCAAATGTAGAATTGATATCTAGTTTGATCTAAAAAGATATTTCTCTATCTATCTTCGTTATCTCTCTCTGGCGAATTTCGAGGACGAAATTCTTTTTAAGGGGGGAAGTCTGTAACGATCTCGAATTTTATTAAGTTTAAATTGATAATTAAATTTTATTTTTGAATAAAATTTGTGAAAATAATTGGTAATTAATATAAAATTTTAGTTAAATTTTAAATAATCGAGAATTAATTTGGATATTTGAAAATGAACATGTTTATAAAATAGATTGAAAAATTGAATTGGGATTTTGGATATGATTAAATTTGATATTAGATAATTAAACTTTAAAAGGAATTAAAATGAGTATTGATGTTAAGAAAATACTTTAAATGAATTTATAGTTATATAACATATGAGAAGTAAAATATAATACAAACAAATGTACTACAATAATAATAAATATATTTGTATTGACATACAAGTCAAGTATTAATGTTGAAAACAAAATTGCATATACGATTAAAATAGTACGAACTTGTAAATTGCAAAACAAAGGAAATATGTATAAAACAAAGAAATAAAATAAATACACATGGTTGGAATTCAAAACAACACTTAAATATAAAACAAAGTAAAAATACAAAAAAAAGATAAAAAAATAGATACTAGTACAATATAGTATTATCAGCTGAAACAAATTGATAAAGTATGAATAAACAAAAATAGAAACATATATACCAACAACCATCATTTCAGCCAAAACAAAGAAGTATATAATATCATTAGCTTTAATCAAGTACAAGCAAATTGTAACTTCTCCATAATGCAAGCAACTTTACCCATGTTATTGTACAAACAAACATACCCTGCTGTACAAACATGATATCAACCAGTAAAGTTTTCTTTGATATATATTAGCCTTATCACTTCGGTTCTTCAAAGCTGAGTAACTTCAAAAGTAAACCAGAAGAAGAAAATAAGCATGTCATCTTTATAAACTCTAAATATCACTCAAAGAAAGAAAAACAGATTCAAGAAGATTCAAATCTGCAGTTTTTAAACAAATGAGCTCTGTTTATTTCTTCATGACATGTGAGTAAACATCAACTTTAAACCTTTAAGTTTAAATTAAATATAGTTAAGAGGATTCACTGATTATGGTGTGATGTACGTATTTCATTTTGAATATGGATTTGTGTCTGTTGTTCTTGAATATATTGATCTGCTCTGTTACTATCAAACTCAATTTTTATTTCTTCAAATCATTATCAAGCTTTAAATTTTTTTTAACAAAAAAAAAAGAAATGCTTAAACTTCAATCAAGATTTATAAAAGCTGTTTAAAAAGGGAATAGAGGAATATACTTTTGAAAATTATACTTCACAGGTAACAAGAACTTACTTTGATAAATTTGATTTTTATAAATTATTAATTCAAGTTCATAACTTGAATTCTTATACAAAGATAGGATTTTTAAAATGGATATGATGATTTTTAATTTAGTATCTCAGGTGCAGTTCATACTTGAACAAATTATGCCTTTTGATCGATTCCTGAAAATCAAAGAATCCTTGAACATTGAAATTGTGTTTAAAGCTTGCTCGGCCATAAATGGTTTCAGGAAAAATGAAACCAAATTTTTTTGTTGCAAGAATTGAGGGGGCGAGAGCTTTTTAGGGTTTTGGGTTCGTTTTGGTTTGCTGTTGATCACGAGCAAATCACGTCTTCATCACGGTAATCTGGGCGATCGCACCTATGGGGATGGACTCGAGGATGAGTGGCGGAGGTTTGGTCAGGTTCGCGTGGACTCCGGTGACGTCACGTGGTGGGGCGAAGCGGGTTTTTGGTGATCGAATGGGTTCCGGAAGAAGGGAGTTGGCTCTGTACTTGCTCGATTTTGTTTCGGTGATGATTTTGCATCGTGGATGGCTCGGAACGTTTGGGATGGTCGTTGATGACTTGGGTGGGGCTGCGTCATTGACCGGAGTTGGTCGTGGCGTTTGTGCACGTGTACGTGTAAGCTTGTGCAACTGGGAAATATAGGAAGGAGAAGAAGAAGAAGGCTCGGGTTCGTCTCGAAGAATTTGTGAAAATACTCGGGGGAGATGGTGCTTGGCTTCGGGGAGGAACTCGCGTTCGCGAGTGTGCTTCCTGTTGCCTAGTTTGAACAATTAAAGTTAAAAAAAAAGAAGAAAAAAAAGAGTTTTAAAATAGGCTCGGGTTTGTTTAACTTGTTACCAGATTTCAAATTTTAAACAAGCTTTAAAATAAGATTTTAAGAAATATAAATTATGTTTTCAAAGGTAAAATAGGCAAGTTTTATGGATTTAAATTTTAAAAGTTTAATTGTTTTAAAACTTGTTTGGTTTATATAATTTGGTATTAAGTTAATTATCCTATTAAATTTTGATTGTTTTCAAATAAAATTAAATGAAATTACTTGATGTATTAAAGAATGGATAATTAAGATTAATTGTCAAGGGATTAATACTTGATTACTTAAAGACTTATTTAATGTGATCAATTAAGTGATTAATTATGGGTAAATTAAAGATTACTTGAGGTGATTAATTTATAGTAATTAATGGTTAAAATTGATCGAGTGGTTAGGGATGATCACTTATTGGAATTTTATTAAAGTAAATGGTAATTAATCAATTAAGGGTAATTTATTAATTAAAGATAATTAATTAAATGATGAATTAAATTATTAAAGGTTAATTATTTAATAATTAAAGGTTGATAATAATAATTAAAGGTTAATTATTTTATTATTAATGGTTAATTAATAAACTATTAAAGAATAATTAATCAAAATAATTTGTAATTTATTAATGTTAATTAACCAGGATTAGTAATTCCTAAGTAATTTATCTGATTTGAATTAATTAGACCATTAACTGATCTCACTTATGAATATTTGAATTCTATTGGATGATTTGATTGTTTGATATCCTGATTTGTGATGCTTTGTGATACATCCTAATTTATGTTGTGATCTGAAATTTACTTATCTGTGATATATATCTATGATCTGTGAATGAACGATAAGCGTGATAGTTAATACCGCTTATCAACTATATTTCTGTATCATGATCTGTGATGATTGTATGATGTTGCATTACTGTATAAAACCCCTAGACCACACTTATACACACACCAATATGGATTTCACGAGGAAATCGATTAAGTCACAGATTTTCGAAATAGTTTTAAATTTGAATATTTGAATTCAAATGTTTTGGAAATGGATTGGGTTTAAAGTGAAAAGCTTTTGAAATGGAATTTCATAGATGAAATTTATTTTGAATAACTCGATAAAATATGAAGTTGAATAATTTGATTTGAACTTAAATTCAAGATTTGAAATTGAATTCTATGATTTAAAACTAGGGATTAAAGATGTTATACCAGTTATATATGGGTTAAACTATTTTAAAATGAATTTATTTGGGAATATGAATATAAATTAAGAACTTTAACTCGTGTAAATATAATTGGATTTTTCTGAAGCGAAAGGACAGCTCGTCGAATGTCTTTGCATCGACTGGTCCCCGGTATAGAGACTCCATATGTGATGGGAAGTCCGAACGTAATTAGTGAATAGCCGGATTGCAGGGACTTCTTTGTAAGTGCCTTCGGTTCTGTTCGAGTCCGGAACAGACTTGTATGGATAGTATGTCTGACATTACAAATTGAGATATAAAGCTGATTTCTTTCAAATATATTTCTGTTGGTGGCGGAGAATTTATTCTCTTAGCTTAACACCCTTCTCTGAGACGTACGAGCTCAGAGGTTATGTAGTTGAAGGTCATTAGCAATATATTCCCAATTTGGTAATGTGACATGCTGAGTGTTGCTGTGAAATAATCATTGTTTGATCATTTGTGATATGATCATTTGTTTGATCACTTATCTTTGTGATCATTTCTATGATCATTTGTTGACCCAAAGCACAGCTTTTGTATAAAGCATGGCTTTGTGGACGAGACTTCGTCGAGCCTCACACCCCGGAATGGTCAAAACAAGAAAGATGCGGCAAGGTTATGAGGGGTAGCTCCCTTTAGGTTATGTGCATTTCCTTCTGGAAAAGGGTGGTATCATGGTATGGAGCCCAGATACTTACTCATGTTGAAACACTTTATTTATTATTGTATGATGTTGGTTAGAGAGCTCTCGGATAAAGGTCCCAAAGGACCGGGGGATGGCATACTCGTGTCAGTAGTTACCCAGTTAGGGGTAACCCGGCCTTGTGTTGGCAGAGATTCGGTTAGGTTCTCGGGGACGTCCTTCCAGAGGTGTTCTCATGTGGCAATGGGAAGTTCCTTGGCCTGACCATTTGTTGGAAATCCAAAGAAACAACACGAATCCTGTACGGTTTTAGATGTATAACCTGCCATGGAATGTGGCGGTAACCTGCTATTGAACATGGTAGCTATAGTAGGCATAAGTGCGAAATGTCTATGCTGGCTAAGATTTATATCTTTACTTTCGAAATGATTTTTACTACACTATGCACTAGTAATAATATCAAATGTTTCTTTTAATGCGTATCAAGCATCTTGGATTATCATAAGGAGAAATCTCCTCCGATTCTGCGTTTGCATTGTGTGCGTGTGCGTGAGGCCTTATGGTAGTCTCATTTCAAAAAGCATTGCGAATTAACTTTAAAATATTTCTTTGTTTGTTTTTGAAAGATAAACTGTTTTTGTTGCTCACACCAGTCCCACGACTGATCCTGAGTTTATTGTTTCTTTCTTAAACTCTGGGTGCTCATTATTTTCTACACGAGCAGTCTAGAGTTTGGGTTTTTCAGATAGTCAGGTTTAGTAGATTATCTAGAGTTAGTTTAGTATTTGGACCACACCAGTCTTGCCTTGCTTGGTGCATGGTTATTGGGAGTTCGAGCTATTGCTGGATTGGTTCTTGGAGATGGAGTTGCAGTTCTCGGAGTTCTCTTTTGAAGACTATCTTAGAGTTATATTGTTCCACTGCTAGATGTTATCTATTTTTCTTTTTCGCTGCTATTTTATTGTATCATATCTCTGATGTATATTGATATCTATTGGATCATCCGTTGTATCAGATATTGTATCAAAGCTGTATATCAATGTATTATTCTTTTATTCCACTGTGTTATTTACTTAATGTTGTTAAAAGCTCCAGCGAATCGGAATTGAAAGGTCGAATCTATGGCATTCGAATACGATATGAAGTATGGATGTCGATTTTCGAGCGGGGAAAAATCCGTCTCGTTACAAAACTACTTCCTAATTTTTGTTCGCAAGTATTTTCAAAACTAAAGTCTTGATTTTCTTAACTATATTTTCCTTAAACAACTTAGACTAATAGATAATAGAGGAAATGATTTTGGGGTTTTGAATTAGTTTGTGTCTGAGAACAAGAACATGGGAGGCTTACAGACACATATACACATCACATATGAACTGAGGTTCATGCAAGCACATATAAACAAAATTTTCCCAACAAAATTCATAGATTCGTCACGTGCAGCAAAACAAAACAGATAAAGTTTGATATGGGTGATGTTTGCTCACCTTGGAATTATGAAGCAGAGACAGTGAAGATTTATGCCTGGAAATGACGTGTTTGAAAAAACAACTGGAAATTGCATTTGAATCTGTTGATTTGAAATCTTTCTTTGTTCTGAATGCTTTTAAACTTTGCCTCGGGCTTTAGATTCCCAGATTTAAACTGCTTTAAATGATCTTCAGGTTGGATCTTTATCTTGTTTTCAATTCTGTAGTTTTTTTTGATCTGCATTCTGTTTTGCTTGCTGTCCAGATGATTCTTGCATGTTTTCCTGGCTTTCAAGTTTTAAGATTTATTGTTTGATTTTTTTTTGGTTTGAATCCTTCATTTGCTTTTACAGGTTTTAAGAGTGGAGAAGAGAAACCTGGTTTCTTTTCTGTTTTGTTTTTGATTTTCAGGTTGAAGATGTTTTTGAATACATGCTTTATACTTTTAAACCTTTTTATTAATTTATTTACATACATTTGTATTTATTTTACTTGCACAACTTTTTGAAGAGAGATGGATTAAAAAAATTTGTACACTCAACAAATAAATCATACACGTATACATTTCTTAGTTTATAAAGCTTTTGTAAATTTTATTTTTACAAATTTCATTTTCTTATATATATTAACTATGTTTATTTATGTTTTGTACATGTAAAAATTTCAAAACTATATTTAATTTCAAAATGTTTATAATTGAATCCTAATCCAAAATACTATTTTATAAACACATACTTTTAATCTATTCTGGAATATTCATATTTATTCGAAAATAAATCCAATTTGTTTTAAATATATTCATAGTACTTTCAAATCAACAATATTCTTTGTCAATATATTTACTAAATTTCAAAATCTAATTCCCAAATTATAATTCATTTGTATAACTAAATGAACATATACCTTATTAGATTTGATGAATTCAATTTTATTTTTATATTTCAAATGCCAATAAATTCTAAATAAATTCACAATTTAAATCCAAAATTAAATTTGATTACCAATTTTTTCCAAACTTTAATCCCAAACATTAAATCAATTATCAAATTATTTTTAGCTAAAATTCCAGGAATGTTATAGTTAGTCATCTTTGTAGATTCAGTAATATGCTGTTCTGTATATTTTCTTAAAGATGACCTAGTTTCTGGTTTGTTCGCTGTTCAGATTTAAGCATTTAATTGGATTTTAATCGTCGACAAATCAAAGGTGAGTGTTTTAACCTACTCACAACTACTAAATTATCTTATATTGGTTAAATTAGATTTATGATGTGATTAGAAGTTTATTAATTTCTGTTTGGTGTTTTAATTTGTCATTTAGATTAAATTTGAATTAATATTGAATTTTATAGACATTTAATATAATTTTTAGTTAAACACCTAATAATGATAACCAATTAATTATTGTGATTTATTTCCTAATTTGGATGTTGATTGGATTGATGTTATTGGTTGAAATTTTGGATGATTGGATATTTATTTATGCCTATATCTTCGTTATCACTATGAGCTGAAATGATACATACCCGAATGATCTTATAGATTAATCATTTTGGGTTGAAATGATAAACCCGAGCGGTTTTCATTGATTTGAAAATTTTACTTTTAGATACTGGTTGAAATGATATATATATATATATATATATTTATATATATATATATATATATCCATATAAATTCTTGAATTTGGATTATGCATTGCAATTGAATTATATAATTAAGTTAAACTTTGGATTTGTTTTAGTTAGATGATTAGAATTGATATTTCGAATTTTTTTGAAACCTTTTAAATAATTATATTCACGTTGTATACTTGATAGGAGATGAAAATCCCGTAACATCTATGAAACTATTGCACTAGTATTTCTATTTTATTTATTTTGATTTGACTTACATAAGATCTTTTAGTTCCGACTCGAGTGTTTTGTCTTTTCATTACGCTCGGGTTAGTATGAGCTTTTCAGTGTATTGAAGACTATTTTCTGGAGGACAAAGACGAAAATTCAATATATTATTGTTATTTATTATTCCATTACATTTCATGTTCCACTGCATTATTTTTTTATTTTTTATGTATGTATAACTCTGATTTGAATTGTAAAAGTGTAAGCAAATGTTATTTACAAAACAGCTTCATGAACTGTTTATTTTATTATTATATTTTTTCATTTCGCTACGAGATTCCGTGTTTTATTTTTCCTTCTTTTCTATTATTTTCTTATTTACTCCATTAACAATCCTCCCTTTTGAATGGTTTAAATTAGACATGTGTAGTTTATGTTGATTTAAACCGTCAAAAATGGTGGGTCGTTACAGTTGGTATCAAAGCTTTGGTTTAGACATACCTTAGCCTGTTGGGGTTAACTCATTAGAGATAGGGTAGTAATACCCTATGAGTGTATATATGAGAGCGCGATTTGCTAGTGTTATAAAAATTGTTTTTTATAAATTTTGAAATGAAATTATTTTTCCTAATATTATATGATATATATAAAGGAATAATATTTTATGACTAATATAGTTATTTGTAATGTGTTTAATTTATGAAATGGTAATATTTAGTTATTACCATTTTTGTTGATTATTGTATTTAATCAAATTATAAACAATGGTTAACTATTATTGATTGAATTAGTGGACTAAACACTAGTTTAATAATGGTGTATTAAAGAGAATAAAATGAATAATTAGGATATTTATTTATGAAATTGAAATGTTGTTGTGAATGTTGTTGTTTGTTGACATGTAGTTTCGACTATTGAAAAAAAGAAGGAATATTTGGTTATTTTGGATAATCGAAACCTTTTGAATTAATACATGAGTGAAACTTGATAATTGGGTTGAATTATATAGTTGAATTGATAACCTTAATTTTAAAGCAAGTAAAACGAGGTTTAATTTGTTATATCTATGTTTGGTAAATGAATAGAATTAGGGTGTACATTCTTAGCGTGTAATGTAATAATATACAAGTGTGAACTTTAAGCCTTGCGATCTTTAAATTGAAATAATGATTAAGGAAATATTGTAAATGAGATTAAATTGGAAAAATATGATTATAAACTTAATTAACATTTATGAAACGTGTCATAAATAAATTGAAAGGTAAAGGTGAAACTAAATGGAATAAGAAAATATGAATTAAAAGTGAAATTGTGACGACCCGGAATTTTTAAGCGATTTAAATCGGAATATTTAATCGATTTTAAATATTCAATGGTATAATTTTCAATTGAATTACGAATATCACGATTTATTTGATAATTAATTATCGAATTAAATAACTTGAAATTGAATAAAATGTTGAATCTGGAATTTTAAGCCTGTTAAAAATAATTTGAAGACTTATAAAATCTATATTGATAATATTGAAGATAATAGAAGTTTTAAAATTTAAATTTTATGGTGATTTATTCGGTTTTAAAATTTCATCGTTTAAATTAAATTTAAAAATAGCCGTCCGAGGCACAGTCTCGGAATTTGACGAAACCAGTTCCATTGGATCCGTAATATCGTATTATTATCGGATTTCAAATTTCGTATTGATTGGAGTTGTTGTGTGAGCGTACGATAACTAAACGCATTGAAATTTATATCGAGACGAATTGAAATTAAATAAAATATATAATAATAATCAACATCAGCCGCTTCCTTTCCTTTCAGCCGTGATCCTGTCATCTCTCAAAACCCTGTTGCGAGTTTTCTCCCACACGCTACCCTCCCTTCAAAGCACGTTCCTCGTGCTTCCAAAACAATCTAGCCGACCTACCCTCGTTTTATTTTAACAAAGCTTCGCCAAAAATAAAGCACACGAATATGGCTTCCAGCGAAATCTAATTTCAAACCGAGTTCGTATTCTTTTCTTTCTTGCTTCTCTCAAAATCTTGCTTTCCTCTTTCGAAACCAGTCACGATTCATGGCCGCTCGCTATCATACTCGTTCGTATAAAAAATATATATAATAATAACGATTCAGAAATCTCAATTCGAGCTCGAGCAGTCACTCGATTTCATCGGCACCTGGGGGAGATAGGATTGTCGCGATTTGCTATGGTATTTCATCGCGCAGTGGCTAGGGCTTCGGAGTAAGGTGCGAGGGCACGATGTTGTGGCCGAGGGAGGGAAACGCCGTGGGGCAGTCGTGTTTCTAGTCATGGGTTGTTCAAGGGATGCTGCGGCTTAGTGATGTTTCGCGAGGAGGGAGGTTGTACGCGAGAAATCAGGCACGTGGTGACCGGAGGAGGGTTTGGCGAGCAAGCTAGGGCGTGGGTGGCTTTGCTTTGACAGTAAGGTATTCGTCATCATTTACTTTCAATTTAAAATATATATACTTTCAATTTCTGTTTTAGTTAAATTCACAGTAATTAAATTTTAGTTTAAAATATGTATATATACGTAGGATAGAAATTTATATTGTAAGAATTATTCTTAGAACAAGAAATACATATATAACTTACAGTAAGTTATTTTGATTTAAATAATTTACATTGAGATAGTATAGTTAATAGAAAGTCATTTTTTCACAGTAAGGTTTAAGATATCGATTTTAAATAGATAAACAATAAACATATAGTATAAATATATATAAAAGATTTTGACAAATAAAAGGGGTTTTTAATGTTGAAAAATTTATATAAGTTATATTTTTATCAATTCTATATAAGTATATATATATATATATATATGTAGTTTCAAAAGAAAATAAATATACCTATATACGTTTTAAAGTTATTATTTTAAAACCAAATGGTTAGTTTAAATTAAATTGATGGTTAATTTAATCAGTGGTTAATTATTGGTAGATTATCTTGGATATTGATAAATCATACCGTAAAGAGTTAAAAACTAAATCATTAGCTGATTGGCTTTTATTGAAAAGAAAATGATTAGTTGGATAAATTTTTAGTCAATTAAATAATCTGATTAATTGTATAATTATTCTCACAAGGTCCGAAATCATGGAAAATCAAGTCGGATTGGATGAATTGCAAATTAAATCAAAGGTGAGTTAATCTCACTCAGTTAAATAAATTTTAAATGATTAAATTTAAATAATTGCTTGAAATGGTTGAATTGATTTATGTACTGTAGTGTGGTATATATATTTGGAATTGGCATTTTATATTGTGCTAACATTGGTGGATGCAGGTAGAACAGGTTGGAGGGATCCAACTGGAACCCTCAACTTTATTTAATTACTTAATATTCTCTTTCCGACTATTCCATATCCTGTAATGGATTATGTGGGAATACTGAATGCTATGGCTTGATTGTTTTAAATCGGGCAATAATTAATTACTAAATATATAATTTGAGTTTTGAAAATGAAAATAAAAGGAGTGGAAGCGTAAGTAAAATAATTATAGCAAAGTTGAATAAATCTATGAAATAAATTGGAAAGGAAATAAAGTGACTTTAAAATTCTAGTAAATAGGGCTTGTGTATGGGAAGGAAATTTAAAATAAACAGAGAGTTCATGGAACTAAATTTCAATGTTATTGTTTAAAAGAACAAACATTTATTTTAAATTGAGGATTTAAATTATTTAAGAAGAATAAAGAAGAAATTGGGAATAACCTGAGATTAGTATATTTCAGCTAAAGGAGTTAAAAATCAAATTGAAATATATAATAAAGTCCACATTTAATGAAGTTTGAAAAGAACCGATAAGTAAAGAAATTTATTTTAAATGAAATGATTTGGGAATCAATTTGGAAAATTGATTTAAGTGATCGAGATTTCGAAATTTCTTTCTGAATAACCAAGTACGTTTTCAAAGTAAGTTTTTAAATATAAGTTAATAGTTTTAAAAATGTTTAAAAGGTATGTTTTGAAAAATTTATTATTTCAAATATTTAATTTCTAAAGCAAATATTTCCTTTTAATATATTATAGCATTAATTATTTAAAAGTGATTTAGTATTTGTTTTAAAAGTGAAAACCTGATTTATATTTTATAAAGTAACCTTATTTTCTCAAATTCATATAATGTGTATTTTTAACAAATTATTTAAGTAGTTTTATCCTAAGTATTTTAAAGTATATATTTCAAAGTAAAGTATTTAAAATTATTTTTTTTTTTAAAAAAATCTATTTTTGTGCTTGGTGATTTCAGAGGAGATAGTAAATATTCGGGAAAGTTTATCCCGAAAGGAAAGATGATTTTGAAACTGTTTTCAAAGGATTGAAAATAGAAATATATCTTTGAGGATATTTTGAGATAAATAAATAATTTGGAAAATTATTTATTGTTTGATGGATGTTTGTGAATATTAATTTATAGTTAAATCACTGACTATCAATATTGGACAAATGCGCTGATCGTTTCGAAGAGACCGGGATCGAGATTTATTTCTCGAAAACCACTTCGATCCGGTTTGTTCGTTTCGTGAAAACGATTTTGGATTCGAAGATGGAGCAGTAAAGTGCAAGGGCTAATCGCTACTAATCCTGAGAATATTTCCAAAATGGATGTAGTAGGAATAGTGCCTTTGGTTCCGTTCGAACCCGGGACGGACTTGTACGGATGAATGCTTGCGAAACATCGTCAGGTGGACGATGGGCATTCTAAGGGATATGTTCTAAAAAAAGGTAATGCATAGCCTCAAGCCTCATCAAATGGGAATGACTGAAAATCAGGGGATATGCAGCAAGGCTAGGTGGGTAGCACCCAAGCAGGGTGAGGTCATTTCAGTCTAGATGTCCCTTTTTATTTTCGGCTTAGTGGTGCGGTTGGTGATCCCAACCGTGGGGTGATCTCACTCGAGACTGTCCAGTAAGCGATGGTTCCGGCCTTGTGTTGCAGGGGATGAAGGGAGTAATCCTCGGTACGATGATCCAGGCCCCGTACTGTGACAGGTGGTACCCCAGTGCCTAGTCATTGGTGGATATCCATTCTCCCTACGAGCCTTGTACGAGTTTTGTTTGTATTACCCACTTTGTGGCTAGTAGCTGGAATTTAATAATGTAACAATTTCGGCTATTTTATAAGTACTTGTATATAGACCTTATTATAATATCAGAGGATTTCTATAAAAATCGCTTTAGCTATCGTAAGGTAAAAACCCGACATGTTTATTTGTGGCGTGGTCTTACGAGATGCTTTTGTTTTCAAAGGATTTTTGAAACTTTAATAATAAATTGGGTGTGATTTTCTCACGCTGGTATTCCAGACTAACTCGGGTATTATTTAACTGTAATGCTCGGGTCATACCAAGTATTATAGGATACAGGATATGTTGCCGTGGAGCTCAGGAGACGAGCTGGATGACGATACGCACATTCGTACTTGTTTATATTTATATATTCCGCTGTTTGAGTTATTGTGTATCTTGAGTTGTTGTGTATCCATTGTATGAGATTGATGTTGAGATGTGATGGATGTACTCTGATGATGTAATATATAAACAAAACATTTGATTTTGAGTAAAGATCATTTATTATCTATTATATTTTACTCCGCTGCAATGGTTAGATTCTGTTGTTGTTTTCTATTTTCTTCTTCTTCCACTTCTTCTTCTTTAACCCAAATGGTTCGTATTTCTGTGCAACTTGAGTTGATTGTTGTAGAATAGTGTTGACTCAAGGGGTACGGATTTGCGGGCTGTTACACTTGGTATCAGAGCTTAGGTTGGTGATAACCTTGGCTTTGGTGGGAATTACTCATTTAAATTAGAGTCCGTAGTACTCTATAATGAGTTTGAGCGTATTAATAAATATGAGCGCGTATTTGTTAGTGAATATAAATTGTTTTAATATTGTGTTGATTGGTTTATTGAGTGGCATATGAACCTTCGTCGGCACAGTCTGTACAACTGTATCGAAGGGGTTTCTAAACACTTGAATAGAACAATTGACACGATATTGTTTTAAATATGGGTGAATGAAATAATTTTACCCAAAAACATATTTTGATATAAAGAATAGTTTTTGACAACTATTTAGCTAATATATGGTTGCTTGGATGTTAGGAAGAATAATGTTAAAGCATTATCATTGATAAGTGAGAATTTGACTAGAAATGGAAATGTAACTAAAATTTAAGGAAATAAATTCATTATAAAATGAAATTTATAAATATGTATTATAAATGTAATTTATGCATTAAAATACAATTAAATAAGAATTTGTACAAAAAAAAGTGTACAAATGAATTATAGTTAAAATTTATCTAAGCAGGCTTTAGAAGTTTAAAATCCCGGAGATTTGGAAATGTTTATCGAAGTGTTTTAATGATAAATAATGGCATTATTGTTTTGGAAGTAATTCTGAATGGAAATTTGTTTTAAAATGGATTTTGGAAGTGAAATAGCATTGAATTCACTTCAGTCACTGGAAAATAACTTCGGTGATGACTGCAGCATCATCGATGTTCATTTTCGAGTTTCTAAGTGATGGATTGCTACCAAAAATTGATTTGCTCAGAAAAGTTAGTTGTTTTTGTAAATTTCAAAGGAAATTTGTTGGGAATAAAACCAGAATTGGTTTAATTTTTGAGAAATATGATTTGAGATGTTGAAGTTTTCAAAATGATTTGAAACCAAAAGCCGTGTGTTTAAAAATCCTGATGAGATAAGTTGTAAGCTTATAAATTAAGATGATTTTTAAATCAGGAAGGAGATATAAGCTTTGAATGTTGGAAGGTAAATTTAAAGGGAAAAGTTAAAAATGAAATTTACTTGGATGGGAAATAAAAAATTTGACTGGATTGACATTAACTGGGTAGGCTGAAAATAATATCCAGTTATATTTACATTAAATTGAAATCGAATTGAGTTAAATAAACCTGAGTTAAAATAAAATTGAATTTGAATAAAAATTCAATTGAGTTATCAAATGGAATTAGATTCTTACCTGAATAAATGGAAATAAGTTGGATAAGGATTGAATTGAAATAAATAAATCAGAATAACTTATAAGAGAATTAAAAATCCATAGGAATGAAATATGCTTGGGTTATAAATAAGCATAAGGCTTGAGTTAAAAATAAAAGAATAATATATTCAAGCCTATGAGGAATGGAATAGTGTAAATAATAAGTTGTGACTTATAAAATTGAAAATGGAATACAAATCCAAAATAAATATTTTGATGAATTGGAAAATGAAAGAAAAATCCAAACTTGAATTGTAAAGTATATTGAACTTAAGAAAATCAAATGAAGTGATATTTGGAATAAAAATTCAAGTGTTGGATTATAAATAAGGGAAGAACTAATTAGATAATAAATTAGTTAATGAAATTAAATTGTGAGTTTGTGATGAAGTTGGAAATAAACTCAAGTTATAAATTAAAATTTGATTCAAATTGTTGATGAAGTGAAAGTAATTGAGAATGAAGTTGAATTGTGAGTTAATTAAATTGGATGGTAAATGGATAGTGGATTTAGAACTTGAGTTATTAATTTAAATTTAACTTGAAGTGGTAATAAATTGAATATAATTTGAAATGTATCGAATAAAAATATAAATGGATTAAAATAATAATAGTATGAATTGCAAATAAAATTTAAATCAGTGAAGATAACTTGGAAGATAGCCAGGTAATAAATTGAATGAGTTGAGTCTGGAAAGTTAAATTCTATAATAACCAATCAAATGAAACTGCAAATTTAAAATGAGATTTAATTGAGAGAGAATTAAGTTGTAAAATGAAAATGAGCTTAAGTATAAAGTGAAGTAAATTGACTGAAGCTAAACAAATGGAAGAGTTGAATTAAATTCAACTTAAAACTAAGTGTAATGATATTGGATTGGATTTAAATCTAGTAAAAATGAATTTGGATAGAAATAGAATTTGGTGGGTTATAAATAATATTAATGGAATGAAATTCCAGAAGAAATAATTGTAAGCCATTTAAAAATTATTAAGGAATTGAAATAACTTGAGACAATAAGGGAAATAAAATGTTTCGAGTTTATTAGAATGGTTTAAGTAAATGTGGATAAACTAATTATATTGAATAAATAAATGATGGAATAAATAAGTATCAAATAAAATGTGGTTTAAATAAGTTGAGAAATGGTTATTGAATGATATAACTTGGTTTGTTTTGAGTTAAATAAAATAGTTTGGAATAAACATAAATACTTGTTTATTCACATAGATCTCGTCAGACTGCATAGAATAAATTGTCATTGGATGTTAATGGAAGTAATTAAGATGCTATGTATTGATAGAAGTAAAATAAATTGATTTTGAAAGCAATTGAATTAAATATTAGCTCAGTTTGCTTAAAAATAAATTAAATGTAAATGATTGAGATTAAAACCATTTTAAATTGATGAGGTTGTATACGAATGGATTGAAAACCATTCAAATTGCATAAAAATGGTTTATAAATAAATTGGAACAGTTGAATTAACATGGAAATTGTAGAAGTTGCTTATGGAAAAATGTTTGGTGTGAATTTCTTTTAGAATTCATATGTTTTAACTATTGCAAGTAAGTGAACTGTGTTAAACTTCTTATATTTGGCACTTACAAGTTTAAACTGAGTAAGTACAGGTACCTGGAAGCCGTGAGGCTGGATTGGGTTGTGCGATATGCTAAAAATAATAAGCCGCTTGCTTAAAATGCTAAATAAGGTACGCCTACGCAATAAAAATAGGAAATATGAACTGTTTTTAGTTTTTCCGACCGTGTAGGTCGATGTGTATATATTTATCTCTTTTGTCAAATTGCAAAAGCTCCTCCGTACAAAGGAGACTCTGCCAAAATTTTTCGAAAATTTTGGGAGTTAGAAAATGTTTGAAAATTTTTGGAAAATTTATTAACGACAAAACAATTTCAAACTAAGAATTGAAATAAGTTAGTAAATGGAGCTAATTAAAATAATGACGTGAACTAGTTATAAATGAAAATAAAATTTAAAGTTAGAATTGAATATTAATTGATTTCTTATGGAAATGAAAGAATCAATGTGAATAAAAATGGGTATAAACTAAGTGATAGGATGAAAATAAATATAAGAAACACATAAATGCTTATACTAGCTTAAGTAAGGAATGAGACATTCTCAATTGAAAATTGATATTTCAAATATAATCTAAGTAAGTATTTGAGTTAATGGATATTGACATCTGTAAGTGAGTCGATAAAATGTTTTGGGATATTGTGATTGGATATTAGTATTAAGCAGGACATGCAGGTAATCTAAAGGAAAAATAGAATTGGATTGATTTCAAGAAATAAATTTGAAATGCTCGACAAAAAGGTATGTATTTAAAATTTGGTATGGAATTTGATTGGGATTTGGATTTAGCCACTTGGCTTTTTGTTTTCTTTTTGGATTTGGGAGGCCGTAGAGCCATTTTGTAGTTGTACCGAGTCAGCCGCGCAAAGGAGACGCTGGCAAAATTTTTTGGAAATTTAGGGAGTTAGAAAAATTTTGATTTTTTTTTTGATAATTCAAGATTTTGTTTTAAATTGAAACTTGAATAGTTAATCAAATAGTATAGTCGAAACTATGAGAGAGTTGAGAAATTAATAGGGATGATAATGGGTCTTTTATAAAAAGATGGTTGGTTAAATGTTGAACTGTTTGGTTTTAGGTAAAATAGTAAACGGGTATTGGATCATTCTTCCTAACTCGTAATTTCGGGAATGAAATTCTTTTAAGGGGGAAGGAATGTGACGACCCGGAATTTTTAAGCGATTTAAATCGGAATATTTAATCGATTTTAAATATTCAATGGTATAATTTTCAATTGAATTACGAATATCACGATTTATTTGATAATTAATTATCGAATTAAATAACTTGAAATTGAATAAAATGTTGAATCTGGAATTTTAAGCTTGTTAAAAATAATTTGAAGATTTATAAAATCTATATTGATAATATTGAAGATAATAGAAGTTTTAAAATTTAAATTTTATGGTGATTTATTTGGTTTTAAAATTTCATCGTTTAAATTGAATTTAAAAATAGCCGTCCGAGGCACGGTCTCGGAATTTGACGAAACCAGTTCCATTGGATCCGTAATATCGTATTATTATCGGATTTCAAATTTTGTATTGATTGGAGTTGTTGTGTGAGCGTACGATAACTAAACGCATTGAAATTTATATCAAGACGAATTGAAATTAAATAAAATATATAATAATAATCAACATTAGCCGCTTCCTTTCCTTTCAGCCGTGATCCTGTCATCTCTCAAAACCCTGTAGCGAGTTTTCTCCCACACGCTACCCTCCCTTCAAAGCACGTTCCTCGTGCTTCCAAAACAATCTAGCCGACCTACCCTCGTTTTATTTTAACAAAGCTTCGCCAAAAATAAAGCACACGAATATGGCTTCCAGCGAAATCTAATTTCAAACCGAGTTCGTATTCTTTTCTTTCTTGCTTCTCTCAAAATCTTGCTTTCCTCTTTCGAAACCAGTCACGATTCATGGCCCCTCGCTATCATACTCGTTCGTATAAAAAATATATATAATAATAACGATTCAGAAATCTCAATTCGAGCTCGAGCAGTCACTCGATTTCATCGGCACCTGGGGGAGATAGGATTGTCGCGATTTGCTATGGTATTTCATCGCGCGGTGGCTATGGCTTCGAGTAAGGTGCGAGGGCACGATGTTGTGGCCGAGGGAGGGAAACGCCGTGGGGCGGTCGTGTTTCTAGTCATGGGTTGTTCAAGGGATGCTGCGACTTAGTGATGTTTTGCTAGGAGGGAGGTTGTACGCGAGAAGTCAGGCACGTGGTGACCGGAGGAGGGTTTGGCGAGCAAGCTAGGGCGTGGGTGGCTTTGCTTTGACAGTAAGGTATTCGTCATCATTTACTTTCAATTTAAAATATATATACGTTTCGATTTCTGTTTCAGTTAAATTCACAGTAACTAAATTTTAGTTTAAAATATGTATATATACGTAGGATAGAAATTTATATTGTAAGAATTATTCTTAGAACAAGAAATACATATATAACTTACAGTAAGTTATTTTGATTTAAATAATTTACATTGAGATAGTATAGTTAATAGAAAGTCATTTTTTCATAGTAAGGTTTAAGATATCGATTTTAAATAGATAAACAATAAACATATAGTATAAATTTATATAAAAGATTTTGACAAATAAAAGGGGTTTTTAATGTTGAAAAATTTATATAAGTTATATTTTTATCAATTCTATATAAGTATATATATATATATATGTAGTTTCAAAAGAAAATAAATATACCTATATACGTTTTAAAGTTATTATTTTAAAACCAAATGGTTAGTTTAAATTAAATTGATGGTTAATTTAATCAGTGGTTAATTATTGGTAGATTATCTTGGATATTGATAAATCATACCGTAAAGAGTTAAAAACTAAATCATTAGCTGATTGGCTTTTATTGAAAAGAAAATGATTAGTTGGATAAATTTTTAGTCAATTAAATAATCTGATTAATTGTATAATTATTCTCACAAGGTCCGAAATCATGGAAAATCAAGTCGGATTGGATGAATTGCAAATTAAATCAAAGGTGAGTTAATCTCACTCAGTTAAATAAATTTTAAATGATTAAATTTAAATAATTGCTTGAAATGGTTGAATTGATTTATGTACTGTAGTGTGGTATATATATTTGGAATTGGCATTTTATATTGTGCTAACATCTGTGGATGCAGGTAGAACAGGTTGGAGGGATCCAACTGGAACCCTCAACTTTATTTAATTACTTAATATTCTCTGTTCCGACTATTCCATATCCTGTAATGGATTATGCGGGAATACTGAATGCTATGGCTTGATTGTTTTAAATCGGGCAACAATTAATTACTAAATATATAATTTGAGTTTGGAAAATGAAAATAAAAGGAGTGGAAGCGTAAGTAAAATAATTATAGCAAAGTTGAATAAATTTATGAAATAAATTGGAAAGGAAATAAAGTGACTTTAAAATTCTAATAAATAGGGCTTGTGTATGGGAAGGAAACTTAAAATAAACAGAGAGTTCATGGAACTAAATTTCAATGTTATTGTTTAAAAGAACAAACATTTATTTTAAATTGAGGATTTAAATTATTTAAGAAGAATAAAGAAGAAATTGGGAATAATCTGAGATTAGTATATTTCAGCTAAAGGAGTTAAAAATCAAATTGAAATATATAATAAAGTCCACATTTAATGAAGTTTGAAAAGAACTGATAAGTAAAGAAATTTATTTTAAATGAAATGATTTGGGAATCAATTTGGAAAATTGATTTAAGTGATCGAGATTTGGAAATTTCTTTCTGAATAACCAAGTACGTTTTCAAAGTAAGTTTTTAAATATAAGTTAATAGTTTTAAAAATGTTTAAAAGGTATGTTTTGAAAAATTTATTATTTCAAATATTTAATTTCTATAGAAAATATTTCCTTTTAATATATTAAAGCATTAATTATTTAAAAGTGATTTATTATTTGTTTTAAAAGTGAAAACCTGATTTATATTTTATAAAGTAACCTTATTTTCTCAAATTCATATAATGTGTATTTTTAACAAATTATTTAAGTTGTTTTATCCTAAGTATTTTAAAGTATATATTTCAAAGTAAAGTATTTAAAATTATTATTTTTTTAAAAAAAAATCTATTTTTGTGCTTGGTGATTTCAGAGGAGATAGTAAATATTCGGGAAAGTTTATCCCGAAAGGAAAGATGGTTTTGAAACTTTTTTCAAAGGATTGAAAATAGAAATATATCTTTGAGGATATTTTGAGATAAATAAATAATTTGGAAAATTATTTATTGTTTGATGGATGTTTGTGAATATTAATTGATAGTTAAATCACCGACTATCAATATTGGACAAATGCGCTGATCGTTTCGAAGAGACCGGGATCGAGATTTATTTCTCGAAAACCACTTCGATCCGGTTTGTACATTTCGTGAAAACGATTTTGGATTCGAAGATGGAGCAGTAAAGTGCAAGGGCTAATCGCTACTAATCCTGAGGTTATTTCCAAAATGGATGTAGTAGGAATAGTGCCTTCGGTTCCGTTCGAACCCGGACGGACTTGTACGGATGAATGCTTGCGAAACATCGTCAGGTGGACGATGGGCATTCTAAGGGATATGTTCTAAAAAAAAAGGTAACGCTTAGCCTCAAGCCTCATCAAATGGGAATGACTGAAAATCAGGGGATATGCAGCAAGGCTTAGTGGTGCGGTTGCTGATCCCAACCGTAGGGTGATCTCACTCGGGACTGTCCAGTAAGGGATGGTTCCGGCCTTGTGTTGCAGGGGATGAAGGGAGTAATCCTCGGTACGGTGATCCAAGCCCCGTACTGTGACAGGTGGTACCCCAGTGCCTAGTCATTAATGGAAATCCATTCTCCCTACTAGCCTTGTACGAGTTTTGTTTGTATTACCCACTTTGTGGTTAGTAGCTGGAATTTAATAATGTAACAGTTTCGGCTATTTTATAAGTACTTGTATATAGACCCTATTATAATATCAGAGGATTTCTATAAAAATCGTTTTAGCTATCGTAAGGTAAAAACCCGACATGTTTATTTGTGGCGTGGTCTTACGAGATGCTTTTGTTTTCAAAGGATTTTTGAAACTTTAATAATAAATTGGGTGGAGCTCAGGAGACGAGCTGGATGACGATACGTACATTCGTACTTGTTTATATTTATATATTCCGCTGTTTGAGTTATTGTGTATCTTGAGTTGTTGTGTATCCATTGTATGAGATTGATGTTGAGATGTGATGGATGTACTCTGATGATGTAATATATAAACAGAAACATTTGATTTTGAGTAAAGATCATTTATTATCTATTATATTTTACTCCGCTGCGATGGTTAGATTCTGTTGTTGTTTTCTATTTTCTTCTTCTACCACTTCTTCTTCTTTAACCCAAATGGTTCGTATTTCTATGCAACTTGAGTTGATTGTTGTAGAATAGTGTTGACTTAAGGGGTACGGATTTGCGGGCTGTTACAGAAATGTTTTCAAATAAAGCCTTGACTTGTAAATTATTATGAAATAAATGGATGTTGCAATAAATGGTTATAAATAAAGTTGTGATAACTTTAAACTCGAACAATGTCTTATAAAAAGGAATTTAGTTTAATAAATGGGTTATAAACGTATGAAAATATCTTATGAAATGATTTGCAAATAAATGCAGTATTAAATGAGAAATATTACACATGAAATGAATGTAATTTAAATTAAAGAGAAATATAAGCAATATTGTGAGAATGGATATATTAATGTTTATATCAAAAGGAGAAATTCTATGAAACAAATATTAAGTATGAAGTTGATTTGAAAATTATTGATTTGGAAAGGTACTCAATTTGAAAGCGAAATCTTGTATAATTGAAGTCTATACAAGTGCGATTTGATACTATTGATTTTGGAAGGTATTCGATTTGAAAATGGAATCTTATATATAATGGACTTTATATAAGTATGATATTTGAAATTATTTGAAAAGGTACTATATGATACATATTTTCGAAGTAAAGATATGGAAAGTGCCTTCTGCTTGATATCCACTTTGTGGCCACATTGTGGATTCATTCTATCGATATTGTTCTCTCTGATTTTGGTTTTTCGGATGTGATACTCGAATGTCCTACCATGGCGTAACCCATGGTCATTTTTTTGGGTAGCGTAATCCATAAGGCAGAGATTGCTTAAAGGGTATGGATGTTTCCTAGAGGATCCAGGCGTGACCATTGTTATTTATCCTACGGTCTACCTGTTTTGTTTTCGTGGCGTAATCCGCAAGGCAAAGATTGCTTAAAGGGTATGGATGTTTCCTTGGGGATCCAGGCGTAACCATTGTTATGTATCCTGCGGTCCATAGTTTTGGTTATCATGGCGTAATTCGCAAGGCAGTGATTGCTTAAAGGTACGGATGTTTCCTGGGGGGTCCAGGCATAACCATTGTGTATCTGCGATCCAGGTGATTTGTTTGGATTGTACTTTCCATATCGGTTTTGAAAGTTTTTCTAGTATTTTCACTGGTTGTTGAAACAGGTCTACTAAGTATTTGGAGAATTCTAGCCTTGCACCTGATCAACGCACAGAGTCTGCAAGAAGTAGGATAAACCTGTTAAGACATCGAGTTATAAAAGCATTTTGATAAAGTATTATATAAAAGATATTTTGGTCAACTTTTTTTTCTTTTCTAAATACTTTAAAATGTTTAAAATACTATCTATTTATGTACAACATGGTTTATTAGTGTTGCAAATATCATGAGAAATTACTAATTCAATAAAACATATTTAAAGTAAATGATTATTGATTTATTAATAATGTGAAGAGTATCTTGAGATAAAACTAATAAATTTATAAATAATGGATTTAAGGGTTTCAATAGCTTCTTTGTAAATGTAAGTAATGACGTAAATAATTATTTTTAAATAGCTTACATATATTTACAAGATGTTATTTAAAATATTTAAATGGTACTTAAAAATGAAGCAAGAAATTTTACAAATGAATTTTTGAACATTGTTAAGGTATTAAAGATGATTTATTTGCAAATGAAGCTTTCAAATGAATATTGCAAGTAAAATTTATATAAGTTTCTTTGAATGTAGAATTTGAAGATATTATGTAAATGGAAAAAAATTGATTTGAGAAGTTTATTTATAGTAATATACTTGGAAAATAAATTTGAATCTCTATTTTGCAAGTACAAGTTGGAATATTTAATTGATTTCGAAGTACTAATAGTAAATTTATTGGTTCATTTACTGTTTGAATTTTTGTATTAAACCATAATAAATGTTTTTCCATGATTTGAATATTCATTTTAAAACATGTAACGACCCAGGATTTTTAGTAATTAAGATTTGAATATTTAATTAATTTTAAATATTAATATGCGAATTTACAAGTCAAATAAATTTTTATTTGAATAATTGGATTTAATTGGATAATTAAATCAATAATTTAATATGTTAAATTATGAAATAATTGAAAATTGAGTTAAATATGATCGAAAATGATTTGTAAAATTTTATTTTATTATATTGGAGTTAGAATGATATTTTAGAACTTTTAAAATCGAATTAAAAGTTAATTTGTGAAAATTGAATATTTTAATATTAAAATCGACTAGTGAAAATAGTCAATTTTTGAACAGTCTCAGAATTGAACGAAACCAGTTCCATTGGATCCGTAATAGTTAGTTATTACCGGATTTCAATTTTCGTGTCAATCGGATTTACCGTTTGTCCGGTACGAATTAAAACGCCTAGAAAATCGCTTAAATCGATTTAATTTAAATTGAACGTTTATAGCCATAACTCGCACAGATGTTCGAATTAGCTTCCGAAACCTGTTCCATTGTGTCCGGAACATGGGGTAAACCCTAGAAACGTCAGTTTCGGCGCGTAAATCGGAGTTTGGAAAATCGAAATGAATAGTGTTCGATTTTTTTCCCTATAAATAGATCAACAATTCTCACAAAAATTTAAAAAAAAAAAAAAAATGAAACTAGGGTTTCAGCAGCCGCCACCATAGAACCGAAGGCCGAAATCTTTCCATCTTCTTCCCCAAATCTCTTCAAATCCATGAAGTATTACAACAAACTTTCTAAAGCAAACTTGTAGAGCATCACATGATCTTTAAATCCAACGGTGGATTTGCGTTGAAGTGGCTTGGATTCGCTGGAATTAGCACGTGAAGTTGCTGCGTTCGAATGAATTTCGTGACAAAATGGTAGCACCGGGTTGGACCGCACTTGGCGTGGGGGTGTGGTGGTGGTAGGCGCGCGATATGGTGGTCGTTGATCGACCTAGAGGCGATCGAGGAAGCGGCAGTTTCAAACCCTAAGGGGCGAGCTTCATGGGTTCGTGCGTTCGAACTCCCCTGGGAAGCATGCGTGAAGATGGAAGCTAGTAGTGGCCAGGATTTCTTGCTTGTGAGATGAACGGTCCTGATGTGAATTTGGTTAAGAAAATAAAAATTTAATTTGTTAATTATTATGTTATAAATCGTGTAATCTTAGAAAATCCATAACTTTTTCATACGAGGTCGAAAACGCGCGAAACTAGTTGCGTTGGAATCGTATGGACGAGCACTACGCGATGGAGTTGGATTGGAGTCGTTTGGAGTTAGTGAGAATTTTGGGTAAATTTAAACGTCCGTTTAATTTTATTCGAAATAAATCGCTAAAACGAAATTAAAATCAAGGTGAGAACTTCTCACTCAATCGAATCAGTTTCGATTTTATTTTAAATAGTTAGATTTAAAATATTTGAATGCATGTTTGAATGATGATTGTTATCTATTGATTGTTAAAATAGACATTATGCGCCGTTAGTAAGCGGACGTTATTTATTAAAAACATATACCGCGAATATTTCATAAACAGTGACATTGGTATTATATATAATAGAAATATATATATATATATATATATATTGGCATATGTATATATTGGAGTTATTGATTTCCCGCATTTTTTGTTTAGCGGATGAGACCCTATTGCGCCGTCTATTAAGCGGATAATATTTTAAATCCCATATACCGCGATAATTTCGTACTGGAGCAAAATTGGTATTGTGCTAATGTTTGTGGATGCAGGAAAACAGGTTGGAGGGATCCAACTGGATTCCTCAACAGTTTTTATTTGATTTCAGATATTTTGATATTTGATGGATTATCATATCAATATATGATATCGTTGTTGTCGTGATTGACTATTTGGTATGTAGCATCATTGGACCAAATTTTGAAACTTTAAAATGATTTTTAAAGTGATTTTTGAAAATATACTATATTTTTGGAATTGATCCATTTTAAATAAATAAACGTTATAATTTTTAAAGTTATAAAATTATGGTTTTTGTGAAATATAGTTAAAAGCTGATTTTTGAGAAATATGAACTAATGATTTTATAAAATAGTTTAAATCGGGATTTTCTGAATTTATTATTGAAAGTTTAAAAATAGGATTTTTAAAATTTGATTATTTTATAAATCAAAGGAAATGGTGAAATTATTTAGGAGTTTAATGACATTTTAAAATATTAATAGGAATTGATTTGTATAAGAGATTTATAAATGGATATTTATAAATTGAAATATTGACATTATAAAACGAGCTTTTATAAGTGTTAGAATGAATTTCATAACTGAATGGAATTTATAGAATTATAAACGTAGAAGTTATAAATGAAATTTTATAAGCAGTAGGTCTATAAAATTTATAAAATCATTAAAAGAATGGTTTTGAAATAAATAAATGAATCTTATAAGTTATAAGATTTATAATTTGGAAAGTCTTAAAAAGAACGATTTTGTAAAATAATCGTTTTATAAGTATTTAACTTATAATGTGAACTTTTGTTTTATAATTGAGTTATAAATCGAATAGGTTAATAAAGGAATTTATAAAGGAAGTAGTTATAAAATAAATAGAAATGGAATTTATAAACGTTGTTTTATAAATTCGCAAATGACTTATTTTGATAAGAAAATTGTTGAAACCTATTAATGGAGTTATATTCACATTTTTGACTGTGAATGATCCTTTAAAATAAAATGAATAGAAGTGATGAAAGTTGTTAACGTAGTATATTCACGTTTTTGAATAGTGAATAATATGTTAAAGAAATTGTTTTGAATGAGATGTTTAAATTGAATTAAAACGATCTAACGATGTTTTAAAATGTGTTAAGATGCGAAACCATAGATTTCAACATTTATTGTTGAAATAGACGTTTTCGAGAAATAAAAGGAAATGGTGGACTATAACACTGTTGTTATAGTAAATGATTTCCGAAAGGAAATGTTTTGTATAGTATTGGGATTTATATATCTATTTAAACTTCGAATCCCTATACTAGTGATTTTGGGACGTCGTAACGATGTTTTACGCAACATTCGTTTTGGCCCAAATAAATATGTTTAAGAGAATGATTTCTTTAAAGAATGAAATATATACTTAATTTCGATTTAAGTATATTGAATATTTTCCAAGTGTTGAAAATAAATAAAATTGTGAATTACTTATGAATAAGTAGGTATGGAAATGTTTTCCAATATAAAGTGGATATTTTGAGAATTTATCTTTTTGAAGATAAATTTAAATGAAAAATTGAAATCAAATATTCATAGATATTTTGGATTATAAATTCACTATTGAATTTATAAAAGAAAGTGGAATTTGTTTAAAAATAAATATTGATTTATTTTTGAAGTGTGAAAACTATATATCTAGTAAAGATATTTTGGAAAATAAATAATTTGGAAAATTATTTGGAAACTGGTGATGTGTGCATATCCATTGATAGTTCAATAACCGACTATCAATATTTCCCTTTGAATGGGTATTTGATGTGATTTGTTTTGAATTTGAATGCCACACTTATTTTTGAATAAGCGCTCACTATTCGGGTTAACCGGGAAAGGACCATGGGGTCGTATAACCCATTCCGAATATGTGATACGTCGTTATGAATTGCATTGAAGATCGGTGTTGAAGACCCGGTATTTGCGAGTGCGATAGGATGACCTGTCGATTGACTCTGCACCGAGTAGCTACGGTATAGAGTTCTCCATATGTGATGGTGAATCCGATCAGGATTGTGAATATCCGGATTGCAAGGACTTCTTTGTAAGTGCCTTCGGTTTTGTTCGAGCCCGGAACAGACTTGTATGGATTGTATGTCTGACATTACAAGTTGAGATGTAAAGCCGATTTCTTTCAAATATATTTCTGTTGGTGGCGAAGAATTTATTCTTTAGCTTAACACCCTTCTCTGAGACGTACGAGCTCAGAGGTTATGTAGTTGAATGTTATCAGCGATATATTCCCAATTTGGTAATGTGACATGCTGAGTGTTGCTGTAAATGATCATTGTGTTGATTATTTGTGATAGGATCATTTATTTGATCGTCTATCTTGGTGATCATTTCTATGATCATTTGTTGACCCAAAGCATGGCTTTTGTATAAAGTATGTTTTTGTGGACGTGACTTCGTCGAGCCTCACACCCCGTGAATGGTCAAAACAGGAAAGATGCGGCAAGGTTATGAGGGGTAGTGCCCTTTAGGATGTGTGCATTTCCTTCTGGAAAAGGGTGGTATCATGGTATGGAGCCCAGATACTTACTCATGTTGAAAACACTTTGTTATGATTGTGTGAATTGATTACGAGCGCTCGGTTAAAAGGTCCCAAAGGACCGGGGGATGGCATATTCGGTCAGTTGTTACTCAGTTAGGGGTAACCCGGCCTTGTGTTGGTAGAGATCCGGTTTGGTTCTCGGGGATGTCCATCCAGAGGCATTCTCATGTGGCAATGGGAAGTTCCTTGGCCTGATCATTCGTTGGAAATCCAAAGAAACAATACGAGACTTGTACGGTTTTAGTTGTATAACCTGCTATGGAATGTGGCGGTAACCTGCTATTGAACATAGTTAGCTATAGTAGGCATAGTTCGGAATGTCTATGCTGGCTAAGATTTATATTCTACTTTCGAAATGAATTTTCTCTACACTATGCACTAGTAATAATATCAAATGTTCTTTTAAATGCGTATCAAGCATCTTTGACTATCATAAGGAGAAATCTCCTCCGATTCTGCGTTTGCATTGTGTGTGTGTGCGGGAGGCCTTATGGTAGTCTCATTTTTAAAAAGCATTGCGAATTGAATTAAAAATATTCCTCTATTTTGATTTTAAAGATAAATAAACTGTTTTGAGTTCTCACACCAGTCACATGACTGACTCGGAGTTTATTGTTTTCCTTCCTAAACTCTGGGTGCCCACCAATTTCCACACGGGCAGTTAAGAGTTAGGTTTATCAGGATATTCTGGATATTCTGGAGTTGCTGGAGGCAAGCTGGATGGCATGGCGTATTACTAGTTATATAGTATTTCTTTTTCCGCTGCACTGTTTGTTGTTGTTGTTGTTGTACACTCTGATGATATAATGTATAAAATGTAATAACTGATATAGTTCTTTGTTTAAAGATTATTCATTTATTATTATATGTTGTTCCGCTGCGAATTGTGAGATTCTGTTGTTGTTCTTTGTTGTTTTCTTTCTGTTCCGTTCTATGTTTTCTCTATTTTCTATTTTCCTTTCTCTCTCTATTCTTCTTATCTCTTCTTCTATTCTTTTTTTTTCTTTTCCCTCCATTTTCTATTTTCTATCTTTTTCTCTCTTTTTCTTTGTCTTTCTTTTTCTTAAACCCATAACATTTCGGGTTTCCGGCCTTCGATTTCTCGGCAGTCGATAAAGTGAGTATCGATGTTGAATTTTCGAAAGTCGAAAATTTTCGGGGCGTTACAAAACAAGTGTGTAAAATTAGTTATGAAGATATGAAATTTTAAACTGATTTAGAACTTTAATGTAAGATTTGAGTACTCTGTTAGTTTCAGTTTAATAATCTTGAGTTTATACTTATTTTAAAAATAACGAGTCTAATAAATTATCGGATTTAAGGAAGTTTATTTTAAGTTTATTATAATGTTTTGATATAAATTTCTAACAGTGTTTTATAATTTTGAAAAATCTTTGCATAATGCTATGAGGATGTTTTAAATATATCTTATATTTTTACTAAGTGAATGAGGTTAATGTTTTAACTGAATTTTTAGATATGTTGAAATATTTCTTTTCTCTTCAAGGGCAAATACCAAAAACTTAAATTTTATTCAATAACCGAATGGAGTTATAAAAATAAGTTGTAGGACAGTAGAAGCTTAAGTAATATTTTTTTTGAAATGATTCATTAATGGCTTAAATATTTAATGGAAACCGAATTGTGTAAGTGATTGATCTTTATATAAATAAATGAATGAAAGGTAAATGATGAAAAAAAACCAATCGAATAAACTTAAATAAATTTAAAATTCTTGTTGTTTAGCTGGTGGTAAGTTTGGTAAAGAATACTTCTAGTTGTTGAGGTTGTTTGACTAATATATTAAGTAATTATCTAAGTCTGTTGAGCATAGGGTACACTTGACGGTTTATTCATCACCTTGCATGATTTAAGTTTATTGAACTAAACAAACCATTGGTTTTGGTTACTATGGATGTGTGATGGATTCTTTGGTTGCATAAATGGTTATATTGTTTGTTTGTATATGTTTTATTTTTGAAATATGATACATATATTGAAATTATTGGTATCTTTATTTTCGAACGTATCCGCGCAAAGGAGACTCTGCCGAATTTTTTCAAAAATTTCAGACTTAGAACATCTTTGTAGAGTTTGAGTTATTTTCAAATTTTATTAGACCTTAATACGTAGGTTTAATTGTTTATAAATTGGCTATTTTAAATAAAATATAACAAATTTTGGATTACTTGTTGTATCTTTTTGGGGACGAAAAGTTTTGAGTGGGGGAGAGTGTAACGACCCATAATTTTAAACATTTAAAAGTATTAAATTAAATATGATTTTTTTATAAAATTGTTAAAAATAAAAAAATTAAGATTTTACCGATACAAATTAAATTATAATACAATTTATGAGCTTAAGTAAAATTTCTACTAGTGAAACATGTTTGAATAATGTAAGGATGATAACAAATGCTAGTGTGTATTTTAATAACATTGGTTTGAGTGAACAATTGTAAACTTTTAATTGATTGGAATAATAAATGTTAATAAAGAAAAATAATGTTTCTTTATTAAAGAAGAAATCATATGTTTATTTATTTGAAATGTTTGGTAGCTTAAAGATTGACTGTAGAGATGAGAAACTATTATTTGGTAAGAAATGTATAATTCCTATTTGTATCTAATAGTGTATAATGTGTTTAAATTACTACTAGATAGGAAATAATTGTTCTATTTTTCATTACATTCATTTTGTCCATTTTGAAATTCATCTTTGTAACAAAATTGAAATTAATGTAATTGAATAATTTCAGTTAATGGTAGAGAGTACACCAAATTGTAAATTAATAGGTGTAATTAATCATAGCTTATGTTTTGTGAAAATATAGGGAAAGTTGATTTAATGAAAAGAACATTTATATCAAATAAAATGAACGTTTCATTTGTGAATGCAGGTTAATTTCACTAAAATAAAGAATAAAATGATTGATTTAAAGGTAGAAACATATGCATATTTGAATTGTGTTTTAGCATATAGATGGATTACAAGAGTAGAAAAATAATTTATGTAAGTAAGTTATTTATTACTCTGCTGTATAATCAAAAAATTTATAAACGTGTTTAAATGAATAAAGGAGACAATTATTATATTATTCATCCATTTTAGTTGTCTGTTTTGAAATTTAACTTTGTAAGTAATTGCAATTAATGTACTTGAAATATTTCAATTAGAAAGGAAGAAAATGTCGATTGCAATTAATGGATTTAATAAAAATAACACACCTTTTGTGTCAAACAGAAAGGATGTTTTATTGGAAATAAAAGATCATTTTGAGAGAACCAAATTGAACATTTTCATTTTAAGGTAAGTACTTTTATTTTTTGTGCATAGATAAATGCATACAAATTTGAATATTATTTGAGTTAATGAAGTTAATTTGGTTACGTTTCACCAATTGAATTTCAAAAGGGTTGTGCGATGTACATGGTCCCTTCATTTATTTTGTTATTAATTGTTGCATGTACGTTCTAAAATAGTTATTTCATTATTAACACTTGACTTGTTCATGTCTCCTTCTGTTTAATACCTGAGCCTAGACTTTTAGTTTGTATTTAGTTCTTGCCACCTCGTTTTCGTGTAAACAAAATTTCACTTTCCTTTGGTTTGCAAACTTTTCCATTTCTACGTACATTTCTTTACGCATTATTAATGCCTGAAGCTTTCAAAATAAAACGTGACATTTATTTTTGTCTATCCACCTTAATTTCCTAATTATTAAATACCCCGCAGCTTATTTCTTTCATTTACAGTATATATTTGTGTTCGTTTTTTTGTTAAGTTTTATTGGGTTTGTTTTAGACTAATGGGCTCCTAGTAAACCAAGAGACCTTAGGAAACCTAAGAGGCTTTGGTTCCTTCCTTTCTCACATTTTAACCGTCTATTTTTCTATCTGACTAAAACCAAGTACGTACAAAAAAATTCCTCATTTGAGAAACTTTCTGCTTACCCTTCTTCTTCTTCTTCCTCAAATCTACAGAAAACTTCAAACTTCAAAACTCCTAAATCTCCAAATCAAATTCCATCCTTCCTCCTTCAAAATCGTAGCTTACCTCGCTCCTCTTACCGCCTCCCACCTCCATCACCACCCACAACCCATAGCCAAACCCCCACCTTTCCTCTTCTTTTCTTTCTCTTTTTCCCTTCCCTTTTCCCTCTTCCTTCCCCTTATTTCCATGACTTACATAAGATCTTTTAGTTCTGACTTGAGTGTTTTATCTTTTCATTACGCTCGGGTCAGTCTGAGATTTTCAGTGTATTGGAGACTATTTTCTAAAGGACAAAGATGAAGATTTAATATATTATTGTTATTTATTATTCCACTACATTCTGTGTTCTGCTACATTATTTTTTATTTTTGATGTATGTATAACTCCGATTTGAATTGTAAAAGTGTAAGCAAATTTTATTTGTAACACAGCTTCATGAACTGTTTATTTTATTATTTTATTTTGTCATTCCGCTGTGAGATTCTGTGTTTTATTTTTCCTCCTTTTCTTTTATTTTCTTATTTACCCCATTAACAATCCTCCCTTTTGAATGGTTTGAATTAGACATGTGTAGTTTATTGTCGATTTATACCGTCCAAAAAGGTGGGTCGTTACAAGAACAAAAATAATTAAATAAGAAAAATAGGAAATAAATACTAATAAATGCAGGACTCCACCGGTCGACCGGTCGACCCCCTCTTTTTGGGCTGGTCGACTGCTTACAGAGGAGCAGTCGATTTGTCGAGTACGAGCAGTAGGTTTAAATCTTGGCCCAACGACAGAATTTAATTATTTCACAGCTAGCAGATATGATTGATTCAAACGCCTATAAATACTGTTCTAGCCCATCACTTCTCCTCTCATATTTTTTGATCAAAGCAGCGAAGCTCTACCATTTTCTCTTCTCTACTATTTCTATTAATTATAAAATATTATATTATATGTGTATATATAATCAGAGAATGATTGAAAATAAAAGAGAAGAAGAAAATGAGTGAACCGATACCGCAGAAAAAGGTAAATTTCATAATTACAAATTTATGTTTCCCTTAACCCCAAATATTTTCTTAGATCTATAATTATAACATTATATATATATATATATATCTTATTATACATATTCTTTTGGATTAGAAGGAAAATGAGTCAATTATAGGGATTGATTTGGATTTGGAAGATCTGGAAAGGTGAGTGGACGATTATATTACTTATTTATAACATTGAAATCTATGTCGTTGACTTTAATTAATTACTATGCCTATATAAGATCTGATGAGTTGTGGGCTTAAAACAAAAGCATAGGAATATCGTCTACATATTCTGTAAGACAGGTAATTAAGGTAGCAATGGTATTTACACCCTAGTCTGGAAGTTTGGAAATCAGACCCTAAATTTTCTAAAGGGGAATGCAAATAAGATTGTAAGATTTATCATAGATTAAGGATAATTGGGTGTAATTTGTTAATATTAATTTAGGTTGCCCTAATTTGGCTTGGATTATGAACTTCTATGCTTTAATTCATTGGGAGCATTGTAAGTACAATTTAATTGCATCTATTTCCATGTATTTTCTATAAATTATCTAACTTCACAAATGTATAAAAAGTGCGATGTTTGAAATAATAAGGAATATACCATAAATGAAAAAGATGTGTAAAATACAATTATTCTTACATATAGGTTGTACTGTCTTTTTCAATAAAAAAAGATAAATCTTTATAATTTCAAACGAAGAAAAGGTCTCACTTTTGTTTAACTTAGGGAAAATTGTAACGGCAGTTCTTTTTGGAAGAATAGCTCTGATAAATTAAAAAGTGGAAAAGAATGTTCTAGTTGAGGAAGTAATAGTTAGAAATAGGAATATATATGTGCACACGTACATACACAAACGTATAACCGTGCCTACCGAAGAAAAATAAATATTTATAGCATAATATACGTCAATATTCACATTAGTTATAATTAGCACTTCTAGTTACAAACAACATAGTAAATTATAGGATTAGGAGGTGTAGATGAAAAAGAGATAGTAACTCCAAAATTTATAGGGCAATAAATGCAAAATTATTAGCGAGTTACATGAACTAAATGGGGGACATAAAAGTGTTTAATAAGACCGATTAAAGAATTTAATATGGCATCTATGAGGAAATGAAATATCCAATATAGGTTGAATTAGAACGAATAAATAAGTGTCATAAGAGATTGTCCAATTAGAATAAAAATGACTATTTATTATGAATGTCATTTATGAAATATAGTAAATAAGCATACAAGGTAGGAACTAAATGCCGGAAGGCAAATAATTTTCATAGTGGTAAATTATACCGCCTTAACCATATGTTTAGAACGAGCATGAAATATTGGGCCTAGCCCAACATTAAGGCTTAGGATGATTGGTTTATTTAGTGGATTGAGATTGGAGGTCAGTAGAGTTACACAATAATAGTCTGCCCTTCAGTTAGAGGCTACCAGTAGTTGTGTATACTTACTACCGATGTGCGAAATCTCCAAGCATAGGACCCGCTGGAAAGTGATACGTGGTTGCGTATAGGTAAGAGGGAATATACTAAGGGTTCGCATTGGATTTGAAGTATTAAATGACCCAGTACTTCTTAAGGAAATGGAGCCTACTTCATTTTTTGATAACAGACATTGAGAAATTGTAATGGACAATTTCTTTGACTTACATTAGGCTAGTCTAAACGAAATTCCGGCAGTGGGAGGTCGGCGGGCTTTGCTAGTATTGTTAATGAACTAGTATTTAGAAGTAGGACTGGCATATATGCTATGACCACCAGTGGTCTCAAGCAGTCGATAGGAAAGTCTCGGGTTATGCCTTATTGGATTTCGCTTCCTACTAGTGTAGAACCGTATGAGATATGCGCGGACCTCAAATTTTAATTAATTATTTGCCTGTCAGTCAAAGGTGGGCTAACTAACTCTTAGATGAGTTTTTGAGATGCATTAGTTGTATGACAATTAGCCCGCTTACCCATGTGCAAGGGTCCCTTAGTATGACCCTTAGAAGGAAAGTCTAAGAGAAAGGATTATTAAAGTCCATTTATGAGTCCGATCCCATGTGAAAAAAATTGATAAAAAATTTAAAGAATTCTTTGAAATGTTTTGAATGGTTTTTAAAATGATTTGTTTAAGAAAAGGGACTCTATTATTGAAAATCTTTTGTTTTGAAAATGTAGGAAAGTTTTTAAGTTTTAAAGGGCTATTTAGGATTTTTCGTTTTGAAAGGAATGGAAAAGAGAGTATATGTTTGGATCGATGATTTTTCGTATTTTTGTAAATCTGAAAGTATCTTTTTTAAATTCTTTCTAAGTGGTGCATAGATGGAAATGGTACTTGACTGAAATATGATAAGAGAATAGAAGGATAAGAATGCCTGATAACTAAGGTATGAGGAATATTCATATACAAGGAAAATACGGAGAATAACAGCTGAAATAGATTTTTACATATCTCTATTCATGTTATTGAAGAAAAGCCCAATCAATAAAGCTGTCAGCGAATGCACTGCAATGAGTCAATAAGCAAAACAATAAAAGAGGAAAAGAGCTGTGTAAGTAGAAGCCATTTAGGTAGAAGAAATATAATAGCAGGACACTAAGCAATTCAAATAGGAGAAACATTTGGAATTTATATATTAGAATAGTGTTAGTAATCTAATTAGGAGCTATGTAGGAAGTTAGAGGCAAAGCATAAGGAAAATGGATAAATTTAATAAATATGTGAAATAATTGCGCATATCTTTTAGAAGTCCTCATGTGCTATTAGAATCCCTGCTAAGTTTGAAAGCAGAAATAACATGAATAGTGGGAAAATAATAGGATGGAAGTTATCCTTATATACTCTAGTTTTAGTCTTGAAAGTTATAGAAGATGTTTATGAAAAAAATGTTTTTATGTGACAATTGGGTTTTTGGATGCAAACGTGAAAAATATTTTGATTTGAAAATCCTACTTTTAAGGAAGTAAATACTTGTTGTAGGACGTCTTTGAAAAGGGAAAATTTTCATGGCTTCTTTCCGAAAACCAAGCAATATTTGAATTTGATAAAAATGTTTCTAATTTCATATTTTCAAAGATAAAGGTCTTAGATACTTCATGATTGTGAATTTTTAGTTCTAGAAAGAATTGTGAATTCCAAACCAATTTTTTATATGGAGTGGACAGAGATGACTGCCTAGGTAAGACGGGGTAAAAGTTTTATTATGAACAAAATAGCTATGGATGCTCATACGGTGGCAGTAAGAAATCCCAGTTGAATATAATAAATATTGGTATGAATGTAGGAATATTTTATTAGATATGTGTTGAAGTCATAAGAAGTAACCTCAAAGAAATGATTGCGAGTCCTAGGGTATACCAAAGTTTGAGGATACTATCAAGACATTCCGATTGAGAGAATATGATAGTATGATTGGAGAAGAGAGTAATAAGGTGGTAAACATACATAAAGGATGTTGGTTGACTCACGGTTATAAAAGGCAAGATAGGTGGTAGGAAAGTTATTCCACCAAGCCAATTTTTTAATGGGTTATTCTAAATGTGTATAGTTCATGTTTCTTATCCACTACTGTGTAAGAATGCCTAATTTATCTCATAATCGGGTGTATAATTGGAGTAATGGATATACCTTATTTATTAGAAGCCAAAAGGTGAGTTAAGATATGTAGACTATAGTAGAACATAATTCTAGAAATGTCCATGTTAATTGAGCAAGAAGTGATAAGACCACAACATCATTAATATTAATTAATGTTGAAGGGAAGCTTCCAATAATTATTTTTTAGGTTATTTGGGTTGTAGTTGCTGGTTGTCGCCCTTGGTTATTGTAAAAGTGTACGATATGATATGAGATATATTCCTATTTTATTACTGTGTTGATTTTCAAAATGAGTTATAACCGCTGTATATATTGGAAAACAATGTAAATAAGGAAATCTCGTAAGGACACTTAACTAGTGATGAACGATGTTAAGGTTGGAAGTTTATAGAATAAAATAGGAAGTTAAGTCAGCAAATAGAATGCTTAGATTATAATTTTAGGACAATTAAATTTTAGCGGGTTGGCGACAGGGAAAGGTCATTGTAAAACTATGGTTCAATATCCCTATGCCTTAAAAGCTAAAATTTATTGTTTGTTGTTTTAAAATAAAGAATAGGCTTTCCAAGTCAAAGATTAACCCTATAATTCTACGGTCAATCATATGCATTATCTCATAGACCGAGTTCCAACTATGTTAAGATGTGGCATGATTTGTTTTTAAAGATGAAGAGATAAATGTTTTTGAAAATTTATTCAAATGCTTTTGAGAAGATGTGTTCAAATGCTTTTGGAAAATTTTGTTTAGGTGCTTCTCAAAAAATGGTGTCTAAATGCTTTTGGTAATTCAATATTTTTCAAACTATTTTGCAAGTTTAATTGAAATGGGGAAACAATTTTTGATGGAAAGTGAAAATTTCCGAGTTTCTTGTACCATATGCTTAGCGTAGGAAGGGTCGACTTGTTAGTGTATGTGAATTTTACTATCCGACAATGGTGACAATATATAAAAACATGTGGAATAACAGCAGAAAAGGCCGTTTTAGCTATATAATTTCTATTTTCATATCTTGTTGATAAGGAATAGAAACTTGTTATTAGAATAATTCCGTTTTGACATCTAAAAATAAACCTTCTTATGCAAGTTGTACTTGGAAAAGTTGGAACAGATTTGGAGGGAAAAAAGAAGGTTCCAAGATACAACGGAATAAGTATACAAAAGAATGGTGGAAATGTAAAAGTTTCCATCCCAATTTCTTTTCCAACATAGGAGTATAAATTTAGAATACTAACTTTTCAAGGTTTTGGATGTTAGAAACTGTGTGCTAGGTATTGAATGGTAGGGATTTGATGCAAAATTGATTAAACCATATTCCTACTCATAAAAGTGTGGAAATTTTTATGTGAAAACAAAGCTTTTTGATTACTAAAAACTTAGAAACATATAGAATTTCTAGTATATATAGGTTGGTTGCAACATATTTTCAAAATGTTTTTAAAAGAATGCATACATATAGGAGGTGCCGATTTAGAATTATTCAGCACGCACGCCATATATGTTATGTTACAATGTGTACTTGTAAATTTTGAATGCAAAATTGGTTATACACTAATTAATTGGACAGTTTAGAATAGTTGCACACTATATTACATGATTCAACACTTGAAGAATTTTCGGGGAGGAAATTCTTTTAATGGAGAGAATGTAACATCCCATAAAAATTAACTTTAATTGATACATAATTAATAAGACCAAAAAATAGAATTTTATCAAATGTTAGAATTTTGCCCTGAAACTTGCATCATTGTATTCGTGGTGATTTTTTGAGCAATTTTCATATTTAAAATTTTGCAATCGGAGCTCAAACAAAGAAGTTGTTAGCTTTTGAAGTTTTTGAAACAAAAACAATTAAATATGAAAAGTAGGAAATAAATAATAGTAAACGCGAGACCCCACCAGTCAATCCCCCCTCCTTGGGCATTTGATTTCTAAAGGTTGACCACTTATAGAAGAGTGGTTGACCAATCGAGTGTTATCCCGTCTTTTGGCAAGGCCAAGATATCAAGGCGATGGTTGAAAACCAAGGATCATTCGTCTTCGGCATCAAGCATGCGCAGGTTCAGTAAGGATGTCGCTGAATTTCGTCCGAGTTCGGATCAGCAAGGCACGACAAACGATGCCATGAAAGCCAACGTTCCAAATTTCAGGTCAGTCCGATTCGTATGTTCAAGTTAGGACCGATGCAAGTAGGAAGAAATGGCCTTAGTTTCGTATCCATTAGTAAAGCCTTGGTTCGCATCGATATGGTCCGCATCCATCATCACGCCTTAATTCGAAGCCATCGACTTCACATCGATGAGAATGGACGCATCTTCTTATCCATCTGCCTTGCATCGATCAACCTCGTATCAATCAGACAATCTCACTTCGTGTCGCTCGTCTATCACCTAATTCGCATCCATCGGCTGGAGAGTCATATTCGAATCCATCAATCATCTGTAGTTCGTATCCATCAGGTGGCTGCACTCCGTTTCTCTTGGATATTCATTATTCATAACCATCGGGCCATGCAACATTGCCACCTATTCGAATCCAGCGTAGCATTGTTTGTTTGTATCCATCCATTGGTAGCGACTTTGATCGATACGAACCAGGTCTGGATCGATGGTTTCGAACGAGGCTACCTCTATCGATATGAATTAGGGTACCTCCATCGGTTCGAAATACTCAACAGTCATCGATACAAGTGAGGCGAAGTTCATGGATGCGATATGGTCAACTTGGAGCAAAAGGAGGATCGGTGCGAGGAGTGCGTGCCACGTCATCGCATGGTCACATACGCTATCGATTCGAAGAAGACCGACTCGAAGCCATGGATTCAAACCAGACAGCCAACCGAAGAACTCAATCTCGTATCGATCATAAATCGAGATCCCCAAGTCCAAATGCTATGAAATTTTCACAGGAGATTACGTACGAGCCAAAGATTGCTCCCACCAAGTTTCAGCTCCATTGGACACGATTTTGATCGATACGAAGTGATTTCGTATCGATCACCGATCGAGTAGAAACTCCCCGGGATCGATCGCGTGGGCCCACTCACATGTCAGAAGGAGTCTACCGAAGTTTGGGAAAAATATCAGCCTCCTACGCCTATAAATAGAGGCCTAGAGCCCATAGGAAAGGGATCTTTTTATTCTCAAGCATCCAGGCTCTGCCGGATCGAGATTTGCATCCTATTCTTGCTGTTGAATTCGATTTCCAAGCTATAGTTTACCGTTGTACGCCGTAATCACCTGTAATTATTGAAAGAGAATCAATAAAGTTTTTGTTAGATAATCGTTTGTCTGTCCATTTGTGTTACTATTTGTTGGAGTTTTTGTTAGATAATCTTCATTTTAAATTTATATTCTTCATTTTTATCTCTTTAAAAAATTCCAAAGAGTGTTGTATCCATTTTTGGTACAAACACTTTGGTGCTTTTATTGAGAGTTGAACTTAGGTTTTCTCCTTCTCATTGGATCTGCTTTCGGTACCGGATTGCGTAAATCTAAAAAGAAGATCCAGATCTTTGATTCAGAATCCTTCCATCTTATTCAAATTTGCATAAAGTCTAGGAAAGGATCTCATTCATTGCCATGGTTAGCACAAAGACCACCTCGAATGTTGTCGATCAAGAAGGCCGGGATAGACAGAATCCCACGCAACTACCTCCATCTAACCAATCTGCTACCGGACCCTCAGAACCGTCGGGCCCGGTTACCAGACAAGAATTCCAGTTGTTGCTCCAGGAACTAATCCAGAGTCGGCAACAACTAGCAGATCAACTACGCGCCAATGCCGAGCTGGCTAATCAGCTGAATCGCCAAAAGCGGAGGAGATATAGGAGAGATCACGCTTCTCGCTCCTCCACAGAAAGTTCTGCCTCTTTTGATTATCGTCATCGATCTCCACGACCCCGATTAGATGGGAGTCACACACAAACTGCTGGATATCAACCAGCAATGACTGTCGGACTGCCGAGACTTGGTCCATCGGCCAGTTTTCAGACCGGGCCCTCCTCCCGAGGGGGTACTGCTCCTCACTACACCACAGACAACCGTGCTACGACCACCGCGGTTGAACCAGGGGTTGATGCTTGAAATCAGTCGAACCTGGACCGTCATCAACATGGACGAACTCCTGACCAATACGTCCCAAAAGACTACGAGCCAGGAAGGCGAGACATGGACCATCGACAGAATCCGGTCCAAACTCATAATGTGGAACCCGACCACACTTTGGCTCGACATGCACAAAACGTCCAAATGCCGGATCTTCCGACCATGATACGTCAGATGATCCGTGAGAGCTAGGGTCTCATGAATGACGACTGACGAATCTTCCGAAGTCACACTCCTTTTACGGAAGAAATATTAAATGCTGAACCCCCTGGGCGATTCAGGATGCCGACTCTACCCATGTATGAAGGAAACTCCAACCCCAACCAACATATTTTGAAATATAAATGGTCGATGAGCGCTGCTAGAGCTGATGATGCAGTGAAATGCCGTAGTTTTCCCATTTCTTTGGAGGGGATCGCTACCATGTGGTTCACCCGATTGCCACCTCGATCCATTTCCTCCTTTGACCAGTTGGCCATTAAATTTGTTGAGAAATTCCGCATGCACGTCGCAAGGCCAAAAGATGTCAACACTCTATTTAATGTCACCCAAGCTCTCGGAGAAACACTCGGACACTACTTGGAGAGATTCCAAACTGCGTGTGCGGAAATCAGTAGTCCGAACGATAACTCCATCCTTATGGCTTTGACTAAGGGGATTGACCCAGATTCTGAATTCGGCAACTGGTTGGCCGGGAAACTACCTGCATCTTTGGACCATTTCTATGCCAAGGCGGCTCAATTCTTGAGAAGAGAAGACGCGAAACAATCTAGGAAGCAAGATGACGTAGGGCCAAGCACGGAAGGGATCCAAAGCAATGTTGCGGTCAAACAGTCCGATGAGAGCTTCGGAAAAGTTCAGTTGAACATTCAAAATAAATAAACTTAGCAAAGGGAGAATGTGAATCAAAATAGAAAGCGAGATCAAAATTATGGCCCATAGTGCAAAGATCCTATGTTTGATAACTACACTCCTCTGAATACATCACTGGAGAACTTGTATTTACAAACCTGCAATACAATTCAACAAAAAACCTGCACCAAAACCATCGTCAGAAAGAAAAATCCAGACGGGAAAATTTTGCAGGTTTCACAAATGCTACGGGCACAATATAAATGAATGTCATCATTTGCAAGATCTCGTGAAAAAATTGGTTCGAGAGAGGAAGCTGGAACAATTTGTGCGGGCCTGCCGCAGCCTAGAGGAGCAGGCTCGTTAAATCAGAATAATGCGCACGACCGGGCGAGACATGAGGACCCCGCCCGTACTGGCGGGAGATTATTGATAAATGCCGTTAGCGGCGGTCCCACTTTGTCAAGAACTTGGAACGACGAGGATCTTCGTCACTGTTACACATGACAGGCTTCATTTATTTAGTCTATAAATCCTTTACAATCTGTCTTTGCATTTTGAAGTTCGAATTTGTAATAAGGCACTGACTTTGCCATGTTTTTCTGTTCCAGCAATAAATTGTCATCTCTTCTAGCTAGAGCTGTGATCCACTGAATGCGACATTCAACAATCATGACACATAAAGAGATAAGTTCTATTATATGATGGAATTTATTCAAATAGTGAAGTGACTGTGATACGATCGGCCACTCACTAAGTGAAACCCAAGCTCGGAGGCAAGCCATCACATCAAAGGCTGAATTGGACCGATAAACGACAGTCCTATAATTATCTCCAAACTCCCAGAGTGTGAGTTGGAGTATAAAACTTATAAATGCGGCTTCGAAGAGGGTGGACCCGTCCATCTAACGACTTTGACCGTATCCTAAACAAGTTCGAGGAGGATGGATCCGTCCATCTAACGACCTCGCTTGTCGACTCGGGGTGCATGTTTATTGACTGCCCACGATCTTGATAATTCTGTCGTTCCCAAAGTGCGAACGCAATCCAAATGCCTAAAAAAACGTGATTGACCATTTGTCGGCCAACCCCAAACTCCCATAGTGCGAGTTGGGGCATAAAACTCATAAATGCGGTTTCGGAGAGGGTGGACCCGTCCGCCTAATGACTTCGGCTGTATCCTAACAAAGTTAGAGGAGGATGGACCCGTCCATCTAACGACCTTGCTTGTTAACTCAGGGTGGATGTGATCCGACCATCCACGATCCCGATAAATCCATCGTTCCCAGAGTGTGAACAAATTCATAAAAATCCTAAACTGATGTGACTGACCATCTGTCGGCCAACTTCAAATTCCCGGAGCATGAATTAGAGTATAAATATCAACTCTATGTTCCCGGAGTGCGAACCGAAATATAAATGCTAACTCCAAATTCCCAGAGTGTGAATTGGAGTATAAATACTAAGTCAAAGTTCCCGGAGGGCGAACTGTGTTACAAACATCGATAGTTTTCGGATTCCCAGAGTACGAACCAGATTATCGATTACAAATAACTCTGAGTCCCTAGAGTGCGGTCAGAGTATAACGGGAGTGCAAACGACCACTCATAAGTTAACCTAAGTCCCCAGAGTGCGGATATACATGCGCGATCGATCGCCTAAATGCAAGTGCTGATCCCCGGAGTGTGGATGTGACTATTTATAAATAAACAAGCGTGATTCAACCGCTCAATTCTCACTTATTTTAGCATCGATCTGACGACGCAAAAACATGAAGGGGTAGAAACAATTTTACGGTCGTTGGCCGATCTTTATAACTCATCCCCTATACTGGGGGCAAAGCTCGGGCGTTAATCGTTGACCGAAGCAGTACAACGTCCAAGTCCAACTCGATCCACAGTTATGACTTGTGTTTGCAATTTTCAAACTTGGCCAATAAAACAAACTCAACTCAAAGGCTGAAACTTCACAAGTACACTGGACTGAAATTTAAATACCGCCATACTTGAGCATAAAAGGAATGAAAGTTGAAGCCAAGAAACAAGTTTTCATTTTAACTGATTGTATGTGAAGATTCATATACAAGTTATTTTAAAAAATTTCTACTAGCAGGAGGCCGAGCCTGCATCCATACACAGCCTATGAAAGAAAGACAAAAGTATGTTCCTAACTACCAAAAATGCACCAAAGGGGGCTTATCTACTTTTTTCTTTTGCTTTTTCTTCGATGCGGAACCGCCAGAACCGCTAATAGTTTTTCGCTTCGGGCCCTTGCCCTTCAATGGATCATCCTCTGACGAAGGCGTGATGTCGACGTACTCCTCTGAACTTGAACCTAATGGAATACTCTCTTCAGGAGGAGTCGGATCTACAACCGAGGGCGGAATGGGCATGGTAGTATCGATGAGTGTGCCCTCAGGAGATATCATCCTAAGTGGAGTTGGACCATCCGCCGTCATTACACTCCCAAAACTACCGCCATGTGCTGCCGCCTCCAACTCAGCGTTGATTTTAGCCAATATCTCCACTTCTCGAATAGCTCGGGCTTCGCTGGGGGTAGCAGTGGACTGTGTCGAAGCACTAGAAGCAGACAGAAACCACTAAGGACGAACGGTAAGTTCGCAAAAGGGTCGCTATGTCGGCCTAGGAACTCGTTCATCATCTGCTCATCGAAGAAAGTGGGCTCCCCTGTGTCACTTCAATAGGCACGGCCGTAGTCATGGTAATGGCCTCGGCAATGATGGCCTCCTGCACATGTTTGGTTCCTGGATTGCAGGAGGCGCTGTCCATGTAACTTCGGTCACTGGACAAGGAAGAAATGAAGTTGTTAGAACACACTTCAAAAAACAAGTCTCTCATTTCAAATACACCGAGATTCGTTCAGAATATCTTCCTCAGTTTGACCCGCAGTTGGTTGAACGGCTTCATGAGAGTTCTCCTTTATAGGAGATAAACGTGGCTGTTCTGGGTCATAGTCTGGAACGGGCTGAGGCTCAGTCACTAGAGCAGTCCTGGATCGAGATGAAGTAATGGTTTCAGAGCTTGTAGCATGATGCTCAACTCCATAGCCTTCCCCAATTTCCTGGCGCTGGGTGCCATGCTTGTCTTTGGCATGTGATATTATGGAGTCATGGAGAACTTTCTTTTCATCATCATTCAATATGCGATTCTCCAGCTCAAACTCATCAAACGGTTCACCCAGATGCGCTGCCTTTTCACCTCAACCAATAAGCTCCAAGGATTGTAGAGATGAGTCGAGTAATCATCGAGCCAAGATAGATCTCTATGCCTCAACATGTTGGCATTGTAAGTGACAAGGAGCTCTTCTACGTCAGCTTCAAGCTTGGTTTCCGCCTATCGGACCTTCTCGTCGGCCTCAGCCTCTACCTCGTGGACCTTTTCCACGGCCGCATCTCTCTCCCTCTGGAGCACCACTGCTTGATCGCATGCTTCCTGTGCAGAAACTTTAGCGGCATCTTTCTCTTTACTGATTTCAGGGATTTTGGCCTTAAGCTCGTTCATCTCTTTCAGGACAGCATCCCGCTCAGCGGTCACAATGGTGTTCCTGTGACCCACATCCTCCACCGTGGCATAGTGCTCCTGTTTCATTCTATCCATCGCCGTGTGGGCTTCGTCGGCCTTCTTAAGAGCTTCGATCTCAGATTTACGAGAAGACTCGGCCTCGTTATTGAGCGCTTGAATGATCCGGTCTTTTTGGCCGAGTTCTTTCTCCATCTTTTCAATCATGGCTGCTCGGTCGAAGGCCACCTTCGATGCCTTTTTCGCAGTTTTTGACCACTCCTGATATTGGAAGAATATATCTACGACATAATCATGCACTATGTTTTCGGCCGACGTCAGAATCCTTTTCAAGCATAGAGGAAAGACGAACCCATCAAAACAAATATCTAGAAAATCCTTTCTCAGTTGAGCGAGCCTAATCGCTCCTTCCTCAGTGGGCTCGACAAGGGCCTATGCAGTAGTTGAGGGGTCTACAACTTCAGTTCTACATTGAGATTCATGCCTAAACGATTGGGAAGATGGTTTGTGCCGCAGAGCTTCCGAAGGTTGTGAAATATGAATTGGCGGTGGTGCAGGAGCTCTGGGAGGTGGATTACGAGATCGAGACCGACGCCTCTACGCCTTATCTCTGTCAGACCGCTCCTGACTAGAGTACCCCTGATCATAATCCCTATCTCCTTCTTTCCTACGCGATTCATAGTATGACGAAGATCGGCGTTTGCTGCGTAGACTACCGAGCATTGAGCCTTGACCAGACATGGTTTCTACAAAGAAAAACAGGGACAAAAGTTAGAAACCTCTCACAGCGGGAATTTTACCGTCAGAAATCGTGTAGTGCCGTGAAGTGTGTATGTATGTGCAACCCCACGACCAACCGGATGTGTCGACCGCTCTAGTGGTAAGAGAATTGCTTAAAACTAGGGCATGTTGGAATTCATCCAATCCGGCATCATGTTGCATGGACAAGTCGTCCGGGACTGGGAGATCGGCGAGCCTTCATAAAGATTTTCTGTTTCCGGGGGAGACGCCTTCGAAATTCTAACTACGGAGGCGGATCGGGACGTAACTACAGATTTCCATCTCCCCTATTTGGATTGCTTAAAGACGGCTGCCTTGCCTTTTCTCTTCTCTTCAGAATCTTGGATTGCATCCGCAGACCTGGCTAAAGGTTCGTCATCAGCGTGGGTTCTTTCGGAATCAGCCTCTTCAACTATGACGACTCTGGGCTTCTTGCGCCTAACTCGCTCCCTTGAGATAGTCCTCAGTGCACCGTCGATCCTTATACTTTGTCTTCGCTCAATCAGCCTAAGAATCCTAAGGTTCCTATTCGTCAAGACCAAGTCGATATTCCTCTCTTCGCTTGGAACCTCTTGGAGAATCCGGACTATCTCTTTATAACAAACACCTTCGAGTCATTGAATTATCGCTATAAAGAAAAAAGAGATATGAGTTTGACTTCATCTACAACTGTCTTAACAACTACTCGGAAAGATAGCAATACTCACGTCTGAATAACCATCGGCTGGCAAATCCTAGGGGGCACCTGACATAGAACCACTCTGTCTTGAAGTAGCTCAGCCTGGTCTAAGATCCTATGACTACTTGGCAATTTCTCACTGCCTCCAAGAATGTGAAGGATGGGCTATCTGTCCGACTTTTAAAGTTGAATAAATATCTGATCTCAGTCGGGAGCGGTGGTCGATAAAGGTACTCCATAAATACAATAAACAAGTTGTTCAACAGAGCGTATCCATTTGGATGAAGCTGGGATGGAGCGATCCCCAGAAAAGACAGCACCTCTCTTATATACTGATTGAACAGGGGGAGCGTCCCCGCTACACAGGCATGGCGATTGAATGCAATATATCCGTCCGGTGGGTTGTGCATCTGTCGTTCGGTCCTGGCAATAGTACATCATCCATCGACATACCGTGTCTTAGGCATATTCTCCCTAGCATGTCTTTTGAAATATTGGACGGAACCGAGTCTGGTGGACTATTGATGAGAGATGCGTCAGGAGCTTCATCCGGGGTAGGGCCAATAATTTCAGCCTCAATGTCCGGTATATCAATTGCTGGGGGAGCTAAACTCTAGGTTTCTTGTAGTTGTGAGCTTCGAGTTTCCATAACTAACTAACTCATGAAAAATCATCATTAGACGACGAAGAGCCATGTGTGCCCCACGTGTAAAGTGTGTGTTGTGCAGTACAGTACTGTGCATTACTCGAACAGATTCTATAGAATTGAAGGAAATATGCAAACGACGAAAACTTTGGAATCCAGTTGGGGCGACCGTCATCGCTGACCGTCACAACCGCACCATCCACATGTTAGCAATCGATCCGAATTAAAATTTCTTGTCATTCCAATAAGTTATAGTTCCATCGACGAGCTTCGGAAGGCAGTCAAATATACAGTTTAACGTTTAAGTCCAGATATGCAAAAATGAAGCTCGTCAGAATCATGATATCGTTTGTTCACAGATCCGTATCCATCAAGGTTCAAGCTAAGAACTCCCAAGGGGAGACCACTTCGAATCGATCATGAATATCCATCTTTGAAACGATCAAGACTGGTGACTTCAAATCGATCAATTATGCCCTAGTTCGAATCGATCGAGGAAGCTTCAACTTTTGCATCGATCGCTTTCAAAAAATATGGTTCGTATCGATTATACGCGGGTTTGTCGAGTCGAACTAAAACACTTGACATCGCCTCGATCGACAGTTAGGGTTTCGTATCGATCTCTAGAAACGAGATTTTGCATCGATCATTGGCCTATTGTTGGAGTGTGATTTTCATATCAATTGTGTTGAGTGAGCCCATGCATTGGCCATCACAGATCGACATGATACCTCACCATCTTTGATCGATGCGAAGCCACGTCATTCTACCTAACTTTCCTGGGATTGATACAAACTCCAAAACAACATTTGTTCATCTCCATCGATTCGAACGTCGCCGCTTGTGATCGACACGAAACAAGGATTGAACACTTCTTCTACAGTAAACACAAGCGTCGCTTGTGTCACCCTTGACCAAGCTATGGCCCAGATCTGGCATTGACGACTGCAAAAATTGGTAATCGGCAAATATGGGATGGATCTAAAATTCAAACTCTATCGCGTGGATTTAGTCATAGCTGATTCATTACCTAGATTGAAGCTGAAATTTGAAGGATTGAAAGAATGAATCTGATCCATTCGAAGTAGATGTGCAGTTCCTCTTTTTTCAAATTCGTGGATAAGTGCGAATGCAGGAAATAAGGAAAGCAACAGTGAAATGTAAAAAGTGGAAAATGGCCAAGTCCAAGGGTATTTATATGGACCCAAGGGAGAAACAAAGGCGATTCGCCTCCCAGTCCACATGACTGGTCACTACAGGTCAACCCTTAGATCGAGTCGAAAGACCATTTCAAATCCATTAGCCCAAGCTCCAATTGATTCGAAATGGTCAGTAGATCAATCAATGTGAAGCACGCAATGAAGATAGCTCTAGAGATAGTTATGTTCCATTGATTCGAAATCTTCATTCACATAGGCGAGTTCACAGTCTCGGTCCATCATTGCGAACTGTCCTGTTCGAACCCATTGGTTCCATCAATACGAATGGCAGTGTCGAATCCATTACAGCATGTACACATCGATGCGAAATATCCATGTCGCATTCATCAATGCAAAGTCCATCAACACGAAAGCAACAATTCAAACTTCTATATCGATTCAGGAGAGGATCGATATGAAGGAGCATCCAAAAACAACCGTCAATTGTTGTTATAGCGCAAGTCTCATATCGATTCGGGAGAGGGTCGATACGAAACTCAATACTAGAAAAATGACAACGACTCGTGAACGTGCAATGTTGACGAGAGTCAGGTTAGCATATATACGTCTGAGCACTATCATACAACAACACAAAGTTACAACCTTCAACAAAGAAGCAATAACTGTTCAGAATGAAGACTGCAGCTTTTCAAAGCATGTCATGTTTTCACAAGACGTACTTTGGGGGGCAAATGTTATCCCGCCTTTTGGCAAGGCCGAGATATTAGGGCGATGGTTGAAAACCAAGGATCATTCGTCTTGGGCATCAAGCATGCGTAGGTTCGCTATAGATGTCGATGAATTTCTTCCAAGTATGGATCAGGCTACAATCAGCAAGGCACGACAAACTAAGCCATTAAAGCCAGCATTCCAAATTTCAGGTCAATCCGAGTTCGTATGTTCAAGTTAGGATCGATGCAAGTTGGAAGAAATGGCCTTAGTTTTGTATCCATCAGCAAAGCATTGGTTCACATTGATATTGTTTGCATCCATCATCACGCCTTAATTCGAATCCATCGACTTCACATCGATCAGAATGGCCGCATATTCGTATCCATCTCCCTCGCATCGATCAACCTCGTATCCATCAGGCAATCTCACTTTGTGTCGCTCGTCTATCACCTAATTCGCATCCATCGGCTGGAGAGTCATATTCGAATCCATCAGTCATCTCTAGTTCGTATTCATCAGGTGGTTGCACTCCGTATCTCTTGGATATTCATTATTCGTAACCATCGAGCCATTCAACATTGCCACCTATTCGAATCCATCATAGCATTGCTTGTTCGTATCCATCAATTGGTAGCGACTTTGATCGATACGAATCAGGTCCGGATCAATGGTTGCGAAGGAGGCTACCTCTATCGATACGAATTAGGGTACCTCCGTCAGTTTGAAATACTCAACGGTCATCGATACAAGCGAGGCGAAGTTCATGGATGCGATACGGTCAACTCAGAGCAAAAGGAGGATCGGTGTGAGGAGTGCATGCCACGTCACCACATGGTCACGTGCGCTATCGATTCGAAGAAGACCGACTCGAAGCCATGGATTCGAACTAGACAGCCAACCGAAGAACTCAATCTCGTATCGATCATAACTCGAGATCCCCAAGTCCAAATGCTATGAAATTTTCATAGGAGATTACGTACGAGCCAAAGCTTGCTCCCACCAAGTTTCAGCTTCATTGGACACGATTTTGATCGATATGAAGTGATTTCGTATCGATCACCGATCGAGTTGAAACTCCCAGGGATCGATCTCGTGGGCTCACTCACGTGACAGAAGGAGTCTCCTGAAGTTTGAGCAAAATATCAGCCTCCTACGCTTATAAATAGAGGCCCAACGCCTACAGAAAAGGGATCTTTTGATTCTCAAGCGCCCAGACTCTGCCGGATCGATATTTGCATCCTATTGTTGTCATTGAATTAGATTTCCAAGCTGTAGTTTACCGTTGTTCACTGTAATCACGTGTAATCGTTGAAAGAGAATCAATAAAGTCACAAAAATTTCATAGTGGACGTAGGCAACACGCCGAACCACTCTAAATCGTTTGTCTGTGCATTTGTGTTACTGTTTGTTGGAGTTTTTGTTAGATAATCTTCATTTTAAATTTATATACTTCACTTTTATCTCTTCAAAAACTTCGGAAGATTGCTGTGCCCATTTTTAGTACAAACATCGAGTACTGACGGATAGGGTTGATCCTTGATCGAACGGTTCGAATTTAGTTATTTTAAATCTAACTGATATGATTAATTCAAACGTTTATAAATACAGGCCTATCCTCTCACTTGTCTTCTCTTATTTTTGATTCAAGCAGCGAAGTTTTGCCATTTTCCCTTCATCACTATTTCTATCAATTTTAAAATATTATATTATATGACTACATACAATTAGAGAATGACTAGAAGATAAAAGAGAAGAAGAGAAGCAGCGAATCGATACCATGGAAAAAGAAGAAATTCATAATTATAAATCTTTATGAATCGATATTTTCCTTAAACCTAAATCATTTCTCAAATATGTAATTCTTATATTATGCATATATCTTGTGATACTTATTCTTTTGGATCAGACAGAAAAGGAGTCAATTAAAGGGATGAATTCGGGTTTGGGAGATTTGGAAAGCTTGAAAGGTGAGTGAGAAATTATATTATTTATTTGTAATAACGAAATTTATATCTTTGAATTTTATTTAATCATTATGCCTACGATCTGATGAGTTGTAGGCACAAAATGAGCATATAGGAATATTGCCTACATATTTTGTAAGATAGGTAATTGGGATAGAAAAGATATTTATACCATAATCTGGAAGTTTGTAAATCAGTCCCGAAATTTATAAAAACGGAATGTTGAAAAGATTGTAAGATTTATCCTTGATTTAGGATAGTTGGGTGTAATTTGTTAATATTATTATAAGTTGCTATAATTTGGCTAAGAATGAGAACTTCTATGCTGAACGTAATGCATATTATTTAATTATGTCTGTAACGACCCATATTTTTATAGTTAAATATTAAATTTATATAAGGTTTTGGAATTTAATATTGTGAGAAATTAAAACTAATGATTTATAAATGGAAAAATATTAGAATATGGTTTAAAAATGTTGATTGAATACAATTGACAACCGTTTTAATGGAAGTTCAACCAATTGCAATGATTAAGGTAAATAATGATTAAAATCAATGGTGTATATTTAATGGTGAAATATTATGTTGTCTAATTTAATCGGTTTTAATACGGAATATGAAATCAATTATTTAGTATGTAAATTATTATCTTTTGTTTGTTGACAATTAAGTTTGAAATGTGTTTAAATTAGTAAGTTGTAACAATTGGTTAGTTCTCATCTTATTATTTAATCCGTCGAAATTATTTTGGAAATCAATGTAAAATTAATGTAATTAAATATTGCAGTTAGTATGGGTTAAGATGATTACTGTAGAGTATGAGTGTAATAAAATGTAGACCAATGTTAATTAAATTCATAAGGTTTTGGTTGATTTAACAATAAGAGTGTAAATCAAAATAAAAGAATTTGATTAAAGTAAAATTATAATTAACTGGAACTTTATTACTGTTGTGATTGAACGTGAAATTAATGTAATATTTAAACCTTGGAATTTACATGAAAAATTGAATTTCAAAAGATTATAATTTTCCATGTAATCAAGAAGGATAAAATTGTTAACTTTTAAATTAGAATTTAAAAGTGATTATATCAATTTAATAATAATATATTTAATTAACGTGAGCAATTAGCCTTTTTGGATCCTCTCTCGGATTTCGACGAAACCAGTTTCATCGGATACGTAACAATGAATTATTGTAGGATTTCAAGTTTCATAGCGATCAAACTTATCGTTTGATCGCGCGAGCTAGAAACGCGTAGAAATCAATTGATGGAATTTAAATGAATATAATGTGATTTTAAAAGCTAACTTCTACATATAATAGGATTAGAGTTTAAAAATATTGACCTGTATTTGATATGTTGGATGACCTATTTTTCTTTTGGAAATGAAATGAGCTTTTCGGATCTTTGTTATCGCTTCGACCCAATTCGATCTGTTCCGTCTATTCTTATCCATCTCTATTTATATAAATAGATTTATTCTGAAACCCGAACAGTCTTTTATTCAATTTCTGTACGTACTATTATTCTCATCTACTCCCTCCCCAATGTTAGACATCTCTAAACCCTAATTCCCAATTCCAAATCAAATTGAAACAAAACTCCTCAAAACCTATCATATAATATATCGTTGCAAAGCTCTCGACGAACATAATCTACACCTACAGTTCATTTTCACAATTGAATTTCGGTTTGTCCAGAATTTAGCGAAGAAGTCTCGACCGTCTATTGTAGGGTTTCGCGATTAACGGTGGAACATCGACCATCCGACGATCGTGAAGTGTCGTCTGAAAGAGGAGACGAAGCAGAGTTGATCCATATGGGTCGTTCAGGTCAGAGGTCATGGATTCGTGGAAATTTGACGTCATAGGCGAGTGGTGGCGGTTGGTTTCTGGTGAGGCGAAGGGTCGCGCGTGGGGTCCATGATGGGCAGTAGGTGATGAATTTTGTAGCGGTCGTGGTCGATCATGGTGAAGTTGAACGTAGGCGGCGCGGTGGCAGTGGAACGGTGGTGGCTGATGGGTTAGGGTTATGGATCATGTTCTGTACGGTGGAGATGGTATGCGATTTTATTATTTTGCCTCTTCGTTTTAATTTATTTTAATTTTAAATTTGAAACTTCTAACCATTATAACTTTTTCAATGGAACTCGGATTTGCGTGCGATTTCTTCCACTGGGATCGTATCAAAATTTCGGATAACTTGGAACTTGTTTAGTTGAATTTAGAGACTGTTTAAATTTTGGGCTTTTATTGGATTTTAAATCGACTACAAATCAAATGTGAGTGATTTAATGCACTCACGCCATACTAAACCTTCTTATGTTAGTCGAATTAAATTTATGAGGTGATAAGAATTTTATTGATTGTTATTTGGTAATTTGAATTGTTATCCATTTAAATTAAAATTGAAATTAAATTGCTAGTTAAATACCTAATATTGATAACCCGTTGACTGTTATGATTTATTGACTGATTTCGATGTTGATTGTGATGGATGCCTATTTTTGACATTTTGGATGATTGGATGTTTATTTATTCTTATATATCCCTATTATCACCATGTATACTAAGTGACAACATATAAACTGTTATTTGAATTGTTTCGAATAAATTAAGAAATAGGTTGAAATGATATATACCCATGACACTATGATTTGGAAAGTATTGATTCGGGATATGGGTTGAAATGATATATACCCAAAAAATTTAACTATTTTAGGTTGAAATGATACATACCCAACCACTTGACTATATGGTAGAAAATTATATACGCACACCGTTGGTCGGTTTTAAATTATTTTCTAAATTGTAAAGTATGTTTGATTTATAAATTTGATTTTTAAATTTAATTTAACGAATTTATTTAAAATTTATATTTAGAAATAATTTATTTTATCTATTTTAAAGTTCAAATTATAAGTTAATATATGGCTTTAAATGTACATTTAAGATTTTAACTTATATTTTTATTTAGTTTTAAATATATAATTTAATTAGTTTAAAATTTAATTTAATAAAATATTTCTTATAGTACTAAGGGATTTATTTAAAATTTAATTTAATATAATAAATATAGATTTTTATAATAATTTTAATAAATAAAAATGTAAGAAGTTAAGTAGAGATAAATTTGTAATAGAATCTGGTTTAATAATTTAAATTTAAATGAGATTCTATTTAAGCTGTTGTTTGATTGATTTCCAAAGCACAAAATTTTGAGTTGTAAAAATTTAATTTATTATGAACTTTTAAGAAATTTTAAAATCTAAATATACAATTAAAGTTAAATATTTTAGTATTGATTTAAATTGTAATTTAAGATTTAATATTAAAAATGTTTTATAAAATGACCACGGTGTGAAATAAGCAATTGGTTGTTAAAGAGACCGGGTCGGATATTGTAACTCTCCATCAATTTCGAAACCACTTTCACAACCGTGCACGTGGTGGAGAATACAAAATGAACTAGGATGGATTGACGAATGCTGTTGGAATGAAGTAAGAGAACGATGATAGATTATCCTTGACCTTCGGGGCATAATTATAATGACTAAAGCAAGGGCTATACCGGGCCAAGTGAGGTCGCTCCTCCTATCGGACACGCTTCTTCGAAACCATATCTTTTGCTTTATTATTGATTAGTGTGCACCCTTGATTATGGGAGTGTTGCCTTGAGGTGGGTGGTAGCTGCAGGTATGCATTACCACCAGTTCAGACATGCAAAAAAGCAGGATCCTACCCTAGGCATTGCCTCGTGTGCATTGTCCTATTATCCTTATCGAGCCCACTACGAATTTGGTTTGCATCGTACCTACGGAGTGCTCCCTGATAGCCTACCAGTTCATGTTGGAGTTTACAATGCTGTATAGACTATGATGCCTATACAAATGTGTTAAAGGGGACATGGGTAACGCCTTAACGCTATTTTCAATATTATACTTTACTGATAGACGCAACATATATATAGCATATTTTACTACATGTTGATAATTTAACGGATCCTTAGGACATGGAAAATCCTGTAACATCTCTTAAGTTATTGCATGCACATTATACACTGGATTGGAGATGTGCAATCCCGTAAACATCTTTGAAGCTCTTACACTCATATTTATTTGTTGTTGATTTAACTCATATAAGAACTTTTAGTTCTGACTCGAGTGTTTTGTCCTTTCATTACGCTCGGGTCAGCCTGAGCTTTTCAGTGTTGAAGACTTTATTTTTAGAGGACGAGGATGGAGTTTGGTATATTATATTATTAGTAATTTTCTGTTACATCATTATTGGTATGTCATTGTTTGTACTCTGATTGTTGTAAAAATTGTGTATTCAAATGTATATATCATAAAACAGCTTCATGAACTGTTTATTTGATTATTATATTTTATCATTCCGCTGCGAGATTTTATATTTTGTTTTTCTTTCTTTTCTCTTGTTTTCTTATTTTTCTTGATTAATCCTTTGATTATCTATGTTTCAGATTGTTTGGGTTGGACATGTGTGGATATTTGTCAATTCAGACCCTTCGAAATGTGGGTCGTCGCAGTTGGTATCAGAGCTTTGGTTTGTAGATTCCTTAACTTGCTTGAGGTTAGACTCATTAGAGACAGGGTTACTAATACCCTAGAATGAGTCTGAGTGTATATATATGAGAGAATGTATTTGTTAGTGCTATAAAAATGTTTTTGTATTGTGTTAATTTGTTTCGTCGAGTATTTCAAAATTTTGGTTGGAACACAGGATGCCATGGCATCGATATGAATTTTTAAACACTTATTAAGGCATACCGACACAATATTGTTTTTAAAAGTGTATAAATGAAATAATTTTACCTAGCATTATATATATATAATTTTTCGTAATTGATATTGTTGTTGTGGTGTGTTGGTTGTTAGGAAATGATAATGTTTGATTATTATCAATTGTTTTTTGATTAGTCAAAGTTCTTAAAACTATTGACTATTGTATGCATAGAAAATGTAATTTTATAAATACAGTATTGATTATGATTAACAAATAAATAAATTTAATGGAAATTTGAGAAATAAAATGCTGGTGTTTTGAAATTTGTTTTTCAAACATTTGGGAAAAAGATAATATTAGTATTATTTTGAAATATTTTGGGATATAAATATTTTCAATGGAATTTGAAAGAAATGTTTTAAAGAATTTTAAAAGAAAATAAGTTATGTACTCCCCTCTTCTTTCTTTGGAAAATAATTTCGGTGATGACTACGCAACATCATCAACGTTCATTTTCGAGTTTCAAAGTGGGAAGACCATTGTATTATCTTTGCTACACAGTTGTTTTGGTAAAAAAATTTTAATTTTATATTTCTAAATATGATTTGATATATACAAAATATATGAGTTATATTATTTCAAGATGATGTGAAATGGAATCCGGTATTTAGTTCTTAATTTTCTATAAATTAGGGATTTTAATTATTATGATGAAATGTAATCTTGACTATTTTAATAGTTGGAAATTTCTAAAATGGAAAATAAGAAATTAGAAACTAAGTGTTTAATGAAACTGTAAAGAAATTGGAGATTTGTCACTTGTAAATTAAAAGATAATGGAAATTAAGAAGATGTTAACTATTGGACATTTTGTTAACTAGAATGAATAAAATAAATTTGTATAACACACAATTACATTTTAAAAATATATATAAAACTTACCAGAAATGTTTAAAAAGTTGAAATATTAATAGAATATGTAATAGAATATGACACAAGTAAAAACTTAATAGCAAAAATGCTTCAAAATAAACATATGCTTGTAAATAAAAGAACTAAGATGTTACAAGAATATTATAAACTTAAGTTTATGTTTTTAAGTGATTTATAATTAGATTGAAGAGTAAAAAGAGAATGTTATATAAGAAAATGATTATAAACTCTAAGAAATTCTAAAATAAGTCACAAATAAGTTTATTATTAAATGGTACCGTATGCGAAGAAATGAATGTAAATTAAAAAGTTAAGAAACTTAAGTTGAAATGATTCATGAACGAATACTAATATTAAATTTAAATCAATCTATATAAACAATAATTTTGAACTAAACTACAATGGAATGGATGTAATACTTTAATAATGGATTCGCGGCTAATTTCAAATATTGAATAGAATTTTTTTATGTAAGTAAATGAATGAAAAAAATGACATTGTGTGAACTAATGAAAATAAATGAAAAGTAAATAATGAAAAAAGGAAACCAATAGAACAAACTTAAATAATATTTAAAATTCTATGTTGTTGGCTTATGGAAAGTTTAGGGAAATGATACTTCTATTTTTATAAGGTTGTATGAATAATCTATTAAGTAATTATCTAAGGCTGTTGAGCCTAAGGTACACTTGGTAGTTTATTTATCACCTTTGAACGATGAGAAGTTCTGAAAATGAACAAACCATTTTGTTTCATAAATAAAGTTTGTATGCTTGAAAATAGGTACGTTTTCGGATTACGGTTTCGAAACGATATTTTATTGTTTTCCACGGTTTGGGATGTTTTATTATTGGAATATGATACATACATAATATATATATATATATATATATATATATATTATAATTATTGATATTATTTTTTCTGGACCTATCCGCGCAAATGAGACTCTGTGTAACAAACCAGTATTTTGTGATTATTTTTAATTGTATATTTTGATTATTTTTATTGAATTTCAGATTCAAAAACTTTATTTTATTGATTAAAATAGATAAATTTTTTTATTTTAAATATAAATTTTGATTTTGATGTAAATTAGAATTTCAAACATGAATTAATAGAATATTTTCCATAAATGTGAAATTTGGGGAATATGGTCAAACTTTGACTTTTAAATTTAAAATTTAAATATTTTAATTTTTTGAATTTTATCATTTATTATGAAAATAAATTAAATTTCAAGAATATTGCTTTTCATTTCGTTGGAATCCGATCTGCATTGTGAAAGTTATGCTTTTTACAATATTATGTGTAAATTTTTTTATTTAACAAAATTGTTTATTTTAATTGATATAAATAATATTTTTGTTTGTCAAATCATGTTCTTATTTGTGCATATATGTCTAATATGACATGCTATGTGTAGGTCTTATTTATGAAACATTTTTGTAGTGTAGTAGGAATTTTTTCACTACTAGTTGTATTTTTGTTTACAATTTTTTTCTAGTTCAATATTTTAAACTATTCTCTTTACTTGCTTTTTATTTTTTTGTAAGAATATTTATCTATTTTCTTTTCACTTTATTTTGTTTTCATTTTTATTGCAAGATTTTATTTTTTTAAATATTTTAAAAGTATAGTAATAATTTTCCAAAGTTAATTGTATTTTGTTTGTAATTTCAAAGTCTAGTTTCAATTTAATAAAATAGTTTTTTTTATCTATTTTTCTTAAAATATTTATTTCTTTTCATTTTATTGTACTTTGTTTTCATTTTTTCGTTCATTTACTAAATTTCATTTGTTTTTATTTGATTTAAAGAAATGGAAATTTGAAGAGACTAAATCCTTATAATTTATGACTTTTCACTAGCCAAGTTTCTTCATATTTTAGCCGTACGCTTCCTACTCTTAGCCGTGATTTTTCATTTTGTTTTCACGTGAAAACACATCTTTCTCATTTCATTTTCATGGCATTTCAGATCTGAGAAATTTTGGTAATGTCTTCCTCTTCGTTTTCCACTTTTCCTCTTCTTTTTATTAATTTTCCATTGAATTTTTCCATACTTTCCTCCTAGCAATGCTCGGCCATAGCCCATCCACCACATCCACTACCACTCCACCACCATCCACGGCCACATCACCCTTCTCTTTCTTTTGATGATAACACCACAAAAACTCCACAAACCCCTTGCAAATGCCATAGCCGAGCTCTACAAATTACCACCCCTTCATTTTCCACCTTGGCCACCTCTTAGCCGCAACCACCAGTCCATCCACCACCTCTGTTCGACACTCCAGCCACCACCTGACCATCACATGCCAAGGCCGAGCCCACATCACCTTAGGCCGAGCCAATAAGTTGCACCAAAAACTCCATTTGGGCCTTGACACTTTGTATTCTTGTGTTGTAACCTCCACCCCTTCATCTCCTTATAGCCTTGCCTTCATGACCCATACCCGACCCTATAACATAACCATGGCCGAACATTAGAGACCCCTAGGTCAAGCATGTGATTGATGAAAGCATGGAAAATCATTTGTTCATTGTTGCTTTTAATTTCAAATTGTTTCAAAGTATATTTGGTGTTGAAATTATATTTTTATATTGTTTTGTTTATTGGTTGTTTACAAGATTAATATCTTGACTCTCTTCTCACTTGAATCAAAGTCGTGCTGTGTCGTTCCATATCGTGCTTTCTCGAATTTATCTGTGTATTTTGAATCGCTAACTCCAGCTTAAAAGGTGAGTAATCACACCTGACATTTATACTTATATGACTGTGATTTGATAGCAAGTGAAAGTATAGAAATTATTACTTCATGTTATACCTGCCTGTGTTATAAATTATATGACGTTAATCCTATTTATTTATCTATCATATCATCTGATACTGCTATATGTTGTTATACTGTTCATTTTATTTTAATCATCACTGCAAGTTCCCTGTTAGTATAAAAATTACTATGAGTTGAAATGATACATAACCGAACGGACTTTAGAATAGGAAAAAATCGTTATGGGCTGAAATGATAGGCCTGAACGATTTTCATTTATTTTATTTAACTTGGGATTGCGGGTTTGAAATGATAGAACACGGATTTTTCTTTGTATTACGGATTGAAATGATATATTATACGTATCACTTGACCAAGGTTAGAAAATAATATACAGATCCGCGGTTATTTTATAAAGTTTTCTATAAAAATTTAAGTTTTTTAAAATGTAAATTTATGATATTTTGGTTCAAATTAAATATAAAAATGATTTTATAAGTGTTAGTGATTTTTCTATAAGTTAGATAAGTGAAATAAATGAATAGTTAAGTGGTAATTTGAAATATAAATTAATTTTGAAATTTGTGATTTTGTTTAAAATGGAGTTTGAGTTAAGTAAATAAAATATGATAAATTGATTTAAATTTAAATGTAAAATGACTTAATAAAGTGTTATTGATTTTTCTATGAAATTAAAATGGTTAAATAAATGAATGCTTAAAAGTGAATTTGAAATATAATTTAATTTAGAAATATGAAATTTGGTTTAAGAATAAAAGTTAAGTTAAGAAAATAAAATGGAAATTAAGTTATATTTATGAAATGGTAAATTAAATTTAAGTGTTAAGTAAATAAAAATTTAGGGAAAATTGTACATTTGAATTTAATAAGTGAAGTAATAAGAAATTTGATATTTATTTGTGAAATTTACTTTATAAAAATCATAAGTTAAAGTGTATTTAAATGACCATTTTTAAAGTGAAAAATATGAAATTTTATATGTTAAAATGGTTTAAATTGAAGGTTATTTGTTGTTGAAATTCTATTGTAAATCTGAAAATTCTTTTAGTAGCACTTCAGAAATGCTATCTTTTCTGAAATGAACTAAAATCTGGGATAAATGAATCTGCAGCACTTTGTAAGTGCTGTAGTTGCAGAAGTGAACAAAAGTCTAAAACTAATGAAAGGGCAATTGTAGCACTTGTTAAGTGCTGCAGTTGGCTGAAATAAGAATTGAACTAAAATTGAACTATTACAGCAGTTCTGTAAATGCTGTCTTTGCTGAATTGAACTAAAGCTTTTTATTTGAAACCTGAACTTTTACAGCATTTCTGTAAATGCTGTCTTTGCTGAATCTAACTATTTTTCAACTAAAACTGATATATTACAGCAGTTTTTAAATGCTGCCTTTGTTGAATTGAATTGTTTTCAAATGTAACTCACTACAGCATTTTCTAAATGCTGTGAAAGGTTGAAATTTTCAATAATTATGGTTTTTAAGTGAATAAATGAGCTCAGAAAAGGCTAAATTTTTGGGAATTGAATATTTGATTTGTAGGTATAATGACTTCACTTTTAATGGTTTAAATGAATGATTTTAATTCGAAATTATAAGTCATTTGAAATTTATAACCACAGGTATACTTCTCTGTATGCTGTTTGATTTCCTAATGGTTGTTTTAATGCACATCTTCAAATTGATAGTGTGACTACAGGAGAGAGATTACTAGACTCTACGCTACCCTAGTCACATTTACACTGTTACTTGCATGGTTTACTTTAATATGGACATTTCTATGATAGCGTTTATTTTTGTTTAAATTGATGGTTTAATGGATCCTTAAAGGATGGGTGATCCCAAGCATCCTTTAAGTTATTATGCATTGCTATTACAGTTCACTTGAGTTGGTGTATAAGTATGTGTGTCCTGACTCGAGTGTTTGTGTTTTACTTTACGCTTGGGTCAGCCTAAGAGTCACAACTTTGGATTCACCTTCTGGAGCTAGAGATTTGTTGGAGCTTATCTATCTATCTATTCTTCTGTTTCTGAACCAGTTATTTTTCCTATTCGGTATTTGCTTCCGTATTATTGATTTATGTATCCAGACTTCTATTGTATCCATTTTCAAACAATGATATTTTGTATATTTTTGAGAGTTGTATAAAGTAGCTTCATGAACTACTATGGTAATTTATTTCCGCTGCGAGTTATTCTGATATTTCTTTGTCTGTGATTCTGTGATTGATTTTATTTGCTCCAAAAATTTATTACAATATGTTATTTTAAATTATTCAAGTCCGACATGGGAGGATTATTGTCGATTTGAATAGTTCAAAATAGTGGGTCGTTACATTTGGTACCGACGCTTTGGTTTTAGGCAAACTTTAGCCTGCGAAGCAAAAACTCATTAGAGATAGGGTAGAAATACCCTAGAATGAGTGAAAGCAATCTCAGAATCATTTCTTTTTGATTTCGAAGTATAAAATGATTTTAAATGATTTTCAAAGATTATATTGGTATAAATTTTCTTATTTTGAAATCAAGATTTTCTAAACTTCATCCCTTCTGTATCCACCTTGTTAGCAATCTTTTGGTTAGGATTCTTATTGATTAGGATTTCTTGAACTTTGGAATGCTTCCACTTGTTTTGAAACCTAGTCTTGTCTTCCCTATTTTTATCCTTTGATTCAGGAGCATTCCATAACTCCACTTTGAACGACCTCTATAAAGATCGGTGATTCCGCAAATCTTTGAATGATTTGTAAAGGAGTGAAACTCCCTTACAATTGGCATTGATTCATCGGAGATTTCCGTATCCTCGGTTTACGATGCTATCTATCTTCTACTATACCTGGATTCTATCTCTGGCGTTTGAATGTCGATTTGCCTTAGATTTCCGCATTGATTATATTCCTGAAGTCACGGTTGACTGGTTAAGGTCGCCCATGATTTATATGGGCTTATCCATCTTCTATTTGATAAATTTAATTATCTCATCTTCGTTTGAGCTTATCTTCGAACAAGAATTCTATTTGATTAGAGTTCCTTTAAATTTGAATCTCTATTTTTTGAAATCTATCCTTGAATCAGCCCTTGGAAATTTGTGTTTGGTTGTATTTTGAAATTGTGTATACATCGAAGTTATTATTTTGATAAGTATGACCATATTTTTAGATAAAAGTGAAGTGTTTTCGATAAGGATTATATACCTTTTAAAAATGGAAATTTGAAGCTTTGAAAGAATTTGAAATTTTGAAAATTTATAAGAAATTTGATTTATACAAAAATGATTTATAACCAATGGGTTTTGAATTTGAAATTTGGGAGATTGAACTCCGGTATTTTGAAAATTAGTTTTCAAGTTTTTAAATGTACGATAATATGATTTGAAAGTATTTTCCAGATACGAAATGTTTCAAATGACTTCAATTGAGTTTCAATGGTCTCAAATAAATTTCAAGTCAGTTTTAAGGAAATATAAGTCCAGAACCCACTTGTGTCATTGGAAAATAATTTCAGTGATGAGTGCCTGGATCATCGGCATTGATTTTCGAGTTTCAGAGTGGGGGAGAGTCCACTCTAGTAGCTTTTCTATTCGAGTGTTTTGTGAAACAAATTTTGATTTCAAACTCCGAACTATGATTTGATTTTCGAAAGATATATGTATATATATTTGAAATTATTGGAAGTGAACCAGTGTTCAGTCCTCGAGTTTCGGATTTGGTTTAGTATAACTCAATTTATAATAATTGATTTACTGATTTGTTGCTGATCTCCAACTCTTGGATTTGAAATTTGATTTCATTGACTATTTTGAAGGTTCAAACACTTCCAAATCGAGGTTTAGTTTTCAATGCTAAAATATTTCGAAGAGTATAAAATATTTGATAAAGTATATAAGTTTAGTTTGTTGTTGAAAGTATGAAGAGTATGACTTAAATAAGTTTGAAACTTTTGTTAAGTAAATAATTTGCAAAAGGAAAATTGGATCTTTTGAATAGAAATAAATAGTTTAAGGGTTTTTAATGGGATAGTTATTAATTTGGAAACCATTTTTGGGTATAATTGATTTTGAGAAAAGAATTTGGTTTTGAAAATAGATTGGAATTTAAACCAGTATTTATACGATGATTTTGGAAAGGAATTTGTTTGACCTAAATGATGTTAATTTGGAAACTGGGATTATTTTCTAAACCTATTATTTTGGAAATTTTGAAACTGAATATATGTAATTTGGAAGAAATAATTTGGTGAAATCGTATATGATTTTGAAACCGAATTGATATGAGAATGATTTGAAATTGAGAACCTTGTTTTATTAAATACTTGATTTGGGAGTTATCGAACTTATGTAAAATGGATTTGTGTAAGTATGAAGTTGATTTGGAAACCATTGATTTGAAAGGTACTCAATTTGGAATGAGAAATCTTATATGATCGAAGTCTATAATAGAGTGATTTGATATACTATTGATTTTGGATAGTATTCGATTGAAAATAAAATATTATATATAATGGGCTTTATATAAGTATGATATTTGAAAGTGATTTGAAAAAGGTATTATATGATACATATTTTCGAAGTAAAGATATGGAAAGTGCCTTCTGCTTTATATTCGCTCTGTGGCCACAATGTGGATTCATTCAATCGATATTATTCTCTCTGATTTTTGGTTTTCCGGATATGATACTCGAGTGTCCTACCATGGCGATCTCCATGGGTTTTTTCTTTTGAGCGCAACTGCATAGCGTAATTCGCAGGGGCAGCGAGAGCCTATGGGTATGGATGTTTCCTAGGGGATTCAGGCGTAACCATTATGTATCTATGATCTATTGGGTCGCTTGGTAGCGTAACCAGCAGGGGCTACGAGAGCCTATGGGTACGATGTTTCTTGGGGTATCCAAGCGTAACCATTGTGTATCTGCAGCCAGCCTACGGGTACGGATGTTTCCTGGGGGATCCAGGCGTAACCATTGTGTATCTGCGATCCATGATCGACATGTTTTGGTTTGGTTATTTTGTTTGGATTGTACTTTCCATCTGTTTTTTTAAAAGATTTTCAGGTATTTTCACTGGGTGTTGAACAAGTCTACTAAGTACTTGAAGAATTATAGCTTTGCGCCTGATCAACGCATAGCCAGAGCCTGTAGGAACGAGGATAAACTTGTTAAGACATCGAGTTATAAAAGTATTTTGATAAAATATTATATAAAGGATATTCTGATCATTTATTTTATCCTTTCAAATAATTGAAATTTATATAGCTTTAAAATAATGGTTCATCCTTGCCTTTCAACCTATTTTACCTTCTAGCTATTCCTATTCTACACCTTGTTAAACTTACCTATAACAACAGTTATCGGGTATAATTTTAATCTTCTTGTCATCTTGTCTTAATCCTATTTCATTCTATCTTTTTCCGTGTTTTCCATACCTCATTCCTTTTCGAGGACGAAAAGATTTGAGTGGGGTAGAGTGTAACAAACTTGTATTTTGTGATTATTTTTAATTGTATATTTTAATTATTTTTATTGAATTTTTGATTCAAAAACTTTATTTTGTTTATTAAAATAGATAAATTTTGTTATTTTAAATATAAATTTTGATTTTGATGTAAATTATAATTTCAAACATGTATTAATAGAATATTTTTCCATAAATGTGAATTTTAGGCAATATGGTCAAACTTTGACTTTTAAATTTAAAATTTAAAATTTTGAATTTTTGAATTTTATCTTTTATTATGAAAATAAATTAAATTTCAAGAATACTACTTTTCGTTTCGTTGAAATCCGATCTATATTGTGAAAGTTATGCTTTTTACAATATTGTGTGTAAATTGTTTTATTTAACAAAATTGTTTATTTTAATTGATATAAATAATATTTTGTTTGTCAAATCATGTTCTAATTTGTGTATATATGTGTAATATGACATGTTATGTATAGGTCTTATTTTTAAAACATTTTTGTAGTGTAGTAGGAATTTTTCCAATACTAGTTGTATTTTTGTGTACAATTTTAATTTTAGTTCAATATTTTAAACTATTCTCTTTACTTACTTTTTTTGTAAGAATATTTATCTATTTTCTTTTCACATTATTTTGTTTTCATTTTATTGCGAGATTTTATTTTTTTAAACATTTTAAAAGTATAGTTATAATTATAATTTTTCAAAGTTAATTGTATTTTGTTTGTGATTTTAAAGTCTAGTTTCAATTTAATAAACTATTTCTTTATCTCATTTTCTATTTTTCTTAAAAATATTTATTTCTTTTCATTTATTTTACCTTTTCATTTTCTAGTTCATTTACTAAAGTTCATTTGTTTTTATTTAATCTAAAGAAATGGAAATTTGAAGGGACTAAATCCTTATAACTTATGACTTTTCACTAGCCAAGTCTCTTCATATTTTGGCCGTACACTTCCAACTCTTAGCCATGTGTCTATGGGCAATGATCCCTATATCTAAATTCGATCGACCAATGATTACATTATAGAGGGCTCGCTTGGTTTGGGGTATTAAATTGTTGTTGGGTCCGCCTCCTCCTATTTAAAAAGTATTAAGTGGCTGGAGTTTTCTTTTTGGGTAGTACATCGTTTATATATATGGCCATACCTCGTAGCCATGTCGCACACGCATATTGGATTGAACGGATCAACTGCAAATAATAAACATAACACTTATATAAAAATATGTTGGCTTAAATTAGTGTTATAGGTAAAGTGTGTAATTTTCCAGTCATTAGAGTATTATTCCTCATACTACACACATGATAGATTTTGATGGACATTATACTAGAGCAAGATGGGAACAGAGAATAGAGAAGTCTTATCATTCATGCCTGGCATTGACAAGCCAACTAAATTTCCAAGGAATACCATTGATCCTAAGGTACTCACTCAGTCAGTATTTATATTCTATTATATTCTTCTATTCTGTTGTGAGTTTATATTGACCGCTCTTTACCATTCTTATGTTCACTATAGGTTACCAAAACCAACGATCCGTGCCCTAATGAACTTAGGTTTCGATTTAGTCGAAATTCAGGCCTATCATGGTGCAAGTTATTACAAATATATACAATAAGTGTGTAACGACCCGCCATTCATCTCCACAAAATGACGCATCATTAATAAGAAAGAAAGGGATAGAAAAGAGAAAGAGAGAAGAAAGAAGAAACAACACATCAGAATCTAAACAGCGGAACAAATAAGTTATATTTATATCATAAAATATTACATAGTTTATAACAATTATCAGAGTACACAGATAATACAACACATACTAGACAGTTATAAACACCTGTCTAGTTATTACAACTCGATACAACTCAACAGACAACACAGAGATACCAAACACAACAGAATACTCTAACGTAGAATCCTCCTGCTCCATTGCTCCTCCATAATTCATCAAAGATAACCTGAATCCCTTGGCTACTTGTAAAAATTTGAGTACCCAAGAGTTTAAGAAAACAGAAATAAACTCTGGGTCAGACATGGGTCTGGTGTGAGTAACATGTTAAAGTTGCTTAATTTTCAAAAACCTTTTGAAAAGAAAAGTATCACGTAAGACTTCCCACACATAAACATGGAAAAGTTTTTACCTAACGCTAACCAAAACATTTGCTAGGAAATCCAGCAATATTATAATAGGTCTAGGGTTTTCAAGTAAATATGAAATAGCCGAAATTGTTACATTGCTAAATTCTAGCTACTAGCCACGAAAGTAGGTAATACAATCAAAACCGTTAGCACTTATTGGATTTTGGATTCCATACAATGGCAGGGCTACCGGGGTACCACCCGTCATAGTACGTGGCCTAGATCGCCGTACCGAGGATCACTCCCAATCCCCTGCAACACAAAGCTGGAACCATCCCTTACTGGACAGTCCCGAACAAGACAACCCCGTAGTTGGCGCGATTCCAACCGCCCACAAAGCCGAAATAAAAAGGGACCTCTAGACAGGGGAAAATCTTGTCCTGAAATGGGCGCTACCCGCCTAGCCTTGCTGCACCTCCCCTGTTTTAGCCATTCCTAGTTGATGAGGCTTGATGCTACGATTATCTTTAAAGTACACATCACTTAGAATGCTCATCGTCCACCTGACGACGTTCTGAAAGCATTCAATCCATACAAGTACGTTCCGGGTTCGAACGAAACCGAAGGCATTATCTCGTTACACTCATTTTGGAATCACCCTCAGAGTTAACGACGATAACCCTTGCACTCTAAATCTTCATCTCGAATCTGAAAGTACTACCCGTCAACTCATCACAGAATCACCCTCAGAGTTATACTGACGAATAGTTCTAACACTTCGAGTCTTCACTCTCCACTTGAGATTCTCGACCTATCGTTAATTTGGATCGTTGTGGTTTTCGGATATCCAAATCTGGAAACCCGATCCTGGTCTCATTGAAATCCAAAGCGTGTCTTTTAGGTCCAAGTTGTTTTAGAGTTTAAAACAATTCAATACAATTATCTATATACACACAGATAGATAATTCGTAGATTCACAATAGATAATCACAACAAATAATCCATATTATCAAAGATAATCCATGTCATAATGCAACCAATGCATCCATATCACTCAACATTACTAATCTCATAGCTGAGATTCAAACCATTCAAGGAAAACTATATCATCCATATATATAAGCAATGATCTATAATCACACCATCTATAATTAATTTAAAATGAATTAAATTAATTACATCATCTCTAATTAATTTAAAATGAATTAAATTAATTACTTACATCAATATAAATCTTGCTTACATATCCATTACTTAATTACAAATTAATTAATTAATTACACTCTAGATAATCACCTTAATTAATCTCACTTGATTAATTATACTTTAATTAATTTCACAAAATTAATTACTCTAAACCAACACAGTAATTAACCTTTAATTACTTCATTAATTAACTATAATTAATTATATTAAACCTTAATTAATTACAATTAATTAATTATCCTTAATCACTTATTATTGATTAATTAATCTTAATTAATCAATCTTAGTTACATCACTAATTATATTACTTAATGATCTTTAATTATATTTAATTAATTATCTTATTTAAATTAATTACATTAAGTAATTAATCTCAATTAAAATCAATCATTAATCACTCTTGATTAATCATATTCAGTAATTAACTACCCTTAATTACTTATTAAATTAATTACTCCTTAATTAATTTTTTTTTAATTAATCCCTTGATTAATTGTATAAAGTAATTTAATCCAAATTACTTCCACACTTAAACCATCTTCCACTAATTGCATCCATTAATTACTTCACCGAGTAATTACATTCCATTAATTACATTAAGTAATTATTATCAAACCAACAAGTGACTAAAATTAATTAAACGTAATTAATTAATTTAAACTAATCACATTTAAACTCCACTAATTAAGTAATTAATTTCTTAATTACTTCCACTTAGTAATTAAACTTAAATAAATTTCACAATTGATTCTCATTTAATTAATTAATCTAATTAATTATTTAAATTAATTACATTAATTAATTGTTAAATAATCTTTAAGTTAATGACCATTATTAACCATTAACCATACTTAAATTACTTCTCATAAGTAATTATCTTTCATTAATCATTATTAATTTTAAATTAATTAATCTTTAACATTCAATTAATTTACCTCTAATTATTTAGTTAATTAAGTGTTAATTGTAACTTAATTAATTCATAATTACTTGATTAATTAATTACTAATCATTAATTAAATCTAATTGACGATCCTTAAATATGGATTAATTATCCTTAATTAATCGATTAACTTAAACTTTAAATTAATATTTAAAACCCTTAATTACCTTAATTAATGATCCATTCCATTAATAAATAAATTATTCATTTAATTACCTTAATAATTAAATGAAATTTTAAATCATTAAATTCTAATTTAACTTTAAGATAAAACCTTTCTTATCTATAGTTAAATTATCATTCTTAAATACATTTGAAAATATTAATTTCCAATCCAATTTCAAATTTCATTTTAAAATTAAGTTTTTAAAATGAAATTTAATTTATCTTTAACCAAATTAAAAACTTTGAAAATCCACATGTTAAAGAATACTTATATAAAAGAAATTTAAGGATTTTAAAACTAAATTCCTTTTTAATTTCAAATCATTAAAGTGTACTTTAACCTTTAACTTATTTACAATATTTAAATTTATAAACTTTACTTTATTTCCAAAACTTAAGATTCAAATTCAATTTGAATTCAAATTTAAAATTCTGATTTAACTCTGTCTAAATCCTCTTTTACATTTCAAACTCTATTTAAATTCAAATTCTTTATTTACACTTTATACTTCTTAAACACTTTTGTGTTTTAAAGACAATTTGAATTTAAAATCTCATTTATTTCCAAACTAATATTAAAATTAAACTTGAATTTATTTTAGACTTTAAATTTAAACTTAAACTAAGATTGAAAAATGGATTTAAACCATAATTTAAAACTTTACTTCCATTTAAATGCAGGTTTAAAATTTTATTTTAAAATTTGAAACAGAATAACAGGTTTCTGTTTGAAACCTATTCCATACTTTAAACCCGAGCCAGAAGAAATCTTCTTCAAGCCCACAAGCAAAAGTCTTCGAGCAAAAAACAGCGATTACTCGAGCAATTCTCGAGTCCCCCACTGCTTACACTCAGGTAAACACCTGAAACCAAAAGTGCACGGTGCACATGCACAGTGCTCCGGCCAACACCAGCCACCTCCGGTGGCCTCTACGCAACGGCGACCAACCCTACGACCCAACACGACCATCAATTCACCCTTCTACAGTCCAAAATCAAATTCGAGTTTTAAACGCCAACCTGGAAACAGCAGAATGCACCAATTCCCAAACCTGTCATCGCCTCATCCACGCCGCTCCGACCATCTGAACGCTTGTGCCTCCGACCACTCCAACGTCGACTCATCCTCTACCAATTCCCTGAGTTACGAAGCACTCGATCCACTGAGTATGCCGAATCAATCAAAAACACTACCCAGACAATATTTAGGGTTGTAAACTTCAAGGTTCATTTATATTCAACCCCGAGCTTCGATCACTGTCCAACCATTTTTCCTATCATCACCCATCACTCTTCCAACTCCAGGAAGAACCCCTAACTCCACACCCACGTGGATCACCAGAAAGTCATAATTTTCCCTTTTAAGTTCATTTCAGATCTGCTCCTTCAACCTTAGTCTAAAAATTTGGATTTAAGTTTTAGTTTTTTTTATTTTGAATGAGATTCCAGATTCTAAGCCTGGAACATCTAATTATGATATTTGAAAATTTGATAATGCTTACACAATTCTATTTCCTATGGTTTTCAGAGAATTTCCAAACTTATTTTTACTCAAATAATTTTTTTTAAAAATTTTATTTTATGATAAAACAAACAATCTTTGGTTAAGACTTAAACATTATCAAGAATCAAATTAAAAGATAAAGATTTGAATTAGTTTTAGCATGAAAAACTAGTAACAGAGATTGAACAGAAATTAAACATACACATATTCACACACCACACACACACACACACACACACACACACACACATATATAGAAAATCATCATATATAAATATTTAATCAACACATATTCATTCCAGATCTCAGCATGCAACCAATTTATTTAATTTTAAATTTTTAAAAGTTACTCACTTTTTTAAATTGGAAGACAGAGCCATGATTTTGAAAAAGCCTTTGAAACTGGATTCCCTTTTCTTTAAATCTTTGCACTCTTCTAAACTGATATGCTCCTGATATGAAAATTAAATGCATGCTGGTTGCTAATTTCCAGATTGAAATGAAAATGTAGTTGCTGGAGCTTGCTTCTTTAATTTTGAAATTGCATGCATGCTTCTACAGGACTTCTAGATTTTAAGTAATGCAGGTTTGCTTGCATGTTAGAAGATGTGCAGGTTATAGGTTTAAAAAGGTTTTACAGGGGAATTGATCTGGTTTGCATGTTTGAACAGGGCATTTAAAGAGGATTACAGGGAAAATGATTTGCATGTTTTGATTTCATGATTTTGGTTTGAGGAAAATCTCAGGTTTACAATTTGGTTTGAGAAGTGGATTTCAGGTTTTTGATTTGTTTCAAAGAAGATGAAATAAATTTTGAAAGAAATTACTGATTTTGATTTTGTGGAACCTATTGATTTAATATGTGGAAGTTTTTAGTTTTGTGAACATTACTTACTTGTTTGAATTCAAAGTAGAAGAAAAAAAATGAATGAAGAATGTGAAAGTGTTTTATATGGATTAAAAGTTTGTTTAATTAAAATTTAAAGAAAATAAAACAAGTAATGACACTTGTCCTTTACATTAACATTTTTCATGCACCTTGTTTATTATCTTAACACATGCTAATTTAATTTGTAAATTGTTTACATTTGTCATTAATGTTAATTAGTTATAATTAGGTTAATTTGTATTTTAATTAGGTGTTAATATAAGATAAAGGTAAATTAATTAGTTAATATGTATTTATATGTAGATAATTTTAAAATGAATAAATTCAATTTTTATTTATAAAATAAAGTTAATACAAATATTTTAAAATCAAAACAAATTAAAATATTTATACTTTAAATTTTAAAGCTTTGAATTCAAATTCAAATCAAGTTATATATATACATATATAACTACACAATTAAATTTTGAAAAACAATTATTTTTATTAAAATTCTATTTGTTAAAAACAATGTATTATTATTATATTTAAAATATAACGAAATTTGATAACTATAAATTACTTATAAAAGAAATTATTTCTTTTATTAATAAATTATTTATTTCATCACACTATATCAAAATAAACCTTATTGTAAATTTTATTTAAATTTAAACTTAAGTTAAAACATATTTTAAATCATTTAAATAATTTACCATATGTATTTAAAATCATTTAGTTATTTATTATATACTTTTAAAAAGCTTATTATCAAATAAACCAATTTAAACAAATTTAATTTTTATCTTATCAATTTAAAACCATATTTTATTTATTAAATAGCTTTTAAAAGATAAAATCTATCAATTAAGTATTTATTTTAATTGGATTATTAAATTAATTCAAATCTTATCACAAAGATTATCAAATCAATTTAATTCTTAATTCAGATTATTAAATTGATATTGCTTAAAATTCTGGGTCATCACATTCCTCCCCCATTAAAAGAATTTCGTTCTCAAAATTTAAAACAAAGGTAATTTAATAATCTATTTAAAGATTTAATTTTAAAACACAAGCATATATCAAACATATGCTAACAACCATAGCAATCAATTCACCCAATCAATCAAATCTATCTATCCAGATAAAATTCTGGATAGAGTTTCCTCGAGTTTCCCCGGTAAAATTATCGAGATACTCGCTCTATAGATTCCAAACAATCAATACTACTAAGCTACAGAGCTCCTACTCATCTAGATCTACAGAATTAGACAGCATATCAGACTACAGACGAGTCTGATTCAACAACCAAGCTTCCTGAATTGCTGGTTCCAAAACCAGAGATAGATCATACACGTACTCCCTCAGAGATACGTGAAACATATCGAATCCCAGTTATCCAAACTGGCAATTCAATCCTGAAAACCAAATACTTATCCTCTTAAGAACTCAGGGATCCAAAATATCTCGAAGCTAGCTTTCCAGCCTTACCCCATCTTATATCTCCTTCGATCGAAGAATACTTAATCAAAACAAATCTCCGACTCCAGAATCCAAATTCCTTCGTCTCTTATCCACAAAATGTCTTCGGATGATCCTGGTCTGCCAACATCCAAATTGATCAGCTCAACCCTTGCTGATGCCTCAAGAACAAACAGAACCAAAAACAACCCAACACAATGATCTCCTCAAGATCAACCAAAACCAAAACACAACTCTACTCCATAAACAGCAGAAGACAACAAACTTCTCCTAATCCGGAAAAGACAATCAGAAACACTCCCAAACTGCTTCCGCTGCACAACTCTGATCCGAAGTAGAAGAGAATGCTGATGATGAACATGAGCACTAACTCGACATCACTTCCCAAGAATATAGTTCAACAGATCCATAAGGAAAGCTATGAAATTCCTCCGAAAACTGAGTTGCTTCATCAAACTCTATTTCTAGAAATCATCCTTCAACTAAACTGAACCACCAGTTCTACTCCTGGAATTCCAGTCAATAAGAAAACTCAATCTCCAGATGCGGACAAACCTCTGTCTTCCCAGAAGACATCTAGAAAATCTCCAACAATCCAAGAAAACATTCAACTATCGCAAGTCACTTTTGCGATCATCCTAACCTAGTTCCAAAGAAAACGGTTCTCCTTTACTAATCAGAATAGCTTACGCTGGTCTAATCAATCCATTGAAGAAACGGATCCACTCTGCTGCTCCTGAACTCCATCTCCAGAAAACTACCCAGCTAAGACCTTCCTGTCGGTACCCGGAACACTCCGAGCTGCATTGCTGACACCGATGCCAAACTTCCTAACCCAAAGCTCTTTGAGAAACTCGGACTTCAAAGAAAACAGGAACACCACAACATCCTGCTGAATCCAGCCACAATACCGAAGTAGACACACTACCTAAAACTTGTTCCAAAAAAGTATCTTCGGACAAAATCCATAGTCACTGCATCTCATCACGCAGTTACAACTTCCTGAGGCATCAAAATGCCATCACTTGCTTCTACTCACCAAAATCTATACTTCAAAGATGACTCTGAACCTTAATAGGTTTCCTTCAGAGATCGATGAATACTTCATCACAATAAAGCTTACTCGAGACGGTATTAGGTCTACAGTCTCGACAAATACACTTCCAACCTCAACATACAAACTCCAACCAATGGTAGTTGTCGTGTTACACACACCACTACGTCATCTACCTTTATAGCCTATATTGGAAAACCTGTACGGGTAACCCAACAGATAGGTAGAAATAGATAAATATATATAAATATATTAAAAATTACAAATACGCTCTCTCAAGATAGACACCACTCCAGAGCCTAGGTATTCACTCAACCTAATGCTCTGATACCACTGTAACGACCCTCCATTCATCTCCACAGAATGACGCATCATTAATAAGAAAGAAAGGGATGGAAAAGAGAAAGAAAGAGAAGAAAGAAGAAACAACACATCAGAATCTAAACAGCAGAACAAATAAATTATATTAATAGCATAAAATAATACATAGTTTACAACAATTATCAGAGTACACAGATAATACAACACATGACAGTTATAAACACCTGTCTAGTTATTACAACTCAATACAACTCAACAGACAACACAGAGATACCAAACACAATGGAATACTATATATCTAACGTAGAAGCCTCCTGATCCATTGCTCCTCCATAATTCGTCAAAGCTAACCTGAGTCCCTTGGCTACTCGTAAAAATTTGAGTACCCAAGAGTTTAAGAAAACAGAAATAAACTCTGGGTCAGACATGGGTCTGGTGTGAGTAACAGGTTAAAGTTTCTTAATTTTCAAAAGCCTTTTGAAAAGAAAAGTATCACGTAAGACTTCCCACACATAAACATGGAAAAGTTTTTACCTTACGCTAACCAAAACATTTGATAGGAAATCGAGTGATATTATAATAGGTCTAAGGTTTTCAAGTAAATATGAAATAGCCGAAATTGTTACATTATTAAATTCCAGCTACTAGCCACGAAAGTGGGTAATACAATCAAAACCATTGGCACTTATTGGATTTTGGATTCCATACAATGGCAAGAATACCGGGGTACCTCCCGTCATAGTACGTGGCCTAGATCACCATACCGAGGATCACTCCCAATCCCCTGCAACACAAAGCCGGAACCATCCCTTACTGGACAGTCTTGAACAAGACAACCTCGCAGTTGGCGCGCGATTCCAACCGCCCACAAAGCCGAAATAAAAAGGGACCTCTAGACAGGGGAAAATCTTGTCCTGAAATGGGCGCTACCCACCTAGCCTTGCTGCACATCCCCTGTTTTAGCCATTCCCGGTTGATGAGGCTTGGGGCTACGATTACCTTTAAAGGACACATCACTTAGAATGCTCATCGTCCACCTGACGACATTCTGAAAGCATTCAATCCATACAAGTTCGTTCCGAGTTCGAACGAAACCGAAGGCATTATCTCGTTACACTCATTTTGGAATCACCCTCAGAGTTAACGACGATAACCCTTGCACTCTAAATCTTCATCTCGAATCTGAAAGTACTACCCGTCAACTCATTACGGAATCATCCTCAGAGTTATACTGACGAATAGTTCTAACACTTCGAGTCTTCACTCTCCACTTGAGATTCTCGACCTATCGTTAATTTGGATCGTTGTGGTTTTCGGATATCCAAATCTGGAAACCCAATCCGGGTCTCATCGAAATCCAAAGCGTGTTTTTTAGGTCCAAGTTGTTTTACAGTTTAAAACAATTCAATACAATTATCTATATATACATAGATAGATAATTCGTAGATTCACAATAGATAATCACAACAAATAATCCATATTATCAAAGATAATCCATACCATAATGCAACCAATGCATCCATATCACTCAACATTACTAATCTCATAGCTGAGATTCAAACCATTCAAGGCAAACTATATCATCCATATATATAAGCAATGATCTATAATCACACCATCTATAATTAATTTAAAATGAATTAAATTAATTACATCATCTCTAATTAATTTAAAATGAAATAAATTAATTACTTACGTCAATATAAATCTTGCTTACATATCCATTAATTAATTTCAAATTAATTAATTAATTATACTCTAGATAATCACTTTAATTAATCACCCTTGATTAATTATACTTTGATTAATTTCACAAAATTAATTACTCTAAACCAAACACAGTAATTAACCTTTAATTACTTCATTAATTAACTATAATTAATTATATTAAACCTTAATTAATTACAATTAATTAATTATCCTTAATCACTTATTATTGATTAATTAATCTTAATTAATCAATCTTAATTACATCATTAATTATATTAATTAATGATCTTTAATTATATTTAATTAATTATCTTATTTAAATTAATTACATTAAGTAATTAATCTCAATTAAAATCAATAATTAATCACTCTTGATTAATCATATTCAGTAATTAACTACCCCTAATTACTTATCAAATTAATTACTTCTTAATTAATTTTTTTAATTAATCCCTTGATTAATTATACAAAGTAATTTAATCCAAATTACTTCCACACTTAAACCATCTTCCACTAATTACATCCATTAATTACTTCACCGAGTAATTACATTCCATTAATTACATTAAGTAATTATTATCAAGCCAACAAGTGACTAAAATTAATTAAACTTAATTTATTAATTTAAACCAATCACATTAAACTCCATTAATTAAGTAATTAATTTCTTAATTACTTCCACTTAGTAATTAAACTTAAACAAACTTCACAATTGATTCTCATTTAATTAATTAGTCTAATTAATTATTTAAATTAATTACATTAATTAATTGTTAAATAATCTTTAAGTTAATGACCATTATTAACCATTAACCATATTAAATTACTTCTCATAAGTAATTAACTTTCATTAATCATTATTAATTTTAAATTAACTAATCTTTAACATTCAATTAATTTACCTTTAATTATTTAGTTAATTAAGTGTTAACTGTAACTTAATTAATTCATAATCACTTGATTAATTAATTACTAATCTGTAACAACCCGGGATTGCAATTACCGAATAATAAATTAAAATTATGATTTTAATTTAAATGGAGCTAAAAATGGATTTTTTTGGATAGGCTAATTTCTTTAAAATAAAGTTATTTGAAAAATAAATGGGTGGTTTTATAATGGTGGGTTTTAGTTGGCTAATGAAGCATTAAATAGTTTTAGTGAACATTAGGATGCCACTTCTCTTATTGGGTCAATTAGTGAAACCAAACCCATTACCCACCTCTATATATTATCTTAAACCCACCCTAAGCCCTAACCCTCCTTTTCATAATTTCCTCAAACCCTAAACACCACCTAAAAACCTAATTAATGGCCTCCATTTGGTAGAAGATCCATTTTCCTCTCCACATAGCTAATCTAGGTTAATACAAGCTAAAAGGTAAAGCAATCCTTCTCTAATCACTCTCTAATCTTCATTCTAATTTCTGAAATTAATTTTTAATACATGCCTTTTGGTTTATTTTTGTTATGAAGCCTCTTGATCTCCTCTCTCTAGCTTTTGGAGTGCACACCAAGTGTTTGTACATATTTTTCTTGCATTGGTTAAGGTAAAATTGCTAGCTAAATCCCTTTTTACTTGATGCTAATGAGAGGTTTGCCAAAAAAATAAAAAATTTAAAGATCATTTCTGTAATTTTCTTTCTTGGAATTGTAGCTGAAACGAAATCAGGCATAACTTCTTCATTTCTCAGCCGAATTCAATAATTTTGAATGTTCTGGAAGGCATAGACATAGAGCTATAAGTTTCATGTACAGATTTTTCTGAAATTTTGCTATTTATTAGATCAAAATCATGCTTGTTTGTTGCTATCCCGAGAGTAAATTGACAGCAACAACAATCTCAGGCCTGCGAATTGTGTTGGCCATTATTACACGTTTCTCATCCATTTTTGGTCATGTTTTCTGTGCTACAAACTAGATTCAATAAGGAACACTTTCTCTTCAGGTTACATTTTGATATTTTGCCATTTAGATGACCTGAAATGCGTTCGAAGACAGAAGACCAATTCTGTCTTTAACAAGTTATCCCGAGTTTCAATCTGATATTGTTTTTCACGTATCTCTCTCGTTTTTAATTCGAATTAGATAATTTCGGATCTTCCGGAAAGCTTAAAACATATGCTACAGTTTTTGTTTAGTGAGTTTTCTGTAATTTTGAGGCTAATTATGTCAAAAATTGATATTTCGACTCTCTTAACCTCAGAATTTTGCAAAACACAAAACATGAAAGTTGTAAATTAGTTTCTAAGCTTTTCAGATAGTCCAAAATCATTCAATACTGACTTGCGGCTCAAAAGTTATGACCAAACTAGTTTCAGTTTCATCCACAGTGCTAATATGTGTATCGCTCTCAGGAAGATAGTAGAAAAATCAATTTTTGACATAGTTAGCCTCAAAATTATAGAAAACCCACTGAACAAAAATTGTAGCATATGTTTTAATATTTCCGAAACATCCAAAATTATCTAATTCGGATAAAAAATGAGAGAGATACAGGCAAAACAATATCAGATTGAAACTTAGGATAACTTGTTAAAGACAGAACTGGTCTTCTGTCTTCGAACGCATTTCAGGTCATCTAAATGGCAGAATATCAAAATATAACCTGAAGAGAAAGTGATCTTTATTGAATCTAGTTTGCAGCACAGAAAACATGACCAAAAACGGATGAGAAACGTGTAACTTATGGCCAATACAATTCGCAGGCCTGAGATTGTTGTTGCTATCAATTTACTCTCGGGATAGCAACAAACAAGCACTATTTTGATCTAATAAATGGCAAAATTTCGGAGAAATCTATACGTGAAACTTATAGCCTTATGTCTAAGCTTTCCAGAATATTCAAAATTATTGAATTCGGCTGAGAAATGAAGAAGTTATGCCTAATTTCGTTTCGGCTACAATTCCAAAACGAAAATTACAGAAATGATCTTTAAATTTTTTTTTGGCAAACCTCTCATTAGCATCAAGTAAAAAGGGATTTAGCTAGTAATTTTACCTCAACCAATGCAGGAAAAATATGCACAAATACTTGGTGTGTACACCAAAAGAAAGAGAGAGGAGATCAAGAGGCTTCATAACAAAAATAAACCAAAAACCATGTATTAAAAATTAATTTCAGAAATTAGAATGAAGATTAGAGAGTTATTAGAGAAGAATTGCTTTACCTTTTAGCTTGTATTAACCTCGATTAGCTATGTGGAGAGGAAAATGGATCTTCTACCAAATGGTGGCCATTAATTAGGTTTTTAGGAGGTGGTTAGGGTTTGAGGAAATTATAAAGAGGAGGGTTAGGGTTTATGGTGGGTTTAAGATAATATATAGAGGTGGGTAATGGGTTTGCTTTCACTAATTGATCCAATAAGAGAAGTGACATTCTAATGTTCACTAAAACTATTTAATGCTTCATTAGCCAACTAAAACCCACCATTACAACCACCCTTTTTTTTTCAAATAACTTTATTTTAAAGAAATTAGCCTATCCAAAAAAATCCATTTTTAGCTCCACTTAAATTAAAATCATAATTTTAATTTATTATTTGGTAATTGCAATCTCGGGTTGTTGCAGACTCCCCCTGAAGAAAATTTCGTCCCCGCAATTCCTTAAATATGGAAGTCGTCTATAACCTCTAATCCACCGAAGAAACAACATAAGATAAATATAGATGCTCATTCGTACCCAAAGATGAAAGAAAACCAGGATAAGTACGCTCGATAAATTCTCTGGTCTCCCAAGTGCAGTCCTTAGGATTGGGTGACCATTTAATTTTCACAAGCGGAACCTCTTTGTTTCGAAGGCATCTGACCTCCGAATCAAGCACACAGAGTGGTTGCTGCTCCCAAGATAGATAGGGTGAGATCTCCAAATCTAGCACGATATGCGGCTCAATAATAGAATCAGGATCGCGCACACACTTGCGAAGCTAAGAGACATGGAACACATCATGTATTCAAGAGAAATGAGTAGGTAGAGCCACACGATAAGCAACAGGGCCAATGCGTTCCGTGATAGGAAATGATCCGACATGGAGAGGAGCCAATTTCCCTGTAGAACTGAAATGCACAACCCCCTTCATAGGAGATATCCGAATATAGACAAGATCACCAATTTTATCGGATGTCCCCGGAGAGTCGAAACCTCATTTATTTGTCGCTGTCTTGAGAATAAACGACAGCGACAGTGAATTTACAAACCTGAGAATTGTAATCGTCATATCTCATCCATACTAAGTCCGATTTTGATAAACTTCATATTGTTTAAAAGTTTACACTTAGTAGAAAAACTTTCCTTCAATAATTATTTTTTTAGATTTTGAAGTTTGTTATATTAAAATACGAATTCTTTACAGCAGAGGTGAAATTAGTATAATGTGTAATCTCCAGATTTTTGATGATATTTTGACGATTTCGATAATTCCATTTGCATTCCTTTTAATGGAACATAATTTAATTACCTAGCCCAAATGGGCTGGGGCTGCTGTTCCAGGCTTAAAGCCCGTTTGAGCCTGAGCAAATATTCCTTCAGCTGTGTTTTATTACCCTGTTGCTGTTCAGGGTTGCAACTTCGTGACTCCGCCACGGCTACGTCCTTTATCGGAATTCGACATTTTTAGTCTCGTTGGAGAGATGGAGTTACAAACTCCATATCTGGAAAGTCCGGTCATCATCAGAGTTTATTAGACCCTTCGAATTTCCTGTCAAAGTTGAACCTAGATCGCTGTGCAAAACAGTGCATTTCATGTTTCTGAGTCCGACTTCGGAACGTCGTTGCGCCTTCGTTTCAAGTCCTAATCGAGAAATTCTTTTTGAAACTTGAAGTAGGAATGTCGGACTACATTCTTGCATATTTTCATGATATTTGGATTCAGTTTGCTAGTCCGAATATTTTTCCGAACATGGGTTCGCAGCAATATTTGGCCTATTTTTCCTACACTTAGAATATTTTTTTTGACCTTTTTTTATGGATTTATCGATTTCTTGAGATTTGTTTCTGGATTTCGCGCGCGGACTTCATAAAAATGTCTTAAAAAGATTTTTCACTCGAAATGGCTTTCGAAACTATTATTTAGTATTACTTTAATTATTAAATTAATTACTCCATAATAGGAGAATTTTTAAAAGGATGTTTTAAAAGCGATTTCAATCCAAATAAAAATCCATTTTCCACAACTATTTTCTAGAATAAAATTCCACACTCACTTTTGTGCACTTCAAGCGAAGTGGAGAAACGGTTGGGAAAACCCCGGCCTATGGAACTGAGCGTATTTCCTTTCCGGTTAATCCCCAACCATTTCGATTGATCGTTTTGCCTTTTGGCGCAGTTTATCGATGATATGAGATAAACTTTTGTTTACTGTTTTGAGTGTGGATTTGGCATAAGGTAAGTAAACTGATTAGGGCGAACCAGTGTTATGGGACATTGCGTTAACCCTTTCCGGGTTCCTTTCTAGATGTTTCCGACACATTTGCCTGTTGGCGGCCAGTATTGGACCTTTGGGTCATTTGCCTTTTGGTGGTCTCTGGACATTCTGTTCATGTGAGCATTATTATTGGTGCGTGCCTTTGGGCATTTACCCCCTGGGGTGTCACCAATCGCGCGTTTTGCCCCTGGGCCTATGGTACCACAAAACTACAATACATGGCGATAACGACTCTGGTCGTGCACGTGCATTTTTCTGATGATTTCTATGTCACTTTTGGAGTTGGTCCTTCGTCACCGCTCGAATGATATGTGTTTTACTATGTTGTATTGTCTTTTGGGGTATGTTCCTTTGCCTTTGGCGATATATCTTTGCTTTGGCATTGATTTATGGTTAGATTCCATATTATGTGTTATCGCTTACGGGCAATTATTTATAGCTTTTGCTACGCCGATGATATGAGGCATTATTGTTTACTAAACACTTGAGTGTTGATTATCTCTTTGGAGAGTTTATTATTGGTTGATGATTATGTGATCGTCTATTATATTATGTGGTTTACATCGCTCTTCTCTATGGAGAAGTACCTTATCCTCTATGTTACAGCATTATTACATCTCAGTTTATCTAATTGATTATTTAGCTAGCCTGACCCGAGTTTTTTATGCTCGGGCCAGATCGAGTTGTTTCAGGTTAGGTCTTTGGACTTAGCTTGCTCTGTGCTTCCGCTCAGGACTTATCTGCTATGCTGTTAGATAGCTTTCTTATTGTTCACTTTATGCTACTTTGTTATTCAGACTTACATGTACATATTTTTGACTCACATGTGTGATCAGAGGCTTGTACCCACTTATGATATATTTGGATCTGTATTGACTATGTATTGTTTTGAGACTCTATGTCTGTTATGTTATTCTGTTCTGTAATGATTTTATCATTTAGTTATTATGTTTGTTCTGATAGATCTTTAGCCATTGTAATTTCGTTATAAATATTTATTGGATATGTCGAACCACTTGAGAAAAAAAAACTAGATACCACATTTCGACGTATTCAGTAGATAGTTATAGCTTGATTACACATGGTCGCTTCCATTACACTCCATTCTCCGCTTTAGCAGATGGTATTACCCCATAATACTCTTTGCTAGAGTGGATCTAGGAGTGGGGCGTTACATAATCATTAATTAAATCTAATTAATGATCCTTAAATATGGATTGATTATCCTTAATTAATCTATTAACTTAAACTTTAAATTAATAATTTAAAACCCTTAATTACCTTAATTAATGATCCATTCCATTAATAAATTAATTATTCATTTAATTACCTTAATAATTAAATGAAATTTTAAATCATTAAATTCTAATTTTACTTTAAGATAAAACCTTTCTTATCTGTAGTTAAATTATCATTCTTAAATATATTTGAAAATATTAATTTCAAATTCAATTTCAAATTTCATTTTAAAATTCAAGTTTTTAAAATGAAATTTAATTTATCTTTAACCAAATTAAAAACTTTGAAAATCCACATGTTAAAGAATACTTATATAAAAGAAATTTAAAGATTTTAAAACAAAATTCCTTTTTAATTTCAAATCATTAAAGTGTACTTTAACCTTTAACTTATTTACAATATTTGAATTTATAAACTTTACTTTATTTCCAAAACTTAAGATTCAAATTCAATTTGAATTCAAATATAAAATTCTGATTTAACTCTGTCTAAATCCTCTTTTACATTTCAAACTCTATTTAAATTCAAATTCTTTATTTACACTTTATACTTCTTAAACACTTTTGTGTTTTAAAGACAATTTGAATTTAAAATCTCATTTATTCCAAACTAATATTCAAATTAAACTTGAATTTATTTTAGACTTTAGATCTAAACTTAAAATAAGATTGAAAACTGGATTTAAACCTTATTTTAAAACTTTAATTCCATTTAAATACAGGTTTAAAATTTTATTTTAAAATTTGAAACAGAATAACAGGTTTCTGTTTGAAACCTGTTCCATACTTTAAACCCGAGCCAGAAGAAATCTTCTTCGAGCCCACAAGCAAAAGTCTTCAAGCAAACAACAACGATTACTCGAGTAATTCTCGATTCCCCACTGCTTACACCCAGGTAAACACCTAAAACCAAAAGTGCACGGTGCACATGCACCGTGCCTCCGGCCAACACCAGCCACCTCTGGTGGCCTCCATACAACGGCGACCAACCCTACGACCCAACACGACTATCAATTCACCCTTCTACAGTCCAAAATCGAATTCGAGTTTTAAACGCCAATCTGGAAATAACAGAACACACCAATTCCCAAAGCTGTCATCACCTCATCTACGCTGCTCCGACCATCTGAACGATTGCGCCTCCGATCACTCCAACGTCGACTCATCCTCTACCAATTCCTTGAGTTACGAAGCACTCGATCCACTGAGTATGCCGAATCAATCAAAAAAACTACCCAGACAATATTTAGGGTTCTAAACTTCAAAGTTCATTTATATTCAACCCCGAGCTTCGATCACTATCCAACCATTTTTCCCATCATCACCCATCACCCTTCCAACTCCAGGAAGAACCCCTAACTCCACACCCACGTGGATCACCAGAAAGTCATAATTTTCCCTTTTAAGTTCATTTCAGATCTGCTCCTTCAACCTTAGCCTAAAAATTTGGATTTAAGTTTTAGTTTTTTTTATTTTGAATGAGATTCCAGATTCTAAGCCTGGAACATCTAATTATGATATTTGAAAATTTGATAATGCTTACACAATTCTATTTCTTATGGTTTTCAAAGAATTTCCAAACATATTTTTACTCAAATAATTTTTTTAAAATTTTATTTTATGATAAAACAAACAATCTTTGGTTAAGACTTAAACATTATCAAGAATCAAATTAAAAGATAAAGATTTGAATTAATTTTAGCATGAAAAACTGTAACAGAGATTGAACAGAAATTAAACATACACATATTCACACATCCATATATATATATATATATATATATATATATATATATATATATACACAAAAAATCATCACATATAAAAATTTAATCAACACATATTCATTCCAGATCTCAGCATGCAACCAATTTATTTAATTTTAAAATTTTAAAAGTTACTCGCTTTTCTAAATTGGAAGACAGAGCCATGATTTTTAAAAAGCCTTTGAAACTGGATTCCCTTTTCTTTAAAACTTTGCACTCTTCTAAACGATATACTCCTGATATGAAAATTAAATGCATACTGGTTGCTGATTTCCAGATTGAAATGAAAATATAGTTGCTGGAGCTTGCTTCTTTAATTTTGAAATTGCATGCATGCTTCTACAGGACTTCCATATTTTAAGTAATGCAGGTTTGCTTGCATGTTAGAAGATGTGCAGGTTATAGGTTTAAAAAGGTTTTACAGGGGAATTGATCTGGTTTGCATGTTTGAACAGGGCCTTTGAAGAGGATTACATGGAAAATGATTTGCATGTTTTGATTTCATGATTTTGGTTTGAGGAAAATCTCAGGTTTACAATTTGGTTTGATAAGTGGATTTCAGGTTTTTGATTTTTTTCAAAGAAGATGAAATAAATTTTGAAAGAAAGTACTGATTTTGATTTTGAGGAACATATTGATTTAATATGAGGAAGTTTTCAGTTTTGTGTACATTACTTACTTGTTTGAATTCAAAGTATAAGGAAAAAAATGAATGAAGAATGTGAAAGTGTTTTATATGGATTAAAAGTTTGTTTAATTAAAATTTAAAGAAAATAAAACAAGTAATGACACTTGTCCTTTATATTAACATTTGTCATGCACCTTGTTTATTATCTTAACACATGCTAATTTAATTTGTAAAATGTTTACATTTGTCTTTAATGTTAATTAGTTACAATTAGGTTAATTTGTATTTTAATTAGGTGTTAATATAAGATAAATGTAAATTAATTAGTTAATATGTATTTATATGTAGATAATTTTAAAATGAATAAATTCAATTTTTATTTATAAAATAAAGTTTATACAAATATTTTAAAATCAAAACAAATTAAAAATATTTATACTTTAAATTTTAAAGCTTTGAATTCAAATTCAAATCAAGTTATATATATACATATATAACAACACAATTAAATTTTGAAAAACAATTATTTTTATTAAAAATCTATCTGTTAAAAACAGTAATTTATTATTATATTTAAAAAAAATAACAAAATGTGATAACTATAAATAACTTATAAAAGAAATTATTTCTTTTATTAATAAATTATTTATTTCATCACACTATATCAAAATAAACCTTATTGTAAATTTTTGTTTAAATTTAAACTTAAGTTAAACATATTTTAAATCATTTAAATAATTTACCTTATGTATTTAAAATCATTTAGTTATTTATTATATACTTTTAAAAAGCTTACTATCAAATAAACAAATTTAATTTTTATCTTATCAATTTAAAACGATATTTTATTTATTAAATAGCTTTTAAAAGATAAAATCTGTCAATTAAATATTTATTTTAATTGGATTATTCAATTAATTCAAATCTTATCACAAAGATTATCAAATCAATTTAATTTTTAATCCAGATTAATAAATTGATATTGCTTAAAATTCCGGGTCATCACAAAGTGTCATATTCAAATAACATCTGTTATGTACTACAATAATAAAAGATGTGTGTGTTGTATGTATGTTTTTATGTATATATATATATATCCCCAAGTATAATCTTTACCTCCAAATCTTCGGCTGTGCCACTATGATAGCATATCAACAAAAGCGCCTGACTCTCAATCCAAAATATTCAATCGAGTGCCCGAAAGTTGTCATGACATAAATAGACAAAGACAAAACACAGGCCAGACATAATCATGGTGTAAGGGGAGCTATTTAAAAACACTGTATATCAAAACAGTATACATATAGAATAGGAACCACTAAAGTACATATGGTCCTCTCCAAAAAAGTGGCTTAGGGATAATTCAAACTGTCCATGAACCAGTAAATTAAACCAATCTCAAAAGCAGAGAATCATTTCATAACCTACTCTTCTCGTGTAATCAATGAGTTTGCACAATTTATATATCGTGGCTGCTACGTAACAATATATCGGGATTGTGACGACCCAGAATTTCCAACAATTTAAATTGGGATATTTAATTGATTTTAAATATTTGAAAGGTTATTTTTAACTTGAATCCCAAATATCACTATTTACTTGATAATTAAATTATTAAATTTTATAATTTAAAGTTGGGTAAAATGTTGAATATGGAGTTTAAAGCCTGTTAAAGATAATTTAAAGGCTTATAAAATTTATAATGATGTTACTGAAGATAATAGAATGGTTGGAATTTAATTTAAAGGTGATTTGTTCAGTTTAATAATATATTGTTTAAATTGAATTTAAAAATAGCATTCCGAGGCGCAGTCTCGGATTTCGAGGAAACCAAATCCGTTGGATGCGTAATATTTTATTATTATCGGATTTCAATTTTCGTAGTATTTGGAATGATCGTTTGGACATACGATAAGTAAACGTGCTGAAAGTTAAATCGAAATTTAATAGAATAACTGGGTCCAAAAGCTATTTTCTCCATGCGGTCGAATTAGGACTCGAAACCTTTTCCATTGTGTTCTTAATAGGGGTATAACATTATAAACGCCTAACAACACGCCTCGATAGGAGTTTGAAAATTTAAGTTGCATTTGAATTTAAATTTGAAATTATAAAATATATTGTTGGACCGGTCAAACTTATTTTAACAGTAGCCTACTTTATATCAACATCAAAACTTTTTGGTCTCCTCTGCATATCATTATAGCTTACCCTACACGCTAAAATTTTCAATGCTGAAATCACTTCAGAGAATTCAGCCCTTTATTTTTTTTAATCTCGAGTATCCATCCTTTTCAGTCCTCGTCTTAAATCGAGTCTTCAATCGAGCTTAGTAAAATAATGGCGACCGAAGAAAAGAAAATCAATTCGTCTTCATATAAATAATATATATATATATATATATATATATATAGAAATATGAGGGTTAAGACAGGAAGTGAATGCAACACTAAGTTTATAGAACAGTTTGTTCTCCTAGGACTTTAAGTTTATGTATACACAAGGTAGATTTTGGAAAAAAACAGTGAGTTTAAAGTTATGATTTCCAAACAGTTTTGTTTTTATAAGGTTAAAACTGAAATATTGATGTGAACAAGGAAGAAAAACATAGGATTTTAAATGCTATAGAGTTTATATGAATTTATATAATGTATATACATATTTAAGTAACAGAAGTTACTATAGATTTTGAAAATATAAGGATTTAAATAAAAAATGATGGATGTAGTGGTTAAACTGTTTCAATTAACTTATTTAATTTTTGGACTAAAAAATATGTTTAAGGTAATTTTTAGTTTAAGAATTTAAGTCAATTTATAAGTTAAATTAAATAAGTGAATGATAATAAATTGTTCGATTTAAAATTTAATTGTAATTAATGTATATAATATTTATACAAGGTCTGAATCCTGATGGAAACAAGCTGGTTTGTAGTGGATTGCAAAAATCAAAGGTGAGTAAACATCACGCTTCTGGATTTCTATTTAAATTTAAAATGGTTAAATTTAAATAATTGGTTGAATGATTGGATTGTTTTGGATGTGCTATATTTTATATCGTAGTATGTAGTGCATATTGGAGTGATTGATATTCTGTGATCGATGAATATTTTTGGTAATTGGAATATTGAATGCTGTGGTTTGCTTGGATATTTCGGTACCCTGAGTTATCAAAATATATAAAATTGGATTTTTCAAGAAATAAAAGGGTGAATTTTGGAAGTGAAATAATTATAGAATAAAAATAAGAGTGAATTGGAAGGAAATAAAAGTGATATATAATAACTGAAGTTAAATGGTGAAGTAGTGATTTAAAACAAATTTAAATCAACGATTAAATCTGGGATTCAAGTTAGTGAATTTCAGTTTTTAAACAAATAAAGTTTTTAAACTTAGATTATTTTAACAACTTGAATGTTAAAGTGCATCTTTAAATTTATTTGAATTTAAAAATGAATTGGTTTTAAATTCCCTTTAAACTTCTTTTATAAAATGAGTAATTAATTTATTTAATGAAGTAAATAAAAGATAGTTAATTGGTGGTTGAGATTTATCAATAGTGGTTAATATTTGTGGTTTAAGTAACGATTAATTACTTAATGAAATTAATTTAGATTAGGATAAATTGAAATGTAACTAGAAATCATTAATTTATATAATTAATGATGTAATAAAAGGAATGATTAATTAAGATTGATTAATCAATAAAAGTGATTTATGAGAAATTAATTGATATAAGTAACTGAGGATTAATGTAATTAAGTATAGTTAATTAATGTGTAAAGTAATAAAAAATTAATTACTGTTTTGGTTAAGAATAATTAATTTGTATGATTAATTAAAGATAATTACTTGAATGTAATTGAAAAATAATTAATCCTGGGTGATTAATTAAGAAGAATAATAAAGGGATGATTGATTAATTGATTTGAAATTAATTAATGACAAGTGAAGAAATCTAAGTGATTGAGGTTAGAAATTCAATTAGAATTAATTAAGTTAATTTTGGTAGCGATCAAGCTTTGCTTATGGATGATTGGATGGTATTGAAAGCTTTGAATGGGTTGATATCTCTGATATGAAATGTTTTGTATTTCATTTGGATAACTTGGGTTAGGATGACATGAGACTCGAAGAGACCGAGGTCGGGTATTAGAAAATACCCAAAACCACTTCGAATTTTTATTGTTTGATATGTGAAATTTATAGGCTGGAATGAAGTGATTTAAAGGAATTGGACTATTTATATCTAAATCTTTGGTACTTAGAAAACTTACATGTGAAATAAGTGATGTCTATAACATATTGTGAACTTGTAAATTGATTCGAGTTACTCGGGTTCTATATTAGTTTTATGCTTTGTATTCCATGTTAGATGAGTTTACTCACGCTGGTTTCCAGCCTGACCCGGGTGTTACTTCGATGTAATGCTTGGGTCAGACCGAATATTACAGATTTTCAGGTAAGGACGTTCTGAAGCTCAGGAGGCAAGCTGGATGGCAAGAACGTATGGAGTGTTTCCGCGGTTTATACTGTTGTATATCTAAGACATGTTGATTTGTATATGTCCAGTGTTTGAGTATATGTGTAACTCTGACGTATTAAAATGTAATCGACAGAATATTATTCTTTTGTAAACTGTAATTATTTATTATTATATTTTATCCATTGCGAATGTGAGATGTTGATGTTTCTGATCTTCTCCTTTTTCTTCTATCTTTTTCTTCTTTTTCATAGCTATCTAAAATTTTCGGAATCAAAAATTTCGGGTCGTTACAGTTGGTATCAGAGCTGAAAGGTTAAGCGAGAACCTTGGCTCTGGTGGGGATTACTCATTAAATAGAGTCTATAGTACTCTAGAATGAGTTGGCTATATATATATATATGAGAGTGTACTTGTTATTTTTTTTATATAAAGGTTTTAAATGATTTTATATAAAATATATTTTGATATATAAAGCACTATTTCCTTCTAATAAATATTAAAGTGATTGGTTGTTAAATTATTGGAATTAAATTAAGAAGTAATATAATACAACTAAACTGAAATCTTGAATTGGGATTAAATTAACTGGTATAGAAATACGACCAAACTAAAATTAAATTAATTGAAAATGAAATTCTAGAATTTGAGCCCAGAATTTAAATTGGCTAAAAACTTTTAATAATGGTTAATTTAGTTTAAAAAGTTAAACCAACCTTTGAGAATTTAACTCAAATTTATATAATCCGAGATGGTTTAAAATTGAGATTGAAATGGAATTAGTTTAAAATTGAATCTGATTCAAATTAATTGGATTTGCGATTGAAGATGTATAAGTTTAAGAAAATTTTAAATGGAAAATTGAATTGGATTGAATCGAAATGATTTGAGGTTGAAGTGGGTTCAATTGATATTAGTCCAAATTGATTGGAATAATTAGGAATTGTAATTAAAGTTGAGTAGGTTTCAAATAAAATGGAATTTGATTTGAAATTGGGGTTAGGTCAATTTCAAGGGAAACTGAAGTTATTTAAGTTAGAATTGAGTCAATTTAAATAGAAGTGGAAATTTAAATTGGATTGATGGGGAAGTGAACAGTTTGACTCTAGACTCTTTTTAAAATAAATTGTTTTAGTACAAATCTATTTTCCAAGTTATTTATTATATATACAATCTTTCTTATCAAACCCAAAACTATTTTATACTTATTTTACAACTACTTTTGGAGTTATTTAACTATTTTGTAACTATTTTATAAACTAATTACTGTTTTTCAACTGTTTATGACTAATTACTATTTTAAACTATTTTGTGATTATCTAACTATTTATAACTATTTGACTATTTTCCAACTACTTTATCGTTATTTAACTATTTTACAGCTATTTTATAAACTAATAATTATTTTTCAACTACTTGTCTATTTAAAAAATTTTCAAGCTATTTTCTAAATATAAACTGGTTGGAGTTCAAACTGTTATTGATTAAATACCCAACTGAGGTAAGAATTGAAGTGATAATCCAAATGAGGATTAAGGTAAATGTGAATAAGTGAATAAAATCGAAGCGAGGATGAATAGAAAGGAAATTGACTTGGCTAATAATCAATGAGGATAGATACGTGGATGTACTTATATTATTCTATTCGCATAGTGATTTAATCCAGATTCGAGCATATAATTTCGAGATAGTTTATCGATCCGAGTCAGGATTTTTCACTCGATTTTCGATGGCGAACCTAGATATGGATTGTTGATTGATTCTGGATATTCTCTATCATAGCTAGGCTATGAAAGGAGAATGACGGTTTCTGATCGAGAAACCAGATCTGAGTCCGCACTAGGAAGTCGAGTGGATGATACTAGTTCGGAAGTGGAATTGTGTGATCGAGTGAGCGATCAGATTAATATGGCGTACGGATGATATGTTTACATCGTACGGGTTTGAATGAAACTAATATTGTGATAAAAGTGATTTTATAGAGTAATCAAATTGGAATATTTGATTTTGAATAAACAAAGTTATATATCTTTGTTATATATAAGATAAATTTCCCCTTGTTGTATCTATTGACGGAAGAAAAGGATTTTGAAGGTGTTTAAAGTATAAAAGGAGTTTTATACAAGATTGAAATGACCCAAAGTTTATATATATATATATATATATATATATATATATATATATATATATATATATATATATATATATATATAAAGGATCTTATGAGGATTTTGGAAAAAGGTTTTGGGAACCTTTGGTTTTGGAAAGGCTTTTGACTTTTGGGTAAAATCAATACTGGAATTTGGAAAGCTTAGTTTGAGAATTATCAATTTTTGGATAATCGATTTTGAGAAAAGGAGATTTATATGAGATTCATACTAGGTGTATGATTTGGAAGATACTATATGTGTATAGTATAAAGTGTTTTGATAATGGCTCTTGGGAAAAAGACGCTCCCTCGAAATGAACTTCTTAGGAGTGCCACCGTGTGGTGCTGCCTTGAACCCTAAGAGGGGGTTCTAAAGTTGATCCTGTAAGGAGTCCAGACAAAACTAGTTCCTGAGGATTATGAGTAGTGTGTAGTGTAAGTCGTGGGGCGCTGATGGCATTTGGGTTATGTTGTGACGATAGTGTAACTCGATGTCACTACGATCTACTACAGACCATAGCGAAAGTCGTGTGTGCCGCTGAGAGCCAACAGTCTGCGTTTGATTTTATATCGGTAGACTGCGACCTATGGTAACATAGCGAAAGTCGTGTGTGCCGGTGAGAGCCAACAGTTTGCATTTGATTTTACATTGGTAGACTGCGACCTATGTAGGAGTGGAGAAGTTTAATTTTGAGAGCGAAAATCGAGGGCGCTGATGCCTACAGTTACATGAACATTTGCTGCGATGGCAACGTAACCCTGGAATGTAAATACGATGTGTTGTGGGTTCCATGACGCAGTCGAGGGGCGTGGAGTGCCTACGACTTTTGCTGCGATGGAAACGTAACCCATGATGTAACTGTGACCATGGATGGGGGAGATGATTTCCAGAGCATTCTCACCAAAGATATTTCCTCTATTTTCAAAAACTGTTTTCTATATTTTGAATAAAATTATTTCATAAGTACTTTCACTAGGTGTTGAAAACGGGTTTACCAAGTACTTATAGATTTTCAATCCTACGCCTGATCAACGTATGACTGAAGTTCTGTGAGAACAGGATGGACCGGTTGAGACATCGAGTTATAAGAAGTATTTTTTATAAAGAGCTATTTTAATAGTGTGATGTGAATTTAAAAGCATTTCTAAAATTTTAAAATAAAGTGATGGAATTTTGGAAAATGAAAGAAAATCCAAACTGGAATTATAAATTTTTTTTTTTGAACTTAGGAGAATTTAATGAAGTGATTTTTGTAATAAAATCGAATATTGATTTAAAAGTTGGAAGTAAGCTAATTAGCTAAATAATTATTTGATAGTACATGTTAATAAAATTTAACTCGGGTAAATAAATGGATGGTAAGTTAATAATGGAGTTTGGAAATGAACTCGAATTATAAATAAAATTCGACTTGGATTTGATGATGAATTAAAATAAGTAGAGATGTTGTTAAAATAAAATGGAATTGAATTATAATAGACATGGTTTGTATTGCAAACAATACCCAGGTAAGTAGAAATAAATTGAGAATGGTTTTGTATAAATAAAATAAATTCGAAAATAAATTAAGTAGGTGAATTTAAAATTTAAAATGGGGTGAATAAATGGGTTAATTGAATTAAATAATAAACGGATGAAGTCTGATTATATAGAAATTAAATCAAAGTTGTAATCGGAATTGGGTTATCAGAATGAACATAAGTTTTGAGGCATGTTAATTTGAAGTAAAATTACTTAAGTCAATAAAAGCTAGGTTTCGAGTAAGAATGGAAAACCATTAAACAAAAGTTTGGGTTTATTTGAAAAAAAACAAATGATATTAATATAAGCATCGAATGTTGTCAAGCTCAATGAAATAGTTTTAAAATGAAACCAATATGGAGATGAAATGAAATGCATATTATGGTTGGTGAATAAATTAGAAATGAAATGGAATTAAATACAGAATGAGTTGAATTAATTTGAAGTAGCTATAAACTAAAATGGATACTCTATTAAGCAAATATCGCCAAATTTACATAAAAATAGTTATCGTTTGACGTAAAACAAAAATAATTAAAATTCTATAAGTTGATAGAGATTGAATAAATTGATCTTAGGATCAATTGAATTGAATATGAGCTTGATTGGATTAAAAATAAATTGAATGGAAGAAATTGAGTTGTAAACCATTAAAATTGAATGAAATGGCATATGAATTGGTTAGAAGCAATTGAATTAGCTTTAAAATTATATAAATCGCTTATGGAAAGCGTTTGGTGCTTGTTGCTTATGAAATGCATGTGTTTAGCTATTGAAAGTAAGTGAAATGCTAATAGATTTTCTATATATGGCACTTACATATTTAAATTGAGTAAGTACAGGTTCCTGAAGGCCGTTTGGCTGGATTTGGTTGCGCTAATTGCTAAAATAATAAGCTTCTTGTTTAAAATGAAAAATAAAGCTACGCCTACGCAATAAAAATAGGAAATATGAACTGTTTTTGCTTTTCCGACCATGTGGGTCGATGTATATATATTTATATCTCTTGTCAAATTGCAAAAGCTCTTCCGTACAAAGGAGACTCTGCCAAAAATTTTCGAAAATTTTGGGAGTTAGAAATTTTGTTAGCGACAAAACAATTTCAAATTTGAATTTGAAATAAATTAGTGGGTGAAACTAATTTAAAATAATGATACGAATCAGTTATAAATGGAAGATAAAATTCAATATTCAGAATCGAAGATAAATTAAATTCATATGGAAATGGAAAAACTAATTTGAATAGAAGTAGATATGAAACCTATGTAAGGAAATGTATAAAATGATTTGAAAAGTTACAATTGGATATTATTGCTAAGTAAGATATGCAGGTATTATAAAGGGAAAGGAAAATTGGTTTTGATTTCAGAAGATAAATTTGAATTGCCCGACTAAAAGGTATGTATTTAAATTTCTGTATGAAATTGGATTGGGTTTTTGATCTAGCCACTTGGCGTTTTGTTTTCTTTTGAAATTTGGAAGCCCGTAGAGGCATTTTGTAATTATACCGAGCTAGCCGCGCAAGGAGACGCTGGTAAAATTTTTCAAGAGAGTTAGAAATTTTTTGAGAAAATTTGGTTTTAAATTGAAATCTGAATGATTGAGCAAAAGGGTATTGTTTAAAAAACTGTAGGAGAATTTGGGAAGTTAGTAAGAATGATAAGGGGTCTTTTATAAAAGATGGTTGGTAGGATGTTGAACTGTTGGTTTGGGGGAAAAGTAAACGGGTATTGGACCATTCTTCCTAACTAGTAATTTCGGGGACGAAATTCTTTTAAGGGGGGAGGAATGTGATGACCCGGAATTTCTAACAATTTAAATTGGGATATTTAATTGATTTTAAATATTTGAAAGGTTATTTTTAACTTGAATCCCAAATATCACTATTTACTTGATAATTAAATTATTGAATTTATAATTTAAAGTTGGGTAAAACGTTGAATATGGAGTTTTAAGCCTGTTAAAGATAATTTAAAGGCTTATAAAATTTATAACGATGTTACTGAAGATAATAGAATGGTTGGAATTTAATTTAAAGGTGATTTGTTCAGTTTAATAATATATCATTTAAATTGAATTTAAAAATAGCCTTTCGAGGCGCAGTCTCGGATTTCGACGAAACCAGTTCCATTGGTCCGTAATATTGTATTATTATCGGATTTCAATTTTAGTAGTATTTGGAATGATAGTTTGGGCGTACGATAAGTAAATGCGCTGAAAGTTAAATCGAAATTTAATAGAATAACTGGGTCCAAAAGCTATTTTCTCCATACGGTCGAATTAGGACTCGAAACCTTTTCCATTGTGTTCGTAATAGGGGTGTAACATTATAAACGCCTAGCGGCACGCCTCGATAGGAGTTTGAAAATTTAAGTTGCATTTGAATTTAAATTTGAAATTATAAAATATATAGTTGGACTAGTCAAACTTGTTTTAACAGTAGCCTACTTTATATCAACATCAAAACTTTTTGGTCTCCTCTGTATATCATTATAGCTTACCCTACACGCTAAAATTTTCAACGCTGAAATCACATCAGAGGGATCCGGCCCTTTATTTTTTTAATCTCGAGTATCCATCCTTTTCAGTCCTCGTCTTCAATCGAGTCTTCAATCGAGCTTAGTAAAATAATGGCTACCGAAGAAAAGAAAAAGAAAATCAATTCGTCTTCAGATATATATATATATATATATATATATATATATATATATATATATATAGAAATATGAGGGTTAAGACAGGAAGTGAATGCAACACTAAGTTTATAGAACAGTTTGTTCTCCTAGGACTTTAAGTTTGTGTATACAGTAAGGTAGATTTTGAAAAAAAAGTAAGTTTAAAGTTGTGATTTCCAAACAATTTTGTTTTTATAAGGTTTAAACTGGAATATTGATGTGAACAAGGAAGAAAAACATAGGATTTTAAATGCTATAGAGTTCATATGAATTTATATAATGTATATACATATTTAAGTAATAGAAGTTACTATAGATTTTGAAAATATAAGGATTTAAATGAAAAATGATGGATGTGGTGGTTAAATTGTTCCAATTAACTCATTTAATTTTTGGACTAAAAATATATGTTTAAGGTAATTTTTAGTTTAAGAATTTAAGTCAATTTATAAGTTAAATTAAATAAGTGAATGATAATAAATTGTTTGATTTAAAATTTAATTGTAATTAATGTATATAATATTTATACAAGGTTCGAATCCTGATGGAAACAAGCTGGTTTGTAGTGGATTGCAAAAATCAAAGGTGAGTAAACCTCATGCTTCTGGATTTCTATTTAAATTTAAAATGGTTAAATTTAAATAATTGGTGGAATGGTTGGATTGTTTTGGATGTGCTATATTTTATATAGTAGTATGTAGTATATATTGGAGTGATTGATATTCCGTGATGAATATTTTTGGTAATTGGAATATTGAATGCTGTGGTTTTCTTGGATATTTCGGTACCCTGAGTTATCAAAATATATAAAATTGGATTTTTGAAGAAATAAAAGGGTGAATTTTGGAAGTGAAATAATTATAGAATAAAAATAAAAGTGAATTGGAAGGAAATAAAAGTGATATTTAATAACTGAAGTTAAATGGTAAAGTAGAGATTTAAAACAAGTTTAAATCAACAATTAAATCTGGGATTCAAGTTAGTGAATTTCAGTTTTTAAACAAATAAAGTTTTTAAACTTAGATTGTTTTAACAACTTGAATGTTAAAGTGCATCTTTAAATTGATTTGAATTTAAAAATGAATTATTTTTAAATTCCCTTTAAACTTCTTTTATAAAATGAGTAATTAATTTATTTAATGAAGTAAATAAAATGATAGTTAATTACTGGTTGAGATTTATCAATAGTGGTTAATATTTATGGTTTAAGTAATGATTAATTACTTAATGAAATTAATTTAGATTAGGATAAATTGAAGTGTAACTAGAAATCATTAATTTATATAATTAATGATGTAATTAAAGAATGATTAATTAAGATTGGTTAATCAATAAAAGTGATTTATGAGAAATTAATTGATATAAGTAACTGAGGATTAATGTAATTAAGTAAGTTAATTAATGTGTGAAGTAATAAAAAATAATAATCACTGTTTTGGTTAAGAATAATTAATTTGTATGATTAATTAAAGATACTTACTTGAATGTAATTGGAAAATAATTAATCCTGGGTGATTAATTAAGAATAATAATGAAGGGATGATTGATTAATTGATTTGAAATTAATTAATGACAAGTGAAGAAATCTAAGTGATTGAGGTTAGAAATTCAATTAGAATTAATTAAATTAATTTTGGTAGCGATCAACCTTTGCTTATGGATGATTGGATGCTATTGAATGCTTTGAATCAGTTGATATCTCTGATATGAAATGTTGTGTATTTCATTTGGATAACTTGGGCTAGGATGACATGAGACTTGAAGAGACCGGGGTCGGATATCAGTAAATACCCGAAACCACTTCGAATTTTTATAGATTGATATGTGAATTTTATAGGCTGGAATGAAGTGATTTAAAGGAATTGGACTATTTAAATCTAGGTCTTTGGTACTTAGAAAACTTACTGGTGAAATAAGTGATGTCTATAACATATTGTGAACTTGTAAATTGATTCGAGTTACCCGGGTTCTATATTAGTTGTATGCTTTGTATTCCATGTTGGATGAGTTTACTCACGCTGGTTTCCAGCCTGACCCGGGTGTTACTTCGATGTAATGCTCTAGTCAGACCGAGTATTACAGATTTTCAGGTAAGGACGTTCTGGAGCTCAAGAGGCGAGCCGGATGGTAAGAACGTATGGAGTGTTTCCGCGGTATTATACTGTTGTATAACTGAGACATGTTGATTTGTATATGTCAGTGTTTGAGTATATGTGTAACTCTGGTGTATTATAATGTAATCGACAGAATATTATTATTTTGTAAACTGTTATTATTTATTATTATATTCTATCCGCTGCGAATGTGAGATGTTGATGTTTCTGATCTTCTTCATTTTCGTCTATCTTTTTCTTCTTTTTCATAACTATCTGAAATTTTCGGAATCGAAAATTTCAGGTCGTTATAGGGATACAGGTAACCATACATATAGAGGTAGGGTAATCATAATATATGTCCATCGTGAAGTAAAGAATAATAATATTAAAATAATAACGTCGGCCTACAAATAAAACACACAACACAGTAATGAGAAACAACCAATGAATACAAATTGATACTGATCATTACTTATGGGTGACGTCCACTATGAATTTCTAATTGCAATCCAATGAATCCTTTTGAGGATCCAATATAAATAGATTCAGTACCTAAATGTATCATAGACCCCGAGCCACATCCTCAGTAATGGGTCTCATGTAGATCCCACCGTGTCCTTTGAAACAAGCTTTGATGATGTATAACCTACTCTATATACTTAAAACCTAGTCCTATTAATAAATAGAGTCAGTACCTGAATGTATCTTAGACCTCGAGTCGCATCCTAAATGATGGGTCTCGTGTGGATTACACCGTACCATCCGAAACAAGCTTTGGTGATATATGATCTCGTAGTAGATGATTATCATCGACCCTCTCTTTCTAATTATCATGGATTTCTCATATAACTTGCATAAGTCTCTATTAGAAAGAGAATGATGGTTGTGTCTCACATAATATGTTATTGGACCACAATGGAACACCAATGCCGTATGGATATGTGCACACATCACATGCAACATCATATGTTGTAACCATTGAAGGACCAATGACATGTATGACCACTAATATAAGACTAATATAAGGCCAATATGGTAGATGATCGCTGACATAAAATCAATATCATGTACGACCGCTAATATAAAACCGACACAATTCATTAAACTATGCGTATCCCGATGTTAAAGCCCAAAGGTACAAATTTACTCCTTTCGATCGTACATGCTCGAACATGATCATGTGACCAATCACTGTACCGATACCATTTTATATCGTTGTTGATCCCATATAAACCACTTAACATTAACATCCGAATCCGAGCTTCCTTTACACTCCGGTTCTTCGAGTAACCCATAGTCTTCCACAGGGTTGTGCCAATGCCCCTACAAACCCACATCTTAAACCGGGGGAGAATCCCCGTTTAAACGGACACTTCTAGGGTTTTACTGCCCACGCTGGTGCAACAGCGGTGCATCGATGGTATACCACTGATGTACCAATGGTGGCTAGCCCCACTTAGTAAAGCATAGGGTAGGTGCAAATTATACTACCGATCGCCGATTCGAGTTACGCCGTCTCCGTTGTTTTACCCAATGAATCGCCTAGCTCCCATTGTGTGCCTTTTCTATCTCGTGCCTCTTCCGGAGACTGTTGGTTGATATATTGGAAATGGTTTCTTAAGTATTTGAAAACCGATTTTGGTAGGAAAAACCACTCTTTTATGCATAGAGTTCCATGGGACAATTCCATTGACCCGACCTGCTCTAACATGCCAAAATGGACCTAACCTACCTTTTCACTTCACATGATGCTGACTCATGTGCGATGCACCAACTTTTGAACGCATATGCATACACATATATGCAAACACGTAAAAACCTCCCAAATCATGTTTCGGCATCACCGGGGCGATTACTCGACTTGGTATTCTCTCATGCTGCTTAGCACATCCGATAGTCTTTATGGCACATATATAGTTGTTCACACAAATAACAATCATTATCAATAATCCAAGACATTCAACAATTGTAACTATAGTACTTGAATTATATTGATTATTATATAACTTCAGATACATGTATACGTATATTTACCCATATGCATATACATACATGTATATTTGAATAAGTATTTCAGTTGTTACTTAAATCAACTAAATCGTTTTGATAAAAGTCAAATACCTTTTCCTACTATTTTATAAAATCACATCATTATTTTATAAAATACCAACCTAGCTTATAAATCATTATAAGCCTTTATAGTACTTGTTTTCTTCGTTAAATTAAGTATTTATCTTATAACTATTTTTTATAACTTTGCTACCATTTTATAAAATAATTCATTCTCACTATTTTGTAAAATCTCATACTTTTGTAAAATATCACTTTTATACTATTTTGTAAAATTTCATTCTGTTTTCAAAAATACCACTTTTATATTATTTAATAAAATCTCATTCTATTTTATAAAATATCATCCATGCCATTTTACAGAGTCTCCTTCTATTTTATAAAATATCATTTATACTATTTTATAAATTCTCATTCTGTTTTACAAAATATCATTTATACTATTTTATAAAATATATCTTTATTACTATTTTATAAAATCTCATTTTATTTTATAAAGTATATCCTTCACTTCTAAAATTATTTCTTTACTCAAGGAATAATTATAAGTACTCATCAAGCTTCGTTAAGCCTCTAATCATTATAAATAAAAACACAAATCCAAGCTCTCTTTAAATTTGGGATCTCCATCCAAATGCCACTTCATGCTAATACTTTCATAGGTTATGTGAGGAATTGGATGAGAGGAATTATAGTTATTTTTTTCATGAATTTAGGAATTTATTTGAGAGGGGTTAGGACATGGAGATAAAGAGGGGATTAAGGAGTGATTACTAAAAGATTAGGAGAGGAAGAGGAGAAGTAGTGTGAAAATGAGAGAATGAAATGAAAATATGAAAAGGTTAGACACTTATAGGCTAGGCAATGGGCTTTAGACCAATTCATTCCTTTCTGAAAAAATCACTATTCACTCCAAAAATCTATCGACATCAAACATTGCTAAGTTTATACTTATTTTTCTTACGACGGAATTGCGATCTCAACAGCGGGTGTCTCGAGTCCTAATTTATTCATCTTTGAAAAATCGAGTATAATGGACATTCGATTAATTGATGGTTAAATATTTAAGTTAATCATTTAAATATTCAGTTGTTCAAATTGTGGGGTATTATGTTCTCCATCCCTTAAGGAAAATTCTTCTCAAAATTTTTACAAGTATGAGAAAGTAATAGTACTAAACAGAATTCTAGTACTTCCCTTACACAGCTAACATGATAGAAACTCCCGGATTAAAATGCATCTCACACCTTAGGAAATCGCGGTAAACTGCATTATCCTACATTTCTCTTAGCGCAAACTCTTTTTTTAAAACTTCTTACCATTTAAATGCAAATATAAACAAATAGCATTTAAATAGCTAAATTTTATCTCTCAAGTAACTAATTGTACTATACAAAGAGGATTATGCATTGATTCTATAGCAATACACAATTGAAACACATATAATTTTAGCGTAGTAACATATATTGTCCCAACCATACATGACTATTTATTGGAGATTAAGCTAATTTAAGTTGGTATCTAAGTATACCATAAACTCCGAGTCACACCAAAATGCAATCTTACTCATATAGATCTCATCTCGACCGCTAAAATGGTTTAGATGACATGCGATCTATCCTAAATAGCTATTTCTATTTCTCTCCCAACATGCTATAATTGGTAGTTATAACTAGCATACGAGCAACTAAACACACAAAATAAGCAGCAATAAATAACAACACTTAAAAATAATTACCCGATAGTCGATCAAAACAACGCAAGCAACAATAATCAATCTACCAACCAATTAATGTAAGAAATTAATAATCAGTGATAACCAATGGAAAACAATAGCAAACAACTACAATCAACAATAAGCAATAAAAAACGACAGTAAGCAACAAAAATCAATAAAAATCAGTCAATAGTCAACCAAAAAGCAACAAAATAACAATCAATCAATCAACCAATCCATCAATAACAAACAACAACAATCAATTATCAAGAAACAACAAGCAGCAACAAGCAATAATAATACAACAACAATACAAGCAAAAATAACTAGCATACAAAAAGAGCCTATACCAACATGCATTGTAACCAATAATGGTCCAAGCGTGCATGTCAAACCATAAACTTCATGGGCCTGTTCAACTTCCAAGATGGACAAAATGCTTAGTTGGTATAACTCCTTTCATAAATACAATATATGAATGACCATTACACCTCCTGCTATGAAGATGAAACTTATACTATATGCTAGATCATCGATCCTCAAAACTCTCGAATAAACCAAGCAACCTAAATCTCGGTTTTCCTTTTCCCTCCAAATAAAACTCTTTCTCCAAAGGAGAAAACTTAACTAATTATACTATTATTAGATAATAATCTGCAATTGCTTGGGCTCATTGGGGTTCAAACTCACCTCAGTTGCACAATACTAATTGGGATAATATACTAATTGTACTATGATGCTCGCCTAGGCAAGCATTCTATCATCACTTAGGAGATTATCTGAACTATCACAAAACTAGTCGGGAAGTCCTTCCCCAAACTATCATAAGCAGTCTTAACTGTACTACACTATAATTTACAATGACTAAAGAAAATCCAAAATAACATACAATGCCCGTTCCCATCATTTACTCGATCGCACGATTTATTTATTAAAATAGGATCGGCTACCTGACTCTTCTTATGAAAACTCCAATTTGATTCCATTAGTCGGACCCCTGAATTTCCCTCGCATGACTGGAGTTGCCTTTTAGAAATCCCTTAATTGCCTTAAGAATCCAACTCAGGTGCTCGCATTTAAGAATCGAATGAAAAACTCTTGCCCAATTGGTGTAAATCATCTAGAAATCTCGTGCTCGAACTAGTGATTAGGAACTAACATGTGGATTGACTATTCCTTAGAAAATATACCTTCGATGCATGGGATTGACCCCGCCATTAAAGTTAACTAAAGGAAGAAGAAACATCTTCTAACAAGAATGATTCTATGCATCATGGGTATTAGTCATCCGCTCGACCTTGGCTCATTATTGGGCATCCACTGAATCCTACTTGGATGCAAAGTCAAGTCACACTTCGTCGACCAACACCACCAAATTTGAAAGCTCTTTTATCGAGTTTGAGTGGCAGTACTCACGGTTGCTATACCACTCTTAATACTTATCGCAGCTGCATGGGTATCCCATCTGCTCATACTAACAGCTTGAACAAAGATACCTTAGCAACTAGCGACATAAATAAATCAGAGTTTAAAAGACATGTGATATAACCAATATTATACGGTAGCAAAATACAAGTACGCTCCCTCAATGTATCTCTTTCTACCAGATTGTTTTAACTCAAACTGGTCTACTTAGTCCTGAGTGTTGAACCTATGCTTTGATACCAAATGTAATAACTCATCCTTCATAACACCTAAAAATCAGAACCTCACATCAACGCCTGACTTTCAAATACCATAATAAATGGATTGTTGGGTTAAAATTAAAAACAAACACTACTAAGGCATAACAATATAATCTCAAAATAGAATGATAGTATATAGTATGTTGAACATACATGAATAGAATAGGATGAACAATATATAAAGGTCTACACTGACAGAAGTAACTGATAAGTAAATATCAATACTGAAAGTTAGAATAGAATATCTGATATAATAAGTCTCATATATAAGTAACATTTGTCATATGCTACTATAATATTAAGTATATATATCCAAGTATCATCTTTGCCTCTAAAGCTTTAGCTGCGCCACTCTAATAGCGCATCCCTGAAATCTCCTAACTCCCAAACTACTCAATCGACTATCCGAGAGTTTTCATGACAAGTAAAAAAAGACAAAATGCTGGCCAGACGTAAAACCTATTATGAAGGGAACTATATCAAAATACCATCTATTTAAACTATATACATATAGAACAAGACTACTTGGGTACTACTGGTCCCCTCCACAAAAGTGGCTCAGGGATAACCCAGACTATCCATGAATAAGCAAAATAAACCATCTCAAAATAAGGAATCATGCAATAACCAACTGTTCTTATGTAATCAACGAGTCAGCATGACTAATATAATGTGATTACTATGTAACAATATACCAAGATACATGTAATCCAATGTACAAAGGTAGGGTGATCATAATATAAGTCTATCAAGAAGTACACAATAATAATAGTAAATAATAATAACACTAGCCAGTTAATAACAAGCACAACATAGCAATGAGAGGCAACCAAGAATACAAACTGATATTTGTCGTTACTAATGGATGAAGTCCACTTCGAACATCTAATCACAATCCAATGATTCCTTTCGAGGGTCTAAGATAAATAGAGTCAGTACCCAAATGTACCTTCGAACAAAGCAATGATTGGAGATAGATAACCTTCATATGCCTTTAATGACAGTCATGTCTCGTGTAATACGCTATCGGGACTAAAAGGAACGCCGATGCCATACAGATATATGCATACATAAAATATACAATCGCGTATATGACCATTGAAGGACCAAAGACATGTATGACCATTGATATAAGGCCAATGCGGTGTATGATCGCCAATATAAGATCAATACTATATACAGTCACTAACATAAGAGTGATATAATTCATCGGACTATGCGTACCTTGAAGTTAAAGCCTGAAGTTATAGATTTACTCCTTTTAATCATACGTACTCGTTGGACGTGATTGTGTGACCAACCACATTATTGATCTCGGATCGTTTTTGATCCCATATGAACCACTTAACATTAGCATTTAGAATCGAGCTTCACCTTGCATTCGCCTCCCCAATTCGACCGTAATCTTCCCCGAAGTTGTGCCAAAAGTCCTGCATGAACCCGCATCCAAAACCAAGGGAGAATCCCTGTCAGAACACACACTTCATTGGCTTTATTGCCCAAACTGGTGCATTACCGGTGTAATAGTCGTAATCCACCAGTGGACTAATAACGACCTGTCCTAGGAAGTAAAGCTTGGGGCAGGTGCAAACCATACCACCGATCGCTGACTCGAGCTCTGTCTTCTTCATTGCATCGCTTGATGAGTCTCCTAGCCCCTTAGCCTACCTTTGCCACCTCGAACCTCTTTCATAGTCCATTTGTTGATATTTTAAAAGTGGTTTCTTTAGTATTCGAAAACCGACTTCGATGTGAAACACCATTCTTTTATGTGTAGAGTTTTGTGAGATGACTCCAATAGCCCAGCTTCCTCTAACATGCTTAGATAGACCCAACCGACCTTCTCACCGCACATGATACTCACCAGTGTGTCGGTGCATCTACTTGTGCAAACCTATGCCCATACATATACATAAACATGTAAAAGCCACCTAAATCATGTTTCGGCTTCACCAAAGTGATCAATCAACCTGGCTTTCTCTCACGCAGCTTAGCACACCCAATAATTACTATAGCCATGTAAGATTTCTCGTAATATGTTTATAAACATGCATAATTATTTACAAAAATAAACAATCATTATCAACAATCCAAACCGTTTAAGAATTCTAACTACATGTATTGATTATTCTATAATTTCGAAGACACGTTTACTTATATTTACCCATAAGTGTACACATACACATATATTTAAATAAGTGTTTAAACTATTACTTAAATCAATACTTACTTTTATTTACTAAATCTTTTTAATAAAGTCAAATCTTTTTTTTATTTTATAAAATCATTCCATTATTTTATATAATACCATACTAGCTTATAAATAATTTTAAGCCTTTATAATACTTAATTTCTTTATAAAATTAAGTATTCATAATTTTATAAAACCTTGCTACTAGTTTATAAAATAATTACTTCTCACTATTTTATAAAATGTCGTACTTTTATAAAATATCACTTTACATTAGTTTATGAAATCTCATTCTATTTTATAAAATATCATTTATACTATTTTATAAAATATCCTTCTATTTAATAATATTATTTAATAAAATCTCATTCTATTTTATAAAATATCATTCTTTTACATAATATCATACATACTATTTTACAAAATCTTATTCTATTTTATAAAATATCATTCGTACTATTTTATAAAACCTCCTTCTATTTATAAAACATATATTTATAATTATTGTATAAAATTTCGTTCTATTTTAGAAACATAACTTTTATTTATAAAATTATTTCCTTACATAAATAATATTTACATGTACTAATCAAGGTTCGGTATGCCTTTAATCACTTTAATAATAAGTGCAGAGCTTATAACTTGCTTAATTAGCTTGCTAACTTTATTTTATAAAACATTCCATTGTTTTATAAAATAATTTCTTCCTTTAAATATTATTTATAAATACTAATTAAGCTTCATTGGGCCTATAATCATTTTAATAATAAATGCAGAGCTCCCAACTCACTTAATCAGCTTACTAACTTTTCATAAATCAATTTAAATGGTTTAATTAATACTTTCTAATGACATGCACATCATTATATTAATTAATAAATCACAAATTAAAGCATAACATCACATATAATTATCCAATTAACCCAAAATCCATTTTAGGACTTACTAAGTTTTTCAAACATGGTAATCAAGGTCTTAAATAAATAATGAGATGATATAATCACGTTCATGACAAGAATGCAAGCCAAATCCATAACATAACAATCTCTAAATCATCCCATAATACTTCATAATCATATGATGTACAAAAAGTAAATTAAGTAGGAGAATCATCTCACTCGCCTCTTCTTCAACGAATCAAGCTTGAATCACTAAAAATCCAAATTCAAGCTCTCTTTAAATTTTAGGTCTCCATCCAAATTCCACTTCATGATAATTCCTTAGTGGGTTACATAGGAATTAGATGAGAGGAATTATGGTTATTTTTTCATGAATTTAGGAACTTATTTATGATGGTTTAGGGCTTGGAGATTGAGAGGGGATTAAGAAGTGATTATTACAAGATTAGGAGAGGAAGAGGAGAAATAACGTGAAAATAAGAGAATGAAATGTAAATACAAAGAGGTAGCCACTTATAGACAAGCGAATGGGCATCAGCCCAGTTCACTCATTTTTTTCCAAAAATCACTATTCACAACAAAACTAATTGACTCCAAACATTGATAGTTTATACTCATTTTTTTCATGAGTAAATTATGGTCTCAATGGTAGTCTCATGTCATCTATCTATGAAAAATGAAGTATAATGGGCATCCTATTAATTAACAATTAAATATTTAAATTTATCATTTAAATATTTCGTCGTTAAAATTATGGGATGTTACACCGGCTTTGTCCTAAGATCATTCACCTCACGGGATAGAGTTTCCACGTCAGTTAAGTCTTGAAACACACTTCGTCATATGTTGTTGCCAAGCCTAGGGATGCAATAAACAATGCTAGACACAGTGGTACCGTTAGTCTCATGATCATTAGAGTTATTACATTCGATATCACCATCTTGATTCATAACAACATCTAGAACAGATTTTTGTAGAAATAAAAAGTAAAGATGGGTGGTAGCTTTTAGGAAATACATTCCTTCCAGTGTCAAAATGCTGACCGAAAATTTAGCCCACTTTGGAATTAGGCTAATATGTTTTATTAGCAAAAGTTACTTGCTAACACTGGGCTTAAAAATTGAAAATGATGGTAAAATGAATAAATTTAAGTAGATGATAAAAATGTAGAGTGGTTTAACTATGCTAGCCTACGTCCATTATGAAGATCTTTTACTATATCAATCTCTTACAGTTACAAGGAATTACTAGAGATTAATAGGAAATTACCACTTAAGCTTACAATGCAAAAGACCATAAGAGCTTTAGGGTTTTAATTTGTTGGCAATATTAATTATGAGCTGAGAAATGAACTCGTTTGATGTTATTTGGCAAAGGTTATTTATAGCAACTGATATGGCAATAGACGTCTAAGATTACGTAATAAAACAGGTAGGAACAACTTTGGCCTTTGATCTGGTGGCATGGGTTGATGGAGAACAACTGTAAATGTGATATCAATGTGTGACCAAGGGTTATGACAGCTGTAATGCCATACCAGCGCGTGTTTTGGATCGAGAAAGATGGCTTTCCATATGAGTAGAAGTCTTTTAGCTAAAATTCTATAGTACATAGTACACTTAGCCGTACTACTTGTTTACTTTGCCTTTCTAAGGGACAAAGTGGAAGAGAAGATTCTAGTGCACAATTATGATATGTTGCTTATTGAAGAAGGCCGAAGGACAAAGCTGAATATTGCTAAGGTTGAAGAGGACGAGTTGGGCTATGCTCATAATGGTGAGATGGGCTATGAAGAACCAGTCATAGGTGGGATAAGATCGAGTCGGGCTACGGACGGGTCACTCTTGAGTTGTACCATGTCAGATAAGTTAGTGGTATGTTTTCTTGAGATGAGTCGGGCGGTTGCAGCTTGAGATTTTGTTGAGTGGGCTGGCTAAGGTTAGGTTAGATATAGGCTGGCTTGAATTAGGCCAGGCTTAAACTTTGTGTTGGCTTGTAGTGGGTTTAGCTTGAACTGGACTAGGCTTGAGAGTTTCAGCCGGCTTGGAGTGGGCCAAGCTTAAATGTGTGGGTCGACTAATCTATTTGCGAGAAATTCTTGCAACAACTATAAAGCTAGATCTTTGATAACTATAATGTCAAATCTTCGATAGCTATAAGTTAAACGTTCGATGACTATAATGTTAAACCATCGATAGATGTAAAGCCAGACCTTCGATATCTATAATGTTAAAACTTCGCCAGCTATAATGTTAAACCTTTAATAGTTATAAAGTTAGACCTTCGATGTCTACAATGTTAAACTTTTGATAGCTATAGTACTAGGCTTTTAATAGTGTTGACTCCATGACTTCGAGCTAATGCTTGGGTTGGCACCGAACCATGAGGCTTGTGGAGAACTTTCAACGATGACGACATGCAATTCGACGATGATAATTCCATGATACATAGTGACAGCTTCGATGATAGGATGGACTACTTCGAGTTTCAGAGTACATGAATATAATTCGATTGAAGGAACTGTCGAAGGAAGGCTACAAGACAATTGATGATATTCTATGACTAACGGTTGCGGTCAAGAATAATCTCAAACACGACGAATTCAAATGCGAATTGCAAGGATAATAGCAGGATGTGCTCTACTATGGATGATGTGTGCAAAGGGATCATTGGTATTTGAAGTTTCGAAGCATACTTTTAAAGCAGGGGTATGTGAGTACACTCACTTGGGAGTGCGATGTGCCCCAAATCACATGAAGTTTCAATCAATTTTACCCTGGTCCGAGTACAATAGTAGTCTAGTTCCTGGCCTACTGAGTGGTATGGATTCGAGTATAAACTAGGATGTTGAGTAATGTTTGACTATGTGATGAGGTTATACAAGTATAACATATCCAATGCATTAAGTGAGTGAATGTGAGGTGAATGTTATGTTTACTCGATTGCTTATCACTCTGGTGATGTCACATGATGTGGATATTATCAATGTATATATCCAGACACCCCTTAGTTCTTTGTTGTATAGTACGCCAATAACGACTACCATAGAGTAGCATGTACATCCTATGTATGTTGCTAAATCTATGGATGTAGGGACATGTTAGGTATGATTTTCCATACCATTTGTCCTTGTATATTGACTTTATAATATTTGAGATTTTCAACCGCTCATACCACACTATCGCCTGACTCAAGATTTTATATTTTGCTTTCTATTATTCCGGGCACTCTTACATGAGTAGATTATGGATATTAGGTCTAGTGAGCACGTGGAGCGGACAGGTGATTAACAAAAGGCCATACTCTTATACTACTATATTTAGTTGTTATTGCTTATCCTTCTTCTCTGCAGCACTATGGAGCTTACTAATGCTATTATATATTTAGAGGTAGTTATATATTTTGAGTTTATTATCAGTTGTATGAAATCCATTACTTGTGTTGTATAGCTGTATGAATATGAAAACTTTAATTTCTGCTATTCATTCAGTTATTATTGTCTCGCATGTTTTATATCTAAGATGTTTACTATTATATTTATTTAACACATTGTGAGATTTATGATATGTTCTATGATTGATTTACTTTACCCTATGACTTTTATGGCCGTCCTAAATTCGTCAAGCACCATTATAGTTCATTATACGGTTTATATCGGGTGCTAATGATGTAAGACGATCGTCACATTTAGTATTAGAGCATAGGTTGCATAGTTTCACTTAAGGGATACTGTGATTCGATAGAGATTGGGTTAGAGTTCTCGCATTAGACTAGATCGATTGTATATATACGAGAGCACGTACTTTTTATATTTTGATTTTAAAAACTACATTGTAATACACACACACACACGCATATATATAGTATGTAGTCACACTATACACACGATTATTACGTAAGTAGAATTCCCTATAGAGAGACTGATATATTTTTTGCAAATTAAATGATGAGTCATCAAACACGAAATGCAGCTAGGAACTCCGTCTTTGGAGTCGAAGATGGTGCTAGCTTCGGAGTTGCTAATCCATACCAGCAGATGATGTTCAATACCATAATGTGAAACATGATGTAGAATGCTTAAGTAGACACTCCGAATGTTGCTATTGATGGTGGTGCTTCGGCGCAGGCGCCCAAAGCCGATTTCGCTAAGCTGAACTAGTCTAGGTGGCAAACTGTTCCAAGGAACGAAGTAGATAATGGAAATGCAGGATTGGCTTGATAACCACGAAAGGATTTTTGATGAATTAGAACCGAATGATGCTATGAAGAGTTGATTGGCTTCCCGATAACTTCAAGGGAGAGTCATGAACTAGTGCAATGCAGTAGTTGTTGTTACTCCCCAGGATCAGTTCACCTGGGGCCAGTTCAAAGGCAGATTTGAGGAAATATTTATTTCTCTAGCTCAGAGGTTGGTTATTTTCATAAGTTTGCAAATCTAAAGCAAGGGGATATGACTGCCTCTAAGCATGTTGTTGAGTTTGACGCTTTATCAACATATGGGATGTCCTTCATCGACACTCCATTAAAGAAGAATGAGAGGTACATTATTGGGTTAGACATCTACTTAGGGGAGCAACTCTTGGGCCACATTGATGAGACTTTTGAGATGATAGTCGAGAAGGTGGAAGCTGAAATCTATTATTCCTAAAAAATAGCTAAAGCCGTAATTGGGCGAGGGAGGCAAGAAGAAGTGGAATAATAATAACAAGAGGAAACAGTTTTAGAACAAAGAAGAGCAAAAGAAGAAGATAAAAATAAGCCAATTTGCTATAACTGCTTAGTAATGGGTCATTTTAGTAGAGATTGCAAAGCTGAGGGAAAGAAGTGTTTCATTAGTAATAAGTTCGGGCATCTCAAGAAGCACTATCCAGAGCTACCTGAGCAAAAGTAGATAGTGAAATCATTGCTCTCAATGCTATACCAACGTCATCGAGTGCTCCAACGATGAAAGAGAAGGAGAAGAGCATCTTTATTCAAGGTATGCTTTCCATTTATCATATTCCTTTACGTGTTTTATTTGATACCAAGGATTTACATTCCTTTATATCTAGTTATTTAGTAGATAAGTTAGGATCGAAATTCAAAATTGTTAATCGACCTTTGATTATGACGAACACTATTGGAGTCTCCGTTAACCTGTGTATGGTTTGTCATGGTTTGGTCTTATCAAGTTACGGATGTTCTTTTGAATGTGATTGCTTTGTTTTGGGTTTAGTTGGATATGGTATTATTTTGGATATGGACTAGCTTTATAAATACATAGTAATTGTGGACTATAAGAAGTCATTGGTTACGATAAGGGTAGACAATGAGCGGATGGTAGTGTTAAGCTGCCCACTAGATGATGAGGTGATGGTTAGCTTTCTATATTTGGTCGATATCCTATATGATGAGTTGTCATCTATGCCTATTACTAGGGAGTATCCTAACATATTTGAGAAGGTGGATAGATTTTTGCCATGGAGAGAGATTGAGTTCTATATTGATTTGGTGAAAGATGCCAGACCGATAGTAATGCCTTTGAGGACAATGACACCTAGACAACAATGGGAGCTTGAGGTACAAGTGAATTAACTATTACGATAAGGGTTCATTCGCAGAAGTATATTTGAGTGGGGAGTTCCCATAGTATTCGCTAAAAAGGTGGATAGTTCCCTTAGACTATGTGTCGACTACCATGAGCTGAATAAAATAATGAGGAAGCACAAGTATCCACTTTCACGTATTGATGACTTTTTTGGCCGGCTTCATAGTGCTAGAGTGTTCTCAGTTGGATCTTGTGATGGGATTTCACCAATTGAGAGTGGTGAAGGAAAGTGTGTCAACTACAGTGTTTCGTACGTTTTTGGATTCTATGAATGGTTAGTTATGCGATTAGGCTAACTAACGTATCGGCATACTTCGTGGATCTCATGAACCATGTTTATAGGGGTCAGCAAAATAAATTTGTTTGTGTGTTCGTCGATGATATTCTAATCTACTCACGTATAGAGGAGGAACACATGACATATTTAAGGATCGTGCTTGAGGTTTTGAGAGAGGACTGACTAAAAGTAAAGTTTTTGAAGTGTCACTTCTAGAGCATGGAAGTAAGATTCTGGTGTCACATTGTGTATAAGTAGGGCATTGTCGTGGATCCTGCAAAAGTTATAATAATCAATGACTAGGCTAGATCCAAAAATGCTGGATGTGAGAAGTTTCTTAGGGTTAGCCAGATATTAGAGATGATTCATCCATTACTTCTCAAAAGTGTTCGCGTTGTTAACTCAGTTAATGAAAATGAATTAGACTTTTACTTGGGATGCAAAATGTGAACATGCATTTGTGAGTCTGGAAGAAAAGTTGACGAGTGCACCAGCACTGACCATTGTAAGCAGGAATAAAGAGATGACAATATACAATGATTCTTGTGGTATCAGATAAGGCATGGTATTGATGTAGAGAGGCAAATTTGTTGCATACTCTAGTCGACAACTAAAGCCACATGAGAAAAAAATTACCCAACCCATGATTTAGAGTTAGTGTTGATCGTGATTGTATTGAATATTTAGGGGCACTATCTTTTAGAAGAGAGGTTTGAGCTGTTCACTAACCATAAATCATTGTAGTACCTCTTTCCGTAGAAGGATCTCAATCTTCATCAGCAATGATGGTTAGATTTCCTAACCTCCTATAACTTTGATATTGCATATGCACTGGGAAAGGGAATGCAGTTGCGGATGCATTAAGAATGAGACATGCCAACTTAGGTGCTATGTTCCAAGAGTGGACGTTGCTAGAGTATATTGCTTGGTTGTGAAATTTAACCGAGATACGATCTAGAGCTAGAGATACCGGCGAGCTTGACTATCAGTGTAACAACCTGCTTCTTTGTCTCTCGGAAATCAACATTAACACATTCTTGGTATTTACGTGCCGTAAGTTCAAGTGCCAGAAACTTGATCGTTAGGGGTATAAAGAAAATAAAGATAGAAGATAGAACTACAATAGAATCTCACATCGTATTCAACACTAAATTATACATGAAGATAGTATGTAAAATTACTCTCAAAATGATGTATCAAGTTATGGTAAGTACTATCCAGCTAGGATATATAAGGTCCATCCTTACAAGTGCTAGTAGATACTTAATACAGTTAATTTGAAGACAGATAACTATCTATAAGAGACACTCCAACTCCAGGCTCCATGCTCCATCCAAAATTCTCCAAGATTACCTCACTACTTGGTGCCAGGAAAAATAGAGCACTTAGAGTTTAAAGGGAATTGAAAATAAACCCCGGGTTGGTCATTGGACTGGTGTGAGAAACTCGAAATATGGATACTTGAAAACAAATGGTATCTCATGAGACCACATCACACAAAAACACAGAATATATTTTTATCTTATGATAACCAAAACATTTTCTATGCAAAATCTAGGAATCTTATTTTAGTGACATTCTTTTGAAAAACGTTTTTTCAAATAAACTTATTAAAATAGCCGAAATTGTTGCATTGGTTAAATTTGACAGCATAATAAGTTTACAACTAAGTCCAAAGGCACTTATTGGAGGATGGATTCCATACAATGAACAAGTAAGGGACTACCATTCGTGGAGTACATCTTTAGAGGGATGTATCTAGGGTCTAGATATTGGACGCCTAACCAACACATGACTGGCCTACCACTTCCTTTCTAGTACCAGATATGACATGCCCCAGTCATTCTCAACCTTTACCAGGATCTAGAAGCACACATAATAACTTGTATTATAGAGGGTATCTAGAAAGGTTGCGACATCTCCTAATGGGAACGACCGATATAGCCATACTGCTTCTACCCTGTTTTGTCATTTCTTGGGTGCGTGGCTTACGACAACGTTTGCCTTTCATAGCATACATTTCACTTTGAATGCCACATTGTCATTGTCATTCCAAAATCAAACAAGTGATTTCTATAAACGTATAACTATCGATCTCGTATGTCTCGAGAAAAGGTGTTAAGCTAAGAGAAGTTGCCTTCTCCGCCACCAAACAGATGATACATTTATAGAGATTAGTCAATGTGATCTTGGAAAGTAACGTTAGACATTTGTCCATACAAGTTGTCCAGGAACAAGACAAACCAAAGGAACTCCCCTACCACATCCTGTCAGGAATGGTCCTTAAGATTAGTAGCAAGCAGCCCTTGCATCGAAGATCAAATGAAGATACTGCTGCCACATATATATAATATGGGAAATTTCCCCCATGGGCCAACACAAGCAGCCCTTTATTCTATTTACTATCATTCCCTGTCAATACCTTGAATATGTAAATTAGTTCGAAGTGATTTTCAAATAAGATTCACTCAAATCTGACGCCGATTCCTTCAAACCAATCATCGATAAAAATATGTAAATTAAATAATTGCTTATCATTTGATAATTACATCCTTTTTATAAAAAATAAAATCTTTTAGATATATATATATATATATATATATCTTTAAAACATTTCTTTTCGGTATATATGAAATCATTAAACGTCTCTTTAACTTTGAAAACACCCAATCAAAATCATTTCTCATGAATTGCATTGGAAAACATTATTGAGTCAAAAAGGGCCAATAGAAATTATACTAATTCTACTCAACATCAATTTCCGTATTCAACCTTTGCTATCCATCAAATAACGGTGAAATCACCTTTTAAATTCACACGGATAGTACGAGTTCCCACTTTTGAATTTAATACCGAGTATAAGAAGATTATCTAGATACAATCCCAAGTTGTATTCAATTAAATTTGATCTTTTATAATTGTCTTGTTTCCGACATTTTGATCTTATCTATTCCTAGCCCAAGAAAGAGACTAGGTGAGCCTGGACATTGGTTGCTCCTGAACATATTCTTAGTTTAAGTACCTCATAGCAGGATCTAGAAAAATCTAGTCCAGTCGTTGTCTTTTAGAGCCAAGATTAAATCACTTGAGTTTAACAGCTTTTCTTCAAATCATTTATTTAAACTCTTTTAAATAAACTATAAAACCTCCAAAGCAATAATACAACACTTAGTTATTTATTTGAAAACATTTATAGATGATTTGGAAATGAATTGTTAAATTTAAATCCATATTTCAAAAGTTATTAAAAGTGCTGCGAGTATGTTGCAAATAGTGTTTTCAAAGCTTATTTGATCAAAACAACTATTCAATCATTTAGAAATCAATATTTATAACCCAAATCTCTTTTAAAACATTTTAAAAGATTTGTAGGATTTATTCCATATTTTTAATGAATTAAAAATATCATTTTTTAAAAATTTGTCGCTTTGGTTTCTGTACTGCCAACCACGACTATTTTGAAAATTTGTTTTGCTCTTATTTCAAAATATACTAACAACATATCAATTTTATTTTATCATTTTAAAACTATAGTTATAGATTTCAAAAAATTCTTATTATAAAGAATTCTGACTCCAAGTCCATTGTATAATGGATTTAACTTTCTATAGCGCGAAATAGTAAACAACCGTTACACTACGCACATATTTTTGACTCTAATTTTAGAACTTTTCAAGCCGAAACACTTTTAAATGCTTATAAAAAATTATTAAATCATTTTAAACCATTTTCAAGAGGATTAAACATTCCATATACACCATTTCATTTATAAAAAGGAAAATGATTTCCTTTGTGATATTTCGATGTGTATTTAAAAATAACTTGTTTTACTCATCCAAACAACAATATTTCACCACAAAACATGATGATCAAATCATAGAAACCAAACAACATATCATATCATCATCCAAAGTGTGTGTGTGTGTGTTTATATTTTATAAGTGCAGTTTTCTCATCTCGGATTAAACGGTTAAGTTAAAAATGAGCTTCGCTAACTCGATTTTTAAGCTTACATACCCTTGCATTAATGCCTCTAGATGGCTCGGCCTTTTCTTGGGATGGTGGTAGGAGCTTACAACCTTGGCTAGGAAGGGAGGAAGGCTGGGTTAACAGGTGGAAAGGAGGAGTTTTTTTTACAGTTTTAAAGTGGTTTGACACACACATAAAAAAACACACACACACACACACACACACACACACTCTATATTATCTAATTTTCTTTCAAAAACATTTTCTCCATTATTTCTCTAAGTATGGAAGCCATGGAAATAGAGAGGAAAGCTTGGGAAAATGAAGTAGAAGAAGAAATGAATAGAAGTGAAGATGGATGGTGGGTACTTATAGGAAAATGGAAGGAGTAACATATCAAGATATTTATGTGCATATACATCATCCTTTTCTCACTATGTCACACCTCTCTTACCTCACATGGTCCGGCCAAAACCCCTCCTCCCATATGCTTGGCCACGTGTATGTACTTGGATGTGTAAGAGGTTGACTTTAGGATGCTTAAGGGTTAAGGAAATAAGAAAATTTCTTGATATTTTTTGTTATTTTATATTAAAATGTATATGTATATATGTGTGTATCCATGTGCATGTGAATGTCTTCAAGTATGTGTACATGTATATGTGCATATGTATATCACATATAATCCACAATGTTGTACAACTTTGCATGTTGAATTGTTACGAATTCCGGTCATTTTTTTTTCTTAGTTAATATACATATATTTATAAACAAAATTTAATAATTATATTTATATCATTATATAATAATTAAAAGGGCTCATTTAATTATTAAAATAATTATTAAATCATTTAAACTCAATTTAAATTCAAAAATCAATTATTCTAAAATAATGACATTATTAATGATGTCATTTATACTTTTGATTTTCCAAAATAAAATAAATATTATATTACATATTCTCACTTGTACAGATAGTGTATGCTTCATATGCGATGTCGGATGGTTAAAGAGCTGTTTATCGATGAAACGATTTTTAGTCATTTCATTGATATATCTTCCAAAGAATGTATTTTCTACAAATATTTTGTTCAAAATATGATTATCTTTATTATTTATTATTCAAAACATCTTTATATATGTTAAAAAACTTATATTTGAATATTTTAAAAATAAACATAATTTATCAAAGTGATAAATTTGCAGGTCGTTACAAACTTCCCTCGTTAAAAGAATTTCATCTCCGAAATTACACCAGAACAATAACTTGAAGGTGTTTGCCTAAAATATTAATTTTTAAACTTAATCTTGTATGTTGTATATAGACCATTCATGCGCATTATCTGATTTTATCTACTATTCGAATCGACAACTTTACTTCCAAACTAGTATTGATCCCCCGATCCTCTAGTGCGGACTCTGATCAGGCTTTCCGATCAGAACTTTCATCTTCCTCGCATAGCACTCAGCTATGATAGAAAACTCAAGTAACTAACCATAAACCTTCATCAATATTAGTTACCAAGAATCAAGTGTTGAATTTTTTTTGGAGCAGTGTAAACGCCTTAAAGTTTTGTACTCGAACCTTAGATCAAAATTGCATGACGGAATGATCTATGCACAACATACGTACTTGTTAACTTCCCAAAATCCTTGTAAAAATCTTTCATTTATTAGGTTTCACTCAAAAATCTACTTCTTTATTAAATCTCCTTTATAACACCCATTACTTTTATTTATAAAAATGTCATTTAAAAATATATCCCTTTATTCACAAAACTTTGTTTATAAATTTAGTACTTTGAAATATTTATTTACAAAATATTTCTACCCCTTTTTCCTAAAGAAAACCATTTAAATTTAAAAGGTAATTTACCTTTATTTTCCAAATTTACAATAAGCTTCTCTTATTATAATATATTCCTTTTTAACTTTAGAAAATTATCCAGATCGAGTAACTCTAAGATAATACTAAGGAACTAGGTACTACTAATAGTATCATATATCCTCTTAATCAGAGGGGCAATACTTAAGGGAAGTGTTTACTATCCGAACACATCTTCTGTCCATTTTTAGTTGTTTTTGAGTCATTTGAACTAGTTATCATAAGATACTTCCTTTGTTTTCAAATTTTTTAGTTGAAATAATATTATTGTTATTTCAGAAATCCTTTAGATATTACTTTTTTTGGTATAAAACACATTCATATAAAATACACTCATATATTTATCTTAATCAAATTCCTTAACCCAATGCTATTTATTGAAAACCACATAGTCAAATTGTGAAACTAAATTCATAAGGTGCTTGTAATTAAGCTTTTAACCAAACGATTGATTAATCAATGATAATAACTGAATATTTATTATTATCAACTTTCAAAATTCGTTAAATTTTTTTCTCAAAAACCTTTTTAGATTAAAATTTTCATTACATAACCATTTTTCAACTTATCAGGGTTTATTTATTATTTATATCCCTTAATATTCTTAGCGTTATTTGTTAAACATCTTATAATCAAACTGCAAAATTATAATGACAAGATGTTTGTACTTAGATTTTACGAATCTTGATTAGAAATCATCTAAGTTATAATATATCTAACTTTACATCCTTTTTTAAATACATTCTTTATACATAAAATACAATCCTAGGTAAAATTATTTTATTTAGCATTTTTTTGAGAACAAAAATCATTTATATACCATTAACAAATACATGCTCATATATATAATACTCTTAACTCATTCTAGGGTGTCACTAACCATATCTCTAACGAGTTACTCATCCTAAGGTATTACACACCCTATCTCTGATGAGACTTTACCATGACTAGGCTTAGGTGTTCACTCAACCAAAGCTCTGAAACCAATTGTAACGATCCGTTTCTTCAGCCCTTGGAAATTGGTACTAATACATCCTTGGTATTCATTTGCCACAAATTCAAATGCCGAAAACCAAATCTTTAGGGGTAAAAGAAAATAAATATAGAAGATAGACTGTTAACAGAATCTCACATTTTATCCAATACTAAATTATACATGATGATAGTATGCACAATCACTCACAAAATGATGTATCAAAGTTATGATAAGTACTAATCCAGCCAGGATGTTTATAATGGCTTATACCTACAGATGCTGGTAGATACTTAATAGAGCAGAAATTTGAAAACGGATAACTATCTATAGAATGCACTCTAGCTCCATGCTCCATCCAAAATGCTCCAAGATTACCTAACCACTTGGCTGCTCGGAAAAAGAAGGCACCCAGAGTTTAAGGGGAATAAAAAGTAAACTTCAGGTCAGTCAGGGAACTGGTGTGAGAAACTCAAAATATGGATATTTTAAAACAAATTTATCTCATAAGACCATGCCACACATAAACACAGAATCGATTTTTACCATATGATAACCAAAACGTTTGCTAAACAAAATTTGGAAATATTATTTTTAATGTCATTCTTTTGAAAAACATTTTTCAAATAAACATATTAAAATAGCCGAAATTGTCACATTGGTTAAATTTGACATCATAATAGGTTTACAAATAAGTCTAAAGGCACTTATTGGAGGATGGATTCCATACAATGACAAGGTAAGGGACTACCTGCCATACAGTATACCTTTAGAGGGATGTACCTAGGGTCCAGAAACTGGTGCCTAAACCAACACAAGACCATCCTACCACTTCCTTGATAGTACCAAATATGCCTTCACCCCGGTCATTCCAGACCTTTACTGGGATCCCAAAGGATACATAACAACTCATATTATAGAGGGTATCTAGAAAGGTGATGACATCTCCTAATGGACGCGACCCACATAGGCCTGTTGTTTCTACCTTGTTTTTTTTCATTTCTAGGGTGCAGGGCTTCAGGAAACTTTTACATTTCATAGCAAACATTTCACTTTGAATGCCACATTGCCATTCCGCAATCACACAACTGATTTTTACAAACGTATAACTCCTGAGCTCGTATGTCTCAAGAAAGGGTGTTAAGCTAAGAGAAGTTGCCTTCTCCACCACCAAATAGATGATACGTTTATAGAGATCAATGAATATGATCTCTAAGTGAAAATTCACACATTCATTCATACAAGTTCTCCAGGAATAGGATAAACCGAAGGAACTCTCATATCATATACTGTTGGGAATCATCTCTAGGATTAGTAGAAAGTAACCTTTGCATTGAATATCAAATGAAGATACTACTGCCACATATATATGATATAGGAAATTTCCCCTGAAGGTTAGTGGCAAGCAATCCTTCATTTTATTTACTATCATTCCATGTATTTATTTCGAATATGTAAACTGGTTCGAAGTGGTTTTCGGATAAGAATCACACAAATTCGACCCTGGTTCCTTCGAACCAATCATTAATGAAAGGATATTAAGTAAGTAGGTGCTTAATTTGATTAATTACTTCCTTTTTATCAAAACTAATATCTTCTAGAGATATATATCTTTAAAACATTTCTTTTGATATATACAAAATCATTAAATGTCTCATTAACTTTGGAAATACCAAATCAACATCATTTCTCGTGAACCGTATTGGATAACATTGTTGAGTCAAAAAGGTTCAATATAAATTATACTATTTCTACTCAACATCAATTTCCATATTCAATCTTTGCTATCCATCAAATAATGGTGAAATCACCTTTTAAATTCACACGGATAGTACGGTTTCCCTCTTTGGAATTTGATACTAAGTATAATAAGATTATCTCTATAAAATCCAAGTTGTACTAGATTAAATTTGTAAATTTGAATCTTTTATACTTTTCTTATTTTTGACATTTCGACCTTATCTATTCCTTGCCCAAGAAATAGGCCAGGTGAGCCAGGACACTGATTGCTTTTGAACATCTCCTTTGTTTAATCACCCACATCTAGATCTCACGAATAGAAAACTCCAGTCTACTCTTGGGTCTTAGAGCCAATATTAATTCACTTAAGTTAAATAGCTTTTCATCAAATCAATTATTTAAACTCTTTTAAATAAACTATAAAACCTCCAAAGGATTATTAAAACACTTATTTATTCATTTGAAAACATTTATTGAAGATTTGAAGAAGAATTGTTAAGTTCAAATCCATATTTCAAAAGTTATTGAAAGTGCTGCTAAAAGTGCTGCAAATAGTGTTTTCAAAGCTTCTTTGTTCAAAACAACTTTTCTATCATTTAGAAATCCATTTCTATAACTAAGATCTCTTTTAAAACATTTTAAAAGGTTTATATAATTTATTCCATATTTTTAGAGTTAAAAAAAATCATCTTTAAAGAATTTGTTGCTTTGGTTTTCAAATTGCCGTACCGCGACTAATTTGATAACTTTCTTTGCTCATATTTTATCTACTAAATAAAATCTTGATTTTCTTTCTTCATTTGAAAAATATGGTTATAAGAGTTTGAAAAATTCTTATTACAAATAATTCTTATTACAAATAATTCCAACTCCAAATCCATTGTATAAATAGATTTAACTTTTTACGGCATGAAATCACGAGCTACCTTTACGCGACGCGCCTATTTTTGGCTCAGTTTTTATGACCTATCCAGACTTTTATGAAACACTTTTATATGTTTATAAAACATCATTAAATCATTTTAAACCATTTTTAAGAGGTTTATACATTCCATATATATCATTTCAGAAGGAAAGGGGTTTCCTTTGTGACATTTTAACGCGTATTTAAATGTGACTTGTTTTATATATCCAAACAACAATATTTCACAGCCAAACATGATGATAAAATCATAGCAACCAAGCAAAATATCATATCATCATCCAAATTATGTGTGTGTGTATATATAAGTGGAGTTTTCTCATCTCGAATTAGACGGTTAACTTAAAAATGGTTGTAGCTTCGCTGACTCAATCTTTAAGCTCACGAAGCCTTACACTAATACCTCTAAATGGCTCGGCCCTTGCTTGGGATGGTGGTAGGTGATCATGGCCTTGGCTAAGAGGGGAGTAAAGCTTGTATATGGAGGAATAGGGAGGTGGACATAGGGTAATTAGGTGGAAAGGAAAGTTTTGTGGCAGTTTTGAAGTGGTTTGATATATGTGTGTGTGTATATATGTGTGTGTGTATGTATATATATATATATATGTGTGTGTGTGTATATATATGTATATATATACACTAAATAATTTTATTTTATTTTTCCAATATTTTTTCCACTATTTCTATATGTATGGAAGCCATGAAAATAGAGGGAAAGCTTTGGAAAATGAAGAAGAATAAGTGAATGGAAGTGGAGATGGACGGTGCGTATTTATAGGCAAATGGAAGAAGTAAAATATCAAGATATTTAAGTGCATATAAATCATCCTTAGCTCACCATCCTACACCCCACTCACCTCACATGGGCGTGTCGAAACCACCCTCCCATGTGCTTGGCCATGTGTTTGTATTTGGATGTGGTAGAGGTTTACTTTAGGATGCTTAAGGGTTAATGAAATATTAAAATTCTAGATATTTTTGGCTATTTTATATCAAATATATATATGTGTGTGTCCATATGCATGTAGATGTCTTCATATATGCATACATCTATACATGCATATGTATGTCACATATAATCCATAATGTGTGCAACTTCTACACGTTGAATCATTAAGAATTCTGATTTTAATTTTCGATCATATTTTCTCTTCTAAGTTAATATACATATGTTTGTAAACAAAGCTTAATAACAATATTTATATCATTAATAATAACTAAAAGGGCTCATTTAATAATTAAAATAATTATTACATCATTTAAACTCAATTTATATTCAAAAACAAATTATTCAAAAATAACAACATTATTAATGGTGTTATATATACTTTTAATCTTCAAAATAAAATAAATTATTTTATTACATATTCTCACTTATAAAGATAAATGAGTGTATATATCTAGCTCTATGCACAATGTCAGATAGTCAAAGAGCTGTTTATCAATAAAACGGTTTTTGGTCATTTTATCGATATATCTGCCAAAGAATATATTTTTATAAATATTTAACAAAATAAGATTACCATTATTATATATTATTTAAAACATCATAATCTATGTTAAAAAACTTATATTTAAATATTTCAAAAATAGCTATAATTTATCAAAGTGATAAATTTATGGGTCATTACAATAAGGCCTACTTTGATTGAGCAGATCGATACTAGTCAGAGACGTGACGCCAAATTAGCTGAGATCATTGCTATGATCGAAGACAGAGTAGAGTCCGAAGAGACGAGACAATATGGATTTAACCTAGATGGTTGGCTTCACAAAATGAGAGAATGTTTATTCCTGATGTTGGTGGATTAAGGGATGTGGTACTACGAGAGTGCCATCATTCGAGATTGACTACCCATCTTGATGATAATGAGATGTACCATGATATGAAGTAGACCTATTATTGGGAAGGGATGAAGAAAGACGTTGGAACATTCATCTCAAAGTGCATGAACTGCCATTTGGTTCAGGCAGAGCTAAAGAAGCCTATGGTTTGATGAAACCACTAGAAATTCCCTTGTGAAGTGGCAACAAGTTTTGATTAGATTTCATTGATGGACTTTCCAGAGCTAGAGCAGGATACGACAATTTTTGGGTCATATTTGGCCGGTTGACCAAAAGTGCATATTTATACCCATCAAATTAAGTAGTATGGTAGCAAAACTAGCCAAATTGTATGTAAAATGGATAGTACAATTCCATGGTATGCCAAAGAGCATTATGAGTGATCGAGTAATGTCGCTCACTAGTGGATTTTGGAAAATTTGACAAGAGGAATTGGGGAAAGTGCTGCATCAAAGTACAATATATCACCTCAAACTAGCGGCCAAACTAAGAGAGTGAATCGTTTCTTAGAAGATCTCTTGCGGGCTCATATACTCGACTTTGGAGGCTTATGGGATGATCACTTACATCTCATTGAATTTGCACAACAATAGTTATCAGTCAAGCATTGGTATGGCATCATTCGATGCATTATATGGCCGATCGTGCAATGCCCCTTCATATTGGTGGGAAGTAAATGAGAAACTGATACTAGAGCCAGATATGATTAGAGAAACCTCGAAGCAGAACAAGATTATTCGACAACAGATGAAAGCTACTCAAGATAGACAGAAGAGCTACACTAATAAGAAACTTAGGGATTTTGTGTTCTCTGTTGGTGATATGTTATTTTGCAAGATCTCTCCATTGAAGAATGTAATTCAGTTTGATAGTAAAGAGAATTTTCCACCAAGATTCATATGTCCTTTTCCGACACTACAAAGGACTAGGAACCATGATTATAGGGTTAACTCACCTCAAAGAATAATGGGAGTGCACAATGTGTTCTTTGTTTCTCGCTTGCAGGAGTTTGTGGACGACTTAGGCATAACTCTCTCACCGGATTAACTAGATGATATCGAGACCTCATAGTCCTGTTCGTATCGTGATTGTGATACAAAGCAGCTTAGGAGAAGATGTGAAGTTAGTGAAGGTTTTGGGGTGAAAACGAAGGCAATTACACTCGAGAGACCGAGGAGAACGTGAGAATAGCTTACCCAGAGCTCTTTAATTGGTGAGTATTGCTCACTTTCACTTATGATATCATGAAATATGCCTTAGTATAGTATCTTACATGCTAGGATAGTCTTGGATGTTTCCTTTTTCATTTTTGTTGTGTATGCAAGTTTAATGGTGATAGTTGTCTATGCTTATATACAGTTGATAGATGTGATAATAACCTTATTGATTTTGTTTGGGATTTCGAGGGCGAAATTCCTAAAGGAGAGGAGAACGTAGTGACTTGTATTCTATGTATCAAAGGATCATATAATATTAATATTATTTTTATTTAGGGTCGTATAATTCTATAACTTTGAGAAATAACTATTATATATTTTCCAACCTTAGAAATTTATCAGACGATTTTGGCACTGAAAATTTTGTATGTTCTGTAACTTTTAATAGAAGTCGAATTTGGGTCTAAAACCACTTCCATTAGATCATTATTATGGTTGTCCTTTCCATAAAGTGACCATAAAAGAAAAATGAATTTACCGTTTGGAGTTATGATCGCTTGAAGTTTCACTTGATTTTAGACAGCTTAATGGGTGATTGGTGAGTTAATGGCTAGCCTAAAGCCTATTTTGGGATTAACATCATGATGGGGCTGATAGGACTTCTCTCAATCATTTCATGCCTCATGGGGCTGATAGGACTTCTCTCAATCATTTCGTGCCTCAAAATTGAGAGAGAAACCTCTGTTAACCACTTCTAGGCTAAAAAGCTACCATAAACCCAACTTAATTAGCCAAATTTTCATTAAGGAGGGATTAGCACAATTAGAATTCGAAATTGGAGATTTGTTGTTGGAGACACCTTGGAGTTGCTATTCGTCTCGAGATTTGTGCATTTTGGATTTTCTTTGGATTTAGGTGAGTGGTTAGGACCCCTCACTTACTAATTAGTCATTATACACCTTAAAATGATTTTTGGATCATGAAATATGTTTTAAACCTTAACTGATCACATTGTTATTTTAAACGATTTATAAAAGATTTGTGAAATTGTTTTCTTATGGATGCCCCTTGTCTTATAGTTTGTCTAGTTTCTACCCTTAGATTTTGGCTTTGCTTTGATGTGTATGGATGTATGTTTATTAAAATATATTGTATATAATGATTTCTTGAATGTGTGATGTTTGTTTGGTTGAAAATGCTGATCAAATGGCGATTTAGAATTAGGAACGAAGTCGCGGATTGGTGATAATTCACGAGGTGTACTTGACCCAAATTTGATGCGGCGACAAGGAAGGCCTCATAGGGCTACGTTTTAAGTTTTAAGTCGTTTGAAGTTTATTTTCTCAATTTATGGAAAAAAGAAGATGGGTCGATGGGGATTGGTTCAGTGGAGTAAAAGCCTTAGATTGATAGGAAGTTGCTTCGAGTCATGCTCGAGTCTTATAAAGGTCTACTTCGGTCTCTACTTGGGTTGCAAAAAGGCTAACTTGGAATTTATTTAGGAAATTGAGTTGAAGTGTGGGATTGGTGTGCTTGGTTCGACACAGAGTCAAGGAGGGAATGGATTGGGGTTTTCTTCGAGCCATGTGTGTGCTTTCTTAGAGTTCATTTGGAGGTAGAAAATTTGTCCAAGTGTAGGGCTGGTGGTACCTATGGATCGGTATCGATCCATGTGGGTAACTTGGTTTAGTGAGAATATGGTTCGGGGGTGAAGCATGGTTTGTTTATGTTGAAGTATTGGATCGATGATGGGGATGGATTGGTGGTGACCTTGGATAGTTGATGATGGTTCGCGTAGGAGGAATTAGGGTGCTTCGAGTCTTTATTGGCTACTTCGAGTCATTCACATAGACACTTCGAGCTCTTTCCATACTTATTTTGGGTCATTTACCCTCACGCTTTCTTTGAGCCATATCCAAATTTCTTCGAGCTAAGGCTAGGGTGGTATCAAACCATAAGGCTAGATGGCGAACTTTCGAAGATGGCGACGTGCAATTTGATGATCTTGAGGTAGGGAGTTACAACTTCGATAATAGGATGGTTGTGCTTCGAGATGTAGGATAGATGACTATGAGTCGGATTGAAGTAACTTTTGGAGGAAGGTTACAGGACAAACAATGATATTCTATGACTAACGATGGTTGTTGAGAATAGTCTCAACCGCGACGACTTCAGACGAGAGCTATAAGGAATGTTCCAGGATGAACTATGCTATGAATGATGTATGCAAAGGGATCATTGTATTAGCATGTTTACTCGTAAAGCAAGGGTATGCGTGGATGCTCACTTGGGAGTGTGATGTGCCTCAGATCACACGATGTTTCAATCCGTTTTACCCTAGACTGAGTGTGGTGGCAGTCTAGTTCCTGGCCTACTTAATGGCATGAATAGGAAACTAGGACATTTAGTAGTCCTGGACTACGCGAAGAAGTCATACGAGTATCATATATCCAGTGCACTGAGTGAGTGATTGTAAAGATGGATGATATGTTTGCTTGATTGCTTATTACTTTAGGGATGTCACCCTTGTAGATATTATCGATGTAGATGTTTGGACACCCATTAGTACTTTGATATATAGTACACCCATGATGAATATCATAAGAGTAGTGTATATGTGCTAATTCTATGGATGTGGGGATACGTCAAGTATGATTTTCCATACCATCTGTCCTAATACATTGGGTTTATAGTTATTTAGATTTTCTATCGCTCACACCAGCTGTTGTTTGACTTAGGATTTTATGCTTTGCTTTCTATTATTTCGGGTACTCTTAAATGAGTAGATTAGGGATATCAGGTCTGATAAGCATGTGGAGATGGACAGGTGACGAGTAGGAGGCTATACTCTTGTATCACTATATTTAGTTGTTATTGCTTATCCTTCCATTGTGCAACACTATGGAGCTTTATATATTTAAAGGTAGTTATCTATTTAGAATTTATTATTAGTTGTATAAACTCCATCACTTATGTTGTATAGTTGTATGAATATGAGTAACTTGATTTCTGTGATTCATTTTTTTATGCCTGTTTTATATCTGAGATGTTTACTATTTTTTTTCATGGATTATGAGAAATACGACAGGTTCTATGATTGAGCTACTTTGCTATACAACCTTGATGGTCATCTTATATTAGCCGGGCACTATTGCAGCGTATTATGCAGTTTATATTGGGTGTCGGTGTTGTAGGCGGTCGTCACATTAACCGTATCATTTTTAGTGACTAACTCACTATCTAAAGATTCATACAAACTGATATGCATGAAATACTAGCATCACTGATTCTGCTAAACGTACTATTGAAACATGTTTCGCAAACAAATCATTACTGTTGTCTCTCATTCCAACACGTTGAAGGCATATCATTAATGACGTGTGTCTCATTTCAACACAAAACAAACTTATCATTCCTGTCGCATGTCTCATTTCAACACATTGCAGACATATCATTAATGCTGCGTGTCTCATTTCAAAATGTTACAAACATACTATTATTGCTGTCTGTCTAGTTTCAAAACATAACAGTCATACCATTTCCCAAAAAAATAAATAGTGCACTATAATACATACATTATATAAGTATGTACATATCATTCTTCTTCATAACATTCTTAAAAAACATTATGGAATTCCTCTTATCATTTGTACTGGCCATCATGGGTCCAGTTCAACTTTTGTCTGCATCAGCTATTCAAACGTCTGACAAACTATTCAGATGTATTGTTTGCTTTACTAAATTTTAGCTACAGATAATCCGACATCTGACCTAATATTCAGACGTCTAACTTTGATTTCAGATATCTAAATATAAATTTAGATTCTTGAATTGTGCCAGATTTCAACATATTTCTTTTAGTTTGGTACGTTTGATAAATTAATTCAAACATCAGGTTGATCGTAAATTTGAAATTTTATGTGTTTTAATTGGGTTATCACTATTTCTTAGCCCAAGGTTTGTTCTAGGTTTTGAATAGCTTGTTTGATCTCTATTTTATTATTTAACCACTATTCCTATCATATTTTCATAGCATCTTTTTTTATTTCCTTGATGAAGTTGTACTGTTGATTATTCTAACTTGATTGCAGCATATCTATTCTATATAGCTATACATATGTACATATATGTAACCGATCTACCTTTTTTCCGAATTGTATTTTTATAATGTAGTTGATTGTTTTTAACAATCGAGGTCATTTAAGTCAATAAAACCAACAATCAATCCAACTAACGACTTGTTCATTTTGTATAAATTTTAATTTATATTTATGTAATTGATTCTAAATTTTTATGTGTATCTAAATAAAGTTACGATGTTTTAAAAGAAAGGGGAGTATCATTTCAACTCCAAACATTTCATCAATGATCCAATTACAATTTGAGGTATCGTTTCAACCTCCATGGTCACTATATAAAATCAAATACTAATTTGATGTTGTAATTCAGCATATATTTATTCCATTTAATCTAATATAGGCTATTGAAATGAGATAAGAGCTTATATAGATTCATGTAGAAAGAAGATAAATTTCCACACACTTATTTGGTTTCCTCTTCCCTTTATCCTTGAAAATCCTCCTTTTGAGTCTCTTCTCTATATCTTTATCTTTTGATTTGTTGCTCTTCTCTTTCTTTCTCTCTTTAATTTAATTTATTTTGATTTAGAAATTTCTTTAAAGGAGTTAAATGGAAGGTGTATAGATCAAGGTTTTTTGAAATGTAAATGGTGGCTAAGGTTTATAATGAAAAGCTTAGGTCCTAGCAACTTATTTATAGGGGATAAATTAGGGTTTCTTAGGTTTGGGCCTCACTAATTATTTACCATAGTGCCACTGGTTCATACCTTATAGATTTAAGCCCCTTTTGCCAAATTTGACAAGTCTTATATGTCTTTTGACTATAAATGGCATTCCAAACACAATGGAATAGGTATTATGGCTAATAGCACAATATACTAAACTTATTGTTATTTTTTTTATGAAAAAAATATATCATTTTATCCTTTTTTATTTTAATTCATTATTTAAATTTTCCGAGGTGTTACATTCTCTCATCCTTAAATGAATTTTGTCCCTAAAATCTCTAAGGATTAAAAATTCAACTTGGCCATAAGAAATCAACATCTACAACTATCAAACATTTTCAAACATTGTGCTTAATTTCAAAATTTCTAATGCAACATGTACATATAGGTATGGAGTGCATACAAAACATATATGTAATGCAAAGTCGGCGGTCTCTTAAATTATTCGACCTCCTAAAATGCAAGTGCTTATGCCATGTATCCAAAATGCGTGTATAATTATTTTTTTATTTTGTATATTATTGAATGGTCACTCATTCATGTAGAGTTGGAAGTATATAAGAGGTGTTGATATATCAAATTTTACTAGGTGATGTACGTCGTAGGTTAACATGAACACATCATTCTATATGTGTAATACTAAAATATGCATCCATTATAACCCATTATACAAAACTTTTCCTAATGACACATTCACATCCATGCCTGACATCCATATGCACCTACCTATGGAATATACTAAGCTAAATTATATGCACCTAAGCAGTTAAACTAACTTAAAAGGAACTTAACAGAAAAGTGCTCTGGATGAGTAGCTAAGATTCTCTCTTCGAGCTTTCAAGTACTCTCCGCTGGATCTATTCCTCATAGCATTAGGGCCAATTTTACCTTTTTAGTTCTAAAGCCTCCTCACACCACGCTCTACTATATATGTAGGACCAACGACATGTAATAGATTTTAGCTCACCTTCATATTTTCAAATTGGTCTGGCTCCACCACGATCGTTGAATCTTGAATCTACTTTCGTAGATTTGATACATGAAAGACATTGTGAACCCCCACTAACATTTTTTAGAAACTTGACTCTATAGGCTAACTTCCCACCCTTTCTAATATTAGAAAAGGCCCAAGAAATCGAGGTGCCTACTTTTTTTGATTAGCCAAATCTCAAAGTGTGCTTAAGCAATGATACCTTCACAAACACCTCATTATCTATTGCAAACTCTAGATCTATATGACTCTGATCAGCATTTGATTTCTACTACCTTTAGATGTATTCATCCTCTTATGTATCAATTCTATCTTCCTAGAATTGTCTTTGATTATGTAGGGTCCAAATATAACTCTATCAGTTGCCTCCCACCACTAAGAAGGGGATTTACGTGGATGTCCGTATAAGGCCTCGAATTATGCCATACCTACACTCTCTTGATAGCTGTTGTTATAAGTAAACTCCATTAGTGGTAAATGATATTTCCAAGCTCCAACAAAATCCAAAATAAAAGCTCGCAATAAGTTCTCAAGTACCTTATTTACTTTTTCAGTTCGTTCGTCCGTTTGCGGGTGATATGTAGTGCTGAAGCTCAGCTCAATCCCTAAAGCATCCCAAAGACTCCTCCAAAGCTTGCTACTGGAAAGTGGATCTCTATCACTAACTATGTTAACTGGAATCCCATGTAATCTTGTTACTTCCTTAATGAAGAAAGTAGCTAAAGCCATCATAGTCCACTTCCTTTTTACTGGAATGAAATGAATGTACTTGGTCAATCAATCAATGATGACCCAAATACTCTCAATTCTTCTTCTACTTCTTGGTAAGCCATCAGTAAAGTCCATTGATATATGCTCCCACTTCCAATAATGAACTTCGAGAGGAAGTAATATCCTACTTGGCTTCTTCTGCTCAACTTTGACTTTTTGACAAGTCAAACATCTAACAATGTATTCTACCACTTGCCTCTTCATCTTTGGCCAATAGAATACTCTCTTCATGTCCCCATACATCTTGTCCCCACCAGGATAAATAGTCATTCTAGAATGGTGAGATTCTAATAAAACTTCACCAATCAGTTCTCTAAACATAGATATACGAGTCTACGATCTCTCCTCAAATATACTTCTATGTCAATAGAGTATCTATTTAAATAAGAAGATCTCTCTCCTTTCTCCAACTGATCCATAATATCTGACAATGTGCCATCCATCATCCTCTGACTTGAACTAACATAGTTTATAAGTACTAGTCAAACCTCCAAAGCTACCAACAATACAAGAACTAATTATGACAGCGGTCTAAAATCAAACTCGAAGATAAAATCCAACTACTATCATTCAAATAACATGGAATTTAATGTAGCATGCTTCCTACTCAAAGCATTTACCACTACGTTCCCTTTTCCAAGGGTATACGCAATTCCAAAATCATACAAGGCTAGAATTCCATTTACCTTTGTTGCCTTAGGTTTATACCTTTCTACAAAAATATGTACTTAAGGGATTTTTGATCTATATACAACTCGAATCTCTACCCAATAGATAATACCTTTAAGACTTAAGAGAAAACATAATAGCTGCCAATTCGAGGTCATGGGTAGGATAATTCCTCTCATGGGCCTTCAACTGCCTACTAGCATATGCCATTACCGTTCCTTTTTGCATCAATGCCATCCCAAGTCATGTACCATAAACATTGACATATACAGTAAAAAAACTTAGTACCATCTGGAATAGTCAACACATATGCACTAGTCAATATCTTCTTTAACTTAACAAACACATGCTCGCATTCCACGTTCCATGAGAAGATTTGGTTCTTCTTAATGATCTTAGTCCATAGCACTAAGATTTTAGCAAAGTCTTTAATGAACTTCCTTTAATAACATGCTAAACCAAGGAAACTCTGAATTTCTATATTATTCTTAGGAATACGCCAATCCTGAACTACTACTAATTTACCTTGGTATATAGATAATCAATTTTTAGAAGCAACATGACCTAAAAAGCAAACTTCTCTTCTTCCAAAATGACACTTTGAGAAGACTTCAATTGAAATATGCCTCTTCAACACATTATGTACAATCCTCAAATGGGCAATCCTCGAATGTTCTCTATGCTCTTCTTCGCTTTCCAAATAAATAAGTGTATTTCCAATAAGGACTACCGTGAACTTATATAATTGCTCCCAAAAGAGACTACTCATCAAATCAACAAAACAGACTAGAGCATTGGTCAGTCCAAATGGAATGCATAACCACTCAAATAGTTCATTTATGTACAAAAAGCAGTCCTAATAATATTATCACTTGCCACCCTCAACTGATGAAAACTAGTGGCTAATTCAAGTAGAGAAAATATTCTGGTTCCCACCGGCTTATCAAATAGATCATCTATGCGAGGCGATGAACATTGATTTTCTTCATCATCTTGTTTAATCCTTAATAATTGATGCAGTGCCTCAAAGGACCACCCACCTTAGTAGCAAACAAAACCGGTGCACTTTACTTAGTAGTACTCTTACGAACAAAGCGACATAATAACAAGCCTTGCGTCCTTCTCGAGATCAATCTTATATTCAATTTTCCTTTAGGGTGGTAAGCCCAAAACTTCTATAAAAACATCTATGAACTGTTGAACTATCGAGACTAATACTGACTCATTATTTGATAGGTTTAGTGAATAAGGAAACTCAATATCATAGCGCTATTGGGCTTATAGTATATGTTTAACTCTCGACCTCAACCGCTCCTCATCCTAAGCACCCTACTGCCATAATCTAACATGCTCTATAATATGACATCTAATCCATTCTCAAAACCAGTCCATATCCTAAGAAACCAAGTACGTACATATCAAAAAGGAATTCAACGCCACATAAGCTAATTCTAGGTTTTGAAAAATCATTGATAACTAGGTCAACCCTCTAACAGGGCTTGACACTACTTTAGATTCATACACATAGTGAGGTTCTAATCGTAATTCTTCCTCTAACCTACTAGATATAAAGGTATATGAGCTCCTGTATCAAAATGTAAACAAATAGGAAAATTAGAAATAAGTCATGTGCCTTCCATAACTACCTTCATCTTTTATTAGCTGCTAGTGGCGTAATACTAGAACTTGGGACCACTTCTAGAGCATAAGATCACATAACTGGTCCACTTTGGCCTAAAGTTGAGCATTGATGCTTCATGTTTCCAAATTGGTCTTAGTGATAACACTTATTTCCTGTGCCCATTTTGCAATACTTCACTATGTGGTCTGCCTTATTGTATTTTTTACATGCCATCTTTTGCTTCTTAAATCTTCCTTGTTCTCCTTTGACTCCCACTCTTTCTGCTACTCTTTTCTCCTCCACTTTGCTTCTTAGGTTCACCCATAACTTCTTCTTTGGAAATAGTATTTAGCAAAGCCATTTTCACTAAACTCTCATAAGTAGCTCCCATCAGAATGTGGCTAAGAGCCAAATCTTAAAGAGGTTGACTCAGCCTTTTAGCGAACTTCAAAGCCTTCTTATGTGGATTATTCATCAAATCAAATCCAAATCTAGCTAGCACATTGAATTAATTCAAATAATCTTTCACCAACATGTCTCCATGTTACCGATTTATAAAATCCTCCAATTGCACTCTTTGCTCGGCCATAGATTGAAACTTAGCTTCAAAACGCTTCTAACGTCTCCCTAAGTTATTTTTTCATCATTGATCTTTGCTACAACAATGCCCCGTCTGCTAAGAGCTTCGCTTTGTAAATGACAAGAAGTAGGCTACCTTCTAACAAAATCAACGAGACCCACATCCCAAAAATCCTCTCTCACATGTGCAACCATGCCTTAATGTCAACAAAAGATTAGTCTCTACATAAGGCTTGCATCCGGGTGTCATCCTCTGCCACTTCTAGCCAATAGCTGAAAGTTAAGATAGATAAAGATTAATCGTAGGGTAGATATCATAAATTCAATAAGGAATACTACGAAATTAAAATGCATTTCTAGACGTATTCCCAAACTTCTATCTACCATAAAGGACAAGAAAAGGTCAAAGAAACGATGATTAGGAATTCGTAACACTTGTATTACACTTAGATGTACCGTAATATGCACTTCTGTTCTATGTTTATCATATTTTATTCCGAACTCTGCTCTGATACCAAGCTGTGACGCCCTACCCCGAGACCCACATTAACAAAGAGTATTACTGGGTAATACTGTCTGCCAATGCAGAGAATAGGGCTGAATAGGAGCGACCATCTATAGCCTTATCTTAAATATCTATTGAATAGATTGACAATGCCATATTATTTTCCTCAATCTCAAGTGGATCGACATATCCAATAAATACTTAATACAAAGCCATAGGTGGTTAAATGATATATCAGAACAAAATACAACAACTCAAGTGCAAAACACATCGCAGAACAGTAGATCATCACATATGTATACATATACAGATTCATCACAGAGTATACAAAATGATACATGTCAAGTGGTATAGCAACCACAATATACAAGCGAGTCAAAAGAATATATATATCGGAGTTGCAACCAAAAAGGACTACACAAAAAGCTATAACAAAAAGAGCTAGCAAAATAGTCCATGCGGAAGCAGAATATGCTAAGTCCATATGTACCTAACCAAAAACACCTCGGTCTGGCCCGAGTATAAAACACATTGGTCATTCTAGCTAAACAAATCAGTTTACAAGGATAATAAGAGCAAAAGGATAAAGTAATAATATTCCCAAGTGAGAAGGGACAATTTAAATTGTATAGTTACTTCATGTGATGAAGGGTATCACTACACAACATATAATCTCAAAAGCGATAGTACAACCCATAAAATGCGACAAGTAGCGAGCCTCATATCATTGACATTCATAATACATCAAATATGGTTTAGGAAGAAAAAAACTAAACCTGCCAAATCGGCAACCCAAAATATGCACAAAGAGATCCCATCTCAAACACGCCATAAGGCAAATACATCTCCAAAAAGGAGAATAAAATCTCAAGTAAACGCCAAAAGGCAAATCTCAATAATGCCAGTATAGGCTGTACGAATGTCCAAAAAATAGAACTCCTAAAAGTTCAAATTCCCGAAAGGTAATTGCCACACATGTGTATCGAATGGTTCACAGGACCAATTTCAAAAAGGGGCGATACACTAGGGAAAATAGTCAAAGAAATCATCTCAAAAGTTTAGCATGTGCATGTGACCGAAGCCTTGTCGAGTATTGTTATCTCAAATAGATACCTCGCCTGAAGCCAAAACATCACAATGACAATTACGCCGCAATGGCAAACGTCTCGAAGAAAATTACGTCGCAATGGTAAACGCCATAATGGAAATGACCCGAAGGTCCAGTACTGGCATGCCGTAATGGAAAATGTTCACAAACTCTCGGATAGGAACCCTAATATTGATAACGTGTGTCCCATACCACATGTTCATACCAAATGATTTACTAACTTCTAGTAAATTTCACACTCAAAGTAGTAATTTTTTTACCTTATCTCATCGGTAAACTCGACTCGAAGGTCAAAACAATCAAACGGACAAGTCGAGAATTAAGCGATAAGATAAAAGCACATGTCCCATACCAGGTGTTTCATCAAACCATTTCATTCTCCTTCTCATTCTCTCAAAATGTGCAAAAATGTATAATCTATATATAAAAAATTTACTTTGGAAAACAAGCTTTGAAAACCAATTCTCAAAATCAATTTGAAAACCCTATTTGAAAATTTCCCTTATTATAGAGAATAAATAGATTTTACACTTGAAAATACTATAAAAATATCATATAAAGATTATTTTGAAATGCCCATAAGTTTTAAAAATTATTTCAAAATTGTTTTGAAAAAACTGTGCTCGAAATCAAAGAAATCAGTCAAAATCGTCATTCAAATTCAATTCAAATTTTAATTTCAAATTCATCAAAACTTGGCTAGCCTATTGATAGGCATCATAGCCCTCTAAACATTTCAGAAATATCACAAAAACATGAAGTAAAAGTCAAAAGTCGGATGGAAAAAAAAAACATAAAAATGCATAGGCAACATAATACCCATGTCTGAAATCTTCCCTAGGTTCAACTTTCGAACATGAAACAGGTGGCCAAACGACTTTTGATTGAACTAAAAATTGTTGGGCTTATAGTAGAAAACTTCAGCTTTCAAACAAAAAAGGATCAATGAATTTCGACTGGTAATGGTAAAATTACGCTGTCTCAAACATGGACTCAGGCCATGTTTGCAACAATTCAAAAACAAAAATGTGCCCGGGCCTGAAAACCATCTTAGGTTCAACTTACAGGACAAAAACAGAGGACCAATGACCTCATATTGAGTAGAAAATTGGTATGCATATAGTAGAAAACTTCAAATTTCGAACAAAAAAACGAATGAAATCCGAGTGGAAATGTAACAGTTACGCTGTCTCAAACATGGACTTGGGCCATGTTTGCAACAATTCAAAAATAAAAATGTGCCCAGGCCTGAAAACCATCTTGGGTTCAAATTACAGGCCTAAAACAGAGAATCAAATGACCTTATATTGGGCTGAAAATTGGTATGCACAGACTAGAAAACTTCGTCTTTCGAACAAAAAAGAACCAATGAATTCCGATTGGAGTGAAAAAGTTACACTGTCTCAAATATGGACTCAACCCATGTTTGCAACAGTTCAAAAAACAAAAATGTACAGGCCTGAAATCTATCTTGGGTTCAAATTTCCGGCATAAAACAAAAAGCCAAATGACTTCGGATTGAGCTGAAAATTGATATGCATATAGTAAAAAAATTCAGCTTTCAAATAAAAAAAGAATTAATGGATTCCGACTGAAAATGTAAAAGCTACGCTGTCTCAAACATGAACTCAGGCCATGTTTGCATTATTCGGAAAATAAAATGTGTACAGGTGATTTCAAGGCTGTGCATTTATTTTGCAGCAAAGTTTTTAAGTATCAAATGAAAGAGTTTTGCTATGAAATTTTGCACACTTATACTAAAACACATGGAATATCAACTGAAGAAAATCGAGTAGCATTTCGTTGCCAGAATTGCAAATATTGGCATGCAAAGAGACAACCCAAAACAATTTTTACAGAAATGAAAATATCCAAAGAAAATCAAACATTGAAGACACTTTACAACAATTTTTGGCGTTTTGAAGCTTTTTCTTCAGCTAGCATTATGTGACCAGCAACTCACCTTGTTTTGAAGATCAAAAACTTGGATTATATGCTGAAAGATTGAAGCTTGAGCTAGATTTTGGCCTTCAAGAACCTGTTAGTTTCACTATGGATTGGTAAATATCATAGCTTGTTTGAAGTAATATGAAGGTTTAAAGCTTTAATATTGCAAAATGGAGAGGTTTGCTTCCTTTTCCTATTTTCTAGCTTGAGGAAGAAGATGAGAATAACTTTGTACATACAGTAAACTGTTTCTCACTTCCGTTCTTATTTCTTGCCTTAGTGCACTAATGGGCTTTTGGACCAAAACTTTAGAAAAGATAAATTAGGCCTAGGTTATTGAATTCAACACTAAACCAATATTATAGCGACCCGAATTTCTATCACCAGAAAATCGCATTACTAATTAAGAAAGAAAGAGATAGAAGAAGAAAAGAAAGAGAAGAAAGAGAAAACAACACATCAGAATCTCACAGCGGAACGAATGAAATATAATATATAACATAAATTTAGTATCATATACATCAGAGTACACAACTATACATCTCAATTTAGATAGTTATAACACTTCTGTCTAATGTACAATACAAGAACATCAACACAGAATAACACACAGTGGAAACTCTAACTATATATCTACACGCTGAAGCCTCCTGCTCCAAAGCTCCTCCAGAATTCATCAACAGATAACCTGAATCACTTGACTACTCATATATAATATGAGTACCCAAGAGTTTAATAAAACAGAAAATAAACACTCGGGTTAGACAGGGGTCTGGTGTGAGTAAACAGTTTAAGATTGCTTAAATTTAGAAAATCCTTTGAAAGAAAAGGTATCACGTAAGACTTCCCATACATAAACATGGAAAAGTTTTTACCTTACGCTAACCAAACATTTGATAGGAAATCCAGTGATATTATGATAGTGTCTAGGGTTTTCAAGTAAATAAGAAATAGCCGAAATTGTTACATCTATTAAATTCCAGCTACTAGCCACAAAAGTGGGTAATACAAACAAAATCGTAGGGTCTCGTAGGGAAAATGGGTTTCCATCAATGGCAGGGCTACTGGGGTACCGCCCGTCACAGTACGTGGCCTAGATCACCGTATCGAGGAGTACGCCCGCTCCCCTGCAACACAAGGCCGGGACCATTCCTTACTGAACAGTTCCGAACAAGACCACCCCGTAGTTGGCTGCATTTCCAACTGCCCACAAAGCCAAAATAAAAAGGGACATCTAGACAGGGATGTATCTCGCTCTCCAGTGGGAGCTACCTACGAAGCCTTGCTGAACCTCCCCTGTTTTAGCCATTCCCAGTTGATGAGGCTTGAGGCTGCGATTACCTTTATAAAACACATCTATCTTAGAATGCTCATCATCCACCTGACGATGTTCTGAAAGCATTCAATCCATACAAGCTCGTTCCGGGTTCGAACGAAACCGGAGGCACTATCTCGTTGCACTCATTTTGGAATCACCCTCAGAGTCAACGACCATAGCCCTTGCACTCTGAATCACCATCTCGAGCCTATAAGCACTATTCCGTCAAACTCATTACGGAATCACCCACAGAGTTATACTGACGTATAGCCCTTACACCTCGAGTCTTCACTCGCTCCACTTGGATTAACGACCTAACGTTTAATTGGAATCGATGTGGTTTTCGGATATCCAAATATGGAAACCCGATCCCGGTCTCATCGAATCCAAACGCCATTTTAATGTCCAAGTTATACTTAAGGGATTTAAACAATAGATATTCAGAAATATCACTTAACATAAATGGATGATTCATAACACAGAGATAGATAATTCACAATTATCAAATTCATCCATACATATCACAAAGCAGCATATATATTACATCTTAGATATATCACATTCATATCATTACATATCAACCTATGACATCCAATATCATTAACTCATTCAATGATGCTTATCAACCAATCAATAAACACCCATACAAGGTTGATCCAACTTAAATAATTTAATTAATCCTTAAATTAAATTAATCCTTACTTAATCACTTGGATTCATCATCAATCCATCTTACTTATTCATAAATTAATTACAAATTAACTAATTAACTAACATCACTTAATTATCCATTTCGATTAATCTTCCTTGATTGATTATCACTTAATTGCTTTAAGTAATTATTACTTAATTACCATGTTAATTAACCTAATTAATTACTTCCAAATTATACTAAGTAATTACCTCTTAATTACCTCTTTTAAAATTAATCATACTTGATTAATTATTCCTTAATTATTCTGATAATTATTCCTTAATTATCCTTTAATTAATTACACTTGATTAATCACTTTTAATTAATCACATTAGATTAATTACTTTTAATTAAATACCCTTGATTAATTAGTTCTAATTAATCACATTTAATTAATTACTTTTAATTAATCACCTTTGATTAATTACTTTAATTACATTCAGTAATTAAAACTTAATTATAAATTAATTATCCTTAAATTATCAATTAATAATTAATTATTTCCATTCATTAACGATTACTTCATTAATTAAATTCTTTCTTAATTAATTACTTAAACATGTAATTAATGACTTTATTAATTACTATTAATCCTTTTATTAATTAATCATTAATCAAATAATTTAAACCTTTAACTAATTATTAATTAATTCTTTAATTAATAACTCAAGTGATTAACTCTTAATCACATTACTTAATTACTTTCATAAAGTAATTATCTTTTACTTAATTACCTTCTGTAATTAACCACTTAATTACTTAATTACTTCACCAAGTAATTATATCAACTCATAAATGATTAACTTAATTTAATCACAAATTTAATTAATTATTTATTTAACTTAATCATTTAAAATTAATTAAATGATTCTTAACTTCTTATGTTATAAAGATTCTTAATTAAGAAATTCATTATCCTAATTATGTTGCTAAAGTATTATTATTATTTTTTAATGTCTAATTAATGTTTTAAATGTTACTTTCCTTTTATAATTTATTTTAAGCCTTGCATGAAATGTGTATATGTATGTAATGTATTTTAATGCTTACTTATTGATTTTATTATGTAATATCTATATGATTGTAAAATGTTTTTATCTTATATAAACAATCTTTTAGATCTTTAATAAATATTCATGTGAATACAAGTAACATATATTTTAGATCCAATTTAATATAACATATGTTTATAGATTTGAAAATTTTATTTTAACTTTCTATGTAAAATTTTAAAACAACCTATCTTATGATAAAATTAAAATGAAAGAATAATAAAAACAAATGAACTTTTTAAATTTAAATCTTATTCCAAACTTAAGTACAAAATATATATGTATCTATATTAAATAAGGAATTAACTTTGTTATAGAAATTTAAATCTCAAATATTACTTCAAAAATATTAAATCAAATTAACATTTCAAATTTCAAAACTATATATATCTATAATAAAGTTTAGAAATACTTATTAAATTCAAATTAATAAAATTCCTATTTCAAATGTATGTATACAAATATATATACACATTTCAAATAAAAAAACATTTTAATCATTATATTTGATAATTACCGTGTTGAATTTTAGAACACAAACTAAATCATAATATATATATTCATATATATTACAATTTGAATATTAAGTTTTATTACATCAAAACTTCCTATTTACAAAAATAAATATTTCCAAATCAAATTATTATAAACTTCAAAAGAATAAATCTTTCCTACTTATATTGTTAAGAAAAATTATTGATAGATATTAACAAATTATTATTTTCAGCCTTTGAAATAATTTTAACTTGTCAATTTATAATATAAAATGATCAAATCAATTTAATTATTATCAAAGATTATTAAATTGATATTGCTCAAAATTCTGGGTCGTCACATTCCTCCCCCCTTAAAAGAATTTCGTCCCCGAAATTTAAAAGCAAAAATAATTTAATAACCCAGCAAAAGAAACTAAATTTAAATTAGCAATCATACAATCAATCATGGCAACCAATTCAAACAACAATTTTATCTATCCAGACAAAATTCTGAATAGAACCTCATAATATTATCAAGAGTGTAACAATCGGTGTTATCCTTTGTAGCATTACTTTGTTTGAAGAATGATTTGTTGTTTGTGTGCTTCTTCTCCTTCGAGAAGAATATCTTTCTTATCTTGTATCTTGATGATTTTCGGGAGTGGCTCATCATCTTGTAGGAGTTGACGAACATTCCATCTCCTGTTGTTGATTTTGTGAATCGCGTATTCTAGCAATGTCTCGGTGCACTCTCTTAATGTTCTTTGGTTTGAGTTTTTTAAGCTATATATATGAGTTTTAAAAAGAGAAATTGGAGTTTTGAGATATATATATATATATATATATATATATATATATATATATATATATATATAAATCAAAGAATATTTTGAGAATATACTTACATGAGTTGTATTTCTTTTATGGAAATAATTTGAGAGTGTTGGGTTGTCCATCGAGTAGTTAAGAGATCTGGTCGATACGCCTGATCAACGATATCGATAGGAATCTCCTAAATGCTGTGATGAGGCAATCAGACACAATGGTTTATGTTTTAAAAATTGAGATTTTGAAAATAATATTTTGAAATTATATATTAAATTTATTTTTGAATGGTAATTGCTGCCATTGATTTTAGAGATGAGTATCAGAGTGGCGAGGCAGTTTTGATCATTCGATCGACTCTGTAGCCAACAGATATATCTATTTATTAAAGATTCAATGGCGAGGCAATGCCATTTATTTATTATTTATTTATGATTATAAAGATAATGAGTTTTGAAACTCTAAGAATTCTTATTGTAAATTAATATATGTTGTGATTCCTTGTGTTTATCCTGCCTTAGCGTAATGGTCTAACGACTTGCTGTTATGTGGTCGTCCAAGTTTGGTGGCATTTGAAGAACCACCTCTCGTCGAATTTTCTTACCTCTATTGACAATAATCATCTTATTGATGAGAGTCCAGGATAAAGTGATGTTAAAATCCCGACTCTATTCGAGAAGCTTCTGAGAAATCACTCTAACTCGATTGATCCTTTTGTGTAGCATTTTGTTCGTATTCTTGTTTCGAAGGTGAGACGCCTTCGAAATCATAATGTACTGCTTGAAGAAATTTAATGGTCCGCTAAACCCAATAATTATACTTGGAATATTATTGGATTAATCGTGCAGTCTTACCTTGGTCTTCTTTCATCTTGAGTTGAAAGTGAGGATTTTTAATCTCGTGCTTGTCTATCCTTCTTTGATTGCTGAAATAATTGTGTTGAATACAAACTCTTCTCTAGAAATTGCGAGGGCGCAATTTTGATAAGAGGGAGAGTCTGTAACAAGCCTGGTTTTGGAGATTACCTGTTGATATTAAATTATAACGGTGGTTATAATATAATATTATAAATTAAATAAAATTGAAAGTTTTATGTTGTTTATTTGGAATAAACAATGAATTTTGGAAACAAAATGTGGAAATAAAGTTTTGGTAACTTTATTGTGTTTATTTGTGAGAATAATAAATGAAGTATGATTTTATTTTGAGTAAATGCGATAATTATTGCCAATTGCTTCTTTTAATAATTTTTAATAGAAGTATTTTTTTTAAAGGTGTTTATTAAAATAAAAAGACGGAATTTGGTATAAAAAATGTATTTTGGTTATAAATTTGAGTTTGAAATGGTTGATTAGATTTTTTTTATCCCAGAAATAATTTTTGTAGAATTTTTAAAGTTAAAAATGAGGATCTATGAATTTAATTGTGTAAATCGTGTATTTATGTAAAATAAGGGTTTTTAATAATAAAAATGTTTTAAAAACTAAAATTATCTTTTTATATGATGTGAAATATTTTATTTCATATGTAAGTATGTTTGCATAAATTGGTTGTATTAAAACTTGAAGAAAATTATGTTGTTTTCATTAGAACATTATGTTTATATGCACATATTTGTTTAAGTGATAAATTAATTAATTTTGGCCATCATACTTTCTTTTGTTTAATGGGTCCATTAAGCCCATTAGCACTTAATCTGGTTTGAGAAGGTGAGAAAAAGATACAGTACGTTCATTTTTCTCTTTCTTCTTCCTCTTTCTGCAAAAATAGAATAACAGTAAAGCACAACCCTATTTTCTCCAACCCTAGGCTTTAACTCAATAGCATCAATGCAAACTGATATCTTTCGTAAATTAGGGAAAAATTAAAAGGTAATCAATCTCCAAACCCTACAATTTCATCAAATTCCTAATTTTAGAAGTAGGTTTTCTAATTTACTATGTTTTTCCTTTTTGCATCTACTGTTTTTGAGTTCTACAGGTTATTGGAAGCTTTCTTCTTCTCAAAAATTGCTTCTTTCAGCAAATAAATATGAGGTTTAATCATCTCTAATTCAAGGTGAGTTGAATACTCACATTTTCTAGCCTAAATTGAGATTTCAAGGTTAGAAATCTCAATTTTATTTTTGTTGCATGTTTAATTGTGAATCGCTTTTAGTAAATTAGGCATATCTATTTCATTTTAAATCGGAATTTGATTTTGTTTAATGTTCTCCAAAGCTTGAAAAGAGTGTGACAATTTTCATGTTAAGCACTTTCGAAGATTTTGATCATAGAGAGTCGAAAAATCCAACACAAACTTACTGCCCTGTCATTGTAAAACTGTGCTTAATATCATTGGTAATTTGAGTATATCTTCCTTGTTTCTTATCAGATTTGAATGATTTTTGAAGTTCCAGAAATCTTATTTTATGTGTGACAACTTTTCTGTTGAACACATTTGCATATTTTGTGCATAGGTTGATCAAAATTCTATTTCAAACTCTTAGCTCTGTCACTTTAGTAATTACGTTATCCAAACTGAACACTATTAGTAAATTGATCATATCTTCCTTATTTCTAGTTGGATTTGGATGATTTTTAAAGTTCCGGAAAGCTTATTTTATTTGTGACAACTTTCATGTTGAACACATTTGCATATTTTGTGCACAGGTTGATCAAAATTCTATTTCAAACTCTTAGCTCTGTCACTTTAGTAATTACATTATCCAAACTGAACACTGTTAGTAAATTGATCATATCTTCCTTGTTTATTGTCCGATTTAGATGATTTTTAAAGTTACGGAAATCTTATTTTATGTGTGACAACTTTCCTGTTGAAGACATTTGCATATTTTGTGCATAGGTTAATCAAAATTCTATTTCAAACTCTTAGCTCTGTCACTTTAGTAATTACGTTATCCAAACTGAACACTGTTAGTAAATTGATCATATCTTCCTTGTTTCTTGTCCGATTTGGATGATTTTTGAAGTTCTGGAAAGCTTATTTTATGTGTGACAACTTTCCTTTTGAACCCATTTGCATATTTTGTGCATAGATTGATCAAACTTCTATTACAAACTCTCAGCTCTGTCACTTTAGTAATTACGTTATCCAAACTGAACACAGTTAGTAAACTGATCACATCTTCCTTGTTTCTTGTCGGATTTGGATGATCTTTAAAGTTCCGGGAAGCTTATTTTATGTGTGACAACTTTCCTGTTGAATGCATTAGCATATTTTGAGTATAGTTTGATCGAAATCCTGTTGCAAATTCTCAGCTCTGTCACTTTGATTATTACATTATCTAAACTAAATATAGTTAGTAACTTAGACGTATCTTTCTCGTTTCTTGTCGGATTTAGATAATTATGGATGTTTTAGCAAACTTGGATTATTTTATAAACCTTTCTTGTTTTGAGTTTTCTGAAATTTTAAAGTTAGCTTGGTCAAAACTAGAGTTGTTTATTGCTGTCGCGAGAGTAAAATGACAGTAATAAATCATTGACTTGAGAATTGTACTAGCTTATTTTTGCTCTCATTCTTGTTCGATTTTGATGTTGTTTTGAAATGTTTTGAGAGCTATGATCCCTATCAATAAGCTAGCTATATTTGGAGAATTTGAAATACAAATTTAAATAGAATTTGAAATAATTTTGGGTTAAATGTGAATTGAATTCGTATTGAATTCAAGTTATCTTTCTTGTTTTTCACTGTTTTCAAGCGCGGTTTTCACTAAACAATTTTGAAGTGATTATCAAAATAAATGGATATTTCAAATTATTATTATATAGTTTTAAAATTATTATTTTTATATAAAATCTATTTATTTCCTGTAATAAAGGAATTTCAAATATTGGTTTTATTAATCTTTTCGAGAAATAGTTTTAAAAGCTTGTTACTAACTATTTTAAATATAAAACACACACTTTTGCACTATTCGAACGTATGAGAAAGAGAGTTAAATGATTTAGTAAAACGCGTGGTATGGGACATGTGCGTTTACTATTTTGGTTAATTCCGGACTTGTACGATCGAAGCTATTTGAGATTAATGATTCTGAGATGTTTTGCCATTTTATGGCATATTTTGATTTTTATAATTCCTTTTTATTGGAAATATTTAAGATGACCAATATTTGGCAAATACTATGGTTTGAAATCTCCTATAAAGCAGTATGGTCGATGAGATCCATCACGATGTTATATTTACTTGCCAATGATATAAGGCAAGTCTTGAGTTTATGATTTCAAATTTTGATATTTATGGTTTATGAGAAACCATCATGATGTTTTCACTTGTCGATGAGATGAGACAAGTTACGATGCCATTTAATGCTTGTCGATGAGATGAGACAAGTATGGTGGCTCTTTGTCACTCGTCAATGAGACTAGGCGAGATATAAATTTCTGAGTTTTATGACGTTTCTAGTGTGGCATCGGCTAACGGCTAGTAAACCGCTAAGTGCAAATGTGTGGTATGGGACACATGTTAACACTTTTCGGGTTCCTATCCGTGAGTTTATGTCACATTCACGATGTTTACCTAACAAAACTGCTTGAAGAGGTGTCGGCGACCTTGTCATGAGGACGAACTGCTTTGGGAGGTGTTAGCGACCTTGTTAGGGCTGACAAAACGGCTTGAAGAGGTGTCAGCAACCTTGTCATGAGGACGAACTGCTTTGGGAGGTGTTAGCGACCTTATTAGGGCTGACAAAACGGCTTGAAGAGGTGTCAGCGACCTTGTCATGAGGACGAACTGCTTTGGGAGGTGTTACGACCTTGTTAGGGTTGACAAAACGGCTTGAAGAGGTGTCAGCGACCTTGTCATGAGGACGAACTGCTTTGGGAGGTGTTAGCGACCTTATCTAAGGCTTCGGCCATCTGAGTTTAGCACGTACAGCATTGCTTCGGCATTATAATTGGGGATTTGGCCAATCTGGATTTTCTGAGTTTTCTGTTTTATTGTGATTTCACCTTTTTAAGATGTTTTATTACATTGATAGCCTAGTGCTATATGAGATGTTATATATATGGTGATTTCAATTATTATGTTTTGAACTCTTATCGAGTTACTTGAGTTATGAGTTTTGATAATTTTAGGATTTTATAGGATATTCTGTGTGTTGCCATTTTGGCGAGAGTTTGTATTGATGTTTCTCCTTTTGAGGAAATATGGTTCATGGAAACCATGTAGACATTTTTGGATGTCGCTGATGATATGAGGCACTTGTGTTTGATTTGAGTATTGAGTTTGAGTTGCCTCCTTCGAGGTATTTGTTCACTTAAGTAGTGTTTGTTACTTAAGTGTTGTGCTTATGAGTTTATCGATTCATTCTTCTCTTTCGAGAAGAAGTATCTTCATGTCCATTCTGCATCATATTATCGATATTGACTGATTTGTGTAGCTAGACTGACCCGTGTATTTATACTCGGGTCAGACCGAGTTGTTTCAGGTATCATCTATTGGTCTTAGCTTGAAGTTGATGTTGGATATCAGCTCTCCTTTCTCTTGAGAAATTTCTGTTCTCCCTCATACTCTGATGTATTTATATTTGATTCAATGTCTATGATGTGGTCGAGTACCACCTTTATTTGTATTTATATTGTATTGTACTAAACATTTATCAGTGTATATATATGATGTTGACTACTGTTCTGTGATGTGCTTTACATTTAGTTATTGTATTTTGTTCTGATAGATCCGTTAGCCACCTATAGTTTTGGATTAAGCATTTACTGTGTATGTCGATCCATTGAGATAGAAAAAAAAATTTACTACATTTATCGACGTATTCAGTAGATGTTTAAGACAAAGTTATAGCTGGTCGCCCTTAACCAGCCCTATTCTCCGCTTTAGTAGGCAGAATTACTCGTTAATTCTCTTTACTAAGGTGGGTCTCGGGGTGGGGTGTTACAACATGGAATCAAACTTTATTTTTTTTCATTTTATTTCCAAAATTCACTGTTTATTCCGAATAAACAAATAAAATTTTCAATTTTATTTTAATTTACAATATTAGATTATAACTACCGTTATAGCTTAATATTAATAGGTAATTTCCAAAACCAGGGTTGTTACAAAGAGTTTCCAGATACCTATACTGGAATACTCGCTCTACAAAATCTTAACTAACTATATTACTATAACCAAGAACTCCCTCATCTGATCTTACAAATCTGAACAAGATATCAGATTAAACTCAAAACCAGCTCAACTACTAAATCCTTCTTAATTGCTGATTCTATCACTGGAAGAATCATACACATATTCCTCAAAGATATGTGAAATACAATGAATTCCAACTATCCAAACTGGTAATTCAATCCTGTAAATCAAAATCTAATCTCTAGAGAACACATGAAAAAAATTCAAAATACTTCCGGAGTTAGCTCTCCAGTTTTACCCAGTCTTATATCTCTTTTGATTAGATAAAACTAAGTCAATATCCAAATTCTAACTGCACGTTCCAAATCTCCTCAAATCTTAACTGCATAACTCTTTCGATGCTCCTGAGTCACCTTCAATATTCCTGATCAGCCTAACCCTTGCAGATTGCTATATGAAACAACAGGACCAACTCAAACCAAATCTCCAGGTCCTACTCAACAAAATGGCTTTCCAAAAATAATTTGCTGAAATCCAAAATCCAACTCTATACCAAAAGCATTAGTGGACTTCAAATCGACATCTCTTGTCTGGAATAGCCAAACAGTTGCACTTGACAACCCTGCTTTCCAAATCTAGAAAATTCCTTCATACTTGAATTTCCTGTAGAAATCCTCTAATTCAGGTATACTGCAACTTCAGGTTGCTCTTATTCTATAATAATTTCCAACTCGCTTCTGCTGCACAACTCTGATCTAGAGTAGATAAGAATGCTATCGAAGAACACAAGCAAAAACTTTCTCCATACACAGTTCATCCGACTCATAAAATCTTAGTGACCATTCTTCTTGATCAAAACATCTCAGTAGAATCTCAACTTAGAATAAGATGATCAATCCCTCTCCAAAGAAACTTGAGCTGCCTTACCAAACTCTTCTTGCTCTAAGAGTCATCCTACTATATGTTTGAATCATCAAAATTACTCCTGGATTCCAAGTTAATAAGAAAAATCAATCTCCAATTCGGTAACTGAATTCCTCTAAACATCTAGAAAATCTCTGACTACATAAGTAGCCTTTTCCTCCATATGAGATTCCTTAATTTCCAAGCCAAAGAATCCTCAAAGATTCCCAAACTAATCGCAAGTCACTCTTGCGATCCCACTTAGTTCTGATTCCAAATAACTATCTCCCCAACTAGAACCGCTTTTCCTATTCAAGATAAATCTTACCCGAATGGCTTATCTACCAGAAAACTGATAGATCACTTCCAACAGATATCCTACTCTGCCGAGCCTTCCGAAGAAAAGGATAAGCCTTCACTATCTGCCTGGTCTGCTGATAGTAGAATCCCAAAGATTTCTGAATCGTTGAAGAAACAGATCCATGCTACTGCTTCCAAACTTCACTTCAATGATACTGCTAAGCCACAAGATCTTTCTTAGCCAGAAGCTTCTTGAAACACAAAACTAACACCCAATTCCACCAAAAATCCTTGAGACAGTAGACATCTCCTCAAAGAAACTCGGCTCCAACCCAACACCAACCACTTATCTTCTTAAGAAAACAATTGAGACCATGTCCGAAATGAGGTAACTCATCGATCTTAGTCTCCTACTTCAATAAAGATAAGATACCCTTACTTGAGATCCAGAAAAATACTAAACATCCTAATCTTCCCTACAGTAGACATCACAGTTCCTTCAACACCATCTAAATCTTGCCCTAGAAGAACATCTTCAGAACCATCTATGGAAACTGCATCTCATCACACAGCTATTCCTTCCTGAACCCACCAAGATACCATCACTCGCTTCTATTTAGCTAACAAACTCAACTCTAGCAAATCCCTGCTCATTCGAGAGCAAAGTTACCTCACACTCCAAGAATATACTCCAATTCTTCCATATACTTCCTCTGGACTCAAAGAAATCCTTTTACCAATCTATAAAACTTATTCGAGACGGTATTAGGTCTACAATCTCGACAGACACATCTCCAACCACAATACATAAGCCTCTTCCATTAGTGGTAGTCGTGTTCCACACACTCCTACCTTATCTACCTCTATAATCTATATTGGAGAATCCGAACAGATAATCCAACAGATTAGGGATATATATATATATATATATATATATATATATATATATATAAATTACAAGTACGCTCTCTCAAGATAGACACCACTCCAGAGCCTAGGTATTCACTCAACCTAATGCTCTGATACCAACTGTAGCGACCCGACTTTCTATCACCAGAAAATCGCATCACTAATTAAGAAAGAAAGGGATAGAAGAAGAAAAGAAAGAGAAGAAAGAGAAAACAACACATCAGAATCTCACAGCGGAATGAATGAAATATAATATATAACATAAATTTAGTATCATATACATCAGAGTACACAACTATACATCTCAATTTAGACAGTTATAACACTTCCGTCTAATATACAATACAAGAACATCAACACAGAATAACACACAATGGAAACTCTAACTATATATCTACACGCTAAAGCCTCCTGCTCCAAAGCTCCTCCAGAATTCGTCAAGAGATAACCGAATCACTTGACTACTCATATATAATATGAGTACCCAAGAGTTTAATTAAACAGAAAATAAACACTCGGGTCAGACAGGGGTCTGGTGTGAGTAAACGGTTTAAGATTGCTTAACTTTAGAAAATCCTTTGAAAGAAAAGGTATCACGTAAGACTTCCCACACATAAACATGGAAAAGTTTTTACCTTACGCTAACCAAACATTTGATAGGAAATCCAGTGATATTATGATAGTGTCTAGGGTTTTCAAGTAAATAAGAAATAGCCGAAATTGTTACATCTATTAAATTCCAGCTACTAGCCACAAAAGTGGGTAATACAAACAAAACCGTAGGGTCTCGTAGGGAAAATGGGTTTCCATTAATGGCAGGGCTACTGGGGTACCGCCCGTCACAGTACGTGGCCTAGATCACCGTACCGAGGAGTACGTCCGCTCCCCTGCAACACAAGGCCGGGACCATTCCTTACTGAACAGTTCCGAACAAGACCACCCCTCAGTTGGCTACAGTTCCAACTGTCCACAAAGCCGAAATAAAAAGGACATCTAGACAAGGATGTATCTCGCTCTCCAGTGGGAGCTACCCACGAAGCCTTGCTGCACCTCCCCTGTTTTAGCCATTCCCGGTTGATGAGGCTTGAGGCTGCGATTACCTTTATAGAACACATCTATCTTAGAATGCTCATCATCCACCTGACGATGTTCTGAAAGCATTCAATCCATACAAGTTCGTTCCGGGTTCGAAAGAAACCGAAGGCACTATCTCGTTGCACTCATTTTGGAATCACCCTCAGAGTCAACGATCATAGCCCTTGCACTCTGAATCACCATCTCGAGCCTATAAGCACTATTCTGTCAAACTCATTACGGAATGACCCAAAGAGTTATACTAACGTATAGCCCTTACACCTCGAGTCTTCACTCGCTCCACTTGGATTAACGACCTAACGTTTAATTGGAATCGATGTGGTTTTCGGATATCCAAATATGGAAACCCGATCCCGGTCTCATCGAATCCAAACGCCATTTTAATGTCCAAGTTATACTTAAGGGATTTAAACAATAGATATTCAGAAATATCACTTAACATAAATGGATGATTCATAACACACAGATAGATAATTCACAATTATCAAATTCATCCATATATATCACAATGCAGCATATATATTACATCTCAGATATATCACATTCATATCATTACATATCAACCAATGACATCCAATATCATCCAATATCATTAACTCATTCAATGATGCTTATAAACCAATCAATAAACACCCATACAAGGTTGATCCAACTTAAATAATTTAATTAATCCTTAAATTAAATTAATCCTTACTTAATCGCTTGGATTCATCATCAATCCATCTTACTTATTCATAAATTAATTACAAATTAACTAATTAACTAACATCACTTAATTATCCATTTCAATTAATCTTCCTTGATTGATTATCACTTAATTGCTTTAAGTAATTATTACTTAATTACCATGTTAATTAATCATCCTGATTAATTACTTCCAAATTATACTAAGTAATTACCTCTTAATTACCTCTTTTAAAATTAATCATACTTGATTAATCATTCCTTAATTATTCTAATAATTATTCCTTAATTATCCTTTAATTAATTACACCTGATTAATCACTTTTAATTAATCACATTTGATTAATTACTTTTAATTAAATACCCTTGATTAATTACTTCTAATTAATCACATTTAATTAATTACTTTTAATTAATCACCTTTGATTAATTACTTTAATTACATTCAGTAATTAAAACTTAATTATAAATTAATTATCCTTAAATTATTAATTAATAATTAATTATTTCCATTAATTAATGATTACTTCATTAATTAAATTCTTTCTTAATTAATTACTTAAACATGTAATTAATCACTTAATTAATTACTATTAATCCTTTTATTAATTAATCATTAATCAAATAATTTAAACCTTTAACTAATTATTAATTAATTCTTTAATTAATAACTTAAGTGATTAACTCTTAATCACATTACTTAATTACTTTCATAAAGTAATTATCTTTTACTTAATTACCTCCTGTAATTAACCACTTAATTACTTAATTACTTCACCAAGTAATTATATCAACTCATAAATGATTAACTTAATTTAATCACAAATTTATTTAATTAATTATTTAACTTTATCATTTAAAATTAATTAAATGATTCTTAACTTCTTATGTTATAAAGATTCTTAATTAAGAAATTCATTATCCTAATTATATCATTTATATCAACCAATAATTTTATCTTAATTATCTTCATATTTGATAACCAACTCTTAATTACTCAATAAAATTCTTAATTATGATTGACTACTAAATTGAAATCATTGATCCTTATTTAAAATAAATTATATTAGAAATCAATTATAATTAAAAACACGTTTTAAATTAAACTTTTAAATCTTTAAAACTTTCCCATGTTATTTAAATAAACTTAATACAAACCTTATTTTAGAAATCCACTTATTTATTTAAAAACTTTTGTATTTCAAAATATAAAAATTTATTTAAAACTTGATCTTGAAACAAATTAGATTCATAGGTACAAACTTGTTTCATCTTTGTTTAAAATTTTATAAATATTCTAAAATAAAATTCACTTTGTTAAAGTTTTTTTGTAAAACATTTGCTGTAAAACTTTAAAACTTTAACTACTATAACCTTAAACTGCATCGAGAAAAACTCCAAAATACCCGGATGAAAACCCGAGTAACCCACACGAAAATCTCGCATCAACCTGAGAAAAACCCATCCCTAACCTGCTTCGAGCTCAACCCATCACAAACACGAGTCCTTCTTCGAGTCTCCCCCCTTCTTCTTCCCAGAACCCAAAACCAAAACACGTCACCGTGCACGTTAACGTGCACAGCGTCGATGGACGCTGGCAAACTCCTCACCGACCATCCCCAAGTTGCTCACGCTCCCAATATTAATATTCGAGACCCAGAAAACCAAGTTCGATCAAGAATCGAAATATGAGCAATCGAACCCCCAATTTACCTGAAGCAATATCACCACTTCATCACTGCCACTGAGTTCCCCTCGACAATCCGACCACCTTGAGTGCCACTACCTTCAGCCGTGAACTCATCACCAACCCTACTTCCATCAACCCGAAGCCCGCTACACTCGATCTTCTCGTGGTGATTAAATCACCATGGTTCCATACTATGATAAAACTAGGGCACCAGAATTCAATTGCCTCCCGCCGCCACCATGGCCATCGGTCGACCCCGACAATATTTTTTCTGAGACCACCATAGGTCCCTCTATCTCCACACACCTACACGACCCCCCTTAGTTCACTATGACGCCAGAAAATGGTCAAACATCCCATTCCGATCATCTTCGAATTGCCCTCGAAATTCGCCTCTAAAAATCATGATTCAAGTTCCAAAAATGATAATTTGGCATTACGAAATCAATTCGGTAGTTCAAACTCAAAAATTGATTCGATTCATTTTGACCCATATTAAAAATTTACTGTAAATGCCTAAATTTGAACTAAATACCCATTATAAAAACCTATAATTATTTTAGAAGGAAGATAGCATGATTCTACACAACTATTGTTTGCAACTCATAGGCCAATTCAAATCAAAAATTTAGATATCGAATTTTATTATGAAATATTGAAACTGTGTTATAAACACAGTGACATTTCTTTATAATGTTACAGACAATCAATATACAAAATTTAAACATGCATCAAATTTTTAATCCAAGTGTTCAAATAATATCAAGACGCTCAATTCCCAAACATGATGAAATTCAGATTTCAAACTGTTTTCAAAAGAAATTCAGTTACTCATTTGTAATTTGCAGAAAACAGAGAATGTTTCCAGGCTTTGCAATTTCCTTTGCATGTTCTTGAATTAGATCTAGCTGTTGTATTATTGTTTCCCAGCCCCCCTTTAAACTTTACTGCATGTTCTATTTCCAAAATTTCTTGATTGTGCTTGAAGATCTTGCATTTGAAATTTCCAGATTTTCTTCTGCTTATTTTTTATCCTTGTTTCCCTTTTTTATTTTTATTTTATTTTTATTTTTTTTCAGATTTGTATTCATCTTTGTGAAATGAAGAGAAAGATTTTGCTGAAGAATAAAATCTTTCTTTTTATTATTTACAATTTAATTTAAATTTAATTACTAAAGAGAATGACATGTGTCTCTTTAATGTTTATGTTCTTACAAATGTCCCTTACATAGTTTAATATACTTACAAGTATCCTTAAGGTTTAGTTAATATTTACTAAAGTATTATTATTATTATTATTATTATTTTTTAATGTCTAATTAATGTTTTAAATGTTATTTTCCTTTCATAATTTATTTTAAGCCTTGCATGGAATGTGCATATGTATGTAATGTATTTTAATGCTTACTTATTGATTTTATTATGTAATATTTACATGATTGTAAAATGTTTTTATCTTATATAAACAAGCTTTTAGATCTTTAATAAATATTCATGTGAATACAAGTAACTTATATTTTAGATCCAATTTAATATAACATATGTTTATAGATTTGAAAATTTTATTTTAACTTTCTATGTAAAATTTTAAAACAACCTATCTTATGATAAAATTAAAATGAAAGAATAATAAAAACAAATGAACTTTTTAAATTTTAATCTTATTCCAAACTTAAGTACAAAATATATATGTATCTATATTAAATAAGGAATTAACTTTGTTATAGAAATTTAAATCTCAAATATTACTTCAAAAATATTAAATCAAATTAACATTTCAAATTTCAAAACTGTATATATCTATAATAAAGTTTAGAAATACTTATTAAATTCAAATTAATAAAATTCCTATTTCAGATGTATATATACAAATATATATACACATTTCAAATAGAAAAACATTTTAATCATTATATTTGATAATTACCGTGTTGAATTTTAAAACACAAACCAAATCATAATATATATTCATATATATTACAATTTGAATATAAAGTTTTATTACATTAAAACTTCCTATTTACAAAAATAAATATTTCCAAATCAAATTATTATAAACTTCAAAAGAATAAATCTTGCCTACTTATATTGTTAAGAAAAATTATTGATAGATATTAACAAATTATTATTTTCAGCCTTTGAAATAATTTTAACTTGTCAATTTATAATATAAAATGATCAAATCAATTTAATTATTATCAAATATTATTAAATTAATATTGCTCAAAATTCCGGATCGTCACAAATATGCACATATACTCTAAGTTATAAAACAAACTACACATTTTCTTCATGTTTTTACCTAGATAAAATACGTAAACTTACATACATATTAAATAAAATGTTTACATCATATAAAAAGATAAATTTAATTTTTTTTTAAAAATTATTATTAAAAACACTTATTTTACAAAAATACACAATTTACACAAACAAATGCATAAATCCTTATTTTTAACTTTAAAAATTCTATAAAAATTATTTTCTTGCATATAAAAATATGACAAACCATTTCAAACTTAATTTTATAACCAAAACTCATTTTTAAACTAAATTTCACCTTTCTATTTAAATAAACAACCTTTAAAAATCAAATACTTCCTTTAAAAATGATTAAAAGAAGTAATTGGCAATAATTAATAAAATTATTGCATTTTCGCTAAATAAAAATAATTTTTCATTCATTATTAACCCAAACAAATAAAATAAAGCTTTAAAACTTTATTTTTACATTTTATTTCCCAAAATTCATTGTTTATTCCAAATAAGCAATTTAAAATATCCAATTTTATTTTAATTTGCAATATTAAATCATAACTACTCTTATAATTTAATATTTACAGGTAATCTTCAAAACTAGGGTTGTTACAGACTCCCCCCTTCACAAAATTGCATCCATGCAATTTCTAGAGAAGATTCGGTATTCATCTTATTGACTTCATCAATAAAAACAAAAGAAATAAGCTTGAGATAAAAATATTCTCACCACCGCTATGTGAAGAAATAAAACTAGGGTAGGATCGCTCAATAAACTATTTGGTTTCCTAAGTGCAGTCGTTAGGGTTGGTGAACCATTGAACTTTAACGAAAGGCACGTCCTTGTTCGAAGGCATCTCACCTCCGAAGCAAGTACGTGAATAGGCTGCTACACAATAGATAAGTCTGGTGAGATCTCAAGCTCTTGCAAATCAGGAGAATCAATAATAGAATCCGACTCTCGAAGATGCTTCTAAAGCTGAGTGACGTGAAACACGTCGTGAATGCCAGATAGATGAGTTGGAAGTGAAACTCTATAAGCCACATGGGCAATACATTTAGTAATAGGAAATGGTCCTATAAAGCGAGGAGCCAAATTCCTAGTTGTACTAAAACTCATAGCCCCCTTCAAAGGAGAAACATGAATAAAGATGAGATCACCAATAGAGAACTTGAGAGGCTTCCTATGGTTGTCCCTGTAATATTTCTAGCGGCTCCGTGCCTCTTTCATTCTCTACCGAGTAAGAATAATCTTCTCATAAGAATCACGAACAGAATCGGCGCCTAGAATAAGCTTCTTCCCGGATATGAACCAACATGAAGGTGATCGACATGGCCTTCGTTAAAGGGCTTCGAAAGGAGCAATACCAATACTAGACTAAAAGCTATTATTGCAGGAGAACACCATAAGAGGTAGGTGGTCCTCCCAACTACCATCAAAATCCAAAATGCAAGCACGAAGAAGATCCTCTAAGATATGATTCACCCATTCAGTCTGTCCATCAAACTGTGGATGATATGCTGTGCTAAAATTAAGTTTTATTCCCAAAGCTTGCTGAAGATGTTGCCAGAAATGACTTGTGAAAAGTGGATCACGGTCACAAACAATTGAACTAGGAATATCGTGAAGTCTCACAATTTCCTTAATATCTAACTTGGCCAAATGAGAAGCACTCCTATTAGACTTAATAGGAATGAAATGAGCAAATTTGGTGAGGCGATTAACAATAACCCAAATGCCAGGATGGTCCGATTTCTAATAAAGTAGGCCATCAGTAAAATCCATGAAAATTTGATCTCATTTCCACAATGGAATCTCTAGAAGCCGGAGGAGACCAGAAGGGCACTGATGCTCGGCTTTGATGAGTTGACAAGTCCTGCAGTTACTCACATAACTTGCCACATCACGCTTCATGCCTTCCCAATAATAAAGGCGACTCATATCGGCATACATCTTACTAATGTCGGGATGTATGGTATACTTAGAATGGTGACAATCATCAAGAATATGCTGCCTAAGTGCATAATCAAAAGGCACGACTAGACGGTTCTTCTTATGAAGATACCCACGAGAATTAGTTTGAAATCTCTCAACTCCTCATCGTAGGACTTAGACACACAAATCTAGATAAGGTGCATAAGATTGGGATCACGCCGTTGAGCATCGGTAAAACGATCCAATAAGCTAGGTCGAGCTTCCAAACTGAATATATAATAGAATAGGCAAATCAAAAGATGCAGCTCGATCACGAATATCACAAAGAGATAAGGTCTCAAGAATATCCCATTCGGCTGGCATCTTAAAAATAACAGCCAAATGTTTGCGACTAAGCGCATCAGCAACACGATTACCCTTTCTAGGGATATACTGGATATCGAAGTCATAGGAGGCAAGGAACTCGAGCCAACGTTGTAGCCTCATACTGTGCTCCTCTTGAGAGAGCAAATATTTCTAGGACTTGTGATCGGTATACAGAATGAAGTGCTCGCCCAATAGGTAATGGCACCAAATCTTCAAGGCGGAGACAATGGCAGCTAACTCGAGGTCGTGAGTGGCATAGCGAACTTCATTTGGTCGCAGTTGCCTAGAAGCATAAGAACCTACCCGATCCTTCTGCATAAGCACGACACTGAGGCCACAATGACTAGCATAGGTGTAGGCAACAAGTTCTTAATTTCCTTCGGGATCCACAAGAATAGAAGCATTAGTGAGAAGCTCCTTCAACCAGTCTTGTCGGACCAAATAAATCAAATGCCTTTCTGAGTAAGGATAGTAAGAGGAAGCACAATGTAGGAAAAATCCTTAATTAATCGACGGTAGTAACCTACCAATCCAAGGAAGCTGCAAATTTCATGAACATTCTCAAGCCTCTTTCAATTCTGGATGGTTTCGATCTTCGAGGGATTGACCGAAATTCCTTTGGAAGAAATAACATGGACTAAGAACTTAATCTTATTCTCCTAGAAATGGCACTTGGAGAATTTGGCTTTACTAATGGCGACGAAGAGCACTCAAGACACTTCTCAAGTGATTAGCATGCTCAGCTTCAGACTTTGAATAAACAAGAATGTCATCGATGAACACAAGGATGAACTTATTGAGATATTCCCGGAATACTTAATTCATAAGATCGACAAAGACAGGGGCGTTCATTAAACTGAATGGCATAATGAGCCACTCATAAGATCCATATCGAGTGCGGAAAGCTGTAAGAGGAATGCTATCTTCCACAACTCGGAGCTGATGAAGCCCAATGGCAATGTCGAGCTGAGAGAAGACCTTAGCACCACTCAATTGATCGGACATATCGTCGATCCTAGACAATAGATACTTATTCTTGATGGTCAACTCATTAATCTTACGATAGTCGATGCAAAGCCTAAGAGTTCCATTGGACTTCTTTATGAAGACGACCGTAGCACCCCATAGTGAAAAACTGGACTGAATCAACAACTTAGACTCAAGCTCTAAAAGATGCTTCTTGAGTTCCTCATTTTCCTTTGTAGACATTCTCATGGGAGGACGACTAACTGGCTGTGCTCTCAAAATGGGATCAATGTGGAACTCGATCTCTTTTTTAGGTGGCAAATCCAAAACATGCTCAAATACATAAGAGAAATCAAAACAATAGGTATATAGATATATCATCATCATCATCTCGTGAGTCTAGAAAATATAAAGCCACTTTGGAATTTTCCACATTTCGAAGAACAAGTGAAAGCAGAGCAGATGAATCTGGATGTCAAAGATATAAAACTCTCTCAGAACAAATAATCTTAGCGTCATATCGCACTAGCCAGTCCATACCCAAAATCATATCAAAATCCAAATAAGAAATAACATGCAGATTCGCTCGAAAAGAAAATCCACATAAAACAATCTCAACATCTTCATAAAGCATACTAAGAGTTGCGGTTCCCTCGATAGGATTCACAATCCTTAATGAAGTAACAAGATAAGAAACATCCAAAGAAATAGCATCGACGAGCTCTTTCAATACGAATGAATGCGACACACTCATATCGAATAGAACTCGAATAGAACGATCATGGAATAAAATAAAGCCTTCAAGGATAGAAGGAGATGTGCTTCTGCATTGAGAAGACCTCTAGAAGCATTCTCTACATTCAGCTTGCTAGACTTGGTATTGTTAGGAGAAATGGGACAAGTGGTAAGACGGTGGCCTTCCTTCTTGTAATAACGAAAGAAGAGAGGCTTAGGACAATCACGAATCATGTGGTGAGGAGAACCATAATTGAAACACCCCTTCCGAGTAGGAGTGTTCCACCAGGCGAGAACTAGGACCAGATCCAACGGGCTTCTTCTTCTTGGAAGGGAAAAACTTTGGCTTATGAAATAGGAACTTCTTCATATTGGGGATCTTGCGAACCTCAACCTCATCACCAATCTCGCACTATATCTTGAAGGCTTCGAGATGAAGAGCCAAGTCAACCAACTCCTCGAAAGAAAGCTTGAGCTGGAGCATCAAAGACTTCTACAAATACTTCTTAAGATCAGAGAAAAACTCATGATTCTTCTTAAATGGGTGCTAATGTATTCAAGACTATACTTAGATAAGGCCTTGAATTATAAAACCTAATCAGAGATGGGGGACTTCCCTTGCTTCAACTCGAGGAAGGATGGGTTAACCAAGCTTTTTTAGATTCAGGAATGAACTTGAGCTCGAATCGTTCCCGAAACTGAGTCCGAGAATGAGCAGATTCATCGAGCTTGGCTATGAGAAGCTCGTACCAATCAAGGGAAAGCTCTTGTAACATGCTAGATACTGCAAGAAATCTATCGTGGTCAGAAAGATCCATGCGAGAGAAGATGCGCTCGCACGTATGAATCCAAGTTTGGACCTCAAGAACGGACTCGGAGCCTTTGAATGGCTTTCCCCCAAGATGAGAAAAATCATTGCACAAGCTCACAAAGGCAGACTTGCACAAAGGAGATGCTCAAGTAGGAGTTGGAGGTTGAGTGCTCCTAAATAATTCAATAAACTGATTGGAAAACATATAAACGCTGTTCGGATGCAAGCCGCTAGATTGCCCAGCATCCGAGCATCGTCCTCTACCTCTTCCAACTATTAGCTGAAAGTTAAGATAGATAAAGATTAATCATAGGGTAGATACCATTAACTCAATAAGGAATACTATGAAATTAAAATGAATTCCTAGAGGTAATCCCAAACTTCTACCTACCCAAATGGACGAGAAAAGGTCAAAGACACGATGATTATGGAATTCATAACACTTGTATTACACTTAGATGTATTGAATATGTGCTTCTATTCTGTGTTTATCATATTTTATTCTGAATTCTACTCTGATACCAAGCTGTGATGCCCCACCCGAAGACCTACATTAACAAAGAGTATTACTGGGCAATACTGTCTGCTAATTTAGAGAACAGGGCAGAATAGGAGCAACCATTTGTAGCCTTGTCTTAACTATCTATTGAATACATCAACAATGCCATATTTTTTTCTCTATCTCAAGTGGATCGACATATCCAAATAAATACTTAATACAAAGCCAAAGGTGGCTATATGATCTATCATAACAAAATACAACAACTCGAATGTAAAACACATCATAGAACAGTACACCATCACATGTATATACATGTACAAATATCGCAGAGTATGTAAAATGATACATGTCAAGTGGTATAGCAACCACAATATACAATCGAGCTAAAAGAATATACATATCAAAGTAGCAACCAAAAAGGACTATACAAAAAGCTATAACAAAAAGAGCTAGCAGAATAGTCCATGCGGGAGCAGAATAAGCTAAGTCCAAATGTACCTAGCCTAAAACACCTCGTTCTGACCCGAGTATAAAATACATGGGTCAGTCTAGCTAAACAAATCAGTATACAAGGAAAAGCGATAATAAGAGCATAAGGATAAAGTGATAATATTCCCAAGTGAGAAGGGACAATTTAAAGTGTATAGTTACTTCATGTGATGAAGGGTATCACTACACAACATATAATCTCAAAAGAGATAGTAAAATCCATGAAATGCTAAAATAGCGAGTCTCAAATCATCGGCATTCATAATACATCAAATATGGTTTGGGGGAAAAAACTAAACCCGCCAAATTGGCAGTCCAAAATACGCACAAAGAGATCCCATCTCAAACATGTCATAAGGCAAATATATCTCCAACGAGGAGAATAAAATCTTAAGTAAATGCCAAAAGACAAATCTCAATAATATCGGTGTAGGCAATACGAATATCAAAACAATAGAACTCCCAAGAGTTCAAATTCCTGAAAGCTAATCGCCACATATGTATATCGAATGGTTCAAAGGACCAATTCTGGAAAAGGGAGATACACTAGGAAAAATAGTCAAAGAAATCATCTCAAAAGTTTAGCACATGCATGTGGCCAAAGCCCTGCCGAGTACCGTTATCTCAAAAAGGTACCTCACCAAATGGCAAAATTTCACAATGATAAATAGCCGCAATTGCAAATACGCCGCAATGGCAAACGCTTCAATGACAAACATCTTGAAAGACAATTACGCCGCAATGGCAAACACTGCAATGGCAATGATCCGAAGGTCCAGTACTGGCACGTCGAAATAGAAAATATATCACAAACTCTCGGATAGGAACCCGAAAAGTGTTACCATATGTCCCATACCACATGTTCACATTAAATAGTTAACTAACCGCTAGTAAATTTCATACTCAAAGCAGTAAGAAGTTTACCTCATTTCGTTGGTAAACTCGACTCGAAGATTAAAACGATCAAACGAATAAGTGGAGAATTAACCGATAAGCACATGTGTCCCATACCACTTGTTTCATCAAACCATTTAATTGTCCTTCCCATTCGCTCAAAATGTGCATAAATGTGTAATTTATATATAAAATAATTTACTTCGGAAAATAGGCTTTGAAAACCAATTCTCGAAATCAATTAGAAAACCCTATTTGAAAATTTCCCTTATTATAGAGAATAAATAGATTTTACACTTGAAAATACTTTAAAAATGTCATATAATGATTATTCTGAAATGCCTATGAATTTAGAAAATTATTTCAGAATTGTTTGGAAAAATCCATGCTCGAAATCAAAGAAATCACTCAAAACCATCATCCAAATTCAATTCGAATTCGATTCAAATTTGAATTTCAAATTCATCACAACTTCGCTAGCCTATTGATAGGCATCATAGCCCTCAAAACATTTCAGAATATCACAAAAATATGAAGTAAAAGTCAAAAGTCAGAAGGAAAATGAACACGAAAATGCATAGGCAAAATAAAACCTAGTATGAAATCTTCTCTGGGTTCAACTTTCGGACATGAAATAGGCGACTAAACGACTTCTGATTAAACTAAAAATTAGCGTGTCATAGTAGAAAACTTCAGCTTTCAAATAAAAAAAGAATCAATGAATTCCGAATGAAAATGGAAAAGTTACGATGTCTCAAAGACGGACTTAGGCCATGTTTGCAACTGTTCAAGAAATGTACGCAGGTCTGAAAACAATCTTGGTTTCAACTTATAGGCCTGAAATATAGGATTAAACGACCTCATATTGAGCTGATAATTGGTATGAGTACAGCAGAAAACTTTAGCTTTCAAATAAAAATGAATCATTGAATTCCGACTGGAAATGAAATAGTTATGCTATCTCAAACATGAACTCCGGCCATGTTTGCAACAATCCAAAAACAAAAATACGCCTAGACCGGAAAACCATCTTGGATTCAATTTGCAGGCCTGCAACAAAGGATCAAACGATCTCACATTAAGTTGAAAATAGGTATGCACATACTAGAAAACTTTGTCTTTCAAAAAAAAGAATTAATGAAATCTGACTGGAAAAATGAAAAAGTTACAGTCTCAAACTTGAACTCAGGCCATGTTCGCAACAGTTCAAAAAACAAAAATGTACATGCATGAAAACCATCTCGGGTTCAACTTTCAGACATAAAATAGAGGACCAAATAACCTCGGATTGAGCTGGAAACTGTTATACATATAGGGGAAAACTTCAGCTTTCAAAAAAAAGAACTAATGAATTACGACTGAAAAATGTAAAAGTTACGTTGTCTCAAACATGGACTCTTGCCATGTTTGCAGCAACTCGGAAAACAAAATGTCTACAGGTGGTTTTCAGGCTGTGCATTGATTTTGCAGCAAAGTTTTTAGGTGCCAAATAAAAGAGTTTTGCTATGACATTTTGCGCACTTATACTACAACACTTGGACTATCAACTGAAGAAAATCCGGCAGCATTTCGTTGCTGGAATTGGAAGATATAAGCATGCAAAGAGACAACCCAAAACAGTTTTCACAGAAATGAAAATATCAATAGAAAATCAAACATTGAAGCTATTTTACAACAATTTTTGGCATTTTGAAGCTTTTGCTTCAGCTAGCATTATGTGACCAGCAACTCACCTTGTTTTGGAGATCAAAAACTTGGATTATATGCCGAAAGATTGAAGCTTGAGCTAGATTTTGGCCTTCCAGTACTTGTCAATTTCACTTTGGATTGCTAAAATTTACAACTTGTTTGAAGAAATATGAAGATTAGAGCTTGAATGTTACAAAATGGAGAGGTTTGCTTTCCTTTTCTATTTACTATCTTGAGGAAGAAGATGAGAATAATTTTGTACGTACAGTAAAGTGTTTCTCACTTCTTTTCTTATTTCTGGCCTTAGTGCACTAATGGGCTTTTGGACCAAAAATTTAGAGAAAATAAATTAGGCCTAGGTTATTTAATTTAACGCTAAACCAATATGCACATATACTCTAAGTTATAAAACAAACTACACATTTTCTTCATGTTTTTACCCAAATAAAATATGTAAACTTACGTACATATTAAATAAATGTTTACATCGTATAAAGGATAATTTTAGTTTTTAAAATATTTTTATTATTAAAAACCCTTATTTTACAAAAATACAAAATTTACATAAATAACTGCATAAATCCTTATTTTAACTTCAAAAATTGTACAAAAATTATTTTTTTGCATATAAAAATATGACAAACCATTTCAAAATTAAATTTATAAGCAAAACTCATTTTTAAACCAAATTTCACCTTTTTATTTAAATAAACAACCTTTAAAAATCAAATACTTCCTTTAAAAATTATTAAAACAAGTAATTGACAATAATTAATAAAATTATTGCATTTTCTCTAAATACAAAACATTTTCCATTCATTATTAACCCCAACAATTAAATTAAAGCTTTTAAACTTTATTTTCACATTTTATTTTACCAAATTCATTGTTTATTCCAAATAAGCAATTTAAAATCTCCAATTTTATTTTAATTCACAATATTAAATCATAACTGCCATTATAATTTAACATTTACAGGTAATCTCCAAAACCAGGGTTGTTACACGTTGAAGGCATACCATTACTGTTGTGTGTCTCATTTCAACATAGCACAGACATAACTTTACTGCTGTGTATCTTGTTTCAATGCATTCAACACAGTGCAGACATACTATTATTATTGTATGTCTTGTTTCAATGGATTGCAAACATACCATTACTGCCATGTGTCTTGTTTCATGAAATTCGTAAACAAATAATATGGAATTCCTTTAACCATTTGTATTGGCACTCATGAGTCAAGGTTCAACTCTTGCTGCATCAACTATGTTGACATCTGACAAACTATTTAGACATTTGGGTTGGTGTATAAAATTTTAGCTATAAGTAATCAAACATCTGACCTCATATTCATGCATTTAACTTTGATTTCAGACGTTCGAATATAAATTTAGATGTCTTAATATAAATTTAGATGTTTGAATCATGCCATTTCGTTCGATATGCTACCATAAATTTTTTAGATGTATGAAACTAATTTAGATGTCGGGTTAAATTTAAAATTACCTTTTTAGTGTTTTAATTATCTTTCCTATCGTTTAGCCTTATGTTCATTTTAGGCTTCAAATGGCTTGTTTTATCTTTTTTTATTGTTTACTTTACCCATCAAAATTTTGTAGCATCTTTTTTTCATTTCCTTGGTGCATTTTTCTATCGATTAATTTGGTTTAACAATAACCCTATTCATTTTCTTCACAACAGCACTTTTCTAACTTTATTATAACATATCTATTCTATGTTGTTCTGTGTGTATACATACAAGTGGTCTACATTGATTTCGAGTTCCATTTTTATAAGGTAATTGATTGTTATTAACAATCAAAGTGTCATTTCAACTTCAAATAATAAATAATCAATCCAATTAATGAAATATTCATTTGGTATCAATTTTTATTTTTATTTGTGTAATTCAATCTTGATTGTTAGGCGTATTTAAATAAAATTACGATTTGTTCTTAAACAGCGGAGGATCATTCCAATCCAAACAAAGCAATTTAAGGTATCATTTTAACCTCCATTGTCAATGAATGAATGCAAATCCAGTTATTAAATTGGTATAATAATTAAACCTATATTTCTTTCATTTAATATAATATAGGCTATAGAAATGAGATAAGAGGATGTATAGATTCGTGTAGAAAGAAGGTAAATTCGCACCACTTATACCTCTTCCCTTTACCCTTTAAAATCCTCCTTGTGAGACTCTTGTCTAGAGATTTGTCTTTTCGATTTTTGCTCTTTTCCTTCTTTCTCTCTTTAATTTAATTTGCTTTTGATTTGGTTTAAAAAAAATAGTGGATATTAGAAGAAATGTGTTTAGATTTATGGTTTCTAAAATATAAATGGTGGGTAGGGTTTCTAATGAAAATCTTAGCCCTCAACAACTTATTTATAGGTAAGAAACTAAGTTTTTTCTTAGGTTCGGACTGCATTAAATATCTACCAAAATGAAACTGGTTAAAACCCTCGTAGATTTTAGCCCTTTTTGCAAAATTTTACAAGTCTTATATGTTTTCTAACTACAAATGACGCTCCAAAAACAGTGGAATAGGTCACATTGCCTAATTCCACCATTTACAAAATTTATTTTCTATTCTTTTATGAATAAAATACCATTTACCCTTTTCATTATTTTAATTTATTATTCATATTTTCCAAGGTGTTCACTATAAGTGGGATACTATCTTCTGCAACTCTTAACCGATTAAAACCAACTGTCAAATTAAGAAAATACTTTAGCTCCACTTATTTGGTTAAACAAATCATCAATCCTATGCAAAGAGTACTTTTTCCTACGTTTAGCTCATTTAACCTTAATAATCAATACATAATCTTAACAAGCCATCTGCTTTCTTTACAAACACTATCACAACAACCGAAAGCAAATTATTAGAATAGATAATACTTTTGCCTTCTAGCTACAACTACTTTCTCAGTTCTTCCATTCCATGAGTGGATATTCTCGAAAGAGGTCTACTTACGAAAGGATCGATTGATTTAAGGGTATGCCCTAGGGAAATTATGTAATTTGTTACATATACCAAACTCGATAACCGACCTTGTTCGATTTTTCTATTATATATCTGTAATTACTTACTTAATTAATTAACTCTTTAATTAATTATACCAGTCCTTTGATTAATTACACTAAGTAATTAATCCTTAATTACTTTTACTAAGTAATCACCCTTTAAATATCTTTCATTAAGTAATTCCTTTTAATTAACTAATTACTTTACCAAGTAATTACACTTATCAATCCCATTAAGTATTTATACTTAATTGATTACCAAAAAATTACCTTTAACAAATTAATTAGCTTAAATTAATCTCCTTCATTTGATTAATTACAATTAGATAATTCATCCCTTAATTATCCTTAAAACAAATTAATTAAACCTTAATTACAAATAAATTAATTCTTTAACCATTAATTAATAAACTTTAATGATTACTTAATACCACTTAATTACAAATTAAGTACTTCTTAATTACCTATTAATCAATCCCTTAATTAATAGTTAATTAACCCTTTATTAACCTTTAATTATAGATTAATTATTCCTTAATTATTAATTAATAAAACTTAATCATTTATTTAATAAAACTTAGTTAAGAATTTCTTAATTACCGATTAATTAACCTCTATTCATTTGATTAATAAATTTCTACTTAAAAATTAATTAATCTTTAATCATTAATTAATAATCCTTAATTACAATTAATTAACCTTTAATTAATTAATTATAATCCTTAATTAAAAATTAATTAGATCCTTAAACATTAGTTAATTAAATTAATTAATTTTTCTTAACTAATTACTTAATTAACCCTTTATCCTTAATTAATTAAGTTAATCAATCACACTTAAATTTCTTAATTGACTAATCTTAAATTATTAAAAACCATAATTATCTTAAGATAAAACCTTATCTTAATTATGCCTATCAAAACAATTTAATTTAAAAGTTAACTTTACTTAATTAAATTATTAATTAAGTTTAAAATACTTATTCAACATAATAATTTAAATTTTACAAATCACAACTTCCTTTAAATATTTCAAAATATCATCAAGTAATAGTTTTAAATCAAGTTTAAATATAAATCAATAAACTTTATTTTTATAAAATCTTTATAATTCCATTTTTACTAAAGTTTTAAAATACTTTAACTTGATTTAACAAAATTTAGATTAAATAAAGTTTGAACCTCATGAACAATGTTAAAGAAAACATTTATTTTTATCAAGAAAAATTTAAAAACAAGATTCATGCCAAAAGTTTGAAACATACTTTATTTAAATTTTAAACCTGTTTTATAAAATAAACCTTTTAAATACTTTGGAAAATTTTCTTTAATCAAACTTCGGGTCTAACCCGATCAACACCTGAGAAACACCCGAGTTCCTTTTCTTCTCTTCTTCCATTTCAAAACTTAGTTTAAGTTTTTAGTTAAAATTTTAAATTATAAAACCTATAAACAAAAGAAAACTGTTACATGATTTAAACATCACTCGGCATTACTCGAGTTCAAACTCGAGCGATCTTGCCATAATCTCGAGTTACAACCCGAGACAAAACCACTTCCCCAAACTAACACAAACCACTGACATACCTGTGCATATGCACCGGCGATCAACGCCGCCGCGATCAACTCCAAAACCTCCTACACATCAGCGATCCACTCAACAGCCAATTCCGATCATCCCTTCGTCACCATAGGACCCAAAACAAAATCGATCTTTAGAAGAGAACTCGAACCAAATCCAATGCTTGGAAACAACCCCACATCCACGTCGCGGATCACCAAAGCACCCCCAGACTCCGGCCATATCTCCATCAATCATCCACGCCCCCTCCTTCCAAATCCCAAGTAAATCGATGCAGTAGAGACGACACAGTACTCACTTTAGCACGATCGACCAAAACTAGGGTTAAATCATAAATCCCCTTCTCCTTGTCGCCTTGACGAACATGAAAAACTATGGGCATTTTTCCTGAATACCCCACTACTTCTTCCATCTCCAGAAGAAAATCCAAGACCCCTCTCCTTCTTGATCGCTAAAGGTGGCCAAAACACCCATTTCCAGTCGAACCCAAATTGCATATCCAATGCAACCTTAAAAATTTTGGTTTCAGTTTTAAAAATCATAATTTGCTACATAGATTCAAGTCATAACCCTGAAACAATGAATTACAACATTTGATTTAATATGATTTTAACATCACCACTGTATTTTACATATTCAAGCATAATTCAACCCTTTAAAATACTTGAATTTATTTTTGGTACTTAGATTATGATTTAGCAAACTATTTTGTTTTAAATTCAGGTCCTAACAGTGATTAAATAAAAAGATTTTGAATTTTTTTAATTGTCACTTACACTCTGTAACAATGAATACGAAAACACTGATATAAACAAATGAATTACATATGTTCTCAGGTTTAAAATCATCCATATATTCAAAATAAAACAACATGCATACATATTTTCCAACTTACTTTATGAGATTACTTTAAACATTTTGCATATGAATCAAATTTTAAAATGTTTCATGCCATGGTATACAATACTGAGGCATAAACTAATCACAGAGATGATGAAATCAACTGAAAACACACAGGCTCACATATGTACAGATAAGCAAAGTAATCATCAAACAGTATTTACATGCAACATATATATTTGTTACTTATGTTTTAAATTTGAAAGTTTACTTACCTTTTTATACAGAAAGTAGAAAGTTGAAAACAGGAAATGTTGAATTAACTTTGACCAGTGAACCAGAAAGATGACACTTTGATCTTAAAGAAGAAAACATTTTGAAAACCAAAATGCTGAAGCTTGAAAAACTATGCTAGATATAGGTTGAAGCTTCAATTCTGTTGATTGCATTGATAACCCAAATTGCATTATGAAACTTGCAAGCTTTCATTCACTTGCTTATTGAAAATTTACTGATAGGTTTCTGGTTTTTGAATTTTGGAAGGTGACGTTACAGATTTTCTTTGGAACTAGGCTTGTTTATTGATTTGAGAAATGAAGTACAAGTTTTGTTTTTGAGCTTGAAGAGTGTTTACAGGATTTTGATCTGACTTTGATTTATTTTGAGGAATGGTTTCAGATTTTGGAATTTTAATTTGAGAATGGTTGCATGATTTGGAAAGTGAATTATAGTTTTGATCTAAGAATTGCGTTATAAAAATTTGATTTGCTTCCTTTGTTTAGAAATGAGATTAGAAAAAAATAAGAATGAAAGAGGTAGGTTTATATAAACCAATTTATAATTTTATAAAAATTAAGAAAAAAATAAAATAAATGGGTGACACTTGTCTTCCATCCTGCTTAATTTCTTAACACTTGTTAGAAAAGATGTTTATAAATTAACACATGTCTTAATTCATTTTTATATATTTTTAAATTGATTTTAAAAGCTTGTATATAAATATCTTAATTAATTAATCCATTTCTTACTTAATAAATGCTTTTGTAAATTTATAAAAATAAAACCTTTAAAAGAAAATTAAAATAAATCCAATCATGTTTTTAAAAAAAAATCATACCTAGTTTATTTAATTTATTCATAGATATAGATATAAATCTTTTATATTTATTTATTATTTATATGAGTACTTTCATAATTTAAATATATTCTTTTAAAGAAAAAGAAAACAAATTATATTCTTATGGAAACTTTATTCATATATTTTATATCTAACTATTTCAAAATAATTATCCTTTAAATTCATATTAAATCCTAATATTAAATTCAAATTCAAAATTTAAAATCCACTTTAAAATTGACTTCAACATATATATTATTCTAAACAAACATACTATTAAAAAAATTAAGTTAATTAAATATATATACATATATATTTAGTCAATACTTATTTAAAATAATAAGTCTATCAAAAACCTATTTATAAAATAATCCAATTAAATTTGTAAAAATAATTATCCCCTTTAAAAAAAATCTATTTATACTATTATAAAAATCATCACATTATATTGACTTAAAATAACCAATTTGCCAATTTTAATTAATTGAATCAAGGAGATTATCATATTTGAATTGCTTGAAATTCCGGGATATCACATTCCTCCCCTCTTAAAAGAATTTCGTCCCCGAAATTTAAACAAAAGATAATCTCAAAGTTTTTATTAAATTTCAAACAATTTCAAACATACATATCAACCATACACTATCAAATAAACAACCATTCATCCAAACAAACAAATTTATCTAAACAAACAATTCTAGCTATACGAACACAGATCCAGATAAGCTTTCTAAAACTAACTCGAGTTTCCCAGATACAGATACTGGAATACTCATCCTACTAAATCCAAACTAGCAACACAACTAAGCTACAGAGCTCCTACTCATCTAGATTTATCATCTATACAAGAGATCTGACCACAGTCAAGACCGACTCAACAACCAAATCCTTCCAAACAGTTGGTTCCAATCTAAAGATGGACCAAACACGAACTCCCTCAGAGATACGTGAAATACCATAAACCCAGTCTCCAAGCTGGCAATTCAACTCCTGAAGACCAAATCATTAATCTTAATCAGGACACAGAAAGATCCAATACATCTCAAAGCTAGCCTTCCAATCTTATCCAATCCTTTTGCTCTCTTTACCGGAGAAAAATCTTATCTAGAATTCAAATCTCCAACTTCAAATTCCAAATTCCAATGTCTCTTAACCACAAAGATCTTCTGACGATCCTGGGCTGCCTACATCCTTTCTTGATCAGCTCGACTTTTGCTGATGCTTCTTGAAATAAACCGGATCAAAAACAACCAACAGAATGATCTTCTCAAGATTAATCCAAAACCAGAATTCAAATTCTAATTCACAATCAACAGTAGACTTCATGCTTACTTCTCCTACCCGAAAAAGACAAAATAGGTGCACTCGCCAATCTGGCCTCAAAACCAGATAAACTTCCTGAAGAAATCCTCTAATCCAAACACTGCAACTTCTGGTTGCTTCCACCCAAGAACAGCTGCCATCATGCTTCTGCTGCACAACTCTGATTTGGAGCACATAAGAATGCCGTCAATGAACACGAGCATAGACTAGATAGCACATCCTAGAAATAAGGTTTCCTAGATCCACAAAGAGAAAACACAGAAACACCCAGAAACCTTGAGCCGCTTCACCAAATCCTCTCTTTATGTGACATCCTTCAACCTAGCTGAATCACCGGTAGCTCCATAAATCAAGTTGACGTAGAACTCAACCTCCAATTCTGACAAACCTCAGACTTCCTAGAAGACATCCGGAAAATCTCCGACAACTCTATAACTCCTACATCCTCTAAAGACGTCTCAAACCCAAGCAAAAGATTGTCCACGAGAATCACTCAACTATCGCAAGTCACTTTTGCGATCCTATCCAATTCAATATCCACAGATACTATTCTCTCTTTGCAAATCAGAACAGCCATGCTAAACTAATCCATTAAAGTAATGGATCCATACTGCTGCTTCTGAACTCCACCTCTAGGAAACTAAGCCAAAAGATCTTCCTAATGGAACACAGAATACTTCGAGCTGCATCGCTGCTATGGATGCCAAAAGACTTATTATCCAAAGCTCCTCGATTCTCCAAACTAAACACAACACCCAGCTGGACTCAAACTCATCACTGAAGTAGACACACTTCCTCAAACTCATTCCAAAGAAACATCTTCTGAAACATCCATAGACACTGCGTCTCGCCACGCAGCCACTACTTCCTGAAGCTACCAAAATACCATCACTCCCTTCTGCCTAGATGACAGATCCAAACTCTCAAAAATCTGCTCACACGAGCGTGATCAACTTATACTCAAATGATGGACTTTGAATCTTAATAGTTCCTTCAAAGATTAGAGAAGTCCTTACACCATGCTGTAAAACTCACTCGAGACGGTATTGAGTCTAAAGTCTCGACAAATACACTTCCAACCTCAAACATTCAAACTCCAACCATTGGTAGTCGTCGTGTTACACTCCTCACTACCCTATCTACCCTTTATAACTTATGTTGGAAAATCTGAACAGGTAAACCCAACAAATAGGTAGAAATATATATATATATATATATATATATATATATATATATATAGTTACATATAAAATTACAAATACACTCTCTCAAGATAGACACCACTCCAGAGCCTAGGTATTCACTCAACCTAATGCTCTGATACCAAATGAAATGACCCGACTTTCTCACCACAGAAAATCGCATCATCTTGAAGAAAGAAAGGGATAGAAAAGAGAAAAGAAAGAGAAGAAAGAAGAAACAACATCAGAATCTCAACAGAGGAATGAATAAATTATATTAATAACATAAATATTACATAGTTTACAACCATTATCAGAGTTACACAGATTATACACCACATACTAGACGGTTATAAACACCTGTCTAGTTATACAACTCAATACAATACAAGGAAACTACTCAGAGAAACCAACACAGCAGAACACTATATATATCTACAACGCTGAAGCCTCCTGCTCCATTGCTCCTCCACAAATCGTCAAAGCTAACCTGAATCCCTTGGCTACTCGTAAAAATTTGAGTACCCAAGAGTTTAATAAAACAGAAATAAACTCCGGGCCAGATATGGTTCTGGTGTGAGTAAACGGGTTAAAGTTGCTTAACTTTAAAAACCTTTTGAAAGAAAAGGTATCATGTGAGACTCCCCACACGTAAACATGGGTAAGTTTTTACCTTACGCTAACCAAAACATTTGATAGGAAATTCTGTGATATTATAATAGGGTCTAGGGTTTTCAAGTAAATAGAAAATAGCCGAAATTGTTACATTCATTAAATTCCAGCTACTAGCCACAAAAGTGGGTAATACAATCAAAACCGAGGGCACTTATTGGATTTTGGATTCCACACAATGGCAGGGCTACTAGGGCACCGCCCGTCACAGCACATGGCCTAGATCAACGTGCCGAGGAGCCACCCTAACTCCCCTGCAACACAAGGCCGAAACTATCCCTTACTGGACAATCCCGAACAAGACAACCCCGGCAGTTGAAGCTCAACAACCGCCCACACAGCCGAAATAAAAGGGGACCTCTAGACAGGGGAAAATCTCGTCCTACTTGGGCATGACCCACTTAGCCTTGCTGCACCTCCCCTGTTTTAGCCATTCCCGGTTGATGAGGCTTGAGGCTACGATTACCTTTATAGAACATGTCACTTACAACGCTCATCGTCCACCTGACGATGTTCTGAAAGCATTCAATCCATACAAGTTCGTTCCGGGTTCGAACGAAACCGAAGGCATTATCTCGTTACACTCATTTTGGAACCACCCTTAGAGTTAACAACAATAACCCTTGCACTCTGAATCCTCGTCTGCACTTGAGATTCACGACCTATCGTTAATTTGGATCAATGTGGTTTTCGGATATCCAAATATGGAAACCCGATCCCGGTCTCATCGAAATTCAAAACGTGTCTTTTAAGGCCAAGTTGTTTTAAGGTTTAAAACAATTCAATTATCTATATACACAAAGATAGATAACTCACAAATCACAATAGATAATCAACATTATCATTATAAACAGATAATCCATACTATCATCGAAATAGATAATCCATATTATCATCACAATGCAACCAAAACATTCATATCACACAGCATCACTAATCTCATATTTGAGATCACAAACCATTCAAGGCAATCAATATCATTCATCCATACATAAGCAAGGATTTACTTAATCACAATATAATAATTTAAAATGAATTAAATTAATTACTTCCATCTCTAATTAATTTAAAGTGAATTAAATTGATTACTTCATCTTTAATTAATTAAAATAAATTAAATTAATTACTTCATCGTTTTAAAGCTTGCTTATCTAACCATTAATTAATTACAAATCAATTAATTAATCATCCAAATTAATCACCTTAATTAATCACCCTTGATTAATTATCCTTAATTGCATTCAAGTAGTTGTTCTTAATAAATTTCCCAAATTAATTATCCTTAACTATTTAAAGTAATTAATCTTTAATTACTCTCATCAATTACATTAATTAATGATCCTTCATTAATTATTTCCAATAATTAATTAATTATAATTAATTACATAAATATTTAATTAATTACATTAATTAGTTATATTTTAATTAATTAATTCCATTAATCAACCTTGATTAATCATAAACAGTAACTACCCTTCTGTAATTACTTACTTAATTAATTAACTCTTTAATTAATTATACTAATTCTTTGATTAATTACACTAAGTAATTAATCCTTAATTACTTTTACTAAGTAATTACCCTTTAAATATCTCCCATTAAGTAATTCCTTTTAATTAACTAATTACTTCACTAAGTAATTACACTTATCAGTCCCATTAAGTATTTATACTTAATTGATTACTAAAAAATTACCTTTAACAAATTAACTAACTTAAATTAATCACCTTCATTTGATTAATTACAATTGGATAATTCATCCCTTACTTATCCTTAAAACAAATTAATTAAATCTTAATTACAGATAAATTAATTCTTTAACCATTAATTAATAAACCTTAATGATTACTTAATACCACTTAATTAAAAACTAAGTACTTCTTAATTACTTGTTAATCAATCCCTTAATTAACAGTTAATTAACCCTTAATTGACCTTTAATTATAGATTAATTATTCCTTAATTATTAATTAATAAAACTTACTCATTTATTTAATAAAACTTAGTTAAGAATTTCTTAATTACTGATTAATTAACCTCTAATCACTTGATTAATTAATTTCTAATTAAAAATTAATTAATCTTTAATTATTAATTAATAATCCTTAATTACGTCTAATTAAACTTTAATTAATTAATTATAATCCTTAATTAAAAATTAATTAAATCCTTAAACATTAGTTAATTAAATTAATTAATTATTCTTAATTAATTACTTAATTAACGTTTTATCCTTAATTAATTAAGTTAATCAATCACACTTAAGTTTCTTAATTAACTTAATTAATCTCAAATTATTAAAAACCATAATTATCTTAAGATGAAACCTTATCTTAATTATACCTATCAAAACAATTTACTTTAAAAATTAACTTTACTTAATTAAATTATTAATTAATTTTAAAATACTTATTCAACATAATAATTTAAAATTTACAAATCACAATTTCCTTTAAATATTTTAAAATATCATCGAGTAATGGTTTTAAATCAAGTTTAAATTTAAATCAATAAAATTGCTTTTTTATAAAATCTTTATAATTCCATTTCTACTAAAATTTTAAAATACTTTAACTTGATTTAACAAAATTTAGATTAAATAAAGTTTCAACTTCATAAACAATGTTAAAGAAAACATTTATTTTTATCAAGAATAAATTTAAAAACACGATTCATGCCAAAAATTTAAAACATACTTTATTTAAATTTTAAACCTGCTTTATAAAATAAACCTTTTAAACACTTTGGAAAATTTTCTTTAATCAAACTTTGGGTCTAACCCGATCAACACTTGAAAAACACCGAAATTCCTCTTCTTCTCTTCTTTCATTTCAAAACTTAGTTTAAGTTTTTAGTTAAAATTTTAAATTATAAAACCTGTAAACAAAAGAAAACTGTATAGGATTTAAACATCACTCGGCATTACTCGAGTTCAAACTCGAGCGATCTTGCCATAATCTCGAGTTACAACCCGAGATAAAACCACTTCCCCATACTAACACAAACCACTGACACGCCTGCGCATATGCACCGGCGATCGACTCCGCCGCCATCAACTCCAAAACCTCCTACACATCAACGATCCACTCAACAGCCAATTCCGATCATCCCTTCATCACCATAGAACCCAAAACAAAATCGAGCTTCACAAGAGAACTCGAACGAAATCCACTGCTTGGAAACAGCCCCACATCCAGGTCGCGGATCACCAGAGCACCCCCAGACTCCAGCCACATCTCCGTCAATCATCCACGCCGCCTCCTTCCAAATCCCAAGCGACTCAATGCAGTAGAGACGATACAGTACCCACTTTAGCACGATCGACCAAAACTAGGGTTAAATCATAAATCCCCTTCTCCTTGTCGCCTTGACGAATGTGAACAACTATGGGCATTTTTCCTGAATACCCCACTACTTCTTCCATCTCCAGAAGAAAATCCAAGACCCCTCTCCTTCTTGATCGCTAAAGGTGGCCAAAACACCCATTTCCAGTCGAACCCAAATTGCATATCCAATGCAACCTTAAAAATTTTGGTTTCAGTTTTAAAAATCATAATTTTCTACATAGATTCAAGTCATAACCCTGAAACAATGAATTACAACATTTGATTTAATATGATTTTAACATCACCACTGTATTTTACATATTCAAGCATAATTCAACCCTTTAAAATACTTGAATTTATTTTTGGTACTTAGATTATGATTTAGCAAACTATTTTGTTTTAAATTCAGGTCCTAACAGTGATTAAATAAAAAGATTTTGAATTTTTTAATTGTCACTTACACTATGTAACAATGAACAGGGAAACACTGATATGAACAAATGAATTACATATGTTCCCAGGTTTAAAATCATCCATATATTCAAAATAAAACAACATGCATACATATTTTCCAACGTACTTTATGAGATTACTTTAAACATTTTGCATATGAATCAAATTTTAAAATATTTCATGCCACAATACATAACACAGAGGCAAAACTAATCACAGAGATGATGAAATCAACTGAAAACACACAGGCTCACATATGTACAGATAAGCAAAGCAATCATCAAACAGTATTTACATGCAACATATATATTTGTTACTTATGTTTTAAATTTGAAAGTTTACTCACCTTTTTCTGTAGAAAGCAGAAAGTTGAAAACATGAAACCTTGAATCAACTTTGACTGGTGAACCAGAAAGTTGATGCTTTGATCTTGAAGAAGAAAACATTTTGAAAACCAAAATGCTGAAGCTTGAAAAACTATGCTAGATATAGGTTGAAGCTTCAATTCTGCTGATTGCATTGATAACCCAGATTGCATTATGAAACTTGCAAGCTTTGATTCACTTGCTTTTAAAATGGATTTCAGGCTTATTGAAAATTTACTGATAGGTTTCTGGTTTTTGAATTTTGGAAGTTGAATTTACAGATTTTCTTTGGAACTAGGCTTGCTTATTGATTTGAGAAATGGAGTACATATTTTGTTTTTGAGCTTGAAGAGTGTTTACAGGATTTGGATCCGACTTTGATTTATTTTGAGGAATGGTTTCAGATTTTGGAATTTTAATTTGAGAATGGTTACATGATTTGGAAGGTGAATTATAGTTTTGATCTAAGAATTGATTTATAAAAATTTGATTTCTTTCCTTTGTTTAGAAACGAGATTGGAAAAAAATAAGAATGAAAGTGGTAGGTTTATATAAACCAATTTATAATTTTATAAAAATTAAGAAATAAAATAAAATAAAGGGGTGACACTTGTCTTCCATCCTACTTAATTTCTTAACACCTGTTAGAAAAGATGTTTATAAATTAACACATGTCTTAATTCATTTTTGTATATTTTTAAATTGATTTTAAACGCTTGTATATAAATATCTTAATTAATTAATCCATTTCTTAATTAATAAATGCTTTTGTAAATTTATAAAAATAAATCCTTTAAAAGAAAGTTAAAATAAATCCAATCATGCTTTAAAAAAAAATCATACCTAGTGTATTTAATTTATTCATAGATATAGATATAAAACTTTTATATTTATTTACTATTTATATGAATATTTTCATAATTTAAATAAATTCTTTTAAACAAAAAGAAAACAAACTATATTCTTATGGAAACTTTATTCATATATTTTTATATCTAACTATTTCAAAATAATTATCCTTTAAATTCACATTAAATCCAAATACTAAATTCAAATTCAAATTTTAAAATCCACTTTAAAATTGGCTTAGACATATATATTATTCTAAACAAACATTCAACTAAAAAAATTAACTTAAATAAATATATATACATGTATATTTAATCAGTACTTATTTAAAATAATAAGTCTATCAAGACCTATTTATAAAATAATCCAATTAAATTTGTAAAAATAATTATCCCCTTTGAAAAAAAATCTATTTATACTATTATAAAAATTATCACATTATATTGATTTAAAATAACCATTTGGCAATTTTAATTAATTGAATCAAGGAGATTATCATATTTAAATTGCTTGAAATTCCGGGATATCACAGGGAGGAAGTCCGGACAAACTGAAGTTCCTGAGGATTATGCGTGGGTAACGAAAGTCGAGGGTGCTGATGCCTACAGAGACATTTGGGTTATGCTGTGACGACATTGTAACTTGATGTCACTGCGATCTACTGCGGACCATAGCGGAAGTCGTGTGGCCGTGAGAACTAACGGTCTACGTTTGATTTTGCTGTGATGGCAACGTAACATCTATAGACTGCAATATATGAAGACATAGCGAAAGTCGTAAGGCGGTGAGAGCCTACAAGCTACATTGGGACTCGACTGATGTAGTCTACGATCTATATAGGAGTGGTGAAGTTTCATTTGGCAGCGAAATTCGAGCGCGCTGATGCCTACACTTACATGGATTTTTTCCGTGAGGGTGACGTAAGCCTGGATGTAGCTGCGATCTGTGGCGGGTTCCATGACGTAATCGAGGGGTGCGGAGTGCCTACAGTTATCTATGGATTTTTTCGGGATGGCAACGTTACTATCGGGTTAACTGCGACCATGGAGGGGGTGATGATTTCCAGAGCATTCTCACCAAAAATGATTTCTACATTTTTCAAAAATGTTTTCTATATTTTCACCAAAATATTTTTCAAGTATTTTCACTGGGTGTTGAAAACGGGTTTACCAAGTACTTATAGATTTTCAATCCTGTGCCTAATCAACGTATGATTGAATTTCTATGAGAACGAGGATGGACTTGTTGAGACATCAAGTTATAAAAAAATAATTTTATAAAACTATTTTGGTAATATTATATAGATTTTAAAGTGGTTTAAAAATTCTTAATAAAAGAGTTTATAGTTGAAAAGGATCAAAGAGTAATTGAACTGATAATAAACATTTTAATAAAATTTGGCTTCGTTCCTTTTCGGGGACGAAAAGATTTAAATGAGGAGGAATGCGGTAACCTGTATTTTTAGACATCCGTTAATTGATAATTAACTGGATTGAATTAGTAAAAATACTGATTTATAGGTTGAAAAAATAGTATTCTGATGATTAAAAATATCAGGATGTTATAAATGGATTTGAAACTATAGTAAATGTTGGACAATAAATATCTGAAAATGATAAATTTTATAGTGAATTAATAAATCCTATAAATAGATATATGCAAACTTTATAGTGTTGGAAACATTAAGTGTATACATATATAAGTACATAAGTGTGTGTGTAACAACCCTGGGTTTTACAACAATTAATTATCGTTGTTTGACAATTAATATTGGTTGTTAATTGTTGTTGGAGTTTTTAAAATCAAGTTTAAATTCTTTTAAATATTGTTAAGAAAATGCGGGCTTTATTCTTGGCCCAAGTCTTTTTTATTTTTATTTTTTTTTACTTTTACTTGGCCTTATCAAAAATTAAAGACCGGGTCCTCATTTTTTTGTTTCGTGTTCATTGGAGAAACCCTAAACAAAATAAAAGAAACGAAAAAAAAATGGCTGCCGTTCTTCTCGTTCGTTCCTCCTTTCAAATTAGGGCTTTTCGATTTGAAGCTTTGCCGTTGTTGATCGATTGATAGAAATTCTCGTGTAGCTTGATGATGCTTCTGCACGCGGCTGCTTCGTTTAGCCAAGGTGAGTGATTTCTTCACTCACATCTAATTTACTCTCGTTATTCGTGAATTTCGTTGTATGCTTACTTGGCTACTGCTTCGAATTTTAATGATTTTGAACTTGCGATTTTGTGTTTTTCTCGGTTGAATTGATATTAGACTTCAGTCACTTGGATTTTGTGAAAATGCTAATTTCTTGATTTTCAAGACTCTGACTTTGTTTAATGTTAAATTCTTGGACGATGATGTTGTTTTCGTTTTGAGCTCAACTATGGCCATTAACTATTGAACTGTTATCGATTTTTGCCTCCTGTCTTGTACAATTGCTACTGCTGTATCACCATACATGTATATTCATGTATCTTTAGTTTGCCCTTGTAACCGTGTCAAATTGCCTTCCCTGATTCACATTATGGGTGCTGCATTACTGTTTGAACATTCACAGAGTGGTTCATTGTCATAGCTCGACAGTTTTGGGATAATGTACATTGTCACTTGGCCATCTTATTGCCTTCCAGTACTGTAAGTTTCATGTAGTAATTGGGGTGTACGATACAGTGGGGCACTGATGGAAATTTATCGGTCATTCATTGTTGCACAGCACGACCATGTTGGATTTCTGGGTAATCACGTTGTTGACTTTGTTTTGAAACATTAGTTAGTAGCTCCATGTTTTGAGTCAAAACTTTATTGACCTGATGCTGCACTGTTCACTGTATATAACGTTGCTGTATCATGTTGCCTTGAACACCTCATTGATCTACTTGCAGTGACACTGCCACTGTTTGATATAATTTGCATTTCCAGTTTCGTTTAGTTGAAACTGTTCCAATTCACTTGTGTTGAGTCCTAATAACCGTGACTTGACCTCTGTATTTGGTTAATGATTTTGGTCATGCTGTGTTGTTTGAAACTGAAATTGAAGATTCACTATCTGTTGTAGTTTGCACATTCATGTGCTTGCTATCCCTCTTGTATTTAGTTGACCTATTGTTGTTAAGTAGTGCAGTGATATTCTTTTCATTCTGGTATGCCATCAGTTGCCACTGCCTGTTTCAATATCCATGTAGTTTTTTTTCAAGATTGCAGTCATGTGTACATTACCCTGATTCATCGATGTAGTTGTTGCCTGTTTCCTTTGTTGAGCTCGAATCTGATACACCGTATTGATGCAGTGAGTTCATCTGCATTTGGTCACTTGTATTCATTTGTTTGCATGCTGTGGTGCCATACTTTTGGTGCCCTCACCTTCATTCTACTTCCTTCAAGTAATTTGTAACACTGCCTTCGTGTACTCGGTCATTCGAACCTTGGTGCTTTAGAGTTGTATTTCCATACCTTTGCTGTATCTGGGCTTGCATTTGTAGTATTCAGTGTGGTGTGGCGTTGAGCTTCACTGATGCTGTTCGCTGTAGTACACATGTACTCTCCTTTCCTGCCCACTGCTGACTCTGTGATCTGGATTCCTTTGTTAGTGCACTTGTATTTGGTACACCCGCCCTTGTACACAGGGTTGATTGGATTTGGTTCTTTCATGTTGTAGTATACCTCACATGTTTACCTCTTTTATTGTCTATTCTTCGCGGCATGTAGTCCAGGTAGTCTGGTAGCACTGTGTTTATTTGTCTGCACTTGTCCAGTGCAGTTCCACTGTGACTTCACTTGATTTGAGTTGATGCCGTTTGATTTTGATGTATTGAGTTTTTTTTGTACATCATTACTGTAGTGGCAAGGCAGTGCACGCAAACGTGAACTGCAGCCACACGGTATTGTTTTTATTGATATTCTAATTGCTTTTGATTTATGGATCTTTTGCGTATTTCCATATGCCGTAGTGGCGAGGCAGTACACGCGTGCGTGTACTGCAGCCCTACCAGTGTTGACCTTTTAATTGATAATTCAATATTCTGAATTGTATTCTGATTTGGTTTAATTTGCTGATTGTTGTTTAGCACTGTTACGTGTTATATTCACCGTTATCCGATTTCTTTATTTAAGGATCGGATAGACGAGATTTATTGTGGCCGTCGTCTATTCATTATTTAATTATTATTGCTTTTGTGCACTAATAACTGAGTTTGAATTAGACTGACCCGCGTATTATTTTCTTTTGAATGTAATACTTGGATCAGACCGAGTATTTACAGGTTGTGGATATCTTACTTTGAGTTGCTGCTTGAGCTGTGAAGTCTCTTCATATCTTATGGAGTTGTCGTCGTCATGTTTAGTAGTCAGTATATCTGTATAGGCTGTTGTATATCCATGTATATTATTCAAGATAATGTACTTGTATATGTAACTTCCAGAGTCGACAGTGTAGTTGTATCATATGTATTGTATCACGTGTATATCAACTGACATCAGTTATATACATACATACATACATACATACATACATAGATATATATATATATATATGAGACTTTCTGTTATATTTGTGTTCCGCATTTACTTTATCTGTGTTGTTCTTATATATATTGTCCTAAACTATTATGAACCATCGTAGTTCGTTTTATACTAGAATTGGGTATGTCGATGAGAGTAAATAAATAGGAGATGAGAAATAAAAATATATACCACTCCTATCGAGATAACCAATACTAGTGTAAGGCCTAACTACGGATGACCGCTCCTATCCAGCCTTATTCTTCGTAATAATAGACAGTATTTCTTTTAATACTCTTTGTTATTGTGAGCATAGAGGTGGGGCGTTACAGTTGGTATCAGAGCTAGGGGTTTATGGACATAATATAAAACATAACTTAGATGGAACGTGTGTTACAACTATTAGTCGATGTTTTATTGTGCTTTGAGTTAAAACTAAAGTTTTAAAATTATGATGAAATTTTTAAAATTTCCTTATTTAAAAATAAAAGTGAATTTGTGTTTTGATGATTGATTGAGTGTGTTCTGTTTATCAGAGTGCACAGCGGAAATAGTGACTGTCTTCGCTGAGTACAACTGGTAACTTTTTGATTTAAAAATAAAAATATGAAATTGAAATAAATTTCATTTGTTGTTTACATAACTGTGTTTAATTTGTTTTCTTTGAAAATTTCGAATCCAATTTGAGAATTCGAAACGGTTACAGTTATGTGAATTTGTTGAGATTTTTGCTGTTTTAAATTATCTTCATTGAAGATAATAGAGTAATTTCTTTGTGTATATTGTAGTGTGCATGCAAATATGAATTGCACGTTACTGCATTAATTTTACGTTGAACCGATGCTTGGTTATGAAACATATTTTGTTGCCGTTATTTTTATAACAGGATTTTTACACCGATGCTAAATTTTTGAAGCCCGGTGTTTTGTTGACATTTTAAAGAATGAAAATTCACTAATATTATATTTAGATGCAAATTATTTTGATGAGATTTTGACGTTTAAAATTTACTCTCGCTTTGACTTCAGTAACCGTCAAATTTTAAAGTGGATTTTCAAGCCGTTATCCCGCAATGCTGATTTTGAGATCCGTTTCTACGGTGTTTTGAGAAGTACAATTTTCATATTGAAATTGTCACTAATGTTGCTGTTTTTATCATGGATTTGCAAATCGTTTTAAAAATAAAATTGTTTTTCAAATTTTTTATAGTTTATGCTTTCAAAAGAATGAGGAAGCGATTTAAACGGTTCAACAAAATCGAGGACTATGAACCCTTTCTTTTACTGATTCGCTTAATTCCGGATTTGTTCGTTTGAGAATGTAGATTATTTATTTTTATAAAATAAATGAAATTGTTTTCAAAATTTTTACAGTTTGCGTTTTCAGAAGAATGAGAAAGTGACTTAAACGTTTCAGCGAAATCGAGGATTATGACCCCTTTCTTTTACTGATTCGTTTAATTCCGGACTTGTCCGTTTGAGAATGTAAAATGTATTTTTGCAACATACACCGTTTTACACTTTCAAGGAAACGATGAAGAGAATCAAACGATTTAGTAAAACACGTGGTATGGGACATGTGAGTTTGCTATTTCGGTTAATTCCGGACTCGTTAATTGAAATATTTGATGTTTTGATGATTTTGATGATTTATGTGCTTTCGAGCCACTATGTTGGACCTTCGGGTCATCTGCTGGACATTCGGGTCATTTGTTGGACCTTCGGGTCATTTGTTGGGCTTTCGGGCCACTCTGATGGACCTTCGGGTCAAATACCAGTACTAGACCTTCGGGTCACTCTGCGGACCTTCGGGTCAATCTGATGGGCGCCAAAATTATGTTGAGTACTTGGTAGGATTCGGCCATTTGTCGATGCACATGCGGCGAACTAAAAACTCGCCATCTGATGGGATCGATCCAACCTTTCATGTTGATTTTCTAGAGTATCTTTATTGATTTCTAGATATTTGTTGAATCTAATTATCTGCAGGTAATTAGATATTTGTTGATATGAGTTCTAATTATCGTTTTTGATAATTAGATATTTGTTGATTTGATTATCGTTTTTGATAATCGAATAATTGTTGATTTGGGATTTGATTATCGTTTTTGATAATCGAATATTTGTTGATTTGATTATCGTTTTTGATAATCGAAAATTTGTTGATTTGATTATCGTTTTTGATAATCGAATATTTGTTGATTTGATTATCGTTTTTGATAATCGAATAATTGTTGATTTGGGATTTGACTATCGTTTTTGATAATCGAATATTTGTTGATTTGATTATCGTTTTTGATAATCGTATATTTGTTGATTTGATTATCGTTTTTGATAATCGAATAATTGTTGATTTGAGATTTGATTATCGTTTTTGATAGTCGAATATTTGTTGATTTGATTACTGTTTTTGATATTCGAATATTTGTTGATTTGATTATCGTTTTTGATAATCGAATATTTGTTGATTTGATTATCGTTTTTGATAATCGAATAATTTGTTGATTTGAGATTTGATTATCGTTTTTGATAATCGAATATTTTTTGATTTGATTATCGTTTTTGATAATCGAATAATTTGTTGATTTGAGATTTGAGATTTGATTATCGTTTTTGATAATCGAATATTTGTTGATTTGATTATCGTTTTTGATAATCGAATATTTAATGATTTGAGATTTGATTATCGTTTTTGATAATCGAATATTTGTTGATTTGATTATCGTTTTTGATAATCGAATATTTATTGATTTGATTATCGTTTTTAATAATCGAATATTTGTTGGTTTGATTTTTTTTTTTGATAATCGAATAATTGTTGATTTGGGATTTGATTATCGTTTTTGATAATCGAATATTTGTTGATTTGATTATCGTTTTTGATAATCGAATAATTTGTTGATTTGAGATTTGAGATTTGATTATCGTTTTTGATAATCGAATATTTGTTGATTTGATTATCGTTTTTGATAATCGAATATTTATTGATTTGAGATTTGATTATCGTTTTTGATAATCGAATATTTGTTGATTTGATTATCGTTTTTAATAATCGAATATTTGTTGGTTTGATTTTTGTTTTTGATCAATGGATAATTGTTGATTTGAATTCTGATTATCTTTGTTGATAATTAGACCTTTGTTGTTTTCTGATTATCTATTTGGTAATTAGATTTGGCTGAGAATTTGTGAATTTATTTCATGAAATTAAAAGATTTCTTTGGTGTTTATATTCTCGACGTTTATTTTTCCAGCTTAACCAGTTTATGTTAGAAAAATAATTTTTACTGACGCCTTTAATTATGGAAATTGCGGGGACGCAATTTTTATAAGGAGGGGAGTCTATAACAACCCTGGGTTTTACAACAATTAATTATCGTTGTTTGACGATTAATATTGGTTGTTAATTATTGTTGGAGTTTGTAAAATCAAGTTTAAATTCTTTTAAATATTGTTAAGAAAATGCGGGCTTTATTCTTGGCCCAAGTCTTTTTTATTTTTATTTTTTTTACTTTTACTTGGCCTTATCAAAAATTAAAGACCGGGTCCTCATTTTTTTGTTTCGTGTTCATTGGAGAAACCCTAAACAAAATAAAAGAAACGAAAAAAAAGGGCTGCCGTTCTTCTCGTTCGTTCCTCCTTTCAAATTAGGGCTTTTCGATTTGAAGCTTCGCCGTTGTTGATCGATTGATAGAAATTCTCGTGTAGCTTGATGATGCTTCTACACGCGGCTGCTTCGTTTAGCCAAGGTGAGTGATTTCTTCACTCACATCTAATTTACTCTCGTTATTCGTGAATTTCGTTGTATGCTTACTTGGCTACTGCTTCGAATTTAATGATTTTGAACTTGCGATTTTGTGTTTTTCTCGGTTGAATTGATATTAGACTTCAGTCACTTGGATTTTGTGAAAATGCTAATTTCTTGATTTTCAAGACTCTGACTTTGTTTAATGTTAAATTCTTGGACGATGATGTTGTTTTCGTTTTGAGCTCAACTGTGGCCATTAACTGTTGAACTGTTATCGATTTTTGCCTCCTGTCTTGTACAATTGCTACTGCTGTATCACCATACATGTATATTCATGTATCTTTAGTTTGCCCTTGTAACCGTGTCAAATTGCCTTCCCTGATTCACTGATGGGTGCTGCATTACTGTTTGAACATTCACTGAGTGGTTCATTGTCATAGCTCGACAGTTTTGGGATAATGTACATTGTCACTTCGCCATCTTATTGCTTTCCAGTACTGTAAGTTTCATGTAGTAATTGGGGTGTACGATACAGTGGGGCACTGATGAAAATTTATCGGTCATTCATTGTTGCACAGCCCGACCATGTTGGATTTCTGGGTAATCACGTTGTTGACTTTGTTTTGAAACATTTGTTAGTAGCTCCATGTTTTGAGTTAAAACTTTATTGACCTGATGCTGCACTGTTCACTGTATATAACGTTGCTGTATCATGTTGCCTTGAACACCTCATTGATCTACTTGCAGTGACACTGCCACTGTTTGATATAATTTGCATTTCCAGTTTCATTTAGTTGAAACTGTTCCAATTCACTTGTGTTGAGTCCTAATAACCGTGAGTTGACCTTTGTATTTGGTTAATGATTTTGGTCATGCTGTGTTGTTTGAAACTGAAATTGAAGATTCACTATCTGTTGTAGTTTGCACATTCATGTGCTTGCTGTCCCTCTTGTATTTAGTTGACCTATTGTTGTTAAGTAGTGCAGTGATATTCTTTTCATTCTGGTATGCCATCAGTTGCCACTGCCTGTTTCAATATCCATATAGTTTTTTTTCAAGGTTGCAGTCATGTGTACATTACCCTGATTCATCGATGTAGTTGTTGCCTGTTTCCTTTGTTGAGCTCGAATCTGATACACCGTATTGATGCAGTGAGTTCATTTGCATTTGGTCACTTGTATTCATTTGTTTGCATGCTGTGGTGCCATACTTTTGGTGCCCTCACCTTCATTCTACTGCCTTCAAGTAATTTGTAACACTGCCTTCGTGTACTCGGTCATTCGAACCTTGGTGCTTTAGAGTTGTATTTCCATACCTTTGCTGTATCTGGGCTTGCATTTGTAGTATTCAGTGTGGTGTGGCGTTGAGCTTCACTGATGCTGTTCGCTGTAGTACACATGTACTCGCCTTTCCTGCCCACTGCTGACTCTGTGATCTGGATTCCTTTGTTAGTGCACTTGTATTTGGTACACCCGCCCTTGTACACAGGGTTGATTGGATTTGGTTCTTTCATGTTGTAGTATACCTCACATGTTTACCTCTTTTATTGTCTATTCTTCGCGGCATGTAGTCCAGGTAGTCTGGTAGCACTGTGTTTATTTGTCTGCACTTGTCCAGTGCAGTTCCACTGTGACTTCACTTGATTTGAGTTGATGCCGTTTGATTTTGATGTATTGAGTTTTTTTTGTACATCATTACTGTAGTGGCAAGGCAGTGCACGCAAACGTGAACTGCAGCCACACGGTATTGTTTTTATTGATATTCTAATTGCTTTTGATTTATGGATCTTTTGCGTATTTCCATATGCCGTAGTGGCGAGGCAGTACACGCGTGCGTGTACTGCAGCCCTACCAGTGTTGACCTTTTAATTGATAATTCAATATTCTGAATTGTATTCTGATTTGGTTTAATTTGCTGATTGTTGTTTAACACTGTTACGTGTTATATTCACCGTTATCCGATTTCTTTATTTAAGGATCGGATAGACGAGATTTATTGTGGCCGTCGTCTATTCATTATTTAATTATTATTGCTTTTGTGCACTAATAACTGAGTTTGAATTAGACTGTCCCGCGTATTATTTTCTTTTGAATGTAATACTCGGGTCAGACCGAGTATTTACAGGTTGTGGATATCTTACTTTGAGTTGCTGCTTGAGCTGTGAAGTCTCTTCATATCTTATGGAGTTGTCGTCGTCATGTTTAGTAGTCAGTATATCTGTATAGGTTGTTGTATATCCATGTATATTATTCAAGATAATGTACTTGTATATGTAACTTCCAGAGTCGACAGTGTAGTTGTATCATATGTATTGTATCACGTGTATATCAACTGACATCAGTTATATATATATATATATATATATATATATATATATATATATATATATATATATATATGAGACTTTCTGTTATATTTGTGTTCCGCATTTACTTTATCTGTGTTATTCTTATATATATTGTCCTAAACTATTATGAACCATCGTAGTTCGTTTTATACTAGAATTGGGTATGTCGATGGGAGTAAATAAATAGGAGATGAGAAATAAAAATATATACCACTCCTATCGAGATAACCAATACTAGTGTAAGGCCTAACTACGGATGGCCGCTCCTATCCAGCCTTATTCTTCGTAATAATAGACAGCATTTCTTTTAATACTCTTTGTTATTGTGAGCATAGAGGTGGGGCGTTACAGTGTGTATAAATATAATATATATGTATATACATTGTGATTTGGAAGTTATACTTTGAATTAAAAATATAATATAAAAACAAGATTAAATAAAAGCTTTAATATATATATATATATATATGTTTTTTGAAATTTATAAATATAGGAATAAAATATCAAGGAAATATAATATATATATATATAGTAAATATAATATAAAATTTTAAAACATATTAAAAATATTAAATAACATGAAATTAATTAAGGTAAGTGTTATGACATAACTATTAACAAGTGTAAAAGGTTGAAGCACGTTTTAAAACATTTGTAACAATTTTGTCATGCATAACTACAAATATCCTAATTTTATTTTTCTTTTCATTTTAAATTTAATGAATAAAGGAAACAAGTTATATAAACACATCTACTTCCCTTTCTCTTTCACTTCCTTCATAATTTCAAAACTTAAAAACTTGTAAAACAATAGCAGATAAAAAAAACAAAAGCAGGTTTCAAATCATCTCAAATCTGATGCAAACCAACTTAAATCAAAAGCAAGCTATAAATTCAAAGCAATCGAATAAGAAGATCAGATTCAACTCATAAACATCAAGTATTAGATTCAAATTCAACATCAAGTAACAGATCAAAGATTCAAGCTTCAGTTCAATTAACAATTTAGATCAAAGCAAAAAACTTCCAGGCTTTCTCTGTTAACATTCCAGGTGAGTAAACAAAACAACATCTTGTTTTAACTTGGTACAATTTTATGAAACAATGATGTGATAATTGTTGTATAGATGTGAAATTATGCCTGCATGTTATAAATATGAAGTGATATAAGTGTGCGTGCCTGAGAACAAAATATTTGTTCTGTTCTTGCTTTACAGGTTTCAAACCTATTCTAAAATCAAGATCTGATCCTCTGATCCCTTCTAGATTTGATTATTCAAACAAAAATTGTTTAAAATAGTAAGAGCTTAAATTTAAAAATAGTTTACGTATGTTTAGTTTATAAATTCCTAAAAAATCAAGAAAAAATCAGTGGAAACCTTAAAACATATTAAAATAAAACATCATGATTTGCAGATTCATCTTTATAATCTGAATCGTCTTTGAAAACTAAGATTTTTGAAAGAAAAATCAAGATTTTTAGTTTCGTTTTGAATGAGATATTTATGGTTGATTAGAAATTGGGTTTGAATGATTGCTGGTGATCGGAGGGTGGTGAGGCCTCGAGTTCGCTATAGGGGGTAGCTAGGAAGATGTCGGGTTTGGTAAAAATGGGAGTTGGATTTATCATCCATCATGCCGGCGGCTGGGCATCGGAGTAGGGTTTTGGGATCAGTTTTGGTCGAGGTTGATGTTTAGGCGACTGCATCATCTCTGGAGCATCGGGGTTCATCGTACTGGGGGGAATAGTTGAGTGGATGGTCGACGAAGGTGTGGATGGAGGTTCGTGATCTCTAGTGGTCGGCAACGTCGGGACGAGGTGGTTCTTGGTTGATGTTTTGCTGTCCCAGTTCGATTGTGTAGCTCGTTTTTGATTGAGGGTTTAGGTGGAAGTCTGGGTGGTCGGGATCGAATGTGTAGGTGAATGTCGATGTGTTGGAGGTGTCGGCGGTGGTCAGAGTTGCCTCGATCAACGTTGCACATGCATGAGGCCTGGGTGTCAATGTTTGGAGAAGGAAGTGTGGGCTCGGGGATGAACTCGAGAAATGATGGTGATGCCTGGATTTGGTCTTGTGTAGCTCGCGAGTGGTTTTGCTTGCAACAGGTTTTAAAGTTTCAAACATATTAAGTTTTTAAAAGAAAAAAAAAAGAAATACTCGGGTCTGGACTCGAGTACATACTAGGTTGAACCCGAAGTGAATGATTTATAACAATTTTAAAATTTAAATGAAAGCAAGTTTTTTTGAAATTTAAAATAAATCAAGTTTAAACCTTTTCTTAAATAAATGTTCTTTTATATATAATAAATATTCTATTAAAATAATTGGTTTAAGGAAGTTGAATGATTTATGTTACATAAATCAATTAAGTAGATTCTTAAATTTATTTAAAACTTAATTTAAATATGTAATTAAGTAGTCAATTAAAGGAGTAATATGTTTTTATATTATATGTTAATGATAAGGGATTTCAATATTTATTAAATAAGAGCTTAATAACGATTTGGAAATTAATAAGGAAAAGGTTTATCTTAAAGTTAATTAAGGTCTTGGATAATTAATGAAGTAATTAAAGAGAAATTAATTAATTAATGATTAAGGATTAATTAATTAATAATTAAGGATTATAAATTTATTAATTAGAGATTAATTAATTGGTAAATAGAGATTTATTAATTGGAAATTATAGATTAGTTAATGTAAGTAATTACTTAAATGATAATTACTTAATGTAAGTAATTAAAGGATCAATTTGTTAAGGGTTAATTAATTTAATTAGTAATTAGAGGATAATTAATTAATAATTAAAGGTTAATTAATTGAGGATAATTAACCAATGGGATAATTACTTAATGAAAGTAATTATGGATAATTAATTTAGATTGATAATTAAAGAAGGACTAATTAATAGTTGTAATTAATTAATGTTAAGTAAGTAGGATTTAAAAGCAATTAAATTAACTAGAAATGGTACAACTAATTTATCTTGCTTATGGATGATTAAGATATATTGAATGACTTAAATTATTTGATATCTCTAATATGTGATTTGTGATGCTTTGTGATATGAGATACTTTGGTTGAACTGTGATATTGTGGGTTATCTATCTAAGATAAATAGTTGTGTGAATATGAAATCCTGAATATAAATTGTATTGTTTAAACTTAAACATTTGGCTTAAAGAATAACATTGGATTCGAAGAGACCGGGGTCGGGTATCAGGAAATGCCCGAAACCACTTCAATTTGTAATCTACAACAATTCTTTATAGATTTGATATGTTTAATCAATAGGCTAGAATGGAATAATTTAAGTAAACTAGGCTATTGAAACTATGTAGTGCTACTTAGGGATTGATTTGTGAAATAAGTGTTTACTATAATAAGATTAGAACTCGTAGTAAGGTACGAGATAACCCAGGTTTTCAAATTAGCCATATAATTCAGTATTTCCAAATCATATGGGTTTACTCATGCAGGTTTCCAGCCTGACTCGGGTGTTACGTTATTGTAATGCTTGGGTCAGATTTAGTATTACAGATTTTCAGGTTAGGACGTTTTGGAGCCTCGAAGGCGAGCTGGATGACCGGAACGTATGGAGTATATTCTGCTGTGTAATAGAGTTTGTATTGATGATAGTCTGGGACAGGTTGTACAACTCTCCAGTTTTTTTGAGCATTGTTGTACTCTGATATTGTATGTAAAGTAACAATTACAGCTTTCTTTGTATAAATGCTATTATTTGATATTATATTTAATCCGCTGCGAATGTGAGATGATGTTGTTTTCTGTTCTTCTTCTACCATTTTCTTCTTTTTTCTAACAATTTGAAACTTCTGGCATTCGATAGCTTGGCACTTCTACCATAAACGTATTTGCATCGATTTTTCGGTGTCAAAATTTTTGAGTCGTTGCATCTTCATTCATTTATTTCACTGTTATCACTTTCCTAGCAAAATTCATTGTCATTTTCTCTCTTATCTTCATCTTCTAATGGTCGAAATTATCCTGGCCTCCATGGCTAAAAAATTTCCCAAACAAGACTGAATTAAATCAATATTAAAAGTGGTTTATGCCTATTGATATTTGCAAAATTATGAGGTTGATTCAAGAATCAAAGAGCCTTTTTTTTAATCTTTCAAGGTGCATTCTTTTGGCTACACATTAAGGTAAAATTGTACTTTTATTTATTTATGTGTTTATCTAGTTTATATGATTTAGATCTTTTACAGATCATATTGAATATACGCTTTTCTACTTGGCATGGATTAAATCCCTTTTATCACATCTCCTTAAATAATATATGTTCATAATGTAATTTGATTTAGTTCCATTTAGTGTTATACCCTTTTTTGATTACATATGCATCTTGTAAACATTAGAGCTATCACATGTTACATCTTATTTAATTTGTTGTTTGTGTCAATCATATGTTTGGATCTGAAACTTCATAACAAAATTATATATGCCTGAGTTGTCCTTTCTTTGTTTTGGAAATTATTATTCAACAAAAAGAATTTTTTTGATTGAAATCTAATTTTAAATTAATTAATATGATTTTATTTTACTTGTTGTACATATATATGCACATACATACAAACATAAATAAGTTGCATATTTTGTTTATTTGAAATCATTTGAAAATTAAATATTAGTTTTTATACGATTTTTGGTTGAATATAATTCTTTTCATTATTGTATACTTTTGTTTAAAAGTTGCTTTAAAAATACATAAGTTGACTTTTACGTAAAATATCATAAGTATATAAATCCTTCATAATTTAATGTTAGTCTTTTGATTTGTTAACTTTAATTCTTGGTACATATACTAAATTGCAAACCTTACAAATACGTATGTTATTTTAGTTTTAAAACATAGTTTGCAGCTAATTATACATGTGTATATGTGTATGTATGTTATTTTAAATCAAAGTTTATAAAATGGACTTTTGTGTAGAATCACAAATTTAACTTTAAAATCATCCTAAGTTGAAACTTGATTCATACTTGTTATATTTTGAAACATAAAAATGGTCAATATTAATTTTATATGCATGTATGTTTAGGAGTTTAATTGTTGATTTGACATGGCATTGAATGAATGAGTAAAAGAAGGAGAAAAGTCCTCCATCTTTTCTTCTTCATAAATGCGTACTTTAACTCATTAATTGTCTTGTTATAAATATATGTTATCATTTGTCTATTATTACAGTAATTTTAACATATTATATATAAGTGTAAGAAAACTATTTTCAAATCTATCTATTGCAACTACTAAGCCCTCTAACTGCTGAATAAAGCACTCACGATTGCATGGAGTTTTCTCTCAAAGCAACATTACCCATTAGGAGATGAGCATTACTCATTTGGTGACCATCCACACTCAAGTTGATACCCTTAACTCTAAGACATACATCTACAAATAATCAAGTAGTAGCACCACATGACCTGCTGCTCATTCCTTATTTCTTCAATAGTTACTGTGTAATGAGCATGCACTCGCGTTGATGAGTTGCAAAATCGATAGTCTTACATCTAATGTCAGTTAATTTGTTCACGCCAACCCATTATTATACACTGCACGTCGGCTTGAAATTCGCTATCTAAGGCTGGATCTTTTGGCCATGGCTTGAAAATGAAGTATCCAGATTCTTCCTAAAACCACATATTATGGAGAACATGCTACACCGATCAAAAGTTCTAAGTTTCAATGAAATCAAACTAAGATATGCCACTTTGAAGATCCTATCTCATTGTCTTAAGCTTGCTTCGGGCCTTCTCGAGGTGGTCCCTGCATAAGCTCCGAAGCAGCTTCAATATCGATCAATAACCTACCATTGGTACCAATTGAAAATTACCATAAGGATATTGCAACATCCCTTTTCTAAGGCCCAAAACTAACCGTTACGGATGCTGTAGTCATCCATAATTATTAATACTCGGTGACAAAATGCGGCTATGTTAATCATATCAATAATCAGAAGCACACGAATATGAAAAAAAATTCAAACACAATTTAATAACAAATTTTCACGTTGCATTTCAGAAATGATATTTCATATTCAGTACATAATCGAAACACGTTTAGAGAAAATATAATTACTACAAAATACTCCAAGAGCGACGTATGTAGATGCCCTTTTAATAGATCAGAGTCAAATATTTGGCAATTTTACAACTTTTCTATTACACCCGAATAAATAAAATGAAACTACATAGCGGATTAGAATAGAAATCCTACACAACTAGATTGCCTCCTATACATCTTTGGAAGCTTATTCATCCTACTGGAAAACCATAAAAAAAACCCGTACTCTCGACCAAATCAAATTAATTTTGAGAACCTGAGAGCTTAAAGGGGAAAACGAAAAATTCGAGTCCGATAAAAAGTCTAGTATGAATAATAACCTACCATCTTGAAAAAAATAGATATCTAGTGAGACCATAACGTTGAAAGTATCGGGTTTTTCCCTCACTAATATCATAACCAACATATAATAACCATACATTGTGCACCAACATCCACAATGGTTAAAACGTAACATAATATGATAATATGCAAAGTGCAACATGCCCTGGATTTCCCATCCAAATTTATCTGGCTACCTGCCTAAATTTATAGTTTCTAGGGTCACTACAAACCTATTAGTTTTCATGCGTTGACCAATAACCTGTTTCAATCTTAAGGATAATCTGTTTGCTTTATAGTTTCCATGGGATCACTAAGAACCTTTTAGTTTTCATGGGCTGACTAACAAACTTCAATCATAGTTTTCATGGGATGACTATAAACCAATCGGATTCTCCAATAAGATCTCCCAAATCATATTTTTCAAGGGATCACTATGAACCTATTGATTTCTATCAATAACATTATCTAGACATAGTTTTCATGGGATCAATAAGTACCTATTGGACCCTTCCAATAACATTTCTCGTGATATAGTTTTTATGGGATGACTATGAACCTATTGATCTCTTCCAATACCCTATCTAAATCCATAATATTTTAATTAGTTCTGAGCATTCTATACTTTTGGTCTACCTGACCCCCAAGATGAAATTCTACTCACTAAGCAGTTAACTCTATTGATACTCACTATCGGGTCAACCTAGCCAGTTATCCTACCCTTAGTACCCCAAAATGCAATTATGGGTCTTAGATGATGTGAGTAAGTGTTAACCCTCCTTTCGGCAAGGCCACAGACATGCGGATTTAACTAAGTCAACTTCTCATTTATTGAGGCTGAAGTATGATGGATTCAGTTTAAAATGATGAAGTTCACTTGGATACGCCGCTCGGTCGAGAAGTGGAGAAGTTACATGGCTCGGTCTAGAAGTTGTGGATCGTTTGGCATGGATGGCTCAGTCTGGATGTTCTAGGTCGCTCGGCATTAGGTAGTAGCTCTACAAATGCCGCTCGGCATAGGGCAGTGGCTTGGCAAATGCCACTCGGCACAAGGTGTGGTTCTGCATTGGTCATCGCTTGGCAAAAGGTATGGTTCGGCGTTGGACGTCGCTCGGCATTGTACCTTGATCAGCATTGGACGTCGCTCAGCATTGTACCTTGCTCTTACAACAACAAAAGTTGTTATTGGTTGCATTTGTTAGTGGCGTTTAATGTTATATGCAATAGTTGATCATTTTAAAATATAAAAATCAATAAAGAAACACAACTAATTGACTCCCGCCAATATTTCACTAAAATTTAGCTGTAATTTTATGCGGTCGCTCATATCTCTTTTTACCCTTAACATTTTCTTCGTCCTTCTCAAATGACGATGAAAACCTTGAAAAAGGTTATTCAGAAACTCTGAATCTCTCTCATCCTTTTTTATCAATTACCATTCGATAGGCTTCATCACAAAATTTCTTATGTTCTTGCTCGTGAAATTCGACGCATCTATCCTCCCTAAACGCTAGCACTAGAAATATGGTTGAAAAATTCGTCCTCTACCTTGCACAATTCAGCTCTTATGAGGTATTTAAAAACCGATTTTCTTCTCTGTTACCATTTTGAACTGGATTAGATCAGTTTTGTTTGAGGTTATTATTTGAATTTGTTGCTTGAGTTGGTTTCTGTTTGTCCAAAATGTAAATTGGTTGATTCTTAGATTATGTTGTTAGAGTTAGTTGCTTGAATTACTTGATTTCTGTTTATCCAAAATTTGCTCAGCTATTTATTTTTCTATTTAGCATTATTAAATGTATTTTTTGAGTATTCGGTACCATCAATGACCTTTATATCTCAGTTGCTAACTTAGTGCTTTGACCAAATAAACTGTCATTTGGATGACTTATCTATTCTGGAAGAACATTTATTTTGATGCTTGAAGGGCTCCCGCGTTAAATTTTTTGAACACAATTTAGATATGGTCTTTGACTATAATTTTTTATATATATACTTCATTTAACAGTTGCAATAGGAGAGTTATATTGGTAGAGTACACATGAAGCATAGGAGATGTAGTGAAGAAGCATGGTCTGAAACTCCATATTGATGGTGCTCATATGTTGAATGCTTCTATTGTATGTTTCTATATTAATTCTTCATATCATCTCGAGGGATTCATTGTTAAAAGTAAAGATTAGTCGGTGCATTATAGAATAATCTTAAATTTAGAAAGTTGATATAACGAAGTGGTTGATCTAGATAATTAGGATTTTAAAACTGATGCAGGTGATCCAATTTCAGTATATCATGAAAATTGCTTAACAAACATGAGTGTGAATTGTTAATAAGATAAACATTGGAAGTTCTGGTTTCCAAGCTTGTACAAGAAATTAATTCGTTTTTGTGACACTCATTTATTGCATTTTGGCTATTTTTTGGACTGTCTTAGGTATATATGAGCGACTTATTGAAACAAAAATGTAGTTATGTTTGTCTAAATGTTTGGATGCACCATTTGGATATGTTATTGTTGGTTTAGAAAGCTTTATTACCAAGGTAATGTACATTTAGGTCTCCAAATTGAATAAGTGCACCAATTGCTTTAATTTTATTTTTTTAGTGACTATCATTTATTTGATAAGCAATAAAACTAAGAAAAACATTTTGAGGGATGAGACAAGTTGGAGTATTAACAACAATAGCTTATTTTGCTTTAAAGATAACATTAGCAAAATTGTCCTTGATTACAAGAAAGAGGAGGTACTTGTAGATTTTCTTCTTGACCTTCTTAGTATGATGATGAAAGAAAAATCTTATTTAATTATCTTTTGTCACCGAAATAATTTTGATTGCTGATTGGTTGAATCAAACTGAACAACTCTCTACATGTACATCTACAATTGAAGCCAATTTGGTTGGTTTCTTACTTTTTAATGTGCATACTTGTTAATCTTATTAAATTTATTTACACTTTACATATGCAATTAGTATTTAGATTTAAGCTTGTTGTGTGCTATATTCTTAAAATTTAAAACTATATAAACACCCTTGTGCTATTAGTTTTTCCCTATTTTATGAGCTGGAAAGTGTAATTGTTTGTTCAAAAAACCTTTTGACTTATGCATATTTATTGATATGGGTTTTCTATTTTCTTGGGTCTTTTTTCTTTTCGGGACTCAAATCTTGTTCAGTTCAAAAACTGCATCCATGTAGGAGTAGTTAAAATGTGAGACCAATTACATAGTAAAAAATATTTTATTAATGTGGATCTTAATCAGTGTGTAATTTAGTTATTTATTGAAACAATATTTTTGTCCGTTTAACAAAATAAACGCGTCATACATACATATATACATATTATAGTTGTAATATGATTTTTATAATGCCCAGATTATAAGTAATGAATGTTTTTATAGTAAATATGCAAATTGTATGGCTTGGATAATCCATTGAGGGTGCAAGAATGGTTAGCGTAGTAATATAGCTAACTATGGCATCCCATCTATGTTTATTAGAATGAAACTTTACTTAAAGTACTTTATCTATTTTAGATTGTTTATATTTATTGTTTTATGATTTTTGTATTTATAGGGGCTTCTATTCCAATTATATGAACCATGGAGTTTGGAGCATCTCAGCACGGGTTTTATTATACAACTTCATATAAGTAAGCAAAAATTAAATTATATAATTTATACCATTAACATTAATTAAGGGTTCCTTTTTGTATTAAATACGGCTTTGGTTTACTTTACCTTTCACTTTCACCTTTTTGGTGCAATATAAAATCTCTGCTTATCTTAATTTTGAGCTTATCTGCTTACCGGGAGATCATCTTCTTTTATGCATATGTTTAATGTAGAATGTTATTGGATATGATGTAAATAATAATTCCAATATATATAAGGGCTTATATGGAAAAATTAATACAAAAACAAGTTTACTTATTTTAGAAAAACTCTACATTGCTGCATATGATTCAATCTTAAGATGTTTCATGTAATATGCATATTTATATAATTCATAACAAGGACATATGCCGATTATATTCAAAATTTCATATTATTATTTTTATGTACTTAAGCCTTTTAAAAAAATCCAAAAGCAAGGAGAATGAGAAATACTTGTTGTCTATGCGAAGATACGAACTAAAGCAGAGGTAGTGGGAGTGGATATCTTGATCTTGGTTTTCTGTTTCAAATCATTGTCTGGATTTATATATATGTATATAGTATAAGCTTCCAAAATAGTTGTTTCCACCCCTGTGACCAACTTTGACTAACCGCTCGAATGTGTCGGTTAACATATGTAAAAAAGCCAAACTGTTTTAACATACATTTGGAACTGTTTAAAATTTAGACTTGTTCTTCAATGTATTACTTTTTTTCTTAATACTTTTACCTACATTTGAAACAGTTTTAATTATCATCAGTTTCTTTATTTAAGATACATATAATATTACACATACATAAGTCTTTGTTCTTTGGTAAATTGTAATGTATGTACCGCTAGTATGTTTGTAGTGTATGCTTGCTTGTTTCTTAACTTAAGTTGCCTAGTAATAGAAGTATTTTTCCTTTACTTTTTATTGCCAACATACTCATTTTATTTTCCCTTTACAATAACTTATTCTAATTTGATTCCATATGTCGTAGGCTTCGACTAAGCAATTCAGCACTATGCAATACATTTACTTTCATTGACATATCAGAAAATGCCCAGATCAGTGCACGTTGAGGTGTGTTTGTCGACGTATTAAAATTGTTGGGCTTGTTTTTCTTATTATGTTTGGTGTACAAACATTTCACCCTATATTATAAATGTAACCAAAAATATTTCAGTATCCCACCTCAATAATTTGGTAGCAACCTGGGTGATATTTTTGTGGTCGATCAACAATTTGGTACCAATCTAGGTGCTAATGTTAGGGCGACAATTGGAGTTGGTTAGATGATATGCACTTGAAATGGAGATGGGCCATATCATGGCGGTAGTCTTCAACCCATTGCTACAACAGCCAATGCAGATTGTGGTCCATAATACTAGTAGTAGGACTAGTATCGATCAAGGAAGGACACGGTCTCATCATTGTCGACTTGGTTGCACTTTCAGGTATTTTATAGATATAATTAAAAAATTTCTAGAATGATGTATAGTCAGTATAAGTTATAATTGATTGATTAGGAGAGTAGAGTTGATTGATTTAGGATTGTTTTTATTAGCTTATAGTAGACTCCAGTGCAGTTTATGTTAGTTTTTAGTGGTTTTATTGTAGAAGGAGATGAATTTGGTTGCGGAAGAGGCAAAAAGCTTGGTTTACAGTTAATATGCAAAAACATCCACTGACACATATTGGGTATAGGGAGATGGGTAGTTATCCACTTATCTTATATCTTTAGTTTTTAGCTATAACGTTTCCCTTTTAAGTCATATAATCAACGATGTATTCATAATTTCTTAGTCTGATTGCATTAGCTTTAGATCCTTGGATATGCTTAAGGCAATTTCACATTCTTATTTAATAATATTACTTGTTCAGCAACTAGTGCACAAGTTGTTCACAATATAAGTTTGTACCTTGAACATGATAGTTCCAATTTTTATAATTTGCAAGTGAGAAATAATAATAAATTATTAATAATAATAAATTAACCAAACTAATAAAAATAAAATAAGTTTTGTTAAAATTAAATAACTTTTACAAAATTAACCATGTTTAAGTTAACTAAAATTTATAAATAACAATAATATAACTAATTTAACATAGTTCTATAAATGATGATGATGATGATTAATCAAATAAGTTTATAAAAATTGACTAAGTTTATAATAATACTAATATAACTACGTTTATATTAACTCAATTTTATAAATAATAATACTGTAACTAATTTAACAAAGTTTTATAAATAATAATGATGACAACGATGATGAATTAACTAAGTTTATAAAATTAACCAAGTTTATATAATAATAATATAATTAATTTAACCTTGTTTTTTATTAATAATAATAAATTAACTAAGTTAACCAAATTAATAAAAATTAACTAAGTTTTGTTAAAATTAAACAAGTTTTATAAAGTTAGTTAAGTTTAAGCTAACTAAATTTCATAAATAATAATATAACTAATTTAACAAAGTTTTATAAATAATAAGAATGTTTATGATGACGATGAATTAACCATGTTTATAAAAATTAACTAATTTTATAATAATAATAATATAATTAATTTAACTGAGTTTTAGTAATAATAGTAATAATAAATTAACTAAGTTAACCAAGTTAATAAAATTAACTAAGTTTTGTTAATATTAACTAAGTTTAAGCTAACCAAATTTTATAAATAATAATAATATAACTAATTTAACAAAGATTTATAAATAACGATGGTGATGATATATTAACTTTGTTTATAAAATTTGGCTAAGTTTATAATAATAATATAATTAAGTTAACCGAGTTTGAATAATAATAATAATAATAATAATAATATTAATAATAATAATATTAATAATAATAATAATAATAATAATAATAATAATAATAATAATAAATTAAGTTAAGCAAGTTAATGAAAATTAACTAGGCTTTGTTAAAATTAAACAAGTTTTATAAAATTAACTAAGTTTAAGTTAACTAAATTTTATAAATAATAATAATATAACTAATTTAAAAACATTTTATATATAACTATAAGATTGGACTATATTTATTTCATTTCGTTTATAACTTTGATTATTTATATGACATTATTTATAATATGATATACTCGTACAATGTTGTAGATGTTTGTTATTAGATTTGAAGTCCTACGAATTAACATAATTATTTGACTATATGTTGTGCTTTCACTTGTGCAGGCTTTGGATTTCCGAAGAGAGCAAAGTTGAAATTTTATGGTGCTAGCTCTTGCGCATGCGATAAAGAATTATGGGTAATCAAGCGTTTTGTTAGCACTAGTTTGGTATAACATTTTATTAGTACTAGGTGTGTACATTTGTATATGAATGGTTATTGTATGTGAGTTTGGTCATTTTATCAAAAAACTATTATATTAGAATGGTTATGGATATGTTATTTGATTATATGATTAATATGTTTTTTAATTACTTAAATATGATGGTTATGTGAGTGATTGTTGATTGATATAGTTGAAGCAAAATAGACATGAACAAGAAATAATAGCATGAAAAAATGGTACAAAATGATCAACAACTTTTAGTAGCGTTTCAAAAACACTACTGAAATACATATAGTGGCGTTGAGTAAACGCAACCCTAAAGTAGCTGTAAAGTTGGAAACTCTATTGGTAGCTCCAAAAAACCTTTTGGTGGCGTTTTTAAAATGTTACAAAAAGATTTTTGGTGGCGTTTAGGAAACACTATAATAAAAGGATTTATAATGGTGTTGAAATAAATGCAACTAAAAACCATGGATTTTAGTTGCGGGCTTTATCACGACATTTATCAAAATGCTACCATAAGTTTTGGTAGCTTTTCTGTGCGCCACCAAAAATAATATTTCTTGTAGTGTCGGCATTTGACGTCGCTCGGCATTGTACCTCGCTTGGCGGTGGACATCGCTCGGCATTGTACCTCGCTCGGGGTTGGACATCGCTCGGCATCGGACGTCGCTCGGCATTGTTCCTCGCTTGGCATTGGACGTCACTCGGCATTAGTGAGACGCTCGGCATTGGCGAGGTCAGGGTCGCTCGGCATTAGTAAGACGGCCGGCCTAGGCGGTTCGGCAAATGCCGCTCGGTCAGGGACAAAGGATGTACATAGCTCAGTCATTGATGGTGTGGGCTGGTCAGCATGGGTCGGTTGAGACGGGAAGTATGGCTCGACTATGGCCTTAATGGGCCCGGACTACTAAGGAAGCCCAACAACTCAGGATTTGCCTACAAATACAGCATGTGGGAGTTCAGAAAAGGGATCATCTTCTCTTCGGCTCTTCGTTCTTCTACTTTCTAAAGTCTACACTATTCTGCCATTCTGTTACTGTAATCGTTTATTATATCAATAAAAAGAAAACTTCTGGAGTGGACGTTGGCCGGAGTTAGCCGAACCACTATAAGTTTGTTGTTCTCTACTGCTTTCATTTTAATTCTGACAGTTCTTCATATTATTACTCTATACATACATTCTGTTTGTTATATGTGACTGTTAGTTGGTGCTTACATTAACATTTTGGGTGTTAGTGACCAATTTTGGCGCTAACATTTTGGTTCTTTCACTAAGAGAGCTAACACTCGGGAACTTTGGAGTTTGGATTTTGGATTGAAAAGCTTAGGAACTCAGATTTCAGAAAGCAATGGTTAGACCACCAGTAAGGAAGCAAGCAGCAGAAAGAAGCAATCGGGAGGGAAGTCAAGAAGCTTCCTATGGAGCTGGAGCAGGCCAAGCATCCATCTACAGCACCAGAGACGAGATGGAAGCAATGTTGAAAAGATAAGAGGAGATGATGCAGGCTCTTCTCAGATAATTTGCATAAGCACGAAATGCAGGAGCTCATCCATGGAGCTGGATCAGAAGCGCTCAACCAGCATGTGGAGGGAATGGCTCAGCAGTGGGCATCCCCCAATCAGCAGACGGCAATCAACCTGGATGGATATAGACTCGGGGGCGTACCATCAAGAAGTGCTGGACCAATCCATGGAAGGATACCAGATGAAGCTGTGCAACCTGACACCAACAGGAGTGCAGGAGTATGAGATGAGGAGTATGTGTCAGAATTCCTTATGAAGTCGAGGGGCAGACCGGAGGCAACGGACAAGGATTACAACTTGGGGACAACGGCAGATTAGCAGAGATGGTCAGACGGACTGTGAGAGGTAGATTGGTAAACAAATACTTGGAGGATGTGAATAGGAGACCCTTTAATCCTACTATCAGGCAAGCTAGGAATCCACCGGACTTCAAGCTACCCACGTTGGATATATATGATGGGAGAACGGATTCCACCGTTCACCTGACAAGGCACATAAGGCATATGGAGGTACTGAGGGGATTGGATGAGGTGATGGCTCGATGATTCCCATTGTATTTGACGAATATCGCTACTATGTGGTTCAGACAGCTGGAGAGTGGTTCTATCGGCACATGGAAGGAACTGATTAAAAGGTTTATGAGACAGTTTCGGGTGCATATAGTCAGACTCGAGAACGTAATGACCTTGACATCGATGAAACAATGGAAGGGAGAGTTACTCAGGAACTTCCTAACCAGATTCAACGCAGCGGTAGCCTCGGTGGATCGACCCGATTCGTTAATGGTTTTGATGGCAGCAGTCTTAGGAATCGCGGATAATTCTGATTTTAAGATATCATTAGAACGGAACCCACCGAGGGATCTTGGGGAGTTCTACCATGAGGCGGAAAGATTCCTGAGACGGGAGGATGCGCAGGCTGAGAGAGTAGGAAGAGAGGCTAAAGCTTATGCAGTGAGGGGTGGAGATCCACCCAGGGAGGATCCAAGTAAAGACGATAAAGGAAAAATGAAAACAAATGGCAACAGTGGCACTTCGAAGAGGCCTCTAAGGGAGTCAAAATTTTCTTCTTACACAGATCTAACTGAGACTCTAGAAAGGATTTACTTGGATACTCGAGGGCGCCTCCAATATCGAAGCCCGGCAAAGAGAGAGCCTTCTGAATACGAGCAGGCATCAGGAAAGCATTGCCTATTCCATGAGCTGGATAGGCACAACATGAACGACTGTAGGCATTTGAAAGATATCGTGGAAGAGCATGTAAGGAACGGTCACCTGTAACAGTGCATGAGGAATCGACCTGTGGCAGGGAAGCAAGAGCGGCCACCGCCTACCTCGAACGATGGTGGCACTGGATCTGGTCACCGCGACTTAATATAAACCGAATGGTTTTATGGTTGTGAATAAGTAATAGTATCTAAAGTAATACGTCTAGGTCACTTACACACGTACGGGATTGAGGATGGTCCCTAGGCATGCTCTGAGATAACGAAAAACCATACTGCTCGGGTCTATGAAATCCTATTTTCTTTCTATGTTTCTGCAAATTCTGGTTTCCTCTTTGGTACTTTGGACATTTACTTTTCTTTGGTATGGTTTTGGAGTATGGATTGAACTCCTGGTTTAATTAGTCTTTTAGTTTGCCATTTCGGTTTGGATGTTTGATTTTTGATTTGGATTTTGACACGGATTTTTGATGTGGATTTCTGGTTTTCTGATTGAATTTGGATCAATGTAATAAATAGTTCAGGTTTTCCGATTATTGTCCCGACCAGAGAGACGGGGCAGTGATCGTGAGTTACGAGTCCCTTCGCCGGAGAGTGAAGGAATGGACTCGAACAGAATATAGAAGTCCTTGGCCGGAGTGCCGAGGTTAGTGAATATCAAAGTCCTTGGCCGGAGTGCCGAGGCCGATCAATATCAAAATCCTTGGCCTGAGTGCCGAGGCCGGTGAATATAAAAGTCCTTGGCCGGAGTGTCGAGGCCGGTGAATATCAATGTCCTTGGTCGGAGTGCCAAGTCTGGTGAATATAAAACTCCTTGGCCGGAGAGCCGAGGCCGGTGAATACACAAGCTCTTGGTCGAAGAGCCGAGGCCGGGGAACATACAAGCCTTTGACCGGAGAGTCAAGGTAGGAATGGTATAACGCGACCCGACGAGGTCTACGGATACAAAGACTAGACCCGGTGAGGTCATGTTTTTGGCTATTGGTTATTGATGGATTAGAACTCGATCTTCGAGTTCAGATGGATATGGATTTGGCTACTGGATTTTGATCTGATATCAACTCGAAGCAGTTGTAGGTACGGGGAAGGATACTGTGATGGTACTTGGATAAAATGGATTGGATTATGAATCGAAAAGTGTGGATGTGGATGACATACAAACTTCGGATATCGGACTCGGGGCTATTCAATACACACCTTCCAATAGAAAGGCATGTTTTGGGGGGAAAATGTTAATCCGCCTTTCGGCAAGGCCACAGACAGGCAGATTTAACTAAGTCAACTTCTCATTTGTCGAGGCTGGAGTATGATGGATTCGGTTTAAAATGATGAAGTTCACTTGGATACGCTGCTCGGTTGAGAAGTGGAGAAGTTGCATGGCTCGGTCTGGAAGTTGTGGGTCGTTCGGCATGGATGGCTCGGTCTAGATGTTCTAGGTCGCTCGGCACAAGGTAGTGGCTCGGAAAATGCCGCTCCACATGGCGCAGTGGCTCAGCAAATGCCGCTCGGCATAAGGTGTAGTTCGGTATTGGTCATCACTCGGCAAAAGGTATGGTTCGACATTGGACGTCGCTCGGCATTGTACCCCGCTCGGCATTGGACGTCGCTCGGCATTATACCTCGCTCGGCATTGTACCTTGCTTGGCATTTGACATCGCTCGGCATTGTACCTCGCTCGACATTGGACGTCGCTCGACTCTGGTGAGACGGCTCGGCATTGGCGAGGTCAGGGTCACTTGGCATTGGTAAGACAGCTCGGCCTAGGTGGTTCGGCAAATGCCGCTCGGTCAGGAACGAAGGATGTACATGGCTCAGTCATTGATGGTGTGGGCCTGTCGGCATGGGTCGGTTGAGATGGGAAGTATGGCTCGGCTATGGTCTTAATGGGCCCAGACTATTAAGGAAGCTCAACAACTCATGATTTGCCTATAAATACAGCATGTGGGTGTTCATAAGGGATCTTTTTCTCTTCGGCTCTCCATTTTTCTACTTTCTAAGGTCAAGACTATTCTGCCATTCTGTAATTGTATTCGCTTATTACATCAATAAAAAGAAAACTTCTGGAGTGGACGTAGGACGGAGTTAGCCGAACTACTATAGATCTATTGTTCTCTACTGCTTTCATTTTAATTTTGACCGTTCTTCATATTATTACTCTCTACGTACATTCTATCTGTTATCTGTGACTGTTAGTTGGTGCTTTGATTAACATTTTGGGTGTTAGTGACCAATTTTGACGCTAACAATAAGATAATAGGAACAAGCATAATAATAGATTAATTAAACACATGAACATATAACATCCATCAGTCAAGTATGTTCAATACATAACCTTTCATGCCTCATTATTACTTAATCTTAAGTAATATTGACTTTGGTATTTTTAGCTCAAAAATTAAGTTTTTCCATTATTAATTTTCTTGAAATTTTTCCCAAATGGTACATGATTAATCCCCTTAATCCATATTTTACACAAGGAAATATATGGCTCATTATAATACCAAAGTCTTATGCCATTTTATAAATTAGTTTTATTTTGCCATGTACATGTTTGAAAGTGATACAAGGTTGTCGCTTTAAATTAAATAAATCTTAGTTTACCATCGACATCAATACACTATGAATAAAGAGACTTAAGACTCTCAATCTTTATTATCAAACCCTTAAAACATTGTGGCATCTTTAAACCTCATCAACCTCTACTAAAGTCAAAGACCAAAACTTAAAACCCAGTTTTAGTATTAAATCCTTATCAAGCATATGGCTCATTGTCGAAGACATAGGGTCGTCGACCCTCTAAAACAAAGGTCTCATTGAGCCTATTCAAAATAGTTTTAGTTAGTCATCAAACAAACATCTTCAACGATAAAAGATGAAACGTGACGAGGGTTACATGCGACACCAATAGTCTCGGTGACCTTTGCCACATTATACCATTACCTAACCATAGCAATATACCTCATTGACCTTAATGAATAGCGGCACCATTTAAAGATAAGTCAAGAGATGCGGCATCAATGACCTCTTCGTCATTGATGTATTGCTACATAGTTAATGACTTTCGCGTCACTGAAATCACCTTCCAACTACTTAACTAGTCGCCATGCGCTTCCCTCCTCATTGATGTCGAACATCATGTCTGTGGCATTATTTTTAAGGGTCGAAGTGATGAACTTCGGCATGGTAGATTTGTAATTAACATCAAAACTGCATTTTTGTTAAATAAAGCATAAACATTTCACCCATTTCTATTGCTTTATCAAAATATTACTAGTTAATGATTCTTTTTTTTTTAGTTTTACTGCAACATAAATATTTTCTTTTCCCAAATATACCTAAGAACCCTTAATTATTCATCTTTTAATTAAAATTTGCCATAAGCCTTTCTTGCTTATAAAATTCATAATACTTCCAAATATATTTTTGAAAGTCCCAATTTTTCTCTAAAATTCCGAAACAGTATATCCTCTGATATACAAAAGTTTCAAGTCCAAAATCAATGTTTAAATGCCTTTAATAAATTAAACCTGAATTTAATATCCAATTAGCCTTGGGAAATTTATATTAAATTCCATTAATTAGGAAAATTGCAAAATTAGAAACCATCTTCAATTTTATGTTTTACCCAAAGTACTAAAAAATGACATCATTTGGAGATCATTAATCAAGATTTCACTCTTAAACCTATTGCATTAATTTCATAAAAATCCATGTAAGTTACCTAATTCAAAACATGGCATCATTAACATGGCATATCATCCAAACATCTATAAATTCAGTTTTACATCTTAACCGAACCAATCAATCAAAACAAAAGTATAGATGAGATGGATTTGCTTATTATTAACCTTTTAAATAAATGTCAGAGTTGAGATTTGGTGTTGCTTTAATTTCCTAAGCTTCTTCTTCTTTGAATCTTTTTTGATTTCATGATTTTCTCTCTTAGAATGGTCGACCTTGAAATCTTCTTTCTTTAATCGTTTTTGCGAATATGTAAAATGAGAATGATACGAAGGGGAAAGGGTTTAACGGGTAAAAGATAGATTTATACCTATATTGCCCCTCTCATGTACTCTCTTATATTTTTAGTTTAATATAATCTTACTTAGTTTATTAAGGCACAACCTTATTAATTAACCAAATCTCTTTCTCCTTAACTATTTACATTATTCTATTTAATCTATCCAGCTAAATATCTTTAATATTGTTTACCTAAATTAGGGGTGTTACAGGCTCCGTCCTTAAAGAATTTTGTCCTCAGAATTCAGTAAGGACAACAAAACGAGTATATCAAACATGCAAACGTCTATAACATAACATAACAACAACCTAGCCAATCTGATTGGCAAACAATCTATATATTAGAATATGGAACATACCCTCAAAGAGTGTAAAATAAGTCTCTTTAATCTTGTCTTCGGTCTCTGAAGTACAGTCTTTCTCGTTGTTTCTCTACTGGACTTCTACTAATTTGACTGTCTTATTCCTTGATCTCTTCTCATCTCCCGCTATAACCTGTACTGGTTGCCTAATAAAAGTCAGATCCAGTTCTACTACTAAATCATCCAATGCAGTTGGAGTGATAGTAGTCTCTGGATCATGCACATACTTTCGAATGTGAGAAACATGAAATATATTATGGAGACATGCCAAACTACTCGGTAACTCTACTCAATATGCAAGCTTTTCGATCCTTTCTATAATAAGGAACGTTCCAACATATCTTGTGCTAACTTTCCTGTCCCCCAAACCATACCACGCCTTTCATCAATGACACTTTAATAAAAACAAGGTCTCCAATGGAGAACTCAAGACCTTTACGTTTTCTATCTGCGTAACTCTTCTGTTTAGACTGAGCCTTTTTCATCCTACCTTAGATTAACTCAATCTTCTATATTGCTTCTCTCGCCAGATCTGAACCTAGAACTAATCTGTCTTCGGTCGCCAACCAACATGTTGGTGACTTGCACAGTCTTTTGTACAAAGCTTTTAAAGGTGCCATTCCTATACTAGTGTGATAACTATTATTGTAGGAAAACTCAACTAGGTGTAATGGTCTTCCCACGACCAAGCACATAGGCTCCCAAAAATCCACTTGTACCTTATGACTCTCTTTGTCTACCCATGCATTTGTGAGTGATAAGTGGTACTCATCTTGAGCTCGACGCCTAACACTTCCTACAGACTCTTCTAAAATTTGCAGTGAACAATGCATTGCTGTTACTGACCATACTACTAGGAATCCCATGCAGTCCAACTATGTTCTTCGTAAATAACTTAGCTAATACAAGTGCTGTCTTGGTTATCTTAAGAGGAATTAGATAAACAGGTACTCTTGGTCAGTCTGCCCACTTTGACCCATATACTTTAATTTACCTTATTTGACCTTGGAAACTCGTCAGTAAAGGCCATGGATATCGATTCTTTCAAACTGGTATATCTAATACTAAAGCAACCCACTCGGCTTTTGATGTTCGGCTTCAACTTGTTGGCAATTCGAACGCTGCTTTACCCACAAGCATACATTCCTTTTCATACCTTCCTAGAAGAAACTTCTCTTCATATCTTGATACATCGTAGTTCCTCCAGGTTAAATCGTAAACTTTGATCGATGACATTCACTAAAAACTTCTCTCCTTAGGTCTTCAACATTTGAAAAACACAATCGTCTCTTCTATCTCAACCATCCCTTCTGGTCAAGACTAAAATCTTTTAGACCATCAATCTCAATTCCACTTTCAAGCCTTCTAATCTTCTCGGCTAACAGTGGATTATCTCTCTGCTTAGATGCAATCCTTCATATCAATAGCGGTCGAACTTCCAAGCAGAATAACATGGCGGTATCCTGAGTAGAACTAGCAGTCGATCTTAGCTGCACTCTACACATAGTTAATGACTTTAAGTCTTTCTAATCTTCCAACATAGCTAACACCACATTTTGATTTTTTTTGCTATGCGCATCCGCAATTTTATTTCCTTTTACCGGTGTATACTCAATACCGAAATCATAAGCTACTAAAGACTCTAGCCACCTCTGATGCCTCATATCCAACACTTTCCGAGAGAATAAATACTTAAAAGACTTATGATCCGTATATAGCTCAAATCTTTCTCTTAAAAGTTAATGCCTTCATACTTTCAATGCAAAGATCATGGCTGCCAACTCCAAGCCATGAGTCAGATATCTCACTTCATGCGGTCTGAGCTGTCGGGAAGCGCAGGCAATTACTTTACCTCTTTGCATCAACATGAACCTATCCAAGTTCTATCGAAAAGACCAGTTCATCAAGTCTACGAAGAAAGCTGGTGCATTAGTTAACCCGAATGGCATTACTAACCATTCATACAAACCATATCTTGTTCGAAACGCCGTCAAAGGAATACTATCCTCCACTACCCTTAGTTGATGGAACCCTGTAGCCAAATCCAACCGAAAAACACTCTTGCCCCACTCAACCGATCAAATAAATCATCGATTCTCGGTAAAGAATATTTATTCTTTATTGTCCTTTCATTTTTCTTACGATATTTGATACATAATCTCAATGACCCATCCGGTATCTTCACGAACACCGTAGCCCTCCCTAAGGCGAACAGCTTGGTCTAATAGGTCTTTTTCCTTCTAAGTCCACCAGCTACACCTTTAACTCCTTCATCAAAGTAGGTGGCATCCTGCTCGGTGGTCTCTAATGGGTTTAGCTCCTGGTACAAGGTCTAATTGAAACTCAATAGCTCGTTCGGTAGTACTCCTGACACTGGCTCAAAAACATCTGCAAACTACCTTACTACCAAGACTTAATTAAACTCGTCTTCCTCCTCCATGGCATTCTACAAAGCATAAGCTTCAAAACTTGGATTCTCCATTGAGTACATATTTCGATCGCTACTACTGCGGTGTCTTAGCGATATTTTCCTATCGTGGAAAAATATCCTAGTTTCATTCTTATTTAACCAGTCCATGTCCAAAGCCCATGAAATCAAATACATGCAAACTGCAAGTAAATGCATGACCTAATAATGTAAACTCTAAATTGATGTAATGCAGCCTGGAAACTTTGAAGAATCTCAAGTTATAGGTCGCTCGCGACCTAAGGAAGGTCGGCCACGACCTAACGGTTTACGTGGAGAGAAGCAACGACCTAACAGGTCGTGTGGAAAGGAGCAGCGACCTACCAATGGTAATCTACGACCTAATGAAGCACGTGGAAGAGAGATGCGTGTTAACAAAGGGGCGGTTTTAGGTCGGCAACGATCTAAGGGAGAACGAGTTAATTTGCTAAGTCGTTCGAAAACAGGTCGTTACAAGGAAGAATGTTCAGAAAACTACATAGAGTTAGGTCGTGCAACGACCTACGACCTAGTTAGGTCGTATGAAGAGTGCTGGGAAAGGCAGAGTAACGTTTCTTTAGGTCGCGAACGACCTAGCGTCTATGAGTCGCGAACGACCAACGACCTAGTTAGGTCGCGTAAGGGAATTACAACTACTGAAGGTCTGGAAGATAGGTCGCTAACGACCTATGGCTTGAAGTTAGGTCGCTCCTTCAATCTTACCGACCTATGATAGGTCGCCTATCTGCTGCCGCATCTTTAAGTCGCTGATGGTTGATGATAGGTCGTTCGCGACCTATAATCGAGTCTGTCTATATTTTAAGTCGCTCCCTGTTGTGATAGGTCGTATGCGACCTTGCTTAGGTCGTAGGTTGAGAAAGTTTGTTTGTACTATGTTGTAAATATGTAAATATATGTGGTGTTTGGTCGCTAGCAACTTTGTTTAGCTCGTAGGTCGCTTGAGTTAGGTCGGTGGGAGTTGTTAGGTCGGGTAATGTGATAGGTCGCGTGCGACCTAGTGATGCGTGAGTTGTAAGCCTATAAATAGGCCGTGTGTGTCATTTTGTAAGGGTTGGTTGTTGATTTTGAATAAAATTTCTCTTTTGTTAGCTTTGTGCTTTCATACCAATTGGTAGTTGAGTGTAATCTCCTATCTCCTCTTTCGGTTAATCGAGTGCGCTCGATTCAACGATCGTAGAAGCCGATTCACGGAATCTAGTGCGCTAGATCAACGTGCGAAGAATCGTAGATCTTGAAACACGGTATAGTGCGCTATCAACGTGTTTGAGATAGCTAGAGTTCGGTATCTTTGGATCAACGAACTTGGGCATTTTTGGTATCTTCAACTCACCGATTGCTACAATCCATCGATTGAAGTTTTGTTTGATTAATCCGCTGCGTCATTATTGGTATCGGAGCCATACTTAGCCAATCATAGCTAAGTTTGATTCTTGGAGCCAAGTTTTTGAAGTTTTTGAAGTTTATGAAGTTTGAAGTTGTGTTCGTTGTGGTCATCTTGAAGTTGCAACAAGCTTGGAGTATTTGATCTATAGCATTTTGAATCAAGTGTTGGAGAGTGATTGAATTTGTGAGGAGATTTTTGCGCGCCAAGATTTGAAGTGTGGAGCCGTGCCGACTTAACCATAAGTCGTTGCACATTGAGCCGAATCAAGTCATAGCCGAGACATTGTTGAGCCGTGATTTGTTGAAGTCTTGTGATTGAATTGTTGAAGTTTGTGAAGTTTTTTCAATCATGCCACCAAGGAGAGCCAATCGTCATCAAAACATTGAAGCACTATATCGAAGAGAAGAAGCCGAGCTTATGGAACAACATATTAATGAGAAATTTGATGAAGGCATTGGTAAATTGGAGAGATTGATGAATGATTTGAATCAAAGGAGGAGATCACCAAACTCGAACCATGGAGGAAACCGAGTTTCGCCATTGGTTACGGAAGCGAGGAGGGTATCACCACATTCTTGTAGAGATAGAAGAGAAACATCAATTTCATCACGAAGAGATCATCATGACCATGCACATGAAGAAAGAAGAAGTCATCGAGAATTTGACCATGAAGTATATAGAGATGAAGAGAGACATAGTCAAAGAAGCATGCATGAGAGAAGGGATGATGTTAGTCGAGATCGATGTAGGCGTACCTTTGATTTTGTTGAAGAGGGTGATAGAGCAAGTATTCCTTATAGAGATCGAGACCAAGTTCGAAATTCTTACCGTGATGTGGAGGATGACCGTCGTTGGGAGTCGGGTATGAAAATGGAGATTCCGGAGTTTAAAGGCGGGATGGTTGCTGAGGAATTCTTAGATTGGTTGTCTAATGTGGAGGAAATCTTTGATTTCAAGGAGGTGCCGGAGAATCGAAGGGTGAAGTTAGTTGCTACAAGGCTGAGGGGGAGAGCATTGGCATGGTGGCAGCAAACTAAACTTACTCGAGAACGAATGGGGAAGTCAAAGATAGAATCTTGGGAGAAGATGAAAAAGTTGATGAGATCTACTTTCTTACCTTACAACTACCAGTCACTTATGTACCAAAGGTTGCAGAATCTGAGGCAGGGGACAAAGTCTGTTAGTGATTATGCTGATGAATTTTACCAACTCATTGCCAGGAATGATATCATGGAAACAGAAGAACAGCTAACTGCTAGATTCATTGGGGGCTTGAGAATGCAGATCCAAGATATGGTTAATATGTTTGATCCTAGATCAGTAGCAGAGGCACATCAGAAAGCGTTAGCTTGGGAGAAACAAGGAAGGCGTGGAGGTGGTGTGTTTACTAATTCCAATAATCAAGCAAGGGGTGTTGGCGGAAGTTCTAGTGTTCCTAAACCTGTTACAAAGCCAGTGGTGAAGGAGGCAGAGAAAGCGAAGGCTAGTAGTGTTTTCAAATGTTATAATTGTCAGGAGTTGGGTCACAAAAGCAACGAATGTCCGAAGCCGAAGAAGAGAACCATGGTTGCAGAGGTTGAGGCAGATGATGGTGAGGAGGCAGAGTATTCAAATGTACCTTATGTTGAGGAGGAAGAAGAAGTGTCGGGAGATGAAGGATGTAATCTTATGATGAGGAGAAGTTGTTTGACACCAAAGCAAGAGGAGGATTGTAGTTGGCTGAGAAGCAATATTTTTCAATCGACATGTACTATTCTGGGAAAAGTTTGCAAGTTCGTTATTGATGCTGGAAGTTGCGATAATATTATTTCTACAGAGGCTGTGAGGAAATTGAACTTGAAAACTGAGAAGCATCCTAAACCGTACAAGCTAGCATGGTTAAGAAAAGGAGGTGAAGTGAAAGTGTGTCGAAGAGCTTGTGTTAGTTTTTCAATTGGGAAGAAATACAAGGATGAGATCTGGTGTGACGTGGTAGACATGGATGTTTGTCATCTATTGCTGGGAAGACCGTGGCAGTATGATAGAGCGGTGCAACATGATGGTCGTTCTAACAGTTATAGTTTCATGTTCGAGGGTACTAAAATCACTTTGGTTCCCAAGAAGCAGCAACAGAGGGAGAGCAAGCTGGAGGAGATTGAGGAATTGAAAACTCTGTTGACTTTGAAGGAGTTTGTCAAGGAAGTTGAAGAGGAGCCTGAAGTCTTTTTGTTGATTGGGCGAGATTGTGGTGAAGAAGTTGGAGTTCCCGAAGAAGCTAAGTCTGTTTTGAAAGAGTTTGAAGATGTGTTTCCAGAGGAGTTGCCCAAAGAGTTACCGCCGTTGAGAGATATTCAACATCAAATTGATCTTGTTCCGGGAGCAGTATTGCCGCATAGACCGCATTATCGAATGAGTCCAAAGGAACATGAAGAATTGAGAAGGCAGGTGGAAGAGTTGCTTGAGCAGGGACGAGTGCAGGAGAGTCTGAGTCCTTGTGCTGTGCCAGCTTTATTGGTACCCAAAAAGGACGGGACGTGGAGGATGTGCACTGACAGTCGGGCCTTGAATAAGATTACTGTGCGATACAGATTTCCAATGCCAAGGTTGGATGACTTACTGGATCAGTTGAGTGGGGCGACTATCTTTTCGAAGATTGATTTGAAAAGTGGTTATCATCAAATTCGCATTAGACCTGGAGATGAGTGGAAGACAGCTTTCAAGACAAGAGAGGGGTTATACGAATGGTTGGTTATGCCATTTGGTTTGTCCAATGCACCGAGTACATTCATGCGAGTGATGAACCAAATCTTCAGACCATTCATCGGGAAATTTGTTGTGGTTTATTTTGACGACATTCTGATATATAGCAGGAGTATGGAGGAACATGTTCTACATTTGAGGGAAGTGTTGATTATTCTTCGTGAAGAACAATTTTATGCTGCTACAAAGAAATGTGTGTTTATGACGAGACGTGTTTTATTTCTGGGTTATATTGTTTCAGGGGAAGGTATTCAAGTTGACCAGAATAAAGTGGAAGCAGTCAGGAATTGGCCACAGCCGAGGACAATGACAGAAGTGAGAAGTTTTCACGGGCTAGCGTCATTCTACCGAAGATTCATTCCACACTTCAGTAGCGTGATGGCTCCAGTTACTGATTGCATGAAAGGAAAGCAGTTTTTATGGTCAGAAGAAGCGGGAGATGCTTTTGAGAAGATTAAGTCACTGTTGACGACAGCACCGATTCTTGTTTTACCGAATTTTCAGTTGTTGTTTGAATTACACACTGATGCATCGAAGGTTGGTATTGGTGGAGTTCTGAGTCAGAATGGGAAGCCAGTTGCTTATTTCAGTGAGAAGTTGTCTGGGGCGAAGATGAGATACAGTACATATGACGTTGAATTCTATGCTGTTGTACAAACTGTGAAGCACTGGAGGCACTATCTATTCCAGAAAGAATTTGTTCTATACACTGATCACGAGGCATTGAAGCATTTACAGGGGCAAGACAAGATTTCTGCAAGACATGCATCATGGATTGCCTATTTACAGCAATTTACTTTTGTTGTCAAACATAAATCTGGGGTGACGAACCGAGTAGCTGATGCATTGAGTAGAAGGAGTCATTTGTTGACAACTCTGAAGGTTGAAGTGACAGGGTTTGAAATGTTGCCAGAGCTGATGGAAGAGGATCCTTACTTTGCAAAGTTTGTTGAGAAAGTTAAGGAAGGAAATGCTGATGAATTCATGTTGGTGGATGGTTTTCTGTTTAAGGGGAATCGTTTATGTGTTCCAGATTGTAGTCTGAGGTTGAAGATTGTGAAGGAGTTACACGAAGAGGGGCATGTGGGCCGTGATCGTACTTTACAATTGATTTCACAATCATATTTTTGGCCATCGATGAGGAAAGAAGTGGGCCGGTTTGTGGAGCGATGTCATATTTGCCAAGTTTCGAAGGGAACTGCGACCAATGCTGGATTATATATGCCATTGCCTGTACCGGCTAAACCATGGGTTGATGTGAGTATGGATTTTGTGTTGGGGTTGCCAAGAACGCAGCGTGGTAATGATTCTATATATGTGGTGGTGGACAGATTTTCTAAGATGGCACATTTTATCGCTTGCAAGAAGACGACAGATGCTGTTCGGGTTGCTCAGTTATTCTTCAAGGAAATCTATCGTCTTCATGGATTACCAGAGTCTATCATTTCTGACAGGGATACTAGATTTTTGAGTCATTTTTGGCTTAGTTTGTGGAAGATGGTGGGAACGAAGCTGAAATTTAGTAGTGCGTATCATCCACAAACAGATGGGCAAACAGAGGTGGTGAATAGATCGTTGGGAAACTTGTTGCGATGTTTGGTGAAGGACAATCTGAAAAGTTGGGACATGAAGTTATGCCAGGCAGAGTTTGCACATAACCATGCAGTAAATCGAAGCACGGGATTCAGTCCATTTCAGATCATATATTCTAGTTTACCCAGGGGACCGTTGGATTTAGCAGTGGTACCACAACCAAAGGGGACGGTTAAACGAGCTGCTGATTTTGTTGAAGGATTGACGGAATGTCACCAGATCGTTCAGGAACGATTAGAAAAGTCGAATGAGAAGTATAAGCGAGCTGCTGATTTGAAGCGACGAAATGTTGAATTTAACGAAGGTGATTTGGTTTACGCTGTGTTAACGAAAGATCGTTTTCCGGTTGGCGCTTATAACAAATTGAAAGCCAGAAAAATTGGTCCAATTGAAATTGTGAAGAAAATCAATGAAAATGCCTATAAGTTGAAACTGCCAGAAGATGTTTACACGTCTGACGTGTTCAATGTTAAACACCTTGTTCCATATTATGGAGATGAACAATCGGATGTGGAAGGACTTACAAATTCGAGGACGAATTTTTCCCAACCCGGAGAGGATGATGTAATGCAGCCTGGAAACTTTGAAGAATCTCAAGTTATAGGTCGCTCGCGACCTAAGGAAGGTCGGCCACGACCTAACGGTTTACGTGGAGAGAAGCAACGACCTAACAGGTCGTGTGGAAAGGAGCAGCGACCTACCAATGGTAATCTACGACCTAATGAAGCACGTGGAAGAGAGATGCGTGTTAACAAAGGGGCGGTTTTAGGTCGGCAACGATCTAAGGGAGAACGAGTTAATTTGCTAAGTCGTTCGAAAACAGGTCGTTACAAGGAAGAATGTTCAGAAAACTACATAGAGTTAGGTCGTGCAACGACCTACGACCTAGTTAGGTCGTATGAAGAGTGCTGGGAAAGGCAGAGTAACGTTTCTTTAGGTCGCGAACGACCTAGCGTCTATGAGTCGCGAACGACCAACGACCTAGTTAGGTCGCGTAAGGGAATTACAACTACTGAAGGTCTGGAAGATAGGTCGCTAACGACCTATGGCTTGAAGTTAGGTCGCTCCTTCAATCTTACCGACCTATGATAGGTCGCCTATCTGCTGCCGCATCTTTAAGTCGCTGATGGTTGATGATAGGTCGTTCGCGACCTATAATCGAGTCTGTCTATATTTTAAGTCGCTCCCTGTTGTGATAGGTCGTATGCGACCTTGCTTAGGTCGTAGGTTGAGAAAGTTTGTTTGTACTATGTTGTAAATATGTAAATATATGTGGTGTTTGGTCGCTAGCAACTTTGTTTAGCTCGTAGGTCGCTTGAGTTAGGTCGGTGGGAGTTGTTAGGTCGGGTAATGTGATAGGTCGCGTGCGACCTAGTGATGCGTGAGTTGTAAGCCTATAAATAGGCCGTGTGTGTCATTTTGTAAGGGTTGGTTGTTGATTTTGAATAAAATTTCTCTTTTGTTAGCTTTGTGCTTTCATACCAATTGGTAGTTGAGTGTAATCTCCTATCTCCTCTTTCGGTTAATCGAGTGCGCTCGATTCAACGATCGTAGAAGCCGATTCACGGAATCTAGTGCGCTAGATCAACGTGCGAAGAATCGTAGATCTTGAAACACGGTATAGTGCGCTATCAACGTGTTTGAGATAGCTAGAGTTCGGTATCTTTGGATCAACGAACTTGGGCATTTTTGGTATCTTCAACTCACCGATTGCTACAATCCATCGATTGAAGTTTTGTTTGATTAATCCGCTGCGTCATAAATGGTCACATCTCATCCCTAGAGTATCATACCCTTCTATCGGATTCGCAACCATTAAGAAAGTAAATGGGTATGAGGATTTAGGTTAAGCTTATGTACTAAATAATGAGATCAGAATGTGATGCACCAGCATCAAACAGTACTCTAATAATATACAATGAATCAAAAGTGTACCTCCCATCATAAAATTTCCTTTCTCAGCCGCAATTAGTCTAGAAGACGCTGGTTCCAAAGAAAAAACTTTTCCTTTGTCAGCTCTGATTGACTCTGGACACTGATTCTTGTAGTGCCCTATTTGGTCGCAGTTGAAGCATTTCACTCCCTTCTTATCCGCAACCTTCTTTCTTTTACAAGTCGTATACATAAGCAAAATGTCCTTTCTTATTGCACTTGTAGCAGACGGGATCATCCTTCTCCTGAGTTTCAACTGGCTTCCCTTTTCCCAAAGTAGAAAGAATCTCTTCGTTCCGCATTGCCATTTCCACTACTACATTGCTTTGATCCCGAAGATATGGCATGATCATCCTAGCAATTTCCAGCTTCAATCCTCCAATGAATTTTTCATTCCTCTTAATGATGGTGGCATATCCAATACTGGGATATCTCATCGAACTTGGTGGCATATTCTATCATCGACATTTCTCCCTGCTCCAAGTCCATAAACCTCCTAAGCAATGTTGATTTAGCAAATTTAGACAAAAATATTTCTTTGAACCTCCTTCGAAATTCTACCCAAGTCAACTCTTCCTCAGGCACACCCACGGTTACTCTGTTCTACAAATACAACACTGCATCTTGCAACTGTCTCAATGCTAATCTTCTTTTCTACTCATCGTCCAAACCAAGATCAGCAAAGATTTTTTCATAGTGTAATAACCAGTCTTCCACTTCTACAGCATTCTCAGTTCATAGGAAAGGCTTTCCTCTAAGGCCGTTATATTCCCTGCTCAGCTTGGCATAATAATTGCCAACAGGTGTTATGTGGTTTGCTCCTCCCATGTTAATAGCATTACCTCCAACTACTCCTGCAACGGCTCATGCTTGCATCAGATGGACAAAGAACTGATACATCATCGCTATATCTACTGGCGGGGTTCGAGCACTCACGTTGGCATTTTCATTTTGATTAGCATTTTTCTGTCGACCAGGATTCCTTCTAGTAGTGGGTCGAGCATTTTTGTTGGTTGTGGTTCTTCCTCAACCTAGATTCACTCTTCCATTTCTTTCCTTCATATCTTTCTTTAGATGGACTAAGAGGGGAGGAAGAATACATATTTATACATAGCAAATAAAAATACGTTAGTATAGCCTCAACCTATAACCTAATCCTATTCTCTGATTCATTGGATTATGTTTTCAAAACCTTGTTAGTTCATTTTAAGTGTTATCATAGACCCATGCTCTGATACCAACTTGTTACATCCCCCATTTTGAGATCTAAAACTAACTGCTATGGATGTTGTAGTCATCCATAGTTATTAATTCTCGACAATAAAATGCTGCTATGTTAATCGTATCAATAATCATAAGCACAAAAATATGAAAAAATTTAAAACATGGTTTAATAAAAAAATTCACATTTCATTTCACAAATGATATTTCATATTCAGTACATAATCCCAATCATAATTCCATAATTAGAAAAATATAATTATTACAAAATACTCTAAGTGCGACATATTAGGATGTCCCTTTAGTTGATTAGAGTCAAATATAAGGAAATTAAACAACCTTGCCATTACATCTAAATGAATAAAACCAAACTACACGGTGGATCAAAATAGAACTCCTATACAAATAGATTACCTCTTGCACGTCTCCGAAAACTTATCTGTTCTACTACAAAACCTAAAAAAAAATCTTTACTCTCAACCTACGCAAATTAATTTTGAGCACCCGAGAGTTTAAGGGGGAAAACAAAAACTTTCGGTCAGACAAAAAGTCTGGAATAATAACCTACCATCTCGAACCATATAGATATTTAGTGAGACCACGCCGCTGAGCGAAATGGGTTTTTCTTTTACTAGTATCCTAACCAACATGTAATCACAACATACTGTGCACCTGCATCCGCAATGGTTGAAACATAACATAACATGATGATATGCAAAGTGCATTATGCCCTGGATTCCCCATCCCAATAAATCTGACGACCTGTCTAAATTTATAGTTTCTAGGGTCACTACAAACCATTTAATTTCATGGGCTGACTAATAACCTATTTTGATCTTAAGGACAATCTGTTCGACTTCATAGTTTTCATGGGATCACTGGTACCTGTGAAGACCTACATTTCAGAAGGTTTAAATCGACAATAATCCACACATGTCTGGCTTAAACAATCCGGAACGTAGATAATCAATGGGGTTAAATAAGAAAAATAAGAAAACAAGAAGTAAACAAAACACCGAATCTCACAGCGAAATGATAAAATATAATAATCAAATAAACAATTAATAAAACTGTTTACTGTATATTTGATTTTAAATCTGTACATATTTATATATATACATAGAGAACGAATGATCAATATATCAGAATAGCATGATGTATGGAATAGTAATAATAATAATATACCAAGCTTCGTCTTTGTCCTTTAGAGAATAGTCTTCAATGCGCTGAAAAATTCAGAACTGACCCGAGCGTAATGAAAAGACAAAACATTCGAGCCAGGACTCAAATCAATATCACAAATATGAGTGCAATAACTTAAGAGATGTTATGGGATTTTCCATCTCATAAGGATCCGTTAAACCATTTACATATAATAGTATACGCTATAATAGATAATCTCTATCAGTAAAATAAATATCAAAATAGCGTTAAGGCTTTACATTGATCCATCTTAACACATTTTTATAGTTTTAAACCAAAGTCGTAATGGGCTCGTATAAGGATAAATATGACAAGGCACGTGAGACAATGTACAAGGTAGGATTCTACAAGTTTACCCTTTCTGGCTGGTCGTAACCCATCTATGGCCGACCGCGACAATCAATCCAAACGACAACTAAGATGCACCCATCGAATCCGAAACCACAATAGTAATACAAGGGACCAACATTGCTAGAGGTGGCTAACCTCAATGGCCAAACATAGGCTTCCATTTTAGTCATTTTTATTATGACATGAATGTCAAAGCTATCCATTGTCGTTCTCTTACTTCATTCCAGTAAACGTCGCCAATTCAACCACTATGATCTGGATATCATCCACCGCGTATACGGTTGTTAAAGTGGTTTCAATATTGACAGAAAGTATGACAATAAGAGGCCCCGTCTCTTTAATAACCAATCGTCATTTTACACACCGGCTGGTACTTTTACATTTCGAAAACAATTTGCGCTTGATGTAAAAATATCATATTCGTTTCAAAATCAAATCCATCTCGAAATCATCATATTTACTCAAAAACATATCCATTTTGAAATCATCGTATTTACTTAAAAATATCAACTCAACTCGGTATATCGATTTCACGTCAAAACTTGATTCGAATTGTAGTTTGGTTGTAATTCACTTTGACCCAATTCGCATTTAAATCCAAGATTTAAATACAAACATTTCACCCTTTTAACCAGTTTGAATTTTAGAAAATAGTTTTAAATAGTTAAAATAGTCTAATAGAAAATAATTTGAGAAATAAAATGGTTTATACAGTAAACTAGTTGGGAAAATTAAAATAGTTTGAATATTTAAAGAAATAGATTTGAAATAGTTTATACTAATTTTTTTTTCTAGAAATAGTTTCCAAGACAAACTGATTCAATCCCAACATTTCCAATCGAAATCAATTTCCATTTCGATTTACTCGATTAAATTCTGATTTAAAGTCGGATTTTAACTTCAATTCCGAATAAATTTAAAATCTAATTCTAAATTAATTTCACTTCTAATTTCATATTAATTCAAATTCCAATTTCAAATTAATTCCAAATCGAAATTTTAAACCAATTTAATTTATATCAATTCCGAGCTCATTTCAAAATATTGATTCAAAACACTTAAATCAAATTTTCCTTTAATATCCAATTAAAAATCCAAATCTTTAAATATAATTAAATTCCGAGCTCAATTTCAAAATATCATTTCATATCACTTTTACTTAACAATATTCAAAGTTCGAATAAAAGTCCAATCTTTAAAAAAAAATCGATTTTTGAAATTCAAATCATATTTAAATTTTAACTTCAAAATCTCAAATTTGATTATAAAGCAATTTCTTTATCAAATTTAAATTTCAACATTTCGAGTTCCAATTCAAAATAATTTGACTATTTTCTTCTTAAACCCAAATCATTTAACAATTTCAAATCAAAATTTTAAAATTATTATATTTAACCAATCCGGTGTCCGTATATATTTCTCTATCCTATGGCCAAGTGAATAAGTTATACCAATTTAATTTAGGGATCGATATATCATTTCAATCCAAAATAAACATCATAGGTATATATCATTTCAACATATTTCCTAATTTATTCGGAATAATTCAATTTACCATTTTATACACTGTAAACAACTTGCAGAATGATAACAGGTATATTAAACATAAATAAACATTCAAACATCCAAAATATAATCAAATTTCATCCATCATCCAAACAGTCAATAATCACAACAATTACCCAATTATCAATAATCGGGCATTTTTACTAAACAATTCAATAAAAATTTATTTAACCGTAAATCTAAATTTTTGGTCAATTAAATTTAGATGTCAATTTAAATGTCAATTAACATTATCAAACGACAATCAATCAATGCATATCACTTCAAAATTTCAATTTAACTAGCATAACCAAATTTTAGTATGTGTGAGCATTATAAAACACTCACCTTTGCTTGAATAAGAAAACTCAACTTTCCAAACAATCATGAGTCCAGCCTCACGCCGTAGATGACATCGTCTTGAACTCAACGCAAAAATCCAAGCTCAAATTCAACCTCGTATGGACATGATATGAATTAATCCGCACTATAGATTATATAATTTCATTTAAAACTTAATAAAAATTTAAATTAATCTAATTACCGATTAAATCCCTAATCCCCTCATAAGCAGCCCTAACACCATCGCTTCCAACCGCTCGCCGCACTCAAAATCATGCTCCGATCTACCTCCACCGCGTGCGCCTCCAGCGACTGGACTTCACCACCATGACACCTTAGAAAGCCCCACCTCCATTAATCACTCAAACGTCGGCCTCATCCCTAGAAGATTCACCATTCAAGCTCTCGAATGCAATCCTCGAGAACCCTGGCCACGTCGGCTTGAGAGTTCTGACCCACCGCCTTCGATGTCGTGAGCGCGAATGCACTTCGCCCTCCACATCCTCGTCTCATTCTCCCCAGTCCACACGACCACCTCTTCAGTCGATCACTGCCTTGCTTTTTTTTTAAGTTGCTGTGTGTTTTTTCCTTTTTATTTTTGATCGGCCTCTTTTTTTTTCCGAATGATTTCGTCATACAGTTGAAAATGATAAAAAAGGGGAGAAGAGGGTTCGATGGATACTGTTTGAACGAGTTTGAGGTAATGATGTAGATATTTAGTATTATTAATTAATTCGAAAATATTTGACATTTAACGTCTGAAAGTTCTCAAGTTCCAAACGAAATGTGCCATTAGGCGTTTATAATGCTTTACCCCCATTCCAAACACAATGGAGCTAGTCTCAAGGTCTAATTTGATCGTATGCGAAAGATAGCTTTTCAAAATTGATTATTTTAATCAAATTCAAAATTAAATTTTTACGTGTTTGAAGCTCACACAGCCAAATGACAAGTCCGATCACTACGAAAATTGAAACCACATAATAACTCGCTATTACGGGTCCGATGAAACTGGTTTCATCAAAATCCGAGATAGTGGCCAAAATGGTTATTTTAACTCGTTAATTAAAATATAAAATTTCCAATTTTTTTAGTTGTTCACATTTAAATCCAATTTTAAATGTTAGTCATCTTCATTCATATTTAAATAAACTTAAATCAATTTTCGAAGCCATTTTAATTTTCATTAACTCTCGGATTTAATTATTCAAATAATCTCTAATATTCAATTCAAACAAATTAAATTACCCAACAAATCAATATTAACAAATCATAGTATTTGTTTATACCCATATTTATCCAATAATTATATTATATTTAATAACTTACAATAGTCAGAAGTACAAGTCGTTACATACTCCCCCACTCAAAACTTTTCGTCCTCGAAAAGACGTTAAGTATAAAATTTATCATACAAAAAATTTCTTAAAATAATTAACTTATAAATATATATACGTCTTATTTGCAAAATTATTTTTAAGCTTCTACTATGCCATTCCGATATAGGTTTATGGAAAATATAACTTATATATAAAAACAAGTTATAATTTTTTTTAAAACTTCGAAATTTTTTCTAACTCCTGGATTTACGTAAAACTTCGGCATAGTCTCCTTTGCGTGGCTCGATCGGAAAAATTTTACAATTCAATATATAGCACAAATATAACCAATATATATCAAATATACATCTCATCTTAATGGTGAGGCATCCCGAAGGGAAAAAATATAAAACAACGGTATTTAATCCGAGATACGTACCTTAGTATTAATAGTACGAGCGAGTTCGCTCGTATTAAGCAAGAAAATCATATAAATAATCCATATATACGCCCCAAACGGTCTTCTATGTACCTATCTCAACTCAACTTGGAATGTAAGTTACTTATGATAAGATGTAGAACATGTATAAGTTACAATAAATATGAAACATGCATTTTGAATCCAAGTTTCAAACACAAGCACATATACACAACCATACAGTAACCATATGCATCCAAAACAATTAAACAATGATTTGCAACAACAAAACATCCGACAAATCAATATTTGATCAATTCATTTCATAACTATCAAAATTTATATTTCAATGTCAATATTTAAATTTATACATTCTCATTCTTATTAACATTAAATTTTTATTAACAATTAATTGGCTTGATTCAATTTATTTGAATTCAACTAACTTTTATTCAATTAGATTCGCGTTCCACTGATTTTTCATTCAATTTATTTACTTCCAATCAATTTTCATGCACTTACCAACATTAATAAGTTTACCTTCTATTAATTTACACTCGATAATAGTTACCTTCATATTTTCTTCTTTCTTCCATTATTTTATTTGAATAATTCATATAATTAGTTACATTTAAGTAATTTAATCCCACATTACATATGTTCTAATTGATTACCATTCACTTATTAATACTCATTTCATTAATCATACAATGGATTTATAATCAATTCATTTGCTTTTAATTAGTTTATACTCAACAAATTTGGTTTCAATTCATTCTTTTCTTTCAATCAATATATAGTGCATTCACATTTGAGTTATTACAATTCAATATACTTACAATCAATCGATTTGTTTCAATTATTTACATTTGATTCATCCATATTTAATTGGTTCACATTCCATTGATTTCTTTCAATTTTATTAACATTCACAAATTCATTATATTCATTTTTTATTCAATTCAATTTTTGAAATTCTAATTTGTTTCACTTTTTTTTACCTATTTCATATATATTCATTTGGTGGATCATTTATAAAATTATTCCACTTAGTATATCCTCCCTTTTATTATACTAACATCATTTATGAATTTATCTAAGTTTATTATCAATATTTTATACAACAAAACTCACTTTTATTATTATTACTTCATAGCTTAAGCTTTATTAATTCATCGGTTCACTTCATTTATTCAAATCCATATTATTAATTTAGCAAAGTAAATTTCATTTTTTAACTTAATTTACATTAATAACCTTTTTTTTCACAAATAATCCATTCAGCTTTTTTTATGTCCACTTTAACTTATTTTTTTAATAATTTATTCTATATTATTTTAGTTAACATTTGCATTTTTATTTAAACTGCTCCACTTGCATTTTATTTATATCCAATTTAAATTAAATTTAGTTAACCATATTTATTTTTCTTACATTCATTTATTTTTATTAAATTTCTACATGCTTAAGTTACATTTCATTTTATAAAATTTTAGTTTGAATTCATTTGATTAAATCATTTTATAGCTTAAATGAAATCATTTCACTTCACTAATTTATCTAGTTTCATTTAATATCCAATTCAACTTATTAAGTTAAACTTAATTTCATTTTAATTCATTACTCAATTTATCTAATCTTATTCAAGTTAAATTTCTTATCATTCCCATTTTACAAATTTAAATTTTTTTCTAGCTTATTAATTCCCAAATCTATAAGTTATATAATTTATTCATTCAAAATTCCATTTTGTCAATTTATCGACTTCATTTCAAATACGATTCGTCTTTTTATTATTTAAGCTTCTTGGTTTATGTTATCCCAACTTTTGGCAAAGTTGAGATATCCAAAATTTACTAAAAATCAATGATTACTATTCATGAATATCAACCATGCATTGCAGGATAACCATGGATATCGATGAATTTTGTCCGAGTCCAGAACAGGCCACAGTTGATAGGACACGACAAGAAAGATCATAGGAATCTGCATTCCAAATTTCAAGACAATCCGAGGTCGTATGCTCAAGTTATGATGGAATCAAGATAAGAGGAATTGACATTGCTCGGTTCGAACCCATAGTGTTCGAACCCATCATATTCGAAACCATCACCCTACTTATGTTCGAACCCATCTGGTTCGAACCCACGAAGTAAGTCTGCGCCTCGAATCCATAAGCATTTGCCCCAGTTCGAATCGATGGAGTTCGTAGCCATCGGTTCGAAACCATCTATTTCGAACCCACCTGCGTTCGAACCGATAGCACTGCCATACCAATCTCGAACCCATCGGGTTCGAGTCCATCTAGTTAGCCTTGACTCCACTTCGAACCCATCACAAAACCTAACTTCGAACCCATCACAAAACCTAGCTTCGAACCCATCACAGAACCTAGCTTCGAACCCATCACAGAGCCACACTTCGAACCCATCCTGAGTAGCTTCATTCGAAACCACTGGGTCAACCAACCACGATAACGTGTCTCCCATCGGTTCGACTGCGCCGGGATATATGGAGTCGAAGCGGTCAACACGGAGAGAAGTCCGGATCGATTCGAAACTTGCGCTCCACGTCACCACGAAGTCGCGTGCCACACTGGTTTCGAAATCATCGTTTCAAGCAACAGGGGTTCGAACGCAACAGCCTCACCGTGAAGTCAATTTCGAACCCTGCATATCTCCTAACCTACTGATCCAAATGCCATGAAATTTTCACAGATGCTTGCATACATGATGAAGAATGTCCACGCCAAATTTCACCTCGATTGGATGAATTCTTGATCGGTTCGAATGGAGTTCGAACCGATGCCAAAGTGGGCCCAAACTTCCCGGGACCGTACGTGTGGGCCCCCTCACGTGCCAGAAGAGGTCTCCCAAGTTTTCAGCGAGATAGCAGCAGCCTACGCCTATAAATAGACCTCCAGGTCATTCAGAAAAGGGATCTTTCCGCCATTAAACGCCAAGACTCTGCCGGATTCAAGTTTAACTATCAGAACCACCGTTGTACCTGAATTTCAGAACTACAATTTATTGTAATCCGCTGTAATCGATTGTAATCAGCGAAGAACATCAATAAAAGGAAAAACCTTTGAAGTGGACGTAGGCCGGAGATAGCCGAACCACTATAAAATCGTGTGTTCTTGCTTACATTTACTATTTTGCTACTTAGATCTACGATTTGTGTTTGGATATTGCTGATTTATATTCCAACACTGGTGCTTTCACATTCATCGGGGTTTGTGACCAATTTTGGCGCAAACAGTTTAAATGTATTTTATTTACTTCATTTAACTAACTCCATTTAGTTTTACAATGCTAAGCTAATTATTTTATTTGTATCTCAAATTCAAAGTTTTCTTTCTTCTATTTGTTTAACCAATATTTTAACATTTAAATTTGGTTCATTTTCCTATTCAAATTTATAAATTACAAACTTATTTCTTATATACTAATTTCAATTATAAGTTCAAAACTATTTTCATATACTTATTAAATCACAATTAGAATATATTTTCTCAATCCAAGCTTGTGTAATCGAAATTAAATTTTTTTTGGTAGCAAATTTCACTTAGAAACTCGAAAATGAATACTGACGATGCTGCAGTCATTCCTAATATTATTTCACAACGACCAAATGATTTTAATGCTTTAATTTTCTTCAAAATATTTTAAAAATATTTTTCTAGTCAAAACTCTTTCAAATAATACTACTAATATTAATTTTTAAGGCTTTGAAACAATTTTGACAACAAAAGAATTTAGATTCTAAAATTTTCATTTTTTCAACCAATAATCGTTGATAACTAAATATTATCATCGCCTACCAATAATTTCATTAAGAATTAACCTTTTATACATATAATATAGTTTAGCCAAAATTATTTCATTTACTCTACTTTTAAAGCAATACTATGTCGACTTGCCTCTTTTAAGTGTTTAGAAACCCCTATTGGTAGTACGGCGTCCCGCACATCGACAAGAATTCATAAACAACTCAATGAATAAGTAAACACAATATAAAACTATTTATAATACTAACAAGTACGCTCTCTCATTTATATACTCTCAAACAGACTCATTCTAGGGTATTACTATCTTATCTCTAATGAGTCAAACCCTACAAATCCAAGGTTATCGCTAAACCTTCACTCTGGTACCAACTGTGACGACCCACATTTAAGAAGGTTTAAATCGAATATGTCCGACTTAAACAATCCAGAACGTAGATAATTAATGGGATTAAATAAGAAAAATGAGAAGAGAAGAAGAAAACAAAACATAGAATTTCACAGCGGAACGGTAAAATATAATAATCAAATAAGCAATTAATAAAGATGTTTACTATATATTTGATTTTAAATCTATACACATTTATCAGAGTTATATATATACATCAGGAATGAATGATTAATACAACAGAATAGCATGATGTATGGAATAGTAATAATAATAATATACCAAGCTTCGTCTTCGTCCACCAGAGAATAGTCTTCAATGCATTGAAAAACTCAGGACTGACCCGAGCGTAATGAAAAGACAAAACACTCGAGTCAAGACTAAAATATTCTTATGTAAGTCAAACCAATATCACAAATATGAGTGCAATAACTTAAGAGATGTTATGGGATTTTCTATATCCTAAGGATCCGTTAAACTATTTATATATAATAGTATACATTATAATAGATAATGTCTATCAGTAAAATAAATATCAAAATATTGTTAAGGCTTTACATTGATCCACCTTAACACATTTTTACAGTTTTAAACCAAAGTCGTAATGGGCTCGTATAAGGATAAAAATGACAAGGCACGTGAAGCAACGCCCAACGTAGGATTTTACCAGTTTACCCTTTCTGGTTGGTCATAACCCATCCGTGGTCGACCGCGACAATCAATCCAAACGACAAATAAGGTGGACCCATCGAATCCGAAACCACGATAGTAATACGAGGGATCAACGTCGCTAGAGGTAGCTAACCTCAATGGCCATATATAGGCTCCTGTTTTAGTCATTTTAATTATGACATGATTGTCAAGGCTATCCATCAACGTTCTCTTACTTCATTCCAATAAACGTCACCAATTCAACCACTACATTCTGGATATCATCCACCGCGTACATGGTTGTCAAAGTGGTTCCAATATTGACAGAGAGTATGCCAATAAGAGGCCCCGGTCTCTTTAACAACCAATCGTCGTTTTACATACCGGTTGTTACTTTTACATTTCGAAAACAATTTGCGCTTGATATCAAAATATCATATTCGTTTCAAAATCAAATCCATTTCGAAATCATCATATTTACCCAAAAATCTTATCCATTTTGAAATCATCGTATTTACTCAAAAATGTCAACTCAACTCGGTATATCGATTTCACTTCAAAACTTGGTACGAATTATAGTTTGTTTGTAATTCACTTTAACACATTTCACATTTAAATCCAAGATTTAAATATAAATATTTCACCCTTTTAACCTGTTTGAATTTTAGAAAATAGTTTTAAATAGTTAAATAGTTAAAATAGTCTAATGGAAAATAATTTGAGAAATAAAATGGTTTATATAGTAAAATAGTTGGGAAAATTAAAATAGTTTGAATATTTAAAGAAAATAGATTTGAAATAGTTATAGTAAATTTTTTTTTCTAAAAATAGTTTCCAAGACAAACCGATTCAATCCTAACATTTCCAATCCAAATCAATTTCCATTTCGATTTACTCGATTAAATTCTGATTTCAATTTGGATTTTAACTTCAATTCCGAATAAATTTAAAATCTAATTCTAAATTAATTTCACTTCTAATTTCATATTAATTCAAATTCCAATTTCAAATTAATTCCAAATCCAAATTTTAAACCATTTCAATTTATATCAATTCCGAGCTCATTTCAAAATATTGATTCAAAACACTTAAATCAAATTTTCCTTTAATATCCAATTAAAAATCCAAATCTTTAAATATAATTAAATTCCGAGCTCAATTTCAAAATATCATTTCATATCACTTTTACTTGACAATATTCAAAATTCGAATAAAAGTCCAATCTTTAAAAATAATCGATTTTTGAAATTCAAATCATATTTAAATTTTAACTTCAAAATCTCAAATTTGATTATAAAACAATTTCTTTATCAAATTTAAATTTCAACATTTCGAGTTCCAATTCAAAATAATTTGACTGTTTTCTTCTTAAACCCAAATCATTTAATAATTTCAAATCAAAATTTTAAAATCATTATATTTAACCAATCCGTTGTCCGTATATAATTCTCTATCCTATGGCCAAGTGAATAAGTTATACCAATTTAATTTAGGGATAGATATATCATTTCAATCCAAAATAAACGTCATAGGTATATATCATTTCAACATATTTCCTAATTTATTCGGAATAATTCAATTTACCGTTTTATACACTGTAAACAACTTGCAAGATGATAACAGGTATATTAAACATAAATAAACATTCAAACATCCAAAATATAATCAAATTTCATCCATCATCCAAACAGTCAATAATCACAACAATTACCCAATTATCAATAATCGGGCATTTTTACTAAACAATTCAATAAAAATCTATTTAACCGTAAATCTAAATTTTTGGTCAGTTAAATTTAGATATCAGTTTAAATGTCAATTAACTTTATCAAACGACAATCAATCAATTCATATCACTTCAAAATTTCAATTTAACTAGCATAACAAAATTTTAGTGCGTGTGAGCGTTATATAACACTCATCTTTGCTTGAATCAGAAAATTCAGCTTTCCAAACAATCATAAGTCTAACCTCACGTCGTAGATGACATCGTCATGAACTCAACGCAAAAATCCAAGCTTAAATTCGACCTCGTATGGACATGATATGAATTAATCTGCATTATAGATCATATAATTTCATTTAAAACTTAATAAAATTTAAATTAATCTAATTACCGATTAAATCCCTAATCCCCTCATAAGCAGCCCTAACACCATCGCTCCCAACTGCTCGTCGCACTCAAAATCAGGCTCCAATCTACCTCCATCGTGCATGCCTCCAGCGATCGGACTTCACCACCATGATGCCTCAGAAAGCTCCACCTCCATTGATCACTCGAATGTCGGCCTCGTCCCTTGAAGCGCTACCAATCGAGCTCACGAACGTAATCCTCGAGAACCCTAGCCACGTCGACTTGAGAGTTCTGACCTATCGCCTCCGATATTGCGAGCGCGAACGCCCTTTGCCCTCCACATCTTCATCTCGTTCTCCCCGGTCCGTACGATCACCTCTTCGTTCGATCACCGCCGTGCTTTTTTTAAAGTCGCTGTGTGTTTTTTCTTTTGATTTTTGACTAGCCTCTTTTTTTTTCTGAATGATTTCGTCACAGTTGAAAACGATAAAAAAGGGGAGATGAGAGGGTTCGGTGGATACGGTTTGAACGAGTTTGTGGTAATGATGTAGATATTTATTATTATTAATTAATTCGAAAATATTTGACATTTAATGTCCGAAATTTCTCGAGTTCTAAACGAAACGTGCCGTTAGGCATTTATAATGCTTCACCCCCATTCCGAACACAATGGAACTAGTCCTGCGGTCTAATTCGATCGTATGCGGAAGATAGCTTTTCAAAATCGAATATTTTAATTAATTTCGAAATTAAATTTTACGCGTTTCAACCTCGCACGACCAAATGACAAGTCCGATCGCTATGAAAATTGAAACCATACAATATGTAACAACCTTGGTTTTGGAGATTACCTGTAAATATTAAATTATAACGGTAGTTATGATTTAATATTGTGAACTAAAACAAGATTTTGAGATTTTAAATTGCTTATTTGGAATAAACAATGAATTTTTTGGAAATAAAACGTGAAAATAAAGTTTAAAAGCTTTATTTTGTTTTTTTGGTTAATAATGAGTGGACAATAATTTTTATTAGAGAAATTGCAATAATTTTATTAATTATTGCCAATTACTTCTTGTAATAATTTTTAAAGGAAGTATTTGATTTTTAAAGGTTGTTTATAGAAATAAATGGTGGAAATGGGGTTAAAAATAAGATTTGGCTGTAAATAATGTTTTGAAATGGTTTGAAATATTTTTTTAAGTGGTAAAATAAATTTTGTGGAATTTTAGGAGTTAAAAATATGGTTTTATTCATTTATTTGAGTAAATATTCCATTTTTGTTAAATAAAGGAATTTAATAATAAAAAATATTTAAAAATAAAAATTAATCTTTTTATATGATAGAAAATGTTTTATTTTGTATGTATATAAGTTTTCATATTTTTCTTATGTGTAAATATGGAGAAAATGCATTTTTGTATGATGTATATGTTCATAAGTTCATATGTTAGTTAAGTGTGAATCAATTAGCCTTAGCCTTTTTATTTTCTTTTATTTTTGGGTCCATTAGCCCATTAATGTTCCTTAGCCTGATTAAGGAGGTGAGAAAAGAAAATTATACTGTATGTACATTGCTACTCTCCTCTCCTTCTTCCTCCAGTAAGCAAACATAGAACCCACTCCATCAAATTCAAAATCCAAGTGAATTTCTTCAATTAAATACAACAAAAAGCAATCTCTTTCAATCAAGAGTGATAATAAAAAGGTAATCAAACTCCAAACTTGCAATTTCATCAAAAATCTCAGATTTGTGAATTAGGTTTCAAAATTATTGAAGTTTTGCTCTTGGATGTTTGTATAAACTCTTTTTTTAGGTTGTTGAAACTTTCTCAAGGCCAAAGTTTGCATCTTCTCTCCAATTAGGTATTGTTGCTCTACTATTTTGTGAGGTGAGTTGCTGCTCACATAATGCTAGCTGAAGAAAAGCTTCAAATGCCAAAAATATATGCATAAATTGCTTAAAAATATTGATTTTGTTGATGTTTTTTGTTTCTGTAAAAACTGAGTTTGGGTGTCACTTTGCATGAAATTTTCTCTCAATTCCGGCAGCGAAATGCTGCCGGATTTTCTTCTATTCATATTTCATATGTTGTAGTATATATCTAAAAAATGTCATAAAAAAACTCTTTCGTTTGATACCTGAAAACCTTGTTGCAATATCAATGCACAGCCTGAATTTACCTGTACATTTTGTTTTCTGAGTTGCTACAAACATGGTCTGAGTCTGTGTTTGCGATGGCATAACTTTTTCGTTTCTTACTGAAATTGCGGGATTCTTTTTTTGTTTGAAACATTGAGTTTTCTAATATATTTATACAAAATTTCAGGTCATTTAGACTTATATAGCTTATATAAATATGCTGTCAGACATTGATCTGGACCTGTTTTTGCCTAGATTTTACAGTGAAAGCACTGTTTGGGTGCAACTGAGACATCATAACATTTTTATATTTCATCCAAATTGCATGATTCTTTTTTGTTTGAAAGAAGAAGTTTCCTACTGCTTACAAACCAATTTTGACCTCAATCCGATACCATTTGATCCTCGGTTTTATGCTTGGAATTTTAACCCAGAGTGGATTTTTAAGCCTGGGCACATCGTTGTTGAACTGTTACAAACATGGTCTGTGTTCATGTTTGTGACGGCATAACTTTTCCATTTTCTTTTGGAATTCATTGATTCTTTTCTTGTCTGAAAGATGAACTTTTTTACTTTGTGCAAACCAATTTTCAGTTGAATTAAAGATCGCTCGGCCTCCTGTTTTATGTCTGAAAGTTGAACCCAGAGAAGATTTCAGACCTGGGTATTATTTTGCCCAAGTGTTTTTATGTTCATTTTCCGTAGGATTTTTGACTTATACTTTAGTTTTTGTGATATTTCTGAAGTATTTTGAGGGCTATGCTGCCTATCAATAGGTTAGCCCAGTTTAATGAATTTGGAATTCAAATTTGGAATTATTTGAATTTAAATTTGAATTTCGGTTTGAGTGGAATTTTGCTTGTTTTTTGTCGTTTTCGAGCACGGTTTTCTCCAATTCATTTTGAAATGATTTTTAAAATTTAGGGGATTTAAAAATAATTACTATATAATATTTTAAAGTATTTTTAAGTATAAAACCTCTTTATTCTTTATAATAAGGGAAATTTTCAAATATAGTTTCCAAATGGTTTTCGAAATCAGTTTTAAAAGCTTATTTTAAAGGTAAATTATTTTTATAAAAATTACACGTTTTTGCACTGTCGAGCAAATGAGAAAGAGAGTTAAACGTTTGGGTAAAACGCGTAGTATGCGATACGTGCGTTTATCCTTTCGGTTAATTCCTAACTTGTCTGTTTGATCGTTTTGGCCTACGGGTCTAGTTTATAGATAATATGAGGTGAACCTTTTACTTTGAGTGTGAAATTTACTAGGAGTTAGTAAACCGTTTAGTGCGAATGGGTGGTATGGGACACACGTTAACACTTTTCGGGTTCCTTTCCGAGAGTTTGTCACACATTTGCCTGTTGGCGTGTCAGTACTGGACCTTCGGGTCATTTGCCATTGCGGCGTATTTGTCTTCGGACGTTTTCCATTGCGGCGTATTTGTCTTCGGACGTTTGCCATTGCGGCGTATTTGCCATTGCGGCGTATTTGTCTTTTGACATTTGCCTTTGGGCGAGGCACCTATTATGTGAAATAGTACTCGGCAAAAATAGCACGTGCAAAACCTTTTTGAGATGATTTTTACCCTTGTATGTCGTCATTTTGGAATAGGTCCTTTGAACCATTCAGTGGCGATTACTTCGGGATTTTGGACTCTTGGGAGTTCTTTTGAGATTTTCATTACCTACAATAGCGTGTTGAGATTTTCCTTTTGGCGTGTGTGTGTGTGTGTGTATATTGAGATTGCCTATTGGCGCTATTTATGAAATTTTCCTTTTGTCGTTGTATGAGATTTTTATCTCTTTGTTGACATTTGCCTTATGGCTTATGTCGAGATGGATTTTGCTAATGTTTTTCTTGGAGTTGCCGATATGACGGGTTTGGGAATTACTCTTTTAGGAGTTTACATTTTACTATTCCCTAAACCATTCTTATTGACTTATGATTGCTGATGATATGAGGCATGCTACATTCTAGCGATTCATAAGATTTCTCGTCCCCTTTGTGTTTTATGCTTATTGAAGCAATTTTGTTCTATCACCTAGTGTAACCATATATGGCATACATGTTCTGTATCCTCCACATGACTATGGTGAGCTTTCTTATGGTTTCTTCTTGTTTAAGAAGAATATCACTATGCTCCTATGCTCTATTATTCTACTATCACCTTTTACTTATTCGTTTAGCTAGACTGACCCGTGTATTTTATACTCGGGTCAGACCGAGGTGTTTCAGGTAGGTACTTTTGGACTTAGCCTATTCTGCTTCTGCATGGACTATTCTGCCTGCTCTTTTTGTTATCGCTTTTTATGTAGTCCTTTTTGGTTTGCTACTCTGATATGTATATTCTTTTGACTCTGTTTGTATTGTGGTCATCATACCACAAATGTGATGTATCATTCTGTATACTTTGTGATGTATCTGTGTATGTGTGTATCTACGGGATTATCTGCTATTCTGTGATGTGTTTTACATTTGAGTTGTTGTATTTTGTTTCGATAGATCTATAGCCACCTATGGCTTTGTATTAAGTATTTACTGGGTATGTCAATCCACTTGAATCGGGAAAAAAATTAAGGCACTGTCGACGTATTCAATAGATATTTAAGACAAGGCTATAGATGGCGCTCCTATCCAGCCCTACTCTCTTCATCAGCAGACAGTATTACCCAGTAATGTCCTTTGTTAATGTAGGTCTCGGGATGGGGCGTTACAGCTTGGTATCAGAGCTGAGTTTAGAACAAAATATGATAAACAAAGAACAGAAACACATATTACGGTACATCAAAGTGTAATACAAATGTTACGAATCCCTGAATCGTCATGCTCTTGTTCTTTTCGTGTCCTTTGGGGTAGATATAATTTTGGGAATATGTCTAGGAATGCATTTTAATTCCATAGTATTCCATATTTGAGTTAATGATATCTACTATGTGAATAATCTTTACCTTATCTTAACTTTCAGTTATGGCTGGAAGAGGCAGAGGACGATGTTTGAATGCGGGGCAGTCCAGTGGCTCCCATCCGGATGGAGTATATATGTCTGCCGATCAGTTTATGGAGTTATTTAGGAGCACCTAGCCTCCAGCTCCTACTCCAGCTTCTCCTTTGCGCAAGTCTCTTTTCGTGCGCATGTGTAGTGATTTTGTACATCTCGGAGGCAAGCCATTCAAAGGCTCCGAGTCTGTTTTGGAGGTTCAGGCTTGGATTCGTTCTTGCGAGCGGATATTTTCTCGCATGGATCTTTCGGATTATCACAGGGTTCTTGTAGCATCCAACATGTTACAAGAGCGTGCTCTTGATTGGTATGAGCTATTCACTGCCGAGCTCGACGAATCTACTCTTACATGGACTCAGTTTCGGGAACGATTTGAGCTTAAATTCGTTCCTAAGTCTGAGAAAGCATGTCTTGCCCGTCGCTTCCTCGAGCTAAAGCAAGGGAAATCTTCTGTTTCAGATTATGTGTCATCTTTCGAGGCTCTTTCTAAGTATGGACTTGAGTATATTAGCACTCCATACAAGATGAACCTAAAGTTCGTTCCCGGCCTTAAGAAGTATTTAATGAAATCTTCGATGTTGCAGCTTAAGCTTTCTTTTAAGGAGCTAGTTGACTCGGCGCTTCATCTTGAGGCCATCGAGAAGAAGATCGATAGTGGTGATGATGTAGAGGTTCGCAAGAACCCTAAAAAGAAGCGGTTTTCTTTTCAGAAATCCAAGTTCTTTCCGTCCAAGAAGAAGATGCCAGTTAGTTCTACTTCTCAGCCTCAGTCTCGGCCTCATTATCAGCCTTAGTCTATTGGAGCACCTCCCTCTCGCAAGGGGTGTTTCAATTGTGGTTCGCCCGACCATATGATTCGGGAGTGTCCTAAGCCTCTCTTTTGTCGATATTGCAAGAAAGAGGGCCATCGTATTTCCACTTGTCCTATTGCTCCAAATAATGCAAAATCTGGCAAGCTGAATGTAGTAAATGCTTCTTGAGGTTCTTCTCAACGCAAAGGTACTTCTCCTTCTATTCTTGAAGGTTCATTGTTGTTTCGTGATCGTTCTATTCGAGTTCTTTTCGATACAGGTGCGTCACATTCATCCGTAACGAAGAAGCTTGTCGATGGTTTGTCTTTGGATGTTTCTTGTATGGTTACTTCATTGAGCATTGCGAATCCTATCGAGGGTCTGCAAACCTTAGCATGCTTTGTTATGATGTTGAGATTGTTTTATGTGGCTTTTCTTTTTGTGCGAATCTGCACGTTATTTCTTATTCGGGATTTGATACGATTTTGGATATGGACTGGCTAGTGCGATACGATGTCAGGATTATTTATTCTGAGAGAATTTTATATCTTCGACATCCAGATTCGTCTACTCAGCTATCACTTGTTCTTCGGAATGTGGATAATTCCGAAGTGGCTTTATATTCTCTTGACTCACTATATGATGATGATATATCTCGTATTCCTATTGTTTGTGAATTCTCAGATGTATTTGAGCCTGTTTTGGGACTGCCACCCAAGCGGGCGATTGAGTTCCACATTGATCTCATTCCAGGCGTGCAGCCAGTTAGTCGTCCTCCAACGAGGATGTCTACAAGAGAAAATGAGGAACTCAAGAAGTAGCTTTTAAAGCTTGAGTCCAAGCAGTTCATTCAGTCTAGTTCTTCACCGTGGAGTGCAGCGGTCGTCTTCGTAGAGAAGTCTGATGGAACTCTTAGGCTCTGCATCGACTATCGCAAGCTTAACGAGTTGACCATCAAGAATAGATATCCATTACCTAGGATCGGCGATATGTTCGATCAATTGAGTGGCGCTAAGGTCTTCTCTCAACTCGACCTTGCCACTGGTTTTCATCAGCTTCGAGTCGTGGAAGATAGCATACATCTTACAGCTTTCCGCACTCGATATGGATCTTACGAGTGGCTTGTTATGCCGTTCGGTTTGACAAACGCTCCTGCTTTCTTTGTTGACCTTATGAATCGAGTATTCTGGGAATATCTTGATAAGTTTGTCCTTATGTTCATTGACGACATCCTTGTTTATTCGAAGTCTGAAGCCGAGCATGCTAATCATTTGAGAATTGTCTTGAGTACTCTTCATCACCATCAGCTTAAATCCAAATTCTCCAAATGCCACTTTTGGGAGAATAAGGTTAAGTTCTTAGGCCATGTTGTTTCTTCCGAAGGCATTTCGGTCGATCCTTCGAAGATCGAATCCATCCAGAATTGGAAGAGGCTTGAGAATGTTCACGAGATCCCCAGCTTCCTTGGATTGGCGGGTTACTACCGCCGATTCATTAAGGATTTCTCTCGTATTGTGCTTCCTTTCACTAGCCTTACTCGGAAAGGCGTTCGATTTATTTGATCCGACAAGTGCGAAGCTTTTTTTCAGCAGTTGAAGGAGCTTCTAACTAATGCTCCTATTCTAGTGGTTCTTGAAAGGAATCAAGATCTTGTTGTCTACACCGTTGCTAGTAGATGTGGCCTCGGTGCCGTGCTTATGCAGAAGGATCGGGTAGTTGCTTATGCTTCTAGGCAACTGCGACCGAATGAAGTACGCTATGCCACTCATGACCTCGAGTTAGCCGCCATTGTCTTCGCCTTGAAGATTTGGCGCCATTATTTCTTAGGCAAGCACTTCATTCTATACACCGATCACAAGTCCTTGAAATATCTCTTCACTCAGAAGGAGCTCAATATGAGGCAACAACACTGGCTCGAGTTCCTTGCTTCCTATGACTTCGATATCCAGTATACCCCTGGTAAGGGTAATCGTGTTGCTGATGCGCTTAGTCGCAAATATTCAGCTGTTGTTTCTATGATGCTAGCCGAGTGGGATGTTCTAGAGACCTTATCCCTTTGTAATATTCATGATCGAGCTCCATCTTCTGATTCTCCTATCTTATTATTTAGTTTGGAAGCTCGACCAAGCTTATTGGATCGTATTGCCAATGCTTAGCGGCGTGATCCCGATCTTGTGCGCCTTATTCAGATTTGTGAATTTGAGTCCCGTGATGAGGAGTGGAGGGATTTTAGCATTGATTCTCATAGGTGTCTTCACAAGAAGAACCGTCTTGGTGTGCCTTCTAATTCTGCACTTAGGCATGACATTCTCGACGACTGTCATCGTTCTAAGTATACCATTCATCCTGGTAGCAGTAAGATGTATGCCGATATGCATCGCCTTTATTATTGGGAAGGCATGAAGCGCGATGCGGCGAGTTATGTGAGTATTTGCATGACTTGTCAACGTATCAAAGCCGAACATCAGCGCCCTTCTGGTCTCCTTCAGCATCTAGAGATTCCATTATGGAAATGGGATCAGATTTCGATGGATTTCATTAATGGCCTACCTCGTTCGAGATTGGGCCATTCTAGCATTTGGGTTATTGTTGATCGCCTCACCAAATCAGCTCATTTCATTCCTATTAAGTCTAATAGGAAAGCTTCCCAATTGGCCAAGTTATATGTCAAGGAAATCATGAGACTTCACGGTGTTCCTAGTTCGATTGTTTGTGACCGTGATCTGCTATTCATGAGTCATTTCCGACAAGTCTTCGGCAAGCTTTGGGAACAAAGCTTAATTTCAGCACAGCATATCATCCACAGTCTGATGGACAGACTGAATGGGTGAATCGTATCCTTGAGGATCTTCTTCGAGCTTGCATTCTAGATTTTAGTGGTAGTTGGGAGGATCACCTACCTCTTATGGAATTCTCCTATAACAATAGTTTTTAGTCCAGTATCAATATGGCTCCTTTCAAAGCCTTATACGAAAGGCTGTGTCGATCACCTTCTTGTTGGTTGGAATCTGGTGAGAAGCTTATTCTTGGCCCAGATTCTGTTCATGATTCTTCTGAGAAGATTGATCTTATTCGTCAGAGAATGAAAGAGGCACAAAGCCTCCATAAATACTACGCGGACAACCGTAGGAAGCCTCTCGAGTTCTCGGTTGGTGATCTCGTCTTTGTTCGTGTTTCACCTCTAAAAGGGGTTATGCGTTTCAGTACAACCGGGAAATTGGCTCCTCGCTTTATAGGACCATTTCCTATTACTGAACGTATTGGCCCTGTAGCTTATAGAGTTTCACTTCCAACTCATCTATCTGGCATTCATGACGTGTTTCACGTCTCTCAGCTTCGGAAGTGTCTTCGAGAGTCGGATTCTGTCATCTATTCTCCTGATTTGCAAGAGCTTGAGATCTCACCAGACCTATCTGTTATGCAGCAGCCTATTCGCGTACTTGCTTCGGAGGTGAGACGCCTTCGAAACAAGGATGTGCCGGTCGTTAAAATTCAATGGTCCGCTAATCTAATGACTTCACTTGGAGAACCAGAGAGTTTATCTAGCGATCCTACCCTAGTTTTCTTTCTTCGCATAACGATGGTTAGAATCTTTTTATCTCAAGCTTATTTCTTTTTTTGAGTGATGAAATAAGTGTGTTGAATACAAATTCTTCTCTAGAAATTGCAAGGATGCAATTTTGTTAAGGGGAGGAGTCTGTAACAACCTTGGTTTTGGAGATTACGTATAAATATTAAATTATAAAGGTAGTTATGATTTAATATTGTGAACTAAAACAAGATTTTAAGATTTTAAATTGCTTATTTGGAATAAACAATGAATTTTTGGGAAATAAAATGTGAAAATAAAGTTTAAAAGCTTTATTTTGTTTGTTTGGGTTAATAATGAGTGGAAAATAATTTTTATTTAGAGAAATTGCAATAATTTTTTTAATTATTGCCAATTACTTCTTTTAATAATTTTTAAAGGAAGTATTTGATTTTTAAAGGTTGTTTACTGAAATAAATGATGGAATTGGGTTAAAAATAAGTTTTGGCTGTAAATAATATTTTGAAATGGTTTGAAATATTTTTTTAAGTGGTAAAATAAATTTTGTGGAATTTTAGGAGTTAAAAATATGGTTTTATTAATTTATTTGAGTAAATAGTGCATTTTTGTTAAATAAAGGAATTTAATAATAAAAAATATTTAAAAATAAAAATTAATCTTTTTATATGATAGAAAATGTTTTTTTTTGTATGTATACAAGTTTTCATATTTTTCTTATGTGTAAATATGGAGAAAATGCATTTTTGTATGGTGTATATGTTCATAAGTTCATATGTTAGTTAAGTGTGAATCAATTAGCCTTAGCCTTTTTATTTTCTTTTATTTTTGGGTCCATTAGCCCATTAATGTTCCTTAGCCTGATTAAGGAAGTGAGAAAAGAAAATTAAACTGTACGTACATTGCTACTTTCCTCTCCTTCTTCCTCCAGTAAGCAATCATAGAACCCACTCCATCAAATTCAAAATCCAAGTGAATTTCTTCAATTAAATACAACAAAAAGCAATCTCTTTCAATCTAGAGTGATAATACAAAGGTAATCAAACTCCAAACTTGCAATTTCATCAAAAATATCAGATTTGTGAATTAGGTTTCAAAATTATTGAAGTTTTGCTCTTGCATGTTTGTATAAACTCTTTTTTTAGGTTGTTGAAGCTTTCTCAAGGCCAAAGTTTGCATCTTCTCTCCAATTAGGTATTGTTGCTCTACTATTTTGTGAGGTGAGTTGCCGCTCACATAATGCTAGCTGAAGAAAAGCTTCAAATGCCAAAAATATATGCATAAATTGCTTGAAAATATTGATTTTGTTGATTTTTTTGTAAAAACTGAGTTTGGGTGTCACTTTGCACGAAATTTCTCTCAATTCCGGCAACGAAATGCTTCCGGATTTTCTTCTATTCATATTTCATATGTTGTAGTATAGATCTACAAAATGTCATAGCAAAACTCTTTCGTTTGATACCTTTAAACCTTGCTGCAAAATCAATGCACAACCTGAAATTGACCTGTACATTTTGTTTTCTGAGTTGCTACAAACATGGCCTGAGTCCATATTTGCGATGGCATACTTTTTCGTTTCTTACTGAAATTGCGAAATTCTTTTTTTTTTTGAAAGATAGAGTTTTCTACTATATTCATACCAAATTTCAGATCATTTAGACTTAGATAGCTTATAGAAATATGCTGTCAAACTTTGACCTGGACCATGTTTTTGCCCAGATTTTACAGTGAAAACATTGTTTGGGTGCAACTTTAAGACATCATAACTTCTTCATATTTTATCCAAATTGCATGATTCTTTTTTTGTTTCAAAGAAGAAGTTTTCTACTGCATACAAACCCATTTTGTGCTTATTCCGATACTATTTGATTCTCGGTTTTATGCTTGGAATTTTAACCCAAATTGGATTTTTAAGCCTGGGCACATCCTTGTTGAACTGTTACAAACATGGTCTGAGTCCATGTTTGTGACAGCATAACTTTTCCATTTTCTTTTGGAATTCGTTGATTCTTTTCTTGTTTAAAAGATGAACTTTTCTACTTATGCAAACTAATTTTCAGTTGAATCAAAGATCGTTCGGCCATTTGTTTTATGTCCGAAATTTGAACCCAGAGAAGATTTCAGACCAAGGTATTATTTTGCCCGAGCGTTTTTATGTTCATTTTCCATAGGATTTTTGACTTTTACTTTAGTTTTTGTGATATTTCTGAAGTATTTTGAGGGCTATGATGCCTATCAATAGGTTTGCCTAGTTTAATAAATTTGGAATTCAAAATTTGAATTATTTGAATTTCGGTTTGAGTGGAATTTTGCTTGTTTTTTTCGTTTTCGAGCACGATTTTCTCCAATTCTTTTTTAAGTGATTTTTAAAATTTAGGGGATTTAAAAATAATTATTATATAATATTTTCACGTATTTTCAAGTATAAAACCTATTTATTCTTTATAATAAGGGAAATTTTCAAATATGGTTTCCAAATGGTTTTCGAAATCAGTTTTAAAAGCTTATTTTCAAGGTAAATATTTTTATAAAAATTACACGTTTTTGCACTGCGCATGAGAGTTAAACGTTTGGGTAAAACACGTAGTATGGGATACGTGCGTTTATCGTTTCGGTTAATTCCTAACTTGTCCGTTTGATCGTTTTGGCTTACGGGTCTAGTTTACCGATGATATGAGGTGAACCTTTTACTGTTTTGAGTGTGAAATTTGCTAGCGGTTAGTAAACCGTTTAGTGCGAACGGGTGGTATGAGACACATGTTAACACTTTTCGGGTTTCTTTCCGAGAGTTTTTGACACATTTACCTGTTGGCATGCCAGTACTGGACCTTCGGGTCATTTGCCATTGCGGCGTATTTGTCTTCGGACATTTGCCATTGCGGCGTATTTGTCTTCGGACGTTTGCCATTGCGGCGTATTTGTCTTTTGACGTTTGCCTTTGGGAGAGGTACCTATTACGTGAAACAGTACTCGGCAAAAATAGCACGTGCAAAACCTTTTTGAGATAATTTTTACCCTTGTATGTCGTCATTTTGGAGTAGGTCCTTTGAACTATTCGGTGGTGATTACTTTGGGATTTTGCACTCTTGGGAGTTCTTTTGAGATTTTCATTGCCTACACTAGCGTGTTGACATTTGCCTTATGGCGTGTGTGTGTGTGTATATATATATATTGACATTGCCTATTGGCGCTATTTATGAAATTTGCCTTTCGGCGTTGTATGAAATTTTTATCTCTTTGTTGACATTTGCCTTATGGCTTATGTCGAGATGGCTTTTTCTTATATTTTCCTTGGAGCTGTCGATATGGCGGGTTTGGGAATTACTCTTTTAGGAGTTTACATTTTACTATTCCCTAGACCATTCTTATTGACTTATGATTATCGTTGATATTATGCATGCTACATTTTAGCGATTCATGAGATTTTTCGTCCCCTTTGTGTTTAATGCTTATTGAAGCAATTGGGTTCTATCACCTAGTGTAACCATATATGCCATACATGTTATGCATCCTCCATATGACTATGGTTAGTTTTCTTATGGTTTCTTCTTGTTTAAGAAGAATATCACTATGCTCTTATGCTCTATTATTCTACTATCAACTTTTACTGATTCGTTTAGCTAGATTGACCCGTGTATTTTATACTCGGGTCAGACCGAGGTGTTTCAGGTTAGGTGCTTTTGGACTTAGCCTATTCTTCTTCTACATGGACTATTCTGCTAGCTCTTTCTGTTATCGCTTTTTATGTAGTCCTTTTTGGTTTGCTACTCTGATATGTATATTCTTTTGACTCTGTTTGTATTGTGGTCGTCTTACCACATATGTGATGTATCATTTTGTATACTTTGTGATGTATCTGTGTATGTGTGTATCTACGGGATTATCTGCTGTTCCGTGATGTGTTTTACATTTGAGTTGTTGTATTTTGTTCTGATAGATCCTATAGCCACCTATGGCTTTGTATTAAGTATTTATTGGATATGTCGATCCACTTGAATCAGGAAAAGAAAATTAAGGCATTGTCGACGTAGTCAATAGATATTTAAGACAAGGCTATAGATGGTCGCTCCTATCCAGCCCTATTTTCTGCATTAGCAGACAGTATTACCCAGTAATGCTCTTTGTTAATGTAGGTCTCGGGGTGGGGCGTTATACAATAACTCGCTATTACGAATCCGATGAAACTGGTTTCATCAAAATTCGAGACAGTGGCCAAAATGGTTATTTTAACTCGTTAATTAAAATATAAAATTTTTAATTTTTTAATTGTTCACATTTAAATCCAATTTTAAATGTTAACCATCTTCATTCGTATTTAAATAAACTTAAATCAATTTTCGAAGCCATTTTAATTCTCATTAAATCTTGGGTTCAATTATTCAAATCATCTTTGATATTCAATTCAAACAAATTAAATTACCCAATAAATCAATATTAACAAATCATTTCATTTGTTTATACCCATATTTATCCAATAATTATATTATATTAAATAATTTACAATAGTTAAACGTACAGTTCGTTACAGTACCTTTCGGTTTTCATGGGCTAACTAACAACCTTCTAATCATAGTTTTCATGGAATGACTATGAACCTATCAAATTCTCCAATAACATCTCTCAAACCATAGTTTTCATGAACCTATTGTTTTCTATCAATAATTTAATTCGAACAAAGTTTTCGTGGGGTCACTAAGAACCTATTGGACCCTTCCAATAACATTTTTCATGACATAGTTTTTATAGGATGACTATGAACCTGTTAATCTTTTCTAATATCCTATCTAAATCTATAATCTTTTAATCAGTTCTGGGCCGGGCATCCTATACTTCTAGTCTACCTGACCCCTTAGATGCAATTCTACTCACTCGGGAGTTAGTTCTATTTATACTCACCATTGGGTAGGTGGTTATCCTGCTCTTATTACCCTAAAATGTAGTTATGGGTCTTCGAAGATGTGAGTAAGGTAATAGCAACAAGAATAATAACCGATCAAATAAACACAGGAACATGCAACATCCATCATTCAAGTATGTTCAAGACATATCTTTCCATGTCTTATAATTACTTAATCTCAAGTAATATTCACTTTGGTAAATTTAGCTCAAAACTTGCGCTTTTCCATTATTAGTTTCCTTGAAAACATTTTCTGAATGGTATATGATTAATCCCCTTAATCCATATTTTACATAAGGAAATATATAGCTCTTTATAATACCAAATTCTTATGCTATTTTATAAATTACTTATATTTTGCCATGTTTATCTTTGAAATGATATAAGGTTGCCGCTTTAAATTAAATAAATCTCTGTTTAGCGTCAACGTCTATACACTACCAACAAAGTGGCTTAAAGCTCTCCGCCTTTATTATAAAACCCTTAAAACATTATGGCATCTTTAAACCTCATCGACCTCTATCAAAATTAAAGACCAAAACTTAAAACCATTTTTTAGTATTAAATCCTTATAAAGCAATGGCTCATTGTCGAAGACATACGGTCGTTGACCCTCTAATACATGGGTCTTTTCGATCCTATTTGAAATGGTTTTAATTAATCATAAAACAAGCTTCTTCGACAATAAAAGATGAAACACAATGAGAGTTACATGCCACACCAATAGTCTCGGCGATCTTTGCTGCATTATATCATTACCCAACTGTGACGACCTGCCCTTCTTGATCCTCAGAAATCGACATAAAATACTCCACAATATAATATGCCGATGATCAAGTGTCAAAAAAGACAGATTGTTGAGGAAAAAGACAGAAGATAGAAGAAAGAAGGAATTAAACAATAACAGAATCTCACAATCGCAGCGGAACAAAATATAGTAGTCAATAATAGATCTTTACACAAAATGAAAAGTATATCTGTTTTATACAATATATCATCAGAGTATCACAAACAAACAACAATTACCAGCCTCAAATTTCAACAATCACAGCAGTGGATATAAACAAGTACGGATAATACGTCTCGGACTCCAGCTCCTCTCTTGAGCTCCACAGCATCCTTTCCTGTAATACATAATACTCGGTTTGACCCGAGCATTATAATGAAATAACACCCGTGTCAGTCTGGAATACCAGTTGATAAAAATACACCCAAATTGATTATTAAAGTTTCAAAATCCTTTGAAAACAAAAGCATATCGTAAGACCACGCCACAAATAACCGGGTTTTTACCTTACAATAGCTAAAACATTTCTTATAAAATCCTTTGATATTATAATAGTGTCTATATACAAATACTAATTAAAATAGCCGAAATTGTTTCACCTATTAAATTCCAGCTACTAGCCACAATCGTGGGCAACACAAATAAAACTCGTAAAAGGCATGTAGGGAGAATGAATTTCCAACTAATGACTAGGCACCGGGGTACCACCTGTCACAGTACGTGGCCTAGATCACCGTAACGAGGATTACTCCCAATCCCCGGCAACACAAGACCGTGACTACCCCTTATTGGATAATCTCGAGTAAGATCACCCCACGGTTGGGATCAGTAACCACACCACTAAGCCGAATAAAAAGGGACATCTAGACAGGGATGACCTTACCCTAATGGATGCTACCCATATAGCCATGCTGCATAACCCCTCATTTTCAATCATTCCTGGTTGATGAGGCTTGAGGCTATTACTTTATAGAACGTTTCACTTAGAATGCCCATCGTCCACCTGACGATGTTCCGAAAGCATTCATCCATACAAGTCTATCCCGGGTTCGAACGGAACCTAAGGCACTACTCCAACTACATCCATTTTGGAAATATTCTCAGGATTAGTAGTGACTAGCCCTTGCACTTCACTGCTCCATCTTCGACTCCGAACTCGTCTTCCTCACGAAAACGTACATATTAGATCGAAGTGGTTTTAAAGAAATAAATCTCGATCTCGATCTCTTCGAAACGATCAACGCATTGGCCCATATTGATAATCGGTGATTTAACTATCAATTAACAAATGCAAACATCCATCAAACAATAAATAATTTCCCCAATTTATTTATTGTCCTCAAAAATATCTTTGCAAGATATATTTCCATTTTCAACCCTTTTGGAAACAATTTTCAAACCCTACTCTTCTCATGGAATAAATTCCCAAATCTTTACTTCCACTGAAAACATCCAAATACCAATACTTTAGATTTTAAATAATTTAAATCCTTTATTCTTGGAAATACATTAAAACATTTAAATTACTTAAATACTTTATTTAAAATATATGTACTTTTAAAAATATTTCAAATAAAACTGCTTTATAAAATATAAACTATTTTTCTTCAAAATAAAAGTTAAGTCATACTAAATTTTAAAATAAAGTTATGAAATCCTATACAAGTTTTCAAATAAAACTTCAACCAATTATCTTTAAAATAAATCCATTTTATAAAGTATAAATATTAATAATATTCCTTACAAAACATAATACCAATTAACCCTTTAAAATAATTACTTCTATAACTAATTTATTAAATTTTTACTTTTGAAATTTTTACAACATAAATAATAATTTCTTAAAACATTCCTTTAAAACAAATTTAAACTTTTTAATTTTTACTTAAAAATCTGTTTTGAAACGTACTTGGCTTTTCAGGGAACTACACTTCCATTTCAAAATAAGCCAAAGAACCTTTATAAATCCTGCTTGATTTATCTCAATTCGAATTTACGTTTAAATCCCGTAAATTTCTTCCAACGCTTTAAAAATAAACACATTTTATTTTTAAGCACATTTTCCATTTCCTGGAAAATCACTTTCAAAATATATATGATTAAAATATTTAGAACAAGGCTACTAGGAATTTCTTAAGTGAAAATAATACTTAAGAACATACAGAGTAGTTTCTAAGTAATTTAAAACAAAATTACCATTTTAAAAAAAAGTTATCAATTAAATATTTATATTATAATTTCCTTTTGAAATCTTAATACTGCTTTAATTTTTAAAATAATTAAATATCATAATTACTTAAATAAATGTTTGCTTACACTTTAAACAATTAAAATAATATTTTCTTTCTAAAATATTCTAAACACATTTTAATTGGCCATTTATATTTTGAAAGCTTTTCTTTAAAACATACTAAATTTCCAGGAAAAAGTCACTTCGCATCCTTTAGAAATAATCTTACTATTATTTTTAAGCAATTTGCACTTCTTATAGAAATTCCCACCGGAATCCGATACTTTCAATATTTATCCCCGATAAATATTTCACTTTATTTATAAACCAAGTTTATAAATTTTCATTTCACATTCCTTTTAAATCAAAATTTCAAAAAACACTTCAAATTCCAAACCAATTTCTTGAATTTAATTTCCTTAAATTCATTACTTAAAAATTTCTTTTCATTTCCATTCTACTCCCATTTCAATTTATTGGTATTTTAAAATACAAAATTATATTATCCGACCATAACGTAGCATAACAAAATTCCAAATCAATCTATCATAGGACATCAATGAAATATATCACAGAATATAAATAAAATTTCTGTTTGTGAGGAATCCAATTGGATCCCTCCAACATGTTTTTCCCTGCATCCACAGATGTTAGCACAACAAATAAATATCAATCCAGACTGATATTAATATTCATATTCAACCAATCACTCAATTATTTAAATATTAACTATTTAAATTAAATGGTATCTAGATGTTAGTGAGATTAACTTACCTTGAGTTCCGACGAGCATTTAAATTCCTAAATTAAGTCGCCGCGATCGATTTAACCCAAAAATTCCACTAACTCCGATTGTCTCCAAATATTTACTGCAGAGTAGATCGTGTCGCTGCGATTCCAACGCTTCTTGTTTCGTCTGAATCTGACAACGTATGCATTAGATATTAATTTTTGAAGGTTTTTAATATAATTTATAAAACAATTCTTTTTTATAATACCGTACAAAACACGCCGTAACCTTCTTCATCACGTGAACATTCCAGGTGAAAAACGAACCCATTGCCACCGACTAGGGTTTGGCGCCGCTCACCATCCCCTCGACTACACGACGATCCAACGCCTCCACGTCGAAGCCCAACGTCTCGCGCACCCATAGCCCGAAAACGAGTAAGCTTGGTCACCCCTAGGCTCGGCAAAACACGGACAACTCGAGCATGAACGGGCTTGATTTCGCAACCATCCATCTCACCATACACCATCTCAGCCGTTGGATGCGTAGATCCTGAAGCCCTCTACAATCTTCTAGTTGGAAGAATTTGCTAAAATTTCACGGATTGATCGAAAATAGGAGATGAACTTTGATGCATTTCGGCCATTGAAAATGCCTCTAGCGGTGACCGAAATATAAATTAGGGTTCTTTGAAAAACGTGAATATATGAACGTTGATAAATATTATTTTAATACTAAATTCACTTTTTAAACAACTTTTCACGCGATCTCCAAACAACGCATCCGACAGGCGATTATAAGGTTTTACCCTCCTTCCGTACACAATGGAACGTGTTTCGGAGGCTAATTCGATCATATGCGCGAGTTACGGAAATAAACGATCAATTTTGAATTAAATCGATTAAAATACGTTCTATGCGTTTTCAGCTGCCAAGGTCAAATGACAATTCTGATTGCTGTGAAAATTGAAATCCGAAAATAACAAACTATTACGGATCCAATGGAACTAGTTTCGTCGAATTCCGAGACTATGCCCCGGAATTTATATTTACAGTAGAAATCATTCTGTTTCATTCCGAATCAAAATCTTATCATTTAAAATATTATATTATTAACTTCCATTATTAAATTAGTATAAAAATTCCAAATTCAGCTTATCGACCTCGATTCCATCCAAAAATTCAATATTAAAAATCAAATCAAACAAGACCAAAAAGAAATCTTATAAACCATTTTCATAACCATTTACATCCAGATTTACTAATTATCCCAATTCCAAATATTTAATTATTATTCAAATTTTTATTGAATTTCCTTATTGAAAATTACAACTAAATTCTATTGATTTAACAAAATTCTTATTTCAAAATCAGTTCAAAATCCACATTTAACATTTAAAATGAATTAAATATTCAATTCTGGGTCGTTACATTCCTCTTCCTTATAAAAATTTCGTCCTCGAAATTTGCTAAGGTATGAAAAATGCTACTATACTCATTTACTTACCCCAAATTCATTTAATTTGAAAACTTACATACACTTCTCAAACCCTTTAGCTCAATTGCAAAACTAGTTGCTTATATATTCTAACTCAAAAGCTTTTGTTTCCAACATTATTTCAAAAATCAATTTTCCAAGTTAACCAAAATTTTCAAAACTTCTAAAAAATTTCTAACTCCCAAAATTTTAGAAATTTTTTGACAGCGTCTCCTTTGTACGGAGAGTGTTTTACAATATCACAATAGATATAAATACATATACATCGACCCACACGGTCGGAAAACAAAATATATCACTATATATATATATATATATCATTTTCCAATTTTATTGCGTTGGCGTACCTTTTGATTAGCATTTTAAAAGCAAGCGGCTAATATATATTGCATATACCCGCTTCAACTCGAATTTTCTAATGTGTCATGGAAATGGGCTACAACGATGGTGTAACAAAATGTCTCTAATTTCCAACTTGAATACATTTTTCTTTTTTATTTCAAAATGAATGTTTTTGTCTTGCCTTGAACGGTGCACTAATTTTTTAAATCCGGTACCGATAGGGATAATTCCTTCCACACCTGTACTTACTCAAACAAACACATCAGTTTTCAATAATATAAGATTTTTAACATCCTTCCATATATTTATCTTAGCCAAACACCTCAATTACGTAGTTCAAACAAACAAATTTCATAATTCAACCTGTAAACCATATATTATAAGCAAATCCCAAGATTTCAATCACCATTTTAATTCCGTAACAAATCCAACTTCATTTTATTTCACTTGAATGATTTACAATCAAGTTTACTTTTTACAATTCATATTTACTATAACTAATTCATTTTCTCTTCAATATGATTAACATATGCTTTACTTACATCAATTTAATTCAATTCAATTCCAAATTGATTCACAATAAAATTTTTATTTTTAAATTTGATATATTAGCATTTCTTTAATGATCCACTTTCATTTATATGCAAATCCACTTAATAAAATTTCAATCCATTCCAATTGATTTTAAAACCAATTCTATTTACTTCTCTCAATTCATTCACTTTCTTTTACGGCAAAACAACTAATTTCTATGCAAGTTTGTTGTTATTCAAACAAATAACCATTTCTTAAACTTATACCATTTAAAATCAATCCCAACATAAATTCCATTCTGGATTATTTACAACCCAAACATCCTCAATTTTATTCCATTATCAAATTAATTTCCTATTCTTACACTTCCAATTCATTATCCATATAGGTTTATTCAAAACCATCTCTTAAAACTCGACAACAACCCTTACACAATTTTTTTTAAGTTATTGCAACTCTAAAATAATTCTATTCCTTCTTACATTAATTTTATTTTCATTTTAATTCGATTCTCATTAAATCAAATTCCAATCCATTACAAATTTTAATTCAATTGCTTACTCAATCCATTTTAAATTTATTCACCTTCTCAGTTCAATTCTGAATTTATTAATAACATAACCATTCCAATTATTCTACACCAGCACTGGGTTTTATTTGCTTTTAAATTTTTTAACAAGCTACCAAAATTTTATTCATTCCACTACAATTTCCATTTAATTTAGCTTATACTAAATTCATCCTCAAACAATTCCTTTGGATTTAGTTGAGTGAGCATTTAATTCATTCAATATCATTTCAATTAAATTAAATTTTCTTTCAATTCAATTCTTTTCCGATTCTAATTCAAGTTCAACCAAATTTCATTTAGCCAACTTAAATTCATACCATTCCTTTACTATTTTAAGTAAGAATTTAATTCTATTCAAGATTATTTATTTCTCAACTGAATTTTGATTTCAATTCAATCCAAATTTAACTTAATTTCTTTTTAACTTAAATTAAATCCAATTTGGTCTAATTTTGTTTCTCTATGTATAAGTTCAAGACTTATTTACTAACTTATGTCCATTCACATCTTATATTTTTCTTTACCTTATCACATTTTACATTCATTTAGGATTTAGTTTGAATTTTCCATTCTTTTTATCATAACATTCAACCATTTCTATTTAGGTTTTACAATTCTTTCTCCCATTCATAAGTTTACCAACTTATTTATTTAAAAGCTTATATTGCTCATTTGAGTCCATTTTCACCTTAAAATCACAATTCCAAATTATATATATATATATATCTGTGTGTGTGTGTGTGTGTGTGTGTCACTTAATAGCTTAAGGGTATAAAATTTCATTACACAATTATAATCATTGTATATTTCAACTTTATATTCAATTTAATTCAATTTCAATTTCAATTTTTATTTAACTTATCCTGCATTGAATTCAAATATATTGTATTCACTACCATTCATTCAAGTTAAACTTTAATTCCAGGACTAAATTTTCATTTTTCCTTTCTTATTTAAATCAACTCCACTTTAAAAATTCAACAGTTGATTCATCTTAACTTTACACATTATTTAAATAGAGTTCTTAGAATTCAATTACCCGGTTTTATTTCAAAACCATTTTGAAATCATAAACAACACATCCCTACTTGGAATATCACATCAAACTTCCAGATTCCAAAACAACTTTTTTTTACCAAAACAAATTTTCCCTTTTCAAAATTTTAAAATCACTTGTACACCCAACAAGTCCAAACAAATATCATAACCAATCTCCCCGGTAGCAATCCATCACTTTATAAACTCGAAAATGAATTCGAATGATGTGGCCATCATCATCAGGATTATTTTCCAACGACTGAAGTGAGTTCAGTGCTTTCTTACTTCCACAAATTAATTTCAAAATAATTTCCATTCAAAAATATTTCTCCAAAAATAACACTCCATTATTGCCCTCCAACATTTTGGAAACATTTCGAACATTTCCAAGATTTTAAATTCCCAAACTTTTGTTTTAAATACATTTTAAACACTTTTCAAAATTTCTGGGATTTAAATTTTGGTTTAAATCAAATTTTACTCCTTTTATTTTAATCCAAACTTAGATAATTCTATTTGGTTATAAACCATTTCAAATTTTAGATTCTTATATTTGATTATAATATTAACAACCAACATCCACTCACATATATATATATATATATATATATATAATTTCAAAAAGTTATTCCTTTTATATCAAAATATAATTTTAGGTAAAATTATTTCATTTACCCATTTTAAAGACAATACTATGTCGGTTTATCTTATTTAAGAGCTTAGAAACCCCTATAAATACGGTTGTACTTCTCGTACCGACCAGAATTCATAAACACTCAACGGATAAGTCAACACAGTATAAAAACAATTTTTATATTCACTAACAAGTATGCTCTCATATCTATTATTACACTCAACTCATTATACAATACTTCTGACTCTATTTCTAATGAGTAATTTTCCCCACTAAAGCCTAGGTTGTCGCCAGCCTAAGCTCTGATGCCAAGTGTGAAGACCTGCCCTTCTCGATCCACGAAAATCGACATAAAATACTCCACAGTATAATATGCCGATGATCAAGTGCAGGAAAAGACAGACTATTGAGGAAAAAGACAGAAGATAGAAGAAAGAAAGAACTAAACAATAACAGAATCTCACAATCGCAGCGGAACAAAATATAATAGTCAATAACAAATTTTTATACAAAATGAAAATTATATCTGTTTTATAAAATATATCATCAGAGTATCACAAACAAACAACAATTACTAGCCTGACAATTTCAAACAATCACAGCAGCGGATATAAACAAGTGCGGATAATACATCTCGGACTCCACCGGAGTCAGTCTGGAATACCAGCTGATAAAAATACACCCAAATTGATTATTAAAGTTTCAAAATCCTTTGAAAACAAAATCATCTCGTAAGACCACGCCACAAACAAACATGTCGGGTTTTCACCTTACGCTAGCTAAAAAATTTCTTATAAAATCCTCTAATATTATAATGGTGTCTATATACAAACACTTATTAAAATAGCCAAAATTGTTACATCTATTAAATTCCAGCAACTAGCCACAATCGTGGATAATACAAACAAAACTGTAAAAGGCGCGTAGGGAGGATGGATTTTCAACTAATGACTAGGCACTACGGTACCACCTGTCACAGTACGTGGCCTAGATCACCGTACCGAGGATTACTCCCAATCCCCTGCAACAAAAGACTGGTACTATCCCTTACTGGATAATCCCGAGTAAGATCACCCCACGGTTGGGATCAGCAACCGCACCACTAAGCCGAATAAAAAGGGGCAACAAGACAGGGATGGCCTTACCCTAATGGGTGCTACCCACATAGCCTTGCTGCATAACCACTAATTTTATGTCATTCCGGTTGATGAGGCTTGAGGCTAAGCGTTACCTTTATAGAACATTTCACTTAGAATGTCCATCATCCACCTGACGATTTTCCAAAAGCATTCATCCATACAAGTTCGTCCCAGGTTCGAACGGAACCGAAGGCACTACTCCTGCTACATCCATTTTGGAAACATCCTCAGGATTAGTAGCGACTAGCCCTTGCACTTCATTGCTCCATCTTCGAATCCGAACTCGTCTTCCTCACGAAAACGTACAACACAGGTCGAAGTGGTTTTCGAGAAATAAATCATGATCCCGGTCACTTCGAAACGATCAACGTCATTGGCCAATATTGATAGTTGGTGATTTAACTATCAATTAACATCCACAAACATCCATCAAACAATAAATAATTTCCCTAAATTATTTATTATCCTCAAAAATATCTTTGCAAGATATATTTACATTTTCAACCCTTTTGGAAACAGTTTTCAAACCCTATTCTTCTCTTGGAATAAATTGCCAAATCTTTACTTCCTCTGAAAACATCCAAGTACCAATACTTTAGATTTAAAATAATTTAAATCCTTTATTCTTGGAATACATTAAAACATTTAAATTACTTAAATTCTTTATTTAAAATATATGTACCTTTAAAAATATTTCAAATAAAACTGCTTTATAAAATATAAACTATTTTTCTTCAAAATAAAAGTAAGTCATACTAAATTTTAAAATAAAGTTATGAAATCCTATACAAGTTTTCAAATAAAACTTTAACCAATTATCTTTAAAATAAATCCATTTTATAAAGCATAAATATTAATAATATTCCTTAAAAAACATAATACCAATTAACCCTTTAAAATAATTACTTCTATAACTAATTTATTAAATATTTACTTTTGAAATTTTTACAACATAAATAATAATTTCTTAAAACATTCCTTTGAAACAAATTTAAACTTTTTAATTTTTACTTAGAAATCTATTTTGAAACGTACTTGGCTTTTTAGGGAACTACACTTCCATTTTAGAATAAACCAAAGAACCTTTTTGTATATCCTGCTTGATTTATCTCAATTCGAATTTACATTTAAATCCTGTAAATTTCTTCCAACACTTTAAAAATAAATACTTTTTATTTTTAAACACATTTCCCATTTCTTGGAAAATCACTTTCAAAATATATATATGCTTAAATATTTAGAATAAGGCTACTAGGAATTTCTTAAGTGAAAATAATACTTAACAACATATAGAGGAGTTTCAAAGTAATTTAAAACAAAATTACCCTTTTTAAATAAAGTTATTAATCAAATATTCATATTATAATTTCCTTTTGAAATCTTAATACTACATTACATTTTAAAATAATTAAATATCATAATTACTTAAATAAATGTTCACATACACTTTAAACAATTAAAATAATATTTTCTTTCTAAAATATTCTAAACACATTTTAATCGTCCCATTTATATTTTGAAAGCTTTTCTCTAAAACATACTAAATTTCCAGGAAAAGTACACTTCCCATCCTTTAAAAACAATCTTACTATTATTTTTAAGCAATTTGCACTTCTTACAGAAATTCCCACCGAAATCCTATACTTTCAATATTTATCCTCGATAAATATTTCACTTTATTTATAAAACAAGTTTATAAATATTCATTTCACATTTCCTTTTAAATCAAAATTTCAAAAACACTTCAAATTCCAAACCAATTTCTTGAATTTAATTTCCTTAAATTCATTACTTAAAAATTTCTTTTCATTTCCATTTTACTCCCATTTCAATTTATTGATATTTTAAAATACCAAATTATATTATCTAACTATAACGCAGCATGACAAAATTCCAAATCAATCTATCACAGGATATCAATGAAATATATCACAGAATATAAATAAAATTTCTGTTCGTGAGGAATGTAGTTGGATCCCTCCAACCTGTTTTTCCCTGTATCCACAGATGTTAGCACAACAAATAAATATCAATCCAGACTGATATTAATATTCATATTCAACCAATCACTCAAATATTTAAATATTAGCTATTTAAATTAAATGGTATCCAGATGTGAGTGAGATTAACTCACCTTGAGTTCCGACGAGCGTTTAAATTCCTGAATTAAATCGTCCGCGATCGATTTAACCCAAAAATTCTACTAACTCCGATTGTCTCCAAATCTGTAATGCAACATAGATCGCGTCGCTGCGATTCCGGAGCTTCTTGTTTCGTTTGAATCTGATAACGCATGCATCAGATATGAATTTTTAAAGGTTTTTAATATAATTATAAAACAATTCTTTTTTTTATAATACCGTACAAAACAGGCCGTAACCTTCTTCTTCATCACGCGAACATTCCAGGTGAAAAACGAACCCATTGCCACCGACAAGGGTTTGGCGCTGCTCACTATCCCCTCGACTGCACGACGATCCAATGCCTCGACGTCGAAGCCCAACGTCTCGCGCACCCATAGCCCGAAAACGAGCAAGCTTGGTCACCCCCAGGCTCGGCAAAACACGGACAACTCGAGCATGAACAGGCTCGATTTCGCAACCATCCACCTCACCATACACCATCTCAGCTGTTAGATGCGTAGATCCCCAACCCCTCTACAATCTTCTACTTGGAAGAATTTGCTAAAACTTAGCGGACTGATCGAAAATAGGAGATGAACTTTGATGCGTTTCGGCCGTTGAAAATGCCTCTAGCAGTGGTCAAAATATAGATTGGGGTTCTTTGAAAAACGTGAATATATAAACATTGACAAATATTATTTTAATATTAAATTCACTTTTTAAACAACTTTTTCACACGATCTCCGAATAACGCGTGCCGACAGGCGATTATAAGGTTTTACCCTCCTTCCTAACACAATGGAACGTGTTTCGAAGGCTAATTCGATCATATGCGCGTGTTACGGAAATAAACGATCAATTTTAAATTAAATCGATTAAATAGTTTCTATGCGTTTTGAGCTGCCAAGGTCAAACTATTGTGCCCCGGAAGGCTATTTTAACCCGTCGATTAAATCGAGCGATTTTCGAAATCGTCGAAATCTTTTAAAACTCCACTTTTAAAATTTTACTAATTCAATAATAAATCATATAGAATTTATAATCACATTAGAAATCATTCTGTTTTATTCCGAATCAAAATCTGATTATTTAAAATATTATATTATTAATAATATAAAAATTCCAAATTCAGCTTATCGACCTTTGGTTCCATCCAAAAATTCAATATTAAAAATCAAATCAAACAAGACCAAAAAGAAATCTTATAAACCATTTTCATAACCATTTACATCCAGATTTACTGATTATCCCAATTCCAAATATTTAATTATTATTCAAATTTCAATTGAATTTTCATATTGAAAATTACAACTAAATTCTATCAATTTAACAAAATTCTTATTTCAAAATCAGTTCAAAATCCACATTTAACATTAAAATGAATTAAATGTTCAAAATCTGATGACCAAAATTCTGGGTCGTTACACCAACCATGTCATTGAACCTTGTTGATCTTAACGATTAGCGGCACCATTTAAAGATAAGCGAAGAGATGCGGCGTCAATGACCTCATCGTTATTGATGTATTACCACATAATTGATGACTTCGACGTGACTTCTATCACTCTGCAACTACTTAAGTAGTTTCCATGTGCTTCCCTCCTCTTCAATGTCAAACATCATGATTGTGGTGCTATTGCTAAGGGTCAAATTGATGAACCTCAACATGGTAGATTTTCAATATCGATCCATGACTTCAGTTTTCAAATTTTGTCCATTGTTTGGCTAATTTGCATCGATCGATGCCGATCTATCATGATCCAATTATAAAATTTTCTACCTTGCACTATTTTAGTAACATTCCTCGTTCCAAAACCTAAGATGAAGCTCCAATGTATTCCAGTAACCTTGGAATTATCTTTTGATGATAGAAATGGGATTAGTTATATATATTATTTGTACCAAAATTGGGCATAACACTCTTCGGATGTGTTTGAAGAGATAAAATGAAGCACATCTAACAAACACACCAATAAACATATAAGAAAATGCATAAAAACACAAAGTTTTAGAGTGTTCGGCGTATGGCCTACGTCCACTATGAAGTTGATGATTTTATTAATTTTCACTTACTGATTACAATTGATTACAGTAGATTACAGCGGAATGTAATGTTGAAATTCGTGTACAACAGCAGCTATGGGGTACAAAAATGGATTCGACAGAGTCTGGACGTAGGAAAGCCAAAAGATCCTTCTTCTATAGGCCCTGGGAACTATTTATAGGCGTAGGAGGCAAATATCTCATTCAGATCCCGGGAGACTTCTTCGGGCACGTGGGTGGGCCCATGCGATCGATCCCAGGCAATTTCGACTCGATCCGTGATCGATACGAACGAATTTCATATCAATCAGGACTTGCTCCAGTCGAGTCTAAATTAGGTAGGAACATTCTTTATGTTATACGTAAGCTCTAGTGAAAATTTCATAGCATTTGGACTTGTAGATCATAGGATATGATCGATGCAAATTGGAGTTTTTCGGTCTGTGATCGATACGAACGAATTTCGTATCAATCAAGACTTGCTCCAATCGAGTCAAAATTTGGCATGAACATTCCTTAGGTCGTACGGAAGCTCCTGTGAAAATTTAGTGGCATTTTGACTTGTAGATCTCGAGTTATGGTCGATGCAAGTTTGGATTTCTCAACCGTGATCGATCAATATCTTGAGCATACGAACTCCGATTGACTTAAAATTTGGAATGTTGGCTTTCTTATCTTTTCTTGTCTTATCGTATCAATAGTTGCTCGATCCGGACTCGGACAAAATTTACCAACATCCATAGTAGACCTATGTATTAACGATCTCCAGGACGAACTATCATTGGGTTCTAGTCAAGTTCTTGGTGTCACGGCCTTCCCAAAAGGTGAGATAACATTTGCCCCCCCAATGTACGTCTTGTGTGAACATGACGTGCTTTGAAAAGCTACCATCTTCATTCCTGAAAAGTTCTATCCGGTTCGTTGAGTAGTTGCTATCTTTTTGTCAAAAGATGTAGCCTTTGGTTGATCTTTAGTGACATAGATGTCAAATTGTTGATTGTCAATGATCATGCAATGTTTTGTTGTAACTGAGTGTTGACCACTAGCGATTTGTTGTTTATCGTTCTGATCATCATCAAGTAAGCATTCAATTCCTGGTAACTTTGAAATTTGAATGTTAGTTTGGCACAAATGCATATATGTTAGCCTGACTCCTATTCTTGTTTACAATTTGCGGGTCGTTATCAATTTCTTTAGTTTTTGTTTGGATTGAGTTTTGTATCGATCCTCTCCTAGATCGAAGTGAAATTTGAGTTGTAACAATGTTCGATGGTTGTTTTAAGTCCTTTCTTTGTAACGATCCTCTCCTGGATCGATTTGAGATGCTAGAATGTATGATTTGTATCGATGGATACGTAATATTGGGTCTCGGATTGATGGATACAGGAGTAGTGCTTTGCGTCGATGGAGTCGAACGTCCATACATAATCATGCAGTGATGCTTCGTGGGGATTTTCCATCTCTCATTCCCCTATTCAAGAAGAATTACCCATGGTAGATAGTCTTTGATAGGGGTCATCTATGACCCCTTCCCTGGATCCATCTCTAAGATCTAGTCGATCTTCATCTATCAACGCTTGGAATAATAAGTATTTCAACTGGGATGAAGTCTATTTTTTACGCATCCCCAGAACTGGCTAGCTTGTCCAATGATTCGGCCTTTTCGTTTTGTTCTCTAAGGATTTGTGAAGTGGTGTAATACTTGAAGTCGGCTAGCATCTTTGGGATCCAACTGAGATAAGGAGCAAGATGTTTCCCTCTAGTCATATAGTCTTCCCTGACTTGGCATACTATTAACCAAAAATCGTATAAGATATGTAAGTTTCCATTCCTAGTTTTCTTTTAAGTTTGAGCATGGTGACTAAGGCTTCATACTTAGGTTCGTTATTCATTGCAGGGAAGTTGAGTTTCAGAGTATATTAGATTGATCTTTCGTTTGGAGTCATTAACGCAACTTCGGCGTTAAAAAGCCGATTATCGGAAGTTCCATCTACGTATGTTCTCCATTGGTTGGACGGTTCTCTACTATTCTTTGGATAATCGTCTGATGCAGTGAATTCAGATATGAAGTATGCTAATATTTGACCATGGATAGTTATCTGAGGGAGATAAGTGGTATCAAATTGGCTTAGCTCAATATTTCATTTAAGTAACCTTTCAGACATCTAAGGTTGCCATTGGACCTATCGTAATGGTTGGTTGATAAAGACATTAACAGGGTAAGCTTCTCAATAGCTAACTTTCATCATATACTAGTCTATGGATTAGTTTCTCTTCACATAGCATTGCGATGCTTATGGCGTGTGTTAACATGACCCAATTGAGGTATAGATCTTCACGATCCAATGGCTTGGGTAAAATGGGAGGTGTCTTTGAGCACTCTATTAGAGTTGCTTGGTTTCCTCGGTACATGAATGACTCTAATCTTCAGCATTTTCTGACATTAGCCTTAATCCTACGAGAATTGATGACAAAACTTGAGAATTCTTCTTATACAACACTGAAAGAGCATTCCAAAGGATTAAGTTTTATTCTATAGTTATTGGAGAGCACTGAATATCTTTGCAAAGTCATCGATATGGTCATTCGATGGTCGTGATCTCACGAGCATATTAACCACATATACTTTCATCGATCGGCTGATATGATTTTTGAATGACCTGTTAATTGTCCTTTGGTAAGTAGCATAAGCGTTCTCAAGTTTGAATACAAGGAATGTAGCATAGCACTATAGGCCCGAGTCAGTAATGAAACAGTTGTATTCCTGGTCTGGGACATGTTTCAGTATCTGATTGTATCCGGAGTCTGCATCCATGGATGAGATTAATTCATGTCTGATGGTTGAGTCTATTAGATGGTTGATCATTAGAAGTGGAAAGCTATGCTTTGCTATGCCTCGTGAAAATCTGAGTAGTTGGCGTACGTCCGCTACTCTCCATTTGTTTCTCTCATAAGTAAAGGATTAGATACTCATTTTGGGTGGAGGACATCGTGGATAAACCTATTGGTTTTGAGTAGATTCGCCTCCTCCTTAAGTGCAACAAATCTTTTTAGATCTACATCGCTTAATTTTTATTCACCGAGACATGCCTTGAGTTGACATTTAATGCAAGGTTCTCAATGGTTATATATATATATATATATATATGAGGTCGAGCCCAAGCGAACACATCGAGATTCACCTAAAGTAAAATAGTTAAATCTTTTACCATCATTGTGCTGAGTTGTAATCTGATCTGCAATACTAGTGACGGGTTGTAGGCACTTCATGTGCTTATTTGCAATGGTAAATGTTTAGCCTTATAGGCATGTTGAATCAAAGGCTTAGTAGAGTTTAGCCATGTATCGCGTGTCGCATCATAGCTAGCTCCAGCTATGAGTTTTAATCTACCTGTGTTTCCGAGCAATGCACTTTCCATTAAATGTACTTGCGATCCATTGCTCATCGAAAGGGTCAGAATGATGATCAGCTGCCCATAGGTCCAGGCATCGATCTGATTATTCTATCTCTAAGCATCCTTTCGGTTGTAATGTCAAGTTGTTATAAATACAAGGCATGAGCTATAGGATTGAATAGTCGTATCCAGCTCTTGGATGATCACACTTATGCCCCCAGTCTTGGGTTGATGGATGCATTATGCGAATGATTGAGCCTAGCTTCTGTTGTGTTTATACTATAGTCCAAGCTGTGAGGGATAGAGTTGTTTGATGAAGGATCAAATTATTTTCATCTTATTTCTCGTGCAAGCCCCTAAGTCTGGGGAATATCTCGATAAGCAGCAAGGTAGATAATGTTCGCTTTAATTTTGCATTCTGTCCCATTGAACCATAGGATCGAGTTAACCAATGGAAAATTGAGTTGTGCCTTATCCTGTATTCCGTCTAAGTTCTTTCCTCTAGGCATAATACCTCGTTGCCTCATCGACATTCACTTTGCTGCTTATGTCATCATACTCTGGGCAAAAATTGAAGAGTGAATTGTCTAGTCAGATTCAATGCAGGGTTGATGCTTCCTCGAATCGAGGGTAAGAATCGGTGCGTGGATGTTTAGGTTGCACTTGTTGTGAATTGCTCGTTTAGCCAAATTGCGGTAAGAGCCAAAGAATGAATGGTCGTATTGCATTCATTTGGAGTTAGGCGATCAACCATGTCCATTTTAATTTATGTCCTCCCATTAGATCTAGGGATAAAGTCAGCCCAAATGCGGCCATGTCATGCTCATCTGGTCTCGTGCCCTTCCTGATGGATCGAAGGAAGGCGATGGAGGACGAATGGTCAAGTCACACTCATTCGTCGTTTTATCCATGCTATGGCGGTCGAAGGTATTTGATGGGCGCTCGTGTCACATCAATTTGTAGTCGAAGAGGATTGATATTGGTCGTCGATTTAGCGACACCATGTAGAATGCATGGACCTCATTGCCTATCGATCTGTTGGTATGATATGAAAGGTGCAGATCGATATTGACCGTCGATCTGGCGGTATGATATAATTGGTTTCCCATAAGTTCGGGCATCATTCTGATTGGTTAGCTTTAGGGCCTCCTTGTAGTCGTTGCCTTATGTTGTAAAGGACGCTATGCTGGCGATGTAGCGAGTCACCTTTGTCTTCTTTTGGTGATTTATGCCTCTGCCCCTAGTCTTGGGTTAGCAGAGTGAGTTTGTGGATGGTTTAATTGCACTATAGCGAGTTTATACCCTTCCTGTCGAGTTTAGGTCAGAGTTGGTGAATGAATGGACGAATTACACTCATTCTTCTATCTATACTCGTAGTCGCATGTTGTGGATCAAAGTCGGCTGAAGGGCCATTCGTCACACCTATTTGATGTTTATACCCCTGTCCACACTCTGGGGACTAAGAATTTTTAGCAGAAAATGGTCGACCGCATTTTCCTCGATTAATTCCTTTGGCACTAATCAATGGCGAAAGTCGAGGTGTAGTCGGTCACATTGCGACAGCTTTAATTTGATGTTTCTCCTACTGAATTGTAGGAAGGAGTTGATTGGCGGATGATTGGGTCATATCCGTCTACGTTGCATGCACAACTCGCCAGATCATTGGCGAGAGTTAGCGGATGAACAGTCATGTCACGTTCATTTGCGGTAGGATGTGTAATCACATTCATTTAGAATAAGACGTTCAGCTAGGTCCGTTTTGCGAATCTGCGTGTCCCTATCGAATCAAAGAAGAAATTTGTCTTGTAGGGTTGGAGCACATCCTTATAAAATTATGTTATGTGTTCCATACCGGGGATAAGAGTTGATGCATGAACGGCTGTGTCATTCCCTCTTTGTGCTAGATGGTTGGATCGCATTCGATTTTTTATGATAAGTATTCCCCCATGTCAAGGGAAGAGTTGGAAAGCAGGCGGTCAAACCACGTTCGCTTTTTGTACTACAGAACCTGCTGAGGAATTAGAGTTGATTGATGGACAGTCAAATTGCATCCCTTTTGGTAGTTATATTCCAATCCATGCTTTGAGGACTGGAGTTGGTTGATCAGTGGTCAGTGACACCCATTTGGTGTTTATACTCCAACCCACCCTCTCGGGACCAGAGTTATTTAATTAGTATACTCCAGTTCATACTCTGGGAATCTGGAGTTTGTTGATGTGTGGTCGATCACACCCATTTGGTATTTTAGGACTATCCGCACTCCGGGGACTTAATTGCTTTACGGGTGGTCGGTCACACCCATTTTGATGTTTATACTCCAGCTCGCATTCCGGGAGTTTGGAGTTAGTTGATGTTTATACTCCAGTCCATGCTCTGGGGACTTAGAGTTATTTAATGTTTATACTCCATTTCACACTCTGGGAATCTGGAGTTAGTTGATGTTTACACTCCAGTTCGCATTCTAGGGACTTAGAGTATCTAATGTTTATACTCTAGTTCGCACTCTGGAAATCTGGAGTTAGTTGATGTTTATACTACAGTTCGCACACTAGGAATCTGCAGTTAGTTGATGTTTATACTCCAATCCGTGCTCTGGGGACTTAGAGTTATTTAATGTTTATACTCCAGTTCACACTCTAGGAATCTGGAGTTGGCCGACAGATGGTCAGTCACATATATTTAGGCTTTTGAATTTCGTTCGCACTCCTGGAATGATTGATTTATCAGGATCGTCGATGGTCGATTCACATCCACCCTGAGTTAACAAGCAAGGTCGTTAGATGGACGGGTCTATCCTCCTTAAACTTGGTCAAGTTATGGGCAAAGTCGTTAGGTGGATGGATACACCCTCTTCGAAACCGAATTTATAAGTTTATACTCCAGCTCGCACTCTAGGAGACTGGAATTAGTAAAAGGATTATCGTGTATCAATCCTTTTTTGGCTTCAGTGTGGTGGCTTGTCCCCGTGCTCAGGGTTTCACTTAGGGAGTGATTGGTGGGATCTTGATTACTTCCACTTATCTGCCCTCAACGAAGGATGAGATTTAGTTTATGGATGGCTGAATCGCATCCATGTTCATTTAGATCCCACTTTTGCCAAGCCTAAGGAGTAAGATTAGTGTTCTGGCAAGCTTTGAGCTCGAGCAGAGGGGAGGATGGCCGAACTACATCCACTTTGAGTTGTGTATTTTCCCTTAAGTCAGGGGCAAGAGTTGGAGAGCAGACGGTCGAGTCGCGTCCACTTTATGCTTTGCGCTCTTTCGGTCGAATTGAGGAAGAGAGTTGGAATGATGGCTCATGATGGTTTGCGAGTAAGCAGTCGGTTGTTGATGACTACAAATTGAGGGTTGACCCTCTGATGAAGTCGGTTTAAGGCACGATTATTTTGGGGAATCACAGACGCAAACTGGGGAGTGAATGGTCAAATCATATCCACTTTAAACATCTGTTTTTAAATAACCCCAATTGTCCAATGCAGGATTGGATGCATGGACGGTCACGTCACGTCCACCTTTGGTGTGATTTCGATTTTACTGGGCATCAGAAGAAGCATAAGTATTTTGGCAAGTTCCAAGTACGAGATGGAGAGTGCACTGCTGGGACATATAACTCCAAGTCTTTCTCAAATCTCCTGATTAAATTGCATAGGCGTGTGAGTGGATGGTCGGTTGCATCCACTTTGTACTGGAGTCCTGAACTTGTCGGTCTCTTCCGCTTTGATGCCTTGCCCCCAAGTTAGGTGCATATAGCAGTCGACGAGTGGTTGAATCATGCCTGCCATGATGATACCTCAATGATTTGATCATAGTCCACGGTGGTTGTTTTGCACCCATCCTTAAGTACTCGGTTACCTGCATCATTTGCAAGTAGTTTAATTCAAGTCGGTCATATTTTGCAACATAAATGAAATAGAAATGTTCAAAAGAGATCGGATTAAATCTCATTGATAAGTGAAGCAGTGTCATATGCTTGCTATTGCACTTCAGTCCAGCCCTTCTCAGTTGGAAGCCTAATGCGAGTGGTTCAGTTTGATCAATGTTCTTGATTGATAGGGATCGAGGATTCCCGGCCCTTCGTTTTATGAGGCTCGGACATATTGTTAGGGCTATCCTTTCCGAAGCAGCCTTATGGCGTTGGCATCCACGGTACCCATCTAAAGAAGAGGAGCTTCTCGATTTAGAGTGTGGAGTAGGTTTCCTCCTTATCTTGCGACACTGATCCTTCATCTAGTTCATCAACTCAATATTAGATATGACATGTTGGTGTAGTTGTTGGTGGCTATCCGCCAGTTCTCTTACCGAACTGATTGACAGTCTTCTTTGAGGCATAGGGGGAGACATCTGCATTTGATGGCATTCACCACTCTTCGTGGAATCCATTCACCATTCTCACTTCATGAGATAGTGTCGGAGGTTGAATTTTCATGGTATACCGACATAGTCAGCATGCTGAATTTTCGCTTGAAATTTTGCATGTAGGATGGTTTCAATGAATAGGTACCGATTGGGAAAGATACTCCAATAAACATTATCAAGTCCATTTTATGGCTACAGGGTCTTGTAATATTAGTGAATGATGTATGCTTGATTGCCCAATGTTCGAGTGGTAGGTAATGCCGATTGGATGGTGAGTAGATTAAGATGGGCTCATAGATTGTTGATTATTTCTAATTTTCACCAGGAAGGAGGCCCGTGTAAGATTGTAAGGAAGTCCTCTTAAGGTTGTATGCCATGCTTTTAGTCATATGGACGTGGAATGATTAAGATGCGGGCATTTGAAGATGGTTCAGTGGTGACCAGCCATGTTTTGAGTCGGTAGAGTAGACAATTTAGGGCAGTCGTCATATTAGCCATCGTACCATAGTTGTCAATTCAGGAGTTTTAAAAGCTGGTTAATTGGAGGAAGTTGTAGTCCACCTTAGAAGCATGATACATTAATCAAATCTAGTTCTTGGCATATTAGCTAGGTTCTCCAGCCTCTGGGAGTACCAGTTGAGTAGTATTCTTTATCCATTCCTTGATTGCAATTCAACAATTGCTGCTATAATCCTGTACATCCTATACAGTCATGGAACGATCAGAATGTTCCTTTATTAAGTTGAGTTTTGAATTAACTATGCGGGTGCTCTGCACTGCGGCTAGGGTTCAGAGGGAAATTTGGATCGTACCAGAAAATATTATTATTATTATTACTACTACTATTATTATTATTTTGAAATTTGATCATCATTCTCGGTAAAGTTTGAATGATATGAAGTGTTATCAGAGCCTCCATACGAAATGCACACGGCCAGATCGATACGAAGTGGTGTTTGAGGATCGATGTGAAATGCAGCTGGCTGGATCGATACGAAGTGCATCTGAGGTTCGATGCAAAATGCACGCAGCGGGATCGATACGAAATGCATCTGAGGATCGATGCAAAATGAATATGTCTGGATCGATACGAAGTGCATCTGAGGATCGATGTGAAATGCACGCGGCGGGATCGATACGAAGTGCATCAGAGGATCGATGCGAAATGCAGCTGCTGGCTCGATACGAAGTGCGTCTGAGGATCGATGCGAAATGCAGCTGGCTGGATCGATACGAAGTGCGTCTAAGGACCGATGCGAAATGCAGCTGGCTGGATCGATATAAAGTACATCTGTGGATCGATGCGAAATGCACGCGGCGGGATCGATACGAAAAGTGATCAATACGAAAGTCGATCGATACGAAAAGTGATTGATACGAAATTAGATCGATATGAAAACTGATCGATATGAAATTCGATCGACATGAATGTTGTCATATTTTCTGGACACAAAAACATCATATTTTCTGGATAACATCATATTTTCTAGATACGAAAACATGGATACGAAAGTATGGATATGAAAACATCATATTTTCATGGATACGAAAGTATGGATACGAAATTCATCATATTTCTAGGTTCGAAAATATGGATACGAAAACCATCACATTTTCATGGATACGAAAATAGGCATATGAAAATCACCATATTTTCTGGATATGAAAACATGCATATGAAAATCATCACATTTTCTGGATAAGAAAACATGGATACGAAAATCATCACATTTTCATGGATACGAAAACATGGATATGAAAATCACCACATTTTCTAGATACGAAAGCATGGATACTAAAATCATCACATTTTCTGGATATATGGATACGAAAATCATCCCATTTTCATGGATACGAAAATCATCACATTTGCTAGATACAAAAGCATGGATATGAAAATCGTCACATTTTCATGGATACGAAAATCATCACATTTTCATGGATACGAAAACATGGATACAAAAATAACCACATTTTCTAGATACGAAAGCATGGATACAAAAATCATTATATTTTCTGGATACGAAAACAAGGATACGAAAATCATAACATTTTTTAGATACGAAAACATGGATACGAAAATAATCACATTTTCATGTATACGAAAACATAGATATGAAGATCATCACATTTTCATGGATACGAAAACATGGATACGAAAACCACCACATTCTCTGGATACGAAAGCATGGATACGAAAATCATCACATTTTCATGGATACGTAAACATGGATACGAAAATCACCATATTTTCTGGATATGAAAATCATCACATTTTCATGCATACGAAAACTTGGATATGAAAATCACTATCTTTTCTAGATACGAAAACATGGGTACAAAAATCATGTTGAATGTAGTTCCTCATAGATCTGAAGCAATCTGAATAGAATAGAAGGAACCACCGAACGATAGATCTGGATCTTCTCCTTAGATTTTTGCTATCCAACAATGGTAGTAGATCCATAAAGCAGGAGAAAAGCAGGGTTGCTTCTCAGTGAAATAACCAAAGTGATTGTACCAAAATTGGGAATAACACTCTTCGGATGTGTTTGAAGAGATAGAATGAAGAGAATAAATGTAAAATGAAGCAGATCTACCAAACACACCAATAAACATATAGGAAAATGCACAGAAACACAGAGTTTTAGCATGGTGCGGCGTATGGCCTACGTCCACTATGAATTTGATGATTTTATTGATTTTCACTTGCTGGTTACAACTGATTACAGCAGATTACAACTGTAACGATCCCGAATTTTAATTTATTTTAAATTGATAATTTATTTAATTTTTGATTTAAAATTTGTGAAATTAAATGGTTTGATTTTTCCAAATTCAAATAAAATATGTTATTTATTAACATAGAAATGGTTTCTTTTATAAATCATTTTAAATAAGGAGTTATTTTTTTAACAATGTTGTTAAGGTAATATCTTTACAAAATTGATTTTTATATAAATAATAATTGTTACAAATGGTTTGAAATAATAACAAGTAACATAAGTATGAAAATAATAATAAGCAAATGAAGTATAAAAATTATAACTAAAACAAAAGCATATATTTTCATTTGAGTTAAAGTTTTATAATGAAGGACTAAAACAACTTTATAGTTTATACATAAAGTAAATTAATAAAATGTCTATGAAAATCTAAAGTAAACAAAAACTTGTTAAATTTTAACAGCATATTAACAATAGGAAATTATTCAAGTAATAAATAAGAAATACATTCAAATACACTCAAATAAGAAATAGAAACAAATGTATGCGAACAAACAAATATAAATATAAGCAAGGAATGAAACAAACTAAAAATATAAGATATAATTTAGCTTGCAAAGGAAGATAGTAATAAATATATTCAACTATAGGTATCTATGTATACTTGAACAAGAATAAACAAAGCAAAAGAAGCACATACAAAACAAAGTAAACAGCCTGTACAAAAGTCAAGGAGAAATAGAAAAAGTGATATGCATAAGCATATGAAGCAAGGCAATATGAAATAAGACAATGGAAATTAATAAAGTACAAAGACAAATCAAATGCAAAGATTAGTTTAAATCAAAGCTTACAAAAGAAGTTATACAAATAAACATATTAAAGTGTGAATCAAGACAAAGTTAATTAATACAAAGAAAATCTTTGGCCACAACATTTCATATCAGCCGAAATGTTATTTCAGCCTCCAAACTTAGAAATATCACTGATTATGTTTGTACAAAACATAGCAGTATGTCACCCTGTTGTACAAACATATTATAACCTGTAAAACTTCATTTCCCATATATATCAAGCAACCTCATTTCAATTCATTCATCAAACATAAGCAAAGAACTGCAGTAAGCATCATATACAAAACTTAAACAAAATTCAACTAAAACAAACAACTCAAGTCAAATGCAAACCAGAGGAAGCTCAGCCTGTTCAACATGAAGCAGGCTTGTTCTTTCAGGAAACAGTGAGTAACTTTTCTTCCTATCAAGCCTAATTTGTTTTGTTTTATACAATCAACAATTGAAGTAGTGTTGAGTAGATGGTTTGAAACTTTGTGTCTATATGAATGTGGTTTATGCCGTGGGTATCTGTGTTTAAATATGTGTCTGTGTATAAACAAAACTTTACCTCTGCTTTGTTCATAACAGGCTAGATCAACTTTAAAAATTTATATCTCTTGATATAAAAAGTTTTATGCCAAGATCTCTAAAGGAAACTTGTTTGTAGTTTTCCGATTTAACTTTTAAAAATGTATATAAGTTGGAAACAACTTTTAATCTTCTCTGGAAATCAAGAAATCAGAGTTAACTTTAAATAAGCTAAATTTCGAACCTCACGATTTATGAATTCAGGTATATAAATGGGATTATCATACTTTAATATGATTTTTAATGCAAAAATTATGATTTATAGAGGTAGGGTTTAGGAGCAGTTTGTGTTTATTTGTATTTGACATTTCGAGTTGCCATGGGTGATCTAGTCGACTGGAGGGGTCGGAATTTTGTCAGGAGTTGGAGGAGCCTAGCGTGGGTCTGGGAAAAATACCCGGAGGTTGAACAAAGCCTTGTGGTGGCGGCGGGTGGCGTTTGAACTCCGGTGACCTAGTTTCGAGGGGGTCGCAAATTTTTGTTTCGTTCGACACCATTGCTCGATCGAGTGTCCTGTGGTTCTTGGAAATGGTAAGTGGAGTAGCGACGGATAGATGGCCAAAGTTTGAGGTTCGCTGGTTGTCGCGGTGGCGAGGACGGCGGCAGTTCCAGGTTTCGACCTGATGCTCATTTATGGTTCCAGGTTTGGGGCTCAGGTGCTCGAATTCAAATTCGAGTTATTGTGTGAGTTTTGATGGTCGGGGTCGTTAAGGAGGGGTGATCGCCGATGTGAGGAGGCCAGTGAGGTCGACCGGAGTTGGTCGAAACCACGGTGCACGTGCACCGTGCACATTTTGTTCTGATGGTGTTGGGTTGAAGTTGAAGGAGGTAAGCATGCATTTTTCTCGAGTTATTCCTGTGTTTTGCTCGAAGCGCGTAGGGGAGTGACTCGAAGTAAAACTGAGTTGCCTCAGGATGGTTTAACTGGATACAGTTTTGTTCAAAACTGTCTGCAAATTGAATTTAAACCAAAGCTAAATGAATTTAAATTGGTAAGCTTGATCTTAATAAAGTTAAATCAAATTTAAGTTAAATTCAAAAGGGTACTTTGAATCTTTAAGCTTTAAAAAGGGAAATTTGTTTTTTTATCAAAGTTGTAAATAATTAGAAGTGGATTTTCAAATTAATGTAAAATCCGGAACTAAAACTTAAATTGGAGTTAAGTTTAGTTTTCAAATAAACTTTTTAATCTTAAGGTTTTAAAATGAAATTGGATTTTTAAATCAAGTTTTAAATTCAAGGGTTTAAAAGCAAATGATATCAAAGTTGTGAATCAAAATCTCTCTTATATAAGCAATAGATGTTATTTACATTTATTTTTAAAGATTTTAAATTGAGTTTTAAATTGGATTTATGTGTAAAAGAATAATCATTTTGAAACTTAAATTCGAAATTTAATTTTAATTTAAATTCAAAAGCGTGATGTTTTACACCTTAATATTAATTAAGTCATTAATAAAGAAATAAATTATCTTATAGATAATTGAGGTATTAAATGATGTAATTAATAAGATAATTAAGGAGTGATCTATTAATTAAATTTATAAATTTATGATTTAGGTTAATTTATAATTAGAGATTTATTAAGAAAGTAATTTAAGTAATGTTATTAGAAAATGAAGATAATTAACTAAGGTTTTTTTTTATAATTAATTAATGTGATTAACTTAATTAATGATAATCATTATGAAATTGTGTAAATGTAATTAGTTTATGGTAAGTAATTAAAGGTTTAAATTCTTAAAATAATTAACTAAGAAGTCAATTAATTATGAAATTGGTTTAAAGGTTAATTTAATTAATATGATTTATTAAGGAAAATTTAATTAATTAAAGCGATTGACAAATTAATTTATTCCATCAAATGATTTGTAATTACTTAATCAGGATTGGGCAATGGATTCATAAGTAACTGAATAAATTTGCTTGGAAATAAAATTGAATTAATTTGGATTTAACGATTAGTTAATCCTACTTATAAATGATTATTAAATGCTTGACCTTACTTATGAATGATTGTATTGTATGAGATACCTTGAATTGATTGTCATGTCTCATCTGTGATATTTTATTCTGTGGTTTGTGTCGTGTATAATTTATTCATTTACTTTCATTTGCATATTATCTGTGAATCTGTGAATGAGCGATAAACGTTATAGTTTATATTGCTTATCGACTATATTTCTGTGTTTTAATCTGTGATGATTGAATGTTGTTGCACTATTGTGTTAAACCCCTGGACCACACTTATACACACACAATTATGGATTTCACGAGGAAATCGATTAAGTCACAGATTTTGAAATAGTTTTGAATTTGAATTTTTAATTTAAATGGTTTGAAAATAAGATTTAGTTTAAAAGTGAAAAGCTTTTGAAATGGAATTTCAAAGATGAAATTTATTTGGAATAACTTGATTAAGTTTTGAAATTTAAATAATTTGACTTAAAATTTGAATTCGATATTTGAAATTGAATTCTATGATCTGGAAACTGGGGACTAAAGATATTATACCAATTTATATAGGTTAAACTATTTTAAAGGTATTAATTTGGAAATTTGAATTTAAATTCAAAGGCTTTAACTCATGTAAATTTAGTTGGATCTTTCTGAAATGAAAACTAATTGTTTTCAAATGATAAAAGCTTTCACTTAAATAATGAACGTCCAATTTGTGTTAAAAAGGACTTCAAGTTAAAAATGAATTTCCAAGTATGGGAATGGTTTGAAAGCTTAAGTTGAATCTTTGATTTAAAGATTCAAAGAGTTAATCAAATTTTGAAAGCTATGAGTTAAATCTTTAATTTAAAGATTTAACGAGTTAATCCAATTGAAATGGAAATTGTTTTGAAATCCATAAATGGATCTTTGTGAATGGGGTGAACTTTGTGAATTAAATCTTTTGTTTAAAAGATTTAAAGTGGGGAAATTATTTAAACCATTGAAGGTTTTTGAAATAAATCTTTTGTTTAAAAGATTTGAAAATGGTAAATTGTTTAAACCATTTGAAGAAAGTTTGAATTTTTAAGTTGTGACTTAATTGAAATCCCATATCCATATGTTTTAAATGTTGCGCTCACTATTCGGTTTAGCCGGGAGAGGACCTTTGTGTCGTATAACCCATTCCGAATATGTGATACGTCGTTATGGATAGCATTTGAAGACCGGTGTTGAAGACCGGGTATTTGTGAAAATGATAGGATAACCTATCGATTGTCTCTGCACTGAGTTGCTCCGGTATAGAGATTCCCTAAGTGATGGGAAGTCCGATCGGGATTGTGAATACCCGGATTGCAAGGGCTTCTTCGGAAGTGCCTTCTGTTCTGTTCGAACCCGGAACAGACTTGTATGGTTGCATGTCTGACAGTACACTTTGAGAGATAAAGCAGATTTCTTTCAAATACATATCTGTTGGTGGCGGAGAATTTATTCTCTTAGCTTAACACCCTTCTCTGAGACGTACGAGCTTAGAGGTTATGTAGTTGAAGGTTATCAGCGATATACTCCCAATTTGGTAGTGTGGCATGCTGAGTGCTGCTGTATGTAGATGATCATTGTTTGATCATTTGTGATATGATCATTTGTTTGATCATTTATCTTTGTGATCATTACTTTGATCATTTGTTGACCCAAAGCATGGCTTTGTACCAAAGCGTAGCTTTGTGGGCGAGACTGCATCAGGACCTCACACCCCGGAAATGGTCAAAACAGGAAAGATGCGGCAAGGTTATGAGGGTCGCGCCCTTTAGGGTGTGTCATTCCCTTCTGGTAAAGGGTGGTATTAGGTATGGAGCCCTGATATTTAATCTATGTGGTAGCTCCAATCTCATTTACTGTGTGGTTGTTGCTTAGAGGCGCCTCGGATAAAGGTCCCAAAGGACCGGGGAGTGGCTTGCTCGAGTAGTAGTTACCTAGTTACAGAGGTAACCCGGCCTTGTGTTGGCAGAGATCCGATTAGGTTCTCGGGATGTCCCACCAGAGGCGATCCCATGTGGCAGTAGGAAGTTCCTTAGCCTGACCATTTGTTGGAAACCCATTCATCCAATACGAAACCCTGTACGGTTTTAGTTGTAGAACCTGCCATTCACTTATGGTGGCGCCCCACTGTTTGGATGGTAGCTATAGTAGGCGTAGTTCGGAATGTCTATGCTGGCTAAGATTAATATTCTACTTTCGAAATGTTTCTGCACTGTGCACTTAAAATAATAAGATCAAAGAAATTTTCTACGTATCAAGCATGTTTGACTATCATAAGAAGAAATCTCCTCCAATTCTGCGTTTGCATTGTGTGTGTGGCGGGAGGTCTTATGGTAGTTTCATTTTCAAAAAAGCATTGCGAATTTACTTTAAAAATTCTTTTGTTGTTTGTGTTAAAGATAAGCTGTTTTTGTTACTCACACCAGTCCCATGACTGACTCGGAGTTTATTGTTCCTTTCCTAAACTCTGGGTGCTCACCATTTTCCACACGAGCAGTCTAGAGTTGGGTTTTTCTGATAGTTAGGTTTGGTGGATTATCTGGAGCTAGTTTCAGTCTTTGGATATGCACCAGTCTTGCTCGACTTAGTGTATCGTGATGATGGTTCGAGCTGCTGTTGGAGTTCTCTCTCTTGAAGATTATATTGGAGTTATTTGTTCCGCTGCTAGTGTTATCTATTTCCTTTTCCGCTGCTATTTTATTGTATCATATCTCTGATGTATATCGATATCTATTGTATCATCTGTTGTATCAGGATGTTGTATCAGATGTTGTATATTGATATTCTTTATTTTTCTTCCGCTGTGTTGTTTACTTAATGGTGTTATAAGCTCCGGCGACTCGGATTTGAACGGTCGAATCTGCGGCATTCGAGTACGATGGAAAGTATGGATGTCGATTTTCGAACGGACAAAATCCGCTTCGTTACAACAACGGATTATAATGTTGAAATTCGTGTACAAAAGCAGCCATGGGGTACAAAAATGGATTCGACAGAGTCTGGACATAGAAGAGCCAAAAGATCCTTCTTCTGTAGGCCCTGGGGCTCTATTTACAGGCGTAGGAGGCAAATATCTCGCTCAGATCTTGGGAGACTTCTTCTGGCACGTGGGTGGGCCCACGGGATCGATCCCAGGCGATTTCGACTCGATCCGTGATCGATACAAACGAATTTCATATCGATCAAGACTTGCTTCAATCGAGTCTATATTTGGCAGGAATATTCTTTATGTTGTACGTAAGATCCTATGAAAATTTCATAGCATTTGGACTTATAGATCATGAGATATGATCGATGCAAATCGCAGTTTTTCGGTCCGTGGTCGATACGAACGAATTTCGAATCGATCAAGACTTGCTCCAATCGAGTCAAAATTTGGCATGAACATCCCTTAGGTCATATGTAAGCTCCTATGAAAATTTGGTGGCATTTGGATTTGTAGATCTTGAGTTATGATCGATGCAAGTTTGGATTTCTCAACCGTGATCGATCAAAGTCTTGAGCATACAAACTCCGATTGACTTGATATTTGGAATGTTGGCTTTCTTAGCTTTTCTGGTCATGTCATATCAACTGTGGCTCGATCCGGACTCAGAAAAAAAAATACTGACATCCATAGTAGACCTATGTATTAACGATCTCCAGGACGAACTATCCTTAGTTTCTAGTTAAGTTCTTGGTGTCACGGCCTTGCCAAAAGGTGGGATAACATATATATACATAACAGTTTAAGTAAATAGAGAAATAATTGAAAAACATCAAAGGAACTTATCATGCCTTTTCATCGATCTTTGAAACTTCTGGTAATAACCCTACTTTCTATGCTATAATAATAATTAAATTTCATAATGAAGTGAAAATCACGCAAGGTGTTTGCTATCTAGAAACTCGACAACGATGTTTGAAGCCTAAAGGGCCCACACATAGACAAGGCAATCAACTGGAGCATGAAAGGAAGAGGCTGCGATTGGTGCAAAGTAGCAGTGGACGTGCTTGCGTGGTGAAAATGTGGCTATGGTGATGTGTGTGCATTAGTGGAGGCTAGGGCAGCTGCTGTGTGATGTAGTGGTTGGTTTGTCGTGTGAGGCTGCTAAGGCGATTGGGATCTGTACGGTTTTGGATTGTGGAACCAGTGCATTGGGTTTACTTGATATGTTTTCATCTCGTATAGTGATTGAATTGCTTAGTTTAATGGATAGTTTGGTATAGATGATTGAGGTAGTTGATTATTGTATTGATTAGAAGTATCAATTTACAAACAGAACTTTGTCCAATTATGAGCTGAACTATATAAGTACTTATATGTCGTAATGTGTGTATTTATAAATGACTGGAGTTCGATGGAACTCGCTTGGGTCACACGATAGATTTAGAGTGTAGATTGGTGATAAATATTTTTGGAGTAGTTTTACTCTATAATTTATATATTTTGGATATTTATTTATTTTCTTATTTTAAAAATGATGTTTGAAATGTTTTAAAAGTTTATTTAAGGGTTTTGCAATTTTATTAAAAGTAGTTTATAAATAATTTACTAAAATTTATTCAATTTAGCTATTTTTATATGTGAAAATATAATTTTAATTATATATATAAGTGTGGTTTTCTTTTGGTTATAAATTCTTTTTAAAATCAATATATAATATATTATAAGTTTGGAGTGGTTTTAAAGGTAAGATAAAATATATCGCTATTTTATAAATTATATTTGATAACAATAATACTGTTTTAATGATATTTTCCCAACTCATATTTGAATGTTTTTAAATCATTTAATAGTTTGATTTTTAAATATATGTTGAAATTAAAATGGGGATTTGAATTATATTTGGTGGATTAAACTAAAGTAGAGTTACTTTTAAGTTATAAGTTATTTTGAAATAGAATTTAACTATACAAAATTGTATAGTAATTTCTAAAAATTATATTTGATTTCTTAAAGGATTTTGAATGTTACACACACATACATACACACACACACACAGATATATATATATATATATATATATATATATATATGAACATTAGATTCAAATTTGTTTTAGAAAAATTTTGTACAAATTTATTAGTATTTCATTTTGGAATTGAATTGGAATTTTTATGTATGTTTTCCATATTTTTAATTTCTCATTTTCCTATACTGATTTCGATATCATGAGTGATTCACCGTTGATGCTGATTTTTATGATATGGTGATGACAATCTTCATTATGATTTTATAATGATTTTATTTTATGTGACGAGAAATATGAATTAACGGACTAATAATACCGTCTAGAATGGGACTTTCAGTAATATTTCTCCGGTTATTCTTTGGACTCATTATATAGAATATTTGGAGATTTAGTGTAGTTTATAAGTAGTGAATAAACTTTTGAGTATCGTGAGGTGATGGTTAGGGTGGGTGCCTTTATATTTATTGATATTGTGTGCCACTATCATGATGTACCCCTTTTATTGGCACTAGAGAGGACCAGATGGCTAGAATCCACCCTAGCAACCTGGCCATGTGGTCGCGCCTCAGATTCATGATACCATTGTTGTATATTTTATTTAATGCACATCATATGATTTGGGTTAGGTGAACCATGGGGTAGGTTCCCTACATCATAGTATTTGAGTTAGGTGACCATAAGATGGGATCCCTACATCCCCTTTATGTCACATAGGCCAGTAGTCTGTTATTTATTTAGAGTAAAGCAACGTCGTGACTAAGTGGCTATGCATTGATGAAACATTGGTGGATAGGTGTGATGTTGTCTATTGAGGTAACTAAAGACTATAAGAGCAGATCCGGTCTAGTGACCCTAGGCTACTGGAGCAGGCTAACTCTCTTCCGGTTCTAATGGAGTGGTAGATTGGCATATACTATTAATACACCTTGCTTAAGTATAGATATGGGTTAGGTGACCATGGGTTAGGTGACCTGCATATTGGTGTGTGTGTGTGTATGACTTTAATTAGGACTTATGTCTACTGTATAGTCATTCCCTATCACGATTTATTCTGATTTAGTCACATATGAGGAGATGGGATTATATCTGAATAGGTGTCCATATTTTATTAGGTTCCCATATTTTTTGTTATATCCGGCTGATGGTTATGCCTTATAGTTTATAGTCAGATGGTCTATTTTAAATTGTATGATGATGGTGTTTTATTATTTGAGATTAAAAGTTATACTTGGGCAATGCTATATTCTAGCCTAATTATACTTGAGGACATCTCTTTTTTGATGATTTCTGGATTTGATAATGATTACTTGGTATGCATGATTCACCCATTTGATATTGATTTTATGATTTTTGATTTGAGGTTTTTCTATATGGATGACGACATCTTTATGCTTGGTTTTGTGATATTTAACATTATATATAGTTTTGGTGATTGACGTTGATATTATAATTATGTACTATATATATATATATATATATATAATATTTTGGATATTGTCATGGATTAACCTGATGATACTATTACATAAATTATATTTAGCATATATGGTGTTATATAAAATTAACCCTTGATTTATATGTAGTCTGACCTGTGTGCTACATTTATAATACTTAGGTCGGCCATATACATTTCAGTTCGGGGACGATAAGACCAGCGGGCATAGAGGAGATTAAATATTCAGTAGTGTAGATTACCATCCTGTATTGTATAGTCTTTTATGTGTACATCATTGTGATGTATATTGGACATAATTTGTAAATTATATATTATATATAATCGCTGTGGTTTTGACTCTGTTTTATTTGATATTTACTTATATTACGTATCGTTTTATTTTGGAGGCACATGTATTTGTTGCATTATGTCGATATTGTGTATGTTTTATGGTGAGTTATATCCGATGTTTAAATATACACAAGTGTTAGCCCAAGAGAATATTCATGTATGTACCATATGTCACCTTATTCGTCGTATTATCCAACAATGTTACTCCATGGTACTCTTGGATAATATGGGTATAAAGGCGACAATGCTTACATTTGGTACTAGAGCAGGTTTAGAACAGTACATCATATATAAGAGACACGAGTCAAGACCTTAAATGTGATTAGAGTTCTTGTCCCTTTGGATGTGTTGGGTAGTTATCCCATATAAAAGGGATAATAGGATTATACGATGATTACTGTGGTAATCATCTGGGGACATACTTGTTATTTTTCGTACTATATATATAGATATATATATAACTTTATCCCTATCATTTTTGTATGTTAATCTCCATACGGAATTTAAGTTGTTGATGGAGGTAGTGAAATAATGAGTTGTCAGTCAAACTAATAGTGTCAGTATTGGGGAAGATGTACAAACCTCTGTGTGGTAAGTTGAGTAGAAGGATCCAGTAAAGATTAGAGTGTGCAGCAGATGATGATAAATAGCTTTCTGCTGAAGGCATTTTTTGTTTGATTGTTATTATGAATGTGTGATGATTTGTTTTGTTCTCAACGATTGCTCATTGAATATATATACAAATTTTGAGATTTAATCTTTTATTTCAAACGAACTACTGAATTAATAAAATATGAAATTGATTTTTTTTCTATAAAGTGGTTAAAAATAATTTATCAGTTCATTCTTGTGTTAGTATTTCCATCAAGTGCTTTAATAGTTATGGTCGATACATCCGCCCAAAGTTATTGATAGGAGCTAAACTCTAGGATGAGACATTTCGACATAATGTTTTAGAAAATGAATATGATATTTTGAAAATAAATGCAATATCTTGGAAATGAATACGAAGTATCAGAAGTGTATCATATATATGTGTGTGTGTCTGTGGAATATGAAATTATATTTGTGGAAAACAATCTAAAAGCATGTTTATGGAAACTGGAAAAATAGTGAATCATATGATTATACATTATAAAATATATAACATAGAAAACAAAATATCATATTTCATGAATCCTAAATTAAAATGAAGTCAAAAGCCATGATTGTGAAGCGTGGTTTTAGAAAGATTCAAAAGAAAAAAAATGAAATGAGATATCGTTTTTAAAATCTCGACATTGCAAATATGTTAAAATAATAATAATAATATATACATACACAAGGCACATGTCCTCTAACTCTTTCAACGCATAATACTGATATAAATTATGATATACTCTAATAATTTTATCCTAATTCCTTTCCTTCTAGTGCTGGAGCTATCACTGCTTAACTAATCATCGTTTACTATTTAAGTATATACAGAGTATAAACTTTTATAAAGTTCAGTAGAAAATAAATCGTTTTATAGACTAATAATAAATGATACTATGTTGCTCATGTACTTTTCTTTTGTGAGGTTATCCAAATTTGATTGTTATTTTATTGCTGGCGTTTGCAAACACTGAACAGTAATTTTGGTAGTTGGTTTTTCTATGTGAATGGTCAAAATGTGTCACAATGTAGGTTTGAATAATAAAACAAATTGTGTACTAATTTTAATACAGCCAAAAGGCAATTATTTTATCATTGTTTCCCATCAATAGACATGTTCTCTATTCACGTAAGTCAGTAATATATTCTCTTCTAGTTTATCTTCAGTTCAAATCAAAACTTTCAAAATTAGCTTTTGTAGTTTAAGTTACCTCCTTATTTTGGAAAAAAAATCATCTTACCACCAATAAATGTGTAGTCCAATTTTGTTATTGCAATCGTAGTGTTTTGGGTGTTGTTTATTATTCTAAACATACAATGACACGGTTTAATTTTTGCTTACCTAAAAATTTGATTAAAATATACTTTTGAACAACCGTTTTATTTTACACTACTAGAACCAAAACTAATAATAGCAAATAATTTAATACCTGTTGTACGCAATATAAAAATAAGAAGCCATTAGAAAAAGAGGAAGGACATAATTTATTCATTCTTGAAATTAGTATTCGATTTTCCATTACATAGGCTCCTTCATATAAAGATTTCAGAGTTTGGCATTGAACTTATCCCATGATGTGAGACTAAACAAAATATAACAAACATTGTATGCCATATTCACTCTTTACAATTTACATATATTATAACACCCCCTCTGAATATGCATCTTTAAAATCTTGGATGCTCATATGGTAGCTTGAAATTGTCCAATTTGGAACATGTATGATGACTATCCACATTATTATATCCTACTTTCATATATCCATTTAGTTGCTATAGATATTGTTTATTGCTTTATTAAAAACCTCTGTTTGAAAAACCAATGGGAAAAAACCTTGAACGAGGAAAAGAGTGCAACTTGTGAAATCATAGATATCATAGAACGATATCTTTCTAAAGAGTTTGATACTTTGGAATCAAAATAATGTCTCGTTAAAACCTTACTAAGAAAAACCCAGCGGGAAAAATCTTAGTGAAAGAAAAAGAGTTTAACGGCATATTTCAATAATTTACATCAAATGGAGTTTGATACTTCTGCATCAATGTAACGCCTCACTAAAACTAAGAAAAACCCAGTGGGAAAAATCTTAGTGAAGAAAAAAGAGTACATTATGATATACTTGTATATGCTCCCCCTAATTTTATGGTTTTCTCTTTAAGTTTGAATATACGTCGTTATAATTCAAATCAGTTAAAAATACTTTTGCAACATAGCTTAGAAAAGCATTAAAAGTGTGAAGACAATAATTCCACTTTCCTATCATTAGATCTTCATCATTTACAAATATTTCCCTTTGATGCAATCGAATTTTTCAAGATTGTTTCTTCCAAATATGATTTGCATTTTATGCATTTTGTATCCTACCTTTATGAATAACAACAATACTTAAAAATAGGAAGTAATCTACTCATCATGAATTATATCAATATTTTCATTACAACAATACTTAAAAGATGGTTGTTATCTATGCTCCTTATTCTTTGCATTCTTTATAACCACCAAATTTACTTATATTCTTCCGGAATTTGTATACTTTCATCGTTTAATATGATTTAAGCAATATTTATGCCTTTGGGGGTATATTAAGTGTTTCAAACACTTTCGCTACTTTGCAGATCACAAGTCCACATTTCTATATTATTAAAGGATTCATGATAGCCAATCATGTTTCCTCAAATTCAAGATCTTTAATCTATTCATAAACATAAGTGCTTTTTGTTATTTACAATTTCATCGATGGTTGTTTCTTGTCAGTTTTAGATATGATTTATCGATATCTGAATATTTATTCTATTTTAGGTACCTATACCACTTCTAGGTTTATTTGACAATCATGTCATGGGTCTCTTCTAGAGTACCCTTAAGTGTTCCTTAAAAAAATACTCACCTTCTTTATTTGAATCTTTATTACTTTCTCCAAAAAAAATTCAAACCGACTTCTCTACCACACTTCATATATGATTTATACCCTTTTGCTCCTTCTGGGATGTAACGACCCGCTCTTTTGAACCATTCGAATCAACAATCATCCACAGACTTGAATTGCTCAAAACAATAGATTGTTAATTTATATTTGGAAAAACTCAGCATATACAGTAAATAAATCAATTATTGAATCATAGACACAGAGAATTATAACAATAAGCAACGAAATAGATAAATAGTAGTTCATGAAGCTACTATATAAACAATAGAGTCAAACAAAATACAACAAAAATCTCAAATACAAAGTAGTCTCAAATACAAAAGTAACTAACAAGACTGAACAAAAATAACTGGAAAGCTAAATAGATAACTATAAGAAGAACTCGAAGCTCCAAAGGTGAGTCAAATGCTACGACACTCAGTCTGACCCAAGCATTAAGAAAAACACAAAACACTCGAGTCAAGATTAACATTCCTATACTAGTAAATAAACTCAAGTGAAATGTCCAAGTGAAATACAATATAACTTAAAGGATGTTTGAATTTCCATCCTCTAAGGATCCTTGGAACTATCTACTATGTAGCAATATACGCTATTATAATATGTCTATCAATAAAGTGAAGTATTAAAATAGCTTTAAGGCGTCACCCATATCCCCCTTAACACATTTTATATATTTTTGTAGTCTATAAAATACGGTAATCTCCACCAAATTGGTGGTTTACCCAAAGGACATGCCATAGGTACGGTACAAAACAAACTCGTAGAAGGCGCGATAGCGCATGCGAACACAGCACGCGACAATGCCAGGGTAGAAATACCATTTGCGGATCCAGACTGGTGGTAGCACATAGCAACTACTACTGCCCACCTTGAGACACACTCCCAAATCAAAGGTGCACCTAATTAAATCACAGAGTAATAGAATGGTATCGAAGAAATGTGCCCGATTGGAGGAATAACCTCACTTAGCCCGGCATGGCTCCTGTTTTAGTCACAACTAAGATGACTCACTGGAGTCAAGGCTACATAAATACCTCATATAGAATCATACACCAAACTATCCTATTTCATTCTGGAATCTCCACCACGTACATAGTTGTTAAAGCGATTTTCGGTATTGGCAGAGAGTATGACAATATCCGGTCCCAGTCTCTTTAACAACCAAATGCTTATTTCACACCATAGTCATTTTTTAAAATCACTTTTATAATCATATTCACTTTCAAAATCATATTTCACTTTAAAATCATATTTATTTCCAAAATCTTAACCCCAAAATAGGCCAAACTATCATATCAAATATTCGCAATTAAATTCATTAAATCTAAATTATAACAATTCCAACCTAAACAGTTTAAATATTGAAAATAGTATATATATTGAAATAGTTATAAATTAAAATATTTTTTATATTTGAAAATAAGTTATAAATTAAAGTAGTTTATATATTAAAAGAATATATATACTTAAATAGTTTATATCAAAATAGTTCAAATTAGTTCCTCCAATGTCACAATCAATTCAAATCAACTTTGGTTCCAAAATTCAGTTTAAATCAGTCTCAATTCAAATTCTCATTTGAAAAATTTAATTTATTGATCTCAAATCCAGACTTGAACTACAAATTTAAACCATTTCAAATTCAATAGGTTCAACAGTTAAATATTCAAGCAATTCTCAATATTCCAGTACGATAAAATTTGTTTATGTTTCAAATTCAACTTTGATTTTTATTTTAAAGTTGAATTACTCGCACAATCATTTTTATAACATTTAAATAAATCCTTGATTACAAATTCAAATCAAGATAAATATTTGATTTAAATTTTATTTAAAGTTGAAAATATTCATTTAAGCACTTTTATCAAATCAAGTTATAAAATCATACCTTTTAAAATCTCAAACCAATAATTTCAAATCCAACCTTATTTAAATTCAATTCTAAACAAATTCAATGGTAAATCAATTTTTATTTAAATTTATCTTTCCAACTTCTATTAATTAAAATTATTACAAAATCCATTTTGAAATATTAATACATATTTTAAATAAATAGTTAAAACATATTATATATTAGTTAAATTAAATTCTTATTAAATTTTATTAAATTAATTATTGTTAAATTAAATCTTGTTAAATCTCTTTCAAATCATATTTTATATATATATTTCAAAATAATAAAGCTATAAGTGAAATTCTATAATTAATATTTCCAAACTTAACTTATAATTTCAAAATTTGCAAAAAATCTAAATTTTACACATATTAAAAAAAATCAATATTTATCAAAACCCATATATTTCTTTTCAAAATTCCGCAAATTCATTTAAGGTGGACCAATGGTGTCCATGTATAATTTTCTAACCTATGGTCAAGTGATACAAAAGTTATCATTTTAATCCGCAATCTAAAATTTAACATTACGGGTATATATATCATTTCAACCCGCGATCCCAAAATTTAAAATCAATGAAAATCACTTGGGTTTATTATTTCAAACCATAATGATTTTTCCTTAATCTACAAGATCGTTAGGGTATGTATCATTTCAACCCATAGGGAATTTCTAAACTAACAAGGAACTTGCAGAGTAAGAACAAATATAATAATAATATTACATATCAACAACAGACATATATCATCAGTAAAAAATTTAAATATACTATATGCAGCAGGTTAAGGTATCAGCTTCATAGGTAAACAATTACAGATAATGACATACAAAATTTTACAATTAAATAACTTAACAATTCAACAGTATATTTCAATTGCCGTTTCATGAGAATCAAATTTACTAAATATAAGAATGCTAATCGTGAGTGATTGATCACCTTTCAAAGCTACATAAAACAATGAGAATGGGAAGGAGGAACATGGATATGCACGAACAAGCTAGAGTTGCGGAAATAACCTCTGGACAGCTAAGGAAACAAGCACAGTAAGGTGGATGGACTTGGATTTTAATAAAAAGACAATATATATTATATCTTTTTTTTCAAAAATCAATATTCAATTTAAAACACATATCAAAATAAAATATATATATATATATATATATTTTAAAAATCAATATTAAAAATAAAATCTTTATGTATATTCAATTTCTAATATATTTTTCTTAAAACACATCTAATAAAATAGAATATCTATATTTTATATTTTGAATATCAATATTTCTTAAAAAATCAATATTCTTTCCTATATATATAAGCTACTCGAAAATCATATATGCAACAAAAATATATAACATATGCTAATGACATGTATATGTAAACAAATGTATATGTAGCTACTTAAACAAATATACGTGGCTATATATATATATATATATATATATATATATATATATATATATATATATATATATATATGCAAACTAATATTATATTCAGGCTACTCAGTCAACATATATGCAGAGTATACGTAATTAACAAAAACCAAAAAATACGTATACATGCTAAATATATATATATATATATATATATATATATATATATATATATATATGCATGCAGACTAAACATATATGTAGATTATACATATGCAACAAAAATATATATGCAAGCTTGGCATCTAGAGTTACAGCCAGGGGTGTCAGGGGGAAGTAGTGAGGTGGAGACTGGAGTAGTACGCAGGGGAATAGAGAAGGCGACGAGTGCTTGACGTTGGGAAAGGGTGATTACGAACAAGGTAGGAGAAGTGGGTGAACAGGTCGCCAATAAAAAATTGGTGAGTGAGCACGGGTTTGGCTAATTTGGGTGGTGTAGGGTTGGAACTGCCGCCTTGGCAGGTGGAAGCAATACTAAGCAGAGGTATGGGTATTCCATTTTGGGGAGATGGTCGCGTGATGCAAGGGTTGGGTCAAATGATCGGTTACAGGAAACAAAGGGTGAAGGTTGAGGGATCGGTTGCGGGGAGGGGTGCGTGGATTTTTATGGTGCTGCTCAGTGGCAGGACATGGCAGAGGGAGGCGGATGAGAATGGGAAGAGGCTGAAGGTGGTCAGTGCAGAAGGGTGGTGAGCGAGCTTGGTCATAGGAGAGGTGAGATGGATGGCTGCCATGGGTGGATATGCGTGGGAACGATGGAGGGAAGTCGGAGCAAGGAAAAATGGTGGGTGGGTGTTGGTTGATTGACGGATCTGATTTTGCAGAGGGCATGTCGATGGTTGCTTGGTGAGGTATGCGTGTGTAGTCGAAAGGCGGTGGAGGTTCAGGCTTTATAAAAGATATGCTCTATATAAAACTTATATACGTTTTAATGTACATATCCTCAGAGCGAAAGAAGATGGACAAGCAAACCTTGCTCTGATATATAATATTCTATGTATTATATATTATAAAAAGTATGAATAGAGACTTGAGAGAGAGAGAGGGGCAGAGAAAAACGTACCACTATAAATATAAAGCAATGGGAATGTTAAAAGTCAAGCACGAGAATTCAAGGAATATTAAAAGTAATGGCTATTTGATTCCAACCGGTAGATAGATGAAAGGGCATAGGACACCAAAAGGTTAAAATTGGGTATGGATATGGCTAATCGTTTCGTAGATTTTTTCATGTACTGGACGTCGAAATTAACAAATAAGTATAGTGTAGAGATCAGCATGATGAGATAAACAAAATGGTACATAGATATTAGCGATACGATCATCCTATCAAAAGTCGATATTTGTTGCCAAACTACCGCAAACTCGTCGAAAATAAAATAAATGGAGCTAGAGCAGTCTAAATTTGGCGAAATGAAATATGACGTCTCACTCAGAAAATGATTTACAAATTCATTGTATAAAAATATTCAGATTCCGAAATATTCTATTTCCATCAAATTAACTGATTTAAATTGAAACTAAAATTTACACAACAGAATTAACTTTCATATTTTTAGACGAAAACCTACCATTTGCTATATCTAAATAGACGTATTCCGAAAATCAAATTTTTATTTCAAAATTTTATTTTTTATTTTTCATGAATTTTTTTGCTAATTACGTTATTTAAAGTGTTAAAATTTCCGGGTCATTACATGAGATTTCAACTTATATTGGAGCAAGTATACTAAGGACATGATAGATAATTAATTCAAGTTATTTAATATTATGCGACCAATATTTAATCTTGATAATCAAAATGAACTTGTAACTCTTTTATCCTCCCCCTCAATGTTGACGAACATTGTCACATTTAATAATAATTTTCTTTGGGTTCTCATTTTGATCCATTATGATATTGCTACTAGCAAATACATTATACATATTAATTATATGAGGATAATTCTTTTATCAGTTGATAAGATGCATGCAATTGATATTGCTTATTAGAGTTTGTTCTCATTCATTGATCTAGCCAATTGGAGAAATTTACTTATTGTTTAAATCATTTAAATACATACATGACTTCGGGTCATTCAACATTTATGTTGATTGAATTTTAAATCACTGAATTATATCAATGCATAATCATTAAGATCATCTCACAACAAAATTCAAGTTGTTATTTGAGTATCTACGTATATAGATATATACATGCGTCCACTTATTACATATATATTATAAATTTGTATATTCTTTCTCATTTGAGTTAGTGATTTTTAGAACAAACTACTACAACCATTAATTTCTGTTTATTAATCTCTGTTAATGGGAATCCTTCAAGACTGCATGATAATGTTCAAAACATTAGGTTTGAAACCATATTGAACTTCTAGTTCAAATAAATTATATACACAACTTGTAACGATCCCGATTTTTAATTAGATTTAAATGGATAATTAAAAGGAATTTTGGGATAAAATTGTAGATTAATTTGAATTTTTTCAAATTAAATACGATATTTGTTTATTGGGTATTGATTTTAAAATTTAATTGGGGTTTTGAATTTGTATATTTAATATCTTATAGAATATATATATATATATATATAACGTCCTAAAATTTATCAATATAGATTAATAATATATTTTAAACTTTTGAAATAATGAGTGTTTTAAAAAGTCAACTAAATTTAAAAATTTATACATATATGAGTAAGATTGAATTTAATTTTTTTCAAGTGAATTGGAATTTGAAATTAAATTTAAAATAAATGTTAAAATTTTAAGTAGCATTTAAAAAGAATTAAGATGTAGAAGTATATATATAAATATTGGTTAAAAAAACAATTTTCTTTCAACATTGTATAGATACATATGCTAATGAAATAAAATGTGTGTTCATTTATAAAATAAATATGACATAAAGAGATTTATAAACATTCTTTTGTCTTTAAAAATTTAAATGTAAACATTTACATAAAAGAGATGGAGTGTAGGAGTTAACAAAATCTGGAGTTTATGATGATTTTTTACAAATGGCATGAAATGTCTTAATTAAAAATAAAATATTCAGATAAAAAATTAAAGAAACTTTCCAGTTTCCAAAATTTCGAAATTTTAAGCTTCAACACTGATAAGTACAGCAGCCACAAAGATTTGTAATCTTTGAACATCATCACTCAAAAGAAAATCATCAAAACAGGAAAAAAAAACTGCTCTTCTTCTTCAATTCAAGTTTGAAAATCTAAAACCTTACAAATAAACTCAAGCTATAGCCTACAAAACTCCATCTTTCAGGTAGTTTTAAACTTTATAATTTACTGAGATTATGATTTAAAACTCAAGTTTTAATATGAATGAATTTAACTGCAGGCTAGAAATGCTGCAGGCTTTGGCTAGAATGAAGCAGTGCAGTAATTTTTGAAACAATCTTAAGGCAAATAAAATTTTATTTTGAAATTTTTTAATTTGAAATTTTCAAACATTAATGAAAACAAGAATTTAACCATTGGATCCATCAATCATTTGCAGCAAAGTAATCAAGATCAAAAGCTTAAACTATTTGCAGTTTTTCAAGATTCAAGAAATAAAAAGCTTCTCTGTTATATAAATTCAATTGTAAGTAATTTAAAATTTTTGTTATTGATTAACTAAGTGAACTAATACAACAAAGAGTAATCAAAGATCTGTACTTGCGAGTTGCAGATCTAAGCTTCAAAAAAATTAAAGAAAGGTTACAGGCTTCATCTTGCTTTTGAAAATTGTCAGGAAACTCTCTGTTTCTTTTGGAATCCAGGTGAGCAAACTCTCAAACCCATTTTTATTATTATTTTGATGTTGCATGTAATTAGAATTGAATGTTTGGTTGTGGATTGAGCTCGCACGAGTACAAATATACCTGTATGTATATATATGGGGTACTGTGTGTACAGACAGACCCCTATTCTCTGTTCTTCATCTAAAAGAAAAAAAAGGGTGAGCAAATCCCTTAGCCTGCTATGTTTTTTTTTCTATGCTTGTATTTGTCTTTGGAGTATGCATGGGTTATGGTTGAATGACTGTGTGGATTTGTTTGAATGCTTTTATATATATGTGAAAAAAACTGGGTGTATACTAGTGTGCAGGCAAAACAACATGCCTCTGTTCCAGGTTTCAAAGAAAGAAAAAAAAATTAAAATCATCCCAACACAAAACATATTAGGATTTGATGGTTGAATGAATTAAGTTTATATGGGTATAACATTATTTATAAAAATGTAAATAAGCAAAAATTAACAGATAGTTTATTGGAAATTTCAATTTCACAGTAATGACCTTTAATGGTGAAAATTCAAGTGATTTAATTCCTGTTTTTGATTTTACAATCTAATTTGTACTCTGGAATGTTGAATTTTAAAAATAAAATTTTGATTTTTAGTTTCAAATTGAATGTGGGATCTGGAATTTGAACTAAATTGTATTTTCGTCAATTCCAAACGATCAAGGGGAAATCAAGCCTTGGGGTTGATGTTGGAGGTAGATTAAGTAATGAAGTTTACTGGAAAAATAGTCAATGATTTTTTAGATGCCCATGAAGGTTTGTCGATGGGGTTTTAGGGCTTAAGAACCCAGAATTGCTGCTGTATTCATCGACTTCGGGTGGTGACAAACGTTGATCGAAAGCCGTTCGGTCTGGGGGGAATCAAAGCGGGGAGGTTGGCGCGGCTCCAGTCAGGTTCGCGTGAAGCGCGGTGGTCAAGGCACGGCGATACGAGAGTTTTTCTGATGAAAGATGGTCTTTGGGTTGCAGTTGAGAGCTCGATTTGTTTCAACGATTCAATTGAGGTTGCCGAGTAGCTCAATGGTGTGAGGACGTCGTTGCCGACTTGCTGGGCATCTTGATGGTGGCCGGAGGTGATGGGGTTTCGTGTGCAGCTGCACGCGTGGAACTTGTACCTGGGTTGTAAAATGGGGAAGAAGAAGAAGTTTGTGGGGTAGTTCGTGTGGTTCTCGAGTTTGGCTCGGGAAAATAACATCGTGGCTCGAGTCTCAACTCGAAGTAGGGTTCAGGTGTTTAAGTACAGTCCTTGACGAAAAATTTTCAAGTTGAAGTTTTAGTCTCTCGTGCAACTTGGGAAAAAACCCGAAGTAATGGAGCTTTGGGCTTGGGTTCGACTCGAAGCAGCTGATAATTTTCTCGAGTCAGCATGTAAGCGGTTTGAAATTTTAAGGAAATTCAAGGTTTAAAAATAAAACTTGTTAAATACAAATTCTCTTCAATACTTAAACGTTCCTAAGTTTTAAAATAGTAAGGAGTTTTAATTAACCTAAATCAAAATGGTTTAAATGAATTTATTTTAATTTAAAGGGTATCTACTTAATAATGTATAAGGAAATAATTATTAAAAAGGATGTTTTAAAGCGGTTAAATTAGTTTTCAAAGTTGCGTTAACATATTAAGGGAAATAATTATTATTTGAAATGAATTATTTAATATAAGTAATTAAAGTAATTTGACTAATAATTCGAGCTAATAAATCAAGTAGTTAATGATTAAATAAAAATAATAATTAATTAGTGAAAGTAATTAAGAGTAGATAATGAAAGATTAAAGATTGATTTATCAAATATTAAGGGTTAATTACTTTAAACTATAATTAATTAATGTGGTTAATTAATTAGGATAATTAAATTAAGAATAATTAATTAAAAGATAATTAATTATAATGAAGATTTAATCAATAATTAAAGGCTTATTAATTAAAGTAATAATTAAGAAATAAGTAATTGAGATTTAATAGATTACAATTAAGGGTTAATAAATTAAGATAATTAATTAAAGAAATGATTAATTATGAAGGTGATTAAAACTTAATCAATTGTAGCTAATAATAATTAATCATTGTTTTAAAATTACTAATGGAAGTAATTATGTAGGTAGTAGATTTAAAACCACCCAAATAATCATCTTAATTAGATGTTTGATTGTTATTGAATGCTTTGTGATGGGTTGATATATTTGATATTTTTGTGATGCTATGTAGTGTTTTGTGCTAAGCTGTTATATCTGTGATGTTATATGAATATGAAAACCACTTGACCCGTAAAACGACATTTGGATTTCGATGCGACAAGGAGTCGGATTCCAGTTGGTTATTCGAAACCCACATCGAATCATATTAGTGAATCTTTTTGATTGATAAATTTATTTTATCTATGAATCTGTGAATAAAGATAAGCGTTATGGGTTATACCGCTTATCGATATGATTGAATCTGTGATGATGATGTTGTGCACTATTGTGTTGAACCCTGGACCACACTATACACACACAAATATGGATTGCATGTGGAAATGGATTAAGTCACAGATCTTTGAAATTGTTTTAAAATTGAATTTTTGAATCCAAAATAGTTTCGGAATTATAATTGAAGCTTTTGAAAATGAATTTCAAAAATAAAAGTTATTTTGAATAACTTGATTGAGTTTTGAAATTTAAATAATTTGATTTAAATTTGTATTTAATATTTGGGATTGAATTCTATGGCTTGGAAACTATGGTTCAAAAGGGTTATTCGACTTATAAATGGGTTTTGAAACCATTTTAAAAGCGTTGATTGGGAATTTAAATTCTAAACCCAAAGATTTTAACTTATATAAATATAATTGAACTTTTCTGAAACGGAAACTATATGAGCTTTCGCATAAGAAATGAATTTCCAATTCGTGTTAAAAGGATTTCAAGTCTAAAATGGAAATAGTTTCAAAGTTATAGATAAATCTTTGGAAACATGCTTTGAAAGCTATAAATTAAATCTTTGATTTAAAGATTTAAATTAGTTAATCCAATTGAAATGGAAATTGTTTTGGAAATCTATAAATAGATCTTTGTGAATCTAGGTGAACTTTGTGAAATGAATCTTTTTATTTAAAGATTTAAAATGGTAATTTGTTTAACCATTTGAAGAAAAGCTTTGGATTTTCAAGTTATGACTTGACTGAAATACCATATCCATATGTTTTAAACTATTGCGCTCATTATTCGGTTTAGCCGGGAGAGGACCCATGTGTCATATAACCCATTCCGAATAGTGATATGACGTTATGGATTGCAACTGAAGACCGGTGTTGAAGACCGGGTGTCTTCGAGAACGATATGATAACCTATCGATTGACTCTGCACTGAGTTGCTCCGGTATAGAGTTTTCTCTTAGTGATGGGAAGTCCGATCGGGATTGTGGATACCCGGATTTGCAAGGGCTTCTTCGGAAGTGCCTTCGGTTCTGTTCGAACCCGGAACAGACTTGTATGGTTGTATGTCCGACACTACACTTTGAGATATTAAACTGATCTCTATCAAATACATTTCTGCTTGGTGGCGGAGAATTTATTCTCTTAGCTTAACACCCTTCTCTGAGACGTACGAGCTCAGAGGTTATGTAGTTGATATTTATCAGTGATATATTCCTAATTTGGTAGTGTGGCATGCTAAGTGTTGTTGTGTGTTGATGATTATTTGTTGATCATTTGTGATTAAAGCATGGCTTTTGTATAAAGCGTAGCTTTGTGGACGAGACTGCATCAGGACCTCACACCCCGGAAATGGTCGAAACAGGAAAGATGCGGCAAAGTTATGAGGGTCGCGCCCTTTAGGGTGTGTCATTCCCTTTTGGTAAAGGGTGGTATCATGGTATGGAGCCCAGATACTTACTCATGTGGATACTGCAGATCTATTACTTTGTGATTGCTTTGTGGTTTTGAGGCGCCTCGGATAAAGGTCCCAAAGGACCGGGGGATGGCATGCTCGAGTAGTAGTTACCTAGTTACAGAGGTAACCCGGCCTTGTGTTGGCAGAGATCCGGTTAGGTTCCCGGGACGTCCCACCAGAGGCGATCCCATTGACAGTAGGAAGTTCCTTAGCCTGACCATTTGTTGGAAATCCAATCAAAACAATACGCGCCCTGTACGGTTTTAGTTGTATAACCTGCCATGGAATGTGGCGGTAACCTGCTATTGAACATGGTAGCTATAGTAGGCATAAGTGCGAAATGCCTATGCTGGCTAGGATTTATATTATACTTTCGAAATGGTTTCCAAACTTTGCACTTATAGTAATAATATCAAAGAAATTTTCTCGTATTAAGCATATTTGACTATCATAAGGAGAAATCTCCTCCAAGTCTGCGTTTGCATTGTGTGTGTGGTGGGAGGCCTTATGGTAGTTTCATTTTCTAAAAAGCATTGGAGATTTCAAATTTAAATTCTTTTGTTTGTTTTAAAAGACCAAATGTTTTTGTTTGCTCATACCAGTTCCATGACTGACCTGGAGTTTATTGTTCATTTCCTAAACTCTGGGTGCCCACTATTTTCCCACACGGGCAGTCTAGAGTTGGGTTTTCCAGATAATCGATAGTAGGTGTAGATTCAATAGCTTTCTGCCTTAGGATTTGGCAATCGCTTGCGGACGAGACTTGCTTATCTTTGTGCATCGTTATTGGGAGTTCGAGCTATTTCTAGATTTGTGTTTTGAAGATGGAGTTCTTTCTCAAAGACCATATTGGAGTTTTTGTTCCGCTGCTAGTGTTATCTTTTCTTTCCGCTGCTATTATCTTGTATCATATCTCTGATGTATATTGATATTCATTGTATCATCTGTTGTATCATATTGTATCTGATATTGTATCAATGTTGTATATTGATATATGCTATTCGTTTTCTTCTGCTGTGTTGTTTTACTTAATGGTGTTATAAGCTCCGGCGAACCAGATTCGACGTTTGGATCTGCGGCATTTGAATACGAGTGTCGTATTTGGTGCCGATTTTCGAAGGCCGAGTCAGGGTCGTCACATTTGGTATCAGAGCTGAAGGTTAAAACTTTAGCTCAGGAGTATAACACATTAAGTAACTCATTAGAGATAGGGTGAAGTATACCCTAAAATGAGTATATCCTTAAGATATCCGTTCGAACGCCTCAGTAAATTCTCTAACTATTCACCGATAGTATGTATGTGTGCGAGAAGAGGACGAGGTAGGGGACAGGGAAGTACCACTACAAATGGTCAATACCCTGCAACAGTGGAAACAGCTTTCTTCTCAATCTCCTTTGATTTGATTCCCAATTCTTTTCATTGCTTCGTGACAGCTTCGAGAAAGAAGTTTCGATGTGATGGTAGCCCTACGAATCGTTGTAGAAAATCCTTACTTCGCATCTTCATCGGATTCTTATCAGCTTTTCAACTTTAATGAATATGAATTTGAAATTTTGAATTAAATAAATTGGAAATTTAAAATTAAGTAAATTGGTTAACTAATATGAAGCTAAATTTGAATTGTATCGATAAAACGATATCGGTTAAAACCAAATTTGAAATTCTATTGTAATTCCTTGTGTATATCGTAGTCCGAAGAGGGACAAGTTGATATATACTTTGGAGTATTTCGACTTGAATTTGGAGTCCATACTTAGCATTTAAGAGATCGTAAAAGATTGAATCCAATTATCTATTCTCTGGGATCCGATATATTCTACGAATGATTAGTTATCCCTTTGAATAATCAATGCCCTCGTATATTCGTAGACCGATGGACCTAAATATCTTGTGTAATAATTGTATGAGTTTGTTCCCATATTGTTGATATTCTTATTTGGTAAGCCAAATACAGGATTAATTTTCATTATGATTTGAAAAGATATTTCTCTATCGTCTATTCTTCCTCGTCTTCCTTGCAAATTTCGAGGATAAATTTTTTTAAGGGGGGAATCTGTAACGATCCCCATTTTTAATTAGATTTAAATGGATAATTAAAAGGAATTTTGGAATAAAATTGTAGATTAATTTGAATTTTTTCAAATTAAATAGGATATTTGTTTATTGGGTATTGATTTTAAAATTTAATTGGGGTTTTGAATTTGTATATTTAATATCTTATAGAAAATATATATATATATATATATATATATATATATAACATCCTAAATTTATCAATATAGATTAATAATATATTTTAAACTTTTGAAATAATGAGTGTTTTAAAAAGTCAACTAAATTTAAAAATTTATACATGTATGAGTAAGATTGAATTTAAATTTTTTCAAGTGAATTGGAATTTGAAATTAAATTTAAAATAAATGTTAAAATTTTAAGTAGCATTTAAAAAGAATTAAGATGTAGAAGTATATATATAAATATTGTTTAAAAAAAAACAATTTTCTTTCAATGTTGTATAGATACATATGCTAATGAAATAAAATGTGTGTTTATTTATAAAATAAATATGACATAAAGAGATTTATAAACATTCTTTTGTCTTTAAAAATTTAAATGTAAACATTTACATAAAAGAGATGGAGTGTAGGAGTTAACAAAATCTGGAGTTTATGATGATTTTTTACAAATGGCATGAAATGTCTTAATTAAAAATAAAATATTCAGATAAAAAATTAAAGAAACTTTCCAGTTTCCAAAATTTCGAAATTTTAAGCTTCAACTCTGATAAGTACAGCAGCCATAAAGATTTGTAATCTTTGAACATCATCATTCAAAAGAAAATCATCAAAACAGGAAAAAAAAAACTGCTCTTCTTCTTCAATTCAAGTTTGAAAATCTAAAACCATACAAATAAACTCAAGCTATAGCCTATAAAACTCCATCTTTCAGGTAGTCTAAAACTTTATAATTTACTGAGATTATGATTTAAAACTCAAGTTTTAATATAAATGAATTTAACTGCAGGCTAGAAATGCTGCAGGCTTTGGCTAGAATGAAGCAGTACAGTAATTTTTGAAACAATCTTAAGGCAAGTAAAATTTTATTTTGAAAGTTTTTAATTTGAATTTTTCAAACATTAATGAAAACAATAATTTAACCATTGGATCCATCAATCATTTGCAGCAAAGTAATCAAGATCAAAAGCTTAAACTATTTGCAGTTTTTCAAGATTCAGGAAATAAAAAGCTTCTCTGTTATATAAATTCAATTGTAAGTAATTTAAAATTGTTGTTATTGATTAACTAAGTGAACTAATACAACAAAGAGTAATCAAAGATCTGTACTTGCAAGTTGCAGATCTAAGCTTCAAAAAAATTAAAGAAAGGTTACAGGCTTCATCTTGCTTTTGAAAGTTGTCAGGAAACTCTCTGTTTCTTTTGGAATCCAGGTGAGAAAACTCTCAAACCCATTTTTATTATTATTTTGAGGTTGCATGTAATTAGCATTGAATGTTTGGTTGTGGATTGAGCTCGCACGAGTACAAATATACCTGTATGTATATATATGGGGTACTGTGTGTACAGACAGACCCCTATCCTCTGTTCATCATCTAAAAGAAAAAAAAGGGTGAGCAAATCCCTTAGCCTGCTATGTTTTTTTTTCTATGCTTGTATTTGTCTTTGGAGTATGCATGGGTTATGGTTGAATGACAGTGTGGATTTGTTTGAATGCTTTTATATATATGTGAAAAAACTGGGTGTATACTAGTGTGCAGGCAAAACAACATGCCTCTGTTCCAGGTTTCAAAGAAAGAAAAAAAAATTTAAAAACATCCCAACACAAAACATATTAGGATTTAATGGTTGAATGAATTAAGTTTATATGGGTATAACATTATTTATAAAAATGTAAATAAGAAAAAATTAACAGATAGTTTATTGGAAATTTCAATTTCACAGTAATGACCTTTAATGGTGAAAATTCAAGTGATTTAATTCTTGTTTTTGATTTTACAATCTAATTTGTACTCCGGAATGTTGAATTTTAAAAATAAAATTTTGATTTTTAGTTTCAAATTGAATGTGGGACCTGGGTTTTGAACTAAATTGTGTTTTCGTCAATTCCAAACCATCAAGGGGAAATCAAGCCTTGGGGTTGATGTTGGAGGTAGATTAAGTAATGAAGTTTACTGGAAAAATAGTCAATGATTTTTTAGATACTCATGATGGTTTGTCGATGGGGTTTTAGGGTTTAAGAACCCAGAATTGCTGCTGTATTCATCGACTTCGGGTGGTGACAAACGTTGATCGAAAGCCGTTCGGTCTGGGTGGAATCAAAGCGGGGAGGTTGGCGCGGCTCCAGTCAGGTTCATGTGAAGCGCGGTGGTCGAGGCATGGCGATACGAGAGTTTTTCTGATGAAGGATGATCTTTGGGTTGCAGTTGAGAGCTCGATTTGTTTCAACGATTTAATTGAGGTTGCCGAGTAGCTCAATGGTGTGAGGACGTCGTTGCCGACTTGCTGGGCATCACGACGGTGGCAGGAGGTGATGGGGTTTCGTGTGCAGGTGCACGCGTGGAACTTGTACCAAGGTTGTAAAATGGGGAAGAAGAAGAAGTTTGGTGGTAGTTCGTGTGGTTCTCGAGTTTGGCTCGGGAAAATAACGTCGTGGCTCGAGTCTCAACTCGAAGTAGGGTTCAGTTGTTTAAGTACAGTCCTTGACGAAAATTTTCAAGTTGAAACTTTGGTCTCTCGTGCAACTTGGGAAAAAACCCGAAGTAATGGAGCTTTGAGCTCGGGTTCGACTCAAAGCAGCTGATAATTTTCTCGAGTCAGCATGTAAGCGGTTTGTAATTTTTAGGAAATTCAAGGTTTAAAAACAAAACTTGTTAAATAAAAATTCTCTTCAATATTTAAACATTCCTATGTTTTAAAATAGTAAGGAGTTTTAATTAACCTAAATAAAAATGGTTTAAATGAATTGATTTTAATTTAAAGGGTATCTACTTAATAATGTATAAGGAAATAATTACTAAAAAGGATGTTTTAAAGCGGTTAAATTAGTTTTCAAAGTTGCGTTAACATATTAAGGGAAATAATTATTATTTGAAATGAATTGTTTAATATAAGTAATTAAAGTAAATTGACTAATAATTCGAGCTAATAAATCAAGTAATTAATGATTAAATAAAAATAATAATTAATTAGTGAAAGTAATTAAGAGTAGATAATGAAAGATTAAAGATTGATTTATCAAATATTAAGGGTTAATTACTTTAAACTATAATTAATTAATGTGTTTAATTAATTAGGATAATTAAATTAAGAATAATTAATTAAAAGATAATTAATTATAATGAAGATTTAATCAATAATTAAAGGCTTATTAATTAAAGTAATAATTAAGAAATAAGCAATTGAGATTTAATAGATTACAATTAAGGGTTAATAAATTAAGATAATTAATTAAAGAAATGATTAATTATGAAGGTGATTAAAACTTAATCAATTGTAGCTAATAATAATTAATCATTGGTTTAAAATTACTAGTGGAAGTAATTATGTAGGTAAAAGATTTAAAACCACCCAAATAATCATCTTAATTAGATGTTTTATTGTTATTGAATGCTTTGTGATGGGTTGATATATTTGATATGTTTTGTGATGCTATGTAATGTTTTGTGCTAAGCTGTTATATCTGTGATGTTATATGAATATGGAAACCCCTTGACCTGTAAACGACATTTGGATTTCGATGCGACAAGGAGTCGGATTCCAGTTGGTTATCCGAAACCCACATCGAATCATATTAGTGAATCTTTGTGATTGATAAATTTATTTTATCTATGAATCTGTGAATAATGATAAGCGTTATGGGTTATACCGCTTATCGATATGATTGAATCTGTGATGATGATGTTGTGCACTATTGTGTTGAACCCTGGACCACACTATACACACACAAATATGGAATGCATGTGGAAATGGGTTAAGTCACAGATCTTTGAAATTGTTTTAAAATTGAATTTTTGAATCCAAAATAGTTTCGGAATTAGAATTGAAGCTTTTGAAAATGAATTTCAAAAATAAAAGTTATTTTGAATAACTTGATTGAGTTTTGAAATTTAAATAATTTGATTTAAATTTGTATTCAATATTTGGGATTGAATTCTATGGCTTGGAAACTATGGTTCAAAAGGGTTATTCGACTTATAAATGGGTTTTTAAACCATTTTAAAAGCGTTGATTGGGAATTTAAATTCTAAACCCAAAGATTTTAACTTGTATAAATATAATTGAACTTTTCTGAAACGGAAACTATATGAGCTTTCGCATAAGAAATGAATTTCCAATTCGTGTTAAAAGGATTTCAAGTCTAAAATGGAAATAGTTTCAAAGTTAAAGATAAATCTTTGGAAACATGCTTTGAAAGCTATAAATTAAATCTTTGATTTAAAGATTTAAATTAGTTAATCCAGTTGAAATGGAAATTTTTTTGGAAATCTATAAATAGATCTTTGTGAATCTAGGCAAACTTTGTGAAATGAATCTTTTTATTTAAAGATTTAAAATGGTAATTTGTTTAACCATTTGAAAGAAAAGCTTTGGATTTTCAAGTTGTGACTTGACTGAAATCCCATATCCATATGTTTTAAACTATTGCGCTCATTATTCGGTTTAGCCGGGAGAGGACCCTTGTGTCATATAACCCATTCCGAATTGTGATACGACGTTATGGATTGCAACTGAAAACCGGTGATGAAGACCGGGTGTCTTCGAGAACGATAGGATAACCTAACGATTAACTCTGCACTGAATTGCTCCGGTATAGAGTGTAACGACCCAGGATTTTAATTTATTAAAATTTGAATATTTAATTGATTTTAAATATTAATAATAGAATTTTTAAGTCGAATAATTTATTTATCGAATATTGGATTTAATTGGATAATTAAATCGATAATTTAATATGTTAAATTATGGAAATAATTGAAAATTGAGTAAAATATGATTGTAAATGATTTGTAAAATTTTATTTTATCATATTGAAGTTAGAACGATATTTTAGAACTTTTAAAATCGAACTAAAAGTTAATTTGTGAAAATTGAATATTTTAATATTAAATCGACTAGTGAAAATAGTCAATTTTTGAACAGTCTCAGAATTGAACGAAACTAGTTCCATTGGATCCGTAATAGTTTGTTATTACCGGATTTCAATTTTCGTGTCAATCGGAGTTATCGTTTGATCGTGGCAGCTCGAAACGAATCGAATTTGTTTTTAATTTTAATTTGGCGAGTTAAAATAGCCATATTTCAAAAAGTCTCGGATTTCGACGAAACCAGTTTCATCGGATCCGTAATGTGATATTATTGTATTGTTTCAAATTACGTGTCAATTGGATTTACCGTTTGTCCTGTACAAATTAAAACGGCTAGAAAATCGCTTAAATCGGTTTAATTCAAATCGAACGTTTATAGCCATAACTCGCACAGATGTCCGAATTAGCTTCCGAAACCTGTTCCATTGTGTCCGAAACGCGGGGTAAACCCTAGAAACGCTGGTTACGGCGCGTAAATCGGAGTTCGGAATTCCCGGATGAATAGTGTTCGAAAATTCTCTATAAATAGCCCCTTCACTCTAAAAATAAAATAAAAAAAACCTAACCCTAAACCTAATTCATCAGCCGCCGCCTCCATTGCTATGAACAGCCAGAAACTTCCCCATTTCCTCCTCCTTTATCTCCATATCCACACAATATTGTCAAAAACTTTCAACATGAGTTTTGTAGAGCGTATCAAGAGCTACAAATCTATATGGGGTTGATCGCGAATGAAGCAGCATAGATCGAGATTTATGGTCGCGTTCGTGCTAACTTTCGCACGCAAATCAAGGCGCTGGGGACCACCGAGCTCCACTATACTATAGCCGATGGTGGCTCTCGTCGAGGGCAATTGAACGGCATCACCTGATCGTCGCCAAAGTGCTTGAATTCGTCGCGAGATTTAGGGTTAGGGCCGGCCGTATGGGTTTGTTTCACTGGGAAGTATCGCGTTTGGGAAGATGAAGGATGGAGTCGCGTTCTACGGCCTTGATGCGTGCAGCCTACATCCAAGGGCTCTGATTAGTTGAGTTTAAGATTAGAAATAAAATTATATTATAAATCGTGTAAGCTCATAAATGCATAACTTTTTCATACGAGGTCGAAAACGCGCGAAACCAGTTGCGTTGGAATCGTACGGACGAGCACTACGCGATGGAATTGGATTGGAGTCGTTTGGAGTTAGTGAGAATTTCGGGTAAAATTAAACGTCCGTTTAATTTTATTCGAAATAAATCGCTAAAGCGAAATTAAAATCAAGGTGAGAACTTCTCACTCAATCGAATCGGTTTCGATTTTATTTTAAATAGTTAGATTTAAAATATTTGAATGCATGTTTGAATGATGATTGTTATCTATTGATTGTTAAAATAGACATTATGTGCCGTTAGTAAGCGGGTGTTATTTATTAAAAACATATACCGTGAATATTTCATAAACAGTGAAATTGGTATTATATATAATAGCAATATATATATATTGGCATATGTATATAATGGAGTTATTAATTTCCTGCATTTGTATAGCGGATGAGACCCTATTGCACCGTCTATTAAGCGGATAATATTTTAAATCCCATATACCGTGATAATTTCGTACTGGACCGGAATTGGTATTGTGCTAATGTTTGTGGATGCAGGAAAACAGGTTCGAGGGATCCAACTGGATTCCTCAACAGTATTTATTTGATTTCAGATATTTTGATATTTGATGGACTATCATATCGATATATGATGTCGTTGTAGTTGTGATTAACTATTTGGTATGTAGCATCATTGGACCAAATTTTGGGATTTTAAAATGATTTTTAAAGTGATTTTTGAAAGTATACGTTTATAAAATATTTTTGGAACTGATCCATTTTAAATAAATAAACGTTATAATTTTGAAGTTATAAAAATTATATTTTTTGAGAAATATAGTTAAAGGTTGATTTTTGAAAATATGAGGCTAATGATTTTATAAAATAGTTTAATCGGGATTTTTGAAATTATTATAAAGAGTCGAAATATAGGATTTATAAAATTTGATTATTTTATAAATCAAAATGGTGAAATTATAAAGGAGTTTAAAGATGTTTTAAAAGAATAATATAAATTGATTTATATAAAGATTTATAAATTGATACTTATAAATTAAAACATTTGAATTATAAAACGAGTTTTTATAAGTATTTGAATGAAGTGAAAATGGATTGCATAAGCGAATGGAATTTATAAAATTATAAATTTTGTGAAGTTATTAAAGAATATATTTGGATAAATAATTGAATCTTATAAGTTATAAGATTTATAATTATGAAGTTTAAAAGAACGATTTTGTAAAATAATCGTTTTATAAGCATTTAACTTATAATGTGAACTTTTGGTTTATAATTGAGTTATAAATCGAATAGGTTAATAAAGGAGATTTATAAAGGAAGTAGTTATAAAATAAATAGAAATGGAATTTATAAACGTTGTTTTATAAATTCGCAAACGACTTATTTTGATAAGTAAATTGTTGTAACCTATTAATGGAGTTATATTCACGTTTTTGAACTGTGAATAATCCTTTAAAATAAAATGAATAGAAATGATGAAATTGGTTAACGTAGTATATTCACGTTTTTGAATAGTGAATAATATGTTAAAGAAAATGTTTTAGATGTGATGTTTTAAATAGAATTAAAACGATCTAACGATGTTTTCAAAAGGTGTTAAGATTCGAAACCATAGATTTCAACATTCATTGTTGAAATAAACGTTTTCGAGAAATAGAAGGAAATGGTGGACTATAACACTGTTGTTATAGTAAATGATTTCCGAAAGGAAATGTTTTGTATAGTATTGGGATTTATATATCTATTTTAATTTCGAATCCATATACTAGTGATTTTGGGTTGTCGTAACGATGTTTTACGCAACATTCGTTTTGGCCCAAATAAATATGTTTAAGAGAATGATTTCCTTAAAGAATGAAATATATACTTAATTTCGATTTAAGTATATTGAATATTTTTCAAGTGTTGAAAATAAATAAAATTTGTGAAATTACTTATGAATAAATAAGTATGGAAATGTTTTTCCAATATAAAGTGAATATTAGAGAATTTATCTTTTTGAAGATAAATTGAAATGAATAATTGAAATCGAATATTCATAGATATTTTGGATTATAAATTCACTATGGAATTTATGAATGAAAAGGAGAATTTGTTTAAAAATAAATATTGATTTATTTTTGAAGTGTGAAAACTATATATCTTGTAAAGATATTTTGGAAAATAAATAATTTGGAAAATTATTTGGAATCTGGTGATGTGTGCATATCCATTGATAGTTCAATAACCGACTATCAATATTTCCCTTTGAATGGGTAATTGATGTGATTTGTTTGAATTTGAATGCCACACTTATTTTTGAATAAGCGCTCACTATTCGGGTTAACCGGGAAAGGACCTTGGGGTCGTATAACCCATTCCGAATAGGTGATACATCGTTATGAATTGCATTTGATGACCGGTGTTGAAGACCGGGTATTTGCGAAAGCGATAGGATGACCTATCGATTGTCTCTGCACTGGGTAGCTCCTGGTATAGAGATTCCCTAAGTGATGGGAAATTCGATCGGGATTGTGAATACCCGGATTGCAAGGGCTTCGTGAGAAGTGCTTTCGGTTTTGTTCGACCCCGGAACAGACTTGTATGGATTGTATGTCTGACATTACAAATTGAGATATAAAGCCGATTTCATTCAAATATATTTCTGTTGGTGGCGGAGAATTTATTCTTTTAGCTTAACACCCTTCTCTGAGACGTACGAGCTCAGAGGTTATGTAGTTGAATGTTATCAGCGATATATTCCCAATTTGGTAATGTGACATGCTGAGTGTTGCTGTGAAATGATCATTGTGTTGATTAATTGTGATAGGATCGTTTATTTGATCGTCTATCCTGGTGATCATTTTTATGATCATTTGTTGACCCAAAGCATGGCTTTTGTATAAAGTATGTTTTTGTGGACGTGACTTCGTCGAGCCTCACACCTCGGGAATGGTCAAAACAGGAAAGACGCGGCAAGGTTATGAGGGGTAGCGCCCTTTAGGATGTGTGCATTTCCTTCTGGAAAAGGGTGGTATCATGGTATGGAGCCCAGATACTTACTCATGTTGAAAACACTTTATGATTGTGTGAATTGATTACGAGCGCTCGGTGAAAGGTCCCAAAGGACCGGGGGATGGCATATTCGCTCAGTTGTTACTCAGTTAGGGGTAACCTGGCCTTGTGTTGGTAGAGATCCGGTTTGGTTCTCGGGGATGTCCATCCAGAGGCATTCTCATGTGGCAATGGGAAGTTCCTTGGCCTGATCATTCGTTGGAAATCCAAAGAAACAATACGATCTTGTACGGTATTAGTTGTAGAACCTATCATTCACTTATGGTGGCGCCCCACTGTTTGGATGGTAGCTATAGTAGGCATACGATAATGGTCGTATGTTGGCTAAGATTTATATTCTACTTTCGAAATAAATTTTTCCTACACTATGCACTAGTAATAATATCAAATGTTCTTTTAAATGCGTATCAAGCATCTTTGACTATCATAAGGAGAAATCTCCTCCGATTCTGCGTTTGCGTTGTGTGTGTGTGCGGGAGGCCTTATGGTAGTCTCATTTTTAAAAGCATTGCGAATTGACTTTAAAAATATTCCTCTATTTTGATTTCAAAGATAAATAAACTGTTTTGAGTTCCCACACCAGTCTTGCTTATGCTAGGTGATATGTGATGGGGGGGTTCTCGCTTCGCGGTTTGGTGGCGAACGGGAGACTCTTACCCCCACACGTCCTCTTTACGGGGTTGGTTAGGCGAAGCTGTGACATTCGAAAGGGTGGCCGTAAAAGCAAGTTTGGGGTATCACTGTGAGCCACGGTGGAGCTGGGATGGTTGAAAAGCCTACCGGTCGCTGCTGGCGGAAATGAGGTCCTTCACAGGTGGTATCGGAGCTTATGGTTAAGCGACAACCATGGTTCTGTTGGGTATTACTCATTAGAGATAGAGTCAGTAGTACTCTAGAATGAGTTTGAGTGTAATAATAGCTATGAGAGCGTATTTGTTAGTGAATATAAAATTGTTTTATATCGTGATGATTGGTTTGTTGAGTGGCATATGAACCTTCGTCGGCGCAGCCTCGAAACTGAATCGAAGGGGTTTCTAAACACTTGAATAGAACAATTCGACATAATATTGTTTTAAAATTGGGTAAATGAAATAATTTTACCTTGATTATATTTTATATATAAAGAAATATTTTTTCAGAATTATTAAAGCGTATATAAGTTGATTGTTTAGTTGTTTGAAAAAAAATTCAAATAAAAGAATAATTGTATAAGTAAAGAATTATAAGAATTGAATTATAATTAATGTGATTTACAATTGTGAAATAAACTTATATATATAAGAAGTGATAAATGTGAACTTAAGTTATGTATATGAAATTCAACTTTAGAAATTGAATTGAATTGAATGAATGGATTGAATATTAATCAATTAAATGTGAATAATTGATAGGAAGTAATGAATATAAGTGTTAATGCATTAAAATCTAATGTTATTGAAAGTTGAAAGATTGAATGCAAAAATCAATTAATTAAACCAATTGAAAGCAAAGGAATTGGTTGTAATTAATACACATTGATTGTTATATGGTTGTTAGTTGATTGATTGTATATAATTCATTAAGTGTTAATGAAATTGAGTTAATGAAATTGGAAGCTAAAGTAATTGGAATTCAATTGGAAGTTAAGTGAATCTTAAACAGAATTGAATTTGATTTGGAAGTGAACCAACTTGAATATGGATTAGTGAATATAAACTAATTGAAAATGAATGTTGATAACATCCACTGTTAATGAATCAAATGTGATTTAAATTGAAAACCCAATTCATTGAATATTAATGAAAATATGAATGAATATTAATTGGTTATGGATGTTAGTTGGTTGATAGTTGAGTATATTGCTTTTACTGCATTAGCTATGTTGACATATATAGTTATTATGTTGCTATATGTTGTATATCGATACTATTGTCTACATGCATGGTTCTCATGTTGTTTGTTGAGTGTTTAGTAGGTGCGGATCACGTTTGCTTTGCATTTGGAGCTCGCTTTCGCGCTATATTAGCCGTATATGCTTGCTAATAAAATATAAGGTACATATCTCGGATTACATACCGTACTTTTATACTTTTTTTCCCTACGGGATGCCTCATTACTTGATGAGATGTATATTTGTGATATATATACAGTCATTTTTTACGGATCGAGCCGCGCAAAGGAGACTATGGCGAATTTTTCCGGAAATTTAAGGCGTTAGAAAAAATTTGAGAAAATTGGAAAATTTTGAAAATTTAGACTTTGATTTGGAATTGAAAGTTAAACGATAGTAATTGTTTTTGAAAAGATAACTAAGTATGATTTGAAAACTTAGCAAGTTATTATAAGAAGTTTAAAATTTGTTTTGGGAAAATTAATGAATTCTGTAACTTTTCTCACTTGATAATTTCGAGGACGAAATTCTTTTAAGGGGGGAAGATTGTAACGATCCAAGATTTTAATTTATTAAAATTTGAATATTTTATTGATTTTAAATATTAATAAGTGAATTTTTAAGTCGAATAATTTATTTATCGAATATTGGATTTAATTGGATAATTAAATCGATAATTTAATATGTTAAATTATGGAAATAATTGAAAATTGAGTAAAATATGATTGTAAATGATTTGTAAAATTTTATTTTATCATATTGAAGTTAGAACGATATTTTAGAACTTTTAAAATCGAATTAAAAGTTAATTTGTGAAAATTGAATATTTTAATATTAAATCGACTAGTGAAAATAGTCAATTTTTGAACAGTCTCAGAATTGAACGAAACTAGTTCCATTGGATCCGTAATAGTTAGTTATTACCGGATTTTAATTTTCGTGTCAATCGGAGTTATCGTTTGATCGTGGCAGCTCGAAACGCATCGAATTTGTTTTTAATTTTAATTTGGCGAGTTAAAATAGCCATTTTTCAAAAAGTCTCGGATTTCGACGAAACCAGTTTCATCGGATCCGTAATGTGATATTATTGTATGGTTTCAAATTACGTGTCAATTGGATTTACCGTTTGTCCTGTACAAATTAAAACGGCTAGAAAATCGCTTAAATCGGTTTAATTCAAATCGAACGTTTATAGCCATAACTCGCACAGATGTCCGAATTAGCTTCCGAAACCTGTTCCATTGTGTCCGGAATGCAGGGTAAACCCTAGAAACGCTGGTTACGGCGCGTAAATCGGAGTTCGGAATTCCCGGATGAATAGTGTTCGAAAATTCTCTAGAAATAGCCCCTTCACTCTAAAAATAAAATTAAAAAAAAAACCTAACCCTAAACCTAATTCATCAGCCGCCGCCTCCATTGCTATGAACGGCCAGAAACTTCCCCATTTCCTCCTCCTTTATCTCCATATCCACACAATATTGTCAAAAACTTTCAACATGAGTTTTGTAGAGCGTATCAAGAGCTACAAATCTATACGGGGTTGATCGCGAATGAAGCAACATAGATCGAGATTTATGGTCGCGTTCGTGCTAACTTTCGCACGCAAATCAAAGCGCTGGGGACCACCGAGATCCACTATACTATAGCCAATGGTGGCTCTCGTCGAGGGCAATTGAACGGCATCACCTGATCGTCGCCAAAGTGCTTGAATTCGTCGCGAGATTTAGGGTTAGGGCCGGCCGTATGGGTATGCTTCACTGGGAAGTGTCGCGTTTGGAAAGATGAAGGATGGAGTCGCGTTCTACGGCCTTGATGCGTGCAGCCTACATCCAAGGGCTCTGATTAGTTGAGTTTAAGATTAGAAATAAAATTATATTATAAATCGTGTAAGCTCATAAATGCATAACTTTTTCATACGAGGTCGAAAACGCGCGAAACCAGTTGCGTTGGAATCGTACGGACGAGCACTACGCGATGGAATTGGATTGGAGTCGTTTGGAGTTAGTGAGAATTTCGGGTAAAATTAAACGTCCGTTTAATTTTATTCGAAATAAATCGCTAAAGCGAAATTAAAATCAAGGTGAGAACTTCTCACTCAATCGAATCGGTTTCGATTTTATTTTAAATAGTTAGATTTAAAATATTTGAATGCATGTTTGAATGATGATTGTTATCTATTGATTGTTAAAATAGACATTATGCGCTGTTAGTAAGCGGATGTTATTTATTAAAAACATATACCGCGAATATTTCATAAACCGTGAAATTGGTATTATATATAATAGCAATATATATATATATATTGGCATATGTATATATTGGAGTTATTGATTTCCCGCATTTGTATAGCGGATGAGACCCTATTGCGCCGTCTATTAAGCGGATAATATTTTAAATCCCATATACCGCGATAATTTCGTACTGGAGCGGAATTGGTATTGTGCTAATGTTTGTGGATGCAGGAAAACAGGTTGGAGGGATCCAACTGGATTCCTCAACAGTATTTATTTGATTTCAGATATTTTGATATTTGATGGACTATCATATTGATATATGATGTCGTTGTAGTCGTGATTGACTATTTGGTATGTAGCATCATTGGACCAAATTTTGGGATTTTAAAATGATTTTTAAAGTGATTTTTGAAAGTATACGTTTATAAAATATTTTTGGAACTGATCCATTTTAAATAAATAAACGTTATAATTTTGAAGTTATAAAAATTATATTTTTTGAGAAATATAGTTAAAGGTTGATTTTTGAAAATATGAGGCTAATGATTTTATAAAATAGTTTAACCGGGATTTTTGAAATTATTATAAAGAGTCGAAATATAGGATTTATAAAATTTGATTATTTTATAAATCAAAATGGTGAAATTATAAAGGAGTTTAAAGATGTTTTAAAAGAATAATATAAATTGATTTATATAAAGATTTATAAATTGATACTTATAAATTAAAACATTTGAATTATAAAACGAGTTTTTATAAGTGTTTGAATGAAGTGAAAATGGATTGCATAAGCGAATGGAATTTATAAAATTATAAATTTTGTGAAGTTATTAAAGAATATATTTGGATAAATAATTGAATCTTATAAGTTATAAGATTTATAATTATGAAGTTTAAAAGAACGATTTTGTAAAATAATCGTTTTATAAGCATTTAACTTATAATGTGAACTTTTGGTTTATAATTGAGTTATAAATCGAATAGGTTAATAAAGGAGATTTATAAAGGAAGTAGTTATAAAATAAATAGAAATGGAATTTATAAACGTTGTTTTATAAATTCGCAAACGACTTATTTTGATAAGTAAATTGTTGTAACCTATTAATGGAGTTATATTCACGTTTTTGAACTGTGAATAATCCTTTAAAATAAAATGAATAGAAATGATGAAATTGGTTAACGTAGTATATTCACGTTTTTGAATAGTGAATAATATGTTAAAGAAAATGTTTTAGATGTGATGTTTTAAATAGAATTAAAACGATCTAACGATGTTTTCAAAAGGTGTTAAGATTTGAAACAATAGATTTCAACATTCATTGTTGAAATAAACGTTTTCGAGAAATAGAAGGAAATGGTGGACTATAACACTGTTGTTATAGTAAATGATTTCCAAAAGGAAATGTTTTGTATAGTATTGGGATTTATATATCTATTTTAATTTCGAATCCCTATACTAGTGATTTTGGGTTGTTGTAACGATGTTTTACGCAACATTCGTTTTGGCCCAAATAAATATGTTTAAGAGAATGATTTCCTTAAAGAATGAAATATATACTTAATTTCGATTTAAGTATATTGAATATTTTCCAAGTGTTGAAAATAAATAAAATTTGTGAAATTACTTATGAATAAATAAGTATGGAAATGTTTTTCCAATATAAAGTGAATATTAGAGAATTTATCTTTTTGAAGATAAATTGAAATGAATAATTGAAATCGAATATTCATAGATATTTTGGATTATAAATTCACTATGGAATTTATGAATGAAAAGGAGAATTTGTTTAAAAATAAATATTGATTTATTTTTGAAGTGTGAAAATTATAAATCTTGTAAAGATATTTTGGAAAATAAATAATATGGAAAATTATTTGGAATCTGGTGATGTGTGCATATCCATTGATAGTTCAATAACCGACTATCAATATTTCCCTTTGAATGGGTAATTGATGTGATTTGTTTGAATTTGAATGCCACACTTATTTTTGAATAAGCGCTCACTATTCGGGTTAACCGGGAAAGGACCTTGGGGTCGTATAACCCATTCCGAATAGGTGATACGTCGTTATGAATTGCATTTGATGACCGGTGTTAAAGACCGGGTATTTGCGAAAGCGATAGGATGACCTATCGATTGTCTCTGCACTGGGTAGCTCCTGGTATAGAGATTCCCTAAGTGATGGGATATTCGATCGGGATTGTGAATACCCGGATTGCAAGGGCTTCGTGAGAAGTGCCTTCGGTTTTGTTCGACCCCGGAACAGACTTGTATGGATTGTATGTCTGACATTACAAATTGAGATATAAAGCCGATTTCATTCAAATATATTTCTGTTGGTGGCAGAGAATTTATTCTTTTAGCTTAACACCCTTCTCTGAGACGTACGAGCTCAGAGGTTATGTAGTTGAATGTTATCAGCGATATATTCCCAATTTGGTAATGTGACATGCTGAGTGTTGCTGTGAAATGATCATTGTGTTGATTAATTGTGATAGGATCGTTTATTTGATCGTCTATCCTGGTGATCATTTTTATGATCATTTGTTGACCCAAAGCATGGCTTTTGTATAAAGTATGTTTTTGTGGACGTGACTTCGTCGAGCCTCACACCTCGGGAATGGTCAAAACAGGAAAGATGCGGCAAGGTTATGAGAGGTAGCGCCCTTTAGGATGTGTGCATTTGCTTCTGGAAAAGGGTGGTATCATGGTATGGAGCCCAGATACTTACTCATGTTGAAAACACTTTATGATTGTGTGAATTGGTTACGAGCGCTCGGTGAAAGGTCCCAAAGGACCGGGGGATGGAATATTCGGTCAGTTGTTACTCAGTTAGGGGTAACCCGGCCTTGTGTTGGTAGAGATCCGGTTTGGTTCTCGGGGATGTCCATCCAGAGGCATTCTCATGTGGCAATGGGAAGTTCCTTGGCCTGATCATTCGTTGGAAATCCAAAGAAACAATACGATCTTGTACGGTATTAGTTGTAGAACATATCATTCACTTATGGTGGCGCCCCACTGTTTGGATGGTAGCTATAGTAGGCATACGATAATGGTCGTATGTTGGCTAAGATTTATATTCTACTTTCGAAATAAATTTTTCCTACACTATGCACTAGTAATAATATCAAATGTTCTTTTAAATGCGTATCAAGCATCTTTGACTATCATAAGGAGAAATCTCCTCCGATTCTGCGTTTGCATTGTGTGTGTGTGTGGGAGGCCTTATGGTAGTCTCATTTTTAAAAGCATTGTGAATTGACTTTAAAAATATTCCTCTATTTTGATTTCAAAGATAAATAAACTGTTTTGAGTTCTCACACCAGTCACATGACTGACTCGGAGTTTATTGTTTTCCTTCCTAAACTCTGGGTGCCCACCAATTTCCACACGGGCAGTCAAGAGTTAGGTTTATCAGGATATTATGGATATTCTAGAGTTGCTGGAGGCAAGATGGATGGCATGGCGTATTACTAGTTTATAGTATTTCTTTTTCCGCTGCATTGTTTGTTGTTGTTTGATGTTGTACACTCTGATGTAATGATGATATGATGTAATGTAATAACTGATATAGTTCTTTGTTTAAAGATTATTCATTTATCTATTATATGTTGTTCCGCTGCGAATTGTGAGATTCTGATATTGTTCTGCTATTTTCCGTTCTATGTTCTATTTTCTATTTTCTTTTCTCTCTATTTTCTACCGTCTTCTCTCTACTTCTCTCTTTTTCTTTTTCTTAAACATTGAGAATTCGTATTTCTGTTCATCTTGAATTAATCAATGGAGATTAGTGTATATTCAAGGGGTACGGATTTGTGGGTCTTCACATAGAGTTTTCTCTTAGTGATGGGAAGTCCGATCGGGATTGTGGATACCCGGATTTTCAAGGGCTTCTTCGAAAGTGCCTTCGGTTCGGTTCGAACCCGGAACAGACTTGTATGGTTGTATGTCCGACACTACACTTTGAGATATTAAACTGATCTCTATCAAATACATTTCTGCTTGGTGGCGGAGAATTTATTCTCTTAGCTTAACACCCTTCTCTGAGACGTACGAGCTCAGAGGTTATGTAGTTGATATTTATCAGTGATATATTCCCAATTTGGTAGTGTGGCATGCTAAGTGTTGTTGTGTGTTGATGATCATTTGTGATCAAAGCATGGCTTTTGTATAAAGCGTAGCTTTGTGGATGAGACTGCATCAGGACCTCACACCCCGGAAATGTTCAAAACAGGAAAGATTCGGCATGGTTATGAGGGTCGCGCCCTTTAGGGTGTGTCATTCCCTTCTGGTAAAGGGTGGTATCATGGTATGAAGCCCAGATACTTACTCATGTGGATACTGCAGATCTATTACTTTGTGATTGCTTTGTGGTTTTGAGGCGCCTCGGATAAAGGTCCCAAAGGACCGGGGGATGGCATGCTCGAGTAGTAGTTACCTAGTCACAGAGGTAACCCGGTCTTGTGTTGGCAGAGATCCGGTTAGGTTCTCGGGACGTCCCGCCAGAGGCGATCCCATTGACAGTAGGAAGTTCCTTAGCCTGACCATTTGTTGGAAATCTAATCAAAACAATACGCGCCCTGTACAGTTTTAGTTGTATAACCTGTCATGGAATGTGGCGGTAACCTGCTATTGAACATGGTAGCTATAGTAGGCATAAGTGCGAAATGCCTATGCTGGCTAGGATTTATATTATACTTACGAAATGGTTTCCACACTTTGCACTTATAGTAATAATATCAAAGAAATTTTCTCGTACTAAGCATATTTGACTATCATAAGGAGAAATCTCCTCCAAGTCTGCGTTTGCATTGTGTCTGTGGCGGGAGGCCTTATGGTAGTTTCATTTTCTAAAAAGCATTGCAGATTTCAAATTTAAATTTTTTTGTTTGTTTTAAAAGACCAAATGTTTTTGTTTGCTCATACCAGTCTCATGACTGACCTGGAGTTTATTGTTCATTTCCTAAACTCTGGGTGCCCACTATTTTCCCACACGGGCAGTCTAGAGTTTGGTTTTTCAGATAATCGATAGTAGGTGTAGATTCAATAGCTTTCTACCTTAGGATTTGGCAATCGCTTGCGGATGAGACTTGCTTATCTTTGTGCATCATTATTGGGAGTTCGAGCTATATCTGGATTTGTGTTTTGAAGATGGAGTTCTTTCTCAAAGACCATATTGGAATTTTTGATCCGCTGCTAGTGTTATCTTTTCTTTCCGCTGCTATTATCTTGTATCATATCTCTGATGTATATTGATATTCATTGTATCATCTGTTGTATCATATTGTATCTGATATTGTATCAATGTTGTATATTGATATATGCTATTCTTTTTCTTCCGCTGTGTTGTTTTACTTAATGGTGTTATAAGCTCCGGCGAACCAGATTCGACGTTTGGATCTGCGGCATTTGAATACGAGTGTCGTATTTGGTGCCGATTTTCAAAGGCCGAGTCAGGGTCGTCACACAACTTCAAGCTGTTAAGCTTTATTCCTCAATTATATCTTAAATATTACTTTTAAACATTAAATATTATTACTTATCAGAGAATAGTACATAGTTATAATTGCATGTAGACATTTCTACACATCTTTTTTGGAGAGTTCAACAAAAGCGACATACTTACAAAAAAAAAATTAGTTGCTTCTGGACACTTGGAGTTTTATAAAAATAAGAGATATACACATTACATGGCTCCTAAATTTTAAGCTAGAATCATATCTAAACTAAATTGGAACCCTTCATAATCAAATTTCTATACATTTATTTGGTTTAATAAAATTACCAAATATATAAACAAATCTCTTGTAAAGATATTTTATCATTTCCATATGTATAAGTCTCTTCTAGAGATATTTTACTATCACCCTTCTGGAGCAAATTTTTCTCTTCCAAAGATATATACGCGAACTATTAGAATGTCATATTAATATACGATAATTCTTTAACATAAATAACATAATTACTACTTTTACAGTAGCATAAAATATCCCTATTGGAGATTTTTGTTGTAACTGCTTTTGAAATGTCCTATCAAACTTTAAATACAGTAACAAAATTAGATGCACCAAATGAAGAGATAAAACCACTACTTCTGGAGTGTGATATTGGTATACAATACTTTTTTTATAGATAAATTATTGTTATAACTTCCGAAGTTTTATATGATATTCCTTCAGGGAATACAGTGTTCCTTTTTAAGGGATTACAATCTAACAAAAATAAAATTTCTGTAACATCTCATATGGGATGTTGGATTTTGCAATATAAATTTTAAAGAAAACATCTCTTCAAGAGATTAACATACACACACACACATCCATAAACTTAAGTAGTTTGTTCTATGAATTATCTCCTTTGGATAATGCTAAAATATATTTCGTCAATTAAATAGTTTGACTAATGCACCCAAAAATAATTTGTCTAAACTTTAGGTTTTATAGCATAGTGCGATTAGTAAAGATCGGATCTATATTTAAATATATCAATGAAAAAGCGATAGAGAGAATACTTAAACTGAAGCTGCACATATTGAAATGAAATTATATTTCACATTCCATGGAACCTATAAACTGACTATGTGTACTTTTACTAAGTATATATAATGGGGGAAAACATTTTAAACTAACTATAACACATAAACTGAAATGAAAAATAAGAAATGTGGACTAAAATGTCATTTGGATCCATATTTTATAAATAATGAACATCCTTTTTCAAAGCTAAATAATAATTAATTTTCTATTCAAGGCATATTTGAAATGTCGTACAACACAATATCTTCAGGATATTTGGTCAATATAATATGTAATGCAAAGATGTAAGTAAGGTATAACTCATTTGGTGATTTTTGAAATCTCTTGAACGCACTATCATAATCTTGTGTTAAGATGTATTTATCCCTTTTATTTTCTTCAAGAAGTGTAATCTTAACATTTCACACAGATTTAAGAAAGCTTTGGGTTTCGAATTCATGAACTTCAAGCTCATTAATTTGTTATGAATTTCAGATTCTCAAATTTTGTATAAACTTATTGTTTGAATGCTTATACATTTCGAGTTATAAAAGAAATAACTATAAGATTTCAAGTCATAGACTTTATCAACATATCATTACATAATTCAAGATTTCAGGTCTCGAATTGAGTTATTTTCAACTTCTGGTTGAAAAAAAATTCTTTGTACGATTGCAGGTTGGTGTTCAAAACTTATTTCTTTCATTATATCGAGCATTGTTTTCCAAAATAAATACACCAGATAATAAACCATATATCTATTCTTATTCCAAACATAAAGATACAACATCATTTAATTTACTATAACCAATGCATTTATGACCATAAGCTAATTTAATTTATTACTATGATGACAACATTTAATGCATTTATGATTAAAAAAATACAACTTATCGTTATTGTGGCCTAAAATATAATATATTGTCATAACGCAAAACAAAAAACACTCGAGTCATGATTTACATTCTTATATTAATAAATTCAACTCAAGTGAAATGTCAACTGAAATACAAGTAACTTAAATGATGTTTGAGATTTCCATCTTCTAAGGATCCATGGAACTATCTACTATGTTGTAATATATGCTATTATAATATGTCTATAGTAAAGTAAAAGTATTAAAATAGCATTAAGGTGTTACATATATCCCCCTTAACACATTTTATATATTCTCATAGTTTATACAGTACCGTAGGCTTCTCCATGAGTTTTACCCAGAGGGCACCCCATAGGTATGGTACAAAACAAACTCGTAGAAGGCACTCTAAGACATGTGAACACGGCACTCAAGGCAATGCCAAAGTAGATTTACCAATTGCATAATCGGGTTGGTGGTAACGCATAGCAACTACTCCCACCTACCTCGGAACACACTCCGTAATCAAAGGTGCACCCAATCAAATCACAAAAGCAATAGAATGATGTCGAAGAAGCATGTTCGATCGGAGGAATGACCTCACTTGGTACACGTATAGCTCCTGTTTTAGTCACATCTAAGCTAACTCACGGGAGTCAGGGTCACGTCGTACCTTATACAGAAATCGTTCGCCAAACCATCCTACTTCATTTTTAGAATCTCCACCACGTACATAGTTGTTAAAGTGGCTTTCAGTATTAGCAGAAAATATGACGATATCAGATACTGGTCTCTTTACTAACCAAACGTTATTATAACACCGTGGTCATTTCATTTCAAAATAGTTCATATTTCATGTCAAAATGTCATATCCATCTCAAAAACCATATAAATACGAGATCATTGCTCACTTTAAAATAATATTCATTTCCAAATCATAATAGTTCCCAAGATTTATAACACTTTCGAAATTATAAAACTTTTGAAATGATAACACTTTGGAAATCATAACAATTTTGAAATCATAACACTTTTTAAATCATAACACTTTGAATTCGTATCCCTTCCATAATCATAACAGTTTCCACCTAAACAGTTTAGATGTTGAAAATAGTTTATATATTAAAAATACTTTATATAATAAAATAGTTTATATTTAAATAATTTATATATAAAATTAGTTTATATATATTAAGAATACTTTATATAATAAATTTAGTTTCCTCCAATTTGGAAAATCAATTTAAATCATCTTAAACTCCAAAATTCAATCTAAATCAATTCCAGTTTAACCATTTCAATTTAAAGGTCAAAGAATTCAATATAAATTCTCAATAAACCATTTCAATTTAAATCAATTTCAAATCCGTGTACGAACTATCTCTTCAATTCCAATAAGATTCAAATTTTAAATATTCAAACATTCATAATATAAATTTCATTTATATTTCAACATTCAGCTTTACCTTTATTTAAATTGGAAAGTATTCACTTAATCATTTTGATAACAATTTAATAAAATCCCAATTTATATATTTAAATCAATATTTAATATTCAATCTCAATTTTATTAAAAATAAAGAATATTCATTTAATCACTCTTTATCAAATCAAGTTATAAATTAAGTCATAATGATATCTTTTCAAAATCTCAAAACTAATAAGGTTATATTAATTTTTTCTTAAATTCAATTATTAACCAATTTAAATTCCAAGTCAACATTAGTTTATCCTTCCAACCTTTATTATTAAAGTTATAAATCTATTCTAGAATATTAATATAAATTTTTAGATAAATATTTTAAAGCATATTATATACTGATCAAATTAAATTTTATTAAATTCAATCTCGTTATTAATTGTATTTTGTATTTAATTTATTTTGTATATTTAGAAAAATAAAATTATAAGAAAATATTAAAATTACATTTTCAAAACTAACTTATAAATTTAAAATTTCCAAAACATATAATTTTAAAAATCTAAAATTCAAACCTTTATAAAAATAACATTTGTATGTATAATATCTTAAAATCAATATTTATTAAAACTATATATTTCCTTTCAAAACCTTGAAAATCGTTTTCACAATATATATATATAGACCAATGGCGTCTGCTTGTAATTTTCAATCCTATGGTCAAGTGATACGGATATTTATCATTTCAATCCGCAATTTAAATATCTATAGGTACATATCACTTCAACCCGTAATCCCAAAATTCGATTCAATGAAAATCGCTTGGGTTTATCATTTCAACCCATAACGATTTTCTCCTATTCTATATGATCGTTCGGGTATCTATCATTTCAACACATAGGGAATTCTACAGTAACGGGAAACTTGCAAAGTGAGAATAATTATGATAATAATAAAACATATCAACAATAGGCATATATCATCAATAACAATAAAATATAATATAAACAATAGGATATGGTGTCGTATCCCACATGTCAACAATTACAGATAATAGCATATCATTTATAATAATTAAATAATTAACACTTCAAATTCACAGCATATTTCAATTGTCATTTCAAGTGAAATCAAACTTAATAAATACAAGAATGTTAGTCATGAGTGATTGCTCACCTTTCGAGGCTAGAGAGAATAGATAACACGACAAGCTACGATTTGAATCATAGTCTAGACCATCGACCGTTCCAACAAAAAATCTCAAAGCAAAGTAAGCCGTACATGAATTTGACGGACAAAGTTGAAAGATAAGTAATCAAAGAAATAAATCAAAATCAGTTTGATATGAACTGAAATGAGATGATATATATATATATATATATTTATTTATATATTTCTTAAACTCAATATTTAATTTAAACATACATCAGACAAAAATCTTCTAATGTATTGAAAATCAATATTTATGGAAATACATAAAATTTCTTTTCAAAATCCACAAATATATATTTAATCACAAAAATATATAACAAAACATTCAAATATATGTGTACTTATGTATAAACTTATAGATCATACATATCATACATAAACCAATATACAAACAGATTATATATATATATATATATATATATATATATATATATATATCACTTATACAAACTTTTATATGACAAACAGATTTGTATTACTTATAACATATGTATGTATGTACATAACAACATACCACATACCATATATAAACTTATATACATATTATATTTTAAAATCAACATTTTATTATAAAACTCAGCATAAACTTAATTTATTATGGCATATATATTTGAACTCAACATATCATATATATATATATATATATATATATATATATATATATATATAAGCTTACATTTTATATAAACAACAAACTGGTTTCATACAGCTCATCAAACTTATATTATAAACAACAGATCCTTGCATATAAACTGATATTTTATCGAATACCAATACACACACACACACACTAGTTGTTGCAAACTCCGAATAAAACATAATATAAATTTGTAAACATTTAAAACACACTATCATATGGAAAGCAGGCTTTAGGCTAAACACCTCCGTGAACCACATATATAACCATACTTTATAAAATTCTCAGAACAAAGAACAGATTTGTTTCATAACAAAGAAGATAATCTCATGTTTGAAATACATACTTATATATTATATATACTTACAAAACTTGAGTTCGCTCAGCTTAAAGGACGGATAATGAAGTTGCGGCAGGAGTATGGGATGAGCTTTGCTGCAAACTGCGTGGTGGGGGAAAAGGTGATGGGAGGTTAGTGATAAGGTGGCTGATGTGATTGGTGCGGACCTGATGCTTGTGGCAAAGGGAGAGGAGGCAGTTGGAGATGGTTGTTTGGTTCAACTGATGGAGGGGAGAAAGTGGAGCAACGGTCTGAAGGGGGAACTGAGCGTGGGCGGAAATTGAAGTCGGTGGTTGGTGCTTTGGCTGTTAGAGCAGAGAGGGGGAGGGTGATGCGAAGGGAAAGGAGAAAGAGGCGGAGGAAAACGCACACAACATTTTCATTTAATTTTTTTTCGGCCATGAAAGTCACAAGTGAAAGGAAGCTACTGCAGGAAAAGCAAACGATCCATTCATATATATTGTAATTTTATACATAACCCCTTTTCAAATGAACCAGAGAATGAAAAACAAATGATGGAATGGTAAAAGCCCATTGATGAGTTCAAAGAATAATTTAAGGCAAATTGCTATTGGGTTAATACACGTAGTAAATTGAATGGACACCAGAATCCAAAAGGCACGAAACAGGTACCGATACGGTTATTGTTTCACAGATTCGCCGTGCACCGGACATCAAAATTGACAATTGAATATACTGCAGAGATCAGCACGACGAGATTATCAAAGTAGTACATAGATATCAGTGATATGATCATCCCGTCAAAAGTCGATATTCGGTTCTGAAATATTGCTAAAACGCTGAAAATAAAATAAACGGAGCAATAGCAGTCCAAATTTGGCGAAACGAGATATGACTTCTCACTTAGAAGATGATTTACAAATTTATTATATAAAAATATTCAGGGTTGAAAAATATTTTGTTATCATCAATTCTTAACTGATTTAAATTGAAATTAAAAATTACACAATAGAATTTACTTTCATATTTTCCAATAAAATTTGTCCATTGCTATGTTGAAAAAGACGTATTTCAAATATCAAACTTTTAATTTCAAATTTAAAAATTTAAAATTTCACAAAATTTTAGTTAATTACATTATTAAAACTATTAAAATTTACAAGTCATTACATCTAAAGTCAAAATCTAAATCAAAGAATTCTCAAAATGAAAACTTCATTTACCAAACTTGTATAGATTACTTAAGTCCATATCACAAATCAAAACGCAATCATGTTCAATAAATTTATTTGAATAAAGAATAGAAATTATCAGATTCAAAAATTGTTTTCCAAAATAATAAACTCAAAAAGCATGCAACAATAAGTAAGTTTGAAATCAATTCAAATCCAAATTCAAAAATTCACAACATTTTATTTTTAAACCATGTACATATGTCGAAGATATATTTGAGTATGATTTTGAGATCTACAATATAATGAGATCAGAAAAATAGAGACATAAAAAAATCAAATCTATAGTAGAATGAGATCTAAAATATAATGACAAAAATATATGCACAGTGGAATAAGATCTATAAATTTAGATCTATGATAAAATAAGATCATGAAAAATAAGATTTATTAAAACTTAAATCCAAATATGAAAAATTAGGAAATAAAATTGTGAAACAAGAATGCTTAAATCTAGATCTAAACAAATCTAGAAAAACAAGTCTAGAAAATTTCAAACCTGATTTCATTGGTTGAATAAGAGTAAGAGATAGATTTGATTTCAGTAACTGATTAAGAGAAAGAGATGCATCTACATAAAAGGAAAAAATGAATCTAATCTTCTAGATTCAAATATCCAATATATTTAAGAAAGAGATCGCGCTGACAACGTGTTGTAAACGATATAAAAATAAGAAGCCACTCGAAAACGAGGAAGGGGACAATTTATTCATTCCTGAAGTTAGTAATCTATTTCCATTACATAGGCTCCTTTATATAAAGGTTTTAGAGTTTAGCTTTGAACTTATCCCATGATGTGGGACTAAACAAAATATAACAAACATTGTATAGCATATTCAAATTTACATATATTATGACAATACTAACAAATACTTATGCATACACCAGTGAATGCAAAGTATATTATGAGGAAAAAAGCATAGAATATTTCTCTTCCACTTTATAAGCCTCTGTTTCAAACACAAGGTGACATTACCTTTTAGGGTGAGCGGCATTAAGGATCTCATTATTTTTATTGTATTGAGCCTTTTGGTTAATCAAATTAGTAGTCACAACATTCTAATAGTTTTAAAGTTCAATTTGACTACTATCAATACAAAGAAAATTTTATGATAAAATAATGACTTGATTTAATCATAAACCTCAAACCATTGATCCATTTTTCGTGGTTCTAAATACATTGGGAAGCTATATATTTAGTGAACCATTTTTATTGGAAATGCAACGATAAATTTTGAAGTTAACCATGGTTTAAATTGTAACGGCCCAGAATTTCAGTCATTCGAATTTGGACAATTTAATTTATTTAAGTATTGAAAAGTTAATCTTATAAGTTAAACAGCTTATATTTCAAATTCAGCGATCTATTTTTAATTGTATTGTTAAAATGAATATTTGGAATTGTTTAAAATTTTTAAACCCTAAATTTGATATGAATTAAAAAATGATTTCAAAAGTTGATTTAAATTTTAGTTAGATAAGAATGAAGATAGTAAAATTTTGAATTTAAAAGCGAATAAGCTAATTTAGTAATAATTAGTTTTAATTAACGTGTGAAAATAGCCTTCCCAGGCACTATCTTGGAATTGGACGAAACCAGTTCCATTGGATCCGTAATAGTGAATTATAATATGTCGTCGAATGTCGTGGCAATCAGAGTATCATTTGGTCATGTGAGTTCAAAATGCATAGAAATTAATTAGAAAATTTAATTAAATATAATTAGATTTTGAAAAGTTAACTTCTATATACGATGGAATGGGTCCCGATATAAATTACATTGTGTTTGGAATAGGGGTATAACATATAGATTGTCAGGCTACACTCCCCGATTAAAGTTCCAAAATTTAACGGGTAGATAGTGCCTTGAAATTTTCTATATAAGGACATCATAACTCATTTTTTAGGGAAACCCTAAAACTAAACTGGCCACCACCTCCATTCTCTCAACCCAACGGCTTGCAGTAATCGACACTATTGCAAGCCAAATTAGCTCTAGACATCAACTAGGAAAGTTTAGAGCATGACGATAGGAGCTCAATCAACGGTGGAGATCCTTTGAAGTGGAGCATGGAGGCCGAATTTGGCAGTGTCCAATGGTAGTTTTGGAGCATTTTCTGGTGGCTATGGCGATCTAGGCATGGCGTTGTTAGGCTCACAGAGTTCATCATGATATGAGCTTGGATCTGGGAAGTCGCGGCGTGGTCAAGTGGTCGACGGGGCTGGCAATCAAATGGAGAAAGTCACGTTTTTGGTTGATCGGCAAACATGAATGAAGGAAAAGATGGGGTTAAAGCTGGGTGAATGACTGTGATTAAGGTTGTTAATGATGTAATTAAATTAAAATAATTATACTATTAATTTGTAAAACTTATAAATGCAATAACTTTTTCATAAGAGGTCCAAATTTAATGTGACAAGTTGCATTGTGATCATTTCAAAAAAATCTACATTATGGAGTTGGATTGAATGGATTTGGAGCTAGCAGGAATTTGGGTTAAAATTGAACGCTGTTCAATTTTAGTTCAAAATGGAACTCTTCGGTGATAATTGGAATCAAAGTGAGATAACTCACCTTCCTAGCCCACTTATATTTTTATATAAGTGTGGATAATTTTATTGTTGATTGTTTGGATGAGTTACTATTTTATTTGTTGGTTCGAATATATTCCTGCACCTAGAGTGGATGAGACCATATTATGTTCCCATATAAGGTGAATGCCCTTTGTATATGATCCCGCCTCGAAGCAGTAGATTTATGTTATTTGGTTATATACTGTATGTGATGCAAGATGACATGTTGGAAGGATCCAACTAGATTACTTAGACTATTGATTTTACTTTTCATATATCTTGATATATGATGTGTTGGATGCCATATTTGATGACATGGATGATTTTCCCTATTTTGTGCTATAGTACACTGGGCTATATTTTTAGTAGTTCGAAATACTATAAAGTGAAGATTTAGTTCTTTAAAGGATTCATGTGATTTCAAAAATTTATATGTTCCAATAATTATTATGGAATTTTTGAAAAGAAGGAACTTATTTTAAAATAAAAGGTGTGATTTTTAGATATTATAAATTAATAGTTTTATGAAATATTTCAAGTAGAGTTTTTTGAATTGTGAAATAAATATTTTTAAAATCTTTTAAAATAAGTCTATATTTATGATATAGAAATACTATTTTAAAAAAATATATAAATATTTTGGCATAAATATTTATTAACTGTTTTATGTAAAGTGGTATACACACACATATATTAAGATTTATTTATATATGTGGAAATTTATAAATGTGATAAACTATGAAAGTGAGATTTTACAAATAAACTAGGGATTTGTGAAATCGTATTTTTACTAATAAAAGCATAGATTTATAAATAGTGTTTATAAATAAAGGAAAACTTTTATCATTGGATAAACTGGGAAATAAATCATAATTTTGGATTATAATGAGATGCGGGATGTTGTTTTAGAAAAAAGTTGATTCTATTTTGAAAATTGGATGTGAGAATAAATTTGGAGATGTTAAACGATATTCTATGAATAGAAAGGAATTTATAAAGGAAATTTATACATATGGAAAACGGATTGTAATTGATGTTTTAAATGGGAATTTATGGATAAGCGAGATTTATAAAATAATAAAGTTATAAATGGGGTTTTATAAATGAAGAAATTTTATTAAAAGTAAGTTTTTAAAATATAAAGATAATTATAGATCAAGTTTTTAGATATGGAAATGATTATGTTGAAATTTAAGTATGGATTTTTATCAAGGAAATATATTTACGTTTTAAAAGTTGGAATAATCTTTTAAAGGAATGTTTTAAAAGTGATATTTCAAATGGAGTTTAATGGTCTAGAAAGTGATTTAAAATGTGTTAATTGGTAGAGGGACATGGATTTCAACATTTTTGTTGTAATAAATGTTTTCGAGAAAGCGAGGAAGACATAGACTATAACACTGTTGTTATGGTAGATGATTTCTAGAAGGAGATGTTTTTAATAGTGTACGGGATTAATATTAAATATAACTAACTAGATCTCTATGCTATTGTTTTGGGTTATCATAATGATGTTTTATACAACATTCGTTTTGACCTAATAAAGTGTGTTTTGGGAAAATATAAATTTTCCTCAAAAGTTGTAAATATACTTATTATGGATTTAAGTATATAGGGGCATCGTCTAAACGTTTCAAATGAAATGGTTTGTGAATTTATTTATACCATTGAGATAAGTATATGTAAATGTTATCCAAATATATAAGGAGTAAAAGGGGTTTTGAGAATATATCTCCATAAAGATATTTTGAGATAAATATTCGGGAAGTATTTTAAATTTATGAAAAGATTAATTAAAGAGGCTTAGCGTTGCTTGGTACTTAACCACTTTTGCTTCCTTTGGAAATTTGATCTTTAGTTGGATTGTTTATTTATTTAATAGTTAAATAATAGTTTATCAAATCTGGACCAAAATGTAACTTTTGAAATATCTAGGGAAAATATACGAGTCATATGGAGCAATCATGTCCGATGATGCTGTACTGTGCGTAGAAATCTCGTTTCCTTCTCTAAGAAAAATGATAAGGAAATCCGTCCACTAACAGTTAGGGGGTGATCTTCGCACTTATCTTTGATTTTTTTATTTCCTAAAGAATTGGTGTTGAGTTTACCAGAAACTATCGAATGTTGTTTCAAAGAGACCGAGATTGGATATCTTATCCGAAAACCACTTCGATCCAACTGAAGCGTTTCTAAGCAAAGACATCCTAAAGATGATGTAATTGAAGACAAAGATCTTTGAAAGGTAAGGGCTTCTTGCTACTAATCCTGAGAGTAATTCCAAAATGGATGTAGCAGAAGTGATGCCTTCGGTTTCATTCAGTCTCAGAACGAGCTTGTATGGATAAATGCCGGCGTCGCATTATTGCCTGGAGGGCAGTGTTAGCATTCCAAGTGAGAAGTGCTATATAAAAGGTAAAACGTGGGAATGACTAAAACATGGGTGATGCAGCAAGGCTAAGTGGGTTGCTCTCGATTAGGGTATGATCATCCCTATCTAGAGTCGATATTATCTCTCATTTTATGCCTTGGGGCCATTAACAGAGGGGTGATCATATTCGATACTACTAGTCAAGCGATAGACCAGTTCTATGTTGGCAGGGGATCCTGATGAGGTCCTTGGTGTTGTTTTATCTAGAGATGCACTGTGACGGACGGTACCCCAATAGCCCAGCCATTGTACGGAATCTATTTTCCAATACATGCCTATACGGCTTTAGTTGTATACCTATTATGCTAGAATTTAATTAATGTAACAATTTCTACAATGAATAATAAGTAATTGTATCTTAAAGACAATTATAATATTAGAAAATTTCATATGAAATGGTTTGCTTATCATTAGGTAAGACCCCGTCTGTTTTTATGTGCGGCGTGGTCATACGTGATACTTTTGATTTTAAAGTATTTTTTATTAATATAAAAATCCAGTTGAGTATGTTTTCTTACGTCGTTTTTCTGGACTGACTCAGATGTTATTTTGTTATAATGTTCGGGTCATATAGAGCATATTTATAGATTCAGTTTGGATCCTTTGGAGCTTGCGAAGATGAGCTAGAGGTTTTTAATTCATATTCAGATATATATTTATTTTCAGCTGCATTGCTGCTGAAATTTTCAATATTTATGAGGATAAGTTGTTATATCTGTCCAAGTTGATGATTGGTTATTTGTGTACTCTGATTTGATGCACATATATAACAGTTTCTCTCTTATAAAGATCATTGTTATTATATTATATATTGTTCCGCTACAATTATGAGATTTTGTTCTTTCATTTTTCTTTTTATATTCTTCTTTCTTTCCCATAACTATTCGTCTTTCCGCTCAAATTGTGCGGGATACGTCATACGTGTGGTTAATTATCAACTGAATTGTGCGGATTTGTGGGTCATTATAACTGGTACTAGAGTCAGGTTAAGCGAGAACCATGGCTTTGGTGGGGAAACTCATTAAGAGATAAGGTAATGGAATGCCTTAGAATGAGTTTGGGTGTGTATTATATATATGATAGCGTATTTGTTAGTGATTATAAAAATGTTTTATATTGTGTTAATTTATCTGTTGATTGGCTTATAAATTATGGTCGGTTGTGCGACGCCACAATATCGATAAGGGTTTCTAAACGCTTAAAAAAGGCAAACTGGCACGTATTATTTTAAGAATTAGTAAATGAAATAATTTGACCTAAAGTATATTTTATATATAACAAAATAATTTTTTTTAGAAATTATTATAGTTATATATGGTGTGTTTGGTTGTTAGTAAATGATAATATATGATTATCACCATCTATTGTTTATTGTTTGTGCTCTAATTGTTATTATTATAATGTAAACAAAGATAAACAAATAAGAAATGGTTTTATATAACAAAAGTGAAATTATATATAAGAGAAACTTATAAATATGTTTTGTAAATAAAATAGATTTAAAATAAGAAATTTGAGAATTTAAATCCCATTGATTTTGAAATTTGTTTTTCAAAAGTATTGAAGAAAAATAGTAGTAGTATTGTTTTGAAAATGTTCTAAACAGAAATATTCTTAAAGGGAATTTAAAAGACATAGAAAGCACTGAACTCACATCATTCGTTGAAAAATAATTCCAGTGATGACTGCAGCATTATTGGCATTCATTTTCGAGTTTCTAAGTGATGGGTTACTACCATTGGAGTTTAGATTTGGTAAAATAAGTTTTGATTTTGAAATCCAAAGTATAACAAATATGAGAAAATAAGTTTTATAACTTGTAAATTTATGAGAATTAGTAAATTAAAACAAAAATTTCAATTTATTGAATATAAATATTAAGGAATGTAAAATTTGAAATTAAAATATGAAATGAAGTTTAATTTAAGTCAAGTTAAATAAAATGAATTTTTAACAAGTAAAGGTAAATGAAGTAAATTGATGAAATGAACTAATGGAATAATTTGGTGAAACAGATATGAACTTAAATTATAAAATGAAATTCAGCTTAAGTTGTAAAATGAATTGAATATGTTTGGGAATGTGGTTTAATAGAGTTGAATATGAACTTAAGTATTGAAGTGAAAATAAACATAAGTCGTTGTATAAAATGTTTATAATAGACTTAAATAAAATTCTATAAAAGGGTTCCTAGTGTCATCAATATTAAAAGAACTATACTAAATTGATGGAATGTAAATTAATTAAATGTGAATTAGTGGAAGGAGAATAAAAAGAATTTGGTATAATTAAGAAACCAATTGAAACAAGTATGTAAGTTATACATACATTATTTTATTCGCATAATTGTTTGATCCATATTTGAATATACGATTTTGTGGTGATTTACACCGATCCAAGTTAGGATTTTTCATTTGATTCTTGACAGCGAACAATGAATATGGATTTTTTTTATTCTGGTATTCTCTATCATAGTATATTGTTATGCAAGAAGAATGGCGGTTTCTATTCAAGGAACCGGATCTAAGACTAGTTCGAAAGAAAAGCTGTGTGATCGAGCAAGCGAGCAGGTTTGATGTTGCATACAGATGGTATATGTACATCGTACCGGTTTTAATAAATTAAATGTTGACATTGGACAATGTAAATTAATATGGTTATGAATTAATTGGATGGATATTATTTATTGGATGGTTTCTCTTGTTGCTTTTGTTACATTTGCATATGATATTGTATGGTCTATTTTATATATTGATATTACTTTTCCTTACTTGTTCTCATTGGTTGTTGAGTGATTAGTAGGTGCAGATGGTGTGTGCTTCACATTTGGAGCTCGCTTCGCATTATGTTGGTTGTATATGCTTGCTAACACTAATAAAAGGTACACATCTCGGATTACACATATCATATTTTTATATTTTTCCCTAAGGGATGCCTCATCCTCAAAGATGAGATATGTGTGTGTGTAGTGAAAAAATTTGATCGAGTCACGCAAATGAGACGTTGGCGAAATCCTACGTAAATTTAAGGCGTTAGAAATTTTTGAGAATTTTGAAAAGGAAATTTTTATAACTAAAATTTGATTTTGATTTTTAACTTGGAATTAATAAATGGATGGAAATTAGTTGGTAAAGGTGGATAAATGTAAATGACTTAGAAATTTTATAATCTATTTCAGCTAATTGGTTTCGAAAAGTTAATGGGTTTGTGGTATTTTTCTTACTTGTTGATTCGAGGACGAAATTCTTTAAGGGTGGAAATGTAATTACTCAAAATTTCAATCATTATAATTTGGAATATTTAATTTATTTTAAATATTGAAAAGTTAATCTTAAAAGTTAAACAACTTATATTTCAAATTCAGCGACCTATGTGGTAATTGAATTGTTAAATTGAATATTTGAAATTGTTTAAAATTATTATATCATGAATTTGATGTGAATAAAAAAATGATTTTGAAAGTTTATTTAAATTCTATTTAAATAAGGTTGAAGATAGTAAAATTTTTGAATTTAAAGTGAATAAGCTGATTTAGTAATAACTAGTTTTAATTAAAGTGTGAAAATAGCCTTCATGGGCACTATCTCAGAATTGGATGGAACTAGTTCCATTAGATCCATAATTGTGCATTATAGTATGCCATCGAATTTTGTCGCGGTTTGACGCATGCGAGTTCGAAATGCGTAGAAATCAATTAAAGGAATTTGCTTTAATATAATTTAATTTTGAAAAGTTAACTTCTATATACGATGGAATTGGATCCCGATATATATTCCGTTGTGTTCAGAATAAGGGTATAACATTTAGAACGCCAGATGACACGCCTCGCTTGGAGTTGAAAATTTAATGCGTGAACAGTGCCGTGAAATTTTCTATATATGGACATCATGAATCATTTTTTAAAGAAACCCTAAAACTAAACCAGCCGCCACCTCCATTCTCTCAATCTTGTGGCTCGCGGTGATCGACACCACCACAAGCCAAAACTGCTCTTGGCATCAACTAGGAAAGTATAAAGCATAAAGATAAGAACTCGATCAACGGTGGAGACCATCTGAAGTGGAGCATGGAGGCCGAATTTTGGCCATGCCTAGTGCTGTTTTGGAGCTATTTCTAGTGGCTACGGTGATCTAGGCGAGGCGGCGTTAGGCTCACGGAGTTCATCATAATGGGGGCTTGGATTTGGGATGTTGCGGCGTGGTCAGGTGATCGGCGGGGATGGCAATAGGTAGGGGAAGTCGCATTTTTAGTTAACCTGCAAACATGAATGAGGGGTAAGACAGGGTTAGGGCTGGGTTAATGAATATGATTAAGGTGGTTAATGATGTAATTAAATTAAAATGATTATAATATCAATTTATGAAACTTATAAATGCAATAACTTTTTCATACTAGGTCTAAATTGAATGCGACGAGTTGCATTGCGATCGTATCAGCGAAATCTACATTATGGAGTTGGATTGAATGAATTTGGAGCTAATAGGTATTTGGGTAAAAATTGAATGCATGTTCAATTTTAATTCAAACTAGAACGCACAGCGATAATTTGAATCGACTTTAGTTATCTTACCTTTCTGGTCCATTTATATTTTTATGTAAGTGAAGATAATTTTGTTGTTAACCGTTTGGATGATTTACTATTTTATTTACTGGTTCGGATATATTCCCACCCTTAGATCGGATGAGACCCTATTATGTTCCCGTGTAAGAGCTGATGACCCTTTATATATGATCCCGCCTTGAAGCAGTTGAGTTATGCTATTTGGTTATATACTTTATGTGATGTAGTGGAACAGCTTGGAGGGATCCAACTGGATTCCTCACACTGTTGATTTTAATTTTCATATATTTTGATATACGATTTGTTGGATGCCATATTTGATAACATGGATGATTTTTCCGATTTAGTGCTATAGTAGCATTGGACCATATTTTTAGTATTTCGAAATACTAGAAAGTTAATATTTAGTTTTTAAAAGGATTTTAGTGATTTCAAACATTTATATGTTTTAATAGTTACTCTTGAGATTTTAAAAAGAAAGATTTTACTTTAAAACAAAAGGTATGATTTTTAGATATTATAAATTAATAGTTTTATGAAATATTTTAAATAGAGGTTTATGAAATGTGAAATAAGGATTTTTAAATATTAAAAATAAGCCCGTCTTTATAATATTGGAATACAGTTTTTTTAAAAAAGATATAAATATTTATTAATCATTTTATATAAAGTGATATATAGACACACATATATTAATATTTATTTATAAATGTGTAAATTTATAAATTTGATACATTGTGAAAGTGACATTTTACAAATAAAGTGGGGATTTGTAAATTGCATATTTATTAATAAAAGCTTAGATTTATAAATAGTGTTCATAAATAATAGGAAATCTTTATCATTGGATGAATTGGAAAACAAATCACAATGGTGGATTATAATGAAATGTGGAATGCTGTTTTCGAAAAATACTTGATTATATTTTGGAAGTTGGAATTGAGGATAAATTTGGAGATGTTAAACGATATTTTATAAATAAAAAGAAATTTATAAAAGAAATTTATACATATGGAGGTAACGTTAAAAACAGATTGTAATTAATATTTTAAATGGGATTTAATGGATAAGCAAGATTTATAAAGGAATAGAGTTATAAATGGGTTTTTATAAATGTAGAAATTTTATAAAAAGCAAATTTTATAAAATAGAAAGAGATTTATAGATATAGTTTTTAAATATGGAAATGATTATGTTGAAATTTAAGTATGGAATTTTATCAAGGACATATATTTACGTTTTAAAAGTTAAAACAATTCTTAAATGAATATTTTGAAAGTGATATTTTCAAATGGAGTTTAATAGTTAAAAAAGTGATTTAAAATGTGGTAACTGGTATAAAGACATGGATTTCAACGTTTTGTTGTAATAAATGTTTTCGAGAAAGTGAGGAAGGCATAGATAGACAATAACACTATTGTTATAGTAGATGATTTCCAGAATGAGATTTTTTTATAGTATATAGGATTAATATTAAATATAACTAACTGGATCTCTATACTAGTGTTTTGGGTTGGCGTAATGATGTTTTACACAATATTCATTTTTGTCCGAATAAAGTATGTTTTGTAAAAAATAGAAATTCTCCTCAAAAGTGTAAATACTTATTACAAATTTAAGTATATCGGGGTATCGTCTAAACATTAAATGAAATGGTTTGTGAATATACTTATACCGTTGAGATAGTATATGAAAATGTGTTCCAAATGTAGAAGGATTAAAGGGGGTTTTGAGAATATATCTGCGTAAAGATATTTTTAGATACATATTTGGAATGTGTTCTAAATTTATAAAAAGATTAGTTAAAGAGTCTTAGTGTTTCTTAGTGCTTAACCAGTGTTGCTTCCTTTCGAAATTTGATCTCTGGTTGGATTGTTTGTTTATTTGATAGTTAAATAACTAACTATCAAATCTGGACCAAAACGTAACTTTGGAAATATCTAGGGAAAACAAGTGGGTTATATGGCACGGTCATCTCCGATGATGCTATACTATGCGTATAAATCTTGTTTTGTTCTTTTAGGACAAATTATAAGGAAGTCTATCCACTAACGGTTAGGAGGTGATCCTTATTCTTACCTTTGACTATTTATTTTCTAAAAAACCGGGGTTCAGTTTACCAGAATCTATCAAATGTTGTTTTGAAGAGACCAGGATCAGATATATTGTCCGAAAACCACTTCGATCCAACTAAAACATTTCAAAGTAATGACATCCTGAAGATGATGGAATTGAAGATAAAGCTTTTTGAAGTGAAAGGGCTGCTTGCTACTTATTTTGAGGGATATTCCAAAATGGTACTATAGAAGCGGTTCCTTAGGTTTCGTTCTATCCCAGAACTAACTTGTGTGGATGAATGCTGGCATTGCATTGTTGCCTGAAGGGTAGTGTTAGCATTCCAAGTGAGAAATGCTATGTAAATGGTAAAACATAGCCTCAAGCCACATCAATCGGGAATGACTAAAACATGAAACAAGGGAGGTGCAACAGGGCTAAGTGGGTCACTCCTAATTAGGGTATGATCATCCCTATCTAGGGTTGATATTCTCTCCCATTTGTATGATTCGGGTTCATTAACGGAGGGGTGATTATGTTCGGTACTACTATTTAAGTGGTAGGTTGGTTCTGTATTGGCAGGGGATCTTGACGAGGTCGTCGGTGTTATTTTATCTAGAGATGCACCGTAATGGGCGGTAGCCTAGTAGTCCAGTAATTATATGGAATCCATTTTCTGATACGTGCCTTTACGGTTTTAGTTGTATACTTATTATGCTAGAATTTAATTAATATAAAAATTACGGCTAAGATTAATAAATAATTGTATCATATACACTATTATAATATCAAAGAATTTCTTATGAAATGGTTTGGTTATTGTAAGGTAAAACTCATTCCGTGTTTATGTGCGGTGTAGTCTTACAAGATACTTTTTGTAACGACCCAGAAATTCTGTCAATTAAAATTCGTATATTTAATTTATTTTAAATATTAACAAGTAAAATTTATAAGTCGAATAGTTTGTTTTTCCAATATTTAGATATAATTGGATAATTAAATCGATAATTTAATATTTGAAATTGCGTAAATAATTGAAAATTGGGTTTAATGTGATTGAAAATGATTTGTAACAATTTATTTAATCATATTGGAGTTAGTATGATGTTATAGAACTTTTAAAATCTAATTAAAAGTTAAATTGTGAAAATTGAATATTTTAATATTTAATTAACGAGTTAAAATAGCCATTTTTCAAACAGTCTCGGATTTCGACGAAACTAGTTTCATCAGATCCGTAATCTCAAATTATTGTATGGTTTCAAATTTCGTGTCAATCGTATTTACCGTTTGTCCGGGGCAAGCCAAAACGCATAGAAATTGGTTAAATCGATTTAATTTAAATTTGATCGTTTATTTCTGTAACTCGCACATATGCCCAAATTAGCTTCCGAAACCTATTCCATTGTGTCCGAAACGTGGGGTAAACCCTAGAAACGCCGGTCACCGCGTGAGATTTGGAGTTCGAAAAAATTCGGGTGAATAGTGTTTGGTGAAATTTTCTATAAAAGCACCTAAACCATTCACTTTTGCAAACAAAACAAAGCACCAGGGTTTCTGAAGCCAGCCGCCGGCCCAAACTATCAATGGTCGAGAATTCACCTTCTTCCTCCTCGATTTCCTTATAATCCATGAACAATTAGCTAAAATCTTCAACTGCAATGTTGTAGAGCTCCGCGAGCTCTACAAATCCAACGGGTGAGATCGTAAATGGAGCAGCGAATCGATGGCAATCGAAGCTTGAAGGTAACGTGTTCGTGCACGAATTTCAATGCCTGGGGACAACCGAGCTTGGGAATACTTCGGCCGTAGGTGGTGGTAGCATCGGCGAGGGGAACGGCAGTAGTTGATTGTCGTATATGTTGACGGTGGTGGTGCGTAAATTACGAAAGGGCGCGGCTTTTGGGTGGTTTCACGTGTCGTGTTTACTGGGGAAGAAAAGAAACGTGTGCGGCCTAGATCTTGGGGATAGGGATCAACGGCTCGGATGAGAAATACGTTAAAATTTAAAAAGAAAGTTGTAAATTTTATTTATATAAATTCGTGTAAACTTTAAAATGTGATCTCTTTCATACGAGGTCGGATTTGACAAAACAAATTGCGTTAGGTTCGTTTTGTCGAACACTACGCGATGGAACTGGATTGGAATCGTTTGGAGCTAGTGAAAATTTTAGGTAAAATTAAATGCACGTTTAATTTTATTCGAAATAAAATACTACGACTGTTATCGAAAACTCAAGGTGAGAACTTCTCACCCAATCGAATTGTTTCGATTTAAATTTTAGATAGTTAGATTTAAAATTGCTTGATTGTGTGATTGGATGATAATTATTATCTGCTGTTTTGAAATAGACCCTATACGCCGCATATTAAGCGGATATTATTTATTAAACACATATACCGCGATAATTCCAACTTGAATGGAATTGGTATTATATATGTACTTGGAGTTGATTTCCCGCATTACATAGCGGATGAGACCCTATTGCCGCATAATAGCGGATAATATTTTATAAATCCCATATACCATGATATTTCACCTCGAAGTGGAATTGGTATTGTGTTAACATTTATGGATGCAGGGAAACAAGTTGGAGGGATCCAATTGGATTCCTCAAATGATTGAATTTGTTTCAATGTTTTGTGTTGATCTATTTATTGATCTATTTATAATCTACGTGATTACCTTTGTGATTGAAATCATTAAAGGCTAGATTTTAGCCGAATATATTTTGGAATCGTTAGATGCCGAAAATAAATAAAATTTGATTTTTGAAAATTTAAGTTGAGAATTCATAATAAAATTTAATTTTGAAATTGATTCATTTTAAATAAATAAACGTTGTAATTTTTATGTTAAAAAAATTATGATTTTGTGAAATATAACCGAAATGTGATTTTCGAAATAAGTAGTTGATTAATTTATAAAATGGTTTAAATTTGGATTTTTGAATTATTATAAATGATTTATATAAAAGATATATAAAATTGATATTTATAAATTAAAATATTGGAATTATAAAACGAGTTTTTATAAGTATTAAAAAGAAATAAAAATGGATTTCATAAGTGAATGAAATTTATAGATTTATAAATTGTGAAGTAATAAAATGAATAGATTTTGTAAAATAAAAGATTTATAAGTAATTAATGTATAAATTGGATTTTGGCATTTAAATGAGATATAAAAAAAAATTGATTTAGGGATTTTTCATAAGTTGGAGTTTTTATAATATATATATGTGTGTGTGTGTGTGAATTTATAAACGTCATTTTATAAATCCGAAATCAATTGAATTTGATAAATTAAACATAGAAGTTTATTAAAGGAGATATAGTCATGATTTTGGACAGCGAATTATCCTTTAAGTTAAATGTTGTAATAATAAGATTTTGGTTGGGAAGTATATTCACGATTTTGGACAGTGAATATATTATTAAATAAAATGGATATGTTTTGGGGAAGTGATATTATAAGATGAAGTTAATTGTTTTGAAGATGTTTTAAAAGGTATTAAATATCGAAACCATAGATTTCAACATTTATTGTTGAAATAGACCTTTTCGAGAAATATAAGGAAATGGTGGACTATGACATTGTTGTTACAGTAAACGATTTCCGAAAGGAAATGTTTTATATAGTATTGAGATTTATATATCTATTTTAAGTTCGAATCCCTATACTAATGATTTTGGGTTATCATAACGATGTTTTACGCAACATTCGTTTTGACTCAAATAAATGTGTTTAAGAGAATGTTTTCCTTAAAGAATAAATTATATCCTTAATTGTGATTTAAGTGTATTGAATATTTTCCAAGTGTTGAAAATAAATTGGTTTGTGAATTACTTATCATTAAATAAGTATGGAAACGTTTTCCAATATGAAGTGAATGTTTTGAGATTTTATCTTTTAAAGATAAATTGAAAATGAATATTAGAAATCGATTTAAAAATCGTATATTAATAGATATTTTGGAAATGTAAATTCACTATGAAATTTATAAAAGAAAGGGAAATTTGTTTGAAAATAAACATTGATTTATTTTTTAAGTGTGGAAATAAATTTACGGATTTGGAACGTAGGTTTAAAATAAATCGGTAAGGATTTATTTGATTGATTTAAATGAACTATTTTAAATTGAAAATGGATAAATATTTGGAAGTGTTTCCGTTTAAGGAAATTGATTTGAAATTGTTTTCAAAGATTGAAAGGTGAAAAAATGATTTGAAATTTGTTTTCAAATGGTTGAGGTGTGGAAAATATATCTTGTAAATACATTTTTGAAAATAAATAATTTGTGAAATTATTTTGAAATCGGGTGATGTTGTGAATATTGATTGATAGTTAAATAACTTACTATCAATATTGACCTTTAAATAGGTATTTGTTATGAATTGGTTGAAACTGAATGCTACACTTATTTTTAAATTATTGCGCTCGTTATTCGAAGTACCCACTCCGAATAGTGATACGACGTAATGGATAGCATTGAAGACCGGTGTTGAAGACCGGGTATTTTTTAAAATGATAGGATGACCTATCAATTGTCTCTGCACCGTTAGCTATGGTATGGAGATTTCCTTTATGATGGAAAATTCGATCGGGATTGTGAATACCCGGATTGCAAGGGCTTCTTTGGAAGTGCCTTCGGTTCTGTTCGAACCCGCAACAGACTTGTATGGTTACATGCATGACATTACATTTTGAGATATAAAGAAGATTTCTTTCAAATACATTTCCGTTGGTGGCGGAGAATTTATTCTCTTAGCTTAACACCCTTAGAGGTTATGTAGTTAAAGGTTATCAGTGATATATTCCCAATTTGGTAATGTGGCATGCTGAGTGTTGCTGTGTGATGACTATTTATTGATCATTTGTTGATCAAAGCGTGGCTTTGTGGACGAGACTTCGTCAGACCTCACTCCCCGAAAATGGTCAAAAAAGGAATATGCGGCAAGGTTATTAGGGTCGCGCGCTTTAGGCTATGTCACTCCCTTCTGGAAAGGGTGGTATCATGGTATGGAGCCCAGATACTTACTCATGTTGACACACTATATTTATTACTGTGTGATGTTGGTTATCGAGCGCTCGGATAAAGGTCCAAAGGGACCGGGGATGACATATTCGTGTAGTAGTTACCTTGTTACTGAGGTAGCCCGGCCTTGTGTTGGCAGAGATCTAACTGTAACGTTAGGTTCTCGGGACGTCCCGCCAGAGGCGATCCCATTGACAGTAGGAAGTTTCTTCGCCTGACCCATTGCTGGAAATCCAAATAAAGCAATACGCATCTTGTACGGTTTTAGTTATATTACCTGCCATGGAATGTGGCGGTAACCTGCTATTGAACATGGTAGCTATAGTAGGCATACGATAATGGTCGTATGTTGGCTAAGATTTATATTCTATTTTCGAAATGATTTCTACAGTATGCACTAATAATAATAAAAAAATCAAATGATTCTGTGTTGTAAGCATCTTTGACTATCATAAGGAGAAATCTCCTCTGATTCTGCGTTTGCATTGTGTGTGTGCGGGGAAGCCTTATGGTAGTTTCATTTTCCAAAAGCATTGTGAATATTTTTCACTTCCCCTTGTTGTTGTTGTTTTAAAAGTTAAATAACTATTTTGAGTTCTCACACCAGTCCCATGACTGACCTAGAGTTTATTGTTCTCTTCCTAAACTCTAGGTGCCCACCAATTTCCACACGGGCAGTCTAGAGTCAGGTTATCAGGATGTTCTGGAATTCGGGAATTGCTATAGAGATCTGGAAGCAAGCTGAATGGCATGGCGTATTAACTAGTATACAGTATTTCTTTTTCGCTATTTGTCGTTGTAAACTCTGATGATGATGTAATGTAATGTATTAACTAATATAGTTCTCTGTTTTAAAAATTATTCATTATCTATTATATGTTGTTCCGCTGCGATATGTGAGATTCTGATCTTGTTTCTGTTCTATTTTTTTTCTTACTTCTTCTATCTTTTTCTTCTACCTCTTCTTTTTTAACCCTAACAATTCGGTTTTTCGGCATTCGATTATGCGGCATTTGATACAGTGGACGTAAGAATGCCGACCTTCGGATCCCGACAAAATCGAAATGTTACATGTGGTATCAGAGCATATGGTTAAGTGACAACTTTGGCTCTGTTAGGTATTACTCATTAGAGATAGAGTCTGTAGTACTCTAGAATGAGTTAAGTGTAATAATAGATATGAGCATGTATTTTTTAGTGAATATAAAATTGTTTTATGCTGTGATGATTGGTTTGTTGAGTGGTACATGGATTCTGGTCGGTATAGTCTGTACAACTCTATCGATAGGGATCTCTAAACACTGGTACAAAACAATTCGACACGATATTATTTTAAAATAGGGTAAATGAAATAATTTTACCCAAAACTATTTTGTATATAAAACGAAATAAATTTTCTGTAAATTATTATAGTATGGTTGCTTAATTGATAGGAACTGATAATATTATTATCATTTGAGTAGGAAATTGAGATCGTAACTCCAAAGTTAAGAAATAAATTCACACACAAATGGAATTTATGAATATGAATTGTAAATGTGATTTGTAATTTGAAGTAAAATTCCAGAGAAGTGTTTGGAAATGTTTTGAAAAGAATTTGAAAATTTTGGAGATTTGAAAGGTTTAAATCTTTTTGGTTTGGAAATAATTTTCAAAGATTTTGGAGAAATGTTTTGAAGAGATAAAAGCTCTAAACTCTTTTCGATCGCTGAAAAATAATCCCGATGATGATCGCGACATCATCGGTGTTCATTTTCGGGTTTTCAAAAGAGGAATTGCTACCAGATTGTTTTAAATTAAAGTTGTTTGGAAAAAATTTGGGGTTGGTTTTGGAAATTCAAAAGATAATTTGAATTGATTTCAAAATTAGTTTTGAAAGGTTGAAAAGGCTCTGGAATCCTATTTTGAATATTTATCGAATTGGTAAGTGAGTTGATAACTTATACAAGTTGAATTTTGATAGAATAAATTTAACTTAAAGGATGGAGTTAAATGAAAGTAAGTATAAGTGAATCAATTAAATAAAGTGAATTTAAAGAAAGGTCTAGGAGGCTAAGTGAAATGATTACTTAAAGAAAATTTATTAAGTTAAAAATAAATTTGGAGTTGTAACAAATGAATTGGAAGTGAGTCTGAATTATGAAAATAAAATCGTGAATGGATAAATAAATTTACAATTGCAAGTAAATGTAATTGAAATTGAATGTTGAAATGGAATATAACTTAAGTAATGCTGAATGAAGTTGATTTTGGTACCGAAGTAAAATGAGTAAAGTGATAAATATGAACTTGAGTTATGTAAGGAAATTCAACTTTTGTGGTTAAATGAATTAGCAATTGGATTAATGAATGAAGTGAATGTAAATCAATTTAATGTAAATAAATTGATATGGAATAATGGATGTAAGTGTTAATTCATTTAAAGCTAAGTGAATAAATTTAATGTAAGTCAATTTAATATCAACCAATTGGAATTAAAAGTGTTAAACCAAATTGAAGGTAAATAAAGTGGATATGAATGTTGAATGTAAAGTGAATAAATTCGGTTGTGTTGAATATACATGGGTGGTTATTTGATTGTAAATGGACTGTATATAAATTCATTAAGTGTTAATGAAATTGAATTAGTGAAATTGAAAGCTAAAGTAATTGAATCCAAATTGGAAGCAAATGAATATGAACTGGATTTGATTTGAGTTGAAAGTGAACTAATGTGAATGTAAATTAGTGAATGTAAACTAATTGAATTCAAATGAAATTGATAATACAATCTAGAATGAAAATGAATATATAACTTCAATAGTAAAGAAAAAACGGTACAAGAAGTATATATTGAAATTTTGGTAAAGGGATGTGCAAAATAAATTTGAAAGTTGTAATTGGATATTATGGCTAGCAGGATATACAGGTGTATTAAAGGAAATGGAAATTGGGATTTTGATTTTGAAGATAAAAATTGAATTGCTCTACAAAAAGGTATGTATTTGAATTTCAGTATGAAATTTGATGATCTTCTTGTCTAGCCACTTGGCGTTTTCTTTTCTTTTTGAAATTGGGGGCCCGTTGTTGCATTTTGTAGTCGTACCGAGCTAACCGTGCAAAGGAGGTTATGGCGAAATTTTTTGAAAATTTAAGGCGTTAGAAAATTTTCGGAAAATTTTGGAAAAAATTTGTGAAAACTAAGTTTTGATTTGAAGTTAAAGGATAAACGATATAGTTGATTTTGGAAAAGTATAACTAAGTTGGATTTGAAAACTTAGTAAAGATTTGTAAGAAGTTTAACGATGGATTTTGGAAAAATTAAACTGTTTAAACGAATTTGAACAAATGGTTTTGAAAAGTTAATGGATTACAAGACTTTTTCTTACTTGGTAATTTCAAGGAGAAATTCTTTTAAGGGGGAAGTTTGTAACGAACCAGAAATTCTGTCAATTAAAATTCGTATATTTAATTGATTTTTAAATATTAACAAGTAAAATTTATAAGTCGAATAATTTATTTTTCCAATATTTAGATTTAATTGGATAATCAAATTGATAATTTAATATTTGAAATTGCGTAAATAATTGAAAATTGGGTTTAATGTGATTGAAAATGATTTGTAAAATTTTATTTAATCATATTGGAGTTAGTATGATGTTATAGAACTTTTAAAATCAAATTAAAAGTTCAATTGTGAAAATTGAATATTTTAATATTTAATTGACGAGTTAAAATAGACATTTTTCAAACAGTCTCGGATTTCGACGAAACTAGTTTCATCGGATCCGTAATGTCAAATTATTGTATGGTTTCAAATTTCGTGTCAATTGGATTTACCGTTTATTCGGGGCAAGCCAAAACGCATAGAAATTGGTTTAATCGATTTAATTTAAATTTGATCGTTTATTTCTGTAACTCGCACATATGACCAAATTAGATTCCGAAACCTATTCCATTGTGTCCAGAACGCGGGGTAAACTCTAGAAATGCCGGTCACCGCGCGAGATTTGGAGTTCGGAAAAATTCGGGTGAATAGTGTTTGGTGAAATTTTCTATAAAAGCACCTAAACCATTCACTTTTGCAAACAAAACAAAGCACTAGGGTTTCTGAAGACAGCCGCCGGCCCTAACTATCAATGGCCAAGAATTCGCCTTCTTCCTCCTCGATTTCCTTCTAATCCATCAACAATTAGCTAAAATCTTCAACTGCAATGTTGTAGAGCTCCGCGAGCTCTACAAATCCAACGAGTGAGATCGTAAATGGAGAAGCGAATCGATGGTAATCGAAGCTTGAAGGTAACGTGTTCGGGCAAGAATTTCTATACCTAGGGACAACCGAGCTTGGGCATACTTCGGCCGTAGGTGGTGGTAGCATCGGCGAGGGGAACGGCAGTAGTTGATTGTCGTATATGTTGACGGTGGTGGTGCGTAAATTCACGAAAGGGGGCGGCTTTTGGATGGTTTCACGCGTCGTGTTCACTGGGGAAGAAAAGAAACGCGTGCGGCCTAGATCTTGGGGATAGGGATCAACGGCCCGGATGAGAAATAGGTTAAAATTTAAAAAGAAAGTTGTAAATTTTATTTATATAAATTCGTGTAAACTTTAAAATGTGATATCTCTTTCATACGAGGTCAGAATTTGACGAAACGAATTGCGTTAGGTTCGTTTTGTCGAACACTACATAATGGAATTGGATTGGAATCGTTTGGAGCTAGTGAAAATTTCGGGTAAAATTAAACGCACGTTTAATTTTATTCGAAATAAAACACTACGACTGTTATCGGAAACTCAAGGTGAGAACTTCTCACTCAATCGAATTATTTCGATTTAAATTTTAAATAGTTAGATTTAAAATTGCTTGATTGTGTGATTGGGTGATAATTATTATCTGTTGTTTTGAAATAGACCCTACACGCCGCATACTGAGCGGATGTTATTTATTAAACACATATACCGCGATAATTCCAACTTGAATGGAATTGGTATTATATATGAACTTGGAGTTGATTTCCCGCATTATATAGCGGATGACACCCTATTGCGCCACATAATAGCGGATAATATTTTATAAATCCCATATACCGCGATATTTCACCTCGAAGTGGAATTGGTATTGTGCTAACATCTGTGGATGCAGGGAAACAGGTTGGAGGGATCCAACTGGATTCCTCAAATGATTGAATTTGTTTTAATGTTGTGTGTTGATCTATTTATTGAACTATTTATAATCTGCGTGATTATCTTTGTGATTGAAATCGTTAAAGGCTAAATTTTAGCCGAATATATTTTGATATTGTTAGATGCCGAAAATAAATAAAATTTGATTTTTGAAAATTTATGTTGAGAATTCATAATAAAATTTAATTTTGAAATTGATTTATTTTAAATAAATAAGCGTTGTAATTTTTATGTTATAAAAATTATGATTTTTGTGAAATATAACCGAAATGTGATTTTCGAAATAAGTAGTTGATTAATTTATAAAATGGTTTAAATTGGGATTTTTGAATTATTATAAATGATTTATATAAAAGATTTATAAAATTGATATTTATAAATTAAAATATTAGAATTATAAAACGAGTTTTTATAAGTATTAAAATGAAAAAAAAATGGATTTCATAAGTGAATTAAATTTATAGATTTATAAATTGTGAAGTTATAAAATGAATAGATTTTGTAAAATAAAAGATTTATAAGTAATTAACGTATAAATTGGATTTTGGAGTTTAAATGAGATATAAATAAAATTTGTTGATTTAGGGATTTTTTGTAAGTTGGAGTTTTTATAAAATATATATATATATATATATATATATATATATATATATATATATATATATATATATATTTGTGTGTGTGTGTGTGTGAATTAATAAACGTCGTTTTTTAAATCCGAAATCAATTGAATTTGTTAAATTAAACATAGAAGTTTATTAAAGGAGATATAGTCGTGATTTTGGACAGCGAATTATCCTTTAAGTTAGATGTTGTAATAATAAGAGTTTGGTTGGGAAGTATATTCATGATTTTGGACGGTGAATATATTATTAAACAAAATGGATATGTTTTGGGGAAGTGATATTATAAGATGAAGTTAATTGTTTTGAAGATTTTTAAAAGGTATTAAATATCGAAACCATAGATTTCAACATTCATTGTTGAAATAGACGTTTTCGAGAAATATAAGGAAATGGTGGACTATAACATTGTTGTTATAGTAAATGATTTCGGAAAGGAAATGTTTTATATAGTATTGGGATTTATATATCTATTTTAAGTTCGAATCCCTATACTAATGATTTTGGTTTGTCGTAACGATGTTTTACGCAACATTCGTTTTGACTCAAATAAATGTGTTTAAGAGAATGTTTTCCTTAAAGAATAAATTATATCCTTAATTGTGATTTAAGTATGTTGAATATTTTCCAAGTGTTGAAAACAAATAGGTTTGTGAATTACTTACCATTAAATAGGTATGGAAATGTTTTCCAATATGAAGTGAATGTTTTGAGATTTTATCTTTTAAAGATAAATTGAAAATGAATATTAGAAATCGATTTAAAAATCGTATATTCATAGATATTTTGGAAATGTAAATTCACTATGGAATTTATAAATAAAAGGGAAATTTGTTTGAAAATAAACATTGATTTATTTTTGAAGTGTGGAAATAAATTTACGGATTTGGAACGTAAGTTTAAATTAAATCGGTAAGGATTTATTTGATTGATTTAAGTGAACCATTTTAAATTGAAAATGGATAAATATTTGGAAGTGTTTCCGTTTAAGGAAATTGATTTGAAATTGTTTTCAAAGATTGAAAAGTGAAAAAATGATTTCAAATTTGTTTTCAAATGGTTGAAGTGTGGAAACTATATCTTGTAAAGATATTTTTGAAAATAAATAATTTGGGAAATTATTTGAAATCGGGTGATGTTGTGAATATTGATTGATAGTTAAATAACCGACTATCAATATTGACCTTTAAATAGGTATTTGTTGTGAATTGGTTGAAATTGAATGCTACACTTATTTTTAAATTATTGCGCTCGTTATTCGAATTACCCGCTCCGAATAGTGATACGACGTAATGGATAACATTGAAGACCGATGGTGAAGAACGGTATTTGTGAAAATGATAGGATGACTTATCGATTGTCTTTGCACCGTTAGCTACGGTATGAAGATTTCCTTTGTGATGGGAAATTCGATCGGGATTGTGAATACCCGGATTGCAAGGGCTTCTTTGGAAGTGCCTTCGATTCTGTTCGAACCCGGAACAGACTTGTTTGGTTACATGTCTGACATTACATTTTGAGATATAAAGCAGATTTCTTTCAAATACATTTTCGTTGGTGGCGGAGAATTTATTCTCTTAGCTTAACACCATTAGAGTTTATGTAGTTAAAGGTTATCAGCAATATATTCCCAATTTGGTAATGTGGCATGCTGAGTGTTGCTGTGTGATGATTATTTATTGATCATTTGTTGATCAAAGCGTGGCTTTGTGAAAAAGCGTAGCTTTGTGGACGAGACTTCGTCAGACCTCACTCCTCGGAAATGGTCAAAACAGGAATATGCGGCAAGGTTATGAGGGTCGCGCCCTTTAGGGTATGTCATTCCCTTCTGGAAAGGGTGGTATCATGGTATGGAGCCCAGATACTTACTCATGTTGACACACTATATTTATTACTGTGTGATGTTGGTTATCGAGCGCTTGGATAAAGGTCCAAAGGGACCGGGGGATGACATATTCGTGTAGTGGTTACCTAGTTACAGAGGTAGCCCGACCTTGTGTTGGCAGAGATCTAACCGTAACATTAGGTTCTCAGGACGTCCCGCCAGAGGCGATCCCATTGACAGTAGGAAGTTCCTTAGCCTGACCCTTTGTTGGAAATCCGAATAAAACAATACGCATCTTGTACGGTTTTAGTTGTATTACCTGCCATGGAATGTGGCGGTAACCTGCTATTGAACATGGTAGCTATAGTAGGCATACGATAATGGTCGTATGTTGGCTAAGATTTATATTCTATTTTCGAAATGCTTTCTACACTATGCACTTATAATAATAAAAAAATCAAATGATTTTGCGTAGTAAGCATCTTTGACTATCATAAGGAGAAATCTCCTCCGATTCTGCGTTTGCATTGTGTGTGTGCGGGGAGGCCTTATGGTAGTTTCATTTTCCAAAAGCATTGCGGATATTTTTCACTTCCCCTTGTTGTTCTTGTTTTAAAAGTTAAATAACTGTTTTGACTTCTCACACCAGTCCCATGACTAACCTGGAGTTTATTGTTCTCTTCCTAAACTCTAGGTGCCCACCAATTTCCACACGGGCAGTCTAGAGTCAGGTTATCAGGATATTCAGGAATTCGGGAGTTGCTATAGAGATCTGGAAGCAAGCTGGATGACATGGCGTATTAACTAGTATACAATATTTCTTTTCCGCTGTTTGTCGTTGTAAACTCTAATGATGATGAATGTAATGTATTAACCGATATAGTTCTCTGTTTTAAAGAGTATTCATTATCAATTATATGTTGTTCCGCTGTAATATGTGAGATTCTGATCTTGTTTCTGTTCTATTTTTTTCTTACTTCTTCTATCTTTTTCTTCTACCTCTTCTTTTTTAACCCTAACAATTCGGTTTTCCGGCATTCGATTATGCGGCATTTGATACAGTGGACGTAAGAATGCCGACCTTCGGATCCCGACAAAATCGAAATGTTACACTTTTGATTTCAAATTTTTTGTATTAACTTAAAACTCCAGTTGGGTGTGTTGTCTCATGCTGGTTTTCAAGATTGACTCGGGTATTATTTTATTATAATGCTCGGGTGAGACCATGCATATTCACAGATTATGTTTGGATGCTTTAGAGCTTTCAAAGATGAGCTAGGGGTTTTCAAGTTGTATTCACGTATATGTTTATTTTCCACTGCATTATTATTGAAATTATCAGTATTTGTGAAGCTGGGTTGTTATAACGGTCCAGACTAATGAATGGTTATTTGTATGCTCTGATTTGATATAGGTATATAGAGTTTCTCTTTTATAAAGGTCATTGATATTATATTATATATTATTCCGTGGCGATTGTGAGATTCTATATTGTTTCAGTTTTATTTTTCTCTTCTTCTTTCTTCTTTCTTTCCCATAACTATCTGTCTTTCCATTCAAATTGGATAGGACATGTGTGGTTTATTATCATCTTGAATTATGTGGATTTGTGGGTCGTTACATAAATATAAATTGAAATGAATATATATTGCTGTCTCAAAAATGCAACACCATAAAACTACATTGATTTCAATTGACCGTAACTTTCAAATGGGTCATCTGTTTTTGATAATCTTACACTTGTTGGAAAGCTATAAATGTAGGGGAAAAAATTTGTTTTAAGTATTTTGCAAAAAGAAAATTTCTAAGCTAAAAATGTAAATTTTCAAAGTGGGCCTGCATGCATACTAGAAAATCTATCATACACTACTTTAGAATATCCTTCATAACTTAAGTTACAATCCCTATTTTTGCTATCTAATTTTTTTGAAAAGCTAATACATTAAATAAAAATTTACTTTTGAAATGCATCCCTCATTTTATGTTGTTGACCTTCAAAATTTTGTCGAAAATGGCCTAAACGTGAATGTCATGTTTTTACCCTGTATAAATGCATGCTTATTATACTTCTTTATATTATCAACTAATGTTTTATAAGAGTTGAGTATGGGTACATATGAAGTATACTTAGACTAAAAGATCACAATAACTCATTTTTGCGTGCATAAAAATAAGAATAGCTCGTGTAAATGTAAACAAAAAGTATTGTTTACGGTATACCAAAATATATGTTATATTATATTATTTCCCCGTGTTTCAGGATGCCCTATTGAATGGTGTGTGTGCGTGCGTATTATGATATTATTATTTTTTGATTTTTTTGGAATGCTCTTCGTAAAAAGGAGACTTTGCTAAAAAATTCCAAACAATCCGACGCTTAGAAAAAAATTCACAAAATTTATTGTCAAAAATTTCACAAAATTTATTATATGCGAATATAAAAATTTGTTAATTGAATCTATTTAATAGAATAATATATGATAAGATGAGCTGGAGTGTGAAAGCCACATGAAGATTGAGCAGTTTAAAGAAGATAGTAGATATGAATAAAGTCAGGTTATGAGTTGTTTGACATCTCCATATAAGAATTGCGATGATATAATTTTCAGAAGAGGAGAGTTGGTAACAACCCTGCTTTCTATGCTCATTTGAATTTGATTTTGATAACTACCATTTCTAAAAATAAATTTTTACCTAACTGTAATCGATTTAATAAAATATTTTGTTATAATAACTTGAATTAAATAATTTTTTTCAAAATAATAAATTGAAACTGAACAAAATTATTCGGTCGTTGAAGTATATATCTAGTAAAATGAACGGTGGATAAATTTGAATTAGATTGATATATATATATATATGTGTGTGTGTGTGTGTGTGTGTTAAGGATTTAAAATTTAACATGTAAATGTAAAGGAAATTAAGTAAAAAAAAAAAAGAAATTAAATTGAATTAGAGCTAGTAAAGCCTAAAGCCAGGCCCACACTTCCTTCTATTTCAAGCCCATTCCAAATCCTCAAATGGCACTCAAAAAAAAAAGAATGAATGAAATGAAAAGTCACGCAAAATGTTTTCTACAATAACGTGCAATTTTATCACTTTAATTTTTGAAATATTTAATTATTCTAAAATATTATATTTGAGGTTTTTATAAGAAAATATACGTTTCAAATAATTGTTTGATTTTCAATGATGTATTTTTAATTTAATTTATAAAAATTTCTATAATTTTTAATTTAGAAAATATTTAAATATCATTTGACATATTTTACATCGGACGTTGCCATTTTCAAAATTTAACAGAATTTAATAATCGATGTGTTTTATTATTGTTTTGTGATCATATCACAATTCTGTGCGTATCTTATTTCATTTTCTATCATTTGCGTTACGTACGCGGGCACAATATTGTGTGTCAAAGTACCCAAAACCAAGTTTTTAAATTTGAAAACAAAATCAAAAATACAATAAGTATACAACACCATCAACTCAGCATACATGTTTGCCTCCCTTGCCTTTTTCTCCATGCTCTTGTCTCCTTTGTCCCCATTGATTTTTGACCTTAATTTAAAACTTGGTCTACTTGATGTTGAATTGGGTTAGCATGTATATATATGTACCAAGAAAAACAAGGCTTCTTCTTAATTTTTGATTTCATTGTTGATTTCCTGCAAAACTAAGAAAATGTCCATCTTATTTTCAAAAATCAAATCCTATGAATCTACCCACTTTCAATCCAATTGTTCAACCAGAAAGTTGTCTGTAATATTATCTAGTAGTTTTAAAAATTGATCATGTTTGATTTGTTCGAAAATTGTGTGAGACATCCCAATTTTACAACAAAGGGTAAAATTTGTTCAGGAAGTTCGAAAATTAATTTCTCATGATCTGGGAAGAATTACTGGTCGTCGTAGGCGTCATTGGGTTCCTATGGAGTCGTAGGATTTTTGGTGAACTTTCGATGGCTTTCTATAATGATGATCAATGCTGATCAGAGACTACGGTTGGTGATGGTCAGAGATTTGGTTGTCGTTAAGTGAAATGGAGTGTAGTGTTGGGTTCATGGAGGAGATGGGCACCTTACTGTCGAGTTTGGTGAAGTTCGGTGATAAAAATTATTGCATATTTTAAAGCCTAAATGCGTTTTTTTTGCCCCGATCGGTTTTCATTCACAACGACCAGAGATGATGGCGAGTGCAGCGTTGGAATGAGGAGGCAAGGGCGAGTTTATCGGTGGCCTTGGGGCATCGAATTATGGAGCAAGGTTTTGTGCATGTGTGTGGTGCACATTTGTGTACATGGTTCCCGAGGCTTTCAAATGGGGAAGGAGGAAGAAAGCATTGTAGTGGATGTCGGTGCGGGTTTCTCTGGCTTGAGCCTTGGCCCATTATCTTGGGTTGAGGATTTATTTAAACGAAATTGTGGTTTAAATTAGTTAAACTTGGAAAAATCGCAACTGACTCATTTTAAATTCGATTGATATGTGGATTTTTACATTGTGTTCGTATTAACAAATACAACATTTTGACATAACATGTTGATTAGTTTGGTGTATTATAATTTAATGATAAATTAATATTACCTAATTATAATTACGTTAATTTGGATAATTACGTAGTTATATTGATTTTACATAATGGGTGTTACCTATTTTGTCAAATAAATACCATTCTGTTAAAGTAAGTTGAATAGGGTAATTTGGACACCATTTAGCAGAATAAAACACCATTCCACTAATTAAATTAATTTAACATTTAATTAGCAGAATATATTCCCGTTCTGCTATTTAATAGGTTTGGACATCTGATTATATCGTTAATTGATTTACCACTTTGAATAAGTGATATGTTAACCAATGACGGCTAAGTGTTGAATTTATTTACATTGTCCTTGATTTTGTAAATATTAGTTATTAGCTTGAAAAGTTTAATTGAACGATATAGTACCCTGCTTAAGTACCATTGTGATCGTTTAGCCTCTTTTAAATTTAAATGGTTAATTAATGATTTGAAAGTTAAATTTAGGAATTCAGGCCTGATTTGGGTGTCATGAGTGATACTGTGAATTCAGGCTCTGTTATTTCTTCTGATTTAGGCAGTACTTATTCTTCTTCTTATGCTTTGAGTAGTTTGTCATCCATTGAATTATGTCAGTTTGCTTGAGATAACACTTTTATTTTTACTGACATTGAATTAGATAATGCTTATATTAGGAATATGGAGATAGATAGGGCTAGATCAGTTAGAACATGAGGATTATTAGCTAGAATATTATGTGTTCAAATGATTTAAATAAATGTGATAAAATTAGAGCATTTTTTAAGGATTATTCTATTGATATTGCGATCTTACAGGTTACTAAAATAGATTATCCCGATATTCATTTTTATAGAAGACTAGGTGGTTATCATTTTAGACACTGGCCTATTTACCGTCTATTGGAACTTCTGGGGGTTTACTTATAAGGTGGCAAGATAACCTTTTTAAACTTCTTCAAACTATTACTAAGCAACACTCTTTACATATTATTCTCATCAACCATAGTGATAAATCATTATTAAATATTTCAAATGTTTATGGCCCGAACTCTAAAATTGGTCGTAAAGTTCTATGGAATGAATGTCTAGGATTTAGATCATTCGCACCTGCATCTTGGATTATGGGCGGGGATGCATCTTGGATTATGGGCGGGGACGTCAACGTTACACGTTTTTTAGGTGAGCATTCACCATAGAAGGGAGATTTCTCTTCTATGGAAGAATTTAACCAATTTATTATTAATACTAATTTAATAGAATTACCACTTTCTAATAGGGAATTCACTTGGAGTAATGCTAGACAATCCCCATCTATGGCCCTTCTAGATAGATTTTTCCTCAGTGATGAAATGGAGGACAAATTCCCAATTTGTAAAGTTTCTAGTTTGCCTTACACTTATTCTGATCATTGCCCTATTATTCTTATGTGTGATCATCATAGAATTGTTAATAGGACTTTTAAATCTGAAAAATGTGGTTATTAGAATCCAATTTCTCTAATCTAATTAAAAATAAATGGATTTCAATGAATTTTTATAATATTAGAAATATGGTTAATTCTGCAAAAAAATCATTTTAAAACTTAGGGGTCTTAGGAAGTTTCTTCAAATTTGGAGTAAGAATGTTTTTGAAAATATTAAAAATTAAAAAAGAAAATACTTTTTTCGAAATGCTTAAAATAAACAAGATAGAAGAAACTGGACAACTAAATTTAGGTGAGCGTAGTGTTCTCGTTAATTAAAAGAAGAGCTTAGTTCTATTTTATAAAGAGAGAGGTTATGTGGCAGCAGAGATCTAGAATTCAGTGGAATAATGAAGGTGATAATAATACAAATTTTTTTCCAAAATACAACTAATGGTAGAAAACGTAGTAACATGATTAATTCTATATTTTTTTTGAATAATGTAGAATTGGTTAATCAAAGGGATCTTAATATGGCATTTATTGATTATTATAGAGATTATTTGGTTCTAAGAACTAATATAGAATTAACATTAGATGGAATGATATTTATCCTATTGATTCTAGTATTGACCTTTCTGAGTTTGATAATCCTTTTTCCGAAGAGGAAACTTTGAAGGCTATTAATGACATGCCTAGTACCGAGCCTAGATGGGTTTCTTATTTTACTTTACAAAATATTTTAGGATGTTTTAAAATTCGATTTAATAAGCATGTTTAAAGATTTTTATAATGGGAAATTACAATTAGGAAGATTTGATTTTGCGAATGTTAATTTATTACATAAAAAATCGGTGCTAATAATTTATAAGATTTTAGACCTATTTCTTTAATTAACTACTCTGTTAAAATTATTTCAAAAGTTTTAGCTAACAGACGTAACACAAGACTGAACGATCTAATGGTTTGTTCATAATATGCTTTCATAAAAGGTAGAAACATCACTGATGGAGTGGCTACTATTTAAGAATACATTAATCATTGTTGTAAAAATAATATTACATGTGCTTTGTTAAAACTAGACTTTGCGAAAGCTTTTGATTTGGTTGATTGGGATTTTCTAATTGATATGTTATTAGCTACAAGTTTTAGTTGTAAATGGATTGGTTGGATTATGACTTTGCTTAAAATTTGTAACTCTAGTATAATGGTTAATGCTATTTTAGGAAATAAAATTCAATCTAAACAAGGCTTAAGGTAGGATGATCATTTATCACCTCTTTTGTTTAACTTAGCCGCAGATGTTTTTGCTATGATAATTAAAAAGGCGGTAGGTAATGGATCTTTGGGGAGTGTTGGTAGTGAATTCTCTCGTAGTGGTCTCTCTATTCTTCAATTTGCGGATGACACCTTGCTATTTTCCTCCCATTTGCCTAATCATGTCATTGCTCTTAAATTTATTTATACTGCTTTGAACTTCGTTTAGGGCTAAAAATTAATTTTGATAAAAGTTCCATTTTAGCATTAAATGACATTGATAAGTTTGAAGGTTTAGTTGCTAATACGCTTAATTGTGAAACTATGACTTTTCCTTTTGATTATCTTGGTTTTTTTATTAGACCAACTAAACTTTAGCATGATGACTAGTTAATTATAATAGATAGGATTAAAAATAGAAACCCAAATTGGAACAGGAGGTTTTTATCCAGAGTGTGTAGATTAACTCTTATCAACTTTGTTTTATCAGCTCTCTCGATCTATTGGATGTCTATGCATCTTTTCCCAAACTAGGTGATTGATAAAATTAATAAAATAAGAAGGGACTTCTTATGGAGTAGTGATAATTCCTATAGTAATCTTAAATGTTTAGTAAATTTGGAAACAGTTTGTAAATCGAAAAAGGAAGGTGGTTTAGGAGTTATTAATTTACGTAACATGAATTTACCTTTATTAGGGAAGTGGTTATGGAAATTTAAGTATATAAATGATAATTTCATTTAGAAAGAAATTATCTCTAAGCATTACTATAATGGTAGTAATAATTATACCAAATTACACCTACAGTTACAAATAAGTTGTCTAATTTTTGGAAATCAATTTTAAAATGTCATGATATTTTTAACCTTGGTACTAATATAATTGTTCATTTAGAGAATAATACTTCTTTTAAGCATGACTGTTGGATTTCTGTTATTCCTCTTAGGATAGAATTTAAAGAGCTTTACGAAATTTGTAACTTTAAGAATGCTTTAATTTTAGATGTTTTTTCTTCAGAGAATGACCCCCCTTGGAATTTTAGTTTTAATAGAATTTTAAAACGTACAACACTTAGGCAACTTTCTTTGCTTTATGCTAGATTGAATTTATATGATATTGATAACGAAAATGATAATATTCGCCAGGAATGGGATAAGAATAAGAAATTACCTCTAATTCTTTTTATAAATTTCTTAATTTCTTGGGCGTGGCTAATAACTCTTTTAAATTTATTTGGAAAACAAATGCTCCTCCTAAGTCTAAAATTTATATGCAGTTAATCATGCATGGACAAATAAATACTATAGAATTTTTAAAAATAAAAAATAGGTAAATAAATAATAAATGTACTTTTTTTAATCTGTATCTTGAAAATATTAAACATGTGTATTATGATTGTATGGATACTTTTTACATTTTGAATAATACTCTCAAAATCTTTAACTTTAGTCTTACAACTAAAGTTATTGATTGCGATTATTATTGGAATAATTTAAGATTTTAGTTCAGAAAGGAAAATAGATTTTACTTGATACTTTATTTATTATAATTTGTTGGTATATTTGGTTTGAGAGCAACTAGAGACTTTTAATAATAGTAGTAATCATTTTAATAAATTGGTTTTTATAATATCAACATTTTGTTTTAATTGGATCTCAAACCCTAAATATAGATTATCTAAAAATAATCATTTGAAAGAATATCTTAGTAAGGTTAGTAATAACATTAAGATTTTTAAAGATAATAATAATATTTTTAACATTGATAATTATAGCATTATCATTTTTTCTAATTTGAATGATGTTTTTACTGATTATCATAATGTCCTTTTGATTGAAGGAGCATAAGGATAATTCTTAAATTGTTTTAGTTTATAGGAATCTAACCTTTTATTTTATTCATTTTTCTACCTTTTCGATTTTGATATTGCTTTTGTATATCTTTAGTGTTGGTTAAGATGTTGCATTATGTGTTTGGATTCTTTTTTAGTCTGCCTCTTATTTTTGTTACTTTTCCATCTTATAATTTTAGATATAGCATTACTGCTTTTACTTCATTAATACATATATATGTATATAAATTTCATTTATATACATATATATGTATTAATATTATAATTTATTTAGTTCCATTTGCAAATATAGGTTTAGGCCAGAAATGGTGCTAGATTTCTGTGACGCCCCACCTCTATACCCACGCTAGCCAAGAACACTACGGTGTAATGCTGTCAACTAGCACGGAGAATAAGGCTGTTGAGGAGCGACCATCCGTGTAATTGCTTTGCGCGAGCATCGATATGTCAGATAGTATAACATGCATTTCTTTATCAAGAGGAAATCCGACATGCCGACACAAACTCAAAACTACTACGCAGTGGCTATAATATCTTCGGAAACAAATATAGAAATAAACATAACATAAATCAGTCACAGACAATTCATATCACAAAGGCGGAAATAGATTTGAATATTACACATAAAAGTGTATATCAGAGTAGTGGTCAAATAAGATCCACAACATCACAAAAGAATAGATACAAGTGCAAGACAAAAGAATATGTATACATCAAGGAGTCTATTTCTCAAATGCATACAACAAAAACTACTAAACTAAAGTAGTTAGCCAAAAGTCAGAAGATGGTTCCAGATAGGAAGCCAAGAGGAAGCACCTGTAATATCTCAGTCTGACCCGAGTATTATTTAAGAAGAAAATAATAAACGGATCAGTCTAGCTATAAATATCAGATGAAATGATATAGAATAAGAGATATGACTAAACATATAATAATAACAATGCCAAGGTGTGATAAATAAATAATTGAAAAACCAATAAGAGATTAATCAATATCGCAAGGATCTTCTCAAAGATAAAAAAGAATGTCATACTCCTAATTTCATTCACCAAGCCACAGTAAATGACATACATATCAATGCCAATCGTAAAAGTTGGTGAAACATAAATTCCAGAATTCTACACACGAAATCCAGAAATCACAAGAAAAAGATGGCCAATCCCATAAACTGGACATCGACGCACCTAGAAAGACACGCCCCATGCACAGTCGAACATCGACGCACCTAGAAAGATACGCCCCATGCTCTAGCATCACCGCACCTAGAAAGATACGCCCCATGCACAAATAAACATCGATGCACCTAGAAAGATACATCTCATGCATAAATAAACATCGATGCACCTAGAAAGATACACCCCATGTAATGTCTAACATCGACGCACCTAGAAAGATACACCCCATGCAAAGTCGAACATCGACGCACCTAGAAAGATACCACCCATGCATAGACGAACATCGACGCACCTAGAAAGATACGCCCCATGTCCCGACTTATTGAGCCGATTGCTCCACGAAGTAAATAAACATCGATGCATCTAGAAAGATACACCCCATGCATAATTAAACATTGACGCACCTAGAAAGTTACGACCCATGTGTAAACAAACATCTACGCACCTAGATAGGTACGACCCATGAAAGAAATGAGACGAAGCTCAATAAAATGAGGAACAGTCCTCCACATAGACAAAGAGACATCGCACATTGCTAGTCTAAACCATAAAATGATCGTCATGATCAAAGAGAAGTGTCAATTACAGTAAGCTAGTAAATATATGAGCTTAGCTTCATGTCCCATAACCACTAGCTTGACTTAAATATTTACGAACAAATTGTAGATATCCACTAGAAAATTGTCACAAGAGTTTCAATCGAACAAGTCCAAGAATTAACCGACGAAGTAAACGCAAGCGTTTCATACCACTTGTTTTACTAAGCCGTTTAATTAGATTTCTCATACGAGTGAGGTAAAGGTTTGTATATACTAATAGATTGGAAATCGGTTTGAGAAAACGAGCTTTGTAATAAAATAGTGTTGAAATCACTTGAAGAAAGAGTTTTGATATTTACTACTAGTACAGAAAACCTTTATATTTTTAAGTGACAAATCATAGAAGTGATTGTGGAAACAATCAATTCATAAAGATACACATCCGAAGAAGTGAATAAAATCCAAGAAATCGATACCGAATCCATCAAAGTGGATATAACCTAAATTTCCAAAGAAAATGTCATCAAAGTTGATAATAAATGATAGCAACAAATAGGAAACCACACGAATCGATTAAAGTTGGAAATTCAAGCAACTAGGCAAAAAAGCATAGTAGGCAGATAGGAGCAGGTCGGTCAACTGGACTCCCTGGGTCGGTTGACCGAACCAGAGGTTGGAAGTGCTCGGGCACCAGGTCGGTCGACCGGCCCAGGGGCTCGGTCGGCCGAAGCCTATAACCAGCACTTCGAAAACAAAGGCAGGAAGTGCCTGGGTAGCAGGTCGGTCGACCGGCCCAGGGGCTCGGTCGGTCGAACCTGTATACTTGCACTTCCTACCCTATTTTAAAAGAGGCGCAAACCTCAACCAAATTGCAATTGCACGAGCAACGGCGCTAAGGGTTTATTCCAATCGACTACCCGACCATAGAAGCTCTTTGGTTCATCATCAAAAACATGATCAAAACATCAAAGTTATGATTTTTAAAGAATTGAACCCAAAAGACCAAAAGTTTGTATATTCACAAAAGCAATCCTAATCCAAATCAAAATCAAATGCACATGAATAAGTGTTAGGAATTCATACCCAACAATCGAAGATAGTTATAGACTAAGATGTGAGATAAAAATCTCACCTTTGAACCCAAACGATTGAAAACGAAGCTTGGAAGCAAAGGAGAATCAACCACTCTTCAAATCCAACTCAAGAAGCTTGATTCTAAGCTTTAAAAGGGGAACTTTCCCAAAGTTAGGTTTAGGAATTTCTGAAATTGATAAGAGAATGAGTTGGAGAAGAAGAAGAGAAGCTTACCAATGGGTTCTTCTATTAGTTTGGAGCTAGAGTTTGATTTGCAAAAGAAAACTAGGGCTTGGAGTTTTAATTTCCTCTTCCACTCTCCATTGTTATGAAAGCTTGAATATTAGGAATTAGAAATGAAGTAATGAAGAGGATAAGGGGTTGGGACTGAATACATAAGTGGGGTTATTGGGCTCAGCCCAAACCAAAGCCCTAAATGAAAAAGTAGCAAAAATCAACTTACTCCAAACATATCGAAACCTATACTCAAAAAGGTCGCAAACGGTATTTTAAACTCAATGGGAGTGGTCCCGAGTCCTAATTCGACCGTATGCAAAAAGTATCCTTTCGGACTAAATTCCGAGTATCGATAAAATATTTAAATATAAAAATCGATAAATATGCGGGTTGTTACAGACTCCCCTCCTTAAAGAAATTGCGTCCTCGCAATATTTAAGAAGAAAATATAAAGTAACAACCATAAAAGCATATTTAACACAAAAGAAATTTGAAATAAAAGGTTCACCTTAAAGAGTACGGGAAAGTAAGTCCGTATGTGATCGCTCGATGAACTCTCTAGACTCCCAAGAACAATCCTTAGGATTTGAAGACCATTGAAACTTCACAAGCGGAACATCCTTATCTCGAAGTCATTTGACTTCCGAAGCAATAATACGAACAGGATGCTACTCATAAGTTAAATTAGGCGAAACTTCAATCTCTTCCACAACACCGGGCTCAAGAATAGAATCGGAATCTCGAAGGCACTTCTGTAATTGGGAAACGTGAAACACGTCATGCATGGTAGAAAACTGAGCCGGTAATGATAGGCGATAAGCCATGGAACCAATACGTTCAGTGATAGGAAATGGCCCAATATATCGAGGCGCTAACTTTCCCGATCGACTGAAACGTACAACACCTTTCATAGGTGACACACGAATAAACACAAGATCTCCCACAGAAAACTCTAACTTCCTTCTTCGGTTATCGGCATAGGATTTTTGTCTACTCTGGGCTTCTTTCATCCTATGTCGAATAAGTTCAATCTTTTCTGTGGAATCACGAATAAAATCTGGACCTAAAACCAGCTTCTCACCGGCCTCAAGCCAACAAGAAGGAGATCGGCATGGCCTTCCATAGAGTGCCTCGAAAGGTGCCATACCAATACTAGATTGGAAGCTATTATTATAGGAAAATTCAACAAGAGGAATATGATCTTCCCAGCTTCCACCGAAATCAAGCACACAAGCACGAAGAAGATCTTCAAGAGTTTGATTCACACGCTCGGTTTGTCCATCGGACTGGGGGTGATAAGCGGTGCTAAAATTAAGCTTCGTTCTTAAAGCTTTTTGAAGACTCTTCCAAAATCCACTAGTAAACAATGGATCACGATTACTAACAATAGAAGTAGGAACTCCATGCAATTTAACAATTTCTTCAATAAAAAGTTTGGCCAAAAGAGGTACGGTCCGATTGGACCGAATGGGAATAAAATGGGCGGATTTAGTAAGCCTATCAACTATAACCCATAAGCTATCATGACCCGAACGAGAATGGGGAAGGCCGTCTATAAAATTCATGGAAATTTGATCCCACTTCCAAATTGGAATTCCTAAAGGTTGCAATAACCCACCGGGCCTTAACGAGTTGGCAAGTCACGCAACACTTAACGAAGTTAGTGATGTCAAGTTTCATTCCCTCCCAATAATATAGTCGCTTCATATCTGCGTACCTTTTACTACTACCGGAACGAATGGTAAATTTAGAACGATGGGGATCTTCTAAAATGTCTTCTCGAAGATCACTAATATTTGGCACGATAAGGCATACCAAATTTCCGTATGCCGCCATGAGAATCAATATCAAAGTCTTTCAAACCTTCAATATCAATTCTATCCTTAAAATTTTGGCCAAGAAGAGCGAAGTCGGGATCTAGCCTTTGAGCTTCAAGAATGCGGTCTAAAAGAAAAGAATGAGCTTCAAGGCTACATAAAGCAAGAGATGAACATAAATTGGATCCACGATCTTGAATCTCACAAGTGGATAAAGTCTCGAGATCCTTTCACTCGAATATCATTATTGAAACAACTGCTTGTTGTTTACAACAAGTGCATCGGCGACACGATTACCCTTACCGGGGGTATAAAGAATATCAAGATCATAAGGAGCAAGGAACTCGAGCCAATTATGAAGTTCCTTATGAGAAAATAAATATTCCAAAGATTTATGATCGAGGTGGATAACAAATCTCTCCCTCAAAAATGATGATGCCATACTCTAAAAGCGAAAACAACAGCCGCGAGCACTAGATCATGAGTGACACACCTAGTCTTGATCGACTTTAATGATTTAGAACCACAAGTGGTAGATCGTTCTCTTTCGCAAGAGGACGACACCCACACCAATATGTCTAGCATTGGTACAAAATATAAAATCTTGGTTCCCTTCGGGAAACACAAGAATAAGAGTATCGGAAAGAAAGAATTTCTTTTGAATAATCTTCTTTCTCGAAAAGCTAAAACTTTCAAAATTACATTTATCTTTATGTAATAATCTTTCTAGAAAAATTTACATTTTTACAAGTCAATATATCGTGTCTAATTGTCTCATCAAAGCGTTTAGGAAATTCCTATCGACAACGTTGATCAAGCGCATCGACCAGAATTCTTAAAGCACTCAACGGGCAATACAATCACAAAATCATCTTCTATATGAATGTTTCTTAAAAACCTTTAAGAATATTCTTTGCTCGTTTAAGAACAAAATCAAATCGTACTTATGAATAAATCTTATGAAAAAGATTTACAAAATTTTAAATTTCTATTTTCATCCAAAATCAATAAATACAAAAATGAAGTTATCGAGATATTCATAGAATACTCTATTTATCAAATGGATGAAACAAGATGGGCAAACTGAAAGATATAATAAGTCATTCATAAGAATCATAACGAGTGCGGAGTGCGGTAAGTGGAATGCCAACTTCCGCAACTCGTAGCAAATGAAAACCGGTGGTAAGGTCAAACTGAAAAGACCTTAGCACCACACAAAAGATTACTTAGGTGATAATCCTAAGACAAGCTCAAAGATTCCGGAAAATTCACAACCACCCAAATGAGAGAAATAACGCTCTACTCAACATGTAAGCTTAAAGAATAAAATGATGCCATCAATTTTTAATTCAAAATCATAAAGGAAAAATAGAAATCTGCTTAACATATTGAAAATGTCAAAGATGAATAGTCCACTCGAGAAAAATAGGATATAGGCTTCATTAATGATTAAGTCAATCCTATCGCACAAATCAATTCCGGAGCCTAAGTAAAAATATCGGCTCGGAAAGAAAAATCATATAAAATAATTTTCGACATCAAATAAAATCAAATTGAGTGTTGCGGATCTACCATCCGGATTCACAATTCTCAATGAAGACATCAAGCCCAAAATAATTTTAAAGAAAAAGAATCACAAGTTCTTTTGATATAAAATAGTGAGATGAAACCCATATCAAAAAGAACTCGAAAAGGAAAATCATAAAACAAATGTAGTCAAGGATTGAATGAGAAATACCTTGACCAAGAGAAGTGCCACTAGGGGCTTGCACTGCATTGAGCTCTCCCTCCATCTTACTTTAAAGTACGGGACATGCAGTTATATGGTGACCCGAATTTTTGCAATAGCGACAAAAGAGGGGTTTGGAGCACTCCCTTGCATAGTGGCTCGTGGAACCACAATTGTAGCATTGTCCATGATTAGAGGTAGGTGCTTTTGCTACCGAGGTTTGTTGCTTCCCTTTCTTATTAGAATCGGGGCCTTTGAATTTGATAGGCCTCTTCAAGTTATTGTCGAAGTTCTGTTGGGCACGCACAACTTCAACATCACCTTCATTATCGGCCTCTTCAAGACGAAGAGCGATATCAATAAGCTGATCATATGAAACCTCAAGTTTTAGGAGTAATGGCTTCTTAAGATTCTTATTCAAGCCATAGACGAATCTCTGATTTTTCTTCATTGGGGTGTTAATGTATTCAACCCCGTATTTGGAAAGAGATTCGAAAGATGCGACATAGTCTGTCACAGAAGATTCACCTTGAATAAGGTCGATAAAACGCCGGGCCAAAGCTAATTTTTCAGCCTCCGGCACAAATTTCAATTCGAATCTTCCCCGGAATTGCTCCCAAGTAAGATCCGCTTCAATGATTTCAGAAACCAAGAGCTCATACCGATCTAATGCTCTTTCTTGGAGCATGCTAGAAGCCACTTGGACTCGATGTAGGTCAATAAGATTCATGCGAGTAAAGATACGATCGCATGATTTGAGCCAAGCTTGAATTTCAATAACACTCTCGGATCCCTTGAATGGCCTACCACCTAAATCGGTGTAGTCTCTGCACAAGCGTGCAAAACCGGATCTAGGATGTGTAGGCTCCGGATTGGAACCGGCTGCTTGAGCGTTCTTTACTGGATCAAGAAGCTGCTGGGCAGACATAAATACTCCATCCTGGGGAGTAGCACTAGATTGACTGGCGCTGGGACGGCCTGGTCTAACCATTTCTCTTCCTTTGGAAAGAAAGAAAGAAGAAGAAAAATTATTCTTAGAATGAATATCAAACCGTCATGATCGATAAAACAAGGAATCATAAAGAAAATAGGATGAATCGATACGAAGACTCGAATTAAATCCTAAAGCACGACTCCTAAGATGGACTTAGGATGATGATCCTTGTTATAATATTCCATATTGTTCCGAAGTTTGGCTTTGATACCAAGCTGTGACGCCCCACCTCTATACCCACGCTAGCCAAGAACACTACGGTGTAATGCTGTCAACTAGCACGAAGAATAAGGCTGTTGAGGAGCGACCATCCGTGTAATTGCTATGCGCGAGCATCGATATGCCAGATAGTATAACATGCATTTCTTTATCAAGAGGAAATCCGACATGCCGACACAAACTCAAAACTGCTACAAAGTGGCTATAATATCTTCGAAAACTAATATAGAAATAAACATAACATAAATCAGTCACAGACAATTCATATCGCAAAGGCGGAAATAGATATGAATATTACACATAAAAGTGTATATCAGAGTAGTGGTCTAATAAGATCCACAACATCATAAAAGAATAGATACAAGTGCAAGACAAAAGAATATGTATACATCAAGGAGTCTATTTCTCAAATGCATACAACAAAAACTACTAAACTAAAGTAGTTAGCCAAAATTCAGAAGATGGTTTCAGATAGGAAGCCATGAGGAAGCACCTGTAATATCTCAGTCTGACCCGAGTATTATTTAAGAAGAAACTAATAAACGGATCAGTCTAGCTATAAATATCAGATGAAATGATATAGAATAAGATATATGACTCAACGTATAATAATCACAATGCCAAGCTGTGATAAATAAATAATTGAAAAACCAATAAGAGATTAATCAATATCGCAAGGATCTTCTCAAAGATAAAAAGGAATGTCATACTCCTAATTTCATTCACCAAGCCACAATAAATGACATACATATCAATGCCAATCGTAAATGTTGGTGAAACATAAATTCCAGAATTCAACACACGAAATCCAGAAATCACAAGAAAAGGATGGCCAATCCCATAAACTGGACATCGACGCACCTAGAAAGACACGCCCCATGCACAGTCGAACATCGACGCACCTAGAAAGATACGCCCCATGCTATAGCATCGACGCACCTAGAAAGATACGCCCCATGCACAAAAAAGCATCGATGCACCTAGAAAGATACATCCCATGCATAAATAAACATCGATGCACCTAGAAAGATACACCCCATTCAAAGTCGAACATCGACGCACCTAGAAAGATACACCCCATGCATAGACGAACATCGACGCACCTAGAAAGATACGCCCCATGTCCCGACTTATTGAGCTGATTGCTCCACGAAGTAAATAAACATCGATGTACCTAGAAAGATACACCCCATGCATAAATAAACTTTAACGCACCTAGAAAGGTACGACCCATGTGTAAACAAACATCGACGTACCTAGATAGGTAAGATCCATGAAAGAAATGAGACGAAGCTCAATAAAATGAGGAACAGTCCTCCACATAGACAAAGAGACATCGCACATTGCTAGTCTAAACCATAAAATGATCGTCATGATCAAAGAGAAGTGTCAATTACAGTAAGCTAGTAAATATATGAGCTTAGCTTCATGTCCCATAACCACTAGATTAATTTAAATATTTACGAACAAATTGTAGATCTCCACTAGAAAATTGTCACAAGAGTTTCAATCGAACAAGTCCAAGAATTAACCGATGAAGTAAACGCAAGCGTTTCATACCACTTATTTTACTAGGCCGTTTAATTAGATTTCTCATACGAGTGAGGTAAAGGTTTGTATATACTAATAGATTGGAAATCAGTTTGAGAAAACGAGCTTTGTAATAAAATAGTGTTGAAATCATTTGAAGAAAGAGTTTTGATATTTACTACTAGTACAGAAAACCTTTATATTTTTAAGTGACAAATCATAGAAGTGATTGTAGAAACAATCAATTCATAAAGATTCACATTCGAAGAAGTGAATAAAATCCAAGAAATCGATACCGAATCCATCAAAGTGGATATATCCTAAATTCCCAAAGAAAATGTCATCAAAGTCGATAATAAATGATAGCAACAAATAGGACACCACACGAATCGATTAAAGTTGGAAATTCAAGCAACTAGGCAAAAAAAGCATAGTAGGCAGATAGGAGCAGGTCGGTCAACCAGACTCCCTGAGTCGGTTGACCGAACCAGAGGTTGGAAGTGCTCGGGCACCAGGTCGGTCGACCGGCCCAGGGGCTCGGTCGGGCGAAGCCTGTAACCAACACTTCCAAAACAGAGGCAGGAAGTGCCTGGGTAGCAGGTCGGTCGACCGGCCCAGGGGCTCGGTCGGCCGAACCTGTATACTTGCACTTCCTACCCTATTTTAAAAGAGGTGCAAACCTCGACCAAATTGCAATCGCACGAGCAACGACGCTAAGGGTTTATGCCAATCGACTACCCGGCCATAGAAGCTCTTTGGTTCATCACCAAAAACATGATCAAAACATCAAAGTTATGATTTTTAAAGAATTGAACCCAAAACACCAAAAATTGGAATATTCACAAAAACAATCCAAATCAAAATCAAATGCACATGAATAAGTGTTAGGAATTCATACCTAACAATCGAAGATAGTTGTAGACTAAGATGTGAGATAAAAATCTCACCTTTGAACCCAAATGATTGAAAAAGAAGCTTGGAAGAAAAGGAGAATAAACCACTCTTCAAATCCAACTCAAGAAGCTTGATTCTAAGCTTTAAAAGAAGAACATTCCCAAAGTTAGGTTTAGGAATTTTTGAAATTGATAAGAGAATGAGTTGGAGAAGAAGAAGAGAAGCTTACTAATGGGTTCTTCTATTAGTTTGGAGCTAGAGTTTGATTTGCAAAAGAAAACTAGGGCTTGGAGTTTTAATTTCCTCTTCCACTCTCCATTGTTATGAAAGCTTGAATATTAGGAATTAGAAATGAAGTAATGAAGAGGATAAGGGGTTGGGACTGAATACATAAGTGGGGTTATTGGGCTCAGCCCAAACCAAAGCCCTAAGTGAAAAAGTAGCAAAAATCAACTTACTCCAAACATATCGAAGCTTATACTCAAAAAGGTCGCAAACGGTATTTTAAACTCAATGGGAGTGGTCCCGAGTCCTAATTCGACCGTATGCAAAAAGTAGCTTTTCGGACTAAATTCCGAGTATTGATAAAATATTTAAATATAAAAATCGATAAATATGCGGGTTGTTACAATTTCTATTTGCAGGTTCTCAGGATTGCTGTTGAAAGGATTTTAGTGAGATGTTCATTCTGGAACTTCCGCTTTCGTAGTGAGGAGTTCTTCTATGTCTGCAGTATGGCGCTCATCTTTCTAGATCATATGCTTTTGTAGTGAGGGGTTCTTTCTCGTTCTTTCATGCCGACAGAGTGACGTACTTCATTCTGGATCATTCGATTTTCCATGTTTGCATCGAGGCGTCTCTCTCTCAGCTGGAGCTGTCTTCTGATATCACCCGCATTGAATTGCTTCATGGTTTTTTAGGGTACTTCAAACACCTCATTATGGAAGGTGGCCTTGCCGGAGCTCGATAATGAGGTGTAATGGGCGGTGGCCTTACTAGAGCTTATTCTAGTTGTACCTGAGTCTTATTCATTGTTTTTTGTATTTTAATTAGCTACCTGCCAGGCATATTGGCAGCACCTTTGTTTTCAGTAATACACACACACACAAACACACGTGTGCTCTCCTCTACTTTAGAGGATTACACATTTCTCTCAAAAAAGTTAAATTTAAGAGTAATTATTATCTATTATAATTATTTAAAAATAATTATTACATAGTAATTAGATTTAAAAAGTAATAACTGTTTATTAATAATATTTCAAAAATAAGTAATAATTATTTTAATAATGATTTAAAGTTAATTACTTTATTAACATGATTCTTAAAAAGTTATTACTTAAAGTTATTTAAGAACATTTAATTACTATGTTAAAGTTATTTAATTATATTTTTAAAATATTTTAATTATATTCCATTATTTATTCAAAGTGATTTAAATATACTTTAAATTTTAATTAAAGTTATTTAATTATATTGATTTAGGTTACCTAATTCTATTAATAGGTTAATTAATTATCATAGTAATATTATTTAAAGGTTAATTGATTAATGTATTAATAATGTTTCAAAGTTAATTAATTATTATATTAATTTTTTTTTGAAGTTAACTAATTAATGCAATAATAGTGCTTAAAATTAATATAATATATTATTAATGAGATTCTAAAGTTATTATTTTGAATGAGGTTTAACGATAATGAAATAGAAGGATGTTTATTATTAATGGAACCTTACCGACTTAAATAGTTATTAAATAAATTTTGTTAAATAAGGAAAGAGTTTTATAAGTGGTTTTGGGTATTTTTAAAGAATTTATAAATGAGTTTTGGAGATCTGAAAAGGAGGAGTTTTATAAATGGGGTTCTGTGATTTATAAAGAGTATTTATAAATAGATTGGAGATTTATAAGGAAATTTTATAAATAGATTGGAAATTTGTAAAGGAGATATTTATTTATAAGATAAAAGAGATTTATGAAAGGGAATGGTATTTTGAGTTATTTATATCCCCATTTAAATAACATTTAAGTTTGACCATCTTAATATGAATTAAAATAGAAAATTTCTCTAAATTTTGGTGAATATACTTATACAATTTTATAAGTATGTGAAGAAGGTTTCCAAGTTTTGAAAGGAATGATTTGTGAATATTCTTACCCCGATGAGATAAGTACATGAATATTTTAATACATATTTGAAATGTGATTTTAAATTAATGAAAGATTAATTTAAGAGGCTTGGTGGTTGCCATCAGAAATGTAATCTCTTTTGGAATGTTTTTTATTTGATGGTTAATCAAATCTTGGCCTAAATATGTAATCCTTCTTAATTTTGGCGGTACGGAAATATTCCCTACTTAACACAAAAGGATTTTAACTTTTGAAAATCTAGGAGAAACACAAGCATTATATGGTATAGTTACCATCGGTGGTGCTATACTATACGCATAGACTCGTTATGTTCTTCTAGGACAAATGATGAAGAGTTCCATCAACTTAAATGGTTAGGGGGTTATCCCTACTTTATATGTTGTCTGGTTATTTCCTAAAGAACCGGTATTGAGCATTCTGGAAAATTGGCGACTGGTTTATGAACGCTCGTTAAGCAGAGGAGTGTACTCATAAGAGATGACTAATATCATAACCACTCCAAAATCCATATACGGTTCTGTGGAGGAGTATCATGATATATTAAGATGTTTGAATCCATGTGTGATTCCGAGACTCGTTAGGGTATGGGAATCCATGTATGATTCCAAGATCTATTTGAGATGTGAGAAATCATGTGTGATTCTAAGACCCGTTGGGGTATTGGGATCCATGCGGAATTCCATGATCTTTTTTGATGGCGGTGCATGAGCTGGAATGTCGGACGTAGCCTCATCAGCGGTATGACTAAAACCAAAGATAAGAGGCATGGCTAGTAGGGTTGGCGAACCCTTAGAGTGCAGTTGGCACCTCCTAGATGCTACCTACAGTTGTTATTCATGCATGGAGCAAGGCATTCGGTCTTAGAGAGACTAGCTATGTTTTTTCCATGGTACATCACTAGGGATGCATGCTACTTTGGAAGGATATCTCTGATCCTTATGTAGGAGGACCAATTCTCAAAGTACCGAGAGTGCCTCCATGGAATCCTGCACCATTGGCGCATACGCCTTATCAGTTTTTGATTGTATACCAAATATTGTTGTGATTTACAACCATAAGCATCATAACTATTCGATGATTATTATTTTCACTCTTAGACATTATTATAGTATGATTGGATTTTTCTAATGTAAATGCTTTGTTTATCGTATGGTAAATACATGTCCCTGTTTATATGTAGCGTGGTCTTACGAGATACCTTTAATTTTAAAGTAATTTACAAGTTATAATAAATAAATTCCTTGTGAATTGAGTTTCTCATGCTAGTTTTACCAGACTGACCCGGGCATTGTTTTCTATAATCCTTGGGTCAACCCGAGCATATTTTCCATATTTAGTTAGATACTTTGATGCTTTCAGGAGATGAGCTGGATTCACCAAGACATATCCACTTATCTTATATTTTTTGGTTGTTTTGCTTTTCTTAATTCTTGTATGTATTTATTAGCAATTGTACGGACATGTTGTTATAACTGTCCCGTCTGAAATATGTTAGTGTGCTCTAATTTGTGTTATGTATGTATGTAAGATGATTTCTTTTTTGTAAAGATCTTGTGTATATTATATATTTATCTCGTCATGATGTGATATCTTGTTCCTTCTTTTCTTTCTTTCACCTGAATAATCTGTCTTTAGGCACTTGAATATTCAAAACATGAGTAATATGGATGTATTAGTATCGATTTCTAAGGGTCGAAAAGGCGGGTCGTTACATGTGGTATCAGAGCTTAAGTTGAGAGAATACTTTGGCCTTGGTGGGGTGATCTCATTATAGATAAGGTTAGTAATGCTCTAGAATGAGTAACTCGCTAGGGATGGGATTAGTGATATCCTTGAATGAGTTTGAGAGTATATAGGTAAGAATGCGTATTTGTTTTCATCATAATTTTTTTCTATTGTGTTGTTTGATTTGTTGAGTGAATTATGAATTATGGTCGATGTGTTTGGCCAACATTATCGATATGGATTTCTAACCACTTGAACATGGCTAAATCAGTACAATATTGTTTTAAATTGGTAAGTGAAATAATTTTACCTAGGAATATATTTTATATATACAAAAGAATAATTTTTCAGCTATATCTTGGTTGTCCCGGTTTGTTAGGAAATGATAATATTCCATCAGTATCATCTAGGATTTGATTAGTCCTACTTTCCCATTTTGATTTTTGACTATTATCTATTAAGCTATCTAGAACCTTCCTTTTTGAAACCTAATTTGGATAGACATGAAATATAGGAATATTTAAATGAACACCTTGTGAATTAAGTTTTACAATTTGACTAATAGGCGTTTGTTGATAATGTTGGTTTTGAGTTTTAATAAATGGTGTTTATTAAAATAAAGGTTAGAATATTTTGAAATAAATATTTTAGAAGTGATTTTATATAAAAATTTAATTATGTAAAATTTAATTTTTACAAAAGTTGTTCATTAAAGTTAAAATATTTTAAATTAAATATCTAGGAAATAAATTTGTAAAGATGATTTTGAACGAAATTTGAGAAATTAAATCCCAGTGCTTTTGGAAAATGGTTTTCAAAATTTTAATAAGGTAATAATAATATTATTTGAAGATATTTATGAATATAGGTATTTTAAAAAATGGAATTTTTTGATAGTTTTGTGGTGATCAGAATAATCTTCTAAGCAATGATCGGATGTTTGCTTAAGCGAATGGTATTGTGCACTTCGTAAATTATTCTCTTTGTTATTGTATGGTCGGGACGAGTTTGAATCCGAACGAATCCAAAGAAAATTGGAATTAGATATTTCATTGAAAATATTTAGCTGGAAATATACATATACATTTATATATATATATATAATATTGTTTCAAAATGGATTTTAACAAGAAGGAAGGTGTATCTAAATTAACTGGTTTGAGTGGCTTGAAAATAACTAATATGGTAGGAGATGTGTACGGATGATAGACACTTCTCTTAAGTATTGCCCTTCTTTGTAAGAGAATATATAATATTGTCTGGGAGTATCCAGTTCCTTAGTTTCATTTTGGGGTTACTCGGCCTATAGGTATACATATTATGTTATGGATTAAAAAATATATAATACTTTTTTAAAAGTTTTTGAAATAAATATCTAAGTATTTGACTCTTAATTTTCCAAAATATGAAGGTAACTTGATTTAAGAATCGGTTAATAAATGAAGTTTTAATAGGGTTAAATTTTTAAGAACGTTTAATAAACTATGTTTTATTAAACTATGTATTTTGATTTTTCTTGACATCTTGGAAGTTAAAAAATTATTTGATTTCGTTAGGATGACTAATAAACATTTTTACCTCTGAGTTTCTAAAGAAAAGTAGGTTCTAGGACGGAGTTTAAATACCGACATCTTACCATTCTTAGTTATTTACCAGACTGAATAGATAAAGAGGTTGTATTGCTTGACTCAGTTGTAAGACCCAAATTATTTTGTACCTCCATCTGAATAGTTAAAAGTGAACAGAATTAAAACTTGGATGTTTTGTATGCACTCTTAAAACGAAAGAGAGTATTTTACAAATTAATAAATTAAAAGGATTTTATAAAAAGATTTCATAAAAAAAGTTGCGTCATTTTAAAATATTGAATCTAAATTTTAATTTTGTGAAATATTTTCATAAATTTGAGAGGGTTAAAAAAATTGGGTTAGTGAGAACCTTTAGATGAGTACGTAGGTTGTAGGTAGATCATTTCCTCTTCTCATATAGTTTTCGATCTAAGATTTGAGTATATGACTTGAGGTGTTTCACACCATTATGAATAAGGATTTATCATTCGATTTTTGATGGCAAACACTTGGTGAGGGTTCTTACTGTGGAGCCAAAAGTTTTCTAGCATAGTTTATGGCTATGTAAGGAGAATGAAGGTTTCTAATTAAGAAGCCTGATTAGTGTCCGCACAAGAAAGTCGGATGAGCGATACTAGTTTAGAAGTGAAGTTATATATTCGAGTTGTGATCGAATCAGATTCTCTATGTGAATGATTTATGAATATCATACGAATTTATGAATAGTATTGGGTGTTCATGTGGTCAAAATTTAAGGACAAAATTCTTTTTAAGAGAGGGAGAGTGTAACGACCCAGAATTTTATCACTTTAATTTTTTAAATATTTAATTAGTTCTAAATATTCAATTAAGTTTTTTAAAAGAAAATCTATGTTTCAAATAATTATTCAATTTTCCATGATGTATTTTAATTTAATTTATATAAATTTTTAATAATTTTTAATTTGGAAAATATTTAAATTATTATTTGACGTATTTTATGTCAAATGTTGGCATTTTCTAAATTTAACAGAATTTGATAACCGGTGTGTTTTATTATTGTTTTGTGATAACGTTACAATTTTGTATGAATCATATTTTATTTTCTATCATCTGCGGCTCGTATGCAGACATGATATTGCATGTCAAAGTATCCCAAACTAACTGTTTAAATTTGAAAACAAAATTAAAAATACAAGTACAAAGCAGCACCATAACTCAGCATACATGTCTACCCCCTTGCCTTTTTCTTCCTTGCCCTTGTCTTCTCTTGTCTCCCTTGTCCACATTGATTTTTGACCTCAATTTAAAACTTGGTCTACTTGATGTTGAAGTGGGTTAGCATATATGATGTACTCAGAAAAGCAAGGCTTCTTCTTCTCCAGTTTTGATTTCATTGTTGATTTCCAGTAAAACTTAGAAAATTTACGTCCTTTCAAAAATCAGATTGTCCCAATCTACCAACTTTCAATCCAATCATTCAATTAGAAAGTTGCACATAATATTCTCCAGTATTTTTAAAAATTGACCGAATTCGATTTCGTCTAGAATCGAGAGTGATATCCCAATTTCATAATAAGAGGGAAGATTTGTTTAAAAAGTTCAAAAGTTAATTTATCATGATCCAGGAGGAATTACTCATCGTCGTAGGTGTCATTAGGTTCATATGTAATCGTAAGATTTTTTGTGAATTTTCGGCACGTTTCTATGATGATAATCAACGTTGATTGAAGATTAGGCTTGGCGATGGTTGGAGATTTGGTTGTCATTAGGCGGAATGGAGTTTAGCGTTGGGTTCGTGGAGGAGAGGGGCACCTTGCGGTCGAGTTTGGTGAAGTTCGAAGACAAAAATTGTCGCATGTTTTGAAGCCTAGATGCTTTTTTTGACTGGTCGATTATCGTTCACGATGATTAGAGGTGGTGGCGAGTGCGGTGTTGGAATAAGGAGGCAAAGGCGAGTTTGTAGGTGGCCTTGGGGCATCAAGTAATGGAGCAAGGTGTTTGTTCACATGCATGGTGCACATTTGTGCACACAGTTCTTCGAGTTTGCAAAATAAGAAGGAGGAAGAAAACACTATAGTGAATGTCGGTGTAGGTTTCTCCGATTTGGACCTTGTCCTATTAGCTTGGGGTGAGGATTTACTTAAATTTAATTATGTTTTAAATTAGTTAAACTTGTGAAAAATCATAACTCACTCGTTTTACATCCGATTGACACGGGATTTTTGCGTTGGGTTCTTATTAATGAATACAACATTTTAACATAAAATGTTGATTAGTGTGGTGCATTATAATTTAATGATAAATTAATACTTCTTAATCATTATTACATTAATTTGTATTAGTTAAATTAATTTTACTTAAAGGGTGTTGTCTATTTCGCCAAATAAACACCATTCTATTAAAGTAAATTGAATAGGGTAATTTGAACATCTGTTTAGCGGAATAAAACATCGTTCCGCTAATACAATAAATTTAATATTTAAGTAGTAGAATAAGTCCCCATTCTACTATTTTATATATTTGAACATCTGATTATACACCGTTAATTGATATACCACTTTGAATAAGTGATATGTTAACCAATAAAGGCTAATTGTTGACTTTATTTACATAGTCTTGATTTTGTAAATATTAGTTGTTAGCTTGGAAAGTTTAATTGAATGATATGGTACCCTACTTAAGTGCTATTGTGATCGTTAAGCCTCTTTCAATTTTGAAAGGTTAATTAATGATTTTAAAGTTAATTTAAGAATAATTATTATCTATGATAAGTTTTTTAAACAATTATTACTTAGTAATAATATTTAAAAGGTAATAACTATTTATTAATAATGGTTTAAAAATAATTAATAATTATTTTTAATAATGATTTAAAATTAATTACTTCATTAATATGATTCTTAAATGTTATTTCTTAAATTTATTTAAGAATATTTAATTACTATTTTAAATTTATTTACTTATTATTTTAAATGTTTTAATTATATTCTAATTACTTATTCAAAGTGATTTAACTATGCTTTAAATTTTAATTAAAGTTATTTAATTATATTAATTTAAGTTATTTAATTTATACGTTAATTAAAAATCATATTAATAATATTTAAAGGCTAATCGATTATTGTATCAATAACATTTTAAAGTTAATTAATTATTATATTAATATTGTTTTGAACCTAACTTATTAATACAATAATAATGCTTAAATTTAATTTAATATATTTTTAGTGAGATTCTGAAGTTATTATTTTGAATGAGGTTCAAAGATAATGAAATAGAAGGATGTATAAATAATAATTTTTTATTTTAAGTAATTTTAAATAATTAGTCATTTATCAATGAAACCTTGTCGACTTAAAGACTTTATTAAATAAGTTTGTTTTAATAAAGGAAGAGTTTTATAAATGGTTTTGGATATTCTAAGAGAATTTGTAAATGAGTTTTAAAGATCTAAAAAGGAGAAGTTTTATAAATAGATTGGAGATTTATAAAGAAATTTTATAAATAGAATGGAAATTTATAATTAAGATATGTATTTATAAAATAAAAGAGATTTATGAAAAGGAATGGTAATTTTTGTTATTTATATCCCCATTTAAATAATATTTGGGTTTGATCATCTTAATATGATTTGAAATAGAAAATCTCTCTAAATATTGGTGAATATACTTATACTATTTTATAAGTATGTAAAAAAGGTTTTCAAGTTTTGAAAGGAATGGTTTGTGAATATTCTTATCCTGATGAGATAAGTATATGAATATTTTAATATACATTTGAAATGTGATTTTAAATTAATGATAGATTAATTTAAGAGGCTTAGTGGTTGCCATGGAAAATGTAATCTCTATTTGGAATGTTTGTTTCTTTTATAGTTAAATAACCGATTATCAAATCTTGGCCTAAATATGTAATTGGTCGTACGGAAATATTCCTTACTTAACACTGAAGGAATTTAACTCTAGAAATATCAAGGAAAAATACAAAGATTATATGGTATGGTTACCGACAGTGGTGCTATATTTTACATTTAAACTAGTTTTATTCTTTTAGGATAAATGATGAGGAGATTCGTCTACTTAAAAGGTTAGGAGGTGATCCCCGCTCTTACCTATTGTCTGATTATTTCTTTAAGAACCAGCATTGAGCATTCCGAAAAATTGACGATTGGTTTATGGAGCTCACGGTAAGAGAGGAAGTGTACTCGTAAGAGATGACTCATACTGTAACCACTCCAAAAACCATATACGTATGTATGGAGGAGTTTCACGATATATTAAGATGTTTGAATCCATGTGTGATTTTGAGACCCATTTTGGTATAGGAAACCATATTTGATTCCAAGACCCGTTAGGGTATTGGGATCTACGTAGGATTCCATGATCTGTATAGATGGCGGTGAATGAGCTAGAACACCGGACACAGCTTCGTCAGAGGTAATGAATAAAACCAGAGATTGGAGGCATGGCTAGTACGATTGGCAAACCCTTAGGGTGTAGTCGACTCCACTTAGATGTGACCAACAGTTATTATGCATGCATAGAGAGATGCACTCAGTCTTAGCGAGACTAGCTATGTTTTTCCTATATTACGTCACTAGGGATGTATGATACTTCAGAAGGATATCTTTGATCCTTATGAAGGAAAACAATTTCTCAAAGTACTGAGAGCACCTCCATAGAATCCAACACAATTAGCAAACGCGCCTTATCGGTTTTTGATTATATATTTAGTATTGATGGGATGTACACTCGTAAGCATTGCAGCTACTTGATTATTATTATTTTCATCCTTAGACATTATTATAGGATCATTAGGTTTTCTAATATAAATGTTTTGGTTATCATAAGGTAAAAACCCATCCGTGTTTATGGCGACATGGTCTTATGAGATACCTTTTATTTTATAGGAATTTACAAGTTATAATAAATAAAATTCTTTGTGATTTGAATTTCTTATGCTGGTTTTACCAGACTGACCTGGGTAATGCTCGGGTCAACCCGACTATATATTCATATTTAGCTGGATACCTTGGAGCTTTTAGAAGATGAACTGGATTCTCCAAGACGTATTCACATATCTTATATTTTTCTTCTATTTTGTTGTACTTGATTTTTGTATGTATTTGTTAACAATTTTAAGGACATATTGTTATAACTATCCAGACTGAAATAGATTAGTGTGCTCTGATTTGTGTTATGTATGTATATATAAGATGGCTTATTTTTGTAAAGATCTTGTATATATTATATATTTATCTCATCACCATGTGAGATTCTGTTCTTCCTTTTCTTTCTTTCACCCCAACAATCTGTCTTTCTAGCACTTGGATATTCGGCACGTGAATACCATTGATGTATTAATGTCGATTTCTAAGAGTCGAAAAGGCAGTTTGTTACATTTTCTTTATAGAAATTTGACAATGACGTTCGATGTCTGGTGAACCGTACGTATATGATGCAATCACCGAAGCATGGTAGCATGTGGCCAAGACTATTGCAAAGGTAGCAAGGTGGATGTCCATAACATAAATTTATACCAATTGGTTTCCATTTAATAGTTATGTCTATTAAGGATAACAATTCTAACCTTACATTACACACACGATTACTTGCCTACCCCTTCCTATGGTAAAAAATTCTGATGAAGCCTTATCAACCCTTCCAAAACTATTTTCTACTTAATAATTCTGAATATGAAGCAGGCTTCTATAATTATCACAAAATACTTTTGAACGAGAAATAGGAGACTCTGCCATTTAAGACCTCAACCAAGGTAGACCCCATCATTTAAGATCTATTCCCAAGGTGGTTTTCTAATAATGTTGTTAATGGTCGATGGGTCTTAGCAACAATGACCCCTTGCCACTATTTAAGGCTTCCAACATTTAATGTCTAACTATTACCGCATTTATCCCAATAAAATGGTAGCCGTGTAAGAGACAGTTTCTAAGCCACTTAATATCTTTAAAAAGAACTAGGCAGACTTCTAACCATTTAATACCTATATTCTAGGCTGGTCCTCATCATTTAATACCTATTCCCAGGCGGACTCCTCACCGATACTATCGTTAGTACGGCTTTAGCAGTGGAGAGGCTGTACCCAAACCACCTAATACGTCATTAATAAGGACTAGATAGACCCCTGATCATTTAACACCTATTCAAAGGCAGGCCTTTGTCATTTAATACCTAATCCAAGGCAGACTCCTCACTGATACTATCTAGTTGACATTGCTTGGAATCTCACTAGATTACTTAATACTTCTTTTTTGGAGAGGCGAACCCTTAGATTAGCCACTTGATACCTCAAACTTGAAGCGAACCCTTCCCGAGATATCCAATATCACTTTTAATTATAAATATAGAATCTCATTAGTTTACTTCTTTCTATAGGAATACGGGCCCTAAATAGCCACTTAATACCTCAACACTGAAGTGAACTCTTTTAGAGACATCCTTATTTATTTGGAATCTCACCATGTTACTTAATATTTCATTTTAGGAGAGAAGAGGATCCTATAACCACTCATTACCTTGAACCAGAAGCAAACTTCTATAAATATATCCCCCACCACTCCTAATTCCAAATTTGGACCATTTAATACATATCAATTAAGAAAGCAGGCTCAATCTCTCACGTCTTCATAGATACTAGGATTAGAGATATCTCACATCAGTAGTAAGCGCACTCAACTACTGGTAGCCTCAAAGTGAAGGGTAGTCTTCCGTCGAGTGACTCTACTGACCTTTCATTACTAACCTATTAATTCCAATTAACCATCCTAAGTCTTTACTTATATTATCTTGGGTAGAAATTGGACTTAGATTACTAATCCTTTTTTATTTTAGGCAATAAAATTTACGTTAAATGCTTATCCACCCATAAATCCTCTTTTAATGCTTATAAGTGTCAGTTTGTCCATAAAATCCTACCAGACATTTCCTAAGACATTTATATATGATTACTAATTTCAAATTAGTAACCTTTCATATCTATTCCATTTTTGTGAGTCCCTTTTTATTCATTTGTCCTTATTAATTGTAACTTCCAAATTCATTTCCATTAATTGCCTATTAATTGGAGTTATGGTCTTTAATTAACTAACTATAACCCCTAATCTAATCCTATCCATTATTTTCCGTTAATTTCCCGTTAATTAGGATACAATCTTTTATTTTCTATTAATTATTCACAATTCCTATTTTATTGTCCATTAATAGGAATTACTGCATTTCTAAATTCTACCTATTTGCTTTCCTAGATATAATAATAACTAACGAACGTTATGCATAAATAACGCATGTATAAACGTTGTTCTCCTTTATTAATGCAATAAATACGTATAAACTACTCATTCTTATCCAAATATATCCTAGTCACTGTAACAACCTAAAATTTAACCAATAATAATTAATTCGTTAATTAATGAAATAATAGAATAACTTTGTGAAATTATTTGAATTGAGCCACAGGTGTTGCACCATTGTGTCCATTGTAATTTTCTGGTCAATTTCTATATATAGAATGTCAGAATCTGAGCTAATATGAGCAAGTTATGAATTAAACAAAAATAAAGATGAACCAAAATATATATGTATGTATGGGCTAGGCCGACCGCCGGTCGATAGGTCGATCGACCTAGGTACCAGGGCGGTTGACCCAGCTCAAACGAATGAAAGTTAATTTCATTCATTTGAATGTTTTACGCGTCATTTGAATTCTTTTATCCAATCCAGAACTTCTGTTCTTGCATCCGATGGCTCCTATTCAACCTATGAAGTGGTTGCATCCTATTCAATACTCAAATCCAACAATCCAAGATCCACTTCTACACCTATAAATAGAACCCTTGGCCTAACACTTTTTCTCATTCTATATTTTCTCCGCTTAGGCTCACCTTTTTAGAAAGGACTCTAAAAGGAATAATTTTCCAATGAGAGAATCTTTTTAATAAAAATATTTTAATACCCTCAAGTGGATCCGAAAAGACCAAAAAGGAGGTGCTTAGGACCACAGGTGAGTGATTGAAATTATTTAGATTTTTAAGTAATTTAAAATAATAGGGTTTCCAACGATTGTAGTTTTACTACGATTTTTGGACTAACCTTTTTTAGTAGTTTATTTACAATTTTTAGAATTATTTCAGTCTATTTCTTTTAGCTATTTTTTTGGTTGTTTTTAGTTTATTTCTATTAATTATATCTTTTCCGTTTATTTACAGTTTATTTAAAGTATTTAATTTATTTACTATTATTTATGCATTATTTACATCCTTTTCTTATGCTCTGGATTTTCTTCTATTTTCGGTTTTCTTTTATTTCTCCTTCTTCTTTTCGTATGGATTAGAACAGATTAACGCAAATATGGATTAAAATTATAAGAATACTTAAATAACAGAGGATAAGATGTAAATTGTAATAATAAAAATGGAATTAAGACTGAAATTGAGCCTAGTTATGATATTGATGTTAGAATTGGACTAACTAAAGATAATTGGCCTAGTTATAACTTAGAATTATAACTAAAAAAGAGTATAAGATGAAAGGAGCTTATTTTTTTACACTTAGACTTTTGGGTTAACTAAATAAGCTAAATTATAACGTAGGTTATAATAAGAAAAAGAACAGAATGAAGCTTATTTTAAGACTTAGGATAAATTAATAAGCACAAATAGCAAGAACAAAAGTAAAGTCTTATTCAAATAATTTGGCCAAGTTAATAAGCAAGAATTAAAGTAGGACCTGTCCCAAATAGCATTCCCTTATTATTTCTATGGACATGAGGTTTCACATAATCCTAAAGTGAGACGAGGGGCACACTTATGCTAATAATGGTAGTAATTGGTCAATAAGTAGAAGTTCAAATCATGGGGGTTTAGGCAATGGGCGCAACTAGACGTTTTTTGGATGACGGGCCAGTACCAATAGCATTTCCCCTATTTTCTATGGACACGGTGATCTTACATTAGCCTGAAGCAGTATGAGAGGCACGCTTATGCTGGAGCTTGAGGTAATAAGAAGACCCAATAGGTGGAACGACATATAACATGAGCATGGTGGCGGGTATGCGTGTAACTTCCATTCGGATGCTCAGTAATCGTTATGAGTTCCAAGCTCTTAGTATGTGTGCCTTTCATAGGCACCATTCCCTTCTGTGTAGGGAGCTATAACGTCTAGTCCACAGTAGATACTTTGCATGTCATTTGTAGTCACCATTTTTATGTAGGGAGTTATATAGCGTCTAGTCCGCAGTAATGTCTATGGAGTAACAGGTCGATCAAAGGGTAGAATCAGGATTTCAGCCTAATTATAGGATTAGGAATCCAGCCTAATCAAAGCAGCTATCAAAGAGAAGTGCAAACAATCAAAGTTAATCAATATGTTAATTCGTATTTATTTCCAACTTATTCCTTATCCCTATTTCCTTTGTTTCCATTTACATATTAGAACTCTTGTAAGGTCTATAAATTTTACTTTGCTTAAAGATTCTAGTAATTACTATCATTCACTAGACTTTTAGTTTGACCTACTCCTCTATTTTCCCCTTTTTCTCCCCCATAGGCAATCAAGGGCAAGGAAGATAGACCACGGCTTCTTGGAGATTTGTAGACCTTATCATGTATTCCTTATTTTCGTTTCCATTTTTTTCTGTCCTTTTATTGTACTGGCACTGTATTGAGGGAAGGTTTTTATTTGTACTCTATTTTTTTGATGAGACTGAGATTTTATTTTCATAAGACAATTGTGTTTGGGTATTTGGAACATATGTGGTTTTTCTGAAGTATTTATGAAGTATTAATTTTTAAATTCACTTATTGTTTTTAATTACTTCCGCTATGTTATTATCTATCTATTTTGTCTTGTGAATCTTAGTCTCTTGTAGCTTTAGTTATACCTACAACGCACCACACCTTTTAGTGTGTCCTTTTGGGTATACTAAGGGGTCGGAGTGTTTCACTTGGTATTAGAGCCTAAGTTTATAGGATTCCTGAAAATTTATTTTAAAGGTAAGTATTTTTCAAAATAACTTGTTTTAAAAGTAGTTTTCAGAAAATAACTATTAGAAATAGTTTTTATGTATGAAAGAGTTTTTATAAAAAAATCCCCTCAAGGTCCAGTTCAATCTTCTGTCGAATCTTTTAAGCCTAAGTTTTTCTTTTCTTTGCGTAGTATGACGGACTGGTTTCGTAGAGCTACGACACTAGAGGTACATCGGCAAGCGTCCAATACAACATCAGTAAGTGGAAATCCCTTTAATCCACCTACATTAGTCGATTTTTCTAAGCTATGCAAGGACTTCGCTAGTATAGGAGGCAGAACATGTCTGCCATGGAGAATTCAGGGGAGACGCGGGATAGGTTGGAGAATATGAAGCAAAGGTTTATTCGGTTAGGTTTGGAGGACCGATATAGTGGTCAACTTACATCTTGGCAGCTGAAGAGAGAGCTTGAGAAGGTTCCTACAAGCTCTTAGAATTAATGGAGGAAGGATAAGAAGGACAAGGACAAGAGGAAGGAGAGGGGACCTCAGAAGCGAAGCAAGAAAAGTGGGTAATGTAAGTATTGTAGAATGACTGGTCATCATGCAAAAGACTGTAAGAAGGAAAGAATGAAGGGAAGATGTTTCAATCGTAGACAGCTGGTCACTTTAGTAAGATTTGTCCTCCGAAAATGGGGCAGATAGTGAACGCACCGGCAGCACAGATTCAGGTTTTGGATACAGCACCTTCCAGCATTGGGCCAAATCGAGGTGGAAAAACCTTTTTAGAAAGATTAATGTCTCTTTTTTATTTTTCCATTTAGACTCTTTTTGATTTTGGAACATCACACCCCTTCATTACGATTCTTTGGTAGATTGTTTGCACTTAGACATCTCTTTAGTAGTAGACTCCATTGTTGTTTCAAACCCCGTAGGAGGATCGACACACGTGTCTATGATTTATAGGGGTTTGAAATTTTTTATCCTAGACGTGAAATTTGACTATGAGGCCTATGTATTAGAATTTTCGAGGTATAGGATGATTTGGGAATGGATTGGCCATCCACATATGGAGCTATACTAGACTACGAGAGAGTCGTCAGACTAAAGACATGCATTGGTAGGAATCTCGAGGTTTCTTACGACACGTAAGGGTCAGTTATGTTGAGCTTCCTTTATTCCCTCGATTCATCATCATCAGAGTTAGATTCGGTTCCTGTCATTAGAGATTTTCCAAACTTCTTTGTGGAGGTTAGGGGACTACCCCTTAAGAGAGAGATTGAGTTCAGGATTTATTTGACTTATAGTGCTAAGCCGGTAGCATTACCCGTGAGGCACATGGCACCTAGGGAGAGGAAGGAATTGAGCAATCAAATCCATGAGCTTTTAGAGAAAGGTTTCATAAGAAAGAGCATATCAGAGTGAGGAGCGCCAGTCGTCTTTGCTACTAAGGTGAATGATTCCCTTCGACTTTGAGTAGACTATAGAGAATTAAATAAGCTCACAAAAAAGAACCATCGTCCACTTCCTAGGATAGATGATCTTTTTGATCATTTAGTCGAATCTTCGGTATTCCCTTAGGTTGATTTAGCCACGGGATTCCATCAGCTTAGGGTTGATGATGATAGCATTAGTAAGACCGTATTTAGGACTCTAGATGGATTTTATGAGTGGTTGCTTATACCTTTTGGGCTAACCAATGCCCCGGCCTATTTCGTAGATTCGATGAGCCGCGTCTTTAGAGAAGTCCTAAATAAGGTTGTGGGTGTATTCATGGATGCCATTTTGGTGTTTTCCAAGAGTAAGGAGGAGCATGCTATTCTCTAAAGGAAGTTCTTTGTACACTTCGCATTCTTTAGTTGAAAACAAAATTTTTGAAGTATCACTTTTGGCATAAGGAAGTGTGTTTCTTGGGCATAGAGAAGGTCTACACATGGGAAAGAGTTTGAGAAACGGTTTTGTACATTTAGCTTCAGATTGTGAAAATCCAAACAGTGGTAGGCAAATATTAAAGATGTGCAATAGTTGAAGTTGTTAAGGAAAGGAGAAATTGCAGAAATTAAAATTGTTTCATATAAGTGGATTTAAAGGTAGTACCTTAGAATAAATATGAGCATAGGATCAAAACACTTTAAGAAAGGAAATGACATTTCCAAGGTTTAGAAAGGATACTCCTAGGGTAATAAGTAGAAAATTCCACTTTATGTCTAACCCAATAAAATGAAATTATTAGAATTGAAAAGAAGGATTGTCAATATTTTTAAAAGTGAATACTGGGTTTTTAGGAATATGGTAAGAAAATTAAATTGGTTTCTATATGATATAAATTTTGTTAAAAGTGAATTTTTTTGAAGAATTACAGAACGTATATAGTTCACTAGTTTCTTTGCAAGCAAACAAAAATTTAAAATATAAAAACCTAAAACATATGAAGTATCGGAAATGTAGATTACATTGTTGTAATAGATGTTTTTATGAAAATAAAGGGAGCATAGGCTATAACGCTACCGTGATAGTAGGTAACTCCCAAAGGAAATGTTTTTACTTAATATGTGAGGTTTATTTGTATTTATTTTCAATTAAATTCATACACTAGTATTTTTATGGGTTGTAGTAATAGTGTTTTACGCAACATCGGCTTTAAACCCAAATAAAAATGAGTTTTAAAAGATAATTTCTAAGAGTAGAAATGAAAATGATTTGTAAAATAAACTAATTATTTTAATAGGTATAAGAAAATGTTTTCTGGCTATGGATACATTAAATCAGTTTTAAAAATGAGTTTTTTGAAAAGAAAAGAGTAAGTTAGATATTAAAATATGTCTATCATAAGAGAACATAAATTAAACATACTTTAATCTATTGGAATGAAAAGAGTAATGCTATAATTTTCTATGAAACCAATAAAAACGTTTTGTGCAAGTTACAAGGAATGCATGAAAGAGATATACAAGTTATGGGAATACCATATTTTGTATAGCCTATTTCGAAAAATATAAAATAAGTTCCTTGTAATTTCACATAAACATGAAGTCCTCTTTTAAAAGGTTCATAGAAGATGTTGGCGTTAATAATTTCTAATAGAGAAAGTAGTTCCAATACGTTAAGGTATGAGATCGTTAGGTGTAATAAGAAGATGTTTTGAAAACACATAAGGATATCTTCAAGATATTCTAAAAGAAAATAGTTTGGTGAAAAAGTATGTGAGTGTTTGGAAACTTAACACAAGAAAAATTTGGAAATTCAAATTTTTACAGAAAACTAAAATAAGGGTTTTAAAAGAAAACGAGGAATAAGTTATGGACTTAGAATTTGAAAGTTTTTCCCTCTAGGTTTTGGAAATAATGTGAATTCAAAAGGCTGTTAAGATGGAAGGCTAGAAATATAAGATTTTAAGTAGCATAGTATTTTTGAATTTAATAGAAACTTAAAGATAGCAGCTTTAAAGACAATGGTTTTGGGATTTGATGTTTTATAAATTTAGAAACCTTAATTTTCAAAATGGAACTATAAACACCGAATCGAACTCCTAAATGTGAAGTAGATAGGAAACGAGGTATAACGGAAAAGGTGTAAGGCTATAAAGAAGACAGTAGTAATTAATTTTGGAAGTAATAATAGAGTTTCCATAAAGTATATAGGACCCTAGTGAGAACCTAGGAATGTTGATTCATGTGAGCAGACTAAAGAAGAATGGTAAATCATGCATGGTTGAGAATGAGTATCCTTGATTTTGGTAGAACTTGGGAGAAGCATCTTTTTTTAGAGGAATCTGCATAAGATAGTAGTTCTCAGCTGGCATTGGAATGGCACCTTCCGAAGATCTTTATGGAAGACCACGCAAGTCGCTTTCGTGTTGGATAGAGTCTATAGAGGATTGCCTTGGTTCTGACATGGTTGAGGAGACCTCGGAGAAGATTAGTTTGGTTAGAAGAAAATTCGTATCTCATATCTGTGTTTCGTTGATAGTAAATTATTGAATTTCCTATTTTCCATCTTTAGTTTTGAATAGGTTCTTTCCTTTATTATTCTTTGGAAGGGTAGAACTTAGGATTTAACCTATAGACGATAGGATTTGAAGAAACATGTTAATAGAACATGTTACGAATGATGTACGCCAGTGGTTGCAAGTGTTTGCTAATGGATGCTAATGGACGCATATACTTGCAATGGGCACTATTATCTCCTGGGGATCGACCTACCTAGGACACTAGAGCATATGCGTATGGATGTGTATATTTTATTTCATTTTCCATGGTTTCTAAAAATGGATGATTTTCACATGATTGTTGCATTTGGATGATGTTTGTAGCACACATATAGAACTGTCAGTTATCATTAGGGAATTTTCATTCATTTGGATACATGACACATACATGATTGCATAAAAGGAGTCAACTGAATTAGTGGACCGTCTAATCTTTTGCATTAGTTAAGGACATAGATACACACTAATTGCATAAGTATCATAAATTGCATTAGAAAAACTCAAGGACAATGGATGATGGTTGGGTAGTTGGTTATGGATAATGGACGAAAACATTTAGTACATTCTTTTATGCTTAGAAATTTCGAGGACAAAATCCCTTAAGGAGGAGAGAACGTAACAACTCGAAATTTAACCCATAATACAGTAATTAATGAAATAATAAACTAACTTTGTGAAATTATCAAAAATGAGCCACAAAAGCTACACCATTATTTCCGTGGTAAATTTCTGGTCAATTTCCATATATAGAACGTTAGAATCCGAGCTAATATGAGCAAGTTATGAATTAAACAAAAATAAAGAAGAATCGGAAAAAAATATAAATATAGGCTAGGTTGACCGGCAATCGACTTAGGCACCAGGGAGTCAACCCGCCTCAACCAACGAAATTTCATTTCGTTCGTTCGAACGTTGTATGCATATTTGCATTCTTTTATCCACTCTGTTCCTTCCGTTATATCATCTGATGGCTCCTATTTAGCTTATGATGTGGTTGCATCTTGTTCAATCCTCAAATCCAACGGTCCAAGATCCACTTCTACACCTATAAATAGAACCCTGGTCCTAACACTTTTTCTCATTCTAGATTTTATCTACTTGGGTTCACCTTTTCAGAAAGGACCCTAAAAGGAATAATTTTTCAAGGAGAGAATCTTCTTAATAAAAATATTTTAATATCCTCAAGTGGATCTGGGAAGACCAAAAGGGAGGAGCATAGGACCACAGGTGAGTGATCGTAATTATTGAGATTTTTATGTAATTTAAAATAATAGGATTTCCGATAGTTGTAGTTTTACTATGATTTTTGGAATAACCTTTTTAGTAGTTTATTTATAGTTTTTAAAATTATTTTCAGTCTATTTTTTTAGCTATTCTTTTGAGTTAATTTTAGTTTATTTCTGTTAATGATAACTTTTCCATTTGATTACCATTTATTTACAGCATTTTAATTTATTTACCATTATTTATGCATTATTTACATCCTTTCCTACGCTTTGGATTTTCTTCTATTTTTAGTTTTCTTTTATTTCTCCTTCTTCCTCGCGGATGGATTAGAATAAATTAGACGTAAATATGGATTAAAATTATAAGAATACTGAAATAATGAAAGATAAGATGTAAATTGTAAAGATTGTGATAAAATGGAATTAAGATTGAAATTGAGCCTAATTATGATATTGATGTTAGAATTGGACTAATTAAAGATAATTGGCCTGATTATAACTTAAAATTAAATAAAAAAAGAGTATAAGATGAAAGAGGCTTATTTTTTACACTTTGGCTTTTGGGCTAAGTAATAAGCTATATTATAACGTAGGTTACAATAAGAAAAAGAACACAATGAAGCTTATTTTAAGGCTTAGAATAAATTAATAAGCATGGATAGCAAGAACAAAAGTAAAGGCTTATTTAAATAATTTATCTGAGTTAATAAGCAAAAATTAAATTAGGACCTATACCAAATAGCATTCCCCTATTATTTCTATGGACACAGTGTTTTCACATAATCCTGAAGTGAGACGAGGGGCACACTTATGCTAATAATGGTAGTAATTGGTCAATAAGTAGAAGTCTAAAATCATGGGGATTCAGGAAAGGGATGCAACTAGATATTGTTTGGATGACGAGCTAGTACCAGCAGCATTTCCCCAATTTTCTATGGACATGGTGATCTCACATCTGCCTGAACTAGGATGAGAGGCACGCTTATGCTAGAGCTTGAGGTAATAAGAAGACCCTATATGTGGAACAACATGTAACATGAGCATGGTGGCGGTTACGCGTGCAACTTCCATTCGGGTACTCAGTAATCATTATGAGTTCCAAGCGCTTTGTATGTATGCCTTTCATAGGCACCGTTGCCCTCTGTGCGGGGAGCTATAACGTCTAGTCCACAGTAGATATTTTTCATGTCATTCGTAAACACCATTTCTATGTAGGGAGTTATATAATGTCTAGTCCACAGTACGGTCTATGGAGTAGCAGGTCGATCAAAGGGTAGAATTAGGATTTCAGCCTAATTATAGGATTAAGAATTTAGCCTAATGAAGCAGCTATCAAAGACAAGTGCAAACAATTAAAGTTAATCAATTATGTTAATTCGTATATATTTCCAGCTTATTCCTTACTCCTATTTCCTTTGTTTCCTTTCATATACTAGAATTGTTGTAAGGTTTATTACTTTTACTTTGCTTAAAGATTCTAGTAATTACTATCAATCGCCAGATTTTAGTCTGATCCACTCCTCTATTTTCCTCTTTTTCTCTCCCCATAGGCAATCAGGGGCAAGGAAGATAGAACACGGCTTCTTAGAGACTAGAAGACCCTATCATGTATTCCCTCTTTTTATTCCTAGATTTTTTTGTCCTTTTATTGTGCGGGTACTATATTGAGGGAAAGTTTGTGTTTGCACTCTAGTTTTTCTAATGAGACTGTGATTTAATTTTTATAAGACAATTGTATTTGGTATTTGGAACATATGTGGTTTGTCCTAAATATTTATGAAGTATTACTTTTTAATATCACTTATTGTTTTTAATTATTTCCGCCGTGTTATTATCTATCTATTTTGCCTTATGAATCTTAGTCTCTACTAGCTTTAGTTATACCTACAATGCACTATATCTTTTAGTGTGTCCTTTTGGGTATACTAAGAGGTGTGTGGTTTTTCAGTCAAAGATATGTAACTAGATTATGTTTTCCATATTAATTTGCTAGAATTAAATTCCTTAGATAGATTTCCGCTATGATTTCCATAAATTGGTTTTAACACAAAAGAAAAGAATTACTACTTTTGAAATTAAAATGAATGGATAATTTCTTTTTATTTGGAATAAACAGTGTAAGCAACAGATAATAAATCTATACTTTACACTTCTCTTCCCTATTTGTTTTATTCCTTGTAAAATCAAGTGTCGCCATTTTGAATCAAAAGTGGAAAAAGTAAACAAATTTATAGAAATCAAATGGATGTTCTTCCCATAAATTAAACTACGGAAAATCCACAACTTAACATAAATTTAGGAAATAATCCAAATATTCTATTTTACACCCAAGTACAGATCTGGAATAAAAATATACAACATTTAAATTCTAAAATCTTTGGGACTGATTTCCAAATCTAGGTGTAAACATATTTCAAATTAGGTATAAAACAAGAATATGTAGGCAATAGTTTTCTATACTAATTTAAGCCTACGATTCACAAATAAAATTGATTTAGGCATAAAAATCATACTTATGCGAATGGAGTAGATTTAAAATCACAAACAATATATAAAATTTCGCATTCACATTTTAAAAGTGATCCAAATCTGAAGTAGAACCATTGATTCATCTCCAAATCATTTTATCCAAGAAATATGCATAAAAAGATGTATACATTAGAACTAAAGATCTAAGAAGATATTTGGGATTAGGAGAGAAAATAGATACAAATATACAAATATATATAGATTACCTCAAATACGTATATAATTGATTCTCTTCTCTTCCCATTTTTATTATATTTTTATTCTCTTGCAATTTGTATGAATATAAACACAAATATCTTTTATAATTTAGAAAGAAAGTGGAGAAGAAGAAATGACAGAGTTTCGCTACCCTCTCTAGAAAAAAATGAGAAGAGAAGGGAGGGTTAGGCTTGCGTTTATCGGTGTAAGAATCAACCTCCGCCGTTAGATCAAAATATATTAAATCTAAGCCATTGAGCTTAGGCTAACCCTAACCGCCACACAGGGAACGGTCTACCGCCCCCACCTAGGGGTCGACCGCCCATGATGGTGGTTCGACCTAAGGGCCCGGTTTAATTTATTTAATTTTTCTTATTTATTTATTTATTTATTTATTTTCGTTTCGAAATCATTTTTCATCTGTAACTTCTTTAATTGGACTCCGATCGCAAAACTCCAAATATGAAAGTTGCTTATAATTTCACTACGAATGCAATGGTTGAAGTTTCTTGGTCAAATTCCACTTTTGGAGCCTAACTAATTAAATAACTAACTAATTAAATAAATAATGCCAAACAACGGGGTATTAAACTATGTGTTGATGAGCCATTGGTAGATAGGTGTCATAATGTCCGTCGAGGTAACCAAAGATTGTAGGAGCAGATCCAGTTACGTAACCTTAGGCTCCTACAGCAGGCAGACGACCATCAGTGTCCATTCTGTTTTTAATGGAGTGAAGGATTAGCATATACTTTTGATACATCTCAAGTAAGTATAGATATGGGTTAGGCGACTCTGGGTCAGGTGACCTGCATATTGGGGGATTATGTTTGTGTGTGTATGGCTCTAGTTGAGACTTTTGTCTATCGTACAATAATTTCTTGTCGTGATTTGTTCTGACTTAGTCATATATAAGGAAATGAGATTATATCTAGATATGTGTCTATATTATAGTGGATTCTCATATTTTTTGTTATATTTGACTGGTGGATAGGCGTCCTATATTTTAAAGACACACAGTCTATTTTATATTGTTTAATGATGGTATTTTATTGTTTGAGATTGAGAGTTGTACTTGGGCAATGCTATATGCTAGCCAACTATACTTGATGACATCACGTATTTGATGATTCCTGAATTTGATGATGATTGCTAGATATGGTTGATTCACCCATTCAATACTAATTCTATGATTTTTGATTTGAGGTGTTTTCATATTGGTAATGACATCTTTATACTTCGTTTTGCGACATTTTAACATTATGTGTTGTTGGATGATTGATATAGATATTATAATTATATACTATATATAATGTTATGGATGCCATCATTAATTAACTTGATGATGCTATTATATATTTATATTTAGCATATATGGTATTATTTAAATATTATGATTTATATATAGTCTGACCCGTGTGTTATTTATACAATACTCGGTTTAGTCCTAGACATTTTAGGTTTAGGGACGATGAGACCAGCTTGTAATTTTGGGCATAAAGGAGATTAGATATTTTGCATCGTAGATTACCATCATGTATTGTCTAGTCTTTTATATGTATATCATTGTGATGTATACTAGAAGTAATTTGTATATTGTATATTATATATTATGGCTACGATTCCGACTCTATGTTCTTTGATATTTACTAATGCAGTGTATTGTTCTATCCTAGAGACACACATGTTTATGCTTTATGCCGATAGTGTGTACATTTTGTGGAGAGTTATATTTGATGTTTAAAAATATACCAGTGTTAGCCCAAGGGAATATTTACATGTGCACCCCATATCATTTTATTCTCCGTATTATCCGACAGTATTACTCTACAGTACTCTTAGATAGTATGGGCATAGAGGTGGAGGTACTTTCACCTTTTGTTTATCTTCCAAAATCAACATGCTTAAATCCATAAATTTGGCCTGCTCAAAAGAGCACCTATGAGTTTATAGGGGAAAAAATAAATAAAAGGGGTCAGACATAAAGTTTGTTATGTGCAGTGTATCGCCATAATTAAAAATATAGTCAGACCATGGCACTAAAGGATGAAATGGGTTTTCCCTGCATTATAACGAGACTTTCATTTAACAACTTGGAAGATAAGCATGAACCATTAATTCATTCCTTAAAGTCTTACACATTCTGTTATATTCTAATTAGAACCAATAATCATTTCATGCAGTATTCCAACGAGTCAACATTCTATTTTATTTTCAAAACCTTAAATATAATACCTTCGGCTACCATCGAGGCCTTGAGCCTTTTTCTTCCGATGAAGAGTTATAAACTTAGCTTTCGATTTCCACTAAGACCTTACGCCTTCACGATATCCTGTTATATACTATCAGTTTTAGTTTCCACATAGATCTTGCGCCTAAGCTTTCAGTTTTGGTTGCCACACAAGCATTACACCTTCATATATTGGTTGCCATGTTGGCCTTATACCTATGCTTTTGTATTTTTGTTTTCATGCAGGCCTTACAGCTTCCGTTTTGGTTACAGTTGCCACATAGGCCTTACACATATGTTTTTTGTTCTTGACAACCATATATGCCTTACATAATTATGCTTAGATTTCTAAATTGATTAACATACAAAAGACATACTACAATCTAAAAACAGATATACAAATCAGAGTAAATAAATCAGATATGCTATTCAACAGATTCGTTGATTCAATGGCATGTATCTTTGCAATATAGTTCAAATATAATATAATAAACAAAAATAAATTTATTGTTACTAATATAAAATTCTATTTTAATGAAGGTAATTAATTGTTTAATGGAAACAAAACCAAAGCTAACACATTAAGACATGATATAATCCAACACTTATACTGCATTATTCCATGTTAATATTAATAATACATAACATAAAAAAAACCTATACTTACTTAAATTATAATGAATGTGTCAATTCAAAAGGGCTATGCAAACACTTTTGAACATTTGGTATCCCAAACTCTGGGAAATATGCGAGAAAATATTAATTCCTTTATGCACTCAATCCCTTTACATAAGGTTAGAGTTTAAAACACAAAACCAAATTTGGAGACTTAACTCGCAAAGACCAAGAAGAAGGATTGCGGTTTCCCATAAAAAGAACTAGCAAACTTAATGGTAAGCTAAAATATTTACCCAAAAAATGGATGTTGTTGGAGAAGTCCAACACCATTATCCTAGTGGTTAGGCACTACGACTTTGGTCCAAGAGGTAATAGGTTATTGTCATACGTAACATGATTCTGACCACTAATCATGTGTTGACTTACAATAAGCTATATACAAACCAAGAGTTATAGTACAACTACGTACTACTACTTAAGTAACTAATTTCATTAAAAAAATAAAATTGAATTTTTTTTTGCTTAGCAAATATAATCGGTAGATAATTGCTAAGAAAATATATGTTTGAAAAATATTTACCATAAAAATACTTGCTTTACAAATTTTAAATTATTTTCCTAGCAAATATTTTCCAATATACATTTACTGATATATTACCTATAATGCTACCAAATATTTGCAAATATTTTTACACTGTATCGTATATAGTTTCAAAACAACAAATTTACGGAAGTATTGCAGACTATATACGCAAAAAATGGACTTTCATAGTCACAGTTACCAAATAAACCAGTTCAAATCATCCACTGCCCCCAACAATAGTGCATCTCATAAGTAAAAGCTATAAATTATAGTGATTAATTTATGGACTTTAAATTTAATAAAGCATAAATTAATGTAGGACTGACTTTCCAAATTCATAGTTCGATATATGAAAGATAGATCGAAGGATCAAAAGCTAAAACTGACGGGGAACTATAATACGAAGAAATGAGAAAAAGAAGAACAAGTGTCGTGAATGAAATCTACTGACAGCAAACATGGATGGAAGTTAGATCCAAAAACGTAAAAATTAATCTAAGATTACATTGCAATTTAAAGCTATGCTTGAGTTATCACAGATAGATTGGTTTGTACAAATATAATTTAGTTAAAATAGACTCCATTGAATACAATGATATAATTGTAATTTCAAAATAAAAGACTTGAATGTCACATCAATATGCATAATGGATCTCATGAAAATAATAGCATACTAATATATGAACTAAATTTTAGTATTAGGGATTTAAATGATATGTTTGTAATTAAAATATTAATTCTGATTACTTGTAACATTTGTTGGGCAATATTTTCGAAATAAATATTTACCAACCGAATATTTGGTGATGGATATAGAGTAAGATGATATGATATTAGCATGGAAATTTAATCTTAAACATATATTGAAAAAATAACATATATATTGAATTTCAATATTAATATTTAAATGATAACTATATTAATTTTGTATTAACCACTACTTGAATGATTTTTGTATAAATTACATGCAGCAACTCAAAAATCTGAACATTTCGCCTTCGAATATCGAAATGTTTTGAAATATAGTTAAGTATTATAAATATGATTTTATAATCATATTAAACATCATATAATTAATGAGTAAATGATAATAAACTTGTTTTTGAAATTTTTTACAAAAATATATTCTTCGAAAAAACAGTAATATGACCGGAAATCGGTTTATCGGTAAATAGTTTTTGATCAGTATAATTTGTTTGAACTCTTATGCACTTATCTAATGATCGATGAACAAATAAAAAAATATTTAACACAAATTGATTCATAAAGCAAATGAAATGTTCTAGAAGTTTCTAATAGATAAGAGATATTAACATATTAAGGATAAAAGAGTATTTTGCTAAAGTAAGTGATGTAAATGAGAAGTGATGGAGTAAGCAGAGGGTGAGTCTTCCATGACATGAAAGGAGGGTAAGAATAAGGCTAAAGATCACAATTTAAAGCCTATATAAGGAGTGGCGTACCCTTAATAACAAATCACAAATTCACAAAGCTAAAACAAACTCCCTTTCATGTCTTCTTCTTCTTCCTAAATTTCTAAAGGAAAATAATTGCAAATCTCATCTAAATCAACTCAAATTTGAAATGGAGCCTTGGAATAACATTAGAACAACTTCTAGTTAGTTTTTTTAGAATAAGCAAAGCCAATCTCCCCCACAAGCATAGGACGTGAGCTATTTTGTGTGTTTGGGCTTGGCTAGTGCAACATGAGGGTGGAAGGAAAGAAGGAAAGGTGGTTGCAAGGAAGAGGTTAGGCTTTCATTAGCTTGGACTTGCTTGTTCATTAGGTTAAAGGTGAGCTAATTCACTCCTTTAAATTAAAATATAACCTATATATGCTTGTGTTTTATTGTTTTTAAGTTGTTTGAATTGATATTAAGATATGTTGAAACATTGATTTTGATTCATGCTTTGAAATTAAATGACATATGTAATCTATATGAACAGATTTGAATGGACTTGTATAACCTATAGAAAGGCCTTGAAACAAATCACATAGGTTGTAGATGGACTTTGGTTTAGATTGGACTCCGATTTGAAAGTGCACTTATACCGATAGTCGTTATGTACGCACTTAGGAATTGCCTTGCTTTTAGCAATATTTATGGAACTTTGTTGAGAGATCCTTAGGTATTTATTACCATATTATTATGTTTTTTATGTATTCATGCCTTCATAAAAAAATTGGATAGTACAATGTTAAGTAACATTTTGAAAAATGGTGAAAACCTCACTAGTGCAAATCTCCCCATTTGGCCTTGGTTTTTGAACTTCAAATATTTTGAAAAGGACTTTCAAATTAAGTATTTCATTTCACTCTTTTCACAAGTTTTAGCTAACTCATATTAGTATTTCGAAAGTGGTTTGAGATATTTATGAATTTGCAAGAATTAGTTGTGAATTTTTAAAGAAGAGGCTCTTATATTGAAAACTTGTTTTTCCAAGTTTTAAAGGATTTTATAAATATGTTAAATTCTAGCAATATTTTGGATAATGTTTTAAAAATAACTATAAATATTTTAAAGTATTTTAAACGAATTTTTAAGTATATATGGTTTTGAGAAGATTAGTTGATTATTTTATTAAAGTGTAAAATCTTATGTAATATTATCTTTTAAAGTGGTTTACTAAATATCTAGTTTTATAAATAAATATACTATACATATGTATATAATCTCTAAAAGGGTTTTAAAAATAAAACCAAACGTTTTAAAAGGGGTTAAGAATTGATTAATGGTCAAATGGTTAATTTTTTAAATTACTCATTTGAAAAGTAATTGTTGATGCCAAAAATGTGCATCAACACCCAATGGAATTTTATAGAGATTAAATGAAGAATGAAACTATAATGGAGCAAAAATCATAAATGAACACATAGATTTTAATAGTGGTTCGACAATCTTGGCTTTCGTCGACTTCGTAGTTTTATTGGTCTTCCAGTTGATTATGACACAAGAGTGTTCGGATCAGCTGGGATCCATTAGTACATAAGTGAAGAATAAAAATGGCAGAGCCTCGGCAGAGAAAGTGGGATCCCTTTTTTGATGCCATGCCTGCTGTATTTGTTGGGGAAGACATGCAAAGATTGGATTGAAATTTTGGCAGAAGGTCCGCGAGACCAAGACGAGGCTACCTAAAAATTTACAGGCCCATCGGAGCGCATAATATGGATCGGTACCTATCCATAATACATCCAAATGGGCTGCAATCCCTATAAGGGATGACCTGTGATGTTAGCTACTTGCTCCTTAAATTTCGTGCAATTCTGACATACGGTTCGTGAGATATCGGTTCCATGAAGTAATATTGCTTGAATTCTAATTTCTGTCGATCACTCCTAAGGGAGTTATGTTGATCCCTCCAACTTCCTCCAGTTGGAATGAGATCTCTAGGGGGTGTTCGATATTAGTAAGCTTGTACTCCAAGTTTCATGTTGATAGCATGTGTAGATTTTGAGTTATTGACCGATCATCACTTCAAAATTGAGTTGTGAAATCGATACGATACGATCCATAGTGTTGAATATAGATCGTACCAAATCCGTATTCAGGGATTTAACGGCCCATAATTTTCGATAATTAAAAATATTAAATTAAATAAAACTTTGAAATTTAATGTTGAGTGAAATTAAAAATTATGATTTATTAATGAGAAAATATAACTAGAATATGATTTAATATTGTTGATTTAATGAAATTGACAACTATTTAAAAGTAATTATCATTTGAAATAATTGTAAAGTTAATTTGGTTATAATTGTAAATAAGGAATTAAATTGGTAATTAATGGAATTAAAATATTATAGTTAATATGGTAAAAGATGATAACTATAAAATATGAATGCAATAAAATGTAAACTAATGTTAATTATATTCATAAGGTATTGTCGATTAAATAATAAGAATGTAAATCAAAATAAATGAATTTATTGGAAATTAAATTATAATTCATGAATTTATTATAGTTGTAATTGAATGTTATAATTAGTGCAATATTTAAATATTGAATTTGATGAAAAATTTATTTTGAAAATTATTAATTTCTATGTAATCAGTAATGATAAAAATGTTAACTATTAAATTTAAAATTTAAAAGTGATTAAATGAACTTAATAATAATTTATTTAATTAACGTGTAACAATAGCAATTTTGGCCGCTGTCTCAGATTTCGATGAATCCAATTTCAGCGGATCCATAACAGTGGATTATTGTAGGATTTCAAGCTTTGTAGTGATCAGACTTCTCGTTTGATCGTACGAGCTAGAAAAGCATCGATATCGATTAATAGAAATTAAATGAATTCAATTGAAATAATATGATTTTAAAAGCTAACTTCGATATATAATGGAATTAGGGTTTGAAACTGGTGCCATTGAGTTTAGAAGTATCGAAAACCTATAATTTGATATACGGGATGACCTATTTTCGTTTCGGAAATAGAATGGGCTTTTCGGGTCATTATCGTTTTGACCCAATTCAATATGTCCATTCATTCTTATCTGTCTTTGTCCATATCAATAGATTTCTTTTCTAAAATCCTAACAGCCTTTTTTTTATTTCTGTATGTACTATTTTTTCATCTGCTCCATCCCTTCTTACCAATGGCAGCTCAAAAACCCTTAATTCCCAATTGCATATTCAAATTGAAATCGTAATTCAAACTTCTCAAACTATGTCATATTATATATCGTTTCAAAGCTCTCATCTATATTAATCTACGGCAAGTGTTCATTTTCTGAAATTGTGCTCGAGTTAGCAAGAATTCGCGGTCAAAGTCCTCAAATCGCGAAACCCTAATTCGATTTGAGCGATTTTGATTTCGACCACGATTGGCAAAATTGGTTGAGGGGTTTTGTATAGCCTATCGATAGGAGCTGAACGGTGGTAGCCAGTTCTCTGATTATGGCCTGAGGTGGTCAAATAAGGTGATCTAGGGTTCGAAAAACCATAGAAGGCGCGACGGTGACGTGGGGCCAAAAATGGTCGCTCGACTCCTGGTGACGCGACTTGGAAAGGGAAGGCTGGTGGTGGTCGTGCCATGGTCAACGCCGGTTGGAGGTGGTGTGGAAGCTTGGTCAAAGTCATGGTTATGGGTTGGGTTTTGTTCTTCTTCGCATGCGGGTTCCATAGGTTGAGGGATAGGTAACGTTAATTTACCAACTTGCCTCTGTTTTATTTTATTTAGATTTAATTTTAAAACTTCTAACTCGAATAACTTTTTCATACGTGCTTGGATTCACACGTGGTTTTCTCCAGTGCATCGTATCGAAATTCCAGACAATATGGAACTAGTTTGGCTATATTCTAAGACAGTTGGATTTTGGGGCATCATTTGGATTTTTATCGTTTAAAAATCAAAGGTGAGTGATTTAACCTACTCACGAATACTAAACCATCTTATGTTAGCAAAATTAAATTATGATGTGATTAGAAAATTATTGATTTCGGTTTGGTATTTTTAAATTGTCATTTAAATGTAATTCGAATCTGTATTGAATTAAATTAGCATTTAAATTATATTGAAATTAAATTGTTAGTTAAATACCTGATAATGATAACCAGTTAATTGTTGTGATCTATTGGTTGATTGGGATGTGCATTGTGATGGATGCTTAATTGTTGACATTTTGGATGGTTTGATGCATGTTTATTTTATATGTTGTTATCACATACAAGTCCTCAGTCGTTGTTAGGAAAATCACTTTGGGTTGAAATGATACATACTCAAATCATCTTATAGATTAGGGAAAAATCATATGGGTTGAAATGATAAACTCGAGCGATTTTATGGATTTAGAAAATTATGATTCGAGGTACGGGTTGAAATGATATATATCCGGAAATTGAAATTAGTTGCGGGTTGAAATGATATAGATCTGTATCACTTGACCATAGGATAGAAGATTATATATGGACAACATACTAGTTAAATTAAATGGTTTAAATTCTTTAGTTTGGATTTTTGATTTAATGTTATTGTTTTAAAGGAAATAAATTATAGATTTATATGAATTAATTATTTTCTAATTCAAGCTTTGAAAGTCGAAATTGAAATTGTTAAAATGAAATTGTTAGAGAATTAAACCGGGAAATGTAAAGTTAAAATTAATATAGGACTTTAATTCAGATTTTGAATTATTTTGAAGATTTGAATCTTAAAATTTTAACAATGAAATTAAATTTGGTTTAAGTGGTTTAAATAAGTAAATTGAAATTGTAACGACTTGCAAATTTTAACGATTTTTATAACGTAATTAACTAAAATTTTCTTGAAAATATATAATAAATTTTTTGAAATAAATAAAAATAAATATTTTGTATGCGTATATTGAAGCATAGCAAGTGGCAGATTTTTACTTGAAATTATGTAAGTTTGTTTTGTTGAGATTTTCAATTTTAAATTCAAATAAATTAAATTTGATGAAAATAAATTATTTTAGAAATTTGAATATTTTACATAATAAAAAGTAAACCATTTTCTATGTGAGACGTTGTAATTCATTTTATTAAATTTGGACTTCTCTAGCTCTGTTTATTTTATTCACGGTGAATTTGCAGTAGTTTGGCGGCAGATTATCGACTTTTGATAGGATGGTCATATCGCTGATAGATGTGAACCATTCTGTTCGTCTCGTCATGCTGATCTCCACAGTATATTCATTTGTGTGTTTCGGTGTCTGGTACGAGGCGAAAACCACGAAGCTGTTAACCGTATCGCTACACATTCCTGGAGTCTTTTGGTTTCCAGTGACCATTCATTGTCCACTGGCTGAAATAAACGGCCATTTTTTATTAATAATTCAGGTTTTGACTGTTGTTATTCCACTAATTTCAATATATTTCCTTCCCTTCTCTGCTATTCGTCTTTTCTTTGAATTTTTTTTAATTATTATATATATATATATTTTTGTTATGGCTTGTGGCAGTTCGACCTCCTCTTCGTTCCCTTCGTTTTTGTTTCCTTTTTCCTTTGAAACCTGCCTCGTGCTCGTCCTCACCAGCTACCCGCCTACCCTGACATCAATGCCACAACATACAAGTCACCCTCCGCCTTTCCCACACCTTACCTCCGACTCGAAATTTTCCCTCTAACGCCATCTCCATTTTCCCATTTCCCAATAGCCATCACCATCCTTCGACAGCCAATCGCCCACCTAAACAGCCTTTGACTGCAACCACCAAGAAGATACCATCCATAGCCTTCCACCCCTTCCAGTTCTTCATTCCTCTGTGCCAAACCCCACCAAACTACAGCCACCCATCTCCCACTGTCGTACCGACCTCCAACCATCCTAGAAACCAGATTAGCCAAGTTAGCCTGCCTTTTCGCCATGGCTACCATGCCTGACCAACAATCGAAACCCATCTCATCACCTTGTCCTCATCCTCAATCCAGTTAGCCTGACACCGAAGCCACTGCTCACAAAACCCTGCCAGACCCTAGCCATGCCACTCCACCTGCTGACCAAGCCCTAGCTTGTTGTGCCTTGCACGCCTTCAGCTCTAACTGTCCGACCATCTTTTATAAAACTATATATATAAGTCTATATGTATGTATACTGATTTTTATTATTTATTTTTAAAATATAATATATAGTTATATTGATTTTGATATATATGTTTTGACAGATATTAATTTTCTTAAAAATATATATATATAATATGAAAATTTTATCCTAAATATGTGTTTTAATTGAATATAAATAATAATAATAATAATATAATATATATTTTTCCATTTATAACAAGTTAGTTTTAATTTTGAATTCATCGATTTAAGTATGTCGTGCTTTTCTTTGGAATTTGTGTTTGGATTCATCACATCTTGTTCTGGTTATCTCTCTAGCCTCGAAAGGTGAGCAATCATTCACAATTACCAGTCTTATATTTAGTAAACTTAATTTCATATGAAATAACGATTGAAATATGTTGTTAGATTTAAATTTTTTGTTGTTTAATTATTGAATATGATATGTAATCATTTAAAGTTGTTAACTTATGTTAATTGACAAATGACACCATAACCTGTTATATATTTTATTTAAGTTGTTAATTATGATTATATATGCTTGTCATTGATATGTATGTCATTTATGTTATTATTATATTGTTCTTACACTGCAAGTTCAATGTTAGTTTAGGAATTCCCTATGGGTTGAAATGATACATACCTAGATGATCTTATGGATTAGGAGAAAATAATTATGGGTTAAAGGATAAACCCAAGCGGTTTTCATTGATTGTGAAATATCTGTATCACTTGACCGTAGGATAGAAAATTATATATGGACACGTTGATTAATTTTTGAAAAATGATTTCCAAGGTTTTGAGAGGAAATATATAGGTTTTAATAACTATTAACTTTTAAAATATAATATACAAATTTATTATATATGTGTGAAAAATTTAGGTTTTTTTAGATTTTATATATGGAAATTTTGAACCCATAAGTTAGTTTTGAAAATATAAATTTTAAGATTTTACTTATAATTTTATTATTTTTAAATATATAAAATAAGATTTAACATAAAAATAAATTTGATAATAAGGTTTAATTTAATAAAATTTTATTTAATTATTATATATATATACTATGTTTAAATATTTATTTAAAATTATATTAATAATTTTAAAATATATTTTGCAATAACTTTAATAATAGAGGTTGGAAAGACAAATTAAAGCTGGCTTGAAATTTAAATTTGTTATCAATTGTATTTAAATAAGGATTGATTTGGAACTTACTAATTTTGGGATTTTAAAGATATGTTTTATAACTTGATAACTTGATTTTGATTAAAGACAGTTAAGTGAATATTTTTACATTTAAATAAAATTGAAATTGAATATTTAATTCTGATTTAAATTTGTAGTTTGGGATTTTATTTATATGATATAAAAATGATTAAGTGAATATTTTCAAATTTAAATAAATTATAGTTCAATTTTAAAAATAAATGAAATTTATCAAACTAAGTTATTATAAATATTTTAATATTTAAACTTTGAAACCTATTGAAATTGGAAGTGGTTTAAATTGATAGTTCACCTGGACTGGAAATCGATATAAATTAAAATGGTTTGAATAAGATTTGTGAATTAAACTCTTAATTGAAATTGTTGGACTAAAATTGATTTAAATTGAATTTTGGAACAAAAGTTGATTTTAATTGATTTGCGAAATTGGAAGAAACAATTCTAATTTGAAGTTTGCCTTTATATGTATGTATAAAAACTATTTTTAATGTATAAACTATTTTAATATACACAGTGTATTTTTAATATATAAACTATTTTTAATATATAAACTATTTTAATCTATAACCAATTTTAAATATAAACTACTTTTAATTTATAACTATCTTATATTTATATACACTATTTTCAAAATTTGAAGTGTTTTAGTTGGAACCGTTATAATTTAGATTAAATGGATTAAAATGCGAACATATTGATATGACGATTTAAACTATTTTGTGGTTATGATTTTATAAGTGAATATGATTTCGAAAAGATATGATTTCGAAAATGAATATGATATTTTGACATGAATTATGTACTGTTTGAAATAAAATTACCACGGTGTGAAATAAGCATTTGGTTGTTAAAGTGACCGAGATCGGATATTGTCATACTCTCTGCGAATATCAAAATCCACTTTAACAACCGTGTGCATGGTGGAGATTCCAGAACGAAGTAAGACGGTTTGGTGAAGATTTTGTATGAGGTTTAATGCAGTCCTCACTCCCGCGAGTCATCTTGATGTGGCTAAAACAGGAGCTATACCAGGCCAAGTGCGGTCGCTCCCCCTATTAGGCACATTTCTTTAATACCATTCTATTACTTTGTGATTTGATTGGGTGAACCTTTGATTTTGGAGTGTGTCTCGAGGTGGGCGGTAGTAGCTACTATGCGTTACCACCGGTCCGTGAGTGCAAAACGGTAGAATCCTACCCTAGAAACTGCCTCGCATGCCTTATCACATTCCTTATCGCACCTTCTACGAGTTTGGTTTGTGTCGTACATATGGAGTGCTCCCTGATAGCTCACCGGTTTGGTGGAGTTCACAGTACTGTATAGATTACGACATTATATAAAATGTGTTTAGTGCAATATGGGTAACACCTTGAAGCTATTTTAATATTTTACTTTACTGTAGACATTATATATGTAGCATATTGTACTATGTATGTAGAAAGTTTAATGGATCCTTAGAGGATGGGTATCCCAAACATTCTTTAAGTTATTTTGTATTTCAGTTGACATTTCACTTGAGTTGAATTTACTGGTATAAGAATGTTAATCCTGACTCGAGTGTTTTATGTTTTGCTTTATGCTCGGGTCAGAATGAGTGTTATAGCACTTGACTCACCTTTGGAGTTTGGAGCTTTGCTTGAAGATCTATCTCTTATCTATTCAGCTTTGCAGTTATCTCAGTTGTTCCCAATTGTTTATGTTTAGACTTGGCTTTTGCTTTTGTATTTGAGACTACTTTGCATTTGAGATTTTCTATTGTATTTTGTTTCAAACTCTGTTGTTTGTATAGTAGCTTCATGAACTACTATTTATCTATTCCACTACTTATTGTTATATTACTTTATGTCTGTGATTGATTTATTTACTATATATGCTAAGTTTTTCCAAAAATAAATTAGCAATATGTTGTTTTGAGCAATTCAAGTCTGACATGAGTGGATGATTGTCGATTTCAATGGTACAAAATGGCAGTTCGTTTCATGTGGTATCAGAGCACTGGTTTAGGCAAAACTTAATATATGGAGTAAAAACTCATTAGAGATTAGGTAGTGATACCCTAGAATGAGTAAAATTAATTAAAGAATCACCTTCGTTCGAGCATGAAATTCTTTGTCCTGGATTAGGATTTTTTAGAATTTTGATACTTTTCCTTTGTTCTTAAATCCATTCTTGTCTTTTCCTGCTCGTGTTCTTCTTGGTACAGGAGCACTCATAGCTTCAACTCAATTGGCAACTTCATCCTTTGGTGTTACTAATTCCATTGACGGTCCCGCCAACCTCTGTATGGTTTGTAAAGGGGTGAAACTTCTTTACAAGGGGCATCGATTTACTGGAGAATTCTACGTCCTTGGTTATGATGCTATTATCCTTTTCAAAGCCCGAATCATTTCTTTAGTAGACGACTAGGGTAATTCTCTTGTGATAAATGTCAACTACCTTAGGATTTTGCAGGCAAATTATCTTTTCGCTTGATTCTTAGCCTAGTGGTCTTGACTCCACCTCAATAGTCAGGGAATATCCTGATGTTTTGGTGAAGTCGCATCTCTTCCATTTAAGCGGGAAATTGAATTCCGCATCGATATTTTTCCTGGAGCTCGACCTGTTGTCCGTCCTCCTGGACGAACGGTTTCTATGAATGGTTTGTCATACCTTTGTATTAACCAATGCTCCCGCCTTCTTCATCGATCTCAGAAATCGCGTTTTCCACAATGTTCTCAATGAGTTTGTCCCCAATTTCATTGATGATATTCTTGCCTTTCTAAGTCTCGGTTGACCCAGTTAAGGTCGCCACGATTAATATAATTCTATCCATCTTTCTTCTTTTGTAATTTATTTATCTTATCTTCTTTTCGAGCCTATTTTCTTAGTTAGAATTCTCTTTAATTAGGGTTCCTCTAAATTCAAGTCTCTATCCTTGTCTTAGAATCCATTCTTGAATCATCATGTGAGGAAGTGCATATGCAATTGATATAAAAATGTTTTATATTGTGTTGTTTGAGTTGTTAAGTTTGAATTTGGGGTTTCGATCGATTTGTCTGGCCAATACTATCGATAGGAATTCCAAAACATTTGAATAGAACAAACTGACACAATATTGCTTTAGAAACGGGTAAATGAAATAATTTGATGTATGGATATACTTTATATATAAAGGTATAATTTTATGAAATTAGATAGTTAAATGAATTGGTTGTTAGAATGATAATATTCGACTGTCATCTATTGTTTTGTCAATATTCCTAAACTATTAACTATTGTGTATGTTGTAAGAAGTTGAAATTTTAAAACATGGTTTGCAAAGGAAATGGATTTAAATTAGGGATTTAAGAATTTGATTTTCGATGCTTTCCAAAATTGGCTTTCAAAGTTTTGAACATATATTATTTAAAATTATTTTTGAATGGAAATTGTTTGCAAAGAATTTTAAATGAAGTAAGCCAGTAATCTCCTCTTTTGTCGTTGGAAAATAATTTTGGTGATGACTGCAGCATCATCGACATTCATTTTCGAGTTTCAAGTGAAGAGACCATTCTACAGTTTTGCTACAGTCTTGCTTTGGAGAATTAAATTGATTTGGATTTCTAAAATATGACTTGATTTATAATAAAGGTGGTATAAAATTTAAATTTGATTTACCTTAATTAATCTGTACACCATGTTTACTCACTACTATAATAAATTAAATTTGATTTACCTTAATTAATTTAAATCTTATACCACCTTTATTATAAATCAAGTCATATTTTAGAAATCCAAATCAATTTAATTCTCTAAAGAAAGACTGTAGCAAAAGTATATAATGGTCTCTTCACTTTGAAACTCGAAAATGAATGTCGATGATGTTGTAGTCATCACCGAAATTATTTTCCAGCGACAAAGTAAAGAGCACTGATTTATAAATTAAAATTCTTTGAAACAATTTCTACTTGAAATACTTTAAATAACACACCCTTTAAAACTTGAAGCATAAAGTTTGAAACCAGCGGAAATTAAATTCCTAGTTTCTTATTTTAAATTCATTTAATATCCAAGTCAATTAACTATCAAAATTCAGAAAATCATATTTATGCATATATAATATAATTATACAAAATTTATTTCATTTTCTAAATTTGAAAACTATATTGTGTCGGATTGCTCTGTTCAAGTGTTTTGGAGATCCTATCGATTGTGTTGATCAGACAAATCGATCGAAAACCCAAATCAACCTCAACAACTCAAACAACACAATATATAAAACATTTTAAATACAGATTTTAAAAAAACACTACATAGGAATAGATTTTCAAAGCAAGGATAGAGATCCCAATTTGATTAACTCAAATTGAAGAAAATTTTGATTGAGGATAAGTTGGAACAAAAGATAAGATGATTAAACTAACCGAAATAGGAAATGGATAAGCTTATGTAAATAGCGGGCAGCCTTTAGGGTAAATCTGCATTCGATCTCAAGAGATAGAATTCGGGATAACAAGAGATACTAGCATCTAACTGAGGATATATAGAAATCTCCGGTGAATCAACGCCAATTGTAAAGGAGTTTCAAGCCTCTACATCAATCGAATATTGGCTAGACCACCGATTTATTATAAAGATTATTAGAAGTGGAGTTATGGGCTACTCCAGAATCAAAGGAAGATGAATAATGGGGAACAAGAATGAATTTTGGAACCGTGGGGAACATCCCAAAAGTCCAAGGAGTCGGGTCAAAAAAGAAGAGATCAACACTCGAATGAAAGTGATTCTGTAAATAATTTTTCCATATATTCTAAGTTTTGCCTAGAGCCAAAGCTCTGATATCAAATATAACGGACCACCTGCCAGTGGGGTAACGCCCACCGTAGCATACATTGGTACATGTGTTCTGCCTTTACGGCTAGCCTCTCGACTGCACCAACCCCCGCAGGGACATGTAGGAGTAAGAGTCATCCGCTCGCTACCAAACCAAATGCAAGAAATGCCTATCATGCTGCACCCGCCAAGTGCATAGGCTGACACACATGTCAGACTTGAATTGCTCAAAATACCGAGTTGTAGAATAAATTTGGCAAATCCCAGAATATAAAACAAATAAATAAATCACAGAATCACAGACATAGAGTAATATAATGCAGCGGAAGCAAAGAGATAGTAGTTCATGAAGCTACTATATAGATACATCAGAGTTATACAGGATGCAATAGAAGTTCAATACAATGATTAAGTACAAAGCTGAATACATCACTGGAATCAACTAAATAACTAGAATCAACTAAACATCAAAATTGAAATAGATAGTTGGATCTTCAAGCAAAGCTCCAACTCCAAAGGCGAGTCTTTAATGTTGTATCACTCAGTCTGACCCGAGCGTAAAGCAAACACAAAACACTAGAGTCAGGACATACATACTTATACAATGTAAACCAACTCAAGTGAACTGTAATATAAGGTACAATTAACTTAAAGGATACTTGGGACCGCCCATCCTCTAGGATCCATTAAACTATTTACTATATAGTAATATTTCGCTATTATAATAATGTCTACAGCAAAATAAACTTACTTTTAAATAGCATTGGGGCTTTACATTTTTCACCTTAACACGTAATAGTCCCAGTAGTCCATCCAGTATCATAATACCTTCTAATCGGGAGGCTACTAGAGGATACTCCATGGGCTACGGGAGAAAACCAAACTCGTACAAGGCACGATAGGGCAGGTGACACGGCACAACTAGGCAATGCCAGGGTAAATATACCAATTACACTTCCGGGTCGGTGGTAACGCGTAGCAGCTACTACCGCCCACCTCGAGCCACACCCCCAAATCAAAAGAATCAAAAGTGGCCACTGAATCAATCTCAAAGTCCGAATATAATAGCGAAGGAGTGTGTCCGATCAGAGGAGCGACCTCATTAGCCCGTCAATTGCTTCTTTTTTAGCCACCTTACGCCAACTTACGGGAGTCGGGTCCATGTATATACATCAAAGGACGTCGCCACCATCCTACTTCATTCTGGAATCTCCACCGCGTACATGGTTATTAAAGTGGTTTCTAGGTTGGCAGAGAGTATGACAACTTCTGATCCCAGTCTCTTTAACAACCAAACGTTATTATTACCCATGGGTATTTATTTCAAACATTTCTATTCCAAAACCATTTAAAACCAAACTTTCCAAAATAATATCCATTTCAAAACTAAATATTGGATCATTTAATTTCAAAACCAAATCGATATATCATTTAAATAAAACCCACATTTTCAAATCACTGAATATTTCCTTCAATCTATTTAACTTGAAATATTCCTTTAAATTATCTTTAACCAGCCACTTTATAAAGTCATATTCTTAAATCTTTAATTTCAACAAGTTTCAATTAATAGGTATAAAGACAATTCTTAATTAAATACAATTTCCAATAAATTCATTTCCAAAATCATATTACTTTCAAGTTATAACAACTCTGAAACCAAACATTTTGAAACATATTTATTTAAACCATCTAAATTCAATGTTAATATCTTCCAAACAAGATTCATTTAACCATTTAAATTCAATGTCAAATAATATTCATTTCAAAGTTGTAGCATTTATAAGTTTATTCATTCAATTATAAACTTTCCAAAACATTGTATATTTCAAAACATAGTTCAAATTCAGAAACTATAGCATTTCAGAAATGTTGTTACAGGTTTATTTGGAAATTTCAACACCTAGTACAAATTTCAGCAACTTTAGCACTTCAGAAATGCTGTTATAGGTTTCTTTAGTATAATTCAATCCATAGTTCAATTTCTAGAAATTAAGCACTTTAGAAATGGTGCAATAGGCTTTATAGCATAATTCAAGCTATTGTTCAGTTAACCACATCATTTCAGAAATGCTATAATTTCTATTATAACCCTTAAAATAATATATCTTCAATTTTTCTCATTTTTAACTTATCAAATTTATTCCACTTTTCAAAAAATTTATTTGGATATTACTTAACTTATAAATTATAGTAAAATAACATTTATTAATAAATATCCAATTTAAAATAAACATCCATTTGTTAAGTCAATACTTGATAAATTGCTTAACCTTTATTCCAATAAATAACTTAATAATTTATTTAACATACCTATCTCATAAATGAATTAAATTTCCATTTATTTGCTTAACTTGATATTTCCTTTTAAAACCAAATTTCATATTTCCAAGTTAAGTCATTATTTAAATTACATTTTTGCATTTTAAAACCATAACTATTTATTTTACACAACATAACATTTCACAAAAGAACATTTTATCATAGTTAATATAACAATCAAATTTCCTAAATAGATCTATTCATTTAGACATCAATTCAACTATGATTCCAATTTAAATAAACTTATTACAAATGTCCCATAAAATGTCTTCATTTTATTTATTCAAAATTGCATTATTTATTATACAAAATATGTTCATTACAAGAAATAACCTTTATTTAAATTACTAGGTTAGATTTAAGATTCAAAATTAAATCAAACTTAATTATTAAGTTCTTGATCATAAATAAGACTCTCTAAACTCCATCCAAAGCCAAATAACTTATAAAAAATTTAACTTATAGACAAACAATATTTCTTTACACTTTAAAGCATTAAATCAAATTAAGTTAAAATTTTCCTATATTTATAATTTCAAAATACTTAATAATTTTTAAAAAATACTTAATAAATTTTTAGAAAAATATCATTTAAAATATAACCATGGGTCTGTATAATATTTTCTAACCTAGGTCAAGTGATACGGATATGTATCATTTCAATCCATAATTTAAAAGAAAAATCCGGGTTCTATCATTTCAAACCTGCAATCCCAAGTAAAATAAATGCAATAAAAATCACTTGAGCCTATCATTTCAGCTGATAATGATTTTTCCTTATTCTAAAGTCCGTTCGGATATGTATCATTTCAACCCATAGTGATAGGGAACTTGCAGTAATGATACAGTAAATAAAATGAACAGTATATCATATAATAACATATTAGATGATGTAACAAATATATAAACAGCATTTAACATCATATAACATGTCACAGGAATGTATGAATAACATATCTATTTATACAGATCCACTTGTTATTACTCCACAATAATATAAGTGCATATATCTAGAGTGATAAAACTCACCTTTTAAAAGCTAGAAACAAATTCATAATACACAATTGAAACTCTGCAAAGCATGAAAAGGCACGACAAAACATGATTATATTTTTCAGTGGATGAAGAGTCAGATCCAAATCTCATATGCAAACAAAAACAACGTATATGAGAATATATTTCAATATAAAAGAATAGAAATTAAAAACAAATGAATATATGAGATAAAAGTTACACAAACTTTGCTTCAACTACCAAGTGGGCTCGGCTATTGGGTTTGGGTAGGGTTTAGGCATCACAAACTCATAGCTAGGGATGTTTGTGGTCATGGCATGGCATGTAGGTGGTGTTAGTATGGTGTAGTCGAGGCTAATAGGAGGAAGGAGATGAAATCTAGGGGTTTGGCTAGGATTTCAAGCCTTTGGTGATGGATTCTCATCTAAGGGTCACGGCCATGCTTTGGGGTGATGGAGGAGGTGGTGATGGTCGGCATGGTGATGGTAGAGATGGTGATGAGGTAGGCTGGGTGGTGGTGCAAGGAAGAGGCCGAGAAAATCATGAGGCAAAACAAAGAAAAAGGAAAAAGAAAATAGAAAAAGAAGTAGGGGAAGGAGAAGCATGGATATTAGATCTAGCATTTTTTTTCTCACGCAAATGAAATATGTGAAGTGAGATTATCACGTGAAATAATAATAAAAGTGGCAGCTAGGGTAACAAAAACAACGAACGTGCACAATTTAAGAAGAAGGAATCTTGTATATTTTTCTTTGTTTGCACGCAAATGACAAATGAAGTGAATGGAAAGTTTCTCACGGCTTAAAGAAAATAAAATGCATGGCTAGAATGTAGTTAAGGAGGTAGGAAATAAAAAGGCAAGAAATAAAGAGGCTAGTGAATGAATGGGATTTATTTCCTATTTAATTTTAGAAACTTATATAATATCTTTCAATCAGAAGAGGCAAATGAAGAAGCGAGATACTTAGGAAGATTTTGTACGTGATTTGATAGAGTAATCCGCGGCTATAATGGGTGAGAAACGCTAAGAATAAATAAAGTGGGTAGAAAACTAAAAAGGCAAGCATTTATCTAAGTAACGTATACCCTTCGATTTTCTCCAACTCTTTATAAAATATATAAGCAAATAAATTCCAATGAATACAATAAAAGCCTAGACAAATAAATAGAGAAATACACAAAGAGATGGATATAGGAAAAATATAGAAATAAATATATATATATAATGAAAATACATAAATTCATTGCGTGTAAAACACTGTAATTTATCTAATTTAAAAGTATAAGTTTAAATTCCCAATAAATCCATATTAACATTGGTTTATATACTAATACATTAATAATTTCCCAATTCATCCAAATTTCAATTAGCAAAGTAATTAGTTTCATTCTCTTACCATAAATCTATTTGTTATGAATTGAATTCCCATAAGTTATAATTAATTTCAAATAAACTGATTTGATTCAATTCTAATCCCTTTTATTAAGTCTATACTACTCTACAAACCTCGTTAATATTCGTTTACCTTTCATTACATTAATATATATTCAAATATCCATCTTTCATTTGTATTAACAGTTGTTTTCAATTATATTGAATTTGTCAAATGTATACATTTATTATGATTGAAACCTTAATTAATTCATTCAGGTAGGTTTCGTTCAATTATATTATCTTATGAATAAAATATGCATTTCCATTGCTTTATTACATTCACACTTTACAATTACGGTTCTTACTCTCATTAATGAACATTTATTTACATTTGAATACAATTGATTTCCAATTCATTTTATAGCCTAAATAGATAACTTATCATAGTTGTTACCATTATCTTTATTACACTCAAGTTTATCATTTTCTCTAATTATCATAATTGCTTACAAAATGTTAAATTCATTCAATTACCATAGATTATACACTAATTCATTCGTTCGCACCATACTTACCGTTATTTTCTTATATTCAAATTTGGTACCTAAATCTAACATTTACAACTAAATTAATAGACCAATTAAGTAGTAATTTACAACCGTTACTATTACTTTAAATCACATTAATGAATTCATTAGTATTTACAAATCAATTGTTACAATTACTTAATTAACACTGATTTACTTCAATATATATTGATCACATATTATCGAATTAATGATTCAACATTCACACTTGTTTTCTTATATTCAAATCTATAACTAAGTGCAACAATTTACATTATTTCAATTAGTTTGAAATTTCATAATTAATTTTAATTACATTATTACATTTCATTTTAACGTTTGTTTCACTATTAAATTACAAAGTCTTTATTCTTCCAATTTTAATTACCAAAATCGTATTAAATCAATAAATTATATTATTGAGAATTTACGGGTCGTTACATTTACAAACATAAATAAATATTAATATTTAAAGTGCATGAGTGTATATATATATATATAAATATGTAGTATTATTTATATTAATAATTTTATTTTATAAAACTCTATTTGGCACTCTCGATTTTTATAATAACAATAATAATAATTAAGCCAAAAGGCATTTTAATATATAGTTTATATTCTTCAAATCGATTAATAATTGTTTCAGTGTTAAATTATATATATATATATATCTGTATGTGTGCGTGTCTATATATATATATATATATATATATATATATATATATTTGTGTGTGTGTGCGTGTGCGCGCGTGGTTGTCTGTCCAAAAAATATATTACATATTATTATTTTGAGCAATAAGTATATATTTAGAATATTATGATTTTTTATTGAAGTATATAATATTTATATATAAATATCTTAATTTTAAATCACAAATCCAGATTTTTTTTAAACTATTTTACCAAGTAAATAAATTAGACATTTCGAAAATAAAATTTAAAATTTGAATTTATTGACTTAGTTAAAATAACTTTCAAAATTATTTTGATATTTAATTATTACGTATATAAATAGGTTGAAATTGTTTTGGATAGTAATGTGCATATAAAAGAACAAGTATGTCCATTGCGGTGTAAATTTCAGCACCAGTAAACATACACATTAACCATGTTTACTATATATATACTGCACATGCCTTTACACATATAAGTGTATACATTTACAAACTTATAATTAAATTTAAATTAAATTAAACCTTTTATGAAAAATAGATAAAATAAGTATTTAATTTAAAATACTTTAGATTGGACTACAATAAATTAGACTTCATACACCCAACAAAGATTAAAAAATGAATTTTTTTTATTCACCTATTTTACCCGAAGTGATTTTGACAGATTCCTTCATTAATAGCACCTTTGAGTATGGAAGGAAGATTCATTTAACTTAATATCATGCGTTGATGCAGATTATGCAGGTTGTAAATTTGATAGAAAAAGTAAAAGTGGAACTTGTCATTTTTTAGGATACCCACTTGTAACTTATTTTTGCAAAAAGCAAATCACCGTCTCTATATCCACAACAGAAGCAGAATACATATCCATGGCATTAGAATATTCACAATTTAAATACATGCAATAAACATCAAAATATTTTGGTTTAAATATTAAACAATAATCAATATTTTGTGATAATGAAAGTTCTATAAACTTATCTAAAAATCCATCTCATCATGTTAGAACCAAACATATAGATATATGACATTATTTATTAAGAGGTAATGTAAGAAAATGTAATATAACTTTAGAATTTATAAACATCAAAAATCAAATAGCTGATATTTTAAGAAAACAACTGATGTAAAATTGTAACGACCCAAAATTTTCGACTCCGAAACTCCCAGATCGTTAAGGAAAGAAGAAAGAAGAAAGAAGGAAAAAGAAATCAACAACATCTCACATTCGCAGCGGATAAAAGATAATAACAAATAATAGCATTTTTACAAAGAAAAGCTGTAAATGTTACTTTACATATAATTCATTAGAGTTACAACATTACACAAACGCTGGATAGTTAAAAATTAACTTGACCCAGATGCAAACAAAACTCCATACGTTCCTGCCATACAGCTTGCCTCCTGAGCTCCAAAAACATCCTTACCTGAAAAGCTATAATACTCGGTCTAACCCAAGCATTACATTAAAGTAACACCCGGGTCAGGCTGGAAACTAGCGTGAGTAAACCCATCTAACATTAAATTCTAATGCATAAAGCATATTTAAAACTTGGGTAACTCGTACTTCACTATGAGTTCTTAACTTCCATAGTCAAATACACATCTTACAATCTTATCTAAGCATTATTACAAGGGATCGAGTTTACATCATTTATTCCATTCCAGCCTATTATTCCAAAGTCAAATCCATAAAGGATTATTGTAGATTACAAATCGAAGTGGTTTCGGGTATTTGCTAATACTCGACCCCGGTCCCTTTGAATCCAATATCATCTTAAAACAAACTATTTAAGTTTTAAACAATACTATTTATATCCAGAACTACATATTTACATTGAGATTTATCACAGAGAAACAAACCATATTATCACAGTTCAACCAAAACATATTATATCACATAGCATCACAATCACATGTCAGAGATATTAGCTAATCTAAGGCATACAATATCATTCAATCATTCATAAGCAAGATTAATTCGCCACACCATTTCTTATTAATTTAAATAAATTAAATTAATTACTTCAATCACCTTTTAAATACTGCTTACTTAATCATTAATTAATTACAAACCATTAATTAATCATCCTTTAATTACCCAGTAATTTCCCATAATTACTTCCATTAAGTAATTATCCATTGGTTAATTATCCTCAATTATTTAAGCTTTAATTATTAGTTAATTTAACCCTTTTGATTACTAATTAAATTAATTAATTCTTAACAAATTTATCCCTAAATTAATTAACTTCTAATTATAAATTAATTAATATTAATCATTTAATTAATTATTCCTTAATTATAACTTAATTACTTAATTAATTAGTCTCTAATCATCTAATTAATAATCCTTAATTACAAATTAATTAACCTCTAATTAATTAACTTATAACCCTTAATTATAAATTAATTAATCCTTAATCATTAGTTAATTAAAATTAATTAATTACTCTTAATTATCTTCTTAATTAAATAAATCTTAAATCATTAAAACTTAATCAACTTTAAGATAAATCATTTATCTCGTTAATTCCTTAATTATCATTATCATATAGATTTAAAAACATCTTATCTTGACTAACACTTAATTATATTACTAAATTAAGTTTTAAAATAACATAAAAATAATTTTAACTTAACAAATTTAAGTTAACCAATTATATAACTTCTTAAATAAAATGTTAAATAAAACATTTATAAAGAAATTTATAATAGAAAAGTTTAAACTAAATTTATTTAAATTTCCAAAACTTTATTTTAAAACCTTTTTAAAAATTTTCAAACACCCGCTTCAGGTCCAACCCGATAACGCACCCAAGTCCTACCCGAGTACTTTCCCTTCTCTTAATTTTTTTTAAAACTTTGGTTTAAGTTAAAACTTGTAACACGTTGCTCTCACGCAACAACCCGAGGATAAACTCGAGCAAACAACACACAATCCCGAGCCTCCCTTGGAGTTACTCCACAGCCAAAAAATATCTAACACATCCAACTCTACCGTGCACATGCACCATCGATCCAGCCGTCTACGACCACCCACGACACCTCCGGCATATCGACGATCAACCCTACATCAGTTCCTGACCACCCAATCTCCGATATAAACTCAAAATCAAGATCGAGATAGTCTGAGAAAACGTGGAACAAAACCACTGCCTGGAATACCCCTTGTACTGCCGAATCCGACAACCAGCACCCCTACAACTCTGGCCACACCTTGCTGACCTTCTAAGCTACCATTTCCCAAAGTCCCGTGATGACGAGATATCCGACCTCAACCCATTTTAGGGTTTAAAACCCATTTCGACCCACCACCAATGCCACGGTGGTTTACCCACCCATCTGATATTTTTCCCAAGCTCACCGAACTTCCCTTTCCCCACTGTGAAGTCCCTAACCACCCTGAGCACCTTGATCACCAGAAACCGCACAAAACTCACTTGCTGATCAAACCCGAAATGTTCATTCAATCTAAAACTAAAATTTTTGAATTCACTTTTAAAAATCATGTTTTAAGATAGTGATTCAGATTATATAACTGAATCGAAGAATTAAGATGTTTGAATTTTATCATATCTAAAATTTCCACAGTTCTTCTTGGTTTTCCAGAAAAATTTCAAATTTAATTTACTTAAATTTAATTTTAAACCTTAATCTATGTTTAAACAAAAAGATTTTGTTTGAAACCCAGGTCCTAACAGTGATTAGATAAGGAGTTATTGAATTTTGATTTATTTTTAAGTCTGTAACTATGAAACAGAGAAGAACTGACATGCATAGTTCAAACACAAGCAAACATACAGGATTCACACTTATATATATACATGCAAAGCATAATTCATTCCAAGAATCACATGCATAGATTTTAATTTACCTAAACTTTTTGAATAAAAGTTTACTCACTTGTAAAATTGTTTGAAGAGAGCTTGATTATATTTTTGATAATCTGGAATTTGGTTTGATCTTGAAGCTGCAAGCTTGGATTTGAAACTACAGTTTTCCCTTGATCTACTTGATTGTCATAAGCTGAAACTTGTGTTTGATTCTAGTTTTGATGTTGCTTGATGTTTCAGGTAGTTGATTGACTTATTAAATTTCTGGTTTTATTTAGTTTACAGGCTATCTCTGTTTCGTAAAATGTGTACAAGTTTTGTTCTTCTTAGTCTTAAAAATGAGGATAGAAGAAAAATTAAGTAGAGAATGTGTAGATATATTTATAGACTTATTTTATGATTTTTAAAAATTAAAGAAAATAAAAAGAAAGGGTGACACTTGTTCAAATTTATATTACAATTGTTACACTTTTATATTTCTATGTCAAATGATTTACATTTATTAACTTGTGTGTTAAAATTTTAACACTTGTCTTTATATAAGAATTGTTATTATATAATGTATATATTTTTTACATTACTTTATTATTATCTTTTGTTTATATTTATACATATATTATAATTATAACTTTATATCTTTATTAATACATTTCTTTATATTAATATTGATACAATGTTAAAGAAAATAATTTAAAACTAATTATACATTAATGAAAATCATATATATATTATGTTATGTCCAAATTATTTTTAAGACATTTTATTTTTGAATTTCAAACTCAAATTCAAATTACTATCTATTCATATACATACATACATACATATATATAAAATCAAACATCAATCATATTTGCTTTGAAAAATTCAAATTTAATTCATCACTAATTTAATATTTGGCTTAAAATTGGGATGTTACATAAATTCAACATTATAGATTCAAATTCATTTATATACATACCCAGATATTCTATAAATTATCAAAATTCTATTTTTTTAACCAAATAAAATATGTATCTCAATAGATAAAATTAGTTAATTACCAATTAACAATTTCCCAAAAACTAGGGTTGTCACATTCCTCCCAACTTAGAATCTTTTCGTCCTCGAAAAGTAATGAAGCCAGAATTTATTAAAATGATTATTATCAGCTTATATTGCTTTTTGACCATTTCAACTATAAATTCTTTATTTCATAATTTTTAAAACATTTTAAAATCTATATAATATCATCAAAACAGCTCTATAAAATACTTTTTATAACTCGATGTTTCCACAAGTCCATCTTTGTTCTTACAGAAATTCGGTTATACGTTGATCAGGCGTAGGACTGAAAATCTATAAGACCCATTTTCAATACCTAGTGAAAATACTAGAAAAATATTTTAGTGAAAATATAGAAAATGTTTTTGAAAATAGAGGAAACATCTTTGGTGAGAATGCTCTGGAAATCGTCACCCCCTCCATGGTCACAGTTAATCCGATGGTTACGTTGCCATCCGGGCAAAATCCATAGATAACTGTAGGCACTTCGCGCCCCTCGATTACGCCATGGAACCTGCCAAAGATCGCAGTTACATCCTGGGTTTCATTGCCACCACAGCAAAAGTCCATGTAACTGTAGGCATCAGCGCCTTTGATTTTCGCTGCCAAATAAAACTTCACCACTCCCACATAGGTCGCAGACTACGTCAGTTGAGTCCCAATGTAGCCTTAGGCTCTCACGGCCTCTCGACTTTCGCTATGTCACCATAGGTCGTAGTCTACCGATGTAAAATCAAACGTACACTGTTGGCTCTCACGGCACACATGACTGCCGTTATGGTCCACAGTAGATCACAGTGACATCGAGTTACACTGTCGTCACAGCATAACCCAAATGTCTCTGTGGGCATCAGCGCTCTCGACTTTCGCTACCCACTACACATAAACCTCAGGAACTTCAGTTCGACCGGACTTCCTTACAGGATCAACTTTAGTGCCTCCCTCTTGGGGCTCAAGGCAGACCCACCCCGTGGATCTCCTAATGAAGTATATTTCAATGGGAGCGCCTTTTTCTCCAAAGCCAATCTCAAAACACTTTATACTATACACTTATAGTATCTTTCAAATCATGCCCTTATGATTTACATAAATCTCCTTTAACAAAATTGTAACAACCCGCATATTTTACGATTTTATATTTAAATGTTTTATTTAAGTATAGCGTCGTTAGTCGGATTTTTGGATCCGAAATGTTACTTTTTGCAAATGGCCGAATTAGGACTCGAAACCGCCTCCATTGAGTCCAAAAGGCGTTTGCTATCTTTTTGAGTATAAACTTTGATATGTTTGGAGTAAGTTGAATTTTGCTATTTTTTCTAGTTGGGTTTTGGGTTTGGGTTCAGCCCACTAGCTAACTAAATACCCTAGCTCAGCCCATCTCTTTCCATTCACTCATTTTCACCTCCAAACTTGAGATAAAACTGAAAATGGGGGAAAGGAAGAGGAATTAGAAAATCCAAGCCCTAGTTACTTCTTGCAACTTGAATTCTTGCTCCGAAATCAAAGAGAAGATATTGGTAAGTCTCTTCTTCATCTTCTCCAACACTTCTCCTCTTCAATTTCAGAAAGTTTCCTAAACATAATTTGAGAAATATGTGTTTTATTCTTAGATTGAAGCTTGTAGAGTGAAGTGAAGAGTAGTTAGTCTCCTTCTTGTGTTTGTGCTTCTCATCTTTGTTTGTGTGTAAAAAGGTGAGTTTTGAACTCGCATCTTTATCTCTTTTTATCATGGGTGATGGGTATGAATTCCTATTACTTATTCATATGCATTTGGTTTTTGTTTGGATTGGTTTTATGAATATTCCAATTCTTGGGTTTCAAAGTCAAATTTTTATGAACGTTCTCTTATGAATGTTTTGATCATGCTTTTCGAGGTGTATTGCTGAGCATATAGGGCCGGGTTATCGTTGGTATAAACCCTTGGCGCCATTAATCGTCCGATTGCAAAATTGGGAAAAAATTGCTCATCATTTGGGTAGGATGGAAACAACCCAGGTTGCAGGGTCGGCCGACCGAAGACCCTGTCCGGTCGACCGAACCTGTATCCCGAAAGTTTCCAGGATCAAGTCCGGCCGACCAAAAATCATGTTCGGTCGACCGAACCTGCTGTTTTTGCCTAAATTATTTCCTTGGGTTGATTTTTCCAACTTTTATTGATTGGTGATTATTTGATTGTTTTTATTATCTATTATTGCCTTTGATGATTTCATTTTGCTTTCATACACTGATTTTTATAAAATGATCCTCCCAAATCGTATTAAAAGCTCGCTTCTCCAATTTATAATTTCTATTTAAAACGTACACACACACACACAATTTCACACTTCAAGCAAAGTGGAAGGAAGATTAAATGGTTAGGTAAAACACGGACCATGAATCCATGCGTTCATCTTTCCGATTAGTCCTCGACCTATTCGATTGATCGTTTTGACCTTCAGGTCCGGTTTACCGATGAAACGAGGTAAACTTTGTACTGCTTTGAGTGTGAAATTAACTAACGGATAGTAAACCGTTTAGTGCGTACAAGTGGTTATGGGACTCACGTTACCACTTTTCGGATTCCTTTTCGAGAGTTGTGACACATTCCGCCAATTAATGGTATCCAGTACTGGGCCTTCGGACCTTCACCACTACGGTTTGTTGCCTTTGGGATAGTGTCTTCGGACTGTCTCCTTCAGGTTTGTTGCCTTCGGGTATGTTGCCTTCGGGTATGTTGCCTTCGAGTTTGTGCCTTCGGGTTTGTGCCTTCGGGTTTGTTTCTGTAACGACCCAGAATTTTATTAAATTGAAATTTGAATATTTATTTAATTTTAAATATTTATAAGTGAATTTTTAAGTCAAATAAATTTTTATTTGAATTTTTGGATTTAATTAGATAATTAAAACAATAATTTAATATGTTAAATTATGGAAATAATTAAAAAATTGAGTTAAAAATGATTGAAAATAATTTGGAAAATTTTATTTAATCATACTGGAGTTATAGAGATATTTTAGAACTTTTAAAATCGAATTAAAAGTTAATCTGTGAAAATTGAATATTTTAATATTTAATAATCGACTGTAAAATAGTCAATTTTTGAACAGTCTCAGAATTGAACGAAACCAGTTTCATTGGATCCGTAATAGTTAGTTATTACCGGATTTCAATTTTCGTGTCAATCGGAGTTATCGTTTGATCGTGGCAGCTCGAAACGCATCGAATTATTTTTAATTTAAATTTGGCGAGTCAAAATAGCCATTTTTCAAAAAGTCTCGGAATTCGACGAAACCAGTTTCATCGGATCCGTAATGTGATATTATTGTAAGATTTCAAATTTCAAGTCAATTGGATTTACCGTTTGTCCGGTACGAATTAAAACACCTAGAAATCGGTTTAAATCGGTTTAATTTAAATTGAACATTTTCAGCCATAACTCGCACATACTTCCGAATTAGCTTCCGAAACCTGTTCCATTGTGTCCGGAACGTGGGATAAACCCTAGGTACGCTGGTTACGGCGTCTAAATCGGAGTTCGGAATTCCCGGGATGAATAGTGTTTACGCTTGCTCGTTCCTTATAAATAAGCCTCTACCCTTCATTTAGAAAATAAAAAAAATATAAAAACAAACCCTAGCCGCCTCTTTACAAACCTAAGGCCAGAAATTGCCCAATTTCATCCCCAAAAATCTCCAAATCCGTTCATCGATTCCAGAAACTCTCAACTACAATCTTGAAGAGCTCGATGAGATCTTGGATTTCAACGGTCATGATCGTGTTTGGAGCCACGGATTGACGGCAAATTGCATTCAAAGGCCACGCGTTCATTCTCGATTTGCGTGCAGATGGGGGGGCCGAGCTTAGGGGGGTTCTGGCCGTGGGTAGCTTAGGTTGGTGGCTTCGATTTGGTGCCTACGTGATGAGGTATCGTTGCGAGATGAGGTCGATAAGTTAAACCCTAATGGACGTAATTGGGTTCGGCCATAATACTGCACGCGTGATCAAAAAGGAAGAAGGGGGGGTTTGCGTCCTACGGTGATGATGTAGGGGAGGATAATCTAGCGGCCTGTGTTGATTTGGTATAAAATATAGTTAAAATTAGTTGTAAATTATATATTAAAAATCGTGTAAAATTGTAAAATCAATAACTTTTTCATACGAGGTCGAAAAAATGCAAACTCAGTTGCGTTGGAATCGTATGGACGAGCACTACGCGATGGAGTTGGTTTGGAGTCGTTTGGAGTTAGTGAGAATTTCGGGTAAAATTAAACGCGCGTTTAATTTTATTCGAAATAAAAGCTTAAACGGAATTTAAAACCAAGGTGAGAACTTCTCACTCAATCGAATAGATTTCGATTTTATTTTAAATAGTTAGATTTAAAATATTTGAATGCATGTTTGAATGATGATTATTAATTATTGATTGTTAAAATAGACATTATACGCCGTTAGTAAGCGGATGTTATTTAATAAAAACATATACCGCGAATATTTCATAAACAGTGAAATTGGTATTATATATAATATCAATATATATATATATTGGCATATGTATATATTGCAGTTGTTGATTTCCCGCATTTTTTGTTTAGCGGATGAGACCCTATTACGCCGTTATTAAGCGGATAATATTTATTAAGAACATATACCGCGATAATTTCGTACTGGAGCGAAATTGGTATTGTGCTAATGTTTTTGGATGCAGGAAACAGGTTGGAGGGATCCAACTGGATTCCTCAACAGTATTTATTTAATTTCAGATATTTTGATATTTGATTGATTATCATATCAATATATGATGGATCGTTGTAGTCGTGATTGACTATTTGGTATGTAGCATCATTGGACCCAGATTTTGGGATTTTAAAATGATTTTAAAAGTGATTTTGAAAACATACTATATTTTTGGGATTGATCCATTATAAATAAGTAAACGTTATAATTTTTAAAGTTATAAAAATTATGGTTTTTGTGAAATATAGTTAAAAAGCTGATTTTTAGAAATACGGTTAAAAACTGATTTTTGAGAAATATGAACCAATGATTTTATAAAATAGTTTAAACTGGATTTTTGAGTTTATTATTAAAAGTTTGAATATAAGATTTATAAAATATGATTATTTTATAAATCAAGAGAACGGTGAAATTTTAAAGGAATTTAAAGACGTTTAAAAGAATAATATAAATTAATTTATATTAAGAGATTTATAAATGGATATTTATAAATTGAATTATGGACATTATAAAACGAGTTTTTATAAGTGTTTGAATGTAGTGAAAATGAATTTCCTAAATGAATGAAATTTATGAAATTATAAACTGTGAAGTTATAAATGAAATTTTATAAGCAATAGGTTTATAAAATTTATAAAGTTATCGAAAGAATAAATTTTGGATAAATAAACAATCTTATAAGTTAAGATTAATAATTTGGGAAGTTAAATGAACGATTTTGTAAAATAATCGTTTTATAAGTAATTAACTTATAATGTGAACGTTTAGTTTATAATTTAGTTATAAACTGGAATAGGTTAATAAAGGAATTTATAAAAAGGAAGTTTTTATAAATAAATAAATATGGAATTTATAAACGTTGTTTTATAAATTCGCAAACGACTTATTTTGATAAGTTAATTGTTATAACCTATTAATGGAGTTATATTCACGTTGTAAACAGTGAATAATCCTTTAAGTTAAAAAGAATAGAAATAATGGAATTTGTGAACATGGTTTATTCACGTTTTTGAATAGTGAATAACACGTTAAATGAAATGTTTTGAAGGTGATGTTTTAAATAGAATTAAAACGATCTAACGATGGTTTAAAACATGTTGAGATTCGAAACCATAGATTTCAACATTTATTGTTGAAATAGACGTTTTCGAGAAATAAAAGGAAATGTGGACTGTAACACTGTTGTTATAGTAAATGATTTCCGAAAGGAAATGTTTTGTATAGTATTGGGATTTATATATCTATTTTAATTTCGAATCCCTATACTAGTGATTTTGGGTTGTCGTAACGATGTTTTACGCAACATTCGTTTTGGCCCAAGTCAATATGTTTAAGTGAATAATTTCCTTAAAGAATGAAATATATACTTAATTCGATTTAAGTATATTGAATATTTTCTAAGTGTTGAAAATAAAAGATTGTGAATTACTTATTTAAATAAGTATGGAAATGTTTTCCAATGTGAAGTGAATATAGAGAATTTATCCTTTTGAAGATAAATTGAAAATGAATAATTGAAATCGTATATGCACGAATATTTTGAAATATAAATTCATTATGGAATTTATATGTGAAAAGTGAAATTGGTTAAAAATAAATATTGATTTATTTTTGAAGTGTTGAAATTTTATATCTTGTAAAGATATTTTGGAAATGTAAATAATTTGGAAAATTATTTGGAATCTGGTGATGTATGCATATCCATTGATAGTTCAATAGCCGACTATCAATATTTCCCTTTGAATGGGTATTTGATGTGAATGGATTGAATTTGAATGCACACTTATTTTGAATAAGCGCTCACTATTTGGGTTAACCGGGAAAGGACCATGGGGTCGTATAACCCACTCCGAATATGTGATACGTCGTTATGAATCGCATTTGAAGATCGGTGTTGAAGACCGGATATTTGCGAAAGCGATAGGATGACCTGTCGATTGTCTCTGCACTGAGTTGCAACGGTATAGAGACTCCCTAAGTGATGGGAAATTCGATCAGGATTGTGAATATCCGGATTGCAAGGACTTCTTGTAAGTGCCTTCGGTTCTGTTCGAGCCCGGAACAGACTTGTATGGATTGTATGTCTGACATTACAATTTGAGATATAAAGCCGATTTCTTTCAAATATATTTCTGTTGGTGGCGGAGAATTTATTCTTTGCTTAACACCCTTCTTTGAGACGTACGAGCTCAAAGGTTATATAGTTGAAGTTATCAGCAATATATCCCATTTTGGTAATGTGACATGCTGAGTGATGCTGAAATGATCATTGTGTTGATTATTGTGATAGGATCATTTATTTGATCGTCTATCTTAGTGATCATTGTGTTGATCATTTGTTGACCCAAAGCACGGCTTTTTGTACAAAGTGTGTTTTTGTGGACGTGACTTCGTCGAGCCTCACATCCCGGAAATGGTCAAAACAGGAAAGATGCGGCAAGGTTATTAGGGGTTGCTGTAGCTCCCCTTAGGGTATGTGCATTTCCTTCTGGAAAGGGGTGGTATCATGGTATGGAGCCCAGATACTTACTCATGTTGAAAACACTCTATTTATTATGGTGTGATGTTGGATATCGAGCGCTCGGTTGAAAAGGTCCTAAAGGACCGGGGAATGGCGTGCTCGTGTCAGTTGTTACCCAGTTAGGGGTAACCCGGCCTTGTGTTGGCAGAGATCCGGTTTGGTTCTCGGGGATGTCTTTCCAGAGGCATTCTCAGTGGCAATGGGAAGTTCCTTGGCCTGATCATTTGTTGGAAATCCAAAGAAACAATACGTGACTTGTACGGTTTTAGTTGTATAACCTGCTATGGAATGTGGCGGTAACCTGCTATTGAACATAGTTAGCTATAGTAGGCATACGATAATGGTCGTATGTTGGCTAAGATTTATATTCTACTTTTGAAATGAAATTTTCTCTATACTATGCACTAGTAATAATATCAAATATTATTTTAAATGCGTATCAAGCATCTTTGACTATCATAAGGAGAAATCTCCTCCGATTCTGCGTTTGCATTGTGTGTGTGTGCGGGAGGCCTTATGGTAGTCTCACTTTTTAAAAGCATTGCGAATTGATCTAAAAATATTCTTCGATTTTGATTTTTAAAGTAAATAAACTGTTTTGAGTTCTCACACCAGTCACATGACTGACTCGGAGTTTATTGTTTTCCTTCCTAAACTCTGGGTGCCCACCAATTTCCACACGGGCAGTTAAGAGTTAGGTTTATCAGGATATTCTGGATATTCTGGAGTTGCTGGAGGCAAGCTGGATGGCATGGCGTATTACTAGTTTATATAGTATTTCTTTTTCCGCTGCACTGGTTATTGTTGTATGTTGTTGTACACTCTGATGATATGATGTAATGTAATGTATAAAATGTAATAACTTTAGTTCTTTGTTTAAAGATTATTCATTTATTATTATATGTTATTCCGCTGCGAATTGTGAGATTCTGTTGTTGTTCTGTTGTTTTCTGTCCCGTCCTATTTTCTTCTGTTTTTCTAATTCTCTGTTTTCAAAATTCTTCTATTTTCTATCTTCTTTATCTCTTCTCTCTTCTTTCTTTTTCTAAATTCTTCTTAAAACCCCTAAGGGTTCGTATTTTCGTTCATCTTGAATTAAACAAAGGAGATTAGTGTCTATTCAAGCAGTACGGACTTACGGGTCTTTACAGTTGGTATCAGAGCTTATGGTTAAGCGACAACCATGGTTCTGTAGGGTATAATTCATTAGAGATAGAGTCAGCAGTACTCTAGAATGAGTTTGAGTGTAATAATAGCTATGAGTGCGTATTTGTTAGTGAATAAAATTGTTTTATATTGTGATGATTGGTTTATTGAGTGGTATATGAACCTTCGTCAGCACGGTCAGTCAAACTATGCCGAAGGGGTTTCTAAACACTTGGATAGAACAATTCGACACAGTATTGTTCTAAATTGGGTAAATGAAATAATTTTACCTTGATTATATTTTATATATAAAGGAATAATTTTTCAAAATTATTAAAGTGTATATAGGTTGATTGTTAGGTTGTTTGAATAATCTAAATTATAAGAATTGAATTATAATTAAAAGTGTTTACAATTGTGAAATAAACTTATATATATAAGAAGTGAAACTATATGAATATGAGTTGTAAATAAAAGGGGAATTTAAAGTTTAAATGGAATATAACTTAAGTGTTGTTGAATGGAATTGATTTTGGTATCGAAGTAAATAAATCAAGTAGATTAAAAGAAATATGAACTTAAGTTATGTAAATGAAATTCAACTTTGTAATTGAATTGAATGAATGGATTGAATGTTAATCAATTGAATGTAATTAAAATTGATATGAAATAATGAATGAAAGTATAAATTCATTGAAATCAAATGTTATTAGAAGTTGAATAAATTGAATGAGAATGAATATAAGCAAAGGAATTTGGTTATAATTAATATACATTGATTGTTATATGATTGTTGATTGGTTGCATATAATTCATTAAGTATTAATGAAATTAAAAGCTATGTAATTGAATTCAAATGGAAAGTAAATAAATTTGAATAGAATTGAATGTGAATTGGATGTAATTAGTGAATGTTAACAAATTGAAACTAATTAGAATTGAGAATGAATGTTAGTAAATCCAATGTAAACAAATCAAATGTGATTTGATAGTGAAAACCTATTTCATTAAATATTAATGAGAATATGAAGGAATATTGATTGATTATGGATGTTGGTTGGGTAATGTTTGCATTTGTTGTTTAGTTGCATTTGCTATGTTGACATATATAGTTATTATGGAGATATATGTTGTATATTGAGATTATTTGCATATGTGCATGATTCTTATGTTGTTTGTTGAGTTTAGTAGGTGCGGATTGCGTTTGCTTCGCATTTGGAGTTCGCATTTGCGCTATATTAGCCGTATATGCTTGCTAATAAAATATAAGGTACATATCTCGGATTAAATATCGCACTTTTATACTTTTTTCCCTTCGGGATGCCTCATTACTTGATGAGATGTATATTTGTGATATATATACTGTCATTTTTTTTTTCGGATCGAGCCGCGCAAAGGAGACATGGCGAATTTTTCCGAAAATTTAAGGCGTTAGAAAAATTTAAGAAAATTGGAAAATTTTGAAAACTTTAACTTTGATTTTGAAATTGAAAGTTAAATGATATAGTTGTTTTTGAAAAAGATAACTAAGTATGATTTGAAAACTTAGTAAAGTTATTGTAAGAAGTTTAATTATGAATTTTGGAAAGTTAATAGATTTTGTAACCTTTCTTACTTGTAATTTCGAGGACGAAATTCTTTTAAGGGGGGAAGATTGTAACGACCCAGAATTTTATTAAATTGAAATTTGAATATTTATTTAATTTTAAATATTTATAAGTGAATTTTTAAGTCAAATAAATTTTTATTTGAATTTTTGGATTTAATTAGATAATTAAAACAATAATTTAATATGTTAAATTATGGAAATAATTAAAAAATTGAGTTAAAAATGATTGAAAATAATTTGGAAAATTTTATTTAATCATACTGGAGTTATAGAGATATTTTAGAACTTTTAAAATCGAATTAAAAGTTAATCTGTGAAAATTGAATATTTTAATATTTAATAATGGACTGTAAAATAGTCAATTTTTGAACAGTCTCAGAATTGAACGAAACCAGTTTCATTGGATCCGTAATAGTTAGTTATTACCGGATTTCAATTTTCGTGTCAATCGGAGTTATCGTTTGATCGTGGCAGCTCGAAACGCATCGAATTATTTTTAATTTAAATTTGGCGAGTCAAAATAGCCATTTTTCAAAAAGTCTCGGAATTCGACGAAACCAGTTTCATCGGATCCGTAATGTGATATTATTGTAAGATTTCAAATTTCAAGTCAATTGGATTTACCGTTTGTCCGGTACGAATTAAAACACCTAGAAATCGGTTTAAATCGGTTTAATTTAAATTGAACGTTTTCAGCCATAACTCGCACATACTTCCGAATTAGCTTCCGAAACCTGTTCCATTGTGTCCGGAACGTGGGATAAACCCTAGGTACGCTGGTTACGGCGTCTAAATCGGAGTTCGGAATTCCCGGGATGAATAGTGTTTACGCTTGCTCGTTCCTTATAAATAAGCCTCTACCCTTCATTTAGAAAATAAAAAAAAATATAAAAACAAACCCTAGCCGCCTCTTTACAAACCTAAGGCCAGAAATTGCCCAATTTCATCCCCAAAAATCTCCAAATCCGTTCATCGATTCCAGAAACTCTCAACTACAATCTTGAAGAGCTCGATGAGATCTTGGATTTCAACGGTCATGATCGTGTTTGGAGCCACGGATTGACGGCAAATTGCATTCAAAGGCCACGCGTTCATTCTCGATTTGCGTGCAGATGGGGGGGCCGAGCTTAGGGGGGTTCTGGCCGTGGGTAGCTTAGGTTGGTGGCTTCGATTTGGTGCCTACGTGATGAGGTATCGTTGCGAGATGAGGTCGATAAGTTAAACCCTAATGGACGTAATTGGGTTCGGCCATAATACTGCACGCGTGATCAAAAAGGAAGAAGGGGGGGTTTGCGTCCTACGGTGATGATGTAGGGGAGGCTAATCTAGCGGCCTGTGTTGATTTGGTATAAAATATAGTTAAAATTAGTTGTAAATTATATATTAAAAATCGTGTAAAATTGTAAAATCAATAACTTTTTCATACGAGGTCGAAAAAATGCAAACTCAGTTGCGTTGGAATCGTATGGACGAGCACTACGCGATGGAGTTGGTTTGGAGTCGTTTGGAGTTAGTGAGAATTTCGGGTAAAATTAAACGCGCGTTTAATTTTATTCGAAATAAAAGCTTAAACGGAATTTAAAACCAAGGTGAGAACTTCTCACTCAATCGAATAGATTTCGATTTTATTTTAAATAGTTAGATTTAAAATATTTGAATGCATGTTTGAATGATGATTATTAATTATTGATTGTTAAAATAGACATTATACGCCGTTAGTAAGCGGATGTTATTTAATAAAAACATATACCGCGAATATTTCATAAACAGTGAAATTGGTATTATATATAATATCAATATATATATATTGGCATATGTATATATTGCAGTTGTTGATTTCCCGCATTTTTTGTTTAGCGGATGAGACCCTATTACGCCGTTATTAAGCGGATAATATTTATTAAGAACATATACCGCGATAATTTCGTACTGGAGCGAAATTGGTATTGTGCTAATGTTTTTGGATGCAGGAAACAGGTTGGAGGGATCCAACTGGATTCCTCAACAGTATTTATTTAATTTCAGATATTTTGATATTTGATTGATTATCATATCAATATATGATGGATCGTTGTAGTCGTGATTGACTATTTGGTATGTAGCATCATTGGACCCAGATTTTGGGATTTTAAAATGATTTTAAAAGTGATTTTGAAAACATACTATATTTTTGGGATTGATCCATTATAAATAAGTAAACGTTATAATTTTTAAAGTTATAAAAATTATGGTTTTTGTGAAATATAGTTAAAAAGCTGATTTTTAGAAATACGGTTAAAAACTGATTTTTGAGAAATATGAACCAATGATTTTATAAAATAGTTTAAACTGGATTTTTGAGTTTATTATTAAAAGTTTGAATATAAGATTTATAAAATATGATTATTTTATAAATCAAGAGAACGGTGAAATTTTAAAGGAATTTAAAGACGTTTAAAAGAATAATATAAATTAATTTATATTAAGAGATTTATAAATGGATATTTATAAATTGAATTATGGACATTATAAAACGAGTTTTTATAAGTGTTTGAATGTAGTGAAAATGAATTTCCTAAATGAATGAAATTTATGAAATTATAAACTGTGAAGTTATAAATGAAATTTTATAAGCAATAGGTTTATAAAATTTATAAAGTTATCGAAAGAATAAATTTTGGATAAATAAACAATCTTATAAGTTAAGATTAATAATTTGGGAAGTTAAATGAACGATTTTGTAAAATAATCGTTTTATAAGTAATTAACTTATAATGTGAACGTTTAGTTTATAATTTAGTTATAAACTGGAATAGGTTAATAAAGGAATTTATAAAAAGGAAGTTTTTATAAATAAATAAATATGGAATTTATAAACGTTGTTTTATAAATTCGCAAACGACTTATTTTGATAAGTTAATTGTTATAACCTATTAATGGAGTTATATTCACGTTGTAAACAGTGAATAATCCTTTAAGTTAAAAAGAATAGAAATAATGGAATTTGTGAACATGGTTTATTCACGTTTTTGAATAGTGAATAACACGTTAAATGAAATGTTTTGAAGGTGATGTTTTAAATAGAATTAAAACGATCTAACGATGGTTTAAAACATGTTGAGATTCGAAACCATAGATTTCAACATTTATTGTTGAAATAGACGTTTTCGAGAAATAAAAGGAAATGTGGACTGTAACACTGTTGTTATAGTAAATGATTTCCGAAAGGAAATGTTTTGTATAGTATTGGGATTTATATATCTATTTTAATTTCGAATCCCTATACTAGTGATTTTGGGTTGTCGTAACGATGTTTTACGCAACATTCGTTTTGGCCCAAGTCAATATGTTTAAGTGAATAATTTCCTTAAAGAATGAAATATATACTTAATTCGATTTAAGTATATTGAATATTTTCTAAGTGTTGAAAATAAAAGATTGTGAATTACTTATTTAAATAAGTATGGAAATGTTTTCCAATGTGAAGTGAATATAGAGAATTTATCCTTTTGAAGATAAATTGAAAATGAATAATTGAAATCGTATATGCACGAATATTTTGAAATATAAATTCATTATGGAATTTATATGTGAAAAGTGAAATTGGTTAAAAATAAATATTGATTTATTTTTGAAGTGTTGAAATTTTATATCTTGTAAAGATATTTTGGAAATGTAAATAATTTGGAAAATTATTTGGAATCTGGTGATGTATGCATATCCATTGATAGTTCAATAGCCGACTATCAATATTTCCCTTTGAATGGGTATTTGATGTGAATGGATTGAATTTGAATGCACACTTATTTTGAATAAGCGCTCACTATTTGGGTTAACCGGGAAAGGACCATGGGGTCGTATAACCCACTCCGAATATGTGATACGTCGTTATGAATCGCATTTGAAGATCGGTGTTGAAGACCGGATATTTGCGAAAGCGATAGGATGACCTGTCGATTGTCTCTGCACTGAGTTGCAACGGTATAGAGACTCCCTAAGTGATGGGAAATTCGATCAGGATTGTGAATATCCGGATTGCAAGGACTTCTTGTAAGTGCCTTCGGTTCTGTTCGAGCCCGGAACAGACTTGTATGGATTGTATGTCTGACATTACAATTTGAGATATAAAGCCGATTTCTTTCAAATATATTTCTGTTGGTGGCGGAGAATTTATTCTTTGCTTAACACCCTTCTTTGAGACGTACGAGCTCAAAGGTTATATAGTTGAAGTTATCAGCAATATATCCCATTTTGGTAATGTGACATGCTGAGTGATGCTGAAATGATCATTGTGTTGATTATTGTGATAGGATCATTTATTTGATCGTCTATCTTAGTGATCATTGTGTTGATCATTTGTTGACCCAAAGCACGGCTTTTTGTACAAAGTGTGTTTTTGTGGACGTGACTTCGTCGAGCCTCACATCCCGGAAATGGTCAAAACAGGAAAGATGCGGCAAGGTTATTAGGGGTTGCTGTAGCTCCCCTTAGGGTATGTGCATTTCCTTCTGGAAAGGGGTGGTATCATGGTATGGAGCCCAGATACTTACTCATGTTGAAAACACTCTATTTATTATGGTGTGATGTTGGATATCGAGCGCTCGGTTGAAAAGGTCCTAAAGGACCGGGGAATGGCGTGCTCGTGTCAGTTGTTACCCAGTTAGGGGTAACCCGGCCTTGTGTTGGCAGAGATCCGGTTTGGTTCTCGGGGATGTCTTTCCAGAGGCATTCTCAGTGGCAATGGGAAGTTCCTTGGCCTGATCATTTGTTGGAAATCCAAAGAAACAATACGTGACTTGTACGGTTTTAGTTGTATAACCTGCTATGGAATGTGGCGGTAACCTGCTATTGAACATAGTTAGCTATAGTAGGCATACGATAATGGTCGTATGTTGGCTAAGATTTATATTCTACTTTTGAAATGAAATTTTCTCTATACTATGCACTAGTAATAATATCAAATATTATTTTAAATGCGTATCAAGCATCTTTGACTATCATAAGGAGAAATCTCCTCCGATTCTGCGTTTGCATTGTGTGTGTGTGCGGGAGGCCTTATGGTAGTCTCACTTTTTAAAAGCATTGCGAATTGATCTAAAAATATTCTTCGATTTTGATTTTTAAAGTAAATAAACTGTTTTGAGTTCTCACACCAGTCACATGACTGACTCGGAGTTTATTGTTTTCCTTCCTAAACTCTGGGTGCCCACCAATTTCCACACGGGCAGTTAAGAGTTAGGTTTATCAGGATATTCTGGATATTCTGGAGTTGCTGGAGGCAAGCTGGATGGCATGGCGTATTACTAGTTTATATAGTATTTCTTTTTCTGCTGCACTGGTTATTGTTGTATGTTGTTGTACACTCTGATGATATGATGTAATGTAATGTATAAAATGTAATAACTTTAGTTCTTTGTTTAAAGATTATTCATTTATTATTATATGTTATTCCGCTGCGAATTGTGAGATTCTGTTGTTGTTCTGTTGTTTTCTGTCCCGTCCTATTTTCTTCTGTTTTTCTAATTCTCTGTTTTCAAAATTCTTCTATTTTCTATCTTCTTTATCTCTTCTCTCTTCTTTCTTTTTCTAAATTCTTCTTAAAACCCCTTAGGGTTCGTATTTTCGTTCATCTTGAATTAAACAAAGGAGATTAGTGTCTATTCAAGCAGTACGGACTTACGGGTCTTTACAGTTTCCCTAATAGTGTCGCTTTCGGAGTTGGTCTTTATGAGCCGCTCGGGTGATATTTGGGTTTGGAGCCTTCGTGCTTATGGATCCTTGTTTATACAGTACTTAGCTCGAGCAATCTTTTGTTTTCATTGATATGTATATTCTCTAGGTATTGCTCTTCGGTGTTGGTCTTTTTGAGCCGCACGATATATAGCGATTACCTTGTGGAACTTGTGTTACCTTCATTGGTATTTGTTATTGCCTCTTTGGCTTGTTTTGGTATATTCATATCCTTTGTTTGTTGTGTTGCCGATGATATGAAGCTTGTTATGATATGATTCATCTTTTGTTAGATGATTGTGTTATCTCTTTTAGAGATATTTGTTATACATTGTGACCTTGTAGGTTTATTGTTGTTCAGTTTATTTAACTGATTTGTTTAGCTAGACTGACCCGTGTATTTTATACTCGGGTCAGACCGAGATGTTTCAGGTTAGGTTCTTTTGGACTTAGCCCATTTTGCTTCCGCATGGACTACTCCGCTAGCTTCTTTTTGTCATAGCTTTTTGTGTAGTCCTATTTTGTTGTAACTCTGATATGTATTCATCTGGAATCGTTTGTATATAGTGGTTTGCCATACCACTTGACATGTATTATTTTGTATACTCTGTTATGTATCAGTATATGTGTAGATGATGATCTGCTGTTCTGTGATGTATATTGCATTTGAGTTGTTATATTCTGTTCTGATAGATCGTCTCGCCACCTATGGTTTTGTTTTAAGTATTCAATGGATATGTCGATCTGCTAGGTATGACAATTGTCGATGTATTCAATAGATAGTTAAAGCAAGGCTATAGATGGTCGCTTCTATCCAGCCTAATTCTCCGTATTAGCAGACGGTATTATCTTCTAATACTCTTTGCTAATGTGGGTATAGAGGTGGGGCGTCACAGCTTAGTATCAGAGCTGAGTTCAGAACAAAATATGATAAACACAGAATAGATGCACATATTCCGGTACATCAAAGCGTATAAGTGATACAAATCTTTGAACCATCGTGCCTCTATATTTCTTTTGTGTCTTGGTGGTAGATAGAATTTTGGAATATGTCTAGGATTGCATTTATTATGTAGTATTCCATCTTGAATTATCTACCTTGTGAATAATCTTGTTCTTATCTTACTTTCAGCCTATGGCTGGAAGAGGCGGGGACGACGTTCGGATGCTGGGCAATCCAGTGGCTCACATCCGAATGGCGTTTACATGTCTGCCGATCAATTTTTAAAGTTATTTAAGAGCACTCAGCCTCCAGTTCCTCCTCGAGTTTCTCCACCTCGCAAGTCTGCCTTTGCATGTCTGTGCGGTGATTTTTCTCATCTTGGAGGAAAGCCGTTTAAGGGCTCCGAGTCTGTTCTTGAAGTACAAGCTTGGTTTCGCACGTGCGAGCATATTTTATCTCGCATGGATCTTTCTGATCATGATAGAGTTCTTGTAACTTCTAGCTTATTATAAGGGCGTGCTCTTGATTGGTATGAGCTTCTTGTAGCTGAAATTGATGAGTCTACTCTTTCTTGGACTCAGTTTCGGGAGCGATTTGAACTCAAGTTCGTTCTTGAATCTGAAAAAGTTTTATTGACCCGTCGCTTCCTTGAGTTGAAGCAAGGGAAATCTTCTGTTTATGAGTATGTTGCATCATTCGAGGCTTTATCTAAGTATGGTCTTGAATTCATTAGCACTTCTTATAAGAAGAATTTGAAGTTTGTTTCTGGTCTTAAGAAGTATCTTAAGAAGTCTTTGTTGCTCTAGCTTAAGCTTTCTTTTGAGGAGTTGGTAGATTCTGCGCTTCATCTCGAGACCGTCGAGAAGGAGTGCGATAGTAGTGATGATGTTGAGGTTTCCGAGAACCCCAACAAGAAGCAGTTTCCATTCCATAACTCCAGGTCTTTTCCTTCTAAGAAGAAGAAGACCGGTGGTTCTAGTTCTCAGCCTCAGTCTTCTGGAACACCTTTCGTTCGGAAGTGTTTCAATTGTGGTTCTCCTGATCATATGATTCGAGCTTGTTCCAAGCCTCTCTTCTGGCGTTATTGCAAGAAGGAAGGTCATCATGTTCCCACTTTCCCTACTGTTCCGGCTGGGTCTAAGTCTAGCAAGCTTTATGCTACTAAGGATTCTAAAGGTCCTTCTCAGCCCAAAGGTATATCTCCATCTATTTTGGAAGGTTCTATTTTATTTCATGATCATAGTATTCGAGTTCTTTTCGATACAGGTGCATCACATTCTTTCGTATCGAAAAAGCTCGTTGATGATTTATCCTTGGATGTTTCTTGTTTGGTGACTTCTTTAAGGATTGTGAATCCTATTGGGGGATCCGCGACCCTTAGCATGCTTTGTGATGATGTTGAGATTGTTTTATGTGGCTTTTCTTTTCGTGCGAATCTGCACGTTATTTCTTGTCTGGGATTTGATATTGTTTTGGGGATGGACTGGCTAGTGAGATATGATGGCAGAATTATTTGTTCGGAGAGAATTATGTATCTTCGATATCCAGATTCGCCTACTCAGCTATCACATGTTCTTCGGGATGTGGATAATTCCGAAATAGCTTTATGTTCTCTTAACTCGCGAGATGATGATGATATATCTCGTATTCCTATTGCTTGTGACTTTTCTGATGTTTTTGAACTTGTTTCGGGGTTGCCACCCAAGCGGGAAATTGAGTTCCACATTGATCTCATTCCAGGCGCTCAGCCAGTTAGTCGTCCTCCCACGAGGATGTCTACAAAGGAAAATGAGGAACTCAAGAAGCAGCTTTTAGAGCTTGAGTCCAAGTAGTTGATTCAGTCCAGTTTTTCTCTATGGGGATCCGCGATCGTCTTCGTGAAGAAGTCCGATGGAACTCTTAGGCTTTGCATTGACTATCGCAAATTAACCATTAGGAATAGGTATCCATTGCCTAGGATCGATGATATGTTCGATCTATTGAGTGGTGCTAAGGTCTTTTCTAAGCTTGACCTTGCCACGGGTTTTCATCAGTTACGAGTCGCGGAGGATAGCATACCTCTTACCGCTTTCCGCACTCGTTATGGTTCTTTTGAGTGGCTCGTTATGCCGTTCGGGTTGACGAACGCTCCTGCTTTCTTTGTTGATCTCATGAATCGAGTATTCCGGGAATAACTCAATAAGTTCGTCCTTGTCTTCATTGATGATATCCTTATTTATTCTAAGTCTGAAGCTGAGCATGCTAATCACTTGAGAATTGTCTTGAGTACTCTCCGTCACCATCATCTTAGAGCCAAATTCTCCAAATGCCACTTTTGGGAGAATAAGGTTAAGTTCTTAGGCCATGTTGTATCTTCCGATGGCATTTCTGTCGATCCCTCAAAGATCGAAGTCATCCAGAATTGGAAGACGCCTGAGAATGTTCATAAGATTCATAGTTTCCTTGGATTGGCGGGGTATTACCGTCGGTTCATTAAGGATTTTTCCCGTGTTATGCTTCCTCTCACCAGCCTTACTCGGAAAGGCATTCGTTTTATTTGGTCTGACAAGTGTGAAGCTTCCTTTCAAACATTAAAGGAACTTCTCACTAATGCTCCTATTCTTGTGGTTCCCGAGGGGAATCATGATCTTGTTATCTACACCGATGCTTGTGGTAGTGGTCTCGGTGCTGTTCTTATGCAGATGGATCGAGTAGTTGCTTATGCTTCTAGGCCACTACGTCCGAATGAAGTTCGCTATACCACTCATGATCTTGAGTTGGCCGCCATCGTCTTCGCCTTGAAGATTTGGCGACACTATTTATTGGGTGAGCGCTTCATTCTCTATATCGATCATAAATCTTTGAAGTATTTGTTCACTCAGAAGGAACTCAATATGAGACAACAGCGTTGGCTCTAGTTTCTTGCCTCTTGTGACTTTGATATCCAGTATACCCCTGGAAAGGGTAATCGTATTGCTGATGCGCTTAGTCGTAAACATTCGGCTGTTATTTCTATGATTCTTGCCGAATGGGATATTCTTGAGACTCTATCTTTTTGTGAAATTCGTGATCGAGGTTCATCTTCTGATTCTCCTATTCTATTATTTAGTTTGGGAGCTCGACCCATTTTGTTGGATCGTATTGCCGATGCTCAGCGGCGTGGTCCTGATTTGTTGCATCTTATTCAGCTTTTCGAGTATGGATCTTGTGATGAAGCGTTGCGGGATTTTAGCATTGATTCTCATGGGTGTCTTCGTAAGAAGAACCGTCTTTTTGTGCCTTCTGATTTTGCACTTAGGCATGACATTCTTGATGACTGTCACCGTTCTAAGTGTACCGTTCATCTTGGTAGTAGTAAGATGTATGCCGATATGCATCATCTTTATTATTGGGAAGGCATGAAGCACGATGTGGCGAGTTATGTGAGTAATTGCGTACCTGTCAGCGTATTAAGGCCGAACATCAGCGTCCTTCGGGTTTTCTTCAGCCTCTAGAGATTCCATTGTGGAAATGGGATCAGATTTCTATGGATTTCATTGACGGCCTACCTCGTTCGAGATCAGACCATTCTAGCATTTGGGTTATTGTTGATCGCCTCACTAAGCCTACTCATTTTGTTCCTATTAAGTCTAATAGGACTGTTTCGCATTTGGCTAAGTTATATGTCAAGGAAATCGTGAGACGTCACGGTGTTCCTAGTTCTATTGTGAGTGACCGTGATCCTTTATTCACGAGTCATTTTTGGCAGAGTCATCAGCAAGCTTTGGGAACAAATCTTAATTTTGGTATAGCTTATCATCCGCAGTCTGATGGACAGACTAAACGGGTGAATTGTATCTTGGAAGATCTTCTCCTTATTTGTATTTTTGATTTTGGTGGTAGTTGGGAGGATCATCTACCTCTTGTAGAGTTCTCCTACAATAATAGTTTTCAATCTAGTATCGGTATGGCTCCTTTCGAAGCTTTATACGGAAGGCCATGTCGATCACCTTCTTGTTGGTTGGAATCTGGGGAGAAGCTTATTCTTGGCCCAGATTTTGTTCGTGACTCTTCTGAGAAGATTGTTCTTATTCGGTTGAGAATGAAAGAGGCACAAAGCCGCCAGAAATTCTACGCGGACAAGCGTAGGAAGCCTCTCGAATTCTCAGTTGGTGATCTTGTCTTTGTTCGTGTTTCTCCTTTGAAGGGGGTTATGCGTTTCAGTACGACTGGTAAATTGGCTCCTCGCTTTATAGGACCGTTTTCTATTACTGAACGTATTGGCCCTGTGGCTTATAGAGTTTCACTTCCAGCTCATTTATGTGGCATTCATGACGTGTTTCACGTCTCTCAACTTCGGAAGTGTCTTCGGGAGTCGGATTCTGTCATTACTTCTCCTGATTTGCAAGAGCTTGAGGTCTCACCGGACTTATCTATTGTACAGCAGCCTATTCGCGTACTTGACACGGAGGTGCGACACCTTCGAAACAAGGACGTGCCGCTCGTTAAGGTTCAATGGTCCGCTAACCCCAAGGACTATACTTGGGAAACCAGAGAGTATATCGAGCGATCTTATCCGGGTTTTCTATCTTTGCTTGGCAACAGTGAGAATATCTTTTCATCTCAAGCTTATTTCCTTTTCTTTTGAATGTTGTATGTATGTAGTTGTTACAAGTATCTTTTCTAGGAATTGCGGGGACGCAATTTTCTAAGGAGGGGAGATCTGTAACAACCCGCATATTTAACGATTTTATATTTAAATGTTTTATTTAAGTATAGCGTCGTTAGTCGGATTTTTGGATCCGAAATGTTACTTTTTGCAAATAGCCAAATTAGGACTCGAAACCACCTCCATTGAGTCCAAAATGGCATTTGCAATCTTTTTGGGTATAAACTTTGATATGTTTGGAGTAAGTTGAATTTTGCTATTTTTTCTAGTTGGGTTTTGGGTTTGGGTTCAGCCCACTAGCTAACTAAATACCCTAGCTCAGCCCATCTCTTTCCATTCACTCATTTTCACCTCCAAACTTGAGATAAAACTGAAAATGGGGGAAAGGAAGAGGAATTAGAAAATCCAAGCCCTAGTTACTTCTTGCAACTTGAATTCTTGCTCCGAAATCAAAGAGAAGATATTGGTAAGTCTCTTCTTCATCTTCTCCAACACTTCTCCTCTTCAATTTCAGAAAGTTTCCTAAACCTAATTTGGGAAATATGTGTTTTATTCTTAGATTGAAGCTTGTAGAGTGAAGTGAAAAGTAGTTAGTCTCCTTCTTGTGTTTGTGCTTCTCATCTTTGTTTGTGTGTAAAAAGGTGAGTTTTGAACTCGCATCTTTGTCTCTTGTTATCATGGGTGATGGGTATGAATTCCTATTACTTATTCATATGCATTTGGTTTTTGTTTGGATTGGTTTTATGAATATTCCAATTCTTGGGTTTCAAAGTCAAATTTTTATGAACGTTCTCTTATGAATGTTTTGATCATGCTTTTCGAGGTGTATTGATGAGCATATAGGGCCGGGTTGTCGTTGGTATAAACCCTTAGCGCCATTAATCATCCGATTGCAAGGTCGGCCGACCGAAGACCCTGTCCGGTCGACCGAACCTGTATCCCGAAAGTTTCCAGGATCAGCTCCGGCCGACCGAAAATCCTGTTCGGTCGAACGAACCTGCTGTTTTTGTCCAAATTATTTTCTTGGGTCGATTTTTCCAACTTTTATTGATTGGTGATTATTTGATTGTTGTTAATATCTATTATTGCCATTGATGATTTCTTTTTGCTTTCATATATGGATTTTTATAAAATGATCCTCCCAAATCGTATTAAAAGCTCGCTTCTCCAATTTATAATTTCTATTTGAAACGCACATATACACACACACAATTTCGCAATTCAAGTGAAGTGGAAGGAAGATTAAATGGTTAGGTAAAACACAGACCATGAATCCATGCGTTCATCTTTCCGATTAGTCCACGACCTATTCGATTGATCGTTTTGACCTTCGGGTCTGGCTTACCGATGAAAAGAGGTAAACTTTGTACTGCTTTAAGTGTGAAATTAACTAACGGATAGTAAACCGTTTAGTGCGAACGAGTGGTTATGGGACTCACGTTACCACTTTTCGGATTCCTTTTCGAGTTGTGACACATTCCGCTAGTTAGTGGTGTCCAGTACTGGGCCTCCGGACCTTCACCGCTGCGGTTTGTTGCCTTTAGGATAGTGTCTTCGGACTGTCTCCTTCAGGTTTGTTGCCTTCGGGTATGTTGCCTTCGGGTTTGTACCTTCGGGTTTGTGCCTTCGGGTTTGTTGCCCTAATAGTGTCGCTTTCGGAGTTGGTCTTTATGAGCCGCTCGGGTGATATTTGGGTTTGGAGCCTTCGGGCTTATGGATCCTTTTTAATACAGTACTGAGCTCGAGCAATCTTTTGTTTTCATTGATATGTGTATTCCCTAGGTATCGCTCTTCAGTGTTGGTCTTTTTGAGGCGCACGATATATAGAGATTACCTTGTGGAACTTGTGTTACCTTCATTGGTATTTGTTATTGCCTTTTTGGCTTGTTTTGGGATATTCATATCCTTTGTTTGTTGTGTTGCCGATGATATGAGGCTTGTTATGATATGATTCATCTTTTGTTAGATGATTGTGTTATCTCTTTTAGAGATATTTGTTATACATTGTGACCTTGCAGGTTTATTGTTGTTCAGTTTATTTAACTGATTTGTTTAGCTAGACTGACCTGTGTATTTTATACTCGAGTCAGACCGAGATGTTTCAGGTTAGGTGCTTTTGGACTTAGCCTATTTTGCTTCCGCATGGACTACTCCGCTAGCTTCTTTTTGTAATAGCTTTTTGTATAGTCCAATTTTGTTGTAACTCTGATATGTATTCATCTGGAATCATTTGTATATAGTGGTTTGCCATACCACTTGACATGTATTATTTTGTATACTCTGTTATGTATCAGTATATGTGTAGATGATGATCTACTATTCTGTGATGTATATTGCATTTGAGTTGTTATATTCTGTTTTGATAGATCCTCTCGCCACCTATGGTTTTGTTTTAAGTATTCATTGGATATGTCGATCTGCTAGGTAGGGCAATCGTCGATGTATTCAATAGATAGTTAAAGCAAGGCTATAGATGGTCGCTCCTATCCACCCTTATTCTCCGTATTAGCAGACGGTGTTATCTTCTAATACTCTTTGCTAATGTGGGTATAGAGGTGGGGCGTCACAAAAATCGACTCCCAAAATCGATAATTCTCAAATTGATAGTTCCAAACTTGGCTTTCCAGATTTCCAAAATTGATTTTCCCAAAAATCAAAAGCCTTTCCAAAATCCACAGGTTCCAAAACCTTTTTCCAAAATCATTCTCATAAAACCATATATATATATAACCTTGAAAAATCTTTGGATCACTTTATACTTGTATAAATTTTCTCTTTATACTTCAAATACTTTCAAAAACTTCTTGTGGCTATATATTCAACAAGGGGAGTTTATCATATATAACCAATATATATATACACATACTTCATTTTTGCCAAATCAAATATTTAAATTTGATTTCTTTTATAAAATTATTTACAATATCACTTACCTTCCATAAAATGAATTTCAAAAGATATCCAACTTCCATCTTTATTCATATATACTTCTCAAAATATACTTTTCCTCTCAATACCATTTCTCATTTCTTCCAAAATTTCATTATCTATTTCATTTAAGCACGTACGATATAACGATCCCGGTTTTTAAGACAAATTTAAATTGGATTTAGTTTGAATTTATATAGATTTTTGAATTAAATGGTGAATTAATTTGGTATTTTCCAAATTAAATAGATATTTGTTTATTTATTAATATAAATGAATATAAATATGATTTTAAAATAGAATTTCTAATTGGAAACTCAGAAATAAATATTTTGAATAATATTTTAATTATAAATTAAGTTATGGATTAATTTGGAAAATTGAATAAATATATATCAAAAGATTGTAAATAAAGAATTGATTTAAATGTGGATAAGAATTTTTATTTAGAACTTAAAAATAAATATGTTGAAAATAAATATTTGGAAAATAAATAGTTTGTGAATGGAATAAAATTTATATATTTATAAAAGATATTGTTTGTTTATTCATTTATAAATACAAATTGATTATATATTAATTTTTGAATTTGAAATTTAAAAATAAATGTTTTGAAAAATCTATTGAGTTTGTTAACTCTGTATTTTGAAAAAAATTTAAAATATATATGTATATAAGATTATTTATTTGTGTATAACTGTTTTTCAAATCATTTTTCTTTACATAAGTACAAATATAAACATTCATTCATTTAAACTATAAATTTTAAAATTTTAAATAAGAATAAATAGGAAAGTATGGTTTAAATTCAATATAATATTTACAAAAGTTTTCAAAGTTAATCATTTTCAAAACATCAAGATAGAAAATTATTTATTTAAAAGGTTAGTAACCTGAGTTTAAAATTTAAATAAGATTCATATATATGTAAAAATATAAACATATGTAAATATAAAATAAATTAATGAGAGGGTTTAAAGTTAAATCTATAAATTAAATAAAGTATGAAATTTAAACATAAAAATATATAAGGACATTTGCACGGTTAATATATATATATATATATATATATATACATATACACACACGTGTGTATATATATATAAAGGTTTAAACACTTTTCTTTCATAAACATAGTTAAGATATAAATACTTGGGAACAAAATACATAACTAAAAAGTAATCGGTATAGATTAATTTTTAAAAAAAAACATATATACATAAAGAACTACAAGTGTAAATAAGATATAAGCAAATAAACAAGTGTAAAATTTTAAAAGTATGAATTTAACAAGTGGCAAATGCATGTGTTACTTTAAACTAAAATTTAATTAAAATGTATTAAAAGAATTTTGTAAACTAGATTAAAACTTCTCAAACAAAATGAAAACCAGGATACTTTCTTTTCTCAAATCTTCTCCTCTTCCAATTTTCAAATCTGAAAAGTAAAGGCATGTAAAAATTTAAATCAAGAAAAAAAAAAGCAAAACAAAACGCAAAATCAAAACCCAATCCAAGTGCAAAGATCAGATTCAAACTTCAACAACAAAGTTGCAGATCAAAACAAGAGAAAAGTCAGACCAGATCAAAGTTCAGCAAAATCAAACAATTGAACCAAAGTTTTTTCCAAATTTTCAAACGCCTGGAAGTTCAAGCCCAAGTTCAACCTGAAGCATCTTCAATTTGATCAAGATCAACAGACCAAAAGATATTAGGACTCAGATAAAAATTAAAACAAAATCAAATAGCTTCAAATTCAAACTGAATTTAAGCATGCAAACACCAAGTTTCAACCTGATGCAAGTATAGATCAGTTTTCAAAGCAAAAAAAAAGTTCAAAAGAAGATCTGAAACAAACTTCAAATTCAAACTTCAAATAAACAGTTCAAAAAAAATCATCTCGGCAATTATGCAAGTCCAGTTCAATCATTCTCGGATTTTCCAGGTTTCAAAAGTATTTCCTGTCCTCTGTCTTCATCCATCAGGTGAGCAAGCTACAATTTAAAGTTTTAAATCTGGTTCAAATCTTGATTTGCATGTGATAATCTTGGAAGTGTGGAAATAAAATATGTCTGTATGAATATATATACCCCTGTGAATGGGTGTGCTTGCCTATAGATGAATACATATGTATATATGGTTCTGTTAAGTAACAGATCTTCGAAATTCAAGAAAAAAAATTCTTTTCTCTTCGTATAACAAAAATTTGATAATAATGTCTGAATGAAAGTTGATTATAATCTTATAATTTAAATTTTAAAAATGGTTCTAAGAAGAAATAATTAGAAAATATTTTGAAATTCAAATATCACAGTGATGAACAGTATTTGTCAGAAATTCAAAGGATTTATTTTCGAGTTTTGATTAAATAAGCTGTTTTGAATTTGTAAATGATGATTTTTGGTCAGAAAATTTAGATTTTTAAGAGCATGGGTTGTGAGAATTGGTGAGTTGATCAGAGTTGCTATTTTGGTCAATTTTCGACAATTCACGAAGAAGGGTTCGTCGAGGCCAAAGCTGAAGGTGGCCGGAGCTTCAAGGATCACTGGAAAAATAGTAGCTATATTTATTAATGGAAGAGGTGGCGTATCGATGAGAGCTTAGGGTTTTGATAGTCAGTTGGGTCGACGATGATTTTTGGGATCGTACGGAATCGTGGGGTGATCGAAATAGATCGCGAGGGAATGGATCAAGGCATCGAGACGTGGTGCAGTTCTGATAGTGATGGACTGATCTCAGATGATCAAGATTATCGTCGGCAAGCCGTTTTCGTTGGGTTGTTTGGTTCCATGTTGTGTTCTATTTGCTCAAATTCGATTTTTGAGTTTGTTCAAGGCTTTGGTAGTCGAAATCGAGAGTGGGGGTTGTGGTCGGTATGCCGGCATTGGCATCGATGGCCGAAGGTGATCGATTCACCTGTGCACGTGAACGTGTGTCAGGAGTATTAGTGATTTACTTTGGGAAGAAGAAGAAATGGTGGCCTCGGGTTTGTCTCGAGAAGAATTGAATATTGCTTGAGCAGATTTAAGTGTGGGCTCGGGTAAAGTAGAAAAGGTTCAGGTTGATTTTGTTACTAACCCAGATTTAAAACAAAAGTAAATTTGTTTGGTGAAGTTTTAACTAGTTCTCAAAAGCAAAGCAAACTAAATTGGGTTGGATCTAAAATAATGTTTTTTTTGTTAAGCAACTTAAAAGTCCTCAAGTTGATTCATAAGTTAATGAAATTATTTTCAAAGGTTTATGTAATTAAGTTGAAATGATAACTTAATAATTAATTGAAATAAATGGTTTATCTTTTAATTTGATTAAACCTCAGGTAATTAAAGATTTATTAAATTATAAAAGTATTTAAAGAAGAATTAATTAATGAAGGTGATCAAGGTATAGTAATTAATTAAGGGATAATTAATTTATTAATTAAGGGTACTTAGATTAAAGGATAATTAAATAATTAAAGGTTAATTAATTAATGATTAAAGATTAATTGATTTATCGATTAAGATTGATTAATTAATAATTAAAGGTTGATTAACATATTATAAAAGGCTAATTAATAAATGATTAAGGGTTAATTAAGATGGTTTGTAATTAATTAATATCAATTAACCAAGATTAATAATTTATTCACAAGTGATTAATCTGATTTAAATTAATCAGATGAATAATTAATCTTACTTATGGATGTTTGAATGGTATGAAATGCTTTGTAGTGTTTGATATCTCTGTATGTAATGTTTTGTGTTATGAATTATTTTAATTCAAGCTATGATGAATGTAATTTATTTATTTATGATGAATGTATATTATTTATCTGTTAATCTGTGAATGGAAGATAAGCGTTATAGATTATACCGCTTATCAATATTGATGTGCTTTAATCTATGATGATTGAATGATGTTGCACTATTGTGTAAAACCCCTGGACTACACCTTACACACACAGATATGGATTGCACGAGGAAATAGGTTAACTCATAAATTTTAAAATGGTTTTAAAATTGAATTTTGAATCGAAATAGTTTTGGAAATGGAATTGGGTTAAATATGAAAAGCTTTTGAAAAGGGGTTTTGAAGATAAAAGTTATTTTGAATAACTTAATAAAGTTTTGAAATTTAATAATTTTATTTGAATTCAAAATTTAAAATTGAATTCAAAATTTGAAATTGAATTCTATGTTTAGGAACTTTGGTTTAAAAATGTTATACAAGTCATAAATGTGTTTATATGGGTTTTAAACCATTAAAAGTATTGTTTTTGGAATTTGAATTTAACCCAAGGGCTCTAACTTGTACAAATGAAATTGGATTTTTCCAAAACGAAAACTATTTGTTTTCAAATAATAAAAGCTTTCATTTAAGGAAAGAATTTCCAATTTGTGTTAAAGGGATTTCAAGTTTGAAACGAAAATGGTTTTTCAAGTTATGAATGAATCATTGGAAACGGTTTTGAAAGCTATGAATTAAATCTTTGACTTAAAGATTAGATGAGTTAATCCAATTTGAAAGGGAAATTGTTTTGAAAGAATATGAACGAATCTTTGCTAAAGATTGGTATACTTTGTTTTCAAATTGAAAAGGGTTCTTAAAGGTGTATCCTTTCTAAAAAAGATTTGAAATGGAAGTTGTTTTGAAATCTGTGAATGAATCTTTGTGAAAGCTGGGTGAACTTTGTGAATTGAATCTTTTTGTTTAAAGATTTGGAAATGGTAATTTGTTTAAACCATTTGAAGAAAGGTTTTGGGTTTTAAGTTGTGACTTAACTGGAATCCCGTTATCCATATGTTTTGAATACTGCGCTCATTATTCGGTTTAGCTTGGAAAGGACCTTGTGTCATATAACCCATTTCGAATAATGATACAACGATATGGATAGCATTTAAAGAACGGTGCTGAAGACCGGATATTTACGAGAATGACAGGATAACCTATCGAATGACTCTGCACTTAGTAGTTGTGGTACAGAGATCTCCGTATGTGATGGAGAGTCCGATCGGGATTGTATTACCTGGATTGCAAGGGCTTCTTTGGAAGTGCCTTCGGTTTTGTTCAAACCCGGAACAGACTTGTATGGATGTGTGTCTGACATTACACATTGAGATGTAAAGCTGGTTTCTATCAAATACATTTCTATTTGGTGGCGGAGATTTATTCTCTTAGCTTAACGCCCTTCTCTGAGACGTACGAGCTCAAAGGTTACGTAGTTGATGGTTACTAGTGATACATTCCCAATTTGGTATTGTGGCATACGAAGTTCTACTGATCATTTGTTGATCAAAGCATGGCTTTTTGAAAAGCGTAGCTTTGTGGATGAGACTTCGTCGAGCCTCACAACCCGAAAATGGTCAAAACAGGAATTTTGCGGCAAGGTTGCAGGGGTCGTGCTCCTAGGGTATGTCCATCTCTTCTAGATAAAAGGTGGTATTATGGTATGGAACCTAGATATTTACCTATGTGGTTGCTACATACTTATTGCTATGTGGTTGTTGGTGTCGAGCGCTCGGATAAAGGTTGGTTACGACCGGGGACGTCATATCTTGAGGTTTACTTCCGGGAAGTGGTAACCCAGCCTTGTGTCGGTAGGGAACCATTTTGGTTTTTGGGGGCATCCCTCCAGAGGCATTCCATTTTTAAGGAAGTTCCTTAGCCCGACCATTTGTTGGAAATCCCATCATCCAATACGAGCCCTTAACGATTGCAGTTGTATAACCTACCACCTCAGGTGTTAGCTATAGCAGGAATAGTATAATGGTACCTATGTTGGCTAAGATTAATATTATACTTTCGAAACATTTTCTGCACTATGCACTAATAATAATATCAAATGGTTTTCGCATATCAAGCATTTTTTACTGTCATAAGGAGAAATCTCCTCCAAGTGTACGCTTGCATTGTATGTGTGGCGAGAGGCCTTATGGCGGTTTCATCTTCTAAAAAGCAGCGGTTTTCAACTTTTAAATTTTTTTTTGTTTATTTTAAAGATAAAACTATTTTTATTTGCTCATACCAGTCCCATGTCTGACCCGGAGTTTATTGTTCCCATCCTAAACTCTAAATGCCCATAATTTTCCACACGGGTAGTCTAGAGTTGGGCTTTTCGGATAGTCGAATAGTAGGTGTAGATTCGGTAGCATTAAGCCGTTGGATTTCAGCTATCGCTTTGTGCTTCTCTTCACCATTCCGGACTGACCTTGCTTAGTACAACTTGATTGGGAGTTCGAGCTATTTCTGGATTGGTGCTTTGGAGATGGAGATTGCTGATATTGGAGTTCACGTTTATGTTATCTCTTTCCACTGCTGTATCTTGTCTTTGATATTTGTATCGATCTCTCAATTGTATCATATACTGTATCTGTTGTATATCAATGATATTATTCATTCTTTCGTTGTGTTGTTGTACTTAATGTGTTATAAGCTCCGGCGAACCAGATTTGACGTTTGAATCTGCGACATTCGAATACGGGTGATGTATTCGGTGCCGATTTTCGAAAGTCGAGTCAGGCTCGTTACATTCGATGTACATATATCATCCGTATGCAAATCTCAAATCTGATTGCTCACTCGATCACACAATTTCACTTCCAAACTAGTATCGTCCACCCGACTTCCTATTGCAGACTCAGATCTGGTTTCTTGATCAGAAACCGTCATTCTCCTTGCATAGCCATAACTATGATGAAGAATATCTGGAATCAATAAAAAAACCATATCCAGGTTCGCCGTCGAAAATCGAGTGAAAAATCCCAACTCGGATCGACATACTATCTTGAAATTCTATGCTCGAATCCGGATCAAATCACTTTGCGAATAGAATAATATACGTACATCCTACGTATTTATCTTCATTGATTATCAGCTAATCAATTCTCCTTTCTATTCGCCTTCATTTTGATTTTATACACTCATCCACAATGGATCCCAAATTCTTTTTGGGTTATTACTTCAATTCTTATCTCAATTGGTATTTAATTATAGACAGTTTGCACTCTGACCAGCTTAAATTTAGAAAATAGCTTGAAATTGTTTAAAATAGATAAGTTGTTGTAAAATAGTTATTAGTTGCCAATAGTAATAAAATAGTTAAGCAATTTTAAGATAGTTGTAAAATAGTCAAATAGTTATAAAATAGTTAGATAATTGCAAAATAGTTATAAAATAGTAATTAGGTTATAAAACAGTCGTAAAATTATCGTAAAATTGTTAAATAGTTCCAAAAGTAGTTGTAAAATAAGTATAAGATAGTTTTGTGTTTTTAAAAGAAAAAGTTGTATAGCAAATAGCTAGGAAAATAGATTTAAAAAGTTTATATTTAAACAATTTATTTGAAAAAATATAGTTCAGAGCCAAACTGTTCTATTCCCAATTTTCATTTCCAATCAACTTCTGTAACAACCTGGAATTTTTGACAGCATATTTAATAAATATTTAATCTAATTTAAATTAAATATAAGCTTGTCAATGTTTAACTTGATGAGATCTTGGATATTTAATAGTTATATGTTTTATAAAAGAAAATTTTGGTTTGAAAATTTAAATAGAATATGTCAAAACCATTTAAAACAAAATCGGTTTTTATTCAATAGAATCAAATCAAAGACTTTATATTTTTGATATTTGATAAAATACATATGAATACAATTTTGGTTTTTAAAATGATAAGTTTTAAAATAAACAAACATGGAAATGTTAAACATAAACATGGAAGTGCAAAACAATATAGGTATAAACATACAAAATTAGTATAAATCACAATTATAATTATAAGATGTAATCAAAGTAATATAAATATACAAAATATAAATTATAATTTGACATATATAAATACAAGTATTTTAGTCAAACAATGATCTTCAAAATTCAAATTGTACAACACAACATCCTTAATAAAAATGTTAAAAAATCATATGAACAAGTATACAAATTTCATATAAAATATAACTAAGATATAAATTCACGAATATAAGTTATATCTTGAACTATATTAATATAAGTGTATGAACATGAGAACACTGTAATATTAATATCAGTGTAAATGAACAAATAAATGCATTGCCTATATACACATATACATTTGTACAACAATTAAGTTTTGTTCAGAAAAAAAAATATAGATGTAAACCAGTAATACACTAAGTGCTGCAGGAAATACATATGCATAAGAAAAATAAGTTTCACTTCAAATATCATAAAACAAAACCTTTGTCTTATGGAGTATGCTAGCCGAAATAATGATAAATATCTTTGTACAAATAGCAACTGTCAGTAAACAATTAATTATTTGCTATCATGATTAAAAACATAAGCATTAACTAGCCTAACATCTTGTTTAAATAAGTACATGCAGCCGAGATCAATATCATTTCATATTTGCAGTAAAATTTAATACCAATTTCTTGTTTGGTCAAACATGGTGGCTGGCCAGTTATCACCTGTTTGTGTTCAAGCATTTATATATATCCACCTTTCTATTATCAGTTTCATTTTATACAAGCCTTAACTTAAAAACACAAACCTGAGAAACATATTTTTTGGCTTTGGAAACAAAATTTAATTTAACAGTAAAAACAAAGGGGAGTTTCAGGAAAGCTTCACCTGCAGTGTTTTCTTCAACATCATTTCTGTTCAAAGTTTTGATTGGTGAGTAAACGAACTAATTTCAACTTTAGTTTGTATATTTACTTATTAATGATATGTGTTGATGTAGTTCAAACATATTGTTTTGTATATGTTTGTTTGCACTGGAAGCTTCCATAGTTGTTGTTGATCAGTATTTCAAGTTTTGTACAAAATAAAGCAAATAAATTTACAAAACTTATTTATATAACCATTTGAACTTGGTAGTGAGCTAATTCGAGTTTGTTTATATGAAACAAAGCCTGCAAACATGTTTAAAGTTTAACAACATGTTATTAACTCTGTATTATCAAACTATAGGTAAAAGGAAATCAAAGTTTAAATTTCAAATGTTGAAATTTGTAAATCCAATAACATATTTAGTTTTCATAAACACAATTATGATTTTTAATATAAAAATCTTGATTTTTAAGTAAAGAGCAACAGAGCAGTTTTAAAATGAATCAAAAATGAGTTTTGTCAATTTTAGGAGATTTAGGTAATTTTAATCTCTGTAAATTTACAGGACGCAAGTTCTTAAATCTTTTGATTCGAGAAAAATGTCAAATTATTTTTCGAATGCAAGTATTTTGAGTTTGAATCACAAATAGGGTTTAAGCCCATATTTTTCTAGGCTCTGTAAAATAGTGATTGCGGTATCATCATGAAACCGAGTGTAGTGCGATTTTTGGTGGAGTTAGAGGGTGATGTGAGTGACGTTCAGGTGAATTTTCATCGCCTCTGGTGATGTATGGTGGCCGCACGAGTGATTAGTCCATCGGTGATGTTGTCGTATGCTTGAGCATTCAGGTCATATTTTTGTTTTCAACGTGAAATTGAGAACTGGGTCTCGATTTCGTACGAGTGGAAGATTTGTGACGTGTGAGTGCTGTCGCGAGGCGCCGTAGGCCAAGTGCACCACCGTGCACGTGCACGGTGGCGAAGTGGAGTTCGTGGGTCTGTGAGTAGTGTGCGTGCTCGAGGCATTTGTGAGGTTGCTTCGAGTGTCCCTGTGGTTGCCTCCGAGTCGTGTACGAGAGTAGCTATAGCAGTTCGTTTACAACTTAAAAAAAAAATGAAATGAGAATATAAATTGGGGAGAAGAAGAAAGGGAATGGGAGAATGACACGGGAGAGATACGAGGGAAAACTCGAGTTTTCTCGAGTAAGGAATGATGTTGGTCTCGGTGCTTTCAAATGGACTTGTACTGATTTTTGTACAGGTATGTAGCTAAGTTCAATAAATAATTGTTAATTAGTTAAGCTAGTGTTTTAATTAAAGGTTGATTTAAGTAAATATATAAAGGTAGGAGATTATCAGTAAGTAGTTAGAATGTTGACTAAAATTTATACTTGAATTTTAAATTGATAACTTTAAGTTGATTTTGAATTAAAAATTTAATCATAAGTTAAATCAATTCAAATCTTAAGGATGTAAGCTTATCATTAAAAAGTTAATTAGTGAATAAAAGTTAACTTACAAGATTAATTAAAGATATTACACTTTAATTAAATTGATAAATAAAGTAATTTGTGATAATTAAATAATTAATTCATTTTAATAAGTAAGTTATTAATTGATAATTAAGAATAAACTAATTAATTGAGTAATTGAGTAATAGTTAATGAATAAAAGTTAATTAAGTAATTAAACATTAGTTGATTAATAAATAATTAATTAATTAATTATTCATTAATAAGTTAATCAATCAGTAATTAATTAAACAGAATAAAATAATTTATTCGTAAGCAAATAATTTAGTTAAGTAAAACCAAACTGTTTGGTATGCATTGATAATTATGTTTGATTGACTTTGATATCTGTGATGATTTTTCTGTGATATGTTGTTATATATTATGAATATCTGTTATAACTGTGTATGATTAATCTGGTATATCTGTTATGTTAATTCTGATATTTAATTGAACTGTTAAGTTAAATAGACAACTTGGCCCTTAAAATGGCGTTTGGATCCGATGAGACCGGGATCGAAAGAATCAACTTTTGATTCTCCGAAAACCACATCGATCCAAATTAAACGATAGGCCGTGACTTATCAAATGGTGAATCGAGATGGAGTTCCAGAATGCAAGGGTTATCGTCGTTAACTCTGAGGGTGATTCCAAAATGAGTGTAACGAGATAATGCCTTCGGTTTTGTTCGAACCCGGAACGAACTTGTATGGATTGAATGCTTTTAACACATCGTCAGGTGGACGATGAGCATTCTAAGATATGTTCGAAAAGGTAATCGTAGCCTCAAGCCTCATCAATCGGGAATGGCTAAAACAGGGGAGATGCAGCAAGGTTAGGCGGGTCATGCCCAAACAGGACAAGATTTTCCCCTGTCTAGATGTCCCTTTTTATTTCGGCTTTGTGAGCAGTTGTTGGCCACAACTGCGGGGTTAGCTTGTTCGGGACTGTTCAGTAAGGAATGGTTCCGGCCTTGTGTTGTAGGGGGTCGGAAGTGATCCTCGGTACGGTGACCTAGACCCCGTACTGTGACGGGCGGTACCCCAGTAGCCCTGCCATTGTTGGAAACTCATTTACCCGACGAGACCCTACGGTTTTGATTTGTATTACCCACTTCCGTGGCTAGTAGCTGGAATTTAATCATGTAACAATTTCGGCTATTTTCTATTTACTTGAAAACCCTACGCACTATTATAATATCACAGAATTTCCTATAAAATGTTTTGGTTAGCGTAAGGTAAAAACTTACCCCTATTTATTTGTGGGGAGTCTTACGTGATACCTTTATTTCCAAATGATTTTCAAAGTTAAGCACCTTTAACCTGTTTACTCATACCAGACCCATGTCTGACCGGAGTTTATATTTTGTTTTCATAAACTCTTGGGTACTCAAATTTTTATGAGTAGCCAAGTGATAGGTATTTGGAAGTGTTGATTTTCTGGAGGAGCTATTTTGGGAGAAGACCAGACGTATGTATCTATATATGTAGTTCCGCTGTGTAGTTAGTCTATGCTATATTTTGGATGTATGTATGGTCATATATGTATATGACAGTCCTGTTATATGATATTGTATGACTCTGATGTATGTATAACTATGTAGTAGTTATGTGATGTATTATATATTTGTTCCATTCCGCTGTGAGATTCTGATGTTGTTGTTCTTTCTTTCTATTCTTTTCTATTTCTATCCCTTTCTTTCTTAATGATGAAACGTCTTTCTGGGGTTGAGAAAGGCGGGTCGTCACAGTGGGTATCGGAGTGCTAGGTAAAGCGAGTACTTAAGCTCTTGTGTTATATTTATCTTGAGAGTGCGTACTTGTATTTTCATATATATATATATATATATATATCTAAATTAGTTGAGTTACCTGTTCAGGTGACCGACATGAGTTCAGGAAGAAGAGGCAGAGTTAGGGCCAGTACTTCTACAGATAATGGACGGAGTCAAAATGTTAGTAAGGCTGTCAATCCTGTACCGTCTCAAGTTAGTTTTGCAGCTTTATGCAAGGATTTCAAACATCTTGGAGGCCAACCATTCAAAGGTTCAGAGTCAATAATTGAAGTTCAAGACTGGCTACGCTCTTGCGAACGCATTTTCAAGAGCATGAGATTGTCTGATGAGCGTAAGACGCATATGGCATCGTGGCAACTGCAAGGTGGTGCAGCAGCATGGTGGGATTCAACTATTTCAAATATTTCTGAGGATGACATTTCTTGGGACAGATTCAAGGAGTTGTTTGAAGAGAAGTATGTGTCGACGGCAGGGAGAACCCAATTGTATCAGGATTTTCTGTATTTGAAGCAGGGTAGTATGTCCATTTCGGAGTACGAAACTAGATTCAACGAACTCTCTTGTTATGGACCAGGTGTCATCGATACTCCTCTGAAAAAGAATGAGTAATTTGTGCAAGGGTTGAGGCCTGAATTCCGTGGGAAATTGACAGTGCTTCTGAAGGGATCTTTTGTTGATTTGATTGATATGGCATCGAGGTATGAAAGTTTGATGAGTAAGAAGCCGGTGGATCCAGTTGCAGCTTCAAGTGGGAATTTCACTAATCTGAATAAGCGAAAGTTCGATCCCAAATGGAGGAAGCCGAATAAGAAGAAACCTGGGAATAACAACGGACCCCGAAAGTGCTACATTTGTCATCAGGAAGGGCATTTGGCAAATAAGTGTCCTAGGAAGGGATTCCAGCAGCAACAGCAGCAACCGCATCAGAGTGGACCAGGATCAGCTATGGTTCAGAAATCTTTGTGCTTTAATTGTCATCAGCCAGGACACATGACCAAGAACTGTCCACTTCTGCAGAGAGCACCTCAGAATAAAGTTTTTGCTTTGGAAGCTGGACCATCTTCTTCTTCGATGGGCTAAGGAGTGTTAGAAGGTACTTTACTTTTAGATGGAAAATATATTAGAGTTTTGTTTGATTCGGGTGCTTCCTTGAGTTTTATTTCTTTGGACTCTGTTGAAAATTTTCTCTTACCCCTAGTTCAGTAGATAGTTCTATTTTGGTATCTAATCCTATAGGAGGGGTGACCAAATTAGACTCTATCTGTAAGGACTTGAAGCTCTCTTATCTATCCCACAGTTTTTCTTGTGACCCGTATGTGTTAAATTTTAAGGGATTTGATCTTATTTTGGGTATGGATTGGCTGGATAAGTATAAAGTCGTCTTGAATTGTGATGAGAGAACAGTTTCATTGGAAACTAATCTAGGTAGAATTGCCAGAGTGTCGTGTGATAATTCTGGAATTCACTTGAGCAGTCTTTTGCATGGAATTGAGACTTCTGAAGAGAGAGTTGAAGACATCGATGTGGTTCAAGATTTTGCAGATGTTTTTGAAGAAGTTAAGTGTCTGCCACCACATCGAGAAATCGAATTCGTATTGATTTGATTCCAGGAGCTGTACCAGTGATTCAACCCAGTAGGAGAATGGCTCCTAGGGAAAGAGAAGAGTTGATTAAGCAGACGCAGGATCTTTTAGAGAAAGGATTGATAAGACCTAGTTTTTCCTGTTGGGGTTCAGCGACAATGTTTGTAACCAAATCGGATGGATCACTGTGGTTCTGTGTGGATTATAGAGAATTGAACAAAGTGACTATCCGTAATAAATATCCTCTCCCCCGCATCGATGATCTTTTTGACCAGTTGCATGGTGCTTCTATCTTTTCTCAATTGGATCTAGCTTCAGGTTTCCACCAGTTGAGGGTAGCTGAGGACAGTACTCCCTTGACTGCATTTAGGGGACCGAATTGTTTCTATGAGTGGTTGGTTATGCCGTTCGGATTAACCAACGCTCCTGCCTATTTCGTTGACCTCATGAATCTAGTCTTTAGAGATGTGTTGAATAAATTTGTGCTGGTATTCATTGATGATATCTTGGTCTATTCCAAATCCGAAGAAGAGCACAGGGAACATTTGAGGATTGTATTGGAGACTCTGAGGAAGAATGTGCTGAAGGCGAAGTTTTCGAAGTGTCATTTCTGGAAATCGGAAGTTAAATTTTTAGGGCACATTGTTTCGGGTGAAGGCATTTCTGTAGACCCAGCGAAAGTTGAAACTATTTTGGAATGGAAACAGCCAGAGACACCGACGGAAGTTTGCAGTTTTCTAGGATTGGCTGGCTACTACAGGAGATTTATTAAAGATTATTCCAAGATTTCTTCGCATCTGACTAAGCTGACCAGGAAAGGAGCGAAATTCAAGTGGACACCTCAATGTGAAGAAGCTTTTCAGGAATTGAAGATAAGGCTCACTAGTGCACCAGTACTTACTATTCCGGATGGGAAGAGAAAATTCGAGGTTTACACTGATGCTTGTATTGTGGGTTTGGGAGCAGTTCTAATGCAGAACGGAAGAGTTATTGCGTATGCTAGTCGACAGTTGAAGCCTCATGAGAAAAACTATGCTACACATGATCTTGAGTTGCTAGCCATTGTTTTTGCTCTAAAAATTTGGAGGCATTATCTTTTAGGAGAGAAATTCGAATTGTTCACGGATCACAAACCGTTGAAATATCTATTCTCTCAAAAAGACCTTAATCTGAGAAAGCAGCGGTGGGTTGAATTTCTTGCATCCTATGATCTGGATATTCTGTACACTCCGGGGAAAGCGAATGTCGTAGTTGATGCTCTCAGTAGGAACGCGGTTTTATCTCTTCTGGAAGTGGTTTCGTCTCTTATTGAAAGGATCTCAAGCAAGCAAGAATCTGATAAGAAATTGAGGAGGATCATCAAAAGAGTCAGGAAAGGTCAGTGTCCCAGTTTTGAAATTGATGATCAAGGAACGCTAAGGATCAACGGGAGAATCTATGTTCTGAATGACAAGGAGTTGAAGCAGGAAGTGTTATCAGAAAGTCATCATTCCAAATTGAATATTCATCTTGGAATCTCGAAGATGTATAAAGACATGAGGAGAGCTTTCTGGTGGCCGAATATGAAGAAGGATATTGCTAGATTTGTGAACAGTTGTGCCATTTGTCAACAAGTGAAGGGTGATCAACAGAAATCTGTCGGGTTATTGCAACCTCTGGAAATTCCGAATTGGAAATGGGAAATGATCTCAATGGATTTTATTGATGGTTTGCCTAGAACCAGGAAAGGAAATGACGGTATATGGGTTATTGTAGATCGTTTAACTAAGAGTGCCCATTTTATACCAGTTAAGGCAACCTGTACTGCAGTTTCTTTGGTAGAAATTTTCCTGAAGGAGATAGTTCGATTGCATGGTGTTCCAGTCAGCATAGTAAGTGACCGTGATCCTATATTCACTAGCAAATTTTGGGAAGCTCTGCAATCAGCGATGGGTATAGATTTGAGATTAAGTACAGCCTATCATCCTCAAACGGACGGACAGACAGAGAGGCTGAATCGTATTCTTGAGGATATGCTACGGGCTTGTGTTTTAGATTTTGGAGGATCTTGGGAAGACCATCTTCATTTAGTGGAATTTTCTTATAATAACAGTTATCAAGCAAGTATTAAGATGGCTCCTTATGAAGCTTTATACGGAAGACCCTGTAGATCTCCATCTTGTCGGATTGAATCAAAAGATCGTCTTGTACTCGGACCCGATCTTATTCCTGAAGCTTCTGCGAAGGTTGAGCTTATCAAGAAAAGGATGAAAGCTGCTTAAGATCGTCATAAGAAATATGCAGATAGAAGACGAAGGCCATTGGAATTTGAGATCGGAGATTTAGTTTTTATTAAAGTTTCCCCAATTAAAGGTGCTATAAGATTCAGAAAGACGGGAAAACTTGCTCCGAGATACATTGGGCCATTCCGAGTGTTGGAGAGAATTGGAACTGTGGCCTACAGGATTGAATTACCAGAGCGGATGTCTGGGATTCACAATGTGTTTCATGTATCGCATTTGAGGAAATTTGTTCATGATCCCTCACTGGTCGTGGAACCGGTAATTCAAGAAGATTTGGAAGTGGAACCCAATTTAACTGTAGTCAGAAATCCAGTTCAGATTGTGGACCGAGGCGAGAAGCAACTCATAAACAAAGTGGTGAAACTCGTCAAGGTGCAATGGAGTGAGGATCCCAGAGATTGTACCTGGAAAACTCTCGATAGTTTTAGGAGTGCTTATCCGGATTTATGTTCGGATAACTAGTGATGTTTGTTAGAATCGATTGTTGTTTGTTTGCTATTGTATGAATGATACGTATGTTTGGATGGTTAATATAAAAGCTTTTTGAATTAACTGTTGTTTAAATTTCGGGGACGAAATTCTTTTAAGGGGGGAGGAATGTAACAACCCGGAATTTTTGACAGCATATTTAATAAATATTTAATCTAATATAAATTAAATATAAGTTTGTCAATGTTTAACTTGATGAGATCATGGACATTTAATAGTTATATGTTTTATAAAAGAAAATTTTGGTTTGAAAATTTAAATAGAATATGTCCAAACCATTTAAAACAAAATCGGTTTTTATTCAATAGAATCAAATCAAAGACTTTATATTTTTGATATTTGATAAAATACATATGAATACAATTTTGGTTTTTAAAATGATAGGTTTTAAAATAAACAAACATGGAAATATTAAACATAAACATGGAAGTGCAAAACAATATAGGTATAAACATACAAAATTAGTATAAATCACAATTATAATTATAAGATGTAATCAAAGTAATATAAATATACAAAATATAAATTATAATTTGACATATATAAATACAAGTATTTTAGTCAAACAATGATCTTCAAAATTCAAATTGTACAACACAACATCCTTAATAAAAATGTTAAAAAAATCATATGAACAAGTATACAAATTTCATATAAAATATAACTAAGATATAAATTCACGAATATAAGTTATAACTTGAACTATATTAATACAAGTGTATGAACATGAGAACACTGTAATATTAATATCAGTGTAAATGAACAAATAAATGCATTGCCTATATACACATATACATTTGTACAGCAATTAAGTTTTGTTCAGAAAAAAAAATATAGATGTAAACCAGTAATACACTTAGGTGCTGCAGGAAATACATATGCATAAGAAAAATAAGTTTCACTTCAAATATCATAAAACAAAACCTGTGTCTTACGGAGTATGCTAGCCGAAATAATGATAAATATCTTTGTACAAATAGCAACTGTCAGCAAACAATTAATTATTTGCTATCATAATTAAAAACATAAGCATTAACTAGCCTAACATCTTGTTTAAATAAGTACATGCAGCCGAGATCAATATCATTTCATATTTGCAGTAAAATTTAATACCAATTTCTTGTTTGGTCAAACATGGTGGCTGGCCAGTTATTACCTGTTTGTGTTCAAGCATTTATATATATCCACCTTTCTATTATCAGTTTCATTTTATACAAGCCTTAACTTAAAAACACAAACCTGAGAAACATATGTTTTGGCTTTGGAAACAAAATTTAATTTAACAACAAAAACAAAGGGGAGTTTCAGGAAAGCTTCACCTGTAGTGTTTTCTTCAACATCATTTCTGTTCAAAGTTTTGATTGGTGAGTAAACGAACTAATTTCAACTTTAGTTTGTATATTTGCTTATTAATGATATGTGTAGATGTAGTTTAAACATACTATTCTGTATATGTTTGTTTGCATTGGAAGCTTTCATAGTTGTTGTTGATCAGTATTTCAAGTTTTGTACAAAATAAAGCAAATAAATTTACAAAACTTGTTTATATAACCATTTGAACTTGGCAGTGAGCTAATTCGAGTTTGTTTATATGAAACAAAGCCTGCAAACATGTTTAAAGTTTAACAACATGTTATTAACTCTGTATTATCAAACTACAGGTAAAAGGAAATCAAAGTTTAAATTTCAAATGTTGAAATTTGTTAATCCAATAACATATTTAGTTTTCATAAACACAATTATGATTTTTAACATAAAAATCTTGATTTTTAAGTAAAGAGCAACTGAGCAGTTTTAAAATGAATCAAAAATGAGTTTTGTCAATTTTAGGAGATTTAGCTAATTTTAATCTCTGTAAATTTACAGGAAGCAAGTTCGTAAATCTTTTGATTCGAGAAAAATGTCAAATTATTTTTCGAATGCAAGTATTTTGAGTTTGAATCACAAATAGGGTTTAATCCCATATTTTTCTAGGCTCTGTAAAATAGTGATTGCGGTATCATCATGAAACCGAGTGTAGTGCGATTTTTGGTGGAGTTAGAGGGTGATGTGAGTGACGTTCATGTGAATTTTCATCGCTTCTAGTGATGTATGGTGGCCGCACGAGTGATTAGTCCATCGGTGATGTTGTCGTATGCTTGAGCATCCAGGTCATATATTTTTTTCAACTTGAAATTGAGAACTGGGTCTCGATTTCGTACGAGTGGAAGATTTGTGACATGTGAGTGCTGTCGTGAGGCGCCGTAGGCCAAGCGCACCACCGTGCACGTGCACGGTGGCGAAGTGGAGTTCGTGGGTCTGTGAGTAGTGTGCGTTCTCGAGGCATTTGTGAGGTTGCTTCGAGTGTCCCTGTGGTTGCCTCTGAGTCGTGTACGAGAGTAGCTACAGCAGTTCGTTTACAACTTAAAAAAAAATGAAATGAGAATATAAAATGGGGAGAAGAAGAAAGGGAATGGGAGAATGAAACGGGAGAGAGACGAGGGAAAACTCGAGTTTTCTCGAGTAAGGAACGATGTTGGTCTCGGTGCTTTCAAATGGACTTGTACTGATTTTTGTACAGGTATGTAACTATATTCAATAAATAATTGTTAATTAGTTAAGCTAGTGTTTTAATTAAAGGTTGATTTAAGTAAATATATAAAGGTAGGAGATTATCAGTAAGTAGTGAGAATGTTGATTAAAATTTATACTTGAATTTTAAATTGATAACTTTAAGTTGATTTTGAAATAAAAATTTAATCATAAGTTAAATCAATTCAAATCTTAAGAATGTAAGCTTATCACTAAAAAGTTAATTAGTGAATAAAAGTTAACTTACGAGATTAATTAAAGATATTACACTTTAATTAAATTGATAAATAAAGTAATTTGTGATAATTAAGTAATTAATTCATTTTAATAATTAAGTTATTAATTGGTAATTAAGAATAAACTAATTAATTGAGTAATTGAGTAATAGTTAATGAATAAAAGTTAATTAAGTAATTAAAGATTAGTTGATTAATAAATAAATAATTAATTAATTATTCATTAATAAGTTAATCAATCAGTAATTAATTAAACAGAATAAAATAATTTATTCGTAAGCAAATAATTTAGTTAAGTAAAACCAAACTGTTTGGTATGCATTGATAATTATGTTTGATTGACTTTGATATTTGTGATGATTTTTCTGTGATATGTTGTTATATATTATGAATATCTGTGATAACTGTGTATGATTAATCTGGTATATCTGTTATGTTAATTCTGATATTTAATTGAACTGTTAAGTTAAATAGACAACTTGGCCCTTAAAATGGCGTTTGGATCCGATGAGACCGGGATCGAAAGAATCAACTTTTGATTCTCCGAAAACCACATCGATCCAAATTAAACGATAGGCCGTGACTTATCAAAAGGTGAATCGAGATGGAGTTCCAGAATGCAAGGGTTATCGTCGTTAACTCTGAGGGTGATTCCAAAATGAGTGTAACGAGATAATGCCTTCGGTTTCGTTCGAACCCGGAACGAACTTGTATGGATTGAATGCTTTCAACACATCGTCAGGTGGACGATGAGCATTCTAAGATATGTTCTAAAAGGTAATCGTAGCCTCAAGCCTCATCAACCGGGAATGGCTAAAACAGGGGAGATGCAGCAAGGTTAGGTGGGTCATGCCCAAGCAGGACAAGATTTTTCCCTGTCTAGATGTCCCTTTTTATTTCGGCTTTGTGAGCAGTTGTTGGCCACAACTGCGGAGTTATCTTGTTCGGGACTGTTCAGTAAGGAATGGTTCCGGCCTTGTGTTGTAGGGGGTCGGGAGTGATCCTCGGTACGGTGATCTAGGCCCCGTACTGTGACAGGCGGTACCATAGTAGCCCTGCCATTGTTGGAAACCCATTTACCCTACGAGACCCTACGGTTTTGATTTGTATTACCCACTTCCGTGGCTAGTAGCTGGAATTTAATCATGTAACAATTTCGGCTATTTTCTATTTACTTGAAAACCCTAGGCACTATTATCATATCACAGAATTTCCTATAAAATGTTTTGGTTAGCGTAAGGTAAAAACTTACCCGTATTTATTTGTGGGGAGTCTTACGTGATACCTTTATTTCCAAATGATTTTCAAAGTTAAGCAACTTTAACCTGTTTACTCATACCAGACCCATGTCTGACCCGGAGTTCATATTTTGTTTTCATAAACTCTTGGGTACTCAAATTTTTATGAGTAGCCAAGTGATAGGTATTTGGAAGTGTTGATTTTCTGGAGGAGCTATTTTGGGAGAAGACCAGACGTATGTATCTATATATGTAGTTCCGCTGTGTAGTTAGTCTATGCTGTATTTTGGATGTATGTATGGTCATATATGTATATGACAGTCCTGTTATATGATATCGTATGACTCTGATGTATGCATAACTATGTAATAGTTATGTGATGTATTATATATTTGTTCCATTCCGCTGTGAGATTCTGATGTTGTTGTTCTTTCTTTCTGTTCTTTTCTATTTCTATCCCTTTCTTTCTTAATGATGAAACGTCTTTCTGGGGTTGAGAAAGGCGGGTCGTCACAACTTCCAATTTCCCCTTCCATTTAAATTGTTTCAATTTCAATTCAATTTAAATTAACTTCAATTTCACTTTAAATTAATTCAATTCAAAATTTCCATTTGAATTTTATGCTTATCCATCTTCAATCACAATTCCAACTAATTCAAATAAAATTCAATTTGAACTAATTCAATTTAAATCTCAACTTTAAATCATCTTGAATTATATAAATTCGAGTTAAATTTTAATGTTGATTTAATCTCTTAAATCAAATTAACCTCTACTTTTAATTCAACAACCTAAATCTTTAAACAATTTAATTCTGAGTCTAAATTTTAAGATTCCATTTTAATTTACCTTTATTAACTTATTTCAAAGTTCAAATAAGAGTTCAAAAACAATTTAATCTTTAGAATCCAATTTATTACCCCATTTTAACTTCAACTTGAAACCGATTCTGAAGCAATTTTAGTTTGCAAATTCAGTTCTTAACATTCAAATCTTAAGTTCAAAGTGATTCCATATTCTTAATTTCAAATTAAAGTTTAATTTCCATTTTATCTCAATAATGGATATATTACCTCAATCCATTTCTTATTTTCATTGATTATTAATTACAACAGGATTGAATTACGATAAGCCATAATAAATCAACCATTTGAGATCACACATACTTCCTTTTCAAATCAACCATTTAACTTTCCAAGTTAAATCTCAATTTTATCTTGAAATTTCCAATTCAGGTTGTTTGTTCTAAACTTATTTAACTTCCCCTAAGTTAAATTCAATTCAATTTAATCCAGTCAACTTTACCCAATTTGAATTCCCATTTCAAATTTTAAACTTTTTATAAATAATCTTCCCCTTAAGTTTAAAAAATTATTTCACTTTTGTTTTTCACATCACATTCAAAGGAAAATTTTAAAACTCAACACTTAAAGTTTAATTCAAATCATCTTTGATATTATGTATATCGCTCATATATACATATTATTTATTCCCTTTGCACGCCAAGTTATACCTTAAATTTTAAACCACCTTTGGTTTTAATTCAAAGCAAATTCCTTTAAATTTTCAAACACCTCTTGTTTGAAACATGACCTTTCATTCAAATGCATTAAATAATATTATTTATTATTTCTTTGTCGCTTTGAAAAAATTTTCAAATTTCTGGACCTAGATTTAAAACTTCACAATTTAGATTATCTTCAATTCCAATTTATAAGTCATACCCACCTAAATGTTTTACATCCCTAAAACATTTCATTTTGCTTACTCATTAACACACATTTCATTATTAAATACAACAACCATTTATGATAATAACCAAGATTATCATATCTGGAGGCCAATTCATTATTACCTGATTCTGAAAACACTTTTACAAATTCAGGATTTTAACTTCAGTTTGGATCTATTTCAAACTTATCTTCATTCAATTTCAATTTGGTTGTACTACTACTTCCACTTAATTCTCGTTGTTTTATTTAATTCCAATAATCAACAACCAATTTCTTTAATATATTTAATAATAAGAAAAATTATTTCTTTATATATTAAAAGATAAACTTATATGAAAATCATTTTATAAGAAAATAACAAATACGCCCTCATATATACCACACTCAACTCATTTTAGGGTACTATTGACCCTAATCTTAATGAGTAAACCCACCAAAGCCAAGGTTCTTGCTTAACCTTCAGCTTTGATACCAAATGTAACGACCCGAAATTTTAGAATCTGAAAATCATAGATCGTTAAGGAAAGAAGAAAGAAGAAAGAAGGTAACAGAAATCAACAACATCTCACATTCGCAGCGGATAGAATATAATAACAAATAATAGCATTTTTATAAAGAAAAGCTGTAATTGTTACTTTACATACAATTCATCTGAGTTACAACATTACACAAATGTTGGAATGTTAAAAATTAACTTGTCCCGGTTACAAAAAATAATACTCAGCGGTAAACTCCATATGTTCCTGCCATCCAGCTCGCCTCCTGAGCTCCATAAACGTCCTTACCTGAAAAGCTGTAGTACTCGATCTGACCCGAGCATTACATCAAAGTAACACCCGGATCAGGCTGGAAACCAGTGTGAGTAAACCCATCTAACAAGAAATTCTAATGCATAAAACATATTTAAAACTTGGGTAACTCGTACTTCACTGCGAGTTCTTTACTTGCCATAGTCAAGTGCACATCTTACAATCATATCTAAGCATTATTACTCAAATTAAGTGATCAGGTTTACATCATTTAATCCATTCCAGCCTATTTATTCCAAAGTCAAATCCATAAAGAATTATTGTAGATTACAAATCGAAGTGGTTGCAAGTGTTTGCTGATACCCGACCCCGGTCCCTTCGAATCAATGGATCATCTTAAAACAAACTGTTTAAGTTTTAAACAATAACTTTTATATCCATAACATAATTACATATTTACATAGCCATTTATCACACAGAAACAAACCATATTATCACAGTTCAACCCAAACATATTGTATCACATAGCATCACAATCACATATAAGAGATATCAACTAATCTAAGGCATACAATATCATTCAATCATTCATAAGCAAGACTAATTTGCCACACCATTTCTTATTAATTTAAACAAATTAAATTAATTGCTTCAATCACCTATTAAATCCTGCTTACTTCATTATCAATTAATTACAAACCATTAATTAATCATCCTTTAATTACCCATTAATTTCCCACGATTACTTCCATTAAGCAATTATCCATTGGTTAATTATCATCAATTAATTAACCTTTAATTGTTAATTAATTCAACCTTTTTGATTACTAATTAAATTAATTAATCCTTAACAAATTTATCCCTAAATTAATTAACCTCTGATTATAAATTAATTAATCTTAATCACTTAATTAATTATTCCTTAATTACAACTTAATTACTTAATTTATTAGTCTCTAATCATCTAATTAATAATCCTTAATTAGAAATTAATTAACCTCTAATTAATTAACTTATAACCATTAATTATGAATTAATTAATCCTTAATCATTAATTAATTAAAATCAATTAATTAATTACTCTTAATTATCTTATTAATTAAATAAATCTTAAATAATTAAAAATTAATTAACTTTAAGATAAATCATTTACCTCATTAATTCCTTAATTATCATTATCATATAGATTTTAAAACAACTTATCTTGACTAACACTTAATTATATTACTAAATTATGTTTTAAAATAACATAAAAATAATTTTAACTTAACAAATTTAAATTAACCAATTATATAACTTCTTAAATCAATGTTAACGAAAACATTTATAAAGAAATTTATAATAGAAAAGTTTAAACTAAATTTATTTAATTTTTCAATTTGTTTTAAAAACATTATAAAACTATTTAAATACCCGCTTCGGGTCCAACCCGATAACTCACCCGAGTCCTACCCGAGTTCTTTCCCTTCTCTTAATTTTTTTTAAAACTTTAGTTTAAATTAAAACCTGTAACACGTTGCTCTCACGCAATAACCCGAGGATAAACTCGAGCAAACAACACACAATCCCGAGCCTCCCTTCGAGTCACTCCACAGCCGAAAAAAATCTAACACATCCAACTCTGCCTTGCACATGAACCGCCGATCCAGCCGTCTCCGACTACCCACGACACCTCCGGCATATCGACAATCACCCCTACATCAGTTCCCGACCACCCAATCCCTGATATAAACTCAAAATCAAGATCGAGCAAATCTGAGAAAACCGAGAACAAAACCATTGCCTGGAAAACCCGTCGTACTGCCAACGCTGACAACCAACACCCTACAACTCTAGCCACACCTTTCTGACCTTCCATGCTACCATTTCCCCAAGTCCTGTGCAACTCGATTCAATAGAGACGTCGTGGTGACGAGATATCTGACCTCGACCCATTTTAGGGTTTAAAACCCATTTCAACCCACCGCCGACGCCATGGTGGTTTATCCACCCATCTGATATTTTTGCCAAGCTCGCTGAACTTCCCTTTTCCTCCAGTGAAATCCCTAACCACCGCGAGCACATTGATCACCAGAAACAACACAAAACTCACTTGCTGATCAAACCCGAAATGCTCGTTTAATCCAAAACTAAAAATTTTGATTTCACTTTTAAAAATCATGTTTTTAGATAATGATTCAAATTATGTACCTGAATGGATGAACTAAGATGTTTGAATTTTATCATATCTTAAATTTCAACTATTCTTATTGGCTTTCCAGAAAAATTTCAAATTTAATTTACTTAAATATGATTTTAAACCTTAATCTATGTTTAAACAAACAGATTTTGTTTGAAACCCAAGTCCTAACAGTGATTAGATAAGGAGTGATTAAATTTTTATTTATTTTTAAGTCTGTAACTATGAAACAGAGAAGAACTGACATGCACAGTTCAAACACAAGCAAATATACAGGATTCACACTTGTATATATACATGCAAAGCACAATTCGTTCCAGGAATCACATGCATAAATTTTAATTTACCTGAACTTTTTAAATAAAAGTTTACTCACCTGTAAAATTGTTTGAACAGAGCTTGATTATATTTTTGAAAATCTAGAATTTGGTTTGATCTTGAAGCTGCAATCTTGGATTTGAAACTGCAGTTTGCCCTTGATCTACTTGATTGTTATGAGCTGAAACTTGTGTTTGATTCTAGTTTTGAAGTTGCTTGATGATTCAGGTAGTTGAATGACTTATTAAATTTTTGGTTTTATTTAGTTTACAGACTATTTTCTCTGGTTTGTAAAATGTGAACAAGTTTTGTTCTTCTAAGTCTTAAAAATGAGGATAGAAGAAAAATTAAGTAGAGAATGTGTAGATGTATTTATAGACTTATTTTATGATTTTTAAAAATTAAAGAAAATAAAAAGAAAGGGTGACACTTGTTTAAATTTATATTACAATTGTTACACTTGTATAATTCTATGTTAAATGATTTACATTTGTTAATTTTTGTGTTAAAATTTTAACACTTGTCTTTTATATAAGAATTGTTATTATAAAATGTATATATCTTTTTTTACATTACTTTACATTATTATCTTTTGTTTATATTTATACATATATATATATATATATATCATAATTATAACTTTATATCTTTATTAATACATTTCTTTATATTAAAATTGATACAATGTTAAAGAAAATAATTTGAAACTAATTATACATTAACGAAAATCATATATATATATATATATATATATATTATTTTAAGTCCAAATTATTTTTAAGACATTTTATTTTTAAATTTCAAACCCAAATTACAATTACAATCTATTGATATATATACATATACATATACATATACATACATACATATATATATATATATATATATATAAATCAAACACTTATCTTATTTGCTTTGAAAAAATTCAAATTTATATTCATCACTAATTTAATATTTGGCTTAAAATTGGGATGTTACATAAATTCAACATTATAGATTCAAATTCATTTATATACGTACCTAGATATTCCTTAAGTTATCAGAATTTTACTTGTTTAACCAAATAAAATCTGTATCTCAATAGTTAAAATTAGTTAATAATTGCCCGAAAACTCGGGTTGTCACAAAAATACTATTATTAAATTATGACATAAATTCTGAAATATGTTCTTTCTTGAAATTTAAAAGATATATAAAATGTAATATTCATACATACACACACAAAAACTAATGTAATACCCAAGTACTTAAAATGAAAATTAACATGAGTATGTCGACATAAGTTTGGAGAGTATGTCAACATATCGATCATTTTTAGTGAAATTGAATTTCCTTCTCACTTTCAAATTTAAATACTAACTATATAATTGAATTATTTAGTTTTCAACCCATTTTAAACCATTTTTTTAATGCAAAAAATAACAAAATCATTCTCCAGTATATCCAAGTGATTCTAAGATGCTAAGCAAGGATCTTTTCCATTTCGAGACTCTACCTTCTTGAATATTGAAAAAATTGAGGAATCCTTGAAGTATATTCAAATATGCTCAATGAAATGGAGATCCTGCAAATTAGATTCAAAATGAGCAGATGAAACTAGGAAGGTGATTTGTGACATCTATAATCATCTAATCAACAATCGAGCCGACCCAACCATCATTTCTAAGCAAGACCCTGACGCAAACTTCATTATTCATAATCAATGGATAATGGCAAGGAAGAAGAAGTAGTACAAAAAACACATATTGTTTATAACAATTTTAATGTTTAATGCATGGGCAAAGTTATATTCGATGCCCTAGTAAACCTTATTGAATAGAAAGGCAATTTCTATACATCATACCCAAACAATCATAACAATAAATGTCTTGTAATTATGGGTCATCATCACCAAATTTCATATATGTTTTGTTATATTCATGTTTACAATATAGGTAACTATTGACACATGTGTTTCTTTGTGTAATTATTATACAAAACGTTATGTATAATTGTACTAATAGTTATATGATTTTGTAATTAAAATAATTATATATTTATATAAATTATTTTAATCGCTAATGTATAATTCATTAAAATAGTCATATGTCTTATTTGTATATAAATTTATTTTGGTTTTCCAAAACATCACTTTCTATAACACCCAACGCTCCTAATAATATATTTAGTAATTTTATGCCCATTTTGGTTGATGACAAAAGGGAATAAATAGTATAAACTATAACCTAAACTAAAAGATAAAGGGAGTAAGAATGCATAAATTCAAGGGAATTTAATCAGGTCAGGGGGGTTAATCAAGTTAAAAGAATCTGGATCTAAATATGATTATATTTTATGTCAAAAATATTTAGATAGTTGTCATTATCAAAAAGGGGGATTGTTAATACCGTAGGTGTTGATTTTGATGACAACAACCACATAAACATTTTCACCACCGATTTCCCAAGTTGTGTGGATAATTGTGTAGGAGTTGCAGGTATATTGTTCAGATATGTTATAATGTAGATGGACTAACATCAACATAGGTCATTAAAATATCTCAAAAGAAAAAAAGAAAGACAAAGAAGAATCAAGATAAGAGATTTAAAAACAAGACTAGGAGAACATAAGGGGACAAGAGATTCAGGAACATAACTAGAAGGATATAAGAGAATCAAGGACAAGACATCACAATTGGTCAAAAAGGTATTTTGTTGAGTCTTAGATTCTTTTTTGTTAAAGACCATGTAGCATATCTTTGAATTTTCTCTCTTACAAAACTCCATTTTCATCTCTAGTATCTTTTTATAAATAAATATAAAATAATATATTTTTTCAAATATTGAAAATTAAAAATAGTTTGTAAAGTGTTTTGTAAAAGTAGCGTATATCAATGTACCTCCTAACATATGTTCATATAGTCACCATTAAGAAGTCTTTAAAAATCAATATGGGTATGTCGACATACCTATTCACCATACGTCGACATAGCAATCGTTCGAAAAAAATTCAAAATTCAAACGAATGGACACTTCTCTTTAACCTTTTTTCAAACGTCATATCTCTTCATTTTAATATAAAGTCTTTGAAAAATGAAAATTTTAAAATATTCCCTCATTCTTCTCTTATTCTTTCATTACCCTTACTTTGATATAAAATTTTCTTAATATTTATGCAAATCCACACCTTCTCTCTAATTCTTCATGGATATGCAAACCACGTAAAACTAGAGAGTTCACACTTGAATTCTTGATCATTTTCTTATTTGTCTCACCCTCATCCTATCTAATTTCAAAGAAAAACGTCTAACGGTGGTCTATAAGATCTTTGGATTGAAGAATACAACAATCTGTATTTGAAAGATAGAATTCCCTGTTATAGTACTCTACCATTTGATATGTAAATGTGAATCCTACCACCCGTCAGATGTCATTATGCACCTAACGTCTTGACTTTGTATAAGGTGGCAAGGACAACTATCCGTAGGTGTGTCTTATCATCTATAGAAAGTTGGGATAGGTGATCATGGTGCCTGGTGCCTTGTGCAAAGTCAAGAAGTTAAGTGTATCTTTCTACCTAAGGAAAGTTAGAATATGTGTTCTTGGCACTCATTTCAAGGTCAAGAGGTTAGGTGTATCATGCCATCCAAGAAAAGTTGAGATTGTATAAGTGTATTTTCCATCAGTAGAAAGCAAAGTTAGCGGTGAAGTTGATAAAGATTCGATAGTAGAGCATTGTACGAAGCATCAACACCTGAAGTATCGACACACCATATGCCTATTTGTATAGTAGAGCATTGTAGAAGCAGCTTAGGAGGAAGATGATGAAGTTGGTAAAGGTTCAGTGGAGTGAAAGCAAAACATGATAGTACTTGGAAGATTGAGGAGAACAAGAGCATTGCTAATCTCAATCTCTTTACTTAGCAAAATTCCATTTTATCGTTAGCTTTCATATTCGATAGTTTATTTTGTTAGGTTAGTATCTTGCATTCTAGGATTTGAATAGTTTTAAATTATTTCTTAAGTGTGTGCAAGTTCGATGTTTGATATGATTGGTCGATTGTTAGGCATGCTTGATATCAATGTTGTTGTGCTTATGTTTGTTAGGTAGGGATTGCAGGAGGAAGTTCCTAAAGGATGGGAGAACGTAACTACCCACAATTTTACGTATCGGTGGATCATAAACTATTTTGAAAAATCAAATTGGGTCCAAATTAAATAAAAGTTTAGAGCATGCTAACTATTGACATTTTTAGCCCCGAGAATAAATACTACATGTTATTTACCTTAAAATATTGTAAGGACAATAACTTTAGATAGAAAACGAATTAGAGTCTCAAACCACTTTTAATTTTATTTTGTAGGTGGTCATAATATAATTTTAGACTTACAATTCAGGACATATAGCTATTTTAAATTTGGATTGTCTTTACGCGGATTAGTAGGCGATTAACCCTAGCTCATAATTAGGCCTACTAATTATTTTAGGATTAGGGTTAGTAGCAGCCTTCATATCATCCACTGATCATTAATACAATCATCACTAAACATCTCCTAACTATCTCTTAACCTCCATTGACTTAGATCTACCAAATATCCACCATTTTCTTTGCTAAATTAACCTAAATCAATCAATTGAAAGGGGATTAGGTAGGGGATTTGTAGATTTTCTTTGAAAGAAGTGCCGAGCGGCAGCGGTTAAGAAGAGGAGTTCTCTAGCTTAGTGTTTGTTGTTTGAAATTTTACCTTGGAAAGTGTGGTGTTGCTGTTCAAATTTAGATCTAATCTTGCACTGGTGAATCTACTCTTGTTTAGTGATTTTTGTTATTCTACAAAGATGAGTTATTATATTCTCTCGTTTTTACTATAATTGTTGATATATATTTCAAAAATAGTTTCTAAATGTTTTCAAACTTAAACATATGGTTTTTGGGTGAAAGTAAGTGATTTATGATCTAGACTGACTATATATGTATCTATATGTGTTGACTTGTTTTGAATCCATTTTTAATCTCAAAACTATGATTTGTTGCTGTTTTGATTTCGACACTGAAATAAAACAAATTTAAAATGGTTTGAAATGATATAAACATGTTGTTTTGATGCATGGTTATTCATATGAATGTTAGGATAGACTATAAATGTTTTTTGATATGAATTTCCATGATATAATGTTTGTTTGCTTAGTTTTATTAAGTGTTTGTATATTTGAATGGTAAAAAAAGCTCATCGAAGCGAATTAGAGGTTGTAGTTGTTTCTATAGGCAAGAGTCTTCATTTAGAAGGAGTGGTTATGATATGCTCTTTGATTTGCTTACACAAAGAATTGAAGATCCATAGCCATAGAACGAATTTCGAAAAATCATTTCTAGGGTGTACGGAGTCATATCATTGGTGTAGCCATAGGTTAAAACGAAGGTGTAGATATTGAGTTAAGATGGAATATTACAGGGAAAAAATGGTGCAAATTTTTTTGCGCAATTGGGTTAGCATTGTTTGTTCCAGTGCGAACATATCAAAAGAAGAGGTCAACCGAAAATTTTGGGTCTAAGGATCGAAGTCGAGAGAAGGGAATGGCTAAGGAGTAGGTTCTATGCTTTGATTCAGTTTGGTAAAGTATGTTCTGGTTAGGTGGAGTACATTTGGTTTGGTGAAGAACCTGACTAAAATCACGGTTCAATAAGCGGTAATGGACAGTATTCCTTGTTCGATATCTGACGAGCTAGTGAAAACATGCTAGCGACACCAGGTTGACTTTGAAGATGGCACATAGTTGACTTCAGGTTTAGCTTTTGGTTGCTTCAAGACTGGACGAGAAGACTTCGGGTGAAGGAGGGATAAAGAGACTACTTCGAGCTTGGCGCTTGATAAATTTGGGATTTCTATAGGGTGACTTTAGGTCAATTATGAAGCAACCAAGGGAAGTTCAAAACTTTAACAAGTCGATGACATGAGTGTATTAGATTAAATGCCTTAAGTTAAAAATATTTTTAGCATTTGGGGATCGTCCATGGGGATAAGTTCAATAAGGACTGAATTTGTGGTATAGAACATATTGGGGTTTCTACTATTGGAACGTATGCCAATGGGATAATAGATAACTTAGATGTCTTGATGTATGCTCAAGAAGAAAGATTAGTGAGGATGTTCACCGCAGATCGATACGAGCCAATCTATTTAACCCTACACCTATACGGGGTGGTCTAACTTCCTGGCCTTACGAAGTGGCATGAATTTGAGCATCGACTAGATTATGTTGTTTAGTGGTCGCTAATCGTACAGGGGATCATGTGAGTTATCTTATATCCAACGGCATGTGAGTTGAAAGATGCTAGATTGTTCGATGTTATCCATGTTTGCTATATTGGATATGGATTACATGTGTGTTTGTATTTTTGAGTAGTATAACTAGACACCTTATACTCTAATTTGAGTATTAGTAAACACATATGAGAATGATAGTAGATTAGCATATATAGATAATACATGCTAACTCTTTGGATGCAGGAACAGATCAGGTATGACTCTCCGTCATGTCTATATTGATATTTAGAGTATTTTAAGATTATAGATCGTTCATATCATAATCCTAGAGCAATCTACAATATCCTAGAGCTATCTATAATATTGTATACTTTCTGACACTCAAAAAAAAATGAATAAATATAATACCAAAAATACCATAATACTAGATAGATGAAACAAATTATGACTAATAGTCTTTAGTTTCAAAATATCTGAATGTTTAGGAAAAATATCAGATGAATAATAGATGCTAATAAGTGGATGTGTGTCTCCATCGTACTGTCATGTCCCAAGATTTACCACTAGTCCTCTTTGCTAACATTTCAGAGTAAACAAAAGGAGAAAGAATAGAGGGCTTAGACATACATTTGGGGACGATATGCATCATATACGTGTATAGTATTAATAAGCTAGTAAAACAGCGCTTATGCTTGAGAATCAAACCTTAAAATATGTCACTTGCACCCAACTAGTCAATGAGGCAAACTATAATGCCATGGTGACCAATATGTCATGGTCTCATTAAAATCTATTCCATACCAAATCACTTGCCCATGACTAACACCAACATATCCACCTGTTGTCACCCAACCTTATACTATGGATTCAGCTCCTCAAACTATATTATACTAAGTTCTTACCTCCTCGGACTATTGTATATCAAGGACTCAACTCATTAGACTATTGCATATTGAGGACTCAACTACTTGGAATATCGTATATAGATAAATATGAACCATATATAATGAGCTTTTCGAAATAAGACAATTATTTAAAGTATCCCAAATATAGAAAACTGTATACCAAAATGTCTCTTGTCTCACCACGATCCCAAGCCGCAAATTGTGCGTGAAATGAAAGTCGTATGCAAGAGATATAACTGCTTAAGACAAGGGAAATATTGTAATTATTTAATTTACATTATTTACATTATATTATTTTTTAAATTTATTTCCATGCATTATCTCTAAAGTCCTTCGTCGTCCACGTTTATGCTTTAGCGATCACATCCACCTGCGATTGCCGCCAACCCAACCACCTTTCATCCTTCCAATACAAGCACTACTCTCACTATCATAAGCTTCCTACATCATCGGTTTTGGCCCCATCCGTTGCACCGTTCAATCACCGCCACCTCCTCTTTGAACGTCAATTATCGTGAATCCCCAAGCCTTTTGACTAATCAACCGTCGATGAGATGACCTACTCGTCCTCCTCTACATAGACATGCTGCTCGATCGTCGTATCTCTCCATTTCAGTATTAAATCAAAATGGCGCTCCACATTCGCCGAAATTCCGATGTGTTATATGATAAATTTGTAGACCTGTCAACGAATGACCAACACTAGTGAATTCACATCATCGAGAACTACAATTTTGATATATAACATGTCTAATTTGTTGCACTTTTGTATTTCATACTTTTTAATTAGAGCGATATCAATAATTACAATCGATAAAGTTTCACTTTTGAACCATCTAGCCGTGGCATACTACATCCCAATCAGGTGTAAAAATCACTGTTGAATTATTAATTTCATTACCAATATGTTTATTTATGACCATAAGAGGTGAATTACTATGCCTTATCAATACACAACCAAATATGATAAGTTTAACTCACCGATTAGCCATGCATCCTCTTTACTTTGATATGGAACTTTCCTCTCCTTCGTTGTCCAGAATTTACACATCTTCATAATTATGAATTCCTCACTAGTTTTGATTCATTTGCATATTTCTTTTTGCGAATTGATTTTATATATTAATTTGCTTAACTAGGATTTTTGGAGAATCGATGAAGAAGATGATGGAGATTAGTGGTAAGGTGTTCAGGTTCAAATGAATTAGAAAATAGGTTCGCACTTCTATTTATAGGCCGAAAATAAGACATATTTAGGCTAAATTACCGAAATCAATGTATTACGAAAATGTCACTGTGTTTGGTTTCTTTTAATTTCTAGCCTATTTAACCAAATCAATAAGCCTATATGTTTTCTGACTATACACAGTATTTTGGATGCAATGGAATAGCACCTGAAGCCTAATTCCCACTCATGTACTATTTACTACTTCGCCTTTTGTGTAAAACAACTATTTTACCTTTTTTATTTGATTAATTAATTACATAAAATTATAGGATGCTATATTCTCCCCTTTAAAAGAATTTCATCCCCAAACTTCCATGAGGTGGATAATGCATCTCACTTTATAGGGTATAAACATACAAAAAAAACATTGCTACATCCATCATACAACATAATCAAGATTATACAGTACATATAAAGATATAAATAGAAAGATACGATGTGAGATAATTTGCAACGATCCGCTATTTCGAACCATTCAAATCGACAATCATCCATGCATGTCAGACTTGAATTGCCCAAAACAACACATTGTTAATTTATATTCAGCAAGACTTGGAATATACAGTAAATAAATCAATCATAGAATTATAGACACGGAGTATTATAACAATAAGCAGCGGAATAGATAAATAGTAGTTCGTGAAGCTACTATATAAACATCAGAGTTTTGGAAAAACTACAATAGAAATCCCATACATAGAAGTCACTAATACAAAATCAACTGACAAGTCGGAACATAAACAATTGGAAGTAACCGAGCTAACTACAAAGCTGAATAGATGAAAGATAAATCTCCAAGCAAAACTCCAAGCTTCAAAGGTGAGCCTCGAATGCTATGACACTCAATCTGACATGGGCATAATGCAAAACACAAAACACTCAAGTCAGGATTAACATTCTTATACTAGTAAATCAACTTAAGTGAAATGTCAAGTGAAATACAAAATAACTCAAAGGATGTTTGGGATTCCACCCTTTCAGGATCCATTAAACCATCTACATACATAGTACAGTATGCTACATAGATAATGTCTATAGAAAACTAAACTATTAAAAATAGCGTTAAGACGTTACCCATATCCCCTTTTAACATATTTTATATATTCTTGTAGTCTACACAGATAATATAAGCTCCACCAAACTGGTGGTTTACTCAGGGAGCACTCCATAGGTACGGTACAAAACAAACTTGTAGAATGTGCGATAAGGCACGTGACAAGGCACGCAAGGCAATGCCTATGGTAGGATTCTAATGTTTTGCAGAACCGGGCTGGTGGTATCACATAGCAGCTACTACCGTCCACCTCGAGAACATTCCCAAAATCAAAGGTGCAACCAAATCAAATCACAAAGTAATAGATATGTTATAGAAGAAGCATGCTCGATCAGAGGTCCAACCTCACTTGGCCCAGGTATAACTCCTATTTCAGCCACATCAAGCTAGCCCGTGGGAGTCTGGACTGCGTTAATACCTCGTACAGAATCGTTCGCCAAAACATCCTACTTCATTCTGGATTCTCCACCACATACACAGTTGTTAAAGCAGTTTTCGGTATTGGCAGAGAGTATGACAATATCCGATCCCGGTCTCTTTAACAACCAAACGCTTATTTCACGCCGTGGTCATTTTATAAAATCAATTTTATAATCATTTCAAACAATTCATTCTTCATATCAAAATATTATATTTATTTCAAAATCATATCACTTTCAAAATCATATTCACCTTTGAAATCATATCACTTTCGAAATCATATTCACCTCCAAAATCATAACCACAAAATTGTTTAAATCGTCACAGCAAAATATTCGCATTCAAATCCATTAAATCCAAATCATAACAGTTCCAACAAAAATTGTGTAAATATTGAAAATAGTTTATATTTTGAAATAGTTATAATTAAAATAGTTGATATTAAAATAGGTTATAGATTCAAATAGTTTATATATTACAAATAGTTTATATATTAAAAATAGTTTATATCGAAAATAGTTTGAAATTAGAATTTTTTCCTCCAATTTCACAAATCAATTCAAATTCTCACTAAACCATATTTGATTTATATCGATTTCAAATTTAAACCACATCCATTCCAGTAGGTTTCAAAGTTTAAATATTCAAACAATTTACAACAACTCAATTTGATAAATTTCATTTATATTCCAAAATTATACTTTAATTTTATTTACATTTGAAATATTCACTTAATCACTTTTAATAACATTTAAATAAAATCTCAAATTACAAATTTAAATAAAATCAATAATCAAATATCTAACTTCAATTATATTTAATTCTAAAGCATTCACCTAATCACTTTTATAAATATTTAAATAAAATCTCAAATTACACATTTAATTCAAAACTAAATATTCAATTTCAATTTACTTAAATTTGAAATTATTCATTTAATTACTTTAATCAAGCTCGAGTTATCAAGATATAAATTTCATATCTTTAAAATCTCAATAATAATAAGTCCAAATCAATTCTTATTTAAATCCAATTCTTAGCAAATTAAATTTACAAATCAATTTTAATTATGTTTCCAACCTTAATTTATTTAAGTTATTACAAAATCTATTTTTAAAATGTTAATATAAATTTAAATAATACTTAACATATATATATATATATTTCAATTAAATTCTATTAAATTTAATTATATCAAACATTATTAAATTAAATCTTATTTATTATTAAATCTATTTTTAAATCTTATTTTATATATTTTAAAAATAATAAAGTTATATGTAAAATTTGTAATTTACGTTTGAAAATTTAACTTATAATCTTAAAATTTCCACAACATATAACTTTAAAAACCTAAATTCTACATATATATTAAAATTAAAATGTTTATATATTATATAAAAAAATCAATATTTTTAACATAAATATTTATTAAAACACATATATTTTATTTTCAAAATTATGGAATCATTTAAAAATAGACCAATGGTGTCCGTTTATAATTCTTTATCCTATGGTCAAGTGATACGAATATTTATCATTTCAATCCGAAATAATTTAATATTTAGGGGTTTATATCATTTCAACCCACAATCTTAAAATTTAAATCAATAAAATCGCTTGGTTTTATCATTTCAACCCATAATGATTTTTCCTAAACTATAATATCATTCGGGTATGTATCATTTCAACCCATAGAGAATTTCTAATTAACAGGGAACTTGCAGAGTGAGAGCAATAGAACAATAATAAAATAACATAACATAACATACCAATGATGAGCATATATCAAAATTAACAAATTTAAATATCATATCTATATGCAACAATGTTATGGTGTCATATATCAATCAGGTGAACAATTTAAATTATAACATATCATATTCAATAATTTAATTACTAACAAATTAAATTTTAACAACAAATTTTAATCGTCATTTCATATGAATTAAATTATGTATATATATAAGAATGTTAATCATGAGTAATTGCTCACCTTTTAAGGCTAGAGGATAATGATGGTAAAGAAGATTACACGGACACGCACACGGATACATAGCAAATGAGACAATGACAAGCCGAAGAATAGCTGCGTTAAATCATCGGACAACAAAGGAAAGAAATAAAAGCCAGTACGATCATGAATTTGATGAAAACAAATATATAATTTTTAAAAATCTAAAATTTACTCACCTATAAAAATAAAATCTTTATATTATATTTTGAAAATCATTATTTAATAAAAACACATATGTTAAAATCATAATGTCTATATATTATATATATAATCTATATCTATATATATTATATTTTAATATATATATATATATATTATATTTTAATATATATATATATTATATTTTAATATATATATATATTAAGACACATATATTTAACATGAATATATATATATATATTACATTTTAAATTCAATATTCAAAAATCCAAAATATATATTACAAGAAAGAGAAGAGTAAGGGTCTGAAAGGTTGCAAAGTGGAAGGGATGTGCAAACCATTGAAACAAAGAAATATATATCAACAGAGTTGATACTTTTTTTATAAATACTTTTAATCATAAACTGTTGAAACCTAATACTGCTCATAGAAACAAAATATATATGCTTTAAATCATATAGAAGAAAGCCGCTCGGCTACTTGATGTTGTCGGATTGATACGATGGAGGGTGGTGCAAGGTTGTCGGGGAGTAACAAGGTGCGTCATGTTGAGTAAAGGTGGAAGGGCGATCGACAGTGGTCGTAGGAAATAAAGCCGAGGCTGGGAAAAAAAGAAGGTGGTGAAGCGTTCAACAAGTCAGGTTCGAAAGGGTGGTTAGCCGAGGTCTGAGTGCGGTCGCTAGTGGCTACTCGCGAGGAGCAGAAGGCGAGAAGGATAGGTCGACGGTTGCAAAAGGAGGGAAGGGCACGGCTGGAATGCTGATATGAGTAGAGGATATTCGTTCGGAGGGCAAGTCAGGATGATGTGATTTGGAGGTGTTATTCAGTGTATACGGCGAAGTGCTATGTTATGGGTTTGGTTTCTTGGAGGGGTGGCTGAGGCAACTTACGTGAATGGTCAGGTAGGTAGTTCAGTGCAGACGGGCAAGTTGTGTCGAATGGAGGTTGATGTGTGATGACCCAAAATTCGAAGGCCGAAAATCAACATCTATACCTCACTTGTATTCGAATGCTGCAGATACGAACGTCGAACTCCGGTTCAGATGGAGCTTATAACACACTAAGTATAACAACACAACGGAAGAAAAAATGAAATATATCATTGATATACAACAGTTGATGCAATATGATACGATCGAATATTAATACAAATATCAGAGATAGATAAAAGCAGAAGACACAGCAGAACCAGCGGAAAAACAATAACTCCAATGCCAAAGCTCCAAAGACTCCAAAAGCTAGAACCACCAACATGTTTTCCAAACACGAAGCGAGAACCCCCCATCATGTCGTGTTAAGCAAGTTCAGTCATAGTGAAGCAAATCTGATCCCCAAATCCAAGGGCTTCAAAGGTTTCCAACAAGAAAGCTGAAGGCTACTGAATCTATATCTACTAGCTGATTATCTGAAAATCTAACTCTAGGCTACCCGTGTGGAAAATTGTGGGCACCCAGAGTTTAGGAAGGAAATAATAAACTCAAGGTCAGTCATGGGACTGCTACGAGCTAACAAAAACGGTTTTTTTTGAAACAAAGCAAACAAAAGGATTTAAAATGAAATCCACAATGCGTTTTGGAAAATGAAACTACCATAAGGCCTCCCGGCACACACACAATGCAATCGTATACTTGGGGGAGATTTCTCCTTGTGGTAGTCAAACATGCTTGATACGCTAAATTATTTTTACATTATTATTAGTGCATAGTGCAGAAAACAATTTCGAAAGTATAATATAAATCTTAGCCAGCATAGGTACCATTATATTATGCCTGTTATAGCTACCACCTGAGGTGGCAGGTTATACAACTGCAATCGTAAAAGACTTGTATTGTTTATTTGGATTTCCAACAAATGGTCAGGCTAAGGAACTTCACGAGCCACTTGGGTACGCCTATGGAGGGATGCCCCGAGAACTTAACCAGCTCTCTGCCAACACAAGGCCGGGCTACCTCTGTAACTAGGTAACTAACTATCACGAGTATGCCACCCCCCGGTCGTAAGCGACCTTTATCCGAGGCCTCGACACCAACAACCACAAAATAATAAATTTGCAGTAATCACATAGGTTAAATATCTGGTCACCATACCATGATACTACCTCTATCTAGAAGGAAAGGGACGAACCCTTAAGGGGCGCTGCCCCCAAATAACCTTGCTGCATTCTTCCTATTTCGACTATTCCGGGTTGTGAGGACCGACGAAGTCTCGTCCACAAAGCTACGCTTTTCACAAAAGCCCTGCTTCGATCAACACATGATCATCAGCACTTCATATGCCACATTACCAAACTAGGAATGTATCACTAGTAACCATCAACTACATAATCTCTGAGCTCGTACATCTCAGAGAAGGGTGTTAAGCTAAGAGAATAAATTCTCTGCTACCAAACAGAGATGTATTTGATAGAAACCAACTTTACATCTCAAAGTGTAACGTCAGACATTCATCCATGCAAGTATGTTCCGGGTTCGAACAGAACTGAAGGCACTTCAAAAAAAGCCCTTGTAATCCAGATAATCCCTAATCACGTCCAGACTCCCCATCACAATGGGTGATAAAATCTTTATGCCGGGGCCATTCGGTGCAGAGACATTCGACGGGTTATTCTTTCGCTTTCGAAAATACTCGGTCTTCACCACTGGTCTTCAAATGCTATCCATAACATCGTATCATTGTTCGAAATGGGTTTTATGACACAAAGTCCTCCCTCGGCTAAACCGAATAATGAGCGCTCAATTTTTAAAACCATATGGATATATGGGATTGTTCGTCGACGGAAATTCTATCGGTTTAGAAAACCGTCGAACGAATTTAGAAAAAAAAATAACCGCAAGCGCACGGTGTACGAATGTAGCACGTGGCGAATACGGGTCGATCCGCAGGGAATTGATGATTTAAATTTCCTACTCAATCAAATTATACCAAAGTCGAGAGTGAATAGCTAGAAATGTAAAAACTAACAAAAACTAGCAAAAGAAAATGATAAAAATATGAGAGTTAAAAGAACAATTTAGAGATAAATCCACTCTCTAGATCATATAAATCAACTAAATGAAGTTATGATCTCTCTTCTCTTTTCATTAGTGAATTAGTTGATGTGCTTATCATAAGTATGGTATATTTGTTCTATTAATTAGCTCAATATAAACCATCAAACTATAACACAACCACTAATACACTTTTAAATCTCATAAAATATGACAACAAAGTTGAAAGCAAAATTTATTTTAAGCATGGCCTATTAACTATTAATTAGAAATATAAGCCATCAAATTTTAATTTCAACAATCACTTCTTTGCCATAACCATATGTGGATGAAGAGGCAATTTGTGTTTTGTTTGTTTAAGCATAGCCTATTTGTTATGAACAACATAGACTATCAAATTCAAAGCTAAACAGCATCATTAAACCACTTCAAGTGTTTCCATTAAAGCACAAAAAGAGAGCATAAACATCAAAATGTTGCATCTACATACTAGAGAGCTTCATTACCCCTAAATTGTAGGGATTAAGCTCTCATATTTGTTATCAAATCAACAAATGTAGAAAGCAACATGAAAGCAAAAAGAAAGGAAAATGAAAGCAAAGTGAAATGGAAAACTATTCTAATTGCATAAAGGAAAATCTACACTACTTGCATAAAAGGAAATGAACATGTAATTAAAAAGAAACAATAATTAACATTGCATAAAAAAATAGAATTACACAAGAGAAGAAATGGCTAACTAGCCATGGAAAGAAAGAGAGATTTGATTTATTTTCTAAACTAAAACTAACTAACTAAGAGAGGATGTCACTACATGAAACATAAGGGGTATTTATACAAGTTAGAAACCCTAATGCATATTTTTGGGGAGTACCCAAAATGCCCTTGGAGGAAGTGTGGTGGCCAAGTTATCATTAGCTTTAATAATCCCCCACTTAAATGTACATGAAGCTTTAAATGTCTTTTAGCATGTGCATTAGCCTTTAATTTGTACATTAAGGTAGTGGGTAGGTGGGGTCCTCCATGTTCTTCACTTTGAATTATTTCCATCTTCATTCCTTTGTACTCATTTTGTGCATGCATATTCCTTCATGAAACCACTTGTAATCGAGTGTAATTTCCTACAAAATAATATAAAAAATTTCAATTAAATTTTCTCAAATTAATATATGCACAAAAATGACCATTTTTGCCCCTGGATGAAGATGAATATGTGACAATTTCAAATAATATGAATTTTGGTTTAAACAAGTTAAAATACCCGATATGATCATTTATTTAATTTAAAAAGAATAAATATGGTGGTAAAAATATGCACATTTACGTGCACATCAAATACCCCCACACTTATCTTTTTATTCGTCCTCGAATAAACTAAAACTAAGGTAAATCCATTTTCGTAGGGAGAACGATTGCATTGAGCATATGTAATAAGCCGTTAAACCTCTGGGTGTCCCTAGTAGGACGAGTGTTGTCTCGTGAGGGTTTTCAGCGGATACTACCCACAAAATCCAAATGCATGATGAAAATATTTACAAAATGCAAGATTTATTTACAAAGAGATGAATACAAAATTTTGAAAATATTTACAAATGAAGGATTTATTTTTAAATTGACACAAATAAGTTAAATATAGGTTTTGGTTATTATCTTGAAAATTTATGTCATTTACTCGTCAAAATTTACAACAAAAATCAAGTTATCATAACAAATAGACAATAGTTTAATTTGTTGTTTCGGTTGATAACAAAGTGTAATTATAAAATGGATCCTTAGTTGATTATCCAAGTTTATCAAAGTGGTATTTTCATTTCTTTTCAATAACAAATCAGATCAAATAAGTAAAAATAGTGCTAGGATTTCAATTGCTTGCTCTCTCATTATTTGCAAGAAAATTTACACACCTAGCTCAGGTAAACTGAGGCCATATATACCACCCATGCACTGCCTTTCGGGCTTATGTGAGGGGAGTACAGAGCATGGCGAGTGCACACACTTTCGTGCATACACCTATCGACCGTAGGTGGTTTTTATTAAGTCTATTCTTTTTTCTTACATGTGTTCCATACATGCATAACCGTGAGGACTTTTAAATGAGTATGAAAACACATAATCAAAGATTGTAAGTAATTCACCCATGCATAACCGTGAGGACTTTTAAATGAGAGTGAATACTTTGGATGTTGTTATTATTTTATATTTTTTTAAGAGAGAGAGTTTTGCAAAATCATCTTAGCACCATTTAACTTAGAAGACAAAAAAAAATGTTATATCCTTTACTTTAAATTCACCACTTTTAAACAAAGATTTTCAATTAGGATATATTTCATAATTAACACGTATGAACCTTCCTATATACCAGTTAAACCATTGTTATTTATAATCAAACTTCATTTTTATTTTTGTTAAGACGAGTAAATTTTCAAAAATTTCAATTTAATAAACCAAAGCCATATATTTATCCTATAGTGTTTCTTTAAAAATAAATCAAAATGCTAAAAAAAATTGTATTTTAAAATTTTGATATTTTTTTGAGTTTTGGTAGAAAAAAGAAAAAAATAAAATTTATTCATGAAAAATCAAAAAGAAAATGAGTCTCCCCCCACACTTGATTTTGACTGTGTCCCCACAGTCAACCCAAGTGGAAGAAGAAAAATAAAAACATAACCTTTATTTAAATGAAAATTAACGGTATTTACACAAGATCAGAAAGTATATCGTCAAAAAGTAAATGAAACGGTCTTCCAAAGACCGATTCATTTGTCTCGTCAAGTATGCGAGACACAGCTTAAGCTTGAAAAACCAAACCATAAAAGATTTTGAAGTCGAATGTGGATTTGAAAAAACGAATGTTGTTTTATTAAAAATCTTACGATTTGTTTTATTTTCGATGATTTTTGGTGTTGATAAAACAATTGGTTGAAAGTCAAGTTTATTTTCACCAAATTCAAGCTTATCATCGATTTCAAAATCAAAATGGTGATTTTCACTTTCCCCGTCGGAATTTAACAACTCGTCATCCAAAAGTCCAAAGAAATCGTGTTTATTGAATTCGTCTTCCTTTATTGAATTATCAACAACTTTATTACATGTGTCAAGTTCAAAATCCAAAGTTGTTGTATTTAAATTTTTGAAATCGAGAAAAGGAAGATCGAATTTTAAATTTAGTTCCACACCCTCAAAAGAATGGAAATCCAAGTCAATTACCGTTGTTTCAACAACTTTATTAAGATCATCATTTTCAGTTTCAAAAGTTGTTGTTTGAAAATCGTCGATTTGGGTAAAAGATGGATTATCCTTTGACTCGTCACACATTGAAATTTGATTTTGTTTCTCACGAAAATTTTCCAATGTTTTAATCAACAAATTCATATGATCATCGTACATTTCATTCATTTGCTCAACAAAGTCAAATTTGTAATTATTAACTTGAAAATTTTCGATTTGGACTTGTTGAGAACAAGGATTGTCAATTTCGATAAACGGTAGATTATTATTTGATTCTTCGCAAGTTGAGATTGATTATGATTTTCATGAAAAGTTTTGTATTTTTCGAGTAATAAATCCCCGTTATCCTTTTCCATTTGGTCAACAAAATCAAATTCATGATTATTAATTTGAAAATTTTCATTTTGAATTTGTTGATAACCAAATTTTTCAATCGTATCGTTATTGAAACTATTCCCATTGCCAAAATTATTTGAAAATTGGTTCACATTTTCGTCTTGATTTTGAAATTCATTTTGAAGCTCAAAATTGAGTTGGCATGGGTTACACTCGAAGTCATTTGAATTTTGAAGTGGATTCAAATTTTGATTGTTTTGAAAACATTGATTTGAGCTATCACACAGATATGAGTTGCACAAATCATTTATCTCTTGATTTTGTTGTGTAGAGAGTTCGAGTAAAGACGAAATCATTTCGATGCTATTTTCAAGAGTCGAAGGTTGGTCATCGTTTTGAAACTTTTGTTGTTCGAAATTTGAATTATTTACACAAAATTTGTTGTTAAAATATCCATACGAATTTGGAGTAAACTCATATGGATTATATTGATTTTCACCGTTAAATTCAAGTGAGTAACAAAAAGGAAACTCGGACATTTTCAAGATTTCTCTTTTTTTTTTGGTTTTTTTTATAAAGAAAATATTTACAAGTAGAATTTATTTTTCAAAATGGAAAATTGATTTTTGTTTTTGAATTTTCAATTTTTTTTTGGGCTTTTGAAAAGATTTTATAATTTATTTTTTTGGATTTTTGTTTTTCTAATTTTTCTGGATTTTTGAAATTTCAAAGGAAAAGGATTTAAAAATTTCAATGAAAAAGAAAAGGAATATTTTAAAAAAAAAATTTGGATTTTGAATATTTTTTGTTTTTTGTTTTTTTTTAAATATGCATGAACAACTGCAACTAAATGAATGCAAGGGTTAATTACAAATGATTTATCCTAAGTTAACCCAAAATTGTATATTCACAAATTGTCTTAGATAAACAAGATAGTTCTCAGCCAGGTACCGGGCAGGATTTATCGGTGCACCACGAATCACCGTAGCAATGCAACCGAAGGTTTAAGTACCTTCAGAGGAACAACCACTATAATATTTACGAATCACCGTAATATTTATAAATGGTTATTACTCTGCCGTAGCCTAGACACCAAGAAATTAAATTGTTCAAAAAAAAGACAAATTGTCAATTTACAATTAAGTGTTATCGATGTCTAACCGTTATTATTAATCAAAATCTAAGTTAAAATGCAGAATAGAAACTAAACGTGTATTAACAATGCAACTACGAATGAATTTTTTTTTATTTTTTTAAAATGCAAATGCAAGCAACCAACAATTCAATTCAAATAAAACTAGAAATGAAAGCAGAATTTTTTAGCAAGCAGAGCAGTTTATTTTGGCTAGCTAAGGAAGAAATTTTCAGCAAGCTATTCTTCCTTTATTTCCTACTTTGGCAACCTGAAAATTAAAAACTAAGATATATACAATTTATTTTTATTTTTTTGAAAGGAAACTTAAAAGTAAGGTTTTACTTAAAAAAAAAATCAAATGAGAAAATAAACAAAGGAAAAAAAGAAAACTGTTGAAATCAAAGGAAACAAAACAAAGGATTTCCAAATAAAGCAAAACAAAACTTATTTGGGTTTTTTTTTATCATAAAACAAAATTGATGAAACTTAAAACAATCTAAAACTCTAGATTGAATCAAAACAAAATTAACCTTCTTTTTTTTTTTAATTCAGGCCCTAAGTCCAAACCGGCTCACTAAAAAAAATCAAGAGTGCTCAAATTCTCGACCAACAATCAGAAAACTCAGCTATCATATTCGCAACTTCAAATTTGCAATTTAGTTCACGATAGAATTCACGATTTGATTTTTAATCACCAAACTCAGAGTCGATTTAAGGTGTGGCCGATTTAATGATTCGCGAGATGGTCGAAGCTTGGTGGTTGCTGTGTGGTTCAATGGAGGTCGATTGTGGAATTGAGTGTTCACGGGTGAAGGTATTACGGTAGCGAGCTTGAGGTCGCGTGATGCTGTGGTGGTTGAGGTAGTTAGGTGGATGGTTGAGGAGTGCTAACAGTTTCGACTGGGTCTGGAGGTCAATTGGTTTTGGTGATGGAAGAAGTAGCGAATTGGGGATTGCGAGATGGAGTTCGATTGTAGGAGTTTGCAGTTGCTTATGGGTGGTGAATGCTGGGTGTTGGTTTTGAAGTAGCGATGCACAGAGGTGTAGATGTTGTTCAGGCGGTGGTCGGAGATGAACAAAGTGAGAATTTTTTTTCGATTTGTTGGTGAAATTTGGTTATGTTGGTTTGAGGCAGCAGGGAAGAATGCTTGTGATTGGTTTTGGTGCTGTGATAGCAGTTTTGAGGTGAAGTGGTGGAGAAGAGTGGTGGTCAGGTAGTTGGCCAAAGGTAGGCGATGGGGCAAAGCAAGAAGGCAGTTTTCAACTGACGTATATGCAGTTGGGTATGAAATGAAGTTGGTATGGTGTTTATGGTGATCAAGTGGGGAGTTGATTGAGAATAGAAGGGGTGGCAGTTTTTGAAGTGGGCAGTGATGAATGATGGTGAAGTAATGTAAATTGGCAAGGCGGAGAAGTGGTCGAAACTGGCAGTGGAGCTGTTGTTGTTTGAATGGGAGGAGTGGTATGGTTATAAGAATGTAATGTGGATGAACAGGGTGGTGAAATATGCAGGCAGATAAGTGTGGACTGCACTGATGTGTGTTAGAATTAATGATGGTGGAATTTGTCTTGGGTTCGAGAATCACAGGAATGATTGTGATATGGAAGTATGGTCAGTGGGAAGAGAAGATGTTGTCTGGTATGAAAGTGGGAGGGGACTAACAGTGTTGAAAGTGTTGTTTTTTCTTTTCTTTTCTTTTAATGGTTGATGAAGGATGGTGATATGGTGGAACAGCAGTGGAGAGTTTGTTTGAAGTTTTGGTGGATGAGTGATTTTTGGAAGTGTTTTGTATATGCGGGTTGTAGGCCGTACAGTCTGTCGTGACAATGGAGGGGTGCAGTTGAAAGAAATGGTGAAATGGTTGAGTTGTGTGTATGTTGAGAAGTTGAAGTGTGTTGTGATGTTTTGCAAGGCAGTGAGGTAGTGTACAACACAGTACACAGTTGTTGAAGATGCATAAAAATGTGAATATGGCAGAGGGATTATTGGTGGTTTGTCAGTTTGCTGACTGCGCATAGGAGAAGTGAAGTTGGATGGAGGATGGTTAAAAGTGAACGCAGAGATGAGGATGCAGTGCGGTGATGGAATTGAATGGCTGCAGCACTTGTTTGGTCAGTGACTGTGAGGCAGTCAGTGAATCAATGAAGTGGTAATAGCAGATGCAGTGGGTTGATATTTGTTAATGGCAGTGGGATGTTTGAAAGGCAATGGAAGTGGAGGCAGTCGTCAATGCTCGTGATATGTGCGTGTGATGGTGATGCACAGTTTGTCTGGAGTAAGAAGTGGTCGGTTTGTGAATTTGGTGGATGAATATGCAATGGTGGATGTAGCTGCTGTGGCAGCAGGCAGTTGTACAGGGGAAGTTTGGGATGATCTTGCGATTGTGAAGTTGGAGGTTTAGATGTGGAGCGATGTATGGGAAGTATGAAGAAATGGGTTAGGGGACTATGTGCAGGAAGAGTGCACAAAACTGTGCACTGTTGTGCTACAGAGAGTAGTTTGACAGAGGACAGAGAGGAAAAACTGCGAAGCAGAGAAAGTGGTAAACAAAATGGAATTTGTAGATGCAAAGATAAAATGCCAAATTGTAGATGAAAATTTATTTGAAAATAGAATGATTTTTTTTTTTCAATTTTTTTTTAGAATATGAAATGCAAATGCAAATGGAATTAGAACAATAACAAACACACAAATGAAAATGCAAGCAAAAATAAAACAAAAACACAAATTGTTTTTCTTTTATTTTTACAAATGCAAACACACACAACAAACACACAAATAAAATCACACAAAAATAATCCGAAGAATAGAAAATCAAAATCAAAACAACTTCCCGGCAACGGCGCCAAAAACTTGTTCGTCGATGAAAATTCTATCGGTTTAGAAAACCGTCGAACGAATTTAGAAATAAAAATAACCGCAAGCGCACGGTGTACGAATGTAGCACGTGGCGAATAGGGGTCGATCCGCAGGGAATTGATGATTTAAATTTCCTACTCAATCAAATTATACCAAAGTCGAGAGTGAATAGCTAGAAATATAAAAACTAACAAAAACTAGCAAAAGAAAATGATAAAAATATGAGAGTTAAAAGAACAATTTAGAGATAAATCCACTCTCTAGATCATATAAATCAACTAAATGAAGTTATGATCTCTCTTCTCTTTTCATTAGTGAATTAGTTGATGTGCTTATCATAAGTATGGTATATTTGTGCTATTAATTAGCTCAATATAAACCATCAAACTATAACACAACCACTAATACACTTTTAAATCTCATAAAATATGACAACAAAGTTGAAAGCAAAATTTATTTTAAGCATGGCCTATTAACTATTAATTAGAAATATAAGCCATCAAATTTTAATTTCAACAATCACTTCTTTGCCATGACCATATGTAGATGAAGAGGCAATTTGTGTTTTGTTTGTTTAAGCATAGCCTATTTGTTATGAACAACATAGACTATCAAATTCAAAGCTAAACAACATCATTAAACCACTTCAAGTGTTTCCATTAAAGCACAAAAAGAGAGCATAAACATCAAAATGTTGCATCTACATACTAGAGAGCTTCATTACCCCTACATTGTAGGGATTAAGCTCTCATATTTGTTATCAAATCAACAAATGTAGAAAGCAACATGAAAGCAAAAAGAAAGGAAAATGAAAGCAAAGTGAAATGGAAAACTATTCTAATTGCATAAAGGAAAATCTACACTACTCGCATAAAAGGAAATGAACATGTAATTAAAAAGAAACAATAATTAACATTGCATAAAAAAATAGAATTACATAAGAGAAGAAATGGCTAAGTAGCCATGGAAAGAAAGAGAGATTTGATTTATTTTCTAAACTAAAACTAACTAACTAAGAGAGGATATCACTACATGAAACATAAGGGGTATTTATACAAGTTAGAAACCCTAATGCATATTTTTGGGGAGTACCCAAAATGCCCTTGGAGGAAGTGTGGTGGCCAAGTTATCATTAGCTTTAATAATCCCCCACTTAAATGTACATGAAGCTTTAAATGTCTTTTAGCATGTGCATTAGCCTTTAATTTGTACATTAAGGTAGTGGGTAGGTGGGGTCCTCCATGTTCTTCACTTTGAATTATTTCCATCTTCATTCCTTTGTACTCATTTTGTGCATGCATATTCCTTCATGAAACCACTTGTAATTGAGTGTAATTTCCTACAAAATAATATAAAAATTTCCAATTAAATTTTCTCAAATTAATATATGCACAAAAATGACCATTTTGCCCCTGGATGAAGATGAATATGTGACAATTTCAAATAATATGAATTTTGGTTTAAACAAGTTAAAATACCCGATATGATCATTTATTTAATTTAAAAAGAATAAATATGGTGGTAAAAATATGCACATTTACGTGCACATCAGGGATCTTAGTTAAGTCACAACTTAAATCCCAAAACCATTCTTCAAATGGTTTAAACAAATTACCATTTTCAAATCTTTTAAACAAAAAGATTCACTTCACAAAGTTCACAAAGATTTATTCATAGCCTTTCAAAACTATTTCAATTCCAAATCTTTTATATAAAAGATACAACCTTAAGATCCTCTTCAATTTGAAAATAAAGTTTCATTAATCATTCACAAAGATTCATATTCAGAATTCACTTTAATTCGAACAAGATTTATTAAATCTTTAAGAAAGATAATTTCATAGCTTTCAAACAAATACCTTTCCAAAATTTGATTTACTAATCCAATCTTTAACAAAGATTCATTCATAGCTTTCAAAACTATTTTCATCTCAAACTTGAAATCCTTTCAACATAAATTGGAAATCCTTTCTTTATATGAAAGCTATTACTATTTGGAAAACAATGGTTTTCGTTTCAGAAAATCCGATCAAATATGCACAAGTTAAAGTATAAACTTGGGTTAGATTTAAATTCCCGAAATAATACTTTAAAATGGTTTAAAACTCATATAAACACGTTTATAACTTGTATAACCTTTTTAAACCATAATTTCCAAACATAGAATCCAATTTCAAATCTTGAATTTAAGTTCAAATCAAATTATTTAAATTTCAAAACCTTATCAAGTTATTCAAAATAACTTTTATCTTTAAAACTCCTTTTCAAAAGCTTTTCATATTTAACCCAAATATATTTCCAAAACCATTTGGATTCAAAATTCAACTTTAAAACCATTTCAAAAATCTGTGACTTAACCAATTTCCTCGTGCAATCCATATTTGTGTGTGCATGGTGTATTCCAGGGGTTTTACACAATAGTGCAACATCATCATTCATTACATATTCAAGCACATCAATATCGATAAGCGGTATAATCTTATAACGCTTATATTCATTCACAGATTCACAGATAAATAATATAAGTTCATCACAGATAAATAAATTGCATTCATCACAGCTCAAATCAAAACAGAGGATCACACATCTTGGATATCAAACAATTCAACTTTCAATAGAATCCAAACATCCATAAGTCGGATTAATTAATCCTCCATTGATGTAAATCAGATTAATCACCAATCCTGGTTAATTAACATTAATTAATTACAAATCATTTGACAAATTATCCTTAATCACTTATTATATAACCTTTAATGATAAATTAGTTAACCTTTAATAATTAATCAATCAATCTTTAATCATTAAATAATTAACCTTTAATTATTTGATTATCCTTTAATTACTTAATTAATTAATTAACCCTTAATCAATCATTAATTAACCTTTAAATCAATCATTAATTAATCTTTAAATCAATCATTAATTAACCTTTAAATCAATCATTAATTAACCTTTAAATCAATCATTAATTACCTTTAATTCAATCATAAATTAACCTTTAAATCAATCATTAATTAACCTTTAATTAATCAAATTAATAAATTTTTCATTAAGTAATTTAAGTAATTAATCCCTTAATTAATCACCTTAAGTAATTATCATTTAATTGCTTCCACTAAGAAATCAACCCTTTAATCCTTTTCATTAAGTCATAAATTACATTAATTAATTGATTAACCTTAAATTAATCAAAAAGATTAATTTTCCTTAATGATTAACCCTTAATTATCAATTTATAAATTAATCTTTAATTACCCAAGGCCTTAAGTTACTTAAGATAAACCATTTATCTTAATCACTTATTTTAATCAATCTTTAATCATTAACTAACCTTTAATTAATTAGCCTTTAATTAATTATTCTTCAAATATCATAAATCAATTAATCACCTTGCTTATCCATCTTAGTTAATCAACCTTGATTAATTATTCCTTAATTACATTAAGTAATTATCTTTTAGTAATTAATTACCTCAAGTAATTAACTTTCATTAACAAAATAAAATTAACTTAGATTTTAAAAGTTAATTAACAATTAGAACATCTTTTATTAATTAACTTCTTAATATTATTAAGTTTATTTAAAATAAATTTTTAGAAACAAAGGTTATGTGTGTGTATGTATATGTATAATTAAAAACACTTTTAAACTTAATAAATTTTAAAATAATTTATATTTAAAACCTTTAATTAATACAAAAATAGACACATATTGTATAAAAGAATTAGTTTAACAAAATTTATTAAAACTTGATTAACTTTTTAAAACTGTTTGATTTTAAAACTTTAAAACTGTTATATCCCAAAACCAAAACCAACTCGGGTGAAACCCGAGCCATATTCTAAATTTCTCGAGCTTGACTTAGAGTTCCCCTTTCTTTTCACTTTCCTCGAGTAAATTCACGAGTTTATTCGAGTCGAATCCGAGCTTTATCTTTCTTCCCCAAATCCACAGATATACGTTAATATGCATGCACATGCACACTCAATTTGGTCACCTTCGATCAACTACGATGCCGTTAGCAAGTCTTCGTCGACCAGCCCAACACCACTAACCACCCAGCTTCAACAATTTTGCCGATAATCAAAATCGAGCGATTTATTTATTCCTGGAACCCATCACTGACGAAAGAAACCCCTCGTTACGCCACTGAAGATCACTAGAAGCCATGAGATCCTGATCAGAGCTTCACCATGACCCGCAAACCCTTTTCCCCCGGTCCGATCACTTGAATCGCCTCGACAATGTCGCAGTTCTTCTGAGAACAAGTTCGACAAAAACGAGTGTTAAACCCTAAAATGATCTCTCCCAATCACCACGATCTTCTGGAAAATTTACGAGTATTTTTCTGACGATCTACTGCACCTAAGGTACCTTTCACCTTCATCGCGTCGAGTATAAGCCTGCCGATCAACGACAATTGACAAAAATCTCTTTTCTATTCAACTCGACAGTTCTCTATAAAAACATGATTAAAAATCATGATTCCACCGTTAAAATTCATAATTTTTGAAATTGTTTTAGATGATATATTTGAAATAATAAAACATGATTTTTGAATTTCAACACATTTTCCAATTTTTCTCTGTTTATCTAAATTTCCTGATAAATTTAAATTAATCTTCTCAACGGTATTTTTTTAAGACCTAAATCATGATCGTACAAACAATTTTTGTTTAGATCCTAAAGCCTAAAAAGAATTTGAGAAGAAGCTTTTGATTTTTGAAAACAGGTTTGAAAGCCTGTTACCAACAGAGGCAAATATTGCTTGTAAATCTGACATGCACACATCTTTTAAATGTATATATGCACACATACACATGCATACCATATTAACATCATATGAAAACTAGCTTCAATCAGATTTCAAGCTTTTATAAGGTAGTTTTCTCACCTGGAAGAAATTGAACAAAGGAACAGGTTTGATTCTTGAATCTGGAACCTGATGTATTTGAAGCTGAAATACTTCGATTTTGAAGCTTAATCTTGAAGTAGCTGCACAGGTTTGCTTGATGACGTTGAATTTGATTTCCATTTTTTTCTGAGTTTGATTTCCAGTTGTTTCCAGTTGAATCTTTTTGTAGCCTTCTTTGATCTTGAATCACTTCCTGGTTTTAAAATCTGGAGATGATCTTTATTTCAGGCTTTTGTTTTGAATTTTATCTTATGGTTTGCATTCAGATCTGAGACGGTTTGAATTTTACTAAGTTGAATCCTTTACTTTGCTTCAGATTTTTTATTTTTAGGTTTTTATTTAGTTTGAGATGCATTTGAAATTTGCCTTTAATTCCTTTCTGGTTTGTTGTTTTCTTAGATTTTTAATTTTGCTTTGCATTTCATTTTCTGATTTTGATTTTGATCTAAGAAGTTTAAAAAACTGATCTGAAGCTTTGTTTTGTTATTTGTTTTGAAAATAAATCAAAAAGAATATCATAATGCCATTTTTAATTTGCATGGCACCATTAAGTTACACTTGTTAATTGTTTGTATTTATTATTTTCCAAATGTCACAAACAAGAAATTTTATGTTTAAATCCCTTAGTTTAAATTAGTTTAAATTTAGTTTTAAACCCTTGTTTAAAATTTACTTACAAATTCATGTATATATTTTTTACTAACTATATTTGTTTTCAAATTTATAAGAAAAGCATTTTAAATCTTTAATTAAATCATACTTATATATTTACAAACCAATTTTATTCATGTATATATTTTCTTATTAATTTCCAAAAGATATGTATATTTTACAACTTTTATTATACCTTATTTTAATATCATATTATATTTACAATTCTAATTATATACATATATATTATTTTTCAAAATATAACTTTTAAATCCAATTTTATTTATAAGATACTTATCCTTGAATTTCAAATCAAATCTTCTTATATCCATTTTCATGTAAATAAACACATCTTATTTCATTTGTTCCTGGAAATTTCAAATTAATTATCAATTAATTCATAATTAAATCCAGAATATATATAAATTACCAAATTAATTCTTAATTTAATCCAAAAATCAAATTAATTACTAAATTAATTTGGCTTAAAAACCGAGAATGTAAAATGATGGCAATAAAGGGAGGAGATAAGGTGGTTGGCAAATTGCTTGGTGACGTAGAGTTGACGGCGAATGAAGGTGTGGAGGAAGTATGGAAGATGAAGATGTGCATGCCTGATCTAAGTATAAAAGCTTCAGGGAACATTCTTATATTTATTATTATTTTTTCAAAGAAGAATGAAAAAGGAAGAGCCAGAAAACAATGAATGGACCATAATAAGTATTAGAACCATAGGAATGGAAAAAGTCAAGCTATTGAATTTCTAGGAATATTAAAACAAGTGTCCATTAGTTTCATACGGTGGATGGATGAATGGACATAGAAACCCAAAGGACCCAAATGCAGAACTGTTACGGCTAATCGTTTCACAAATTTCGCTGTGTACCGGATGCCGAAATACACAAATGAATATACTGCGGAGATCAGCATGACGAAACAAACAGAATGGTACAAAGATATGAATGATACGATCGTCCTATCAAAAGTCGATATTCGTTGCCAAAATGCTGCTAAATCCTCGAAAATAAGATAAACGGAGTTATAGCAGTCCAAATTTGACGAAATGAAATATGACTTTTCACTCGGAAAATGATTTACATTTTTTGTTGTATGAAAATATACAGATTTCAAAAAATATTTTGTTTCCATCAAATTAACTGATTTTAAATTGAAATGGAAAATTACACAACAAAATTAACTTACATAATTTCCAATAAAAATTTACCATTTGCTATGTTTAAATAGATGTATTCCAAATATCAAATTTTCTTTGCTAAATTTAATTATTTATTTTCAAGAAAAAATTAGTTAATTACAATATTAAAACGTTAAAATCTACAGGTTTTTACACTCTTACCCACTCAAAACTTTTCGTCCCCAAAAAGGTATGAGATAGGAGAATAGAAGCAATACATAGGAAAGATAGATTTGAAATTCATAATACCAGATACAACAATTAATTTCCATTCATTTTATTTCCATTTATTTTATTTTATTCAAACTTTTAAGTCAAAATCATATAGATTTCATTAATTTTTAAATTGATTAATATTTAACAAATTTGGTATCAATCCATTTTATTCAATCAATAAATAGTCATTGTATTCACATTTTATTGATTTCGATCCAAGGTATTTTCGTTCAATTGATTTGTTTTCAATTTATTACCATTTGTTACAAAAATTTATTTCAAAACAAATTTATTTTATTTAACTCATTTATTTAATCCATTTGGCTTCACTTAAGTTAATTCCACTTATAATTCTATTTCAACTATTCTTTGAAAATTTACTTATGTATCACAAACAGTTTACAAAATATATATTTATTTATTGCCTATTTAGCTTCTTAAGTTCATATTCATTTACTTAATAGCATTTTCTTTTTATTATTCAGTTTATTTCACTTACATTTCTTATAACATAAATTAAATGTATAAACAATTCATTATAACAACTCAATTCCTATTTATAAATTCCCTTAACAAAATTTCATTTTAGACATCTTATTACCTACGTTCATATTGTATATTATTCAATTAAATTCAAAAAAAAATTCTAGGTAAGTTGTATTAATGTTTCTGAGTGTAATTGGGAAATATACAAATTTACCTTCTATTTACAACATTTCAATTAAGCAAAATTTTAGTTCAAACATTCCTGTTACTTAAGTTTCTCTTGTATAACATTCAATTACATTCATGTTAACATTTTAACTTTTTAAATATTTCAGGTAAGTTATATATGTTTAAAAATGCAATTGAGTATTATACAAATAAATTTATCCTAGTTCACTGTTTCAAGTGGTTTCAATTCCATTTCTTATTTTAAACACTCCAATTGTTGGGTGCCTTTCTCGCCGCCACCAGTCCAAGAGAAACCGAATCCAACTATCGCCTGCCGAACCAGTTCCCAGTCACCTCCCGTCGAACCAACTCAATACCGAACCAGGCCATCCCCTTCCAACACCGAACCAACTCACTGCCGAATTACTCATCACCAAGCCACCGGTCCAGAAGCCCTCTCCTCCATGCCGAACCATCTCTCCACTTCCATGCCGAACCAAACATCTTTCCACCCACTACCGAATGAACCTCCGGACCAACCACTCCAAGCACGACCGAACCAAGCTCCGCCGAACCAGATATGCCAGGCTAGATCGCTTCAGCCCAGGCCCACTAGTAGCTATATACATCCAAGACCCCTACCCCCAGCCTCACTCTATAAATAGAGGGGCAGGGGTACAACAATGGCAGACAAGTTTGAGAGCTCAAGCACGGAAGGAACTTTCAAACAACTTTCATATACTTGTATACAAAGCTTTGTACTTGTAATCTGAAAGAAAAGAGAGAATAACATATAAAGTGGACGTAGGCACGTTCTGGCCGAACCACTATAAATCTGCGTGTCTTTTACAGTTTAGCCCCTGTTTTTTATATATTTGCATAAATCACCCAAACCGCTAAGAACAACATAAAATCAACTAAATCATACGACTTTGAGGTGTTTGTCCATTTTTTGTGAAAATATTTTTGGTGCTTTCACTGAGAGCTTCGAACCCGAAGCTTCAAGCTTCCCCCACTCAGCCTTCTTCCTAACAGCATCGCTTGGTGCCTGGACAACATGACTTCCAGGCAGAGAAAGGGAAAGAACATCGCATCTAGCAGCATTCCGGATCCAGTAATCACAGATCAAGAGAATCATCCCATTCCAACAGCAGTACCGAACGAGGATCAGACAAACCCGACAGCCCCTGCCACAGAACAACCGACAGCAATTACTAGGGCAGATCTACACAGAGTTGTGGCTGAAGTAACTAACCGCTTCACATCCCAACAAGAAGCTTTGGTGGACCAACTCATGTCACGCTTAAGGGATGCTGAAGAATCCAACCGCGACACTGAATCATGGGGTGAATCCCAATCCGGAGGATCTGGGGGGCGACAAAGGTCTTCCTTCTTCGAAGAAACTATCAACAGAAACAACAATGGTAGGAGCCAAGCCCGAACTCAGCCCGAACTCCGACCCGAGGAAACGCTTGGAACCGAACCCCGCGGGGGAGGTACCAGGCAAGGATCGGATGTAGCTGAGCCGGTCATGCTGCCTAGCCAGAGAAACACCAATGAACGGAGCCGAGCTAGAATCCAGCCCGAAGTTGACCCCAAGGAAATGCTTGAAACAGAACCCCACAGGGGAAGATCAAGGCAGGGGCCAACTGTAGCTGGTCCTAGCATGCATCCGAGCAGCCAAAGACAGCCACTGGATAATGTCAGAAGTGATAGACTATACCATCCCTACAGGTCATCTAGACGAGATCGATCCCGCAGGGAAGAACCAAGCTCATTTTTGTCCGCTCCAAATTCTGATGAAAGAATGGCACGATTATTCAGGGAATGCGTCCGACGGGAGCAAAGGGATCAAGGGATAGGCTCTAGGGTAACCAGCCCTTTCACCCGCGACATCGAAACCGCCATCACCCCTCGAGAATGGAAAATGCCGACGATGGAACCGTACAAGGGAACTTCCGACCCCGTTGCACACTTGCAGAGATACACACAACATATGCTCATGAGCGGAGCAACGGAAGGAGTGTTGTGTAAATGCTTTCCGCTATTCCTAGTAGACCTAGCTACCTCCTGGTTCTGCCATCTACCCCAAGGATCTATCAGCTCATGGGAGATGTTGAAAGAAAAGTTCATTAGCCAGTTCCGCATTCATGTGGAACAACCCAAGGATGCTTACTCCCTATCTACTGTCAAATAGAAACCCAGAGAGACACTGTAGCAATACCTAACCCGGTTCAATGCCGCAGCGGCAGCAGTTCAAGATGCCGACGAGAAACTTGTCCTGATGGCCCTCTGTAGTGGTGTGCATCCGGATACTAGGTTTGCTAGAAGATTAACTAAAGAAAAACCAGCTACCTTGCCCGATTTCTTCCATGAAGCTGGGAAGTACATGAGACTCGAAGAGGCTGCCACTGAAAGGCAGACAGGACCACAGGCTAAGACGGCTCATGGAAACGCCCCCGCCGCAACGAAGGACATTCGGAGAAACGACTCCAGAGACAATGCAGGGGGCAAGAAGGGAGAAAAGCGCTTGTACCGACCAGGACCGAGATTTGACGCTTACACTCCCTTGAATGAAACATCGAGAACATCTTCCTGGCCACCCAGGACGAACTTGCATACAAGCGCCCCCCGTACAAGAAAGAGTCAGATCGCGCAAACCAGTCCGGAAAATTCTGCCATTTCCACGAGTCTCATGGGCACGATACCAATGAATGCCGCCATCTCCGAGACCTAATTGAAGAACACATCAGGAGAAAGAGGCTGGAACGCTATGTAAAGGGCGAGGACAGGACTCCAACTCCCGCCAAGGAAAACCCAGGGCAGCTCCACCCAGAAAAAGGCGGAGGAAACCGCAACACCAGCGGTTCCAGCCAAGAGAAGATAGTGGTTCATACAATATCTGGGGGGCCACACATCACCGACAAAAGCTGGCCAGAAATGGAAAGATATGGAAACTCACTCAGAAGCGAGGGAGACTGCGTCAATTCTGTTATGGAAGAACACCACCCTAAGCGGAAGGAAAATAATGACATCACATTCAGTGGGCGCGACCTAGAAGGAAGGCAATACCCTCAGATGGATCCTATGGTCATCTCTGCCTGGTTCGGCCCAGCTGAAGTTTTTCGAATCCTAGTAGACACTGGAAGCTCAGTGAATATTCTGTTCAAGCATGCTTTCGACAAAATGAAGCTGCCAATGAAGGACGTGTCTCCCTGCAACAAACCGCTACACGGTTTCACTGGAGAAGCAAAGATGCCCCTCGTACAATTGGATCTCTTTGTTGAATTGGGAAGTCATTCCCGCTCCGCCGTTCGGAAACAAACATTCGTGCTAATAGACAACCACTCGGCCTACAATGCCTTTTTAGGAAGACCGGCCTTGTCCGACTTCCAAATTGTCCTTGCCCCATGGTGCCTGAAGATGAAGTTCCCAACGAATAATGGAGTGGGAGAGGTGGAAGGGGATCAAGGCGCCGCTCGGGACTGCTATGTAACCGAACTTCACAATAATCGCAGGAGAGATAAAGGGGAAAATGCAGAGACTATTCTCTGCATGAAAAGCTTGGAAGCATAGCAACTAAAGAAAGCGCCTCCTCTTCGGTATACCAGTGATCCTTTCAATAAATTAGACCCCAGGGACAAAGAGGAGGAGGCCACCGCCGAGCCTGCAGAGGCTATGGAATTCGTATCTGTAGACAAACACGACCCAAGTAAACTGCTGAGAGTCGGATCTCAGTTAAAAAGAGAATTAAAGAATCAACTCATTGATTTTCTTCGCCACAACATGGATGTATTTTCATGGACGCACGCTGATATGACTGGAATCTCCCCGGACATAGCATGCCATGCACTAAACATCGATCCTACCAAGGTACCGGTAAAGCAAAAGAAGAGAAGTATGGGGGCAGAACGATCAGCAGCCCTCGAGGAAGAAGTAAAGAACTTACTTGCCAATGACTTCATACGTGAAGCCATCTACCCGGAATGGATCGCCAACCCGGTACTGTTAAAGAAAGCTAATGGAAAGTGGCGAACATGCATCGATTTCTCCAACTTAAATGACGCTTGCCCGAAAGACTGCTTCCCACTCTCCCGAATCGACCAACTCGTGGACAGCACTGCCGGACACGAACTCTTATCCTTTATGGACGCATACTCAGGATATAACCAGATCCCTATGCACGCCCCCGATCAAGACCACACTAGCTTCATCACTGACCGAGGATTGTACTGCTACAAGGTAATGCCATTTGGACTTAAAAACGCCGGAGCTACTTATCAGCGCCTCATCAACAAGATGTTTGCAGAACTGATAGGACGAACTATGGAAGTTTATGTGGATGACATGCTGGTAAAATCGAGGAAAGCCAACGACCATATAAACCACCTGAACGAGATGTTTCAAGTACTTCGCCAATATGGAATGAAGCTGAACCCTCTAAAGTGCTCCTTCGGAGTATCATCGGGAAAGTTCTTGGGATTCATCGTTCATGCCAGGGGGATTGAAGCAAACCCCGAATAAGTCCGAGCTTTACAAGATATCAAGACACCATCTACTCGAAGAGAGATGCAAAGCCTTAACGGGAAAGTGGCCGCCCTGAGTAGGTTCATCTCTAAAGCAACCGACAAATGCATCCCTTTCTTCGAAGCTCTAAAGAAAGACAAAGGAAAGTTCGAATGGACTAACGAATGTTCGACGGCCTTCCTTAACTTAATCGGACACCTCCAGAGACCACCGGTACTTTCAACTCCAAATGAAGGCGAGGAACTATACCTTTACCTTGCTGTGTCACCACATGCCCTAAGTGCCGCGCTGGTGAGAGAAGACAACCGCACGCAACGGCCCGTATACTTCGTAAGTAAGAGGTTTACGGGGGCAGAAGTCAGATACCCTAAACTTGAAAATCTAGCATACTGTCTTCTTATCACGTCGCGGAAACTGCGACACTATTTCCAGTCTCATTCCATCAGAGTTTTAACCGATCAACCGCTAAGGCAAGTGCTCCATCGCCCCGAACTTCTGGGCGATTACTTAAGTGGTGCATCGAACTAAGTCAACATGATATCACTTACCATCGTCGCACCGCTATCAAGGGGCAAGCCATAGCTGATTTCATTGCCGAATTCACTACTAGCGAAGGTATGGACCAATCTGAAATAGAAGAAGATATCAAGTGGAATCTCTTCGTAGATGGAGCGTCGAACGAACAAGGCTCGGGGGCAGGTGTTGTGATAATCACCCCCCGGGGAAAGAAGCTGCACTGCGCCCTAAGATTGGAATTCGCTGCCACCAACAATGACGCAGAATACGAAGCAGTGATAGCCGGATTAGAACTTGCACTGGAAATTGGAGTCAGTTCTTTATGTCTCCATAGTGATTCTCAACTTATTGTAAATCAAATACTAGGAGAGTTCCAGACTCGAGGAGAACGACTCACAGCATACCTAAAGAAGACCAAGCTGCTACTTAACCAACTGGATCACTATTTGATCAGACGCATTCCTCGAGAGGAGAATCAAGAGGCCGACGAACTGGCAAAGCAAGCCAGCATGAAGAACAACTCCTTTTCGGGAGCAATAGCCGTCTCAAAACAACTAGCCCCGAGCTTCGAACGGGAGGGTCTGATAGCTGCGATTGAAGAAGAAACTTGGATGGCTCCTATCCGAAAATACATACAAGATGGCGCATTGCCCAGCGAGCATAGAGAAGTCAGGAAAATCTTGAGGAAAGCCTCCCGCTACACACTGCAAGAAGGAATCCTCTACCGGCGTGGCTTCTCTAACCCCTTATTACGATGTGTCGCTGGAAGGGAAGCCAAGGAAATCTTATCCAACATCCACCAGGGAAGCTGTGGAGATCACACTGGAGGGCAGACTCTGGCAAAGAAGATACTCCGATATGGATATTTCTGGCCCACCTTGAACAAAGACGCCTTAGACTTCGTCAGAAAATGTGACAGATGTCAGAAATTTGCCAAAATTCCTCGACTGCCGACAAATGAGATCACTCAAATGACTAGCCCTTGGCCCTTTGCAGTATGGGGAATTGACTTGATTGGTGAACTGCCAATGGGCCGAGGCGGAGCTAAATATGCTATAGTAGCAGTCGACTATTTCACCAAATGGGTGGAAGCGGAACCTCTAAATAAAATATCTTCAACAAAATTCATTAACTTCTTGATCGAAAATGTTCTGTGCAGGTACGGAGTACCACTCAAAATCATATCAGACAATGGACTTCAGTTTGACAGAGAGGAATTCACCGACTAGTGCCAAGAGCACGGGATTCACAAAAGCTTCTCATCCGTGGCTTATCCCCAGGCAAATGGCCAAGTCGAAGCTGTCAACAAAATTCTCAAAACGCTGATCAAGAAGAAGCTTGAAAAGTCAAAGGGCGCTTGGGTGGATCAACTTCCTACGGCACTTTGGGCCTACCGCACATCTTTCAGAACATCAACAGGGCATACTCCTATCTCTTTGGCATACGGATCGGAGGCAATGCTCCCAGTTGAGACTATTGTACCTTCCCACCATAGGATCCACTACAACCCAGAAGAAAACGAAGAACTCCTCCTCATGTCTTTGGATCTGATTGAGGAGAGAAGAAATGATGCAGCACTCAAAGTAGTAGCTCACAAACAAAAAGTGGCAGTACTATACAACTCCAAAGTCAAGCATCGCAGCTTACAAGATGGAGGTCTTGTCCTCAAGCGAATCTTTCCGCGCCCCGGGACACTGGACCCCATCTGGGACGGACCATATGTAATTCATAAAGATCTCCACAATGGAGCTTATATTTTGTCAACAGTGGACGGAGAGGTGTTCCAGAGGGCATGGAACATCCGACACCTCCGTCGATACTTTTCTTAACTTGTACTGCCCATATGAAGTGAATTAACAAAGAGAATCAGTGGACGTAGGCATTTTCGTGCCGATCCACTTTAAAAACTTGGCTCTTGTTAACTTGTTCCTTTATATCTTGGCTACTTGTTAAGCTTTATCCTTTGCTGTTGAACAAAATCCTTTGCAGATGACATTTCAATTCAGAGCTTCACAACACAACCCCGCCTGGACAAAATCTAACAGGTACGCTGCGATCCTATGCCCTCGCCAACGAGACACTTTGCTCCGGTATCCCTCTACCGCGAGTTAACTCATTGTTTGCCTCGGCCCTTAAAGCCGACTGTAATAAGCCGAGTATAAGCCACCGAGAAGTCCGATTATGCCATGGCAGCTCATTACAGCGATTCGGATCGCCGGCAACTGTGAACCAACCATAAGCCCCCACATAAGGTGTGGCCAGCCAGGGGCAGTTCACAGTTGACGATCGGCCCCCACGCTAGCCGGCCATAGTAAATCGAATAATACCTGCGATTACGGGCCATAATGGCCCGGGTAGTTACTGTGCGCGATCGGCTCCGATGTGTCTTAAGTGCGGCTGTGGTAAAAAAGAAAACTCCCCACAGAGGCGTAAGATGGGTGACAAATGTCTCCAAGACCCACAGCTAGGGAAAGTGACTACAAAACCCGTTTTCCACGAACTTAAGCACATCGACGGCCTTCCATGACTGGAAGTTTTACTTTTCCTATATTTCCATTTCATTTAAAAATTTTCTCCTATTCTCCGTAACGGTGCTTGAAAGTACAAGACATGAAATAGGGAATGCTCACTAATGGGAATAGAAACTTACAATCGGATGACGAGACACTCAACAGCATTCCGTGCTTAGTCTTATAGGGCGCACAAAGTTGCCGTCCACAGCCGAAACATGAAGGGTGGTACCTTCTACTTTTATACATTAATGCATAGCTGCAGTTCATATTCACACATCACATTTACGTTGCAAAATGAGAAAATTATACTTTAAGCAAAAAACTTGGCATCAGGCACAGTCAAGCCACTAGTAACATGCATAGTTACATCACTTACACAGCACAACAAAATAGCGATAACATTCCAACATAAAGGAATCAGCTTATGTTATGAAATTACATAAATTCATTCATCACAAACAATATTATTACAGTCACATCAATGTTTTGGACTAATATAAACAGCAATAAAAAGAAATCAAAAGGTGGCCGAATCCGGACAAGGAACCAGCTACGTCCACGCTTTGCCCTCATCCTACCAACTCTCCAAGCCTACTTAGCCGCAGGGTCGGAGCTCCCAGCATGTTGATCGGAAGTCCCACCTGTCCAATTCAGAAGAGGAATTCATTAAACAAACAGTAAACGATCAAGTTATGAAAACCTAAAAAGAAAAGAAGGGGAAGCAAGGCTTGAACTCAGAACACTCAAGATGAAATGCACATTCATTACCGGCTTCAATCTTCTTTGCATTGACTACACATTTCAACATCGTATACGAAATTACATGATCAGTCCTTCTGCGGTCATGAATAACCAATTGCACTACTTAGATGATCATAATCTTTGGAACGATATTGATGGTCTGCCCAGTGGATTTGATGATGATCAACTAGATTTCAGTAAAGGATCATTCAGTGGTTTGAACAATGAAGTACCAGATTTGGATGAAATAATCAATGCCATTCCTCTAAACCATCCTTCAGATCCTCATTTAGCTTCTCTGGCCCTTTCTGAAGAGTTCAATATCATCTTCAACGACTTGAGTTATGAGATAGAGAAGTCCAAGTTGAGCTACAGGATATCTAATGATGATCAGAAGGAAGAATCAAAAGGCAAAAAAAGAAATAAGAAGAAATTAACGATGAACAAGGAAAAAACGGCCTTAACATTTGAACTAGTACCGAAGTACTTTTACTTGCCAATATCGCAAGCAGCGAAAGAATTAAACATAGGTCTAACTCTTTTGAAGAAGAAATGCAGAGAGTTGGGAATTCCTCGGTGGCCTCATCATCAAATGAAGAGCATGCAGACTCTCGTAAGGAATGTTCAGGAACTAGAGAGAGAGAATGGAGAAGAAGGAGAAGAGAGACTCATGGACGCTCTATCATATGGCATAACTCCAGCCCCTGGCAGCGCCATGAGCGCTCTATCAATCCCAAAAGAACGAGATATGGCGTCGAGCTGCTCCTCTTTGTGGGAGCTAGGAAAACAATTGGGCGGAGAGTTCAGAAGCTCCTAGGGGCCATACCCATCTACTAGCGACCTCGGGGAAGGTCCATGACGTTCCGATCCTGGCTGGACTGGGGGCACGGAGGAGGACTCTCCTTCGCCCCTGGACTTCCGTTTATCTGATCGAGTTTCTTCTTTGCGAGACATTATCGGCGACACGAGAAAAACATATTGTTAGAACAGAGGATATAAGCAAGCAGGTGTATATAGTCTTAAGATTTCACTCATGACTCAAGTATAAAAATCCATCCGGCATTAAAGGTCTAAAGATTCATTCGGTAGTACATCACATATCTCATTCGACATAGCTCATTCGGCACTCAACACCCCAACCTGGTTCGGTACCTGCTTGATTCGCTACTTGTTTGACTCGGTACAAGGTTGATTCGGCACTCAGACTGATTCGGCTCTCTCTAAATTCGGTAAGGAATAACGAAGGGGTGTAGCCCCTATTTATAAACAAGCACAGGACAACCTGACCAGCCGGCTCGGCACCCACACCCGAATGAAGCTACACCAACGGAAAGAAAAACAAAGCGCGACACATGCAAAGCACTTGCCCCACTTTGGGTGGCAAGTGTTGGGTGCCTTTCTCGCCACCACCGGTCCAAGAGAAACCGAATCCAACTATCGCCTGCCGAACCAGTTCCCAGCCACCTCCCGCCGAACCAACTCAATACCGAACCAGGCCATCCCCTTCCAATACCGAACCAACTCACTGCCGAATCACTCATCACCAAGCCACCGGTCCAGAAGCCCTCTCCTCCATGCCGAACCATCTCTCCACTTCCATGCCGAACCAAACATCTTTCCACCCACTACCGAATGAACCTCCGGACCAACCACTCCAAGCACGACCGAACCAAGCTCTGCCGAACCAGATATGCCAGGCCAGATCGCTTCAACCCAGGCCCACCAGTAGCTATATACATCCAAGACCCCTACTCCCAGCCTCACTCTATAAATAGAGGAGCAGGGGTACAACAATGGCAGACAAGTTTGAGAGCTCAAGCACGGAAGGAACTTTCAAACAACTTTCATATACTTGTATACAAAGCTCTGTACTTGTAATCTGAAAGAAAAGAGAGAATAACATATAAAGTGGACGTAGGCACGTTCTGGCCGAACCACTATAAATCTGCGTGTCTTTTACAGTTTAGCCCCTGTTTTTTTTATATTTGCATAAATCACCCAAACCGCTAAGAACAACATAAAATCAACTAAATCATACGACTTTGAGGTGTTTGTCCATTTTTTGTGCAAACACCAATTATTCAAAAAATTGCACTATTTAATAATTGAAAATCATTACTTAACATAAAAATTAAGAGTTAAATTTTTGGTTTTACTTCGTACCATTTGGATAAATAAATATATACATATATATCTTTTATACATCAATGCTCAAGAAATTTAAATCAAATCCTTTTTCCAAATAAATGTGTAGCAAAGCTAATAAGTAGTCTCCCCCGCTTTGAGACTCGAAAATGAATGTCGATGATGCTGCAGTCATCACCGAAATTATTAACCAGGACAAAAGAGGAGAGTACTGACTTACTTCTTTCAAAATTTCTTTAGAAATAAATCTCATTCGAAAATACTTTCAAATAATATATATTTTTTCAAAACTTTGAAAACCAAATTTGAAAAGCACCGAAAAATTATTCTTAAATTCTTAATTTAAATTCATTTCAGTTGCAAAACAGATTTATAAACCATGTTTAAAAATTTCATCTCCTTATAACATACAACAATAGTTAATGGTTTAGGAATGTCAACAAAACAATAAAATGATAATCTAGCATTATCATTTCTAGCAACCAATTCATTTAACTATCTAATTTCATAAAATCAAACCTTATATATAAAATATAATCATACATAAAATCAATTCATTTTCCAATTTCGAAAACAATATTGTGTCAGTTTGCTCTATTCAAGTGTTTTGGAATCCCTATCGATTGCGTTGGCCAGACGAATCAATCGAGACCCAAAATTCAAGCTTAATAACTCAAACAACACAATATTAAACATTGTTATATCAACTACAAACAATCTCTCTCATAATATGATTCAAAAATGGATTTTAGAACAAGGATAGAGATTCAAATTTAGAGGGACTCTAATCAAAGTGAATTCTAATCAAGAAGACAGGCTCGAAAGGAAGATAAGATGCTTAAATTACAAAAGAGGAAAAATGGATGGACTTATATTAATCGCGGTGATCTTATCCTGGTTAACAGAGACTTAGAAAAAACGTGAATATCATTAACGAAACTAGGGACAAACTAGTTGGAAACATCGTGGAAAACGCGATTTATGAGATCGACAAAGAAGGCAGGAGCATTAGTTAATCCAAAAGGCATGACTAACCATTCGTAGGAACCATTCGTCCGAGAGGAAGAACAACAGGTCAATCTCCAGGAATAAGATCGATGCAAAATGAAATTTCCTGCTTGGGGAGAAGAGAAGTGACTTCACCAAAACATCAGTATAATCCCTGATTATTGTGGTGGAGTCAAAATCACTAGGTTGAGAATCAAGCAGAAAGATAGACAGCCTGCATAATCCTTAGGCAATCTACATCCGATCACAAGAAGATTACCTTGATCGTCAACTACAGAAACGGTTCGGGCTTTGCAAGAAATAATAGCATCAAAACCAAGGACGTAGATATCTCCGGTGAATTAGCGCCTGTTGTAAAGAGGTTTCACCTCTTTACAAATCATATTAAGGTTAGCGGGACCATCGATGGAATTAGTCATACATAAGGATTAAGTTGCCAATTGAGATGGTGGGATGTGCTCAAATTTATTACAGAGATCAATGGAAATGAAGCTATAGGATGCTCTAGTATTAAGAAGAACCCGAACAGGAAAAGACAAGAATGGATTTTAGAATAAAGGGAAAGTTTCAAAATTCAAAAGAAATCTAAATCAAAGAGGATCCAAATAAAGAATTTCAAGCTCGAACGAATATGATTATTTAATAAATTCCACTCATTCTAGGGTATTACTACCCTATCTCCAATGATTTTTCAATCCATAAGCTAAGTTTTGGTTAAACCAGAGCCCCGATACCTACTGTAACTAGCCTCTATTTCGAAACATTTAAATAGACAATCATCGATACATTCGGACTTGAATTGCCCAAAATAACAAATTATTAATTTATATTTAGAAAGGATTAGCATATACAGTAAATAAAATCAATCATAGAATCACAGAAATAGAATATTACAACAATAAGCAGTGAAATAGATAAATAGTAGTTCATGAAGCTACTATATAAACATCAAAGTTTGAAACAAAATACAACAGAAATCCTGAATACATAGAAGTCACTAATACAAAATCAATTGACAAGTCTAAACATAAACATCTGGAAGTAACTGAGCAAACTATAAAGCTGGATAGATGAAAGATAGATCTCCAACCAAAACTCCAAGCTCCAAAGGTGAGCCTCAAATGCTGTGACACTCAATCTGACTTGAGCATAAAGTAAAACACAAAACACTCGAGTCAGGATTAATATTCTTATACTAGTAAATCAACACAAGTGAAATGTCAAGTGAAATACAAAGTAACTCAAAGGATGTTTGGGATTCCACTCTTTAAGGATCCGTTAAACTATTTACATACATAGTACAATACGCTACATATGTAATGTCTATAGTAAAGTAAACTATTGAAAATATCATTAAGACATTAACCATATCTCCCTATCACGACCTGAAATCCAGCGTCTGAAAATCAACATCAAATACCTCACTTGTATTCGAATGTCGGAGATTCAACATCAGACTCCAGTTCAGTGGAACTTATAACAACATTAGATGAATACAAAACAGCGGAAAACAAAAGATGATTTCCTTTATCACAACACAGATACAACATGGATATAAGATATGATTACAACAATTGAACACTATCATCAGAGTGCTATACATGATACAACAACAAAATATAATGCCACAACGGAGAAACAACAGAGTCCTCAAAAAGATCCAACCTAAGCACCTTCAATCCAAAGGCTTCCAAAGTCTAACAGCTTCCAAAACCAAAGGCTCCAAAAGACTTCAAAGATTTCTAGCTCCAAATCTGAACTAGCTCCAGAACAAGGATAGCCTACTTCTAGGCTGTCCGTGTGGAAAATTATGGCCACCCAAAGTTTAGGAAGAGAAAAATAAACTCCGGGTCAATCATGGGACTGGTATGTGTAAACAAAAACAGTTGTTTGTACGAAAACAATTTATAAAAAGAAATCCGTTATGCTTTTTGGAAAATGAAACTACCATAAAGCCTCCCGCCACACACACAATCCAATCGCACAATTGGAGGAGATTTCTCCTTATGATAGTCAAACATGCTTGATACGAGAAAATTCTTTTGATATTACTATTAGTGCGTAGTGCAGAAAACATTTCGAAAGTATAATATTAATCTTAGCCAGCATACCACCATTATGATATACCTACTATAGCTACCATTTAAATGGCAGGTCACCACCATTGATAAATGGAAGGTTGTTCAACTAAAACCGTACAGGGCTTGTATTATTTTGTTTGGATATCCAACAAATGGTCAGGCTAAGGAACTTCCTACACCGGATAGGTACGCCTCTGGAGGGACGCCCCGAGAACTTAACCAACTCTCTGCCAACACAAGGCCGGGTTACCTCTGTAACTAGGTAACTTATAACTGTCACGAGTATGCCATCCCCCAGTCGTAACCAACCTTTATCGAGGGCCCTTAACACCAACAAACGCAAAGAAAATTATCTAGGCTCCATACCAGATTACCACTTATTATCCAGAAGGAAATGCACATACCCTAAAGGGCGCGACCCTCATAACCTTGCTGCATCTATTCCTGTTTCGACCATTTTCAAGGTGTGATGTTCGCGGAAGTATCGTCCCACAAAGCTATGCTTTTTACAAAAGCCATGATTTGATCAACAAATGATCAGCACTTAGCATGCCACACTACCAAATTAGAAGTATATCGCTAATAACCATCAACCATATAACCTCTGAGCTCGTATGTCTCAGAGAAGGATGTTAAGCTAAGTGAATAAATTCTCCGCCACCAAACAGAAATGTATTTGGTAGAAATCAGCTTTATATCCCAAAGTGTAATGTCAAACATACAACCATACAAGTTCATCCTAGATCTGGATGGAACCGAAGGCACTTCGTCCAATATAGGAAGAAGCCCTTGCAATCCGGGTATCCACAATCGTGATCGGACTCCTCATCACATATGGAGATCTCTATGCCGGAGCAACTTAGTGCAGAGACAATCGACAGGTAAGCCTTTCGTTCTTGAAAATACCTGGTCTTCACCGTCGTCTTCAAATGCACTCCAACTCATCGTATCATTAATTCGGAATGGGTTTTATGACACAAAGTCCTCTCCCGGCTAATTCGAATAATGAGCTTTTATTTTAAAAACACGTGGACACACAAGTCACAAAGATTCAATATTAAGATTCGATGTGGGTTTCGGATAACCATCTGGAATCCGACTCCCTGTCGTGAAATTCAAATGACGTTTAAAGGCCAACAGTTTTCACATTCACACAGAAATATATCACAGATGTCACAGCTAAGAACAAAACAATTCATATCACACAGTATCACAATCACATATCAGAGATATCAACCAATCTAGGGTATTCAATAATAATCAATCATCTATAAGCAAGATTAATTAATCGTGTGGTTATAATTAATTAATCACATAATTATTTTAATTAATTATTTTCATTAATTATCCTTAATTAATGATTAATTATCCTTAATTTTAAATTAATTAACCCTCAATTGCAATTAATAAATCTTAATAGTTTATTAATTGATCTTAATTATTATATAACTAACCTTTAATTATAAATTAATGAATTAATTAATCTTTAATACTGTCATTAAGAAATTATTCTTCAAGTAATTATCTTTAATTACTGTCATTAATTAATTAATCCTTAATTGCTTCAAAACTTAATTGATTAAAAGATAAATCATTTATCTTAATTAATTACTTAATTATCTTTAGACCATTTTAAATTAATAAATCTTGGAATAAATTAATATTAATACATAAATTAACTTACGGTATTTAAGTCAATTAACCTTTTTGAAAACATTGAATCTTCTTAATCAACTCCTTAATTACATTTTTAAGTTAATTTAAAAATAAAGGTTATATATTATTTAAACATTTTAAACTTAACTAATTTAAATATAAAAAAAACTTCACTAATACAAACTCAAACAAAACCTTAATTATTTAAAAGGAATAAGTTAACAAAGTTATTTAAATTAAAACTTGATTAGTTTTAAAATTTAAACTTGTCATTTACAAATTTTCTCAGACTCGAGACTTACCCGAGTTTCACCCAAGACAATTTCAACATTTCCCTGAGACTTCCCGGAGTTCACCCGCCTCCTTTATTTTTTAATTAGTTTTATTTTTAAAAATTTTAAAACCTATTAACATGCTAAGTTCACGCGAACACACCCGTGTTTTTACTCGAGCCAATAACAGATTTTCCCAAAGTCGTCTTCGAGTTAAAAACTTTCCTCCTCAAACTATTACTTACTGACACAATCCAAAATTTATGCACGTGCACTGTCGATCGCCGGCCTTCTGGCCATCGCCACCCCCTTCCACAAGTCACCGTCAACCCACTCGAGCACCATGAACACCCAGAAACACAAAACGACGATGAATTTGCAATCGAGCCATTCAACCCAAACTGGAATGAAACTGAACCACCATAGAACGCCTCGTACTTCCACCTCTGACCATCAGAGGTCACACAAACATACCCAAAGCTTCATTGATGTCCAACGCCTCGATTCCCCCAGGTCTGGCTACCTCCGAACTACTAATGACGCTGTAGTTTATCGAACTCCGACCAATACAAAAATGTGAGCTTAAACCCTAGATCATCAACGTTCGGCCACCACGATAGCTAATAAATTCACTTAGCATTTTTCATAGGTTCGCCAACCTCCAGGCTATCCTCAGCCACGATCTCGAAACCACCACGTTCATCGATCACTAGGATTTGGCACAAAACTCGAAATTGTTCAACCTCGAATTTCTCAATAAATACGACATTGAAAATCTTGATTCTTCCTTTAAAATTCATGGTTTTCCAAGACGAATTTAGTAATGTAGGTGAATCAATAAATTACGAGGTTCGAATTTAACATGTTTTTAAAATTTTACTGTAAGATTAAATTTTCCAAATAAACTTAAACCAATTATTCTCAAAAATATTTTTTTTAATTTAGGTTTTGATTTTACAAACATGTTTCATTCAGATTGTATAACCTAACATGAATCATAGGAAGAGAATTTTGATTTTAAACAGGTTTTGAAAACCTATAACAAAGCAGAGGCAAAATTCCTAGACATGCACAGATCTATGTATGCATATTTGTATACATGCAACATATTTCCCATATTCAAGCATTTTCATAGTATTACTTCACAAAAAAACAAGCCATATATCATATTATCAGGAGTTTACTGACCTGGGTTTTAAAACAGAGAGCTTGTAAAACCTGGAAGTTAATTTTTGTTCTTGAGTTTGAAAACCTGAGTTGTTCTTGCCTTGATCTTTTTGTTTTGAGATGATTGTACTGAGTTGAACTTGTTTGTTCTTTGATCTTGTAACTGTACTTGATTTACTGAGTTGAAATCTTTAATTTTTCTTTAATGTTGAAATGATTTATAGCTTCGGATTTGAATCTTTGTTTTCTGGTTTTTAGGCTTTTGTTTTTTGAAAAACTTTTTCTCTGGTTTCTGATTTTAGTTTAAAGTTATTTTGAAGATGAAAAGAGAATGAAGGGTGAAAGTTAGATGTATATATAAACTAAAAATTATCATTTTTAAAATAAAAGAAAAATAGAAAGTTTTGACACTTGTTAACACATATATTTAAATCTTGACACTTGTAATTACTTATGTTAAATTTTTAACCCTTGTTATTTTATATGTCTTAATGGCTTACATTTGTATTTTGCATGGGAATATGGTTTTTATATCTTATTTTTATAATTATCTTTTGTTTATGTATTTATTTATGTATTACTTATATATATATGTATTATTAATTTATATTTATCCTTTTTCCTTTAATACTATTTATATAACCTTTTAGAGAAAATAATTTGAAACAAATTGTTATACATAAATAAATAATCACATTCACAAATATATATATATATATATTATATCCAATTTTTTTTAAGATATCTATATTTGAATTTCAAATTCAAGTTCACATTACAATCTATTCCTATATATATACATATATAAATAAATAAACACAATATTCATTTGTTTTGGAAAATTCAAATTAGTTTCAAATTAAATTCCAGAAAATTATATTAATTTCCAAATTAATATTTGGCTTAAAAATGGGATGTTACACCCCTTAACATATTTTATATATTTCAATAGTCTATACAGATACTGTAAGCTCCACCAAACAGCTGGTTTACTCAAGGAGCACTCCATAGGTACGGTACAAAACTAACTCGTAGAAGGTGCGATCAGGCATGTAAAAAAGCACACGAGGCAATGCCTAAAGTAGGATTCTATCGTTTTGCAGAACCGGGCTAGTGGTAACGCATAGCAGCTTCTACCGCCCACCTCAAGACACACTCCCAAAATCAAAGGTGCAACCAAATCAAATCACAAGGTAACAGATATGTTATAGAAGAAGCATGCTCGATCGGAGGTGCAACCTCACTTGGCCCACATATAACTCCTGTTTCAGCCACATCAAGCTAACTCATGGGAGTCTTGACTATGTTAATACCTTATATAGAATCGTTCGCCAAAATATCCTAATTCGTTCTGGATTCTTCACCACATACACAGTTGTTAAAGGGGTTTTCGGTATTGTAGAGAATATGACAATATTTGACCTTGGTCTCTTTAACAACCAAACGCTTATTTCACACCGTGGTTGTTTTATTAAATCACTTTTATAATCGTTGCAAATAGTTCATTCTTCATATCAAAATATCATATTCATTTCAAAATCATATCACTTTCGAAATCATATTCACTTTTGAAATCAAATCACTTTCAAAATCATATTCACCTCTAAAATCATAACCACAAAAGTAGTTTAAATCGTCATAGCAAAATATTCGCATTTAAATCCATTAAATTTGAATCATAATAGTTTCAACTTAAATAGTTTAAATATTGGAAATAATTTATATTTTGAAATAGTTATAAATTAAAATAGTTTATAACTAAAATAGGTTATAGATTTAAATAGTTTATATATTCAACAAAGTTTATATAGTAAAAATAGTTTATATTGAAACTAGTTTCAAATTTGAATTGTGTAACAATCCGCATATTTTACGATTAAATAATTAAATGTTTTATTTAAACATAACGTCGTCAGTTGGATTAAATTCCAAAATGTGACTTTTTGTAAATAGTCGAATCTGGACTCGAGACCAATTCCATTGAGTTTAAAATGACATTTACTACTTGTTTAAGTAGAAACATCGATGTGTTTGGAGTTGATTAAGATTTTGGTATTTTCATTTGGGGTTTGGGAGGTGTTCTAGCCCATTAACCCAATAAAAAGAACCCAAACCTTCTACCAAATACCCCACTCCATTCCTCTTCATTCATTCATTCATTCATTCCATTTTCTAAGTTCCTAACACTCAAGCCCAAGGAAAAATGGTAGGAAGAGGAAACTAAATTCCTAAGCCCTAGTTCTCTTAGGAAATTCAAATTCAAGTTCTAAAATCAAGGAGAAGCTTAGAAAGGCATCCTCTTCATCTTCTCCATCCTTTTCAATTCTTGATTTTTCATATAACCTAACTTAGAAAATATTTGCATATGATCATAGATTGGAGCTTCTAGAGTTGTGATTGAAGTGGAGTTGATCTTTCCTTGTTTTAGAGATTCTCAATTGTTGTTTTTTAGTTTAAAGATAAGTTCTTGAGCTCACGTCTATGTCTATAGCTCTCATTGTTGTTAGGTATGAATTCCTAACATTTATTTCATGTTCAATTACTTTTGATCTAAATTGGTTTGGTGAATTTTTCAATTTTGATTTTAAAATCAAAATTTATGAAAGTTCTATCTTGAATGTTTGGACATGATATTTGGGGTGTATCGAAGAGCCCATAGGGCTGGGTTGTCGTTTGGCATAAAACCCTAGCCTTCATCGCTCATCCAAATTGATTTGGCCATCATTGGCCTATGCAAATTTCTGCCCAGCCTAGGCAACCGGACGTCTAGTTGAAATTTCCAAACGTCTGGTAGAAGCTTTTGAGAAAAAATATTAATAATGTAAACAAATTTCCAGAGCCTAGAACCAAAAATCTGATTAATCCCATCCAGACATCTATGAGGCTTCAAGAAGTAAAAAGAAAAAGGAGAAAAAAATTATAAATTTCCAAAACCCAAGGACAGACGTCCGGTTAAACCTATCAGACGTATGGTTCTGTTAAATTTTGTCTATTGGCCTATTTTTTGGGTGGATTTCCAATTTTTATTGATCTTTGATGATCCGAATAGCTATTTCAATAAATACCGACTTTGATGACTTCTTTTCTGGATTTTTCGTGTTTCCATTTGATGGATTTGATGTTGACTTCCATGGTTATGATTCACGTTACTGGAATGTGGATTTTTTGTGACAAATTGTTTTTACAATCATTTCTGTTATTTGTCACTTTAGAATACAAAGGTTTTTATACTAGTAATAAGTACTCAAACTCTTTCACAAAAATGATTTCAACATTACTTTTAATACAAAAGTTAAGCTAGTGGTTATATGGCATGATGTTAAACTCATTTATTTACTAGCTTAGTGTAATTTACACTTATTAATCTATGATGATCATTTTATTATTTAGACTGGCAATGTGCGATGTCTCTTTGTCTGTGTGGGGGACTAAACACCATTTCGGTGGAGCTTTGCTCAATTTAGTAGGGTACCGACCCATGGTCTTTTGACCATTTGAGAAGCTTCGGCTCAATTTGGTGGGTTAGCAACCATGGGTTAGCTTCCTTTTTATGATACACGTGTTGGTGAGTTTTCATACCCCCTTTTGTGAAGGCCTTCCCTTTGTGTTTTCTGGATTTCTAATTATTGATTTCTAGAATTCGTGTTTCACCAATTTTTGTAATTTGCATTGATATGTTTTGTCAATATTTGAGATTTGGTGAAAAAGCTAAAGAATATGATATTCTTTTTTGGTGTTTGAGAAAATTTGAAATATTGTATGATTTTCATTGTTATTAAATATTTACTTGTTACAACATGGTATTATTGTTATCATATGTTTTCGTTATATCTCTTATCCTATCTCATCTTACATGATAATTATAGCTAGACTGATCCGTTTATTATTTTTCTTCTTAAATAATACTCAGGCCAGACCGAGGTGTTTCAGGTGCTTCCACTTGATTTCTTAGTAGCGATCATCTTCTTACTTTGGCTAACTACTCTAGCATAGTAGTTTTTCATACATTCGAGATACAGACTCTTTGATGTATACATATTCTTTTGTGTAGTACCTATACTTATTCTTTTGGCTTGTAGTGGATCTTGTATGACTACTACTGTGATATTCATTTCTATGTGTTATATTCATATCTATTTCAGCCTTAGTGATATGAATATCTGTGACTGATTTTTTGTTGTATTTATTTTATATTTATTCCGAAAGCCACTTAGCCACTGTGTAGTAGATTTGAGTTTGGATTGGATATGTCAGATTTCTTCTTGAAATGAAATGCATGACATACTCTCTGACATATTGGTTCTCGCTCAAATCAATTATACAGTTGGTCGCTCCTCAACAGCCTTATTTTTCGTACTAATTGACGGCATTACCCAGTAGTGTCCTTGGTTAGTATGAGTATAAAGGTGGGGCATCACAAATTGTTTCCTCCTATTTCACAAATCAATTCAAATTCTCATTAAACCATATTTGATTTATGTCGATTTAAAATTTAAACCATTTCCAACCCAATAGATTTCAAAGTTTAAATATTCAAACAATTAACAATAACTCAATTTGATAAGTTTCATTTATATTCCAAAATTCAACTTTAATTTTATTTAAATTTGAAATATTCACTTAATCACTTTTAATAACATTTGAATAAAATCTCAAATTACAAATTTAAATAAAATCATTAACTAAATATCTAACTTCAATTATATTTAATTCTAAAACATTCACCTAATCACTTTTATAAATATTTAAATAAAATCTCAAATTACACATTTAACTTAAAACTAAATATTCAATTTCAATTTACTTAAATTTAAAATTATTCATTTAATCACCTTTAATCAAGCTCGAGTTATCAAGTTAGATATTTCATAACTTTAAAATCTCAATATCAATAAGTCCAAATCAATTCTTATTTAAATCCAATTCTTAACAAATTAAATTTACAAAGGAATTTTAATTCATCTTTCCAACCTTAAATTATTTAAGTTATTAAAAAATCTATTTTTTTAAATTTTAATATAAATTTAAATAATACTTAACATATATATATATATATATATATATATATATATATATATTTCAATAAAGTTCTATTAAATTTTATTAAATTAATTCTTGTTTATTATTAAATCTATTTTTAAATCTTATTATATATATTTTAAAAATAATAAAGTTATAAGTAAAATTTATAATTTACATTTTAAAACTTAACTTATAATCTTAAAATTTCCAAAACTTATAATTTTGAAAACCTAAATTCTACACATATATTAAAATTAAAACGTCTATATATTATATATAAAACATCTATATTTTTGAAATCAGTATTTAATAAAACACATATATTTTCTTTTCAAAATTCTGGAATAATTTAAAAATAGACCAACCAAGTGTCCATATATAATTCTCTATCCTATGGTCAATTGATACAAATATTTATCATTTCAATCCGAAATAATTTAATATTTATGGGTTTATATCATTTCAACCCGCAATACCAAAATTTAAATCAATATAATCGCTTGAGTTTATCATTTCAACCCATAACGATTTTTCCTAATCTATAACATCATTCGGGTATGTATCATTTCAACCTATAGGGAACTTTTAATTAACAGGAACCTGTAGAGTGAGAGCAATAGAACAATAATAAAATAACATAACATATTAATAAGGAGCGTATATCAAAATTAACAAACATAAATATCATTTCTATGTACAACAATGTTATGATGTCATATATCAATCACATGAATAATTTAAATAATAATGTATCATATTCAACAATTTAATTGCTAACAAATTAAATTTTTGCAATACATCTTAATCGTCATTTCATGCAAATTAAATTTACTATATGCAAGAATGTTAATCGTGAGTGATTGCTTACTTTTCGAGGCTTGAGGACAACGATGGCGAAAAAGATGACACGGACACGCACATGGCTATACAGCAAACGGGACAACGACAAGCGTAGGAATTGCTGCGATAAATCACTAGACAACAAAGGAAACAAATCAAAGCCAACGCGATTGTGAAGTTGATGAAAACAAATATACAATTTTGAAAAATCTAAAATTTACTCACTTATAAAAATAAAATCTTCATATTATATTTTTGTTAGCACCAGAATTGGTCACTAATACCCAAAGAAAGATTTGCGTAGAGAGATTAATGAAGAAGGTAAATTGAAACTAAGGAATTACGCAGTAAAATGCAGTAATAACTATGAGAAACAAGAACACCAGATTTATAGTGGTGGCATAACTGCCTACGTCCACTTTGAGTTTAATCTTTATTGATTTTCTAAACAATTTATTACAAATATAACTCGTACACCAACTACTCGAATGCAAATGCTAAGTGAAAAAGAATGAGCCTTGAAATCGGTAGAGTTTCCCAGTGTTCTCGAAAAAAAGGTCCCTTTCACTGTGCCCCTGCCCTTCTATTTATAGATGAAGATAGGATGGACTCCCTATGCAGGCCTCAAGGTCGAGGTGACTCGGCCCATATAGGGCGATCTCGAGTTGGCCGGTCCATTCTTGCCGAATGACACTTACTGGTCCTCCCGGACTGAACTGCTTTTGAATAGGACTCCCCGAGACCAAACGAGAAATGCCGAGCCATCTCGACCGAACAAGCATCTTGAATAATTCAGACCGAACAAGGCGTCCCTTCCTTTGACCGAGCCATGTGTTACTCCACTTCGTTTGGCCGAGCGGTACATGCCGGGCGACGATGACTCAACTGACCGTATAAGGCTTGCCGAGCCATCTGGACCGAGCGACGTGTGCCGAACCGTATTTGCCGAAATGTACCTAAATGCCAAAACATGTCGAATGCATCAAACTCGTATATCTTCAGGCTCTTCTTGGTCAGAATCATGTCTAGTGCTAACGATAATATCTTCAACTGTTGTTTTGTAGCCGGGCCAAGGTGTCGGGTAACATTTGCCCCCCAAAGTGTGTCGTGTGAAGCAATACAACACGCTTTGAATCAACGAGTATTCCTTGTTTCCAGAAAGAAATCCATCATTTTTCCTGAATAGCCATTATCTTTCAATTTATCCTCCCAAGGATTCGTATCCTTCTTTGGTTGTCATGACGCTTGGTCGATTCCCAATATTATAAATCCAGGGTTGTAGTTCATCAGTAGCCATCCGTATCCGGTTCTACAGGGCTAGTAATCTTCGGCTATCTGATCCAGTCTTTTCTTAATAACCTTAAGTGAGAATTCACTTTTTATTGATTTCAAGAAGTCGAACTTTTTCAGACGTACACATGCATGTTTGGGTACATGATCTTGCCATTGGCTCTCGAACGCGTCTTATATGTTCATAAGTCGTCACTAATTCTACCTAGTTTTATTGCAATTCAATCGCGATTCCTTATTTGTATTTTCTGTGAAATAAGGGTTGTAATAAGCCACTTGATGAGAGCGGACTTCAAGTTTTACATGGATGACGACCTCAAAGCAGTAAGCAAGGGCGAATGGAGTACGACTAGTCATGGACTCATGGGTAGTTCTATATGCCCATAATGCTGTTGGGAGTTCATCCGCCCATTTACCTTTAGCCTTTTCCAAACCTCTCTTCAGTACAGACTTTATGATTTTGTTCATAGCTTCAACCTGTCCATTTTCAGTTATAATAGATCGTGGAAGGTCATAAGGACAGATGACGTTATGGATAATGAAGTTGATTATTTTCTTCATCTTGGTCGTGGTTAAAAGTTCTTCATCTGCCCATTTGGTGAAGTAATCAACTGCTATGATGGTGTATTTCACACCACCTTTAGGTCGGGAAGAAGATGATTTCAATGCCCCCAAGTGGCAAATGGCTATGGACTAGCCATTTAAGTAATTTCCATCGTCAGGGTTCTCGGAAATTTTGCAAACATCTTGCACTTGTCACATTATCTAGCATGATTAACTGTATCTGGATTGATAGTTGGCCAGTAATACCTGTAGCAGAGAATTTTCATTATCATGATTTTCCCCCTAATGTTATCGCCGCATTCTTTTCCATAGACTTCACTCAATATATCATCATGGGCGATACACCGAAGCATATGGATGGATAAACTCCTTTCGACACACGACTTCTTCTTGTGTGATTTGGCGTGAAGCTTTGATGAGGATCTGTCGTTTTCTATTCCTCTATTCAGTAAGAATTCCTCATTGTAAATATTCTTTAATAGGAGTCAACCATGACACCTTTTCTGGCTCTGTCTCTAAGACCTAGCCGATCTCCATTAACCAATGCTTGGAATATTAACTATTTCAACCGAAACAATGTACGTCTGTTGCGCGTCCCTAAACCTGTCTAGCTTGGCCAGTGACTGGACTCTTTCCATTTTGTTCGCGGAGTATGTGTGTAATGATGTAATACATAAAGTCCACTAGTAGCTCTTGGACCTAGCCGAGATAAGGAGCAAGTCTATGCCCCTTAGCAAGATCAACCTCCTTAACTTTGCATACTGTCAATCAGGAATCACAAAAGATATGAAAAGTTTCCATTCCAAATCCTTTACCAAGTTTGAGGCTAGCGGTCGAGGCTTCATAATAAGCATCGCTTTTTGTTATAGGGAAATCGAATTTCAGGACATAGCAGATCGATCATTCCTCGGCAGTCATTAACATGACTCCTACGCCATAACACTGCTCAGTGGATGCTCCATCCGCGTACATTTTCCATATGTCAGTTGGTTCTCTACTACCCATCAAGTAGTCATCTGATGTAGTGAATTTGGGTATGAGGTCCACTAATTTCCATCCTTGGATATCCCTTCGAGGGAAATAAGTGATATCGAATTGGCTTAGTTCGATATTCTATTTAAGTAGTCTTTCAGACATCTCAGGTCGTTGTATGCCCGGTCGCAATGGCTAGTAGGCATAGACATTGATGGGTTGAGCCCAAAAGTAAGAGTGGAGCTTTCATGATGAAATCAATAGACATTACGCTAGCTTTTTTAGCTTCGGGTCGATATCCAATGCATGGCTCGCGGTGGTTGGTGAAATCACACAGGCATGTCAAAATGGGTCCAATGGAACATTATCATCATTTATTCAGAAAAATCCAACGAATTCTTTTATCATCATTGCACTGAGCTGTGATCCGATATTCAGCACCCGGATTCTTTTAGTTCAGATGTAACTATTTTGCATAACATTCAATGTGAAATACGAATGGGACGGTCAATATTGATCGTTACTCTGGTCAATTTCTAGAGTCTTGTCATGAGTTATTAAGTCAAATAGTGAAGGGCTATGAGCGCTCTAATCGATTATCAGTAAATGGCCAACGATCAGGCTTAAAAGCACGTTGAAGGAAATGTCGAGTAAGGGTCAGCCTCGAGTTGCATGCAGCTACATAGCTGGATCTTGCTATTAGTTTGAATTTGTTTGTATATTCGAGTAACGTACTTTCTATTCAATGCATTCATGATCCTTTACCCTATCCTTTGGGTTGGAGTGACAGTCAATTGCCCATGAGCTTAGGTATCGATTTAATGATTCTATCTTTAGATATTCTTTCGGTTGTAGCCTTGAGTAGCTGTAAGCACTATATATAAGTTTCAATATTGAGCTATCGTGGACAATCTTTGGATGACCATGCTTCTGCTCCCAGTCTTGGGTTGGTAAATGTACTGCAAGGACGGTTGAGTCTTGTCCTAGCTATGTTTATATTCCCACCTAAACTCCGAAAACATAGAGTTGATCGATGAATAGTCAGTTCACATTCGTCTTTCTTCTAGCTCGTTCCCCAGGTCCGGGGTATATACCGATAAGTAGGAGGTCAGCCATGCGCACTTTAGCTTTACTCTCTTTTCCGTTGAATCATGGGATCAAGGTAGTTGATGGGAGGCTGGGTCTCACCTATCTTTTATTGTATTATGGCTTTTCATTCCAAGAGGAATATTTCGATACCTCGTCAGTTTCAGGGCGTAATTTGGACACTGGACAGTCATCCACTTTGGTTTATGCTCTGTAATCAGATCTCGGGATAAAGTAGGCTACAAATGCAGTCAGGTCATGCTCATCCAGTTTCATACTCCTCCTGACGGATCGAAGTAGGGTGCTGGAGAATTTTTGACCAATTTTTCATGGTTTACTCTCCTTTCCACACTCTAGAGGTCATAGTTTTTCAAGGAACATTCAAGTCACATTCGTATGTGCTTGGTGCAGCTCAGTATTGACCCTCGATCTGAGGTATGATATAGTCGGTTTCCCGTAGTTTTGGATGCCATTTCGATTGGTTCTGTATTGAGGCCTCCTTGTAGTCATTGCCTTAAGTTGTAAAGAATGCCAAGCTAGAGCTATAGTATGCTGTCGTATTCTGCTTTTAGAGATTTGTACTCCTGCTCCCAGCATTGATTTGGCCAGGCCACTAGTTGGATGGTTGAACTCCATCCTTAGCGAGTTAATAATCCTCCTGTCGATTTCAAGCCGAAGTTTGCGGAATAGATAACGGTCGGAATCCACTCATTTATTTATCGATGTTTATACACCACTCTGCATTGTGGTGACTTAGTGTTATTCTCCCCCCGGTCGACTCGCGCCCAATTTGTGTTCATGCTTCAGTCCATGCTCCGGGGACTTAGAGATTTGTCGAACGGTTTATGCATTAGACCACAGTTCGGGACGCAGAGATTTTCGTCAATTCGTTTATACTCCAGCCCGCACTCTTGGGACTTAGAGCAATCTAGTCTGCTTCTGAGACATAGAGATTTTTCTCAAGTCGTTTATACTCTAGTTCACACTCTGAGGACTTAGAGTACTCTAGTCCGCTTCTAGGACTTAGAGATTTTTCTCAAGTCGTTTATACTTTAGTCCACACTCTGGGGTCTGAGAGTACTCTAGTCCACTTCAGGGACTTATAGGTTTTTAAGTCATTTATAATCTAGTCTGTGCTCTAGGGACTTAGAGTACTCTAGTCCACACTCTGGGGACTTAGAGGTTTTTAAGTCGTTCATACTCATCCGCACTCTGAAGACTCAGAGTACTCTGGTCCGCACTTTGGGGACTTAGAGTACTCTAGTCCGCACTCTGGAGACTTAGAGATTTTTAAGTCGTTTATACTCTAGTCCGCACTCAGGGGACTGAGAGTACTCTAGTCTGCTTTAGGAACTTAGAGGTTTTTAAGTCGTTTATACTCTAGTCCATACTTTGGGGACTCAGATTACTCTAGTCCGCTTCAAGGACTTAGAGATTCTTGAGTCATTTATACTCTAGCCCGTGCTCTGGGGACTTAGAGTACTCTAGTCCGCACTCAGGGGACTTAGAGGTTTTTAAGTCATTATAATCTAGTCCGCACTCTGGGGACTCAGAGTACTCTAGTCCGCTTTAGGGACTTAGATGTTTTTAATTCGTTTATACTCTAGTCCGCACTCAGGGGACTTAGAGTACTCTAGTCCGCTTCAAAGACTTATAGATTTTTTTCGAGAGCAATCGTATTTCCACCTGTTTAATTTGTATTTCATTTACCGTATCGGGGCTAATGTTGTCGAATGAACGATCGGACCACATTTTCTCATGGAATGGGACTCTGCCCCCAGCATGGAGGACGAAACTTGAAGAATGGACGGTTGATTCTCGTCCGCTTGGTGATTACAGCTCTTCCAATCATGTCAAGGAAGGAGGTACATGACAGATGGTTGGATCACATCCATGATGGGTTAGATAATCAAGTCTTGCATAATTTGTTTCGTATCTCTTTCTAGAAAATAAGGATAATAGATTATTGAGTAGACAAAGTAAGTTGCATATGTTTCAAGGTGCAGTCGTGTCCATGTATTGAGCGCGATAGTTGGCGAGTAGGTAGTCCATCATAGCTACTCCAAGTCGGGCTTTCGAATAACCTTTTGTGTTCAGGGTAGGATTTGATGTGTAGATGATCAAATCACGTCTACTCTAGATAGATCCCAATGTCACAGAGCTTCAAAAGTGGCATTTGTATTTTGTCTAACTTTGTTTTATGGATCGATTTGAGTGGATGATCGGGCCATATTCATTTCAAGCCTTGCTTAGGTCTTTAAGTCAAATTTTGAGGTCGACGAATGAAAGATCGATCGTGTTCACTTTCTATTGGGATTTGATCATGATGAGCTTTTCAATCTCTAGTCCATAGCCCCAAATCGAAGGTATATGGTTGATGGTGAGCGGCCGAATCATGCTCATCTTGAAAAAAATCCATAGGTCTGATCACGGTCTGCGTGGATTGGTTAGCGGCCAAATCTGAGTATTCAGTCACCTGCATGGTTTTGAAAGAAGTTTAGTGCAAGTCAATCATAATTCAAAGTATAATTGAAATCAACATTTCCAAAGAAGATTGGTATAAATCTTGTTGATAAAGGGGGGCAGTATCGTGTGCTCGCTATTCAACTCTGCCCCTAGCCCCTTCTAGCGGGATGTCGACTACCAACGTTCCAATTGATAATTGGAGTTCTTTATTAATGGGCATCCAAAGGTCCTGGCTTGCCATTCTACAAGGCTTACACGTACTACTAAAGCTTTTCTTTATGAATCCGCTTTTCGATGACACCTCGGAGGTGTTTGTAATCGCCAGTGTTAGGATCAGTGTGCAACTTGGAATATACAACATTCCCAGGATTTCCTTTGGACTTTGATGGACTCTCTCAAGGTTAGTTTTCATTACCACTTTGAGTCGTGAGTCTCTAAGTAGAGGCTATCAATTAAATCTTTCAAAGAGCATATGAGTCTAATTTTGAGATCTTGTTTTGTCTACTAGAATTAGTGTCCTCAGCCGATGGGCCTGCATTGTTATTTCTCCTTGTCTGCTCCACTTCTCCTCACTTTGGTTCTTATTCATTTTGTAATAGAAACAATCCATGGTCGTAGGAGGCTTTCCAGCTAACTAGCTGCCAAAAAATATCTGGAGGTTGACTTTCCTCAAACGCGATCAGTATGATATCCATGTTAGCAGTTGGAATAAATTGCATAGATCTAAACATTGGTCTTCTCGGAGTAACTATGGGAGTATCGCTTGAGTAGCGGTTGCTTGTCTGTTCCCTTATTGTCGTTCAGAAGCTATCGCTAGATCGTCTATGCCCTAGTTGATCACAGAATGTAAGGGAAGTGGATAGATGTTCCTTTATTAAGTTGAGTTTTGAATTCACTATCCAAAGGCACTACGCTATGGCTAGGGTCATATCCGAAAATATCTTTTTTTAAATAGGTGCCCGATCCATATATTTTTTTGTATATGCACGGGTCGGTATACACGTGATCGTTAACACTCGCTCGGCATACACTGGGTCAGTCGACATACTTTTGCTCGGCATGGACTGGGTCGCTCGGCATACACTAGGTCGGTCGACATACTTTCGCTCGGCATGGACTGGGTCGCTCGACATACACTAGGTCGGTCGACATACTTTCGCTCCGCATGGACTGGGTCGCTCGGCATACTCTCGCTCGGCATGCACTGGGTCGCTCGGCATACTCTCACTCGGAATGCACTGGGTCGCTCGGCATGCACTGGGTCGCTCGGCGTACTCTCGCTCGGCATGCACTGGGTAGCTCGGCGTACTCTCGCTCGGCATGCACTGGGTCGCTCGGTGTACTCTCGCTCGGCATGCACTGGGTCGCTCGGCGTACTCTCGCTCCGCATGCACTGGGTCGCTCGGCATGCACTGGGTCGTTCGGCGTACTCTCGCTCGGCATGCACTGGGTCGCTCGGCGTACTCTCCCTCGTCATGCACTGGGTCGCTCGGCGTACTCTCACTCGGCATGCACTGGGTCGATCGGCGTACTCTCGCTCGGCATGCACTCGCTCGGTGTACTACCTATGTCCACTTTGAGTTTAATCTTTATTGCTTTTCTAAACAATTTATTACAGATACAATCCATACACCAACTACTCGAATGCAAACGCTAAGTGAAAAAGAATGAGTCTTGAAAAGGGCAGAGTTTCCCCAGTGTTCTCGAAAAAAGGTCCCTTTCACTATGCCCTTGCCCTTCTATTTATAGATAAAGATAGGCTGGACTCCCTATGCAGGCCTCAAGGCTGAGGTGACTCGGCCCATGTAGGGCGATCTTAAGCTGGCCGGTCCATTCTTGCCGAACGACACTTATTAGTCCTCCCAGACTGAGCTTCTTTTGAATAGGACTCCCCGAGACCGAACAAGAAATGCCGAGGCATCTCGACAGACCGAACGAGGCATCCCTTCCTTTGAACGAGCCACTGTTACTCCACTTCGTTTGGCCGAGCGGTACATGTCGGGCGATGATGACTCAACTGACCGAACAAGGCTTGCCGAGCCATCTGGACCGAGCGACATGTGCCGAACCGTATTTGCCGAACCGTACATAAATGCCAAAACATGTCGACTGCATCAAACTCGTATATCTTCAGGCTCTTCTTGGTCAGAATCCTGTCTAGTGCTAACGATAATATCTTCAACTGTTGTTTTGTAGCTGGGCCAAGGTGCCAGGTAACAGTTTTGAAAATCATTATTTAATAAGAACACAAATGTTAAATTCACAATGTCTATATTATATATATATATATATATATATATATATATATATATATATATATATATATAATCTATATATAATGTAAAGATCAAAATTTCTATATATATTATATTTTAAAAAATGTCTGCATATATATTATATATTTAAACACATATATTTAACATTAATATATATATATATATATATACACATATTACATTTTAAAATCAATATTTAAAAATCCAAAATATATATTACAAGAAAGAGAAGAGCAAGGGTCTGAATGGTTGCAAATTGGAAGGGATGAGAACCCTTTGAAATAAAGAAATATATATCAACAGATCTGAGACTTTTTTTATAAATACTTTTAATCATAAACTGTTGAAACCATAATACTGCTCATAGAAACAAAATATATATACGTTTTAAATCAAATAGAAGAATGCTGCTCGGCTGCTTGATGTTGTTGGATTAATACGATGGAGGGTGGTGCAAGGATGTCGGGGAGGATCATGGTGCGTCACATTGAGCTAAGTGGAAGGGCGGTCAACAGTGATCGGAGGAAGTAAGGCCGAGGCTAGGAAAAATAGAAGGTGATGAGGCATTCGGCAAGTCGGGTTTGAAAGAGTGGGCAGCTGAGGTCTGAGTGTAGTTACTGGTGGTTGCTCGCGAGGAGCATATGGCGAAAATGATGGGTCGGCAGTTGCAAAAGGAGGAAAGGTGTAACGACCCAGAATTTGACCACTTGAAAATATAGTATTTAGAGTGATTTTAAATATAAAATATGAAAGGTTTTATGATTTAAATAATATTCGGTAGGATTTGGAAGTAGAAACATATATAAAAATAGTAATATTTGCCTATATCGACAAAAGTGACAAAATGCTGATTTCAGAAAGTGGAAATTAGCCACATGGGCCTCTTTAGCAAGTACAATTAGTTTGTAGGACACACAACTGAAATAATTACTTTTAAGGATAAAATGCAAAATATTTAGTTTTTAAGGCCTAAAAACTTGTGAAATTATGTCCTTGAAAGTAAGTGGACTTCTAACTTTGTCCTTTAAAGTAATTATTCTGTTGATTTTGGCCTTGAAATAAATTTCTATGAATGTGTGTCCTAGAAACTAATTAGACAGCAAAGTTCGTCCTTCTAGTGAAATGCCTTTTTCAGAAAAGTATGTTTCAATGGTTAAATAAATTATATTAATTAATTTATGAGTGTTTATATTTTTAAATAGCATTACACAAAGTTATTTTTAAATTTGGTTTACGTAAATAAATAGTTTAACTAAAACGTCAAAATGTGACCGTAAAACATTTTGTCGAAAAACGACGTTTTGTCGGTTAAAAGTTGTCACAACGTCGTCGCACCTTTGTTTTCTTATATAGGAACATATATTCAAATAGTTTAAGTATTAATTCACTAAACATGTTTAATTTTACTAAATAAGATTAGAAAACTTCTAGAAGTCATTACTAAAAGTAAGTAAGAATTAACAAAAGTGAGAAAAAGTAAACATCAAATCACATCAAATCAAAGCCAACATAATTATGATATTCTTTATTAATCTTTAAGTGACTAAGACATAAAGTAAGAAGTGAAAGGATGATGTTAAGTTTTGAAAAAGTGTAGATTTCTTTAGGTTGAAATAAGGTTAGTTTGGTAATTTGGTAAGAGGTTATTTTGGTAAAATTACCACTTCTTTCTTTTTCTATAAATATCCACCTACTTCTTCACTTTCATTCACATTTTCTTCTTCTGCTTTTCTCAAACTTTTGCATCTTCTTCCTCTTCTCTTTAATGGCTCCCAAGCCATAGAAAAAATTTGAAAAGAAATAAAGTCAAAATATTTACAAAATATTCAAAAGAAATCAATGTTCATTCTCTTCAAATCAAACTCATTTTTTCTTCATATTTTACCTCTTTTTCTCTCGGTCATAACTTCTTCAAAACGAACCTAAATGCAAAAAAAAAATTTCAAATCATGTATTTTTCCAGTGGCTACAACTTTCATGCTGACAACATTGTCTAGTTCTTAGGATAAATATGTTAAAATTCCACTTCTTTCCAGTGCATTTTCTGGCCCAGTTTTTAAGCCAGAGAATATGCCATTTTATTTTGATCATAACTTGATCATATTAGATCCAAATTAAGAAATTATTTTTCTGAAACCGTATAAAATTCTAGTGGTTACAACTTTTATGTTGATCTCTTTTTCCATTTTTGAAGTTTGTTATACCAGAATCTCAATTCTTGAAGTGCATTTTCGGGCTTCATTTTTTTTCAATCCGACAGTACATCTTCTTCATTCTATCATATCACCCACATAATTACTTGGATACAAATGATTCTTTTTTTCAAGTTCAATAGAAAAGAATTTGCAAAAACTTTTTAGTTAACAAGTTTTTCATATTTTGTGAGTAAGAGAGTCAAAAACAAGAGAGAAAATGATCTATTTTTCGGATCTAAATCTTGGAAATTCAAGTTCAAAGCTCTACCGCTTCTTCTCTATATTTTCGGCCAACCTCCATCTTAAGCCTCGGCCAAGCTATTGGAATGGAGAAGGTGTTGTTTGCTAGTGTTTAATGGAGTAGGAATTAATTAGAGAAGTGTTGGTTGATTAGAATGTTGGTAGAAAGTTAATCGCTTTGGTTTATGGCGAGTCTCATATTTTTAAGTTATTAATTTTTAAAAATATTTCAAATTAATATTATGAAAAGTTTGGTATATGTTGAATGATTAAATGTTTAATAACTTGGTTGATATTGTGGTTGATTATATGTTTGTGATATGGATGATAACTTGGTTTGATAAATGATAAGAGAAAGGATTAGTGATTAACTTAGAATTAAATGCATACAAGTATGTGTATGGAAGTTATTTAGCCTCTTAATGATTCTACATAAGTTAAAAGAGTTTAAATATGGTTTAAAACAAATTTGAAGTTTTTCAAACAAGTTCCAAAGCAATTCATAAAACTGGTCAAAATCGAGCTCACCGCGTAGCGGTAGTTCGTAAATTTCGACCTGTAACTTCAAACTAGTGCAGGGAATGATTTATAAGTCAGATTTCTTAAAAATAAAAATTATTTGGTCCACAATGATAATACTTTTCCAACGAAGAAAGAAAATCAATATTTTATCAAGTAGATTTTGAAATATGTTTAAAACAATTTTCTAAAAACATCGCGGTTTTGCAGTGTGGAATCCAAAACGGGATTTCTTTATAAACAATATTTGTAAATGATTTAAAAATATGAAACAAATTTGATAAATATATTAAAATGGTTTAAAAGATATTTGGAATGGAAAATATTAATTTTCAAATATTAAAATGTTGTTTAAATCAAGTAAGCTATATAGCATTTTCTACAGCACTTTTATGCTGCGAATTCTATAACCTTTTGAAATGTAGTTTTAAACTTAACAATTCTTTCCTAAATATTTTGTGAATGATTTTAAAGGAATAGTTAAGTAATGTAAATATGATTGGAAGTTTTAATAAGAGTTTGAATAAATTGTTAAGATGAATTATTTGTAACACTTAAACGAAAAGTGAAGAAGATTAAATATAATAACAAACTGAGTATGCGGAAACGACTAGTACATTTGTCCCGCCTATGAGATCTAGAAAGATAAAAACAAGGTGTTTAAGTAAGGTTATGGATGGAGCAACTAGTCCTCTAAACTTACCTTGCCTATGTTTTCTCTTCTTAGGCGAGGGGTGGAATAGATCGAAAGGAAAGCCCGGATGCTTTAAAAGATCATTTTTAAGTTTTTCCAAGATAAAAGAAAATAAACTAATTTTCGAAATAAAATATTGAAGACAATGATCGTTAAAGACAAAGATATTCATAATATAGGATTACTTGCCATTAGTTCCTGGAGGTGAAACTTTCCATTAGTCCCTGGAGGTGAAACTTGCCATTAGTCCCTGGAGGTGAAATTTACGATATCTAAGATGGCAGTAGTGCTCTATCATGAAAATCTTCGATTTGCAAGAATATGATTTGAAATTAAGAAGAAAAGTCCTTGATTAATATTTAATGAATGATTTGGGAATATTTTCTCTAAGTTTAAAAGTTATAACTTGAATATAAGAAAATCTTTGATCAAGATTTAATGAATGACTTGGGAATATTTTCCCAAAGTTTAAAAGTTATAGCTTGAATATAAGAAATCTTTGATTTAGATTTAGTGAATGATTTGAAAAGGTTTTCCTAAGTAAAAGAGAAAATGGTTTGGAATTATTTCAGGATTTAAGAAAGGTTTAAATAAACCAAATGATTTTATAAATGAGGCTTAATGATTCCATATACATTTGAGAAGAAAATGGAATAACTTGAAAGGAATATATCTAAGAAAGATATTTGTTTTAAATAAAAGATGAAGTAATTGATTGATGATTGATATCCACGTATGAACTTAACATCTTTTTTAAAGCGATGATTGGCTTCGAAGGAACCGGAGTTGGATTTTGATGATTCCTATTCGAAAACCACTTCGAACCAATGTATACGTTCGAAAGTGAAGACATGTTGAAGATGATGATTATTGAAGACCATGGATCTTTATAACGTGAAGACTGCTTGTCGAACATGCTCTGGGTAGCTCCCATTATAGAGTTATTTATAGCAGTGGTCTCCTCATGGTGGAGATTTTTCGGATTGCAAGGGTTTCTCTCTTAGTAATGGCTAAGGAAAGTGCATTCGATTTCGTTCAGTCCTAGAACGAACTTGTATGGATGAATGTCCGACATTGCATTTCTGAGACACAACGTTTGTCTTTTACAAATGTACATCAGTGGCGACGGAGAAGGCAACTTCTCTAAGCTTAACACCCTCTTTGAGACGTACGAGCTCAAGGGTTGTATTTTTGTAGGAGCCAAATAGTGATCAAAGGAATGGTAGTGTGGCATTCAAAGTGGAACCTGTTATAATCAAAGCATGATTTTGTATGAAAATCATGGCTTTGAAGAAATTAAGCGTAACCTCGCGAGCCTCACACCCCGGTTATGATGGGATTCTATGTGATCAGATGTATGCTCGCATTTCGAATAGTAGTGATTAGGGTTATCAGATGTTCTGAGCCCTGTGTAACAGATACATCTGGGCCTCATGGCAGGGATGCGTGAAGTACGAGTCCCTGGATGTTATTCGCAGATTGTATCCACTTTTAGCCAATTGTGTTGTTGTATAACGGTGTCTGAGTCATGGATATAAGCCGTGGATACAGATTGATCTTCCCACTAGTTCCCTATCATGTTGGAAATCCAATCCCAATACATGATTTATGGTTTTGATTGTATTCCCAAAATAGCTGTAATGACTTGCAAACATTTCAGCTACCCCTTTTGGTATCATATATTCCGTTGGGATATTCTGTTGACCTAGTCCGGGATTGTAATGTTTATAATTTTTCGACGCTCGAAAACCGACATTAATACGTCTACTGTATCAACTGCCGAGCAATCGAATGCCGGAAAACCGTACCGTTAGGGTTAAAGAAGAGGTAGAAGATAGAAGAAGAGAGAAAAAGATAGAACAGAACAGGAAGAAACAACAGAACAACATCAGAATCTCACAATCGCAGCGGAACAACATATAATAGATAAATGAATAATCTTTAAACAAAGAACTATATCAGTTATTACATTACATCATATTACATCACATCACATCACATCATCAGAGTGTATAACAACAACAACAACAAACAGCGGAAAAGAAATACTATATACTAGTAATACGCCACGCCATCCAGCTTTCCTCCAGATTTCTACAGCAACTCCCGAATTCCAAAATATCCTGATAACCTGACTTTAGACTGCTCGGGTGGAAATTGGTGGGAACCCAGAGTTTAGGAAGGAAAACAATAAACTCCAGGTCAGTCATGGGACTGGTGTGAGAATTTAAAATAGTTTATCTTTAAAACAAAGAACAGGATAATTTTAAAATAGATTCGCAACGTTTTTTTTAGAAAATTAGACTACCATAAGGCCTCCCGCACACACACATAATGCAAACGCAAAATCGGAGGAGATTTCTCCTTATGATAGTCAAAGATGCTTGATACGCATTAAAAAGAAACATTTGATATTATTACTAGTGCATAGTGTAGGAAAAATCATTTCGAAAGTAAAGATACAAATCTTAGCCAGCATAGGCATTTCGCACTCATGCCCACTATAGCTACCATCCAAACAGTGGGGCGCCACCATAAGTGAATGAGAGGTTCTACAACTAAAAACGTACAAGATCATATTGTTTCTTTGGATTTCCAACAAATGGTCAGGCAAAGGAACTTCCCATTGCCACATGGGTACGCCTCTGGAAAGACGACCCGAGAATCTAACATTACGGTTAGATCTCTGCCAACACAAGGCCGGGTTACCCTTCAAACTGGGTAACTACTGACACGAATATGTCATTCCCCGATCGTAACCGATCTATATCCGAGGATCCCCGATTCCAACAACCACAAAGTAATAAATTTGCAGCAACAACATAGGTTAAGTATATGGGCTCCATACCATGATACCACCTCTATCCAGAAGGAATGACATACACTAAAGGGGCGCTACCCCCTAATAACCTTGCTGCATCCTTCCTGTTTTGACCATTTCCGGGGTGTGAGGTCCGACGAAGTCTCGTCCACAAAGCTACGCTTTATATAAAAGTTGTGCTTTGATCACATATGCTCAACAGCACTTCGTATGCCACATTACCAATTTGGGAATCTATCACTAGTAACCATCAACTACATAACCTCTAGGGTGTTAAGCTAAGAGAATAAATTCTCCTCCACCAACGGAAATACATTTGATAGAAACCAACTTTAGATCTCAAATTGTAACGTCAGACACACATCCATACAAGTCCGTTCCGGGATCGAACGGAACCGAAGGCACTTCCAAAGAAGTCCTTGCAACCCGGATATTCACTAATCACGACCGGACTTCCCATCACAAAAGGTAATGAATTTCTATATCGGGGATCAGCCGATGCAGAAACATTCGACGGTAATCCTTCCACTTTCATAAATATCCGGTCTTCAACACCGGTCTTCAGATGCAATCCATAACGACATATCACATATTCGGAATGGGTTATACGACCCAAAGGTCCTTTCCCGGCTAACCCGAATAGTGAGTGCTTATTTTAAAAATAACTGTGGCATTCAAATTCAAGCAAACCACAACAAATACCTATTTAAAGGTAAATATTGATAGTCGGTTATTTAACTATCAATAGGCATGCACAACATCACCAGATTCCAAATAATTTCCCAAATTATTTATTTTCCAAAAATATCTTTACTAGTTATATAATTTCCACACTTCAACCATTTGAGAACAAATTTTCAAATCACTTTTCACCTTTACCACTTTTGAAAACAAATTTCAATCATTTTCCTTACGCGGAAATACTTACATTTCAAAATGGTTCATTTAAACCAATTAAATAAATCCTTACCGATTTACTTTATATTTACGTTCCAAATTTGTAAATTTATTCCCACACTTCAAAAATAAATCAATGTTTATTTTTAATCAAATTTCCCTTTCTTTTATAAATTCCATAGTGAATTTACAATTCCAACATATCTATGAATATATGATTTCCAAATCGATTTCTAATATTCATTTTCAATTTATCTTTAAAAGATAAAATCTCAAAACATTCACTTCATATTGGAAAACATTTCCATACCTATTTAATAATAAGTAATTCACAAATCTATTTAGTTTCAACATTTGGAAAATATCCAATATGCTTAAATCGAAATTAAGTATATATTTAATTCTTTAAGGTAAACATTCACTTAAACACATTTATTTGGGCCAAAATCAATGTTGCGTAAAACATCGTTACGACAACCCAAAATCACTAGTATAGGGATTCGAAATTAAGATAGATATATAAATCCCAATACTATACAAAACTTTTCCTTTCGGAAATCATTTACTATAACATCAGTGTTATAGTCCACTATTTCCATCTATTTCTCGAAAACGTCTATTTTCAACAATGAATGTTGAAATCTATGGTTTCGATGTTTAACATAATTTAATACATCGTTAAAACAATTAACTTCATTTGATAATATTCATTTTCCCAAAACATATCCATTTTATTTAATATTATATTCACTGTCCAAAATCGTGAATATACTTCACTAACCAAATTTAATATTTTCTACACATTTTATTTCAAGGATAATTCGCTACCCGAAATCGCGAATATATCTCCTTTAATAACCTTCTATATTAAATTTATCAAATTCAATTGAATTCGGATTTATAAACAATGTTTATAAATTCCATTTCTATTTATAAAAGCTTCAATTAAAAAATCCCTTTTTACAAATCAATTCAATTTATAACTCAACTTTATACCCAAAATCCGATTTATAAGTTAATTATTTATAAATCTTTTTTTTTACAAAATCTATTCATTTCATTACTTCACAATTTATAAATCTTTAAATTTTATTCACTTGTGAAATCCATTTATACTTCATTTTAACACTTAATAAACTCGTTTCATAATTCCTATATTTTAATTTATAAATATCAATTTCATAAATCCTTTCATATAAAACGTTTATACTAATTCAAAAATCTCAATTTAAATAAACAATCCTTTTAATAATTTACAAAGCGTTATTTAAAACTTATATAACTCCAAAATCATGCTTAAGTACTATTTTCCAAAAATATAACTTTTATAACAATAAAATTATAATGTTTATTTATTTTAACAATTCAAAATTTAATAAAACGTATACTTTCAAAAATCACTTCAAATTTCTTTTTAAAATCAAAAGTCATTATTTTAAAACTTCAAAAATGGATCCGATGATGCAACAGCACCAAATAGTCAATCACGACAATAAAGACATCATATATCAGTATGATAATCAACACATATCATAATATCTGTAAATAAATCAATATTCTTGAGGAATCCAGTTGGATCCCTCCAGCCTGTTTCCCTGCATCCACAGATGTTAGCACAATACCAATTCCATTCCAATACGGAATATTGCGGTACATGCGATTTATAAAATATTATCCGCTATTATACAGCGCAATAAGGTCTCATCCGCTATATAATGCGGGAAAATCAACTCCAAGTACATATATTATACCAATTTCACTTTGAAGTGAAATTATCGCGTTTTATGTTTTTAATAAATAACCTCCGCTTAATAACGGCGTATAATGTCTATTTCAATCAATAACAGATAATAATTTATCATTCAGGCATACAATCAACAAATTTTAAATCTAACTATTTAAAATTTAAATCGAAACAGTTCGATTGAGTGAGAAGTTCTCACCTTGCTTTCAATTCAGTTTTAGCGTTTTATTTCGAATAAAATTAAAGCGCGTTTAATTTTACACGAAATTTTCACTAGCTCCAAACGGTTCCAATCAAGCTCCATCGCGTAGTGCTCGACAAAACAAACCCGACGCAGTTCGTTTCGTGCGTTTTCGACCTCGTATGAAAAAGATATCAAATTTTTAAGTTTACACGATTTATAATATAATTTTATTTACAATTTTATTTCTAATTTTAAACTCAACTAATCAGGGCCGTTGGATCTGGGCTGCATGCATCAAGGCCGTAGAATGCGACTCCATCCTTCATCTTCCCAAATGCGAGCATCTACAGGCACGTTCGAACCCATATAGTCACGATTCTAGGGTTTATCACCACGGCCTCCACGACGCACGAAACTTCATCACTCCACCACCACGCTGAAGCCCTCCATGAGCTCTACCTTCGACCAGAGGCACATAAGGCTCGGCTCTACCCTTGTCTCGAAATTTGTGCATGAAACTCGGTGGTTCAAAGCCATATTCACGACTATCCACAGCTCCATTCTCGATCTCAACCTTTGAATAGCAAGATCTTGGAGAGCTCTACGTTTTTCATGTTGGAAGTTTCTTGAATTAGTGTATGGATTTGAAGATTTTGAGGGAGAAAGATCTGTGATTTTCGGCCATTGAAAATAATAGAGGTGGCTGGCTAGGGTTTTGCAATTGTGTTGAAAATTGTGAATAAACATGGGCTTTTATAGAAAATTTCCAAATTACTATTCACTCGAAATTTTCCGAACTCCAAATCTCGCACGGTGACTGCCGTTTCTAAGGTTTACCCCGCGTTCCGAACACAACGGAACATGTTTCGGAGGCTAATTCGATCATCTGTGCGAGTTACGGCAATAAACGATCGATTTTAAATTAAATCGATTTAAACCAATTTCTATGCGTTTTGGCTTGCCCCGGACAAACTGTAAATCCAATTGACACGAAATTTGAAATCTTACAATAATATCACATTACGTATCCGATGAAACTAGTTTCTTCGAAATCCAAGACTGATTGAAAAATGGCTATTTTAACTCGTCAATTAAATATTAAATATTCAATTTTCACAATTTAACTTTAAATTCAATTTTAAAAGTTCTATAACATCATTCTAACTTCAATATGATTAAGTTGAATTTTACAAATCATTTTCAATCATATTTAACCCAATTTCCAATTATTTCTGTAATTTCAACTATTAAATTATCGATTTAATTATTCAATTAAATCCAATTATTCGAAATAAAATTTAGTCGACTGTTTAATTTCACTTATTAATATTTAAAATCAATTAAATATACAAATTTTAATTGACAGAAATTCTGGGTCGTTACAAACTTCCCCCCTTAAAAGAATTTCGTCCTCGAAATTACCAAGTAAGAAAAAGTTACAAAATCCATTAACTTTCCAAAACAAACCATTCAAATTGGATTTTTCAAATCTCTTAAGTGTTTAACTTTCCCAAAATTCATAGTTAACTTTTTTTTCAACAACTTTACTAAGTTTTCCAAATCCAACTTAGTTTTCCAAAATTTTCAATTCTCTCAAAAATATTCTAACGCCTTAAATTTTCGAAAAAATTCGCTAGAGTCTCCTTTGCGCGGCTCGATCCGGAAAAAAATGACAGTGTATATATATCACAAATATACATTTCATCAAGTGATGAGGCATCCCGCAGGGAAAAAATGTAAAAGTATGATATTTAATCCGAGGTATGTACCTTATTTATTATTAGCGAGCATATACGGCTAATATAGCGCGAAAGCGAGCTCCAAAAGCGAAGCAAGCGCAATCCGCACCTACTAAACACTCAACAAACAATGAGAAACATGCATATATAAAAGTAACATCAATATACAATATATAGCAACATAACAACTACATGTGCCAACTTAGCAATACATTCAATCAACAAATGCAACCATCAAACAACTATCCAACCAATAAACATCCAACAATCAATGTCTATCCAAAACAATTCATAACCAAATCAATATTCTTTCATTTCTCATTAATATTCAATGAATTGGTTTTCCAATTTAAATCACATTTGATTTGTTGACATTGGATTTTATAAATATCCATTCATTCATATTTTTTTCAATTAGTTAATATTCACTGATTTACATTCACATTAGTTCTACTTCCAAATTGAATCAAATTCAGTTCATATTCATTTACTTCCAATTTGGATTCAATTACATAGTTTAAATTTTACCAATTCAACTTCATTAACACTTAATGAATTTATATACAACCAATTAACAATCAAATAACAACCAATGTCTATCCAATATAACCAAATTTATTCAATTTACATTTCAATTTGGTTTAACACTTTTAATTCCAATTGGTTTATATTAAATAGATTTACATTCAATTTTTCAACTTCCAATAACATTAGCTTTTAAATGAATTAACACTTACATTCTTTATTCCATATCAATTTATTTTACATTCAATTGATTAACATTCAATCCATTTATCAATTCAATTGCTAATTCCTTTAAAAAAAGAAGTTAAATTTCATTTATATAACTCAAGTTCAAATTCTTTTAATTCACTTTATTAATTTACTTCGATACCAAAATCAACTTTATTCAATATTATTTAAGTTATATTCCATTCCAAATTTCCACATATAAATCCAATTCAGATTTTATTTCTAAAGTAAATTCCATTTACTTTTACCAAAGTCAAATTTTCATCACTTGTTCAAATTCAGATTTATTTTGCTTAACAAAATTATTTAACCATTTTTAACAATTTGTTTCACTTTCATTTTCTCATTTCATAAGTTATACAACTTATATTCAACAATTACCACTTGGATTTTATTGATTTACTTATACTTACTTTAATTTAACTCCATCCTTTAAGTTAAATTTATTCTACCAAAATTCAAATTGTATAAGTTATCAACTCATTTATCATTCCCATAAATATTTTAAATAGGATTCCAGAGTCTTTTCAACCTTTCAAAACCATTTTTTTAAATCAATTCAAATATCTTTTGAATTTCCAAAACCAAATCCAAATTTTCCAAACAACTTTCATTTAAAATAATCTGGCAGCAATTCCTCTTTTGGAAACCCGAAAATGAACACCGATGATGTTGCAATCACCATTGGAATTATTTTCTAGCGACCGAAAAGAGTTTAGAGCTTTCATCTCTCCAAAAAAAATTCCAAAATATCAAATCCTTTCAAAACACTTCTTTGAAATTTTATTTTCAAATTATAAATCAGATTTACAAATCTTTTACTTATATAATTTCACTTCTTATATATAAGATTATTCCTCAATTGTAAATCATTTTAATTATAACTTCATACTTATAATTCATTTGCTTATACAATTAATTCTTTTATAGCTGTTGTTTTTATTTAACTTACTCAACAACCAAACAATCAATTCATATACACTTTAATAATTCCGAAAAATTATTACTTTATATATAAAATACAATCGAGGTAAAATTATTTCATTTACCCTATTTAAAACGATATCATGTCAAATTGTTCTGTACAAGTGTTTAGGGATCTCTATCAACAACGTTAATTACTCGTGTTGACCAGAATCCATATGCACTTAACAAATCAATCATCACAATATAAAGCAATTTATATTCACTAACAAATACGCGCTCGTATCTATTATTACACTCAAACTCATTCTAGAGTACTGTTGACTCTATCTCTAATAAGTAATACCCTACAGAGCCATGGTTGTCGCTTAACCATATGCTCTGATACCAAATGTAACGTTTATAATTTTTCGACGCTAAAAACCGACATCAATACGTCCACTGTATCAACTGCCGAGCAATCGAATGCTGGAAAACCATACCGTTAGGGTTAAAGAAGAGGTAGAAGATAGAAGAAGAGAGAAAAAGGTAGAACAGAATAGAAAGAAACAACAGAACAACATCAGAATCTCACAATCGCAGCGGAACAACATATAATAGATAAATGAATAATCTTTAAACAAAGAACTATATCAGTTATTACATTACATCATATTACATTACGTCACATCATTAGAGTGTATAACAACAACAACAAACAGCGGAAAAGAAATACTATATACTAGTAATACGCCACGCCATCCAGCTTGCCTCCAGATTTCTACAGCAACTCCTGAATTCCAAAATATCCTGATAACCTGACTATAGACTGCCCGTGTGGAAATTGGTGGGCACCCAGAGTTTAGGAAGGAAAACAATAAACTCCAGGTCATTCATGGGACTGGTGTGAGAACATAAAATAGTTTATCTTTAAAACAAAGAACAGGATAATTTTAAAATAGATTAGCAATGTTTTTTCTTAGAAAATGAGACTACCATAAGGCCTCCCGCACACACACAATGCAAGCGCAGAATCGGAGGAGATTTCTCCTTATGATAGTCAAAGATGCTTGATAGGCATTAAAAAGAAACATTTGACATTATTACTAATGCATAGTGTAGGAAAAATCATTTCGAAAGTAAAGATATAAATCTTAGCCAGCATAGGCATTTCGCACTTATGCCTACTATAGCTACCATCCAAACAGTGGGGCGCCACTATAAGTGAATGATAGGTTCTACAACTAAAAACGTACAAGATCGTATTGTTTCTTTGGATTTCCAACAAATAGTCAGGCCAGGAACTTCCCATTGCCACATGGGTACGCCTCTGGAAAGACGACCCAAGAACCTAACGTTACGGTTAGATCTCTTCCAACACAAGGCCGGGTTACCCTTCAAACTGGGTAACTACTGACACGAATATGTCATTCCCGATCGTAACCGATCTATATCCGAGGATCCTCGATTCCAACAACCACAAAGTAATAAATTTGCAGCAACAACATAGGTTAAGTATCTGGGCTACATACCATGATACCACCTCTATCCAGAAGGAATGACATACACTAAAGGGGCGCTACCCCCTAATAACCTTGCTGCATGCGGGGTGTGACGTCCGACGAAGTCTCGTCCACAAAGATACGCTTTATACAAAAGATGTGCTTTGATCACATATGCTCAACAGCACTTCGTATGCCACATTACCAATTTGGGAATGTATCGCTAGTAACCATCAACTACATAACCTCTAGGGTGTTAAGCTAAGAGAATAAATTCTCCGCCACCAACGGAAATATATTTGATAGAAACCAGCTTTACATCTCAAATTGTAACATCAGACATACATCCATACAAGTCCGTTCCGGGATCGAACGGATCCAAAGGCACTTCCAAAGAAGTCCTTGCAATCCGGATATTCACTAATCACGACCGGACTTCCCATCACAAAGGGTAATGAATTTCTATATCGGGGATCAGCCGATGTAGAAACATTCGACGGTAATCCTTCCGTTTTCATAAATATCCGGTCTTCAACACCGGTCTTCAGATGCAATCCATAACGACGTATCACATATTCAAAATGGGTTATACGACCCAAAGGTCCCTTCCCGGCTAACCCGAATAGTGAGCGCTTATTTTAAAAATTAGTGTGGCATTCAAATTCAAGCAAATCACAACAAATACCTGTAACGACCCAACTTCCAAACACCAGGAAGTCGCATCGCTAATAAGAAAGAAAGGGATAGAAAAGAGAAAGAAAGAGAAGAAAGAAGAAACAACACACCATAATCTAAACAGCGGAACGAATAAATTATATTAATAACATAAAATATTACATAGTTTACAACCACTATCAGAGTACACAGATAATACAACACATACTAGACAGTTATAAACACCTGTCTAGTATTTACAACATAATACACTCAGAGACAACACAGAACACACAGCGGAATACTATATATCTAACGCAGAAGCCTCCTGCTCCATTTCTCCTCCAATAATCGTCAAAGCTAACCTGAATGCCTTGGCTACTCGTAAAAATTTGAGTACCCAAGAGTTTATGAAAAACAAAAATAAACTCCAGGTCAGACATGGGTCTGGTGTGAGTAACAGGTTAAAGTTGCTTAACTTTAAAAACCTTTTGAAAGAAAGGTATCACGTAAGACTTCCCACACATAAACATGGAAAAGTTTTTACCTTACGCTAACCAAAACATTTGATAGGAAATCCAGTGATACTATAATAGTGTCTAGGGTTTTCAAGTAAATATGAAATAGCCGAAATTGTTACATGATTAAATTCCAGCTACTAGCCACAAAAGTGGGTAATACAATAAAAACCGTTGGCACTTATTGGATTTTGGATTCCATACAATGACTGGGCTACTGGGGTACCGCCCGTCACAGTCCGTGGCCTAGATCAACGTACCGAGGAGTACGCCCGCTCCCCTGCAACACAAGGCCGGACCCATTCCTTACTGAACAGTTACGAACAAGACAACCTCGCAGTTGGCGCACGATTCCAACTGTCCACACAGCCGAATAAAAAGGGACCTTTAGACAGGGGAAAATCTTGCTCTCCGGTGGGAGCTACCCACGAAGCCTTGTTGCACCTCCCCTGTTTTAGCCATTCCCGGTTGATGAGGCTTGAGGCTATGATTACCTTTAGAGAACACATCTCTTAGAATGCCCAACGTCCACCTGACGATGTGCTGAAAGCATTCAATCCATACAAGTCCGTTCCGGGTTCGAACGAAACCAAAGGCATTATCTCGTTACACTCATTTTGGAATCACCCTCGGAGTTAACGACGATAACCCTTGCACTCTGAATCTCCATCTCGAGCCTATAAGTACTATTTCTATCAAACTCATCACAGAATCACGCCCATAGTTATACTGACTAATAGTCCTTACACCTCGAGTCTTCACTCTTCATATAAGATTCACGACCTATCGTTAATTTGTATCGATGTGGTTTTCGGATATCCAAATATGGAAACCCGATCCCGGTCTCATCGAAATCCAAAGCGTGTCTTTTAGGTCCAAGTTGTTTTAGAGTTTTAAAACAATATAATTACATTATCTATATACACACAGATAGATAATTCACAGATTTACAACAGATAATTATCATTATCATAACCACAGATAATCAATATCATCATCACAATGCAACCAATGCATCCATATCAAACAACATTACTAATCTCATAACTGAGATTCAAACTTTCAAGGCAACCAATATCACCCATTTATAAGCAATGACTTATAATCGTACTATCTATAATTAATTTAAAATGAATTAAATTAATTACATCGTCTCTAATTAACTTAAAATGAATTAAATTAATTACTTACACAATATATATCTTGCTTACATCATCAGTAATTAATTACAAATTAATTAATTAATTAACCTCTAATTTATCATCTTAATTAATCAATCCTGATTAATTATACTTTAATTAATTTCACAAAATTAATTACTCTAAACCAAATACAGTAATTAACCAACTGATTAATTATACTTTAATTAATTTCACAAAATTAATCACTCTAAACCAAATACAGTAATTAACATTTAATTACTTCATAAATAAATTAACTATAATTAATTACATTTAACCTTAATTAATTACACTTAATCACTTATTATTGATTGATTAAAAATAATTAATTACATCATTAATTATATAATTAATGATCCTTAATTATATTTAATTAATTACTAAATTAAATTAATTACTTTCAGTAATTAATCTCAATTAATCCATAATTATTAATCACCTTTGATTAATCTCAATCTGTAATTAACTACTTTAGTTACTTCATTCAACTAATTATTCCTTAATTAATTTCTTTAATTTATCCTTTGATTAATTATAGAAAAATAATTTGATCTAAATTACATTCACAATTCCATCATATTCCACTAATTACATACAATAGTTATCTTTAAATACTTAACTGAGTAATCCCATTAATTACATCAAGTAATCACTATCAAATCCAATGTTTAAAATTAATTAAACTAAATTAATTAATTTAAACCAATCTCAATAAACTTCATTAATTACATTAAGTAATTAATGTCTTAATTACTTTTATTTAAGTAATTAAACTTAAATAAATTTCATAATTTATTATCATTTATTAATTAATCTAATTAATTATTAAAAATTAATCATATTAATTAATTACTAACTAAACTTTAGTTAATGACCATCATTAACTATTATTAATTCTATAATTACTTTTCTTTAATTACTTATTAATAAATCTCAAATTTAAATTAATCCAAATTATTAATTTTAAATTAAATAAATAAGTCACTCCTTAATTATCTTATTTATTTAATTATTTTAACATCTTAATAATTTTTAAGATAAACCATTCCATATTAATAATTTTATTAATATTAAAATGTACTTAGAACATTTCATTTTAAAAATTTAAGTTCAAATTTCATTTTGAATCTAAAATTTAAAATGAAATTTATTTAAGTATAAATCAAATTTAGACTTCATTTTAAAATCCTTTTTAAAATAAACATAAATAACATTTATTACTTCATTTAAAACTTATATAAGATAAGTCTTAACCAATTTGCTTAATTTCATTTGAAATTTAGTTTAAAGTACATTACCATTTAAATTTCAAATTCAAGTTGACAAATCACTTAACCTTCTTTTATAAATTTTGATAAGGAATTTACTCAAAAAGAATCAAGTTCAACATTTTTGTTTTGAAAACAAATTTACCTCTAACAAACAATTTAAATTTAGCTTGTTTGAAAACATTCAAATTTTTGAAACTTATTCAAATACCCAGATTTTAAATTCAATACACTTGAACCATTCCTTATTTAAATTATTTGAATTTAAACTTGAAATAAACTTTTATTTTAAACCATGACTCTAAAACTTCTTATTTAAAAATACAAATTCATTTTTATTTTTAAAACTGAAGATTTAAAGGTCCTTAAGAATACTGAACTTAAATTTGAAATTCAAACTGCTATTTAAAATTTTGTTTCAGATTCAAAAATGAAATTCCATTTTCAGAAAAAAAAACTGTCAGCTTTCTTATTATTTTTTTACTGAAGCCACTTTCAAATTTTAAGAAAAAAGAAACTTATAAGATTTCAAACTCCTTTAAAACTATAATTCATACCGCAGTTTAAACTTTGTTTAAATCTTATCATAACAGCTTATCCATTTAAATTTTGATTTAAAATTTAAAACTTACAGGGCAGGTTACAGAAAACTGTAACACTTCACTAACCCGAGCCAAACAAATTTTTCTTCGAGTCATCAGGCCATCATCTTCGAGCAAACTACCAATGTCACGAGTAAAAACCCGAGTCACTGTTACCTTCACAAACCAAGTTCAACAGAACTTCCAACATGCACGGTGCACCTGCACCGTGACTTTGGCCATCTCCGGCCATCCACCCAAACTCCAACACAACGCCGATCATAACCAGCAACGATTCCGATCAACAGAATCCATCACGTCCACTTAAATCAAGATCAAGCAGCAACCCAAACCTGGAAAACCAAAATGCAACAAATACCCAAACCTGACAACACTTCAACCACCATCCTCCGACCACCGTAAATCTTGCAACTCCGACTATGACTTCAACTACGTTCAAGCTATCGAACCACAAATCCTCACTGCACTCGATCGATTGGAGAATACGAACTAATCAAAACACTCAACCCAGTAGAAACTAGGTTTACAGAAGAGATTCAACTGCCACTGCCTCCTCGATGAATTTCATCATCATCCAGTATTTATTTCCTCTTCTCTGTTCACCCCTTCATCAATATCAAAGCTTTCGATCATCCAGATAGCAGAGACCTTCCCAAAAACCTAAATTTTGCATTTACAGTTCAACATAGAACTGCATTCTTATTTCTAAACTAAAAATTCTAATTTTAGTTTTAAAAATAATGTTTTAGGATAAGGTTTCAGATCTTAGGCCTGAAACAATAAATTGCAAAGTTTTGGAATTTCACTATTTCAAAGAGTGATCAATTTTTACGAATTTCCAAAGGCGATTCATAATTATTTTAACTTAAATAAATTTTAAAAAAGTTTTGAATTGAAGCAAACAGGTTTTTTTTTAATTTTTAAAACTCAAGTCCAAAAGAAATTAGATTAAAAGATTTGAACTTAAACAAATCAAAAACTGTAAATTTTAACAGAGTAGATTCTGTAAAAAAACAAACATATTTACATCATTCAACCAGAGAATATAACCATATACACACATAAATATACATATTTCAGAAAATCAAGCATGCAACTAAATTATATACTTGAACTTGTTAAAAGATATGTTACTCACTTGTTTAAATATGAGCAGAGCCTCTATTTTTGGTTTGAAAAGCTTGAAAAACTCTGAATTCTTTTAACAGCTTGAATTGCTATGAAGACTTGAACTACTGATGTTTAAAACTTGATTTAGAACTGCATGCATGCTCCAGATTCCAGAAAGCAGGCTCAATAGATTTTGCTTCCAGATTTTGGAAGGAGGAAATGCAAAAGTTTTGATGCAGGTTTACTTGAATGCGGATTTGCTTTATTCTTGAAAAAAAATGCAGGCTGTTTGATGCAGGTTTGAATTCCAGAGATACAGAGTTCTCTGCTTGATTTCATGTATTTGATTCAATTTTGAAAAAATGATATGCATGCCTTTGGTTTGAGAAGTGGATTTGAATATGTTTCAAATTTTGGTTTTCCATTGTTTCTTAGCTTTCTATTTTAAAAATAAATAAAACGGAAGAGGATTTGTTTATAAAAACTGAAATTATTAAAAATAAAATCAAAAGAAAATGCTAGATTAAATTTTTGACGCTTGTAAAGAAGTTAACATTTGTCACTTAAAATGTCTTATTTCCTAACACATGTTAATTTATGTTTCTAAAAAGTTTACACTTGTTTTATAAAAGTAATTTGTATTTTAATTAAAAGTTAATTAGAATTTATTTAGTATGTTATAATAAGATGAATGTAAACCTATGTTTAATACATTAGTTATCATGTATTTATTTACATGTATATAAATTTTAAAATGAATAAATCAAATTTAACTTATAATGAAACTTATACAAATATCAAAATCAAAACAAATTAAAAACATTTATACTTTAAAATTTAAAAGCTTTGAATTCAAGTTCAAATTAAATTTTGAAATCTAGTTTATTTACAAATATAACTACACAATTTAAATTTTTGAAAAACAACTATTTTTATTAAAAAATTATTTGTTAAACCAATGTATTTTTTTTAAAATAACAATATTTAATAACCATAAATAACTTATAAAAGAAATTGTCTTCTTATTAATAAATTATTTATTTTATCACATTATATTTAAAAGAAAATCAAAATAAACCTTATTGTTATTTATTTAAATTTAAAACTTGAGTTAAACATATTTTAAATCAGTTCAATATTTATCTTATGTATTTAAAACCATATCTATTTATTAAATAACCTTTTTAAAAGTTTAACTTTTAAATAAAATCATAATTCACAATTTACTAAAGATACATATTTTATAGAAACAGGATTTATTTATTAATTAAATAAAACAATACCTATTTACAATATATACAATATTCTATTTATATTATAGATATAAAACAATTATTAGATTTAAAAAGATAAAATCTATCATTTAACTATTTATTTTAATTAATTATTAAATTAATTCAAATCTTATTACAAAGATTATCAAATCAATTTAATTTTTATTCCAGATTGTTAAATTGATATTGCTTTAAAATTCCGGGTCATCACATTCCTTCCCCTTAAAAGAATTTCGTCCCCGAAATTTAAAACAAAGGTAATTTAATAATCTATTTAAAGGATTAAATTTTAAAACACAAGCATATACCAATGATATGCTAACAAACATAGTAATCAATTCACCCAATCAATCAAATCTAATTATCCAGAAAAATTCTGGATAAAACTTCACGAGTTTCCCCGGTAAAAATATCGGGATACTCGCTCTATAGATTCGCAACAATCAATACTATTAAACCACAGAGCTCCTACTCATCTATATCTACAGAACTAGACAGGATATCAGACTACAGACGAGTCTGACTCAACAACCAACCTCTAAAACTACTAGTTCTAAAACCAGAGATAGACCATATACGTACTTCCTCAGAGATACGTGAAACATTTCGAAATCCCAGTTATCCAAACCGACAATTCGATCCTGAAAACCAAACACTGATCCAACCAAAACACAAAGAAAAGATCCAAATATCACGAGCTAACTTTCCAGACTTATTCAAAACTTATAGCTCTTTAATCAGAGAAAACTCCAACAATGACGAAGTCCCCAACTTCGAATTCCAAATTTCTCCATCCCTTATCCACAAAAGTCTTCGGACAAATTCTGGGCTGCCAACATCCAAACTGATCAGCTCAACCCTTGCTGATTACTCTAGAACAATCAAAACCAAAAACAACCCAACATAATTATCTCCTTAAGATCAATCCAAAACCAAAACACAATTCTACTCCATAACCAGCAGAAAACTATAAACTTCTCCTAACCCAGAAAAGACAATCAAAAACACTTCCAAATTGCTTCTGCTGCACAACTCTGATCCGAAGTAGATAAGAAAATGTTGATGATGAACACGAGCACAAACTGCACATCACTTCCCAGAAATATGGTTCTACAGATCCATGAAGAAAACTCAGAAGTTCTTCCAAAAAATTATGAGCCGCTTCATCAAACTCTATCTCTAGGAATCATCCTCCAACTAAACAGAACCACTGGCTCCCTTCCAGGAAGACTAATCGATAAGAAAACTCAATTCCAGATGCTGACGAACTTCTGTCTTCCCCAGAAGACATCCAGAAAAATTTCTGACAATCTAAGAGAACACTCAAACAATCGCAAGTCACTTTTGCGATTAACCAAGATAAATTTCCAAAGAAAAACTGTTCTCTCTTTATCCAACAGAACAGCTTACACTGGTTTAGTCAATCCATTGAAGAAACGATTCACTCAGCAGCTTCTGAACTCCATCTCCAGAAAAACTACTCAGATAAGACCTCCCTGTCGGCTCACAGAACATTCCAGCTGCACTGCTGACACCAATGCCAAACCTCCTAATCCAAAGCTCTTCGAGAAACTCGGACTTCAAAGCTAACCACAACATCCTGCTAAATCCAGCCACAATATCGAAGCAGACTCACTTCCCAAACTTGTTCCAAAGAAAACATCTTCGGAAACAATCCATAGTCGCTGCATCTCATCACGCAGTTACAACTTCCCGAGGTATCAAAATACCATCACTTACTTCAGCTCAACCGAACAAATCAAACTCAACTCATGAAACTCTGCACTTCAAAGATGTCTCCAAACCTTAACAGGTTTCCTTCAGAGATCTATGAAGTACTTCAACAAAACAAAACTTACTCGAGACGGTATTAGGTCTAGAGTCTCAACAGATACACTTACAACCTTAAACATACAAACTTCAACCAATGGTAGTAATCGTGTTACACACACACCACTACCTTATCTACCTTTATAACCTATATTGGAAAACCTGAATAGGTAACCCAACTGATAGGTAGAAAGAGATAAATATATATAAATATATATAAAATTACAAATACGCTCTCTCAAGATAGACACCACTCCAAAGCCTAGATATTCACTAAACCTAATGCTCTGATACCACCTGTAACGACCCAACTTCCAAACACCAGGAAGTCGCATCGCTAATAAGAAAGAAAGGGATAGAAAAGAGAAAGAAAGAGAAGAAAGAAGAAACAACACATCAGAATCTAAACAGCGGAACGAATAAATTATATTAATAACATGAAATATTACATAGTTTACAACCACTATCAGAGTACACAGATAATACAACACATACTAGATAGCTATAAACACCTGTCTAGTATTTACAACAAAATACACTCAGAGACAACACAGAACACACAGCGGAATACTATATATCTAACGCAGAAGCCTCCTGCTCCATTTCTGCTCCAATAATCGTCAAAGCTAACCTGAATCCTTTGGCTGCTCGTAAAAATTTGAGTACCCAAGAGTTTATGAAAAACAAAAATAAACTCCAGGTCAGACATGGGTCTGGTGTGAGTAACAGGTTAAAGTTGCTTAACTTTAAAAACCTTTTGAAAGAAAGGTATCATGTAAGACTTCCCACACATAAACATGGAAAAGTTTTTACCTTACGCTAACCAAAATATTTGATAGGAAATCCAGTGATATTATAATAGTGTCTAGGGTTTTCAAGTAAATATGAAATAGCCGAAATTGTTACATGATTAAATTCCAGCTACTAGCCACAAAAGTGGGTAATACAATCAAAACCGTTGGCACTTATTGGATTTTGGATTCCATACAATGGCTGGGCTACTAGGGTACCGCCCGTCACAGTACGTGGCCTAGATCAACGTACCGAGGAGTACGCCCGCTCCCCTGCAACACAAGGCCGGACCCATTCCTTACTGAACAGTTCCGAACAAGACAACCCCGCAGGTGGCGCGCGATTCCAACTGCCCACACAGCCAAATAAAAAGGGACCTCTAGACAGGGGAAAATCTTGCTCTCCAGTGGGAGCTACCCACGAAGCCTTGCTGCACCTCCCCTGTTTTATCCATTCCCAGTTGATGAGGCTTGAGGCTACGATTACCTTTAGAGAACACATCTCTTAGAATGCACATTGTCCACCTGACGATGTGCTGAAAGCATTCAATCCATACAAGTTCGTTCCGGGTTCGAACGAAACCGAAGGCATTATCTCGTTACACTTATTTTGGAATCACCCTCGGAGTTAACGACGATAACCCTTGCACTCTGAATCTCCATCTCGAGCCTATAAGTACTATTTCTGTCAAACTCATCACGGAATCACCCCCAGAGTTATACTGACTAATAGTCCTTACACCTCGAGTCTTCACTCTTCACATAAGATTCACGACCTATCGTTAATTTGGATCGATGTGGTTTTCGGATATCCAAATATGGAAACCCGATCCCGGTCTCATCGAAATCCGAAGCGTGTCTTTTAGGTCCAAGTTGTTTTAGAGTTTTAAAACAATTTAATTACATTATCTATATACACACAGATAGATAATTCACAGATTTACAACAGATAATTATCATTATCATAACCATAGATAATCAATATCATCATCACAATGCAACCAATGCATCCATATCAAACAACATTACTAATCTCATAGCCGAGGTTCAAACCTTTCAAGGCAACCAATATCACCCATTTATAAGCAATGACTTATAATCGTAGTATCTATAATTAATTTAAAATGAATTAAATTAATTACATCCTCTCTAATTAATTTAAAATGAATTAAATTAATTACTTACACAGTATAAATCTTGCTTACATCATCAGTAATTAATTACAAATTAATTAATTAATTAACCTCTAATTTATCATCTTAATTAATCAATCCTGATTAATTATACTTTAATTAATTTCACAAAATTAATTACTCTAAACCAAATACAGCAATTAACCAACTGATTAATTAAACTTTAATTAATTTCACAAAATTATTTACTATAAACCAAATACAATAATTAACATTTAATTACTTCATAAACAAATTAACTATAATTAATTACATTTAACCTTAATTAATTACAATTAATTAATTACACTTAATCACATATTATTGATTAATTAAAATTAATTAATTACATCATTAATTATGTATTAATTAATGATCCTTAATTATATTTAATTAATTACTAAATTTAATTAATTACTTTCAGTAATTAATCTCAATTAGTCCATAATTATTAATCACCTTTGATTAATCTCAATCTGTAATTAACAACTTTAATTACTTCATTCAACTAATTATTCCTTAATTAATTTTTTTAATTTATCCTTTGATTAATTATACAAAATAATTTGATCTAAATTACATTCACAATTCCATCATATTCCACTAATTACATACAGTAGTTATCTCTAATTACTTCACTGAGTAATCCCATTAATTACATCAAGTAATTACTATCAAATCCAATGTTTAAAATTAATTAAACTAAATTAATTAATTTAAACCAATCTCAATAAACTCCATTAATTACATTAAGTAATTAATGTCTTAATTACTTTTATTTAAGTAATTAAACTTAAATAAATTTCACAATTTATTATCAATTATTAATTAATCTAATTAATTATTAAAAATTAATCATATTAATTAATTACTAACTAAACTTTAGTTCATGACCGTCATTAACTATTATTAATTCTATAGTTACTTTTCTTTAATTAATTCTTAATAATCTCTAATTTAAATTAATCCAAATTATTAATTTTAAATTAAATAAATAAGTCACTCCTTAATTATCTTATTTATTTAATTATTTTAACATCTTAATAAAAAATTTAAGATGAACCATTCCTTATTAATAATTTTATTAATATTAAAATGTACTTAGAACATTTCATTTTAAAAATGTAAATTCAAATTTCATTTTGAATCTAAAATTCAAAATGAAATTTATTTAAGTATAAATCAAATTTAAACCCCATTTTAAAATCCTCTTTAAAATAAATATAAATAACATTTATTACTTCATTTAAAACTTATATAAGATAAGTCTTAACCAATTTGCTTAATTTCATTTGAAATTTAGTTTAAAGTACATTACCATTTAAATTTCAAATTCAAGTTAACAAATCACTTAACCTTCTTTTATAAATTTTGATAAAGAATTTATTCAAAAAGAATCAAGTTCAACATTTTTGTTTTGAAAACAAATTTACCTCTAACAAACAATTTAAATTTAGCTTGTTTGAAAACATTCAAAACTTTGAAACTTATTCAAATACCCAGATTTTAAATTCAATACACTTGAACCATTCCTTATTTAAATTATTTGAATTTAAACTTGAAATAAACTTTTGATTTAAACCATGACTCTAAAACTTCTTATTTAAAAATAGAAATTCATTTTTATTTTTAAAACTGAAGATTTAAAGGTCCTTAAGAATACTGAACTTAAATTTGAAATTCAAACTGCTATTTAAAATTTTGTTTCAGATTCAAAAATGAAATTCCATTTTCAGAAAAAAACTGTCAGCTTTCTTATTATTTTTTTACTAAGCCACTTTCAAATTTTAAGAAAAAAGAAACTTATAAGATTTCAAACTCCTTTAAAACTATAATTCATACTGCAGATTTAAACTTTGTTTAAATCTTATCATAACAGCTTATCCATTTAAATTTTGATTTAAAAATTTAAAACTTACAGGGCAGGTTACAGAAAACTGTAACACTTCACTAACCCGAGCCAAACAAATTTTTTGCTTCGAGTCATCAGGCCATCATCTTCGAGCAAACTACCAATGTCACGAGTAAAAACCCGAGTCACTGTTACCTACACAACCCAAGTTCAACAGAACTTCCAAGATGCACGGTGCACCTGCACCGTGACTTTGGCCATCTCCGGCCATCCACCCAAACTCCAACACAACGCCGATCATACCTAGCCACGATTCCGATCAACAGAATCCATCACGTCCACTTAAATCAAGATCGAGCAGCAACCCAAACCTGGAAAACCAAAATGCAACAAATACCCAAACCTGCCAACACTTCAACCACCATCCTCCGACCACCGTAAATCTTGCAACTCCGACGATGACTTCAACTACGTTCAAGCTATCGACCCACAAATCCTCACTGAACTCGATCGATTGGAGAAGACGAACTAATCAAAACACTCAACCCATTAGAAACTAGGTTTACAGAAGAGATTCAACTGCCACTGCCTCCTCGATGAATTTCATCATCATCTAGTATTTATTTCCTCTTCTCTGTTCACCCCTTCATCAATATCAAAGCTTCCGATCATCCAGATAGCAGAGACCTTCCCAAAAACCTAAATTTTGTATTTACAGTTCAACATAGAACTGCATTCTTATTTCTAAACTAAAAATTCTAATTTTAGTTTTAAAAATAATGTTTTAGGATAAGGTTTCAGATCTTAGGCCTGAAACAATAAATTGCAAAGTTTTGGAATTTCACTATTTGAAAGGGTGGTCAATTTTTACAAATTTCCAGAGGCGATTCATAATTATTTTAACTTAAATAAATTTTAACTAAGTTTTGAATTGAAGCAAACAGGTTTTTTTTAATTTTTAAAACTCAAGTTCAAAAGAAATTAGATTAAAAGATTTGAACTTAAACAAATCAAAAACTGTAAATTTTAACAGAGTAGATTCTGTAAAAAAAACAAACATATTTACATCATTCAACCGGAGAATATAACCATATACACACATAAATATACATATTTCAGAAAATCAAGCATGCAACTAAATTATATACTTGAACTTGTTAAAAGATATGTTACTCACTTGTTTAAATATGAGCAGAGCCTCTATTTTTGGTTTGAAAAGCTTGAAAAACTCTGAATTCTTTTAACAGCTTGAATTGCTATGAAGACTTGAACTACTGATGTTTAAAACTTGATTTAGAACTGCATGCATGCTCCAGATTCCAGAAAGCAGGCTCAATAGATTTTGCTTCCAGATTTTGGAAGGAGGAAATGCAAAAGTTTTGATGCAGGTTTACTTGAATGCGGATTTGCTTTATTCTTGAAAAAAAATGCAGGCTGTTTGATGTAGGTTTGAATTCCAGAGATACAGAGTTCTCTGCTTGATTTCATGTATTTGATTCAATTTTGAAAAAATGATATGCATGCCTTTGGTTTGAGAAGTGGATTTGAATATGTTTCAGATTTTGGTTTTCCATTGTTTCTTAGCTTTAGATTTTAAAAAGAAATAAAACGGAAGAGGATTTGTTTATAAAAACTGAAATTATTAAAAATAAAATCAAAAGAAAATGCTAGATTAAATTTTTGACGCTTGTAAAGAAGTTAACATTTGTCACTTAAAATGTCTTATTTCCTAACACATGTTAATTTATGTTTCTAAAAAGTTTACACTTGTTTTATAAAAGTAATTTGTATTTTAATTAAAAGTTAATTAGAATTTATTTAGTATGTTATAATAAGATGAATGTAAACCTATGTTTATAAATTAGTTATCATATATTTATTTACATGAATATAAATTTTAAAATGAATAAATCAGATTTAACTTATAAAATGAAACTTATACAAATAATTCAAAATCAAAACAAACTAAAAACATTTATACTTTAAAATTTAAAAGCTTTGAATTCAAGTTCAAATTAAATTTTGAAATCCAGTTTATTTACAAATATAACTACACAATTTAAATTTTTGAAAAACAACTAACCATAAATTACTTATAAAAGAAATTGTCTTCTTATTAATAAATTATTTATTTTATCACATTATATTTAAAAGAAAATCAAAATAAACCTTATTATTATTTATTTAAATTTTAAACTTGAGTTAAGCATATTTTAAATCAGTTCAATATTTATCTTATGTATTTAAAACCATATCTATTTATTAAATAACCTTTTTAAAAGTTTAACTTTTAAATAAAATCGTAATTCACAACTTACTAAAGATACATATTTTATAGAAACAGGTTTTATTTATTAATTAAATAAAACAATACCTATTTACAATATATACAATATTCTATTTATATTATAGATATAAAACAATTATTAGATTTAAGAAGATAAAATCTATCAATTAACTATTTATTTTATTGAATTATTAAATTAATTCAAATCTTATTACAAAGATTATCAAATCAGTTTAATTTTATTCCAGATTATTAAGTTGATATTGCTTTAAAATTCCGGGTCATCACAATACCTATTTAAAGGTAAATATTGATAGTCGGTTATTTAACTATCAATAGGCATGCACAACATCACCAAATTCTAAATAATTTCCCAAATTATTTATTTTCTAAAAAAATCTTTACTAGATATATAATTTCCACACTTCAACCATTTGAAAACAAATTTTCAAATCACTTTTCACCTTTACCACTTTTGAAAACAAATTTCAATCATTTTCCTTACGCGGAAATACTTTCATTTCAAAATGGTTCATTTAAACCAATTAAATAAATCCTTACCGATTTACTTTATATTTACGTTCCAAATCCGTAAATTTATTCCCACGCTTCAAAAATAAATCAACGTTTATTTTTAATCAAATTTCCCTTTCTTTTATAAATTCCATAGTGAATTTACAATTCCAGAATATCTATGAATATACGATATCCAAATCGATTTCTAATATTCATTTTCAATTTATCTTTAAAAGATAAATTTCAAAACATTCACTTCATATTGGAAAACATTTCCATACCTATTTAGTAATAAGTAATTCACAAATCTATTTAATTTCAACATTTGGAAAATATTCAATATACTTAAATCGAAATTAAGTATATATTTCATTCTTTAAGGAAAACATTCACTTAAACACAATTATTTGGGCCAAAACGAATGTTGCGTAAAACATCGTTACGACAACCCAAAATCACTAGTATAGGGATTCAAAATTAAGATAGATATATAAATCCCAATACTATACAAAACTTTTCGTTTTGGAAATCATTTACTATAACAACAGTGTTATAGTCCACTATTTCCTTTTATTCCTCGAAAACATCTATTTTCAACAATGAATGTTGAAATCTATGGTTTCGATGTTTAACACAATTTAATACATCGTTAAAACAATTAACTTCATTTGATAATATTCATTTTCCCAAAACATATCCATTTTATTTAATAATATATTCACTGTCCAAAATCGTGAATATACTTCACTAACCAAATTCAATATTTTCTACACATTTTATTTCAAGGATAATTCGCTATTCGAAATCGCGAATATATCTCCTTTAATAACCTTCTATAATAAATTTATCAAATTCAATTGATTTCGGATTTATAAACAATGTTTATAAATTCCATTTCTATTTATAAAAACTTCAATTATAAAATCCCTTTTATAAATCAATTCAATTTATAACTCAACTTTATACCCAAAATCCGATTTATAAGTTAATTATTTATAAATCTTTTTTTTTTTACAAAATCTATTCATTTCATAACTTCACAATTTATAAATCTATAAATTTTATTCACTTGTGAAGTCCATTTATACTTCATTTTAACACTTAATAAACTCGTTTCACAATTCCTGTATTTTAATTTATAAATATCAATTTTATAAATCCTTTCATATAAATCGTTTATACTAATTCAAAAATTTCAATTTAAATAAACAATCCTTTTAATAATTTACAAAGCGTTATTTAAAACTTATATAACTCCAAAATCATGCTTAAGTACTATTTTCCAAAAATATAACTTTTATAACAATAAAATTATAATGTTTATTTATTTTAACAATTCAAAATTTAATAAAACGTATACTTTCAAAAATCACTTTAAATTTCTTTTTAAAATCAAAAATCATTATTTTAAAACTTCAAAAATGGATCCGATGATGCAACAGCACCAAATAGTCTATCACGACAACAAAGACATCATATATCAGTACGATAATCAACACATATCAAAATATTTGTAATAAATCAATATTGTTGAGGAATCCAGTTGGATCCCTCCAACCTGTTTCCCTGCATCCACAGATGTTAGCACAATACCAATTCCGTTCCAATACAGAATATCGCGGTACATGGGATTTATAAAATATTATCCGCTATTATACGGCGCAATAAGGTCTCGTCCGCTATATAATGCGGGAAAATCAACTCCAAGTACATATATAATACCAATTTCACTTTGCTGTGAAATTATCGCGGTATATGTTTTTAATAAATAACCTCCGCTTAATAACGGCGTATAATGTCTATTTCAATCAATAACAGATAATAATTTATCATTCAGGCATACAATCAACAAATTTTAAATCTAACTATTTAAAATTTAAATCGAAACAGTTCGATTGAGTGAGAAGTTCTCACCTTGCTTTCAATTCAGTTTCAGCGTTTTATTTCGAATAAAATTAAAGCGCGTTTAATTTTACCCAAAATTTTCACTAGATCCAAACGGTTCCAATCCATCTCCATCGCGTAGTGCTCGACAAAACGAACCCGACGTAATTCGTTTCGTGCGTTTTCGACCTCGTATGAAAACGATATCAAATTTTTAAGTTTACACGATTTATAATATAATTTTATTTACAATTTTATTTCTAATTTTAAACTCAACTAATCAGGGCCGTTGGATCTGGGCCGCACGCATCAAGGCCGTAGAACGCGACTCCATCCTTCATATTCCCAAACACGAGCATCTACAGGCACGTTTGAACCCATATAGTCACGATTCTAGGGTTTATCACCATGGCCTCCACGACGCACGAAACTTCATCACTCCACCACCACGCTGAAGCCCTCCGCGAGCTCTACCTTTGGCCAGAGGCACATAAGGCTCGGCTCTACCCTTGTCTCGAAATTTGTGCATGAAACTCGGCGGTTCAAAGCCATATTCACGACGTATCCACGGCTCCATTCTCGATCTCAACCGTTAAATAGCAAGATCTTGGAGAGCTCTACGTTTTTCATGTTGGAAGTTTCTTGAATTAGTATGGATTTGAAGATTTTGAGGGAGAAAGATTTGTGATTTTCGGCCATTGAAAATAATAGAGGCGGCTGGCTAGGGTTTTGCAATTGTGTTGAAAATTGTGAATAAACTTTGCTTTTATAGAAAATTTTCAAATTACTACTCACTCGAAATTTTCCGCACTCCAAATCTCACGCGGTGACTGGCGTTTCTAAGGTTTACCCCGCGTTTCGAACATAATGGAACATGTTTCGGAGGCTAATTCGATCATCTGTGCGAGTTACGACAATAAACGATCGATTTTAAATTAAATCAATTTAAACCAATTTCTATGCGTTTTGGCTTGCCCCGGACAAACCGTAAATCCAATTGACACGAAATTTGAAATCTTACAACAATATCACATTACGGATCCGATGAAACTAGTTTCATCGAAATCCGAGACTGTTTGAAAAATGGCTATTTTAACTCGTCAATTAAATATTAAAATATTCAATTTTCACAATTTAACTTTAAATTCAATTTTAAAAGTTCTATAACATCATTCTAACTTCAATATGATTAAATAGAATTTTACAAATCATTTTCAATCATATTTAACCCAATTTCCAATTATTTCTGTTATTTCAACTATTAAATTATCGATTTAATTATTCAATTAAATCCAATTATTCGAAATAAAATTTATTCGACTGTTTAATTTCACTTATTAATATTTAAAATCAATTAAATATACAAATTTTAATTGACAGAAATTCTGGGTCGTTACAGGGATATTAGCTTAGACTTAGTCCACGTATTGATACCATATTTGAATAAGTTTATTTGAAAAGTGTTTTCAAAAGAATGTCATTAAAAATAATATCAAGTGTATTTTGGCATGAAGTGTTTTGGTTATCATAAGGTAAAAACCCGTCTATATTTATGTGTGGGCGTGGTCTTATGAGATACCCTTCTTTTCAAAGGTTTTGATAACATAGTCATTTTAAATTTCGAGTATCTCACACTAGTTTATCAAGCCTGATTCGGGTATTTTTAATACTCGGGTCAGATCTGAGTAATTTTAGGTTGAGTTGAAGATGGTTGGAGTTTCCAAAGGAGATCTGGAGATCTTCTCATCGTATGGACGTATTCTATTATCCGCTGTGGTTTGTTAGTTTTAGTTTGATGTTTGTCAGCAATTGTAAGGACAGATGTTTATAACTGTCCAAGCTGAATTTTGGTTAGACTCTGATATTGTATTTAAAATTTTCCGCTATAAAGATTATTATTGAAATAATATATGTTATTCCATTCGTGTGAGATTCTGTTCTGTCTTTATTTTGTTTCTACCCTTAAAGATCCGCTTATTCGTGCAGTTTGAGTTAGACATGTGCGGTTTATTGTCGATAAAAATGGTATGGAAAAATGGGCCATTACAGAAGGGCACGGTTGGAATGCTGATATGGGTAGAGGATGATCGGTAGGATGGCGGGTCAACCTGATGTGATTTGGAGGTGCTGTCATGTGTATATGGCGGTGAAGTGCTGTGTTATAGGTTTGGGTTCTTGGAAGGGTGGCTGAGGCAGCTTGCGTGAATGGTTAGGTGGATATTCGGCACAGATGGGCAAGTTGTGTGGAATGGAGGTTGATGCCAATAGGGGAAGGAGATAAGGTAGTCGAAAAATTGCTTCGTGATGTAGAGTTGAGGGCGAACGATGGTGTGGAGGAAGGGTGGAAGAAGAAGACATGCAGATCTGATTCGAGTATAAAAGCTTTAAGGAACATGCTTATATTTATTATTATTTTTTAGAGTAGAATGAAAAAGGAAGAGCCAAAAAAATGAATGGACTAGAATAAATATTGGAACCATAGGAATGGAAAAAGTCAAGCTATTGAATTTCAGGGAATATTAAAACAAGTGGACATTTTTTGCACCAAAATTGGTCACAAACCCTAGAAGTAGTGAAAGCATCGGCGTTTATACACAAATTCAATCAATATCTTAACACAGATTTCAAATCCAGATAATGTAGGGAATAAAAATGAAGAAATAACCAAATTAAAATGAAATAAAGTAAGAGAAGACACGAGATTTATAGTGGTTCGGCTATCTCCGGCCTATGTCCACTTTGAATTGATCATTTTATTCCTTTTATATTGAGATTACAGTTACAAGCCTTTGAAATCGGTAAACAAAATGACAGAGTTTCGCCTAGAAAAGTAGAAGAAGAAGATCCCTTTTTAGTTGCCATTGAGCTACTATTTATAGGTGCAGATCTGAAAATATCTACCCCAAAACCTGGAATACCTCTTCTCATGTACAGGTGGGCCCACCAGATCGATCTGGAGTCGTTTGGGCTCGATCCTAATCAATCCAAGTATAGTTCGTATCGATCCAAAAATAGTCCAATGAAGCTGAGAACGACATGGTTTCTTGAGTGAATAAGCAAGCTCCAGTGAAAATTTCATAGAATTTGGACTTGTAGAATGAGAGTTATGAACGATCCAAGTTTGTATTTGCCAATGTAGGCTGAAAGCTTCGTATCCATCAAGAGCTTTGTGTCCATCATATTCCATGTCCCTCAATTCGTATCCATCGGTCCCCGTATCCATAGCCATCAAATCAGTCCAAGTCTCATGCATAGATCCATGTTAAGCGCTTCTTCCCTTGATCGATTTGTATCAATCAATACGAAGTTTACCTTCGGATCCATCCAATGTTGCTACCCTTCGTATCCATCGGTTTTTTGCCTTCTTCATATCGATGCCTACATCCCGCCTTCCTTCGTATCGATCCCTGAATGCTGCCTTTTGTATCCATCCTCTACGCCTATCTTTGTATTGATCCCCAGCCTGGATCGATACATACTATGATCAATCCAAAGCAAAGTGCATTTTCCATATCCATACCCATGCTAATCGATACGAAAGCATCAATCCAAAGTAAATAGTCGAGCCCATGTTGATCGATACAAACCGTATCGATATGAAATGATTTCCAATGAATATTGATCCATCCATATCTTGAGCACACGAACTCCGTTTAACCTAAAATTTGAAATGCAGCCTTTCCTGGCCTTGTTCATCATTCTCAATCGATCCCACCTTGATTCGAGCTTAGTCCAATTTTGAAAGAATCGACATAGCCTCGTTTCCAACCGATCTCTAATCTTGATATCCATCCTTTTAACCGATTTGTTGATATCTCCGCTTTGTCCAAAAGGTGGGGTAACATTTGCCCATTAAACATGCCTTTGCGATAGGTAGGCGTGTTTTGAATAGCTTTAAATCCGACATCCAAAGTCCATATTCCATCCATAGCCATATCATCTGATCCATTATCCAATCCACTACCAAGCCGTTATATCCAAGTGCCATAGCCATATCCTTATCCGAATCCGCGACTGATCCGAATCAATATCCGATTTTGAATCCACTAACCTAATCCTTAGCCAATCCCATAGCCGTCTGAACCTGTCAACCGATTTTTAATCCATCCATATCCAATAACCGAATCCATGACGTCTTCGAGTTGATATCCAAATCTGGGACCGCTCCAGGGCCTTATCTAAATCAAGGACCACTCCGAGTCCATAGCCATTCCTTGGCCATTCGAAGCCGAAATCCGAATCATGACCTCTTCGGGTCTAAATTCAAATCCATAGACCTTACCGGTCATTTTATCCTGCTCCAGCCACAACTTTCCTGTCGAGGGCTTTTTTATTCTCTAGCCTGGACTCTCTGGTCGAGGACTTTTGTATTTTCTAACCTCAATTCTCAAATTTAGGACTTTTGTACTTTTCCGGCCTCGACTCTCCGATCAAGAACTTTTGTATTCTCCGGCCTTGACTCTTCGGTTGAGGACTTTTGTATTCTTCGGCCTCGACTGTCCAGTCAAGGACTTTTCTATTTCCCGACCTCGACTCTCTGGTCGAGGACTTTTATATTATGTTCGAGTCCATTCCATCTCTCTCCGACGAAGGGATTCATAATTTGTGATTTCTGCCCAGTCTCTTCGATCGAGACGATAATCGCGTGACCTGTATTGTTTATTACATTAATCCAAATCCAATCAACATAAAGTCCAATTGACAAAATAAAGTCCATACAACCAAGAAAATCGAATTTCCATAGTACCAAGAAAGAAACCAGAGTCCACAGAAATCAGAAAGAAAACAAGATTTCATAAACCCAAGCATTACGGTTTATCATCATCTCAGAGCATGTCTAGGGACCATCCTCGACCCCATACATGTGTAAGTGACTTAGCCGCATCATTTTGGGGTTTATTACTTATTTGTAGCCATAAATCCATTCAGGTGACAATAAGCTGACGATGCCTAGATCCATTGCCATCTTCGTCTGACGTGGGCGGTAGCTGCTCTTGTCCCGCTACCACAGCTCGATTCCTTACGTACTATTTTAGATGACGATTCCTTACATACTCCTCAACGATATCCTTCAAATGCCTGCAATCGTCCATGTTGTGCCCATCTAGTTTAGGGAATAGGCAATGCTTTTATGATGCTTGTTCGTATTCAAGGGGTTCCCTTTTTGCCTGTCTTCGATACTGGAGGCGCCCTCGAGTATTCAAGTAAATCCTTTCTAAAGTTTCAATTAAATCCATGTAAGAAGAGAATTAAGATTCCCTCTGTTGCCTTTTCGATGTGCTACCATTGTCGTTCATTTTTCTTTTGCCTCTATCGTCCTTGTTTGAATCCTCCCTAGGCGGACCTCTACCTTTTACCGCATAAACTGTAGCCTCTTTCCCCCCTCTTTCAGCCTTCACATCTTCTTGTCGTAAAAACCTTTCTGCTTGGTGATAGAACTCCTTAAGATCCATTGGCGGATCTCGTTCTAACGATATCTTAAAATCTAAATCATCTGCATTTCCTGAGACTACTGCCATCAAAACCATCGACGGATCAGGTCGATCCACCGAAGCCATTACCGCATTGAATATGGTTAAGAAGTCCCTAATTGATTCTCCTTCCATTGTTTCAACGATGTCAAAGTCATCACATTCTTGGGTCTCATGATGTGGACCCAAAATTGTCTCATAAGTCTTTCAACTCTGTCTAAGTGCCAATTGAGCTGCTCTACAGTTTTTTGAACCACAGTGCAGTTATATCCATCAGATACAAAAGGAAGCACCGAGCCATAACTCCCTCCAATATCCCCAATACTTCCATGTGTCTCATGTACCTTGTCAAGCGAACAACGGGATCCGTTCTCCCATCATACATCTCTGGTGTTGGTAGTTTGAAGTCCGGTGGATTCCTAGCTTGCCTGATCGTAGGAGCAAAGGAACTCTTGTACACGTCCTCCAAATCTCTATTCGCCAGTCCTCCCCTCATAGCCCATCTGATATTGTCTGCTAACCTGTCGTTGTCATTAAGTGGTAGCCTCTGTCTGCGAGCTCCAGCCTGCCCATTGAATCCATGAGGGAATCCTAAAACCTATCCTTTTGGATGAGCATCCATATCTCGATCAACACCAAACTGCACAATGTCTCTTGGTACCCTTCCTGGAATTGAGCCAACATGATTCGGGTCATGCCTCTTAGCTTAGGGACTATTCCTGATAGTCCCTCTCCCTCCTGAATCCTAGTTGCTCCATGCTCCTGATCCTAATTCAAGGCTGTCCCTGCTCCTGTTGCTCCAGCATTACTATCCCTAGTTCCAACATTTCCCGCAGTTACATTCTCTTGATTTTTGCACTCTAGCTTGCCCAACTTGTCAAAGTAGTTTCTTGTGATGACCCAAAATTTTGGGCAATATCAATTTAATAATCTGTATTAATAATTAAATTGATTTCATAATTTTATTTTATAATTTTAATTTAAATTGGCAAGTTTATTCTTTTAAAATCAAATAAATATTTAATTGGTAAATTTTATCTTTTAAATCTAATAAAATATTTTCTATTTATAATGTGTGTGTATATATTTCTATATATTGTAAATGGAAAAGCTTTGGTTTGAATTTAGCAAATAAAATAATGATTTCAAATTCTAATATATATTTTGGTAGTTTGGAAATTATGATTAAATTTAATATAAAACTTTTTAAAGGTAATTTAAAAAGTTAACTATATAGTTTTAAATTATTTAAGGTAAATGTTTAATTATTTAAAATATTTTTAGCTTAAGTTTAAATTTAAATCAAATAAACAAAAAGGTTTGTTTTATTTTCTTTTTGAATATTGCTTGATAAATATGGTTTGTAAATATATATATATATATAAAGTTTAAAATACAATTCATAAACATATAAAACATGTGATACATTAATTCATTTAAGTAATATAAGTAATTTATAAATAATGAGATAATCTCTTTTGTAAATTATTTTAAAATTGGCAAATTGTTATTTTTAAAAAATAATAATATTATGTTGTTTTTATATATATAAATAGATTTAAAAAAAATAGAATTGTTAATTTCAAATTAAATGTGTTGCTATATATGTATATATATATATATATAAGTTGATTTTAAATTGAAATTGAATTTGGATTTAAAATTGAAATTCAAAAGACATATATTTTAAAATATTTTAAATTTTAAAAATATATGTATAAGATTTTATTTGTATATATAATTGGTATTATTATATTTTCTTTAAAGAAATATATATATATATATATATAAATTTAGGTAAGTATTTATAAATTGTAAAGTAAATATAAAATCTTATTATTAACATTTAAAATAAATAAAATTACTTAAATGACAAGTGTAATTAAATCAAGACATATTAGTAACATGTATAGGCTAATTAACAATGCAAATGACAAATGTTGAGTTTTAAACATGTGTCATTTTAAATTTTTATTTTTCTTTTATTTTTAACAAATCACAAATTTAACCTATAAATTCATCTACTTCTTCTCTTCGTCCCTTTTTCCTATTCTCATCCCAAAACAAAAGAAAACTATAGCCTATAACATTTCTTCAAACCCGAGTTTAAATCAAAAACCTATAAATCAAATTTGCTCAAACCAGAAACAAAAGTCAATAGCCTGTAAATCATGTATCAAAACCAAGATTTCATCTCTGTTTTAAATTAAAACCTCTCAAAACAAAAGCCTGTATATTTTTCTTCAACCTGGAATAAAGGCAGTTTCATCTCTATTCCAAATGTTAGTCATCTCTACAAGGTTCGGTAACAAAGCAAACAACTTCAATTCTGTTTTAAATGCACGATCAACTAAATATCAAAAGTGATTTCAAATTTCAATCTTCTAGATCACAGCAATTTGAGTTCTTTTCAAAATTCCAGATCTAAACTTAAAGCCTACGTACTGCTCTCTGTTTTACATGCCTGGTGAGTAACATCTCTTTTTAAAAAGCTTAAGTATGAATCTGGTTGCATGTTAATTTATGGGATAAGTATGTATTGTGTGTATATATATAAGTGCATTTTTCTATGTACATATATGAATGTATAGGTGTGTGTGCATGATGTTGTATCTGTGTTTAGTTTCCAAGCTTAAGATTTAATCAAAATTCATTATCTCTTGATCTAACCTCTGTTAGGATTTAGGATTTAAACAAAATTTGTTTGTTTAATCATAGAGTAAGTTTTAAATTTATATTTAAGTGATTTAAATTTGAAATTGATCTAGAAAACCAAAAGAACAGAACAAGCTTATGATATGTAAAATTTCAAATATCTTAATTCATTGATTTAGGTATATAAACTAAATTATTATCCAAAAACATGATTTTTAAAAATGAAATCATAATTTTTTGTATTGGATTTACGTTTGATCAGATTTTGTGTTTTGGGTGGTTTCTGATGATCTAAGCGACCGGGGAGGTCGTAGTCTTTACTAGACGTAGTGGAATGATCGATGAGCTCGGCAAAAATGGCAGTAGGGTGTTCTAGTCACTATGGCGACGATATGGGGTCGGAGTTTTCTGTAACCCTAGTTTTGGGCTTGGTCGGAAATGTATTCACCCCGGCACCTCTGGTGGATCGAGTTCCACCAAATTGTGGGAAACTGATAGCGGGGAGGTTGGCAAAGGTATGGTTGGAGGCTCAGGCACTCCGGTGATCGACATTGTAGATTCGAGGGTTTTCCCAGTCTTGGTTTTATTCCAAGTTTGTTCTAGGGTGCTCGATTTCGATTTTGAGTTGTTATCGGAGTTCTAATGATCGGAATCTGGTACAGGGAGTATCATTGACATGAGAAAGGCATCGTGGATGGTCAGAGGTGGCTACATCGTCGGTGCATGTGCACGGCATTGGTTTTGTGTCAGTGTTGTGGTTTGTGGTTCTATCTCGAAGTAGGTTTCGGGATAGCGAGGTATTGACTCAAGTAAGGACTCGAGTAAATGTGAGTGTGATGGTTTCTAGATTTAAACTTTAACATTTAAACAAATTTTTTGAAAAAAGAAAAGAAAAGAAAGGATTTCTCGGGTCAAGGCTCGAGTAGCCTTTGGTTTGAACCAGAAGTAGCATTTTTAAAACAGATTTTAAAAGTTTTTAAAAAGGGCAATATTTTGAATTTAAATAATTTGGTTTAAAACTCTTATAAATTTCTTTTATATAAGAAAGGTGTTTCTTCAACATTTGTTTAAAAGGTTTGTAAATTGATTTAAATTTTATGAGAGTTAAATTTGTTAATCATTTTAAATCTTAATTTGAAATGAAATTTAAAAGTAAATTTAAAAGTAAAATGTTTTAAAGGCATCTATAAATGATAATTAAGTCATTTATAAAGGATAATATTTTATCATAAGTTAATTAGGATTTAATGATTTGAGATTTATTAAATTAATAAGGAAATTCAAGTATAATTAATTTATACTGCTTGGTAAGCATAAGATGTTCTGATTGGTAAAAAGAAAACGGTATTTTTGGAAATTAGGCTGGATTGATCACAAAAGGGACTTGCGATAGTTGAGGGCTCTCTTGGGTAATCTTTTGCTTAGGATCGAGGCATCTCTAGGGAATGGAAGTTATCAGAGATTTTTCCGGATATCTTCGAAGAAGCCAAGGTTTGCCTTAGCATCTGGAGATTGAGTTTTCGTATCGACTAGGATTCCAGGATTTATACCGGTGGTTTAGGTTAATAGAAGGATGGCTCCTAGAGAGAGGGTTTGGTGATGTAGCTCAGGATTTCATGCTACTTCTGAATTTCTCTTTTTGGATCTGACGAACCATGTCTTCTGGGATGTATTGGACAAGTCTGTGCTCGTGTTCACCATCAGCATTCTCGTCTACTTCAGATCAGAGTTGCAAAGCGAAAGCGAGGTAGCAGCTGTTCTAGAGTGGAAGCAACCCTAGACTCCTTAGAAGTTTGCAGTATTCTTGGATTAGAGTGTTTCTACAGGAAATTTTTCAAGATTTGAGGCTAGGTTGGCGAGTGTACCTGTTTTGTCTTTTTCGGATGGGAGAAGTTAGTTCAGTCTACTGATGTTTGTGAAATAGAGTTTGCATTCTTGATTTTGGTTGATCTTGAGGGGATCATTTTGTTGGGTTGTTTTTGGTCCAGTTTGTTTCAAGAGGCATCGGCGAAGGTTGAGCTGATCAACAAGGATAAAGGTAGCCCAGGATCGTCAGAAGAGTTTTGTGGATAAGAGACGTAGGAATTTTGATTTCGAAGTCGGAGATTTGATTTTGGATAAGTTTTCTCCAGTCAAGGAAGCAATCCGATTTAGTAAATCTGGGAAGCTAGCTCCGAGGTATTGGATCTTTCTATGTTCTTGTAAGGATAAGTGCTTTGATCTTCATGGTTGAATTGCCAGTTTGGAAGACTAGGATTTATTGTGATTCACGTATCTCTAAGGGAGTACGTTTATGATCCATCACTAGTTATGGAACCTGCAGTTCAGGAGGATTTGGTTGTTGAGTCGGACTTGACTATGGTCTGATATCCTACTCAGTTTTGTAGATCTAGATGAGTAGGACCTCTGTAGCTAGTAGTGTAGATTGTTTGGATTCAGTAGAGCAAGTATTCTAGTATTTATACCTGGGAAACTCTAGGTAGTGTTAGGAAGGTCTATCCTAATTTGTGTCAGGATCATTAGATTCGTTTGATTAAGTGAATTGGTTGCTATGGTTGTTAGCATATGGTTGATATTATATGCTTGTGGTTTAAAATTAAAATATTTAATGGGTTATTAAATTATCTTTGTTTTTAAATTTCGGGGACGAAATTCTTTTAAGGGGGGAGGAATGTGATGACCCGGAATTTTGGGCAATATCAATTTAATAATCTGTATTAATAATTAAATTGATTTGATAATTTTCTTTTATAATTTTAATTTAAATTGGCAAGTTTATTCTTTTAAAATCAAATAAATATTCAATTGGTAAATTTTATCTTTTAAAGCTAATAAAATGTTTTCTATTTATAATGTATATATATATATATATATATATATTTATATATATTGTAAATAGAAAAGTTTGGTTTGAACTTAACAAATAAAATCATGATTTCAAATTCTAATATATATTTTGGTAATTTAGAAATTATGATTAAATTTAATATAAAACTTTTCAAAGGTTATTTAAAAAGTCAACTATATAGTTTTAAATTATTTGAGGTAAATGTTTAATTATTTAAAATATATTTTAGCTTAAGTTTAAATTTAAATAAAATAAACAAAAGGGTTTGTTTTATTTTCTTTTTAAATATTACTTGATAAATATGGTTTGTAAATATATATATATATATATATAAAGTTTAAAATACTATTCATAAACATATAAAACATGTGATACATTAATTCATTTTAGTAATTTAAGTAATTTATAAATAATGAGATGATCTCTTTTATAAAATATTTGAAAATTGGCAAATTGTTATTTATAAACAATAATAATAATGTGTTGTTTTTATATATAAATATAAATAGATTTCAAAAAAAATAGAATGTTATTTTCAAATTAAATGTGTTGTTGTATATGTATATATAAGTTGATTTTAAATTGAAACTGAAATTGAATTTGGATTTAAAATTGAAATTCAAAAGATGGATATTTTAAAATATTTTGGATTTTAAAAATATATGTATAAGATTTTATTTATATATATAATTGGTTTTATTATATTTTCTTGAAAGAAATTTATATATATATATATATATATAAATTTAGGTAAGTATTTATAAATTGTAAAGTAAATATAAAAGCTTATTATTAACATTTAAAATAAATAAAATTACTTTAATGACAAGTGTAATTAAATCAAGACACATTAGTAACATGTGTAGGCTAAATAACAATGCTAATGACAAATGTTGAGTTTTAAACATGTGTCATTTTTAATTTTTTTAATTTTATTTTTAACAAATCACAAATTTAACCTATAAATTCATCTACTTCTTCTCTTCATCCCTTTTTCCTATTCTTTGCCCAAAACAAAAGAAAACTATAGCCTATGACATTTCTTCAAACCCGAGTTTAAATCAAAAACCTGTAAACCAAACTTGCTCAAACCAGAAACAAAAGTCAATAGCCTGTAAATCAAGTATCAAAACCAAGATTTCATCTCTGTTTTAAATTAAAAACCTCTCAAAACAAAAGCCTGTACATTTTTCTTCAACCTGGACTCAAGGCAGTTTCATCTCTATTCCAAATGTTAGTCATCTCTATAGGTTAACAAAGCAAACAACATCAATTCTGTTTTAAATGCAAGATCATCTAAACATCAAAAGTGATTTCAAATTTCAGGTTTCTAGATCACAGCAATTTGAGTTCTTTTTCAAAATTCCAGATTTAAACTTAAAGCCTATGTACTGCTCTCTGTTTTACATGCCTGGTGAGTAACATCTCTTTTTAAAAAGCTTAAGTATGAATCTGGTTGCATGTTAATTTCTAGGATAAGTATGTATTGTGTATATATATATAAGTGCATTTTTCTATGTATATATATGAATGTATAGGTGGGTGTGCATGCTGTTGTATCTGTGTTTAGTTTCCAAGCTCAAGATTTAATCAAAATTCATTATCTCTTGATCTAACCTCTGTTAGGATTTAGGATTTAAACCAAATTTTTTTGTTTAATCATAGAGTAAGTTCTAAATTTATATTTAAGTGATTTAAATTTGAAATTGCTCTAGAAAACCAAAAGAACAGAACAAGCTTAAGATATGTAAAATTTCAAATATCTTAATTCATTGATTCAGGTATATAAACTTAATTCTTATCCAAAAACTTGATTTTTAAAAATGAAATCATAATTTTTTGTATTGGGTGGAGTGAGTAGTTTGCATTTGATCAGATTTTGTGTTTTGGGTGGTTTCTGATGATCTAAGCGATCGGGGAAGTCATAGTCTTAACTGGAGGTAGTGGAATGATCGATGAGCTCGGCAAAAATGGCAATAGGGTGTTCTAGTCACTATGGCGACGGTATGGGGTCGGAGTTGCCTGCAACCCTAGTTTTGGGCATGGTCGGAAATGTATTTACCCCGGCACCTCTGGTGGATCGAGTTCCACCAAATTGTGGGAACTGATAGCAGGGAGGTTGGCAAAGGTGTGGCTGGAGGCTCAGGCACTCCGGTGATCGACATTGTAGATTCGAGGGTTTTCCAGGTTTTGGTTTTTGTTCCAGGTTTGTGCTAGGGTGCTCGATTTCGATTTTGAGTTATTATCGCAGTTCTGATGATCAGAATCTGGTAAGGGGAGGATCATCGACATGAGAAAGGCATCATGGATGGTTAGAGGTGGCTACATTGCTGGTGCATATGCACGGCAATGGTTCTGTGTCAGTGTTGGGGTTTGTGGTTATGTCTCGATGTAGGTTTCGGGATAGTGGGGTATTGACTCGAGTAAGGCCTCGAGTAAATATGAGTGTGATGGTTTCCAGATTTAAACTTTAACATTTAAACAAATTCTTTTGATAAAAAAGAAAAGAAAAGGATTTCTTGGGTCAAGGCTCGAGTAGCCTTTGGGTTGAACCCGAAGTTGCATTTTTAAAACAGATTTTAAAAGTTTTTAAAAAGGGCAAGATTTTGAATTTAAATAATTTGGTTTAAAACTATTATAAATTTCTTTTATATAAGATAGGTGTTTCTTCAACATTTTTTTAAAAGGTTTGTAAATTGATTTAAATTTTGTTGAAGTTAAATTTGTTAATCATTTTAAATCTTAATTTGAAATGAAATTTAAAAGTAAATTTAAAAGTAAAATGTTTCAAAGGCATTTGTAAATGATAATTAAGTCATTTATGAAGGATAATATTTTATCATAAGTTAATTAGGATTTAATGATTTGAGATTTATTAAATTAATAAGGAAATTCAAGTATAATTAAGTTAATTAATTAATGATTAAGAATTAATAAATAAATAATAAGGGGTTGTAAGTTAATTAATTAAAGGTTAATTAATTTGTAATTAAGAATCATTAATTAGATAAGTTAAGATTATTAATTAATGATTAGAAATTTATTAATCAAGTAATTAAAGATTAATTAAGTTACAATTAAGCATTAATTAGTTAAGTAATTAGAGATGAATTAATTGGTTATTAATAATTAATTAATTTGTAATTAATAATGGTTAATTAAAGCATAATTATTTAAGGAAGTAATTAAAGGATGGTTAATGATTATAATTAAAAAAATCATTAACTAGGGATTATGAAATAATTAATTAACGTGATTAATTTAAGATGATTAATTAGATTAATTAAATCATTTGTGGAATTGGTTAAGTATAATTACTTAATGTAATAAAGTGTAATTACTTAGTGAAGTAATAAATGGGCAGTTACTAGATGTAATTAATTGAAGTATAATTAATTTATGGAAGTAATTTGGTTTTAATTACTTTGTGTAATTAATTGGAAGGATAATTACTTAGTGAAAGTAATTAAGGATTAATTACTTAGTGTAATTAATTAAAGAATTAATTAATAAAATTTATTTAGAAGTTAATTCGGTAATGTAATTAATTAAGAGTAGTTAATTACTAAATGTAATTAATCAAAGTTGATTAATGAATATGACTAATTAAAGATTAGTTATTAAATGTGATTAGTTAGAACAATAATTAAATAAAGAAGTAATTAGAGGATCATTAATTAATATAATTAATGAAGTAATTAAGGGTTGATTATAAAAGGATAATTAATCAATGAAGTGATTATAGAGTAATTAATTAATGTAATTAATTAAGGATTAATGTGATTAATTATAGTTAGTTAATTAATTAATGAGGGTAATTAAAGGTTAATTACTGTAAATGGTTAAGGATAATTAATTTGTATAATTAATTAAAGGCTAATTACTTAATGTATTTGAAGAATAATTAATCAAGGATGATTAATTAAGATGGACAATTAAAGGATGATTAATTAATTGGTTTGTAATTAATTAATGGTTAAGTAAGCAGGATTTATAGTAATGGCACCAATTAATTTAATTTATTTTAAATTAATTAGAGATAGTGTGATTGATAAATTTTTGTTATGAATGGCTGAATGATATTGAGTGCCTTAGATTGTTTGATACCTCTGATATGAGATATGTGCTGATCTGTGATATATATTGAATGCCTTGGTTGAATTGTGATGATATGGATTATCAGTTGGTGATAATGTGAGTAATCTATCTGTGTGAATATAGATAATGAATTAAATTGTTTAACTTAAGACAACTTGGCATTAAAAGACGGCATTTTGGATTTCGATGAGACCGGGATCGGGTTTCCAAATTTGTATCCGAAAACCACATCGATCCAAATTAAACGATAGGTCATGAATCTCAAGTGATGATCGAGATGAAGATTCAGCGTGCGAGGGCTATTGTCGTTAACTCTGAGGGTGATTCCAAAATGAGTGTAGCGAGATAGTGCCTTCGGTTTCCTTAGAACCCGGAACGAACTTGTATGGATTGAATGCTTTCAGAACATCATCACGTGGAAGATGAGCTTTCTAAGATAGATGTGTTCTATAAAGGTAATCGTAGCCTCAAGCCTCATCAATTGGGAATGGCTAAAACAGGGGAGGTGCGGCAAGGCTAAGTGAGTTGCGCTCAAGTAGGACAAGATTTCCCCTGTCTAGAGGTCCCTTTTTATTCGGCTGTGTGGGCAGTTGATTGCGACAACTGCTAGGGTTATCTAGTTTGGGACTATCCAGTAAGGGATGGTTCCGGCCTTATGTTGCAGGGGATTTAGGACGGATCCTCAGTACGGTGATCTAGGCCACGTACTATGACGGGCGGTACTCCAGTAGCTCTGCCATTGTATGGAATCCAATCTCCAATAAGTGCCTACGTTTTGATTGTGCTCAACTATGTTGGAACGTGAGATGTAAGCATTCCAGCTATTTCTGCATTTTGTTTGAAAACCCTAGACCCTACTATAATATCACTGGATTTTCTATCAAATGTTTTGGTTATCATAAGATAAAAACATTTTCATTTTTATGTGCGGGATGTCATACGAGATACCTTTTGTTTTTAATAGTTTCCAAAGTAAGCAACTTTAACATGTTACTCACACCAGACCCATGTCTGACCCGAAGTTTATTTTCTATTTTCTTAAAGTCTTGGGTACTCAAATTTTTACAAGTAGCCAAGGGATTCAGGTTAGCTTTGACGAATACTGGAGGAGATTTGGAGCAGGAGGCTTTAACGTTTATTGATATATAGTGTTTCCGTTGTGTTGGTATCTCTGTGTTGTATTGTGAAATGTATGATAGATGGGTGTTTATAACTGTCTAGTATGTGATGTATAAGCTGAGTAATTCTGATAGATGTTGTATATTATGTAATACTTATGTGATCAATATAATTTATTCATTCCATTGTGAGATTCTGATGTTGCTTAGTTCTTTCTTCTCTATCTTTTCTCTTTTCTATCCCTTTCTTTCTTAATAATGATGTGTCTTTCTATAGAGAGAAAGGCGGGTCGTTTCATTTATACATCATCTTATCCTTCCTTTTTAGCATCCCTTCCTACATGGCATCCATCTCTATCTCATATCTGGTGATGAAAACCAAGGTCTGATTAGCACCTAAAGAAGCCTCCTGACTTCCTTCATGCTGACTCCTCTCCGTTCTCTGTCTCCTCGTTGATTGCTTAGTCATTGCTTCCCAAAATATGATCCTTTAGCCTTCCAAATCTGAACTCCATATCTGGTATAGCAGGTACTAGTCCCTCTCAGCGAAAGCACCAAAGTGTTTGTGCCAAAATTGGTCACAAACCCCAGAAGTAGTGAAAGCACCAGCGTTTATACACAAATCCAATCAATATCTTAACACAGATTTCAGATTCAGATAATGTAGAGACTAAAAATGAATAAATAACAAAATTAAAATGAAAGAAAGTAAGAGAAGACATGAGATTTATTGTGGTTTGACTATCTCAGGCTTACGTCCACTTTGAATTGATCCTTTTATTCCTTTTATATTGAGATTACAATTACAAGCCTTTAAAATAAGTAAACAAAATGGCAGAGTTTCGTCTATAAAAGCAAAAGAAGAAGATCCCTTTTTAGTTGGCATTGAGATGCTATTTATAGGTGCATATTTGAAAATATCCACCCTAAAACGTGGATTACCTCTTCTCATACATAGGTGGGCCCACTAGATCAATCTAGAGTCGTTTGGGATCGATCCCGATCGATCTAAGTTTAATTCGTATCGACCACAAAATAGTCTAATGAAGCCGAGATCGATCATGCATGTTCTTGAGTGAATAAGTAGAAACTTATGAAAATTTCATAGCATTTCGACTTATAAAATGAGAGTTATGATCGATCCAAGTTTGTATTTGCCAACGCAGGCTGAAATCTTCGTATCAATCTAGAGCTTCATATCCATCATATTACATGTCCCTCAATTCATATCCATCGGTCCCTGTATCCATATCCATCAAATCGAGTCGAGTCTCATGCACAAATCCATGTTGAGCACTTCTTCCCTTGATCGGTTTATATCAATCGATACGAAGTGTGCCTTCATATCCATCCAATGTAGCTACCCTTCGTATCCATCGGTTTGCTTTCCTCTTCGTATCGATGCCTGCGTCCCGCCATCCTTCGTATCGATCCATGAATGGTGCCTTTCGTATCCATCCTTTACGCCTATCTTCATATCGATCCCTAATCTGGATCGATGCATACTATGATCAATCTGAAGAAAAGTGAATTTCCCATATCTATACCCATGCTGATCGATACAAAAGCATCAATCCGAAGTAAATAGTTAAGCTCATATTGATAGATACGAACCGTATCAATACGAACTGATTTCCCATGAATATTGATCCATCCATATCTTGAGCATAGGAACTCCATTTGACTTGAAATTTGAAATACAGTCTTTCCTAGCCTTGTTCATCATTCCTAATCAATCTCATCTTGATTGGAGCTTAGTCCAATTTTGACGGTATCGATCATAGCCTCGTTTCCAATTCGATCTCCAATCTTGATATCCATCCTTTTTAACCAATATGTTGACATCCCAGCTTTGTCCAAAAGGTGGGTAAATAGCCATTAGTTTTATACAGTGGATAGATGTTTGGACATAGAAACCCAAAGTACCCAAATGTGGACCTGTTACGGCTAATCGTTTTGCAGATTTCGCGGTGCATCGGACGCCAAAATACACAAATGAATATACTATGGATATCAGCATGACGAGACAAACAGAATGGTAGATAGATATGAACAATATGATCATCCTATCAAAAGTCAATATTCGTTGTCAAAATGCCGCAAAACCGTCGAAAATAAGATAAACGGGGCTATAGCAGTCCAAATTTGGCTAAACGAAATATGACGTCTCACTTAGAAAATGATTTACATTTTTTCTTATATAAAAATATTCAGGTTTCAAAAAATATTTTATTTGTAACTGGTTTTAAATTGAAATTGAAAATTACACAACAGAACTAACTTACATAATTTCCCATAAAAAATTTCCGTTTGCTATGTTTAAATAGGCGTGTTCCAAATATCCAATTTTCATTTCTAAGTTTAATTGTTTATTTTCAAGCAAAAATTAGTTAATTACATTATAAAACCGTTAAAATTTATGTTATATAAGTGCGTAGGTAACTAAATCGGCCTCTTATATGAATGCAAACGTAGTGATAATAGAAAAGTGTATGCAAACATCCTATTATATGATGCAATAGTTAGTTCAATTTTAAGAGCACCCCCTTGAATTTTGGCAACCGAACAGTCCCGTTCTTTTTTTTCTTATCTTCCTACCGTATTCGCTTTTCCCCTCGTTCCACTGCGTCTTTCTTCTTCGTCCTTTTAGGTCTTCACAAGTTTTTTTCACGCAAGGAATCCAATTAGTTTTCCTTTAGGTCCTAAAGTCTCTTCTCTCGGTTTGGCTTCAAGAAACAAGACAAGCTTATTTATGAAGCAGAAAAGAATTGACAAGAAATAATCAAACCCTAACCCTGAACCGATTGAATCCGACTCCAATTCACCAAACCCTAACCTTAATTCGTCATGTCATCCTCAAGATCTTTCCTTCAGCTACATGTTTGAAATCCCCAAACCGCGTGTCCAAGGTAAAGGCAAGGAAGGGGCCATGTCGTCGTCTTCGCTGCCACTATTGTGTAAATCCTAATTTTTTGGATATATCTTATGTCCGCATTTCGTGAGGTAAATTGTGTTCATTGTTCTCAGACTTTGATTTTTCAATATTTTACTTCCCCTGTTTTACTCTTTTTTAATGTAAGGTGGCTTATTGCAATCGTGCAAATTCATATATTAGCTTTCTAGCAGATTAAAAACATGAATATGTAAAAATTATCATAGTAGATTTGCACACCATTACCTATATTTTAGCTGTTTAATATATACTCTGCCGACGATAATCATATATGTTTCCTGTATATTTTGTACATTTCTTCCTATTTTTGATAAAAACAAAATTTCTACCATTAGTTGTTCATTGTACTGTCTAGTCTTTAATTTAATTTAATACCGAATCATCTTAGACATTTAAACTATGTTTCAGCTACAAACTTTGATGGACTCTATGTCATCATTTCAACAGATCCATACACGAATGTTGAATTTGCAGTGTCAGTATGAAGGTACTATTATTACTTGTCTATATATACCAAAGTGTACATGATTACTTGTTTTTTGATTTAGATAGGAAACAAGAATTTATATTTTTAGTGTTTATTTTTCTTCCCAATTTTTTGGATTACGCTTACTATATGATCTTACTTTCGTCGGTCTGTTTTGCATACTACTTTAGGCATATCAAAGACTGAAGCAATTTTTTATGCTAATTAACTAAGCTTTCAAGATAGAACCATATATCTAACTGTTGCAACGATCTGATAAATATGATGAATTTTAGTTGCTGTTATTTACACTATTAGTCACTATATTTTTACTCTGGTTTTCATTTGATGAAAATAATTACTTTGTAGTCCTATAAAATGGTTCAATTAAATTGTTGAAGGAGCTCTCCTTATTAGTTGAAGTATCGAAATATAGTTAAATCAGCAGTACCATAAATTTTAAATCAAAAGTCGGTTTAGCTCTCTTTTTTCTATGGGGTATATTATACAACAATTGGATTGTGTTCAACTTTGGATTCGAGCATACTGCAAATTGCACTTTTGGCCATGTTGCACTAAGATAATCTAACATCTTAGCAAAAATGGTTTATGTCACCTGTATGCTCCACCATTGGTAGTAAAACATACATTCCAAACACATGAACATTTTTCCATAGTTTATAGAAGAAGTTGCTAACTTTAGGTTAACATTGTTGCTACATCTAAATATCTGATTTGGTGAGGAATATTTGAGTTTGAATTCAAAACTATTAAAAATTATCGGTCAAAAAAGGTAGACAGTAGTTGTAGAGTTTACAATAGAAATGAAATGAATTAACTTGGGAAAAAATTCATATGTTTATTGATGCTAGAAAAGTGTTGTAAATAGTATTTGCCTTTGTAGATATGTAATACATGGATTATTTACACGAAATGACACACAGCTAGAGGTGCATTCATTCAATAATTATCAATGCATAACATTACCGCTATAAACACAAATTTTATTACAGATAATAATGTCGAACTGAAGACATGTATATGCTTTGTAAGTACAAATGTCGTTTGCAACCTTTATTAAGGATTTTTTAGGTAAGGAGGGTAGATGACTTCAAGAATAAGTTGACTGGTACTATTCAAATTATTACGTAACATGATTTAGATGGCCATGCAAACCATGTCATTCCTCACATATATTTGGGTGAATAAAATTTAGTAATTATATACCTTCAGCTACCTGGTTTTCATAAACAGGAAATATTTGTATGTTTTTCACATCAAAAGGTTAAAGTTCTTACCATATAGGAAGCACTAATATAGATTTTTGGAATCATTAGTTAACCAGTCATAGACATTTCTTATATTTCAACATATTTTCAGTACTTTCTCTCGAATTCTTATTTTAGTTTGCATAAAATTGGTCGTTCGCATATAGCTTACGTACAAGTGATTATCAAAGAATAAACCAAAAATATTCTATAGTTTTTTTTAGGGTATTTAAAAAAACACTGTAAATTCATGCATAATCTTGGTTTCATATGATAGCTGAAGGTAAAAATGTTACAAATGGAAAATTTACGGAGAGACTTCTCAAAACTTGATCATATAGAGGTATCAATTATTGAACAAGGCCTATTTCATATTATCATTTTTTAAATGCTTTATTTCAGTTTGGTTATTCATGATTATCTATTATTAGTTACCATTGTAGCTTTTAGGTATAATGCTTTGTAATTTGTTGGCTTAATGACCGATGACAAAAAATTTCACATTCACCTTTATTTTATTATATGAAAAATATAGTGGGAATTGTTAAACACATTTATACAGTACTATTAGTACTGAGTAGGAAATAGTTTGCTCTGAGACCCCCTTCATTTTTCACCTTTCATTTTTCATTAAAATGGAATTAGATTGCGCCAAATGTATTTTTGCACACAACAGTCATGGAAAAATTTACAGTTTTTCTCAATATTGTTTCATTTTCAAACAGTTAGGGATGTACTTCGATATATCTTATATTATACTTCTTCCACTCTGACTGAGTTCCAATTTATGCTTCAGAGTGTGAAATAGGAAATAAATGCACTTATATTTATTTCGTCACAGTATTCCTATCTCCTGGTATTTGTATAATTATGATTTTAAATCCCTAAAATGGTCCAAATTTTTTGAATACCGGTCATACATTACTTTTGGTCAGGTTTATTTTACTTTGCATTGTCCTACCTTTCATTTTTGGTAACCTACTGCATGAGTTACAAACAAGTCATGTTCGTTATGTCCATCTTTTCATTTCCATACCTGCGTAACGTATAAGGAAATATGACAAACCAGGTGTACATTGCAGATCATTTTTATTCCCACCTTATGTTAGGTGGTTACATGAAACATGCAATGGTAAACCAAGATTTTGGATAATGTTAAGTGGATTGTCACTATTTTTTCTTATATCTTTCGACTAGAAACTGTTAAACATAACAATAGTTTATAATAGTTAGATATAACATATTTCATTTCCAGTTGTAGTAAGATGGTCATGCTTTTCTTCTTCAATATTACAAAACACTTTTAACAGTTTTAAAATATTAGCTTCCCTAGATTGCAACTGCCAGTAAAGTATTAACAGTTTTTTGGTTATACCACAGTTTTAGCGCTAATAATTATGTATATTTTAACGCCATATATGAAATAAATTATCAAGCCATCCACAAATTACTGTACCGAAAAATAATGTTGTCCTACGCCTTTACCTGGAAATTATCATTGCTTCTTTGTTGAACTGCAATCTATGATTTGTTTTTTTTCCATCTATCTATTATTTAAACAGCAAAAGAGAAACCAAATTATCTATGTGACGACAGTTGTCCTATTTTTAAAACACATAACCAAATTATCTATGTGACGACAGCTGTCCTATTTTTAAAACACATAACCAAATTATCTACGTGAAGACAACTGTCCTATTTCATACGTTCAGATATGCAGAGGTAGGAATATAGTACGGTTAGGTGTTTTGGCATTTAGTATTAACTCATTGTTATATGTACATTTGAGGATTTTTAGACACTTCCACTCACCTACGTAGAAGCTACGGTTTGATGTATATCAAATTTAGTGATTCACAAGTTGGAGAACCAACCTACAATACATGATCCATTCTATTCAATTTTTATTACACATTACTGCAATTTCATTGGGAATTACTATGCCCTGTTTTAACATCAAGTTGCTCTCATTTTCTAGATTAAGCTGTCATTGAAATCGATTTTGGGGAATTATTCGCACGTCCACTTGCCTACTCTGAAGCAAGGGTTTCCATGTTTTGAATTATTTCCACACAGGTACAATTTCATTGTATTCAGTATTTTGTTGCCAGCTTTCCTTTTTAGCAGTTGATGGTTTGGAAGTTTGACTTGATATTAATATTACATGTAAGTAACGATACTATTACAGAAAATTAAGGTTATACTATTACAAATAATTGAGGTTATTAAGATTTATTTTCTGTCTGTTTATATTCGTGTACCAGAAAAACAATTAAATAAGGTGGTTGCTTTCATGAAATGTTTGCAGTGGACTATTTGCAATTTCAGAAAAGGGGCTATCTGATTTGGAATAAGGTTACGTAGTTTAATTACGTCTAGAAGCCAACATACATCACTATTCAATTTTTCATCTTACAAATATATAGCTCTGCGAACAAAGTGTATAGGTTTCTAAATCCGATGACCTATCTAATTTTGTAAATTTTACAAAAACACATTTTACTTCCCTTTCTTCTTTCAGATGGTAATGAATACTTGGATGAGAAAGTACCCGGTGGATATTCATTAATAGTTTATTCTCCTCTACATTGTGATTATATATATATATATATATATGTATGTATGTATGTATGTATGTATGTATGTATTTATATGCAGGGTTCTATTAATTAGAGTATTTTGTATTTAAAGTTAAGTTGGACTCGAGTGAAAATTTCTAGCACATGGAAATCCATATTTCAAAGCAATAGTTAAAATATATGTTTTAAAAATTCGTGTTCAATTATAATTTTGAAGAGGTTAATTTTTTAAAATTAATCCCATTTTTTGCAGAGATGTTATTTATCGTAAAAATTAAAATTATCCAAAATTTTGTATCATTTTTAGTAATGCAACTCAAATTTGATAGACATGCTAAAGAGGTGCTACATAAGTAGGTGCCATTTATACCAGCTTAATGTTCTCATACTAATTCAGTTTTTTAATACTATATCCAACATAATAGTTTATAATACGCAGCATTCACCTTCAAGCAATTATCACCTGAAATCATAATAATATTAACAGGAATTTTGAATCCTTCATAACATTCACCTTATTACATTGTTTTTTATTATCACTTCGTAGTCTAGATTGCACTTTGCAGTAATTATCAAATTGGAATATCTTAATCGTATACGGTCAAACATTTTTATATGAATGTAATCATAGTGTTTTGGCTTTTAGTAATATTTGTACATCCACTATAACAACTTATACAAAATGAGTAAATAAGGTACGAATCTGCATGTTTGCGGTATTTTAAGATAATACGATCTAATAGTTTTTTTTGTACAGAGAATGCTGATGATGCGTTAACTTGGTCTACTACGGTTATGAGTAATGGCAAGCTGTAAACGTAGTGACAACTCAGCTTTTTAGAAAAATAGGCATGTTCGCATTTGTGGTCTTATTCTTTAGCTGCACTTCATACTCAGGCAATCAAATATCTTCACTTGTGTACATCATTTTGTTTATTTTTTCTCTTATATTTTGAATAATTTTCTTTTTATTTTGCGGATTAGATATAAAAGTGACAATGTTCCTGCATTCTGCAGATAATTATGAGTGAGTTATATACTTAGTAGGAATAGTAGTATGATTTAGTGATGTAGTTCTTATTCCTTTGAATGATATATTGTAATATCGCACCTCATATGCTTCTTGCTAACATATACTAATGACATAAATGTGTTTGGTCTAGAAAAGGTGGATATGAAGCTGCAGTTGGATTTTTCAGTATCATCAAACGACATGGTGAATTAGAACTGGATATTTTTTCCAATATGATATTAGTTCTTCTGGTTGCATTTTTGGAACTATTTTATTTATTTAACTAATATATCATACATCATACATTTCAAAAGGTAATGTAACTTATAGTATCACTTAGTTTACTCAGTCATATCATTTGTAAAATAATAATTATTACTATATTTAGATCTACTTTGTGAACTTTTCCATATTCAAAACTAATATAAGCTGCCTGTTCATAATGAGCAAGTTTTTGATCATTTTCTTACCTAAGTACAAACTAAATAAATTAATTGACAGCTTTTAGTCGTACAATCCTACATGAGTAGCGTCTAGATTTTGATAGTTTATTACTCGGTACTGTGATAGTATCATCTACTCTTTTTCTATTACAGATCAACCTTTGTTAGTGCGAAATGGTCTCCTCTCTTATTTTTTGTGAAGTTATGAAAACTACACTAAATCGATAATTTATGCTGAACAAATTGAAGAAGAGAGTACTAAAAAATTCAAGATATTTTACGGTTGTAGTTTTCATCACTAAAATCATTCTATATTATAGCTAGTTCTTTGTTGGTTTAATTTTTTTGGTAATTGGCATAACTTTTTGTGACTATCAGGTTAGGATAAATTTTGATTCTTTATGACTGTGCTAAAGATGCATTGTCTACTCAAATGCTATTCTATGGATTTCATGTTTACGATTTCAGTTTATGCCATCTTAGTAAATTTGTAAAATGCATTACCATGACATCAGAAAATGCATTCTACATTATGAATATAATAGTAAATACTTATGTTGACTGTTAGTGTAATCATGCAAAACGAATGTTCTAATAATAATAATTACTGGAAATGTAATAATCTAGCACAATTCAATAAAAATACAATGTCTGAACATGCACACAAAATGTATTCGTATCTTAATTGGTTTTAACTCCATATTTTCGAATATAATTATGAATATGCATTCAAAAAAATAGGTGGGCCTATAAAGTTTGAGATGGGTTTCATGATGGAAGAATATATAAATAATTTTAATATCTTAAACATGATTTGAATCATGATTCAAATTGGGAAAGTTACAATAATAAAAAAGCTTGGGTTGCAAATTCAATTTTATTTACCAATAAATGGACAAAACATAAAAATTATTGTTTACATTCAGTAAATGCTCAAATAATGAATTTAAGAGTATACTAAGAATATATTTATCATAAGCTAAGTGTTTAAAATGGTTAAAATTGTAATCTGTTTCCAAATCAAGAAGTCTCAGATGTAGGAGGTTAGAAAACAAATTCTACGAAAAACTATTTTAGTGCTTAGTTACTTAGCTTTTAAGCAAATTAGATTCACTCATTTTAAGGTGTTATCTACAAGTACTCATCCTTATACATAGTGAAAGAGTTTTTTAAAATCTAACTCTTGGCTAATACAATCAATAACGTGATTTACAAAATTGATTTGAAGAACTGTACTACCTAGCTAACATTCTTTTATACACATATGACTATACCTCATCATTCCACAAGAATTGAAGAAGGTGTGAAAATCTAATTAGCTAGAATCAACCATGTCAAACAATGAATATTAAAATCCAATGTGAATATGAATTTCTGAAGAAAAATATCAAGGTTTATTGCCAAAAGGAAAGAGAAAGTGTGTGTTGTGTGCATTCAGGAAAAATCTATTATAGGTAAATACATGTCGAAGCATGTATTTACTATGCTTCTTCTATTATGTTAGATGGAAAACTTATCTGTCCCATCTTCAATGTTGTCTAAATTCATAATTTCCATAATTTATAGCTTAAATTTTACAATAATGTCCGCTTATCCCTTTCAAATTTTATTGAATATTTAAATTAACATCACGCTCATTTAAAAAATATAATCTAACATAATATCCGCATGCAATTTTTGCTCTTATTGTAACGACCCATAATTTATATTAATTAAAATTTGTATATTTAATTGAATTTAAATATTAACAACTAAGATTTGTAAGTCGAATAAATTTTATTTCGAATAATTGGATTTAATTGGATAATTAAATCGATAATTTAATAGTTGAAATTACAGAAATAATTGAAAATTGGGTTTAATATGATTGAAAATGATTTGTAAAATTTTATTTAATCATATTGGAGTTAGAATGATGTTATAGAACTTTTAAAATCTAATTTAAAGTTAATTTGTGAAAATTGAATATTTTAATATTTAATTGACGAGTTAAAATAGCCATTTTCCAAACAGTCTCAGATTTCTACGAAACCAATTTCATCGGATCCGTAATGTTATATTATTGTATGGTTTCAAATTTCGTGTCAATCGGATTTACCGTTTGTCCGGGGCAAGCCAAAACGCATAAATATTAGTTTAACCGATTTAATTTAAATTTGATCGTTTATTCCCGTAACTCGCACAGATGGTCGAATTGGCTCCCAAAACATATTCCATTGTGTCCAGAACGTAGGGTAAACCCTAGAAACGCCAGTCACCGCGCGAGATTTGGAGTTCGGAAAATTCGGGATGAATAGTGTTTTTGGAAATTTTCTATAAAAGCACCTCTATTTTTCTTATTTGCTTAAACCCTAGCTAAAGCTTCAGGCCCCCGGCTACAAATTTTTAATGGCCGAAAATGGTCAATCTTCTTCCCCTCCGATCTCCTCATCCATCGACATTCACGAGAAACTTTCAACTACAAAAATGTAGAGCTCCTCGAGCTCGACAAATCCAACGGTCGATCTACTTTATCAACGATGAGGGGATGAGAAAGTGGGCCGTGCTCCCTGCCGTTTGCGCACATTTTTTCCAAGCCCTAGGGCAGCCGAGCTTACTTGTTTTCGAGCTATGGGTAGCTCGCGTGATGGGCATTGGAGTGGTGGAGCTCGATCGATCTATAGCACGTCGAAGAGGTGGCGTTAATTCGAGGCAAGTGGCGGCTCCATGGGTATTGATGCGTGAGTATGAACTGGGGAAGGAGAAGTAGGAACACGCGGCCTGATAAGCTCAGTTCGAAAATCAACGGCTGTGATGAATTAGGTTAAAATATAATAAATAAAATTGTAAATTTATATATATATAAATTTATATAAACTTTATAACATCGTATCTTATTCATACGAGGTCGAAAAATTTCGAAACGACTTGCGTTGGCTTCGTTTTGTCGAGCACTACGCTATGGAACTGGATTGGAGTCGTTTGGAGCTAGTTTAAATTTCGGATAAAATTAAACGTGTGTTTAATTTTATTCGAAATAAAACGCTGAAACTGAATTGGAAACGAGGTGAGAACTTCTCACTCAATCGAATAGTTTCGATTTAAATTTTAAATAGTTAGATTTAAAATTGATGATTGTATGCCTGGATGATAATTTATTATCTGTTGATGATTGAAATAGACATTATACGCCGTATATTAAGCGGATGTTATTTATTAAAAACATATACCGCGATATTCCATCTTGATTGGAATTGGTATTATTTATGTACTTGGAGTTGATTTCCCGCATTATATAGCGGATGAGACCCTATTGCGCCGCATAATAGCGGATAGTATTTTATAAATCCTATATACCGCGATATTCCGTATTGGAACGGAATTGGTATTGTGCTAACATCTATGGATGCAGGGAAACAGGTTGGAGGGATCCAAGTATTATTTGATTACAGATATTGTGATATTTGTTGATTATCATATACTGATATATGATGTTTTTGTTGGCGTGATTGACTATTTGGTATGTTGCATTATTGGGCCAATTTTGGAATTATAAAAAGATTTTAAAGTGATTTTTGAAAATATACGTTTTATTAAATTTAGGAATTGATTTATTTTAAATAAATAAACGTTATAAATTTTAATGTTATAAAAATTATGATTTTTTGTAAAATATAACCGAAATGTGATTTTTGAAATAAGTAGTTGATAAATTTATAAAATAGTTTAAATTGGGATTTTTGAATTTATATAAAGGATTTATAAAATTGATATTTATAAATTAAAATATAGGAATTATAAAACGAGTTTTATTAAGTGTTAAAATGAAGTATAAATGGATTTCATAAGTAAATGGAATTTATAGATTTATAAATTGGGAAGTTATAAAATGAATAGATTTTTGTAAAATAAAAGATTTATAAGTAATTAACTTATAAATCGGATTTTGGCATTTTAGTTGAGATTTTCGAATAAGTATAAATGGTTTATAGATGAAATTTATAAAATATAGATTTTATAAATCGAAATAATGGAATTATAAAAGGAGTTCTATTAATGTTGAAATGAGGTATAAATGGAATTTTATAAGTAGTAAGATTTTTAAATTTTGTAAATTGAAGTCTTTACAAAATATAAATGGGAATTTATTGTAACGACCCAGAATTTTTAGAAATTAAAATATGAATATTTAATTAATTTTAAATATTAAGAAGTGAATTTATAAGTCAAATTTATTTTTATTTGAATTTTTGAATTTAATTGGATAATTAAATCGATAATTTAATATGTTAAATTATGGAAATAATTGAAAATTGAGTTAAATATGATTGAAAATGATTTGTAAAATTTTATTTTATCATGTTGGAGTTAGAACGATATTTTAGAACTTTTAAAATCGAATTAAAAGTTAATTTGTGAAAATTGAATATTTTAATATTAAAAATCGACTAGTGAAAATAGTCAATTTTTGAACAGTCTCAGAATTGAACGAAACCAGTTCCATTGGATCCGTAATAGTTAGTTATTACCGGATTTCAAATTTCGTGTCAATCGGAGTTACCGTTTGAGCGTGGCAGCTCGAAACGCATCGATTTGTTTTTAATTTAAATTTGACGAGTGAAAATAGCCATTTTTCAAAAAGTCTCGGATTTCGACGAAACCAGTTTCATCGGATCCGTAATGTGATATTATTGTAAGGTTTCAAATTTCAAGTCAATTGGATTTACCGTTTGTCCGTTACGAATTAAAACGCCTAGAAAATCGCTTAAATCGGTTTAATTCAAATTGAGCGTTTACAGCCATAACTCGCACATACTTCCGAATTAGCTTCTGAAACCTATTCCATTGTGTCCGGAACTCGGGGTAAACCTTAGAAACGCTGGTTTCGGCGCGTAAATCGGAGTTCGGAATTTCTGGATGAATAGTGATTGAAAATCTCCTATAAATACCCCAAAATTCACAAAAATAAATAAAGAAAAAATTGAAACCCTAATATATTGAGCAGCCGCCTATATGAATTCAATGGCCGAAATTGTCCCAAATTCATCCCCTCAAATCTTCCAATCCGTTCATCGATTCAACGAATCTCCAACTAGTAAATTGAAGAGCACAATGCCATCCACACATCCAACGGTCAAGATCTGGATTGGAGCAACGTAGTGGTCGAAATCGAGGCTCAAAGGCCTGCCGTTCATGCTCGAACCGCGTGCTACAGGGATGGCCGAGCTCTGCAAAATTATGGCCGAGTGTAGCTAGTGGTATGGCCTTCGACATGGTGGTGATGTGATCGAGTATAGGCGAGTGATTGAGGCGTAAATTTAAACCCTAATTCTATGTATATGGGTTCTATGCGCGTGTGATGGTCTGGAGAAGATGGATAGGGGGGGAAGACGCACGGATCTGAAGGTTGTAGTGGATGGACGGCCCAGATGCAAGTGAGGGTTTTGTATAAAGAAAACGTATATTTGTTATTTAAATCGTGTTCAAACTTCAAAAATTTATAACTTTTTCATACGAGGTCGAAAAAATGCAAACTCAGTTGCGTTGGGATCGTATGGACGAGCACTACGCGATGGAGTTGGTTTGGAGTCGTTTGGAGTTAGTGAGAATTTTGGGTAAAATTAAACGTCCGTTTAATTTTATTCGAAATAAATCGCTAAAACGAAATTTAAAACCAAGGTGAGAACTTCTCACTCAATCGAATCAGTTTCGATTTTATTTTAAATAGTTAGATTTAAAATATTTGAATGCATGTTTGAATGTTGATTGATATCTATTGATTGTTAAAATAGACATTATACGCCGTTAGTAAGCAGATGTTATTTATTAAAAACATATACCGCGAATATTTCATAAACAGTGAAATTGGTATTATAAATAATATCAATATATATATATTGGCATATGTATATATTGCAGTTGATTGATTTCCCGCATTTTTTTTTGTTTAGCGGATGAGACCCTATTACGCCGTTATTAAGCGGATAATATTTATTAAAAACATATACCGCGATAATTTCGTACTGGAGCGAAATTGGTATTGTGCTAATGTTTTTGGATGCAGGAAAACAGGTTGGAGGGATCCAACTGGATTCCTCAACAGTATTTATTTGATTATGGATATTTTGATATTCATTGATTTTCATATCGATATATGATATCGTTGTAGTCGTGATTGACTATTTGGTGTGTAGCATCATTGGACCCAGATTTTGGGATTTTAAAATGATTTTTAAAGTGATCTTTAAAAATATAAAATATAAAATATTTTTGGAATTGATCCATTCTAAATAAATAAACGTTATAATTTTTAAAGTTATAAAAATTATGATTTTTAAGAAATATAGTTAAAAGCTGATTTTTTGGAAATAAGGAATTAATGACTTTATAAAATAGTTAAATTGGGATTTCTGAAATAATTGTGAAAAGTTTAAATATAGGATATATAAAATTTGATTATTCTATAAATCAAAAGGATGAAGTTTTTAAAGGAATTCGAAGACGTTTTAAAATATTAATATGAATTGATTTATATAAGAGATTTATAAATGGATATTTATAAATTGAGATATTGAAATAATAAAACGAGTTTTTATAAGTGTTTGAATGAAGTGCAAATGGATTGCATAAGTGAATGGAATTTATAGAATTATAAACAGTGAAGTTATAAATGGAATTTTATAAACAGTAGGTTTATAAAATTTATAAAGTTATTGAAAGAATGAATTTTGGATAAATAAACAATCTTATAAATTAGAAGATTTATAATTATGAAGTTTAAAAGGAACGATTTTGTAAATAATCGTTTTATAAGTATTTAACTTATAATATGAACTTTTAGTTTATAATTGAGTTATAAACTGGAATATGTTAATAAAAGAATTTATAAAAAGGAAGTTTTTATAAATAAATAGAAATTGAATTTATAAACGTTGTTTTATAAATTCGCAAATGACTTATTTTGATAAGTAAATTGTTGAAACCTATTAATGGAGTTATATTCACATTTTTGAATCGTGAATAATCCTTTGAATCAAAAATGAATAAAAGGATGAAATTGTTAATGAAGTATATTCACGTTTTTGAATAGTGAATAATACGTTAAAGAAATTGTTTTAGATGTGATGTTTTAAATAGAATTAAAACGATCTAACGATGTTTTAAAATGTGTTACGATTCGAAACCATAGATTTCAACATTCATTGTTGAAATAGACGTTTTCGAGAAATAAAAGGGAAATGGTGGACTATAACACTGTTGTTATAGTAAATGATTTCCGAAAGGAAATGTTTTGCATAGTATTGGGATTTATATATCTATTTAATTTTGAATCCCTATACTAGTGATTTTGGGTTGTTGTAACGATGTTTTACGCAACATTCGTTTTGGTCCAAATAAATATGTTTAAAAGAATGATTTCCTTAAAGAATGAAATATATACTTAATTTCGATTTAAGTATATTGAATATTTTCTAAGTGTTGAAAATAAATAAAATTTGTGAATTACTTATGAATAAATAAGTATGGAAATGTTTTCCAATATAAAGTGAATATTTTGAGAATTTATCTTTTTGAAGATAAATTGAAAAGGAATATTGAAATGAATAATTGAAATCAAATATTCATAGGTATTTTGGATTGTAAATTCTCTATTGAATTTATAAATGAAATTGGAAAATGGGTTTAAAAAAAATAAATGTTGATTTATTTTTGAAGTATTGAAATTATATATCTTGTAAAGATATTTTGGAAAATAAATAATTTGGGAAAATTATTTGGAATCTGGTGATGTGTGCATATTCAGTGATAATTCAATAACCGACTATCAATATTTCCCTTTGAATGGGTAATTGATGTGATTTGTTTGAATGTGAATGCTACACTTATTTTTGAATAAGCGCTCACTATTCGGGTTAACCGGGAAAGGACCATGGGGTCGTATAACCCATTCCGAATATGTGATACGTCGTTGTGAATTGCATTGAAGATCGGTGTTGAAGACCGAGTATTTGTGAAAACGATAGGATGACCTATCGATTGTCTCTGCACTGGGTAGCTCCTGGTATAGAGATTCCTTAAGTGATGGGAAATTCGATCGGGATTGTGAATACCCGGATTGCAAGGGCTTCGTAAGAAGTACTATCGGTTTTGTTCGAGCCCGGAACAGACTTGTATGGATTGTATGTCTGACATTACAAGTTGAGATGTAAAGCCGATTTCTTTCAAATATATTTCTGTTGGTGGCGGAGAATTTATTCTTTTAGCTTAACACCCTTCTCTGAGACGTACGTGCTCAGAGGTTATATAGCTGAATGTTATCAGCGATATATTCCCAATTTGGTAATGTGGTATGCTGAGTGATGCTGAAATCATCATTGTGTTGATTATTTGTGATAGGATCGTTTATTTGATCGTCTATCCTTGTGATCATTGTGTTGATCATTTGTTGACCCAAAGCATGGCTTTTGTATAAAGTATGTCTTTGTGGACGTGAATTCGTCGAGCCTCACACCCCGTGAATGGTCAAAACAGGAAAGAAGCAGCAAGGTTATGAGGGGTAGCACCCTTTAGGATGTGTCCATTTCCTTCTAGAAAAGGGTGGTATCATGGTATGGAGCCCAGATACTTACTCATGTTGAAAACACTTTGTTATGATTGTGTGAATTGATTACGAGCGCTCGGTGAAAAGGTCCCAAAGGACCGGGGGATGGCATATTCGGTCAGTTGTTACTCAGTTAGGGGTAACCCGGCCTTGTGTTGGTAGAGATCCGGTTTGGTTCTCGGGGATGTCCATCCAGAGGCATTCTCATGTGGCAATGGGAAGTTCCTTGGCCTGATCATTCGTTGGAAATCCAAAGAAACAATACGAGACTTGTACGGTTTTAGTTGTATAACCTGCTATGGAATGTGGCGGTAACCTGCTATTGAACATAGTTAGCTATAGTAGGCATACGATAATGGTCGTATGTTGGCTAAGATTTATATTCTACTTTCGAAATAATTTTTCCTACACTATACACTAATAATAATATCAAATGTTATTTTAAATGCGTATCAAGCATCTTTGACTATCATAAGGAGAAATCTCCTCCGATTCTGCGTTTGCATTGTGTGTGTGTGCGAGAGGCCTTATGGTAGTCTCATTTTTAAAAGCATTGCGAATTGGATTTAAAAATATTCCTCTATTTTGATTTTAAAGATAAATAAACTGTTTTGAGTTCTCACACCAGTCACATGACTGACTTGGAGTTTATTGTTTTCCTTCCTAAACTCTGGGTGCCCACCAATTTCCACACGGGCAGTCAAGAGTTAGGTTTATCAGGATATTCTGGATATTCTGGAGTTGCTGGAGGCAAGTTGGATGGCATGGCGTACTAGTATATATAGTATTTCTTTTTCCGCTGCACTATTTGTTGTATGTTGTTGTATACTCTGATGATATGATGAAATGAAATGTATAAAATGTAATAACTGATATAGTTCTTTGTTTAAAGATTATCCATTTGTTATTATATGTTGTTCCGCTGCGAATTGTGAGATTCTGATGTTGTTCTGTTGTGTTCTGTTCCGTTCTATTCTCCATTTTTCTATATTTTCAAATTTTCTATTCTCTTTTCGTTCTATTTTAAAATTTTCTTTCTCTTCTCTGTTCTAATTTCTATTTTCTATTTCCTTCTTTCCTATCTTCTTTTCCCTCTCTAAATTTTCTCTCCTTTTCTTTTCTTAAAATTCTTTTTAAAAACCCTAACTATTCGGTTTTTCGGCAACGAAAAATCGAAACGTTACATTTATAAACATTGTTTTATAAATCCGAAAACCGACTTATTTTGGTAAGTCAATTATTTTAGGTTTTTAAAGGAGATATATTCACGATTTTGGACGGTGGATAATCCTTTAAACAAAATGTGTAGAAAAATGTTGAATTTGGTTAACGAAGAAAATTCACGATTTTGGAACAGTGAATAATATATTAAAGGAATGTTTGGGAAGTGATATTTTAAATAGAATTAAAACGATTTAAAGATGTTTTAAAATGCATTAAGTATCGAATACATAGATTTCAACATTCATTGTTGAAATAGACGTTTTCGAGAAATAAGGAAATGATGGACTATAACACTGTTGTTATAGTAAATGATTTCCGAAAGGAAAAGTTTTGTATAATATTGGGATTTATATATCTATTTTAAGTTCGAATCCCTATACTAGTGATTTTGGGTCGTCGTAACGATGTTTTACGCAACATTCGTTTTGACCCAAATAAATGTGTTTAAGCGCACGTTTTCTTTAAAGAATGAAATATATACTTAATTTCGATTTAAGTATATTGAATATTTTCCAAGTGTTGAAAATAAATGGATTTTTGAATTACTTATTATTAAATAAGTATGGAAATGTTTTCCAATATGAAGTGAATATTTTGAATTATTAAATAAGCTACAAATTTTTAATGGCCGAAAATGGTCAATCTTCTTTTCCTCCGATCTCCTCATCCATCGACATTCACGAGAAACTTCCAACTACAAAATGTAGAGCTACTCGAGCTCGACATATCCAACGGTCGATCTACTTTATCATCGACGAGGGGATGAGAAAAAGGGCCGCGTTCCCTGTTGTTTGCGCATGTTTTTCCAAGCCCTAGGGCGACCGAGCTTGCTCGTTTTCGAGCTATGGGTAGCTCGCGTGATGGGCTTTGGAGTGGTGGAGCTCGACCGATCTATAGCACGTCGAAGAGGTGGCATTAATTCGAGGCAAGTGGCGGCTCCATGGGTGTTAACTCGTGAGTATGAACTAGGGAAGGAGAAGTAGGAACACGCGGCCAGATAAGCTCAGTTCGAAAATCAACGGCTGTGATGAATTAGGTTAAAATATAATAAATAAAATTGTAAATTTATATATATATATATATATATATATATATTTGTATAAACTTTGTAACATCATATCTTATTCATACGAGGTCGAAAAATTTCGAAACGACTTGCGTTGGCTTCGTTTTGTCGAGCACGACGCTATGGAATTGGATTGGAGTCGTTTGGAGCTAGTTTAAATTTCAGGTAAAATTAAACGTGTGTTTAATTTTATTCGAAATAAAACGCTGAAACTGAATTGGAAACGAGGTGAGAACTTCTCACTCAATCGAATAATTTCAATTTAAATTTCATATAGTTAGATTTAAAATTGATGATTGTATGCCTGGATGATAAATTATTATCTGTTGTCGACTGAAATAGACATTATACGCCGTATATTAAGCGGATGTTATTTATTAAAAACATATACCGCGATAATTCCATCTTGATTGGAATTGGTATTATTTATGTACTTGGAGTTGATTTCCCGCATTATATAGCGGATGAAACCCTATTGTGCCGCATAATAGCGGATAATATTTTATAAGTCCTATATACCGTGATATTCCGTATTGAAATGGAATTGGTATTGTGCTAACATCTATGGATGCAGGGAAACGGGTTGGAGGGATCCAACTGGATTCCTCACCAGTATTTATTTGATTACAAATATTGTGATATTTGTTGATTATCATATACTGATATATGATGTCTTTGTTGGCGTGATTGACTATTTGGTGTGTTGCATCATTGGGCCAATTTTGGAATTATAAAAAGATTTTAAAGTGATGATTTTCAAATTCAAAAAGGGTTATAAAGTGATTTTTGAAAATATACGTTTTATTAAATTTTGGAATTGATTTATTTTAAATAAATAAACGTTATAAATTTTAATGTAACAAAAATTAAAATATAACCGAAATGTGATTTTTGAAATAAGTAGTTGATAAATTTATAAAATAGTTTAAATTGGGATTTTTGAATTTTTATAAACGATTTATATAAAGGATTTATAAAATTGATATTTATAAATTAAAATATAGGAATTATAAAACGAGTTTTATTAAGTGTTAAAATGAAGTATAAATGGATTTCATAAGTAAATGGAATTTATAGATTTATAAATTGGGAAGTTATAAAATGAATAGATTTTTGTAAAATAAAAGATTTATAAGTAATTAACTTATAAATCGGATTTTGGCATTTTAATTGAGATTTTCGAATAAGTATAAATGGTTTATAGATGAGATTTATAAAATATAGATTTTATAAATCGAAATAATGGACTTATAAAAGGAGTTCTATTAATGTTGAAATGAGGTTATAAATGGAATTTTATAAGTAGTAAGATTTTTAAATTTTGTAAATTGAAGTCTTTATAAAATATAAATGGGAATTTACAAACATTGTTTTATAAATCCGAAAATCGACTTATTTTGATAAGTCAATTACTTTAGATTTTTAAAGGAGATATATTCACGATTTTGGACGGTGGATAATCCTTTAAACAAAATGTGTAGAAAAATGTTGAATTTGGTTAACGAAGAATATTCACGATTTTGGAACAGTGGATAATATATTAAAGGAATGTTTGGGAAGTGATATTTCAAATAGAATTAAAATGATTTAAAGATGTTTTAAAATGCATTAAGTATCGAATACATAGATTTCAACATTCATTGTTGAAATAGACGTTTTCGAGAAATAAGGAAAAGATGGACTATAACACTGTTGTTATAGTAAATGATTTCCGAAAGGAAAAGTTTTGTATACTATTGGGATTTATATATCTATTTTAAGTTCGAATTCATATACTAGTGATTTTGGGTCATCGTAACGATGTTTTACGCAACATTCGTTTTGACCCAAATAAATGTGTTTAAGCGCACGTTTTCTTTAAAGAATGAAATATATACTTAATTTCGATTTAAGTATATTGAATATTTTCCAAGTGTTGAAAATAAATGGATTTGTGAATTACTTATTATTAAATAAGTATGGAAATGTTTTCTAATATGAAGTGAATATTTTGAGATTTTATCTTTTAAAGATAAATTGAAAATGAAAATTAGAAATCGATTTGAAAATCGTATATTCATAGATATTTTGGAATTGTAAAATCACTATGGAATTTATAAAAGAAAGGGAAAAAAATTTACGGATTTGGAACGTAAAAATAAAGTAAATCGGTAAGGATTTATTTAATTGGTTTAAATGAAACATTTTGAAATGAAAGTATTTCCGCGTAAGGAAAATGATTGAAATTTGTTTTCAAAAGTGGTAAAGGTGAAAAGTGATTTGAAAATTTGTTTTCAAATGGTTGAAGTGTGGAAATTATATATCCAGTAAAGATATTTTTGGAACATAAATAATTTGGGAAATTATTTGGAATCTAGTGATGTTGTGCATATCTATTGATAGTTAAATAACCGACTATCAATATTTACCTTTGAATGGGTATTTGTTGTGATTTGCTTGAATTTGAATGCCACACTTATTTTTAAAATAAGCGCTCACTATTCGGGTTAGCCGAGAAAGGACCTCTGAGTCATATAACCCATTCCGAATATGTGATACATCTTTATGGATTGCATTTGATGACCGATGTTGAAGACCGGATATTTTTGAAAACGGAAGGATTACCGTCGAATGACTCTACATCGGCTGATCTCCGATATAGAGGTTTTATCACCCTTAGTGACGGGAAGTCCGGACGTGATTAGTGAATATCCGGATTGCAAGGACTTCTTTGGAAGTGCCTTCGGTTCTGTTCGATCCTGGAACGGACTTGTATGGATTGTATGTCTGACATTACAAATTGAGATATAAATCTGATTTCTTTCAAATATATTTCTATTGGTGGCGGAGAATTTATTCTCTTAGCTTTACACCCTTCTCTGAGACGTACGAGCTCAGAGGTTATGTAGATGAACGTTATTAGTAATATACTCCCAATTTGGTAGTGTGTTATGCTAAGTGCTGTTGAGCATTTGATGATCAAAGCACAGCTTTTGTATATAGCGTGGCTTTGTGAACGAGACTTCGTCGGACCTCACACCCCGGAAATGGTCAAAACAGGAAGGATGCGGCAAGGTTATTAGGGGGTAGCGCCCCTTTAGTGTATGTCATTCCTTCTGGATAGAGGTGGTATCATGGTATGGAGCCCAGATACTTAACCTATATTGTTGCTGCAAATTTATCACTTTGTGGTCATTGGAATCGAGGATCCTCGGATATAGATCGGTTACGATCGGGGAATGACATAGCCGTGTCAGTAGTTACCCAATTTGAAGGGTTACCCGACCTTGTGTTGGCAGAGATCCGGTTAGGTTCTCGGGTCGTCTTTCCAGAGGCATACCCATGTGGCAATGGGAAGTTCCTTGGCCTGACCATTTGTTGGACCAAACTTCAATACGCATCTTGTACGGTTTTAGTTGTAGAACCTTCCATTTACTTATGGTGGTCACCACCTTCCATTTACCCCGGGTTCTATATAAGTTGTATGCTTTGTATTACATGTTAGATGGGTTTACTCACGCTGGTTTCCAGCCTGACCTGAGTGTTACTTTAATGTAATGCTCGGGTCAGACCGAGTATTACAGATTTTCAGGTAAGAACGTTCTGGAGCTCAGGAGGCGAGCTGGATGGCAAGAACGTATGGAGTGTTTACGCTGTATTATATTGCTGTATATCTATGACATGATAATTGTGTATATTCAGTGTCTATATATATGTGTAACTCTGATGTATTATAAAGGTATTTTGACAGATACAAAATTCTTTTGTAAACTGTTATTATTTATTATTATATTTTATCCGTTGCGAATGTGAGATGTTAATATTTCTGATCTTCTTCTTCTTCTTCTATCTCTTTCTTCTTTTCTTCCTAACTATCCGGAATTTTCGGGACCGAAAATTCCGGGTCGTTACAATATGGAAAGTAAGATATAATGGATACAATGATGGTTTTTATATGCAATTTTTTTTAAAACAATATGCACAACAATACAAGCACATCATCATGGTTTTTGAGAGTATTTAAATAGTAAAACTTGTTACACCTTTCTATGTTAGTGTAACACTCTACAATAAGCAATTAAGTTTTACAATAAGCATTTAACTCTTTTACATATTTACAAAACTTAGATTTGCTTTCTAATGTATATACGCCATCAATTTATGATATAATATGATATGCTGCCTACTATTTATTATGTATGTATGTATGTATGCCATCAACTTATGATGTTATATGATAACATATGCATGTCAAAAATGGAAACCAATTTCTTTATTATTGGCCAGCTGCGCTATATAACGATATCCTAAGTAGATCCTTCTTCCCTAGAAGATTTTTGTGGGATGAAGGCTTCCATCAACTTATTATTTGGTTAGTTGCCTATTACATTTGTTTACACAATATGCACCCATGCATAAGTACACATAAATGAATAATTGAGAAACGATGAGGGGATTTAAGTGTAAGTCGGTTAAATTACAAAGTTACATATACTAACAAAGTATTTTTTGTCTAGTATCTGTTTAATTCAATTTAATTTCATAAATTTACATCTTGAATAATTATGAAGTGAATATTTAGGTGTTAGGATACAAGATCAGCATGGATATTAGTAGTCATTGGCTAGATTTGATTAATATGGATGGATTCCTCGAGAACAAATACTAGATGCCGAAGCTCTTAGATGAAATTCTCATGTATAGAAAGGGGTCAACGTACTCTTTGTAACAAGTGAAATTCATGTATCTAAAAGTATGTATTTTGTGTTCAGTAAAGTGCATAAGGAATTTGTTCTTTAACATCCATCAAATGGAAACCAACCAACTTTATTTCTTTTATTGCATGGTGAAGTTACTTCCACCCACCTCCTTTTGTCTTATTCTGTTAATTACATTTTCATCAAAAATCAATACAGTTTAAATTGAATTCAGTTACTTAGGGAATTTGGATACTTAAATTCTAATTGAAACTATAAGTTAGAACATAGTGATTATGCTACTTCTGATACATTACCCTGTTAAGTAATCTTTCTTTTAAGAGATGTTTCTGCAGTGAACATTTTATAACAATTCTTTTCGTATTGCCTGGCATAAAAATTGATTTGGTTTTGAAACATGAACCAATTAGATTTGATTAGTAGCTCAAAAGAAAATAGGTTTTCACCAGAAGAAATCGGAGAGATTAAAACATTTCTCAATAGAGCTTACAACCTTCTTGGCATATGGTTTGAGTGGTTTAATTCTACATGGTGAGGTGAGTTGTTTAAAACTTTTAGTATACCATATGAGAAATGCAGGTGTTATGTGACAAAATTTATCCAATTTTCCATTATTATCATATTTCCGACTATTTATTTGAGATCAAAGGATTATTAAGGCAATTGATATCCTGAAATGTAATGGAAGCATGTTAGGAGGATAAGGGTTAAGATAGGTAAAATGATTTATTGAGAATGTGTGGTGTAACGACCCGGAAATTTCGATCCTGAAAATTCCAGATAGTTAGGAAAAGAAGAAAAGAGAAAGAAGAAGAAAACAGAAATAAGACACAGAAACCTCACATTCGCAGCGGATTAAATATAATATCAAATAAAATAGCAATTATACAAAGAAAACTATATCAGTTAATTTACATTTAAATACATCAGAGTTACACATATACATAAATACTGGACAAAACAATCATGTCCAGAGACTACAATATCACAGTGAAAACTCTCCATACGTCCCTGCCATCCTGCTCGCCTCCTGAGCTCCAGAACGTCCTTACTTGAAAATCTGTAATACTCGGTCTGACCCGAGCATTATATCAAAGTAACACCCGGGTCAGGCTGGAAACCAGCGTGAGTAAACTCATCTAACAAGGAATATCCCAAATCATACGACTTATATAAACCCGGGTAAATAATATCAATTTTACAGCTTCACAAGTTGTTATAGATATCACAAATTTCACACATCAATTTCTAAGTGTCCTAACTTAGATTAACAGGTCCAATTCACTTAAATCATCCCAAACCAGCCTAATGGTTTCACATATCAACCTATAAGGAATCGAAGTGGTTTCGGGTATTAACTAATACCCGACTTCGGTCTCTCCGAATCTCACATCATATTAACCCAAGTTATTGAATAGAAATACAATTCAAACTTTAATACAAGATTTCATTATACAAAGTAATTTATCTCGATAGATAACCACATTATCAACTATTCAACTCAATCATATCACAAAACACTTCAATTCCAGGAATTCAATCGTCATTCAAACATCCATAAAAAAGATGGATCATTACCAAAATTTATTTAATTTATCTCTACTTAAATTAATTACAATCTTTAATCACTCAGATTACCTTTAATTAATCATTAATTAATTACGAATCAATTAATTAATCATCTTTCAATTATCAATCTTAATTAATCATCCTTGATTAATTATATTCAATTACATACAGTAATTATCCTTCAGTTAATTACAAATTAAATATCATTAACCATTTACAGTAATTAATCTTTAATTAATCTCATTAATTAATTTATTGCATTAATTAATGATCCCTAATGCTGTTTCCTTTAATCAGCCCTAATACATCATAAATAGTAATTAACCATCCTGTAATTACTTACCTTAGCCAATTAACTCCTTTATTAATTATATCAATCTTTTAATTAATTACATCAAGTAATTAATCCTTAATTATTTCGCCTAAGTAATTAACCCTTAATTACTTCCATTAAGAAATTTTCCTTATATTAATTACATCCAGAAATTTTATCCATCAATTACCCTTTTTAATTAATGACATTAAGCAATTTCTCGTTTAATTCTTTCATTAATTAATCTCATTAAGTGATTAATAAATTAATCATCTTTTGGTTAATAACTTAATTAATTAACCGCATTAATAATTTTTCCTTAAATTGATTTCATAATCTAATTACAAATTACCTTAATAAATTATTTATTTATTTATTTCCTTAACGGTTAACATTAATCAATCAACCATTCTTAATACATTAAACAAATTATACTTTATTTAATGATCATAAGTTAAATCACCTTTAAAATCATATAGGAATTATCTTATTATAAAAATTACTTTAAACAAAAACAAAATTTAAAACATTTTTACTTTGTTCAGAACCTAGTTTATATTTCCTTTGAAAACTTGGTCCTTTAAGTTAATTTTTAAAACATGATTTATTTATTAACAAAGCATACCTTACTACTGACCCGAGTTCCACACTTCAATTACTCGAGCTATACCCCAAGCATTCCTCGCGTCGACCCAAAGATGAGAACTTCGTATAACTTCGGTTTAAAACCGAGAAACATCATCATCTACTTCTTGTAAAAACGAAAAATACCTAACAGCCTCTCACTACGACACTCCGAGTCAAACACGTGAAAATTCACGAACTACTTCGAGACAACGTCTCCTTCCTAAAACCCAACATTCCAGATGCACGTCAATGTGCACATCCACGTGCACACCGTCCAAGGTCGCCGATGAACCTTGCTCTGGCCGTCAACGCAACCCCTTCGACCACGTCAACGACATGCAATCATTCAACTGCCATGATTAGATCGAGAATAGAATTCGACCCATTGAACCCAAACACCCCAGAAACCCATCACAAGAAATTCTTGTCTCCGTTGATCCCTGGCTCCAGAAACTCTGCCACCTTCACCGTAGCGCCGTCACGCCTTCCCGTACCTAAGTCACTCCTCGCGATCAACTCCGATCGCCTCTCGTCACCGTGAAACCCAATTGAAGTTCTACAACCAACCCAGGGTGTTAAACCCTATTCCACTGTCGCAAGGCAACACCGATCACCTACAAATCCAAGCACCATTTTTCCGATGATTCCCTTCATTCCCTCAACCTTCAGATTCAATTGCTCCAGCCATCTCATCGTTAGCCGTCGAAAATCGCTCAAAATAACCCAAACGTTCCATACCGGAATACACATCGAATCCTAAACTAAAAATCAAGATATATCCATTAAAATTCATGATTTTCTATCTTGATTACAATCATGAAATCAAATCTCAAAAATTGAATTTATAAAATTTTGACCCAAATACATATTTTACTGTTCTTCATAATTTTCAAGTGAAATAATTAAATAAAATTCCAGAACTTATTTTTAGTAGTGATATAACATGTTTTCAAACACTTTCTATTTACAAATCATAAGCTAACCATGATTCAATGATGAGATATTGGAATTTCAAAGAAATCAGACTCTGATAAACAACAAGGCCTATATTTGTATGCACACATGCATTATACATGTATCGAACACCCATAATCATACATGCATTCATTTTAGTTTAAGCATTTCAGATAACAGCGTGATCTTCATTCATATCATCAAAATGGAATCCAGGATTAAACTATATTTAAAGTAGGTTTACTCACCTTATTATTATGAGCAGAGTATCCAGTTTCAGAAGAGCTTGAATTGGAATGTGTTTTGAACTTGAGTTGATGAAGTTTTGCATTTGAACTTAAAACTTTAATTCCAGATTAACAGACGCATGTTGGCTTTATAAAAACTTGCATCTGTATAATGCTCTCCTTGATTCCATTTTAATTTACTGCAAATGCCTTTGCTTCCAGAAAATAATTGCATGCATGTTTCCAGAGAAAGGAAAATGCAGGCTAGAGGCTTTAACAAAAATGCGAAGATCTGCAGTCTTTGAATTTGCAGAATGATTTTCAGGCTAATGTATTTGAAGGGTTACAAGTTATTTGATTTTAATTGAACTTCAATTGAATGGCAAAAGATTTGAAATTGTAGATCTTGCTTTTCAGATTTGATCCCTTCTTCTTTTTTTCTGATTTTTTTTTCTTGCCTTTGGGTTTTTAATTTTCAGATTTGAAAGTAGATTCACTGATTTGTCATTTATTTGAAAAAAAGGAAGGAGGAAAAAATATTTGAGAAGAAGAATAAGATTTTGAAATTAAAAGAGGAGAAAAACAATTTTCTTCATATGTTTAAATGAATTATGTTTATTAAAGAAAGTAAATTTTCAAAATAAAGACACTTGTTAATAGAGTTACATTTGTCATTCATTAATGCTTAATTTCCTTACAAGTGTTTTTGAGATGCCCAAACATATTTACATTTGTTATTATTTCTAAAATGTGTATACCCTTTTATTACTTATATTATATTTACTTATGTTTTATAAAGATTTAGGTATCATGTTTTAAATTATAAACTATGTTTATTAATCTACTTACATTTGTACTTTATATGATAAAAATGTCTTTTACATAATTTTATGCCAAATCAAACTTAGTTTATCTATATATTTGGTTTACCAATTTCAATCCTTAATTAAATCTCACCTTTAAATATTTACAAACCAATCTTACATATACATATACGTATGCATGAATATAAATTTCCAAAGATTTGTTTAAAGATTGAATTCTATATATTATTATTATTTTAATCCTAAAATAAGTGCATATACATATACGCTAATTTCATACATAAATTTCAATATATATACATACATATGTATCATTTTAGAAAATTATTCTTATTAATTCAATCCAGTTAATTTCAGTTATTAGATGTACAAAATTCGGATTATCACATTCCTTCCCCCTTAGAATCTTTTCGTCCTCGAAAAGGAACGAAACCAGAATTTAAAATTCTTATTATTTGAAAAATTATTCTTTAAACCCTTTTTTTTAAACACTTTTAAAATTTACATAATATCTTAAAATAGTTTTATAAAAATACTTTTTATAACTCAATGTTTCAACCAGTTCATCCTTGTTCTCACAGAAATTCTGTCATACGTTGATTAGGCGTACGACTGAAAATCCATAAGTACTTAGCAGACCCGATTTCAACACTTAGTGAAAATACTTGGAAAATAATTTGTTGAAAATATAGAAAATAGTTTTTGAAAATAGAGGATATATCTTTGGTGAGAATGCTCTGGAAATCATCACCCCCATCCATGGTCGCAGTTAACCCGATGGTTACGTTGCCGTCCTGACAAAATCCACAGATAACTGTAGGCCTCCGCGCCCCTCGATTACACCATGGAACCTGCTACAGATCGCAGTTACAACTGGGGTTACGTAGCTATCACGGCAAAAACCCACATAACTGTAGGCATCAGCGCCCTCGAATTCCGCTGCCAAAAGAATGAAACTTCTCCACTCCATTTGACCATAGATCGCAGTCTACCGATGTTGCGTTGCCTTCCCGGCAAAATCAAGTGTAGACCGTTGACACTCATCCTCCACACGATTTTCGCTATGGTCCCCACAGTAGATCGCAGTGACATCGAGTTACACTGTCGTCATAGCATAACCCAAATGCCCCTGTAGGCATCAGCGCCCTCGACTTTCGCTACCCAATAATCCTCAGGAACTAGTTTGTCCGGACTCCTCACAGGATCAACTTTAGAACCCCCCTTGGGGCTCAAGGCAGCACCACCCGGTGGTACTCCTGGGAAGTCCATACCAAGGGAGCGCCTTTTTCCCCAGAGCATCATCAAAACATTTTATACTATACATATATAGTATCTTTAAATCATACACCTAGTATGATCTCATTCAAAGCTCCTTTATACAAAATCGATTATCCCAAAATCGATAATTCTCAAACTATGCTTTCCAAATATAATATTGATTTTACACAAAAATCAAAAGCCTTTCCAAATCCATAGGTTCCCAAAACCTTTTTTCGAAATCCTCATATGATCCTTTATATATATAGAGGTATATATAAAATCCTTAATAAAAATCTTTGGATCATTTTAAACTTGTATAAATTTTTTTATACTTCAAATATTTTCAAAACAAATCCCTTTTCTTTTGGCAAAAGATTCATCAAGGGGAGTTTTATCTTATATAACCAAGATATATAACTTTATTTATCCAAAATCAAATATTCAAATTTGATTACTCCTTTCAATATTAATTTCATTCAAATCCGTACGATGTACACATATCATTCGTACGCCATACCAATCTGATCGCTCACTCGATCACACAATTTCACTTCCGAACTAGTATCGTCCACCCGGCTTCCTAGTGCAGACTCAGATCTGGTTTCTTGATCAGAAACCGTCATTCTCCTTGCATAGCTTGACTATGATAGAGAATATCTAGAACCAATCAACAATCCATATCCAGGTTCGCCGTCGAAAATCGAGTGAAAAAATCCCACTCGGATCGATAAAACTATCTCGAAATTCTATGCTCGAATCTGGATCAAATCACTATGTGAATAGAATAACATACGTACACCCTACGCATTTATCTTTATTGGTTATTTTCCAAATCAATTCCATGTCTATTCAGATTCATTTTGATTTTCATTCACTTACTCACAATTGCTTCAATCCATTTGGATTATCACCTTTATTCTTATCTCGATTGGGTATTTAACCAATAACAGTCTGAACTCCGACCAGTTTATTTACAAAATAGCTTGGAAAATTTGAAAACAGATAAGTAGTTGGAAAAATAATTACTAGTTTGTAAAATAGATGTAAAATAGTTAGAAAATAGTTAAAATAATTATAGAAATTTTAGACCATTCCAAAATAATAGTAAGATAGTAATTAGTTTTGTAAAACAATTGAAATATAGTAATTAATTTATAAAACAGTTGGAAAATTGTTAAACAGTTTCAAAAATAATTGTAAAACAAATATAAGATAGTTTGGCTTATAAAAGAAAGGTTGTATATATAATAAATAGCTTGGAAAAATAGGTTTATATTAAACAATTTATATTGAAAATAGTCCAGAGACAAAACTGCTCACTTTCCAATCTCCATTCTTATCAATTCAAATTAAATTCCATCTTCCTTTTAAATTGACCCAATTCCAATTTTAAATTACTTCAATTTCCATTGAAATTGATTCAACCCCAATTCAAGTTGGATTAACCTCGGTTTCTTTCCAAATTTAACTTTATTCAACCTTGATCTCAAATTCTACTAATTCAAATACATTCAACTAAACTAGTTCCAATTTCAATTTATTTCAACTCCAGTTTGAATTAATCCCAATATCAAACCCCATTTCCAAATCAAGTTGAATTATTCTTGATTTCTTCCCAAATTCAATTCAAATTCCATTTGAATTTAAAACTTATTCAACTTTAATTACAATTCCAAAATATTTCAAATCAATTCAGACTAATTTCAAATTGAACCCACTTCAATTTCAAATTGTTTCAAATTAATCCAATTCAAATTTCCATTGAAATTTTATACTCATACATCTTCAATCACAATTTCAATCAATTCAAGTCAAATTCAATTTGAACTAATTTCAAATTTCAAATTTAAACCACCTCGAATTATATGAATCCGAGTTAATACTTCAAATGTTGATTTATTTCCTTTAAATCAATTTATCCTTTAAAGTTTTTAAACAATTCAATTCTGAGTCCAAATTTCAAAATTCCATTTTAAATTATCTTTACTTAACTCATTCCAAGGTTCAAGTAAGAGTTTTCAAACAATTCAATTTCCAAATTTATTTCTTAACATTCAAATCTTAAGTTCAAAGGAATTCCATATCCTTAATAATGGATATATTACCATACCCATTTTTTTTTAAACAAATCCAATTCATAGTTTAAAGATTATTTATAATAATAGGGTAATATCATCCAATTATTTTAAAACATCCATCCATTACCAATTTCCAGGTCTCAAACCCATTTTGAGATCACGCAAACTCCAATTCAAATTAACCATTTAACTTTCCAAGTTAAATTCCAATTCCACCTTAAAATTTCCAATTCAAGTTGTTCATTTAAACCTTTTTAACCTTCCTAAGTTAAATTCGATTTACTTAATCCAATCAACCTCAAATCAATCCTTAATCTTCACAATAATAATCTTCCCACTTAAAAACTTATCACTTTGGGTATCATATCTCATTCCAAATTGAAAACTCAATATTTAGAGCTTATTTCAAATTATCCTTGATATTATGTATATCAACATATATACATATTAATTTCTTCTACATACCAAGTTATACTTTAAAATTTTAAACCACCTTTAGTTTTTAATTCAAAACAAATTTATTTAAATTTTAAACTTTTAAACAACTCTTGTTTGAAATAGGACCATTTCATTCAAATGCACTAAATAATATTATTTGATATTTCTTTAAATTAATTACATCATTAATCAATCACATTCGGTAATTAACTTATTTCTTAATTACCTTCATTAAGTAATTGTCCCCTAAATTACCTATCTCTAGTTACTTCATTAAGTAACTCCCTCTTTATTTATCATTTCTAATTATTATCCATTAATTAATCTCATTAAATAAAGTTTAATTAATTACATAAATTAATTGATAATCCTTATCCTGAAACCTTTCCCAATTTCAAGATTTAATTTCAGTTTGAATCCATTTCAAACTTGTCTTTAATTTAATTACATTTTGGTTGTAATTCTATTACCACTTAATTCTTACTATTACTTTTAGTTTAATTAATACTACAACCAATTTCCTTAATATAATAGACAATCTATTTCTTATATAAGATTCATTTAGTTTTGAAATCATTTAAAACCTTTATATAAGAAAATAATAAGTACGCTCTCTCATATTTATACACCCAACACATTATAGGGTACCACTTACCCTATCCTTAACGAGTAATCCCACCAGAGCCAAGGTTCTCGCTTAAGCTGGCTCTGATACCAAATGTAACGACCCAGAAATTTCGATCCCGAAAATTCCAGATAGTTAGGAAAAGAAGAAAAGAGAAAGAAGAAGAAAACAGAAACAAGACACAGAAACCTCACATTCGCAGCGGATCATATATAATATCAAATAAAATAGCAATTATACAAAGAAAACTATATCAGTTAATTTACATATAAATACATCAGAGTTACACATATACATAAATACTGGACAAAACAATCATGTCCAGAGACTACAATATCACAGTGAAAACTCTCCATACGTCCCTGCCATCCTGCTCGCCTCCTGAGCTCCAGAACGTCCTTACTTGAAAATCTGTAATACTCGGTCTGACCCGAGCATTATATCAAAGTAACACCCGGGTCAGGCTGGAAACCAGCGTGAGTAAACTCATCTAACAAGGAATATCCCAAAATATACAACTTATATAAACCCGGGTAACTAATATCAATTTTACAGCTTCACAAGTTGTTATAGATATCACAAATTTCACACATCAATTTTTAAGTGTCCTAACTTAGATTAACAGGTCCAATTCACTTAAATCATCCCAAACCAGCCTAATGGTTTCACATAACAACCTATAAGGAATCGAAGTGGTTTCGGGTATTAACTAATACCCGACTCCGGTCTCTCCGAATCTCACATCATATTAACCCAAGTTATTGAATAGAAATACAATTCAAACTTTAATACAATATTTCATTATACAAAGTAATTTATCTCGATAGATAACCACATTATCAACTATTCAACTCAATCATATCACAAAACACTTCAATTCCAGGAATTCAATCGTCATTCAAACATCCATAAAAAAGATGGATCATTACCAAAATTTATTTAATTTATCTCTACTTAAATTAATTACAATCTTTAATCACTCAGATTACCTTTAATTAATCATTAATTAATTACGAATCAATTAATTAATCATCTTTCAATTATCAATCTTAATTAATCATCCTTGATTAATTATATTCAATTACATACAGTAATTATCCTTCAGTTAATTACAAATTAAATATCATTAACAATTTACAGTAATTAATCTTTAATTAATCTCATTAATTAATTTATTGCATTAATTAATGATCCCTAATGCTGTTTCCTTTAATCAGCCCTAATACATCATAAATAGTAATTAACCATCCTGTAATTACTTACCTTAGTCAATTAACTCCTTTATTAATTATATCAATCTTTTAATTAATTACATCAAGTAATTAATTCTTAATTATTTCGCCTAAGTAATTAACCGTTAATTACTTCCATTAAGAAATTTTCCTTATATTAATTACATCCAGAAATTTTATCCATCAATTACCCTTCTTAATTAATGATATTAAGCAATTTCCCGTTTAATTCTTTCATTAATTAATCTCATTAAGTGATTAATAAATTAATCATCTTTTGGTTAATAACTTAATTAATTAACCGCATTAATAATTTTTCCTTAAATTGATTTCATAATCTAATTACAAATTACCTTAATAAATTATTTATTTATTTATTTCCTTAACGGTTAACATTAATTAATCAACCATTCTTAATACATTAAACAAATTATACTTTATTTAATGATCATAAATTAAATCACCTTTAAAATCATATAGGAATTATCTTATTATAAAAATTACTTTAAACAAAAACAAAATTTAAAACATTTTTACTTTGTTCAGAACCTAGTTTATATTTCCTTTGAAAACTTGGTCCTTTAAGTTAATTTTTAAAACATGATTTATTTATTAACAAAGCATAACTTGCTACTGACCCGAGTTCCACACTTCAATTACTCGAGCTATACCCCAAGCATTCCTCGCGTCGACCCAAAGATGAGAACTTCGTATAACTTCGGTTTAAAACAGAGAAACATCATCATCTACTTCCTGTAAAAACGAAAAATACCTAACAACCTCTCACTACGACACTCCGAGTCAAACACGTGAAAATTCACGAACTACTTCGAGACAACGTCTCCTTCCTAAAACCCAACATTCCAGATGCACGTCAATGTGCACATCCACGTGCACACCGTCCAAAGTCGCCGATGAACCTTGCTCTGGCCGTCAACGCAACCCCTTCGACCACGACAACGACATGCAATCATTCAACTGCCATGATTAGATCGAGAATATAATTCGACCCATCGAACCCAAACACCCCAGAAACCCATCACCAGAAATTCTTGTTTCCGTTGATCGCTGGCTCCAGAAACTCTGCCACCTTCACCGTAGCGCCGTCACGCCTTCCCGTACCTACGTCACTCCTCGCGATCAACTCCATCGCCTCTCGTCACCGTGAAACCCAATTGAAGTTCTACAACCAATCCAGGGTGTTAAACCCTATTCCACTGTCGCAAGGCAACACCGATCACCTACAAATCCAAGCACCATTTTTCCGATGATTCCCTTCATTCCCTCGACCTTCAGATTCAATTGCTCCAGCCATCTCATCGTTGGCCGTCGAAAATCGCTCAAAATAACCCAAACGTTCCATACCGGAATACACATCAAATCCTAAACTAAAAATCAAGATATATCCATTAAAATTCATGATTTTCTATCTTGATTACAATCATGAAATCAAATCTCAAAAATTGAATTTATAAAATTTTGACCCAAATACATATTTTACTGTTCTTCATAATTTTCAAGTCAAATAATTAAATAAAATTCCAGAACTTATTTTTAGTAGTGATACAACATGTTTTCAAACACTTTCTATTTACAAATCATAAGCTAACCATGATTCAATGATGAGATATTGGAATTTCAAAGAAATCAGACTCTGATAAACAACAAGGCCTATATTTGTATACACACAGGCATTATACATGTATCGAACACCCATAATCATACATGCATTCATTTTAGTTTAAGCATTTCAGATAACAGCGTGATCTTCATTCATATCATCAAAATGGAATCCAGGATTAAACTATATTTAAAGTAGGTTTACTCACCTTATTATTATGAGAAGAGTATCCAGTTTCAGAAGAGCTTGAATTGGAATGTGTTTTGAACTTGAGTTGATGAAGTTTTGCATTTGAACTTAAAACATTAATTCCAGATTAACAGACGCATGTTGGCTTTATAAAAACTTGCATCTTTATAATGCTCTCCTTGATTCCATTTTAATTTATTGCAAATGCCTTTGCTTCCAGAAAACAATTGCATGCATGTTTCCAGAGAAAGGAAAATGCAGGCTAGAGGCTTTAACAAAAATGCGAAGATCTGCAGTCTTTGAATTTGCAAAATGATTTTCAGGCTAATGTATTTGAAGGGTTACAAGTTATTTGATTTGCAATTGAACTTCAATTGAATGGCAAAAAATTTGAAATTGTAGATCTTGCTTTTCAGATTTGATCCCTTCTTCTTTTTTTCAGATTTTTTTTCTTGCCTTTGGGTTTTTAATTTTCAGATTTGAAAGTAGATTCACTGATTTGTCATTTATTTGAAAAAAAGGAGGGAGGAAAAAAGATTTGAGAAGAAGAATAAGATTTTGAAATTAAAAGAGGAGAAAAACAATTTCTTCATATGTTTAAATGAATTATGTTTATTAAGGAAAGTAAATTTTCAAAATAAAGACACTTGTTAATAGACTTACATTTGTCATTCATTAATGCTTAATTTCCTTACAAGTGTTTTTGAGATGCCCAAACATATTTACATTTGTTATTATTTTTAAAATGTGTATACCCTTTTATTACTTATATTATATTTACTTATGTTTTATAAAGATTTAGGTATCATGTTTTAAATTATAAACTATGTTTATTAATCTACTTACATTTGTACTTTATATGATAAAAATGTCTTTTACATAATTTTATGCCAAATCAAACTTAGTTTATCTATATATTTGGTTTACCAATTTCAATCCTTAATTAAATCTCACCTTTAAATATTTACAAACCAATCTTACATATACATATACGTATGCATGAATATAAATTTCCAAAGATTTGTTTAAAGATTGAATTCTATATATTATTATTATTATAATCCTAAAATAAGTGCATATACATATATGCTAATTTCAAACATAACTTTCAATATATATACATACATATGTATCATTTTAGAAAATTATTCTTATTAATTCAATCCAGTTAATTTCAGTTATCAGATGTCCAAAATTCGGATTATCACATGTGTTATATGTATAGGAACTTTGAGAATGATAGGTAAGAGCGATTACTGACTAAAAGACATAAATTAACATCAATCTCATTTTTCGCTCATCTTATGGAACAACTTACGCTCTATCTTTAAGTGTGAAAATATCACTTGATAAACAATATTGGCATTCACATCTTTTGCATGATCATATAACTCTTTTGTAGATTTGCACCCTAATTATTCTCTTTACTTTGTTGTATAGGTACACAAAACATTCCTTTGCTATATGGAAGATTGCTAGCTAAAGTCGCTAATAAAAGATATGTTTTTATGCATTAGAAGTGCATGCTATTATAAGTATATTTTGTTATATATGATACAAATCAGATCTTGTTTTGATCGTGTAAATGTACATTGAATTGGGGTGTGTGGGAAAGCGCTAACCACGCAAAGGAGGTGCTATCGAAAATTCATGGAATCCGATAAGTTTATAAAAATCAACAAAGTTTATAAGAATTAACTAAGTTAACCAAGTTTTATAAAAATTAAATAATTTTTAAAAAATAACTAAGTTTTATAAAATTAAATTAATATCTAAATATTAATAAAATTTTATAAAATTTAAATAAATTTATGAAATTTAACCGTATAAAATTTTAACTAAGATAACTAAGTAATATAAAAATAATTAAAATTAATTTTTTTACTTAATTTATAAAAATTAACTAACTTTTATAAAAGTTAATTATGTTATCAAGTTTTATACAAATTTAACTAGATTAACTTTATAAAAATTAACAAATTCATCTAAAATTTAACTAAGTTTTATAAAAATTAACTAAAATTATTTAACTCATTTATAAAATAAGTCTTATAAATATCAACTAAGTTAATTAAGTGAGTTTTATAAAAATTAAGTGAAGGATATAAAAATTAACTAAGTTAATTGAGTTTTATCAAAAGTTAACTAAGTTTATAAAAATTAACTAAATTTAAAAGAAGAAGAATATATAATATAATAGTAGTAGTAATAAAATAATAATAAATTAACTAAGTTTAAAATAAGTAACTAAGTTAATTAAGTTTTATAATAATTAAATAAGCTAACTATTTTTTTAAATTAAATAAATTTATAATATTTAATTAAGTTTTATAAAAATTAGTTTTATAAAAATCATGTTCTTTATTTTGAAATCTTTCTTAAATTGTTATAAAAATTAACTAAATTTTATAAAAATTATCTATTTTTATAAAAATTAACTAATTTAATTAAGTTTTATAAAAACTAATTAATTTTATAAAACAAATAAATTTAGAATAATGATAATAATATAATATAATAACAGTAATAGTAAAAAAGTAACACAATAATATTAATAATATAATAACATAACAATAATAAAAAAAAAAAACAAATATAACAACAACAAATTAACTAAGTTTAAAATAAGTAACTAATTTAATTAAGTTTATAATAATTAAATAAGCCAACTGTTTTTTAAATTAAATAAGTTTATAAAATTTAATTAAGTTTTATAAAAATTACTAAGTTTATAACAATATTCATGCAATTGTAGAATAAAGTACTTTAAACAAAATTTACATCCATTTCAGGAAATTCCATATGTTATTGATATCGCTTCCATATGATTATATAAAATAACTAAATTTTATAAAATTAACCAACATTTATATAAATCAATTTAATTTTATAAAAATTAACTAAGTTAATCAAGTTTCATATAAATTAGTTAAGTTTCATATAAATTAATTAAACTTATATAATTAAGTTTTACACACACATATATGTATGTATGTAGAGTTATAATTGCTAATTGTTGAATTTCTTTTTCATAGGTAATTTCCCATCTATGGTGCATACAAATGGCAACATGCTCGGTATATTAGCGATTTGAAGTTCTTTTGAAGTAATAACTTTTTTGTTTGCACATTTAATCGTCATGTGTAGTACGATCTTTTATCACTTGTATTATTTACACTTTTAATGTAATGTTGATTAAATATTACAACATATTATACATTATTCAATGTGAATGTTGAATGGTTGGTTATTTTTCGTTCAATGTGATCTATAAGATTGTGTGAAATGATACATTGTGTTTATGTAAATTTTTCGACTATAGTGTGATAATGAATATGTACGTACTGCAAAAATGATTTTTAAATTGTCGTCAAAGGATTTGATAGCATTTTTAAAATGCTTTTAAAAGATTTAATAGCATTTTTAAAAGGCTGTTAAAGCTTATAATAGCGTTTATGAAAGGCTATTACAGTTAAAAATAGCGTTTATGACCGTTGTATACCGACATGGCATTATAATAAAGGGTTTTAATTGTATTTTAAGAACGCCATAATAAAGCTTTTTATAGCATTTTGAAAATGCTATAAAAGAGGTGATTTTTTATAGCATTTCTTAATAACAGGTCATTGACTTACTACAACTTGTTGATTTACAACGTTTATAAAAATGCTAAAAAAGCCTTTTATAGCATTTTTTAAATGCTATTAAAGAGTCTTTTTGTTGTAGTGAATTACCTTCGCTAGTAGCGATGGTTGGAGTTCTTAGCCTCTTATGATTTTGACATTTCCTAGACGTTTGAAGGGAAATGTAGTTTTTGGTATTTCGAGTGGAAGAAATGCTAGTTTGGGAGCAATATCCCTAGAGCTGACGTTGCTCAAGCTTATCACTGGTGACAACGTCAAAACTCGATGAGTTTTGGCCTGGTGTGATGGCTGGTTTGATCGTTAGACCTACTTTAATTTAGCCAATTAGAACTAGTTAGAGACACAAAGACAGACTAGTGGAGATCATAACTAAATTAGTAGAATGAGTATTTTATGGAGTGGTGATGCAATGCGGACCCAAGAGAGGCTATTAGTTCTATAGAGATCATTTGTTCTCAAGTAGTGGGAGCAAATGTTTTGGGACTGCATCGAAAGATTGTCGATGATTAAGGATAGAGAGATAGCATTTGAGTCAAAGTCGATTGGTTGACAGATGATGCTAGATTTGTATTCCTTAAGTCCAGTAGTATGGCATCTGTATTTGTTGTGTTGTTTATAGGGTAGTTGTAACGACCCGGTATTTTCAACCATTCGCATCCATTATAAGTGTATAGGTAGACACTCATGCCGGAATTGAATTGCTCAAAATACCGCGTTGTAAATAAAAATTTGGCAAATCTCAGAATATACAGTAAATAAGAACCACAGATCACAGACACAGAGTATAAAAAAAATGCAGCGGAAGAAAAAGAGATAGTAGTTCATGAAGCTACTATATAAATATGAGATACATCAGAGTTAAATAAGATACAACAGAAGAGTAACAGGATACATCAGGTACAAATCAGATACATCACTGAACCACTGGATACTGAAACAAAATAGATGGCTGGATCTTCAAGGAAAGCTCCAACGCCGAAGGTGAATTTGGAATGCTAACTCACTCAATCTGACCCGAGCGTCAAGCAAAACACAAAACCCTCAAGTCAGGACATAAATACTTATAAACTGTAAATCAACTCAAGTGAACAGTAACAAAATGCATCAGTAACTTAAAGGATGCTTGGGACCGCCCATCCTCTAAGGATCCGTTAAACTATTTACTATGTAGTAATATACGCTATATACGGTAGTGTCTAATCAGTAAAGTATAATCATATAGAAAATAGCGTTAAGGGGATGGTGAACCTTAACGCGGTCGGATCTTTAAAACCAAAATCGTAGTGGGCTCGATATAAGGATATGACACGGCACGCGAGGCAATGCCAGGGTGGATACACCGTTTGCACTCCCGGACCGGTGGTGACGGCAAGCCAGCAGCTTCCGCCCACCTCGAACAATACCCCCGAATCAAAGTGGCGCCACCGAATCGAATCACAAAAATAATAGAATGGTTTCCGATGGAGCATGCTCGATGAAAGGGTGCGATCCTTTGTGTAGCCCGGTATAGCTCCTGTTTTAGTCATATATGCCAACTCACGGGAGTTGGGTCCACGTAATATACCTCGAGAACGTCGCCACCATCCTACTTCATTCTGGAATCTCCACCGCGTACACAGTTGTTAAAGTGGTTTTCGGTATTGTCCGGCTATAAGACAATATCCGATCCCGGTCTCTTTAACAACCAATCGTCATTATAACCCATGGATATTTATTTCAAATAATTTATACTTTCAAGACCAAAATATCATACTCATTTCAAAACAATATCACAATTGTATCATTTCCATTTCAAAAAAATTCAATATTATATCATTCAAATAAAACCCAAATTTTCAAATCATTGAATATTTATTTAAATTTATTAAACTTGAAATATTCCTTTAAATTATCATAGCATTTTGGAAATGTTACCTTAAGGAATCATAGCATTTTTGGAATGTACTACTTTCCACTTTACATTGTATATAATCAAAGTATTGATAAGCTTAAAATTTTAACATGTCAATTTATCATAGCCTTATAGTTCAATAAACTTTCTTACTGTAATATACAATTTAAACCGAAATTCTTATGTTAAGTTAAAAGCACCTTATTAACTTACATTATTATTACAATAAAGAAACTTTATTATTTTAATCATTTAAAGTATGCCATTCACATAAATTAAAACTTGCTTGTCAAATGTACGTTATCAACTTACATTTTATTATTACAGTAAGTAACATTTATCATTTTAATCAATTTAAAATACACCATTACATTGATTAAAATCTACGTGTCAAATGTACGTTTTAAATTTTATATTCCTATTACAATAATGAACATTTATTAATTAAATCAATACCACACTACTTAACTTTACATGTTTCTTTCTTAATTAAAACTTTACATGTTCTTGCATTAATTAAAACTTTCATGTTCTCTCATTAATTAGGACTTTACACGTTTCTTTCATTAATTAAAAACTTATACCTTTCTTTCATTAATTAAAACTTACACTTTTCTTTCATAAATTAGGAATTTACATGTTTCTGTCATTAATTAGAACACCATACGTTTCTTTCATTAATTAAAACTTATATGTTTCTTTCATTAATTAAAACTTATACGTTTCTTTCATTAATTAAAACTTACACTTTTCTTTCATTAATTAAAACTTGCACTATTTCTTGCATTAATTAAAAACTTGCAGGTTTCTTTCATTAATTAAAACTTACACTTTTCTTTCATTACTGTTATTACAATAAAGAACATTTATTATATCAACCAATTAAAACATTAATTAAACTTACATCTCACACGTGTGTTTAACTTACATTTTCCATTTCAAAGTCATAGCTATTTATCTTACAAAACATAACATTTTACAAAAGAATATTTTATCATAGTTGAAACAATCAAATTCTTTACAAATTTTATTCCTTTAGACATCAATTCCACTATGATTCCAAAACTTATTACAAGATGTCACATACAAGTGTATTTCATTTTATTTATTCAAAAATACATTGTTTATTTTACAAAATATGTCCATCGTGGGAAACAACCTTTATTACAATTACTAGGCTAGATTTAAGATTCCAAATTTAATCAAACTTAATTATTAAGTTATTTATCATACATAAGACTCTTTAAATTCCATTCAAAACCAATTAACTTATGAAAAATTTAACTTATATAAAAACAATATTTCTTTACACTTTAAAGCATTAAATCAAATTAAGTTAAAATTTTCATATATTTATAATTCAAAATACTTAATAATTTTCTGAAATATTTAAAGTACTTACTAAATTTTTAGGAAAATATCATTTAAAAATATAACCATGGGCCTGTATGATATTTTCTAACCTAGGTCAAATGATACGGATAATATGTCATTTCAATCCGTGATTTAAGAAGAAAAATCCGGGTTCTATCATTTCAAACCCGCAATCCCAAGTAAAATAAATACAATAAAATCACTCGAGCCTATCATTTCAGCCCATAGTGATATGGAACTTGCAGTGTGATAAGCAAGAAATAAATAACAGTATAACAAATAAAATCATAACAGATGATGTAACAGGGATATAGCAATATTTAACATCATATAGATTTATCACAGGCATATATGAACATAATAACATAACATATTAATTTATACAATTCACATGTCATCGTTTCACAAATTAAAAGTACGTATGTCTAGAGAGATAAAACTCACCTTTTTAAAGCTAGAAATCAAATTCAAGACACAAATCTAAACTCTGCAAAGCACAACAAGGCACGACAAAGCACGACTATACTTGAGTGATGGGGAGTCAAGATCCAATCTTGTACATAAACAAATACACAAATTATAAGGATATAATTCAACACAAGATTGTAAATCAAAAAAAAATGAAAAGAATATGGATCAAATGGCATAACCTTGACCTTAAACATCATGGGTCTTGGCCATGATAGTTTTGGTGGCATGCGGGACCGGTTATGGAGGTGGTGGAGAGAGGATGAGGTCGGAATTATGGTGAAGTGGTGAACAAGGTGGTGGCTGAACTAGCATGAAGAAAACAAAGGGAAAACAAAATGAAAAAGAGGAGAAAGAGAAGGAAGAAGAAGAGGAGGCCATGGAATTGAGAACTTGAATATAATTTTTTTTCACGCAAAAAGGAAATGAGGAATTGAGATGCTAATTTGTACGTGAATATCAAAGTGGCGGCTAGGGTTTCCCAAAGGATTTGAACGGCTAAAGGAAGGGAATGACAAGGGAAATTAAATGGAAAGTTTAGAAAATAAAGAGGCAAAGAGGAATGAAATGTTAGGGAATTATTCTGTACGTGATTTGTGGAATGAATACACGGCTAGAAATTTATTAAGGAGATAGGAAATAAAAGATAAGCAAATAAAGAGGCAAGAAATAAAACAATGTAACGTATGCCAATTAAAGCAAAGTAACATACGCCTAATTAATTTGTTTCCTAGCCAAATAGATAAATCAAATAAATAAAATCTAAGTTTATACAATTAAAGTAAAAATAAAAATAAAAATTAAAGAAACAAACATACGTAAATAAATATGAAATATATATATATATATATATATAATGAAAACACATAAATTTATTGCGTGTAAAACGTTGTATTTTAAATTTAAAAGTATAAGTTTTAAGTTCCCAATAAACCCATATAAACATTGGTATGGATACTAATTTATATCCTCCTAATGCACTCAAATCTTCAATTGGAAAAGTAATTAATTCCATTCTCTTACCATAATTCTATTTGTTATGAATTGAATTCACATTTAATTAAATTTCCAATAATTGTCTTGCTTCAATTCTTTTCTTTTTATAAATCTATTATCACTCTATAAACCTAGCTATTATTTGTTTATCATTCATTACATAAATATATATTCAAATTTTCATCTTTCTATTATAATAACTGTTATTTTCAATTATATTGAGTTTGCTAAATATATACGTTTATTATAATTAAAACCTCAATCCATTTATCCAACTTGGTTTCATTCCTTTATTTCATCTTATGGATAAAATATACGTTTCATAAAATATACATTCCCATTTATATCATTACATTCACACTTTACAATTATTGTCCTATCTCATATAAATGAAAATTTACTTACATTTAAGTGTAATTAATTTCCTACTTTAAATTTAGCAGCCTAAATAAATGTAACTTGCAATAAATGTTATCCTTATCTTTATATTACACTCAAGTTTATCATGTCCACTAATTATCATAATTGCTTACATAATGTTTAATTCATTCAATTACCATAAATTATACACTAATTCATTTACCCACACAACTTACATTTATTTACTTATATCCATTTTTACACCTAAATGTAACATTTACAACTAGATTAATAGACCCATTAAATAGTAACTTACAACCGTTACTATAACTTTTAATCACACCTTTGAATTCACTGTTCACAAACATACGTTACCATTCTTATATACCAAATCTTTATTCAATGGTTATTTTTCATACTAAATCATTTATAAATTTTAATGTTTGCATTTTTTTTCTTACATAAATTTGTAGCCAAGTATAACAATTTACATTACTTCAATAAACTGTAATTTCATTTCAATTTTTAATAATTAGTTTTTCTTTTTTTTTAAGTACAAACTTACATCTCATTTTGGCATTCATTTCATTATTAAATTACAATTTTTTTTTATTTCCAAAATATTTATCAAAATCTTATTAAATTGACAGCTTTGATTATTGAAAATTTACGGGTCGTTACAGTAGTTGGTGTGATTCCATTATATGCCAAGAGCATGTAGTTGCCAAGACCGATTGTTCGGTTATGGGTGTTAGGAGAACTTACAAGATGTGTTTGGATATTTGGCACAAATGGATTAGATGATATCGAGACTGAACCATGAACTTGGAGACTTCATAAGCTCATTCATGCTTGTAGATGTGATATGAATCATGTAGAAGGAGTATATAGGAGTAGTAGGGTTCAGTGGATGAAAGCGAAGACGATATGGTATAGTAGACTATGGGGAGCATGAGGACCGTTAGCCCAGAGTTCTTTAGATGATGAGACTTTGATTGTGTCATCGGCTTTCATTATGGATATCATATTGGATTTTTATGCTGATGTTTTAGTATTCCGCATGCTAGGATAGGTGTGGATGTAATTTTTGGATGTTAGGTCTCATGTATGCATGTTTTATTTGATTGTTAACATTTGAGATGATAGTTTATTTTGTATGGTTGTTAGGCATGCGGAATAGTTTGGTTGGGTATAGCATTCTTGTTTGATGATTGTTATAGATGATTTTACATTGTTAAAGATATGAGTTGTATACATATCTTTGTTGTAATAGAGTTTTTTGGACTTAGTCGTTCAAAGGAGGTATCGTCGAATTTTTCTAGAATTTGACAGATTTTTTAAGGCCGATGGGTTAGGAGACATTCTCTTTGCTTTGTGATTCCAGGGACGAAATTCTATAACGAGGGGGAATGTAATGACCCGTATTTTTAACGATTGCATATTTAAATAGTTTATTTAAATATTTAGTCATTAATTAAATAAAGGCCCAAAAATGTGATTTTTCGCATACGGTCGAATCAGTAATCGAGACCACTTCCATTGAGTTCAGATTGACGTCGCGAATTAAAATGAGTATAAGGATCGCTATATTTCTAGATTGGATGATGCAATACTCGAAACGGTCTCTAAATACATCAAATTAGCCTTACGGGGTGCAGAGATGGATATGCGGTTAGTGCCATTGGATCCGGTATAATGAGATGATTTACATAAACGAGCTTCGTAGTGGTCGGACGCGTCGTGTGATCGTACGGACTCGAAATGCACGAACATTTATTTTAAGATTTAAACAAATAGAGTATAATAATAAAATAAATAAGGCCCAAATCCATCTCTCTCCAATATCATTTTCTTACTTTACTGTTCATGCCTGGAAAAAGAAATCCATGGCCACCTCTTAAATCATCTTCAAAAATTATCTTCTCCAAATCCACTAAACTAAAAATCATGCCATTTGGTTCATTGAGATCGTATCGTCGAGAGCTACGTGGTGATCGTGGAATAATTTTGATTCAACATTGTTAGCCGAGAATGACTTCTTGTTGGCCAATCTAGGGTTAGAGATCGGGGAGAAATAGGAGAAACAGGAAGTACCTTTGGAATATCCTTAACGACGTGCACCTTCACCTAAAATTTGAGCATGGCTGAGCATTCCTTGCAAAATGCATTCATAGACATTACAAGAGTGGGTCGTACGAGTTGCATGCATGAATCATTGATCGAATTGCTAATTTTTAGGTCCGAGGAGTAGAGTCGCAAAGAGAAACATGTTGGTGAAGACGGATTGCAATTTCGTCAAGAAACGAAGGAGAAATTGAAGTTTGAAGTGGGGGACTGTAGTTTTATCTGCATGGCCATTCCTTATGCATGGATAGATATATTTAGGAAGATGATGGATTAGGGATTAAAAAGGTAATTAGTGATTTATTTAATTAATTAACGATTTCGTGGATTATGATTCTTATTTTGGCCATAACTTTTGCATACGAGGTCCGTTTTGGATGCGGTTTCTTGTATTGGACTCATTTTGGCGAGATCTACGTTTTGACGCTTATTTGGATAGAATTGGATGAGGTGAGTGATTTTGTCTCTCACTTACTATGATTGGTTGTTTATTGTTATATTGACGCTTGTGAATGATTTTTGACTTTTGAATGTGATATTATTATATATACAATAGCTATGTTTTTATAAAATAATATATTTATATATAATAATTTTTAAATAATTTTTCAAGAATTTCACTTATTTTTCATCGCCATGCCATAGTTAGGGAATTATTAGATTAGATATATTATTTATGTTATTTCACATATCAATCGATATGGATGGATTGTTATGTTGTATGTATGATGCTTTGGATGGATGTATGGTTGTTTGGATCTATGTATGTTTGATTGTTTGGATTGTCTGCTATTTTGCTGTTTTTGTTGAAAATGCTGATTAGCGGTGATTTGATTTTAGGTATCATCTTGTACGTTGGAGTTCCGTACAGGCGAAAATCTACTGATTAAGATGGGATGTAGAAGAGGGTTTTGGATACATGCTAACGGATCCAGATTTCAATGTGGATGATGCCGGACATTTCTGTTTGGTTTGTACTTAACTGTTCGGTAAGTACAAAATGAAGGTGGATGGTATAGCAGAATGAATGTCCATCAGTATTGTCGAATGGGATTTGGTCGATATGTGGCTTTGGCATTAATGAGATACCATGGTGCACAACGTGATGGTTTGTTCATGCAACCAGTTTAGAGACATGATGTTTTGCTCTACAACGAATGATATTGATGGTGAGGCAAGGATGCAGTGCTTCGACATGGTTGTATGATATTGTGTATAGTGAGTCGATGATGTATGGATTAGGCTCCAGGGTGATTGTATTAGAACTGTATGGATGATGCTAGATCTCAGGCTTTGGATGGCAAGAGAGTTAGGTTCTTTGATCGGAAGCCTAGGCAGAGAGTGGGACCATAGATGGAAGCTCATATTGGAATGAGGCAGCGGATAGTGGATTGGGCTGTGTTAGGGTTCGTGCCTAGAAACTGTAGTTAACAAGTAGGGTTCAAATCCATATCGTGTGAGAAGGGCTCGATGGATGTATTTATGCCTAGGAATCGTTGATGACTCAAAGTGTTCTGGTTTTGTTCAGAGTTGGGGTACTATATGCAGTTGATACCCGAGGGCTGATAGTGATGGTCGTGTACCTTGGATCGCTCTGAGAGGGTCTAGGTCAGGTGATATAGACATATCACCAGAGACAACCGTGCGAGGTTTCGGACCCGAAAGTACGATGGAACACAATCAAGAATCGAGATTTCCTCTAGTACTTGACAGTTGGTCATATGAGTCATCATATATCTGGCACATTGGGTGACCAATAGTATTGCTTGGTGGATGCTATGTTTGTTATGGTTGCTCATTAGTAACCTGTCACCCTAGGGATGTCACACTAGGTAGGTATTGTGGTAGGGATACCTAGATACCCTGACTTGATTGAGCATGGAGTAGGTATGGATGGAGATACCTAGATACTTGAAGTTTTCTTAGTTGGAGCAAGGCACCCTGACAAATACCGAGTATGGTATACTCTTTTTACGATATTATGAAGTAGCATATTGCTTTTTTTATGTGCTGACTCTTTGGTTGGAGGGACAGGTTCAGGTATGGTTTATATACCCACTGTTCCATTTATTATAGACTTTTATAGTATTTTGGGATTTGACATCACTCACATAAGACTATTGTCTGACCTAAGGTTTTATGCTTTGCTTTCTATTATCTTGGGTACTATTAAATGAGTAGATTGGAAGCATAAGGATGATTGTAGAGTTCTATAGGTGGATCATTAGGAGATGACGATTATCTATACTTATTTGTGCATTTTTTTATTATATTTTCACCGTGTGACACTATGGAGCCTTAACAGTGTTGATATACTAGGATGGTTTGGGGGGCCGCTAACCCTAATTTATAGGACATCTTTACTGGGATGGTGCGAAATGTAGTTCAAAATGCCCAAGTTTCTCTTGATGTTAATGGCGCTCAAGTGAAAAATGATAAGAGTCGGCATTGCTAAGTTGTATAAAGACTACATGAGTCTAGGAGGCATACTGTTCCTCAGAAAGGAGTAAGATATTGAGGTGTAAGTCTAAATGGATACTTAGTAGAGGATCTTCGATGACTTGGAGTTAGACAATGCTATCAAGTAGAAGTTGGATTTTAGATGACTCCAGGTACAGACAATGAATTAGTGGAACGCCCTTATAGTTGTAACTCCTAAGGATCGATTTACTTGGGATCAGTTCATAGTTTCGTCAAAGAAAATTTTATCCCAACTGCTTGAAAGTCAGTTGTGTTAAGGAAGTTCACCAAGTTGAAGTAATGCGATATGTCTCTGTCAGAATATGTGTTCGAATTCAATGTGCCATCAAAATGTGTTCTATCTTTCATTGATACTCCACTCAAAAAGAATGAAGGGTTTATCGTTGGGTTGACCGCCCATTTTGGAAAGCAAATGATTGGATACATTGACGAGAGTATCAAGAAGTTGATCGAGATGGCTTCATGACTAGAGATCCTATACCTACACAGAAGGGCTATCTTGAGCTAGCCAAGTAGGAGCATACCATGAAGGCATGTGTATTGATTGCTATTCCTGTTTCGTTGAGTGCTCCATTAATGAAAGAGAAGGGAAAGGGCATTTTGGTTAGAGGTATGCTTTCCGTTTAAGATGTTTACATATATGTTTTACTCGATATCAAGGCTCACATTCATTGATATCCAATGGTCTGGTATATAGATTGGGATTGGGACCAAGATAGTTGACTGACACTTAAATTGCGGCAAACCCTGTTGGTGGCTCAACCAGCCTATGCATAGATTATCCAGACTTAGCCTTATTAAGTCATTGATGGTCTATGCATATTCTTTCTTATAGATAAACGCTTCCTCTGCATTTTGACTGAAATTTTGACAATTTGATTTCTCTATGATTCTTACCTAGAAACACCATTTCTTGGATCATATCCAACATTTATAAACTTGATTATCGCTCCCACTAACTTTGAGACATTTTGGTTGTTATGTACAAACACTCTATTCTAAAGCATTATTCTGAATTTTTGTTTCAGCATATATATACCGAAACACAAAGTCATACAGAGCAATAAATATTGTGAGTAAAAGTTGAACTAACAAAAGTATGTCGAATGATGAATCTGTTACGTTAATTTAACAATTGAAATTTAAGATGTTATTTTATCAACACGGCTTACTGTATTCCAAATATACTAGTTTTCTTCTTGAAGATACTTTTGCGGCCGATGGATTATATCCTTTTGGGCGCCACTATCAAAGTCATATTTTAATGTATTAGGAATCCATTCCTAATTTGCACATCATGCCACATGGCAGACCAATACTCTTAATGGCTTATTGTAACTCGTGGAAACTATATTTTTGACATCAATAAGAAAATTATATTTTCTCTTTAACGAGTGAAAATTATTATTGTAATTCTAATGTATTATTTCCGTTAAGGCTTGGTTAATTTTATTTAATCCTTATAATCAATTTTATCTTTTGATCATATCTGAATCCTTTTTACAACCAATTATTTCTAAAAGAAATTCATTTGTTACGAAATTGATTTTTTTTGAACAACAATTGTTTATTGACGCAAAGAAATAAGCATCCAAAAACATTTTATGAATTAGTTATATATGTATAAAACTGATTTAGTTTTTAAGTTTATAAAACTTATGTTCACATATTGGTCAATCAATAATGATAGGTCCCAAACCCCTTTGGGGTAGTCCATATACGGTCTTTCACAAATATGTAATATGTGCAATCTCTCGACCCACACGACCTATCAACTGTTGGACCTAGGATATGTAGGGTTTTCTTATAAAGTTTTATCTTATATGATCTCATAAACTTTATCCTAGATGAAATTAATTTTAACCTTACGTACTTACTCATAATTTGTTACCATAAAGAAAGTAGTTAACTCAACTTCACTCATCACTAACAGTACTTTGTATAACAAAGTATAATTACTCCTTACCAATACATCATTATGTCTCATAGGAGGAATGACTTTTTAGATTGAATCTTGTTCGTCTTAGGTACTTTTGGAACCTTATCTAATATACTCGCCTATTCAATCAAATCTAATATTTTCTTTGCATGTTATGTTTTGTGCTTTCATATTAATTCTATGAACTTACCATATGCATACTCTATGTATATCAATACCCATGTTCATGTTTGCCATAAATCATTGTTGAATTAAACGAAGTATTTGCAACCATCTTGGTATCATCAGACATATGATTGCACATCTATATATATATATATATATATATATATATATATATATATATATATATATATCAATCTTAAGAGTTCATTAACTCTTAAATCGTGCCGACTAAATGGGCATTTTGCCCTTAATCTTCTGAGGTATTATTCATCTATACCATATGATTCATAATCATACGACTAAAGAACTATTTCTCAAAATTGTGTCTTAATTCATAATTATAAAATAATTGTATAACCTTAGATACTTCTATATTATGTAGCTAATGTAACTAATACCATTATTCTAGCTTCATTTTAAAATGAATATTCATAATATTCATAAAAAAATAAATCTATTTATATTTTCAGTCAATACTGAAAACATTTATTACTTCATAAATGATATTTGGTATATTTATGAAATAGAATTTTGTATCTTGATGCATCCATTTAAAAGTGTCATATGGTATGCTCTCGTTATCTCCACCATTATTACAATAGCATATAATACATGAAGTTCCATTCAACTACTTATTACTTATTTATTTTACTACAACTAGTTTACAGTCGAGCATTTTTGATCAAATATCTTAAACTTGTAGAAGTGACCATTATAGAAAACAATTTTCTATATTATAGTACAATTAAAATAGAAATCACAATCTCATTCCATAACAAATATCCTTAGTATTTTATATAATTCTCATTTCTGATGTTGTAACAAACTCCTCTTCAACCTCCAAATGTCGGCACTAATACATCCACGGTATTCACGTAACAAGCACCCAAGTGCCAAAATGGTAGAACATTAAGGTAAATAAAAGAAGAAAATAAATTGAACAAGAAAGAAGAGAACACAATATTAGAATCTCATAATGGAACAATAACACATAATATTAAAATTATGCTTTTATAAAGGAAAACTGTATAGATACAATAATCAAAGTAAACTAACCTATCATCAGTCTGGATAGTTATAAAAACTGTACGCACAATTGCTAATGTAAAATTAAAATAAGTAATGCAGTGCAAATAAAATCTATGATAGAGAACCATCTAACTCCTCCCTAAGAACTCCAATGATCATCAATGAAATCTAGATTAAACACGGGCTGACCCCAGCATTATAAGAAGAATAACACCCAGATCAGTCTGGTAAACCAGAGTGAAAAAGCTCAAGTAATTCAAATTACTATATTTGTAAAACCCTTTAGAGAATGAAGGTTTCCCGTAAGACCATGTGCACAAATAAACACAGACGGATTTTTACCTTATCACAACCGAACTACTTTATATGTAAATTCAATGATATTATAATAATGTCTAGGATGTTAAATATAAATATAAATCATAGCTGAAAGGTTACATTGGTTACCTTTGACAGCATATTTAGGTATACAAGCAAAACCGCTAAGGTACATTTGTATAAATGGATTTTCCATAGAGACCTCCCCAGTATACTCATAAGACATACTGAGACCAATCACCTATGGAAAGGGTTAGAAACTACCTTTCAAGCCCCGCATGTCTCTAGATAAAATATATCATAAGGTAAACACAACTAGCCCATGCCCTAACAAGTGACCCGAGTATCATCAACTCCATGTGTGCAACATATCGATAAGCATACTCTCGATAATGGAGTTTATGTACCCTCTATTTAGGTCAGCTGAACCTGGGATCATGCATCCTACTCTATCTTTAGTCATATTTTGATGTTGAGGCTACATTTTGCATCTTCACATGTGTTTCCAATGAGACTCGATCATATAATGAATCCTATATAGATTCCATCATCTCAACAGATTTATGGAAGCACACACGGTTTCCATCATTCACTTCCAAAGCATAGAATCCGTGTAATAGTTTTAAAGTGGTATTTGGTAAGTAAAACACTTACCGATCCTAGACTCTTCAAAACTAATCAATGAATTTTCGGTTAACTCAATTCTGGTTCTTTTAGAAGTAATCGAAAGCTAGAGTCGTTTCGTACTAATACTCCTTCCTGGGGGTTCTTATTGGTATAAATCCACAAAGCATTCCGTGTACTTCCTAAGTTAAATTTGGTCAAGATTGGTAGTTGACTAATGGACTATCGAGTCTTGAACTCTTCCTTATAGGAATCAAGGTTCCATACTTTACACGTATAGAGCTCTATTGCTCTGTCCCTACCTAAACATCAGTCTTGACTCTCAAAAATAGAGTACCTTACTCGTTTAACTTTTAGTGTTAAGCATATTAGCACCAACATCCCATAAACAATCAAACTAAGGTCATTGTGTAGTTGTTACTTATCATCTAAGTATAATCAAGTCATATAAATGGCTCTCAATCCCTTTATAATTAATTTATCCTTCATTAATTAAAACCCTTTTTATCAGTAAAACATCTTTTTATCTAATAAAACTTCTTCTATAAATCAAGACTTCCTTTATTAATTAATACTCTTTTGTTAATTAAAACTTCCTTAATATTGTTGTATAAATATATTGGATTTCACTTTATAAAAGATATACACTTGTCTTTATAAATTAACTATTCAATTATTCTTTTAATACTTAAAAAGTATTCACAAACTTATTACAATGGTATGTAATGACCCGCCTTTTCAAACCCCAAGGGTCGACATTAATACATTCATGGTATTCACGTGCTGAACAACTAAGTGACGGAAAGACAGACTGCTAGGGGAAAGAAAGAGATAGGAGATAGAAGAAACTAAACAATCATAGAATCTCACAATGCAATAGAATAACATATATTAATCAACATAATACTATAAAATTCATTTCAAAAATGATACATCAGAGCCATACAAATATAAATTCTACCCTAGGACAGTTGCACAGCTGTCCTGTAATGACCCAATTTTTCGACGCCCGAAAGTCGACATCAATACGTCTACTATATCGAATGCCGGAAAACCGAACCGTTAGGGTGAAAGAAGAATAAGATAGAAGAAGAAATAGAAACAACATCAAAATCTCACATTTCGCAGCGGAATAAATATAATAGATAAATGAATATCTTTAAAACAAAGAACTATATCGGTTGTTACATTACATCACATTACATTATCAGAGTGTTACAACAACAAACAACGAAAAATAATATAACATATACTAGTGATACGCTTCGCCATCCAGCTTGCTCCAGATCTCCACAGCAACTTCTTGACTTCGCTCCAGAATAATTGACAACCTGACTCTAGGCTGCCCGTGTGGAAAATTATGGGCACCCAGAGTTTAGAAAGGGAACAACAAACTCCAGGTCATTCATGGGACTGGTGTGAGATCTTAAAAACAGTTATTTTCACAAAGAAAAGAATAGAAATCTGCTATACTTTTTGGAAAATGAAACTACCATAAGGCCTCCCACCACACACACAATGCAAACGCGGAATTGGAGGAGATTTCTTCTTATGATAGTCAAACATGCTTAATACGTAAAATCCTTTCAATATTATTATTATTAGTTCATAGTGCAGAAAACATTTCGAAAGCATAATATTAATCCTAGCCAGCATAGACATTCTGAACTATGCCTACTATAGCTACCATCTAAACAGTGGTGACCACCATAAGTAAAAGGAAGGTTCTACAACTAAAATCGTACAAGGCGCATATTGGAGTTTGGATTTCCAACAAATGGTCAGGCTAATGAACTTCCTACTACCACATGGGTACGCCTCTGGAGGGACGCCCCGAGAACCTACCCGACTCTCTACCAACACAACGCCGGTTATCCCCTTCCCGGGAGTAAAACCTAAGATATGTCACCCCCGGTCGTTTGCGACCTTTATCCGAGGATCCTCTACCACAAAGTAACAATCACAAAGAGTAATAGATTTGCAGCAACCACATAGGTTAAATATCTAGGCTCCATATCATGATACCACCCTTTTCGAGAAGGAAATGACATACCCTAAAGGGCGCGACCCTCATAACCTTGCCGCATCTTTCCTGTTTTGACCATTTTTGGGGTGTGAGGTCTGACGAAGTCTCGTCCACAAAGCTACACTTTTTCACAAAGCCATGCTTTGATCAACAAATGATCGGCAACACTTCGTATGCCACGTTGCCAATTTGGGAATGTATCACTAATAACAATCAACTACATAACCTCTGAGCTCGTACGTCTCAGAGAAGGGTATTAAGCTAAGATAATAAATTCTCCGCCACCAACAGAAATGTATTTGATAGAAACCAGCTTTACATCAAAAAGTGTAACATCAGACACACATCCATACAAGTCCTCTCCGGGATCGAACGGAACCAAAGGCACTTCCAAAGAAGCCCTTGCAATCCAGATATTCGCTAATCATGTCCGGAATCTCCATCACAAAGGGTGATAAAATCTCTATATCGGAGCAACCCAGTGCAGAGACATTCGATAGGTAATCCTTTTGTCTTTGAAAATATCCGGTCTTCAACACCGTCTTCAAATGCAATCCCATTTCGTCGTATCATTATTTGGAATGGGTTTTATGACACAAAGTCCTCTCCCGGCTAATCCGAATAATGAACGCTTATTTTTTTAAAATAAGTGTTACATTCAGATTTCAAAAAAATCACAACAATTTCCACGTTGATCTTCTTAAACAAAAGATCCATCACAATCACAAAGGTTCGATGTGGGTTTCGGTCCTGGGACCCACATTTGTTCCACTTTGGGCTGAATTGTAACGACCCACCGCTCTGACCGCCTCTAGTCGGTAATTAAACCAACTAGAAACGTTCAAAATGACGGATTGTTAGTCAGTTTATAGAGTTTAAACAGAATCAGCCACAGAATCACAGAATAACAATATATTTTATAAATAAACTTTTCTTTTATATACAAGTATCAGAGTTACACAATGAATTATACTTGAATTTATACAGCGGAAACAATTTATTTTATTAAGTACAAGAAAAATCTCTTGAAAAACTTTGGTGGAGTCCTTTAATCCCCCTCGAATTTAACTTCGCGGCCTGAAAATCTTCAAGCTGTAAAAATACTCGGATCTGACCCGAGCGTTAATTGCAAAACACAAAACACTCGAGTCAGGATTAATCTTAACTCAAGTAAATAAATTTGTAATGAACTGAATAAAATGGTAACAGAGATGACGAATCACATGAATCAATTTAAAATCTATTTTAGATTTTTACATTAACAATTTCAATTTTTTTCTTTTTAATTCTGTCGAACGTGTGTGGCTGCAGTACACACGTGTACTTTGCACACATGTGCACTGCCTCGCCAACACGTGTGCAAGCGCAAATCGGACAAATCACTGCAAACTCGACTCAACTCAATGCAATTCAAACTGCAAGTCCAAAACAGGTGCACAATGCACTAAGCATTGAATTAGTGCACAAATGAAACAACATCAGAGACAAAACAATTTACAGGTCTGCAGAAACATAAATACTTTACAGACTTTAAAACTTGTTTAAACATTAAAGTTTCATTTTTAAAAGCTTTGAATTCCAAACTGCATTTGAATTCAGTTTAATCTTACATTTGATTCAATTTTTATATCTTTAAAATAAGAGTTTCATTCAAGATTTTAAAAACTGTAAAATTACAGACTTTTAAAACCTGCAACCAATAAACCCGAGACACCCACTCTTTCACTTCGAGTTCTCATCTCACTTACTTCGAGTTAGAAGCACAACTAATGATCAAACAAAGGGATGCAGACCCAACCACAGTGCAACCGAGAAGCATACACTTATGTGTATACAGATGATCAGTGAGAAAAATCCAGGCACAACTAATGCAGTCAACACAGCAGCTCAAAGGCAGAGCATATGCCAACGCATCAAACTCAGGTGGACATATCAAAACTATGGAAATACAAGGTATTCAAATGAACACAGTAAGCTACTTGATGATCTCAATATAGCAATGACAGAGTACATGCAAATGAAGATCACAAATGTACATAAGAGAAGAACATCAACAATGACCAATGTGCACAGGTCAGAAACCACAATGTTCAAGTGTCACAAAAGTTCAAGTGACAAAATGCAAAGAGCAACAGTGAGTGGCAATGAACCATCAAAAGACTCAATGAAGTCAAAATATGCAACTACATGGACATAAAGGTCAATGCACTATGCAGAAATGATCAAGAATCAAAATAGAGACAAGGTAAATCAAGACAGTGCATCAAATGACCAAGCTACAAGTATGGCAGTGAAACAACTCAAGAGATCAACATCAATAAACCAAAGTGCAGACAAAAATTTCATTTTCAAAACCTTGAATTAAGTCTTCAATTTAAACATGAATTTCATTAAACATGAAAACTGCAACTTCTCTGTTATAAAACCCTGCAAACTGTTTTAATTTTTATTTAAAACTGAATTTTAATTTTAAGATTTCACTTTTTAAAAAAAAATTTGAACTCAAAACTATATTTGAATTCAGATTCAAATATTACCTGAATCAAGTTTCAACTTAAAATATGAATTTATTCTAAAATTTAAAAACGCAAAGCTTCTCAGGCTTAAACCTGAACTGTTTTCAAGTCTTGATTCACACAGAATTTAAATCTTACATTTGATTTTTAAAAACTGCAAAATCAATTCAGTTTAATCTTACATATATCAGAGAGCATATGGAAGGGTCAGTGAGAAAGCACAAATCAAGATGGAGCTACAATGAATGCATCAATATGCCAACAACTAATGCATCAGTACAGAAGCAAGCAAGATCTGGGAAGCAACCAGAATGGAGCAGAAACAAACATATGAAATGGCAACTGCAGTGGTACAAATGCAACACTAAGTATACAAGTGACTTAAACAAGACTCGAGAAGCTACAGATATCAGTTGCATTTTTATAGAAATGTGATTTAATAATTTGCACAATTGTGAAAACAAATGTTGTATAGAAAATATGCAATTTAATAATCAAATCTTCAACAAGTTTCAATACAAGGCTCACACAATATAAAACAACTTTATAATTTACTGAGATTTTTGATTTAAAACTCAAGTTTTAATATAAATGAATTTACTGCAGGCTTTGGATAGAAGAAAGCAGTGCAGTGCTTGAAACAACTTAAGCAAAATCCAACACCATACAACAACACAAGCAAGTCAAGTTTTTAATAGCCTCTATTCTTGTCAGATTCTTAAAATGATAGCATCTGTTCTCATCAATTTATAAATAAAAATTTAAATAGCATTTGCTCTCTTCAGTTTAAAACAAAATTTTAGTATCTGTTCTTATCAATTTAAAACAAATATTGGGTAGAATCTGTTCTTAACAGTTTTTAAAAAAAATCATATATATTAAATAGCATCTGTTCTTATTAGTAAAAAAACAAATTACACAGAGTATTTGTTCTTAACAGTTTAAAACAGAACATGAAATAACATCTGCTCTTATCAGTTTAAACTTAAAACAATAGCATCTGCTCTTATCAGTTTAAACGCAAATCCACAAAGCAACTGTTCTTGTTAGTTCAGATTCAAGTAACCGCGTAAGTGATAGCAGATAGCCCCAAATCATAGCATGCAAATTAACCGAGCAAATGGAAGCCAGAAAAAAATACCAATTCATAGCATGCTACCCAGCAACCAATTCAACAAATTTAAACACTTGAATACTGATTAATCGTGAGAGAACTCACCTTTGCAACGAAATGAAGAGCACGCAAGCACGCGATCGATATTGAAGCCGCGAGCGAATTTTTTTGAAGCCGAAGCCCTAGATTTTGAATCGAAGACGAAGAACGATTACATGGCCGCCATTTTTTTATTTCTTCGGTTTGATTAGGTAGGGTTTTTCGAATGAATTGGTAAAGGGAGCTTCGTGTTTTTAAGCAGAAGGGGTCGTGATTTTAGCGTGTTTGAAGGCGTGTTTACAGCTGAACGAAGTAAGGCCATGTATACTTCTTTTTTTTTATATTTATTATTTTTTTTTATTTTTTATTTTTTATATTATATTTTCTTTCTTATTTAAATCCAATTGTTTTTGTACTATTTTGCTTGATTACTTTTGTTAAAATTTTAACTAGTATATATATATTTTTTTTATTTTGTTATTGATTAAAATTTTATTCTATTCTATTTAAGTTAAAGAATGTTATTTACACTAACCACAAATTTAACCAATTTCATAGCAAAAATTCTTAAATCCAAATTATTTTTCTAAATCATTAATTCAAATTTAAAATATAAGTTCAATATTAAATTTCAACTTCAAAGTCAAAATTAAATTTTCTATTCAACTTTAAATAGATTAAATCCTAAAATTTAATCGTCAACTTCATAGTTTTATTGGAATTCAATTTAAAATTATCTCAAATATTTAAAATAAATTAAATATCTTCATTTTTAAATCGTTCAAAATTCAGGATCGTTACAATCTCCCCTACTTAAAAGAATTTTGTCCCGAAATTATAAGTTAGAAAAAAAACGATTGCTAAAATCTCACCGATATTTATATCCTACATAATTTTACCAAGTTTCAAACTCGCAAATAAATATAGAATTCATTCCATTTATTTTATCTCACTAGTTTTGTTCATCAATTTCAATAATCAAGACATAAAAGTCTTTTACCAAATTTTAGACTTACAAAACTCAGATTTTTAAACTTTAAATCTTTCATGCTAAATATTTGCATAATATATCTTATCCAGAGCTGTGGACTTTCAAGATATTCAAAAAGATCTTCTTCCTTAGTTCATTAAGTTAGAATTATGTAATTCTAATTTCAGATTATTGATTTTCTGTTCAAAGTTTGAAAATACTTGATAACTCAAAGTTTAACAAGTCCATCGTCGTTCTCACAGACTTTAGGCATACGCTGGCCAGGCGCAAGACTAAAAATCTCCAAGTACTAAACATACTTGCTTCAACTCCCAGTGAAAATACTTTTTTTTAAAATTCTTTTAAAAATGGATATGGAAAGTCCGTTCCCCCATGGATCACAGTTTACCCGGCGGTTTCGCTACTATCTCAGTAGAATCGCTTGTAATCTTAGATTTCTCATCACTCTCGAATTTCGCCATGGTTATCGCCTTAGATCGCGGTCCACACGGCGGTTACGCTACTATCTCAGTAGAATCGCTCGTAGCCTTAGGCATCACGCCCCTCGAATTACGCTTCGGTTTCCAGATCGTAGTTTACTCGGCGGTTGCGCCACTATCTCAGTGGAATCGCTTGTAACTGTAGGCATCACGCCCCACGAATTACGCCAGCATCAATCACATAATCCCAAACACGATTGGGATATCATATCAGTCCCATTGGACATTCCACTAATGGAATTCTACGTAGCTACGATTTACAATGGACACTCCACCGAGTTCCAATCACTTTCACATATAATAAATGGAAGGTACATTTCCATATCCTCAGTTTTTAGAAAACATATGTCATATACATATAGTACTTCATTTCACATTTCGTACTTATCATATCTATGTAAACCTACACAGGATTTTCATAATAATGACTTTCTAAACTGATGGTTTTCGATTATATTCACATATATAAGTTACGAAAACTCAATTCACATTCACAACAAATAGAGGATTCCAATTTTCCATCACGTTTAAAATTTTCCTCTAAATCGATTTGAAAATTTAAGGTTATCTCAAACCTAATTCACATTCACAATCCAATTCATTATCGACTTCACATTCGATTTGGATTTCACGTTACATCGTCAATTCTCAACACATAATTGATGTCTATCGATATATAACCTCTAAGCTCGTACGTCTCAGAGAAGGGTGTTAAGCTAAAAGAATAAATTCTCCGCCACCACAGATATATATTTAATAGAGATCAAATGCTATGTCATCAATTCACAATGTTAGACATACAATCCCAATCGACTATCCAAAATTCAAAGCTGAACTTATATTATTTTTGGTGTCAAAGTTAAACTCAATTTAACTCAAGATTCAATCCTTTTGAAAAATTTCCAAATTGAACTAATTGTTCACATTTCTCAAAATAATATCTTTACAAGATATATAATTTTCACACTTAGCCATTTGAAACTAATTTCAAATATTCATTTCTCAATTTATCTTTAAAAAGATAAAATTTCAAACCTTTCATTTCATACTGGAAAACATTTCCATACTTATTCAATAATAAGTAATTCACAAATTCATTCATTTTCAACACTTTGAAAATATTCGATATACTTGAATCAAAATTAAGTATATATTTCTTTCTTTAAGGAAATCATTCTTTTAAACACATTTATTTGAGTTAAAACGAATGTTGCGTAAAACATCGTTACGACAACTCAAAATCACTAGTATAGGGATTCGGATTTAAGATAGATATATAAATCCCAATACTATAAACAACATTTCCTTCCGGAAACCATTTACTATAACAACAGTGTTATAGTCCACCATTTCCTTAATTTTCTCGAAAACGTCTATTTCAACAATTGAATGTCAAAATCTATGTATTCGATAGTTAATGCATTTTAAAACATCTTTAAAACTATTAACTTTTTCAACTTCAACTTAATTCAATAGTTTGAATTCTTCATACTTTTCACAATATCAGTTTTAAACCGATTTCAACTTTTCAATATTAAGTTTTCCACTTAATTTAATTCTCCGCACGTTTAAATTCAAATTCATCACTGAATCTATTTAAACCTATAATGGATTATCATGTTGACAACTTCAAATTTGAAATTTAAATTCTATTTGAACTTTGCATTTACCTTCTATTTCAAAAATAGTCAACTAGTTCTTTAGTAAATTGTTCATCGATTTAGTTCCATTAAATTCATATTTCCACATTAACCATTTTAGACAATAGTTTTAAGCTTGAAATATAAACTTCACATCAAACTCAGTTTGATTCATACAATTAAATCAACAATTAAACTTCCTTCCATAATATCACTTCCCAAAATGCTATTTCATTAAAATATTTCTTCCGTACAAAATTTTACATAGCTTAATACTTTTAAAAGACGTACACAGAAGATTGTGGATTACAAAAGATAGTATTACAAAATATATCGATTGGTTTAAGATTCAGAATAATTAAGGACTAACGACTTCTTGTCCCGTAGTATGCATCCTTGCCAAACTTTCATCTTCGGATGACACTATTTCATATTGTGTTAAAGGAGAATTAACACATTCAAAATCCACATGTCCCCATTCCTTACAGTTATTGCAATAATATGAGATGTTTCCATCCTTATCTATCACCTTAGCACTTTTCGCTCTAGCTGTCGGGCTATAGCTTGCTCTCCCCGTTGTCTTTCGGTGCAGTTTCTGACTATATGTCCAGACTGACGACAATGGTAGCAGATTGTCAATCTATCGACGGGTAAATTGAGTACGCACTTTTTCTTTTTCACTTTAGGGCAATGGCTAAGAAAATGCCCTTTCTCCCGACATTTAAAACACACAATCTCTGGACGAGCAAATCGGTCATCCACATTCCTTATCTTTCTCCTCTCTCGGCACTTAAGGGCATAATGTCCCTTTTTATGACATCGATAGCAAATAACCTCATCATATGGACCAGGTGCTTGCCTTTCAGTGAATCTCCTTTCAATTTCCGCACGTCTCGCTCCTGCTTCTCTACGAGCAATTTCTCTTCGTTCACGGCGTGCTGCTTTTTGTGCTTCGGTTTTCGCCATTATAATTAACAAGGTGTTTTCGAAGTTTCCTATCAATAATTGCATTTTTTTATTAGCAGGGGTTGGATTATTCAATCATTCTCTCTAAAACATATCTGTTTTATTCACTAATATATTCATTGTCCAAAATCGTGAATATACTTTTCTATTCAATTCAGTGTTTCTACACTTTTTATTTAAAGGATTATCCACTGTCCAAAATCGTGGATAAAATTCCCAACCAACATTTACTATAACAATATTTAAAGGATAATTCGCTGTCCAAAATCACGAATATATCTTCTTTAATAACTTCTATTTTTCATTTATCAAATTCAATTGGTTTCGAATTTATAAACAATCTTCATAAATTCCTTTTCTATTTATAAAACTTCAATTTATAAATATTCTTATTGATTCAATTCAATTCAATTTATATACCTCAGTTATATACCAAAAGTCCATATTATAAGTTAAATACTTATAATTCATTTATTTACTAAATCGTTCTTCACAATGTTTGAAATCAATTTCAAAAGAATTCAGAGTCAAATTCTCAAGTTATAGTTCAATAATCCGTTTGATTATAACCAAATTAACATATCATTTTATTTCACAATTATTACTCGAAATATTCAAAATATTTGATTTAAACCAATTTAAACCAATTCACTAGTTCACTAGTTCTCTTAACTCATATTTCATTTTCATAAATCTCAATAATTCGATAATGAGTTTCCGAACGATCGAAACTCAAATCTAATGAGACCTCACCGAATATAAACTATCGCACACTCACATTTAGAGAGGGGAATTTTCAAAATAATTCTATCTTTCAAAATACCTTTTATTTTAAAGAAAACAATTTCATACTTCTTTAAATTTGAAAAGCACTTTCTTTATAGTGGTTCTAGTAACTATTCGTATTAAACATCATAAACTGAGCTTTGAGTAAACCAAAGCTCTGATACCACTTTTTGTAACGACCCGCCGCTCTGACCGCCTCTAGTCGGTAATTAAACCAACTAGAAACGTTCAAAATGACGGATTGTTAGTCAGTTTATAGAGTTTAAACAGAATCAGCCACAGAATCACAGAATAACAATATATTTTATAAATAAACTTTTCTTTTATATACAAGTATCAGAGTTACACAATGAATTATACTTGAATTTATACAGCGGAAACAATTTATTTTATTAAGTACAAGAAAAATCTCTTGAAAAACTTTGGTGGAGTCCTTTAATCCCCCTCGAATTTAACTTCGCGGCCTGAAAATCTTCAAGCTGTAAAAATACTCGGATCTGACCCGAGCGTTAATTGCAAAACACAAAACACTCGAGTCAGGATTAATCTTAACTCAAGTAAATAAATTTGTAATGAACTGAATAAAATGGTAACAGAGATGACGAATCACATGAATCAATTTAAAATCTATTTTAGATTTTTACATTAACAATTTCAATTTTTTTCTTTTTAATTCTGTCGAACGTGTGTGGCTGCAGTACACACGTGTACTTTGCACACATGTGCACTGCCTCGCCAACACGTGTGCAAGCGCAAATCGGACAAATCACTGCAAACTCGACTCAACTCAATGCAATTCAAACTGCAAGTCCAAAACAGGTGCACAATGCACTAAGCATTGAATTAGTGCACAAATGAAACAACATCAGAGACAAAACAATTTACAGGTCTGCAGAAACATAAATACTTTACAGACTTTAAAACTTGTTTAAACATTAAAGTTTCATTTTTAAAAGCTTTGAATTCCAAACTGCATTTGAATTCAGTTTAATCTTACATTTGATTCAATTTTTAAATCTTTAAAATAAGAGTTTCATTCAAGATTTTAAAAACTGTAAAATTACAGACTTTTAAAACCTGCAACCAATAAACCCGAGACACCCACTCTTTCACTTCGAGTTCTCATCTCACTTACTTCGAGTTAGAAGCACAACTAATGATCAAACAAAGGGATGCAGACCCAACCACAGTGCAACCGAGAAGCATACACTTATGTGTATGCAGATGATCAGTGAGAAAAATCCAGGCACAACTAATGCAGTCAACACAGCAGCTCAAAGGCAGAGCATATGCCAACGCATCAAACTCAGGTGGACATATCAAAACTATGGAAATACAAGGTATTCAAATGAACACAGTAAGCTACTTGATGATCTCAATATAGCAATGACAGAGTACATGCAAATGAAGATCACAAATGTACATAAGAGAAGAACATCAACAATGACCAATGTGCACAGGTCAGAAACCACAATGTTCAAGTGTCACAAAAGTTCAAGTGACAAAATGCAAAGAGCAACAGTGAGTGGCAATGAACCATCAAAAGACTCAATGAAGTCAAAATATGCAACTACATGGACATAAAGGTCAATGCACTATGCAGAAATGATCAAGAATCAAAATAGAGACAAGGTAAATCAAGACAGTGCATCAAATGACCAAGCTACAAGTATGGCAGTGAAACAACTCAAGAGATCAACATCAATAAACCAAAGTGCAGACAAAAATTTCATTTTCAAAACCTTGAATTAAGTCTTCAATTTAAACATGAATTTCATTAAACATGAAAACTGCAACTTCTCTGTTATAAAACCCTGCAAACTGTTTTAATTTTTATTTAAAACTGAATTTTAATTTTAAGATTTCACTTTTTAAAAAAAAACTTTAAAATCAAAACTATATTTGAATTCAGATTCAAATATTACCTGAATCAAGTTTCAACTTAAAATATGAATTTATTCTAAAATTTAAAACTGCAAAGCTTCTCAGGCTTAAACCTGAACTGTTTTCAAGTCTTGATTCACACAGAATTTAAATCTTACATTTGATTTTTAAAAACTGCAAAATCAATTCAGTTTAATCTTACATATATCAGAGAGCATATGGAAGGGTCAGTGAGAAAGCACAAATCAAGATGGAGCTACAATGAATGCATCAATATGCCAACAACTAATGCATCAGCACAGAAGCAAGCAAGATCTGGGAAGCAACCAGAATGGAGCAGAAACAAACATATGAAATGGCAACTGCAGTGGTACAAATGCAACACTAAGTATACAAGTGACTTAAACAAGACTCGAGAAGCTACAGATATCAGTTGCATTTTTATAGAAATGTGATTTAATAATTTGCACAATTGTGAAAACAAATGTTGTATAGAAAATATGCAATTTAATAATCAAATCTTCAACAAGTTTCAATACAAGGCTCACACAATATAAAACAACTTTATAATTTACTGAGATTTTTGATTTAAAACTCAAGTTTTAATATAAATGAATTTATTGCAGGCTTTGGATAGAAGAAAGCAGTGCAGTGCTTGAAACAACTTAAGCAAAATCCAACACCATACAGCAACACAAGCAAGTCAAGTTTTTAATAGCCTCTATTCTTGTCAGATTCTTAAAATGATAGCATCTGTTCTCATCAATTTATAAATAAAAATTTAAATAGCATTTGCTCTCTTCAGTTTAAAACAAAATTTTAGTATTTGTTCTTATCAATTTAAAACAAATATTGGGTAGAATCTGTTCTTAACAGTTTTTTAAAAAAATCATATATATTAAATAGCATCTGTTCTTATTAGTAAAAAAAAAAACAAATTACACAGAGTATTTGTTCTTAACAGTTTAAAACAGAACATGAAATAGCATCTGCTCTTATCAGTTTAAACTTAAAACAATAGCATCTGCTCTTATCAGTTTAAACGCAAATCCACAAAGCAACTGTTCTTGTTAGTTCAGATTCAAGTAACCGCGTAAGTGATAGCAGATAGCCCCAAATCATAGCATGCAAATTAACCGAGCAAATGGAAGCCAGAAAAAAATACCAATTCATAGCATGCTACCCAGCAACCAATTCAACAAATTTAAACACTTGAATACTGATTAATCGTGAGAGAACTCACCTTTGCAACGAAATGAAGAGCACGCAAGCACGCGATCGATATTGAAGCCGCGAGCGAATTTTTTTGAAGCCGAAGCCCTAGATTTTGAATCGAAGACGAAGAACGATTACATGGCCGCCATTTTTTTATTTCTTCGGTTTGATTAGGTAGGGTTTTTCGAATGAATTGGTAAAGGGAGCTTCGTGTTTTTAAGCAGAAGGGTCGGGATTTTAGCGTGTTTGAAGGCGTGTTTACAGCTGAACGAAGTAAGGCCATGTATACTTCTTTTTTTTCTTTTTTTTTTTTTTTTTTTTTATATTATATTTTCTTTCTTATTTAAATCCAATTGTTTTTTTACTATTTTTCTTGATTACTTTTGTTAAAATTTTAACTAGTATATATATTTTTTTTTTATTTTGTTATTGATTAAAATTTTATTCTATTCTATTTAAGTTAAAGAATGTTATTTAAACTAACCACAAATTTATCCAATTTCATAGCAAAAATTCTTAAATCCAAATTATTTTTCTAAATCATTAATTCAAATTTAAAATATAAGTTCAATATTAAATTTCAACTTCAAAGTCAAAATTAAATTTTCTATTCAACTTTAAATAGATTAAATCCTAAAATTTAATCGTCAACTTCATAGTTTTATTGGAATTCAATTTAAAATTATCTCAAATATTTAAAATAAATTAAATATCTTCATTTTTAAATTGTTCAAAATTCAGGATCGTTACAGAATTGTTGTGGAATTTTGCCAGCTAAAAAGGGGTAGGATGTGCGGGCCTTTACATGTCCCTACCTAACTGATACAAGATACGGATAATGGAAACAAGATAATAACTAGCTATCGATGTAGCCTCTTGCTCCAAGTTCCTTCAAAATGCATCCGTGGGAAAACTTGAACTACTTGGCTACCCATATAAATTTGAGCACCCAAGAGTTTTAAGAAAAGAAAATAAAACTATGGGTTAGATGTGGGTCTAGTGTGAGTAAATTCAAACAACTGAATTATTATGTTTAAAACCCTTTTAAAATCAATGGTATCTCATAAGACTACGCCGCACATAAACACGGACAGATTTTTACCTTATGATAACCAAAACTCTTTTTATAGAAAATTCAGTAATATTATAATAATATCTAAACATTTAAAATAAATATATGAAAATAGCCGAAATTGTTACCATTATTAAATTCCAACAAACTAGGCACTACAATCAAAACCGTAAAGACACGTATTAGTGATTGGATTCCATACTATGATAAGGCACCGAGGTGCAACCTTTCATGGTACATGTCTAGAAAATGTACCGAAGACCTCGCTAGTATCCTCTGCCAACACAAGATTGGCCAACCCCTTACTAGATAGTACTGAATATGTCATCACCCAGGTTGCTTTGCAACCCTTTTTATTGAGATCTCATGACAACTAATCCATAAATATATAGACGTATCTAGAAAGGTGATGACACACCCTAATGGGAGCGACCCACTTAGCCTTGCTGCACTCCCCCGATTTTAGTCATTCTGGGTTGATGAGGCTTAAGGCTAAAATTACCTTTTGAATACCAATCCCACTTGGAATGCTAGCACTGCCTTATAGGAAGTAATGTAGTGCAAGCATTTATCCATACAAGTTATCCATAATAAGGACAAACCGAAGGCACTACTTCTACTACATCAATTTTGGAATCACCCTTAGGACTATTAGCAGCAGCCTTTGCACTTTAATGCTCCATCTTCGATTCCATATTCTTTAAGATATCTTCAGTTCAAAACGCTTGAGTTGGATCAGAGTTGTTTTTGGATAACATATCTGATCTCGGTCTCTTCGAAACAACTTTCGAAAACCCTCGGAAAACTCAGCCCCGTTTCTTTAGGAAATAAATATACAAAGATAAGAGCAGAGTTTACCTCTTAACCATTTGTGGATGGATTTTCTTAACATTATCCTAGAAGAATGAAAAGAGATTTATACATGCATCAAAGCATCATTGGGGATGACTATGCCATGAAACTCACGTGTTTCTTCCAGATATTTCCAAAGTAACTTTAGCTCTAGATTTGATAGTCGGTTATTTAACTATCGAATAAACAATCATTCAACATTGATTTGATTCCATATGGGATTCACTGAACCTTTATTAATTAATCTTTAATTAATTAAGATCACCTTATAAACACTCAATCAAAAGATCTTTTCAAAACACTATTACCAAACCCTTTACATCCCTTTTATACTTGGAAAACATTTATACTTATTCCAGGGGTATAAGTATTTTATCAAAACATTTGGAAAATTCCTCCTTTCCAATTCCTTTTTGAAAACGTTACTTACTATAAACTGATACGCTTATCCTTTATAAAAAGTTCCCTTTTAAAAGCTCACTTCACAATTAATTACCTTTATAAATTTCCAAAATCAAATTATAAAACAGTTTTATAAGTCTTCAGTTCAATTTACAAAACCTCTTTGCAAATCTCTAAATCATTTATAAAACATTTCTTACTTAAAACTCCTTTAATAAACCTTCTTTAAGAAAAATCCTTTACAAAATATCCTTTGCAACTCATTCTTTTAAATCACTTTAAATAAACCTTTTTACTTAGTAAAACCCATTTTTATGAAAAAGTCATTATTTATAAATACCTTTATAAAATAATAATATAATTTTAAAAGTCATTTATAAACCTTAAACCGAAAATTGATTAAAGAATCGAAGCTAATTCAACACCATACTTTATAATTTCAAAAGGAGCTTAGTAATCCCAATGGTAGTAATTTAAGTTACCATTTGATATCAATTTTACTTCCAAATCACTTGACCATTTATTTACATAAGTCAACATATATATGTAAATGCAATTCATATCCAATCATGGAATAACATGTCAATACAACTCAACTATCATATACATGTCCAAATAACATAATAGCAGGATGGAGATTTATCCTGCCAAATAGGTGCCCAACAGTCAAACAACTAACTTATAGAAGAACGAGATTTATTCTGCTGATACATATGTCCATAAAATAAACAACCAATCTATTACAGAATGAGGATTTATTCTGCTAACACATATCTACACAATCAAACTATTTACATAACCCATTCATTTTTGTTTGTCTATTTAATGATATCGACACTTGAATCCCTTATGATCAAAACCATCTTGGAAAAAGAAGTATCTTTATAACAATTTGGTTCTCGAAATAAAGGATTTAAAACTTAAAACTCCCTTTTAAAATGACTAATTACAATTAAACTCTTTATTTAATTGTAATTAATTTTTATTGAATTTGAACTCAATTTAATTATAAATTAATAAATAATTAAACCTTTAATAAATAATTTATAAATTAAACCTTTAATTAATCCTTTGTTAATTATTAAATAATAATTTAAAACCTTTATTAATAATTAACTATTAATTAATAAAATATTAATTAATTAATTAATTAAATTTTAATTAAAACTAAAATAATAAATTAAACTTCTAATAAATAATTTATTTATAGATTAAACCCTTAATCAATTTATCATTAAAAATATTAACAATTGATTTATTAAATAAATAAATTATTGACCTTATATTTGATTAATAATTAATTAAAAATGAATCATGTACCAAACTCATAATTAATTATAAATTAGTCTTAGTTTTAAAAGATAATTAGTTGGTACTAATCTTTAAGTAATTAAAATTAACAAACCTTTTTTAGCACTAGTTAATTACTAATATCAAAGAAATAATTAATTATTAATTATAAAATTCTTAATTAACATTCCTTAATCATTATTATTAAGTTTTAAAACATTTCAGTAGACTTTAAAATATAAAATTAACTTTTCAAAAATTGAACTTTTTATCGAACTGCATCCATAGCGACATCGCTGTGGATTCCATAACCTCCAAACTTGACTAACATCTCAAATAGTCTTTTAAAACACTTAATTTTCAACATTAACTTACTTTATGAACTTAACACAAAGTTTTGGAAGCAAAACAAAAAGTTAGAAACTTCAGAAATTTTTTTGTTTGAAACAAAGTAAGTAATCAATTAAAAAACTCAAATGATTGCCATGTCGAACACAAACACCTTTCAAGTGATAACATTGCTCACTAACTTTTCCATTTACTAACTTTACTTGCTAAATTTCAATAACACTTCTAATCACAAGACAAAGATCACAACTTTATAACCTAAAACATCACTTTGGCATTCGATTCACAAATCCACGCTAAACCATAAACTAGCAACATATGTACATCGAAACCATATGATAATTCAACCATACAAACAATATATTCTACAACCAAATAGGCAACATAATAAAGCTTTAATTTTTCCACAAAAAGTTAGAAGTTTACTCACAAAAATTTTGCAAAATTATTTTGAAAACTTGAAATACTTAGAACTTGCAAAGCTTGGGGAACAACAAAAAGCAATACAAAAATGGGTCATTTTCCCCTCAAGTTTTTCTATGTTCCTATCGTAATTTTAGAAAGTTATCAAAAGAAAATTTGTTTGAAATTCTTTTCTCTATCATTTCCAAAAAGTATCACTCGATTTGGATTCCTTTAAGGGAGATATTGTAAAAAAAGAGGTATTTTCGGAATTGAAAATTGGATCCAAAAATGGGTCTGAAAGAAATGAGATTTGGATGTAGATAAGCTCAAAATTTGAAGAAGTCATACAAACATAAGCTGCAGCTATTGAAATTATACACAGTTTAAAAAAAATTCTCTATTTGGTTCGGACATGAGGAAAATATGATAGGAGGAAGAGGAGGAAAATTTGAAGATGTGGAAGGATATTTACTAGCAATAGAATAGGTAAACTACTAAACTACCATTGTACTTCTACCTTCCACATTGTTTTTCCACCCGAACATCCTCCACCTCGTTCCCCCTTATTATGTCAAATAAAACATGTTAAAACATGTTTGTGCTCGAGTCGCCAAAGTGTAAAATCCTGACTCTTAAGGCATCTTTTAGCATATAAATGTATATACTTAAGTATACATACCCATTTATATACCAATATATACTAACTAATTCATGTTCTTAATTATTTAAATGTTGTTTCAAATATAAACAAGGCTCGCAACATTTCAAACAACTTTTATATGAAATGTCGAAAATTCAGAAAATGGTTTCCGACCACATTTTCTGTTTTTCATTGAACTAAATATTTTTGTAAATAAAATTTGTAAATGATTTAACCATCATTAATTATTATTTAAAAGATTTATATTTACATTATAAAACCTATTATTTTATTATTTAAAATTAACTAAAATTCACAAATGAAAGTAGTGAAATTTTGGGTCGTTACTTTCTTCCTCCCTTAAAAGAATTTCATTATCGAAATTACACCTCAACCTAACCTAGAAAACAATATTGCACTATACATCAGTTTTTATGATGTATATAGATCATCTATTACTTAAAAAGGAAAAGAGAAACCAGGTCATTTATATGACGACACATGTCCTCTTTTAAAATTAGGGTATTTTTGGAACTATATCATTACTAACCGGCACGCGCTGTGTTTTTTCGCAAACCGTTAAATCCCAAAATTGTTTCCTCTTCTGTAGGCCGTACTTCTTTCTTCATGCTCTACAAACCTACACTCCTCTTCCTTTCTTCTTCTACGGACTACCAAAACTATTTCCCCTTTTGTAGGTCGCACTTCTTTCTTCACGCTCTACAAACCCTACACTCCTCTTTCTTTCATCTTCTACTGATTAATCTCAACTAATCCAATTACCCCATACCAATTCACACTGGAGATTTTATACGGTTTGTGAATTCACGAAGGAAAATTGGATATTAACTCGAAGCAGGTCAGCAATTTGTTGATATTTACTACTCAAATTGAGGATTTTATGTATTCGAACACATAGTGGATAGAATTTGTAGTAAAAATTGATTTGATTATTTGTTATTCCAATTCTACGCTACATCCATTTATCTATTTCAAATAAATGGCTTTTAGGTCCCTAATTTGTTAATCTTTTTCGCTCGAGTTGGGTTTTATGCACATAATTGACCACCCAGTCGATTGTTGGGTCATAAAACCCGATTGAATGATATATTGTTCCTACTATATGGTACACATACCCCTTTTTCCTGCTATGTACCATTTTTTAATACTAAAGGTGGGTAAATCTTATAATTTTGTAGTCACTGTTTATTTGGCCTAAAATATATTTAGTACATAATCTGGTAAATACATGTAGATGAAAGAATTTGAAGCCCAGGAAAAATAACAGAAAGTTTAAAAACCAATCTGAGGAAAATAGTGCTAAAAAGACCTGGTAGATTTTTATTCCTTTCTCACGAAATTTTGTGATATAACTATTTTTAGATAAATCATTGTTGATACTGTTTGGTATTCTGTCTTCTTTGTATGAATATTTTTGATAATAAACCATGATTGTGCTCATAATTATCGTTGGGAAATTAACTGATGGGAAATACTTTTCAAACTCTTGCCTTCTTGCATTGGTTATATTTGCACAAGCCACCATTAATCAAGCATGATGGATATCATGTTGAAACAAATACCAATCCTTTGATTGGTTTCTTTACAGTTTTGTTCTACTTCATTTGTTGCTTCATTGAATATATTAGTAGTTGGCCCCTTTGAAAATCCTACCCTCTTTCGCATTCTCCAGATTTTTGTTATGCAGTACTTTAAAGGAGGCTAACAACAAATGAAAATACACATCTTTCAAGTTCACCTAATCGTTTTCAATTTCACCGAGTTGGATGTTATGAAATGGTAGTAAATTTTCTATTTCACTTGATTTTTAATTGTACGAAAATATCACTTTGGTGTTGACTTAATTCTTCCGTGCATCAATATGAGAAAAATACTACATAATCACATTTGTAATGTTTGTAAGGAGGTTTAACATCAAGGTAGTTTCCGATCATAGAGGATAGTGTACATTACTCCCTTTTAACGGATTTACATTTTCACAAAATTTCACTCTTTTTTATAATGCTAAAACTATGTACCTGAAGCTCTTTTAAGTGCATAGCACTTCTACTGTGATAGAGTCCCTTAACGAATTAAAACTGTGAATATTGATCAATGCTCGAATCTGACTACTTCTGATTTAAAATGCCGACTTTATGCTTATGGATGCTGCTAAAGCCAGAAAAATAAAGGTTAGGGATGTGTGTCCAAAAACAAAAAATTAGGCTAAACTATAGGAATTTGGGAGTCCTACTGTCTTTTATCTCCACGCTTAGCAAGATGACCAAAAAAACATCATGGCTTTAGGTTTATTGTATGTTTATTACAAAATTAGATGTTACGACACTATTTGTAGAAATACAATAGCTTGGTAGGTTTTCTGCAATTCATATTATTTAGAAACTACTAATAATTTTTTATTAATATCATCCTTCTTACGTTGCAGTATTTTTGTGGCTCTATCATTTTCAAGTAGATGGAACTTCCCTCTGTTTGCAATGTGATATGAGTTTTTACGCGCATTGGAATAGTTCTTCTGCATAAAATCCCTTGCTCGGATGGGTAGTACAAGTTCGTATATTTATGTAAAGAAGGTATTGTTTTTACTTCATTATATTGAACTATTATTAATTTATAACAATGCCTGTACATATAGATTGTAAATCTTATATTATGTTGCCTTGAATTTGTTTACTTTCATAAAGTATCAGTAATATTAACTGGTTATCCCAAGGGTAAGAGTTTATGAACATCCTTTGACAGAGCTTTTGTTCATAATATGCAGTTCGCCATTGCAGGTTAACTACTCAATAGACTGAATATGTATGCTTCACTCTTATGTGGACTTTTTATTTCAAGGAAAAACAGTAGAAAAGGTTTATTCATGCAATAAATAGGAACCCAAATTATGTAACATGAATTAACTTATCACATCAACTTTTTTGTAATGATAATGACTTTCTGAGGTACCTTTGGGATAACCGTCTTCTACATTATTTCCCCATTATTTCTTCCTTGATCACAAGTCTTGACAATTTTTTCCACTCAATTGTTTCATCAAGCGAATATTTTTGGCCATACGAAACTTATATAGAACGTAAAAATTGTATGCTGCTAATAATACTATTGTCTTTTAGCTTTTATACTTATTGAGTTTATTATAACTACTTCATGTTGGAGTAATTGATGAGCGGTTAAGACCTTGGCAAAAGAATTAAACTCAATTTATCTGCTCTTCCCTCATGTGAAAAAATAAGTGCAGAAAATAAGTGTATGGAAATTTAGTTTCATGAGCAGTCAACAGAAGTAAAGTTTCTTAAAAAAGATTTTAAGTTATCATTGGTCAAAATCAAATTTGCAGTACTATATGCATAGAAATAAATCAGTTATATGTAATCGCTTTTCTAATTCAAATAAGTTTTGGCCACTTTAAAAGAATATTGATTAACACATTTATTAATTTACCATCTTAGTTATATAAAGTACAAGTTTTGTTTTATCCAAGGCAATCCCCTACATTGATTCTTGGAGTATCCACCCAGTAAGTTGCATATAAGCTTAAATAGAGTAATAATATTACAAGAAAATATTTATCTATGCTGCCAAAATCATTATTTTTAAAGCAACCAATAATAGCGATATAGGTGCTATATTTTAGTATCCACTGTGTTAAAACAAAATTATGACTCCCACCATACAAAATCCAAAATAAAAAATATATAATTGATGCAAGTGTGTGTGTGTGTGTGTGTCATGTTGCATGATACCTCTTTTGGGCTAAAAAAATTTCTATGGAGTAGAAGAAGTGTTTAGTAGAATGAATTGTAATTATATAATTGGTCAACTACTGCATTTTGGATAATATTTTCATTATATGATCACAATTAATAATACAAAATCGATAGGCTTATTCATGCAACTCCTTTTTATACTGTGGCGATTGATGGAAAAATAGTTTAGTGTGTATTATATCAATTTAAGAAGTTTGCTAACAATGTTAATGTATAAAAAACTATTGGTTGAATTAAGATGCCGACCTATTATATTCTCATTTTCATGACAAATCCGATCACATGATTCGATTTGTAGATATGCTTTAGGTTAGCTGACCGATTTCAGATTCCCTGAAGATCTAAAAATTTACCACAGGAAGCATGAAATATTATGCATCTAACATGGATTACATGGACTAGAGTACTCCCACAATTACTTTCATATATTACCTAGAAAATATATTCCCATAGGTTTAGCAATAGTTGATTAAACAAAAGATTGAGATATGGGAACTCACAGCATTACAAAGCTGGATACTTGAAACATGGCATCAACAGAGGATGGTATAAGGATATATTAGTAAGTCTGTATACATAAGGTAAATTATGTGGTCATCTTTATGTTGCTGTGAGTTTTATTGTGCCAATAAAATATGTGTATACAAACTAGCTAAAACCTATATATGCACCCGCACATGCCAACAGAGATTGAGGAGGTAAGTTCAAACTAATATAAATAAAACAGCAACTATTTAAATATGCATGATATGTGTACTTAACATGCAATAGCTCAAATGATTCAGAAGCTCAAATTTGAAACGCACGCAAGTATCAATGGAAAAACGTGCATCCCTGACCCTCAAGCTTCGGACTATGCTTGTTTGGTGTACATATGCGCACCTCTCCTCATGTTTCCATGTTAACACAGTATTATATGTAAGAAAAAACAGTTTATCATATTATATTTAGATGAATTATTTTTCAGTTAACTTATGCATAGATTTCATTTGCATTCACTCACACTTTGGGTTTCCTCTCTCCTACATTCTCATCGGACAAAAAATTATATCTACACATGCATATTCTTATATATGCAGTACTCACATACCCCATAGTAGAAAAACACTCTTTCTCACTTGACAGAAATGCACACATACAACTCATAACACATGCAACCTACACACACAGACAGACTCACATATTTACATATATGCATGCACCATAGACTAAACAAAAACCCAACTATATACATACACATGTACTACAAAATGCAGACCACATAAATACAATTGAATATTGAAGTCCTGGATAGAAAAATCCGAATGAGATGAGGGAAAGAAAGAGACAAAGTAATATTCGAAGGTTTTAGGCCAACGCACACATTTTTTAAACTTACATTTTAAAACTAAATTATGATTATTATACCTTAAAAATAACTTAATGCGTTGAATTTAGGATCAATGGTTATTTTTTAAGAAGTTTCGCAACCATTTTTGGTGTATTATCTAGAATTTTATATGCATATTAATATACATCACTTATAGAATTCTAAATATTATTATGTTCGTATCATGCACAGGCCGTTACGAAACAAGAAATAAGAGAAGCACAAAGAGTTAAGAAAGAGTATAAGCCATGCAAAACTGAAGCGCAAAAGGCTCAAAAGCTAGCTGCAGAGGTAAGACCATTTTACATTCACTTTATGTAGGTAGTAGAACACCATTTTTTGACCAAAATAATAATTATGTATGCTGATAGAAAGCTTAGTGAGCAGATCATGGAGGGAAGGAAAAAATGTATTAAGATTGCTGTTTTTTAGTATTGAACTTAAACAAGTTGATTTTCTATCATCTGTGATGGGTCTTTTGATGGCAGTGCATATTTTGAATTTCTACTACATCAACTGAAGTGCTTTGTTTGATCTATGTTTTTTGGGTGTTGCAATAAATATAAAAAGATCATTAAATATATCTTCAAGCCATCATACATAATTTTTTACATTTGACATGAACCCTTAAAAGAAGTTTGCAGATGCAATTTTATCATTTCCACCTTATATAATGTTACTGTATTTGGTACGGATGAGACGAATATTGAACCAAATCCAGAAGTTTGAGAAAATTAGGTTACAAAATCAACCTAGAATCACGTAGTTTTTATTTTGTTGGCAAAATAGGACCACGTTGATGTGTTATTGAAGCTGACTTAGTGCACCTGAAGGCACACTCACCATTGTATGATTTATAGGATTTGTCATATGGTGTTCTTAAGTAGTTAAGCTTAATGGCAAAACATATTTGCAGTTTATTGCATTACTATATATAGGTTTTACTGTGAAGTAACATCATACATTCAATTTAACATCATCAATTACTATTTGCAATTTAACTCCATGTTATTCTACTCATTACTATTTGGTGAATTATTCACTAATTATGATGGTCTCAGGTAAATCTACTTATTATAGCAACTATTTCTCACTCAACTGAGATATTACTTGCAAATTGTAGGTATTAATCCACAATGTTGGATTTATTATGAGTAAAGCCTTGGATCTTATACAAAGGAATTGTCATTTTATTCGGTCTACCATCTGAACCATGGGCAAGGACTTATGGTCTACGCGGGGATAAAGTAAGAAGGCTGCCCACGTAAACTTATAAGATGGAAAGAATTCAGTTTTGTCCTAGAAAATGTACAACTCAAAAGTTTTGTTTTGAAAGTGTTAAATTGCCATAAAATTATATGTTCATTGTGGTTGAGTCCTGTGCTGTAAACGCTCTGCACTTTGAACGTATTAACTATCCTTTTTTAGATAAGTTTTTCTTCTTCTAAATAAATCTAACTTTTTATTTGCTTTTGTAAGGATACTTAGAAATATATGTGTTCTGTTAAATCTACTATATTAATGAACTAACCTACACACACAATATTTGCACACGAACTCAAAATATATACTAGAGTACATATACCTTCTACCTAAAAATCCTTTATTTTACATAGGGTTTATTCTAAGTAACTTTTAACATTAATTTAGTAACCAACAATGCCCGTGTGCGTAGCACGGGTCACGCACTAGTTTATATACAAAATCTGATCCAATCACTACTGGAAAACATAACTTCACTTTCGAACTAGTATCGCTTACCAGTTTTTCTAGTGCAGATTTTGATCAAGCTCCTTGATTTAGAACCTCTATTCCCCTTACATAGATGTAACTACGATAAAAATATTTATCCCATATCAAAAACCCTCATCAAGTGTTCATCATCCAAAATCAAGTAATGGATCCTTATTCAGAATGGTGTGAATCACCACAAAGCCATGTACTCGAATCTTAGATCAAAACTATATGGAAGGAGAAATGATCTACGTCCAATTTATGTATTTATTTAATTGGTTCTCACTAATACCAACTTCATTTCCACTAAATAATTTATAAAAACATTTCATAAAACTAAACTTAGGTTCAACTTGGAGACTACTCCACTACATCCTAAGAGTGTATACCCCTATTTGATTCAACTACTCCATTTTACATTTATTTTTCGAAGAGAACTCAAGAGCCAAATACCAAGAATTATTTCAAAAACTTTTTGAAATGAAACTTTTATATGTATTAATCACAGAATATATATATAGTCCGAGTAACTCCAAAATGATACTAAGAAACTGAGTACTACCAAACAGTTTCATATATTCCCTTATCAAGAAGGTAATACCCAAGAGAAGTGTTTTCCATCCGAACACATCTCTTTTCCAATTTTAAATTATTTTCAAGCCACTCGAACTAGTTAACTTAAAAATATTACTTTTATTTCGATATCCCATTTTTGAAACGATACTTCATTTTTCCAACAAAACATTTATCACTAAATCGCTTTGGGTTCGTTTAGGGTTTGAACTTGTTTTGATTGTATAGTGATAACGAGAATAATTTACTAAGTGCACCTAGGTAAACATTTGATCGTCACTTAGATGATTATTCAGATCATCACAAAACAACCAAGACTCATTCCCCCTAACCAATCCAAAGAAAACATTTCTTACTTAACATTTTCACTCCCAAATTTTTTGTTCTTGAACCAAAATTGCTTTCAAATAATACTATTATTATCTTTCAAAACCTTGAAATTTTTTCTAAAATCCCCGGGATTTAAGTTCTCAAGTTTTCAACTTAAATTCTTTTTAATCCAAGACACGTTCCTATAAATCCATTTTTATAAATCAACTTTTATAAAATATTTTCCAAATATTTATTTCAAATATTCTAGCCTTTAATAACATAATAACATCTTTTATTAAATGAAATTTAACCCCACATTATCAATCAAATGCCTTATAGTCAAATTGTGAAACATAGTTCACAAGGTGTTTGCTTCAATATTATCCCTATTTCTACTTACCCAACCCAAATCCTAAAAAAGGAAATTACCTACACACACTAACAATAGTCAATGCTCAACTGAACAATCATGATTAACAAAATCCTAACTGATAATAATAAAATATTGTTATCTCCTAACAACAGCACCTCAAAATATTATACTATTTTGAAATCATTCTTTATATACAAAATATGTTTCTAGGTAAAATTATTTTGTTTACCCAATTTCAAAACAATATTATGTCAGTTTTCCTTGTTCAAGTGTTTAGGAACCCCTATTGACACCATGGAGTCCTACGTTTCAACCAGAGTTCTTAAGCCATTCAAAGGATAAATCAACACAATATAAAATATTTTATGTCACTAAAAAATACGCGCTCTTATATATAATACGCACATATTCATTCTAGGGTCTCACTAACCCGATCTCAAATGAGTTTAAGCCACCAAGGCCAAGGTCCTCGCTTTACCTTACGCTCTGATACCACATGTAACAACCTGCCATTTCGAACCCCAGGAGTCGACACTAATACATCCATCATATTCATGTGCCAAACAACTAAGTGCCGGAAAGATAGATTGTTAGGAGAAAGAAAGGTGATAGAAGATAGAAGAAATTAAACAATCATGGAATTTCACAATGCAAGGGATAACATATATTAATCAACATAATATCTTACAAAGACATTTCAAAAATGATACATCAGAGTCATACTAATAAAAATTCTACCCTATGACAATTATAATAGCCTTCCCTTACCTAACTGATACAAGATACATATAATACAGCGAAAATAAGATAATAACTAGCTATTGATGAAGCTTCTTGCTCCAAGCTCCTTCAAAATGCATCCGTGGAAAAATATAAACTACTTGGCTACCGTTAAAAAATCGAGCGCCCAAAAGTTATTGGAAAAGAAAATAAAACTTCAGGTAAAACATGGGTCTGGTGTGAGTAAACTCAAATAACCAAATTATTATGTTTAAAACCCTTTTAAAATCAAAGGTATCTCGTAAGACCACGCCGCACATAAAAGCGGATAGGTTTTTACCTTACGATAACCAAAACACTTTATATAGAAAATTCAGCAATATTATAGTAATGTATAAACATTCAAAATAGATATATGAAAATATCCAAAATAGTCACAATTGTTAAATTCCAGCATAGTAGGCTCTACAATCAAACCGTAAAGGTAAGTATTGGAGATTGGATTCAGTACTACGACAAGGCGCTCGGGTACCATCTATCATGATACATGCCTAGAAAATGTACCGAGGACTTCGCTAGGATCCCCTGCCAACACAAGACCGACCTACCCCTACTGAATAGTATAGAATATGTCATTACCCCGGTTTCTTGCAACCTTTTTTATTGAGATCTCATGCACAACCAATCCATAAATATGTAGGTGTATCTAGAAAGGTGATGACACACTCTAATGGGAGAGGCCCACTTAGCCTTGCTGCATCTCCCCTGATTTTAGTCATTTTCGGTTGATGAGGCCTGAGGCTACACTTACCTTTTGAATAGCAATCCCACTTGGAGTTGGAATGCTATCACTGCCTTCCAAGCAATAATGTAGCGCCAACATTCTTCCATACAAGTTGTCCAGGATAAGGACAAACTAAAGGAACTACTTATACAACATCCATTTTGGAATCACACTTCAGAACTAGTAGCAAGCAGCCCTTGCACTTCAATGCTCCATCTTCGATTCCATATTCTTCAAGATTTCATCAGTTAAAAATGCTTGATTTGTATTGAAGTGGTTTACGGATAAAATATCCGATCCCGGTCTCTTCGAAACAACTTTCGATAGTTCCCGGTAAACTCAACCCCGATTTTATAGGAAATAAATAGACAAATATAAGAGCGAAGTTCACCTCCTAATCATTTGTGGATAGATTTCCTTATCAATTATCTTAGAAGAATGAAACGGGATTTATATCCACAATACAACATCATTGGGGATGACTGTGCTATATAACTCACGTTTTTATCCTAGATATTTCCAAAGTTACATTTAGGTCCATATTTGATAGTCAGTTATTTAACAATCAAATAAATAATCATCCAACAGTTATTTTATTCCATATGGGATCTACTAAGCCTTTATTAATTAATCTTCAATTAACTAAGATCACCTTATAAACAATCGATCAAAAGATCTTTTCAAAACACTTTACCAAACCCCTTACATCCCTTTTACACTTGAAAAACATTTATATTTATCCTAGGGTTATAAGTATATTATCAAAAAATTTGGAAATTTCCTCCTTCTAAATTCTTTTTTAAAAACATTACTTACTATAAATCGATCTGCTTATTTTTTATAAAAAGTTCTGTTTTGAAAGCTCACTTCACATTTAAATACCTTCATAAATTTCCAAAATCAATTTATAAAATACTTTTATAACTCTACATGTCAATTTACAAAACCACTTCACAAACCTTTAAGTCATTGTAAAACATACTCCTTTGATAAATCATCTTTAAGAAAATTCCTTTAGAAAACATCCTTTGCAACTCATCCTTTTAAATCACTTTAAATTAACCTTTCCACTTTGTAAAATCCATTTTTATAAACAAGTCATTATTTATAAATACTTTATAAAATAATAATTTAACTTGAAAAATCATTTAGAAACCTTAAACCCGAAAAATGATTAAAGAACTGAAGTTAATTCAACACCATACTTTATAATTTCGAAAAGAGCATAGTAATCCCAGTGGTAGTATTTTTGTTACCATTTAACATCAATTTCACTTCCAAGTCATTTAACTACTTATTTACATAAGTCAACATATATATAAATGTAATTCATTTCCAACCATGGAATAACATGTCAATATTACTTTACTAGCATATACATGCCCAAATAACATAATAGCAGGATGTTGATTTAGCCTGCCAAATAGGTGCCTAACAGTCAAAAAATTAACCAAAGCATAACGAGTATTTATTTTGCTGATACATATGTCCATACAATTAAATAATTAATCTATAGTAGAACGAGGATTTATTCCGCTAACATATATCCACATAATCAAACCATTTAAATAATTCATTCACAATTATTTGTCTACTTAATAGCATTGACACTTGAATCCCTTGTTTTCAAAACCATCTTTGAAAAAGAAATACCTTTAAGATAATTTAGTTCTCGGAACAAGGGATTTAAAACTTAAAACTCCCTTTTAAAATGATTAATTACAAGGTAAAATCTTCATTTAATTGTAACTAATCTTTATTGAATTTGAACGTAATTTAACTATAAATTAATAAATAATTAAACCTTTAATCAACAAATTTTTAATAAATTAATCCTCTATTAATTATTAAATAACAATCTAAAATCCTTATTAATAACAAACTATTAATTAATCTTAATTAATTAATTACTTAATTAATCTTTTATTTAAAACTTGAATAATAAATCAAACCTTTAATAATTAATTTATTTATAAATTAAACCCTTAATTAATTTATCATTAAAAATAACTAACAATTGATTTATTAAATAAATAAATAACCTTATATTAAATTAATAATTAATTAAAAATGAATCATGTACTTAACTCATAATTAATTAAAAATTAATCTTACTTTTAAAAAATCATTAATTGGTACTAATCTTTAATTAATTGATATTAACCAACCTTGTTTGGTACTTAGTTAATTACTAATTACCAAAATAAATAATTAATTATTAAATTCTTAATTAACTTTCCATATCATTATTATTAAGTTTTTAAAACATTTCAAAAGATCTTAAAATATAAAAATTAACTTTTCAAAAGTTGGACTATTTATCGAACTGCATCCTTAGCGACTATCGCCCTGCATGCCATAACTTCCAAACTTGACTAACATCTCAAATAGTCTTTTAAAGCATGTTTTTACTCGAGTCGCCAAAGTGTCAAATCATGTCTCTTAAGGCATCTTTTAGTATATACATATATACACTTAAGTATATATACGTATGTATATACCAATATATACTAACTAATTTATATCTTAACCATTTAATTGTTATTTCAAATTAAAAAAGGCTTGCAACATTTCAAACAACTTTTATACGGTGAAAAGATGAAAATTCGGAAAATGGTTTCCGACCACTTTTCTGTTTTTTCGTTGAACTAAGCATTTTTGTAAAAAAAATTAAAAATGATTTCACCATCCCTAATTATTATTTAAAAGAGTTTTATTTTCATTATAAAACCTATTATTTTAATATTTAAAATTAATTAAATATTCACAAATGAAAGTTGTGAAATTCTGGGACGTTACATGGTATAAGTATATTCACAAATCGTCTAACAAGTTTTACTTACTTGAAGTACAATCAAAGAGATTAAAAACAATTACTACCAAAACATTGTTATAATAAATTCATTTTATTTTGTAAATAAACATATATCATTTTCTATCTCTTTATAAAAGGTTTCAATTTTTAAAATTTCATTGTTAAAGATTTACAATATTTCTTTTAAAATATAATTCAAGGGTTTAAAAACAAGTGTAGCTAAAACATCGTTTACTACAAAACCAAAACCATTCCATTTGATCACTATCTTTAAAACTCTTTTTTTAAAGGTTTAATTACATTTAAGCATTAAAGACAAGTGTTGCTAAAACAATTGTCACAATGAACCCTAACATTTTATACTTTGAAAACATTCATCTTTAAAACTCCCTTTTTAAAGACTTATATATTTAAGGGTCAATGACAAGTGTCGCTAAAAGCATATGTCACAACAAACCTAAACATTTTATACTTTATATTTTTCTACTAAATATCCATTAGTGAATATCTAATTATATTCCTAAGTGTAATTAATTATAAGGGAAAAATAAGTGTTGCTAAAAACATTGTTTACAATAACCCAAAACTATTTACTTATCCATTAATAACTTTAAACATTTATTTAAAGATCAAAGCATATCTACACTTATTAATTAAGGAAATATACTTTTAGATGATTCCATTAAAAAATTTATTTTAACGTAAATGTTAAAATCCAAACTCCCTTTATTATATTTATAAAATACTTAATTTAATATTTAATACTTATATATATATATAGAAATATCTTTAAAATACTTAATATGTTAAAGCACTTTTAAAACTACTTAAAATATATGAAAGTTATTTATATAGAATATAAAGTAAAAATAAGGAATTTTGATATTAATAGAAAAACCAAAATAAACATCGTTTTATTTTAAAAGCCACTTGGTTTAAAAATTCACAATTAAATGTTAAAATACATTTAAACATGAAACAAATTTTAAAGGGGCATTTCACCAGAAGGACAAACTTTACAGTACAATTAGTTTTTAGGAGACACATCCACAGAAATTAATTTCAGGGCCAAAATCAGCAGAATAATTACTTTTAAGGACAAAGTCAGCAGTCCAATTACTTTCAAGGACATAATTCATAGGTTTTTAGGCCTTAGAAACTAATTATTTTGCATTTTGTTCTTAAAAGTAATTATTTCAGTTTTATGTCCTAGAAACTAATTGCAGTTGCTAAAGAGGCCCTTGTGGCTAATTTTCACAATTTTAAAACACTCTAATATAAGTTAGAAATAAACCCTAAAAGGATTAAAGAAAAATACTTAGTTTAAGTATCATCTTTAAATAATTTATATTTTCAAACAGAAAAGATAGCATCCCTCAAATGCTATCAAAACAGTCCGCAATAGTTCAAAAGTGACTCATAACCAAACATAGCACTTCAGAAGTGCTACCAAAAGTACTAGGTTGTCTTTTAATGTGAATTTGCTACAACTTTGCACGTAGATTTCGATGTCTTAGTAAATGATTTTTAATCCATTCTTTTTGTAGTAGTTACTATAATTTAGGTACTTTAATACTATGAAGAAAAATTACAAATAATATCTTTTAATTATTTTAGAAAATTTTCCAAAAATAGGGTATTTTGCCAAACTACACTTATAGCGACTATTTCGCTATAACATTTTGCACTTCATTCAACTAGTTATCAAATGATTTAAGCCTCAAACCTTTTCCAATAAGAATAATATATTATTTATCTAATTAATTGCTAAAGAAACCCTTACAAAAATTTCCACAAAAATGCACATTATTTATAAAGGCAGACTATTTTTACAAGTGTCACTATAACGACCTTTTCACTTCAATATTTTGTTACTTTGATTTACTTCTTCCATAACTTTCCAAAAAATATTCTTTGCTTTTCTATACCCTTATAGAAGTATAGATATTGACCAAACAAGTTATTATTAAGATATGTTATTAAATCACCATTTTCAAATATAATAGTTAAGGGATTTAAAGCGCGTTTATATCGACTATCGCTATACGAACAATTCCATATTCAATCCAATATTCGGTGTCAAGTTATATTAAACATATATATGATTCCAAGTTCTAACCGTTCCCTATTGAACATGTATTAACATATATACACATCAATATATCCATTTTAAATGTTCAAATGAACTTATCACAATTCAATTGTTTAGTAAGCAATTACTTTGACAATATACTTTTTAAAGTATATAATCAAGGGTTTAACCATAACTAGTTAATGTCTATTATTATTAATATAGAGCAAGCATATTAACATGTGATTTAGCAACAATTATCAAGAGATTATGTGAGAAGTATCAAGCAATATTTCAAGTTAACTTACAACCAATTTATAGTGTAATCAAAGTGAGATTAACTCACTTTTCATTAACCCAAATACTTTCTACCAACATTCAGTCTATAAACACTTATACTGTCACTTCCATACAACCCAAGAATGCATCTATGGCTCCATTCCGTCAACATTTACTCATGGCCCAAGGCATGTTTGCCCTTCCCCTCCAACGCTCATGGCCCCAAAGCCATTTTTCCATAGCTTCGTCTTCCTTCGACTTTTTAGAGGCTAAAGCATGTTCTTTAAGTGTATAAGAACTTTGGTATAGTTTGGAAAAGAATGGAGTTGAATTGACATGAGTTAAGAAAGTTAGAGAGAAGGAAGAAGAAATTATTTTAGAAGTGGAGCTATAGAAATGAAGTGCATATGCATGTGCATTTATAAGCTTAGGATTTGAGTGGAAAAGTGTGCAAAACCTTCTCCTTAGTCATGAAGTTAAGCATGTAAGACAATGCTCTTACACAAGCATGCTTTCCTAAAATCAAGGAGCCATTTAAGGGTCCTTTATGTACTCTTGTTCCCTTAATTAATACATGCTTACTTAATTGTTTTGATTAATATAAGTGAGGTTTTAATACTTTTCATATATTTACAGATGATAACTATTCAAGTTGTACAATGTTTACACAACTTGTATTGTATAAAAAGGTTGATTTTTAACAAAACATTTTCCGATCACATTTTCCATATTTATCCAAAGTGTATATTTTTATAAACAGTTTCCAAAAATAATTTTTCTAATACTGGTTATTAGTTAATGTTGGCGTCAAAATTTGCCACCAACACCCAATTATAAGTGAAAGCACCAATATCCAGTCATAGATCACAGATAGAATATAGGTAGAGAATATAATATGAAGAACTACCAAAATTAAAATGAAAACAAGTAAAAATGACAAGATTTATAGTGGTTACGCTAACTCCGACCTATCCATAAAATTCATTTTTATTATTAGAAATTTGATTACAGTTACAATCTGTAATTTCTGAAACAAAAATAGTAGAGTAGCCTTTGGGTGGAAGGTGAAGAAAAACAAAGTGAAGATCCCCCTTTCTGAAGCCCCATCTGCTGTATTTATAGGCGAAACTCCGACCACAAGGCCTGCTCACCTACATAGGCCCATTATTGGGACCTTCGAGCCCAACTCGTCCATCTATGTCGACCTGAAGTACTTCGCATGTTGACCTGAAGCAAACCTTGTGCTGACCCAAAGTAATTCCTATGATGACTCGAAGTAGATCCACATGTCGACCTAGAGCTTATTCCTTCTTTGCCGACCCGGAGTAGTACCAATGTCGACCCCAAGCAAGTTATAGGCCGACTCGAAGTGAAATGTATGCCGACCCCAAGCGACTCATCTCTTACCGACCCAAAGTTGATACCAATGCCGGCCCCAAGTGAAGTCATGCCGGCGCCAAGTGAAACAAATGCCGACCCCAAGTGAAGAAATGTCAATCCAAAGTGAAACCATCTCTGCCGACTCGATGCCATTTCCAGGCATCGACCCGAAGTTTGGCCTATGCCAACCCGAAGCAGAACTCAAGGCAATACCAATGCTGACCCCAAGTGACTCAACTAATGCCGACCCAAAGTAGTACCATGCCGACCCTAAGTAGTACCTGAACAATACCAATGCCAACCATAAGAAAGACATATGCCGCCCTAAGCAACTCAACCAATGCCAACCCGAATTAGTACCATGCCGACCCTAAAGAGGACACGGAGCAAACCCTATGCCGACCCGAAGCAAGTCATATGCCGACCCTAAGTGACTCAACCAATGCTGATCTGAATCAGCACCATGTTGACCTAAAGTAGAACCCAAAGTAAACCCTGTACTGACACAAAGTAGAACCCAAAGTAAACCCGAGCTACGCCTTTCTCCAAGTCCTGCATCATTTATCCATCGAATATGCTTAATCCTGGCTTCATATCCGTAATTGATTATCCATCCATCCACTCAATCCAAATCCATAATATTCCAGCCTCGATAACCATTAAGTATATTGTGTTAAATCCTCCTATATGCTGCCTTACCAAAAGGCAGGTTAACACTTTGCCCCCCAAAACATGTCTTGCGATAGGAAGGCATGTTTTGAATTGTCATGAGTCCAAAATCCTAAATCCGTAATCCATTGATCATTATATTATCCAACCTAGAATCCAATCCATTGCCAATCCAATTCATTGATATCTCCGTATCATTTTATCCAAGTTTGCGACCTTTCTAGGTCCATATCCAAATCCAGGACCTCTCCGAGTCCATATCCAAATCCAGGACCTCTCCGGGTCCAAATCCAAATCCAAGACCTATCCGGGTCCAAATCCAAATTCATAGACCTCTCCGGATCATTTTATCATACTCTGTCCTTGACTCCCGATCGAGGGCTTATCCATGATTTTCCTTCTCCGGCCTCGACGCTTCTGTCACGGACTTAATCTGTGGGGTATCCTACTCCGACCACCGTCACCAGTCGAGGACTTATCCGTAGGGTATCCTACTACGACCTTGATTCCTAGTTGAGGACTTAATCCGTGGGGTATCCTACTCCGGCCTCGATCCCCAGTCGAGGACTTACTTTGTGGGTATCCTACTCCCACCTCGATCCCCAGTCGAAGACTTAATCCGTGGGATATCCTACTCCGACGATACGTGTGGTTTCTTACTTTGGCCTCGATCCCCGTTTGAGGACTTACCCATTGAGTATCCTACTCCGGCCTCGATCCGTGGTTGAGGGCTTGATCCATGGGGTATCCTACTCCGGCCTCGATCCCCAATCGAGGACTTAATCCATGAATATCCTTCTCCGGTCAAGGACTTACTTTGTGTTTGAGTCCATCCAGTCGCTCCCTAGTGAAGGGACTCGTAACTCGTGGTTATTGTCCCATCTCTTCGATCGGGGCCGTAACCACGACTGTGTTATTTATCGCAGCAGTGTGGATCCATGTGTTTTAAGATTCATTAGTTATGGTGGTTTATCACCATCTCATAGCATGCCTAAGGACCATTCGTGATCCCGTATGTATAAGTGACTTGGACGTTTTAGTGTAGGATTTATTATTAGATATTTAGTCCATGCTATCAAGAGATGATGACCTATGCCCTTAAGCCGAGCTAGCTTCGATTTGTTGCAGATGCTGACTGCTCCTATTCCATCTCCTCCATCCATTTCCAAATGAAGCCATCCAAATCCATGCCCCCAGTTCCATGGGGAGTTGTGCTGATTCATTCACCTTGGTCGGGGTTTTCCTCCGGCTGATCCAATCAATATATAAGCATACTAATTTCCACCCTAAGTCCTGGGTTCCAATTTCTAGCTATTCCAGCATCCATAAATGGTCTCCTTCCATCATTTCTATCTTGCCCCTGAGTCCGTGAGGGAATCTGAGATTTTTCTCTTCCTAACGTGCATCGGAGCTCTGATCCATGCCAAAATTCCATCCATCATCTTGCTCACTTTTTTTCTGGTTCTGATCCTGGATTTCCTCCTATCTCTATAACATTCTTTCCTACATAACATCCATCATTATTTCCATCTTGTCCCTACTTTTTTGTCTTGTTGTTGATTGCCTAGCCATTACTTATGAAATCCAAGTTTCCAAGCTTTCAAATCCAAGATCCTAACTCCCAAATCCTTGAGTGCAAGCTTTCTCAGTGAAAGCGCCAAAATGTTGGCGTCAAAATCGGCCACCAACACCCAATTAGAAGTGAAAGAACTAATATCCGGTCATAGAACATAGGTAGAATATAGGTAGAGAATATAATATGAATAATAACCAAAACTAAAATGAAAGGAAGTAAAAAAGACAAGATTTATAGTGGTTTAGCTAACTATGGCCTAAGTCCACTCTCGAAAATATTTTTTATTATCAGAAATTTGATTACAGTTACAATCTATAATTTCTGAGACAATGTGAAGAGAAACATAGTGAAGATCCCTTTTTTGAAGCCACTCCTGCTGTATTTATAGGTGAAACTCCAAGACCTCCTCACCTACACGGGCCCACCTTGGCGGCGTCGAGCCCAACTCGTCCGTCTACGCCGACCTCAGGTAGTTTGCATGCTGACCTGAAGCAAACCCTATGCTGACCCGAAGTAATTCCTATGATGACCCGAAATAGATCCACATGTCGACCTGCAGCCGATTCTTTGTTTGCCGACCCAGAGCAGCATAGGCCAGCCCAAAGTGAATTGTATGTCGACCCCAAGCGACTCATCTCTTGCCAACTCGAAGTTGATAACAATGATGACCCCAAGTGAAGTCATGTCAATCCAAAGTGAAACCAATGCCAACCTCAAATGAAGCAATGCCGATCCAAAGTGAAACAATCTCTACCGACCAGATGCCATTTCCATGCACTAACCCGAAGGCAAGCCTGTGCCGACCCGAAGCAATACCATTGCCAACCCCAAGCAAGTCAAATGCCAACCCCAAGTGACTCAACCAATGCTGACCCAAATTAGTACCATACCGACCCTAAGTAGAACCCAAAGCAATACCAATGCTGACCCCAAGCAAATCATATGCCGACCCCAAGAAACTCAACCAATGTCGACCCCAAGTAGTACCATGTTGACCCCAAGTAGGACCCGAAGCGAACAATATACTGACCCAAAGCAAGTCATATGCCGACCCGAGTGACTCAACCAATGCTGACCTGAAGCAACACCATGCCGATCCGTAGTAGAACTTGAAGTAAACATCATGCCGACCCGACGAAGAACTCAAAGTAAACCCTGTACTAACCCAAAGTAGAACACAAAGTAAACCTGAGTCACGCCTTTCTCCAAGTCTTGCATTGCTTATCCATCGACTATGCTTAATCCTAGATTCATATCCATAATTGATTATCCATCAATTTGAACCAAATCCACAATTTTCCAGCCTCGATAACTGTAAAGTCTATTGGGTTAAATCTGTCTGTATACTACATTACCAAAAGGTGGGTTAATAATTAAAAGTGTTTAATAAGGTTATAAAATCACATTTAATCACATTAAGTCTTGGATTCAAATATTTAAATACTTCAGATATTTAAATTGGAAGTGCCCGAATTATCGGGTCGTTACATTCTCCCTCTTAGAATATTTTGTCCTCGAAATTTCAACACAAACAACCCAAGAAACAACAATACAATAATACTTAGCAAAATTACTTTTATTAGCAATAAGGCTGATGGTTTGCCTAGGCCAAAAATCTTCTCATCGCATAAGGATGTAAATAAACTACTAAATGTACCTTTTGCTCAATAGCCACAGGTCATTACTTAGTCGATTATTCATATTACATTAAACAATCCGAAGATTCATTTCCCAAACTCTCTACAAGCCGAACAATATAGTATTTTATTATTGTTAAGCTCATATGATGTATATATATCATCTTTATGCAATATTGATCTGACCGCTTGCTTGATCGCATAGATTTCACTTTCGAACTAGTATATCTCACTTGACTTCTTTAGTGCAGACTCCGATCTGGTTCTTTGATTGGACACCTCCATTCTCCTTAATAGCAATAAACTATGATAGAAAACTTAGGGATCATCTCAAGAATCGATATCAAGTGTTGCCTCAAGAATCTAGTGAAAAATCCTTGTTCGGATCAATATATGCCACATTGAAATCATATACTCGAATCTGAGATCAAGAATTGTCATGCGAATAAAATGATCTACATGCAACTCACACACTTAACTCAATTGGTTACTTAACCATACTAATTTCTTTCCAATTATCATTTATTTACACAAAAATATTTCTTATGTAATATTAAAATTATTTATGCAACATTCCTTAAAATAGGACTTAAGTTTACAAATATTTCATAAGGACTTATCTCTACAAAATATTACTAAATTACATAATCACTTCAAAAAACACATTCATATTTATAAAACATTTCATTATCTTAAGTTCATATCAATTTACCTAAATAGTATTCTCTTTTACTACTCAAATTATTTATAAAACATTTCATAAAATGTTAAGTAAGTTTATATACATTTTTATAGCAACTTAACTTTATTAAAAAAACATTTCTTAAATATAATTTTATTTTAAAACATTTTAAAACATAGGTTCACTACTTATATAATACTCAATTATACCCTATGAGTATAAACAAAACATTCTTTTATTTTTCACTAAAATTTCAACGAAGTCCCCAAAATAAATTTGGGTCTTATAATTGAGCCAATCTGTTGGACTTTTTTATTCATCGGGCTAGGCAAGTGGCTAGGTAGAGTGGGACTCTGGAATCCAAACTCAAAACTAAAGTCTGCTTTCTTTAGACAACCCTTAAGTAAAGTGTTTATTAGTTGGTCCAATAACATTGAGTGCCCTATTTAACAAAGAGAACCAACTTTTTAAACTTGTTTTAATTTACTATTTAAAATTAAGAGTTCAACTTTATATTTTTACAAAAATATTTAGCTTCAGTTTCTACATTAATTCGAAAGCTTCTGACTTTCCAAAATCATCAAAAATTCTGTTTGATTTTCATAATTAAAAACTAACAAATAATATGTCATAATAAGATGCACAACCAAACTATCCTAATGCAAAGGATACATGCAGCCATAATATAACTTAACAAAAAAACTTAAAAATTTAAAATTCGAGTTTTATTTCAAGTCATTTGAAATAATAGTGTATACTTTATATCTTTCGGATATCGAATAATAATTTTTGAGATTAAAACAAAATCATTTTTTAAAACCAATTTCCAAAATATTTTCTTCAAAATCTATAGAAATTATTCATATAGATCGAGTAACAGCAAAATGATACAAGGAATTAGGTTCTATTAATTAGTATCGTATAATCCCTTTACAAAGAATAGTAATACTGAAGAGAAGTGCCTTCCAACCGAATACATCTCCTTTCCAATTTTTTTCACTTTCAAGCCACTCGAACTAGCTAACATAAAAATAATTTGTTTCCCAAATCGGTTTGTTGATTCTGAGAGTAATATCAAACTCGAGCAAATCTTAGAACTCTTTTAATAACATTGGTCCTTTAGAACAGTTTCAAATCATACTATTATTGCTTTCTCAAAAACCCTTTGAAGCCATTTCAAAAAACATCGGGATTTAAGTTCACAAATTATCAATTTAAATTCATTATAATTCATATTTGTACTAACTTTATTTATATAAATTTACTTTCTTATATGTAATCATTTCATAAGCATTTATCTTCTTAATATCTTACCTTTCCTCTTAAGATATTAACAACTTTTTAAATAACTTTTTAACCCAACATTATCATCGAATGCCTTAAAGCCAAATTGTGAAACTTGATTCATAAGATGTTCGTTTAAACGTTCCTATAAATTACTATCTACCTACCTCATGTTGTGAAAAGGTAATTTACTTGCTATTCAATAACAACAGTTAATGCTCATAAACTGGTCGAGCATGACTAATCAATTAATAAATAATAATAATTTAATATTATCATTTCCTAACAAAAAATATATTATAAATAACTATGTTAATTATTTGAAAATTATTTTGTTATATAAAATATAATACTAGGTAAAATTATTTCATTTATCAATTCTGAAAACAATATCGTGTCGGTTTGTTCTATTAAGTGTTTAGGAATCCTTATCAGTAACGCTGATCAGACGCATCGACCATAATCTATAAGCACTCAGCAGACCAATCAACGCAATACAAAATATTGTTATAGCACTAACAAATACACTCTCATGTGTATAATACACTCAAACTCATAATAAGGCATTCCATTACATTATCTCTTAATAAGTTATACCCAACCAAAGCCAAGGTTTTAGGTTAACCTTCAGCTCTGATACCATGATGTAACGAACTCCTTTTCGACTCCCAAATATCGACACTAATACATCTATGTTATTCATATGCCAAGCACCCAAGTGTCGAAAATGCAGAATTCTAGGGTAAAATAAAAGAAGAAAAGAAAAAAAATAAGAAAGAAGAGAATATAAAATCTGAATCTCACAACAAAACGATGACATATAATATCAAAACGATACTTTTACAAAGGAAAAATGTATAGATACAATAATCAGAGTAAAGTAACCTATCATCAGGCTATATAGTTATAACAACCTATCCTTACAATTTCTGACATAAAAATAAACAAAGTAATGCATTAGAAATAAAATCTACGATAAGGAACCATCCAACTCCTCTCTTCAAGAGCTCTAATGATCATCAATGAAATCTGGAATAAACACGAGGCTGACCCAAGAATCGTAAGAAGAATAATACCTCAATCAATCTGGTAAACCAATGTGAGAAAACTCAAGTAATTTGAATTACTATATTTGTAAAGCCCTTTAAAGAATAAAGGTATCCCGTAAGACCACACCGCAAATAAACATGGACAGGTTTTTACCATATGGTAACCAAACCACTTTAAAACAAAATTTAGTGATATTATAATAATGTCTAAGGTGTTCGATATAAATATAAATCATAGTTGAAATTGTTTCAATGGTTACATTTGACAGCATATTTTGGTATACAAACAAAATCGCTAAGGTATGTTCATATAAATGGATTTTTAACGGAGGCCTCCTAGTATATTTGTAAGCTATATTAAGACCAATCACCTATGACAAGGGTCAGAAACTACCTTCCTGGGATAGTATTTCTCTTGATAAAATATATCATAAGGTGAACACAATCAGCCCGCACCCTAACACGTGAACCGAGTATCATCAACACCCCATGCACAACATATCGATAGGCATACTCTAAATAATGGAGTTGATGTGCACCCTATTTGGCTTAGCTGAACCCGGGATCAAGCATCCTACTCTATGTTTAGTCATCGTCCGATGTTGCGGCTACGTTCGGCATCTACACATGAGTTAAAAATGAGACTCGATCACATAATGAATTGCATATGGATTCTGTCATCTCAATAGATTTCTATAACCATACATGGTTTCCATAATTCACTTCCAAAACATAGATCTATATTAATTTTGAAATGGTATTCATCAAGTAAAACACTTACCGATCCCAAACTCCTCAAAACGAATCAATGAATTTTCGGTTCAACTCAATTCCAATTCTTTTAAAAGTAATCGAAAGCAAGAGGCATTTCGTACCAGTACTCCTTCTTAGGCGTTCTTATTGGTAAGTAAAACACCTTTTTATCTACTAAAGCTTCTTTTATAAATCTAGACTTTCTTTACTAATTAATACTCTTCTCTTAAATAAAACTTCCTTTATATACTTGAATAAATATATTGGATTTCACTTTAAATGTTATATACTTGTCATTATAAATATAACTATTCATTTATTCTTTTAATACTTTTTCATATACTTATTCCAATGTTATAAGTGTATTCACAAATCATTTAACAAATTATACTTACTTGAAATATAATATCAAAGAAATTAAAATAACTACTACCAAAACATTGTTATAATAAACTCCTTTCCTTTTATAAATTAAACATATAACATTTTCTATCTCTTTATAAAATATTTCAATACTTACTATTTTTAAAATTCTAGTGTTAAAGATTTATAATGTTCCTTTCAAAATACAATTCAAGGGTTTAAAAAAAATGTTGCTAAAACATTGCTTACTACAAACCAAAATCATTCGATTTAATCATTATCTTTAAAACTCTCCTTTTAAAGGTTTAATTACATTTAAGGGTAAAGACAAGTGTTTCTAAAATAAGTGTCACAACAAACCCAAACATTTTATACTTCGAATACATTCCTCTTTAAGACTCCCTTTTTAAAGATTTATTTATATTTATGGGTTGATAACAAATGTCGCTAAAAACAATTATCACAACAAACCCAAACATTTTATACTTTGTATTTTTCTACTAAATATCCATTAGTAAATATCTAATTATATTCCCAAGTATAATTAATAATAAGGGTTAAAACAAGTGTTGCTAAAAACACTGTTTACAAAAAACCCAAAACTACTTACTTATCCATTAATAACTTTAATCATTTATTTAAAGATCATAGCATAGACACTTATTAATTAAGGCAATATACTTTTAGTTAATTCCATAAAACAATTTATTTTAACTTAGGTGTCAAAATCCAAACTCCCTTTATTATATTTGTAAAATACTTAATTCAATATTTAAAACTTATATATATATAGAAATATCTTTAAAATACTTATTAATATATTAGAACACTTTTAAAAATACTTAAAATATATGATAATTATTTATATAGAATATAATGTAAAAATAAGTAATTTGAAATTAATAAAAAAACTAAGATAAACGTTGTTTTATTTTAAAAGCCACTTAGTTTAATAATTCATAATTAAATGTTAAAAATATATTTAAACATGAAACAAATTTTAAAACACTCGAATATTAGTTAGAAAACAACCCTAAAAAGATTAAAGTAAAATACGTAATTTAAATATCATTTTTAAACAATTTATAGTTTCAAACAGTAAAGATAGCAGTTCCGCAAATGCATGCGCAACAGCTCAAAATTGACGCAGAAGAAAAGACAGCACTTTAGAAGTGCTACCAGAAGTCATAGGTTGTCCTTTAATGTGAATTTGCTACAACTTTGTTCTTAGATTTTGACGTCTTAAGAAACGATTTTTAATCCATTATTTTTATAGTAGTTACTATGCGTTGGGTACTTTAAAACCCTGAAGAAATATTACAAATAATATCTTTTAATTATTTTAAAGAATTTCCCAAAAATAAGGTATTTTACCGAACTGTTTCTACTACTAATAAAGAAAATTCATTGAATTAATTTACTCGGCATCTTTTTGAAATTTCGAAAATGCCCTTGCTTTCCGTTTACAATAACATAAATAGCCCGTATGCGAAGCATGTGCCAATTCTAGTACTTAGAGTAACTATTTCGCTAGAAATTTTTACACTTCGTTCAACTAGTTATCGGATGATTTAAGCTTCAAATTTTTTCCAATAATAATAATATATTATTTACTTGATAATTGCTAAAGAAACCCCTAAGAAAGTTTCCACAAAAATGCGCATCACAAACTACAGTTTAAGGGATTCAAAGTGTGTTTATAGAGACTATCGCTATACAAACGATTCCACATTCAATTGAATATTTGGTGTCGTGTAATTATATACACATATATGATTCCAAGTTATAATCGTACTACTACTAAACATTATTAACATATATACGCATCAATATATTCATTCTAAATGTTCAAATGAACTTATCACAATTCGATGGTTTAGTAAGCAACTACTTTAACAATAAATATACCTTTTAAAGTATATAATCAAGGGTTTAACTTTAAGTAGTTAATGTCTATTATTATTAATATAGAGCAAGCATATTAACATGTGATTTATAAATAATTATCAAGAGATTAAGCAAGCAAATATCAAGCAATATTTCAAGTTAACTTGCAACAAATTGGTAGTGTAATCAATATGAGTTAGCTCGCCTTTCAGTAACCCAAATACTTTCTACCAACATTCAATCTATCAACACTTATATTATCACTTCCATATAACCCAAGAACACATGTATGGCACCATTCCGTTAATATTTACTCACGGCCAAAGGCATGTTTGCGCCCCCCACCCATGCTCACAGCCTTAAGGTCATTTTCCCATAGCTCCATCTTCCTTCTTCTTTTTAGAGGCTAAAGAATGTTCTTTAAGTGATATAAGAAATTTGGTAGAGTTTGGAAGAGAATGAAGTTGAATTGACTTGAGTTTAAGAAAGTTAAAGAGGTGGAAGGAGAAGAAAACATTGTTTTAGAAGTGGAGTTGTGTAGAAATTAAGTGCATATGCATGCTTATTCATAAGCTTAGGATTTGAGTGGAAAAGTGTGTAAAAGCTCATCTTTATCCATGAAGTTAAGCATGTAAGACCATGTTCTTACATAAGCATGCTTCCTTAAAACAAGGAGTGATTAAGGGTCCTTTATGTACTCTTGTTCCCTTAATTAATACATGCTTACTTTAATTGTTTTGATTAACATAAGAGAGGTTTTAATACTGGTCATATGTTTACATATGGTAACTATTCAAGTTGTAAATTTTTCGCACAACTTGTATTGTATAAAAAGTTGATTTTTAACAAAATATTTTTCAGTTACATTTTCAGTATTTATCCAAAGTGTATATTTTTGTAAACACATTTAAAAAAAAAGTTTTCTAACATTAGTTATTAATTAAAAAGTGTTTAATAAAGTTATATAGTCATATTTAATCACATTAAAGCTTGGATTCAAATATTTAAATAATTCATATATTTGAATACGAAGTGTCCTAAATTCCGGACCGCTAAAGATGTCCCCTCGATGAAGCAGAGGTGACCATTAACTCTCTTCATCTCGATTGTGCCTAAGTTACATCCACTCTAGTACACTTGCTTTCTTTTCAAAATGGTCAGACAATTCAAAGGCGATCCTTATTGTAATTCATTATATTGAGTAAACAACTTCACATCGTATCTTATGCATTTGATTCTAATGAAATAATTTCACTGAAGTTTTGTACAAATCGAGCCACTATTGTTCACCATAAAACATTTATATGTGATTGAATATGGATATTTGTACTGCTAATAGAGTTCAAAACTCACAAAATAGAATATATGGTCTCAAACAAATAAAGACATGGGCGACCGAGTTATGAATGTACTTAGTAGTGTATAGTTGAGCTCTTGCATGAGACTTGAAGTGATGACAAGCCAAAAGATTAAGGTAGTTATATTTTATATTTCTTTTTCGATCTTTAATTTAGTTCATTTGTATATCTTAATTGACAAATATTCTATCAATTTCATTAGTTGCACAAATTTATTAATATAAATTATTTTGTCTTTTTATAGAAAATATTCTTACAAAGGTCGCATGTTAATATCTAGTTTTTCTAGTAAGGCTCCCAAAAGATTTTTATGTTTCACAAAACCCTAAGAAAAACATAGAATTTTTTTAATTTCTTCCATGGACGTTAGGACTTACTTGCCTTAGGATTCTAACATTGTGTTTGTTCAACAAATCATAATCCTACAAATGAAGAATAACACTTTATCGGATGTATCCTATATAACTCATAATCCATGGTCTTTGTCCTTATCTAAATATCAACGTTGGGTTTCTCAATGAATCAGAAGATATAATTCACTCATGCCACCATTTCGCTATGGCTTAAGTATAGATGTGCATACCTTGAGTTTCAAAAATACATACATGTACCTTACTATGTCTATCAATGCATATAAATATGACATATGACATCTTTAACTTGAGTTTTCTTTACAATTAGGGAGTATGCAATTTATTAACATATAAATGATAGAGGAAAACTTTTGTACTATGGGTTCATGATCTTTAACGTATTTAATTGATTGATTTCGATTTAGGGAATAATTTATTTCTTTTGAAATACCCTTGTGATTCAAGCGTCACATCGACAAACCTACTTTACATATGTATTTATTCCTTAAATCTAATTTGGGTTTCATATAGTTCCATTCTATTTAATCATATTTAATTTAATCATTTTTAATTAATTATTTTTTATTTAATTAACATTTTAATTAATTGGATTTAAATTTCAACTATTGAATTTATTTCATTCATCCTTAATAATTTAAAGATGAATATTGATCATAATAACGTTTATAGTAATTACGTCATTAAATAAGACATTGTTCATAACTAATTATTTATTAATTCAATTTTTTAAAATAATATTTAATTAAAATAATATTAATTAAATTCAAAATTTTATCTTTATTTACCTTAAAAATTTTATGATAAATATACAGATATATTTATATATGTTTTGATTTAATTAAATAATATAATTAATGACTAATTAAGATAAAAATTTGAAATTAATAAATTAACTTTTGAATCCAATTTTGAAAAGTGTAACAGCCTATAATTTTGAACACTTCATATTTAAATATCTGAATTATTTAAATATTTGAATCTTGGATTTAATGTGAGTAAATTGATTTAATAACCTTATTAACCCTCTTTCAACTAATTACTAATGATAACAAATATGTTTTTGAAAATGTTTAAAAAATAAACAGTTTGAAATATATCGATTATGAGACCGAAAATCGTTTTATCAATAAACAACATTTTACTCAGTAGAAGTTGTACGAACTTTTTGTAATGTCTAAATATAATTAATTAGCAACTAAAATTATTTTGCTCTTTATGGCTAATTAAGTATGGATGATGTCATAAATGATGTTTCGTAGATATTTTATGAAGAGGGGTAATTTAGGAATTTACTAAAGGGAAGTGATGGTGAAGTAATGGGATAAAGTGGAAAGCATGCAAGGGAGATTGGGGGATTCTTTTTGACCAGAAATGGAGAGGGTATGGGAAGTCGCTCATCTCTTATATATATCCACTTTAACAATTCATAATATCACAAATTTATTTTACAAAGTTATGCACAAAAATGGCTTATTTTCATGCTCTTTCTCCTCTTTAACTTTCTTAAATCAAACCAAATCAATTCCAATCTTCACTAAACTCTAGAAAAGGTCTTAGAACATTATAGTAACAAGGAAAAGTAAACATGAGGCATGAAGAAAAGGAGCGCAAAGTGCGGAGCAAGCTTGGGCCATGAGCAAAAGGAGGATGATGGAGGTAGCAAACTGCAGAAGCAAGGCATGGGTGGTGTCTTTTGGATGTTTAGGATATTAGCAAGGATTCATGTGTTCTTGGTGGCTTGTGCTTGTATTAGCTTGGTTTTGGGGTGATGTCACGATCTATGTTTCTTACTCCTAAAGATGATATTTAATACATCCATGGTATTTATATGCCGAGCATCAAGGTCTTTGAAAGACAAGTCATTGGGGTAAAAGAAAAGAAAAGACAAGATGAAAGGTACACAGAATCTCATGGCACAAGGAAATCATGTATAATAAAACATAAGATGGTACAGATGGTCACTTCCAAAATGAAACACCAAAGTCGCAACAGGTACTAACTTCAGTTAGGGACAATTATAACCGCCTGCCCCCACAATGCTGATATATAATATACATACACAGTGGAAATAAAATAGATAACTAGATAGCATTGAAGCCTCATGCTCCGTGCACCTTCAAAATGCATCCGTAAAAACTCGGACTACTTATACTCTCATACAAATTTGTGTACCCAAGAGTTTAAAGAAAGAAAAAAAATCCAAGGACATGGGTCTGGTGCTAGTAAACTCCAAACAACTTAATTTTAATACTTATAAAATCTTTTAAAAATAAAGGTATTTTGTAAGATCATGCCGCACAGATGGGTTTTTACCTTACGATAACCAAAATATTTCAATAGAAAATATAGTGATATTAAAATAACGTCTAGGGTTTAAAATAAATATTTAATAATAGCCAAAATAGTTACATTAATTACATTACAAGATAATAGTTATACAACTAAGTACATAAAGAAACTTATTGGTGAATGGATTCCATTAATAACATGGCCATTGGGGTATCGCCCGTCACAGTGCACCTCTAAGGTTCAAAACCTTTAAACCCCTGCATGGCAAGACCGGCCTACCCTTTAATCATCCCTCAGTTGCGATCAACAACCGTACTAGGCCTCGAAGCATACATCTAAAGAAATATTATCGATGTAGATCATAAATGATTACACTCTAATGGTAGCAAACCACATAGCCTTGTGGCACATCCCCTGTTTTAGTATTTTACAGTTGTAAGACTTGAGGCTACATTTTATCTTGTCAGTTCCTAAGATGATGGTTTTGATTACAACAACCTTATGACTTGTTATAAAATCTAAATACGAATATTCTTGTCTAGATATATATGTATATGCAGGATATATATATGTGCAGGTACTGAGAATGAAGACTATATAGTATAAAGATTCAAGATTGAGTATAGAGATTCAAGACTGACGAACTCAAGATTATAGAAATCAAGACCGGATGTAAGGTAACTCCAAACCAGTATAAAATTCCGGTGTGTTTTTCCTTTACTGCTTTTATTTACTATTTGCATCTGTGTTTGATTTTGTATTTGTAAATTGCATCTGTTTGGTTTTAATTTGAAAAGGTTTCAAAAAAGATTCATAAAATTAATTAACACTATTCACCCCCCTCTAGTGTTATTTCTTCCTTAAGATCCGTAATTCACATTTCCTACATACCTTTCTGTATATCTTTCCTGCTTGGAATGCTAACACTGCCCTCCAAGTGACAATGCAATGCCAACATTCATCCATACAAGTTGTTCAAGATATGAACAAAATGAAGGCACTACTTCTACTACATCCATTTTGGAATCACCCTTAGGATTAGTAGCAAGTATTCCATACAATTCAAAGAACTCCGTCTTCGATTCCATCATCTTCAAGATGTTTCCAATTCGAACGCTTATGTTAGTTTGAAATGGTTTCAGATAACTCAAGTAACCCGATCTATGTCTTCTCGAACCAACATTCAATAATTTTAAAACTGGCCAATTTATCGATAGTGGAAAATCCACTATTTGGAATGATTATAGATTTGCATATGAAGAATAGACATCATATACTTTTCCCAACTTTCCAATTTCAAAAAGCACAATCCTTTAATTAATAATGAAGTCGGACAAGTTAGAAAACTAACCTTGACTCGATGTACATTCTAATTTCTTTGGATAGAGGCGAGTCCATACCTTGAAATTTAGTGTTAAGTATACAATGAAGTATCTTTCATATACTTAATTTATCATGACCTATTTATCTAAATTAACTCTCTTATATTTATCTTGTTTCCAACTTGTTGACTTCTCTATACCTTGCCTAGAAAATCTTGTTCTAGGTCTTAAAATAGAGGAATTTCTACTCATCCGCTACTTAATGGCATGGACAAAGAAATCCCTTATATTTAAAAACATCCTTTGGAAAAGAAAGTTGTTTTTAAACAAAATGGCCTTTGAAAATAAAGTGTTTTAAAATTCAAAAACTTTATTTAATTAAGTGATAATAAATTTAAATTTTTTATTTAAATCATAATTATAATAATTAAAACTTTTCTTAATTAATAATTAAATAATTGTTAAACCTTTGATTAATTGATTAAACCTTACTTAATTGATTAATTAAATAATAATTATCCTTACATAACTAATTGATAATTACCCTTTACCTAATTAATTAATTATTACCATTTACTAAATTAATTAATTATTAACTAATAATTATCCTTTACTTAATTAATGATTAATTACCCTTTACTAAATTAATTGATACTTAATAATTATCCTTTACTTAACTAATAATTAATTAACAATTATTGAAAATGTTTTTATTATTTTGAAATTCCTTTTTAATACTTATAATATATTTTAAAAGAATTTTCAAAAATATTTAAAGCAAAACCCTTTTAGTTTTCACAAAATAGTAGACATACGAACTACATCCGTAGCGACAATCGCTATATGGACTATAGCTTTCAAACTTGTTTTATACATCCAAATGATCCTTAAATATCTTCTTCCTATAATTAAATTACTTTAATAACTTTGTCTAAAGGTTTGAAAACCAAAAAGTCAAGTTTGGAAAACTTATAAAAAATTTAGAAACCAAAAAAGTAAACTAGTTTTTAAAACACATGGGGATCTTGATGTCGATAATAAACAAGTTCAAGTATTGTATGAAAACAGATTTCTATCGATAAAAAAAACCACTGAATTATATCATAATAAAAACTACAAGTGCATAATGTACTATTGTAGCATGTATGCGAGTATATGTCGATCCCACAAGGAAAGCAATGATTTTAAAATCACTCAATCAAACTATCCCAAATATTTTGAAAATGTTCTAAAATATAAATTGTAGAAAGGAAAACAACTAGAATAAAAGTGGAATAAAAGTAATGAGATTAAAAGGCAATTTAGAGGCAAATCCACTTTTAATTTCATATGAATCAACAAAAGATAAATTCATAATCACCTTTTTCTATCACACGTAGAATTAGTTGATGTATTTATTATAAGTATGGTGCATTTATGATATTAACTTATACTATCAAACTTTAATACATCATCCAAACCCACTTGTCAGATCTAATGAAAATGATTATGAAATTAAAAATAAAATCTATTTTAAGCAAGATCTATTTATTATATTTGAACTAGTAACATAGAAATTAAATTTTGATTCTAATTTCACTCTCACTATCAAAATCATAGTTAGATGAAGATGTAACTTGTGTTTATATTTGATTAAGTATAGCCTATTTGTGATTAACAACTTAGGCTATCAAATTCACTAATAAACACTAAACTTTCATCTAAATCTAATCTTTATATTAAGCACCAAAGAAGAGATCATAAATGAAATCATTATGTTGAATTTACACGATTCATGAAAACATCGTTACCTCTGAATTGAAGGGTTTTAGCTTCTCATATTTAAATTTAAGTTCATCCCAACTTAGATCGATTTTAAAGGAAACATCAAAAGTCAGATATATAATGAAAACAATGGTAGCTCCTCTCAAGCACCTTTTCGCATCCTTCGTCTGACCACTTTCTTCATCCCGTTCTACCGTCCTCCTCTTGCCTCTCCACTCTGCCTAGTCTCTCCACGCCAAAGAAAAAAAACTCTAGTCTATTATTGTGGACTTGCGGGATTCAGATCTAGAACCTGATGCTGACTCTTTGACCTGATCAGGCCGTCAATACTCAACAAATCTTACGATGACACACGGGTCTGCTGCGACATCGTCATCATCTCATTGTCTAACCGCTGGTGCCACTTGCTCTACAATCACATCTATTTCTATTTCAGCATCTGATTGCCCATGTCTACTACTAGTTTAACTGTGAATACACGAAGTCCCTCTATCATTGTAATTTTGCAGTCATCAGCTAATGCTCCCGATGTATCTCTGGTAAAATCTATGACTACCATGATTTCAAACATTAATATTGGTCTTCGAGTTGTTGGTTTCAATCGCACTGTCATTGGTAAGCACCACTTGTCTAATTTACTTAACTCTAGTTCCATTGATACTTGTTGGAGTTAAACATCTATTGGGATGAATCTTGGAGATGATTCGATTGTAACTAGTGGATTTGATAGTGCTTTAAGGGATGTAGCATGTCCTAATGGATTGTGCCATCAACCTGTTTGTGAAAATGCTGAACCAAATATCAACTCCCTTGCAATTATGAAATATCAAGGTAAAGTTAATGATTGTCAAATTCATGTGAATGAGAATTGTTTGCAAGAAGATCGAGGTAATGCCAATTCCCAAAATCCATTGCAAATTCCAGTAGCAAACTCTAATGTGAAGTCTAGGTCCACCTGTTCATCTCTATTTAAGTCTTTGCATAGAAATGATGATTCATTCCCTCCAAGAACTTTTGACACGGTTGTGATTGACAATGTCGGTATTCAGTTGGTAGAGGTTGTCCAAGAAGGCATTAATTATTGATCAGATTATTTGATTGGTTTCTTCTTGGATTCTTCCACTCCTTACAAGGTAGTTCGTGAACAATGCAGGTGATTTTGGAATTTGAAAGGTAATCTTCTAGTCTAGTATTTCAATACTATGTTTTATTTCAAATTCACGAATAAGAATGACAAGCTAAAAGCACTTGAGACCAATCCACTTATCATAGAGGGGAGACCGTTTATTGTTACACCATAGAGTATTGGTATGGACAAAGGTAAGGAGAATGTTCTTTCTATTCCCGTTTGGGCCACCATAACTAACATTTAGTCTTCACTGCAATCTTTGTTAAGCTTAAACGGGCTTGCCAGTCTCGTTGATGACCTCAAATGTTTTGATTCAAATGCTGAAGACCAGAAGACTTTGCACTGTGCAAAAGCATTAATTGAGATTTCCCTGTCCAAACCAATGTCGTCGAAGCTCAAAGTTAGAATTGCAGAAGGTCGTGATGTGGAAGTAGATGTGCAGTATAAATGGAAACCGGGTATTTGCTTATCCTATTGATCTTTTAATCATACTCCTGATGCGTGTTCGATTGGACCTGCTTCCCAGCCTATCTCTACAAAGATTCCACTCCATAGACCGGTATGAAATGGGTTCCAAAGGCTATAATTTTGGCACCGCCATCCTCTATTCCTATTATACCAGTTGTGTCGGATGTTCTGGCAATATTGGAGGTCCCATCTCCTATAGAGGAGAAAATTTCTTGGCGCCACGAAGTAAATACTTGCATTCATAATGATTTGGAAATGAGATATGATCCAAAGGTGGATAGTTATCATATGTGGGATGGAGAGAATGAGGAATCTACGTGCTTGTTTTATCATGTGGATGGTGATGGTTTGACTCTGACAAAGGGAGGTAATATTAGTCTGGGCAATTGGCAATTGTTATTGGATGCATCTTAGGATCGACAGTATTTCTACTCCACCTTCCTACGGTTATATGTTCCTAATATTACGACCCTATTCTCTGGTTTTCTGCACAACCATGAGCCTACTACTGACATTATTGTCAGTAATATCCTGAGTGATTAGTTGTCCTTTGTTTTGTAGCCTAAACATGTCTATCTAGCTCTTGTATTTTCCTAGTTATTATATTAGCTGATTCGGAGCATGTTTTTGTCACCTCTTCTTTTAAAAGTTTGAGTAATAAATATTGACGGTAGACATAAAATGCTGGTTAGCTTTCTAGAAAGAAGGAAGGAAATACTAATTCAAGAGAAAGAGAGTTAACTAATTTACATAAAAGAGAAGTAATCTACTTGCACGAAATAAATAAAAAACATGAAAGAGCATGAAAGAAAAGCATAAAAACAAAGTGCATAAAAGAAAAAGACAAGGCTAAGAAGCAACTAAAGAGAAGATTACTTTTATTTCAATTTTGGCTACAACTGCATGCATCAAAATAAAGATCCATTACATGAAATATAAGAGGGTATTTATACATGTTTTAAAACCCTAATATCTTTTTAGGATGTTATCAAAAATACCATTGACTTTGTGTGGCCTCCAAGTCATCATTAAAGATTAATTAATCCTCCATTAACATGTGATTTTGCTTTTAAATGTGGTCCACTAGCAAGTGGGTAAGTGGTTCCTCCATGGAGTGTAATTCTTTTCTTCTTTCTTTTATCTTCCACTATACGTGCTTGCATTATCCGTGAAGCCTCTTCTAATTTGTACTCAAATTCCTACAAAATTAAATTAAATTGTGCAAATAAATTTTCTCAAAATAAACGCACTCACAAAATGATAATTTTGCGCAAATGTAGATGAGTGAATGATGATTTGAAAACATTTTTTTACTTAAGTAAAAACATGTAAAAATGCCCTGATATGCCATTTATTTTAGTAAAATATGATTAATTATAAGAGTAAAAATATACATTTTCACATGCACATCAAGTGTCACTTTCCAACCAATATATGACCATCAATAAACATATGCACACAAATGCGAATAACATAAATACACAAGGAAAGACCATCACTTTCATATAAGCGCTTAAACATTTCAACCACATTTTCAAGTCCACAACAAATTATCACATATAAAAGCGCACACATGCGCGCGCGCCCACACACACACACATATATAAACATAAGTAATATTACTTTCCAAACCAAACAGCTAAAAACTATTATTATCACCAATAATAAAGTTTAAAACTTTGGTTTTGAAGGTGAGATTTATCGACAATATCCACGCGAATTAAACCAAAGCCACTGCAACTTTATCTCCAACATATGAACTTAGCTTTTTTCTTCTTCCATAAACATGATTTTTGAGGCCCTAAGGGTAGTAAGTGAGCTCGACCTAGGAGAAGATGGGCTCAACCATGGCTTAGGGAGGGTGGTTTGGATCTTATTGTGCAGTATATGAGATATATAGAAAAGAAGAGGTGTTTTTAGCTTGGTTTAAAGTTTAAAAATGGGAAAAGATTTTGAAGTTGAAAATTTCAAAGAGGCCATGAAAATAAAAATGAAAGCTTGGAAAAAAGAAAAGATAAGGTTTTGGAATGAATGAAAGTGAAATAAAATAAAAATCGAAAAAGAAGAATTTGTTTTTATATAAAATGAAACATGGAAATTACTTTTTTACCCTTAGCCCTTTACCCTCCATATTTTGTTGCTACCTCATCCCTCCCACCTTGTTCTACATGCAATCCATCACCCTTCCCCTCATTCCATCAATTCATCACTTTTTTGATGTGATGTTACCTTTTACACATTTTGTTAAATAGAGGAAAAGAAAAGTTAAATTTACTTTATCACTTTAAGTAAATATTTAAACTTATTAACTCAAACCATTTTCTTTATCAAAGAATATATTATTAATAAATGTGTGTGTATATGTACTCTAGTGTATACAACATGTTCAGATAACTTCTAAAAGATGAAAAGTCCAAAATTCGAAAAAAGATTTTCGGTCACATTTTTTATTTTTCTTCGAACCACATATTTCTCTAAACCAGTTTCAAAATAACTTCACCATCATTAATCATTACATAAAAGAGGTTTATTTGAGTTATAAAATTTGTTATTTAATTATCTAAAAATATATCAAATATTCATATTTAAAGTGATTAAATTACAGGTTATTACATTCTCCCTCTTAAAAAAATTCGTCCTTAAATTAACACACCAAAAGGATAACTCAAAATAACTCAAAAAGGCATATATTATATATGATGAAATGTATACAAAAGATACATGCTAAGCAACTATATCACAAACGGTGAGCACACAATTCACACAACAAACAAACAACTATTCTTTCGTCAACTTAGGATAGGCTTCCTTTATGCTATCTTTTGTCTCCCAAGTGCAGTCTCTAGAATCTTCACTCCATTGAACCTTAAACAATCTCACAACTTTATTAAGCTATTATTTCGCATCTCGATCAACACTACGAACTGGATGCCCTATCATAGTCATGTTTGGTTCCACCTCTAAATACTATTGAACAGATGGCTCAATAATTAGTGATGGATCACGCACATACTTCCTCAAATGTAACACATGGAAAACGTTGCGGACTCCCAACAATCTTTTAGACAACTCATCTCTATAGGCAAGCAACCCAATCTTCTCAAGAATTCGAAAAGATCCAACATATCTGGGTGCCAACTTCCCTGCTCTTCCAAATTGAACAACTCCTCTAATCTGGGAAATCTTTACAAACACAAAGTCTTTGACTGCAATCTCTAAATCCCTACGCCTTCGATCGATTTAGCTTTTCTATTGATCTTAAGCTTCCTTCACCCTCCTTTTGATCATAGCAACCTTCTCCATAGCTTCCCACAGGTCCAAGCACTAACCGATCCTTGGTCCCCACTCAATACGATGGTAATTTAATGGTTGTTCATAAAGAGCTTCATAGGATGACATGCAAATGCTTGCTTGATAACTACTGCTGTAAGAGAATTCCACCAAGTGAAGATAATCCTCCTGCAATCTTCTAAAGCCAAAGATACTTTCCCTCAATAGATCTTCCAGGATTCGATCCACTCTCTCTTTTTGCCCATCCATTTGAGAATGATATGCGATGCTTGAACTCAGCTTTGTTCCTAAGTTGCTTGTAATGCCTTCCAAAACTGATTGCTAAAGATTGGATCCTGATCTTTTCCAATGCTAACCGGAACTCCATGCAACCGAACGGTTTTCCTCGTATAAATCTTTGCTAAAGTTGTTGCTGCCCTCGTCGGCTTTACTGGTATAAAATGAGCACTCTAGGTTCCGATCCACAGTGACCCATACACCTTCATTGTCTTTTCTTGATTGAGGCAACCCTTCTATAAAATCCGTTCACATATGCTCTCAACTCTAATTAGGAATCTCAAGTGGTTGGAGTAGCCCAGTGGTCCTTTAGTGATTTTCTTTGATTTACTAACAGTTTTCACATCGGCTGACATAAATTGAGATATCCATCTTCATCAATTCCCAACTGAATACCCGATTCATATACCAGTGATCTTTGAAACACTAGGATGTTTACTCAACTCTGATTAATAACATTTTGTTAGAGCTTCCTGCATAAGACCACTGACATAAGGAACACATATCCTTCCATTCTTCTGCAATATACCCCGATGGTCCATCTGAAAGCTCGAACAATGGCCGTTCTCTATATCATTAATGATCTCCACAAAGGGACTATCTTTCCTTTGTTAGCTTGCAGTCCTCTCCAAAAGAGTCGAAGTAAATTCCAAAAGAGAATAAACTACATTTTTGCTTAGAATATTCGCTGCCAGGTTTGCTTTTCCCGTTTATATAGGATATCTAAGTCATATGCCACCAGAAATTCGAACCACCGCCACCGCCTCATATTCAAATTTTTTTGTGTGAAAAAATACTTCAAGGACTTGTGATCCGTGAAGAGCTCGAACTTTTCACCCAATAAGTAATGCCTTCACATCTTCAGTGCAAACACCACAACTAATAACTCCAAATCATGTGTTGCATAATTTTTCTCATGAGGCTTCAGCTATTGCTATCATAAGCAATAACTCTACAGTGCTGCATCAGAACTGCACCCATTCGTACACCACAGGCATCTTTATACACAGTCAATCCTCTTCTTTCCATCCGAAATAGCAAAGGCCGAAGAGCAATTTAACGTCTTCTTTAACTCAATAAATGTTTCTTTAAACTTTGGAGTCTAAATAAACTTCTCATATTTCTTCGTCAGCTTGGTCAAGTGCGAGGCAATCTTGGAGAAGTCTTGGATGAATCTCCTATAATATCTAGCTAAGTCTAAGAAACTTCGGACCTTTGTTGGAGTATGCGATGTCTTTAAACCTTAAACAGCTGCTACCTATGCTGAATCAACCAAAATTCCATCCCTCGACAAAATCTGTCCGAAGAACCATAATTCTTACTGCCAAAAATTTCACTTATAAAATTCTTGTTTTATAACATGTTTCCTTAATGTTTCTAACATTACTTCCAATGGTATTTGTGTTCTTCCTCGGTCTAGAGTAAATAAGAGTATAGTCTACAAAAACCAACAAAAAATTACTTAGCTCATCCCTAAAAACTCTGTTCATAAGATCTACAAAATAAGCAGGCGTATTGGTTAGCCCAAAAGGCATAACCAAACATTCAAAGAAACTATGTAGTCCTCAAATGTTATTAAGGGTATATTATCCTCTGCTATCCATAACTGATGAAATCTTATAGTGAGGTCTGTTTGGGAGAATACTTTAGCACCATGAAGTTGGTTAAACATGTCGTCTATACGGGGTAAGGGAAACTTGTTCTAAATTGTCTACTTGTTCAGCTCCCTATAATGCACACAAAGCCTCAAAGAGCCATTAGACTTTGTAACAAAAACTACGATTGTTTCCCATGTTGAGCGACTTGGCCTAATCAGTCTTCTTCTCAACAAATCATCTATTTGATACCTTACTTCTTCTCTCTCGAAGCTATTTTATGAATAGGTTGAATAACAGGCTTCCAATTAGGAATTTAGTCAATACAAAACTCAATCTTCCAATGTGAAGGTAGACTACTAACTACTTCAAAAAGGTCAGGAAAATCCATAATAATTTCATTTGACCCTAACTCTTCCTTGGACGAATCCAATGCATACAAGAAACTTCTTATTTGCTTGACAGATTCTTCACATGACACTTCAACATGCTCCCCTCTCTTATTTTGTAATAATATTGTCCTTTTAATACAATCTGGAATAACTTTGTAATTTGATAACCAGTCCATACCAAGTATAACATCAATCCTATTAAAATCCAAAACAACATGTCCCAAAAGAAGAGGGGGGTAAGATAAATAATTTGCATCTTTTCACAAACCATACACAGATTAATAACACCACCTATCGGGTTAGACACATGGATAGGGGTTTCTATGAATTTAAGGGGAGGTGCCAATCTTATTACTAATTTTATAGAAATAAAACTATAGGAAGCATTGGGATCAAACAATACTCGAACTAAAATGCCATTAATAAATATGGTACTTTCAAGAACTCCCATCCCTTTTACATCCTTTGAAGTTGAGGGTTCATCATAGACAGCATAAACTTTGACTTGCTCCCTTTTCTTCATCAATGGACAATCCTTTACCATATGCTTTGGTTGGTGACAACTAAAGTAGAGTGTCTTCTGAACCATCAAAGAAATAGGTACTGCTAGTTGCTGTCAAACTCCAGAATTCTTATGCAATCTTGCGATATGGCTTTTCTAATTACACTTATTACAAATATAATATTTAACTTATTCCCCTTATCTCCTCTCGATTTTCCCTTCCACTGCTTCTTCCACTACTGGTCGAACTTCCTCTTGTTCAGGTTGTTGTTATTGTTGCTTGGTGTTGCTGCTGGCTTCTTCTTCTCCAGAACTTCATACCACAAAGTTGTATCCAAAGTCCACAAAAGATCACTTTAGATAAACGGTCATCTTCTTCTGAAATCCTTCCCTCATTTCCATCACAAACATCTCATTCTTGTTAAGTGAGCTATAAATTAACTCGAGACCAAATCGTGATAGATCATTAAACTTGGTTTCATGTTTAGCTACCAATAAATTGCCTTGCTTAAGATCCAAGAAAATCCTATACATACGGGTCTTTCCTACAATAGGTATGAACTGTTCTTTAAACACCTCCTTAAATTTAGCCCAAGAAAAATAACCCTCCAAAACATTCGCTGTAATGAGGTCCCACCATGCCGTAGCTCCATCTTGCAACTGCCAAGATGCTAAGAAATGCTTCTGCTCATCTGAAATATCCAACCCCTTGAAAATCTTTTCGTAAGAACGAAGGAAAGATTGGACTTCGATGATGGATTCCATGCCCTTAAATGGCTTTCCTTCCAAATTAGTATAGTCTTTGCACAGAGCTGCAAAGTTCACATGCGGCTGCATTGGTGCTACCTCTTCAACTACTCCCAATCTTCCAATATTCGAAGCTTGACCATTGGTGGTCATAGTGCTACTACCTCATCTACCTCATCTTGCTCTATTAATCATTCTTAGTACCTGGATATAGTAAGATAACTTTAGAATACTTAGATGAGATAATATTTAGGGAAAGGGTACTAAATCAAACATGTCAAAGCTGATCGAAATAATTCGAGTATGGAAAAATTACAAATACGTGCACTCATAGACTAAACTCAATCTAAGGCATTACTAACCCGTCTCTAATGAGTTGGCTCCAACCAAAGCTCGGGTGTTTTCTCAACCTAAGCTCTAATAACATGTGCAATGATCTGCATTTCTTACTCCTAAAGACAACGCTTAATACATCCACGGTATTCATGTGTCGATTATCAAGGTATCCGAAAGACAAGTTGTTAGAGTAAAATAAAAGAAAACATAAGAAGGAAGATACATAGACTCTCACAGCGCAAGGTAATCATACATAATATAACATAAGATAGTACATATGGTGTGACGACCCGACTTTTTCTCCACAAAAAGTCGTATCATCTTTAAGAAAGAAAGGGATAGAAAAGAGAAAAGAAAGAAGAGAAAGAAGAAACAACATCAGAATCTCAACAGCGGAACGAATAAATTATATTACTAACATAAGTATTACATAGTATACAACAATTATCAGAGTTACACAGACAATACATCACATACTAGACAGTTATAAATACCTGTTTAGTTATTACAACTCAAAACACAATACAGAAAACACTCAGAGATACCAACACAGCGGAACACTATATATCTACACGCAGAAGCCTCCTGCTCCATTGCTCCTCCACAATTCGTCAAAGCTAACCTGAATCCCTTGGCTACTCGTAAAAATTTGAGTACCCAAGAGTTTAAGAAAAACAGAAATAAACTCCGGGTCAGACATGGGTCTGGTGTGAGTAACAGGTTAAAGTTGCTTAACTTTTGAAAAACCTTTGAAAAGAAAAGGTATCACGTAAGACTTCCCACACATAAACGTGGAAAAGCTTTTACCTTACGCTAACCAAAACATTTGATAGAAAATCCAGTAATATTATAATAGGTCTAGGGTTTTCAAGTAAATAAGAAATAGCCGAAATTGTTACATCTATTAAATTCCAGCTACTAGCCAGAAAAGTGGGTAATACAATCAAAACCGAGGGCACTTATTGGATTTTAGATTCCATACAATGGCAGGGCTACCGGGGCACCGTCCGTCACAGTACGTGGCCTAGATCACCGTACCGAGGATCACTCCCAATCCCCTGCAACATAAAACCGGAACCATTCCTTACTGAACAGTTCCGAACAAGACCACCCCACAGTTGTGATCAGCAACCGCACCACATAGCCGAAATAAAGGGACCTCTAGACAGGGGTAAATCTCGTCCTACTTGGGCATGACCCACTTACTTTGCCTTGCTGCACCTCCCCTGTTTTAGCCATTCCCGGTTGATGAGGCTTGAGGCTACGATTAGCTTTATAGGACACATCACTTAGAATGCTCATCGTCCACCTGACGATGTTCTGAAAGCATTCAATCCATACAAGTTCGTTCCGGGTTCGAACGAAACCGAAGGCATTATCTCGTCACACTCATTTTGGAATCACCCTCAGAGTTAACGATGATAACCCTTGCACTCTGAATCTTCATCTTCACTTGAGATTCACGACCTATCGTTAATTTGGATCGATGTGGTTTTCGGATATCCAAATATGGAAACCTGATCCCGGTCTCATCGAAATCCAAAACGTGTCTTTTAAGGCCAAGTTGTTTTAGAGTTTAAAACAATTTCAATTCATTATCTATATACACACAGATAGATAATTCACATCACAATAGATAATCAACATTATCATCATCAACATATAATCCATATCATCAATATAACAGATAATCCATATTATCATCACAATGCAACCAATGCATCTGTATTATATAACATTACTCATCTCATAGCTGAGATTACAAACCATACTAGGCAACCAATATCAATCATTCATACATAAACAATGATTCAATGATCACACCATCTATAAATAATTTAAAATGAATTAAATTAATTACATAATCTCTAACTAATTTAAAATAAAATAAATTAATTACTTAATCTCTAATTAATTTAAAATGAATTAAATTAATTACTTCATCATTATAATCCTGCTTAACTTAATCATTAATTAATTTCAAATTAAAATCACCATCTCATTATTATTCAGTTAATCATTCCTGATTAACAATATTTCTAATTATAATAAGTAGTTAGCCTTTAAATTAATTACACAAGTTAATTATACTTAACACTTTGCAATAACTAACTTTTAATTACTTAATCAACTAATTAACTAAAGTTAATTACATAAATCCTTTATTAATTAATTACTTCATTTATTAATTATTCCTTAATAAATCAATTCATCATTAGTTTTATTAATTAATGATTTCTAGTTGCATCATTTGATTAGTCTCTCTATTAAAATTAATTACATTAAGTAATTAATCTGCAATTTAAACCTTACATATATTAATCACCCTTGATTAATAACAATCCAGTAATTAACTACCCTTAATTACTTTAATAAATTACTCCTTAATTTATTATCTCAATCAATCCCTTGATTAATTTTCAAAGTAATTTAATCGAAATTACTTCCACTATCAACACATCTTTAATTACATCCAGTAATTATCAATTTATTACTTCCCTAAGTAATTACAATCCCATTAATTACATAAAGTAATTAATTATCAAATCATCAAATGTTTAAATTAATTAAACTTAATTAATTAATATAAACTAATCACATTAACACAATTAATTACATTAAGTAATTAATTCATTAATTGCTTCTATTAAGTAATTAAACATAAACAATTTCACAAATGACTATTATTAATTAATTAATCTAATTAATTATTAAAAATTAATCACATTAATTAAATAATCTTAGTTAATGACCTTCATTAACTATTCTTACTTACTTTATTAAGAAATTAACTCAGATTAACCATCACTAATTAAAAATTAATTAATATTTAATTACCAATTAATTAATTACTAATTTGTAACGAGCCGGAATTTTGGGCAATATAAATTTAATAATCTGTGTAAATAATTAAACTAGTTGATAATTTTCTTTATAATTTTAATTTAAATTTGGCTAATTTATTCTTTTTAAGGTTAATAAATATTTAATCTGTTAATGGTGATCAATATCTTTCTGAAAATTTAAATTTGATAAGAATTGTTTTTCAAAGCTAATCAGATTTTATCCTGTTTATAATATATACAATTGATATATTGTGAATAGAAGATATTTTGTTTCAAATTAAAAATGAATTTTCAAATTTGTAATATATATGTTTGTATATGTTATAATTTGAAATTTGTTTTGAAATTTAATCAATCAATAATTTATAATGTATTAATATTGTAGATTGAAGCTCTGTTTTAAAATCAATGTTTTCAGAAGTTAATTTAAAGGTTAATTCAATTGTTTTACAGTATAAGTTTGTTATTTATTTTAAATATGATAATTTAAAAAAGGAATTTAAACAAGCTTCGTTAGTTTCTTTTAAATTGGTTAGATTTTAAAATAGTTATAAAATACATGTATAAGGAATTTGTTTATATTTTAATTAGTTTTAAAATATTTTTCTTTTAAAGGAAAATTTATATTTATATATGTAAGCATTTATTTACAAAGTAACATAAATAATGTAAGTTTATATTTACATTTAAATTACATAAAAGTTTAAAAACACTTAATGATGAATGTAAACATGTGTAAATATAATAATCACCATAAGAACACTTGTAAGAAAAATTTACAAATTTATGACAAATGTTATTCTTAAGCCAACATGTGGCAATGTTTTTATCTTAACTTTTAATAAAAAATTTTTAGAAGGAAACAAGTTTTATGTAGAAACATTCTTTTTCTTTATTTTCACTTCTCAACAAAATTTAATGGCAACATGTAATCTTCTTCAAATCTGAAAATAAAATTCAAAAAAATAAAACTTCAACCTGCAATTCAACTTCAATCTACAACTTCAAATTGCATTGCAAAGTTCAAACCAAGCTGTAATTTAAACATGCAATTGAAGATCTGCATATCCAAATGAAGAATCAAGTTGAAAATTAAATCTGCATGCAAAAGAATTATCAACCTGAAATGCAAATGGAAGTCAAACCTGCTCTGTTATAAAATCTGCCTGCAAAGTATACAGGTGAGTAAATTGTTTTAAAAGAAAAACCAGATAAGTTGAATTCTAATTTTTATTGCATGTGTTAATCTGAGATTTGATACTGGAATTGCATGAAAATCATTCAGAATTTATAACATTGAATTTACAGATATGTTCTTATATATGTGAAAGGATCTATGTTTTTTTTATAAACTCTCTGTTCCTTATTGTTTCAGACCAGAATCAATTTTCAAAATCCCAAATCTCCCAATAAACATTATTATTTGATTTTGATGTTTAGATGGAAAGTGTTTGTTAATGTTTGAAGGCAATTTTAAAAATAGTTTGTGGAATTTTTAAGTTACAAATAATTTTTAAAATGGGGAACACAGAAATAAAAATATATATGTCAAAATAAATCATCACAATTCAGTAATTTGAACTCAGGAACATATTAGAAATTGAAGATGATGATTTTAGGAAGTAAAATCAGGATTTTTGGTGAAGTGATTGTTGGGATTTGCAGTAATGAGCAATATTGGGCATTTTGTAGATTTCTGATGATTTGTACATTAATTCGAATTGATATTTGAATCAAAGCTTGCTTGCAAGCTATTGATCATGGGAAAAATACAGGATAATTTTTAAAAATGGTGGATTGAAGAGAATTGCTAAAACTAGGGTTTAGGATTGTTTCTGACTGTCTTGATTTGCCGAGACAATTGCGACTTGGACATGGGTTCGAGTTCAATTGCGTTCGAAGGGGAGGATGCTAGTGGACGAAGGATTTTGATGGTGTGATCGGCGAGGTTGAACGGCGACAAGATTTACGGCGGCAAGGAAGTTTTTGGGTTCAAGTTCTGCAGTATTTCGAGCGTGATGATCATATTTCGATTCGATTGAGTTTTTTTGTTTCTGGGTTTGTTTTCGTTGTCGCGAGTGGTTGGGTGATCATCACCGATGGTTGCGGCGACCAAAGTTCGCCGGAGGACGATGGACACGTGCACCGTGTTCGTGCACAGTTTGGGCTGAGGGATGAGTACTGGAGAAGACGAATTGAACGCAAGTGGAGCTCGCGTTTTCCTGGGTTGCTCTCGTGTTTTTGTTGAGCCGACTCGAAGATGAGAGGGTTAGGGATTAACTCGGGGAGGGTTCGTGTATTGCCACGTTTGACTCGGGTTTTTAGGATCTGGCTCGTGTAGTTTAGGTGATTTTCTCGAGTTTGGATTGTGGGTTATAGTTTGTTCTGTGTGATATCTTAATGCTAATTCAACTTGTTGTTGAAATAATTAAGTTCAAGCAGTAAGCTGTAATCAATTTTTATATATATACAAACAAACAAAATTTAAAACTTGTGTTTGATATTAAGTTAATCAAATATTTCGAAATGTAAATTAAATTTATATTTCAGTTTTAAAATGTTTTAAAGATGTGTGATTTTTAAAATAATTATCTTAATGAAGTTTTTAGATCCAAATTTAAAAGAGAAATTGAATTTAATTATTTAATCAAAGTTTTAAGATTAAAATTTAAAGCAAAGTTTCAAATTTTATTTTGAAAATTTATAAGTTTAAATTAGATAATTAAAGTGTTTTAAATTTTTAAAAAATGATATCTAAATGTTTATTTCTAAATAAGGTAAATGTAAGATTTGAAACTAAGTAGAATAATTGGTTTTAAGTTATAATTTTTTTTTTGATATGAAGATAAATATGGTTAACTTATCTTTGTTATGAACTTATGAATGCTTAATTAAATATGATTTGTTAATAAGTAAAAAGATTAATTAAGAATAATGTTTTCTTAATTAATTAAGAATTTTAAATCTAGGAAGTTAATTAATTAATTGTTTAATTAATTTTAAATAATTAGTTAATTTATTTTTTTAATAATCACTTAATTATGGATTAATTAAGTAAGAAAGTAATTAATGGTTAATTGTGAATGCAATTAAGGAAGTTAATTACTTATGGAAGTAATTAATGATAATTACTCATGGAGTAATTAGTTGAAGTGATTATTAGTTAATTACTTAATGATATCAATTAAAGAATTGATTAATATAATTATTGAAGTTAATTAATTATGAAGTGATTAATTAATTAAATAATTAAGAATTGTTTAATGATGAAGTTAATTGTTTGTTTAGTGATTAATTAAGGAAGTAATTAAGACTTATTAATGAAAGTAATTAGAGATAATTATGTAAGTAATTAAGAATTAAGTACTTAATTTATTTTAGTTAATTTATTAATATAATTAATTAATTATTGAATGTGATTAATTTAAGATTAATTACCAAGGGTAATTAATTAAAATGTAATTAATTAAATTAAGTAATTAAATAAGGATTAATTGTTAATTTAAATTGGTTAATAATTACTTAATGAAGTAATTAAGGATTAATTAATTGAATTAATTAATCAAGCATTAATATAATTAAATTAGAAATTAATTAATTGAGAAGTTAATTAATTTAGTTGAGTAATTACAAATTGTTAATTACTGATTATGATTAATGAATTGATTAATTCTAAGTTAATTAATTAATTAAAGTATTATTAATTAATAAGAATCAATAATTTATGTGATTAATGATATTAGTCAAGGTTGATTAATATAAGTGATTAATTTAAATGTGATTAATTAATTGTAATTAATTAAGAATTAATGTAATTAATTATAGTTAATTAATTAATGAGTGATCATTAATTATTGTAATTAATGGTAGTAATTAAGGTTAATTACTGAATATGGTTAAGGATAATTACTTAAAAGTAACTAAAGTTAATTAATCAAGGAAGATTAATTAAAGAAGATCATTAAGGAGATGATTTATTTATTTATTTAGAATTAATAAATGAAAGGGTTTAAGTGATCCAATTTATTAAGAGATAATCAATTATGTGTGTGGATGATTGATTAATTGGCTGATGGTTGATATTGGATGTTGAATGATATTGGGTGATTGGTTGATATTGGATATCTCTGATATTTATGATATGCTGCTTTGTGAGATGAATGTTGATATGAAGTATCTATAGTGATAATGTGATTCATCTATTGTTTATATCATTCTGAAAATAAGTTAAATTGTTTAAACCCTTAAGTACAACTTGGACATTAAAATGGCGTTTGGTTTCGATGAGACCGGGATCGGGTTTCCATACTTGGAATCCGAAAACCACATCAATTCCAATTAAACGTTAGGTCGTGAATCCAAGTGGAGCAAGTGAAGACTCGAGTTGTAAGGGCTATACGTCAGTATAACTCTGTGGGTGATTCCGTAATGAGTTGACGGAATAATGCTTATAGATTCGAGATGGCGAATCAGAGTGCAAGGGCTATGGTCGTTGGCTCTGAGGGTGATTCCAATAATGAGTGCAACGAGATAGTGCCTTCGGTTTCGTTCGAACCAGGAACGAACTTGTATGGATTGAATGCTTTCAGAACATCGTCAGGTGGACGATGAGAATGTGTTCTATAAAGGTAATCGTAACCTCAAGCCTTATTAACCGGGAATGGCTAGGGAGGTGCAGCAAGGCTTCGTGGGTAGCCCCCACTTGAGAGCGAGATTTACCCCTGTCTAGAGGTCCCTTTCTATTTCGGCTTAGTGTGTGGTTGGTCGCGCCATCTACGGGGTGGTCTTGTTCGGGACTGTCCAGTAAGGGATGGTTCCGGCCTTGTGTTGTAGAGGAGTTAGGGTGGCTCCTCGGTACGTTGATCTAGGCCACGTACTGTGACGGGCAGTACCCCAGTAGCCCTGCCATTGTATGGAATCCAAAATCCAATAAGTGCCTGTACGGTTTTGATTGTGCCCAACTATGTTGGAACGTGAGATGTAAGCATTCCAGCTATTTCTGTATTTTATTTTGAAAACCCTAGACACTATTATAATATCACTGGATTTCCTATCAAATGTTTTGGTTAGCGTAAGGTAAAAACTTTTCCATGTTTATGTGTGGGAAGTCTTACGTGATACCTTTTCTTTCAAAGGTTTTTTAAAGTTAAGCAACTTTTAACCGTTTACTCACACCAGACCCCTGTCCGACCCGAGTGTTTATTTTCTGTTTTATTAAACTCTTGGGTACTCATATTATGTATGAGTAGTCAAGTGATCAGGTTAGCTTGACGAATTCTGGAGGAGTAATGGAGCAGGAGGCTTCGACGTGTAGATATATATTGATTCCGCTGTGTAAGTTGTGTCTGTATCCTGTATACTTGAGTTTTGTAATTAGACTAATGTTTATAACTGTCTAATCTCTGTTGTTTAAGTTGTGTACTCTGATGTAATGAGATACTATGTAATATTTTATGTTATATATTATATTTTGTTCGTTCCGCTGTGAGTTCTCTGATGTTGTTTGTGTTCTTCTTCTCTCTTTCTTTTCTTCTTCTATCCCTTTCTTTCTTCAAGATGATGCGATTTTCTGGGTGTAGAAAGTCGGGTCGTCTCACTTGGTATCAGGGCATTAGGCTGAGTGAATACTTAGGCTCTGAGGTGTGTCTTTCTTTAGGGAGCATTAGGTTGAGTGAATACCTAGGCTCTGTAGTGGTGTCTTTCTTGAGAGAGCGTACTTGTAATTTTTATATATAACTATATATATATATATATATATATATCTATCTATGTCTACCTAATAGGTTGGGTTATCTGTACGTATTTTCCAACATAAGTTTTAGAGGTAGATGGAGTAGTGGTGTGTGTGTGTGTAACACGACTACCATTGATGGAAGAGGTCCATATGTTTGAGGTTGGAAGTTTATGTTGAGATTTGGAGGTATTTGTTGAGACTGTAGACCTAATACCGTCTCAAGTAAGTTTTGCAGTTTGGAGTAAGGATTTCTCTGATATCCGAAGGAAATCTTTTGAAGATTCGGAGTTTATCTTTGAAGTGTAAATCTGAATTTCGCTCGGGTAAGCGAATTATTCCAGTGTTTGGATTTGTTGGAAGTGTAGAAGTAAGTGATGATATCTCGGTAACTGCATGATGAGATGCAGTATCCTTGGATATTTTCTGAAGGTGTTTTCTCTTGAAGCAGTTTTAGCAGTGGTTGAAGAGCAGTCTTTACCCGCCGCAGGGAAGATTTATCTGTGTATAAGTTGTTTGGATCTTCAGCAAGGAGATTGGCTGTTTTGGGAATGTGAGACTAAGGTCTATGAGTCGTTTTGCTTTGGCATAGTCTCATTGTTGTTCCTTAAGGTAAGCAAGTTGTGGATGCTTGGTTTGGAGTCCGAGTTTCTTGAGAGGTTGTCTGCCATCTTGGAGATTCGTGGTGTGGTTTGTTGATGAGAAGCCTTTGGATTAGAGTCTTTGGTTAGCTGTGGTAGCAATTTCAGCTCAAAGTGTTCGATGTGCTGACGAGAAGATCTTTTCGCTTTGCAGTATCATCGAGGTAGAGTTTGGAAGCAGCAGTGTTGGTTGTTTCTCTAGTGGTTCAGAAATCTTTATGGTTCTCTTTCAGCAGTCCGGGCTAAAGTTGGTAGATGTTTTTGAAAGGTTAACCTTTGTTTGGAAAAGTTTAAAGCTGTTCTAATTGGTAAAGAGGGGACAGTTTTACTTGGAATCCGAACTAGGTAGGATCGCAAAAGTGACATGCGATTAGTTGGGAATTTTCTTAGGCTATCTTGGGTGATCTGTGATGAGACTGAGGATTCTCATATGGAAGTAGGAGCTATTGATGTGATCAGGAGTTTTTCAGCATCTGGAGTTGAGTTCCATTTTGTTTTGATTCCAGAAGTAATTTTGGTAGTTAGCCTAGTAGTAGAGTTGGTGTAGCAACTCAGATATCTTCGGAATTGGACCGATCTAGCTTTTGAGTTGGATTCTGTTATAGGATGAGTGACTGAGTCAGATGAGTCACTCAGATTTTTATGGATTTGATGAACAAAGTTTTCTAGATATATTGGATAAGTTTGTATCTGTGTTCATCAATATTTTTCTCATCTACTTCAGAATCAGAGTTGTGCAGCGGAAGCGAGGTAGCTGCTGTGCAAGGAAGGAAGCAAGTTCAATTTGATATTGCTTGAATAGTAGAGCTTGAGTTCTAGATTTCGATGAATCTTTGAAGGCTTTTCTGTTGAATAGGATCCAAAAGCTGTTTGCTTTGGTCTAGTTGTTTCTGGAAGTATCTGAATGAGTTGAGCTGATCGGGAAAAGTTTGGCAGCCTTGGATTGTCTGTTGAGTTACAGATATGAGATATGAGATAAGGAGTTTGGTATTTGAAGTTGGAGACTTCAGTGTTGTTAGAATTCTCTGGTTAAGAGAATAGATATTGGATAAGATTGATTGGTTAGTGCTGAGGCATTTGAGATTTTCTTATCCGTGTTTTGATAAGATAAGATTGAATTTCTAGTTTGGATAGCTGGAATTCATTTTGTAACACGTATCTCTGAGGGTACGTGTATGATTCATCGATTGGTTGTTGAATCTGTAGTTCAGTTGGATTTGAAGTTGAGATGGATTTGAGAGTAGTTTGATGTTCTGTTGAAGGATCTAACGATGAGTGGAGCTCTGGATTTTAGTTGTGTAGTTGGTTTGTTGGCTTTTGTAGAGCGAGTCTCCCGATGATTTATACTTGGGAAAACTCGAGTTAGTATTAAGATTTATTCTGATTTGTGTCAGAATAATTAGTTAGGTTTGTTTGTTTGTTTATGTGATTGCTATGGATGTTAATAACTGGTTATTAGGAATGCTTTGCTGTTTGAAATTAAAATCTGTACTGGGTTATTAAATTACCTTTGCTTTTAAATTTCAGGGACGAAATTCTTTTAAGGGGGGAGGATTGTAACGACCCGGAATTTTGGGCAATATAAATTTAATAATCTGTGTAAATAATTTAACTAGTTGATAATTTTCTTTATAATTTTAATTTAAATTTGGCTAATTTATTCTTTTTAAGGTTAATAAATATTTAATCTGTTAATGGTGATCAATATCTTTCTGAAAATTTAAATTAGATAAGAATTGTTTTTCAAAGCTAATCAGATTTTATTCTGTTTATAATATATACAATTGATATATTGTGAATAGAAGATATTGTGTTTCAAATTAAAAATGAATTTTCAAATTTGTAATATATATGTTTGTATATGTTATAATTTGAAATTTGTTTTGAAATTTAATCAATTAATAATTTATAATGTATTAATATTGTAGATTGAAGCTCTGTTTTAAAATCAATGTTTTCAGAAGTTAATTTAAAGGTTAATTCAATTGTTTTACAATATAAGTTTGTTATTTATTTTAAATATGATAATTTAAAAAGGAATTTAAACAAGCTTCGTTTGTTTCTTTTAAATTGGTTAGATTTTAAAATGGTTATAAAATACATGTATAAGGAATTTGTTTATATTTTAATTAGTTTTAAAATATTTTTCTTTTAAAGGCAAATTTATATTTGTATATGTAAGCATTTATTTACAAAGTAACATAAATAATGTAAGTTTATATTTACATTTAAATTACATAAAAGTTTAAAAACACTTAATGATGAATGTAAACATGTGTAAATATAATAATCACCATAAGAACACTTGTAAGAAAAATTTACAAATTTATGACAAATGTTATTCTTAAGCCAACATGTGGCAATGTTTTAATCTTAATTTTTAATAAATTTTTTTAGAAGGAAACTAGTTTTATGTACAAACATTCTTTTTCTTTATTTTCACTTCTCAACAAAATTTAATGGCAACATGTAATCTTATTCAAATCTGAAAATAAAGTTCAAAAAAATAAAACTTCAACCTGCAATTCAACTTCAATCTACAACTTCAAATTGCATTGCAAAGTTCAAACCAAGCTGTAATTTAAACATGCAATTGAAGATCTGCATATTCAAATGAAGAATCAAGTTGAAAATTAAATCTGCATACAAAAGAATTATCAACCTGAAATGCAAATGGAAGTCAAACCTGCTCTGTTATAAAATCTGCCTGCAAAGTATACAGGTGAGTAAATTGTTTTTAAAAAAAAAACAGATAAGTTGAATTCTTATTATTATTGCATGTGTTAATCTGAGATTTGATACTGGAATTGCATGAAAATCATTCAGAATTTATAACATTGAATTTACAGATATGTTCTTATATATGTGAAAGGATCTATGTTTTTTTTATAAACTCTCTGTTCCTTGTTGTTTCAGACCAGAATCAATTTTCAAAATCCCAAATCTCCCAATAAACATTATTATTTGATTTTGATGTTTAGATGGAAAGTGTTTGTTAATGTTTGAAGGCAATTTTAAAAATAGTTTGTGGAATTTTTAAGTTACAAATAATTTTTAAAATGGGGAACACAGAAATACAATATATATATGTCAAAATAAATCATCACAATTCAGTAATTTGAATTCAGGAACATATTAGAAATAGAAGATGATGATTTTAGGAAGTAAAATCAGGATTTTTGGTGAAGTGATTGTTGGGTTTTGCAGCAATGAGCAATATTGGGCATTTTGTAGATTTCTGATGATTTGTACATTAATTCGAATTGATATTTGAATCAAAGCTTGCTTGCAAGATATTAATCATGGGAAAAATATAGGATAATTTTTAAAAATGGTGGATTGAAGAGAATTGCTAAAACTAGGGTTTAGGATTGTTTCTGACTGTCTTGATTTGCCGAGACAATTGCGACTTGGACATGGGTTCGAGTTCAATTGCGTTCGAAGGGGAGGATGCTAGTGGACGAAGGATTTTGATGGTGTGATCGGCGAGGTTGAACGGTGACAAGATTTATGGCGGCAAGGAAGTTTTTGGGTTCAAGTTCTGCAGTATTTTGAGCGTGATGATCATATTTCGATTCGATCGAGTTTTTTTGTTTCTGGGTTTGTTTTCGTTGTCGCGAGTGGTTGGGTGATCATCACCGATGGCCGCGGCGACCAAAGTTCGCCGGAGGATGATGGACACGTGCACCGTGTTCGTGCACAGTTTGGGCTGAGGGATGAGTACTGGAGAAGACGAATTGAATGCAAGTGGAGCTCGCGTTTTCCTGGGTTGCTCTCGCGTTTTTGTTGAGCTGACTCGAAGATGAGAGGGTTAGGGATTAACTTGGGGAGGGTTCGTGTATTGCCACGTTTGACTCGGGTTTTTAGGATCTGGCTCGTGTAGTTTTGTGACGACCGCCCATGACTCCCTCACAAAAACAAGGAAATAATGCGCTGAAAGGCGTGCCAGACAGCCATGGGTGACCGTCAAGGGTAGAATAAACATCGCAGAATCTATCGCATAACTCACCGTGCATAGATAAAATACAATAGAGAAATATATGTATAGTGAAGCTTCATAACAGAATATCATCAAATAAGCATCTTAGAAGTTTGATACAATCATCAGAACAGTCAATACATCAAAACCTCACTACAAAGCACTCAAAGTATATACAGCGGAACACCCAGTACATAATATGAAATAATATGCAAAAACCTCCTGCTCGTCTTCGTCATCATCAACGTAGATCTCCAAGAATAGCACCTGTCACCTGCTACCTAGTCTGCCCATCCCAACATGGATGAACAGCCCAAGGTAATAAGAGGAGACATAAAACCTTGAGTCAGACAAAGTCTTAGTGAGCAGTAAATCAACTATCAAACATACCAAAAGAGCATAAGGGATAAAAGGAATAGGAACCAAACCATCCCACTCCGCCTCTTTCTACAGTGATAGCACCCCAGACACACACTAAGGAGAAGCTAGCATAACATGGCAGACAATTAAAGTAAAGCAATGATCATTCGAGTCAAGGTCGATGTTTTCCAAATACAAACCCCCAAGGCCTAAACCAAGATCAGATAAGCACCCGGCAAACACCGCTCTTGAGACCGAGTGATGATACAACCAAACGTCCAAACATCCATGACTCTGGCTATCACTGTTATCATTGCCTTGATTTCACCGTTAGTTGAACGACCATCTGTCAAGGGCTAATGGTAACCCCGGTTCTAGACATAACTCCGCACGTCGTCGCAGCCCGTGCCTAGGAATTTTCGCAACTACCCAGAGTACTAGCACGTCGTCGCAGCCCGTGCTTGGAACGTCGTCGCAGCCCGTTCCAACGTACTCTTGCTTTGAGCATGCTAGAACCTTCAACAACGATGATATCTCAGCCTCCTAGTCATCCTCCTCGACGACTATTTCCATACTAGCTCAAGCGCCTCTCAAGCTAACCATTATCAACCAACTCGCATCGCATCATCGAGTTATCAACATGCTTGGGATGATCCCGTCTGGATTAAACCAAGGCTATCTCACATCATGCTTCGCTTTATCGCATCATAGCAATGTCTCATCTCAACATCATGGCTTGCCTCATCGCATCATGGCAAAGTCCCGTCTCAACATCATCTAATCCATACATATGAGCTTCAACATCCACTTCATATGCCACAAGCAGCTTTCACCATTCAAGAGCCTTTCCACTTAGCTTTTGAATCATCTTCGACCATCTTGTCTAGATCTAACTATCAATCAACTAACATACATAGCAATCAATCAAATCAATCATTAACTTAAGCAATCAAGTAATCAAATATGGTTTAAGTAGGCATTTATAACTACAATGGCAATTTCGTAAATAAATGAGCATAGATATAACATACATGAATCATGGGTTTTTAGCATAGATCCAACAAATATAAATCATGGGTTTTTATCTCTACAACTTGGTAAATAAACTTGCATAAGTAAACATTTTCATAAGTAATGGATCTATACTTGGATCTAAGGAAAAATGCATAAAATCACTATCTACAACACTCCAACAAACCACCAATCCAATATACTCCTTTGGGTCCGCGTGAGAGATAACCACCACTCACCAAATCACCCAAACACTTCAAAAACTATCAACTTCAGATCTGGACAGCGAAGATTCAAGCTTGATTCGTCGAAATCTCGCTTGAAATGTAGAAATCTAGCTTCGTTGGATGAAGATCTTCAACTTTGACTCTTCAATCTTCAATCTTGATCTTCGATCTTGGATGGATGTTAGCACTCGATCAAAGTGGAGAAAAGAAGTGAAGAAATGTTGTAGTCGAGTTTCCAAAATGGCAGCACTTCGTTGCTTCAAAAAAAACCGGTGCCAAAAAGTGAGCCAAACCCCTCTATTTATAGGCTGAAAAACCCTTAACTCGACCGCCTCTAACTCGGCCGCGACCTAGCCTAAGTCGTTCGCGACTTAGTGACCTATCCTAACTCGTTCGCGACTTAGCGACCTAGCCTAAGTCGCTCGCGAGTTAACAGACCACTCCTATGACCCATCCAAGCGCGCAACCTAACCCACACGCGACACAACGACCTAAGCCCCCAACGACTCATCAGCAAAGCCGACCTATCATACTACGACTTATCAAAGCACACGAGACACGACTCATCGATCCCAACGACTCAACGACCTAACGGGTTACGACTTACGACTCGTCGAGCCTGCCGACCTATCCTCCCTAGCGACCTAACACTAACCCTTAGGTCGCTCAACGACCTAACTTAGGTCGTTACCCCTATAGGTCGTTCACGACCTATCTTCTAACTCGCTAACACACAATCTCGTTAGCCCTTAGATCGGTGGAGACCTTAAGTCGCTGGTCCTTAACTCGGCAAAACCCTATAAGTCGCTAACTTACTTAGGTCAGTCAAAGCCTTAACCCGGTCATATCTACTAACTCGTCCCAGCCTTGAGTCGTAACTCGCTAACTCGGCAGCTTCCTTGACTCGGCCATACTTCCTAACTTGCTAACGACTCAACATACTAACTCGTTAACACATTAGGTCGCTCACCACTCCTCAACGACCTAACATCCAAACGACCTAACCCCTTAGGTCGTCAACCCCACTAACTCGTCCATCCCCTAAGTCGCTATCTAACTCATTAACTCGTAACTCGCGAAGACCACTAACCTGTTAACTCGCTCCAACACTAACTCGAGTTAACTTTCCAATCCAACTTCCTCGCGACTCAAACAACATACGAGTTATCCTCCCCTACGACTTAGGTTAAGGACGACTTATCAACACTAACGACCTAGAATTCTACGATATATCGACACGTAAAATACGGGTCGTTACATTCTCTCCCCCTTAGGAATTTCGCCCCCGAAATTCCAAGCAAACAACAGCAACCAAAACTATTCCGCATGCCTACCATCCATAGCAGTCAACAAACCATGCATCCAATTCTAGCCTAGCATGCGGAATTCTAAGGTTAGAACAAGGTACAAATTCATGAGATGTCACGACACCTTAGGGCCATACCTCGAAGAGTTCGGGATAAGCTGCCTTCATCCTCTCTTCCTCCTCCCACGTACAGTCGTTAACATCATCACTCCATTGTATCTTGAGCAACGTAATCGTCTTCCTCCTAAGCTGTTTCGTATCGATTTCAACAATACGAAGTGGCTTACGAGGTCTTCTAACAACTGGATCAACCTCCAAATCTTCACAGCTATCAGCAGAAACCACCGTATTCGAGTCGTGCACATACTTCCGTAGATAAGATACATGAAAAACATTGTGCACACCCGCCATCTTTTCCGGTAACTCCAATCTATACGCGAGCTTTCCAATTCGCTCGACAATCGGGAATGGTCCAATAAATCTGGGAGTCAATTTTCCTTTCTTCCCGAATCTAATAACATTCTTCAGAGGAGAAATCTTCACAAAAACCATATCACCTACGTCGAATTCCAAATCCTTACGATGCTTATCAGCATAACTTTTCTGGCGGTCTTGGGCTGCCTTCATTCGTTGCCGAATGATCTCTATACAATCCGTAGTCTGACGAATCATCTCTGGCCCAAGTATTAGCTTTTCTCCAGTTTCCAACCAACATGTCGGAGAGTTACACGGTCTTCCATACAACGCTTCATACGGTGCCATACCAATGCTTGACTGGTAACTGTTATTGTACGCAAACTCCAACAAATGAAGATGATCTTCCCATGATCCTCCGAAATCCAAAACACAAGCTCTGAGAAGATCTTCCAAAACTCGGTTGACTTTCTCAGTCTGACCATCTGTTTGGGGATGATAAGCTGTACTCAAACACAACTCGGTTCCCAAAACTTCCTGCAAGCTCTTCCAAAATCCACTAGTGAACAATGGGTCTCGGTCGCTCACTATACTCTTTGGAACACCATGGAATCGAACTATCCACTTAACATAAAGCTCAGCCAACTTCGATGCAGTCCTAGTCGATCGAACAGGAATGAACCTTGCACTCTTGGTCAACCGATCTACGATGACCCAAATCCCTTCATTTCCCGCCTTGGTTCTAGGTAGGCCATCGATAAAATCCATCGACACTTGCTCCCACTTCCATGTAGGAACCTCTAATGGCTGAAGTAATCCACTGGGCTTCTTCTGCTCAGCTTTCACCAACTGGCAGTTCATACACTTGGAAATAAAATTTCCAACATCCTTCTTCATACCTTCCCAGTAATAGGTTCTCTTCATATCCCGATACATTTTATTTCCTCCTGGATGAATTGTCAACTTCGAGTGATGACTTTCCCTAAGAACTTCATCTCTCAATCCATCTACATCGGGAACAACTAGTCGTCCTTGCTTCCGAAGCCAACCTTCTTGATCAACTTCGAATCCTTTATCCTTTTCCGGGTCCAACCCAGATTCCAAATCACGGATAATCTTGACAAGCTTATCGTCTCGCTTTTGGCTCTCGCCAATTCTCTCCACAAGAGTAGGCCTTATCGATAAGTTTGCCAACATCTCAGGTTCCAATTCACATCTAGGCCTGAAGTCAAATTCAGCCAAATACTTTAGACTCTTCCATTCTGAAAACATGGCTCCCAATCCTGCATGTCTTCGACTTAACGCATCTGCCACTGCGTTGCCTTTTCTCGGAGTATAGGCTATACCAAAATCATACGATGCCAAGAACTCTAGCCACCGTTGCTGTCGAAGATTCAGATCCTTTTGAGAGAACAGATATTTCAACGACTTATGATCTATAAACAACTTGAATCTAACTCCCAATAGATAATGTCTCCACATCTTCAAAGCAAATACGATCGCCGCTAACTCCAAATCATGAGTCGGATAATTCCTTTCATGCGGCTTCAGTTGTCGACTTGCATACGCAACAACTCTATCCTTCTGCATCAGCACTGCTCCAAGTCCAGTACCACATGCATCGGTGTAAACCACCATCTCATCATTCTCACTTGGAATAGTCAAAACAGGAGCACTCGTCAGTCGCTCTTTAAGGATTCCAAAAGCTTGCTCGCACTTAGCATCCCAACTGAATACCTGATTCTTTTTCGTCAATCCTGTCAATGGTGCAGCTATCTTGGAAAAGTCTTTGATAAACCGACGATAATATCCTGCTAATCCAAGAAAACTTCTCACATCAGATGCATTCTTAGGTCTAATCCAATCCTGGATCGCTGCCACCTTAGCGGGATCAACCGCTATTTCATTTCCAGAGATAACATGGCCTAAGAATCTCACTTCACTCTTCCAGAAGTGACACTTCGAAAACTTAGCCTTCAGCTGATGTTTCCGTAAGATTTCCAAAACAATACGCAAGTGCGTCTCGTGCTCTTCTTCAGTTCTGGAATAAATCAGAATATCATCCACGAACACAAGTACGAACTTGTTCAACTGATCTCTGAATACTCTATTCATAAGATCCACAAAATATGCTGGTGCGTTAGTCAATCCAAACGGCATTACCAGCCACTCATAAAAACCGGATGGTGTTCTAAAAGCAGTCTTCGGCACGCTATCCTTCTCCACTCTCAACTGGTGAAATCCCGTTGCCAAATCCATCTGAGAAAACACCTTAGCTTCGTGAAGCTGATCAAACAAGTCATCTATTCTCGGCAATGGATACTTGTTCTTCTTAGTCACCTTATTCAGCTCACGATAATCGACACACAACCTCAACGATCCATCCGCTTTGGTTGCGAACACAACTGGTGCACCCCATTCGGACACACTACGCCGAATGAATCCTTTCCGTAAAAGGTCGTCAACCTGCACCTTCAACTCTTGCTGTTCTCTAGGCACCATCCGCCTAAGAGGCATCACAACGGGTCTGGCTCCCTCAACTAGATCGATACGAAACTCAATCTCCCTATGCGGCGGTAACCCTTTGACCTCGTCAAAGACATCCTCGAATCCATTCACGATTGGCACCGATGACAGTCCATCCCGTGGAACAACCAACGAATACATAAAGCTCATGAAAACGCCTTCTTCATGCTTACGTCGTATCACAACCTTTCGCCCCTCCACATTCTCGACTGTCACCTCCAATCTCTCACAATCAACCTTTGCCGCATACTTCCTAAGCCAGTCCATACCCAAAATAATTCCGAACCCCGCAAAGTTCAGAACAAAACAATCACAAACAAAAGAGCAATCATGACTCGACACAACTAGACCACGGCATATCATACACAAACATGACGAACCCCCAACTGGATTAGTCACAACCAATGGCCTATCAACAATATCCGGTTTCAAACCTAACCGGCCTACCAAATCATCACAAACAAAAGAATGCGACGCTCCAGTATCAAACAACACTCTAACTGGAACACCACAAATGGAAAGAGTACCTTGAACCACCACACTCTTCCCCTTCTCTTCAACAGTAGGAGCTTTTGAAAACGACGGCACAGCTCCCAAAGCATAAGCTTGCACAATCTGCCTGTCCTTCCTCGGTTCTGGACAATCTTTCCTGAAATGCCCTGGCTTGTCACAGTTGTGGCATTTCGCCGGCGCCTTTGGATTCCTACAATCTTTGGAGAGATGGCCCTTCTGCTGGCAATTATAGCAAGTCACTTCGCCCTTCGGCTTCTTCTGGCCATCCTTACCCTTTTGTTGTTGTTGCTTCCTCTTCTTGTTTCCACCTTTCTGTGGCTTAAACCCTTCCTTGGTTACAGCAAAAACAGAACTCTCCCTAGGAAACAAACTCTCATGCCTGAGAGCTTTCTCCACAAGCTTCTCAAACGGATCGTCTAGATGATCCACCAACTGTCTTCCAAGATAAGCATCCAAACCGGTCACAAACTTCTCATTCTTCTGATAGGGAGAATCAATATACGATCTGGCATAATTGGACAAAGCTTCAAACTCAGAAACATACTCAAGAACGGGTCTTCCACCTTGCTTGAGCTCCACAAACTTTTTAAACAAGACAGATTTCTAAGCCGTAGAGATGAACTTAGCTTCAAATCTGACTTGGAATTGCTCCCAAGTAATCTCTTCCTCTGGAGTATCGATGGTAATAGAGTTCCACCAATCAGAAGCTCTCCCTTGAAGCTGTCTTGATGCAAGCTTCCTCTTAATTGCATCCTCAATCCCCAAATCTCCAAAGATCCTTCTACAAGCATATATCCATCTTTGGACTTCAATGGTCGATTCCGTTCCCAAGAAAACCTTCCCTCCAAGAGCAGTATAGTCCTTACAAAGCTTAGCAAATTCCACCGGTCTTGGAGCTTGAACTTGAACTCCAACATCCACTGATGGCCCTGAAGCTGGTATCCTTCTTATGATCGAAGTCATCATGGCCTCAAACATAGGAGCATAATCAACAGCTTCCCTAGCAGCACGGCCTTCCCTAGCAACTGGTCTCCCCCTTCGACTCATCCTTAATATCTACAAAAAGGAATGACTTAGAACACCTTGAGAAACAACTGCATAAGAAGTTCAAATCCTTCTAGACTACTATATTATATATAGTAATCTTTCATCAAAATACAATTACGTCTCTCATACGTAGTTACGTCAGCGAGCGTTGGCTAAAATCGGTTAACCAAAGCTCTGATACCAAATGTGACGACCGCCCATGACTCCCTCACCAAAACAAGGAAATAACGCGCTGAAAGGCGTGCCAGACAGCCATGGGTGACCGTCAAGGGTAGAATAAACATCGCAGAATCTATCGCATAACTCACCGCGCATAGATAAAATACAATAGAGAAATATATGTATAGTGAAGCTTCATAACAGAATATCATCAAATAAGCATCTTAGAAGTTTGATACAATCATCAGAACAGTCAATACATCAAAACCTCACTACAAAGCACTCAAAGTATATACAGCGGAACACCCAGTGCATAATATGAAATAATATGCAAAAACCTCCTGCTCGTCTTCATCATCATCAACGTAGATCTCCAAGAATAGCACCTGTCACCTGCTACCTAGTCTGCCCATCCCAACATGGATGAACAACCCAAGGTAATAAGAGGAGACATAAAACCTTGAGTCAGACAAAGTCTTAGTGAGCAGTAAATCAACTATCAAACATAACAAAAGAGCATAAGGGATAAAAGGAATAGGAACCAAACCATCCCACTCCGCCTCTTTCTACAGTGATAGCACCCTAGACACACACTAAGGAGAAGCTAGCATAACATGGCAGACAATTAAAGTAAAGCAATGATCATTCGAGTCAAGGTCGATGTTTTCCAAATACAAACCCCCAAGGCCTAAACCAAGATCAGATAAGCACCCGGAAAACACCGCTCTTGAGACCGAGTGATGATACAACCAAACGTCCAAACATCCATGACTCTGGCTATCACTGTTATCATTGCCTTGATTTCACCGTTAGTTGAACGACCATCTGTCAAGGGCTAATGGTAACCCCGGTTCTAGACATAACTCCGCACGTCGTCGCAGCCCGTGCCTAGGAATTTTCGCAACTACCCAGAGTACTAGCACGTCGTCGCAGCCCGTGCTTGGAACGTCGTCGCAGCCCGTTCCAACGTACTCTTGCTTTGAGCATGCTAGAACCTTCAACAACGATGAGATCTCAGCCTCCTAGTCATCCTCCTCGACGACTATTTCCATACTAGCTCAAGCGCCTCTCAAGCAAACCATTATCAACCAACTCGCATCGCATCATCGAGTTATCAACATGCTTGGGATGATCCCGTCTGGATTAAACCAAGGCTATCTCACATCATGCTTCGCTTCATCGCATCATAGCAATGTCTCATCTCAACATCATGGCTTGCCTCATCGCATCATGGCAAAGTCCCGTCTCAACATCATCTAATCCATACATATGAGCTTCAACATCCACTTCATATGCCACAAGCAGCTTTCACCATTCAAGAGCCTTTCCACTTAGCTTTTGAATCATCTTCGACCATCTTGTCTAGATCTAACTATCAATCAACTAACATACATAGCAATCAATCAAATCAATCATTAACTTAAGCAATCAAGTAATCAAATATGGTCTAAGTAGGCATTTATAACTACAATGGCAATTTCGTAAATAAATGAGCATAGATATAATATACATGAATCACGGGTTTTTAGCATAGATCCAACAAATATAAATCATGGGTTTTTATCTCTACAACTTGGTAAATAAACTTGCATAAGTAAACATTTTCATAAGTAATGGATCTACACTTGGATCTAAGGAAAAATGCATAAAATCACTATCTACAACACTCCAACAAACCACCAATCCAATATACTCCTTGGGTCCGCGTGAGAGATAACCACCACTCACCAAATCATCCAAACACTTCAAAAACTATCAACTTCAGATCTGGACAGCGAAGATTCAAGCTTGATTCGTCGAAATCTCGCTTGAAATGTAGAAATCTAGCTTCGTTGGATGAAGATCTTCAACTTTGACTCTCCAATCTTCAATCTTGATCTTCGATCTTGGATGGATGTTAGCACTCGATCAAAGTGGAGAAAAGAAGTGAAGAAATGTTGTAGTCGAGTTTCCAAAATGGCAGCACTTCGTTGCTTCAAAAAAAACCGGTGCCAAAAAGTGAGCCAAATCCCTCTATTTATAGGCTGAAAAACCCTTAACTCGACCGCCTCTAACTCGGCCGCGACCTAGCCTAAGTCGTTCGCGACTTAGTGACCTATCCTAACTCGTTCGTGACTTAGCGACCTAGCCTAAGTCGCTCGCGAGTTAACAGACCACTCCTATGACCCATCCAAGCGCGCAACCTAACCCACACACGAGACAACGACCTAAGCCCCCAACGACTCATCAGCAAAGCCGACCTATCATACTACGACTTATCAAAGCACACGAGACACGACTCATCGATCCCAACGACTCAACGACCTAACGGGTTACGACTTACGACTCATCGAGCCTGCCGACCTATCCTCCCTAGCGACCTAACACTAACCCTTAGGTCGCTCAACGACCTAACTTAGGTCGTTACCCCTATAGGTCGTTCACGACCTATCTCCTAACTCGCTAGCACACAAACATGTTAGCCCTTAGATCGGTGGAGACCTTAAGTCGCTGGTCCTTAACTCGGCAAAGCCCTATAAGTCGCTAACTTACTTAGGTCGGTCAAAGCCTTAACCCGGTCATATCTACTAACTCGTCCCAGTCTTGAGTCGTAACTCGCTAACTCGGCAGCTTCCTTGACTCGGCCATACTTCCTAACTTGCTAACGACTCAACATACTAACTCGTTAACACATTAGGTCGCTCACCACTCCTCAACGACCTAACATCCAAACGACCTAACCCCTTAGGTCGTCAACCCCACTAACTCGTCCATCCCCTAAGTCGCTATCTAACTCATTAACTCGTAACTCGCGAAGACCACTAACCTGTTAACTCGCTCCAACACTAACTCGAGTTAACTTTCCAATCCAACTTCCTCGCGACTCAAACAACATACGAGTTATCCTCCCCTACGACTTAGGTTAAGGACGACTTATCAACACTAACGACCTAGAATTCTACGATATATCGACACGTAAAATACGGGTCGTTACAAGTTTAGGTGATTTTCTCGAGTTTGGATTGTGGGTTATAGTTTGTTCTGTGTGATATCTTAATGCAAATTCAACTTGTTATTGAAATAATTAAGTTCAAGCAGTAAGCTGTAATCAATTTTTATATATATACAAACAAACAAAATTTAAAACTTGTGTTTGGTATTAAGTTAATCAAATATTTCGAAATGTAAATTAAATTTATATTTCAGTTTTAAAATGTTTTAAAGATGTGTGACTTTTAAAATAATTATCTTAATGAAGTTTTTAGATCCAAATTTAAAAGAGAAATTGAATTTAATTATTTAATCAAAGTTTTAAGATTAAAATTTAAAGCAAAGTTTCAAATTTTATTTTGAAAATTTATAAGTTTAAATTAGATAATTAAAGTGTTTTAAATTTTTAAAAAATGATATCTAAATGTTTATTTCCAAATAAGGTAAATGTAAGATTTGAAACTAAATAGAATAATTGGTTTTAAGTTATAATTTTTTTTTGATATGAAGATAAATATGGTTAACTTATCTTTGTTATGAACTTATGAATGCTTAATTAAATATGATTTGTTAATAAGTAAAAAGATTAATTAAGAATAATGTTTTCTTAATTAATTAAGAATTTTAAATCTAGGAAGTTAATTAATTAATTGTTTAATTAATTTTAAATAATTAGTTAATTTATTTTTTAATAATCACTTAATTATGGATTAATTAAGTAAGAAAGTAATTAATGGTTAATTGTGAATGTAATTAAGGAAGTTAATTACTTATGGAAGTAATTAATGATAATTACTCATGGAGTAATTAGTTGAAGTGATTATTAGTTAATTACTTAATGATATCAATTAAAGAATTGATTAATATAATTATTGAAGTTAATTAATTATGAAGTGATTAATTAATTAAATAATTAAGAATTGTTTAATGATGAAGTTAATTGTTTGTTTAGTGATTAATTAAGGAAGTAATTAAGACTTATTAATGAAAGTAATTAGAGATAATTACTTATGTAAGTAATTAAGAATTAAGTACTTAATTTATTTTAGTTAATTTATTACTATAATTAATTAATTATTGAATGTGATTAATTTAAGATTAATTACCAAGGGTAATTAATTAAAATGTAATTAATTAAATTAAGTAATTAAATAAGGATTAATTGTTAATTTAAATTGGTTAATAATTACTTAATGAAGTAATTAAGGATTAATTAATTGAATTAATTAATCAAGCATTAATATAATTAAATTAGAAATTAATTAATTGAGAAGTTAATTAATTTAGTTGAGTAATTACAAATTGTTAATTACTGATTATGATTAATGAATTGATTAATTCTAAGTTAATTAATTAATTAAAGTATTATTAATTAATAAGAATCAATAATTTATGTGATTAATGATATTAATCAAGGTTGATTAATATAAGTGATTAATTTAAATGTGATTAATTAATTGTAATTAATTAAGAATTAATGTAATTAATTATAGTTAATTAATTAATGAGTGATCATTAATTATTGTAATTAATGGTAGTAATTAAGGTTAATTACTGAATATGGTTAAGGATAATTACTTAAAAGTAATTAAAGTTAATTAATCAAGGAAGATTAATTAAAGAAGATCATTAAGGAGATGATTAATTTATTTATTTAGAATTAATAAATGAAAGGGTTTAAGTGATCCAATTTATTAAGAGATAATCAATTATGTGTATGGATGATTGATTAATTGGCTGATGGTTGATATTGGATGTTGAATGATATTGGGTGATTGGTTGATATTGGATATCTCTGATATTTATGATATGCTGCTTTGTGAGATGAATGTTGATATGAAGTATCTATAGTGATAATGTGATTCATCTATTGTTTATATCATCCTGAAAATAAGTTAAATTGTTTAAACCCTTAAGTACATCTTGGACATTAAAATGGCGTTTGGTTTCGATGAGACCGGGATCAGGTTTCCATATTTGGAATCCGAAAACCACAGCGATTCCAATAAAACGTTAGGTCGTGAATCCAAGTGGAGCAAGTGAAGACTCGAGGTGTAAGGGCTATACGTCAGTATAACTCTGTGGGTGATTCCGTAATGAGTTGACGGAATAGTGCTTATAGATTTGAGATGGCGAATCAGAGTGCAAGGGCTATGGTCGTTGACTCTGAGGGTGATTCCAATAATGAGTGCAACGAGATAGTGCCTTCGGTTTCGTTCGAACCCGGAACGAACTTGTATGGATTGAATGCTTTCAGAACATCGTCAGGTGGACGATGAGCATTCTAAGGTAAATGTGTTCTATAAAGGTAATCGTAACCTCAAGCCTCATCAACCGGGAATGGCTAAAACATGGGAGGTGCAGCAAGGCTTCGTGGGTAGCCCCCACTTGAGAGCGAGATTTACCCCTGTCTAGAGGTCCCTTTCTATTTCGGCTTAGTGTGGGGTTGGTCGCGCCAACTGTGGGGTTGTCTTGTTCAGGACTGTCCAGTAGGGGATGGTTCCGGCCTTGTGTTGCAGGGGAGTTAGGGTGGCTCCTCGGTACGTTGATCTAGGCCACGTACTGTGACGGGCGGTACCCCAGTAGCCCTTCCATTGTATGGAATCCAAAATCCAATAAGTGCCTGTACAGTTTTGATTGTGCCCAACTATGTTGGAACGTGAGATGTAAGCATTCCAGCTATTTCTGTATTTTATTTTGAAAACCCTAGACACTATTATAATATCACTGGATTTCCTATCAAATGTTTTGGTTTGCGTAAGGTAAAAACTTTTCCATGTTTATGTGTGGGAAGTCTTACGTGATACCTTTTCTTTCAAAGGTTTTTTAAAGTTAAGCAACTTTTAACCGTTTACTCACACCAGACCCCTGTCTGACCCGAGTGTTTATTTTCTGTTTTATTAAACTCTTGGGTACTCATATTACGTATGAGTAGTCAAGTGATCAGGTTAGCTTGACGAATTCTGGAGGAGTAATGGAGCAGGAGGCTTCGACGTGTAGATATATATTGATAACGCCGTGTATGTTGTGTTTGTATCCTGTATACTTGAGTTGTGTAATTAGACAGATGTTTATAACTGTCTAATCTCTGTTGTTTAAGTTGTGTACTCTGATGTAATGAGATACTATGTAATATTTTATGTTATATATTATATTTTATTCGTTCCGCTGTGAGTTCTCTGATGTTGTTTGTGTTCTTCTTCTCTCTTTCTTTTCTTCTTCTATCCCTTTCTTTCTTCAAGATGATGCGATTTTCTGGGTGTAGAAAGTCGGGTCGTCTCATAATTATTAAATTAATTAAGTATTAATTACAATCTTAATTAATTCTTAATTACTTGATTAATTAATCTTAATCATTAATTAAAATTTAATTCATAATCCTTAATATACAGATTAATTAACTTTAATTAATTAATATTAAGTCTTTAATTAATCAATTTAAAAATTCTTAATTATTTAATTAATCATCCATATCGTTAATTAATTAAATAATTAATTATCCATTTAAATTAACTTAATAATTTAAATGAATCCAAATTCTTAAGTTCTAACTTAATTTAAGAAAACATTTCTTACTTATTTAAAGTATTTAAAAACACTTTGTTTCAAATTTACTTTAAATTTCATTTTAAATTTCATTTAAAATTTTAAGATTTTAAAACGAATACAATTTTTAACTTAAACAAAGTTTTAAAACAATTCAAACCTTATTATCTCATATGTTAAAAGAATAACCATTTTATAAAATAAGTTTAAACGAATATAAAGTTCATATCAATTTAAACATACACTTAAAACATTCCAAGTTATTCTAAAACAATTCAATTTGAAAATTTCTTTTAATTTCAAATCAGAAATACAGCTTGAGTCTTTTATTCCAGATTTAAACTTAAATCTTTAAAGCTTTATTTACATTTCACATCATCCTTTAAAAAATTCAAATCATTTAACCTTTTCAATGTAATTAAACAATTTAAATTTAAACTTACTTTATTTTAAAAACTGAAATTTAAGACCAATTCTAGATTTTAAAAAAAATCTCAGTTTTAAACTTATTTTAAATTTCTAATTTACCAAATTAAAACTTACAGTTTAAATGCAAACCCCATATACTTTTATACTTTAAAAGTTGTTAAACTAAATTTAAATTTCAAATTTAAATTATTCAAAACTCAGATTCAACTACTTTGAATTCAGATTCAAATTCAGTTTAAACTTATTTTAAAATTTCAGTTTACATTTAACTCTACTTTTAATATCAAAACTGAAACAGGTTTCTGTTTTTTGATAACCAAACTTAAATTTTCAAAATTCAAATTATTTCAAAAACCAAGATTCAGACTATTTGAATTCATATTTAAATTCAGGTTTTAAACTTAGTTCAAAATTTAGTTTACATTTAAACTTTACTTCTAATTTTTAAAAACTAAAACAGGTTTCTGTTTCTATTTAAAACCTGCAACACATTAACTCGAGTCTCCCCTAAATATACTTCGAGTCAAAACTATATCAGCTTCGAGCTAAAAATCGAACTCCCCGAGTCCAACACGAGGACTAACCCACTGCAAAACAAACTTCACCAGAATTGAAAAGGTGCACCGTGCACATGCACGGTGGCGCCGTTCAACTCCTATCACCACCGATGATCTTCTCAGGTCATCATTCACTGTTACATTCTAACATGAGCATCAGATCGTTCACAAATTCTCGAAATCACCCTCGAGATCTCAACCCCCAAACCTGGAAAAACAGACAGTACACACTACAAACCAAAACCTATCAACGACCCTCGTCCTCCCACTGTCGATCACTAGAACTCCAGAGGCTCCGGCCATAGCTTTGTCCAAGCCCAAGCCACCATTACCCAAAATGTTGTTGAACTCGATCAACCGAGGAAGAAGAACCAAAGCTAAAACTTTAACCCATACAAACTAATGCTCCAAACTTTAAATCTCAATCTTCATCTCCAAAATGAAAAACACCATAATCTGATAATTTTCCCAGCTTCACAGATCACCCTTCCACCTACAGAAGCAAACTCGACCTCTCCAAACTTTAAATCTCAATCTTCATCTCCAAAATGAAAAACACCATAATCTGATAATTTTCCCAGCTTCACAGCTCACCCTTCCACCTACAGAAGCAAACTCGACCTCCAAGATCAAACAGATCACCAAAAATTTCAAAATTTTCCCTTTCCAGTTCAACAAAAACTGCTCTGAACTCCTAATGCTAAAAATCTTAATTTTGGTTTTAAAATTCATGGTTTTGTTCAAGTATTTCACTGATGTTACTGAATTAATGAATTTAGATGTTTAAATTTTCCACTTATATTTCTTTTGCTCTGTTATTTCCTTTCTAGGCAATACAAAAATTATTTCACTTATATAAAATTTTCAAACTTTACTTTATCATGTAACACAAGTTTCATTCGATTAATTAAATCATAACAGCAACCGGTCAAAAGAAAAAAATATTTTTATCAACTTGAACATATACTGTAACCAGTCAGAAACAAGAGTGAAACAGGCATGCTTTCATTCATGCATATAGATATACTTAACAATGTATTTGACAACATATAAAAGACTACTTATTTTCATGAATAAATCAAGCAACCATATTTTTATACTTAATTTTTTTTTAAAAATGTTAAGTTACTCACCTGATTTTAAACATGCATATCAGAGCACAGTTTGAAAAACCTTTTTGAAAATCCTTTGCAAACTTGTTTGAATGCTTTAAAACTTTTAGTGCTTTGGTCTTTGAAACTTGAGTTGCAGATGTTTTCATTTGCTTTAATTCCAGGTTGGCATGCATGGCAAATTTTCTAGATTGAAGAGAGAAATGTAGGTTTTCTTGAAAATGAAATACAGGACTTCTTGCTTTCTAGATTTTGAAAAATTGAATGTAGGCTTGGAAATGAAATTCAGGGTTTATGCTTATGCATTTGAACAAGGGTTTGATTTTGCATGTTTTGAAGATGGTTTGCATGCTGGTTACAGATTTGAGGAATGCAAATTGGTTTACAGGTTTTCTAAAAAAAATGAAGTTGCTTTTGAAAATGATTTGCATGCAAACAATGTTATAGGGATTGATTTCAGAATTTTTTTTTATTGTAGATGAACTATGGTTTTGATTTTTAGGATTGTTTCAGTTGAAAGAATTCTTTGTTTAGAATGAAAATGAGAAAAAGGGAAAGGAAAGAAAGAATGCATGTTTATATAACTTATTTATGATTTATTTAAAAATCAAAGAAAATAAAAATTTAAACAATGACACTTGTATAAAATATGAACACTTGTTAATTTCTTGTTTAAACATCTAACACATGTTATATTATGCTTTTATACTTATACATGTCCTTTTAAATAATTTATATTTTTAATTAAAGGTTAAATGAAAGTTTAAACTCAATTAATTAGTAGTTTTTTTAATACTTAGTTATATAGATAAATAATTTTTAAAGAATAAAACCAAGTATTATTATAAATAAAAATAATACATATATCAATTATTTTAAAATAACATCTTTGATTATTTTAAATAAATTTATAAAAGAGATTGTAAATTACTTGTTATTTATATGTATAAATATTTCATATTTTAATTGTATTTTAAACTTCACATTCAATTTACAAATCACATTTATATTTTAAAAAGAAATAAAACAAAAAAATTTATAACTTGATTTTAATCTAAATTAATATTCAAACTTAAGTTAAAATATATTTAAACAAATAAAACATTTGTCTTATGTATTTAAAATCATTTAGTTATTTTATTAAATAACTTGGAAAAGCTTAAATCAAAAATAAATCATAATTTCCCAACTTCAAAATATTAGAAAATTAGAAAATATGCTATTCTAATTAAATTTAAAACCAAACTTATCTATTTAAAATACACACACACACACACACATTATAAATAGAAAATAATTTATTAACTTATGAAAAATAAATTCACTAATTAAATATTTAATAAAAGAAAATTATTGAATCAATTCAAATTTATTAACAAAAATTATCAAATTAATTTAATTTTAAATATAGATTATTAAATTTATATTGCCAGAAATTCTGGGATATCGCAATCCTCCCCCCTTAAAAGAATTTCGTCCTCGAAATTTAAAACAAAGGTAATTTAATAATCTTATTAAAGATTTTATTTTAAAATACAGCATATGTTAATCATATGCTAACAACCAAATCAATCAATTCACACAATCGAAACAAATTTAATTATCCAGAAAAATTCTGGATAGAATTTCCACGAGTTTCCCCGGTATAAATATCGGGATACTCGCTCTATAGAATCCAAACAATCAATACTACTAAGCTACAGAGCTCTTACTTAACTAGATCTACCAAAACTAAACAGCAGATCAGACTACAGAAGAGTCTGACTCATTAACTAAACCTCCTGAGCTGCTCGTTCCAAAACCAGAAGTAGATCATACACGTACTCCCTCAGAGATACATGAAACATATCGAATCCTAGTTATCCAAACTGGCAATTCAACTCTGAAGTCCAAACACCTCGGAGCTAGCTCCCCAGACTTACCAAAACTTATAGCTCCTTGGATTGGAGAAAAAATTATCCCAAAACCAAATCTCCGACTCCACAATCCAAATTCCTCCGCCTCTTACCCATAAAATTCTTCGGACCATCCTGGGCTACCAACTTCCTTCCTGATCAGCTCAACTCTTGCTGATTCTACTAGAAACAGAATGGATCAAAACAACCCAACACCATAATCTCCTCAAGATCAATCCAAAACCAAGAACACAACTCTACTCCTCAACAACAGAAGACAGAACAAACTTCTCCTTATTCGGAAAGGACAAACAGAAACACTCTCAAACTGCTTCCACTGCACAACTTTGATCCAAAGTACAAGAAAATGCTGATGAAGAGCACGAGCACAAACTAGACCATACATCCCAGAAATATGGTTCAACAGATCCACAAAGAAAACTCAGAAGTTCCTCCGAAACCTGAGTTGCTTCACCAAACTCTATCTCTAGGAAAAATCCTTCTATTAAACTGAACCGCCGGTACCAATCCTGGAATCCAAATCGATAAGAAAACTCGATCTCCAGATGCGGACAAACTTATGACTTCCTAGAAGACATCCGAAAAATCTCCAACAACCAAGAGAACACTCAACTATCGCAAGTCACTTTTGCGATCAACCCAGCCTAATATCCAAAGAAAACCGCTCTCTCTTTATCAAACAGAACAGCTTACGCTGGCCTATCCAATTTACCGAAGAAAAGGATCCACTCTGCTACTTCTGAATTCCACCTCAGAAAAAACAACATAGCCAGAAGACTTCCTGCCAACGCAGAACACTCCGAACTGCACTGCTAACACCAATGCCAAAGAATTCCCAATCCAAAGCTCTTCGAGAAACTCGCACTTCAAAGCAAACAGAAACAACCTGCTGGACTCAGCCACAACACCAAGCAGACTCACTTCCTTACTCTTGTTCCAAAGAAACATCTTCAGAAATATCCATAGTTACTGCATCTCATCACGCAGCTACTACTTCCTGAGGTATCAAGATACCATCACTAACTTTCTTCGACAGATCCAAACTCTACTCAACCAACTTCAAAGATGAACTACGAACCTTAACAGGTTTCCTTCAGAGATCGATGAAATCCTTACTCCAAGCAAAACTCACTCGAGACGGTATTAGGTCTACAGTCTCGTCAAATACACTTCCAACCTCATCACTCAAACTCCAACCAATGGTAGTTGTGTTACACACCACTACCTCATCTACCTTTATAACTTATATTGGAAAACCTGTATGGATAACCCAACAAATAGGTAGAAATAAATATATTTATATATATAAAATTACAAATACGCTCTCTCAAGATAGACACCACTTCAGAGCCTAGGTATTTAGTCAACCTAATGCTCTGATACCAACTGTTACGACCCGACTTTTTCTCCACAAAAGTCGTATCATCTTTATGAAAGAAAGGGATAGAAAAGGGAAAAGAAAGAAGAGAAGAAGAAACAACATCAGAATCTCGACAGCGGAACGAATAAATTATATTAATAACATAAGTATTACATAGTATACAACAATTATCAGAGTTACATAGACAATACATCACATACTAGACAGTTATAAACACCTGTCTAGTTATTACAACTCAAAACACAATACAAAAAACACTCAGAGATACCAACACAGCGGAACACTATATATCTACACGCAGAAGCCTCCTGCTCCATTACTCCTCCACAATTCGTCAAAGCTAACCTGAATCCCTTGGCTACTCGTAAAAATTTGAGTACCCAAGAGTTTAAGAAAAATAGAAATAAACTCCGGGCCAGACATGGGTCTGGTGTGAGTAATAGGTTAAATTTGCTTAACTTTTGAAAAACCTTTGAAAAGAAAAGGTATCACGTAAGACTTCGCACACATAAACATGGAAAAGTTTTTACCTTACGCTAACCAAAACATTTGATAGGAAAATCCAGTGATATTATAATAGGTCTAGGGTTTTCAAGTAAATAAGAAATAGCCAAAATTGTTACATCTACTGAATTCCAACTACTAGCCACAAAAGTGGGTAATACAATCAAAACCGAGGGCACTTATTGGATTTTGGATTCCAAACAATGGCAGGGCTACCGGGGTACCATCTGTCACAGTACGTGGCCTAGATTACCGTACCGAGGATCACTCCCAATCCCCTGCAATACAAAGCCGGAACCATTCCTTACTAAACAGTTTCGAACAAGACCACCCGGCAGTTGTGATCAGCAACCGCACCACATAGCCGAAATAAAGGGACCTCTAGACAGGGGTAAATCTTGTCCTACTTGGGCATGACCCACTTAGCCTTGCCGCACCTCCGTTGTTTTAGCCATTCCCGGTTGATGAGGCTTGAGGCTACGATTACCTTTATAGGACACATCACTTAGAATGCTCATCGTCCACCTGACGATGTTCTAAAAGCATTCAATCCATACAAGTTCGTTCCGGGTTCGAACAAAACCGAAGGCATTATCTCGTCACACTCATTTTGGAATCACCCTCAGAGTTAACGACGATAACCCTTGCACTCTGAATCTTCATCTTCACTTGAGATTCACGACCTATCGTTAATTTGGATCGATGTGGTTTTCGGATATCCAAATATGGAAACCCGATCCCGGTCTCATCGAAATCCAAAATGTGTCTTTTAAGGCCAAGTTGTTTTAGAGTTTAAAATAATTTCAATTCATTATCTATATACACACAGATAGAAAATTCACATCACAACAGATAATCAACATTATCATCATCAACAGATAATCCATATCATCAATATAACAGATAATCCATATTATCATCACAATGCAACCAATGCATCCATATTATATAACATTACTCATCTCATAGCTGAGATTACAAACCATACAAGGCAACCAATATCAATCATTCATACATAAGCAATGATTCAATGATCAAAAATCTATAATTAATTTAAAATGAATTAAATTAATTACTTAATCTCTAATTAATTTAAAATGAATTAAATTAATTACTTAATCTCTAATTAATTTAAAATGAATTAAATTAATTACTTCATCATTATAATCCTGCTTAACTTAACCATTAATTAATTTCAAATTAATTAATTAATCACCATCTCATTATTATTCAATTAATCATTCCTGATTAACAATGTTTCTAATTACAATAAGTAATTAGCCTTTAAATTAATTACATAAGTTAATTATAGTTAACACTTTGTAATAATTAACTTTTAATTACTTAATCAATTAATTAACTAAAGTTAATTACATAAATCCTTTATTAATTAATTACTTCATTTATTAATTATTCCTTAATAAATCAATTCATCATTAATTTTATTAATTAATGATTTCTAATTACATCATTTGATTAGTTTCTCTATTAAAATTAATTACATTAAGTAATTAATCTACAATTTAAACCATACATATATTAATCACTCTTGATTAATAACAATCCAGTAATTAACTACCCTTAATTACTTCATTAATAAATTACTCCTTAATTTATTATCTCAATTAGTCCCTTGATTAATTTTCAAAGTAATTTAATCTAAATTACTTCCACTTTCAACACATCTTTAATTACATCCAGTAATTATCAATTTATTACTTCCCTAAGTAATTACAATCCCATTAATTACATAAAGTAATTAATTATCAAATCATCAAATGTTTAAATTAATTAAACTTAATTAATTAATATAAACTAATCACATTAACAAAATTAATTACATTAAGTAATTAATTCATTAATTACTTCTATTATGTAATTAAACATAAACAATTTCACAAATGACTATAATTAATTAATTAATCTAATTAATTATTAAAAATTAATCACAGTAATTAAATAATCTTAGTTAATGACCTTCATTAACTATTCTTAATTACTTTATTAAGAAATTAACTCAGATTAACCATCACTAATTATAAATTAATTAATATTTAATTACCAATTAATTAATTACTAATTATTATATTAATTAAGTATAAATTACAATCTTAATTAATTCTTAGTTACTCGATTAGTTAATCTTAATCATTAATTAAAATTTAATTAATAATCCCTAATTACAGATAAATTAAACTTAATTAATTAATATTAAGTCTTTAATTAATCAATTTAAAAATTCTTAATTATTTAATTAATCATCCATATCATTAATTAATTAAATAATTAATTATCCATTTAAATTAACTTAATAATTTAAATGAATCCAAATTCTAAAGTTCTAACTTAATTTAAGAAAACATTTCTTACTTATTTAAAGTATTTAAAAATACTTTGTTTCAAATTCATTTTAAATTTCATTTAAAATTTTAAGATTTTAAAACGAATACAATTTTTAACTTAAACAAAGTTTTAAAACAATTCAAACCTTATTATCTCATACGTTAAAAGAATAACCATTTTATAAAATAAGTTTAAAAGAATATAAAGTTCATATCAATTTAAACATACACTTAAAACATTCCAAGTTATTCTAAAACAATTATATTTGAAAATTTCTTTTAGTTTCAAATCAGAATTACAGCTTGAGTCTTTTATTCCAGATTTAAACTTAAATCTTTAAAGCTTTATTTACATTTTACATCATCCTTTAAAAAATTCAAATCATTTAACCTTTTCAATGTAATTAAACAATTTAAAATTAAACTTACTTTATTTTAAAAACTGAAATTTAAGCCCAATTCCTGATTTTTTTTAAAAATCTCAGTTTTAAACTTATTTTAATTTCTAATTTACCAAATTAAAACTTACAGTTTAAATGCAAACCCCATATACTTTTATACTTTAAAAGTTGTTAAATTAAATTTAAATTTCAAATTTAAATTATTCAAAACTCAGATTCAACTACTTTGAATTCAGATTCAAATTCAGTTTAAACTTATTTTAAAATTTCAGTTTACATTTAACTCTACTTTTAATTTCGAAACTGAAACAGGTTTCTGTTTTTTTATAACCAAACTTAAATTTTCAAAATTCAAATTATTTCAAAAACCAGGATTCAAACTATTTGAATTCATATTTAAATTCAGGTTTTAAACTTAGTTCAAAATTTAGTTTACATTTCAACTTTACTTCTAATTTTTAAAAACTAAAACAGGTTTCTGTTTCTATTTAAAACCTGCAACACATTAACTCGAGTCTCCCCTAAATATACTTCAAGTCAAAACTATATCAGCTTCGAGCTAAAAATCGAACTCCCCGAGTCTAACACGAGGACTAACCCACTGCAAAACAAACTTCACCAGAATTGAAAAGGTGCACCGTGCACATGCACGGTGGCGCCGTTCAACTCCTATCACCACCGATGATCTTCTCAGGTCACTGTTACATTCTAACGCGAGCATTAGATAGTTCACAAATTCTCGAAATCGCACTCGAGCTCTCAACCCCCAAACCTGGAAAAACAGACAGCACACACTACAAACCAAAACCTGTCAACAACCCTCGTCCTCCCAATGCCGATCACCAGAACTCCAGAGGCTCCGGCCATAGCTTTGTCCAAGCCCAAGCCACCATTACCCAAAATGTTGTTGAACTCGATCAACCAAGGAAGACGAACCAAAGCTAAAAATTTAACCCATACAAACTAAGGTTCCAAACTTTAAATCTCAATGTTCATCTCTAAAATGAAAAACACCATAATCTGATAATTTTCCCAGCTTCACAGATCACCCTTCCACCTACAGAAGAAAACTCGACCTCCAAGATCAAACAGATCACCAAAAATTTCAAAATTTTCCCTTTCCAGTTCAACAAGAACTGCTCTTAACTCCTAAAGCTAAAAATCTTAATTTTGGTTTTAAAATTCATGGTTTTGTTCAAGTATTTCACTGATGTTACTGAATTAATGAATTTATAAGTTTAAATTTTCCACTTATATTTATTTTGCTCTGTTATTTCCTTTCTAGGCAATACAAAAATTATTTCACTTGTATAAAATTTTAAAACTTTACTTTATCATGTAACACAAGTTTCATTCGATTAATTAAATCATAGCAGCAACCGGTCAAAAGAAAAAAATATTTTTATCAACTTGAACATATACTGTAACCAGTCAGAAACAAGAGTGAAACATACATGCTTTCATAACTTTATTCTAATCTAAATTAATATTCAAACTTAAGTTAAAATATATTTGAACAAATAAAACATTTGTCTTATGTATTTAAAATCATTTAGTTATTTTATTAAATAACTTTGAAAAGCTTAAATAAAAAATAAATCATAATTTCCCAACTTCAAAATATTAGAAAATTAGAAAATATGCTATACTAATTAAATTTAAAACCAGACTTATCTATTTAAAATATATAAATATATATACACACATTATAAATAGAAAACAATTTATTAACTTATTAAAAATAAATTCACTAATTAAATATTTAATAAAAGAAAATTATTGAATCAATTCAAATTTATTAACAAAAATTATCAAATTAATTTAATTTTAGATACAGATTATTAAATTTATATTGCCAGAAATTCCGGGATATCACATATGGTCACTTTCAAAATGAAACATCAAATTCACAACAGATACTAACTTCAACCAGGGATAGTTATAACTGCTTTTCCGCGTAATATTGATATATACAAACACATTGGAAATAAAATAGATAACTAGATAACATCAAAGCCTCCCGCCCCATGCTCCTCTAAAAAGCATTCGTAAGAACCTAAACTACTTGGCTACTCATACAAATTTAAGCACCCAAGAGTTCAAGAAAAGAGAGAAAAACTTCGGATCGGACATGGGTTTACTGTGAGTAAACTCTAAACAACTGAACTTTTATACTTATAAAACCTTTTAAAAATAAGGGTATCTTGTAAGACCACATCGCACATAAACATGGATGGGTTTTTACCTTACAATAACAAAAACATTTCAATAAAAAATCCAGTGATGTTATAATAAGATCTAGGGTTTAAAATAAATATTTAATCATACCCAAAATGGTCACATTAATTATATTATAGCATAATAAGTATACAACTAAGTCCGTAAAGGTGCATATTGGAGAATGGATTCCATCAATGACAGGGCTACTGGGGTAGCACTCGTCATAGTACACTACTAGATATAATGTACCGAGATTGAAAACCTTGCGACCTTTGCATGGAAAGACCAGACTACCTCATACTGGATAGTATTGAATATAATCATCCCTCGATTGCAATCAACAACCTTATAGGGCCCCAAAGTATATGCCTAAAGAAATAATATCGATCTAGATTAGGAATGATTACACCCTAATGGTAGCGAACCACATAGCCTTGCGACACATTCCATGTTTTAGTCATTCCCGGTTGTGAGGCTTGAGGCTATGTTTTACCTTTCGATATAGCGATCTCACTTGGAAGCTATCGCTGCCCTACAGGCGACAATACAATGCCTACATTCATCCCTATAAGTTATTTAGGATAAGAACAAACTATGGCACTACTTCTACTACGTCCATTTTGGAATCACCCTTAGGATTAGTAGCAAGTAGCCCTTGCACTTTAAAGAACACCGTCTTCGATTCCATGATCTTCAGGATATTTTCCAATTCGAAATCTTATGTTGGTTCGAAGTGATTTTCGAATAACTCATGTTACTCGGTATCTTCGAACCAACATTTGATAATTTTAAAACTGGTCAAGTTACCAATAGTGGAAAAATCCACTACCTGGGACAAGTATAGATTTGCATATGAAGAATGATACATCCTATTCTTAACCCCACTTTCTGATTTTAAACAGTACTATCATTTGATTAACAATGAAGTCGGACAAGTTAGAAAACTAACCTTGACTCGATGTACATTCTTACTTCTCGGGATAGAGACAAGTTTCCACACCTTGGAATTTAGTGTTAAGTATACAACGAAGTATCTTCCTTATACTTAATTTATCAAGACCCATTTATCGAAATTAACTCTCTTAAATTTATCACGTTTACAAAATTTAACTTCTCTATCTCTCACTTAGGAAATCTGGTTCTAGATCCCATAAATAGAGGAAAGTCTACTCATCGGCTTTTAGTGCTAAATACAAGATGACCCACTTTTAATAAAATGTGTGTTTTAACATAACTTATCATATTTGTTTGACTACATAATAGCATAGACGAAGAAATCCCTTGTAATTTAAAAACATTTTTTGTAAAAGAAAGTTGCTTTTATATAAATCGACCTTTGGAAATAAAGTAATTTGAAATCAATTTTTTATTTAATTAGCTAGACCTTACTTAATTGATTAATTAAATAATAATTAACCTTACTTAGTTAATTAATAGTTACCCTTTACTTAATTAATTAATAATTACCCTTTACTACATTAATTATTAATTAATTAATAACTAAAATTTACTTAATTAATAATCAATTACCCTTTAATTAATTATTAATTTATGAACTGCATCTACAGCGATTATTGTTATATGGGCCATAAATTTCAAACTTGTTCTATACACCAAAATTGTCTTTAAATCTCTTCCTTCTATAACTAAATTACTTTAATAACTTTTTGTAAAGTTTCGAAAATCAAAAGGTAAAATTCGAAAAACTTTTGAAAGCATTTAGAAATTAAAGAAGTAAACTAGTTTTTAAAACACATAGGATCTCGATGTCGACAATAAATAAGTTCAGGTGTCACTTTCCAACCAACATATGACTGTTAGTACGTTGGGTATTTGGTTTTGATGATAACAACTATAAACATTATTTAAAATTTAAAGACTAATGTTTATCAAGTTATATATAGTATATAGTGCAGGAAATTAGACAGATGTTGATTTAGAGGATTGTACAGTATCAAGAGTAGATTCAAGATGCTTATATAGAATTTCAAGAGTTGGAGAATGAAGACTCATAAGTATTGAAGAGTTCAAGATTTCAAGATATTTCAAATAAGTTATAGAGTCATAGAATTAATGTTAAAACCTTGATAAAACTTTCCTAATCTCTCTCCCTCCTTCTCTAATTTTATTTTAAATTGTTTTCAAATACCTTGATTTTAAAATAATATTTTCAAAATATTTATCAAAATCTTTTTCAATATCTTATACTTATAAAGATACTATTTTAGTGTTTTTAAGTTTATATATATTGGATTTTTATTTGTACTTTAATAAGTTATAATTATACAGATTATATATATATTATTTACATTACATTAAAATTTCCAAAATTAATATATAAAGTTTTATTATGATTAAAATATGTATAAAATATGCTTAAATGATTTTACAAAATGTCATACTATTTCATAAAACAACTAGTTTTTGAAATAATGTTTTAAAATATTTTAAAATTTTAAACAGAGTACGTTGACATACCATATGTATGTATGTCGACATAGCAGCCGCTTTTTTCAAAACTTAAATTTCAAAAGGAATGTATTTTTGTCATATCTCTTCACGAATGATATGACCGTTGGTCCTCTATAAATACCAGACTTCAAATGGATTTCCAATCTTCATTTTTTTATTCATCTATCCTTCTTCCACTATCTTGTTTTCTCAATCAAAGTTTACCCAAACTCTACCAAATTCAACCAAAATCGAATTCAATCATTACTAGTTTTATTCTCCTTCATCTACTCTGTGATCTCTCTCAACTCTCTTACTCAAACCAAGATCAAAGTGTATTCAAGAGTTATAGGATCAATTGTAATCAAGATCGAAGGTTTGAGTTTGTAAAACTCTATCTAATCATGCTGTTATACTTGTGGATGTGATTATAGCCCGTAAAATCAATTAGGTGTGCTTAGTAGCCCGTAAATCTAGTGGGTGTTCTTATAGCCTGCAAATCAAGTGACTGTACCCAGAAGTCAAGATTTTGGAGGGTGTGTCTAGTAGCCTTGAAATCGAGACTGTATTTGTATTTACTAGTTGAAGAGAAATCCGTACAAGGAATTGTGCGAGACTGAATGTAGGGTAACTTCGAACCAGTATAAAATCCTTGTGTGTTCTTTCCTTTTTACTTTTACCACATTTATTTTTATCTTCGCTTTGATTTTGTGATTGCTAATTACATCATTCGAAGTAGAATCTCAAAGAATTTAAAAAATATTCATACAATCCATTAAACACTATTCACCCCCTCCTCTAGTGTTGATTTAGCTTTAAGATCCCTATTCTATTGATTCACAATAACCATCCATAAACAAACATACAAACGCAAATAGCTTCATACACAAGGAAAGACCATCGGTTGCAAATAATCACCTAAACATTTCAACCACTTTTCTACACAAAAAATCATCACATATAAACACATATATGTGTAAACATAAGCAACATTACTTTCCAAACCAAATAACTAAAAATTATTATTATAAATAGTTGTAACGATCCACTATTTTGGACCATTCAAATCGACAATAAAACCACACATGTTGGACTTGAATAATTCAAAATTGTAGATTGTAATATAATTTGGAGCAAATAAAACTAATTACAGAATCACAAACACAGATAAATTAGAATAACTCACAGCGGAAATAAAAATAACCATGGTAGTTCATGAAGATACTACAAACATAGTCATAAAACAAGTACAAAATCCTGAGTCTGAAAAGTGAATACAACAGAAATCCCGATACATAAATGTCCATTAATACATAAGCCGAATAGAAATACTGAATAGAAATAGATAACAACTAATTTGATGGATAATCTCCAGCAAATCCTCTAGTTCCAGAAGGTGAAATCCAAAGCTGATACTCAGGATGACCCAAGCGTAATGCAAAACACAAAACACTTGAGTTAGGACATACATACTTATACAATGTAAACCAACTCAAGTGAACTGTAATAAAAATGCACAAGTAACTTATGGGATGCTTGGGACTGCCCATCCTCTAAGGATGCGTTAAACTATTTGCTATGTAGTAATATACGCTATTATAATAATGTCTAAACTAAAGTATAATATATTTAAAAATAGCGTTAAGGCGTTATCCATATCCCCCTTAACACATTTTACATATTACCATAGTCTATACAGTACCATAATCTCCTCCATACTGGGCGTCGTCAGAGGGCACTCCATAAGTATGGTACAAAACCAAAATCGTATATGGCGAGCTAGGGTAGGTGACACAGCACAATGAGGTAGTGCCAGGGAAGATATACCAATTACACATCCGGGCTAGTGGTAACGCATAGCCGCAGCTACTTCCCACTTCGAGCTACACTCCCGAAATCAAAGGTGCGCACCAATCAATCACAAAGTAATAGAATGGCATATGAAGAAATGTGTCCGATCATAGAAGCTACCTCATTGGCCCAAGAATCGCTCCTGTTTTAGCCACCTTATGCCAACTCACGTGAGTCGGGTCCACGTACATACCTCAAAGAACGTCGCCACCATCCTACTTCATTCTGGAATCTCCACCGCATACATGGTTGTTATGGTTTTCGGAGTTGGTAGAGCGTATGACAACTTCCGATCCCGGTTTCTTTAACAACCAAACAATATTATTACTCGTGGTTATAAATTTCAAAATGGTTTAAATTTCAAATCAAAACATATTCATTTAACCCATTTAAATTCAGTGTCAATATCTTTCAACATAATAATGTGATAATGCATAGAATCATTGTCTTTCCACAAGCAACAACACTTAGAAAACGTTACTGTAAATATACTAGTATTTCAAAAATATTGTTTTTTCAGAAACAGTAGCACTTAGAAAACGTTATTGTAAATATACTAGTATTTCAGAAATATTGTTTTTTTCAGAAATAGCAGCATTAGAAAACGTTACTGTAAATATACTAGTATTTCAGAAACATTGTTTTTTTCAGAAACAGCAACACTTAGAAAACGTTACTGCAGATACAGTTGTATTTCAAAAAATAGTACATTTCCAGAAATGGTAGCACTTAGAAAACACTACCTCAAAACCACAGTATTTTGTAAATGCTGCCAATACAAATCTAAGATTTGTTATAACATTTCAGAATCATTAAAATTTCAGTTTTCACCATTCTTTACATATAAAACATATCTCACGTTTCACAAATATTTATTTGGATATCATTTAACTTATGATTAAATAAAATAAAAGTTTATAAATAAAATATCCAAATTAAACTATAATTGATTTATTAAGTGAAAAGCACATTATTTTCCTTAACTTTTTATCTTAACAATAACTCAATACTTTATTTTAAAAATACCCATTTCATAAATAAAATATTCTTATTACTAAGTTAATCTTAAATTTCCATTTGAAAACTAAATTTCCAATTATCAAGTTAAGTCATATTTAAGTTACATTTTAAACCATTTATTTACTTATACATTTTTAACTTTTAAAAAATCACTATCACATTTCTTTAAATCATTTAAATCCAATTTAAGTTTACAATTTCATATATTAAATTTCATATATTAAATTTCAAAAATACTTAATAATTTTCAAAAAATATTTAAAACTAACCACGAGTCTGTATAAAATTTTCTAACCTAGGTCAAGTGATATAGATATGTATCATTTCAACTCGTAATTTAAAATAAAAATTTGGGTTCTATCTTTTCAAACCCACAATCCCAAGTCAAATAGAATAAAATAAAAATCGCTTGAGCCTATCATTTCAACTCATAACGATTTTTCCTTATTCTAATGTCCATTCGGGTAGGTATCATTTCAACCCATAGTGATTCTATATTAACAGGGAACTTGCAGTGTGAGAGAAGAAAATAAATGAACAGTATAATAGGGCATATCATATCAGGTGATGTAGCAAATATATATCAGGCTATAACATCATGAAATATCATATCACAGGCATATACAAATTACTATCATATCGTCAACTACAATTCACATGACATTGTTTCACAATTATAAAAGTACGAATGTCGAGAATGATAAACTCACCTTCTAAAGCTGGAGTTAACAATTCAAGACACATGAACAAACTTCAAAAAGCGCGACAAAGCACGATTTAGATTCGAGTGAATGGGGAGCCAAGATTCAAATCTTGTAAACAAATAAATACAAACATACATACGTATATAATTTAACACAATATTATAAATCAAATCAATGTTCAAATATGAATCAAAATTGAAGAAAAATGGCTTAACCACTACAAGTGGGCTCGGCCACCATCAAAATGTGTGATATCCCGGAAATTTGAGCAATATAAATTTAATAATCTGTGTCATAAATTTAATTTAATTTGATAGTTGTACTAATAAAATTGGGAATTTGATTTAATAATCATGTTTTAATAAATATTTAAGTTGAAAGATTTTATCTTTTAAATAAGTAAATTGTTTTGTATATTGTAAATTGATAAATTTTGATTTTTGAATTGAGTAAATGGATTAATTTTCTAACTCTAATTTATATTTGATAAATTGGAGATTTGATTTAAATTTAACATATGACTTTTCAAAGCAATTCAAAATAATATTTATATGGTTTATATTAAAGGAAAATCTTATCTGTTTAAAATTGATATTTTTAATTAACTTAAATATGAAGTTAAATTTGTTTAACATCAAAGCTTTGTTTTATTTTCTTTTTAAAGTATTACTTGAAATTTTATAAGAAGCTTAAAATACAAATCATATATGTTTTAATTTATTAAGTAATAAAAGTGATTTATAATCTCTTTTATAAATTATTTAGAATTGTTTAATTTTTTTTTTTAATAAAAATGATAATACTTAGTTTTTATAGACATAAATAAATTGTGTTAAGTTATATGTGCATCTATATATAACTTGATTTTTAAAATTTGATTTAAGTTTGAATTTAATAAACACTTAAATATTTGAATAAGCTTTTGTTTAAAACTTGTTTTGTTTTGTTTTCTAAAATAAAAAGGAAATAAAATTCATTTATATATTACTTAAGAAATAAGATTTAAAGGCTTAAAGATTTATAAACAATTTTAATTAAAATTTAAATACTTAAAATACATGTGTAGGCCTCTTAAGACACCATATTAACATGTGTTTGTTATTAAATAACTATGATGACAAATGGTAAAAATAGAGACAAGTGTCTCATTTAAATTTCTTATTCTTTTATTTTTAATTAAATCAAAACTTTTGTTTATATAAACATTTCTTCCTTGCCTTATCTTTCTTTTTCCTATTTCTCTTCAAACTAAAGAAAACTTTCAGATTCCAAATATGAATTCATCTACCCTCAAATAATCTGAAAATTCTATTTCCCTCAAAACTAAATCAATCTGCATGCATAAAAAAAAAGGGGGAATTTGCAACTATAAAGAAAATTCAAACCTGCATGCATCCATGACTACTGTCCTCTGTTTAAAAACTTCACAAGCCTGCAGTCTTCATTCTGTTGTAAAAAGAAATTTAAAAAAAACTACATGCAACTTCAAAAGAACTCTGTCAAACCTGAAGTTCCTTTTCTAAATCAACCATAAACTGCATGTTCTTCCTGGAAACAAAATGATGGCAAAAATTTGTGAAAGCCTGCATTTTTACTCTGGAAATCATGCAAATGTAAATCTGTAAGTAGAAGCATGGAAATGAACCTGGAAACAATCATGAAAAATGTTAATCTGGAAAACATTGTACTACATCATTTCAAGTTTAAAGGCAATCTGAAGTTCAAGTATTCCAATAAGCAAGATGAAGTAAAAGCATCTGCAGTTTTGAAGCAAATCAAAAAGTAAAATCTGAAGCTTTGCAAGTTAAAAATGGATGCTCTGTTCCTATTCAAGGTGAGTAACATTTTATTACATAATAAGCCTAAGTATAATTCAGTTGCTTGTGTTCTCTGAAAATAATTGTGTGCATGCAATTTTATAAGCTCATTTCTGCTACATTTAGATGAATGTTTGGAGTATGCAAGTTGTTGTGAATTATTTTGCTGTGTATGATATCCCAGGCTCAGAAATTTGTTAAATCCATTTCATGTGATGTAATCTGTGTAAAGCTTTGACATTTAATCAATATGTATTGCAATGTAAGTTTAAAGATTAAATTTATATAAAGAAAAAAATATAGAGAAGAATCTGAAGTGCCTCTGAAATCTAAATACAACAGAGCACTTTGAAAAATAAAAATAAATAAGGGATTGATTTGCTAGATTCATTGATAAAAGTTGATAAACTAATTACACTATCTAGAACTTGAATTTTAAAAACTAAAATTGGGATTTTTAGTTTGGAAATGGTTAAACATTACAGTTTTATCTAGAAAACCTGTTGTGGGTTGAGTCTGTAAATTCTGAAGGATTGAATGGTTGGTAACTTCTCTGGTGATGATTTAGGGATCGTAGTTGCTGAGAAAAAATGTTGTTGGTGGATTAAAGTAATAGGGCAGAAGCATTTGGGGATTTAAATTTTTGACCCTAGTTTTTCTGTGATGAGAAAATTTGATCACTGCAACATAAGTAAGTGATCGAGACTTCCCTAATTCGAACTAGAGATAGATGAGATGAGGATTAAGGAGTGGCCGGAGGAGGTACTCTTCAGGTGGTCGGAGTTTGGAGGTTGAGGAGGTTTTCAGTCAACCCATATTTTTTTTCAAATTCGAGTTCGAATACTTGATTTTGATGTGAGGATTCTGCCGTTGAATTGAAGATGGATTTGAAGCATGGTGGTGTCCGATGTCTTGTGTGGGTGGTCGTGAGTGGTCGAAGAAGACTGCCGTGACGGTGCAAGTGCACGATTTTAATGGGTGTCAGCTGTTTCTTTTTGGGGGAGGAGAAGCTCGTGTCGTATCGTGTACTTTTGTGATGAGCTCGGAGTTTTTGATATTAGACTCGAAGTAATGGGTCTAGGGACTCGAAGATATTGATGTGGGGCTCGGGTTTTAGTTTTGTTTCAGGGTTGGTAACCTGTAGCGCAGGTTTATATAAACCTGTTTCATATTTGAAATTTAAATTGATTTTTAAGGTGAAATTGGAAGAATTGTTACTCGAGTTACTTGAGTCAGCTCGAGCTAGTTATTGAGGTTTATAAATTGTTATGTTTCAAATTTTTTTTAAATTGAAATTTGAAATATAAAGCAAAGTTTTAAATTAAGTTTTAAATCTAATTTAAATTATAGATTCAAGTTGAATTGAATCTTAAAATTTGAAATGATTAAGTTTTTAAGTTTAAATTTGCTTTAAAATAACTTTAAAAAGTTTATTGTTAAAAGTTTAAAAAGAAATTTGAATTTAAATATGAATTTGAAATATGTAGTAATGTTTAAATGAAGTTTTAAATTTGATTCAAATCTAATTTTGAATTTTTGATTTAAAATGAATTTAAGTTTTATAAATTTAAGTGTTTAAAACAAATTTGATTGAATATGTAAGAATCTAAATGGTTTTAATTTAAGAAGAAATTTGGTTAACTTTATAATAAAAGTATTATTTTTAATTTAGGATTTTAAAATGATTTTAACTTGATAAAGTTAATAATGATTTAATATTTTGTTTTTCATTTAATTATTAGAGTAATTAAATGAATAATTAATTTACTTAGTAAATAAATGAAATTAATAATTACTTAAAGTAATTAAGGTTTAATCTTAAGGGTTAGGATTAATTATTCTTTGAATAATTAACTTGTAATTAAAAATAATTTATTAAATAAAATTAGTTTTTAATTCATGATTAAATTAATTAATCAAGTAATAATGGATTAATTAAACTTTAATTAACATTTAATTATTTAATTAATTAGGGGTTAATTAATAGATTAGTTAATGATTAATTAATTTGTAATCAATGATGATTTAAAATAAGATTACTTTGAAAAATAATTAATGAGTTGTTATTAGTTAATGAAGGTCATTAACTATGGATTATTTAATAATTAATTAATGTGATTAATTTTAATTATTAATTAGATTAATTAATTTAAAGATAATCAATTGTGAGTTGTTAAGTATAATTACTTATGGAAGTAATTAAGGAATTAATTACTTATTGTAATTAATTGAGTTAATTTGATTAGCTTAAGTTAATTAATTCATTTTAATTAATTTAAAGTTAATCAATGGATGAGTTGTAAAAATAATTATTTAATGTAATTTAATGGAGAGGAATTACTTAGAGAAGTAATTAATGAGTAATTACTATATGTAATTAATTGAAGGTGATTTGTGATAAAGTAGTTTGAGTATAATTACTTTGTAAATTAATCTAGAGATTAATTGGAGACAATTAATCAAGGGTAGATAATTATTAAATGGAGTTAATCAAGGGGGATTAACAGTTGTAATTTACATGAAGATTAATTACTTAAAGTAATTAATGTAATTGGAAAATGTAACTAGAAGATCATTAATTATTATAATTAATGATGTAATTAAGGTTGATTGATTAAGATTAATTAATCAATAATAAGTGACTAAAGTTAATTAATTTTGACAATTAATTAAGGAAGTAATTAAAGGTTAATTACTGTATTTGGTTAAGTGTAATTAATTTGAGAAATTAAATAAATAAATAATTACTTGAATGTAATTAAGAGTTAATTTATCAGGGATGATTAATTAAAATAAATAATTGGATGATGATTAATTAATTGATTGATAATTAATCAATAGGGATATAAGCAAGGTTTATTTGATGAAGAAATTAATTTAATTTACTTTAAATTAATTTGAATGATGTAATTAATTTAATTCATTTTAAATTAATTATATTTTGGTGTGGTTAATTATTGCTTATATGGTGGGCTAGTGTTGTTTACCCTGATTGGTTTGAATCTCAAATATGAGATAGATTATGTTGAATAATTTGGATGCATTGGTTGCATTGTGATGTTGATATAGATCATTCTTCTTGAATAATGATAATATGGTTTATCTGATATGATGATGATGTTGATTACCTGTTGTGTATCTATGATTTATCTATTTGTATGGATATAGATAATTGAATTGTTTTAAACCTTTAAAACAACTTGGCCTTAAAAGACACGCTTTGGATTTCGATGAGACCGGGATCGGGTTTCCATATTTGGATATCCGAAAACCACATCGATTCCAAATAACGTTAGGTCGTTAATCCAAGTGGAGCGAGTGAAGACTCGAGGTGTAAGGGCTATACGTCAGTATAACTCTGTGGGTGATTCCGTAATGAGTTGACGGAATAGCACTTATAGATTCGAGATGGTGATCTAGAGTGCAAGGGTTATCGTCGTTAACTCTGTGGGTGATTCCGTAATGAGTGTAACGAGATAATACCTTCGGTTTCGTTCGAACCCGGAACGAACTTGTATGGATTGAATGCTTTCAGAACATCGTCAGGTGGACGATGAGCATTCTAAGAAATGTGTCCTCTAAAGGTAATCGTAGCCTCAAGCCTCATCAACCGGGAATGGCTAAAACAGGGGAGGTGCAGCAAGGCTTCGTGGGTCGCGCCCACTAGAGAGCAAGATTGATCCCTGTCTAGAGGTCCCTTTTTATTCGGCTTAGTGGGCAGTTGTCAGTGTACACCAACTGCGGGGTTGTCTTGTTCGGAACTGTTCAGTAAGGAACGGGTCCGGTCTTGTGTTGCAGGGGATGAAGGGAGTAATCCTCGGTACGGTGATCTAGGCCACGTACTGTGACGGGCGGTACCCCAGTAGCCCTGCCATTGTATGGAATCCACAATCCAATAAGTGCCAACGGTTTTGATTGTATTACCCACTTTTGTGGCTAGTAGCTGGAATTTAATCATGTAACAATTTCGGCTATTTCATATTTATTTGAAAACCCTAGACACTATTATAATATCACTGGATTTCCTATCAAATGTTTTGGTTAGCGTAAGGTAAAAACTTTTCCATGTTTATGTGTGGGAAGTCTTACGTGATACCTTTTCTTTTCAAAGGTTTTTCAAAGTTAAGCAACTTTAACCTGTTACTCACACCAGACCCATGTCTGACCCGGAGTTTATTTTTGTTTTTCATAAACTCTTGGGTACTCAAATTTTACGAGTAGCCAAGGGATTCAGGTTAGCTTTGACGAATTATGGAGGAGCAATGGAGCAGGAGGCTTCTGCGTTAGAGATATAGTATTCCGCTGTGTGATCTGTGTTTTGTCTCTGAGTTGTATTATGTTGTAAATACTAGACAGGTGTTTATAACTGTCTAGTATATGTGATGTGTTTGCTGTGTATCTCTGATTGGTATTGTATATTATGTAAATACTTATGTTATTAATATAATTTATTCGTTCCGCTGTTGAGATTCTAGTGTTGTTCTCTTCTTTCTTTTCTTTCTTCCTTCTTCTATCCCTTTCTTTCTTAATTGATGATGCGACTTTCTGGAGTATGGAAGTTGGGTCGTTACAGTTGGTATCAGAGCGTTAGGTTGAGTGAATACCTAGGCTCTGGAGTGGCGTCTATCTTGAGAGAGCGTATTTGTAATTTTATTTTATATATATATTTACTTCTACCTATTTGTTGGGTTACCTGTTCGGGTTATCCAATATAAGCTATAAAGGTAGATAAGGTAGTAGGGTGTGTAACACGACTACTACTCTTGGTTGAAGTTTGGTGTTTGAGATTGGTAGTGTATTTGTCGAGACTGTTGACCTAATACCGACTCGAGTGAGTTGTGCGGAGTATAGGATTTCATAGATCTCTGAAGGTAACCTGTAAAGGTTCGGAGTCTATCTTTGAATTGGATGAGTAGAATTTGGATCTGTCGGTTGGGCAGAAGAGAATGATGGTATCTTGATATCTTAAGGAGTAGTAGCTACGTGATGAGATGCAGTGGCTATGGATATTCTCGAAGATGTTTTCTTTGGAACAAGTTAAGGAGGTGAGTCTGCTTCGATGTTGTGGCTGGATTCAGCAGGATGTTTCTGTCCGGTTTGAAGCTCGAGTTCTCGAAGAGCTTTTGTTTAGGAAGTTTTTGGCGTCGGTATCAGCAGTACAACTCGGAGTGTTCTGTGTTGGCAAGAAGATTTTCTAGTTAGCAGTTTTCTGAAGGAATTCAGAAGTAGCAGAGAAGATTCCATTTTTACGATGGATTAGCCAGTTAAGCGTAAGCTGTTCTGATTGGTAAAGAGAGAACAGTTTCCTGTGGATATTAGGCTGGGTTGATCGCAAAAGTGACTTGCGATGGTTTAAATGTTCCCTTGAGCTATGGGAAGTTTGTCCACATTTGGAGGTTGAGTTTTCTTATCGACTGGATTCTAGGAGTGATACCGGAGGTTTAGTGAAGCAACTTTGGTTCAGATGGGGCATCTGAGTTTTCTTCTATGGATCTGTTGAACCATATTTCTATGGTGTGTTATCCAGTTGTGCTCGAGTTTTTCTTCTGCTTCAGATCAGAGTTGTGCAGCGGAAGCGGATTGGGAGTGCTTTTGTTTTAACTTTTCCAAATAAGAGAAGGAAGTTAATCTTCTGATATTTGTGGAATAGAGTTGGTGTTCTTTGTTTTGGATTTGATCTTGAGGAGATCATTTTGTTGGATTGTTTTGGTCCAGTTTATTTCTAGAGACATCAGCGAAGGTTGAGCTGATCAAGAGAGTTGAAGGTAGCCCAGGATCGTCAAGAGTGTTTGGTGAATAAGAGATAAAGGAGTTTGGATTCCGGAGTCGGAGATTTGATCTTGAATAAGTTTCCTTTGATCTGAGGAGCTTTAAGATTGGATAAGTCAGCTCCGAGATGTTTTGGATCTTTTCTGTGTCTTGTGAGGATTCGTGTTTGGTTTTCAGGGTTGAATTGTCAGTTTGGATAACTGGAATTTAATGTGTTTCACGTATCTCTGAGGGAGTACGTGTATGGTTTATCTCTGGTTGTGGAACCAGCAGTCCAGGAGGATGTGATTGTAGAGTCAGACTCGTTTGTAGTCTGACATATTGTTTTGTTGGTAGATATTGTTGGATAGGAGCTCTATAGTTTGATAATATTGGTTGTTTAGATTCTATAGAGCGAGTATCCCGATATATATACCGGGGAAACTCGTGAAAGTTTTATCCAGAATTTTTCTGGATAATTAGATTTATTTGATTGTTTTGAATTGGTTGTTATGGTTGTTAGCATATGTTTGATAATATATGCTTGTGAATTAAAATAAAATGTTAAGATAGATTATTAAATTACCTTTGCTTTTAAATTTCGGGGACGAAATTCTTTTAAGGGGGAAGGAATGTGATATCCCGGAAATTTGAGCAATATAAATTTAATAATCTGTGTCATAAATTTAATTTAATTTGATAGTTGTACTAATAAAATTGGGAATTTGATTTAATAATCATGTTTTAATAAATATTTAAGTTGAAAGATTTTATCTTTTAAATAAGTAAATTGTTTTGTATATTGTAAATTGATAAATTTTGATTTTTGAATTGAGTAAATGGATTAATTTTCTAACTCTAATTTATATTTGATAAATTGGAGATTTGATTTAAATTTAACATATGACTTTTCAAAGCAATTCAAAATAATATTTATATGGTTTATATTAAAGGAAAATCTTATCTGTTTAAAATTGATATTTTTAATTAACTTAAATATGAAGTTAAATTTGTTTAACATCAAAGCTTTGTTTTATTTTCTTTTTAAAGTATTACTTGAAATTTTATAAGAAGCTTAAAATACAAATCATATATGTTTTAATTTATTAAGTAATAAAAGTGATTTATAATCTCTTTTATAAATTATTTAGAATTGTTTAATTTTTTTTTTTTAATAAAAATGATAATACTTAGTTTTTATAGACATAAATAAATTGTGTTAAGTTATATGTGCATCTATATATAACTTGATTTTTAAAATTTGATTTAAGTTTGAATTTAATAAACACTTAAATATTTGAATAAGCTTTTGTTTAAAACTTGTTTTGTTTTGTTTTCTAAAATAAAAAGGAAATAAAATTCATTTATATATTACTTAAGAAATAAGATTTAAAGGCTTAAAGATTTATAAACAATTTTAATTAAAATTTAAATACTTAAAATACATGTGTAGGCCTCTTAAGACACCATATTAACATGTGTTTGTTATTAAATAACTATGATGACAAATGGTAAAAATAGAGACAAGTGTCTCATTTAAATTTCTTATTCTTTTATTTTTAATTAAATCAAAACTTTTGTTTATATAAACATTTCTTCCTTGCCTTATCTTTCTTTTTCCTATTTCTCTTCAAACTAAAGAAAACTTTCAGATTCCAAATATGAATTCATCTACCCTCAAATAATCTGAAAATTCTATTTCCCTCAAAACTAAATCAATCTGCATGCATAAAAAAAAAAGGGGGAATTTGCAACTCTAAAGAAAATTCAAACCTGCATGCATCCATGACTACTGTCCTCTGTTTAAAAACTTCACAAGCCTGCAAAGTTTTGAGCTTCATCACCAAAGCCTGCAGTCTTCATTCTGTTGTAAAAAGAAATTTAAAAAAAACTACATGCAACTTCAAAAGAACTCTGTCAAACCTGAAGTTCCTTTTCTAAATCAACCATAAACTGCATGTTCTTCCTGGAAACAAAATGATGGCAAAAATTTGTGAAAGCCTGCATTTTTACTCTGGAAATCATGCAAATGTAAATCTGTAAGTAGAAGCATGGAAATGAACCTGGAAACAATCATGAAAAATGTTAATCTGGAAAACATTGTACTACATCATTTCAAGTTTAAAGGCAATCTGAAGTTCAAGTATTCCAATAAGCAAGATGAAGTAAAAGCATCTGCAGTTTTGAAGCAAATCAAAAAGTAAAATCTGAAGCTTTGCAAGTTAAAAATGGATGCTCTGTTCCTATTCAAGGTGAGTAACATTTTATTACATAATAAGCCTAAGTATAATTCAGTTGCTTGTGTTCTCTGAAAATAATTGTGTGCATGCAATTTTATAAGCTCATTTCTGCTACATTTAGATGAATGTTTGGAGTATGCAAGTTGTTGTGAATTATTTTGCTGTGTATGATATCCCAGGCTCAGAAATTTGTTAAATCCATTTCATGTGATGTAATCTGTGTAAAGCTTTGACATTTAATCAATATGTATTGCAATGTAAGTTTAAAGATTAAATTTATATAAAGAAAAAAATATAGAGAAGAATCTGAAGTGCCTCTGAAATCTAAATACAACAGAGCACTTTGAAAAATAAAAATAAATAAGGGATTGATTTGCTAGATTCATTGATAAAAGTTGATAAACTAATTACACTATCTAGAACTTGAATTTTAAAAACTAAAATTGGGATTTTTAGTTTGGAAATGGTTAAACATTACAGTTTTATCTAGAAAACCTGTTGTGGGTTGAGTCTGTAAATTCTGAAGGATTGAATGGTTGGTAACTTCTCTGGTGATGATTTAGGGATCGTAGTTGCTGAGAAAAAATGTTGTTGGTGGATTAAAGTAATAGGGCAGAAGCATTTGGGGATTTAAATTTTTGACCCTAGTTTTTCTGTGATGAGAAAATTTGATCACTGCAACATAAGTAAGTGATCGAGACTTCCCTAATTCGAACTAGAGATAGATGAGATGAGGATTAAGGAGTGGCCGGAGGAGGTACTCTTCAGGTGGTCGGAGTTTGGAGGTTGAGGAGGTTTTCAGTCAACCCATATTTTTTTTCAAATTCGAGTTCGAATACTTGATTTTGATGTGAGGATTCTGCCGTTGAATTGAAGATGGATTTGAAGCATGGTGGTGTCCGATGTCTTGTGTGGGTGGTCGTGAGTGGTCGAAGAAGACTGCCGTGACGGTGCAAGTGCACGATTTTAATGGGTGTCAGCTGTTTCTTTTTGGGGGAGGAGAAGCTCGTGTCGTATCGTGTACTTTTGTGATGAGCTCGGAGTTTTTGATATTAGACTCGAAGTAATGGGTCTAGGGACTCGAAGATATTGATGTGGGGCTCGGGTTTTAGTTTTGTTTCAGGGTTGGTAACCTGTAGCGCAGGTTTATATAAACCTGTTTCATATTTGAAATTTAAATTGATTTTTAAGGTGAAATTGGAAGAATTGTTACTCGAGTTACTTGAGTCAGCTCGAGCTAGTTATTGAGGTTTATAAATTGTTATGTTTCAAATTTTTTTTAAATTGAAATTTGAAATATAAAGCAAAGTTTTAAATTAAGTTTTAAATCTAATTTAAATTATAGATTCAAGTTGAATTGAATCTTAAAATTTGAAATGATTAAGTTTTTAAGTTTAAATTTGCTTTAAAATAACTTTAAAAAGTTTATTGTTAAAAGTTTAAAAAGAAATTTGAATTTAAATATGAATTTGAAATATGTAGTAATGTTTAAATGAAGTTTTAAATTTGATTCAAATCTAATTTTGAATTTTTGATTTAAAATGAATTTAAGTTTTATAAATTTAAGTGTTTAAAACAAATTTGATTGAATATGTAAGAATCTAAATGGTTTTAATTTAAGAAGAAATTTGGTTAACTTTATAATAAAAGTATTATTTTTAATTTAGGATTTTAAAATGATTTTAACTTGATAAAGTTAATAATGATTTAATATTTTGTTTTTCATTTAATTATTAGAGTAATTAAATGAATAATTAATTTACTTAGTAAATAAATGAAATTAATAATTACTTAAAGTAATTAAGGTTTAATCTTAAGGGTTAGGATTAATTATTCTTTGAATAATTAACTTGTAATTAAAAATAATTTATTAAATAAAATTAGTTTTTAATTCATGATTAAATTAATTAATCAAGTAATAATGGATTAATTAAACTTTAATTAACATTTAATTATTTAATTAATTAGGGGTTAATTAATAGATTAGTTAATGATTAATTAATTTGTAATCAATGATGATTTAAAATAAGATTACTTTGAAAAATAATTAATGAGTTGTTATTAGTTAATGAAGGTCATTAACTATGGATTATTTAATAATTAATTAATGTGATTAATTTTAATTATTAATTAGATTAATTAATTTAAAGATAATCAATTGTGAGTTGTTAAGTATAATTACTTATGGAAGTAATTAAGGAATTAATTACTTATTGTAATTAATTGAGTTAATTTGATTAGCTTAAGTTAATTAATTCATTTTAATTAATTTAAAGTTAATCAATGGATGAGTTGTAAAAATAATTATTTAATGTAATTTAATGGAGAGGAATTACTTAGAGAAGTAATTAATGAGTAATTACTATATGTAATTAATTGAAGGTGATTTGTGATAAAGTAGTTTGAGTATAATTACTTTGTAAATTAATCTAGAGATTAATTGGAGACAATTAATCAAGGGTAGATAATTATTAAATGGAGTTAATCAAGGGGGATTAACAGTTGTAATTTACATGAAGATTAATTACTTAAAGTAATTAATGTAATTGGAAAATGTAACTAGAAGATCATTAATTATTATAATTAATGATGTAATTAAGGTTGATTGATTAAGATTAATTAATCAATAATAAGTGACTAAAGATAATTAATTTTGACAATTAATTAAGGAAGTAATTAAAGGTTAATTACCGTATTTGGTTAAGTGTAATTAATTTGAGAAATTAAATAAATAAATAATTACTTGAATGTAATTAAGAGTTAATTTATCAGGGATGATTAATTAAAATAAATAATTGGATGATGATTAATTAATTGATTGATAATTAATCAATAGGGATATAAGCAAGGTTTATTTGATGAAGAAATTAATTTAATTTACTTTAAATTAATTTGAATGATGTAATTAATTTAATTCATTTTAAATTAATTATATTTTGGTGTGGTTAATTATTGCTTATATGGTGGGCTAGTGTTGTTTACCCTGATTGGTTTGAATCTCAAATATGAGATAGATTATGTTGAATAATTTGGATGCATTGGTTGCATTGTGATGTTGATATAGATCATTCTTCTTGAATAATGATAATATGGTTTATCTGATATGATGATGATGTTGATTACCTGTTGTGTATCTATGATTTATCTATTTGTATGGATATAGATAATTGAATTGTTTTAAACCTTTAAAACAACTTGGCCTTAAAAGACACGCTTTGGATTTCGATGAGACCGGGATCGGGTTTCCATATTTGGATATCCGAAAACCACATCGATTCCAAATAACGTTAGGTCGTTAATCCAAGTGGAGCGAGTGAAGACTCGAGGTGTAAGGGCTATACGTCAGTATAACTCTGTGGGTGATTCCGTAATGAGTTGACGGAATAGCACTTATAGATTCGAGATGGTGATCTAGAGTGCAAGGGTTATCGTCGTTAACTCTGTGGGTGATTCCGTAATGAGTGTAACGAGATAATACCTTCGGTTTCGTTCGAACCCGGAACGAACTTGTATGGATTGAATGCTTTCAGAACATCGTCAGGTGGACGATGAGCATTCTAAGAAATGTGTCCTCTAAAGGTAATCGTAGCCTCAAGCCTCATCAACCGGGAATGGCTAAAACAGGGGAGGTGCAGCAAGGCTTCGTGGGTCGCGCCCACTGGAGAGCAAGATTGATCCCTGTCTAGAGGTCCCTTTTTATTCGGCTTAGTGGGCAGTTGTCAGTGTACACCAACTGCGGGGTTGTCTTGTTCGGAACTGTTCAGTAAGGAACGGGTCCGGTCTTGTGTTGCAGGGGATGAAGGGAGTAATCCTCGGTACGGTGATCTAGGCCACGTACTGTGACGGGCGGTACCCCAGTAGCCCTGCCATTGTATGGAATCCACAATCCAATAAGTGCCAACGGTTTTGATTGTATTACCCACTTTTGTGGCTAGTAGCTGGAATTTAATCATGTAACAATTTCGGCTATTTCATATTTATTTGAAAACCCTAGACACTATTATAATATCACTGGATTTCCTATCAAATGTTTTGGTTAGCGTAAGGTAAAAACTTTTCCATGTTTATGTGTGGGAAGTCTTACGTGATACCTTTTCTTTTCAAAGGTTTTTCAAAGTTAAGCAACTTTAACCTGTTACTCACACCAGACCCATGTCTGACCCGGAGTTTATTTTTGTTTTTCATAAACTCTTGGGTACTCAAATTTTACGAGTAGCCAAGGGATTCAGGTTAGCTTTGACGAATTATGGAGGAGCAATGGAGCAGGAGGCTTCTGCGTTAGAGATATAGTATTCCGCTGTGTGATCTGTGTTTTGTCTCTGAGTTGTATTATGTTGTAAATACTAGACAGGTGTTTATAACTGTCTAGTATATGTGATGTGTTTGCTGTGTATCTCTGATTGGTATTGTATATTATGTAAATACTTATGTTATTAATATAATTTATTCGTTCCGCTGTTGAGATTCTAGTGTTGTTCTCTTCTTTCTTTTCTTTCTTCCTTCTTCTATCCCTTTCTTTCTTAATTGATGATGCGATTTTCTGGAAGTGGAAAATCGGGTCGTTACAAAATGACTAGACAATCATCAACATGGCTCGGCCATTGTAGATTTGAAACCCTTATGCTCTGCCATGGTGATAAATGCACGGCTATGGGCTAGAACATGCAGGGATGGCAAGGCAAAGTCAAGTGTGAAGGTAAAAGGCAATGATATGTGGTCTTTGGGTTCAGTCTATGGCTCTTTGGGTTCGGTCTATGGCTCTTTGGGTTCGGCCTATGGGTTCATGGCCTGGATCTGTTCTGGGCACATCAAAAAGGAGTACGGCCATGGTGTTTCATGTTAAGGCAAAGGAGGAGGTGGAGGAATAAGGGGTGGCCGAGGCTAGTGAATAGGAAAGGGATAACATGCTGGGCTCGGCTAGGGTTTCAAGTAATTTTTGTGAAGGGTTTTGGATCTAGGGTTCACGGCAAGGCAAGGGGATTGTGATGAGGTGGTAGAGGCCGGTCTAAGATGATGGATGATAAAGGAGGTGGTCGGCTAAAGGGGATGGCCGAGCATGCTTGTGAACAAAAGAAAGAAAATGAAAAAGAGGGGGAGAAGAAGACATGAAACTTACTGTAAAACTTTTCTACGGGGAACAAATGAGAAGGTGAGATGTTTTGAGAACTTTTTTTGTACTTGAATTGGAAGTAAATGAGGAGTTTTTGAATGGCTAAGAAAGTAAATGTTTGAACGGCTAGGAATCAGAAAGGCTTTATTAATATTCAAGAAATGAACTTAAGTCTTTTAGAATTTCCAAGCCTAAAAATCAAATAAAAGAAAAAGAAAGTAGGGAAAGAAAAAATAAAATAAAATAAAAAATAGAAATTTGAAATAAAATAGAAAATGTGAAATAGAAAATAAAAAAATACTGAAAATAATCGCGTGTAAAATGCTGAAATTTATCAGATTTAAAAAGTATAAAACAGAATTTGACAAAACGAAAAGTAGTACCAATATCAGAATCAAATCCAACTTCAAAGAAAAAGATTAGAATTTAAAAATTTAAACTTAAAATTTTCAACCGAAAGTCAAAATTTGACCACAGTTGACCAAAATGTGAAATTTTTAGATAATCTTTATTTTATTATATTTGGAACATAAATTATAAACAAAATACAAAATCACATTGGAAAATTCCAAAATTTCAAATTTAAATGGTTTAAAAATCCAAGTTTTCAAATAGGTTGAAATAAAAATATTTATTAAAAATTATGGGTTGTTACAACAATAATAAAGTTTAAAATATTGGTTTTAACGGTGAGATTTACCCACCAATATCCACAAGAATTAAACAAAAGCTACAACTTTTTCTCCAACACAGGAATTTAGCTTTTTCTTCCAAAAATTTGATTTTTGAGGCCCTAAGTGTAGTGTGTGGGCTCGATCTTGGAGAATATTGGCTCGGCCATAGCTTAGGGATGGTGGTTTGGGTCTTATTATGGAGTATATGAGATGTCAAGGAGAGAAGAGGTGTCTGGTTTAAAGTTAAAAAATGGAAGAAAAAAGGGATTTTTAATTTGAAAATTTCAAAGAGACCATGGAAATAAAAATGAAAGCTTGCAAAAAAGATATGGTTTTGGAATGAATGAAGTGAAGTAAAATAAAATTTGAAAAAGAAGATTTTGTTTTTATATAAAATGAAATATAGAAATTACCTTTTTGCCATTAACCCTTTACCCTTCATACTTTATCACCATCTCATCCCATCCTACCTTGTTCTACACACAATCCATCATCCCACCCCTTATTACATCATTTCATCACTTTTTTGATGTGATGTTACCTTTTACACATTGTTTAAAAAAAAAGAAAAAGAAAACTCTAATTTACTTTATTACTTTAAGTAAATATTAAAATTATTAACTCAAATCGTTTTCTTTACCAAAGCATATGTTATTTATAAATGTGTGTATAGATATACTCTAGTATGTACAATATGTTCCGATAACTTTTAAAAGATGGAAAGTCGAAATCCAAAAAACGATTTTCGATTTTTCTCTGAACAGCATATATTTGTAAATCAAATTTCAAAATAACTTCACCATCATTAATCATTATCTAAAAGAGGTTTATTTGAGTTATAAAATACATCAATTATTTATTTAAAAATATATCAAATATTCATATTTAAAGTGATTAAATTATGGGTCTTTATAGGTGAGTTTCCTCACCATTTAATAGTATATATTGTATTATATATGCTTGTATATAAATATAAAGTTAACGGGTTACTTAAAGTTATAACTTTGGATCCCCTTGCTTTTGAAAGCAAATGACGACTATATATTGTATAACATCACTTCTATGATCTTCTATATCATGTAGTGTGGCCTTGACATTATGTTTATATGGTTGGCTAGCTTATGTGTTGAATCGATATGAATATGAAATTTTTTGTATAGCGATATTCAATATAAGTACACTTTGAATCCCATTGTGTTTAAACTTGTTCGATGTGGCTATTTGTGAATGTATTGTGAATAGATATATATATATATATATATATATATATATATATATATATATATATTGGTTGTTTTGTACACTAATAATTATGTATGGGATAGAGACGAATTGATTTGAAAAGTTGTAAAATTTGTGAAAATTAGAAGTGAACTAGTCGCTATGGATGCACTTTTAAAATGCCTTGTGTTCGATGATTTTCAAAGTTAACTTTGAGAGACATCTTTAGTGATTTCTTTCTAACGATCACCTTATCGACCCACAAATGTCGACAACAATACATCTACGGTATTCACATGTCGAGCATTTAAGCGCTGGAAAGGCAGAATGTTAGGGTAAAATAAAAGAAGAAAAGAAAAGGAACAAAAAAGAAGAGAACATAATATCGGAATCTCATAACGAAACGATAACATATAATATCAAAATGATACTTTTACAAAGGAAAATTGTATAGATACAATAATCATAGTAAACTAACCTATCACCAGCTTGGACAGTTATAACAACATGTCTTCACAGTTGCTATTATAAAAATAAATAAAGTAATGCAACGGAAATAAAATCAACGGCAGGGAACCATCTAGCTCCTCTCTCCAAGATCTCCAATGATCATCAATGAAATATAGGATTACACATAGGGCTGACCCCAGTATTATAAGAAGAATAACACTCGGATCAATCTGGTAAACCAGCACGAGAAAAACTCAAGTAAATTGAATTACTATATCTGTGAATTTCTTTGAAGAATAAAGGTATCTCGTAAGACCACACTGCAAATAAACATGGACGGGTTTTTACCTTATGATAACCAGACCATTTTTATAGGAAAATTGGGTGATATTATAATGATGTCTACGGTGTTAAATATAAATATAAATCATGGATGAAATGGTTAAATTGATTACATTTAATCACATACATAGGTACACAAACAAAAACTGCTAATGGACGTTCACATAAGTGGATTTTTCCATTGGAGGGTCCTTAGTACCTCGAGGCAAGTCTCATGGCAAGGTTCAAAGAGTACCTTCCAAGCGCCATATGTCTCTTGATAAAATTTACTAAATAAGGAAGTTATAGATGGTTCACGTAGAGAACGGTTTTCAAATATGATCAACTCCCGCTAGCAAAATCAATGAGCATAATCTAGATAATAGTATTGATCGGTACCTTCCAAGGTTAGCTAATCCCAATTGGATATGTGCCTATTCTATTTTTAGCCATTTCCGATGTCGAGGTCATGTTTGGCATCTTCATACGATTTTTCAACAAATCTCGATCATACAATAAATTCTACATGTTTTCCATCATCTCAATAGATTTCAGATCCAAATATGGTTTCCATCATTCACTTCCAAAATGGAGAACCTTCATCTCAACCTTGAAATGGTTTTCGATAAGTAGAAAACTTACCAATCTCGGTCTCTCCGTGACCGAGTTGATGAATTTGGTCTTATTCAACAATAATGAGAATCATCGTATAAGGGAACTAAGTCCCGAATACTTTCTCATAAGCAAGTAAACATACTTGCACTATCATTTCATGCAAGGCATGGTCAAGCCACTTAAACGACTTTTAATCCCTTTGTACTTAATTTGAACTTTATTAATTAAAACCCTTTCGATTAGTAAAACATCTTTTTATCTAAATAAACTTCACTTTTATAAATCAAGACTTCCTTTATTTATCAATATTTTATTATTAATAGAACTCCCGTTATATACTTGTACATATTTCTTATTTTTTTTCACTTATACCCTTTTCAATACCTAAAAAGTATTCATATACTTATTCCAATGTTATAAGTATATTCATAAATTACTTAACAAGTTTTATTTACTTTAAAACATAATCAAAGGGATTAAAACAATGACCACCTAAAACATTGTTATAATAAACTCCATTTCCTTTATAAATTAAACATGCAACATACTCTGTCTTTTTATAAAAGATTCCTAAACTTGTCGTTATCTTTAAAATCCATTATTAAAGATATATAATATTTATTCCAAAAAATAATACAAGTGTTATAAAAAAGGTTGCTAAAACATTGTTTACTACAAACCCGAAGCCATTTCATTTAATCATTATCTTTAAAACTCTCCATTTAAAGGTTTAATTACATTTAAGGGTTACAGATAAGTGTTGCTTAACACAATTGTCATAACAAAGCCAAACATTTAACACTTTGAAAACATTCCTCTTTAAAATTCCTTTTAAAAAATTCAATTATGTTTAAGGGTTAAAGGCAAGTGTTGCTAAAAACAACTGTCACAACAAACACAAAACCATTTACTTGTATTTCTTCGACTAAATATCCATTAGTAAATATCTACTTATATTCCCAAGTATAATTAATAATAAAGGTTCAAAACAAGTGTTGTTGAAACCAATATTTACAACAACCCAAAGCTATTCAACTATCCATTAATAACTTAAAACATTTATTTAAAGATCAAAGCATATCCACACTTATTAATTAAGGCAATACACTTTTAGGTAATTCCCCAAAAGCATTTATTTTATCTCTAACATTATAATCCAAACTTCCTTTAAATATTTATGAAATATTTAATTTTATATTTAGAACTTATATATAGAAATATTTTTAAAATACTTATTAATATGTTAAAATACCTTAAAAACTATTTAAAATATGTGATAATTATTTATATAGAATATTATGTAAAAATAAGGAATTTTGAAATAAAAATGACTAAAATAAACAAGTTTTATGTTTAAAAGCCACTTAGTTTAAAAATTCATAATTAATTATTAAAAATATATTTAAAGTTCAAACCAATTTTTAAACTCTATTTTTTTAAGTTAAAACACAATCCTAAAAGAATAGAGGAAAATGAAAAATTAAAATATCATTTTTAAACAAATTATATTTTCATATAGCAAAAATACCATTTCTACAAATGTTACCAAAATAATATGCAGCAGTTCAGAGTTGTTTCAAAGCAAAGACAGAACTACAGAAGTCCTAACAAAATTCCTGGGCTGTCGTTTAAGGAGAATTTGCTACAACTTTGCACCAAGATTTCGACATCTTATCAAAAGATTATTAGTCCATTCTTTTTACTGTAGGTACTACACTTTGGATACTTGAAAATCATGAAGAAAAATCCCAAAGTATAACTTTAAATTATTTTATAGAAATTTTCAAGGTATTTTACCGAAGTGCTCATATAGCGACTATTTCGCTATAACTTTTGCCACTTTGTTCAACTAGCTATAAACTTAATTATGCTTCGAAACATTCCCAATAAGAATAATATATTATTTACTTGATTATTTGCTAAAGAAATCCCTAAGAGATTTTTCACAAAAATGTGCGTTATTTTCAAAAACGAGTTATTTTAAATGTGTCACTATAACAACCGTTTTACGTCAGTCTTTTGTTACTTTGATTTACTTCTTTTATAATTTTTCAAAACATATTATTTACTTTTATAAACACTTATAGAAGTGTAGATAATAACCAAATAAGTTATTACTTAGATATGTTATTAAATCACCATTTTCACATGTTATAGTTTAAGGATTCAAAGTTCGTTTATAGCGACTATCGCTATATAGAAAATTCCGTATTCAATTCAATATTTAGTCATTCCATTTTATACACATATATGATTCTAAACTCAAATCATATCACTACTAAACATGTATTCACATATCTACTAATAATCTTGTCTATTTTCGATGTTTAAATGTGCTTAATTTTAACAACATAATTTCATTATCTTTAAATCAACTACTAACACAAATCATATCCTTTCGGAAGCATATAATAAAAGGTTATAACTTTAAGTAGTTAGTATCTATTATTATAAATAATAGCAAGTAATTTCAACAAGCATTAGTATTAAGTAATTAACTTCATTTAAAATGAGAATACTTCACATTTATTCAACTCATGCACTTCCCACCAACATTCAGTCATCATAACACTTCCTACTTCCACCAAAACTCACGTCCATGGCCTCCTCCTCCTACTTTATGCACACGGCTATCATCTTCCTCCCTCCTTATCATGCTTTTGGCTATGGGCCTTACACCCCTTGCCCCGTCATTCTTTGACTTTTTATATGCTAAACCATGTTCTAATGATGATATAATAACTATGGAAAAGTTTAGTGGTGATTGGATATGATTTGCATGGTTTTCTAGAAAGTTAGAGAGGAGATAAGAAAGTGAAGACATTAGTTTAGATATAAATTTGTTGTAGAGAATGAAGTGGAACTTCTCATCTATTTATAGGCTAAGAAAATGAGTGGAAAAGATTACTAAAACCCCTCCTTAGCGATGAAGTAAAGAGAACTCAAGCATATAAGACCATGCTCTTACAGAAGCATACTTTCCTTAAATCAAGATGTGATTTGAGGGACCTTTATGTACTCTTGTTCCCTTAATTAATACATGCTTACTTTAATTATTTCTATAAGTATAAAAGAGATTTAGTACTTATCATATGTTTACATATGATAACTATTCAAGTTACAAAATATTTACACTACTTGTATTGAATAAAAAGTTGATTTTTAATAAAACGTTTTTTGTCACATTTTCAGTATTTATCTAAAGTGTATATTTTTATAAACATATTTCAAAAATAAGTTTTCTAACATTAGTTATTAATTAAAAAGTGTTAAAAAGTTTATAAAATCATACTTAATCACATTAAATATTGGATTCAAATATTTAAATAATTCGGATATTTAAATACGATGTGTTCAAAATTCCGGGTCATTACATTCTCCCCCCTTAGAATATTTCATCCTCGAAATTCCGATACAAGAAATCACAGAAACAACCATACATTAATACTAACCCGTATTATAATCAATAGCAACATAGCTTATTGTTTGCCTAGGTCAAAACCTTCTCATCACACAAGGATTATAAATAACCTACCAAGTGTACCTTTTTCTCAATAGCCTCAATTTATAACTTAGTCGATTACTCATATCACCTCAAACAATCCGAAGAATCATTTCCCGAACTCGCCATAAGCCAGGCAACATAATATTTGATTATACTTATGCTCATGTGATGTATATATATCATCTATATGCAACATCAATCTGACCACTTTCTAAATCACACAAATTTCACTTTCGAACTAGTATATCTCACCCGACTTCTCTAGTACAGATTCCGATCTGGTTCCTTGACTAGATACCTCTATTCTCCTAACATAGCAATAAAGTATGATAAAAAACTTAGGATCATATCAAGAATCCATATCAAGTGTTCTCCGTCAAGAATCTAGTGAAAAAACCTAACTCGGACCGGTGTATACCTCCTTGAAATCATGTACTCGAATCCTAGATCAAGAACCGTCATGCAAATAAAATGTTTTACATGCAACTTACACACTTAACTTAATTGGTTACTTAACCACACCAATTTCCTTCCAATTCCCACAAAATTATTTCTTATATAATTTTTACCATTTATGCAACATTCCTTAAAGTGGTACTTAAGTTTATAAACATTCAATGAAGACTTATCTTTATAAATTGTTACTTAATTGCATAATCATTCCAAAACCATAACTTTATTAATAAGTACCAGTAAAATGTTAACAAAATATTATAAACATTTTATAGTAACTTAACTTTTTTTTAAATATTTCTTAAAACATAATTTTATTTTAAAACATTTCAAAACTTAGGTACATTATTCGTGTAATACTTTGTTATATCATAAGAGTATATTAAAACGCTTTCTACAATTTTACTTTCTAAAATTTCGACGACGACCAAAAGTAAATTTGGATCTTATAATTGAGTCAACTATCTAAACTTCTTATCCATCGGGTTAGGCAAGTAGCTAAGTTGAGTAGGACTCTGGTATTCAAACTCAAGACTAGATTTTACTTTCCTTTGTCAACCCGAACACAAAGACATTTATTAGTTGTCCCAATAACATCAAGTGTTCTTTTTAACTAGGATGATCAACTGATTTCAAACTTGTTTTTTGCTTACTATCTTTTCAATTTAAGAGTTATAAAAATTCAACTTTTTTATTTCTACAAAAGCACTTAGCTTTAATTTCTATATCAATTCGAAAGTTTTCGATTATCCAGAATTGTCAAAATTTTTATTTCAATAACTGAAAACTAATAACATACAATAATAAGATGCACAACCAAACTACCATAACATAAAGGATACATGCAACCATATATATCTTTATTGACAACTTTAAGAATTTAAACTTTAGGTTTTATATCAAGACATTTGTAATATCTTTTAGATATCAAATCATATTTTTGGGATTAAAACAAAATTATTTTGTAAAACCAATTTCCAAAATATTTTCTTTAAAATCCTTAGAAAATATCCATAAGTTCAAGTAACAACAAAACGATACTAGGAACTGGTCCTACCGAATAGTACAATTTAATCAATTTCTTAAAAGGGTAATAGTTAAGGGAACTGATCGAGTAACAACCGAACACACCTCCTGCCCAATTTTAGCCACTTATGAGACACTCAAAGTAGCTAACATAAAAATACTTTGTTTCCCCGAATCGACTTGTAGTTTCCCAGGGTAATCTCGAATTCGAACAAATCTTAAAGCTCTTGTAATAACATTAGTCCTTTAGAATAGTTTCAAATCATACTATTATTATTTTCTCAAAAACCCTTAGAAACCATTTCCAAAAACATCAGGATTTAAGTTCACAAAATCTCAATTTAAATCCTTTATAATTCATATTTATACTAACCATATTTATATAAATCTAGTTTCTTATATGAAATCATTTCATAAGAATTTGTCTTTTAATATCTAACCGTTTCTTTTAAGCTATATTAACAACATTTTATTTAAGTTAACTTTTTAACCCAACATTATCATCAATTTCCTTATATTCAATTTATGAAACTTAATTCACAAAGAATTCGTTTCAAGGTTTCCATAAATTACTTTCTAGCCGACCCATGTTGTGAAAAAGGTAAATTCAATAAACATTAGCGAATGCCTATAAACTGGCTGAGCACGACTAATCAAGCAATAAATAATAATTTAACATTATCATTTCCTAACAAACAAATACATTATAAATAACTATGTTAATTATTTGAAAGTTATTCTTTTATATAAAATATAATCCTTAGTAAAATTACTTCGGTTAGCAATTTTTGAAACAATACCATATTGGTTTTTTATTTTTAAATATTTAGGAATTCCCGTCGATAAAGGTGATCAAACGCATCGACAGAATCCATAAGCACTTAGCAGACCAATTAACACAATACAAAATATTGTTATAGCATTAAAAAATGCACTTTCATTGTGTAGTGCACTCAAACTCATAATAAGGCGTTATATTACCCTATCTCTTAACGAGTTATACCCAACCAAAGCCAAGGTTCTCGCTTAACCTTCAGCTCTTATACCATAATGCATCAATTGCATTTTTAACCCCTAATGTCGACACTAATACATCTACGTTATTCATGTGCCAAGCACCTAATTATCAAAAGAGGCAGAAAGTTAGGGTAAAATAAAAGAAAAAAAGAAAATGAAAAAGGAAGAAGATAACACAACATCAGAATCTCACAATGGAACTATAACATATAATATCAAAGTGATACTTTAACAAAGGAAAATTGTATAGATACAATAGTCAAAGTAAAATAACCTATCATCAGTTTGGATAGTTGTAACAACCTATCGTTGTAATAACCCGATATTTTCAGCCATTCGCATCCACACATGTCGGACTTAAATTGCTCAAAATACCGCATCGTAAATAAATTTGGAGGAAATGAAATACAATCATAGAATCACAGACACAGAAATATCAAAATAACTCGCAGCGGAAATTAAATACCATAGTAGTTCATGAAGCTACTATAATAAACTCTCAAAACATAATACATAATATCAGTCTGAAAAACATATACAATAGAAATCTCAAATACATAGCAGTTTATAATTACCGGAGCTGAAATAGAACAACTAAGACTCAAAGGGAACAAATAACTTGACAAGCAGAATCTCCAGTGATTCCTAGCTCCAGAAAAGAAATCTAAAGCTAAGCTGTAAATACTCAGGCAGACCCGAGCGTAAAGTAAAACACAAAACAATCGAGTCAGGACATATATACTTATATAATGTAAACCGACTCAAGTGAACTGTAGTAGTAATGTACAATAACTTAAAGGATGCCTAGGGTCGCCCATCCTTCAAGGATTGGGTAAACTATAAACTAAATACATCCCGTGGTTAAAATTTCAAAATAGTAATTTATACTTCGAAATCAAATAGCATTTACAAATGTTGTAATATCTTTCACTTTAGAAATAATAGCATTTCAAAAATGCTGTTAATTAAATTCCAAATATTCACTACACTTTCAAAAACCATTAAATTTTTATTTAAACCATTTCTAACTTATAAAATCATATATTTTTCACTTTTATAACCATCATTTAATTTTCCTTAAATTCATGATTTTATAATGTTAAATTTCCATTCAAAAATCAATATTTAATAATAATTCACTTATTAAATTCCAACATTCAATTTCAATTCATATAATTAAATTTTTAACTTAACACCTAAGTTTAGATTTCAAAATATAAGTTATTTTAATTTTATTTACTTAACTTCAAAATTCACTTTTAAACAAAATTCAAAATTTTCCAATTTAAGTTATATTTCAAAATTCAACTCAATATTCATTTATTGCACATTTTAACTTATTCAAAATCCATTAATATATTATAAAATCATTTTAAATTCATTTAACTCAAAATATAATAAATTTATCATATTTTCATATTTAATTTTAAATTCCATTTATAATTAAATCAAATTTCCAAAATAACTTATATTTCAAATTTCCACTTTATCATTAATTTATTTCACTTATAAATTCTCAGAAAAATCAAAATACTTTACAAAAATCATTTTTAAATTAAGTTTAAATCAAAATATTATAATATTTACATTTCTAAAATATTTTAAAATTTTTAGAAAAATATATTTTAACCATGGGTCTGTATATCATTTTCTAGACTAGATAAAGTGATACGGGTAATATATCATTTCAACCCGTAATTTACAAAGAAAACCTGGGTTTTATCATTTCAAACCCGCAGTCCCAAGTAAAATGAAATAATTTAAAATCGTTCAGGCCTATCATTTCAGCCCATAACGATTTTCCCCTATCTAAAGTCCGTTCGGGTATGTATCATTTCAACCCATAGTGAGTCTAATCTAAATGGAACTTGCAGTGTGATAAACTGATATAAATAACAGAACAGCATAAAATAATAGTAATATATGATATAATGGGTAAATAAGCATGGTTGAACATCATATGATCATAACATAGCAAATATAATACGGTGATGCATTTTACAGTTTTAAAAGTGATCGATTTACTAGTTGTATAAGTACAAAACTGTCTGGCGAGAATAACTCACAGGTATAAGCTGGATACAACAAACGAATGCACAACTGAGATTCACAAAAGCACGATAGCACGACAAAGATTCGAGTGGGAGAGCCAAAGATTAATTTTCCTAAATACAATTCAAACAAAACAATATAACCACATAAGTTTTTCAACCCAAAATATAGTAAAACAATGTTAGAATTAACAGCATAAAACAAAGCCAAAATCTTTGCACTTGCTTTCAACCTTCCTTAGGCTCGGCCATATGTTAGAATACATGGCTAAGGCATGGTTTTTGATTGGGTTTTGGGTCTAATGGGTCGGCCTACATGGGTTTGATGATGGTGCAAAATATGGTGCATGAACAAAACAAGCTAAGGAACATCACATGGTTTCAATGCAAATCTAGGCTACGGCTGCATGAACAAAACAAGCTAAGGAACACCACATGGTTTCAATGCAAATCTAGGCTACGGCCAAGGTCATATGGGCATGGCCTTGGTTCAGGTGGGTCAGGGGTTGACATTGTAGAGGGTTCAGGTGAGGCAGGGGCTGGAGCTGGTGGTGAAGGTGGCGGCTAATGGGGTGTTTGTGGTGGTGGAAGGCTAGTGTGCTCGGCTATGGGAGTTTAGGTGAATCATTTTGCATTTTTGTGGTGGTTCTTCTATCTAGGGTGGTTCAGCTAGGCTAGGGAGTTGGAGAGGAGGTGGTGAAGGCTGGTTCTGGTGGTGATGGAGGCGGCCAAGCTGAAGGAGTGGTGGGGCCGAACCTAGAAGAAAGGAAGCAAGAGCAAAACTACAAAACTCAAGTATAAAAACAATGAAAAGAAGTAAAGTTCAACCAATTTTTTTGAGATGGAGAGAGGCCAATTTTTTTTTTTGTGATGAGGAAGAAAATTATTCACGTGAAAATGATATCGGAGTCAGCTGAAGATAGGGAGTGTAATGGCAGCAAAATTGAATATGTGTTGGTTGAAATGTGAAAAGGTGTGAATATAAAAAGTCTTTAAGCAAATCAAAGGTCATAAACTCTTCAAATAACCATATTTATTTTTGTAATTTTAAATAACTAATATATATATATATATATATATATAAATTCAGATAAAATATGAAAATTTAATAAATAAAAAATATATATATATTAATTATATATAATTAAATTAAGAAAATAGCAAAGAAATTGAAAACTAAGCTAGAAAATTTGAAAATAAATGGAATGAACTTTGAAAAATCTTTATGTACTTGAAAAATATTTATAAATAAAGATAAGAACACAAAGTACAAATGCATTCATAAAAATAAATAAATAAATTTTAATTAAATATAATTTAAATGAAGAAAATAGCAGAAAAATGGAAACCAGTCTTTAAAAATAGCAAATAAATGCAATAAATTTTGGAAAACTTTTATTATCACTTTAAAAATATTTATAAATGAAATCTTGCAAATAAAAAAAATTTAAAATAATTTCAAAATAAAATAAAGTTAAATTTAAATTATATTCAAAAATCTAGGGTTGTTACCCTCTCCCACTCAAATCTTTTCATCCTCGAAAAGAGCGGCAAGGAAAATAAAGAGAAACGAGATAAAAAAATAAAATAGTACCTGAAACGAATAATTCCGGATTCGAAGCATGAATTCTCTCCTCCGTTCCCTAGGTACAATCTCGATCATCAATACACCACTGTACTTTGACCAGATTAACATATTTCCTTCTGAGCTGCTTCGTTCTTTTGCCGACAATACGAAGTGGCTTTCTCTCAACAGTCATATTAGGCTCAATATCCAAACAATAGCAGAAGGCTAAAAAATAAGAGGTGAATCATGAAGATGACGACGAAGGTATGAGACAAGAATACATCATGCACTCGAGAAAGTTTCTCAGGCAAATCCAAACGATAAGCCAAAGAACCAACTCTTTCCATAATGCAGAAAGAACCCTCAAAGAAGAAAAAGGTAGGAATAGTTAGGAGGAAAAATAGGCTGGAACACAAGGATGGACCATTATTTTAAAACCATAAACATTTCAATTTAAAATTTTATATTTACAAAATTTTAAACGTTTTATAATATGATGAATAGTCATTTGATTCAAATTTGATAGTTCACAGTAAACAATATTTGAAAGCATTTTCAATTATTTAGGAAAGTAAAATAAATGATCAAAATATCCTTTATATAATACCTTATCAAAATACTTTTATAACTCGATGTCTTAACAAGTTTACTTTCGTTCTTGCAGACTCTGGCCATGCGTTGATCAGGCGCAAAGCTAGAATTCTGCAGGTACTTGGTAGACTTGTTTCAACACCCAGTGAAAATACTAGAAAACCTTTTAAAACAACATATATGGAAAGTACAATCCAAACAAATCAACCAAACCAAACATTTGCCTAACCATGGATCACAGATACATAATGGTTATGCCTGGATCCCCCAGGAAACAATCTGTATCCGTAAGCTTTCTCAGCCCTGCGAGTTACGCTATGATGACTAGTAGAATGCAGGATACACGATGGTTACGCCTGGATCCCCCAAAAAACAATCCGTACCCCTAGGCTGTCTTAGCTAGGCAGTTTCGCTACTAATGTGACCAACATAGATTGCAGGATACACAACGATTATGCCTGGATCCCCCAGGAAACAATCTGTACCCCTAGGCCATCTCAGCCAGGCAGTTGCGCTATGCAGTCACGCTCGTAAGACCATAGAGATCTCCATGGAATTCGATGGACATTGGAGTATCATATCGGTAAACCCAAATCAGAGAGAGAATAATATCGATAGAATGAATCCACAATGTGGCCATAAAGCGAATATCAAGCAGAAGGCACTTTCCATATCTTTACTTCAAAAATATGTATCATATAGTACCTTTCAAAATCACTTTCGAATATCATACTTATATAAAGTCCATTATATATAAGATTTCATTTTCAAATCAAATGCTTCCCAAAATCAATAGTATATCAAATCACACTTATATAGACTTCAATTATATAAGATTTCAATTTACAAGCTGAGTATGAGTACCTTTTCGAATCAACAGTTTCAAATCAATTTCATACTTATACAAATAAATTTTATACCTACACAAATCCATTTTATATAATTTTGATAACTCCCAAATCACAGTATTTAGTAAAACAAGGTTTTCAATTTCAATTCCTTTTCAATATCAATTCATTTTCAAAATCATATATGATTTCGCCAAATCATTTCTTCCTACTTACATATATTCAATTTCAAAGTTTCTTAAAACAATAGATTTAGAAAATAATCCAAATTTCCAAATCAACAAAATTTATGTCAAACAAATTCATGTCCATTTCAAACATATATTCACCTTCAAAAATCATATACTTTCAAAGTTATAAATCTTTCGAAATCAAAATACTTGAAATCATTACACTTTGATAATTATAACTTTTTGAAATCATACATTTGAAATCAAAAACATTCCTTTAATTCTTTACATTTCATGGATTTATTCAATTAAACCCAAATCTAAAATTTTCAATTTTAATTCAACTCAAACCATCAGTTTCAATTCAATTTAGTTTTTCAACAACACCTTCAAACTATTTATTTCTATACGAAAAATCCAATTTACCATTGGAAATTTTATTATTCTATATATACACTTTATTCAAAACATTCCAAACTAAATTTCATATCAGTATAATTCAAAATAGTCTTATTTATTTCACTCAACAAACAGTTTCAAACTTATATAAATCATATTACTTTATACTTTAATCATACCAAACTAAACTTATATTCTTTATCAAATACCTTATACCTTTCAAAATTACATAGCTTTGAAAAGTTAACCTTGATTTGGAAGTGCTCGTACCTTCAAAATAGTCAAAGAAATCATATTTTCAATCCAAGAGTTAGAAATCACCGACAAATTAGTAAACCAATTCCAAAAGATAGGGTTATACCAAAACAAATCTAAATCTCGAGGACTGGACACCGACTTACTTTGAATTATTTCAAATATATATATATATATACACACATATATCTTTCGAATATCAAACCGTACTTCAAAATCTAAAATCAAAATTTGGTTTCACAAAATCACTCGCATAGCAAAGCTACTAGAGTGGCCTCTCTCCCACTTAGAAACTAGAAAATCAATGTCGATGATGCATGCATTCATTACCGAAATTATTTTCCAGCGACATAAGTGGGTTCTGGACTTTTATTTTCTTGAACTTCTTTGAAATCTCTTTGAAATCACTGGAATTCATTCAAATACATTTGAAACATTCTTATTCGGAGAAATATCTTTAAATCGTATTATTATTATATATTTTCCAAAATCCTAAAATCGATTTCAAAACACCGGAGTTCGATTCCTCGAAATTCAAATTCAAAACCCTTCAGTTATAAATCATTTTATATAAGTCAAATTCTTATAAATTTTCAAAATTTGAAATCCTTTCAAAGCTTCAAATTTTCAAAGAAATAAAAATATACAATCCATATCAAAAACATTTCACTTTCATATATAAAATAGGGCCATCCTTATTAAAAATAATAATTTCGATGTATGCACAAATTCAAAATACAATCAAACACAAATTTTCAAGGGATTTTTCAAGGATGGATTTCAAACAAACAGAGATTCGAATTTAGAGGCACTCTAATCAAATAGTATTCTAGTTCGAAGATAAGCTCGAACGAAGATGAGATAATTTAATTACCAAATAGAAAATGAATAAGCCTATATAAATCGTGGGCTACCTTAACCGGTCAACCGCGACTTCAGGAATATAATCAATTCGGAAATCTAAGGCAAATCAACATTCGATCGTCAAAGATAAAATCCAGATATAGCGGAAGGTAGATAGCATCGAAAATCAAGGATACATGAATCTCTGGTGAATCAATGCAATTGTAAAGGAGTTTCACCCCTTTACAAGTTATTCAAAGATTGGCGGAATCACCGATCTTTAGAGAAGTCATTCCAAAGTGGAGTTACGGAATGCCCCAAAATCAAAAGGATAAAATAGGGAAGACAAGACTGGATTTCAGAACAAGTGGGAGCGTTCCAAAGTTCAAGGAATCCTAATCGATACGAATCCTAACCAAGAGATTTCTAACAAGGTGGATACCGAAGAGATGAAGTTTAAAAAATCTTGATTTCAAAATAAGGAAAGTTTTATACCAAAATAATCTTTGAAAATCCTTTAAAAATCATTTTGAAATCATTTTATCCTTCAAAAATATGTTCTCTCACAGGGAAATGATTCTGAGATTGATTTCACTCATTCTAGGGTATTTCTACCCTATCTCTAATGAGTTTTTGCTCCATAGGCTATGGTTTGCCTAAAACCAAAGCTTTGATACCATATGTAACAACCCGATATTTTCTGCCATTCGCATCCACACATGTCGGGCATAAATTGCTCAAAATACCGCATTGTAAATAAATTTGGAGCAAATGAAATACAATCACAGAATCACAGACATAGAAATATCAGAATAACTCGCAGTGGATTTTAAAATACCATAGTAGTTCATGAAGCTACTATAACAAACTCTCAAAACATAATACATAATATCAGTCTAAACACATATATAATAGAAATCTCAAATACATAGCAGTTTATAAGTACCAGAGCTGAAATAAAACAACTGAGACTGAAAGGGAACAGATAACTAGACAAGCAGAATCTCTAACGATTCCTAGCTCCAGAAAAGAAATCCAAAGCTAAGCTGTAAATACTCAGGCTGACCCAAGGATAAAGGAAAACACAAAACACTCGAGTCAGGACATATATACTTATATAATGTAAACCAACTCAAGTGAATTGTAGTAGTAATGTACAATAACTTAAAAGATGCTTGGGGTCGCCCATCCTTCAAGGATTAGGTAAACTATAAATTAAATACATCCCGTGGTTAAAATATCAAAATAGTAATTTATACTCCGAAATCAAATATCATTTCAAAAATTAAATATCATTCAAACTCCATTTCAAAATATCAAAATATCGTATCTTTTCAAAACCATATTCATTTTTTTAAAATACCATTTCAACACACATTTCAAAATAGTTTATATTTCAAAACAAATTACTTCATTTTAAATCATAAAATGAAGTTATTATATTTAATAATTAAATTATTAAATTTCCAAAATTTTAATCTTTCAAAATCCATTTATTCACTTAAATTTATTAAAACAATGAAAATTCAACTTTAGCAGCATTTAGAAAAAAATGCTACGGAAAGTTACTTTTAAAACAATTCAATTTAACAAAAGACAGCATTCAAAATGCTGTAATAGGGTTACATTAATTGAAATAAAACCTTAGTTAAATTCAACGATTATAGCACTTACAAAGTGCTATAATAGCCTTTAATTCAATTTAGCCCTTTAGTTCATTTATATTGACTACAGCATTTACAAATGTTTATCTTTCACTTTAGAAATAATAGCATTTCAAAAATGCTGTTAATTAAATTCCAAATATTCACTACACTTTTAGAAACCATTAAATTTTTAATTAAACCATTTCTAAGTTATAAAATCATATAGTTTTCACTTTTATAACCATCATTTAATTTTCCTTAAATTCATGATTTTATAAAGTTAAATTTCCTTTCAAAAATCAATATTTAATAATAATTCACCTATTAAATTCCAACAATCAATTTCAATTCATATAATTAAATTTTTAACTTAACACCTAAGCTTAAATTTCAAAATATAACTTATGTCCATTTTATTTACTTAACATCAAAATTCACTTTTAAACAAAATTCAAAATTTTCCAATTTAAGTTATATTTCAAAATTCAACTCAATATTCATTTATTTCACATTTTAACTTAATAAAACTCCATTAATATATTATAAAATCATTTTAAATTCATTTAATTAAAAATATCATAAATTTATCATATTTTCATATTTAGTTTTAAATTCCATTTATAACTAAATCAAATTTCCAAAATAACTTATATTTCAAATTTCCACTTTATCATTAATTTATTTCACTTATAAATTCTCATAAAAATCAAAATACTTTACAAAAATAATTTTTAAATTAAGTTTAAATCAAAATATTATAATATTTACATTTCTAAAATATTTTAAAAATTTTAGAAAAATATATTTTAACCACGGGTCTGTATATCATTTTCTAGACTAGGTAAAGTGCTACAGGTAATATATCATTTCAACCCGTAATTTACAAAGAAAACCCAGGTTTTATCATTTCAAACCCGTAGTCCCAAGTAAAATGAAATAACTGAAAATCGTTCTGGCCTATCATTTCAGCCCATAACGATTTTTCCCTATTCTAAAGTCCGCTCGGGTATGTATCATTTCAACCCATAGTGATTCTAATCTAAAGGGAACTTGCAGTGTGATAAACTGATATAAATAACAGAACATCATAAAATAACAGTAATATATGATGTAATAGGTAAATTAGCATGGTTGAACATCATATGATCATAACATAGAAAATATAATATGGTGATGCATTTTACAGTTTCAAAAGTGATCGATTTACTAGTTATATAAGTACAAAACTGTCTGGCGAGAATAACTCACAGGTATAAGCTGGATACAACAAACGGATGCACAACTGAGACCCACAAAAGCATGATAGCATGAAAAAGATTCGAGTGGGAGAGCCAAAGATTAATTTCCTTGAATACAATTCAAAAAAAACAATATAACCACATAAGTTTTTCAACCCAAGATATAGTAAAACAGTGTTAGAATTAACAGCATAAAACAAAGCCAAAATCTTTGCACTTGCTTTCGACCTTCCTTAGGCTCGGCCATAGGTTAGAATACATGGCTAAGGCATGGTTTTTGATATGGTTTTGGGTCCAATGGGGTCGGCCTACATGGGTTTGATGATGGTGCAAAGTATGGTGCATGAACAAAACAAGCTAAGGAACACCACATGGTTTCAATGCAAATCTAGGCCACGGCCAAGGGCATATGGGCACGGCCTGGGTTCAGGTAGGTCAGGGGTTGACATGGAAGAGATGTCAGGTGAGGCAGAGGCTGGAGATGGTGGTGAAGGTGGCGGCTAAGGGGGTGTTTGTGGTGGTGGAAGGCTAGTGTGCTCGGCCATGGGTGTTTAGGTGAATCATTTTGCATTTTTGTGGTGGATCTTCTATCTAGGGTGGCTCGGCTAGGCTAGGGGGTTGGAGAGGAGGTGGTGAAGGCTGGTTCAGGTGGTGGTAGAGGCGGCCAAGCTGAAGGAGTGGTGGGGCCGAACCTAGAAGAAAGGAAGCAAGAGTAAAATTACAAAAATCAAGTATAAAAACAATGAAAAGAAGTAAAGTTTTACCAATTTTTTTGAGATGGAGAGAGGCCAATTATTTTTTTGTGATGAGGAAGAAAATTATTCATGCAGAAATGATTTGGGAGTCGGCTGAAGATAGGGAGTGTAATGGCAGCAAAATTGAATAGGTGTTCGTTGAAATGTGAAAATGTGTGAATATAAAAAGTCTTTAAGCAAATCAAATGTCAAAAACTCTTCAAATAACCATATTTCTTTTTATAATTTTAAATAACTGAAATATCTATATAAATTCAGATAAAATACGAAAATTTAGTAAATAAACAAAAATAAATAAATAAATATTAATTATATATAATTAATTAAGAAAATAGCAAAGAAAATGAAAACTAAGCTAGAAATTTTGAAAAGAAATGGAATGAACTTTGGAAAAATTTTATGTACTTGAAAAATATTTATAAATAAAGATAATAACACAAAATAAAAATGCATTCACAAAATAAATAAATAAATTTAAATTAAATATAATTTAAATGAAGAAAATAGCAGAAAAATGGAAACTAGTCTTTAAAAATAGCAAATAAATGCAATAAATTTAGGAAATTTTTTATTATCACTTTAAAAATATTTATAAATAAAATCTTACAAATAAAACAAATTTAAAATAATTTCAAAATAAAATAAACCCAAATTTAAATTATATTCAAAAATCTAGGGTTGTTACAGTCGTCGTAACTGTTGATATAAAAATAAAAAACTAATGTAGTAGAAATAAAATCTACAATAGGGAACCATTCATCTCCTCTCTCCAAGAGCTCCAGTGATCATCAATGAAATCTAGGGATCTACAGGAGGATGGCCCGAGCATTATAAGAAGAATAACACCAGGACCATTTTGGTAAACTAGCGTGAGAAAAACTCAAGTAGTTTGAACTACTATATTTGTAAAATCCTTTAAAGAATAAAGGTATCTCGTAAGACCACATCGTAAGTAAACATGGACGGGTTTTTACCTTACGATAACCAAACTATTTCTATCAGAGAATTTAATGATATTATAATAATGTCTAGGGTGTTCAATATAAACATAAATCAAAGCTGAAATGGCTATGTTTATTACATTTAACAACATACTTAGGTATACAAACAAAAACCACGAAGGGCCATTCATATAAACTGATTTTTTCGTTGGAGGGTCCTTAGTACCTCGAGGCAAGACTCTTGGCAATGTTCAGAAAGTACCTTCTAAGCATCATGTATCTCTAGACAAAATATACCAAAAAAGGAAGTCATGGCTGGTTCACGCAGGGAACGTATTCTGAATACGATCAACTCTCGCTAGAAAAATCAATCAGCATACTCTAAATGATAGAGTTGATTAGTACCCTCCGAGGTTAGTTAAACCCCGTTGGCTATGGGCCTACTTTGTTTTCAGCCATTTTCGATGTTGAAGTCATGTTTGGCATCTTCACATGAGTTTTCAACAAAACTCGATCACATAATGAATTCCATCATCTTAAAGTATTTTGGAACCGCACATGGTTTCCATTAGTCAGTTCTAATAAAGAACCTGTATCTCAACCTTAAAGTGGTTTTTGATAAGTAGAACACTTACCGATCCTAGTCTCTATAGGACATAGTCGATGAATTCAGTCTTACTCAACAATAATGAGAATCATCACATAAGGGAGCTAAGTTCCAAATACTTTCTTATAAGCAAGTAAACAAACCTGCACTATCAATTCATGCAAGGCATGGTCAACTCACATAAACGAATTTTTATCCCTTTATAATTAATTTATCCTTTATTAATAAAAACCCTTTTTATTTGTAAAACATCCTTTTATATAATAAAACTTCTCTTTTACAAATTAAGACTTCCTTAATTTATTACTATTTTATTATTAATAAAAATCCCTTTATATGCTTGTATGTATTGGTTAATTTTTTCGCTTATACCCTTTTCAATGCTTAAAAAGTATTCATACACTTATTCCAATGGTATAAGTATATTCACAAATAACTTAACAAGTTTTATTTAATTTAAAATAAAATCAAGGGGATTAAAACAAGTACCACCAAAAACATTGTTATAATAAACTCCTTTTCTTTTATAAATTAAACATGCAACATACTCTATCATTTTATAAAAGATTCCTAAATTTGTCATTATCTTTAAAATCCATTGTTAAAGATCTATAATATTTCTTCCAAAATATTATTCAAGTATTTAAAAGCAAATGTTGCTAAACCACTGTTTACAACAAACCCAAAACCATTTCATTCAATCATTATCTTTAAAACTCTCCTTTTAAAGATTTAATTAAATTTAAGGGTTAAAGACAAGTTTTGCTAAAAACAATTGTCACAGCAAACCCAAACATTTAACACTTTAAAAACATTCCTCTTTAAAACTCCCTTTTCAAAGATTCAATTATATTCAAAGGTTAAAGACAAGTGTTGCTAAAAACAATTGTTACAACAAATCCAAAACCATTTGCTTGTATTTTTTCTACTAAATATCCATTAATAAATATCTAATTATATTCCCAAGCATAATTAATAATAAGAGTTCAAAAAAAGTGTTGCTAAAAACATTGTTTACAACAACCCAAAACTACTCATTTATCCGTTAATAACTTTAAACATTTATATAAAGATCAAAGCATACCGACACTTATTAATTAAGGCAATACACTTTTACATAACTCCTCAAAACCATTTATTTTATATCCAGTATTAAAATCCAAACTTCCTTTAATATATTTATGAAATACTTAATTTTATATTTAAAAATTATATATATAATTATATTTAAAATGCTTATTAATATGTTAAAATACTTTTAAAACTACTTAAAATATATGATAATTATTTATATAGAATATTGGGGAAAAATAAGGGATTTTGAAATAAATAAATAAAACTAAAATAAAAAAAATTATTTTTAAAAACCACTTAGTTTAAAATTCATACTTAATTATTAAAAATATATTTAAAGCTCAAACCAATTTTAAAACTCTATTTTTATAAGTTAGAAAATAAGCCTAAAAGATTAGAGAAAATACAAAATTTAAATATCATTTTAAAAAAGATTATAGTTTCAAACAGCAAGGATAGCATTTCAGCAAATGCTACCAAATAAATAATTCGCAGCAGTTTAAAAGTGTTTCAAAAGCAAAGACAGTATCACAGAAGTGCTAGCAAAATTCCTGGGCTGTTGCTTAAGATGAATTTGCTATAACTTTGTGCTTAGATTTCGACGTCTTGACAAATGATTTTTAATCCATTCTTTTTACTATAGTTGCTATACTTTGGGTACCTGAAAACAATGAAGTAAAATCACAAAGAATGTCTTTAAATTATTTCATAGAAATTTCTAAAAATAAGGTATTTTACAGAAGTGCTCATATAACTACTATTTCGCTATAACTTTTGCCTCTTCGTTCAACAAGCTATCAATTGAATTAGGCTTCAAAACATTCCTAATAAGAATAATATATTATTTACGTGATTAGTTACTAAAGAAATACCTAAGAAATTTTTCATAAAAATGCGTGTTATTTTCAAAAACATCTTATTTTAAATGTGTCGCTATAATGACCTTTTTCACTTCAATCATTTGTTACTTTGATTTACTTCTTATACAATTTTCCAAAACGTATTCACTGCTTTTTTAAACGCTTATAGAAGTGTAGATAATAACCAAACAATTTATTATTAAGATATGTTATTAAATCGCCCTTTTCACAAGTTATGGTTTAAGGGATTCAAAGTGCATTTATAGCGATTGTCATTATATGGAGAATTCAGTGTTCAGTTCAATATTTAGTGTGATTCCCTTTTATACACATATATGATTCTAAAATCAAACCATATCACTAATAAACATGTATTAACATATGTATTAATAATCATGTCCATTTTAGATGTTTAAATGTGCTTAATTTAAACGACGTAATTCCATTCTCTTTAAGGCAATTACTAACACAAATCATATCCTTTTGGAAGCATATAACGAAAGGTTATAACTTTAAGTAGTAAGTGTCTATTATTATATATAATAGCAAGCAATTTCAACAACCTTTAATATTAAGTAGTTAGCTTTATTTAAAGTGAGAATTACTCACTTTTATTCAACTCATACACTTCCTACCAACATTCAATCATCATAACAACTTCCTACTTCCACCAAAACTCACGTCCCTGGCCTCCTTCTCCTACCTTATGCATAGGGTCATTATTTTCCTCCCTCCTTACCATGCTCATGGCCATAAGCCTTACACCTCCTTGCTCCAACATTCTTCGACTTTTTAGAGGCTAAGCCATGTTCTAATGATGATATAAGATTTGCATAGTTTTCTAGAAAGTTAGAGAGAAGATAAGACCGTGAAGACATTAGTTTAGATGTGAATTTGTTGTAGAGATGAAGTGGAACCTCTCACTTATTTATAGGCTTAGAAAATGAGTGGAAAAGATTACTAAAACCCCTCCTTAGCTATCAAGTAAAGAGCACTCAAGCTTGTAAGACCATGTTCTTACAAAAGCATGCTTTCCTTAAATCAAGGAGTGATTTAAGGATGTTTTATGTACTCTTGTTCCCTTAATTAATAAATGCTTACTTTAATTGTTTTGATTAGTATAAGAGATGTTTTAATACTTTTTATATGTTTAGATATGATAGCTATTCAAGTTGCGAAATATTTACACAACTTGTATTAATTAAAAAGTTGATTTTTAATAAAACGTTTTGCGATCACATTTTCAGTATTTATCTAAAGTGTATATTTCTGTAAACACATTCCAAAAATAAGTTTTTTAACATTAGTTAATGATTAAAAAGTGTATAACAAGGTTGCTAAACTATATTTAATCACATTAAATTTTGGATTCAAATATTTAAATAATTCAGGTATTTAAATATGAAGTGTTAGAAATTCCAAGTCGTTACATTCGTTGATGTTTTAACAAGTAAAATGTGTGCTTATTACTATAAAAATATCACAGTTTAAATCATTTCATAACTCATTGAACAAAGTAGAAATGTTTCATAATAAAAAGGTCATTATAAATACACTGAAAATAACTTAGTTTTGGGTTTTTTTTATAATTGATTGGAAGATATCCTTAGGGGTTTCTTTATGGTCTTTAAGCTGCTTAATTATACTACTTACAAAAATACAGTATCAAAAAGCATCTGTTTAATTGGTTAAAACTAGACACGAAGATCATGCATTTTCATGTTGTTCTCTGTCTAGAATTTTAGATAGCACTTATAAATGTTATATTTGGTCTACTACAGCACTTTTGGGCTTGTTGTAGTATTTTGACTAGTTTTTTATATTTTAAATGGCTTTTAGTTTACTATCTTTGTGGAAACTTTTTAGGAAGTCTAATAAAAAGGATTATGGTATAAAAATGATTAGAATTTTAAATATATAATTAATAAAATATTAAGTTTGAAAGAAAAAGATTTCCTTGGTAGCTTTTAAAATAAAAGTTTTTTAGTAAATTATAAATTAGTTAGTTTCAAGTAATATTTTACATAGATATTTAAAACCTATTTATAATTATTTTTAAAGTGTGTATATGTATAAGTTTGGAAATGTTAAGTAATTCGTAAAAGGTTGGTGGTTTTGTTATAATCTTATGTTATAATAAAATAAATGGTTTGATAAACTTAATAAAAGTATATCACCTGTTAAATAAGTATAGACGTACTTAGATCTTTAAAAAGAATGTTTTAAAGATAATGACAAGTATGACATTGCTTGGGGTTTATAGTAATAATGTTTTAAATAACATTTGTTTTTGTCCCATTTAATTACACTTTTGGAAATATGATGTCTTCCTTAAGATTTGTGAATACTCTTATACATTTGGGATAAATTTCTAAGTGTTGAAATAGTAGAAATGAATCGTGGAAGAGTAGAAATGAATAGAGAAAAGGTAGAAATGAATAGTGAATTTGTTATATTCATATATATATATATACATATATATCTTTTGTAAAGGTATTTTAAATATATATATATACAAGTACTTAAAAAGAATTTTTATTTATTATATTAATTAATTAATTAAAAAGGGAAGTAGAAGTCGCTTATGTGACTTAATCATGCTTTGTGTGACTTAATTGTGCATTATCTGTTGACTTGTCTATGGAAAATATTTAATCCAATACTTAGTACTAAGAGCTGACAAAGTAAATTTATTCTACCTGTAAGAGTTGAGAATGATGTTCGAGTAGGGTTTAAAAGCAATAGTTCTCTAACCTTCCGGTTTCACTCTTGAATGAGGGATGGTATAAGTTTAGAAAATCAAAAATATGATAAGTATACGAGACTTGATTTCCATATGTAATCGTATCTATTTTATACTTGGTAGTTGATTAGTCGACTATCGAATTTTACCAAATTAACTTTGGAAGTATATGTAATCATCAAGTATTGATATAGTTTGAGATCCTATGGGGATGAATCATTTGTACGAATCAACTCTTGCTTTAAGAACGTATATACAAAAGATCCCTTGTGAAGGACTCCATCTTATTGTTCATTTACTTCTTAAAGAGCCGAAATAGAGCCAACCAGAAATTCACCAATTTAATTTTGATGAGTCCGGGATTGGACAAGTGTACTACTTACCAAAACGACTTCCAAATTGATATATGATCTCTATATTTGGAAAGTGGTTATGAAGTGGAATGCTATAAGAGTTAAACTATCTATCCTAAGTTTAAGTCCAAGGAGAGGTCAGCATTAGCATTTATCGGATGACTTATGCTGGAATCCATAAAGAGATTCATGAACTAATCAAGATGCAGGATTCCAAAGAGAGGTTAAAGATTCGTATGAGTGATGAAGACTAGCGTGTTGAGATGCTGATTGTGCATTCTCCATCGATAATGGCTAAAAATAGAGTAGGAGCATAGCCAATGGGTTTAGCTAACCTAATGGTACACCAACTCCAAATATCTAGGGATGCTTTCAGTTGAGACATGCAACGGTATTGGTATTTGATATCGTGTGTTGGGGCATGGACCAGCTAAGTTTACCTTTGTGACACACACTATTTGGAGATATGCATGGTTTTGGAAGGTAGATTCTGACTCATTTGCAGAAGGCCGACTTTCTTTTTTATCAAGGAGACCTCCATGAAAAACCATTATGCAAGCATACCTTAGTGGGCTTAGTTGTACTTTTAATACGTTGTGTTGTGAGATGCAAGCAACACAACTATTTTTTTATTTATATTCTACACCCTAAATATTATTTATTATTTCACCTTATGTACTTATTGGATGGGTTTGGCTCATTTGAGGGGATAGCCGTTATGGTGATTCAAACGGTCTCAAAAGTATTGTCTTATGTTGGTCACATATTTCTTGAGTTTCTCACACCGAATTTTTATTTGACTGGTGTTTTTATTTTTTCCTTAATTCCATGCATGATCTTTCGAGTAGTTTGAGGAAGGCAAGTTTTCACATACCATAGTATTCCTATTTTTGCTGCACTACTATTATGTATATATCAGTATTTGTAAAGACTGACTGTTATAACTGTCTAGCTTGATAATAGTACTTAGGATTGTAACTCTAAAATGCTACATATCTTAGAGTAGCATTTTGTGCTGTCTTTTGATATTATATGTTATCATTCTACTTTGAGATTCTAATATTATGTTCTTTCTTCCTTATCCTTTTTCTTTTCCCTAAAAATTTATCTTTCTAACACTTGAGTGGACATTTTGGGGTTGAATGGGCGAGTTGTTACACTTAGTATCAAAGCTGAAGGTTAAGAAAGAACCTTGGATTTGGTTGGGTATATCTCATTGATTCTCTAGAATGTGTTGAGCTTATTATATATATGAGAGCATACTTGTATTTGTTATAAGTGTTTTCCTTAAAGGTAATTTCAATCACAAAATTAAAGATATTACGTAAGGCAGCTTATATAGTATGAATTATTGAAGTGTAGTTTATTTAATGTAGGATAACAATGTTATTTCGTTACCCCTTATTAATTAGTTTAGCTACGCTCGGCTAGTTTATGGGCAATGTTATCCTTTATAGAATGATTTGACATGCTCGGCCAGTTTATGAGCATTGGTATCATTTGTAGATTTATTAGCTTACTCTTGCATAGCTAGTTTAGGAGCATTATTATCATTTGTAGATTTATTAGTTATACTTGACCAGTTTAAGGTCATTGTCATCATTTTTTGATTCAATTAATCACGATTGATCAAATTATGAACATTTACTATCATCTATTGATCGTTGATCTATGCTCGACTAGTTTGTAGTTCATCTTTTTATCGCATGGGATAGGTAGGCAGTATTTGTAGGTGCATTGAAATGAATACCAAGTGAACTAAGTTACAAAATTTGACTATAAGACGGTGATAATGTTGGGTTAGAAGTTAACTTTGAAATAAGTTATTTATTATAATTTAAAGGAAATATGAAATATTTTAGGAATAAATATTTATGAAATGGTTTTATATAAGAAAGTGGTTTCATATAAGTATAATTTATAAAATATGGTTATAAATGAAAGGGAATTAAACTGACATTTTAAGAACTCAAATTCGATGTCTTTGAAAATGTTTTTGATAATAGTATTATTTGAAAGTATTTGTGAACACTGATATTTGTAAAGAGATTTAGGATTTATTCGAGTATAAGCTTACTCTCAAAATCAACGAATCGATTTAGGAGCAAAGAATTTTTATATTATCTAGTTTGAGTAGCTCAAACATGACTAAAAATAGGCAAGAGATGTGTTCGGTTGATAAGAACCTTTCATGGACACCACCATTCATGGTAAGGGAATATATGGTATGACCTAGTAGGACACTCTCCATGGTATCATTTTCATGTTACTTGATCTATATGTATATTTATTATGGATTTTAAAGTAAATATTAGGGTAATTGGTATATTTGTTATGAAATAAAATCCGATGTTTGGTTCTAAAGTTTTCTTTTAAGAAATTTCATATAAAATATATGGTATAATAAAGAGTTGTTTTGGGTAATACTTGTTTTGATAAGAACTTTCTTGTAGAAGGGTTTTGCATGTGTGCTATGTAGGGTTCCCAAGTGGTAGTAGCATAGCTCGAATATTTTTTTTTAGCAAAACGATTGTGTAATGCTAGACTACACGGTTGATTAGATGATAATGTAGTTATAATATAAATCCGGTCAACAAGTTTGACTGGTAACCAACATGGAGAGTTAAACTTGGCAAAGTAAAAATAGATACAATGCAACATCGAAAAACATAAAAATAAGAAGAAGGAAAAAGTAGCAAAATAAAATAGCAAAACCCTATGCATGAAGCAGCTCCAAGCATAGAAACCAAATTAGCCGCATAGCCAAATTGACATAAGCTAAAACAAGGGCATCACTATGGACGAGTAAAAACACGACGGGCGGAGAGGACAACCCTACCACTATCTGGAACCTCCAAACTTCCTATAGATTCAATGTCTGAATTCGCGGGGCAATGCTCAGGCGCATAGGAGACAAAACTCTCTTACCTATCCATGAGTAGAAAAGTATGAAATCTTATAGCAAATACATAGTTTGAAATGCAAAGCATTTTCGAAACAGCGCAAATTTCTCTTGTGCCAAATCGCCCAAATAAAGGCAGCGATGAAGCAATCTAAGTCTGGATAGGGGTGAAATATTGCCAGTGGTCATATTAGGAGGAGATAACTAGGATATAGCCAAGCAGGAACATGCTAGAAGTCACTTAAATATAGTAGGAGAAGCCACGGTTGAAGAAGAGGTGCTGGATAGACTCATTACCTGGGGAACAAAGGACACACACATGATCAATCAGGATACCCTTACAAATGAGTCTGCCTTTAGTGTTAGCATTGTCAATAGTAAGTATCCACATGAAAAAATTAGCATGAAGGGAGATTTTGCATTTCCAAAGTCTAGGGAAAGAGAACAATCTACCCGAATTAGTAAGGACAAGGTAACACGATGAAACCGAGAAAGATTTACCTGAGGTCAGACCCTAGAAGAAGCTCTCAAAGGGTAAGGATAGGTGGATGGACTGAAGGATGCGCAGAATTTGAAGGAGTTGAGTGAGGGAAGAGCCAAAGATAGCGAGATTGGAAGAGAAGCAAGGATACCAAGGGAGATGGCTTCAAAAATAGATGAGGATTGGTTGGAGACCACCGAGAAGAGATTAAGGAAAGATTTGGACAAAGGGGAGTTATTTAAACATGAGTCATGCCAGAGAGAGTAAGAATGCCCATTCCTAATTTCAAATGGAAAAAAGTGGAAAACCTATGGGATGGAATAAAGGATGCCAACATAAAAAGGGAAAGGGTGGTTCGTGGGAGCGGAGAGGAGGATACATAAAGGATTGGAGTCATGATGTTTAGCCAGGATCCAGGACTTCCAGAGAGGAGTATCAGAGGAGAGATAGTGCCAAATCCATTTGGAAAGAAGCCCCAAGTTGAAGTAGAACATGTTAGGATTATCCAAACCACCTTAAGACACATCTTTACAAACAATAAACCAACTAATTAAATTCTTAGCACGCGTGCCATGCCATAGGAAAGACCGACGAAGTTTGTTAATAGTTGAAATAACCTATCTCGGAATTCAGTGAAATAAAATACAATAGGTAAGGAAAGCAAAAAGGACAGATTCAATCAAAATTAAATGTCCTGCCATGGTGAGGGAAGAGGATTTCCAGGTAGCTAAACGTGAGGAAACTTTGGATATAAAAAGGAGCTGTCAGAGCGGATAAATTTCGTAGGATGGATAGGAATCGCAAGGTAAGAGATAGGGAACTGGTCCATATGACAATTGAGAGTGTTGGCCACACGGGGCCCAAGATGGTCAGCTCCACCAAGCATGGTGATTCTACTCTTGGAGAAGTTAACGGAAAGGCCCGAAATAATTTCAAAAATATACGGTAGAATCGTGTAGATATGACCCAGGAAGGCGAGGAGAATAGAATCGTGTCATCTACGAATTGAATATTGAAGAAGGAACATTTAAGTTCGAAAGACTAATCCCTACAAGCAGGTTGTGAGAGATAGCTAATTTTTTCATACGATTAAAGACATCAGTAACAAGAACAAAAAGCAGTGGCGAATGGAGGTCTCCTTGTCGCAAGCCATGGGTAGATTTGACAAGACCTCCACTCACCCCATTAACAGATATGGTGGAAATACTGGAGGTAAGAACGAATCCAATCAATCCAGCGAGCTGAAAACCAATGGTGGGACATCAGGTCAAGGATGAAATGCCAAATAATAGAGTCAAAAGCTTTCGAAAAATCAAGTTTCAAGAGCACTCCGGGGGTAGAGGTCAAGTGACAATGAGAGACTACCTCTTCGGCTGCAGCAACATAATCGTGGATATTATGACCAACAATAAAAGAAGATTGCTCCTCCCCAACCAAAGAAGAGATCGTACTTTGAAGATGGATAGCTAGCATTTTAGTAATGAGATCGAAAGTGGTATTTAGGAGACTAATAGAGCGAATATCTGAAAGTTGATTCGCAGCTGAATTCTTAGGGAGCAGGATCACATTAACATAGTTAACTCTGGAAATAGAGGATGGATTAGAATATAATTTCGAGAATAAAGTGAGAATTTCATCACGAACAATGGGCCAAAATTGTTTGAAGAAAAAGGGACCGAAGCCACCAGCTCCAGGGGATTTGTCATCTTCTATCCCATGGAGGGAAGCCAAGATTTCGGGTTCAAAGATAGGGTTATTGAGGTGGATAAGGGATAGATTAAGGTAAAGCACATTCCAGGCAATAGGAGGTGGAGGCAAAGGGGCATGACCAAGCAGCTGTAGAAAGTGTAAGGTAACGAGCATGTTAAGGTCAGACTAATCCTAGAAGGAATGCCTTTCACGTTGGATTTCAAAAATAAGGTTTGCTCTTTCTACCATTGGCAAATCAGTGAAAATAAGCTGTATTTCCAACACCATCGGTTAACTTAGAATTTAATCTTTGCTTCCACCCAATTTATTCTTCTTGAGCAGTATGTCCAACTCAGATTCAAAGGAATGAAGCAGAGTGGAAGCTGAAGCAGAGACGGAAGAGGATTCCTCTTTAATGTTGAGGTCAAGATGGCATCCTAGGTATATGCAATTTTGGATTTTAGAGATCCCCAAATAGATCTAGACCAAGGGCAGAGAAGTTTGCGAAGCGATCTGAGTTTAGCTACCACCGTAGCAAAGGTAGACTGCTATGAGGGAGTGCTAGACCAAGTGGTCTTAATGAAGTCTTCAAATCTAGGCTCCAAAAGCCTAAGTCTCTCGAATCTGAAAGAAGATCGGGGGTGGGGGGGCAATAGACACTAGAGTCAAGGAGGATAGGACAATGATCAAAAAGGGTAGTAGGGAGGCCATGGATAGAAGAGAGCGAGTGAGCATCATCCCAAGCTGAATTAAGACGGAAGCGATCGAGTTTGATGAGGGTGGGAGTACAACGACTATTGCTCCAAGTGAAAAGACGATTAAATATAGAAGGGTCAAACTAGGTGCAAGAATTGATGAAGTCATTAAAGGCTAATGAATTAGAGCCATAGGACCCATATGAATTACGCTCAAAATTATCATGATGATATTAAAGTCTTCCACAAGGATCCAAGGACCAAAAGAGAAACTAGCAACTTCGGAGCAATTAGATCATAGAGCATGTCTTTCCTGACTATTATAAGGACCATAAATATTTGAAAAGAAATAAGTGACTCTCGAAGGGACGAATTTCAAAGCAACATAAAGAACCGATGGATGTTTAATGATTTGGGAAAGAGACTACAAAGGGAACCACATGCATTAATAAGGGCCCAACCCGAGAGATTAGGGCCTCCAAGGTGACAAAGCAAAGATAAAGAGGGTCAACTAATTTGGATTCTTGGATAAAAAGGATATCAAGGTGTAAAGTGGATAAAATATGATGGATAGTGCCACGTTTATTGGAGTCCCTCAAGCCTCTAACATTCTAGGAAAGAATATTCATGAGGAAAAAGATAAGCACTCCTTTTCCAGCGCTTACGTGGTCAAATAATGATTGGGTAATAAATCAACTCACATGCAATGTGAAATGTATTTGGTTAAAGCAGAGTTAGCTAAAATAAAACTAGCAAATTGAAAAACACTACCAAAGGCAAGGAGTGTGGATCCAACATTGCAAGGCAACAGTCAAGCACTATGCCTGACTGAAGTGTAGACAAGACTAGGAAGGTTTGCTGCTGCGAGGGCTCAAAGGCATTCTGAATAGGGGAAGAAGCCTCTAGGTTAAAATCCGCTGAGAGATCGTGCAGGGGAGGTTTGCAGCAGCATGGAGGGTAAAACAGGGAGGTAAGGGGGTGGAAAGATCAACATTATCCAAGGGGTCCCATCTAGGTTCAGAGGAAGCTGGCTAATGGACTAGCCTCTTGGGCCAAGAACTTCGAAAGATAAATCATTCAAGGGAGATGGGTTTTGAATCACAGAAGGAGCACCAGTAGTGACATCTGCCAGTTCTGCTTCAACTAACATAGCTTCAAATCATGGATCTGAATGGAGGGAATGAAGAGATGAGGGAGGGAGATAAGGAGGCTCATAGAGTTTCTACGAAGTGTTAATGAAATCATCCCCAAGCATAAGGTCGGTAGGGTCTAGGATCGGATGAACATGAGCCTAATGCTCCACTAAAATTCTACGGTCATAATTATTCACCTCAGTAATGAACGAACAAGGTAGGGCTGCAGCTTTATTAAGGCTCATCTAAGCAAACACAAAATTTTTGTCTGCTAAAGCCCACTTAAAAGTGTCAAAGTGCACAAAAAGGCCATGGGGCGGAGCACTGTGGAAAGGATGATGTTTGAGAAGCGAACGTTCTCTAGCACCCCCTTATAGGGACCTAGGATGGGGGCCAGTACTCCCTGACAAGGCTTCCGATGTCGGAGTCCACTGAGCAATATAGAGGGACCTATCTGGCTTAACAATGAAAAGACAATTAGTAGCTTGGATCAGGAGGTCAGTGGATGGAAAGCGGATAAGGAAACTATGGCCAGAACGAAGGAAAATCCCCTAATAATTAGTGTGAAAGGCGGGAGCAAGGGTGAGACGAACTAATTCCATGTTCCAATAACCTACAATAATGGATGCAGTGGCTAAATTAGAGAGAGAAGAGGGTAAGACCATGGTTTTGGGAGAAGTGGAAATGATAGGACAAGGAAATGATGGAGGGGGTTTGGAAGGAGTAGGGTGATTAGATAAAGGGGCAGAAGAAAGAGAGGGTAGGCCTAGGGAAATGATAGAAACCTTGTTCGAGGATTTTTTAGAAGAAGAGTCAGTTTAGGAGGTGGGAAAGAATGTAAGGGAAATTTTTGGCCCACCTTTTGATGTTTGCAGACTAAGACTGAATGCTCAAAGAACCCACACCTGAAGCACACACGTCTGTTCCTACAGATCTTGGCTACGTGTCCCAATATTTCAAACATGAATCTTACTTTTCAAAAAACTACTAATAGAGAGATGGATTTGAAGGCGGGAAGAAGCCTACGCTTCATCGCAAGTGAGGGTTTAATGGAAGGGGGACAAGAAGGCTAAGGCATAGGAACGGTCTTAACCACTTTTGCAAAGGATCTGCTGCGTAAATAAGGCTGGACAGCATGGGCAGAAGGGGCGAAAGAAAAAAGTTATTGCTCGAGGGCTCCAACAGGAGTGCCTCATCCAACATAGGATCAGGAACCAGAGAAAAAGACTACGGTAGGGTAGGAGGAATAGAGGAAAGAGTAGAGAGGGACGGGTTAGATAAAGGAGAGGCAGAAGAAACTTGATAGGAAGACAAGGAAGATATGGATCTTCAACTTCTTCAATAATTATTCTATCTTTATTGTAAATATTTTATCACATAGCCCAAATAATAAAGATACCTTTTACTATTTTTTCTTTGTAGAAAAGTGTGTCTAATAAATATCTGAAACTTCAATAAGTTATTGACACATGTATTATATGCATTAGGATAATGTAATATATTCTTTTCACTATAATATGATTGTTTGATAGTTTTTATTTGTTAGAGTGAAATGGTATTTTCAACATTTTTGGATGCCCTGAAACTTTCAAATTCTCATTGAACTTAATGCTAAGTGTTTTTAAAATATAAAGGTGGTTTTACATAACACTTGAATTGAGAAGGTGATAAAAGTTAAAAAAAAGTTTTAAATTTGTTTAACATCCTTTGTTATGTTATTTAGCCAACTAATAAACGTATTTACCTTAGAATTGTCTAAGGAAAAGTTCTTGGGTTCGGATACCAGTGTCCTGTTATTTATAGTACTTGCCTACCATGATTAAAGAAGTCTAAAAGGTTGAATCAGTTATAAGACCCCAAAAATTTTATGGCCTTCATCTAAATTTTTAAAAGTAAAAAATGAGTTGGATGCTTTTTATATACTCTTATGATATACCATAGTATAATACGAGTAATAACTTGAGTAAGTTTTTAAGAAATGTTTTAGAAATAAAGTTGTCTTTATAAAACGTTTGTAAACTAAAGTGTGATTTATGAAATGTTTCATAAATTATTTTAGTATTGAATGACCTGCTATTTGTGCAGATGAATATTATATTCAAAGATAATTGGTGTAATTAAGAAACCAATAGGATAAAGTACATAAATTGTACGTAGATCATTTTATTCGCATGATTGTTTCTGATCCAAGGTTCTAGCACATGATTTCTAGATTAATTACACTGGTATAAACAAGGATTTTTCACTCGATTCTGAACGGCTAACACGTGAAATTGATTCTTGATATTATCCCAAAGTTTTCTATCATAGTATGACTATGTAAGAAAAAGAGAGATTTTTAATCAAAGGGCTTGATTGGAGTCTGCACTAGAGATGTCAAGTGATCTACACTAGTTGAAAAGTGAAATTTGTATGATTGAGCAAGTGATCAGATCAGATATTGCATATGGATGATCCGTGCACATCACATAGGATTAATTATATGCATACTATATTATGTTTGCTTATGAGGAGTTCAGGGAATGACTCTTTCAATTTGTTCAGAGGTGGCATGAACAATAATCTTAGTAACAACCTGAGGCTGTTGAGCGTAACATACGCTTAATAAGTTATTTATCGCCCTTGTGCGATGAGAAGGTTTTGAACTTGAGAAAACTATGAGCTTTAGTTGCTAATAGATTTTGAATACTATTAAGTATTGTTTGGGCTTGTTTCTTTTGTTATTTATTCATATCGGAATTTTAACGGCGAAATGTTCTAAGTGAGGAGAATGTAAATACCCAAAATTTTGAACACCTCGTATTTAAAGAACCGAATTATTTAAACATTTGAATCTTGAATTTAACATGATTAAATTTATTTAATAATTTTGCTAACCCTCTTATAACTAATAACTAATGATGTTAAACATGTTTTTTGAAAAATGTTCATAAAAATAAATAGTTCGAAAAAATATCAATAATGTGATCAAAAATCGTTTTATAATTTAACTACTTTTTACTCGGTAGAATTTTCAAATTTTTTGCAATGTGTGAATATAATTAAATTAGCAAATAAAAATATTTTTCTATTTATGGCTAACTAAGTATGGATAATTCATGCATGATGTATCTGGTAGATATTTTATGAACAAGGGTAGTTTAAAAATTTACTAGGGAAGTGATAATGAATGATGTGATAAAGTGGAAAGCATGCAAGGGAGATGGAGGCCTTCTTTTGACCAAAAGTGGAGAGGGTATGGGAAGTTATTTTCCTTAGTTATATGTCCACTTTAACACTTTATAATATAACAAATTTATTTTACAAAGTTATGAATAAAAGTGGCTCCTTCCATGCTCTTTCTCATTTTTAACTTCTTAACTCAAACTAAATAAATTCGAACCTTCAGCGAACTCTAGAAAAGCTATTAGAACATCATAGAAATAAGGAAATGCAGTATGAGGCATGAAGGAAAGGAGCACATAGAGGGGAGAAATCTTAGGGGAGCAAGCTTGGGCCGTGAGCAAAAGGAGGAAGGTGGAGGTGGCAAAGTGCAAAAGTGTCACGACCTGATTTTTTTGACTCCCGAAAAACCGAACCATGAGGGTTAAAGAAGAAGAGGTAGAAGAAGAAAGTAGAAAACAACATCAGAATCTAACCATCGCAGCGGAATAAAATATAATGGATAATAAATGGTCTTTACACAAGAACAAATACATGTGTTTATACATTACATCATCAGAGTACACATGACACACAACTGGACAGTAATCATAACCTGTCCTCACAATCTGAATACGCAGCTAATCAATACAGCGGAATATTTAACACAAATACGGAAGTACGTATTGCCATCCAGCTCCACAGCATCCTTTGCTGTAATCTATAATACTCGGTTTGACCCGAGCATTATAGTTAAATAACACCCGAGTCAGTCTGGAATACCAGCGTGAGAAATCACACTCAAATTGATTATTAAAGTTCCAAAATTCTTTTGAAAACAAAAGCATCTCGTAAGAACACGCCACAAATAAACATGTCGGGTTTTTACCATACGATAGCCAAAACATTTTTTATCAAAATTCTCTGGTATTATAATAATGTCTATAGAAAGTAAAATAAAATCTAGCTGAAATGCTTGCATCTCACGTTTCAGCAATAGTTGGGCACAGTCAAAGCCGTACAGGCGCGTAGGGAGAATGGATTTCCAACTAATGACTAGGCACTGGGGTACCACCTGTCACAGTATGTGGCCTAGATCATCGTATCGAGGATTACTCTCAATCCCCTGCAACACAAGACCGGGACTACCCCTTACTGGATAATCCCGAGTAAGATCACCCTACGGTTGGGATCAGCAACCGCACCACTAAGCCGAATAAAAAGGGACATCTAGATAGGGATGACCTCACCCTAATGGGTGCTACCCACTTAGTCTTACTGCATAACCCCTGATTTTCAGTCATTCCTGGTTGATGAGGCTCGAGGCTAAGTGTTACCTTTTTAGAACGTTTCACTTAGAATGCCCATCGTCCACCTGACGATGTTTCTGAAAGCATTCATCCATACAAGTTCGTCTCGGGTTTGAACGAAACCGAAGGCACTACTCCTACTACATCTATTTTGGAATCATCCTCGGAATTAGTAGCGACTAGCCCTTGCACTACACTGCTCCATCTTCGACTCCGAATTTGTTTTTCCATGAAAACGTTCAAACCGAATCGAAGTAGTTTTCGAGAAATTAATCCCGATCCCGGTCTCTTCGAAACGATCAACGCATTGGCCAATATTGATAGTCGGTTATTTAACTATCAATTAACATTCACAACATCCATCAAACATAAATAATTTCTCCTGAATTATTTATTAACCTCAAAATATCTTCACAAGATATATTTCTATTTTCAACCCTTTTGAAAACAGTTTTCAAACCCTGCTCCTCTCATGGAATGAATTCCCAAATATTTATTTCCACGGAAGACACCAAGTACAAAAACTTTAGATTTGAAAATAATTTAAAACACTTTATTATAAAATATCCTTTAAAACATTTAAATTAAAAATTACTTTAATACTTATTAAAATATATATTTTAAGATATCTAAAATAAAACTACTTTGTACAATATAAAACCGAATTTCTAACTTTTAAAACAAAATACCAAGCCACCTTTAAATAATTACTGCTATAAATAGATCAAATGAAAATACTTACTTTAGAATTTAAACATTTAGCAATAATAAATTTTCTAAAACATGCTTTTTAAAACAACATTAAAACTTTTAACTTATTTTAAAAAAAATGCTTTGAAAACGTACTTGGCTATTCAGGGAAATATGCTTCCCTTCACATGCTTTAAAAATAAATCACTATTTATTTTTAAACAAATTTTCCCATTTCTTTAATAAATTCCCATCGTGAATTTATTCTTCAGATATCTACCAATATATTACTTCACCTTTATAAACCTAGTTTATAAATTTCAAGTCTTCATTTCTCTTTTACAAATCCCGGTTTACACACTTAAATCAATCTCCAAATTGATTTCCGATTTACTTCACTTTTAAATAAACTTCCTTACTTACTCCATTTATTCCAAAATCCATTAACTTCAGATTTTATTTCTTCATTATGATTTAAAATCTTTTTAACTGGAAATACCAATTTCATATTTTCCAAATTTCTTCTTTATCCTTTCAAATAAATTTAAACCTTGAATTTTTAAAATAAATTCTTTATCTCTTGATATAACATCTCTTAAGTTTAAAATTCATTATCTCTCTGTTTATTCAAATCCTCCCTTTTTTTTCATACTCTGAATTTATTAATTAAGATTTAAAATCACTTTTATTCTGTTCCAATTCATTCTTAGATTTATTCAGATGCTCTAAAATTATTTTACTTAAAAATCCACTCCTTTATTTTCTTTTCAAAAATCCATTTTTATATTTTTGGTAACTCAGTATACCCAAATATATTCGATCAACCTGTAGCATCCAACATTTCCAATTATCAATATAATTCATCCCAAGATATCTAATAATCATAACAGAGAATATTAAATAATCTAAATAAATGTTGAGGAATCCAGTTGGATCCCTCCGACCTGTTTCCCTGCATCCATAGATGTTAGCACAATAAAATACCAATCCCACTTCGAGGTGGAATATCGCGGTATATGGGTTTTTAAATATATTATCATCCGCTATTATGTGGCGCATAAGATCTCATCTGCTATATAATGCGGGAAATCAATCATTCCAATATATACTATATATATTACTATATATAATATAACACATCAAATAAATTCAACCATTCAACCAATTATTTAAATTTAACCATTTAAATTTAAATAGAAATCCAGAAGAGTGAGATTAACTCACCTTTGAATTTGTTTGCAGTCCACTTCAATTTCGTCTTGGTTTTCCGACTTTTGACCTTGTATAAACAATTATATGGTTTTATTAATCAATTGAAATACCCTAAAAATAAATTATCATTTAATAAATTTGATTGACCAATTTTCATTTAAAACCCTTTACTTATAAAAATAGATAATAGATTTCAAAAATCTAACTTTTATAAATTTTCAAACACTTTAAAAATTTCATATATATTTTCAAAGTCTTTTATACATACATACATACACACACACACACATATATATAATTTTCCTGTTTACCTATAATTAAAATAGGCATGTGAATATATATGTTTTTTTCAACAACTCAGATTCTGAAATCAAATTTAATTAATTACAAAACAACCTTACTATTTATATATATATATATATTTGAGTACTTATATATATACTGACTTCTAAATTTCGAGAAAAGTAAAGCTCATTTAAAATTAACCAGTATGATTATTTTTACTAGGTAGGTGTGTATATATATATATAAATCTATACTTATATTTTTTTAACCATGTATATACAAACATTTAGTTAAAAAAAAGATGATACCTCACTGCCGACTTCGAAATCGAACAAAACCCTAGCCTCGACTTGACTTATAACGACCCAGAATTCTAGTCGTTAGATTTGAACATTTAATTCATTTTAAATGTTGAATGTGAATTATAATTTGGTTTTGAAACAAAAAAGGTTTTGATTAGATTAATAAAATTAGTTAAATTTCAACTATGGCTATTCAATTGAATTTGAATAATAATTATAATTTATTATTCGAAATTGAGATAGTTTGTAAATCTGGTATAATTAGATATGTAAATGGTTTCTAAAATTTATTTAAAATATATAGTTGGGTTAAAATTTTTAGCATAGGACTTTTGGATGGAATCAAAAGTCGATGAGTCAAATTTGGAATTTTTATATTATTTTAATAATGAAATTTAATATTTTAATAATGTAAATAATCAGATTTTGATCTAAATTAAATCAGAATGATTTCTTATGTGGTTATAAATTCTATATGATTTATAATAGTGTTAGTAAAATTTTAAAAGTGAAATTTTAAGTGATTTCGACGATTTTGGAAATCGCTCAATTTAATTGACAAGTTAAAATAGCCTTCCGGGACACAGTCTCGGAATTTTACGAAACCAATTCCATTGGATCCATAATAGTTAGTTATTATCGGATTTCAATTTTCGTAGCAATCGAAGGTTTCGTTTGACCTTGGCATCTCAAAACGCATAGAAACTATTTTAATCAATTTAATTTAAAATTGATCGTTTATTTCCGTAACTCGCAAATATGATCGAATTAGCCTTCGAAACACGTTCCATTGTGTTCGGAATGCGGGCAAAACCTTATAACCACCAGGCGATACGTGTGATTTGGAGTTCGTTTGTATAAGCTTGTTAATATTTGAGAAAATTAATTAAATGATTACAAAATTTCTATATATACGTTCTTTTAAGGCTAAACCCTAGGGCTTTCACACCCACCGCCTCTATACTATTCAATGGCAGAAATCGTCCTTTGTTTTCCCTCAATTTTATCTCAATCCTTACATCTATTCAAGAAACTTACAACTGGAAGATCGAAGAGATCGTCAAGAGCTTAGATCCATGGAAGGGGAGTAGATTCCCCAAAATCTTGCCGCGAACGCCGTGCATACGTGTGCAATTTTCGACGGATTAGCGGCACTGAGTTCATGCCCATTCAGGGTGGAAGTGGAGTCGGTGAGGCGCTTCGTCGGGGTGGTGCTCAATCGACCTTGAGTTGACCGAGGTGGTGCATCGTCGTGTAATCATCGCATGATGACGGGTTCGTTCGAACCTGATGTCGCATGGAAGAAGGTATAGTTTTTCTACGGCCTTGATTTTTTTTTTCAAAATATGCGGCCGGACTTGGTTGGTTAAAATAAATTAGAATAAAAAGAATTGATATTATAGAATTATATTCAAAACTTTAAAACGGTGTATCTCTATCATGCATTATCAGAATTCAACGAAACGAGAATTGTCGGAATCGCAGCGACGCGATCTACGCTGCAGTATAGATTTGGTGACAATCAAAGCTATCAAAATTTATGGATTAAATCGATCGTGGTCGGTTTAATTTTGGAATTTAAACGCTCGATGAAATTCAAGGTGAGTTAATCTCACTCACATTTGGAATTTCCAGTTAATTTAAATAGTTAAAATTTAAATGAATGATTGATTGGTTGAATATGAATATTATTATCAGTCTGGATATGATATTTTATTTGTTATGCTAACGTCTGTGGATGCAGGGAAAACATGTTGGAGGGATCCAACTGGATTCCGCACAATATAGAAAATTATTTTCATAATTGACGATGTGTTTATTTATATACTGTGATAGATTTATTTGAAAATTTAATTGTGCTGTGCTATGATTGGATGAATACAATCTTGGAATTTAAAATATAAATAGAATAAATTGGTTTTGAAAGGAAATAAAAGAATTTTTTATGAAACGAATTTAAGGAAAATTAAATTCAAGAAATTGGTTTGGAATTTGAAGTGTTTATGAAATTTTGAATTAAAAGGAAATGTGAAATGAAAATTTATAAACTGGGTTTGTAAATGAAGTGGGATATTTATCAGGGATAAATATTGAAAGTATAGGTTTCCGGTGGGAATTTCTATAAGAAGTATAAATTGCTTAAAAATAATAGTAAGATTGTTTTTAAAGGATGGGAAGTGTACTTTTTCCTGGAAATTTAGTATGTTTTAAAGAAAAGCTTTCAAAATATAAATGGGCAGTTTAAAATGTATTTTAGAATATTTTAGAAAGAAATATTATTTTAATTATTTAAAGTGTAAGTAGACATATATTTAAGTAATTATGGTATTTAATTGTCTTAAAGGTAAAGTAGTATTAAGTTTTCAAAGGGAATTTCAACATAAATATCCGATAGAATAACATCATATAAAAAGGAAATTTTTGATTTAAGTTAATCAAGAAACTTTTATAGATTTCAAAACTATACTTTGGATAAAAAAATTTAGTAATCATATTTTAAATATTTAAGTATATTTTGGAAGTGATTTCCAGGAAATATTAATGTGTTTAAAAATCAAAGGAGTTTACTTTTAAAGTGTGGAAAGGAATTTATGGGATTTAAAAGTAAATTTGAATTGGGATAAATCAAGTAGGATTTATAAAAAGGTTCTTTGGTTATTCTGAAATGGAAGTGTAGTTCCCTGAAAAGCCAAGTACGTTTCAAAACAGATTTTTATGTAAAACATTAAAAAGTTTAAATTTGTTTTTAAAGGAATGTTTTAAGAAATAATTATTTAAGTTGTAAAAATTTTAAAAGAAAATATTTATTTAATTAATATAGTAATAATTATTTTAAAGGGTTAATTGGTATTATGTTTTAAAAGGGTATTATTAATATTTATATTTTATAAAATGGATTTATTTTAAAGATAGTTTGGTTGAAGTTTTATTTGAAACTAGTATAGAATTTCGTAACTCCTTTTTTAAAATTAGTTTGAACTTAACCTTTATTTTATAATTAGCTTACATTTTATAAAGTATTTGGACTTGGTTATTTTCAGTGGAAATAGAAAATGTTTGAGAAAATTTATTTCGTAAAAAGGAAGATGGTTTGAAAACTGTTTTTAAAGGATTTGAAAGCGGGAATATATCTTGGAAAGATATTTTGAGATTAATAAATAATTTGGGAAATTTTTTATTGTTTGATGGATGTTTGTGAATGTTAATGTAACAACCCGCATATTTATCGATTTTATATTTAAATATTTTATTTAAATATTTTATCGTTAGTCGGATTTTAGTCCGAAAAGCTACTTTTTGCATACGGTCGAATTAGGACTCAAGACCACTCCCATTGAGTTTAAAATGCCGTTTGCGACCTTTTTGAGTATAAGCTTCGATATGTTTGGAGAAAGTTGATTTTTGCTACTTTTCACTTTGGGTTTGGTTTTGGGCTCAGCCCTATGTTTAACTTATGCTCAAATCTGAGCCACTCTTCCCCACTCATCCTCATTCTCTTCTCTTTTCAGTTCTAAGGCAATAATGGTGGGAGAGATTGGAAATTAAAACTCCAAAACCCTAGTTCCTCTTGCAACCTCAAATTCCTAGCTCCAAATTCAAGAGAACCCATTGGTAAGCATTCTCTTCTTCTTCTCCAACTTATTCTCTTACCAATTTCAGAAATTCCTAAACCTAATTTTGGGAATGTTCTTGTTTTGAGCAAAGATTCAAGCTCATTTGGGTTGTGTTGAAGAGAGGTTGATTCTCTATTTGCTTTCAAGCTTCTTCTTGTTCGATTTTGTAAAAAGGTGAGATTATTATATCACATCTATGCTTATAATTATCTTCGATTGTTAGGCATGAATTCCAAACACTTATTCGTGTGCATTTGCTTTTGGTTTGGATTGATTTGGTGAATATTCCAATTTTTAGTGTTTTGGGTCCAATTCCTTAAAAATCATAGCTTTGATCTTTGAACATGTGTTTGGTGATGCATCGAGGAGCATATAGGGCCGGGTAGTCGATTGGCATAATCCCTTAGCGCCATTGCTCGAGAGAATGCGATTTGGTCGAGGTTGGACCTCAATTGGATGGACTGGGAGGGGACTGGCAACAGGTCCGGTCGACCGAGCCCTGTAGCGGGCCGACCGACCTGCTGCCAAGTGCATAAGCACTTCTCCGTTTAAGGTTCGGTCGACCGAGTACAGGGTTCGGCCGACCGACCTGCTTCCCGAGGAATTTTGAGAACAGGGTCCGGTCGACCGAGCTCTGTAGCCGGCCGACCGACCTGCTGCATTTTTGCCTATTTCGCCTAGTTGTTTGAATTTCCAACTTTAATAGATTCGTGTTGTTTCCTATGTGTTGTTATCATTTGTTATGACTTTGATGACTCCTTTTTAGGGATTTTTGAATATCCATTTTGATGGATTCTTTATCGGTTTCGTTGGATCTTTATTCACATCTTCGTATGTGAATTTTAGTGATTGATTGTTCCTACAGTCTTCTTTGTGTTTTGTCACTTTAAAAATATAAAGGTTTTCTATACTAGTAGTAAATATCAAAACTCTTTCTCCAAACGATTTCAATACTATTTTAATACCAAATTCGCTTATAAAACCTTTTTCCAATCTATTAGTATATATACAAACCTTTACCTCACTCGTATGAGAAATCTAATTAAACGACTTAGTAAAACGAGTGGTATGAAATGCTTGCGTTTACTTCGTCGGTTAATTCTTGGACTTGTTCGATTGAATCCCTTGTGACAATTTTATAGTGGAGATCTACAGTTTGTTCGTAAATATTTAAGTTAAGCAAGTGGTTATGGGACATGAAGCTAAACTCATATATTTACTAGCTTAGTGTAATTGACACTTCTCGTTGATCATGACGATCATCTTTGTGATTTAGACTAGCAATGTGCGATGCCTCTTTGTCTGCGAGGGAGACTAAACCCCGTTTTGTGGAGTTTTGACTCAAATTGGTGGGGTAGCAACCCATGGTCTTCGGGCCGTTTGTGGAGCTCCGGCTCAATTTGTGATGGTTAGAAACCATGGAATTAGCGTTCCGTTTGTGATACACGTGTTGGCGAGCTTTATGCTCCCGTTTGTGATAGGCCTCCCCCCCTTTGTGATTTCTGGATTTCTTGAGATGATTTCTAGAATTTGTGCTTCACCAATTTTCGTGATTTCTATTGGTAAGCCTTATCGATATTTGTGCATTGGTGAATTTGTGTGTCATTGACTTTTGTGATTTCTGGATTTCGTGGATTGAATTCTGGAATTTGTGTGTCATTGACTTTTGTGATTGACATTGATATTATCGTCAATATTTATGGTTTGGTGAACTAAATTAGGAGTATGACGTTTCTGTGAATCTTGTGTAGATTTTGTGACATTGAATAATCCCTTGATGATTTTCAACTGCTTATATATCACAACTTGACATTGTGATTATTATGTGTTTAGTCATATCTCTTATTCTATATCGTTTCATCTGATATTTATAGTTAGACTGATCCGTTTATTATTTTCTTATTAAATAATACTCGGGTCAGACCGAGATGTTACAGGTGCTTCTGCTTGACTTCTCCCTTGGGATTCATTACTCTGACCTTTGGATAACTACTTAGATTAGTAGTTTTTGGTTTGTATACATTTGAGATATAGACTCCAAAATGTATACTTATTCTTTTGTGTAGTTCGTGTAACTATTATTTCGTGATATTGTGTATCTTTCTGACCACTACTCCGATGTACACTTTTATGTGAAATGTTCATATCTTATTCCGCCTTTCTGATATGAATTATCTGTGACTGATTTATGTTATGTTTATTTCTGTATTTGTTTCCGAAGATATTATAGCCACTGTGTAGTAGTTTTGAGTTTGTGTCGGTGTGTCGGATTTCCCTCTTGAAAAAGAAATGCATGTTATACTATCTGACATATCGATGCTCGCGCAAAGCAATTACACGGATGGTCGCTCCTCAACAGCCTTATTCTCCGTGCTAGTTGACAGCATTCACCGTAATGTTCTTAGCTAGCGTGGGTATAGAGGTGGGGCGTCACAGCTTGGCATCAGAGCCAAACTTCGGAATAATATGGAATATTATAACAAGGATCATCGTCCTAAGTCCATCTTAGGAGTCGTGCTTTAGGATTTAATTCGAGTCTTCGTACCGATTCATCCTATTTTCCTTATGATTCCTTGTTTATCTATCAAGATTGCTTGATATTCAATTTGGTGAATAATCTTCTTCTTGTTCTTCTTTCTTTCCAAAGGAAGGTAAATGTCTAGACCAGGCCGTCCCAGAGCTGGACCATCTGGTGTTCCACCCCAAGATGGAGTTTTTATGACTGCTCAACAGCTTCTTGATTTAGTGACAAATGCTCAAGCAGTTGGAGCTAACCCAGAACCTACTCACCCAAAGTCGGGATTTGCACGCTTGTGCAGCGATTACACTAATTTGGGTGGGGAGCCATTCAAAGGTTCCGAAACTATTATTGATGTACAGGCTCGGCTAAGGTCGTGCGATCGAATCTTTTCTCGCATGAATCTTATTGACCTTCACCGAGTTCAGGTGGCCTCTAGTATGCTTCGAGAAAGAGCATTGGACTGGTACGAGCTTCTTATTTCTAAGATCAATGAAGTGGATCTCACCTGGGAGCAATTCCGGGAACGCCTCGAGTTGAAATTCGTACCAGAAGCTGAGAAAGTGACATTGGCTCGACGATTTATAGACCTTGTTCAAGGTGAGTCCTCCGTGACTGATTACATCGCCTCCTTCGAGTCGCTTTCCAAATATGGGGTTGAATACAACAACACCCTTTTGAAGAAGAACCAGAGGTTCGTCTATGGCTTAAGCAAAAATCTCAAGAAGCCATTACTTCTAAAATTAGAAGTTTCTTTCGACCAACTCATCGATATCGCTCTTCGTCTTGAAGAGGCGGATAAGGAGAATGATGTTGAAGTGGTGGGTTCCAAACCAAACTTCAACAACAAGAAAAGGCCAAACAAATTCAAAGGCCCTTATCCCAATAAGAAGGGGAAGCAAGCAACCTCTGTGGCAAAGACTTCTTCCTTTGGTCGTGGGGAATGTTATAATTGTGGTTCGAAGGACCATTATGCGAACAAATGCCCAAAGTCTCTCTCTTGTCGCTACTGCAAAGTTCCCGGTCATGTTATATCTTCATGCCCCAAGCTTCAGGGTAAGAAGGAGGGAAAGTTAAATGTTGCTCAAGCCCCTGGCAACCATCTCGTGGCCAAGGTATTTCTCGTTCTATTCTGGATGGAATTATTTTATTTTGTGATCATCCTATTCGAGTTCTTTTTGATACGGGTGCGTCCCATTTTTTTATATCAAAAGAACTTGTTGATACTTTTTCTTTGGATGTTTTATGTTTAATGACTTCTTTGAGAATTGCGAATCCGGTTGGTGGATCCGCAACAATTAGTTTATTGTGTAAAGATGTCGAGATTATTTTGTGTGATTTTTCTTTCCGAGCCGATTTGCATGTCATGCGTTATTAGGCTTTGGAATGATTTTGGGAATGGATTGGCTTAACCGTTATGAAGCCCATATCCTATGTCCTGAGCGGACTATTCATCTTCAACATCCTCAATCTGTTAAGCAGATTTCTATTAATCTTAAAGATTCAGATTCCAGCTTAGTTGCATCTTTATATTCTTTAAATCCTCGTGATGACGATGATGATGATGAGGGTGATATTATTTCTCTTATTCACGTCGTTCGTGAATTTTCCGACATATTGGAGCCCGTTTTAGGATTACCACCTAAGCGAGCAATTGAGTTCAAAATTAATCTCATTCCTGGAGCTCAACCTATCACTCTCCCTCCTTATCGTATGTCCAATAAAGAAAACGAGGAGATGCGCAAACAATTATCCGAATTGGAGACGAAGCAATTTATTCGCTCTAGTTCTTCGCCTTGGGGAGCTTCGGCTATTTTTGTGAAGAAATCCGATGGAACACTTAGGCTTTGCGTTGACTAACGCAAGCTTAATGATCTTACTATCAAAAATAAATATCCTTTACCTCGGATTGATGATCTATTCGATCAACTTAGTGGTGCTAGAGTCTTTTCACAATTAGATTTAGCTACTAGATTTCATCAGCTTCGTATTGCATGGGATAGTATTCCTTTGACATCGTTCCGTACTCGTTATGGATCTTATGAATGGCTTATTATGCCATTTGGTCTAACGAATGCTCCGGCTTATTTCGTTGACCTTATGAATAGAGTTTTCAAAGACTTCCTCGACCGGTTTGTTCTCATCTTTATCGATGATATTCTTGTGTATTCTAAAACCGAGGAGGAGCATGAGAAGCATCTTCAGATTGTGTTGGAAACTCTTAGGAGTAATCGTTTAAAGGCAAAATTTTCTAAATGTCATTTTTGGCAATCTCGTGTGGTCATATTATTTCCGAATCCGGAATTTCCGTGGATCCTTCAAAGATTGAAGCGATTCAAGATTGGAAGAGACCGGAGAGTGTGACAGAGATTCGTAGTTTTCTCGGATTGGCGGGCTATTACCGTCGTTTTATCAAAGACTTTTCTAAGATTGTCGTGCCTCTCACTAGCTTGACGAAGAAAGGTGTTAGATACATTTGGTCGGACAAATGTGAAGCTTCTTTTCAGAAACTAAAAGAACTCCTTTCAGATGCTCCTATTCTTGTTATTCCCGAGGGGAATCAAGATTTCATTGTTTATACCGATGCTAGTCGCGTTGGTTTGGGTGCCGTTCTTATGCAAAGAGAACGTGTTATTGCTTATGCTTCTAGGCAATTGAAGCCTGTTGAGACTAGATATGCCACTCATGATTTAGAGCTCGCGGCTATTGTTTTCGCCCTTTGTATTTGGCGTCATTATCTTTTAGGAGAGAAATTTGTTCTTTATACCGATCATAAGTCCTTGAAGTATTTATTCTCTCAAAAGGAACTTAATTTGCGTCAACAGCGTTGGCTCAAATTTCTTGCACCATATGATCTTGATATTCTTTATACTCCCGGTAAGGGTAATCGTGTCGCCGATGCTCTTAGCCGTAAACAACAAGCTGTTGTTTCTATGATGATATCCGAATGGAACGATCTCGAGATCTTATCCACTTGTGAGATTCGAGACCGCGTATCCGATTTATGCTCATCATTTGTTTTATGTAGCCTTGAGGCTCATCCTTCTCTTTTAGACCGCATTCTTGAAGCTCAAAGGCTAGATCCCGAATTGGCTCTTCTTGGCCAAAATATTAAGGATAAGATTGATATTGAAGGTTTGAAGGACTTTGATATCGATTCTCGTGGCGGCATTCGGAAATTTGGTAGACTTATCATGCCAAATATTAGTGATCTTCGTAAAGATATTTTAGAAGATTCACATCGTTCTAAATTTACCATTCATCCCGGTAGTAGTAAAATGTACGCGGATATGAAGCGACTTTATTATTGGGAGGGAATGAAACTTGACATCGCTAACTTCGTTAAGCGTTGCATGACTTGCCAACTCATTACGGTCGAACATCAAAGGCCCGGTGGATTACTGCAACCTTTAGAAATTCCAATTTGGAAGTGGGACCAGATTTCCATGGATTTTATAGATGACCTTCCCCGTTCTCGTTCGGGTCATGATAGCTTATGGGTGATTGTTGATAGGCTTACTAAATCTGCCCATTTTATTCCCGTTCGGTCTAACCGAACCGTTCCTCTTTTGGCCAGGCTCTTTATCAAAGAGATTGTTAAATTGCATGGGGTTCCTACTTCTATTGTTAGTGATCGTGATCCATTGTTTACTAGTGGATTTTGGAAGAGTCTTCAAAAAGCTTTGGGAACGAAGCTTAATTTTAGCACCGCTTATCATCCCCAGTCCAATGGACAAACTGAGCGTGTGAATCAAACTCTTGAAGATCTTCTTCGTTCTTGTGTGCTTGATTTTGGTGGAAGTTGGGAAGATCATATTTCACTTGTTGAATTTTCCTATAATAATAGCTTCAAATCTAGTATTGGTATGACACCTTTTGAGGCACTCTATGGAAGGCCATGCCGATCTCCTTCTTGTTGGCTTGAGGCCGGTGAGAAGCTGGTTTTAGGTCCAGATTTTATTCGGGATTCCACAGAGAAAATTGACCTTATTCGACATAGAATGAAAGAAGCCCAGAGTAGACAAAAATCCTATGCCGATAACCGAAGAAGGAAGTTAGAATTTTCTGTGGGAGATCTTGTGTTCATTCGTGTTTCACCTATGAAAGGTGTTGTACGTTTCAGTCGATCGGGAAAATTAGCGCCTCGATATATTGGGCCATTTCCTATCACTGAACGTATTGGTTCCATGGCTTATCACCTTTTATTGCCGGCTCAATTTTCTGCTATTCATGATGTGTTTCACGTTTCTCAATTACGGAAATGCCTTCGAGATTCCGATTCTATTCTTGAGCCCGGTGTTGTGGAAGAGATTGAAGTTTCGCCTAATTTAACTTATGAGTAGCATCCTATTCAAATTGTTGCTTCGGAGGTCAAACGCCTTCGGAATAAAGATGTTCCGCTTGTTAAAGTTCAATGGTCTTTAAGTCCTAAGGATTGTTCTTGGGAATCTAGAGAGTACATCGAGCGAACACATCCGGACTTACTTTCTTGTGCTCTTTGAGGTGAACTTCTTATTTCAAATTTCTTTTGTGTTGAATATGCTTTTATGGTTGTTACAACATATCTTCTTCTTAAATATTGCGAGGACGCAATTTCTTTAAGGAGGGGAGTCTGTAACAACCCGCATATTTATCGATTTTATATTTAAATATTTTATCGTTAGTCGGATTTTAGTCCGAAAAGCTACTTTTTGCATACGGTCGAATTAGGACTCGAGACCACTCCCATTGAGTTTAAAATGCCGTTTGCGACCTTTTTGAGTATAAGCTTCGATATGTTTGGAGAAAGTTTTTTTTTTGCTACTTTTCACTTTGGGTTTGGTTTTGGGCTCAGCCCTATGTTTAACTTATGCTCAAATCTGAGCCACTCTTCCCCACTCATCCTCATTCTCTTCTCTTTTCAGTTCTAAGGCAATAATGGTGGGAGAGATTGGAAATTAAAACTCCAAAACCCTAGTTCGTCTTGCAATCTCAAATTCCAAGCTCCAAATTCAAGAGAACCCATTGGTAAGCATTCTCTTCTTCTTCTCCAACTTATTCTCTTACCAATTTCAGAAATTCCTAAACCTAATTTTGGGAATGTTCTTGTTTTGAGCATAGATTCAAGCTCATTTGGGTTGTGTTGAAGAGAGGTTGATTCTCCATTTGCTTTCAAGCTTCTTCTTGTTTGATTTTGTAAAAAGGTGAGATTATTATCTCACATCTATGCTTATAATTATCTTCGATTGTTAGGTATGAATTCCTAACACTTATTCGTGTGAATTTGCTTTTGGTTTGGATTGATTTGGTGAATATTCCAATTTTTAGTGTTTTGGGTCCAATTCCTTAAAAATCATAGCTTTGATCTTTGATCATGTGTTTGGTGATGCATCGAGGAGCATATAGGGCCGGGTAGTCGATTGGCATAATCCCTTAGCGCCGTTGCTCGAGAGAATGCAATTTGGTCGAGGTTGGACCTCAATTGGATGGACTGGGAGGGGACTGGCAACACGTCCGGTCGACCGAGCCCTGTAGCCGGCCGACCGACCTGCTGCCAAGTGCATAAGCACTTCTCCGTTTAAGGTTCGGTCGACCGAGTACAGGGTTCGGCCGACCGACCTGCTTCCCGAGGAATTTTAAGAACAGGGTCCGGTCGACCGAGCTCTGTAGCCGGCCGACCGACCTGCTGCATTTTTGCCTATTTCGCCTAGTTGTTTGAATTTCCAACTTTAATCGATTCGTGTTGTTTCCTATGTTTTGTTATCATTTGTTATGACTTTGATGACTCCTTTTAGGGATTTTTGAATATCCATTTTGATGGATTCTTTATCGGTTTCGTTGGATCTTTATTCACATCTTCGTATGTGAATTTTAGTGATTGATTGTTCCTACAGTCTTCTTTGTGTTTTGTCACTTTAAAAATATAAAGGTTTTCTATACTAGTAGTAAATATCAAAACTCTTTCTCCAAACGATTTCAATACTATTTTAATACCAAATTCGCTTATAAAACCTTTTTCCAATCTATTAGTATATATACAAACCTTTACCTCACTCGTATGAGAAATCTAATTAAACGACTTAGTAAAACGAGTGGTATGAAACGCTTGCGTTTATTCGTCGGTTAATTCTTGGACTTCTTCGATTGAATCCCTTGTGACAATTTTATAGTGGAGATCTACGGTTTGTTCGTAAATATTTAAGTTAAGCAAGTGGTTATGGGACATGAAGCTAAACTCATATATTTACTAGCTTAGTGTAATTGACACTTCTCGTTGATCATGACGATCATCTTTGTGATTTAGACTAGCAATGTGCGATGTCTCTTTGTCTGCGAGGGAGACTAAACCCCATTTTGTGGAGTTTCGACTCAAATTGGTGGGGTAGCAACCCATGGTCTTCGGGCCGTTTGTGGAGCTTCGGCTCAATTTGTAATGGTTAGCGACCATGGAATTAGCGTTCCATTTGTGATACACGTGTTGGCGAGCTTTATGCTCCCGTTTGTGATAGGCTTCCCCCTCTTTGTGATTTCTGGATTTCTTGAGATGATTTCTAGAATTTGTGCTTCACCAATTTTTGTGATTTCTATTGATAAGCCTTATCGATATTTGTGCATTGGTGAATTTGTGTGTCATTGACTTTTGTGATTTCTGGATTTCGTGGATTGAATTCTGGAATTTGTGTGTCATTGACTTTTGTGATTGACATTGATATTATCGTCAATATTTATGGTTTGGTGAACTAAATTAGGAGTATGACGTTTCTGTGAATCTTATGTAGATTTTGTGACATTGAATAATCCCTTGATGATTTTCAACTGCTTATATATCACAACTTGGCATTGTGATTATTATGTGTTTAGTCATATCTCTTATTCTATATCGTTTCATCTGATATTTATAGTTAGACTGATCTGTTTATCATTTTCTTATTAAATAATACTCGGGTCAGACCGAGATGTTACAGGTGCTTCTGCTTGACTTCTCCCTTGGGATTCATTACTCTGACTTTTGGATAACTACTTAGATTAGTAGTTTTTGGTTTGTATACATTTGAGATATAGACCCCAAAATGTATACTTATTCTTTTGTGTAGTTCGTGTAACTATTATTTCGTGATATTGTGGATCTTTCTGACCACTACTCTGATGTACACTTTTATGTGAAATGTTCATATCTTATTCCGCCTTTGTGATATGAATTATCTGTTACTGATTTATGTTATGTTTGTTTCTGTATTTGTTTCCGAAGATATTATAGCCACTGTGTAGTAGTTTTGAGTTTGTGTCGGTATGTCGGATTTCCCTCTTGAAAAAGAAATGCATGTTATACTATCTGACATATCGATGCTCGCGCAAAGCAATTACACGGATGGTCGCTCCTCAACAGCCTTATTCTCCGTGCTAGTTGACAACATTCATCGTAATGTTCTTGGCTAGCATGGGTATAGAGGTGGGGCGTCACAGTTAATTGATAGTTAAATAACCGACTATCAATATTGACTAATGCGTTAATCGTTTTGAAGAGACTAGGATCAGGATTAATTTCTCGAAAACCATTTCGATCAGGTTTGTACGTTTTTGTGGGTAAAACAAGTTCGGAGTCGAAGATGGAGCAGTGAAGTGCAAGGGCTAGTCGCTACTAATCCTGAGGATGATTCCAAAATGGATGTAGTAGGAGTAGTGCATTCGGTTTCGTTCGAACCCGGGATGGGCTTATATGGATGAATGCTTTCGGAACATCGTCAGGTGGACGATAGGCATTCTAAATGAAACGTTCTAAAAAGGTAACGCTTAGCCTCAAGCCTCATCAACCCGAAATGACTAAAAATCAGGGGATATGCAGCAAGGCTATGTGGGTAGCACCCATTAGGGTAGGGTCATCCCTGTCTAGATGTCCCTTTTTATTCGGCTTAGTGGTGCGGTTGCTGATCCTAACCGTGGGGTGATCTTACTCGAGATTATCCAGTGAGGGGTAGTCTTGGTCTTTTGTTGCAGGGGAATGGGAGTAATCCTTGGTACGATGATTTAGGCCACGTACTATGACAGGTAGTACCCTAGTGCATAGTCATTAGTTGGAAATCCATTCTCCCTACGCGCCTTTTACAATTTTTGTTTGTATAACCCACTTTGTGGCTAGTAGCTAGAATTTAATAGATGTAACAATTTCGGCTATTTGAATAAGTATTTGTATACAGACCATATCATAATATCAGAGGATTTTATAAAAAGTGGTTTAGCTATCGTAAGGTAAAAACTCGACATGTTTATTTGTGGCATGGTCTTACGAGATGCCTTTGATTTCAAAGGATTTTGAAACTTTAATAATCAATTTGGATGTATTTCTCTCACGCTGGCATTCTAGACTGACTCGAGTGTTATTTTATTATAATCTCGGGTCAGACCGAGTATTATAGAATACAGAAAAGGATGCTGTGGAGCTCAGGAGAGGAGCTGGAGTCCGAGACGTACTACCGTATTTGTTTATATCCGCTCTGTGATTGTTTGAAATTATCAGCCTAGTAATTGTTGTTTGTTTGTGATACTCTGATGATATATTGTATAAAACAGATATAGTCTCCATTTTGTGTAAAGATCTGATATTATGCATTATATTTTGTTCCGCTACGATCTGTGTGATTCTGTTATTGTTTAGTTCCTTCTTTCTTCTATCTTCTTAATTTCCCTCAACTATCTGCCTTTTCCGGCACTCGATCATCGGCATATTATATTGTGGCGTATTTTGTATCGATTTTTGAGGGTCGAGAAGGCGGGTCGTCACATTTGGTATCAGAGCTTAGGTTAGCGATAACCTAAACTCTGGTAGGGAAATTACTCATTGAACAGAGTCCACAATGCTCTAGAATGAGTTTGAGTGTAATAATAGTTATGAGAGCGTACTTGTTAATGAATATAAAAACTGTTTTTACAATGTGTTGACTTATCGGTTGAGTGTTTATGAATTCTGGTCGGTACGGGATGTACAACTGTATCGATAGGGGTTTCTAAACTCTTAAACAAGATAAATCGACATGGTATTGTTTTTAAAGTGGGTAAATGAAATAATTTTACCCAAAATTATATTTTGATATGAAAGAAATAACTTTTTGAAATTATTATATATATTTGGATGTTTGGTTGTTAGTATTATAATCAAATATAAGAATCTAAAATTTGAAATGGTTTACAACCAAATAGAATTATCTAAGTATGGTTTAAATAAAAAGGAGTGTACCTAAAATTTGATTTAATCCAGAATTTGAATCTCAAAATTTTTGAAAAGTGTCTAAAATGAAATTAAACAAAAAGTTTGGGAATTTAAAATCTTGGAAATGTTTGAAATGTTTTCCAAAGTGTTTGAAGGCAATGATGGAGTATTATTTTGGGAAATATTTTTGAATGGAAGCTGTTTTGGAAGGAATTTATGGAAGTAAGGAAGCGCTGAACTCACTTCATTCGTTGGAAAATAATCCTGATGATGATGGCCACACCATCAGAATTCATTTTCGAGTTTCTAAAGTGATGGATTGCTACCAGGGTGATGGGTTATGATATTTGTTTGGACTTGTCGGGTATACAAGTTGTTTCAGAAATTTCAAAAAAAAAAAAACAAAAAAAAATGCTTTGGTAAAAACAGATTGTTTTGAAATCCGGAGATTTGATTTGCTATACAAAGTGGGTATGTGTTGATTATTATTTCAAAATGCTTTTGGAATAAACCAGGCAATTGAATTCTAGGAATCCTATTTGAAATATAAATGTGAAGGTCAAAATGAATCAATTGTTGAACCTGTAAGTGGAGTTGATTTAAATAAGAAAGGAAAAATGAAAATTTTACTCCTGGAACTAAAATTTAACTTGAGTAAATGGAAGTAAAGAAGATATATTTGAATTTAACTTGAGATACGTTAAATAAAATTGGAATTGAAATTGAATTAAATTGAATATAAAGTTGAAATGTGAAATGACTATAATTGTGGAATGAAAATTTATATCCATAAGCTATTAAGTTTATATATATAATTTAAAATTGTGATTATAAGGTGAAAATGACACAAATGACACAAATTTAAAAAAAAATGATAATTTGGAATAAAGATGAATTAAATTTGTTAAATAAAATATGATTACAATAAACGATTATTCAAATTTATGATTTTAGAAAATTGTTAATTAAGGATAATTGGATAATAAAACAATGAATAAATGAGATAAATAAAATAAAAATTTTGTTTTGAAAATCTTTTGTACCAAATATAAATAATTTGAAATTAAATCAACTTAATGAAATACTTGAATTTGAAATGAATCATTGATTATTAATCAATTTAAATCGAAATTTGTATGGTTTGAATTAATAGTTTTATTTTTTTTCAGTCTATATTCTTCTGGTTGTTCCTATTCTCCTACCTCCTTCCTTTTCGAGGACGAAAAGTTTTGAGTGGGGGAGAATGTAACGCCCCGTAAATTTTAACGGTTTTAGTAACGTATTTAATTGGAATTTTATGGAATTTAAAATGATAAAATTTTGAAATATAAATTTGATATTTGGAATGCGTCTAGTTAAACATAGCAACCGGTAAATTTTCGTCCGAAAATATGAAAGTTTATGTCGTGCGTAAATTTACTTCAATCTAATCAGTTAAAAAGCGATGAAAATAAAACGTTTTCAAAACCAAAATATTTTTACATAGAAAAATTCTAAAACATCTTTTGAGCAAGTTGTAAGTTTGTCATTTTTTCAAATTCGGACATCTTTGGCTCCGTCGATCTTATTTTTCTGCGATTTTTATGCATTTTCCGCTATTATAAAATTTTGAATTTTTATAATTCAATCGTACCACTGATATCCATACACCGTTTTGATCGTATCGTCATGATGATCTCTATGGTATATTCGATTGTCAAATTCGGTGTTTATTTCGCAAGGTAAACGATAAAGAAAAGAAAAACAGGTGTCCTATTAGTACCATATCTGTAACTATTTTGTTTTCTATTTTCTTTCAAAATTCATAACCGCGTGATACAAGAGGTAATAAACATTGTTTTAATGAGTCAGCGGAATTTTGCGTGACCATCGACACTACATAAATTTTTGTGTATATTAATTGAGCGTATACGGTTCCAAGATAATTGCACTGTTCCACTTCCTTCTTTGTGCCATTTCAAAACCCATCTCTATACTATTCTCATCAAATCACTACCATACCTAACAACCACCTTCCTTTCTCCTCCTCTTTCCTCTTCTGTCACTCTAAAAATAAAAAATAAAAAAAGTTTCATATGTTCCAACACTCACGTACAAAAATCCTATGGCCTGAGACATGAAATATTATTCTTCCAGTTCACTTCCATGTTCATTTTTTTTATCCCAAAGCCAGCTAGCAGCCGCCTCCCCACCTTTCATTCGCATGAATACAGTAGCCACCACATCTAGATCCGAGCTCCGCTTACCACTCCTCGGCCTCGCCACGTCGCCAGAACCGAGCAGCAGCCGTACACCGAAGACCGACCTCCATCACCAACCAACGACCAGATCCATGCCCAAACCGGTACTTCCCTCACTACCTCCGCTCGATAGCCGGCCCCTACCCGCACGCCCACCTCCGGCCTGCAGCCCACTTCTTCCATCTCCGCAAGCACCCGAGAACCGAAACCCGACCCGACAGCAACTCGCTTTCATTCCTTCTTCATGTAACGAACCCCTGCGAGCACGCGTCTTCTGCCTTAACCACCACAGCCCGCCCTGAGCTCCACCACGGCCATGGCCGTGCTCGCAACCTCCTTTTACCTAGCCTTGCCGCAAAACGCAAGCTTTCGGCCTCTTCGCTGGCAGCTATTTGTTTTATATAAGGTATATTATAATAATTATACTATATACTGATATATATTTGGCTGTTAAGGTCTGCATACATATTGTCATTGCATATATTGGATATATTAAAGTTTGTTGTTGGATAACATGTTTATAAAAGTTAGTGGACAGTAAGTTATATTTATATAAAGTTACATTCAATCCTATTCAAGCTATGTTTGTTTTTTTATGTGTTCAAATATGGGATGCTCTGCATATATAAAGAGAAGACTTACATAATAATTTTATATATAGAGGTATGTATGTGTTCTGTTAGTTTTTTCCTTACACTGTCTATTTTGTTTTAAAAGATAAATTAAATATGTTTTATATTTATATGTATTTAAAAATTAATATGGTTTTAATAATATGCGTGTGTAAGATATCCAAAGTGTGTTGTATTATTTAAAGTTTAACAGGTTTATGAATCTTACAGTATATATAAGAATTTCGATTAGCATTTTTTTTACTGTATATATAAATACAATACAATACATATAAGTTGGTAAGTTACGTAAGTTTTTGCACTAGTTCACATATTAACCTGTTGTTTATAGTGCATAAAGTTATAATAACTTATATAGGATTTGCATATTGTAGAAAAGATTCGTGTGTGACCTAATAGTTGTTACAATAGGCATGGCAAACAAGTATAAGTGGGACCGTACTCATATATATTTATGCATGTTATAATAGTCATAATATCATTTGTTGTTATACAGTTATGCAGTTTTGTATATATGTTATACGCATATATGTTATATGCATAGTAATTCATTTGTTTTCAAAGTCATTTTATACATATGTATGAAGATTTCTGTTTTGGAATGGTTTTAAGTATAATATGTATGAAATAATTGCCTGAAGCCTATTTTGGATTTTACAAGATTTGCTGTGGCATGCCTGTTACATTATTATTGAAGTGACCTTGGGATAAAACTTGTACAGTACGTTATTATAAAGTAATATGTGTATGTTTTAATACTTGTTTAATGTAATAAGGTGATCTTGGGATATATAAGGATTTTATGTGTTATATGTATGTTTAAATATAATATTGGTTTCTATATATGTGTTTGATTAAACAATGATTTCAATTTGAAAATAAAGGTTTATTTGTATATTGGTTTAAAATATATGCTTAAATATAGATTTTATTTTGATTTGTGATTAAGTGGAATGTTGATTTTTGAAAAAATAATTAAATATATGTGAAATATTTTGATTCTCATCGATCCCTATTTATCAGCTTTTGTTCGTCGTGCCTGCTTTCTTCATAAAATTCGTGCTCATCTCATTTTGCTTTGGAATTCGTAGCTTGCTCTATTGTCGAATCTTTCTAGCCTTGAAAGGTGAGCAATCACTCACGATTAATGTTCTTTTATTTATTACATTTGATTTCAATTGAAACGACAATTGAAATATGCTGCTGTTAGTTATTTACACTGTTATATATGCTATTACCTATATCTGTTCACCTATGACATCTGACACCGTTATCTTTTAATTATTTATGCTATGATAATACAGTTTGGTTGATAAATATTTGATTGTTTGCTGTTTGGTAAACAAATTGAATTAAAATTTGTAAATGGATTGGAATTTGATTGGGTAAGAATCAAATTAAAATGAAAATAAAACTGATTTAAGAAGAAATGGAGTTATTTTGGAGTTGAAATAACTTAAGCAAATTGGAAAATGATTGTGGTCGAGCTTTATAAGGGGTCTTGAATGAAATTTGTTTAGATAATAAAATTTTAAATGCAAGTGAAAGGAGTTTAGTTAATTATTGTGATAAAATAAGAAGTATGAGTTGTACATAATCCAGAATGGAATGATATTAATACAAGCTTGAGTTGGATAATGAATTTGGAATGTGAGGATCAGGATTATTTAACAATTGTAATGAAGTAAAATTTGTTTGGGTGTGAATAATTCCAATATAAGTCCATGTTGGAATTGATTTCAAATGGTATGAGTAAGAAAAGGTTATTTGTTTGAATAATAACAACTTGCATAGAAATTAGTCGTTTTGTCGTAAACGAAAGTGAATGAATTAAGATAAGTAAATAGAATTGGTTTTTGAATCAATTGGAATGGATTGAAATTTTATTAAGTGGATTTGTATATAAATGCAAGTGAATCATAAAGTAATGCAAATGTATCGAATTGAAAATAAAATTTGATTGTGAATCAATTTGGAATTGAATTGGAGTAAAGTGATCTAAGCAAAGCATATGTAACCATATTGAAGTGAAAATAATTTGGTTATGGTGAATATGAATTAAGTATAGCAAACTTGAGTGTAAATTCTTTTGAGTAGAGTAAATGAAATATGGATTTGCAAAGGAGATTAGAATATTATTAAAACGCGTGGGTTACTTATATAGATGGATAACTTGTGGGATTTCGAAAATTGTTGCGTGGGCTTTGAAATTGATACGTTTGGTTTAGATTAATAAATGGAATGTTGTTGGAAATCTCATATTATTGAAAACTCATGTGTTTGTTTAAGTAAGTACAGGTACGGAAGGCAATCGATAGAGTTGGAGTGCGTATATGCAATATAATTAGCCGATTGCTTTTAAAATGCTAATCAAAAGGTACGCCAACGCAATAAAATTGGGATATATTATGGTATGTTTTGTTTTCCGACCTTGTGGGTCGATGTATATATATTTATATCTATTGTGATATTGTAAAACGCTCTCCGTACAAAGGAGACGCTGCCAAAATTTTGAGAGTTAGAAAATTTTTGGAAATTTTGAAAATTATGGTTAACTAGTAAAGTTGTTTTTGAAAGGATAGTTAAAAAAAAGCTTTTAAGTTAAAATAAGCAAATGGTTTAGGAATGGGCTAAAATTTTGGTGAAGTAAATGTAAGTTTGGATAAGTAAATGAGTTTAGTAGCATTTTCATACCTTAGCAAATTTCGGGGACGAAATTTTTATAAGGGGGAAGGAATGTAACGACCCGGAATTTTGGCCGTTAGATTTGAACATTTAATTCATTTTAAATGTTGAATGTGAATTATAATTTGGTTTTGAAACAACAAAGATTTTGATTTGATTAATGAAATTAGTTAAATTTCAACAATGGCTATTCAATTAAATTTGAATAATAATAATAATTTATTATTTGAAATTGAGATAGTTTGTAAATCTGGTATAATTAGATATGTAAATGGTTTCTAAAATTTATTTAAAATATATAGTAGGGTTAAAATTTTTAGTATTGTACTTTTGGATGGAATCAAAAGTCGATAAGTCAAATTTGGAATTTTTATATTATTTTAATAATAAAATTTAATAATTTTAATAATGTAAATAATCAGATTTTGATCTAAATTGAATCAGAATGATTTCTTATGTGATTATAAATTCTATATGATTTATAATAGAGTTAGTAAAATTTTAAAAGTGAAATTTTAAGTGATTTCGACGATTTTGGAAATTGCTCGATTTAATAGACGAATTAACATAGCCTTCCGAGACACAGTCTTGGAATTCGACGAAACTAGTTCCATTGGATCCGTAATAGTTAATTATTATCGGATTTTAATTATCGTAGCAATTGGAGTTGTCGTTTGACCCTGGCAGCTCAAAATGCATAGAAACTATTTTAATCAATTTAATTTAAAATTGATCGTTTATTTCCGTAACTCGCGCATATGATCGAATTAGCCTCCGAAACAAGTTCCATTGTGTTCAAAATGCGGGTAAAACCTTATAAACGCTAGGCGGCACGTGTGATTTGGAGTTCATTTGTATAAGCTTGTTAAAATTTGAGAATATTAATTAAATAACTATAAAATGTTTATATATACGTTCTTTTAAGGCTAAACCCTAGGGCCTTCACTGCCGCCACCTCTATACTGTTCAATGGCCGAAATCATCCTTTGTTTTCCCTCAATTTTATCTCAATCCTTACATCTATTCAAGAAACTTCCAACTGGAAGATCGAAGAGCTCGTCAAGAGCTTCAGGTCAGACGGTCAAGATCGATGGAAGCGTAGTAGATTCGCCAGAATTTGGCCGTGAAGGTCTCGCCTACGTGTGCAGTTTTCAAGGGATTAGTGGCACCGAGTTCATGCGCGTTCAGGTTGGAAGTGGAGTCGGCGAGGCGCTTCGTCGGGGTGGTGCTCGATCGACTTTGTGTTGACCGAGGTGGTACGTCGTCGTGTAATCATCGCATGATGATGGGTTCGTTCGAACCTGATGTCACATGGAAGAGGGTATAGTTTTTCTGCGGCCTTGATTTTCTTTTTCAAAATATGTTGCCCGACCTTGTTTGGTTAAAATAAATTAAAATAAAAAGAATTGATATTATAGAATTATAATCAAAACTTTAAAACGACGTATCTCTGTCATGCATTATCGGAATTCAACGTAACGAGAAGCGTCGGAATCGCAACGACACGATCTATTCTACAGTACAAATTTGGAGACTATCGGAGCTAGCGAACTTTCTAGGTTAAATCGGTCACGGTCGGTTCAATTCAGGAATTTATACGCTCGACGAAATTCAAGGTGAGTTAATCTCACTCACATCTGAAATTTCCAGTTAATTTAAATAGTTAAAATTTAAATGAATGATTGATTGGTTGAATGTGAATATTATTATCAGTCTGGATATGATATTTTATCTGTTATGCTAACTTCTGTGGATGCTGGGAAAACAGGTTGGAGGTATCCAACCGGATTCCTCACAATATAGAAAATTATTTTCATAATTGATGATGTGTTTATTTATATACTGTGATAGATTAATTTGAAAATTTAATTGTGCTGTGCTATGATAGATGAATACAGTCTGGGAATTTAAAATATAAATAGAATAAATTGGGTTAAAAAGGAAATAAAAGAAATTTTTAAGTAATGAATTTAAGGAAAATTAAATTCCAGAAATTGGTTTGGAATTTGAAGTGTTTATGAAATTTTGATTTAAAAGGAAATGTGAAATGAAAATTTATAAACTGCGTTTATAAATGAAGTGGGATATTTATCAGGGATAAATATTGAAAGTATAGGTTTCCGGTGGGATTTTCTATAAGAAGTATGAATTGCTTAAAAATAATAGTAAGATTGTTTTTAAAGGATGGGAAGTGTACTTTTTCCTGGAAATTTAGTATGTTTTAAAGAAAAGCTTTCAAAATATAAATGGGCAGTTTAAAATGTGTTTTAGAATATTTTAGAAAGAAATATTATTTTAATTATTTAAAGTGTAAGTAAACGTTTATTTAAGTAATTATGGTATTTAATTATCTTAAAGGTAAAGTAGTATTAAGTTTTCAAAGGGAATTTTAATATAAATATCCGATAGAATAACTTCATATAAAAAGTAAAATTTTGATTTAAGTTAATCAAGAAACTTTTATAGATTTCCAAAGTATAATTTGGATAAAAAAATTTAGTAATCATATTTTAAATATTTAAGTATATTTTGGAAGTGATTTCCAGAAAATAGAAATGTGTTTAAAAATAAAAGTAGTTTATTTTTAAAGTGTGGAATAATTTTGCATTGGGATAAATCAAGTAGGATTTGTAAAAGGGTTCTTTGGTTTATTCTGAAATGGAAGTGTAGTTCCCTGAAAAGCCAAGTACGTTTCAAAACAGATTTAGGTAAAACATTAAAAAGTTTAAATTTATTTTTAAAGGAATGTTTTAAGAAATAATTATTTAAGTTGTAAAAAATTTAAAATTAAATATTTATTAAATTAATATAGTAATAATTATTTTAAAGGGTTAATTGGTATTATGTTTTAAAAAGATATTATTAATATTTATATTTTATAAAATGGATTTATTTTAAAGATAGTTTGGTTGAAGTTGTATTTGAAACTAGTATAGAATTTTGTAACTCCTCTTTTAAAATTACTTTGAAATTAACCTTTATTTTATAATTAGCTTACATTTTATAAAGTATTTGGACTTGGTTATTTTCGGTGGAAATAGAAAATGTTTGGGAAAATTTATTTCGTAAAAAGGAAGATGGTTTGAAAACTATTTTCAAAGGGTTTGAAAGCGGGAATAAATCTTAGAAAGATATTTTGAGATTAATAAATAATTTGGGAAATTATTTATTGTTTAATGGATGTTTGTAAATGTTAATTGATAGTTAAATAACCGACTATCAATATTGGCCAATGCATTGATCGTTTCGATGAGACCGGGATCAGGATTAATTTCTCGAAAACCACTTCGGTCCGGTTTGTACGTTTTCATGGGTAAAATGAGTTCGGAGTCGAAGATGGAGCAGCGAAGTGCAAGGGCTAGTCGCTACTACTCCTGAGGATGATTCCGAAATGGATGTAGTAGGAGTAGTGCCTTCGGTTCTGTTCGAACCCATGACGGACTTGTATGAATGAATGCATTCGGAACATCGTCAGGTGGACGATGGGCATTCTAAGTGAAACGTTCTAAAAAGGTAACGCTTAGCCTCAAGCCTCATCAATCGGGAATGACTGAAAATTAGGGGATATGCAGCAACGCTATGTGGGTAGCACCTATTAGGGTAAGGTCATCCCTGTCTATATGTCCCTTTTTATTCGACTTAGTGGTGCGGTTGCTGATCCCAACCTTGGGGTGATCTTACTCGGGATTATTCAGTAAGGGGTTGACCCGGTCTTGTGTTGCAGGGGATTGGGAGTAATCCTTGGTATAGTGATCTAGGCCATGTACTGTGACAGGTGGTACCTCAGTGGCTAGTCATTTGTTGGAAATCCATTCTCCGTACGCGCCTTTTACAATTTTTGTTTGTACAGCCCACTTTGTGGCTAGTAGCTGGAATTTAATAGATGTAACAATTTCGGCTATTCGAATAAGTATTTATATATAGACCCTATTATAATATCATAGGATTTTATAAAAAGTGTTTTAGATATCGTAAGGTAAAAACCGGACATGTTTATTTGTGGCGTGGTCTTATGAGATGCTTTTGATTTCAAAGGATTTTGAAACTTTGATAATCAATTTGGGTGTATTTCTCTCACGCTGGTATTCCAGACTTACTTGCGTGTTATTTTACTATAATGCTCGGATCAGATCGAGTATTATAGATTACAGGAAAGGATGCTATGGAGCTCAGGAGAGAAACTGGAGTCTGAGGCGTATTACCGTACTTGTTTATATCCGCTGCTGTGATTGTTTGAAATTGTCAGGCTGTTAATTGTTGTTTGTTTGTGATACTCTGATGGTATGTTGTATAAAACAGATATAGTCTCCATTTTGTGTAAAGATCTGATATTACGTATTATATTTTTTTCCGCTGCGATCTTTGAGATTCTGTTATTGTTTAGTTCCTTCTTTCTTCCGTCTTCTTCTTTTCCCTCAACTATCTGTCTTTTCCGGCACTCGATCGTCGGCATATTATATTGTGGCGTATTTTGTGTCGATTTTCGAGGGTTGAGAAGGGCGGGTCGTCACATGACTACACCATCGACATCGGCCGCTACCACGACCCATCACCATGCCTCGACTTCGGCAATCCTACCTCGCAAGCGCCAGCGACGAACTGCCCCTCCACAACTTCGACCTCGACCCCATCGCTTCGGCATGCCCCTCGTACGCACACACGAAATCCAAATACGAGCTTCCCTCTACGCGGCCTCGCACTCCCGAGCACGAAACCCTAGCTTGTGACGCCCCTTCATGATGCCTCGCGCCCCTGCGTGCGTATAGCACCGCCTTCCCCCACTCGCGATTGCAGACATCACGAGTCCAACTCGCGACCTTACCTATTTCGATTTCGAACGCGGATCCACCGCATTTCCCTTTCTCTTTTTTTTTTATCTTCGTTCGATCTCTCGATAATGAGGAAGAAGGGCTCGGGTTTTAAAAACGAGAAAGGTAGCGCGTCTGAATAGTTTGCGTGAAAACTTGGACTAGCTTATGAAGAAAGGAACTGCTTTGATTTGTTTTATAATTTTTATTTAATTATAGAATGTCTCGTTCGCATACCTCAAAATCTTGAACCCCTATCGAGGCATGCCACTTGACATTTACAGTGTTATGCCCTCATTCCAAGCATAATGGAAAAGATTTCAAGTCCAAATTCAATCGTATGGAGAAGGTAGCTTTTTGGATCCAGTTATTATATTGAATTTCAATATTAATTCAGCGCGTTTATATATCGCATGCTCACACAAGAACTACAAATACTACGAAAATTAAAATCCGATAATAATACAATATTACGGATCCAATGAAACTAGTTTCGTCGAAATCCGAGACTGTGTCGTGGAAGGCTATTTTTAAACGTCAATTTAAACGACACATTTTCAAAACTTAACAAAACATTACCAAATTCAATTTCAACACTTTTACTATCTTCAATACTATCGATATAAATTTTACAAACCCTTAAATTATTTTTAACGAGCTTAAAACTCTAGATTCTACATTTGACCCAATTTCCATTAATTAAATCCAATAATTAAATTTTCAAATAATAGTGATATTTGAAATTTAAGTTACAAACTAACTTTTAAATATTAAAATCAATTAATTATCCCAATTTAAATTGTCCAAAATTCCGGGACGTCACATTCCTTCCCCCCTTAAAAGAATTTCGTCCCCGAAATTGCTAGTTAAGAAGAATGATCCAATACCCATTATAATTTTCCAAAACAAACAGTTTTATCAACTTGCCATAACATATCTTTTATTATAGACCCACTATTACTTCAACCAACTTCCCAAAACCTACTATAGTTTCCAACAACATTATTTACTCCACTTATTCAAATTTAAATTTAAATCCAAATTTAAATTATCAAAACTTTCTCAAAAAATTTCTAACTCTCTAAATTTCCAAAAAAATTCGCCAGCGTGTCCTTTGCACGGCTAGCTCGGTACAACTACAAAATGCCTCTATGGGCCCCAAGATTTCAAAAGAAAACAAAAGCCAAGTGGCTAGACTAGAAAATCATCAAATTTCATACAGAAATTTAAATACATACCTTTGTCGAGCAAATTTCAATTTATCCTCTGAAATTAAAAATTCCAAATTCACTTTCCTAATCCTTTAGTTCCAACCAAACAATTAGTTCCAATTGCCATTTTCAGGACTCCTTATTTCAATTTCAATTTGAAATCATTTTGTTGCTAATGAAATTTTTTTCAAAAATTTTCTAACTCCTAAAATTTTCGAAATTTTTTGGCAAAGTTTCCTTTGTACGCAGAAGCTTTTGCAATTTGACAAGAGATGTAAATATATATACATTGACCCACACGGTCGGAAAACCAAAAACAATTCAAATTTCCTATTTTTATTACGTAGACGTACCTTTATTTAGCATTTTTAAGCAAGCGGCTTATTATTTTAGCAATTAGCGCGCTCAAATCCAGCCAAACCGCTTCCCGGTACCTGTACTTACTCAATTCAACATGTAAGTACTAAATCTACGAAATTTACTAACATTTCACTTACTTTCAATAGCTAAACACATGCATTTCATAAGCAACATACACCAAACACTTTCCATAAGCAATTTATATGATTTCAAAAATAATTCAATTGCTTTCAACCAATTCATATGCCATTTTATTCAATTATAATGGTTTACACTTCAATTTCTTACATTCAATTTATTTTTAATCCAAACAAGCTCATGTTCAACTCAATTGATTTCAAAATCAATTTTATTTCACCTTTATCAATTCATAGAATTTTATTTAATCTCCTTTTCGTCAAACGACAATTTATTTCTACGCGAGTCGACTATATTCATGTGAATAAATAATTACTTAAACTTATAACCATTTTAAATTCATTCCAACTCAATTTATATTAAATTCCATCCTATTTCTAGTTTATTCACCAACCATACATTTGCATTTCATCTCATCTTCGCATTGGTTTCATTTTAAACCATTTCATTGAGCTTGACAGCATTCAATGCTTATATCTGTAGTGACCCATAAATTTTAACGGTTTTAGTAACGTATTTGATTGGAATTTTATGGGATTTAAAATGATAAAATTTTGAAATATAAATTTGATATTTGGAACGCGTCTAGTTAAACATAGCAACCAGTAAATTTTCGTCCAAAAATATGAAAGTTTATGTCGCGCGTAAATTTACTTCAATCTAATCAGTTAAAAAGCGATGAAAATAAAACGTTTCCAACCAAAATATTTTTCCATAGAAAAATTCTAAAACATCTTTTGAGTAAGTTGTCAGTTTGTCATTTTTCCAAATTCGGACATTTTTGGCTCCGTCGATCTTATTTTTCTGCGATTTTTATGCATTTTCCGCTATTATAAAATTTCGAATTTTTATAATTCAATCGTACCACTGATATCCATACACCGTTTAGATCGTATCGTCATGATGATCTCTATGGTATATTCGATTGTCAATTTCGGTGTTTATTTCGCAAGGTAAACGATAAAGGAAAAAAAACAGGTGTTCTATTAGTACCATATCTGTAACTATTTTGTTTCCTATTTTCTTTCAAAATTCATAACCGCGTGATACAAGAGGTAATAAACATTGTTTTAATGAGTCAGCGGAATTTTGCGTGACCATCGACACTACATAAATTTTTGTGTATATTAATTGAGTGTATACGGTTCCAAGATAATTGCACTGTTCCACTTCCTTCTTTATGCCATTTCAAAACCCATCTCTATACTATTCTCATCAAATCACTACCATACCTAACAGCCACCTTCCTTTCTCCTCCTCTTTCCTCTTCTGTCACTCTAAAAATAAGAAATAAAAAAAGTTTCATATGTTCCAACACACGTACAAAAATCCTATGGCCTGAGACATGAAATATTATTCATCCAGTTCACTTCCATGTTCATTTTTTTTTTATCCCAAAGCCAGCTAGCAGCCGCCTCCCCACCTTTCCTTCGCATGAATACAGTAGCCACCACACCTAGATCCGAGCTCCGCTTACCACTCCTCGGCCTCGCCACGTCGCCACAACCGAGCAGCATCCGTACACCGAAGACCGACCTCCATCACCAACCAACGACCAGATCCATGCCCAAACCGGTACTTCCCTCACTACCTCCGCTCCATAGCCGGCCCCTACCCGCACGCCCACCTCCGGCCTGCAGCCCACTTCTTCCATCTTCGCAAGCACCCGAGAACCGAAACCCGACCCGACAGCAACTCGCTTTCATTCCTTCTTCATGTAACGAACCCCTGCGAGCACGCGTCTTCTGCCTTAACCACCACAGCCCGCCCTGAGCTCCACCACGGCCATGGCCGTGCTCGCAACCTCCTTTTACCTAGCCTTGCCGCAAAACGCAAGCTTTCGGCCTCTTCGCTGGCAGCTATTTGTTTTATATAAGGTATATTATAATAATTATACTATATACCGATATATATTTGGCTGTTAAGGTCTGCATACATATTGTCATTGCATATATTGGATATATTAAAGTTTGTTGTTGGATAACATGTGTATAAAAGTTAGTGGACAGTAAGTTATATTTATATAAAGTTACATTCAATCCTATTCAAGCTATGTTTGTTTTTTTATGTGTTCAAATATGGGATGCTCTGCATATATAAAGTGAAGACTTACATAATAATTTTATATATAGAGGTATGTATGTGTTCTGTTAGGTTTTTCCTTACACTGTCTATTTTGTTTTAAAAGATAAATTAAATACTTTGTTTTATATTTATATGTATTTAAAAATTAATATGGTTTTAATAATATGCGTGTGTAAGATATCCAAAGTGTGTTGTATTATTTAAAGTTTAACAGGTTTATGAATCTTACAGTATATATAAGAATTTCGATTAGCATTTTTTTTACTGTATATATAAATACAATACAATACATATAAGTTACGTAAGTTTTTACACTAGTTCACATATTAACCTGTTGTTTATAGTGCATAAAGTTATAATAACTTATATAGGATTTGCATATTGTAGAAAAGATTCGGGTGTGACCTAATAGTTGTTATAATAGGCATGGCAAACAAGTATAAGTGGGACCGTACTCATATATATTTATGCATGTTATAATAGTCATAATATCATTTGTTGTTATACAGTTATGCAGTTTTGTATATATGTTATACGCATATATGTTATATGCATAGTAATTCATTTGTTTTCAAAGTCATTTTATACATATGTATGAAGATTTCTGTTTTGGAATGGTTTTAAGTATAATATGTATGAAATAATTGCCTGAAGCCTATTTTGGATTTTACAAGATTTGTTGTGGCATGCCTGTTACATTATTATTGAAGTGACCTTGGGATAAAACTTGTACAGTACGTTATTATAAAGTAATATGTGCATGTTTTAATACATGTTTAATGTAATAAGGTGATCTTGGGATATATAAGGATTTTATGTGTTATATGTATGTTTAAATATAATATTGATTTCTATATATGTGTTTGATTAAACAATGATTTCAATTTGAAAATAAAGGTTTATTTGTATATTGGTTTAAAATATGCTTAAATATAGATTTTATTTTGATTTGTGATTAAGTGGAATGTTGATTTTTGAAAAAGCAATTAAATATATGTGAAATATTTTGATTCTCATCGATCCCTATTTATCAGCTTTTGTTCGTTGTGCCTGCTTTCTTCATAAAATTCGTGCTCATCTCATTTTGCTTTGGAATTTGTAGCTTGCTCTATTGTCGAATCTTTCTAGCCTCGAAAGGTGAGCAGTCACTCACGATTAATGTTCTTTTATTTATTAAATTTAATTTCAATTGAAACGACAATTGAAATATGCTGCTGTTAGTTATTTACACTGTTATATATGCTATTACCTATATCTGTTCACCTATGACATCTGACACCGTTATCTTTTAATTATTTATGCGATGATAATACAGTTTGGTTGATAAATGTTTGATTGTTTGATGTAGATATTGGACGTCAAAATTGTTAATGTTGCAAGTGATAAATAATTTAAAATTGAAATTGACGTAGGATAGTTAAAAATATGAATCGACATATGTGTTGAATTTGATTAGTTAAATTTGTATAATACGACCCCTTTTAATTGTTAAATTAGTTGACACGTAGAATTGGATAAATTACACATTAAACCATTGAACGTATATAGGATTAATTGTTGTAGTGTAAAATTGAAATCGAACGACAAGTGAAGAACCGTATGAAAAATTAGTGTAATAATCTTTAATCTACATGAAATAATAGTGTAGATTCTAGAAATAATTATATTAATTCGCACAAACAACAATGTAAATTAATACGATTATTTCGGAATTATTTGAATTGATTATTGAATTGTTATTAATTGTTGTTGTTGCTTGTTTATTTACTTCGACACTATCCCAGTTATCACACTGCAAGTTCCTTTTGTTATGTTTTGATTTTTGAATTGAATTGGAATCGGGTTGAAATGATAAATACCCAAATGAACTTGACTTAGGATAGAGAATTTAATAAAAATCCGATTGGTCAATAATTTGATTTAGAAATGAAATAATGATTTTATTCGAATAAAGAATAAGTTGTGAAATAAGGTTAGAATTTGAATCTTTATGAAAGGAAAATGTAAAGATTGAAATCTGAAAACAAATATTAACGTAGTAATTGATGAAAGAACGTTGTTTGAAATTTGATTATCTAATAATTAAATTTGAAATTATTAATAAATAATTTGAAATTGGTAATAATTGAGTTTTGAAATTATTAAGTTTGAAATCATTTAATAAATAAATTTGAAATTATAATTAAGTTTGGAATTATAATTAAGTTTGAAATTATTAAGTTTAATTTATAATTAAGTTGAAATGATTTGATAATTAAGTTGAATTAATAATTAAGTGGAAATGATTTAATAATTAAGTTGAATTTGTAATCAAGTTTGTAATTATTAAGTTTTGAAATTATTAATAATTAAGATTGAAATTATTTAATAATTGAATGAGATTTAATTAATTGATAATTGAATAAAAAAATTTGAATTCTTTGATAAGGGAAATTGAACCTTTGAATAAGTGGATTTGAACTTCGTTAATAAATGAAATTGAGTTTCTTTATTTATTAAAGTTTTGGGAAAATTATTTAAGTAGGTTAATAAGTGAAATTGAAACTTCTCGATTATGTGAAATTTAGTTCTTTAGTAATTGAGTTTGAAATTGGTAACGAAGTCAATAAATAAGTGAAAATTGAATTACTTTAACAAGAAATAAAAATGTGATTTATTGAAATGAATGGGATTATTTGAAATTAACGTAAGACATGTAATTTAAAGAATTTGATTTGACGAACCTAATTTAATTCAATTTGTAAGTTTTGATATAATGGAGTTGAACTTAAATAATTGATTTAATGAATTGAAATTTGAATGGAAATTGTTTTGAATGACAAACCGACTTAATGAATATTGAATGAAATCGATAAATGAATTTAAATTGATTTGAATGTGGAATTAAATTTATTTAAATTATTTCGGAATGAAATTTATAATTAAACTTGAATCAATATTTGAATTTTTTTAAATAAAAATTGAAATTGAATTATAGGATTTTGAAATTATGAATTTGGAAGTTTTGAAACGTAAACTATGGGAATTGATTCGGATGACAAATGAAATGTTGATTTATAAATTCTAATTAAAATTGAAATTGATTTGGTTTTGAAATTTATTAAACGACCAATCGGTGTAATAATTACGGAAGTTATTAAAGAAACCGGAATCGGTTATGGATATACTCTATATCTAAGCCAAAAACCACTTTAATAACTATACGCGGAGTGATGATCCAGAATGAAGTGGTTGGAATGATGTACGTGATGACTGAAGAAAGAGAACGATAATGGATAGCCTTGACACTTGTGTCAAATTGGAAATGACTAAAATCAGGAGCCGTGCCGGGCCAAATGGGGTTAGCCACCTCGAGCGAACACACTTCTTCGAAAACTACTCATTACTTGTTATTGATTGGTGCACCCTCGTACTTTTGGGAGTGTTGTTTCGCGGTGTTGCGATCGTTGCGGCGATGCGTTCTCACCAATCCGGATCAGGCAAACGGTAGTTTCACTACCTTGGGTATTGCCTCATGTGCCTTGTCATACTTGTATCCCTATATACGCGACCACTACGAATTTGTTTTGTATTATACCTATGGAGTACTCCCTGATATCCCACTAGTTTGCGGTGGAGTTTACAGTGCTGTATAGACTATGATGCTTATTAAAATGTGTTAAGGGGGATAATGGTAATGCCTTAACACTATTTTGATACTTTATATTACTGATAGACATCATCTATTTAGCGTACACTACTACATAGTAGATAGTTTAACGGATCCTTAGAGGATGGTTATTCCAACTTCCTTTGAGTTACTTGTATTCTGATTGCTATTTCACTTGAGTTGGATTTATTGATATGCGAATATTAATCCTGAGTCGAGTGTTTTGTGTTTTGCTTTACGCTTGGGTCAGACTGAGTGGTTCAGCTTTCGAGACTCACCTTTGGAGTTGGAGCTTTGCTTGAAGATCCAGCCATCTATTCTGCTTCCAGTATTCGATGATTTCAGTGATGTATTTTGATTTGTATCTGATGTATCGTGTTACTCGTCTGTTGTAAACTCTGATGTATCTTATATATTTATATAGTAGCTTCATGAACTACTATCTCTTTTACTTCCGCTGCATATTATTACTCTGTGTCTGTGATTCTATGATTATTTATTTACTGTATATCTGAGTTTTGCTAAATTTAAATTAACAATTCGGTATTTTGAATTATTCAAGTCCGACATGCGCGGATGCGAATAGTCCAAAATAGCAGGTCGATATAGTTGGTATCAGAGCTTTTGGTAGCTCTAGGCAGAACTTAGTATATATAGTAAATGTATTTACAGAATCACTCTTATTCGAGTTTCAATTTTCCTTTTAACTCAATTCCATTGAATTTTGGAACGTTCTCTCGGTTCCGAAATTCAATCTTGTCCCTCACTATTCGTCTTCTTTCAATTTTGGAGCATCCCATAACTCCTCTTCGAATGATCTTTATAAGAAATCGACGGTCTCGCCAACCTTCGAATTATTTGTAAATGGGTGAAATTCCTTTATAATTGACATCAATTTACCAGAGATTTCTGTATCATCGTTTTACGATGCTATCTATTCCTTGCTATACCTGAATTCCATCTCTTGAGAACGAATGTTGATTTACCTCGGAATTCAACATTGATCTTATTCTTAAACTTACGGTTGACCCGGTTAAGGTTGCCCGTGAATTAAATAAGCTTATCCATCTCCCGATTCGGTTAATTGAATCATCTTATCTTTTCTTCCGAACTTGAATTCGAATCTGAATTCTCTTTAATGTGAGTCCATCAAAATTTGAATCCTATCCTTATTTTGAAATCCATTCTTGTATTGTTGAGCGAGGAAGTGTATTTATAAATTAATGTAAAAAAAAAGTTTTATATATTGTGTTGTTTGAGTTGTTGATGTTGATTTCGACTTTCGATCGATTCGTCTGATCAACGTTATTGATAGAATTTCCAAAACACTCGAACAGAGCAAACTGACACAATATTGTTTCAAATTTAGTAAATAATTTTGAATGATTATATTATTTATAAGTATAAATTTTTCTGAAATTAAATTGTTAATGAATCTATTGTCCGAAATGATAATATTTCCATTTATCGTATTATAAACCATTGACTATTTCATAATATAAATAAATGAATTTATAAAACTTAGTTATAATTTGATTTGGAATTTGAAGTGAACTTAAAAATTTGAATTTGAAAATTTAATCTTCGATAATTTCGAACTATGGTTTTAAAGTTTTAAAATGTATATTATTTAAAATATTTTTGAATAGAAATGGTTTTCAAAGAATTTTAAATGATTAAGTTAGAGCGCTTCTCTTTTTTTCGTTGGAAAATAATTTCGGTGATGACGGCCGCATCATCGACATTCATTTTCGAGTTTCAAAATGGAGAGACTATTCTGTAGCCCTGCTAACCTTTTGTTTGGAAAAATAAAATTGATTTGAATTTCTAAACTTGACTTGATTTATAATATATATTGAAAATTTTAAATTTGATTTGATATTATGATATATATATATATATATATATATTTGTTTATTTTATCTCTAAGTTGTTTGAAGTTAATCGAAAATTAATTCTTAAAATTTTATTTAAGGATGATTTTAAAGGAACCCAATTTTTTTGACTAAATACTTAACTTGAAATAAACGAATTTTAAAATTTTATTTGGATAATACTCAATTGCATTATATATAACTTACCTAAATTTTCAAAAGTTAACTATGTAATTGAATATTATACGGTAGAAAATGATATGAAAGGAATTTTAAATAAATTTGAGTATTTATAATAAATGTAAATATACTTAATACGTGATAAGATATATCAAGTGGAATAAATTTAAAAAAAAATGATAACTTGGAATAAAGAAGAATTAAATTTGTTAAATAAAATATGATTATAATAAACGATTATTCAGATTTATGATTTTAGAAAATTGTTAATTAAGGATAATTGGATAATAAAACAATGAATAAATGAGATAAATAAAATAAAAATTTTGTTTTGAAAATCTTTTGTACCAAATATAAATAATTTGAAATTAAATCAACTTAATGAAATACTTGAATTTGAAATGAATCATTGATTATTAATCAATTTAAATCGAAATTTGTATGGTTTGAATTAATAGTTTTAATTTTTTTCAGTCTATATTCTTCTGGTTGTTCCTATTCTCCTACCTCCTTCCTTTTCGAGGACGAAAAGTTTTGAGTGGGGGAGAATGTAACGATCCGTAAATTTTAACGGTTTTAGTAACGTATTTAATTGGAATTTTATGGGATTTAAAATGATAAAATTTTGAAATATAAATTTGATATTTGGAATGCGTCTAATTAAACATAGTAACCGGTAAATTTTCGTCCGAAAATATGAAAGATTATGTCGCGCGTAAATTTACTTCAATCTAATCAGTTAAAAAGCGATGAAAATAAAACGTTTTCAAAACAAAAATATTTTTACATAGAAAAATTCTAAAACATCTTTTGAGCAAGTTGTCAGTTTGTCATTTTTTCAAATTCGAACATCTTTGGCTCCGTCGATCTTATTTTTCTGCGATTTTTATGCATTTTCCGCTATTATAAAATTTCGAATTTTTATAATTCAATCGTACCACTGATATCCATACACCGTTTTGATCGTATCGTCATGATGATCTCTATGGTATATTCGATTGTCAATTTCGATGTTTATTTCGCAAGGTAAACGATAAAGAAAAAAAAAAACAGGTGTCCTATTAGTACCATATCTGTAACTATTTTGTTTTCTATTTTCTTTCAAAATTCATAACCGCGTGATACAAGAGGTAATAAACATTGTTTTAATGCATTAGCGGAATTTTGCGTGACCATCGAAACTACATAAATTTTTGTGTATATTAATTGAGCGTACACGGTTCCAAGATAATTGCACTGTTCCACTTCCTTCTTTGTGCCATTTCAAAACCCATCTCTATACTATTCTCATCAAATCACTACCATACCTAACAGCCACCTTCCTTTCTCCTCCTCTTTCCTCTTCTGTCACTCTAAAAATAAAAAATAAAAAAAGTTTCATATGTTCCAACACTCACGTACAAAAATCCTATGGCCTGAGACATGAAATATTATTCTTCCAGTTCACTTCCATGTTCATTTTTTTTTATCCCAAAGCCAGCTAGCAGCCGCCTCCCCACCTTTCCTTCGCATGAATACAGTAGCCACCACACCTAGATCCGAACTCCGCTTACCACTCCTCGGCCTCGCCACGTCGCCACAACCGAGAAGCAGCCGTACACCGAAGACCGACCTCCATCACCAACCAACGACCAGATCCATGCCCAAACCCGTACTTCCCTCTCTACCTCCGCTCCATAGCCGGCCCCTACCCGCACGCCCACCTCCGGCCTGCAGCCCACTTCTTCCATCTCCGCAAGCACCCGAGAACCGAAACCCGACCCGACAGCAACTCGCTTTCATTCCTTCTTCATGTAACGAACCCCTGCGAGCACACGTCTTCTGCCTTAACCACCACAACCCGCCCTGAGCTCCACCACGGCCATGGCCGTGCTCGCAACCTCCTTTTACCTAGGCTTGCCGCAAAACGCAAGCTTTCGGCCTCTTCGCTGGCAGCTATTTGTTTTATATAAGGTATATTATAATAATTATACTATATACTGATATATATTTGGCTGTTAAGGTCTGCATACATATTGTCATTGCATATATTGGATATATTAAAGTTTGTTGTTGGATAACATGTTTATAAAAGTTAGTGGACAGTAAGTTATATTTATATAAAGTTACATTCAATCCTATTCAAGCTATGTTTGTTTTTTTATGTGTTCAAATATGGGATGCTCTGCATATATAAAGTGAAGACTTACATAATAATTTTATATATAGAGGTATGTATGTGTTCTGTTAGTTTTTTCCTTACACTGTCTATTTTGTTTTAAAAGATAAATTAAATATTTTGATTTATATTTATATGTATTTAAAAATTAATATGGTTTTAATAATATGCGTGTGTAAGATATCCAAAGTGTGTTGTATTATTTAAAGTTTAACAGGTTTATGAATCTTACAGTATATATAAGAATTTCGATTAGCATTTTTTTACTGTATATATAAATACAATACAATACATATAAGTTGGTAAGTTACGTAAGTTTTTACACTAGTTCACATATTAACCTGTTGTTTATAGTGCATAAAGTTATAATAACTTATATAGGATTTGCATATTGTAGAAAAGATTCGGGTGTGACCTAATAGTTGTTATAATAGGCATGGCAAACAAGTATAAGTGGGACCGTACTCATATATATTTATGCATGTTATAATTGTCATAATATCATTTGTTGCTATACAGTTATGCAGTTTTGTATATATGTTATACGCATATATGTTATATGCATAGTAATTCATTTGTTTTCAAAGTCATTTTATACATATGTATGAAGATTTCTGTTTTGGAATGGTTTTAAGTATAATATGTATGAAATAATTGCCTGAAGCCTATTTTGGATTTTACAAGATTTGCTGTGGCATGCTTGTTACATTATTATTGAAGTGACCTTGGGATAAAACTTGTACAGTACGTTATTATAAAGTAATATGTGTATGTTTTAATACATGTTTAATGTAATAAGGTGATCTTGGGATATATAAGGATTTTATGTGTTATATGTATGTTTAAATATAATATTGATTTCTATATATGTGTTTGATTAAACAATGATTTCAATTTGAAAATAAAGGTTTATTTGTATATTGGTTTAAAATGTATGCTTAAATATAGATTTTATTTTGATTTGTGATTAAGTGGAATGTTGATTTTTGAAAAAACAATTAAATATATGTGAAATATTTTGATTCTCATCGATCCCTATTTATCAACTTTTGTTCGTCGTGTCTGCTTTCTTCATAAAATTCGTGCTCATCTCATTTTGCTTTGGAATTCGTAGCTTGCTCTATTGTCGAATCTTTCTAGCCTCGAAAGGTGAGCAATCACTCACGATTAATGTTCTTTTATTTATTAAATTTGATTTCAATTGAAACGACAATTGAAATATGCTGCTGTTAGTTATTTACACTGTTATATATGCTATTACCTATATCTGTTCACCTATGACATCTGACACCGTTATCTTTTAATTATTTATGCGATGATAATACAGTTTGGTTGATAAATGTTTGATTGTTTGATGTAGATATTGGACGTCAAAATTGTTAATGTTGCAAGCGATAAATAATTTAAAAATGAAATTGACGTAGGATAGTTAAAAATATGAATCGACATATGTGTTGAATTTAATTAGTTAAATTTGTATAATACGACCCCTTTTAATTGTTAAATTAGTTGACACGTAGAATTGGATAAATTACACTTTAAACCATTGAACGTATATAGGATTAATTGTTGTAGTGTAAAATTGAAATCGAACGACAAGTGAAGAACCGTATGAAAAATTAGTGTAATAATCTTTAATCTACATGAAATGATAGTGTGGATTCTAGAAATAATTATATTAATTCGCACAAACAACAATGTAAATTAATACGATTATTTCGGGATTATTTGAATTGATTATTGAATTGTTATTAATTGTTGTTGTTGCTTGTTTATTTACTTCGACACTATCCCAGTTATCACACTGCAAGTTCCCTTTGTTATGTTTTGATTTTTGAATTGAATTGGAATCGGGTTGAAATGATAAATACCCAAATGAACTTGACTTAGGATAGAGAATTTAATAAAAATCCGATTGGTCAATAATTTGATTTAGAAATGAAATAATGATTTTATTCAAATAAAGAATAAGTTGTGAAATAAGGTTAGAATTTGAATCTTTATGAAAGGAAAATGTAAAGATTGAAATCTGAAAACAAATATTAACGTAGTAATTGATGAAAGAACGTTGTTTGAAATTTGATTATCTAATAATTAAATTTGGAATTATTAATAAATAATTTGAAATTGGTAATAATTGAGTTTTGAAATCATTTAATAAATAAATTTGAAATTATAATTAAGTTTGGAATTATAATTAAGTTTGAAATTATTAAGTTGAATTTATAATTAAGTTGAAATGATTTGATAATTAAGTTGAATTCATAATTAAGTGGAAATGATTTAATAATTAAGTTGAATTTGTAATCAAGTTTGTAATTATTAAGTTTTGAAAATATTAATAATTAAGATTGAAATTATTTAATAATTGAATGAGATTTAATTAATTGATAATTGAATAAAAAAATTTGAATTCTTTGATAAGGGAAATTGAACCTTTGAATAAGTGGATTTGAACTTCGTTAATAAATGAAATTGAGTTTCTTTATTTATTAAAGTTTTGGGAAAATTATTTAAGTAGGTTAATAAGTGAAATTGAAACTTCTCGATTATGTGAACTTTAGTTCTTTATTAATTGAGTTTGAAATTGGTAACGAAGTCAATAAATAAGTGAAAATTGAATTACTTTAACAAGAAATAAAAATGTGATTTATTGAAATGAATGGATTATTTGAAATTAACGTAAGACATGTAATTTAAAGAATTTGATTTGACGAACCTAATTTAATTCAATTTGTAAGTTTTGATATAATGGAGTTGAACTTAAATAATTGATTTAATGAATTGAAATTTGAATGGAAATTGTTTTGAATGACAAACTGACTTAATGAATATTGAATGAAATCGATAAATGAATTTAAATTGATTTGAATGTTGAATTAAATTTATTTAAATTATTTCGGAATGAAATTTATAATTGAACTTGAATCAATATTTGAATTGTTTTAAATAAAAATTGAAATTGAATTATAAGATTTTAAAATTATGAATTTGGAAGTTTTGAAACGTAAACTATGGGAATTGATTCGAATGACAAATGAAATGTTGATTTATAAATTCTAATTAAAATTGAAATTGATTTGGTTTTGAAATTTATTAAACGACCAATCGGTGTAATAATTACGGAAGTTATTAAAGAAACCGGAATCGGTTATGGATATACTCTCTATCTAAGCCGAAAACCACTTTAATAACTATACGCGGAGTGATGATCCAGAATGAAGTGGTTGGAATGATGTACATGATGACTGAAGAAAGAGAACGATAATGGATAGCCTTGACACTTGTGTCAAATTGGAAATGACTAAAATCAGGAGCCGTGCCGGGCCAAATGGGGTTAGCCACCTCGAGCGAACACACTTCTTCGAAAACTACTCATTACTTGTTATTGATTGGTGCACCCTCGTACTTTTGGGAGTGTTGTTTTGCGGTGTTGCGATCGTTGCGGCGATGCGTTCTCACCAGTCCGGACAAGGCAAACGGTAGTTTCACTACCTTGGGTATTGCCTCATGTGCCTTGTCATACTTGTATCCCTATATACGCGACCACTACGAATTTGTTTTGTATTATACTTATGGAGTACTCACTGATATCCCACTAGTTTACGGTGGAGTTTACAGTGCTGTATAGACTATGATGCTTATTAAAATGTGTTAAGGGGGATAATGGTGACGCCATAACACTATTTTGATACTTTATATTACTGATAGACATCATCTATTTAGCGTACACTACTACATAGTAGATAGTTTAACGGATCCTTAGAGGATGGTTATTCCAACATCCTTTGAGTTACTTGTATTCTGATTGCTATTTCACTTGAGTTGGATTTATTGATATGAGAATATTAATCCTGACTCGAGTGTTTTGTGTTTTGCTTTATGCTCGGGTCAGACTGAGTAGTTCAGCTTTCGAGACTCACCTTTGGAGTTGGAGCTTTGCTTGAAGATCCAGCCATCTATTCTGCTTCCAGTATTCGATGATTTCAGTGATGTATTTTGATTATTATCTGATGTATCGTGTTACTCGTCTGTTGTAAACTCTGATGTATCTTATATATTTATATAGTAGCTTCATGAACTACTATCACTTTTACTTCCGCTGCATATTATTACTCTGTGTCTGTGATTCTATGATTATTTATTTACTGTATATCTGAGTTTTGCCAAATTTAAATTAACAATTCGGTATTTTGAATTATTCAAGTCCGACATGCGCGGATGCGAATAGTCCAAAATAGCAGGTCGATGCAGTTGGTATCAGAGCTTTTGGTAGCTCTCGGCAGAACTTAGTATATATGGTAAATGTATTTACAGAATCACTCTTATTCGAGTTTCAATTTTCCTTTTAACTCAATTCCATTGAATTTTGGAACGTTCTCTCGGTTCCGAAATTCATTCTTGTCCCTCACTATTCGTCTTCTTTCAATTTTGGAGCATCCCATAACTCCTCTTCGAATGATCTTTATAAGAAATCGGCGGTCTCACCAACCTTCGAATTATTTGTAAATGGGTGAAATTCCTTTATAATTGACATCAATTTACCAGAGATTTCTGTATCATCGGTTTACGATGCTATCTATTCCTTGCTATACCTGAATTCCATCTCTTGAGAATGAATGTTGATTTACCTCGGAATTCAACATCGATCTTATTCTTAAACTTACGGTTGACCCGGTTAAGGTTGCCCGTGAATTAAATAAGCTTATCCATCTCCCGATTCGGTTAATTGAATCATCTTATCTTTTCTTCCGAACTTGAATTCGAATCTGAATTCTCTTTAATGTGAGTCCATCAAAATTTGAATCCTATCCTTATTTTGAAATCCATTCTTGTATCGTTGAGCGAGGAAGTGTATTTATAAATTAATGTAAAAAAAAAGTTTTATATATTGTGTTGTCTGAATTGTTGATGTTGATTTCGACTTTCGATCGATTCGTCTGATCAACGTTATTGATAGAATTTCCAAAACATTCGAACAGAGCAAACTGACACAATATTGTTTCAAATTTAGTAAATAATTTTGAATGATTATATTATATATAAGTATAAATTTTTCTGAAATTAAATTGTTAATAAATCTGTTGTCCGAAATGATAATATTTCCATTTATCGTATTATAAACCATTGACTATTTCATAATATAAATAAATGAATTTATAAAACTTAGTTATAATTTGATTTGGAATTTGAAGTGAACTTAAAAATTTGAATTTGAAAATTTAATCTTCGATAATTTCGAACTATGGTTTTAATGTTTTAAAATGTATATTATTTAAAATATTTTTGAATAGAAATGGTTTTCAATGAATTTTAAATGATTAAGTTAGAGCGCTTCTCTTTTTTTCGCTGGAAAATAATTTCGGTGATGACGGCCGCATCATCGACATTCATTTTCGAGTTTCAAAGTGGAGAGACTATTCTGTAGCCCTGCTAACCTTTTGTTTGGAAAAATAAATTTGATTTGAATTTCTAAACTTGACTTGATTTATAAAATATATTGAAAATTTTAAATTTGATTTGATATTATGATATATATATATTTGTTTATTTTATCTCTAAGTTGTTTGAAGTTAATCGAAAATTAATTCTTAAAATTTTAGTTAAGGATGATTTTAAAGGAAGCCAATTTTTTTGACTAAATACTTAACTTGAAATAAGCGAATTTTAAAATTTTATTTGGATAATACTCAATTGCATTATTTATAACTTACCTAAATTTTCAAAAGTTAACTATGTAATTGTATATTATACGGTAGAAAATGAAATGAATTTTAAATAAATTTGAGTATTTATAATAAATGTAAATATACTTAATACGTGATAAGATATATCAAGTGGAATAAATTTAAAAAAAAATGATAATTTGGAATAAAGACGAATTAAATTTGTTAAATAAAATATGATTATAATAAACGATTATTCAAATTTATGATTTTAGAAAATTGTTAATTAAGGATAATTGGATAATAAAACAATGAATAAATGAGATAAATAAAATAAAAATTTTGTTTTGAAAATCTTTTGTACCAAATATAAATAATTTGAAATTAAATCAACTTAATGAAATACTTGAATTTGAAATGAATAATTGATTATTAATCAATTTAAATCGAAATTTGTATGGTTTGAATTAATAGTTTTATTTTTTTTCAGTCTATATTCTTCTGGTTGTTCCTATTCTCCTACCTCCTTCCTTTTCGAGGACGAAAAGTTTTGAGTGGGGGAGAATGTAACGCCCCGTAAATTTTAACGGTTTTAGTAACGTATCTAATTGGAATTTTATGGGATTTAAAATGATAAAATTTTGAAATATAAATTTTATATTTGGAATGCGTTTAGTTAAACATAGCAACCGGTAAATTTTCGTTCGAAAATATGAAAGTTTATGTCGTGCGTAAATTTACTTCAATCTAATCAGTTAAAAAGCGATGAAAATAAAACGTTTTCAAAACCAAAATATTTTTGCATAGAAAAATTCTAAAACATCTTTTAAGCAAGTTGTAAGTTTGTCATTTTTCCAAATTCGGACATCTTTGGCTCCGTCGTTCTTATTTTTCTGCGATTTTTATGCATTTTCCGCTATTATAAAATTTCGAATTTTTATAATTCAATCGAACCACTGATATTCATACACCGTTCTGATCGTATCGTCATGATGATCTCTATGGTATATTCGATTGTCAAATTCGGTGTTTATTTCGCAAGGTAAACGATAAAGAAAAGAAAAACAGGTGTCCTATTAGTACCATATCTGTAACTATTTTGTTTTCTATTTTCTTTCAAAATTCATAACCGCGTGATACAAGAGGTAATAAACATTGTTTTAATGAGTCAGCGGAATTTTGCGTGACCATCGACACTACATAAATTTTTGTGTATATTAATTGAGCGTATACGGTTCCAAGATAATTGCACTGTTCCACTTCCTTCTTTGTGCCATTTCAAAACCCATCTCTATACTATTCTCATCAAATCACTACCATACCTAACAGCCACCTTCCTTTCTCCTCCTCTTTCCTCTTCTGTCACTCTAAAAATAAAAAATAAAAAAAGTTTCATATGTTCCAACACTCACGTACAAAAATCCTATGGCCTGAGACATGAAATATTATTCTTCCAGTTCACTTCCATGTTCATTTTTTTTATCCCAAAGCCAGCTAGCAGCCGCCTCCCCACCTTTCATTCACATGAATACAGTAGCCACCACAACTAGATCCGAGCTCCGCTTACCACTCCTCGGCCTCGCCACGTCGCCACAACCGAGCAGCAGCCGTACACCGAAGACCGACCTCCATCACCAACCAACGACCAGATCCATGCCCAAACCGGTACTTCCCTCACTACCTCCGCTCCATAGCCGGCCCCTACCCGCACGCCCACCTCCGGCCTGCAGCCCACTTCTTCCATCTCCGCAAGCACCCGAGAACCGAAACCCGACCCGACAGCAACTCGCTTTCATTCCTTCTTCATGTAACGAACCCCTGCGAGCACGCGTCTTCTGCCTTAACCACCATAGCCCGCCCTGAGCTCCACCACGGCCATGGCCGTGCTCGCAACCTCCTTTTACCTAGCCTTGCCGCAAAACGCAAGCTTTCGGCCTCTTCGCTGGCAGCTATTTGTTTTATATAAGGTATATTATAATAATTATACTATATACTGATATATATTTGGCTGTTAAGGTCTGCATACATATTGTCATTGCATATATTGGATATATTAAAGTTTGTTGTTGGATAACATGTTTATAAAAGTTAGTGGACAGTAAGTTATATTTATATAAAGTTACATTCAATCCTATTCAAGCTATGTTTGTTTTTTTATGTGTTCAAATATGGGATGCTCTGCATATATAAAGTGAAGACTTACATAATAATTTTATATATAGAGGTATGTATGTGTTCTGTTAGTTCTTTCCTTACACTGTCTATTTTGTTTTAAAAGATAAATTAAATATGTTTTATATTTATATGTATTTAAAAATTAATATGGTTTTAATAATATGCGTGTGTAAGATATCCAAAGTGTGTTGTATTATTTAAAGTTTAACAGGTTTATGAATCTTACAGTATATATAAGAATTTCGATTAGCATTTTTTTACTGTATATATAAATACAATACAATACATATAAGTTGGTAAGTTACGTAAGTTTTTACACTAGTTCACATATTTACCTGTTGTTTATAGTGCATAAAGTTATAATAACTTATATAGGATTTGCATATTGTAGAAAAGATTCGGGTGTGACCTAATAGTTGTTACAATAGGCATGGCAAACAAGTATAAGTGGGACCGTACTCATATATATTTATGCCTGTTATAATAGTCATAATATCATTTGTTGTTATACAGTTATGCAGTTTTGTATATATGTTATACGCATATATGTTATATGCATAGTAATTCATTTGTTTTCAAAGTCATTTTATACATATGTATGAAGATTTCTGTTTTGGAATGGTTTTAAGTATAATATGTATGAAATAATTGCCTGAAGCCTATTTTGGATTTTACAAGATTTGCTGTGGCATGCCTGTTACATTATTATTGAAGTGACCTTGGGATAAAACTTGTACAGTACGTTATTATAAAGTAATATGTGTATTTTTTAATACATGTTTAATGTAATAAGGTGATCTTGGGATATATAAGGATTTTATGTGTTATATGTATGTTTAAATATAATATTGGTTTCTATATATGTGTTTGATTAAACAATGATTTCAATTTGAAAATAAAGGTTTATTTGTATATTGGTTTAAAATATATGCTTAAATATAGATTTTATTTTGATTTGTGATTAAGTGGAATGTTGATTTTTGAAAAAACAATTAAATATATGTGAAATATTTTGATTCTCATCGATCCCTATTTATCAGCTTTTGTTCGTCGTGCCTGCTTTCTTCATAAAATTCGTGCTCATCTCATTTTGCTTTGGAATTCGTAGCTTGCTCTATTGTCGAATCTTTCTAGCCTCGAAAGGTGAGCAATCACTCACGATTAATGTTCTTTTATTTATTACATTTGATTTCAATTGAAACGACAATTGAAATATGCTGCTGTTAGTTATTTACACTATTATATATGCTATTACCTATATCTGTTCACCTATGACATCTGACACCGTTATCTTTTAATTATTTGTGCTATGATAATACAGTTTGGTTGATAAATGTTTGATTGTTTGCTGTTTGGTAAACAAATTGAATTAAAATTTGTAAATGGATTGGAATTTGATTGGGTAAGAATCAAATTAAAATGAAAATAAAACTGATTTAAGAAGAAATGGAGTTATTTTGGAGTTGAAATAACTTAAGCAAATTGGAAAATGATTGTGGTTGAGCTTTATAAGGGGTCTTGAATGAAATTTGTTTAGATAATAAAATTTTAAATGCATGTGAAAGGAGTTTAGTTAATTATTGTGATAAAATAAGAAGTATGAGTTGTACATAATCCAGAATGGAATGATATTAATACAAGCTTGAGTTGGATAATGAATTTGGAATGTGAGGATCGGGATTATTTAACAATTGTAATGAAGTAAAATTTGTTTGGGTGTGAATAATTCCAATATAAGTCCATGTTGGAATTGATTTCAAATGGTATGAGTAAGAAAAGGTTATTTGTTTGAATAATAACAACTTGCATAGAAATTAGTCGTTTTGTCGTAAACGAAAGTGAATGAATTAAGAGAAGTAAATAGAATTGGTTTTTGAATCAATTGGAATGGATTGAAATTTTATTAAGTGGATTTGTATATAAATGCAAGTGAATCATAAAGTAATGCAAATGTATCGAATTGAAAATAAAATTTGATTGTGAATCAATTTGGAATTGAATTGGAGTAAAGTGATCTAAGCAAAGCATATGTAACCATATTGAAGTGAAAATGATTTGGTTATGGTGAATATGAATTAAGTATAGCAAACTTGAGTGTAAATTCTTTTGAGTAGAGTAAATGAAATATGGATTTGCAAAGGAGATTAGAATATTATTAAAACGCGTGGGTTACTTATATAGGTGGATAACTTGTGGGATTTCGAAAATTGTTGCGTGGGCTTTGAAATTGATACGTTTGGTTTAGATTAATAAATGGAATGTTGTTGGAAATCTCATATTATTGAAAACTCATGTGTTTGTTTAAGTAAGTACAGGTACGGAAGGCAATCGATAGAGTTGGAGTGCGTATATGCAATATAATTAGCCGATTGCTTTTAAAATGTTAATCAAAAGGTACGCCTACGCAATAAAATTGGGATATATTATGGTATGTTTTGTTTTCCGATCTTGTGGGTCGATGTATATATATTTATATCTATTGTGATATTGTAAAACGCTCTCCGTACAAAGGAGACGCTGCCAAAATTTTGAGAGTTAGAAAATTTTTGGAAATTTTGAAAATTATGGTTAACTAGTAAAGTTGTTTTTGAAAGGATAGTTAAAAAAAAAAGCTTTTAAGTTAAAATAAGCAAATGGTTTTGGAATGGGCTAAAATTTTGGTGAAGTAAATGTAAGTTTGGATAAGTAAATGAGTTTAGTAGCATTTTCATACCTTAGCAAATTTCGGGGACGAAATTTTTATAAGGGGGAAGGAATGTAACGACCCGGAATTTTGGTCGTTAGATTTGAACATTTAATTCATTTTAAATGTTGAATGTGAATTATAATTTGGTTTTGAAACAACAAAGATTTTGATTTGATTAATGAAATTAGTTAAATTTCAACAATGGCTATTCAATTAAATTTGAATAATAATAATAATTTATTATTTGAAATTGAGATAGTTTGTAAATCTGGTATAATTAGATATGTAAATGGTTTCTAAAATTTATTTAAAATATATAGTAGGGTTAAAATTTTTAGTATTGTACTTTTGGATGGAATCAAAAGTCGATAAGTCAAATTTGGAATTTTTATATTATTTTAATAATAAAATTTAATATTTTAATAATGTAAATAATCATATTTTGATCTAAATCGAATCAGAATGATTTCTTATGCGATTATAAATTCTATATGATTTATAATAGAGTTAGTAAAATTTTAAAAGTGAAATTTTAAGTGATTTCGATGATTTTGGAAATCGCTCGATTTAATAGACGAATTAACATAGCCTTCCGAGGTACAGTCTTGGAATTCGACGAAACCAGTTCCATTGGATCCGTAATAGTTAATTATTATCGAATTTTAATTTTCGTAGCAATTGGAGTTGTCGTTTGACCCTGGCAGCTCAAAATGCATAGAAACTATTTTAATCAATTTAATTTAAAATTGATCGTTTATTTCCGTAACTTGCGCATATGATCGAATTAGCCTTCGAAACACGTTCCATTGTGTTCAAAATGCGGGTAAAATCTTATAAACGCCAGGCGGCACGTGTGATTTGGAGTTCATTTGTATAAGCTTGTTAAAATTTGAGAATATTAATTAAATAACTATAAAATGTTTATATATACGTTCTTTTAAGGCTGAACCCTAGGGCCTTCACAGCCACCACCTCTATACTGTTCAATGGCCGAAATCATCCTTTGTTTTCCCTCAATTTTATCTCAATCCTTACATCTATTCGAGAAACTTCCAACTGGAAGATCGAAGAGCTCGTCAAGAGCTTCAGATCAGACGGTCAAGATCGATGGAAGTGTAGTAGATTCGCCAGAATCTGGCCGTGAAGGTCGCGCCTACGTGCGCAGTTTTCGAGGGATTAGCGGCACCGAGTTCATGCGCGTTCAGGTTGGAAATGGAGTCGGCGAGGCGCTTCGTCGGGGTGGTGCTCGATCGACTTTGTGTTGACCGAGGTGGTGCGTCGTCGTGTAATCATCGCATGATGATGGGTTCGTTCGAACCTGATGTCACATGGAAGAAGGTATAGTTTTTCTACGGCCTTGATTTTCTTTTTCAAAATATGTGGCCCGATCTTGTTTGGTTAAAATAAATTAAAATAAAAAGAATTGATATTATAGAATTATATTCAAAACTTTAAAACGGTGTATCTCTGTCATGCATTATTAGAATTCAACGAAACGAGAAGCGTCGGAATCGCAACGACACGATCTATTCTACAGTACAAATTTGGAGACTATCGGAGCTAGCGAACTTTCTAGGTTAAATCGGTCACGGTCGGTTCAATTCAGGAATTTAAACGCTCGACGAAATTCAAGGTGAGTTAATCTCACTCACATCTGAAATTTCCAGTTAATTTAAATAGTTAAAATTTAAATGAATGATTGATTGGTTGAATGTGAATATTATTATTAGTCTGGATATGATATTTTATCTGTTATGCTAACTTCTGTGGATGTTGGGAAAACAGGTTGGAGTTATCCAACCGGATTCCTCACAATATAGAAAATTATTTTCATAATTGATGATGTGTTTATTTATATACTATGATAGATTAATTTGAAATTTAATTGTGCTGTGCTATGATAGATGAATACAGTCTGGGAATTTAAAATATAAATAGAATAAATTGGGTTAAAAAGGAAATAAAAGAAATATTTAAGTAATGAATTTAAGGAAAATTAAATTCAAGAAATTGGTTTGGAATTTGAAGTGTTTATGAAATTTTGATTTAAAAGGAAATGTGAAATGAAAATTTATAAACTACGTTTATAAATGAAGTGGGATATTTATCAGGGATAAATATTGAAAGTAGGTTTCCGGTGGGATTTTCTATAAGAAGTATAACTTGCTTAAAAATAATAGTAAGATTGTTTTTAAAGGATGGGAAGTGTACTTTTTCCTGGAAATTTAGCATGTTTTAAAGATAAGCTTCCAAAATATAAATGGGCAGTTTAAAATGTGTTTTAGAATATTTTAGAAAGAAATATTATTTTAATTATTTAAAGTGTAAGTAAACGTTTATTTAAGTAATTATGGTATTTAATTATCTTAAAGGTAAAGTAGTATTAAGTTTTCAAAGGGAATTTTAATATAAATATCCGATAGAATAACTTCATATAAAAAGTAAAATTTTGATTTAAGTTAGTCAAGAAACTTTTATAGATTTCAAAAGTATAATTTGGATAAAAAAAATTTAGTAATCATATTTTAAATATTTAAGTATATTTTGGAAGTGATTTCCAGAAAATAGAAATGTGTTTAAAAATAAAAGTAGTTTATTTTTAAAGTGTGGAATAATTTTGCATTGGGATAAATCAAGTAGGATTTGTAAAAGGGTTCTTTGGTTTATTCTAAAATGGAAGTGTAGTTCCCTGAAAAGCCAAGTACGTTTCAAAACAGATTTTTAAGTAAAACATTAAAAAGTTTAAATTTATTTTTAAAGGAATGTTTTAAGAAATAATTATTTAAGTTGTAAAAAATTTAAAATTAAATATTTATTAAATTAGTATAGTAATAATTATTTTAAAGGGTTAATTGGTATTATGTTTTAAAAAGATATTATTAATATTTATATTTTATAAAATGGATTTATTTTAAAGATAGTTTGGTTGAAGTTGTATTTGAAACTAGTGTAGAATTTTGTAACTCTTCTTTTATAATTACTTTGAAATTAACCTTTATTTTATAATTAGCTTACATTTTATAAAGTATTTGGACTTGGTTATTTTCAGTGGAAATAGAAAATGTTTGGGAAAATTTATTTCGTAAAAAGGAAGATGGTTCGAAAACTATTTTCAAAGGGTTTGAAAGCGGGAATAAATCTTAGAAAGATATTTTGAGATTAATAAATAATTTGGGAAATTATTTATTGTTTAATGGATGTTTGTAAATGTTAATTGATAGTTAAATAACCGACTATCAATATTGGCCAATGCATTGATCGTTTCGATGAGACCGGGATCAGGATTAATTTCTCGGAAACCACTTCTATCCGGTTTGTACGTTTTCATGGGTAAAACGAGTTCGGAGTCGAAGATGGAGCAGTGAGGTGCAAGGGCTAGTCGCTACTACTCCTGAGGATGATTCCGAAATGGATGTAGTAGGAGTAGTGCCTTCGGTTCTGTTCAAACCCATGACGGACTTGTATGAATGAATGCATTCGGAACATCGTCAGGTGGACGATGGGGCATTCTAAGTGAAACGTTCTAAAAAGGTAACGCTTAGCCTCAAGACTCATCAATCGGGAATGACTGAAAATCAGGGGATATGCAGCAAGGCTATGTGGGTAGCACCTATTAGGGTAAGGTCATCCCTGTCTATATGTCCCTTTTTATTCGACTTAGTGGTGCGGTTGCTGATCCCAACTGTGGGGTGATCTTACTCGGGATTATTCAGTAAGGGGTTGACCCAGTCTTGTGTTGCAGGGGATTGGGAGTAATCCTTGGTATAGTGATCTAGGCCACGTACTGTGACAGGTGGTACCCCAGTGCCTAGTCATTTGTTGGAAATCCATTCTCCGTACGCGCCTTTTACAATTTTTGTTTGTATAACCCACTTTGTGGCTAGTAGCTGGAATTTAATAGATGTAACAATTTCGGCTATTCGAATAAGTATTTATATAAAGACCCTATTATAATATCATAGGATTTTATAAAAAGTGTTTTAGATATCGTAAGGTAAAAACCGGACATGTTTATTTGTGGCGTGGTCTTACGAGATGCTTTTGATTTCAAAGGATTTTGAAACTTTGATAATCAATTTGGGTGTATTTCTCTCACGCTGGTATTCCAGACTGACTTGTGTGTTATTTTACTATAATGCTCGAATTAGATCGAGTATTATAGATTACAGGAAAGGATGCTATGGAGCTCAGGAGAGAAGCTGGAGTCTGAGACGTATTACCGTACTTGTTTATATCCGCTGTTGTGATTGTTTGAAATTGTCAGGCTGTTAATTGTTGTTTGTTTGTGATACTCTGATGGTATGTTGTATAAAACAGATATAGTCTCCATTTTGTGTAAAGATCTGATATTACGTATTATATTTTGTTCCGCTGCGATCTTTGAGATTCTGTTATTATTTAGTTCCTTCTTTCTTCCGTCTTCTTCTTTTCCCTCAACTATCTGTCTTTTCCGGCACTCGATCGTCGGCATATTATATTGTGGCGTATTTTGTGTCGATTTTCGAGGGTCGAGAAGGGCGGGTCGTCACATGACTACACCATCGACATCGGCCGCTACCACGACCTATCACCATGCCTCGACTTCGGCAATCCTACCTCGCAAGCGCCAGCGATGAACTGCCCCTCCACAACTTCGACCTCGGCCCCATCGCTTCGGCATGCCCCTCGTACGCGCGCACGAAATCCAAATACGAGCTTCCCTCTACGCGGCCTCGCACTCCCGAGCACGAAACCCTAGCTTGTGCCGCCCCTTAATGATGCCTCGTGCCCCTGCGTGCGTATAACACCGCCTTCCCCCACTCGCGATTGCAGACATCACGAGTCCAACTCGCGACCTTACCTATTTCGATTTCGAACGCGGATCCACCGCATTTCCCTTTCTCTTTTTTTATCTTCGTTCGATCTCTCGACAATGAGGAAGAAGGGCTCGGGTTTTAAAAACGAGAAAGGTAGCGCGTCTGAATAGTTTGCGTGAAAAATTGGACTAGCTTATGAAGAAAGGAACTGCTTTGATTTGTTTTATAATTTTTATTTAATTATAGAATGTCTCGTTCGCATACCTCAAAATCTTGAACCCCTATCGAGGCATGCCGCTTGACATTTACAGTGTTATGCCCTCATTCCAAGCACAATGGAAAAGATTTCAAGTCCAAATTCAATCGTATGGAGAAGATAGCTTTTTGGATCCAGTTATTATATTGAATTTCAATATTAATTCAGCGCGTTTATATATCGCATGCTTACACAAGAACTACAAATACTACGAAAATTAAAATCCGATAATAATACAATATTACGGATCCAATGAAACTAGTTTCGTCGAAATCCGAGACTGTGTCGTGGAAGGCTATTTTTAAACGTCAATTTAAACGACACATTTTCAAAACTTAACAAAACATTACCAAATTCAATTTCAACACTTTTACTATCTTCAATACTATCGATATAAATTTTACAAACCCTTAAATTATTTTTAACGAGCATAAATTCTAGATTCTACATTTGACCCAATTTCCATTAATTAAATCCAATAATTAAATTTTCAAATAATAGTGATATTTGAAATTTAAGTTACAAACTAACTTTTAAATATTAAAATCAATTAATTATCCCAATTTAAATTGTCCAAAATTCCGGGACGTCACATTCCTTCCCCCCTTAAAAGAATTTCATCCCCGAAATTGCTTGTTAAGAAGAATGATCCAATACCCATTATAATTTTCCAAAACAAACAGTTTTATCAACTTGCCATAACATATCTTTTATTATAGACCCACTATTACTTCAACCAACTTCCCAAAACCTTCTATAGTTTCCAACAACATTATTTACTCCACTTATTCAAATTTAAATTTAAATCCAAATTTAAATTATCAAAACTTTCTCAAAAAATTTCTAACCCTCTAAATTTCCAAAAAAATTCGCCAGCGTGTCCTTTGCGCGGCTAGCTCGGTACAACTACAAAATGCCTCTATGGGCCCCAAGATTTCAAAAGAAAACAAAAGCCAAGTGGCTAGACTAGAAAATCATCAAATTTCATACAGAAATTTAAATACATACCTTTGTCGAGCAAATTTCAATTTATCCTCTGAAATTAAAAATTCCAAATTCACTTTCCTAATCCTTTAGTTCCAACCAAACAATTAGTTCCAATTGCCATTTTCAGGACTCCTTATTTCAATTTCAATTTGAAATCATTTTGTTGCTAATGAAATTTTTTTCAAAAATTTTCTATCTCCCAAAATTTTCGAAATTTTTTGGCAAAGTTTCCTTTGTACGGAGAAGCTTTTGCAATTTGACAAGAGATATAAATATATATACATTGACCCACACGGTCGGAAAACCAAAAACAATTCAAATTTCCTATTTTTATTACGTAGACGTACCTTTATTTAGCATTTTTAAGCAAGCGTCTTATTATTTTAGCAATTAGTGCACTCAAATCCAGCCAAACGGCTTCCCGGTACCTGTACTTACTCAATTCAAACATGTAAGTACTAAATCTACGAAATTTACTAACATTTCACTTACTTTCAATAGCTAAACACATGCATTTCATAAGCAACATACACCAAACACTTTCCATAAGCAATTTATATGATTTCAAAAATAATTCAATTGCTTTCAACCAATTCATATGCCATTTTATTCAATTATAATGGTTTACACTTCAATTTCTTACATTCAATTTATTTTTAATCCAAAAAGCTCATGTTCAACTCAATTGATTTCAAAATCAATTTTATTTCACCTTTATCAATTCATAGAATTTTATTTAATCTCGTTTTCGTTAAACGACAATTTTTTTCTACGCGAGTCGACTATATTCATGTGAATAAATAATTACTTAAACTTATAACCATTTTAAATTCATTCCAACTCAATTTATATTAAATTCCATCCCATTTCTAGTTTATTCACCAACCATACATTTGCATTTCATCTCATCTTCGCATTGGTTTCATTTTAAAACCATTTCATTGAGCTTGACAGCATTCCGGAATTTAATACTCACATCTGAGTTAATTCCGGAATTTAAACGCTCGATGAAATTCATTTGAGTTAATCTCACTCACATCTGGAATTTCCATTTAATTTAAATAGTTTAAATTTAAATGAATGATTGATTGGTTGAATGTGAATATTATTATCAGTCTGGATATGATATTTTATCTGTTATGCTAACATCTGTGGATGCAGGGAAAACAGATTGGAGGGATCCAACTGGATTCCTCACAATATAGAAAATTATTTTCATAATTGATGATGTGTTTATTTATATACTGTGATAGATTAATTTGAAAATTTAATTGTGCTGTGCTATGATTAGATCTGTGTGGTTAATGCCCTGCCATTACCCCGCTATATCTCGTAGAGGATTTCTACCGCTACGATTTTTCCATATATCCCCGAAATATAGCCTTTCCGCTTTAATCCCTGCTATTTCCACTATATCCCGTTATTTCCGCTATATTCCGCTTTTTCCGCTATATCATTTTTAATAAAATGAATTGAAAAATTGCATTTATACATTATAAAATTATGAAATTAATTTATTTGATTTAATTTTTGATATATTTCTAGAAATGAAAATAACCTAATATTCTACCAAATTCAAATATGTTATATGCAGTTTTTTGTTTATTTAAAGTATATTCGCAAGCGTTTTTTTTAAATTATTTATGTATTATTTAGAATTCAATTGAATGATAATTTTTTATTTAATTACCATTTATATATTTTTAAAAACATTAAGTACGAGTTTTATATGCTATTTTAGAACCATCCGCTATATCCCGCTATATCCTCGCTGCTTCCTCGCTATGATTATTTGCACCTCTACCGCTTTGAATCTACCGAGCGCATTAACTGCACAAGATTGGATGAATACAATCTGGGAATTTAAAATATAAATAGAATAAATTGGGTTTAAAAGGAAATAAAAGAAATTTTTAAGTAATGAATTTAGGGAAAATTAAATTCAAGAAATTGGTTTGGAATTTGAAGTGTTTATGAAATTTTTATTTAAAAGGAAATGTGAAATTAAAATTTATAAATTGGGTTTATAAATGAAGTGGGATATTTATCAGGGATAAATATTGAAAGTATAGGTTTACGATAGGATTTTTATAAGAAGTATAAATTGCTTAAAAATAATAGTAAGATTATTTTTAAAGGATGGGAAGTGTACTTTTTACTGGAAATTTAGTATGTTTTAAAGAAAATCCTTCAAAATATAAATGGACAGTTTAAAATGTGTTTTAGAATATTTTAGAAAGAAATATTATTTTAATTGTTTAAAGTGTAAGTAAACATTTATTTAAGTAATTATGGTATTTAATTATCTTAAAGGTAAAGTAGTATTAAGTTTTCAAAGGGAATTTTAATAAAAATAACCGATAGAATAACTTCATATAAAAAGGAAAATTTTGATTTAAGTTAATCAAGAAACTTTTATAGATTTCAAAAGTATAATTTGGATTAAAAAAATTTGGTAATCATATTTTAAATATTTAAGTATATTTTGGAAGTGATTTCCAGGAAATAGAAATGTGTTTAAAAATAAGGAGTTTATTTTTAAAGCGTGGAAAGGAATTTACGGGATTTAAACGTACATTTGAGTTGGTATAAATCAAGTTGGATTTACAAAAAGGTTCTTTGGTTATTCTGAAATGGAAATGTAGTTCCCTGAAAAGCCAAGTACGTTTCAAAATAGAATTCTAAGTAAAACATTAAAAAGTTTAAATTGGTTTTTAATGGAATGTTTTAAGAAATAATTATTTTAAGTTGTAAAAAATTTAAAAGTAAATATTTATTAAATTAGTATAATAATAATTATTTTAAAGGGTTAATTGGTATTATGTTTTAAAAGGATATTATTAATATTTATATTTTATAAAATGGATTTATTTTAAAGATAGTTTGGTTGAAGTTTTATTTGAAACTAGTATAGAATTTTGTAACTCCTCTTTTAAAATTAGTTTAAACTTAACCTTTATTTTATAATTAGCTTACATTTTATAAAGTATTTGGACTTGGTTATTTTCAATGGAAATAGAAAATGTTTGGGAAAATTTATTTCATAAAAAGGAAGATGGTTTTAAAACTGTTTTCAAAGGGTTTGAAAGTGGGAATATATGTTGGAAAGAAATTTTGAGATTAATAAATAATTTGGGAAATTATTTGTTGTTTAATGGATGTTTGTGAATGTTACTTGATAGTTAAATAACCGACTATCAATATTGGCCAATGCGTTGATCATTTCGAAGAGACCGGGATCGGGATTAATTTCTCGAAAACCATTTCGATCCGGTTTGTACGTTTTCCTGGGTAAAACGAGTTCAAAGTCAAAGATGGAGCAGTGAAGTGCAAGGGCTAGTTGCTACTAATCCCGAGGATGATTCCAAAATGGATGTAGTAGGAGTAGTGCCTTCGATTCCGTTCGTGCCCGGGACGGACTTGTATGGATGAATGCTTTCGGAACATCGTTAGGTGGACGACGGGCATTCTAAGTGAAACATTCTAAAAGGGTAATGCTTAGGCTCAAGACTTATCGATCGGGAATGACTGAAAATCAGGGGATATGCAGCAAGGCTATGTGGGTAGCACCCATTAGGGTAAGGTTATCCCTGTCTAGATGTCCCTTTTTATTCGGCTTAGTGGTGCGGTTGCTGATCCCAACCGTGTGGTGATCTTACTCGGGATTATCCAGTAAGGGGTAGTCCCGGTCTTGTTTTGCAGGGGATTGGGAGTAATCCTCGGTACGGTGATCTTGGCCACGTACTGTGACAGGTGGTACCCCAGTGCCTAGTCATTAGTTGGAAATCCATTCTCCCTACGCGCCTTTTACGATTTTTGTTTGTGTAACCCACTTTGTAGCTAGTAGCTGGAATTTAATGGATGTAACAATTTCGACTATTTGAATAAGTATTTTTACATAGACCCTATTATAATATCAGAGGTTTATAAAAATTGTTTTAGCTATCGCAAGGTAAAAACCCGACATGTTTATTTGCGGCGTGGTCTTACGAGATGCTTTTGATTTCAAAGTATTTTGAAACTTTAATAATCAATTTGGGTGTATTTCTCTCACGTTGGTATTCCAGACTGACTCGGGTGTTATTTTATTATAATGCTCTGGTCAGACCGAGTATTATAGATTACTAGAAAGGATGCTGTGGAGCTCAGGAGAGGAGCTGAAGTCCGAGACGTATTACCGTATTTGTTTATATCCGCTGTTGTGATTGTTTGAAATTGTCAGGCTGGTAATCGTTGTTTGTTTGTGATACTCTGATGGTATACTGTATAAAACAGATATAGTCTTCATTTTGTGTAAATATATGATATTATGTATTATATTTCATTCCGCTGCGATCTATGAGATTCTGTTATTATTTAGTTCCTTCTTTCTTCTACCTTCTTCTTTTCCCTCAACTATTTGTCTTTTCCGGCACTTGATCGTCGGCATATTATATTATGGCGTATTTTATATCGATTTTCGAGGGTCGAGAAGGCGGGTTGTCACATGTGGTATCAGAGCTTAGGTTAGCGATAACCTTGGCTCTAGTGGGGAAATTACTCATTGAACAGAGTCCATAGTACTCTAGAATGAGTTTGAGTGTAATAATAGATATGAGAATGTACTTGTTAGTGAATATAAAAACCGTTTTTATACTGTGTTGGCTGATTGGTTGAGTATTTATGAATTCTGGTCGGTACGGGAAGTACAACCGTATCGATAGGGTTTCGAAACTCTTAAACAAGATAAACCGACATGGTATTATTTTTAAAGTGGGTTAATGAAATAATTTCCCCAAAATTATATTTTGATATAAACGAAATAATTTTCTGAAATTATTATATATATTTGGATGTTTGGTTGTTAATATTATAATCAAATATAAGAATCTAAAATTTGAAATGGTTTACCAATTTGAATTATCTAAGTATGGTTTAAATAAAAAGGAGTGTAGCTAATTTTTGATATAATCCAGAATTTGAATCCCGAAAATTTTGAAAAATGTTTAAAAACGAAATTAAACAAGTTTGGGAATTTAAAATCTTGGAAATGTTTTCCAAAGTGTTTGAAGGCAATGCTGGAGTATTATTTTGGGAAATATTTTTAAATGGAAGCTGTTTTGAAAGGAATTTATGGAAGTGAGGAAGCACTGAACTAACTTCAGTCGCTGGAAAATAATCCTGAGATGATGGCCACGTCACGAGAATTCATTTTCGAGTTTCTAAAGTGATGGATTGCTACCGGGGTGATGGGTTATGATATTTGTTTGGACTTGTCGGGTATACAAGTTGTTTTAGAAATTTCAAAAAAAAACAAAAGAAATTGCTTTGGTAAAAACAGATTGTTTTGGAATCTGGAGATTTGATTTGATATATGTGTTGATTATTCTTTCACAATAGTTTTGGAATAAATCGGGCAATTGAATTCTGGGAATCCTATTTAAAAATATAAATGTGAAGGTCAAAATGAATCAATTGTTGAACCTGTAAGCTGAGTTGATTTAAATAAGAAAGGAAAAATGAAAATTTTACTCTTGGAATTAAAATTTAACTTGAGTAAGTGAAAGTAAATAAGATATATTTGAATTTAACTTAAGATAGGTTAAATAAAATTGAAATTGAAATTGAATTAAATTGAATATAAAGTTTAAATGTAAAATGATTATAATTGTGTAATGAAAATTTATATCCATAAGCTATTAAGTTTATATATATAATATGGAATTGTGATTATAAGGTGAAAATGACTCAAATGAGCAATATAAGCTTTTAAATAAATAAGTTGGTGAACTTATGAATAGGAGATGAATTGTAAAACCTAAATAGAAACGGTTGAATGTTATGATAAAAAGAATGGAAAGTTTAAGAATTAAATTCTAAATGAAATGTAAATTGAGATAAGGCAAGTGAAATATAAAAGGTGAATGGACTTAAGTCAGTAAATAAGGCTTGAACTTATATAAAAGAAGAAATAAAATTGAATCGGATTGAATTTAACTTAGACTAAGAGAATTTAGTTGAATATGAATCGAATTAAATTCAAAACTCAGTTGTGTTATAAATACCATTGAATAGAATTAAATTCTTATTTAAAATAGTATAGGAAATGGTATGAATTTAAGTTGGCTAAATAAAATTTGGTTGAACTTGAATTAGAATCGGAAAAGAATTGGATTGAAAGGAAATCTAATTTAGTTGAAATGATATTGAATGAAGTAAATGCTCACTCAACTAAATCCAAAGGAATTGTTTGAAGATGAATTTAGTGCAAGCTAAATTAAATGGAAATTGTATTGGAATGAATAAAATTTTGGTAGCTTGTTAAAATTTAAAAAGCAAAATAAAACCCAGTTCTGGTTTAGAATCATTGGAATGGTTATGTTATTAATAAAATAAATTCAGAATGAATTTATAAGGTGAATTAAATTTTAAAATGGATTGAGTAAGTAAAAAAAATTGAATTAAAATTTGTAAATGGATTGGAATTTGATTGGGTAAGAATCAAATTAAAATGAAAATAAAACTGATGTAAGAAGAAATGGAGTTATTTTGGAGTTGAAATAACTTAAGTAAATTGGAAAATTATTGTGGTCGAGCTTTATAAGGGGTCTTGAATGAAATTTGTTTAGATAATAAAATTTTAAATGCAAGTGAAAGGAGTTTAGTTAATTATTGTGATAAAATAAGAATGTATGAGTTGTACATAATCCAGAATGGAATGATATTAATATAAAATTGAGTTGGATAATGAATTTGGAATGTGAGAATCTAGATTTGATTTAACAATTGTGATGAAGTAAAAAAAATATTTGGGGCATGAATAATTCCAATATAAATCCATGTTGGAATTGATTTTAAATGGTATAGGTAAGAAAAGGTTATTTGTTTGAATAACAGCAACTTGCATAGAAATTAGTCGTCTTGCCGTAAACGAAAGTGAATGAATTAAGAGAAGTAAATAGAATTGGTTTTTGAATCAATTGGAATGGATTGAAATTTTATTAAGTGGATTTGTATATAAATGCAAGTGAATCATAAAAGAAATGCAAATATATCAAATTGAAAATAAAATTTGATTGTGAATCAATTTGGAAATGAATTGAAGTAAAGTGATGTAAGCAAAGCATATGTAACCATATTGAAGTGAAAATAAATTGGTTATGATGAATATGAATTGAGTATAGAAAACTTGGGTGTAAATTCTTTTGAGTAGAGTAAATGAAATATGGATTTGCAAAGGAGATTAGAATATTATTAAAAACGTGTGGGTTATTTATATAGATGGATAACTTGTAGGATTTCGAAAATTGTTGTGTGGGCTTTGAAGTTGACCCAATTTTCAGTGATTAAATCCGATAATTAAATTTCCAAATAATAGTGATATTTGAAATTTAAGTTACAAACTAACTTTTAAATATTAAAATCAATTAAATATCCGAATTTAAATTGTCCAAAATTCCGGGCCGTCACAAAAAGTGGAGCAAAGGTGGTTTCTTCTGGATGTTTATTGATGGTAAGAAGGTTTCATTTGTTCTTGGTGGATTATTCTTGTATTAGCTTGGTTTTGGGATGAGTTTATTCACCAATTTATAGTACGTATTATGTTGTATATGTTTGTGTATAAATATAAAGTGAATGAACTAATTAAACTTATATCTTTAGACCCCCTTGCTTTTGAAAGAAAATGACATATTATTGAATATGCGCTTATATGATTTTTGTTTGATGATAATAAACATATATACATTCGTTTAAATGTATTTGTTAATATACTATTTTATTTTCACAGATTAAATAAATATTTGCTGAATAAAATAAATAACACGGAATTTGAATTCAAACGAATATTTTATTCAAACAAATATTTATTACAATTTTGAATAGTACAAATTCAAGCACTCACTATTCACTATACAACTTTGATACAAATTCAATTACATCACTATTTTACACATTTACCTCACTACATATCACTCACACTCGTATTTTTATCTTCAACTTCATTCCAGTTAGAATCCAGCATCTGAGCAATCTGCAAAAATATACACTAACGTAGTAAAATTGAAAAAGAAATATTTTTGCAATATAAAATAAAACGTGAATTTTGAAAATGATATTTGCCTCAGTTATTTGGGTTGTTCGTCATCATTTAAATTTGAATTCATCATACATGAACAACTTGTGACATACACAGTGTATCACTGTATATGCCACAAGGCCGTGCACACCGATATATACACTTGATAATGTTACAGGGACAGGTGAGCACAGGTCAAACCCAAATGAAAAGCCGGGTTCAACTCACGTGCAGTATATTCAAAATCACGACTCAAGCATAAGGTCAAACCCGAGTTTTTTGAAACTGGATTCAACTCAAGTAAAATTTCAAAAATCAACAAGAAGTGGCCAAGAACTCAACAATGTCTGGACAACATAAATGAACAGTGCAAGCATGAAGTATGCACAGCAAATAATGTACACCACTGAACAAGTATGGCAGCAGGCAAGTGCACAACTTCAATAGTCTCAAGGCTACAACACCAAGTATACATGGATGCATATTACAAGACAGTTTGCAAGCAAGTTCAAGTGATGAAGCACTACAACTCAAAGAGCTCAAATGCAAACATGAAGCAAGCAGCGACCGAAGACAAAGCATAATCAATGTGAACACATGAACCACAAGAGAGATCAACAAGCACATAAATGAAGTCTTTACACATGGTATGAAGAACACAAGGCTCGAACTAAAGTATGGAACAAATGCAACTTGGACCGAAACAAACTAAGACCACAACAAAAACAGAATCGATCAACAATGCACAAATGACACAAGCAAGAGAAGTATAACCATCATGACCAGAGAGTGAGGCCGAATAAAGTGAAAATTGGATCGAGCAAGTGCAGACACGAGTGGTGGTACAGCAGTAAAGAAAATGCCGTGATATGCAGAAGTATAAACACCACATTAAATTCAAGTGACTCGGCAATGCTTGAAGACTACAGCAAACACAGAGTCAACACAAATGCAAATGCACAAGTATCAATATATAATGATCAAGATGCTTCATAGTACAACATATAAAATGAATCATACAGTTTCAATGCTAACTGCTCAAGTAAAGTGAAGGAACAAGACCGAACGAGCAAGCTAACCGGCAAATGAACAGAGGAAACAAGGTCAGAGTACGATGCAACATTTTCAAAATGCACAAATATGCTATGCAATGAATATCAAGCGATACAACTGCAAGTATCAAAACCAGGATTGAACAACTACAAGTACAGGTTCAAGGCCAGAATGACAAAGTGTATGCAACTGCAGGAAGTCAACTAGAGAATTCATGAATGTATACATGAATCAAGCTACAGCATGAACAAGACTACATGAACACAGTGATGGCCGAGAGATGCAGTCAAGTCAAAATGCCGAAGTTCAAATAATGTCATCAGAAATTCACAAAATCAAAATATATAACCAATTCAAAGCCGCAAGTCAAAACCATGGTAGCAAACGTAATTGACCAAGTCACGAATCAACAACGTGACTATCAAGCAAAGAAAGTATATTCATATGAAAAAGTCAGTGAAATCTCAATCATCAAAGAGAAATCAAACGGCCGAAGACAAATTCAAACAATTTTATACGAACGCAAAAATAGGAATTCGAATCCTATATAAACCCTAAGATCATCATCGGCATATGTATCGAATTCCAGAAAGCACAAAATCAGTAAAGCAAAAGGATATAATTACATACCGGAATTCGATCAACGAAGCAGCCGCGGTGAGCAAATCAAAGAGCATCGAAGTCGAACAGTATCAAAGGTCGGCGCTTCAATTTGCAAGAACCCTAGTTTGAATCGAAAGGAGGAAAGCCCTAATTTTGCAAAGAGGTACGAACGAAAGAACAACGGCCGCCATCTCCAAATAAAGGAACAAAGAAAGGAACAGGTTAAAATATAAAAGGGGGGCCGGCCTATTATTTTAAGGGCTTTGTATTTTATATATTAATTAGGGTTTTTGAGTTTAAATTGTTTTTAATTTGTATTTTCTTTTTAAACCGTTTTAAATTTCTAGTCGTGTGACTAGGGGACAAGCTACGTGGCGTAGCTTGAGAATTCGCAACTCGGTGGTTGAGTTGTGGCAAGGTTTTGAGCGTAGATTTAGATTAGTCAATAGCGGGTATAGCGAGTTTACGTGTGTAAGCGAGGGACTATCTAATTTCTAGTAGAAACCTTGGGGGCAGCACGTAGGCAGGGTTTTGCCGAAGCTGGGTAAATTCTGTGTTGTTCTGTTTTTTCTGTTATTCATATTCTACGATATCTGTGCTGCTATTCTGTGATCTGAATTGAATATTTTATAAGCTTCCGCGATTAATTTTTATAATTAACACTATCACCCTATTCACCCCCCCTCTAGGGTGAAATCGATCCTACAAGTGGTATCAGAGCAAGGTCTAGAAGTCAACATTTGTTTTAAAAATTCGATTTTTTTCTGAAAAAATCAGTTTTGTTTTAAAAATTTGAATTTTTAAAATGGCTTCTTTTAATAATGCTTTTGCAGAGGGTCAGTCGATAGTTAGACCACCAATGTTCAATGGTGAATATGCTTTTTGGAAAAATAGGATGAAATTTTTTCTAAAAACCATTGACGCTTGGGATATTGTTGAGACAGGTTATAGAACTCCAACTATAACTGTAGATAATCAGGAAATAGAGAAACCAAAGGAACAATGGACAGAACTTGAAATAAATTACAGAATACTAATGCCAAAGCTATGAATTCTATTATCTGTTCATTGGATCAATTTGAATTTAATCGTGTCTCACATTGTCTAACTGCGCAGGAAATATGGCACACACTCGAAGTGACTCACGAAGGAACATCTCAAGTCAAAGAATCTCGCCTTGCAATGCTAATCAGCGAATACGAGAACTTCAAAATGGCGAAGGAAGAAAATGTCAAAGAGATGTACGGACGACTTTCCAATATCGTATACAAATCAAAAGCTCTCGGAAAAACATACACCGAATTAGAAATAGTCCGGAAAATCCTCAGAGTCCTTCCACGAAGCTTTGAAGTAAAAGTAAATGCCATACAAGAATCGAAAGATTTAAAACAACTCAAAGTTGAAGAACTCATCGGAAATCTCACCACATATGAGCTAGAGATGAAATTCAAAGAAGAGCGTGAAGGAGGAGATACTCGAAAGAAATCGATAGCTCTCAAAGGAACAACTAAAAGTGATGACGATGACGATGATGATGGTGCAGAAGAACTAGAGTTGTTGATAAAGAAATTCAAAAAGTGGAATCACAAACACGGAAATCCAGCTCAAAATCAGGAATTGAAAAGCATAATAGGCAAAGCATTTGACCATTCAGAAGAACAGAAGATCATTTGTTATAATTGCAACAAACCCGGTCATATCAAGCCCGATTGTCCACAAATTAAGTCCAGCCATGGAAAGAAACTTAAAAAGAAAAGTTTTGCAGGCACTTGGGATGAAATAGACGAGAATGATCAAAGCACTGGCAGTGAAAGCGAAAAGGCAGAATTGTGTCTTCGAGGTGATACAACTGACAGTGACGATGACGAGCCAAGTGAGGTATCAAAACTTACCCATTCTGAGTTGCTTATATATTTTCATGAAGCAAACGACTGTTTTGAACGACTTAGGAAAAAATACGCCAAACTTGAATCTCAAAAGGATACTTTGATAGAATGTAATGAACAACTTGACCAATTAGTTAAAACCTATCAGAGTAGGATCCCTAAGTGTGATAAGTGTCCAACATTCGAAGAGGAAATTAAAAAAATCAGAAATCAACATAAAATCACTTGAAAATGAAATTCTGATTTTAAAGGAGAATGAAAATACTAGGAGAGAGAACTCTATTAAAAAGTGCACACAATTGTTAAACGAAAATGAATCTCTCAAAACACAAGTCCAACATTTATCAACGACTTTAGATAAATTTTCAAAAAGTGAAAAATCGTTGAATATGCCATTAGGAAAGAAAACTGGTAATACGGTTAGACAAGGACTTCGATATAATAATTCAAAAACTGTTGAAAGCAATATTAAGCAAGTTAATTCTATGTGCACAATTTGTAGAAAATATGGACACAATCACAATAATTGTTGGTATAGACCCAAACATGTGAAAACTATACCGATTTGGGTTCCAAAAGGCACAAATATAAAATCTCTCAAAGTTAAACAAATTTGGGTGCCGAATGGAACAATTATAAATAGTTTTGGGTCTCCACAAAATTATTTTTATAATTATTCTGCCACTAACAACCATGGACCTATAAAAACAAATAGGTCACATAAATCTTTTCCCGTGTAGGTGTGGTGGCAGGCTAAGGAACAACAACGGTGTTCTCTGGATTTTGGCTGTTCCAGAAACACAACGGACGACAAAGCAAAGTTCCTTAGCCTAGTATAAAGGTGTCAGAATCACAATGGACAGTGACGCAAAATACCGTAAAGGTAAAACAGGTAATGGTATACTTATTTGAACGATATATTAAATGTGATAATCTACACCGTATTCTGAATTAAAATCAGCCAATATTGAGATGTTGAAATGATAATGATTGCTCATGAATATAGTTGTTTGTTCTATGAATCTAAGATTGAAACTATGATATGTGTTTAATTGTTAACACAGTTTCAATTCAACTCCAAGAGAGTTTCAATGTTGAAAATAATTATGAGATAATTTGTTGAAATTTCACAATCTGGTCTTTGACATTCAACTAGTGAATATTGAGTGAAATTTAAATTCAGATGCAGATTACACTGGTAATATAGTTAATAGAAAAATTACTAGTGGAACGTGATTAATTTTGTAACATTCATTTGCTGCATCGTTTTTCAAAGAAAATATCTGCATATTTTTCACTTGAAATAATTTTTATTAAAAACCCCTTCTAGAAAATCATTTTTGACCGTGTAATCAGATTAGTTATTTAAGAAAATTTGATTTTATAACTATTTTTGAATTGGTTTTAATTAACTATATTAACTAATCCGACCCCCTACTAATTATCTGAAAAGATATATAGTGATTGAAAATAAGATGAGTGTTGATATTAATCATATATGATGACTTGAGAAAGTATAATTAGAAAATTTCTTTAGAAATTTAAACAAGAGTTATAAAAACTTTTTTGTTGATAAATATTCCATGACCATTTCTATTCCTTTCATTTTTCTATCGACCATCACTCATCAAAATTCTATATAGCATGTCAATATGTGGTATTTTAAATGGGAAACCATTTGTGCTTTAATTTACTATATTTTTAGCCATAAAAAATAAATATCCAAAGTATTCACTCTCATTTAAAAGTCCTCACGGTAATGCATGGGTGAATTACTTGGATTTTTGATTATGTGCTTTCATGCTCATTTAAAAGTCCTCACGATTATGCATGTATGGAACACATATCAAAATTAATGGATTAAATAGACAAGTTGATTCTAATCCCATTTAAAAGTCCTCACGGTTATGCGTGGTTAGAAGATACTTGAATTTTTTTTGAAATAAAAAAAATTATGAATACTACTAATCTCATTTAAAAGTCCTAACGGTTATGCATGGTTAGTAGATATTCAAATTTCCTGAAATAAATATACCACAAATAGACACAACTATATGGTTTTATCTGTTGAAATCATTCCTATCATTCTAAAGTGGAATATGCGTCAATTAAAGTATTTATGATTTTTGTTTGATTTTTATCGAAATTTAATACTTATATTCAATTAAGTTTTAATGTTGAATTAATATCGATCACTTTATCTCTATTTTCTCTAACACTATTATTCTTTTGCTGATAACAAAAGGGGGAAAGAAAAGTTAAGATTTTGTCAAATAAAATCAAGCAAAGGTCAAATAATTTTCTTTTTGCATCTAGACTCATTTGCATATTTTTATTTGTATGCATATATGTAGGGGGAGTATTGTGTAGAGAGGGAGCATTCAAATAGGGAGAGAAAATTAGAGCATATCAATGATCAAATACATTTAACATATTCAAAATCTTAAATATATGTTTGTTATCATCAAAAGGGGGAGATTGTTGAATATGCGCTCATATGATTTTTGTTTGATGATAATAAACATATATACATTCGTTTAAATGTATTTGTTAATATACTATTTTATTTTCGCAGATTAAATAAATATTTGCTGAATAAAATAAATAACACGGAATTTGAATTCAAACGAATATTTTATTCGAACAAATATTTATTACAATTTTGAATAGTACAAATTCAAGCACTCACTATTCACTATACAACTTTGATACAAATTCAATTACATCACTATTTTACACATTCACCTCACTACATATCACTCACACTCATATTTTTATCTTAAACTTCATTCCAGTTAGAATCCAGCATCAGAGCAATCTGCAAAAATATACACTAACGTAGTAAAATTGAAAAAGAAATATTTTTGCAATATAAAATAAAACGTGAATTTTGAAAATGATATTTGCCTCAGTTATTTGGGTTGTTCGTCATCATTTAAATTTGAATTCATCATACACGAACAACTTGTGACATACACAGTGTATCACTGTATATGCCACAAGGCCGTGCACACCGATATATACACTTGATAATGCTACAGGGACAGGTGAGCACAGGTCAAACTCAAATGAAAAGTCGGGTTCAACTCACGTGCAGTATATTCAAAATCACGACTCAAGCACAAGGTCAAACTCGAGTTTTTTGAAACTGGATTCAACTCAAGTAAAATTTCAAAAATCAACAAGAAGTGGCCAAGAACTCAACAATGTCTGGACAACATAAATGAACAGTGCAAGCATGAAGTATGCACAGCAAATAATGTACACCAGTGAACAAGTATGGCAACAGGCAAGTGCACAACTTCAACAGTCTCAAGGCTACAACACCAAGTATACATGGATGCAGATTACAAGACAGTTTGCAAGCAAGTTCAAGTGATGAAGCACTGCAACTCAAAGAGCTCAAATGCAAACATGAAGCAAGCAGCGACCGAAGACAAAGCATAATCAATGTGAACACATGAACCACAAGAGAGATCAACAAGCACATAAATGAAGTCTATACACATGGTATGAAGAACACAAGGCTCGAACTAAAGTATGGAACAAATGCAACTTGGACTGAAACAAACAAAGACTATAACAAAAACAGAATCGAGCAACAATGCACAAATGACACAAGCAAGAGAAGTATAACCATCATGACCAGAGAGAGGGGCCGAATAAAGTGAAAATTGGATCGAGCAAGTGCAGACACGAGTGGTGGTACAGCAGCAAAGAAAATGCCGTGATATGCAGCAGTATAAACACCACATTAAATTCAAGTGACTCGGCAATGCTTGAAGACTACAGCAAACACAGCGTCAACACAAATGCAAATGCACAAGTATCAATATATAATGATCAAGATGCTTCGCAATACAACATACAAAATGAATCATACAGTTTCAATGCTAACTGCTCAAGTAAAGTGAAGGAACAAGACCGAACGAGCAAGCTAACCGGCAAATGAACAGAGGCAACAAGGTCAGAGTACGATGTAACATTTTCAAAATGCACAAATATGCTATGCAATGAATATCAAGCGATACAACTGCAAGTATCAAAACCAGGATTGAACAACTACAAGTACAGGTTCAAGGCCAGAATGACAAAGTGTATGCAACTGCAGGAAGTCAACTAGAGAATTCATGAATGTATACATGAATCAAGCTACAGCATGAACAAGACTACATGAACACAGTGATGGCCGAGAGATGCAGTCAAGTCAAAATGCCGAAGTTCAAATAATGTCATCAGAAATTCACAAAATCAAAATATATAACCAATTCAAAGCCGCAAGTCAAAACCGTGGTAGCAAACGTAATTGACCAAGTCACGAATCAACAACGTGACTATCAAGCAAAGAAAGTATATTCATATGAAAAAGTCAGTGAAATCTCAATCATCAAAGAGAAATCAAACGGCCAAAGACAAATTCAAACAATTTTATACGAACGCAAAAATAGGAATTCGAATCCTATATAAACCCTAAGATCATCATCGGCATATGTATCGAATTCCAGAAAGCACAAAATCAGTAAAGCAAAAGGATATAATTACATACCGGAATTCGATCAACGAAGCAGCCGCGGTGAGCAAATCAAAGAGCATCGAAGTCGAACAGTATCAAAGGTCGGCGCTTCAATTTGCAAGAACCCTAGTTTGAATCGAAAGGAGGAAAGCCCTAATTTTGCAAAGAGATACGAATGAAAGAACAACAGCCGCCATCTCCAAATAAAGGAACAAAGAAAGGAACGGGTTAAAATATAAAAGGGGGGGCCGGCCTATTATTTTAAGGGCTTTGTATTTTATATATTAATTAGGGTTTTTGAGTTTAAATTGTTTTTAATTTGTATTTTCTTTTTAAACCATTTTAAATTTCTAGTCGTGTGACTAGGGGACAAGCTACGTGGCGTAGCTTGAGAATTCGCAACTCGGTGGTTGAGTTGTGGCAAGGTTTTGAGCGTAGAGTTAGATTAGTCAATAGCGGGTATAGCGAGTTTACGTGTGTAAGCGAGGGACTATCTATTTTCTAGTAGAAACCTTGGGGGCAGCATGTAGGCAGGGTTTTGCCGAAGCTGGGTAAATTCTGTGTTATTCTGTTTTTTCTGTTATTTATATTCTGCGATATCTGTGCTGCTATTCTGTGGTCTGAATTGAATATTTTATAAGCTTCCGCGATTAATTTTTATAATTAACACTATCACCCTATTCACCCCCCTTCTAGGGTGAAATCGATCCTACACATATAACATCACTTTTATGACCTTCTATAATATGTTGCATGGTCTTGACGTTATTTTTATATGGGTTGGTTGTCTTGCATTTGAATTGATGCAAATATGAAAGTGTTTGTATAAAGATAGTCCTTATAAGTGCACTTTGAATCCCCTTGTGTTTAAACTTGTTTAATTGGCTATTTGTGAATATACTGTGAATATGTGTGTGTGTGTGCATGTGTGTGTATATGCATATATATATATATATTTATTACTATGTACACTTATAAATGTGTATAGGATAGCGAAGAATTGGTTTGGAAAGTTGTAAAATTTGCCAAACAAAGTTGTGAAAGTTAGAAGCGAATTAGTCGCTATGAATGCACTTTGAAAATACCTTTTGTTTGGTGATTTTTAAAGTTAACTTTGAAAGATATCCTTAAGTGTTTGTTTATTGTTTTAATAAGTTAAATATGTGTACTTATTACTATAAAAATATCAAAGTTTAAATCATTTTTTATAACCGGTTGAACAAAGTAGAAAACATTAGGAAGAAAAAGGTCGTTATAAATGTACTTTGAAAAAGCTTATGTTCAAGAACTTTTTTCATTAATTTTTGAGATATGCTTAGGGGTTACTTTCGAATGTTTTTAAGTAGCCTAAGTACACTACTGACTATGAAAAAAAATTGGATCAAAAATCAATGGTTTTAAGTGGTCAAAACATGCCACAAAGATCATGCATTTTCATGTTGTTCTCTATCTAGAACTTTAAATAGCACATATAAATGTTGTCTATAGCCTACTACAACACTTCTGCGCTTGTTGCAATATATTGTTTTAATGTGACATTCTCACTAGTTTTTCATGTTTTATATATGTTTATGGAATCTTTTTAGGGAGGTCTGATAACATGAATTAGGGTATGAAAAAAGATTAAAAGTTTTAATATATTTTTAATAATTAAATATTAATTTTTAAAGAAAAAGATTTCCTTTGTAGCATTTAAAATAAAAGTTTTTTAGGTAATTATAAATTAGTAATTTTTAAGTAATATTTTATAGATATTTAGAACCTATTTATAAGTATTTTTAAAGTGTGTGTGCATAACTTTGGAAAAGTTAAGTAATTAATAAAATGTCAGGTGGTTTTGTCATAACCATATGTTACAATAAAATGATTGAGTGGTTAACTAAAATTACATTACCCTTTTAAATAAGCGTAGCTATAATTAGATCTTTAAAAAGGATGTTTCAAAGATAACGACAAGTATAAAACAGTTTTGGGTTTATAGTAATAATGTTTTAAATAATGTTTTTTTTAACTCATTTAATTATACTTTTGGAAACATGAAATCTACTTTATGATTTTTGAATATTCTTGTACCATTGGGGATAAGAATATGGATACATTTTTAAGCGTTGAAAGAACAGAAATGAATAGTGAATAGTAGAAATGAATAGTGAAAGCGTAGAAATGAATAGTGAAATAGCAGTATACATATATATCTTTTGTAAAGGTGTTTTAAATATATATATATACAAGTATTTAAAAAGAAGTTTTATTAATACAATTATTAATTAGATAAAACGGGGATTAGAAGTTGCTTATGTGACTTAATCATGCTTTGTGTGTTTGCTTGTATATAGAAAGTATTTAATCGTATACTTAGCACTAAAAGCCAAAAAAGTAGATTTAATTAATTGAATACTATCATTGAAACCAGGTCAGTCCAAAGTGGGTTTAACAAGTAAATTTAAAAAAATTGTTTTGATCTTAGTTAAATCAATGAAGCCTGAATAGATTTTAGATCTAATCTCAAATATTTTTAATAAAATATTCATTTTATTTAATATGTTTTAACAAGGTTTTTTAATTTAAATTTAAATGTGCAAGTGTATCAAAATATACCTATATATATAACATTTACTGGTTAAAGTTAACTTAGTGAAGGAAACTATTCATTTCTCTCCTTAAAACTTATGCAATTATTTGAGAGAATATTTTACTATAATTAGAGAGAGAAACCTTTCGTTTCTCTCTTCAATTAAATTGATTAATTTATTAAATTTCATAAATGAAAATTTTATACACAACATAAATTATAAGTATATCCAAATTAGTGTATATTGCGTAAGGATAACAGACAAGAAGGTGCATAGTTAATACGACCATATGTACGTGTTGGCATTTACACCTCAACAAACCTGATCCCCCTTTACATATGCCTTTTTTCTAGGGTGTTGAATTGAAAAACATATATAATAAAAGATGTACAATACTTTGTAAACACACACACATACATATATATATTATATTTGGTAAACTTATATAATTTGAAATAAAAAATTAACTTTAATGAATTAACTATTAATTAGGGAAAGATTTGAAAATTAGAATTACATAAATGTGTAAAATTCGTCTTATTAAGTAGAATGGGGCAATACATATATGTTTCCATATACATAAAATAGCATGTGATGTTTTAAATCTTAAATTAACTTATTTATATGTGAACATGTAATTATAGTATACACATATAGGTATATTAGAACTTAAAAGTAACAATTTTAAAATGAACATTTTATTATGGAAGGGAAACAACTGATATAGAATATTACACAATACTTTAAATTTAGAAAGGAAATAAAATTGCAGATTTTGCATAAATGTCCATACACAAATTCAAAGCGGATTACCTTTTTACTTGAAAACAATACTCAAAGTTGTTGAATATGCGCTTATATGATTTTTGTTTGATGATAATATATATATATATATATTCGTGTAAATGTATTTGTTAATGTACTATTTTATTTTTCATAGATTAAACAAATATTTGCTGAATAAAATTAAATAACACAGAATTTGAATTCAAACATAAATTTTATTCAAAACAAATATTTATTACAATTTTGAATAATACAAATTCAAGCTCTCACTATACACTATACAACTTTGATACAAATTCAATTACATCACAATTTTACATTTACAGTTGTCCTCACTACATATCGCTCACACTCATAATTTATCTTCAACAACATTCCAGTTAGAATCCAGCATCTGAGCAATCTGTAAAAATATTCACTAACGCAGTAAAATTGAAAAAGAAATATTTTTGCAATATAAAATAAAATGTGAATTTTGAAAATGATATTTGCCTCGGTTATTTGGATTGTTCGTCATCATTTAATTTTGAATTCATCACACACGAACAATGTGACATGCACAGTGTATCACTGTACATGCCACAAGGCCATGCACACCGATATACACTTGATAATGCTACAGGACAGGTGAGCACAAGGTCAAACCCTAATAAAAAGATGGGTTCGACTCAGGTGCAACATAAATAAAATCTCGACTTCAGCACAAGGTCAAACCCGAGTTGTGAAACTGGATTCAACACAGGTGCACTTAAAAATGTGCAAGTATGGAAAAACGGTCTCGACAACTAAAACAAGTCTCGACCAAAAACGGGTGACATAAGTCAATACCCGAATCCAAACTATTCAAGTACCAATGAAACCAACACAATGTTCACTGACTCGAAGGATGAATCAGAATACAAAGGCAGTGGCAACAACAACTATAAAGGATGAATACATATGCAAAAGCCACCGTGGTTTCGAAAAATCAAGACAGCATACAAAACAAACTTCAACCAATGACCAAATCCAAACAGCACCAAAGCACAAAGGCTCGAATGACCAAATGCACCAGAGATATGGCAACACAGAAACAACTACAAGGCAGACTACAATATCAAAGTTCAGGTCAGACCAAACATCAAGACCAACTGCATAATGCAAATGAATTCGAACTAAGTCCATGAAGCACGAAGACTCCAAGCCTTCAAGCTACAAATCAAACGAAATAGATCAAGTGACATGATGAAGCAATGCAAACTCAAATGAGCAAGTGCAACAAAGGAATAGAAACAATGCACAAAGGCTACAGCAACCAAAGTTAATGCAAATAGTTCAAAGTGGAAGTACCACCAGAGTCTAACTAAATTGAAATGCAATACACAGTGCACATATGTCAAGTAAGGACTCAAGACCACATAAGTCGACAATGCAAACAATGGACAACCAAAAGACTTCAAACCAGTGTTACCAATGGAAACCAGACGAGTAAAACAAGTGATTTGATGAATTTAACACCAAGACCACAAGAGATATCAACAAGCACATAAATGTAGGACGCTAGCATATCTGATTATATATGTGAGCATATATATATACATATATATATATATATGTATGTATGTATATATATTTATACATGCGCAGGATACAAGTGATAAAATATCAGAAGTAACCAAAGTAGCTCATACTACACATCAGGTCAGAGACCAATAATCGACCAGTTCAACCAAGAATGTAACCAAGTGTACAACAACCCAGACTAGTATCATACAACAACTAATTAAATATGCACAGTTCACCAAAGTTCAAGTGAAAACAAGACAAGCCGGAATTACAAAGTGAACCGGTGCCAAGTTCGAACAAAAATCAAGTAGCAGTTTGAACAATGACAGAGAATACGAAGTCAAATGAATTCAACACCGTGGTGACCACGTAACAAATTCAAAGCCAAGTATTTTAAACCAAGTCAACCAAGCATTATCAAATATACGTTTATGATTAAGTCAATCAAATCATCAACGTTCAACAAAAATCGAATGGCCGAAAGCATGATATTGAACAAATCAGACGAACGCAATTCAAGGAGATCGAACTCATATATAAACAAATCATCATCGGCAATTTCATCCATCAAGTTCAAGCATTCAATCAGAAAGCAAAAAGGAATAATTACATACCGAAGCAAGCTAGGATAGAACTCGATCAACGAAGTAGCCGAAGTGAGCAACAAGGAGAACGATCGGTCAAGGCTAAACGCGAATAATCACCGAATCGATCAACATAAAGTCGGCTCTTCGAAAGCCCTAATTTGGATCAAAGGATGAAAGCCCTAATTTGGATCGAAGGACGAAGCCGCCACTTTCACAAAGAAACAAATAAAGGAGGAACGGGTTAAAACATAAAAGGGGCCGGCCTTTTCTTAAGAGCTTCTCTTTTAATAATATTATAAAGGGGTTTACTTAGAATTAGGGTTGTTTTTATTTTAAATTGTTTTTTAATTTGTAATTTCTTTTTTAAACCGTTTAAATTTCTAGTCGTGTGACTAGGGGACAAACTACGTGGCGTAGTTTTAGAATTCGCAACTCGGTGGCTGAGTTGTGGCAGGCTTTTGAGCGTAGAGTTAGGTTTAGTCGATAGCGGGTGTCGCGAGTTTACGTGTGTAAGCGTCTGACTATCTAATTTCTAGTAGAAACCTTGGGGGCAGCACGTAGGTAGGGTTTTGCGAAGCTGGGTAAATTTTATGTCGTTCTATTTCTGCATTTATTATTCTGCTATTATCTGTGCTGCTATTGTTCTGTGATCTGTGTTGAACTTATTTTATAAGCTTCCGCAATTAATTTTTATAATTTATACCATCACCCTATTCACTCCCCAGGGTGAAATCGATCCTACAAGTGGTATCAGAGCTAGGAACAAAAGCCCTTTTTGTTTTAAAAATTTGATTTTACAAAAACCAATTTTTAATTTAAAAAGTTGAATTTTTAAAATGGCTTCTTTTAATGCCGCTTTTGCTGAGCGGTCCATAGTTAGACCACCAATGTTCAATGGTGAATATGCCTATTGGAAAAATAGGATGGAAATTTTTTTGAAAACCATTGACGCTTGGAATATTATTGAGACAGGTTATAGAGTACCAACTATAACTGTAGATAATCAAGAAACAGAGAAACCAAAGGAACAATGGACAGAACTAGAAATAAATTACAAAATACTAATGCTAAAGCTATGAATTCTATTATCTGTTCATTAGATCAATTTGAATTTAATCGTGTCTCACATTGTCTAACTGCATAGGAAATATGGCACACACTAGAAGTGACTCACGAAGGAACATCTCAAGTCAAAGAATCTTGCCCTACCATGCTAAGCAGCGAATACGAGAACTTCACAATGGCAAAGGAAGAAAATGTCAAAGAGATGCATGGACGACTTTTCAATATCGTTTACAAATCAAAAGCTCTTGGAAAATCATACACAGAGTTGGAGAGAGTCTGAAAAATCCTCAGAGTCCTTCCACGAAAATTTGAAGCAAAGGTGACTGCCATTCAAGAATCGAAAGATTTAAAACAAATGAAAGTTGAAGAACTCATCGGAAATCTCACCACTTATGAGTTAGAAATGAAATTCAAGGAAGAGCGTGAAGGAAGTGACACTCGAAAGAAATCAATAGCTCTTAAAGGAACAACAGAAAGTGATGGTGATGATGATGATGATGCAGCAGCAGAATTGGAGCTATTAATAAAGAAATTCAAAAGATGGAATTACAAATATGGAAATTCAGCTCGAATTCAAAAAGTAAAAAGCAGAATAGCCAAAGCACTAGACTACTCTGAAGAACAGAAGATCATCTATCACAAGTGCAACCAACCCGGACACATCAAGCCCAATTGTCCTCAAAATCAACGCAATCAAAAAGGAAAAGTTTTGCAGCCACGTGGAATACAAGTGATGAATATAATCAAAGTTCTAGCAGTGAGAGTGAAAAAGAAGATATGTGCCTTCATGGAAATATAACTGATAGCGATGATGACGAGCCAAGCGAGGTATCAAAACTTACTCACTCTGAATTACTTATTTATTTGCACGAAGTAATGGCTGTTTTGAACGACTTATGGAAAAATATGCTAAACTTGAATCACAAAAAGACACTTTGATAGAATTAAATGAACAACTTGACCAATTAGTTGAAAACTATCAAACAAGGATCCCTAAGTGTGATAAGTGTCCAACATTTAAAGAAGAAATTAAAAAATCAGAAATTAATATAAAATCACTTGAAAATGAAATTCTGATTTTAAAAGAAAATGAAAATACTAGAAGAGAGAATTCTATTAAAAAGTGCACACAACTGTTAAATGAAAATGAATCTCTCAAAATACAAGTCCAACAATTGTCAACGACTTTAGATAAATTTTCAAAAAGTGAAAAATCGTTGAATATGCTATTAGGAAAGCAAACTGTTAATACGGTTAGAAAAGGTCTTGGATATAATCAATCTAAAATTGTTGAAAACAAGATTAATCAAGAAAATTCAATGTGCACAATTTGTAGAAAATATGGACACAATCACAATAATTGTTGGTATAGACCCAAACATGTGAAAACTATACCGATTTGGGTTCCTAAAGGCACAAATACAAAATCTCTCAAAGTTAAACAAATTTGGGTGCCGAAGGGAACAATTATAAATAGTTTTGGGTCTTTACAAAATTGTTTTTCAAAATTTTCTACCACTAACAACCATGGACCTATAAAAACAAATAGGTCACATAAATCTTTCATCGTGTAGGTGTGGTGGCAGGCTAAGGAACAACAGTAGTGTTCTCTGGATTTTTGACTGTTCCAGAAACACAACGGGCGACAAAGAAAAGTTCCTTAGCCTAGTTCAAAGGTGACAGAATCACAATAGACGACAATGAAAAAAAATCGTAAAGGTAAAAAAGGTAATGGTATGTTTTGAACGATATATTAAATGTGATAATCTGCACCGTATTCTGAATTAAATCAACCAATAATGAGATGATGAAAAGATGATGACTTTGACTTATCCAACATAGTTGGCCAAATTATATTCTTATGCCAAAACACTATAAAATTCTCTAGATTCTTTGAATTACATCATATATACATTAATTTGGATTAACAATAGTGTTTTGTTGGATGATAATACAATTGCTTATAATACGGCTAACTCTATTTTCACGGTTTTTGATTATTAACACGGCTTCATTTCAAATTCAAGAGAATGTCATTTAAATTGCTGTTAAAATTGAGTTTGAAATTTTTTGTTGCACACTTCATGGTTTGGTCGATCAAATTCAATTGATGATAATTTTGAGTGAAAAAGAAATTCAGATGCAGATTACAGTGGTAATCTAGTTGATAGAAAAATTACTAGTTGAACGTGATTTTTGTTGAGACATTTAGTAACTGCATCGTTTTCAAAGAAAATATCTGCATATTTTTTCATTTCAAACAATTTTCAAATAGCAGAAAATTTTCTTATAAAACCCCCTCGAGGAAATCATTTTTGACCATATTTTCAGATTAGTCATTTAAAAAAAAATTTGATTTCATAATCATTTTTGAATTTGATTTTAAATGACTATCTTAACTAATCTGACTCCCTAATAATTATCGAAAAGATGAATAGTGATTGAAAAAGCGATGAGTGTTGATATTTATCATATATTATAACTCGAGACGGTATAATTAGTAAATTTCTTTAGAAATTTAAACAAGAGTTATAAAAAAAATTGTTGGTAAAAATTCCATGACCATCTCTATTTCTATCATATTTCTAACAACCATCACTCATCAAAATTCTATATAGTTTGTCGATATGTGGTACTTTAAACAGGAATCGTTCGTTTTTCATTTTTTCATTTTTTTAAATAATAGAAAAAAGTTTATATAGTAAAAATAATAATAAATAACTAAATACCAAAGTATTCACTCTCATTTAAAAGTCCTCACGGTTATGCATGGGTGAATTACTTAGAATTTGTTATGTGCTTCCATGCTTATTTAAAAGTCCTTACGGTTATGCATGTATGGAACGCATATCAAAGTTAATTTTTAAATAAACAAGTTAATTCTAATCCCATTTAAAAGTCCTCACGGTTATGCGTGGTTAGAAGATACTTGAATTCATTTTTTTAAATAAAATTGGAATACTATTAATCTCATTTAAAAGTCCTAACGGTTATGCATGGTTAGTAGATATTCAAATTCCTGATACAAATATACCACAAATAGACACAACTGTATGGTTTTGTATGATGACATAATTCCGATCATTCTAAAGTGGAATATGCGCCTAACAAAATATTTATGATTTTTGTTTGATTTTATATTGAAATTTAATATTTATATTCAATTGAGTTTTAATGTTGAATTAATATCGATCACTTTATCTCTATTTTCTCTAACACTATCATTCTTTTGCTGATAACAAAAGGGGGAGAGAAAAGTTAAGATTTTGTCAAATAAAATCAAGCAAAGGTCAAATAATTTTCTATTTGCATCTAGGCTCATTTGCATATTTTTATCTGTATGCATATATGTAGGGGGAGTATTGTGTAGAGAGGAAGCATTTAATAGGGGGAGCAATTAGAGCATATCAATGATAAAAAACATTTAACATATTCAAAATCTTAAATATTTGTTTGTTATCATCAAAGGGGGAGATAGTTGAATATGCGCTTATATGATTTTTGTTTGATGATAATAAACATATATATATATATTCGTGTAAATGTATTTGTTAATGTACTATTTTAGTTTTCATAGATTAAATAAATATTTGCTGAATAAAACTAAATAACACTGAATTTGAATTCAAACATAAATTTTATTCAAAACAAATATTTACAATTTTGAATAGCACAAATTCAAGCTCTCACTATACACTATACAACTTTGATACAAATTCAATTACATCACAATTTTACATTTACAGTTGTCCTCACTACATATCGCTCACACTCATAATTTATCTTCAACGACATTCCAGTTAGAATCCAGCATCTGAGCAATCTGCAAAAATGTTCACTAATGCAGCAAAATTGAAAAAGAAATATTTTTGCAATATAAAATAAAATGTGAATTTTGAAAATGATATTTGCCTCAGTATTTGGGTTGTTCGTCATCATTTAATTTTGAATTCATCACACACGAACAATGTGACATGCACAGTGTATCACTGTACATGCCACAAGGCCGTGCACACCGATATACACTTGATAATGCTACAGGACAAGTGAGCACAAGGTCAAACCCAAATAAAAAGATGGGTTCAACTCAGGTGCAACATAAGTAAAATCTCGACTTCAGCACAACGTCAAACCCGAGTTGTGAAACTGGATTCAACACAGGTGCACTTAAAAATGTGCAAGTATGGAAAAACGGTCTCGACAACTAAAACAAGTCTCGACCAAAACTCAGTGACATAAGTCAATGCCCGAATCCAAACTATTCAAGTACCAATGAAACCAACACAATGTTCACTGACTCGAAGGATGAATCAGAATACAAAGGCAGTGGCAACAACAACTATAAAGATGAATACATATGCAAAAGCCATTGTGGTTTCAACAAATCAAGACAACATACAAAACAAACTTCAACCAATGACCAAATCCAAACAGCACCAAAGCACAAAGGCTCGAATGACCAAATGCACCAGAGATATGGCAACACAGAAACAACTACAAGGCAGACTACAATATCAAAGTTCAGGTCAGACCAAACATCAAGACCAACTGCATAATGCAAATGAATTCGAACCAAGTCCATGAAGCACAAAGACTCCAAGCCTTCAAGCTACAACTCAAATGAAACAGATCAAGTGACATGATGAAGTAGTGCAAACTCAAATGAGAAAGTGCAACAAAGGAATAGCAACAATGCACAAAGGCTACAACAACCAAAGTTAATGCACACAGTTCAAAGTGGAAGTACTACCAGAGTCTAACTAAATTGAAATGCAATACACAGTGCACATATGTCAAGTAAAGACTCAAGACCACATAAGTCGGCAATGCAAACAATGGACAACAAAAAGACTTCAAACCAGTATTACCAATGGAAACCAGACGAGTAAAACAAGTGACTTGAGGAATTTAACACCAAGACCACAAGAGATATCAACAAGCACATAAATGTATGACACTAGCATATCTGATTATATATGTGAGCATATATATATATATATATATATATATTTATACATGCGCAGGATACAAGTGATAAAATATCAGAAGTAACCAAAGTAGCTCATACTACACATCAGGTTAGAGACCAATAATTGACCAGTTCAACCAAGAATATAACCAAGTGTACAACAACCCAGACTAGTATCATACAACAACTTATTATATATGCATAGTTCACCAAAGTTCAAGTGAAAACAAGACAAGCCGGAATTACAAAGTAAACCAGTGCCAAGTTTGAACAAAAATCAAGTAGCAGTTTGAACAATGACAGAGAATACGAAGTCAAATGATTTCAACACCGTGGTGACCACGTAAAAAATTCAAAGCCGAGTATTTTAAACCAAGTCAACCAAGCATTATCAAATATACGTTTATGGTTAAGTCAATCAAATCATCAACGTTCAACAAAAATCGAATGGCCGAAAGCATGATATTGAACAAATCAGACGAACGCAATTCAAGGAGATCGAACTCATATATAAACAAATCATCATCGGCAATTTCATCCATCGAGTTCAAGCATTCAATCAGAAAGCAAAAAGGAATAATTACATACCGAAGCAAGCAAGGATAGAACTCGATCAACGAAGCAGCCGAAGTGAGCAACAAGGAGAACGATCGGTCAAGGCTAAACGCGAATAATCACCAAATCGATCAACATAAAGTCGGCTCTCCGAAAGCCCTAATTTGGATCGAAGGATGAAGCTGCCACTTTCACAAAGAAACAAATAAAGCAGGAACGGGTTAAAACATAAAAGGGGCCGGCCTTTTCTTAAGAGCTTCTCTTTTAATAATATTACAAAGGGGTTTATTTAGAATTAGGGTTGTTTTTATTTTAAGTTGTTTTTTAATTTGTAATTTCTTTTTTAAACCGTTTAAATTTCTAGTCGTGCGACTAGGGGACAAACTACATGGCGTAGTTTGAGAATTCTCAACTCAGTGGCTGAGTTGTGACAGGGTTTTGAGCGTAGAGTTGGGTTTAGTCGATAGCGGGGGTCGTGCGTTTATGTGTGTAAGCGTCTTACTATCTAATTTCTAGTAGAAACCTTGGGGGCAGCACGTAGGCTGGGTTTTGCCGAAGTTGGGTAAATTCTGTGTCGTTCTATTTCTGCATTTATTATTCTGCGATTATCTGTGCTGCTATTGTTCTGTGATCTGTGTTGAAATTATTTTATAAGCTTCCGCAATTAATTTTTATAATTTATACCATCGCCCTATTCACCCCCCCTCTAGGGTGAAATCGATCCTACAAAAGTAATTATATTCAAAACATAAAGAAAGTGAAGAAATAAATTGTCATTTAGTGCAAATATAAATGATTAACATATTTTATAATATAGAATTATGAAGATGGATATTAATTAAAAAATAGTTAGATGAAAAAACAATAAGGATTTAGACAACTTGGGCTTATGTAAATTCATAATAAGAATACTATAATGACCGATCCCTAATAGTACTTGGAAACCTGAACTACAATGGCATCTGATTTCAATAAATACCACTGAGGGAGGACTGTAGGCGTAAGGCTAGTAAAAGAAAACAAAAATCACAAAGCAATGTATATGCCACAAACTACATAAAAGTTATAAAAAAGTTCAGACATGGAAAATATTGATAGATATATACTGCTATGAAATTTCTTCTAAAGTTTGCATGACGTCTCCCCCTAGAGGATCCGGCCAGCTCTTATTGTCCTGTATAGTGTAGGAAAAAAGGAGAGACGTCAGACAAAGCTGTGTGATAAGAGTCTATTTCACAATGTACGGCTGAATATGTAAATGTATCAAAATAAGGAGATACATACATCCATGTTCACTAATTGTATGAAACAAGTAAAGATTAAAAGTCTATAGGGTGGATCGTGTAGTGTATATGCAAGTATATGTGACTAACTATACGATGCAACTAAGATAAATTAATCTAGGTAAATATAGAATAAGCATACCAGGATTTTATACTAATTCGGACCTCCTGTCCTACGTTCAGTCCCGAAGTCCCCCTTCGGAATTCGACTATCAAACACCCTCACTTCGTCCGGACGAATAGGCTTGGTTACAATAGCTTGTTCTTGTCAAGTATGTATTCTATAACATAGATATTGACTATTAAGTACAAATGCTTCCGATATATTTATCTAGAAAATATTGATTGATGAGATCTGAATATATGGAAGAATGAAATACAAGTATAGTTTGCTAGAGATCAAGAATATATCTGAGTATAAAAGTAAAGAGCACAAGTAAGTAAGGTGAGTTCTTCTCTTTAATTTTTGATGTTATTTATAGTGGTAGAGAGATTCCTTGAGTATTTACATCCATTAACAAGTGTTCTATAGTCGCTTCTGATGGTGATGAATAGTTGCAGCGAAGAGAAGCGAAGATGTCTTTTCAAATGCAGCAGTTGTAATTTGAATTTCAAAATCCGAGTTTAGCACCAGACATCTGGTATTTGTTTCAGACATCTGGCTATATATATATATATATATTTGTATACAGTAGCCTTTCAGACGTCTGAGTATATTAACCAAACGTCTGATCCTGTCTGATTTATAATCCAGAGTATTTCTTCAGACGTCTGGCTAGTGCACCCAGACATCTAAACCCTGTGCATGTTGCTTGTAACAACCCTGAATTTTGAACAATTTAAAAATAAAAATATTTAATTAATTTTAAATATTTGAATGATGGTTTAAATTGAATTCCCAATATAACTATAAATTGGCGATTAAATTTTAGAATTTAATTTATTTAAAGTTGAATAAAATTTGAATTCGACTTTGGAGTTGAAATTTAATATTGAATTTGTATTTTAAATTCGAACTAATGACATAGAAAAAATTAGTTTGGATTTACGAATTATTTTTATGTAAATTTATAAATTGATGTTGATAGTTGAACTTCAAAACGTTTCTATATTTACTAAAGAAAATTTATACAAAACAAAATTGAATTCAAAAAAAAATAAAAAAAAATAATAATATATGAAATAATATAATATAAAAATAAACATAAAATAAAGAAAAAAAATCCTACTGCCTTATTCTTTTTATCAGCCTTTCATCACGCCATAACTCACGCACCCTTCCTTTCATAAGCATGGCCGACATCTCCTTCCCCCTCTCTTAAATCCGATACCCCCTTTTCCTCCATTTCAAATCATCAGAAGAAAAAAAAATCGAAAGAGAAATTAATGGCGGCCTCGTTTCTTCGTCTTCCTCTTCGCTTCCAAAAGATAGGGTTTTGATCGATTTTTGCCGCCACGGTTTCGAATTCACTTTGATCAATTCCTCCCCAAAACTAGGGCTTTCGTCTCTGTTGAAATTCCTTCGATCGCGTGCTCCTCAGTGGGTCGAGTTCGTCTCCTTGCTTCGGTGAAAGGTGAGTTTTCTCACGATTAATCGTTACTCAAGTTTTTAGATTTGTTTGAATTGGGTGTTTGGTTGCATGCTATGATTTGGGGTGTTATCTGTTATCATTTGCTCGGTCAATCCAATTTAAACTGATATGAACAAGATAAGTCACTGCATGTTGGTTGTTGGGTGTTATCTGTTATCATTTGATCGGTTACTTGAATCTAAACTGTTAAGAACAGATGCTATTAATTTTGTTTTGAACTGATAAGGACAGATGCAATCAAACCTTGCTTTTTAAACTGATAAGAACAGATGTTAATTGAAATTTGTTTTTTTTTAACTGATGAAAATAGATGCTATAAATTTTGTTTTTAAACTGATGAGAGTAGATGCTATTAAATTTTGTTTTTTTTAAAAGTTGATAAGAACAGATGCTACTTGAAATTTGTTTTTAAATTGATAAGAACAGATGCTATTAATTTTGTTTTAAACTGATAAGAACAGATGTTAATTGAATTTTTTTTTTAACTGATGAAAACAGATGCTATAAATTTTTCTTTTAAACTGATGAGAGTAGATGCTATTAAATTTTGTTTTTTTTAAAAGTTGATAAGAACAGATGCTACTTGAAATTTGTTTTTAAATTTGATAAGAACAGATGCTATATCAAAAACTTTGCTTGTTTGTTGCTGCTGCATGTGATGGATCTTTGAATCTGGTTGTGGAAAATTGTGTTTATATGTGCTTGGTTGAACCTCTGTTCATATGTGATGTACACATGTGTCTGTAAACCCCCCTATGGTTTGATGTGTTGCTGTGTATTATGCTTGCATGGATGTTTTAGCATAAAGATGGCTTGAATTGATATTTAAATTTGTGAATACCCCTGTACATATCAGTAGCCTATACATTTCAAACATAAAACAAAACTGCATCATTTTTCTTCTGTAAATCTGGAAAGTTGGTTTTGCAAACAAACTTTATTTTCAAGGCAACTCAGGATCTTAAAATTCAAAGTATTAAAAACATTTCAGTTTTATTTAAAAAGTTCAAAATATCAAAGGGGCAGTTGCAGTTTTTAAAAGTTTCAAATGAAAGATTGAAAATCAAAGGCCTGATTTTTATTTTATTTTTTTTCCAAACTGAAATCAACTTAGCAAACCAAAACTTTTTCCCTATTTACCTGTAAATAAATAACTTAAGTCTACTGTATGTTGTGATGTTTGGTTTGGTACCTGTAATTGTTTTGTATAATTGATAATGTACATGCATGAATGTGAATCATTTTGGCTTGTGAATGATTGCTATTTAAGCTGTGATATATGCTTTAAGACTGTGAATTGTGTGTTGTATGTTTATGTATATAGGTGACTGTATGAAAAATTACAACCAGAAACATTTTAACCCTGAAAACATTTTAAACCTGAAAGGAGAAAAAAAAAATCCTCTGTGCAAACTGAACATAAAGTGAGTAACACTTCTTTTAAAAAAAAAAATTTAAGGTAAATCTGGTTGTTGAATTATGTTTTAAATAAGTTGTATTTGTATATTTGTTGAAAACTCCTGTGCATTTGTGATGTGAGTTATATGAACATTTTGAAAAGCCTGAAGAACATTTCTGTTCTAAGATTTCAAGCCTGGTTTCAATTTAAATGATTCCTCTTTAACCATTAATATTTAAAACTTAGGATTTAAATAAATATTGTTTGTTTAGGCTATGAACTAAATTTTTAAAATTTATTTAACTTAAATAGAAACTGAAATTGGTCTGGTAATCAAGTTTAAAAGGGAAAAAAAAATTGAAAACAAGTTGGAGTCTAGTTCTTTTGAACTTGCACTAGGTCCCAACATCAAATTTAAAACAAGTTCTGGAAATTTTTTTTTTACTGGAAAGAAAAAAAGATGTGTGTAAACCCCTGTTTCCTTTTATCGATGTTGCCATGTATGTTTGGGTGATGAAGGAAACCTAAATTTTGTTGCATGCTAGAGATTTGAGTGTATAATTGAATGTTTGGCTTGTTATGTTGATCTTACATAAATAGTAATCACTGTTTAGTTTGAGAAAACCAAATCTGTCAAACTCCCTTTTTCTTCTTTCCCTCTGTCTCTCTTTCTTGTTGAATTTGGAAAAAATTAAACAAGTTGAAGTTTATACTTTAAGCCTTTACCATGGATTCAGATTTAATCAAAGCAAAACCACTGTTCTTTTACTGGGAAAAATTTGAAGAAAATAATAATAATAAATACAGTGGAAGATCCTTTGTGATAAACACAGTGAGCAACTTCTAAATGTAAAAATCCTTATCCATTTCTCTATTGAAGCTGTGAGTGAACTGCTCTTCTTTTTTTAATGCTTAAACCTGTTGAAAAAGATGCTTGTTAGTAATTTCTTACTTGGAACTTTGTCCATGCTTTGCTGTGTGCTCGTATGTCCTACATTTTGCCTGCACACTTGTGCACTTTTTGTTTGAACCCATGTATTTCATTTGAAGTAAGTTGAACTGGTTGCCTGAGTTGTTCATGTGATATACTTGAGACTTTAGACTTGATTTTGCTGTTGCATGCAGTGGCAGTTCCATATATATATGTCCATGTACTTGAAACTACTTGATGCTGCACACTTGTGCTTTGCCTTGATCACTTCTGCTGTGTCATTTTTGCAGTTGGTCTTGCATTTGTTGTTGTTTATGTCTTCATGTCTTTGGCATTTCTGAGTCTCTGCCTTTGATTGCCTGCTTGGACATTGCTGTTTGTATTGCTTTGTCTGATGCCTTCTTGACACTTTTGTCTGTGCATTGGCCTTGAGTTGAACCTAGTTTTGAAACTTGGGTTTGACCTTGTTTTGATCTGATAGCTGTGTGTTTTTGTTTGGTGCACACGTGTTGGCGAGGCAGTGCACATGTGTGTAAATATACGTGTGTACTGCAGCCACACAGGATTGACAGATTTTAAAAATTGAAGTTGTTAATAAGAAAATCCATAATAGATTTAAATTGATTCATGTGATTCGTCATCTCTGTTACCATTTTATTCAGTTCATTACAAATTTAATTATTTGAATAAAGATTAATCCTGACTCGAGTGTTTTTGTGTTTTGCAATAAACGCTCGGGTCAGACCGAGTAATTTTACAGCTTCAAGATTTTCAGGCCGCGAAGTTAGAGAGAGTTGAGGAAATTGCTTCACTTTAGCTTTTCGAAGAATTTTTGTACTTAAAAGAAATATTCCGCTGTATAAATATAATGCATTGTACAAACTCTGATATATGTATAAAAAAATTCATTTATGTAAAATATTATGATTATTCTGTGATTCTGTGGCTGATTCTGTTTAAACTCTATAAACTGACTAACAATCCGTCATTTTGAACGAAGCAAGTTGGTTTAATTACCGACTGGGGGCGATCAGAGCGGCGGGTCGTGACAAAAGTGGTATCAGAGCTTTGGTTTATACAAAGCTCAGTTTATGATGTTTAATATGAATAGTTACTAGAACCACTTTAAAGAAAAATGTTTTCAAATCTAAACAAGTATTAAATTGTTTTCTTTGAAAAAAATAAAAGATATTTTGAAAATTCAAATTTTTTCGGAAAATTCCCCTCTCTAAATTTAGGTTTGCGATAGTTTCTCATTCGAAATCCATTATCGAATTATTGAGACTTATGAAAAATAAAATATAAGTTAAGTGAATTAATGAATTGGTTTAAATCAAATATTGTGAATATCTACAAAATAATAATTGTGAAATAAAATGATATTTCAATTTGGTTATAGCCAGGATAATTAAACTATAACTTGAGAATTTGATTCTGAATTCTTTCGAAAAATTGATTTCAAATGTTTTGAAGAACGATTTAGTAAATAAATGGATTATAAGTACTTAACTTATAAATGAACTTTTGATATATAATTGAGTTATATAAATTGAAGTGAATCAATAAAGAAGATTTATAAATCGAAGTTTTGTAAATAGAAAAGGAATTTATGAAGATTGTTTATAAATTCGAAACCAATTGAATTTGATAAATGAAACATAGAAATTATTAAAGGAGATATATTCGCGATTTTTGGACAGCGAATTATCCTTTATATTAAATATTGTGATAGTAAATGTTGGTTGGGAATTTTATTTACGATTTTGGACAGTGGATAATCCTTTAAATAAATGTGTAGAAACACTGAATTGAATAGATAAGTATATTCACGATTTTGGACAGTGAATATATTATTGACTAAAACGGATATGTTTTAGGGAAGTGATATTATGAAATGAGGTTAATGTGGAAATATAAATTTAATGGAACCAAGTTGACGAATGACTTACTAAAGAACTAGTTGATTATTTTTGGGAATAGAAAGCAAATGCAAAGTTCAAATGAGATTTAAATTTCAAATTTGAAGTTGTCAACATGATAATCCATTATAGGTTTAATAAATTCAGTGATGAATTTGAATTTAAACGTGCGGAAAATTAAATTAAGTGAAAAACTTAATATTGAAAAGTTTGAAATCGGTTTAAAACTAATATTATGAAAAGTATGAGGAATTCAAACTATGAATTAAGTTGAAGTTGAAGTTGAAAAAGTTAATAGTTTTAAAGATGTTTTAAAATGCATTAACTATCGAATACATAGATTTCAACATTCATTGTTGAAATAGACGTTTTCGAGGAATAGAAGGAAATGATGGACTATAACACTATTGTTATAGTAAATGGTTTCCGGAAGGAAATGTTATTTATAGTATTGGGATTTATATATCTATCTTAAATTTCGAATCCCTATACTAGTGATTTTGAGTTGTCGTAACGATGTTTTACGCAACATTCATTTTGAATCTAATAAATGTGTTTAAAAGAATGATTTCCTTAAAGAATGGAATATATACTTAATTTTGATTCAAGTATATTGAATATTTTCCAAGAGTTGAAAATAAATGAACTTGTGAATTACTTATTAATAAATAAGTATGGAAATGTTTTCCAATATTAAGTGAATATTTTGAGAATTTATCTTTTTGAAGATAAATTGAAAAATGAATATTTAAAATTGGTTTCAAATGGTTAAGTTGGAAAACTATATATCTTGTAAAGATATTTTTGGGAAATTTGAACGATTAGTTCAACTTGAATATTTTCCAAAAAAGATTGAATCTTCAGTTAAATTGAGTTTAACTTTGACGTCAAAAACAATATAAGTTGAACTTTTAATTTTGGATAGTCGATTGGGATTGTATGTCTAACATTGTGAATTGATGACATAGCAATTGATCTCTATTAAATATATATCTGTGGTGGCGGAGAATTTATTATTTTAGCTTAACACCCTTCTCTAAGACATACGTGCTTAGGGTTATATATCGATAGACATCAATTATGTGTTGAGAATTGACGATGTAACGTGAAATCCAAATCGAATGTGAAGTCGATAATGAATTGGATTATGAATGTGAATTAGGTTTGAGATAACCTTAAATTTTCAAATCGATTTAGAGGAAAAATTTAAGTGAAATGGAAAATTTTGGAATCCTCTATTTGTTATGAATGTGAATTGAGTTTTCGTAACTTATATATGTGAATATAATAAATCGAAAACCATCAGTTTGGAAAGTCATTATTATGAAAGTCCTATGCAAGTTTACATAGGTATGATATGTACGAAATGTGAAATGAAGTACTATATGTATATGACATATGTTTTCTAAAAACTGAGGATATGGAAATGTACCTTCCATTTATTATTTGTGAAGGTGATTGGAACTCGGTGGAGTGTCCATTGGAAATCGTAGCTACGCAGAATTTCCATTAGTGGAATGTCCATTGGGACTGACTGGGATCCCCCACGATGGATCATCGTGTTTGGGATTAGGTGAATTGATGCTGGCGTAATTCGTGGGGCGTGATGCCTACGGTTACAAGCGATTCCACTGGGATAGTGGCGTAACCGCCGTGTAAACTGCGATCTAGAAACCGAAGCGTAATTTGAGGGGCGTGATGCCTACGGTCACGAGCGATTCTACTGGGATAGTAGCGTAACCGCCGTGTGAACCGCAATCTATGGCAACAACCATGGCGAAATTCAAGAGAGATGTGAAATCTACAGTTACAAGCGATTCTACTGGGATAGTAGCGTAACCGCCAGGTAAACTGTGATCCATGGGGGAACGTGCTTTCCATATCCATTTTTAAAAGAATTTTTAAAAAGTATTTTCACTGGGAGTTGAAACAAGTATATTTAGTACTTGGAGATTTTTAGTCTTGCGCCTGGCCAGCGTATGCCTAATGTCTGTAAGAACGACGATGGACTTGTTAAACTTCGAGTTAGCAAGTATTTTCAAACTTTGAATAGCAAATCAATAGTCTGAAATTAGAATTACATAATTCTAACTTAATGAATTAAGGAAGATCTTTAAAATATCTTGAAATCACACAGCTTTGGAAAAGATGTAATATGCAAATATTTAGCATGAAAGATTTCAAGTTTAAAAATCTGAGTTTTGTAAGTCAAAAATTTGGTAAAAGACTTTTGTGTCTTGATTATTGAAATCGATGAATAAAGCTAGTGAAATAAAATAAATGGAATGAATCCTATATTTATTTATAAGTTTAGAACTTAGTAAAATTGTGTAAGGTATAAATATCGGTGAAATTTAGCAATCGTTTTTCCTAACTTATAATTTCGGGACGAAATTCTTTTAAGGAGGGAAGATTGTAACAACCCTGAATTTTGAACAATTTAAAAATAAAAATATTTAATTAATTTTAAATATTTGAATGATGGTTTAAATTGAATTCCCAATATAACTATAAATTGGCGATTAAATTTGAGAATTTAATTTATTTAAAGTTGAATAAAATTTGAATTCGACTTTGGAGTTGAAATTTAATATTGAATTTGTATTTTAAATTCGAACTAATGACATAGAAAAAATTAGTTTGGATTTACGAATTATTTTTATGTAAATTTATAAATTGATGTTGATAGTTGAACTTCAAAACGTTTCTATATTTACTAAAGAAAATTTATACAAAACAAAATTGAATTCAAAATAATAATAATAAAAAAAATATACGAAATAATATAATATAAAAATAAACATAAAATAAAGAAAAAAAATCCTACTGCCTTATTCTTTTTATCAACATCCCATAACTCACGCCTTTCATCACGCCATAACTCACGCACCCTTCCTTTCATAAGCATGGCCGACATCTCCTTCCCCCTCTCTTAAATCCGATACCCCCTTTTCCTCCATTTCAAATCATCAGAAGAAAAAAAAATCGAAAGAGAAATTAATGGCGGCCTCGTTTCTTCGTCTTCCTCTTCGCTTCCAAAAGATAGGGCTTTGATCGATTTTTGCCGCCACGGTTTCGAATTCACTTTGATCAATTCCTCCCCAAAACTAGGGCTTTCGTCTCTGTTGAAATTCCTTCGATCGCGTGCTCCTCAGTGGGTCGAGTTCGTCTCCTTGCTTCGGTGAAAGGTGAGTTTTCTCACGATTAATCGTTACTCAAGTTTTTAGATTTGTTTGAATTGGGTGTTTGGTTGCATGCTATGATTTGGGGTGTTATCTGTTATCATTTGCTCGGTCAATCCAATTTAAACTGATATGAACAAGATAAGTCACTGCATGTTGGTTGTTGGGTGTTATCTGTTATCATTTGCTCGGTTACTTGAATCTAAACTGTTAAGAACAGATGCTATTAATTTTGTTTTGAACTGATAAGGACAGATGCAATCAAACCTTGCTTTTTAAACTGATAAGAACAGATGTTAATTGAAATTTGTTTTTTTTTTAACTGATGAAAACAGATGCTATAAATTTTGTTTTTAAACTGATGAGAATAGATGCTATTAAATTTTGTTTTTTTTTAAAAATTGATAAGAACAGATGCTACTTGAAATTTGTTTTTAAATTGATAAGAACAGATGCTATTAATTTTGTTTTAAACTGATAAGAACATATGTTAATTGAAATTTGTTTTTTTTTAACTGATGAAAACAGATGCTATAAATTTTGTTTTTAAACTGATGAGAATAGATGCTATTAAATTTTGTTTTTTTTAAAAATTGATAAGAACAGATGCTACTTGAATTTTTTTTTAAATTTGATAAGAACAGATGCTATATCAAAAACTTTGCTTGTTTGTTGCTGCTGCATGTGATGGATCTTTGAATCTGGTTGTGGAAAATTGTGTTTATATGTGCTTGGTTGAACCTCTGTTCATATGTGATGTACACATGTGTCTGTAAACCCCCCTATGGTTTGATGTGTTGCTGTGTATTATGCTTGCATGGATGTTTTAGCATAAAGATGGCTTGAATTGATATTTAAATTTGTGAATACCCCTGTACATATCAGTAGCCTATACATTTCAAACATAAAACAAAACTGCATCATTTTTCTTCTGTAAATCTGGAAAGTTCGTTTTGCAAACAAACTTTATTTTCAAGGCAACTCAGGATCTTAAAATTCAAAGTATTAAAACCATTTCAGTTTTATTTAAAAAGTTCAAAATATCAAAGGGGCAGTTGCAGTTTTTAAAAGTTTCAAATGAAAGATTGAAAATCAAAGGCCTGATTTTTATTTTATTTTTTTTCCAAACTGAAATCAACTTAGCAAACCAAAACTTTTTCCCTGTTTACCTGTAAATAAATAACTTAAGTCTACTGTATGTTGTGATGTTTGGTTTGGTACCTGTAATTGTTTTGTATAATTGATAATGTACATGCATGAATGTGAATCATTTTGCTTATGAATGATTGCTATTTAAGCTGTGATATATGCTTTAAGACTGTGAATTGTGTGTTGTATGTTTATGTATATAGGTGACTGTATGAAAAATTACAACCAGAAACATTTTAACCCTGAAAACATTTTAAACCTGAAAGGAGAAAAAAAAATCCTCTATGCAAACTGAACATAAAGTGAGTAACACTTCTTTTAAAAAAAAAAATTAAGGTAAATCTGGTTGTTGAATTATTTTTAAATAAGTTGTATTTGTATATTTGTTGAAAACTGCTGTGCATTTGTGATGTGAGTTATATGAACATTTTGAAAAGCCTGAAGAACATTTCTGTTCTAAGATTTCAAGCCTGGTTTCAATTTAAATGATTCCTCTTTAACCATTAATATTTAAAACTTAGGATTTAAATAAATATTGTTTGTTTAGGCTATGAACTAAATTTTTAAAATTTATTTAACTTAAATAGAAACTGAAATTGGTCTGGTAATCAAGTTTAAAAGGGAAAAAAAAATTGAAAACAAGTTGGAGTCTAGTTCTTTTGAACTTGCACTAGGTCCCAGCATCAAATTTAAAACAAGTTCTGGAAATTTTTTTTACTGGAAAAAAAAAAAGATGTGAGTAAACCCCTGTTTCCTTTTTATCAATGTTGCCATGTATGTTTGGGTGATGAAGGAAACCTAAATTTTGTTGCATGCTAGAGATTTGAGTGTATAATTGAATGTTTGGCTTGTTATGTTGATCTTACATAAATAATAATCACTGTTTAGTTTGAGAAAACCAAATCTGTCAAACTCCCTTTTTCTTCTTTCCCTCTGTCTCTCTTTCTTGTTGAATTTGGAAAAAATTAAACAAGTTGAAGTTTATACTTTAAGCCATTACCATGGATTCAGATTTAATCAAAGCAAAACCACTGTTCTTTTACTGGGAAAAATTTGAAGAAAATAATAATAATAAATACAGTGGAAGATCCTTTGTGATAAACACAGTGAGCAACTTCTAAATGTAAAAATCCTTATCCATTTCTCTATTGAAGCTGTGAGTGAACTGCTCTTCTTTTTTTAATGCTTAAACCTGTTGAAAAAGATGCTTGTTAGTAATTTCTTACTTGGAACTTTGTCCATGCTTTGCTGTGTGCTCGTATGTCCTACATTTTGCCTGCACACTTGTGCACTTTTTGTTTGAACCCATGTATTTCATTTGAAGTAAGTTGAACTGGTTGCCTGAGTTGTTCATGTGATATACTTGAGACTTTAGACTTGATTTTGCTGTTGCATGCAGTGGCAGTTCCATATATATATGTCCATGTACTTGAAACTACTTGATGCTGCACACTTGTGCTTTGCCTTGATCACTTCTGCTGTGTCATTTTTGCAGTTGGTCTTGCATTTGTTGTTGTTTATGTCTTCATGTCTTTGGCATTTCTGAGTCTCTGCCTTTGATTGCCTGCTTTGACATTGCTGTTTGTATTGCTTTGTCTGATGCCTTCTTGACACTTTTGTCTGTGCATTGGACTTGAGTTGAACCTAGTTTTGAAACTTGGGTTTGACCTTGTTTTGATCTGATAGCTGTGTGTTTTTGTTTGGTGCACACGTGTTGGCGAGGCAGTGCACATGTGTGTAAATATACGTGTGTACTGCAGCCACACAGGATTGACAGATTTTAAAAATTGAAGTTGTTAATAAGAAAATCCATAATAGATTTAAATTGATTCATGTGATTTGTCATCTCTGTTACCATTTTATTCAGTTCATTACAAATTTAATTACTTGAATAAAGATTAATCCTGACTCGAGTGTTTTTGTGTTTTGCAATAAACGCTCGGGTCAGACCGAGTAATTTTACAGCTTCAAGATTTTCAGGCCGCGAAGTTAGAGAGAGTTGGGGAAATTGCTTTACTTTAGCTTTTCGAAGAATTTTTGTACTTAAAAGAAATATTCCGCTGTATAAATATAATGAATTGTACAAACTCTGATATATGTATAAAAAAATTCATTTATGTAAAATATTATGATTATTCTGTGATTCTGTGGCTGATTCTGTTTAAACTCTATAAACTGACTAACAATCCGTCATTTTGAACGTCTCAAGTTGGTTTAATTACCGACTAGGGGCGATCAGAGCGGCGGGTCGTTACATTGCTTTGTCCATTTGTGTCATTGCTCCACTAATCCTATCGACTTGTAGTTTCTTGTAACATTCTGTAAGCCTTGTTCTTGTCTCTTTAGTGATGTTATTTTAGCAATTACTTGTAAGTATAAATATATATGCATATTCGATTTCCATTGTATAGTTGTTGTCATCGAAATCGTAGATTTGATTCCTAACAATCCCCCCATTTTTGATGATGACAACTATACAATGTACTTATATATAATTTATAAATCTTCCCCTGAATATGTGCTTATTTATATTTTTTATATATATATGCTATTATTTCTCCCTCTTTGGCATTATCAAAAAGAATTATAATTTTTTTATCCAATTGTCAAAGATAACACACAAAAAGGAAATTTTCATTAATAATTTGAAATTGATTACATTCATAGATTTTGTCAAGTGTACAAAAGTTGACATCCTAGAATCTAAGATTCTTTCGGAGAAGCTTTTTCTTGATCATCCCCTTTATCTTCTTTTTGGAAAGAGCTAGATTTCTTTGTAGGAGATGTCGAAGCATCTTTCAGAGGTTCGTCCTCAAAAAATTTAGAATGTTTTGCGGGAAGAGAAGGCACCGGGGTTGTCCAATCTTCAGAAGAAGGTGTCGAACCGCGAACCCTTTTAAGAATCTCTTTGAGAACCGATAATATAGTTGAAAGTGATTCTTCAACTGTTGTTAGGCGTATGGCAAAAGTTGTTTCAAAGCTATCGATACGCTTAGCCAAAACCATTTGATTTTGAGACAAAATGTGTTGATTTTAAAGAGTGAGATCTTGAACGGTTTCATTTGGATTTGTTTCTTTTCGATTTTCCAAAATCTCATTTTGGCTTAGATAATCAAATGGTGCAGGAGGAGATGGAGTTGCTTCACGATGTTGTTCCTCCTCTTGAGATGGTTATTGTATGGTTGAGGTGGAGGCTCAACTTGTCTGGTTTGACGATTGTGCATCCAATCTTCAAATGAGATAAATTCCGAAAGAATTTTCGGTAGATGCATTAATGAGAAAAATTTTGTGGAAGCCTATTTTGGAGAGATTTCTTCAAAGTTGATAAGTAGGAGGGGATGTTGTGAGCACGTAGAAGTCTCATAATGTGTGTGGGGTAGATAATTGATGGCTATGATTGAGTCCAAAAATGTTTGAGGTCGTCAAAGATAAATTTGGCCCAGTTCACCCTTGTTCCGCTAAATATACCATATAAGGCTTTGTTCTCTAATTCGGTTATTTGCTCATGACTTACCATACATGGAACAATGGTATTGATGATCATTCGAGTAAGAACTCTTGCTTTTGGTCATAGATATTTAGAGGAAATTTAGGCATTTCATCCTCCTATATTTGATGTGTTATACTATCCCTTGGTTTGAAGCGCATATTGGGAATATTATATAAGTCTTTGCCCGTGTCGGAACGTCCTAGAGTTCTACCTATTATGCCCGGAGTGAGTCTAATCGTGTTGCCATACACGCTAGACCATAGCCAATTGTCTTCATCTTCGGTGTTCCATACTGATGTGTTATCCAAATTTGCATAAAAAAGAAATATTGCCAATTGATCGATTTGGATGTCATTGGGAGTGAACGATATCAATGTTTCTAGTCCGGCGTTCTCACACATTTCATCCAAATCATACATTGGAAATTTAAGTAGGTTATAAAATGGACCTGTGCGAAGCTTCTACTTTTGTATATCCTCATATCTCTCGATTGAGTGTGGTACTCAAATCATCCATCTTTCTATTTGATCATCAGAGCAAACTTGAGGATTTGAGGATGATGTTGGTTGGTCCTATTTTCTTTTGGATATCTTAGGATTTTTAGTTCTAGGAGGCATTGCAATTAAACAAGCGTAAAAAGATGATTTTGTGAAGAAAATCATCAATGGAGAAATCACAGTTGAAAATAAAGATGAAAGTAGAAAAAAATGACGTTATCTAGGTGTTTTTAAAGTGTCGATTGAATTTCGGATGTCTGGAAGCGATTTCAGACGTTTGGTTTACCCTGATTCCAATGTAGTAGATAATTTAAGACGTCTGGTTTTCCAGACGTTTGGTTTGGTCGAGTTTTAAAATTTTAATAGGCAGAGGGATTTTCCAGATGTTTGATTAAAATATCAGATGTCTGAATTAGGTCGAGTTTTTAAAATTTGGTGACAGAGGCATAACTCAGATGTCTGGATCAAAGCTCAAACGCCTGAAATAGTCAGGTTTCTATTTTAAGGTGGCTGAGCAACTTTTCAGACGTCCGGAGGGTTATAACAGATGTCTGACATATGCATAGTGATAAAAAATTCATAGAATATCAGAGTGTTAGACGTCTGAGGTCCATATCCAGACATTTGAAATAGGCAATCTTTCATAATAGCCTCAATTTTAAGTATTGATTATTTCTCGATTCTTTATTGTTAAAAAAAATATATAGTTTTTATTTTTCTAAAACAAAACTACAAATATACGTAGATACACATAAAATATTGTGTATTTAGATGGCGATGGAGTTTTGCGATCATCTGACTTGTTGTCCCTCCATGGTTTGAGTGGAGACCATATATTTTCTCGTTCGTGGGTTCTCGGGGAACTAGAGTATCTCCCTTGTGAAGGATCCAAATGTGTACGATAGGAGAAAGAGGGATCCAAGGAACTGCAAGGCATTCGAAGTGGTTCATGGACATCTTTCTTTCGTGAAGTACAAAACTTCATTGCTACTTGCTCCAAAAAGCTTAGCCGATTTGCCGTGACTTTTAGTACAAAATATAGTTCTGGATGAAGATCTATTTTTTGTCTTTGACAATGATGTATTTCATCAATTTTCTCCTTTGTGTTAGGAGAGACAAATAAAGGTCGTTTGGTCTTCTTCCTATCGGGAGTGAACCTCATGTGATATGAAGACCACCTATACGTCGGTTCTTGATTTGGTGTGGGTGTAGGAAGCCGTTGTGGTGTATCCACCGAGCTGTTTGTTGTAGGTGTCGAGATGGATATATAAGAATTTTCTGAGGCCATGATTATATTTTTAAAACAAGTATGAATTGTATATATATATATTTTCTTGTTGTATGAATATTTATAAGAGTTCAAAAATTATTTATAGAAAATTAGCAGAAACTAACAAACTAAAAAAAAAGTAAAGGATTTATCAATTGCCATTTGTGGATAGAAAATTATTAGCTAATCATAGCCTAAATGAAGGAGTGGTATTAAGTTATAAGATCATGAAGCGAACATATCCCTAAATCACATCGAAGTTTCATATAAGTTTGCTCGTTTAACGGTTTTGTGAAAATGTCCACTATTTGATTTTCGGTATTTACGTATTCTAATGAAATAGTTCCTTTTTCAACATTGTCACGTCAAAAATGATGTTGTATATCTACATGTTTAGTTCGCGAGTGATTTATAGGGTTTTTTGATGAATTTATTGCACTCGTGTTATCACAATATATTTGAGATTTATTGATAATTTTGCCAAAATCCGTAAGTGTTTGTTGCAAGTATATCACTTGTGCACATGCTAGAGCCGCTAAAATATATTCGACTTCGCAAGTAGATAAAGAAACACAATTTTGCTTTTTGCTAAAGTATAAAACTAATGATTGTCCGATAAAGTCACATGTTCCACTAGTACTCTTACGATCTGTTCTACATCCACCGAAATCCGCATCACTATATGAAACTAGTTTAAACGATGATTCTTTAGGATAAAACAAGCCATAATCTCTAGTACTATATAGATATCGCAAGATATGTTTAACAGCTCTTAGGTGAGGTTCTTTTGGTTTTGTTTGAAATCGAGCACAGAGACATACACTCATCATAATATCGGGTCGACTAGCCGTCAAGTGGAGTAAAGAACCAATCATGCAACGATATAATTTTTCACCGAAATCTTTTCTGTTACCATCCTTTTCTAAGTGAACAGTAGTACTCATTGGTTTGGTTTGCTTGAAGTTTTATCCATTTGAAAACGTCGTAATAAATCGTTACAATATTTTTCTTGATGAATAAAAATACCATTTTAAGTTATTTTATTTGTAAACCTAAGAAGAAATTTAATTCTTCTATGTATGACATTTCAGATTCATTTTTCATAATATTTGAAAATTGATCACATAGATTTTCGTTGGTTGAACCAAAAATAATATCGTCAACATAAATTTGTACAACTAAAATATCATTATTTTCTCATTTAATAAATAAATTTGTATCGATTTTGCCTATTTGAAACCAAATGTAATTAACTAATTTTTAAGATGCTCATACCATGCACGAGGAGCTTGTTTTAATCCATATAATGCTTTTTGAAATTTAAAAACATGATCGGGATATTTTTCATGAACAAATAATGGGGGTCGTTAAACATATACGTTTTCTTTAATAAAACCATTTAAAAAGGAACTTTTGACATCCATTTGAAATAGTTTAAAATTGTGATGATTTGCTAAAGCTAGTAATGTACGAATGGCCTCTAGCAAAGGCTTCATCATAATTGATACCTTCTTCTTGATTATAGCCTTGAGCAACTAAACATGCTTTATTTCTAACAATATTTCCGTTTTCATCATCTTTGTTTTTAAATACCCATTTTGTTCCTATAACCGATTGATCTTCTAGTCTTGGTACTAATTCCCAAACATTATTATGTTCAAATTGATTTAATTCTTCTTGCATAGTAATTATCCAAAAATTATCATTTGAAGCTTCTTTATAATTTTTTGGTTCAAAATTTGACACAAATGCTATATGGCTTATTTGATTAAGTTGATTTCCAATTACTCTAGAATTGAGATCTCCAATGATATTATCTTTTGGATGATCCTTAAGAATTCTAGGGGATGATATCAAAGTATTATTTTGCACATTTGTCTTTTTATGAATAGAGTTTGTTATATTCGTTAATGGAATTATTTTTTCATCACACTAGTATAATGGTTAAGGAAATTTTCGTCGAACGAAACATGTAAAATTTCTTCAATAGTATTATTTCATTTATTAAAAATCCTATATGCTTTGCTGCGATCCGAATATCCAATAAAGATTCTCATCAGCCTTCGGGACAAATTTTCCAAAATTATCTTTTGTATTTAATATAAAACATTTTGATTCGAAAGTTTTAAAGTATGATACTTTAGGTTTTCTTCCAAAAAATATTTCAAAACAAGTTTTTTTAGTCATAGGACGTATGGTTGCTTGATTCAACACATAACAAGCTGTGGCAATAGCTTCAGCCCAAAAATGTTTTGATAGACCACTACTATTTAGTAGAGTTCGTGCACATTCTTGTTACGTACGATTTTTTTCTTTCTACTATGCCATTTTTCTGAGGTGTGCGAGGAAAAGAAAAATTATGAGTTATTCCTTTCTTATTGCAAAAATTAGTCAAAAGATCATTTTCGAATTCTCCACCATGATCACTTCGAATATTTTTAATTTTCAAATCTATTTGTGTTTTAATTCTTTTAGCAAATATTTTAAACATACCAATGGTATCACTTTTATGTTTTAAAAATGAAGTCCATGTATATCTCGAAAAATCATTAATTATTACGAAAACATATTTGTTATGATTTATAGATCATACTTGTGTTGGACCAAATAAATCTAAATGTAATAATTCTATTAGTTGTTTTATAAAAATATTATTTTTAGATTTAAAAGAACTTTTCTTTAGTTTTCCAATTTGACAATCATCACATAAATTTTCTACTTCGTAACTAATTTTAGGTAAACCTCTAACTTGCTCATATTTTGCTAATTTATTAATATATTTAAAATTGATATGACAAAATCGTTTATGCCATAACCGCATATCACCATGTTTGGCGATTAAACACAAATTTGAATTTTTATTTATATTCATGTTCAAGACATAAATATTTTTGTTTCTAAAACTTTCAAATATATTAGTTGCTTGTTATTATCGAAAATATTACATTTATCTTTTTCTAAATTGATTTGAAAACCTTTATCGCATAATTGATTAATAATTAGTAAGTTATGTTTTAGATTTTCAACAAATAAAATATTTGTAATAATAGGAGATTAGAAATACAAGAGTTGATGACTTCTTCAATGTCCATGACATATCCTTTTGAGTTATCTCCAAAGGTTACCATTCCACCATCGATATATGTTTTATTTGTAACATTTTTGAATTTCCGATCATATGCTTGGAGCATCCGCTATCTAGCATCCATTTCTCCTTATTTTTTATTTTGGGTACCTACAAAATAAAAGATGTTTTTATTGGTACCCATATCTTTGTTAGGGTCCTAGATGTTAGGAGAAGTAGGTAGCCATACCCAAGATGGTTTGGTACCTTTATAAATATAATTTTTATTATAGAATACATTCTCTAAGAAATTATTAATATGTTTTTATCTAATCAAATTATAATTTGTCTTAGGAATCCAAATTTTCATATTTTTGATATTCATATTAGGCTTAGGTGAACTTTTAGTCTTTTTATAACTATAATCCTTAACATCATTTCCTCTTTTTTTAGGAGTATTTTTAAATCATATTCATTTCTATTACCTAATGGTTTTGAAGTTTTGATAAGATTTTCCAAAAATTGTTTTCCTTTATTAAATTTTGAAACATTATTTGTTAGTTTATCTAATTTTTCTTTTAATTCTAAATTTTCAATTTTAAATATTTCAATATTACACTTTAAGTTGACATTTTCTTTTAACAGATTATCCTTTACTATTTTAGTTTTATCAAAATCAATAGTAATAGCCTCATTTTTGACAAAATTATTTTAATTTTTTCTTGAGATAATTCTAGTTCCTCTTCTAAGATAATTTATTCATCTTTTAAGAATTCATACTTCAAGTTCTAATCTATTTATTTTGGCTATATGTTCTTTATTCAATTTTTTAATTTTTCTAAATTTATCATCTAATTTCATGCTAAGTTTTAATAATTCGTCATGGCTAAGTTCGGGACATACCTCATCAGTTTGTGCCATAAAACACACATTTGCTTGTTCTCCGTCACTATCACTATCACCATCAGATGATGAAGAATCCGAGTTATCCTATGTTACCTTGAAATCCTTCTTCTTTTTGATCTTTTCAAATTGGTTCTTCTTCTTATCATTATTGAGCTTGGGATAGTCTTTCTTCATATGGCCAAATTGATCACATTCATAGCATTTGATTGATGTTTGCTTTGTTGAATTTGATTTTCCTCCTTTATGAAATTTAGTCATTTTCCGAAACTTCTTGAATTTGTTGTAATTTTTTGCAGTAAATACAATTTCTTCTTCGTCTAAGTCGGATTCTTCATTTGTTGCTGGGAATGCTATGTTCTTCTTTTTCGAATTTAATTCTTTTCATGCCTGCAAATTAGCTTCATAGGACGTTAAATTTCCTATCAACTCTTCAACTAAGAGTACTAAGAGATCATTAGCTTCTTCGACAGCTAATACTTTTCGTTCCCACTCTCGAGTTAAAGAATTGAGTATTCTAGATACTAAATCAAAATTTGTGAATTTGACTCCAAGTGCCATTAAATCATGTTGAATAGTTTGAAATCTAGAGTACATATCTACTATAGATTCATTTTGTTTCATTTTAAATGGTGAGAATTGATTTTGTAAAATTGAAATCTTAGTTTGTTTAACTTTGTTTGTGCCTTCGTGTGTAACTTGTAAGGTACGCCGAATTTCAAATGCAGTGTTACATGACAAGTGAAAATTCATTTTTATCTAGTGAGAAAAATAAAACATTCATAGTTTTGGCTGCATTAGAAGCTGCTGTTTTTTGTGCGTCGGCCCATGTGTTCATAGCAGTAGTAGGTGCTTCATATTTATCTTGAGTGGCTGACCAAATTTCTAGACCATTAGCTTCTATAAAATTTCTCATATGTGTTGATCAATATGCATAGTTAGAGCCATTAAAAAGTGGGGGTCGTGCTGTGGATTGTCCTTCTTGAAAAATAATTGCCTTATTAAAGTGATTCAAAAACGTGTTACTGTACTTTGATCAAACCTCGCTCCGATACCAATTGAAAGTCTATAGGGTGGATCGTGTAGTGCATATGCAAGTATATGTGACTAACTGTATGATGCAACTAAGATAAATTAATCTAGATAAATATAGAATAAGCACACTAGGATTTTATACTGTTCGGACCTCCCGTCCTACGTCCAGTCCTGAAGCTCCCCTTCAAAATTTGACCAAACACCCTCACTACGCTCGGAGGAATAGGCTTGGTTACAATAGCTTGTTCTTGTCAAGTATATGTCCTATAACACAGATATTGACTATTAAGTACAAATGCTTCCGATATATTTATCTAGAGAATATTTATTGATGAGATATGAATATATGGAAGAATGAAATACAAGTATAGTTTGCTAGAGATCAAGAATATATCAGAGTATAAAAGTAAAGAGCACAAATAAGTAAGGTGAGTTCTTCTCTTTGATTCTTGATGTTATTTCTAGTGTAGAGAGATTCCTTGAGTAGTTACATCCATTAACAAGTGTTCTATCGCTTCTGATGGTGATGAAGAGTTGCAGCGAAGAGAAGCGAAGATGTTTTTTCAAATGCGGCAGTTGTAATTTGAATTTCAAAATTCGAGTTTAGTACCAAACGTCTGGTATTTGTTTCAGACGTCTGGCTATATATATTTTTTTGTATATAGTAGCCTCTCAAACGTTTGAGTACATTAACTAGACGTCTGATCCCGTCTGGTTTGTAATCCAGAGGATTTCTTCAGACGTCTGGCTAGTGCACCCAGATATCTAAACCTTGTGCATGTTGCTTTTGTGCATCTATGTCATTGCTCCATTGATCCTATCGACTGTAACATTCTTTGAGCCTTGTTCTTGTCTCTCTAGTGATGTTATTTTAGCAATTACCTGTAAATAGAAATATATATGCATATTCGATTTCCATTGTATAGTTGTTGTCATCGAAACCGTAGATTTGACTTCCTAACAAAGATGATAATAAAAATGTACATAAGCATGATTAAATTTGATAATGGCCGACATTAATCACGTTAAAGGTTAATTGACAAATAGGAGGCGAATATACCTAGGCTTTACGCCTAGAGATCACAAGGGATAAGTGTATACATTTGCATAAATAAATTGACATAGTCGTTAAATTGATAGAAGTCTATGTTAACCGGTCATGTAAGATCATAAATAGATAAGACCAAGTGTTCCCATTTGATGCTACAAATGCCACACATGTGCGCACGCACGGATACGCACACGTGCACATACGCGCACGCTCACACACACATGCGCACACACGCTCACACACACACAAATATATATATATATATATATATATATGTATGTATATATACATATTAGCACTTAATGCTAAAAGAAAAATGGATCCTTATCTTTTCATTTACACATATATTTATGGTTTGCCTCTACACTTATAAAGCAATTGCTGATCTAAAAATGTGGAGTTATTTGAAAGTGGTTAAACAACTAATTAATTAAGAAGTGAATCTTAATTGATTACCTTTAGTCTCTTAGCTTGGTATTTTATGGGATAGCTCTTCAATAAGAAGTGTCTTTCTAAGGAAACTTATCTTGCTTTAACACCTTTTCACTATAGATGTTTGTATAAATATCTACTATATATTTATATTAACTCCAATATTTAATTAACACATTTGTTATTAAGGGTTCATGTTGTACATTTTATTTTAGTGGAAGTTAAAGATTAAATGTTACTTCACTATGAAAGGGAATTGACATAAATATTAGCTAATAGACATGACAAACAATACACATACATTCATACATAAACAATAATTAAACACACAACAGTAAATAATAAATTATTACATGGTATAAACTACATCATGAATATAGTTAAACTAAGTATTAATTTACATATATTCTAGCATTAGCAACAATAAACAAATAACTAAGCAATCATAACAATAACATCATAAGATGCATAATATAATGGAGTATTTATAGGTTTGATTCATTTGTGAATTAAGTTCGTTAATCAGCTATATTCACAAATTTATCAACTCCTTATTTATTATCTAGTCATAATGAATAAATATATTTTGATAGAAGTATTAAATATCATACTCCACTCACCTTGATATTGCAAAGTAGTAAATAGGACTTCGAAACGTGTTCTTGTTATCTAAATAGTCCTTATTTGATAATAAACGCTTATTATTTATTTCAAAGATACGGTATTCTCCCTTCTCCATTTCTCATTTATAAAAAAATTTCTTTATTTGAAAAGATAAAATATTAATTAATGCTAGGTATTCTTCAAATTCTATTTATTCTTTCAAATGTAAATGATGATTAACTAGAAACAAGGAAGTTGGAACTTCACTACATTAATATCATTGATAACCAATCTTAAATGAAATAAACTTATACTGATTATAATTATTTGCAATAAGCTCAAAATTCATTGCCTTATCCAAACTATTATTATTTGATTATTTGATTTTTTATTGCATATTTGCACCTCAGAATGATCGGGAATAGTCCAGTCATCAGGGTCAATGTAATGACCCATAATTCTAAACATTATGTATTTATATCCAAATATTTAAATTTGGATTAAATGTGTTAAAATGGATTTTATAACCTTAATTTACACCCATTTAACTAATAATGCATGATGGTAAACTTGTTTTTGAAAAATGTTTACAAAAATGAATAGTTCGAAGAAATATCGGTAGTGTGACCGAAAAACGTTATATCGATAAAAGGCTTGTACTCGATAAAAGTTGTTTGAACTTTTTGTGATTTCTAGGAAAAACTAATGTGTCATTAATTAGCTAATAAAATTATATCTTTAGTTTTATGGCTAATCAAAGTCTTTAGTAATGACATGCGTACAGGAAACATGAAAGATGACAAAGGTTGTGACATGTGGCAATGCATGTAACACTTGGTAAATAAGAGAAGGGTAAAAGTGAAGCACATAAGGGGAGGGATTTTGAACAGAAATAGGAGGTGGAGAAGGTGACATTTACCTCTTAAAAATCCATACGAATACACTACACAAGCACTCACCCTTGAATAATTTTTTACATTTTAGCAAATCAAAATATCAAAGCCAATATACACACCAGAAAATACCCTCTCTTCTTTTGGCCATAATTTTTGAACCAAATTTTATGATCTTATATTCTCTAAAACGTTGTTTTAATACGTAAAAACTTTCATGTTGATCACTTGTGCTAGTTTGGAGAGTAGCTTAGGTGAAAACCAGTGGGAAGAGTGGCTCCGTCGGTGTAGTTTCTCAACCCGAAAATTATCTCTTCACTTCAAAAATCGTCACTAATTTTCTACAACTCCAAATCCTCTAAACATTAGACTAGAAACTCCATATGATATTATAAGCGAACTATAAAAATTTGGTATACTAAATCAAAGTGGAAGGGGCTCAAAAGGTGGAAAATCCGTGAGTAATTTTGGAGGCAAGGGAGATGGCATGCACAAGCATGGTTTTAGTTTGTGTCATTTTGGTTGCATGGTAGGATGTGGATCTAGGATTCTTTTGCACTCATGCTTGGTTGGCTTGCTTTTAGGAGATTTTACTCACCATTGCTTATATGCTTGTATTTAAATATAACATTATGCTTGACTATGTACTGCTATGTTTGATTTTGATCTTTAATTTGGAAAGCAAATGACAAATGTAATTAATGAATATGGACTTGTATGACTTCTTATTACTAAAATCATAGCCTTGAAACAAAGCATATAAGGATTATTAGGGGACGGACTTGAAATAAAAGTGATTTTATAGCGACAGTCGCTATAAGCGCATTTTCAAAATGCCTTGCATTGTTGATTTTCGGTGGATTTTTATAGAGAGATCCTTAAGGGTTTCTTACTATAGGTGCAATGTATTATGTGTATATTAGTTACTATGAAAATCTTGGATGTTAATAAGTTTTCTACCATATGTAAAATCAATGAAACTTTCAAGTGTATAAAATTGGAGTTGTCAGGGCCTACTATAGCACTAATCCATAGCACTAATCCATAGCACTTTCAGAAATGCTGTAATAACTCAGGACCACTTTTTGCAGCATTCTGAAATGGTGTCTTTTCTGTTTGAAACTTTAAACCATTTATAAATGACTTTAAACTTAACAAATTTATTTTAATATTTTTTGTGACCTTTCCTAACATATATTAGATTGTTTTAACAATAATTTTGGATTTTTATGTATTTTAAAGAATTAGTGTGAATTTTTCATGTAAGTGGGTTATTATTATATAAAAGAAAACATCACTTATTCAAGTTTTAAATTAATTATAAATTAATAGTCTTTAGGTAATATTTTAAATAAATGTTTTTAACCATATTATATTATTTCTACGGAAATATAAAGTGTGTGTATATAAAGTTTTTAGAAAATTGGTTAATTATTTATTTTAGTATTAAAAAGCTTGTGTAATTTAATATCTTTTAAATTGTTTTTAGAATTTATTAACTGTATTAGCTTATAAATAAATTGGTATACAGATTGTTAAATTGAAAATTGGTATAAGACCCACTATGCCAAAGTATGTTAGCCAAAACTCGGCTTTAATGTCCTTGATGACACGACCAAGCATAGCTTAGTTGGTGTTGATCAAATAGGGCTAAGGAATCAAGAATGGCTTAACATTCAAGGTGAAATACAAGATGATTTCATTAAGAAATTGTTCCATGATGCTCATGAACTTTTAGGATATGATATCCGAAAGCCCATGCCATATGATCAAAGAGAGACCGAGAGTTTGTGTAGTAGCCTATTAAGCATGTTAATGCACTAGATAAGCAATCCTCATAATTCATAGCCCAATGTTCATTTGTAGTTGGCAAGATAGTGACTATGCACATAAACACTGGTCTAGACCAAAGGTCATGTGATCATATATGAATTAAAATCGTGACAAGTTTTGGACTAAAAGAGCTTTATTATATGCATGTCTATGTCCAATAATGTCCAAAACACACAATTAAGGCAACAAGCATGTCCAAGTCCTTATTCGTACAATTTCACAATGATTACAATCAAATCAAGTTTAGCCCTAATTTAAATTAGTGTTACAATTGTTTAATTTTGAGAGGAGAGAAAAGAAATGATCGGTCCTTTCTCAATACCCCTAGGTTCGTATTTATAGTGGTAGAGGTGCGGCGTCGCTACTATGCATTACCTTTGGCATGAGGGACTTTCGATATCAACAGCCACTTTAATGGTGCCCGTCGTATGCTTAGTTTTGATAATCCACAGCATTCCTTGATATATTGATGGATCATGGTATCATATGCTTATGCTTAATTTCCACATCCGCCTTGATAGCTTTTATTGACGTCCATGACATCCGGCATCGGTGTTGTATTGAGGAGCTACGACATCCTTTAAAGGTTGATGAAGTGTGACATCACTAAGGAATGGTATCGACAATAGGAGGCACTGATAATAGATGGCCTTGAAGAGATACGGCATTGCATGAGAGGCGGCATTTCTTGAGAAGGGATATAAATAAGAGACGACATTGGCAATAAGGGACAACAATAAGAGGCGACATTACTTGGGATCCTGGTATATGTATATATATATATATATATATATATATGCATTCCATGCTTTTAGGTGTGATGGAATTCATTCAACATTAACTTTTCTCCATCATATGATATTTCTTTTAATATACTTTGCCATCCTCTCAATATCATGCCTTCGGTATCATTTTTGTCATCATTTTATTCCCTAAAAATTATATGAATAACATTTGATATGCAACATGTAATCGATGAAGCATTGATTGAGTGCAACATGGAATCAATGCATCATTGGTTGAATGATGCATGGATTACATGTGATTTCCTCTTTTACTTTCATTGATGGAATGCGGCATCATTAACTACAACATCAGACTTTGAACTTAGGTATCAATCCTTAAATCCGACAAGAATTCTTTTGCTTGTATCCAATAGAAAATATATTGATAACATTTTCCCCCTTCTTGTATAAAGAATTTTTTTACACTTCAGAGTAAAACTTCATAGGTTTTCCTAATCTTTGTAAGGTTTTCTTCCTAATCTGGTTTTCTAAACAAGTGATAATTTTCATTATAACTTTAAATTCAATTATACCTTTTGAGCAATCCCTATTAGATTTAATTGAGATGTTAACCGATATATATTATTCTGTATGGAGAATCCTATATATCTTCTATATAAGCGATGAATATTTTTGAAATATTATAATTTTTTCACGAAAAAGCCAAAAATTAATTTGACAGCATATTTACTCAAATAGAATACCATTGAATCAAGATTAGAAAACTATCTATAATTAATGATTTAACGAATAAAAAACTAGAAAGTCACTTATGAATTATAATTTCCTAATCCATAAAACCATCTAGAACTATTATATGAGGAGGACCAGAAAACCTTCTGTCAATATTATGAATAGAAGACCGGAATTGCATCCGATAATAGAATTTTCTCACTCAAAATAAATAAAATCTTTTCTGGTAATAAAGATCTCTTGATTAAATTCCCAAAAAATTTCTTAAATAAGAGAAGACTGGAAAATCATCTAGTAATAATAATTTCTAGAATAGGCGAAGACCGTAAAGTGATTGCTACAATTATAATCTTTTGACTAGAAAACTAGAAATCCGTCTAAATATAAGATTAAAAATCCATCTGGCAATAATAATTTCTAAATAGAAGACCATAAAATCATTTGGAAATAAATATCTGAACAGAAGACCAAAAAATCCATCTGGTAATAATATTTTGAGTAGAAGACCAAAAATTCGTCTGCTAATAATAATTTTCGAATAAAAGATCGAAAAATCATCCGGCAAAAATATCTGAACAGAAGACTAGAAAACTCATCTGGTAACAATAATTTGAATAGAAGACCCAAAATCAATCTGATAATAATAATCTGAATAGGATATCGAAAAATCATTTAGCAATAATAATCTGAATAGAAGACAAAAAATCCATCTGGAAATAATAATTCGAATATAAGACCATAAAATCCATCTGGTAATAATATTTTGAATACAAAACCAGAAAATCCATCTGGCAATAATAATTTGAATAGAAGACCAGAAAATCCATCTTATAATAATAATTTGAATAGAAGACCGAAAAATCCATCTGGTAACAATAATTTCTTGTACGTTAACGAAGAAATCCTGCTTTCTTTTCTTTGAAGCACCACAGCTAATATTTGATAGATCTTTCGCTAGAAGATTGCTTGATTTTTGTTTTGGAACTCAAATGGCCCATTTTTTATTGATCTTTCTGTTGAGGGTTGCATTGATCCTTCTTTAGGATTGAGTTCGATTTTGCTTTTGTATTTGAACTTTCTCTAAAGGACAACCTCTTATCGCTCTTCAAGTAGTAATTTAGATTTTTATTGATTTTTTTGTTACCGAATTAAGGTAATGATCTAAACTTGGATCAAACCGCTTATCACAGTCTTAGGTGATGATTTAGGTCTTTCGCCCAGTGCATTTATTTAGCTATCTTCAAGCGGAACCATAGGCTTACCCTACCTCCATCTATGAGGCACTTCAAACAGGCCTTAAAAGCAGAAATATATGGCTGATTTAGTGCTTTGGCCAGGCTATCTTAAAAGGGACTAGAGGCTTACTCTATCCTCGCTCTAGTAGGCCCTCCGGGTAGGCCATGTAGGCGGGCCGAAGGGTGGCAGATGTTTGGCAAGGCCATCTCTAACGGGAGCAAAGGCTTACTCTAACCTTCCTCTAGGAGGTGCTTTGATCAGGCCCTCGTGAGGGGATCAAAGGCTTCATTCTGCCCCTTATTACCATCTTATGTAGTGGTTTAGGCTTTTCCTTTTAATTCTTTCCTTTCTTGAGATCATTGATTCAGTAGACATTCTTATTCTGGTTCCTTTATTTGTACGTCGTAGAAAAATATGGCCTTAGATGTTCGACATTCCAAGTTCTTGCTATGACACTACCATTTGGTCAACATTGTCGATAGGTCCTTGGTGGGATTACTTCACGAATAACAAGGGGTCCTTCCCAGTTTTGTCCAAGTAGTCCATCCGCTAGATTTTTAGTATCTGCTATAACTTTTTGAAGTACCAAATCTCCTTTTCAAAATGATCTTTCCTTGACTTTGGAATTGCAGTAATTAGTTATCCTGCACTGATATTCAATTGGTCGTATGAACACTTCATCTCTTAGCTCATTGATTAGGTCTAGGGATTCTCTTTTCAATTCCTAGTTATGATTAAATACCTATGAAATGCTTCGATGAGAGCGCACTACAACCTTGATTAGAAGCATGGCTTCACAACCATTAGTTAGAGAAAATTGGGTATGTCCCATTACATATATGGTGAAGTTCTATATGCCTACAACACAAGAGATGTTTCTTCTACCCAATTTCCCTTTGCTTTATCCAACCATTTCTTTATTATTATCTTAATGGTTTTGTTAGCTCCTTTAACGGCTTCATTAGCCTTTGGGTGTGGTACAGATGAAAAGCTCTTTATAATCACATTTCTATTGTAGAATGTGCTAAATACCTTGCTTTCAAACTAAGTTCCATTATGGAACATTATCTTATGTGAAATTCCAAACCTAGCGACAATATTATTGATTACAAGTTTAAGCACTTTTCCCAATGTGACATTCAGTAGTGGTTCTGCTTCTACCTATTTGGTAAAATAATCAATGGCTACTACTGGAAATTTAGCTCCTCCTTTGGATAGTGGCCCTACTAGGTCGATGCCTCATACATCGAAAGACCATGGACTTGAGATCAAAGTTAATTCACTTAGTGGCTAGTGCGAGATCTTAGAGAACTTTTGGCATTTGTCACATTTCTTCACATAATTTATAGCATGGTTAGTCATCTGAGGCCAAAGAAGCCTTATCTCATGACCTTTTTGCTAGCTTTATGCCATTAGAATGGTCCTCATAGAATCCTTCGTGGGCTTTCTTAATAATTTATCTCCTTTTTCTAGACTAACACGTCTTAAGTAAAGGAGTGAATACCCTTTCTTGTAAAGTATTCTGCTTACCATAATGAAGGTTAAGGCTTGATATTTTATACTTCTTGCTTCCTTCTTATCTACTGGTAATTTTTATTTCGTTAGATACTTGATGATAGATGTCATCCGGTTATTCTCATATTGATCATCAGTTTATGTATAAGATGATTTTTCACAAAGGATTTCATTTTAATTTTCCTTTTACTTGTGTGTTAGGGCTTGAGATCTGGTCAATACCACGGATTCTTTTTTTGGCTCGGGACCTTTTTGCTCTATACTAGGGTTTGATTGTTAAGCTACCGGCACATTTCGGGTTCCTAGTGCTCCTCGAGAGTTAGCTAATTTGGAAAATCGGCCTGGGAGTTCTTCCCACTGGTCACTTGGTGTATTGAGATATCCTAAAATTGAGTCTGCATTTTTAACACCTTCTTGACCTATAAGATCAACTTGGCATCCTTCATCTGATATGTTTGGTTCAACTGATTGACCATTAATTGTGAAGCTGAAAATCTTAATCCTGAAAATTTTAAATTGTAAGGCCAAAGTGAGTCCTGACACCATTGATTCATATTCTGCCACATTAGTTAACAATGACCGAAAATCCTAATTTTACTGCGTAATGTAAACGGTGTCCAACAGGGGTAATTATTACATAGACCGGCTCCTTGTTCATTTGAAGCTCTATCTATGAACAGTTGCCATTTCAGTTTTAGATCTTTTTCTTTTTCTGATTGCTCTTTGATGAATCTTATGTATTTATTAAAAAAATCGGCTAGAGATTGTCCTTTGATTTCCAATGATGGTAGCAATTCAATATCATACTGGCTAAGTTCTATTCCTCAATTTACTAATCTTCCCGAGGCTGTAAGTTTACTAAAGACTTACGTAAGTGGAAGTTGGTTAAGACCTTAATTGGATGCGATTGAAAGTAAGCTCACAATTTTTGTGTTGTGAACATCAACATTATCCCAGCTTTTCTATAATTAGATATCTAGTTCCTACATTCTTAAGCCTTCTACATGTACAGTATACTGGAAGTTGGTTTCCCATCTTTTCTCACGTTAGAATAGAGCTGACTACATGCTTTAAAACTTCTATATAAAGATAAGGTTTTCCCCATCTACAGGGTTGGATAGAATTAGTAGTTTCTCAAGATGATCTTTTAGTTCCTTAAAGGCTTTTTGAAAATCCTCTCCGCATTTGAAGTTTTTATTCTTCTTAATCACATTGAAGAATGGAATGCATTTATCGGTGGCCTTGGAAATTGTTATCTAGGTTTTTAACCCAAGAGGATCCACTAAAAAGAAGAACAATCTCGTAACATCAAAATGGCTTAGAATCTAACCAGAAAAGCTAAGTCAAGCAATGAACGATAGCCAAGCTATATTACCGAGACAACAACCAAGATCCCTTAAACCAAGGGACGAGCCATCTTACAGCCCAATCAGTAGTTTAGTGCAAACAGCTAGTGAACTACTATAACGAAGCAACTACGATAAAGGGCAATGGAAACACCTCCAATTCCAAACACAAGAAAAATCCAAAGTGCTTGGATCATAAGTGACCCATACCTCTCCTCAAACCTTCAAACGAGCTAGCCAAGGAATACTACAAAAAGGGGCCATGACATTGGCTCGCAAACGAGCCAAGACTATGGGTTGCTAACAACCCATGTTTTTGTCTCATTTTGCAAGCCAAACACTCCCTAGGTGGTTTCCTACCTACTTGCGAACTAATGATGAAGTGGTCTAGCCTAGAAGCTCTCCGATCTATATAAATACCATCATACCTGCAACATAAACCAGATCTTCTCCAGACTGGTTGCTAAAGCCCTACCGGAACTATTCTTCACTCTCTACCTCCCTCACAACAATCTCCAAAGGAATTCACTGTGATTTTCCAATGGATTCCAATTATGGAGATTCAACTTACTTTAAGATAATCAAACCCTTGTAATCAAATATCTTTTGTAACAGCAATCAGTCTATAATAAAACTATAACGTGGATGTAGGCTTCATTAACAGCCGAACCACTATAAAAATTCTGTCTTCTTTTACTATTCTTTTTCTATATATGTTACCTGTGACATTGCTCTGTTAGAACAGGGCTGGCGCTTTCAAACTCAAACCAGGATATTGGTCCATTTTTCGGTCAAAATTTTGGTGCTTTCACTGAGAACCTAACTCGGACTTAGATCTAGCTGTTTACTTTGGATCAGATAGGTTAAGAAGTTATATCCTATCTCTGCTTAAAAGGTTTTCTGTTAAGAACAGAAGAACCAAACGGTAAGGATTGGAGAAAAAGCAAGCAAACACTTGCTAAGGTGGTGGAGAACATCAACATGAGATAGTAGACGTGATCCTAAAGGCAAAGCTCAGAAATCACTTAATTACAAGGGTCGCTAGCGATCTATGCCTTTTCACCAGACCGCCATAAACTCCTGAAGAAAAAGTAAATCAGTTAAGTACATGATCGCTAGCGATCCATACTATTTTTTCAAGTCGCCTCAAAGTCTAAAATCAGTTAAGTACATGGATCACTAGCAATCCATGTACTATGGATCGCCAACGATCCATACTATTTTGCCAGGTCACTAACGGGCCAAAAGCTATGGATCACTAGCGATCCATAGCCTATGGATCGCTAGCTATCCATTAAGTTAGCTTGGTTCGTGATGTTTTTTTGCATATACCATGAACCTCGAGGCCGTTGCCCCCAAAATCTCAAACCAGGGTGCTTTGCCCTTAGACCTTGACTCGCTAACTGGCTAGCAAGACCATCGTCTGGGTCCTTGAAAGGGGATATAATCGAATGGAAGCAATGGGTGGAGCTCCAAGAATCATAACGGAAGAAAACATTAATACTCCACCTACTACAAAAGCATTGGCGACAAACCCATACTTAGGAATGAATACACTACGGACGGATATAACGATGGCTCTCTTCGGCTCTGTAGATGAAAATGCCAACATGCAATATGCTAGAAGAAAATCTAAAACCTGTGCCGTAGCATAGTGCCAAGCAATGGATGAGGAACTGCTACTCAAATGGTATTCCTAGAGGCCAGAGGACCAAGAAGATATGATACAAACCGAGATCAATTATAACGCCAAGCTCCAGTGGTATATTATGACCACTCCTAACTAACCAGCTTCTGGTCCCATCATGGAGCTCCCATCTTCGAAACACGAGTGGTCATCGTCGAAATTCATCGAAAATCATCAAAATGGTCGTTGAAAAAATCACTTCAGGGTTGACTCGAAGTTGAACTTGAGTAATTTCCTATTTGACCGAAAGTGGATTTCAAAAGTCTTGACTCGCAGTCAAACTCGGGTAATCATCCATTTGACCCGATGTAAACCTAGGAAATTCCGGTTCATAGCTTGACTAGGGTAAAACCAAGATATTCTCCAACGAAACAGGGAAATAGCTCCAAGCAACGTTTGTCACCAACCTAGCACTTTAAATTCTTTGACTCCAAGCGAATCGTGTGTTGACTCCAAGCAAATGTCAAATTTTCTCGGGTTGGACTCCAAGAAAAATACCACCGATCCATCAATGTTGATCCATCTTCTTTTTCCGATAACTCAAGCATGCAAACTCCGAATACCTTTAAATTTAGGATGCAACCTTTTGGGGCCTTCTTGGTCACCCCAGATCGATCTCACCTAGTTTGAAATATTTTACGATCGTCGCTGATCCATGATCCAATCATAAGTGATTCATCATTCAATCGGCATTTCCAATCATTCAAGCATACACAATCATGCATATATCATTCTCAAGCATTGTAAACAGACGTAACTTGAAAACGAACTGATCTAACAACCATAAGAGCATCTTCCCAAACCATAACCCATTCACCGAAGCCATTAAACATGCAGAATATCCAAAGAAGTTTATCGTGCCAACTATACCTTTTGTACAACTGTACAACTGATTCAAAATTGCTTTTTTACAAGTGTGACTAGCATACGGACGAAACGAGGGCAATGGATGCATTCTACTACAAGGCCTTAAAGAACCATTAAAGGATGAAATAACCTACTACCCTGAAAGAATTCTATGGGAAGGAAAGCCCGTCCTAAAGACTGAAAGTAGTGCAATTGGAACAAAGAAAACCTGGAAATTCGCCAAAGAACATACCAAAACTTGAAGGAACTACGGGATCTCAGGGACCTTCTGCCCAAGCAAGGCTACTAAGACCCAGTAGAAAAATGCCCCAACTAACTGACGAAATTAGATGAAAGGATGATTATCAAATAACATCCTAGTTAGCTAGCAACGAAGGAATAGGACAACAACCTAAAGCAAGGCCTTCTCATCCATTCTTGCCTACTCTCCTTTTCCAAATGAGCCGTACCGCAACACTAGGGGCACTGCAGACAACATGGTGAAAGAAATGATTCTATACCCTTAACGACTCATGTCAATCCCCCTTCTGAGAACCGGCATTGCTGGTGGCGCCGGGAAGCTTGTCCAAAAGATCGTCGAACAATCAAATCCAACACCTTAGCCTACAAGAACCGATAAAAATATGTTCCTTTGAGTTGAATATGAAAATTTCCTCTTGATGTCGATGAATCATCGCTTTAAAACAACCGGATCGTCGGACACATGACCCAAAACTTCTCCTAGAATCGATAAATTATCATCCTAAAGTCGTTTAGTCGTCGGACATCCGCCACAAAAACCCTTCATGAACGTGAAGGTCTTTCACGAACTAAAGCATCATGAAGAAATATCGATAGATCAGCAGTCATCTAATTCAAAAAACCCTTCGCGACGTGAAGGTTTTTCACAAACTAAAGCATCATGAAGGCAAACCGATAGATCAGTGATCATCTGATCCAAAAAATCCCTTCGATATTGTAAAGGTATTTCACGAACTAAAGTATCATGAAGGAAAACTAGTAGATCACCGGTCATCTGATCTAACAAACCCTTCATGAACATGAAGAGCATTCATGAACTAAAGCATCGTGAAGGCAAATCGGTAAATCAGCGATTATCTGATCCAAAAAAACCCTTCGCAAACACGAAGGTCTTTCACAAACTAAAGCATTATGAAGGTAAATCGGTAGATCAGCGGGCATCTGATCCTGAAAACCCTTTGCAAACATGAAGGTCATTCATGAATTAAAGCATGTAAGGGAAAACCAGTAGGTCAACGAAATTTATGTGCGACTAATATCCATGAAGGTGAATTGGAAGATCAATAGTCATCTAATCCAAAGCCCCCTAAAGTCAACAAAGTCATACTCCAAGGCTACAAATTGACAATCATATTAGTCACTCAGCCACTCAGCATGACCGATGAATCAAACAGTGCTAAACCCTAGAGCTTCAAAGTCACTCAAAGGAACTAAGCCAAAACTGAACGAACCATATGGTTAATCAGAGGTTGACACGAATCAAGCCAAGACTGGGAACTCGAAAGAATCACTCCCACTAGACTAGAGGCAACAAAACGAGTTGCGGAGAGACCATGGATACAGTTCAAGCGTGCCAATAGTCCTATGGCATGGAGGGCACCCCACACACTTGAATAGCCATAAGAAAGGCCGAGACTAATCATACCACAGATCTGTTATGCCCGGTCAAAAATTCTAGCATTTTGACAACCGCGGACTTAATGACATAGCAAGTGAAAAAAATGAAATACTAGTATAATATTGGCCCACTTCTTTCCAATTACTAATTTACTGCTCTTGGTGACTAGTTCCTCTTCCACTTATACCGCACGCCAGTGAAGTCAAACCATCGGGTTGATGGGAAAACTCGATCCTTACCTTCTATGAACTGATATCACTCCTCTAGCACAAGAAAGGCCTAAACCACTGCGCGCATCCCATAATCCATGCCTCGCTTCTTGAACCAATAAAGCTATGTTCATAGTAAATACCCGCCGGGTCGATGGAAGAAAATCGAATCAAACCCTTGGATCAGCGGAACACAATCCTTGCCTTTCGTAAACCAATATTACCCCGGCAACATCGAGAAGGCCAAAAACTTAAACTCCTCGTATTCCCGAAGATAGGCAATGTCAAGGAGCACTAAAAGACTAACTCGTTGCATTTCCCGGAGATAGGCAATGTCATGATGCATCAAAACTAATTCCTCACGTTTCTTGGAGATAAGGAACACCGAGGAGCATCAAAACTTACACTCCTTGCGTTTCTCGGAGATAGACAATGCCAAGGAGTGCCAAAAGCCATGCATCTCATAAGCCATGCATTAAAAACTAACTCCCCACGCTGCCCGGAGATAGGAAATGCCGAGAAGCACTAAAAAAATCTAACTCCTCACGATACCCAAAGATAGGCAATGCCGAGGAGCATCAAAACTTCCATTCCTTGCGTTGCACAGAGATAGGCAACACCAAGGTGTATCAAAAGCTACACATCTCGTAAGCCGCGCACTAAATAACTAGCTCCTTGCGTTGCTCGGAGATTGGCAACATCGAGGAGAACTAAAAAAACTAACTCCTCGGGTTGCCCAGAGATAGGCAACGCCAAGAAGCACTAAAAGACTAACTCCTCGCATTGCTCAGAGATAGGCAACATCAAGAAGCATCAAGGACTAACTCCTCTTGTTGCCCAAAGATAGGAAATGCCAAGAAGCATCAAAAACTAACTACTAGCATTGCCTGAAGATAGGCAACGTCGAAGAGCACCAAAAGCCACACATTCCATAAGCAGCGCCAAAATAAACGTTCCTCGTGTTGCACGGAGATAGGCAATGCCGAGGAGCACCAAAAGCCACGCATTCCATAAGCCGTGCCAAAATATACACTCCTCGCATTACTAAAAGCAACCAATATATATATATATATATATATATATATATATATATATATATATATAGGCAACACCGAGGAAAACTAAAAGCCACGCATCCAATAAGTCATGCGCTAACTTTTAAAACACAAACCCCTCATATTGCTCGAAGATAGGCATCATAGTGGAATTTCATAAGCTGCAAACTCTCTAAGGCCGAGCACTTCGATTAATAGGGATCAACTCTCGTTACCCGAAAGAACCAACATTGCTTCGGTAGTATCACAAAGCTCACAAACTAAGAAGTCAGCAAAGAATTCTGTTCTTTGACCAAAGTTAATGTACAAAATGTCAAAATTCAAGGTATCCAAGTCACAAGTTCCCAAACATAGGAGTTGCGATGTACCTTTGACTGGGGGCATCCAGGGAGCCGTCCAAAATGTCAAGTCTCACTACAATTGTTCAGAATAATCAATCCTATACACTTAGGGGCACATAACACATTAACACTTCGTAAGGATAAAAGATCGCTCAAACTTGCAATAATAGGAGGAACTTACCGTCACCCAGAGATATACGACGACGGAAGGCTGTTCCAGAATCAAATCATCAACACACCAGTTTCTAAAGAATAGAAGCAGGTGCTCAACTGATGTCTCAAACCCTAACTTGTAGAAAATCGGCTGTTATCTGAAGACTGCCCACGGTAACGAGAGAAAGCTCGAAATCGAGTAGCTAAACCATTGATTCCCGAAGATTGTAACCAATAAATAAGGTTGATATCCACAATAATGCTATTAGCCTAGCATAATGCATATGGCCTGAAACAAGCAAGGTTTAATGCCATGGGTTCAAGACAAACACTACCGAACTCTACTGGTCCATGATCAGTATAGGAATGAACGCGGTCAGACAAGGGGCAATGTGATAACTTGCTCCTCAATTTTAGATTTTCTATAAGAACATGAAATTTGGCACCTGGATATGAAGGTTTCTACAGGTTGTCATCAGAGCATAACAAAAACCGATTGGAGGAAATTTGGTTTTTCATGAATAAGAATAACTATGGAATTGGTTAAGCAATAGCCTTGCATCTCCAAGGGTAACACTTGACGACTATGAACAAAGCTAGGCAATGAAAATGCTTGGCACTCTATCGTTAGAGAACATGGTGCACCAGAAGTTAAACAACGTTGAGAAAACCACCACATAGGGTTAAAAGGAATCTACTCAACTCTACATGATCAGATGAATGATTCAACCATCACCAACTGACCCTAAGTCCTTGAAGCACGGACTAGAGTACTCTAAGTCCTCAGAGCGTGGACTAGAGTATAAATATTTACAAAAATCTCTACATGCCCAGAGCGCGGACTAGAGTAATCTAAGTCCCGAAGAGTGGACTAGAGTATAAAAGAATGACAAAAATCTCTAAGTTCCCGGAGCGAAGACTAGAGTATTCTAAGTCCCCGGAGCGTGGACTAGATTACTCTAAGTCCCTGGAGCACGGACTAGAGTATAAACGATTTACAAAAATCTTTAAGTCCTCATAGTGCGGACTAGAGCACAAACTGTTGACAAAACTCTATAAGTTCCCATAGCACGGACTAGAGTACTCTAAGTCCCTAGATCATGGACTAGAGTATAAACGATTGAAAAAAATTCTCTAAGTTCCCGCAGTATGGACTAGAGTAATCTAAGTCCCTGGAGCACGGATTAGAGTATAAACGATTCACAAAAATCTCTTAGTCCCCAAAACACGGACTAAAGTACTCTAAGTCCTCATAGCGCGAACTAGAGTATAAACGATTCACAAAAATCTTCAAGTCTGCAGAGCGTGGACTAGAGTATCCTATGTCCCCGGAGCGTGGATTAGAGTACCTTAAGTCCTCGGAGCATGGAATAGAGAATAAACGATTTACAAAAATCTCTAAGTCCCTGGGGTGCAGACTAAAGTAATGTAAGTCCCTGGAACGCGGACTAGAGTATAAACGATTTACAAAAATCTCTAAGTCCCCGAAGCACAGACTAGAGTAATCTAAGTCCCTAGAGCACGGACTAGAGTATAAAAAATGCACAAAAATCTCTATATCCCTGGAGGACGGACTAGAGTTCTCTATGTTCCCGGAGCGCATACTAGAGTATAAAAAATTCACAAAAATCTCTATGTCCCTGTAGCATGGATTAGGGTACTCTAAGTCCCCGTAGCACGAACTAGAGTATAAACGATTCATAGAAATCTCCTAGTCCTCAACTACGAACTGAAGTACAAACAATTTGGTGAAAATACAACCACCCACAAAAGAACTCTAAGTCCTCGAAGTGCGGACCGAAGTTTGAACACAAATCGAGCATGAGTTAACCGCTCACAGAATGACGCTAACTTCCTGGAACGTGGACTAGAATGCAAACACCATGAACCGATGAGTGGGTTTCAACCGCCCCAATAGTAATTCCAACATAAAATAAAAAAAAGAAGTGCAAACCGTTAAAAACCATCACCAACATGACTTTAACACTGCCCATTAGATAGGCAGCACTAAGAAAATACTACTACAATCCAACCATCGAAGTGATAGTTTTCGAAGGCTGAAAGTAGTACCCAACTGGATTAAGAGCACCGTTGAATCAACGAGGAAAATCAAACCCATACTCCTAAGTGTAGGTGTTGCCTCACCAACGCCAAGGCCTACTTTTATCTTTTAAGTATTGGTGTTGCCCTGGCAATACCAGGAAAATTTTCTATTTCCTAAGTACCAGTGTTGCCCCGGAAATGTTGGGAAACTTTCTATTTCATAAGTACCGGTGTTGCCCCAGCAACTCTAGGAAACATTCTACTCATTAATTACCGGTATTGCCCCGGTAATGCTAGGAAATCTTTAATCTATAAGGCCGATGAGAAACACTCATCGTAGTGAACCGTCAATGCACTAGCTTCGAAGATAGAAGTTGGTCCTCAACTGAATTTCTACCTACTCTTCAGAAAACTACTGTTGCCCAATGATCGGCAACGACCGAAAGACATATCCTGTCCTCAACTGAGTTTCTACCTTCTCTTCTAAAACTACTGTTGCCCAATGATAGGCAGCGGCCAAAAGACATACCCTTTGAACAGTCAATCGGATGGGTCGACCTTTCATCACAGGAATTAGCCACTATATAGGAATAAAGCAGCGTCGAAAGGAAATCCCAGGATTGAATTACCTATGTACTAGTTTCTTAGGATGAAAGCTGGTGCATAACCAAATTTCTTAAATTCAACTTAAAATGAATTTAGACATAGCTAAAAAATAGGCAACCTCGAGGAAACATTGCTTAGAACCAAACATCAAGGTTATTAATTCTTAAAGATAGGAGTTGATATATGAACAAAACTTTTTGTGACAACGTCAACAACCAAGAAGATCATGCGTGGCGAAGAACAAGTGGAAACAATCATGGAAGGTCGAAAATAAAATCCCCGAACATCCTCAACTCTAGAATGGGATTGAGGACCAAACTGGGGCAATTGAGCAATTCGCCTCATAGATTTCCATCTCTCGCAATCGCCTCAATACAGGCATTCAAATTAGCTAGTCCTTCAAGAAGGGATAGAAACGTAGATACTTCATTGAAAGAAATGTTACAAAATTCCAAACACAAATAATTGTGAGGTTGGTTAGATAACGGTTCTATATTACAAAACAGAGTATTCTAGCAATAAAATCACCAACAAAAGGAAATGAAGGATTTAACGTTCAAAAATCCACCGTCACTCATATTATGGCGATGACAAGAAGGATCGATGACCTACTTACGGTCTAACTAGATCATTTGGTTCTAACTTGCTGGATAATGCCATTACCTGAAGTTTGGTCATGCTATTTGAAGATTCACAACATCGAGGAAAAATCCGCAGGGTTGAGTCCTCCGTGTATGAGTTTCAAAAGATAAAAAAGAACACATGATTAGGATCTTAACATAGAACTCAAAAGAATTCACTTCAGCAAAAGATGATAGAAACACATCTTTCTAATACATGCCGACATCATTACAAAACTCAGATCGTTGGATCAAGAAACAAAGTCCGTAATTCTCGAGGAAAGGAGTTATTGTGTTAATGAAACTAGGGAAATCGCATTATTGTTTAGGAAACCTAGTCTCCCAAAATAGGTTGGCTCGGTAGTTAAATTAGTCAGCCTTACAGACGAAGGCATTTACACCAACACTTTGTTGAAACTAACTCAATTGAGCATAAGTAGAGATTAGCAACAGAATCGGCTAGACTAAGCTACTTCATAGTTTTTAACAAAGCCATGAAATAGAATATGTCGAAATGACCGCAAAAGTGTTACTTCATGTATAGAATTAAAGTAAATGAGTATGTTGCACGCGAGCACAAAAAGAGCAACAACGAGAAAAGAAATGTTTGGAATTGAGCAATTAAGCCAATAGTCCTAGAGATAAAGGCCGGTGTGCATTGAATTTCGAAAAAACTCAAGAGAAGGATAATCACAATCGAACAACTCGTGTGCTAGTTTTTGAAGGCTAAAACTATGCCTGATTAAACTTCTACTACAATTCTACAAGAGAAATTGTGCCTCATAATTTAACAGCAATCGGTCCCCCCAATATGATAGGATAAAAAATGAAGCCTAAGTTGTAAAGTACCCAACTTCTGGAGGAGTGAAAGAACCACCACTAGACTAAAGATTGGATGATCGAAAAATCATTTTCAATGACAAAACTTGGCATTCAACCCTGTCAGGTATGTTTTACTTTAAATAAGATCCTCGTATAACCAATGCCCGGAATCCAAGGGAAGTCAATGGTTATCAGTCGGGTCCTGAGCGTTGACTGGGGCAAATGTAGTGTGCTATCTGCCTGAGAAGAGTTCAGTATCTAGAATACTGCGAACAAAAAACACAGTATAGCTAGCTTGCTTGCATTTGAAAAACAAACCATATCTTCCTTTAAAATTATCTCTTCCTCACTTACCCGTTATCGTGCAACAATCGATAACGGAGCCGTTGTCTAAAGCGACGTGGGAAGCTTTTATTTTTAGGATTGCTGAAATACAGAAATAGGAAGAGCGATACGATTGAATCATCCACTATATCCGATTTTAGAATAAATTGTCACATTGGAACTCAAAAACATCGAAGGGAACTTAACCAAATTCTCAAGAAGAAAAAGCTAAAGACAAAGAAAGACTTCGCTCCAGAGCGGCGTACAATCGTTCAAGACAAACTTAGCATCATCGCCGGTCGAATTAAAACTATATAGGGCAAATCCAAACCTACATCATGCACCCACTTACTGACCTAAACCCTTACATAAACTACGAAGAAAAGATATAATCGTTAATACCAAGAATTGAAATTTGGATCGAAATAAAAAACGAACAACTATCGAAAGTTATTTGGTTGAAAATAAATCTTGAGGTGGACTTCGATGATTCACACTGAAAATTAGATAGATGGATGAAAAGCCAAAACCAAATTTGCGTGGTAGCCTCGACACTTACCCATTACTTCAAAGTACCCTAAGAAGCTATGGAAAGTAATTGAATTCGTTACGACAAGCAATAGTAGTCGAGACCGAAATTAGGTGATCAACAGCGTAACTTACTACGTGTCCGCAAGACTCTAATGCAATATCTAGGAACCCAGTAAACATATACTATAATCGATAACTTCCAAAGCACCCCTTGTTTCCAATGAAGATGTACTCTAGGGGACAAATGTTATCTGGGTTTTTAACCCAGCAAGACCTACTAGAAAGCTGAAAAATCTCGTAACATCTGGATGTCTTAGAACCTAATTAGAAAGGCTAAGGCAAGGGGTGAACGATAGCCAAGCTATATTACTGAGACAATAAACAAGATCGATTAAACCAAGGATCCAGCCTTGACAACAACCGAGATCGATTAAACCAAAGGACCAGCCTTCTTACAGCCTAATCAGTAGTTGAGTGCAAATAGCTAGTGAACTACTATCAAAACGAAACGACTACGATATAAGGCTATGGAAACACCTCCAATTCCAAACTCCAAAAATATCCTAACTGCTTGGATCATCAGTGACCTAGGCCTCTCCTCAAACCTTCAAACGAGCTGGCTAAAGAATACTAAAAAAGGGGCCAAGACATTGGCTCGCAAAAGACCAAGTCTATGGGTGGTCACTAGCAACCCGTAGAACATGGGTCGCCAACGACCCATGTTTTTGTCTTGTTTTGCAAGCTAAACCCTCCTTGGGTTATTTCCTACCTACCTGCGAGCTGATGATGAAGTGGCCTGGCCCAGAAGCTCTCCGATCCATATAAATACCATCCTACCTACAACATAAACTGGATCTTCTCTGAGCTGGTTGCTGAAGCTTTGCTGGAACTATTCTTCACTCTCTACCTCCCTCACAACAATCTCCAAAGAAATTCACTGTGATTCTCTAGTGGATTCAAACTATGGGGATTCAACTTATTTCAAGATAATCAAAGCCTTATAATCAAATATCTCTTGTAACAGCAATCAGTCATAATAAAACTATAAAGTGGACGTAGGCTTCATTAATAGCTAAACCACTGTATAGATTCTCTATCTTATTTCTTTTACTTTTCTTTCTCTATATCTGTTATCTATGGTATTTCTCTGTTAGAACAGGGTTGGTGCTTTCAAACTCAAACCATGGTGTTGGTGTGTTTTTTGGATCAACAGAAATAAATCTATTCAGTGCTGCCACTCTTCCATTTAAGCACATTACATCTTTATTTGTCTTAGGCTATGCCACGTCTTTAATATCTTGAAAGGGTTGGCTTCTATTTCTCGAGCACTAACAATATATCCCAAGAATTTTCCACTAGATCCCAAAAGAATATTTTTGTAGGTTGAGTATCATATCATATTTTTGTAATATCCCGAACATTTCTTCAAGATCGCTTAGATGATTGCTCTCCTCTCGGGATTTAACCAGCATATCATCTGCATATGCTTCCATGTTTCAACCAATCTTCTCTCTAAACATTCTATTTACCAACCTTTGGTAAGTGGCTTCGACATTCTTTAATCCAAAAGGCATTATTTTGTAACAAAATGTTCCCGGTCTATTACCAAGCTTGTGTTCTCTTCATCCAGTTTGAACAACAGAATTTGATTATATTCGGAGTATGCATCCATGAAAGATAAGAGTTTGTGGCCACCTGTCACGTCGACTACTTGATCTTTTTTTAGAAGGAGATAACAATCTTTTGGGTATGCCTTTTTCAAATTGCTATAATTGACACAAGTTCTCCATTTCCCATTAGTATTTTTCACCAATACTGGATTGGGAAATCATTTTGGATAAAATACTGTTAGGAAATCAAATCTGCGGTTTTGATGACAACAACTATACAATGGAAATCGAATATGCATATATATTTATATTTACAGGTACTTGCTAGAGTAATACCACTAGAAAAAGAAGAACAAGGCTCAAAGAACATTACAAGAGACTGTAAGTCGATAGGAAAAATGAAGCAATAAGATAGATGAACAAAGTAAACATGCACAGTTTTCAGCCGTCTGGGTGCACTAGCCAGACGTCTGAAGAAATCCTTTGGAAAACAAAACAGACGGGATCAGACGTCTGGTTGATGCACTCAAACGTCTGAAAGACTACTATAATCAAAGAAAATATATAGAGTCGGTCATCTGAAACAAATGCCAGATGTCTGATTTCAAACTACGAATTTAAAATTCAAATTACAACTAGTACATTTGAAAAGACATCTTTGCTTCTCTTCGCTGCAACTCTTTATCACCATTAGAAGAAAATGTAGAGCACTTGTCAATGGATGCAACTACTCAAGGAATCTCTCCATAACTATATATAACATCAAGAATCAAAGAGAACCTTACCTTACTTACTTGCGCTCTTTACTTACATACTCTGTTATATTCTTGATCTCTAGCAATCTATACTTGTATTTCACTCTTCCATATATTCAGATCTCCTCAATCAATACTCTGTAGATATATATATTGGAAGCATTTGTACTTAATTGTCAATATCCATGTTATAGAACACATACTTGACAAGAACAAGTTATTGTAACTGTCATGATCCGAAATCCAATGTTCAAAAATTGACATTAAATACCTCACTTGTATTCGACTGCCAAAGATTCAAACATCGAATTCCAGACGGATGGAGCTTATAACAACATTAGATGAATATAAACAGCGGAAACAAAATGAATATCATATATCAACATAGGTACAACATGATACAATATCCAATACAACATCGATCCCAGATATCAGAGTGATACAAATATGATACAACAATAATACGGCAACAGAAACTTCAACAAGGTCTTCAAAAACTCCAACACTTCAAAAGATTTCCAAATCCAAAGCTTCCAGAAGACTTCAAATCAAGGCTAGCTCCAAAACACGAATAACCTGCTTCTAGGCTGCCCGTGTGGAAAATTAGGGGCGCCCAGAGTTTCGGAAAGGAACAATAAACTCCGAGTCAGTCATGGGACTGGTATGAGCAAATAAAAACAGTTGTTTGAAATAAAAGCAGTTTATTCTTATCAAAAGAAAACAATAGAATTTGAAAGAAATCCGCAATTTTTTTGAAATGAAACTGCCATAAGACCTCCCGCCACACGCACAATGCAAACGCAGACTTGGCGGAGATTTCTCTTTATGACAGTCAAAAATGCATGATACGAGAAAACACTTTTAAATATTATTATTAGTGCATAGTGTGAAAACATTTTCGAAAGTATAATATCAATCTTAGCTAGCATAGACAATTCGTACTATGCCTACTATAGCTACCATTTAAACAGTGGTGACCACCATAAGTAAATGGCATGTTATACAACTAAAATCGTAAAGAGCTCGTATTGGATGATTGGATTTCCAACAAATGGTCGGGGAAAGGAACTTCCCACGTAAAATGGAACGCCTCTGGAGGGATGTTCCCGAGAACCTAACCGGATCTCTGCTATACAAGGCCGGGTTACCTCTGTAACTAGGTAACAACTAACACGAGTATGCCACCTCCCGGTCGTTACCAACATTTATCCAAAGGCTTCTCAACCGACAACCATAAAGCAATAAGTTTGCAGCAACCACACAGTAAGTATCTGGGCTTCATACCATGATACCACTCATAATCCAGAAGGAAATGGACATACCCTCAAGGGAAGCTACCCCCAAATAACCTTGCTGCCACGATTCTTGTTTTGACCATAACCGGGTTGTGAGGTTCGACGAAGTCTCGTCCACAAAGCTACGCTTTTTCACAAAGCCATGCTTTGATCAATAAATGATCAGCAGCACTCAGCATGCCGCACTATCAAATTGGGAGTATATCACTAATAACCTTCAACTACATAACCACTGGGCACGTATGTCACAGAGAAGGGTGTTAAGCTAAGAGGATAAATTCTCCGCCACCAACAGATATGTACTTGAAATAAATCAGCTTTATATCTCAAGGTGTAGTGTCAGACATACAACCATACAAGTCTGCTCCGGGTTCGAACAGAACCGAAGGCACTTCCGAAGAAGTCCTTACAATCCGGGCATCCACGATCCTGATCGGACTCCCCATCACATATGGGGATCTCTATACTGGAGCAACTCAGTGCAGAAACATTCGACAAGTTATCCTATCGTTTTCGAAGACGCCCGGTCTTCACCACCGTCTTCAAATGCCATCCATTTCGTCGTATCACATAATTGAAATGGGTTATATGACACAAAGGTCTTCTTCCGGCTAAACCGAATAGTGAGCGTCAATTTTAAAACATGTGGATATGCCATTCACAAAGATTCACAGGTTCGATGTGGGTTTCGGATAACCAAACGGAATCCGACTCCCTGTCGCGTCGAAATTCAAATGCCGTTTTACGGGCCAATGGATTTTTACAATCACACAGCAGTATATTCAATACCAATATCACAGCCCAGCACAAAGCATTATTACATAACATCACATCACATAACAGGAATATCAATCCAACACACAACATTCAAGAAAGATCAAAACACCTTTAATTCAAATGAATAAATCATGTGGTTTAAAATTTATTAATCACATAGTTACTTTCACTAGAAATCTTTAATCAATGATTAATTATCATTAATTACTATTGATTAAGTCTTAATCACCTTATTTATTAATCATTTCTTAGTTAATTATCTTAATTTATTAATTTCAAATTGACTAACCTCAATTATTAATTTATTAAATCTTAATTATCAATTAATTTAAACTTTAAATTAAATAATTAACTAAGTAATTATTTCTTAAGAAATTATATTAACAAAATCATTAATTGTTTTAATAAATCAAAAGATAATTTAAATTACTTTGATTATCTTTTTAAACTTTGTTCAATAAATCACCTTTATCACATTTGATACCTTAAAAGGTTAAGATTTAGTTTTAGACAACATCTTATCTAAATTTTCTTTTAAGTTACATTATTTATTTAATATAAATAACCTTATAAAAATATTATATTAAAACTAAATGAACTAAAATTTAATTTCTTGAAACATTTCACTTAAGTCTTAAATTAGCTTAAAATTTCAAATCAAATCATTGTTTTGAACATAGTTTAAAAGTATCCTAAAATTTTGAAAAATTTTCAAGTAAAAACTGTTTTATATATTGGTCTCGATACCTGCTTCCGGTCACGCGCGAGAGAAAATTTCATTTGCTTTGGGTTTTTATCAAAATCAACCCGGGTAGCCCATGTTTTAACTTAAAAACAATTTCTAAGTATTTTAAACCTGGTGCACCAATATTTTACTCGAGTGGATACTCGATCCACCACACGTTCTTCCCCATGCTTACTTCGAGTCCATACCCTTCTTCCCCAAAACCCACTACTGATACAACAGTGTGTGCTGTGCACATGCACAGTTGAGTTCGCTACCGTTAGTTGAATCTCCAGCCACCCCCAAGTCGACGACAACTCACCTGAACCCCACGAGCACTCAGGTATCCCAAACGTTGACGAACTCGCGATCGAACATCACCATCCAAACTGCAATAAAACCAGACCACCAGAAACACCTCGTCCTCCCACGTCTGCTCATCAGAAGCCATGAAATTCTAGCTGAAACTTCGTCTGCATCATACGCCGCTATCCCCACCGGAGCGATCAACTCCGGTGGTCTGACGAAACCACGATAACATGTTTTCTGCTTCGACCAAAAAAGGGGTTAAAACCGTAGATGAACGTCGCACGGCCATTACCAAACAAATAAAAAAATTTGAGTATTTTTCCCCGAATCCACAACACTCCAGCCACCTCCATCCTTATCCTTGACCATCATCATCGTGCCGATGACCAGAATTCGGCAAAAACCCTACAATCGATTATCTCTGCTTATCTCAGTAAATTCTAATTTAAAAATTATGAATTTACTTTTAAAAATCATAAATTTTGATAAGCTTTCAGATAGTATACTTGAAACTAAGATTTATAACATTCGAATTTCTACAAGGTTTGAATTTTAACTGTACTTTCAAATTTTTTTAGAGGACCTTTAGTTTATTTTGCTTAAATTCATTTTTACAATTTAAGACATGTCAAAACAAACAACTTTTGTTTGAATTCTGAGATCAAATAAGGATCAGAGGTAGGGGGATTGGATTTTGTACAGGGTTATAAGTTTCTATAACCGGGAACAGGATGATTCAACTTAAACTAACAGGCAAGGCCAATGATGCGCACATACTCATGGATTTTTTTCTGCATACAAAAATGTTCATACTTGTTTAAATCCTATATTCAAACAACACATCAAACATCAGAGCTTAAAACATTTACTCACCTGAAAATTGAACAAAGAATAACTTTTGGGTTTTGAAAAGAGACCACTATTTGAAACTGCAGTATTGATTTCTTTTTCTGTTTTGATCTTGAGTGATATTTGAGTTTTGTAAGATAATGATTTTTTTTCTTTTCTAGGTTTGCTAAGTTTTGGTTTGAATGAATAAAACTAAGTTGCATTGCATATATAAAAGAAAATTTATTTGTTTACATAGATTTTAACTGTAGATTTTTTTGTACATAGATTTTTTTCTTCTTTCTTGGTACATAGATATTTATTTGCATATTGTACATACTTGTTTTTATCTTCTTTCATACATTTTTTTTATTATTTTACATTCACAAAATTCACATATATCAACTTGTTTGATGTATCCATATTTACATATAACTTTAACATATGTACATGTTTATTTTTATGGTTTGACAAAAATCCTTGTTTGTTATATATTATTGTTTGATTTAATATTAATTTTATTTTATTTTATTTTGAAACTTTCCAAATTAAATTACAAAAGTTTAAATAAGTTACAAAATTTAAATTAAAAATTTTGGGATGTTACAAATATCCCCCCTTAAGAAAATTTCGTCCTCGAAATTTAGAAGAGAGAGAAAAGCAAACAAAGAATATACGAATTCAGAAAAGAATAAATAAATGGCTTAACAGTTTAAGCCGAGATATCCACTCTGCAATTGGGATAGGATTTCTGCATGCTATCTTTAGTTTCCCAAGTGCAGTCCTTTGGATCACCACTCCACTGTACTTTGACCAGTTTTACAATTTTGTTTCTCAATCGCTTTTCATGACGATCCACAATCTTTATTGGTTCCCACTTTACTGCCAAGTTGGGAGTGATCTCAAGATCCTGCTGAGCTGCTTCTTTAATAATACTATCTGGGTCGTGCACAAATTTCCGGAGGTTAGAAATATGAAACACATTGTGCACGCCAGATAACTAGCTAGGTAGCTGCACCCGATATGCTAGAGGACCAATGCTCTCCAGAATAGGAAAAGGACCAATATAACACGATGCTAGCTTTCCAATTTTCCCAAACCTTAATACACCCCGCATTGGTGACACTTTCAAAAATACAGAATCCCCAACTTGAAATTTCAAATCTCTTCTTCGGCGGTCATAATAGCTCTTTTGACGACTTTGAGCAGTATTAATTTCTTTCGAATAAAATCTACCTTCTATGTGGCTTCTTTAATCATATCTGGTCCAAGGACGAGTCTATCACCTGATTCGATCCAGCATGCAGGTGATCGACACGGACGACCATATAAAGCCTCATAAGGAGCCATTTCAATACTGGCTTGATAGCTATTGTTATGAGAGAACTCGACTAGGTGCAAATGGTCCTCCCAAGAACCACCAAAATCAAGTATACAAGCACGCAATAGGTCTTCTGAAATTCGATTTATCCTTTCATTCTGCCCATCAGACTGTGGGTGATAAGCAGTGCTGAAATTCAGTTTTGTTCCCAATGCGGCTTGGAATGCCTCCCAAAATCTACTAGTGAAGATTGGGTCACGATCACTCACTATGCTTCTAGGAATACCGTGGAGACGGACAATCTCTTTTATACATAGCGCTGCTAAGCTTGCTGCAGTTCGAGTGGATTTCACTGGAATGAAGTGAGCAGTTTTGGTTAGACGGTCCACTATAACCCAAATTGCTTCATTTCCCTTCTTGGTTCGTGGCAATCCGTCGATGAAATCCATCGATACCTGATCCCATTTCCACTTCGGTACTTCCAAAGGCTGAAGTAAACCCGCCACTTTCTTTTGATCGCTTTTAATTTGTTGACAAGTAGCACAGCGACTCATATATATAGATATGTGCCTTTTCATTGTCTTCCACTAAAACATTCTTTTAATATCATGATACATTTTGTTGACTCCTGGATGGATGCAAAGTTTGTGGCATTCATCCAAAACTTCACATTTCAGCTCCAGAATGTCAGGGACACAAATCCTTCCTTTCAATCTTATAACTTCTCTACTATCCATCTCAAAACTAGTATCTTCACCTAGGCATATTCTTTTATAAATTCCTCGAAGAAACTCATCTTCTTTCTACAGCCTCGCAATCCTTTTGAGAAGAGTAGGAGCGATAACAAGATGAGCGAGGATGGCATGCTTTCTACTCAAAGCATCGGCAACTACATTGGCCTTTCCATGTGTATATAGAATATCTAGGTCATAAGACGCCAGAAATTCCATCCAACGTTGTTGTCGTATATTCAAATCTTTCTGGGTAAAGGGATATTTTAAGGATTTGTGGTCAGTGAATAATTCAAAATTTTCACCTAAACAAGGAAGATTTATTTAGTATGTATTAAGTTAAATTGAACTTTAAAGTTTTCTTCTAGAAAAGCTGGAGGAGATTCTTACCCAGAAGATAATGTCGCCAGATTTTTAAGGCGAAAACAACAGCCAAAAGCTCCAAATCGTATGTTGGTAGTTTCTCTCGTACGGAAAAAATTGTCTACTCGCGTAGGCAATTACCTTCCCATTCTACGTTAATACTATACCTAACCCATCACCACAAGCATCGGTATAGACAGATATGCCTTGGTTCCCATTAATGATAGCGAGAACAGGAGTAGTGGTTAATCTCTTTTTCAATTCCTGAAAAGCTTCATCACATTTTGGAGTCCAATTGAACTTGGCATTTTTCACTGTTAGCTTAGTCAATGGACTAGCAATTTTAGAAAAGTCCTGAACAAATTTCCGATAATAGCCTGCTAAACCCAAAAAGCTTCGAACTTCTTTCAGAGTCGTGGGTCGCTTCCAGTCAAGAATAGCGGAAATTTTGCTCGGATCAACAGAAATTCCTTCTTCATTAACAACATGGCCAAGAAATTTGACTTCTTTGACCCAAAAGTGACATTTAGAAAATTTAACGAATAAGACGTTCCTTCTCAAAATTTCCAAAACAATTCTGAGATGTTCAGCATGCTCCTCTTTGGTTTTGGAGTAGATTAGAATATCATCAATAAATACAGGAACAAATTTATTCAGCACCTCCCAAAACACACCGGCCATCAAATCTACGAAGTATGCGGGGGCGTAAGTTAGTCCGAAAGGCATGACTAACCACTCATAAAACACATCCGGACCCCTAAAAGCAGTTAGGTGAACACAATCTTCGGTAATTTGCAACTGATGGAATCCCTGGGCTGGATCCATTTTAGAAAAGAATCGTGCACCATGAAGTTGATCGAATAAATCGTCGATCCTGGGTAAAGGAAACTTATTCTTGAGAGTTTGCTTATTAAAATCGCGATTGTCGACACACAATCTCAAAGACCCATCAGATTTAGCCACAAATACTACTGCTGAACCCCATTCGGAGACACTAGGACGAATCAATCCCTTTTTTAGCAAATCACCGGTTTGTTTGACTGGTTCAATTCTTTCCCGCGGTGCCATCCTTCGATTAGGATGAACGACAGGACGAGCATTCAGAATTAAGTTTATTCTGAATTCAATCTCTCTGTGTGGTGGTAAAGACTCTACATCTTTGAATACATCGAGAAAATGCTGAACAATAGGAATGGACTCCAGACTAGGTTTTGGATATCCCAATGTATACATCAGTTTATCTCTTTTTGGACTAGGGTCTTCACAAGAAATTTCAACAGAATCTCTAAGTTTAGTTTAGACTAGAATCGTTCGGTTGTTGCAATCTAGCTTGGCATCGTATCTCGATAACCAATTCATCCCAAGTAGGATTTAAAATTCATTGAAGTCGAGAACATAAAGGTTAATCGGAAATTTATGGCCAGAATAAGAGATAGGCACTCTCCTACAGTATAAACAAAGATTTACAGACCACCCACTGGGTTTTTCACACAAATAGGTTCATCGACAAACTTGAGTTTAAGTTTTAATTCATCCATGATCTATTGGGAGATAAAGCTATGTGGAGCTCCCGTGTCGAATAAAACTCTAACAAATCTTTCACCAACAATAAGATTACCCTCCAAAACTCCCTTTCCTTCATTCGCCTTTGAAGTTGAGGGGTTATCTTTTATCGCGCATACTTTCGCTATTTGTGCTTGTTTCTTTTTAGGGCAATTCTTAACTCCATGACCTGGCTGGTGACAACAATAACATTCCTTTGATCTTTGACTTGTCTTTACAGGTTGATCTTTCTTGATTTGTTTCCTTAGCTTCTCACAATCATTTACTAAATGGCCTTTCTGATGACAGTTATAATAAGTAATGTTTCTAGCTAGATTCTCTTGATTACTCTTCTTCTTCTCCTTGCCTTGAGCTAGTCTCTTTCCTTCAAATTTTCTTTTCTTCCAATTCGAACTACTTGAACTCCCCTTCTCTTCCAAAACTTCCTGCATATCTAGAGTAGCATATCGATAACCCATATCAATCAAGTCTGAAAAAGATTCTTTAATGTAGGCTATTATTCTCTCGTGATACTCCTTATTCATTCCCCGAATGAATCTTTCATTCTTCTTCAAGGTTGCACTAACTAGCTCCGGGCCAAATCGAGACAATTCATTGAATTTATTCAAGTACTCCTAAAATGATAGACTTCCTTGCTTATAATCTAGGAACTCCTGGTACATTCGAGAGATACCGGCAAATGGAACGTATCGCTGCTCAAACACTTCTTTAAATCGTCTCCAAGTAAACTTATCTTCTGACTCATCGACAATAACTGTCTCCCACCAAGCTGATGCTTCCTCTTGGAGTTGCCAAGAAGCTATTAGTCGCTTTTGATTGTCTTCCAACTACAATCCCCTGAAAACTCTTTCACAGGATCAGATCCAGGCTTGGCCTTCTACAATAGATTCCTTGCCAATAAACGGCTTTCCACCAAGCCTCGTGATGCTCTTATATAGATCAGCCAGATTCGGCTGAGATTGAGTAGGCACAGTTGCAGTTGCGGGGACTTGACCAGTTGCGGTGGTATTTCCCCGTTTCCTACCTTGTTCTCTTCTTCCGCTCATTCTTACTATCTGTAAATAGCAAGAAAATTTGATTTAGGCATACGGACAAGATATCTTAGGAAACATCAACAGTTTAAAAGAAATAGACCAAGAAATTTGGGTTTGGTCTTTCGCTTTATACTCCTTCTAGGGTATATGTCACCCTATCTCTAATGAGCCATCTAATGTGTTATACTCCGTAGCTAAAGTTATTACTCAACCTTCAGCTCTGATACCACTTTGTCATGATCCGAAATCCAATGTTCAAAAATTGACACTAAATACCTCAATTGTATTCGACTGCCAAAGATTCAAACATCGAATTCCATTCGGATAGAGCTTATAACAACATTAGATGAATATTAACAGCGGAAACAAAATGAATATCATATATCAACACAGGTACAACATGATACAATATCCAATACAACACCGATCCCAGATTTAGAGTGATACAAATATGATACAACAATAATACGGCAACAGAAACTTCAACAAGGTCTTCAAAAACTCCAACACTTCAAATGATTCCCAAATCCAAAGCTTCCCGAAGACTTCAAATCCAGGCTAGCTCCAAAACATGGATAACCTACTTCTAGGCTGCCCGGTGGAAAATCATGGGCACCCAAAGTTTAGAAAAGGAACAATAAACTTCGGGTCAGTCATGTGACTGGTATGAGTAAACAAAAACAATTGTTTGAAATAAAAGCAGTTATTCTTATCAAAAGAAAACAAAAGAATTTGAAAGAAATCCGCAATGTTTTTTTTAAATGAAACTGCCATAAGGCCTCCCGCCATACACACAATGCAAACGCAGACTTGGAGGAGATTTCTCCTTATGACAGTCAAAAATGCTTGATAGAAGAAAATACTTTTAAATATTATTATTAGTGCATAGTGTGAAAGCATTTTCGAAAGTATAATATTAATCTTAGCCAGCATAGACATTTCATGCTATGCCTACTATAGCTACCATCTAAACAGTGGTGACCACCATAAGTAAATGACATGTTATACAACTAAAACCGTAAAGAGCTCGTATTGGACGATTCGATTTCCAACAAATGGTCGGGAAAAGGAACTTCTCACGTAAAAAGGAACGCCTCTGGAGGGACGTCCTCGAGAACCTAAGCGGATCTCTGCCACACAAGGCCTGGTTACCTCTGTAACTAGGTAACAACTGACACGAGTATGCCACCTCCCGGTCGTTACCAACCTTTATCCGAAGCGCTTCTCAACCGACAACCACAAAGCAATAAGTTTGCAACAACCACACAGTAAGTATCTGGGCTCCATACCATGATACCACTCATAATCCAGAAGGAAATGGACGTACCCTCAGGGGGAGCAACCCCCAAATGACCTTGCTGCCACGATTCCTGTTTCGACCATAACCGGGTTATGAGGTTCGACGAAGTCTCGTCCATAAAGATACGCTTTTTCACAAAGTCATGCTTCAATCGACAAATGATCAGCAGCATTCAGCATGCCACACTACCAAATTGGGAGTATATCACTAATAACCTTCAACTACATAACCTCTGGGCTCGTACGTCACAGAGAAGGGTGTTAAGCTAAGAGAATAAATTCTCCGCCACCAACAGATATGTATTTGAAATAAATCAGCTTTATATCTCAAGGTGTAGTGTCAGACATACAACCATACAAGTCTGTTCCGTGTTCGAACAGAACCGAAGGCACTTCCGAAGAAGTCCTTGCAATCCGGGCATCCACAATCTCGATCGGACTCCCCATCACATATGGAGATCTCTATACCGGTGCAACTCAGTGCAGAGACATTCGACGGGTTATCCTATCGTTTTCAAAGACGCCCGGTCTTCACCACCGTCTTCAAATGCCATCCATTTCATTGTATCACATATTCGGAATGGGTTATAGGACACAAAGGTCCTCTCCCGGCTAAACCGAATAGTGAGCGCCAATTTTAAAACATGTGGACATGTCATTCACAAAGATTCATAGGTTCGATGTGGGTTTCGGATAACCAACCGGAATCCGACTCCATGTCGCATCGAAATTCAAATGTCGTTTTACGGGCTAATGGGTTTTCACAATCACACAGCAGTACATTCAATACCAACATCACAGCCTAGCACAAAGCATTATTACATAACATCACATCACATAACAGGAATATCAATCCAACACACAACATTCAAGAACGATCAAAACACCTTTAATTCAGCTGAATAAAATCATGTGGTTTAAAATTTATTAATCATATAGTTACTTCATTAGAAATGTTTAATCAATGATTGATTATCATTAATTACTATTGATTAAGTCTTAATCACCTTATTTATTAATCATTTCTTAGTTAATTATCTTAATTTATTAATTTCAAATTGACTAACCTCAATTATTAATTTATTAAATCTTAATTATCAATTAATTTAAACTTTAATATTAAATAATTAACTAAGTAATTATTTCTTAAGAAATTATATTAACCAAATCATTAATCGTTTTAATAAACCAAATGATAATTTAAATTACTTAGATTATCTTTTTAAACTTTGTTCAATAAATCACCTTTATCACATTTGATACCTTAAAAGGTTAAGATTTAGTTTTAAACAACATCTTATCTAAATTTTCTTTTAAGTTACATTATTTATTTAATATAAATAACCTTATGAAAATATTATATTAAAACTAAATAAACTAAAATTTAATTTCTTGAAACATTTCACTTAAGTCCTAAATTAACTTAAAATTACACATCAAATCATTGTTTTGAACATATTTTAAAATTGTCTTAAAATTTTGAAAAATTTTCAAGTAAAAACTGTTTTATATATTGGTCTTGAGACCTGCTTCCGGTCACGCGCGAGAGAAAATTTCATTTGCTTCGGGTTTTTATCAAAATCAACTCGAGTAGCCCATGTTTTAACTTAAAAAAAATTCTAACTATTTTAAACCTGGTGCACCAATATTTTACTCGAGTGGATACTCGAGCCACCACACATTCTTCCCCATGCTTACTTTGAGTCCATACCCTTCTTCCCCAAAACCCACTACTGATACAACAGTGTGTGCCGTGCACATGCACAGTTGAGTTCACCGCCGTTAGTTGAAACTCCAGCCACCCTCAAGTCAACGACAACTCACCTGAACCCCACGAGCACTCAGGCATCCCAAATGTTGATGAATTCACGATCGAACATCACCATCCAAACTGCAATAAAACCAGACCACCAGAAACACCTCATCCTCCCACGTCTGCTCATGAGAAGCCACGAAAGTCTAGCTGAAGCTTCATCTACATTATATGCCGCTATCCCCATCGGAGCGATCAACTCCGGTGGTCTGTCAAAACCACGATAACTTGTTTTTTGCTTCGACCAAAATAGGGGTTAAAACCCTAGGTAATCGTCGCACGACCATTACCAAACAAATAAAAAAATTGAGTATTTTTCCCCGAATCCATAACTCCAGCCACCTCCATCCTTATCCTCAACCATCATCATCGTGCTGATGACCAAAATTCGGCAAAAACCCCAAACTCGATTATCTCTATTTATCTCAATTCTAATTTAAAAATTATGAATTTACTTTCAAAAATCATGAATTTTGATAAGCTTTTAGATAGTATACTTGAAACTAAGATTTATAACATTTGAATTTCTGTTTTGATCTTGAGTGATATTTGAGTTTTGTAAGATAATGATTTTTTTTTTCTTTTCCAGGTTTGCTAAGTTTTGGTTTGAACGAATAAAACTAAGTTCCATTGCATATATAAAAGAAAATTTACAGGGGAGGCTTATCTGGTTAAGCTGGTTTTTGTTTTCTTTTTTTTTGCTCAGATTTTTTTCTTTGCCTACAATTTTTGACCAGACAAATCTTCTTCCTGGTGGCTAAGCAAAGTTTATTTCGGCTTGAGAAGATAGCATTAAATGCTTATGCTTCCTTCTTTGTTTACATGCAACTTTTTTTTCTCCTTGTAAGTACATTTTTGTTTTTTGTTTGTAGATTTTTTTCTATATAGATTTTTTTTCTTCTATCTTGGTACATAGATATTTATTTGCATATTGTACATACATGTTTTTATCTTCTTTCATACATTTTTTTTTATTATTTTACATACACAAAATTCACATATATCAACTTGTTTGATGTATCCATATTTACATATAACTTTAACATATATATATGTTTATTTTTATGGTTTGACAAAAATCCTTGTTTGTTATACATTTTTGTTTGATTCAATATTAATAATATTTTATTTTGTTTTGAAACTTTCCAAATTAAATTAAAAAAGTTTAAATAAGTTACAAAATTTAAATTTAAATTTTTTGGGATGTTAGAGTAACCAAGCCTATTCCTTCGGGTAAAGTGAGGGTGTTTGATAGTCGAATTCCGAAGGGGAGCTTCGAGACTGGACGTAGGAGGGGAGGACCGAACCAGTATAAAGTCCTGGTGTGCTTATTCTATATTCACCTAGACTAATGTTGTCTCAGTTGCATCATATATTTTTTCACATATACTTACATATACACTAAGCGGTCCACCCTATAGACTTTCAATTGGTATCAGAGTAAGCTTTGATCAAAAAACGTAACACGTTTTTGAATCACTTTAATATGGCAAGTATTTTACAAAAAGGACAATCCACAGCATGACCCCCACTTTTTAATGGCTCTAACTGTGCATATTGGTCAACACGTATGAGGATTTTTATGAAGCACCTACTACTACTATGAACACATGGACCGATGCACAAAAAATGGCAGCTTCTAATAATACTAAAGATATGAATGTTCTATTTTGATCACCTGATAAAAATGAATTTTCACGTGTCATGTTATGTAACAATGCATTTGATATTTGGCGTACCTTACAAGTTACACACGAAGGCATAAACAAATTTAAACAAACTAAGATTTCAGTTTCACAAAATCAATTCTCATCATTTAAAATGAAACAAAATGAATCTATAGAAGACATGTACTCTAGATTCCAAACAATTCAACATGATTTAATGGCACTTGGAGTCCAATTCACAAATTTTGATTTAGTATCTAGAATACTGAATTCTTTAACTCCAGAGTGGGAAAGAAAAGTATTAGCTATCAAAGAAGCTAATGACCTTTCAGCACTCTTTTTTAAAGAATTGATTGGAAATTTAGTGTCATATGAACCTAATTTGCAGGCACGAAAAGAACAAAATTCGGAAAAGAAGAACATAACATTCCCAGCAACAAATGAAGACTCCGACTTAGACGAAGAAGAAATTGTATTTATTGCCAAAAACTACAACAAATTCAAGAAGTTTAGGAAAATGACTAAATTTCAAAAAGGAGGAAAATCAAGCTCAACAAATCAAACATCAATCAAATGCTATGAATGTGATCAATTTGGACATATGAAGAAAGAATGTCCCAATGTCAATAATGATAAAAAAAAGAACAAATTTGAAAAATTCAAAACGAAGAAGGCTTTCAAAGTAACATGGGACGACTCGGATTCTTCATCATCATCATCAGATAGTGACAGCTATAGTGACGGAGAACAAGCTATTGTATGCTTTATGGCACAAGCTAATGAGGTATATCCCGAACTTAGTTATGATGAATTATTAGAACTTAGCATTGAAAGATGATAAATTTAGACAAATTAAAAAATTAAACAAAGAACATATTGCCAAAATAAATATATTATAACTTGAAGTAGGAATGTTAAAATATGAAAAAATTATTTTAGAAGAGGAACTAGAATTATCTCAAGGAAAAATTAAAAATAATTTGGTCGAAAATAAGGCTATTACTAGTAATGTTGATAAAACAAAATTAGAAAAAGATAATTTGTTAAAAGAAAATGCCAACTAGAAAAGTAATATTGAAAATTGAAATTTTGAATTAAAAGAAAAATTAGACAAAATTACAAATAATGTTTCAAAATTTAATAAACGAAAATAGGATTTGGAAAATCTTAACAAAACTTCAAAACCATCGGGTAGTAGAAATGGAATAGGATTTAAAAATACTCCTAAACAAAGAGGAATTGATGTTAAGAAATACAATTGTATTTATAAAAAGACTATGAGTTCACCTGAGTCTAAGAAGAATATCAAAAATATAAAAATTTGGATTCCTAAGACAAATAATAATTTGATTAGACAAAAATATATAAATAACTTCTTAAAGAATGTAGTCTATAATAAGAATTATATTCATAAAGGTACCAAACCTTCTTGGGTATGGCTACCTACTTCTCCTAACATCTAGGACCCTAACAAAGTATATGGGTATCAATTAAAACATCTTTTATTTTGCATGTATCCAAAATAAAAAAATAAGGAGAAATGGATGCTAGATAGCGGATGCTCCAATCATATGATCGAAAATTCAAAAATGTTATCAAATATAACATGCATCGATATTCGAACGTTAACTTTTGGAGATAACTCAAAAGGATACGTCGTGGGCATTAGAGAAGTCATCAACTCTGGTATTTCTAACTCTCCTATTATTACAAATGTTTTATTAGTATAAAATATAAAATACAACCTATTAAGTATTAGTCAATTATGAGATAAGGGTTTCAAATCAATTTCAAAAAAGATAGATGTAATATTTTCGATAATAACAAACAAAATATATTATAGGGTTTTAGAAAAAAAAATATTTATGTCTTAAACATGAATATAAATAAAAATTCAAATTTGTGTTTAACGGCCAAACATAACGATCCATGGTTGTGGCATAAACGATTTTGTCATATTAACTTTAAATATATTAATAAATTAGAAAAATATGAGCTAGTTAGAGGTTTACCTAAAATAAACTAGAAAGTAGAAAATTTATGTGACGATTGTTAAATAGAAAAACTAAAGAAAAGTTCTTTTAAATCTTAAAATAATATTTCTACAAAACAACCATTAGAATTATAACATTTAGATTTATTTGGTCCAACACAAGTACGATCTATAAATCACAACAAATATATTTTCGTGATAGTTGATGATTTTCCAAGATATACATGGACTTTATTTTTAAAACATAAAAGTGACACCATTGGTACATTTAAAATATTTGCTAAAAGAATTAAAACAAAAATGGATTTGAAAATTAAAAATATTCGAAGTGATCACGGTGGAGAATTTGAAAATAACCTTTTTACTAATTTTTGTAATAAGAAAGGAATAAGTCATAATTTTTCTTTTCCCCACACACCTCAATAGAATGGTGTAGTAGAAAGAAAGAATAGTACGTTACAAGAATGTGCACGAACACTAGTAAATAGTAGTGGTCTACCAAAACATTTTTGGGCTGAGGATATTGCCACAGCTTGTTATGTTTTGAATCGAGTAACCATACGTCCTATGACTAAACAAACTTGTTTTGAAATATTTTTTGGAAGAAAACCTAAAGTATGATACTTTAAAACTTTCGGATCAAAATGTTTTATATTTAATACAAAAGATAATTTAGGAAAATTTGACCCGAAGGCCGATGAAGGAATCATTGTTGGATATTCGGATCACAGCAAAGCATATAGAATTTTTAATAAATGTAATAACACTATTGAATAAAGTTTGCATGTTTCGTTTGATGAAAATCTTCTTGACCATCATACTAATGACGATGAAGAAATAATTTCAATAACCAATACAACAAATTCTATTAATAATGAGACAAATGCGCAAAATAATACTTTGATATCATCTCCTAGAATTCTTAAGGATCGTCCAAAAGATAATATCATTGGAGACCTCAATTCTAGAGTAACTAGAAATCAACTTAATCAAATAAGCCATATAGCATTCGTGTCAAATTTTGAACCAAAAAATTATAAAGAAGCTTCAAATGATAATTTTTGGATAATAGCTATGCAAGAAGAATTAAATCAATTTGAACGTAATAATGTTTGGGAATTATTATCAAGACCAGAAGATCAATCAGTTATAGAAACAAAATGGGTATTTAAAAACAAATCAGATGAAAACGGAAATATTGTTAAAAATAAAGCATGTTTAGTTGCTCAAGGCTATAATCAAGAAGAAGGTATCGACTTTGACGAAACCTTTGCCACAGTAGCAAGATTAGAGGCCATACATACATTACTCACTTTTGCAAATCATTACAATTTTAAACTATTTCGAATGAATGTCAAAAGGGCCTTTTTAAGTGGTTTTATTAAAGAAAACATATATATTGAACAACCTCCCTTGCTTGTTCATGAAAAATATCCCGACCATGTTTTTAAATTACAAAAGGTGTTATATGGATTAAAACAAGCCCCCTGTGCATGGTACGAACGTCTTAAAAATCACTTAATTACATCTGGTTTTCAAATAGGCAAAATCGATACAACTTTATTTATTAAAAGATAAAATAACGATATTTTAGTTGTACAAATTTACGTAGGCGATATTGTTTTTGGTTCAACTAACGAAAATCTCTACGCTCAATTTTCAAATATTATAAAAAATGAATTTGAAATGTCTCACATGGGAGAATTAAATTTCTTCTTAGGTTTACCAATTAAATAACTTGAAAATGGTATTTTTATTCATCAAGAAAAATATTGTAACGATCTATTACGTCGTTTTGAAATGGATAAAACTTCAAGCAAACCAACACCGATGAGTACTAGTGTTCACTTGGAAAAGGATGATAACGAAAAAGATTTCTATGAAAAATTATATCGTAGCATGATTGGTTCCTTGCTCTACTTGATGGCTAGTGGACCCGATAATATGATGAGTGTATGTCTCTGTGCTCGATTTCAAGCAAAACCAAAAGAACCTCACCTAAGAGATGTTAAACATATCTTACAATATCTATCTAGTACTAGAGATTACGGTTTGTTTTACCCTAAAGGATCATCATTTGAACTAGTTTCATATAGTGATGCGGATTTTGGTGAATGTAGAGCAGATCGTAAGAGTACTAGTGGAACGTGTCACTTTATTGGAAAATCCTTAGTTCCATGGTTTAGCAAAAAGCAAAATTGTGTCTCCTTATCTACTTGCGAAGCCGAATATATTTCAGTAGTTCTAGCATGTGCACAAGTGATACACATGCAACAAACACTTATGGATTTCGGCAAAATTATCAATAAATCACCAATATATTGTGATAACATGAGTGCAATAAATCTATCAGAAAACCCTGTAAATCACTCGCGGACTAAACATATAAATATACGACATCATTTTTTATGTGACAATGTTGAAAAAATAATTATATCATTAGAATATGTAAATACCGATAATCAAATAGCAAATATTTTCACAAAACCGCTAAATGAGCAAACTTTTGTTAAACTGCGAAGTGATTTACGGATATACTCTCTTAATTATCTTTTAAATTAATAACCACACCTTCATTTATGCTATGTTTGGTTAATAATTTTCTATCCACGAATTATAATTGACAAATCCTTCACCTTCAGTTTTTAGTTAGTTAGTTTCTGAAAATGTTCTATAAATAATTTTTGAACTTATATATAACTCTTTATGTAACAAGAAAAAAATATATATACACATTTCATATTATTTTTTAAATATAATCATGTCTTCTGAAAATTCTCATCTATCCTTCTCGACACCTACAACGGATACACCACAACAGCTTCCTACCCCCCACACCAAATCAGGAACCGTCGTATAGGTGGTCCTCCTATCACACGGGATTCACTCCCAATAACAAGAAGTCCAAACGATCTTTATTTGTCTCTCCTAACGCAAAGGAGAAAATTGATGATATACATCACTATCGAAAACAACAAATAGATTTGCAATGAGAATTATATTTTGAACAAAAAGTCATGGCACGACGACTGAGCTTTTTAGAGGAAGTGGCGATGAAGTTCTATAATTCACGGAAGAAGGATGTCCATGAACCACTTCCGAATCCTTACAGTTCCTTCGATCCCTCATCCTCGTATTGTACACCTTTGGATCCTTTACCAAGACGATTCGCTGGCTCCCCAATAACCCATGAACGTGGAAATATATGGTCTCCACTCAACCACGGAGGGATGACAAGTCAGATGATCGCAAAACTCAATTGCCATCTAAATAGTTTATATTAATTTTTCATTGTATTTATATCTACGTATATTTGTAATTTTGTTTCACAAAAATAATACTACATTTCTTTTCAAATAATAGAGGGTCGAGAAATAAGAAACACCCTTAAAATTTGGGGTATTTTTAGAAAGATTGGGTGTTTCAAACGTCTGGATATGGACCTCGGACGTTTAACACTCTGTTATATCACAATTTTATATCACCGTGCTTATGTCAGACGTTTGATAGAACTTTCCAAACGTGTAAAAATTATCTTTGCTTACCTAAAAATAAATACCAGATTATTTTAGATGTCTGAACTTAGAACCAGACGTCTAAATAATGTCTATGTCACCATATTATACAAAATCGATCTATTCCAGACGTCTGGTATTTAAAATAGACGTCTGAAAAAACTCTTAGACTATCAATTTTTAAAACTCGGCCAAATTCAGACATTTATCAAGTTAAACCAAATGTCTGACTCTATCTACTATGTCAAAGTTAGGTTAAATTAGACGTCTGATTTACATTCCAGACGTCTGAAATTCAATCGACACTCTTATATGCCTAGATAACGACTATTTCTTTTGATCTTTCTTATTTTGTTTCATTTTCTCCTTCAATCGATAGCGATTTTTTGCCAAAATTTCTGTCTCTTTTAAACTTAAACAAATTTAATGCCTCCTAGAACTAAAAACCCTAAGATAACCAAAAGAAAACAAGACCAACCAACTTCCTCAAACCCTCAAATTTTCTCAGATGATCAAATCGAACGAATGGATGATCGAGCACCATATTCACTCAAGAGGTATGAAGAAATTCAGAAGAAGAAACTTCACACAGGACCATTTTATAACTTACTCAAGTTTCCAATGTATGATATAGACGAAATGTGTGACAATGTCGGATTAGAAACTCTGATATCTTTCAACGCCAATAACATCCAAATTGATCAATTAGCTATATTTCTCTTCTACACAAATTTGGATAGCACAGCTGTTTGGAACATGGAAAATGAAGATAATTGGCTATGGTATAGCGTTTATGGCAACACGATTAGTCTCACTCTGGGAATAATAGGTAGAACTCTCGGATGTTTCGACACGGGTGAGAATCTATATAATATTCCCGATATGCATTTCAAACCAAGGAAAAATATAACACATCAAATAAGGGAGGATGAAATGCCTAAATTTGCATCCAAATATCTACGACCAAAGGCAAGACTTCTTACTCGAATGATAATCAACACTTTCATTCCTCGTCTAGGAAGTCGTGACTAGATAACGGAGTTAGAACACAAAGCTTTATATGCTCTATTCAGCAGAACAAAGATGAATTGGGCCAAATTTATATTTGACGAGTTCAAACATTTTTGGACGCGATCACGACCATCATTATCTACCCCACATTCATCATGAGACTTCTGCGTGCTCACAACATCCCCTCCTACTTATCTACTTGTAAAGAAATTTCTCCAAAATATGCTTCCACGAAGTTTTTCTCACTAATGCACCTACCGGAAATTCGTCCAGAATTTATATCTTTTGAAGATTGGATGCACAATCGTCAAGCCAGACAAGCTAGGCCTCCACCTCAACCACACCGTGAACCATCATGAGAGGAGGAACAACATCATGAGACAACTCCTCCTGCGCCATTTGACTATACGAGCTAGGATGAGATTTTGGAAACTCGGACAGAAACAAATCCAAATGAAAGCATTCAGGGTCTCGCTCTTCAAAATCAACATATCTTGTCTCGAAATCAAAAAGTTTTGGCTAAGCGTATTAACAACTTTGAAATATCTTTTGCCACACGCCTAGCAACAGTTGGAACATCGCTTTCAACTGTATTAGCATTTCTCAAAGAGGTTCTTCAAAGGGTTCGTGGTCCGACACCCCCTTCTGAAGATTGGCCAACCCTAGTGCCTTCTTCTCCTTCGAAAAATTCCAAACTTTTTGAGGAGGACGAACCTCTAAAACAAGCTCTGACATCTCCTACAAAGCAACCTAGTTCTTCCCAAAAAGAAGATAAAGGAGATGATCAAGTACAACCTTTCTCGAAAGATTCATATATTTTAGGATTTCATCTTGTGTATGATTGAAAAATCTATGTACTTAATTACAATTATAAATTAAATTCTTTTTTGATGTGTTATCTTTGTATATATCTTTTTGACGATTGATTAATATTTTAACGTTTAGAAGTTTGATATCCTTTTTGATAATGCCAAAGGGAGATATATATATATATATATATATATATATATATATATATATATATATATATATAATAAGCACATATTCGGGGGGAGATGTATAAATCATATATAAGTATATTGTATAGTTGTCATCATCAAAAATGGGGAGATTGTTAGGATATCAAATCTACGGTTTCGATGACAACAACTATGCAATGGAAATCAAATATGCATATATATATATATATATATATATATATATATATATATATATTCTATTTACAGGTACTTGCTAGAGTAATAGCACTAGAAAGACAAGAACAAGGATCAAAGAACACTACAAGAGACTACAAGTCGATAGGAACAATGAAGCAACAAGATAGATGCACAAAGTAAACATGCACAGTTTTCAAACGTCTGGGTGCACGAGCCAGACGTCTGAAGAAATCCTCTGGAATAAAAAACAGACAGTATCAGACATCTGGTTGATGCGCTTAGACGTCTGAAAGACTACTGTATACAAAAATATATAGAGTCAGACGTCTGAAACAAATGCTAGACGCCTGATTTCAAACTCCGAATTTAAAATTCAAATTACAACTGCTACGTTTGAAAAGACATATTCGCTTCTCTTCGCTGCAACTCTTCATCACCATCAGAAGCAACTGTAGAGCACTTGTCAATGGATGCAACTACTCAAGGAATCTCTCTACAACTATATATAACATCAAGAATCAAAGAGAACCTTACCTTAATTACTTGCACACTTTACTTACATACTCTGTTATATTCTTGATCTCTAGCAATCTACACTTGTATTTCAGTCATCCATATAGTCAGATCTCCTTATTCAGTACTCTCTAGATATATATATATTGGAAGCATTTGTACTTAATAGTCAATATCCATGTTATAGAACACATACTTGACAAGAACAAGTTATTGTAACCAAGCCTATTCCTCCGGGCGAAGTGAGGGTGTTTGATAGTCGAATTCCAAAGGGGAGCTTGGGGACTGGACGTAGGATGGGAGGTCCAAACCAGTATAAAATCCTTGTGTGCTTATTCTATATTTACCTAGATTAATTTTATCTCAGTTGCATCATATATTTTTTCACATATACTTGCATATACACTACACAATCCACCCTATAAACTTTCAAATACTTCTCTGATAAACCTATTTTCAAGTAATCTCTTAACCTCCTCTTTTAAAGAATTAGCTCGAACTTTATCGAAATACCTCTTCTTTAGCCGGATAGGTGTAATATTTGGGCTTATGTTTAAGGCATGACACGTGATGGTTGGATCTATTCCAACCATGTCTGAATGAGTCCTGGAAAACTCGTCAATGTTAGACTAAAGAAATTGGATTAACTCTTCCTTTGCCATCCAGCTCTTTCCCGATTTTCATTGTTTTTTGTTGGGTCAAATGGATCTAAGCATATTTCCTCGTGATTCTCAGTGGGTTTTTTCCTTTCTTTTTACCTCTATAGTTCACTTCAGTGATGATTTCCTCACCATCCACTTCATCCTATATCAAATTTGTTTCTTTCCTTCTTCTTTTCTTTTCAGAAAAGTTAAGTCTTCTTAATGCATGCTTAGCTTTCCCAATGGTTTCTACTTTTGCTTTAGATGAATGGTTTAAAGGACCTTCATCCGAAGGCTTTTTTTTCAACTTGTGATTGATTTATCTTTCTCCAAGTCATAATAAGTAAGATTATCTCATTTATATTGATCAAGGGTGGCAAAGGACAATTCTCTTGAGCAAAATTGTTCTCCCCTCATTGTTCCCCTTCCGCTCTTGGTCAAGAACTTCACCATCGATTATTCTGGTGAGACAACAGAATCTAATTCATCCAAAGCTAGCCTGTGAAAGAAAGCATTGTAGTAAGAAGGTTGGTCCATAATGACAAATAGAGTGTAGAAAGTTTTTGAATGAGGTGGAATTCCCATCTATACTAGAAGCCTTATCTGCCTCATTGGAGTTGACCCTTTGTTATTGAACCCAAAGATGGGCTCAAAGTTGGCTCTAGATTTTCCTCTAGAATTCCCATTTGATCAAAGGAATGTTTGAAAATAACAATCGCTATGCTTCCAGTATCAACTACAATTTTAGTCAACACAAAAACCCTGATCTGTGCAGTGATCATAAGTGGGTCATTGTGTGGATGGTGAACCCCTCTCACCTCTTGTAGGGTTATGGTCAAGCTGTGTATCTAGATTTGTAATTTAGGATTCTTAAGCGGTGGCTCTTCATGAAAAAAGAAAACCTCATCTCTTGCCTCTCTAATATATCGGTTTCTGGCTTCCTTGCTATTTCCAGCCAAATGCGGGCCTCCATGAATTACATTAATTTGGTTGATAGGTGGGATGAAATCTGGTTGGGTACCTCTTTGTACAAAGTTTGCAGTATTGTTCAAAAGCCTTTGGCTACCTTCATCATGATGTGCAGCTCCCTGATTATCTTTGGTAAACTCTTTCAAGTGTCCCGAACGGATCATCTTTTAAATTATCCCTATCAACACATGAATTCGTCAGTTTTATCTGCATCCGCCTCACGATAATCACAGTAATCTCCCCCTCTTCTTGGTTCAAGGTGTTTTTAGCTTTGTAGGAAATTAGAAGGTCGTCGCTTTCTTCTACTTTAGCAAAGATGTAAAATATCGGCATGTTAGGAGCAATATATCCCATCTCGGTTTCTTACTATGATGATTAAAGCCAGACTTTCATGTTTCTTTCTTTGTTTGGGATTTCTTCTTGGCATGAAACATTTCAACCGATGGATGAACTTGTTAGCTTGAAAATGGAAATCTTGGAGATACGTAAATCCATAAAGATAAAGCTCTCGCTAGAAAGGTGTCTGCTCAATTAGCCCTGAGTGAACTCCCATTAATTTGATTTTATTGGTAATATCCTCCGCCTTTAGTGCCTTTGCACTAAATCTCTTAAGATAGTCATCCAACAGTTATCGCGGTCTTCAGCCAATGCGCAGAAGACAATTGTAGGATCCTTGCAAATCAAAACTGTGCTGAGAATTCATAAGAGAATTGCTGCGAAGAGTATATGGTATTCTCCCGATAGTGTCTATGCCACTACCTACTACTCCTTGGAAGGTAGTAGGAAAAGTCAGCAGTGTACAGCTCTTGAGGTGTTATAGAGGTCCATCCAACTTTTGAATGTCGTTGGGTGATCATTCGAATCAATAGTTTCATTATATTTCAAGGATGGAATTTTAATGTGAGATGGAATCCTTGTGGACATGGTCCTATTTATGAATAGGGCTTCCCGGAAGTTATGTTGACTCTAACATCGAGTGTTCACTTTCCTTTAAGTTTAAGTATATCCTTTACCATCTTTTCACCCATGTCCTTCAAATAAGCTTCATCGATATGATAATTGCTACTATTTGGCTTGTACTCTTCGGAGATTGAACTTCTAAATTGCTCAAAAGACCTCTCCACTAATCTTCCTTAATGATTTTCTTTTTCCTTATTGTCTGCTATTAATTTGGGGAAGACTTCTACTGGTCTAGCTTCTTGGTCTCCTTTCCTCTTTAATGGATTCATAGTGAGTTTGCCTTTGTTTTTTCTCCTAAGCAAAGAAACATTCAAATTTCTTCATGGAGATACAACTTTTTCGCCCTCAGTAAGCTTGGAATATTTTTGCGCAAGGTTGTTTTCCATTAACTCCTGCATCATTACCATATGTTGGGTTAGATCTATGATCTTAGCTACGCTAATGGTAAACTTTGCTCTCTTGATAGTTGTCCAGCTTATATATTTTCCAGGTGGAAGTTGGGGATGACATATTCTTCCAATGTAACCCTTTGTGTGACTTCTTTATTTGAAGTGTTAACTCACTTTGGTATTACCATTTTCTTGAAATAAAAAATCCTATGAAACTATTTTAAAGAGAGAATATAAGGAGTCAAGTCCTCCTTCTAGCGCCAAAATGTTAAACCGAAAATTAGTATAACGCCCATAATGCCAATTATGATGAACAAAAACTCGATTTTAACACCCTTGATGACACGACTTAGCATGGCCAAGTTGATGTTGATCAAATAGGACTAAGGAATCAAGGATGGACTTAGCATTCAAGGTCAAGTATAAGATGATATCATTAAGAAATGGCCTCACGATGCCCAAGAAGTGTTTGAATATGATATCTGAAAGCCAATGCCATATGATCAAAGAAGAGAATGAATAAGTTGAGAGTATGTGTAGTAGCCCATTAACCATGTTAATGGACTAGATAGGAAATCCTTATAGTTCATAGTCATATGTCATTGGCAAGATAGTGACTATGCACATAAACACTAGTCTATACCAAAGCTCACAAGATTCTATATGAAGTAAAATCATGACAAGCATTGGGTCAAAAGAGCTTTGTTATATTCATACCCACGTCCAACAATGTCCAAAAGGCATAATCAAGGTAATTTCCATGTCCAAGAGCTTGTTCATATAATTCCATAATGATTACAATCAAATCAAGTTTTGCCTTAATTTAATTTAGGGTTATATTGTTTAATTTTAAGAGGAAAGAAAAGAAATGGTCCCCCCTTCCTCAATATGATTAGGTCCATATTTATAGGGATGGAGGTATGAATTACCTTTGGCATGCGGGACTTTCGATATCAACAGCCACTTTAATGGTACCAGTCGCTATGCTTTGTTTTGATAATCCATGGTACCCCCCGGTATATTGATGGATTATGGCATCATGTGTTAAGGCTTAATATCTATATTTGCCTTGATTGCTTTTATTGACATCCACGACATCAGACATCAATGTTGTGTTAAGAAGCTACGACATCCTTTAAAGTTTAATAGTGCGACATCACTAAGGCGCGATATTGGTGATGGGGGGCATTCATAATAGGCATCCTTGAAGAGATACGATATTGCATGAGATGCGATAATGCTTGAGAAGTGATGTAAATAAGAGACGACATTGGTAATGAGCGGCATCAATATGGGGTGGCATTGCTAGGGGACTTGATACACACACACACACATTCCAAGCATTTAGGCATGATGTCATTCATTCAACATCTTTCTGGATCGTATGATATATATTTTAATGTGCTTTGTCATCCTCTCAATATCATGCCTTTGGTATTATTTTTGTCATCGTAATCTTCCCTAAAAATTATGCAAACAACATTTGATATGCAGTATTGAATCGATGCGACATTAATCGAGTGCGGCACGGAATCAATGCGACATTGATTAAGTGCGGCACGGATTTCATGTGGTATCCTCTTTTACTTTCATTTATGGAATACAACATCATTAACTACGACATCGGACTATGAACATCGGCTTCAATCTTTAATTCCGACATGAATTATGTTGCTTATATCCTTTAGAAAATATATGGATGACACAAATAAATATATATAATTTTAAAAGGGTTTCTAGCAAATATACAAATTAGAAAAATAAGTCGTCATTTATAAGTAATAAGGAAAGATTTGGACTTTAGCATATTAGTTAGAGCGAATGGTCTGTTGAAGTTAAGTAAAAGTAAATTAACTTGTTAAATTAATGTAGAGATAAGTAATTATAATTAGGATTATAAATGGTACTATGATTAGTATTATAATATCATTAGGACTATAATTTGGATTTTAATTAAGAATATAATTAGATCTGATAAGAGATGGTTTTAACAGTAATTATAATGAAATGTTTTAGTTGTTGTGACAATGTTTGAGTAACACTTGTCTTGAACCCTATAAATGTAATTAGATCATTAAAAGAGATTTTTACAGATAATATTCAACATATGAAATATTTTTGTTTTATAGTAAAAAAAGTTTAAGTAACATTTGTTTTTAAACTCTTTGATTATATTTTAAGGTCGGTGAATCTTGTTAAGTGAATTGTGAATATACTTATACCATTGACATAAGTATATGAATACTTTTAAAGTATTGAATGGAAGTTCTCAAATAATAAAGGAGTATTATTTAATAAAGGAGCTTAATTAGTTAGAAATTTAATAGTTAAAATTTTAATTATTTAGTTGTTTAATTAATTAGGAGTTTTAATTACTTAGGAATTTAGTTAATTAGGAATATAAATTAATAAGGAAAGCTTTGATAAATGAAAGAAGTTTTATTTAGTAAAAAGGAGTTTTACTAATAAAAGGGATTTTAATTAATAAAGGTTACATCAATTAAAAAGGGATTAAAAGTCATTTAGAGGACTTAATAGTGCTTTGCGTGTTTATTTGTGTATGGAAAGCATACGAGACTTATTTCCATCTCTGATCATTCTCATTATTGTTAGATTAACCAAAATAAAACTTAGGAAATACATAGAAGAAAAATAGGAATTACACGGTACATTTATCTTCGGTGATGTTATGTTGTGCGTACAAAATCATTTTTCCTTCTAGGACAAATGATAAGGAAATCCGTTCGGATAGGAGATGATCTCTACCCTTATGTATTATCTAATTATTTCTAAAAAACGAGGGTTGAGTTACCAGAAACCCATCAATTGATTTTAGAGTATCCGGTAAGCGGGGGTGTCTACTTATATGAGATGACTCGAAATTGTAACCATTTCAAAACCGTATACGTGTTTTATGGTTTAGAAAAGGTTTATGATGATGCTAGAATCTATAAGAAAATGAGAGATGCTATAATCTATGTGGAGATTTAAGGTCTGATTGAGATGCTCGAACTCATGTAAAGGTTCTGATCTATTCAGGATGCAGGAATTCATGTGTGGTTCCGAGATCAGTTGAGATACGAGAATTCATGTGTAGTTTTGAGATCTTTTCAAGTTGTGGCTTGTGTTTTGGGAAGCTGAATGTGACTTCACCATACGTATGGCTAAACCAGAGATAGAATGCATAGCAAGCGAGATTGGGCTTACTCATGAAGGGTACATTTAACTTCACCTAGAGGTACTTACAAATAGGCATACATGAGTGATGCACTTGGCCTTACCTAGTGGAGGTCAACTATGTATTTCCAATATACATTAGCTAGAGATGTATATTGCTTCAAAAGGAAATCTTTGATCCTTGTGAAGAAGATCTGCCTCAAAGTACTATGGGCATCACCGTGGAATCCTACATAATTAGCGAGCGTGCCCTAGCGGTTTTGATTGTATACCTAGTATTGTTGTTGTGTACATGCACATTCATCACAAGTATTTCTTACTAATATAATCCACCCTAGACATTATCCATTATATTGAATAAGTACTTATTTGATAGTTGGCTCTTTTGAGGGGATAACCATCACGATGGTCTTAAAAGGTGTTGTTATATGTCAAACATATTTCTTGAGTTTCTCACACTAGACTTTTTGTCTAACCCATGATTTTACTTTTCCCTTAATTCCTCAGGTGCTCTTTCGAGCAGTTTGAGGAAAGCAGGTTTTCGTTGATGTTCATTGGGCTCTTGGGGAGGAGCTGGATTATTTACCTACCATAGTATTTATTTTCTGCTACATTACTATATGTATATACATCAACAATTGTAAGGATAAGTTGTTATAACTGTTCAGACTAATGATAATACTTAGATTAGCAACTCTGAAATGATATGTACATTAGAGTAACACTATGTACTATCTTTTGATATTATATGTTGTTATTCCATTGTGAGGTTCTCATGTTTTTGTTCTCCTCTTTCTTTTTCCTTTTCTTTTTTTTCTTTTATCCTAGCAATCTATCTTTTCGGCACTTGGGTGTTCGACACGTGAATACCATGGATGTATTAGTGTCAACATTCGAGGGTCCAAAAAGGCGATCGTTATAGTTAGAGTCCTACTTTCCCTTTAACTATCAAAACAACCTCGTGCATTTATCGAACCGAGTACTCAAATAATTAATCAAGTTAATTATAATTCATTATTTTGTTTGAAATTAAGATATACATTCATTTTATTTGATGTGCGTTAATGTTATTAAATGTCATTTTTAATAATACTTTTCAAATTTAGTAGTTATGCGCATTAAATTTATAATAATTGCATACGAACAAAATTTACATAAAATAACAAATGAAGTGTAGCATATATGTAATCGATTTACAAAAAGCTTAAATTCATGTGAAAACATAAAAGTGCAATAGAAATCGTATAATTTGAATAAGCTAGCTAATTCATATTAATTATGAACAGCTTTGCCTTTCAAATATATGCTTGTATAAAGTTAGTTTGAAAATTTAATAAATCAACAATGGTATAAACATGTATATGAAATTAGCCTTTCAATAAATGTATTCCTAAAATAAATTATTTTAAATCATATAATTCAAATCCATGCTTATGTGTGAATGTAATTATAAAGATGTCATTTTTAATGTATATTTATATTAAGTAAAACAAATCATATAAAAACTTAATACAATTAGACTTCTGAATAATATGTATAAACTTGCATGAATCAAATTGATGTACACATAAATTTGTTTATATCTAATTTATGCAACAAGTATATATATACAACTCAATTGGTTGTATATTTAAACTTGATTGATACAAATAAATCCATTCTATCAAAATCTCAATAATATTAAATAGCCAACACTCAAATCTTTCAATATGAATATTCATGATTGAAACTTATTTCCAATACTAATTTCAATAATTAACCAAATCCACAATTTTAAGAAACAATATTAATTGCAATCAAATAGATCAACAAACTCAATATGAATATCATAATTAGAATATAAGTTTTGGAGTTTTGGAGAAAAAACTTGTGTGTGTATCAATATATATTGATATCATAGTTTAAATATGTTTTTAATTTGAGAAAGTAGTGGAAGAATGGAGAATGGTGGTTGAGAATATTAGGGTTTCAAAATTGTGTGAATTAATAAGGAGATGGGGTGTTTCTATAGACCCTAGAAGGTCGAATCTAGTCTTTTTGGTATTTGGATTTAGTCCCGCTATATTTTATTGTAAATTCATTTAATAAATTCATTGAATTATTTTTGAATGTTTTTAGTATTTCCTAAATAATCCTTTCATTACAGATTCTGATTGAGATATCAAAAATGAAAATTGACTAGAATGATGAGACAGTCGCAATAGTGTAAGTTTCAACTTTAAATTTTGCCATTTGTGGAAATTCCTTTTTTATCTGGTTATAAAATTTCAAATTTTAGAATTTCAAAAATTTAGGGTTGGCACATTCTCCAACCCCCCTCCCGCCCACCCAAAACATAGAAATTTCATCCCTGAAATTATATTTAATTTATCAGTACAAAAAATTAAGGTCAAAAACCATTCTCTCATTATAATATTGATATACCTAAGAATGACAAAAAAACCAATTGTGAACATTCATAAATATGTATATATCAATATGTAACATCTAAACAAACAAACAAACAAACAATGTGTAAACTAGTTGTACGTAAAATAAATAAATAAATATCAACACATAAGGAGACTAACATATAAACGGGTATATGCATACATGAACTATGACGATCGTCCTACACCCTTATCACCCAAAATATGCCTGAAGAGTGTGCTGCTGCAGTACCTGACTAATGTACGATGATTGTTAAAGAAGAAAAGAAAAGGAAAACCATTATAGAACTTATCTATATCTCATAGCATATCGAATAAAATATAATATCAATCAAAGGTTATAAAATAGGTGAGACAGTAATAACTAAATGAACCACAAATATCAAAGTGCATAAGGTCACAGAGCCGTATAAAGATAGTAATAGAGTTTATTCGAATGGAAATAAACTCAAATTAACTGTCTAATAATATAGTAGACACTATCAAGGCTCCACAGTGTCGTATAACAGGATAAGAAATAGTAAGTCCATATCTAATATGAGAAAGCTCTATTCCTACTCATCCTCTGTACCACCACTGTGTACCACCTGGACCAGCTATCTAGTCTACTCATTTAAGAGTACCAAGATAATAAGAAGCAAGTGTAAAACTTCGAGATAGACAACAATTTGGTAAGAGCAATAAAAAATCTCAAAATGCTATACAAGCTAATATAGTAAGGAATAATAGTACAAAGAATCATGCCTGACTTGTCTCTACAACCAACGAGTTAGCATGTAACACCATATATGCTACACTACTATCATCATAAGGGTATACTCACTAAGCATAACGTAGGCATTGGGTTATCAAACATGGTCTGCTTACACATGAGACATCCACGACAAACATACAACAATCAAATCAATAATGGAAAAAACTACGGCAACCACAAAATAGATATGTGCAACAATGATCATCAACCAGGTCCAATTTTGCTCCTACCATCACCAAGGTGTCATCCAACTGACCACCATCAAGATACCTTCAAATTTCAGATAACTCTTACGACCATCACCAAGCCCAACGACTCAACACATCACTACTATATCCTAGTGTTCGTTTACGTACTACCACCCAAGGTACTACCATCACAAAGGCAGGCTTGATCATCATCAAGGTCCTAGGTACACAAGTGAGCTTCCTCACATAGCCATGCTCTATGAAACACCTTCCTCATCCATAATTTATTGCTATCTTCGTGATACACGACTAGATATCGGAACATAGCATGTCCCATCATATCGCTTCACCAATCAAATATGCCTCCTCGAACGTCTACATACACTTCTCACCCGAAATAATCAACCAAAACAACTCACTCATCAATGCATCAAAGCTTGGAACATCTCTAGACATTTACCACCACCCGTAGAGTCATCTTGTTAAAGTTTTAAAGCCATCACATCAAAGCACTTCCATATTACTCCTTCCATTAGTTATCATCCTTTACTGCATGGCCACTTCGCAATCGAACGCTGAACGAATGAACACCTTCTGCATGAGCTACAGGATATACTCATTGTCCTATAGAAGTTTGATGAAGAATGGTCTCATCAATTAATGTCGGCACTAATATGAATTGCTTAGCCAAAAATTTGGCTAAGTCTTTAACACCCCGACCTCTTCCCTCTTTGCTTGCTTTGAGCTCCATTCCTTAGTGCCACACTCCCTAAGTCCTCTAGAAATCCCAGAAGCCTATAAAGAGGTCAGTACCAATCAAAAAGTGGTTGGTACTGATCTATAGATCTTTCCCAAAATTTAGAGTCAAATCCCTACTTCCTCGATGTCTTTTCTGAAGTTTCATAGCCCAAGTCTCGAAACAACCATTTCTACCAACCAGATCCATAAACTCCACCAGTATGAATACGAGAAAGCAAATAACCTCCAATTGAACTAGAACTTGAACCACAAACTTCACAAACCCTCCTCGACAACATCTCTAAGTCTCGTTTGATTTTGAACTCGTTTGACTCCATTTTGCCTAAATTAACAAACACATCCTAACTATACTAAAAATCACTAAAAACACATCAAACAATACATCCAAGTGCAAATATCAGTTACTAATATTCATACAACATTTATAAACATGATGGTAAGGTTTGATTGGAGTTTGAAAACATTTTAGCAATGAAATCATTTAAAAAAATTAACCATATAAACAAGTGTAGAAAATGAGAGATCATAAACCACTCATCTAATACCCAAATTACCAAATTTAATGCTAAGATCTAAAATTTTCCAAAGCACCCAAAATGATAGATCTATAATCATTTTTCCTAATTACCCTTCTAATTCCATTTTAGGTTAAGGTTAATGTGAAAAGAAGGAGCTTTTTGATGAAATGTTGGTTAATAGAGGTTTAGAGATGTTTCTGGGAAGTGGTGAATAAATTAGATTTATCACATCTATCCCAATAGGCACAAATCCCGAAATAGATTAGTGGGCTCACGTTTGGACGTAACTAATCGTCTACTAATCTGTCCAGCAGCAATCTAAACTTAAAATGGTTATAACTCCTAAACGCCAAGTCCGTTTTCCAATTATAACCACTCTATGGAAAATGAAACCATCATCCCGATTTAATGGAAGTGGTTTTGGATCCTAATTCAACCACTATCAAGGACTGTAGGCTTTTCAAGAATTTTTGGGTCCAAACTGTTTGATAAAAATTGTAAAGATGGAAATGTCTCTATTAGTCATTTTCCAAAATTTTAAAGTCATATAACCTTATATGAGTTAAATAATAATGTTTACGATCCTCCTGTGTGTAAAATACGGGTCGTTAAACTCTTCCTCCCTTTAGGAATTTCGCCATCAAAGTCCCTAAAAAATCGAGGAATAGTCAACCATAATTACTCTGCATGCCTAATAATCATATGAAACCATCAAATATCTCTAATATGCAGTCATGCAATCAATAATGTAGATATACCTAACCTAGCATACGAGATATTAAACTATCCTATATGATATCGAGAGTGAAAGAAATACGATAAACAGTAGGCCTTACCATACAAAGGACTTTGTAATCCTCATGCTCTCCTTAATTTTCCATATGCAATCACCTTCCCTTCCGCTCCATGAAACCTTCACTAATTCCATCGTCTTTTTCCTAAGTTGTTTCATATCACGTCGGATGATATGAATCAACCTACGAGGTCTCAAAGTTTCTGGTACAATCTCGATATCTTTCGGCCAATTCGGTGTCATTTTCCATAATGCCTCTCGTAAGCTCTTCCCAAAATGCACTCATGGAAAATGGGTATCTATCGCTTACAATGCCCTTGGCACACCCTAGGATCGTAGAATCCACTAGGCTTCTTTTGGTCATCTTTAACAATTCATGCATCCTATCCCAATCATTCCTCCTCATCTCATCCCAATAAGATGCATATCTCATTAACCTCGTCGAGATTGGGATGTGTGATAAATCTCAAATGGAAATACTTTCATAGTTCCCTACCCTTGAATCCCTTAGCGTCAGACATGGTCAACCTATCATCCTTATAGAGCTAATCTTCTCAGTTGAGTCTGTATCTGTCACGACCCGAAATCCAACGATTGAAAATCGACATCAAATACCTCACTTGTATTCGACTGTCGGAATTTCAAACGTCGAATTTCAGTTCGAATGGAGCTTACAACAGCATTAGATGAATATAAACAGCGGAAACAAAATGAATACCATATATCAACATCACAGATACAACACCGTTACAATATTTGCTTACAACAATATAATCTCATCATCAGAGTTTACATACAAGATACAGTAACAAAGCGATAACATATCTATCTCAACTTCAAGAGGATTCCGACATACTTCGACTTTGAGAAGATCTTTAAAACTTCAAAACACTTTAAAGATATCCAAATTCAAAAGCTTTTCAAAATCCGATAGCTTCCAAAAAGACTTCAAAAGCTTCCAAGCTACTCCGAAACACGGATAACCTGCTCGTAGGCTGCCCGTGTAGAAATTATGGGCACCTAGAGTTTAGGAAGGAAACAATAAACTCCGGGTCAGTCATGGGACTGGTAGGAGTAAACAAAATAGTTATTTGAAACAAAAACAGTTTATAAAAGAAATCCATTCATGCTTTTGAAAAATGAAACTACCATAAGGCCTCCTGGCACACACACAATTCAATCGCACACTTGGGGGAGATTTCTCCTTATGATAGTCAAATATGCTTTATACGAGAAAAAATTCTTAATATTATTATTAGTGCATAGTGTAGAAAACATTTCGAAAGCATAATATTAATCTTAGCTAGCATACGTACCATTATAGTATGCCTACTATAGCTACCCTATTAGATGGAAGGTTCTACAACTAAAACAGTACAAGGCTCGTATTGAATGATTGGATTTCCAACAAATGGTCAGGCTAAGGAACTTCCTTTAAAATGGGACGCCTCTGAAGGGACGTCCCCAAGAACCAATTGGTTCCCTACCAACACAAGGCAATGTTACCTCTGTAACTAGGTTACACCTATAAGTAAGCCATCCCCGGTCGTTACCGACCTTTATCCTGGGATTCACCAACTGAAAGCAACAACCACACAGATAAATATCTGAGCTCCGTACCATGATATCACCTCTAATCTAGAAGAAAATGGACATACCCTAAGGGTGCGACCCTAAAAAACCCTTTCGCAACATTCCTGTTTCGACCATTATCGGGTTGTGAGGTTCGATGAAGTATCGTCCACAAAGCTACGCTTTTCACAAAAGCCATGCTTCGATCAACAAATGATCAGCAGCGCTCAGCATGCCACACTATCAGATTGGGAGTATATCACTAATAATCTTCAACTACACAACCTCTGAGCTTGTACGTCTCAGAGAAGGGTGCTAAGCTAAGAGAATAAATTCTCCGCCACCAACAGAAATGTATTTGAAAGAAATCAGCTTTATATCTCAAAATATAATGTCAGACATACAACCATACAGGTCTGTTCTGGGATCGAACAGAACCGAAGGCACTTCCGGAGAAGTCCTTGCAATCCAGGCATCCATAATCCCGATCGGACTCCCCATCACATATGGAGATCTCTATACCGGAGCAACTTAGTGCAGAGTCATTCGATAGGTTATCCTATCGTTCCTGAAGACGCCCGGTCTTCACCACCGTCTTCAAATGCTTTCCATTTCGTCGTATCACATATTCGGAATAGATTATATGACGCAAAGGTCCTCTCCTAGCTAAGCCGAATAGTGAGCGCTCAATTTAAAACATATGGATGTATAATCACAAAGATTTACATTCAGGGTTCGATGTGGGTTTCGGATAACCAACTGGAATCCGACTCCCTGTCGCATCGAAATTCAATTGCCGTTTTGCTGGCCAATGGGTTTTCACATTCACATAGAAACAAATCACAAATCACAATTCAGTATAAAGCAATTCACATCACACAGTATCACAATCACAAACAGGGATATCAAACAGCTCAAAGCATTTCAATAATAATCAATCATCCAACAATTAGATGAATTAACAGTGTGATTATAATCAATTTATCACATAATTGCTTTTCATTAATTATCTTTAATTAATGACTAATTATCCTTAATTTAAAATTAATTAATCCTTAATTATTAATTAATTAAATCTTAATTACTAGTTAATTAACCCTTAATTATTAATTAATTAAAACTTAATTACCCTTGTTAATTAATTATTTCTTAATTAATTACCTTAAGTAATTAATACTTAATTATAAATTAATTATCCTTTAATCAATTATGAATTAATTGTTAAGTAATTATAAATCATTAATTATTAATCATCATTAACAGTATATATTAATTAACTTTTAAATTAAGTTAATTAGGTAAAATATTTAATTATCTCCTCAATTACTTTGCTAATTTTATTTAAAATAAACCTTTTGAAAATATAATTTAAAACATTCTTAACTTAAATGATTTAAACATATTTTATTTTAAAACCTTAAAATACAATTTACAACTTAACAATGAGTATCCATTTGAAAAAGAAAAAAATTGGAAAACAATTTGACTTAAAAAAATAAGTTAAAACCGAAAAATGTTACCACCCTAGAGCTGCTTCGAGTGACACCTGAGTATCCCTCATACCTACTTCGAGTTAAACCAGGAATCAACCCGATAGCTTCAAATTTTAGAATTTTTTTAAGTTCCGAAAAGCAACCCGATGTATAGCCAAAATTTCTCGACCGAAGGTTCGAGTCTTCTTCCCCGAACCCCGAGTGGTACTTCGAGTCGAACATCTCCTTCCACACAACAAGCAACTAACACATGCCTTGGTGCCGTGCACATGCACGACGACACTGACGAACTTCGATCGGTGCTGTGACCATCGACACATCGACGATAGCCCCCTAGATCCATCAAACCACACAGAAACGCAAACCTACGTCGCTTTCAAAATCAAGCTTCGTGACCCAGATTTCATCCAAACCAGATCACCAGAAAATATCAAATCTTCCCACCTCTGGCCATCGGAGGCCACAAAAATTAAACCGAAGCTTCTTCTCGATCATACGCCGCTATCCCCACTGGAGCGATCAACTCTAGTGGTCTGACGAAACCGCGACGAACTCATTTACCGCTGCAACCAAATTTTAGGTTAAAACCCTAGACGAACGTCGCACGGCAACCACAATCAAATAAAAATTATTTAATCATTTTTCCTAGAACCCCCAATGCCTCAGCCATCTCCACCCACAACATTGACTATCCTCATCACACCAATGACCAGATTTCGGCAAAAACCCTAAATTTGATCAACCCCAAATTAATCGGTGAATACGTGATTAAAAAATATGATTTTTCTTTTAAATTCGTTATTTCAAAGACGATTCGATTGATATGCTTGAAAACAGAAATCACGATATTTGAATTTTCAAATATTTTGAAGCTTGCCTGTATTTTTAAATTTCCCAGAGAACTTTAATTTATTTTTGCCAGAACCTGTTTTAAAATTTTGAATCATGTTGAGACTAACAACTTTAGTTTTGATTCCATAGTTTAGTTTAGATTAGAGGAAGAGTAATTAAATTTTTGAACAGAATTTGAAATTCTGGAAGCTAAAACAAAGTCATATGTCTGTTTTTCTGACATGCACAAACAAGATCTGCATATAAAATACATGCAAGTTTTCTTTCAACCATATTCTTATCATTCAACACAAGCATCAACCCATATTCAATTTTTAAATGGTGTTTACTCACTTGTGATGTTTTGAACAGAGAGGACTGTGCTTTGAACTTGAAGACTGAGAATTGATAAATTGAAAACTGGAATTGCTATTTTTAATTTGACCTTGGATTTTTCCTACAACTAGTTATTTAAATTTGCTTAGCTTCTGATATATTTGCTTACTTAATTCCTCAACAACAAATTCAAATTCAAGCTTACTTACAATTTCTTTTAATGATACAGAGAAAAGACTTTGGTCTGTAGCTTGAAACTGGAGTTTGCAAAACTTTAGTTGATCCTGGATGTGTTGTTGAAGTTGAATCTTAAGGGCTTGATCTTGAAAAAAAAAGAACTGAGATGATTTGTTGCAAATGTTCTTCTGGTCTGAAATCCTGAGAAGATTTTTTCTTCTGTGTTGAGCTTACAGGCTAGATTTGTAAGAACAGTTTGAACTCTTGGTTTGATTTTGTACTTAGTTTGGTTGATGATTCCCTGATTTGATTTTTTTTCTGGTTGTAGAATGTTTACAGAAATTTTTTTCTTTGAGAATTTTCTTCCTGACTCTAGAAAACTTACAGAATTTTGTGTTTTGGAAAAAAAATGGTAAAAGAAAAGAGAAAGAGAGAGTAGGAAGATTATGTATATTTGTTTCTTATTTTTTTTCATTTTCTTAAAACAAAATGACACTTGTTAAAACTAATTATGAGATTACTACACTTGTTCATTTTCACACCATCTTTCTCATGCATACTTAACACTTGTATTTTTTTCAAAGATAAAGGAATTTTAAGTAAATTCTATATCAAATTCACTTTATTAATAAATACATTTCTTATTCATTTGTATATACAATGTTAAAAGAAGAAATATTTTTAACAAATATTTTACATTAAATAAATTACACATTTATGTCTTCCAATGCGAATTATTTTCCCAAGACATTTAATTCAAATTCAAATTCAAATTTAAATCATAATCCATTTATATTTATACATATGCTCATATATATATACTTGTATAATTTAAATTCAAATAGTTTTAAAGTATTTATATTTTTGAATTCCTAAATTCAAATGCAATTTCACGGTCTTATTTATTTATATATATATATATAATCCACACTTATTTTATTTATTTTCAAAAATTCAAATTAATTCCATAATTGTTCCAAAATTCACATTTATTATTAAATTTTAAATTGATATAATTCTGGGGATGTTACAGTATCGCTTCATCTCCTCAAGCTCGACCTTATCTCTATCTTAGAAATGATCTTTTTTAGTCCAACATCTTGCCTCTAACTAGCTCTGATCTGCTCTATTAGAGTAGTTCTAATCATCTATTCTACCACAATCCTGGCTCTAGTTGTCATAATCGTCGGAAATCATAAGCAGTAGTATACCCCAATCGTATCAATGTTATAAACACCACTTCTAAACAGGTATGTCTCCTTGTACCTTATGCGCCATCCCTAAGTGTGTCTTATGCTTTATTCCACTAGAAGATGAGGATATCACATACAAATACTAGCATAAGCCCACCTAGCTCTCCGTACACCACTCTATCTCAAAGAGTCATTTTCCCACTATGCAAATACCATGGGTATTCCTCACTCAGATGTATTCCCATAAACAAACCATGCCTCCCCTTGGGTTACTCACTAATATCTCCATTCCTTGATGCTACTTGAGTGTCACCCTCTTCAAAGGTGTAGCAACTGGCTACCAGTTCGATGCAGAACATAATTTCTCTCCATGGTGATAGTCCATTCAACACGAATATTTACTCACTATAGGTAATGAAAGTGACTCCTTATACAGGACCTCGAGCGAATACACCAAGCTATCCGTAACTGTATCCTCGTATGGTCAAACTTTGGCCTCCACTCCCCAATATCCCAATCGTCATCTGTAACATTTCACAATACACCCCAATCCTATATCCATTCGGTTACGCTAAACTTTAACAACACTGAACAAAACCTGAAGAAAGAAATCACAACATGCTAACAAACATCTATGACTCGATAACACTATATCTCAACAAAACGACACCTTGGTTGGCCAAACCATCCACCATGTCCGGAACAAACAAAGGACTGCCACAAGTTCAAGATTCAACCCTAACCCATCTATTATGTCACTGGATGTAAAAAAGGGTCTAATATCAATATTCAACCCTAACCTATCTATTATGTCACTGGATGTAAAAAAGGGTCTATTATCAATATTCAACAAAATACATTGATATATAACATAAATGGAAACATACCTCGAATTATGGGGCATTTCCATTTCATCTTCATCGATGGAGTAGTCGGTGAAGTAAGAATGGAACACAATGCATAAGCAAACACATCCTTCTTATTCCCCTGCATCTTTGGAGAGTCCTCCTTTATATGCCCAGTCTCATCCCTGTTGAAGCCAAACTTTCTTTCACCAATTTTCGGGGCTCTGCGATGCTCCCTAAGATAGCCCTTTTCATTGCAATTGAAACACATCGGCTCCCATTTAGCCTTCTTCTCGTCATCTCCATCCCGAGACTGCTTTTTTCCTTGTCGATGTTATTCCACTTTCCCTTGTCGCCTCTGCTTAGATGTGGCTTTAGTTCTCCCTTAGCAATAACAACTTCAGCTTTTGGTTTTGATACAGGCTCTCGGGCCTCAAAGCCCTTTCCATTACCTTCTTGAAGGTCTCATCAATATGGCCAATCATCCGCTCACCTAGGTACCCATTTAGGCCAACTATGAACTTCTCACTCTTTTACATAGAGTGTCTATAAGGAATAGCCCGTACTTTGACAACATGTCGAATTCTACTACATACTCAGAAAAAGTCTTCTCCTACTATTTCAACTCAGCAAACTTCTTAACCAATAATTACTTTTTGAGGGTCGGTATGAATTTCTCCTTGAATCAGGCTATAAACTACTCCAAGATAAACTAGTCCTTAAGATCAATGATCTTCGTAGCATTTCACCATCCATAGCTCAACCCTGAAGTTCCCTAGAGGCTGAATTCCTCTTCATTGAATCTTCTAGCTCTAAGTCCTGGAAGATACGCTTATAGGTATCCAACAATTCCTTCACTTCCACAGCTGATTCCATTCTAAGGAACAGGTTGCCCACAAAACTAGAGTAGTCCTTATTTAGCTTGGACAAGTAAGCTTTGTGAACTGGCGTCGAAGCACCATCACCATCAACAGCATTAGGAGCACTTGCTTGGGCATTTTGTAACATGTTCGCCATCATTATGTTGAACTTTGGCTGTAAGTTAGGGTTAGCAGCCCTTGATCCTGCTCCATCCTGTTCAACTCCAGATACAGAGATCCTTGCATCTTTTCTTATATGTCGAATAATTCTTGATTCATCACAAAAATGATTGGTCACCCATAAAGAAAACTGCATTAATGGTACTCATGTGTGCGTGCAGCCTAAATACTATACTACTATATAGTTTATAAAATAAAAATATATAACAAGTACGCTCCTTCTCATATATACACACACTCTTGAGAAAATCTAGGATAATAACTCCTTCAATATGTCTACTAGATCACGACATCAACTTAGGTTAAATATGCAAACTAAACTCAAATATCTAATGTAATGACCACCCCATATGCCCAATATGTAATATACTCGAAGACTGTGTTACTCTAATGCCCAACCGATGTAGCATGATTGTTATGGAAAAAGAAAAGAAAAACCAACAGAGAACCTATCCTATATCTCATAGCGCATCGAATAAAATATAATATCTATCACGGATATAAAACAGGTGAGGCAATAATAACTAAATGAACCATAAATATCAAAGTGCATAAGTTTACAGAGTCATACTAGATAGTAATAGAGTTTATTAAAACCTAAGTAAACTCAAATATAATTGTCTTATAATACAGTAGACATTGCCTAGGTTTCATAGTGTTGCATAGTGGACTAAGCAATAATACATCCATATATAATACAAGAAAGCTCCACTTCTGCTCGTCCTCTACACAGCCAGCACATACCACATAGACCTGCTATTTAGTGTACTCATTTAAGAGTACCTGAGATAATAAGAAGCAAGCATAAAACCTCAAGTCAGACAATAGTCTAGTGTAAGCAATAAGAAATCTCAAAACTCTATACAAGTTGATAAAGTAAGGTACAATGGTACGAAGAATCATACATGACCTATCCCAGCAACCAAATAGTTACACATAACACCATATATGGTGCACTACTACCATCACAAGGGTATACTAAACTAAGTATAACATGGGCATCGTGGTATCAGCACGAACACCTTGTATCACGATACATCCATGACAAACATACAATAATAAAACCAATAACAGTCGAAATTATGGCAACCACAAAATAGATACGTACAATACCGGCCGTCGCCTGGTCTCACTTCACTCCTACCATCACCAAGGTATCATCTCATTTGAACCACAAGGGCCTCGCATCATCACCAAAAAACAATCAAACTTCTAATAACTTTTATGACCACCATTAAGGTCGCCAACACACCACGTTGCTATTGGGTATACAAGTGAGAGTCCTCAAATAGCCTTTGCCCCTACGAAACACCTTTTTTATCCAGAGTTATCACTATCTTCCTTGCACAAGACTCGGTATTAAAACACATCCCACCATACACTTATCACCTAAAGTAATCAATCAAAACGATTCACTCATTGATGCATCAGAGTCAAGAACATCTTGACTTTTGTCACCACATGTAGATTCATCACGTCATAGTTCTAAAGCCATCACGTTAAAGCACTTCCACATAGCTTCTTCCATTAGTCACTATCCTTCATTGCGTTGCCAATTTACAGCCAAATGCTGAATGAAAGAATGAACACTTTCAGCACGACCTATCAGACCTTCTCACCACCCTTTGGAAGAGTGTCCTAAACAATTCATGTTGGTACTGACCTGATCAGGTCGGTACCGATATGAATTGCTTAGCTAAAAATTCGACAATGTCTTTCACACCCTGACCTCTTCCCTCTTTTCTTGCTTTGAGCTCCTTTCCTTAATGCCACGTTCCCCAAGTCCTCCAGCACTCCCAAGAAGCCTAAATAGAGGTCGGCACTGATTGAAAAGAGGTCATCACCAATCTGTAGATTAACCCTAAATTTTAGGGTTATGTCCCCATTTCCATTTCTTTCCTTCCCCAATGTCTTCCTAAAGTTTCACAGCCTTAACCTCGAAATAATCACTTCTATCGACCAGATCTGCAAACTCCACCGACTTATATTCGGGCAACTAAATTTCCTCCAATCAAACTGCATCTAAACTGCATGCTTCCTAAACCATCCTCGACAACATCTCCAACTCTCGTTCGATTTTGAACTCATTTGACACGGTTTTACCCAAATTAACAACCACATCCTAACTACACTAAAAAGTACTAACAAAAACATCAAAACAATGCATCGAGAAAACATCAATCATTAATATCCATACAACATTTATAAACATGTTATTAAAGTTTGATTAGAGTTTGAAAACGTTTTAGCGTAGAAATCATCTTAAAACAACATGTTTAACCATATAAAAAAAATATAATAGTGAGAGATCATAAACCACTCACCTAATGCCCAAATTACCAACTTTAATGCTTAGATCTAAAAAGAACAACAAGAAAATGAACCCTAAAGTACCTATAATGATAGATCTATAATCTTTTTTTAATTACCCTTCTACTTCATTTTAGGCTAAGATTAATTTGAAAAGGAGGAGCTTTTGGTAAAATCTAGATTAATTGAAGTTTAGAACTATTTGCAGGAAGTGTGAAATGGATTAGATTTGTCCTATCAGTCCCAATTAGTCACAAATCCTGAAATGGGTTAGTGCGAAGTTTGGGCCTAACTAATCTCCCATCGATTTGGTTAATAAAAATCTAAATTCAAAATGGTTGTATCTCCTAAATAGTAAGTCTATTTTTCAATCATGACCACTCTATGGAAACAGAAACTATCATCCTGATCTACTTTCATACTCTAATTCAAACACTATCAAAAGTTATAGTCTTTACAAGAATTCCTGGTTTCAAACTGTCTGAAAAAATTCTGAAGATGGAAAATATCCATATTTATCATTTTACAAATTTTCAAGTCATATGATCTCATATGAATTAAATAATAATATTTTACGCTCCTTTGATACGTACAATACCGGTTGTTGCATGAATAGTGATATTTGTGAAATTTGGTAACCTAAGAAGTAAATGTAGCTCAAATGAGAAGTGTAAATCAACTCTTTGGGTTCCCAAGTAAAACCATTCAAGTTATTACTCCATTAAACTCGAACAAGCTTTATTGTTTTTATAAGCTTCTTGACGTGGGTTTTTACACCAAGTGCAAGTTGTAAGCTACCCCAGAATTGACTAGTGAAGGGAGGATATCTATCACTAACTATACTCGAGGGTATACCATGTATCCTAACAATTTTTTACATATAATGTTGCTAGATACATAACAGTCAGTGTAGCTTTGGCCGGTATAAAGTGTACACATTTTACCAACCTATCAATAATTACCCATATGCTTTCATTTCACCTTTGACGTTAAGCATGACATTAATCAAGTCCATCGAAATATGCTCCCACTTTCAAATCAAGATTGCCAATGGTTGCAAAAGTCCATGAGGTTTCATTCGGCTTTAACTTTTTGACAATTAAGACACTTTTCAATAAATTTAGTTACATGCTTCTTCATGCCATTCCAATAGAAAGTCCGTTTAATATATGTGTACATTATATTTTCTACTTAGATGAATAGTTATCTTAGAATGATGGCATTCTCATAACACATCATCTGTTACTTCACTAATTTGTAGTGCACAAAGTCTCTCATTTCTTCTACACTCTCTATTAGCATTAATAGTGTATTGGTCCAAAAAGCTCGACATTTTGCCACTTTGGAGTTGTGCAAAAATCTCTGTTATATGGCTATCATATTTTTCACACTCTCCGACATGGTTAATAAGAGTGAGTTGAACTTTAATGGTAGCTAATCACCCTGGAGCATTGTCGCAAGAGGAACGGATGTTGAACTGAAAGATTTCCAAGTCCTTCCACTCGATGTACACTAATTCTAAGACCATATACCTTCTGCTTAATGCACATGCTACACCATTTCCTTTACTGGGCATATAAGCGATATTGAAATCATATATAGCAGGAAATTCCATCCATCATTTTGGTTCATATTTAGGTCTATTTGCAAGAATAAATATTTTAGAGATTTATGGTGGTGAATAACTCAAACTTCTCACTAAGAGATAATGCCTCGACATTTTTAATGCAAACAAAATAGCCACCAACTCAATATCATGAGTGTGATAAAAAATTTCAAATGTCTTTAATTGTATATTTTCATAAGAAATAACCTTATCCTCTTACATTAAAATAGTTCCAACACTCGTACCACATGCAATAGTGTAAACAGTAAAGGGCGAGTTCTATCAATGATAACGAGTATTGATGCGCTAGTCAAAAGTTGCTTTATGCCAGTGAAAGTAGTATCACACTTAGTGTCATATAGAAAGGTAGGTTTTTCTTAGTAAGTCGTGTCAATGGAGCAGCGGTTTTAGAGAATTCTTTAATAAACTTCCGTTAGTACCCAGATAAACTAAGAAAACTTCTAACTTTAGTAATTTTTTTGTGCTTTCCAATCTTGTACTGCTATAACTATTTCAGTATCTACTGCATTAACTTTTACTGACACAACATGACCAAGAAACTTCACTTCTTTTCTCCATAAATGGCATTTAGAAAATTATGCTTTTAACTGATTTCTTTTTAGTATATCTAACATAATTTCAAGATGAAGTTTGTGCTCTTCCTCACTATGAGAATAAGTAAGTATATTATCCACTTAAACTACCATAAACTTTTAAGTTATTCCAGGAATACTCTGGCATTAAATCAATAAAATATGTTGGAGCATTAGTTAAACCAAACGACATAACCAACCAACCATAAGAAGCATCAAAAGTTTGAAAAGTTGTTTCAGTAATACTAGCTTCTGCCATTATGAGTTGATAAAAACTTATAGCTAAATCGAGTTGAGAGAATACCATAGCACCAACGAGCTAATCAAATAAGTCATCAAAACAGAGTAGAGGATACTTTTTCTTTCGAGCTAGCATACTTAATTCGTGGTAATCAACATATAATCTTAAGAAACCGTTTGCTTCAGTAGCAAATATAATAGGTTCTCTCTAATTAGATGTGCTGCACTGAGTAAGAAATTTCTTCAACAAATTTGCAAATTGAATATCTAATTCTCCTCTCTTCTCTGGTGTCTTTTTTCTGACACATAGTACAACTGGCCTTATGCCTTCCATCAAATCGATATGAAATTCAATTTCCTTATGAGGAGGGAGACCTTTGACTTCCTCAAATGCATTGATGTAATTACATACTATATGGATTCGTGAGAGCTCTTTTCTAGACTGGTCAAATGAGTAAAGATAACTAAGCATGGCGGTTGGCCTCGGCTCATAGTGAATAATCAAGTTCACATCGCTAATTGTAAGATTTACAATTCCCATTTTACAGCTAAGTATTGTGCCATATCTGGTCATCCAATCCATATCAAGAATAACCCTATACCTGGAAAAACCAATATAGAAGCATCACAAGTAAGTTGGAAATTACCATATGAAAGTTAGATGTTTTTGCACACCATTAACAAGTAAGTTGATCCACCTACGGGATTTGATACTATAAGCGGATCATTAAAAATGTGAGGTGAAAGGAATAATGAATCGGCTAGATTACTAGTAATAAAAGAGATAAGATGCGCTAATATAAAATAAAGCATGAATAGATAAGCTGAGGAAGGAGTTCAAACCTTCCATTACAATGTTCTTTCATTTGTCAAGTTGCGGTGGTTGAGGAATAATGAAGGCGAGAGTAGCGTTGATGCATATGCTTGCATAATCTATTTTTTTGTTTTGATTGAGACAAATGTATGTGATATGCCATATCTTTTCACTTATACTATAATTTTTTTTTCTCTAAATTGACTTTGTAGTCTTTAATTAAATAGCTAGAATAGCCACATCTTGTACAAGAAGGTTTGTTGTTATCGTTGTGCTTTCTTTTTAAACTTGTTATCAGCCAAAATTCTTTTTTTCTTGTTGTCAAATTTGGGCTTGTAATTGTTTACCTTTGGGATCCCAGAGCTGATTCATGAAACAAAGCAATTTCAATAATCTTATGAACTAAGTTTCTTTAGGAATGTGGCTATAAAAAAATTCTTTCAAATGAGTTATTAAGTCCTTAGCAAAATTTATGCATTTAGACTTCTTAGAAAAATTGATAAGATTAATATCATATCTATCGAGTTGGTTGAATTAAAAAGTATATTCCTTAACAAAAATGCTTTGCTGCTTAAGGCTTATAAATTTCCTAAGTCGTACTTCTGTCTTCGTTTAGAAGATAATTCTAGCTTTAAATTTCAGCATAATATCTTCCTAATTCATAGCAATCTCATTATTTTCAATTGTAATACATTCACACTAATATAACGCTTCATTCACAAGACTGCAAGAAGCTAGCCGATGCTTCTCATAGGTGTCTATCTACATAAAATTGAAACTACATTTATAATTACTAAGCCAATTTTCAATTTCAATAATGTTCTCTATACCAACATAACATTTTCCACCAAGGGTATGGAAATCATTGTAGAGTTTGGTAAAACTTATGGCTCGAGGGTTTGCAGAATTTATGGTATTAATAGGAGGAGGAGGAGGTTCTACATTCCTAGTTGAGGTTTAGGAAGTAGGTTGAGTGGTTGTGGTAGAGATAGTACCAGGGACTAGGTATCTATTTGCTTGACACCACGCACAACCCCAAGCGGAGCCACCACATGAGTAGGCTAGATAGGATTTGATGTAGTAGTGTTTTGAGTCTCGTTATTAGTAGAGAGCTCTTCATTATGAAAAGTAGGTCGAGAACTGTGAACAACATCAGAGGTAGATCATGAACTTCTTCTTCTAGCCATTAATCTTCGAAGTGGATTGATTAACAACTATAATGTGATAATCTACTTTAACTACTAGCATGTGCGAAGGATATTTATGAAAATATTTCTATAATAATAACTAGTAAGCTCTCTTAATTTTGAAATTTTTTTATATATGCACAATCACATACGCACACAAATATATATATAATAGGAAGAATTATACACTTCAATGGTCTGATTGTGTACAACGAGAGCTCTATTACCAACTATAACTACCCAGTCTTGATTATACTTGGAAAAATAGAATCACCCTAGCATCTAATTTCAACAAATACCATTAAGGAAGGAAGGACCATTGGGGTAAGGCTAGTAAAAGAAAACAAACATCAAAAAACAATATACATGTAGTTTACATATCTCACATAACCGATGGAATAAAATATAATAGGAAACTTCAAAATACTTTACCTATAGTGGAAATAAATATAAATTCTAATGATAAAGTGAAATAAGGCAACTCATGTGCCACAAAGTACATGAAAGTTACAAAAAAGTTCAAATGTAGAAAATATAGGTACATATATACTACTATGAAATGTCCTCCAGAGTTTGCATAGTGACTACCTCAAAAATATTTGACCTGCTCTTGTTCTCCTATAGGTAAGAGAAAAGGAGAGGGGTCGGACAAAGCTAAGTGATAAGAGTCAATTCCATAATGTATGTAGAGTATATAAAAGCATTATAATTGCATTAAAATAAGGAAATAAATACCTCCTCGTTCGCCAACTATAGGAAATAAGTTAAGATGATAATAATAAGGTACATAAACATGATTAAATTGGATAAAGGTTGATATTAACCCCCTTAACAATTAATCGACAAACGAGAGGAGATTTATGCCTTGAGATCATAAGGGGTAACTGTATTCTCATGCGTTAAGAAATTGACATAATTGTTACACTAACAAAAGTTTATATCAACTGGTCATGTGTGATCGTAAATAGATAGGGCTACGTGCTAACATTAATGCTACATAGTTCATATATATATATATATATATGTATGTATGTATGTATGTATTTAATGCCATAAAAAACACCGGCTCTTATCTTTTTAATTAAATACATATATATTACGAATTAATAGTGGGTGATACTTAATAATAAACCCCATGTATAATGGTGGTTAAAGTAAAGTATTTAACTAAATAACAAATGGTGTGGTGCCAAAGAAATTGGAGGTCATAGACACATGACCCTTAATCTCACACAATGAAGAAAATATGAGGACTTACACAGGCGGTGCAGTCTCTTAACTCAAAGTTTTATAATAAAAGTAAACATTCTCCCTCGTGTGGAACACCGTTTGTAATATATTGTATATTTTGGTAAAAATGATTTTGTTAGCCAAAGGTCAAAAGGTTTATTAAACAAGCAAGGTTAAACATTAAGTATAAAACATTCATTGGTTGGAAATAAATGTCATAGCAATGCAATAAGAAAATACATATAATAATTATACCAAACCATTAAACTAATTGGTTTACACCTATATTTAAGATTTTCCTCTACAATTATAAAGCAAATACTGATCGACAAACGTCAAGTTATTTGAAAAGTGGTCAAACGACTGATTAATCAAGAAAGACATCTTAATTGAGAAGGGAAACGCAAAAAACATAATAAATTGGATTTGATTTATTTACGAATTAAGTTAGTTAATTAGCCACTTTCACAAATTAAATGTAATCCCTGTTTATTATCCAATCATAATGAATAAATATATTTTGACTTAAATATGAAATATCATACCCCACTCACCTTAATATTGCGAAGTAGCAAATACGACCTCCAAATGTGTTCTTGTTGGCTAAATAGTGAAAGTGTACTACGGATCGTGTAATATAGATATATGACAATACAGTATAATGATGATGATAATACTGTAAATAGTGCGGAATAAAAAGCAGTATAGTAAAATGACACTAGAAATTTTTATACTGGTTCAGAGCACCGTCCTACGTCCAATCCCAGACTCCTTCTGGAATTTCACTAAAACAACAACCCTCACTTAATCCGGAGGAACAGGTCTATACACCCCTGAGCAGCCGGACAGGGACCTGAGAAGCCGAACAAGATTTTGCCTCAACAGGCGAAAAGGACTTCACTCGCCTGAGCAGCAGAACAAGACTTCAACTAATACAGAAAATAGTTTTGACTAATGTGTGTTCTGATAACACGGATTTGTCACTTGTAGTACACCCTTCCTATAATCTTCTTGTAACGACCCTGGATTTTTGGCCCTATTTATTTTAATAAATATTCAACTCAATTTAAATAAAATGTATACTTTTTCATTTGAAACAGATATAATTTTGAGATAATTGCCATTGTTTATATAAATGGTATTTATTTTTAAAGGAAATTGATTCAGAAGTTTAATAAATTTTATCAATAATGTTCATAATAAAATTTGTCTTTTATGATTGAATTAAAATATCTTACTTTGTTTATATTTGGTAAGAACACATATGAATGATAATGTTTGAAATAAAATTAAAATATAAATATGAAATATAAGTCAAACATATGCATATAATTTAAACAAAATACAAATGGTGATAATTATAAAATAAGTATAAATGTAAATAAATATTATTCATAATTTAAATATTTATAGGTAAATACAAATAAAATAAATATAAAGAATGGGTAAACTCGCGAATCTAATTTAAATATAGACAGTTAAAATATAAATATAAGAATATTAACTATAACACATGACTATAACCAAATTAAGAACAAAGTATGGAGTAGAAAAATAATAATATAATATAAAATAAAATAAAAATGTCTAGAATTAAGATAAAATAAACTTATAAATATGTAATATAAGTATAACATAAAATATAGTTGTAAACATGAGTCTACTTGAACATAAGTACAAACTAGAAGCTGTTAAAACAAAAACTTTTACAAATGTCTTCATAAGCCAATCCATTTGCAAATATGAAAAAAAATTATAGAAACACAGACCTACCTGCAAGTATACTTACATACAAATTCTTTTACATAACAAAACATGATAACTATGCAAATATTTTAATAATTATGCAAACTAATTAAGGTACAAAGCAAAACAAAAAAAAATTAAACAAATGAATGGCTTCATATGCAAGCTTTGTTAGCTTGCAAAGTGAAAAGGAGCAAATCAACCTGCAGCAAAACATTTTGTTCTAATGTTAATAAGAGAGCTAGAGTTCACATCAAATAAAACATTAGTACAGATCAAAGTCTGCAAATATCTTATGTATATTATTGTGTCAGCTAGCATTAATCATGTGTTAACTTAAATGTAAACACAAACATTTATTTAGCACTGCATATTGTCCTATCAGGTTTTAATACAATCTCTCAGCCGAAATTTCATAATACATCTCAGGCTTCAGTACATAACAATAAAATAAAAAATAAAGCAAGATATTTTGTCAAGTAAAAGCTTGTTCAAGAAGACATATTGTTCAAAGTTATTAATATGTATGCATCTGTACTTACCATTGAGTTCACTCATAACTTAAAAAAATGAAACCAGAAGAAACTAAAACAAGAGAAGGAAACATATTCAAATCTTAAAGAAAGGCAGATTCACGAACAAAGTGACAGTCAATTTTATCTGCAGTTTTCAAGTCATAAAGAAGGCTTGTTGTTCAACAATTATGTGAGGTGAGTAACACCACGAATCTAAATGGTTTAAAAGTATTGTTTTGTTGTATGTTTATCTCTAAAACTTAGTTTGTTTGTTTTAGCATACCTCTGTGAATGTTGAATACAGCAACGAACATCTCAGTGTTCTATGCTTCTCTATTGTTTGTTACAGTTAAATATATTTTTTTTAAACAAAAAAACTTAAACTATCTTCATCAAATCATTATTAAGTCTTAACTTTTCAACAAAAACAAGATGTCTAAACTTAAAATCAGATTTTTAAATTTGTTCAACAAAAGAAAATGGTGGACTATGCTCTGAAAGCAAGTTTACAGGTAAACCATAATAATTTTGGATAAATCTGATTTTTGTGAAATGCTAATTCACATTTATAACTTGAATCCTTACTGGAAAACATGATTTTTAAACCCAGTTTGATGATTTTTCATTGTGTGGTTCGAGAGTAGTTTTGGGTTGATCAAAAAAGTGAGTTTCGATCAAGTTCAGTTGGCTGGAGGCTCAATCGAGCTTGGGTCTTCGCGTGGTGGTGGAGGAGCCTATGGTGGGGCGGCGAAAAATAATCGAAGACGCTCATGTTCGTCGTGGTGTCGGCGGCGTAGGGGTAAAGTTGGTAAACCTAGTTTTTGAGTGGGAAGGGAGCTCGTGCCTCACGTCCTCGTTTGAGCATCGAGTTGCTCGTGCCTTTGGGGAATGGTGGCTGGGTGGATGACGCGTTCGTGGCCGGAGGCGCTGGCGGTCTGGTGGTCGGAGTTGATGGCGTGGCGCGTTGACAGGTTTGTGGGGGTCGACTGTTTCGAGTTTCCAGGTTTTGACTTTTGGTCTCAATTTCGAATTCGAGGAGATGGCAGCGTCGTGATGGTTGGGGGTTGATGGGGGGATGGTCGGCGACTTGCTGAAGGTCTCGCCGATGATTGGAGCGCCGCCGCGACTATGTGCACGTGCACAAGTTTTTGGGTTGCCTGAGTGTTTTGTTGAAGAACAGAGTTGCTAAAAAGAAAAAAATGTTACAGGCTTTGAACCTGAACTGATTTGCTTGAAAAAAATTGAAAACTAAGCTAAACGTTAAGTCAAGTTTTAAAAATCTAGTTCCAAAGTAAATGTTTTTGAACTTCTTTAAACCTGAGGTTAAGAAGTTTAAGTAGTTTTTGGAAAACTTTGTTAAAATGGTATTTACTCATTTTAACCTTTAAGCTTAAAATGAAATATGAAAAATAAATTTGAAACAAATTGTTTAAACTTGCTTTGTGATGATAATTAAAACATTAGATAGAAAATGTTCTAAAATTTGAATTAGTGAAGATAAATGATATGCACTCATTAAATTAATTCAAGTGAATAGTTAATTAATTATTTAATCAAGAAATTAAGATTTGAGTTAAATTAATTAAGGTCAACTTAAATTCTAATTAAGAATAATTAATTGAGGATAAATTATTAATTAAGATATATTAACTTGTAAATATGATTGGGTGAGTTTCTCGAAGAGTTACGCGAGTTGTAACTGGGGAGATCTCAGGTTTTAACAGGGAAGGCTCGGTTTCTTCAAACAGTAGTATTTATAATAAAATGAAGGTAAGCAATCTTGTGAGTTATCAGGGTTTAAAAATTGTAAGATTTAATAATTCAACAAACTTAATTAAAACTTTATACTAGTTAATTGTCTAGTTAAGGTATAACGATGTTTAAACTCTTAATTAATATTTTAATTAAGTAATTAAAATTAGTAAGTATGAAATTAATTATCATTTAAAGTCGTAGTTAATAACAAATTAGTTTTCAAAATTTAAAGAAAACTTGTAATGTTAATTAAGATGAGGAGTTAATATAAATTAATTTCCTTTGGGAAACAATTAAAGATAATTACATTATAATAAGAGTTTGGGTTAATTAATGATTAAGTAATAAAGACTTGTAATTAACCACTTGCTATTAATTAATATATGATTAGTGGACAATTCATTACGTAATTTAATCAAGAATTACCAATTGATCATTAAGTAACGTTTAGTAAATAGAAAATATGTTTTATTACTATATATAATTAAAGTTATTAGGGGTTAGTAATTAAGCAATTACGGTTTAATAATTGATTAAATAATGGTTAATTAATTTGAATAAGTAATTAGTTAATAATTAATGATTGATTAAACAGGGTTAAGAGATTAACTCTCAAGTAATTAAGTAACTGATGGATAATTAAGTTCTATAAGTTAATAATTAAAGTTATTAATTAATAATTAGGAGTAATTAACTAAGTAATTAAGATATAGTTATTAATTAAGAGTTGATTATTAATTAAATAATTTGAAATGGAATAAGTAATGAGTTATTAACTAATGATTAATCTAACAGGATTAAGAGGTTAATCCTCAAGTAATTGGTTTAATTGAATTGATTAAACTACGAATTTAAGATGATTGCTTATGGATGTTGTAGGTGTTGTATATTTGTTTGTGTTGTTTATAGATGATATTTTGTGATGCTCACTGATATGCTGTAATATATCCAAGGCAATTGTGTATGATTTATCTGTGATAAATGTTAGGTTAATTCAATTATTAAATTTAAATTATTAAACTATTTAAGTTAATTAGACAACTTGGCCTTTAAAATGGCGTTTGGATTTCGATGAGACCGGGTATCCAATTGATATTCCGAAAATCACATCGATCCAAATTAAACGTTAGGTCGTGAATTCTCAAGTGAAGATCGAGATGGTGCTTTCAGAATTCAAGGGTTATCGTCGTTGACTCTGAGGGTGATTCCAAAATGAGTGTAACGAGATAATGCCTTCGGTTTCGTTCGAACCCGGAATGAACTTGTATGGATTGAATGCTTTCAACACATCGTCAGGCGGACGATGAGCATTCTAAGAAATATGTCCTGTAAAGGTAATCGCAGCCTCAAGCCTCATCAACCGGGAATGGCTAAAATAGGGGAGGTGCAGCAAGGTTAGGTGGATCATGCCCAAGCAGGACGAGATATACCCCTGTCTAGATGTCCCTTTATTTCGGCTGTGTGGGCGGTTGGAATTGCGCACCAACTGCGGGGTTATCTTGTTCGGGACTGTTCAGTAAGGAATGGTTCCGGCCTTGTGTTGCAGGGGAGTTAGTGTGGCTCCTCGGTACAGTGATCTAGACCACGTACTGTGACGGGCGGTACCCCAGTAGCCCAGCCATTGTATGGGATCCAATTTCCAATAAGCGCCGTACGTTTTGATTGTGCCCAACTACGTTGGAATGTGAGATGTAAGCATTTCAGCTATTTCTGTATTTTACTTGAAAACCCTAGACACTATTATAATATCACTGGATTTCCTATAAAATGTTTTGGTTAGCGTAAGGTAAAAACTTACCCGTATTTATTTGTGGGGAGTCTTACGTGATACCTTTGTTTTTAAATGATTTTCAAAGTTAAACAACTTTAACCCGTTTACTCATACCAGACCCATGTCTGACCTGGAGTTTATATTTTGTTTTTCATAAACTTTCGGGTACCCAAATTTTTACGGGTAGCCAAGGGATTCAGGTTAGCTTTGACGACTTCTGGAGGAGCAATGGAGCAGGAGACTTCAGCGTTGTAGACACATATATCTATATAGTTCCGCTTTGTTATTTAGTTTATGATATTTGAGGTGTATGTTCTGACAGATGTATGTATGATTGTCTTGTGTATTGATATTCTATAACTCTGATATATGTAAATCTATGTAATAGATATGTGATATATTATATTTTGTTCCGTTCCGTTGTGAGATTCTGATGTTTTGTTTCTTTCTTTTCTATTCTTTTCTATTTCTATCCCTTTCTTTCTTGATGATGATGCGTCTTTCTGGTAGTAGAAGGGCGGGTCGTCACGCTTGGTATCAGAGCACTAGGTTGAGTGAATGCCTAGGCTCTTAAGTGATTTCTTTCTTGAGAGAGCGTATTTGTAATTTTGATATATATATATATATTTATTTATTTATTTCTACCTATTTATTGGGTTACCTGTTCGGGTTTTCCAATAGAAGTTATAAAGGTAGATAAGATAATGGTGTGTGTAACACGACTATCGATGGTTGGAGTTTTGAATATTTGTAGTGGGAGTGTATCTGTTGAGACTGTAGACCTATTACCGTCTCGAGTGAGCTTTGGATAATGTGAGGATCTTATTGTTTGAATGTAATTTTGGGATGAGCTTGAGTTTGGATCTATCGGATGGACATGACCAAGTCATGATATCTTAATATCTCAGGGTGTAGTAGCTGCGTAATGAGACTCAGTGAGTTTGGATGTCTCCGAAGATGTTTCTTTGGAACTAGTTAAGGAAGTATGTCCGTTTCGGAATGGTGACTAAGTCCAGAAGGGTATTTTTGTTGGATTAAGGCCCGAGTTTCTCGAAGAACTTTGAATAGAAGTCTTTGGTCATCGAGGTTAACCATATAGCTTGAAGTGTTCTGTGTGCTGTCGAGAAGGTTATTGATTAGCAGTTTTCTTGAGGTGATTTCAGAAGTAGCAGAGTGGATTCATTACCGAACAGTATATGACTTTTCTTGATTGTGAAGGGAGAACAAACTTATTTGGGTAGAATTGCCAGAGTGTTGTGCGACAATTCTGGAATTCATTTGTGTAGTCTTTTATTTGGAGTTGGGACTTCTCAAGAGAAGTTTTAAGTTATTGATGTGATTCAAATTGTTTTTCTTCCCATCGAGAGATAGAGTTACGTGATGATTTGATTTCAGGGTAGTGCTAGTGATTCAGCCTAGTTGGAGAATGGTTTCGAGAAAGGAAGTAGAGTTAGTTAAGCAGATTTAGGATCGATAAGAGTATGAATAAGTTTGCTTTGGTATATCCTAAGTTTGAAGAAGAGCTCAAGCTGTATTTGAAGATAATGTTGGAGACACCGAGGAGGCATGTTTTGAAGGCGAGTTCTCTAACTGCCATTTAAGGGAACCGGAAGTTATTTTTGGGTAAAGATATCTCTATAGACCCAGCGAGGGAAGAATCTATTCTAAGAATGGAAGACGAGGCTAACCAGAGCTCCAGTGATTTGTTATTTCGGAAGGAAAGGGCAGCTTTGGAATTTATACGGATGCTTGTATAATTGATTTGGGAAGCAATGTTGATGCAAAATAGAAGAGTAACTGAGTATGCATGTCAGTAATTAAAGCAACATGAAGGTGTTCAGATTGTAAGTGGGTGATCAAGTTGCTTAAGGATTAGTGGCCGTTTGTGTGCTTGATATAGGTGGATTGAGGCAATAAGTTTTAGCTAATTGACATCACTCCAGACTGCATATTCACCCGGAATCTTTAAGATGTATAAAGATATGAGAAGAATTTTCTGGAGACCGATCATGAAGAGGGTTGTAGCTACTTTCGTTTATAGTGGTACTTTCTATCAGCAAGTTAAGGTGATCAATAGAAGTTGTCTAAGATTATTGCAATCTTTAGAAATCTCAGATGGAAATGGGCAATGATTTTGATGGATTTCATCGACGATTTGCCAAGAAACGAAAAGAAGCGATGGAATATGGACCATTGTGGATGGATTAAGTAAGAATGCTCATTCTACACTAGTTAGATGACTCAGACTACAGTTTCTGGCCAAACTTTTCTTGAGGAAAATAGTAAATTTGCTTGGTGTTCCTGTTAGTATAGTAAGTGATCGTGACCCTATTTTTCATCAGCAAAATTCTGGAAGATTCTACAATTGACTTTGGGTTCGATTTTGAAATTTAGTATAGCCTATCATCCTCAGACGGACGAACAGAGAGACTGAACCGTATTTTAGAGGATATGCGGTAAGTTTGAGTTTTGGATTCTGGTGAATTGTGGAAGACTATCTTGTGTTTGGACCAGTTTTGATTTGTGAAGTTTCTGCTAAGGTTAGGCTTATCAAAGGATAAGATGAGAGCTTCTCAAGATCGTTAGAAGAAGTACGCAGATAAGAAGGCGACAATTGGAATTTGAGTTTGGTAATGTGTGATTGGCCAAAGTTTTCTGATTAAAAAGGAACTATTAGATTCAGAAGTCGGGGAATTTGACTCGAGATATATTGGACTATTTCGGATATTGAAAAGATTGGAACTGTAGCTTGCAGAGTCGAATTGTCAGAACAGATGTCTGGAATTCATAGTGTATTCTGTGTGACCCATCTTAAGAAATTTGTTCTTGATTCAGTATTAGTTGTAGAATCAATAGTACAGGAAGACTTGAAAGATGAGCTGAATGTGGCTGTGGATAGAGATTTAGTTCGGATTTGTTAGTTAAGGTGAGAGGCAACTCAGGAGTATAGTAGTGTAGCTCGTCATAGTATAGTGGAGCGAGGATTCCAGAGTTTTCACCCAGGAAACTCTGGATAGTTTTAGAAAAGCTTATCTGGATTTATGTCTGGATGGCTAGCGATGTTTGTTAGGATGGATGTTGGTTGTTTGCTAATATGTGAATGATATGTATGTTTGAATGGTTGATATGACAACTTTTAAATTATCTTTGTTTTAAATTTCGGGGACGAAATTCTTTTAAGACGGGAGGAATGTAATGACCCTGGATTTTTGGCCCTATTTATTTTAATAAATATTCAACTCAATTTAAATAAAATGTATACTTTTTCTTTTGAAACAGATATAATTTTGAGATAATTTCCATTGTTTATATAAATGGTATTTATTTTAAAAGGAAATTGATTCAGAATTTTAATAAATTTTCTCAACAATGTTCATAATAAAATTTGTCTTTTATGATTGAATTAAAATATCTTACTTTGTTTATATTTGGTAAGAACACATATGAATGATAATGTTTGAAATAAAATTAAAATATAAATATGAAATATATGTCAAACTTATGCATATAATTTAAATAAAATACAAATGGTGATAATTATAAAATAAGTATAAATGTAAATAAATATTATTCATAATTTAAATATTTATAGATAAATACAAATAAAATAAATATAAAGAATGGGTAAACTCGCGAATCTAATTTAAATATAGACAGTTAAAATATAAATATAAGAATATTAACTATAACACATGACTATAACTAAATTAAGAACAAAGTATGGAGTAGAAAAATAATAATATAATATAAAATAAAATAACAATGTCTAGAATTAAAATAAAATAAACTTATAAATATGTAATATAAGTATAACATAAAATATAGTTGTAAACATGAGTCTACTTGAACTTAAGTACAAACTAGAAGCTGTTAAAACAAAAACTTTTACAAATGTCTTCATAAGCCAGTCCATTTGCAAATATGAAAAAAAAAATATAGAAACACAGACCTACCTGCAAGTATACTTACATACAAATTCTTTTACATAACAAAACATGATAACTATGCAAATATTTTAATAATTATGCAAACTAATTAAGGTACAAAGCAAAACAAAAAAATATTGAACAAATGAATGGCTTCATATGCAAGCTTTGTTAGCCTGCAAAGTGAAAAGGAGCAAATCAACCTGCAACAAAACATTTTGTTCTTATGTTAATAAGAGAGCTAGAGTTCACATCAAATAAAACATTAGTACAGATCAAAGTCTGCAAATATCTTATGTGTATTGTTGTGTCAGCTAGCATTAATCATGTGTTAACTTAAATGTAAACACAAACATTTATTTAGCACTGCATATTGTCCTATCAGGTTTTAATACAATCTCTCAGCCGAAATTTCATAATACATCTCAGGCTTTAGTACATAACAATAAAATAAAAAATAAAGCAAGATATTTTGTCAAGTAAAAGCTTGTTCAAGAAGACATATTGTTCAAAGTTATTAATATGTATGCATCTGTACTTACCATTGAGTTCAGTCATAACTAAAAAAAAAATGAAACCAGAAGAAACTAAAACAAGAGAAGGAAACATATTCAAATCTTAAAGAAAGGCAGATTCATGAACAAAGTGACAGTCAATTTTATCTACAGTTTTCAAGTCATAAAGAAGGCTTGTTGTTCAACAATTATGTGAGGTGAGTAACACCACGAATCTAAATGGTTTAAAAGTATTGTTTTGTTGTATGTTTATCTCTGAAACTTAGTTTGTTTGTTTTAGCATACCTCTGTGAATGTTGAATACAGGGACGAACATCTCAGTGTTCTATGCTTCTCTGTTGTTTGTTACAGTTAAATATATATTTTTTTCCAAAAAAAAAACTTAAACTATCTTCATCAAATCATTATTAATTCTTAACTTTTCAACAAAAACAAGATGTCTAAACTTAAAATCAGATTTTTAAATTTGTTCAACAAAAAAAAATGGTGGACTATGCTCTGAAAGCAAGTTTACAGGTAAACCATAATAATTTTGGATAAATCTGATTTTTGTGAAATGCTAATTCACATTTATAACTTGAATCCTTACTGGAAAACATGATTTTTAAACCCAGTTTGATGATTTTTCATTGTGTGGTTCGAGAGTAGTTTTGGGTTGATCAAAAAAGTGAGTTTCGATCAAGTTCAGTTGGCTGGAGGCTCAATCGATCTTGGGTCTTCGCGTGATGGTGGAGGAGCCTATGGTGGGGCGGCGAAAAATAATCGGCGACGCTCATGTTCGTCGTGGTGTCGGCGGCGTAGGGGTAAAGTTGGTAAACCTAGTTTTTGAGTGGGAAGGGAGCTCGTGCCTCACGTCCTCGTTTGAGCATCGAGTTGCTCGTGCCTTTGGGGAATGGTGGCTGGGTGGATGACGCGTTCGTGGCCGGAGGCGTTGGCGGTCTGGTGGTCGGAGTTGATGGCGTGGCGCGTTGACAGGTTTTTGGGGGTCGACTGTTTCGAGTTTCCAGGTTTTGACTTTTGGTCTCGATTTCGAATTCGAGGAGATGGCAGCGTCGTGATGGTTGGGGGTTGATGCGGGGATGGTCGGCGACTTGCTGAAGGTCTCGCCGATGATCGGAGCGCCGCCGCGACTGTGTGCACGTGCACAAGCTTTTGGGTTGCCTGAGTGTTTTGTTGAAGAACAGAGTTGCTAAAAAGAAAAAATGTTACAGGGTTTGAACCTGAACTGATTTGCTTGAAAAAAAATTGAAAACTAAGCTAAACATTACGTCAAGTTTTAAAAATCTAGTTCCAAAGTAAATGTTTTTGAACTTCTTTAAACCTGAGGTTAAGAAGTTTAAGTAGTTTTTGGAAAACTTTGTTAAAATGGTATTTACTCATTTTAACCTTTAAGCTTAAAATGAAATATGAAAAATAAATTTGAAACAAATTGTTTAAACTTGCTTTGCGATGATAATTAAAACATTAGATAGAAAATGTTCTAAAATTTGAATTAGTGAAGATAAATGATATGCACTCATTAAATTAATTCAAGTGAATAGTTAATTAATTATTTAATCAAGAAATTAAGATTTGAGTTAAATTAATTAAGGTCAACTTAAATTGTAATTAAGAATAATTAATTGAGGATAAATTATTAATCAAGATAAATTAACTTGTAAATAAGATTGGGTGAGTTTCTCGAAGAGTTACGCGAGTTGTAACTGGGGAGATCTCAAATTTTAATAGGGAAGGCTCGGTTTCTTCAAACAGTAGTATTTATAATAAAATGAAGGTAAGCAATCTTGTGAGTTATCAGGGTTTAAACATTGTAAGATTTAATAATTCAACAAACTTAATTAAAACTTTATACTAGTTAATTGTCTAGTTAAGGTATAACGATGTTTAAACTCTTAATTAATATTTTAATTAAGTAATTAAAATTAGTAAGTATGAAATTAATTATCATTTAAAGTCGTAGTTAATAACAAATTAGTTTTCAAAATTTAAAGAAAACTTGTAATGTTAATTAAGATGAGGAGTTAATATAAATTAATTTCCTTTGGGAAACAATTAAAGATAATTACATTATAATAAGAGTTTGGGTTAATTAATGATTAAGTAATAAAGACTTGTAATTAACCACTTGCTATTAATTAATATATGATTAGTGGACAATTCATTACGTAATTTAATCAAGAATTACCAATTGATCATTAAGTAACGTTTAGTAAATAGAAAATATTTTTTATTACTATATATAATTAAAGTTATTAGGGGTTAGTAATTAAGCAATTACGGTTTAATAATTGATTAAATAATGGTTAATTAATTTGAATAAGTAATTAGTTAATAATTAATGATTGATTAAACAGGGTTAAGAGATTAACTCTCAAGTAATTAAGTAACTGATGGATAATTAAGTTCTATAAGTTAATAATTAAAGTTATTAATTAATAATTAGGAGTAATTAACTAAGTAATTAAGATATAGTTATTAATTAAGAGTTGATTATTAATTAAATAATTTGAAATGGAATAAGTAATGAGTTATTAACTAATGATTAATCTAACAGGATTAAGAGGTTAATCCTCAAGTAATTGGTTTAATTGAATTGATTAAACTACGAATTTAAGATGATTGCTTATGGATGTTGTAGGTGTTGTATATTTGTTTGTGTTGTTTATGATGATATTTTGTGATGCTCACTGATATGCTGTAATATATCCAAGGCAATTGTGTATGATTTATCTGTGATAAATGTTAGGTTAATTCAATTATTAAATTTAAATTATTAAACTATTTAAGTTAATTAGACAACTTGGCCTTTAAAATGGCGTTTGGATTTCGATGAGACCGGGATCGGGTATCCAATTGATATTCCGAAAATCACATCGATCCAAATTAAACTTTAGGTCGTGAATTCTCAAGTGAAGATCGAGATGGTGCTTTCAGAATGCAAGGGTTATCGTCGTTGACTCTGAGGGTGATTCCAAAATGAGTGTAACGAGATAATGCCTTCGGTTTCGTTCGAACCCGGAACGAACTTGTATGGATTGAATGCTTTCAACACATCGTCAGGCGGACGATGAGCATTCTAAGAAATATGTCCTGTAAAGGTAATCGCAGCCTCAAGCCTCATCAACCGGGAATGGCTAAAACAGGGGAGGTGCAGCAAGGTTAGGTGGGTCATGCCCAAGCAGGACGAGATATACCCCTGTCTAGATGTCCCTTTATTTCGGCCGTGTGGGAGGTTGGAATTGCGCACCAACTGCGGGGTTATCTTGTTCGGGACTGTTCAGTAAGGAATGGTTCCGGCCTTGTGTTGCAGGGGAGTTAGGGTGGCTCCTCGGTACAGTGATCTAGACCACGTACTGTGACGGGCGGTAACCCAGTAGCCCTGCCATTGTATGGGATCCAATTTCCAATAAGCACCGTACGTTTTGATTGTGCCCAACTACATTGGAATGTGAGATGTAAGCATTTCAGCTATTTCTGTATTTTACTTGAAAACCCTAGACACTATTATAATATCACTGGATTTCCTATAAAATGTTTTGGTTAGCGTAAGGTAAAAACATACCCGTATTTATTTGTGGGGAGTCATACGTGATACCTTTGTTTTTAAATGATTTTCAAAGTTAAACAACTTTAACCCGTTTACTCATACCAGACCCATGTATGACCCGGAGTTTATATTTTGTTTTTCATAAACTTTCGGGTACCCAAATTTTTACGTGTAGCCAAGGGATTCAGGTTAGCTTTGACGACTTCTGGAGGAGAAATGGAGCAGGAGACTTCAGCGTTGTAGATATATATATCCATATAGTCCGCTGTGTTAGTTAGTTTATGATATTTGAGGTGTATGTTCTGACAGATGTATGTATGATTGTCATGTGTATTGATATTGTGTAACTCTGATATATGTAAATCTATGTAATAGATATGTGATATATTATATTTTGTTCCGTTCCGCTGTGAGATTCTGATGTTTTGTTTCTTTCTTTTCTATTCTTTTCTATTTCTATCCCTTTCTTTCTTAATGATGATGCGTCTTTCTGGTAGTAGAAGGGCGGGTCGTCACACTTCTCCTCGAGTATAAATATATATATTTGAAGTATATGAAGAATAGAAATATATAGTATTGCTTTAATGTAAAATAATTAAAGGTATGATAGCAAATAGATTTCAGAAAGTTAGATAAGAGAATAAGAGAATTCGATTGTGATTAAGTTCGGTGATTTGAAATCAAGTTGGAGTTTGTATTTATAAATGTTAGAAAGCAGCGACTGTTGGTGAAGAGTTTCGATCGAAGTGTTGCGTCCGAATCTTTTCATTAAAGGTTCGTATCTCTTCACGAAAAGTCATGTCTTTTCGAAAAGTGACTGTTATAGAAATTCAGTCAACTGAGCCTCTGAGTCAGTCGACTAAATATTCAAAGTTATTTTAAAATTTTAAAATTTGTATATCTATGTATTTGTGCACCTGTGCATATTGTACAGTATTTTCTGGGTCAGTCGACTGACCCTTCTAGGTTAGTCGGCTGAACTGGAAAATCTATGCAATTTGCATAGTTTACACAGGTATAATAATATATATATATATAACTTTAAACACTTTTATAATATAATATATATAACTTTAAACAATTATACATGCTTATATATGTATAAATTATTTGGAAATGAGACGATTAAATATATAAGCTAATATATACGTAAACGTGAAGAGATTTTAACAAAACTGATTTAGACTCAAAAACAAAATAATATAATCGATGCACCGGTTTTGAAGTCTTGTCCTCTTGTAGTATATATTCTCTTTTTGTCGTAGCAGTCGTCAAATCTTTATGTCATAGTGATAGGTTTATGTCATGAATCAAAACCAAGTCTCAACATTCTCCCCTTTTCGATTGAAGACAACCTGTAAATAGATATAGATTTCGACTGTATATATAAATACTTACTCCCCGTGAAACTTTGACACTCTATATCCTGCATTCTTTACGTTAGTAATAATATTTCTCTCCCTTTGTCATCGACAATAAGGGATAAAGAACATGAACAATATAGAACAAAATAATTACTACTTATAATGTAAGGTATCAGAAAGAATTAATATTTAAAGCATGTGTTTCCCAAGGTTCTTATAATTTCCTAATTTTTAGGAAACTATACCCATTTGGGTGCGGTTGAAGCATTAAAAAAAAATCATTACTAACTACCATATTAAAATAATCATTAATGTATTTTTCTCTATTTTTTCAATTAATAGGAACCCAAATACTTAGATAATTTTTATTCTTATTTCCTATCACTGATACTGTACTTCTAGAGAAATTATAAACATTATTGGTCATAGCAGTATTAGAATTTCTATAATAATTGGATTTAGACTTTACTCGAAATTTAGTACTAGCACTAACCTTTTTACTATACATGAAATCATATCTAGTGTTATTTCTACGATCAATTTTATTATATCCTAAACCACTTTTATCATGTAAAGGTCTGGAACAAGATAAAATCATGTTTAAATCATTTTGACCTTTATTAAATTTTTGTGACTTCAGTGTTAAGTTTATCAAATTTAACTTTAAAGTCACAATTATTATTTTCAAAAGAAATATTACTATTATTTAGAATATCAATTTTCTCATTTAATTCAGAATTCTCGTGTTTTAACGTACAGTTCTCATTCTTGAGAAGGAAGTTTTAAGATTCTGAATTATCTAAAGAGGATTGTAATAAACCATTTAGTCATTTCAAATCAAAATTTTCTTTTGAAAATTTTTCTCTCTCTTTTTCAAATATGGTGTTTTGTTCATCTAAAAAACCTTTAAGAACCTCAAAATTATTCTTTGAAACACCAAGTTGATTTTCTAAATCTAACTTCTCATTTTTCAAATTCTCATTTTCAAGTTCAACAGATTTCATCTTTTCTAAAATAATAAAATTAAGTTTTAAAATCTTATTGCTTATACTAAATAATTCATTATTATCTTTTCTTAAATTTGTAAATCAAAAAGTACCTTTTTGTAGTCCTCACTAGTGGCTTTGACATGGATTTTGCCTGTTGTGTTTCGATTATATCGTTTTCTGGCCATTATTCTATGATGTTGTGGCGATTGATAGAATTCCATGTTATTAGATTATCATATAACCGTGCTACGGTTATATGATCACCTTGCTCTGATACCAAATGAAAGTGTATTATAGATCGTGTAATATGGAAATATGATAATACAGAGTATAATAATGATGATAATACAGTAAATACTGCGGAATAAAAAGCAGCATAGTAAAATGACACCAAAATTTTTTATACTGGTTGGAGCACCGTCCTACGTTCAGTCTCAGACTGCTTCTGGAATTTCACTAAAACAACAACCCTCACTTAACCCGGAGGAGCCGGTTTATGCACCCTTGAGCAGTTGAACAGGGACATGAGCAGCAGAACAGGATTTCGCCTCAACATTCGAAGAGGACTTCTCTCGCCTAAGCAGCAGAACAGGACTTCAACTAATACAGAAAATAGTTTTGACTAATGTGTGTTCTGATAACATGGATTTGTCACTTGTAGTACACCCTTCCTATAATCTTCTCCTCGTGTATAAATATATATATGAAGTATATGAAGAATAGAAAGGTATAGTATTGCCTTAATGCAGAATAATTGAAAGTATGATAGCAAATAGATTTCAGAAAGTTAGATAAGAGAATAAGATAATTCGGTTGTGATTTAAGTTCAGTGATTTGAAATCAAGTTGGAGTTTGTATTTATAAAGGTTAGAAAGCAGCGACTGCTGGTGAAGAGTTTTGATCGAAGTGTTGCATCCGAATCTTTTGTTAAAGGTTCGTATCCCTTCACAAAAAGTCGTGTTTTTTCGAAAAGTGGCTGTTATAGAAATTCAGTCAAACGAGCCTCTAGGTCAGTCGACTGAATATTCAAAGTTATTTTTAAATTTTAAAATTCCTACATCTATGTATCTGTGCATCGGTGCATATTGTACAGTATTTTCTGGGTTAGTCAACTGACCCTTCTGGGTTAGTCGACCGAACTGGAAAAATCTGTGCAATTTGCACAGTTTACACAGGTATAATAATATTTATTATTTTAAACACTTTTATATAATATATAACTTTAAGCAATTATACATTCTTATATATGTATAAATTATTTGGAAATGAGACGATTAAATATATAAGCTAATATATACTTAAACGAGGAGAGATTTTAACAAAACTGACCTAAGACTCAAAAACAAAATAATATAATTGATGCACCAGTTTTGAAATCTTGTCCTCTTGTAGTATATATTCTCTTTTTGTAGTAGCAGTTGTCAAATCTATATGTCGTAGTGATAGCTTTGTGTCATGAATCAAAACCAAGTCTCAACAAATAGTCCCTTTATGATAATGCAATGCTTATTGTTTGTTTCAATTCCCCTTTCTCCATTTTCCCATTTATGAAAATTTATCTTTATTTAAAAGGGTAAAATTTTAATTAATTCTAGCAATTCTTGCATTTTCTAGTTATTCTTTCATATGTAAAAGATAATTGACTAGAAAACGGTAGATAACCATTACTTAAATGTAATGGATTTGTATTAATTATAATTATTTTCAATAATTATAATATTCATTACCTTATTTAAATTATTACTATTTGATTATTTTTATTTTTTATTTCCATTTTCAAATTGATTTGGCAATTGTCCAGCTACTAGAGGTCAAAGACCTATTTTTCCTTAGACTATCTAAACAACTTTATGCGTTCATGGAATGAAATATTCAATTAATTGAGTTACTTGCAATTCATTATTTGGTTTGAAATTTGAATATAATTTATTCCTATTTAATTTGCATAACATCATTAGATGTCATTAAATGATATCTTTAATGTAACCTCTCAAATTCAGTAGCTATGTTGCTTAAGTTTATACTAATTGCATATAAATTGACTTTTGTACATAAAATAATAAATTAAATGTAGATTGCATGTAATTGTTTATGAACAGCTAATTGCATATAATTGCATATAATTCGAATGAGCTAGCTAATTCATATTGATTATGAATAGCTTTGTCTCTCAAACATATGTTTGTATGAAGTTAATTTGAAACATTTTGTAAATAAACAATGGTATATACATGTATACAAAACTACATTTTCAATACATGTATACCTAAATTAAACTACTGTAAGTCATATGCATTGATTTCAATACATAATTTCATAATATAATTCAAATCGATGCCTATATGTGAATGTAAATATATGTGATTTTTTTATACTTTTATATCATGTAAAAACAATTCATATAAAACTTTTTACAAATCTGATTTCTTAATAATATGTATAAACTTAAATGAATCAAATTTATACACATGAGCTGGCTAATTCATACTGATTATGAATAGGTTTGTCTTTCAAACATATGTTTGTATGAAGTTAATTTGAAACATTTATAAATATATTATTGTATATAGATGTATACAAAACTAAATTTTCAATACATGTATACCTAAAATAAATTATTGTACGTCGTATGTATTAATTGCAATACATAATTTCATAATATAATTCAAATCTATGCCTATATGTGATTACAATTATAAGGATGTGATTTTTATATATTTGTATCAAGTACAAACAATTCATATAAAACTTGTTAAAAATTCAATTTTTCAACAATATGTATAAACTTAAATGAATCAAGTTTACATACATTCAAGTTTGTCTATATCTAACATATGCTACTTGTATACATATACAATTTAATGAATTATATATTAAAACTTGATTAATACTAAATAAAATTCATTCTATTCAAATCTCAATAATATTAAATACCCAACATCCAAATCTTTCGATATAAATATTCATGGTTCAAACTCAATTCCAATACTAATTTAACAACTAACCAAAAACATAATTTCAATAAACAATATTAATTCCAATCAACAAATCCACAAATTCAATATAAATATGAACAAAATTTTTTATAACTTAATCATTCGATCCTAATATCATAATAAGAATTTTAATTTTAGGGATTTGGAGAATTAGGAGAATAAGTGTAATTATTAATTAGAATTTGATGTTGTTTTATACCTGAAATCCTTTAATTTGTTTGAATCTAGGTTCAGTCCCATTGCTTTTATTTTTAGAATTCATTTAACAAATCCAGTGAATTATTTTTGAATGTTTTTAGAATTTCTTAATAACTTTTCATATGGAGTAAGTTTAAGAAAACTAGAAATAAAAATTGACCAGAATGATGAGCTAGACGCAATGGTGTAAATTTCATTTTCAAATTCCATCATTTTGGAAATTTCATTTAAATTCTGTTATAAAATTTTCAAATTTATTCCAAAAATTCCAATTTTCATAATTGCGGTTGTTACAAATATTAACATCAAAATAATACAGAGAACAACTACAAAATATCACAGGATACAGACGAACTAAATTATATGAATCACGATAGACAAATAATAAATGAAGAGAAAAACGGAGATGCATCCGAATGAAAATACGACATAATAAACATACTTATAATTTAGATGGGGAAAAGGGGATTTAAATTAGATGTTGTAAGCTGAATAATAAAATGCAAGGTGAATATTATAGAATTGAAGCATATGAGCACTAGAATTGCATAGATAAATTAAATCAAAATAATGTAGGATGTTGCCAAAAAGTCATACCTTGAATTGTGAATCGATATTCCTAGATCATGAATAAGCCTCCAGATATTGCAAAGATTAGGAGATAAAAACCATCACTAATAAATTGATTTAATTTGTATTCTATTTTTTTAATTTTTTAGCCCTAGACTACCATAGAATTTTGGCCCTGATTTCAAAGGAGGAAGAGGAAAAAATTATCAGGATATAATGAAATAAACGAATGAGAGAGAATATATTTTAAAGGAAATATTGAAACCATTCAATTTCCGCCTTTAAAACTTTTTCTATTTAATTTTTAGTTAGATCTCATCAGAATACTCTTCACGCGCCATGCATAGATGGTTATAGAATAAGGTGTAGTGCTCTCCAAAATTTCCAAATCCGTTCATTATTTTTTCCTTTTAAATCTAATTTAAATATTCTATTGATATTGTATATCGATTATACATTTGTAACTTTTATACATGCAATTTATTAAATACCACCGATATGCAAGCATCAAATAAAATTTAATGATTAATATTTCATAAATATTAATTAATTTAACTAATTTACAATGATTATTAATTAATTAAATTATGTATTTTATTCATAGTATTTATCATTTGGAATGTGCGACTCAAAGGTGTAAATTCAATCGGTGATTAATATCAAATAAATTGAATATTAACGTTCACACGTCATCTAAGCTAGTGGTGTAATATTTTAGCTGAATTTGCCACTTATATATCTATTATGCTAAAATCTAATTTTACTTATTATAAGCGATACTCAGCAGTAACGATTATTACGCTAATTCTCTTCATCGATACTATTATACATTAGGGCTTATGGAATTTGGTTTTGACCAAAATTCCAATATCATCCAAATTTAACTTAGTTAGTCCATAAACAATCCTTAGTTCCATAATAACATTTATTACTAACCTTACTACTCTAGCCAGAGATTTTGACCTTGAGTTGCCTACGGTTGACCGTGGTACTAACCACATATAACTAAGGAGACGAATTCTCTATTTAATATTGATCTACTTCCAATGCTTCAACTTAGACCCAGCTATAGTCGTTCAATGGATATTATGTCATGATTTAACTATAACTAAAGTGGAGCGCCCATATTGAAGGCAACACCCCTAATATTTAATAACATTCAGGAGATTTAATTACATGCATTAAATAGAATAATGTAAATATTAGAGTGATAAGGGGATTGAGATTTGAAAATAAATCAGAGGCCGAGCTTAATGATATAAATGGGCTTATAAATGATTTTAATTGTTAATTAACAAGGAAACAAGTAACACAAGTGCTTATTAGGAAATTTTCATACCATTACCTTATTTTCTCATTTCATTCCCATTCACGTTCATTTTTACAAAACACAAACAAACGTAAACAAAGAAAAGCAAAGCCGACTACTAGGAGAAAAGAGGAGAAAATTAATTTATAGCTAAGGATTCAAGCTAGGGAAAATTAATCTCAATCAAATCTCAAGTTCCTTATCCTAATCAAGGGAATAGTAATCCAAACCATCTCTATTTTTCTTTTATGATCATTTGATTTTCGGGTTTAAGATTAAATCCTTTATGATGATTTTTAATGATGATATGCATGGATTTTATAACATATTTGATTCAAACAAGATTGTTTGATAAAGGTTTATACACGGTTTTAAGGGTAAAATCGTTTAAATTGAATTTCAAACACCATGTGGAATTTACATGTTACATAAAACAAGATTATGGAGATGGTTTTTAACTTTTGTAATTTTCCAAGATTTGGAAATTTTATTATAAATTTTCAAAGGAAAGTATGAAAAATTGGATTTAGAAATTAATTTCAGTTATTTTATATAGAATTTGGGTCTGAAATTTTTATAGGTTAGATAACCTATTGAAAATGAATTTCTGTAATTTTTGAGGATATTTCCTAAATAATTTACTATGAAAATAAAATTATTTTAGATGAACGACTTAATTGTTTTGCTTAATGGAAGGGCTTAGTTGTGAAAATTAATCTTTGTTTCGATCTAAAATTATGCGATAGTTATTTTGGTAAAGAATTTGAAAAGTTTATGGCAAACAATTATTACAAATAGGCAGGTTAGTTATAAAGTAATTACTTTAAATGGCATTAAATCTGTCCTTAACCGGAAAAGTAGGTTCTGCTTCTTTAAGAAGCCACCTATCGACCCTATGCTTTCGCCTTCAACCAGGGTGAAACCTACTAGGTCGAAAGCAACTAATCGAAACCAATATAAAATGTATCACAATGTTGGTACATAGTGGATTGGAGATGAGCGGAAGGCATGGTGTCAAAACATAGCTTTCCATGGGGTTGAAACCTTTGTTTTATTTTCTAAAGAAATGCACTTGTCTATTTTACTAAATATTTTCGAAGGATTCAAAACATAATCTTTTGAAGGGTCTTTTTAAATTTCTTCCAAAAGGGGTTGTGTGACGCCCCACTCCGAGACCCACATTAGCAAGGGGCATTATAAGATAATACCGTCTGCTAATACGGAGAATAGAGCTAGATAGGAGCGACCATCTATAGTCTTGTCCTAACTATCTACTGAATATGTCGATAAATGTAGTGTATATATATATATATTTTAGGTGGATCGACATATCCAATAGATATTTAATACAAAACAATAATGGCTATAAGATCTACGTAAAAAAAATTAACAACTCAAATGTAACACACATCACAAAATAGTAGATCATCACATACATATACACATACACAGATACATCACAGAGTATACAAAGTGATACATGGCAAGTGGTGTTGCAACCATAATATACAGGCGAGTCAAAAAAATATACATATCAGAGTTACAACCAAAAAGGACCACACAAAAAGCTATAACAAAAGGAGCTAGTAGAATAGTCCACGCGGAAGCAGAATAGGCTAAGTCCAAACGTACCTAACTTGAAACACCTCGGTCTGACCCGAGTATAAAATACACGGGTCAGTCTAGCTAAATAAATCAGTTAGATAAGCTAAATGATAATGAACATGCAAGGTCATAAAGTACCACAAATATCTCTAAAAGAGATAAATCAATCATCTAACAAAAGATGAATCATAACAAGCCTCATACCATCAGCAACTCAATAAACAAAGGATATGAATGTCCCAAATCAAGCCAAAAAGGAAAATAACAAATACCAATGAAGGTAACACAAGTTTCCACAAGGTAATCGCTATGTATCAAGTGGTTAGAAAGACCTACTCCAAAAGACGATACTCTAGGGAAATATAAATATCAATGAAACAAAAGATGCACGTGCTCGGTACTGTATAAACAAGGATCCACAAGCCCGAAGGCGACAAACCCAAGTATCTCTCGAGCGGTGATGAAGGGCCAACTCCAAAAGCGATACTATAGGGCAACAAACCCGAAGGCAACAAACCGTAATGGCGAAGGTTCGGAGGACCAGTACTAGACACCACTAACTAGCAATATGTGTCACAAACCCATCGGATAGGAACCCACAAAGTGTTAACGTGTGGCGCATACCACACGTTCGCACTAAACGGTTTACTAACCGTTGGTCAATTCCACACTTAAAGCAGTATAAAGTTTACCTCATCTCATCGGTAAACCAGACCCGAAGGTCAAAACGATCAAACGAATAGATTAGGAATTAACCGAAAAGATAAACGCACGTGTTCATAGCACGCGTTTTATCTAATCATTTAATTCTCCTCCCTCTTCGCTCGAAGTGCTATTGTGTGTTTTATATAGAAATTAAGTTGAAGAAAACGAGTTTTAGGAACGCTTCGAAATCGCTTTAGAAATTGCCTTTGAAATTCTCTTATTATAGAGTATAAAATTTTTATACCAAAATAATATATAATAATAATTTCAAAAGCCCATTTATTTGAAAAAAAAATTAAAACACATTATAAAAACCGTGTATGAAATCCAGAAAGAAATATCAAGAAAACATCGAAATAACGGAAATTTCACCAAGTATTATCCGTTTAAAACAAGATGCGACTCGATATTCGACAGCAGGTTTGAACAAGTTAACTATGTCAAAATGACTTGAAATTTGGCAAGAATGTAGTTCAGCATTCCTACTTCAATCTGCAAAAAGAATCATTCAAATCCGCATTGAAACGAAGAATCTGCTTCGTTTCAAAGTCGTACCAAAACAAGGTTTTAAACACTGAATTACAGCAAGCTGCGAGTACAAGTTCGACGGTAGTTTTGAAATAGAAAACCAACCCAGATTTGCATGAAATTTTACTAGAATGTAAATCAATACTCCTACTTCAATCTGCAAAAATAATCACACAAATCCAATTTGAAACGAATGAGTTATGCTGTTTCAAACATGAACTCAGGCCATGTTTGCAACAGTTCAAAAACCAAATAAATGTGCAGGCCTAAAACCCTCCTGGACTCAAATTCTAGGCATAGCCCAGGGGATCAAATGGCATTATATTGAGCTCAAAATTGGTATGCATGTAGTAGAAAACTTCATCTCTCAAACAAGAAAAATGATGCAATTTTGGTGAAATATGAGAAAGCTATGATCTCTCAAAATTGAACCCAGACAGTGTTTCACTTTGAACTCTGGGCAAAAACATGATACAGGTCCAAGTTTGACAGCAGGTTTATATAAGCTATCTATGACAAAATCACCTGAAATTTGGTATTCATAAACTAGAGAACTTTATCTATCAAAAAAAAATCGTGCAATTTGAGAAAGAAACGAAAGAGATATGTTGTCTCAAACATGGACTCAAGCCATGTTTGCAACAACTCAAAAAACAAAATGTGCACAGGATATTTGCAGGCTGTGCATTGATTTTGCTGTAGCGATTTGAACTCAACCAAAATTTGCAGAAATAAACTTCAACATGCAAGCTACCAAATGCAAGAAAACGGACAGTATTTCGTTGTCGGAATCACAAGATATAAGGGTTCAAATTAGCAACCGAAACCAGATTATAAACAAACAAAATCAACTATAGAATATTTTATACAGCAAGTAAATTTCACATTTTTGAGCGATTTAAGCTTTGCTCGGCTTGCAGTTGTGAGTTTTAGGATCTCATCTTGCTGAATAGATGCAAAAGCTCGGATTTTATAGCAAAGTTGAAGCCTTTTGGCAAGATTTGAGCCTTTATGAATCTGTAGAGGAAGAGAAAATAACGTGCAAACAACTAAATTTGAAATCTTTCCACAAATCAGAGTTTTTGATGAAATTAAGTATTTTGGAGTAAGATTACTTTGGATTTAACTCTAGATTGCAAAAAGATTTTAGTTTGTTGAATTAATTTGAAGAAATTGGCTTGGTTTGATTTTTGAGGAAGAGGCTTTCTATATTTTCTTTCAGGCTGATGGAGGAAGAAGAAGCATGAGAAATGAACGTACAACTAATTTGTTTCTCATTTCTTACATGGTTATGTCCTTAGTGGGCCTAGACCCAACAATTAAAAGAAAATAAAGGGCCTAGGTTAATTAATTCACTTATAAACTAAAAATGCTTTAAATATAACATATACACACAAAAAAATGCACTTTTCTACATATTTTAACATAAGAAAAATATGTAAACTTGTATAATTATAAAATAAAACATTACCTACCATTTAAAAATATTAATTTGTATTTTTAAAGTATTTTTATTGTTAAATTCCTTTATTTTATAAAAATGCACTATTTACTCAAATAAATGAATAAAACCATGTTTTTAACTCCTAAAATTCCACAAAATTTATTTTATCACTTAGAAAAATATTTCAAACCATTATAAAACATTATTTACAGCCGAAACTTATTTCTAACCCAATTTTCAACTTTTATTTCAATAAACAACCTTTTAAAAAATCAAATACTTCTTTTAAAAATTATTAAAAGAAGTAATTGGCAATAAATAATAAAATCATTACAATTTTCTCTAAATAAAAATTATTATCCATTCATTATTAACCCAAACAAATAAAATAAAACTTTTAAACTTTATTTTCACATTTTATTTCCCAATATTCATTGTTTATTCCAAATAAGCAATTCAAAATCTTCAAATCTTGATTTTAGCTCACAATATTAAATCATAACTATCGTTATATTTTAATATTTACAGGTAATCTCCAAAACCAGGGTTGTTACAGGTTGCCACTTCTTGTTTAAATCATAGCTTTTGAATGAGTTACTCAGTTCTAAAATCAATGCTTTCGAAAGGGGTAGTTTCGACCAAGTCGAAACCCTTCTGTTGTCCCTAGGCCTTTCAAATTAATTGAAGTCATCAACCAATTTGAAAGGTAGCTTTTGCTTTAAACTTGAACTAAGCAACATTCTAAAGCCTTCAAAAGGATTCAAGGGTTCCGAAGGCAATGGCTTCGGAAGGGGTTCTGAAGCTATCCATCAAATGTTTTACTTAAATGGTTTGAGCTTTCGAAAGGATGGTGGTGAAGCCATTTGTTTTTCCCCAATTCTTTTTAATAGTTTTGAAAGGGGTGCTTTTGCTTGTATTCACTTAGACCCAATAAGATATGTTTTAAATTAAACCTAATGGTTTCGAAAGGGGTACTTTCTAATAGTTTCGAAGCAATGCTTCTATAATTGAATGGTAATACTTTAATACATTCGAAAGGTTTCAAAAGAAAGGTTTTAAAGTGTTCCGAAAGGCAGGTGCCTAGTGTTTTGAAAAAAATATTTGAATGCTTTCGAAAGGAAGTTTTCCAATGGTTCAAAACAAAGTAAAGGTATCGAAAGCCTTAGTTTTCAAAATAAAGAACCCGGTCTCAATTTTTAAAGGCGAAACCCATGGTATTATAAAAGAGTTTTTAGATGCTTTTAGATTGGAGTTTTTGAAGAAATTTTCCTTGATAAATTAATAAGTTAAAGGGATTAACCGTGTTTTATATGAAAATGATTTCAAGGATATTACATTACAGATGTTGGTGATTATTATATTAATATGTTTGCTTCTTCTCGTTTACATATTCACTTTAATATGGACCTATTACTGTAATTTGGGGAGAAGGAGTAGAATAACCAGCTAGATTGACCCGGCCATGAATAAAAATTGAGTTATCTCCTGAATGAGTAGAATTGAATCTAGGAGGTTAGGTAGACCAGAATATAGGATGCCTAAATACTATTTAAAGAAGTTGTTAGATAGACTAGTTCATAGTAAACCCATGTAAACTATGATTAAAATCAGTTATTGGCAGGGGCTAATAGGTTCATAGTAAACCCATGAAAACTATGATTAGAAAGTGTATTGGTGGGAGCCAATAGATTTGTAGTGAACCCACGAAAACTGTATCTGAATTAAGTTATTGACAGAAGTCAATAGGTTCCTAGTCAACCCATCAAAACTAGGATAAGAGGGAAGTTATTGGAGATACCAATAGGTTCAGAAAGAACCCATGAATGATGAAGTTATCGGCAGGGGTCAATAGGTTATTAGTGATCCTATGAATACTATGAAACTAGACAGGGAGTCCTTAAGATTTAAACAGGTTATTAGTCAGCCTATGAAAATTAATAGATTAATCGTGACCTTAGAAACTATAAATGAGACAGATAGTCAAAATGAATGGGGATGGGTAATCTAGAATTGATTTAGTGGAAATTAGCCACAAGGGTCTCTTTAGCAAGCGCAATTAGTTTCTAGGACACACAACTAAAATAATTACTTTTAAGGACAAAATGCAAAATAATTAGTTTTTAGGGCTTAAAAACCTATGAAATTATGTCCTTGAAAGTAATTGGACTACCGACTTTGTCCTTAAAAGTAATTATTTTGCTGACTTTGGCCTTGAAACTAATTTTTTCGGATGTGTGTCCGAGAAACTAATTGGACTGCAAAGTTTGTCCTTCTAGTGAAATGCCCCATCGATTTACTTGTTCACATATCATCATAATGTTTTGAATTGCAATGTTTTAACTATTGTGGAGTAGGAGCATAGTATATGGTTTTATAAAGTTTAGATTAGGATACTAGTGAGGGAAAACCCGTTTCCCTAAGCAGCATAGTCTTATTGGATATCTAAATGGTTTGAGATGGTTGATTATTATTCATACCAGACTTTATGTCTGACTCGAAGTTTATGTTTTCTCCTTACGCTCTCGGATGCTCAATTGATTTTGAGTAGTTTGAGAATTGAGGTTTTCAGGTACCTCTTTAGATGAATAATCTTCTGGATACATGCAGGATGCATGATAGCTATTTAGAGTTCATATCTATTTTGATTCCGTTGTGTTTAGTTGTAAACGCAAAGTTGTTTAAATTTCCTAGTTATATACTCTGATCATCTAAGGGGAAATCTTCATATGTCGCTCTTGATGTATGTTGTAATAATTATATTTTCCCTGAACATGGTTTACGATTATGGGATTATGTAATGAATTTAAAATGTTTAGAAATGGAACTAGAAAGTTGTTAGTTGATTCTAAAAAATTCCCACATCAACGTGTTTCTATTATATCAATGTATCTAACAGAACTATATTTAGTCGTCGAGGATTAATAACTATGGATGACTGTAGCATTCATAGCCATTAGTTTTGGGACTCTAAGTGGGGGATGTTACAAGTAGGTATGAGAGCATAGGTTTATGAAAACATAAAAGAAATTTAAACCTAAAAGATTTTTTTTTCAAGCATAATCTAATGAATTAGAAAATAAGATTGGGTTTTGGGATAACGCTATAGTAACGTACTTGTATATGATATATATAGTGAAAATTAGCCACAAGGGCCTCTTTGGCAAGTGGAATTAGTTTCTAGGACACACAACTGAAATAATTACTTTCAAGGACAAAACACAAAATTTTAGTTTCTAGGGCCTAAAAACCTAGGAAATTATGTCCTTGAAAGTAATTGGACTGCTGACTTTGTCCTTGAAAGTAATTATTCTGCTGATTTTGGCCTTAAAATTAATTTCTTTGAGTGTGTGTCCTAGAAACTAATTGGACTGCAAAGTTTGTCCTTTTGGTGAAATGCTCCAAAATATATATATATATATTTATGTATGTATGTATGTATGTATTCCCCTTTCTCTTTGACCGTTCTTCTGTATCTTACCGAGGCTCGTATGTATATTTACTAGAAAGAATATACGGAGGCAGGAAACGGAAGAGGAAATCTCGGTGGAGGAAGCACCACAACCAATGGAAATGTTCGACCCACCAAGAGGAACCCAGGTCGACAGGCTAATCTTAACCAAATGCAGATGCCAATGTGGGTGCTAGAAATCCACCAGCGGATATAGAGGCAATGTATCAGTTCTTCGTTAATTTGATGCAAGTAGAAGCTGCTGCTTATGTTGCTGGAATGTCGAAGCAGCTAATCATGTGGCTCTAGTTGGGAATAATTATGCTAAGTTGAGTAGAGATTACACTAGTCTTGGTGGAGAGCCATTTATGGGAACAAAGGTTGTTATAGTTGAGAATTGGCTGTTGCACTGTGAGAGAATCTTCACTGATTTGGGTTTGGATGATGAGTAGAAGAGGAGGCCGGCCTGTAAGCAGTGGCAAAGGGCAACACTTTATTGGTGGAATAGGTTACCGTCGAAGTTTCTAGAATTGTCTTTGGCAGATTTTAGAAGGAGATTTGAATAGAGATTTTTATCCGAAGTTTCCAAATCAGCATTGCTGAGAAAGTTTATGGAATTAGTGTAGGGAGAGATGTCGGTAATTGAGTATGCTACTAAGTTTGATGAGTTGTCCCGGTATGGGTTTTCTACTACAGATACCGTCATAAGAAGGAATGAGAGGTTCATTCAGGGAATGCGGCCTGAGATTGCTGGGGAGACCCTGACATATATCCATGATCCTTGAACTATAGTTGTGGAGATGGAAATCCAACATGAGGAGATGCTTTCTATTTGTGCGAGGGAAAGCTAGGTAAAACCCAGGATTCTCAGGGAAAGAAGAGAAAGTTCTTTAAGAAGAAGGGAATCTAGAAGGGAGAGGCTGCCAAGAAAGCAAAGGCTGATTTAGTTTGCTTTAAGTGTGATAAGAAAGGTCATTATGCTCATGAGTGCCGGTCATGCAAGGGGAAGAAGAATGTGAAGTATTTCAACTGTGACCAGGTTGGGCATAATAAGAATCAGTGTCCTGAACTAGTCAGGGCAGAAAAGCGAAAGATTTTTGCTATTGGACCATCATTTGCTAGGCCAATTGTGGCTGTAAAAGGGAAGATGTGATAGAAGGTACGCTTATGATTCAAAGTATACTAGTTAGGATACTATTTGATACCGGTGCATCACACAATCATTTATATCTCAGAATTTGGTTTATAGGTTATGTCTAGAACCAACATACCTTGTTACTTCCTTAAGGGTTGCGATCTAATAGGAGGGTATACAGCTCTAGGGATAAGACGTGACCAGTTAGAACTTGACTTGTTAGGTCATAAGTTTGCATGCATTCTGCATGTTTTTTATTTCGTAGATTTTGTAATCATTTTGGGTATGAATTAGTTAGGTAAGTATGAGGCTAGGATATTTTTCCAGAATAGGTTGATATCAGTAAGACACCATGATAATTATAACTAAATCATATTCTCACTGGAGAATTCTGATCAGAGTGTATGTGCTTTGTTAAGTGCTATGGAAGTGAGAGAAGGGTTAAGTCAGGTTCGAGTAGCAAGAGCTTTTGCAGATGTCTTTGAGCCAGTTATAGAACTACCACCGAAATAAGCTGCTGAGTTTCTGATAGATCTTGTGCCAAGAGCTGAACCTGTAAGTAGACCACCTAGCAGAATGATACGGACAATAATGAAGAAATTGAAGATGCAGCTAGTGGATCTAGAAGGAAGGAGTTTTATTAGACCAAGCAGTTCGCCTTAGAGAGCGGCCGTGGTGTTCATGAAGAAACGAGATGGGTCGCTAAGGATGTGTATCGACTATCATAAATTTAATGAGAGGACGATTATGAATAAGTATCATTTGCCAAGAATTGATGATCTATTTGATCAGTTGTGTGGAGCTAGAGTGTTTTCCGAATTGGATTTGTCGACAGGTTTCCATCAGTTATGGGTGGCTGAGGATAGTATTCATTTGACAACATTTCGGACTAGATATGGTTCGTCTGAGTGGTAGGTAATGCCATTCGGGTTAATGAATGCACATGCTTTCTTCGTGGATCTGACGAACCGAGTTTTCCAAGAGTAATTGGATAGGTTTCTATTGGTATTTATAGATGACATTTTAGTGTACTCTAAGGATGAAAGGGAGCATGAACATCTTCTTAAAGTAGTACTTGAGACGCTGAGGCAGCATCAGCTTAAAGCAAGGTTTACCAAGTGTCAATTTTGGAAGAAAGTGGTTAAGTTTCTTGGTCACGTGGTTTCAAAGAACGGCTTATCAGTAGAAAAGATCGAAGCTGTTAATAATTGGAAGAAACTAGAGAATGCGACTAAGATTAGAAGTTTTCTTGAACTTTTTGGCTATTGCTGGAGATTCATCAAGGATTTCTCGTGGATAGTAGCACCTTTGACTAAGTTAACTAAGAAGGATGTGAAGTTTGTCTGGTTCAGAAAATGTGAGGAAGCACTGCATAAGATAAAGCATTTGATGACCAACTCACTTGTTTCAGTAGTTCTATACGGAAACCAAGGGTTGGTGGTTTATACTGATGCATGTGGGACTGGGTTAGGAGCTGTGTTGATGCAGAAGGGTAAAGTTATTACATGTGCTTCACGACAGCTTAGACCACATGAAGTGAGATATTCTACTCATAATTTTGAGTTGGCTGCGGTGATCTTCGCATTGTAGATTTGGAGACATTATCTCTTAGGGGAGAAATTTGTGCTATACATGGATCATATGTCTTTAAGGTACTTATTCTCTCAAAAGGAGTTGAATATGAGGCAGCAAAGGTGGTTAGAGTGTTTAGCTACTTATGATTTCAGTATAGAGTACACTTTTGGGAAAGGAATAAAGTAGCATATACTCTTAGTAGAAGACATCAGAATATGGTGTTATCTATGTTGGAAGAATGGAAAGATTTAGAAGCCTTGACTACTTGTAGTGTGCAGTTAAGGTCAACTACTAGTTCTAGTCAAAGCACTACCATGTTGTCCTGTTTAGATGTTCGACCATTGTTAAACAGAAGAAGGATCCATTATTAGCCAAGAGGATTAGAAGGCTTGAGGTTGGAACAAAGATCGATGCTTTAAAGGATTTTACTCTTGACCAGAGAGTATGGTTGAGAAAGAAGGGATCATTATGTCTTGCGAGATTTAAGGAAAGAAGTTCTTGGAAAATGTCATCGATCCAATTTACGATTCATCTGGGAGGGACCAAGATGTATCAAGATATAAAGAGGAGCTTCTATTGGGATGGTATGAAGAGGGATGTTGGCTTGTGGGTTAGGCGATGTGCAAACTGTCAACAGGTGAAGGCCGAACATCAGAAGCCCAGTGGATTGCTTCAGCCTTTGGAGATTCCAATTTGGAAATGGGATTCGATATCAATGGATTTCAAAGACGAGTTTCCAAGGTCAAATAGTTGAAGTGAAAGTATATGGGTCATAGTGGACAAGTTAACCAAGAGTGCCCATTTCATTCCAATTAAGTCCACTGGGATGGCACCTTTTTTAGCTAATTGTTCATGAAGAACGTAGTTAGACTACATGGGATTCCTAGTAGTATAGTCAGTGATAGAGATGCTTTCTTTACTAGGGAATTCTAGAAGATTCTACATGATGTATTAGGTACCAAGTTAAGATGAGTACTGCATATCACCCTCAGACGGATGCGCAGACAGAGAGAGTCAATAAGGTACTTGAGGATTTATTGAAAGCTTGTGTATTAGACTTTAGTGGATCCTGGGAAGATCACCTATATTTGGTTGAGTTTTCCTATATTGCTAATTATCAGATTAGTATAGGAGTGACGCCTTTTGAAGCTTTGTATGGAAGGCCATGAAAATCACCATCATGTTGGTTGGAGACTGGAGACAGATTAGACTTAGATCCACATCTGGTTAGAGAGACGACAAAGAACATTGAGTTAATCCGAGAAAGGATGAAGGAAGCTTAGTTCAGACAGAAGAGTTATGCAGATGAGAAGCATAAAGACCTAGAATTCTCGATTTGAGATAAGGTTTTCATTAAAGTATCATCGATGAAGGGCGTGGAACGATTTGGAAAGTCAGGGAAACTGACAGCGAGATACGTTGGTACGTTCCAAGTTATAAAGAGGATCGAGAAACTCACATACAAAGTGAGTTGTCGAGCAGTATGGCAGGTGTCCATAATGTGTTTCATGTGTCTCATCTTCGCAAGTATGTGCATGATCCAAAGACTACTATTCCTCCGACAGGGTTGGAAAATTTGATAGTAGAGTCTAATTTAACTTTTGCTTGACAACCGTGGTTCGGGTTGTAGCGAGAGATGAAAAAAGGATAAGGAACAGGGCAGTCAGGTTGGTGAAAGTTCAATGGAGTTACAATGGGAAGGACTGTACTTGAGAGATAGAAGACAAGATTGGAGATACTTATCCTTATCTACTTTGAGGGTATGTCTATATTAAATTTATATAAACAGTTGCTAGTTAGGTAGGCTGGTATGTTTCTTAGGAGTTGTTACAAATGATTGATATGTTTAGTATTTAGTCCTTACTGAATTTCGAGGACGAAATTCTTTAAGGAGGGGAGCCTATAACATCCTTAATATTTGATAATATTATTCAGGAGATTTAATTAGATAAATTAAATAGAATAATGTGAATATTAGAGTGATAAGGGGATTGAGATTTGAAAATAATTAGAGGCCGACCTTAATGATATAAATGGGCTTGTAAATGGTTTTAATTTTTAATTAACAAGGCAATAATTAACGCAAGGGCTTATTAGGAAATTTACATAACATTACCTTATATTCTCGTTTTATTCCCATTAATGTTCATTTTTACAAAACATAAACAAATGTAAACAAAGAGGAACAATGCCGACCATTAGGAGAAAAGAGGAGAAAATAAATTTAAAGCTAAGGATTCAAGATAGGGGAAATTAATCTCAATCAAACCTCAAGTTCCTTATCCTAATCAAGGTGAATAGTAATCCAAACCATCTCTATTTTCTTTATGATCATTTGATTTTCGAGTTTAAGATTAAATCCATTATGATGATTTTTGATGATGATATGCTTGAATTTTATAACATATTTGATCCAAACAAGATTGGTTGATAAAGGTTTATACACGGTTTTAAGGGTACAATCGTTTAAATTGAATTTCAAACGCCATGAGGAATTTTTTATGTTATGTAAAACATGATTATGGAGATGAGTTTAACTTTTTTAATTTTCCAAGCTTTGGAAATTTTATTATAAATTTTTAAACAAAAATATGAATAATTGAGTTTAGAAATTAATTTCACTTATTTTATGTAGAATTTAGGTCTGAAATTTTTATAGGTTAGATAACTTATTGAAAATGAGTTTCTGTAATTTTTTGGGGATTTTTCCTAAATAATTTACTATGGAAATAAAATTATTTTAGATGAAGGACTTAATTGTTTTAATTATTTTGCTTAATGGAAGGGATTAGTTGTGAAAATTAATCTTTGTTTCGATCTAAAATTATGCGGCAATTATTTTAGTAAAGAAATTGAAAAGTTTATGGCAACTAATTAAATATTCACTAATAGGCAGGCAGTTATAAAGTAATTACTTTAAATGGCATTAAATCTGTCTTTACCCAAAAAAGTAGGTTCCTCCTCTTTTTAGAAGCCACCTTTTGACCCTATGCTTCGCTTTCAAACAAGTTGAAACTTACTAGGTCAAAAGCAACTAAGCCGAAACCAATACACAAGGTATCACAATATTGGTATGCGGTGATTTGGAGAACGGCAGAAGGCATAGTGTTGAAACATAGCTTTCGATAGGGTCAAAACCTTTATTTTATTTTCGAAAGAAATGCACTTTCCTATTTTACTAAATGTTTTTGAAGGAGTCAAAACATATGCCTTTGAAGGGTCTTTTTAAATTGCTTTCAAAAGGGGTTATGGCTTCTTGCTTAAATCGTAGCTTCTGAATGAGTTACTTAGTTTTAAAATCAATGCTTTTGAATGGGGTTGTTTCAACCAAGTCAAAACCCTTCTACCGTCCCTATGCCTTTCGAATGGATTGAAGTCATCAACCAATTTGAAAGGTAGCTTTTGTTTTGATCCTGTACTAAGCCACTTTCTAAAGCCTTCGAAAGGATTCAAGGGCTTCGAAGACAATAGCTTCGAAAGGGGTTTTGATGCCATCCTTTAAATGTATTACTTAAATGGTTTGAGTTTTCAAAAGGATGGGGTTGAAGCCATCTGCTCTTCCTCAAATTCTTTTTAATGGTTTCGAAAGGGGTACTTTCGCTTGTATTCACTTAGACCCAATTAGATATGTTTTAAATTAGACCCAATGGTTTCAAAAGGGGTACTTTCTAATGGTTTCGAAGCCATGCTTATATAATTTAATGGTGATACTTTAATACATTTGAAAGGCTTTGAAAGAAAGGTTTTAAAGTGTTACGAAAGGCAGGTGCTAGTGTTTTGAAAAGAAGATTTGAATGCTTTCGTAAGGAAGTTTTAAAATTGTTTCAAAAGTAAAGATTAATGATTTCGAAAGCCTTAGTTTTCAAAACAAAGAACCCAATCTCCATTTTTAAAGACAAAACATATGGCATTATAAAAGAGCTTTTAGATGCGTTTAAATTGGTGTTTTTGAAGAAGATTTCCTTGATAAGTTAACAGGTTAAAGGGATTAACCATGTTTTATATGAAAATGATTTCAAGGATATTAAAACACAGATGTTGGTGATTATTATGTTAATACGTTTGCTTCTTCTAGTTTACATATTCACTTTAATATGGATCCATAATTGTAATTGGGGGAAAAAGGCAGAATAACCAGTTAGGTTGACCCGGTAGTGAATATAAATTGACTTAACTCCTAAATGATTAGAATTGAATCCAGGAGGTAAGGTAGACCAAAATATAGGATGCCTAAATACTAGCTAAAGAAGTTGTCAGATAGATGGGTTCATAGTAAACTCATGTAAACTATGCTTAGAATAAGCTATTGGCTGGGGGTAATAAGTTCATAGTAAACCTATGAAAACTATGATTAGAAAGAATATTGGCATGGGCCAATAGGTTTGTAGTGAACCCATTAAAACTATATCCGGATTAAGTTATTGATAGAAGTCAATAGATTCCTAGTCAATCCATCGAAACTAGAATAAGAGGGATGTTATTGGAGATACCAATAGGTTCAGGGAGAACCCATGAATGATGAAATTATTAGCCGGGGCCAATAGATTCTTAGTGATCCCATGTAAACTATGAAACTCGATAGGGAGTCCGTAAGCTTTGAACAAGCTATTAGTCAGCCTATGAAAACTAATAGGTTAATAGTGACCCTTGAAACTATAAATGAGACAGATAATCAAAATGAATGGGGATTGGTAATCCAGAATAGATTTACTTGTTAGCTTATCATCATATCATTTTGAATTGTAATGTTTTAACCATTGTGGATGTAGGAGAATAGTATATGGTTTTAGAAAGTTTTGATTAGGATACTGGAGAGGGGAAAATCTATTCCGCTGAGCAACGTGGTCTCACTAGATATCTAAATGGTTTGAGATGGTAGATTATTATTCATACTAAACTTTATGTTTGACTTGAAGTTTATATTTTCCTCTTAAACTCTCGGATGCTAAATTGATTTTGAGTAGTTTGAGTGTTGAGGTTTTTAGGTACCTCTTTAGATGAATAAGCTTTCGAAAACATGCAGGAGGCATAATAGCTATTTTGAGTTCATTTCTATTTTGATTCCGCTGTGTTGAGTTGTAAAGGAAAAGTTATTTAAATTGCCTACATATATATTCTGATCATCTAATGGGGCATCTTCATATGTCACTCTTGGCGTATGTTGTAATAATTATATTTTCTCTGAACGTGGTTAATGATTATAGGAATATGTAATGAATTTGAAATGTTTAGAAATGGAAGGAGAAAGTTGTTAGTTGATTTTAAAAAAAATTCATATCCACGTATTTCTGTTATATCAATGTATCTAGCATTACTGTATTTGGTCGTCAAGGATTAATAACTATGGATGACTGTCGCATCCGTAAGGGTTAGTTTTGAGCCTCCAAGTGGGGGATGTTACATTGAAGTTCCATGGTATTCTCAAGTCATGGAAACTACGTAACAACATCGCGATTCTCTATTTGACCTTAGATATTTTAATCAGTAGAAGACCCTCGAGTAAATCATTACATAATTATCCAATAACTATCAGTACGTAACCTTGGTGCCTCCAACAGCCATGAGTAATACACTGCCCAACATTTAGATAGAATTATGCACTTTAGTTTCAATGGATGTATCGATATTCCAACTTGAAACATATTGACTAAGTATGCTAAAGATAAATTATTTTTAATGTGATAAATTTCCCATGATAAAAATGCATTGTAATCACTATCATATAACATATCATTTAAGGAGTTTTCTATTTAATGTACTTCAAAGTAATTATATCACAATATAACAAGTATATAATAGGAACACGTGCATTTTATTCTAAACAAGATTAATTATCGAGTTAGATATATGTAACAAATTACATAATTAGCCCTAAGGCATACCCCTAATTCTATTGTTATTAGTATATAACAAAAAATTACTATTGTCGCATTTTTAATATATTATATGTGTTAATGACTTGTAATATTAAGTTTGTTTATTGTAGTATCAGTTTGTTTCAATATTCGGTATAACCTTAATTATGTCGGTATCATATTGCTAGCTTTGTTTTTTTATTATTGGTTACTGAAGTATTGAAAAGAAATTCTACCATAAGTATTCAACAAAGTTTTATTCCAAGTAAATTTTAAAATTGTGGCATCATTATTTGAATCATGGTTACTATATTTATAAGGTATGATTACATTAATATTTTACAAAATTATAGATGCTATTAGTATAAAATAATTTAGTATTGGTATTTGAAAAATATAATGTATTTTATTTTATTTTCTATATGTGTGTTCACACTTGCCATGGAGTTGTTCACATGAGAATGAGTCAATCTGGTCTTCGTTATTGCAGCATCTAGAAGAAATGCTTCATGAAGATCGTGATTTGGTTTTCATGTCTTATCATCGGTAGAGTTGCTCTTAGGTGTTCCAAAAGTATTTTCCTCTTCTTTCCACAACTACTGCATATTCCTATGGAGCAAAACATTGGTTTAGTGGTCAAGGCTAGCAATGGTAATACTTCCATGTTCATTTGTTTAAGCTTTTAACTGGAGCTTCAAACCAGTATGATTTTAATCGCTACCGTTTAAACTTCAAAGAGGTTGGCGGTGCTACTACAATTAATTATTTAAATGATAAACCTCTAAAACATTGGAGGATTTGATTTTTCAAGGCAAGAGATATAAAAAAATATTATCATAATGAAAGCTTTGACTTTTGGGTTGTAATGTTAAATTTTGGTGGAACAAAATCATAAATAGAAGAAAATAAATATGCAAAAGAAAGAGAGAGAGAGAAAATTTTATTTCCATTAATTAATAGGCATATTTGGTTATGTTTATTTTTCTCTCTAATTGGCTAATCAATTTTTGACATATAATATTAACTTAGGCATTAAGTAATTGTTATTACAAATAAAGCCTAGAAGAGAGAATGGAAAAGTGTGGAAAAGTATCAAGTATTTCTATTTTCTTCCAACTTTGTTCTTCTTTTTCAGACACTAAGAAGTCATTGTTATAAAGATCAAGACCCTTTTCAATTAGGTTATTGATTCTGTTTTTTTTTGTTTACTTTTATTTGGTGGGTTAATTGTAATTTTTTTTAGAAACGATATAAATGGTTGTTGGGTCGAATCCTGTATGTTACTCTATTGATTTCTCTGTGTTTATATCAATCTTCACCATTATTTATTTTCAAATATTATTATTTAATCCAACATTATCCATTTGTACTTGGGTGATATAAGATTCTTGGATAGGCTTTCGTAGTAATTTTATCCTTTATTGGGTTTTGCATAACAAAAAACCTAAAAAATTGATATCAGAGCTAGATCATCACAACACTAAGGGTAATTTGGATTTATATGATTGTTGAGATGTCAAATTTAATTTCCTTTTCTAAGGTTGCTCTTCTAAATGGAAAAAACTGGGGTATTTGAAAGCCTAAGATAGAGGATTTTTATATCTCAACAATCTTCATGAGCCAATTGAAGAAGATGGGAAGAGACCCACGAATATAGAAGAGGATAAATGAAAGAAGATGAACATAAATAAATTGCTTTGATTATATTGATGATTCAGTTTTTCACCATGTGGCTAGTTGTAAATCCACAAAGGTTTTGTGGGACAAGTTGGTATCTTTATATGAGTCAAAAAGTGCTACCAGTAAGGCTTTTCTTGTTTGAAAACTAGTTCAATTGAGGTCGGATGGAGAGAAGTTAGTAGAGCATTTGAACGAATTTCAAGATGTGACAAATCAACTGTCAAGTATGGATGTCAAATTTGACGTTGAATTACAAGTTTTTTTATTGATGAGTTTACTTTTAGAAAGTTGGGAAAGATTGATTATGTCATTAGCTAACTCCAATCCTAATAGAACTATCTCATTAGATACTATCCAAAAGAGTCTCTTGAATGAAGAACTTAGAAGGAAAGGGTCAATCCCGAAATCCGTTAAAGATGAGGCTATGGTAGCAAGGTGCTAAAGTGGGATAAAAAATCAAAGAAAAAAGTCGCTAATAGTAAAGGTATGACGAAAAGCATCTTTTGTTATTATTGTCCTAAAAGGGGCATATGCGTAATAAGTCTGAAGCATACAAAAGGGATGAAAAGAAAGCTATACATAGTGATAGAGGTAGCGATACATGGGTGAACATAGCTGAAGGTAATGACTGTGATGCTTCTTGTGATATCCTCATTAGTGATGTCAAGCCTTGGAAGATGGATTCGGGTGCTAGTTTTCACACATAGAGTGATGTAAGGTGTTTTTCTTCTTATAAGAATACCATCGGCATGATTAGGATTGCCAACGGAGTAAAGCTACCAGTTTGTCGTAGTGGATCTATCATATTTTTATGCATGATAGTGTGTTTAGAGAAGTCTCGAACGTGAGGCATGTTCCTACTAGTTCACATAATCTCATTTCTCTTAGTCAGTTGGACCGCTGTGGTTGCACTTATGAGACTCGAGGTGGAGTATTGAGAGTGAAGAAGGGTGGTCATATTATGATGAAAGGGGTATTAAATGATGGAAAATTTTATAGATTGGTTGGTCGTGTAGTCAATAATAGGAAGCTAGTGACAGTTGAAGAACCTAGTCCATAGATAGGTGGTGAGATGAATGTGTGCACTGTTTTCGATGGACATAGGCAGTCTTATTTTCAATAAAGATCTTATTTTTGATGATGCTCGAGGTATCAATGGTAGTCGTGTGGAGAGCTCAAGTCAAGTGGCGGACGGATATCGAGTTGGAAAATCCATGAAGACTTTATGAAGGTCTTTATGGTGTTACAAATGCTTTTGACGCCAAATTGTGTGGTGTTTCTCATGGTGGGGGATGCATCACTTGTAAGTGGTGGTAACAGTTTGTGATTTGGTATGATTAAGAAGAAAGCAATGGTGATTAATTTAAAGATGGTCGGCTTGGGTGTCTTATTTGATGACACCACTTTCTTATTTTTCTCTTTGAAGAGAATTTGATTGAAGCTAGAGGTCGAGGATGTGCTGGAGATATGTGATTTTACATAAAGGTAAATTTGATGATACAAAAACATAAATAGAAGGAAACAAATATGCAAATGAAAGAGAGAGAAAATTTTGTTTCTTCTAATTAATAGGCATTTTTGGTTATGTTTATTTCTCTCTCTAATTGGTTAATTAATATTAACTTATGCGTTAAGTAATTGATGCTATAAATAGAGCCTAGAAGAGTGAGTGGAAAAGTGTGGAAAAGTGTGGAAAAGTAACAAGTATTTCTCCTTTCTCCCATCTTTGTTCTACTTCTCCAGACACTAAGAAGTCACTGTTATAGAGACCAAGACTCCTTTTCAACTAGGTTATTGATTCTATTTGTGTTTTGTTTACTTTTATTTGGTGGGTTAATTATAAACAATTGTTTTTTAAGAATCAATATAAATGGTTGTTGGGTGGAATCCTATGTGTTGCTCTCTTGATTTCTCTGTGTTTTAGATCTATCTACACCATTGTCTATCTTCAAATGTTATTATTTTCATTTAATATTATCCCTTTGTGCTTGGATGATATAGGATTCTATGATAGGCTTTCACAACAATTTTATCCTTTGTTAGGTTTTGCACAACAAAAATCTTAGCATGTGGATGATAGACTTATGTCTATTACATCATACCTAATGGAATCTATGTTAAAGTAACGAAACAAATAACTTAGAGGAGAGATGAATATCATACGTGTGCAATTACTTTATGTCCAATTATGGAGCAACGGCTGTCATAGTAAGTTAATGAAGGTTTTGGATGGGATATATTCAGGTCTTCGAAAAATATTTTTGAACTTAGATCACTAATATCACATCATTTAACCTTGAAAACCGATTGTGCAATTGTAATCACTGAAAAGTGACGAGTTTTCCATGTGTATATAAAATCAGGTGTATAAATAGGTAAAGGCGATATGTTTATGACTTTGTGGAGTATTATTTTATAATTGATGTTGTTCGATCTTGTCCTATGCAAGATGTTAATATAATTCCTAATATTGATAAGCCAATTATTAGTGAAGAAGAAGTCATATTTAAACCACCAGATGAAATTCGAGATGTTGAAAGACCTTCCACTAAAAGGCACGGCGGATTTTCGAATTCTCAAAATAAACATAATAAATGCATTATATGCAATCAAGTTGAACATAATAAGAGTAATTGTCAAGCTTCAACGAAGATTTGAATTTTATTTTTATTTTTTATTCATATAATTTTATTCATGAAGTACATTTACATTTTACTCGTTAGTTGTTGCCATACTTTTACTTTTGTTATTGGTTATGTATTGTGATATGATCAATTGTTTTGACTGAAAGTTTGCTTTTACTTGTGGATTTTAATTGATTCTTATTAATTTGTGGAACAAATTTATTTTCACATTTGTATATTGCTCGGCTTTTTTATATGTAATACTATGTTCATTAGGAAAAATATTGCCATTTTATTATCAAATTTTAACATTAATTTAATAATACATCATAATAATGCTATTTTTGTACAATATTTTTGCATACAGTATAGACAAAAAATAAGCAAACTTGATTATCAGTTATAAATAAAAAAATTATAGTGATACTTAAAATGAAATTATAGTAACAAATTTTAGAGAAGTGTGATTTTTAGTTTACAATTCAAGTAGAAAAAATTAATGCTAATTCAATATAGCATTTTACAACAGTTCGCATTCCAGTACTACTTCTTGGTCAAATGAAATTATAGTACAATATTTCATTGAAATTTGTATAATCGGTTGATAGTTCACAAAGAAAAATTGATGCTTTCAACAGTTGACAATTACAAAAATTGGTGCTACTTTAATATAGCACTTTAATACAGTTCTACGTTTAGTTTCCATGATATATAAAAATAACAAGTAGTAAATATCCAAAAAAAAATATGATATTTAATTACAGTTTTAAAATAGTAACTAGAGACAACTGTAGTTTACGCCACATAAAATATAAGCTTTTGTAAATCATGCAATTGTACACTTTTTCCATCAACTTGAGTTCTTTATTTTTTAGGTTTCTCAATTCCTTAAGGAGATGAGTTGAAAAAGTAGTTGATCACATTCCAGCTTCTTTTTAGATTATTTATTATATCAAACATTATCTCATCTTATAAGAGGTTGATACCTTCTATTATCTACTCTTTTGGAAGGTTTGAGTCTCCATCCAATTTTTGATTGAATTTCATCACAAATAATGCACAATCATTCTTGTTTATTTAAAATCAACATTAGCTAATGTTATTTGTGAGCAAGTTATTCAATTTATATAAATATATTAATAAGATTATATGCATAGTAAATACATGATATGTATAGATTTATTTGTTAGTTGCCTCGTCTTTGGTATGACTATGACAATGGTAGTTATCAAGCTAAATTAGGTTTCCTTTCCTTCAATAATAATTGGGTTTCATTATCTATTTAGGTAGGTTTTTTATAAAGCAAATATGATCAGTTTCTAAGAAAAGAATAAAATTTGTATAATATGATTATGGACTTTTGTACAACATGTAGTTATTGCATTTATAATTTAATCGATTTTAATTTTTAAGTTGTCAAAAAAAACTATTCTTTCATGTATTAAAAATAATGAATTTAATGGATTGTCAATAAGAGGACATTTGCATAAAATTATAATGCTATGAATATTTAGCATTTATATGAAAATGTACAGGCTAACACATTATAAATTTTTACAACTATTATCATTTAGCATTTTATTCACATTATATGCATATTAATAACTATATATGTGCTATTATCATGATAATGCAAATTTTCAGTTTTGTAGGCGTATTTAACATTGTAGCATTGCAATTGTAAAGTTTATCATGTGTAGTTTATTTTAAAAAAATATTATCTAAATAATGCTTACAAATTGGGTTCTTGTTGTGGGTATCATGGTTATTTCATTTGCGTTTTAATTACCAGTTTCCTTATGTAAGATTTTGTTTTCCATCCACCTTTGCTACATTATTTTTTCCATCTTTTTCCTCTAAGAAAATTACAGTCATCTTTTTTAACATTTCCTTTTGTTGTCAAATGTTCTTACTATTAGTTGTGCTTGTTTGTAGTGTTGATTTAATATTATAGTCAATCATCTTGATCTTAATGAATCATAATGAGATCATTCCATCTTAACGTAGTTAAAAATATAGGAAGTCCAATGGTTGATACGAAGCAAATGGAAAGATTGTTAGTTTTATATACTCCTTCATTGCTATGTTTTGAACCATAGGAACAACCAATGCTTTGTTTACAATTTCTGCGTTTATTTTTTAAGCATTATGCAAATAAAGATTAGATATTAGCATTTATGTGAATATCTATGATTTTAGAAAAATAATATTGTTTACCACCACTATTGTACCAAATATGTAATTGTGTTCATAAGTCGTTCGAGTTTCTACAGACTAGTTATAACCTACATTAAAAAATATTGGTTTAGTATGTAGTAATAAGAGATATTCAAAATTAAATAACGTTAGCAGAAGTAAGCATCTTATAAAAAGTATATTGCATAATCAAATATTTGTATGGATTTTATACTATAAGACTAATATGCCATGGTAATTATTAAAACAAAATATTGACACGGTCTATACTTACATTTTTCCATTCATATAACGATATGTTATAATTTGAAACATCCTGATGCAAGAACAATTTAGCATTTTATAACCAATATATATTTTAGTGCGTTATAAAATTATTTTGTACGCTAAAATACTGTAACATTATTTTTTATGTAATAATTGTTTATTTATCACGTTTATATATCGTATTCAAAAAGAACGTACTATATACTACTATCGATACGATTATAAAAAAAGGAAAATTCTATTCATACAAAAAAAATAACTTAATATACACAGTTATTTTTGCTAAGAAATTTTGTTATAAATTTACCCTTCTCCTTAATTGTACTTTTTGTCTTTTTTTGTAACTCATCAAACTAAAACATTAAAATGGATAAAATTTGATCGAATTTACACATTTTGATGAAGAGATTAATGATTTTTTGTCATGAAACTTAAAACGCCATTTAAGAATTTTTTTTTTAGCAACTAATTGCTCGGCTTTAAGTACTTATATATTATTTTTCATAAAGAGTTGATATGGTTAAAATTAAGAACTTAACTTTTTTAAAGATGTTACAATATTAATGTCCAAATTAAAGTTCGTTTATTGACCTTCAACTTAATTTAATGCTTGGAATTTTTTGTTTTGTACAAATGAGTTTTATGATTTAAAGAAGTAAGATTAATAAATATGAAAACAAGGGTAGTTTGTAAAATAAATGGTGCCTATAAAGTGATTGTTGGTGTATGAATAGAATTAGCCCTTATCATAAATTCACATAATAGAATTATGATTTGTAAGTATAGTTTGTTAGAATTGATGAATAAGAACAATAAAGACAGAATGACGGGTTAAAACCTGGTGTTGAGACATAATCAATTAAAATTATTAATGGTAATTTAATTAATTAAAATAGGATATTAGAATAGTAATAATTTGGAATTATTTGGAAATAAATTCTATAAAATTTCGTAATGTTGAGTATTCACTTGAGGAGTATAAATATGATTTTTATTTGTAGCTTAATAGACATTCGAGTTGAACAGAAAATAATTTTGAATGAAGGAAATGAAAAGAAATAATTGTTTTAATATATGAGAAGCCCAAGTCATATATCCAAGCCCAAATCCACAAACTTGTATCCAGACTCTTCTAACTTTGGGAATCTTATCCCTTTCGTAATCTACTTCACAGATACTTCTACCTTGTCATCTTTCTAACTCCTTACTTTAGGAAACAAGATATGAAAACCCTCCTACTTTTAGAAATCTAATTAAATATCAAATAAAATCCCATAGATTCTCAATTTGGTGTATATTTTGGAATAAATTCTCAAGTTGGTGTATATTTTGGAATAAATTCTCAAGTTGGTATTTATTAACATATTTGAAAAGTATTTTATGAGCTATGTATTTTGAAATTTTAATGATTTTTGAGATGTTCTATATTTATAAATATAAAATAAATTAATTATGAATCAATGTGATAGTTTGAATTATTTTGAGTGTTGTGAATTTTCGAGATAAACTTCATGCCATAGAGATTACTTTCAGGCTTCTTGAAAATTTATGGCTTATGGAAAATATTTCGCATATTTGTGCAAAAATTGAAATCTTCCAAACGGGTTCATTTGAACTTAAAGCCCGTGATTTAAACAAGGGAAGAGGAAGATAAATTTGAGTCTTTTGATAAGACACCGAGGAAAGGTCTAATCATTAACTTTAAGCTACTCTTTTTGATACTTGATGGGTCGATGCATATCTCTATACTTGCTAACTCGAGATAGTAAATATAGAGTATTATGGAATTTGTATTGATAGTTTTATGTTTTGTAGTTAAATATAAATTAGTGATGGTATAGTTAAACCGGGAATTATCGACTTAGTTATAGATTCTTCTTAAGGAGAAATTGCGAGAATGCAATTTTCTTAGGAGGGGTGGCTGTTACAACCCGATGTTGAGACATAATCAATTAAAGTTATTAATGGTAACTCACTTAATTAAAATGGATTTTTGAGATCAAAATTGTAATAACATGGAATTATTTGGAAATAATTCTATAAAATTTCTTAATATTGAGAAATCACATGAGGAGTATGTAACATCCACCACTTGGAGGCCCAAAACTAGTGGCTACGGATGTTGCAGTCATCCATAATTATTAATCCTCGGCAACCAAGTACGGGGTTAGATACATTGATATAACAGAAACACATGGACATGGAAAAAAATTAAAATCAACAAACAACTTTCTCATTCCATTTCAAAGCATTTCAAATTCATTACATAATCCCAATACGAAAATCACATTCAGAGAAAATATAATTATTACAACATACGCCAAGAGCAACATATGAAGATGTCCCCTTGGATGATCAAAGTACATAACTAGGCAATTAAACAACTTTTCCTTTAACACTAAACACGGCGGAATCAAAAGAGAAAAGAACTCTAAATAGCTATCATGCCTCTTGCACATCTCCAGAAACTTATTTGTCTAAAGAAGTACCTGAAAACCTCAACTCTCAAACTACTCAAAATCAATTGTGCACCCATGAGTTTAAGGGGAAGACATAAACTTTGAGTTAGACAAAAAGCCTGGTATGAATTAAAATCTACCATCTCAAACCATTTAGATATCTAGTGAGACCACACCGCTTAGCGGAATGGATTTTCCCTCACTAGTATCTTATCCAAAACTTTATAAAAACCATATACTATGCTCCTGCATCCAAAATGGTTAAAACATAACAATTCAAAATAATATGATGATATGCAAACAAGTATATCAATTCTGGATTTCCCATCCCCATTCATTTTTGACTGTTTGTCTCATTTACAGTTTCTAGGGTCACTATTAAGCTATTAGTTTTCATAGGCTGAGTAATAGCCTGTTTAAAGCTTATAGACTCCCTGTCTGGTTTCATAGTTTTCATGGGATCGCTAATAACCGATTTGGCCCTGCCAATAACTTTCATGGGTCCTCCCTGAACCTTTTAGTATCTCCAATAACTTCCCTCTTATCCTAATTTTCAAGTTTTGACTATGAACCTATTAACATTTTTCAATAACATAATTTGGATATAGTTTTCATGGGTTCACTACCAACCTATTAGTCTCTGCCAATAACTTTTCTTAAACATAGTTTCCATAGGTTTATATAAACATGTCTAGCTGGCAACTTCACTATCTGAGCATCCTACATTCTAGTCTATCTGACCTCCTAGATGCAATTCTACTCATTCAGGAGTTAATTCAATTTATATTCACTATTAGGTCAACCTAGCTGGTTAATTTGCCTTTTCTCCCCCAAAATGCAGTTATGGGTCCATTATAATGTGAATATATATATATACACACACACACACACACACACACATGTATGTATGTATGTATGATACATATTAGAAGGAGCAAACATATTAACACAATAATACCAACACCTATGGTTTAATATCCTTGAAATCAATTTCATATAAAACATGGTAAATCCTTTTAACTTATTATTCTATCAAGGAAAGCTTCTTATAAAACTTTAATTTAAAAGCATTTAAATGCCCTTTTACAATGCCATGGGTTTTTACCTTTAAAAATTGAGATTGGGTTATTTGTTTTGAAAACTAAGGCTTTCGAAACCTTTAATCTATACTTTCAAAACCATTGGAAAACTTCCTTTCGAAAGCATTCAAATCTTTTTTTCAAAACTCTAGGCACCTGCCTTTCGAAACACTTTAAAACCTTTCTTTCGAAACCTTTCGAATGTATTAAAGTATTACCATTTAATTGTAGAAGCATATCTTCAAAACCATTTGAAAGTACCCCTTTCTAAACCATTGGGTTTAATTTAAAACATATCTTATTGGGTCTAAGTGAATACAAGTAAAAGTACCCCTTTGAAAACCATTAAAATGAGTTTGGGGAAAAATAGATGGCTTTGGAACCATCCTTTCCAAAGCTCAAAACATTTAAGTAAAACATTTGAAGGATAGCTTCGAATCCCCTTTTAAAATTATTTCCTTCGAAACCCTTGAATCCTTTCGAAAGTTTTAGGAAGTGGCTTAGTACAACAAAAGCTACCTTTCAAATTGGCCGATGACTTCAATCCATATGAAAAGGATAAGGATGACAGAAGGGTTTCGATTTGGTGGATACTACCCTTTTCGAAAGTATGAATTTTAAAACTAAGTAACTCATCCGGGAGGTACAATTTAAGTAAGAGGCGGCAACCCCTTCGAAAGAAATTTAAAAAGACCCCTTCGATGGCATTGGTTTCGACTCCTTCGAAAGATTTTAATAAAAACAAAAATGCACATTTCTTTAGAAAGTAAAACATAGGTTTCGACGTGATCAAAAGCTATGTTTCGACACCGTGTCTTCCGCTTTTCTCTAATCCACTATGTACCAACATTGTGATACCTAGTGTATTAGTTTTGGCTTAGTTGGTTTCGACCTAGTAGGTTTCGACTTAGTTAAAGGCGGAAGCACGGGGTCGAAAGGTGGTTTCTAAAAGAGGCGGAATATATTTCCTGATTAAAGTTTAATTTAATGCCATTTAAAGGGAATACTTTATAACTAACCTCCATATTTATAAACATTTGGTTGGTTGCCATAACTTTTCAATTCTTTACTAAAATAACTGCCTTATTATTTCAGATCTAAATAAAGATTAATTTTCACCATTAATCCCTTCCATTAAGCCAAACCATTAAAACAATTAAATCCTTCTTCTAAAATAATTTAATTTGCATAGTAAATTACTTAGGAAAAATTCCCAAAAGCTAAAGAAATTTACTTTCAATATGTTATCTAACATATAAAGATTTTAGACCCAAGTTCTTCATAAATAACCGACATTAATTTCAAAACCCAATTATTCGTATTTTCCTTCGAAAATTCATAATAAATTTTTCATAGCTTGGAAAATTATAGAAATTAAACCCCATCTCCAAAATCATGCTTTACATAACATATAATCTCCTTACAGCATTCGAAATTCATTATACTTGGTTTTACCCTTAAAACTGTATAATACTATATTCAAACAATCTTGTTTAAGTTAAACATGTTATAAAATCAAAGATATCATCATCAAAAGCATCATTAATATGGATTTAATCTTAAACCCGAAAATCAAATGATCATAAAATAATATAGATGGTTTGATTATTATTCACCTTGATTATGATAAGGACTTTAAGATTTGATTGAAATTAATTCCCCTTGCTTAAATCCTTAGCTTCAATTGGACTTCCTCCTCTTTTCTCCTAAGTAATGGTCGGCTTCTCTCTTTTGTTTGTGTTTTTATGAAATGAAAATGAACATGCATAATGAAGGGAATAAAATATATAAGGGTTATGCTGTGCAAGTACCTTAAATACCCTTGCCTTACTTACTCTCCTAATTAACATACAAAGCTATTTATAAGTCCATTTATACAATTAATTAATTAAGCTCGACCTCTATTTTGAATTTTCAAATCTCAATTCTCTTATCACTTAATATTTACATTATTCTATTTAATTTATCTTATTAATGTAGGATCATTTTCACTCCCTCCCCCCCTTAGGTGAAAACGATTCTACAAGTGGTATCAGAGCTAGGGTCAAAAACCATTTGTTGCTAAAAAATTGATCTTTTTCAATGGCTTCTTTTAATAATGCTTTTGCTGAAGGTCGGTCCATAGCCAGACCACCCATGTCCAATGGTGAATATGCATATTGGAAAACTAGAATGAAAATTTTTCTGAAAACCATAGATGCATGGAATATTGTTGAAACAAAATATAGCACGCCAACAGTAATGGTAGGCAATCAAGAAGTTGATAAACCTATGGATCAATGGACAGATCTTGAAAATAAACTACAAATAGCTAATGCTAAAGCTATGAATTCTATTATTTTTTCATTAGATCAAATTGAATTTAACCATGTCTCACATTGTTAAACTGCATAGGAAATTCGGCACGTGCTCGAAGTGACACAAGAAGGAACCTTTCAGGTTGAAGAATCTTGCCTTGCCATGCTTAGTAGCAAGTACAAGAACTTCACAATGGAAAAAATGAAAGTGTCAAAGAAATGTATGGATGACTTCCTAATCTTGTATACAAATCAAAATCACTAGGAAGTCCGTACACAGAACTGTAGATAATCCGAAAGATCCATAGAATTCTTCCATGAAATTTTAAAGCAAAGGTGACCGTCATCCAAGAATCAAAGGATCTGAAACAGGTTAAAATTAAAGAACTCATCGGAAATCTCACCATTTATGAGCTAGAAATCAAATTGAAGGAGAACATGAAGGAGGAGATACACGAAAGAAATCAATAGCTCTCATTGGAACGATGGAAAGTGAAAATGATGATGGTGATGATCAAGAAGCAGCTGAATTGGCACTGATAATAAAGAAATTCACAAGGTGGAACTGCAAATATGGAAATCCATCCCTAAATCAACAACTGAAGAGTAGAATCGTCAAAGTTCTAGGCAGCTCAGAAAAGCAAGAGGTCGTTTGTCACAAGTGCAATAAATCTAGTCATATCAAGCTAAATTGTCCTCAAAATCAATTTATCAAAGGAAAGAAACTAAAAAGGAGAATTTTTGCAGCAACCTGGGATGAAAGTAATGAAGATGATGATGAAAGCACTGGCAGTGAGAGTAAAAGAGCAAATTTGTGTTTTTTTAGTAGAAACAAGTGACAGCAATAATGACGAGCCAAGCAGGTATCAAAACTTACTCACTCGCAATTACTTATATATTTTCATGAAGTAAATGGCTGTTTTGAAAGACTTAGGGAGAAGTGCGCTAAAATTGAATCACAAAAAGATAGTTTGATAAAACTAAGTATGCAGCTTGATCAAATGGTTCAAAACTATAGAAAAAGTGCCCTAAGTGTGATAAGTGTCCATCATTAGAAGAGGAAATAAAAAAATCAGAAATTAAAATTAAATTGCTTGAAAATGAAATTCTGATTTTGAAAGAAAGTAAAAATACTAGGAGAGAAAATTCTAATAAAAAGTGCACTTTATTATTGAATGAAAATGAATCTCTCAAGTCATAAGTCCAATAATTGTCTACAACTTTAGGAAAATTCTCCAAAGGAGAAAGATCACTAAATATGCTATTAGGAAAATAAACTTTCAATACTTTTAGACAAGGACTTGGGTATACTCAATCTGAAAAATGTAGAAGTAAAACTAATCATGTCAACTCCAGGTGCATGATTTGTGGAAAAATTGAGCACGGCCAAAACAATTGCTAGTATAGACCCAAACGCACGAAAACCATCTCAGTTTGGGTTCCTAAAGGCACGAATGCAAAATCCTTAAAATCAAACAAATCACGGTGTCAAAAGGAACAAACATATACTCTCTTGATTCAACAAATCTGGGTTTGACCTTATGCTCACATGTCCCTGCAATTTTAACAAGTAAGTGTATATCGATGTGCACAACCTTACGGCATGTACAGTGACATACTGTGCATGTCACAAGTTGTTTGCATATTTTTTATTCTGGTTTGAAATAGAAAGATGAATTAAAAAATGATGACAAACAACTCCAATAACTGAGGAAAACAATATTTTCAAACACACACTTCATTGTGCACTGCAAAATCTTTCTATTTCAATTTTATTGCATTAATGTTTATTTTGTAGATAGGTCAGATACTGGATACAAGCTGGAATAGAGTTGAAGATCAAATACGAGTGATGAATGAATATCTAGTGAGGTGAAACACGTATGTAGTGAGGTGGAACATATATGTAAAATTTTATTATGAAAATTGTATTGTAATTGAAACTTGTATTTGGAATTGTGTAAATATAGTGAGAGCTTAAATTTGTACTATTTGAATTCGTAATAAAGTATTTATTTGAAATAAATATTTGTTTAAACAAAAATTCTGAGTTATTTATTTTATTCAACAACTATTTATTTTAATTTGTAGAAAAAATAAAATAGTACAATAACAAATACATTTAAACGAATATATATATATATATGTTTATTATCATCAAACAAAAATCATACATTAGTATATTCTACAATCTCCCCCTTTTGATGATAAGGAACATATATAAAGATTTTGACTCTGTTAAATATATTCGGTCTTGTTGAATTCTATTAGCTCCCCCTATTTGAATACTCCCCCTACAACAAAGCTCCCTCTTCACATATGCATTAAAAAAGAGAATATAAGAATAAAAAAGAACAAAAAACAAATGCAATGAACCTAGATGAGAATATGCAAATAAAAAATATGACTTATTTGCCAAAATCTTAACTTCTCTCCTCTTTTTGTTATCAGCAAAAGAGTAATGGTGTTAGATAAGTGTGATAAAGTGATAGACATGAATCATAACATTAATACCTAATCGAGTATAAATATTAAATTTAAAAAAAAATCATAAATAATCAGTAAGGCGCATATTCCATTTTAGAATGATAGGAATAATGACGGCATAAAAAACCATATGGTCGTGTCCATTAGTGGTATATTTATGACGGGAGTTTTTTAAATACTTACTAACCACGTATAACCATTAGGACTTTTAAATGAGATTATTAGTATTTCCTATTTTTATTAAAAATAAAATCCAAGCATCTTATAACCACGCATAACTGTAAGGACTTTTAAATGGGGTTAGAATCAACTTACCTCTTTCATCCAATTTTTATATGTGTTTCATACATGCATAACCGTGAGGGCTTTTAAACTAGAATAAGAGCACATAATCAGAGATTTCAAGTAGTTCACTCATGCATAACCGTGAGGATTTTTAAATGAGAATGAGTACTTTTGGATGATTTTATTGCTAATTAAAAAAGAATGAATAATTTCCTGTTTAAATACCATATTTTGACATACTACATTGGATTTTGATGAGTGGTTGTAGTAGAAATATGATAGGAATAGAGATGGTTAGGGAATATTTACCAACCAAAGTTATTACAAATTTTGTTTAAATTTTTTAAAATAATTTCTAAATATGTTCTCTCAAGACATAATGTATGATCAAGATCAACACTCATCACTTTTTTCAGTAGCTATTTATCTTTTCGAAAACCAATAGGGAGCCAGATTAGTTAATATAAGCATTTAAGATCAAATCCAAAAAAAAAATATAAAACCACATTTCTAAAATGCTTAAGCTGAGGCAAAGTCGACAAAAACTACTTTCTGGAAGGGGTGTTGTATCTGCCAATTGAGAATCGGTTGAAATGAAATTTATGTTGATATTTTCTTTTGAAATGTGATCTTTAATGAAATGGTGCCTAACATCTGTATGCTTGGTGAGAGAACGATGTACAGGATTATTTGTGAGATCAATTACACTTTTGCTATCATATATAAGTGGAACTCGTTTAAAAATTGGACCATAATCTGGCAAAGTTTGTATCATCCATAAGATTTGAGCATAGCAACCGCTTAGAGCAATATAATCTACCTCAGTGGTAGATAATGCAGTATAATTTTGTTTTCGACTTGACCATGCAACTAACGAATGTCCCAACATAAAACATGTTCCACTAGTACTTTTTCTATCAACTAGACTACCAGTATAGTCTACATTCGAATACCCTTTTAACTCAAACTTATCATTAGTTGGATACCATAGACCAAACCGTAGGGTGTCCAACAGATACCTTATAATCCTTTTTACAGCACTTAAATGAGATTCTTTTGGATTTGATTGAAACCGTGCACATAAACAAATAGAGAACATAATGTATGGTCTAGAAGCAGTAAGATAAAGAAGTGATCCAATCATACCACGATATTTCTTTTGATCAACTACCTTACTTTTTTCATCCTTGTCAAGTTTAATTGCGGTGCTCATAGGATTTTTTTTAGGTTTAGCATCTTTCAATCCAAATTTGTTGACAAGCTCTCTGACATATTTGTTTGAGAGATGAATGTACCTTTTTCACTTTTTTGATTTAAAATCCTAAAAAGAATTTCAACTCTCCTACAAAGCTCATTTCAAACTTTTCCTGCATGACTTTTTCAAATTTCTCACACAAAAGGTTGTTGGTGGTAGCATAAATAATGTCATCAACATATATTTAAATAATTAGTAGGTCATCATTTTCATTCAATAGAAATAATTTGGTGTCTACACAGCCCTTTTTGAACTCATTTTCAAGGAGATAAGTGCTAAGACATTCATACCAAGCCCTAGGGGCTTCTATTAATCCATATAGTGCTTTCTTAAGTTTATATACATGGTTAGGGTAATCTTGACTTTCAAAGCCTTCAGGTTTTTCAATGAATACATCCTCTTTCGAAATCCCATTAATAAAAGCACTTTCAATATCCATTTGTCTTAGTTTAAATCCTTTATAACAAGAAAAAGCTAACAAGATTCTAATGGATTCTAGTCTTGCTACCGGTGCAAAAGTTTCATCAAAATCAATTCCTTCAATTTGATTATAACCTTTAGCAACTAACCTAGCTTTATTCCTAATCACATTTCCAAATTCATCAAATTTATTTTTAAAAATCCATTAGGTTCCTACAACTGGATAATCATTAAGTCTAGGTGCTAGAATCCAAACTTCATTTCGTTCAAATTGATTAACTCTTCTTGCATGGCCATAAACCAATTTTCATCATTGAGAGGTATATCTATGTCTTTGAGTTCAGTTTTTGAAATAAATCAACTGTACAGACACAAATCACATAAATTTCTAAAGGTGGAACGAGTTTGAATACCTGCGGTAGGATTATCTATTACCAATTTTGAAGGATGATTTGCTTTGAATTTCAACCTCTCTGGTGTGTCACTCAACAGATGGAGAACCTATCTATCCTGGGTCCTATTGGAACAGGAAATGCATAATACGGACAAAAGCGAAGCGCAGGCGAACTCTAGGGAGGAGTATATATCTTGAGAGTTGTCCAAGTATACTGGATTGGTCGTCCTGGTTGTCCCCGCTCACTTCGCTCGCCTCATAAGCTGCCTCCCCTCCCATTCTTGCCATCCATTCCCTGCCTTTAAATTAGATTGACCAGGCGTCCGAAGGAAGCTTCCATATTTCTTTGGACTTCTTCCAAGGTTGCAATTTCTTTTGGATTTTCACTTTCATCTTTTACGTTCTCCTCTTCGACATTGCTTTTGATTGTTTCCTTGCTTTGATCATCAATGCCTTCATCAAATTTCACATTGATTGGCTCTAAGATTGTTCTCGTCCTTTGTTGTATACTTTATAAGCTTTTCTTCTTGAAGAGTATCCCATAAACATGCCTTCATAAGCTTTTGGCTCAAATTTTCCTAGTTGATCACCTTTAGTGATAATTTTACATTTATCGTTGTTGCCTATTATGACTCTGCCACCTTTGTACTTCTCTAGGCTAAGGAAATTTGATTTTCCACCCGTCATGTGCATGGAACAGCCAAAATCCAAGTACCACTCTTGTTGTTCCTTACACTATAAACATACCTACATGAGAAAAGAGTTTAGTGACCTATTTATTTTCACAGGTCCATGGATGTTAGTGGCAAAAAAATTTGAAAAACAAATTTGCATTGAACCAAGAGAGCCTATGTTTGTTCCTTTTGACACACAGATTTGTTTGATTTTAAGGGATTTTACCTTTATGCCTTTAGGAACCCAAATTGGTATGGTTTTTGTGTGTTTGGGTCTATAACAGAAATTGTTTTGATTATGTCCAATTTTTTCATAAATCGTGCACTTGGCATTGACATGATTAGTTTTACTTCTACCTTTTTCAGATTGAGTATACCCAAAGTCCTTATCTAATAGTATTGACAATTTTTTTTCTTAATAGATATTTAGTAATCTTTCTCCTCTGGAGAATTTTTCTAAAGTTGTAGACAATTGTTGGACTTGTGAATTGAGAGATTTATTTTCATTTAATAACAATGTGCACTCTTTAATAGAATTTTCTCTCCTAGTATTTTCACTTTCTTTCAAAATCAGAATTTCATTTACAAGCGATTTCATTTTAGTTTCTGATTTTTTATTTCCTCTTCTAATGATGGACACCAATCACACTTAAGACTCATTTTTCTATAGTTTTAAACCATTTGATTAAGTTGCATATTTAGTTCTATCAAACTATCTTATTGTGATTTGGTTTTAGCGTACTTCTCACTAAGTCTTTCAAAACAGCCATTTACTTTATGAAAATATATAAGTCATTATGGATGAGTAAGTTTTGATACCTTGCTTGGCTTGTCATCATAGATGTCACTTGTTTCTCCTAAAAAACACAAATTTGCTCCTTCACTCTCACTGCGAGTGCTTTCATCATCAACTTCATTACTGTCATCCTAAATTGCTGCAAATATTCTCCTTTTCAGTTTCTTTCCTTTATTGAATTTATTTTGAGGACAACTTGGCTTGATATGACTAGGTTTATTGCACTTATGACAAATGACCTCCTACTTTTCTGAGCTGTCAAGAACTTTGATGATTCTGCTCTTCGGTTGTTGATTTAGGGCTGGATTTCCATATTTATGGTTACACCTTTTGAATCTCTTTATTATCAGTGCCAAATTCAACTGCTCCTTCGTCATCGCCATCATCAACTTCACTTTCCGTCTTTCCTTTGTGAGCTATTGATTTCTTTCGGGTATCTATTTTTCTACTCCTTCCTGAATTTGTTCTCTGCTTTATTTAGGATTATGATATGTTTTTTGACTTGTTCATCCTTTGAACGCTCTGCTACTATGCTTTGATAATGTGATGTGTATATTGATGTGTTTTTCATTTCTTGCATTGTCTAAGAGAACTGCCTTGTTGAGTATTCAGTATATGTTTTTGTGTCACCCTATGTTGCCTTGCTTGAGTTTGATCTAATGTCTCATGTATATACATACATACATACATACATATATGTATGTATGTGTGTGTGTGTGATTGTTATGGCTATGCTCTGTCCACCTGAGTGTTTGCATTCTAACTTTGCTTGTATATACATGTCACTGTGCTTGTTAGACTTGCTATGTCTAGCGCACTTGTATTTTCTGGCCATAATGATTTTGTGCTAGTTTCTCGTCAAGTTCCATGCGTAGTTTTGGTGCATCACTTTGTAAATGTGTACTACATGTTGATATCTGCCCTATACTTGGCCTTGAATTATGATTTTTCTTGAACATTTTGTATACTTTCGTGTACATAATAACTTGCATTTACCTCTGCCCTCAATTCTGGTTGTCTTGTTTTCCTCTATGTTTATGCTTAAATGTAGCTTGATGCTCTCACTTGATTGCTTTATACTATGATTGCTAAGTTGTTTGCTTTTGCATTGCACTTGAGTTGAATCCAGTCTTAGCTTGGGTTTGACCTTATGGTCACCTGTCCTTGATTGCTTTGTACTGATCATTATTGTGTTGTTTTTTTTTTGCATTGCACTTGAATGGAATTCAGTCATGGCTTGAGTTTGACCTTGTGCTCAACTGTCCCTGCAATTTTAACAATCAAGTGTATATCGGTGTGCATAACTTTGTGGCATGTGCAGTGATACACTATGCATGTCAAAAGTTGTTCGTGTATTTTTGATTATGTTTTTAAATAGAAAGATGAATTAAAAAATGACGACGAACAACTCCAATAACTTAGGCAAACAATATTTTCAAACGCACACTTCATTGTGCACTGCAAATATTTCTTTTTCAATTTTACTACATCAATGTTTATTTTGTAGATAGATCAGATGTTGGATACAGGCTGAAACAGAGTTGAAGGTCAAAATACGAATGATGAGTGAATATTTAGTGAGGTGAAACATGTATGTGAAATTGTATAGTGAAAATTGTGTTTTAATTGAAACTTGTATGTGGAATTGTGTAAGTATAGTGAGAGATTAAATTTGTACTACTTGAATTTGTAATAAAGTATTTGTTTGAATAAAATATGTGTTTAAATAAGAATTCCAAGTTATTTTTTTATTCAACCAATATTTATTATTATGTGAAAAAAACTAAAATCGTACAATAACAAATACATTTAAACGAATATATATATGTATATGTGTGTGTGCTTATTATCATCAAACAAAAATCATACATTATTATATTCTAAAATTAAATCTCCCTAATAATGTTATCAAAAATTAGAGGTGTTATAGAGTATAATTACGATTATTATTTGCAATTAATAGACATTTGAGTTTAATAAAAATAGTTTTGAAAGAAGGAAATGAAAATAAAATACTTGTTTTCATATAATAGAAGCCCAAGTCATATATACAAGACCAAATCCATAAATTCGGTATCCAAACTCTTCTAGCTCTAGAACCTCATCCCTTTCGTAATCTACTTCATGGATACTTCTTCCTTGTCATTTTTCTACTCCTTACTTATGGAAACAAAATATAAAAAAGCTCCTCCCTTTAGAAATCAAATTAAAAATCAAATAAAATCATATATATTACCAAATTAATTATATGTGTCTCAACATCATATTACACATATGGCTATGAAGTGGTTAATGTTTTGGATCATGTTTTAGAGTTATAGAATTTCCAAATGAAGTGGAAAGATGAATAAAGTTCTTATAGGTGGTAATTATACTCACAAATCTATATTTAAATTATGTAATTCAATATGTAAGTATTGATTAGATTGAGGTATGGATGAACAGTAGATTGCGTGTGTGCACGCAATGAACTAGAGGAGATGATAGCAAGGGGATAGAGCAGGCGAAGCCAACGATCGGTCAGAAGATTGAATGAGGGCACACCAATGGCATTTGCTAGTCGACCGGCACCCGTCGATCGATGGTGCATGGCACGGAGTGTTCTATGCCAATGCACTGGTCTATGTGTGTGCACATATTTTTTAGAAAAAAATATAAATAACAATTTTTTATTGAAAATTTGTATAAAGTAAATATGTAATCCAATAAAGGAAAGTTTTTATTAAAACTAAGTATTTACATATGTATGTTTTGTTATTTTCTTATTAAAAAACCCATTTTGGGTTTTAAATAATTACTAAAAATTTTTTTATTGAAAATTTGTATAAAGTAAATATGTAATCCTATAAAGGAAAGTTTTTATTAACATTCAGTATTTATATATATGTATATAGTCACTATTTTATTCAAAGAAAACCCCATTTTGGGTTTTAAATAATTATTAAATAATTTTTTATTGAAAATTTGTATAAAGTAAATATGTAATCCTATAATGGAAAGTTGTTATTAAAATTTAGTATTTACAAATATATATGTAGTTGTTAATTTATTGAAAGAAAAACCCATTTTGGGTTTTAAATAATTATCCAAAACTTTTATACAATTTTTGATAATAACAACCAATTTTCTAATTAGTATTCAAAGTATTTTAAAGTATATTTTATGACTAGTATGTTTAATTAAAAATTATAAAAGTATGTTCTTCATACTTGATTAATAAAATATGTATTTGATTATTTAAAGTTTGTTTGAATATCCTATTAAATTCTCAAAGTTTAAGAGATGATTCTAAAGAGTATATTAAGAGATTTTATTATGTCTATTTAATGATTCGTATACAAAGTAAAGGTTTTATGTTATATCCTATAGTTTGAAATGAAGGGATATTATTCGGAAGTTTATGAAATTATTTTAACTAAGTATTTATATTTAAATGTTGTTGATGATTTCATTTTTTTTTGTTGAGGAATCAGAATAAATAGAGTCATGATACCACCAAGTACGGCACTTTTGGTAATATTTCTCTACTTATTCTTTGGGCTTGTTATATTGACTAATATTGAGGAGATTCTTGATTATGATGAATTTAAGTAAACGGATTAGTAATAGCATTTGGTATGAGATATTTGGTAATATTTTTCCAGTTGCTCCTATGACTCATGATATTGAATATTCTGATGGAACGAGTACGACCTATGAGCACTGAATAAATGGGTTAATAACACGCGATGATATGAGACACCATTGTGATATTTGTTCGGTTATTCCATGCTCATGGATGACAGTCATACGAGGATGAGCATGATGAGACTATGAGGTTAAGCTCGCTACATGAGATAAGCTTCATACCTATTATCATGTGTCGGCATATTTATGTTTGTGTGTCGGCTATTATATATAGGTAGTATATGTTTGTCTATCACTAACAAACTCCTTTTATGATTCGGGAGTGATCCAGATTAGGCCAGCATTCACACTGGTTTCCCGATTGTAAGCTCATGCTCCAAATCTGTGACACCTTATATTTATAGCTTTGTGACATCGCTGCGTGCAGTCATCCCTAAGTCACCAAGGCCAGGCGTTTGTTACTATAGGGGCATTTGCCAAGTCGAAACCTAGTTGAGCCTTGCGTAGACGAGCACATAGGTGGATCTTGTCACAATTCTAAGGAGTGGTAACCGAAAACTGTAGGAGTCATGTCAGACAAACCCACGTATGGCTCCTGGAGCAAGTAAATATGTTGTCAGTCTATCATCTAGTTCTGGTATGTGTGATAGATAGATACGTATTATTGATACTCTTTATGTGAGAAGATATGCTATGATTATACTTGAGACCATGCCCAGTGTATTGTCAATTCCCGTATCTTACATGTATATGATAGATAGGCAGAGGACCTATCCTTTTCAAGCAGACGACCTACTCTTTATTGATTGAATATATGGATGTATTTATTTTATTCTATGAGTTCGACAAACGCAGGAATGCCTACTTTGTAGATTTTTAACCATACTTTCTATATATATAAAGTATATAGAAAATGAGTCATTTATATTATAGTCTCTCTTTTGTTATAGGACATTGCTATATACTAGCCCAATCTTCGTTTTTGTGATTTGAATATTTTATTATTTAAGACCAATAAATATAATTGGGCATTTCTATATGCTAGGTTGACAATACTTGATGATATCTCAAGTATTGATGTTTCTGAACATTGATGATAATTTTGATTTGGATGATTCACCCATTTGACATTGATTCTATGATTCCTTATTTGATATGATTATATACGGGAGATGACATTTTTATGCATGGTTTCATGATAGTTGTTATCTTGAGTTATTTTGATGTTATTTATCATATTATCATACCATGCATATATTGAGATATATATGTGTATTGACACCTACATTTAGACATAGTTTGACACATGTGTTATTTACATAATACTAGGGTCGGTCCAAGACATTCGAGGTTTAGGGATGAAGAGACCAGCTTGAGTTATCCAGGCATAGTGACGACCAGTTACATAGTATTGTTGTGTATCATTTTATATTAAATAGCTTCATTATATGTATGACTTTGTGATGTATTGAATATACTTTGTATTTTATTGAGCTAGTGGACATTTAAGATGATTTGTATTCACGCTGTCTTTAGTATATTTCGAACTATATTTTATCACTGCGATAATGACTCTATATTCTCTATCTTTTACTTTACATTTGTTATTGTTCTATCTTGGAGACGCACGTTTTATTGCTTTATGCCAATACTATGTACGTATAGGTGAGTTATTTATTTGATAATGAAATATATACCAGTGTTAGCCTATGTGAATTTTCATGTGTGTAAGCCCAATATCGCTTTATTCTCCATACCACCAGACAATATAACTTAGTATACTCTTCGGTTATATGATATAAAGGTGGGGTGTTTCATGGACGTTGTGTCATGGGTAAGGCCACTGCCTTGAAAGGGAAATTGGTTAAAACTATATTATAGTTTATAATTGTTGCATGATCCCAAAGTAAACTCAATGACTCTTCAAACTTATGCACAAGGTTGATGGATTTGGAGATATTTAGAAGTCACTCCCCAAGAGTTTAAAGTATATTTGAAAGATATATTTTATTTCAGATGAAACTGTAAAGAGAGGAGACAAAGTAAATAATTCTGTTTTATATAAATTTTGTATTCGTTTTTCAAAAAGAGAGAAATGAGTGAGAATAAAAATAAGCGCAAAATTGTTCTTTTGAGCCCATCAATCACAATAAATAAGTATTCCACAAATATAAATGTTTGCTTATTAATAAAGAATGCAAAAGATCAAGAAAGAAAAATACATAGATTTTTTATTGTAGTTATCCAATAATCCCCCACTGACTAAAACAAAAACCAAAGAAGTTGAATGACAAATAACCTATGCAAGAAGAAAGTTTCATGCATAAGTACCAATATTTTTTGATTGAATTGATACATAAATAAGTGAGTTTAAAACTTAATCTAAGTAGTGAATTTCTTCTTGAATTATAAAGATTTGGATTGATCAACTTAGTCTAAGTAGTGGATTTCTCTTGAACTATAAAGTTTTTAGTTGAGATCCCACAATATATACTACATTTTCAGTTTCTACAAACTCTACGATAAATATGAACTTTTAGTGGCCATTTGTCTATCTTAGGAACTCATGATTGCTCTAGAGAGCTCAAGTCTCTCATTAAAGAAGGTACACTTTCACACCTAAGTAGGTAAGTCAATCAAGTTCTCCACTCGAGCCCAACCACTATGGCTGTGGACTCATTAATTGCAAAAGGCTCAACCACCACAAAAATAAATAAGCATAATTCATCAAGTGCATCTGAAAAGAACCACTAATACTAGCTATGAATTATTTAAGAGCAATAAGGTTACCTTATATAGATCAGTTAAATCCATCAAGTGCATCTTAAAAGCACCATCAATGCTGCTTATAGATTTAGAAAGAGTAAATAGGCTTAAACTAAGATAAATAAGTCAAATCCTTCAAGCGCATCTCAAAAGCACCACTAAAACTGGTTATGTATTATATAGAAGCAAAAAAACTCAAACTTATATCATACAGTAGAATTCATCTAGTGCATCTCAAAAGCACCACCAAAATTGGTTCAAAAGCTCCACCAAAATTGGTTATGAAGTTTATAACTATGCTCAATCTAAAAAATAAGTCAAATCCATAAAGTGCATCTCAAAAGCACCACCAAAACTAGTTATTGATTTTATATTCAAGTCCAATCTAAAAAATAAGTAAAATTCATCAAGTGCATCACAAAAGCACCACCAAACTGGTTATGAATTTTATAATTGGGCTCTAATCTAAAAATTAAGTAAAATCCATCGAGTGGGTCTCAAAAGCTCCACCAAAATCGGTTATGGATTTTATAATTAGGCTCAAATCTAAAAAACAAGTAAAGTTTATCAAGTGCATCTTAAAAGCACCACCAAAACTAGTTGTGGATTTTATAATTAGGCCCAATTTAAAAATGTGCAAAATCCATCTAGTGCGCCTCAAAAGCACCACCAAAGCAGGCCATATATATAAAAAGAACTACTTGTGAAAATATTGACAAAATAAATCAAGTGCCTTTAATAAACACCACCAAAGCTAGCTATGGATTAATAATGAACATAAAATTTAAACTGGAGTTTCATAAAATGAATCCATCAAGTGCATTACAAAAGCACCACCAAAATCAGTTATGAATTCAACGGAGTAATTAACTTATAGGAGTTAAAATAAGAAGGGAAGTAACAACCATGTGGCATTGTTTGGCCTCCAGTGGGCATCCACTATATTTTTCTCTATTCTGGATTCAAATCTCAATACCCTTGAAAATTCAAGGACTAATTTCCTGGCAATCTTTTAGTGAATGGATCCATTAAGATCCTTTTTGACTTTACATTTATCATTCAATCACTCGTTTCACTAGTTTCTTGATCGCTTTATATCAACAAAAGATGTGCTTTCTCTTTCTATTATAAACTCCTGTGGAAATTCCAATATTTGTTAGTGGGGTTATTTAACGTAACTTCTCACATCATAAGTAATTGTATGTTTAATAATTCAAGAGAAACATGTTGCTCACTCCAATTTTACTACATTCATCATTTGGTTACTTATGTTATTTATTCTTATAAATGTAAGAACCATGGACAGACAACATAGATGCAATACCAAAACAATCAAATAATTCTACGAAAAACTTAATGTTGTGAGATCAACTTTTGAAAAAAAAACGTATTTTCAGTTTTTCTCACATTAAATGCAACAACCCGTATTTTTGATAATTAAAATATTAAATTAAATAAGATTTTGAAATTTAATGTTATGAGAAATTAAAATTTATGATTTATAAATGGGAAATTTTTATCATAATATAATTTAATAAGGATGATGGAAAAAGATTGACAACTGTTTAAGGTTATTGCAGTTAATGGTAACAATAAAGGTACATAAGGATTTAAATTGATGTTGTAATAAAAAGATAAATTATACGTAATTAATTGGTTAATGGAGAATGGAAACGATATATGGTGGGTAATTTATCAACCTTTGTTTGTAAACAATAGGTTAATAGTGCTGAATTATTAATGGATAACAATTTGATTTATTATTATTTTATTATTTAAACTGTTGAATAATTTGGAAATTAATGTGAATTTACTGTAATTAAATATTGCAGTTAATATAGGTGATGACCCGGAATTTTGGACAATTTAAATTGGAATATTTAGTTGATTTCAAATATTTAAAAGTTAATTTTTAACTTGAATTCAAATATTATTATTATTTAGTAATTAAGTCATTAGATTTAATAAACTGAAATTGGGTAAATTATTGACTCTTCAGTTTAAAGCCTGTTAAAAATAATTTTAAGGCTTGTAAAATTTATGTCGATATTACTGAAGACAGTAGAAGTGTTAAAATTGAATTTAAAGGTAATTTGTTCAGTTTTGAAGATATATTGTTTAAATCGATATTTAAAAATAGCCTTCCGAGGCACAATCTCGAAATTCGACGAAACCAGTTCCATTGGATCCGTAATAGTAAGTTATTACCAGATTTCAGTTTTCGTAGCGTTTGGAGTTACCGTTTCTCCGTACGGGTGAGAAACGTGTTGAAATTATAATCGATAATTTAATATTTAAACTCGATTCAAAAGGCTATCATCCACATATGACTAAGTTTGGTTCTGAAACACGTTCCATTGCGTTCGTAATGCAGGTAAAACCTCATAAACGTCTGGCGGCATGTCTGATTCGGAGTTCGAGATTTCGAGTTATGCTAAACGAGATATTTTGGAAGTTTAATAATATTAAAAATTAGAAAGTCAAACCAGCCACCCTATAATCGTACTCGAGCCACCCTACCATCTGAAATGCGCAGATCTACTTTCCCCCTTCTCGTTTAAATCACGCTTAACCCTCCTTCTGTAAATAAAAAAAAGAAATCATCTCGTTCTAGATCTAAATGAGAATCGAAAATCAATTCGAACGAATCAAAATCGTTCAAGGACAAGGGAAGGCCGTGAGTTCCTAGAGGAGTTCGGTGATGGCCTGGGGTATGCGGCTCGACTTGATGGATGGTCGCATGTGATTTGGGGGTTCGCGCACGATCTGCAACGTGGTGGAAGGCGTCTTGGCGGCAGTTGACGGCGAGGTAGGGTCACGATTGGTTGAAGGCATACGCGCACGGAGATGTTTGGAATCGAGTCTGAAGTAGTGCTGTGATGCGCGATGATGAGGCATTGGCAAACTGGGTGTTGCCGACTGGTGGCGAGCAGAAGATGAACGAGGACAGGTCCTCGTGCGGTGACGTCTCGACTAGGGTTCCATTCAATTTCGATTTAGGCTGAAAGGTATAAAAACAATTTATTCCTCGATTTAAATTTTTATATATGTATAAGTATATACAGAGAAAAAAATATATGTATATGATTGCCACAGTATTTGATTTACAGTAAAGTCTGGATGCAGATTTTATTTTTATACAGAAAACAGATTTCTAATATATATATATATATATATATTTGTATACATGCTTTTAATTTTAAATATTAAGGGCATTTATATAATTAGATTTTTGAAAATCTATAAAGAATATTTTTATAAGTATATTTATATATATATAATATTAAAGGAAAATAAAAATACAAATCCACATCTTTTAACCTACTAGGTATTTTAAAAATATGTATTTAGGGTTGTTGATTTATTTAATAAGCTTATTTAGCTATTTAGTTGATAAAAATAATTTATCAAAAGGAAAATTAGTTCAAAACTAAAATTTTTGGTTTGAATTAAAATAAATAATAATTGATTGTTCGACCAATTAGAATATTAATAAAATCATCTAACGCTTTTACAAGGTCTATAATCGTGAAGACAATAAGTCGAGATGGAAGTGGATTGCTAACAGAATCAAGGGTGAGTTAATCTCACTTATCTGGGTTTAATTTAAAATTTAAAAGGTTGAATTTAAATAATTGGTTGAATTGATTGAATTGATTGGATGTGGTATATTATATAATAATGTATAGTATATATTAGAGTGATTGATTTGCCGCAATATATAGCGGATGAGACCCTATGCGTCGCATAATAGCGGATGATATTATATAAATCCCATATACCGCGATATTCCACCTCGAAGTGGAATTGGTGTTTTATGTTGTGCTAACGTCTATGGATGCAGGGAAACAGGTTGTAGGGATCCAACTGGATTCCCCAAAATTATTTAGATTGTTTAATATTTTGTGTTATGAATATTTGGTATTCTGTGATGAATTATATTGATAATTGGAATATTGAATACTATGGTTTGCTTGAATATATTTCGGTACACTAGGTCATCAAAATATTTAGAATTGGATTTTTGGAAGAAATATAAGATTAAATTTTGGAAGCGAAATAATTATAGAATAAAAATAAGAATGAATTGTAAAGAAATAAAGTAATTTTTAAAAACTGAAGTTAAATTGTAAAGTAGAGATTTAAAACAAGTTTTAAATCAAAGTTAAATCTGGAATTCAAGTTGGTGAATCTCAGTTTTTAAACAAATAAATTTTTTAAATTTGAATTGTTTTAACAACTTGAATGTTAAAGTGCATTTTTAAATTGATTTGGATTTAAAAATGAATTTGGTTTCAAATTCCTTTAAACTTCTTTTATAAATTGAGTAATTAATTTATTTAATGAAGTAAATAAAAAGGTAGTTAATTACTGGTTGAGATTAATCAGGAGTGATTAATATTTGTGGTTAATTAATGATTAATTACTTAATGTAATTAATTTAGATTAGGATAAATTAAAATGTAATTAGAAATCATTAATTTATATAATTAATGATGTAATTAAAAGTTGATTTATTAAGATTAATTAATTAATAATAAGTGATTTATGAGAACTTAATTAATATAAGTAATTAAGGATTAATGTAATTAATTATAGTTAGTTAACTTGTGAAGTAATTAAAGATTAATTACTGTTTTTGGTTAAGAATAATTAATTTGTGTAAGTAATTAAAGATAATTACTTGAATGTAATTGAAGGATAATTAATCTAGGGTGAATAATTAAGATGGATAATGAAGGGATGATTAATTAATTGATTTGAAATTAATTAATGTCAAGTGAAGGAATCTAAGTGATTGAGGTTAGTAATTCAATTAGAAGTGATTAAATTTATTTTGGAAGTGATCAAGTTTGCTTATGGATGATTGAATGGTGTTGGAAGCCCTGAATGAGTTGATATCTCTGATATGAAATGCTTTGTAGTATTATTTGTTTGGGCGGTCAGGATATTGTGGTTATCTATCAATAATGAATTGTTGTGTAAAGGGACATCCTGTATTTAAAGTTGAAGTGTATTTCATTTGGATATCTTGGGTTAGGATGACATGAGACTCGAAGAGACCGGGGTCGGGTATTAGAAAATACCCGAAACCACTTCGAATTTTCTATAGATTAATATGCGAAATCAATAGGCTGGAATGAAATGATTTAAGTGAATTGGACTATTTAATCTAAATTTTGGTACTTGGAAAATTAATGTGTGAAATAAGTGATGTCTATAACAAATTGTGAATTTGTAAATTGATTCGAGTTACCCTGGGTTTCATATAGGTTGTATGCTTTGTATTCCATGTTAGATAGGTTTACTCGCGCTGGTTTTCAGCCTGACCCGGGTGTTACTTTGATGTAATGCTCCGGTCAGACTGAGTATTACATATTTCAGGTAAGGACGTTCTAGAGCTCAGGAGATGGGCTAGATGACAAGAACGTATGGAGTGTTTCCGCAATATTATATTGTTGTATTTATCTGAGTCATGTTGATTGTATATGTATATATGTTGTAACTATGATGTATTAAAGTGAAATTTGACAAGTACAGTTTTCCTTTGTATAACTGTTATTATTTGTTATTATATTTTATCCGCTGCGAATGTGAGATGTTGGTGTTTCTGTTCTTCTTATTCTTCCATCTCTTTCTTCTTTTTCCTAACTATCGGGAATTTTCGGGATCGAAAATTTCAGGTCGTTGCAATATATAATTGTAGAATATGAATGTAATAAAATGTAAACTAATGTTAATTTTATTCACAAGGTAATAGTTGACTCAATAATAAAAGAATTTAATTGAAAAAAAATTAACTGGTATTTTATGTCAGTTGAAATTGAACGCTGAAATTTATGCAAAAGTTACATATTGGATTTAACATGGAACATTCATTTTAAAAGATTATAAATTCCTGGTTAATCAATAATGATGAAATTGTCAATTACTAAATTTAAATTAAAAGAGATAAAAAATTAATTAATTGACGTGTAAAAATAGCCATTTTGGCCACTGTCCCGGATTATGATGAAACCAGTTTCAACGTATCCATAACAGTGAATTATTATAGGATTTCAAATTTCGCAGCGATCAGACTTGGCTGTGCGAGCTTGAAACGCCTAGAAATCAATTAATAGAATTTAAATGAATATAATTTAATTTTGAAAGCTAACTTCTGCATACAACGGAATAATGGTTTGAAACTAGTTCCATTGAGTTTAAGTAAAAAACATATATTTCGATATATTGGATGACCAACTCTCATTTTGGGAGCGGAACGGGCTTTTTGGGTCGTGTTATCGTTTCGAACCAATTCAATCTGTCCATTCATTTTTCTCCATCCTTATATACATACATATATATAGCCTATTATAAACCTAATAGTTTCTTATTTTCTTTTTCTGTACATATCTGTTCATTCATCTTTTCCTCCTCCTCAAAATGTCAGAACATCAAAAAAACCAATTCCCAATTCCAAAATCCTTATTTCAAATTTCAAATCAAAATCAAAATTTCAAACTATGTCAAATTATATATCGTTGGAAAGCCCTCGACAAGCATAATCTAGATCTATAATTCGTTTTTGCAGTCGAATCATGGTTTAGCTAGAAATCAGCAGTTTATTCTCGGTCGTCCATTCTAGGGTTAGAACTTTAACGGTGGATCTTCGACTATTTGGCGATCGGTGGTGCTGCGATGAAGAGTACGCTAAGAGGAGTCGATCCATGGGTTTACATTGTGTCATAGGTGCACAAAATAGCTATGAACGGCGCGATAGTGGCGGCGGCGGCGGCGATTCCCCACCAAGGCATTGTAGGTGGTCATGTGTAGGTCATGGAGGCGGCCTGGGGCATGGTGTGACGCGGTGTGCCTTAATCTGGTTGAAGATGAAGCAAGCAGTCGCGATTCGTGAGTTAAAGTGGCAGCTGCATGCTTATTTGTGATGCTGTAGTCGAGCATGCTAGGGTTCTGGAGGTTAGAGAATTACGTGATTGCCCTTTATTTTTAAATTTAATTTAATGTTTAAAACATCTAACACACATAACTTTTTCATACGAGTTTGGATTTGGATGCGATTTTCTACGTTGCAATCGTACCGAAATTTCGAACAATCTAGAACTAGTTTAGCTGAACTCTGAGACTGTTCAAATTTTAGGCTTTATATGGATTTTTAACCGACGATAAATTAAAGGTAAGTGTTTAACCCACTCGCAAATACTAAAGTGTCTTATATTAGTTAAATTAAATTTATGATGTGATTAGAAATTTATTGATTATTGTTTGGTGGTTTAAATTGTCATTTAAATTTAATTTGAATTTATATTAAATTAAATTACCATTTAAATTAATATTGAATTTATATTGCTAGTTAAACACCTAATAATGATAACCAGTCATTTGTTGTGATTAATTGGCTGATTTGGATGATAATTGTGATGGATGTTTATTGGTTGACATTTTTGGATGATTTGATGTTTATATCTCTGTTATCACTGTGGGCTGAAATGATACATACCCGAATGATCTTAAAGATTAGGGAAAATCGTTATGGGTTGAAACGATAAACCCACATGATTTTATTCATTTGTAAATTACTGATTCAGGATACAGACTGAAATGATGTATACCCAAAAAACTTAACTATTTTTGGGTTGAAATGATACATACCCTATCACTTGGCCATAGGGTAAAAAACTATATACAGTCATCGTTGGTTGGTTTCAAATTATTTTCTAAATAGTAAAGTATGTTTGATTTTTAAATTTTTTTAAATCTATATTTGGAAAATAATTTATTTTATATGTTTTAAAGTTTCAAAATTATAAGTTGATATATGGAGGATCGATTTCACCCTAGAGGGGGGTGAATATGGTGACAGTATTAATTTTAAAAATTAACTGCGGAAGCTTTTAGAATAATTTCAACATAGATCATAGAATAATAGTAGCACAAATAATAGCAGAATAATAAAATGCAGAAATAGAACGATACAGAATTTACCCGGCTTTGGCAAAACACTGCCTACGTGCTGCCCCCAAGGTTTCTACTAGAAATTAAGTAGTCACATGCTTACACACGTAAACTCGTGACATCCGCTAATGACTAACCTAACTCTACGCTCAAAACTCTGCCACAACTCAGCCACTGAGTTGCGAATTCTCAAACTACGCCATGTAGTTTGTCGTCTAGTCACAGGACTAGAAATTACAACGGTTTAAGAAAAGAAATACAAATTTAAAACAATTAAAACTAAAACAAAAAATGTCGGCCCCCTTTTCTTTTTACTTGGTCCATTTCCCTTTTTAACTTATTCGGCCTTTCCCTTTAGTTGAGATAATGGTAGCTCGTTCCTCTTTCTATTGAAATTAGGGTTTTTAGAAATTCGTAGATCGCGACTGTAAATTCTCAATTGAATTCGATTTTCTTGCTCTGTTGGTTGATCGTCTCTTGAGATGATTTCGGCCGCTTGATTGAGTTCGTCTCTGCTTCGATTAGGGTATGTGATTTTTTGCTTTTGATTTCTGGTGTCAATACTTGAACTCGATGATTTTGGAACTGCCGATGATGTTGTGCATATATATTTCGATGCCCTTGAATTTTTGTTCGTACCTATTTGATTGAATTCGTCACTTGAGTATTCTCGGTCATTTGATTTTGTTTTAATGCTATGGATATGTTCTGACTTGTTCATATCGTATATTTCCTTTACTTCACTATCACAGTTTTAGCTTGAAACTGTCCGATCCTTCCATGATCGTTACGGTAGTAACTTTCCTATTTTATTTTGGATTTGATTTTTGACTTTTTCAATTTGTACACACACTTGATTTCTGACTTGGTCATCTGGTTTTGAGAATGCGACTTCATCCCATTGCGTTGATATCTAGCAGCAGTAACTTCACTGAATTGTAACTATGCCCTGTCTGGTTCATTGATCTGTATTTGATGATTTTTGACTTCACTCTATGATTTCATGAATTTTTGCTGGCCTCGGCATTGACTTAAGATTTTATTTAACTGTGTGCTTGATTACTTGCCGCTGCACGTTGCTATGTAGTGCCATTGTTGTTCTGTTGCTCCATGTTGATCTCTTTATATTTCTGTTCATTGTGCATTGTCGTTGTATCACTTGAGTCATTCAGTTGGCATTTATGTTTCATGAATACTTGCTGCCTGGACCTATTGCACTATAACTATTGAGGCAGTGGCATTGATATTTGAATCTTCACTTTCTCTTCATTATTGAGGCTATACTTTGTTTGCTGCATTGTTTATTTGCATATCAGATTATACTTGTTGTTGCAGTTCCATCTGGTTCGGTATTGTCTCGAACTTGATACTGTCTAGCACTTCAATGTTTGAAATGCTTATAAACTTGGATTCTTTGTGTACTTGTCTCTGTCGAGTCCAATACTTTTTGAAGTTTGCATCTGTTAGTGGTTCTCTGTCTTGTTCAAAAGTGATACTTTCATTTATGTCTTCATGTATGCTTGTTGGTCTGGTTCATCTTGTAGTCTTCACTTTAACTTTGAACTGTTTGCATTAATTTTGGTTGTTGTGTTGATCTTGCTTGTTACCTGGTCGACACTTCCAGTTCACTAGTCCTGTAACTGTGTCGAGTTGTTGTATCCTTTGTGCATTGTTGCTATTCTTTGGTGCACTATGCTTATGTATGACACTTGAGGCAGTGCCATTGTAATTTGCGTCTGCATTGTATTTGAGTGCATTTTGTAGTAATACTCCTTTCATTCTGGTTTCTCTATCTTTGATGTTGAGGCCTGTATTTTGATTCTGGTTTGAGGCTGCATATATGAGTCTTGCTTACAGTAGAATTGAGTTGTACTATTGCCTTTGTTCTCGAGTATGATACTTGCACTTGTCCTGTCCATTGCCCTTTTTCATATTGATCAAGCATTTTCACTTGTGACTGTATTGTCATGTTGCAATGATGATGCTCTGACCATTTTATTGCATTTGGATTTGTTTTTCGAATTACACCTGAGTTGAATCTAGTTTGTAGCTCGGATTTGACCTTGTGCTGAAAGTTGTGACATTATTTTATTGCACTTGAGTTGAAACTGGTATATTGGATTTGACCTGTGCTCACCTGTACCTGTAAATCAATCAAGTGTATATTTTGGTGTGCACGGCCTTATGGCATATACAGTGATACACTGTGTATGTCACAAGCTGTTCGTGTATGATGGATTAAATGATGACGAACAACCCAAATAACGAAGGCAAATATTATTTTCAAAATTCACTTTTTATTTTATAATGCAAAAATATTTCCTTTTCAATTTTACTGCGTCAAAAATTATTTTAGCAGATTTCTCAGATGCTGGATTCACATTGGAATAAAGTTAAAGATCAGTACGAGCTGAGTGAATGAGTGATATGTAGTGAGGTGTAATGTGAATTGTAATTTGATCAATTTTGTATTGTAATTGAAATTGTATATAGTGAAAGCTTGAAATTTGTACTACATAAAGATTTGTAATAAATATTTGTTTGAATAAATTTTTTGTTTGAATCCAAATTCTGTGTTATTTATTTTATTCAGCAAATATTTATTTAATCTGTGAAAAATAAAATAGTTCATTAAAAAATACATTTAAATATATATATACATATGTTTATTATCATCAAACAAAAATCATAACATATGAATCATAACTAATCGCATATTCAACAATCTCACCCTTTTGATGATAACAAACATATATTTAGGATTTTGAAACATATTAAATGTATTTGATGATTCCACTTGCTCCCCTAATTTGATTCCACTTTCTCCCCCTATTTGAATGCTTCATCTTTAAATCCAACATTTATTATATGCATAAGAGTATTTATTTGCCAAAATCCAACATTTCTCTCCCCTTTTGTTATCAGCAAAAGAGTAAAAGTGTCATGGAAATAGAGATAAGGTGATTGATAGTAATATAACATATCGAATATAAATATGAAATTTAAATAGAAAATCAAACAAAAAAAATCATAACTATTCTTGTTAGGCGCATATTCCATTTTTAGGGATGATGGGAATGTATCACATAATATCATATAGTTGTGTTTAGTTGTGGTATATTTCTATCAGAAATTTGAATTTCTACTAGCCATGCATAACCGTTAGGACTTTTAAATGAGGTTAGTAGTATTCCAATTTTATTTAAAAAAACAAATGAATTAAAGTATCTTCTAACCACGCATAACCATGAGGACTTTTAAATGGAATTAGAATCAACTTGTTTATTTAATAAATTAATTTTGAAATGCGTTCCATACATGCATAACCGTGAGGACTTTTAAATGAGCATGGAAGCACATATCAAATTCCAAGTAATTCACCCATGCATAACCGTGAGGACTTTTAAATGAGAGTGAATGCTTTGGATTTTATTTTATTTTATAAAATGAAAAATGAATGATTCCTGATTAAAATACCACATGTCGACAAACTATATTGAATTTTTGATGAGCGATGATCGATAGAAATATGATAGAATTAGAAATGGTCATGAAATCTTTACCCAACAAAAATTTTATAACTCTTGTTTGAATTTCTAAAGAAATTTACTAAATATACTGTCTTGAGTAATAATGTATGATTAGTATTAACCCTCATCATTTTCTCAATCACTATTTACCTTTTTGATAATTAGTAGGGGGATAGATTTGTTAAATAGGCAAAAAAAATCAAATTTCTAAAACACCTAAACTGAGACGTAGTTTGCAGAAACTATTTTCTAGTATGGGTTTTGTAAAGATGTCTGCCAATTGAGAATCGGTTGAAATAAAATTTATGCTGATATTTTCTTTGGAAATATGATCTCTAATAAAATGATGTCTAACATCTATATGTTTTGTCCGTGAGTGATGCATAGGGTTATTTGTGAGATCAATTGCGCTTTTACTATCGCACATTAGTGGTACACGTTTAAAATTTAGACCATAGTCTTGCAAAGTCTGTATCATCCATAAGATTTGAGCAGAGCAACCACTTAGAGCAATATACTCTACCTCTGTGGTGGATAATGCAATACAATTCTATTTTCTGCTTGACCGGGCTACTAATGAATGTCCTAACGTAAAACATGCTCCACTAGTGCGTTTTCTATCAACTAAATTTCCAGCATAATCTGCATCTGAAAAACCTTTTAATTCAAAGTTTTCGTTTGTTGGATACCAATGACCAAACCGTGTAGTGTGCAACAAATATCTTATAATTCTTTTAACAGCTTTTAAATGAGATTCTTTTGGGTTAGATTGAAAACGTGCACACAAGCAGACAGAAAACATGATGTCAGGTCTAGAAGCGGTAAGATAAAGGAGTGATCCAATCATACCTCTGTATTGCTTTTGATCAACTGTCTTACCTTTTTCATCCTTGTCAAGTTTAATTGTTGTACTCATGGGGGTTCTTGCTGGTTTAGCATCTTTCAATCCAAATTTGTTGATAATTTCCCTAATATATTTCGTTTGAGAATTATCGCTTTGTTTGATTTGAAATCCTAAAAAGAATTTTAACTCTCCAACCAAGCTCATTTCAAACTTTACCTGCATGACTTTTTCAAATTTCTCATACAATAACTTGTTAGTAGCACCATAAATGATGTCATCAACATATATTTGAACAATCAAAAGATCATCGTTTTCATGCAACAGAAATAGTGTGGTGTCTACAGAGCCTTTTTTGAACCCATTTTCAAGGAGATAAGTACTAAGGCATTCATACCAAGCTCTAGGAGCTTGTTTTAATCCATATAATGCCTTTTTAAGTTTATATACATGGTTTGGATATTCATGACTTTCAAAACCTTCAGGTTGTTCAACAAACACATCTTCTTTTAAAATTCCGTTAAGAAAAGCACTCTTAATGTCCATTTGTCTTGGTTTAAATCCTTTGTTGCAAGCAAAAGCAAATAATATTATAATTGATTCTAGTCTAGCTACAGGTGCAAAAGTTTCATCAAAGTCAACTCCTTCAATTTGATTGTATCCTTTAGCGACTAGTCTAGCTTTATTTCTAATTACATTTCCAGATTCATCATATTTATTTTTAAAAATCCATTTTGTTCCTATAACTGGATAATCCTTAGGTCTAGGTGCTTGACTCCAAACATTATTTCGTTCAAATTGATTTAGCTCTTCTTGCATGGCCATAAACTAGTTTTCATCATTAAGAGCTGAATCTATGTTATTTGGTTCTATTTCTGGAATAAATCCACTATATAAGCACAGATAACATAGATTTCTAAAGGAGGAACGAGTCTGTATACCTGCTATAGGGTTTCCTATTACCTATTCTGGAGGATGGTCTGCTTTGAATTCCAGTTTCTCTGGATCTAGATTCCTTCGGACTTCTTTAGTTGTGGCAGTTTCTCTGGTATCAGCAGTTTCTTTTGGTGCTTCATGCTCATCTTTTTCCTTCTCCTCTTCAACATTGCTTTTGGATGTTTCCTGATCATCAATGCCTTTATCAAATTTCACATTGATTAACTCCACGATTGTTTTAGTCTTTTTGTTGTAGACTCTATAAGCTTTGCTTCTCGAAGAGTATCCCATGAAGATGCCCTCATTAGCTTTTGCTTCAAATTTCCTAATTGATCACCTGTATTGAGAATATAGCAAGGACATCCAAACACTTTGAAGTAAGCAATGTTTGGTTTATTGTTGAACCATAGCTCATAGGGTGTTTTGTTAAGAATCGGTCTAATCATAACTCTATTCATTACATAACAAGCTGTATTTACTACTTCTGCCCAAAAATGCAAAGGTAGTTCATACTCATTTATCATAGACCTAGCCAACTCTTGCAAAGTTCGATTCTTTCTCTCAACTACCCTATTTTTTTATGGAGTACGTGGTGTAGAGAATTCATGTTTGATTCCATTTTCATCACAAAAAATTTCAAATTCATGATTTTCAAATTCTCCACCATGATCGCTTCTTAGTGACATAATAGAAACTTCCCTTTCATTTTGGACTAATTTTGTGAAATTCTTGAAGTATGAAAATGTTTCTGATTTCTTAGCTAAGAAATATACCCATGCATATCTTGAGTAATCATCAACTGTTACAAAACAATATTTCTTACCTCCTAAGCTAGCAATGTCATTAGGTCCGAAGAGATCCATATGAACTAGTTCAAGTACTCTAGAAGTGCTTACACTGTTTTTGGCATGAAATGATGATTTTTTAAGTTTTCCCAAAGTGCATGCTTTACAAATGTTTTCTGTTTCAAACTCATGTGAAGGCAACCCTCTTACCAAATTTTTCCTTTCTAATTTGTTTAGCAAGTTCATACTAGCATGCCTTAAACGTCGCTGCCATAAATTTACTTCCATATCCTTAGCTACCAAACATTTAGAGAGGGTGAGATCATCAAAAGATGGGGAATATATATTACCATTCCTCTTACCTAAAAATAAGATTTATTTTGATGATTTGTCAACAATTTAGCACAAGTCAGAGTCAAAAATAACATTCATACCTTTATCACATAGCTGGCTGATTGATATCAAGTTGTGGTGCAGATTTTCAACATACAGTACATCATTCAAGGTAAATGTATTGTTACCTACTTTACCTTTTCCAACAATTTTACACTTGTCATTGTTACCCATTGTGACCCTGCAACCTTTGTACTTTTCTAGGCTAAGGAACCTTGATTTATCGCCTGTCATGTGTCTGGAACAGCCAGAATCCAGATACCATTGTTGTTGTTCCTTAGCCTTCCAGCATACCTACACGAGAAAAGATTTTAGTGACCTATTTGTTTTTATAGGTCCAAAATTGTTAATGGCGGAATTTTATGAAAGATAATTTAGTGGAGACTCAAACTATTTATATATGTTCCTTTTGGCACCCAAATTTGTTTTACTTTGAGAGATTTTATATTTGTGCCTTTTGGAACCCGAATCGGTATAGCTTTCACATGTTTGGGTTTATACCAACAACTATTTTGATTGTATCCAAATTTTCTACAAATTGTGCATAATGAATCGACCTTATTAATTTGATTTCTATAATTTTGAAATTTGTTATATCCAAGTTCTTGCCTAAATGTATTAATAGTTTGTTTCCCTAATAGCATATTCAATGATTTTTCTACTTTTGAAAATTTATCTAAAGTCGTTGATAGTTGTAGGACTTGGGTTTTGAGATATTCATTTTCGTTTAACAGTTGTGTGCACTTTTTAATAGAATTTTCTCTTCTTTTTTTCACTTTCTTTCAAAAACAGAATTTCGTTTTCAAGCGATTTAATTTTGTTTTCTGATTTTTTAATCTCTTCTTCGAATGTTGGGCACTTATCACACTTAGGGATTCTGCTTTGATAGGTTTTAACTAATTGGTCAAGTTGTTTATTTAAATCAATCAAAGTATCCTTTTGTGATTCAAGTTCGGCATACTTTTCCCTAAGTCGTTCAAAACAGCCCTTTACTTCGTGAAAATATATAAGTAAGTCTGAATGTGAAAGTTTTGATACCTCACTTGGCTCGTCATCATCACTGTCAGTTACTTCACCATGAAGACATAGATTCATCATCATCAATTTCATCCCAAGTAGCCGCAAAACTTCTCCTCTTCAGTTTCTTTCCTTGGTTTGATCGATTTTGAGGACAATTCGGCTTGATATAGCCTGGTTTATTACATTTGTGGTAGATGATCTCTTATTTTTCTGAATTGTCTAGTACTTTGTTTATTCTGCTCTTAACTTGATGATTTTTGGTCTGATTGCCATATTTGCGATTCCACGTTTTGAATCTCTTTATTAATAGTGCTAATTCAGCTTCACCATCATCATCGTCTTCATTTTTAGTTGTTCCTTTGAGAGCAATTGATTTCTTTCGAGTATCGCCTCCTTCTCGCTCTTCCTTGAATTTTATTTCTAGCTCATAAGCGGTGAGATTTCCAATGAGCTCTTCCACCTTGATTTGTTTCAAATCCTTTGATTCTTGAATAGCTGTCACTTTTGCTTTAAAACTTCATGGAAGAACTCTGAGGATTTTTCGGACTATCTCCAACTCTGTGTATGATTTTCCAAGAGCCTTTGATTTGTATACTATATTGGAAAGTCATCCATACATCTCTTTGACATTTTCTTCCTTTGCCATTGTGAAATTGTATTATTCGCTGCTTAGCATGGCAAGGCGAGATTCTTTGACTTGAGATGTTCCTTCATGAGTCACTTCGAGCGTGTGCTATATTTCCTATGTAGTTAGACAATGTGAGACACGATCAAATTCAAATTGATCCAATGAACAGATAATAGAATTCATAGCTTTAGCATTAGCATTTTGTAATTTATTTTCTAGCTCTATCTATTGATCCATCGGTTTATCTATTTCCTGATTGTCTACGATTATAGTTGGTGCTCTATAACCTGTCTCAATAATGTTCCAAGCGTCTATAGTTTTCAAAAAAAAATTCATTCTATTTTTCCAGTAGGCATATTCACCATTGAACATTGGTGGTCTAACTATGGACTGACCCTCAGCAAAAGCATTATTAAAAGAAGCCATTTTAAAAATTCAACTTTTTAAAACAAAAATTGATTTTTGAAAAAATCAAATTTTTAAAAACAAAAATCGACTTCTATTCCTAGCTCCGATACCACTTGTAGGATCGATTTCACTCTAGAAGGGGGGTGAATAGGGTGACGGTATTAATTTTAAAAATTCATTGCGGAAGTTTTAGAATAATTTCAACACAGATCGTAGAATAATAGTAGCACAGATAATAGCAGAATAATAAAATGCAGAAATAGAACGACACAGAATTTACCCAGCTTCGGCAAAACCCTACTTACGTGTTGCCCCCAAGATTTCTACTAGAAATTAAGTAGTCACACGCTTACAAACGTAAACTCGCGACACCCGCTACTGACTAACCTAACTCTACGCTCAAAACCTTGCCACGACTCAGCCACTAAGTTGTGAATTCTCAAACTACGCCACGTAGTTTGTCCTTTAGTCACACGACTAGAAATTACAACGGTTTAAGAAAAGAAATACAAATTTAAAACAATTAAAACTAAAACGAAAATTATGGGGCCCTTTTTCTTTTTAATTGGCCCGTTTCCCTTTTTAACTTATTCGGCCTGTTCCCTTTTGTTAAGATAATGGTAGCTCGTTCCTCTTTCTACAGAAATTAGGATTTTCAGAAATTCGTAGATCGCGATTGTAAATTCTCGATTGAATTCGATTTTCTTGCTCTATTGGTTGATCGTCTCTTGAGATGATTTCGGCCGCTTGATTGAGTTCGTCTCTACTTCGATTAGGGTATGTGATCTTTTTCTTTTGATTTCTGGTTTCAATACTTGAACTCGATGATTTTGGAACTGCCGATGATGTTGCTTATATACAATTCGATGCCCTTGAATTTTTGTTCGTATCCATTTGATTGAATTCATCACTTGAGTATTCTCGGCCATTTGATTTTGTTTTAATGCTATGGATATGTTCTAACTTGTTCATATCGTTTATTTCCTTTACTTCACTGTCACGGTTTTAGCTTGAAACCGTTAGATCCTTCCTTGATCGTTACGGTAGTAACTTTCCTATTTTATTTTGGATTTGATTTTTGACTATTTTAATTTGTACACACACTTGATTTCTGACTTGGTCATCTGGTTTTGAGAATGCGACTTCATCCCATTGCGTTGATATCTAGCAGCAGTAACTTCACTGAATTGTAACTATGCCCTGTCTGGTTCATTGATCTGCATTTGATGATTTTGACTTCACTCTATGATTTCATGAATTTTTGCTGGCTTCGGCATTGACATAAGATTTTATTTAACTGTGTGCTTGATTACTTGCCGTTGCATGTTGCTGTGTAGTGCCATTGTTGTTCTGTTGCTCCATGTTGATCTCTTTGTATTTCTGTGCATTGTGCATTGTCCTTGTATCACTTGAGTCATTCAGTTGGCATTTATGTTTCATGAATACTTGCTGCCTGGACCTGTTGCACTATAACTATTGAGGCAGTGGCATTGATATTTAAATCTTCACTTTCTCTTCATTATTGAGGCTATACTTTTGTTTACTGCATTGTTTATTTGCATATCAGATTATACTTGTTGTTGCAGTTCCATCTGGTTTGGTATTGTCTCAAACTTGATACTATCTGGCACTTCAATGTTTGAAATGCTTATAAACTTGGATTCTTTATGTACTTTTCTCTGTTTCGAGTCTGATACTTTTTGAAGTTTGCATCTTATAGTGGTTCTCTGTCTTGTTCAAAAGTGATACTTTCATTTATGTCTTCATGTATGCTTGTTGGTCTGCTTCATCTTGTAGTCTTCACTTTAACTTTGAACTGTTTGCATTAATTTTGGTTGCTGTGATGATCTTGCTTGCTACCTGGTCGACACTTCCAGTTCACTAGTCTTGTAACTGTGTCAAGTTGTTGTAGCCTTTGTGCATTGTTGCTATTCCTTTGGTGCACTATGCTTATGTATGACAGTTGAGGCGGTGCCATTGTAATTTGCGTCTGCATTGTATTTGAGTGCATTTTGCAGTAATACTCCTTTCATTCTGGTTTCTCTATCTTTGATGTTGAGGCCTGCATTTTGATGTTCTGGTTTGAGGCTGCATATATGAGTCTTGCTTACAGTAGAATTGAGTTGTACTATTGCCTTTGTTCTCGAGTATGATACTTGCATTTGTCCTGTCCACTGCCCTTTTTCATATTGATCAAGCATTTTCACTTGAGACTGCATTATCATGTTGCATTGATGATGCTCTGACCATTTTATTACATTTGGATTTGTTTTTCGAATTACACCTGAGTTGAATCCAGCTTGTAGCTCGGATTTGACCTTGTGCTGAAAGTTGTGACATTATTTTATTGCACTTGAGTTGAATCCGGTATATTGGATTTGACCTATGCTCACCTGTCCCTGTAAATCAATCAAGTGTATATTTTAGTGTGCACAGCCTTGTGGCATATACAGTGATACACTGTGTATGTCACAAGCTGTTCGTGTATGATGGATTAAATGATGACGAACAACCCAAATAACTGAGGCAAATATTATTTTCAAAATTCACTTTTTATTTTATACTGCAAAAATATTTCCTTTTCAATTTTACAGCATCAAAAATTATTTTTGCAGATTTCTCAGATGCTGGATTCACATTGGAATAAAGTTGAAGATCAGTACGAGTTGAGTGAATGAGTGATATGTAGTGAGGTGTAATGTGAATTGTAATTTGATCAATTTTGTATTGCAATTGAAATTGTATATAGTGAAAGCTTGAAATTTGTACTATTTAAAAATTTGTAATAAGTATTTGTTTAGATTTGTAATAATATTTGTTTGAATAAAATTTCTGTTTGAATTCAAATTCAGTGTTATTTATTGTTATTCAGTAAATATTTATTTAATCTGTGAAAAATAAAATAGTACATTAACAAATACATTTATTTATATATATACATATGTTTATTATCATCAAACAAAAATCATAACATATGAATCATAACATAATCGCATATTCAACAATATATGGTTTTAAATGTAGTTTTAAGATTTTAGCTTATAAATTTATGTATTTTTTAAAATATACATATATATATATATATATATATATATATATAGTTAAATAGTTTAAAATTTAATTCAATAAAACATTTAATATAGTTTTAGTATATATATTTTAATTTTAATTCAACATAATAAATATAGTTTTAAGACAACATATATATACTTTCATAACAACTTTGGTAGATAAATGATTTGTGAAGAATTTTGGATTTTATAATTGGTTGTAAGGATTTTTATATTGGATTTTATAAAAATAAATTTTATAAAAGATTTTTATAAAGTACTTTATAATGGATTTCTAAAAGGGATTTATAAAAGGTTTTAAAGGATTTATAAATGGACTTTATAAAAGAACTTGTATAAAGGGATTTGGAAGCATATAAAGGAGTTTGTGTAAAAGTTTATGATATAGGGAAGAGTTGTAAATTTTTTAGGAATTTATAAATAGTTTTATAAATGTTTTTAAAGAATATAATAGTTTATAAATGGTTTAGAAGAGATTTCTAAATTATTTTTAAAATTGATTGAAAGAAATCTTCCTTGGAATTTATGAATATATTTATACTTTTGGAAATAAGTATATGGATATCTTGGTATGAAGGTATAAAATGTTTTCTGGATTTATTATTAAAAAAGTTTTATAAAAATGGCCACGGTGTGAAAAACGTAAATTTTTGGTTGTGAAAGGGACCGAGGTCGGATATTGTCATACTTTTTTCCGATTCCGAAACCACTTTAACAACTGTGCACATGCTGAAGAATCCAGAATGAAGTAGGATGGTTTGGCGGACGCTACTGTATGAGGTATAAACAAAGCCCTGACCCACCAGGGTCAGCTTGATATGACTAAAATAGGAGCTATACCGGGCCAAGTGAGGTCGCTCCTCCGATCGGTCACATTTCTTCGATAATTTGTTACTTTGTGATTGATTTGGTGGCCACCCCTCGATTTGATAATGGGAGTGTGTTTCGAGATGGGCGGTAGTAGCTGCTTTGCGTTACCACCAGTGTGGGAGTGCAAAACGGTAGAATCCTACCTTAGGCATTACCTTACGTGCCTTGTCAAATGCCTTTTCGAGCCTGCTACGATGTAATGGCCCATTTTTCCGTACCCTTTGAATCGACAAAAACCACACATGTCCAACTCAAATTGCATGAATAAGCGGATCATTAAGGGTAGAATGAAAATAAAGACAGAACAGAATCTCACACGAATGGAATAACATATTTTATTTCAATAATAATCTTTACAAGGGAAAATTTTAAAATACAATATCAGAGTCTAACCTAGATTCAGCCTAGACAATTATAACACATGCCCTTACAAATGCTGACAAACATCAAACAAAACTAACAAACCACAGCGGATAATAGAATACGTACATACGATGATGAAGATCTCCAACTCTCCTCTGGAAACTCCAACCATCTTCATCTCAACCTAAAACTACTCGGATCTGACCCGAGTATTAAAAATACTCGGATCAGGCTTGATAAACCAGCGTGGGACACTCGAACTTTAAAATGACTATGTTATCAAAACCTTTGAAAAGAAGGGTATCTCATAAGACCACGCCCACACATAAACACGGATGGGTTTTAACCTTATGATAACCAAAACACTTTATACCAAAATACTCTTGATATTATTTTTAATGACATTCTTTTGAAAACACTTTTCAAATAAACTTATTCGAATAAGGTATCAATATTTGGACTAAGTCTAACGGAATATATCCAGACTGGCTCAACAGAATATACCGAATGGAATATATGATACCAAAAGGGGTAGCTGAAATGTTTGCTAGTCATTACAGCTATTTTGGCAATACAATCAAAATCGTAAATCTCGTAGGGATTGGATTTCCAACATGATAGGGAACTTGTGACCTTTTTCTCCGATCCACACATAACAAACATAGTTCCCACGGTGCCTTAATCGCTTTTCTCAAACTAGTCACTTAGACCTATACTTGATACACTACAACTGATAACCGGTAGTTCCCTGCTTTTCTCAAGTTAACCTCTTTATCCACATGGGTCAATGAATACCTTGAGGCCCAGACGTATCTGGTACCTAGGGCTCAGAACATCTGATAACCCAAATCATTACTATCCGAAATGCAAGCATACATCTGACCACATAGAATCCCATCATAACCGGGGTGTGAGGCTCGTGAGGCTACGCTCAATTTCTTCAAAGCCACGCTTTTCATACAAAAACATACTTTGATCATAACAGGTTCCATTTTGAATGTCACACTGCCATTCCACGTCACACGACTGATTTCTAGAAAAGTATAACTTCCTGAGCTCATATGTCTCGGGAAAGAGTGTTAAGCTAAGAGAAGTTGCCTTCTCCGCCACCTACTGATATACGTTTATAGAAACCACTCAAATATGATTTAGAATACAATGTCAGAAAAACATCCATACAAGTTCGTTCTAGGACTGAACGAAATCGAAAGCACTTTCCTCGACCATTACTAGGCGAGAAGCCCTTGCCATCCGAAAAATCTCCATCAGGAGGAGACCACTGCTATGAATAACTCTATGGTGGGGGCCAACCAGAGCATGTTCAACAAGCAGTCATCACGCAATGAAGATCCACGGTCTTCAAAAATCATCATCTTCAACAAATCTTCACTTTCGACGAAATACATTGATTCGAAGTGGTTTTCGGATAGGAATCATCCAAATCCGACTCCGGTTCCTTCGAAGCCAATCATCGATTTAAAAGATGTTAAGTTCATATGTGGATATCAATCATCAATCAATTACTTCATCTTTTATATAATCAAATATCTTTCTTAGATATATTCTTTTCAAGTTATTCTATTTCCTTTTCAAATGTATATGGAATCATTAAGCCTCGTTTATCAAATCATTTGATTTATTTAAACCTTTCTTAAATCTTGGAATAATTCTAAATCGTTTTCTCTTTTACTGAGGAAAATATTCCTAGATCATTCATTAAATCTTAATCAAAGATTTCTTATATTCAAGTTATAACTTTTAACTTACGGAAAATATTCCCAAATCATTCATTAAATCTAAATCAAATATTTCTTTCTTAACTTCAAAACATATTCTTGCAAATCGAAGATTTTCATAATAGAGCACTACTGCCACTTTAAATATGGTAAATTTCACCTCTAAGGATTAACGGCAAGTTTTACCTCTAGGGACTAATGGCAAGTTTCACCTCTAGGGACTAATGGCAAGTTTCACCATTAGAGACTAATGGCAAGTAATCCTACATCATGAAAATCTTTATCTTTAATATATTTTATTTCCAAATTAGTTTGAAGGGATTTTCGGATATGAATCACCTAAATTCGATCTCAATTCCTTTGTACAAACCATCGAATAAAAGATGTTAAGTGGTCATTTAACGTTCAAAGAATTTGTTTCTTTTCTTTTATCTTGGAAAAACTTAAATATGATCTTTTAGAACATCCAGGCTTTCCTTTCGATTTATTCCACCCCTCGCCTAAAAAGAGAAAATATAGGCCAGGTAAGTTCAGGGCATTGGTTGCTCCATCCCTAACCTTAGTTAAATACCTTATTTTATCCTCCCAGATCACACAGGCGGGTCAAATGTTCGAGTCGTTTTCACATACTCAGTTTGTTATTACATTCAGTATTCTTCTCTTTTTGTTTAAGTGGTATAAACAATTCATCTTAACCTTTTATTCAAACTCTTATTAAAACTTCCAAATCATCTTTACATTACTTAATTATTCCTTTAAAATGATTCTCAAAAGATTTAGGGAAGAATTGTTAAGTTTAAAACAACATTTCAAAAGGTTATAGAATTCGCAGCATAAAAGTGCTGCAGAAAGTGCTATATAAGCTTATTTGATTTAAACAACTTTTAAATATTTGAAAATTCATATTTTCCATTCCAAATCTCTTTTAAACCATTTTAATAGATTTATCAAATTTATTTCATATTTTTAGTCATTTAAAAGTATATTTATAAGAAATCCCCTTTTGGATTTCGAACTGCGAAATCGCGATGTTTTTAGAAAATTGTTTTAGACATATTTCAAAATCTACTTGATGAAATCTTGATTTTCTTTCTTCGTTGGAAAAATATTATCATTTTGGACCAAAAACTTTTTATTTCGAAGAAATCCGACTTATAAATCATTCTCTACATCAATTTGAAGTTACGAGTCGAAATTTAAGAACTGTCGCTACGCGGCGAGCCCCATTTTGACCAATTTTATGAATTGCTTCGAAACTTGCCCGAAACACTTCAAAATTATTTTAAACCATATTTAAACCATTTTAACTCATTTAAAGTCATTAAGAGGCTAAATAATTTCCATACACACAACTATATGGATTTAATTCTCATTTAATTAACTATGTTTACTAACCATTTCTCTTATCATTTATCAAACCAAGTTATCATCCATATTACAAACACATAATCAACCAAGTTATCATCCAATATCAACCAATATTCAACATATTAATTTCTAATTTAACATGTGTATTATCAACTTAATTTTTATTAAAATAAAACTAAGATTTGAGTACTCACCTTTTACCAAATGATTAACTTTCTACCAACATTCTTTCTAACAACAATTTACTTAAACTTCAACTAATCAACTTCTACTCTATTTCTTTTTCTTTACGCTATCGACCTCCTCTTTTAAACTTCCGAAAATCCGACATAGCTTCCATGGCACCTTACATTTGCTCCTAGCTCCTTGGAACGAAATCGGCGGCACTTCCTTCTCTTTTTCTTGCTCCGGAGCTTTCGAACATGCTTCCTTTTCTTTATAGGTTCGGCCATATCTATATCCTTGCATTCCTCCATCATTTCTTCACCTCTTAGATGTTAAACCACGTTTAAATGGTATTCTAAGGTCTTTGGCAAAGTTTGGTGGTGTTTGGAGTTGATTTGATATGGTTTTGAAAAAGTTAGTAAGTATTTGGAAGAGAATAAGAAGCCATTATAGAGGTAGAGAAAAGCTTGGAAAAGGAAGAAGAAGAAGTGAAAAAAGTGAGAAAGTTGATGTTTATTTATAGAAAAAGTTTTGGATTAACATAATATTTTGTAAAAAGACCAAAATAACCTTACTTACTTCTGAAGTAATCTTATTTTTTTAAAACACTTAGCATCACATTTCAAATCATTATTTTATGTCATTTTCACTTAGATATTAAGTAAAGTAAGTAATAATATATTTCTTTGATTTGGTGTTTCACTTTTTGCTTTGAAATGACATTTTTGTCCTTTTGTGCTTACATTTTCTTAATTGTTTTCTAGAAGTTTCTAACCTTGTTTAGTAGAAGTAAAATTGATTAGTGAATTAATTAATACTTATACTATTTGAATATATGTGTTCTTATATAAGAAAATAAAGGTGCGACGACGTTGCGACAACTTTTTAATCGACAAAACGTCGTTTTTTGAAAAATGTTTTACGGTCACATTTTTACGTTTTAGTTAAACTATTTATTTATGTAAACCAAATTAAACAATGAACTTTTACTTCTTTAAATAAATGAAAATATGTCTCTTCATATTTTAAAATCATATTTAAATAATATCAAAATCTCTAATTTTACGGTGTAAGTAAAACTGACAAAATGCGACAAAATTTGGTTATTTCTGTAAAACGATTGTTAACATACTTATAAATATTTTAATATACTTCTATTATCTTTATTAGATGTTTTCAATCAGATTTATCTTTTTAAATAAACATTTAAACCTATTTATTTAAGCATTTATTATTTTTAACAAAACTTAACTTTTGTTGATTTGTTCTAAAATCCAAATTTAAACCTTTTTTATTAATTATAAGAATGAATAATTTCTCTATTATTATCTATTATATATAACTTGTTTATTTAAGTTTTAAACCTTTTTACATTTAAAACAAATGAAATTTCTTATTTTTGAAGTAGCGAAGTTACGGGTCGTTACATTCTCCCCTACTTAAAAAAATTTCATCCTTGAAATTACCCAAAACAATAGTTTGCCTAAAAAATTTATCTTTAAACTTAAATCATATAATATACACAAATCATCCATATGAAATATCTTATTCGGTCTACTATTCGAATACACAACTTTATTTCCGATCGATCCCCCGATCCTCTAGTGTGGACTTTAATCAAGCTCTTTGCTCAGAAACCTTTGCTTTCCATGCATAGCTCTCAACTATGATAGAAAACTCAAGTACCCAATAATAAACCCTAATCAATGTTTTCTGTCAAGAATCGAGTGATAAATCCTTTTTCGAATCGGTGTAAGTACCTCAAATTTCCGAACTCGAATCTTTGATCAAAATGTGTGTGACGAAACGATCTACATATAATATATGTATTTACTTAATTTCAAAAACTTTTCATAATATTTTATCTCAAGTTTAAACATTTTATAAATGTGCTTCTTTATATAATCCCTTTAATTATTTATTTCCAAATATTTTTATTAAAGGAACATATCCCAAAGAAACCATTTTTCACTCAAAGATAATTTTTCTGTATTATAATTCCCATAATCCTTTAACTTAGTATATTTTTTATAACACCAATGTTATTTATGAATCATTTCATAAAACTATTGCTTAAATTTGTTACATCTTTTAACTTATGTAAATCAATCACATTTTAAAGATTTAAATCCAAATTTTTAATTAATGCTAGAATTCATTAATAAAACATTTTATAGGTTATAATCACATTTATAAATTATACTTATCCAATTTCATTTACTCAGAATATTTCATAATCTTTTAGTTTTCATAAATTCCTTAGCTTTGAGTTAGGTATGATTCGGAAATTTCGACTGTCCAAAATCGTCGAGAAATTATGCTTTATCTTATCAATTAGCGATCCCAATTTATCTTTAGTTTATACACTTTTATAAAGATTGCTAATCAATGATTCACGTTATTTCTTTAACTTAAGAAAATTATATAGATCGAGTAACTCCAAAACAATCTAAGGAACTGGGTATTACCAATAGTATTATATATCCTCTTAACAAGAAGAGTAATACTTAAGAGAAGTGCTTACCATCCGAATACATCACTTGCCCATTTTTAGTTTATTTTCGAGCCAATCAAATTAGTTATCATAAAATACCTCTTTTTATTTGAAATGATACCATTTTTAAAATCCTTTAGAGATTACTTTGTAAAACCTATCTTATAAATTCATTTTATTTTACATTAATTAACTTTATTTAAATTACCACAATTGTTTTAATCGAACTTAAATTCTCATTCCTTTTGTATATAACTTTCACAAAATCATTTTCTATTATTTAAATACATTTTCATCTTATATGTTCATTCCTTAAACAAATTTTATTATCAAACACCTTATAGTCAAATCGTGAAACTTAATTCATAAGGTATTTATTCCTAAACTTTTAAATCAAACAATTTATCAATTTATGATAGTAACTTAACATTATCATTTCTTAATTTATTATTTTGGAATAGGTATTAAAGATCTAAATTACCTTATCAGATTACTTACTTATCGATTATCTTTATGAAACATCTTATAGTCAAACTGTGAAATTCTAATCACAAGATGTTCATATTTAAATTTCACTAATCCTGATTTCTAACTATACATCTTTTCAAAATATATGCTTTATATTCAAAATATAATCCTAGGTAAAATTATTTCATTTACCATTTTTTTCAAAATCAGTCTGTCGGTTGGCCTTGTTTAAGTGTTTAGGTACACTCATCGATAACGGTGATCAGGCGCATCGATCAGAATCCATAAATCACTCAATAGATAAATCAACACAAAACATTTTATTAGTTACTAACAAATACGCACTCATATATAATACACTCAAACTCATTCTAGGGTGTTACTAAACCTATCTCTAATGAGTTACTCATCCTAGGGTATTACTACGCCTACCTCTGATGAGACTTACCCCTATCAGGCTTCGGTGTTCGCTCAACCAAAAGCTCTGATACCGAATGTAATGGCCCGTTTTTCCGTACCTTTTGAATCGACAATAAACCACACATGTCCAACTCAAATTGCACGAATAAGCGGATCACTAAGGGTAGAAAGAAAATAAAGACAGAACAGAATCTCACACGAATGGAATAACATATATTTTTTCAATAATAATCTTTACAGCGGAAAATTTTAAAATACAATATTAGAGTCTAACCTAGATTCAGCCTGGACAGTCATAACACCTGCCCTTGCAAATATTGACAAACATCAAAGAAAACTAACAAACTATAGCAGATAATAGAATACGTCCATACGATGATGAAGTTCTCCAACTATCCTTTGGAAACTCCAACCGTCTTCATCTCAACCTGAAACTATTCGGATCTGACCCGAGTATTAAAAATACCCGGACCAGGCTTGATAAACTAGCGTGAGATACTCGAACTTTAAAATGACTATGTTATCAAAACCTTTGAAATGAAGGGTATCTCATAATACCACGCGCACACATAAACACGGACGGGTTTTTACCTTATGATAAACCAAAACACTTTATACCAAAATACTCTTGATATTATTTTTAATGACATTCTTTTGAAAACTCTTTTCAAATAAACTTATTCAAATAAGGTATAAGTATATAGACTAAGTCTAACGAAATATATATGGACTGCATCTACAGAATGTACCGAACGGAATATATGATACCAAAAGGGGTAGCTGAAATGTTTGCAAGTCATTACAGCTATTTTAGGAATACAATCAAAATCATAAATCTCGTAGGGATTGGATTTCCAACATGATAGGGAACTGGTGACCTTTTTCTTCGATCCATGCATAACAAACATAGTTTCCACGGTGCCTTAATCGCTTTTCTCAAACTAGTCACTTGGAACTATACTTGATACACTACAACTGATAACCGGTAGTTCCTTGCTTTTCTCAAGTTAACCACTTTATCCACATGGGGCAATAAATGCCTTGAGGCCCAGACGTATCTAATACCTAGGGCTCAAAACATCTGATAACTCAAACCACTACTATCTGAAATGCGAGCATACATCTGACCACATAGAATCCTATCATAACTGGGGTATGAGGCTTGCGAGGCTACACTCAAGTTCTTCAAAGCCACGCTTTTCATACAAAACCACGCTTTGATCATAACAGGTTCCACTTTGAATGCCACACTGCCATTCCACGTCACACGACTGATTTCTAGAAAAGTATAACTTCCTGAGCTCATATGTCTCGGGAAAGGGTGTTAAGCTAAGAGAAGTTGCCTTCTCCGCCACCAAATGATATACGTTTATAGAAACCACTCAAATGTGATTTAGAATACAATGTTAGACAAACATCCATACAAGTTCGTTCTAGGACTGAACGAAACCGAAGGCACTTTCCTCGACCATTATTAGGCGAGAAGCCCTTGCAATCCGAAAAATCTCCATCATGAGGAGACCACTGCTATAAATGACTCTATAATGGGCGCCAACCAGAGCATGTTCAACAAGTAGTCTTCACGCAATGAGTATCCACGGTATTCAAAAATCATCATCTTCAACATGTCTTCACTTTCGAACGTATACATTGTTCGAAATGGTTTTCGAATAGGAAACATCCAAATCCGACTCCGGTTCCTTCGAAGTCAATCATCGATTTAAAAGATGTTAAGTTCATATATGGATATCAATCATCAATCAATTACTTCATCTTTCATCTAATCAAATATCTTTCTTAGATATATTCTTTTCAAGCTATTCTATTTCCATTTCAAATGTATATGGAATCATTAAGCCTCATTTATCAAATCATTTGATTTATTTAAACCTTTCTTAAATCTTGGAATAATTCCAAATCATTTTCTCTTTTACTGAGGAAAATATTCCCAGATCATTCATTAAATCTTATTAAAAGATTACTTATATTCAAGTTATAACTTTTAACTTAGGGAAAATATTCCCAAATCATTCATTAAATCTAAATCAAAGATTTATTTCTTAACTTCAAAACATATTCTTGCAAATTAAAGATTTTCATAACAAAGTACTACTACCACTTTAAATATGGTAAATTTCACCTCTAAGGACTAATGGATAGTTTCACCTCTAGGGACTAATGGCTAGTTTCACCTCTAGGGACTAATGGCAAGTTTCACCTCCAGGGACTAATGGCAAGTAATCATACATCATGAAGATCTTTGTCTTTAATATATTTTATTTCCAAAATTAGTTTGAAGGGATTTTCTGATATGAATCACCCAAATCCGATCTCGTTTCCTTTGTACAAACCATCGAATAAAGGATGTTAAGTGGTTATTTAACATTCGAAGAATTTGTTTCTTTTCTTTTATCTTGGAAAAACTTAAATATGATCTTTTAGAGCATCCGGGCTTTTCTTTCGATCTATTCCACCCCTCGCCAAAAAAGAGAAAACAAAGACCAGGTAAGTTCAGGGCATTGCTTGCTCCATCCCTAACCTTAGTTAAACACCTTGTTTTATCCTTCCAGATCTCACAGGTGGGACAAATGTACTAGTCGTTTCTATATACTTAGTTTGTTATTACATTCAGTATTATTCTCTTTTTGTTTAAGTGGTATAAACAATTCACCTTAACCTTTTATTCAACATCTTATTAAAACTTCCAAATCATCTTTACATTACTTAATTATTCTTTTAAAATCATTCGCAAAAGATTTAGGAAAGAATTGTTAAGTTTAAAATTACATTTCGAAAGGTTATAGAATTCGCAGCATAAAAGTGCTGCGGAAAGTGTTATATAAGCTTATTTGATTTAAACAACTTTTAAATATTTGAAAATTCATATTTTCCATTCCAAATCTCTTTTTAACTATTTTAATAGACTTATCAAATTTATTTCATATTTTTAATCATTTAAAAATATCATTTATAAAGAAATCCCCTTTTGGATTCCGAACTGCATAACTGTGGTGTTTTTAGAAATTTGTTTTAGACATATTTCAAAATCTACATGATGAAATCTTGATTTTCATTCTTCGTTGGAAAAATATTATCATTGTGGACCAAAACTTTATATTTTGAAGAAATCCGACTTATAAATAGTTCTCTACATCAAATTGAATTTACAAGTCGAAATTTACGAACTGCCACTGCGCGACGAGCTCGATTTTGACCAACTTTGTGAATTGCTTCAGAACTTGTCCGAAACAGTTCAATTTTGTTTTAAACCATATGTAAACTATTTTAACTCATTTAAAATCGTTAAGAGGCTAAATAATTTCTATACACACATTTATATGGATTTAATTCTCATTTAATTAACTATGCTTACTAACCATTTCTCTTATCATTTATCAAACCAAGTTATCATCCATATCACAAACATATAATCAACCAAGTTATCATCCAACATCAACCAATATTCAACATATTAATTTCTAATTTAACATGTGTATTATCAACTTAAGTTTTATTAAAATAAAACTAAGATTCGAGTACTCACCTTTTACCAAAAGATTAACTTCCTACCAACATTCTTTCTAACAACACTTCACTTAAACTAATCAACTTCTACTGCATTTCTTTTGCTTTATGCTATCGACCTCCACTTTCAAACTCCCAAAAATCCGATAGAACTTCCATGGCACCTTACATTTGCTCCTAGCTCCTTTGAATGAAATTGACGGCACTTACTTCTCTTTTTCTTGCTCCGGAGCTTTCCAAAATGCTTCCTTTTCTTTATAGGTTCGGCCATAACTATATCCTTGCCTTCCTCCATCATTTCTTCACTTTTAGATGCTAAACCGTGTTTAAATGGTATTCTAAGGTCTTTGGCAAAGTTTGGTGGTGTTTGGAGTTGATTTGATATGGTTTTGAAAAGTTAGTAAGCATTTGGAAGAGAAGAAGTAGCCATTAAAGAGGTAGAGAAAAGATTGGAAAAGGAAGAGGAAGAAGTGAAAAAAGTGAGAAAGTGGATGTTAATTTATACAAAAAAATTTGGATTAAAATAATATTTTGTAAAAAGACCAAAATAACATTGCTTACTTCTAAAGTAATCTTATTTTTTTCAACACTTAACATCACATTTCAAATCATTACTTTATATCGTTTTCACTTAGATATTAAGTAAAGTAAGTAATAATTATGTTTCTTTGATTCGATGTTTTAATTTTTGCCCTGAAATGACATTTTTGTCATTTTGCGCTTACTTTTTCTTAATTGTTTTCTAGAAGTTTCTAACCTTGTTTAGTAAAAGTAAACTTGATTAGTGAATTAATTAATACTTATACTATTTGAATATGTGTTCCTATGTAAGAAAATTGTGTGGATTACGATTTTCGACTCACGAAAGTCGACATTAATACGTCCACTGTACTAACTGCCAAACAATCGAAGCCGGAAAACCGAACCCTTAGGGTTTAAGAAGAAGAAAACGATAGAATAAGTAAGAAAGGAAAAAGAAGAAAATAGAAACAATATCAGAATCTCACAATCGCAGCGGAACAACATATAATAGATAAATGAATGTCTTTAAAACAAAGAACTATATCAGTTATTACATTGCATCACATTATCATTACATTATCAGAGTGTACAACAACAAACAGCTGAAAAGAAATACTATATACAAGTGATACGCTTCGCCATCCAGCTAGCCTCTTGAGCTCCACAGCACCTCCTAAATTCCAGAATGACCTGATAACCTGACTCTAGACTGCCCGTATGAAAATTGGTGGGCACCCAGAGTTTAGGAAGGAAACAATAAACTCCAAGTCAGTCATGGGACTGGTGTGAGAACTTAAACAGTTTATCTTGAAAAAACAAACAAAGAAATATTTTTAAAATAGATCGACAATGCTTTTAGAAAATGTAAGTACCATAAGGCCTCCCGCACGCACATACAATGCAAACGCAGAATCGGAGGAGATTTCTCCTTATGATAGTCAAACATGCTTGATATGCAAATTTCTTTGATATTATTATTATAAGTGCAAAGTGTAGGAAAACATTTCGAAAGTATAATATAATCTTAGCCAACATACGACCATTATCGTATGCCTACTATAGCTGCCATGTTCAATAGCAGGTTACCGCCACATTCCATGGCAGGTTATACAACTAAAACTGTACAGGGCTCGTATTGTTTCTTTGGATTTTCCAACAAATGGTCAGGCCAAGGAACTTCTCATTGCCACATGGGTACGCCTCTGGAGACACGCCTCGAGAACCTAACCGGATCTTTGCCAACATAAGGCCGGGCTACCTCTGCAAAAGTAGGTAACAATTGACACGAGTATGCCATCCTCCGGTTGTAAACCACCTTTATCCGAGGATCCTCAACCAACATCAATCACAAAGTCATATATATTTGTGACATCCACCAAAGTTAAGTATCTGGGCTCCATGCCATGATACCACTTCTATCCAAAAGGAAATGCACATACCCTAAGGGGCGCTACTCCCTAAAACCTTGCCGCATCTTTCCTGTTTTGGCCATTACCGGGTTGTGAGGTCCGACGAAGTCTCGTCCACAAAGCTACGCTTTTCACAAAATCTATGCCTTGATCAACAAATGATCAGCAGCACTTCGTATGCCACATTACCAAATTGGGAATGTATCACTAGTAACCATCAACTACATAACCTCTGAGCTCGTACGTCTCAGAGAAGGGTGTTAAGCTAAGAGAATAAATTCTCCGCCACCAACAGAAATATATTTGACAGAAACCAGCTTTACATCTCAAATTGTAACGTTAGACACACATCCATACAAGTCCGTTCCGGGATCGAACAGAACCAAATGCACTTCCAAAGAAGCCCTTGCAATCCGGATATTCACTAATCACGACCTGACTTCCCATCACAAAGGGTGATAAAATCTCTATATCGGAGATCAGCTGATGCAGAGACATTCGACGGTAATCCTTCCGTTTTCGAAAATATCCGGTCTTCAACACTGGTCTTCAAATGCTATCCATTACGACGTATCACTATTCGGAATGGGATTCATGACCCAAAGGTCCTCTCCCGTCTAAACTGAATAACGAACGCTTATTTTAAAATAAGTGTAGCATTCAAATTCAAGCAAATCACAACAAATACCCATTTAAAGGTAAATATTGATAGTCGGTTATTTAACTATCAATAGACATGCACAACATCATCAGATTCCAAATAATTTCCCAAATTATTTATTTTCCAAACATATCTTTACAAGATATATTTTCCCACACTTCAAAAATAAATCAATGTTTATTTTTAAACAAATTTCCCTTTCCTTTATAAATTCCATGGTGAATTTAAATTTTCAAATATCCAACGATATACAATTTTCAAATCGATTTCAAATATTCACTTCTAATTTATCTTTAAAAGATATAATCTCAAAACATTTCACTTCATATTGGAAAACATTTCCATACTTATTTAATAATAAGTAATTCACAAATCTATTTATTTTCAGCATTTGGAAAATATTCAATATACTTAAATCACAATTAAGTATATAATTTATTCTTTAAGGAAAATATTCTCTTAAACACATTGATTTGAGTCAAAACGAATGTTTCGTAAAACATCGTTACGGCAACCCAAAATCACTAGTATAGGGATTCGAAATTTAGATAGATATATAAATCCCAATACTATACAAAAACATTTCCTTTCGTAAATCATTTACTATAACAACAGTGTTATAGTCCAACCTTTCCTGCTATTTCTCGAAAACATCTATTTCAACAATGAATGTTGAAATCTATGGTTTCGATCCTTAACACATTTTAAAATAACTTCAAATCATTTTAATCCTATTTAAAAGGTCACTTCCTAAAACATTTCTTTAATATATTATTCACTGTCCAAAATCATGAATATACTTCGTTAACCAAATTCAACATTTCTACACATTTTTGTTTAAAGGATTATCCACTGTCCAAAATCGTGAATATACTTCGTTAACCAAATTCAACATTTCTACACATTTTACTTTAAAGGATTATCCACTGTCCAAAATCGTGAATATACTTCGTAAATCAAATTCAATATTTCTACAATTTTTAATTTAAAGGATTATCCACTGTCCAAAATCGTGAATATATCTCCTTTAATAACCTTTCATATTTACTTATCAAATTCAATTGGTTTTGGATTTATAAAACAACGTTTATAAATTCACATATATATATTTTATAAAAACTTCAACTTATAAAATCCCTTAATTTACAAATTCTATTTATACCTCATTTAAATGTCAAATCCAATTTATAAGTTAATTACTTATAAATCTTTTATTTTACTAAATCTATTCATTTTATAACTTCACAATTTATAAATATATAAATTTCATTCACTTATCATATCCATTTATACTTCATTTTAACACTTATAAAAACTTGTTTTATAATTCCAATATTTTTAATTTATAAATATCAATTTTATAAATCTTTTATATAAGCCGTTTATAATAATTCAAAAATCCCAATTTAAACCATTTTACAAATTAATCAACTACTTATTTCAAAAATCACATTTCGGTTATATTTCACAAAAATCATAATTTTTATAACATAAAAATTATAACGTTTATTTATTTAAAAAGAATCGATTCCAAAATTCAAAAAAAATGTATACTTTCAAAAATTACTTGAAAATCCTTTTAAATTCGAAATCGTTACTTAACATTTTTAAAACTCCAAAAACAAGCCCAATGCTGCAATAGCACCAATAAATCAACCACGGCATCCAAACATCGTATATCAATATGATAACAGAATATATCGCAAATATCTGTAAATAAATCAATACCGTTGAGGAATCCAGTTGGAACCCTCCAACCTGTTTCCCTGCATCCACAGATGTTAGCACAATACCAATCCCGTTTCAAGACGGAATATCACGGTATATGGGTTTATATAAAATATTATCTGCTATTATGCGGCGTAATAGGGTCTCATCTGCTATATAATGCGGGAAAATCAACTCCAAGTATATATATAATACCCATTCCATTTCAAGATGGAATATCGCGGTATAAGTGTTTAATAAATAACATCCACTTAATATACGGCGTATAGGGTCTATTTCAAAACAATAGATAAAAATTTATCATCTAAGCATACAATCAACACAATCAAGCAATTTTAAATCTAACTATTTAAAATTTAAAATCGAAATAAATTCGATTGAGTGAGAAGTTCTCACCTTGCTTCCAATAACCGTTGTAGTGTTTTATTTCGAATAAAATTAAAACGCGTTTAATTTTACTCAAAATTATCACTAGCTCCAATCGATTCCAATCAAGCTCCATTGCGTAGTATTCGACAATACAAACCCGACGCAATTCGTTTCGTGCGAAACGGACATCGTATGAACAAGTTATATCATTTTAAAGATTGTACGATTTATAAATATAATTATTTCAACTTTTATTTTAATTTTTTTAAACCTTATTCAATCAGAACCGTTCATTTCTTTACCCTAGATCCTGGCTGCACCTCCCATCATCTTCCTTAGGTCAATGAACGCTACCAAGAAACCCATGCCGCCGTTATGCCCTTGATTTTCGCGACTACCACGTCGACTTTGAAGACGATCAGAGAGTGCCACGACGACGTTCACTAACTACACTACCCAAGGCCTCAACACCATCAAGCTCGGCCCTCCCCAGCACGAGATTTAATGTCTTGAACGCGGCCACAATGTGAGCCCCTAGCCTCCAATCCGCTTCGCTAAACTTGATCATCTCCATATGGATTTGTAGATCTCACTTAGCTCTATCCTTTTCTAGTTGGAAGTTTTACGAATCGATTAACCGATTTGAAGAAATTAAGAGAGAAACAAATCGAATTTTCGACCATTGATTATAAGGGTGGCGGCCTGAAGCTTGAAACCCTAATTTGTGAAAATAAGAAAATTATGTGGCCTTTTATAGAAAATTACGCGACACGATTCACCCGAGATTTTTCCGAACTCCAAACGAAGCATGCGGCCTGGCGTTTATAATGTTTTACCGCTATTCCGAATGCAATGGAATATATATCGGGAGCCAATTTGATCATATTTGGAAGATAGGTTTTCAAATCGACTATTTAAATTTAAAATTCACTTAAACTGATTTTAGTGCGTTTTAGTTTGTCCCGGACAAAACGTAAATCCGATTGACACGAAATTTGAAATCATACAATAATTTAACATTATGGATTGGATGAAACTGGTTTCGTCGAAATCCGAGACTGTTTGAAAAATGACTATTTTTACTCGTCAATTAAATTTAAAATATTCAATTTCCACAAATTAACTTTTAATTCAATTTTAAAAGTTCTATAACATCATTCTAATTCCAATAAAATTAAATACAACTTTACAAATCAATTCTAATCACATTAACCCTAATTTCCAATTATTTCTGTAATTTTAATATTAAATTATCGATTAAATTATCTAATTAAACCCAGATATTCAAAATAAAATTTATTCGAATTACAAATTTTACTTGTTAATATTTAAAGTCAATTAAATATATGAATTTCAAATGACAGAAATTTTGGGTCGTTACAAAAATAAAGGTGCGACGACGTTGCGACAACTTTTAAACGACAAAACGTCGTTTTCCGACAAAATGTTTTACGGTCACATTTAGACGTTTTAGTTAAACTATTTATTTATGTAAACCAAATTTATAAATGAAATTTTTACTTCTTTAAATAAATTAAAATATGTTTCTTTATATTTTAAAATCATATTTAAATAATATCAAAATCTCTAATTTTCCGGTGTATGTAAAACTGACAAAATGCGACAAAATTTGGTTATTTTTGTAAAACGATTGTTAACATACTTATAAGTCTTTTAATATACTTTTATTATCTTTATTAGATGTTTTCAATAAGATTTATCTTTTTAAATAAACATTTAAATCTATTTATTTAAGCATTTATTTAATTTTAACAAAAGTAACTTTTGTTGATTTGTTCTCAAATCCAAATTTACACTTTTTTTATGAACTATAAGAATAAATGATTTCTCTATTATTATCTATTATATATAACTTGTTTATTTAAGTTTTAAACCTTTTTAAATTTAAAACAAATGAAATCTCTCATTTTCGAAGTAACGAAATTACGGGTCGTTACATACGATTTTAGTTTGTGTCGTGCCTATGAAATGCTACCTGATAGCCCACTGGTTTGATGGAGTTTACTGTACTGTACATAAACTACGACATTTATAAAATGTGTTAATGGGGATATGGGTAACGTCTTAACGTTATTTTAATATTTACTTTACTGATCACTATATATAGCGTATATTACCACATATAAATAGTTTAATGGATCCTTAGGAGATGGAAATCCCAAACATCTCTTAAATTATTGCACGCATGTTATACACTGGATAGGAGAGGTAAAATCCTGTAAACATCTCTGAAGTCGTTACACTCGTATTTATTAATGTTGATTTAACATACATAAAATCTTTTAGTTCCGACTCAAGTGTTTTGTCTTTTCATTACGCTCGGGTCAGCCTGAGTTTTTCAGTGTTGAGGACCTTATTTCTGTAGGATGAAGAGGAGTTTAGTATTATATTACTATTATTATTCCATTGTATCATGTTGTTCCGCTGCATTATCTTATTATATATGTTGTATGTGTAACGACCCGGAATTTGGGATATTTGAATTAGAATATTTAATTGATTTTAAACATTTAAAAGTTAAATTTTAACTGGAATTTCAAATATAACTATTTATTGGACAATTTAATTATTGAATTAAAATTTTGCAAATTGGATAAAAATTGAATCTTGAGTTTTAAGGTTGTTAAAAATAATTTAAATGCTTATACAATTTAGATTAATACTACTGAAGATAATAAAAGTTTTTAAAAGTGAGTTTAAAAGTGATTTGTTTGGTTTTAAAAATATATCGTTTTAATTGACTTTTAAAAATAGCCTTTCGAGACACAGTCTCGGATTTCAACGAAACCAGTTCCATCGGATTCGTAATAGCGTATTATTATTGGATTTCAAATTTCTTAGCTTTTGAAGTTATCGTTTAATCATATGAAATATGAACACGCTGAAATCCACATCAAAAGTTCAATATAATAAATGGGTCCAAAAAGCTATCTTCTTCATACGATCGAACTGGGACTCGAAACCATTTCCATTGCGTTCGGAATAAGGGTATAACATTATAAACGCCTAGCGGCATGCCTCGATAAGAGGTCAAGATTTTAGGCTATGAATTCGATATGGTTTAAATTTAAAAATAAATGGATTTGACAAAAAAGAAAATTTCACATCAGCTTTTTGTTTTTTCAAATCACTGTAGTTGACCTCTCCATACACGCTTCCCTCCTTTTCATATGACATCTTCGTTCATTTCATCCTCACAAGCTATAATTCTCAAAAATGGCCAAAAACGTATAAAAGAAAATTTCAAAATTTTTATCTTATAATCCACTCAATTAAAAAAAATCTCAAACAAATTCCTAAATTTATATTTGCCTATCCTCTTCAATCTGATATGATTATTGGTGGGTGTGACGTGATTTGGGGGAATGTTCATCGGAGGAGCTCGAAAAAGCTAGGGTTGGGTTTTTCATGGCATACATGTAATCTAGGTATCAAAGCATCGGGGGATGGGTTTGTAGTTGTGAGGCGCTTGCGAAGGCGGGTTTCAGTGAGGTGCAGCACTACGTGGTTCATCGCAACATTTCTACAACAGTTCGAACACGGCCATGTAGCGATGGAGTGAAGGCGATTTACAACTTGACTTAGATATAGAAAGTAGGGGTTTTTGACGGGAAGGCCGTTGGTGACGACCGCGTGAAGTTTCGTGAAGGGATGAAGGAGTAAGGGAAGAGAGAAGGGGTCGAAATAGGTGAGTTCGAATCTGGAAGCAGGGGGAAGGAGAAGGAGCTACGGTGGAGGGCCGAGTTCGTTACTGTTGGGTATAGGTTGTTTTCTTTTTTTGAAATTAAATTTAGATTTCAATTTAAATATCGATAAACTTAAAATATTCATAACTCTCACATGCGAGATCCATTTTAGATGAGACTTGTTGCGTTGCAATTGTGGTAAATCTTTGAAATGAAACTGGTTTGAGCGAAACAGGAGCTTTTGAAAATTTCGGACAATTTAAAATGCATTCGAATTAAATTGAAAATGGAATGTGAAAAAGGGCATAAAATTAATGCGAGTTAATCTCACTCAATTTTGGATTACCATAATTAATTTTCAATAGTTAAAATTAATTATTAATTGGTTGATAGAATTAATAAATTTTTATCAGTTGAATGTGGCATTATATATATAGTATATATATATATATATATATATATATATATATTGGAGTGACTGATATTCCTGTATATATATATATATATAGTGGATGAGACCCTATGCACCCCGCATAATAGCGGATGACCCTATATACCACGATACCCCCCTCGAAGTGGGATTGATATTTTTATATTATGTTATCATTTGTGGATGCCGGGAAATAGGTTGGAGGGATCTAACTAGATTCCTCAAAAATATTGAAATTATTTTCATGTTCAGTTATATGATTTATTTGAATAACCTATGATGGATTTTATTGAAAATTAATTTATTGGATGCTATTGTATTACTGGATAAATTTTATTATTTTAAAATACCACAAATATGAATATTGAAATTTTAAAAGAAAATAAAGGCCAAAATTGAAGGTAAAATAATTATAGTGAAATTTGGGAAAATTAAAAGAAATGAATTTGAACAGAAAGAAAAAATAAATAGTTTGGTTAAATTTCTATTTAAATAATTTTGGAATATTGTAAATAGTGATCTTGGAATATTTTAAATAGAATTTAAATAATGAAAATAAAAGGGTCTTAAATAATAAAACTTAAATGGTATTGTTAAGTATAATGGATTTATTTTTAAATTTGAGATTTAAATATTTGGAAGAAATCAAAGGAAAATTTTGAAAATAAAATATGAAATTGTTGTACTAGATTATTTACAAGATTTTGAAAAGGAAGTGGAATCTAAAATTAGGGGTTCGGAATATATGGGGAAATTAATTTGATTTAATTTAGAAAATAGATTTAAAAATCAATGATATGTTGTGAAACAGTGATAAAATGGAAAATGAGACTGTGAAATTTATAAACGAAGTTTATAAATAAGGTAAATTATCAGTGGATAAATGGGAATTATAAATTCACTGTGAGGATTTATGTGGAAGTGGGTAAATCGGTTTAAAAATAAATGGTAGATCTATTTTTAGAAATGTGAAAAAAGGAATTTACGGAATTGGACATAAATTAATTGGAAATAAATCGAGAAGGATTTATTTATATTGGGCTGGCTTTATGGAAGTTAAAAATATATTTTTCTGGGAAGTTAAGTTAATTAAAAAGGGAATTTTGAAGTATAAATTAGTAAATTTAAAGATGTTTGAAGAATATTTTAGAAAATTAATTATTTAGTTGTTTAAAAATGGTTTAAAGTATATTTAAATATCCAATCAAGTTAGTTCATAGAAAGTCAATTTATTATTTAAGAATTAACCAGTATTATTAGTTTAAAAGGGATAAGCTATTCAATATTAATATATTATATAAATAACTTTTATTTAAAAGGTGGTTTTGTCTAAAGTTAGTTTGGAGAATCATTATAGGAATCTCAATAAGTATTATTTTGTAAAATTTTACATAAAGCTTTTAGAGAGTATTGGTATACTCGCGTGGCGTAAATCGAAGGCAGTGAGTGCCCGTAGTTAAGTCTTGGATTTCTCTGGGATAGAGACATAACCATTGAGCTATGATCCATGGTCTGAAACTGTAGTGGTACTTTCCATATTATTTTAAAAAGCTTTTCAAATATATTTTTATAAAAGTTACTTTGTGAATATATTAAATTCGATAAGATAAGCGCATACTTTTGGATAAAGAGATTTAATTCATCAAAATTTGAATTAATCAAGACTTGGGGTTTTTCAGTGAAAATGAAGAATTTTTTTGAATTTATTGTTTATTTGATATTTAAATAACCGATTATCAAATCTGGACGTAAATATAACTTTGCAAATATCTAGAAGGAGAACGAGAATTATATGGTACAGTTACAGTTCGAGGTGCTATACTGTACGTTTAAACTGGTTTTTCTTCTAGGATGTTTCTAAAGAAATCTGTCCACTAATGGTTAGGAGGTAATCTTCGATCTTATTTTTGTCTGTTTATTTCCTAGAGAATCGGGGTTGAGTTTACCAGAAAATATCGAGCGTTGTTTCGAAGAGACCGGGATCGGATTTGTTATTGAAAACCACTTCGATCTAATGAGTACGTTTTCGAAAGGATAACAAGAGCATAAAGTCGAAGATGGAGCAGTGAAGTGCAAGAGCTAGTCGCTACGAATCCTGAGGGTGATTCCAAAATGGTTGTAGTAGGAATAGTGCCTTCGGTTCCGTTCAGACCCGGAACTGATTTGTATGGTTAAATGCTATTACTACATTGTCATTGGAGGACAATGAGCATTCTAAGTGAAATTCCTAAAAGGTAATCGTAGCATCTAGCCTCGTCAACCGGAAATGACTGAAAAGCAGGGGAGATGCAGCAAAGCTAAGTGGGTAGCACCCAATTAGGATATGTTTATCACCTTTCCAGATACCTTCGGATATTATCACTACGATTATGGATGGAGCTCGAAAAAGGGTGGGAACACCCGAGGTGGTAGCATATTCGGTCTATCCTGTTCAGGGATAGTTCGGTCTTATTTAGCAGGGGATCCCGGCGTGGTCGTTGATACTCTGTTCTAAATGTGTATTGTGACAAATGGTACCCCAGTGCCTAGTCATTCAGATGGAATCCATTCTCCAATAAGCGTCGTATGGTTTTGATTGTGCCCAACTACGTCGAAATGTGTAATGCAAGAATTTCAGCTATTTCAATAAGTATTTACTTAGACACTGTTATAATATCATAGGATTTAATATGAAATGCTTTTGGTTATCATAAGGTAAAAACCCATCGTGTTTTTTGTGGCATAGTCTTGCGAGATACCTTTGATTTCAAAGGATTTTGAAACTTTAATAATTCAAATTGAGTGTATTTTCTCAACTTGGTTTTCACGACTGACTTGGTGTTATTTTATTATAATGCTCGGGTCAGATCGAGTATTATAGATACATGATATGATGCTACGGAGCTCAAGAGACGAGCTAGATGACGAAGATGTTTTATCCGTACTTGGTTTATATTTCGCTGTGTATTGTGGGCTGTATATTCAGCTTTTGTGATGACAAGTTATTATAAATGTCCAATATTGTGATATAGATTTGTGTTGTACTTTGATGGTGTAATTTATAAAAATAGTTATAGTTCTTTTTGAATAAGACCAATTGCTATCTATATATTATTCCGCTGCGATTGTGAGATTCTATGTTGTTGGTTCTATTTTCTTCTTCTACCTCTTTCTTCTTTTCCCTAATGATCTGATATTTTTGGCATTTGATCGCTCGGCATTCTATACAGTGGAGTATTGATGTCGATTTTTGAAGGTCGAAAATTTCGACCGTTACACTTGGTATCCAAGCTAAAGGTCAAGCGAGAACCTTGGATCTAGTGGGGATTATTCATAAGAGATAGGGTCAGTAGAACCGTGGAATGAGTTTGAGTGTATTAATGCATATGAGCGTGTATTTATTAGTGAATATAAAACTGTTTTATGTTGTGTTGATTGATTTGTTGAGCGGGTTATGGATTCTGGTCAATACAAGTAATTAACGTTATTGATAGGAATCTCTAAACACTACAGTAGAATAATTCGACATGGTATTGTTTTAAAATGGGGGTAAACTAAATAATTTAACCTAGATTAATTTGTATATAAAAGGAATAATTTTCGTAAATTATTGTAGTGTATAGGGTATGCTTGGTTGTTAGGAAATGATAATATTAAATTATTATCATTGTTGCTATGGAAATTGAATAAGAAATTAAAGTTATAACCAAAAGCTAAGAAAATTAATTCATATAACAGAATGGAGTTTGTAAATGAGATATTAATTCGATTTATAATTTGAAATAGAATAAAACCCTAGAGGAATTTTTAAATATCGATTTAAAGGATTTGAAATTTGGATATTTGGGAAGTTAAATCCCGTTGGGTTTGAAAATGATTTTCAAAGTTGGAAAAAAAACGTAGTAATACTACATGGAAATATTTTTGAATTGGAAATGAAATCTATTTAGATTTCGAATAAAAATATTTAAAAATAGTTTTAAGAAGAAATAAAACCACTGACCTCACTTCGGTCACTGGAAAATAATTCTGAGACATCACTGGTGTTCATTTTCAAGTCTCCAAAGAAGGAATTGCTGCCTAAATGTTTTGAATTGGAGTTTGTTTAAAAAACTAAGGTTATTTCGAAATTCAAAGGAATAATTTGATGTTCCAAAGGATTTTGGGTGTGTGTGTGTGTGTATGATTTCAAAATTGATTTTGGATGTTTAAGAAATTTTTTAAACACTGGAGGTTTATTTAAAAATGTTTCTTGGAATATTAATAAGTTTGGTAACTTAAGAAATCTTGAAATTTGCATATTGGAATGAAATTAACTTGAATTAAGTTATGTAAAGTGAATTTGAGAAATTAAGCCTAGTAGGCTATATGGGATAAGTTATTGGAATAGAATTTATTAAGTTGGAAATAAATGGGTGGATGAACAAATTGATTTGACATGTAATTGAATATTGCAATGATTTTTAATTTTAATTATGTTGGATAATGTGAAATTGAAGAATTAGTTCAAGGGGAATAAAAGAGGTAAAAAATTGGAAACAAAAATTTATTAAGATTTGAAATAAAACTAGGGATTTAATTTAATTAGTAAGTTAAACGGATTTGAAACTGAATTGGATTGGAAATGAATTAGTGGATGGAACTAATTATAATTGCTAGTGAATTGAATATGGGTTGAGATGTAGTTGATAAAATACAATATTTTAAGTTTGGAGATAAAATGATTTAAATTTGAAATTGAAAATTTAATGTTAATAGAATGGATATAAACTAAAGTGATGAAGTGGAAATAAATCTAGGAACGTTGTATAACAATGTTATAAAATTTACTTAAGAAAAATCGAGGGTGAAATTCTTAAGTAAAATTGGTATTGAAAAATATACTGAGTAGGTGTTTGAACGAAGATTAAATAAAAGTTGTGCAATAGGATAATTATGAATAAACGGATGGAAATTAAAATAAATGTTGAAAATTTGAAAGTGCTGAATAAAAAATATTTTTAATTGAATGATCAAATGTGATTGGTGAGTAAGATGTAGATAATTAAACAGCAAAAGATAAACTGATGGCATCGATTTCAAACGTAAAATTAGATTGCCCGACAAAAGGTATGTGTTTAAATTGCTATATGAAATTGATGGTTTTCTAATTTAACCAATTGGGTTTTGTTTTCTTTTAAAAATTTGGGGCCATAGAGGCAGTTTTGTAGTTGTTTGGATCTAGCCGTGCAAAGGAGGCACTGGTGAAATTTTTTGAAAACTTAAGGAGTTAGAAAAATTTTAAAGAAAATTTAGATAATTTAAATTTTGTTTTAAATCATAATTTGAATGATTGAGGGAATAATATTGGTTAATCTATGGATGAATTTGGAAATTAGAAAAGTGATAGTGTGTTTCAATAAATTGATTTGGGAAAGATTGTTTAAACTGTTTGGTTTTTGAAATAGTTAAACGGGTTTTGGACCATTCTTCTTACCTAGCAATTTCGAGGATGAAATTCTTATAAGGGAAAAGGAATATAACGACCCAGAATTTTGGATATTTAAATTGAAATATTTAATTGATTTTAAATATTTAAAAGTTAATTTTTAATTGGAATTTCAAATATAGCTATTTATTGGACAATTTAATTATTGAATTAAATAATTAGAAATTGGGTAAAATATTGAATCTTGAGTTTTAAGCTTGTTAAATATAATTTAAAGGCTTATAAAATTTATATTAATAATACTGAAGATAATAGTAGTTTTTAAAAGTGAGTTTAAAATTGGTATGTTTAGTTTTAAAAATATATCGTTTAAATTGACATTTAAAAATAGCCTTCTAAGACATAGTCTTAGATTTCGACGAAACCCGTTCCACTATCCGTAATAGCATATTATTATTGAATTTCAAATTTCGTAGGTTTTGGAGTTATTGTTTGATTGTATGAAATAAAAACGCGCTAAAATCGACATCGAAAGTTCAATATAATAAATGGGTCCAAAAAGCTATCTTCTCCATACGATCGAAATAGGACTTGAAATCTTTTTCATTGCGTTCGAAATAGGGTTATAACATTATGAATGCCTAGCGGCACACCTCAATAGGAGATCAAGATTTTAAGCAATGAATTCGAGACAGTTTAAATTTAAAAAATAAATGGATTTGACAAAAAATAAAATTTCACATCAGCTTTTTGTTTTTTCAAATCACTGTACTTGACCTCTTCATACACGCTTCCCCTTTTTCATATGACATTTTCATTCATTTCATCCTCACAAGCTACAGTTCTCAAAAATGGCAGAAAACGTATAAAAGAAAATTTTGATTTTTTTTAATCTTATAAGCCACTAAATTAAAAAAATCTCAATCGAATTCCTAAATTTATATTTCTCTATCCTCTTCAATCTGATATGATTATCGGTGGGTGCGACATGATTTGGGGATGCTCGAATGTTCGTCGGAGCAGCTCGAAAAATCTAGGGTTGGGTTTTTCATGGCGTACGTGTTAATCTGGGTATCGATGCATGGAGGGATGGGTTTGTGGTGGTGAGGCGCTCGTGTGGACGGGTTTCGGTGAGGAGCGGCGCTACATGGGTCATCGCGACAATTCTACAACAGTGGCCGTGTCGCGATGGAGTGCGGGCGATCGTACCACTTGACTTGGATATAGGAAGGAGGGATTTTCGACGAGAAGGTCATTGGCGGCGGTTGCGTGAAGTTTCGTGAAAGGATGAAGGAGTAAGGGAAGAGAGAAGGGGTCAGCATGAGTGAGTTTGAATCTAGAATCAAGAAGAAATTTGAAGGAGGAAGGAGAAGGAGCTACAGTGGTGGGCCGGATTCGTTACTTGTGGGTAAAGGTTTTTTTTTTGAAATTGAATTTACATTTCAGTTTAAATATCAATGAACTTAAAATTTTCATAACTCTCACATGCGAGGTCCATTTTAGATGAGACTTGTTGTGCTGCGATCATAGTAAAGAGAGCTTCGAAATGAAACTAGTTTAAGCGAAATTAGAGCTTTTGAAAATTTCAGACAATTTAAAACGCGTCCAGATTCAATTGAAAATGAAACGTGAAAAAGGGTAGAAATGTGAGTTAATCTCACTTAATTTTAGATTACCGTAATTAATTTTAAATAGTTAAAATTAATTGTTAATTGGTTGATAGAATTGATAAATTATTATCAATCGATTATGGTACTATATATAGTTGTATATATATATGTATATGTGTGTGTATATGTATATGTATATGTATATGTATATGTATATGTATATGTATATGTATATGTATATATGTATGCATGTATATTGGAGTGATTGATATTCCCACATATACATAGCGGATGAGACCCTATGCTTCCCGCATAATAGCGGATGACCCTATATACCACGATATCCCCTTAAAGTGGGATTGGTATTTTTATATTGTGCTATCATTTGCGGATGCAGGGAAACAGGTTGGAGGGATCCAACTAGATTCTTCAAAAATGTTGAAATTATTTTCATATTCGGTTATATGATTTATTTGAATAATCTGTGATAGATTATATTGGAAATTGAATTTATTTGGTGCTATTGTATTACTGGATAAATTTTGGTATTTTAAAATACCACAAATATGAATATTGAAATTTTGAAAGAAAATAAAGGGGAAAATTGAAGGTAAAATAATTATAGAGGAATTTGAGAAAATTAAAATAAATGAATTTTAAAATATTGTAAAAAGAGATCTTAGAATAATGTAAGTTGAATTTTTGAATAATGAAAATAAAAGGGTTTTAAATAATAGAACTTAAATGGTATTGTTAAGTATGAAGGATTTATTTTTAAATTTGAGATTTATATAGTTGGAAGAAATCGAAGGGAAATTTTAAAAATAAAATATGAAATTGTTGTACTAAATTGTTTATAAGATTTTGAAAAGGAAGTGGAATCCAAAATTACAGGTTTGGAATATATTGGGAAACTAATTTAAAAATGGGATTTAATTTAGAAAATCGATTTAAAAATCAATGATATGTTGTGAATAGTGATAAAACGGAAAATAAGACTGTGAAATTTATAAACGAAGTTTATAAATAAAGTAAAGTAAATTATCATTGGATAAATGGGAATTATAAAAACACGATGAGGATTTATAAGGAAATGGGTAAATCGGTTTAAAAATAAATGGTAAATTTATATTTAGAAATGTGACGGTAGGAATTAATGGAATTGGACGTAAATTAATTGGAAATAAATCGAGAAGGATTTATTTATATTGGACTGGCTTTATGGAAGTTAAAAATATATTTTTCTGGGAAGTTAAGTTAATTAAAAAGGGAATTTTGAAGTATTAATTAGTAAATTTAAAGTTGTTTGAAGAATATTTTTGAAAATTAATTATTTAGTTGTTTAAAAATGGTTTAAAGTATATTTAAATATTTAATCAAGTTAGTTCATAGAAAGTCAATTTATATTTAAGAATTAATCGGTATTATTATTTTAAAACGGATAAGCCATTCAATATTAGTATATTATATAAATAGATTTTATTTAAAAGGTGGTTTTGTCTATAGGAATCTCAAAAAGTATTGTTTTGAAAATTTTTAAATAATGCTTTCGGAGAGTATTGGTATACTCTCGTAGCGTAAATCGAAGGCGATGAGTGCCTACAGTTAGTCTTGGATTTCTCTAGGACAGAGACGTAACCATTGAGTTGTAATCCATGGTTTAATACCGCAGTGGTACTTTCCATATTATTTTAAAAAGTTCTTCAAATATTTTTTGGAAAAGTTACTTCATGAATATACTAAACTTAATAAGATAAGCGCATACTATTGGATAATGAGATTTAATTTATTAAAATTTGAATTAAATAAGACATGGGGTTTTTCAGTGAAAATGAAGAATTTGGTTGAATTGATTGTTTATTTGATAGTAAAAAAATCAACTATCAAATCTGGACCTAAATATAACTTCGGAAATATCTAGAAGGAGCATGGAAATTATATGATACAGTTATCGTTCGAGGTGATATACTGCATGTATAAACTCGTTTCGTTCTTCTAGGACTTTTTAAGGAAATCTTTCCACTAACGGTTAGAAGGTGATCTTCAATTTTATTTTTGTCTGTTTATTTCCTAAAGAACCAGGGTTGAGTTTACCGTGAATATGGAGTGTTGTTTCGAAGAGACCGATATCTGATTTGTTATAAGAAAACCACTTCGATCCAACGAGTACGTTTTTGAAAGGAAAACAAGAGCATGGAGTCACAGATGGAGTAGTGAAGTGCGAGGGCTAATCGCTACTAATCTTGAGGGTAATTTCAAAATGGATGCAGCAGGAATAATGCCTTCGGTTCCGTTCGGACCCACAACGGACTTGTATGGATAAATGCTATCAGTACATTGTCATTGGAGGATGATGAGCATTCTAAGTGAAATTCCTAAAAGGTAATCGTAGCCTTTAGCCTCATCAACCGGAATGACTAAAAAGCAGGGGAGATGCAGCAAAGCTAAGTGGGTAGCACCCAATTAGGATATGTTTTCACCTTTCTAGATACCTTCGGATATTATCACTACGATTATGGAAGGAGCTTGGAAAAGGGTGGGAACACCCTACAGTGATAGCATGTTCGATCTATCCAGGTTAGGGATAGTCTGGTCTTGTGTAGCAGGGGATCCCGGTGTGATCCTCGGTACGCTATTCTAGACGTGTGCTGTGACAGGTGATAGCCCAGTGCCTAGTCATTCAGATGGAATCCATTCTTCAAAAAGCGCCGTGCGGTTTTGATTATGCGCAACTATGCTGAAACGCGAGATGCAAGCATTTCAGCTACTTGAATAAGTATTTGTACATAGACACTATTATAATATCATAGGATTTGATGTGAAATGTTTTTGGTTATCGTAAGGTAAAAACTCATCGTGTTTATGTGTGGTGTTGTCTTACGAGATACCTTTGATTTCAAAGGATTTTGAAATTTTAATAATTCAAATTGAGTGTATTTTCTCAATCTGGTTTTCTAAACCGACTTGGATGTTATTTTATTATAGTGCTTGGGTTAGACCGAGTATTACAGATACAGGATATGACATATGGAGCTTAGGAGACGAGATGGATGGCGAAGACGTATTATCCGTACTTGGTATATATTCCGTTGTGTATTGTAGGCTGTATATTCAGCTTTTGTGAGGACAAGTTATTATAACTGTCTAGTATTGTGCTATTGATTTGTATTGTACTCCGATGGTGTAATGTATAAAAATAATTATAGTTATTTTTGTATAAGACCATTTGTTATCTATTATATATTGTTTCGCTGCGATTGTGAGATTCTATGTTGTTGTTTCTATTTTCTTCTTCTACCTCTTTCTTCTTTTCCCTAACGATCTAGTATTTCCGACATTGGATCGTTCGGCACTCTATACAGTGGAGTATTGATGTCGATTTTTGGAGGTCGAAAATCCTGGCCATTATAGTATGTATAACTTTGATTGTTGTATAAATTGTGTTGTCAAATGCATATTATAAAACAACTTCATGAACTGTTTATTTTATTATTATATTTTGTCATTCCGTTGTAAGATTATGTATTTTGTTTTTCCTTCTTTTCTATTATTTTATTATTTTTTCCATTAACAATCCTCCCGTTTGAATGGTTTGAGTTAACATGTGTGGTTTATTATCGATTTAAACCGTCCAAAAAGGTGGGTCATTACAGTTGGTATCAGAGCTTTGGTTTAGCGATAACTTAGCCTTTCGGGGCTAACTCATTAGAGATAGGGTAATTAGTACCCTAGAATAAGTTTGAAATATATATATATATATATATATATATATATATATATATGAGAGCGTATTTGTTAGTGCTATAAAAATGTTTTTATACTGTGTTTAATTCTGTTTAGTGTTTACAAATTTTGGTTGGTACACGAGACGCCATGGTATCGATAGGGATTTCTAAACACTTAATAGAGCAGATCGACACAATATTATTTTTGGAATATAGATAAATGAAATAATTTTAGCTAGTATTATATTTTGTATATATAAGAATAATTTTTATACATGGATATAGTTGTACATGATATGTTTGTTTGTTAGGAAGTAAAATTTTACAAATATTAACTGCAACATAGGATTTACAAATAAAGTAAATATAAATTGGAAATTTGAGAACTTAAGTTCAGGAGTTTTGAAATTGGCTTTCAAAATATTTTTGAAAGATAATTAGTATTATTTGGAAATATTTTCGATATAAATATTTTCAATATGATTTGAAAGAAATGTTTTAAAAGGATTTTGAAAAGGAAATAAGTTTTGTACTCCCCTCTTCGGTCGCTCGAAAATGATTTCGTTGATGACGGCCGCATCATCGACATTCATTTTTGAGTTTCAAAGTGAGAAGACACTGTAATACCTTTGCTACACATTTCTTTTGATAAATAAATTTGAATTTAAATTAAGTTCCCAAGTATGTTTTGCTATACAAAGGATATAAGTATATATTATTTTGAGAAGATTTGAAAAGAAATTTGGTACTTAGTTCTTAAGATTTCTATTAATAAATGATTTTCAGTTATTGTAATAAAATAGAATCTTGATTATTTTAATAAGTTGGAAACTTTCGAAATTGAAACCTAAATTAAAAGTAACTGTTTAATGGAAATATAAGAAATTGGAGATTTGTAACTTGTAAATTAAAAGATAATGAAATTTAGAAGATGTAAATTGTTGAATATTTTGTTAACTAAATTGAATAAGAAAAATTTGTATAACATTCAATTACATTCTAAAAACATGTATATAACTTACCAAAAATATTTAAAAAGTTGAAATGTTAATATGGATATGTAACAGAATATTATATAAGTAAAGCTTAATAACAAAAATGCTTTAAAATGAACGTACGTTTATAAATGAAAAATTAAGATGTACAAGGAATATATAAACTTAAGTAAATAATTATAAACTTAAGAAATAGATGAAATGATTCATAAATATATTTAATATTAAATGATACCATATAGGAAGGAAATGAATGTAAATTTATAAGTTAAGAAACTTAAGTTGAAATGATCCATTAATGAATATTAATATTAAATTAAAATCAAGCTATATAAACAATGAATGTGAATTAGATTGCAAAGAAACTTATGTATTATTTAAATAATTGGTTTATTGATGTTTTAAATAATTGAGTTGAGATAATCTATGTGAATAAATGAATGTAAACTAATAAGAGATAACCTTGTATGAATAAATTGAAAATAAATGAACTGTATGTAATACTTTAACGATGTATTCAATAATGATTTCAAATATTGAAAGGGAATATATTATTTAAATACTTAATGAAAATTTATAAAAGATGACCTGGAATGAATGGGGACTGAAAATAAATGAAAGCAAATAACGGGTAAAAGGGAAACCAATTGAATAAACTTAAATAACATTTAAATTCCATATTGTTTGGCTAATGAGAAGTTTGGGAAAGGATATTTCTAATTGTTTGAAGTTGTATGGATAATCTATTAAGCAATTATCTAGGGCTATTAAGCATAGGGTACGTTTGATAGTTTATTTATCACCCTTGTATGATTAAAAGTTTCTGAACTTGAACATACCATTAGTTTTGGTTACTTTGGATTTACGATTGATTCCTTTGTTGCATATGATGGTCATGCTGTTATGTTTGCATATGTTTTGCATTGATTTGCTTTGGTTACTAATTGAAACAACTAAAATATTGTTCTTCTATATAATTTTAACTCTTTTGGATTATATAAGTGAAATACAAGTTTATGGAAGCAAAAGCTACTGCTTTTGGTTTCATAAATAAAGTTGTTTGCCCGATAAACATGTACGTTTTCGGACTACGGTTTTGCAACGATATTTTAATTTTTTTCCCATGGTTTGGGATGTTTTATTTTTGAAACATAATATATATATTTAAATTATTGATATTATTATTTTTTTCGATTTTAACCTCGCAAAGGAGACTCTATGAAAAAACATGAATTTAAGACTTAGAAAATTTTAGTAAAAGTGAAGTTATTTTCGAACTATGTATTAAAATTAAATATGTAAGTTAAAGTGTTTATAAATTGATTATTTTGAATAAAATTCTATCAACTTTCTTAGTCCCTTTTTGTTCCTTTTTTAGGACGAAAAATTTTAAGTGGGAGAGAGTGTAACAACCCGTATTTTTGATAATTAACATATTAAATTAAATAAGATTTTGAAATTTTATATTGTGAGAAATTAAAATTTATGATTTATAAATGGGAAAATTTTATCAGAATATAATTTAATAAGGATGATTGAATAAGATTGACAACTATTTAAGGTTATTGCAATTAATGGTAATAATAAAGGTAAATAAGAATTTAAATCAATGTTTTATTAAAAAGAGAAATTAGACGTATGGTTAATGAAGAATAGAATCAATATATGTAAGTAATTTATCAACCTTTATTTGTAAACAATAGGTTAATAGTGGTGAATTATTAATGGATAACAATTTTATTTATTATTATTTTATTATTTAATCTGTAGAAATAATTTGGAAATCAATGTGAATTTGGTGTAATTAAATATTATTGTTAATATGAGTTAAGATGATAATCGTAGAATATGAATGTAATAAAATGTAAACTAATGTTAATTATATTCATAAGGTAATAGTTGATTCAATAATAAAAGAATTTAATTAAAATTAAAATATAATTAATTGTGTTTTATTTCAGTTGTAATTGAACGCTGAAATTTATGCAGTAGTCACATATTGGATTTAACATGGAAAATTGATTTTAAAAGATTACAAATTCCTGATTAATCAAGAATGATGAAATTTTTAACTATTAAATTTGAATTTTGAAAGTGATTAAACCCGTTTATTAAAATTTAAATTAATTCACGTATGGCTATTTTGGCAACTGTCACAGACTCTGACGAAACCAATTTCATTGGATCCATAACATGTGAATTATTATTGGATTTCAAGTTTCGTAGCTATCGGACTTGTCATTTGGTCATGCGAGCCTGAAACGTGTAGAAATAAATTAATAGAATTTAACTGAATATAATTTGATTTTGAAAGATAATTTCTGTATACAATGGAATTAGGGTTTGAAACTAGTTCAATTGAATTAAAGAATATTGAAAACATATATTTTGATATATTGGACGACCTACTTTCATTTCGAGAGCGGAACGGGCATTTTGGGTCGTGTTATCATTTTAAACCAATTTGACATGTCCATTCGTTCTTGTCCATCTTTATATATATATACAGCCAGTTATAAACCCTAACAATTTCTTATTTTCTTTTTCTGTACCTATCTGTTCATTCATCTGTTCCTCCTTCTCAAAGTCAGAACATCAAGAAACCTAATTCCCAATTCCAAAATCCTAATTTCAAATTTCAAATCAAAATTTTAAATTCCTTAAACTATGTCATATTATATATCATTGGAAGGCTCTCGACGATCGTAGTCTAGATCTGTAATTCGTTCTTGCAATCGAATCACGGTTTGGCCAGAAATCAACAGTTTATTCTCGGCCATCCATCTTAGGATTTCGATTTCAATGGTGTATCTACGACTATTTGGCGATCGGGTGATGCTACGACGAAGAGGAGGTCGAGAGGAGTCACCCCATGGCTTTACATCGTGTCAGAGGTGCACGGAATCTCCAAGAACGGCGAGATAGTGGCGGCGAAGGCACTGGCCCACCATGGCGTCGTAGGTAGCCACGCGTAAACCATCGAGGCGGCCTGGGGCATGGAGTGGTGTGGCGTGCCCTGATCTAGTCGAAGATGAGGCTAGCGGCGACTATTCATAAGTTAACGTGGCAGCTGCATGCTTATCCGTTGTGTTATAGTCGAGCGTGCTAGGGTTCTTGAGGTTAGAGAATAGGTAATTGCCCCTTATTTTATTTTAAAAATTAAAACTTCTAACACGCATAACTTTTTCATATGAGCCCGGATTTGGAGGTGGTTTTCTCTGTTGCGATCGTATCGAAATTTCATACAATATGGAATTGGTTTAGCAAAATTATGAGACTGTTCAAATTTTGAGCCTTATTTAGATTTTAAATCGTTGGTAAATTAAAGGTGGGTGTTTTAACCCACTCATAAATACTAAACCATCTTATGTTAGTTAAATTAAATTTATGATGTGATTAGAAATGTATTGATTGGCGTTTGGTATTTTAAATTGTCATTTAATTCAATTTAAATTTATATCGAATTAAATTGCCATTTAAATTAATATTGAATTTAAATTGCTAATTAAACAGCTGATAATGATAACTAGTCATTTGTTGTGATCTATTCGCTGATTTGGATGATGCTTGTGATGGATGTTTATTGGTTGACATTTTTCGATGATTGGCTGTTTATATCTTGTTGTCACTATGGGTTGAAATGAAATACATACCCGAATGATCTTATAGATTAGGGAAAATCATTATGGGTTGAAATGATAAACCCGAGCAATTTTATTAATTTACAAATTATTGATTCGGGATACGGGTTGAAATGATATATACTCAAAAAATTTAACTATTTTGGGGTTGAAATGATACATACTCTACCATTAGACCATAGGATAGAAAACAATATACGACCACCGTTGGTCGGTTTTAAACTATTTTCTAAATAGTAAAGTATGTTTGATTTTTAAATTTGATTTTTAATTTTTTTCAACCTATATTTAGAAAATAATTTATTTTTTATGTTCTAAAGTTTCAAAACTATAGGTTAATATACGGTTTTAAATGTAATTTAAATATTTTAACTTATAAATTTATTTAGTTTTTAATTTTTTATTAAATAGTTTAAAATTTAATTTAATAAAACATTTAATATAGTTTTATTTAATTTTAATTTAACATAATAAGTGTAGTTTTAAGAAAACATATATATAGACTTTCAAAATAACTTTAGTAGATAATAGATTTGTAAAGATTTTGGATTTTATAAAGGGTTTTGTAAGGATTTTTATATTGGATTTTATAAAAAGAAATTTTATAAACAATTTTTATAAAGGATTTTATAATGGATTTCTAAATGGGATTTATAAAAGGTTTTGAAGGAATTATAAATGGACTTTATAAAAGAACTTGTATAAAGGGATTTGGAACCGTATAAAGGAGTTTGTATAAAAGTTTATGATAAAGGGAAGAGTTGAAAATTATTTTGGGAATTTATAAAATGGTTTCAAAGCATATAAATAGTTTATAAATGCTTTAGAAGAGATTTATAATTATTTTCGAAATTGATTAAAAGGAATCTTCCTCGGTATTTATGAATATATTTATACTTTTGGAAATAAGTATATAGATATCTTGATATGAAGGTATAAATTGTTCTCCGGATTTATTATTGAAAATGTTTTATAAAAATGACCACGGTGTGAAAATGTTAGTGTTTGGTTGTTCAAGAGACCAAAATCGAATATTGTCATACTCTCTACCAATTCCAAAACCACTTTAACAACTATGCACGTGTTGGAGAATCCAGAATGAACTAGGATGGTTTGGCGAATGCTACTGTTTGAGGTATGTATGTGACCCTGACCCACATGGGTCTGCTTGATATGACTAAAACAAGAGCTATACCGGACCAAGTGATGTCGCTTCTCCGATCGGGCACATTACTTCAATACCATATCTGTTACTTTGTGATTGATTTGGTGGCCACCACTTGATAAGTCTTTTAGTCCTGACTCGAGTGTTTTGTCTTTTCATTACGCTCCAGGCAGCTTGAGCTTTTCAGTGTTGAAGACCTTATTTCTGGAGGACGAAGGCGGAGTTAGTATTATATTATTATTATTATTTCACCATATCATGTTGTTCCACTACATTATCTTATTATACCTATTGTATGTATAACTCTGATTATCATATGAATTGTGTAACCAAAGGTATATTATAAAACAGCTTCATGAACTGTTTATTTGATTATTAAATTTTATCATTTCGCTATGAGATTCTGTGTTTTGTTTTTCCTTCTTTTCTCTTAATTTCTTATTTACCTCATTAACAATCCTCCTTTTTGAATGGTTAGAGTTGACATATATGGTTTATTGTCGATTTAAACCATCCATAAAAGTGGGTCGTTACATTAACCACTTATAAAACTACTATCTCATTTTAGAAGGACAAGAAGGAACTCACAATCAAATACCTAATGTCGATTGTTGATTTTTCTAAATTAAGGTAGGCCCACTTCCACTAGGTACCCTCACACTTCAAAAAATTTAGTTTAGAGGTACACATTTTCATAATCCAAAATTAGCTTTTTCAAGTTTTCTATAAGAAACCATGTTGAGTATGAAACAACCTAACAAATTAATTTTCCCCACATACAATTGGACTTGCAAAGATCGATATATCCAATTTTATATCATCGGTTACATTAAATATTATTTAAACATATTTCATATTTTCATATATACAAACAAAGATCAACACAATACATGCAAATGTAATGGTCAAATAAAACCAATACGGTTTAACATAATACACGATTCACTTGATGAAATTCTTCTATCTGCAGGCACAAATTCTTAAAGTATGCTTTATTCGATATAATATGTCAAACACTAGGTATCATAACCAAGTTCATATAGAGGGAAAAACATATAAATCTATAACAAATAAATCATCATGTTTATACATACATTTAACACAAATATTTCAAGCACTTATAATTAAAACATCAGTCCCGTACATGTAACTAAAATTAAATATATTTTTCATATTTACAGAAATCCAAATAAATATTTCCTCAACAAAAAAATTTCCTTAGGCTTATATATAGGCTAAAATAACTATTTTCTTTATTTAGAAATCATATAAACATGACCGTTTACAAGTACAAATATCTCATTTTGAAATACTTAACGATATACTCAATCAATCACTTATTCCCTTTGATTTATAAATATATTTCATAATACACTTGTCTTTACTTTCAATATCCATCATTTACTTTTATTTCAAAGATAAACTAATTCCATGGCTTGTTAATAAGTTTGTGTGCATTGTATCATCATTATATAGTAATGCACAACTCATTTCATTATTTCTTCAATTTTAATCAATTCATTCACGTTAAAAAAAGTGAAAATTTCAAATCATTTAGCATATATTTCAATTGTATTGTCGACTACATATATGCATAACATGCATGCATGAGTTTAATATTAAAATAGCAATCAACTCTGGAATATACTCATGCCTGTTGGATGTTAGCATTCTTTATTCTTTTGGATGAAATTTTTTATAACCAATATATGAATTAAATATTCATAATTTCTCAATTCTCATAATTTACTTAGTATTAAATCTTGATATATTTAAATATATTCTCTACTACAAACTTTGTACGCAAATGTCCTCTTGAATTCAACATTAAAATCCATAACAATCATTTTCCAAAAGAGGCTTATGATGACATTAATCTTATAAAAACCCGTACGCTTTATGTTTAAAGTCATTAGATTTATTTTCTTTTCATAATAAATCCAACTCCATAAATCAATAAACATAAAGAAACCTACCAGTAGGTTTTATTTAAGATTTGTCATTCAAAATTCATTCTTCATTCAAACATTATATAGAGCATTAAATGCTTTTAATTTAGTTTTCTAAACAAGTCATAAATCAATTATAAGATTTAACAGTTCAAATACCATGCTTATAATGCTCATAACATTCTTACTAAAAACAACTAAAGAAAAATTATATTTTCATCATATGCTTATCAGTGTGAATCACATCCTACCATCCAGTTGCCTAGGCCCCTCTCCACTAGTCCTAGGTCGATCTCTCTAAGTGTTTTAACCTGAGGTCTACTGTTTTGTCCGCTGTTATTGTCAGTATCCTGCAAGCCATCTTCACTATCGAACAAATTGACGGCATTGGATAATTATGGTCTGAAACCACCTGAGACATGCTTGATACTGACTCGATTTTGGTAAATATAGACCAAGTTGCTCATGGACGATACTTAGCCACTTTCTCATGGACGATCTTTCCTTTCATCTTCCTCTTACCTTCTCTTCGATTCTAAACGAATAAAGACGAGCTTTTTTTTCAGGAACTCAAAGACGATGAATTCCTACAATTATTCTCATGCCTTTGTTTCTACTAGGATAGTAAAGCAAAACTTTCTCACATCTTATCAAGGAATGATTTCAGGTTGTCAATCATTCTTTGGTTCATCTAAGCAATCATCCTATAAGTTCAACCTTTGGCCCCATTTTTTGTGCGGTAGACGATCTCGATGAAGTATTTAATAACTGAGCAGTTTCAATATTATGGTAAGGTACTTCATCTTCTGCACCAGTGGCTTCAGATCTCATCGAAGGTTTCCTAGAGGTCATTTCTTCAGATGTGATGTTGATCCCTTCTAAAATCACAATAACTTCAGTCTACAGCAACTATCTTTTGGATCTAACTTATGGATGCATGCAACCACAATACTATGATGGAGTTACACTTAGGAAGCTCTGTTTCTTAGTGAAAACATCGAAAATGTTAGACCAAAAATTCATACAGTACCCCAATCGAATAAAAATGAGATAGATTTAAGAAAAATCAATTAGAAATAGCAAGGAACACATGATTTTTATATGGTTCGGCCAAAAATCATGCTTGCATCCACTTTAATGTTATTAGATTCAGAATTGTCAGTAGTATAAAGACTATTACTAGATTTTGAAAGTAAAGTATGGTTGGGATTGATAACACTTAATGATAATAGTTGAAGTGGAGGCTGAGAGACGAAGAATATGAAGGCCAAAGATCGAAAGACCCAAAGTCCTCCCTATGTTGCTCTTGCTCTTTTATTTATAGTTGGAATCATCTGATATAGTTGCCAAATCGTGAAAAAATAAGCGAACTTCATATTCATGAGAAAAGGGATGAAGAATAGGTCTTCTTAAGGAGAAAAATCACGTCGATACCGAACATAATTATGGTCGGTACCGAACACAATTATGGTGGTTGCATAAGCAAGTTAAGCAACCACATAATTTACAAGCCTTAATCTTCTAAAGCCCAATAGTGGACGCCTTTGAACAATCAACTAGGTACCGACCATAATTATGTCGGTACTGGCTATGTTTCTTTTTCCTAACTGAATCCAAACCTTTTGAGTTGCTCCATCTGACAACTCCAAGCATGCCTCCAAACTCTTGATATATTCTGTCTTCATCTTAACGTCTAGATCCACTTAGCAGCTGCTCCATTCAAATGCTAGATTACATGCATTCAATTAGCTTTTGCATTGGATGATCAGTTTGATTAACCATTATTCTAACTTGGTTATAAATTGGCTTTCTTAGGTATTCGATTAAAGTGTGTATTTGATTATATTATGGTGTTGACGATAAACTCGGTTAACAAATATTAAAACATTAAAAGTCACAATTTTAACTAATTGCCAAAAGTTTTGGTGGAAAATATTTGCTCGGCAAATATTTGACAAACAGATGTATTTGTCTAATAGCAAATACTTGCTGATCACATATTTGAGCTGAATATAGAAATTTTACAATATTATACCTACAATAACAACATTTTCTTTGAATATAGGACATTACATTCAGATATAACATACTATACTTTACATTTTGAAAAAATATCTCACATTCAATATCTAATATCAAAATTTGTTTTTTAAACGTATAATATGTACATGTAATATTCAACATCCATCATCCAACAGTAAATTTCATTCGGTTAAGTTAGACAAATTGCAATTATTTTAACATAACTAGTTGTAGCTATAAAGTCTTTAATATTTTTCACAGTTTTATGTTTTTATTTCCAGCCATGCTTTTGTCTATGACGATCTCATAGAGAAAAGCTCTTAGTTTTTGCATCTCTTCATCTTCATATAAATCTACCTTTCCTCCTATCTCTATATTATTTGATAGAACTTCCATATATCAAATAAAAAATATTGCACAATCAATTCTGCATCATTATTTTTTAATGTTCTTAAATTTACTTTTATGATTTATAAGTTTATACTTACGAATATAATTCTTGTTGTGTACAGTTCAAAACATTGACTGATTCGTTTTATAATTTTGATGGACATTCATAAATTGATTTAAAATATGCATTATATTGTCTCTCTCCAAATATTAAACTATTCAATATATTCATTTTTTAGTTCTGCTAAAATATTACATGATAAATAATTTCCAAGCAAGTATTTGACAGTAGTAATTATTAATATATTTAAAACTCACCACTATTCCTGCTCTTGTTTGTGTAAGTAGTTAATGCTTTTCTTTCTAGGACTTTGTAAATCATAGTGTTTCTAGGTTTTACCAACTACATTAAACTCCAACAGTGTATAGTGATTTTTATAATGCAGCGGTATCAATATTTTCTTGTAATTCATTGTTCATTCTTCCAACACTTTGATTTCCAAACCTTCATACACTGATTTGTAGTCATGAATTATTGATACTTGTGTTTATAGTTTAATTAGCTTTAAAAATTTCAAGTGACATATATTTGCAGCATGAGTATTTCATACCGCAGCATAGGACTTTAAGTATATGATATTTTCTTGATTTGGTTTTAGTTTTATTTCTCAGAATTAGTCGGTAACCTGCGTAGAAATTAGATTTTATATATTAGTTCTCCTATTTTCAATTATGTTTATAACAATATATTTAATTATATACCGTTGAGCCAATGAATTTGTTGAACAGCATGATAAAAATATGCACTGCTCTTATTTCAGCGTCATTGTCTAGGTTATAGTATGTAGCTTTGTTGTTTTTAATAATAGCTAAAGCATATTAGTATGTATTATGGTAAGTAAGTTAAAATATAGTATATGAACTTTATTAATGGTTTATGTCTGAAAAGGATACAATAATAGGGTAAATATTAACTAAGCAAATATTTTTCAGTCATATAAATATTTTTGATGTTTTATTAAAATAGCTAACATATTCCCTTCTGCTTCGTAAAAAGCTTTAAGCTCATCGGTTTGCCCTTTTGTGAGTCTTTTTCTTGCAAGCTTGATTTTTAAATCAATATCTTTGTGTCTTCTTTAATTCCATTACTGTCATGATCATATATTGTGCTTTCGTTTGATATCACTTCAAGTTGAGGAAGTTTGTCATCTTCTTTTTTATTGGTGTTGTTTTTTCCTGATTTCCTTTGATATTGCCTTTTTCTTGTGTAAGTAATTCATACTGGAAATTTGAATATTTGTTTTTTATTTTTTTTGTTTCTTTTTTTTCTCATTTTCACAGTGAAGAAGAAGAAACTTTTTTTGTTTCTTTTCAACTTTTATCCTCATTTTCAAGCTTGATTCTATAATCTACAGCCACTTTTTCTTGAATGTTTCCTGATTCTTAAGTTGATTTTGGTTGTTTGCCTTGCTTTCACTTAATGACGTTGGTATATGGAAATGGAAAGCTGGGTAGTCAAAATCAGGTATGTTTTTCTTTCGATCATCTATTATAATTATATGATTAGTATATGTCAAATATTCGACATTATTTTTTTAAATTAAAATCCTTATGTTTATAGTATATAACTTTCTTTTTTCTACAATTTTTTCTTTCTTCAACGCAGAAGCTTTTTGATGTTCGGTGTTTGTGTTGTCCTATTTTCTTTAATTTGTATAATAAATCTATTACTAGTGTGTGGAAATTAATTTACACAAGGAATAATTTTTGTTGGCCACATACCTTAAGAGTCTTCTTTTTTTTCCCTAAAGCTTCATGACTTTCAATTTGTTTTTAATCTACTATTTTTTGTAATAACCAATTACACTTTATATTTTATGAATATATTTTGTGAAAAAATTATTATTGAATAAAATATTCTTTTTCAAATCTCCTATTAATAAACATTTGCATGTTAACTATTTGTTAGGAAAATATTTAACGTAAAAGTTTTATGTATTTAGATATCATGTCTTTCAACATGATCAAACCGCATTGTTCTTGATTTCTATCCTTCTCTTCAATACTATTATCTTCTGATTTATTGTTACTCTTTTGATTTTTCACTTGGTTTGCTAGAAGTTTCAATTGTTAAATATTTTATTTACTAAGATATGTCCGACAAAATTTTGTCAGACAAATATTTAGCGAATTGGCTTTTTCATGGTAAATTTACTTATTCTAAACATTTAACCTTTTATATGCCCTCTTTTTTTACCTTTTTAGCTGATGTTCCTTTTCTTCTTCAGTCTTCTCTAGTTCTTCATTACCTTTTGTTGTTTTTGTTATGGCGCTTATTTTATGTTGGCTGATGTTTGGGTCATTACTATCATCTGTTTGGGTCATTACTGTCATCTGTTTGGGTCATCGCTTCCTTTCCAACTTCAGTGTCACCACTTTCTCCTTTCTCAATAGCCTTATCTTCATCTTCATTATTATCGTTTTCCTCTTTTTTATTTTAACTCATCTCCATCAACATCTTTATCCTAATTTTCTACTTTTTCGTTAGCTTCATCTTCCGCTACATTATCATTATTATCTTTATTGTTATTACCCTTATAATCATCATCATTTTTTTCCTCCTTTCCATCTTTATCTTTAACATCATTTCCATCATCACTTTAATTTTCTTCCCCTTTCCATCTTCATCTTTCCATCATCGTCGTCGTCGTCATCTAATTCATTATTATCACCATCATCATCACTTTCAGCATCATCATTTTCATCATCATAGCCTTTATCAACATCATTTTCATTTGTTTCTTATTCATCAGAATCTATTTCTTCATTAATGTACTCATCTTCTTTTTCAACCGCTTTCTTGTTTTCACCTGCTTGTTCTTCGTCATCACATATTTCTTCATCATCTTCATTATAATTACCTTAAAGGAATAAGGAGGCAGAGGGGCGATAACCCTAGAATGATAATGAGGTGGAGGGGACGATAATGAAACACCCTACCTCTGTACCTAAATTATCCCAGAGTATCACTAGGTAATACTATTAGATAATATGGAGAATAAAGCTTTATTGGGTACACACATGAATATTACCTTGGACTAACATATGTACATATCATGGATCTATAATAATTAACATAGTTGTACACAGTCTCGGTACAAAAGCAATAAATATTGTGTCTCCAGGTACAATACTTAACATAGAATAACTAATAGGGTACACAGAGCCAGAATGCAGTAATATATCATATATACATATTCCGATGGGTTCTACAAAATTGTAATCATGAACCTACTATATGTGTGCATCACTACATCATATCATATCATATGCATAATGAGGCTACAAAAATATGCATCATCCTAATGAAACTACTAGTCTTTAAAATATCCATATATCCTTAGAAACTACTTAGTATCTGTACCTGCACCCGAAGTACCTTGAAATATCCCTAGTATGATAATAATACATTGGAAAGACCATGTCTATAATGAAATAATGAAATATCAATAATGACAATTAATGTAATATATGAGAACATGATAATGGAAATGTATAAATATATTTTCATGACATTGCATTTATTTTTATCATCACTGTTATTATGTACATATTATAAATGTGTGAATTTTCATAATACATCCATAGATACACATTCAAGTCACAAGAATACACATACACACGCATCTCAATGTAAACGGTGATGAGTAATGATTATACGACAGACACAAAATCCCAAGTAGAGTCATATATCCATACACAGGTCATCTAATCCTGTCTATGCTTATCTATCACTCCATTTTAGAATAAAGACATTATAGAGCCACACATTCTACAATCTTGGTTACCTCAAATGGTCATCGTAAAACATATCCAATCATGACCCCCCTGTTGGTATATACTATTAGCCTAGGTGACATAAGGGCAAACGCATACAACGATAGCACATAACTATATAAATATAAGTACGTCATGAATCTTGGGTGCAACCCCACTATCAGCCCACTAGGATGGATGCTAGCCTAATCTAGTCCACTCTAACGCTGATAATAGAAGTACTTCATGATAGACGACACACAGTATCTATAACTATTGGCACCAAGCCTTGCTCACCACTAAGATCTCCACCTCATGTAATTACCGACTCAATAACATTATTCTTGTCACTTGAATGTCATCTACTTACAATGAATAACTGAATAAATATCACAATGACATCCTTCACAACAACATGATGCTCAAACGTTAGTTTTGCTCATAAATTACACTCCATCGCCAAAATCTTCCATGCAACTCCAATGAATAGAGAAATATTTTCGAAAGTCCTATACCATACGATATTATAACTCTATTTATTACAAACTCTCGTTGCACAAATTATCCCAATATATAAATATATATATATGACTAATAATATTTATAATTTTATTATTGTTTATTTATTTTATTTCCAATTTTTATGTTTAAATTTAAATTGAATTCCAATATATATATATATATATATATACATATCAGTGTGTATATGTATATATTAAATATATAATATCGAAAAATTTAAATATTAATATTCTTAAAAAATAGTTTGTATATATCATTATTTTCTAAGATATATATTTATTAAATTATTTATTTATTATATATATTAGATTTATTTTATTTTATTTATTTTATTATTTTTTATACTGGACAGGTGCACCATCGATCAACAACCAACGGTCGACCGATAGGTTGTCGATAGTGGCTCTACTGCTGTCGCACTTACTTAAAGCCATACTTGGATTCTCATATCAAATTCGGGACATCCACTTTACTACCCTCTTCTTATGTTCCATGCATGCATCACTAAACAACTATACTTCAACCTAACTATACCCATATATACAACCAAACACCATATAGGATTTAAAATCACCAAGAATAGACAAAGTTTCATTAACAAAACTTGTTTCTTCTATGATCAGAGAAACAAAACATATTTTTAGGCATATTAATATCAGAATAGACATGAATTATGAGTTAGTGCACTTACCTAATGTTGTGGAATCTCAAATTCACTTTAGCCTTTGTATCTCATTACTTATACTTTCCTATAATTGCCAACTTGTAATACCCTGAAATTTTGTATATAACTTAAATAATGATTATAGTTGATAATATATAAATTTTGAATTTAATTGGAGGGTAATTGGGCAAATCTTAATAGAAGGGGAAAATAGAAATTCTAACAAACAATTGAATTAACTATGGGAGTTATAATATTACGAAGCCCTCATTTTTCTTGTCAAAATGATGTGCACTTGTCCAAATCGGACGTTTGTATGAGTAGGATATTGAAGTTTTAATTAAGTGGGCTAGGTTTTGGGGCTGAATTAGACCAACCCCATAATTTGAATTCAAATTTAAGTGTCGTTTCAAATTTTCCCTCCTAAAGCTTATTTAAAGGAATATGTACATTTAATTTCTCAAACTTCTCATTTTTGAAAATACCTTACTCCATCTTTCTTCCTTTCTTCAATCCATCACTAAATTCATAAATCTTAATGAAAATCGATGAAACAAGTTATGTTGAAATTATAACAAGGCTCTCTATCATATAAAGTAGGAACTAAGGCTAATTCATGGATTGGAATTTTGGAAATTATAGGCAATGGACGAATTAGAATTCTTTTGGTTTAAATCGGTGAATGTTACGTCTCCGATCTCGATATAATGCTATGATATTGATATAAGATGGTTTGGAGCTATTTAGGATGTAAATTCGATATGTGTGTGTGTGTATCAACTTCACAGTAGGATGAAATTGAACTATACGAATGAATGTAGTCTTATATTCAAAAATCGCAATTGCAGATTGTTTACCAATATTCCGATGGATGCCTACCGGTCGAACGGTGAACACCTTGAATTAAGCATTTGAGTATTTTACATGCCCGAATTCACATATATCGCTTCGATACTTCACGTAGTGATTTATGAGGATCATCAAGACACTTATATGATTTGGTTGGCTATTGTTTAGATGTATAGATCATATAGGGATGTGACACATTTGAGTTAGAATAGTTATCGAATACTTGAGGTGTGCATGCTGATTAGTTGACGAAGGTAAGGCACGATATTTGAGTACGCAATTTAGGAAATTAGGCATATATGTAGATTAGGACAAAAACAATGAGATATGAGTATGACTTTGTATTTCATAGTTCAGTGAAATATAAATGTATAATTTGGCGATACAAATACCAGAATCTTGTAGTAGCACATGTGGTGGATCCTTGGTTCATGGTGTTAACGTGACGCTCTCCTAGAGAGCATCGAGGCTGGTCACGGAGCGGTTTTGATGTGGATAAAAGTTGACCTATAGCATATGGGGCGGGACCAGGTGTGAGTCCATTTCGTGGTATCTGTTAGAATTGCACCAGCTTGCAAAAGAGTTAAAGGATAAATTTCAAAAAAATCCTTTATTAGATCTTTAATAAACCTGTGAAGTCTAAATTCATTTAGAAATTTTCCAAGTTCCTTTAAATAAAACCAATATTTTATTCCATGAGTAAACCGAGTTTTAAATTCAATTTTAGTGTATTATAATGAATGAATCAAATACATTCATGTGTGTATGGTACAAGTGCAACATATAAGTAGTGTACAAGGTAATATTTACATGTAGAGGTGTTGGAATTTACGCCGCAACAAACATATACACCCCTTATATATTCCTTTATTGTCCATAGTTTATTTTAAAATTATAAAAAATATATGCATATTTATGGTTTATGTTTATTTACTTATATATAATATGTTATAAAGTTATTTTATCTAATCCAAAGTTTATTTATATAGAAAATGGCAACCAAATATGTTAAAGAAAGAAACTAATGAGGAGAAGAAAAGTTTATTTCATTTCATCAATTTACTTATATTTACTTGTACATAATATGTTGGAAATTTATTTTACCTAATCAAAAGTTTACATATATACAATGGGCAATCAATTATGTTGAAGAAAGAAATTAATAAGGAAAATAAAAGGAGGAGAAGTTATCTCGTTTTATTAACTTATCTTTAATGCTATTTCAAAACAATTTGAACACTCAAATACATATATGTATGCATGTATAAATAATAATAAACTATATCTTAAATTAAAATAACATACACACACAAAAATTTTGTCATCCATTACATTTTTTAAAATTAAAGTAACAAATTAAAATCTACTTTAACTTAAGAGGGATTTAAAGGTTATATGATATTTTTCACAAAAGTCCACTTATGTTTTTTATTTGGAACAACCTTTAAACAAATGTCAATAACAACTAGGATTCTACTCAAAACAACAAATATGTGAAACATGTATTCAACCTCTAAAATAATTTTAAATAATTTAAATAATATATTTGATTTATGTTTGTGTATACAATTAGGTACAAAATACATCAATTAATCAACTTGTGTTCCAATCCAAATTTGTTAGTTTATTTATTTGCTCTTTTTTTATAAAATAATAACTTCTAAACCAATGACAAAATTAGATTAGAAAATTAGGCATATATGAATTTTTTATAAAAGGAATTATATCTAAATAAGAATATATGATGAAAAGGTTGTAGATAATTTAGGATCTACTTATATAATCATAATGAACATACAATCAATTAACATACATCAGATCTAAACTTAGGTCAACATAATGAACAACTAATGAGATTATATTTAAATTAATTAACATATATTAGATCCGAACTTTAGGTCAATATGATGAACAAATGATGAGATAAGATGTAGCATGTAGAAGATTTAAACTTCATTAACATCGTGAATAAACAATAAGATAAGAGTAGAATTACCTAAAGCTGAAGCCTAAGATTTGCACCTTGAATGAAGAATAAAACTCTGATTGAATCGAATCAACCTCTGGATTTTGCAAGAATCTAGAGGTAAACACCACCTTGAATATTTTTAATTTTATTTGAATTTGGTTTAAGGGGATTTCTTCTTTTTTAACCACGAAGGCCATTAAAGGAGAGGAGGAGAGCTATAGAAATAAGATAGGATGTTCTGTTAGGAAAATTATATTGAATGGATTGAATATTAGAGGATATGTTTTAAAAGAAACATTGAAACCTTTCAATTTTCCCTTTTAAATCCTCCATATTTAATTTCTAATTAACCCCAATCATATTCCTTCTCTCCTCTTCACATTTTCATCACGGGAAAGGAAAGAATCATTTCATAAATGAGATATAAGTGGGTCATAAAGAGGAGTAAAGGATGTAGATTTATTTCCTTCTTTTAATTGCTCCTTTTACATATTTAAATTGTATTTGAAAATTGTTTCCTTTTGCATCATACATGTAGACTTTAAAAGAAAAATCCCAATACAACTTAGCAGTTAATCTATTTAGACCCAGTTTAAATATTATGAATATTAAGAACGCATCCCTAAAAGCAAACTTAATTCACAAAAACTCCTCCCACAAGAAAACATAAGTTGTAGGTCTCTGTTTTTCATTTCGGCTGTTTTTTCCTAAAATACCCCTCCGTTTCTTGCACGATTGATTTTAATAACGAGTTTATCTTTCTTGATTTCATCTTCTTCTTCATTGGCGAACTTATGTTTCTTGATGTTATCTTCTTCTTCAATGGCGAGCTCATCTTTCTCGATTTCAATGGAAAACTGCAATTATAGACAATAGTTGCAGAAATGTCTGCAACTATATGTAATAGTTATAGATATTTATGCAAGTATATGCAATAGTTGCATTTCTGCAACTATATGCAATAGTTGTAGAAATGTCTACAACTTTATGCAATAGTTGCAGGCATTTCTGCAACTATACCATATAGTTGCATTTCTGTAACTATATGCAACTATTGAAATGCAACTATATGGTATAGTTGTAGAAATGTCTGCAACTATATGCAATAGTTGCAGACATTTCTGCAGCTATACTATATAGTTGTAGAAATTTCTACAACTATATGCAATAGTTGCAGACATTTCTATAACTATACCATATAGTTGCAGAAATGTCTGCGATTATTTGCGAATGTTATAAATTTGAAAAAAAATCGAAAGTGTTCAAAATTTGTTGAATTGTCTGCAAATATATGAAATAATTGCACCTTTACTACAAATATGAATTTTTGGTATCAACGGTGGATCTCATTTTAAAGAGCATAAAATTTGTGATTTTTTGGTGAAAATGGTATATTGATCCGATTTTTCTACACAAAGTCATACGCGTTTGAAATGTTAAAAACATAAAGGGTATTTGGGTCTTTTTACCTGCGCGAATTTGAAAATAGGGACCGGAAATGTAAGTTTAGTTTGGAAAGGATGTTTTCTCTATTTTGAAACTTATTAGGGATGTGAGCTAAACTTACCCTTGAATATTTTATTTATTTGGTATATCAATACATATGTTTATGACTTTTATATAGCACTTAATTAAATGCTAATGATATTCAAAACAAATTAGATAAAGTATAATAATTAATGTTTCATAAATATTAATTAATTTATAATAATTATTAATTTATTAAATTGTGTGGTTTATTCGGAGCATTCATCATTACCGTCATGCGACACAATGGTGTAAATTCAATCAGCGATTAATATCGAAAAATTTGAAAACTAACATTCACATGTCACCTTTGCTTGTAGTGTGACATTTTGGCTGAATTTATCGCTTACATATCTTTTTGTTAAAATCCATTTTTACTAATTATAAGCGATAGCTGATAATGATGATTATTTACACTAATTCTCTTCGTCAAAACTATATCACTTTAGACTAACGAAATTTGGTGGCGCCTTCCAATATCATCCATATTCAATTTTATAGTCCAAGAACAAAATCATTGGTTTAATAATAACAATTATTATTAATCGAAATGTTTTGGCCAAAAACTTTGACTTTGAGTTGACTTCAGTTGACTGTGATACTAAACTCATATAACTGAGGAGACAAATCCTCTCTTGAATCGTGTTTCACTTCCAATGCTTCTACTCAATCCAACTATAGTCGTTCGATGGATGTCATGCCACAATTTAATTGTAATTAAAGTAGAGCTTCCGCATTGAAGATCAACGGTATTCTCAAGTCAAGAGAACTGTGTAAATTAGTCACACTGATATTTTTTATTTGACCTTGTTATATTAACCACCAGAAAACTATCTAATGAGTTATTCCATTGTTATCCTATAACTATCAGTACGTAACCCCTTGGTGGCCCCAGCAGCCATAAGTAATACCCTATCCAACATTCGAAGAGTATAACATATTCTAGTCTCAATAGATATATCGATATCCAGTCTTGATGCATCTTGACTAAGGATAATTAAAATGGTATACATATTTTCATTTTGATAAATTAATCATGATTATAACACTTTGTAATTATTATCACAAAACATACAATTTATGGATTTTCTATTAAATATACTTTTAATTAAATTGATTAATTAATGTATAACACATTATATTATGTGTATAAAGAAAGAAAACACCATTTATTCTGAACAAGATTGGTATATATGTAACAAATTACATAATTGCCCCTAAGTCATACCCCTAACTCTACTACTATCCTTTACCGCTATGTGTGAGGCTAGATAGTTATAGATGTGAAATCTTTTACCGTAGGCAGTGAGACCATATTTTGTATAGAAAATCCTTTACCATAGGTATTCGGGACCGGATCAAACTTAGATGGTATAACATTGTTCTGAAGTGCAGCATAGGTAGGTGTAGAAGATACTACACGTAGGCTTAAATTATGTTGTATCACCGCTACAGTAGTATATATGGTTTATTTTTGCCTCACTCATAGAGACAAATGTATGACCTACTCCTATATTTACTCTCTATATATTGCTCAGGTTAAAGGAGTTTCGAGGCATGATGGACCAGGTGGCATGACTTGATACATTATAAATAAAGTGTGGATGAAAGACAAATGTGTGGTATTATTTTGGATTTTGGTTGTAAGACTTATGTAATTAGTATTGGAATTTGTAAATAATAAAACAAATATTTGTGTGATATAAAGTATTGATTTAACCATCTGTTATGAGACTCTAAAGTTTAAGTTAACATTTTTTTATCTTATGCTCTCTACTTGTATATCAAATGTATCGTCTTCCAACGAGTCATCATTTTGGGACTTCTTGGTATAGTTACAAGGTTTTGAAATGGTGGGTTGTTGCATTTGGTATCAAAGCATAGGCTATAGGATTAGGACTGTATCGAGAGAGAATTTTTTATATTTTATCAAATATATAATATATTAAAGCTAAATTTAAATTTTTAATTACATCATATCATGTTCCAATCTTTGATTATCTAGCTATTGAGGAGTTGCTAATGAATCTCATTTATAGATAACTGAATTATGAATAATTCAAAGGAAACTAGAACAGGGACCAATGTTGGTGGAGCCAATGTCGGAGTAGGTGCCAATACCCGAGTAGATGTCCCTGAGATCCCTAACATGAACATGCCCATTTGGTTTTGTAGGTATCTCCAAGCAACTGCTCATACTAGCACCACTATCACCTCCACCGAACAAGTTGCTATGACCAAAGTTATGGTTATTGTTCACCGGCTAATATTAACTTCTCTAAACTCTATAAAGATTTTTCCAACTTAGATAGGAAGTCATACACTAGGACAGAATCATATGCAACAACTAAGATATGGCTAAATAACTATGAGAAAATATTTGGTTTATTAAGAATAAGTGACACGACTAAGAGGCAATTGGAAGTCTAGCATCTATAGAAAAAGCAGCGAATTGGTGGGAGATGGTTATGGTTGAGATAGAGGAGAATATTATTACTTGGGAGATTTTCAAAAGGAAGTTTGAGACAAAATTCTTCTCTAGGGTCGAGAAGGAATATTATTGGAAGAATTTATTTAGCTCAAGCAGGAAGACATGAGCATAAAGGAGTATGTGAAAAAATTTAATGAGTTGGCTAAGTTCAGGTTCGAATTGATCCATATCCATGAGAAGAAAGCTAATAAATTTTCTAAGGGATTGAACACCACATAGAAGGAGTTGTCTTTGAATCTAATATCATTGGGAGTAACTTTCGAAAAATTGGTTGAGGGTGCCTTAATAAATACCATGAGTGGAATTTGAATAAGGAGCAAGTATTAGGTGGAAATCAGAACAAGTGCAAGAATGAAGGACCGCAAGGTGGACTGATTAAGAAGCAAGTTACTATGTGTATGAGGTGTAATAAGGCAGGACATATAGCTAAAAATTATAGGGTGAACCTTAAGAAGGGAACAAAATATTATTAGTGTGGCAAGATTAGAAATTTTGTGTGAGATTGTAGGTTGAAACCATCGGAATAACAAGGACAGTTGGGACAACATGAACGGTTGAAGGGAATCAAGTGCTATAATTGTGACCAGATGATACATTATAAGAGGAAGTGTCCAGCATTATGGAAAGAGGGTCGGATTGTTAAGGCTTATGCATTGGATGTTATGCCAAGTTTTAGCATTGCATTGATGGCCCAAGTAACGGTAAGTTAGTTATGGAAGACGTGTTACTACTCTTTGATTTACCTACTAGAGTTTTATTTGATACAGGTGTCTGGTGCATCGCATTCATTCATAGCCAATGTACTGGTGGAAAGATTGGGAATAATCCCGATGTTGTGAGTGAAATTTTTACTCTGTCGAATCCTGCTGGGTGATCGACGCATTTGTCTACTATTTGTCATAATCTTAAGTTGATTAAAAAAAATTTAGAATTAAATTTTGATGTGTACGTGCTTAGTTTTATGGGACACAGATTCACCTTAGGAATGGATTGGATGACCAGGTATGGAGTAGTTTTAGATTGTGATAAGAGGATCTTTGTAATTATGGAAAACATGATTTGATAGTTCTATATGACCCTGATGTTTCCTGATGAGGTGGTATTTATATTCATTAAACCTGTCACATAATGAGTTGGCATTTATCCTCGTAGTTGAAGATTTTCCTGACGTATTCACTAAGGTTCCGAATTTTTGCCCGTGGAGAAATAAGTTCAAAATTGACCTTAAGAAAGGCACTAGACCTATGGTGATGCCTTTGAGACATATGGCTCCAAATTAAATGATAGAGTTGGATAAGTAAGTTTCGGTATTGCTGTAGAAATGATTTATTAGGCAAAGTGTTTCAAAATCGGGAGCACCTATTGTTTTCACCATTAAGGCAAACGGTTCCTTAAAACTGTGCATCAATTATTAGGAATTGAATAAGCTAATGAAGAAAAACAATTATCTATTACCTCATATTAACGACCTCTTTGATCAACTTATTGGGGAAAAAGTTTTCCTGCAGCTTGACCTCGCTATAGGATTTCATCAGTCGAGAGCTACTGAGGATAGCATTCCGAAGACCGCTTTACGTACTCCACATGGATTGTTCAAGTGGGTTGTGATGCCATTTGGGCTAACAAACCCCAGCTTATTTTATTGATTAAATGAGTAGGGTCTTCCGGAAGCAGCCGAATAAATTTATAGTCATATTTTTGAAGATATCCTAGTACTTTCTAGAGATGAGAAAGAATACGAGTTACACTTGAGGGAAGTACTGGATGTACCAAGAAGGAATCAGTTAAGGGTTAAATTTTCAAAGTATCACTTATGGAGGAGTGAAGTCCGATTTTTAGGATATGTTGTACCTAGGGATGGGTTGTGTCACGTTCCAAATTCCAGCGTTGGAAAATCGACATCCGTACTCCACCGTACTTGAATGCCGGAGATTCAAACGTTGAAATTCGAGTCGCGCCGGAGCTTATAACACATTAAGTAAATAACACAGCGGAAGAAAAGAATAGCATATATCAATATACAACATTTGATACAATAACTGATACAACATGAATGATACAACAGAATGGTACAATAGATATCAACATTATCAGAGATACAAAGAATAGCAGCGGAAATATAATAATAACACTAGCAGCGGAACAAATCTCCAAAATAGTCTTCAAGAAAGAACTCCAGTATCAGCAATCTCCATCTCCAAAGCACCAATCCAGAAATAGCTCGAACTCCAAATCAAGATGAAGAGAAACAACTCGATCCAAAATGCGATTGCCAAATCCTAAGGCTGAAAGCTATCGAATCTACACCTACTATAGATTATCTGAAAATCCAAACTCTAGACTGCCCGTGTGGGAAAATAGTGGGCACCCAGAGTTTAGAAAAGGAATAATAAACTCCAGGTCAGTCATGGGACTGGTATGAGCAAACAAAAACAATTTGGTCTTTTAAAAACAAACAAGAGATTTTAAATTTGAAATCCGCAATGCTTTTTGGAAAATGAAACTACCATAAGGCCTCCCGGCACACACACAATGCAAACGCACACATGGGGGAGATTTCTCCTTATGATAGTCAAACATGCTTACTACGAGAAAAATTCTTTGATATTATTACTAGTGCATAGTGAAAAATCTTTCGAAAGTATAATATAAATCCTAGCCAGCATAGGTACCATGATATTATGCCTACTATAGCTGCCATGTTAAATGGCAGGTTCTACAACTAAAACCGTACATGGCACGTAATTGAAGAATGGATTTCCAACAAATGGTCAGGCTAAGGAACTTCCTATTGCCACATGGGAACGCCTCTGGCGGGACGCCCCGAGAACTAACGTTACGGTTAGATCTCTGCCAACACAAGGCCGGGTTACCTCTATAACTAGGTAACTACTACACGAATATGCCATCCCCCGGTCCTTTGGGACCTTTATCCGAGAGCTCTCCAACAACAACATCACACAGTAATAATATAGTGTGTCCACATGAGTAAGTATCTGGGCTCCATACCATGATACCACCCTTTTCCAGAAGGGAATGACATACCCTAAAGGGCGCGACCCTCATAACCTTGCCGCATATTCCTGTTTCGACCATTTCCGGGGAGTGAGGTCCTGATGAAGTCTCGTCCACAAAGCTACGCTTTGTGCAACAAAGCCATGCTTTGGGTCCACAGATGACCAAAGCAAAGATCACAAGGATAAATGATTAACAAATGATCATATCACAAACAATCAACCAATGATCATCACACAGCAGCACTCAGCATGTCACATTACCAAATTGGGAATATGTCACTGATAAATATCAACTACATAACCTCTGAGCTCGTACGTCTCAAAGAAGGGTGTTAAGCTAAGAGAATAAATTCTCCGCCACCAAGCAGAAATGTATTTGATAGAGATCAGTTAATATCTCAAAGTGTAATGTCGGACATACAACCATACAAGTCTGTTCTGGGTTCGAACAGAACCGAAGGCACTTCCGAAGAAGCCCTTGCAAATCCGGATAATCCCTAATCACGTCCGGACTTCCCATCACATATGGAGATCTCTATACCGGGGATCGGCCAGTGCAGAGACAATCGACGAGTTATCCTTTCGTTTTCGGAAATAACCGGTCTTCACCACCGGTCTTCAATTGCTATCCATAACGTCGTATCACTATTCGGAATGGGCTATATGACACAAGGTCCTCTCCCGGCTAAACCGAATAATGAGCGCCATATTTTAAAACGTATGGGTATGGGATTTTAGTTAAGTCACAATTTATAAAAATCCAAAACTTTTCTTTCAATGGTTAAACAAAATACCATTCTAAATCTTTAAACCAAAAAGATTTATTCACAAAGTTTCACCTAGTTTCACAAAGATCTATTCATAGATTTCAAAAAAAACAACTTCCATTTCAATTTGATTAACCCAATAAATCTTTAAATTAAAGATTTAATTTACAGCTTTCAAAACACGTTCCAAAGATTAATTAATAACTCGGAAAAACCATTTTCCATTTTCAAAACTTGAATCCCTTTTTAACACACATTAGAAATCCATTTCTTATATGAAAGCTTCTATTATTTGAAACAACAGTTTTCGTTTCCAAAATCCAATTCTATAATTTGAAACTTGGGTTAATTTTAAATTCCAAAATATCACCTTTTAAATTGGTTTAAAAACCATATAAATCCATTTATAAGTTGAATAACATTTTAAACCTTAGTTTCCACATTATAGAATTCAATCTCAAATATTGAATTCAAATTTAAATTAAATTATTTAAATTTCCAGCTCAATCAAGTTATTCAAAATACCCATTTTCAAAAGCTTCAATTCCAAAACTATTTTGGATTCAAAAGGTTAAAATTTAAAAAAACAATTTCAAAATCTGTGACTTAACAAATTTCCACGTGCAACCCATACTTGTGTGTGTATGAGTGTGGTCCAGGGGTTTTACACAATAGTGCAACATCATCAAATATCACAGATTCAATTATTACGATTCGATGTGGGTTTCGGATAACTAAATGGAATCCGACTCCCTGTCGCATCGAAATTCAAATGTCGTTCTACGGGTCAGGGTTTGCATAACAATATATACATCATAGAAATAACAGCTTAGCACAAAACATCACATAGCATCGCATCACATATCAAATATATCAATCCATCACACAACATCAATAACAATCAAACATCTTTAATTAAGATGAATAGCCCGTGTGGTTAAAATTTTATTACTCACATAATTACCTTTGTTAGTAATTTTAATCAATGATTAATTTTAATTGATTGAGTCTTAACCACCTTCATTAACTAATCACTTCCTTAATTAATTATCTTAATTAATTAATCCTTAGTTGTAATTAATAAAATCTTAATCACTTTTATAAATGGGCCTTAATTAATTAATCTCAAGACTTAATTAAAATTGTTAATTATTTAATCAATCATCCATATTCCTAATTAACTAAATAGTTAATTATCCCACTTAATTATTTTAAAAAAATTAATGAACCCAATCATTAAATTTTATTTATCTTTTAGATAAATATTTCTTACTTAATTAAAGAATTTAAATTTCACTTTTAAGTTTCATTTTAAACTTAAGATAAAAATTAGCTTAAACAAGGTTTTAATACAATTCAAAAACCTTTATCTCATATTTTAAAAGAAACACATGCTTAACAAAAATTGGTTTTAAAGGGTTTAAATATCAATTCAATTTAAATTCAAACTTATTTTAAAAACTGAAATAAAAGTTTAATTCCTGATTTAAACTCACTTTTAAATTTCTGATTTAAAATTTTAAACTTCCAATTCAATTTCAAAACACATATATGCTTTTACACTTTTTAAAATCTAATTTAAATTTGAAAATATGAATTATTTCAAATCTCAGACAAACAAATTTGAATTCTTATTCAACTTTAGATTTTTCAAACTCAGTTTATATTCAACTTGCATTATAAACTTTACATTAAATTAAGAAACAAGTTTTTTTGTGTTTTTATTTAAAAACCTAAACTAAGATTTAAAAATTCAAATGATTTCAAAACCTAGATTTAACTGTTGAATCCATATTTAATTTCAGGTTCAAAAACTTAGTTCAGATTTTAGATTTCAGATTCAACTTGTTTTAAAGCCTATATTTATAAATCTAAACTTCCAGATTTAATATTTGAAACCAATATTCTTTTATGCCTAAAAGTTGTTTCAACCCAACTCTAACTTCAAAATTTAAATTATTTCAAATTTAGATTTCAAACTTCCTAAATTCAGATTCAATCTCAGGTTCAAACTTAGTTTAAATTTCTAATTTACATTTTTTGAAACTTGCTTTGATATTTTAAGAACAGAACAGGTTTCTGTTTTAAACCAGAAAAAATATTATTATTATTTTTTTTTTTTTTTAATTTACTTCGAGTCAGATGTTACTTTACTTCAAGTCAGACACCTAAGAACTTCGAGTCACTCACGAAATCGACTCTAGAAGAAAACTTAAAACATTTTTCCCTCTGCTTCAATCAAACACTGATACAACCAATACCATGTGCACGTGCACCACCACCAGAACCCCCTCCGGCCTCCGATCACCTCACTGGCACATCAGCAACCCATGCAGCTACTCAACTAAATCATCAACTGGTGCTACCATCATCAGGAATCAAGAATGATACCCAATGCCAAAACCTGGAAATGAAACCAAGTCCCCCTTCAAAACCTGTCATCGCCTCGCATCCGCCCCTCCGACCACCGTGACCCCTGAGACTCCGGTGATGACTTCAACCACGTCCAAGCTTCAACTGAGCGAAACCCCGTGCAACTCGATCAATTACATTAGCCGATAGGTTGAATTTTGTCAAACCCAGTAAAACTAGGGTTCAAAAATTCAAATCAAAATCGCAATTACAAAAACGAATTGCAACACAATCTAATATTTTTCCCCTCGTCCCTGATGTCTCCTCCACCTCCAGAAGCGATCACGACATCTCCAATCGATTGTGGAGATCGAAATACCCCAAAATGTATGATACAGTCAAAATAGAAGTGCTCTTGGAATATAGCATTTAAAATCATAATTTTTCTTGGAAAAATCATAGTTTTGTATGGAGATTGGATCTATAATCCTGAAACTTCAAATTATTATACTTGAGATTTCACTAATTTTTTTATTTATCTTCAGTACATACATTCCAGTGATATTCCTATATTTTTTCAACTTATATAGAATTTTAAACTGAAGTTCTAATTTAAACAGGCAAGTTTAATTTAAATCTTAACCTTAAACAAATCAAAGGGTTTTTGAATTTAAATTTGCCTAGCAACTGAGAGATGTGCAGAGAACCATACATGGTCATGTATACAGCAGCTATTCATGTCACACACATTCATTTTTCTCATTTTTATTAGCATGCAACCCATATTTGTATTTAATTCTTAAAAATGAGATTACTCACAGGTAACAAAACAAAGAATCTCTGGTCTTAAAAATAAAATAAATTTGTTCACCTGGATTCCAAGATGAACAGAGACCAGATTGGTTTTCTTTTTTTTAGTTTTAATTAAGTTTGGGCATTTTGTTCTCCCTGTTACACCCTACTTTGTTTAATCACTAAGTATCTTCTTCTGAGTTTATCTTAGGAATGACCTTATAATATCATGCCCCTATTTTCAGTACTCAGGCTTGAATTTGTTTTTAAAATAAGAAGATATATGTTCTTTTCTCATGTTTTCAAAACTGCAACCCAAAAACAATATACTTGTTCAAACAAACACATGCAGCCTTCCAAAATCAACAAACAAGCATCACAAAGCAATTCACAAGTTCATGAATATCAGATTCAAAGAGAAAGTTTTCAAGTTGCTCACAAGCATCAAAACATAAAAAAAAAACAGAGGTGAAAGTTTTGCTCACAAGCATGGAAACAGGGAAGTAACTAACAACAGAGTTTAATATATGCATCATATAAAAGAGGGTGAAGGATTGCTCACTTGTTTTTGAAGGACAGAGGAGAATTTCCTTTGAGCCTGAACTATATTTTTTTCTTTTTTTTTTTTTAAAGCTTGAAGTCACCACTGCAAAGAACTTTGGATTTTGTTTAAAGCTTCCAACTTGTTCTATTTTCCCAGCTGCAGACTTCAGGTCTTTTTCCTTTTTCACTTACTTTGAATTCCTTTTTGTTAACTAATTAAACATGATTGTTTAAATCTTGTTTGAATTACTGATTTCACCATTAAACTCAAATTCATTTTAAAAAAAAAACTTACTTGCCTTTGAATTTGTTTTAGAGATACACTGCACTTGACAAAACTGAAGCTATCCCATGTTGAATTGCTTCAGACTTCAAACTGAATTGATTTTGGCCTTTTGAATGTTTGCTTCAACTGTTTTATCTCTGATTCCCAGTTCTTGATTTATTGAGTTGATCACTTAGCATTATTCTCTCACAAGTTCATGTTGTTTTGCTCAAATCTGTATAGACAGATTTTTGTTCCAGATTTGATTTTGAATCCCTTTGCATTGCTTAAATCTTTAGATTGTTTTCCAGAGAGCTTGCATTTGCACTAGCATTTTCTTCCTCTACAAACTCAAGCTTGAGTTGAACTAGAAGTTGTCAGTCTGGTTGCTCAATCCAGACATGGGTTTCCAGATTTCTTTCTTTTTTTCTTTTGCTTTGTTTTCGAACTGAACTTAAATTTGAATTGTATACATTCCTTTGGTGTTTAGATTGAAATGCCAAATCTTTGATTACTGATTTGTTCAGATTTTGTGAGATGTTTAATATGATTGCATATGGGAAAATGAAGAGTTTTTGTAATTTTTTTATCTTATTATTTTATTTAAATAATAATGTTGAATGCCATTTGTACAAAAATATCAAAATCTCTAGATCTTGTTAATTATCTTACTCCAAACCCATGTGCAAGTGTATCTCTTTACTTCCTTATGTATATTTACATTTGTGATTTCACAAGACAAAGGTTTTTTTTTATAAATTTTTATATCATATCTATTTTATAAATAAATGTACTTTTTCTCTATTTACACAAACAAAAATTATATTCCCATTAATCTCTTGTATTAAATTTTTTTTTGTTTGTTCAACATGTTTATACACTAATATATTAATACAATTTACATTCTTACATTTTTTTGTTGTTTTGTACAAAAAAAAATATTTTATAAAAAGAAAAGAATGACTTTTAAATACTTTGATTTTTATATTAACAATAGTTACATTTATTTATTTAAGGGAATTTGACTTAAGAAAAAATATTTTAAAAATGAGTACACTAATTTTTTTCTTTTATTGCCACTTCCAAAAATTAATAAAATTAAAAATTTTAGAAACAACTATCATTATCTTTTTATTAATCTTAAGCTTTTAAATTTAAATTTTATTTTTAATACATTTTATTTTGAATTTTATACTTTGGTACATTTACAAATAATATTCTCAATTTATTTCCAAAAATAAATTTAATTGCCAAATTAAACTTAATAAATTTTCGGGGATGTTACAGATTTCCCCCCTTAAAAGAATTTCGTCCTCGAAATTGCAAGGAAGACGAGAAAGAATAGATAATAGATAAAGAAATGATTGATCAGATCATAATCGAGATATTTATTCTGTATTTGGTTTACCAAATCAGAATATCGATAATATGAGAACAAACTCATACAATATTACACAAGATATTTAAGTTCACCTGTCTACGAATATGTAAGGGCATTGATCAGTTCGAAGAGATAACTAATCGTTCGTAGAATATGTTGGATCCCAGAGAATAGATAGATGGATCAAATCTTCATATTAGTTAACCGTTTTAACTTAATTTAAAATTTCCCATTTATTCAAATTTAAATTCTCAAATTCATTAGAGTTTAGATCGAAAAGCTGATAAGAATTCGATGAAGATACGAAGTAAGAATTTTCTACAACGATTCGTAGGGCCATCATCACACTGAAACTTCTTTCTGGAGCAGCTACGAAACAATCAAAAGAATTCGAAATCGAATCAAAGGAGATTGATAGAGAAATGTTGTTTCCGCTATTTCAGGGTATTGACCATTTGTAGTGGTATTTCCCTGTCCCCTATCTCGTTGTCGTCTCGCACTCATACTCACTATCAGTGAATAGTAAGAGAATTTACTGAGGCATTCGAACGGATATCTTAGGGATATACTCATTCTAGGGTATACTTCACCCTATCTCTAATGAGCTACTTAATCTGTTATACTCCTGAGCTATGGTTTTAACCATCAGCTCTGATACCAAAATGTCACGTTCCAAATTCCAGCGTTGGAAAATCGACATCCGTACTCCACCGTACTTGAATGCCGGAGATTCAAACGTTGAAATTCGAGTCGCGCCGGAGCTTATAACACATTAAGTAAATAACACAGCGGAAGGAAAGAATAGCATATATCAATATACAACATTTGATACAATAACTGATACAACATGAATGATACAACAGAATGGTACAATAGATATCAACATTATCAGAGATACAAAGAATAGCAGCGGAAATATAATAATAACACTAGCAGCGGAACAAATCTCCAAAATAGTCTTCAAGAAAGAACTCCAGTATCAGCAATCTCCATCTCCAAAGCACCAATCCAGAAATAGCTCGAACTCCAAATCAAGATGAAGAGAAACAACTCGATCCAAAATGCGATTGCCAAATCCTAAGGCTGAAAGCTATCGAATCTACACCTACTATAGATTATCTGAAAATCCAAACTCTAGACTGCCCGTGTGGGAAAATAGTGGGCACCCAGAGTTTAGAAAAGGAATAATAAACTCCAGGTCAGTCATGGGACTGGTATGAGCAAACAAAAACAATTTGGTCTTTTAAAAACAAACAAGAGATTTTAAATTTGAAATCCGCAATGCTTTTTGGAAAATGAAACTACCATAAGGCCTCCCGGCACACACACAATGCAAACGCACACATGGGGGAGATTTCTCCTTATGATAGTCAAACATGCTTACTACGAGAAAAATTCTTTGATATTATTACTAGTGCATAGTGAAAAATCTTTCGAAAGTATAATATAAATCCTAGCCAGCATAGGTACCATGATATTATGCCTACTATAGCTGCCATGTTAAATGGCAGGTTCTACAACTAAAACCGTACATGGCACGTAATTGAAGAATGGATTTCCAACAAATGGTCAGGCTAAGGAACTTCCTATTGCCACATGGGAACGCCTCTGGCGGGACGCCCCGAGAACTAACGTTACGGTTAGATCTCTGCCAACACAAGGCCGGGTTACCTCTATAACTAGGTAACTACTACACGAATATGCCATCCCCCGGTCCTTTGGGACCTTTATCCGAGAGCTCTCCAACAACAACATCACACAGTAATAATATAGTGTGTCCACATGAGTAAGTATCTGGGCTCCATACCATGATACCACCCTTTTCCAGAAGGGAATGACATACCCTAAAGGGCGCGACCCTCATAACCTTGCCGCATATTCCTGTTTCGACCATTTCCGGGGAGTGAGGTCCTGATGAAGTCTCGTCCACAAAGCTACGCTTTGTGCAACAAAGCCATGCTTTGGGTCCACAGATGACCAAAGCAAAGATCACAAGGATAAATGATTAACAAATGATCATATCACAAACAATCAACCAATGATCATCACACAACAGCACTCAGCATGTCACATTACCAAATTGGGAATATGTCACTGATAAATATCAACTACATAACCTCTGAGCTCGTACGTCTCAAAGAAGGGTGTTAAGCTAAGAGAATAAATTCTCCGCCACCAAGCAGAAATGTATTTGATAGAGATCAGTTAATATCTCAAAGTGTAATGTCGGACATACAACCATACAAGTCTGTTCCGGGTTCGAACAGAACCGAAGGCACTTCCGAAGAAGCCCTTGCAAATCCGGATAATCCCTAATCACGTCCGGACTTCCCATCACATATGGAGATCTCTATACCGGGGATCGGCCAGTGCAGAGACAATCGACGAGTTATCCTTTCGTTTTCGGAAATAACCGGTCTTCACCACCGGTCTTCAATTGCTATCCATAACGTCGTATCACTATTCGGAATGGGCTATATGACACAAGGTCCTCTCCCGGCTAAACCGAATAATGAGCGCCATATTTTAAAACGTATGGGTATGGGATTTTAGTTAAGTCACAATTTATAAAAATCCAAAACTTTTCTTTCAATGGTTAAACAAAATACCATTCTAAATCTTTAAACCAAAAAGATTTATTCACAAAGTTTCACCTAGTTTCACAAAGATCTATTCATAGATTTCAAAAAAAACAACTTCCATTTCAATTTGATTAACCCAATAAATCTTTAAATTAAAGATTTAATTTACAGCTTTCAAAACACGTTCCAAAGATTAATTAATAACTCGGAAAAACCATTTTCCATTTTCAAAACTTGAATCCCTTTTTAACACACATTAGAAATCCATTTCTTATATGAAAGCTTCTATTATTTGAAACAACAGTTTTCGTTTCCAAAATCCAATTCTATAATTTGAAACTTGGGTTAATTTTAAATTCCAAAATATCACCTTTTAAATTGGTTTAAAAACCATATAAATCCATTTATAAGTTGAATAACATTTTAAACCTTAGTTTCCACATTATAGAATTCAATCTCAAATATTGAATTCAAATTTAAATTAAATTATTTAAATTTCCAGCTCAATCAAGTTATTCAAAATACCCATTTTCAAAAGCTTCAATTCCAAAACTATTTTGGATTCAAAAGGTTAAAATTTAAAAAAACAATTTCAAAATCTGTGACTTAACAAATTTCCACGTGCAACCCATACTTGTGTGTGTATGAGTGTGGTCCAGGGGTTTTACACAATAGTGCAACATCATCAAATATCACAGATTCAATTATTACGATTCGATGTGGGTTTCGGATAACTAAATGGAATCCGACTCCCTGTCGCATCGAAATTCAAATGTCGTTCTACGGGTCAGGGTTTGCATAACAATATATACATCATAGAAATAACAGCTTAGCACAAAACATCACATAGCATCGCATCACATATCAAATATATCAATCCATCACACAACATCAATAACAATCAAACATCTTTAATTAAGATGAATAGCCCGTGTGGTTAAAATTTTATTACTCACATAATTACCTTTGTTAGTAATTTTAATCAATGATTAATTTTAATTGATTGAGTCTTAACCACCTTCATTAACTAATCACTTCCTTAATTAATTATCTTAATTAATTAATCCTTAGTTGTAATTAATAAAATCTTAATCACTTTTATAAATGGGCCTTAATTAATTAATCTCAAGACTTAATTAAAATTGTTAATTATTTAATCAATCATCCATATTCCTAATTAACTAAATAGTTAATTATCCCACTTAATTATTTTAAAAAAATTAATGAACCCAATCATTAAATTTTATTTATCTTTTAGATAAATATTTCTTACTTAATTAAAGAATTTAAATTTCACTTTTAAGTTTCATTTTAAACTTAAGATAAAAATTAGCTTAAACAAGGTTTTAATACAATTCAAAAACCTTTATCTCATATTTTAAAAGAAACACATGCTTAACAAAAATTGGTTTTAAAGGGTTTAAATATCAATTCAATTTAAATTCAAACTTATTTTAAAAACTGAAATAAAAGTTTAATTCCTGATTTAAACTCACTTTTAAATTTCTGATTTAAAATTTTAAACTTCCAATTCAATTTCAAAACACATATATGCTTTTACACTTTTTAAAATCTAATTTAAATTTGAAAATATGAATTATTTCAAATCTCAGACAAACAAATTTGAATTCTTATTCAACTTTAGATTTTTCAAACTCAGTTTATATTCAACTTGCATTATAAACTTTACATTAAATTAAGAAACAAGTTTTTTTGTGTTTTTATTTAAAAACCTAAACTAAGATTTAAAAATTCAAATGATTTCAAAACCTAGATTTAACTGTTGAATCCATATTTAATTTCAGGTTCAAAAACTTAGTTCAGATTTTAGATTTCAGATTCAACTTGTTTTAAAGCCTATATTTATAAATCTAAACTTCCAGATTTAATATTTGAAACCAATATTCTTTTATGCCTAAAAGTTGTTTCAACCCAACTCTAACTTCAAAATTTAAATTATTTCAAATTTAGATTTCAAACTTCCTAAATTCAGATTCAATCTCAGGTTCAAACTTAGTTTAAATTTCTAATTTACATTTTTTGAAACTTGCTTTGATATTTTAAGAACAGAACAGGTTTCTGTTTTAAACCAGAAAAAATATTATTATTATTATTTTTTTTTTTAATTTACTTCGAGTCAGATGTTACTTTACTTCGAGTCAGACACCTAAGAACTTCGAGTCACTCACGAAATCGACTCTAGAAGAAAACTTAAAACATTTTTCCCTCTGCTTCAATCAAACACTGATACAACCAATACCATGTGCACGTGCACCACCACCAGAACCCCCTCCGGCCTCCGATCACCTCACTGGCACATCAGCAACCCATGCAGCTACTCAACTAAATCATCAACTGGTGCTACCATCATCAGGAATCAAGAATGATACCCAATGCCAAAACCTGGAAATGAAACCAAGTCCCCCTTCAAAACCTGTCATCGCCTCGCATCCGCCCCTCCGACCACCGTGACCCCTGAGACTCCGGTGATGACTTCAACCACGTCCAAGCTTCAACTGAGCGAAACCCCGTGCAACTCGATCAATTACATTAGCCGATAGGTTGAATTTTGTCAAACCCAGTAAAACTAGGGTTCAAAAATTCAAATCAAAATCGCAATTACAAAAACGAATTGCAACACAATCTAATATTTTTCCCCTCGTCCCTGATGTCTCCTCCACCTCCAGAAGCGATCACGACATCTCCAATCGATTGTGGAGATCGAAATACCCCAAAATGTATGATACAGTCAAAATAGAAGTGCTCTTGGAATATAGCATTTAAAATCATAATTTTTCTTGGAAAAATCATAGTTTTGTATGGAGATTGGATCTATAATCCTGAAACTTCAAATTATTATACTTGAGATTTCACTAATTTTTTTATTTATCTTCAGTACATACATTCCAGTGATATTCCTATATTTTTTCAACTTATATAGAATTTTAAACTGAAGTTCTAATTTAAACAGGCAAGTTTAATTTAAATCTTAACCTTAAACAAATCAAAGGGTTTTTGAATTTAAATTTGCCTAGCAACTGAGAGATGTGCAGAGAACCATACATGGTCATGTATACAGCAGCTATTCATGTCACACACATTCATTTTTCTCATTTTTATTAGCATGCAACCCATATTTGTATTTAATTCTTAAAAATGAGATTACTCACAGGTAACAAAACAAAGAATCTCTGGTCTTAAAAATAAAATAAATTTGTTCACCTGGATTCCAAGATGAACAGAGACCAGATTGGTTTTCTTTTTTTTAGTTTTAATTAAGTTTGGGCATTTTGTTCTCCCTGTTACACCCTACTTTGTTTAATCACTAAGTATCTTCTTCTGAGTTTATCTTAGGAATGACCTTATAATATCATGCCCCTATTTTCAGTACTCAGGCTTGAATTTGTTTTTAAAATAAGAAGATATATGTTCTTTTCTCATGTTTTCAAAACTGCAACCCAAAAACAATATACTTGTTCAAACAAACACATGCAGCCTTCCAAAATCAACAAACAAGCATCACAAAGCAATTCACAAGTTCATGAATATCAGATTCAAAGAGAAAGTTTTCAAGTTGCTCACAAGCATCAAAACATAAAAAAAAAACAGAGGTGAAAGTTTTGCTCACAAGCATGGAAACAGGGAAGTAACTAACAACAGAGTTTAATATATGCATCATATAAAAGAGGGTGAAGGATTGCTCACTTGTTTTTGAAGGACAGAGGAGAATTTCCTTTGAGCCTGAACTATATTTTTTTCTTTTTTTTTTTTTAAAGCTTGAAGTCACCACTGCAAAGAACTTTGGATTTTGTTTAAAGCTTCCAACTTGTTCTATTTTCCCAGCTGCAGACTTCAGGTCTTTTTCCTTTTTCACTTACTTTGAATTCCTTTTTGTTAACTAATTAAACATGATTGTTTAAATCTTGTTTGAATTACTGATTTCACCATTAAACTCAAATTCATTTTAAAAAAAAAACTTACTTGCCTTTGAATTTGTTTTAGAGATACACTGCACTTGACAAAACTGAAGCTATCCCATGTTGAATTGCTTCAGACTTCAAACTGAATTGATTTTGGCCTTTTGAATGTTTGCTTCAACTGTTTTATCTCTGATTCCCAGTTCTTGATTTATTGAGTTGATCACTTAGCATTATTCTCTCACAAGTTCATGTTGTTTTGCTCAAATCTGTATAGACAGATTTTTGTTCCAGATTTGATTTTGAATCCCTTTGCATTGCTTAAATCTTTAGATTGTTTTCCAGAGAGCTTGCATTTGCACTAGCATTTTCTTCCTCTACAAACTCAAGCTTGAGTTGAACTAGAAGTTGTCAGTCTGGTTGCTCAATCCAGACATGGGTTTCCAGATTTCTTTCTTTTTTTCTTTTGCTTTGTTTTCGAACTGAACTTAAATTTGAATTGTATACATTCCTTTGGTGTTTAGATTGAAATGCCAAATCTTTGATTACTGATTTGTTCAGATTTTGTGAGATGTTTAATATGATTGCATATGGGAAAATGAAGAGTTTTTGTAATTTTTTTATCTTATTATTTTATTTAAATAATAATGTTGAATGCCATTTGTACAAAAATATCAAAATCTCTAGATCTTGTTAATTATCTTACTCCAAACCCATGTGCAAGTGTATCTCTTTACTTCCTTATGTATATTTACATTTGTGATTTCACAAGACAAAGGTTTTTTTTTTTATAAATTTTTATATCATATCTATTTTATAAATAAATGTACTTTTTCTCTATTTACACAAACAAAAATTATATTCCCATTAATCTCTTGTATTAAATTTTTTTTTGTTTGTTCAACATGTTTATACACTAATATATTAATACAATTTACATTCTTACATTTTTTTGTTGTTTTGTACAAAAAAAAATATTTTATAAAAAGAAAAGAATGACTTTTAAATACTTTGATTTTTATATTAACAATAGTTACATTTATTTATTTAAGGGAATTTGACTTAAGAAAAAATATTTTAAAAATGAGTACACTAATTTTTTTCTTTTATTGCCACTTCCAAAAATTAATAAAATTAAAAATTTTAGAAACAACTATCATTATCTTTTTATTAATCTTAAGCTTTTAAATTTAAATTTTATTTTTAATACATTTTATTTTGAATTTTATACTTTGGTACATTTACAAATAATATTCTCAATTTATTTCCAAAAATAAATTTAATTGCCAAATTAAACTTAATAAATTTTCGGGGATGTTACAGGTTGGCAATAGACCCAAGAAAGGTATCAACTGTTAGAGATTGGAAGGTTCCGAAGAATGCTTTAGAAGTTTGTTGTTTCTTAGGATTAGCCGGTTTCAATCTTAAGTCTATAAAGGGCATTGCAAAGATACTTGCATCATTGACGAAGCGTACGCAAAAAAATCTTATTTATGTTTGGAATGCGGAGTGTGAAGAAGCATTTGTCAAGTTGAAGGAGATGTTGATAAGCACACCTTTATAAAATTTCTATTGGATAACAAAACCTTTATAAAATTCATTTTATAATTCGCTGCCGTATGTAATCCCAAATGCTCTAATATTCAATTAAAATTATTAACTAACCCCTTGTAGTTAATTAATCATTAAATACTAATCTTTCTAACTAAATAAAAAAACTCACCCAAATCTCTTGAGAAAAATCTCAAAAATTCACATAAATCCCAAATGATAATATCTTTATCATATAAAATTTTCATCGCAAAACTAATTAATTAATTCCTGAAATTAATTAAAACCCGAAATTTACCTTTCTTTCACTCAAAAATTCATAATAAATTATCCATAGCTTGGAATATTATGAATTAAAATTCATCTTCAAAATAATGTTTTACATAAAATATTCAAAAATCATGGCATTTGGAAATCATTTTTCACGATTTTAGCCTTAAAACGGTATTATATTATTCCATAAAATCCTTGTTTAATTTATAGCATGGCATTTAAATCAAAATATATCATCATTCATCCAAGCATGCAATTTTAAACCTTAAAACAAAATTTAAACATTCAAAATGACTTATATGAGATGGTTTAGATCATTATTCACCTTGTTTGGGTGAGAAACTTGTGATTTGTTCTTGATTTAATCTTCCTAGCTTGAATCTTAGCCTTTAAATGGATTTTATGCTCCTCTTCTTCTTAGGGTTTTGGCCGGCCTTCAACTCTCTTTGTTTATGTTTTTGGTTTTTGAAAATGTGAATAAGAATAAGGTAAGGTGTAACGACCCGAAATTTTCGACCTCGAGTATTCAACACTAATATGTTAAACTATAGAAGTGTCGAGAAATCGAATGCCGGAAATCTCATATTGTTAGGTTAAGAAGAAAGAGGTAGAAGAATAACATAAAACAAAACAAAGAATCTTACACTTTGCAGCTGATCAAAATATAATATCACATAATAGCATTTATACAACGGAAGCTGTAATTGTCAATTTATAACAATCCATCAGAGTACAAACATTTTACAATAGACTAGACAGTTATATCAACCTATTTCAGACTAATATCACTACAAATTCAAATGCATAGCGGTAAACTCCATACGTGCCTGCCATCCAGCTCGCTTTCTAAGCTCCATAACGTCCTAACCTGTAAAGCTGTAATATTTGGTCTGACCCAAGCATTACATCAAAGCAATACCCGGGTCAGGCTGGAAACCAGCGTGAGTAAACCCATGTAGCATAAAATACTAAGATATAAAACTTATTTAAAACTCGGGGTAACTCTACTTCGCGACAAGTTCATAACTTGTTATAGTCAACACTTATTTCACAAATCCATCTCTAAGTACCACTACACAGTTTCAATGGTCCAAATACTTAAATCTTTCCATTCCAGCCTATTGATAGATCAAATCTATAAAGAATTATTTTAGATGCCAAATCGAAGTGGTTTCGGGTATTTACCGATACCCGACCCCGGTCTCTTCGATCCCAATGTTATACTTTAAACCAAATTGTTTACATTTAAACAATTCAAATCATATTCAGGACTTCACATTCACACACAATTCCCCAGATAGATACCCTAAATATCACAGTTCAACCCAAGTGTCTCATACCACAAAGCATCACAATCATATATCAAAGATATCAAATAATCTAACTCATTCAATATCTTAATCATCTATAAGAAAGATAAATTAATTGTGCCATTGCTAATTAGTTTAATTACTTTTAAATCATGCTTACCCAACATTAATTAATTTCAAACCATTAATTAATCATTCTTTAATTATCAATCTAATTAATTATCCATTGGTTAATTATCCTCAATTAATTAACCTTTAATTATTAATTAATTATCCTCTAATAATTAATTAAATTAATTATCCCTCAACAAATTTATCCTTTAATTACTTACATTAAGTAATTATCATTTAAGTAATTAATCTCTAATTACTTACATTAATTAACCTTTAATTTATAATCATCAATTTTAATTAATTAATCCGTAATAATTAATTAATTTCTCTTTAACTCATTTTAATTCATCTTTAATCACCAAAGACCTTAATTAACTTTATGATAAACCATTTATCTTTATTAATTTCTTCATTATCATTAACATTTTATCTTTATAATTAACACTTAATTACATTTCTAAATTAAGATATAAAATAACTTAACAAATTCAAGTTAAATAAATTATATTACTTCAAAAGCATTTCTTATAAAAGGAATAATTTTAAGAAAAAGTTCAAAACTAAATTCATTTTAAATTTTAAAACTTGCTTAGATTTAAGTTCAAAAACTGCTCAAATTTTTACTTCAGGTACAGACCCGAGCCTAAACTCCAAAACCTAGAGGCAAGCCCGAACCTTCCCCATTTACTTTTTTTATTTTAAGTTTAAAACTTGTTAAAACTTTTAAAACCTGAAACAAGTAAACACTCATGAGCCTACATGAGACTAACCCGAGACATCTTCCTCATATCTCCGAGTCACACCCGAGACCCAACCTCTCATCCCAACCACCGACACCTGACTACCCCATGCACATGCACCAGCGACTAAGGTCATTCCGACCATCCACGACACCTTTAACTTATCAACGATCACCTCTACATTTAATCCCAACCAACAAATTTTCGTTACGAAACTCAGATCGAAATCGAGTTGTTCTGGTCAAAACTAGAAACCACCCAATGCCTGAAAACTCCCTCGAACCCATGATGCCGACCACCAGAGATCGCGAAACCCCATCCTAAGATCCGCCAGCCAACCACGCTTCCATCGCTCCAAGTCCGATGAACTCCGATTCACCAGAGACACCGCAGCAGCTAAATTTCCGACCTCGACCCACTTTAGGTTTAAAACCCTACTCCGACCAATTCCACTGCCACGGTGGCTAAGAAAACCTCAGCCCATTTTTTTCGAGCTCGCCTTCACCCTAACCTCCTCCAGTGAAGTCCCCGACCACCCCGAGTACCTCAATCACCAGAAATTGCTCGAAGTTCAATTTCTCCTCTTCCTCAAATAGCTCACTTGATACCACACTATAAATTGTGGATCAACTCTTAAAAATCATGATTTTAGATGGTGATTCAGATTATATGCCTGAATCAAAAAATCAGAGTGTTTAGATTTAACATGTTTTATATTTTTCACTAAATTTTCTAGATTCCAGATAATTTTCGAACCTATAATACTTAAACACATTCTTAAGAGTTAATTTATGTTTAAACAAACATATTTTGTTTGAAAACTAAAACCTATCAGAGACTAGATAAAGAGATTTTGAATTTTTATTTATTTTTAAACTCTGTAACTATGAAACAGAGATATACACAGGTATATAGACATGCACACTTCAAACACATACATATATACGGAGATTACACTTATATATACACATGCAAGGCATAATTTATATAGCAATTCACATGCATAGATTTTTATTCACTTAAGCTTTTTAAAAGAATGTTTACTCACCAGGAATTTGTTGAACAGAGCTTGAAACAGTTTTGAATTTGAAAAAAAATTGAATCACTCTTTGATTTTTAAAACTGAATGCTATGATCTTTGAAAGTGTAACGACCCCACTTCCTATGCCCAGGAAGAAGTATCGTTAATAAGAAAAGAATGAGGTGAGAAAATAGAAAAGATAGAGAAGAAAGAACAACAACATCAGAATCTTACAGCGGAACGAATAAATTATAATAATCACATAAGTATTTACATAATATACAACATCAATCAGAGTTATACAGATAATACATCACATACTAGACAGTTATAAACACCTTTCTAGTTAATACAACTCAACCCAAACAAATTGCTCATAGATACCAACATAGCGGAACTATATATATCTACAACGCTGAAGCCACCTGCTCCATTGCTCCTCCAGAATTCGTCAAAGCTAACCTGAATCCCTTGGCTACCCGTAAAAATTTGGGTACCCGAGAGTTTATGGAAAACAAAAATAAACTCCGGGTCAGACATGGGTCTGGTATGAGTAACAGGTTAAAGTTGTTTAACTTTGAAAATCTTTTGAAAACAAAAGGTATCACGTAAGACTCCCCACACATAAACATGGAAAAGTTTTTACCTTACGCTAACCAAAACATTTGATAGGAAATTCTGTGATATTATAATAGGTCTAGGGTTTTTAAGTAAATAGAAAATAGCGGAAATTGTTACATTTATTAAATTCCAGCTACTAGCCACAAAAGTGGGTAATACAATCAAAACCATTGGCACTTATTGGATTGTGGATTGCATACAATGGCAGGGCTACTGGGGTACCGCCCGTCATAGTACGTGGCCTAGATCAACGTACCGAGGATTACTCCCTTCATCCCCTGCAACACAAGGCCGGAACCATTCCTTACTGAACAGTCCCGAACAAGATAACCCCGCAGTTGGTGTACATCCAACCTCCCACAAAGCCGAATAATAAGGGACATCTAGACAGGGGAAAATCTTGTCCTGCTTGGGCATGACCCACCTAACCTTGTTGCACCTCCCCTGTTTTAGCCATTCTCGGTTGATGAGACTTGAGGCTACGATTACCTTTATAGAAAACATTACTTAGAATGCTCATCGCCCGCCTGACGATGTGTTGAAAGCATTCAATCCATACAAGTTCGTTCCGGGTTTGAACGAAACCGAAGGCATTATCTCGTTACACTCGTTTTGGAATCACCCTCAGAGTTAACGACGACAACCCTTGCATTTTGAATCTTCATCTTCACTTCAGATTCACGACCTAACGTTAATTTGGAAACGATGTGGTTTTCGGATGTTCCTAATGCGGAAAACCCGATCCCGGTCTCATCGAAATCCAAAACGTGTCTTTTAGGGCCAAGTTGTCTATTTAGCCTTAACAGTTTAATTTAACATAATCAATATACACACAGATATATAATTCATAATATCATAATAAATAATCATACCATCATCATAAACAGATAATCAAAATTATCATCCATCAGATAACTAAATATTATCTTACTTAAACCAAGCATCCATATCACAAGATATTACCCATCTCATATCAAATGAAATATCAATATCATTCATTTATAAGCAATGATTTATAAATATACCATTTGTAATTAATTTAAAATGAATTAAATGAACTACTTCTATCTCTAATTAATTTAAAGTAAAGTAAATTAATTACTTAATTTATAAATCCTGCTTATACAACCAATCATTAAATTTATACAAATTAATTAATTAATCTCTAGATATTTATCTTGAGTAACTCCTCTAATTAATCGTTTTCTAATTACAGTAAGTAATTAGTCTTTAATAAAATTTTCAAATTAGTTATTCTAAGTTATTTCTAGTAATTAACTTTTAATTACTTCATTTATAATTAATTACATTTATTCTTAATTAATTACATTAATCTCCACATTATTAATTATTTCTTAATTAAACAACTCTTAATTTACATCATTAATTATATTAATTAATGATCTCTAATCCAGATTAAATTACTTTATTAATCACATTAAGTGATTAATCTTATATTAAACACAATTATTAATCACCTTTGATTAATATCAATCAGTAATTAATTATCCTTAATTACTCATATAAATAAATAAATCATTTCATAATTAATTATCTCCATTAATTAATCCTCTGATTAATTTCAAAGTAATTATCCAAATTACTTTATTAATATATCATCTTTCACTAATTACATTCAGTAATTATCATTAATTACTTCATTAAGTAATTATGCTCCATTGCATACACCAGTAATCAATCAATTTAGCAAATGATTTCTCTAAATTAATTAAAATAAATTAATTAACTTAAATTAATCATCTTATCAAAATTAATTACCATAAGTAATTAATCTCTTAATTACTTACATCAAGAATTACCTAATTAATCTAATTAATTATCCAAAGTTAATCTTATATATTAATTAATTAAAGATCTTTTAGTTAATTGTCTACATTTAATATCATTTCTTAATTTACTTCTTATTTGATCTTTATTTATTAACTTTAATACATAAGTCATTCATTAATTACCTTATTATCCTTAAGATAATTCATTCTTTAATTAATGACTTCATTAACATTACATTTTAAATTTAAATATCATTTGAATTTAAGATTTCAAAACGATTACAATTAACATTCAAATTAAAATCTTTTAAATTAAACTATTTGAATTTTTAATTCAAATCTAAATTTCCAAATTTACATAAATATTTAACTTGCAAATCTCAAGTTAAACAATTCATTTATTTTTCATTCAAAAACTTTAAATCAAGAATTCTCAAAATCAAGTTAATTTTTATTAAATCAAATTACTTGTTCCCTATTTTATTTTGAACTTATTCTTAAAAATATTCATATTTAAACTGATTTTAAATTTTCAGATTTTGAATTCTAAGCAAACTTGAATTTCTCAATTTATTTTGATTTTTAAACTTTGATTTAACTTCCTTTAAACAACTAGAGTCAGAAACTTGATTTTTAAATCCAAATTCATTTTAAACTTTAAAATTCAAATGTCCATTTGAATCAAAACTTTAACAAAAATCATATTTAACTACAGCAACAATTTGTTCAGATTAAATTTTAAAATCTGGAAATTATCAAGTTTTAAAAACTGAAACTCATTTAAATATTTCAAAACTGCATTTTTTTTATTCAAAGTATAAATTTGAATTCACACTTATATTTAGATTTAGGCTTTGTAAAGTCTTAACTTAAATTCCATTACATCAGGATTTCAACTAACATACATTTAATTTTGCTTTAAATTTTAGTTTAACTTTAAATATACAGGTGTTTATACAACCTGTAGAAATTAACTTCCACCTGAGACCAAACTATGTTGCTTCGGGTCAACTAGCTCTGTGCTTCGAGTAAAAACGAAATTTACTCGAGACTTCCCCGAGTCCACAACCCTGCATACTAAAAACCGAGGCAAAACAAAACTGGAACCACCAAAACACCAACCCACTTCAGTGCTTCGAGTCTTCCACCACCTTGCTTCGAGTCATTTACTCAAGTTACTCGAGTATTCCCTCAGGCCAAACTCTGCACACCAAGAAATCAGCACCACCATACTTCACTGGCACGGTGCACGTGCACCGTGGCCCCAGCCAACTCCGGCCATCCCCTAGCACCCCCACACGACACCAGTCACCCCCAGATCCAGACACAACCCCCAGAAACTAACCACTAGCTCAAAAACAAAAACAAGCATTCTCCTCTACAACCTGGAACACCAACAAACAACAGCCCAAAAACCTGAAACCTTCCCGCTCTTCAAACTTCGACCACTGGTGTACCACCGCCTCTGGCTACAGCTTCTACCATACCCCCACAACCATTCCCCAGAGTTTCCTCGAACTCAATCCTTTCTTGACCCCGAAATGACCAAGTTTCCAGGCATAAGAAAAACTAGGTCTAGGAGATAAAGCTCGCAACCACCGTCACCTCTGGTCATAGATGAACTTCCTGACAATTTTCCCGGCCTCACCGACCATCCAACTAACTTCAAAACAATCCTTAAGCCCTCCGACTAACTACACTTCCAGAGACAACCCAACTTGCTTGAATGGTTCAACCCAGTAAAGCATGTTCATAGCTCAACTAAAAAATGTAATTTAAGTTTTAAAAATCCTAATTTTGATGTAGTAATAAGTTCATAAACTTGAATTGATGGATCATGACAACTGAAGTTTTGACTTGTTTTATAAATTTGTTCTGTTACTTCATTTTGTTTCCTTTTCAGGCTTACTCAAATATGTATTTAACTTTCTTATAAATTTTAACCATCTATCTATGCTAATTCAAAAAAAGTTTAGACTAAGTTCTAATCCAAATAGTAAGAAGGTAAAAAGATGATGACTTTTAAATCACACTGATGCCTGAAGTAAGAACAGAAAGTTGCAGAAATAGTTATACAGAGATATCACAAACACAAACAGTATATACATATTACAGACATCAACCAAGCAACCATAGCTAAAATTTAAACCTCAAAGATGATGTTTACTCACAGAAATGGGAAAACAAAGAAAGTTTGTAATAGAACAGTTTGGATCTGCAGGCTTAAACATACTGTAATTTCCATTTCACAATAATCCAGAGCAAAAATGAATATATAAATATTCATTCAATATATTCAGGCATTCACATATTTGCATGTAACAGGTTTAAAAAAAACTTAAGAAAATTAAAAGTGTTACTCACCTGGTTTTTGAAAATAAACAGATTACTTTTTTATGTCTGAAACAAGTGAATCTTCAAAACTGAAAAGTAATTTCCTTCAATTCCTAAATCTTCTTGTCTTTGTTGGATTTGCAAAAATTACTTAAGTTTGTATAGATGAAAATGTTTGCCATTTTCTTGTTTCAGGATTGATATATATATTTTTATGAACGAACCAATACAATATGACATATATAAAGAAGTTTCCAGGGAGGTAATAACTGGGTATAGCCTTTCTTTGAACAGATAAATTTTGTTTTTATTAGGCAAAAATATCTTTCTTATAGAGGCTGAAATGATCCTCATGCAAATTCGAAAAGACTTGTTTGTATGCTGAGAAATGGAAACATTTAATGAAGTAGTACTTTATGTTTCACTTACTTCATCTTTTGTCTCTACAGATATTTCTACTTTGTTTTTATACTTCATGCATAGATATGTTATCATGTTTTACATAGTTGTTCTTTTTTTTTACTATCCTATCATATGATTCTTGCCTGCATCTATTTTTATTTTTATTATTTTTACAGGCTACTCACATGATTATGTTCAACTGCTAAAAACATGTGTAAGTGTACAATGCACAGACTAAGTTTTTAGCTTGTATATGAAGCTACTGTTATAGATATTTGTTTTTTTTCCCCTCTTTTATTTTAAGCTTTTACATTTCTGTTCTAACCTGTCTTGTATACATTACATACAAGTTACATAATCTATTACTTCTACACTTTGTTTTTAACTTTGCATCTTTATTTTATAGGATATGTAGAATTTACTTATGTCTAAACTTTATAGTCTTTGCTTATGAATTTAGTCTTAGTATTTAATTCTATTTCCTAACATGTGTGTTTACTTTTATTTTATTTTCTTTTATTTTTAAACATAAACTCACAAATATTTGATTATTAACTATTATTTTACTTTATACTTATATTAATATTAATAAATGTTTATTTTAATTTGAACATTTTTAAACCTTTATTTTTAATTTTCAAATCATAAATTTTATTCAAACACACATATACATAAATAAAGTTGACATGAAAATTTTAATAAAAATTCATTTGTAAACATTTACATAATTAATAAAGCTCATTATTAAGTCAAAATGATTTATAAAAGCATTTATCTATTTATTAATAAACTGTTTATTTTTATCAAGATAAATTTAAGACAAATTAAACAAACCTTTTTGCTAAATTTAAATGTAAGCTAAAATTATTTTAAACAATTAAACTTAAATCTTGAGTAATTTAAAATCATATAATCATTTATTAAATAGCTTAAATATCAAATTTCTAAATTTTCAAAAATATTAGAATTAGAAAACATACCTATTTATTAAATTAAAACAAAGATTTTCCATGTACAATATATATACAGATATATATACATTATAAATAGAAGGCAATTTGATTAACTTCAGAAGATAAATTATCAGTTATATATTTATTTAAAAGAAGATTAATAAATCAATTCATATATTATTAACAAATATATCAAATCAATTTAATTTTTAATGTAGATTATTAAATTGATATTGTCCCAAATTTCTGGGATATCACATTCTTCCCCCCTTAATAGAATTTCGTCCCCGAAATTTAAAACAAAGGTAATTTAATAATCCAATTAAAAATTTAAATATGAAACACAAGCATATATCAACATAAACTAACAATCATAGCAACCAATTCATCCAAACAAACAAATCTAACTATCCAGACAAAAATTCTAAATAGAATTTTCTCAAGTTTCCCCCAAGTATAAAATACCGGGTTACTCGCCCTATAGAATCCAAACAACCAATACTACTACTAAACTACAGAGTTTACACTCATCTAAATCTACAAAACAAAACAGGAAATCAGACCAAACTCAAATCTGACCCAACACTACAACTCCCTGAATTGTTGATTCTAAAATCAAAGGTAGATCTTACACGTACTCCCTCAGAGATACGTGAAACACTCCGAATTCCAGTTATCCAAACTGACAATTCAATCCCGAAGACCAAGCACTTATCCAAAATCAAATCCCCGATTTCGGACTCCAAATTTCTACGTCTCTTATCCACAAAATTCTTCGGACGATCCTGGGCTTCCTTCATCTCCCTGATCAGCTTAACCCTTGCTGATGCCCTTATAAACAAACTGAACCAAAGACAATCCAACAAATTGATCCTTCTAAGATCAACCAAAACTCAGAATACAACTCTATTCCAAAATCAGAAAACAAAACTCACTTCTCCCGCATCTAGAAAAGATAGAACATGAGCACTCCAATATGGTCTTAGATCCTGAGAAATTTCACGTAGAACTCTCTAATCCAAACACTGCAATATCTAATTGCTTCCAAACTAAAACAGCTACCACCATGCTTCCGCTGCGCCACTCTGACTGAACAGATGAAAATGCTGATGATGATCTTAAGCACAGACTGGTCAACACCTTCCAAAAATAAAACTCAGAAGTTCCACCAAAATTCTGAGCTGCTTCACCAACTCAATTTCCAGAACAAACCCTAACTTCCAGAAGACATCTAGAAAAATCCCTGAAACCCCAAAAGAACACCCAAACTATCGCAAGTCACTTTTGCGATCTGTACAGCCAAATTCCAAAGATACTGCTTTCTCTTTACCAACAGAACAGCCTACACCAATCCATCGAAGAAATGGAACCACACTGCTGCTTCTGCATTCCATTACAGAAAAACTGCTAAGCCAAAAGATCCCATGCCAACACCGAAAACATTCCAACCTGAATTGCTGCCACTGATGCTAAGATTTCCTATCCAAAGTTCTTCGAGAAACTCGGACCTCAAAACAAACAAAACACCCTGCTGAACCCAGCCACAACACCGAAGCAGATACACTTCCAAACTCTAACTCATCCAAACTCTAACACTTCAAAGATGAACTCCGAACCTAAACAGGTTTCCTTCAGAGATCAATGAAATTCTTACACCATCCAGAACTTACTCAAGACAGTATTAGGCCTACAGTCTCAACAATTACTCTTCCAACCATTGATAGTTGTGTTACACACACCACTATCTATCTACCTTTATAACTTATATTGGATAACCCGGACAGGTAACCCAACAAATAGGTAGAAATAAATATAAATATATAAATATCAAAATTACAAATACGCTCTCTCAAGAAGAAATCACTTAAGAGCCTAGGTATTCACTCAACCTAGCGCTCTGATACCACTGTAACGACCCCACTTCCTACGCCCAGGAAGAAGTATCGTTAATAAGAAAAGAATGAGGTGAGAAAATAGAAAAGATAGAGAAGAAAGAACAACAACATCAGAATCTTACAGCGGAACGAATAAATTATAATAATCACATAAGTATTTACATAATATACAACATCAATCAGAGTTATACGGATAATACATCACATACTAGACAGTTATAAACACCTGTCTAGTTAATACAACTCAACCCAAACAAATTGCTCAGAGATACCAACATAGCGGAACTATATATATCTACAACGCTGAAGCCACCTGCTCCATTGCTCCTCCAGAATTCGTCAAAGCTAACCTGAATCCCTTGGCTACCCGTAAAAATTTGGGTACCCGAGAGTTTATGGAAAACAAAAATAAACTCCAGGTCAGACATGGGTCTGGTATGAGTAACAGGTTAAAGTTGTTTAACTATGAAAATCTTTTGAAAACAAAAGGTATCACGTAAGACTCCCCACACATAAACATGGAAAAGTTTTTACCTTACGCTAACCAAAACATTTGATAGGAAATTCTGTGATATTATAATAGGTCTAGGGTTTTCAAGTAAATAGAAAATAGCCGAAATTGTTACATTTATTAAATTCCAGCTACTAGCCACAAAAGTGGGTAATACAATCAAAACCGTTGGCACTTATTGGATTGTGGATTGCATACAATGGCAGGGCTACTGAGGTAATGCCCGTCACAGTATGTGGCCTAGATCAACGTACCGAGGATTACTCCCTTCATCCCCTGCAACACAAGGCCGGAACCATTCCTTACTGAACAGTCCCGAACAAGATAACCCCGCAGTTGGTGTACATCCAACCGCACACAAAGCCGAATAATAAGGGACATCTAGACAGGGGAAAATCTTGTCCTGCTTGGGCATGACCCACCTAACCTTGCTGCACCTCCCCTGTTTTAGCCATTCCCGGTTGATGAGACTTGAGGCTACGATTACCTTTATAGAAAACATTACTTAGAATGCTCATCGCCCGCCTGACGATGTGTTGAAAGCATTCAATCCATACAAGTTCGTTCCGGGTTTGAACGAAACCGAAGGCATTATCTCGTTACACTCGTTTTGGAATCACCCTCAGAGTTAACGACGACAACCCTTGCATTTTGAATCTTCATCTTCACTTCAGATTCACGACCTAACGTTAATTTGGAAACGATGTGGTTTTCGGATGTTCCTAATGCGGAAAACCCGATCCCGGTCTCATCGAAATCCAAAACGTGTCTTTTAGGGCCAAGTTGTCTATTTAGCCTTAACAGTTTAATTTAACATAATCAATATATTACTCCCTTCATCCCCTGCAACACAAGGCCGGAACCATTCCTTACTGAACAGTCCCGAACAAGATAACCCCGCAGTTGGTGTACATCCAACCGCCCACAAAGCCGAATAATAAGGGACATCTAGACAGGGGAAAATCTTGTCCTGCTTGGGCATGACCCACCTAACCTTGCTGCACCTCCCCTGTTTTAGCCATTCCCGGTTGATGAGACTTGAGGCTACGATTACCTTTATAGAAAACATTACTTAGAATGCTCATCGCCCACCTGACGATGTGTTGAAAGCATTCAATCCATACAAGTTCGTTCCGGGTTTGAACGAAACCGAAGGCATTATCTCGTTACACTCGTTTTGGAATCACCCTCAGAGTTAACGACGACAACCCTTGCATTTTGAATCTTCATCTTCACTTCAGATTCACGACCTAACGTTAATTTGGAAACGATGTGGTTTTCGGATGTTCCTAATGCGGAAAACCCGATCCCGGTCTCATCGAAATCCAAAACGTGTCTTTTAGGGCCAAGTTGTCTATTTAGCCTTAACAGTTTAATTTAACATAATCAATATACACACAGATATATAATTCATAATATCATAATAAATAATCATACCATCATCATAAACAGATAATCAAAATTATCATCCATCAGGTAACTAAATATTATCTTACTTAAACCAAGCATCCATATCACAAGATATTACCCATCTCATATCAAATGAAATATCAATATCATTCATTTATAAGCAATGATTTATAAATATACCATTTGTAATTAATTTAAAATGAATTAAATGAACTACTTCTATCTCTAATTAATTTAAAGTAAATTAAATTAATTACTTAATTTATATATCCTGCTTATACAACCAATCATTAAATTTATACAAATTAATTAATTAATCTCTAGATATTTATCTTGAGTAACTCCTCTAATTAATCGTTTTCTAATTACAGTAAGTAATTAGTCTTTAATAAAATTTTCAAATTAGTTATTCTAAGTTATTTCTAGTAATTAACTTTTAATTACTTCATTTATAATTAATTACATTTATTCTTAATTAATTACATTAATCTCCACATTATTAATTATTTCTTAATTAAAAAACTCTTAATTTACATCATTAATTATATTAATTAATGATCTCTAATCCAGATTAAATTACTTTATTAATCACATTAAGTGATTAATCTTGTATTAAACACAATTATTAATCACCTTTGATTAATATCAATCAGTAATTAATTATCCTTAATTACTCATATAAATAAATAAATCATTTCATAATTAATTATCTCCATTAGTTAATCCTCTGATTAATTTCAAAGTAATTATCCAAATTACTTTATTAATATATCATCTTTCACTAATTACATTCAGTAATTATCATTAATTACTTCATTAAGTAATTATGCTCCATTGCATACACCAGTAATCAATCAATTTAGCAAATGATTTCTCTAAATTAATTAAAATAAATTAACTAACTTAAATTAATCATCTTATCAAAATTAATTACCATAAGTAATTAATCTCTTAATTACTTACATCAAGAATTACCTAATTAATCTAATTAATTATCCAAAGTTAATCATATATATTAATTAATTAAAGATCTTTTAGTTAATTGTCTACATTTAATATCATTTCTTAATTTACTTCTTATTTGATCTTTATTTATTAACTTTAATACATAAGTCATTCATTAATTACCTTATTATCCTTAAGATAATTCATTCTTTAATTAATGACTTCATTAACATTACATTTTAAATTTAAATATCACTTGAATTTAAGATTTCAAAACGATTACAATTAACATTCAAATTAAAATCTTTTAAATTAAACTATTTGAATTTTTAATTCAAATCTAAATTTCCAAATTTACATAAATATTTAACTTACAAATCTCAAGTTAAACAATTCATTTATTTTTCATTCAAAAACTTTAAATCAAGAATTCTCAAAATCAAGTTAATTTTTATTAAATCAAATTACTTGTTCCCTATTTTATTTTGAACTTATTCTTAAAAATATTCATATTTAAACTGATTTTAAATTTTCAGATTTTGAATTCTAAGCAAACTTGAATTTCTCAATTTATTTTGATTTTTAAACTTTGATTTTACATCCTTTAAACAACTAGAGTCAGAAACTTGATTTTTAAATCCAAATTCATTTTAAACTTTAAAATTCAAATGTCCATTTGAATCAAAACTTTAACAAAAATCATATTTAACTACAGCAACAATTTGTTCAGATTAAATTTTAAAATCTGGAAATTATCAAGTTTTAAAAACTGAAACTCATTTAAATATTTCAAAACTGCATTTTTTTTTTATTCAAAGTATAAATTTGAATTCAAACTTATATTTAGATTTAGGCTCTGTAAAGTCTTAACTTAAATTCCATTACATCAGGATTTCAACTAACATACATTTAATTTTTCTTTAAATTTTAGTTTAACTTTAAATATACAGGTGTTTATACAACCTGTAGAAATTAACTTCCACCTGAGACCAAACTATGTTGCTTCGGGTCAACTAGCTCTGTGCTTCGAGTAAAAATGAAATTTACTCGAGACTTCCCCGAGTCCACAACCCTGCATACTAAAAACTGAGGCAAAACAAAACTGGAACCACCAAAACACCAACCCACTTCAGTGCTTCGAGTCTTCCACCACCTTGCTTCGAGTCATTTACTCAAGTTACTCGAGTATTCCCTCAGGCCAAACTCTGCACACCAAGAAATCAGCACCACCATACTTCACTGGCACGGTGCACGTGCACCGTGGCCCCAGCCAACTCCGGCCATCCCCTAGCACCCCCACACGACACCAGTCACCCCCAGATCCAGACACAACCCCCAGAAACTAACCACTAGCTCAAAAACAAAAACAAGCATTCTCCTCTACAACCTGGAACACCAACAAACAACAGCCCAAAAACGTGAAGCCTCCCCGCTCTTCAAACTCCGACCACTGGAGTACCACCGCCTCTGGCTACAGCTTCTACCATACCCCCACAACCATTCCCCAGAGTTTCCTCGAACTCGATCCTTTCTTGACCCCGAAATGACCAAGTTTCCAGGCATAAGCAAAACTAGGTCTAGGAGATAAAGCTCGCAACCACCGTCACCTCTGGTCATAGATGAACTTCCTGACAATTTTCCCGGCCTCACCGACCATCCAACTAACTTCAAAACAATCCTTAAGCCCTCCGACCAACTACACTTCCAGAGACAACCCAACTTGCTTGAATGGTTCAACCCAGTAAAGCATGTTCATAGCTCAACTAAAAAATGTAATTTAAGTTTTAAAAATCCTAATTTTGATGTAGTAATAAGTTCATAAACTTGAATTGATGGATCATGACAACTGAAGTTTTGACTTGTTTTATAAATTTGTTCTGTTACTTCATTTTGTTTCCTTTTCAGGCTTACTCAAATATGTATTTAACTTTCTTATAAATTTTAACCATCTATCTATGCTAATTCAAAAAAGTTTAGACTAAGTTCTAATCCAAATAGTAAGAAGGTAAAAAGATGATGACTTTTAAATCACACTGATGCCTGAAGTAAGAACAGAAAGTTGCAGAAATAGTTATACAGAGATATCGCAAACACAAACAGTATATACATATTACAGACATCAACCAAGCAACCATAGCTAAAATTTAAACCTCAAAGATGATGTTTACTCACAGAAATGGGAAAACAAAGCAAGTTTGTAATAGAACAGTTTGGATCTGCAGGCTTAAACATACTGTAATTTCCATTTCACAATAATCCAGAGCAAAAATGAATATATAAATATTCATTCAATATATTCAGGCATTCGCATATTTGCATGTAACAGGTTTAAAAAAAACTTAAGAAAATTAAAAGTGTTACTCACCTGGTTTTTGAAAATAAACAGATTACTTCTTTATGTCTGAAACAAGTGAATCTTCAAAACTGAAAAGTAATTTCCTTCAATTCCTAAATCTTCTTGTCTTTGTTGGATTTGCAAAAATTACTTAAGTTTGTATAGATGAAAATGTTTGCCATTTTCTTGTTTCAGGATTGATATATATATATTTTTATGAACGAACCAATACAATATGACATATATAAAGAAGTTTCCAGGGAGGTAATAACTGGGTATAGCCTTTCTTTGAACAGATAAATTTTGTTTTTATTAGGCAAAAATATCTTTCTTATAGAGGCTGAAATGATCCTCATGCAAATTTGAAAAGACTTGTTTGTATGCTGAGAAATGGAAACATTTAATGAAGTAGTACTTTATGTTTCACTTACTTCATCTTTTGTCTCTACAGATATTTCTACTTTGTTTTTATACTTCATGCGTAGATATGTTATCATGTTTTACATACTTGTTCTTTTTTTTTACTATCCTATCATATGATTCTTGCCTGCATCTATTTTTATTTTTATTATTTTTACAGGCTACTCACATGATTATGTTCAAGTGCTAAAAACATGTGTAAGTGTACAATGCACAGACTAAGTTTTTAGCTTGTATATGAAGCTACTGTTATAGATATTTGTTTTTTTTTCCCTCTTTTATTTTAAGCTTTTACATTTCTGTTCTAACCTGTCTTGTATACATTACATACAAGTTACATAATCTATTACTTCTACACTTTGTTTTTAACTTTGCATCTTTATTTTATAGGATATGTAGAATTTACTTATGTCTAAACTTTATAGTCTTTGCTTATGAATTTAGTCTTAGTATTTAATTCTATTTCCTAACATGTGTGTTTACTTTTATTTTATTTTTCTTTTATTTTTAAACATAAACTCACAAATATTTGATTATTAACTATTATTTTACTTTATACTTATATTAATATTAATAAATGTTTATTTTAATTTGAACATTTTTAAACCTTTATTTTTAATTTTCAAATCATAAATTTTATTCAAACACACATATACATAAATAAAGTTGACATGAAAATTTTATTAAAAATACATTTGTAAACATTTACATAATTAATAAAGCTCATTATTAAGTCAAAATGATTTATAAAAGCATTTATCTATTTATTAATAAACTGTTTATTTTTATCAAGATAAATTTAAAACAAATTAAACAAACCTTTTTGCTAAATTTAAATGTAAGCTAAAATTATTTTAAACAATTAAACTTAAATCTTGAGTAATTTAAAATCATATAATCATTTATTAAATAGCTTAAATATCAAATTTCTAAATTTTCAAAAATATTAGAATTAGAAAACATACCTATTTATTAAATTAAAACAAAGATTTTCCATGTACAATATATATACAGATATATGTACATTATAAATAGAAGGCAATTTGATTAACTTCAAAAGATAAATTATCAGTTAAATATTTATTTAAAAGAAGATTAATAAATCAATTCATATATTATTAACAAATATATCAAATCAATTTAATTTTTAATGTAGATTATTAAATTGATATTGTCCCAAATTTCCGGGATATCACAGAAAGCTTGTTGTTTGAACTGGAAATCCTTTGATACATAAAGCTTAGTTGTTGAGATGATTAAATTTGCTAGCTGAGCTGATCTTGCTTGCTGATGATTTAGGTTAAAATATAGTTCATTGCTTTATTATTTGGGGTAGTTGAAAATGTATATAGGCTTTCGTTTTCTGGTTTGTATTTTTGATCCAGACTTTTGTTTCTCTTTGCTTTTTGAAAATTTGTGGATAGAAAATAAAATGAAGAGAAGAGAAAGATATATATATATATATATATATATAGACTAAATTTTATGATTATTAAAAATAAAATAAAAATAAAATCGTGGCACTTGCTAAAAAAAATCTAACATTTGTCATTTACATTAGTTAATCACCTTACACTTATTATTAAAAAAAACTATAAACTAACACTTGTAATTATACATGATTTTATTAATTTTTAAATGGTTTATAAAGCTTTTATATTTAATTTCCTAATTAATAAATACTTATCTTAATTTATATAAATAAAACCCTTTAAAGAAAATAATATAAAACAAATTATATTCTAATAAAAATCATACATATATATTTTTAAATCCAAAATATTTTAGGATACCAATCTTTTAAATTTCAAATTTAAATCCAAATTCAAACTCCAATTCAATTTAAAATCCAATTTAAAATCAACTCAAATATATATATATATATATATATATATATATAATTTATATATATATATATATATATATGTTCAAACAAACGAAAATTCAATTTGTAAATATTAATTCTTTTTAAAATCTATTTATATCTATATTTATAAACAAACATTATTATTTGTTTTTAAAAGAATAATTTGTAAATTTTAAGTAATTATATTAGGAGATTATCAAATAAATATAAATATTTATTATCAGATTTATTTGTTCTATCTATAAATCCGTATTTCTCAATAGTTAAATCGATTAATTATCCAATTATCTGATTTCCAAAAATCCGGGTTATCACATAAGGGGTTTAGGGGTATGTTATATGACTATTTCCCTCTTAAGTTTCTAATTTATAAATCACACTTATAATTTCATTAGTTAATGCACGACCCTAATTAGTTTTCAAATCTCGATTCCCTTATCACTCTAACCTCAACATTATTCTATTTAATTTATCTAATTAAATCTCCACAATAATGTAATTTAAAATTGGGATGTTACAAGCACCCTTCCTTAAAGAATTTCATCCTCTAAATTCAGCAAGGACTAAATACTAAGCATATCAATCAAATGTAACATCTTGTAACTACCACACTAGCCTACCTGACTAGCAAAAAGTTTATATATATAACAGATATAGAACATACCCTTATAATAGATCAGGGTAAATATTTTTATCCTGTATTCTATCACTCAAGTAGAGTCCTTTTGGTTGTCACTCCACTGAACTTTTAGCAACTTGAATGTCTTGTTTTTTAACCTCTTCTTATCTCTCGTTACAACCCGAACTAGTTGCCTAACAAATGTCAGATCTGGTTCTACTATTAAGTCTTTCAATATAGTCAGAGGGATAGCAGCATCTGGATCATGCACATACTTACAAAGCTGAGACACATGCAACAAATTATGGACACCTACCAAACTGCTCGACAACTCTACTATGTATGTGAGCTTCTGATCCTCTCTATAACCGAGAATAGTCCAACATATCTCGGTGCCAGTTTCCCTGACTTCCTGAATCGTATCACACCCTTCATCAATGATACTATAATGAAAACCCTTTCTCCAACTGAGAACTCTAGATCCTTATGTCTCTTATTTGCATAACTCTTTTGTCTAGACTGAGCTCCCTTCATCCTACCTTGGATCATCTCAATCTTGTATATTGCCTCTTGTAACGACCCGTAAATTTTAATGGGTTTAATAATGTAATAAACTGGGAATTTTGTGAAATTTTAAATATTAAAATTTTGAAATAAAAATTTAATATTTAGAATACATCTATATAAAGATAGTAGATGGTAAATTTTTATTTGATAATATTGAAGTCTATTTTATTGTGTAGTTTTATTTAAATTTCAATCGGTTAATATTTGATGATAATAAAATATTTCAAAACCTAAATATTGTATATAATAAATTTGTAAATCATCTTCTGTGTGAGACTTCGTTTCATCAAATTTGGACTGATATTGCTCCATTTATCTTAATTCCGGCGTTTTAGCAGCATTTTCTGTACCGAATATCGACTTTTGATAGGATGGTCACATCACAGATATATGTGTACTGTTTTGATTGTTTTTTCATGCTGATGTCAGCGGCATATTCATTCATGTCTTTCGGAGTCCAGTACGTGACAAAATCTCGAAAATGGTAACCATATCGGTAACCGTATTGAGGCTTTTGGTTTTCTTTGTCCATTCATTTCCACCGTATACATCAACTAGCCATTTGTCATTCTTGAATTCAAGTTGTGACTATATCTATTCCCTATGATAATTTTTATATGTTGGATCATTTCATTTCTTAGTCAATTTGCTTCTTTTTCGTTCAAAAATAAATAATAAAAATATTTCATTTTGTATGTACAGAGCCTATTTACCATTATTTCCTTTTTAATTGCTTGTCTCCCAAATGCTCCTATTTCCTCACTTTCTTCCTTTATGGCTGAACCTGGCCATCTCCCTTCTAAAATAATAATAATATTCCTTAATGAACTTTGCATTCATGTATAAATCACGTGAGCCACCGCAGCCGACCAACATGGCTCTCGGCCTCCATCCCGTAGTCTCTCGCGCACCTTATCTTCCTCCATTTTTCTCCAACACTTCCAGTCGTGCCAGTGCTGGCCTTTGCCTCCTTGAAACGAAGCTTCGCCACTCAATCTCACCTCTAGCCTATCCATATCAAGTGCGCTCACCACGCGCTTCACCTTTAGCACCGACCCATATCTCTTCGCCTCTTCTTCTTCCGGCCCCGCACTCATGCAACCGAGTTCCCTTCCTCCTATAGCTTTGTAGCCTACTTATATATGGGTAATTTTTATTAAATATTGATTTGTAAATTATATATATATAAATATATAAGTTGTTATACGTTTCGGGGTATATATTTATGTTTATATGCCGTATTTTGAAATAATGATATTTATTGTTTAAATAAAGTTTACAAAAGTGTGTATATATGTGTGTCAGTCTGCATGTTTTTTATACCGAGATATATATGCGTATGTGGTTACATATGTAGCTTATATAAACTTCTATATATGTCAGTTATATAAGTTTTGACAGTGCAATTTTATATACGTAAGTATGGTCCCCTGTTACATACTGATGTATATGTTTAGGCCTCTGCATATTTATTTATATGTATATTTAAAATAAGTTTATAATATAGTAGTATAAATATGTTGGGTAGTACAATACAATAGATTAAATGGTATATAATATAATATGTTTAAACTTACACTACAAGAAAAACCATTTATAGTTGCAAAAATTGGCGGCGTTTCTTTCTAAATGCAACCAAAAAGTATTTCCCTAAAAATTATAAATGCGACTAAAAAGATTTCACGATCCCGCTTTGCACCCGCGTAAAGTAAAAAATATTTCACGAATTTTTTTTATTTACTATCACGTTTCCCTTTAGAATTTCTTCCGCTTTAGATTTCTCCTTTCACTCTTTTGTTCTCAATTTCCACCCGCTTCTCAAACCCTAGTTCTTTTACCAATCACTCTCAAATGTTAAAACTCGTTATCTGCTCGCACGATTCTCCTACTTTGAAAATGAGGCGCTCCTTCGCTCGTAAGCTTATTCGCCTCCGATGAGGTCCTCCCCTCTCCTCCCTAAAACATTCTCCATTGATAGTCTATTTGCCTCTAAATATTGTCTTCCTGGACGAAGCTATCGATAAAGCAAGTGGGAAAGGCAGAGGAAGCGGGTACTATGAGTATAATCTGTACTAGAAAGTGCATGTTACAGGCAGGTATATCATATTTTATTATAGATTTTAATTTCAAGGGTTTTATTTTGAATCATTTTAGGTGTATACTTAGGATCTGTCCATTGTTATTGTGATATTTACATGCAAAAGCTGACAGGCATTTTGAAGCTGGAAATTTGTTTAAATTTGAAGATGGATGCTACACCGAGCTTGCTTTATTAAGCTACTTAACATCTGGCCATCAAATGTAAGCAGTCTTCTTCAATAATATTTGATTTCCAGTATAAATCTCATTTAACTGGAACATGTTGCCTGTGTATTTCCAAGTTAATATGTTACTTGCTGAGGAATGGTAAATTTTCCCGATCGTATTATCTTATGGTCCTATTTCCTACCTAGAAGTATGCTATACACATACTGACATAGGTATCTTTGCAGCACATGTATCAATATTCAAAGGTAGATAAATGCTAGAGATGTAGAAAAACCCAAGTTATCTTGCATCCTACTAATTAAAGCTTAATTATACTAAAACTTGTTTTATTTGGATGGATAACATTAGCTCTCAGCTCGGTCTACCTATAATAATGAATCATATAATATGTATACAATCGACTCATTTGAAGGGTAGCCCTTCAGTCTAGGAAATACTTTCCTTTTCAATACAGTGGGAGATCAAATAGACCATTAGAATCTTCACAATCACAAGTGTAAAAAGGTTAGATATTGTTTTAGTATATAATTAACATCAGCTGTTAAGGCTTGGCAATCTGTCCAAGTGCATAATAGGAATATTATATTGGTAACTGCAAAAAATGCACATGAATGAATGGTTGCACAAGGTCAGTACTTGAAGTGCAGCTAGACAAATATGAACCTTTGGTTAGTTTCGCGAATTGTGTATTGAAAGTGTACAATGTATAAATTGGTTGTACCTTTTAAGAGTACCGTAAGCATTAAAATCCAAAAAATCCATTTGTAATATTAACATGTTCGTTTCCTTTTGGACTGAAGCTACGTTAATACATTTGTTATTCATTGTGTAGTAATGGTATAAATTTATTTGTTGGTAATTTGGTGGTTATAAGCCGTGGTGCTTGTCAAATTCTCAGTCCAAACGGAGAGTTTAATTGAATCCAGTCTTATTAGCTGACAAGGTATTAAAACTGCTTTTACATGTTTTTGATGAAGATTTCTTTAAAAAAATGATGATGCAAAAGACCTAATCCTGAGTTTGGTAGCAATGTTTCCGCTTTTTTTTTTCTTTTAAAAAAATGAAAATAAAAGACCAAAGTATCATTAGTATGTAAATACCCAGTGTCAAACAAACCACCTCTGGCCTTCACACTGCAGCAGTTACATTCCAGTCACAGTCTACCATAACTACATTGCTGTGTATACTTCATCAATCACCCCCTAACCACTACATTACCATATCAACTACATCATTTGCCTCATCGCCACTTAGTCGAACGTACCACTACAACCCAGTGGAAACTTCCTTACAAACTGTAACACCACTTGAACGGCCTCAACCGCCTCTGCCTCAACATCATCATCTTCTCACCGTACCATCCACTTTTTACTATGCCGAACACTGCTTCTTGAACCATCAACTTCAAACACAAACAATTCACATACCAAACTTCACCTGCAACACATTTCATTCACAGTCTTAGATATTCACTATGTCACTTACCACCATCATCCATTTGCACAGAACAAGAACACTGCACTACAAACTACACCAAAAAAATTCATCTTTGCAACATCTCACTACACCTTGCATTCATATTCCATCACCTCTGCTAACCTCCTTCATATTACCTTAATTTACTGCACATCCCCTTTTCAACACGTAGCCACCATTACCCACATCATCAAACTGAACTGCCTCAACATTCCAATCCCCCACAATCGCCAAATCGAAACAACCATTCTCGGCCAGACACACCCAAACAGCTCCAACCCACCATACACTCCACTTCATTCACCACTACTAATCACAGCCTCGCCAACAAATCAACACAACAACCCAGAGACCAACCATCTCCACCTATTCATCACAAACTACCATAATACTCTCAGTTCAATCACCTCTTACAAGCAGCCAGCCTAAACAAAACAACATCATCCAACCATCAACAATTCCTTTAATTCGAATTCCCTTCACAAACTTATAACATATAACAAGCAAGTCATTCTTAACTTTAATAATTTAATTGCTAATACTTGATATTTTATAATTATTGTTATTTAATTGAATGATGGATTAAGGTTGAATAAGAAATGAAAGTATTGATATTTTGATTGATTTGTGTATTACAATGTGAGTTTATTAAACAAATTGCAGTTTTATTTTGATTAAAATTGCATAAACATCTGTATATTACCACAATACTATGTTTGAATCATTTTTGTGTTCGGTATAAAACTTTGTTTTTTTGTTTGGTTCACTTGGAATATCAGTTGCATAAATACATTTTCATTCTTTATAGCTACTATGTTGCTGACCTTTGGACAATAAAAATGAATTATAACTGAATTTTCTATTTATGAATACGATAATAAGATACCTAAGTTTTATTCATAAACATAAAGTCGGATTCTAAATTTGACAGTTACAAAAAAACAAATCAGGTTTGAACCAAACATCACTTCTTGTTAGTTGCATGGATGAGCACCACATTACAATATTTTATTACATGTTGCCCAATATAAACTACTTTGTTGACATGATGTGTAATTAATAAGTTAATTATATAATGGAAAACCTATTATACTTATTCATTATGCGAGAACAATATTAGCAATAATTTTCAAGACAAAAATATAACTAATGAAAATTGTACATTTTACTCCCGGTTCTTATTATTCCCTTAGCAAGTTTTATTTTGGCCTGCTAAGGAAGTATACAAATTCAAATGGCTAAAAGAAAGCTGGCTAAGAAGTAACGCTCCGGGTTGCTTTGGCAACCTTCCGGGTTGCCAAAGCAACCCAGAAGGCCACAACCGACCCTCCGTTGGGGGTCGGTTGCTTCCCAACCAACACTTGGTTGGGAATGCTCTAAGCAAACTAAAGAAAAGTAATAATTTGAAAGTTCAATTCAACATAATGTATTACGTTGTCCTTTTATGCTTTTTAGCATACTACCGACTCAATATAACAGATCATGTAGTTTTACATTAATGTTATTTAAGTTAGAAAAGTTTGTTGCTCTTTGCAGCTACAACTGTAAGCTCTTTTTTTCCTGTTTATTTAGTAATTATGCTTCTTCACTTTGTTTGTATATCAAATCAACCAATTTCATAAAATCAAGGAGAATTCTTTTAGCAGCAATGATTTGGCATTTTACTCTCCTTTTACAGGCTGCATAACTTGGTGGTGCTCCTGTTCACCTTCAATCAAATAGCTGAATTGTTGATAAAGGACTGCTTTTGGTGATATGCATGTTTATAGATTCACTTACAATGCTAATGTATGCATACACTTTTTTTTTGTTTTATTTAGTATGAACATGAATGGATGAACCTGAAATTTTTATTTTGTAGGCGACCGAGAGGGATATGGTTGAGTCGTTTTTGAAGCCATTCGAAATGTGCATGGAGGACGGAGATGTTGAGTTGTTGACAATGTAATGTACTCATATAAGTTAACAAGGTCAATGGCTTATCCACTTTGTGCTGATAGGAAGCTACCGGGGGAAATTATAAGAGGAGACTAGAACCTTCATAGGTAAATTTAGTTTCAACTATACATTTCTGCTACTTTTTATAGTTACCTGATAAAATCAAATCTTTGCATTTCAACTATACATTTCTGTTACTATACATTTCAACTATAAATTTCAACTACATATTCAAACCTTTGCCTAGGAGTTGGCTGTTTACTTATTTTTTTTCTTTTTGCTGAATTAACCTTCGACTTTGCATTGATTGAAACAAAGTTCTATGGGTGAATATGTGATATATCTGCAAGGAAACTTGTACATGCTACATTAGTATTATGTTTCATGTTTGATATTGTAACCACAGAAATTTATCATTCATTTGCATGCAATGTGGATGTCATTATATGGATTATGATTCTGGGAACTGTTAAAACCTATTGATAGTGATTTGGTGTCATTAATTTTGTAATTCTGTGGTGAATGTGGTTTCGATGTTAGAAAGTAAAATTTATCTATTATCATACATATCATTGAGTTTTCTGATAGCAGTTTATAAAGGTGTCCATGCAGAGTACGGAATGTTAAGTTCGGCTGTTTAATGGCTATGGTTCTTAATTTATATGAAATAGTGGATTGCATTTTTATGAGCTTCTGTTATAATGGTTAAGTTCTTCCTACATTACGGATTTGGCGCACTAATACAAGGTAACTAAATTGATGGTTAAATAACAATAATATTTTTCTTGGTGGTATGAATTCCTATTTAGATCAACTTATAAACAAAATTTGATAGAACTCTAGGAATATTTTTTATATTAACAGCACTATCCATAATATTATGGTTGGAATTACACTTCTCATTTTATAACCTGTGAATGGATATTTGTCCATTTTTGATCTTTGATACCTTCACCTCACAAATATTTAGTAACATGATTATTATTGTTTACAGGTAGATAAACGTTTGTGAAGAATTCAAGCAACAGCACTGGTTTTTGGTATGGTAGCAGCATATGTATGTAGTTAGGTTGATTAAAACTGTTATGAAACTATTATGAAACTAGTATGTATGGTAGCAGCACTACTTTAGTCGCATGTACTATTATGAAACTATTTATGGTATTTTGGTTGTGTAAACGTTGGTTAACCTTTTGTCTTGATACTAATGTTATGATATTGGTGATTATGTAATTGCTTTTGTTTATGCTATTGTGGTTCATTAAATGTGTTATTTTTGAATGTGTATGTGTTTATATATTACGTTATTGTATAAGTTTTGAAGTACTTGAATTGTAGCGTTTAAAAAGCGCTACAGAATCAGCAATTATAGTAACTCAGATAATCTCCGTGGCGTTCAAAAAATGCTGCAAAAAATAATAATAAGTGCAACAAAAATTAAGATAGTAAACGGCAACTTTTCGGTGGCGTTTCATAAACGCTGTAAAAAAGATCTTTAGTAACGTTTAATAAACGTTGCCAAAAATTCATTTATAGTGGCGTTAAAATAAGTGCAACAAAAAATCATGGATTTTTAGTCGCATGTTTTCTAGCGGCGTTTATCAAAACGCCAACAAAACTTTTTGTAGCATTTTTTGAGCGCCACTAAAAATCAAATTTCTTCTAGTGTTAGTTATGTTGATCTGTTCATAAGGTATACATATATATACTTGTGTTCATGTGCTTTGCTTATATATACTATATATGTATATTTTTTGCATGCCTACTTTGGTTTGTGTTCCACTTACTTGTTTACATATATAACTATGATTTTGTTGATTTGTACTTTGTAACAGATTTGGATCTTAATGTTATATCAGAGGTATATATATGTTTGGATATGTGTGTGTGTGTGTTTGGGTTTTTCAAATATTATATATAATTGCAACTATATATACATTTGAGTATACTGGCTATATAAGTTTTATAAATTGTAAATTTTATGGAAGCTGTTTAAAATATATATTAGTATATGTATTAGTTTATATATACTTGAGTTTGGTTTGGGTATATTTATATATCTCTGCATATATATTATTGCATATATATAGTCCAGTTTATATCGGCAAATATTCGATTTATATACATGTTTGATTACACATGAATTTGTGTAAGTTGTATAAATTATTATTTTGATCTTAAAATACATATGGTACATATATATTTAATCTATTTTTCCTTAGTCGGTTTTATAACTTAGTACAGGATTTTATATTAGTTTATTTATACTAGTATATTTAGGTCTGGATTTTGGATAAAGCGTATATAGAGATGTTATTGTATAGTTGTTTAAATTTAGTATTTATTTAAAAATATATATTATTTTAAATATGAGTTTAAAATCTTATTTTAATATGAATTAATATTAGACTTTAAATTTTATGTATATTTGTTCTCATCAATCCCTATTTATCAGCTTGTCCGTCGAATTCATGCCAATTTAGCTTTGCTTTAAAATTCATGCTTGGATTCATAACTCATTTCATTATCGAATCTTTCTAGCCTCAAAATGTGAGAAATCACTCACGGTTAACATTCTTATTTTTGTTAGATTTTATTTCATTTGAAACGACAATTGAAATATGTTGTTGCTAGTTATTTAACTACTACATATGATATGCCATTATCTGTAACTACTCATCTGTGACATCTAATACCATGATCTGTTATTTATATTTTATCTGTTATTGATATTTTATATTATTATCATCACTGTTCTCACTCTGCAAGTTCGCTATTAGTTTAAAATTCCGTATGGGTTGAAATGATACATATCCGAACGATCTTATAGAATATGAAAAAATCATTACGGGTTGAAATGAGAAACCCAAGCAATTTTCATTGACATTGAATTTGGAATTTTGGGTTGAAAAGATATATACCCGTAGATAATTAAATTGCGGATTGAGATGATAAATGTCTGTATCACTTGACCGTAGGATAGGAAACTATATATAGACAACGTTGGTCTATATATTTTGAAATAATTTCCAAAGTTTTGAAAAAGAAATATATAGTTTTTAATAAATATTGATTTTAGGATATTATAATGTTATTTTGTAAAGGTTTAAATTTTAGATTTTTAAAATTGTATGTTTAGAAATTTGAAATTTATAGGTTAGTTTTTAAATTATAATTTTTAAGATTTTTCATAAAATTTTACTATTTTCAAAAAAAATATAAAATAAGTTTTAATATAAAATAGGTTTAATAATAAGATTTAATTTAATAAAGTTTGATTTAATTAATATTTAATATGTTTAAGTATTTATTTAAAATTATATTTCAAATATAGAGTTTATAATAATTTTTAATAAATTAAGGTTGGAATGAGAAATAGAAATTGATTTGAAATTGTATTTGTTTAAAGAATTATACTCAAATAAGTTGGATTAAAATTTATTAAAATTGAGATTTTAAAGATTTGATTTATAACTTTATTTTAATTAAAAGTGATTTAAATGAATATTTTCAATTTTACATAAATTGAAATGGAATATTTTGTTTATTTGAAATTTTAATTTGAAGTTTTATTTAAATGTTATTGGAATGTTTAAGTAAATATTTCAAAACTAATAATAGTAAAGTTGAATTTGAGATATAGACAATCTAGTTTTGTAAATGTTTGAATATTTAAAACTTTGAAATCTATTAAAGTTGAAATGATTTAATTTGTAGATTATACCTATATTTGAAATCGATATAAAAGGGTTTACTGAGATTTGAATTGAAATGGAAGAACTGAGATTTGATTTAAATGAAAGTTTTTAATTCGAGTTAATTTGAATCGGTTTATGAAATTTGAGAAACTATTTTATTGTATAAAGTATTTTTTAATTATTTTATTAAAAACTATTTTAATATTTTACTTTATAAATTATTTTATTATAAACTATTTTAATTTTTAACTATTTGATTATACAAATTATTTTATTATATATATTATTTTAAATTTATAACTATTTTAATATACTAATTAGTTTATCATATAAACTATTCTATTATATAAACTATTTTATTATATATACTATTATTAATATCTAAACTGTTTAGAGGAAAATGTTATGGTTTTTCAAAGTTATATTTCCAAATTGTTATGATTTCATAGTGATATGATTCCCAAAGTGTTACAATTTCAAATGTTATGGTTTCGAAAGTGTTATAGCTTTGAATGTAATATGACTTTGAAATGAATATATTTTAAGGGAATAATGATATTAGATTTGTTATGGTTTTGAAATGGATATGATATTTTGGTTTTGAAGTATGATATTTTGAAATGACCACGGTGTTATAATAACATTTGGTTGTTAAAGAAACCGGGATCGGTTATTGTCATACTCTCTGCCAATACCGAAAATCGCTTTAACAACCGTGTACGTGGTGGAGATTCCAGAATGAAGTAGGATGGTTGGCGACGATCTTATATGAGGTATATACATGGGCTTGACTCTTGTGAGTTAGCATAAGGTGGCTAAAACAGGAGCAATTGATGGGTCAAGTGAGGTAGCTCCTCCGATCGGACACACTTCTTCGAAACCATTCTATTACTTTCTGATTGATTGGGTGCATCCTCTTATTTTTGGGAGTGTGGATCGAGGTGGGCGGTAGCTGCGGCTATGCATTACCATCAACCCGAAAGTGTAATTGGTATATCTACTCGGGCATTGCCTAGTTGCGCCATGTCACCTACCATATTGAGCCCACTACGAGTTTGTTTTGTACCATACCTATGGAGTGCCCTCTGATAGCCCGCCGTTTGGGTGGAGTTTACGATACTGTATAGACTATGGGAATATATAGAAATGTGTTAAGGGAGATATATGTAATGCCTTAATGCTATTTTAATACTTTTACTTTACTATAAACATATTATAATAGCGTATTGTACTACATTGTAGATAGTTCCACGGATCCTTAGAGGATGGTTATCCCAAACATCCTTTGAATTACTTGTATTTCAGTTGATATTTCACTTGAGTTGGATTTATTGATATAAGAATGTTAATCCTGACTCGAGTGTTTTATATTTTGCTTTATGATCGGGTCAGACTGAGTGTCGCAGCATTTAAGACTCGCCTTTGGAGTTGGAGCTTCGCTTGGAGATCCATCTATATCTATTCGGCTTTCAGTTATTCAGTTGACTCCAATGATATATTCAGATTTTGTTATTTGACTATTGTATTGAAACTTCTATGTATTCGAGACTTCTGTTGTATCTTGTTTTAACTCTGTTATATATATAGTAGCTTCATGAAATACTATTCATTTGTTTCCGCTGCTTATTGTTATATTACTCTGTATGTGTGATTTTGTGATTATTTTATATATTGTATGTGTTGAGTTTTGCCAAATATAGATACAGTCTGATATTTTAAGCAATTCAAGTCCGGCATGTGTGGATACGGATGACATGAAATAGCGGGTCGTTACAATCGGTGTCACTCTAGTTTAAGCAAAACTTAGCATATATAATAAAACAGACTGGCCTTCGTTCAAGCTTGAATTCCTTCCTCTTTGATTCGGATTTCCTTTGAATTTTGGAACTTCCCCATTCGTTCTGTAATCCATTCTTGTCTCTCCCTATTCATGTCTCCTTGATTCTTGAGCATCCCATAGTTCCACTGTATGAATTGTAAAGGGGTGAAACTCCTTTACAATAGGCATTGATTCACCGAAGATTTCTGCATCCTCGGTTTATGACGCTGCACTCTCTTGCTATGCCCATATTCTGTCGATTAGATGCAGAATTCTACATCGATCTTATTCTTACAGTCATGGTTGACCTAGTTATGGTTGCCAATGATTTATATAAGTCGATCCATCTTTCCTCTTTCGTAATTTAATCATCTTATCTCCTTTTCGTGCTTACCTTCTAGTTAGAATTCTTTTGATTAGAATCCCTCAAAATTTAATATCTATCCTCGCCTTAATCCATTCTTGAATCATCATGTGAGGGAGTGTATTTGTAATTAATATAAAATTGTTTTATCTATTGTTTTGTTTGAGTTGTTAATGTTGATTTGGGGTCTCGATTCGTCTGATCGCCGCTATAGATAGGAATTTCAAAAAATTGAACTGAGCAAACTAACACAATAAATTTTGTATGATTATATTATTTATATAAGTATAAATTATCTAAAAGCTAATAGTTAAATGAATTAGTTGCTAAAATGATAATATTTGATTTTCATTTATTATTCTGTAAACCATTGCCTATTGCCACATTATAAATAAATGAAAATATAAACATGGTTTATAAATTTATTTGGAATTGAAATAATTTTAAATCAAGAATTTGAGAATTTAATTTCTGATGATTCCAAACTTTGGTTCTAAAATTTTAGAATGTATATTATTTAAAATAATTTCGAATCAAAATCATTTCCAAAGAATTCTAAAACTTTTAAATCGGTATTCTTCACTTTTGTCGCTGGAAAATAATTTCGGTGATGACTACAGCATCATCGACATTCATTTTCGAGTTTCAGAGTAGAGAGACCACTTGGTAGCTTTGCTACACTTTTGTTTTGGAAAATGAATTTGACTTGAATTTCTTAAGTATGATTTGATGTATTATATATAGGTATATGATTATAGATTTGATTTGATGTATATATATACATACATACATATATATATATATTTATCTCTAAATTGCTTGAAGTTAATCGTTAATTCTAAAATTTTATGTTAAAGGATGATTTCAATTATAAATAAGCCAAATTTTTTGAATAAATATTTAAAACTTGAAATAATTGAATAGAAAGAAATTTAAAAACTAAATGAAGTTTACGTGATTTGAGTTGACAGTTTAACTAACAAATTTGAATTGAATGACTATTTAATGATTTAATAAAATGGATTAAATCAAATTGTTGAAAATAAATTAATTGAAATTCATATGGCTTTAAAATAATTGTTGCGATATGTATTTCAAATCTATTTTTCTTTCTGGTTGTCTCTATTCTCCTACCTCATTCCTTTTCGAGGATGAAAAGTTTTGAGTGGGGTAGAGTGTAACGACCCGTAAATTTTAATGGGTTTAATAAGGTAATTAACTGGGAATTTTTGTGAAATTAAATGATAAAATTTTGAAATAAAAGTTAATATTTGGAATACGTCAATATAAACATAGTAAATGGTATTTTATGTTTATATGATGTATTTTGAAATAATGATATCTATTGTTTAAATATAGTTTACAAAAGTATATGTATGTGTGTGTCAGTCTGCATGTTTTTCATACCGAGATATATATGCGTATGTGGTTACATATATAGCTTATAAAAATTTCTATATATGTCGGTTATATAAGTTTTGACAGTGCAGTTCTATATATGTAAGTATGGTCCTCTATTACATACTGATATATATGTTTAGGCATCTGCATATTTGTTTATATATATATATATATATATATATTTAAAATAAGTTTATAATATAGTAGTATAAATATGTTGTGTAGTATAGTACAATAGATTATATGGTATATAATATAATATATTTAAACTTAGTTATATTGATCTGTTCATAAGGTATACGTATATATACTTCTGTTCATATGTTTTGCTTATATACACCTATATATGTATATTTTTTGCCTGCCTTCTTTGGTTTGTGTTCCACCTACTTGTTTACATGTATAACTAAGATTCTTTTGAGTTGTACTTTAAAACAGATTTGGATCTTAAAATTATAACAGAGGTATTTATTTGTTTGGGTGTATATATATGTGTGTGTGTATGTGTTTGGGTTTTTCAAATATTATATATAATTGCAACTATATATACGTTTGAGTATGTTGGCCATATAAGTTTTATAAATTGTAAAGTTTATGGAAGCTTTTTAAAATATATATTAGTATATGTATTAGTTTATATATACTTGAGTTTGGTTTGGGCATATTTATATATGTTTGCCTATATATTCTTGCATATACGTAGTCCAGGTTGTGTCAGCTTATATATGATTTATATAAATGTTTGATTATATATACATGAATTTATATAAGTTATATAAATTATTATTTCGATCTTAAAATACATATGGTTGATATATATATATATATGTATATATTTACTCTATTGTTCCTTAGTCAGCGTTGTAACCTAGTACAGGATTTTATATTAGTTTATTTATATAAGTATATTTGGGTCTGGTTTTTGGATAAAGCACATACAGAGATGTTATTGTATAGGTGTTTATATATAGTGTTTATTTAAAAATATATTTATTATTTTAAATATGAGTTTAAGATCTTATTTTAAAATGAATTAATATTAGACTTTAAATTTTATATATATTTGTTCTCATCGATCCCTATTTATCAGTTTGTCTGTCGAATCCGTGCCAATTTAGCTTTGCTTTGAAATTCGTGCTTGGATTCGTAACTCATTTCATGTCGAGTCTCTCTAGCCTCGAAAGGTGAGCAATCACTCACAATTAACATTCTTATATTTATTAGATTTGATTTCATTTGAAACGACAATTGAAATATGTTGTTGCTGGTTATTTAACTCCTATATATATATGACATGCCATTATCAATAATTGTTCACCTGTGACATCTAACACGATGATCTGTTATTTATATTTCATCTCTTATTGATGATATGCCTGTTATTGATATATTATATTATTATCATCACTGTTCACACTCTGCAAGTTCCCTGTTAGTTTGGAATTCCCTATGGGTTGAAATGATACATACCCGAACGATTTTGTATAATAGGAAAAAGTTGTTACAGGTTCAAATGACAAACCCAAGAGATTTTCATTGACATTGAATTTGGAATTTCGGGTTGAAAAGATATATACCCGTAAATAATTAAGTCGCGGATTGAAATGATAAATATCTGTATCACTTGACCATAGGATATGAAGCTATATACAGACACCGTTGGTCTATATATATTTTGAAATAATTTCCAAAGTTTTGAAAAAGAAATATATGGTTTTTAATAAATATTGATTCTAAGATATTATGATGTTATTTTACAAAGGTTTAAATTTTAGACTTTTAAAATTTTATGTTTACAAATTTGAAATTTATAAGTTAGTTTTTAAGTTATAATTTTAAGATTTTTCATATAATTTTACTATTTTTAAAAATTATATAAAATAAGTTTTAATATAAAATAGGTTTAATAATAAAATTTAATCTAATAAAGTTTGATTAAATTAATATATAATATGTTTAAGTATTTATTTAAAATTATATTTCAAATATAGAATTTATAACAATTTTTAATAAATTTAGGTTGGAAAGAGATATAGAAATTGGTTTGAAATTGTATTTATTTAAAGAATTATACTCAAGAATTTAAAATTTGTTAGAATTGAGATTTTAAAGACATGATTTCATAACTTGATTTTGATTAAAAGTGATTTAAATGAATATTTTCAAATTTACATAAATTGAAATGAAATATTTTGTTTATTTGAATTTGTAATTTGAAGTTTTATTTAAATGTTATTGAAATGATTAAGTAAATATTTCAAAACTAAATAATAGTAAAGTTGAATTTGAGATATAAATGAAATTATTAAATTTAGCATTGTAAATGTTTGAATATTTAAAGCTTTGAAATCTATTGAAGTTGAAATGGTTTAATTTGCAGTTTACATCTATATCTGAAATCGATATAAAATGGTTTATTGAGGTTCGAATTGAAATGGAAGAACTGAGATTTTATTTAAATGAAATTTTGTAATTCGAGTTAATTTGAATCGATCTGTGAAATTTGAGGAAACTATTTTATATAAAGTACTTTTAAATTATTTTATTATGAACTATTTTAAATTATTTTATTATAAAGTATTTTAATTTTTAACCATTTTATTATAAAAATTATTTTAATATATATATTATTTAAAATTTATAACTATTTTAATACACTAATTATTTTATTACATAAACTAAACTATTATATAAACTATTTTATTATATACGCTATTATTAATATCTAAACTGTTTAGAGGAACGTGTTATGGTTTTCCAAAGTTATGATTTCCAAAGAGTTATGATTTCATAGTGATATGATTCCCAAAGTGTTATAATTTCAAGTGTTATGGTTTCGAAAGTGTTATAACTTTGAAAGTACTATGATTTTGAAGTGAATGTATTTTAAGGGAATAATGATATCAGATTTGATATGGTTTTGAAATGGATATGATATTTTGGTTTTGAAGTATGATATTTTGAAATTACTACGGTGTTATAATAACGTTTGGTTGCTAAAGAGACTAGGATCGGTTATTGTCATACTCTCTTCCAATACTGAAAACCACTTTAACAACCGTGTACGTGGTGGAGATTGCAGAATGAAGTAGGATGGTTGGCGACGATCCTATATGAGGTATGTACGTGGACCTGACTCCCGTGAGTTAGCTTAAGGTGGCTAAAACAGGAACAATTGACAGGCCAAGTGAGATAGCTCCTCCGATCGGATACACTTCTTCGATAACATTCTATTACTTTGTGATTGACTGGGTGCACCCTCAAACTTTTGGGAGTGTGGATCGAGGTGGGCGGTAGCTGTGGCTATGCGTTACCATCAGCCCGGAAGTGTAATTGGTATATCTACCTTGGCATTTCCTAGTTGTGCCGTGCCACCTGCCATATCAAGCCCATTATGAGTTTGTTTTATACCATGCCTATGGAGTGCCCTCTGATAGCCCACCGATTTGGTTACGGTACTGCTAGACTATAGGAATATATAAAAATGTGTTAAGGAGGATATGGGTAATGCCTTAACGCTATTTTAATTCTTTTACTTTACCATAGACATATTATAATAGCGTGTTGTACTACATTGTAAGTAGTTCCATGGATCCTTAGAGGTTGGTTATCCCAAACATCCTTTGAGTTACTTGTATTTCAGTTGATATTTCACTTAAGTTGGATTTATCGATATAGGAATGTTAATCCTGACTCGAATGTTTTGTGTTTTGCTTTTTGCTCGGGTCAGATTGAGTGTCACAGCATTTGAGACTCACCTTTGGAGTTGAAGCTTCACTTTAAGATCCATCTATATCTATTCAGCTTTCGGTTATTCAGTTGACTCCGATGATATATTCAAATTTTGTTATTTGACTACTGTTTTGAGACTTCTATGCATTCGAGACTTTTGTTGTATCTTGTTTTAACTCTATTACATATATAGTAGCTTCATGAACTACTATTCATTTGTTTCCTCTGCTTATTGTTATATTACTCCGTGTCCATGATTCTGTGATTATTTTATTTACAATATATGCTGAGTTTTTCCAAATATAAACTAACAATATGATATTTTGAGCAATTCAATTTCGGCATGTGTGGATGCGATTGGCATGAAATACTGGGTCATTACACCTCTCATACCAGATCTGGACCTAAGAATAATCTATGTCCAATTTCGAACCAATATGCAGGTCACTTTTATGGACTTCCATACAAAGCTTCAAAAAGTGCCATTCATATACTAGACTGATCACTGTTATTATAGGAAAACTCACTAAGTGTAAGTGATCTTCCCATGATCCAACAAAATCTAGCACACAAGCTCTCAACAAATCCTTAAGTACATTGTTGACTCTTTCTGTCCATCCATCTACCTAAGGGTGATAAGCAGTACTCATCTTAAGCTTGGTACCTAACACATCCTGTAGACTCTTTCAGAACTTGCTAGTAAACAAAGTATCTCTATCGCTGACCATACTACTAGGAATCCCATGTAGTCTAACTATGTTTTTCGTAGACAATTTAGTCAAAACAGGTGCTGTCCTGGTTGGCTTAACAGGAATGAAATTGGCACTCTTGGTCAATCTGTCAACTATGACCTATATACTTTCATTTCCTCGATTCGACATTGGCACTCCGCCTATAAATCCATGGATATCAAATCCCATTTTCAAACTAGTATCTCCAAAGGTTGAAGCAACCCACTCGGCTTCAAATGTTCAGCCTTTACTTGTTGACAGTTCACACACTGCTTTACCCGCAAGCCAACATCCCTCTTTATATCTTCCCAATAGAAACTCCTCTTCATATCATGATACATCTTGGTTACCCCAGGAATGAATCGTAAACTTCGATCGATGACATTCCTAAGGACTTCTCTCCTTAGGTTCCCAACATTCGAAACATACAACCATCCCTTCTTTCTTAACCATCCCCTCTGGTCAAGACTAAAATCTTTTAGATCATCAATATCCGATTCAATTTCAAGCCTTCTAATCTTCTCGGCCAGCCATGGATCCTCTTTTTTCTTAAAAGAAATCTTTTCGATCAGAACTGGTCGGACTTCCCCACAGGATAAATGGCAATGCTCTGACTAGGTCTAGCAGTCAATCTTAGCTGTACACTACAAGTAGTCAAAGCCTCCAGGTCCTTTAACTCTACTAATGTAATTTTGATGTTTTCTGCTAAAAGCATATAATACTTATATTTCCTTTTCTAGGCGTATACTCTATACCAAAATCATATACTGCAAAAAACTCCAGCCACCTCTGCTGTCTCATATTTAACTCCTTCTAAAAGAATAAGTACCTTAAGGACTTTTGATCTACATATAATTCAAATCTCCCCCCTAAGAGATAATGTCTCCTTACTTTCAATGCAAAGATCACTTGTTGCCAACTCTACATCATGAGTAGGATATTTCACTTTATGTGGTATATGCTATCGTGAAGCGTAAGCAATACTTTACCTTCCTGCATCAATACAGCTGCCAATCCAGTTCCACATGCATTTTATACACCACTAATCCCTGATTCCCATTTGGAACTACTAACATATGCATGTTGGTCAACAAGTGCTTTAACTTAAGAAATTCTTCCTCACATTTGTCAGACCAGATAAACTTCACATCCTTCCTAGTCAGCTCAGTCAAAGTCACTGTTATCCATAAGAAATCCTTAATAAAACTCCGGTGGTAACTAGCAAACCCAAGAAAGCTTCTGATCTCAGCCACCATCACTGGTCTCTTCCAGTTGTTAAGAGCTTCAATCTTATATGGGTCGACTGACAAACACTTCTCCAGAACTACATGACCAAGAAACTTAACTTCTTTCTTCCAGAAATGACACTTTGAAAATTTCGCTTTCAGTTGATGTTGCCTTAGCATCTCAAGCACCACTCTAAGATGAACTTCATGCTCTCTTTCAACCTTAGAGTATATTAATATGTCATCTATGAATACCAATACGAGCCTATCCAAGTGCTCTTGGAAACCCAGTTCATCAAATCTAAGAAGAAAGCTGGCGCATTTGTTAACTAGGATAGCATCACTAACCATTTATATGACATGTATTTGGTCCTTAATGCCGTTAATGAAATACTATCCTCTGCCACCCTTAGATGATGGAAATCTGTCACCAAATCTAATTGGGAAAATACTCTGGCTCCACTCAACTGAACAAATAAATCCTCATAACTAGGCAAAGGGTGCTTATTCTTGATCGACTTCTCGTTCAACTTACAATTGTCGATTCTTAACGACCCATCCGGTTTCTTCACAAACACTACAGTTGCTCCCCAAGGTGAATTGCTTGGTCTAATAAAATTCTTTCCTTCTAAATGCACTAGCTACAACTTCAATTCCTTCATCTCAATAGGTGTCATCCTGCTAAGTGTTCTACTTACAAGTTTCACTCCTGGCACAAGATCTATCCGAAACTCAATGGCTTGCTTTGGTGGTAGTCTTATGACTGGCTCAAAAACATCTATAAACTCTCTTGCTACCGTCACCTGATCTAATTCTTCTTCCACTTCCATTGCATTCAGCAAAGCACAAGCATTTGAGTCTGACTTCTCTACCGAGTATATAATTCGGTTATGACTATTAGGGTGTCTTAGCGATATTCCTTTATGTTGGAAAAATATCCTAGCATCATATCTATCCAACCAATCCATACCCAAAATGATCCCAAAGCCTACAAAATCAAAAACATACAAATTGCATGCAAACTTATGACCTAACAAATTAAATTCTAACTAGTCACATCTCATCCCTAAAGTTGCATACTCTCCTATCAGATTCGCAACCCTTAAGGAAGTAACAAGGTATGAGGGTTCTAAACATAACTTATCTACCAAACACAGAGATATAAATTAATGCGATGCACCGGTATCATATAGTACCTTAACTGGTATATTATGAATGAAAAACATACCTTCCATCACAATCTTTCCCTTCTCAGTAGTGGTTGGTCTAGGAGATGATGGTTCTTAAGCAAAAACCTTTCTCTTGCCTTCTTTGACTGGTACTACACACTGATTCATGTAGTGCCCCATCTGATCACAGTTGAAGCACTTCGCTTCTTTCTTATCAACAGCCTTCTTTGCTTTGTCTGTCCGACAGTCATGAGCAGAATGTTCTTCTTATCACACTTAAAGCAAATCAGATTAGATTTTTCCTTCTTGGTAGCTCCTCCCTTCTGAGCTCCTTTCTTCTTAAAGAATTTCCTCTTCTTTCCTTGAGAATTTTGAGTTTCAACGCGCTTCTCTTGCTCAAAAATAGAGAGCATCTCTTCATTCCTGATTGCCATCTCCACTACAACTGTACTTGGATTATAGAGATGTAGCATAGCCACCCTAGCAATCTCAGGCTTCAATCCTCTAATAAACTTCTTATTCCTTTTGATGATGATGTTAATGGTAGCATATCCATATCTGGACAACTAATCAAACTTCATAGCATACTCAATAACCGACATCTCACCTTGCACTAAGTCCATGAACTTCTTCAGCAATATTGACTTGGCAACTTCAAGCCTTCGAATCTCCTTCGTTACTATACTCAAGTCAATTCTTCTCGGGAACTTTGCTGCTCCTTGTATTTGTCTAAAAGCAAATCACCTCTTCTGCTCATCATCTAATCCCAAGTCATCAAAAATCCTTTCACGGTGCAATAACCAATTTTCTACTTCAACGCTTCCTCTGTTCCCGAAAACAGCTTCCTACCAAGACTGGTGTAATCCCTGCTCAGCTTGGCATAGTTATTGCCAATTGGGGCTATGGGATTAGCTCCCCCAGCATTCATGGCATTTTCCACAGCTACTCTTGTAGCTACTCTAGCCTGCATCAGATTGATAAAAAATTGATACATCATTCCCATATTTACCGACGGGATTCCAGCACCTACGTTGGCATTTGTGTTTGGATTAGCATTTGCATATCTATTAGGATTCCTCCTAGTATTAGGTCGAGCATTTCCATTAGTTGTGGTGCTTCCTCCACCTAGATTTCCTTTTCCATTTCCTACCTCCATATCTTCCTTTCTCATATATCTACATACAAGCCTTAGTAAGATACAGAAGAATAGTCTAAGAGAGAGGGGAATATGTACTTATATATATATATATATATATATATATATATATAAAACAAATGCAAGTACATTACTATAGCATTAACCCAAACCCTAATCTCATTTTCTGATTCATTGGTTATGTTTTGAAAATCTTTTAGGTTCAAATTTCTTTTAAATTTACATAAACCTACGCTCCGATACCAACTTGTAACATCCTCAATTTGGAGGCCCAAAACTGACTACTACGGATGCTACAGTCATCCATAGTTATTAATTCTCGATGATCAAATTTAGTAATGTTAGATACCTTAATATACTAGAAACACATAAGTATAAAAAAAATTAAACTTAATTTTAAACAAATTTCTCATTTCATTACAAATTGGATTTCAGATTCATTAAATAATCCCAATTCATAAACCACTTTTAGAGAAATATAGTTATTAAGATTTACGCCAAGAGCGAGATATGAAGATGCCCCTTAGTTGATCAAAGTCTAAATATAGGTAATTAAACAACTTTGCCATTTCATCTAATTATACAGCGGAACCAAACATAAAGAACTCCTAATAGCTAGCTTGCCTCCTGCACGTCTTCTTCTAAAGGAGAACCCGAAAACCATAACTCTTAAACTATTCAAAATTAATTGAGAATCCGAGAGTTTTAGGGCAAAACATAAACTTTGAGTTAGATAAAAAGTTTGGTGTGAATAATAACCTACCATATTGAACAATATAGATACCCAGCGAGACCACGCTACTTAGCGGAATGGGTTTTTCCCTCACTAGTACCTTAATCCAATTTATAATAACCATATATTATACACCTGCATCCACAATGATTAAGACATAACATAATAAAATGTATCATGATGATATGCAAACATGCAATATGCTCTGGATTTTCTATCCCCATTCACCTAGCTATCTGTCTCAAGTTATGTTTCTAGGGTCACTATTAACCTATTAGTTTTCATGGGCTAACTAATAACATGTTCCAAGCTTACAGACTATCTGTCCGGTTTCATAGTTTTTATGGGATCACTAAGAACCTATTGTGTCAACCAATAACATCATCCAATCATAGTTTTCATGGGGTCACTATGAACCTATTAGATTCTCTAATAACATCTCTCATGTCATAGTTTTCATGGGCTAACTATAAACTTATTAATCTCTATTAATAACCTATTCCGGACATAGTTTTCATTGAACGCTAAGAACCTACTGGCCCCTGCCAATAACAATAACATAGTTTTTATGGGCTTACCAAGAACCTATCTAAACCAGTAATCTTTTGATAAGTCATGAGAATCCTACCCTATATCCTGGTCTGTCTGACCTCTTGGATGCAATTCTACTCACATAGAAGTTAATTCAATGCATATTCACTACTGGGTCAACCTAGCCTGTTATTCAGCACTTCACACCCCAAAATGCAGTTATGGGTTAGTAATGATGTGAATATGATTATACAGGAATGTATGATAAATGATCAAATAACACAACAACATAAACATCTATGGTTTAATTCATTGTAACCATTTTCTAGTGAAATATGGTTGATACCCTTAACTTACTATCTTTAGCAAGGAAAGCTACCTCTAAAATTTCAAAGTTAAATGTCATTTCAAAACTCTTTTACAATGCCATGTATTTACTTTAAAAATGAGATTGGGTTCTCAAATTTGAAAACTAAGTCTTTTGACTATATCCTTTGGATCATTATGACACATGAGATATCCTCCGTTACTCTCCCTTTAGACTTCATAGAGCAAACAAGCCCTCCCTCACTCTCCCTTTTCAAAATCATTACTTAAAAGATTAGACATTCTCTTTTAAAATCATCCAACATACCTTACGAACATTCGAAAACATTCCTTTTGAAACACTCAAAAACATACCATTGGAAAGCATTGGGTTCAAGAAAGAATTTGTGGAAACATAGTTTAGAAACCAACTAAAAGTTATCACTATCGGAACATTGATTGAAAATATAAAACAAAATTCAAAGTATAAAAAGGGATACATTCGAAAGCTACCCTTTCGAAAACCACTGCCTCCTAAACTATTTGCAAAGTAGCTAAATCAATCCTTTCGAAAACATTGGGGAAGGCGGCTTTAATGGTGGCAGAGGGGTATTGGTTCGTAACCTACCTTCTGCACTCATTGCCTGAGGGTTATAAAGAGGCTTCTAACTAAGGTAGAAGTATTGGTGTAGTAGCATGTGTATCAAAGGGGTTCAAAAGTGGCAACCCTTTTGAAAGCTTACTTGTAGAATAAGGGCATGTCAATGGGTTCGAAAGCAAATAAAAGCGGCTTCAACCCTTTTGCAAGCATGCCTTCGACACCATTCTTTCCTTCTACCTTTCTCACATACCAAATGCTTGATATCATGTGCATTGGTTTTTAATGGATGTGAAAGGTCGGGGGTATGGTGGCAAAAGCAAGCATGGTAAGTAGCAAGTTGTAATTTGCTATAAAACTGATTTTATGCTTTTTTATGTAATTTCTTTTTACCTAAGCCCTTATTTTGTCAATTTTCTATTGGATAACAAAACCTTTATAAAATTCTTTTCAAAAATTTTTGCTGCATGTAATCCACAATGCTCCACTATTTAATTAAAATTATTAACTAACACTTAATAGTTAATTAATCATTAAATACTAATCTTTCTAATTAAATTCAAAGCTAACCGAAATCTCTTAGAAAAATCTTAGAAATTCACATAAATTCCAAAATGATAATATCTTTATCATTTAATGTTTTACCCCAAAAGTAATAATTAATCCTTATATCAATTAAAACATGAAATATACCTTTCTTTCACTCAAAAATTCACAATGGATTATCCATAGCTTGGAATATTATGAAATTTACAAATCATCTCCAAAATAATGTTTTACATAACATATTCAAAAATGATGAAATTTTAAAATCATTTTGCATGATTTTAGCCTTAAAACCGAACTATATTATTCCACAAAATCCTTATTTACATTACAACATGGCATTTAAATCAAAACATATCATCATTCATCAAATCGTATGGTTTTAAATCTCGAACACAAATTTATACATTCAAGATGACGTATATGAGATGGTTTAGATCATTATTCACCTTGTTTGGATAAGGAACTTGAGATTTGTTCTTGATTTAATCTTCCTAGCTTGAATCTTAGGCTCTAAATGGATTTTATGCTCCTCTTCTTCTTAGGGCGATGGCCGGCCTTCAACTCACTTTGTTTATGTTTTTGGTTAATGAAAATGTGAATAAGAATGAGGTAAGGGGTTTAAGGGTCATGGTATACGACTATTCCCATTTTTCCCTTGCTTTATTCTATTAAGTTTCTAATTTATAAATCACACATATAGTTTCATTAGTTAAGTCACGACCCTAATTAGTTTTCAAATCTCAATTCCCTTATCACTCTAACATCTACATTATTTTATTTTATTTGTCTAATTAAATCTCCTTAATAATGTTATTTAAAAGTAAGGGTGTTACAAAGGTCATAATTCATGTCATTTGAAGCGATATACAAAAGATGGGAAAAGATACTTACGAAGGGACAGAAGGCTGTGTGTGCTAAAGTTGAAGGAGCTATTCAATGAGGTATTAGAGGAGTGCCATCATTCCAGGATGACCATTCATCCTAAAGGTGACAAAATGTATAGTGATATGAAAATACTTTATTATTGGCCATGGATGAAGAGAGATGCAGCGAGATATGTGGGAAGATGTCTCACTTGTCAAAGAATTAAAGCGGAGAAGAAGAAATCGAATGGATTACTGATGCCATTAGAAGTTCTGTAGTGGAAATGTGAAAGTGTTTCGATGGATTTTATAGATGGGTTACCAAGGAGTAGAAGGGGTAATGAGAGTATTTGGGTTATGGTGGATCGATTGATGAAGAGCGTACATTCCATTCCTATAAAGAGAAAAAGGACAGCAACATCTTTAGCTGTACTATATATTAAAGAAGTGGTGAGATTGCATTGTATACCTGTGAATTTTGTAAGTGATTGGGACCCACTTTTCACAGTTGAGTTCTAGAGGAATCTATAGGATAGCTTGGGTACAGGATTGAGTTTGAGTATGGCTTATCACCTGTAGATGGACCAACAGACTGAGAGGGTGAATAAAGTATTAGAAGATTTGTTGAAGATGCTCCTGGATTTTAGGGGTACTTGGGAAGATCATTTTCCATTATTTGAGTTCATATATAATAACAGTTGTCAAGCTAGATTGGGATGGCACCATTTGAAGCATTGTATGGTAAGTCGTGTAATCACCTTCGTGTTGGTGGGAGTCGATATATCAGGTAATACTTGGACCATGGACGATAAAGGATACATCAAAGAAGGTAGAGTGATAATAAAATGGATGAAGATGGCACAAGATGGACAAAAGTCATATTCGAATAAGAGATGAAATGAGTTGGAATTTGAAGTTGGTGATCTTGTGTCTATGAAAGTATCACCTCTTAAGCATGTGATTAAGGTTTGGAAGCTTGGGCACGTTGGTGCCAAGATTTATTGGACCATTTAAAGTGTTGGAGCATATTTGAGGACTAGCTTATAGAGTAGAGTTACCAGATAGAATGGCTGGAGTTTATAATGTATTTCATGTGTCACATTTGCAGAAACGTGTACATGACTTAGCTACATTAGTGGAGCTTAGTCAACTGGAGGATGTGGAATTAGAAAGTGAAACAAGTTCATTTAAAGGACCTGCACAAACAGTAGAGCATGAGATTCTAAGGCTAAGGAATAAAGTAATCAGGTTGGTGAAGGTATAATAGGAAGACGATTTGGCAGAGAGTACGTGGGAGCTTGAGGGAAGATACGGGTTTCTCATCCTAAAATCTTTACCATACGTTCTTTTGGTTGATATGATTTGCTAAGAGTTAGATTTGGTTGCTTAGATTGGGTGTTAAGGATTGGATGCTATATTATATACTATTTTTTAAGTTACTAAAGTTGCCTTCATATAGAAGTTTCGATTTTAGACTAGGATTGTTATACATCATGCCTAATATGCCATATCTCTGCATTCATCTAGGATGCATTTATCGCATTTATTACATTATGTTAGCTTTTCATTAATTATCATGATCATGCGCATTACATGCCATGTTTAAACACTAATGTTTTGATTAGGACCTATGTATATGTTTGTAATGACTTAAATATATATGGTTGTTTGTTTGAATAATTGGGCGTGTGCACGAGTGACACAAACGATACGGGTGTGTGAGCAAAGAGTAGCGTATAATATTTTTTACCGTTCCTTTGGAATTTTGAAGACGGAATTCATTTAAGGGAGGAGAATGTAATAACATAAATTTTTTTATATAACTTAAATAATGGTTATAATTGATAATAAATAAATTTTTTATTTAATTGGAGGGTAATTGGGTAAATCTTAATAAAAGGGCAGAGTAGTAATTTCTACAAATGATTGAATTAGCCGATGAGAGTCGCAACATTGCAAAGCTCCCATTTTTTGGTCAAAATGAAGAATTCACTTGTCCAAATCGGATGTCGTATGACTGAGATCTTAAAGTTTTAATTAAGTGGGTCGGGTTTGGGGCTGAATTGAGCCAAGCCCATAATTCGAATTCGAATTTAAGTATTGGTTCAGATTTTCCATCCTAAAGCCTATTTAAAAGAATATGTACATTCAGTTTCTCAAACTTCTCATTTCTTAAAACACCCGACTCTGTCTTCTTTCTCCTCTATTCAATCCACCATAAAATTCATAAATCTTAATGAAAATCGACGAAGCAAGTTTCTTGGAATCAAAGCGAGGCACTCTATTATCTAAAGTAGGAATTGAAGTCTAATTCATAGATTGGGATTTCTAGAAATTACGGATAACGGGAAAATTCGAATTCTTTTGGTTTGAATTGGTGAATTTTGCTTCTTCGGTCTTGATATAATGTCGTGATATTGATATAACATGGTTTGGGCTACTTAGAATGTAAGTTCGATACACACACAAATTGATGTGGGATGAAACTTGAAGTATATGAATAAATATACTTTTATATTCAGAAAACCCGAAACAAGAAAATTTGACACCGGTTCCCATATAAAACTTGATATAAACCTATATTAATGTATGTGTGTGTGTTGTGTGTGTATGTTAAGGCCTTCAGAACGCGAAATATAGTGTTCATGCATCTATACATAGTATAACTTCAAGAAAAATCAAAAAGAAGGAGAAAAATGAAATCAGTAAACAAAAACTTAAGTGTTGTAACAAAAATGCAATTTCGGGTTGTTCACCGGTGTATTGGTGAATGCCCATCGGTCGTTCGGTGAACATCTTAAATTGAGAATTTGGGTATTTTAGGTGCCTGAATTTATGTATATCGCTTCAATATTCCGAGTGATTTTTGAGGGTCATATAGAGACTTTTATGATTTGGTTGGCTATTGTTCTGATGTATAGATCATATAGGGATGTGATACGCGTGGGTTAATTGTTGTTAAATACTTAAGCCATGCATGGTAATTAGTTGATGAAGGCAAAGCACGACATTTGAGTATGCGGTTTGGGAAACTGGGCTATATGTAAAATCAGAATGAAAAACAATGAGATATGTGTATGATGATTATGAGTTTGGATTTCGTAGTTCGATGAAATATAAATGTATAATTTTGCAATGTAAATACCTATATCCTGTAGTGCACGTGGTGGGTCCTTAATTCATGGTGTTGATGTGGCACTCTCCTATCGAGCATTGAGGCTATTCAAAGAGGGGTTCTGGAGTGGACAAAAGTCGACATGTATCACGTGGGGTAGGACCGAGCATGAGTCCAATTTGTCCTTTATCGCTGTGTGCGAGACCAGATAGTTATAGACGTGAAATCCTTTACCATAGGCGGCTATACTGGATTTCATAAAGGAGATCCTTTATCGTAGGTGTTCGATATCGGATCAAACTTAGATAGTATAATATTATTCTACAGCGCGGTGTAGGCGAGTCCAAAAGATATTATATGCAGACTTAAATTATGTTATATCGCTATCAAAGTAGTATGTCTATATTAGATTTGCTTCACTCACATCAACATATGTCTGATCTGTAACACCCTGTAATTTGACGTTAATTATTTAACCAATTGGCTAGTTAATTAATTTAGCTCCAAAAATAGAATTTGTGCAAATGATGGAATTTGATCATGAAACTTGCAACATTGAGTTCATGGCTAAATTCTGAGCAATTTTCATATTTGTATTTTCGCGGTCAAAATCCAAACGAAGAAGTTACGAATGAAAAACCAATTCGAAACGAAATTTAAAAACTACCTGGGCCTACATGTCGAACGTTATGTATAACTGGTTGACAAAGGGCGGTCGACCTCTGAGTAAGGGCGGTAGACTCACCTCTATGTGGCGGCTCCAGTAACCCTAGGCCATATATGGTCCAGATTTTATATCGTGCGGTTCTGGTTGATTCTAACGCCTATAAATTCAGGCCTGACCCTCCCTTCTCTTCTCATAATTTTCTGAATAGAGCAATGAAGCTCTGTCCAATCTTCTTCTCCACTTTCTTTCTAAATTATAAAAATAAGATATTTGTATTTATATTCATACAAATTGAAGAAGAATAGAAATCAAATGAAAAGGAGAAGAGAAGAGAATCAACTTAATACGTATTTGTGGTAATTTTTATATTTGTATATTGTATCTATTTTTCTCCCAATCCCAAATCTCTTCTTAGATTTGTAATTCTGATTTATGTATATACTTTTTATACATATTTGTTGGATTAAAAAGGATTTCGAGATGAATTTAATGTTCTACTTCAGATCTGGAGATTTGGAGTGCTTTGAAAAGGTAAGTGAGAAATTTTATATATTGTTTATGATTTTAGATCCATTCAGTGGCATACTTTTGAATTTTTATGCCTAAATTTTTTTTATTTGTGAATTGTAGGCTTAAATTAGGATAAAAAACTATTGTCTACATATTCTTAGTTTAGATCTAATTTGCAATATATAGATACTTAGATCAAGAAATCAATCCCAACGATTTTAGAATTTGAATGTTATATATTTTTATTCCAGATCTATACTTAGGTGTAAAATAGGATTTTGAATTATTGTCCAATTTGTGCTATGTTGTTGATTTTCCATAGTTTAATTTGTGGGAATAACATCCGTTTGATTTTTATAAATTTGTTTACTTTTTCCACTTTTCGTTCAAAAAGGTGTCATTTGATTTAACAAAGAATACCCCAAACAAAAAGGAAGAGATGTATAAACTAAATATTTATTCTCCACAGCTTACACTACCCATTTCAATTAAAAAGAAATTATCCATTCCTTGTAATTTCAAACGGAGTCAATATTTTCTTTTTGTGTTAACCTAATTTATGGAAATCATAGCGGAAAATCTTCCTAAGGAATTTAATTCTAGCAAATTAAACATGGAAATCATATTCTAGTTACATATTTATGACTAGAATATATTTGGTTATGAAAATCTTCTTAAGGAATTTAATTCCAGCAAATTAAATATGGAAAGCATATTCCAACTACATATTTATTCTCGTCATTTCGGCTTCGCTCCGCAAGAAGCCGCTTGGCTTGATTGGAGCGAGCGTACGATTGCCACTTATCTTGGAATGATGGACTTTGATTTTCTCCATGGACGATCGGTGTAATTTGGAGATTTCGCCACTCTCAGGCTTGAAGAGCTTTTCATCGTGGCAAGACTTGCACCAATCCTCTGCTTGAAGACCTATGATCGAGAATATTACCTACACTACGTCCATCTTTTTGATGCACGGATGGCGTAGAATTTTGATGATGGAAATAACTTTATTGATTTCGAGGTGAATCGAGCTCGGATCGAGATAATAGATGATGATCTCGCTAGAATTTTGGAGACATAGAGATGACTGATCCTGAAATTCTATTACGGATCTTTTTTGGAGATTTCTATGATTGGAGACCGACAATTTACAACAGATTGCCACATCTCATAGTGCGCATCATTCAGCATAACATCATTCCAAAGACGGGAAGCCTCAACCAGATCTATATTTCAGTACAGAGAGCCACCTACGCTACAATTGGCAGTGTAGCCATCAATTAGGCTCGTGTTTTGATGCTCCATATAGTCGATGAAGGAGTTGTTACCCCAATGAATCACTTTCCATTTTTTGCTCACTCGAGCGTTTAAGCATTACGAGGTAAATTTAAGCAGATAGCTAATAGTAAGGAAGATTCCTTCCATCATCGACCGGACTACTATTTAGAGAATGAATATTCCTTTAATGAATATTCCTTTACCGCCAGCTGCGCCACCTGTACCAGAACCAGAGCAATAGCCACAACAACAACTGCACGCAACAAGGAGTAGCATAGGGCGCTGAGGGATACCTAAGTCCTGAGCTTGTCGTCATCCATCAGGTTCAGGCAGAGCTCCAAGAGTTTAGGGTAGAGCAGCAGCGCCAATGATGTGAGATTGGATGAATAGCCGCCATGCTACGACCATTCCCCGGTCGTGGCATTGGCTCGAGCTCTAACCTCGGAGCGAGACCTTCTCATGGTTCGTAGGCGGTGTTTTATTTAGGATTGTTGTATCTTTTTATTTCCAGCATTTGTCTTTTTTCCTTAGGTTTGTTTGGGTTGTAAAACTATTGGTTGTCTCTTGAAATGCACGCACTGCATTATGAAAAAGTTCCTGTTTATTTACTATGCTTCTAGTTATGTAAATCACTCTTATTTATGCACGTGAAAGAAACAGTGTAAATATGAGAATCTCATAAAAGACACTTAACCAATGTAAACGCAATATAAGACTAGAAATTAAAATAAATGGAAAAATTTAGTGAAGGATAGGTTTAAGCTGTTTAGTATTTGGGTCATTATTCATGTTCCTTAAAAGCTAAAATTTTTAGATAGTTGGGCATGATGACATTTTTAAATAAAATATCAAGTTTTATGGATAAAGGTTAGTTGTAAAATATTAGAATTTGGTTTATGCGTTTAGCGTATAACCGACTTCTGACTACGCTGAATTGTGATTTGATTTATCAAAATTTTGAGCGGAAATATTTTGAAAAGTTTTTGTTCTAAAAAAAGGCATTGGGTTTTAGTTATTTTTGGCTCTTAAATTATTTTTAGAGTTTTTGTTCAAAAATTTGACAATACAAAATGTGCGTATAAATATTGTGAGAATTTATTTTTCCAATGATGTACAAATTTGAAAAGTAAGAAAGATTTCTGTGTAATCTTTGATCTTAAAGGCCACATATTAGGCGTAGGGAAAATAAATAGAGTTGGAATTTGCGAATTTAGCGGTGCATTAGGGTCGGGGATACAGTGGAACACAAGCGATAACAAGGAAAAAGCTGTTTATACCTTGAAATTTTTATTTCCATACCTTGTCCACGAGGCATGCGAGTCTAATTTTAGACTCAATTGCATTTTAGAGCTTGAAAATAAGCCTCCTTATGCATTTATATGTGGAAAATTTGAGTTAATCCAGTTCAGCGGGGAAAATTCCACTGTACTATGGGAATGAACAATTTTTAGGGTGGTAAGAACGATAAATTCTCCACCTAAATTCCTTTTTCTGGCATAGAAGTAAAGTTTAGAAAGCGATTTTTCGATGCATTAGCTTATTGGGTGGTAGGAAATGGATGGAAAATTGGTTTTTCTTCATACTTTGATTTGTAGGAGTATGAGAGTTTTGGTTGAATAGATTTTTAAAAAAAGATGCATATGTATAGAACAACCAGCGTCTATAATGGATGCTTGCATCATGTTTTCAGAAATAATTTCAACACAATGCATTCATATGGGAGGATCTGATTTAGAATCATTCTGCATACATATTTTCTATGTGGTGATATGGTAATGCACTATGCACTTGTGCATGCTGGTTGCAAAATTAGTTATACACTCATTGGCTGTGTAGTTTATGATAATTAGAAGCCAAAATCATGAATTAGTTATTGGTGAAATTTCGAAGACATAATTCATATTAAGGGGGAAAGAATGTAACACTACGTAATTTGGCATTAGTTATTAATTAGTTAGTTAGCTAATTAATTTAGCTCCAAAATGGACGAAGCTTAAACAATTACATTTGTGGCAAAATTCTAAGCAACTTTCATATTTTGAATTTTACGATCGGAGTTCAAACGAAACGGTTATGGATGAAAACCAAATTTAGAATGAAAATAACTAAAATAAGAAAATTAATTAAAATTGCCTGGGCCCATAGGTCGATCGCCGTGTATAAGCGGTCGACAAGGGCAGTCGATCCCTAGTTCGGGGCGGTCGACCTTTCTCTATGTGGCGACTCCAGTAACCCTAGGCCATATACGGTTCGAATTTTAAATCATGCAGTTATGCTTGATCCTAGCACCTATAAATTCAGGCTTAATTCTCCCTTCTCTGCTTATATTTTTCGGAATAGAGCAATGAAGCTCTATCATTTCTTCTTCTGCACTTTCTTCTAAATTAAAAAAAAGAAGATATTTTGTATTTATATTTATATAAATTGGAGAAGGATAGAAATCAAATAAAAAGGAGAAGAGAAGAGAATCAACTATATACATACTTAAGGTAATTTATATTTTATATATTTGTATCTATTTTCTCTTCTAATTCCAAATCTTCTTTTAGGTCTGTAATTCTAATGTACGAATGTACTATTTTTATACATATTTATTGATTAAAAAGGATCTGGATATGAATTAAGGTTCTACTTCAGATTTGGAGATTTGAATTGCTTTTAAATGGTGAGTGAGAAGTTTCATATATTGTTTATGATTTTAAATCTATTCCGTCAGTATATGTTTGATTTTTATGCTTAAGTCAATTTTATTTATGAATTATAGGTTTAAATTAGTATAGAAAACTATTGCCTGCATATTCTTATTTTAGATCTAATTTGAAATACATTTACACCTAGATCCGGAAATCAATCCCAAAGGTTTTAGAACTTGAATGTTGTATATTTTTTATTCCAGATCTGCACTTGGGTGTAAAATAGGATTTTTTTTATTATTGCCCAATTTGTGTTATGTTGCAGATTTTCCATAGTTTAGTTCATGGAAAGAACACCCGTTTGATTTTTGTAAATTTGTTTACTTTTTCCACTTTTCATTCAAAAGGGCGACGTTTGTTTTAATAAGGAATACCCGCCAACAAAAAGGGAAGAGATATGTAAAGTACAAATTTAATCGTAGCTTATACTGTAATTCAAATTAAAAGAAAAAATCCATTTCTTGTAATTTCAAATGGAGTCAATCTATCCTTTTTTTGGTAACCAATTTATGAAAATCATAGTGGAAAATCGTCTTAAGAAATTTAATTCCAGCAATTAAATATGAAAAGCATATTCTAGTTATATATTTATGACGAGAATATACTTGGTTACGAATAGGTAGTTTTATTAGACAGTTTATACATATTTATTGCGTTAATAAAGAAGAACAACATTTTTTTATGCGTTATTTATGCATAACATTCATTAGTTATTATTATATCTAGAGAAGCAAATAATTAGATTTAAAAAAGGTAGCAATTCATATTAATGGGAAATAAATTAGGAATTCCTATTAATTAATTAATAAGAAATAAAAGATTGTACCAAAATTAATGGATAATTAATGAAAAATAATGGATAGGTTAAATTAAGGGTAACAATTAATAGAGGCAAATGGATTAATAGGATTGATAAAAATGGAATATATATAAAAGGGTTACTAATTTGAAATCGGTAATCATACATAAATAACTTAGGAGATGTCCGTTAGGATTTTATGGACAGATTAACATTTATGAGCATTAAAAGAGGATTTATGGGTAAATAAGTATTTAAGGTAAATCTTATTGCCTTGAATAAAAAGGAAATTAGTAAGTCCATTGTCAACCTAAGATAGTATAAGTAAAGACTTGGATGGTTAATTGGACTTATTAGGTTAGTGATGTGAGGTTAGTAGAGTCACTCGATGTAAGACTGCCATTCACTTTGAGGATACCAGTAATCGGATGCAATTACTACTTATGTGAGATATCACTAATACTTGGACTCGTGACGCCGTGATAGATTGGACTTGCTTTCTGAATAGGAAAGTATTAAATGGTCCAAATCTGAAATTAGAAGCAGTAATGGATATCTCTAAAACGGTTTACTTTAGTGTTGAGGTAATAAGCGGCTATCTCACGGCCCATCTCCCTACCGAAAGAAGTAACCTTGTGAGATTCCATATTTATAAGAGCGATACCGGATAACTCGAGAGAGGTATGATTCAGGTTTGTGGTATTAACCGGTTGTAAAGTCTGTCTCTTTGCTATAAAAGAAGTATTAAATAGCCCAAAAAAATTTCCATGCAATGTCAGCTATATAGTACAAGTGAGGAGTCTGCCTTGGGTTAGGTATTGAATGGCAAATGACTACCTATAAATATGTGTTAAATGGTCAGAGGCCTTCCTAGTCCTTATTAATGAGGTATTAAGTGGCTTGGTTATAGTCTCTCACATTGCTAAGACTTTAATAATGATAGATGCGCTAGTGGTATTTCTCTTTTAAAAGTATTATGTGGCAACAGTGGAAGCCCGCTTCAATTTAGAAGTATCAAGTGCCTATTAGACTAGGAAGTATAGGTGGTTGATAAGGCTTCGTCGGTATTTCGTACCTTAGGAATGTGTAGGTAAGTAATCGTGTGTGTAATTCAAGGTTAGATTAGAATTGCTAACCTTAGTAGACATAATAATTAAATGGAAACCAATCGGTATAACTTTGTATCATGGACAGTTTATAGATTTTCCAATCAGCAGAACGTTGTTTGGCTGCCTCCTCATTACAACTCACATGAAAGATTTAGAGAAACAAGTCATTGGAGTTGGATGTGTTTAGTCGTCGGAGAAGCCTTATTTTCTCTCATGTTCGATGCTGATGTGGCGAAGTGCTATACAAGGAATACCATTGTTCCGAAGGTAATAGTCATAATTAGTATTCTTATCATATTATTGTTTCCGCCATGAGTTTAGATTTCTACCAATCTTTGATAATGCTCATGCTTATTTGCAGGTACCAAATTCAACGATTTATACTTTGATGGACTTGGGTTTCGATTTTTTTTCGAAATTTAAGCACATTAAGGTACGGGTGGTTACAGACTCACTCCTATATTTTTTCTCTATATATTACTCAGGTTAAGGAGTTCGGAGGCGTGATGGACCAGGTGGCGTGACCTTTATATGTTGTAAATAAAGGGTGCATCAAAGATATTATGTGACAATGTGTGGTGTTATTTTCGATTTGGGTTGTAAAACTTATGTAATTAGTATCATTATTTGTAAACAATAAATCACATATTTATGTGATATAAAGTATTGATCTGACCATTCACTGTGTGACTCTGAAAGTTTAAGTTAACATAGTTTTGTCTTATGCTTTCTCTGTGTGTTTTATATGTATTATCTTCCAACGACTTTCCATTTCAAGACTTCATGGCATAGTTACGAGGCTCTAAATTGGCGGATAATTACTCAACTTCTCCAATATGATGCTAGAACTTGAATTCCTCCTTGGATGTAAGTTCAGTTTGATGTCATGAAGCATATAGTTAAGTTTGGGAATTGAAAGGAATTTATTTGATTTATTTTTGAATTTTAGAAGTGAAGTTAGGCTGACAAGGTTTGAAAATGAATGGAGTGAGCTATAGGATGCTCCTTCCTTTGAACGTAAGTTTGTATATATAAAATGGTGAGAAATGGCTGGAAAAGAATTATTTGGAATTTTTATATTTAATTTGAGTTACATTTAATTTGGGCTTAATGAATCTTATTCATTATCTTTATTTTCATTTTTCTCCATTTATATAATCACTCATATATTTATTTAACTTACTAATTAATCAAATTAAATCATGTTCAACTCTCTTAATTACTAAACAATATCATCCATTTTCTTTAAAATTATCTTTACAAATTTAAATCACTTATTAATATTTTTTATGCCTATTAGTTTATTTATAAAATAAATTTCAAATTCTTTTAATAATTAAAATATAACTCCTTTGATAAAAATAACCCTATTAAATGCTTCCTGACAGTGGGTTGTTACAATAGCCCTAGAACCAAAATTTTGATTTACTAGCCGTAGAAAACAATAATTAGAAGCATGAGAAATGAGATAAGTAACAATAAAAAATAAAATGACAATCCTATCCATACTACTTTTACCTGTTTATGAAATCACTAGATTCAGTAATGGAAATAAGCGTTGCAAGCATCTGTAACGGAAGTATGTGTTAGAAATTTGTAACGGTAATATCCGCTACAAACTGAAATGAAAAGTGTTATAGAATGGTTTATTTATTGCAGTGTGTATTAAAATTTCAACTCATTATCAACCAATACCATGTATAGAAATATTTGACATTATCATTATTTATGGTAAAAATTTTGTAGTATTTTAAGCAATTATTGACAAAAATTATTTATTGCGGATATTTGTCAAGCGGATATTTACCATTTTTAACTATTCATTTATTGTATACTTATGGCAACTATTTTCATTTATCATCAACCAAAATTATGTATATCTAATATTTGTCATTATCAATATTTATAGCAAAATTTCACTTATATATCAAACATTTACTAACCAAAATCATGTATGTCAAATGATTGTCCAATTATATGTGTAAACTGAAGTAATATTATTTCAGCCAAAATTATACTTATCAAATATTTGCCATTATCAATATGTATAGTAAAATTTCAGTTTACATTACCTTTTTTTCTTTGTTTTCAGGATTTTCTTTCCGTATTGTTGCGTGTTCTTCATGGTAGAAGTCATTGGTTGCCATCTTCGAATATTGAACATCAGGAAATTATTGTCGAGGACAAAATCTCAGCATTTTAGCCTCAAGGACAAGCCTTCGGTATTTTTTCCTGAAGGACAACTTTCTTTAGGTATCAGTTTTTAGTTATTGATAGAATTTTTTAGGTATCAGTTTGTAGTTATTGGTAGCAATATTTAGGTACAGTTTTTTGTTTGGTAGCAGTTTTGAAAGATTGTTTGTCCTTATGAATAATTTTGAAGGAATTTTTGTTCTTATGATTAATTTTTAGAAGAATGTTTGTCATTGTGGTTAAAAGTTGAGGTCATGTCCTTGAGGCTAAAAATATACAAAATTTTGTCCTTTAAATTAAATCCCTCTATTGAACATTGCCTTCTAGAAATTTGCAAATAACTCCCATATCTTCAGTCTTTGGAAATTAGGTTTTTATTTGAGTGAATTAGGAAAAATGACACTTTAAAAAATTAGACCGAAGGACACCAAGTTTCATTTTTAGACTGAATGACAAATGCTACTTATAATTAGCATTATATTCAACTTTTACACTATACAAAATGTTAGTTATATCCAGCATTATATTCGGTTTTACACTATACAAAATGCTAGTTATAACTAGCATTGTCATTGTGCCTAAAAAACAAACTTGTTGCTTTTCGGTCCAATTTTTTTCCTAAGTTCGTCCTTATGCATATTTTCCCGTTTTTCGATTGTGTATTGTTTTCCGATTGAGAATTTTTTTTGATTGACATTTTCTTCGACTTATAGTTTGTAAATTAAATTTATGAATTAAGGTTTTTTTTCGACTGTCAGTATCTTTGATGGCAAGTTGTAAGAGATTTTGAGTTTTTTTTCCCTCTTTGTAAAATCGCATAATGACGGATTGTGAATGTGAAAATCATTTGTGAAAAAATGCAGGTTGTTATTCTGGTAATATTTTTTAAATAGTGTAAAATCAAAGATCTATTTTATAAATTTTCACTGAAAAGGACTTGGGCTCAGCCATCGTTCATAAGGCTGTGGGTAAAAAAAATTTAACAATAATTTACACCATGCATCTCATTAACTTGGGGCGAAAGCGCTAATTTTCCGTGCATACAACGACCCGAATACGAAACCCATTATCAAAATTCAATATCAAAACTTTTGAACTATCAGTCAAAACCCTTGGGCATACATCTGTCGTATTCTTTTATTTAGCAACTTCATTTTCTGCCTCGTTAAACCCAACAAAATCACTGTACTACTTTTTGATAAAATTGGGGTAGTTTGTCAAAAATGGAAGGAAACACGTAGCTCAGAAACAGGGGATAAAGAAACTCGAATTCTGTGGGAGGTAAAATATAATGTAATGTTGATATTCCCTTTTTTGTACATATTTTATGTATATAATTTTTTCATGTAGTTGAGTGATTATTATTGCATACGTCTTATCAAAAAATTTATTTTGTCATCTTAGTTTTGTTAGTTACATGATGGATTTATCAAACGGACTGGAGGGGCATTCTCTGCGACGTACGTAGATTAATTATTTGAACGGAGCTTTTTTGTTCTTCCTAATGGTGTAATATATATATATATATATATATATATATATATATATATATATATTCAATTTTTAATCTTCCTTCCATTGAGATTATGTATAAATATGGTGAAAATAGATGGTCGAAGTTCAATTTTAAGGTTACTTTTGTTTTCTATGCCGAATGCTGAATATAGAAAAATTAGGGGATTGTTACTGCATTTCACTTTTGGACATGAGAAGGTCAATTTTCTTTAAACAAAATTTTAATACCATGGGTACTAACAAATGTCTAAATCTAAAGTATTTTAACCTCTGAGACAACCTCTTAAAAATTTAGTTGTAAGGACACGACGGATAAAAATGGTACTATACAATATCATTATATGAAATTATTATGCAAAAAGAAAACTATCAGGTACAAAATGGTACTAAGTTGTATCGTTTGAAAAAAAATGCTACTATAAGGTAAGATCAACCATTATATGATAAAACTGAAACATAAATTTATATCCTTCTTTTAATTTAGTAAATACAAAACTGATACTACACAATAGCACTGTCATTATCATCGAATTTTTATCCTTCTACTATATTTAATTGAAAATTTTGTCATTCTCATTAAAAAATCGTAAAATTAGAAATTAAACTGTCCAATTTGCCCCTTTTTACTTTAATTTCTTTAATCTTCATTAATCTCCTTTAATCTTAAATCCAAATCAATAGTCAATGGAGAAGTCAAACTCATCTGCAGATGAGATTTCAAAACGAGAAAGAAACAAAGTTAATTCAAAAATTTCGTAACATGGATTCTGTTCAATAAAACAATCATATAATTATATTTAAAATTTTTAGGTCGTAGGTAGGGTTTAACATGTTTGCCGATCAGAAAAATCAATGTATAGCCGATATTTAAAATAAAGTTCGGGTGGGGACGACCGAAATAAATAATTTAATTTGGCGGTCCTCTGTCATTTAACTTTTTTTATTTCGGCGGTCTATTGTCGATTTTTTGGTTTAGTCCGGTATATACCCCTCAAATTTCATACTTTTTAATTAAAATTGAATTTAAATTTAGTTTTTCCTTAGATTTTTTTTGTTCTCATCATTTTTTTAATTTATTTTTATAAAAGCAGGGAGGAGGAAAGAGTTAATTTGGTTGTTTACTTCTTACTATAGAGTTTTTTAAGTTTTAACCAAGGGCAAAAGAGGAAAAGATGCTAAATTTAATTAAAGGCTTTGTACCTCTCATATTAATTTTATTAAACATGTAGTACTCATATAATTTGACCCTCTCATATTCAAAAAAGGAGTGGCGATAACAATACTCAAAATTTATTTGTTTCAATTTTGTATTTTTTTAATTGAAACTGTAATAAATATATTTCTTCTCAACTCGTATACAAAACGAACTAAATGTTGAGCTTCGGCATTCCTCCATCGGGCATATATCTGATATTGACAACACATTGTAACAAAAAGAATCACCAATGTTACGTGCCACCAATCTCATATATATACACCACGATTATTTCAAATATCGTACGATGTGGGACTTTTAAACCGTCCAATCCATGCACTAACTCCATTTACAAAGCGAGCCACACCTAACACTAAACAAAATGGATAATGTAAATAAAAATTTCTTGAAGATCCATAACACCAACAATAAAGTCATACATAAAAAACTATTTATCATGTAATATAATTATATATTTTCGTTATCACTAGTGTTAATTAGAGGAATTTAACAATTTGATCTGGCATATTTTTGTGACTAAGCCGTAAATAGCCACAAGAATATGTTTTATCCCACAATTGAGGTTCCACCTTTCATTAAACTTTGTCTCTAATCTTACTGAAGAATCTTTCAGATATTCCTTTATGTTCTTGGCGGTCTACTTCCTTGAAATATAATTCAGAAATGTCCTTTTCCATTCATGGTTCTTGGAGAAAGCTGCCATGTCTTCAGAGTTCAAGTTGTCCTCATTTTATCATTTCTTTTTTCGTGTTTCTCTTTGGTGCCGTAACCATGGATTAATATATAATGTAATACTTCTTATTGTATGTTACTAAATGGAAAGCTGAAGGTGTTTGATATTAAACACGAAAATGGTTAGGATAGTGACACATAAACATGTAAATAAATATTATACGTTAGTAGTGTAAATCCATATTTTGATAGATCAAATTATATAGTTGTATCAAACCACCCCCGGAAATAGATGTTGTCTCTTTTTAACCATGCTATTTCAGCGGATGCACATACATACATGATTAAATACTTATAATTGATTTATTGCATATGGAAGTAGTTTGGAATACCTTTGTAGAATATGTTGAACAAAACATTAGAAACTTGTGCAATTAACTATATATTCCTTATATGACATGAGGTACTTTAAAATATGCATTTTCTGTGGTCAAATTGAAGTAATATCAGTTAATTTTAATATAGCGAAAGCCAAACAGTTACCAAACATATAGGCTTAACTTGAATAGATCGAATGAGTTTTGTACGCTTAAACTCTACCGGAGGCGTAGATGACATCAATTTTTTATAGCATCTATACTAGTTCATGTAATATGAAACTTCAATTGCCGGTATAATGATTTGCGTGTACTTCACAATTTATTATGGATGTTCTTAATGAAGGTTATAAATTAGTTTTTTCCCCTTCTTCCTTATATATCTTTTTTAAGAACTTAGATTTGGATAACAATTTGGATAACATCTAACCTCAGTTCGATAGCATAATTTATAACTATCTCAAACAATTTGGATAACATCTAATCTCAGTTATGTTTGGAATCTTTAGATATAAAAAAGTTTAATAGGGATGATAAACATTACCTTGATTTTATCTACATGTTTTTTTTTAATTATATCTAAAAATGTATATATTTGGAAATTTATCATTTTAAAATAGAGACGATAAACTAAGATGATCTTCTTACCAATTTGTCATAAATGCAAGCAAAAAAAAATTAGGCATGCTTTAAGGTAGTTCAAAAAATGTACTTTTTTTTAAACTGCAAAAAATTGAAAACAAAATGTAACTTTGGTTATTTTCTATTTTCAATAATGTTTCGTTTGGTTAAACATGATATTTAACTGTATTCATGTTTTTCAAGTATATGCTCTGTGTGTGTGTGTTAAACCATAAATATTAATAAAGGTCGTACCTCGTTTTGCACCATGCACGTGTAGCACTAGTTAGCTGCCACTTACTGAAATTATGTTTTTTAACAAGCTGCTTTACAAGCCTATCTATTAAAGACATATATGGCTAATGAGCATTGAGCATGTACAATTTTAGGTAAAATTTATCATGTTAAATTTAGTTTGACATGTAAGCTAATACCATGTTGCCAACTTTAGTCATTTGCGAAATTATCTTTTTATATTACAAAACGGTGTATCTTTAGATCTTAGGTGAATTTCTTGTTTTCCCAGAGTATTTTAAACAGGAAGTAAAATTTCAGAAGCCTCTACTGCCAAAAGCACTTTTGCAAGAATATTTTTATGAGTTTAGCCAGGAAATGTGACCTTAATCTTTCATCAAAAAATTTCTCCTCATTTAACTAACTATATCCTATATTTAAATGCATATAGTATGATGTATAACACAATATCATGTGATAATGATAATTTTATTCAATAATTTTGTTTTATTGAAATCGAAATTCATTGCTCTTTAAGTGATAACAGGCAAAGAGGTGGAAATTTGCAGGCGTTTCTAGTGAGTCAGCAGCCGAGGATTCAAAATTTGTTCCTTCGACTTCAGAAGAACCTGTGTTTGGTTCAGTCCTCCTGTAAGTTTTTACCTTTTATCCATCACGATCATCTATGTGTATATTTAAGGCCCAAAATTTAAAAATAAAAATATGGTTTACTGGGAGTCTGGGACCAAAGATTATGGCATGCATACAGACTAATGGATCTAAGCATGCAGTCCGTAGTCCGTATGAGTGAGTGTTCAAGCAAAAAATGAATGACTAGTCTCTACTTGCATCCACGATTCACATACTTTCAAACTAAGTCCATGAAATTAGTTTACATTTATAATTTACATTAATTATGTGTTGGCAGTTTCATGTCAATCCATTTCCTTCTTCATGTGGCTTTATTAACTGGTTAAAGATTATGGCATGCATACGGATTAATGGATCAAAGCTGCATGTAGTCCGAAGTCCGTGCACTACAAGAATTACTGTTTATAGCAACGGGCGGGGGCAACGGCCTCCAACGGCCATTGACCAACGGCTAGCAACGGCAAGCTTTTTCCCAGAATTTTTTAATAACAAAAAACACTTGCCATTGGAAGCCGTTGGAAATATGTTGTTGGCGGCCGTTGCAAGCCGTTGGAAAACCGAGAGTAACCTGCAGCTCGATATTCTTCTTCCCCATTCCATCTTCACCCGAAATTTATTCGAAAAACCACCATTTTCCCCCCCTAAAACATTTCCAACCCCATTTTATCCCCTTCTACACGTTCTGGCATCCCCATCTTCGTTTGCAAGCTTAACAACCTCCAAAATCAGGTATTATTTGCCAAAACCCTAATTTTGTTAAATTTTTTATTTTAGGTTAAATTGGTAATTTTAATGTATGTATTGTGCTATTGTTCGTGTAGTGTAGTGTATTGGACCTTAATTACTGTTATTAAACTAATTATTGCATGTTTAACTATGATTTGTTAAATTAGGTTTATTATTAAATTAGTTTCAAACTTAATAATTGTCACTAACCTAAGCATGAACCTCACTTGTTATTATATTGGTGATTGAATTGCGTAAAAACGTACGTAGAAATTAAGTGATTATATTGACATATAAATTGTTCACTTTTGACATGTTATGATACGATATATACGTGATACAGTTTGTGCATGACTGAATGTGATTTGTGATGCGATTATATGTATAACATTGTTCGTTTATTTTATACGTTGCGCGCACACACTGGATTTTTTTTTGTTTTAGGAAAAAATCATTATATATGCGTTGATTCAACAATTTGTTTATTGATATAAAAGTTTAAATTTTATGAAAATAAAATTTAAACTTTTATATCGCTAATTTAAAATTTTAAACCCTTAGAGTGTTTTTGGCCCCGTCTGATAAGTATTGTATATGATCGTTGTGTGGATATTCATTTTTTAACAGAACGGACATCTATATTCATCGTATACAGTATTTGTTGGATTTGTCCCTGTATTGGACAAGTTACAAAAAAATAACGTAATTAAATCTCGTAAATCATTTCAGTTTAAACAGTTCGCAAAATTTCGACAGCGCTTCCCTTTATGTTCCCTGTGCACACGCAATTGTGTACTGTTCAGGGAACTAAAGCGAAGTGCTGTCGAAATTTTGTTGGATCGTTTAAATTGAAATGATTTATGCGATTTAATTACGTTATTGTATTTGTAATGGGAGATAGGATGACCCATCAACAAAGTGTCAATGATCAATTAATATCAAATTCGCTAATAAAATTGTTTAAATAGAATATAATGTTCATTTCAAAATAGGCTTTAAGTATTATTTTAACAGATATAACAAAAACAAGAAGAATGTTTATAAAATTGTTTTAATAAAAAATGTCAACGCAAAAGTATATCGTACTTTTTAATTATATGCGTAGGTAAATGGACAATTATTTTACTGATCGGAGCTGGATGTACAAAAAACGAAGGGTCGATACTGAAGGCTCAACAAGTGAACATTTTAATAAGGGTGTTAGCATATTTATGGATTTTGCTTTACGTAATAATGGAAACTACAAAGAAATCCATTGTCCATGTAGTAAATGCAAACTGTTAAAGCATTTGATACCACAAATGGTTAAAGTTCATTTGCATCAGTACGGTTTCGTATCGAACTATTTGATTTGGGACCGTCATGGGGAACAGTTAGCATCTAATCCTGTACAAGATGAGGAGGTCGTGAGTAATGAAATTGGTACGACAAATCTTGTAGAACATATGGTTGAAGATGTTGCACGTTCAATGTTTCCTGTTCCTCAATTAACTGATGACGATGGTAATGCTGAAGAAGAACCAAATATTAGGGCAAAAAAATATATGATTTGTTAGATGCCGCGAAAAACCCCTTTGGGAAGGCTGCACAAGCGAAACCCAGTTATCAGTAACTGCTGAATACATTGCGATGAAATCCAAATACAACCTCACAGAATCTGGATTTACGACTGCTGTACAAGCTGAGAAACGACATATGCCTCCTAATAATCTAATGTGCGAAAATCATACGAAGTAAAAAAACTGATGTCGGCTTTCGGGTTACCGTATCAAAAAATAGATACGTGTCTAAAGGGTTGCATGTTGTTTTGGAAGGAAGATATCAACCTTAGAAATTGTAAAATATGTAATCAGGAAAGATACAGACCAAGAAAGAAAAAGGGAAAGGAAGTCCTGTATAAGTGTATGCATTATTTATCAATTACTCCTAGACTTCAAAGGTTATATGCATCTTCTGTAACTGCGCAACATATGAGATGGCACGGCGTGAGAACACAGGAAGTAGGTACGTTAACACATCCAGCTGATGGGGAAGCATGGAAGCATTTTGACCAGAAATATCCCGATTTTGCGTCCGAAATTCGTAATGTTAGACTTGGCTTATGTACAGATGGATTTTCCCCATTCTCTCAATTTGGTTCGAAATATTCGTCCTGGCCTATAATTGTCACACCTTATAAGTTACCTCCTTGGATGTGTATGAAAACTCCATATATGTTTCTTACAGTTGTCGTCCCTGGTCCCAATGATCCGACACAAGGAATCGATGTTTATTTACAACCATTGATTGATGAATTGAAAAAATTGTGGTACGAGGGAGTAGAGACATATGATATTTTCCAAAAAAAGAACTTTCGCATGTATGCTTCTTTATTGTGGACAATCAGCGATTTTCCTGCATATGCAATGCTTTCAGGTTGGAGTACGGCCGGTCGTCTAGCTTGTCCTTATTGCATGGAAGAAACACGAGCAATTTTTTTACCTCATGGAAAGAAAGTTTCGTGGTATGACTGTCATCGATGTTTTCTTCATATTAATCATCCTTTTAGAAGAGATAAAAAAACTTTACAGCTAATAGACATGAAACTTTGAGACCACCTACGGTTTGATCAAGCGAAGAAATTTATGAACTTGTAAAGGATTATCCAAAGATACATGAAACCGGAGAACAAATTGAAATTCAGGGTAAATCATCGATACATAACTGGTGCAAACAGAGCATATTTTGGGAATTGCCTTATTGAAAAAATCTCTTGATTCGTCATAATATTGACGTGATGCATAATGAGAAAAACGTGTTTGATAATCTGTTTAATACAATTTTGAATGTTAAAGGGAAGACGAAAGATGATTTGAAATCAAGATGTGATATCGAAGTAATATGTAATCGTCCTGAGCTTCATATAAAACAAATGACACAAAAAAGCCAAAAGCTTGCTATGATGTAGACAATAATCAAGTTAAATTACTTTTAAAATGGGTGGAAGGATTACGATTACCAGATGGCATATCTTCTAATCTTCGTAGATGTGTTGACTATAAGAACAATAAACTTGGCGGGATGAAAAGTCATGATTGTCATGTTATGATGGAAAATTTGTTACCCGTCGCTTTTAAAGAACCGTTGCCCGTAAAAGTTTGGACTGTTGTAACAGAACTTAGTTTGTTTTATAAAGAGATTTGTTCAACTACATTAAAAGTTGATCGTCTACGTAAACTTGAGGAAGAAATTACGATATTGCTTTGCAAACTGGAAAAAATATTTCCTCCAGGTTTTTTCAATGTTATGGAGCATTTACCAATTCATCTTCCACTTGAAGCACGTCTTCGAGGGCCTGTGCAATATGGATGGATGTATCAATTTGAAAGGTATATTACTATTTAGTTTATTACATATTGGTTTAATTAAATGTATACAAAATTAAATTAAAATAATTTTTTCTAGGTATTTAAATCATCTAAAGAAAAAAGTGAGACAGAAAGCTCGAGTTGAAGGTTCGATTTGCAAATCGTACATCGAAGAAGAAGCTTCGTTTCTCTCTCTCACTATTTCAGCGACCATGTGAACATATCATTTGAAAGTGCTACGCATAATGATGAAGGCATTGATGAAGAAGATTGTCAAGCGACTTTATCTATTTTTAAAAAAACTGGTCGGCCCGTTGGTAAATGTGCGGAAGTATGGTTGGATGATAGAGATTATCAAGTAGCACACACGTACATTCTTCTCAACTGTGCCGAAGTTGCACCATTTATTAGGTAATATATATACACATACGTCTACACATATATATACACAAATATATATATGCACACATGTATTTTAATCATAATGCAACATTTGTTTTATAATTGCAGTATTTACGAATCACAACATCCAAACGACGATATCGGTAAAGAATTTGCTGCTTGGTTTTCTAACTACGTTTTTGATACAACAAATTGTGTTGTAGATGAAGGATTGAAACATTTAGCTATGGGACCAAAAAGGATAGTCAAGACATATCCAATATTCTTTGTCAACGGATATAAATTTAATACCAAAGAATACGGTGCCGAAAAATCAACTAACAAAACTGGTGTATTTGTCAAAGGTAGTGATGATCCAAATGATCACATAAATGACTTTTATGGCGTGCTGACCCAGATTTTGCAGTTGACATATTTCGCTCGACCCGCGGAAGAAGTATTTTTGTATAAATGCAACTGGTTCAACAACGTTCCAGGTTCTGGAATAATCGTGGATCCAAAATATAATCTTATAGAAATAAAACATACTTCGAGGTATTATAAGTACGACCCTTTTGTACTTGCCAAACAAGCTCTTCAAGTTTATTATGCTCCTTACCCATATTTAAGAAGAGATAAAATAGATTGGCCGGCTATTTTTAAAACCAAACCAAGGTTTACATTTGATGGACGAAATATTCCTGAACAACAAGCTTACCAAGCAGATATCGAGTAAAATAGAGGAATAATATTAACCGACGATCAAATAGATTTTGGACCTCTAAACGATGAATCAAATGCATTAATTGAAGATTTGAGAGTATAGAGGAACAAAATATAGAGTGCGAAGAAGAGTCAGAATCCGAAAGCGATGAGGATTGACCACTAATCAATATTTAAGGTAATTTTTTTTTCATTTTTCTATTTCCAAAGTAATTTTATATGATATGTATCACAAAGTCTCTTTTATGTTACACCATAATGTATGTTACGCCATGTTCATTATTCTGACACCATTTGCATATTAAATTAATCAATGTTACCCTTGCTTTTCTTTATACTATGATTTCATATAGGTATGTCGGGACGCAGACGTTCACACTCCAGATCTTCCAGCTCAAAGAGAGGTGATGATGCTGGTCCTTCACAGCCGGGTGTTCGGCCTATGGTATGGCTGAAACACAAAGCCGATGGCAGGTAAGTATAAAGTTTCAAAATTGAATTTTATTCCATACAATCTTTTATAAAATATATATAGTAGTAACGGAATATTAATTGTTTTTTTCTGTTTTTACACAGCGGTGGGTTTTCGTTGGAGCCTTCCAACATAGTACTCACGATCTGGCGACGGGCGTATATGACTCGTATGACCTCGTGTTGGCCGAGGTGGACTACGATACCAGAGGGGGTGCGGGAGGCTATCTGGCAGGACTTTTTGGTATGTGTGGTATAACAATTATTGCATTATGTAGTCATGTACATTATATCAATTCATGTTTTCACTATTTTTAGCAACTGTATAACTCATATTTTTTCAAACGTGCAAGGGGAAGTGGACTTGGCCAATTCTGATGTTTCAGTTGTCCGTCGCCATTGGAGTAGCAAAATTGCAAAAAACTATCGCGGAACGATTAACAACATCAAACCATCGGGAAAGAGGCCTCATTGGATGAGTGAAGCTGTTTTTGATGAGTTCGCCACCTGGTGGAGCAACGAGGATTTTGTGGTAAATCTCTATCATATATTTAATTTAAATTGTTTGAGGCAAATAATATATAAATAACTAAAACTGTCAAAACAATTTTTGTTTTCAATTTAAATTCACAGAGGCAGCCCGAGAGGAATTCTGCAAACAGGAGCAGGAACCGCGTTACACATCGCGGTGGTTCCAAGTCTTTCCAGCATCACCGGGAAGATTTGGTATAATTATTAAATAAGACAAATAGTTAATTATTTTAAGTTTTAATTTGTTAAATTATAAATAATGTATATTTATATGTGCATATTTCAGGAGAGACAACGCGGGGGGGCTGTTAGTTATTGGGATGTGTTTACCCATACACATGCATTGACTCAGGTCGATGATTCCGGCGCAGTTTCTTACTCTTGGGACCACGATGACAAAGCGCGTGCTGCCTATGTAAGTATAACATAAGTAACTAAAACTTACAAGTTAATTGAAATAACGTAATTAACTAAATTCAATTATATTTTGCATGACAGCAAAAGTATCAAGAAGCGCGGACAACCTTACTTGAGAGTACGGGACGAGCTCACTTGACCCCTGATGAGGAGGACGCCATTTTTGAGTCCGTCATGGATCCAGTGACCCGCGGCAAACGCTACGGATATGGAAGCCAATCGGCTAGTTAATTTGCAATTATTTTAGTACTAATTTTTTAGTGCAGTTGATAATTTAAATTTGTTTACAGGTTCAGACAACCCAGAAAGAATATCAAAGGGCTCAAGATAAAGAAGAAATTGCGCAGCTACGAGCCGAGCTTGCTGAGATGCGGGAACGCAATTTGCTGCATGAAGCGAGGATGGAGGAGTTGAACCGGCGTATGGCGGAGTTCATCGCACAGTATGGACAGCCTCCTTCATCTGGTGGTTCTGGTGCCGAGTGATTTAGGTATGTTTTGTTATTGGCATGTATATTTTGGAGTTGGTGAGAATTTGATACATTTTGATGTGATGGTTTGTGTATATTTGGATTTCATACATTCTGATGGTTTGGTTGTGGATGTTGATTTGGATTTGTTGATGTTGGTTTGGATTTTTTAATGATGGTTATGTTGTGTTTTGTTTGGTTGTTGGTTTATGTTGAAATATATGTAAGATTTGGTTATATATATATGTTTGGATATAGTTGTTATATGTATATGCTCGAAATGGAGCTATTTTGATACAATTATGGTTATGTGTGGCTGGAAGCAAGCACCGCTGCTTTCATATAAAAAAAATACCTAGATTTGCAACGGCTTCCAACGGCTACCAACGGCCAATTGGCCATTTAACTCCAACGGCTTCCAATGGCATCCAACAACATATTCCAACGATATCCAACGGCATGTTGGTCAACAGGCTTTGCCACGTTGGCAAATTTGCCGTTGGAAGCCGTTGGTATATCCACGTTGATGCCATTGGAGGCCGTTGAAAACTATTGAAGTGTATACCAATGGCAATTCCAACGGCCTCCAACGGCTTTCCAATGGCCTCCAACGGCCATTCGCCGTTGGAAATAGCCATTTCTCTTGTAGTGGTGTGAGTGATCGTTCAAGCAAAAAATGAACGACCTAGTCCCTACTTGCACTCACGATTCACATACTTTCAAACTAAGTCGGTCCTGAAATTATTTTTCATTTGTAATTTACATTATGCGTTAGCAGTTGCATTTCAATCAATTTCCTTCTTAGTGTGGCTTTATCGACTAGTTTATTCATATATTAGGCTTTGTTATTAATGTGAATTAAAGCAGATGGGACATATAATGTACTTAATGTTTCTTAATGCAAAGCAATATCTTACAAGTTGGATGTATGTCTGCAAGCTTCTTTGGTTTTGCAAGTAACCTTTTATATTTGTGTCAAAAGGCATGGTTTAATTCTTTAAACTTGGACATCTTTGCACGAGTTATAAAGTATACTACTTCATTGTTGACCACTTTTGCATGAAAGTCTATTTGTAATTGCATCATTTTGTTGACACAGATATGGGTATTCCTGAAGGAATATCTATTAGTGCTTACCAATTGAAGGTTGAGGTTTTAGATTACAGTGTATTTCTAATTGAAAATTGTTAACCGCCTTGGACTTGTGTAAGAGAGATCCATCTCTTTCAACATCAATGACAACAATTTTTTCTGTTGCATCTAAAACCTATATTTCTACATACATGTCAGCGAAAAAAAGGAAAAAATAAAATAAAAATCATTTTGCATGTTTTTGGTTGAATAAAAAATTCTTTACATATAAACAGTCAGTAATAAGTTAATTAATGGCCATTGCATCGTAGGCTTTTAAGAGGCCAGTAAAAGTACTTTTCTATACGAACAAAAAATACAAAGGAGCAAGTCAAAACCCTCAGTTGTGGAAACATATTTGCACATCTTATTGGAAGATGCTCACTTCAGCCCAAAAATAAGTTTGCTAACTTTAGCACAGCATGGTCCCGGCGGGGCTCGAACCCGCGACCTTCGGCTCATAAGACCAACGCTCTAACCAACTGAGCTACGGGACCAAATGACTTATTTCTCAGTGATTTAGGGTTTTTTTAATTACTTTCATACATAAAAATCACACCCAACCTTCTCTACACTGTATTACTTGAATGGGTACTAATTTGAATTCAGATCCTCATGAAAAAAAAAATTCATAGTAAATTCATGGGTAAGAAATAAATCTGAAAATAAAATAGAAATAAAAATAGGTTATTCAGACACATAAACAGTTTAAAAATATTGGATCTTTGGGAAAATCAATTTTCTTTTGCGAATTTAAATAAACTCTACAAGTGAATGTTTTATGTATGTTATTTTTTAAATATCGAAGTGAATTGAAATTTTTTTGTAAACCATTGAGGGAATGTGTCTATTTGAGCTATATGTCTTATATCCGTTTAGAAGTCTCAAGAACTGAAGCTCTAACCAATTGAGTTATAAGAGCTTTTTATTTGATGCAATTATGTTTCCCTTTTGTCCCATACAACCCTATTTTGTTTTGTCAGCTTGTGAAAAATGAAAAAATATCATGATTTGGGCTAGGTTTTCTTTTCTGCTAAATTGGTTCGAATTATTATCTACACCTGGTATTATTGTTTTTTTGTTATAATATAATGTTGGGTAGGGTTTTAAAATTGGCTAGATTATGTAATTAACTAATTTGGATAAGTCATGTTTACTAATTGACCATAACTAATTATATTATGTTATATATGCAATTTGGATTGCAGCTGATATTACTCATATATTGTTACGCCCTTTCTCAATCAAGGAGAAATCATCATTAATCACTGATCAAAAAAGGTAGCCGTTGATCACTAATCATGGAAGATAAAGCAGTAGGCTATTGATCTGATCACATCTGCAAACAAAAACTATGGTACACCCTGATACTCACTAGGGAAAACCGGCGCAATATGAAATTGGTACTTTTGTAATCTACACAAAAGAGGAACTATCCAAAAGTGATACACAGAGTATCTGAAAATGACATACTGTCCAACCATCTACTAAGGAGTAACTTTTTTTAATTGTTTAGATAACCAAACTTTGCTCGTAAATTTTATGGAAGTTATGTGTCCGCCAAACACATGCTTTGGGTATTTGTTACAGGGTTATCGGCTTTAGAGTTTAAACTCGCGACCTTTGATCTCACAGTCCGAACCATCAACCTACTGCGCCAACTATGTTGGCTAACATAGATTACAAGCACCTAATAACTCGTAACTTATGAGTATGTGCAATAACAAGCCATGCTGCCCAACCACCTAATAACATAGCACAAATGTCATTCATCTAGTGGAGTCGTGCCAATCACAAAATAATTTATTCAAAATTTGATTTTCCGCTATTACTAAGACATAATCTGCCCTACATTGTATTATCCTGCCTTTAACTTCAGCAATCTGCATCACACATCTCGTTGACAACTTGAACAAAAGTCGTGGCAGCGTCTGAAGGTAGATGCCAAACCAATGGAATGATGTCACTAATTTACATGCTTAAGCTTTCTATAAATAGAGAAAGCATCGTAGCAAATAAGGTGGATTTTTTAGAGGAATAAAAAGAACTTAAAAAGGTAACAACAATGTCAGAACCATTTCACTGAGATTCTGTCCTTATAATTTTCGATATAATAGTGAATGGTCGCCCTATGGACGTTAGATTCCTTAACATTACAAACTTCGTAAATGTTAAATTTTGGTGATACAAAATCACAAATAGAAGGAAACAAATATGCAAGAAGGAAAGTAATCATGTTTGTTCATTATGAAAATAAATAAATTATTGGACCGCATTTGCATGAGATGACAAGAAAATAAATGTATACGCAAGTTATGAAATAATATATACGCAAAAGGATATGCATATTATTTGTTTCCCAGCAATCGCATTGTTTTGCGATTATTTTCTTCCATCTTTGCAAATTAAAGGAATGAGTGAATTACTTACTATGTTTGCATCATTTGTTTCCATTGTAAGTTGCTCCATTATCTTTTTACCATATCTTGGTAATTTAATCGACGACTCTCAAGGATTTGCACTGGTTCTATATTGAGGGTAGATTTCATTGTAAACCAATCCTGACATTCAGCCAGCAATCCCCAAATAGAGCATCTCTTCTTGTTAACTCTAACTTAGGGCTTTGGTATGTAAATTCTTATCTTGTAACCTCTTGTAATTCTCTCATGTGTAATAAAATCGCTCTCCTTTTGGACTGGACGTACATTACCTTGATGATAGTTGAACCAATATAAATATTGTTAGGGAAACTCCCTTTAAATAATCAATCTAAGGGAATGAAAAACCCAATGCAGCGGAAAACAACTGGATCGTGATTGTAGTGAGACGAAACAAACAGAGATAAACACTAGAACTGGCAGCCACAGATCAATGCAATGCAGAAAAATAAATAACATCAGTATTTATAGTGGGTCCACTACCGCGAGGCAGTATATGTCCACTTGGAAAGAGGAGATTTTATTGATCACTGAAAGATTGGAGTTACAAGATTGACTCACTTTTGAAGGCTATACAAAAGAAGAATTAACAATCCAGATAATTTTTTTATAGAATTTCAGCTTTCTAGGATTGCTACCATTATTGTTCAGAAGCTCCACTATTTATGTAGAATAAAGAAATGAGGAGGGGTAGCTGCTATATAGCAGCCCTGGGGTTTGGTTCGGCATGCATCTGGTCCGGTACAATTTGGTTCGGCATTCCTGGTTCGGCATGAATCACTTGGTATTTAGTTCGGCAAAGCGCCGAGCGATAAATTTGGACCGGTATCTCCAAAATACCGTACACTCTACATACGGAAATCAATATGTGTGACTGTTCCAGTACTATCACTAGGGGTACTTGGTTCAAGATACGTTCACCATAGACCTCGATAGAACCTTTGAATGGGTTACTCTAAGTGAAGGTTCAAATCCAAAAGATACCTATCATTTATGTATTTGTTTTCATGATGATGCAAAATATGATCTTGAAACTACATTGGCTTGATCCTACTTGGGTATGTAGGTAGTCACTCTAGTGATGCAAACATATATTTTATTTATTTTACTTATTTTGAAAACGGAGGGAAATTGTTGGAAATTTTCAAAATTAGTTTTGGATTTGAGTTTGTTTTTGAAGAGGGAAGAAGTGGGAAGAAGAGTGGTGGAATATATAGTCTCACATCTAGGAAAATAAGAGATTATACTTAGTTAAATATAAGATTCTCTAAGAAAGGTTGGGCCCTTGGGCACCCAAAGCTTTGCTTTGATGTGAGGAGGAAAGTTATGCATCACCATCACACGCGCGCGCCGCCGCCGTCTATCCAACCGGACCGGGTCGGATTCGGGTATAAAATGGCGAATTAATTTTTGTTTACAGACCGTATCCAGAATTTGAATTTGAACGGATAGATTTGGCGGGTCGTTTGAATGAAGGGACGCAACCGTTTAGTAACGGTTTCAAACCGTTGCAATAGACACGACTGTTTGTAACAGGTTCGGACTGTTGAAAATAATGCGACGCTTGACGAATGAACACTTCCTCACTACTATAAATAGTGACCTCAAGGAAGCATCAGATAATAACAATCTTCTATCTTAGTACCCTCTTCTTCCTCCGGATCTGCGACGCCCATAAAGTGTTGTAGAACACTACCTTATCACCATAATTCCTGTTAGGTGTTGCAAACGTAGAAACGTTCTAGATCAATACTCTTCTTCTTCTTCTTCATTCTATTCTTTACAAAATTATATCATCAGAGATCGAATTTGAGTGTTCTTGGTCGGATCAAAATCGTACAAATTTTGAATCTGATTACGCTGGCTTTATTGAATCCTGAAGTCAATAGTTCGATAACCCGTTTGTACCTGTTGAGTTGAACCATTGTCTAAAAGAATCTACGCAGTAGATCCTTGAAGTCACAATTATCCAACATATTGCTCATCATTTTGTGTTTATACATGATAAACAAAGTCAATATGACATCATGCATATAAGAGGAAAAAATTTCAAAGTAAAACTTCATGTACGAGACTATGAACTGGACCAATTTGATGTTGTAAGCAACGTCGTTTATTCAAGTTATTGTCAGTATGGTGAGATATAGTTCTAGTTATATCATTTGTACATGGTGAGATACTTTTTATTCTAGTTATTCTACTTTTCTTCTCTCTAAAATATGCTACATATATCTACATAAATACCCATTCTAGAAATGGTAGGTTGTATCTAATAGTTATGACAAAAAACGACATGCATTCATTAACACCCAAACATCAATTTGCTATCACAGTGATAGTTCCGTTAATTCTCACTATATTTTTAGTTGTATGTATATTTAAATGACATGCCTTTTTATCCCTGGAATAATCTAGACAATGAGCATGATTGCAGTGTTGGCTTTGGGACAGGACGTGCCTGAAGGCAATTATTGTAAACTGTAGAAGCCAGGCGATAAACATAAGGATAATTTCTCTAAAGTATTTCTTGCTGGGGTGAAAAATTACAGGTATTGTTTTCTGTCAAACTACGTTGCTGAAAGGCTCTGTCAAGAATCATGTAAGCTTTGTCTAAGAACCATCCACCCCTTTCCTCTCTTTTTTTTTCTTCCCCTGTTGACTTGACATCTGAGATATAGTGATACTAACTTTAGATAGCGGATAAGCACCGTGAGCTTTTGCTTAGAAGCTTCAACATTTTGTGCTTTGTTTCACTTGTGATGTACCGTTATACTATTTCAATTATTCAAAATGAATTTGGTTCAAAGCTAGGCGGTTAGCGTCTGAAATTTTAATGATACCAATCAAATCATTTTTATTTTTTATTTTTTTGAAAATTTCTTAATTTCCAACTTTTTGTTGTTACGTCAATAACCACTTGTACATTGGTGAAATCTTTAGCAATGCGATCAAAGCATTGGGTTTGATACCATGAGGCACAAGTTGCCAATTTTTGGAAGAAAAAAAAAGATTGCTATTACTTTTGCTGGCGTTTTCTTTGCAACTAAAGTTTGATTTTGTAAACTTTACAAACTACTTCTTGTTTCAAAACAACTTTCCTCACTGATGATAACAGTATCAAACTATTTGGATTTGAAATCAAAAAAAGGATAAGAACAGAATTTAGCTATATCAAGTAGAGTTGAATTAGCGTTTGCATGGACTATAACTGTAGGGGATGCATGCTAACAGCAACATACATATATTGCTTTGGAGTAGAGCTGAACATGGATAACATCATTGCAGAATAACAGAATCACTTCAACGCGAGCCTGAATATGGCTGGAATAATTGCAATAAGTTTTGGTTTGGAATATTGCAGGAGGCTGTGGAGCACTTGCAAGTTCATATTTGATACCATCATCAACTAAATACGTGCTTGAAAAGATGAAAAATGTAAGATAATATGATTATTATTGTATTTTACTCTAGGTGTAACGACCCAGAATTTTGAACAATTTAATTTGAGAATATTTAATTAATTTTAAATATTTGAATGATGATTTGATTTGAATTGCAAATTATCAGAATGAATTAGCGATTAAATTATAGAATTTAATCTATCGAGAGTTGAATAAAAATTTAATTCTTCAATTTTAAGCCGATTAAAAATATTTCAAAAGCTTGTAAAATTCATATTGATAATTTTGAAGATTATAGAAACTTCAGAATTTAATTTGAAAGTGATTTGTTCAGTTTTGAAATTATATCGTTTGAATCGATATTTAAAAATAGCCGTCCGTGGCACAGTCTCGGAATTCAACGAAACCAGTTCCATTGGGTCCGTAATATTGAATTATTACCGGGTTTTAAATTTCGTATTTTTCTGAGTTGATATGTGAGCACACGAGATATAAACGCGTCGAAATCAAATTGAATTCAAATTAAATTTAAGTTTTAAATTAGTCAAACTTCACCACGCTTCGTTCCTAAAAACATGCCCTAAAATTCACGCAGAAAATTACGCCTAAAATCTTGGTTACATCGTGCAACCCATGTTCTCATTCGATTTCAAATACCCCCTCCCTCTCTCAAAAATCAAATCACCGAAGCCAAAAAAATTAAAACAGCAATTTCAAAACAATGGCCGCATTCTCATATCCTCGAAATCAATTTGATTCAAACCGAAATCAAAATCACGATTGTCTATAGGCGCGGCGCTTGGAGTTTGGGGGATCGCGAATCTAGAAATCGCAAGGCGATCTGTAGCACGTTCGAGTGGACGCAATATTGGTGGCGAATGGAGGCGATGTCATGGAGGCTCAAGGCGGCGGCGACAGCAGGCGGCGGCGCAAGTTGGGGGTGCGCGCGCGAGCAGTTGAATTGGGGCGACGACTTCGACCGTGACATTGAAGTCACGGCGGCATCGCGACACATGGTCGAGCTCAAGCATTGCCGTGGGATTCACGATGGTGTCAGGGGTTGAGGATGAGCAGCCGAAGCTCTCTTGCGTGCGTAGGTGGCCAGAGTCTGGTTTGGGCTTGCTTTGGCCAATAGGCTGTAAGGTATGATATAATAAAAAAAAATTCTTTTATCTAGATTTTATTATGTTGTGCAAAAGAAAAATGACTAATAATAAAGTAAATCTCGTTTTACTGTCTACAGAAAATAATATAGGTATGAACATTATATGCAGTAAAATAAAATAGGAAAAGTTTGGTTTTAAATTTATATGAATTTTTGTTCTGATAAGTATATATAGTTCCAAGTGAAAAAAATATATAAATTGATGATTTCATTTATTTTTGATACTAAAGATTTATAAAGGGAAATTCAATTAACTAAATAAATTGGTAAAAGAAAATTTGTTTGGCGAATAATTTGGCTAATTTAAATTATCTGAAAGAAAATTAATTTTAGGTTAGGTTAAATTTAAAAGTTAATTAATTTAACCTATTAAAAAGAAATCGATTATTCGATTTATATTGAGTATTAATGAATTGTATAAATATTTATACAAGGTCTAAAATGGTGAAAACGAGTCAAGATGGAAATGGATTGCTAATAAAAGCAAAGGTGAGAACTTCTCACTCAAAAGGATTTATTTAAATTTTAAATAGTTAGATTTAAAATTGTTAGTTGTGTTGATTGAATGCTTGAATGATGATTGTTATATATATATATATATATATATATATATATATATATATATATATATATATATATTGGATGTGAATAGACCCTATACGCCGTTAGTAAGCGAAGGTTATTTATTACACACATATACCGCGATATTCCACCTTGAAGTGGAATTGGTATTATATTATATATATAGCAATATATATATATATATATATATATATATATATATATATATATATATATTGGCATATGTATATATTGCAGTTGATTGATTTCCCGCATTGTATAGCGGATGAGACCCTATTGCGCCGTTAGTAAGCGGATAATATTTTATAAAATCCCATATACCGCGATATTCCACCTCGAAGTGGAATGGGTATTGTGCTAATGTCTGTGGATGCAGGGAAACAGGTTGGAGGGATCCAACTGGATTCCTCACAAATATTTACTGATTTTAGATATTGTGATATTTGATTGTTTATCATGGATGATATATGATGTTTGAAAGTCGTGATTGACTATTTGATGTGTTGCATCATCGGATCCAATTTTAAAGTTTAAAAATAACGATTTTGATTTTTAAGGGATTTCTAAAGTGATTTTTGGAAATATAAGTTTATAAAATATTTTTGGAATTGATTCATCTTAAATAAATAAATGTTATAATTTTAATGTTATAAAAATTATGATTTTTGAGAAATACAGTTAAAAGTTGATTTTTGAAGATATGAGATTAATGATTTTATAAAATAGCTTAAACTGGGATTGTTGAATTTATTATAAAAAGTTTAAAAATAGGATTTATAAAATTGGATTATTTTATAAATCAAATGATGAAATTATAAAAGAGTTTAAAGACGTTTTAAAAATAGTAATATAAATGGTTTTATATTAAAAGATTTATAAATTGATATTTATAAATTAAAAATATTGGAATTATAAAACGATCTTTTATAAGTATTAGAATAAATTGTAAATGAATTTCATAAAAGAAATGGAATTATAGAATTATAACGCTGAAGTTATAAATGGAATTTTATAAGCAGTAGGTTTATAAAATTTATAAAGTTATTAAAAGAATGGATTTTGGATAAATAAATGAATCTTATGAGTTATAAGATTTATAAATCTGGGAAGTTTAAAGAAACAATTTTGTAAACAAATAAATTATAAGTGTTTGACTTATAAAATGAATTTTTAGTATATCATTGAGATATAAATTGAATAGATTAATAAAGGAAATTTATAAAAGGAAGTGTTATAAAATAAATAGAAATGGAATTTATAAACATTGTTTTATAAATCCGCAAACTACTTATTTTGATAAGTAAATTGTATAATTTATTAATGGAGTTATATTCATGTTTTAGACAGTGGATAATCCTTTAAAATAAAAGGAATAGAAATGATGAAATTAGTTAACAAGTATATTCACGTTTTTGAATAGTGAATAATATGTTAAAGAAATTGTTTTCAATGTGATGTTTTAAATAGAATTAAAACGATCTAAAGATGTTTTAAAATATATTAACTATCGAAACCATAGATTTCAACATTCATTGTTGAAATAGACGTTTTCGAGAAATAAAAGGAAATAGTAGATTATAACACTGTTGTTATAATAGATGATTTCCGAAAGGAAATGTTTTGTATAGTATTGGGATTTATATATCTATTTTAATTTCGAATCCCTATACTAGTGATTTTGGGTTGTCGTAACGATGTCTTACGCAACATTCGTTTTGGCCCAAATAAATATGTTTAAGAGAATGATTTCCTTAAAGAATGAAATATGTACTTAATTTCGATTAGAGTATATTGAATATTTTCCAAGTATAGAAAATAAAAGGACTTGTGAATTACTTATAAATAAATAAGTATGGAAATGTTTTTCCAATATTAAGTGAATATTTTGAATTTATCTTTTTGAAGATAAATTGAAAATGAATATTTGAAAACGAATGGAAATCGTATATTCATAAATATTTTGGAATGTAAATTCAATATAGAATTTATAAATGAAATTGGGAAATTGGGTTTAAAAATAAATATTGATTTATTTTTGAAGAATGGAAAATATATATATCTTGTAAAGATATTTTTGAAAAATTATTTGGAATCTGGTGATGTTGGCATATCTATTGATAGTTCAATAACCGACCATCAATATTTACCTTTAAATAGGTATTTGTTGTGATTTGCTTGAAATTGAATGCCACACTTATTTTTTTTTTAAAATAAGCGCTCACTATTCGGGTTAACCGGGAAAGGACCTTGGGGTCGTATAACCCATTCTGAATATGTGATACGTCGTTATGAATTGCATTTGAAGATCGGTGTTGAAGACCGGATATTTTCAAAAGCGAAAGGGTTTCTTGTTGATTGTCTCTGCACTGGCTGATCCCCAGTATAGAGATCTCCATATGTGATGGGAAATCCGAACGTGATTAGAGATTATTCGGATTGCAAGGACTTCTTTGTAAGTGCCTTCGGTTCTGTTCGAGCCCGGAACAGACTTGTATGGATTGTATGTCTGACATTACAAATTGAGATATAAAGCCGATTTCTTTCAAATATATTTCTGTTGGTGGCGGAGAATTTATTCTCTTAGCTTAACAACCTTCTCTGAGACGTACGAGCTCAGAGGTTATATAGTTGAAGGTTATTAGCAATATACTCCCAATTTGGTAATGTGACGTACTGAGTGTTGCTGTGAAATGATCATTGTGTTGATTATTTGAGATAGGATCATTTGTTTGATCGTCTATCTTGGTGATCATTTCTATGATCATTTGTTGACCCAAAGCATGGCTTTTGTATAAAGTATGTTTTTGTGGACGAGACTTCGTCGAGCCTCACAAACCGGTAATGGTCGAAACAGGAATTGTGCGGCAAGGTTTCCAGGGATCGCTTCCCTAGGGTATGGCCATTCCCTCTGGAAAAGGGTAGTATCATGGTATGGAGCCCAGATACTTACTCATGTTGAAAACACTTTGTTATGATTGTGTGATGATGGTGACGAGCGCTCGTTTAAAGGTTCCAAAGGACCGGGGGTGGCATATCTGAGGGTTTGTAATATTCCTTGGGAAAAGGGATTCCCGACTTTGTTTAACAGAGAACGGTTTGGTTCTCGGGGCGTCCTTCCAGAGGCGTTTCCATGTGGCAATGGGAAGTTCCTTGGCCTGACCATTTGTTGGAAAATCCATTCTTCAAATACGAGCCTTGTACGGTTTTAGTTGTATAACCTGCCATGGAATATGGCGGTAACCCGCTATTGAACATGGTAGCTATAGTAGGCATAGTTCGAAATGTCTATGTCGGCTAAGATTTATATCTTTATTTTCGAAATGAATTTTTCTCTACACTATGCACTAGTAATAATATCAAATGTTCTTTTTAATGCGTATCAAGCATCTTTGACTATCATAAGGAGAAATCTCCTCCGATTCTGCGTTTGCATTGTGTGTGTGTGCGGGAGGCCTTATGGTAGTCTCATTTTTAAAAGCATTGCGAATTGATTTTTTAAAAAAATGTTCCTCTACTTTATTTTAAAGATAAATAAACTGTTTTGAGTTCCCACACCAGTCACATGACTGACTCGGAGTTTATTGTTTTCCTTCCTAAACTCTAGGTGCCCACCAATTTCCACACGGGCAGTTAAGAGTTAGATTTATCAGGATATTCGGAATTCAGGAGTTACTGGAGGCAAGCTGGATGGCATGGCGTATTACTAATTTATATAGTAGTTCTTTTTTTTCCGCTGCATTGTTTGATGTTGTACACTCTGATGATATGATGTAATGAAATGTAATGTAATAACTGATATAGTTCTTTGTTTAAAGGTTATTCATTTATCTATTATATGTTGTTCCGCTGCGAATTGTGAGATTCTGATGTTGTTCTGTTATTTCTGTTCCGTTCTATTTTCTGTTTCCTTTTCTCTCTATTTTCTATCTTTTCTATCTTATCTCTTCTTCTACTCCTTTTCTTTTTCTTAAAAACCCTAACTATTCGGTTTTCCGGCATCGAAAAATCGATATCGTTACACTAGGTTTCCTTTGAGTTTATCGTTGATCTAGTGTGAATACTTCTTTACATAACAGAATGATGTGATTATGTTAAATACTTTATAAATAGTGTGAATATATGAATTGTTTTAGTTTTTCTTGGAATGTGGATCTTTTTTGTTATTTTTTTATAAATGCTGATGATTTTGATTCTTATTTGCACAATGTTAGCTTCAATTGTAAAAACCTACTAGTGCATGTATCAATATTTTATTTTTTCTCAATTTTTCATCTTTTTGTTACAATGGGCAAAAACAGTTGTATAATGCTTTATAACAATGGGAAAAAACATTACAGCCGTCCAAAACAATTGTGAAATGCTTTAACTCCATTGCAACTTCGCATATTACGACAAGTATCATTGTCTCAGTGGTTAAGTGATTCGACTTTGGTGCGAGAGGTTACAAGTTCGAAACTTGCGTAGCGTGATTCAAATATTCATTGACATGTTGTATCTAAGTACCGTTAAAAAAAACTTTACATGTTACGATGGTTGCATGACCATTGTTATAGGTCTATTGCAACTTGCATTGCCAATTGCGAAATTGGTAATTTTTTGGTGGCAAGAACTACTGGCTATTTAAAGCACTCTATTCAATGAGTCATATGCAGATAAACAAACAAGTTTGTAACAAAAAATATGTTTCATTTGGTTCAAAGAATGTAGAGGCAACACACTCGCTCTGCTAGGCTTATAATGATATTCCTATCATTATCTAGTTGAAAAGAAGAAAGGGAGAAGAAGAACCACGTCAGTGGAACACTTCAGAAGATCCAGCTTCAAATGCAAATATGAGCACCCCCGGCCCTCAAAACGATCAAGAACTTGTCGAAGAAAAGAGAGTGTTCTGCCGTTTGCGAATCCTTCCACATCGAATCTCGCAAAAGATCTTGAAAAGCTCTTGATCGACATCGCCAAGAGGATGATCGTGACTTTAGTTATGGCATCGAAGGTGGAGGTGGCTGTAATGACCTGCACGTTAATGGGTCTGAATTTCGACTAACTCGAAACCTAAGTTCATTAGTGTAGGGAGCTTTGGTTTTGATAGCCTGTAATAAACATAAGCATATCAGAGAGCGATCAATATAAGTTCACAGCGGAATAGAAAAATATAATATAACAAATATACTGACTAAGGTTACTACCTTGAAATCAATATTATTCTTTGGATATCTAGTTGCCTTGTCAGTGCCAAGTATGAAAGAGAAGACTCCACCATCTGCAATTCCTATCTTGTACCAGTAGCACGTCCCTCTAAATCTATCATGTGGGTTGTAATGAGGAGAGGGTCGGAACAACATTCTGGTGACTGGAAAATTTACACACTTTACCAATAACATTAATTTATGTCGATTGATTTTCATTTAAGTGTTATGTCTATTATTTACAGCTGACCCATTCAATCCAATATGCGCATACGGTATGTCCAATCTTCTCTGAGGTATAACTATATGCACGCCTATATACATATATACCACTTGCCTAAAGAAAACCCCGACCACTTAATACTCCTTAAATATGGAGGTCGCAAATCCAATGTCCATTTAATACTTTAATCCCGAAGCGGACCCTTTGTAACGTAATCGCTAGTCAATTAGTTCTAGCTACAAAGATTGATGACCCCTAGATACGGCTTTATAATAATATTATCATATGACTAACGTATCTTAAAGACTCATTTAAGGCTTAACTAGCTCACCTCCAATAAAAAAATAACTAATTAATTAAACTTTGAGGTCCTTTTGTATCCCATATTGATTCTAGACTAGTGCGAAGCGAAATTCATCAGGGCATAATCCGAGTCTTTATTATCGGTTGCTTGAGATCGCTGGTGGTCATAGCCTATATGTCAGCCTTACTTTTAAATATCGATTCAATAACAATACTGACATAGCTCGCTGACCTTCCAAGTCGAAATCCTATTTAGATAACCTATTGTAAGTCAAGAAAAATTCTCATTTCAGTTACTTAATACCTCTTATCAAAAATGAAGCGGACCCCATATTCCTAAAAAGCACTTAGCCATTTGATACTTCAAATCCAAGACCAACCCTTGGTATATTTCCCAACCTATAAACAACCATGTATCCATTTTTCATGGGTCCTTCGGTTGTGTAACCCCCCGCTTTAAATTACAATTATATATGCAAATAATTTAATTAAGTTATATACGTTTGGAATTTTAAAATAAAGAAATGTTTGTAAATGTGGCAACTAATTAATATCATTTGGAATACATATATATTTGTGTAACAAATAAATTAGTGAGAGAAATTATATAAAATTAATTAATAGGGAAGATTAATTGACGGTGTGTGTTTAAAAGGGAAATTAATATTCAATTAATTAGTAGAGGTGATTAATTGACAGAAACTGACAAGAAATGGAACTATATTGTAACAACTAATTGATATGATTAGAAACATATACGTTAGTGTAAGAGAATAAAATGGAGGAAGATTAATTTATGCAAGTAATCAATTGTTAATTAATAAACATGGAGACTTATGGTAACATATATAATTAAGATTGCAATTCAAAATTCAATTGTAGCTTATATGCATGCAATAATTATGGAAATAAAATAAATTAATATGCATATATGTTACAAATTAATGTATTGCATATTAATTTGGTAAGGAATAACAGTGCAGGTAGGGTTTAATTGGATAGTAAATTAATTCTAGGTATATATGAAATCTATTAATTGGTTAATTAATAGGGGAATCCTATTTAAAAGAAACGTCACATTTAAAAATATATGTTTCCATTGATTGCGAGAGAGAAGGGGAAAGTGATTAATGAAAAGATTGTTGGAGAATCAATTTGAAATAAAAACGAACGCAGAAGAAAACATATTAATTTAATGTTCATAGACTGAGTGTACGCTTTAGATTTTAGGGTTTTATATCTAATGGTTAGCACTATCATTTTTCTATCTCTTCTATACTTTCTTAATAACAAAATTTTAGATCTAATTCACACGAATTTAGATCTAAATAGAAAGAGACAAAAATTAACTAGGGAATTAAGAATTGGTTCAAATTAGAAGGCCGTGTCAAAGGTAAAACCCTATATCTGAGTTTTATTTGCTATTTATAATCCAAATCTCTTCATTTCTCTTTTAAATATTATAAAGGTGTAAATATATCTTTTGTAATTCCAGTTAGGAATTACAAGGGAGGTGAATATAGATGTTAGGGACAGATCTGAAATAAAAACAGAGAGATTTTGAAATCTAGCAATGTGAGTGGATTTAATTATATCTTTTACATTTACGATATATTATCGTTAAGTTTCCTTTAATAATTTTATTCAATATTTCAGTAATTAATTTTGTTAATTAGTTATGTTGGACTGTAAGAAATTTACAGTTATTTACATCTAATTTGTAGTTATAATTTAGCATAAGTGCTAGTTTCTTTTTATCCTCTTTGCATGCAAATAATATAGTTAAGAAGAAAATTCGTGATTATGGATTAAATGGAAAAAAATACTAGATTAGATGTAAAATAAGAAAAGTTGGAATGAAGCTAGATAAATGGAATTATGCAATAAATTAAGCTAAAACGGGAATAATAAATTAATCTAATAACTTGATTTGGAAGTAAATAATAGATTAATTGGTTGGTTTAGAAAATATGATACATTTCTGTAATTTAATATTTAAAAGATAACGATAAATGTAACTGCAAAAACAAAAGAAAGAAAAAAGGAGCTAGTGTAAAATAGAGAAACCACTGTATTTTACACTATTTCAAGATAATAAAAGAAATACCTTGCAGTTACCAATTATTGTTTATAGTATTATTTAGTATTGAATTATGGAAATAGATTTTAGTATAGCTTTCACGACCAACCAAATAAAATAGAATTACTTCCTAGAATAAAAGAAATTAAAGTAGAGTATGAAATGAATCAAATAAATTATTAGATAAGAAATTAAGGCTGTGTACAATAAACGAACCTAGATCTATATTTACCGCACAGACTATAGAAAAGGACAGTTATTATGATAAGTTAGTTATATAATAAAAGAGAATTTAAAAGAATTCTATATCGTAATAAAAGAAGACAGAGTAGAACAGAAAAGAAACACTTGTAATTATATACGGATTTTAAAAGAAATAAACATAAATTATGATTAAGTAAAAGAATAGAAAGACTTAATTGGAAACTTAGAATAAATAAGCAATGATAGCAGAGATAAATAGTAAAAGATTATTTTAGATTTATATTAAATTAATAAGCAAATAGAACAAAAGATGCTTATTTAATAAACTTAAGACTTAAATTAAGTTAATAAGAAAGAAGTAGAAATCCCAATAGCATTTCCTATTAGATAAATGGTGGTCTCACAATAGGCAGAAGCGAGACGAGGGCAAGAATATGCTAATTATGGTAAATAAGTAGCCAACAGAACAAGAAAAGTAAATTAAACGCAAATTAAAAGATTAGAATTAGGGTCTAATAAAAGAATTGAGATGTGTTTGGAGCAGTCCAAACGATGACGCGCCTAACAAAGCAGTTCACCACGGATTTTACAAATGGAGAAGCACATCCAACTTAATATTTTTGGGCTTCAAGAAAGTACGAGACTTCAACGGGACGTGAGGATACTCTACGATGCCCATTTGGGTAGGACTAACGAAGCTGCACCTCTTGAGGCAGGTCTGTAGGTGTTCCATCAAGAGAGTATGCCTTGACTACATTTGCATTGTAGGCCTAACGAAGCAGACCTTTGTAGGCAGTCAGAAGGGCTTGGTACTCGGAGTGGGGTATTCGTATGTCCAATACTTGTAAGTAAGTTTAAGGATAGTCGCATGCGAATATCGGCCAGCATCAAGACCAAGAGCGATTTTAGGAAAGACCAGAGTTAAACCAACAGACCAATGATTCTTTCACTATCATGATATTGGATGGGGGGCACCGCCAATTGGATGTTAGATTGTTTGCAATAAAGCACTACCACTTAACTCTTTAGAGGTCTCTTGATTTAGTTGAGGGGTGGCTGTTGGGGCCATAGCCACGACGAGAAAAGAGACAGACCAACTAGAATATCTGTATTGTAGGTCTAACGAAGAAGTCCTTCACAGGTATATAAAATCTCCGACTGAATTCCGTACAAGGTAGACTTTGTTGGCGAGATTAAGATAGTAGACGGAATGATTACATTGTCCTCAATGTATGCACTGGGTGGTACATTGTGGATGTCCGAGCACTGGCATAGACTAGTGCGGACGCGATTTACGTTTTCATAGTAAGTAGTGGAGCATCTATATTATAGGCCTTACGAAGTAGTCCTTTACATATATAGTTATGGAACACTCTCGAAGAAAGACGATAAAGGCCTTTTAGATGAGGATACGGAAGGTACCATGGGTGGTACCTAGGACCAATATGGTCATTGGGCATATAGCTACATATATGTATATATTAATTATTAGGTTTTGATCTACTATGGAGTAGATGGGCACAGTTCACAAACAGAGGCGAGAGTATTATAACCTAATGAACCTAATATAAGAGTAAATAGAAATAAAAAATAATATGTAGAATTAAACCTAGAAGTATATAATTTATTCATTCATCGGAACTTTTATTCTGACCCCTCCTCATAACATCCTACAGGTTAGCTAGATGACAAAGACTTCTCAGCTTTATGACACTTGCTTAGAAAGTGTTATTATTTGGGTGAGTGTTTACTTACTATTATATTTTAGTCAATCTCGTTGTACGATAAATTATTGAGCTCTGATATATTTGTCTTTGCCTATTTGAAAGATACCAGATACCCAACTCGGGCTACAGTGGGCTTGGGTTTTAGTATTTTTGTGAAATTTTCAAACTATTGGAATTCGGGTTGTTGCATTTGGCATTAGAGCCTAGGTTTTGGATTCCTAGGTAGATAGTGACTGAACATATTTGTATTTTTGAATAAAATATAAATATATTATGTACTAAAATACAAATAGTTCCTAACCATATATTTTAACATATGGAAAGTTTTTAGAAGTATATTTATGCATGGTTTGCTAGTTGGGTTTGGGATGACCCAAGTATGTAAAGCCCTATGTTATTACCGAATTATAGCATACAAATAAACCATGTTTTGAGAGAAGATTGGTATCCATATGTTATAGAAAGTGGAGAAGCTCCCTTGGGAGAGTGTTTTTATTTTAAAAGAAATAAGAGGTTTTAGTAAGAAGAAAATCCACTTTATGTCTAGCCCAATAACATGAAACTTTTGAAATTGAAAAGTTGAAAAATATAATTGTTAATATATTTGAGGAACTAAATATAGGGTTTTGAAAAAAAAGTGGTATGAAATTTAAATTGGTTTTATATGATGTAAATTTTGTTAAAAGTGAAATTATTTTTGAAGAATTATAGAGCATGTATAGCTCGCTAGTTTCTTATAGGTGAACAAAGATTTTAAATATAAAAACCTAGAGTGTGTTAAGTATCGAAAACATAAGTTACAAAAAGGATTACTGTTCAAACTTCTAAATCAACTAAAAATGAGATCTTTGCTTCGTTTAAAATTACAGATAATCATCCATTTTCTTTTATTGAAATAGACAACGCAAACTACGGGGAATAACATTTGTACTTTACACATCCCTTTCGTTTTTGGTATATTCCTTATTATTTCAAATGGTGCACTTTTTATACGTTTGTGGAATTGGATAATTTACGAAAATTATAGAGAAAGAGATATAACTAAATTGTACCCCGCTCCCAATAAATTAAAACATCTAAATTCACATCCCAGCTCAAATTTGGGCAAACCAAACTAATACCAACATTTTACAACCCAACTGTAAATTTGAAATAAACTTTACAACTTTATCAATATTCAACTTTAACAAATTTAGGGACTAATTTTTAAATTTTCAGATTATGCTGTAGATATCATTCATATTCCAATTACCTATCTTATATAATATGTAGGTGATATTCTTATACGTTTGCTTCAGGCCTACAACTCATCAGATGTTATATAGGCATAGTAATTAAATAAAATTCAATGGTATAATAAATAAATTATATAATTTATCACTCACCTTTCAAGCTTTCTAAATCTCCAAGTCTGAATTCATCCCTTTAACTTGACTTCTTTTCCTTTCCTTCAAAAAGAATATGATATAAATTTATACATACCATTAGAATTACAGATCTGAGAAGACATTTGAGATTAAGAGGAATGTATATTTTAATAATGAAATTTACCTTTTTCTGCAGTATCAATTTGCTTCTCCTCTTCAATGTTCTGCCTTTCTTCCATTATATATACATATAATATAATATGTTATAATTTTAATAGAAATAGCAGAGAAAGAAAATGGTAGTGCTTTGCTGTTTTGATCAAAAAATATAAGAAGAGAAGTGAGGGGTTAAACATGTATTTATAGGCGCTCGAATCAATTGTATCCGTTAGATTTTTAAAATAGAAAAATCTGAGCCATTCATCCAAGGTTTAACTCTAGCCGCTACCTTCATCACCTGTCGACCGCTCCCTATAAGCAGTTGATTGCTAGCAATCGACTGCCCAAGTAAGGGGTCGATTGGTGGGGTCCACGCTATTAATATTTTTGATTTTCTTTTTCTCATTTTAAATTATTTCCGCTTTGAATATTTCAAACACTAAAAGTTTCTTCATTTGAGCTCCGATTGCAAAACTCCAAATATGAAAGTTGCTCAGAAAACCCCCATGAACACAATAGTGCTAGTTTCGTGGTCAAATTCTAAAATTTTCTCAAATTCCTTTTTTGAGTCTTATTGATTATATATTATTTACCATTTGTTTTGCAGGGTGTTACAAAGACAGCTACTACTCTTTCCAGCAAGGCACCAAAGCGTCCAAGCCGACCTAGGTTTAGAACTGCAAGACCAAGATGAAGAAGAAATCCTCCATCCCTAACTGGTCTATTAGCGTAACAACGATGGTCAATCACCATTGGAGCCATGGCCAGCAGGCACAAGCCCAAGCCAAGCCAAGATCTGCCTCGAGAGGGAGGTTCCATATGATTGTTTGAAATACTATCAACAAGTGGCAGTTCGGCACCGAGAAAGCTTTCTCATTTCTTAAGATGCCAAACAAGTTTGATGAAAGGACATACACACAAAGAAGTTTGGAAAGGAAATATATAATGAAGCTAATTGCTTATTATCGATGAAGAAGTACAAAAGATTCATAGGCTATGAAGAATTTTTGTTTGGAAAGATTTTGCGAGTACGAGAAAGATGAGAAGGGGTATTTATATACCCACGCCTTAAATAGAGTGCATTGTTTCGAAAGGAAAAAAGAATCACAACCATTAAGAAGAGATTGAGATAATGCCAACTTATGTATTAGGAGATGCAACACAGCTCTACAACATTTGGAAAAACGAACCGTCACAACCAATAGCACGAAGCCACATGGAAAGCACATTAAATGCTTTGTAGGGCCGTCAATTGGTAGGATTTTCATCATTTGACAAGGCTATACCCGCTCGTGGATATGGACTTGGGAGAAAAATGTTGCTCAATTTTTTCGCAAGTAATTAGTAGGCTAGTTTAAAGTAGTCTAACCTAGTCAAAACCTGCTCAACTACTTTACAACTAGCTGGCATAAGCCAACCCAAGTCCATGATGGTCTCAAACCATCCCTTATATCCAGTAAGGCACCATGATGAGGCATGATCGCCTCGTCTTTAAGCGCCTATCACATGTAAGAAATGTTTGGGCCTGACCCATCATCATGACTATAGACTTTCCTATGTCAATCTACTTCCACCATAATTCCAGGTCAGCATGTTAGCCCGACGTCACTCTAATTGATGGCCAGCACCTATGTAAAGACCCGAAATTTTGAAGGCTTTATATTTAAATATCAGAATTATTTAAATAATTGAATCTTGGATTTAGTGTAATAAAATTGACTTAATAAGCTTATTTAAATTTTTTTAAATAATATGTGAAATTATCATTTCGTTGGACAGTCTTGGATTTTGATGAAATCAGTGTTGTTTAATCCGAAATAATGAGTTGTTATAGGCCGATGAGTTTTGTGACGATCGAATGTGATGTATGGTTGTGTGAGCTCGATTAATTAAGAGGATTAAAACATAATATATATTTTCCTATATAAGAACCTCAACACTTAAATCCGCTTCATTTTTCCTTCTCAAAATCAGCTGCCACCATTTTCTCCATTCAATTAATTAAATCCAAAGCCAAAGGCCACAAAATTCAAAGATTTCGGATTTGTTGAAATCATATGAGTGTGTGCTTCAAATCTATGTAAGGTTTGTAGGGTATGGTGACTGTTAGTGATGTTCGAGTTTAAATGGCCAAACCAAGGTTGAGGCAGGGAGGTGATGAAGGAGGATTTAGGTGAATTGGAGGACTTGGTTGGTTTCTCTTAGCGGCAAGCTTCTTCCAACATCTGCCAAATCGAGTCCGATCATGCCTAGCAGATCACGACTTTTCATTTGTCTCATACTGGGGTTGGGGCAATGATTTGACAGGGGATATCGTAGAGGAAATAGATGGCACGGTTGAGATCGTGGTGGTGTAAGGAGTGTTTTGGCAAAGGTCAGTGGTGCTTTGGTGTGGCAAGACAAATCACGATCTGGGGATGGTCGAATTAGAGCAACGATCAGAATTTGGAAGAGTTGATCTAGCTTCAGGTAGTTGCATAAGGGAAATTGCATTTGAGCAGAGCGATGTGATGGCACTGTCCCTTCATCGAAAGTTGGACCGGATAGGGAGATCGGGGAAAGGAGCATGCACGGCTTAGGTGTGTATCGGCTTGCATGTACAGGAAGTGTATTAAGAAGGTTGAAGATGGATTTGGTGGGCAAGTGAAGGGATTAGTGATTAAAGTAAATTAATTAATTAAGTTTTAATCTCAATTTCTTATGAAATCAATAACTTATGCATAGAAGGTCCAATCCAGACGTCATTTTAGCCGTTGCACTCGTAGTAAGATTATCTACGCCTTGGATTGGTTTAGGCTTAGGTGAGTGTAACGATCCGTTATTTCACAACTTCGAAAGTAAGATATTTTATTAATTTTAAATTTAAAAAGGTTTAGAACTTAAGTAAATAAGTTGTAAATAATGAATAAGGATGGAAAGATTATATATCTTATACTTAATAACGGTAAAATAAAGATTTGGATTTTCATCACAAAATGGCCGAAAGTCAAGTTTTGTTAAAAATGAATAAATGCTTAAATAAATAGTTTTAAATATTTATTTGAAAGGTAAAATTATATCAAAATCACTTAATAATGATAATAGAAGTATGATAAAGGTTTGGAAAATACACCTATGATCGTTTTACAAAAATATTTTAACTTTGTTACATTTTGTCAAGTGCAACGTCGTATTTCAATAAATTGATATTAGCACTAATGATATCGGGTTTTAACCAAAGTAGACTGGTTTTTATTTGTTAAATGGTATAGGAAGTTCATTTTCTAAGTTTGTTTACATAAATGAATGGTTAAACGAAAACGTTAAATTTTTACTGTAAAATATGTCAATAAAAACATTGTTTTTGACTAAAATAAGTTGTCGCTACATTGTTGCAACATGATATGTTGCCTAATACACATATATACATGTGTACACATTTACAATGTATATATGCATATACATTTACCATATAAAACAAGAATTGATTTTTATTTAAATTAAGTTTAATAAAAACATGATTCGACAATTTTAAATTTAAATAAAACTTTACAAACATCATCATATCATTTATATCATATCTCCTTAATGGATGTTATGTGTTTACATGGAAACTATGCAAATTTATATCTTTAAATATTAAGTAATAAAATAGTGACATCTCTTATTACCAAACATATACACTTCTTATAACATTATTCCTAGCACTAAATGCACATCCTAATATGTTAACAAGTGTTATGCAAATCAAATCAAGAAAAAAGTCTTCTTTTTAAAATACAAAATTTAAGAGAAAAAAGTAATCATTCTATAAATACACATCACATTAATGTGCTATCATATCCTTCCGTAAATATATGTACTTAAGGGTTTAATCAAGGATTTAAAAATGGAAATAAAATACAAAAGTAGAGAAGGCTAAAACGTTCATTAGCCAAGGAAGCTTCATGTATAAATAGAGGTCATAACCTTCACTTCCTCACAACAATTCACTTTCCATTTCTACCATTTTTTTCACTTCCTTAAAGCTCTTCTCCTTTATTATCTTCCTCCACCTCCAACAACCCTCCATCCAAACCCACACCCGAACCCTACCATTACACACACACCCCTACACGTTCAAGTACACTTCCACCAACCCATACCCACCCCCTAGCCTCACACCCGAGCCATACCCTCCTCCCTAAGCCACACACCTCCCTAGCAGAGCATACACCCCCTCTCAAAGCTCACACACACAAAAAAAGAAGGAAAATAAACAAAGGCAATAGTTCGTGACATTTGCAGAGGAGCACGCTAGTTCATAGAAAAGTTTGATGGAGTGGAAATGAAGGCGAGAACCGCTTTTTAAATCATGTTTTGTTATGTTATAATAATCATGATTATCCCGTTTATACGTTATGTTAATTGCCACCATTGGTAATATGGACATTTGGCTGAAATGAATGTTTGAACGCGTTGGTTGGATAGTTGAGTTGTGATAATATACTTAATAAATGTTAATCACTATGCTATGGAAATGGATGCTATGTTATTGATGAATATTGAAAGTGATTATGCTCATTTGTGATTAAGTAATCCCCTTTGTTATAAGTGACCAATTTTATAAATATTGTATACGTTCGAATTATTAAGCCTATATTTGAATAGTGAAATTGAAATCAAAAATTGAAATTGAAATTGGTTTTGAATTGAAATTGGTTTTGAAATTGAAATCGATATTAAAGTCGAAATCGAAATTAGATTTGAAATTGGGTTTGAAATTGATTCTAATTTAAGATTAGAATTGATTTTAATTTAAGATTCATAAGCAGCCGCATAATATATTCACCAAAATAAATAATGTTCATATGACCTTGGTTGAATGATAGAAATTCGCCTAGAATGAGTTTTGGCCAATTTACTTCAACTTCTCCCCGAATAGCATATAATGCTTTATAGTTATTTGGATAGACAAGCTCATACGAGCCAGTATGAGGTAGAATTGTGTGCATTAAAGCTCTATGCATTATTCTGGCAGTAGGTCGTAATGCAATAGACTTAAGCTCGGTCATGTCACCTTCTAGGAATCAATGACTTACTTCATCTCTCTCGCCTACGACAGCATTTAATTCTTGTAACTCAACACCTCTTGTCGGAGTATGAAGAATATGAATGATTCTATCTAAAGAGAGAAACACGTGTTGCCCACATACCAAACTCCAAATGCAATTGTCACGATTGCATGGGTTTTGATGGCCTAAATTCAAGTTCGCATAGAAAAGTTTAACCAATGTATGATTTATCTTGATATTGTTTTGATTATGATCTAGAAGTGATTCTAGATGGCTTCTTCTTGCTAATTCTTGAATCCTATACGACGTAAAATCAGGAAAGACAACAAAAGAACCTTCAAAGAATCGAGCTTCTTTTATCTTATTCCATCGTTGAACTGCAGTTGCATCGTATAGCCATTGAGCGATGTGTGAATCAATTGGATCGGAGGAAGAAGAAGCATGCCTAGATCTCTTTGTTTGACGAGAGGCTATTTGAATTTATCAAAGAATTGAATAAATTTGGAAAAATTTGGGAACTAGGGTTTTGGAATTCTATAAAATGGAGGTAAAAGTAAAAAGTAAAAGAGGAAGTAGAGGGTTTTAGATTTAAGAAATAGGTAAAAAGGTGTAAAGGTACGTTTCAGATGTGAATTCAGTCGACTGAACGATTGTGGTCAGTCGACTAAACAATTGTGGTCAGTCGACTGAACGATTGTAGTCAGTCGACTGAACCACAATCCTGAGAGTTCTATTCTAGAATTAGTCGACTGGTCTAGTCGACTGAATAAACGAATATGCTCTCTGTTTTATCATTCATTCGACTGGTTGCATTCGATTAGTTGACTGAATAGTGTATGAGAACATACAGTATGCAGTTTCAGTCGACTGATCGGATTTCTTCAGTCGACTGAATAAGTCTTTCAACATATTCGGTCATATTTGAAACACAAACAAGTAACATATTATATATATAAACAAAATGTATAAAATATAAGATTAAAGAACAATTGTAAAAAATAGACAAAAAAGAAATTATTTGGAAGAGGAAGTTGATGAAGACTTGGAGTTTGTCGGTTCATCCTTTGTCTTCTCTACATATGGTTGTAGTGGCGACCAACGATTTTCACATTCCCATTTTGCATTTGTTTGATTTGTAATCCGAGAAAATATGATAGTTCTCTCATATGTGACATTTCAAATTCATTTGTCATGATAGTCGAAAATTCCTGACATAATTTTTCATTTGTTGAACCAAAAATAATATCATCAACATATATTCGAATAATTAAAATATCTTGTTTAGTTTTCTTAATAAATAATGTTTGATCAACTTTCCCAATTTCAAAACCAGATTCCAATAAATAGCTTTTAAGTCGGTCATACCAAGCACGAGGTGCTTGTTTTAAACCATATAAAGTTTTCTTAAGTTTATAAACGTGATCTGTAAATTTCTCATGAGTAAACAGAGGAGGTTGTTCAACATTAATATTTTCTTTTATAAAACCATTTAAAAAAGCACTTTTAACATCCATTTGATATAATTTAAAGTTATGAAAACATGCAAAAGCCGGTAGAATACGTATAGCTTCTAGTCTTGCAATTGGAGCAAACGTTTCTTCATAGTCTATTCCCTCTTCGGATTATAACCTTGTGCTACTAATCAAGCTTTATTTCTGGTAATGTTACCTTGTTCATAAGTTTTTTTTTCTTCTGAAAACCCATTTTGTACCGATGACTGATTGATCACTTGGTCTAGGAACTAATTCCCAAATTTCGTTTCTTTCACATAGATTTAGCTCTTCTTGCATAGCTATAATCCAATAATCATCAGTTGAGTCTTCCTTAATATTTTTTGGTTCTATATTAGAAAGAAAAGCTATATGGCCCATTTAATTTAATTGATGTCTTGTTCTTACATTTGAATTTACTTCTCTAATTATATTTTGAACATGGTAATCTCTAAGAATTCTTGGAGAAGATCATACTATATTATCATTATTAATAGTATTTACATTTTCTAGAAACATCAAAATTATTATTTTGAAGAATAATATCATCATCTTCTGAATTATTTGCCAGAATTATATTTGTATTATTTTCCAAATTTGTAAATTTAGAAGAAGTTTTTACATTTTCATCGAATGAAACATGAAGTGTTTCTTCGATTATTTTTGTTCTTGTATTAAAAACTCGATAAGCCTTGCTTCTTTCCGAATATCCTATGAATATACCTTCATCGGATTTTGGATCAAATTTTCCAAGCTGATCTTTAGTATTAAGTATGAAACATTTTGAACCAAAAACTTTAAAATATTAAATATTTGGTTTTCTACTATTTAAAATTAATAAGGAGTATGTTTTGTTAAGGTCGAATAGAAACACGATTCAAAACATAACAAGCAGTTGCAACAGCTTCTGCCCAGAAATGCTTAAGGTAAAGTGCTTCCATTTAATAAAGTTCGTGCACATTCTTGTAATGTTCTATTTTTCCTTTCTACAACTCCATTTTGTTGTGGTGTTCTAGCAAAGGAGAAATTATGATTAATTCCTTTCTTGTTACAAAAATGTTTAAATGCTTCATTTTCAAATTCACCTCCATGATCACTTCTAATGTATTTAACTTTAAAATTCTTTATATTTTGAATTCTTTTAAAAAAATTAAAATTTTCAAAAGTATCAATTTTATGTTTCATAAAAATGGTCCATGTATATCTTGAAAAATCATCTACAATAACAAACACATATCTATTGTGATTGATAGATTGAACTTGAGCAGGTCCGAAAAGGTCCATATGTAATAGCTTGGTTTTAAGACTAGAATTTTCTAATTCTAAAACTTTAGTACTAGACTTTAAATCATTTACTTCAACTGATAAAATATCATTTTTATTCTTCTGAATTTCTAATGCCTGAGTTATCATAGAAAGGTGAGAGGCTAAATTAGAATTAGATTCTTGAGATTTTTTGTGACGCCCCACCTCTATACCCACGCTAGCCAAGAACACTTCTGTGAATGCTGTCGACTAGCACGGAGAATAAGGCTGTTGAGGAGCGACCATCTGTATAATTGCTTTGTGCGAGTACCGATATGCCAGATAAAAATATAACTTTTCATTTCAAGAGGAAATCCGACATACCGACACAAACTCAAAGCTACTACACAATGGCAATAATATCTTCGGAAACAAATATAGGAATAAACATAACATAAATCAGTCACAGACAATTCATATCACAAAGGCGGAAATAGATATGAATACCACACTAGAAAGTGTACATCAGAGTAGTGGTCTAAAAAGATCCACAATATCACAAAAGAGTAGTTACACGAACTACACAAAAGAATAAATATACATTAAGGAGTCTATATCTCAAATATAAACAACAAAATAACTACTAATCTAAGTAGTTAACCCAAAAGATCAGATGATAGTCCGGTAAGGAGTCAAGCAGAAGCACCTGTAACATCCCGGTCTGACCCGAGTATTATTTAATAAGAAAATAATAAACGGATCAGTCTAGCTATAAATATCAGATGAAGTGATATATAATAAGAGATATGACATAAACATATAATAATCACAATGCCAAGTTGTGATATATAAGTAGCTGATAATCAACAAGAGATTAATCAATATCACAAAAATCTACACAAGAATCCAAGAAGTGTCATACTCTTTATTTTGTTCATCAAACCACAAATATTGACGATAATATCAATGTCAATCACAAAAGTCAAAGATGCACAAATTCCAGAAGACTACACAAGAAATCCAGAAATCACAAGGAAAGGATCAACGACGTCGTACAGCGGGACATCTGATGAACCAAATCACAAAGACATAGCACGATGCTAGTCTAAAACCTAAAATGATCGTCATGTTCAAAGAGAAGTGTCGATTACACTAAGCTAGTAAATATATGAGCTTAGCTTCATGTCCCATAACCACTAGCTTAACTTAAATATTTACGAACAAATTGTAGATCTCCACTAGAAAATTGTCACAAGAGATTCAATCGAACAAGTCCAAGAATTAACCGACGAAGTAAACGCAAGCGTTTCATACCACTCGTTTTACTAAGTCGTTTAATTAGGTTTCTCATACGAGTGAGGTAAAGGTTTGTATATACTAATAGATTGGAAAACGGTTTTATAAACGAATTTGGTATTAAAATAGTATTGAAATCGTTTGAGGAAAGAGTTTTGATATTTACTACTAGTATAGAAAACCTTTATATTTTTAAAGTGACAAATCACGAAGAAGATTGTAAGAACAATCAATCACAAAAATTCACATACGAAGACGTGAATAAAATCTAATTAAATCGATAAAGGATCCATCGAAATGGATATTCAAAAATCCTTAAAAAGAGTCATCAAAGTCATGATAGATGATAACAACAAATAGGATTATCACGAATCGATTTAAATTGGAAGTTCAATCCAAAAAGGCAAATTGGACTCAAACAGCAGGTTCAGTCGACTGAACAGAGTTTTTCAGTCGACTGACCCTGTACATGGAAATTTTCCAGGTTCAGGAAACTTTCTGTTTCCAGTTTCAGTCGACTGTGCAGAGTTTTTCAGTCGACTGAATCATGCCTGGAAACTCTCGGGTTTCAGGTTCAGTCGACTGAACATAGATTTCAGTCGACTGAATCATGCCTGGGCTGTTTTTCAGCCTTATACAAATGAAGAGCAAACTCTTCCAAAATGCACCCGAACGAACATTGCCTCTAAGGGTTTATGCCAATCGGCAACCCGGCCCTATATGCTCCTCGATGCATCACCAAAAGCATGATCAAACATCCATAAAAGGATTTCACACAAATTTGACTTAAAAGCTCAAAAATTGGAATATTTACAAAACCAATCCAAATCAAGAGCAAATGCACATGAAGAAGTGTTAGGAATTTATACCCAACAACCAAAGATAATAATAGTCATAGATGTGAGATAAAAATCTCACCTTTGCACTAAAATTTATGAAGATGAAGCTTGAAAGCAAAAGGGGAATCAACCACTCTTCAAATCCAACTCTAGAAGCTTGAATCTAAGCTTTAAAGAGAAACATTCCCAAAATTAGGTTTAGGAAATTTCTGAAATTGAATGGAGAAAGAGTTGGAGAAGAAGAAGGAGAGAAGCTTACCAATGGGTTCTTCTTGAGTTTGGAGCTAGGAATTTGATTTGCAAGAGAAACTAGGGTTTTGGAGTTTTAATTTCCAATCTCTCCCACCATTAAAGCTAAGAAAACTGAAATGAGAAGAGAATGAGAGTGAGTGGGGAAGAGTGGCTCAGATTTGAGCATAAGTTAACATAGGGCTGAGCCCAAACCAAACCCAAAGTAAAAAGTAGCAGAAATCAACTTTCTCCAAACATATCGAAGCTTATACTCAAAAAGGTCGCAAACGGCATTTTAAACTCAATGGGACTGGTCCCGAGCCCTAATTCGACCGTATACAAAAAGTAGCTTTTCGTACTAAAATCCGACTAATGATAAAATATTTAAATAAAATATTTAAATATAAAATCGATAAATATGCGGGTTGTTACATTTTTCAAGTTCTTCTTCGAGAATTTTCTTTTCATCTCTAAGCATACTAATTTTTAATTCAGATCTATTTAGTTTTTCTTGTAACTCCTTATTATATTTCTTAGTCTGTTTTACAAAATCTACTAGTTCAGAATTAAGTTCAACTAAATCTTCAAAACTTAGTTCACTTACATCATCATTTGTAGCCATAAAGCATACATTTGCTTACTCTGTGTCACTATCACTGTCGCTTTCAGATGATAAAGAATCTGAATCATTTCATGTTACAGAAAATGCTTTCTTCTTGAAATTGTTCTTCTTGAATTTGATTTTCTGTTTTTCTGGACAATCTTTCTTCATATGACCCTTCTTATGACATTCATAACATTCCATGACAGATGATGATGGTTTATTGCTATTATTGTTGCTAGAATTATTTTTGCAACTCTTTCCCTTGTTATTCTTTTTGAATTTCAAAAACTTTTTGAAATTCTTAGCAATAAATGCCATATCCTCTTCATCTGAGTCAAAGTCATCTTGTTCTGCTTGAAATGCTAGATTCTTCTTATCTTGTGCTTGAACTTTCTTTGCTTGCAAATTTACTTCATATGACATTAGATTTCCTATTAACTCTTCTGGTTTCACAGTTGAAAGATTGTTTGCTTCTTCAATAGCTAGGACCTTTCTTTCCCATTCATCCGTTAAAGAGTTTAGGATTTTTAATACTATATCAAAATCGAAGAATTTTTCTCCTAGTGCTAACAGTGAATGATATATATCTTGAAATCTAGAATACATGTCATTTATATTTTCATTTGATTTCATTTCGGAATTTTGAAACTGATTTTTCAACATTGAAATTTTGCTTTGTTTGACTTTGTTAGTTCCTTCATGAGTTACTTTTAGAGTTCTCCATATCTCATAAGCATTTGTGCACATACTAACACTATTATACTCATTTCTATCTAATGCATAAAATAGCATATTCATTGCTTTTGCATTTGTAGTAGCATCAGTTTTCTGTGTAGCAGCCCAAGTTGAAAAATCTTCTGTTGGAGTTGTATATTCATTTTGAGTAATGTTCCAAGTTTAAAAACCATTTGATGCATATATATTCTCATTCTAGTTGACTAGTAATTATATTTCATGCCATTGAATAGTGGAGGTCGTGCAGTAGATCGATCTTCAATAAAACTAGTGTTAGTGACAGTGCTTGTGATATTGTTATTTTCCATATTAACTAATAACAAATTATCAAATAACTGTGTGATGGTTATAGGATGACCTTGCTCTTATACCAAATGAAAGTGGCTACTATGTGGCTAGCTATCACTTAGGATCGTGTAATATGAAATATTATTAAATCTGAATGCGGAAATAGATGATAATAACAAAGCAAATAAAATGAGCACACCTGGACTTTTTATACTGGTTCGAGCTTCCCGTTCTACGTCCAGTCTCAGACTTTCCTTTGGAATTTCTCACAATAACCCTCTCTTAACCTGGAGGAATAGGTATACAACACCTGAACAACCGAACATGATTTTTCCGCCTCTAACAACCGAAAGAGGACTTCACCCGCCTGAACAACCGAACAGGACTTCAACAGTTTTAATAGAATTGCTTTGACACTATGTTTTATTAATAATACTAATTTTTCTTTGATAGTACAACCTTCCTATAATCTTTTGTCAAGTGTATATGTCTATATAAAGATTTAGAAAGGAAAATATTGCTTCAAAAAATAAGTTAATTGATTCAAAGATTCAAGCAATATATGAAAGTTGTGATCCCTTTTTAGAATACAGAGATAGTAGAAATAAGATCAGAAAGTAATCAGTATTTTTTTTTATTTGTGAAGTGGATTTTGTGTGTTTGTATAATAGCTAAAGAGCTGCAACCGTTCATAAAGAGTTCTGATCAACATAAGCAGCCATACCTCTTCATATTAGAACTTGACTCGTGGCAAAAGAAAGTGTCCATTTAGAAAAAATAGCTATTGGAAGAAGTCAGTCGACTGACCCAAAACGATCGGTCAACTGAATGTTCAAAGTTGTTTAAAAACAGAGCGTTTCTGTACAGCTGTACAGGTTCAGTCGATTGGCCATGTACGGTCAATCGACTGACCTGACAGTCAAAGCACAATTTTCACATATTTCAAAAAGTTTAAAGTTTTAAAACAAATTAACTACTTGAGGATAGATTTTAACATTTCTAAGACTAAAAAACTTCAATAAATCAACATACTATATGCAGTTTTGTAGCCTTGTCTCCTTTTGTAGTTTGAATAGCATAATTCCTTTTCTTTTTGTCGCTTATCCATATAGTATAATTCATTGTTTTGTCATGAATCAAAAATATGTGATTCAACATATACAACATTTCTTTTTAAACCCAAACTATCCTATACTTATTTTTCAACTATTTTGAAAACTGATTTCCACTTTACAACAATTTTTCAACTGTTTTACAAACTAATTACTATTTTGCAACTATTTAACTATTTTATAACTATTTTATAATTACTTAAATATTCTTCAGCTATTTTACAACTACTAACTATTTTACAACTACTTATCTATTTTATACTTTTCAAGCTATTTTCTAAATTCAAGTTGGTCAGAGTGCAAACTGTTTATAATTGAAGTGATAACCCAAATGGAAATTGAAGCAATTGTGAATAGGTGAATAGAATCAAAATGAAGATAAATACGTAGGATGTACATATATTATTCTATTCGCACAACGATTTGATCCAGGTTCAAACATAGAATTTCGAGGTAGTATATCGATCCGAGTTGGGATTTTTCACTCGATTTTCGACGGCGAACCATGGATATGGATTTTCGATTGGTGTTGGAAATTCTCTATCATAGTATGGCTATGCAAGAAGAATGACGGTTTCTGATCAAGAAAATCAGATCTGAGTATGCACTAGGAAGTCGGGTGGACAATACTAGTTTGTAAGTGAAATTGTGTGATCGAGTGAGCGATCAGATTTGACGTTGCGTACAGATGATATATGTGTATCGTATGTGCTAGAATGAAATTGATATTGGAAATTTTGAAAGGAAAAGCAAAAATGGTTTTGAAATGGAAAGTATATTTTGAAAAATATATTATGAATAAAAGTGGAAGTTTGGATATCACTATAATTGAAATTCATTTTATAAGAAGGTAGGAATGTGGCAAGTAAATTTATAAAAGAAATCAAACTCGAATATTTTATTTGGCATAATAAATGTTATATATATACGGTAACTGTAACATCCCGCCTTTTTGCATACTTTAAACCGACACACGTGCCAATTAAAAGCATACGCAAGGGCGGATTGTTATGGGGTAAATAAGAAAAACCGAGAAGAAATAAAACAAAATAGAATCTCACAGCGGAAGGATAAAATATAATAATAAATATACAGTTCATAAACGGTTACAAAACAGTTAATTCTTCTTTATACAATAAATATCAGAGTTACACATACCAATACAAACAATGCAGCGGAACAGTATGAGTGTGGTGCAATACTATAGATAATAATAATACGACTCCTTCGTATTCGTCCTTCAAAGCTAAAGTCTTCGATCCTGAAACGCTCGGACTGACCCGAGCGAATTTGAAATGACAAAAACACTCGAGTCAGAACTAAAAGATCTTATGTGAGTTAAATTAACAGAAATAAATATGAGTACAGTAACTCAAGAGATGTTCGGGATTTACATCTCCTAAGGATCCGTTAAACTATTTACTATGTAGTATATTGCGCTATTATAATAGTGTCTATTTATAAAATAAACTTACTTTTTAATAGCGTTAAGGGGTTACCCATATAGCCCTTAACACAAATAATGCCAATAGTCTATACAGTACCGTAATACCTCCTGATCGGGAAGCTACTAGAGGATACTCCATAGGTACGACACAAATAGAAACTCGTAGTAAAGGCTCGGTATGGTAGGTGACACGGCACAACTTGGCAATGCCAGGGTAGATATACCAATTGCTATCCAGGCTGGTGGAAACGCGTAGCCGCAGTTACCGCCCACCTCGGACTAACTCCCCAAAATCAAAATATAGAAGTGGCCACTGAATAAATCCAAAATCAAAGTATAATATCGAAGAGGAGGGTCCGATCAGAGGAATGACCTCATTGGCCTGAGAATCGCTCCTGTTTTAGCCACCTTATGCCAACTCACGGGAGTCGGGTCCACGTATTTACCTTACAGGAAACGTCGCCACCACCTACTTCATTCTGGAATCTCCACCGCGTACACGGTTAGTCAAAGTGGTTTTCGGTATCGACAGAGAGTATGTCCATATCCGATCCCGGTCTCTTTGCCAACCCATCGTTATTATAACACCGCGGTCATTTAAAAATAGGTTATACTTTAAAAATCAGAATAAACATTCCATTTCATAACCATGAATACGATATCATTTCAAAACCCAAAACCATATTTTATCACTTATCCCAAATATAATTCTTTTCCAAAATCATAATGCTTTAACTTCGTAACGTCTGAAAATCAAATATTTTCAAAGCATAATATTTTGAAAATCATAATTTAAAACCATAACTTCTAAAAACTTGAATGGTTTGGACATTCAACGGTATATGAATTAAATGGTTTAACTTAAATGTTACTTTGTAAAGAAAATAGTTCTCATGGCTTTACAAATACATTTCTTTATTAAAGTCTAAACCAAAATTTATATTATCTCTCTCAAGTTCCAAAACCACTTCAATTTATTTATATATACGTATATCCATTTTGAGTATCAATATTTCAAACTAAAGTTGGATTTTATGCTTTCAACAAATCAATTGTTCTATTAATTAGTCTTGAATATTCATATAAAATCCATAAATAATAAGACTTCAATTTCTAGTAATAAAATATATATATTTTTCCCAATTCAAATTATACTAGAATATTCATTTCAATTTATTTTGGGAAAAATCCAATTATAAATATCATATCTTAAAATTTCCAAGCTTAACATTTAAACATATGATATAAATTATTAAACTCCATTTTCTTAATTTTCTTCCATTTTTAATAAAGATTTTTATACACCTTTTAATTTCAAAATTTTCAACTTCATATGTATATATATATGGAAGAAAAATATTTATACAATATAAAATTTAAGATTATTATAAACCGTATTCCATCCAAACCATAGAAATCACATTTAAAACAGTTATATATAGACCGCGGTGCCTGTATATAATTTTCTATCCTATGGTCAAGTGATACGGATATTTATCATTTCAATCCGCAAGTTAAAAGATATAAAATTTTGCGGTTGTATATCATTTCAAACCACAATCCCGAATGAAATGAAATATGCATGATAATTTGCAATTTAATGATATACAATAAACATCCATTCATCAACATCATCCATCATCCAAATCGCAATCATCAATCAATATCAATCAATAACAATATTATTTTTGGTACTACATAACAGGTAATACTGGCAATTTTATTCAAATTAAATTTAACAGCTATTAATCTACAGTCTATATTCAGTAATAAATTATATAACTGTCAACTAGTAGTTCATATACAAACAAATAAATTTTAACTGTAAATTTATACGCAATAAATTAATTAAATTAACAGTTAAATTAAATAAATGCAATTCAACAGATATGAATAAAATAAACATGTCAAATACTTATAAATAAATTTCTATTCATTTCTAAAATTAATTTAAACAAACATAAAAGCTTATAGTAGTTGTGAGTGGGTTAAAACACTCACCTTTTGAATTTAAATCGAATTTAAATTCGATTTAAACCCAAAAATTCGCCCTTTTCGGAATTCGTCCAAACCAGCGTCATCAAATCCGGAATTAAATTACGATCCTAACAAAAGAAATTTCGTGTGAATCCGACTTCGTATGAGAAAATTATGGCGAAAATGATGATTGAATTCAAAATTGAAAATAAATAAAACGACACACATTCATCACTTACAAATATATGTGCCTCGAGAACATTAACATATTTTTTTTTGTGGAATTTTTCTGAAGTGTTTGCATTTTCATTGAAATTTGGATTGAAGTAGATCTAGGTTTTGCAACCATTTGAGGAGGAGAAGGAGATGAAGAAATGAATATACAGCAAATGACAATAGGATGGGGCTAGGGTTTATAACTGTATATATATATTAAATTTCCAAAATTTAATTAAATTTACTTTCCATTATTTATTGTCAATTAGATTGATTTATCATTGGATTCATATTTCAATATGTAAATATTCCCAATTTCATCTTCACTTATATTTACATAGTTTCTAAATATTAAATTTCAAATATTACTTCATTTAACGTTACGTATTTATTATTTATTACTTGCTGCAGTTGATTATCAATTATACTTAATATACTAAATAGATGGTAAATTTTGAATACTTGTTATCATTAACGTTTTATTTCCACTTACAAAATAAATGAAATTATTACATAAACTCCCTTAATTAAGTCAACCATTATCTTATATAACTTAACTGGTAATATATATACCCAATTGCCCTAATTGGTTTATAGTTATCAGCTAAATACATACTAACTTGTAAATAAATTTGTTTAATTGCAAATGGATCCGATCAAATTTAATAGATTGAATAGATGGGTAAGCAAATAATAAATTTTCCTTTTTGTCAAATTCAAACCCATTCCTACTTAATTATCAATTACAATTTATTACGAAACATTGATTTTATGCAGTTACCTTTTATTTGCGTAGTATTACATCAATTCCTATAACCTTGGATTCATTCCCAATTCACCAAATTCAATTAATTGCACTTTACAAATGTGTTTCCAATATATAGGTATTGCCCAAGTTAAATTTATTAGCTAACTCATATTAAACAAATGACTTATATGAATGATTAAAATTTTCAATTATCTCACTTTACTCCTAAACTTCTGTTATTTAATAATTATTGCTTAGAACCTGATTTTAATCTTCCCATTATCTATTTAATTCCTTCTAGAATCATAGCTAATATTTGTCATCCCTTCATTACCCAAATGTTCTTATCCCATCAAATTTTAAGTTATCGAAATATTAAATGTCAATTTCTTTAATTGCACTAAATTTATCTATTAAAGGTTGCACTTAACCCAAATACATAAAACTTGTCCAATTTCTCCTTAAATCAATAACCTTCATATACAAATATGTTTATCATAAATTTTATCTACTCTTCCTTTTTAGGTAATGTCCTATATTAGATTTCCATGTAATTTGCAATAAATCATACTCGTAGTTATATCACATTAAATGAATAAATAAGTGTTGACTCTATTCTTTTGATTCAACATTGGTTTACGTTATATTTCATAAATATTTCTACATACATCAGGATTTTTAAAAATGGTTGTAACGTGAAATCTCGTCTACTTCCCATTTTATATTTAAGGCTTCTAAAACCGATTCATATCATTTCTCTAGTCCAAAATTTATAAATATAACCTTAAATTTAATTTATTCCTATCGATGTAATGGTTAAACACAAATTTCACTTATTTGCAATAAATCCACAAATTGGATTTCAAATTTTCAAATAAATAAATAAATTTTAGTTTATCACTTCTTAAATACCCAAACGTCAATGCCTTAATTTAAACTGCATTTATTATAAAAATCCTCCATCTTAAGTGACAAATCAAAACTACCCTAACTGCACAAATCATCGTATTATAAAGATATTTACACTATCCTCCATTTATTACCTTCATTTATTTAAGGTAACCTTAAATTAATATCTATTGCAATGATTTCAAATTATTATTCCCCCATTCCTTTTTAATTCTAATAACGCCAAATTTAACCATTATATTCTCTTTATTTATGCGATAAATGCAATTATTGAATCTAATACTCCATTTAATTAATAGATCCTGCTTCCTAGAATCTATATCAACAATAGATCAAATATATACATAGAATTAGCCTTAACTTCACCTAAAAGAATTAGCTATTTCAACTACCGCACAAAACTACGCTACTGCACTATTTAATCAAATAAATTAATTGAACTTAAATCAGCATAAAGGTTATAAAATTATAAATGTAATCTTAATAAATTAATTTATTGATTTAGACTCTTTCTATACAGTAATTAACCTATTTGTGGGTATAAATAACTTTGGAATTATATTACATCTCATTAGTGCGCGTTTTATTTCCTATAACTTCTCCTTATTTAACTATACCCATTAGCAACCAAAAAAATTAAATTAGCTTTATTTTAATCTATTTCCCTTCTTAACTAAATAAAATAAATGGTTAACCTAAACACTTGTTATCCTTTGATATATTCAAATTCACTTCCAACATTTATTAACAAAATGTTGCCATAGGTTTAGATTTACATAAATAAATCATATGAATAGGTAGAAAAATTGGTAATCCGCAAATGCCCATATACACGCATTAATTACTACCTATTGTTAGAATCCATTTATTAATTTACTAGTTAATAACGGTCTTTTTATTTCTATTTACTACCAAACTCTCTATTTTATTATAGTTCCAATATATTAATACTTAGGCACATCAAGTGCTAGCCCTTTTGTTATTTATATTAAATTGGGTATGCACAAATAAGTTGTTAATTAACTATTTCTACAAAATTATATTCATACATTCAGTTCCATATCTTATAGGGTTAAATTCTAATTACTTACGCTTAATCTATCAATTTAATACTCTATTCAAACATGCATTTAAATTCTTTTTATTCTAAATAAATTTTATTAAGTGTTGACTTCCACTAATAGCATTCACCTTTATTACAACCAAAGGTGACATCTTCACTACTAATTTTATATTAATGAATCTCATTTTAGTTAATATTTTTTATTAATATTCTCAATTCAACATTTATTGATTTCTTAAAATTTACTTTTAACAAAAAGTGACAAATTACATTATCCAAATCTATTGTCATAAAATTTTATTGTTACACCAGGTTACAACTACTATACCAAATTTCTACATTTATTCTTAAACAAATTAGAAATTATATTAATTTAATTTATTAAATATTATTAATTTAACGGGTCGTTATAGTAACTACCCTTGTGAATTTTTAACTAGAAGATGTGTCTTTGAAATTATTTGAAGTATAAAAGGAATCTATATAAGTATGAAGTGACCCAAAGATTTTTCAAGATTATATATATCAATTTATACAAATGAATTTATGAGAATGATTTTGGGAAAAGGGTTTTGGAACCTATGGATTTTGGAAGGCTTTTGATTTTTGGAAAAAAAAATCAATTTTGGGAATTTGGAAAGCTAAGTTTGGAACTATCGATTTAAGATATCGATTTTGTGCAAAGGACATTTTTATGTGAATCATAAAGAGTATGATTTGAAAGATACTATATTTGCATAGCATAAAATGTTTTGAGATTGGCTTTGGAAAAAAAGTGCTCCCATGAAATGAACTTCTTAGGAGATCCATGGGGTGGTTCTGCCTTGAGCCTTAAGGGGGGGTCTAAATTGGATCTTGGGAGGAAGTCCAGACAAAATGAAGTTCCTGAGGATTTTGTGTGGGTAGAAAAATTCGAAGGCGCTGATGCCTACAGAGATATTTGAGTTATGTTGTGATGACTGTGAAACTCGATGTCACTACGATCTACTGCGGACCATAGCGCAAGTCGTGTGGCAGTGAGTGCCAACGGTCTATGTTTGATTTTACTGGGAGGGCAACGTAACATCGGTAGACTACGATCTATGAAGACATAGCGAAAGTCGTGTGGCAGTGAGTGCTTATGGGCTACATTGGGACTCGACTGATGTAGTCTGCTATCTGTGTGGGGAAGTTTCATTTGGCAGCGAAATTCAAGGGTGCTGATGGCTACAGTTAAATGGGATTTTTCCATGACGGTGACGTAAAACCTGGGTGTAGCTGCGATTTGTAGCGGGTTCCATGGTATAATCGAGGGGGGCAGGGTGCCTACTATTTTCTTTGGTTTTGCCGAGATGGCAACGTAACCATTGGGCTAATTGCGACCGTGGAAAGGGTGATGATTTCCAGAGCATTCTCACCAAAAATGTTTTCTATATTTTCAAAAATGTTTTTCAAGTATTTTCACTGGGTGTTGAAAACGGGTCTGATAACAGATGTCCAAAAATCCGGGTTATCACATTCCTCCCCCCTTTAGAACTTTTCATCCTCGAAAAGGATTGAAGCCAGAATTTTTAATTATATTGTTATTTATCGGTTAAGTTATCCTTTAAAAATCTTTAACTCTTTTTATTTAAATTTTTTATAATACTTTAAAATCTACATACTATTGCCAAAATAACTTTTATAAAAATACTTTTTATAACTCGGTATCTCAACAAGTCCATCCTTGTTCTCATAGAAATTAAACATATAATAATTAACTCAAAGGTCTTAAGCTAATTCACGTGTTAATGACAATTATTTTCAAAGGTTTAAATGTAAAAGTAATTAATTTGCGTAATGAAAAGTTTTCAAAGTAAATGTTAAAAAAAAGTAAATTGTTAACAAGTTCTTTAAAAACAAAGAAAAAAATTGGAAGCAAAATTTAGTTAACAAAGTTATTAAGCAAGTTGTTCAACAAAGTTTTCAAGCAAGTTCAAAGATTAAAATTCTTAAAGTTAAATGTTTTTTTAAATTGTTTTGGTATTGAATAATTAAATATTAAGTTAATTATTTAATTAAATTTCTAAGTATTTTTCAAAATTAAAGGATGTGATTAAGTAATTAATTAAGATACATGAATTATCATAAAATTTATTAAGGTTATAAGTAATTGAAGGATAATTACATAATGTAATATTAAAGGATAATTAATTAATGTAAGTAATTAAAGGATCATTAATTAATATAAGTAACTAAAGGTTAATCATTTATGTGAATGATTAAATGATTAAAGAGTAATTAATTAATTTCAATAATTGATTAAATGGTCTAATTAGTGTTAATTAAGCAAATTTTAAAGGTAATTAATTTATCTTGTAATTTGGATGATAAATAAATCTTGCTTATGGATGATTAAATTGTATTGAATGTTTGAATTAATGTCCCTAGTCTGATAATTTGTGATGTTCTGTGATATGATTTGTTTGGTTGAACTGGAGTAATGCGGATTATTTATTGTTGACGTATTGTTGTGTAAATGTGACATCATGTATTTAAATTTAAATTGTCTTCACTTAAACAACTTGGGTTAAGATGACATTGGATTCGAAGAGATCGGTGTCCGGTATCAGCAAATACCCGAATCCACTTCGATTACCAAATCTACAATAATTCTTTATAGATATCTTTTTAAAATTAAATCGGCTGGAATGGAATAATTTAAGTAACATGGCCATTTAAACTAAGTAACACTTTTAAATATTGTTTGATAATAAGTGATTGACTATAACCAGTTAAGAACTCGTAGTAAGGTACGAGTTACCCTGGTATTCAAATAAGTTATATAACTTAAAATTTCAGATTATATGGGTTTATTCACGCTGGTTTCCAGCCTGACCCGGGTGTTACTTTATTGTAATGCTCGGGTCAGACCGAGTATTACAGATTTTCAGGTTAGGACATTGTGGAGCTTAGGAGGCGACCTGGATGGAAGGAACGTATGGAGTATATTTCGCTATGTATTGGAGTTGTATTATTTGTTTTCTGAGACAAGTTGTTACAACTGTCCAGTTTATGTATGAATGGTTGCACTCTGATGTATTGTATGTAATTTGACAGATACAGCTTTTCTTTGTATAAATGCTATTATTTGATATTATATTTTGATCCGCTGTGAATGTGAGATTCTGTGTTTCGTTTTCTGTTTTTCTTCTACATCTTTTCTTCTTTCCCCTAACAAATCTGAGATTTCCGGTGTTTGATTGCTCGGCACTTCTATAGTGAACGTATTTGTGTCAAATCCTCGAGGTCGAAAGTTTCAAGTCATTACAAATTTCATATTCTTTTAATAATTAAAATATAACTCCTTTGATAAAAATAACCCTATTAAATGCTTCCCAACAGCGGGTTGTTACAATAGCCCTAGAACGAAATTTTGATTTACCAGCCGTAGAAAACAATAATTAGAAGCTTGAGAAATGAGATAAGTAACAATAAAAAAATAAAATGACAATCCTATCCATACTACCTTTACCTATTTATGAAATCCCTAGATTCGGTAATGGAAATAAGCGTTGCAAGCATAGAAATTTGTATCGGTAATATCCGCTACAAACCGAAATCAAAAAAGTGTTATAAAATGGTTTATTTATTGCAGTGTGTATTACAATTTCAACTTATTATCAACCGATACCATGTATAGAAATATTTGACATTATCAGTATTTACGGTAAAAAATTTGTAGTATTTCAAGCAATTATTGACAAAATTATTTATTGCAAATATTTGTTTGGCGGATATTTACCATTTTTTACTATTCATTTATTGTATGCTTATGGCAACTATTTTGATTTATCATCAACCAAATTTATGTATCTAATATTTGTCATTACCAATCTTTACAACAAAATTTCACTTATATATCAAACATTTACTAACCAAAATCATGTATGTCAAATGATTGTCCAATTATATGTGTAAACTGAAGTAATATTATTTCAGCCAAAATTATACCTATCAAATATTTGTCATTATCAATATATATATAGTAAAATTTCAGTTTACCTTTTCTTCTTTGATTTCAGGATTTTCTTTTCGTATTGTTGCGTGTTCTTCATGGTAGGAATCGTTGGTTGCCATCTTTGAATACTGAACATCAGGAAATTATTGTCAAGGACAAAATCATAGCATTTTAGCCTCAAGGACAGGCCTTCAGTATTTTTGCATGAAGGACAACTTTCTTTAGGTATCAGTTTTTAGTTATTGATAGCAGTTTTTAGGTATTAGTTTGTAGTTATCGGTAGCAATATTTAGGTATCAGTTTTTTGTTCGGTAGCAGTTTTGGAAGAATGTTTGTCCTTATGAATAATTTTGAAGCAATGTTTATCCTTATGATTAATTTTTAGAAGAATGTTTGTTCTTGTGGTTAAAAATTGAGATCATGTCCTTAAGGTTAAAAATATACAAATTTTTGTGCTTTAAATTAATTCCCTCTATTGAACGTTACCTTCTCCAAATTTGCAAATAACTTCCATATCTTTAGTCTTTGGAAATTAGGTTTTTATTTGAGTGAATTAGGGAAAATGACAAACTCTAAAAAAAATTAGACTGAAGTACACCAAGTTTCATTTTTAGACCAAAGGACAAATGCTAGTTATAATTAGCATTAATTCAACTTTTACACTATACAAAATGCTAGTTATATCTAACATTGTATTCGATTTTGTACTATACAAAATGTTAGTTATAACTAGCACTGTCCTTCTGCCTAGAAAACAAATTTGTTGCCCTTCGGTCTAATTTTTTTTCTTCTAAGTTCGTCCTTGTGCCTATTTTCTAGTTTTTATTTTAATTTGTTTTTCGATTGTGAATTGTTTTTTCTATTGACAATTTCTTGGACTTGTAGTTTGTAAACTAAATTTATGAATTAAGGTTTTTTTTCGACTGGCAGTTTCTTTGATGGCAAGTTTAAGAGATTTTGAGTTTTTTTTCCTTTTTGTAAAATCGCATAACGATGGATTGTGAATATGAAAATCATTTGTGAAGAATGCAAGTTGTTATTGTGGTAATATTTTTTAAATAGTTTATAATCAAAGATCTATTTTATAAATTTTCATTGAAAAGGATTTTGGCTACCATTGTCGTTAATTAGAAGGATGTGGGTAAAAAAAATTCTAATAATAATTTACACCATGCATCTCAATAACTTGGGGCGAAAGCGCTAGTTTTTCCTGCATACAACGACCCGAATACGAAACCCATTATCAAAATTCAATGTCAAAACTTTTGAACTATCAGTCAAAACCCTTGGGCATACATCTGTCGTATTCTTTTATTTGGCAACTTCATCTTCTGCCTCGTTAAACCCAACAAAATCACTATACTACTTTTTGATAAAATTGGGGTAGTTTGTCGAAAATGGAAGGAAACATGTAGCTCAGAAACAGCGGATAAAGAAACTCGAATTCTATGGGAGGAAAAATCTAATGTAATGTTGATATTCCCTTTTTTGTACGTATTTAATGGATATAATTTTCTCATGTAGTTGAGTGATTATTATTGCATACGTCTTATCAATTTTTTTATTTTGTCATCTTAGTTTTGAAAGTTACATGATCGATTTATCAAACTGATTGGAGGAGCATTTCTCTACGACGTACGTAGAATAATTATTTGGCCGGAGCTTTTTTGTTCTTCCTAATGGTTTAAGATTTTTTTTTCAATTGTTAATCTTCTTTCCATTGAGATTATATTTATGGTGAAAAATAGGCGGTCGAAGTTCGATTTAAAGGTTACTTTTGTTTACTACCCCAAACGCTGAATATAGAAAAATTGGGGATTATTACTGCACTTCACTTTTGATATGAGAAGTCAATTTTCTTTAAACAAAATTTTAATACCATGGGTACTAACAAATATCTAAATCTAAAGTATTTTAGCCTCTGAGACAACCTCTTAAAAATTTGGCTGCATTTGTTTTTAGAAAAAAATGGCTTAATGCTTAACTAAACAAGTGATAAGAGCCTGTTAAATTGTTTGTTTTTAAATAAGTGCTTTCATTAAGCTCTTTTATTCACTTAATTGAATAAGCAAAATTTTAATGCTTATTGTAAGTGCTGATCACTTATTGCACTGCAATTTTCAATTATACCCATATGCGACATAACATGTAACTATTTTATAAAGTTTTTTCTAATTATATCAAATAGTTAGAAAAGTTCACGTATAACATCAATTTTATTTTTAGTTCTATCACCTTCTGTGGTGAGGTAATTTTTTCCTCATTTTTTTTGATTTTAATTTTATAATATAGTTTTCAATCAGTAGAAATATACTAAAAACCAGCGATAAAAAAATTGATGACATCCTAGCAACGTTTGCATATAATTGGAAGTTAAAATATGATAATTTATAAATTGTTTAATAAGAATGAAAAAGAAAACGAAATCTGTAATACAAGTGTGAAAAAATATAAATAAATAATTTCGACAAGTTGAACGTTACCGATTTATATTAAGATATATGAAAACTTAAATAAAATATGCAATACATATATGGAAACTCGACATTTTAAATAAATATGAAAAGTTGGACAAAATTGTCTGATGTTTCCCTAATAATTTATTTCGATACGTTTAACATATACACACACATACACACACATATATTTATATACACATATATATACATGTATATATACATACATATATACACAAACACACACACATATGTATATATATAATGTTGAAAATATTAATTAATAATCCAAACACACCACAAACTTCAAATTTATTATAATAAAATATTTTCTTCTCGACCAAACATTTATAAAATATATCCACGTCATCAAATTTACTATTTTCGATATGTTCTGTACATTTGATAGTACCTATACATGTGAGCATTTTTTAATATAAAATATAAGTTATAAAACAAGATGATTTAGTGTGCTTTGTATGGCAGTTACATGAAAGAATAATTAACTTTATCTTTGAGGGGTAATATTGTCAAAGTATTAAGTTATGTTCACAAAAGAAATTCCTAAACAAACAATATTTTAAGTATTCAGCCATCATCATTCAGCAATTGTTATTCAGCATCTAGTGTTCAGCCTTCAGCCTTCAGCATTCAACACTTTAAACAAACGATACCTAAGTTATGAGGACACGACGGATAAAAATGATACTATATAATATCATTATATGAAATTATTATGCAAAAAGAAAAACATCAGGTACAAAATGGAACTAAGTTGTATCGTTTGACAAAATAATGCTATTATAAGGTAAGATCAACTATTATATGATAAAATTGAACGTAAATTTATATCCTTCTTTTAATTCATTAAATACGAAACTGATACTACACAATAGCACTGTCATTCTCATCGAATTTTTATCCTTCTGCTATATTTAATTGAAAATTTTGTCATTCTCACTAAAAAATTGATGAATTTTATCCTTCGTACTATTATTCCGAATAAAAATAGACCTCTCATAAAATTATAATTTAAACTGTCCAATTTGCCCCTTTTTACTTTAATTTCTTTAATATTTATTAATCTCCTTTAATCTTAAATCTAAATCAATAGTCAATGGAGAAGTCAAACTCATCTGCAGATGAGATTTCAAAACGAGAAAGAAACAAGGTTAATTCAAAACTTCCATAACATAGATTTTGTTCAATAAAACAATCAGATAATTATTTTTAAAGTTTCTAGGGTTTCGTAGGTAGGGTTTAACATGTTTGTCGATCAAAAAAATCAATGTATAGCCAATATTTGAAATAAAGTTAGGGAGGGGACGACCGAAATAAATAATTTAATTCGACGGTCCTCTGTCATTTAACTTTTTTATTTCGGCAGTCTAGTGTTGATTTTTTGGTTTTAGTCCGGTATATACCCATCGAATTTCATACTTTTTTAAATTAAAATTGAATCTATATTTAGTTTTTCCTTATATATTTTTTTTGTTCTCATCATTTGTCTATTTATTTTTATAAAAGCAGGGAGGAGGAAAGAGTTAATTTGGTTGTTTACTTTTTACCATAAAGTTTTTTAACCAAGGACAAAAGAGGAAAAGATGCTAAATTTAATTAAAGACTTTGTACCTCTCATATCAATTTTATTAAACATGGAGTAGTCATATAATTTTGATCCCCTCATATCCAAAAATGGAGTGGCGATAACAATACTCAAAATTTATTTATTTCTCATCGCATTCCATCGGACATATGATCTGCTCTTGACAAAACATTGTAACAAAAGAAATCACCAATGTTACGTACCATCAATCTCATATATATACACCACGATTATTCCAAATATCCTGCGATGTGGGACTTTTAAATCGTCCAATCCACCACCAACTCCATTTACAATGTGAGCCACACCTAACACTAAACAAACTGGATAATGTAAATAAAAATATCTTGAAGATCCATAACACCAACAACAAAGTCATACATAAAAATATATATATCATGTAATATAATTATATATTTTCGTTATCGCTATTGCTAATTAGAGGAATTTAACAATTTGATCTGGCATATTTTTGTGACTGAGCCATAAATAGCCACAAGAATATGTTTTATGCGCACAATTGAGGTTCCACCTTTCATTAAACTTTGTCTCTAATCTTACTGAAGAATCTTTCAGATATTCCTTTATGTTCTTAGCGGTCTCCTTCCCTGAAATATAATTCAGAAATGTCCTTTTCCATTCATGGTTCTTGGAGAAAGCTGCAGCCATGTATTCAGAGTTCAAGTTGTCCTCATCTTATCATTTTTTTTCGTGTTTCTCTTTGGTGCCGTAACCATGGATTAATATATAATGTAATACTTCTTATTATATGTTACTAAATGGAAAGCTGAAGGTGTTTGATATTAAACACGAAAATGATTAGGATAGTGACACATAAACATGTAAATAAACATTATACGTTAGTAGTATAAATCCATATTTTGATAGATCAAATTATATAGTTGTATCAAACCACCCCCGGAAATAGATAATGTCTGTTTTTAGCCGTGCTATTTCAGTGGATGCACATACATACATGATTAAATACTTATAATTGATTTATTGCATATGGAAGTAGTTTGGAATACCTTTGTAGAATATGTTGAACAAAACATTAGAAACTTGTGTAATTAACTATATATTCCTTATATGACATGAGGTACCCTAAAATATGCATTTTCTGTGGTCAAATTGAAGCAATATCAGTTAATTTTAATATAGCGAAAACCAAATAGTTACCAAACATATAGGCCTAACTTGAATAGGTCGAATGGGTTTTGTATGCTTAAACTCTATCAGAGGCGTAGATGACCTCAATTTTTTTAGCATCTATAATAGTTCATGTAATATGAAACTTCAATTGCCGGTACAATGATTTACGTGTACTTCACAATTTATTATGGATATTCTTAATGAAGGATATAAATTAGTTTTTTCCCCTTCTTCCGTATATATCTTTTTTAAGAACTTAGATTTGGATACAATTTGGATAACATCTAACCTCAGTTCGATAGCATAATTTATAACTATCTCAAACAATTTGGATAACATCTAATCTGAGTTATGTTTGGAATCTTTTGATATAAAAAAGTTTTATAGGACGATAAACATTACCTTGATCTTTCATCAAAAAATTTCTCCTCTTTTAACTAACTATATCCTATATTTAAATGCATGTAGTATGATGTATAACACAATTTTATGTGATAATGATAATTTTATTCAATAATTTTGTTTTATTGAAATCGAAATTCATTGCTCTTTAAGTGATAACAGGCAAAGTGGTGGAAATTTGCAGGCATAGTCAGCAGCCGAGGATTCAAAATTTGTTCCTTTGACTTCAGAAGAACCTGTGTTTGGTTCAGTCCTCCTGTATGTTTTTACCTTTTATTCATCACGATCATCTATGTACATATTTAAGGCCCAAAATTTAAAAATACAAATAAAAATAAAAATATGGTTACTGGGTGTCCGGGACCAAAGATTATGGCATGCATACAGACTAATGGATCTAAGCATGCAATCCGAAGTCCATATGAGTGAGCGTTCAAGCAAAAAATGAATGACCTAGTCTCTACTTGCATCCACGGTTCACATACTTTCAAACTAAGTCCATGAAATTTGTTTACATTTATAATTTACATTATGTGTTGGCAGTTTCATGTCAATCTATTTCCTTCTTCGTGTGGCTTTATTAACTGGTTAAAGATTATGGCATGCATACAGACTAATGGATCAAAGCATGTAGTCCGAAGTCCGTGTAGGTGATCGTTCAAGCAAAAAATGAACGACCTAGTCCCTACTTGCGCTCACGATTCACATACTTTCAAACTAAGTCGGTCCTGAAATTAGTTTTCATTTATAATTTACATTATGCGTTAGCCGTTGCATTTCAATCCATTTCCTTCTTAGTTTGGCTTTATTGACTAGTTTATTCATATATTAGCCTTTATTATTAATGTGATTTGAAGCAGATGAGACATATAATGTACTTTATGTTTCTTAATGCAAAGCAATATCTTACAAGTTGGATGTATGTCTGCAAGCTTCTTTGGTTTTCCAAGTAACCTTTTATATTTGTGTCAAAAGGCATGGTTTAATTCTTTAAACTTGGGCATCTTTACACGAGTTATAAAGTGTACTGCTTCATTGTTGACCACTTTTGCATGAAATTCTATTTGAAATTGCATCATTTTGTTGACACAGATGTGGGTATTCCTGAAGGAATATCTATTAGTGCTTACCAATTAAAGGTTGAGGTTTTAGATTTAAGGTGTATTTCTAATGGAAATTTGTTAACCACCTTGGACTTGTGTAAGAGAGATCCATCACTTTCAACATCAATGACAACAATTTTTTTATGTTGCATCTAAAACCTATATTTCTACATACATGTCAGCGAGAAAAAGGAAAAAAATAAAATAAAATTCATTTTGCATGTTTTTGGTTGAATAAAAAAAATCTTTACATATAAACAGTCAGTAATAAATTAATTAATGACCATTGCATCGTAGGCTTTTAAGAGGCCAGTAAAAGTACTTTTCCTTTAGCCCGAAAATAAGTTTGCTGACTTTAGGCACAATGTGGTCCCGGCGGGGCTCGAACCCGCGACCTTCGGCTCATAAGACCAACGCTCTAACCAACTGAGCTACGGGACCAAATGGCTTATTTTTTCAGTGATTTATTTATTTTTTATATTATTTTCATACATAAAAATCACCCCCAACCTTCTCTACCCTGAATTGCTTGAATGGGTACTAATTTGAATTTAGCTCCTCGTGAAACAAAATAAAATAATCATAGTAAATTCAGGGGTAAGAAATAAATCTGAAAATAAAATAGAAATAAATAGGTTATTCAGGCACATAAACAGTTTAAAAATATTGGATCTTTGGGAAAATCTATTTTCTTTTGCGAATTTAAATAAACTCTACCAGTGAATGTTTTATGTATGCTTTTTTTTTTAAAAATAACCAAGTGAATTGATTTTTTTTTGTAAACCATTGAGGGAATGTGTCTATTTGTGCTATATGTCTTATATCCGTTTAGAAGTCTCAATAACTGAAGCTCTAACCAATTGAGTTATAAGAGCTCTTTATTTGATGCAATTATGTTTCCCTTTTGTCCCATACAACCCTATTTTGTTTTGTCAGCTTGTGAAAAATGAAAAAATATCATGATTTGGGCTAGGTTTTCTTTTCTGCTAAATTGGTTGGGATTATTATCTAGACCTGGTATTATAGTTTTTTTGTTATATTATAATGTTGGGTAGGGTTTTAAAATTGGCTAGATTATGTAATTAATTACTAATTGACCATAACTAATTAGATTATGTTATATATGCAATTTGGATTACAGTTGATATTACTCATATATTGTTATGCCCTTTCTCAATCAAGGAGAAATCATCATTAATCACTGATCAAAAAAGGCATCTGTTGATCACTAATCATGGAAGATAAAGTAGTAGGCTATTGATCTGATCACATCTACAAACAAAAACTATGGTACTCCCTGATACTCACTAGGGAAAAGCGGTGCAATATGAAATTGGTACTTTTGTAATCTGCACAAAAGAGGAACTATCCAAAAGTGATACACAGGTTATCTCAAAATGACATACTGTCCAACCATCTAATAAGTAGTAACTTTTTTTTAAGTGGTTAGATAACCAAACTTTGCTCCTAAACTCTATGAAATTTATGTGTCCGCCAAACGCATGCTCTGGGTATTTGTTATAGGGTTATCGGTTTTAGAGTTCGAACACACGACCTTTGATCTCACAGTCAGAACCATCAGCGCCAACTATGTTGGCTAACATAGATTACAAGCACCTAATAACTCGTAACTTATGAGTATATGCAATAACAAGCCATACTGCCCAACCACCTAATAACATAGATTACAAGCACAAATGTCATTCATCTAGTGGAGTCGTGCCAATCCTAAAATAATTTATCCAAAATTTGATTTTCCGCTATTATACTAAGACATAATCCGCACTAAATTGTATTATACTGCCTTTAACTTCAGCAATCTGCATCACACATCTCGTTGACAACTTGAACGAAAGACGTGGCAGCGTCGTCTGAAGGTAGATGCCAAACCAATGGAATGATGTCACTAATTCACATGCTTTGGCTTTCTATAAATAGAGAAAGCATCGTAGCAAATAAGGTGGATTTTTGAGAGGAATAAAAAAAACTTAAAAATGTAACAACAATGTCTGAACCATTTCACTCAGATTTTGTCCTTATAATTTTCGATATAATAGTGAATGGTCGCCCTATGGACGTTAGATTCCTTAACATTACAAACTTCGTAAATGTTAAATTTTGGTGATACAAAATCACAGATAGAAGAAAACAAATATGCAAGAAGGAAAGTAATCATGTTTGTTCATTATGAAAATGAATAAATTATTGGACCGCATTTGCATGAGATGACAAAAAATAAATGTATGCGCAAGTTATGAAATAAAATATACTCAAAAGGATAGGCATATTATTTGTTTCCCAGCAATCGTATTGTTTTGCGATTATTTTCTTCCATCTCTGTTAATTAAATGAATGAGTGAATTACTTACTATGTTTGCATCATTTGTTTCCATTGTAAGTTGCTCCATTATCTTCTTACCATATCTTGGTAATTTAATCGACGACTCTCAAGGATTTGCACCGGTTCTATATTGAAGGTAGATTTCATTGTAAACCAATTCTGACATTTAGCCAGCAATCTCCAAATAGAGCGTCTCTTCTTGTTAAATCTAACTTAGGGTTTTGGTATGTAAATTCTTATCTTGTAATATCTTGTAATTCTCTCATGTGTAATAAAATCGCTCTTCTTTTGGACTGGACGTACATTACCTTGATGATAGTGGAACCAATATAAATATTGTTAGAGAAACTCCGTTTAGATGATCAATCTAAGTGAATAAAAAATCCAATGCTGCCGAAAACAACTGGATCGTGATTGTAGTGAGACGAAACAAACAGAGATAAACATTAGAACTGACAGCCATAGATCAATGCAATGCAGAAAAATAAATAACATCAGTATTTATAGTGGTTCCACTACCGCGATGCAGTATACGTCCACTTGGAAAGAGGAGATTTTATTAATCACTGAAAGATTGGAGTTACAAGATTGATTCACTTTTGAAGGCCATACAAAAGAAGAATTAACAATACAGATAATTTCTTTACAGAATTTCGGCTGTCTAGGATGGCTACCGTTATTGTTCAGAAGCTCCACTATTTATGTAGAATGAAGAAATGAGGAGGGGTAGCTGCTATATAGTAGCCCTGGGGTTTGGTTCGGCATGCATCTGGTCCGGTACAATTTGGTTCGGCAGTCCTAGTTCGGCATGCATCACTTGGTATTTAGTTCGGCAAAGCGTCGAGCGATAAATTTGGACCGGTATCTCCAAAATACCGAACACTCTATATACGGAATCAGTATGTGTTACTGTTTCGGTACTATCAACTGGGGTACTTGGTTCAAGATACGTTCACCATAGACCTCGATAGAACTTTGAATGGGTTACTCTAAGTGAATGTTCAAATCCAAAAGATACCTATCATTTATGTATTTGTTTTCATGATGATGCAAAATTTGATCTTGGAACTACATTGACTTGATCCTACTGGGTATGTAGGTAGTCACTCTAGTGATGCAAACATCTATTTTATTTATTTTACTTATTTTCAAAATGGGGGAAATTGTTGGAAATTTTCAAAATTAGTTTTGGATTTGAGTTTGTTTTTGAAGAGGAAAGAAGTGGGAAAATGGAAGAAGAGTGGTGGAATGTATAGCCCCACATCTAGGAAAATAAGGTATTATATTTAGTTAAACATAGGATTCTCTAAGGAAGGTTGGGCTCTGTGGGCATCCAAAGCTTTGCTTTGATGTGAGGAGGAAAGTTATACATCACCACCGCGCGCGCGCCGCCGCCTATCCGACCGACCGGACCGGGTCGGATTCGGGTCTAAAATGGCGAATTAATTTTTTTTTACAGACCGTATCCAGAATTTGAATTTGAACAGATAGATTTGGCGGGTCATTTGAATGAAGGGACACAACCGTTTAGTAATGGTTTCAAACCGTTGCGAATAGACACGACTGTTTGTAATAGTTTCGGACTGTTAGAAATAATGCGACGCTTGACGAATGAACACTTCATCACTACTATAAATAGTGACGTCCAGGAAGCATCAGATAAGAACAATCTTCTATCTTAGTACCTTCTTCTTCTTCCTCCGGATCTGCGACGCCCAGAAAGTGTTGTAGCACACTATCTTATCACCGTAGTGCCTGTTAGGTGTTGCAAACGTAGAAACGTTGCAGATCAATATTCTTCTTCTTCTTCATTCTATTCTCTACTAAATTGTATCATCAAAAATCAAATTTGAGTATTCTTGATCGGATCAAAATCGTACAAATTTTGAATTTGATTACGCTGTTCCAAGGCTTTATTGAATCCTGAAGTCGATAGTTCGATAACCCGTTTGTACCTGTTGAATTGAACTATTGTCTAAAAGAATCTACGCAGTAGATCCTTGAAGTCACAATTATCCAACATATTGCTCATCATTTTGTGTTTATACATGATAAACAAAGTCAATATGACATGATGCATATAGGAGGAAGAATTTTTGAAGTAAAACTTCATGTACGTGACCATGAACTGGATCAGTATGATGTTGTAAGCAACGTCGTTTATTCAAGTTATTGTCAGCATGGTGAGATATAGTTCTAGTTATATCATTTGTTCATGGTGAGATATTGTTTATTCTAGTTATTCTACTTTTCTTCTCCCTAAAATATGCTACATATATACATAAATACTCATTCTAGAAATAGTAGGTTGTATCTAATGGTTATGACAAAAAATGACATGCATTCATTAATACCCATTCATCAGTTTGCTTCCACGGTGATGGTTCCGTTAATTCTCACAATATCTTTAGTTGTTGTGTGTATATTTAAATGACATGCCTTTTTTATCCCTGGAATAATGCAGACAATGAGCGCAATTGCAGTGTTGGCTTTGGGATAGGACATGCTTGAAGGCAATTATTGCAAACTGTAGAAGCCATGCGATAAACATAAAGATAATTTCTCCGAAGTATTTCTTGCAGGGGTGAAAAATTATAGGTATTGTTTTCTGTCAAACTATGTTGCTGAAAGGCTTTGCCAAGAATCATGTAAGCTTTGTGTAAGTACCACCCACCCCCTTCTTTCTTTTTTCCCCTGTTGACTTGACTTGACATCTGAGATATAGTGATGCTAACTTAGATAGCGTATAAGCACCTTGAGCTTTTGCTTAGAAGCTTCAACATTTAGTGTTTTGTTTCACTTGTGATGTACCGTTATATATTCAATTATTCAAAATGATTTTGGTTCAAAGCTAGGCCGTTAGCGTCTGAAATTTTAATGATACCAATCAAATCATTTCCATTTTTTATTTTGTTGAAAATTTCTTAATTTCCAACTTTTTGTTGTTACGTCAATAACCACTTGTACAGTGTGAAACCTTTAGCAATGCGATCAAAGCATTGGGTTTGATACCATGAGGCACAAGTTGCCAATTTTTGGAAGAAAAAAAAAAGATTGCTATTGCTTTTGCTAGCGTTTCTTTGCATCTAAAGTTTGACTTTGTAAATTTTACAAAATGCTTCTTGTTTCAAACCACTTTCCTCACTGATGAAAATAGTATCAAACTATTTGGATTTGAAATCAAAAAAAGGATAAGAAGAATAGAACTTAGCTATATCAAGTAGAGTTTAATTAACGTTTAAATGGACTATAACTGTAGGGGATGGATGCTAACAGCAACATATGGATATTGCTTTGGAGTAGAGCTGAACATAGACAACATCATTGCAGAACGCCAGAATCACTTCAACGCGAGTCAGAATACGGCTGGAACAATTGCAATAAGTTTTGGTTTGGCAAATTGCAAGAGGCTGTGGAGCACTTGCAAGTTGATATTTGATACCATCATCAACTAAATACGTGCTTGAAAAGATGAAAAATGTAAGATAATATGATTATTATTGTATTTTACTCTAGGTTTCCTTTGAGTTTATCCGTTGATCTAGTGTGAATACTTCTTTACATAATAGAATGATGTGATTATGTTAAATATTTTATAAATAGTGTGAATATATGAATTGTTTTAGTTTTTCTTGGAATGTGGATCTTTCTTGTTATTTTTTTATACATGCTGATGATTTTGATTATTATTTGTACAATGTTAGCTTCAGTTGTAAAAACCTACTAGTGCATGTATCAATATTTTAATTTTTCCTCAATTTTTCATCTTTTTGTTACAATGGGCAAAAACAGTTGTATAATGCTTTATAACAATGGGAAAATACATTACAGCCGTCCAAAATAATTGTGAAATGCTTTAACTCCATTGCAACTTGGTATATTATGACAAATATCATTGTCTCAGTGGTTAAGTGATTCGACTTTGGTGCGAGATGTTACAAGTTCGAAACTTGCGTAGCGTGATTCAAATATTCATCGACATGTTGTATCTAACTACCGTTAAAAAAAACTTCACATGTTACGATGGTTGCATGACCATTGTTATAGGTCTATTGCAACTGGCATTGCCAATTGCGAAATTGGTAATTTTTTTAGTGACAAGAACTACTGGCTATTTAAAGCACTCTATTCAATGAGTCATATGCAGATAAACAAGCAAGTTTGTAACAAAAGATATGTTTCATTTGGTTCAAAGAATGTAGAGGCAACACACTTGCTCTGCTAGGCTTATAACGATATTCCTATCATTATCCAGTTGAAAAGAAGAAAGGGAGAAGAAGAACCACGTCAGTGGAACACTTTAGAAGATCTAGCTTCAAATGCAAATATGAGCACCCCCGGCCCTCAAAATGATCAAGAACTTGTCGAAGAAAAGAGTGTATGTTGCCGTTTGCGAATCCTTCCACATCGAATCTCGCAAAAGATCTTGAAAAGCTCTTGGTCGACATCGCCAAAAGGATGATCGTGACTTTAGTTGTGGCATCGAAGGTGGAGGTGACTGTAATGACCCGCACGTTAATGGGTATGGATTTCGACTAAATCGAAACCTAAGTTCATTAGTGTACGGAGCTTTGGTTTTGATAGCCTGTAATAAACATAAGCATATTAGAGAGCGATCAATATAAGTTCATAGCGGAACAGAAAAATATAATATAATAGATTTACTGACTAAGGCTACTACCTTGGAATCAATATTATTCATTGGATATCTAGTTGCCTTGTCAGTGCCATGTAAGAAAGAGAAGACTCCACCATCTGCAATTTCTATCTTGTACCAGTAGCACGTCCCTCTAAATCTATCATGTGGGTTGTAATGAGGAGAGGGTCAGAACAACATTCTGGTGACTGGAAAATTTACACACTTTACCAATGACATTAATTTATGTCGATTGATTTTCATTTAAGTGTTATGTCTATTATTTACAGCTGATCCATTCAATCCTATATGCGCATATGACATGTCCAATCTTCTCTGAGGTATAACTATATGTATGCCTATGTACATATATACCACTTGCCTAAAGAAAACCCCGACCACTTAATACTCCTTAAATATGGAGGTCGCAAATCCAATGTCCATTTAATACCTTAACCCCGAATCGGACCCTTTGTAACGTAATCGCTAGTCAATTGGTTCTAGCTACAAAGACCGATGACCCTTAGATACGGCTTTATAATATTTTTATCATATGACCAACGTATCTTGAAGACTCATTTAAGGCTTAACTAGCTCACCTCCAACAAAAAAATAACTAATTAATTAAACTTTGAGGTCCTTTTGTATCCCATATTGATTCTAGACTAGTGCGAAGCGAAATTCATCAGGGCATAATCCGAGTCTTTATTATCGGCTGCTCGAGATCGCTGGTGGTCATAGCCTATATGTCAGCCTTACTTTTAAATATGAATTCAATAACAATACCAACATAGCTCGCTGACCTTCTAATTCGAAAACCCATTTAGATAACTTATTGTGAGTCAAGAAAAATTCTTATTTCAGTTACTTAATACCTCTTATCAAAAATGAAGTGGACCCCAATTTCCTAAAAAGCACTTAGCCATTTGATACTTCAAATCCAAGACCAACCCTTGGTATGTTTCCCAACCTATAAACAACCGTGTATCCCTTTTTCACGGGTCCTTCGGTTGTGTAACCCCCGCTTTAAATTACAATTATATATGCAAATAATTTAATTAAGTTATATACGTTTGGGATTTTAAAATAAAGAAATGTTTGTAAATGAGGCAACTAATTAATATCGTTTGGAATACATATATATTTGTGTAAAAAAATAAATTAGTGAGAGAAATTATATAAAATCAATTAATAGGGAAGATTAATTGACGGTGTGTGTTTAAAAGGGAAATTAATATTCAATTAATTAGTAGAGGTGATTAATTGACAGAAACTGGCAAGAAATGGAACTGTATTGTAGCAACTAATTGTTATGATTAAAAACATATATGTTAGTGTAAGAGAATAAAATGGAGGAAAATTAATTTATGCAAGTAAGCAATTGTCAATTAATAAACATGGAGACTTGAGGTAACATATATAATTAAGATTGTGATTCAGAATTCAATTGTAGCATATATGCATGCAATAATTATGGAAATAAAATAAATTAATATACATATATGCTACGAATTAATGTACTGCATATTAATTTGGCAAGAAATCACAGTGCAGGCAGGGTTTAGTTGGATAGTAATTAATTCTAGGTATATATGAAATCTATTAATTGGTTAATTAATAAGGGAATCCTATTTAAAAGAAACGTCACATTTAAAAATATACGTTTCCATTGATTGCGAGAGAGAAGGGGAAAGTGATTAATGAAAAGATTGTTGGAGAATCAATTTGAAATAAAAACGAACGCAGAAGAAAACATATTAATTTAATGTACATAGACTGAGTGTACGCTTTAGATTTTAGGGTTTTATATCTAATGGTTAGCACTGCCATTTTTCTATCTCTTCTATACTTTCTTAATAACAAAATTTTAGATCTAATTCACATGAATTTAGATCTAAACACGAATTTAGATCTAAATAGAAAGAGAAAAAAATTAACTAGGGAATTAAGAATTGGTTCAAATTAGAAGGCTGTGTCAAAGGTAAAACCCTATATCTGAGTTTTATTTGCTATTTCTAATCCCAATCTCTTCATTTCTCTTTCAAATATTATAAACCTGTAAATATATCGTTTGTAATTCCAGTTAGGAATTCCAAGGGAGGTGAATATAGATGTTAGGGACAGATCTGAAATAAAAACAGAGAGATTTGGAAAGCTAGCAATGTGAGTGGATTTAATTATATCTTTTACATTTACGATATATTATCGTTAAGTTTCCTTTAATAATTTTATTTAATATTTCAGTAATTAATTCTGTTAATTAGTTATGCTGAACTGTAAGAAATTTACAATTATTTACATCTAATTTGTAGTTATAATTTAGCCTAAGTGCTAGTTTCTTTTTATCCTCTTTGTACACAAATAATATAGTTAAGAAGAAAATTCATGATTATGGATTAAATGGAAAAATACTAGATTAGATGTAAAATAAGAAAAGTTGGAATAAAGCTAGATAAATGGAATTATGCAATAAATTACGCTAAAACGGGAATAATAAATTAATCTAATAACTTGATTTGGAAGTAAATAATAGATTAATTGGTTAGTTTAGAAAATATGATACATTTCTTTAATTTAATATTTAAAAGATAATGATAAATGTAACTGCAAAAATAAAAGAAAGAAAAAAGGAACTAGTGTAAAATAGAGAAACCACTGTATTTTACACTATTTCAAGATAATAAAAGAAATAGCTTGCAGTTACCAATTATTGTTTATAGTATTATTTAGTATTGAATTATGGAAATAGATTTTAGTATAGCTTTCACGACCAACCAAATAAAATAGAATTACTTCCTAGAATAAAAAAAAATAAAGTAGAGTTGAAATGAATCAAATAAATTATTAGATAAGAAATTAAGGCTGTGTACAATAAATGAACCTAGGTCTATATTTACCGCACAGACTATAGAAAAGGACAGTTAGTATGATAAGTTAGTTATATAATAAAAGAGAGTTTAAAAGAATTCTATATCGTAATAAAAGAAGACAGAGTAGAACAGAAAAGAAACACTTGTAATTATATGGATTTTAAAAGAAATAAACATAAACTTTGATTACGTAAAAGAATAGAAAGACTTAATTGGGAACTTAGAATAAATAAGCAATGATAGTAAAGATAAATAGTAAAAGATTATTTTATATTTCTATTAAATTAATAAGCAAATAGAACAAAAGATGGTTATTTAATAAACTTAAGACTTAAATTAAGTTAATAAGCAAGAAGTAGAAATACCAATAGCATTTCCTATTAGATCAATGGTGGTCTCACAATAGGCAGAAGCGAGACGAGTGCAAGAATATGCTAATTATGGTAAATAAGTAGCCAACAGAACAAGAAAAGTAAACGATACGCAAATTAAAAATTAGAATTAGGGTCTAATAAAAGAATTGAGATGCGTTTGGAGCAGTCCAAAGGATGAAGCGCCTAACAAAGCAGTTCATCACGGATTTTACAAATGGAGAAGCACATCCAACTTAATATTTTTGAGCTTCAAGAAAGTACGAGACTTCAGCGGGACGTGAGGATACTCTACGATGCCCCTTTGGGTAGGACTAACGAAGCTGCACCTCTTAAGGCAGCCCAATAAAATGAAACTTTTGAAATTGAAAAGTTGAAAAATATAATTGTTAATATATTTGAGGAAGTAAATATTGGGTTTTTGAAAAAAAAAGTGGTATGAAATTTAAATTGGTTTTGTATGATGTAAATGTTGTTAAAAGTGAAATTAGTTTTGAAGAATTATATGTTAGAACCTCAAATGTTGGATTTTAATGACAACAACTATACAATTATGTCAAAGAATCTCTAAGCTAATTTGCAGGTACATGGGCATCAAAAAGAGATAAGCAAATACATTCAAAATGAAGATACACAGTACAAAAGAATAAAAGAATGTATGTGGAGATACAAGAAGAGATATATACGATAGAGATAAGACAAAGGAGACAAACAAAGTATTAGTAGTCATAGAGTGTCGTGTCTAGAGTTTGCAAATGTTAAAATCTTCTCCAAATGGTATACACACTTATACATTCATATTTTAAATGAAAAATCAAGTTTTCAAAAATTGCATGGAGCAGGACTCAAACTCAGGTCACTAGTTCAGAAGACAAGTGCTCTAACCATTTGAGCTATGGTAATTTTTAGTTACAGGTAAAATTTAGACGTCTGAATTGACCATTTCAGACGTCTGAATCTAGGCAAAAATAGCCTATTTCTTTTTTGATTTGCACGTTTCAAATTTCAGAAGTTTGAAATTTATTTTCAGACGTCTGAACATCTATAACAGCTATATTTTTGAAAAGACATTTCATTTTCATGAAGAGTTACAACCTTTTACTAAGAGATACATCCATACTCTTTCATGATAACTTTTCACGAATGATTACAACTCTTTATACTCTATATAAACATATCAGAATCATTTGTTTAATTCATCGAATTGATCAAAAGCTTTCTATTTCTATACTACACTGATTCTAACATTTTTGAGCATTCAAATTTCTACATAATCATTCATTTACTTCCATATTCTTCACATACACACATATATATCAAAAGGAGAAGATTATAGGAAGATTGTACTATCAAGAGACAAATTCGTGTTATTGAGAACACACTGTGTTATATACTTTCTGTATAAGTTGAAGTCCTGTTCTGTCGTTCAGGCAAGTGAAGTCCTCTTCGGCTGTTGAGGCGAAATCCTGTTCTGCTGCTCAGGTCCCTTGTTCGGCTGTTCAAGTGTTGTTGTAAACCTGTTCCTCCGGGTTAAGTGAGGATTTTTGTTACTGAAATTCCAGAAGGAGTCTGGGACTGGACATAGAACGGGAAGTTCGAACCAGTATAAAAATTCCTGGTGTGCTTGTTTTATTTTTTCTTATTTACTCTGCTACAGTAACTTTGTTTTATTTCCACACTAGTATATTATAATTCCATATAGCACGATCCGCAACATAGTAACTTTCATTTGGTATCAGAGCCTGGTTTTCTAGAGATCATAACATCCTAGAATAAATGGCTACAGAGAGATCTAGTCAAGGCAATAAGAAGAGGAAGAGCAATAAAGAAAAATCGAAGGAGCAAACAAACAAATGATTCATGGCAAAAGATAATGAGGTTAGTGATCTAACTTTTGATGATATGATAGAAATAAGTTCAAAACTTCTAGGCACTTTAAAAAGTCTCAAAAGAAAATATAAGGAAGCTCTGGAAAATCAGAAGAAAGCAGAATTCGAAAGAGATATGCTTAAAGACGAGAAGAGAATATTAGAAGAAAACTTGAGAAAATTCAAGATTCAGACAATTCTCAACTCGCTCTATTAAGTCAAGAAATAGAAGCTCAAAAAGAAAAGAATAATGCTCTAGCTTCTGAAAATCATGAGTTAAAAACAAAAATTAAAAATTTTGAGTTAGATAACACTAGTCTCAAAACTAAGCTTGATGACATTACTAAAAATATTTCCAATTTTAATAAAGGGAGAGAAAATTTATCTAGGATTATTGAAAATTCTCAACCTGCTTCAAATAAGAAGGGATTAGTTTATGTTAAGAATTCAAAAGCTCATAATGATAAAAGCGGTTTAGGCTATAAACAAGCTAAAAGTAAAAATAGTATTAGATATGCATTCATGTAGACTAACTTTAGTGCTAGTACTAGTAATCAAGATAGTTTTAAAACCAATTATAGTCATAATAGTACTTTGTTTAGAAATGATAGAAATTATTCTTCAAAAACTAAGCTAATGACTAATAGTATTAAGATATGGATTCCAGCTAATATGATTGATCATGATAAACAACTTCATATTAGCAACTATTATAAGAATGTAATTTGTAATGAAAATTATATTTATAAAGGTTCAACCACACCCAAATGGGTATGGTTTTCAAAGACCTAACCCCCCGGACCCTAACATAGTAAGTGGGTTTCAAAAATTATTATTATTTTTTGCAGGTACTCAGAGAAACAAAAGGAAAAGGATAGATTTTGGAATTTTAAAGAATGTTCCATACGTTTAATAGAATTACGTGCTTACAATAAAATATGGACTTCAGTAAATATGGTAAAATTTATTTTATTTTTCCTTCATAATTAATAATGAGTTTATCTCGTTATATACAAGATATTTTATATAATTTTATATATTCCCTCATTCTTTTTGATAATGACAAAGGGGGAGAAATCCATATTCATATTAATAGAGGGAGATATTATACTTAGGGGGAGATGTTATACTTAGGGGGAGCTTTAATCATATTAATATTATTTTTTATATAGAATGAATATTTAAAAAAAAATTGTATAGTTGTCATCATCAAAAAGGGGGAGAATGTTAGAACCTCAATTGTTGGATTCTAATGACAACAACTATACAATTATGTCAAAGAATCTCTAAGCTAATTTGCAGGTACATGGGCATCAAAAAGAGATAAGAAAATACATTCAAAATGGAGATACACGGTACAAAAGAATAAAAGAATGTATGTGGAGATACAAGAAGAGATATATACGATAGAGACAAGACAAAGGAGACAAACAAAGTATTATTAGTCATAGAGTGTCATGTCTAGAGTTTATAAATGTTAAAATCTTCTCCAAATGGTATACACACTTATACATTCATATTTTAAATGAAAAATCAAGTTTTCAAAAATTGCATGGAGCAAGACTCGAACTCGGGTCACTAGTTCAGAAGACAAGTGCTCTAACCATTTGAGCTATGGTAATTTTTAGTTACAGGTAAAATTTAGACGTCTGAATTGACCATTTCAGACGTCTGAATCTAGGCAAAAATAGCCTATTTCTTTTATGATTTGCACGTTTCAAATTTCAGAAGTCTGAAATTTATTTTCAGACGTCTGAACATCTATAACAGCTATATTTTTGAAAAGACATTTCATTTTCATGAAGAGTTACAACCTTTTGCTAAGAGATACATCCATACTCTTTCCTGATATCTTTTCACGAATGATTACAACTCTTTATACTCTATATAAACATATCAGAATCATTTGTTTAATTCATCGAATTGATCAAAAGCTTTCTATTTCTATACTACACTGATTCTAACATTTTTGAGCATTCAAATTTCTACATAATCATTCATTTACTTCCATATTCTTCACATACACACATATATATCAAAAGGAGAAGATTATAGGAAGATTGTACTATCAAGAGACAAATTCGTGTTATTGAGAACACACTGTGTCATATACTTTCTGTATAAGTTGAAGTCCTGTTCTGTCGTTCAGGCAAGTGAAGTCCTCTTCGGCTGTTGAGGCGAAATCCTGTTCTGCTGCTCAGGTCCCTTGTTCGGCTGTTCAAGTGTTGTTGTAAACCTGTTCCTCTGGGTTAAGTGAGGATTTTTGTTACTGAAATTCCAGAAGGAGTCTGGGACTGGACATAGAACGGGAAGTTCGAACCAGTATAAAAATTCCTGGTGTGCTTGTTTTATTTTTTCTTATTTACACTGCTACAGTAACTTTGTTTTATTTCCACACTAGTATATTATAATTCCATATAGCACGATCCGCAACATAGTAACTTTCATTTGGTATCAGAGCCTGGTTTTCTAGAGATCATAACATCCTAGAATAAATGGCTACAGAGAGATCTAGTCAAGGCAATAAGAAGAGGAAGAGCAATAAAGAAAAATCGAAGGAGCAAACAAACAAATGATTCATGGCAAAAGATAATGAGGTTAGTGATCTAACTTTTGATGATATGATAGAAATAAGTTCAAAACTTCTAGGCACTTTAAAAAGTCTCAAAAGAAAATATAAGGAAGCTCTGGAAAATCAGAAGAAAGCAGAATTCGAAAGAGATATGCTTAAAGACGAGAAGAGAATATTAGAAGAAAACTTGAGAAAATTCAAGATTCAGACAATTCTCAACTCGCTCTATTAAGTCAAGAAATAGAAGCTCAAAAAGAAAAGAATAATGCTCTAGCTTCTGAAAATCATGAGTTAAAAACAAAAATTAAAAATTTTGAGTTAGATAACACTAGTCTCAAAACTAAGCTTGATGACATTACTAAAAATATTTCCAATTTTAATAAAGGGAGAGAAAATTTATCTAGGATTATTGAAAATTCTCAACCTGCTTCAAATAAGAAGGGATTAGTTTATGTTAAGAATTCAAAAGCTCATAATGATAAAAGCGGTTTAGGCTATAAACAAGCTAAAAGTAAAAATAGTATTAGATATGCATTCATGTAGACTAACTTTAGTGCTAGTACTAGTAATCAAGATAGTTTTAAAACCAATTATAGTCATAATAGTACTTTGTTTAGAAATGATAGAAATTATTCTTCAAAAACTAAGCTAATGACTAATAGTATTAAGATATGGATTCCAGCTAATATGATTGATCATGATAAACAACTTCATATTAGCAACTTTTATAAGAATGTAATTTGTAATGAAAATTATATTTATAAAGGTTCAACCACACCCAAATGGGTATGGTTTTCAAAGACCTAACCCCCCGGACCCTAACATAGTAAGTGGGTTTCAAAAATTATTATTATTTTTTGCAGGTACTCAGAGAAACAAAAGGAAAAGGATAGATTTTGGAATTTTAAAGAATGTTCCATACGTTTAATAGAATTACGTGCTTACAATAAAATATGGACTTCAGTAAATATGGTAAAATTTATTTTATTTTTCCTTCATAATTAATAATGAGTTTATCTCGTTATATACAAGATATTTTATATAATTTTATATATTCCCTCATTCTTTTTGATAATGACAAAGGGGGAGAAATCCATATTCATATTAATAGAGGGAGATATTATACTTAGGGGGAGATGTTATACTTAGGGGGAGCTTTAATCATATTAATATTATTTTTTATATAGAATGAATATTTAAAAAAAAATTGTATAGTTGTCATCATCAAAAAGGGGGAGAATGTTAGAACCTCAATTGTTGGATTCTAATGACAACAACTATACAATTATGTCAAAGAATCTCTAAGCTAATTTGCAGGTACATGGGCATCAAAAAGAGATAAGAAAATACATTCAAAATGGAGATACACGGTACAAAAGAATAAAAGAATGTATGTGGAGATACAAGAAGAGATATATACGATAGAGACAAGACAAAGGAGACAAACAAAGTATTATTAGTCATAGAGTGTCATGTCTAGAGTTTATAAATGTTAAAATCTTCTCCAAATGGTATACACACTTATACATTCATATTTTAAATGAAAAATCAAGTTTTCAAAAATTACATGGAGCAAGACTCGAACTCGGGTCACTAGTTCAAAAGGCAAGTGCTCTAACCATTTGAGCTATGATAATTTTTAGTTACAGGTCAAATTCAGATGTCTGAATTGACCATTTCAGACGTCTGAATCGACCATTTCAGACGTCTGAATCTAGGCAAAAATAGCCTATTTCTTTTATGATTTGGACGTTTCAAATTTCAGAAGTCTGAAATTTATTTTCAGACGTCTGAACATCTTCAACTGCTATATTTTTTAAAAGACATTTCATTTTCATGAAGAGTTACAACCTTTTGCTAAGAGATACATCCATACTCTTTCCTGATATCTTTTCACGAATGATTACAACTCTTTATACTCTATATAAACATATCAGAATCATTTGTTTAATTCATCGAATTGATCAAAAGCTTTCTATTTCTATACTACACTGATTCTAACATTTTTGAGCATTCAAATTTCTACATAATCATTCATTTACTTCCATATTCTTCACATACACACATATATATCAAAAGGAGAAGATTATAGGAAGATTGTACTATCAAGAGACAAATTCGTGTTATTGAGAACACATTGTGTCATATACTTTCTGTATAAGTTGAAGTCCTGTTCTGTCGTTCAGGCAAGTGAAGTCCTCTTCGGCTGTTCAGGCGAAATCCTGTTCTGCTGCTCAGGTCCCTTGTTCGGCTGTTCAAGGGTTGTTTTAAACCTGTTCCTTCGGGTTAAGTGAGGATTGTTGTTAGTGAAATTCCAGAAGGAGTCTGGGACTGGACGTAGAACGAGAAGTTCGAACCAGTATAAAAATTCCTGGTGTGCTTGTTTTATTTTCTCTTATTTACTCTGCTACAGTAACTTTGTTTTATTTCCGCACTAGTATATTATAATTCCATATAACACTATCCGCACCACAGTAACTTTCATTATAGAGCATGTATAGCTCGCTAGTTTCTTGTAGGTGAAAAAGATTTTAAATATAAAAACCTAGACTGTGTTAAATATCAAAAACATAGGTTACAAAAAGGAACTGTTCTAACTTTTAAATCAACTAAAAATGAGACCTTTGCTTCGTTTAAAATTACAGATAATCATCCATTTTCTTTTATTGAAATAGACAACGCAAACTACAGGAATAACATTTGTACTTTACACATCCCTTTCAGTTTTGGTATGTTCCTTATTATTTCAAATGGTGCACTTTTTATACATTTGTGGAACTGGATAATTTACGAAAATTACAGAGAAAGAGATACAACTAAATTGTACGCCGCTCCCAATAAATTAAAACATCTAAATTCACATCCCAAGTCAAATTTGGTCAAACTAAACTAATACCAACATTTTACAACCTAACTGTAAATTTGAAATAAACTTTACAACTTTATCAATATTCAGCTTTAACAAATTTAGGAACTAATTTCTAAATTTTCAGATTATGCTATAGATATCATTCATATTCCAATTACATATCTTATAGAATATGCAGTTGATATTCTTATACGTTCGCTTCAGGCCTACAACTCATCAGATGTTATAAAGGCATAGTAATTAAATAAAATTCAACGGTATAAATTTCAATGTGATAAATAAATTATATAATTTCTCACTCACCTTTCAAGCTTTCTAAATCTCTAAGTCTGAATTCATCCCTTTAACTTGACTTCTTTTCCTTTCCTTCAAAAAGAATATGATATAAATTTATACATACCATTAGAATTACAGATCTGAGAAGATATTTGAGATTAAGAGGAATGTATATTTTAATTATGAAATTTACCTTTTTCTGCAGTATCGATTCGCTTCTCCTCTTCAATTTTCTGCCTTTCTCCCATTATATATACACATAATATAATATTTTATAATTTTAATAGAAATAGCAGAGAAAGAAAATGGTAGTGCTTTGCTGTTTTAATCAAAAAATATAAGAAGAGAAGTGAGGGGTTAAATATGTATTTATAGGCGCTCGAATCAATTGTATCTGTTAGATTTTTAAAATAAAAAAAATATGAGCCGTTCATCCAAGGTTTAACTCTAGCCGCTACCTTCATCACCTGTCGACCGCTCCCCATAAGTAGTTGATTGCAAGCAATCGACTGCCCAAGTAAGGGGTCCATTGGTGGGGTCCATGCTATTAATATTTTTGATTTCCTTTTTCTCGTTTTAAATTATTTCCGCTTTGAATATTTCAAACAATAATAGTTTCTTCATTTGAGCTCTGATTGCAAAACTCCAAATATGAAAGTTGCTCAGAAAACCCCCACGAACACAATAGTGCTAGTTTCGTGGTCAAATTTTGAAATTTTCTCAAATTCCTTTTTTTGAGTCTTATTGGTTATATATTATTTACCATTAGTTTTGCGGGGTGTTACAAAGATAGCTACTACTCTTTCCAGCAAGGCACCAAAGCGTCCAAGCCGACCTAGGTTTAGAACTGCAAGACCAAGATGAAGAAGAAATCCTCCATCCCTAACCGGCCTATTAGCGTAACAACGATGGTCAATCACCATTGGAGCCATGGCCAGCAGGCACAAGCCTAAGCCAAGCCAAGTTCTGCCTCGAGAGGGAGGTTCCATATGATTATTTGAAATACTATCAACAAGTGGCAGTTCGGCACCGAGAAAGCTTTATCATTTCCTAAGATGCCAAACAAGTTTGATGAAAGGACATACACACAAAGAAGTTTGGAAAGGAAATATATAATGAAGCTAATTGCTTATTATCAATGAAGAAGTGCAAAAGATTCATATGCTATGAAGAATTTTCGTTTGGAAAGATTTTGCGAGTACGAGAAAGATGAGAAGGGGTATTTATATACCCACGCCTTAAATCGTGTGCATTGTTTCGAAAGGAAAAAAGAATCACAACCATTAAGAAGAGATTGAGATAATGCCAACTTATGCATATAGGAGATGCAACACAGCTCTGCAACATTTGGAAAAACGAACCGTCACAACCAATAGCACGAAGCCACATGGAAAGCACATTAAATGCTTTGTAGGACCGTCAATTGGTGGGATTTTCATCATTTGACAAGGCTATACCCACTCGCGGATATGGACTTGGGAGAAAAATGTTGCTCAATTTTTTCGCAAGTAATTAGTAGGTCAGTTTAAAGTAGTCTAACCTAGTCAAAACCTGCTCAACTACTTTACAACTAGCCGACATAAGCCAACCCAAGTCCATGATTGTCTCAAACCATCCCTTATATCCAGCTAGGCACCATGATGAGGCATGATCGCCTCGTCTTTAAGCTCCTATCACATGTAAGAAAGGTTTGGGCCTGACCCAACATCATGACTATCGACTTTCCTATGTCAATCTACTTCCAGCACAACTCCAGGTCAGCATGTTAGCCCGACGTCACTCTAATTAATGGCCAGCACCTCTGTAAAGACCCAAAAATTTTAGATATCGGAATTATTTAAATAATTGAATCTTGGATTTAATGTAATAAAATTGACTTAATAAGCTTATTTGAATTCTTTCTATATAATATGTGAAATTATCATTTCGTTGGACGGTCTTGGATTTTGATGAAATCAGTGTTGTTTAATCCGGAATAATGAGTTGTTATAGGCCGATGAGTTTCGTGACGATCGCATGTGATGTATGGTTGTGTGAGCTCGATTAATTAAGAGGATTAAAATATAATATATATTTTCCTATATAAGAACCTCAACACTTAAATCCTCTTCATCTTTCCTTCTCAAAATCAGCTACCACCATTTTCTCCATTCAATTAATTAAATCCAAAGCCAAAGGCCACAAAATTCAAAGATTTCGGATTTGTTGAAATCATATGAGTGTGTGCTTCAAATCTATGTAAGGTTTGTAGGGTATGGTGACTGTTAGTGATGTTCGAGTTTAAATGGCCAAACCAAGGTTGAGGCAGGGAGGTGATGAAGGAGGATTTAGGTGAATTGGAGGACTTGGTTGGTTTCTCTTAGCGGCAAGCTTCTTCCAACATCTGCCAAATCGAGTCCGATCATGCCTAGCAGATCACGACTTTTCATTTGTCTCATACTGGGGTTGGGGCAATGATTTGACAGGGGATATCGTAGAGGAAATAGATGGCGGCCGCATCATCGACTTTCATTTTCGAGTCTCGAAGGGGAAAGGCCACTGTAGTAAATTCTACTGCAGATTTGTTTTGAAATTATTTAAAATTTAATTTGTTTAAAGGTAATTAGAGATATAAAAGTTGTAAGAAATTAATTATCTATTATTTTAAAGAAATTTTAAAATTTGACCCGGTATTAATTCTTGAATTTCCATTAATTAGTTGTAAAAAAATTTTAGGTTAGTGAGATAAAGGTTAAGTAATCAATGAATTAAAAGAGTTGAGATTAAACTTGCATAAGTTCTTTTGCTTTTTCTTTAACATAAATAACTTACCAAGTATAAAAAAAAAGTTGAAATGTAAATTAAGAGTGGAATAGAATATTATGCAAGTAGAATTTTGGAAAAAAATGAAGTATTCAATAAATTACTGTTATAAATGAGAATTAAATGGTATTAACTTAAGTGATGATTGAAATTTTACTAAAATTAAAGCTTGTATTATAAATAGGTGATATGAACTTAAGTAGATAAAATGAAATTCTTTATTAAATAAGGATTGATGTGGAGGGTTATAAACTTCAGTACGGTATGAAAGCTACTAGTTTAAAATTAATAAAATGGAATTGAGAAGAAACTTGTAAATTTTCACTTACATTCTTAAAACATACATAACTTACCATATAATAAAAGTTGCAATGTTATTAAGAAAATGAAAGGAGAAATCTTACAAGTGAAGCTTGAGGTAATAAAGGTATTCTATTAATTTGCTATTGTTAATGAGAATTAATTGTATAAGCATAAGATAAATTGGAAATTTTACTATATAAGTAAAGGTAAGTAGTATAAATAGATGATATATACTTTAGTCAATAAATTGGAATACAAATATAATGAATTTTGTAATAAATGGAAAATAAAATTGTAAGAAACAAAGAAATCCCTCCATGAATGAAAGAAAGAAAATCAAACCACTGAAGCATGAAATAAATGTATAATAAGTAATTTGGTTGTTGGTTTGAATTGTGTTGTTTGATTTATGTTGTTGGGTAAGAAATTTGAAGTGGTTAAATGAATAAGTATCTATCTTTGTTCCATCTAAGACTGTTGAGTAAAGGATGCACTTGATAGTTAATTTCATTTCATACAAATTTCAAGTTTGAACCCAAACAACAAATTGGTTGATGGATTAATGGTTGTTTGTTTGTGTATGTATGTTGTTTGTAAGTGTCACGACCGCCCATGACTCCCGCACCAAACAAGAGGATTAGTGCGCTGAAAAGCGTGCCAGGTAGCCATGGACGATAGTCAGGGTAACATAAACATCGCAGACTCTATCGTAAAACTCACAGCGCATGGATAAAATACAATAGAGAAATATAATACAGTGAAGCTCCCATAGAACAGAATATCATCATCTAATCATAATAGCTTTATACAAACATATGAATCATCCATACATCAAAGCCTCACTACATAACACTCAAACCAATACAGCAGCGGAACACCCAGTACATATAATAGGAAATAATATGCAAAAGCCTCCTGCTCGTCTTCGTCATCATCAGCGTAGATCTCCAAGAACAGCACCTGTCACCTGCTACCTAGTCTGCCCATCCCAACATGGATGAACAGCCCAAGGTAATAAGAGGAGACATAAAACCTTGAGTCAGACAAAGTCTTAGTGAGCAGTAAATCAACTATCAAACATACCAAAAGAGCATAAGGGATAAAAGGAATAGGAACCAAACCATCCCACTCCACCTCTTTCTACAGTGATAGCCCCCAGACACATACTAAGAAGAAGCAAGCATAACTTAGCAGATAATTAAGGTAAAGCAATAATCACTCGAGCCAAGGACGATGTTTTCCAAATACAAACCCCCAAGGCCTAAACCAAGATCAGATAAGCACCCAGAAAACACCGCTCTTGAGACCGAATGATAATACAACCAAACATCCATGACTCTGGCTATCACTGTTATCCTTGCCTTGATTTCACCGTTAGTTGAATGACCACCTGTCAAGGGCTAATGGTGACCCCGGTTTTAGACATAACTCCGCACGTCATCATGACCCGTGCCTAAGCCGAACGCATCAGCCCAGAGTAATAGCACGTCATCGTGACCCGTGCTTGGAACGTCATCGTGACCCGTTCCAACGTACCCTTGCTTTGAGTATGCTAGAACCTTCAACAACGATGAGATCTTAGCCTCCTAGTCATCCTCCTTGACGACTCTTTCCATACTAGCTCAAGCGCCTCTCAAGCTAACCATTATCCATCCCAACTCGGACCGCATCACCGAGTTATAACTTCGCACGTCGTCATGGCCCGTGCTTGGAACGTCATCATGACCCGTCCCATCTCAACATATGCCTTGCCCCATCACATCATAGCAAAGTCCCATCTCAATATCATGCTTTGCCTTCTCGCATTATGGCAAGGTTCCACATCATCGAATCCATCCATATGAGCTTCCACATCCGCTTCATATGCTACAGGCAGCGTTCACCATTCAAGAGCCTTTCCACTTAGCTTTTGAATCACCATCGACCTTACTTGTCCAAGTCAAGTAATAGATCAACTAATCAATCAAATCAAACATTAATCCAAGCAATCAATCATTCAACAAGATCTACATAGAAAATCAAGCAATCAAACATGATCTAAATAGGCATTTATAATTACAATGGCAATTTCGTAAATAAATGAGCATAGATCTAACATACATGGATCATGGGTCTTTAGCATAGATCTAACAAATATAACTCATGGGTTTTGTCTCTACAACTAGATGAATGAACTTAAAAAGGTAAACATCTTCATAAGTAATGGATCTACACTTGGATCTAAGGAAGAATGCATAAAATCACTATCTACAACACTCCAACAAACCACCAATCCAATACACTCCTTTGGGTCCGCGTGAGAGATAACTACCACTCACCAAATCACCCAAACACTTCAAAAACTATCAATTTCAGATCTGGACAGCAAGGATTCAAGCTCGATTTGGTGAAATCTCGCTTGAAATGGTGAAATCTAGCTTCGTCGGATGAAGATCTTCAACTTTGTCTCTTCGATCTTCGATCTTGGATGGATGTTAGAACTAGATTGGAATGGAGAAAAGGAAATGAAGAAATGTTGTAGTCGATCTCTCAAAATGGCAGCACTTCGTCGCTTCAAAAACTGGTGCCAAAAAGTGAGCCAAAGCCCTCTATTTATAGGCTGGAAGCCCCATGAGTCGTCGCCCCTTAAGTCGGTCACGACTTATCCCATGAGTCGTCCATGACTCATCAAACAACACGTTATACGACTCATCGAGCCCAGCCAACCTATCCTTAACTCGTAAACGACTCAACAACCTAGCGACATACGACTCAGCCATTCCCACGACTCAACAGGTACTACAACCTAACACACACAGAACCAAACGACTTATCCTATGCGCGGCCTAACTCATACACGAGCTACGACTCAACGGCTTACGACTTATCGAACTCAATGACTCAACTGGGGAAACGACTTATCACCTGGCCGACCCAACGACTTAACTCGTATACGAGTCATGACCTAACTACACATGCCGTCCTAACACTAAGCCGGCCCAATCCACTAACCCTTAACTCGGTAACTCTGCTAACTCGTTAGCTCACTAACCCGCTAACACACTAGCCTCACTAACTCGGCAACGCGCTGACTCCACTAACCCTTAAGTCGTTCAGTTCTTAACCCGGTCAGACCTAACCGGTTAACTCCTATAACTCGGCCATACGAGTTAATCCTTATCTCGCCCACTAGTTAACTCGTTAACTATTATGACTCGATCAACATACTAACACGCTAACTCGTCCCAGCCACTAAGTCGCTAACCTTTCTAACCTGATAACTCGTAACTCGCTAATATCACTAACCTGTTAACTCGCTCTAGCACTATCTCGAGTTAACTTCCCAATCTAACTTCCACGCGACTCAAACAACATACGAGTTATCCTCCCTTACGACTTAGGCTAAGGACGACATAAACAACACTAACGACCTAGAATTCTACGATATATCGACATGTAAAATACGGTTCATTACATTCTCTCCCCCTTAGGAATTTTGCCCCTGAAATTCCAAACAAACAACAGCAATCAAAATTATTCTGCATGTCTACCATCCATAGTAATCAACAAACCATGCATCCAATTCTAGCCTAGCATGCAGAATTCTATGATTAGAACAAGTTACAAATTCATGAGATGTCACGACACCTTAGGGCCATACCTCGAAGAGTTCAGGATGAGCTGCTTTCATCCTCTCTTCCTCCTCCCTTGTACAGTCGTTAACATCATCACTCCATTGTATCTTGAGCAACGTAATCGTCTTCCTCCTAAGCTGTTTCGTGTCGGTTTCAACAACACGAAGCGGCTTACGAGGTCTCGTAACTACTGGATCAACCTCTAAATCTTCACAGCTATCAGCAGAAACCACCGTATTCGAGTCATGCACATACTTCCGTAGATAAGATACATGAAAGACATTGTGCACACCCGCCATCTTCTCCAGTAACTCCAATCTATAAGCGAGCTTTCCAATTCGCTCGATAATCGGGAATGGTCCAACAAATCTCGGAGTTAACTTTCCTTTCTTCCCGAATCTAATAACATTCTTCAATGGAGAAATCTTCACAAAAACCATATCACCCACGTCGAATTCCAAATCCTTACGACGATTATCGGCATAACTTTTCTGACGATCTTGGGCTGCCTTCATTCGTTGTCGAATGATTTCTATACAATCCGAAGTCTGTCGAATCATTTCTGGCCCAAGTATCAGCTTTACTCCAGTTTCCAACCAACATGTCGGAGAGTTACACGGTCTTCCATACAATGCTTCATACGGTGCCATACCAATACTTGACTGGTAACTGTTGTTATATGCAAATTCCACCAAATGAAGGTGATCTTCCCATGATCCTCCGAAATCCAAAACACATGCTCTAAGGAGATCTTCCAAAACTCGGTTGACTCTCTCAGTCTGACCATCTGTTTGAGGGTGGTAAGCTGTACTCAAACACAACTTAGTTTCCAAAATTTCCTGGAAGCTCTTCCAAAATCCACTAGTGAACAAAGGATCTCGGTCGCTCACTATATTCTTCGGAACACCATGGAATCGAACTATCCACTTAACATAAAGCTCAGCCAACTTCGATGTAGTCCTAGTCGATCGAACAGGAATAAACCTTGCACTCTTGGTCAACCGATCTATGATGACCCAAATCCCTTCATTTCCCGCCTTGGTTCTAGGTAGGCCATCGATAAAATCCATCGACACTTGCTCCCACTTCCATGTAGGAACCTCTAATGGCTGAAGTAATCCACTGGGCTTCTTTTGCTCAGCTTTCACCAACTGGCAGTTCATACACTTGGAAATAAAATTTCCAACATCCTTCTTCATACCTTCCCAGTAATAGGTTCTCTTCATATCCCGATACATTTTATTTCCTCCTGGATGAATTGTCAACTTCGAGTGATGACTTTCCCTAAGAACTTCATCTCTCAATCCATCTACATCGGGAACAACTAGTCGTCCTTGCTTCCGAAGCCAACCCTCTCGATCGACTTCGAATCCTTTATCCTTTTCTGGGTCCAATCCAGATTCCAAATCTCGGATAATCTTGACAAGCTTATCGTCTCGCTTTTGGCTCTCGCCAATCCTTTCCACAAGAGTAGGCCTTATCGATAAGTTTGCCAACATCTCAGGTTCCAATTCACATCTGGGCCTGAAATCAAATCCAGCCAAATACTCGAGACTTTTCCATTCCGAAAACATGGCTCCCAATCCTGCATGTCTTCGACTCAACGCATCAGCTACTGCGTTACCTTTTCCCGGAGTATAAGCTATACCAAAATCATATGATGCTAAAAACTCTAGCCATCGTTGCTGTCGAAGATTCAAATCCTTTTGGGAGAAAAGATACTTCAATGACTTATGATCCGTAAACAACTCGAATCGAACTCCCAATAGATAATGTCTCCACATCTTCAAAGAAAACACAATTGCCGCTAACTCCAAATCATGAGTCGGATAATTCCTTTCATGCGGCTTCAGTTGTCGACTTGCATACGCAACAACTTTACCCTTCTGCATTAGCACTGCTCCCAGTCCAGTACCACATGCATCGGTGTAAACCACCATCTCATCATTCCCATTTGGAATAGTCAAAACAGGAGCACTTGTCAGTCGTTCTTTTAGGATTACGAAAGCTTGCTCACACTTGTCATCCCATCTGAACACTTGGTTCTTCTTCGTTAATCCTGTTAATGGTGCAGCTATCTTGGAAAAGTCTTTGATAAACCGTCGATAATATCCTGCTAATCCAAGAAAACTTCTCATATCAGATGCATTCTTAGGTCTAACCCAATCCTGGATTGCTGCCACCTTAGCAGGATCAACCGCTATTCCATTTCCAGAGATAACATGGCCTGAGAACCTCACTTCACTCTTCCAGAAGTGACACTTCGAAAACTTAGCCTTCAGCTGATGTTTCCGTAAGATTTCCAAAACAATTCTCAAGTGTGTCTTGTGTTCTTCCTCAGTTCTGGAATAAATCAGAATATCATCCACGAACACAAGCACGAACTTATTCAACTGATCTCTGAACACCCTATTCATAAGATCCACAAAATATGCTGGTGCATTGGTCAATCCAAACGGCATTACCAGCCACTCATAAAACCCGGATGGTGTCCTGAAAGCAGTTTTCGGCACACTATCCTTTGCCACTCTCAACTGGTGAAATCCCGTTGCCAAATCCATCTGAGAAAACACCTTAGCCTCGTGGAGCTGATCAAACAAGTCATCTATTCTCGGCAATGGATACTTGTTCTTCTTCGTCACCTTATTCAACTCACGATAATCCACACACAACCTCAACGATCCATCCGCTTTGGTTGCAAACACAACTGGTGCACCCCATTCGGACACACTACGCCGAATGAATCCCTTCCGTAAAAGGTCATCAACTTGCACCCTCAACTCTTGTTGCTCCCTAGGCGCCATCCGCCTAAGAGGCATCACAACAGGTCTGGCTCCCTCAACTAGATCGATACGAAACTCGATCTCCCTATGCGGCGGTAACCCTTTGACCTCGTCAAAGACGTCCTCAAATCCATTCACAATAGGCACCGACGACAGTCCATCCCGTGGAACAACCAGCGAATACATGAAGCTCATGAAGACGCCTTCCTCATGCTTACATCGTATCACAACCTTTCGCCCTTCCACATTTCCGACTGTCACCTCCAGCCTCTCACAATCAATCCTTGCCGCATACTTCCTAAGCCAGTCCATACCCAAAATAATTCCGAACCCCGTAAAGTTCAGAACAAAGCAATCACAAACGAACGAGCAATCATGACTCGACACAACTAGGCCACGGCATATCATACACAAACATGACGAACCCCCAACTGGATTAGTCACAACCAATGGTCTATCAACAATATCCGGTTTCAAACCTAACCGGCCTACCAAATCATCACAAACAAAAGAATGCGACGCTCCAGTATCAAACAACACTCTAACTGGAACACCACAAATAGAAAGAGTACCTTGAACCACCACACTCTTCCCCTTCTCTTCAGCAATAGGAGCTTTTGAAGACGACGGCACAGCTCCCAAAGCATAAGCTTGCACAACCTGCCTATCTTTCCTCGGTTCTGGACAGTCCTTCTTGATATGTCCCAGCTTATCACAGTTGTGGCACTTCAACTGCACCTTTGGATTCTTGCAATCCCGGGAGAGATGACCCTTCTGTCAGCAGTTGTAGCAAGTCACTTCGCCTTTCAACTTCTTCTGGCCATCCTTTCCCTTCTGTTGCTGCTGCTTCCTCTTCTTATTTCCACCCTGCTGTGGCTTAGACCCTTCCTTGGTTACAGCAACAACAGAACCTTCCCTGGGAAACAAACTCTCATGCCTAAGAGCTTTTTCCACAAGCTTCTCAAACGAATCGTCCAAATGATCCACTAACTGCCTTCCAAGATAAGCGTCCAAACCGGTCACAAACTTCTCGTTCTTCTGGTAGGGAGAATCAATATACGATCTGGCATACTTGGACAAGGCTTCGAACTCAGAAATATACTCAAGAATTGGTCTCCCACCTTGCTTGAGCTCCACAAACCTCTTAAACAAAACAGATTTCTGAGCCGTAGAGATGAACTTGGCTTCAAATCTGACTTGGAATTGCTCCCAAGTGATCCCTTCCTCTGGAGTATCGATGGTGATGGAATTCCACCAATCAGCAGCTCTTCCCTGAAGCTGTCTTGATGCAAGCTTCCTCTTGGTTGCATCCTCGATTCCCAAATCACCAAAAATCCTTCGACAAGCATCAATCCATCTCTGCACTTCAATGGTCGATTCCGTCCCCAAGAAAGCTTTTCCTCCAAGAGAAGTATAGTCCTTGCAAAGCTTAGCAAAATCCACTGGTCTTGGAGCTTGAACTTGAACTCCAACATCTACAGATGGCCCTGGAGCTGGTATCCTTCTCATGATCGAAGTCATCATCGCTTCGAACATAGTTCCATAATCAACAGCTTCTTCAGCAGCACGTCCTTCCCTTGCAGCTGGTCTCCCTCTTCGACTAATCCTTAACATCTGTAATAAGAATGATTAGAACACCTTAAGAAACAACTGCATAATAAGTTCAAATCCTTTTAAACTACTATATTATATATAGTAATCATCAATCAAAATACAATTACGTCTCTCATACGTAGTTACGTCAGCGAGCGTTGGCTAAAATCGATTAACCAAAGCTCTGATACCAAATGTGACGACCGCCCATGACTCCCGCACCAAACAAGAGGATTAGTGCGCTGAAAAGCGTGCCAGGTAGCCATGGACGATAGTCAGGGTAACATAAACATCGCAGACTCTATCGTAAAACTCACAGCGCATGGATAAAATACAATAGAGAAATATAATACAGTGAAGCTCCCATAGAACAGAATATCATCATCTAATCATAATAGCTTTATACAAACATATGAATCATCCATACATCAAAGCCTCACTAAATAACACTCAAACCAATACAGCAGCGGAACACCCAGTACATATAATAGGAAATAATATGCAAAAGCCTCCTGCTCGTCTTCGTCATCATCAGCGTAGATCTCCAAGAACAGCACCTGTCACCTGCTACCTAGTCTGCCCATCCCAACATGGATGAACAGCCCAAGGTAATAAGAGGAGACATAAAACCTTGAGTCCGACAAAGTCTTAGTGAGCAGTAAATCAACTATCAAACATACCAAAAGAGCATAAGGGATAAAAGGAATAGGAACCAAACCATCCCACTCCACCTCTTTCTACAGTGATAGCCCCCAGACACATACTAAGAAGAAGCAAGCATAACTTAGCAGATAATTAAGGTAAAGCAATAATCACTCGAGCCAAGGACGATGTTTTCCAAATACAAACCCCCAAGGCCTAAACCAAGATCAGATAAGCACCCAGAAAACACCGCTCTTGAGACCGAATGATAATACAACCAAACATCCATGACTCTGGCTATCACTGTTATCCTTGCCTTGATTTCACCGTTAGTTGAATGACCACCTGTCAAGGGCTAATGGTGACCCCGGTTTTAGACATAACTCCGCACGTCATCATGACCCGTGCCTAAGCCGAACGCATCAGCCCAGAGTACTAGCACGTCATCGTGACCCGTGCTTGGAACGTCATCGTGACCCGTTCCAACGTACCCTTGCTTTGAGTATGCTAGAACCTTCAACAACGATGAGATCTTAGCCTCCTAGTCATCCTCCTTGACGACTCTTTCCATACTAGCTCAAGCGCCTCTCAAGCTAACCATTATCCATCCCAACTCGGACCGCATCACCGAGTTATAACTTCGCACGTCGTCATGGCCCGTGCTTGGAACGTCATCATGACCCGTCCCATCTCAACATATGCCTTGCCCCATCACATCATAGCAAAGTCCCATCTCAATATCATGCTTTGCCTTCTCGCATCATGGCAAGGTTCCACATCATCGAATCCATCCATATGAGCTTCCACATCCGCTTCATATGCTACAGGCAACGTTCACCATTCAAGAGCCTTTCCACTTAGCTTTTGAATCACCATCGACCTTACTTGTCCAAGTCAAGTAATAGATCAACTAATCAATCAAATCAAACATTAATCCAAGCAATCAATCATTCAACAAGATCTACATAGAAAATCAAGTAATCAAACATGATCTAAATAGGCATTTATAATTACAATGGCAATTTCGTAAATAAATGAGCATAGATCTAACATACATGGATCATGGGTCTTTAGCATAGATCTAACAAATATAACTCATGGGTTTTGTCTCTACAACTAGATGAATGAACTTAAAAAGGTAAACATCTTCATAAGTAATGGATCTACACTTGGATCTAAGGAAGAATGCATAAAATCACTATCTACAACACTCCAACAAACCACCAATCCAATACACTCCTTTGGGTCCGCGTGAGAGATAACTACCACTCACCAAATCACCCAAACACTTCAAAAACTATCAATTTCAGATCTGGACAGCAAGGATTCAAGCTCGATTTGGTGAAATCTCGCTTGAAATGGTGAAATCTAGCTTCGTCGGATGAAGATCTTCAACTTTGGCTCTTCGATCTTCGATCTTGGATGGATGTTAGAACTAGATTGGAATGGAGAAAAGGAAATGAAGAAATGTTGTAGTCGAGCTCTCAAAATGGCAGCACTTCGTCGCTTCAAAAACTGGTGCCAAAAAGTGAGCCAAAGCCCTCTATTTATAGGCTGGAAGCCCCATGAGTCGTCGCCCCTTAAGTCGGTCACGACTTATCCCATGAGTCGTCCATGACTCATCAAACAACACGTTATACGACTCAACAACCTAGCGACATACGACTCAGCCATTCCCACGACTCAACAGGTACTACAACCTAACACACACAGAACCAAACGACTTATCCTATGCGCGGCCTAACTCATACACGAGCTACGACTCAACGGCTTACGACTTATCGAACTCAATGACTCAACTGGGGAAACGACTTATCACCTGGCCGACCCAATGACTTAACTCATATACGAGTCATGACCTAACTACACATGTCGTCCTAACACTAAGCCGGCCCAATCCACTAACCCTTAACTCGGTAACTCTGCTAACTCGTTAGCTCACTAACCCGCTAACACACTAGCCTCACTAACTCGGCAACGCGCTGACTCCACTAACCCTTAAGTCGTTCAGTTCTTAACCCGTTCAGACCTAACCGGTTAACTCCTATAACTCGGCCATACGAGTTAATCCTTATCTCGCCCACTAGTTAACTCGTTAACTATTATGACTCGGTCAACATACTAACACGCTAACTCGTCCCAGCCACTAAGTCGCTAACCTTTCTAACCTGATAACTCGTAACTCGCTAATATCACTAACCTGTTAACTCGCTCTAGCACTATCTCGAGTTAACTTCCCAATCTAACTTCCACGCGACTCAAACAACATACGAGTTATCCTCCCTTACGACTTAGGCTAAGGACGACATAAACAACACTAACGACCTAGAATTCTACGATATATCGACACGTAAAATACGGGTCGTTACAGTAAGGTTGATGGTTGTTGAATTGTTTGGTTGATTAATAATTGAATCCACTTGAATAGTTCACTTTCATATAAATATTTAACCTTTTAGATTATATAAGTGAATACAGGTGATGGAAGCAACTGCTACTGCTTTTGGTTCCAAAATAATAAGCGTATATTGCCCAACAAATAGGTACGTTTCCGGATTACGTTTTAGCGCTATTTTAGATAATTTTCCCGTGTTGGGATATAATATTTTGATAATATATGTAATATATTTGTATATTTTGATATTATATTTTCTCCAGAGTCTCTCCGTACAAAGGAGACTCCGCCAAAATTTTCCGTAAATTTTGGACTTAGAATTTTGTGAAAATATTTCCCCAACTTTAATAATTTAAGTACAAAAGAATATAATGATTATAAAACTGGTATATATAAGGGAATTAATTTAGTAATATTGTCAATAAGTTAATGTTTGAAATAAGATGTACTGTTTTACTCTTCCTTCTCCCTTCTTTTTCCTTTTCGGGGACGAAAAGTTTTGAGTGGGGGAGATTGTAACGACCCGTTAAATTTGATAATATTAAATGGATTAACTTAATATAATTTTTAATCTAATTTATAATAAATGTAAGAGTTGGATATAGTAACTGAGATTAAAGATTTAACAAATTGGAATGTTATATGGCAATAGGTAGAATAACGAAGATTTGTGTTGTGGTTATAAGTCATAATTAGTTGATTAAAATGGTATTAATGGAATAATAAATGAATTGAATTGCAATATATAAACATCAGAAAAATTTAATTGGTGGATTAAATTTGTTAAAGTTCATAACTTTTGTAATTTAGTTTAGTAGAACTTTAAATTATAAACGAAGATTGAAATAAACGATAAATTTAATTATGTAAATGGTGACTCAAGACCTAGGTTATGGGAATTGGAACATAATCCAATTTGAATTAAGTAGAAGAAGGACTTGGTTAATATGTAAGTTATTGTTCAAGGTATTGAATAAAAACTTGGAATCCAATCATAATTTAATGATAATAACGTTAGTATTAGAGAATAAATATATTTCAATGCAGTACCCGAATGAACGGAATAAAATGAATATATATTGAATAGAAATGAAATGTAAATTGGCACATTTGGTTGAAAGTTAATTTTAAGAAACATATAAATGTTGAATTTGTGAATATTAATATAAATATTAACTTGAATGGGATTCATTAATACAAAGATGTAATAAGTGTAGATAGTAAAAATTTAATGGCTGTAGTGGATAAAAAAATCTAGTAGTAACATAAAATTTATATATATGGAAAAGAGTATAGATTTGAACAAATTTATGAAAATTTGATAAGAACAGTGGTTGTAATCAGTTTGGTTATTTAATATTTGGAAGATAGAGATTTGTAAATCCGTTAATGAATTTATAATGGGAAGGAATGGTAAGAATGTAAAAATTATAAGCATTTGATTCAATTAAGGGAATTAAATTATAATAAATGGTCATTTAATAAATTCAACGTTCTGTGAGAAATCATAATAGTTGTGTAAAATGTGTACAAATTTCGATTTGGAAATTTATTGGATTTATAACGGTTTTGGTATTACATTTATGAGTTTAAAAGTTATTCCATTTGTAAAGTAATAAAAGCTTATTTAGGTGACTAGAATTTAGCGTAACGACTATTGTGTGTTACCTATTCTTGTTCTTGTTAATTTCAATTTTGGGAATCAAATTCAATTTATCCGCCAATTTACCGCAGTTAAAGTGAAACGAATTGGTGAATGAGTAATGTTAAATGCAAATAAGATGTAACCAAGAAAATCCCATTTATAATAATTTACGTAGAATAAAGTAAAGAAACCAGGAAATGAAAATGTGAAAATGTGGATGCAATGAGATCTTAAGTAATAATAACTTTGTTAGGTAAGTGATAACGGATTTTTTTTGTATAACCAAATAAAGATCCAAATTTATTTGGAAATTAATTGCAATCAATTGAATTTATTGCAATTAAATGGATTTATTATTTAATAGTTATGCAATTATTATTTGGAAGAAATTGGAGTTATTTGTAATAAGTATGAACCTAATGTTAATTTTTCTTATAGGATTGACAATTGATATGGAATGAAAAGAAGAAAATTTGGGTCAGTAAAATTTGGAATTTATGCATAATAAAATGGATTCTAACGTTAAATACTACGTTATTGAGATTTAAATTTAGACTTAAAGAATAATGATGTGAATCAGGAACTAATGTTTATGGCATCTTTATTTTAGGTGAAAGTTGAGAATATAAAGATTTAAAAATCTAAAGTATGAGTTTTGAGAATATAATTTATAAAATTCTTAAATATAAGAAAGTGTAGAAATTAATATTGCAATTAATATACTGTCAACTTTTAATTCACAGCTAAGCCTGTTAAATCTTTTCAATTGATTACGAATCATATAAGAAATAAAATTTGGCCAATTTTAGAATTTAATATAAAATTTGGATTTTTATAATTTATTTATTTTATTTAATGAATATTAAAAATAGCCATTTTGGCCACGGACTCGGATTTCGACGAAACCAGTTTCATCGGATCCGTATCGGTGAATTATTATAGGGTTTCAAGTTTCGTATCGATCGGACTTGTCGTTTGATCGTACGGGCATGAAACGCCTTGAAATCAATTTTAATAAAATCAATTTGAAATCAATTTGGAAATTTTGTTTTCAGCATAACTTCTTCATACGATCAAATTTGGACGTGAAACTTTTTCCATCGCGTTCAGAATATTTTAAATTACCTATTTGGATATATAGATTTACGAAATTTCGTTCCGGAGACATAGCGGGCTTTTTGGGCCATAGTTTGTTCCGCACGTTCATTCTACGGTCTATCTACGCTACCTCTAACCCTCTATATAAACCCAGCTATTCAAGCCCTAGCCTTCGCCTAATTTCATTCAATCTGCGCGTATACTTTCTTCAAGCTCCTCTTCTTCTTCAATGGGGGCTAACCCTAGATCCGATCAATTCAAAATTTCAATGAAAATTCAAACTCTCCAGAAAAATTCCAAAATAATATATGCTGATGCTCTCGACGAACGCAATTCAATGGTGGTATTCGTTTTTCAATTCGGGCTGTGGTTTGACCAAAATCTAGGCGTTTATTCTCGGCCATCCATCAAGTCGGAATCATTTGTCGCCTGATCGGAAATTTGTTACTGGGTTTTGTGGAGATTGAGGAGCGTAATTCATCGGCGTATTTCGTTTGGAGTTTCAACGGTCAGATCTATGGAAATTTTTGAATTAGGGTTCGGCCCTAGAGGTGTTTGGCGGCGGCGGAGGCGTTGGAGGTGGTGTCGGCCGGTAGAGGGGGAGATGGGGATCTCGTAGGTGGTAGCGGCACGTGGTGAAGGTGGCCGTGGTGGGAGCTCTCGGCGGTCAAAGGCTTGGTCAAAGGGGTGTGAGATGGGTTCGTTTGCAACCTGTAGGAGACGCGGGATGGTCTCGCGTGAGGAAGTGGCTGAAGTAACGATGACGTGGCATATCTTGTTAATTAAGTTTGTTTTGTTTATTTTAAATTTTGTTGTCAACCGCAATTTTCGCCATAACTTCCTCATACGATCTCAGTTTCACGCGAAATTTTTTTTGTTAGGATCGTAATTTAATTACGGACTTGATGACGCTGGTTTGGACGAATTCCGAGACGGACGAATTTTTGGGTTTAAATCGAATTTAAATTCGATTTAAATTCAAAAGGTGAGTGTTTTAACCCACTCACAACTACTAGAAGCTTTTATGTTTGTTAAATTAATTTTAGAAATGAATAGAAATTTATTTATGAGTATTTAGCATGTTTATTTCACTCATATTTGTTGAAATGCATTTATTAAATTTAACTGTTAATTTAATTCATTTATTGCGTATAAATTTACAGTTAAAATTTATTTGTTTGTATATGAACTGCTAGTTAACAGTTATATAATTTATTACTGAATATAGACTGTAGATTAATAGTTGTTAAATTTAATCTGAATAAAATTGCCAGTTATTACCTGTTATATATTATCAAATATAAATTGTTATTGATTGATATTGCTTGATGATTGTGATTGGATGATGGGTGATGTTGATGGATGTTTTATTGTATATCATTAAATTGCAAATTATCATGCATATTTCCTTTCATTCGGGATTGCGGTTTGAAATGATATACAACCGCAAAATTTTTTATATCTTTTAAATTGCGGATTGAAATGATAAATATCCGTATCACTTGACCATAGGATAGAAAATTATATACAGGCACCGCGGTCTATATATAACTATTTTTATGTGATTTCTATGGTTTGGATGGAATACGGTTTATAATAATCTCAAATTTTATATTGTATAAATATTTTTCTTCCATATATATATACATATGAAGTTGAAAATTTTGAAATTAAAAGGTGTATAAAAATCTTTATTAAAAATGGAAGAAAATTAAGAAAATGGAGTTTAATAATTTATATCATATGTTTAAATGTTAAGTTTGGAAATTTCAAGATATGATATTTATAATTGGATTTTTCCCAAAATAAATTGAAATGAATATTCTAGTATAATTTGAATTGGGAAAAATATATATATTTTATTACTAGAAACTGAAGTCTTATTATTTATGGATTTTATGTGAATATTCAAGACTAATTAATAGAACAATTGATCTATTGAAAGAATAAAATCCAATTTTAGTTTGAAATATTGTTACTCAAAATGGATATACGTATATATATATATATATATATATATATAAAAATTGAAGTGGTTTTGGAACTTGAGAGAGATAATACAAATTTTGGTTTAGACTTTAATAAAGAAATGTATTTGTAAAGCCATGAGAACTATTTTCTTTACAAAGTAACATTTAAGTTAAACCTTTTAATTCATATACCGTTGAATATCCAAACCATTCAAGTTTTAAAAGTTATGGTTTTTAAATTTTGAATTTCGAAATATTATGCTTTGAAAGGATATTTGACTTTCAGACGTTATAAATTTTAAAGCATTTGGATTTTTGAAAAGGTTTATATTTGGGATAAAGGATATCATATTTTTTTGGGTTTTAAAATGATATCGTATTCATAATTTTAAATTGGAAATGTTTATTCTGGTTTTAAAGTATGAGCTATTTTTAAATGACCGCGGTGTTATAATAACGATGGGTTGGCAAAGAGACCGGGATCGGATATGGACATACTCTCTGTCGATACCGAAAACCACTTTGACTAACCGTGTACGCGGTGGAGATTCCAGAATGAAGTAGGTGGTGGTGACGTTTCCTGTAAGGTAAATACGTGGACCCGACTCCCGTGAGTTGGCATAAGGTGGCTAAAACAAGAGCGATTCTCAGGCCAATGAGGTCAGTCCTCTGATCGGACACTCCTCTTCGATATTATACTTTGATTTTGGATTGATTCAGTGGCCACTTCTATATTTTGATTTTGGAGAGTTAGTCCGAGGTGGGCGGTAACTGCGGCTATGCGTTTCCACCAGCCTGGATAGCAATTGGTATATCTACCCTGGCATTGCCTAGTTGTGCCGTGTCACCTACCATACCGAGCCTTTACTACGAGTTTCTATTTGTGTCGTACCTATGGAGTATCCTCTGGTAGCCTCCCGATCAGGAGGTATTACGGTACTGTATAGACTATTGGCATTATTTGTGTTAAGGGCTATATGGGTAACCCCTTAACGCTATTAAAAAGTAAGTTTATTTTATAAATAGACACTATTATAATAGCGCAATATACTACATAGTAAATAGTTTAACGGATCCTTAGGAGATGTAAATCCCGAACATCTCTTGAGTTACTGTAATCATATTTATTTCTGTTAATTTAACTCACATAAGATATTTTAGTTCTGACTCGAGTGTTTTTGTCTTTTCAAATTCGCTCGGGTCAGTCCGAGCGTTTCAGGATCGAAGACTTTAGCTGTGAAGGATGAAGACGAAGGAGTCGTATTATTATTATATATAGTATTGCACCACACTCATACTGTTCCGCTGCATTGATTGTATTGGTATGTGTAACTCTGATATTTATTGTATAAAGCAAATCAAGTGTTTGTAAACTGTTTTGAACTGTATATTTATTATTATATTTTATCCTTCCGCTGTGAGATTCTGTTTTGTTTTATTTCTTCTCTGTTTTTTCTTATTTACCCCATAACAACCCGCCCTTGCGTATGCTTTGAATTGGCACGTGTGTCGGTTTAAAGTGTGCGAAAAGGCGGGATGTTACAGTTGGTATCAGAGCTTTGGTTTAGCGATAAACCTTGGTTTTGTGGGGTTTGACTTTTGTTAATAGGGCAGTAATACCCTATGGGAGTCGCTGAGTGTATATATATGAGAGAGCATATTTGTTAGTGTTAATAAAGATTTTGATATTGTGTTAATCTATTCCGCTTTGTATTTATAAATTCTGGTTGATGCATGGGACGCTATGTCATCAATAGGAATTTCTAAACACTTAATAGGACGGACCGACATAATATTTGTTTTTAATATAGGTGAATGAAATAATTTTGCCTATTATATTTTCTATATATAAAAAATATTTTTATAAAGATATATTTTGGTTGCTATAGTTGGGTGTTAGGTAATAAAAATATTTGTAATGAATAAAATCTAAGTTGAAATTATAATAAATCAAATTGGAGATTTTAGAACTTAAGTCTGGGATTTTAAAAATTTGCTTTCAAAGGATTTATGAAATATAATGATTTGGTTTATAAATATTTTCTTATATAAATATTTAGTATAATTCGAAAGAATTGGTTTAAAGAGGATTTTGAAGAAAATAAATTTTGTACTTTCCTCTCTGTCGTTGGAAAATAATTTCGGTGATGACGGCCGCATCATCGATTTCATTTTTGAGTCTCGAAGGGGAAAGGCCACTGTAGTAAATTCTACTGCAGATTTGTTTTGAAATTATTTAAAATTTAATTTGTTTAAAGGTAATTAGAGATATAAAAGTTGTAAGAAATTAATTATCTATTATTTTAAAGAAATTTTGAAATTTGACCCGGTATTAATTCTTGAATTTCCATTAATTAGTTGTAAAAAAATTTTAGGTTAGTGAGATAAAGGTTAAGTAATCAATGAATTAAAAGAGTTGAGATTAAACTTGCATAAGTTCTTTTGCTTTTTCTTTAACATAAATAACTTACCAAGTATAAAAAAAAAAGTTGAAATGTAAATTAAGAGTGGAATAGAATATTATGCAAGTAGAATTTTGGAAAAAAATGAAGTATTCAATAAATTACTGTTATAAATAAGAATTAAATGGTATTAACTTAAGTGATGATTGAAATTTTACTAAAATTAATGCTTGTATTATAAATAGGTGATATGAACTTAAGTAGATAAAATGAAATTCTTTATTAAATAAGGATTGATGTGGAGGGTTATAAACTTCAGTACGGTATGAAAGCTACTAGTTTAAAATTAATAAAATGGAATTGAGAAGAAACTTGTAAATTTTCACTTACATTCTTAAAACATACATAACTTACCATATAATAAAAGTTGCAATGTTATTAAGAAAATGAAAGGAGAAATCTTACAAGTGAAGCTTGAGGTAATAAAGGTATTCTATTAATTTGCTATTGTTAATGAGAATTAATTGTATAAGCATAAGATAAATTGGAATTTTACTATATAAGTAAAGGTAAGTAGTATAAATAGATGATATATACTTTAGTCAATAAATTGGAATACAAATATAATGAATTTTGTAATAAATGGAAAATAAAATTGTAAGAAACAAAGAAATCCCTCCATGAATGAAAGAAAGAAAATCAAACCACTGAAGCATGAAATAAATGTATAATAAGTAATTTGGTTGTTGGTTTGAATTGTGTTGTTTGATTTATGTTGTTGGGTAAGAAATTTGAAGTGGTTAAATGAATAAGTATCTATCTTTGTTCCATCTAAGACTATTGAGTAAAGGATGCACTTGATAGTTAATTTCATTTCATACAAATTTCAAGTTTGAACCCAAACAACAAATTGGTTGATGGATTAATGGTTGTTTGTTTGTGTATGTATGTTGTTTGTAAGGTTGATGGTTGTTGAATTGTTTGGTTGATTAATAATTGAATCCACTTGAATAGTTCACTTTCATATAAATATTTAACCTTTTAGATTATATAAGTGAATACAGGTGATGGAAGCAACTGCTACTGCTTTTGGTTCTAAAATAATAAGCGTATATTGCCCAACAAATAGGTACGTTTCCGGATTACGTTTTAGCGCTATTTTAGATAATTTTCCCGTGTTGGGATATAATATTTTGAAAATATATGTAATATATTTGTATATTTTGATATTATATTTTCTCCAGAGTCTCTCCGTACAAAGGAGACTCTGCCAAAATTTTCCGTAAATTTTGGACTTAGAATTTTGTGAAAATATTTTCCCAACTTTAATAATTTAAGTACAAAAGAATATAATTATTATAAAACTGGTATATACAAGGGAATTAATTTAGTAATATTGTCAATAAGTTAATGTTTGAAATAAGATGTACTGTTTTACTCTTCCTTCTCCCTTCTTTTTCCTTTTCGGGGACGAAAAGTTTTGAGTGGGGGAGATTGTAACGACCCATTAAATTTGATAATATTAAATGGATTAACTTAATATAATTTTTAATCTAATTTATAATAAATGTAAGAGTTGGATATAGTAACTGAGATTAAAGATTTAACAAAATGGAATGTTATATGGCAATAGGTAGAATAACGAAGATTTGTGTTGTGGTTATAAGTCATAATTAGTTGATTAAAATGGTATTAATGAAATAATAACTGAATTGAATTGCAATATATAAACATCAGAAAAATTTAATTGGTGGATTAAATTTGTTAAAGTTCATAAGTTTTGTAATTTAGTTTAGTAGAACTTTAAATTATAAACGAAGATTGAAATAAACGATAAATTTAATTATGTAAATGGTGACTCAAGACCTAGGTTATAGGAATTGGAACATAATCCAATTTGAATTAAGTAGAAGAAGGACTTGGTTAATATGTAAGTTATTGTTCAAGGTATTGAATAAAAACTTGGAATCCAATCATAATTTAATGATAATAACGTTAGTATTAGAGAATAAATATATTTCAATGCAGTACCCGAATGAACGGAATAAAATGAATATATATTGAATAGAAATGAAATGTAAATTGGCACATTTGGTTGAAAGTTAATTTTAAGAAACATATAAATGTTGAATTTGTGAATATTAATATAAATATTAACTTGAATGGGATTCATTAATACAAAGATGTAATAAGTGTAGATAGTAAAAATTTAATGGCTGTAGTGGATAAAAAAATCTAGTAGTAACATAAAATTTATTTATATGGAAAAGAGTATAGATTTGAACAAATTTATGAAAATTTGATAAGAACAGTGGTTGTAATCAGTTTGGTTATTTAATATTTGGAAGATAGAGATTTGTAAATCCGTTAATGAATTTATAATGGGAAGGAATGGTAAGAATGTAAAAATTATAAGCATTTGATTCAATTAAGGGAATTAAATTACAATAAATGGTCATTTAATAAATTCAGCGTTCTGTGAGAAATCATAATAGTTGTGTAAAATGTGTACAAATTTCGATTTGGAAATTTATTGGATTTATAACGGTTTTGGTATTACATTTATGAGTTTAAAAGTTATTCCATTTGTAAAGTAATAAAAGCTTATTTAGGTGACTAGAATTTAGCGTAACGACTATTGTGTGTTACCTATTCTTGTTCTTGTTAATTTCAATTTTGGGAATCAAATTCAATTTATCCGCCAATTTACCGCAGTTAAAGTGAAATGCATTGGTGAATGAGTAATGTTAAATGCAAATAAGATGTAACCAAGAAAATCCCATTTATAATAATTTACGTAGAATAAAGTAAAGAAACCAGGAAATGAAAATGTGAAAATGTGGATGCAATGAGATCTTAAGTAATAATAACTTTGTTAGGTAAGTGATAACGGATTTTTTTGGTATAACCAAATAAAGATCCAAATTTATTTGGAAATTAATTGCAATCAATTGAATTTATTGCAATTAAATGGATTTATTATTTAATAGTTATGCAATTATTATTTGGAAGAAATTGGAGTTATTTGTAATAAGTATGAACCTAATGTTAATTTTTCTTATAGGATTGACAATTGATATGGAATGAAAAGAAGAAAATTTGGGTCAGTAAAATTTGGAATTTATGCATAATAAAATGGATTCTAACGTTAAATACTACGTTATTGAGATTTAAATTTAGACTTAAAGAATAATGATGTGAATTAGGAACTAATGTTTATGGCATCTTTATTTTAGGTGAAAGTTGAGAATATAAAGATTTAAAAATCTAAAGTATGAGTTTTGAGAATATAATTTATAAAATTCTTAAATATAAGAAAGTGTAGAAATTAACATTGCAATTAATATACTGTCAACTTTTAATTCACAGCTAAGCCTGTTAAATCTTTTCAATTGATTACGAATCATATAAGAAATAAAATTTGGCCAATTTTAGAATTTAATATAAAATTTGGATTTTTATAATTTATTTATTTTATTTAATGAATATTAAAAATAGCCATTTTGGCCACGGACTCGGATTTCGACGAAACCAGTTTCATCGGATCCGTATCGGTGAATTATTATAGGGTTTCAAGTTTCGTATCAATCGGACTTGTCGTTTGATCGTACGGGCGTGAAACGCCTTGAAATCAACTTTAATAAAATCAATTTGAAATCAATTTGGAAATTTTTTTTTCAGCATAACTTCTTCATACGATCAAATTTGGACGTGAAACTTTTTCCATCGCGTTCAGAATATTTTAAATTACCTATTTGGATATATAGATTTACGAAATTTCGTTCCGGAGACATAGCGGGCTTTTTGGGCCATAGTTTGTTCCGCACGCTCATTCTACGGTCTATCTACGCTACCTCTAACCCTCTATATAAACCCAGCTATTCAAGCCCTAGCCTCCGCCTAATTTCATTCAATCTGCGCGTATACTTTCTTCAAGCTCCTCTTCTTCTTCAATGGGGGCTAACCCTAGATCCGATCAATTCAAAATTTCAATGAAAATTCAAACTCTCTAGAAAAATTCCAAAATAATATATGCTGATGCTCTCGACGAACACAATTCAATGGTGGTATTCGTTTTTCAATTCGGGCTGTGGTTTGACCAAAATCTGGGCGTTTATTCTCGGCCATCCATCACGTCGGAATCATTTGTCGCCTGATCGGAAATTTGTTACTGGGTTTTGTGGAGATTGAGGAGCGTAATTCATCGGCGTATTTCGTTTGGAGTTTCAACGGTCAGATCTATGGGAATTTTCGAATTAGGGTTCGGCCCTAGAGGTGTTTGGCGGCGGCGGAGGCGTTGGAGGTGGTATCGGCCGGTAGAGGGGGAGATGGGGATCTCGTAGGTGGTAGCGGCACGTGGTGAAGGTGGACGTGGTGGGAGCTCTCGGCGGTCAAAGGCTTGGTCAAAGGGGTGTGAGATGGGTTCGTTTGCAACCTGTAGGAGACGCGGGTTGGTCTCGCGTGTGGAAGTTGCTGAAGTAACGATGACGTGGCATATCTTGTTAATTAGGTTTGTTTTGTTTATTTTAAATGTTGTCAACCGCAATTTTCGTCATAACTTCCTCATACGATCTCAGTTTCACGCGAATTTTTTTTGTTAGGATCGTAATTTAATTACGGACTTGATGACGCTGGTTTGGACGAATTCCGAGAAGGGCGAATTTTTGGGTTTAAATCGAATTTAAATTCGATTTAAATTCAAAAGGTGAGTGTTTTAACCCACTCACAACTACTAGAAGCTTTTATGTTTGTTAAATTAATTTTAGAAATGAATAGAAATTTATTTATGAGTATTTAGCATGTTTATTTCACTCATATTTGTTGAAATGCATTTATTAAATTTAACTGTTAATTTAATTCATTTATTGAGTATAAATTTACAGTTAAAATTTATTTGTTTGTATATGAACTGCTAGTTAACAGTTATATAATTTATTACTGAATATAGACTGTAGATTAATAGTTGTTAAATTTAATCTGAATAAAATTGCCTGTTATTACCTATTATATATTATCAAATATAAATTGTTATTGATTGATATTGCTTGATGATTGTGATTGGATGATGGGTGATGTTGATGGATGTTTTATTGTATATCATTAAATTGCAAATTATCATGCATATTTCCTTTCATTCGGGATTGCGGTTTGAAATGATATACAACCGCAAAATTTTATATCTTTTAAATTGCGGATTGAAATGATAAATATCCGTATCACTTGACCATAGGATAGAAAATTATATACAGGCACCGCGGTCTATATATAACTATTTTTATGTGATTTCTATGGTTTGGATGGAATACGGTTTATAATAATCTTAAATTTTATATTGTATAAATATTTTTCTTCCATATATATATACATATGAAGTTGAAAATTTTGAAATTAAAAGGTGTATAAAAATCTTTATTAAAAATGGAAGAAAATTAAGAAAATGGAGTTTAATAATTTATATCATATGTTTAAATGTTAAGTTTGGAAATTTCAAGATATGATATTTATAATTGGATTTATCCCAAAATAAATTGAAATGAATATTCTAGTGTAATTTGAATTGGGAAAAATATATATATTTTATTACTAGAAACTGAAGTCTTATTATTTATGGATTTTATGTGAATATTCAAGACTAATTTATAGAACAATTGATCTGTTGAAAGAATAAAATCCAATTTTAGTTTGAAATATTGTTACTCAAAATGGATATACGTATATATATATAAATTGAAGTGGTTTTGGAACTTGAGAGAGATAATACAAATTTTGGTTTAGACTTTAATAAAGAAATGTATTTGTAAAGCCATGAGAACTATTTTCTTTACAAAGTAACATTTAAGTTAAACCTTTTAATTCATATACCGTTGAATATCCAAACCATTCAAGTTTTAAAAGTTATGGTTTTTAAATTTTGAATTTCGAAATATTATGCTTTGAAAGGATATTTGGCTTTCCGACGTTATAAATTTTAAAGCATTTGGATTTTTGAAAAGGTTTATATTTGGGATAAAGGATATCATATTTTTTTGGGTTTTAAAATGATATCGTATTCATAATTTTAAAATGGAAATGTTTATTCTGGTTTTAAAGTATGAGCTATTTTTAAATGACCGCGGTGTTATAATAACGATGGGTTGGCAAAGAGACCGTGATCGGATATGGACATACTCTCTGTCGATACCGAAAACCACTTTGACTAACCGTGTACGCGGTGGAGATTCCAGAATGAAGTAGGTGGTGGTGACGTTTCCTGTAAGGTAAATACGTGGACCCGACTCCCGTGAGTTGGCATAAGGTGGCTAAAACAAGAGCGATTCTCAGGCCAATGAGGTCATTCCTCTGATCGGACACTCCTCTTCGATATTATACTTTGATTTTGGATTGATTCAGTGGCCACTTCTATATTTTGATTTTCGGGAGTTAGTCCGAGGTGGGCGGTAACTGCGGCTACGCGTTTCCACCAGCCTGGATAGCAATTGGTATATCTACCCTGGCATTGCCTAGTTGTGCCGTGTCACCTACCATACCGAGCCTTTACTACGAGTTTCTATTTGTGTCGTACCTATGGAGTATCCTCTGGTAGCCTCCCGATCAGGAGGTATTACAGTACTGTATAGACTATTGGCATTATTTGTGTTAAGGGCTATATGGGTAACCCCTTAACGCTATTAAAAAGTAAGTTTATTTTATAAATAGACACTATTATAATAGCGCAATATACTACATAGTAAATAGTTTAACGGATCCTTAGGAGATGTAAATCCCGAACATCTCTTGAGTTACTGTACTCATATTTATTTCTGTTAATTTAACTCACATAAGATATTTTAGTTCTGACTCGAGTGTTTTTGTCTTTTCAAATTCGCTCGGGTCAGTCCGAGCGTTTCAGGATCGAAGACTTTAGTTGTGAAGGACGAAGACGAAGGGGTCGTATTATTATTATATATAGTATTGCACCACACTCATACTGTTCCGCTGCATTGATTGTATTGGTATGTGTAACTCTGATATTTATTGTATAAAGCAAATCAAGTGTTTGTAAACTGTTTTGAACTGTATATTTATTATTATATTTTATCCTTCCGCTGTGAGATTCTGTTTTGTTTTATTTCTTCTCTGTTTTTTCTTATTTACCCCATAACAATCCGCCCTTGCGTATGCTTTGAATTGGCACATGTGTCGGTTTAAAGTGTGCGAAAAGGCGGGATGTTACAACATCATTCCTAGCATTAAATGCACATCCTAATATGTTAACAAGTGTTATGCAAATCAAATCAAAAAAAAAGTCTTCTTTTTAAAATAAAAAATTTAAGAGAAAAAAGTAATCATTATATAAATACACATCACATTAATGTGCTATTATATCCTTCCGTAAATACATGTATTTAAGGGTTTAATCAAGGATTTAAGAATGGAAATAAAATACAAAAGTAGAGAAGGCTAAAATGGTCATTAGCCAAGGATGCTTCATGTATAAATAGAGGTCATAACCTTCATTTCCTCACAACAATTCACTTCCCATTTCTACCCTTTTTTTCACTTCCTTAAAGCTCTTCTCCTTTATTATCTTCCTCCACCTCCAACAACCCTCCATCCAAACCCACACTCGAACCCTACCATTACACACACCCCCCTTATATGGTCAAGTACCCTTCCACCAACCCATACCCAACCCCCTAGCCTCACACCCGAGCTGTTCCCTCCTCCCTAGGCCACACACCTCCCTAGCAGAGCATACACCCCCTCTCAAAGCTCACACACACAAAAAAAGAAGGAAAATAAACAAAGGCAATAGTTCGTGACATTTGTAGAGGAGCACGCTAGTTCATAGAAAAGTTTGATGGAGTGGAAATGAAGGCGAGAACCGCTTTTTAAATCATGTTTTATTATGTTATAATAATCATGATTATCCCGTTTATACGTTATGTTAATTGCCACCATTGATAATATGGACATTTGGCTGAAATGAATGTTTGAACGCGTTGGTTGGATAGTTGAGTTGTGATAATATACTTAATAAATGTTAATCACTATGTTATGGAAATGGATATTATGTTATTGATGAATATTGAAAGTGATTATGCTCATTTTTGATTAAGTAATCCCCTTTGTTATAAGTGACCAATTTTATAAATATGGTATACATTGGAATTATTAAGCCTATCTTTGAATAGTGAAATTGAAATCAAAAATTGAAATTGAAATTGGTTTTGAATTGAAATTGGTTTTGAAATTGAAATCGAAATTAAAGTCGAAATCAAAATTAGATTTCAAACTGGGTTTGAAATTGATTCTAATTTAAGATTAGAATTGATTTTAATTTAAGATTCATAAGCAGCCGCATAATATATTCACCAACATAAATAATATTCATACGACCTTGGTTGAATGACAGAAATTCGTCTAGAATGAGTTTTGGCCAATTTACTTCAACTTCTCCCCAAATAGCACATAATGCTTTATAGTTGTTTGGATAGACAAGCACATACGAGCTAGTACGAGGTAGAATTGTGTGCATTAAAGCTCTATGCATTATTCCGACAGTAGGTCGTAATGCAATAGACTTAAGCTCCGTCATGTCATCTTCTAGGAATCGATGACTTACTTCATCTCTCTCGCCTACGGCAACATTTAGTTCTTGTAACTCAACACCTCTTGTCGGAGTATGAAGAATACGACCGATTCTATCTAAAGAGAGAAACACCTGTTTCCCACATACCAAACTCCCAACGCAATTGTCACGATTGCGTGGGTTTTGATGGCCTAAATTCAAGTTCTCATAGAAAAGTTTAACCAATGTATGATTTATCTTGATATTGTTTTGATTATGATCTAGAAGTGATTCTAGATGGCTTCTTCTTGTTAATTCTTGAATCCTATACGACATAAAATCAGGAAAGACAACAAAAGAACCTTCAAAGAATCGAGCTTCTTTCATCTTATTCCATCTTTGAACTGTAGTTGCATCGTATAGCCATTGAGCGATTTGTGAATCAATTGGCTCGGAGGAAGAAGAAGCATGCCTAGATCTCTTTGTTTGACGAGGGGCCATTTGATTTTATCAAAGAATTGAATAAATTTGGAAAAATTTAGGAACTAGGGTTATGGAATTCTGTAAAATGGTGGTAAAAGTAAAAGGTAAAAGAGGAAGTAGAGGGTTTCAGAGTTAAGAAATAGGTAAAAAAGTGTAAAGGTACGTTTCAGATGTGAATCAGTCGACTGAACGATTGTGGTCAGTCGACTGAACGATTGTGGTCAGTCGACTGAACCACTATCCCGAGAGTTCTATTCCAGAATTAGTCGACTGGTCTAGTCGACTGAATAAACAAATATGCACTCTGTATTGTCATTCAGTCGACTGGTTGCATTTGATCAGCCGACTGAATAGTGTATGAGAACATACAGTATGCAGTTTCAGTCGACTGATCGAATTTTTTCAGTCGACTGAATGAGTCTTTCAACATATTCAGTCATATTTGAAACACAAACAAGTAATATATTATATATAAAAACAAAATGTATACAATATAAGATTAAAGAACAAGTGTAAAAAATAGCCAAAAAACGAAATTATTTGGAAGAGGAAGTTGATGGAGACTTGGAGTTTGGCAGCTCGTCCTTTGTCTTCTCTACATATGGTTGTAGTGGTGACCAACGGTTTCCATGTTCCCATGAGTTTGGAGAGATAGGCGGAGGCTGAGGTGACCTATCCCATGGATTCCGAGTTGACAATAGTGTAGGTTGATGAGCTGAAGAGGAAGATGAACCGCAGAACTTCCATCCAATCTGCTCAAGAAAACTCATACGTTTAGAATCATTTTATGTTCATAATATATTTCACGCAAGCCCTATCGATTCCCTCTGGTAATGATGAAGATTATCAATTTTTTGTTTGGTTTGAGGAGAACCAAAAAACAGGAACCGTCTAGCTTTCTTTTTCTCGGGTGTATAACCCATTCGATAATTTGATAGTCTTACAGGTTCATGGGTAGGAGTAGGTGTAGGTAGATTTGACGATGCAGATGATGGAGTTTAAAAGTTGATAGATGAGTAAGATGATCCACCTGATGAATTATGTGATGAAGACATTTTGATTTTGAAAGAAAGTTTTTAGAAGTTTATGTAGTGGAGAAAGAAACAAATGTGTTTGAGATATAAATATCATTTGATGGAGAAAGGAGAGCTGAGAACTGAATTATATAGGAGGCAATGCAGTTAGAAAATGATGGTTGAACATGCATATTGAAAAAGTGAGGAAGAGAATGAACCAAAAAGTTTGTGGCTGAAATTTTATCTTTAAAAAATAGAGAATATAAAGAAACAGATGTATAAGGTGTAGATGTGAAATATTGAATGGCCAGGCGATAAAGGCATAGACTTATCAAACCCGAGGTGCAGAGTTCGAGTACCAAATTTTTATTTTATTTTATTTTATATTAATTAGTAATTTTTATAATTCTGTTAAAGAAATTATACCTAGTTCTCTTCTTAATCTTATAAAACAATTTTCATTGAGAGGTTTAGTGGAAATGTCAGCTAGTTGATTTTCAGAATTTACAAATTCTAAATTTATTATATCCTTTTTAATATTATCACGAAGAAAATGATGACGAATGTTAATATGTTTAGTTCGTGAGTAATTGACAGGATTTTTAGATAAATTTATTGCACTAGCGTTATCACGATATATTATAGACTTATTTAATTTTTTGTCAAAATCTTGTAATGTTTATTGCATGTAGATTACTTGAGCATATGCTAAAGCTGCAGATATATACTCTGCTTCACATGTCGATAGTGAAACGCAATTTTGTTTCTTACTAAACTAAGATACTAAGGATCGTCCAATGAAATGACAAGTTCCACTTGTACTTTTTCTATCTGTCCGACTTCCTCCAAAATCAGCATCACTATATGATACTAATTCAAAAGGACATTCTTTTGGATAAAATAATCCTAAATCTTTGGTTTTATTAAGATAACGAATCATACGTTTAACCGCTCGCATATGTGATTCTTTAGGATTTGCTTGAAATCGAGCACATAAATAAACACTCATCATAATGTCAGGTCGACTAGCAGTTAAGTAAAGTAGTGATCCAATCATACTGCGATATAGTTTTGGTCAACATTCTTGCCATTTTCATCTTTTTCAAGATGTATAGTTGTACTCGTAGGAGTTGGTTTGGCAGACGTGTTTTCCATACCGAATCGTTAAATTAGATTATTACAATACTTTTCCTGATTAAGAATGCCATTTTGCATTTGTTTGATTTGTAATCCAAGGAAATATGATAATTCTCTCATATGTGACATTTCAAATTCATTTGTCATGATAGTCGAAAATTCCTAACATAATTTTTCATTTGTTGAACCAAAAATAATATCATCAACATATATTCGAATAATTAAAATATCTTGTTTAGTTTTCTTAACAAATAATGTTTGATCAACCTTCCCAATCTCAAAACCAGATTCCAATAAATAGCTTTTAAGTCGGTCATACCAAGCACGAGGTGCTTGTTTTAAACCATATAAAGCTTTCTTAAGTTTGTAAATATGATCTGAAAATTTCTCATGAGTAAACAGAGGAGGTTGTTCAACATAAACATTTTCTTTTATAAAACCATTTAAAAAAGCACTTTTAACATCCATTTGATATAATTTAAAGTTATGAAAACATGCAAAAGCCAGTAGAATACGTATAGCTTCTATGACGACCCACCTTTCTGACCCTTGAGAACGACACTTAATACATCCATGGTATTCACGTGCCGTTGCCCAAGTATCTGAAAGACAAGTTGCCATGGGGTAAAATATAAGAACAGAATAATAATCACACAATGGAACTGTTAAATATAACATAAAAATAAGACAGTACATAAGGTTACTCCCCAACATGGAGTTATCAGAGTTACAACAAAAGTATTACTGTCAGTCTAGGCAGTTATAACAACCTGCCTTTAAATATACATACATAGAGCCAACATCTCATAATAGCGGAAATAAATAGCTAGATAGATAAGGAGCCTCCTGCTCGTCCACCATCTTCAAAAGAGCCCAAAGAAACCTATCATTTCTGGACTACTCAAATATAAATGAGTACCCGAACGTTTAGGGAAAACAACAATTCGGGTCAGACAATAAGTATGGTATGAGTAAACTCCAAAAATAGAACACACAAAGTAACTAGTGAGACCACATCGCAAAAACGTAGAACGGGTTTTTCCCTCACAAAGACAACAGCCAAGTATAAAAAATGGATACAGATAATCAAACATCGCGAAGAGTGCAAGACGCTTCCCGATGAAATTAAGAAAGAATCAATCCAAAGATTTGAATCAAAAATAAGGAAAAGGAATTTTTTCAACAATGACTAGGAGGATGCGCCCCCCTTATCGAAAGTATACCTCTAGAAAATATACTTGAGAACTACGATGGCTCTCGGAAACCTCCAAGCCGGACCCCGCCATCCTTACCGAGTATCCGAGTATTTCACATCTCCGTGCGCATACAACCGGAACGAATCTAGAGCAGATGTGAAAATACCCTAATGGAAGCAACCCTACATAGCTTGGCCCCCACTCGCTCTTTATTTAGTCATTTCCGATAAAGGATATTAATGCTCAAATTGGGCAACAAATCGTCTTAGATTGACGAAACAAAAATAAAAGGAAAAAGGGCATTGAAATTGATAGTCAAGATATCGACTATCGGGGATAACAAAACGATCGTATATGGAAATTAGATCTTATACTCTTTCAATACTTGGAAAATATCCATATACTTATCCCATCGGTATAAGCATATTCTCAAAACAATTAAGAGGATTTCATATTTCAAAAGCATACTTAGATGGGTCAAAAACAATTGTCTATAAGAAATTCAAACGTTTTCCATTATAATTATAAAGATCATTTATGGAAATCAAATCTCCTACACTTGTCACGTTTCCGATATTCTCGACTAACTCTATCCCTCGCCCAGAAACAAAGCCAGGTAAGTCAGGGCACTGGTTGCTCCTAGCCTTGCCTAGACACTTCGGTTCCAGATCTCACAGATAGAGAATCAATCTACTCATCGGCTTTTAGTGCCAAGTATAGGACTACTTATAAATAACTCATTTAAATTATTATATAAATTTTGAAGCTCCTTTAAAATACTTTAAACAAAGATTTAAAACTTCTTTTCAAATCATAACTTAAACCCATCATCTTTAAAGGAGATTACAACCAAGAGGGGGTGAAGCTTCCTCTTAATCAAATGAGATAGCTAAAAGGGGTGTTGTTTCCTTTTAACCAAAAAGTCACTAAATGTCAATCCTAAGTTAAAAGGTGGTGTAAGTTCCCTTTAACTAAACATCAAAGTTATTGCTCATAAACTGGCCGAGCACAAATCAAACAACCAAACAAGAATAATAACAAGAATAATAACAAACTCATTATTATTAACAATTTACAATCAATAGTTAACACAACATTTGTTAAAATATGAATGAGTAAAAGGAAAGAGATTAAGATCACACTGGCTGTAAAATAATTAAATTATACTCACAGAATAAGTTATACCCACTAAACTATGAAAACAAGAAATATACTCACAGAATAAGTTACACCTACTAAACTATGAAAGCAAGGAATGTACTCACAGAATAAGTTATACATACTAAACTATGAAAACATGAAATATACTCACATCCTATTTGCTTTAATAGAGACTTGGAATACTTCACCTTTTAAAATGAATTTTAGTTCATTTCTTTAGTTTGTGAATGAAATAAAATGAGATGTGGACTTGGTTATTTATAGGTGAAGAGAAGGGTACTTTAGTAATTTCCTATAGCCTAACTGATTCAACCAGATTTTGGTCCAATAGAAGCTTGCCATATGGCATAATTTGATTCGACCATATTTTGGTCCAATAAATAACATCCTTGTGGCTTAATTTGATTCGACCACCTTTTGGTCCAATAGGAATCCTTCTTATCAACTATGGCCTAAATTGATTTGACCAGATTTTGGTCCAATGGCAACCATCCGCATGGCATAACCTGATTCGACCAGATTTTGGTCCAATGGCAACCATCTGCATGGAATATAATAATCATTATTCTATTTTGTTTTATTAGGCAATTAATTATACTATTTTGTTTCATTAGGCTAGGTTAATAATTCTTTCTTGTTTTATTAGGCAAGTAATTATACTATTTTGTTTTATTAGGCAAGTAGTTATACTATTTTGTTTCATTAGGCAGGGTTAATAATTCTTCTTGTTTTATTAGGTAAGTAATTATATTATTATGTTTTATTAGACATGGTAAATAATCATTTCTTGTTTTATTAGGCAAGGTTAATACTTCTAGATATAAAATCTATTATTTAATCATTTAAAAACATGTTAACTATTCATGTTCAAAGTGATTAAATTATGGGTCGTTACATCCTCCCCTCCTTAAAGGAAATTTCATCCTCGAAATTAATCGGATAAACTCTAGATATCAAAGAACCCAAATGATATCATATATACCACACAAAGATACAAGGAAAGTGACCTTAACACAACCGGTGAGTACACTAAAAAGAAACAACAAAATACAAACAACAACTACATCAACTCGGGATAAGAATACCTAATACAGTCCTCAGTTTCCCAAGTACAATCTCTAACATCTCCACTCCATTGAACCTTAACTAGATTCACAATCTTCTTCCTTAATCGCTTTATATCTCGAGCAACAATATGAATAGGCCGCCTAAGAATGGTTAGGTTAGGCTGAACCTCCAAATCAACTTGTTGTCCTGGTTTTATTATCATCGAAGGGTCGTGTACATACTTACGTAAATGAAATACGTGAAATACGTTGTGCACATCTGATTGTCGATCTGGTAACTCCACTTTATATGCAAGTTTACCAATCCGGTCTAGTATGGGAAAAGGGCCAATATATCGAGGGGCTAACTTCCCTGTCTTCCCAAACTCTACGACACTTCTCAGAGGAGAGACTTTTACAAATACCAAGTCCCCGACTAAGAACTCCAGATCCCTACGCCTTTGATCTGCATAACACTTTTGCCGATCTTATAGTTCCTTCATCTTTCTTCTAACATCAACTACCTTCTCATTGGCTTCTAAAATTATGTTTGGTCCAAGAACAAGTTTATCTCCAGATTCAACCCAACACGAAGGAGAACGACATGGACGACCATAAAGAGCTTCGAAAGGGGCCATACCAATGCTTGCTTGATAGCTATTGTTATAAGTGAATTCAACTAAGGGTAAATGATCTTCCCAAGAACCCCCGAAGTCTAGAATGCATGCTCGTAATAAATCTTCCAAGATTCGGTTCACTCTCTCTGTTTGCCCATCTGTTTGGGGATGGTAAGTTGTGCTTAGACTTAGCTCAGTCCCTAAAGCAGTCTGCAGTCCCTCCCAGAAACTGCCAGTGAATATTGGGTCTCGGTCACTTACAATACTACGAGGAATCCCATGGAGTCTCACAATCTCCTTCACATACAAACTTGTCAGACTCGTAGCAGTCCTAGTCAGCTTAACAGGAATGAAACGGGCACTCTTGGTTAGTCGATCGACAATAACCCAAATGCCATCATTACCACTTCTTGACCTAGGAAGCCCATCAATAAAGTCCATAGAGATCTGCTCCCACTTCCACTTTGGAATCTCAAGTGGCTGAAGCAATCCAGCTATCTTCAGCTGGTCACTCTTAATCTGCTGGCAGTTTGCAAAACGACTCACAAAGATTGAAATAGCTCGCTTCATCCCCTTCCACCAGAATACCCTCTTCATATCTTTGAACATCTTGGTCACTCCTGGATGAAAAGATAACTTTGAATGGTGGCATTCGGCTAACACTTCTTGCCTAAGTCCATCAAAGTCTGGAACACAAATACGCCCATTCATTTTCAATATGCCCCGGAGATCAATCTTAAAGCTAGAAACAACACCTTCTTCAACATCTTTCTTAAGTCGAGCTAAAATAGGATCTGCCTCTTGACTGGATGCAATTCTCTCTAACAATACTGGCTTAACTTCTAGATTTGCAACCATGGCTATATTCCTACTCAATGCATCAGCAACGACATTTGCTTTTACAGGGGTATAAAGAACATCTAGATCATAAGAGGCAAGAAACTCCAGCCATCTCTGCTTCCTCAAATTCAAATCTTTCTGCGTAAAAAGGTATTTTAAGGATTTGTGGTCCGTGTATAACTCAAACCTTTCACCCAAAAGATAATGCCTCCACATCTTTAGTGCGAAGACAATAGCCAAAAGTTCCAAATCGTGTGTAGCATAATTTTTCCCATGCGGCTTTAGCTGTCGACTCGCATAGGCAATAACTTTCCCATGCTGCATCAGAACTGCCCCTAATCCAGTTCCACAAGCATCTGTATACACGGTTATACCTTCGCTCCCATTTGGAACGGTTAAAACAGGAGCGCCAGTCAACTTGTTTTTTAATTCATTGAATGCTTGATCACACTTAGAAGTCCAAACGAACCTAACATCTTTCTTTGTTAACTTCGTCAGATGAGAAGCAATCTTCGAGAAGTCCTTGATAAACCTACGGTAAAAACCAGCCAATCCCAAGAAACTTCTAACTTCCGTCGCACTTTCGGGCTTCTTCCAGTCTTGGACCGTAACAACTTTAGCTGGATCCATCGATATACCTTCTCCCGAAATAACATGCCCTAGAAATCTAACTTCAGATTTTCAAAAATGGCACTTGGAGAACTTAGCCTTTAGCTCATGGCTCCTTAAGGTATCGAGTACGACACGGAGATGATATTTGTGTTCCTCCTCTGTCTTTGAATAGATAAGAATGTCATCAATAAAGACAAGAATAAATTTATTAAGAATGTCTCGAAATACTCGATTCATTAAGTCCACAAAATAAGCGGGTGCATTAGTCAATCCAAACGGCATAACTAACCACTCGTAGAAATTTTCAGGAGTTCGAAAAGCTGTTAAAGGAACATTCTCCTCTTCCACTCTTAATTGGTGGAAACCAGTGGCAAGATCTAATTGAGAAAATATCCGAACACCATGGAGTTGATCAAACATATCGTCAATTCTTGGCAAAGGGTATTTATTCTTGATAGTCCTTTTGTTCAACTCCTGATAGTCTACACATAATCTTAGAGAACCTCCTGCCTTTGTAACAAAGACGACTGGCGATCCCCAACTCGAGGTACTACGTCGGATCAAGCCCTTTTGCAACAAGTCATAAGTCTGCCTTTCTAACTCCCTCTTCTCTTTTGGAGCCATCCTTCGTAAGGGTTGTACAATAGGTCTAGTTCCCGGAACCAAATCAATACGGAACTCGACTTCACGGTGAGGAGGTAAACCTTGCACCTCGTCAAAAATATCTATGAAATCTCGAACAACCGGCACATCTCTAAGCTCCGCTTTAGTCACTTCGAGTGAATAGAGAAAACTGCTCATTAACTTCTTAGGCTCTTCACAACTAATATCAACACCAACATCTCATGCATCACTAACTCTAACAAGCCTTCTACCACAATCCAAGATAGCTTTAAACTTAAATAACCAATCCATTCCCAGCAACACTCCAAAACCCATAAACCCAAGAACAAACAAGTCAAAAGGAAAGAGATGATTTCGACAAGAAATAGGTATATTTAGACACACGGTGTCAAGATTTGTCGGACCTCCAATTGGGTTTGACACACAAAGAGGATTACTTATGATAACATATTTAAGGTTTAGTTTGTCCATTAGATCATAAGAAATAAAACTATGGGAATCTCCTATATCAAATAGCACCCTTACAGGAATATCATAGATGGATAATGTACCTTGCAACACTTGCTTCCCCTTTTTATCTGAAGAAGTGGGTGGTATCTCTTCAATGGTAAAAGTTTGTCCTTGAGATCCCTTTTTAGGAAAATGACACTCATTCTTCATATGTCCTGGCTGGACGCAATTAAAACATGTGGCAATTGGGCAATGATTTGCAAAGTGGCCCATCTTATTGCACTTAAAACAAAGAATGTTGGCCAAGTTGGTCTGCTTCTTCTGTGCTGGAGCGCCATCTTCAGGTTTCTTCCCTGCACCCTGCTTCTTTCCCTTAAACTTACGCTTGAAGTTTGGCTTACCTTCAACCGGTATAACCGATAAAGGCTTGGCACTTATTGCTGGTACTACGCCCTTCTGGACTCCTTCCTTAATATCAAGAGCCTCAAACCTCAAAGCCATGCTAATAATGTTGGTGAATGTACCCATAAGATGATTGGTCATTTCACGATGGAACTCTGGTCGCATTCCATTCACAAACATTTCATTTTTATTGAGTGGTGTGTCAATCAATCCAAGTCCAAAACGGGACAAAGCATTGAACTTATGCTCATACTGCGACACGGTCATATCACCATGCTTTAAGTCAATGAAACTTCTAAATAACTGAGTTCTTCCGGCTTTTGGAATAAACTGTGCTTCAAAAACTTCCTTGAACTGGGCCCAAGAAAACTCACCCTCTGGAGTACTTGCTGTTTCTGAATCCCACCAATCCATCGTCGACTTTTGAAGTTGTCGCGATGCCAACAGCCGTTTCTCTGCATCTTCCAACCGAAGATCTCCAAATATTCTTTCACAAGTTCGGAGCCACATCTGCACCCCAAGAATGTCTTCAGTCCCATAGAATGGTTTCCCACCCAAAGCGGTAAAATTCTTACACAAAGCCGAAAAGTTCATAGGGGTATGAACTTGCACTAGCATTTCCTCTGCCGGATCTACAACTGACATAGTAGCATTTCTAGGTACCCTGCCATTGGTATCCGTGCTAGTTCTAGATCCTCTCCTTCCTCCTCTTCTTGTACTCATTTTCTATTATCTGAACAAATAACAGGTATCTTTAGAATACAAAAATAGGATTAAAATGGTTCAAGGAAATAACACCAAAGGATCTAAAACTAGACTTTAGAGGATAAATTTTATTATTAGAAAAATTACAAATACGCTCCCTCAAGATTAACTTATTCTAGGGCATCACTTACCCTACCTCTGGTGAGTTGTACCCCAACCAGGCTAAGGCGTTCACTCAACCGAAGCTCTGATACCAACTGTGACGACCCATCTTTCTGACCCTTGAGAACGACACTTAATACATCCATGGTATTCATGTATCGTTGCCCAAGTATCTGAAAGACGAGTTGCCATGGGGTAAAATATAAGAACAGAATAATAATCTCACAACGGAACGGTTAAATATAACATAAAAATAAGACAGTACATAAGGTTACTCCCCAACATGGAGTTATCAGAGTTACAACAAAAGTACTACTATCAGTCTAGGCAGTTATAACAACCTGCCTTTAAATATACATACATAGAGCCAACATCTCATAATAGCGGAAATAAATAGCTAGATAGATAAGGAGCCTCCTGCTCGTCCACCATCTTTAAAAGAGCCCAACGAAACCTGTCATTTCTGGACTACTCAAATATAAATGAGTACCCGAACGTTTAGGGAAAACAACAATTCGGGTCAGACAATAAGTATGGTATGAGTAAACTCCAAAAATAGAACACACAAAGTAACTAATGAGACAACATCGCAAAAATGTAGAACGGGTTTTTCCCTCACAAGTACAACATCCAAGTATAAAAGAATGGATACATAATTAAACATCGCGAAGAGTGCAAGACGCTTCCCGATGAAATTAAGAAAGAATCAATCCAAAGGTTTGAATCAAAAATAAGGAAAATGAATTTTTCCAACAATGACTAGGAGGGTGCGCCCCCTTTATCGAAAGTATACCTCTAGAAAATATACTTGAGAACTATGATGGCTCTCGGAAACCTCCAAGCCAGACCCCGCCATCCTTACCGAGTATCCGAGTATTTCACATCTCCATGCGCATACAACCGAAACCAATCTAGAGTAGATGTGAAAATACCCTAATGGGAGCAACCCCACACAGCTTGGCCCCCACTCGGTCTTTATTTAGTCATTTCCGATAAAGGATATCAATGCTCAAATTGAGCAACAAATCGTCTTAGATTGACGAAACAAAAATAAAAGGAAGATGGACATTGAAATTGGTAGTCAAGATATCGACTATCGGGGATAACAAAACGATCGTATATGGAAATTAAACCTTATACTCTTTCAATAATTGGAAAATATCTATATACTTATCCCATCGGTATAAGCATATTCTCAAAACAATTAAGAGGATTTCATATTTCAAAAGCATACTTAGATGGGTCAAAAACAATTGTCTATAAGAAATGCAAACATTTTCCATTATAATTATAAAGATCATTTATGGAAATCAAATCTCCTACACTTGTCACGTTTCCGATATTCTCGACTTACTCTATCCCTCGCCCAGAAACAAAGCCAGGTAAGTCAGGGCACTGGTTGCTCCTAGCCTTGCCTAGACACTTCGGTTTCAGATCTCACAGATAGAGAATCAATCTACTCATCGGCTTTTAGTGCCAAGTATAGGACTACTTATAAATAACTCACTTAAATTATTATATAAATTTTGAAGCTCCTTTAAAATACTTTAAACAAAGATTTAAAACTTCTATTCAAATCATAACTTAAACCCATCATCTTTAAAGGAGATTACAACCAAGAGGGGGTGAAGCTTCCTCTTAATCAAATGAGATAGCTAAAAGGGGTGTTGTTTCCTTTTAACCAAAAAGTCACTAAATGTCAATCCTAAGTTAAAAGGTGGTGTAAGTTCCCTTCAACTAAACATCAAAGTTATTGCTCATAAACTGGCCGAGCATAAATCAAACAACCAAACAAGAATAATAACAAGAATAATAACAGACTCATTATTATTAACAATTTATAATCAATAGTTAACACAACATTTGTTAAAATATGAATGAGTAAAAGGAAAGAGATTAAGATCACACTGGCTGTAAAATAATTAAATTATACTCATAGAATAAGTTATACCCACTAAACTATGAAAACAAGAAATATACTCACAGAACAAGTTACACCTACTAAACTATGAAAGCAAGGAATGTACTCATAGAATAAGTTATACCCACTAAACTATGAAAACATGAAATATACTCACATCCTATTTGCTTTGATAGAGACTTGGAATACTTCACCTTTTAAAATGAATTTTAGTTCTTTTCTTTAGTTTGTGAATGAAATAAAATGAGATGTGGACTTGGTTATTTATAGGTGAAGAGAAGGGTACTTTAGTATTTTCCTATAGCCTAACCTGATTTAACCAGATTTTGGTCCAATAGAAGCTAGCCATATGGCATAATTTGATTCGACCATATTTTGGTCCAATAGAAAACATCCTTGTGGCTTAATTTCATTCGACCACCTTTTGGTCCAATAGGCAAACATCCGCATGGCATAACCTGATTTTGGTCCAATGGCAAACATCCGCATGGCATAACCTGATTCGACTAGATTTTGGTCCAATGGCAACCATCCGCATGGAATATAATAATCATTATGCTATTTTGTTTCATTAGGCAAGTAATTATACTATTTTGTTTCATTAGGCTAGGTTAATAATTCTTTCTTGTTTTATTAGGCAAGTAATTATACTATTTTGTTTTATTAGGAAAGTAATTATACTATTTTGTTTCATTAGGCAGGGTTAATAATTCTTCTTGTTTTATTAGGTAAGTAATTATATTATTATGTTTTATTAGACAGGATAAATAATCATTTCTTGTTTTATTAGGCAAGGTTAATACTTCTAGATATAAAATCCATTATTTAATCATTTAAAAACATATTAACTATTCATGTTCAAAGTGATTAAATTATGGGTCGTTACAGCTTCTAGTCTTGCAACTGGAGCAAACGTTTCTTCATAGTCTATTCCCTCTTGTTGACTGTAACCTTGTGCTACTAATCTAGCTTTATTTCTAGTAATGTTACCTTATTCATCAACTTTTTTTTGAAAACCCATTTTGTACCGATGACTGATTGATCACTTTGTCTAGGAACTAATTCCCAAACTTCGTTTCTTTCAAATTGATTTAGCTCTTCTTGCATAGCTATAATCCAATAATCATCAATTAAGGCTTCCTTAATATTTTTAGGTTCTATATTAGAGAGAAAAGCTATATGGCCCATTTGATTTAATTGATGTCTTGCTCTTACATTTGAATTTACTTCTCCAATTATATTTTGAACAGGGTGATCTCTTAGAATTCTTGGAGAAGATCTTACTATATCATCATTATTAATAGTATTTACATTTTCTAAAGAAACATTAGAATTATTATTTTGAAGAATAATATCACCATCTTCTGAATTATTTGTCGGAATTATATTTGTATTATTTTCCATATTTGTAAATTTAGAAGAAGTTTTTACATTTTCATCGAATGAAACATGAAGTGTTTCTTCGATTATTTTTGTTCTTGTATTAAAACCTCGATAAGCCTTGCTTCTTTCCGAATATCCTATGAATATACATTCATCGGATTTTGGATCAAATTTTCCAAGCTGATCTTTAGTGTTAAGTATGAAACATTTTGAACCAAAAACTTTAAAATATGAAATATTTGGTTTTCTACTATTTAAAAGTTCATAAGGAGTATGTTTTTTTAATGGTCGAATAGAAACACGATTCAAAACATAGCAAGCAGTTGCAACAGCTTCTGCCCAGAAATGCTTAGGTAAAGTGCTTCCATTTAATAAAGTTCGTGCACATTCTTGTAATGTTCTGTTTTTCCTTTCTACAACTCCGTTTTGTTGTGGTGTTCTAGAAAAGGAGAAATTATGATTAATTCCTTTCTTGTTCCAAAAATGTTTGAAAGCTTAATTTTCAAATTCACCTCCATGATCACTTCTAATATTTTTAACTTTAAAATTCTTTATATTTTGAATTCTTTTAAAAAAAATTCAAAAATATCACTTTTATGTTTCATAAAAATGTTCCATGTATATCTTGAAAAATCATCTACAATAACAAAAACATATTTATTGTGATTAATAGATTGAACTTGAGCAGGTCCGAAAAGGTCCATACGTAACAATTCAAGTGGTTGTGTTGTAGATATGATTTTTCTTAGATTTAAAAGAAGATTTTGTTAATTTTCCTAATTGGCATGCATCACAGATATTATCAATTTTGAATCTCATATCAGGTAGTCCTTTAACAAGTTTATTTTTAGCTAATTTATTAATAGTATTGATGTTTATGTGACAAAATCTTTTGTGCCATAGCCAAGAGTCATTTTCTGTGGCTACTAAACACATATTTGTGTTGTAATTTATATTCATATTTAAATTATAGATATTTTTATCTCTTATACCTTCAAAAATTAAATTTTTATTTTTATCAGAAATATTACATTTATTTTCTGAAAAAGATATATTAAAACCTTTATCACATAACTGACTTATACTCAATAAATTATGTTTTAAATTTTTAACTAATTGAACATCAGTAATGAGAGGTGAGTTAGAGATACCATTATTTCTCACATCACCTTTGCCGATGACATAACCTTTCGAATTGTCTCCAAAAGCGACTGATCCTCCATTTGAGTAGACTATGTTTGTTAACATATCTTTATCACCAGTCATGCGTTTCGAGCGACCACTGTCTAGAATCCATTTTCTTCTCTTTTTAAGTGGTACCTGCAAAAAATAAAGAATAAGATGGTCTTAGGAAACCAAACGCAAGAAGGTTCAGAATTCCCTTTAAAAATATAATTCTTATTTTTATGAACAGTTTCCACTATTGTTTTGATATGTTTATTCCCGATCAACTTATTATTTGTTTTAGCAATCCATATTTTAATAGTTTTAACATTTTTAGAAATTGTTTTCTTTAAATCTTGCTTAATTTTGTTTTTAAACTTATTTTTAAACTTTTCTAATTCCTTTGGTTTTTCAATTTTCTTATATCCTAAACCCATTTTATTTGAAGTTGACTGATAATTTTCTGTTATTTTAGAAAGATTTTCTCGTCCTTTTTTAAAATTGAAAATATTTTTATTAATATCTTCTAGCTTGGTTTTAAGACTAGAATTTTCTAATTCTAAAACTTTAGTGCTAGATTTTAAATCATTTACTTCAACTGATAAAAAATCATTTTTATTGTTCTGAATTATAATTCCTGAGTTATCATAGAAAGTTGAGAGGCTAAATTAGAATTAGATTCTTGAGATTTTTCAAGTTCTTCTTGGAGAATTTTCTTTTCATCTCTAAGCATACTAATTTCTAATTCAGATTTATTTAGTTTTCCTTGTAACTCCTTATTATGTTTCTTGGTATGTTTTACAAAATCTACTAGTTCAGAATTAAGTTCAACTAAATCTTCAATACTTAACTCACTTACATCATCATTTGTAGCCATGAAGCATACATTTGCTTACTCTGTGTCACTATCACTCTCGCTTTCTGATGATAAAGAATCTGAATCATTCCACGTTATAGAAAATGCTCTCTTCTTGAAATTGTTCTTTTTGAATTTGTTTTTTTGTTTTTCTAGACAATCTTTCTTCATATAACCCTTCTTATGACATTCATAACATTCCATGACAGATGATGATGGTTTATTGCTATTATTGTTGCTAGAATTATTTTTGTAACTCTTGGCCTTGTTATTCTTTTTGAATTTCAAAAACTTTTTGAAATTCGTAGCAATAAATGCCATATCCTCTTCATCTGAGTCAGAGTCATCTTGTTTTGCTTGAAATGCTAGATTCTTCTTATCTTGTGCTTGAACTTTCTTTGCCTGCAAATTTACTTCATATGACATTAGATTTTCTATTAACTCTTCGGTTTCATAGTTGAAAGATCGTTTGCTTCTTCAATAGCTAGGACCTTTCTTTCCCATTCATCCATTAAAGAGTTTAGGATTTTTGATACTATATCAAAATCAGGGAATTTTTCTCCTAGTGCCAACAGTGAATGATATATATCTTGAAATCTAGAATACATGTCATTTATATTTTCATTTGATTTCATTTTGAAATTTTGAAACTGATTTTTCAACATTGAAATTTTGCTTTATTTGACTTTGTAGTTCCTTCATGTGTTACTTTTAGAGTTCTCCGTATCTCATAAGCATTTGTGCACATACTAACTCTATTGTACTCATTTCTATCTAATGCATAAAATAACATATTCGTTGCTTTTGCATTTGTAGTAGCATCAGTTTTCTATGCAGCAGTCCAAGTTGAAAAATCTTCTGTTGGAGTAGTATATTCATTTTGAGTAATGTTCCAAGTTTCAAAACCATTAGATTGCATATATACTCTCGTTCTAGTTGACCAGTAATTATAATTCATGCCATTGAATAGTGGAGGTCGTGTAGTAGATTGATCTTCAATAAAACTAGTGTTAGTGATAGTGCTTGTGTTATTGTTATTTTCCATATTAACTAAAATAAACTATCAAATAACTGTGTTATGGTTATAGGATGACCTTGCTCTGATACCAAATGAAAGCGGCTACTGTTTGGCTTGTTATCACTTAGGGTCGTGTAATATGGAATATTATTAAATCTAAATGCGGAAATAGATGATAATAGCAAAGTAAATAAAATAAGCACACCAGGTATTTTTATACTAGTTCGAACTTCCCGTTCTACGTCCAGTCCCAGACTTCCCTTTGGAATTTCTTACAATAACCCTTTCTTAACCTGGAGGAATAGGTATACAACACCTAAACAACTAAACATGATTTTTTCGCCTCTAACAACCGAAAGAGGACTTTACCCGCCTGAACAACCGAACAAGACTTCAATAGTTTTAATAGAATTGCTTTGACACTATGTTTTATTAATAATACTAATTTTTCTTTGATAGTACAACCTTCCTATTTTATTTCCTCAAGTATATATGTGTGTATAAAGATTTAGAAAGGAAAATATTGCTTTGAATCAAAGAATAAGTTAATTGATTCAGAGATTCAAGTAATATATGAAAGTTGTGATTGCTTTTTAGAATACAGAGATAGTAGAAAGTAAGATCAGAAAGTAATCAGAATTTTTTTTTGATTTGTGAAGTGGATTTTGTATGTTTATATAATAGTTAAAGAGGTGCAACCGTTCATGAAGAGTTCTAATCAACAGAAGCAGTCATACCTCTTCATATTAGAACGTGACTCTTGGCAAAAGAAAGTGTCCATGTAGAAAAAATAGCTGTTCGAAGAAGTCAGTCGACTGACCCAAAACGATCGGTCAACTGAATATTCAAAGTTGTTTAAAAACAGAGCGTTTCTGTGCAACTATACAGGTTTAGTCGACTGGCCATATACGGTCAGTCGACTGACCTGACAGTCAAAGCACAATTTTCACGTATTTTAAAAAGTTTAAAGTTTTAAAACAACTTAACTACTTGAGGATAGATTTTAATATTTTTAAGACTAAAAAACTTCCATAAATCAACATACTATACGCGGCTTTGTAGCCTTGTCTCCTTTTGTAGTTTGAACAGCATAATTCCTTTTCTTTTTGTCACTTATCCATATAGGATAATTCATTGCTTTATCATGAATCAAAAATATGTGATTCAACATATACAACTTTTCTTTTTAAACCCAAACTATCTTATACTTATTTTTCAACTATTTTTAAAAGTGATTTCCATTTTACAACAATTTTTCATCTGTTTTACAAACTAATTACTATTTTGCAACTTAACTATTTTATAACTATTTTATAATTACTTAAATATTCTTCAGCTATTTTACAACTAATAACTATTTTATAACTACTTATCTATTTTATACTTTTCAAGCTATTTTCTAAATTCAAGTTGGTCAGAATGCAAACTGTTTATAATTGAAGTGATAACCCAAATGGAAATTGAAGAAATTGTGAATAGGTGAATAGAATCAAAATGAAGATAAATACGTAGGATGTACATATATTATTCTTTTCACATAACAATTTGATCCAGATTCGAGCATAGAATTTCGAGACAGTATATCAATCCGAGTTGGGATTTTTCACTCGATTTTCGATGGTGAACCGTGGATATGGATTTTCGATTGATTTTGGAAATTCTCTATCATATTTATGGCTATGCATGGAGAATGACGGTTTCTGATCAAGAAAATCAGATCTGAGTACGCACTAGGAAGTCGGGTGGACAATACTAGTTCGAAGTGAAATTGTGTGATCGAATGAGCGATCAGATTTGACGTTGCGTACAGATGATATATATGTATATCGTACGTTCTAGAATGAAATTGATATTGGAAATTTTGAAAGGAAAAGAAAAAATGATTTTGAAATGGAAAGTATACTTTGAAAAATATATTATGAATAAAAGTGGAAGTTTGGATATCACTATAATTGAAATTCATTTTATAAGAAGGTAGGAATGTGGCAAGTAAATTTATAAAAGAAATCAAACTTGAATATTTTATTTGGCATAATAAAAGTTATATATATATATATATATGGTAACTACCCTTGTGAATTTTTAACTAGAAGATGTGGTCTTTGAATTATTTGAAGTATAAAAGGAATTTATATAAGTATGAAGTGACCCAAAGATTTTTCAAGATTTTATATATCAATTTATACAAATGAATTTATGAGAATGATTTTGGGAAAAGGGTTTTGGAACCTATGGATTTTGGAAGGCTTTTGATTTTTGGAAAAAAATCTATTTTGAGAATTTGGAAATCCAAGTTTGGAACTATCGATTTAAGATATCGATTATGTGTAAAGGACATTTTTATGTGAATCATAAAGAGTATGATTTGAAAGATACTATATGTGTATAGCATAAAATTATTTGAGATTGGCGTTGGGAAAAATAGTGCTCCCATGAAATGAACTTCTTAGGAGATCCATGGGGTGGTTCTGCCTTGAGCCCTAAGGGGAGTTCTAAATTGGATCTTGGGAGGAAGTCCGGACAAAATGAAGTTCCTGAGGATTTTGTGTGGGGAGCAAAAGTCGAGGGCGCTGATGCCTACAGGGAATTTGAGTTATGCTGTGACGACAGTGAAACTCGATGTCACTATGATCTACTTCGGACCATAGCGCAAGTCGTGTGGCAGTGAGTGCCAACGGTCTATGTTTGATTTCACTGGGAGGACGACGTAACATGATAGACTACGATCTATGAAGACATAGCAAAAGTCGTATGGCAGTGAGTACCTACGGGCTACATTGGGACTCGACTAATGTAGTCTACCATCTGTGTGGGGAAGTTTCATTTGGCAGCGAAATTCAAGGGTGCTGACGCCTACAGTTAAATGGGTTTTTGCCATGATGGTGACGTAAAACCTGGGTGTAGCTGCGATCTGTGGTGGGTTCCACGGTATAATCGAGGTGGGCAGGGTGCCAACTGTTTTCTATGGTTTTGCCGGGATGACAACGTAACCATCGGGCTAATTGCGACCATGGAGGGGGTGATGATTTCCAGAGCATTCTCACCAAAAATATTTTCTATATTTTCAAAAATGTTTTCTATATTTTCAAAAATGTTTTTCAAGTATTTTCACTGGGTGTTGAAAATGGGTCTGCTAAGTACTTATAGATTTTCTGTCCTACGCCTGATCAACGTATAACCGAATTTCTATGAGAACAAGGATGGACTTGTTGAGATATCGAGTTATAAAAAGTATTTTTATAAAAGTTATTTTGGCAATAACATGTAGATTTTAAAGTATTAAAAAAAAATTTAATAAAAAGAGTTAAAAATGTTTAAAGGATAACTTAACTGATAAATAACAGTATAATTAAAAATTCTGGCTTCAATCCTTTTCGAGGACGAAAAGTTCTAAAGGGGGAAGGAATGTGATAACCCGGATTTTTGGACATGTTAATTGGATAATTAACTGATTTTAACTATTGAAACACTGATTTGTAAGTTGAATAAATAATTCTATAATAAGAATATATATCTGGATAAATATAGATTTGATAATCTCCTGATATAATTATTTAAATTGGCAGAGTTTATCTTTTAAAAAACAAAAAAATTATGTTTATTTATGTATATATATAAAAATATTTGTAAACAGAATTTGAATTTGAAATTCAAAAATAAATATTTAAAAATTAATTGGATTTAAAAACACTATAGATAAATATTTATTAATATTAGATATAATAGTATTAGTTGAAAAAGATTTAATAAAAAGTTTAAATACTTTCTTTTAAATTTATACATGATAAGAATATAGTTAATATAAATAGAAAATGAATTAATTGAAAATATAATACAAAAATTATATAAAAAATATTAAATAAATTTAATAACACGAGATAAGACATGTGTAACATTAATAACACGTGTATTTAACAAGTGTAAACCATATAATAAGGAATTAAACAAGTGTAGCCTAATTGTGACATGAAAATACAAGTGTCCAATTTTAGTTTCTTTATTTTTTTAAAATAAAAATGAGAACAAGGCTATATGTATATCCATACTTCTTCTCTTCTCATTTTATTAGTTAATTCAAAACTAAAACCTAACAACTAAAACTCAAACCAGAAATAAAAGAAATTTTATACAAACTTAATCACACAACTACTTCATCCTGAAGCTTAAATCAAAATCATAACTGATGAAATCAAAAGCAAACAATAAGCTCAAAACCTGAAGCAGTAGATTCAAGTTCGATTGCAAATCAAAAGCATGCAAGTTCAATTCAGTTTTATCAAGTCTCAGTTTTCAAATTCAAGTAGTAGTTTAAAGATCAAAAGCACCTCCAGGTTTCTCAAAAGCTCTGGCTTCTCTGTTTCCTTAAACATGTGAGCAAACTACCCTTAACATCTCAAATCTATCTGTATCTTGATCTGTATGTAATGATCATTGAAGTTTGGATGTAGAAATTTGCTTACATGTATATGTATACATGAAAATGATGTATGCATGTCTAGAAACAAAAATATTTGCTCTGTTCTAGGTTTACAGTGTTTAAACCAAATTCAAAAACCAAAATCTCTTTACCCATTCTCTTATAGGCTTTAATTTTTAAACAAAATATGTTTTGATTAACATGATTTAAGTTTGAAATAATATTTTTAAGTAAAATTAGTTAAAGCATTTTCTAGAAATTAGAAAATACAGTAAAACTGAATACCTGTTGGAAATTGAAGCATCATGGTTTCTTGTTTCAATTATATCATCTTTCTCGTTTTCAAAAACAATGATTTTTAAAAGTGGAATCATGATTTTTAAGTTTGTGTTCGTGGTGAAATTGCGAGATGAACGAGAATTAGTTTTTTGTCCAATTCTGATGATCGATGAAGATATAATCCTCGGGATCGTGGCTGGAGGTAGCGGGGAGGTTGACGAACACGGCAAAAATGGTCTGAGGTTTTCCTGACCACCGTAGTGGCCGAACGAGGACGATTTAGGGCTTAATTCCTAGTTTTGATCAATGATAGATTTTGGGCTGTTGTATCATCGTCGAGGCACCGAAGTCGATCGATGCAGGGAGAAATGAAGCGTGGGTTGTAGACGAAGCTCTGGACGTGATTGCATGATTTCCGATGATCGAAGGTGGCAGTTCAAGGCGATCTTGGGGGATCCAGTTTTTTCAGTGGTACCATGGCTGCTTAATTTTCATTTCCAGTTAGTTTAGAAGTTCCGGGTGGTCGTGATGCTCGAGCAGGTCAACGACGATCTATGGGTGGAAGAGGTGATGGTCGGAGATGCTTCGACCATGTGTGCATGTGCACAAAGTATCAAGTCTGGGCTTTGTTTGCTGATGGACTTGAAGATTGTGGTCTCGGGGAAAAGCTTGGGAAAAAGATATGTTGGCTTGGGTTTTTGATCGTGTCATTTGCGAGTGCTTTCTGGGAACAGGTTTTAAGTTTTAAAATAAAACGGAAGGAAAAAAAGGAAGAGGGAGTTTTTCTCGGGAATGGTCTCGGGGGAAAGACGAGATGACTCGGGTTTTGTCTTGAGTACGTGATGTTGCAGTTTTCAAACTTTAAAACAAAAATCAACATTAAAACATTTCTTAATCAATTCTTTTAAATAATTGTTTTATTTAAGTATGGATTAGTTGAAGGTTTCAAAGTAGATTATTTTAAAATTTATTAAATTATTTATTTATGTGACCGTTATTATAATTACTTCTTTAAGTTATTTAAAAAAATATAAAAATGTAATTAGGAAGATTAATTACAAAAGGTAAAATGTTTTTAATTAACTCAAAGGTCTTAAGCTAATTGATGTGTTAATGATAATTATTTTCAAAGGTTTAAATGTAAAAGTAATTAATTTGCTTAATGAAAAGTTTTCAAAGTAAATGTTAAAAAAAAGTAAATTGTTAACCAGTTTTTTAAAAACAAAGAAAACAATTGGAAGCAAAATTTAGTTAACAAAGTTATTAAGCAAGTTGTTCAACAAAGTTTTCAAGCAAGTTCAAAGATTAAAATTCTTAAAGTTAAATGTTTTTTTAAATTGTTTTGGTATTGAATAATTAAATATTAAGTTAATTATTTAATTAAATCTCTAAGTATTTTTCAAAATTAAAGGATGTGATTAAGTAATTAATTAAGATACATGAATTATCTTAAAATTTATTAAGGTTATAAGTAATTGAAGGATAATCACATAATGTAACATTAAAGGATAATTAATTAATGTAAGTAATTAAAGGATCATTAATTAATATAAGTAACTAAAGGTTAATCATTTATATGAATGATTAAATGATTAAAGAATAATTAATTAATTTAAATAATTAATTAAATGGCTTAATTGGTGTTAATTAAGCAAGATTTAAAGGTAATTAATTTACCTTGTAATTTGGATGATAAATAAATCTTGCTTATGGATGATTAAATTGTATTGAATGTTTGGATTAATGTCCCTAGTTTGATAATTTGTGATGTTCTGTGATATGATTTGTTTGGTTGAACCGGAGTAATGCGGATTATTTATTGGTGATGTGTTGTTGTGTGAATGTGACATTATGTATTTAAATTTAAATTGTCTTCACTTAAACAACTTGGGTTAAGATGACATTGGATTCGAAGAGACCGGGGTCCGGCATCAGCAAATACCCGAATCCACTTCGATTAGCAAATCTACAATAATTCTTTATAGATATGTTTTTAAAATCAAATAGGCTGGAATGGAATAATTTAAGTAACATTTTTAAATATTGTTTGATAATAAGTGACTGATTATAACCAGTTATGAACTCGTAGTAAGGTACGAGTTAACCTGGTATTCAAATAAGTTATGTAACTTAGAATTTCAGATTATATGGGTTTATTCACGCTGGTTTCCAGCCTGACCCGGGTGTTACTTTATTGTAATGCTCGGGTCAGACCGAGTATTACAGATTTTCAGGTTAGGACGTTATGGAGCTTAGGATGCGAGCTGGATGGCAGGAATGTATGGATTATATTCCGCTATGTATTGGAGTTGTATTATTTGTTTTATGACACAAGTTGTTACAACTGTCCTGTTTATGTACGAATGGTTGTACTATGATGTATTGTATGTAATTTTACAGATACAGCTTTTCTTTGTATAAATGCTATTATTTGATATTATATTTTGATCCGCTGCGAATGTGAGATTCTGTGTTTTGTTTTCTGTTCTTCTTCTACATCTTTTCTTCTTTCCCCTAACAAATCTGAGATTTCCGGCGTTCGATTGCTCGGCACTTCTATAGTGAACGTATTAGTGTCAAATCCTCGAGGTCGAAAGTTTCGAGTCATTACAAATTTCAAATTCTTTTAATAATTAAAATATAACCCCTTTGATAAAAATAACCCTATTAAATGCTTCCCAACAGCGGGTTATTACAATAGCCCTAGAATGAAATTTTGATTTACCAGCCATCGAAAACAATAACTAGAAGCTTGAGAAATGAGATAAGTAACAATAAAAAAATGACAATCTTATCCATACCACCTTTACCTATTTATGAAATCACTAGATTCGGTAATGGAAATAAGCGTTGCAAGCATCTGTAACGGAAATATTTGTTAGAAATTTGTATCGGTAATATCCACTACAAACTGAAATGAAAAAAGTGTTATAAAATGGTTTATTTATTGCAGTGTGTATTACAATTTCAACTTATTATCAACCGATACCATGTATAGAAATATTTGACATTATCAGTATTTACGGTAAAAATTTTGTAGTATCTCAAGCAATTATTGACAAAAATTATTTATTGCAAATATTTGTTTGGTGGATATTTACCATTTTTAACTATTCATTTATTGTATACTTATGGCAACTATTTTCATTTATCATCAACCAAATTTATGTATATCTAATATTTGTCATTATCAATCTTTATAGCAAAATTTCACTTATATATCAAACATTTACTAACCAAAATTATGTATGTCAAATGATTGTCCAACTATATGTGTAAACTGAAGTAATATTATTTCAGCCAAAATTATACCTATCAAATATTTGCCATTATCAATATATATAGCAAAATTTCAGTTTACCTTTTCTTCTTTGATTTCAGGATTTTCTTTTCGTATTGTTGCGTGTTCTTCATGGTAGGAATCGTTGGTTGCCATCTTTGAATATTGAACATCGGGAAATTATTATCAAGTACAAAATCATAGCATTTTAGCCTCAAGGATAGGCCTTCAGTATTTTTTCATGAAAGACAACTTTCTTTAGGTATCAGTTTTTAGTTATTGATAGCAGTTTTTAGTTACTAGTTTGTAGTTATCGGTAGCAATACTTAGGTATCAGTTTTTTGTTCGGTAGCAGTTTTGGAAGAATGTTTGTCCTTATGAATAATTTTGAAGTAATGTTTATCCTTATGATTAATTTTTAGGAGAATGTTTGTTCTTGTGGTTAAAAATTGAGATCGTGTCCTTAAGATTAAAAATATACAAATTTTTGTGCTTTAAATTAATTCCCACTATTGAACGTTGCCTTCTCCAAATTTGCAAATAACTTCCATATCTTTAGTCTTTGGAAATTAGGTTTTTATTTGAGTGAATTAGGGAAAATGACAAACTCTAAAAAAAATAGACTGAAGGACATCAAGTTTCATTTTTAGACCGAAGGACAAATGCTAGTTATAATGAGCATTATATTCAACTTTTGCACTATACAAAACGCTAGTTATATCTAGCATTATATTCGGTTTTATACTATACAAAATGTTAGTTATAACTAGCATTGTCCTTCTGCCTAGAAAACAAACTTGTTGCTCTTTGGTCTAATTTTTTTCTTCTTCTAAGTTCGTCCTTGTGCCTATTTTCCTGTTTTAATTTTAATTTGTTTTTCGATTATGAATTGTTTTTTCAATTGACAATTTCTTGGACTGGTAGTTTGTAAATTAAATTTATGAATTAAGGTTTTTTTCGACTAGCGGCTTCTTTGATGACAAGTTGTAAGAGATTTTGAGTTTTTTTTCCTCTTTGTAAAATCGCATAATGATGGATTGTGAATATGAAAATCATTTGTGAAGAATGCAAGTTGTTATTCTGGTAATATTTTTTAAATAGTTTATAATCAAAGATCTATTTTATAAATTTCTAATAATAATTTACACCATGCATCTCAATAACTTGGGGCTAAAGTGCTAGTTTTTCCTGCATACAACGACCCGAATACGAAACCCATTATCAAATATCAATGTCAAAACTTTTGAACTATTAGTCAAAACCCTTGGGCATACATCTGTCGTATTCTTTTATTTGGCAACTTCATCTTCTGCCTCGTTAAACCCAACAAAATCACTGTACTACTTTTTGATAAAATTGGGGTAGTTTGTCAAAAGTGGAAGGAAACATGTAGCTCAGAAACAGGGGATAAAGAAACTCGAATTCTATGGGAGGTAAAATCTAACGTAATGTTGATATTCCCTTTTTTGTACGTATTTAATGGATATAATTTTTTCATGTAGTTGAGTGATTATTATTGCATACGTCTTATCAAATTTTTTATTTTATCATCTTAGTTTTGAAAGTTACATGATGGATTTATCAAACTGACTGGAGGAGCATTTCTCTGCGACTTACGTAGAATAATTATTTGACCGGAGCTTTTTTGTTCTTCCTAATGGTTTAAAATTTCTTTTTTTTCAATTGTTAATCTTCTTTCCATTGAGATTATGTGTAAATATGGTAAAGAATAGACGTTCGAAGTTCGATTTAAAGGTTACTTTTGTTTTCTACCCCAAACGCTGAATATAGAAAAATTGGGGATTGTTACTACACTTCACTTTTGATATGAGAAGTCAATTTTCTTTAAACAAAATTTGAATACCATGGGTACTAACAAATGTCTAAATCTAAAGTATTTTAGCCTCTGAGACAACCTCTTAAAAATTTATTTATAAGGACACGACGGATAAAAATGATACTATACAATATCATTATATGAAATTATTATGCAAAAAGAAAACTATCAGGTACAAAATGGTACTAAGTTGTATCGTTTGAAAAAAATGCTATTATAAGGTAAGATCAACCATTATATGACAAAATTGAACATAAATTTATATCCTTCTTTTAATTCAGTAAATACGAAACTGATACTACACAATAGCACTGGCATTCTCATCGAATTTTTATCCTTCCGCTATATTTAATTGAAAATTTTGTCATTGTCACTAAAAAATTGATGAATTTTATCCTTTGTACTATTTTTCCAAATAAAAATAGACCTTTCATAAAATTATAATTTAAACTGTCCAATTTGCCCCTTTTTACTTTAATTTCTTTAATCTTCATTAATCTCCTTTAATTTTAAATCCATATCAATAGTCAATGGAGAAGTCAAACGCATCTACAGATGAGATTTCAAAACGAGAAAGAAACAAGGTTAATTCAAAACTTCCATAACATGGATTTTGTTCACTAAAACTATCATATAATTATTTTTAAATTTTTTAGGGTTTCGTAGGTAGGGTTTAACATGTTTGTCGATCAGAAAAATCAATGTATAGCCAATATTTGAAATAAAGTTTGGGAGGGGATGACCGAAATAAATAATTTAATTTGACGGTCCTCTGTCATTTAACATTTTTTATTTTGGCAGTCTAGCGTCGATTTTTTGGTTTTAGTACGGTATATGCCCATCTAATTTCATACTTTTTTAAATTAAAATTGAATCTATATTTAGTTTTTCCTTATATATTTTTTGTTCTCATCATTTGTTTATTTATTTTTATAAAAGCAGGGAGGAGGAAAGAGTTAATTTGGTTGTTTACTTTTTACCATATAGTTTTTTAACCAAGGACAAAAGAGGAAAAGATGCTAAATTTAATTAAAGGCTTTGTACCTCTCATATCAATTTTATTAAACATCGAATACTCATATAATTTTGATCCCCTCATATCCAAAAATGGAGCGGCGATAACAATACTCAAAATTTATTTGTTTCAATTTTGTATTTTTTTGATTGACACCTTAATAAAAAAAATTCTTCCCAACTCATATATAAATCGAACTAAAAGTTGAGTTTCGGCATTCACACGTTCCGTACGCGTACGCTTCCGCGTGTGTGATTAGCTAACGGTCGAAATCTCCCATGCCAACATCCCTTCATCGCATTCCATCGGATATATATTCTGCTCTTGACAACACATTGTAACAAAAGAAATCACCAATGTTACGTACCATCAATCTCATACACATACACCACGATTATTCTAAATATCCTGCGATGTGGGACTTTTAAACCGTCCAATCCACCACCAACTCCATTTACAATGTGAGCCACACCTAACGCTAAACAAACTGGATAATGTAAATAAAAATATCTTGAAGATCAATAACACCAACAACAAAGTCATACATAAAAAAATATTTATCATGTAATATAATTATATATTTTCATTATCACTAGTGCTAATTAGAGAAAATAAACAATTTGATCTGGCATATTTTTGTGACTGAGGCATAAATAGCCACAAGAATATGTTTTATGCGCACAATTGAGGTTCCACCTTTCATTAAACTTTGTCTCTAATCTTACTGAAGAATCTATCAGATATTCCTTTATGTTCTTGGCGGTCTACTTCCCTGAAATATAATTCAGAAATGTCCTTTTCCATTCATGGTTCTTAGAGAAAGAAGCCATGTCTTCAGAGTTCAAGTTGTCCTCATCTTATCATTTTTTTTCGTGTTTCTTTTTGGTGCCGTAACCATGGATTAATATATAATTTAATACTTCTTATTATATGTTACTAAATGGAAAGCTGAAGGTGTTTGATATTAAACACGAAAATGATTAGGATAGTGACACATAAACATGTAAATAAACATTATACGTTAGTAGTATAATCCATATTTTGATAGATCAAATTATATAGTTGTATCAAAACACCCCCGGAAATAGACGATGTCTGTTTTTAACCGTGCTATTTCAGTGGATGCACATACATACGTGATTAAATACTTATAATTGATTTATTGCATATGGAAGTAGTTTGGAGTACCTCTGTAGAATATGTTGAGCAAAACATTAGAAACTTATGTAATTAACTATATATTCCTTATATGACATGAGGCAATCTAATATATGCATTTTCTGTGGTCAAATTGAAGCAATATCAGTTAATTTTAATATAGCGAAAGCCAAACAGTTACCAAACATATAGGCTTAACTTGAATAGATCGAATGGGTTTTGTATGCTTAAACTCTATCAGAGGCGTAGATGACCTCAATTTTTTTAGCATCTATACTAGTTCATGTAATATGAAACTTCAATTGCCGGTATAATGATTTACGTGTACTTCACAATTTATTATGGATATTCTTAATGAAGATTATAAATTAGTTTTTTCCCCTTCTTCCTTATATATCTTTTTTAAGAACTTAGATTTGGATACAATTTGGATAACATCTAACCTCAGTTCGATAGCATAATTTATAACTATCTCAAACAATTTGGATAACATCTAATATCAGTTATGTTTGGAATCTTTTGATATAAAAAAGTTTAATAGGACGATAAACATTACCTTGATCTTTCATCAAAAAAATTCTCCTCATTTAACAAACCATGTCCTATATTTAAATGCATATAGTATGATGTATAACACAATTTTATGTGATGATGATAATTTTATTCAATAATTTTGTTTTATTGAAATCGAAATTCATTGCTCTTTAAGTGATAACAGGCAAAGAGGTGGAAATTTGCAGGCGTAGTCAGCAGCCGAGGATTCAAAATTTGTTCCTTTGACTTCAGAAGAACCTGTGTTTGGTTCAGTCCACCTGTAAGTTTTTACCTTTTATTCATCAGGATCATCTATGTGTATATTTAAGGCCCAAAATTTAAAAATAAAAATAAAAATATGGTTTACTGGGAGTCTGGGACCAAAGATTATGACATGCATACAGACTAATGGATCTAAGCATGCAATCCGAAGTCCGTATGAGTGAGCGTTCAAGAAAAAAATGAATGACCTAGTCTCTACTTGCATCCATGATTCACATACTCTCAAACTAAGTCAATCCATTTCCTTCTTCGTGTGGCTTTATTAACTGGTTAAAGAATATGGCATGCATACGGACTAATGGATCAAAGCATGTAGTCCGAAGTCCGTGTGAGTGGTCGTTCAAGCAAAAAATGAACGACCTGGTCCCTACTTGCACTCATGATTCACATACTTTTAAACTAAGTCGGTCCTGAAATTAGTTTTCATTTATAATTTACATTATGCGTTAGCAGTTGCATTTCAATCCATTTCCTTCTTAGTGTGGCTTTATTGACTAGTTTATTCATATATTAGCCTTTATTATTAATGTAATTTGAAGCAGATGAGACATATAATGTACTTGATGTTTCTTAATGCAAAGCAATATCTTACAAGTTGGATGTATGTCTGCAAGCTTCTTTGGTGTTGCAAGTAACCTTTTATATTTGTGTCAAAAGGCATGGTTTAATTCTTTATACTTGGACATCTTTGCACGAGTTATAAAGTATACTACTTCATTGTTGACCACTTTTGCATGAAATTCTATTTGAAATTGCATCATTTTGTTGACACAGATGTGGGTATTCCTGAAGGAATATCTATTAGTGCTTACCAATTAAAGGTTGAGGTTTTAGATTACGGTGTATTTCTAATGGAAATTTGTTAACCACCTTGGACTTGTGTAAGAGAGATCCATCACTTTCAACATCAATGACAACAATTTTTTCTGTTGCATCTAAAACCTATATTTCTACATACATGTCAGCGAAAAAAAGGAAAAAAATAAAATAAAAATCATTTTGCATGTTTTTGGTTGAATAAGTTTTTTTTTTACATATAAACAGTCAGTAATAAATTAATTAATGACCATTGCATCGTAGGCTTTTAAGAGGCCAGTAAAAGTACTTTTCCTGTAGCCCAAAAATAAGTTTGCTGACTTTAGGCACAGTGTGGTTCCGGCGGGGCTCGAACCCGCGACCTTCTACTCATAAGACCAACACTCTAACCAACTGAGCTAGGGACCAAATGGCTTATTTTTTCAGTGATTTAATTTTTTTTAATTATTTTCATACATAGAAATCACCCCCAACCTTCTCTACACTGTACTACTTGAATGGGTACTAATTTGAATTCACATCCTCGTGAAAAAAAAATCATAGTAAATTCATGGGTAAGAAATAAATCTGAAAATAAAATAGAAATAGAAATAGAAATCGGTTATTCAGACACAAAAAGATTTAAAATATTGGATCTTTTGGAAAATCTATTTTCTTTTGCGAATTTAAATAAACTCTACCAGTGAATGTTTTATGTTTGCTTTTTCTTTTAAAATATCCAAGTGAATTGAATTTTTTTTGTAAACCATTGAGGGAATGTGTCTATTTGAGCTATATGTCTTATATCCGTTTAGAAGTCTCAATAACTGAAGCTCTAACCAATTGAGTTATAAGAGCTTTTAATTTGACGCAATTATGTCTCCCTTTTGTCCCCTACAACCCTATTTTGTTTTGTCAGCTTGTAAAAAATGAAAAAATATCATGATTTGGGCTAGGTTTTCTTTTCTGCTAAATTGGTTAGGATTACTATCTACACCTGGTATTATAGCTTTTTTGTTGTATTATAATGTTGGGTAGGGTTTTAAAATTGGCTAGATTATGTAGTTAACTAATTTGGATAAGTCATGTTTTCTAATTGACCATAACTAATAATATTATGTTATATATGCAATTTGGATTGTAGTTGATATTACTCATATATTGTTACGCCCTTTCTCAATCAAGGAGAAATTATCATTAATCACTGATCAAAAAAGGCAGTCGTTGATCACTAATAATGGAAGATAAAGCAGTATGCTATTGATCTGATCACATCTGCGAACAAAAACTATGGTGCTCACTGATACTCACTAGGGAAAAGCGGTGCAATATGAAATTGGTACTTTTGTAGTCTGCACAAAAGAGGAACTATCCAAAAGTGATACACAAAGTATCTGAAAATGACATACTGTCCAACCATCTACTAAGGCATAACTTTTTTTTAATTGTTTAGATAACCAAACTTTGCTCGTAAATTCTATGGAAGTTATGTGTCCGCCAAACACATGCTCGGGGTATTTGTTACAGGGTTATCCGTTTTAGAGTTCGAACTCGGGACTTTGATCTCACAGTCCGAACCATCAATCTATTGCGCCAACTATGTTGGCTAACATTGATTACAGGCACCTAATAACTCGTAACTTATGAGTATGTGCAATAACAAGCCATGCTGCCCAACCACCTAATAACATAGCGCAAATGTCATTCATCTAGTGGAGTCGTGCCAATCCCAAAATAATTTATTCAAAATTTGATTTTCCGCTATTACTAAGACATAATCCGCCCTAAATTGTATTATCCTGCCTTTAACTTCAGCAATCTGCATCACACATCTCGTTGACAACTTGAATGAAAGACATGACAGCGTCTGAAGGTAGATGCCAAACCAATGGAATGATGTCACTAATTCACATGCTTAAGCTTTCTATAAATAGAGAAAGCATCGTAGCAAATAAGGTGGATTTTTGAGAGGAATAAAAAAAACTTAACAAGGTAACAACAATGTCAGAACCATTTCACTCAGATTCTGTCCTTATAATTTTCGATATAATAGTGAATGGTCGCCCTATGGACGTTCGATTCATTAATATTACAAACTTCGTAAACGTTTAAATTTTGGTGATACAAAATCACAAATAGAAGGAAACAAATATGCAAGAAGGAAAGTAATCATGTTTGTTCATTATGAAAATGAATAAATTATTGGACCGCATTTGCATGAGATGACAAGAAAATAAATGTATGCGCAAGTTATGAAATAAAATATACGCAAAAGGATATGTATATTATTTGTTTCCCAGCAATCGCATTGTTTTGCGATTATTTTCTTCCATCTTTGCTAATTAAAGGAATGAGTGAATTACTTACTATGTTTGCATCATTTGTTTCTATTGTAAGTTGCTCCATTATCTTCTTACCATATATTGGTAATTTAATCGACGACTATCAAGGATTTGCACTGGTTCTATATTGAGGGTAGATTTCATTGTAAACCAATCATGATATTCAGCCAGCAATCCCCAAATAGAGCGTCTCTTCTTGTTAACTCTAACTTAGGGCTTTGGTATGTAAATTATTATCTTGTAATCTCTTGTAATTCTCTCATGTGTAATAAAATCGCTCTCCTTTTGGACTGGACGTACATTACCTTGATGATAGTGGAACTGATATAAATATTGTTAGGGAAACTCCCTTTAAATAATCAATCTAAGAAATAAAAAATCCAATGCAGCGGAAAACAACTGGATCGTGATTGTAGTGAGACGAAACAAACAGAAATAAACACTAGAACTGACAGCCACAGATCAATGCAATGCAGAAAAATAAATAACATCGGTATTTATAGTGGGTCCACCACCGCGAGGCAGTATATGTCCACTTGTAGATAGGAGATTTTATTAATCACTGAAAGATTGGAGTTACAAGATTGATTCACTTTTGAAGACTATACAAAAAAAGAATTAACAATCTAGATAATTTTTTTATAGAATTTCAGCTCTCTAGGATGGCTACCGTTATTGTTCAGAAGCTCCACTATTTATGTAGAATGAAGAAATGAGGAGGGGTAGCTGCTATATAGCAGCCCTGGGGTTTGGTTCGGCATGCATCTGGTCCAGTACAATTTGGTTAGGCAGTCCTGGTTCGGCATTCATCACTTGGTATTTAGTTTGGCAAAGCGCCGAGCGATAAATTTGGACCGGTATCTCCAAAATACCGAACACTCTATATATGGAAATCAGTATGTGTGACTGTTCCGGTACTATCACTAGGGGTACTTGGTTCAAGATACGTTCACCATACACCTCGATAGAACTTTGAATGGGTTACTCTAAGTGAAGGTTCAAATCCAAAAGATACCTATCATTTATGTATTTGTTTTCACGATGATGCAAAATTTGATCTTGAAACTACATTGGCTTGACCCTACTTGGGTATGTAGGTAGTCACTCTAGTTATGCAAACATCTATTTTATTTATTTTACTTATTTTGAAAACGGGGGGAAATTGTTGGAAATTTTCAAAATTAGCTTTGGAGTTGAGTTTGTTTTTGAAGAGGGAAGAAGTGGGAAGAAGATGGAAGAAGAGTGGTGGAATGTATAGTCTCACATCTAGAAAAACAAGGGATTATACTTAGTTAAATATAGGATTCGCTAAGGAAGGTTGGGCCCTTTGGACACCCAAAGCTTTGCTTTGATGTGAGGAGGAAGTTATGCATCACCACCACACGCGCGCTCCGCTGCCATCTATCCGACTGGACCGGGTCGGGTTCGGGTCTAAAATGGCGAATTAATTTTTGTTTACGAACTGTATTCAGAATTTGAATTTGAACGGATATATTTGGCGGGTCATTTGAATGAAGGGACGCAACCGTTTAGTAATGGTTTCAAACCGTTGCAATAGACACGACTATTTGTAACAGTTTCGGGCTGTTGGAAGCAATGCGACGCTTGACGAATGAACACTTCCGCACTACTATAAATAGTGACGTCCAGGAAGCATCAGATAATAACAATCTTCTATCTTAGTACCTTCTTCTTCTTCCTCCGGATCTGCGACGCCCAGAAATTGTTGTAGAACACTACCTTATCACCGCAGTGCCTGTTAGATGTTGCAAACGTAGAAACGTTGTAGATCAATACTCTTCTTCTTCTTCATTCTATTCTCTACTAAATTGTATCATCAGAGATCAAATTTGAGTGTTCTCGGTCGGATCAAAATCGTACAAACTTTGAATCCGATTACGCTGGCTTTATTGAATGCTGAAGTCGATAGTTCGATAACCCGTTTGTACCTGTTGAGTTGAACTATTGTCTAAAAGAATCTACGCAGTAGATCCTTGAAGTCACAATTTTCCAACATATTGCTCATCATTTTGTGTTTATACATGATAAACAAAGTCAATATGACATCATGCATATAAGAGGAAAAAATTTCAAAGTAAAACTTCATGTACGAGACTATGAACTGGACCAGTTTGATGTTGTAAGCAACGCCGTTTTTTCAAGTTATTATCAGTATGGTGAGATATAGTTCTAGTTATATCATTTGTTCATGGTGAGATACTGTTTATTCTAGTTATTCTACTTTTCTTCTCTCTAAAATATGCTACATATATCTACATAAATACCCATTCTAGAAATGGTAGGTTGTATCTAATAGTTATGAAAAAAAACGACATGCATTCGTTAATACCCAAACATCAGTTTGCTTTTACAGTGATAGTTCCGTTAATTCTCACTATATTTTTAGTTGTGTGTATATTTAAATGACATGCCTTTTTTGTCCCTGGAATAATGCAGACAATGAGCATGATTGCAGTGTTGGCTTTGGGACAGGACATGCCTGAAGGCATTTATTGCAAACTGTAGAAGCCAGGCTATAAACATAAGGATAATTTCTCCAAAGTATTTCTTGCAGGGGTGAAAAATTACAGGTATTGTTTTCTGTCAAACTACGTCGCTGAAAGGCTCTGTCAAGAATCATGTAAGCTTGGTCTAAGAACCATCCACCCCTTTCCTTTTTTTTTCTTCCCCTGTTGACTTGACTTGACATCTGAGATATAGTGATACTAACTTTAGATAGCGGATAAGCACCGTGAGCTTTTGCTTAGAAGCTTCAACATTTAGTGCTTTGTTTCACTTGTGATGTACCGTTATACTATTCAATTATTCAAAATGATTTTGGTTCAAAGCTAGGCCGCTAGCGTCTAAAATTTTAATGATACCAATCAAATCATTTCTATTTTTTATTTTGTTGAAAATTTATTAATTTCCAACTTTTTGTTTTACGTCAATAACCACTTGTACAGTGGTAAAACCTTTAGCAATGCGATCAAAGCATTGGGTTTGATACCATGAGGCACAAGTTGCCAATTTTTGGAAGAAAAAAAAAGATTGCTATTACTTTTGCTGGCGTTTTCTTTGCAACTAAAGTTTGATTTTGTAAACTTTACAAACTACTTCTTGTTTCAAACCACTTTCCTTACTGATGATAACAGTATCAAACTATTTGGATTTGAAATCAAAAAAAGGATAAGAACAGAATTTAGCTATATCAAGTAGAGTTGAAGTAACATTTGCATGGACTATAACTGTAGGGGATGCATGCTAACAGCAACATACATATATTGCTTTGGAGTAGAGCTGAACATAGATAACATCATTGCAGAACACCAGAATCACTTCAACGCGAGCCTGAATATGGCTGGAACAATTGCAATAAGTTTTGGTTTGGCAAATTGCAAGAGGCTGTGGAGCACTTGTAAGTTGATATTTGATATCATCATCAACTAAAATACGTGCTTGAAAAGATGAAAACTGTAAGATAATATGATTATTATTGTATTTTACTCTAGGTTTCCTTTGAGTTTATCCGTTGATCTAGTGTGAATACTTCTTTACATGATAGAATGATGTGATTATGTTTAATACATTATTAATAGTGTGAATATATGAATTGTTTTAGTTTTTCTTGGAATGTGGATCTTTCTTGTTATTTTTTTGTAAATGCTGATGATTTTGATTATCATTTGTACAATGTTAGCTTCAATTGTAAAAACCTACTAGTGCATGTATAAATATTTTAATTTTCCTCAATTTTTCATCTTTTTGTTACAATGGGCAAAAACAGTTGTATAATGCTTTATAACAATGGGAAAAAACATTACAGCCGTCCAAATAATTGTGAAATGCTTTAACTCCATTGCAACTTTGCATATTACGACAAGTATCATTGTCTCGGTGGTTAAGTGATTCGACTTAGGTGCGAGAGGTTACAAGTTCGAAACTTGTGTCGCGTGATTCAAATATTCATTGACATGTTGTATCTATGTACTGTTAAAAAAAACTTCACATGTTATGATGGTTGCATGTCCATTGTTATAGGTCTATTGCAACTGGCATTGCCAATTTCGAAATTGGTAATTTTTTAGCGACAAGAACTACTGGCTATTTTAAAGCACTCTATTCAACGAGTCATATGCAGATAAACAAGCAAGTTTGTAACAAAAGATATGTTTCATTTGGTTCAAAGAATGTAGAGGCAACACACTCGCTCTGCTAGGCTTATAATGATACTCCTATCATTATCTAGTTGAAAAGAAGAAAGGGAGAAGAAGAACCACGTCAGTGGAACACTTTAGAAGATCCAGCTTCAAATGCAAATATGAGCACCCCCGGCCCTCAAAACGATCGAGAGCTTGTCGAAGAAAAGAGAGTGTGCTGTCGTCTACGAATCCTTCTACATCGAATCTCGCAAAAGATCTTGAAAAGCTCTTGGTCGACATCTCCAAGAGGATGATCGTGACTTTAGTTGTGGCATCGAAGGTGGAGGTGACTGTAATGACCCGCACGTTAATGGGTCTGAATTTCGACTAAATCGAAACCTAAGTTCATTAGTGTACGGAGATTTGGTTTTGGTAGCCTGTAATAAACATAAGCATATCAGAGAGCGATCAATATAAGTTCACGGAGGAATAGAAAAATATAATATAACAGATATACTGACTAACCTTGGAATGAATATTATTCTTTGGATATCTAGTTGCCTTGTCAGTGCCAAATATGAAAGAGAAGACTCCACCATCTGCAATTGCTATCTCGTACCAGTAGCACGTCCCTCTAAATCTATCATGTGGGTTGTAATGAGGAGAGGGTCAGAACAGCATTCTGGTGACTGGAAAATTTACACATTTTACCAATAACATTAACTTATGTCGATTGATTTTCATTTAAGTGTTATGTCTATTATTTACAGCTAATCCATTCAATCATATATGCGCATACGATATGTCCAATCTTCTCTGAGGTATAACTATATGTACGCCTATATACATATATACCACTTGCCTAAAGAAAACCCCGACCACTTAATACTCCTTAAATATGGAGGTCGCAAATCCAATGTCCATTTAATACCTTAACCCCGAAGCGGACCCTTTGTAACGTAATCGCTAGTCAATTGGTTCTAGCTACAAAGACCAATGATCCCTAGATACGGCTTTATAATATTATTATCATATGACTAACGTATCTTAAAGACTCATTTATGGCTTAACTAGCTCACCTCCAACAAAAAAATAACTAATTAATTAAACTTTGAGGTCCTTTTGTATCCCATATTGATTCTAGACTAGTGCGAAGCGAAATTCATCAGGGCATAATCCGAGTCTTTATTATCGGCTGCTCGAGATCGTTGGTGGTCATAGCCTATATGTCAGCCTTATTTTTAAATATCAATTCAGTAACAATACTGACATAGCTCGCTGACCTTCCAAGTCGAAATCCCATTTAGATAACCTATTGTAAGTCAAGAAAAATTCTCATTTCAGTTACTTAATACCTTTTATCAAAAATGAAGCGGACCCCATTTTCCTAAAAAGCACTTAGTCATTTGATACTTCAAATCCAAGACCAACCCTTGGTATATTTCCCAACCTACAAACAACTGTGTATCCCTTTTTCAAGGGTCCTTCGATTGTGTAACCCCCCGCTTTAAATTACAATTATATATGCAAATAATTTAATTAAGTTATATACGTTTGGAATTTTAAAATAAAGAAATGTTCGTAAATGGGGAAACTAATTAATATCATTTGGAATACATATATATTTGTGTAACAAATAAATTAGTGAGAGAAATTATATAAAATCAATTAATAGGGAAGATTAATTGACGGTGTGTGTTTAAAAGGGAAATTAATATTCAATTAATTAGCAGAGGTGATTAATTGCAGAAACTGACAAGAAATGGAACTGTATTGTAGCAACTAATTGATATGATTAGAAACATATATGTTAGTGTAAGAGAATAAAATGGTGGAAGATTAATTTATGCAAGTAATCAATTGTCAATTAATAAACATGGAGACTTATGGTAACATATATAATTAAGATTGCGATTCAAAATTCAATTGTAGCATATATGCATGCAATAATTATGGAAATAAAATAAATTAATATGCATATATGTTACGAATTAATGTACTGCATATTAATTTGGTAAGAAATCATAGTGCAGACAGGGTTTAATTGGATAGTAAATTAATTCTAGGTATATATGAAATCTATTAATTAGTTAATTAATAGGGGAACCCTATTTAAAAGAAACGTCACATTTAAAAATATATGTTTCCATTGATTGCGAGAGAGAAGGGGAAAGTGATTAATGAAAAGATTGTTGGAGAATCAATTTGAAATAAAAACGAACGCAGAAGAAAACATATTAATTTAATGTCCATAGACTAAGTGTACGCTTTAGATTTTAGGGTTTTATATCTAATAGTTAGCACTGCCATTTTTCTATCTCTTCTATACTTTCTTAATAACAAAATTTTAGATCTGATTCACACAAATTTAGATCTAAATAGAAAGAGAAAAAAATAACTAGGGAATTAAGAATTGGTTCAAATTAGAAGGTTGTGTCAAAGGTAAAACCCTATATCTGAGTTTTATTTGCTATTTCTTATCCAAATCTCTTCATTTCTCTTTCAAATATTATAAATCTGTAAATATACCGTTTGTAATTCCAGTTAGGAATTACAAGGGAGGTTAATATAGATGTTAGGGACAGATCTAAAATAAAAACAGAGAGATTTGGAAAGCTAGCAATGTGAGTGGATTTAATTATATCTTTTACATTTATGATATATCATCGTTAAGTTTCCTTTAATAAATTTATTCAATATTTCAGTAATTAATTCTGTTAATTAGTTATGCTGAACTATAAGAAATTTACAGTTATTTACATCTAATTTGTAGTTATAATTTAGCCTAAGTGCTAGTTTCCTTTTATCCTCTTTGTACGCAAAAAATATAGTTAAGAAGAAAATTCGTGATTATAGATTAAAGGAAAAATACTAGATTAGATGTAAAATAAGAAAAGTTGGAATAAAGCTAGATAAATGGAATTATGCAATAAATTACGCTAAAACGGGAATAATAAATTAATCTAATAACTTGATTTGGAAGTAAATAATAGATTAATTGGTTGGTTTAGAAAATATGATGCATTTTTGTAATTTAATATTTAAAAGATAACGATAAATGTAACTGCAAAAATAAAAGAAAGAAAAAAGGAACTAGTGTAAAATAGAGAAACCACTGTATTTTACACTATTTCAAGATAATAAAAGAAATACCTTGCAGCTACCAATTATAGTTTATAGTATTATTTAGTATTGAATTATGGAAATAGATTTTAGTAAAGCTTTCACGACCAACCAAATAAAATAGAATTACTTCCTAGAATAAAAGAAATTAAAGTAGAGTATGAAATGAATCAAATAAATTATTAGATAAGAAATTAAGGCTGTGTACAATAAACAAACCTAGGTCTATATTTACCGCACAGAATATAGAAAAGGACAGTTATTATGATAAGTTTGTTATATAATAAAAAAGAATTTAAAAGAATTCTATATCATAATAAAAGAAGACAGAGTAAAACAGAAAAGAAACACTTGTAATTATATACGGATTTTAAAAGAAATAAACATAAATTATGATTAAGTAAAAGAATAGAAAGACTTAATTGGGAACTTAGAATAAATAAGCAATGATAGCAAAGATAAATAGAAAAAGACTATTTTAGATTTCTATTAAATTAATAAGAAAATAGAACAAAAGATGCTTATTTAATAAACTTAACACTTAAATTAAGTTAATAAGCAAGAAGTAGAAATACCAATAGCATTTCCTATTAGATCAATGGTGGTCTCACAATTGGCAAAAGCGAGACGAGGGCAAGAATATGCTAATTATGGTAAATAAGTAGCCAACAGAACAAGAAAAGTAAACTAAACGCAAATTAAAAGATTAGAATTAGGGTCTAATAAAAGAATTGAGATGCGTTTGGAGCAGTCCAAAAGATGAAGCGCCTAACAAAGCAATTCATCACGGATTTTACAAATGGAGAAGCACATCCAACTTAATATTTTTGGGCCTCAAGAAAGTACGAGACTTCAACGGGACATGAGGATACTCTACGATGCCCCTTTGGGTAGGACTAATGAAGTTGCACCTCTTGAGGCAGGTTTGTAGGTGTTCCATCAAGAGAATATGCCTTGACTACATTCGCATTGTAGGCCTAACGAAGCAGACCTTTGTAGGCAGTCAGAAGGGCTTGGTACTCGGAGTGGGGTATTCGTATGTCCAATACTTGTAAGTAATATTAATAAACGAGATCTTGTAATTTGTAATAAAGTACTAAAAAAGTAAGTGAGTGTCTAGGGTTGGGCCAGGAGGTCTCTTAACGCCTTCTTTTTTCTTCCCATTGGAGTTATTTCACAAAGACTCGGACCAATTTTTTTTTGATCCTTCGATAAAAAGATTCATTCTCCTCATAAAACAGGGGAGGTAGAACCAATATCTGCCCAAGCCTGGCTGAGGAAGAGTTACGGGGAGTAAAACAAAAATATGCTAATTCAAGTATGGTTATTATATGTAATTAAAAAGCCTTCACGATAAAATAAATAAAAAGTAAGACCATTCCAATTCGACAAAAGACCATACCCAAGTTCAATAGCTTTGCGTCCGCCATCCCGATCATGATTTTCTTACCCCCATAGCTTCGGCAGATCGCTTAGCCCCATTCATCTTCGGCGCAAGGGCGCTCGATCAGTGAGCTATTACGCACTGGGTTTGATGTACTCTTATCTTCAACAACCGGATCCCAAGTTTGTCTATGAAGAGCGGATCTAATTGTATTAGTTTCTATAATTGATTTCTTCTGTGTAATACTAATTGATAGGGCCTCATTGATAAGTGCTATAAGATCTCGTGCATTAGAACCCAAAAAGAAACTTGGCCGTCAACTCGTAATTCAAAGCGCGGTTCAGTAGGCTTGTTGGTAACAAGATTCTCAAGCGGTCGAAGCAGGTTGAGTGGTTCCCCCAATAAGATAGACCCATGCTATTGGATTTGAACCAATGACTTCCGCCGTATGAAAGCAATACTCTAACCACTGAGTTAAATAGGTTATTCATCATCATAAAGGACCCATCGCCTCGGGGATTATTGTAACATCCCGCCTTTTCGCACACTTTAAACCGACACACGTGCCAGTTCAAACCATACGGAAAGGCGGATTGTTATGGGGTAAATAAGAAAACAGAGAAGAAATAAAAACAAAACAGAATCTCACAGCGGAAGGATAAAATATAATAATAAATATACAGTTCAAAACAGTTTACAAACACTTGATTTGCTTTATACAATAAATATCAGAGTTACACATACCAATACAATCAATGCAGTGGAACAGTATGAGTGTGGTGCAATACTATAGATAATAATAATACGACTCCTTCGTCTTCGTCCTTCAAAGCTAAAGTCTTTGATCCTGAAACGCTCGGACTGACCCGAGCGAATTTGAAAAGACAAAAACACTCGAGTCAGACTAAAAGATCTTATGTGAGTTAAATTAACAGAAATAAATATGAGTACAGTAACTCAAGAGATGTTCGGGATTTACATCTCCTAAGGATCCGTTAAACTATTTACTATGTAGTATATTGCGCTATTATAATAGTGTCTATTTATAAAATAAACTTACTTTTAAATAGCGTTAAGGCTTTACATTTTCCACCTTAACACGTAAAATGCCAATAGTCTATACAATACCGTAATACCTCCTGATCGGGAGGCTACCAGAGGATACTCCATAGGTACGACACAAATAGAAACTCGTAGTAAAGGCACGATAGGGTAGGTGACACAGCACAACTAGGCAATGCCAGGGTAGTTATACCAATTGCGTACCCAGGCTGGTCGAAACGCGTAGCCGCAGTTACCGCCCACCTCGAACAAACTCCCCAAAATCAAAATAAAAGTGGCCACTGAATCAATCCAAAGTCATAGTATAATATCGAAGAGGAGTGTCCGATCAGAGGTATGACCTCATTGGCCTGGGAATAGCTCCTGTTTTAGCCACCTTATGCCAACTCACGGGAGTCGGGTCCACGTATTTACCTTACAGGAAACGTCGCCACCACCTACTTCATTCTGGAATCTCCACCGCGTACACGGTTAGTCAAAGTGGTTTTCGGTATCGATAGAGAGTATGTCAGATATCCGATCCCGGTCTCTTTGCCAACCCATCGTTATTATAACACCGCGGTCATTTAAAAATAGGTTATAATTTAAAAATCAGAATAGACATTCCATTTCATAACCATGAATACGATATCATTTCAAAACCCAAAACCATATTTTATCGCTTATCCCAAATATAATTCTTTTCCAAAATCAAAATGCTTTAACTTCATAACGTCTGAAAATCAAATATTTTCAAAGCATAGTATTTTGAAAATCACAATTTAAAACCATAACTTCTAAAACTTGAATGGTTTGGACATTCAACGGCATATGAATTAAATGGTTTAACTTAAATGTTACTTTGTAAAGAAAATAGTTCTCATGGCTTTACAAATACATTTCTTTATTAAAGTCTAAACCAAAATTTATATTATCTCTCTCAAGTTCCAAAACCACTTCAATTTATTTATATATACGTATACCCATTTTGAGTATCAATATTTCAAACTAAAGTTGGATTTTATTCTTTCAACAAATCAATTGTTCTATTTGTTAGTCTTGAATATTCATATAAAATCCATAAATAATAAGACTTCAATTTCTAGTAATAAAATATATATATTTTTCCCAATTCAAATTATACTAGAATATTCATTTTAATTTATTTTGGGAAAAATCCAATTATAAATATCATATCTTAAAATTTCCAAACTTAACATTTAAACATATGATATAAATTATTAAACTCCATTTTCTTAATTTTCTTCCATTTTTAATAAAGATTTTTATACACCTTTTAATTTCAAAATTTTCAACTTCATATGTATATATATATGGAAGAAAAATATTTATACAATATAAAATTTAAGATTATTATGAACCGTATTCCATCCAAACCATAGAAATCACATTTAAATAGTTATATATATACCACGGTGCCTGTATATAATTTTCTATCCTATGGTCAAGTGATACGGATATTTATCATTTCAATCCGCAATTTAAAAGATATAAAATTTTGCGGTTATATATCATTTCAAACCACAATCCCGAATTAAAGGAAATATGCATGATAATTTGCAATTTAATGATATACAATAAAACATCCATCAACATCACCCATCATCCAATCACAATCATCAAGCAATATCAATCAATAACAATTTATATTTGATAATATATAACAGGTAATAACTGGCAATTTTATTCAGATTAAATTTAACAACTATTAATCTAACAGTTTATATTCAGTAATAATCTATATAACTGTTAACTAGCAGTTTATAGGCAAACAAATAAATTCTAACTATCAATTAATACGCAATAAATAAATTAAATTAACAGTTAAATTTAATAAATGCAATTCAACAAATATGAGTGAAACAAACATGCCAAATACTCATAAATAAATTTCTATTCATTTCTAAAATTAATTTAAACAAACATAAAAGCTTCTAGTAGTTGTGAGTGGGTTAAAACACTCACCTTTGGAATTTAAATCGAATTTAAATTCAATTTAAACTCAAAATTTTGACGGTCTCCAAATCCATCCAAACCAGCGTCAAAACATCAGAAATTCCGATACGATCCCAACAAAACAAACCGCGCGTGAATCCGAGCTCGTATGCAAAAGTTATGAAAATTTGAAAAATGGAAAATTCTGGTCCTGGGTCGACTTCGGGTTCGACTTCGGTGCGCCGCCTCAATTCCCCGGTGCTTGCTTGGAGTTTTCGCCAAAACGACCCGGAGCGACCCAAGTCATTTTCTTCCTGACCCGAAGTTGCTCTAGGGTTTTCTCCCCTGAAACCCGAAGCGCGACCAGAAGCTGCTGCAGATCCGAATTTTTTTTTTTTTTTAAATTTGAAATTTTTTTTTTTGAACTGACTGGATCTAGGGTTAGCCCCCATTGAAGAAGAAGAGAAGCTTGAAGAAGATGAACGTACAGCAAATAGACAATAGAATGGAGCTAGGGTTTATAACTGTATATTTATGGGTAGGGTTGGGTTAGAGTAGATAGACTAGATAGATAAACGTACGAAACAAACTAAGGCCTAAAAAGCCCGCTATGTCTCCGGAACGAAATTTCGTAAATCTATATATCCAAATAGGTAATTTAAAATATTCTGAACGCGATGGAAAAAGTTTCACGTCCAAATTTGATCGTATGAAGAAGTTATGCTGAAAACAAAATTTCCAAATTGATTTCAAATTGATTTTATTAAAATTGATTTTAAGGCGTTTCACGCCCGTACGATCAAACGACAAGTCCGATCGATACGAAACTTGAAACCCTATAATAATTCACCGATACGGATCCGATGAAACTGGTTTCGTCGAAATCCGAGTCCGTGGCCAAAATGGCTATTTTTAATATTCATTAAATAAATTAAATAAATTATAAAAATCCAAATTTTATATTAAATTCTAAAATTGGCCAAATTTTATTTCTTATATGATTCGTAATCAATTGAAAAGATTTAACAGGCTTAGCTGTGAATTAAAAGTTGACAGTATATTAATTGCAATGTTAATTTCTACACTTTCTCATATTTAAGAATTTTATAAATTATATTCTCAAAACCCATACTTTAGATTTTTAAATCTTTATATTCTCAACTTTCACCTAAAATAAAGATGCCATAAACATTAGTTCCTGATTCACATCATTATTCTTTAAGTCTAATTTAAATCTCAATAACGTAGTATTTAACGTTAGAATCCATTTTATTATGCATAAATTCCAAATTTTACTGACCCAAATTTTCTTCTTTTCATTCCATATCAATTGTCAATCCTATAAGAAAAATTAACATTAGGTTCATACTTATTACAAATAACTCCAATTTCTTCCAAATAATAATTACATAACTATTAAATATTAAATCCATTTAATTGCAATAAATTCAATTGATTGCAATTAATTTCCAAATAAATTTGGATCTTTATTTGGTTATACAAAAAAAAAATCCGTTATCACTTACCTAACAAAGTTATTATTACTTAAGATCTCATTGCATCCACAATTTCACATTTTCATTTCCTGGTTTCTTTACTTTATTCTACATAAATTATTATAAATGGGATTTTTCTTGGTTACATCTTATTTGTATTTAACATTACTCATTCACCAATTCATTTCACTTTAACTGCGGTAAATTGGCGGATAAATTGAATTTGATTCCCAAAATTTAAATTAACAAGCAACAAGAATAGGTAACACACAATAGTCGTTACGCTAAATTCTAGTCACCTAAATAAGCTTTTATTACTTTACAAAATGGAATAACTTTTAAACTCATAAATGTAATACCAAAACCGTTATAAATCCAATAAATTTCCAAATCGAAGTTTGCACACATTTTACACAACTATTATGATTTCTCACAGAACGTTGAATTTATTAAATGACCATTTATTATAATTTAATTCCCTTAATTGAATCAAATGCTTATAATTTTTACATTCTTACCATTCCTTCCCATTATAAATTCATTAACGGATTTACAAATCTCTATCTTCCAAATATTAAATAACCAAACTGATTACAACCACCGTTCTTATCAAATTTTCATAAATTTGTTCAAATCTATACTCTTTTTCCATATAAATAAATTTTATGTTACTACTAGATTTTTTTATCCACTACAGCCATTAAATTTTTACTATCTACACTTATTACATCTTTGTATTAATGAATCCCATTCAAGTTAATATTTATATTAATATTCACAAATTCAACATTTATATGTTTCTTAAAATTAACTTTCAACCAAATGTGCCAATTTACATTTCATTTCTATTCAATATATATTCATTTTATTCCGTTCATTCGGGTACTGCATTGAAATATATTTATTCTCTAATACTAACGTTATTATCATTAAATTATGATTGGATTCCAAGTTTTTATTCAATACCTTGAACAATAACTTACATATTAACCAAATCCTTCTTCTACTTAATTCAAATTGGATTATGTTCCAATTCCTATAACCTAGGTCTTGAGTCACCATTTACATAATTAAATTTATCGTTTATTTCAATCTTCGTTTATAATTTAAAGTTCTACTAAACTAAATTACAAAACTTATGAACTTTAACAAATTTAATCCACCAATTAAATTTTTCTGATGTTTATATATTGCAATTCAATTCAGTTACTATTTCATTAATACCATTTTAATCAACTAATTATGACTTATAACCACAACACAAATCTTCGTTATTCTACCTATTGCCATATAACATTTCAATTGTTAAATCTTTAATCTCAGTTACAATATCCAACTCCTACATTTATTATAAATTAGATTAAAAATTATATTAAGTTAATCCATTTAATATTATCAAATTTAACGGGTCGTTACAATTATACTAGTAGAAAAGATTTTAAATTCATCACAAACCTCCCTTTTTTCTTTTCTATTTCAATTTCTCGATTCCAAGTTTTTGGAATGCTCCAAATTCCACTTGAGCATCCAAATTATATTAATTCGGGAGGAGATCGATCCAAATGCCAGTATAAACATAGGCGACCAACGGGAGGGAGAGAGAGACTATTAATGGGGCCTAATATATTAATTGGGCGGGACGGGAAGAGAAAGTAACGGGGACCGATCCAATCACCAGTACCGAGGAATAAAGATAGATAGGATGGAAAAATTTACTATCTATAAAGCTAAAGATTCGTCATCTACCTATATTTTTGTGTATTGAATTTATGGTTTCCATTGGTGCAAATCCAATCACCTCGGTTTGAGGAATTGGTTAGGGAGAACCTTAGAATCTCAAATTTATTATTTTGAGCAAGAACACCAAGATCTTCGATCGAACTAATCCATTGACACAAATTGTTCATGGGCGAAAATTGAGTTATTTGGGTCCTGGAGGATTGACGGGACGGTCTAAACACGAAAAACGACCAGGTTTACTCTAACTCCTTCCAGTTTCGTCGTCTTCGTTTCGTAAGTTAGTCCGTTCTTTCAAGAATAGGAACATAACCTTTTTGCTTCTTTATAGTACTAAAAATCGTTGCTTTGAACGATGCATATGTAGAAAGCCTTTTTTTCTATTCGAACCCTCGGTAAACAAAAATCCTCCCCAGGCGAGATACTTAAAGCGTTAGCTACAGCACTGCATGGGTCGATACGCACAGCGCCCTCTAGTTTAATCAGGGAAACTACTGAAAATGAGTCTGCTAATGCATAAGTTCCAATATCATAAGCGTTTCCTCATAAGAACGCCCGCGAATCTGATCAATTACTCTTTGCGCTTTGAAAATAGACTTGGCTAAGGGAACCCACCGGAGCCGTAGCGAAAGCGAGTCTTCATAGGCCGATTGTCACTGCTTATAGACCCGAACCTAGGTGATCTATCCATGACCAGGATGAAGCTTGGGTGAAACTAAGTGGAGGTCCGAACCGACTGATGTTGAAGAATCAGCGGATGAGTTGACAACTACTAATTCATCCGCCAATATATTTCCGAAAAGTCAAAAACTCAGAGATAAATCCCGGTAAAGCCCCCAGACGGTGTATTTTTTTGAAACGAGCTCTAAGTGTTCCAGTCGGCGGAGCTACTCTCGGACGAATTCTCAATGTTCTTGGGGAGCCTGTTGATAATTAAGGTCCTATAGATAGTCGTGATTGGAATCGAAATATCTGCAAGATCCGGTCACAATTTGAATCAGAAAGATCCCTTTCGAGTTTGAATTTGTTCATTTGGAATGTGGGCTCTTCTATTTTCGTACCAAAAAAATATCTGGTTGGCCCCATCAGGTCTAGAGTCTACTATTTAGGCAGAATGCCATCGCCTATTGGTACTAAGAAATTGAAAGAAACCTCAGAAAGAGATCTTGTAATTTGTAATAGTACTAAAAAAGTAAGTAATAGGGTATTATGCTATATGAAATTCGATATCACATATTTTATTAGGTCGAATAAAATTATCGTGCGGCTCTTCTTCACAAATGAATTGACTAAACTCAAATTCTATAGAGACAAATAAACAGATCCATATAAAATGGATGCTATAAATAATCCAAAATAGGCTATACTTACTGAAAAAACTGCATTTTTTAAAAAATCATAAAAATCCGAAGGTCCTAACAGACAAAGAGATTTAACCTTGTTCCTACACGACCTGATCAATTCAATCAGGCACTCGCCATCTATTTTCATTGTTCAACTGTTTGACAACATGAAAAAACCACTCGAACCCAGAGCTAGCGGGTTCATCCCGAAATGCGTTGAGACGCAGCAGTTGACTGGACTGATGTGCACGTAAATGTGCATATTTTTACCACCATATTTATTCTATTTAAATTAAATAAATGATCATATTGGGTATTTTAACTTGTTTTAACCAAAATTCATATTAATTCCAAATTTTCACATATTCATCTTCATATAGGGGCAAAACGGTCATTTAAGTGCATATATTTCTTTGAGAAAAATTAATTGAAAATTTGTATATATTTTTGTAGGAAATTGATCTCAAATAGAAGTGGTTTCATGAAGATATGCATGCACAAAATTAATACAAAGGAATGAAGATGGAAATAATTCAAAGTGAAGAACATGGAGGACCCCACCTACCCACCTACCTTAATGTACAAATTAAAGGCTAATGCACATGCTTTTGGAGTTAATGGTTTCATGTACACTTAATGGGGGATTAAGACATGTTAATGGTTACTTGGCCTCCACACTTCCTAAGGGGCATTTTGGGTATTCCCCAAAAAATATGAATTAGGGTTTCATACATGTATAAATACCCATATGTTTCATGTAACATGATCTCCTCTCTTAGTCTCTCTTAGGCCTCCTTCTCTTTAGTTTAGTTTAGATCAAATAAAAGAAAGCTCTCTTTCTCTTTTAATGGCTACTTAGCCAATTTTTATTTCTTGTAATCTTTTTTATTTTATGCAATTTAATACATGCTCTTTCCTTTTCATGTTCATTTACTTTCATGTTGTAGTGTAGGTTTCTCTTATTTCACGCAAGTAAATTAGTTTTGTTTCTTTGCTTTGCTCTCTTTTTCTTTCTTTTTTGCTTTCATGTTGCTTTCTACATTTGTTGATTTGATAACAAATATGATAGCTTAATCCCTACAATTTAGGGGTAATGAAGCTCTCTAGTATGTAGATGCAACATTTTGATGTTTATACTCTCTTTTTGTGCTTTAATGGAAACATTTGAAGTGGTTTAATGATGTTGTTTAGCTTTGAATTTGATAGTCTATGTTGTTCATAACAAATAGGCTATGCTTAAACAAACATAACACAAATTGCCTCTTCATCTAAATATGACTATGGCAAAGAAGTGAATGTTGAAATTGAAATTTGATAGCCTATATTTCTAAACAATAGTTAATAGGCTATGCTTAAAATAGATTTCTATTTCAACTTGTTGTCATATTTCATGAGAGTTAAATGTGTATTAGTGGTTGTGTTATAGTTTGATGGTTTATATTGAGCTAATTAATAGCACAAATATACCATACTTATGATAAGCACATCAACTAATTCACTAATGACAAGAAAAGAGAGATCATAACTTCATTTTGTTAATTTATGTGATCTAGAGAGTGGAAATTGCCTCTAAATTGTCTTAACACTCTCATATTTTTTATCTATTTTCTTTTGTCATTTTTCTTTTTTCTTTTTTAGTTAATCACTCTCTCGACTTTGGTATAATTTGATTGAATAGAATTTTAAAATCATCAATTCCCTGCGGATCGACCCGTATTCGCCGCGTGCTACATTCGTACACCGTGCGCTTGCGGTTATTTCTAATTTAAATTCGTTCGACGGTTTTCTAAACCGATAGAATTTCCGTCGACGAACATGGACATCCCATGCTGCGAGTTGTTTCATGCCATAAATAAACACGGACACTCAAAAAATCTATTGGACAGGTAGATTCACATCTTTTACAACCTGAATGGAAGATTTTCTGTTACGATAGATCGTCGAAACAATAGCTAGCCCAATAGCAGCTTCCGCCACTGCAATTGCTATAATAAATATTGAGAAAATCTCGCCTTTTAATTGGCGACTATCAAATAGTTTAAGGATAGTCGCATGCGGATATCGGCTAGCATCAAGACTAAGAGCGATTTTAGGAAAGACCAGAGTTAAACCAACAGACCAATGATTCTTTCACTATCAAGATATTGGATGGGGGGCACCACCAATCGGATGTTAGATTGTTTGCAGTAGGGTACTACCACTTAACTCTTTAGAGATCTTTTGATTTAGTTGAGGGGTGGCAGTTGGGGACATAGCCACGATGAGAAAAGAAACAGACCAACTAGAATATCTGTATTGTAGGTCTAACAAAGCAGTCCTTCACAGGTATAGAAAATCTCCGACTGAATTCCGTACAAGGTAGACTTTGTTGGCGGGATTAAGTTAGTAGACAGAATGATTACATTGTCCTCAATGTATGCACTGGGTGGTACATTGTGGATGTCCGAGCACTGACATAGACTAGTGCGGACGCGATTTACGTTTTCATAGTAAGTAGTGGAGCATCTATATTGTAGGCCTTACGAAGCAATCCTTTACAGATATAGTTATGGAACACTCTCAAAGAAAGATGGTAGAGCCCTTTTAGATGAGGATACGGAAGGTACCATGGGTGATACCTAGGACCAATATGGTCATTGAGCATATAGCTACATATATGCATATATATTAGTTCTTAGGTTTTAATCTACTATGGAGTAGATGGGCACAGTTCACGAACAGAGGCGAGAGTATTGTAACCTAATGAACCTAATATAAGAGTAAATAGAAATAAAAAGATATATGTACAATTAAACCTAGAAGTATATAATTTATTCATTCATCAGAACTTTTATTCTGACCCCTCCTCATAACATCCTACAGGTTAGGTAGATGGTAAAGACTTCTCAGCATTATGACACTTGCTTAGAAAGCGTTATTATTTGGGTGAGTGTTTACTTACTATTATATTTTAGTCAATCCTGTTGTAAGATAAATTATTGAGCTCTGATATATTTGTCTTTGCCTATTTGAAAGATACAGAAACCTAACTCGGGCGACAGTGGGCTTGGGTTTTAGTATTTTTGTGAAATTTTCAAACTACTGGAATTCGGGTTGTTACATTTGGCATTAGAGCCTAGGTATTGGATTCCTAGGTAGATAGTGAGTGAACATATTTGTATTTTTGAATAATATATATATATATATATATATATATATATATATTATGTACTAAAATCCAAATAGTTCCTAACCATAGATTTTAACATATGGAAAGTTTTTAGAAGTATATTTATGCAGTGTTTGCTAGTTGGGTTTGGGATGACCCAAGTATGTAAATCCCTATGTTATTACCGAATTATAGCATACAAATAAACCATGTTTTGAGAGAAGATTGGTATCCATATGTTATAGAAAGTGGAGAAGCTCCCTAGGGAGAGTATTTTTATTTTAAAAGAAATAAGAGGTTTTAGTAAGAAGAAAATCCACTTTATGTCTAGCCCAATAAAATGAAACTTTTGAAATTGAAAAGTTGAAAAATATAATTGTTAATATATTTGAGGAATTAAATATTGGGTTTTTTGAAAAAAAAAGTGGTATGAAATTTAAATTGGTTTTATATGATGTAAATTTTGTTAAAAGTGAAATTATTTTTGAAGAATTATAGAGCATGTATAGCTTGCTAGTTTCTTGTAGGTCAACAAAGATTTTAAATATAAAACCTAGAGTGTGTTAAGTATCGAAAACATAGGTTACAAAAAGGATTACTGTTCTAACTTTTAAATCAACTAAAAATGGGACCTTTGCTTCGTTTAAAATTACAGATAATCATCCATTTTCTTTTATTGAAATAGACAACGCAAACTACGGGGAATAACATTTGTACTTTACACATCCCTTTCATTTTTGGTATATTCCTATTTATTTCAAATGGTGCACTTTTTATACATTTGTGGAATTGGATAATTTACGAAAATTACAAAGAAAGAGATACAACTAAATTGTACCCGCTCGCAATAAATCAAAACATCTAAATTCACATCCCAAGTCAAATTTGGCCAAGCTAAACTAATACCAACATTTTACAACCCAACTGTAAATTTGAATTAAACTTTACAGCTTTATCAATATTCAACTTTAACAAATTTAGGGACTCATTTCTAAATTTTCAGATTATGCTGTAGATATCATTCATATTCCAATTACCTTATAGAATATGTAGGTGATATTCTTATACGTTTTCTTCAGTCCTACAACTCATCAGATGTTATATAGGCATAGTAATTAAATAAAATTCAACGGTATCAATTTCAATGTTATAAATAAATTATATAATTTCTCAATCGCCTTTCAAGCTTTCTAAATCTCCAAGTCTGAATTCATCCCTTTCACTTGACCTCTTTTCCTTTCCTTCAAAAAGAATATGGTATATTTTATACATACCTAGAATTACAGATCTGAGAAGATATTTGAGATTAAGAGGAATGTATATTTTAATTATGAAATTTACCTTTTTCTGCAGTATCGATTCGCTTCTCCTCTTCAATTCTCTGCCTTTCTCCCATTATATATACATATAATATAATATTTTATAATTTTAATAGAAATACCAGAGAAAGAAAATGGTAGTGCTTTGTTGTTTTGATCAGAAAATATAAGAAGTGAAGTGAGGGGTTAAACATGTATTTGTAGGCGCTTGAATCAATTGTATCCGTTAGATTTTTAAAATAAAAATTCTGAGCCGTTCATCCAAGATTTAACTCTAGCCGCTACCTTCATCACCTGTCGACCGCTCCCTATAAGCAGTTGATTGCTAGCAATCGACTACCTAAGTAAGGGGTCGATTGGTAGGGTCCACGCTATTAATATTTTTGATTTCCTTTTCCTCATTTTAAATTATTTCCGCTTTGAATATTTCAAACACTAATAGTTTCTTCATTTGAGCTCCGATTGCAAAACTCCAAATATGAAAGTTGCTCAGAAAACCCCCACGAACACAGTAGTGCTAGTTTCGTGGTCAAATTCTGAAATTTTCTCAAATTTCTTTTTTTTAATCTTATTGATTATATATTATTTACCATTAGTTTTGCGGGGTATTACAAAGACAACTGCTACTCTTTCCAGTAAGGCACCAAAGCGTCCAAGCCGACCTAGGTGTAGAACTGCAAGACCAAGATAAAGAAGATATCCACCATCCCCATCTGGCCTATTGGCGTAAAAATGACGGTCACTCACCATTGGAGCCATGGCCAGCAGGGACAAGCCCAAGCCAAGCCAAGATCTGCCTCGAGAGGGAGGTTCATATGATTGTTTGAAATACTATCAACAAGTGGCAATTCGGCACAGAGAAAGCTTTCTCATTTCTTAAGATGCCAAATAAGTTTGATGAAAGGACATACACACAAAGAAGTTTGGAAAGGAAATATATAATGAAGCTAATTGCTTATTATCGATGAAGAAGTGCAAAAGATTCATAGGTTATGAAGAATTTTCGTTTGGAAAGATTTTGCGAGTACGAGAAAGATGAGAAGGGGTATCTATATACCCACGCTTTAAATCGTGTGCATTGTTTAGAAAAAAAAGAATCACAACCATTAATAAGAGATTGAGATAATGCCAACTTATGCATATAGGAGATGCAACACAGCTTTGGAACATTTGGAAAAATGAATCGTCACAACCAATAGCACGAAGCCACATGGAAAGCACATTGAATGCTTTGTAGGGCCGTCAATTGGTAGGATTTTCATCATTTGACAAGGCTATACCCGCTCGCGGATATGGACTTGGGAGAAAAATGTTGCTCAATTTTTTCGCAAGTAATTAGTAGGTCAGTTTAAAGTAGTCTAACCTAGTCAAAACCTGCTCAATAACTTTACAACTAGCCGGCATAAGCCAACCCAAGTCCGCGATGGTCTCAAACCATCCTTTATATCCAGCAAGGCACCATGATGAGGCATGATTGTAACAAACCGTCTTTCATACCACAGAAAGGCGCATCATTAAGAAGAAAGAAAGGAATAGAAAAGATAAAAGATAGAAAAGAAAGAACCAAGCAACATCAGAATCTCACAGCGGAACGAATAAATTACATTGATCAAATAAAATATTACATAGTATCATATAAATCAGAGTTATACAGCTCCAACAACACAAACTAGACAGTTATAACACCTGTCTAGATATTACAACTCAAGTACAACACAAAGATACAGATACAACTCTAACACAGCAGAACACTTTACATATATCTACACGCTGAAGCCACCTGCTCCATATCTCCTCCAGAACTCGTCAAAGCAAACCTGAATCCCTCGACTACTCATACATAATATGAGTACCCAAGAGTTTAATAAAACGGAAAATAAACACTTGGGTCAGACATGGGTCTGGTGTGAGTAAACGGGTTAAAGTTGTTTAACTTTGAAAATCCTTTGAAAACAAAGGTATCACGTAAGACTCCCCACAAATAAACATAGGTAAGTTTTTACCTTACGCTAACCAAAACATTTGATACGAAATCCAGTGGTATTATAATAGGGTCTAGGGTTTTCAAGTAAATAGAAAATAGCCGAAATTGTTACATCTATTAAATTCTAGCTACTAGCCACAAAAGTGGGTAATACAATCAAAACTGTAAAGGGCTCGTAGGAAGAATGGGTTTCCATCAATGGCAGGGCTACTAGGGTACCGTCCGTCACAGTACGTGGCCTAGATCACCGTACCGAGGATCCATCCTAAATCCCCATGCAACACAAGGCCGGAACCATCCCTTACTGGATAGTCCCGAATAAGACAACCACGGCAGTTGTCAAGATCAACCACCCACATAGCCGAAATAAAAAGGGACCTATAGACAGGGGTAAATCTCGTCCTACTTGGGCATGACCCACTTAGCCTTGCTGCACCTCCCCTATTTTAGCCATTCCCGGTTGATGAGGCTTGAGGCCACGATTACCTTTATAGAACACATCTATCTTAGAATGCTCATCATCCTCCTGACGATGTTGTGAAGGCATTCAATCCATACAAGTTTGTCTCGGGTTCGAACGAAACCGAAGGCACTATCTCGCTACACTTGTTTTGGAATCACCCTCAGAGTTAACGAGAATAGCCCTTGCACTCTGAATCTTCATCTCGAACCTGAAAGTACTACCCCCGTTAAACTCGTATTGGAATCACCCTCATAGTATTAACGACAATAGTCCTTACACCTCGAGTCTTCAGTCTTTACTTGAGATTCACGACCTAACGTTTAATTTTGATCGATGTGGTTTTCAGAATTCCAAATTTGAAAACCCGATCCCGGTCTCATCGAATCCAAACACCATCTTAATGTCCAAGTGATTTAAGTTTAACAAATTAATTCAATTTAAAACATTGAATTCACACAGCATCATTCATATATAAATATCGCACATTCATCACTAATATATCAAATATCATATCACAGAATATCACAACATATCATCCAATAGATATCAACCAATCTAGATATTTCACAAACAATCGTCCACAAATAGGCATCATTAACCCTTTATAATTAATTTAATCTACTTAAATTAAATTAATTACTGGAGAATTAAACAACTAATCCTGCTTAAACAATCATTAATTAATTACAATTAATGAACCAATCACTCTTTAATCACCATTATAATACAATTAATTAATCTTCATTTACAGATTAATTATCCTTTAATCTTATTCTTAATTAATCACCTAGATTAATATTCTTTAATTACGCTTTGTAATTAGCCTTTAAATTAATTACACAAATTAATTTATCTTTAATCATTAATTAATCTTAATTAATTTTCTAACTAATTAATTAACAATAATTAATTACATAAATCCTTGCATTAATTAATTATTACTTCTTTTCTCACTTCACTGATTAATTATCTTATAATTAATCACATTTATTAATTTATTAAACAATTAGTTATTCATTAATTCCATTAATTAATGACCCTCTAATTACTTTATTAATCAATTTTTCTCAAAATTACATTTAATAAATAATGATAAACTTAATTACATTTATTAATCAAACCTGATTAATCACAATCAGTAATTAACTTACCTTGATTACTTCACCAATTAAACCAACTCCTTGATTAATTTCATTAACTAATCCTTTAAGTGCACTGAGTAATTATCACTTAATTACTTTTCCTTAAGTAATTATCCCTTAATTACTATCCATCAAGTAATTTGCTTAATTAATTACATCCAGTAATTATTCATTAATTACTTCTCTAAGTAATTACACCTCTTTAATTACATTAAGTAATTATACTAAATCCCATCATTAAGTAATTCTTTTTAATTAATTAAACCTAATTAATTAACTAAAATTATCCACAATAACTTAATTAATTACACTGAGTAATTAATTTCTTTAATTACTTTATCAAGTAATTATCTTTAATAATTCTTCTTAATCATTAAGTAATAAACTTCTTAATTACTTATTGCTTAATTAATTAACATAGATTAAACAATCCTTAGTAACATAATTAATTACACTTAATTAATTACAAAAACTAATTTACCTTAATTTAATTACCCACATTAATTGTTTAAGTTAATTAATTAATTATACTTTAATTACCTTTATAAATAAAACTTGATTAAGATAGACCATACATTTCATTAACTCTTATCAATCATTTTAAAATTAAAATTTTAAATTCAAAAGCTTGTATTTGGTTTATACAAAATCATCATCTTTTAATTTTTGTCATTATCTATTAATTTATCTAAATTAAATACCTTACTTTAATCACATTTAAATCACTCCAATAACATTTTTATTTGAAAACATTATTATATAATTTAACAAAGCAAAATTGAAAACAAACTATTTTTAAACAAAAGTTTAAATTTTATAATCTCAAATTTTAAAACTAGAATTCTTTTTAAGTCAAACATTCATTCTTATATAGTACAAAATCCAGACAGTGCTAAAACTTTTTAAATAAACTATTTTTTTAAGCAAAATTAACTTTAAAATTCTATACCCTTAAAAAAACTTAAACTTGTTTTAACGCCAAGTTTTAATTTAAACATTTCAAACATCTTTAAACCGTTTAAAACTTTGTTTAAAAAAAAACTTAGTTTGCTTTAAATTTCTAAAATTCAATATACAGTTAAAATCAGACAGGATACAAATCCTGAAACCAAACTACTCGAGACAATCACACGCGACACCCTGAGTCACCCCCGATACATAAACGAGACAAGCTTCGAGAAAACAACGAAATAAACCATGGCCAAACTCTTTCTTCCCAAGTCAAAAGCAGATGCACCGATTTGAACTCGTGCACGTGCACGCGCCACAGACCGACGCTGGTCAACTCTTCGATCATCTCCCAGCGGCTACGACTTCACCGTTAGATCGGATCATCCAGTATTGCTAAATTCGCTTGGAATCAAAATCTGGACCCGTCGAGCAACCTGGAACCAAAAATCACGATGACAAATCCTCTTGCCGTCGATGAACTATGTCATCATAATCCAAAATTCTTCGACCACGGCCACGTCTCGAACCACCGAGACCATTCCTTACTAAGCGATTCGATCTAAATCACCATTGAAGCCGCAATTACCACAATTTCAACGCAGTCACACATACAACATCGAACCCTACTGAGCCATTTTCTGATCACCGCGACCATCGTTAGCATCTCACACCATTTTTCCTACATCCTCTGACACCACGACCACCTTCATGCCGTAACTCGACCACCCCTTCAACTCCGATCAACGTCAAACGACCAAGGACCCAAATTCAAAGTTAAATACAAAATTAAAAAACACAAATTTTGTATTAAAATTCAGGATTTGATAATACGATTCAGACTATCTAAGTGAATTCAAAATTCATCATACTTGAATTTTATTCGTTTTCGGATGTCCACTGTATTTTTATATTTTACAGAGTATTATCCAAATACATTCACTTGAAATTAATTTTAAAAACAAGAATAAAATGTTATTAACATCTTCACTTCAGTAATCAATGTCTAATTGTGATTATACAGGGAGATTTGAATTATTGTAGTTGATCTTGCAAAAGATTATTTATAGAGAACATAAAACATACATATACAGGTTTGTATTCAAATTTGTACAGCACAAATCAGATTAAAGATGAAAAATCTGAGCAACAAACATGATTATAACATCATCACACAAATCAACCACTATCAAAATATTTTATTTTAAAATGTTTACTCACCAAGAATTAGAAGCAGAGAATAGCTCTATTCAACTGTTTCCAGTAACTTGATTTTTGATAGACATTGTTTAATCTATTTGCTTGCTGTTGATTATTGTTGTAGTTGTTGATTCTCAGTTAAGCTTGAAACTATGTTTGTTAAAGTTGTTGTTGATTCCGATATTGAATTGCATGTTCTTCAGATTGAAATTTTGGATCTGAAGTTGTAAATGGTTTCAAATTTGATTACAGTTTGAATTTTGCTTTTGGTTTCTTTTTTTTAAGAAGAAAGCTAAAGAAGATTTGAGTTGAAGAAAAAAAAATAACAGACCTTTTTCTTTTTAAACATTAGTCATAAACAAAAGTTTTCTTTTAAACAAAGATTTGCCACTTGTTTCTTGCATAGATCCATGTATTTACAAATGTCCAAACTTGAATTATTATGTATACAAGTGTATTCTCATTAATTCCTAAGTTGCCAAGTGTTTTTAGATTTGATTATTAAATTAATTTCATATTGTTACAAGTGATTTATACCTTAATTACAATATTAACCTAAATACTTAGTCTAATATAAACTATGAAATGTATTTATATCTTTATGTTTAATTTATAATTTTTTAAAAATCCATTTTCTAAGGATAAGTTTAAACGAAAGAAAATAAAAGTTTATATAAATTTTATTTTAAAAGTTTAAACTTAAGTTATTATATCTAACATTGATATTATATATAAAAACTAAATTTATTTTCAAAAAAACCAATTTAAAAGAAAACAAATTAAATTTTTATAATAATATATTATTTTTAAGCTATTATACTTTTAACAAAATAAACTTTTCTTTGAATGTTTTGAAAATATAAGATAAATTTTAAATAGCTTTTGAAAAGCATTTTATTAAACAAATCAAAAATCTTCTAAATCACCATATATACATATGTATGGTATAAATTTGAAAACACATTTTCTGCTTAAGTTTAATCCATTATTTTTCTATTTACAATATATATACAAATATATATATAAATATACATATTATAAATAGAACATTTAAATATTAGCTCCAGAAATTATTTGAATTTTAAAACAGAACTCCAAATCATAATATATAAACATATGTATTATAATTTGAAAATATTTTTATTAAATTCAAATTGAAACGAAATTCCTTTTTACAATGTATACATATATACATTACAAATAGAATATTTTTACTAACTTAGAAAGATTAATTATTATTAATTATATATATATTATTATTTTTGAAAAGAATAAACATTCCAAATTAAATTATTATTATTAAGTTTTGAAAAGATAACATTTGTTAAATTAGATTAACTATTAGTTTTGAATATATAATATTTGGTTAAATTAGATTATTAAATCAATATTACATATTTTAAAATAAATTATAAATGGAAATTTATTAAATAAGTATTGCCCAAAATTCCAGGACATCACATTCCTCCCCCCTTAAAAGAATTTTGTCCCCGAAATTAAAAGCAAAGATAATTTAATAATCTCATACAGATTTTAATTTTAAAATAGCAATATATGCTATCAACTATATACTAGAAACTATAATATCCAATTTAAACAACCAATTCTAACTATCCAGACAAAATTCTAGACAGAATTTCCTAGAGTTTCCTAGGTACAAACACTGGAATACTCGCTCTACAGGATCTAAACTAGCTACACTACTCAAATCTAGAACTCCTATATCTAGATCTATAATCTAAACAGGATATCGGACCATAGACAAGTCCAGTTCACTTCCAAATCTCCCTGATCTGCTGGTTCTAAACCAGTGACGGATCAAACATGTACTCTCTCAGAGATACGAGATATACCTTACGAATCCTAGCCATCCGAACTGGCAATTCAATCCTATAGATCAAACACTTATCCTTAAGAGAATATAGAAAGATTCCAATACACTTTTGAGCTAGCTTCCCGTCTTATCCAATCTTATTGCTCTTATGATCGAAGGAAACTTATCCAAAAATTAAATCTCCGACTTCGAATTTTGAATTCCTCCGTCCCTTGACCACACCCTCCATCGATCCTGGGCTGCCCTCAACCTTCTTGATCAATCAACTTCAAAGATGCTTCTCAAATCAAAACTGGATCAAGAATAAGATGATCTCTTGATTCTACTCGACAAGATGGTTCTCCCAAATCCATCGAAATTCATCACACCAAATCTACTATACAAGCATCAAAAAATTTAAACTTACTTCTCCTTTCGGGAAAACAGAACAGATGCTCTCGACAATCAAGCCTTCAGATCCCAGAGAACTTCCTGAAGAAATCCTTAAATCCAAGAAAAACACAAATCTTTCGATGAATCCGAGGTTGCTTCTTTTCTGGAATAGCTGCCACCATGCCTCCGCTGCACTTCTCTGATCCGAAGAAGATGAGAATGCTTTTGATGAACACAGGTACAAACTTGATCACTCATCCAGAAACATTGTCTATCGAATTCCATAAAAGCTTAGTGACCTATCCGATTTGGTCACAAATACTACAGCAGAAATCCAGTCAGAAAACTAGATCCAATCAATCCTGATTGTTCATAAAATCATCTTTCCTAGAATCTTCTCTCAATTAGGCTAAACGAACGGAAAATCCAAGAACCAAATCGAAATAGAACTCCATCTCCCGATGCGGGCATACTCCTTTGACTACCTCAAAGATATTCATAAAGTCTCAAATCACTTCGATAGCTCCAACATCCTTTAGAGATGTCTCAAACTAAAGCAGAGATTAGTAAAAGAACTTTCGAACCGTCGCAAGTTACTTTTGCGATAATACCAGTTCAGATTCCAAAGAAACTATTCTCTCTTACCATAACAGAATAGCTTAAGCCCTTCAAAAAAAGAAACTAATCGTCCATCTCAACCACAAACATCCTACCCAGCTGAGCTTCATGAAGAAGTGGACAAGCCTTCACCATTTGCCCGGCCTACTGACAAAAGAGTCTCAAAGACTTCTGAACCATCGAAGAAACGGACCCCACAACTGTTTTCGCATTCCACCTCTAGGATACTTCTAAGCCAAGAGATCTTCCTGACAGCACACTCAACACCTCTGAGCTGCCATTGCTACCAAAGACTTCCTATCCAAAAGCTCCTTGAATCCCAAATCTTTATCTTCTAACTCCACAAAAAGAGTCTTCAAGATGAGCAGAAACCTCTCAATAAACTCGGGCTTCAAACCAAGCACAAACACCTAGCTGAACTGAGTCACCCACTCGAATACAGATAAGACTCCTTCCTATGGTTGCTAAAATACCATTACTTGCTTCAGCACTTTCAACTAATCCAAGTTCTAGAAATCCGCTCGCATGAGCGCAATCCAAACTTATACTCCATAGATAAACTCTGAACCTTTAAAAGGTTTCCTTCAGAGATTGATGAAATCCATACACCAAGCTACCAAACTTACTCAAGCCCAAAACTACCCTGGTAGTTACTCTTATAATCTATACTCCGACTTCTTCCATTGATAGTCGTGCTATACACACCTCTATCTCTTCTACTTCTAGAACTTACGTTAGCAAACCCGAACAGGTAACCCAACAAAATAGGTAGGTATATATATATATATATATATATATATATATATATATATATATAATACAAGTACGCTCCCTCACGAAAGAATTTACTCCAAAGCCAAGGTATTCACTCAACCTAGTGCTCTGATGCCACAGTGTAACGACCCGCCTTTCGTACCACAGAAAGACGCATCATTAAGAAGAAAGAAAGGGACAGAAAAGAGAAAAGAAAGAACCAAACAACATCAGAATTTCACAACGGAACGAATAAATTATATTAATCAAATAAAATATTACATAGTATCATATAAATCAGAGTTATACAGCTCCAACAACACAAACTAGACAGTTATAACACCTGTCTAGATATTACAACTCAAGTACAACACAAAGATACAGATACAACTCTAACACAGCAGAACACTATACATATATCTACACGCTGAAGCCACCTGCTCCATATCTCCTCCAGAACTCGTCAAAGCAAACACGAATCCCTCGACTACTCATACATAATATGAGCACCCAAGAGTTTAATAAAACAGAAAATAAACACTTGGGTCAGACATGGGTCTGGTGTGAGTAAACGGGTTAAAGTTGTTTAACTTTGAAAATCCTTTGAAAACAAAGGTATCACGTAAGACTCCCCACAAATAAACATGGGTAAGTTTTTACCTTACGCTAACCAAAACATTTGATAGGAAATCCAGTGGTATTATAATAGGGTCTAAGGTTTTCAAGTAAATAAAAAATAGCCGAAATTGTTACATCTATTAAATTCCAGCTACTAGCCACAAAAGTGGGTAATACAATCAAAACCGTAAAGGGCACGTAGGAAGAATGGTTTTCCACCAATGATAGGGCTACTGGGGTACCGCTCGTCACAGTACGCGGCCTAGATCACCGTACCGAGGATCCACCATAAATCCCCTGCAACACAAGGCCGGTACCATCCCTTACTGGACAGTCCCGAACAAGACAACCCCGGCAGTTGTCATGATCAACCGCCCACACAGCTGAAATAAAAAGGGACCTCTAGACATGGGTAAATCTCGTCCTACTTGGGCATGACCCACTTAGCCTTGCTGCACCTCTCCTGTTTTAGCCATTCCCAGTTGATGAGGCTTGAGGCTACAATTACCTTTATAGAACACATCTATCTTAGAATGCTCATCGTCCACCTGACGATGTTCTGAAAGCATTCAATCCATATAAGTTCATTTCGGATTCGAATGAAATCGAAGGCACTATCTCGCTACACTCGTTTTGGAATCACCCTCAGAGTTAACGACAATAGCCCTTACACTCTGAATCTTCATCTCGAACCTGAAAGTACTACCCCCGTTAAACTCGTATTGGAATCACCCTCAGGGTATTAACGACAATAGTCCTTACACCTCGAGTCTTCACTCTTTACTTGAGATTCACGACCTAATGTTCAATTTGGATCGATGTGGTTTTCGAAATTCCAAATTTGAAAACCCGATCCCGGTCTCATCTAATCCAAACGCCATCTTAATGTCCAAGTGATTTAAGTTTAACAAATTAATTCAATTTAAAACATTTAATTCACACAGCATCATTCACATATAAATATCGCACATTAATCACTGATATATCAAATATCATATCATAGAATATCACAACATATCATCCAATAGATATCAACCAATCCAGATATTTCACAAACAATCATCCACAAACAGGCATCATTAACCCTTTATAATTAATTTAATCTACTTAAATTAAATTAATTACTTGAGAATTAAACAACTAATCCTGCTTAAACAATCATTAATTAATTACACTAATGAACCAATCACTCTTTAATCACCATCATAATCCAATTAATTAATCTTCAATTACAGATTAATTATCCTTTAATCATATTCTTAATTAATCAACCGAATTAATTATTCTTTAATTACACTATGTAATTAGCCTTTAAATTAGTTACACAAATTAATTTATCTTTAATCATTAATTAATCTTAATTAATTTTCTAATTATTAATTAACAATGATTAATTACATAAATCCTTATATTAATTAACTATTACTTCTTTTCTAACTTCATTGATTAATTATCTTATAACTAATCGCATTTATTAATTTATTAAACAATTAGTTATTCATTTAGTTCCATTAATTAATGACCCTCTAATTACTTTATTAATCAATTTTTCTCAAAATTACATTTAATAAATAATTATAAACTTAATTACATATATCAATCAGACCTGATTAATCATAATCAGTAATTAACTTACCTTGATTACTTCACCAATTAAACCAACTCCTTGATTAATTTCATTAATTAATCCTTTAAGTGCATTGAGTAATTATCACTTAATTACTTTTCCTTAAGTAATTATCCTTTAATTACTATCCATCAAGTAATTTCCTTAATTAATTACATTCAGTAATTATTCATTAATTACTTCTCTAAGTAATTACACCTTTTTAATTACATTAAGTAATTATACTAAATCCCACCATTAAGTAATTCTTTTTAATTAATTAAACTTAACTAATTAACTAAAATTATCCACAATAACTTAATTAATTACACTGAGTAATTAATTTCTTTAATTACTTTATTAAGTAATTATCTTTAATAATTCTTCTTAATCATTAAGTAATAAACTTCTTAATTACTTATTGCTTAATTAATTAACATAGATTAAACAATCCTTAGTAACATAATTAATTACACAAACTAATTTACCTTAATTTAATTACCCACATTAATCATTTAAGTTAATTAAGTAATTATACTTTAATTACCTTTATAAATAAAACTTGATTAAGATAGACCATACATTTCATTAACTCTTATCAATCATTTTAAAATTAAAACTTTAAATTCAAAAGCTTATATTTGGTTTATACAAAATCATCATCTTTTAATTTATCATTATCTTTTAATTTATCCAAGTTAAATACCTTACTTCAGTCACATTTAAATCACTCCAATAACATTTTTATTTGAAAACATTATTATATAATTTAACAAAGCAAAATTGAAATCAAACTTTTTTTAACCAAAAGTTCAAATTTTAAAAACGCAAATTTTAAAACTAAAATTCTTTTTAAGTCAAACATTCATTCTTTATGAAACTAATTAAACATTTTGTTCAAAATTCAACTTTCCTTCAAATTTTGAAACTTCATTTTATATAGTACAAAATCCGGACAATACTAAAACTTTTTAAAACAAACTATTTTTTTTAAGCAAAAATAACTTTAAAATTCTATATCCTTAAAAAAAACTTAAACTTGTTTAAACGCCAAGTTTTAATTTAAACATCTCAAACATCTTTAAATTGTTTAAAACTTTGTTTAAAAAAAACTTAGTTTGCTTTAAATTTCTAAAATTCAATATACAGTAAAAATCAGACAGGATACAAATCCTGGAACCAAACTACTCGAGACTATCACACGCGACACCCTGAGTCACCCCAGATACATACACGAGACAAGCTTCGAGAAAACAACGAAATAAACCATGGCCAAACTCTTTCTTCCCAAGACAAAAGCAGATGCACCGATTTGAACTCATGCACGTGCATGCGCCACAGACCGACGCTGGCCAACTCTCCGATGATCGCCCAATCGGCTACGACTTCACCATTAGATCAGATCATCCAGTATTGCTAAATTCGCTTGGAATCAAAATCTAGAGCCATCGAGCAACCTAGAACCAAAAATCACGATGACAAATCCTCTTGCCACCGGCGAACTATGCCATCAGAATCCAAAATGCTTCGACCACGGCCACGTCTCGAACCACCGAGACCATTCCTCACTAAGCGATTCGATCTAAATCACCATTGAAGCCGTGATCACCACAATTTCAATGCAGTCACACACACAGCGTCGAACCCTACTGAGCCATTTTCTGATCACCGCGACCATCGTTAGCTTCTCACACCATTTTTCCTGCATCCCTTGACACCACGACCACCTCCATGCCGAAACTCGACCACCCCTTCAACTCCGATCAACGTCAAACGACCAAGGACCCAAATTCGAACCCTTTTCGAATTCACGTTAAATACAAAATTAAAAATCACAAATTTTATGTTCAAATTCATGATTTAATAATACGATTCAGACTATCTAAGTGAATTCGAAATTCATCATACTTGAATTTTCTTCATTTTCGGATGTCCACTGTATTTTTATATTTTACAGAGTATTATCCAAATACATTCACTTGAAATTAATTTTAAAAACAAGAATAAAATGTTATTAACATCTTCACTTCAGTAATCAATGTCTAATTGTGATTATACAGGGAGATTTGAATTATTGTAGTTGATCTTGCAACAGATTATTTACAGAGAACATAAAACATACATATACAGGTATATATTCAAATTTGTACAGCACAAATCAGATTAAAGATGAAAAATCTGAGCAACAAACATGATTATAACATCATCACACAGATCAACCACTATCAAAAGATTTTATTTTAAAATGTTTACTCACCAAGAATTAGAAGTAGAGAATAGCTCTGTTCAACTGTTTCGAGTAACCTAATTTTTGACAGACAATGTTGAATCTATTTGCTTGCTGTTGATTATTGTTGTAGTAGTTGATTCTCAGTTAAGCTTGAAACCATGTTTGTTAAAGTTGCTGTTGATTCCCATATTGAATTGCATGTTCTTCATATTGAAATTTTGGATCTGAAGTTGTAAATGGTTTCAAATTTGATTACAGTTTGAATTTTGCTTTTGGTTTCTTTTTTTAAAAAGAAAGCTAAAGAAGATTTGAGCTGAAGAAAAAAATAATAGACCTTTTTCTTTTTAAACATTAGTTATAAACAAAATTTTCTTTTAAACAAAGATTTGCCACTTGATTCTTGCATAAATCCATGTATTTATAAATGTCCAAACTTGAATTATTATGTATACAAGTGTATTCTCATTAATTCCTAAGTTGCCAAGTGTTTTTAGATTTGATTATTAAATTAATTTCTTATTATTACAAGTGATTTATACCTTAATTACGATATTAACCTAAATACTTATGTCTAATATAAACTATGAAATGTATTTATATCTTTATGTTTAATTTATAATTTTTAAAAAATCCATTTTCTAAGGATTAGTTTAAACGAAAGAAAATAAAAATTTATGTAAATTTTATTTTAAAAGTTTAAACTTAAGTTATTATACCTAACATTGATATTATATATAAAAACTAAATTTATATTCAAAAAACCCAATTTAAAATAAAAAAATTAAATTTTTATAATAATATATTATTTTTAAGCTATTATACTTTTAAAAAAATAAACTTTTCTTTAAGTGTTTTGAAAATATAAGATAAATTTTAAATAGCTTTTGAAAAGCATTTTATTAAAAAATCAAAAATCTTCTAAATCACCATATATACATATGTATATTATAAATTTGAAAACACATTTTCTGCTTAAGTTTAATCCATTATTTTTCTATTTACAATATATATACAAATATATATATATACATTATACATAGAACATTTAAATATTAGCTCCAGAAATTATTTGAATTTTAAAGTAGAACTCCAAAAATCATAATATACGAACATATATATATTATAATTTGAAAATATTTTTATTAAATTCAAATTGAAACGAAATTCCTTTTTACAATGTATACATATGTACATTACAAATAGAATATTTTTACTAACTTAGAAAGATTAATTATTATTAATTATATATATATTATTATTTTGGAAAAGAATAAACATTCCAAATTAAATTATTATTATTAAGTTTTGAAAAGATAACATTTGTTAAATTAGATTAACTATTAGTTTTGAATATATAATATTTGGTTAATTTAGATTATTAAATCAATATTACATATTTCAAAATAAATTACAAATGGAAATTATTAAATAAGTATTGCCCAAAATTCCAGGACATCACAATGATCGCCTCATCTTTAAGCGCCTATCACATGTAAGAAAAGTTTGGGCCTGACCCATCATCATGACTATCGACTTTCCTATGTCAATCTACTTCCAGCATAATTCCATGTCAGCATGTTAGCCCGACGTCACTCTAATTGATGGCCAACACCTCTGTAAAGACCCGAAATTTTGAAGGCTTTATATTTAAATATCGGAATTATTTAAATAATTGAATCTTGGATTTAATGTAATAAAATTGACTTAATAAGCTTATTTAAATTCTTTTTAAATAGTATGTGAAATTATCATTTCGTTGGACAGTCTTGGATTTTGATGAAATCAGTGTTGTTTAATCCGGAAGAATGAGTTGTTATAGACCGATGAGTTTCGTGACGATCGAATGTGATGTATGGTTGTGTTGAGCTCGATTAATTAAGAGGATTAAAATATAATATATATTTTCCTATATAAGAACCTCAACACTTAAATCCTCTTCTTTTTTCCTTCTCAAAATCAGCTGCCACCATTTTCTCCATTCAATTAATTAAATCCAAAGCCAAAGGCCACAAAATTCAACGATTTCGGATTTGTTGAAATCACGTGAGTGTGTGCTTCAAATCTATGTAAGGTTTGTAGGGTGTGGTGACTGTTAGTGATGTTCGAGTTTTAATGGCCAAACTAAGGTTGAGGCAGGGAGGTGATGGAGGAGGATTTAAGTGAATTGGAGGACTTGGTTGGTTTCTCTTGGCGGCAAGCTTCTTCCAACATCAGCCAAATCGAGTCCGATCATGCCTAGAAGATCATGACTTTTCATTTATCTCATACTGGGGTTGGGGCCATGATTTGACAGGGGATATTGTAGAGGAAATAGATGCACGGTTGAGCTCGTGGTGGTGTAAGGAGTGTTTTGGCAAAGGTCAGTGGTGCTTTGGTGTGGCAAGGCAAATCATGACCTGGGGATGGTCGAATTAGGGCAACGATGAGAATTTGGAAGAGTTGATCTAGCTTCAGGTAGTTGCATAAGGGAAACTGCATTTGAGAAGAGCGATGTGATGGAACTGTCCCTTCATCGAACGTTGGACCGGATAGGGAGATTGGGGAAAGGAGCGTGCACGGCTTAGGCGTGTATCAGCTTGCATGTACAGGAAGTGTATTAAGAAGGGTGAAGATGGATTTGGTGGGCAAGTGAAGGGATTAGTGATTAAAATAAATTAATTAATTTAGTTTTATTCTCAATTTCTTATGAAATCGATAACTTATGCATAGAAGGTCCAATCCAGACGTTATTTTAGCCGTTGCACTTGTAGTTAGATTCTCTACGCCTTGGATTGGTTTAGGCTTAGGTGAGTGTAACGATCCGTTATTTCACAACTTCGAAAGTAAGATATTTTATTAATTTTAAATTTAAAAAGGTTTAGAACTTAAGTAAATATATTGTAAATAATGAATAAGGATGGAAAAATTATTTATCTTATACTTAATAATGGAAAAATAAAGATTTTGGATTTTCATCACAAAATGGCCAAAAGTTAAGTTTTGTTAAAAATGAATAAATGCTTAAATAAATAGTTTAAATATTTATTTGAAAGGTAAAATAATATCAAAATCACTTAATAATGATAATAGAAGTATGATAAAGGTTTGGAAAATACACCTATGATCGTTTTACAAAAATATTTAAACTTTATTACATTTTGTCGAGTGCAACGCCGTATTTCAATAAATTGATATTAGCACTAATGATATCGGGTTTTAACCAAAGTAGACTTGTTTTTATTTATGAAATGTAATAGGAAGTTCATTTTCTAAGTTTTTTTTACATAAATGAATGGTTAAACGGAAACGTTAAATTTTGACTGTAAAATATATCAATAAAAACATTGTTTTTGACTTAAATAAGTTGTCGCTACATTGTTGCAACATGATATGTTGCCTAATACGCATATATACATATGTACACATTTACAATGTATAAATACATATACATTTACCATATAAAACAAGAATTCATTTTGATTTAAATTAAGTTTAATAAAAACATGATTCGACAATTTTAAATTTAAATGAAACTTTACAAACATTATCGTATCATTTATATCATATCTCCTTAATGGATGTTATATGTTTACATGGAAACCATGCAAATTTATATCTTTAAATGTTAGTAAGTAATGAAATAGTGACATCTCTTATTACTAAACATATACACGTCTTATAACATCATTCCTAACATTAAATGCACATCCTAGTATGTTAGCAAGTGTTATGCAATTCAAATCAAGAGAAAAGTCTTCTTTTTAAAATACAAAATTTAAGAGAAAAAAGTAATCATTCTATAAATACACATCACATTAATGTGCTATCATATCCTTCCGTAAATACATGTACTTAAGGGTTTAATCAAGGATTTAAAAATGGAAATAAAATACAAAAGTAGAGAAGGCTAAAATGGTCATTAGCCAAGGAAGCTTCATGTATAAATAGAGGTCATAACCTTCACTTCCTCACAACAATTCACTTCCCATTTCTACCATTTTTTCACTTCCTTAGAGCTCTTCTCCTTTATTATCTTCCTTCACCTCCAACAACCCTTCATCCAAACCCACACCCAAACCCTACCATTACACACACCCCCCTACACGGTCAAGTACCCTTCCACCAACCCATACCCACTCCCTAGCCTCACACCCGAGCCGTACCCTCCTCCTAGGCCACACACCTCCTTAGCAGAGCATACACCCCCTCTCAAAGTTCACACACAAAAAAAGAAGGAAAATAAACAAAGGCAATAGTTCATGACATTTGTAGAGGCGCACGCTAGTTCATAGAAAAGTTTGATGGAGTGGAAATAAAGGCGAGAACCGCTTTTTAAATCATGTTTTGTTATGTTATAATAATCATGATTATCCCGTTTATACGTTATGTTAATTGCCACCATTGATAATATGGACATTTGGCTGAAATGAATGTTTGAACACGTTGGTTGGATAGTTGAGTTGTGATAATATACTTAATAAATGTTAATCACTATGCTATGGAAATGGATGTTATGTTATTGATGAATATTGAAAGTGATTAGGCTCATTTGTGATTAAGTAATCCCCTTTGTTATAAGTGACCAATTTTATAAATATGTATACGTTGGAATTATTAAGCCTATATTTGAATAGTGAAATTGAAATCAAAAATTGAAATTGGTTTTGAAATTGAAATGGAAATTAAAGTCGAAATCGAAATTAGATTTGGAATTGGGTTTGAAATGGATTTTAATTTAAGGTTAGAATTGATTTTAATTTAAGATTCATAAGCAGCCGCATAATATATTCATCAAAATAAATAATATTCATACGACCTTGGTTGAATGACAGAAATTCGTCTAGAATGAGTTTTGGCCAATTTACTTCAACTTCTCCCCAACTAGCATATAATGCTTTATAATTGCTTGGATAGACAAGCTCATACGAGCCAGTACGAGATAGAATTGTGTGCATTAAATCTCTATGCATTATTCTGGTAGTAGGTCGTAATGCAATAGACTTAAGCTCGGTCATGTCATCTTCTAGGAATCGATGACTGACTTCATCTCTCTCGCCTACGACAGCATTTAATTCTTGTAACTCAACACCTCTTATCAGATATGAAGAATATGAACGATTCTATCTAAAGAGAGAAACACTTGTTGCCCACATACCAAACTCCAAACGCAATTGTCACGATTGCGTGGGTTTTGATGGCCTAAATTCAAGTTCGCATAGAAAAGTTTAACCAAGGTAAGATTTATCTTGATATTGTTTTGATTATGATCTAGAAGTGATTCTAGATGGTTTCTTCTTGTTAATTCTTGAATCCTATACGACGTAAAATCAGGAAAGACAACAAACGAACCTTCAAAGAATCGAGCTTCTTTCATCTTATTCCATCGTTGAACTGCAGTTGCATCGTATAGCCATTGAGCGATTTGTGAATCAATTGGCTCAGAGGAAGAAGAAGCATGCCTAGATCTCTTTGTTTGACAAGGGGCCATTTGAATTTATCAAAGAATTGTATAAATTTGGAAAAATTTGGAAACTAGGGTTTTGGAATTTTGTAAAATGGAGGTAAAAGTAAAAAGTAAAAGAGGAAGTAGAGGGATTTAGAGTTAAGAAATAGGTAAAAAAAAAAGTGTAAAGGTACGTTTCAGATGTGAATTCAGTCGACTAAACGATTTTGGTCAGTCGACTGAACCACTATCCCAAGAGTTCTATTCCAAAATTAGTCGACTTTTCTAGTCGACTGAATAAACAAATATGCTCTCTGTTTTGTCATTCAGTCGACCGGTTGCATTCGATCAGTCGACTGAATTGTGTATGAGAGCATACAGTATGCAGTTTCAGTCGACTGATCGAATTTATTCAATCGACTGAATGAGTCTTTCAACATATTCAGTCATATTTGGACATAAACAAGTAATATATTATATATAAACAAAATGTATACAATATAAGATTAAAGGAAAATTGTAAAAAATAGACAAAAAATGAAATTATTTGGAAGAGGAAGTCGATGGAGACTTGGAGTTTGTCGGTTCATCCTTTGTCTTCTCTACACATGGTTGTAGTGGTGACCAACGGTTTCCACGTTCCCATGAGTTTGGAGAGATAGGTGGGAGTTGAGGTGACCTATCCCATGGATTCCGAATTGACAATAGTGTAGGTTGATGAGCCGAAGAGAAAGATGAACCGCAGAACTTCCATCCAATCTGCTCAAGAAAACTCAGACGTCTAGAATTCATTTTCTGTTCATAATACATTTCGCGCTGAAGCGCTATCGATTCCCTCTGGTAATGATGTAGATCATCAATTTTTTGTTTGGTTTGAGGAGAACCGAAAAACAAGAACCGTCTAGCTTTCTTTTTCTCGGGTGTTTAACCCATTCGATAATTTGATGGTCTTGTAGGTTCATGGGTAGGAGTAGGTATAAGTAGATTTGACGATGCAGATGATAGAGTTTAAAAGTTGATAGATGAGTAGGATGATCTATCTGATGAATTATGTGATGAAGACATTTTGATTTTGAAAGAAAGTTTTTAGAAGTTTATGTAGTGGAGAAAGTAACAAATGTGTTTGAGACATAAATTTCTTTTGATGGAGAAAGGAGAGCTGAGAACTGAATTATATAGGAGGCAATGCAGTTAAAAAAGATGTTTGAATGTGCAGATTGAAAAGGTGAGGAAGAGAATGAACCAAAAAGTTTGTGGCTGAAATTTTATCTTTAAAAAATAGAAAATATAAAGAAACAAATTATAAGCTGTAGATGTGAAATATTGAATGACCAGGTGGTAAAGCATAGACTTATCAAACCCAAGGTCCAGAGTTCGAGTACCAAATTTTTATTTTATTTTATTTTAAATTAATTAGTAATTTTTATAATTCTGTTAAAGAAATTATACCTAGTTCTCTTCTTAATCTTATAAAACAATTTTCGTTGAGAGGTTTAGTGGAAATGTCAGCTAATTGCTTTTCAGAATTTACAAATTCTAAATTTATTATATCCTTTTCAATATTATCACGAAGAAAATGATGACGAATGTCAATATGTTTAGTTCGTGAGTAATTGACCGGATTTTTAGATAAATTTATTGCACTAGTGTTATCACGATATATTATAGACTTATTTAATTTTATATCAAAATCTTGTAATGTTTATTGCATGTAGATTACTTGAGGACATGCTAAAGCTGCAGATATATACTCTGCTTCACATGTCGTTAGTGAAACGCAATTTTGTTTCTTACTAAACTAAGATACTAAGGATCATCTAATGAAATGACAAGTTCCACTTGTACTTTTTCTATCTGTCCGACTTCCTCCAAAATCAGCATCACTATATGATACTAGTTCAAAAGGACATTCTTTTGGACAAAATAATCCTAAATCTTTGGTTTTATTAAGATAACGAATTATACGTTTAACTGCTTGCATATGTGATTCTTTAGGATTTGCTTGAAATCGAGCACATAAACACTCATCATAATGTCAGGTCGACTAGCAGTTAAGTAAAGTAGTGATCCAATCATACTACGATATAGTTTTTGGTCAACATTCTTGCCATTTTCATCTTTTTCAAGATGTATAGTTGTACTCATAGGAGTTGGTTTGGCAGACGTGTTTTCCATACCGAATCGTTTAATTAGGTTATTACAATACTTTTCTTGATTAAGAAAAATGATATTTTGCATTTGTTTGATTTGTAATCTGAGAAAATATGATAGTTCTCTCATATGTGACATTTCAAATTCATTTGTCATGATAGTCGAAAATTCCTGACATAATTTTTCATTTGTTGAACCAAAAATAATATCATCAACATATATTTGAATAATTAAAATATCTTGTATAGTTTTCTTAATAAATAATGTTTGATCAACTTTCCCAATCTCAAAACCAGATTCCAATAAATCGCTTTTATGTCGGTCATACCTAGCACGAGGTGCTTGTTTTAAACCATATAAAGCTTTCTTAAGTTTATAAACGTGATCTGGAAATTTCTCATGAGTAAACAGAGGAGGTTGTTCAACATAAACATTTTCTTTTATAAAACCATTTAAAAAAGCACTTTTAACATCCATTTGATATAATTTGAAGTTATGAAAACATGCAAAAGCCAGTAGAATACGTATAGCTTCTAGTCTTGCAACTGGAGCAAACGTTTCTTCATTGTCTATTCCCTCTTCTTGATTATAACCTTGTGCTACTAATCTAGCTTTATTTCTAGTAATGTTACCTTTTCCATCAGCTTTTTTTTTGAAACCCCATTTTGTACCGATGATTGATTGATCACTTGGTCTAGGAACTAATTCCCAAACTTCGTTCTTTTAAATTGATTTAGCTCTTCTTGCATAGCTATAATCCAATAATCATCAGTTGAGGCTTCCTTAATATTTTTAGGTTCTATATTAGAGAGAAAAGCTATATGGCCCATTTGATTTAATTGATGTCTTGTCCTTACATTTGAATTTACTTCTCCAATTATATTTTGAACAGGGTGATCTCCAAGAATTCTCAGAGAAGATCTTACTATATTATCATTATTAATAGTATTTACATTTTCTAAAGAAACGTCAGAATTATTATTTTGAAGAATAATATCATCATCTTCTGAATTATTTGTCAGAATTATATTTATATTATTTTCCAAATTTGTAAATTTAGAAAAAGTTTTTACATTTTCATCGTATGAAACATGAAGTGTTTCTTCGATTATTTTAGTTCTTGTATTAAAAACTCGATAAGCCTTGCTTCTTTCCGAATATCCTATGAATATACCTTCATCGGATTTTGGATCAAATTTTCCAAGCTGATCTTTAGTGTTAAGTACGAAACATTTTGAACCAAAAACTTTAAAATATGAAATATTTGGTTTTCTACTATTTAAAAACTCATAAAGAGCATGTTTTGTTAATGGTCGAATAGAAACACAATTCAAAACATAGCAAGCAGTTGCAACAGCTTCTGCCCAGAAATGCTTAGGTAAAGTGCTTCCATTTAATAAAGTTCGTGCACATTCTTGTAATGTTCTGTTTTTCCTTTCTACAACTCCATTTTGTTGTGGTGTTCTAGCAAAGGAGAAATTATGATTAATTCCTTTCTTGTTACAAAAATGTTTGAAAGCTTCATTTTCAAATTCACCTCCATGATCACTTCTAATGTTTTTAACTTTAAAATTATTTATATTTTGAGTTCTTTCAAAAAAATTAAAATTTTCAAAAGTATCACTTTTATGTTTCATAAAAATGGTCCATGTATATCTTGAAAAATCATCTACAATAACAAACACATATCTATTGTGATTAATAGATTGAACTTGAGCAGGTCTGAAAAGGTCCATATGTAATAATTTAAGTGGATGTGTTGCAGATACAATTTTCTTAGATTTAAAAGAAGATTTTGTTAACCTGACTGACATGTATCACGGATATTATCAATTTTGAATCTCATATCAGGTGGTCCTTTAATGTAATGACCCGTAATTTTCGATAATTTAAATTGGTTAAATGAATGAGATTTTGTAATTAAATTTAGTAGTAATATTGAAATGAACACTAAAATAAAATAGATGAATGGTAATTAAAACCTATTTATTAGTAAATTGAATAAAATTTCAATAAATAAAATAGCGTAAGTATTATATCTGAATATAAATTGAATATGAAGAGTATAGGGTAAGCATTGAATTAGTTAATGTAAGAACACGTTGTTACATTAATTGATTGTAAATTTAGGAAACGTGTTAATGCAAGTTAATAATTAATGACTTGAATGAAATTCTAATTCAATAAAATAATTTAAATGTTATGATTTGATTTTTTATGGAAATTTAAGATAAGTATTAACAGTTGAAATGAAATTACGAAAAATTGAAGTAATGTAAATTGTTATACTAGGCTAAGATTTGAATATAAGAATACAAATGTAAATAGTGAATTAATTTAATGAATTAATATATGTTATTTATTTAGGGTATCGAATAAATTTGGTAATCCTATTGCGGTTAATGGTAATAATGTTGATATAAGCTAATAAATTTAAATTTCAATGCGATACCCATTAATGGATGAAATGAAATGGGATTTATGTAAATGTATACTAGATTTTACATCAAATGGAAGTTATTTGTAATAAGTGGATGTAAATATTGAATCAATTTATGAAATAAATCTAAAGGTTATGTTTGGTTAGCACATAGGCGAACGAAATTAGTAGTATGGAAATAAATGCCAACATTGATTTTAAGTAATAAAGGCTTATTTATGTGACTAAGAGTAACGGTAATGTTTATTTAGGTTACCTATTTATTGAGATGGTACATTGGAATTGGGGATAAACTGAAAAAAAATTAGTTAAATGTTACATTTGTGTGAAATGTAATAAAATGGTTAGGAGTTGTTAGAATGGGCATATTAAAGTATTGAATGGGGAAACCAAGGTGACTAAGTTTATATGGTTGTATTGAACTTAATAAAAGATTTGAATTAAATGAATCAATTGATATATGTTTTATTCTTTAGTATGTGCATAAAATTTGGAAAGCAAATAGCAATCAAAGGAAATAAGGTAGTACGTTATTTGGAAATTTAATAAATACATTAAGGAAATGTAATATAATTCACTATAAATTATACCTAAAATGTCAATTTATTGAATAGCAAGATATTAAATCAATAAACGGATTTATTGAGATTTCAATTTATAAATTAATAACATTTAATGTGGAATCAAGTACAATTAGTTGACTTAATTTGTGTAGTTAGGGTAGTTTTGATTTTTCATTGAAGTTTGTTAATTCTATAAGATGCAATCAATGTTAATTTTATTTATAATACGACGATTGGGTGATTTAAGAAGTGGAAAACCAAGATTTATTAATTTATTTGAAATTTGAGATTCAATTAGTGGATAAATTGCAAAAATGTGAAATTTAATATTAAACTATTACGTTAATGGAAAGTAAGAGGAAATTTGAGAATATTAATGCAATAGCTACAAACAAATGTAAATTGCATACTTTGGATAATAATAGACAGAATAAGAGGATGAAAAGTGAATTTAGTAGAATTTATTTGAAATTTTATTTATAATTTTGAATTTAATGAAATTGAGGATTTATATTGAAATTTATAAAGTAATCTCCTCTAAATTGACAATTAAATTTGTTTAAATCGTTATAAATGATTAAGAAGTTAAAAATGTTGAAATTTGTCAATTATCGAAATAAAATTTGAAAAATTGATTTAACTAATTAATAGTTTTATTTATTTTATTAATATAAACATAGCCATTTTGGCCACCGACTCGGATTTCGACGTAACCAGTTTCATTGGATCCATAACGGTGAATTGTTGTAGGATTTCAAGTTTCGTATCGATCGGACTTGTCATTTGATCGTACGGACTCGAAACGCCTTGAAATTTATGAAATTGAAAACAATTTGAAAAATATTAATTTTAGCATAACTTCTTCATATGATGCAATTTGGACCTGAAACCTTTTGCATTGCGTTTAAAATATTTAAAACAATCTATTTTGATATATGGGTTGACCCAATTTCGTTCCGGAGACAGAACGGGCTTTTTGGGCCAATTATCGTTTAGCACGTTTATAATTCGGATCCATCTGTCGATTCCAACTTTATCTATAAATACCCTGATAAACCCTAGCCTATGCCTATTCTCATCTATCTGCGTGTAAAATTTCATCAGCTCCTCCTCTTCCTCAATGGATGCAAACCCTAGATCCAATTGCAAATTCAAAAATCTAATGAAAATCCAAACTCCTCGGAAATATTCAAAAATATATATATTGAAGCTCTCAATGAGCGTAATCTCCTGGTGGAATTCGTTTTTCAATTCGAGTTATCGCTTGCTTAGAAAGTGATCGTTTATTCTTGGCCATTCGTTGACCATCGATCAACTTTGCTTGATCAAAAAATTGAAGTTGCTGGGTTGTGCAGATTCGAGAGAGGAGTTCATCGATGCAATTTATTGGGGAAGTTAACGGCTAGATCTGCAAATTTAATTGGATTAGGGTTTATGAAGGGGCGGTGGCTGTGCATTTTGGGGGTGAAGTTTGGCAATGGATCGAGTGTCGCGTGGCATGGGGGAGGCCGGGGAGGCGGCGCGGCGGTGTCTGGGTGTGTGCGACGTGACGCACGGCGGCTGTAGGCGCGAGATGGAAGGGTACGGCGGTGCTTGCGAACGAGATGCGTATTGGCCTGGGAATATTTTCACATGGAAGAAATTGTGTGTTTGTCTGTTAGTAGGGTGACGTGTCCAAGAGAGTAAGCTGTGGTTAGTTTAATTTAATTTTAATTTTAATTTCAAGTGTTAAAATCTTAATAACTTTCTCATACGAACTCCTTTTTGTGCGAAATTTTCCTTGTTAGGATCGTAATGGAATTTTAGACTTTTTGACGTTGGTTTGGACGAATTCGGAGACTGTTGGAATTTTGGGTTTAAATTGAATTTAAATTCAATTTAAATTCAAAAGGTGAGTGTTTTAACCCACTCACAACTTCTAAAATTTCTTATGTTTGTTAAATTGATTTATGATGTGTTTAAAAATTTATTTATAGCCGTTTGGCATATATTTCATTATTATCTTAGTTAAATTGCATTCATTTAATTTACTTGTTATTAAATTCATTATTGCATATTAACTGTCAGTTAAATTGTTATTCATTTTTATAGGAACTGCCAGTTAAACAGTTATAATTTATTTTTGAATATAAACTGATAGTTGATGCCTGTTATTATCACTGTTATATATTGATGTATTGTTTGAATTTGGATGATGATTGTGATAAATGGTTGATGGTTGATATTGGATGAATGGATGTTGTACTTATATTGTTATAAACTGCAAGTTATTATGCATTTTCATCTCATTCGGGATTGCGGTTTGAAATGATACATAACCATAATTTTTATTTATTTAAATTACGGATTGAAATGATAAATATCCGTATCACTTGACCATAGGATAGAAAATTTTATACAGACACCGCGGTATCTGTATAAAAATATTTTGAAATGATTTCTATGGTTTTGTAAAGGAATATACGGGTTATATAAATATTGATTTTGATGTTATATAAACGGTAAATGTATATTTTGATTCTAGCTATATATAAATATGCTTTGAAATATAAAATAAGCCCGATATTAAAGTTTGATTATTTTATATAATATGGTTAAATGAATATTGATTTTTGAGATTATATAAATATTACTTTTATACATATATAGTTAAATTCATGTCTTTAACTATGTATGAATTTGGTGAATAACAAATAGTTTAATAATGGAGTTGGTTTTTATTTAATAAATAGGGTTAAGTGATAAAAATCATACTTTAATATAAAAGCTATGAAGATTTAAAATAAATTAAGATTTGAAGGTAAATTGGAGATTTCTTTGAAATTTAGAGGTATTTAAGAATTTAACTCCATAAGTTGATGTAAATGTATTAAGCTTGAAATTCTAAAAGATATGATATTTATAACTGGGGTTTTCCAAGATTGAATTAAATGAATATTTCTAAGATAAATAAATTGAAGGAAATATTTATTTATTGGAATTGAGTTTATTTAAATGATTATGAATTTATTGTGCAAATATTTCAAAACTAAAAAAAATGGGGCATTGAAAGTTTGAAATATATGGAAATTTAAATGGTTTATTGGGGAATTCAAATATGTATGTGGAATTGATTGGAGAAATTTAAAAAGCTAATTTTATTTATAAATTAATATATATTTAAACCATTTAAGTACTGAAAATTTTGTTTCGAAGCTATGGGTTTAAGGTATAATTTTTTTTTTGAAAGTACTTTGATTTTTGAAAAGGATATATGTGAAATAAATGATATCATATTGATTTGGTTTAAAAGGGAAATAATATCGAAATTATATGGATTTGAAATGAATATTTTATTCTGGTTTAAAGTACAAACTATTTTTGAAAGACCGCGGTGTTATAATAACGTTTGGTTATTGAAGAGACCGGGATCGGAAGTTGTCATACTCTCTGCCAACTCCGAAAACCACATTAACAACCGTGTATGCGGTGGAGATTCCAGAATGAAGTAGGATGGTGGCGGCGTTTCCTTTGAGGTAAATACGTGGACCCAACTCCCGTGAGTTGGCATAAGGTGGCTATAACAGGAGCGATTCTCGGGCCAATTGAGGTAGCACCTTTGATCGGACACATCCCTTCGATTTTATACTTTGACTTTTGGATTGATTCGGTGACCACTTTTGATTTTCTTTTTAGGGGTGTGGATCGAGGTGGGCGGTAGCTGCGGCTACGCGTTACCACCAGTCCGGATGCTTAATTGGTATATCTACCCTGGCATTGCCTAGTTGTGTCGTGTCACCTACCCTATCGTGCCTTGTACGAGTTTGGTTTTCTCCCGTAGCGCGTGGAGTATTTAGGGTAGTCTCCCGATCTGGAGATGCGCTGATACTGGATGGACTACTGGGATTATTAATGTGTTAAGGGGGAGATTGGGTAACTCTTTAATGGTATTTAAAAGTTTGTTTATTTTACAATTAGACACTTTTATAATAGCAAAATATAACATAGTGAATAGTTTAATGGATCCTTAGGAGATGTAAAACCCGAGCATCTCTTGAGTTACTGCACTCATATTTATTTCTGTTGATTTAACGCACATAAGATCTTTTAGTTCTGACTCGAATGTTTTGTTTTTTAATTCGCTCGGGTCAGTCCGAGCATTTCAGGATTGAAGACCTTATTTTGGAGGACAAAGACGAAGTCGTTATTGTTGTTATTATTATTATTATTATTATATATTATATGGTTCCACTACACTGTATTCCGCTGCATTGGTATTTATTGGTATGTGAACTCTGATATTTATTGTATAAAGAAGAATCAAATGTTTGTAAATAGTTTTATGAACTATATATTCGATTATTATATTTTATCCCTCCGTGGTGAGGTTCTGTTTGTTTTATTTCTTTCTTGTTTTTCTTATTTACCCCATAACAATCCGCCCTTTTGAATGTTTTAAGTCTGGCGTGTATGGTTTATCGTCGATTTAAAGCGTGCGAAAAGGCGGGACCGTTACATATGGTATCGGAGCTTTGGGTTTAGCGATAAATCCGTACCCCTTGAGTCAACACTATTCTGCAACAATCAACTCAAGTTGCATAGAAATATGAACCATTTGGGTTGAAGAAGAAGAGGTAGAAGAAGAGAATAGGAAACAACAGCAGAATCTAACCATCGCAGCGGAATAAAATATAATAAATAATAATAATCTTTACTCAAAATCAAATATATCTGTTTACATATATTACATCATCAGAGTACATCAATCACAGTTCAACATCAATATTCATACAAATGGATACACAACAACTCAACACAGCGGAATATATATATATATATATATATATATATATATATATATATATATAAACAAGAACGAGAGTACGTATCGTCATCCAGCTCGTCTCCAGAGCTCCACAACATCATATCCTGTACCCTATAGTACTCGGTCTGACCCAAGCATTACAGTTAAATAACACCCGAGTCAGTCTGGAATACCAGCGTGAGAAAATCACACCCAATTGATTATTAAAGTTTCAAAAATCCTTTGAAAACAAAAGCATCTCGTAAGACCACGTCACAAATAAACATGTCGGGTTTTTACCTTACGATAGCTAAAACGATTTTTTTAAAGAAATCCTCTGATATTATAATAGGGTCTATATACAAATACTTATAAAATAGCCAAAATTGTTACATCTATTAAATTCCAGCTACTAGCCACAGAGTGGGTAATACAAACAAAACTCGTACAAGGCTCGTAGGGAGAATGGATTTCCAACTAATGACTAGGCACTGGGGTACCACCTATCACAGTACGGGGCCTAGATCACCGTACCGAGGAGTACGCCCGCTCCCCTGCAACACAAGACCGGGACTAAACCTTACTGGATAATCCCGAGTGAGATCACCCCTCGGTTGGGATCAGCAACCGCCCACTAAGCCGAAATAAAAAGGGACATCTAGACAGGGATGACCTCACCCTGCTTGGGTGTTACCCACCTAGCCTTGCTGCATATCCCATGATTTTCAGTCATTCCCATTTGATGAGGCTTGAGGCTAAGCGTTACCTTTTTAGAACATATCCCTTAGAATGCCCATCGTCCACCTGACGATGTTTCGCAAGCATTCATCCATACAAGTCCGTCCCGGGTTCGAACGGAACCGAAGGCACTATTCCTACTACATCCATTTTGGAAATATCCTCAGGATTAGTAGCTTTTAGCCCTTGCACTTTACTGCTCCATCTTCGAATCCAAAATCGTTTTTCTCGAAACGTACAAACCGGATCAAAGTGGTTTTCGAGAAATAAATCTCGATCCCGGTCTCTTCGAAACGATCAACGTATTTGGCCAATATTGATAGTCGGTGATTTAACTATCAATTAATATTCACAAACAACCATCAACCAATAAATAATTTTCCAAATTATTTATTTATCCCAAAGATATCTTCACAAGATATATTTTCACTTTTCAAATTCCTTTGAAAACAGTTTTCAAACTATCCTCCTTTTCTCAGAATAAATTCCGAGTATTTCCATTTCCACTGGAATCACCAAGCGCAAAACTTTAGATTTTTAAAATAATTTAAAAACACTTTATTGTAAAATATATTTAACATTTAATTTGGAAAAATTTACTTTAATACTTGATTTATAATAATACTTTAGAAAAAACTAAAATATGATTACCTTGTAACTATACATTAGGTTTTCCTCTTTAAAATTCCAAATCATTCTTTAAATAATTATTACGATAATAGATTAAAATAAATACCTACTTTGGAATTTATTTTAAAACATTCAAGTTAAGAATATTTCAATAATTGGCTAAAAATACATACTATATGCATATTTAAAAATAAGGTTATTTTATAAAATATAAAACTAGGTTTTCACTTTTAAAAACAACATACTCAGCTACTTCTTAAATATTTACTGCTAAAATAGATTAAAAGAAAATACTTACTTTAACTTTAAACTTTAAATATTAGAAATAATAAATTTTACAAAACTTTCTTTCTTTAAAAAAAAACTTTAAAACATTTAATTTATATTTAAAAATTTACATTTAAAGACATGTACCTGGCTATCCAAAGAGAAACCCAACTTCAATCAGTTAAATCAATTTTCCCCAAATTGATTTCCAATTTATTTTATTTTGAAATAAGTTTATTTAATTACTCAATTCATTTCCTAATTCATTAATTATGGACTTATTATTATTATGTTCCGTTTGACTTAAAATCTTTTAACTGAAATATACCAATTTCAGATTTTTTTTTCAATTTCTTCTTTATTCTTCTTAAATAATTTAAACCTTGAATTTTAAATAAATGTTTTAATTATACTGAAGTTTAAAAATTCATTAATCTTTTGTTTATTCAAAATTTCCCTTCCATATACGGAATTTATTTATTAGAATTTAAAACAATTATTACTCTTATCCAATTCATTCCTAATATATTTAAATTCTCTATAATTATTTCACTTACAAATTCTCTTCAGTTTATTTTCAAAATCCAATTCTATATATCTTGATAAATTAATGTACCGGCACATATTCAGGTAAACCATAACATCCAATATTTCAATTGTCAATAATATTCATCACAGAATATAAAATAATCACAACAGAGGGTATTAAAAATTTAAATAAATGTTGAGGGATCTAGTTGGATCCCTCCAACTTGTTTTCCCTACATCCACAGACGTTAGCACCACATAATATGCCAATTTCAAATTATATCATACTATATCACATCAATCAATTCAAGCATTCAAACAATTATTTAAATTTAATCATTTAAATTTAACTGAGTGAGATTAACTCACCTTTGGTTTAATTTGCAATCCAACCCAAACGGCTTTATATCTTCCGGATATTGACCTTGTAAAAACAATTCACGATTTATTACTATTTGAATAAATCAAATAATTGATCATCATTCACTTATTTAATTTTAACTTATTCTTTGATTTAAAAAATTTAAACTAATAGTTTCCTTTGACAAATTATTTTTAGCAACCCAAAAATCAAATAACTTAATTACAACAGCTTAATTATCAAACCCATTCCTTTATAAAAATTTATTAATACATATTAAAAATCTAATTTTATACAAACCTCTAATCATTTCAAAATTTCTATATTTATTATATATATGTTAAAAATCTGCAGTAACATGTATACATATATTTATAAATTGAAGAAAATAAATCGTTTATTATTTTTTTCTGTACAAATATAAATATTTATTATTATTTTTTTCTTTACTTAAGTTTTACTGGCATATACATATGTATAGATTAATTTAAATTAAAACAAAATTCTAAATTATACCATACTGTCGAGTTCTAAGCCGTAGAACAGTCCCCATCAAAAACTCGCGCGTGCTCGGAAGCACTGCCATGCTCGCCTAGCTCCACGAACGATGATGCATCACTTCCCTTGCCGATGAACTAAGCCTCGCTGCGATCTCCTAATTCCCGAAACCCTAGCCATCCCCCAAATTGCTGATGCAGTCGATTCTCCTACCATGCTCCCTTGCTTGACAACTGCAATTGAGCCACCAATTGGCGGCTTCGTCAACTCCAAACGTCACCCTAAATCGCGAAGTCCCCCATCATCGTGACCCACCAAAATCACTCGCGGCTCCCTCTCCTCTTCACGCTCGAACAATCTCGTGCCCTAGCCTAACCATTTCGCCATCCCCTTCGATTTGAATGAGCGCGATATCATACAGTTTAGAACTGAAATGAGCTTTGCCCTCTTTTCTCTTTTTTTTATTTTTATCGATGAAGTCGATTTTGTTTAGGGACGGACGAATTCAATTTGAATCAATTTGATTTCGTTCGCCTCTATTGTTTCTTCGAAAGTGAGGCCCCGAATTTTTTTTTTATTTGCTCGAAGTGAAGAGAAGAAAAAGGGTGCAAGGCTTCAACTAGAAGGATCGGCTTGGCTTTTAGAAGAAGGAAGAACACGAGTATAAATCCTTGCCTAGTGTTGAAATCAATAGAATATGCAATTTATCTTTCATATGAATATTTTATTTTTATTACTATTATATTTAAATTTTATAACATATCACACATTATATACCGTAAAAATTTGAATACATATTTAGGCGTGCCGCTAGACGTTACTAGGGTTATATCCCTATCCCGGACGCAACGGAAAAGGTTTCGAGTCCTAATTCGATCGTATGGAGACGATAACTTTCCAAATCGATTATTATCAATTTAAATTCTCAGCACATTTATAAATCATATGCTTACCCAACAACTCCGATCACTACGAAATTTTAAATCCAATAATAATATAAAATTACGGATCCAATGGAACTTGTTTCGTCGAATTCCGAGACTGTGCCTCGGAAGGCTATTTTTAAATTCAATTTAAAACGATAAAATTCCAAAACCGAGCAAATCACTTCCAAATTTAATTTTAACACTTTTACTATCTTCAATATTATCAATATAAATTTTATAAGCCTTCAAATTATTTTTAACAAGCTTAAAATTTCAGATTCAATAATTTACCCAACTTCACTTATTTAAATTTAAAAAATTCAATTATCAAATAAATTGTGATATTCGTAATTCAAGTTAAAATTTTACTTTTAAATATTAAAATCAATTAAATATTCCAATTTAAATTGCTTAAAAATTTCTTAAATATTCCAATTTAAATCAATATCAATTCTCTTTTCCCTTTATATTACCTGCATATCCTGTTTAGCACTAATATCCAATCACAATTTTCAAAAAAAATTTATCAACTTTCTAACAAAATGCCAATATTTATCCATCCAAATATTAACTTGGAATATATTTGTATTTTCAATTTCCAATTAAGAATTCATTATTCCTTTCTTAAGTTTGGTATAAGTATTTAATATGCTTCTTTATTTATTTTCACTTCACCACTTTTAGTTTATATCTATTCTACTCAAATTGATTCTTCCATTTCCGTCCGAATTCAATTTATTTTCAACTCTGTATATTAAATTTTATCTTTCATTTAACTGATTCATATTATTACTTTAAATTAGTTTCATTTACAAATTTATTTCAAATTCCAATTTGAAAACATTTGTTGTTAGCAAAATTTTCCAAAATTTTCAAAAATTTTCTAACTCCCAAAAATTCTAAAATTTTTTGGCAGAGTCTCCTTTGTATGGAGGAGCTTTTGCAATTTGACAAAAGATATAAATATATATACATCGACCCACCCGGTCGGAAAAACCAAAAACAGTTCATATTTCCTATTTTTATTGCGCAGGCGTACCTTATTTAGCATTTTAAGCAAGCGGCTTATTATTTTTAGCAAATAGCACAACCAAATCCAGCCACACGGCTCCCAGGTACCTGTACTTACTCAATTTAAACATGTAAGTGCCATATATATGAAGTTTATTAACATTTCACTCTTTTTAAACAATTTCAACACATGAATATTAAAAGCAATGTAACTAAACAACGTTTATAAGCAACTTATATGGTTTTTAACACTTACGCATTTGTTTCAACCAATCCATACGCCATTTCATTTAATTTTAATGGTTTACAATACCATTTCTTACCTTCGGTTTATTTTAAACCCAAACAAACTCATATTCAATTCAATTGATTTATCAATTCTATTTCACTTTTATCAATTCATAGCATCTTAATTACTTCCATTTACTTCCAATGACAATTTATTCTATGAAATTTGACGAGATCCATGTGAATAGATCTGTATTTATGCTTTATGACCAATTTAAATGGATTTCAACTCAATTTATACTTAATTCTATTCCATTTTTAAATTTATTCACGATCGATATATTCTCATTTTCATTGCATTTTAAATTTGAATCCATTCACTCGCATTCCATTTTATTAACCAAATTAGTTCATTCAAAATCCATTAACAACTTAGGTTCATCTTTATTACCAATTAAATTTCCCTTTTATTTTAATTCATTCACAACCATTTATTTAGCTCGACCCATTCCAGGCTTGCATATTACTACCCATTCCCGAATTAATTCAAACCAAGCTTTAATTTAATGGTCTTCCAATTTTACTCGTAGTCGAGCTTCTAATTATTCTCAACTTAAGTTAATTTACTCAATTTATTTCACTTCAAACTTAAGTTCACTTCCATTTGATTCTTATTTATCCCATCCATTTATCTATTCAATATAATTAGTTTATCCACTTAATCCATTTTGAATTTTCATTTCCTTAAATATTACATATAACCCACCAAATTCTATTTCGATTCAAATTTGTTTTTACTTGATTTAAATCCAACCCAATATCATTACACTTAGTTTTAAGTTGAATTTAATTCAACTCTTCCATTTGTTTAGCTTAAGTCAAGTTACTTCATTTTATACTTATGCTCATTTTCATTTTACAACTTAATTCTCTCTCAATTAAATCTCATTTTAAATTTGCAATTTCATTTGATTGGTTATTATAGAATTTAACTTTCCAGATTCAACTCATTCAATTTATTACCTGGCTATCTTCCAATTTATCTTCACTTATTTGGATTTTATTTGCAATTCATACCATTACTATTTTAATCCATTTACATTTTTATTCGATACATTTCAATTATACTTAATTTGTTAACACTTCACATTAAATTTTAATTAATAACTCAAGTTCTAAATCCACTATCCATTTTCAATTTACCACCAAATTTCATGAACTCACAATTCAGTTACATTTACTTTACTGACATTCAAGTCGAATTCAATTCATAACTTGAGTTTTATTTCCAAACTTCATCATAAATTCACAATTCAGCTTCTATTAAACAACATTACGTTCCCATTTACACATTTTATTAACTAATTTATTATAAAATTAGTTCTCTCCTATTTATAGTTCAATACTTGAATTTCAATTTCAAATATCACTTCATTAAATTTTCTTAAGTTCAATTTACTTTATAATTCAAGTTTTGATCTTCATTTTAATTTTTTCAATTCATCAAACAATACTCATTTTGGATTTTGTATTCCATTTTCCATTTTATAAGTCACAACTTATTATTTACACCATTCCATTCATTATAGACTTGAATATGTTCATCTTTTATTTTTAACTCAAGCCTTCTATTTATTTATAGCCCAACCATATTTCATTTCTATGGATTTTTAATTCTCTTATAAGTTATTCTGATTTATTTGTTTTTCCATTCCAATTCTTATTCAACTTCCTCCATTTATCCAAGTAAGAATCTAATTTTTTTCAATAACTCAATTGAATTTGTATTCCAATTCAATTTTATTTTAACTTAGATTTATTCAACTCAATTCAATTTCAACTTAATTCGAATACAACTGGATATTATTTTCATCCTATTCAATTTATTTCAATCCAGTTAAATTTTTATTCCGCAATCTAAGTTAATTTCATTTTAACCTTTCACCTTAGATTTAAATTCCAACATTCAAAGCTTGTGTTTCCTTCCTGATTTAAAAATCATCTCAATTTATAAGCTTGTCACCTATCTCATCAGGATTTTTTTTAAACACCCAACCTTTGGTTTCAAATTATTTTGGAATCTCCAACATCACAAATCACATTTCTCAAAAATAAAACCAATCCTGGTTTTATTCCCAACAAATTTCCTTTGAAATTTAAAAAACAAACAGGTTTTCCTGAACAAATCAATTTGGCAGCAATTCATCACTTAGAAACTCGAAAATGAACATCGATGATGCTACAGTCATCACCAAAGTTATTTTCCAGCTTCTGAAGTGTATTCAATGTTATATCTCTTCCCAAAATTTATTTGAAACAATTTCCTTTCAGGAATACCCCAAAAACAACAATGCTACTATTTATCTTCAAAATAGTTCCAAAATCTCCGGGTTTAAAGTTTCAAATTCTGTTTTAGTTCAAATTTTAAGTATAATGCATTTGTATAGTTTATGCTTATATAAATTTCCATTTAATTATATTTCAATTTATAATTTACATTTATAATTCATATTTATGAATTACAATTTATAATGAATTTATTTCCTTCAAACTTTGGTTATATTTTCAATTTCTAGTTAAATTTTTACACAACAATGATAATACTTTAATATTATTCTTCCTAACATCCACACAACCATATGTTAGCTAAAATAGTTTACAAAAACTTTCTTTATATCAAAATATATTTTGGGTAACATTATTTCATTTACCCACATTTAAAACAATATCATGTCAATTGTTCTATTCAAGTGTTTAGAAACCCCTTCAATACAGTTGTGGAGACTGTGCTGACGAAGGTTCATATGCCACTCAATAAACCAATCAACACAATATTAAAATAATTTATATTCACTAACAAATACGCACTTATATCTATTAATATGCTCAAACTCATTCTAGAGTACTTCGGACTCTAATTTAAATGAGTAATTCCCACCGGAGCCAAGGTTATCCCTAACCTCGCTCTAATACCACTGTAACGACCCGCAAATCCGTACCCCTTGAGTCAACACTATTCTACAACAATCAACTCAAGTTGTATAGAAATACGAACCATTTGGGTTGAAGAAGAAGAGGTACAAGAAGAGAATAGGAAACAACAGCAGAATCTAACCATCGCAGCGGAATAAAATATAATAAATAATAATCTTTACTCAAAATCAAATATATCTGTTCACATATATTATGAGACGACCCGACTTTCTACTCCTAGAAAATCGCATCATCTTGAAGAAAGAAAGGGATAGAAGAAGAAAAGAAAGAGAAAGAAGAAACAAAACAACATCAGAGAACTCACAGCGGAACGAATAAAATATAATATATCTCATAAAATATTACATAGTATTTCATTACATCAGAGTACACAACTTAAACAACAGATAATAGACAGTTATAAACTTCTGTCTAACTATACAACTCAAGTATACAAGATACAGACACAACATACACAGCGGAATTAATATATATCTACACGTTGAAGCCTCCTGCTCCATATCTCCTCCAGAATTCATCAAGCTAACCTGATCCACTTGACTACTCATACATAATATGAGTACCCAAGAGTTTAATAAAACATAAAATAAACACTCGGGTCAGACAGGGGTCTGGTGTGAGTAAACGGGTTAAAATTGCTTAACTTTAGAAAAACCTTTGAAAAGAAAAGGTATCACGTAAGACTTCCCACACATAAACATGGAAAAGTTTTTACCTTACGCTAACCAAACATTTGATAGGAAATCCAGTGATATTATAATAGTGTCTAGGGTTTTCAAGTAAATAAGAAATAGCCGAAATTGTTACATCTTTAAAATTCCAGCTACTAGCCACAAAAGTGGGTAATACAATCAAAACCGTAGGTTCTCGTAGGAAGAATGGGTTTCCATCAATGGCAGGGGTACTGGGGTACCACCCGTCACAGTACGTGGCCTAGATCAACGTACCGAGGAGTACTCCCACTCCCCTGCAACACAAGGCCGGCACCATCCCTTAATGGATAGTCCCGAACAAGACAACCCCGTAGTTGGCGCGACCAACCACACACTAAGCCGAAATATAAAGGGACCTCTAGACAGGGGTAAATCTTGCTCTCCAGTGGGAGCTACCCACGAAACCTTGCTGCACCTCCCCTGTTTTAGCCATTCCCGGTTGATGAGGCTTGAGGTTACGATTACCTTTATAGATCACATCTATCTTAGAATGCTCATCGTCCACCTGACGATGTGCTGAAAGCATTCAATCCATACAAGTTCATTCCGGGTTCGAACGAAACCGAAGGCACTATCTCGTTGCACTCATTATTGGAATCACCCTTAGAGTCAACGACCATAGCCCTTGCACTCTGATTCACCATCTCGAATCTATAAGCACTATTCCGTCAAACTCATTACGGAATCACCCACAGAGTTATACTGACGTATAGCCCTTACACCTCGAGTCTTCACTTGCTCCACTTGGATTAACGACCTAACGTTTAATTGGAATCGATGTGGTTTTCGGATTCCAAATATGGAAACCCGATCCCGGTCTCACCGAAACCAAACGCCATTTTAATGTCCAAGTTGTACTTAAGGGTTTAAACTATTTAAACTCATATTTAGGATGAGATATAAGAAGATAGATGAATCATATTATCATAATAGATAATTCATATCAACATTCATCTCACAAAGCAGCATATCACATAACAGATATATCCAAATCATCCAATATCAAACCAGTATCAAACATCTAATATCAACCAATCATCCAATATAAATCACCAAATATTGATCATCCAATATCAATCAATTAACCAATATTAATCAATTAACCCATATTAATCAAACATCCAAACAGAATTAATTATTTCTTAATCAATTGGATTTCCATAATCCTTCTTCATTAATTATTATTCCAAATAAATTAATCATCTCTAATGATCTTTCCCAATTAATCTTCCTTGATTAATTATATTTAATTACATTCAAGTAATTATCCTATCCATATACAGTAATTAATCCTTTAATTACTATCATTAATTACAATAATTAATGATCATTCATTAATTAACTATAATTAATTACATTAATTCTTAATTAATTACAATCAATTAATCACATTTAAATTAATCACTTATATTAATCAACCTTGATTAATATCATTAATCACCTTCATTAATGATCCTTATTAATTAATAATACTTTAATTAAATAAATAATTAACTTATGATTAATCAACTAATTAATCGTAATTAGTAATTAACAATTTGTAATTACTTAACTGAATTAATTAACTTCTAAATTAATTATTTTAATCCTTGATTAATTAATTCACTTAATTACTTCATTAAGTAATTATTAAACAATTAGATTAAATAATAAATTCTTAGTTAATTACTTTATTTATTAATTACAATTTAATTAATTATATTTAGTAATTAATCGTAAGTTAAACTCATTCATTAATTAAATAACCTCATTATTTAATTAACAAAAATATTTAAGTAATTAACCCTTAATTACTTAACAAGTAATTATCTCTAATTACTTCATTAATAAATCTTAATTAATTACTTAACTAATTACTTAACAAATAATTAATCTCCTTATTAAATAATTCTTAATTATTTAATTAATTATTTCATAATTAATTATCTTTAAAACAATTATATTAACTAATTCTTTAATTAATATCATTAAGTGATTAACCAATAATCACTTCAACTAATTACTCCATAAGTAATTACTATTAATTACTTCCATAAGTAATTAACTTTCTTAATTACATTTAATTATTAATCATTAATTACTTTATTAAGTAATTACACTTAATTAATTCATAATTAAGTGATTATTTAAAATTTAATAAATAATTAACTAATTATTTAAAATTAATTAAACAATTAATTAACTTCTTATAATTTCAAAATCCTTAATTAATTAAGAGAACATTAATCTTAATTAAACTTTTCTTATTAACAATCAAATTTAATATTCAAATCAAAAATAAATTAACCTTATTTATCTTGTAATGAATTAAATCAAATTTTAACATCTTAAACCAATTATCCTATTTGGTTTTCAAAATCATAATGATAATCTTATTTAAAAATAGGAAATTTAGAAACAAATTTCAAAATTTTCAATACTTTAAAACATTCAAATTAATCTTATTTATTTCAAATATAAATTTGAAATCTTAAGATTGAATCATTACTTAACATTTTAAACTTATCTTTTGATTTAATATTTAAATTCAAAATACCCTTTTTAAATTAAAATCCAAAATGTAATTAAATTACTTTCAATATGAAATCCCTTTAAATAAATTTAAATTGAAATAAATTATATAATTCCAACTTATACGTTATAAATTTGATTATCATTAAATTTTTAAACAACAAGTTTAGAGTTTTCATTTTATTTCCTTTATAAAACTTGTTTCTAATAAGATGCTTGAATTTTTAATCTAATCGACTTAAGTCATACTGCAACTAGTGATAAACCTATAACCAGCCAGCACCCAAAAGAAAAATCCCAAAGCAAAACGCTAACCAACCCGAGTTAACCCCGAAGCCTACACGATCCCCTAACCGAGACAACTCCATCTTCCCCAATTACCCCACTTCCAGTGTACACTATGTACACGCGTGCATATGCCCCACCGTCTCCGTCCTCAGGAGAATGTCGCGACCATCCCCTACTACCATAAATTCACTTGCGACCCTAGAAACAAACCCAAATTGAACGATAAACTCGAGAGTCAAAAACGAGCAAAAAAATGACACACTGAAGCAACCCCCATGGCCAGAATTTCATCATTGCCGACTCCCCAGTCCTCGAGATCGCTGACCATCATCACCGATGCTTCCTCAAACCCTTCGGCTCGTACTCCCACCAACGCGACCCATTCCGATCCACTACCCACGACACAGCCACCTCAACAGTGAAACCCAGACTAAAACATGCTAAAACCCTATCTTGAATCAATTCGAAAAATTCAATCATTTAAAAATTTTAATTATATTTTTCCCTAAATCCTAAATATTCAAACAAGCTTCATCCGAAAAATCGAATCGAATTATTAACTAAATCTTCTACAGTTCATGAAAATCCCAAAAGTGTTCAACCTCGAAATTCTCTTGATTCTTTAAACTAAAAATCATGAAACTTCTATTTAAATTCATGATTTACAAACATGAATCCATTTATTCAATCTAAACTATAAATCGAATTAATTGATTTTAACATGCATTAGAGGTTTACTGTGTTTTTTTCCATTTTTAAACTTTTTGTAAATTAAAAATTTCAGAAACTATTCTTACAATCATCTTCAACATCAACATACAAACTTTCATTCAGTCATCAAGGGAAATATTGATGTTTTAGTGGGAGATTCAAATTTTAATAAGTTCAGGCCTGAGAAACTATAGTTAACAGAGGGTTTGATTTTACAGTTTACCTACATATGTGAACTTATCAACAAAATTCAGTAATATAAACCTGGAAAATTCTTATACAACTCACAAATCAAACCATAGAACATCAAATGCATTTAAATTTAAACAAGATTAACCTGTTTTTAAAAATATTTACTCACCTCTGAAATATATGAAGAGCAGTGCAGAATTTAGTTTCAGGCTTGAACTCTTTAATTTAGAAAATGCGCTTGCTTTTGATTTCTTGCTGTTACTGAAGAAAACTTTTGCATGCCTCAAATCTTTGATTTAAAATGTTGAAACTTCAGTTGTTGATCTTTATTTGAAAATGCACGTTGAACTTGATTTTCATATGTAGGTTTGAATTTGCAGATTTTGCTTTTGATTTCTAATCTCAGATTTGGATTTCCAGGTTTTTTTAGTTTACTGAATTGCCATAAATTTTGAGAGGAGGAAAGAAAGTGTGATGACCCGTAAATCCGTACTCCTTGAATATACACTAATCTCCATAGATTAACTCAAGATGAACAGAAATACGAATTATCAATAACAGAATCTCACTATATACTAATAATACGCCATGCCATCCAGCTTGCCTCCAGCAACTCCTGAATATCCAGAATATCCTGATAAACCTAACTCTTGACTGCCCGTGTGGAAATTGGTGGGCACCCAGAGTTTAGGAAGGAAAACAATAAACTTCGAGTCAGTCATGTGACTGGTGTGAGAACTCAAAACAGTTTATTTATCTTTAAAATCAAAATAGAGGAATATTTTTAAAGTCAATTCGCAATGCTTTTAAAAATGAGACTACCATAAGGCCTCCCGCACACACACACAATGCAAACGCAGAATCGGAGGAGATTTCTCCTTATGATAGTCAAAGATGCTTGATACGCATTTAAAAGAACATTTGATATTATTACTAATGCATAGTGTAGAGAAAAATTCATTTCGAAAGTAGAATATAAATCTTAGCCAGCATAGACATTTCGAACTATGCTTACTATAGCTAACTATGTTCAATAGCAGGTTACCGCCACATTCCATTGCGGGTTATACAACTAAAACCGTGCAAGTCTCGTATTGTTTCTTTGGATTTCCAACGAATGATCAGGCCAAGGAACTTCCCATTGCCACATGAGAATGCCTCTGGATGGACATCCCCGAGAACCAAACCGGATCTCTACCAACACAAGGCCGGGTTACCCCTAACTGAGTAACAACTGACCGAATACGTCATTCCCCGGTCCTTTGGGACCTTTCAACCGAGCGCTCGCAATCAATTCGCACAATCATAAAGTGTTTTCAACATGAGTAAGTATCTGGGCTCCATACCATGATACCACCCTTTTCCAGAAGGAAATGCACATATCCTAAAGGGCGCTACCCCTCATAACCTTGCTGCATCTTTCCTGTTTTGACCATTCCTGAGGTGTGAGGCTCGACGAAGTCACGTCCACAAAAACATACTTTATACAAAAGCCATGCTTTGGGTCAACAAATGATCATAGAGATGATCACCAGGATAGACGATCAAATAAACGATCCTATCACAAATAATCAACACAATGATCATTTACAGCAACACTCAGCATGTCACATTACCAAATTGGGAATATATCGCTGATAACATTCAACTACATAACCTCTGAGCTCGTACGTCTCAGAGAAGGGTGTTAAGCTAAAAGAATAAATTCTCCGCCACCAACAGAAATATATTTGAATGAAATCGGCTTTATATCTCAATTTGTAATGTCAGACATACAATCCATACAAGTCTGTTCCGGGCTCGAACAGAACCGAAGGCACTTCTCACGAAGCCCTTGCAATCCGGGTATTCACAATCCCGATCGAATTTCCCATCACTTAGGGAATCTCTATACCAGGAGCTACCCAGTGCAGAGACAATCGATAGGTCATCCTATCGCTTTCGCAAATACCCGGTCTTCAACACCGGTCATCAATGCTATCCATTACGTCGTATCACTATTCGGAATGGGTGATCCGAATAACGAGCGCAATAATTTAAAAATAAGTGTAGCATTCAAATTCAGCAAATCACAACAAATACCTTTCAAAGGTAAATATTGATAGTCGGTTATTGAACTATCAATGGATATGCACAACATCACCAGATTCCAAATAATTTTCCAAATTATTTATTTTCCAAAAATATCTTTACTAGATATATAATTTCACACTTCAAAAATAAATCAATATTTATTTTTAAACAAATTCTCCTTTTCATTCATAAATTCCATAGTGAATTTATATTTCACAATATCCATGCATATACGATTTCAATTATCCATTTCAATTTATCTTCAAAAAGATAAATTCTCATCATATTCAATGAAATATTGGAAAACATTTCCATACTTACTTATTAAGTAATTCTCAAATCCATTTATTTTCAACACTTGGAGAATATTCAATATACTTAAATCGAGATTAAGTATATATTTCATTCTTTAAGGAAATCATTCTCTTAAACATATATATTTGGGCCAAAACGAATGTTGCGTAAAACATCGTTACAACGTCCCAAAATCTCTAGTATAGGGATTCGAAATTAAAATAGATATATAAATCCCAATACTATGCAAAACATTTCCTTTCGGAAATCATTTACTATAACCACAGTGTTATAGTCCATTATTTCCTTCTATTTCTCGAAAACGTCTATTTCAACAATGAATGTTGAAATCTATGGTTTCGAATCTCAACCCATTTTAAAACATCGTTAGATCGTTTTAAATCTATTTAAAACATCCAATCTAAACATTTTCTTTAACATATTATTCACTATTCAAAAACGTGAATATACTACATTAATCAATTTTCATCCTTTTATACATTTCATTTTAAAGGATTATTCACAGTCAAAAATGTGAATATAACTCCATAAATAAGTTATAACAATTTTCTTATCAAAATAAGTCATTTGCGAATTTATAAAACAACGTTTATAAATTCCATTTCTATTTATTTTATAACTCCTTTTTATAAATCTCCTTTATTAATCTATTCGATTTATAACTCAATTATAAACCAAAAGTTCACATTATAAGTTAAACACTTATAATTTATTCGTTTACAAAAATCGTTCCTTTGAACTTCATAATTATAAATCTTATAACTTATAAGCTTCAATTATTTATCCAAAACCATTCTTTTAATAACTTTATGAATTTTATAAACTTACTGCTTATAAAATTCCATTTATAACTTCACCGTTTATAATTCTATAAATTTCATTCATTTATGAAATTCATTCACACTTCATTATAACACTTATAAAAACTCGTTCTATAACTCAAATATTTTTATTTATAAATTATCAATTTATAAATCTCTTATATAAAATCAATTTATACTATTATTTTAAAACGTCTTTAAACTCCTTTATAATTTCATCATTTTGTTTTATAAAATAATTAAATTTTATAAATCCTATTTTTAAATTTTTTTTATAATAAATTCAAAAATTCCGATTTAACTATTTTATAAAATCATTAGCATCATATTCTCACAAATCAGTTTTTTAACTATATTTCTCAAAAATCATAATTTTTATAACATTAAAATTATAACGTTTATTTATTTATAATGGATCAATTCCAAACATATAGTATATTTTCAAAAAATCACTTTGAAATCCTTTTTTTTTTTAAATTCCAAAACTTGGTCCAATGATGCTACATACCAAATAGTCAATCACGACAACAACGACATCATATATCGATATGATAATCCATCAAATATCAAAATATCTGAAATCAAATAAATACTGTTGAGGAATCCAGTTGGACCCCTCCAACCTGTTTTCCTGCATCCACAAACATTAGCACAATACCAATTCCGCTCCAGTACGAAATTATCGCGGTATATGGGATTTAAAATATTATCTGCTTAATAGACGGCGCAATAGGGTCTCATCCGCTATACAAACGCGGGAAATCAATAACTCCAATATATACATATGCCAATATATATATATTGCTATTATATATAATACCAATTTCACTGTTTATGAAATATTCGCGGTATATGTTTTTAATAAATAACATCCGCTTACTAGCGGCGCATAATGTCTATTTTAACAATCAATAGATATCAATCATCATTCAAACATGCATTCAAATATTTTAAATTTAACTATTTAAAATAAAATCGAAACTGATTCGATTGAGTGAGAAGTTCTCACCTTGATTTCAATTTCGTTTTAGCGATTTATTTCGAATAAAATTAAACGGACGTTTAATTATACCCGAAATTTTCACTAACTCCAAACGACTCCAATCCAATTCCATCGCATAGTGCTCGTCCATACGATTCCAACGCAACTAGTTTCGCGCGTTTTCGACCTCGTATGAAAAAGTTATAAATTTATGAACTTACACGAATTTTAACTTATAAAAATTTACAAATTTTATTATAAAATTTTAACCTACTCAATTATCACCCTTGGATCTCCTGCAACCTAATCAAGACCGCACGTGCCCTACCCCTTTCTTCTTCATCTTTCACACGTTCAGTAACATAGCCGAACAAAGAACCCAACACTATTTAAATTAGGTTTTAATCTTGCTTCTCCATCACCAACCTATATCTCGATCAGAGAGTTCCATCGCGTAGCTCGTCCATCACTCCATCACCGCCCCAAACATGAGCAAGCTCGATCGTGTTTTTCTGCCTAGAAACGCGTGCTAACGCAAGGGGAACGCGGCCACATAACTCACAACATACAACTCCATTCGCGATCATATCCGTTGAACTTGTAGATCTTGATGCCCTCTTCAATTTGTTAGTTGAAAGTTTTCGAAATCATTGAGTGGATTGGGAGATAATTGGAGGAGAAGCTCATGAATTTCTGGCCATAGATAATGGGGGTGGCGGCTACAAGATGAAATTAGGGTTTTGTTATTTATTTTGAGAATTATGGGGGTATTTATAAGGAACCGAACGAACACTATTCATCCGGAATTTCCAAACTCCGATTCACGTGCCGTAACCAGCGTTTTTGGGGTTTACCCCGCGTTTCGGACACAATGGAACAGATTTCGGAAGCTAATTCGGACATCTGTGCGAGTTATGGCAATAAACGTTCAATTTAAATTAAACCGATTTAATCGATTTTCTAGGCGTTTTAATTTGTACCGGACAAACGGTAAATCCAATTGACACGAAAATTGAAATCCGGTAATAACTAACTATTACGGATCCAATGGAACTGGTTTCGTCCAATTCTGAGACTGTTCAAAAATTGACTATTTTCACTAGTCGATTTTAATATTAAAATATTCAATTTTCACAAATAAACTTTTAATTCGATTTTAAAAGTTCTAAAATATCATTCTAACTTCAATATGATAAAATAAAATTTTACGAATCATTTTCAATCATATTTAACCCAATTTTCAATTATTTCCATAATTTAACATATCAAATTATCGATTTAATTATCCAATTAAATCCAATTATTCAAAATAAAATTTATTCGACTTATAAATTCACTTCTTAATATTTAAAATTAATTAAATATTCAAATTTTAATAAATTAAAATCCTGGGTCGTTACAATCTTCCCCCCTTAAAAGAATTTCGTCCTCGAAATTAACAAGTAAGAAAAGTTATAGAATTTATTAACTTTCCAAATCCATAGTTAAACTTCTTACAATACTTTACTAAGTTTTCAAATCATACTTAGTTATCTTTTTAAAAACAATTACTATTGTTTAACTTTCAATTCCAAATCAAAGTTAAAGTTTTCAAAACTTTCCAATTTTCTCAATTTTTTTTTTCTAACGCCTTAAATTTCCGGAAAAATTCGCCATAGTCTCCTTTGCGCGGCTCGATCCGAAAAAAAAATGACAGTATATATATCACAAATATACATCTCATCAAGTAATGAGGCATCCCGAAGGGAAAAAAGTATAAAAGTACGGTATGTAATCCGAGATATGTACCTTATATTTTATTAGCGTGCATATATGGCTAATATAGCGCGAAAGCGAGCTCCAAATGCGAAGCAAACGCGATCCGCACCTACTAAACACTCAACAAACAACATGAGAACATGCATGTAGACAATAGTATCAATATACAACATATAGCAACATAATCACTATATATGTCAACATAGCAAATGCAATAAAAGCAATATATATATTCAACCATCAACCAACTATCATCCATAACCGATCAATATTCATTTATATTCTCATTAATATTCAATGAAATAGGTTTTCAATTTAATCATATTTGATTTATTAACAGTGGATGTTTTTACTAACATTCATTTTCAATTAGTTTATATTCACTAATTCCTATTTAAGTTGGTTCACTTCCAAATCAAATTCAATTCTATTTAAGATTCACTTAACTTCCAATTGAATTTCAATTACTTTAGCTTCCAATTTCATTAACTCTTAATGAATTATATACAATCAACTCAACCAATGTATATTAATTACAACCAAATTCCTTTGCTTATATTCATTTTGGTTTAATTAAATTGATTTTCATTCAAACATTCGACTTTCAATAACATTAGAATTTAATGAATTAACACTTACATTCATTATTCCATATCAACTTTATTTACATTTAATTGATTAATATTCAATCCATTCATTCAATTCAATTTACAAAAGTTGAATTTCATTTACATAACTCAAGTTCATATTTATCACTTCACTTTATTAATTTACTTTGATACCAATATCAACTTCATTCAACATCTCTTAAGTTATACTTCATTTAACTTTAAATTCATTTTCATTTACAACTCATATTTATAAATATATTCACATAGTTTCACTTCTCATATATATGTAAGTTTATTTCACAATTGTAAATCACTTTAATTATAATTCAATTCTTATAATTCATTTGCGTATACAATTCTTCTTCAATTTAGATTATTCAAACATCTTATTCAATAACCAAACATTCAACTTATATACACTTTAATAATTCTTAAAAATTATTCCTTCATATACAAAATATACTCAAGGTAAAATTATTTCATTTACCCAATTTAAAACAATATTGTGTCGAATTGTTCTATTCAAGTGTTTAGAAACCCCTTCGATTCAGTTTCGAGGCTGCGCCGACGAAGGTTCATATGCCACTCAATAAACCAATCATCACAATATAAAACAATTTTATATATTCATTAACAAATACGCTCTCATAGCTATTATTACACTCAACTCATTCTAGAGAACTACTGACTCTATCTCTAATGAGTAATACCCAACAGAACCATGGTTGTCGCTTAACCATATGCTCTGATACCACCTGTGATGACCCATAAATCCGTACTCCTTGAATATACACTAATCTCCATAGATTAACTCAAGATGAACAGAAATACGAATTATCAATGTTTTAAGAAAAAGAAAGAGCTAGAATAAGAGAAGAGAAGATAGAAAAGATAGAGGAAAGAAAATAGAAAATAGAACCGAAAGAAAACAGCAGAACAATAACAGAATCTCACAATTCGCAGCGGAACAACATATAATAAATAAATGAATAATCTTTAAACAAAGAACTATATCAGTTATTACATTACATCACATTTCATTACCTCATATCATCAGAGTTTACAACAATAACAACAACAAACAGTGCAGCGGAAAAGAAATACTATATACTAATAATACACCATGCCATCCAGCTTGCCTCCAGCAACTCCTGAATATCCAGAATATCCTGATAAACCTAACTCTTGACTGCCCGTGTGGAAATTGGTGGGCACCCAGAGTTTAGGAAGGAAAACAATAAACTTCGAGTCAGTCATGTGACTGGTGTGAGAACTCAAAACAGTTTATTTATCTTTAAAATCAAAATAGAGGAATATTTTTAAAGTCAATTCGCAATGCTTTTAAAAATGAGACTACCATAAGGCCTCCCGCACACACACACAATGCAAACGCAGAATCGGAGGAGATTTCTCCTTATGATAGTCAAAGATGCTTGATACGCATTTAAAAGAACATTTGATATTATTACTAATGCATAGTGTAGAGAAAAATTCATTTCGAAAGTAGAATATAAATCTTAGCCAGCATAGACATTTCGAACTATGCTTACTATAGCTAACTATGTTCAATAGCAGGTTACCGCCACATTCCATTGCAGGTTATACAACTAAAACCGTGCAAGTCTCGTATTGTTTCTTTGGATTTCCAACGAATGATCAGGCCAAGGAACTTCCCATTGCCACATGAGAATGCCTCTGGATGGACATCCCCGAGAACCAAACCGGATCTCTACCAACACAAGGCCGGGTTACCCCTAACTGAGTAACAACTGACCGAATACGTCATTCCCCGGTCCTTTGGGACCTTTCAACCGAGCGCTCGCAATCAATTCACACAATCATAAAGTGTTTTCAACATGAGTAAGTATCTGGGCTCCATACCATGATACCACCCTTTTCCAGAAGGAAATGCACATATCCTAAAGGGCGCTACCCCTCATAACCTTGCTGCATCTTTCCTGTTTTGACCATTCCTGAGGTGTGAGGCTCGACGAAGTCACGTCCACAAAAACATACTTTATACAAAAGCCATGCTTTGGGTCAACAAATGATCATAGAGATGATCACCAGGATAGACGATCAAATAAACGATCCTATCACAAATAATCAACACAATGATCATTTACAGCAACACTCAGCATGTCACATTACCAAATTGGGAATATATCGCTGATAACATTCAACTACATAACCTCTGAGCTCGTACGTCTCAGAGAAGGGTGTTAAGCTAAAAGAATAAATTCTCCGCCACCAACAGAAATATATTTGAATGAAATCGGCTTTATATCTCAATTTGTAATGTCAGACATACAATCCATACAAGTCTGTTCCGGGCTCGAACAGAACCGAAGGCACTTCTCACGAAGCCCTTGCAATCCGGGTATTCACAATCCCGATCGAATTTCCCATCACTTAGGGAATCTCTATACCAGGAGCTACCCAGTGCAGAGACAATCGATAGGTCATCCTATCGCTTTCGCAAATACCCGGTCTTCAACACCGGTCATCAATGCTATCCATTACGTCGTATCACTATTCGGAATGGGTGATCCGAATAACGAGCGCAATAATTTAAAAATAAGTGTAGCATTCAAATTCAGCAAATCACAACAAATACCTTTCAAAGGTAAATATTGATAGTCGGTTATTGAACTATCAATGGATATGCACAACATCACCAGATTCCAAATAATTTTCCAAATTATTTATTTTCCAAAAATATCTTTACTAGATATATAATTTCACACTTCAAAAATAAATCAATATTTATTTTTAAACAAATTCTCCTTTTCATTCATAAATTCCATAGTGAATTTATATTTCACAATATCCATGCATATACGATTTCAATTATCCATTTCAATTTATCTTCAAAAAGATAAATTCTCATCATATTCAATGAAATATTGGAAAACATTTCCATACTTACTTATTAAGTAATTCTCAAATCCATTTATTTTCAACACTTGGAGAATATTCAATATACTTAAATCGAGATTAAGTATATATTTCATTCTTTAAGGAAATCATTCTCTTAAACATATATATTTGGGCCAAAACGAATGTTGCGTAAAACATCGTTACAACGTCCCAAAATCTCTAGTATAGGGATTCGAAATTAAAATAGATATATAAATCCCAATACTATGCAAAACATTTCCTTTCGGAAATCATTTACTATAACCACAGTGTTATAGTCCATTATTTCCTTCTATTTCTCGAAAACGTCTATTTCAACAATGAATGTTGAAATCTATGGTTTCGAATCTCAACCCATTTTAAAACATCGTTAGATCGTTTTAAATCTATTTAAAACATCCAATCTAAACATTTTCTTTAACATATTATTCACTATTCAAAAACGTGAATATACTACATTAATCAATTTTCATCCTTTTATACATTTCATTTTAAAGGATTATTCACAGTCAAAAATGTGAATATAACTCCATAAATAAGTTATAACAATTTTCTTATCAAAATAAGTCATTTGCGAATTTATAAAACAACGTTTATAAATTCCATTTCTATTTATTTTATAACTCCTTTTTATAAATCTCCTTTATTAATCTATTCGATTTATAACTCAATTATAAACCAAAAGTTCACATTATAAGTTAAACACTTATAATTTATTCGTTTACAAAAATCGTTCCTTTGAACTTCATAATTATAAATCTTATAACTTATAAGCTTCAATTATTTATCCAAAACCATTCTTTTAATAACTTTATGAATTTTATAAACTTACTGCTTATAAAATTCCATTTATAACTTCACCGTTTATAATTCTATAAATTTCATTCATTTACGAAATTCATTCACAATTCATTCTAACACTTATAAAAACTCGTTTTATAACTCAAATATTTTTATTTATAAATTATCAATTTATAAATCTCTTATATAAAATCAATTTATACTATTATTTTAAAACGTCTTTAAACTCCTTTATAATTTCATCATTTTGTTTTATAAAATAATTAAATTTTATAAATCCTATTTTTAAAATTTTTTTATAATAAATTCAAAAATTCCGATTTAACTATTTTATAAAATCATTAGCATCATATTCTCACAAATCAGTTTTTTAACTATATTTCTCAAAAATCATAATTTTTATAACATTAAAATTATAACGTTTATTTATTTATAATGGATCAATTCCAAACATATAGTATATTTTCAAAAAATCACTTTGAAATCCTTTTTTTTTTAAATTCCAAAACTTGGTCCAATGATGCTACATACCAAATAGTCAATCACGACAACAACGACATCATATATCGATATGATAATCCATCAAATATCAAAATATCTGAAATCAAATAAATACTGTTGAGGAATCTAGTTGGACCCCTCCAACCTGTTTTCCTGCATCCACAAACATTAGCACAATACCAATTCCGCTCCAGTACGAAATTATCGCGGTATATGGGATTTAAAATATTATCCGCTTAATAGACGGCGCAATAGGGTCTCATCCGCTATACAAACGCGGGAAATCAATAACTCCAATATATGCATATGCCAATATATATATATTGCTATTATATATAATACCAATTTCACTGTTTATGAAATATTCGCGGTATATGTTTTTAATAAATAACATCCGCTTACTAGCGGCGCATAATGTCTATTTTAACAATCAATAGATATCAATCATCATTCAAACATGCATTCAAATATTTTAAATTTAACTATTTAAAATAAAATCAAAACTGATTCGATTGAGTGAGAAGTTCTCACCTTGATTTCAATTTCGTTTTAACGATTTATTTTGAATAAAATTAAACGGACGTTTAATTTTACCTGAAATTTTCACTAACTCCAAACGACTCCAATCCAATTCCATCGCGTAGTGCTCGTCCATACGATTCCAACGCAACTGGTTTGGCGCGTTTTCGACCTCGTATGAAAAAGTTATGCATTTATGAACTTACACGAATTTTAACTTATAAAAATTTACAAATTTTATTATAAAATTTTAACCTACTCAATTATCACCCTTGGATCTCCTGCAACCTGATCAAGACCGCACGTCCCCTACCCCTTTCTTCTTCATCTTTCACGCGTTCAGTAACATAGCCGAACAAAGAACCCAACACTATATAAATTAGGTTTTAATCTTGCTTCTCCATCACCAACCTATATCTCGATCAGAGAGTTCCATCACGTAGCTCATCCATCACTCCATCACCGCCCCAAACACGAGCAAGCTCGGTCGTGTTTTTCTGCCTAGAAACGCGTGCGAACGCAAGGGGAACGCGGCCACATAACTCACAACATGCAACTCCATTCGCGATCATATCCGTTGAACTTGTAGATCTTGATGCCCTCTTCAATTTGTTAGTTGAAAGTTTTCGAAATCATTGAGTGGATTGGGAGATAATTGGAGGAGAAGCTCGTGAATTTCTGGCCATAGATAATGGGGGTGGCGGCTACAAGATGAAATTAGGGTTTTTGTTATTTATTTTGAGAATTATGGGAGTATTTATAAGGAACCGAACGAACACTATTCATCCGGAATTTCCAAACTCCGATTCACGCGCCGTAACCAGCGTTTCTGGGGTTTACCCCGCGTTCCGGACACAATGGAACAGGTTTCGGAAGCTAATTCAGACATCTGTGCGAGTTATGGCAATAAACGTTCAATTTAAATTAAACCGATTTAATCGATTTTCTAGGCGTTTTAATTTGTACCGGCAAACGGTAAATCCAATTGACACGAAAATTGAAATCCGGTAATAACTAACTATTATGGATCCAATGGAACTAGTTTCGTCCAATTCTGAGACTGTTCAAAAATTGACTATTTTCACTAGTCGATTTTAATATTAAAATATTCAATTTTCACAAATAAACTTTTAATTCGATTTTAAAAGTTCTAAAATATCATTCTAACTTCAATATGATAAAATAAAATTTTACAAATCATTTTCAATCATATTTAACCCAATTTTCAATTATTTCCATAATTTAACATATTAAATTATCGATTTAATTATCCAATTAAATCCAATTATTCAAAATAAAATTTATTCGACTTATATATTCACTTCTTAATATTTAAAATTAATTAAATATTCAAATTTTAATAAACTAAAATCCTGGGTCGTTACAGAAAGTTTTGAAAAAAAATGAAAAAGAAGAAACTATTTTCTTTTATGTTGTAAATTTCAAATATATGAAAGATAAATGCCACTTGTTATAAAATTGAACAAATGTCATTTAATTTGTCTAATAGCTATACATGTGTTAAACTCTTGCATAATTGTTTTAAAAACCTTATTACAAAGATAATTATATTTTATATTTATGTAAAATGTGAATTTTGTAATTTATTTACATACTACTTATGTTTACAAATTATTCTAAATTTAAGAGATTATTTTAAAAAGATTTTATTTATAACTTTATATATTTATAACCATTTCATAATAAACATCTTAAAAGAAAACAAAACAACACTTTATTTAAATCCTTTTTATAAACTATCATATGCAAAAACAAATTGTTTATCCTATATTTTTAAAACAAATGAATTAATCTTTAGATTAACTTTTAAAAATTAAAATTAAAACAAAGCTCCAATTACAATATTCATTCATATCTAAATTATCAATAGATTAAAATTAAATCTCAAAACAACTCAAACTATAATATATACATACATATATATTATAATTTGAAAGTTTATCTTTAAATTTGAAATAAAAGATCTCCTGTTCATAATATATATCAAATGTATATATTATAAATAGAATAAAAATTTAATTAACCTTTGAAAAACAATTCTTATCAAATTTAAATTGTCAGAAAGATATTGATTACTATTAACAGATTAAATATTTATTAACCCTTAAAAGAATAAATTTACCAATTTTAAATTAAAATTACAAAGAAAATTATCAAACCAGTTAAGTTATTAACACAGATTATTAAATTGTTATTGCTCAAAATCCCGGGTCGTTACATATTACATTATCAGAGTACATCAATCAAGTTCAACATCAATATTCATACAAATGGATACACAGCAACTCAACACAGCGGAATATATATAAATAAACAAGTACGAGAGTACGTATCGTCATCCAGCTCGTCTCCTGAGCTCCACAACATCATATCCTGTACCCTATAATACTCGGTCTGACCCGAGCATTACAGTTAAATAACACCCGAGTCAGTCTGGAATACCAGCGTGAGAAAATCACACCCAATTGATTATTAAAGTTTCAAAAATCCATTGAAAACAAAAGCATCTCGTAAGACCATGCCACAAATAAACATGTCGGGTTTTTATCTTACGATAGCTAAAACGATTTTTTTTATAGAAATCCTCTGATATTATAATAGGGTCTATATACAAATACTTATAAAATAGCCGAAATCGTTATATCTATTAAATTCCAGCTACTAGCCACAGAGTGGGTAATACAAACAAAACTCGTACAAGGCTCGTAGGGAGAATGGATTTCCAACTAATGACTAGGCACTGGGGTACCACCTGTCACAGTACGGGGCCTAGATCACCGTACCGAGTACGCCCGCTCCCCTGCAACACAAGACCCGGACTACCCCTTACTGGATAATCCCGAGTGAGATCGCCCCTCGGTTGGGATCAGCAACCGCCCACTAAGCCAAAATAAAAAGGGACATCTAGACAGGGATGACCTCACCCTGCTTGGGTGCTACCCACCTAGCCTTGCTGCAAATCCCCTGATTTTCAGTCATTCCCATTTGATGAGGCTTGAGGCTAAGCGTTACCTTTTTAGAACATATCCATTAGAATGCCCATCGTCCACCTGACGATGTTTCGCAAGCATTCATCCATACAAGCCCGTCCCGGGTTCGAACGGAACCGAAGGCACTATTCCTACTACATCCATTTTGGAAATATCCTCGGGATTAGTAGCGATTAGCCCTTGCACTTTACTGCTCCATCTTCAAATCCAAAATCGTTTTTCCCGAAAAGTACAAACCGGATCGAAGTGGTTTTCGAGAAATAAATCTCGATCCCGGTCTCTTCGAAACGATCAACGTATTTGGCCAATATTGATAGTCGGTGATTTAACTATCAATTAATATTCACAAACAACCATCAACCAATAAATAATTTTCCAAATTATTTATTTATCTCAAAGATATCTTCACAATATATATTTTCACTTTTCAAATTCCTTTGAAAACAGATTTCAGACTATCCTCCTTTTCTCAGAATAAATTCCGAGTATTTCCATTTCCACTGGAATCACTAAGCGCAAAACTTTAGATTTTTAAAATAATTTAAAAACACTTTATTTTAAAATATATTTAACATTTAATTTAGAAAAATTTACTTTAATACTTAATTTATAATAATACTTTAGAAATAACTAAAATATGATTACCTTATAACTATACATTAGGTTTTCCTCTTTAAAATTCCAAATCATTCTTTAAATAATTATTACGATAATAGATTAAAATAAATACCTACTTTGGAATTTATTTTAAAACATTCAAGTTAAGAATACTTCAATAATTGGCTAAAAATACATACTATATGCATATTTAAAAATAAGGTTATTTTATAAAATATAAAACTAGGTTTTCACTTTTAAAAACAATATACTCAGCTACTTCTTAAATATTTACTACTAAAATAGATTAAAAGAAAATACTTACTTTAACTTTAAACTTTAAATATTAGAAATAATAAATTTTACAAAACTTTCTTTCTTTAAAAACAACTTTAAAACGTTTAATTTATATTTAAAATTTTACTTCTAAAGACATGTACCTGGCTATCCAAAGAGAATCCCAACTTCAATCACTTAAATCAATTTTCCCCAAATTGATTTCCAATTTATTTTATTTTGAAATAAGTTCCTTTAATTACTCAATTCATTTCCTAATTCATCAATTATGGACTTATTATTATTATTATGTTCCGTTTGATTTAAAATCTTTTAATTGAAATATACCAATTTTAGATTTTTTTTTTCAATTTCTTCTTTATTCTTCTTAAATAATTTAAACCTTTAATTTTAAATAAATGTTTTAATTATACTGAAGTTTAAAAATCATTAATCTTTTGTTTATTCAAAATTTCCCTTCCATATACGGAATTTATTTATTAGAATTTAAAACTATTATTATTCTTATCCAATTCATTCCTAATATATTTAAATTTTCTATAATTATTTCACTTACAAATTCTCTTCAGTTTATTTCCAAAATCCAATTCTATATATCTTGATAAATTAATGTACCGGCACATATTCAGGTAAACCACAACATCCAATATTTCAATTGTCAATAATATTCAACACAGAATATAAATTAATCACAACAGAGGGTATTAAAAAATTAAATAAATGTTGAGGGATCCAGTTGGATCCCTCCAACCTGTTTTCCCTGCATCCACAGACATTAGCACCACATAATATGCCAATTTCAAATTATATCATACTATATCACATCAATCAATTAAAGCATTTAAACAATTATTTAAATGTAATCATTTAAATTTAAATTTAACTGAGTGAGATTAACTCACCTTTGGTTTAATGTGCAATCCAACCCAAACGGCTTTATATCTTCCGGATATTGACCTTGTAAAAACAATTCACGATTTATTACTATTTGAATAAATCAAATAATTGATCACCATTCACTTATTTGATTTTAACTTATTCTTTACCAAGAAAAAAAGTGCAGCACCAATAAATCCATGAGAGATTATTTGTAAAATGGTTGTATCCGAGAATCAACAAATTCCACCCCACATTCTTCACAAAATCAACTGTTTTATTTTTGTAGTTCGCATAATTATATGGTTTTAAAATTTTTAAACTAATAGTTTCCTTTGACAAATTGTTTTTAACAACCCAAAAATCAAACAAGTTAATTACAACAGCTTAATTATCAAACCCATTCCTTTATAAAAATTCATTTATACATATTAAAAATATAATTTTATATAAATCTCTAATCATTTAAAAATTTCTATATTTATTATATATATTTTAAAAATCTGCAGTAACATGTATACATATATTTATAAATTGAAGAAAATAAATCGTTTATTTTTTTTCTGTACAAATATAATTTTTTTTTTCTTTACTTAAGTTTTACTGGCATATACATATGTATAGATTAATTAAATTAAAACAAAATTCTAAATTATACCTTACTGTCGAGTTCTAAGCCGTAGAACAGTCCCCATCAAAAACTCGCGCGTGCTCGGAAGCACGGCCATGCTCGCCTAGCTCCATGAACGACGATGCGTCACTTCCCTTGCCGACAAACTAAGCCTCGCTGCGATCTCCTAATTCCCGAAACCCTAGCCATCCCCCAAATTGCTGATGCAGTCGATTCTCCTACCGTGCTCCCTTGCTTGACAACTGCAATTGGGCCACCAATTGGCGGCTTCGTCAACTCCAAACGTCACCCTAAATCGCGAAGTCCCCCATCATCGCGACCCACCAAAATCTATCGCGGCTCCCTCTCCTCTTCACGCTCGAACAATCTCGTGCCCTAGCCTAACCATTTCGCCATCCTCTTCGATTTGAATGAGCGCGATATCATACGGTTTAGAACTGAAACGAGCTTCGCCCTCTTTTTCTGTTTTTTTATCGATGAAGTCGATTTTGTTTAGGGATAGACGAATTTAATTTGAATCAATTTGATTTCGTTCGCCTCCATTGTTTCTTCGAAAGTGAGGCCTCAATTTTTTTTTATTTGCTCGAAGTGAAGAGAAGAAAAAGGGTGCGAGGCTTCAACTAGAAGGATCGGCTTGGCTTTCAGAAGAAGGAAGAACACGAGTATAAATCCTTGCCTAGTGTTGAAATCAATAGAATATGCAATTTATCTTTCATATGAATATTTTATTTTTATTACTATTATATTTAAATTTTATAACATATCACAAATTATATACTGTAAAAATTTGAAAACATATTTAGGCGTGCCGCTAGACGTTACTAGGGTTATATCCCTATCCCTGACGCAACGGAAAAGGTTTCGAGTCCTAATTCGATCGTATGGAGACGATAACTTTCCAAATCGATTATTATCAATTTAAATTCTCAGCGCATTTATAAATCATATGCTTACACAACAACTCCGATCACTACGATTTTAAATCCGATAATAATATAATATTACGGATCTAATGGAACTGGTTTCGTCGAATTCCGAGACTGTGCCTCGGAATGCTATTTTTAAATTCAATTTAAAACGATAAAATTCCAAACCGAGCAAATCACTTCCAAATTCAATTTTAACACTTTTACTATCTTCAATATTATCAATATAAATTTTATAAGCCTTCAAATTATTTTTTACAAGCTTAAAATTTCAGATTCAACAATTTACCCAACTTCACTTATTTAAATTTAAAAATTCAATTATCAAATAAATTGTGATATTCGTAATTCAAGTTAAAATTTTACTTTTAAATATTAAAATCAATTAAATATTCCAATTTAAATTGCTTAAAAATTCCGGGTCGTCACAAATACCCTATGGGAGTCGCTGAGTGTATACATGTGAGAGCGTATTTGTTAGTGTTATAAAAAGGTTTTAATATTGTGTTAATCTGTTCCGTTTTGTATTTATACATTCTGGTCGGTGCATGGGACGCTATGACATCAATAGAGATTTCTAAACACTTAATAGGACAGACCGACGTAATATTTGTTTTTAATATAGGTGAATGAAATAATTTTGCCTATTATATTTTCTATATATATAAAATAAATTTTATAAATGATATATATATATATATATATATATATATATATATATTTGGTTGCATTAGTTTGGTTGTTAGATAATAAAATTAATAAATAATAGTTGAAATAAGATATAAAATAAAATAAATAAAAATTGGAAACTTAGAACTTAAGTTCCAGGGTTTTGAAAATTTCTTTCAAATGATTTTGGAATATAATGATAGTATTATTAGAAGTATTTTCTGATATAAATAGTTCAATACAATTTGAAAGACTTGTTTTAAAAAGAAAATTTGAAAAGAAATAAATTTTATACTCTCCTCTCTGTCGCTGGAAAATAATTTCGGTGATGAGTGCACGCATCATCGACATTCATTTTCGAGTTTCGAATTGGAAAGGCACTGTAGTAGTTTACTGCAGATTTGTTTGATAAACCAAATATAAATGTTTAAATTGTTTTAAATATAATTTGATACGTATAAATTTGTAAGTGTATATTTATCTGTTATTTTAAAATGATTTTTAATAAAGCCCGGTATTTAGTTCTTAAGTTTCCGTTAATTAATAATTTCAATTATTATAGTGAAATTGAATGTAACTAATTTATAAGTAGAACCTTTAATTAAAATAAGTAATTTAACGCTAGGTTATAAATAAAATTAAAGGTAATTTGAAATCGTAATCTTATAAAACGAAAGATATTATTATTGATCATTAATTAATTAAAAGAATTGAGAAAAACTTGTATAATTTTCAATTACATTCTTAAAGGCATATATATAACTTACCAAAAGATATAAAGTTGAAAATGTTAATAAGAAATTGTAATAGAATATTATACAATTAAATCTGAACTAATGAATGTATTCAATGAAATTCCTTAACAAATAAGAATTTGGTGTTAGAGTTGTTATGAACTTAAGTATAAAATAAAGGCTATTAATTAAAATAGAGAGGTAAGAATTATAAATGGAATTTAGTAATAAATGAAAGTAAATAAATAAAATTAAGTAGTATATATGAAAGATAATAAACTAAAGTAAATGATTGGAGCTATTTATTAATAAAATAAGCAGAAAGATGAATAATGTAATGAGTGTGATATAATAAAAAGAAAATTTCATGATATGGATAAGTGAAAATGGGACTTTGCTAGAAATGAATAAAAGACAAATTAAATAGATAAAAATAAATTGAATAAAAAGGAAATCAAACGATAAATGTATGAAAGAAATGTTTAAGAATGAATTTAATCTATTTTCTGAATTGGTTGATTGTTGTTTTGGGTTTATGGTTGTTTGGGTAAGGATACTGTAAAATTGTTTGGATGTATGAATAATCTATTTAGCTTCATCAAAGACTGTTGAGTAAATGGTGTGCGTAGTAGTTTATTTTTCATTCTATACAATATAAGTTTTGAGCCCGAACAACTATTTGTTTGTTGATGTGTATGAATGATTGATGTGTGTGATCTTGTGATGGTTGCTTGATTATTGCAAGTGATGGTTGGTATGTTGAATGTTGTTGTTATTTGGATCTGTTTTAAATATTTTATTTATATAATTGTTAACTCTTTTGGATTATATAAGTGAAATACAGGGTATGGAAGCAATTGCTACTGCTTTTAGTTCCATAAAATAAGCGTTAGTTGCTCGATAAATAAGTACATTTCGGATTACGGTTTAACGTTATTATTTTGTTTTCCCGTGTTGGGATATATATTATTTTGGAAAATATATGTTGTATATTGTTATATTTAATATTATATTTTCTCCCGAGCCTCTCCATACAAAGGAGACTGCCAAATTTTTCTGTAAAATTTTGGACTTAGAAAATATTTTGAAAATGTTTTCCAAACTTTATTAGTTTGAAGTATAAAAAGATTTAATGGTTATAAATTAGTATATTTTATTTCAAATTATTTTATTTTGTAAATATGTTTATTTTTTTATAAATTTAATATTTTAAAATAAGATATATTGATTTCTTAATCGTTCTTCTCACTTCTTTTTCCTTTTCGGGGATGAAAAGTTTTGAGTGGGGGAGAGTGCAACGACGAGCAATTTTCGACAATTTAAATTCGTTAAATGAATGAGATTTTGTAATTAAATTTAGTAGTAATATTGAAATGAACACTAAAATAAAATATATGAATGGTAATTATAACCTATTTATTAGTAAATTGCATAAAATTTCAATAAATGAAATAGCGTAAGTATTATATCTGAATATAAATTGAATATGAAGTGTATAGGGTAGGCATTGAATTAGTTAATGTAAGAACACGTTGTTACAGTAATTGATTGTAAATTTAGGAAACGTGTTAATGCAAATTAATAATTAATGACTTGAATGAAATTCTAAATCAATAAAATAATTTAAATGTTATGATTTGATTTTTTATGGAAATTTAAGATAAGTATTAACAGTTGAAATGAAATTACGAAAAATTGAAGTAATGTAAATTGTTATACTAGGCTAAGATTTGAATATAAGAATACAAAGGTAAATAGTGAATTAATTTAATGAATTAATATATGTTATTTATTTAGGGTATCGAATAAATTTGGTAATCCTATTGCACTTAATGGTAATAATGTTGATATAAGCTAATAAATTTAAATTTCAATGCAATACCCATTAATGGTGTGAAGACCCGCAAATCCGTACTCCTTGAATATACACTAATCTCCATAGATTAACTCAAGATGAACAGAAATACGAATTCTCAATGTTTAAGAAAAAGAAAAAGAGAGAAGAAGAGAGAGAAAGATAGAAAATAGAGAGAAAAGAAAAAGAAAATAGAACGGAACAAAAAATCAACTAAACAACATCAGAATCTCACAATTCGCAGCGGAACAACATATAATAATAAATGAATAATCTTTAAACAAGAACTATATCAGTTATTACATTTTTTTACATTACATTTCATTACATCAGAGTGTACAACAACAAACATCTAACAGCGGAAAAGAAATACTATATACTAGTAATACGCCATGCCATCCAGCTTGCCTCCAGCAACTCCAGAATATCCAGAATATCCTGATAAACCTAACTCTTGACTGCCCGTGTGGAAATTGGTGGGCACCCAGAGTTTAGGAAGGAAAACAATAAACTCTGAGTCAGTCATGAGACTGGTGTGAGAACTCAAAATAGTTTATTTATCTTTAAAAATAAAAATAGAGGAATATTTTTAAAGTCAATTCGCAATGCTTTTAAAAATGAGACTACCATAAGGCCTCCCGCACACACACACATGCAAACGCAGAATCGGAGGAGATTTCTCCTTATGATAGTCAAAGATGCTTGATACGCATTAGAAAGAACATTTGATATTATTACTAGTGCATAGTGTAGGAAAATATTTCGAAGGTAGAATATAAATCTTAGCCAACATACGACCATTATCGTATGCCTACTATAGCTAACTATGTTATATAGCAGGTTACCGCCACATTCCATAGCAGGTTATACAACTAAAACCGTACAAGTCTCGTATTGTTTCTTTGGATTTCCAACGAATGATCAGGCCAAGGAACTTCCCATTGCCACATGAGAACGCCTCTGTAAGGACGTCCCCAAGAACTTAACCAGCTCTCTGCCAACACAAGGCCGGGTTACCTTTATCACTAGGTAACTACTACACGAGTATGCCATCCCCCGGTCCTTTGGGACCTTTCACCGAGCGCTCTAATCAATTCACACAATCATAAAGTGTTTTCAACATGAGTAAGTATCTGGGCTCCATACCATGATACCACCCTTTTCCAGAAGGAAATGCACATACCCTAAAGGGAGCTACCCCTCATAACCTTGCCGTATCTTTCCTGTTTTGACCATTCCGGGGTGTGAGGCTCGACGAAGTCACGTCCACAAAAACATACTTTATACAAAAGCCATGCTTTGGGTCAACAAATGATCATAGAAATGATCACCAAGATAGACGATCAAATAAATGATCCTATCACAAATGATCAACACAATGATCATTTCACAGCAACACTCAGCATGTCACATTACCAAATTGGGAATATATTGCTGATAACCTTCAACTACATAACCTCTGAGCTCGTACGTCTCAGAAAAGGGTGTTAACTAAGAGAATAAATTCTCCGCCACCAACAGAAATATATTTGAAAGAAATCGGCTTTATATCTCAATTTGTAATGTCAGACATACAATCCATACAAGTCTGTTCCGGGATCGAACAGAACCGAAGGCACTTACAAAGAAGTCCTTGCAATCCGGATATCCACAATCCTGATCGGATTTCCCATCACATATGGAGAACTCAATACCGTAGCTACTCGGTGCAGAGTCAATCGACAGGTTATCCTATCGCTCTTGCAAATACAGGGTCTTCAACACCGATCTTCAATGCTATCCATTACGTCGTATCACTATTCGGAATGGGTAATCCGAATAACGAGCGCAATAAATTTAAAAATAAGCGTGCATTCAAATTCAAGCAAATCACAACAAATACCTTTCAAAGGTAAATATTGATAGTCGGTTATTGAACTATCAATGGATATGCACACATCACCAGATTCCAAATAATTTTCCAAATAATTTATTTCCCAAAAATATCTTTACAAGATAAATAATTTTCATACTTCAAAAATAAATCAATATTTATTTTTAAACAGATTCCACTTTCTTTTATAAATTCCATAGTGAATTTATATTCTAAAATATCTATGCATATACGATTTCAATTTAACTTCAAAAAGATAAATTCTCAAAATATTCACTTTATATTGGGAGACTTTTCCATAGTTACTTATTAAGTAATTCTCAATCCATTTATTTTCAATACTTGGAAAATATTCAATATACTTAAATCGAGATTAAGTATATATTTCATTCTTTAAGGAAATCATTCTCTTAAACATATTTATTTGGGCCAAAACGAATGTTGCGTAAAACATCGTTACGACAATCCAAAATCACTAGTATAGGGATTCGAAATTAAAATAGATATATAAATCCCAATACTATACAAAACATTTCCTTTCGGAAATCATTTACTATAACAACAGTGTTATAGTCCATTATTTCCTTCTATTTCTCGAAAACGTCTATTTCAACAATGAATGTTGAAATCTATGGTTTCGAATCTTAACATATTTTAAAACATCGTTAGATCGTTTTAATTCTATTTCAAATATCACATCCAAAACATTTTCTTTAACATATTATTCACTATTCAAAAACGTGAATATACTACGTTAATCAATTTCATCCTTTTATTCATTTTTCTTTAAAGCATTATTCACAATCAAAAACATGAATATAACTCCATTAATAGGTTTTCAACAATTTACTTATCAAAATAAGTCGTTTGCGGATTTATAAAACAATGTTTATAAATTTCATTTCTATTTGTTTTATAACTACTTCCTTTATAAATTCCTTATTAACCTATCTCAATTCATATCTCAATTGATATACTAGAATTTCATACTATAAGTCAAATACTTATAAAACGATTATTTTACAAAATCGTTCCTTTAAACTTTATAATTATAAATCCTATAACTTATAAGATTCATTTATTTACCCAAACATATTCTTTAATAGCTTCACAAAATTTATAAATCTTACTATTTATAAATTTCATTTATAACTTCACCATTTCTAATTTTATAATTTCCATCCACTTATGCAATCCATTTTCACTTCATTCAAACACTTATAAAAACTTGTTTTATAATTTCAATATTTCAATTTATAAATATCCATTTATAAATCTTTTATATAAATCAATTCATATTAATATTTCAAAACGTCTTTAAAGTCCTTTATCATTTCATCATTTTGATTTATAAAATAATTAAATTTCATAAATCCTATTTTTAAACTTTTCACAATAAATTCTAAAATCCCAATTTAACTATTTTATAAAATCATTAACCCTATATTTTCAATAATCAACTTTTAACTATATTTCTCAAAAACCATAATTTTTATAACATAAAAATTATAACGTTATTTATTTATAATGGATCAATTCCAAAAATATTTTATAAACGTTTTCTTTCAAAAATCACTTTAAAAATCATTTTAAAATTCCAAATTTGGTCCAATGATGCTACATACCAAATAGTCAATCACGACAACAACGATATCATATATCGATATGATAGTCCATCAAATATCAAAATATCTGGAATCAAATAAATACTGTTGAGGAATCCAGTTGGATCCCTCCAACCTGTTTTCCTGCATCCACAAACATTAGCACAATACCAATTCCGCTCCAGTACGGAATTATCGCGGTATATGGGATTTAAAATATTATCCGCTTAATAGACAGCGCAATAGGGTCTCATCCGCTATACAAATGCGGGAAATCAATAACTGCAATATATACATATGCCAATATATATATATTGCTATTATATATAATACCAATTTCACCGTTTATGAAATATTCACGGTATATGTTTTTAATAAATAACATCCGCTTACTAACGGCGCATAATGTCTATTTTAACAATCAATAGATATCAATCATCATTCAAATATGCATTCAGGTATTTTAAATCTAACTATTTAAAATTAAAATCGAAACCGATTCGATTGAGTGAGAAGTTCTCACCTTGATTTCAATTTCGTTTTAGCGATTTATTTCGAATAAAATTAAACGGACGTTTAATTTTACTCAAAATTCTCACTAACTCCAAACGATTCCAATCCAATTTCATCGCGTAGTGCTCGTCCATACGATTCCAACGCAACTGGTTTCGCGCGTTTTCGACCTCGTATGAAAAAGATATGCATTTTACAAATTTATACGAATTTTTATAACTAAATTATACAATTTTCTTTGATAAAATTTAAACCTATCAATATTGGTCGTAGATCTCACGTTGCTTGCATCTGGTCCATGCACTTCATCTTCTCACGCGCTTCATCTCTCCCAGGTAACCGAACCCACGGCCGCCACCCTAGCCCTAATTCACGCACCAAGCACGTTGACTTCAACCCCGATCGAACACCACCACTCCATAGCTCACTTTGTGCTCTACACTCGGCTGCAACATGGGTGAGCTCGGCCCCTCCATTGCATGGGAATTCGTGCTCCAACCATGAACGAACGCGGACGCGTCTGCCCCTCTACGCTCCACCGTCCCCATCTCCACCGTTAGATCTACTAGAACACACTGCCCTCTTCCATTTGCTAGTTGAAAACTTCTCGAAACTATGCTTAGATTTGAAGGAATTCGAGGAGGAACGAGAAGAGGTGCTGGCCGTTCAGCATGGTAGTGGCGGCGGCTGTAGAATTAGGGTTTTATATTTTTTTTTATTTGTGTGAAGAGAGGGGCTATTTATAGGAAATATCGAACACTATTCATTCCGGAACTTCCGAACTCCGATTCACGCGCCGTAACCAGCGTTTCTAGGGTTTACCGCGCGTTCCGGACACAATGGAACAGGTTTCGAAAGCTAATTCGGACATCTGCGCGAGTTATGGCAATAAACGTTCAATTTAAATTAAACCGATTTAAACGGTTTTCTAGGCGTTTTAATTTGTACCGGACAAACGGTAAATCCGATTGACATGAAATTTGAAACCATAGAATAATATCACATTACGGATCCGATGAAACTGGTTTCGTCGAAATCCAAGACTTTTTGAAAAATGGCTATTTTAACTCGCCAAATTAATATTAAAACAATTTCGATGCGTTTCGAGCTGCCACGATCAAACGATAACTCCGATTGCTACGAAAATTGAAATCCGATAATAACTAACTATTACGGATCCAATGAAACTAGTTTCGTTCAATTCTGAGACTGTTCAAAAATTGTCTATTTTCACTAGTCGATTAAATATTAAAATATTCAATTTTCACAAATTAACTTTTAATTCGATTTTAAAAGTTCTAAAATATCGTTCTAACTCCTATATGATAAAATAAAATTTTACAAATCATTTTCAATCATATTTAACTCAATTTTCAATTATTTCCATAATTTAACATATTAAATTATCGATTTAATTTATTCAATTAAATCCAATTATTCGAAATAAAATTTATTCGACTTATCAATTCACTTATTAATATTTAAAATTAATTAAATATTCAATTTTTAATTACTAAAAATTCTGGGTGGTTACAATCTTCCCCCTTAAAAGAATTTCGTCCTCGAAATTATTAAGTAAGAAAAGTTATAGAATTTATTAATTTTCTCAAAATCCATAGTCAAACTTCTTATAATAACTTTACTAAGTTTTCAAATCATACTTAGTTATCTTTTCAAAACAACTACTATTGTTTAACTTTCAATTCAAAATCAAAGTTAAAATTTTCAAAAATTTCCAATTTTCTCAAATTTTTTCTAACGCCTTAAATTTCCGGAAAAATTCGCCATAGTCTCCTTTGCGCGGCTCGATCCGAAAAAAAATGATAGTATATATATCACAAATATACATCTCATCAAGTAATGAGGCATCCCCCAGGGAAAAAGTATAAAAGTACGGTATGTAATCCGAGATATGTACCTTATATTTTATTAGCGAGCATATACGGCTAATATAGCGCGAAAGCGAGCTCCAAATGCGAAGCAAACGCGATCCGCACCTACTAAACACTCAACAAACAACATGAGAATCATGCATATATGAAAATAGTATCAATATACAAAATATAGCAACATAACAACTATATATGCCAACATAGCAAATGAAAACAAACAACAAATGCAAACATCAACCAACTATCATTCAACTAATTCATAACCAATAAATATTCATTCATATTCTCATTAATATTCAATGAAATAGGTTTTCAATTTAAATCACATTTGATTCTTTAACATTGGATTTACTAGCATTCTTTTTCAATTAGTTTATATTCACTAATTCATATTCAAGTTGGTCCACTTCCAAATCAAACTCACTTCTATTTAAGATTCACTTAACTTCCAATTTGATTTCAATTACTTCAACTTTCAATTTCATTAACTCAATTTCATTAATACTTAATGAATATATACAATCAACTAACAATCATATAACAACCAATGTATATTAATTACAACCAAATTCCTTTGCTTATATTCATTCAATTTGGTTTAACACCTTCACTTTCATTATTATTTACAACTCATATTCATAAATATTTCCATATAGTTTCACTTCTCATATATATAAGTTTATTTCACAATTGTAAATCACTTTAATTATAATTCAATTCTTATAATTCTTTTGCTTATACAATTATTCTTTTATTTAGATTATTCAAACAACTTAACAATCCACTTATATACACTTTAATAATTCTGAAAAATTATTCCTTTATATATAAAAATATAATCAAGGTAAAATTATTTCATTTACCCAATTTAAAACAATACTTAGTCGAATTGTTCTATTCAAGTGTTTAGACATCCCTATCAACAACGTTAATTACTCGTATTAACCAGAATCCATATACCACTCAACAAACCAAACATCACAATATAAAACAATTTTATATTCACTAACAAATACGCTCTCATAGCTATTATTACACTCAAACTCATTCTAGAGTACTACTGACTCTATCTCTAATGAGTAATACCCAACAGAACCATGGTTGTCGCTTAACCATATGCTCTGATACCACCTGTGAAGACCCGCAAATCCGTACTTCTTGAATATACACTAGTCTCCATAGATTAACTCAAGATGAACAGAAATACGAATTCTCAATGTTTAGGAAAAAGAAAAAGAGAGAAGAAGAGAGAGAAAGATAGAAAATAGAGAGAAAAGAAATAGAAAATAGAACGGAACAAAAAAACAACTGAACAACATCAGAATCTCACAATTCGCAGCGGAACAACATATAATATTAAATGAATAATCTTTAAACAAGAACTATATCAGTTATTACATTTTTTTACATTACATTTCATTACATCAGAGTATACAACAACAAACATCAAACATCGGAAAAGAAATACTATATACTAGTAATACGCCATGCCATCCAGCTTGCCTCCAACAACTCCAGAATATCCAGAATATCCTGATAAACCTAACTCTTGACTGCCCGTGTGGAAATTGGTGGGCACCCAGAGTTTAGGAAGGAAAACAATAAACTTCGAGTCAGTCATGAGACTGGTGTGAGAACTCAAAACAGTTTATTTATCTTTAAAAATCAAAATAGAGGAATAATTTTAAAGTCAATTCGCAATGCTTTTAAAAATGAGACTACCATAAGGCCTCCCGCACACACACATGCAAACGCAGAATCGGAGGAGATTTCTCCTTATGATAGTCAAAGATGCTTGATACGCATTAAAAAGAACATTTGATATTATTACTAGTGCATAGTGTAGGAAAATATTTCGAAGGTAGAATATAAATCTTAGCGAACATACGACCATTATCGTATGCCTACTATAGCTAACTATGTTCAATAGCAGGTTACCGCCACATTACATAGCAGGTTATACAACTAAAACCATACAGGTCTCGTATTGTTTCTTTGGATTTCCAAGGAATGGTCAGGCCAAGGAACTTCCCATTGCCACATGAGAACGCCTCTGGAAGGACGACCCCGAGAACTTAACCAGCTCTCTGCCAACACAAGGCTGGGTTACCTTTATCACTAGGTAACTACTACACGAGTATGCCATCCCCCGGTCCTTTGGGACCTTTCACCGAGCGCTCGTAATCAATTCACACAATCATAAAGTGTTTTCAACATGAGTAAGTATCTGGGCTCCATACCATGATACCACCCTTTTCCAGAAGGAAATGCACATACCCTAAAGGGAGCTACCCCTCATAACCTTGTCGCATCTTTCCTGTTTTGACCATTCCGGGGTGTGAGGCTCGACGAAGTCACGTCCACAAAAACATACTTTATACAAAAGCCATGCTTTGGGTCAACAAATGATCATAGAAATGATCACCAAGATAGACGATCAAATAAATGATCCTATCACAAATGATCAACACAATGATCATTTCACAGCAACACTCAGCATGTCACATTACCAAATTGGGAATATATTGCTGATAACCTTCAACTACATAACCTCTGAGCTCGTACGTCTCATAGAAGGGTGTTAACTAAGAGAATAAATTCTCCGCCACCAACAGAAATATATTTGAAAGAAATCGGCTTTATATCTCAATTTGTAATGTCAGACATACAATCCATACAAGTCTGTTCCGGGATCGAACAGAACCGAAGGCACTTACAAAGAAGTCCTTGCAATCCGGATATCCACAATCCTGATCGGATTTCCCATCACATATGGAGAACTCAATACCGTAGCTACTCGGTGCAAAGTCAATCGACAGGTCATCCTATCGCTCTCGCAAATACCGGGTCTTCAACACCGATCTTCAATGCTATCAATTACGTCGTATCACTATTCGGAATGGGTAATCCGAATAACGAGCGCAATAAATTTAAAAATAAGTGTGCATTCAAATTCAAGCAAATCACAACAAATACCTTTCAAAGGTAAATATTGATAGTCGGTTATTGAACTATCAATGGATATGCACACATCACCAGATTCCAAATAATTTTCCAAATTATTTATTTCCCAAAAATATCTTTACAAGATAAATAATTTTCATACTTCAAAAATAAATCAATATTTATTTTTAAACAGATTCCACTTTCTTTTATAAATTCCATAGTGAATTTATATTCTAAAATATCTATGCATATACGATTTCAATTATTCATTTCAATTTATCTTCAAAAAGATAAATTCTCAAAATATTCACTTTATATTGGAAAACATTTCCATACTTACTTATTAAGTAATTTTCAATCCATTTATTTTCAATACTTGGAAAATATTCAATATACTTAAATCGAGATTAAGTATATATTTCATTCTTTAAGGAAATCATTCTCTTAAACATATTTATTTGGGCCAAAACGAATGTTGCGTAAAACATCGTTACGACAACCCAAAATCACTAGTATAGGGATTCGAAATTAAAATAAATATATAAATCCCAATACTATACAAAACATTTCCTTTCGGAAATCATTTATTATAACAACAGTGTTGTAGTCCATTATTTCCTTCTATTTCTCGAAAACGTCTATTTCAACAATGAATGTTGAAATCTATGGTTTCGAATCTTAACATATTTTAAAACATCGTTTGATCGTTTTAATTCTATTTCAAATATCACATCCAAAACATTTTCTTTAACATATTATTCACTATTCAAAAACGTGAATATACTACGTTAATCAATTTCATCCTTTTATTCATTTTACTTTAAAGGAGTATTCATAGTCAAAAACATGAATATAACTCCATTAATAGGTTTTCAACAATTTACTTATCAAAATAAGTCGTTTGCGGATTTATAAAACTATGTTTATAAATTTCATTTCTATTTGTTTTATAACTACTTCCTTTATAAATTCCTTATTATCCTATCTCAATTCATATCTCAATTGATATACTAGAATTTCATACTATAAGTCAAATACTTATAAAACAATTATTTTACAAAATCGTTCCTTTAAACTTCATAATTATAAATCCTATAACTTATAAGATTCATTTATTTACCCAAACATATTCTTTATTAACTTAACAAAATTTATAAATCTTACTATTTATAAATTTCATTTATAACTTCACCATTTCTAATTTTATAATTTCCATCCACTTATGCAATCCATTTTCACTTCATTCAAACACTTATAAAAACTTGTTTTATAATTTCAATATTTCAATTTATAAATATCCATTTATAAATCTTTTATATAAATCAATTCATATTAATATTTCAAAACGTCTTTAAAGTCCTTTATCATTTCATCGTTTTGATTTATAAAATAATTAAATTTCATAAATCCTATTTTTAAACTTTTCACAATAAATTCTAAAATCCCAATTTAACTATTTTATAAAATCATTAACCCCATATTTTCAATAATCAACTTTTAACTATATTTCTCAAAAACCATAATTTTTATAACATAAAAATTATAACGTTATTTATTTATAATGGATCAATTCCAAAAATATTTTATAAACGTTTTCTTTCAAAAATCACTTTAAAAATCATTTTAAAATTCCAAATTTGGTCCAATGATGCTACATACCAAATAGTCAATCACGACAACAACGATATCATATATCGATATGATAGTCCATCAAATATCAAAATATCTGGAATCAAATAAATACTGTTGAGGAATCCAGTTGGATCCCTCCAACCTGTTTTCCTGCATCCACAAACATTAGCACAATACCAATTCCGCTAAAGTACGGAATTATCGCGGTATATGGGATTTAAAATATTATCCGCTTAATAGACGGCGCAATAGGGTCTCATCCGCTATACAAATGCGGGAAATCAATAACTGCAATATATACATATGCCAATATATATATATTGCTATTATATATAATACCAATTTCACTGTTTATGAAATATGCACGGTATATGTTTTTAATAAATAACATCCGCTTACTAACGGCGCATAATGTCTATTTTAACAATCAATAGATATCAATCATCATTCAAACATGCATTCAGGTATTTTAAATCTAACTATTTAAAATTAAAATCGAAACCGATTCGATTGAGTGAGAAGTTCTCACCTTGATTTCAATTTCGTTTTAGCGATTTATTTCGAATAAAATTAAACGGACGTTTAATTTTACTCAAACTTCTCACTAACTCCAAACGACTCCAATCCAATTTCATCCCGTAGTGCTCGTCCATACGATTCCAACGCAACTGGTTTCGCGCATTTTCGACCTCGTATGAAAAAGATATGCATTTTACAAATTTATACGAATTTTTATAACTAAATTATACAATTTTCTTTAATAAAATTTAAACCTATCAATATTGGCCGTAGATCTCACGTTGCTTGCATCTGGTCCATGCACTTCATCTTCTCACGCGCTTCATCTCTCCCAGGTAACCGAACCCACGGCCGCCACCCTAGCCCTAATTCACGCACCAAGCACGTTGACTTCAACCTCGATCGAACACCACCACTCCATAGCTCACTTCGTGCTCGACACTCGGCTGCAACATGGGTGAGCTCGGCCCCTCCATTGCATGGGAATTCGTGCTCCAACCATGAACGAACACGGACGCGTCTGCCCCTCTACGCTCCACCGTCCCCATCTCCACCGTTAGATCTACTAGAACACACTGCCCTCTTCCATTTGCTAGTTGAAAACTTCTCGAAACTATGCTTAGATTTGAAGGAATTCGAGGAGGAACGAGAAGAGGTGCTGGCCATTCAGCATGGTAGTGGCGGCGGCTGTAGAATTAGGGTTTTATATTTTTTTTTATTTGTGTGAAGAGAGGGGCTATTTATAGGAAATATCGAACACTATTCATTCCGGAAATTCCGAACTCCGATTCACGCGCCGAAACCAGCGTTTCTAGGGTTTACCCCGTGTTCCGGACACAACGGAACAGGTTTCGAAAGCTAATTCGGACATCTGCGCGAGTTATGGAAATAAATGTTCAATTTAAATTAAACTGATTTAAACGATTTTCTAGGCGTTTTAATTTGTACCGGACAAACGGTAAATCCGATTGACATGAAATTTGAAACCATACAGTAATATCACATTACGGATCCAATGAAATTAGTTTCGTCGAAATCCGAGACTTTTTGAAAAATGGCTATTTTAACTCGTCAAATTAATATTAAAACAATTTCGATGCGTTTCGAGCTGCCACGATCAAACGATAACTCCAATTGCTACGAAATTTGAAATCCGATAATAACTAACTATTACGGATCCAATGAAATCGGTTTCGTCCAATTTTGAGACTGTTCAAAAATTGACTATTTTCACTAGTCGATTAAATATTAAAATATTCAATTTTCACAAATTAACTTTTAATTCGATTTTAAAAGTTCTAAAATATCGTTCTAACTCCTATATGATAAAATAAAATTTTACAAATCATTTTCAATCATATTTAACTCAATTTTCAATTATTTCCATAATTTAACATATTAAATTATCGATTTAATTTATTCAATTAAATCTAATTATTCGAAATAAAATTTATTCGACTTATAAATTCACTTATTAATATTTAAAATTAATTAAATATTCAATTTTTAATTACTAAAAATCCTGGGTCGTTACAAATGGATGGAATGAAATGGGATTTATGTAAATGTATACTAGGTTTTACATCAAATGGAAGTTATTTGTAATAAGTGGATGTAAATATTGAATCAATTTATGAAATAAATCTAAAGGTTATGTTTGGTTGGAACATAGGCGAATGAAATCAGTAGTATGGAAATAAATGCCAACATTGATTTTAAGTAATAAAGGCTTATTTATATGACTAAGAGTAACGGTAATGTTTATTTAGGTTACCTATTTATTGAGACGGTAAATTGGAATTGGGGATAAATTGAAAAAAATGTAATTAAATATTACATTTGTGTGAAATGTAATATAATGGTTAGGAGTTGTTAGAATGAGCATATTAAAGTATTGAATGGGGAAACCAAGGTGACTAAGTTTATATAGTACCATTGAACTTAAAAAAGATTTGAATTAAACGAATCAATTGATATATGTTTTATTCTTTAGTATGTGCATAAAATTTGAAAAGCAAATAGCAATCAAAGAAAATTAGGCAGTACGTTATTTGGAAATTTAATAAATACATTAAGGAAATGTAATATAATTCACTGTAAATTATACCTAAAATGTCAATTTATTGAATAGCAAGATATTAAATCAATAAATAGATTTATTGAGATTTCAATTTATAAATTAATAACATTTAATGTGGAATCAAGTACAATTAATTGACTTAATTTGTGTAGTTAGGGTAGTTTTGATTTGTCATTGAAGTTTGTTAATTCTATAAGATGCAATCAATGTTAATTTTATTTATAATATGACGATTGGGTGATTTAAGAAGTGAAAAACCAAGATTTATTAATTTATTTGAAATTTGAGATTCAATTAGTGGATTAATTGCAAATAAGTGAAATTTAATATTAAACTATTAAGTTAATGGAAATTAAGAGGAAATTTGAGAATATTAATGCAATAGCTACAAACCAATGTGAATTGCATACTTTGGATAATAATAGATGGAATAATGGAATGAAAAGTGAATTTAATAGAATTTATTTGAAATTTTATTTATAATTTTGAATTTAATGAAATTGAGGATTTGTATTGAAATTTATAAATTAATCTCTCTAAATTGACAATTAAATTTGTTTAAATCATTATAAATGATTAATAAGTTAAAAATGTTGAAATTTGTCGGTTATTGAAATAAAATTTGAAAATTTGATTTACTTAATTAATAATCTTATTTATTTAATTAATATAAAAATAGCCATTTTGGCCACTGACTCAGATTTCAAAGAAACCAGTTTCATCGGATCCGTAACGGTGAATTGTTGTAGGATTTCAAGTTTCGTATCGATCGGACTTGTCGTTTGATCGTACGGACTCGAAACGCCTTGAAATTTATGAAATTGAAATCAATTTGAAAAATATTGATTTTAGCATAACTTCTTCATATGATGCAATTTGGAACTGAAACCTTTTCCATTGCGTTTAAAATATTTAAAAACATCTATTTTGAATATGGGTTGATCCAATTTCGTTTCGAAGTCAGAACGGGTTTTTTGGGCCAATTATCGTTCAGCACGTTTATAATTCAGATCCACCTGTCTATTCCAACTTTATCTATAAATACCCTGCTAAACCTTAGCCTACGCCTATTCTCATCTGTCTGCGTGTAAAATTTCAACGGCTCCTCCTCTTCCTCAATGGATGCAAACCCTAGATCCAATTGCAAATTTAAAAATCTAATGAAAATCCAAACTCCTCAGAAAAATTCAAAAAATATATATATTGAAGCTCTCAATTAGCGTTGTCTCCTGGTGGAATTCGTTTTTCAATCCGAGTTATCGTTTGCTCAAAAAGTGATCGTTTATTCTCAGTCGTTCATTGACCATCGACCAACTTTGCCTGATCGAAAAATCGAAGTTGTTGGGTTGTGGAGATTCGAGAGAGGAGTTCATCGGTGCGATTTATAAGGGAAGTTAACGGCTAGATCTGCAAATTTAATTGGATTAGGGTTTCACGAAGGGGCGGCGGCTGTGCATTTTAAGGGCGAAGTTTGGCGATGGATCGAGTGTCGCGTGGCATGGGGGAGGCCGGGGAGGCGGCGCGGCGGTGTCTGGGTGTGTGCGACATGACGCGCGGCGGCTGTAGGCGCAAGATGAAAGGGTACGGCGGTGCTTGCGAACGAGATGCGTATCGGCCTGGGAATATTTTCACGTGGAAGAAATTGCATGTTTGTCTGTTAGTAGGGTGACGTGTCCAAGAGAGTAAGCTGTGGTTAGTTTAATTTAATTTTAATTTTAATTTCAAGTGTTAAAATCTTAATAACTTTCTCATACGAACTCCTTTTTACGCGAAATTTTCCTTGTTAGGATCGTAATGGAATTCCAGACTTTTTGACGCTGGTTAGGAATTAGGAGACTATTGGAATTTTGGATCTAAATTGAATTTAAATTCAATTTAAATTCAAAAGGTGAGTGTTTTAACTCACTCACAACTTCTAAATTTCTTATGTTTGTTAAATTGATTTATGATGTGTTTAAAAATTTATGTATAGCTGTTTGGCATATATTTCATCATTATCTCAGTTAAATTGCATTCATTTAATTTACTTGTTATTAAATTCATTATTACATATTAACTATCAGTTAAATTGTTATTCATTTTTATAGAAACTGCCAGTTAAACAGTTATAATTTATTTTTGAATATAAACTGATAGTTGGTACCTGTTATTATCACCTTTTATATATTGATGTATTGTTTGAATTTGGATGATGATTGTGATAAATAATTGATGGTTGATATTGGATGAATGGATGCTATACTTATATTGTTATAAACTGCAAGTTATTATGCATTTTCATCTCATTCGGAATTGCGGTTTGAAATGATATATAACCATAATTTTTATTTTTTTAAATTACGGATCGAAATGATAAATATCCGTATCACTTGACCATAGGATAGAAAATTTTATACAGACACCGCGGTATCTATATAAAAATATTTTGAAATGATTTCTATGGTTTTGTAAAGGAATATACGGGTTATATAAATATTGATTTTGATGTTATATAAACGGTAAATGTATATTTTGATTCTAGCTATATATAAATATGCTTTGAAATATAAAATAAGCCCAATATTAAAGTTTGATTATTTTATATAATATGGTTAAATGAATATTGATTTTTAAGATTATATAAATATTACTTTTATATATATAGTTAAATTCATGTCTTTAACTATGTATGAATTTGGTGAATAACAAATAGTTTAATAATGGAGTTGGTTTTTATTTAATAAATAGAGTTAAGTGATAAAAATTATACTTTAATATAAAAGTTATGAAGATTTAAAATAAATTAAGATTTGAAGGTAAATTGGAGATTTATTTGAAATTTAGAGGTATTCAAGAATTTAACTCCATAAGTTGATGTAAATGTATTAAGCTTGAAATTCTAAAAGATATGATATTTATAACTGGGTTTTTCCAAGATTGAATTAAATGAAGACTTGTAAGATAAATGAATTGATGGAAATATTTAGTTATTGGAAATTGAGTTTATTTAAACGATTATGAATTTATTGTGCAAATTTTCAAAACTAAAAAAAATAGGACATTGAAAGTTTGAAATATATGGAAATTTAAATGGTTTATTGGGGAATTCAAATCTGTATGTGGAATTGATTGGAGAAATTTAAACACTAATTTGCTTTATAAAGTAATTTATATTTAAACCATTTAAGTACTGAAAATTTTGTTTCGAAGCTATGGATTAAGGTATATTTTTTTAAAAAAGTACTATGATTTTTGAAAAGGATATATGTGAAATAAATGATATCATATTGATTTGGTTTAAAAGGGAAATGATATCGAAATTATATGGATTTGAAATGAATATTTTATTCTGGTTTAAAGTACAATTTTTTTTTAAAAGACCACGGTGTTATAATAACGTTTGGTTGTTGAAGAGACCGGGATCGGAAGTTGTCATACTCTCTACCAACTCCGAAAATCATTTTAACAACCGTGTACGCGGTGGAGATTCCAGAATGAAGTAGGATGGTGGCGGCGTTTCCTTTGAGGTAAATACATGGACCCAACTCCGTGAGTTGGCATAAGGTGGCTAAAACAGGAGCGATTCTCGGGCCAATTGAGGTAGCACCTTTGATCGGACACATCCCTTCGATTTTATACTTTGACTTTTGGATTGATTCGGTGGCCACTTTTGATTTTCTTTTTAGGGGTGTGGCTCGAGGTGGGCGGTAGCTGCGGCTACGTGTTACCACCAGCCCGGATGCATAATTGGTATATCTACCCTGGCATTGCCTAGTTATGCCGTGTCACCTACCCTATCGCGCCTTGTACGAGTTTGGTTTTGTTCCGTAGCCCGTGGAGTATTTAGGGTAGTCTCCCGATCTGGAGATGCGCTGATACTGGACGGACTACTGGGACTATTATTGTGTTAAGGGGGAGATTGGGTAACTCCTTAACGCTATTTAAAATTAAGTTTATTTTACAATTAAACACTATTATAATAGCGAAATATACTACATAGTAAATAGTTTAACGGATCTTTAGGAGATGTAAATCCCGATCATCTCTTGAGTTACTTCACTCATATTTATTTCTGTTTATTTAACTCACATAAGATCTTTTAGTTCTGACTCGAGTGTTTTGTTTTTCAATTCGCTCAGGTCAGTCCGAGCATTTCAGAATCGAAGACTTTATTTCTGGAGGACGAAGACGAAGATTTCATCATCATCATTATTATATATTATATGGTTCAACTACACTGTATTCCGCTGCATTGATATTTATTGGTATGTGAACTCTGATATTTATTGTATAAAGAAGAATCAAATGTTTGTAAACAGTTTTATGAACTATATATTTGATTATTATATTTTATCCCTCTATGGTGAGATCCTGTTTGTTTTATTTCTTTCTTGTTTTTCTAATTTACCCCATAACAATCCGCCCTTTTGTTTGTTTTAAGTCTGGCATGTGTGGTTTATCTTCGATTTAAAGCGTGCGAAAAGGCGGGACCGTTACATTTAACAAGTTTATTTTTAGCTAATTTATTAATAGTATTGATGTTTATGTGACAAAATCTTTTGTATCATAGCCAAGAATCATTTTCTGTAGCTACTAAACACATATTTGTGTTGTAATTTATATTCATATTTAAAATAAAGATATATTTATCTCTTATACCTTCAAAAATTAAATTTTGATTTTTATCAAAAATATTACATTTATTTTCTGAAAAAGATATATTAAAACATTTATCACATAACTGACTTATACTCAAAAAATTATGTTTTAAGTTTTTAACTAATAGAACATTAGTAATGAGAGGTGAGTTAGAGATACCATTATTTCTCACATCGCCTTTGCCGATGACATAACCTTTCGAATTATCTCCAAAAGTGACTGATCCTCCATTTGAGTAGACTATGTTTATTAACATGTCTTTATCACCAGTCATGTGTTTTGAGCAACCACTGTCTAGAATCCATTTTCTTCTCTTTTTAAGTGGTACCTGCAAAAAACAAAGATTAAGATGGTACCCACTTTTCTTTTTAGGGTCGTAAGAGTTAGGTCATAGGAAACCAAACCCAAGAAGGTTCAGAATTTCCTTTAAAAATATAATTCTTATTTTTATGAACAATTTCCATTAGTGTTTTGATATGTTTATTCCCGATCAAGTTATTATTTGTTTTAGGAATCCATATTTTAATAGTTTTAACATTTTTAGAATCTGTTTTCTTTAAATCTTGCTTAATTTTGTTTTTAAACTTATTTTTAAACTTTTCAAGTTTCTTTGGTTTTTCAATTTTCTTATATCCTAAACCCATTTTATTTGAAGTTGACTGAGAATTTTCTATTATTTTAGAAAGATTTTCTCGTCCTTTATTAAAATTGAAAATATTTTAATTAGTATCTTCTAGCTTGGTTTTAAGACTAAAATTTTCTAATTCTAAAACTTTAGTGCTAGATTTTAAATCATTTACTTCAACTGATAAATATCATTTTTATTCTTCTGAATTTCTAATTCCCGAGTTATCATAAAAAGTTGAGAGGCTAAATTAGAATTAGATTCTTGAGATTTTTCAAATTCTTCTTCGAGAATTTTCTTTTCATCTCTAAGCATACTAATTTCTAATTCAGATCTATTTAGTTTTCCTTGTAACTCCTTATTATGTTTCTTAGTCTGTTTTACAAAATCTACTAGTTCAGAATTAAGTTCAACTAAATCTTCAAAACTTAGTTCACTTACATCATCATTTGTAGCCATAAAGCATACATTTGCTTACTCTGTGTCACTATCACTGTCGCTTTCTGATGATGAAGAATATGAATCAATCCATGTTACAAAAAATGCTTTCTTCTTGAAATTGTTCTTCTTGAATTTGATTTTCTATTTTTCTGGACAATCTTTCTTCATATGACCCTTCTTATGACATTCATAACATTCCATGACAGATGATGATGGTTTATTGCTATTATTGTTGCTAAAATTATTTTTGTAACTCTTTCCCTTGTTATTCTTTTTGAATTTCAAAAACTTTTTGAAATTCTTAGCAATAAATGCCATATCCTCTTCATCTGAGTCAGAGTCATCTTGTTCTGCTTGAAATGCTAGATTCTTCTTATCTTGTGCTTGAACTTTCTTTGCTTGCAAATTTACTTCATATGACATTAGATTTCATCTTAACTCTTCTAGTTTCATAGATGAAAGATCGTTAACTTCTCAATAGCTAGGACCTTTCTTTCCCATTCATCCGTTTAAGAGTTTAGGATTTTTGATACTATATCAAAATCAGAGAATTTTTCTCCTAGTGCCAATAGTGAATGATATATATCTTGAAATCTAGAATACATGTCATTTATATTTTCATTTGATTTCATTTTGAAATTTTGAAACTGATTTTTCAACATTGAAATTTTGCTTTGTTTGACTTTGTTAATTCCTTCATGAGTTACTTTTAGAATTCTCCATATCTCATAAGCATTTGTGCACGTACTAACTCTATTATACTCATTTCTGTCTAATGCACAAAATAGAATATTCATTGCTTTTGCATTTGTAGTAGCATCAGTTTTCTGTGCAGCAGTCCAAGTTGAAAAATCTTCTGTTGGAGTAGTATATTCATTTTGAGTAATGTTCTAAGTTCCAAAACCATTAGATTGCATAAATATTCTCTTTTTAGTTGACCAGTAATTATAATTCATGCCATTGAATAGTGGAGGTCGTGTAGTAGATTGATCTTCAATAAAACTAGTGTTTGTGACAGTGCTTGTGATATTGTTATTTTCCATATTAACTAATAACAAATTATCAAATAACCGTGTTATGGTTATAGGATGACCTTGCTCTGATACCAAATAAAAGTGGCTACTGTATGGCTAGCTATCACTTAGGATCGTGTAATATGGAAAATTATTAAATCTAAATGCGGAAATAGATGATAATAGCAAAGTAAATAAAATGAGCACACCAGGAATTTTTATACTGGTTCGAACTTTCCGTTCTACGTCCAGTCCCAGACTTTCCTCTGGAATTTCTCACAATAACCCTCTCTTAACCTGGAGGAATAGGTATACAACATCTGAACAACCGAACATGATTTTTCCGCCTCTAACAACCGAAAGAGGACTTTACCCGCCTGAACAACCGAACATGACTTTAACTGTTTCAATAGAATTGCTTTGACACTATGTTTTATTAATAATACTAATTTGTCTTTGATAGTACAACCTTCCTATAATCTTTCCTTAAGTATATATGTGTGTATAAAGATTTAGAAAGGAAAATATTGCTTTGAATCAAAGAATAAGTTAATTGATTCAGAGATTCAAGCAATATATGAAAGTTGTGATCGCTTTTTAGAATACAGAGATAGTAGAAAGTAAGATCAGAAAGTAATTAGAATTTTTTTTTGATTTGTAAAGTGGATTTTGTGTGTTTATATAATAGTTAAAGAGGTATAACCGTTCATGAAGAGTTCTGATCAACAGAAGCATCCATACCTCTTCATATTAGAACGTGACTCATGGCAAAAGAAAGTGTCCATTCAGAAAAAAATAGCTATTGGAAGAAGTCAGTCGACTGACCCAAAACGATCGGTCAACTGAATATTCAAAGTTTTTAAAAACAGAGCGTTTCTGTGCACCTGTAGAGGTTCAGTCGACTGGCCATATACGGTCAGTCGACTGACCTGACAGTCAAAGCACAATTTTCACATATTTTAAAAAGTTTAAAGTTTTAAAACAACTTAATTACTTGAAGATAGATTTTAACATTTCTAAGGCCAAAAAACTTCAATAAATCAACATACTATACGCAGTTTTGTAGCCTTGTCTCATTTTGTAGTTTGAATAGCCTAATTCCTTTTCTTTTTGTCGCTTATCCATAGAGTATAATTCATTGCTTTGTCATGAATCAAAAATATGTGATTCAACATAAAAAACTTTTCTTTTTAAACCCAAACTATCTTATACTTATTTTTCAACTATTTTGAAAATTGATTTCCATTTTACAACAATTTTTCATCTGTTTTACAAATTAATTACTATTTTATAACTATTTTGCAACTATTTAACTATTTTATAACTATGTTATAATTAATTAAATATTCTTCAGCTATTTTACAACTAATAACTATTTTACAACTACTTATCTATTTTATACTTTTCAAGCTATTTTCTAAATTCAAGTTGGTCAGAGTGCAAACTGTTTATAATTGAAGTGATAACCCAAATGGAAATTTAAGAAATTGTGAATAGATGAATAGAATCAAAATGAAGATAAATACGTAGGATGTACATATATTATTCTATTCGCATAACGATTTGATCCAGATTCGAGCATAGAATTTCGAGATAGTATATCGATCCGAGTTGGGATTTCTCACTCAAATTTCGACGGCGAACCCTGGATATGGATTTTCGATTGGTTTTGGATTCTCTATCATAGTTATGGCTATGCAAGGAGAATGACGGTTTCTGATCAAGAAAATCAGATCCGAGTACGCACTAGGAAGTCGGGTGGACAATACTAGTTCGGAAGTGAAATTGTGTGATCGAGTGAGCGATCAGATTTGACATTGCGTACGGATGATATATGTATATCGTACGTGCTAGAATGAAATTAATATTGGAAATTTTGAAAGGAAAAGTAAAAATGATTTTGAAATGGAAAGTATATTTTGAAAAATATATTATGAATAAAAGTGGAAGTTTGGATTTCACTGTAACTGAAATTTATTTTATAAGAAGGTAGGAATGTGGCAAGTAAATTTATAAAAGAAATCAAACTTGAATATTTTATTTGGAATAATAAAAGTTATATATATATATATATATATATATGAAAAGTTATATATATATATATATGGAATTTATATAAGTTTGAAGTGATCCAAAGATTTTTCAAGATTTTATATATCAATTTATATAAATGAATTTATGAGAATGATTTTGGGAAAAGGGTTTTGCAACCTATGGATTTTGGAAGGCTTTTGATTTTTGAAAAAAAAAAATCAATTTTGGGAATTTGGAAAGCAAGTTTGGAACTACCGATTTGAGATATCGATTTTGTGTAAAGGACATTTTTATGTGAATCATAAAAAGTATGATTTGAAAAATACTATATATGTATAGCATAAAATGTTTTGAGATTGGCTTTGGGAAAAAAAGTGCTCCCATGAAATGAACTTCTTAGGAGATCCATGGGGTGGTTCTGCCTTGAGCCCTAAGGGGGGTTCTAAATTGGATCTTGGGAGGAAGTCCAGACAAAATGAAGTTCCTAAGGATTTAGTGTGGGTAGAAAAAGTCGAGGGCGCTGATGCCTACAGAGATATTTGGGTTATGCGGTGACGACAATGAAACACGATGTCACTACGATCTACTACGGACCATAGCGCAAGTCGTGTGGCAGTGAGTGCCAACGGTCTATGTTTGATTTCACTGGGAGGGCGACGTAACATCAGGAGACTACGATCTATGAAGACATAGCGAAAGTCGTGTGGTAGTGAGTGCCTACGGGCTACATTGGGACTCGACTGATGTAGTCTGCCATCTGTCTAGGGAAGTTTCATTTGGCAGCAAAATTCAAGGGTGCTGATGCCTACAGTTAAATGGGTTTTTGCCATGATGGTGACGTAAAACCTGGGTGTAGCTGCAATCTGTGGCGGGTTCCATGGTATAATCGAGGGGGGCAGGGTGCCTACTGTTTTCTATTGTTTTGCCGGGATGGCAACGTAACCATCGGGCTAATTGCGACCATGGAGGGGGTGATGATTTCTAGAGCATTCTCACCAAAAATGTTTTCTATATTTTAAAAAATGTTTTTTTATATTTTTAAAAATGTTTTCCAAGTATTTTCACTGGGTGTTGAAAACGGGTCTGCTAAGTACTTATAGATTTTCAGTCCTACGCCTAATCAACGTATGACCGAATTTCTGTGAGAACAAGGATGAACTTGTTGAGATATCGAGTTATAAAAAGTATTTTTATAAAAGTTATTTTGGCAATAGTATGTAGATTTTAAAGTATTATAAAAAATTTAAATAAAAAGAGTTAAAAATGTTTAAAGGATAACTTAACTGATAAATAACAGTATAATTGGACGAAAAGTTCTAAAGGGGGGAGGAATGTAATAACCCGAATTTTTGGACATCCGTTAATTGGATAATTAACTGATTTTAACTATTGAAACACTGATTTATAAGTTGAATAAATAATTCTGATAATAAAAATATATATCTGGATAAATATAAATTTGATAATCTCCTGATATAATTATTTAAATTGGTAGAATTTTTCTTTTCAAAAACAAACAAAAAAATTGTGTTTATTTATGTATATATATAAAAAGATTTGTAAATAGAATTTGGATTTGAAATTCAAAAATAAATATTTAAAAATTAATTGGATTTAAAAACCCTATAGATAAATATTTATTAATATTAGATATAATAGTTTTAGTTGAAAAAGATTAATAAAAAGTTTAAATACTTTTTCTGTTAAATTTATACATGATATGAATATAGTTAATATAAATAGAAAATGAATTAATTGAAAATATAATACAAAAATTATATAACACATATTAAATAAATTTAATAACATGAGATAAGACATGTGTAACATTAAACACATGTATTTAACAAGTGTAAACCATATAATAAGGAATTAAACAAGTGTAACCTAATTGTGACATGAAAATACAAGTGTCCATTTTTAGTTTCTTTATTTTTATTTAATAAAAATAAGAACATGGCTATATATGTATCCATACTTCTCCTCTTCTCATTTTCTTAGTTAATTCAAAACTAAAACCTAACAACTAAAAATCAAACCAGAAATAAAAGAAATTTTATACAAACTAAATCACACAACTACTTCAACCTGAAGCTTAAATCAAAATCAAAACTTATAAAATCAAAAGCAAACAATAAGCTCAAAACCTGAAGCAGTAGATTCAAGTTCAGTTGCAAATCAAAAGCATGCAAGTTCAATTCAGTTTTATCAAGTCTCAGTTTTCAAATTCAAGTAGTAATTTAAAGATCAAAAGCACTTCCAGGTTTCTCAAAAGCCCTGGCTTCTCTGTTTCCTTAAACATGTGAGAAAACTACCCTTTAACATCTCAAATCTATCTGTATCTTGATCTGTATGTAATGATCATTGAAGTTTGGATGTAGAAATTTGCTTACATGTATATGTATACATGAAAATGATGTATGCATGTCTAGAAACAAGGACATTTGCTCTGTTCTAGTTTACGGTGTTTAAATCAAATTCAAAACCAAAATCTCTTTACCCATTCTGCTTTAATTTAAAAAAAAATATGTTTCGATTAACATGATTTAAGTTTGAGAAAATATTTTTAAGTAAAATTAGTTAAAGCATTTTGTAGAAATTAGAAAATACAGTAAAACTGAATACATGTTGGAAATTCAAGCATCACGGTTTCTTGTTTCAATTATATCATCTTGCTCGTTTTCAAAAAAAATGATTTTTAAAAGTGGAATCATGATTTTTAAGTTTGTATTCGTGGTGAAATTACGAGATGAACGGGAATTAGTTTTTTGTCGAATTTTGATGATCGATGAAGATATAATCCTCGGGATTGTGGCTGGAGGTAGCGGGGAGGTTGACGAACACGACAAAAATGGTCTGAGGTTTTCCTGACCACCATGGTGGTCGAACGAGGACGATTTAGGGCTTAATCCCTAGTTTTGATCAATGATAGATTTGGGCTGCTGTATCATCGTGAGGCACCGAAGTAGATCGGTGCAGGGGGAAACGAAGCGTGGGTTGTAGACGAAGCTCTGGACGCGATTGCATGATTTCTGATGGCCGAAGGTGGCAGTTCAAGGCAATCTTGGGGGATCCAGTTTTGTTTCAGCGGTACCATGGCTGGTCAATTTTTATTTCCAGTTAGTTTAGAAGTTCTGGGTGGTCGTGATGCTCGAGCTGGTCAACGATGATCTATGGGTGGTAGAGGTGATGGTCGGAGATGCTTCGACCATGTGTGCACGTGCACAAAGTATCAAGTCTGGGCTTTGTTTGCTGATGGATTTGAAGATTGTGGTCTCGAGGAAAAGCTTGGGAAAAAGATATGTTGGCTTGGGTTTTTGATCGTGTCATTCGCGAGTGTTTTCTGGGAACAAGTTTTAAGTTTTAAAATAAAATAGAAGGAAAAAAAAGGAAGAGGAAGTTTTTCTCGGGAATGGTCTCAGGGGAAAGACGAGATAACTCGGGTTTTGTCTCGAGTACGTGATGTTGCAGTTTTCAAACTTTAAAACAAAAATCAACTTTAAAACATTTCTTAATCAATTCTTTTAAATAATTATTTTATTTAAGTATTGATTAATTGAAGGTTTCAAAATAGATTATTTTAAAATTTATTAAATTATTTATTTATGCGACCGTTATTATAATTACTTCTTTAAGTTATTTAAACAAATATAAAAATGTAATTAGGAAGATCAATTACAAAAGGTAAAATGTTTTTAATTAACTCAAAGGTCTTAAGATAATTCATGTGTTAATTAAATTATTCTCAAAGGTTTAAATGTAAAAGTAATTAATTTGCGTAATGAAAAGTTTTCAAAGTAAATGTTAAAAAAAAGTAAATCGTTAACAAGTTTTTTTAAAAAAAAAAAAAAAAAAAAATTGGAAGCAAAATTTAGTTAACAAAGTTATTAAGCAAGTTGTTCAACAAAGTTTTCAAGCAAGTTCAAAGATTAAAATTCTTAAAGTTAAATGTTTTTTAAATTGTTTTGGTATTGAATAATTGAATATTAAGTTAATTATTTAATTAAATCTCTAAGTATTTTCAAAATTAAAGGATGTGATTAAGTAATTAATTAAGATACATGAATTATCTTAAAATTTATTAAGGTTATAAGTAATTGAAGGATAATTACATAATGTAATATTAAAGGGTAATTAATTAATGTAAGTAATTAAAGGATCATTAATTAATATAAGTAACTAAAGGTTAATCATTTATGTGAATGATTAAATGATTAAAGAATAATTAATTAATTTCAATAATTAATTAAATGGTTTAAGTGGTGTTAATTAAGCAAGATTTAAAGGTAATTAATTTATCTTGTAATTTGGATGATAAATAAATCTTGCTTATGGATGATTAAATTATATTGAATGTTTGGATTAATGTCCCCAGTCTGATAATTTGTGATGTTCTGTGATATGATTTGTTTGGTTGAACTGGAGTAATGCGGATTATTTATTAGTTATGTATTGTTGTGTAAATGTGACATCATGTATTTAAATTTAAATTGTCTTCACTTAAACAACTTGGGTTAAGATGACATTGGATTCGAAGAGACCGGGGTCCGGTATCAGCAAATACTCGAATCCACTTCGATTAGCAAATCTACAATAATTCTTTATAGATATGTTTTTGAAATCAAATAGGCTGGAAAGGAATAATTTAAGTAACTGACCATTTAAACTAAGTACCACTTTTAAATATTGTTTGATAATAAGTGATTGACTATAACCAGTTAAGAACTCGTAGTAAGGTACAAGTTACCCTGGTATTCAAATAAGTTATATAACTTAGAATTTCAGATTATATGGGTTTATTCACGCTGGTTTCCAGGCTGACCCGGGTGTTACTTTATTGTAATGCTCGGGTCAAACCGAGTATTACATATTTTGAGGTTAGGACGTTGTGGAGCTCAGGAGGCGAGCTGGATGGTAGGAACGTATGGAGTATATTCCGCTATGTATTAGAGTTGTATTATTTGTTTTCTTAGACAAGTTGTTACAACTGTCCAGTTTATGTATGAATGGTTGTACTCTGATGTATTGTATGTAATTTGACAGATACAGCTTTTCTTTGTATAAATGCTATTATTTGGTATTATATTTTGATCCGCTGCGAACGTGAGATTCTGTGTTTTATTTTCTGTTCTTCTTCTACATCTTTTCTTCTTTCCCCTAACAGATTTGAGATTTCCGGCATTCGATTGCTCGACACTTCTATAGTGAACGTATTAGTGTCGAATCCTCGAGGTCGAAAGTTTCGAGTCATTACAAATTTCAAATTCTTTTAATAATTAAAATATAACTCCTTTGATAAAAGTTGTAACGACCCAGAATTTTTGATAATTAAAATTTGAATATTTAGTTAATTTTAAATATTAATAAGAGAAATTTATAAGTCAAATAAATTTTTATTTGAATTTTTGGATTTAATTGGATAATTAAATCGATAATTTAATATGTGAAATTATGGAAATAATTGAAAATTGAGTTAAATATGATTGAAAATGACTTGTAAAATTTTATTTTATCATATTGAAGTTAGAATGATATTTTAGAACTTTTAAAATTGAATTAAAAGTTAATTTGTGAAAATTGAATATTTTAATATTTAAATCGACTAGTGAAAATAGTCAATTTTTGAACAATCTCAGAATTGAACGAAACCAGTTCCATTGGATCCGTAATAGTTAGTTATTACCGGATTTCAATTTTCGTGTCAATCGGAGTTACCGTTTGATCGTGGCAGCTCGAAACGCATCGATTTATTTTTAATTTAAATTTGGCGAGTGAAAATAGCCATTTTTCAAAAATCTCGGATTTCGACGAAACCAGTTTCATCGGATCCATAATGTGATATTATTGTTAGGTTTCAAATTTCGTATCAATTGGATTTACCGTTTGTCCTGTACAAATTAAAACGCCTAGAAATCGATTTTAATCGGTTTAATTTAAATTGAGCGTTTGTTGCCATAACTCGCACATACTTCCGAATTAGCTTTCGAAACCTGTTCCATTGTGTCCGGAACGCGGGATAAACCTTAGGAACGTCAGTTTCGGCGCGTAAATCGGAGTTCGAAATTTCCGGATGAATAGTGTTCGATTTTTCTTTATAAATAGCACCCACCCCTTCATAATTTAAAAAAAAAAAAAAAAAACCTAACCTAACCCTAGCCGCCAGTGAAGGATTGAATGGCCGAAATTGTCTTGATTTCATCTTCAATTATCTTTCAATCCACAAACCCATTCATGAAACTTCCAACTAAGAAATTGTAGAGTGTAGTGAGAGCTTCAAGTTGAACGGCTATGATCTAATACGATGCACCGAGGAGGGAGATAATGGCCTGCGTTCGGCCACGCTTGCGCACGGTTTTCGAGGCAAATGGGGGGCCGAGTTCAACTTGCTTCTGGCCGTGGGTAGCTTAGGTTGGGGGCTTCGCGATGGTGGTTGTATGATGAAGTATAGTCGAGAGATGAGGATGCAATATTAAACCCTAACTCAAGCATGATGGGTTCGGCCATATGCGTGTTGCCTGGGAGCAAATTTACGTGGGGAAGATGATAGGGGGGGACGGCCCAGATTTTCTTGAGAAGGAATGGACGGTGGATGAAGGATGTGGGTTTTATTTTTTTTAATTTATGTTATAAAATGTTATTAAAATCGTGTACAAACTTCAATAATTCATAACTTTTTCATACGAGGTCGAAAACGCGCGAAACCAGTTGCGTTGGAATCGTATGGACGAGCACTACGCGATGGAGTTGGTTTGGAGTCATTTGGAGTTAGTGAGAATTTTGGGTAAAATTAAACGTCCGTTTAATTTTATTCGAAATAAAAGCTGAAATCGAAATTTAAACCAAGGTGAGAACTTCTCACTCAATCGAATCAGTTTCGATTTTATTTTAAATAGTTAGATTTAAAATATTTGAATGTATGTTTGAATGTTGATTAATATCTATTGATTGTTAAAATAGACATTATACGCCGTTAGTAAGCGGATGTTATTTATTAAAAACATATACCGCGAATATTTCATAAACAGTGAAATTGGTATTATATATAATAGCAATATATATATTGGCATATGTATATATTGGAGTTATTGATTCCCCGCATTTTTTGTTTAGCGGATGAGACCCTATTACGCCGTTATTAAACGGATAATATTTAATAAGAACATATACCGCGATAATTTCGTACTGGAGCGAAATTGGTATTGTGCTAATGTTTTTGGATGCAGGAAAACAGGTTGGAGGGATCCAACTGGATTCCTCAACAGTTTTTATTTGATTTCAGATATTTTGATATTTGATGGATTTTCATATCGATATATGATATCGTTGTTGTCGTAATTGACTATTTGGTGTGTAGCATCATTGGACCCAGATTTTGGGGATTTTAAAATGATTTTTAAAGTGATTTTAGAAAGTATACGTTTTATAAAAAAATTTTGGAATTGATCCATTTTAAATAAATAAACGTTATAATTTTTAATGTTATAAATTATGATTTTTGTGAAATACAGTTAAAAACTGATTTTTGAGAATATGATGCTATTGATTTTATAAAATAGTTTAATCGAGATATTTTAGAATTATTGTGAAAAGTTTAAATATAGGATTTATAAAATTTAATTATTTTATGAATCAAAATGGTGAAATAATAAAGGAGATTAAAGAAGTTTTAAAAGAATAATATAAATTGAATTATATTAAGAGATTTATAAATGGATATTTATAAATTGAAATATGGACATTATAAAACGAGTTTTTATAAGTGTTTGAGTGAAGTGAAAATGAATTTCATAATTGAATGGAATTTATAGAATTTTAAACAGTGAAGTTATAAATGGAATTTTATAAACAGTAGGTTTACAAAATTTATAAAGTTATTGAAAGAATGAATTTTGGATAAATAAATGAATCTTATAAGTTATAGGATTTATGATTCGGAAAGTCTTTGAAAGAACGATTTTGTAAAATAATCGTTTTATAAGCATTTGACTTATAATATGAACTTTTAGTTTATAATTGAGTTATAAACTGCAATAGGTTAATAAAAGAATTTATAAAAAGGAAGTTTTTATAAATAAATAGAAATGGAATTTATAAACGTTGTTTTATAAATTCGCAAATGACTTATTTTGATAAGTAAATTGTTGAAACCTATTAACGGAGTTATATTCACGTTTTTGAATAGTGAATAATTCTTTTAAATAAAATGTATAAAAGGATGAAATTGTTAACGTAGTATATTCACGTTTTTGAATAGTGAATATTATGTTAAAGAATTTTTTTTTAGATGTGATGTTTTAAATAGAATTAAAACGATCTAAAGATGTTTTAAAATGTATTGAGATTTGAAACCATAGATTTCAACATTTATTGTTGAAATAGACGTTTTCGAGAAATAGAAGGAAATAATGGACTATAACACTGTTGCTATAGTAAATGATTTCCGAAAGGAAATGTTTTGTATAGTATTGGGATTTATATATCTATTTTAATTTCGAATCCCTATACTAGTGATTTTGGGTTGTCGTAACGATGTTTTACGCAACATTCGTTTTCGCCCAAATAAATATGTTTAAAAGAATGATTTCCTTAAAGAATGAAATATATACTTAATTTCGATTTAAGTATATTGAATATTTTCCAAGTGTTGAAAATAAATAAAATTTGTGAATTACTTATTAAATAAGTATGGAATTGTTTTCCAATATGAAGTGATATTTAGAATTTATCTTTTTGAAGATAAATTGAAAATGAATAATCGAAATCGAATATTCATAGATATTTTGGATTTTAAATTCACTATGGAATTTATGAATGGAAAGGAGAATTTGTTTAAAAATAAATATTGATTTATTTTTGAAGTGTGAAAATTATATATCTTATAAAGATATTTTTGGAAAATAAATAATTTGGAAAATTATTTGGAAACTGGTGATGTGTGCATATCCAGTGATAGTTCAATAACCGACTATCAATATTTCCCTTTGAATGGGTAATTGATGTGATTTGTTTGAATGTGAATGCTACACTTATTTTTTTGAATAAGCGCTCACTATTCGGATTAACCGAAAAAAGACCATGGGGTCGTATAACCCATTCCGAATATGTGATACGCCGTTATGAATTGCATTTGAAGATCGGTGTTGAAGACTCGGTATTTGCGAGAGCGATAGGATGACCTGTCGATTGTATCTGCACTGAGTTGCAGCGGTATAGAGACTCCCTAAGTGATGGGAAATCCGATCAGGATTGTGAATATCCGGATTGCAAGGACTTCTTTGTAAGTGCCTTCGGTTTTGTTCGAGCCCGGAACAGACTTGTATGGATTGTATGTCTGACATTACAAGTTGAGATATAAAGCCGATTTCTTTCAAATATATTTCTGTTGGTGGCGGAGAATTTATTCTTTTAGCTTAACACCCTTCTCTAAGACGTACGAGCTCAGAGGTTATGTAGTTGAATGTTATCAGCGATATATTCCCAATTTGGTAATGTGATATGCTGAGTGATGCTGTAAATGATCATTGTGTTGATTATTGTGATAGGATCGTTTATTTGATCGTCTATCTTGGTGATCAATGTGTTGATCATTTGTTGACCCAAAGCATGGCTTTTGTATAAAGTATGTTTTTGTGGACGTGACTTCGTCGAGCCTCACACCCCGGAAATGGTCAAAACAGGAAAGATGCGGCAAGGTTATGAGGGGTAGCACCCTTTAGGGTATGTACATTTCCTTCTGGATAGAGGTGGTATCATGGTATGGAGCCCAGATATTTAACCTATGTGGTTACTACGAATTTATTACTTTGTGGTTGTTGGTTTTCGGGATCCCGTGAGAAAGGTCGTTTACGATCGGGGAATGGCGTGCTCGTGTCAGTAGTTACCCAGTTAGGGGTAACCCGGCCTTGTGTTGGCAGAGTTCCGGTTTGGTTCTCGGGGATGTCTTTCCAGAGGCATTCTCATGTGGCAATGGGAAGTTCCTTGGCCTGACCATTTGTTGGAAATCCAAAGAAACAATACGAAACTTGTACGGTTTTAGTTGTAGAACCTATCATTCACTTATGGTGTCGCAACACTGTTTGGATGGTAGCTATAGTAGGCATACGATAATGGTCGTATGTTGGCTAAGATTTATATTCTACTTTCAAAATGAATTTTTCCCCTACACTATGCACTAGTAATAATATCAAATGTTATTTTAAATGCGTATCAAGCATCTTTGACTATCATAAGGAGAAATCTCCTCCGATTCTGCGTTTGCATTGTGTGTGTGTGCGGGAGGCCTTATGGTAGTCTCATTTTTAAAAAGCATTGCGAATTGAAATAAAAATATTCCTCTATTTTGATTTCAAAGATAAATAAACTGTTTTGAGTTCTCACACCAGTCACATGACTGACTTGGAGTTTATTGTTTTCCTTCCTAAACTCTGGGTGCCCACCAATTTCCACACGGCCAGTCAAGAGTTAGGTTTATCAGGATATTCTGGATATTCAGGAATTGCTGGAGGCAAGCTGGATGGCGTGGCGTATTACTACTATATAGTATTTCTTTTTCCGCTGCACTATTTGTTGTTGTTGTTGTACACTCTGATGATATGATGTAATGTAATGTATAAAATGTAATAGTTGATATAGTTCTTTGTTTAAAGATTATTCATTTATTATTATATGTTGTTCCGCTGCGAATTGTGAGATTCTGATGTTGTTCTGTTTTCTTTCTGTTCCGTTCTATTTTAAAATTATTTTCTATTTTCTTTTCCCTCTATCTTCTACCTTTTTCTTTCTTTTCTTTTCCTAAATTCTTTTTAAAAACCCTCAGTGTTCGGTTTTCCGTCGTTCGATTCCTCAGCAGTCGATAAAGTGAGTGTCGATGTTGAATTTTCGGAAGACGAAGAATCGTGTCCTGACAATGTGGTATCAGAGCTTATGGTTAAGCGACAACCATGGTTCTGTTGGGTATTACTCATTAGAGATAGAGTCAGTAGTGCTCTAGAATGAATTTGAGTGTAATAATAGCTATGAGAGCGTATTTGTTAGTGAATATAAAAATTGTTTTATATTGTGATGGTTGGTTTATTGAGTGGCATATGAACTTTCGTCAGCACGGTATGTACAACTATGCCGAAGGGGTTTCTAAACACTTGAATAGAACAATTCGACACAGTATTGTTTTAAAATTGGGTAAATGAAATAATTTTACCTTGATTATATTTTATATATAAAGAAATAATTTTCAGAATTATTAAAGTATATAAGTTGATTGTTTAGTTGTTTGAATAATCTAAATAAAAGAATAATTGTATAAGCAAAAGAATTATAAGAATTGAATTATAATTAAAGTAATTTACAATTGTGAAATAAACTTATATATATAAGAAGTGAAACTATATGAATATATTTATGAATATGAGTTGTAAACAAAAAAATTAATTTAAAGTTAAATGGAAAAATTTACTTAGAATTGGAAGCTGAATTTATTTACAAGTAGGAATTTAAGTTATGTAAAACTAAGTGATGTTTAAATGTAATATAACTTAAGTGATATGGAATGAAGTTGATATTAGTATCAAAGTAAATTAATAAAGTTAAGTGGTGGATGTGAACTTGAGTTATATAAATGAAATTCAACTTTTGTAATAGAATTGAATTGAATGAATGGATTGAATATTAATCAATTAAATGTAAATTTAAGTTGATATGAAATATGAATTTAAGTGTTAATTCATTAAAATCAAATGTTACTGAAAGTTGAAAGTTGAAAGTTTGAATGAAAATCAATTTAATTAAACCAATTGAAAGTGATGGTGTTAAATCAAATTGAATGAATATAAGCAAAGGAATTTGGTTGCAATTAATATACATTGATTGATATATGATTGTTAGTTGATTGTATATAATTCATTAAGTGTTAATGAAATTGAATTAATGAAATTGAAAGCTAAAGTAATTGAATTCAAATTAGAAGTAAATAAATTTGAATAGAATTGAATTTGAATTGGAAGTGAACCAACTTGAATATGAATTAGTGAATATAAACTAATTTAAAATGAATGTTAGTAAGAACATCCACTGTATATGAATCAAAGGTGATTAAATTGAAAACCCAATTCATTGAATATTAATGAGAATATAAATGAATATTTATTGATTATGAATTTGTTGAATGCTAGTTGGTTGATGTTTGAATATGTTGCATTTGCTATGTGACATATATAGTTGTTATGGAGATATTTGTTGTATATTGAGATTATTTTCATATATGCATGTTCCCATGTTGTTTGTTGAGTAATTAGTAGGTGCGGATTGCGTTTGCTTCGCATTTGGAGCTCGCTTTTGCGCTATATTAGCCGTATATGCTTGCTAATAAAAATATAAGGTACATATCTCGGATTAAATACCGTACTTTTACACTTTTTCCCCTGCGGGATGCCTCATTACTTGATGAGATGTATATTTGTGATATATATACTGTCATTTTTTTTTCGGGTCGAGCCGCGCAAAGGAGACTATGGCGAATTTTTCCGAAAATTTAAGGCGTTAGAAAAAAATTTGAGAAAATTGGAAAATTTTGAAAACTATTAACTTTGATTTAGAATGGAAAGTTAAACAATAGTAATTGTTTTTGAAAAGATAACTAAGTATGATTTGAAAACTTAGTAAAAGATTTGTAAGAAGTTTAACTATGAATTTTGGGAAAGTTAATGAATTCTGTAACTTTTCTTACTTGTTAATTTCGAGGATGAAATTCTTTTAAGTGGGGAAGATTGTAACGACCCAGAATTTTTGATAATTAAAATTTGAATATTTAATTAATTTTAAAAATTAATAAGAGAAATTTATAAGTCAAATAAATTTTTATTTGAATTTTTGGATTTAATTGGATAATTAAATCGATAATTTAATATGTGAAATTATGGAAATAATTGAAAATTGAGTTAAATATGATTGAAAATGACTTGTAAAATTTTATTTTATCATATTGAAGTTAGAATGATATTTTAGAACTTTTAAAATTGAATTAAAAGTTAATTTGTGAAAATTGAATATTTTAATATTTAAATCGACTAGTGAAAATAGTCAATTTTTGAACAATCTCAGAATCGAACGAAACCAGTTCCATTGGATCCATAATAGTTAGTTATTACCGGATTTCAATTTTCGTGCCAATCGGAGTTACCGTTTGATCGTGGCAGCTCGAAACGCATCGATTTATTTTTAATTTAAATTTGGCGAGTGAAAATAGCCATTTTTCAAAAAGTCTCGGATTTCGACGAAACCAGTTTCATCGGATCCGTAATGTGATATTATTGTAAGGTTTCAAATTTCGTGTCAATTGGATTTACCGTTTGTCCTGTACAAATTAAAACGCCTAGAAATCGATTTAAATCGGTTTAATTTAAATTGAGCGTTTGTTGCCATAACTCGCACATACTTCCGAATTAGCTTCCGAAACCTGTTCCATTGTGTCCGGAACGCGGGATAAACCTTAGGAACGTCAGTTTCGGCACGTAAATCGGAGTTCGGAATTTCCGGATGAATAGTGTTCGATTTTTCTTTATAAATAGCACCCACCTCTTCATAATTTAAAAAAATAAAATAAAATAAAAACCTAACCTAACCCTAGCCGCCAGTGAAGGATTGAATGGCCGAAATTGTCTTGATTTCATTTTCAATTATCTTTCAATCCACAAACCCATTCATGAAACTTCCAACTAAGAAATTATAGAGTGTAGTGAGAGCTTCAAGTTGAACGGCTATGATCTAAAACGATGCACCGAGGAGGGAGATAATGGCCTGCGTTCGGCCACGCTTGCGCACGGTTTTCGAGGCAAATGGGGGGGCCGAGTTCAACTTGCTTCTGGCCGTGGGTAGCTTAGGTTTGGGGCTTCGCGATGGTGGTTGTATGATGAAGTATAGTCGAGAGATGAGGATGCAATATTAAACCCTAACTCAAGCATGATGGGTTCGGCCATATGCGTGTTGCCTGGGAGCAAATTTACGTGGGGAAGATGATAGGGGGGGACGGCCCAGATTTGCTTGAGAAGGAATGGACGGTGGATGATGGATGTGGGTTTTATTTTTTTAATTTATGTTATAAAATGTTATTAAAATCGTGTACAAACTTCAATAATTCATAACTTTTTCATACGAGGTCGAAAACGCGCGAAACCAGTTGCGTTGGAATCGTATGGACGAGCACTACGCGATGGAGTTTGTTTGGAGTCGTTTGGAGTTAGTGAGAATTTTGGGTAAAATTAAATGTCCTTTTAATTTTATTCGAAATAAAAGCTGAAATCGAAATTTAAACCAAGGTGAGAACTTCTCACTCAATCGAATCAGTTTCGATTTTATTTTAAATAGTTAGATTTAAAATATTTGAATGCATGTTTGAATGTTGATTAATATCTATTGATTGTTAAAATAGACATTATACGCCGTTAGTAAGCGGATGTTATTTATTAAAAACATATACCGCGAATATTTCATAAACAGTGAAATTGGTATTATATATAATAGCAATATATATATATTGGCATATGTATATATTGGAGTTATTGATTTCCCGCATTTTTTGTTTAGCGGATGAGACCCTATTACGCCGTTATTAAACGGATAATATTTAATAAGAACATATACCGCGATAATTTCGTACTGGAGCGAAATTGGTATTGTGCTAATGTTTTTGGATGCAGGAAAACAGGTTGGAGGGATCCAACTGGATTCCTCAACAGTTTTTATTTGATTTCAGATATTTTGATATTTGATGGATTTTCATATCGATATATGATATCGTTGTTGTCGTAATTGACTATTTGGTGTGTAGCATCATTGGACCCAGATTTTGGGGATTTTAAAATGATTTTTAAAGTGATTTTAGAAAGTATACGTTTTATAAAAAAATTTTGGAATTGATCCATTTTAAATAAATAAACGTTATAATTTTTAATGTTATAAATTATGATTTTTGTGAAATACAGTTAAAAACTGATTTTTGAGAATATGATGCTATTGATTTTATAAAATAGTTTAATCGAGATATTTTAGAATTATTGTGAAAAGTTTAAATATAGGATTTATAAAATTTAATTATTTTATGAATCAAAATGGTGAAATAATAAAGGAGATTAAAGAAGTTTTAAAAGAATAATATAAATTGAATTATATTAAGAGATTTATAAATGGATATTTATAAATTGAAATATGGACATTATAAAACGAGTTTTTATAAGTGTTTGAGTGAAGTGAAAATGAATTTCATAATTGAATGGAATTTATAGAATTTTAAACAGTGAAGTTATAAATGGAATTTTATAAATAGTAGGTTTACAAAATTTATAAAGTTATTGAAAGAACGAATTTTGGATAAATAAATGAATCTTATAAGTTATAAGATTTATGATTCGGAAAGTCTTTGAAAGAACGATTTTGTAAAATAATCGTTTTATAAGCATTTGACTTATAATATGAACTTTTAGTTTATAATTGAGTTATAAACTGGAATTGGTTAATAAAAGAATTTATAAAAAGGAAGTTTTTATAAATAAATAGAAATGGAATTTATAAACGTTGTTTTATAAATTCGCAAATGACTTATTTTGATAAGTAAATTGTTGAAACCTATTAATGGAGTTATATTCACGTTTTTGAATAGTGAATAATTCTTTTAAATAAAATGTATAAAAGGATGAAATTGTTAACGTAGTATATTCACGTTTTTGAATAGTGAATATTATGTTAAAGAAATTTTTTTTAGATGTGATGTTTTAAATAGAATTAAAACGATCTAAAGATGTTTTAAAATGTATTGAGATTTGAAACCATAGATTTCAACATTTATTGTTGAAATAGACGTTTTCGAGAAATAGAAGGAAATAATGGACTATAACACTGTTGTTATAGTAAATGATTTCTGAAAGGAAATGTTTTGTATAGTATTGGGATTTATATATCTATTTTAATTTCGAATCCCTATACTAGTGATTTTGGGTTGTCGTAACGATGTTTTACGCAACATTCGTTTTGGCCCAAATAAATTGTTTAAAAGAATGATTTCCTTAAAGAATGAAATATATACTTAATTTCGATTTAAGTATATTAAATATTTTCCAAGTGTTGAAAATAAATAAAATTTGTGAATTACTTATTAAATAAGTATGGAATTGTTTTCCAATATGAAGTGATATTTAGAATTTATCTTTTTGAAGATAAATTGAAAATGAATAATCGAAATCGAATATTCATAGATATTTTGGATTTTAAATTCACTATGGAATTTATGAATGGAAAGGAGAATTTGTTTAAAAATAAATATTGATTTATTTTTGAAGTGTGAAAATTATATATCTTATAAAGATATTTTAGGAAAATAAATAATTTGGAAAATTATTTGGAAACTGGTGATGTGTGCATATCCAGTGATAGTTCAATAACCGACTATCAATATTTCCCTTTGAATGGGTAATTGATGTGATTTGTTTGAATGTGAATGCTACACTTATTTTTTTGAATAAGCGCTCACTATTCGGATTAACCGGAAAAAGACCATGGGGTCGTATAACCCATTCCGAATATGTGATACGCCGTTATGAATTGCATTTGAAGATCGGTGTTGAAGACCCGGTATTTGCGAGAGCGATAGGATGACCTGTCGATTGTCTCTGCACTGAGTTGCAGCGGTATAGAGACTCCCTAAGTGATGGGAAATCCGATCAGGATTGTGAATATCCGGATTGCAAGGACTTCTTTGTAAGTGCCTTCGGTTTTGTTCGAGCCCGGAACAGACTTGTATGGATTGTATGTCTGACATTACAAGTTGAGATATAAAGCCGATTTCTTTCAAATATATTTCTGTTGGTGGCGGAGAATTTATTCTTTTAGCTTAACACCCTTCTCTGAGACGTACGAGCTCAGAGGTTATGTAGTTGAATGTTATCAGCGATATATTCCCAATTTGGTAATGTGATATGCTGAGTGATGCTGTAAATGATCATTGTGTTGATTATTGTGATAGGATCGTTTATTTGATCGTCTATCTTGGTGATCAATGTGTTGATCATTTGTTGACCCAAAGCATGGCTTTTGTATAAAGTATGTTTTTGTGGACGTGACTTCGTCGAGCCTCACACCCCGGAAATGGTCAAAACAGGAAAGATGCGGCAAGGTTATGAGGGGTAGCACCCTTTAGGGTATGTACATTTCCTTCTGGATAGAGGTGGTATCATGGTATGGAGCCCAGATATTTAACCTATGTGGTTACTACGAATTTATTACTTTGTGGTTGTTGGTTTTCGGGATCCCGTGAGAAAGGTCGTTTACGATCGGGGAATGGCGTGCTCGTGTCAGTAGTTACCCAGTTAGGGGTAACCCGGCCTTGTGTTGGCAGAGTTCCGGTTTGGTTCTCGGGGATGTCTTTCCAGAGGCATTCTCATGTGGCAATGGGAAGTTCCTTGGCCTGACCATTTGTTGGAAATCCAAAGAAACAATACGAAACTTGTACGGTTTTAGTTGTAGAACCTATCATTCACTTATGGTGTCGCAACACTGTTTGGATGGTAGCTATAGTAGGCATACGATAATGGTCGTATGTTGGCTAAGATTTATATTCTACTTTCAAAATGAATTTTTCCCCTACACTATGCACTAGTAATAATATCAAATGTTATTTTAAATGCGTATCAAGCATCTTTGACTATCATAAGGAGAAATCTCCTCCGATTCTGCGTTTGCATTGTGTGTGTGTGCGGGAGGCCTTATGGTAGTCTCATTTTTAAAAAGCATTGCGAATTGAAATAAAAATAAACTCCAATTTCAAAGATAAATAAACTGTTTTGAGTTCTCACACCAGTCACATGACTGACTTGGAGTTTATTGTTTTCCTTCCTAAACTCTGGGTGCCCACCAATTTCCACACGGGCAGTCAAGAGTTAGGTTTATCAGGATATTCTGGATATTCAGGAATTGCTGGAGGCAAGCTGGATGGCATGGCGTATTACTACTATATAGTATTTCTTTTTCCGCTGCACTATTTGTTGTTGTTGTTGTACACTCTGATGATATGATGTAATGTAATGTATAAAATGTAATAGCTGATATAGTTCTTTGTTTAAAGATTATTCATTTATTATTATATGTTGTTCCACTGCGAATTGTGAGATTCTGATGCTGTTCTGTTTTCTTTCTGTTCCGTTCTATTTTAAAATTATTTTCTATTTTCTTTTCCCTCTATCTTCTACCTTTTTCTTTCTTTTCTTTTCCTAAATTCTTTTTAAAAACCCTCAGTGTTCGGTTTTCCGTCGTTCGATTCCTCGACAGTCGATAAAGTGAGTGTCGATGTTGAATTTTCGGAAGACGAAGAATCATGTCCTGACAAAAGTAATCCTATTAAATGCTTCCCAACAACGGGTTGTTACAATAGCCCTAGAACGAAATTTTGATTTACCAGCCGTAGAAAACAATAAATAGAAACTTGAGAAATGAGATAAGTGACAAGCATCTGTAACGGAAATATTTGTTAGAAATTTGTAACGTTAATATCCGCTACAAACTGAAATGAAAAAAGTGTTATAAAATGGTTTATTTATTGCAGCGTGTATTACAATTTCAACTTATTATCAACCGATACCATGTACGGAAATATTTGACATTATCAGTATTTACGGTAAAAATTTTGTAGTATTTCAAGAAATTATTGAAAAAAATTATTTATTGCATATATTTGTTTGGCGGATATTTACCATTTTTAACCATTCATTTATTGCATACTTATGGCGACTATTTTCATTTATCGTCAACCAAATTTTTGTATATCTAATATTTGTCATTATCAATCTTTACAGCAAAAAGTCACTTATATATCAAACATTTACTAACCAAAATCATGTATGTCAAATGATTGTCCAATTATATGTGTAAACTGAAGTAATATTATTTCAGCCAAAATTATACCTATCAAATATTTGCCATTATCAATATATATATAGTAAAATTTCAGTTTACCTTTTCTTCTTTGATTTAAGGATTTTCTTTTCGTATTGTTGCGTGTTCTTCATGGTAGGAATCGTTGGTTGCCATCTTTGAATATTGAACATCAGGAAATTATTGTCAAGGACAAAATCATAGCATTTTAGCCTCAAGGACATGCCTTCAGTATTTTTGCATGAAGAACAACTTTCTTTAGGTTACAGTTTTTAGTTATTGATAGCAGTTTTTAGGTATTAGTTTGTAGTAATCGGTAGCAATATTTAGGTATCAGTTTTTTGTTCGGTAGCAGTTTTGGAAGAATGTTTGTCCTTACGAATAATTTTGAAGGAATGCTTATCCTTATGATTAATTTTTATGAGAATGTTTGTTCTTGTGGTTAAAAATTGAGATCATGTCCTTAAGGTTAAAAATATACAAATTTTTGTGCTTTAAACTAATTTCCCTCCATTGAACGTTGCCTTCTCCAAATTTGCAAATAACTACCATATCTTTAGTCTTTGGAAATTAGGTTTTTATTTGAGTGAATTAGGGAAAATGACAAACTCTAAAAAAAATTAGACCGAAGGACACCAAGTTTCATTTTTAGACCGAAGGACAAATGCTAGTTATAATAGGAATTATATTCAACTTTTACACTATACAAAATGTTAGTTATATCTAGCATTATATTCGGTTTTATACTATACAAAATGTTAGTTATAACTAGCATTGTCCTTCTGCCTAGAAAACAAACTTGTTGCCCTTCGGTCAATTTTTTTTCTTCTACGTTCGTCCTTGTGCCTATTTTTCTATTTTTATTTTAATTTGTTTTTCGTTTGTGAATTGTTTTTTTGATTGACAATTTCTTGGACTTGTAGTTTGTAAAATAATTTTTATGAATTAAGGTTTTTTTCGACTGGCAGTTTCTTTGATGGCAAGTTGTAAGAGATTTTGAGTTTTTTTTCCTCTTTGTAAAATCACATAATGATGGATTGTGAATATGAAAATCATTTGTGAAGAATGCAAGTTGTTATTCTGGTAATATTTTTTAAATAGTTTATAATCAAAGATCTATTTTATAAGTTTTCACTGAAAAGGACTTGGGCTATGATCGTCTTTGATTATAAGGATGTGGGTAAAAAAATTTCTAATAATAATTTACACCATGCATCTCAATTACTTGGGACGAAAGCGCTAGTTTTTCCATCATACAATGACCCGAATACGAAACCCATTATCAAAATTCAATGTCAAAACTTTTGAACTATGAGTCAAAACCCTTGGTCATACATCTATCATATTCTTTTATTTGGCAACTTCATCTTCTGCCTCATTAAACCCACAAAATCACTGTACTACTTTTTGATAAAATTGGGGTAGTTTGTCAAAAATGGAAGGAAACATGTAGCTCAGAAATAGCGGATAAAGAAACTCGAATTCTATGGGAGGTAAAATCTAATGTAATGTTGATATTCCCTTTTTTGTACGTATTTAATGGATATAATTTTTTCATGTAGTTGAGTGATTATTATTGCATACGTCTTATCAATTTTTTTATTTTATCATCTTAGTTTTGAAAGTTACATGATGGATTTATCAAACTGACTGGAGAAGCATTTCTCTGCGACGTACGTAGAATAATTATTTGACCGGAGCTTTTTTGTTCTTCCTAATGGTTTAAGATTTCTTTTTTTTTTTCAATTGTTAATCTTCTTTCCATTGAGATTATGTGTAAATATGGTGAAAAATAGACGGTCGAAGTTCGATTTAAAGGTTACTTTTTTTTTTCTACCCCAAACGCTGAATACAAAAAAATTGGGGATTGTTACTGCACTTCACTTTTGATATGAGAAGTCAATTTTCTTTAAACAAAATTTTAATACCATGGGTACTAACAAATGTCTAAATCTATAGTATTTTAGCCTCGGAGACAATCTCTTAAAAATTTAGTTATAAGGACACGACGGATAAAAATGATACTATACAATATCATTATATGAAATTATTATGCAAAAAGAAAACTATCAGGTAAAAAATGGTACTAAGTTGTATCGTTTCAAAAAAAGGCTATTATAAGGTAAGATCAACCATTATATGATAAAATTGAACGTAAATTTATATCCTTCATCTAATTCAGTAAATACGAAACTGATACTACACAATAGCACTGTCATTCTCATTGAATTTTTATCCTTCTGCTATATTTTATTGAAAATTTTGTCATTCTCACTAAAAAATTGATGAATTTTATCCTTCGTGCTATTTTTCCGAATAAAAATAGACCTCTCATAAAATTATAATTTAAAATGTCCAAATCTGCCCATTTTTACTTTAATTTCTTTAATCTTCATTAATCTCTTTTAATCTTAAATCCAAATCAATAGTCAACGGAGAAGTCAAACTCATCTGCAGATGAGATTTCAAAATGAGAAAGAAACAAGGTTAATTCAAAACTTCCATAACATGGATTTTGTTCAATAAAACAATCAGATAATTATTTTTAAAATTTTTAGGGTAGGTAGGGTTTAACATGTTTGTCGATCAGAAAAATCAATGTATATCCAATATTTGAAATAAAGTTCGAGAGGGGACGACCGAAATAAATAATTTAATTCGACGGTCCTCTGTCATTTAACTTTTTTTATTTCGGTAGTCTAGTGTCGATTTTTTGGTTTTAGTCCGGTATATACCCATCGAATTTCATACCTTTTTAAATTAAAACTGAATCTATATTTAGTTTTTCCTTATATTTTTTTTGTTCGCATCATTTGTTTATTTATTTTTATAAAAGTAGGGAGGAGGAAAGAGTTAATTTGGTTGTTTACTTTTTACCATAGAGTTTTTTAGCCAAGGACAAAAGAGGAAAAGATGCTAAATTTAATTAAAGGCTTTGTACCTCTCATATCAATTTTATTAAACACGGAGTACTCATATAATTTTGATCTCTCATATTCAAAAATGGAGTGGCAATAACAATACTCAAAATTTATTTGTTTCAATTTTGAATTTTTAATTGACACATTAATAAAAAAAATTCTTCTCAACTCATATACAAATCGAACTAAATGTTGAGTTTCTGCATTCCCACGTTCCGTACGCGTACGCTTCAGCGTGTGTGGATTAGCTAAAAATCTCACATGCCAACATCCCTTCATCACATTCCATCGGACATATATTCTGCTCTTGACAACACATTGTAACAAAAGAAATCACCAATGTTCCGTACCATCAATCTCATATACATACACCACGATTATCCAAATATCCTGCGATGTGGGAGTTTTAAACCGTCCTATCCACCACCAACTCCATTTACATTGTGAGCCACACCTAACACTAAACAAACTGGATAATGTAAATAAAAATATCTTGAAGATCCATAACACCAACAACAAAGTCATACATACAAAAATATTTATCATGTAATATAATTATATATTTTCGTTATCACTAGTGCTAATTAGAGGAATTTAACAATTAAATCTCGCATATTTTTGTGACTGAGCCATAAATAGCCACAAGAATATGTTTTATGCGCACAATTGAGGTTCCACCTTTCATTAAACTTTTTCTGTAATCTTACTGAAGAATCTTTCAGATATTCCTTTATGTTCTTGGCGGTCTACTTCCCTGAAATATAATTCAGAAATGTCCTTTTCCATTCATGGTTCTTGGAGAAAGCAGCCATGTCTTCAGATTTCAAGTTGTCCTCATCTTATCATTTTTTTTCATGTTTCTCTTTAGTGTCGTAACCATGGATTAATATATAATGTAATACTTCTTATTATATGTTACTAAATGGAAAGGTGAAGGTGTTTGATATTAAACACGAAAATGATTAGGATAGTGACACATAAACACGTAATAAACATTATACTTTAGTAGTATAATCCATATTTTGATAGATCAAATTATATAGTTGTATCAAACCACCCCCGGAGATAGATGATGTATGTTTTTAACCGTGCTATTTCAGTGGATGCACATACATACATGATTAAATACTTATAATTGATTTATTGCATATGGAAGTAGTTTGGAGTACCTCTGTAGAATATGTTGAACAAAACATTAGAAACTTATGTAATTAACTATATATTCCTTATATGACATGAGGCAATCTAATATATGCATTTTCTGTGGTCAAATTGAAGCAATATCAGTTAATTTTAATATAGCGAAAGCCAAACAGTTACCAAACATATAGGCTTAACTTGAATAGATCGAATGGGTTTTGTATGCCTAAACTCTATCAGAGGCGTAGATGACCTCAATTTTTTTAGTATCTATACTAGTTCATGTAATACAAAACTTCAATTGCCGGTATAATGATTTACGTGTACTTCACAATTTATTATGGATATTCTTAATGAAGGCTATAAATTTGTTTTTCCCCTTCTTCCTTATATATCTTTTTTAAGAACTTAGATTTGGATAACAATTTGGATAACATCTAATCTCAGTTCGATAGCATAATTTATAACTATCTCAAATTATAACTATCAAAAACAATTTGGATACCATCTAATCTCAGTTATGTTTGGAATCTTTTGATATAAAAAAGTTTAATAGGGACGATAAACATTACCTTGATTTTATCTACATGTTTTTTTTAATCATATCTAAAAATGAACATATTTGGAAATTTATCATTTTAAAATACAGATGATAGACTAAGATGATCTTCTTACCAATTTGTCATAAGTGCAAGCCAAAAAAAATTAGGCATGCTTTAAGGTAGTTCAAAAAATGTACTTTTTTTAAACTTCAAAAAATTAAAAACAAAATGTAAGTTTGGTTATTTTCTATTTTCAATAATGTTTCGTTTGGTTAAACATGATATTTAACTGTATTCATGTTTTTCAAGTATATGCTTTATGTGTGTGTGTTAAACCATACATATTAATAAAGGTCGTACCTCGTTTTGCACCATGCACGTGATAGCACTAGTTAGCTGTCACTTACTGAAATTATGTTTTTTAGCAAGCTACTTTACAAGCCTACCTATTAAAGACATATATGGCTAATGAGCATTGAGCATGTACAATTTTAGGTAAAATGGTGTATCTTTTTATATTACAAAATGGTGTATCTTTAGATCGTAGGTGAATTTTCTTGTTTTCCCAGAGTATTTTAAACAGGAAGTAAAATTTCAGAAGCCTCTACTGCCAAAATCACTTTTGCAAGAATATTTTTATGAGTTTAGCCAGGAAACGTGACCTTAATCTTTCATCAAAAAATTTCTCCTCGTTTATCTAACTATATCCTATATTTAAATGCATATAGTATGATGTATAACACAATTTTATGTGATAATGATAATTTTATTCAATAATTTTGTTTTATTGAAATCGAAATTCATTGCTCTTTAAGTGATAACAGGCAAAGAGGTGGAAATTTGCAGGCGTTTCTAGTGAGTCAACAGCCGAGGATTCAAAATTTGTTCCTTCGACTTCAGAAGAACCTGTTTTTGGTTCAGTCCTCCTGTAAGTTTTTACCTTTCATTCATACAGATGTATATTTAAGGCCCAAAATTTAAAAATAAAAATAGAAATAAAAATATGGTTTACTGGGAGTCTGGGACCAAAGATTATGGCATGCATACAAACTAATGGATCTAAGCATGCAGTCCGTAGTCCGTATGAGTGAGTGTTCAAGCAAAAATTGAATGACTAGTCTCTACTTGCATCCACGATTCACATACTTTCAAACTAAGTCCATGAAATTAGTTTACATTTATAATTTACATTATGTGTTGGCAGTTTCATGTTAATCCATTTCCTTCTTCGTGTGGCTTTATTAACAGGTTAAAGATTATGGCATGCATACAGACTAATGGATCAAAGCATGTAGTCCGAAGTCCATGTGGGTGATCGTTCAAGCAAAAAATGAATGACCTAGTCCGTGTGGGTGGATCAAAGCACAGTATGGTCCCGGCGGGGCTCGAACCCGCGACCTTCGGCTCATAAGACCAACGCTCTAACCAACTGAGCTACAGGACCAAATGACCTTTTTTTCCAGTGATTTTTGTTTTTGTTTTAATTATTTTCGTACATAAAAATCACCCCCAACCTTCTCTACACTGTATTACTTGAATGGGTACTAATTTGAACTCAGATCCTCGTGAAAATAAATAAAATAATCATAGTAAATTCATGGGTAAGAAATAAATCTGAAAATAAAATAGAAATAAAAATAGGTTATTCAGACACGTAAACAGTTTAAAAATATTGGATCTTTGGGAAAATCTATTTTCTTTTGCGAATTTAAATAAACTCTACCAGTGAATGTTTTATGTATGCTTTTTTTAAAAATATCCAAGTGAATTGAATTTTTTTGGTAAACCATTGAGGGAATGTGTCTATTTGAGCTATATGTCTTATATCCGTTTAGAAGTCTCAATAACTGAAGCTCTAACCAACTGAGCTATAAGAGCTTTTTATTTGATGCAATTATGTTTCCCTTTTGTCCCATACAACTCTATTTTGTTTTGTCAGCTTGTGAAAAATGAAAAAATATCATGATTTGGGCTAGGTTTTCTTTTTTGCTAAATTGGTTGGGATTATTATCTACACTTCGTATTGTAGTTTTTTTGTTATATTATAATGTTGGGTAGGGTTTTAAAATTGGCTAGATTATGTGATTAACTAATTTGGATAAGTCATGTTTACTAATTGACCATAACTAATTATATTATGTTATATATGCAATTTGGTTTGCAGTTTATATTACTCATATATTGTTACTCCCTTTCTCAATCAAGGAGAAATCGTCATTAATCACTAATCAGAAAAGGCAGCCGTTGATCACTAATCATGGAAGATAAAGCAGTAGGCTATTGATCTGATCACATCTGCAAACAAAAACTATGGTGCTCCCTGCTACTCACTAGGGAAAAGCGGGGCAATATGAAATTGGTACTTTTGTAATCTGCACAAAAGAGGAACTATCCAAAAATGATACATAGAGTATCTGAAAATGACATACTGTCCAACCATCTACTAAGGAGTAACTTTTTTTAACTGTTTAGATAACCAAACTTTGCTCGTAAATTCTATGGAAGTTATGTGTCCGCCAAACACATGCTCTGGGTATTTGTTACAAGGTTATCGGTTTTAGAGTTCAAACTCGCGACCTTTGATCTCACAGTCCGAACCATCAACCTACTGCGCCAACTATGTTGGCTAACATAGATTACAAGCACCTAATAACTCGTAACTTATGAGTATGTGCAACAACAAGCCATGCTGCCCAACCACCTAATAACATAGCACAAATGTCATTCATCTAGTGGAGTCGTGTCAATCACAAAATAATTTATTAAAAATTTGATTTTCCGCTATTACTAAGACATAATCCGCCCTAAATTGTATTATCCTGCCTTTAACTTCAGCAATCTGCATCACACATCTCGTTGACAACTTGAATGAAAGACGTGGCAGCGTCTGAAGGTAGATGCCAAACCAATGGAATGTCACTAATTCACATGCTTAAGCTTTCTATAAATAGAGAAAGCATCATAGCAAATAAGGTGGATTTTTGAGAGGAATAAAAAAACTTAAAAAGGTAACAACAATGTCGGAACCATTTCACCCAGATTTTGTCCTTATAATTTTCGATATAATAGTGAATGGTCACCCTATGGACGTTAGGTTCCTTAACATTACAAACTTCGTAAATGTTAAATTTTGGTGATACAAAATCACAAATAGAAGGAAACAAATATGCAAGAAGGAAAGTAATCATGTTTGTTCATTATGAAAATGAATAAATTATTGGACCACATTTGCATGAGATGACAAGAAAATAAATGTATGCGCAAGTTATGAAATAAAATATACGCATAAGGATATGCATATTATTTGTTTTCTAGCAATCGCATTGTTTTGCGATTATTTTCTTCCATCTTTGCTAATTAAAGGATTGAGTGAATTACTTACTATGTTTGCATCATTTGTTTCCATTGTAAGTTGCTCCATTATCTTTTTACCATATCTAGGTAATTTAATCGACGACTCTCAAGGATTTGCAGTGGTTCTATATTGAGGGTAGATTTCATTGTAAACCAATCCTGACATTCAGCCAGCAATCCCCAAATAGAGCATCTTTTCTTGTTAACTCTAACTTAGGGCTTTGGTATGTAAATTCTTATCTTGTAATCTCTTGTAATTCTCTTATGTGTGATAAAATCGCTTTCCTTTTGGACTGGACGTACATTACCATGATGATAGTGGAACCAATATAAATATTATTAGGGAAACTCCCTTTAAATAATCAATCTAAGGGAATAAAAAACACAATGCAGCGGAAAACAACTGGATCGTGATTGTAGTGAGACGAAACAAATAGAGATAAACACTAGAACTGACAGTCACAGATCAATGCAATGCAGAAAAATAAATAACATCAGCTTTTATAGTGGGTCCACTACCGCGAGGCTGTATAGTTCACTTGGAAAGAGGAGATTTTATTAATCACTGAAAGATTGGAGTTACAAGATTGATTCACTTTTGAAGGCAGATAATTTTTTTATAGAATTTCAGCTATCTAGGATGGCTACCGTTATTGTGCAGAAGCTCTACTATTTACGTAGAATGAAGAAATGAGGAGGGGTAGCTGTTATATAGCAGCCCTGGGGTTTGGTTCGGCATGCACCTGGTCCGCTACAATTTGGTTCGGTAGTCCTGGTTCGGCATGAATCACTTGGTATTTAGTTCGGCAAAGCGCCGAGCGATAAATTTGGACCGGTATCTCCAAAATACCGAACACTCTATATACAGAAATCAATATGTGTGACTGTTTCGGTACTATCACTAGGGGTACTTGGTTCAAGATACGTTCACCATAGACCTCGATAGAACTTTGAATGGGTTACCCTAAGTGAAGGTTCAAATCCAAAAGATTCCTATCATTTATGTATTTGTTTTCATGATGATGCAAAATTTGATCTTGAAACTACATTGGCTTGATCCTACTTAGGTATGTAGGTAGTCACTCTAGTGATGCAAACATATATTTTTATTTATTTTACTTATTTTGAAAACGGGGGGAAATTGTTGGAAATTTTCAAAATTAGTTTTGGATTTGAGTTTGTTTTTGAAGAGGGAAGAAGTGGGAAGAAGATGGAAGAAGAGTGGTGGAATGTATAGTCTCGCGTCTAGGAAAATAAGAGATTATACTTAGTTAAATATAGGATTCTTTAAGGAAGGTTGGGCCCTTTGGGAACCTAAAGCTTTGCTTTGATGTGAGGAGGAAAGTTATGCATCAACACCACACGCGTGCGCCACCGCCGTCTATCCGACCGGACCAGGTCGGGTTCGGGTATAAAATGGCGAATTAATTTTTGTTTATAAACAGTATTCGGAATTTGAATTTGAACGGGTAGATTTGGCGGGTCATTTGAATGAAGGGACGCAACCGTTTAGTAACGGTTTCAAACCGTTGCAATAGACACGACTATTTGTAACAGTTTTGGACTATTGAAAATAATGTGACGCTTGACGAATGAACACTTCGTCACTACTATAAATAGTGACCTCCAGGAAGCATCAGATAATAACAATCTTCTATCTTAGTACCCTCTTCTTCCTCGGATCTGCGACGTGCAGAAAGTGTTGTAGAACACTACCTTATCACCACAATGCCTGTTAGGTGTTGCAAACGTAGAAACGTTGCAGATCAATACTCTTCTTCTTCATTCTATTCTTTACTAAATTGTATCACCATAGATCAAATTTGAGTGTTCTTGGACGGATCAAAATTGTACAAATTTTGAATCCGATTACGCTGGCCTTATTGAATGCTGAAGTCGATAGTTCGATAACCCATTTGTACCTGTTGAGTTGAACTATTGTCTAAAAGAATCTACGCAGTAGATCCTTGAAGTCACAATTTCCAACATATTACTCATCATTTTGTGTTTATACATGATAAACAAAGTCAATATGACATCATGCATGTAAGAGGAAAAAATTTCAAAGTAAAACTTCATGTACGAGACTATGAACTGAACCAGTTTGATGTTGTAAGCAACGTCGTTTATTCAAGTTATTGTCAGTATGGTGAGATATATTTCTAGTTATATCATTTTTTCATGGTGAGATACTTTTTATTCTAGTTATTCTACTTTTCTTCACTCTAAAATATGCTACATATATCTACATAAATACCCATTCTAGAAATGGTAGGTTGTATCTAATAGTTATGACAAAAAACGACATGCATTCGTTAATACCCAAACATCAGTTTGCTTTCACAGTGATAGTTCCGTTAATTCTCACTATATTTTTAGTTGTGTGTATATTTAAATGACATGCCTTTTTCATCCCTGGAATAATGCAGACAATGAGCATGATTGCAGTGTTGGCTTTGGGACAGGACATGACTAAAGGCAATTATTGCAAGATGTAGAAGCCAGGCGATAAACATAAGGATAATTTCTCCAAAGTATTTCTTGCTGGGGTGAAAAATTACAGGTATTGTTTTCTGTCAAACTACGTTGCTGAAAGGCTCTGTCAAGAATCATATATGCTTTGTCTACGAACCATCCACCCCTTTCCTTTTTTTTCCTTCCCTGTTGACTTGACTTGACATCTGAGATATAGTGATACTAACTTTAGATAGCGGATAAGCACCGTGAGCTTTTGCTTAGAAGCTTCAACATTTTGTGCTTTGTTTCACTTGTGATGTACCGTTATACTATTCAATTATTCAAAATGAATTTCGTTCAAAGCTAGGCGGTTAGCGTCTGAAATTTTAATGATACCAATCAAATCATTTTTATTTTTTATTTTGTTGAAAATTTCTTAATTTCCAACCTTTTGTGGTTACGTCAATAACCACTCGTACAGTGGTGAAATCATTAGCAATGCGATCAAAGCATTGAGTTTGATACCATGAGGCACAAGTTGCCAATTTTTGGAAGGAAAAAAAAAGATTGCTATTACTTTTGCTGGTGTTTTCTTTGCAACTAAAGTTTGATTTTGTAAACTTTACTAACTACTTCTTGTTTCAAACCACTTTCCTCACTGATGATAACAGTATCAAACTATTTGGATTTGAAATCAAAAAAAGGATAAGAACAGAATTTAACTATATCAAGTAGAGTTGAATTAACATTTGCGTGGACTATAACTATAGGGGATGCATGCTAACAGCAACATACATATATTGCTTTGGAGTAGAGCTGAACATAGATAACATCAGTGCAGAACACCAGAATCACTTCAACGCGAGCCTGAATATGGCTGGAGCAATTGCAATAAGTTTTGGTTTGGCAAATTGCAAGAGGCTGTGGAGCACTTGCAATGATACCATCATCAACTAAAATACGTGCTTGAAAAGATGAAAAATATAAGATAATATGATTATTATTGTATTTTACTCTAGGTTTCCTTTGAGTTTATCCGTTGATCTAGTGTGAATACTTCTTTACATGATAGAATGATGCGATTATGTTTAATACTTTATAAATAGTGTGAATATATGAATTGTTTTAGTTTTTCTTGGAATGTGGATCTTTCTTGTTATTTTTTTATTAATGCTGATGATTTTTATTATTATTTGTACAATGTTAGCTTCAATTGTAAAAACCTACTAGTGCATGTATCAATATTTTAATTTTTCTCAATTTTTCATCTTTTTGTTACAATGGGCAAAAACAGTTGTATAATGCTTTATAACAATGGGAAAAAACATTACAGCCGTCCAAAACAATTGTGAAATGCTTTAACTCCATTGCAACTTCGCATATTACGACAAGTATCATTGTCTCAGTGGTTAAGTGATTCGACTTTGGTGCGAGAGCTTACAAGTTTGAAACTTGCGTAGCGTGATTCAAATATTCATTGACATGTTGTATCTAAGTACCGTTAAAAAAAAACTTTACATGTTACGATGGTTTATGACCATTGTTATAGATCTATTGCAACTGGCATTGCCAATTGCGAAATTGGTAATTTTTTAGTGACAAGAACTACTGGCTATTTAAAGCACTCTATTCAACGAGTCATATGCAGATAAACAAGCAAGTTTGTAACAAAAGATATGTTTCATTTGGTTCAAAGAATGTAGAGGCAACACACTCGCTCTGCTAGGCTTATAATGATATTCCTATCATTATCTAGTTGAAAAGAAGAAAGGGAGAAGAAGAACCACGTCAGTGGAACACTTTAGAAGATCCAGCTTCAAATGCAAATATGAGCACCCCCGGCCCTCAAAACGATCAAGAACTTGTCGAAGAAAAGAGAGTGTGCTGCCGTTTGCGAATCCTTCCACATCGAATCTCGCAAAAGATCTTGAAAAGCTCTTGGTCGACATCGCCAAGAGGATGATCGTGACTTTAGTTGTGGCATCGAAGGTGGAGGTGACTGTAATGACCCATACATTAATGGGTCTGAATTTCGACTAAATCGAAACCTAAGTTCATTAGTGTACGGAGCTTTGGTTTTGATAGCCTGTAATAAACATAAGCATATCAGAGAGCGATCAATATAAGTTCACAGCGGAATAGAAAAATATAATATAACAGATATACTGACTAAGGCTACTACCTTGGAATCAATATTATTCTTTGGATATCTAGTTGCCTTGTCAGTGCCAAGTATAAAAGAGAAGACTCCACCATCTGCAATTCCTATCTTATACCAGTAGCACGTCCCTCTAAATCTATCATGTGGGTTGTAATGAGGAGAGGGTCAGAACAACATTCTGGTGACTGGAAAATTTACACATTTTACCAATAACATTAATTTATGTCGATTGATTTTCATTTAAGTGTTATGTCAATTATTTACAGCTGATCCATTCAATCCTATATACGCATACGATATGTCCAATCTTCTCTGAGGTATAACTATATGTACGCCTATATACATATATACCACTTTCTAAAGAAAACCCCGACCACTTAATACTCCTTAAATATGAAGGTCGCAAATCCAATGTCCATTTAATACCTTAACCCCGAAGCGGACCCTTTGCAATGTAATCGCTAGCCAATTGGTTCTAGCTACAAAGACCGATGACCCCTAGATATGGCTTTATAATATTATTATCATATGACTAACGTATCTTAAAGACTCATTTAAGGCTTAACTAGCTCACCTCCAACAAAAAAATAACTAATTAATTAAACTTTGAGGTCCTTTTGTATCCCATATTGATTCTAGACTAGTGCGAAGCGAAATTCATCAGGGCATAATCTGAGTCTTTATTATCGGCTCCTCGAGATCGCTGGTGGTCATATCCTATATGTCAGCCTTACTTTTAAATATCAATTCAATAACAATACTGACATAGCTCACTGACCTTCCAAGTCGAAATCCCATTTAGATAACCTATTGTAAGTCAAGAAAAATTCTCATTTCAGTTACTTAATACCTCTTATCAAAAATGAAGCGGACCCCATTTTCCTAAGAAGCACTTAGCCATTTGATACTTCAAATCCAAGACCAACCCTTGGTATATTTCCCAACCTATGAACAACCATGTATCCCTTTTTCACGGGTCCTTCGGTTGTGTAACCCCCCGCTTTAAATTACAATTATATATGAAAATAATTTAATTAAGTTATATACGTTTGGAATTTTAAAATAAAGAAATGTTTGTAAATGGGGCAGCTAATTAATATCATTTGGAATACATATATATTTGTGTAACAAATAAATCAGTGAGAGAAATTATATAAAATCAATTAATAGGGAAGATTAATTGACGATGTGTGTTTAAAAGGGAAATTAATATTCAATTAATTAGTAGAGGTGATTAATTGAAAGAAACTGACAAGAAATGGAACTGTATTGTAGCAACTAATTGATATGATTAGAAACATATATGTTAGTGTAAGAGAATAAAATAGAGGAAGATTAATTTATGCAAGTAATCAATTGTCAATTAATAAACATGTAGACTTATGGTAACATATATAATTAAGATCGCGATTCAAAATTCAATTGTAGCATATATGCATGCAATAGTTATGAATAAAATAAATTAATATGCATATTTGTTACGAATTAATGTACTGCATATTAATTTGGTAAGAAATCACAGTGCAGGCATGGTTTAATTGGATAGTAAATTAATTCTAGGTATATATGAAATCTATTAATTGGTTAATTAATAGGGGAATCCTATTTAAAAGAAACGCCACATTTAAAAATATATGTTTCCATTGATTGCGAGAGAGAAGGGGAAAGTGATTAATGGAAAGATTGTTGGAGAATCAATTTGAAATAAAAACAAACGCAGAAGAAAACATATTAATTTAATGTCCATAGATTGAGTGTACGCTTTAGATTTTAGGGTTTTATATCTAATGGTTAGCACTGCCATTTTCTATCTCTTCTATACTTTCTTAATAACAAAATTTTAGATCTAATTCACACGAATTTAGATCTAAATAGAAAGAGACAAAAATTAACTAGGGAATTAAGAATTGGTTCAAATTAGAAGGTTGTGTCAAAGGTAAAACCCTATGTCTGAGTTTTATTTGGTATTTCTAATCCAAATCTCTTCATTTCTCTTTCAAATATTATAAACCTGTAAATATATCGTTTGTAATTCCAGTTAGGAATTACAAGGGAGGTGAATATAGATGTTAGGGACAGATCTGAAATAAAAACAGAGAGATTTAGAAAGCTAGCAATGTGAGTGGATTTAATTACATCTTTTACATTTACGATATATTATCGTTAAGTTTCCTTTAATAATTTTATTCAATATTTCAGTAATTAATTCTGTTAATTAGTTATGCTGAACTGTAAGAAATTTACAGTTATTTACATCTAATTTGTAGTCATAATTTAGCCTAAGTGCTAGTTTCTTTTTATCCTCTTTGTACGCAAATAATATAGTTAAGAAGAAAATTCGTGATTATGGATTAAATGGAAAAATACTAGATTAGATGTAAAATAAGAAAAGTTGGAATAAAGCAAGATAAATGGAATTATGCAATAAATTACGCTAAAACGAGAATAATAAATTAATCTAATAACTTGATTTGGAAGTAAATAATAGATTAATTGGTTGGTTTAGAAAATATGATACATTTCTGTAATTTAATATTTAAAAGATAGTGATAAATGTAACTGCAAAAATAAAAGAAAGAAAAAAGGAACTAGTGTAAAATTGAGAAACCACTGTATTTTACACTATTTCAAGATAATAAAAGAAATACCTTGCAGGTACCAATTATTGTTTATAGTATTATTTAGTATTGAATTATGGAAATAGATTTTAGTATGGCTTTCACGACCAACCAAATAAAATAGAATTACTTCCTAGAATAAAAGAAATTAAAGTAGAGTATGAAATGAATCAAATAAATTATTAGATAAGAAATTAAGGCTGTGTACAATAAACGAACCTAGGTCTATATTTACCGCACAAACTATAAAAAAGGACAGTTATTATGATAAGTTAGTTATATAATAAAAGAGAATTTAAAAGAATTCTATATCGTAATAAAAGAACACAGAGTAGAACAGAAAAGAAACACTTGTAATTATATACGGATTTTAAAAGAAATAAACATAAATTATGATTAAGTAAAAGAACAGAAAGACTTAATTGGGAACTTAGAATAAATAAGCAATGATAGCAAAGATAAATAGTAAAAGATTATTTTAGATTTCTATTAAATTAATAAGCAAATAGAACAAAAGATGCTTATTTAATAAACTTAAGACTTAAATAAAGTTAATAAGCAAGAAGTAGAAATACCAATAGCATTTCCTATTAGATGAATGGTCGTCTCACAATAGGCAGAAGCGAGACGAGGGCAAGAATATGCTAATTATGGTAAATAAGTAGCCAACATAACAAGAAAAGTAAACTAAACGCAAATTAAAAGATTAGAATTAGGGTCTAATAAAAGAATTGAGATGCGTTTGGAGCAGTCCAAAGGATGAAGCGCCTAACAAAGCAGTTCATCACGGATTTTACAAATGGAGAAGCACATCCAACTTAATATTTTTGGGCTTCAAGAAAGTACGAGACTTCAACGGGACGTGAGAATACTCTACGATGCCCCTTTGGGTAGGACTAACGAAGCTGCACCTCTTGAGGCAGGTCTGTAGGTGTTCCATCAAGAGAGTATGCCTTGACTACATTTGCATTGTAGGCCTAACGAAGTAGACCTTTGTAGGCAGTCAGAAGGGCTTGGTACTCAGAGTGGGGTATTCGTATGTCCAATACTTGTAAGTAATTTTAAGGATAGTCGCATGCGGATATCGGCCAACATCAAGACCAAGAGCGATTTTAGGAAAGACCAGAGTTAAACCAACAGACCAATGATTCTTTCACTATTAAGATATTGGATGGGGGACACCGCCAATTGGATGTTAGACTGTTTACAGTAGGGAACTACCACTTAACTCTTTAGAGGTCTTTTGATTTAGTTGAGGGGTGGCAGTTGGGGTCATAGCCATGACGAGAAAAGAGATAGACCGACTAGAATATTTGTATTGTAGGTCTGACGAAGCAGTCCTTCACAGGTACAGAAAATCTCCGGCTGAATTCCGAACAAGGTAGACGTTGTTGGCAGGATTAAGATAGTAGACAGAATGATTACTTTGTCCTCAATGTATGCACTGGGTGGTACATTATGGATGTCCGAGCACTGGCATAGACTAGTGCGGACGCGATTTACGTTTTCATAGTAAGTAGTGGAGCATCTATATTATAGGCGTTACGAAGCAGTCCTTTACAGATATAGTTATGGAACACTCTCGAACAAAGACGATAGAGCCCTTTTAGATGAGGATACGGAAGGTACCATGGGTGGTACCTTGGACCAATATGGTCACTGGGCATATAGCTACATATATGTATATATTAGTTATTAGGTTTTAATATACTATGGAGTAGATGGGCACGGTTCACGAACAGAGGCGAGAGTATTGTAACCTAATGAACCTAATATAAGAGTAAATAGAAATAAAAAGATATATGTAGAATTAAATCTAGAAGTATATAATTTATTCACTCATCAGAACTTTTATTCTGACCCCTCCTCATAACATCCTACAGGTTAGGTAGATGGCAAAGACTTCTCAGCTTTATGACACTTGCTTAGAAAGTGTTATTATTTGGGTGAGTGTTACTTACTATTATATTTTAGTCAATCCCATTGTAAGATAAATTATTGAGCTCTGATATATTTGTCTTTGCCTATTTGAAAGATACCAGATACCCAACTTGGGCTACAATGGGCTTAGGTTTTAGTATTTTTGTGAAATTTTCAAACTACTGGAATTCGGGTTGTTACATTTGGCATTAGAGCCTAGGTTTTGGATTCCTAGGTACATAGTGAGTGAACATATTTGTATTTTTGAATAAAATATAAATATATTATGTACTAAGATCCAAATAGTTCCTAACCATAGATTTTAACATATGGAAAGTTTTTAGAAGTATATTTATGCATGGTTTGCTAGTTGGGTTTGGGATGACCCAAGTATGTAAAGCCCTATGTTATTACCGAATTATAGCACACAAATAAACCACGTTTTGAGAGAAGATTGGTATCCATATGTTATAGAAAGTGGAGAAGCTCCTTAGGGAGAATGTTTTCATTTTAAAAGAAATAAGAGGTTTTAGTAAGAAGAAAATCCAATTTATGTCTAGCGCAATAAAATGAAACTTTTGAAATTGAAAAGTTGAAAAATATAATTGTTAATATATTTAAGGAAGTAAATATTGGGTTTTTGAAAAAAAAGTGGTATGAAATTTAAATTGGTTTTATATGATGTAAATTTTGTTAAAAGTGAAATTATTTTTGAAGAATTATAGAGCATATATAGCTCGCTAGTTTCTTGTAGGTGAACAAATATTTTAAATATAAAAACCTAAAGTGTGTTAAGTATCGAAACATAGGTTACAAAAAGAATTACTGTTCTAACTATTAAATCAATTAAAAATGAGACCTTTGCTTCGTTTAAAATTACAGATAATCATCCATTTTCTTTTATTGAAATAGACAACGCAAACTACGGGGAATAACATTTGTACTTTACAATCCCTTTCATTTTTGGTATATTCCTTATTATTTCAAATGGTGCACTTTTTATACATTTGTGGAATTGGATAATTTACGACAATTACAGAGAAAGAGATACAACTAAATTGTACCCTGCTCCCAATAAATTAAAACATCTAAATTCACATCCCAAGTCAAATTTGGGCAAACTAAACTAATACCAACGTTTTACAACCCAACCGTAAATTTGAAATAAACTTTACAACTTTATCAATATTCAACTTTAACAAATTTAGGGACTAATTTCTAAATTTTCAGATTATGTTGTAGATATCGTTCATATTCCAATTACCTATCTTATAGAATATGTAGGTGATATTCTTATACGTTCGCTTCAGGCCTACAACTCATCAGATGTTATATAGGCATAAATGAAATAAAATTCAACGGTATAAATTTCAATGTTATAAATAAATTATATAATTTCTCACTCACCTTTCAAGCTTTCTAAATCTCCAAGTCTGAATTCATCCCTTTAACTTGACTTCTTTTCCTTTCCTTCAAAAAGAATATGATATAAATTTATACATACCATTAGAATTACAGATCTGAGAAGATATTTGAGATTAAGAGGAATGTATATTTTAATTATGAAATTTACCTTTTTCTGCAGTATCGATTCGCTTCTCCTCTTCAATTTTCTGCCTTTCTCCCATTATATATACATATAATATAATATTTTATAATTTTAATAGAAATACCAGAGAAAGTAAATGGTAGTGCTTTGCTGTTTTGATAAAAAAATATAAGAAGAGAAGTGAGGGGTTAAACATGTATTTGTAGGCGCTTGAATCAATTGTATCCGTTAGATTTTTAAAATAAAAAATCTGAGCCATTCATCCAAGGTTTAACTCTAGCCGCTACCTTCATCACCTGTCGACCGCTCCCTACAAGTAGTTGATTGCTAGCAATCGACTGCCCAAGTAAGTGGTCGATTGGTGGGGTCCACGCTATTAATGTTTTTGATTTCCTTTTTCTCATTTAAATTATTTCCGCTTTGAATATTTCAAACACTAATAACACTAATAGTTTCTTCATTTGAGCTCCGATTGCAGAACTCCAAATATGAAAGTTGCTCAGAAAACCCCCACAAACACAATAGTGCTGGTTTCGTGGTGAAATTCTGAAATTTTCTCAAATTCCTTTTTTTTGAGTCTTGTTGATTATATATTATTTACCATTAGTTTTGCGGGGTGTTACAAAGACAGCTACTACTCTTTCCAGCAAGGCACCAAAGCGTCCAAGCCGACCTAGGTTTAGAACTGCAAGACCAAGATGAAGAAGAAATCCCCCATCCCCAACTGGCCTATTAGCGTAACAACGATGGTCAATCACCATTGGAGCCATGGCCAGTAGGCACAAGCCCAAGCCAAGCCAAGATCTTCCTCGAGAGGGAGGTTCCATATGATTGTTTGAAATACAATCAACAAGTGGCAGTTCGGCACCGAGAAAGCTTTCTCATTTCTTAAGATGCCAAACAAGTTTGATGAAAGGACATACATACAAAGAAGTTTGGAAAGGAAACATATAATGAAGCTAATTGCTTATTATCAATGAAGAAGTGCAAAAGATTCATAGGCTATGAAGAATTTTCGTTTGGAAAGATTTTGCGAGTACGAGAAAGATGAGAAGGGGTATTTATATACCCACGCCTTAAATCGTGTGCATTGTTTCAAAAGGAAAAAAGAATCACAACCATTAAGAAGAGATTGAGATAATGCCAACTTATGCATATAGGAGATGCAACACAGCTCCGCAACATTTGGAAAAATGAACCGTCACAACCAATAACACGAAACCACATGGAAAGCACATTAAATGCTTTGTAGGGCCGTCAATTAGTAGGATTTTTATCATTTAACAGGGCTATACCCGCTCGCGGATATGGACTTGGGAGGAAAATGTTCCTCAATTTTTTCGCAAGTAATTAGTAGGTCAGTTTAAAGTAGTCTAACCTAGTCAAAACATGATCAACTACTTTACAACTAGCCGGCATAAGCCAACCCAAGTCCATGATCGTCTCAAACCATCCCTAATATCCAGCAGGGCACCATGATGAGGCATGATCGCCTCGTCTTTAAGCGCCTATCACATGTAAGAAAGGTTTGGGCCTGACCCATCATTATGACTATCGACTTTCCTATGTCAATCTACTTCCAGCACAATTCCAGGTCAGCATGTTAGCCCGACGTCACTCTAATTGATGGCCAGCACCTCTGTAAAGACCCGAAATTTTGAAGGCTTTATATCTAAATATCAAAATTATTTAAATAATTGAATCTTGAATTTAATGTAATACAATTAACTTAATAAGCTTATTTAAATTCTTTTTTAATAATATGTGAAATTATCATTTTGTTGGACAGTCTTGGATTTTGATGAAATCAGTGTTTTTTAATCCGGAATAATGAGTTGTTATAGGCCTATGAGTTTCGTGACGATCGAATGCGATTTATGGTGGTGTGAGCTCGGTTAATTAAGAGGATTAAAATATAATATATATTTTCCTATATAAGAACCTCAACACTTAAATCCTCTTCATTTTTCCGCCTCAAAATTAGCTGCCACCATTTTCCCCATTCAGTTAATTAAATCCAAAGCCAAAGGCCACAAAATTCAACGATTTCAGATTTGTTGAAATCGTGTGAGTGTGTGCTTCAAATCTATGTAAGGTTTGTAGGGTGTGGTGACTGTTAGTGATGTTCGAGTTTTAATGGCCAAACTAAGGCTGAGGCAGGGAGGTGATGAAGGAGGATTTAGGTGAATTGGAGGACTTGGTTGGTTTCTCTTGGCGGCAAGCTTCTTCCAACATCAGCCAAATCGAGTCCGATCATGCCTAGCAGATCATGACTTTTCATTTGTCTCATACTGGGGTTGGGGCCATGATTTGACAGGGGATATCGTAGAGGAAATAGATGGCACGGTTGAGCTCGTGGTGGTGTAAGGAGTGTTTTGGCAAAGGTCAGTGGTGCTTTGGTGTGGCAAGGCAAATCATGACCTGGGGATGGTTGAATTAGGGCAACGATCAGAATTCGGAAGAGTTGATCTAGCTCCAGGTAGTTGCATAAGGGAAATTGCATTTGAGCAGAGCGATGTGATGGCACTGTCCCTTCATCGAACGTTGGACCGGATAGGGAGATTGGGGAAAGGAGCATGCACGGCTTAGGTGTGTATCAACTTGCATGTACAGGAAGTGTATTAAGAAGGGTGAAGATGGATTTGGTGGGCAAGTGAAGGGATTAGTGATTAAATAAATTAATTAATTAAGTTTTAATCTCAATTTCTTATGAAATCGATAACTTATGCATAGAAGGTCCAATCCAGACGTCATTTTAGCCGTTGCACTCATAGTTAGATTCTCTACGCCTTGGATTGGTTTAGGCTTGGGTGAGTGTAACGGTCCGTTATTTCACAACTTCAAAAGTATGATATTTTATTAATTTTAAATTTAAAAAGGTTTAGAACTTAAGTAAATATGTTGTAAATAATGAATAAGGATGGAAAAATTATTTATCTTATACTTAATAATGGAAAAATAAAGATTTTGGATTTTCATCACAAAATGGCCAAAGTTAAGTTTTGTTAAAAATGAGTAAATGCTTAAATAAATAGTTTTAAATATTTATTTGAAAGGTAAAATTATATCAAAATCACTTAATAGTGATAATAGAAGTATGATAAAGTTTGGAAAATGCATCTATGATCGTTTTACAAAAATATTTTTACTTTGTTACATTTTGTCAAGTGCAACGTCGTATTTCAATAAATTGATATTAGCACTAATGATATCGGGTTTTAACCAAAGTAGACTTGTTTTTATTTATTAAATGGAATAGGAAGTTCATTTTCTAAGTTTGTTTACATAAATGAAAGATTAAATGGAAACGTTAAATTTTGACTGTAAAATATGTCAATAAAAACATTGTTTTTGACTAAAATAAGTTGTCGCTACATTATTGCAACATGATATGTTGCCTAATACACATATATACATATATACACATTTACAATGTATAAATACATATACATTTACCATATAAAACATGAATTCATTTTGATTTAAATTAAGTTTAATAAAAACATGATTCGACAATTTTAAATTTAAATAAAACTTTACAAACATAATCATATTATTTATATCATATCTCCTTAATGGATGTTATGTGTTTACATGGAAACCATGCAAATTTATATCTTTAAATATTAGTAAGTAATAAAATAGTGACATCTCTTATTACTAAACATATACACTTCTTATAACATCATTCCTAACATTAAATGCACATCCTAATATGTTAACAAGTGTTATGCAAATAAAATCAAGAAAAAAGTCTTCTTTTTAAAATACAAAATTTAAGAGAAAAAAGTAATCATTCTATAAATACACATCACATTAATGTGCTATCATATTCTTCCGTAAATACATGTAATTAAGGGTTTAATCAAGGATTTAAAAATGGAAATAAAATACAAAAGTAGAGAAGGCTAAAATGGTCATTAGCCAAGGAAGCTTCATGTATAAATAGAGGTCTTAACCTTCACTTCCTCACAACAATTCACTTCCCATTTCTACCATTTTTTTCACTTCCTTAAAGCTCTTCTCCTTTATTATCTTCCTCCACCTCCAACAACCCTCCATTCAAACCCACACCCGAACCCTACCATTACACACACCCCCCCTACACGGTCAAGTACCCTTCCACCAACCCATACCCACCCCCCTAGCCTCACACCCGAGCCGTACCCTCCTCCTAGGCTACACACCTCCCTAACAGAGCATACACCCCCTCCCAAAGCTCACACACACAAAAAAAGTGTGATGTCCCGGAAATTTAGGCAATAATTATTTAATAATTTCTTTAATAATTATTTTAAAATGTGAAATATTGATTTAATAATTTAATTCAAAGAGGAATTCTCTTTTGAAAATTAATAATTATTTAATTTGTCAAATGATATTCTTTTCAAAATTTAAAAATATTTAAATGATAAATTTATCTTTCTAAGCTGATTTAAAAATATTTTATTTATAATGTATAAATGTTTATACATTGTAAATAGAGGATTTGGTTTTAATTTTAATTTATATTAAATAAAGGATATTTTCTAATTATTATATATAAATGTATAAATTGTAAATTGATTAATTTGATTTAAATTAATTTAAAATAGTATTGTAAACTTTTCAAAGGTTTGTTTTAAAAATCTTTCTTATATCTTTATAGTAATGTAAGTAAGTATTTATTTTACAAAAAATAAATATAGTTTAAATTTTGTTTTATAATAAAAGTTTGTTTTGTTTTATTTTAAAATATGTTTTTCTTTGAAATAAGATTTAATTTATTCTTGTTAAAGTATAACATTTGGTTTGAAAACACTTAAATAAAATTTAATTCAACACTTGTTTTCTTTTGAAATTTAGTTTTATAAAGAATATTATTTTAAAAATAATCAAACAAACATTAAAATAAATGCTATAAGAAGTTATAGATAAACATGTAATTATTTCAAGGCTAATGTTAATAAATCATTTGAAACTTGCTAAAAACAAATTAGAAATGGGTTAAGATAAATTCAAATACATTTATAAATTTAGAAATTGCTTTTAAATATTGAAATATACATGTGTTAGTCATTTAACTAATGCAATGGACACTTGTAAATTTATCTATACCTAAACATAACAAGTGGCATGCTGTTTATTTTTGAAATTCATTCTTTTAAATAAGAAAATATAACAAATGTTTTTCTTTGTTCAAACCTTTTTCTCAAATGAAACCTAAAATCAGATTTAAGTAAAATCAAAACTCAAAACAAATGCATGTTAAAATTTCTACAAAGCATGTTAAAATCTGCAAATCAATTTCTGCATACAACTACAAGATAAAAACAACTTTAAATCTGCAATCAATCTCTGCAAATCTGAGCAAAGAAGAATGGAGTCTGAATGCATGTTCAACAAATTACATCATCAAGTTAAAGCAAATTCAATTAGCTAATGGAAACCCAGATTTCAAAAGCAACTTCAATTTCATCATGCAGTTTCAACTGGGTCCTGGAAATGGATAATATGCACCTAAGATTTTTCTCTGCATCTTCATTTAAAAGGTGAGTAAGCTTCTCTGTTTTAAAAATAGTTTTTCTTTATAAACTAAAGCTAAACATGATCTACAGAACTCAGATCCTAATTTATAAAAAAAATCAAAATCTGTTATAGATAAAATTGCTCTGTTTTCTGTTTTAAGCAAAAAATGAAATGAGTAACATAACCAAGCAAAAACCTATGATATATGTGCATATGAATCAGTAGAAAGAATATGATGTGATGATTGTATGATGATAACTGTTCTGTGAAAACATATATGAATGTGTTTATATGTTGTTATTGCCTGTAGCTACATATCTTTGTAAATTAAGATTTTATTTTACAGAAATTCTTTATCACTTGAATTGATTCCAGTTAGTAATTTTTGTGTAATAAGATATGTTTGTTTGGTATAACTTAGATTTATAAATTTTAAGTTAGTTTAATAAATCTGTAGCCTCTATAAACTAAAATCAGTCATCATTAGAATAAAACAAATATCAAACATCATAAATTATTAGAACAAGTGTATAAATTAGAATACATGTTTGAAATTAGGAATTTAAAAAAAAATATTACAGTTTTAAATAAACTGTTAGGGGAAAGGCATTTTTGTTTTAAAACAGAAATAGAAAAATTTGAAAATATCTGTAGGCTAGTGAATTTGGGGGTTAAGATGCCTACTGTAGTGGAGTTTTGATGTAAGAATGTTAGAGGAATGTGGTGATATTTGATCAGAGAGAGTGAGAAGAGGGGGATTGGGTTTTTTCAGGTTTCAAAACATAGTATTGCAGTGATGAAGTTTGGGATTCTGCACATGTTTTCTGATGCATCGAATAGGAGTGGGGTTTGTTGAGGTTGCAGAAGGGTTGTAGATGGAGCTATAGCCGGAGTTGTAAGTGGTCTGGTGATCGGTGATTTGATTGCAAGATGATTGACAGGTTTGGTATGGTGTTGTTGTGATATTGCAGGTGGATGTGGATTTTCCAATTTTTGATCTCAAGTTGATGTGGGGGTTTTGGGTGGTTGTGACCGGGTAAGGAGATGGTCAGTGACTTGTGGAGGTAGGTTGGAGGGCTGAAGTTCGCCAAGGTGATGGTGCATGTGCACCGTACATATGAAGATTCTGGTGAACTTATTTGGGTATGCAGGGTATTTTGTCTCGAAGCAACCCTCGGGTTTATGTGCTTCTGACTCGAAGCAAGGGGTTGGGAAACTCGAAGCAAAATAATGTTTTCTCGGGTATATTGAATTACAGGTTTATAAACCTGAATCTTTGCCGTTTCTAAAATTTTGAATGAAATTTAAATTTTAGTGTGGGAATTTGATTTTAGGTGGAAGTTGAAAACTGAATTCAAATAAAGTTAGAAATTCAAAGTTTTTAAAAATGAAATTTTTAGATTTAAACAAGTTTTCAATTCTGTTTTAAATCAAGATCTAAAAATAGTTTCAGGTTTAAGCCTGAGAGGTTTTGCAGTTTTAAATTTTTGAATAAATTCATATTTTAAATTGAAAACTTGATTCAAGTAACCTGAATCTGAATTCAAATGTAGTTTTGAGTTCAAAAGTTTTTTTTTAAAATGAAATCTTAAATTTAAGCAAGTTTTAAATTCAGTTTTGAATCAAGTTTAAAAACTGTTTCAGGTTTACTTTTAAAACCTGACTTTTAATCCAAAACAGTTTTGTAAGATTTTAAATTATGAACAGATTTAAAAGTTTAAGAAAAACTTAAATTTGTTTTTGAATTCAAGATTAAAAATTGTTCAAAGGTTTCTTGAGAAACCAGTTTAGGATTCAAAACAGTTTGTAAATAGAAAATAATAATGAACATTTCAGATGTTTAAAAAATAGATTTGAAAATGAAATTTGATTTCAAATAAGTTTAAAACTTGAAAGAATTTATTTCTTTTAATATTGAAATTAAAATATGAAGTGTTTAATTTAAATTTGAAAGTTGAAATAATCAATTTATTTTTCAAAGCTTAATTTATTTAAATCAAGTAAATTTGTTTTAAATCTTTCTTTATATTTAAGTAATGAATGTTCTTTAAACATTCATTTTACTTTAAGAATTTTACTTATTTTAATTTGGATCAATGTTTAAATAGTTAAACATTTTAAATATTAAATTTTTAAATGGAATTTGAATTTATTTAGAAAAGTATTGTTTTAATACATTTTGAATGTAAATGAGTCATTTGATAAATAATTGGATTATTTTGAAAAAAATATTTAAGATAATTAAGGATTTACTTAATTATTTGATTTTAAATAATGGTTTAGATTAATTTTTAATTAGAAATGATTTATTAATCTAATTTAAATTTTCTTAAGTATGTAATTAGTGGATTGTTGTTCATTAATAAGTGATGACAATTATCTAAGGATAATTAAATAATTAATTAATGTAATTAATTTTGATAATTTACTAGATTAATTAATTGAATATAATTAATTGTAATTTGTTAAGTATTATTAATTGTTAAAGTAATTAATGAATTAATTACTTATTGTAATTAATTAAGTTAATTAATTTAGTTTAATTAATTTAAGTAAACCATCTAATGATTTTAAGAGTGCAATTACTTAATGTAATTAATGGAGCAGGATTACTTAGAGAAGTAATAATGATAATTATTGGAACGTAATTAGTAATTTGGATAATTACTTTTGTAATTAATTAAGGAATTAATAAATGATTAATTATTGGATAATTAATTTATAAATAAGTAATTAAAGATGGTTAATTACTAAATTTAATATTAATCAAGGTGATTAATAATTAGATTAATTACTAAACGTAATTAATTTTAATTAAATAATTTATTTAAATATTAGGGATCATTAACTTTTATAATTAATGATGTAGTTAAGGATTTTTGATTAAGTAATAATTAATTAAGTGATTAATTAATTGTAATTAAGTAAGGATAAATATAATTAATTATAATTAATTAATAAATGAGTAATTAAATGTTAATTACTTATGATTAAAGTTAATTAATTTATGGACTAATTACTTATTGTAATTAGTGAATGATTAATCAAAGTTGTTTAATCAAGTTGAATACTTAGGAAGTAATTAATTAACTGGGTCAATTAATTAATGGATGTTAAGCAGGATTTTAATGAGTAATTAATTTAATTTATTTTAAATTAATTAGAGATGGTTGTAATTAATTTAATTCATTTTAAATTAATTATAATTGATGGTTAATAAATCATTGCTTATGGATGTTATTGATTGAATGGTTGTGATCTCAGTAATGAGATTAGTTGTATCTGTATGATATGGATGTTTGGTTTAAGTATGATGGTTTGTGATGGATTATTTGGTTGTGATGATTATTTGTTTGTGATGATACAGATTATCTGTTTATGATATGAATGTGATTATCTATTGTGAGATGTAGTTTATCTATCTGTGTGAAATAAATAATAATGAAATAAGAAAATTGTTTAAAACCTTTAAGTATAACTTGGACATTAAGATGGTGTTTGGTTTCGGTGAGACCGGGATCGGGTTTCCATATTTGGAATTCCGAAAACCACATCGATTCCAATTAAACGTTAGGTCGTTAATCCAAGTGGAGCAAGTGAAGACTCGAGTTGTAAGAGCTATACGTCAGTATAACTCTGTGGGTGATTCCGTAATGAGTTTGAAGGAATAGTGCTTATAGATTCGAGATGGTTATTTAGAGTGCAAGGGTTATCGTCGTTAACTATGAGGGTGATTCCAATACGAGTGTAACGAGATAATGCCTTCGGTTTCGTTCGAACCCGGAACAAACTTGTATGGATTGAATGTTTTCAGAACATCGTCAGGTGGATGATGAGCATTCTAAGATTGATATGTCCTATAAAGGTAATCGTAGCCTCAAGCCTCATCAACTGGGAATGGCTAAAAAAGGGGAGGTGCAACAAAGCTTCGTGGGTAGCCCCCACTGGAGAGCAAGATTTACTCCTGTCTAGAGGTCCCTTTATATTCGCCGTGTGGCAGTTGGTGACGACCAATCTGCGGGGTGGTCTTGTTCGGAACTGTTCAGTAAGGAACGGGTCTGGCTTTGTGTTGCAGGGGAGTTAGGGTGGCTCCTCGGTACGGTGATCTAGGCCACGTACTGTGACGGCCGGTACCCCAGTAGCCCTGCCGTTGATGGAATCCATAATCCAATAAGTGCCTGTGCGGTTTTAATTGTGCCCAACTATGTTGGAACGTGAGATGTAAGCATTCCAGCTATATCTGTATTTTATTTTGAAACCCTAGACAATATTATTATATCACTGGATTTTCTATCAAATGTTTTGGTTAGCGTAAGGTAAAAACTTTTCCATGTTTATGTGTGGGAAGTCTTACGTGATACCTTTTGTTTTCAAAGGATTTTCTAAAGTTAAGCAACTTTTATCCCCGTTTACTCACACCAGACCCCTGTCTGACCTGAGTGTTTATTTTCTGTTTTATTAAACTCTTGGGTACTCATATTACGTATGAGTAGTCAAGTGATTCAGGATTGCTTTGACGAGTTTCTGGAGGAGATAATGGAGCAGGAGGCTTCAGCGTGTAGATATTTTTAGTGGTTCCGCTGTGTTTGAGTGGTATCTGTTTTTCTCTGATGTACTTGGATTGTAATTGCTAGACAGATGTTTATGACTGTCTAGTTTGTGTCGTATCAGCTGTACTACTCTGATGTATATGATACTATGTAAAGTTTTATGTGATATATTATAATTTATTCGATTCGGCTGTGAGATTCTGATGTGGTCTGTTCTTTCTTTCCTTTCTTTTCTCTTTTCTATCCCTTTATTTCTTCTTAGCGATGCGACTTCCTGGAGTGTGGAAGTTGGGTCGTTAAACTGTGGTATCAGAGCTCTAGGTTGAGTGAATACCTAGACTCTAGAGTGGTGTCCTTCTTGAGAGAGCGTATTTGTAATTTTGAATATATATATATATATATATATATATTTCTACCTATTAGATTGGGTTACCTGTTCAGGTTTTCCAATATAAGTAATAAAGGTAGATAGGGCGGTGGTGGTGTGTGTAACGCAACTACCAATGGTTGGAGTTCGAATATTTGAAGTTGGAAGTGATCTTCTAGGGAAGTGTTGGGCATCTTGAGTAGTTTTGCAGTTTGGTATAAAAGATTTCTCTGATCTCTGAAGGAAATCTTTTTAAGATTCGGAATTTATCTTTGTATTGTAAGCTGGATTGCACTCGTGTGAGTGGATTTTCTTAAGTTTGGATCAGTTGGGAGTTCTGTCTGTATTCGAGTTTGAGACTCAGTTTGGCAGAGTGTTTTGTGTTTGGTTTGGAAGTGAGTTTTCTGAAAGATATATGTCTTTTGGAAGACTCTGTTGTGAAGAGGCTGGTGTAGCTTTGAGGTTCGATGAGTTTTTGATAAGGAAGTTTTTGGTAGCAGTAGCAGCAGTGAGGGGCCTGTTTCTTAAATGGTTCGGAAATCTCTGTGATTCTTCTGTCAGAAGTCGGGGCAGATGGTGGAGCTTGTCCATTCCTTCTGGAAGCTCAGTTGTGGGTGATGTTTGTGGTTAGAGGTAGACCACTAGTTTCTTCTTTTGAAGGCTTTAGCTGTTCTGATTTTGTAGAGAGAACGATTTCTTGGAATCTGAACTGAGTGGGATCTCAAAAGTGACTTGCGACGGTTCGGAAGTTCTCTAAGTGATATTTGTTTGGATTGAAGCATCTCTAGAGGATGTTTGAGTTATCGAAGTGGTATTTTCTGGATATCTTCGAAGGAGTTAAGATTTGCATCCATCAAGAGTTTGAGTTCTGTTTCGACCTGGTTCTTGGAGTTTTACCGGTGGATCAGATTAGTAGGGAGATTCTTTGAGAATGTGATCTGTTTAAGTCGGTAGGATTTATTGAATCCAGTTTCTGGTTGAATTTTTGTTGTGTGTTTTGACCGAATCGGATAGGTCACTAAGATTTTATGGAATTTGATGAACAATATTCCGGGATAAGTTGATCAAGTTTGTACTTGTGTTCATCAACAGCATTCTCGAATCAGAGTTGCGCAGTGGAAGCATGGTGGAAGCTATTCCAGAATAGAAGCAACATCGATTCATTGGGAATTTGAATTTTGTCTTGGATCTGAGGATTTCTACAGGAAATTCATTTTGGATCTGGAGACTTGATTGTTTTGTATCTGTTGTTTTCCAGAAAGAGTAGTTTGCCTAGAGTCTTCTGATGTTTGTGTAATAGAGTTTGTGTGGTAAATTTGATTGATCTAGAAGGTTCAAGGCAGCCCAGGATCGATATGAGAGATTTGTGGATATGAGTATTAGATCTTTCTATTTTCTCTTGAGGATTAAGTGTTTGATCTACGGAATTGAATTTCCAGTTCAGATGGCTGGAATTTGTTTTGTTTTCACGTATCTCTGAGGGAGTATGTGTATGGTCTATCTTTGGTTTTAGAATCAGTAATTCTGAGATTTGGAATTGATCAGGATTTGTCTGTGGTCCTATATTCTGTTTAGATTTGTAGATCTAGATAAATAGGAGCACTAGATCTGAGTGGTGTAGCTAGTTTAGATTCTGTAGGGCGAGTGTCCCGGTATTTGTACCTGGGAAACTCTAGGAATTTTTATCCAGAATTTTGTCTGGATAATTAGAATTGTTTGTTTGGATAGGTTGCCATGGTTGCTAGTATTTGGTTGATAATATATGATTGCTCTTTTTAAATTTAAAATCTGTATGGGATTATTAAATTACCTTTGCTTTTAAATTTCGGGGACGAAATTCTTTTAAGGGGGGAGGAATGTGATGTCCCGGAAATTTAGGCAATAATTATTTAATAATTTCTTTAATAATTATTTTAAAATGTGAAATATTGATTTAATAATTTAATTCAAACAGGAATTCTCTTTTGAAAATTAATAATTATTTAATTTGTCAAATGATATTCTTTTCAAAATTTAAAAATATTTAAATGATAAATTTATCTTTCTAAGCTGATTTAAAAATATCTTATTTATAATGTATAAATGTTTATACATTGTAAACAGAGGATTTGGTTTTAATTTTAATTTATAATAAATAAAGGATATTTTCTAATTATTATATATAAATGTATAAATTGTAAATTGATTAATTTGATTTAAATTAATTTAAAATAGTATTGTAAACTTTTCAAAGGTTTGTTTTAAAAATCTTTCTTATATCTTTATAGTAATGTAAGTAAGTATTTATTTTATAAAAAATAAATGTAGTTTAAATTTTGTTTATAGTAAACGTTTGTTTTGTTTTATTTTAAAATATGTTTTTCTTTGAAATAAGATTTAATTTATTCTTGTTAAAGTATAACATTTGGTTTGAAAACTCTTAAAATTTAATTCAACACTTCTTTTCTTTTGAAATTTAGTTTTATAAATAATATTATTTTAAAAATAATCAAACAAACATTAAAATAAATGTTATAAGAAGTTATAGATAAACATGTAATTATTTCAAGCCTAATGTTAATAAATCATTTGAAACTTGCTAAAAACAAATTAGAAATGGGTTAAGATAAATTCAAATACATTTATAAATTCAGAAATTGCTTTTAAATATTGAAATATACATGTGTTAGTCATTTAACTAATAAAATGGACACTTGTAAATTTATCTATACCTAAACATAACAATTGGCATGTTGTTTATTTTTGAAATTCATTCTTTTAAATAAGAAAATATGACAAATGTTTTTCTTTGTTCGAACCTTTTTCTCAAATGAAACCTGAAATCAGATTTGAGTAAATCAAAACTCAAAACAAATGCATGTTAAAATTTCTACAAAGCATGTTAAAATCTGCAAATCAATTTCTGCATACAATTACAAGATAAAACAACTTTAAATCTGCAATCAATCTCTGCAAATCTGAGCAATGAAGAATGGAGTCTGCATGCATGTTCAACAAATTACATCATCAAGTTAAAGCAAATTCAATTAGCTAATGGAAACCCATATTTCAAAAGCAACTTCAATTTCATCATGCAGTTTCAACTGGGTCCTGGAAATGGATAATCTGCACCTAAGATTTTTCTCTGCATCTTCATTTAAAAGGTGAGTAAGCTTCTCTGTTTTAAAAACAGTTTTTCTTTATAAACTAAAGCTAAACATGATCTGCAGAACTCAGATCCTAATTTATAAAAAAAATCAAAATCTGTTATAGATAAAATTACTCTGTTTTCTATTTTAAGAAAAAAATGAAATGAGTAACATAACCAAGTAAAAACCTATGATATCTGTGCATATGAATCAGTAGAAAGAATATGATGTGATGATTGTATGATGATAACTGTTCTGTGAAAACATATATGAATGTGTTTATATGTTGCTGTTGCCTGTAACTACATATCTTTGTAAATTAAGATTTTCTTTTACAGAAATTCTTTATCACTTGAATTGATTCCAGTTAGTAATTTTTGTGTAATAAGATATGTTTGTTTGGTATAACTTAGATTTATAAATTTTAAGTTAGTTTAATAAATCTGTAGCCTCTGTAAACTAAAATCAGTCATCATTAGAATAAAACAAATATCAAACATCATAAATTATTATAACAAGTGTATAAATTAGAATACATGTTTGAAATTAGGAATTTAAAAAAAAACTAATATTACAGTTTTAAATAAACTGTTAGGGGAAAGGCATTTCTGTTTTGAAACAGAAATAGGAAAATTTGAAAATATCTGTAGGCTAGTGAATTTGGGGGTTAAGATGCCTACTGTAGTGGAGATTTGATGTAAGAATGTTAGAGGAATGTGGTGATATTTGATCAGAGAGAGAGAGAGAAGAGGGGCATTGGGTTTTTCAGGTTTCAAAAATTAGTATTGCAGTGATGAAGTTTGGGATTCTGCACATGTTTTCTGCTGCATCGAATAGGAGTGGGGTTTGTTGAGGTTGCAGAAGGGTTGTAGATGGAGCTATAGCCGGAGTTGTAAGTGGTCTGGTGATCGATGATTTGATTGCAAGATGATTGACAGGTTTGGTATGGTGTTGTTGTGATATTGCAGGTGGCTGTGGATTTTCCAATTTTTGATCTCAAGTTGATGTGGGGGTTTTGGGTGGTCGTGATCGGGTAAGGAGATGGTCAGTGACTTGTGAAGGTAGGTTGGAGGGCTGAAGTTCGCCAAGGTGATGGTGCATGTGCACCGTACATATGAAGATTCTGGTGAACTTGTTTGGGTATGCAGTGTATTTTGTCTCGAAGCAACCCTCGGGTTTATGTGCTTCTGACTCGAAGCAAGGGGTTGGGAAACTCGAAGCAAAATAATGTTTTCTCGGGTATATTGAATTATAGGTTTATAAACCTAAAGCTTTGCAGTTTCTAAAATTTTGAATGAAATTTAAATTTTAGTGTGGGAATTTGATTTTAGGTGGAAGTTGAAAACTAAATTCAAATAAAGTTAGAAATTCAAAGTTTTAAAAATGAAAATTATAGATTTAAATAAGCTTTTAATTCTGTTTTAAATCAAGATTTAAAAACAGTTTCAGGTTTAAGCCTAAGAGGTTTTGCAGTTTTAAATTTTTGAATAAATTCATATTTTAAATTGAAAACTTGATTCAAGTAACTTGAATCTGAATTCAAATGTAGTTTTGAGTTCAAAAGTTTTTTTTTTAAAAAATGAAATCTTAAATTTAAACAAGTTTTAAATTCAGTTTTGAATCAAGTTTAAAAACTGTTTCAGGTTTACTTTTAAAACCTGACTTTTAATCCAAAACAGTTTTGTAAGATTTTAAATTATGAACAGATTTAAAAGTTTAAGCAAAACTTAAATTTGTTTTTGAATTCAAGATTAAAAATTGTTCAAAGGTTTCTTTAGAAACCAGTTTAGGATTCAAAACAGTTTGTAAATAGAAAATAATAATGAACATATTCAGATGTTTAAAAAATAGATTTGAAAATGAAATTTGATTTCAAATAAGTTTAAAACTTGAAAGAATTTATTTCTTTTAATATTGAAATTAAAATATGAAGTGTTTAATTTAAATTTGAAAGTTGAAATAATCAATTTATTTTTCAAAGCTTAATTTATTTAAATCAAGTAAATTTGTTTTAAATCTTTCTTTATATTTAAGTAATGAATGTTCTTTAAACATTCATTTTATTTTAAGAATTTTACTTATTTTAATTTGGATCAATGTTTAAATAGTTAAACATTTTAAATATTAAATTTTTAAATGGAATTTGAATTTATTTAGAAAAGTATTGTTTTAATACATTTTGAATGTAAATGAGTCATTTGATAAATAATTGGATTATTTTGAAAAAAATATTTAAGATAATTAAGGATTTACTTAATTGTTTGATTTTAAATAATGGTTTAGATTAATTTTTAATTATAAATGATTTATTAATCTAATTTAAATTTTCTTAAGTATGTAATTAGTGGAATGTTGTTCATTAATAAGTGATGACAATTATCTAAGGATAATTAAATAATTAATTAATGTAATTAATTTTGATAATTAACTAGATTAATTAATTGAATATAATTAATTGTAATTTGTTAAGTATTATTAATTGTTAATTTATTGATTAATTATCTAAGGATAATTAAATAATTAATTAATGTAATTAATTTTGATAATTAACTAGATTAATTAATTGAATATAATTAATTGTAATTTGTTGTGTATTATTAATTGTTAAAGTAATTAATGAATTAATTACTTATTGTAATTAATTAAGTTAATTAATTTAGTTTAATTAATTTAAGTAAACCATCTAATGATTTTAAGAGTGTAATTACATAATGTAATTAATGGAGCAGGATTACTTAGAGAAGTAATAATGATAATTATTGGAATGTAATTAGTAATTTGGATAATTACTTTTGGAATTAATTAAGGAATTAATAAATGATTAATTATTGGATAATTAATTTATAAATAAGTAATTAAAGATGGTTAATTACTAAATTTAATATTAATCAAGGTGATTAATAATTAGATTAACTACTAAATGTAATTAATTTTAATTAAATAATTTATTTAAATATTAGAGATCATTAACTTTTATAATTAATGATGTAATTAAGGATTTTTGATTAAGTAATAATTAATTAAGTGATTAATTAATTGTAATTAAGTAAGGATAAATATAATTAATTATAATTAATTAATAAATGAGTAATTAAATGTTAATTACTTATGATTAAAGTTAATTAATTTATGAAATTAATTAAAGACTAATTACTTATTGTAATTAGTGAATGATTAATCAAAGTTGTTTAATCAAGTTGAATACTTAGGAAGTAATTAATTAAATGGGTTAATTAATTAATGGATGTTAAGCAGGATTTTAATGAGTAATTAATTTAATTTATTTTAAATTAATTAGAGATGGTTGTAATTAATTTAATTCATTTTAAATTATTTATAATTGATGGTTAATAAATCATTGCTTATGGATGTTATTGATTGAATGGTTGTGATCTCAGTAATGAGATTAGTTGTATCTGTATGATATGGATGTTTGGTTTAAGTATGATGGTTTGTGATGGATTATTTGGTTGTGATGATTATTTGTTTGTGATGATACAGATTATCTGTTTATGATATGAATGTGATTATCTATTGTGAGATGTAGTTTATCTATCTGTGTGAAATATATAATAATGAAATAAGAAAATTGTTTAAAACCTTTAAGTATAACTTGGACATTAAGATGGCGTTTGGTTTCGGTGAGACCAGGATCGGGTTTCCATATTTGGAATTCCGAAAACCACATCGATTCCAATTAAACGTTAGGTCGTTAATCCAAGTGGAGCAAGTGAAGACTCGAGGTGTAAGAGCTATACGTCAGTATAACTCTGTGGGTGATTCCGTAATGAGTTTGACGGAATAGTGCTTATAGATTCGAGATGGTGATTTAGAGTGCAAGGGTTATCGTCGTTAACTATGAGGGTGATTCCAATACAAGTGTAACGAGATAATGCCTTCGGTTTCGTTCGAACCCGGAACGAACTTGTATGGATTGAATGCTTTCAGAACATCGTCAGGTGGACGATGAGCATTCTAAGATTGATGTGTCCTATAAAGGTAATCGTAGCCTCAAGCCTCATCAACCGGGAATGGCTAAAACAGGGGAGGTGCAGCAAAGCTTCGTGGGTAGCCCCCACTGGAGAGCAAGATTTACTCCTGTTTAGAGGTCCCTTTATATTCGGCTGTGTGGAAGTCGGTGACGACCAATCTGCGGGGTGGTCTTGTTCGGAACTTTTCAGTAAGGAACGGGTCCGGCTTTGTGTTGCAGGGGAGTTAGGGTGGCTCCTCGGTACGGTGATCTAGGCCACGTACTGTGACGGGCGGTACCCTAGTAGTCCTGCCATTGATGGAATCCATAATCCAATAAGTGCCTGTACGGTTTTGATTGTGCCCAACTATGTTGGAACGTGAGATGTAAGCATTCCAGCTATTTCTGTATTTTATTTTGAAAACCCTAGACACTATTATAATATCACTGGATTTTCTATCAAATGTTTTGGTTAGCGTAAGGTAAAAACTTTTCCATGTTTATGTGTGGGATGTCTTACGTGATACCTTTTGTTTTCAAAGGATTTTCTAAAGTTAAGCAACTTTTATCCCCGTTTACTCACACCAGACCCCTGTCTGACCTGAGTGTTTATTTTTTGTTTTATTAAACTCTTGGGTAATCATATTACGTATGAGTAGTCAAGTGATTCAGGATTGCTTTGACGAGTTTCTGGAGGAGATAATGGAGCAGGAGGCTTCAGCGTGTAGATATTTTTAGTGGTTCCGCTGTGTTTGAATTGTATCTGTTTTTCTCTGATGTACTTGGATTGTAATTGCTAGAAATATGTTTATAACTGTCTAGTTTGTGTTGTATCAGCTGTATTATTCTGATGTATATGATACTATGTAAAGTTTTATGTGATATATTATAATTTATTCGATTTCGCTGTGAGATTCTGATGTGGTCTGCTCTTTCTTTCCTTTCTTTTCTCTTTTCTATCCCTTTCTTTCTTCTTAGCGATGCGACTTCCTGGAGTGTGAAAATGGGTCGTTACAAAAAGAAGGAAAATAAACAAAGGCAATAGTTCGTGACATTTGCAGAGGAGCACGCTAGTTCATAGAAAAGTTTGATGGAGTGGAAATGAAGGCGAGAACTGCTTTTTAAATCATGTTTTGTTATGTTATAATAATCATGATTATCCCGTTTATACGTTATGTTAATTGCCACCATTGATAATGTGGACATTTGGCTGAAATGAATGTTTGAACACGTTGGTTGGATAGTTGAGTTGTGATAATATACTTAATAAATGTTAATCACTATGCTATGGAAATGGATGTTATGTTATTGATGAATATTGAAAGTGATTATGCTCATTTGTGATTAAGTAATCCCATTTGTTATAAGTGACCAATTTTATAAATATGGTATACGTTGGAATTATTAGCCTATATTTGAATAGTGAAATTGAAATCAAAAATTGAAATTGAAATTGGTTTTGAATTGAAATTGGTTTTGAAATTTAAATCGAAATTAAAGTCGAAATCGAAATTAGATTTGAAATTGGGTTTGAAATTGATTTTAATTTAAGATTAGAATTGATTTTAATTTAAGATTCATAAGCAGCCGCATAATACATTCACCAAAATAAATAATATTCATACGACCTTGGTTGAATGACAGAAATTCGTCTAGTATGAGTTTTGGCTAATTTACTTCAACTTCTCCCCAAATAGCATATAATGCTTTATAGTTGTTTGGATAGACAAGCTCATACGAGCCAGTTCGAGGTAGAATTGTGTGCATTAAAGCTCTATGCATTATTCTGGCAGTAGGTCGTAATGCAATAGACTTAAGCTCGGTCATGTCATCTTCTAGGAATCGATGACTTACTTCATCTCTCTCGCCTACGAAAGCATTTAATACTTGTAACTCAACACCTCTTGTCGGAGTATGAAGAATATGACCGATTCTACCTAAAGAGAGAAACACTTGTTGCCCACATTCCAAACTCCAAACGCAATTGTCATGATTGCGTGGGTTTTGATGACCTAAATTCAAGTTCGCATAGAAAAGTTTGACCAAGGTATAATTTATCTTGATATTGTTTTGATTATGATCTAGAAGTGATTCTAGATGGCTTCTTCTTGCTAATTCTTGAATCCTATACGACGTAAAATCAGGAAAGACAACAAACGAACCTTCAAAGAATCGAGCTTCTTTCATCTTATTCCATCGTTGAACTGCAGTTGCGTCGTATAGCCATTGAGCGATTTGTGAATCAATTGGCTCGGAGGAAGAAGAAGCATGCCTAGATCTCTTTGTTTGATGAGGGGCCATTTGAATTTATCAAAGATTTGAATAAATTTGGGAACTAGGGTTTTAGAGTTAAGAAATAGGTAAAAAAAAGTGTAAAGGTACGTTTCAGATGTGAATTCAATCGACTAAACGATTGTGGTCAGTCGACTGAACCACTATCCCGAGAGTTCTATTCCAGAATTAGTCGACTGAATAAACAAATATGCTCTCTGTTTTGTCATTCAGTCGACTGGTTGCATTCGATCAGTCGATTGAATGGTGTATGAGAACATACAGTATGCAGTTTCAGTCGACTGATCGAATTTTTTCAGTAGACTGAATGAGTCTTTCAACATATTTAGTCATATTTGAAACACAAACAAGTAATATATTATATATATAAAAAAAATGTATACAATATAAGATTAAAGAACAACTGTAAAAAAAAGACAAAAAATGAAATTATTTGGAAGAGGAAGTTGATGGAGACTTGGAGTTTTTCGGTTCATCCTTTGTCTTCTCTACATATGGTTGTAGTGGTGACCAACGGTTTCCACGTTCCCATGAGTTTGGAGAGATAGGCGGAGGTTGAGGTGACATATCATATGGATCCGAGTGGACAATAGTGTAGGTTGATGAGCCGAAGAGGAAGATGAACCGCATAACTTCCATCCAATCTGCTCAAGAAAATTCAGACGTCTAGAATTCATTTTCTGTTCATAATACATTTCGCGCTGAAGCGCTATCGATTCCCTCTGGTAATGATGAAGATCATCAATTTTTTGTTTGGTTTGAGGAGAACCAAAAAAAGGAACCGTCTAGCTTTCTTTTTCTCGGGTGTATAACCCATTCGATAATTTGATGGTCTTGTAGGTTCATGGGTAGGAGTAGGTGTAGGTAGATTTGACAATGCAGATGATGGAGTTTCAAAGTTAATAGATGAGTAGGATGATCCATTTGATGAATTATCTGATGAAGACATTTTGATTTTGAAAGAAAGTTTTTAGAAGTTTATGTAGTGGAGAAAGAAACAAATGTGTTTGAGATATAAATTTCTTTTGATGGAGAAAGGAGAGCTGAGAACTGAATTATATAGGAGGCAATGCAGTTAAAAAATGATGGTTAAACGTGTAGATTGAAAAAGTGAGGAAGAGAATGAACCAAAAAGTTTGTGGCTGAAATTTTATCTTTAAAAAATAGAAAATATAAAGAAACAGGATGTATAAGGTGTAGATGTGAAATATTAAATGGCCAGGTGGTAAAGGCATAGACTTATCAAACCCAAGGTGCAGAGTTCGAGTATCAAAATTTTATTTTATTTTAAATTAATTAGTAATTTTTATAATTCTGTTAAAGAAATTATGCCTAGTTCTCTTCTTAATCTTATAAAACAAATTTCATTGAGAGGTTTAGTGGAAATGTCAGCTAATTGATTTTCAGAATTTACAAATTCTAAATTTATTATATCCTTTTCAATATTATCACGAAGAAAATGATGACGAATGTCAATATGTTTTGTTCGTGAGTAATTGACAGGATTTTTAGATAAATTTATTGTACTAGTGTTATCACGATATATTATAGACTTATTTAATTTTATATCAAAATCCTGTAATGTTTGTTGCATGTAGATTACTTGAGCACATGCTAAAGCTGCAGATATATACTCTACTTCACATGTCGATAGTGAAACGCAATCTTGTTTCTTACTAAACTAAAATGCTAAGGATCGTCCAATGAAATGACAAGTTCCACTTGTACTTTTTCTATCTGTCCGACTTCCTCCAAAATCAGCATCACTATATGATACTAATTCAAATGGACGTTCTTTTGGATAAAATAATCCTAAATCTTTGGTTTTATTAAGATAACGAATTATACGTTTAACTGCTCGCATATGTGATTCTTTAGGATTTGCTTGAAATCGAGCACATAAACAAACACTCATCATAATGTTAGGTCGACTAGCAGTTAAGTAAAGTAGTGATCCAATCATACTACGATATAGTTTTTGGTCAACATTCTTGCCATTTTCATCCTTTTTAAGATGTATAGTTGTACTCATAGGAGTTGGTTTGGCAGACGTGTTTTCCATACCGAATAGTTTAATTAGATTATTACAATACTTTTCTTGATTAAGAAAAATGCCATTTCTCATTTGTTTGATTTGTAATCCGAGAAAATATGATAGTTCTCTCATATGTGACATTTTAAAGTCATTTGTCATGATAGTTGAAAATTCCTGACATAATTTTTCATTTGTTGAAACAAAAATAATATCGTCAACATATATTTGAATAACTAAAATATCTTGTTTAGTTTTCTTAATAAATAATGTTTGATCAACTTTCCCAATCTCAAAACCACATTCCAATAAATAGCTTTTAAGTCGGTCATACCAAGCACGAGGTGCTTGCTTTAAACCATATAAAGCTTTCTTAAGTTTATAAACGTGATCTGGAAATTTCTCATGAGTAAACAGAGGAGGTTGTTCAACATAAACATTTTCTTTTATAAAACAATTTAAAATAGCACTTTTAACATCCATTTGATATAATTTAAAGTTATGAAAACATGCAAAACCAGTAGAATACGTATAGCTTCTAGTCTTGCAACTGGAGCAAAAGTTTCTTCATAGTCTATTCCCTCTTCTTGATTATAACCTTGTGCTACTAATCTAGCTTTATTTCTAGTAATGTTACCTTGTTCATCAGATTTTTTTTTGAAAACCCATTTTGTACCGATGACTGATTGATCACTTGGTCTAGGAACTAATTCCCAAACTTCGTTTCTTTCAAATTGATTTAGCTCTTCTTGCATAGCTATAATCCACTAATCATCGGTTGAGGCTTCCTTAATATTTTTAGGTTCTATATTAGAGAGAAAAGCTATATGGCCCATTTGATTTAATTGATGTCTTGTTCTTACATTTGAATTTACTTCTCCAATTATATTTTGAACAGGGTGATTGCTAAGAATTCTTGGAGAAGATCTTACTATATTATCATTATTAATAGTATTTACATTTTCTAAAGAAACATCAGAATTATTATTTTGAAGAATAGTATCATCATCTTCTGAATTATTTCTCAGAATTATATTTGTATTATTTTCGAGATTTGTAAATTTAGGAGAAGTTTTTACATTTTAATCGAATGAAACATGAAGTGTTTCTTCGATTATTTTAGTTCTTATAGTAAAAACTCGATAAGCCTTGCTTCTTTCCGAATATCCTATGAATATACCTTCATCGGATTTTGGATCAAATTTTCCAAGCTGATCTTTAGTGTTAAGTATGAAACATTTTGAACCAAAAACTTTAAAATATGAAATATTTGGTTTTCTACTATTTAAAAGTTCATAAGGAGTACGTTTTTTTTATGGTCGAATAGAAACACGATTCAAAACATAGCAAGCAGTTGCAACAGCTTCTGCCCAGAAATGCTTGGGTAAAGTGCTTCCATTTAATAAAGTTTGTGCACATTCTTGTAATGTTCTTTTTTTCCTTTCTACAACTCCATTTTGTTGTGGTGTTCTAGCAAAGGAGAAATTATGATTAATTCCTTTCTTGTTACAAAAATGTTTGAAAGCTTCATTTTCAAATTCACCTCCATGATCACTTTTAATGTTTTTAACTTTAAAATTCTTTATATTTTGAATTCTTTTAAAAAAAATAAAAAATTTCAAAAGTATCACTTTTATGTTTCATAAAAATGGTCCATGTATATCTTGAAAAATCATCTACAATAACAAACACATATCTATTGTGATTAATAGATTGAACTTGAGCAGGTCCGAAAAGGTCCATATGTAATAATTCAAGTGGTTGTGTTGTAGATATGATTTTATTAGATTTAAAAGAAGATTTTGTTAATTTTCCTAACTGACATGCATCATAGATACTATCAATTTTGAATCTCGTATCAGGTAGTCCTTTAACAAGTTTATTTTTAGCTAATTTATTAATAGTATTGATGTTTATGTGACAAAATCTTTTGTGCCATAGCCAAAAATCATTTTCTGTAGCTACTAAACACATATTTGTGTTGTAATTTATATTCATATTTAAAATATAGATATTTTTATCTCTTATACCTTCAAAAATTTAATTTTGATTTTTATCAGAAATATTACATTTATTTTTCTGAAAAAGATATATTAAAACCTTTATCACATAACTGACTTATACTCAATAAATTATGTTTTAAGTTTTTAACTAATAAAACATCAGTAATGAGAGGTGAGTTAGAGATACCATTATTGCTCACATCGCCTTTGCCGATGACATAACCTTTCGAATTATCTCCAAAAGTGACTGATCCTCCATTTGAGTAGACTATGTTTGTTAACATGTCTTTATCACCAGTCATGTGTTTCGAGCAACCACCGTCTAGAATCCATTTTCTTCTATTTTTAAGTGGTACCTGAAAAAAATAAAGATTAAGATGATACCCACGTTTCTTTTTAGGGTCCTAAGAGTTAGGTCTTAGGAAACCAAACCCAAGAAGGTTCAGAATTCCCTTTAAAAATATAATTCTTATTTTTATGAACAGTTTCCATTGATGTTTTGATATGTTTATTCCTGATCAAGTTATTATTTGTTTTAGGAATCCATATTTTAATAGTTTTAACTTTTTTAGAAACTGTTTTCTTTAAATCTTGCTTAATTTTGTTTTTAAACTTTTCAAATTTCTTTGGTTTTTCAATTTTCTTATATCCTAAGCCCATTTTATTTGAAGTTGACCGAGAATTTTCTATTATTTTAGAAAGATTTTCTCGTTCTTTATTAAAATTGAAAATATTTTTATTAATATCTTCTAGCTTAGTTTTAAGACTAGAATTTTCTAATTCTAAAACTTTAGTGCTAGATTTTAAATCATTTACTTCAATTGATAAAAATATCATTTTTATTCTTTTGAATTTCTAATCTTGAGTTATCATAGAAAGTTGAGAGGCTAAATTAGAATTAGATTCTTGAGATTTTTTAAGTTCTTCTTCGAGAATTTTCTTTTCATCTCTAAGCATACTAATTTCTAATTCAGATCTATTTAGTTTTCCTTGTAACTCCTTATTATGTTTCTTAGTCTGTTTTACAAAATCTACTAGTTCGGAATTAAGTTCAACTAAATCTTCAAAACTTAGTTCACTTACATCATCATTTGTAGCCATGAAGCATACATTTGCTTACTCTGTGTCACTACCACTATCGCTTTCTGATGATGAAGAATCTGAATCATTCCATGTTACAGAAAATGCTTTCTTCTTGAAATTGATCTTCTTGAATTTGATTTTCTATTTTTCTGGACAATCTTTCTTCATATGACCCTTCTTATGACATTCATTACATTCCATGATAGATGATGATGGTTTATTGCTATTATTGTTGCTGGAATTATTTTTGTAACTCTTGCCCTTGTTATTCTTTTTGAATTTCAAAAACTTTTTGAAATTCTTAGCAATAAATGCCATATCCTCTTCATCTGAGTCAGAGTCATCTTGTTCTGCTTGAAATGCTAGATTCTTCTTATCTTGTGCTTGAACTTTCTTTGCCTACAAATTTACTTCATATGACATTAGATTTCCTATTAACTCTTCTGGTTTCATAGTTGAAAGATCGTTTGCTTCTTCAATAGCTAGGACCTTTCTTTCCCATTCATCCGTTAAAGAGTTTAGGATTTTTGATACTATATCAAAATCAGAGAATTTTTCTCCTAGTGCCAATAGTGAATGATATATATCTTGAAATCTAGAATACATGTCATTTATATTTTCATTTGATTTCATTTTGAAATTTTGAAACTAATTTTTCAACATTGAAATTTTTCTTTGTTTTACTTTGTTAGTTCCTTCATGAGTTACTTTTAGTGTTCTCCATATCTCATAAGCATATGTGCACATACTAACTCTATAATACTCATTTCTATCTAATGCACAAAATAGCATATTCATTGCTTTTGCATTTGTAGTAGCATCAGTTTTCTGTGCAGCAGTCCAAGTTGAAAAATCTTCTGTTGGAGTTGTATATTCATTTTGAGTAATGTTCCAAGTTTCAAAACCATTAGATTGCATATAAATTATCATTCTAGTTGACCAGTAATTATAATTCATGCCATTGAATAGTGGAGGTCATGTAGTAGATTGATCTTCAATAAAACTAGTGTTAGTGACAGTGCTTGTGATTTTGTTATTTTCCATATTAACTAATAACAAATTATCAAATAACTGTGTTATGGTTAAAGGATGACCTTGCTTTGATACCAAATGAAAGTGGCTACTGTGTGGCTAGCTATCACTTAGGATCGTGTAATATGGAATATTATTAAATCTAAATGCAGAAATAGATGATAATAGCAAAGTAAATAAATGAGCACACCAGGAATTTTTATACTGGTTTGAACTTCCCATTTTATGTCCAGTCCTAGACTTTCCTCTGGAATTTCTCACAATAACCCTCTCTTAACCTGGAGGAATAGGTATACAACACCTGAACAACCGAACATGATTTTTCCGCCTCTAACAACCGAAAGAGGACTTTACCCGCCTGAACAACCTAACAGGACTTCAACAATTTCAATAGAATTGCTTTGACACTATGTTTTATTAATAATACTAATTTGTCTTTGATAGTACAATCTTCCTATAATCTTTCCTCAAGTATATATGTGTTTATAAAGATTTAGAAAGGAAAATATTGCTTTGAATCAAAGAATAAGTTAATTGATTCAGAGATTCAAGCAATATATGAAAGTTGTGATCGCTTTTTAGAATACAGAGATAGTAGAAAGTAAGATCAGAAAGTAATCAGAATTTTGGTTTTTGATTTGTGAAGTGGATTTTGTGTGTTTATATAATAGTTAAAGAGGTGCAACCGTTCATGAAGAGTTCTGATCAACAGAAGCAGCCATACCTCTTCATATTAGAACGTGACTCTTGGCAAAAGAAAGTGTCCATTCATAAAATTAGCTATTGGAAGAAGTCAGTCGACTGACCCAAAACGATCGATCAACTGAATATTCAAAGTTGTTTAAAAACAGACCGTTTCTGTGCACCCGTACAAGCTCAGTCGACTGGCCATATACGGTCATTCGACTGACCTGACAGTCAAAGCAGAATCTTCACATATTTTAAAAAGTATAAAGTTTTAAAACAACTTAACTACTTGAGGATAGATTTTAACATTTCTAAGACTAAAAAACTTCAATAAATCAACATTGTAACGACCCAGAATTTTTATTAATTAAAATTTGAATATTTAATTTATTTTAAATATTAATAAGTGAATTTATAAGTCGAATAAATTTTTATTCGAATAATTGGATTCAATTGAATAATTAAATCGATAATTTAATATGTTAACTTATGGAAATAATTGAAAATTGGGTGAAATATGATTGAAAATGATTTGTAAAATTTTATTTTATCATGTTGAAGTTAGAACGATATTTTAGAACTTTTAAAATCGAATTAAAAGTTTATTTGTGAAAATTGAATATTTTAATATTTAAATCGACTAGTGAAAATAGTCAATTTTTGAACAGTCTCAGAATTGGACGAAACTAGTTCCATTGGATCCGTAATAGTTAGTTATTATCGGGTTTCAATTTTCGTAGCAATCGGAGTTATCGTTTGATCGTGGCAGCTCGAAACACATCGAAATTGTTTTAATATTAATTTGGCGAGTTAAAATAGTCATTTTTCAAAAAGTCTCGGATTTCGACGAAACCAGTTTCATCGGATCCGTAATGTGATATTATTGTAAGGTTTCAAATTTCATGTCAATTGTATTTACCGTTTGTCCGGTACAAATTAAAACGCCTAGAAAATCGTTTAAATCGGTTTAATTTAAATTGAACGTTTATTGCCATAACTCGCACAGATGACCGAATTAGCTTCCGAAACATGTTCCATTGTGTCCGAAATGCGGGTTAAACCCTAGAAACGCTGGTTACGGCGCGTGAATCGGAGTTCGGAAAACCCGGATGAATAGTGTTCGAAATTTCCTATAAATAGCCCACCATCACACAAATAAAAAAATAAAAATAAACCTGAACCCTAATTCTCTTCAGCCGCCACCCCTTTCATCTATGGTCGAAAAAAACCCATCTTCCCCCCTCGTTTTCTTCAAATCCAAGCCTCGTTTCAAGAATTTTTCAACTGGAGATTGGTAGAGGGCAGTGAGATCTACGATGTGTACGGTGGAGATCGTAAATAACTCGATGGATTGGCGACAATTGGAGCTGGAAGTCATGGCCTTCATTCACGTTTTTCGAGCTGGAGGCTCGACCGAGCTTCGTGATGCTCAGGGCGGTGGCGTATGGTGGCACGAGCTTCGAAGAGATGGTCGCTGATCAGGTTGGAAGTCGACGAAGAGGGAGCAAAAATCGAACCCTAGTTTTAATGGGATGGGTTCTATATGCGTGTTTACCTGTAGGCGTGCGTACGAGAGGGAGAAGGGAAGAAGCATGCGCACGGTTCAGATGCAAGGGGGCAGGATCTTGTGGCCTAGATTGAAAGTTAGGTTTTAAAATAGAAATATATGTTGTAATTATTAAGTTTAAATTCGAGTAAACTTGTAAAAATCATAACTTTTTCATACGAGGTCGAAAACGAGCGAAACCAGTTGCGTTGGAATCATATGGACGAGCACTACGCGATGGAATTGGATTGGAGTCGTTTGGAGTTAGCGAGAATTTTGGGTAAAATTAAACGTCCGTTTAATTTTATTCGAAATAAATCGCTAAAACGTAATTGAAATCAAGGTGAGAACTACTCACTCAATCGAATCAGTTTCGATTTTATTTTAAATAGTTATATTTGAAATTGTTGAATGCATGTTTGAATGATGATTCTTATCTATTGATTGTTAAAATAGACATTATGCGCCGTTAGTAAGCGGATGTTATTTATTAAAAACATATACCGCGAATATTTCATAAACAGTGAAATTGGTATTATATATAATAGCAATATATATATATTGGCATATGTATATATTGGAGTTATTGATTTCCCGCATTTTTTAGCGGATGAGACCCTATTGCGCCGTCTATTAAGCGGATAATATTTTAAATCCCATATACCGCGATAATTCCGTACTGGAGCGGAGTTGGTATTGTGCTAATGTTTGTGGATGCAGGAAAACAGGTTGGAGGGATCCAACTGGATTCCTCAACAGTATTTATTTGATTATGGATATTTTGATATTCGTTGATTATCATATCGATATATGATGTCGTTGTAGTCGTGATTGACTATTTGGTGTGTAGCATCATTGGACCAAATTTTGGAATTTTAAAAGGATTTTAAAGTGATTTTTGAAAGTATACGTTTATAAAATATTTTTGGAATTGATTTATTTTAAATAAATAAACGTTATAATTTTAATGTTATAAAAATTGGGATTTTTGAGAAATATAGTTAAAGGTTGGTTTTTGAAAATATGAGGCTAATGATTTTATAAAATAGTTTAATCGGGATTTTTGAATTTATTATAAAAGTTTAAATATAGGATTTATAAATTTGATTGTTTTATAAATCAAAATGGTGAAATTATAAAGGGTATTAAAGATGTTTTAAAAGAATAATAATATAAATTGATTTATATAAAAGATTTATAAAATTGATAATTTATAAATGAAAATATTTGAATTATAAAACGAGCTTTTATAAGTGTTAGAATGAATTATGAATGAATTTCATAAATGAATGAAATTTATAGAATTATAAACGGTGAAGTTATAAATGGAATTTTATAAGCAGTAGGTTTATAAAATTTGTAAAGTTATTAAAATAATGGTTTTGGATAAATAAATGAATCTTATAAGTTATAAGATTTATAATTGTGAAGTTTAAAGGAACGATTTTGTAAACCAATAAAATATAAGTATTTGACTTATAATATGAACCTTTAGTTCATAATTGAGTTATAAATCGAATAGGTTAATAAAGGAATTTATAAAAGGAAGTTGTTATAAAATAAATAGAAATGGAATTTATAAACATTGTTTTATAAATTCGCAACGACTTATTTTGATAAGTTAATTTTTATAACTTATTTATGGAGTTATATTCACGTTTTAGACAGTGAATAATCCTTTGAAATGAAATGTATAGAAATGATGAAATTGTTAACGTAGTATATTCACGTTGTTGAATAGTGAATAATATGTTAAAGAAATTGTTTTGAATGTGATGTTTTAAATTGAATTAAAACGATCTAACGATGTTTTAAAATGTGTTAAGATTCGAAACCATAGATTTCAACATTGATGTTGAAATAGACGTTTTCGAGAAATAGAAGGAAATGTTTTGTATAGTATTGGGATTTATATATCTATTTTAATTTCAAATCCCTATACTAGTGATTTTGGGTTGTCGTAACGATGTTTTACGCAACATTCGTTTTGGCCCAAATAAATATGTTTAAGAGAATGATTTCCTTAAAGAATGAAATATGTACTTAATCTCGATTTAAGTATATTGAATATTTTCCAAGTGTTGAAAATAAATAAAATTTGTGAATTACTTATGAATAAATAAGTATGGAAATGTTTTTCCAATGTGAAATGAAACGTTTTGAGAATTTATCTTTTTGGAAGATAAATTGAAATGAATAATTGAGATCGGATATCAGTAGATATTGTGAAATATAAATTCACTAAGGAACTTATAAAAAGGGGAATTTGTTTAAAAATAAATATTGATTTATTTTTGAAGTATTGAAATTATATATCTTGTAAAGATATTTTTGGGAAATAAATAATTTGGAAAATTATTTGGAATCTGGTGATGTGTGCATATCCATTGATAGTTCAATAACCGACTATCAATATTTACCTTTGAAAGGTATTTGTTGTGATTTGTTGAATTTGAATGCTACACTTATTTTTAAATTATTGCGCTCGTTATTCGGATTACCCATTCCGAATAGTGATACGACGTAATGGATAGCATTGAAGATCGGTGTTGAAGACCCGGTATTTGCGAGAGCGATAGGATGACCTGTCGATTGACTCTGCACCGAGTAGCTACGGTATAGAGTTCTCCATATGTGATGGGAAATTCGATCAGGATTGTGGATATCCGGATTGCAAGGACTTCTTTGTAAGTGCCTTCGGTTCTGTTCGAGCCCGGAACAGACTTGTATGGATTGTATGTCTGACGTTACAAATTGAGATATAAAGTAGATTTCTTTCAAATATATTTCTGTTGGTGGCGGAGAATTTATTCTTTTAGCTTAACACCCTTCTCTGAGACGTACGAGCTCAGAGGTTATATAGTTGAAGGTTATCAGCGATATATTCCTAATTTGGTAATGTGACATGCTGAGTGTTGCTGTGAAATGATCATTGTGTTGATCATTTGTGATAGGATCATTTATTTGATCGTCTATCTTAGTGATCATTTCTATGATCATTTGTTGACCCAAAGCATGGCTTTTGTATAAAGTATGTTTTTGTGGACGTGACTTCGTCGAGCCTCACACCTCGGGAATGGTCAAAACAGGAAAGATGCGGCAAGGTTATGAGGGGTAGCGCCCTTTAGGGTATGTGTATTTCCTTCTGGAAAAGGGTGGTATCATGGTATGGAGCCCAAATACTTACTCATGTTGAAAACACTTTATGATTGTGTGAATTGATTACGAGCGCTCGGATAAAAGGTCCCAAAGGACCGGGGGATGGCATACTCGGTCAGTTGTTACTCAGTTAGGGGTAACCCGGCCTTGTGTTGGTAGAGATCCGGTTTGGTTCTTGGGGATGTCCTTCTAGAGGCATTCTCATGTGGCAATGGGAAGTTCCTTGGCCTGACCATTTGTTGGAAATCCAAAGAAACAATACGATCCTTGTACGGTTTTAGTTGTATAACCTGCTATGGAATGTGGCGGTAACCTGCTATTGAACATAGTTAGCTATAGTAGGCATAGTTCGAAATGTCTATGCTGGCTAAGATTTATATCTTTATTTTCGAAATGAATTTTTCTCTACACTATGCACTAATAATAATATCAAATGTTCTTTTTAAATGCGTATCAAGCATCTTTGACTATCATAAGGAGAAATCTCCTCCGATTCTGCGTTTGCATAGTGTGTGTGTGCGGGAGGCCTTATGGTAGTCTCATTTTTAAAAGCATTGCGAATTGACTTTAAAAATATTCCTCTATTTTGATTTTAAAGATAAATAAACTGTTTTGAGTTCTCATACCTGTCACATGACTGACTCGGAGTTTATTGTTTTCCTTCCTAAACTCTGGGTGCCCACCAATTTTCACACGGGCAGTCAAGAGTTAGGTTTATCAGGATATTCTGGATATTCTGGAATTGCTGGAGGCAAGCTGGATGGCATGACGTATTACTAGTATATAGTATTTCTTTTCCGCTGTTTGTTGTTGTTTGATGCTGTACACTCTGATGATGATATGATATAATGAAATGTAATGTAATGTAATAACTGATATAGTTCTTTGTTTAAAGATTATTCATTTATTTATTATATGTTGTTCCGCTGCGATTGTGAGATTCTGTTATTGTTCTGCTGTTTTCAGTTCCGTTCTATTTTCTTATTTTCTTTCCTCTCTATTTTCTACTATCTTCTCTCTTCTTCCTCTTTCCTTTTCTTAAACCATAACATTTCGAGTTTCCGGCCTTCGATTTCTCGGCAGTCGATAAAGTGAGTATCGATGTTGAATTTTCGAAAGTCGAAAATTTTCGGGACGTTACATTTGGTATCAGAGCTTATGGTTAAGCGACAACCATGGTTCTGTTGGGTATTACTCATTAGAGATAGAGTCAGTAGTGCTCTAGAATGAGTTTGAGTGTAATAATAGCTATGAGAGCGTATTTGTTAATGAATATAAATTGTTTTGTATTGTGTTGACTTATCGGTTGATTGTTTATAGATTTCGGTCGATGTAGTCTAGCTAACTATCGTAGAAAGGAGTTTCTAAACTCTTAAACAAGATAAAACGACACAGTATTGTTTTTAAATTGGGTAAATGAAATAATTTTACCTTAATTATATTTTTATATATAAAGGAATAAATTTTCAGAATTATTAAAATGTATATAAGTTGATTGTTTAGTTGTTTGAATAATCTAAATAAAAGAAGAATTTTATAAGAAAAATAATTATAAGAATTGAATTATAATTAAAGTTATTTACAATTGTGAAATAAACTTATATATATAAGAAGTGAAACTATATGAATATTTTTATGAATATGAGTTATAAATAAAAATGAATTTAAAGTTAAATGGAAATTTACTTTAGAATTGGAAGCTGAATTGATTTATAAGTGGGAATTTAAGCTAAGTAAAACCAAGTGATGTTATAAAATGGAAGTATAACTTAAGAGATGTTGAATGAAGTTGATATTAGTATCAAAGTAAAATAATAAAGTGAAGGTATTAAGCCAAATTGAATGAATAGAAGCAAAGGAATTTGGTTGCAATTAATATACATTGGTTGTTATATGACTGTTAATTGATTGTATATAATTCATTAAGTATTAATGAAATTGAGTTAATGAAATTGAAAGCTAAAGTAATTGGAATTCAATTGGAAGTTAAGTGAATCTTAAATGGAATTGAATTTGATTTGGAAGTGAACCATCTTGAATAAGAATTAGTGAATATAATCTAATTGAAAATGAATGTTAGTAAAAAACATCCACTGTTAATGAATCGAATGTGATTAAATTGAAAACCTAATTCATTTAATATTAATGAGAATATGAATGAATATTTATTGCTTATGAATGCTAGTTGGTTGATGGTTGAATATATTGCTTTTGTTTCATTTGCTATGTTAACATGTATAGTTATTATGTTGCTATATGTTGTATATCGATACTATTGTCTATGTGCATGATTCTCATGTTGTTTGTTGAGTGTTTAGTAGGTGTGGATCGCATTTGCTTCGCATGTGGAGCTCGCTTTCGCGCTATATTAGCCGTATATGCTTGCTAATAAAATATAAGGTACATATCTCGGATTAAATATCGTACTTTTATACTTTTTTTTCCCCTGCGGGATGCCTCATTACTTGATGAGATGTATATTTGTGATATATATACTGTCATTTTTTTTCGGATCGAGCCGCGCAAAGGAGACTATGGCGAATTTTTCCGAAAATTTAAGGCGTTAGAAAAAAATTTGAGAAAATTGGAAAGTTTTGAAAACTATAACTTTGATTTTGGAATTGAAAGTTAAACTATTGTAGTTGTTTTTGAAAAGATAACTAAGTATGATTTGAAAACTTAGTAAAGTTTTGTAAGAAATTTAACTATGAATTTTGGAAAGTTAATAGATTCTGTAACTTTTCTTACTTGATAATTTCGAGGACGAAATTCTTTTAAGGGGGGAAGATTGTAACGACCCAGAATTTTTATTAATTAAAATTTGAATATTTAATTGATTTTAAATATTAATAAGTGAATTTATAAGTCGAATAAATTTTTATTCGAATAATTGGATTTAATTGAATAATTAAATCGATAATTTAATATGTTAAATTATGGAAATAATTGAAAATTGGGTGAAATATGATTGAAAATGATTTGTAAAAATTTATTTTATCATGTTGAAGTTAGAACGATATTTTAGAACTTTTAAAATCGAATTAAAAGTTTATTTGTGAAAATTGAATATTTTAATATTTAAATCGACTAGTGAAAATAGTCAATTTTTAAACAGTCTCAGAATTGGACGAAACTAGTTCCATTGGATCCGTAATAGTTATTTATTATCGGGTTTCAATTTTCGTAGCAATCGGAGTTATCGTTTGATCGTGGCAGCTCGAAACGCATCGAAATTATTTTAATATTAATTTGGCGAGTTAAAATGGTCATTTTTCAAAAAGCCTCGGGTTTCAACGAAACCAGTTTCATCGGATCCGTAATGTGATATTATTGTAAGGTTTCAAATTTCGTGTCAATTGGATTTACCGTTTGTCCGGTACAAATTAAAACGCCTAGTAAATCGTTTAAATCGGTTTAATTTAAATTGAACGTTTATTGCCATAACTCGCACAGATGACCGAATTAGCTTCCGAAACCTGTTCCATTGTGTCCGGAACGCGGGGTAAACCCTAGAAATGCTAGTTACAGCGCGTGAATCGGAGTTCGGAAAACTCGGATGAATAGTGTTCGAAATTTCCTATAAATAGCCCACCTTCACACAAATAAAAAAAATAAAATAAACCTAAACCCTAATTCTCTTCAGCCGCCACCCCTTTCATCTATGGCCGAAAACAACCCATCTTCCCCCCTCGTTTTCTTCAAATCCAAGCCTCGTTTCAAGAATTTTTCAACTGGAGATTGGTAGAGGGCAGTGAGATCTACGATGTGTACGGTGGAGATCGTAAATAACTCTATGGATTGGTGACAATTGGAGCTGGAAGTCATGGCCTTCATTCATGTTTTTCGAGCTGGAGGCTCGACCGAGCTTCGTGATGCTCAGGGCGGTGGCGTATGGCGGCACGAGCTTCGAAGAGATGGTCGCTGATCAGGTTGGAAGTCGACGAAGAGGGAGCAAAAATCGAACCCTAGTTTTAATGGGATGGGTTCTATGTGCGTGTTTACCTGTAGGCTTGCGTACGAGAGGGAGAAGGGAAGAAGCATGCGCACGGTTCAGATGCAAGGGGGCAGGATCTTGTGGCCCAGATTGAAAGTTAGGTTTTAAAATAGAAATATATGTTGTAATTATTAAGTTTAAATTCGAGTAAACTTGTAAAAATCATAACCTTTTCATACGATGTCAAAAATGCACGAAACCAGTTGCGTTGGAATCGTATGGAGGAGCACTACGCGATGGAATTGGATTGGAGTCGTTTGGAGTTAGCGAGAATTTCGGGTAAAATTAAACGTCCGTTTAATTTTATTCGAAATAAATCGCTAAAACGAAATTGAAATCAAGGTGAGAACTTCTCACTCAATCGAATCAGTTTCGATTTTATTTTAAATAGTTATATTTGAAATTGTTGAATGCATGTTTGAATGATGATTCTTATCTATTGATTGTTAAAATAGACATTATGCGCCGTTAGTAAGCGGATGTTATTTATTAAAAACATATACCGCGAATATTTCATGAACAGTGAAATTGGTATTATATATAATAGCAATATATATATTGGCATATGTATATATTGGAGTTATTGATTTCCCGCATTTTTTAGCGGATGAGACCCTATTGCGCCGTCTATTAAGCGGATAATATTTTAAATCCCATATACCGCGATAATTCCGTACTAGAGCGGAATTGGTATTGTGCTAATGTTTGTGGATGCAGGAAAACAGGTCGGAGGGATCCAACTGGATTCCTCAACAGTATTTATTTGATTATGGATATTTTGATATTCGTTGATTATCATATCGATATATGATGTCGTTGTAGTCGTGATTGACTATTTGGTGTGTAGCATCATTGGACCAAATTTTGGAATTTTAAAAGGATTTTAAAGTGATTTTTGAAAGTATACGTTTATAAAATATTTTTGGAATTGATTTATTTTAAATAAATAAACGTTATAATTTTAATGTTATAAAAATTGGGATTTTTGAGAAATATAGTTAAAGGTTGGTTTCTGAAAATATGAGGCTAATGATTTTATAAAATAGTTTAATCGAAATTTTTGAATTTATTATAAAAGTTTAAATATAGGATTTATAAATTTGATTGTTTTATAAATCAAAATGGTGAAATTATAAAGGGGATTAAAGATGTTTTAAAAGAATAATAATATAAATTGATTTATATAAAAGATTTATAAAATTGATAATTTATAAATGAAAATATTTGAATTATAAAACGAGTTTTTATAAGTGTTAGAATGAATTATGAATGGATTTCATAAATGAATGAAATTTATAGAATTATAAACGGTGAAGTTATAAATGGAATTTTATAAGCAGTAGGTTTATAAAATTTGTAAAGTTATTAAAATAATGGTTTTGGATAAATAAATGAATCTTATAAGTTATAAGATTTATAATTGTGAAGTTTAAAGGAACGATTTTGTAAACAAATAAATTATAAGTATTTGACTTATAATATGAACCTTTAGTTCATAATTGAGTTATAAATCGAATAGGTTAATAAAGGAATTTATAAAAGGAAGTTGTTATAAAATAAATAGAAATGGAATTTATAAACATTGTTTTATAAATTCGCAACGACTTATTTTGATAAGTTAATTTTTATAACTTATTTATGGAGTTATATTCACGTTTTAGACAGTGAATAATCCTTTGAAATGAAATGTATAGAAATGATGAAATTGTTAACGTAGTATATTCACGTTTTTGAATAGTGAATAATATGTTAAAGAAATTGTTTTGAATGTGATGTTTTAAATTGAATTAAAACGATCTAACGATGTTTTAAAATGTGTTAAGATTCGAAACCATAGATTTCAACATTGATGTTGAAATAGACGTTTTCGAGAAATAGAAGGAAATGTTTTGTATAGTATTGGGATTTATATATCTATTTTAATTTCAAATCCCTATACTAGTGATTTTGGGTTGTCGTAACGATGTTTTACGCAACATTCGTTTTGGCCCAAATAAATATGTTTAAGAGAATGATTTCCTTAAAGAATGAAATATGTACTTAATCTCGATTTAAGTATATTGAATATTTTCCAAGTGTTGAAAATAAATAAAATTTGTGAATTACTTATGAATAAATAAGTATGGAAATGTTTTTCCAATGTGAAATGAAACGTTTTGAGAATTTATCTTTTTGGAAGATAAATTGAAATGAATAATTGAGATCGGATATCAGTAGATATTGTGAAATATAAATTCACTAAGGAACTTATAAAAAGGGGAATATGTTTAAAAATAAATATTGATTTATTTTTGAAGTATTGAAATTATATATCTTGTAAAGATATTTTTGGGAAATAAATAATTTGGAAAATTATTTGGAATCTGGTGATGTGTGCATATCCATTGATAGTTCAATAACCGACTATCAATATTTACCTTTGAAAGGTATTTGTTGTGATTTGTTGAATTTGAATGCTACACTTATTTTTAAATTATTGCGCTCGTTATTCGGATTACCCATTCCGAATAGTGATACGACGTAATGGATAGCATTGAAGATCGGTGTTGAAGACCCGGTATTTGCGAGAGCGATAGGATGACCTGTCGATTGACTCTGCACCGAGTAGCTACGGTATAGAGTTCTCCATATGTGATGGGAAATTCGATCAGGATTGTGGATATCCGGATTGCAAGGACTTCTTTGTAAGTGCCTTCGGTTCTGTTCGAGCCCGGAACAGACTTGTATGGATTGTATGTCTGACGTTACAAATTGAGATATAAAGTAGATTTCTTTCAAATATATTTCTGTTGATGGCGGAGAATTTATTCTTTTAGCTTAACACCCTTCTCTGAGACGTATGAGCTCAGAGGTTATATAGTTGAAGGTTATCAGCGATATATTCCCAATTTGGTAATGTGACATGCTGAGTGTTGCTGTGAAATGATCATTGTGTTGATCATTTGTGATAGGATCATTTATTTGATCGTCTATCTTAGTGATCATTTCTATGATCATTTGTTGACCCAAAGCATGGCTTTTGTATAAAGTATGTTTTTGTGGACGTGACTTCGTCGAGCCTCACACCTCGGGAATGGTCAAAACAGGAAAGATGCGGCAAGGTTATGAGGGGTAGCGCCCTTTAGGGTATGTGTATTTCCTTCTGGAAAAGGGTGGTATCATGGTATGGAGCCCAAATACTTACTCATGTTGAAAACACTTTATGATTGTGTGAATTGATTACGAGCGCTCGGATAAAAGGTCCCAAAGGACCGGGGGATGGCATACTCGGTCAGTTGTTACTCAGTTAGGGGTAACCCGGCCTTGTGTTGGTAGAGATCCGGTTTGGTTCTCGGGGATGTCCTTCCAGAGGCATTCTCATGTGGCAATGGGAAGTTCCTTGGCCTGACCATTTGTTGGAAATCCAAAGAAACAATACGATCCTTGTACGGTTTTAGCTGTATAACCTGCTATGGAATGTGGCGGTAACCTGCTATTGAACATAGTTAGCTATAGTAGGCATAGTTCGAAATGTCTATGCTGGCTAAGATTTATATCTTTATTTTCGAAATGAATTTTTCTCTACACTATGCACTAATAATAAAATCAAATATTCTTTTTAAATGCGTATCAAGCATCTTTGACTATCATAAGGAGAAATCTCCTCCGATTCTGCGTTTGCATAGTGTGCGTGTGCGGGAGGCCTTATGGTAGTCTCATTTTTAAAAGCATTGCGAATTGACTTTAAAAATATTCCTCTATTTTGATTTTAAAGATAAATAAACTGTTTTGAGTTCTCACACCAGTCACATGACTGACTCGGAGTTTATTGTTTTCCTTCCTAAACTCTGGGTGCCCACCAATTTCCACCCGGGCAGTCAAGAGTTAGGTTTATCAGGATATTCTGGATATTCTGGAATTGCTGGAGGCAAGCTGGATGACATGACGTATTACTAGTATATAGTATTTCTTTTCTGCTGTTTGTTGTTGTTTGATGTTGTACACTCTGATGATGATATGATGTAATGAAATGTAATGTAATGTAATAACTGATATAGTTCTTTGTTTAAAGATTATTCATTTATTTATTATATGTTGTTCCGCTGCGATTGTGAGATTCTGTTATTGTTCTACTGTTTTCTGTTCCGTTCTATTTTCTTATTTTCTTTCCTCTCTATTTTCTACTATCTTCTCTCTTCTTCCTCTTTCCTTTTCTTAAACCATAACATTTCGAGTTTCCGGCCTTCGATTTCTCGGCAGTCGATAAAGTGAGTATCAATGTTGAATTTTCGAAAGTCGAAAATTTTCGGGACGTTACAAACATACTATACGCTGTTTTGTAGCCTTGTCTCCTTTTGTAGTTTGAACAACATAATTCCTTTTCTTTTTGTCGCTTATCCATATAGTATAATTCATTTCTTTGTCCTGAATCAAAAATATGTGATTCAACATATACAACTTTTCTTTTTAAACCCAATTATCTTTTACTTATTTTTCAACTATTTTGAAAACTGATTTCCATTTTACAACAATTTTTCATCTATTTTACAAACTAATTACTATTTTATAACTATTTTGCAACTATTTAACTATTTTATTATTACTTAAATATTCTTCATCTATTTTACAACTACTTATCTCTTTTATACTTTTCAAGCTATTTTCTAAATTCAAGTTAGTCAGAGTGCAAACTGTTTATAATTGAAGTGATAACCCAAATGGAAATTGAAGCAATTGTAGAATAGGTGAATGGAATCAAAATGAAGATAAATACGTAGGATGTACATATATTATTCTATTCGCATAACGAATTGATCCAGATTCGAGCATAGAATTTCGAGATAGTATATCGATCCGAGTTAGGATTTTTCACTCAATTTTCGACGGCGAACCCTGGATATGGATTTTCGATTGGTTTTGGAAATTCTCTATCATAGTTATGGCTATGAAAGGTGAATGACGGTTTCTGATCAAGAAAATCAGATCCGAGTACGCAATAGGAAGTCGGGTGGACAATACTAGTTCGGAAGTGAAATTGTTTGATCGAGTGAGCGATCAGATTTGACGTTGCGTACGGATGATATATGTATATCGTGCGTGCTAGAATGAAATTGATATTGGAAATTTTGAAAGGAAAAGAAAAAATGATTTTGAAATGGAAAGTATATTTTGAAAAATATATTATGAATAAAAGTGAAAGTTTGGATATCACTATAATTGAAATTCATTTTATAAGAAGGTAGGAATGTGGCAAGTAAATTTATAAAAGAAATCAAACTTGAATATTTTATTTGGCATAATAAAAGTTATATATATATATGGTAACTACCCTTATGAATTTTTAACTAAAAGATGTGGTCTTTGAAATTATTTGAAGTATAAAAGGAATTTATATAAGTATGAAGTGACCCAAAGATTTTTCAAGATTTTATATATCAATTTATACAAATGAATTTATGAGAATGATTTTGGGAAAAGGGTTTTGGAACCTATGGATTTTGGAAGGCTTTTGATTTTTGAAAAAAAAATCGATTTTGGGAATTTGGAAAGCCAAGTTTGGAACTATCGATTTGAGATATCAATTTTGTGTAAAGGACATTTTTATGTGAATCAAAAAGAGTATGATCTGAAAAATACTATATGTGTATAGCATAAAATGTTTTGAGATTGGCTTTGGGGAAAAAAGTGCTCCCATGAAGTGAACTTCTTAGGAGATCCATGGGGTGGTTCTACCTTGAGCCCTAAGGGGGGTTCTAAATTGGATCTTGGGAAGAAGTCCGGACAAAATGAAGTTCCTGAGGATTTTGTGTGGGTAGCAAAAGTCGAGGGCGCTGATGCCTACAGAGATATTTGGGTTATGTTGTGACGACAGTGAAACTCGATGTCACTACAATCTACCGCGGACCATAGCGCAAGTCGTGTGGTAGTGAGTGCCAACGGTCTATGCTTGATTTCACTGGGAGGACTATGTAACATCGGTAGACTATGATCTATGAAGACATAGCGAAAGTCATGTGGCAGTGAGTGCCTACGGCATATATTGGGACTCGACTGATGTAGTCTGCCATCTGTGTGGGGAAGTTTCATTTGGCAGCGAAATTCAAGGGTGCTGATGCCTATAGTTAAATGGGTTTTTGCCATGATGGTGACGTAAAACCTGGGTGTAGCTGCGATTTGTGGCAGGTTCCATGGTATAATCGTGGGGGGCAGGGTGCCTACTGTTTTCAACGGTTTTGCCAGGATGGCAACGTAACCATCGGGCTAATTGCGACCATGGAGGGGGTGATGATTTCCAGAGCATTCTCACCAAAAATGTTTTCTATATTTTCAAAACTGTTTTCCAAGTATTTTCACTAGCTGTTGAAAACAAGTCTGCTAAGTACTTATAGATTTTTAGTCCTACGCCTGATCAATGTATGACCGAATTTCTATGAGAACAAGGATGGACTTGTTGAGATATCTAGTTATAAAAAGTGTTTTTATAAAAGTTATTCTGGCAATAGTATGTAGATTTTAAAGTATTATAAAAAGTTAAAATAAAAAGAGTTAAAAATGTTTAAAGGATAACTTAACTGATAAATAACAGTATAATTAAAAATTCTGGCTTCAATCCTTTTCGACGACGAAAAGTTCTAAAGGGGGGAGGAATGTGATAACCCGGATTTTTGGACATCTGTTAATTGGATAATTAACCGATTTTAACTATTGAAACACTGATTTATAAGTTGAATAAATAATTCTGATAATAAAAATATATATCTGAATAAATATAAATTTGATAATCTCCTGATATAATTATTTAAATTGGCAGAATTTATCTTTTCAAAAAAACAAACAAAATTGTGTTTATTTATTTATGTATATATATATATATACATATATATATATATATATATAATTGTAAATAGAATTTGGATTTGAAATTCAAAATAAATATTTAAAAATTTATTGGATTTAAAAACTCTATAGATAAATATTTATTAATATTAGATATAATAGTTTTAGTTGAAAAAGATTTAATAAAAAGTTTAAATACTTTCTTTTAAATTTATATATGATATGAATATAGTTAATATAAATAGAAAATGAATTAATTGAAAATATAATTCAAAAGTTATATAAAACATATTAAATAAATTTAATAACATGAGATAAGACATGTGTAACATTAGTAACACATGTATTTAACAAGTGTAAACCATATAATAAGGAATTAGAAAAGTGTAGCCTAATTGTGACATGAAAATACAAGTGTCCATTTTTAGTTTCTTTATTTTTTTAAAATAAAAATAAGAACAAGGCTATATATATATATATCCATACTTCTCCTCTTCTCATTTTCTTAGTTAATTCAAAACTAAAACCTAACAACTAAAACTCAAATCAGAAATAAAAGAAATTTTATACAAACTAAATCACACAACTACTTCAACCTGAAGCTTAAATCAAAATCAAAACTGATGAAATCAAAAGCAAACAATAAGCTCAAAACCTGAAGCAGTAGATTCAAGTTCAGTTGCAAATCAAAAGCATGCAAGTTCAATTCAGTTTTACCAAGTCTCAGTTTTCATATTCAAGTAGTAGTTTAAAGATCAAAAGCATTTCCAGGTTTCTCAAAAGCCCTGGCTTCTCTGTTTCCTTAAACATGTGAGTAAACTACCCTTTAACATCTCAAATCTATCTGTATCTTGATCAGTATGTAATGATCATTGAAGTTTGGATGTAGAAATTTACTTACATGTATATGTATACATGAAAATGATGTATGCATGTCTAGAAACAAGAACATTTGCTCTGTTCTAGGTTTACGGTGTTTAAACCAAATTCAAAAACCAAAATCTCTTTACCCATTCTCTTATAGGCTTTAATTTTTAAACAAAATATGTTTTGATTAACATGATTTAAGTTTGAAAAAATATTTTTAAGTAAAATTAGTTAAATCATTTTCTAGAAATTAGAAAATACAGTAAAACTGAATACATGTTGGAAATTCAAGCATCATGGTTTCTTGTTTCAATTATATCATCTTGCTCGTTTTCAAAAACAATGATTTTTAAAAGTGGAATCATGATTTTTAAGTTTGTATTCGTGGTGAAATTGCGAGATGAACGGGAGTTAGTTTTCTGCCGAATTCTAATGATCGATGAAGATATAATCCTCGGGACCGTGGCTGGATGTAGCGGGGAGGTTGACGAACACGACAAAAATGGTCTGGGGTTTTCCTGACCACCGTGGTGGCCGAACGAGGACGATTTAGGGCTTAATCCCTAGTTTTGATCATTGATATATTTTGGGCTGCTGTATCATCATCGAGGCACCGAAGTCGAATGGTGCAGGGCGAAACGAAGCGTGGGTTGTAGACGAAGCTCTGGACGCGATTGCATGATTTCTGATGGCCGAAGGTGGCAGTTCAAGGCGATCTTGGAGGATCCAGTTTTGTTTCAGTAGTACCATGGCTTCTTAATTTTTATTTCCAGTTAGTTTAGAAGTTCTGGGTGGTCGTGATGCTCGAGCATGTCAACAATGATCTATGGGTGGCAGAGGTGATGGTCGGAGATGCTTCGACCATGTGTGCATGTGCACAAAGTATCAAGTCTAGGCTTTGTTTGTTGATGGATTTGAAGATTGTGGTCTCGGGGAAAAGCTTGGGAAAAAGATATGTTGGCTTGGGTTTTTGATCGTGTCATTTGCGAGTGTTTTCTGGGAATAGGTTTTAAGTTTTAAAATAAAACAGAAGGAAAAAAAGGAAGAGGAAGTTTTTCTCGGGAATGGTCTCGGGGGAAAGACGAGATGACTCGGGTTTTGTCTCGAGTACGTGATGTTGCAGTTTTCAAACTTTAAAACAAAAATCAACTTTAAAACATTTCTTAATCAATTCTTTTAAATAATTGTTTTATTTAAGTATGGATTAGTTGAAGGTTTCAAAGTAGATTATTTTAAAATTTATAAAGTTTAAATTATTTATTTATGTGATCGTTATTATAATTACTTCTTTAAGTTATTTAAACAAATATAAAAATGTAATTAGGAATATTAACTATAAAAGGTAAAATGTTTTTAATTAACTCAAAGGTCTTAAGCTGATTCATGTGTTAATGATAATTATTTTCAAAGGTTTAAATGTAAAAGTAGTTAATTTGCGTAATGAAAAGCTTTCAAAGTAAATGTTAAAAAAAAGTAAATTGTTAACAAGTTTTTTAAAAAGAAAAGAAAAAATTGGAAGCAAAATTTAGTTAACAAAGTTATTAAGCAAATTGTTCAACAAAGTTTTCCAGCAAGTTCAAAGATTAAAATTCTTAAAGTTAAATGTTTTTTTAAATTGTTTTGGTATTGAATAATTAAATATTAAGTTAATTATTTAATTAAATCTCTAAGTATGTTTCAAAATTAAAGGATGTGATTAAGTAATTAACTAAGTTACATGAATTATCTTAAAATTTATTAAGGTTATAAGTAACTGAAGGGTAATTACTTAATGTAATATTAAAGGATAATTAATTAATGTAAGTAATTAAGGGATCATTAATTAATATAAGTAACTAAAGGTTAATCATTTATGTGAATGATTAAATGATTAAAGAATAATTAATTAATTTCAATAATTAATTAAATGGTTTAATTGGTGTTAATTAAGCAAGATTTAAAGGTAATTAATTTATCTTGTAATTTGGATGATAAATAAATCTTGCTTATGGATGATTAAATTGTATTGAATGTTTAGATTAATGTCCCCAGTCTGATAATTTGTGATGTTCCGTGATATGATTTGTTTGGTTGAACTGGAGTAATGCGGATTATTTATTAGTGATGTATTGTTGTGTAAATGTGACATCGTGTATTTAAATCTAAATTGTCTTCACTTAAACAACTTGGGTTAAGATGACATTGGATTTGAAGAGACAGGGTCCGGTATCAGCAAATACCTGAATCCACTTCGATTAGCAAATCTACAATAATTCTTTATAGATATGTTTTTAAAATCAAATAGGCTGGAATGGAATAATTTAACTAACATGACCATTTAAACTAAGTAACACTTTTAAATATTGTTTGATAATAAGTGATTGACTATAACCATTTAAACTAAGTAACACTTTTAAATATTGTTTGAAAATTTCTGTTCTTCTTCTACATCTTTTCTTCTTTCCCCTAACAAATCTAAGATTTTCGGCGTTCGATTGCTCGGCACTTATATAGTGAACGTATTAGTGTCGAATCCTCGAGGTCGAAAGTTTCGAGTCATTACAAATTTCAAATTCTTTTAATAATTAAAATATAACTCCTTTGATAAAAATAACCCTATTAAACGCTTCTCAACAGCGGGTTGTTACAATAGCCCTAGAACGAAATTTTGATTTACCAGCCGTAGAAAACTATAATTAGAAGCTTGAGAAATGAGATAAGTAACAATAGAAAAATAAAATGACAATCCTATCCATACTACCTTTACCTATTTATGAAATCACTAGGTTCGGTAATGGAAATAAGCGTTGGAAGCATCTGTAACGGAAATATTTGTTAGAAATTTGTAACGGTAATATCCGCTACAAACTGAAATGAAAAAAGTGTTATAAAATGGTTTATTTATTGCAGTGTGTATTACAATTTCAACTTATTATCAACCGATACCATGTATAGAAATATTTGACATTATCAGTATTTAAGGTAAAAACTTTGTAGTATTTCAAGCAATTATTGACAAAAATTATTTATTGCAAATATTTGTTTGGTGGATATTTACCATTTTTAACTATTCATTTATTGTATACTTATGGCAACTATTTCCATTTATCATCAACCAAATTTATGTATATCTAATATTTGTCATTATCAATCTTTATAGCAAAATTTCACTTATATATCAAACATTTACTAACCAAAATCATGTATGTCAAATGATTGTCCAATTATAAGTGTAAACTGAAGTAATATTATTTCAGCCAAAATTATACCTATCAAATATTTTCCATTATCAATATATATAGTAAAATTCCAGTTTACCTTTTCTTCTTTGATTTCAGGATTTTCTTTATGTATTGTTGTGTGTTCTTCATGGTAGGAATTGTTGGTTGCCATCTTTGAATATTGAACATCGGGAAACTTTTGTCAAGGACAAAATCATAGTATTTTAGCCTCAAGGACAGACCTTCAGTATTTTTGCATGAAGGGCAACTTTCTTCAGGTATCAGTTTTTAGTTATTGATAGTAGTTTTTAGGTATTATTTTGTAGTTATCGGTAGCAATATTTAGGTATCAGTTTTTTGTTCGGTAGCAGTTTTGGAAGAATGTCTGTCCTTGTGAATAATTTTGAAGGAATGTTTATTCTTATGATTATTTTTTAGGAAAATGTTTGTTCTTGTGGTTAAAAATTGAGATCATGTCCTTAAGGTTAAAAATATACAATTTTTGTGCTGTAAATTAATTCCCTCTATTGAACGTTACCTTCTCCAAATTTGCAAATAACTTCCATATCTTTAGTCTTTGGAAATTAGGTTTTTATTTGAGTGAATTAGGGAAAATGACAAACTCTAAAAAAAATTAAACTGACGGACACCAACTTTCATTTTTAGACCATAGGACAAATGCTAGTTATAAATAGCATTAACTCAACTTTTACACTATACAAAATGCTAGTTATATCTAGCATTTTGTTCGGTTTTATACTATACAAAATGTTAGTTATAACTAGCATTGTACTTCGGCCTAGAAAACAAACTTGTTGCCCTTTGGCCTAATTTTTTCTTTTTCTAAGTTCGTCCTTGTGCCTATTTTCCTGTTTTTATTTTAATTTGTTTTTTGATTGTGAATTGTTTTTTCGATTGACAATTTCTTGGACTTGTAGTTTGTAAATTAAATTTATGAATTAAGGTTTTCTTCGACCGGTAGTTTCTTTGATGACAAGTTGTAAGAGATTTTGAGTTTTTTTTCCTCTTTGTAAAATCGCATAACGATGGATTGTGAATATGGATCATTTGTGAAGAATGCAAGTTGTTATTCTGGTAATATTTTTTAAATAGTTTATAATCAAAGATCTATTTTATAAATTTTCACTGGAAAGGACTTGGGCTACCATCATCGTTAATTATAAGGATGTGGGTAAAAAAATTCTAATAATAATTTACTCCATGCATCTCCATAACTTGGGGCGAAAGCGCTAGTTTTTCCTGCATACAACGACCCGAATACGAAACCAATTATCAAAATTCAATGTCAAAACTTTTGAACTATCAGTCAAAACCCTTGGGCATACATCTGTCATATTCTTTTATTTGGCAACTTCATCTTCTGCCTCGTTAAACCCAACAAAATCATTGTACTACTTTTTGATAAAATTGGGGTAGTTTGTCAAAAATGGAAGGAAACATGTAGCTCAGAAACAGCGGAAAAAGAAACTCGAATTCTATGGGAGGTAAAACCTAATGCAATGTTGATATTCCCTTTTCTGTACGTATTTAATGGATATAATTTTTTCATGTAGTTGAGTGATTATTATGTAACAACCATACTCTTCTCGAGATGATCAGGGAAGGAAACAACAGCTCCATAGCCGAAATGAAGGGAGAAGAACAATCAGATCGGTGAACATCAGAGAAAGCTTCATTGATATTAAAAACTGCACATGTATAAGCAAGTATTGTATAAGTAGTTGTGTCCTTTATGTAGAGAATATGGGCTTTTGCATGTATGGGCTGCTGTAGTATTTTGTTGTACTGGGGTGTATGTGCATATTGTTGTATTTTGATTCATGAGTTGGATAGGCTATTAATGGGTTATTGTGTGGTATTGATCTATTATGTGAAAACTGCACATATATAAGCAGTTTTGTGGTGTTGTAATGGTGTGAAGAATCAAAGTAATAAACTCATATTTTCATTTGCTACTGTGTTGCAGATGTCTTTCTCTTCAGTTTGTAATTTTTCCTCTTTTCATTTTTACCTGTTACTTTGTTTGTTCATATTGTCTTCTTTTCTGTTAGTTACTGCTCACCATTATTCAGTGTTAAGTTTCTTCTTTGCAATCAACTTGTTATCTTTTATCTCAGATTAATTTCTGTTTTAATTCATTTCTTAAGCATTTACTTTTTTCCAGTTCTTGTTTCTTGTTCTTGATTCAGCCTTAATTTCTTGAATGTTTGTGTTTCTGTTTTTGAATCTACACTTTTATCTATCTCGTTATCTTTCAGTTTTCAGTTGACAATTAGTTTTTGTTGAATCATAAGTGATAGCTGTAGGAAATTTGGCATCTGTTATTTTTTGTGTGAATCAATTCTTGAATCTTGATCATGAATACTTTCTTTGAACTTATGTGAAACGTCTGTTACCAACTTTCTATATTTGAAACAATTCTTGAATCAATTTGTGTGCTTGAACTGCAAGAAATCCTAGAAACTATCACTCAGGGTGCACTAATATATCCGTGGACTGTAATTTGTATCTTCCTTTTCCAGTCAATTCATCAAACACCTTTGCAATTTCGTCGAACACTTATTATTTCATTGACATAACACATCACATTCCCATGGCAACTAATCCAAACCCACCTGTGCCTTACAATCTGGTATCAGAGCTGATGACTGGGTTAACCTCTGACAACCAGTCAGATCCTTTCCTTGCCAGCACTTATTCCCAAATTTTCCCTCCAAATCAAGGACTAGCATGGACATGGCAAGGAGAAATCAAGAACCAGTCCCTTCATCCTCTTCCACAACCACCTATGTACTATCAAGATCCTCATCTTCCAAACCCATACACCACCCTTCATATGTCAGCATTCCCTCAACCAGAGCCCTATCAACCAGTTTCAATAACCTTTGCTCCAAATCAGCAAGAACCCCTTCTTTCCAGTAATTCAAGAAACTATTTCCCAAGCCCAAAAACTGCTGCTAACAATACCTTTAATATCTCTCAAACCCAAGATTTGACTCACCGGCATGGCTAATATTCGAATTAGAACATTCAATCAAGATCTTGGAATCAATGGAGTTAAGCACCATAATCATGTTCATCAAATCTATCAACAAAAAGATTGGTGATATCATCACTTGCCTCCAAAGCAGCCTATTAACAACATCTCTTTCAAAGATTGAAAAAAAGAATATCAATGGGCTTCCTTATAGAATTTGGAATGTTTGCATCGAATTGACAAATGAATATCCGGAAGGTTATGATTTATATCTCAATGAATTCGGGCTCTTCGCTGTCATCTTGGATGAACTATTAAAGAATGCATATATTATTGATTTTTCTAGTAATTCTACACTGGCCGTTACTACTTGTGGTGTTAATATAGGATCAGTTTCATCTTATGTCCAAGATTTCCAGCAAATCAAGAACCAACCTCCAGTTGCACCACAACCAGTACCTCAGCTGCCCCCTGTACACATTCAAGAACCTCCTCTACATAACTCATTCACCACCATTGCCCAAGACTTCCAGCAAACTGCTGTTATACCCCAACCATTCCCTATAAACCACCAAGAGCCTCTCCTACCTAATCCATATACCACTAACATTTCAGTTCCTGTGCCAACAGTTCTTCATTCGGAGTTAAGAGTTCCTATTCCATCATCCATTGAATTTAATGATGAGAGTGAAAAGCCCAAATTCGTGACATAACATGGTACAAGCAATGAAATAGAAGATAAGCATGGTGTTCTATAAATTGTTAATGAATCAAATGAAAGCCAATTTAATTGTGAGAAAGTGGATAGGCAGATTAAAATTGATGAAAATATATCAAAAGAAAAGATAAAGGAGGAAAAGAATGCAACTAATGGACTTGAAAGCCTAAGTCAAATCATTGAATACATGCTTGCTTCAAATTCGACTATGACGAACTATACTCTAATTGCATTAGAATGGCATGTGTGTTGTAGAATGCCTTATAATGAAGAAACTATTTTCATATTCGATCTAGGCGGTGCTCCGTTGGAAGGTGCGAGTAGTTAGAGTATCGGGTTGTCAATCGACCTTGAGGACAAGGTCCGTTTTAAGGGGAATGGAGATGTAACAACCATACTCTTCTCGTGATGATCAGGGAAGGAAACAGCAGCTCCATCGCCGAAATGAAGGGAGAAGAACAATCAGATCGGTGAACATCAGAGCAAGCTTCTTTGATATTAAAAACTGCACATGTATAAGCAGTATTGTATAAGTAGTTGTGTGCTTTATGTAGAGAATATGGGCTTGTGCATGTATGGGCTGCTGTAGTATTTTGTTGTACTGGGGTGTATGTGCATATTGTTGTATTTTAATTCATGAGTTGGGTAGGCTATTAATGGGTTATTGTGTGGTATTGATCTATTATGTGAAAACTGCACATATATAAGCAGTTTTGTGGTGTTGTAATGGTGTGAAGAATCAAAGTAATAAAATCATATTTTCATTTGCTACTGTGTTGCAGATGCTTCTGTCTTCAATTTGTAATTTTTCCTCTTTTCATTTTTACCTGTTACTTTGTTTGTTCATATTGTCTTCTTTTCTGTTAGTTACTGCGCACCATTATTCAGTTGTAAGTTTCTTCTTTGCCATCAACTTGCTATCTTTTATCTCAGATTAGTTTTTGTTTTGATTCATTTCTTAAGCATTTACTTTTTTCCAGTTCTTGTTTCTTGTTCTTGATTCAGCCTTAATTTCTTGAATGTTTGTGTTTCTGTTTTTGAATCTACACTTTTATCTATCTCATTATCTTTCAGTTTTCAGTTGACAATTAGTGTTTGTTGAATCATAAGTGATAGCTGTAGGAAATTTGGCATATGTTATTTTTTGTGTGAATCAATTCTTGAATCTTGATCATGATTACTTTGTTTGAACTTATGTGAAACGTCCGTTACCAACTTTCTATATTTGAAACAATTCTTTAATCAATTTGTGTGCTTGAACTACAAGAAATCCTAGAAACTATCACTCAGGGTGCACTAATATATCTATGCACTGTAATTTGTATCTTCCTCTTCCAGTCAATTCATCAAACACCTTTGCAATTTCGTCGAACGCTTCTTATGTCACTGACATAACACATCACATTCCCATAGCAACTAATCCAAACCCACCTGCGCCTTACATATTATTGCATACGTCTTATCAATTTTTTTATTTTATCATCTTAGTTTTGAAAGTTACATGATGGATTTATCAAACTGACTGGAGGAGCATTTCTCTGCGATGTATGTAGAATAATTATTTGACCGGAGCTTTTTTGTTCTTCCTAATGGTTTAAGATTTATTTTTATTTTTTCAATTGTTAATCTTCTTTCCATTGAGATTATATTTATGGTGAAAAATAGACGGTCGAAGTTCGATTTAAAGGTTACTTTTGTTTTCTACCTCAAGCGCTAAATATAGAAAAATTGGGGATTGTTACTGCACTTCACTTTTGATATGAGAAGTCAATTTTCTTTAAACAAAATTTTAATACCATGGGTACTAACAAATGTCTAAATCTAAAGTATTTTAGCCTCTGAGACAATCTCTTAAAAATTTAGTAATAAGGACACGACGGATAAAAATGATACTATACAATATCATTATATGAAATTATTATGCAAAAAGAAAACTATCGGGTACAAAATGGTACTAAGTTGTATCGTTTGAAAAAAAATGCTATTATAAGGTAAGATCAACCATTATATGATAAAATTGAACATAAATTTATATCCTTCTTTTAATTCAGTAAATACGAAACTGATACTACACAATAGCACTGTCATTTGTTGAATATGCGCTTATATGATTTTTTGTTTGATGATAATAAACATATATACATTCGTTTAAATGTATTTGATAATGTACTATTTTATTTTTCACAGATTAAGTAAATATTTGCTGAATAAAATAAATTATACAGAATTTGAATTCAAACGAATATTTTATTCAAACAAATATTTATTACAATTTTGAATAGTACAAATTCAAAGTCTCACTATTCACTATACATTCTCAATTACAATTTCTAATTACATCACTATTTTACATATTCACCTCACTACATATCACTCACACTCGTATTTATCTTCAACTGCATTCCAGTTTGAATCCAGCATCTGAGCAATCTGCAAAAATATAAACTAACGCAGTAAAATTGAAAAAGAAATATTTTTGCAAATTCAAAAATAAAAGATAATTTTTGAAAATAATTTTTTCCTCAGTTATTTGGGTTGTTCGTCATAATTTAAATTTGAATATATCATACACAAACAACTTGTGACATACACAGTGTATTACTGTATATGCCACAAGGCCGTGCACACCGATATATACACTTGATTGATTTACAGGGACAGGTGAGCACAGGTCAAACCCAAATGAAAAACCGGGTTCAACTCACATGCAATATATCACAACACGAACACAAGGGTCGAACTAATAAGTCCATCAGAAATTCACAAGCTAATATCAGTTGTGATCAAGTCAACAAAAGTCTGGTTTGAATCAAAGCATACTGAAGCAAAGCCAGTAGTAAAAATTTCACGAAATCAACATGGTCAAAGCAAATCAACGCAATTCAAGTGAGTATGAAAAATTGACCAAGTCATAAATCAACACCGTGATGACCACGGCAATTCAAAGCCGTGGGGATCGAGCATCAGAAAAATACGATATTGAAAAAGTCAGAGATAAATCTCAAGCATCAATACAAGATCGAACGAACGAAGACAAATTCAATTAGAAAATATACGACGCAAATCTAGGGTTACAAACCCTATATAAATTGACAACATCATCGGCATTTAATCCATCGAGTTCGAGCAAGCCAAAATCAGAAAAGAAAAAGGAAACAGTACATACCGAAAATCATAAACAACGAACTTGATCTAGCAGCTGCAAACGAGCGACAATCGACCATCAGAGAAGCAGAGAGCTAGGGCAACACATCTCAGATCGAACGAAGAAATTGAAGCCCTGATTTACACAAAAGCCGAAGCCCTAATTGGAACAAAGGGAACGAAGCCCTGATTTGCAAAGAAGAGAAGAGAGCCCCCAATATTCTCAAGTAACCAGGCCGATAAAAAAAAAGGAGGGATGCATTTTTAATCTACTAATTATTGGGCCGGTTCTATTTTTATTAATTTGGGCTTAGTTTTTATTAATTAGGGTTTTGTGTTTTAATTTGTTTTTAATTTGTATTTTCTTTTTAAACCGTTTATTTTTCTAGTCGTGTGACTAGGGGACAAGCTACGTGGCGTAGCTTGAGAATTCGCAACTCGGTAGATGAGTTGTGGCAGGGTTTTGAGCGTAGAGTTAGATTAGTCAATAGCGGGTATAGCGAGTTTACGTGTGTAAGCGAGGGACTATCTAATTTCTAGTAGAAACCTTGGGGGTAGCACGTAGGCAGGGTTTTGCCGAAGCTGGGTAAATTCTGTGTTGTTCTGTTTTATTCTGTTATTTATATTCTGCAATATCTGTGCTGCTATTCTGTGATCTGAATTGAAATTAATTTATAAGCTTCCGCGATTAATTTTTATAATTTACACTATCACCCTATTCACCCCCCTCTAGGGTGAAATCGATCCTACAAGTGGTATCAGAGCTAGGAATAGAAGTCAACATCTGTTTTAAAAATTCGATTTTTTTTGAAAAAATCAGTTTTTGTTTTAAAAATTTGAATTTTTAAAATGGCTTCTTTTAATAATAATTTTGAGGGTCGTTCCAATATTATTCCTTCTATTTTCGATGGAACAGATTTTTTGAATTGGAAATTGAAAATGGAATTTTATTTAAAATCTGTTAATATTAAATGTTGGGATATTATTGAAAATGGGTGTGACATAACAGATAAGAAAATTATCTCGATTAATGCTCTTGCTATGCATATAATATATTCTCATATTAATCAAGATAATTTTAATTTCATTTCTCATTGTGAAAATGCACAGGAAATCTGGAATACTTTCGATGCAATATATGGAGCAAAAGTCAACAGCAATGAGAAGTCCTCCACAACTGACTCGGTTAAAGAGATGTGCTTAACAGGATTGGTAAATAGCGGTTGTGAAGAGGATGATGAAGATGGAGCAGCCGAGCTGGCATTAATAATGAAGAAATTCAAAAGGTGGAATCACAAATACGGAAATCCAGCTCTAAATAAAAAATTAAAAAGCAGAATAATCAAAGCACTGGATAACTCGAAACAACACGGGATCATTTGCAACAAACCCGGTGATATCAAGCCCAATTATCCCCGATTTCAACGCGATTTTGAAAAGAAATCAAAACGGTGTTTTACAGCCACGTGAAATAAAAGCGATAGCAGTGAGAGTGAGAAAGCAGATATGTGCCTTCATGGGAATATAACGATAGCAACGATGACGAGCCAAGCGAGGTATCAAAACTTACTCACTCTGAATTACTTATTTATTTTCATGAAATAAATGGCTGTTGTGAACGACTTAGGGAAAAATATGCCAAACTTGAATCTCAAAAGGATACTTTGATAGAATGCAATGAACAACTTGATCAATTAGTTAAGAACTATCAACGTAGAATCCCTAAGTGTGATAAGTGTCCAACATTCGAAGAAAAAATTAAAAAATCAGAAATCAATATAAAATCACTTGAAAATGAAATTCTGATTTTAAAAGAGAATGAAAATACTAGGAGAGAGAATTCTATTAAAAGGTGCACACAATTGTTAAACGAAAATGAATCTCTCAAAACACAAGTCCAACAATTGTCAACGACTTTGGATAAATTTTCAAAAAGTGAAAAATCGTTGAATATGCTATTAGGAAAGCAAACTGTTAATTCGGTTAGACAAGGACTTGGATATAATAGTTCGAAAATTGTTGGAAGCAATATTAGTCAAGTTAATTCCATGTGCACGATTTGTAGAAAATATGGACACAGTCACAATAATTGTTGGTATAGACCCAAACATGTGAAAACTATACAAATTTGGGTTCCAAAAGGCACAAATATAAAATCTCTCAAAGTTAAACAAATTTGGGTGCCGAAGGGAACAATTATAAACAGTTTTGGGTCTACACAAAATTGTTTTTCAAAATATTCTGCCACTAACAACCATGGACCAATAAAAACAAATAGGTCACATAAATCTTTTCCCGTGTAGGTGTGGTGGCAGGCTAAGGAACAACAATAGTGTTCTCTGGATTTTTTAGCTGTTCCAGAAACACAACGGGCGACAAAGCAAAGTTCCTTAGCCTAGTATAAAGGTGACAGAATCACAATGGACAACAACGAAAAATATCGTAAAGGTAAAACAGGTAATGGTATGTTTTAAACGATATATTAAATGTGATAATCTGCATCGTATTCTGAATTAAAATCAGCCAGTATTGAGATGATGAAAAGATGGTGATTTTGACTTTGACTTATTCAACATAGTTGGCCAATTATATTCTTATGCCAAAAACACTATAAAAATCTCTAGATTCTTTGAATTACTTCATATATATCATTTTGGATTAAAAATAGTGTTTTGTTGGATAATAATACATTTGGTTATAATTCGGCTAACTCTATATTCACGGTTTTCGATTATTTACACGGCTTCATTTCAAATTCAAAAGAATGTCATTTAAATTATTGTTAAAACTGAATTTGAAAGTTTTGGTGCACACTTCATGTTTTGGTCTATAAAATTCAATTGATGATAATTTTTGAGTGAAAGAGAAATTCAGATGCAGATTACACTGGTAATCTAGTTGATAGAAAAATTACTAGTGAAACGTGATTTTTTGTTGAGACGTTTAGTAACTGCATCGTGTTTCAAAGAAAATATCTGCATATTTTTCATTTCAAATAATTTTCAAATAGTAGAAAATTTTCTTTTAAAACCCCCTGGAGAAAATTATTTTTGACCATAGTTTCAGATTAGTCATTTTTGAAAAATTAATTTCATAATTATTTTTGAATCTGATTTTAAATGACTATTTTGACTAATCTGACTCCCTAATGTTTATCGAAAAGAAAAACAGTGATTGAAAAAGTGATGAGTGTTAATATTGATCAAATATTATGACTCGAGACAGTATAATTAATAAATTTCTTTAGAAATTTAAACAAAAGTTATAAAACTGTTTGTTGGTAAAAATTCCATGACCATCTCTATCTCTATCATATTTCTAACAACCATCACTCATAAAAATTCTATATAGTTTGTCGATATGTGGTACTTTAAACAGGAATCGTTCGTTTTTCATTTTCACATTTAAAAAAAAATTAAAAATTTTTAATAATAATAAATAAATACCAAAGTATTCACTCTCATTTAAAAGTCCTCACGGTTATGCATGGGTGAATTACTTGGAATTTGTTATGTGCTTCCATGCTCATTTAAAAGTCCTCGCGGTTATGCATGTATGGAACGCATATCAAAAGTTGATTTTTTTTCTTTTAAAATAAACAAGTTGATTCTAATCCCATTTAAAAGTCCTCACGGTTATGCGTGGTTAGAAGATGCTTGAATTCATTTTTTTTTTAAAATAAAATTGGAATACTACTAATCTCATTTAAAAGTCCTAACGGTTATGCATGGTTAGTAGATATTCAAATTCCTGATATAAATATACCACAAATAGACACAACTGTATGGTTTTATATGATGACATCATTTCCATCATTCTAAAAGTGGAATATGCGCCTAACAAAACATTTATGATTTTTGTTTGACTTTTTATCGAAATTTAATATTTATATTCAATTGAGTTTTAATGTTGGATTGATATCGATTACTTTATCTCTATTTTCTCTAACACTATTACTCTTTTGCTGATAACAAAAGGGGGAGAGAAAAGTTAATATTTTGCCAAATAAAATCAAGCAAAGGTCAAATAATTTTCTATTTGCATCTAGAATCATTTGCATATTTTTATTTGTATGCATATATGTAGGGGGAGCATCATGTAGAGAGGAAGCATTTAAATAGGGGGAGCAATTAGGATATATCAATGATCAAATAAATTTAACATATTCAAAATCTTAAATATATGTTTGTTATCATCAAAAGGGGGAGATTGTTGAATATGCGCTTATATGATTTTTTGTTTGATGATAATAAACATATATACATTCGTTTAAATGTATTTGATAATGTACTATTTTATTTTTCACAGATTAAGTAAATATTTGCTGAATAAAATAAATTACACAGAATTTGAATTCAAACGAATATTTTATTCAAACAAATGTTTATTACAGTTTTGAATAGTACAAATTCAAGCTCTCACTATTCACTATACATTCTTAATTACAATTTCTAATTACATCACTATTTTACATATTCACCTCACTACATATCACTCACACTCGTATTTATCTTCAACTGCATTCCAGTTTGAATCCAGCAACTGAGCAATCTGCAAAAATATAAACTAACGCAGTAAAATTGAAAAAGAAATATTTTTGCAAATTCAAAAATAAAAGATAATTTTTGAAAATAATTTTTTCCTCAGTTATTTGGGTTGTTCGTCATAATTTAAATTTGAATTTATCATACACAAACAACTTGTGACATACACAGTGTATTACTGTATATGCCACAAGGCCGTGCACGCCGATATATACACTTGATTGATTTACAGGGACAGGTGAGCACAGGTCAAACCCAAATGAAAAACCGGGTTCAACTCACATGCAATATATCACAACACGAACACAAGGGTCGAACTAATAAGTCCATCAGAAATTCACAAGCTAATATCAGTTGTGATCAAGTCAACAAAAGTCTGGTTTGAATCAAAGCATACTGAAGCAAAGCCAGCAGTAAAAATTTCACGAAATCAACATGGTCAAAGCAAATCAACGCAATTCAAGTGAGTATGAAAAATTGACCAAGTCACAAATCAACACCGTGATGAGCACGGCAATTCAAAGCCGTGGGGATCGAGCATCACAAAAATACGATATTGAAAAAGTCAGAGATAAATCTCAAGCATCAATACAAGATCGAACGAACGAACACAAATTCAATTAGAAAATATACGACGCAAATCTAGGGTTACAAACCCTATATAAATTGACAACATCGTCGGCATTTAATCCATCGAGTTCGAGCAAGCCAAAATCAGAAAAGAAAAAGGAAACAGTACATACCGAAAATCATAAACAACGAACTCGATCAAGCAGCTGCAAACGAGCGACAATCGACCATCAGAGAAGCAGAGAGCTAGGGAAACACATCTCAGATCGAACGAAGAAATTGAAGCCCTGATTTACACAAAAGCCGAAGCCCTAATTGGAACAAAGGGAACGAAGCCCTGATTTGCAAAGAAGAGAAGAGAGCCGCCAATATTCTCAAGTAACCAGGCCGATAAAAAAAAAGGGGGGACGCATTTTTAATCTACTAATTATTGGGCCAGTTCTATTTTTATTAATTTGGGCTTAGTTTTTATTAATTAGGGTTTTGTATTTTAATTTGTTTTTAATTTGTATTTTATTTTTAAACCGTTTATTTTTCTAGTCGTGTGACTAGGGGACAAGCTACGTGGCATAGCTTGAGAATTCGCAACTCGGTAGTTGAGTTGTGGCAGGGTTTTGAGCGTAGAGTTAGATTAGTCAATAGCGGGTATAACGTGTTTACGTGTGTAAGCGAGGGACTATCTAATTTCTAGTAGAAACCTTGGGGGTAGCACGTAGGCAGGGTTTTGCCGAAGCTGGGTAAATTCTGCGTAGTTCTGTTTTATTCTGTTATTTATATTCTGCAATATCTGTGCTGCTATTCTGTGATCTGAATTGAAATTAATTTATAAGCTTCCGCGATTAATTTTTATAATTTACACTATCACCCTATTCACCCCCCCTCTAGGGTGAAATCGATCCTACATCATTCTCATCGAATTTTTATCCTTCTGCTATATTTAATTGAAAATTTTGTCATTCTCACTAAAAAATTGATGAATTTTATCCTTCGTACTATTTTTCTGAATAAAAATAGACCTCTCATAAAATTATAATTTAAACTATCCAATTTGCCCCTTTTTACTTTAATTTCTTTAATCTTCATTAATCTCCTTTAATCTTAAATCCAAATCAATAGTCAATGGAGAAGTCAAACTCATCTGCATATGAGATTTCAAAACGAGAAAGAAACAAGGTTAATTCAAAACTTCCATAACATGGATTTTGTTCAATAAAACAATCAGATAATTATTTTTAAAATTTCTAATGTTTCGTAGGTAGGGTTTAACATGTTTGTCGATGAGAAAAATAAATGTATAGCCAATATTTGAAATAAAGTTCGGGAGGCGACGACCGAAATAAATAATTTAATTCGACGGTCCTCTGTCACTTAACTTTTTATATTTCGGCAATCTAGTGCCGATTTTTTGGTTTTAGTCCGGTATATACCCATCGAATTTCATACCTTTTTAAATTAAAATCGAATCTATATTTAGTTTTTCCTTATATTTTTTTGTTCTCATCATTTGTTTATTTATTTTTATGAAAGCAGGGAGGAGGAAAGAGTTAATTTGGTTGTTTACTTTTTATCATAGAGTTTTTTAACCAAGGACAAAAGAGGAAAAGATGCTAAATTTAATTAAAGGCTTTGTACCTCTCATATCAATTTTATTAAACATGGAGTAATCATATAAATTTGATCCCCTCATATCCAAAATAGGAGTGGCGATAACAATACTCAAAATTTATTTGTTTCAATTTTGTATTTTTTTAATTGACACCTTAATAAAAAAAAATCTTCTCAACTCAAATACAAATCGAACTAAATGTTGAGTTTCGGCATTCCCACGTTCCGTACGCTTCAGCGTGTGTGGATTAGCCACAAAAAAAATCACCAATGTTACGTACCATCAATCTCATATATATACACCACGATTATTCCAAATATCCTACGATGTGGGACTTTTAAACTATCCAATCCACCACCAACTCCATTTACAATGTGAGCCACACCTAACCCTAAACAAACTGGATAATGTAAATAAAAATATCTTGAAGATCCATAACACCAACAACAAAGTCATACATAAAAATATATTTATCATGTAATATAATTATATATTTTCGTTATCACTAGTGCTAATTAGAGGAATTTTACAATTTGATCTGGCATATTTTTGTGACCGAGCCATAAATAGCCACAAGAATATGTTTCATGCGCACAATTGAGGTTCCACCTTTCATTAAACTTTGTCTCTGATCTTACTGAAGAATCTTTCAGATATTCCTTTATGTTCTTGGCGGTCTACTTCCCTGAAATATATTCAGAAATGTCCTTTTCCATTCATGGTTCTTGGAGAAAGCAGCCATGTCTTCAGAGTTCAAGTTGTCCTCATCTTATCATTATTTTTTCGTGTTTCTCTTTGGTGCCATAACCATGGATTAATATATAATGTAATACTTCTTATTATATGTTACTAAATGGAAAGCTGAAGGTGTTTGATATTAAACACGAAAATGATTAGGATAGTGACACATGAACATGTAAATAAACATTATACTTTAGTATTATAATCCATATTTTGATAGTTCAACCCCCGGAAATAGATGATGTCTGTTTTTAACCGTGCTATTTCAGTGGATGCACATACATACATAATTAAATACTTATAATTGATTTATTGCATATGGAAGTAGTTTGGAATACCTTTGTAGAATATGTTGAACAAAACATTAGAAACTTATACAATTAACTATATATTCCTTATATGACATGAGGCAATCTAATACATGCATTTTCTGTGGTCAAATTGAAGCAATATCAGTTAATTTTAATATAGCGAAAGCCAAACAGTTACCAAACATACAGGCTTAACTTGAATAGATCGAATGGGTTTTGTATACTTAAACTCTATCAGAGGCGTAGATGACCTCAATTTGTTTAGCATCTATACTAGTTCATGTAATATGAAACTTCAATTGCCGGTATAATGATTTACGTGTACTTCACAATTTATTATGGATATTCTTAATGAAGGTTATAAATTAGTTTTTTCCCCTTCTTCCTTATATATCTTTTTTAAGAACTTATATTTGGATACAATTTGGATAACGTCTAACCTCAGTTCGATAGCACAATTTATAACTATCTCAAACAATTTGGATAACATCTAATCTCAGTTATGTTTGGAATCTTTTGACATAAAAAAGTATAATAGGACGATAAACATTACCTTGATCTTTCATCAAAAAAAATTTCCTCATTTAAGTAACTATATTCTATATTTAAATGCATATAGTATGATGTATAACACAATTTTATGTGATAATGATAATTTTATTCAATAATTTTGTTTTATTGAAATCGAAATTCATTGCTCTTTAAGTGATAACAGGCAAAGAGGTGGAAATTTGCAGTCGTAGTCAGCAGCCGAGGATTCAAAATTTGTTCCTTTGACTTCAGAAGAACCTGTGTTTAGTTCAGTCCTCCTGTATGTTTTTACCTTTTATTCATCACGATCATCTATGTGTATATTTAAGGCCCAAAATTTAAAAATAAAAATAAAAATATGGTTTACTGGGAGTCTGGGACCAAAGATTATGACATGCATACAGACTAATGGATCTAAGCATGCAATCCGAAGTCCGTATGAGTGAGCGTTCAAGCAAAAATTGAATGACCTAGTCTCTACTTGCAACCACGATTCACATACTTTCAAACTAAGTCCACGAAATTTGTTTACATTTATAATTTACATTATGTGTTGGCAGTTTTATGTTAAAGAAATGTTACAAAGCCTTTTAATTTATTTTGTATTGCTTGTCTAAAATAATATCAGATTACAACTCAAAATCATACAGCTGCTATATTTATACAGAATATACAAATGGGCTGGAAGGCCCAGCTAAAAGTCTTGCAATCCATGTGCCAGCTGAGATGAAATGTGTGCCGTTGATATGATCCAATGGCTGTGATATGCTGAGCCTATTGATCTGGATTAAAGATGAACAAACAGATGTGTTAGATGCTTTATTATGCCCCCTCAAACGAAACTAGGGTTTTATTCCTCTTTCTCTTCCATGGCAGCTGGGCAAACTCTGAGTTCATCTCTGAAGCGAGCGAAATTTTTGGATGAAATAGCCTTAGTCAAAACATCTGCGCGTTGATAGAGGGAGGGAACATGTTGAATATGTAGCTTACCACTTCCTGTCTATTCTCGAACGAAGTGTAGATCAACCTCTAAGTGCTTCGTTCTCGAGTGCTGAATGGGGTTCATGGATAAAGATATGGCGCTCATATTATCTACCTAAATTATCGGCTTCTGATTGAGCTCAAACCCTAATTATTTGAGCAAGGTGCTGATCCATATAATCTCGGCTGTGGTGCTTGCAATGGCGTGATATTCAGCTTCCGTGCTCGATCTCGAAACGGTGGCCTGGCTTTTGGTGCACCATGAGATAAGATTTTTACCGAGAAACCCACAGTACCCGGTGATGAATCTTCTGTCATCCAAGTCGTTGGCCCAATCTGAATCACTGTAAGCCTGTAAACTCAAATTTCTGCAAGGTGTTAATCTTAGCCCATAGTTGATTGTCCCCTTTATATACCGTAGAATACGTTTGACCGCACACCAATGTTCACTTGTTGGGGCTTGCATGTATTGACATACCTTGTTAACGCTAAAACTGATGTCGGGTCTGGTGATAGTAGCGTACTGAAGAGCCCCAACAATGCTCCAATAATGTTTGACATTTTCAATATGTTCGCCTTTGTTCTTTCTTAATTGAAGATTGCTGATCATAGGAGTGGGAAGTGCCTTTGCCTTATTCATGTTAGCCCTAATTAGTATGTCTAACATGTATTGTCTTGTTATAAAATGATGCTTGAATCTGCTTGTCTTTGAATTCTTATGCCCAGAAAGTAGGTTGCATCACCCATGTCTTTTATGGCGAATTGTCTGTCCAAGTATTTTATAACAAGCTCAATCTCCTGTTGATTGTCACCTGTGATAAGAATATCATCAACATAAACTAAAAGGTAAATGTTATTATCCTTTTTTCTTCTAGTATAGAGGGAGTTGTCAGATTTAGTAGCAGTAAATCCTAACTTGACCAGTTTGCTCTTCAATTTTTCATACCAAGCCCTTGATGCCTGCTTTAAACCGTAAATGGCCTTGTGTAACTTGCATACTTTACTGTTGTTGGCTTCAGTGCTGTAACCTTTAGGCTGTTGCATATATACTTCTTCCACCAAGTCGCCATTTAAGAGTGCATTGTGCACATCTAATTGTCTTATCTTCCATTGCTTATGCATAGCAATGGTTAATATAATCTGATGGTGGCTGGTTTGATGACTGGGGAGAAGGTCTCCTTGAAATCAAACCCGAATTGTTGGGTGTATCCCTTTGCCACAAGTCTGGCTTTATACTTAATGCATTACCATTAGCATCTCTTTTGATTTTGTATGTCCATTTGCTTCCACAACATTCTTATGCTTTGGTAGGTCAACTAAAGTCCATGTTTGATTTTTAATTAGAGAACTGTATTCTTCATCCATAGCTCTTTTCCATTTTATATTTCTAACTGCTGAGTCATATGATGTTGGCTCTATCTCATCAAGTTGAGTGCTGTATATTTTGGGTTTAAAAATCCCACTCTTTGATCTGGTAGTCATGGGATGTTGAATAGTAGTTGACTGTGGCACATGATGTTCTTCATTATTAACATCATTGGTCTCATTTGTCATGTCTTCATTGTTGTGACTTTGTTGTGTACCTACTTCATGTTGTTCATAGTTTTGACATTGCTGTGTATCTATTTGTTGTTGTTCTTTAAGCTGTGGATTGCTTGTAGTAGTCTGTCTGGAATGATTATCAAGTCCACTTGTTGCTGTGCCTTTTTGTGTTTGAACTTCTGTGTTGAACCATTCTGATATATCAGGTATATGACTTGCAATACCTTGGTTTGTATCAGTTCCTTGATTATGTTTCTCCTTTCCTACAAAAGGAAAAACATTTTCATTAAAAACAACATGCCTAGAAATATAAATTCTGCCTTGATCATCTAGACATATGTACCCCTTTTGATTATATATGTAGCTATATGCCCAATGAGCATATTGGTCCTAGGTACCACCCATGGTACCTTCCGTGTCCTCATCTAAAAGGGCTCTACCGTCTTTCTTTGAGAGTGTTCCATAACTATATCTGTAAAGGACTGCTTCGTAAGGCATACAATATAGATGCTCCACTACTTACTATGAAAACGTAAATCGCATCCGCACTAGTCTATGCCAGTGCTCGGACATCCACAATGTACCACCCAGTGCATACATTGAGGACAATGTAGTCATTCTGTCTACTATCTTAATCCCGCCAACAAAGTCTACCTTGTACGGAATTCAGTCTTAGATTTTCTATACCTGTGAAGGACTGCTTCGTTAGACCTACAATGCAGATATTCTAGTTGGTCTGTCTCTTTTCTCGTCGTGGCTATGTCCCCAACAGCCACCCCTCAACTAAATCAAAAGATCTCTAAAGAGTCAAGTGGTAGTGCCCTACTGCAAACAATCTAACATCCGATTGGCGGTGCCCCCCATCCAATATCTTGATAGTGAAAGAATCATTGCTTTGTTGGTTTAACTCTGGTCTTTCCAAAAATCGCTCTTGGTCTTGATGCTGGCCGATATCCGCATGCGACTATCCTTAAACTTACTTACAAGTATCAGACATACGAATACCCCACTCCGTGTACCGAGCCCTTCTGACTGCCTACAAAGGTCTGCTTCGTTAGGCCTACAATGCAAATGTAGTCAAGGCATATTCTCTTGATGGAACACCTACAGACCAGCCTCAAGAGGTTCAGCTTCGTTAGTCCTACCCAAAGGGGCATCATAGAGTATCCTCACGTCCCGTTGAAGTCTCGTACTTTCTTGAAGCCCAAAAATATTAAGTTGGATGTGCTTCTCCATTTGTTAAATCTGTGATGAACTGCTTTGTTAGGCGCTTCATCCTTTGGACTGCTCCAAACGCATCGCAATTCTTTTATTAGACCCTAATTCTAATCTTTTAATTTGCGTTTAGTTTACTTTTCTTGTTCTGTTGGCTACTTATTTACCATAATTAGCATATTCTTGCCCTCGTCTCGCTTCTGCCTATTGTGGGACCACCATTGATCTAATAGGAAATGCTATTGGTATTTCTACTTCTTGCTTATTAACTTAATTTAAGTGTTAAGTTTATTAAATAAGCATCTTTTGTTCTATTTGCTTATTAATTTAATAGAAATCTAAAATAGTCTTTTACTATTTATCTTTGCTATCATTGCTTATTTATTCAAAGTTCCCAATTAAATCTTTCTATTCTTTTACTTAATCATAATTTGTATTTATTTCTTTTAAAATCCGTATATAATTACAAGTGTTTCTTTTTTGTTTTACTCTGTCTTACTTTATTACGATATATAATTCTTTTAAATTCTCTTTTATTATATAACTAACTTATCATAATAACTGTCCTTTTCTATAGTCACTGTGGTAAATATAGACCTAGGTTCGTTTATTATACACTACCTTAATTTCTTATCTAATAATTTATTTGATTCATTACATACTCTACTTTAATTTCTTTTATTCTATGAAGTAATTCTATTTTATTTGGTTGGTCGTTAAAGCTATACTAAAATCTATTTCCACAATTCAATACTAAATAATACTATAAACAATAATTGGTAACTGAAAGGTATTTCTTTTATTATCTTGAAATAGTGTAAAATACAGTGGTTTCTCTATTTTACACTAGTCTTTCTTTTATTTTTGCAGTTACGTTTAGCATTATCTTTTAAATATTAAATTACAGAAATGTATCATATTTTCTAAACCAACCAATTAATCTATTATTTATTTCCAAATCAAGTTATTAGATTAATTTATTATTCCCGTTTTAGCGTAATTTATTGCATAATTCCATTTATCTAGCTTTATTCCAACTTATCTTATTTTATATCTAATCTAGTATTTTTCCATTTAATCCATAATCACGAATTTTCCTCTTAACTATATTATTTGCGTACAAAGAGGATAAAAAGGAACTAGCACTTAGGCTAAATTATAACTACAAATTAGATGTAAATAACTGTAAATTTCTTACAGTTCATCATAACTAATTAACAGAATTAATTACTGAAATATTGAAGAAAACTATTAAAGGAAACTTAACGATAATATATCGTAAATGTAAAAGATATAATTAAATCCACTCACATTACTAGCTTTCCAAATCTCTCTGTTTTTATTTTAGATCTGTCCCTAACATCTATATTAACCTTCCTTGTAATTCCTAACTGGAATTACAAACGATATATTTACAGGTTTATAATATTTGAAAGAGAAATGAAGAGATTTGGATTAGAAATAGCAAATAAAACTCAGATATAGGGTTTTACCTTTGACACACCCTTCTAATTTGAACCAATTCTTAATTCCCTAGTTAATTTTTTTCTCTTTCTATTTAGATCTAAATTTGTGTGAATTAGATCTAAAATTTTGTTATTAAGAAAGTATAGAAGAGATAGAAAAATGGCAGTGCTAACCATTAGATATAAAACCCTAAAATCTAAAGCGTATACTCAGTCTATAGACATTAAATTAATATGTTTTCTTCTGCGTTCATTTTTATTTCAAATTGATTCTCCAACAATCTTTTCATTAATCACTTTCCCCTTCTCTCTTACAATCAATGGAAACATATATTTTTAAATGTGACGTTTCTTTTAAATAGGATTCCCCTATTAATTAACCAATTAATAGATTTCATATATACCTAGAATTAATTTACTATCCAATTAAACCTTGTCTGCACTGTGCTTTCTTACCAAATTAATATGTGGTACATTAATTCGTAACATATATGCATATTAATTTATTTTATTTCCATAATTATTGTGTGCATATATGCTACAATTGAATTTTGAATCGCAATCTTAATTATATATGTTACCATAAGTCTCCATGTTTATTAATTGACAATTGGTTACTTGCATAAATTAATCTTCCTCCATTTTATTCTCTTACACTAACATATATGTTTCTAATCATATCAATTAGCTGCTACAATACAGTTCCATTTCTTGTCAGTTTCTGTCAATTAATCACCTCTACTAATTAATTGAATATTAATTTCCCTTTTAAACACACACCGTCAATTAATCTTCCCTATTAATTGATTTTATATAATTTCTCTCACTAATTTATTTTTTACACAATTATATATGTATTCCAAATGATATTAATTAGTTGCCCCATTTACAAACATTTCTTTATTTTAAAATTCCGAACATATATAACTTAATTAAATTATTTGCATATATAATTGTAATTTAAAGCGGGAGGTTACACGACCGAAGGACCCATGAAAAAGGGATACACGGTTATTTATAGGTTGGGAAATATACCAAGGGCTGGTCTTGGATTTGAAGTATCAAATGGCTAAGTGCTTTTTAGGAAAATGGGGTCCGCTCCATTTTTGATAAAAGGTATTAAGTAACTGAAATGAGAATTTTTCTTGACTTACAATAGGTTATCTAAATGGGATTTTGACTTGGAAGATCAGCGAGCTATGTCAGTATTGTTATTGAATTGATATTTAAAAGTAAGGCTGACCACCAGCGATCTCGAGCAGCCGATAATAAAGACTCGGATTATGCCCTGATGAATTTCGCTTCGCACTAGTCTAGAATCAATATGGGATACAAAAGGACCTCAAAGTTTAACTAGTTAGTTATTTTTGTTGTTGGAGGTGAACTAGTTAAGCCTTAAATGAGTCTTTAAGATACGTTAGTCATATGATAAAAATATTATAAAGCTGTATCTAGGGGTCATTGGTCTTTGTAGCTAGAACCGATTGACTAGCGATTACGTTACAAAGGGTCTGCTTCGGGGTTAAGGTATTAAATGGACATTAGATTTGCGACCTCCGTATTTAAGGAGTATTAAGTGGTCGGGGTTTTCTTTAGGCAAGTGGTATATATGTATATAGGCGTACATATAGTTATACCTCAGAGAAGATTAGACATATCGTATGCGCATATATGGTTGAATGGATCAGCTGTAAATAATAGACATAACACTTAAATGAAAATCAATCGACATAAGTTAATGTTATTGGTAAAGTGTGTAAATTTTCCAGTCACCAGAATGTTGTTCTTACCCTCTCCTCATTACAACCCACATGATAGATTTAGAGGGACGTGCTACTGGTACAAGATAGGAATTGCAGATGGTGGAGTCTTCTCTTTCATACTTGGCATTGACAAGGCAACTATATATCCAAAGAATAATATTGATTCCAAGGTAGTAGCCTTAGTCAGTATATCTATTATATTATATTTTTCTATTCCGCTGTGAACTTATATTGATCACTCTCTGATATGCTTATGTTTATTACAGGCTATCAAAACCAAAGCTCCGTACACTAATGAACTTAAGTTTCGATTTAGTCGAAATTCAGACCCATTAACGTGCGGGTCATTACAGTCACCTCCACCTCGATGCCACGACTAAAGTCACGATCATCCTCTTGGCGATGTCGACCAAGAGCTTTTCAAGATCTTTTGCGAGATTCGATGTGGAAGGATTCGCAAACGGCAGCACACTCTCTTTTCTTCGACAAGTTCTTGATCGTTTTGAGGGCCAGGGGTGCTCATATTTGCATTTGAAGCTGGATCTTCTAAAGTGTTCCACTGACGTAGTTCTTCTTCTCCCTTTCTTCTTTTCAACTAGATAATGGTAGGAATATCGTTATAAGCCTAACAGAGCGAGTGTGTTGCCTCTACATTCTTTGAACCAAATGAAACATATCTTTTGTTACAAACTTGCTTGTTTATCTACATATGACTCGTCGAATAGAGTGCTTTAAAATAGCCAGTAGTTCTTGTCACTAAAAAATTACCAATTTCGCAATTGGCAATGCTAGTTGCAATAGACCTATAACAATGATCATGCAACCATCGTAACATGTGAAGTTTTTTTTTAACGGTACTTAGATACAACATGTCAATGAATATTTGAATCACGCTACGCAAGTTTCAAACTTGTAACCTCTCGCACGAAAGTCGAATCACTTAACCACTGAGACAATGATACTTATCGTAATATGCGAAGTTGCAATGGAGTTAAAGCATTTCACAATTGTTTTGGATGGTTGTAATGTTTTTTCCCATTGTTGTAAAGCATTATACAACTATTTTTGCCCATTGTAACAAAAAGATGAAAAATTGAGAAAAGCTAAAATATTGATACATGCACTAGTAGGTTTTTACAATTGAAGCTAACATTGCACAAATAATAATCAAAATCATCATCATTTAAAAAAAATAACAAAAAAGATCCACGTTCCAAGAAAAACTAAAACAATTCATATATTCACATTATTTATAAAGTATTTAACATAATCACATCATTCTATTATGTAAAGAAGTATTCACACTAGATAAACGGATAAAATCAAAGGAAACCTAGAGTAAAATACAATAATAATCATATTATCTTACATTTTTCATCTTTTCAAGCACGTATTTAGTTGATAATGGTATCAAATATCAACTTGCAAGTGCTTCACAACCTCTTACAATTTGCCAAACCAAAACTTATTGCAATTGTTCTAGCCATATTCAGGCTCGCGTTGAAGTGATTCTGGTGTTCTGCAATGATGTTATCTATGTTCAGCTCTACTCCAAAGCAATATATGTATGTTGCTGTTAGCATGCATCCCCTACAGTTATAGTCCATGCAAACGTTAATTCAACTCTAATTGATATAGCTAAATTCTGTTCTTATCCTTTTTTGGATTTCAAATCCAAATAGTTTGATACTGTCATCAGTGAGGAAAGTGGTTTGAAACAAGAAGTAGTTTGTAAAGTTCACAAAATCAAACTTTAGTTGCAAAGAAAACGCCAACAAAAGTAATAGCATTCTTTTTTTTTCTTCCAAAAATTGGCAACTTGTGCCTCATGGTATCAAACCCAATGCTTTGATCGCATTGCTAAAGATTTCACCACTGAACAAGTGGTTATTGACGTAACAACAAAAAGTTGGAAATTAAGAAATTTTCAAAAAAATAAAAAATAAAAATGATTTGATTGGTATCATTAAAATTTCAGACGCTAACCGCCTAGCTTTGAACCAAATTCATTTTGAATAATTGAATAGTATAACGGTACATCACAAGTGAAACAAAGCACAAAATGTTGAAGCTTCTAAGAAAAAGCTCACGGTGCTTATCCGCTATCTAAAGTTAGTATCACTATATCTCAGATGTCAAGTCAAGTCAACAGGGGAAGAAAAAAAAAGGAAAGGGGTGGATGGTTCTTAGACAAAGCTTACATGATTCTTGACAAAGCCTTTCAGCGACATATTTTGACAGAAAACAATACCTGTAACTTTTCACCCCAGCTCATTGTCTGCATTATTCCAGGGATAAAAAAGGTATGTCATTTAAATATACACGCAACTAAAAATATAGTGAGAATTAACGGAACTATCACTGTGAAAGCAAACTGATGTTTGGGTATTAACGAATGCATGTCGTTTTTTGTCATAACTATTAGATACAACCTACCATTTCTAGAATGGGTATTTATGTAGATATATGTAGCATATTTAAGAGAGAAGAAAAGTAGAATAACTAGAATAAACAGTATCTCACCATGAACAAATGATATTACTAGAACTATGTCTCACCATACTGACAATAACTTGAATAAACGACATTGCTTACAACATCAAATCGGTCCAGTTCATAGTCTCATACATGAAGTTTTACTTTGAAATTTTTTCCTCTTATATGCATGATGTCATATTGACTTTGTTTATCATGTATAAACACAAAATGATGAGCAATATGATGGATAATTGTGACTTCACGGATCTACTGCGTAGATTCTTTTAGACAATAGTTCAACTCAACAGGTACAAACGGGTTATCGAACTATCGACTTCAAGATTCAATAAAGCCGGCGTAATCGGATTTCAAATTTGTACGATTTTGATCCGACCAAGGGCACTCAAATTTGATCTCTAATGATACAATTTAGTAGAGAATAGAATGAAGAAGAAGAAGAGTATTGATCTGCAACGTTTCTACGTTTGCAACACCTAACAGGCACTGCTGTGGTAAGGTAGTGTTCTACAACACTTTCTGGGCGTCGCAGATCCGGAGGAAGATGAAGAAGGAACAAAGATAGAAGATTGTTATTATCTGACGCTTCCTGGACATCACTATTTATAGTAACGAGGAAGTGTTCATTTGTCAAGCGTCGCATTATTTCCAACTGTAACGACCCGTATTTTACGAGTCGATAAATCGTAGAATTTGCAGGTCGATAGTGTTGTTTGTGTTGCTTCTAGCTTGAGTCGTTTAGAAGTTAACCCGGGTACAAGTGATGAGTCGTGACCGACTCATAGGGGACCGACTCAAGGAGGGGTAGCGGTTTAAAGTGTTGGCCGAGATAAGGATGGACCGACTCAAGAAGTTAGGCGACTCATAGGATGACCGACTCATAGAGGGCCGAGATAAGAAGTGTGGCCGAGTCAACGAGTTACGACTCATAGGGTTTGCCGAGTTAAGGAGTTAACGGGTTAAGGGTGTAGCGACTTAAGGGGTTTAGGCTTAGGTCGTGGGTAATGAGTCGGCAGGGTTTTGAGTCGTAGGGCCTGATGAGTCGTGAGTCGGCATCATAGTTGAGTAGTGAGTGTGTATTGTTGAGTCGTCGTACGACTTAGGACTTGGGGAAAACGCGGCAGTGTCTTAGGTCGGAGGCTTTTAGGTCGTGACCGACTTATGTTGAGTCGGCACTGGTCTTGAGTCGTGAGTCGGTAGGTGTTGAGTCGGTTTGGGTTTGAGTCGTATGACCTTGTGCCTTGGTGTGTTGAGTCGGTAAGGGCTGATAAGTCGGCAACGACTCATGATGAGTCGTGGACGACTCATAGGGACGACGACTCATGGTTGATCCAGCCTATAAATAGAGGGGTTTGGCTCACTTTTTGGCACCGGTTTTTGAAGCGACGAAGTGCTGCCATTTTGAAGACTCGACTACAACATTTCTTCACCTTCTTTTCTCTATTCCAATCTAGTTCTAACATCCATCCAAGATCGAAGATTTAGATTGAAGATTCAAGTGCCAAAGTTGAAGATCTTCATCCGTTTGAGCTAGATTTCATCGATTGAGACGAGATATTGCCGGATCAAGCCTTGATCTTCGCTGTCCAGATCTGAAGTGTTTAGTTTTTGAGGTGTTTTGGTGATTTGGTGAGTGGTAGTTATCTCCCACGCGGATCCAAAGGAGTATATTGGATTGGTGGCATGTTTGGGTGTTAAAGTTAGAGATTTCATGCATTTTTCTTAGATCTAAGTCTAGATCCATGGTTTTTGAAGATGTTTACTTATGCAAGTTTGTTTAATAAGCATTAGAGACAAAACCCATGTTTTATAATTGATAGATCTATGCTAAAAACCATGATTTCACATATGTTGGACTTTTGCTCGTTTATTTACGAAATTGCCATTATAGTTGATATTGCTTAAATTGCTTAATAGATCTTGTTTGAATGACTGATTATTTGAATGTATGATTGATTTGATTGTTTCCAAGTTAGCTAGTAGTTGATTTGGAACAAGATGATGAAAGAGGATTCAAAAGCTATGGAAGAAGGCTCTTGAATGGTGAAAGCTGCTTAAGGCATATGTAGCGGATGTTGAAGCTCATATGTATAGATTGGATGATGTTGAGATGGGACTTTGCCATGATTTGATGAGGCAAACCATGTTGTTGAGTTGAGACTTTGCTTTGATGCGATGAAGCGAAGTATGATGTGAGTCTTGGCTTAATCCAAGCAGGGATCATTCCAAGCATGTTGATAACTTGAAGAGTAGTTCAAGTTGGTTGATAATGGATTGTTCAAGAGGTAGCTTGAGCTTGTATGAGGATAGTCGTCAAGAAGGATGGCTAGGAGGCTTGGATCTCGTCGTTGTTGAAGGTTCTAGCATGCTCAAAAGCAAGAGTACATGGGGCGCCCATAACGACTACAGGTAGGTAGTCGGGACACCCAAAAGACTACAGGTAGGTAGTTGAGTACTCTGGGCAAAGTAGATAAGTCCTAGGCACAAGGCAGTGTGCGGAGTTATGGTTAGAACCGGGGTTACCATTAGCCCTTGACAGATGGTCATTCAACTAACGGTGAAATCGAGGCAAGGATAACAGTGATAGCCAGAGTCATGGATGTTTGGTTGTATTATCATTCGGCTTCAAGAGCGGTGTTTTCTGGGTGCTTATCTGATCTTGGTTTAGGCCTTGGGGGTTTGTATTTGGAAAACATCGTCCTTGACTCGAGTGGTATTCGCTTTACCTTAATTGTCTATGTTGTTATGCTTGCTTCTCCTTAGTGTATGTCTGGGGCTATCACTGTAGAAAGAGGTGGAGTGGGATGGTTTGGTTCCTATTCCTTTTATCCTTTATGCTCTTTTGGTATGCTTGATAGTTGATTTACTGCTCACTAAGACTTTGTCTGACTCAAGGTTTTATGTCTCCTCTTATTACCTTGGGCTGTTCATCCATGTCGGGATGGGCAGACTAGGTAGCAGGTGACAGGTGCTGTGCTAGGAGTTCTACGCTAAAGATGACGAAGACGAGCAGGAGGCTTTGCATATTAGTTTTCTTACTATATGTACTGGGTATCCGCTGCTGTATTTGGTTGAGTGATTTGTAGTGAGGCTTTCATGTATGGATTTGAGTAGATGATTGTATGAAACTACTGTGATGCTTATATGATGATGTTCTGTTCTATGGAGCTTCACTATATTATATTTCTCTATTGTATTTTATCCATGCGCTGTGAGTTATGCGATAGAGATTCTTCTGTTTTGTTTTACCCTGACTATCGTCCATGGCTGCCTGGCACACCTTTTAGCGCATTATTTCCTTGATTTGGTGCGGGAGTCATGGGCGGTCGTCACATTTGGTATCAGAGCTTTGGTTAATCGATTTTAGCCAACGCTCGCTGATGTAACTACGTAAGAGAGACGTAATTGTAATTTGATGGATGATTACTATATATAATATAGTAGTTTAGAAGGGTTTGAACTCCTTATGCAGTTGTTTCTTAAGGTGTTCTAATCATTCTTATTTACAGATATTAAGGATGAGTCGAAGTGAGAGACAAGCTGCGAGGGGTAGCCGTGATGCTAGGGAAGCTGTTGATTATGCTCCTATGTTTGAGGCCATGATGACTTCAATCATGAGGAGAATACCAGCTTCAGGATCATCTGTGGATGTGGGAGTTCAAGTCCAAGCTCCGAGACCGGTGGATTTTGCCAAGCTTTGCAAGGATTATACTGCTCTTGGAGGGAAAGTTTTCTTGGGGACGGAGTCGACTATTGAGGTGCAGAGATGGATTGATGCTTGCAAAAGAATCTTTGGTGACTTAGGGATTGAGGATGCAACTAAGAGGAAGCTTGCATCGAGACAGCTTCAGGGAAGAGCTGCTGATTGGTGGAATTCTATCACCATCGATACTCCAGAAGAAGAGATTACTTGGGAGCAATTCCAAGTTAGATTTGAAGCTAAGTTCATCTCTACTTCCCAGAAATCTGTCTTGTTTAAGAGGTTTGTGGAGCTCAAGCAAGGGGGAAGGCCTGTTCTTGAGTACATTTCTGAGTTTGAAGCTTTGTCTAAGTATGCCAGATCGTATATTGATTCTCCCTACCAGAAGAATGAAAAGTTTGTGACTGGTCTGGATGCTTATCTTGGGAGGCAGTTAGTGGATCATCTGGACGATCCATTTGAGAAGCTTGTGGAAAAAGCTCTTAGGCATGAGAGTTTGTTTCCTAGGGAAAGTTCTGTCGTTTCTGTAACCAGGGAAGGATCTAAACCACAGCAGAGTGGCAATAAGAAGAGGAAACAACAGCAACAGAGGGGTAGGGATGGCCAGAAGAAGCCGAAGAGTGAAGTGACTTGCTATAACTGCCAGCAGAAGGGCCATCTTTACAAAGATTGTAAGAATCCCAAAGTGCCGGGAAAGTGTTACAACTGTGATAAGCTGGGACATATCAAGAAGGATTGTCCAGAACCGAGGAAAGATAGGCAGGTTGTGCAAGCCTATGCTTTGGGGGCTGTTCCATCGTCTTCGAAAGCTCCTACTGCTGAAGAGAAGGGGAAGAGTGTGGTTGTTCAAGGTACTCTTTCTATTTGTGGTGTTCCAGTTAGAGTGTTGTTTGATACTGGAGCGTCGCATTCTTTTGTTTGTGATGATTTGGTAAGCCGGTTAGGTATGAAACCGGATATTGTTGATAGGCCATTGGTTGTGACTAATCCGGTAGGGGGTTCGTCATGTTTGTGTATGTTATGTCGTGGTCTAGTTGTGTCGAGTCATGATTGCTCGTTTGTTTGTGATTGCTTTGTTCTGAACTTTGCGGGGTTCGGAATTATTTTGGGTATGGACTGGCTTAGGAAGTATGCGGCTAGGATTGATTGTGAGAGGCTTGAGGTGACAGTCGGGAATGTGGAAGGGCGAAAGGTTGTGATACGATGTAAGCATGAAGAAGGCGTCTTCATGAGCTTCATGTATTCGCTAGTTGTTCCACGGGATGGACTGTCATCGGTGCCTATTGTGAATGAGTTTGAGAATGTCTTTGAGGAAGTCAAAGGGTTGCCGCCGCATAGGGAGATCGAGTTTCGTATCGATCTAGTTGAGGGAGCCAGACCTGTTGTGATGCCTCTTAGGCGGATGGCACCGAGGGAGCAGCAAGAGCTGAAGGTGCAAGTTGATGACCTTTTGCGGAAAGGATTCATTCGGAGAAGTGTGTCCGAATGGGGTGCGCCCGTTGTGTTCGCAACCAAAACGGATGGATCGTTGAGGTTGTGTGTTGATTATCGTGAGCTGAATAAGGTGACTAGGAAGAACAAGTATCCATTGCCGAGAATAGATGACTTGTTTGATCAGCTTCACGAGGCTAAGGTGTTTTCTCAGATGGATTTGGCAACGGGATTTCACCAGTTGAGAGTGGCGAAGGATAGTGTGCCGAAGACTGCTTTCAGGACACCATCCGGGTTTTATGAGTGGCTGGTAATGCCGTTTGGGTTGACTAACGCGCCAGCATATTTTGTGGATCTTATGAATAGAGTGTTCAGAGATCAGTTGAATAAGTTCGTGCTTGTGTTCGTGGATGATATTTTGGTTTATTCCAGAACTGAGGAAGAGCACAAGACGCACTTGAGGATTGTTTTAGGAATCTTACGGAAACATCAGCTGAAGGCTAAGTTTTCGAAGTGTCACTTCTGGAAGAATGAAGTGAGGTTCTTAGGTCATGTTATTTCTGGAAATGGAATAGCGGTTGATCCCGCTAAGGTGGCAGCGATCCAGGATTGGGTTAGGCCTAAGAATGCATCTGATGTGAGAAGTTTTCTTGGATTAGCAGGATATTATCGTCGGTTTATCAAAGACTTTTCCAAGATAGCTGCACCGTTGACAGGATTGACGAAGAAGAACCAAGTGTTCAGATGGGATGATAAGTGTGAGCAAGCTTTCGTAATCCTGAAAGAGCGACTGACGAGCGCTCCTGTTTTGACTATTCCAAGTGGGAATGATGAGATGGTGGTTTACACCGATGCATGTGGCACTGGACTAGGAGCGGTGCTAATGCAGAAGCATAAAGTTGTTGCGTATGCTAGTCGACAACTAAAGCCGCATGAAAGGAATTATCCGACTCATGATTTGGAGTTAGCGGCGATTGTGTTTGCTTTGAAGATGTGGAGACACTATCTATTGGGAGTTAGATTCGAGCTGTTTACAGATCATAAGTCGTTGAAGTATCTGTTTTCCCAAAAGGATTTGAATCTTCGACAGCAAAGGTGGCTAGAGTTCTTAGCATCGTATGATTTTGGTATAGCCTATACTCCAGGGAAAGGTAACGCAGTGGCTGATGCGTTAAGTCGAAGACATGCAGGATTGGGAGCCATGTTTTCGGAATGGAAGAGTCTTGAGTATTTGGCTGGATTTGATTTCAGGCCTAGATGTGAATTGGAACCTGAGATGTTGGCAAACTTATCGATAAGGCCTACTCTTGTGGAAAGAATTGGCGAGAGGCAAAGGAGAGATGATAAGCTTATCAAGATTATCCGTGATTTGGAATCCGGATTGGATCCAGAAAAGGATAAAGGATTTGAAGTCGATCGAGAGGGTTGGCTTCGAAAGCAAGGGCGACTAGTTGTTTCCGATGTAGATGGATTGAGAGATGAAGTTCTGAGGGAGAGTCATCACTCGAAGTTGACAATTCATCCAGGTGGAAATAAGATGTATCGGGATATGAAGAGAACCTACTACTGGGAAGGTATGAAGAAGGATGTTGGAAATTTTATTTCCAAGTGTATGAATTGCCAGTTGGTGAAAGCTGAGCAGAAGAAGCCCAGTGGATTGCTTCAGCCATTAGAGGTTCCTACATGGAAGTGGGAGCAAGTGTCGATGGACTTTATCGATGGTCTACCTAGGACAAGAGCAGGGAATGAAGGGATTTGGGTCATAGTAGATCGTTTGACCAAGAGTGCAAGATTCATTCCTGTTCGATCGACTAGGACCGCATCGAAGTTGGCTGAGCTTTATGTGAAGTGGATTGTTCGATTCCATGGTGTTCCGAAGAGTGTAGTGAGCGATCGAGACACATTGTTCACTAGTAGGTTTTGGAAGAGCTTCCAGGAAGTCCTGGGAACCGAATTGTGTTTGAGTACAGCTTATCACCCTCAAACAGATGGTCAGACTGAGAGAGTCAACCGAGTTTTGGAAGATCTTCTTAGAGCATGTGTTTTGGACTTCGGAGGATCATGGGAAGATCACCTTCATTTGGTGGAATTTGCTTATAATAACAGTTATCAGTCGAGTATTGGTATGGCACCATATGAGGCATTATATGGAAGACCGTGTAACTCTCCGACATGTTGGTTGGAAACTGGAGAAAAGCTGATACTTGGGCCAGAGATGATTCGACAGACTTCGGATCGTATAGAGAACATTCGGCAAAGAATGAAGGCAGCCCAAGATCGTCAGAAAAGTTATGCAGATAATCGTCGAAAGGATTTGGAATTCGACGTGGGTAATATGGTTTTTGTGAAGATTTCCCCATTGAAGAATGTTGTTAGATTCGGGAAGAAAGGGAAATTGACTCCGAGATTTGTTGGACCATTTCCGATTATCGAGCGAATTGGAAAGCTCGCTTATAGATTGGAGTTACCGGAAAAGATGGCGGGTGTGCACAATGTTTTTCATGTATCTTATCTACGGAAGTATGTGCACGACCCAACTACGGTGGTTTCTGCTGATAGCTGTGAAGACTTGGAGGTTGATCCTGTTGTTTCGAGACCTCGTAAGCCGCTTCGTATTGTTGAAACCGATACGAAACAGCTTAGGAGGAAGACGATTACGTTGCTCAAGGTACAATGGAGTGATGATGTTAACGACTGTACATGGGAGGAGGAAGAGAGGATGAAGGCAGCTCATCCCGGACTCTTCGAGGTATGGCCCTAAAGTGTCGTGACATCTCATGAATTTGTAGCTTGTTCTAAGTCATAGAATTCTGCATGCTAGGTTAGAATTGGATGCATGGTTTGTTGATTGCTATGGATGGTAGGCATGCGGAATAATTGTGATTGCTGTTGTTTGCTTGGAATTTCGAGGGCGAAATTCCTAAGGGGGAGAGAATGTAACGACCCGTATTTTACGAGTCGATAAATCGTAGAATTTGCAGGTCGATAGTGTTGTTTGTGTTGCTTCTAGCTTGAGTCGTTTAGAAGTTAACCCGGGTACAAGTGATGAGTCGTGACCGACTCATAGGGGACCGACTCAAGGAGGGGTAGCGGTTTAAAGTGTTGGCCGAGATAAGGATGGACCGACTCAAGAAGTTAGGCGACTCATAGGATGACCGACTCATAGAGGGCCGAGATAAGAAGTGTGGCCGAGTCAACGAGTTACGACTCATAGGGTTTGCCGAGTTAAGGAGTTAACGGGTTAAGGGTGTAGCGACTTAAGGGGTTTAGGCTTAGGTCGTGGGTAATGAGTCGGCAGGGTTTTGAGTCGTAGGGCCTGATGAGTCGTGAGTCGGCATCATAGTTGAGTAGTGAGTGTGTATTGTTGAGTCGTCGTACGACTTAGGACTTGGGGAAAACGCGGCAGTGTCTTAGGTCGGAGGCTTTTAGGTCGTGACCGACTTATGTTGAGTCGGCACTGGTCTTGAGTCGTGAGTCGGTAGGTGTTGAGTCGGTTTGGGTTTGAGTCGTATGACCTTGTGCCTTGGTGTGTTGAGTCGGTAAGGGCTGATAAGTCGGCAACGACTCATGATGAGTCGTGGACGACTCATAGGGACGACGACTCATGGTTGATCCAGCCTATAAATAGAGGGGTTTGGCTCACTTTTTGGCACCGGTTTTTGAAGCGACGAAGTGCTGCCATTTTGAAGACTCGACTACAACATTTCTTCACCTTCTTTTCTCTATTCCAATCTAGTTCTAACATCCATCCAAGATCGAAGATTTAGATTGAAGATTCAAGTGCCAAAGTTGAAGATCTTCATCCGTTTGAGCTAGATTTCATCGATTGAGACGAGATATTGCCGGATCAAGCCTTGATCTTCGCTGTCCAGATCTGAAGTGTTTAGTTTTTGAGGTGTTTTGGTGATTTGGTGAGTGGTAGTTATCTCCCACGCGGATCCAAAGGAGTATATTGGATTGGTGGCATGTTTGGGTGTTAAAGTTAGAGATTTCATGCATTTTTCTTAGATCTAAGTCTAGATCCATGGTTTTTGAAGATGTTTACTTATGCAAGTTTGTTTAATAAGCATTAGAGACAAAACCCATGTTTTATAATTGATAGATCTATGCTAAAAACCATGATTTCACATATGTTGGACTTTTGCTCGTTTATTTACGAAATTGCCATTATAGTTGATATTGCTTAAATTGCTTAATAGATCTTGTTTGAATGATTGATTATTTGAATGTATGATTGATTTGATTGTTTCCAAGTTAGCTAGTAGTTGATTTGGAACAAGATGATGAAAGAGGATTCAAAAGCTATGGAAGAAGGCTCTTGAATGGTGAAAGCTGCTTAAGGCATATGTAGCGGATGTTGAAGCTCATATGTATAGATTGGATGATGTTGAGATGGGACTTTGCCATGATTTGATGAGGCAAACCATGTTGTTGAGTTGAGACTTTGCTTTGATGCGATGAAGCGAAGTATGATGTGAGTCTTGGCTTAATCCAAGCAGGGATCATTCCAAGCATGTTGATAACTTGAAGAGTAGTTCAAGTTGGTTGATAATGGATTGTTCAAGAGGTAGCTTGAGCTTGTATGAGGATAGTCGTCAAGAAGGATGGCTAGGAGGCTTGGATCTCGTCGTTGTTGAAGGTTCTAGCATGCTCAAAAGCAAGAGTACATGGGGCGCCCATAACGACTACAGGTAGGTAGTCGGGACACCCAAAAGACTACAGGTAGGTAGTTGAGTACTCTGGGCAAAGTAGATAAGTCCTAGGCACAAGGCAGTGTGCGGAGTTATGGTTAGAACCGGGGTTACCATTAGCCCTTGACAGATGGTCATTCAACTAACGGTGAAATCGAGGCAAGGATAACAGTGATAGCCAGAGTCATGGATGTTTGGTTGTATTATCATTCGGCTTCAAGAGCGGTGTTTTCTGGGTGCTTATCTGATCTTGGTTTAGGCCTTGGGGGTTTGTATTTGGAAAACATCGTCCTTGACTCGAGTGGTATTCGCTTTACCTTAATTGTCTATGTTGTTATGCTTGCTTCTCCTTAGTGTATGTCTGGGGCTATCACTGTAGAAAGAGGTGGAGTGGGATGGTTTGGTTCCTATTCCTTTTATCCTTTATGCTCTTTTGGTATGCTTGATAGTTGATTTACTGCTCACTAAGACTTTGTCTGACTCAAGGTTTTATGTCTCCTCTTATTACCTTGGGCTGTTCATCCATGTCGGGATGGGCAGACTAGGTAGCAGGTGACAGGTGCTGTGCTAGGAGTTCTACGCTAAAGATGACGAAGACGAGCAGGAGGCTTTGCATATTAGTTTTCTTACTATATGTACTGGGTATCCGCTGCTGTATTTGGTTGAGTGATTTGTAGTGAGGCTTTCATGTATGGATTTGAGTAGATGATTGTATGAAACTACTGTGATGCTTATATGATGATGTTCTGTTCTATGGAGCTTCACTATATTATATTTCTCTATTGTATTTTATCCATGCGCTGTGAGTTATGCGATAGAGATTCTTCTGTTTTGTTTTACCCTGACTATCGTCCATGGCTGCCTGGCACACCTTTTAGCGCATTATTTCCTTGATTTGGTGCGGGAGTCATGGGCGGTCGTCACACCAACAGTCCGAAACTGGTACAAATAGTCGTGTCTATTGCAACGGTTTGAAATCGTTACTAAACGGTTGCATCCCTTCATTCAAATGACCCGCCAAATCTATCCGTTCAAATTCAAATTTTGGATACGGTCTGTAAACAAATATTAATTCGCCATTTTAGACCCGAACCCGACCCGGTCCGGTCGGATAGACGGCGGCGGCACGCGCGTGTGGTGGTGATACATAACTTTTCTCCTCATATCAAAGCAAACCTTTGGGTGCCCAAATGGCCCAACCTTCCTTAGAGAATTCTATATTTAACTAAGTATAATCCCTTATTTTCTTAGATGTGAGACTATACATTCCACCACTCTTCTTCCATCTTCTTCCCACTTCTTTCCTCTTCAAAAACAAACTCAAATCCAAAACTAATTTTGAAAATTTCCAACAATTTCCCCCCGTTTTCAAATAAGTAAAATAAGTAAAATAGATTTTTGCATCACTAGAGTGACTACCTACATACCCAAGTAGGATCAAGCCAATGTAGTTTCAAGATCAAATTTTGCATCATCATGAAAACAAATACATAAATGATAGGTATCTTTTGGATTTGAACCTTCACTTAGAGTAACCCATTCAAAGTTCTATCGAGGTCTATGGTGAACGTATCTTGAACCAAGTACCCCTAGTGATAGTACCGGAACAGTCACACATACTGATTTCCGTATATAAAGTGGTCGGTATTTTGGAGATACCGGTCCAAATGTATCGCTCGGCGCTTTGCCGAACTAAATACCAATTGATGCATGCCGAACCAGGACTGCCGAACCAAATTGTACCGGACCAGATGCATGTCGAACCAAACCTCAGGGCTGCTATATAGCAGCTACCCCTCCTCATTTCTTCATTCTACATAAATAGTGGAGCTTCTGAACAATAGCGGTAGCCATCGTAGAGAGCTTAAATTCTATAAAAAAATTATCTGGATTTTTAATTCTTCTTTTGTATAGCCTTCAAAAGTGAATCAATCTTGTAACTCCAATCTTTCAGTAATTAATAAAATCTCCTCTTTCCAAGTGGACGTATACTGTCTCGTGGTAGTGGACCCACTAAAAATACTGATGTTATTTATTTTTCTGCATTGCATTGATCTGTGGCTGTCAGTTCTAGTGTTTATCTCTATTTGTTTCGTCTCACTACAATCACGATCCAGTTGTTTTCTGCTGCATTGAGTTTTTTATTCCCTTAGATTGATTATTTAAAGGGAGTTTCTCTAACAATATTTATATTGGTTCCACTATCATCAAGGTAATGCACGTCCAGTCCACAAGGAGAGCGATTTCATTACACATGCAAGAATTACAAGAGATTAGAAGATAAGAATTTACATACCAAATCCCTAAGTTAGAGTTAACAAGAAGAGACGCTCCATTTGGAGATTGCTGGCTGAATGTCAGGATTGGTTTACAATGAAATCTACCCTCAATATAGAACCAGTGCAAATCCTTGAGAGTCGTCGATTAAATTACCAAGATATGGTAAGAAGATAATGGAGCAACTTACAACGGAAACAAATGATGCAAACATAGTAAGTAATTCACTCATTCTTTAATTAGCAAAGATGAAAGAAAGTAATCGCAAAACAATGCGATTGCTGGGAAACAAATAATATGCATATCCTTTTGTGTATATTTTATTTCATAACTTACGCATACATTTATTTTCTTGTCATCTCATGCAAATGCGGTCCAATAATTTATTCATTTTCATAATGATCAAACATGATTACTTTCCTTCTTGCATATTTGTTTCCTTCTATTTGTGATTTTGTATCACCAAAATTTAACATTTACAAAGTTTGTAATGTTAAGGAATCTAACGTCCATAGGGCGACTATTCACTATTATATCGAAAATTATAAGGACGAAATCTGAGTGAAATGGTCCTGACATTGTTGTTACCTTTTTAAGTTTTTTTATTACTCTCAAAAATCCACCTTATTTGCTACGGTGCTTTCTCTATTTATAGAAAGCTTAAGCATGTGAATTAGTGACATCATTCCATTGGTTTGGCATCTACCTTCAGACGCTGCCACCGTTCAAGTTGTCAACGAGATGTGTGATGCAGATTGCTGAAGTTAAAGGCGGGATAATACAATTTAGGGCGGATTATGTCTTAGTAATAGCGGTGTTAACTCAGCTTTTTCAGCAAGGCCGTGACATCAAAAATCGACCGAGAAGCCAATGATAGTTCATCTCGAAGGATGGTCGATTTAACCTCCCAATAAAGCAAGATCTGTTAAATGAATTTTCAGATAAGATCCCCTACGGAGGGGGGGTCCAGGGGGGGTGCCAACCCCCCAAGGTGGGGGTGCGGGGGCAACGCCCCCGCCTACGGTGTTCGACCTGACCGGTCAGGTCGCAGGGGTCCAGGGGGCAGCGCCCCCGGCGGGGTGCGGGGCAGCGCCCCGACCAAAACGGTATACGACTTAAAGAATGAAGCGACCTATCTTCTATTCGAGGCCAGCAACCTAACTGCTCAAGAAGTGGGCGACTCAATAAGTGGCGACTCAAAAGGTGCTACCGACTTAAGGAGTTAAAGGGTCAACCGACTTAACGAGATAAGCGGGTGCCGACCTAGTAACATAGCATGGAATGCCGACCTAAGGTTGAAAGGGATGCCGACCTAAGGCCTGATGGGATGCTGACCTAAAGGTGCTACCGACCTAAGGTTTAAAAGGGATGACCGACTTAACTACTTAACCTTAAGAAGCATGCCGACCCAACTGCTTGAGACTTATGAAAGTCTGCCGACCTAAGGCTCCAGAGGATGTCTGCCGACTTAACCATTAAGCACAAGCTCATCCAATCTAAACCGTGACCGGTTTAGCCCATCTCGGTAACGACCTAGGATTTAGCATCTAACCTCAACTTAAAACCGCAGACCGTGCATAAGAGAGAGAGGAGGCGACCTACGACCTAGCTTGTCTCGGCACCGACCTACGACCCTACTTAACTCGGTCACTACTTATAACTCAACACCAAGAACCCCTATAAATACACGACCACTTCCAACGTTCAAGGGACCTTTTTGGCTCATTCTCGAAGCGCCATTACTCTGCCATTTTCTCAACTCAAGCAACACTCCAAGCTCCAAGGACGCTACTACATACTTCAAGGGAGAATCACAATCATTCAAGATGAATTCGAAAGATTATTCTTCATCGAAGTTTGAGCTACTTGTCTGAAGTTAATTGTAATTGAAGAAAGTGATATAAATTGTACTCATATCAGCAATAAAGAGAATCTAAGTGGACGTAGGCTTGATTTTGGGCCGAACCACTATAAAACTTGTGTTTTTTACTGCTTTTCTGCTAGTTTTCTGCTTGTTTCTAATTCCCGTACGAACGGGTGGTGCTTTCACAATCACATCCTATACACCAGGGTGTTAGCGTTCAAATTTTAGCGTTAACATTTGTGGTGCTTTCACTGAGAATTGAACTCAGGAATACTTTCACCATTGCTTCGCGAAAGTTTGTTGAAAGAATCTCTCTAAAGACTAGAAGTTTATCCGAGATAATGGCTACTGGAAGACAGCTTAGATCTGATAGATCCGGTGATGCTCATGAAAATACTACCACTTCTCTTGCTCCAAATGAAGCAGCTCCGAGTGTTGGAATTACGCGAGCAGAATTGGACGCCGTAGTTTTGGGATTGAATCAGCAATTGAATGCTCAAAATGCGCAGTTGGAAGCCCAGAATGCCCAGAATGCCTTGATTATGGATAGGTTAAACGCCCTACTTGAGGCAAATCACCAACGACAGGATAATGAAACAATCTACGCTGAAGATGCCCGAGACCCCCAAGAGAAAGGTATTCCTCAAAAAGCAGACAACACCACTGCGAGGGGACCTTCCCAAGCTGAAGGTTCAAGGCCACAACCAACTTTTCGCGAATATTTGCCCAGGCAAACTTCCGAAAGAACAGCGGACGCGAACGTCTGCCCAGCAAGACCTCTGAACGATGAGGAGTACCTATCAGGGATGGTTCGCTCGATTATGAAAGAAAGCACGCAAAGGCAAGAGGATGAAAACGATTGGGGGTTTGCTCCAAGTAAGACACCGTTCACCGAAAAAATCTTGAAGGCAGAGTTTCCAAGGAAATTTGTACCTCCTACTATCCCAGCCTATCGAGGTACAAGTGACCCTAATCAATTCCTGTACAAGTACGATTGGCATATGACCGGGGCAAGAGCAACAGATGAGATCAAGTGTCGTTACTTTCCGGTATACTTAGAGGGAGTGGCCTTACTTTGGTTCACAAAGCTGCCAGTTAGATCCGTGGATCAATTCTCTGACTTAACACGAAAGTTCAAGGATCAGTTCAGGTTATATGCTACAAAAGCCAAGGATATAATGTCTCTCTCTAGTCTAGAACAAAACCCCAGAGAATCTACCAGATCATTCTTAAATCGTTTCAATATAGCCCTAGCTGAAGTCGAGAACGCAGAGCCAAGGATGGTTTTGACTTATCTAATGCGGGCTATCGATAAATCAAGTGAATTCGGTAAATGGCTAAAAATGAAGGAGCCAAACTCACTTGAGAAATTCTATAAGAAGGCTGATGAATTTATGCGTTTGGAAAGCTTTCCTGCGACATCAAGAGCAATCGAGGCCGAAATTTTGAATGTCGGTGTTACTTCTGATAAAAGAGAATCTAGAGGACAGAAGAGGAAGAACGATGGTGGAAAAAAGCAGAGAGACTTGAAGAAAGCTCGCCGCTTTAAACCTTCAGACTTTACTCTCTTAACTGATACTCTGGAGAACATCTTTCTGGCAACCAAGGATGCTTTTGATTATCCTAAGCCACCTGAGTTGAAGGTTGGGAAAAATGCTATGCATAATGGGAGGTTCTGTCAGTTCCACAACCAACCTGGTCATGACACCAACGAATGTCGTCATTTAAGGAATTTGATTGAAGAACTATTGAGACAGAATAAACTCCAGCAATATGTCAAAAGAGACAGGAATGACCCATCCTCATCCACTCAGGGGAGCCCCTCACTCGGCAGGCAGGAATCATGATAGGATGGAATGATACGCTCATGCTCTAAGAAAAGCCCCGAAGGGAGAGAATGTTCCTGTTCTCGCACCGGAGATTCGATCACGAGAAGTTTGGGACAGCATGGACTTGCATCCATGTTTTACTTTAAAGCTTTGTTACAAATTTGTAAAAGAATAATGGATTTATCATTCTCGTATTAAAAGTCATTGTAAAAACATTGCAAATGGAATATAAGAACTATAAATCTTGTGTTTTCTATTACTATAAAAGACCTGTTTCATTTCGATATGCCAAATATCTTGAATATATTGCTAAATTGTCGATTTAATACTGCAGGCAATCAAAGCAAAGCTCACCTATTCAACACATCACGAAGCTAGGCGATTCCCATAAATCATTCAGCAAACAAATGAAGAAGCCAGAAAAGTTCCAAATTCAATTCCGGCATAAGAAGTGTTCCTTACAAATAGTCGATTCCACCAAAGGGGCACCTTCCTAACGTGAAGGTTTCAGGCCCTTGCTAACCAACAAAGATCGTTTGTGCAAACAGACATCTAGTTGAATAGTTTGGGTCTGCCCTGTGGATTCACTTAATAATGTAGAGCACTTCTCTGGAAAAGGAATGAATAACTGTCAAAGAAAAGAACATGGGCTTGGAAATGACGGCAAGGAATCGCTAAAAAGCAAATGGTGAAAAGATATCGGCAAGCAGACAGAAAACACACAAGCCCTCTTCGGAGGCACAAGTCCTCCAATGAGGCACACTTCCCAAGTTTGAAGTGCAAACTCAAGTCCTCCAATGAGGCACGCTTCCCATGTTTGAAGCGAAAACTAAAAGTCCTCCAATGAGGCACACTTCCCAAGTTTGAAGTGCAAACTCAAGTCCTCCAATGAGGCACGCTTCCCATGTTTGAAGCGAAAACTAAAAGTCCTCCAATGAGGCACACTTCCCAAGTTTGAAGTGCAAACTAAAGTACTCCAATGAGGCACGCTTCCCAAGTTTGAAGTGCAAACTCCAGTCCTCCAATGAGGCACGCTTCCCATGTTTGAAGCGAAAACTAAAAGTCCTCCAATGAGGCACTCTTCCCAAGTTTGAAGTGCAAACTCAAGTCCTCCAATGAGGCACGCTTCCCATGTTTGAAGCGAAAACTAAAAGTCCTCCAATGAGGCACACTTCCCAAGATTGAAGTGCAAACTAAAGTCCTCCAATGAGGCACACTTCCCAAGTTTGAAGTGCAAACTCAAGTCCTCCAATGAGGCACGCTTCCCATGTTTGAAGCGAAAACTAAAAGTCCTCCAATGAGGCACACTTCCCAAGTTTGAAGTGCAATCTCTGTGGAGGCCCATTCCTCCAAAGTTGAAATGTCAAATCAAAGCCCTCCAACGAGGCGCAAAAAAAAAAAAAAAAAAAAAAAAAAAGGAAGAAGAAAAGGCTTCTCCAATACAAGGCGCACTCTACCAGAGCAAGAATAATATTTCCTCAAAAATGGAAAATTATTCTCTAAAGAAAGAGTGCATGCCTTCTCAAAATGGAAGAGTTATTCTCTAAAGTAAGAGTACAAGTCTTCTCAAAACAGAAGAATTGTCCTCCAAAATCTCCGCAAAAATGGAGAGTATTACAATAAGCTGTGGTATAGGGACAATAAAATATCGCTATATTAGTCAAAGCAATACCCAAGAAAAAGACCACAAGCTCACCGCGGTATTATGCAAAGAAAATGAAAAACTTATATGAAAATGAGCAATAATTGCATTCTCAAATACAGACAAAATTCTGTACAAGTGGGAAGAATCATCTAATTCCATACTATAAAAAATTTTCATACATTTGCAGGTCTCCTAGATGCAAGTTCCTCTGCGGAAGCTGGGGCACCTGAAGTCGCTGCTTGAAAATCAGAGGCATCATAAGGCCAAGTCAATCAAAAGAGGGAAAAAGTCCGAATTAAGTGCAAAAATTCGTCTTTCAGCAGAAATTTAACACTCCTCTCTTTAACCGCCACATCACTTAGTCTTTTAAAAATTGACTTATGACTGAAATATTCGGAAAGAGAAGGGAATGATACAAAGTAAAGAACGAAATTAGCACTCAACAACTCGAATTCTGAAAATCTCAGAGGTGAAAAAATCCAGCTTGCTCCACTAATTCTTCTTATCAAGAAGACATTCTACATGAAGAACTGAGTATTCGAAAATAAAGGTGCACGTTTCCTAAAAGCGTGTGAAGTGTTGTGCAAAGCTACTTGAATAACAAGCTAATAAAGTAATACTCGAAATAATACTGGTTGGCAAATATCTCAGTTCAGAAAAATTCGAGGCTTGTAAGTGCAGTATCAATGCAAATAGCAGTTATAACTGTGTAAATTTTTTGTTGATACTTCATTCAAGATAGTTGATTCGCAACACTTCATCAAATCCATACTAATTTACTTACCGTAAAATATTAGTTCCTTGATCTAATCCATCACTCGATATGGGCAATCAGTGATGAGTATATTCGCCCCATTTTTCCGCAAATGTAGCATTTAATAGGTTGTTAAAATAATCTATAAAGAGATGCAACAAGTTCTGGTCAAGTTCAAAAGGCTTCAGGACAAAACAAAGTAAAGTTGCCTAAGTACAAGCTCAGCAGCTCAATAAAGCACGAGTTAAGAAGAATCGAAGCACACGACCTAGTCCCTAGGCGTATACTTTGAGGGGCAAGTGTTAACTCAGCTTTTTCAGCAAGGCCGTGACATCAAAAATCGACCGAGAAGCCAATGATAGTTCATCTCGAAGGATGGTCGATTTAACCTCCCAATAAAGCAAGATCTGTTAAATGAATTTTCAGATAAGATCCCCTACGGAGGGGGGGTCCAGGGGGGGTGCCAACCCCCCAAGGTGGGGGTGCGGGGGCAACGCCCCCGCCTACGGTGTTCGACCTGACCGGTCAGGTCGCAGGGGTCCAGGGGGCAGCGCCCCCGGCGGGGTGCGGGCAGCGCCCCGACCAAAACGGTATACGACTTAAAGAATGAAGCGACCTATCTTCTATTCGAGGCCAGCAACCTAACTGCTCAAGAAGTGGGCGACTCAATAAGTGGCGACTCAAAAGGTGCTACCGACTTAAGGAGTTAAAGGGTCAACCGACTTAACGAGATAAGCGGGTGCCGACCTAGTAACATAGCATGGAATGCCGACCTAAGGTTGAAAGGGATGCCGACCTAAGGCCTGATGGGATGCTGACCTAAAGGTGCTACCGACCTAAGGTTTAAAAGGGATGACCGACTTAACTACTTAACCTTAAGAAGCATGCCGACCCAACTGCTTGAGACTTATGAAAGTCTGCCGACCTAAGGCTCCAGAGGATGTCTGCCGACTTAACCATTAAGCACAAGCTCATCCAATCTAAACCGTGACCGGTTTAGCCCATCTCGGTAACGACCTAGGATTTAGCATCTAACCTCAACTTAAAACCGCAGACCGTGCATAAGAGAGAGAGGAGGCGACCTACGACCTAGCTTGTCTCGGCACCGACCTACGACCCTACTTAACTCGGTCACTACTTATAACTCAACACCAAGAACCCCTATAAATACACGACCACTTCCAACGTTCAAGGGACCTTTTTGGCTCATTCTCGAAGCGCCATTACTCTGCCATTTTCTCAACTCAAGCAACACTCCAAGCTCCAAGGACGCTACTACATACTTCAAGGAAGAATCACAATCATTCAAGATGAATTCGAAAGATTATTCTTCATCGAAGTTTGAGCTACTTGTCTGAAGTTAATTGTAATTGAAGAAAGTGATATAAATTGTACTCATATCAGCAATAAAGAGAATCTAAGTGGACGTAGGATTGATTTTGGGCCGAACCACTATAAAACTTGTGTTTTTTACTGCTTTTCTGCTAGTTTTCTGCTTGTTTCTAATTCCCGTACGAACGGGTGGTGCTTTCACAATCACATCCTATACACCAGGGTGTTAGCGTTCAAATTTTAGCGTTAACAAGCGGAAAATCAAATTTTGAATAAATTATTTTGGGATTAGCACGACTCCACTAGATGAATGACATTTGTGCTATGTTATTAGGTGGTTGGGCAGCATGGCTTGTTCTTGCACATACTCATAAGTTACGAGTTATTAGGTGCTTGTAATCTATGTTACTGGTTCGGACTGTGAGATCAAAGGTCGCGAGTTCGAACTCTAAAACCGATAACCCTGTAACAAATACCCAGAGCATGTGTTGGCAGACACATAACTTCCATAGAATTTACGAGCAAAGTTTTGTTATCTAAACAATTAAAAAAAGTTAACCCTTAGTAGATGGTTGGACAGTATGTCATTTTCAGATACTCTGTGTATCACTTTTGGATAGTTCGTCTTTTGTGCAGATTACAAAAGTACCAATTTCATATTGCACCGCTTTTCCCTAGTGATATCAGGGAGTACCATAGTTTTTGTTTGCAGATGTGATCAGATCAATAGCCTACTGCTTTATTTTCCATGATTAGTGATCAACGGCTGCCTTTTTTGGTCAGTGATTAATGATGATTTCTCCTTGATTGAGAAGGGCGTAACAATGTATGAGTAATATCAACTGCAATCCAAATTGCATATATAACATAATATAATTAGCTATGGTCAATTAGTAAACATGATTTATCCAAATTAGTCAATTACATAACCTAGCCAATTTTAAAACCCTACCCAACAATATAATATAACAAAAAAACTATAATACCGGGTGTAGATAATAATCCCAACCAATTTAGCAGAAAAGAAAATCTAGCCCAAATCATGATATTTTTCATTTTTCACAAGCTGAAAAAACAAAATAGGGTTGTATGGGACAAAAGGGAAACATAATTGCATCAAATAAAAAGCTCTTATAACTCAATTGGTTAGAGCTTCAGTTATTGAGACTTCTAAACGGATATAAGACATATAGCTCAAATAGACACATTCCCTCAATGGTTTACAAAAAAAATTCAATTCACTTGGATATTTAAAAAAAAAGCATACATAAAACATTCACTGGTAGAGTTTATCTAAATTTGCAAAAGAAAATAGATTTTCCCAAAGATCCAATATTTTTAAACTGTTTATGTGTCTGAATAACCTATTTTTATTTCTATTTTATTTTCAGATTTATTTCTTACCCATGAATTTACTACGATTATTTTATTTTATTTCACGAGGATCTGAATTCAAATTAGTACCCATTTAAGTAATACAGTGTAGAGAAGGTTGGGGATGATTTTTATGTATGAAAATAACTAAAAAAAAGATAAATCACTGAAAAAATAAGCCGTTTGGTCCCGTAGCTCAGTTGGTTAGAGCGTTGGTCTTATGAGCCGAAGGTCGCGGGTTCAAGCCCCGACCATACTGCGCTAAAGTTAGCAAACTTATTTTTGGGCTGAAGTGAGCATCTTCCAATAAGATGTGCAAATATGTTCCCACAACTGAGGGTTTTGACTTGCTCCTTTGTATTTTTTGTTCGTATAGAAAAGTACTTTTACTGGCCTCTTAAAAGCCTACGATGCAATGGCCATTAATTAACTTATTACTGACTGTTTATATGTAAAGAATTTTTTATTCAACCAAAAACATGCAAAATGTTTTTTATTTTATTTTTTCCATTTTTTCCCTAACATGTATGTAGAAATATAGGTTTTAGATGCAACAGAAAAAATTGTTGTCATTGATGTTGAAAGAGATGGATCTCTCTTACACAAGTCTAAGGTGGTTAACAATTTTCAATTAGAAATACACCGTAATCTAAAACCTCAACCTTTAATTGGTAAGCACTAATAGATATTCCTTCTGGAATACCCATATTTGTGTCAACAAAATGATGCAATTTCAAATAGAATTTCATGCAAAAGTGATCAACAATGAAGTAGTATACTTTATACCTCGTGCAAAAATGTCCAAGTTAAAAGAATTAAACCATGCCTTTTGACACAAATATAAAAAGTTACTTGCAAAACCAAAGAAGCTTGCAGACATACATCCAACTTGTAAGATAATGCTTTGCATTAACAAACATTATGTACATTATATGTCTCATCTGCTTCAAATCACATCACTAATAAAGCCTAATATATGAATAAACTAGTCAATAAAGCCACACTAAGAAGGAAATGGATTGAAATGCAACTGCTAACGCATAATGTAAATTATAAATGAAAACTAATTTCAGGACCCACTTAGTTTGAAAGCATTTGAATCATGAGTACAAGTAGGGACTAGGTCGTTCATTTTTTGCTAGAACGATCACTCATACGGACTTCGGACTACATGCTTTGATCCATTAGTCCGTATGCATGCCATAATCTTTAACCAGTTAATAAAGCCACACGAAGAAGGAAATGGATTGACATATAATAAAGCATCTAACACATCTGTTTGTTCATCTTTAATCCGGATCAATAGGCTCAGCATATCACAGCCATTGGATCATATCAATGGCACACATTTCATCTCAGCTGGCACATGGATTGCAAGACTTTTAGCTGGGCCTTCCAGCCCATTTGTATATTCTGTATAAATATAGCAGCCGTATGATTTTGAGTTGTAATCTGATATTATTTTAGACAAGCAATACAAAATAAATTAAAAGGCTTTGTAACAGTTCTTTATGGTATCAGAGCGATCTGCCTAACGGCTATATCATCACACTCTTTTTTTTCTCTTCTCTTTTGAGAGATTAAAAGTTTGGATCGTATTTGGCTCTCCTCAGAAAAGTGTCATCATCGGGGAGGCTTACCTTTCTCGATATCTGTGCAGAGTTCTGATTTTATCAGTGTCATCTTACCCTCTGTGCCATCCAAGAAGGAGATCAGATCCATGATCTTCCTCTCTCCCTCTGGTTGCATCATTTCTCTCAGCCAAGATACTACAGGGATCTCTGTTTGTAATGTGCATTACTGCTTTGCAGTAAAACGGTAATACACATTACTTCTGTATCTTTTCTCCATCAAATTTGTGATCCAGTTTACCTGCATCACCAAAGATCTACTTCTTGATCAAGAAATCAAGCAAATCAGGGTTCTTGGTTCATCATGGCCATGAAGAAGATGAAGTCACATCAGCTAACACTGGCAACAAACCCAAGGATAATCAAAACCCCGACTGCATTCTGATCAGACCTAAACATCAAGCTATAAGTACATCATTAGATGAGGATAATTACATCACATGGAAATATCAAGTTGAAATAGCATTAAGAGGGTATGATCTGCAAGATTATGTCAAGGGAACCAAGGTGATACCACCCATCAACACAACAGATGAAAAAGGTAACACTATTAGCAACCCAGATTACTCTTAATATCAAAAACAAGATAATTTGCTTGCATCATGGCTACTTTCATCAATTAGCCAAAGTCTCTTATCATAATTTGTTGGATGTTATACATCATATGAGATATGGTCATCAATTGAGAGAATTTTTTACTCACAATCAGCCGCAAGAATCATGCACTATAGAAGAGAATTGCAAAATGCAAGGAAAAATGACATGAGCATGAGGGAATACCTTGCCAAGATTAAGAATCTTTGTGACAAATTAAAGGCAGTTGGTCATGAAATTTCTGATAGTGAACAGATTCTCATCATCATCAATGGTCTAGATCAAGATTACGAATCTTTAGTAACTTTCATTGCCACACAACAAATCCTACCTGACCTTAATTATGTTCACTCAGCCCTCCTTGCTCATGAAGGGAGAGTTGGACAAAGAAATCTCATGCAAGAAGATTATTCTGCAAATTATGTTTCTAACACAAAGAACAAAGGTCAAAGAAACACCCCATACAGTCAAAACTCAAGGGGAAGCAGCATTCAAAGAGTCAGAGGTAGGGGAAGATTTTCAAGTAACAATAGAGTCAAATGCCAAATTTGTGAAAAATTTGGTCATATGGCAAACAAATGTTACTTTAGATTCAAGGAAGACTACAATACAACTCAACAAGGTCAGTCTAGCAAGCAACCAGCAGCAAATATAGCACAGACCAGTAATCAAGCAAGGAACAATTCAGATAACTCAAGGGATGGTGATGACAAGACTAATGGCATCAATACAGCAGAGTGGTTCCCAGACTTAGGATCCACAAATTATATCACCAACAATCTGCAAAATCTCAATTTGGGGAACAGGAGCTACACAGGTAAACATGCTGTTTTAATGGGTAATGGTGAAACTGCAAATATATCTCACATAGGGGCAGGCACTATAAAAGGTACAAGGCTGCTCTACCTTAATAATTTACTAAAAGTGCCAAGTATCAAAAAGAATTTAATTAGTGTCTCTCAATTTGCTAAAGAAAATAATGTATATTTTGAGTTTCACCCCAAATTTTGTCTTGTTAGAGATTTGCTAAGCAAAAATATATTGTTACAGGGTAATTGGAACAAGGCCTATACAAGTTCTGCAATATGAGAAACAAAAATATTTGTAATAGTGTTGTAGGTGCAATGTGCTGGCTTGAATCATAACAAACATTATGATATTTTTTTGTGGCAGTGCAAACTAGGAACCCTAGTTGTGATGTAGTTATGCAGGTGTTGAATGATAATAAAATTTCTTTTTCATCCTTGAACAATTTATTTATATGCACACATTGTCAAATTGGTAAAAGTCACAAATTACCTTTTCAAAATTCTGAAACAATCTATGAAAAGCCACTAGAGCTGATTGCAGCAGACTTGTGGGGACCATCACCACATAATTCAACCAAAGGAGATAGGTATTATCTATCTCTTGTTGATGCACATACAAGATATACATGGATTTACTTCTTAAAGGCCAAATCAGACACATGTAGTGCCATAAAACATTTCATTACTTGTGTTGAAAAACAACTCAATAGCAGTGTGAAAGTCATACAAACTGATGGTGGGGGAGAATTCAAACCCTTAAAGGATTTCATTGATACAAAAGGAATCATACATAGAACAATGTGCCCCTACACATCAGAACAAAATGGGTTGGTAGAGAGAAAACACAGGCATGTGGCAGAAACTGGATTAACACTCTTGTCACAAGCAGGCCTGCCAATGAAATATTGGAGAGAGGCATTTGCCACAGCAGTTTATCTTATTAATAAAATGCCAACAAGTGTGTTGAACCATGTTTGTCCTTTTGAAAAATTATTTGGCATTAAGCCAAATTATAAAATTTTAAGAACCTTTGGTTGCTTGTGCTTTCCCTACCTCAGACCCTATAACAAACACAAGTTGAGCCTAAGATCTAGCCAATACCTTTCTAGGGTATGCACATGTATATATTATTTCTTAGGTTTTAATCTACTATGGAGTTGATGAGCACGGTTCACGAACAGAGGCGAGAGTATTGTAACCTAATGAACCTAATATAAGAGTAAATAGAAATAAAAGATATATGTAGAATTAAACCAAGAAGTATATAATTTATTCATTCATCAGAACTTTTATTCTGACCGCTCCTTATAATATCCTACAGGTTAGGTAGATGGTAAAGACTTCTCGGCTTTATGACACTTGCTTAGAACGTGTTATTATTTGGGTGAGTGTTTACTTACTATTATATTTTAGTCAATCCCGTTGTAAGATAAATTATTGAGCTCTGATATATTTGTCTTTGCCTATTTGAAAGATACCAGATACCCAACTTAGCCTACATTGGGCTTGGGTTTTAGTATTTTAGTGAAATTTTCAAACTACTGGAATTCGGGTTGTTGCATTTGGCATTAGAGCCTAGGTTTTGAATTCCTAGGTAGACAGTGAGTGAACATATTTGTATTTTTGAATAAAATATAAATATATTATGTATTAAAATCCAAATAGTTCCTAACCATAGATTTTAACATATGGAAAGTTTTTAGAAGTCTATTTATGCATGGTTTGCTAGTTGGGTTTGGGATGACCCAAATATGTAAAGCCCTATGTTATTACCGAATTATAGCATACAAATAAACCATGTTTTGAGAGAAGATTTGTATCCATATGTTATAGAAAGTGGAGAAGCTCCCTAGGGAGAGTGTTTTTATTAAAAGAAATAAGAGGTTTTAGTAAGAAGAAAATGCACTTTATGTCTAGCCCAATAAAATGAAACTTTTGAAATTGAAAAGTTCAAAAATATAATTTTTAATATATTTGAGGAATTAAATATTGGGTTTTCGAAGAAAAAGTAGTATGAAATTTAAATTGGTTTTATATGATGTAAATTTTGTTAAAAGTGAAATTATTTTTGAAGAATTATAGAGCATGTATAGCTCGCTATTTTCTTGTAGGTGAACAAAGATTTTGAATATAAAAACCTAGAGTGTGTTAAGTATCGAAAACATAGGTTACAAAAACGATTACTGTTCTAACTTTTAAATCAACTAAAAATGAGACCTTTGCTTCGTTTAAAATTACAAATAATCATCCATTTTCTTTTATTGAAATAGACAACGCAAACTACGGGGAATAACATTTGTACTTTACACATCCCTTTCATTTTTGGTATATTCCTTATTATTTCAAATGGTGCACTTTCTATACATTTGTGGAATTGGATAATTTATGGAAATTACAAAGAAAGAGATACAACTAAATTGTACCTGCTCCCAATAAATTAAAACATCTAAATTCACATCCCAAGTCAAATTTGGGCAAACTAAACTAATACCAACATTTTACAACCCAGTTGTAAATTTGAAATAAACTTTACAACTTTATCAATATTCAACTTTAACAAATTTAGGGACTAATTTCTAAATTTTCAGACTATGTTGTAGATATCATTCATATTCCAATTACCTCTCTTATAGAATATGTAGGTGATATTCTTATACGTTCGCTTCAGGCCTACAACTCATCAGATGTTATAAAGGCATAGTAATTGAACAACGGTACAAATTTCAATGTTATAAATAAATTATATAATTTCTCATTCACCTTTCAAGCTTTCTAAATCTCCAAGTCTGAATTCATCCCTTTAACTTGACCTCTTTTCCTTTCCTTCAAAAAGAATATGATATAATTTTATACATACCATTAGAATTATAGATCTGAGAAGATATTTGAGATTAAGAGGAATGTATATTTTAATTATGAAATTTACCTTTTTCTGCAGTATCGATTCGCTTCTCCTCTTCAATTTTCTGCCTTTCTCCCATTATATATACATATAATATAATATTTTATAATTTTGATAGAAATAGCAGAGAAAGAAAATGGTAGTGATTTGCTGTTTTGATCAAAAAATATAAGAACAGAAGTGAGGGTTATACATGTATTTGTAGGCGCCCGAATCAATTGTATCCGCTAGATTTTTAAAATAAAAAAATCCGAGCTGTTCATCCAAGGTTTAACTCTAGCCGCTACCTTCATCACCTGTCGACCGCTCCCTATAAGCAGTTGATTGCTAGCAATCGACTGCCCAAGTAAGGGGTCGATTGGTAGGGTCCACGCTATTAATATTTTTTATTTCCTTTTTCTCATTTTAAATTATTTTCGCTTTTAATATTTCAAACACTAATAGTTTCTTCATTTGAGCTCCAATTGCAAAACTCCAAATATGAAAGTTGCTCAGAAAACCCCCACGAGCACAATAGTGCTAGTTTCGTGGTCAAATTCTAAAATTTTCTCAAATTCCTTTTTTTTAATCTTATTGATTATATATTATTTACCATTAGTTTTGCGGGGTGTTACAAAGAGAGCTACTACTCTTTCTAGCAAGGCACCAAAGCGTCCAAACCGATCTAGGTTTAGAACTGCAAGAGCAAGATGAAGAAGAAATCCTCCATCCCCAACTGGCCTATTAGCGTAACAAGGGTGGTCACTCACCATTGGAGCCATGGCCAGCAGGCACAAGCCCAAGCCAAGCCAAGATCTGCCTCGAGAGGGAGGTTCCATATGGTTGTTTGAAATACTATCAACAAGTGGCAGTTCGGCACCGAGAAAGCTTTTTCATTTCTTAAGATGCCAAACAAGTTTGATGAAAGGACATACACACAAAGAAGTTTGGAAAGGAAATATATAATGAAGCTAATTGCATATTATCAATGAAGAAGTGCAAAAGATTCATAAGCTATGAAGAATTTTCGTTTGGAAAGATTTTGCGTGTACGAGAAAGATGAGAAGGGGTATTTATATACCCATGCCTTAAATCATGTGCATTGTTTCGAAAGGAAAAAGAATCACAACCATCAAGAAGAGACTGAGATAATGCCAACTTATGCATATAGGAGATGCAAAACAGCTCTGCAAGATTTGGAAAAATGAACCATCACAACCACTAGCACGAAGCCACATGGAAAGCACATTAAATGCTTTGTAGGGCCGTCAATTAGTAGGATTTTCATCATTTGACAAGGCTATACCCGCTCGCGGATATGGACTTGGGAGAAAAATGGTGCTCAATTTTTTTGCAAGTTATTAGTAGGTCAGTTTAAAGTAGTCCAGCCTAGTCAAAACCTTCTCAACTACTTTACAACTAGCCGGCATAAGCCAACCCAAGTCCATGATAGTCTCAAACCATCCTTTATAACCAGTAAGGCACCATGATGAGGCATGATTGCAACAACTCGCCTTTCATACCACAGAACGATGCATCATTAAGAAGAAAGAAAGGGATAGAAAAAAGAAAAGGTAGAAAAGAAAGAACCAAACAACATCAGAATCTCACAGTGGAACGAATAAATTTTATTAATCAAATAAAATATTACATTGTATCATATAAATCAGAGTTATACAGCTCCAACAACACAAACTAGACAGTTATAACACCTGTCTAGATATTACAACTCAAGTACAACACAAAGATACAGATACAACTCTAACACGGCAGAACACTATACACATATCTACACGCTGAAGCCACCTGCTCCATATCTCCTCCTGAACTCGTCAAAGCAAACCTGAATCCCTCGACTACTCATATATAATATGAGTACCCAAGAGTTTAATAAAACAGAAAATAAACACTTTGGTCAGACATGGGTCTGGTGTGAGTAAACGGGTTAAAGTTGTTTAACTTCGAAAATCCTCTGAAAACAAAGGTATCACGTAAGACTCCCCACAAATAAACATGGGTAAGTTTTTACCTTACGCTAACCAAAACATTTGATAGGAAATCCAGTAGTATTATAATAGGGTCTAGGGTTTTCAAATAAATAGAAAATAGTCGAAATTGTTACATCTATTAAATTCCAGCCACTAGCCACAAAAGTGGGTAATACAATCAAAACCGTAAAGGGCACGTAGGAAGAATGGGTTTCCATCAATGACAGGGCTACTAGGGTACCGCCCGTCACAGTACGTGGCCTAGATTACCGTACCGAGGATCCACCCTAAATCCCATGCAACACAAGGCCGGAACAATCCCTTACTGGACAGTCCCGAACAAGATAACCGCGATAGTTGTCAAGATCAACCGCCCACACAGCCAAAATAAAAAGGGACCTCTAGACAGGGGTAAATCTCATCCTACTTGGGCATGACCCACTTAGCCTTACTGCACCTCCCCTGTTTTAGCCAGTCCCGGTTGATGAGGCTTGAGGCTACGATTACCTTTATAGAACACATCTATCTTAGAATGCTCATCGTCCACCTGACGATGTTTTGAAAGCATTCAATCCATACAAGTTCGTTCCGGGTTCGAACGAAACCGAAGGCACTATCTCGCTACACTTGTTTTGGAATCACCCTCAGAGTCAACGACAATAGCCCTTGCATTCTGAATCTTCATCTCGAACCTGAAAGTACTACCCCCGTTAAACTCGTATTGGAATCACCCTCAGGGTACTAACGACAATAGTCCTTACACCTCGAGTCTTCACTCTTTACTTGAGATTCACGACCTAACGTTTAATTTGGATCGATGTGGTTTTCGGTATTCCAAATTTGAAAACCCGATCCCGGTCTCATCAAATCCAAACGCCATCTTAATGTCCAAGTGATTTAAGTTTAACAAATTAATTCAATTTAAAACATTGAATTCACACAGCATCATTCACATATAAATATCGCACATTCATCAGTGATATATCAAATATCATATCACTGAATATCACAACATATCATCCAATAGATATCAACCAATCTAGACATTTCACAAAAAATCATCCACAAACAGGCATCATTAACCCTTTATAATTAATTTAATCCACTTAAATTAAATTAATTACTTGAGAATTAAATAACTAATCCTGCTTAAACAATCATTAATTAATTACAATCAATGAACCAATCACTCTTTAATCACCATCATAATCCAATTAATTAATCTTCATTTATAGATTAATTATCCTTTAGTCATATTCTTAATTAATCACCTCGATTAATTATTCTTTACTTACACTATGTAATTATCCTTTAAATTAATTACACAAATTAATTTATCTTTAATCATTAATTAACCTTAATTAATTATCTAATTAATTAATTAACAATAATTAATTACATAAATCCTTACATTAATTAATTATTACTTCTTTTCTCACTTCATTGATTAATTATCTTATAATTAATCACATTTATTAATTTATTAAACAATTAGTTATTCATTAATTCCATCAATTAATGACCCTCTAATAACTTTATTAATCAATTTTTCTCAAAATTACATTTAATAAATAATTGTAAACTTAATTACATTTATTAATCAAACCTGATTAATCACAATCAGTAATTAACTTACCTTAATTACTTCACCAATTAAACCAACTCCTTGATTAATTTCATTGATTAATCCTTTAAGTGCACTGAGTAATTATCACTTAATTACTTTTCCTTAAGTAATTATCCTTTAATTACTATCCATCAAGTAATTTCCTTAATTAATTACATTCAGTAATTATTCATTAATTACTTCTCTAAGTAATTACACCTCTTTAATTACATTAAGTAATTATACTAAATTCCATCATTAAGTAATTCTTTTTAATTAATTAAACTTAATTAATTAACTAAAATTATCCACAATAACGTAATTAATTACACTGAGTAATTAATTTCTTTAATTACTTTATTAAGTAATTATCTTTAATAATTCTTCTTAATCATTAAGTAATAAACTTCTTAATTACTTTTTGCTTAATTAATTAACATAGATTAAACAATCCTTAGTAACATAATTAATTACACTTAATTAATTACACAAACTAATTTACCTTGATTTAATTACCCACATTAATCATTTAAGTTAATTAAGTAATTATACTTTAATTACCTTTATAAATAAAACTTGATTAAGATAGACCATACATTTCATTAACTCTTATTAATCATTTTAAAATTAAAATTTCAAATTCAAACGCTTGTATTTGGTTTATACAAAATCATCATCTTTTAATTTATCATTATCTTTTAATTTATCTAAGTCAAATACCTTACTTTAATCACATTTAAATCACTCCAATAACATTTTTATTTGAAAACATTATTATACAATTTAACAAAGCAAAATTGAAAACAAACTATTTTTAAACAAAAGTTTAAATCTTATAATCCCAAATTTTAAAACTAAAATTCTTTTTAAGTCAAACATTCATTCTTTATAAAACTAATTAAATGCTTTGTTCAAAATTCAACTTGCCTTCAAATTTTGAAACTTCATTTTATATAGTACAAAATCCGGACAGTACTAAAACTTTTTAAAACAAACTATTTTTTTAAGCAAAATTAACTTTAAAATTTTATACCCTTAAAAAGACAAAAACTTGTTTAAACGCCAAGTTTTAATTTAAACATTTCAAACATCTTTAAACTGTTTAAAACTTTGTTTAAAAAAAAACTTAGTTTGCTTTAGATTTCTAAAATTCAGTATACAGTTAAAATCAGACAGGATACAAATCCTAGAACCAAACAACTCGAGACAATCACACGTGACACCCTAAGCCACCCCCGATACATACACGAGACAAGCTTCGAGAAAACAACAAAATAAACCATGGCTAAACTCGTTCTTCCCAAGACAAAAGCAGATGCACCGATTTGAACTCGTGCACATGCACGCGCCACAGACCGACGCTGGCCAACTCTCCGATCATCTCCCACCGGCTACGACTTCACCGTTAGATCAGATCATCCAGTATTGCTAAATTCGCTTGGAATCAAAATCTGGACACATCGAGTAACCTGGAACCAAAGATCACGATGACAAATCCTCTTGCCGTCGATGAACTATACCATCAGAATCAAAAATGCTTCAACCACGGCCACGTCTCGAACCACCGAGACCATTCCTCACTAAGTGATTCGATCTAAATCACCATTGAAGCCGCGATCACCACAATTTCAACGCAGTCACACACACGACATCGAACCCTACTGAGCCATTTTCTGATCACCACGACCATCGTTAGCATCTCACACCATTTTTCCTGCATCTCTTGACACCACGACCACCTCCATGCCGAAACTCGACTACCCCTTCAACTCCGATCAACGTTAAACGACCAAAGACCCAAATTCGAACCCTTTTCGAATTCACGTTAAATACAAAATTAAAAATCACAAATTTTATACTAAAATTCATGATTTGATAATATGATTCAGACTATCAAAGTGAATTCGAAATTCATCATACTTGAATTTTATTCATTTTTGCATGTCCACTGTATTTTTATATTTTACAGAGTATTATCCAAATACATTCACTTGAAATTAATTTTAAAAACAAGAATAAAATGTTATTAACACCTTCACTTCAGTAATCAATGTCTAATTGTGACTATACAGGGATATCTGAATTATTGTAGTTGATCTTGCAACAGATTATTTACAGAGAACATAAAACATACATATACAGGTATGTATTCAAATTTGTACAGCACAAATCAGATTAAAGATGAAAAATCTGAGCAACAAACATGATTATAACATCATCACACAGATCAACCACTATCAAAAGATTTTATTTTAAAATGTTTACTCACCAAGAATTAGAAGCAGAGAATAGCTTTGTTCAACTATTTCCAGTAACTTGATTTTTGACAGACATTGTTGAATCTATTTGCTTGCTGTTGATTATTATTGTAGTAGTTGATTCTCAGTTAAGCTTGAAACCATGTTTGTTAAAGTAGTTGTTGATTCCCATATTGAATTGCATGTTCTTCAGATTGAAATTTTGGATCTGAAGTTGTAAATGGTTTCAAATTTGATTACAGTTTGAATTTTGCTTTTGGTTTCTTTTTTTAAGAAGAAAGCTAAAGAAGATTTGAGCTAAAGAAAAAAAAACAGACCTTTTTCTTTGTAAACATTATTTATAAACAAAATTTTCTTTTAAAAAAAGATTTGCCACTTGTTTCTTGCATAAATCCATGTATTTACAAATGTCCAAACTTGAATTATTATGTATACAAGTGTATTCTAATTAATTCCTAAGTTGCCAAGTGTTTTTAGATTTGATTATTAAATTAATTTCTTATTATTACAAGTGATTTATACCTTAATTACAATATTAACCTAAATACTTATGTCTAATATAAACTATGAAATGTATTTATATCTTTATGTTTAATTTATAATTATTTGAAAATCCATTTTCTAAGGATAAGTTTAAAAGAAAGAAAATAAAAATTTATATAAATTTTATTTTAAAAGTTTAAACTTAAGTTATTATATCTAACATTGATATTAGATATAAAAAATAAATTTATTTTCAAAAACCAATTTAAATGAAAACAAATTAAATTTTTATAATAATATATTATTTTTAAGCTATTATACTTTTAACAAAATAAACTTTTCTTGAAGTGTTTTGAAAATATAAGATAAATTTTAAATAGCGTTTGAAAAGCATTTTATTAAATCAAATAAAAAATCTTCCAAATCACCATATATACATATGTATATTATAAATTTGAAAACACATTTTCTGCTTAAGTTTAATCCATTATATTTCTATTTACAATATATATACAAATATATATATACATTATAAACAGAGCATTTTAAATATTAGTTCCAGAAATTATTTGAATTTTAAAACAGAACTCCAAATCACAATATATAAACGTATATATTATAATTTGAAAATATTTTTATTAAATTTAAATTTAAACCAAATTCCTTTTTATAATGTATACATGTATACATTACAAATAGAATATTTTTATTAACTTAGAAAGATTAATTATTATTAATTTAAATTTTATTATTTTTGAAAAGAATAAACATTCCAAATTAAATTATTATTATTAAGTTTTGAAAAGATAACATTTGTTAAATTAGATTAACTATTAGTTTTGAATATATAATATTTGGTTAAATTAGATTATTAAATTAATATTACATATTTTAAAATAAATTATAGATCGAAATTATTAAATAAGTATTGCCTAAAATTCCGGGACATCACATTCCTCCCCCCATTAAAGAATTTCGTCCCCGAAATTAAAAGCAAAGATAATTTAATAATCTCATACAGATTTTAATTTTAAAATAGCAATATATGCTATCAACCATATACTAGAAACCATAACATCCAATTTAAACAACCAATTCTAACCATCCAGACAGAATTATAGACAGAATTCCCTGGAGTTTTCCAGGTACAAACACCGGAATACTCGCTTTGCAGGATCTAAACTAGCTACACTACTCAAATCTAGAACTCCTATATCTAGATCTACAATCTAGACAGGATATCGGACCACAGACAAGTCTGGTTCACCTTCTAAATCTCCCTGATCTGCTGGTTCTAAACCAGTGACGGATCAAACACGTACTCTCTTAGAGATATGAGAAAGACCTTACGAATCCCAGCCATCCAAACTGGAAATTTAATCCTATAGATCAAACACTTATCCTTAAGAGAATACAGAAAGATTCCAATACACTTTTGAGCTAGCTTCCCTTCTCATCCAATCTTATTGCTCTTATGATCAGAGGAAACTTATCCAAAAATTAAATCTCCGACTTCGAATTCCGAATTCCTTCGTCTCTTGACCACACCCTCCGTCGATCCTGGGCTGCCCTCAACCTTCTTGATCAACCAACTTCACAGATGCTTCTTAAATCAAAACTGGATCAAGAATAAGATGATCTCTTGATTCTACTCAACAAGATGGCTCTTCCAAGATCCATCAAAATTCATCACACCAAATCTACTATACAAGCATCAAAAACTTCAAACTTCTCCTTTCGGGAAAACAGAACAGATGCTCTCGACAATCAAGCCTTCAGATCCCAGAGAACTTCCTGAAGAAATCCTTAAATCCAAGAAAAACACAAATCTTTCGATAAATCCGAGGTTGCTTCTATTCTGGAATAGCTGCCACCATGCCTCCGCTGCACAACTCTGATCCGAAGAAGATGAGAATGCTTTTGATGAACACAGGTACAAACTTGATCACTCATCCAGAAACATTGTCCATCAAATTCCATAAAAGCTTAGTGACCTATCCGATTTGGTCACAAATACTACAGCAGAAATCCAGTCAGAAAACTAGATCCAATCAATCCTGATTGTTCACAAAATCCTCTCTCTTGGAATCTTCTCTTAACTAGGCTAAACCACCAAAAAATCCAAGAACCAAATCGAAACAGAACTCCATCTCCCGATGCGGACATACTCCTTTGACTACCTCGAAGGTATTTAGAAAGTCTCAAATCACTTCGATAGCTCCAACGTCCTTTAGAGATGTCTCAAACTAAAGCAGAGATTACTAAAGAACTTTCGAACCGTCGCAAGTCACTTTTGCGATAATACCAGTTCAGATTCCAAAGAAACTATTCTCTCTTACCATAACAGAATAGCTTAAGCCCTTCAAAAGAAGAAACATATGGTCCACCTCAACCACAAACATCCTACCTAGCTGAGCTTCCAGAAGAAGTGGACAAGCCTTCACTGTTTGCCCGGCCTACCGACAGAAGAGTCTCAAAGACTTCTGAACCATCGAAGAAACAGACCACACAACTGTTTTCGAACTCCACCTCTAGGATACTGCTAAGCCAAGAGATCTTCCTGACAGCACAGTCAACACCTCTGAGCTACCATTGCTACCAAAGACTTCCTATCCAAAAGCTCCTTGAATCCCAAATCTCTATCATCTAACTCCACAAAAAGAGTCTTCACGATGAGCAGAAACCTCTCAAGAAACTCGGGCTTCAAACCAAGCACAAACACCTAGCTGAACTGAGTCTCCTACTCAAATACAGATAAGACTCCTTCCTATGGTTGCTAAAATACTATTACTTGCTTCAGCACTTCCGACTGATCCAAATTCTAGAAATCCGCTCGCACGAGCGCAATCCAAACTTATACTCCAAAGATAAACTCCGAACCTTTAAAAGGTTTCCTTCAGAGATTGATGAAATCCATACACCAAGCTGCCAAGCTTACTCAAGATGCCCAAAACTGCCCTGGCAGTTACTCTTATAATCTATACTCCGACTTCTCCAATTGATAGTCATGCTATACACACCTCTATCTCTTCTACTTCTAGAAATTACATTGGAAAACCCGAACAGGTAACCCAACAAAATAGGTAGGTACACACACACACACAGATATATATATATATATATATATATATATATATAAATACAAGTACGCTCTCTCACGAAAGAATTTACTCCAAAGCCTAGGTATTCACTCAACCTAGCGCTCTGATACCACGATGTAACAACCCGCCTTTCATGCCACAGAAAGATGCATCATTAAGAAGAAAGAAAGGGATAGAAAAGAGAAAAGATAGAAAAGAAAGAACCAAACAACATCAGAATCTCACAGTGGAATGAATAAATTATATTAATCAAATAAAATATTACATAGTATCATATAAATCAGAGTTATACAGCTCCAACAACACAAACTAGATAGTTATAACACCTGTCTAGATATTACAACTCAAGTACAACACAAAGATACAGATACAACTATAACACAGTAGAACACTATACATATATCTACACGCTGAAGCCACCTGCTCCATATCTCCTCCAGAACTCGTCAAAGCAAACCTGAATCCCTCGACTACTCATACATAATATGAGTACCCAAGAGTTTAATAAAATAGAAATTAAACACATGGGTCTGGTGCGAGTAAACGGGTAAAAGTTGTTTAACTAGTGGAAATCCTTTGAAAACAAATGTATCACGTAAGACTCCCCGCAAATAAACATGGGTAAGTTTTTACCTTACGCTAACCAAAACATTTGTTAGGAAATCCAGTGGTATTATAATAGGGTCTAGGGTTTTCAAGTAAATAGAAAATAGCCGAAATTATTACGTCTATTAAATTCCATCTAGTAGCCACAAAAGTGGGTAGTACAATCAAAACCGTAAAGGGTACGTAGGAAGAATGGATTTCCATCAATGGCAGGGCTACTGGGGTACCGCCCGTCACAGTACGTGGCCTAGATCACCGTACCGAGGATCCACCCTAAATCTCCTGCAACACAAGGCCGGAACCATCTCTTACTGGACAGTCCCGAATAAAACAACCCCGGTAGTTGTCATGATCAACCGCCCACACATCCGAAATAAAAAGGGACCTCTAGACATGGGTAAATCTCGTCCTACTTGGGCATAACCCACTTAGCATTGCTGCACCTACTATGTTTTAGCCATTCCCTGTTGATGAGGCTTGAGGCTACGATTACCTTTATAGAACACATCTATCTTAGAATGCTCATCGTCCACCTGACGATGTTCTGAAAGCATTCAATCCATACAAGTTCGTTTCGGATTCGAACGAAACCGAAGGCACTATCTCGCTACACTCGTTTTGGAATCACCCTCAGAGTTAACGACAATAGCCCTTGCACTCTGAATCTTCATCTCAAACCTGAAAGTACTACCCCCGTTAAACTCGTATTGGAATCACCCTCAGAGTATTAACGACAATAGTCCTTACACCTCGAGTCTTCACTCTTTACTTAGATTCACGACCTAACGTTTAATTTGGATCGATGTGGTTTTTGAAATTCCAAATTTGGAAACCCGATCCCGGTCCAATCGAATCCAAACGCCATCTTAATGTCCAAGTGATTTAAGTTTAACAAATTAATTCAATTTAATACATTGAATTCACACAGCATCATTCACATATAAATATCGCACATTCATCACTGATATATCGAATATAATAGAATATCACAACATATCATCCAATAGATATCAACCAATCCAGATATTTCACAAACAATCATCCACAAACATGCATCATTAACGCTTTATAATTAATTTAATCTACTTAAATTAAATTAATTACTTGAGAATTAAACAACTAATCTTGCTTAAACAATCATTAATTAATTTCAATTAATGAACCAATCACTCTTTAATCACCATCATAATCCAATTAATTAATCTTCAATTACAGATTAATTATCCTTTAATCATATTCTTAATTAATCAATTATTCTTTAATTACACTATGTAATTAGCCTTTAAATTAATTACACAAATTAATTTATCTTTAATCATTAATTAATCTTAATTAATTTTCTAATTAATTAATTAACAATAATTAATTACATAAATCCTTACATTAATTAATTATTACTTCTTTTCTCACTTCATTGATTAATTATCTTATAATTAATCACATTTATTAATTTATTAAACAATTAGTTATTCACTAATTCCATTAATTAATGACCCTCTAATTACTTTATTAATCAATTTTTCTCAAAATTACATTTAATAAATAATTATAAACTTAATTACATTTATTAATCAAACCTATTAATCACAATCAGTAATTAACTTACCATAATTACTTCACCTATTAAACCAACTCCTTGATTAATTTCATTGATTAATCCTTTAAGTGCACCGAGTAATTATCACTTAATTACTTTTCCTTAAGTAATTATCCTTTAATTACTATCCATCAAGTAATTTCCTTAATTAATTACATTCGGTAATTATTCATTAATTACTTCTCTAAGTAATTACACCTTTTAATTACATTAAGTAATTATACTAAATCCCACCATTAAGTAATTCTTTTTAATTAATTAAACTTAATTAATTAACTAAAATTATCCGTAATAACTTAATTAATTACACCGAGTAATTAATTTATTTAATTACTTTATTAAGTAATTATCTTTAATAATTCTTCTTAATCATTAAGTAATAAACTTATTTATTACTTATTGCTTAATTAATTAACATAGATTAAACAATCCTTAATAACATAATTAATTACACTTAATTAATTACACAAACTAATTTACCTTAGTTTAATTACCCACATTAATCATTTAAGTTAACTAAGTAATTATACTTTAATTACCTTTATAAATAAAACTTGATTAAGATAGACCATACATTTCATTAACTCCTATCAATCATTTTAAAATTAAATTTTTAAATTCAAAAGCTTGTATTTGGTTTATACAAAATCATCATCTTTTAATTTATCATTATCTTTTAATTTATCTAAGTTAAAAACCTTACTTTAATCACATTTAAATCACTCCAATAACATTTTTATTTGAAAACATTATTATAGAACTTAACAAAGCAAAATTGAAAACAAACTATTTTTAAACAAAAGATTAAATTTTAAAAACGCAAATTTTAAAACTAAAATTCTTTTTAAGTCAAACATTCATTCTTTATAAAACTAATTAAACACTTTGTTCAAAATTCAACTTTCCTTAAAATTTTGAAACTTCATCTTATATAGTACAAAATCCGGACAGTGCTAAAACTTTTTAAAACAAACTATTTTTTTTATAACTTTAAATTCTATACCCTTAAAAAAAACTTAAACTTGTTTAAACGCCAAGTTTTAATTTAAACAATTCAAACATCTTTACATTGTTTAAAACTTTGTTTAAAAAAACTTAGTTTGCTTTAAATTTCTAAAATTCAATATACAGTTAAAATCAGACAGGATACAAATCCTGGAACCAAACTACTCGAGACAATCACACGCGACACCATGAGTCACCCCCGATACATTCACGGGACAAGCTTCGAGAAAACAATGAAATAAACTATGGCCAAACTCTTTCTTCTGAAGACAAAAGAAGATGCACCGATTAGAACTCATGCACATGCACGCGCCATAGACCGACGCTGGCCAACTCTCCTATCATCTCCCAATCGGCTACGACTTCACCGTTAGATCAGATCATCCAGTATTGCTAAATTCGTTTGGAATCAAAATCTAGACCCATCGAGCAACCTGGAACCAAAAATCACGATGAAAAATCATCTTGTCGTCGATGAACTATGCCATCAGAATCCAAAATGCTTCGACCACGGCCCTGTCTCGAACCACCGAGACCATTCCTCACTAAGCGATTCGATCTAAATCACCATTGAAGCCGCGATCAGCACAATTTCAACGCAGTCACACACACAACATCGAACCCTACTGAGCCATTTTCTGATCATCGCGACCATCTTTAGCATCTCACACCATTTTTCCTGCATCCCCTGACACCACGACCACCTCCATGCCGAAACTCGACCACCCCTTCAACTCAGATCAACGTCAAACGACCAAGGACCCAAATTCGAACCCTTTTCGAATTCACGTTAAATACAAAATTAAAAATCGCAAATTTTATATTAAAATTCATGATTTGATAATACGATTCAGACCATCTAAGTGAATTCGAAATTCATCATACTTGAATTTTATTCATTTTCGGATGTCCACTGTATTTTTATATTTTACAGAGTATTATCCAAATACATTCACTTGAAATTAATTTTAAAAACAAGAATAAAATGTTATTAACATCTTCACTTCAGTTATCAATGTCTAATTGTGATTATACAGGGAGATTTGAATTATTGTAGTTGACCTTGCAACAGATTATTTACAGAGAACATAAAACATACATATACAGGTATGTATTCAAATTTGTACAGCACAAATCAGATTAAAGATGAAAAATCTAAGCAACAAACATGATTATAACATCATCACACAGATCAACCACTATCAAAAGATTTTATTTTAAAATGTTTACTCACCAAGAATTAGAAGCAGAGAGTAGCTTTGTTCAACTATTTCCAGTAACTTGATTTTTGACAGACATTGTTGAATCTATTTGCTTGCTGTTGATTATTGTTGTAGTAGTTGATTCTCAGTTAAGCTTGAAACCATGTTTGTTAAAGTTACTGTTGATTCCCATATTGAATTGCATGTTCTTCAGATTGAAATTTTGGATCTGAAGTTGTAAATGGTTACAAATTTGATTACAGTTTGAATTTTGCTTTTGGTTTCTTTTTTTTAAGAAGAAAGCTAAAGAAGATTTGAGCTGAAGAAAAAAAATAACAGACCTTTTTCTTTTTAAACATTAGTTATAAATAAAATTTTCTTTTAAACAAAGATTTTCCACTTGTTTCTTGCATAAATCCATGTATTTACAAATGTCCAAACTTGAATTATTATGTATACAAGTGTATTCTCATTAATTCCTAAGTTGCCAAGTGTTTTTAGATTTGATTATTAAATTAATTTATTCTTATTACAAGTGATTTATACCTTAATTACAATATTAACCTAAATAATTATGTCTAATATAAACTATGAAATGTATTTATATCTTTATGTTTAATTTATAATTATTTAAAAATCCATTTTCTAAGGATAAGTTTAAAAGAAAGAAAATAAACATTTATATAAATTTTATTGTAAAAGTTTAAACTTAAGTTATTATATCTAACATTGATATTATATATAAAAACTAAATTTATTTTCAAAAACCAATTTAAAAGAAAAAAAATTAAAATTTTATAATAATATACTATTTTTAAGCTATTATACTTTTAACAAAACAAACTTTTCTTTAAGTGTTTTGAAAATATAAGATAAATTTTAAATAACTTTTGAAAAGCATTTTATTAAATCAAATCAAAAGTCTTCCAAATCACCATATATACATATGTATATTATAAATTTGAAAACACATTTTCTGCTTGAGTTTAATCCATTATTTTTCTATTTACAATATATATACAAATATATATACATATACACATTATAAATAGACCATTTTAAATATTAGCTCCAGAAATTATTTGAATTTTAAAAAAGAACTCCAAATCACAATATATAAAAATATATATTATAATTTGAAAATATTTGTATTAAATTTAAATTGAAACCAATTTCCCTTTTACAATGTATACATATATACATAACAAAAAGCATATTTTTATTAACTTAGAAAGATTAATTATTATTAATTAATATATATTATTATTTTTGAAAAGAATAAACATTCCAAATTAAATTACTATTATTAAGTTTTGAAAAGATAACATTTGTTAAATTTGATTAACTATTAGTTTTGAATATATAATATTTGGTTAAATTAGTTTATTAAATCAATATTACATATTTTAAAATAAATTATAAATGGAAATTATTAAATAAGTATCGCCTAAAATTCCGGGACATCACAATGATCGCCTCATCTTTAAGCGCCTATCACATATAAGAAAGGTGTGGGCCTGACACATCATCATGACTATCGACTTTCCTATGTCAATCTACTTCCAGCATAATTCCACGTCAGCATGTTAGCCCGACGTAACTCTAATTGATGGCCAACACCTCTATAAAGACCCAAAATTTTGAAGGCTTTATATTTATATATCGGAATTATTTAAATAATTGAATCTTGGATTTAATGTAATAAAATTGACTTAATAAGCTTATTTAAATTCTTTTTAAATAATATATGAAATTAGCATTTTGTTGGACAGTCTTGGATTTTGATGAAATTAGTGTTGTTTAATCCGGAATAATGAGTTGTTATAGGCCGATGAGTTTCGTGACGATCGAATGTGATGTATGGTTGTGTGAGCTCGATTAATTAAGAGGATTAAAATATAAAATATTTTTTCCTATATAAGAACCTCAACACTTAAATCCTCTTCATTTTTCCTTCTCAAAATCAGCTGCCACCATTTTCTCCATTCAATTAATTAAATCCAAAGCCAAAGGCCACAAAATTCAACGATTTCGGGTTTGTTGAAATCATGTAAGTGTGTGCTTCGAATCTATGTAAGGTTTGTAGGGTGTGGTGACTGTTAGTGATGTTCGAGTTTTAATGGCCAAACTAAGGTTGAGGCAGGGAGGTGATGAAGGAGGATTTAGGTGAATTGGAGGACTTGGTTGGTTTCTCTTGGCGACAAGCTTCTTCCAACATCAGCCAAATCGAGTCTGCTCATGCCTAGCAGATCATGACTTTTCATTTGTCTCATACTGGGGTTGGGGCCATGATTTGACAGGGGATATCGTAGAGGAAATAGATGGCACGGTTGAGCTCGTGGTGGTGTAAGGAGTGTTTTGGCAAAGGTCAGTGGTGCTTTGGTGTGGCAAGGCAAATCATGACCTGGGGATGGTCGAATTAGGGTAACGATCAGAATTTGGAAGAGTTGATCTAGCTTCAGGTAGTTGCATAAGGGAAATTGCATTTGAGCCGAGCGATGTGATGGCACTATCCCTTCATCGAACGTTGGACCGGATAGGGAGATTGGGGAAAGGAGCGTGCACGGCTTAGGTGTGTATCAGCTTGCATGTACAGGAAGTGTATTAAGAAGGGTGAAGATGGATTTGGTGGGAAAGTGAAGGGATTAGTGATTAAAGTAAACTAATTAATTAAGTTTTAATCTCAATTTCTTATGAAATCGATAACTTATGCATAGAAGGCCCAATCCATATGTCATTTTAGCCGTTGCACTCGTAGTTAGATTCTCTACGCCTTGGATTGGTTTAGGCTTGGGTGAGTGTAACGATCCGTTATTTCACAACTTCGAAAGTAATATATTTTATTAATTTTAAATTTAAAAAGGTTTAGAACTTAAGTAAATATGTTGTAAATAATGAATAAGGATGGAAAAATTATTTATTGTATACTTAATAATGGAAAAATAAAGATTTTGGATTTTCATCACAAAATGGCCAAAAGTTAAGTTTTGTTAAAAATGAATAAATGCTTAAATAAATTGTTTTAAATATTTATTTGAAAGGTAAAATTATATCAAAATCACTTAATAATGATAATAGAAGTATAATAAAGGTTTGGAAAATACACCTATGATCGTTTTACAAAAATATTTTAACTTTGTTACATTTTGTTAAGTGCAACGTCATATTTCAATAAATTGATATTAGCACTAATGATATCGGGTTTTACCCAAAGTAAACTTGTTTTTATTTATTAAATGTAATAGGAAGTTCATTTTCTAAGTTTGTTTACATAAATGAATGGTTAAACGGAAACATTAAATTTTAACTGTAAAATATATCAATAAAAACATTGTTTTTGACTAAAATAAGTTGTCGCTACATTGTTGCAACATGATATGTTGCCTAATACGCATATATACATATGTACACATTTACAATGTATAAATACATATACATTTACCATATAAAACAAGAATTCATTTTGATTTAAATTAAGTTTAATAAAAACATGATTCGACAATTTTAAATTTAAAAAAAACTTTACAAACATCAATATATCATTTATATCATATCTCCTTAATGGATGTTACGTGTTTACATGGACACCATGCAAATTTGTATCTTTAAATATTAGTAAGTAATAAAATAGTGACATCTCTTATTACTAAACATATACACTTCTTATAACATCATTCCTAACATTAAATGCACATCCTAATATGTTAACAAGTGTTATGCAATTCAAATCAAGAAAAAAGTCTTCTTTTTAAAATACAAAATTTAAGAGAAAAAAGTAATCATTCTATAAATACACATCACATTAATGTGCTATCATACCCTTCCGTAAATACATCTACTTAAGGGTTTAATCAAGGATTTAAAAATGGAAATAAAATACAAAAGTAGAGAAGGCTAAAATGGTCATTAGCCAAGGAAGCTTCATATATAAATAGAGGTCATAACCTTCACTTCCTCACAACAATTCACTTCCCATTTATACCATTTTTTTCACTTTCTTAAAGCTCTTCTCCTTTATTATCTTCCTCCACCTCCAACAACCCTCCATCCAAACCCACACCCGAACCCTACCGTTACACACACCCTCCTACACGGTCAAGTACCCTTCCACCAACCCATACCCACCCCCTAGCCTCACACCCGAGCCGTACCCTCCTCCCTAGGCCACACACCTCCCTAATAGAGCATACACCCCCTCTCAAAGCTCACACACAAAAAAAAAGAAGGAAAATAAACAAAGGCAATAGTTCGTGATATTTGTAGAGGAGCACGCTAGTTCATAGAAAAGTTTGATGGAGTGGAAATAAAGGCGAGAACCGCTTTTTAAATCATGTTTTGTTATGTTATAATAATCATGATTATCCCGTTTATACGTTATGTTAATTGCCACCATTGATAATATGGACATTTGGCTGAAATGAATGTTTGAACACGTTGGTTGGATAGTTGAGTTGTGATAATATACTTAATAAATGTTAATCACTATGCTATGGAAATTGATGTTATGTTATTGATGAATATTGAAAGTGATTATGCTCATTTGTGATTAAGTAATCCCCTTTGTTATAAGTGACCGATTTTATAAATATGGTATACGTTGGAATTATTAAGCCTATATTTGAATAGTGAAATTGAAATCAAAAATTGAAATTGAAATTGGTTTTGAATTGAAATTGGTTTTGAAATTGAAATCGAAATCGAAATTAGATTTGAAATTGGGTTTGAAATTGATTTTAATTTAAGGTTAGAATTGATTTTAATTTAAGATTCATAAGTAGCCACATAATATATTCACCAAATTAAATAATATTCATACAACCTTGGTTGAATGACAGAAATTCGTCTAGAATGAGTTTTGGCCAATTTACTTCAACTTCTCCCCAAATAGCATATAATGCTTTATAGTTGTTTGGATAGACAAGCTCATACGAGCCAGTACGAGGTAGAATTGTGTGCGTTAAAGCTCTATGCATTATTCTGGCAGTAGGTCGTAATGCAACAGACTTAAGCCGGTCATGTCATCTTCTAGGAATCGATGACTTACTTCATCTCTCTCGCCTACGACAGCATTTAATTCTTGTAACTCAACACCTCTTGTCGGAGTATGAAGAATATGAATGATTCTATCTAAAGAGAGAAACACTTGTTGCCCACACACCAAACTCCAAACGCAATTGTCACGATTGCGTGGGTTTTGATGGACTAAATTCAAGTTCGCATAGAAAAGTTTAACCAAGGTATGATTTATCTTGATATTGTTTTGATTATGATCTAGAAGTGATTCTAGATGGCTTCTTCTTGTTAATTCTTGAATCCTATACGACGTAAAATCAGGAAAGACAACAAAAGAACCTTTAAAGAATCGAGCTTCTTTCATCTTAATCCATCGTTGAACTGCAGTTGCATCGTATAGCCATTGAGCGATTTGTGAATCAATTGGCTCGGAGGAAGAAGAAACATGCCTAGATCTCTTTGTTTAACGAGGGGCCATTTGAATTTATCAAAGAATTGTATAAATTTGGAAAATTTTGGGAACTTGGGTTTTGGAATTCTGTAAAATGGAGGTAAAAGTAAAAAGTAAAAGAGGAAGCAGAGGGTTTTAGAGTTAAGAAATAGGTAAAAAGGTGTAAAGGTACGTTTCAGATGTGAATTCAGTCGACTGAACGATTGTGGTCAGTCGACTGAACCACAATCCCAAGAGTTCTATTCCGGAATTAGTCGACTGGTCTAGTCGACTGAATAAAAAAATACGCTCTCTGTTTTGTCATTCAGTCGACTGGTTACATTCGATCAGTCGACTGAATAGTGTATGAGAACATACAGTATGTAGTTTCAGTCGACTGATCGAATTTTTTCAATCGAATGAATGAGTCTTTCAACATATTGGGTCATAAATTGGACATAAACAAGTAATATTATATATATATATATAAACAAAATGTATACAATATAAGATTAAAGAGCAATTGTAAAAAATAGATTAAAAACGAAATTATTTGGAAGAGGAAGTTGATGGAGACTTGGAGTTTGTCGGTTCATCCTTTGTCTTCTCTACACATGGTTGTAGTGGTGACCAACGGTTTCCACGTTCCCATGAGTTTGGAGAGACAGGAGTAGGTTGAGGTGACCTATCCCATGGATTCCGAATTGACGATAGTGTAGGGTTGATGAGCCGAAGAGGAAGATGAACCGCAGAACTTCCATCCAATCTGCTAAAGAAAACTCAGACGTCTAGAATTCATTTTCTGTTCATAATACATTTCGCGCTGAAGTGCTATCGATTCCCTCTGGTAATAATGAAGATCATCAATTTTTTGTTTGGTTTGAGGAGAACCAAAAAAAAAGAACCGTCTAGCTTTCTTTTTGTAACGACCCGTTAAATTTATGATATTTAATAAAATGAATTAATATAATTTCTAATTTGGTTAAGAATAAATGTAGAAATTTGGTATAGTGGTTGCAATTTAGTGTAACTATAAAATTTTATGATAATAGATGTGGATAATGTAAATTTTCACAACTTGATTTAAAGTAATTTTGAAGAAACAAATAAATGTTGAATTTGTGAATGTTAGTATAAATATTAACTTAAATGGTGTTCATTAATACAAAGATGTAATTAGTGTAGATAGTAATAATTTATGCCTGTAGTGAAAGGAAAAGAAAACTAATAGAAACATAAAATTTATTTTATGTAAACAAAAGTATAGTTTTGAACAAACTTATGAAAATTGATAGAAACAGTGTTTGTAATCAGTTTGGTTATTTTATATTTGAAAGATAGAGATGTGTAAATACGTTAATGAATTTAAAATGGGAAGGAATGGTAGAATGAAAAGAATATATATAATAATAAGCATTTGATTCAATTAAGGGAATTAAATTATAATAAATGGTCATTTAATAAATGCAACGTTTGTGAGAAATCATAATAGTTGTGTAAAATGTGTACAAACTTGGATTTGGAAGTTTATTGGATTTATAACGGTTTTGTTATTAAGTGTATGAGTTTAAAAGTTATTCCCTTTTGTAAAGTAATAGAAGAATGCATAAAGATATAAACAGGGCTTAATAGAATTGACACTTAATGAATTGAATAAATTACCCATTTATGAAGATATGTATAGTGGACTATAAATGGCCTAAGCAAATATAAAATGGAATAATCATTGAGATTTGTACTATGAAAATAAATAGTAACATTTATTTGCAGGGAATAAAAGACTATTTAGGTGACTAGAATTTGGAGTAATGACTATTGTATGTTACCTACCCTTGTTTCTTGTTAATGTGAAAATGTGGATGCAGTGAGATCTTAAGTGATAATAACCTTGTTAGGCAAGTGATAACGGAATTTTGTGTATATGTAATATTTACTGGTGTGTCAAGTAATAAACACATAGATGCAAGAAAACGAAAGTTGGTAGCAATCTATATATGTTATTTATCTTACTTAGTATATTAAATAAGGTTTGGAATTCAAATTTTAATTAAAGGAGTTGGTAGCACGTTAGTAGGAAATGATTGTAAGGGTGGGATAACAACTACTATAAACTACCTAATTTAAATGAGTCAATGAACTTATTTGAAATAACGTTCATCTAAATATGAGTAATTAAAATGGCGGGGTCAACAATAAACGTTACTTTAGAATTAATTTATATTTTAACGGAAGTGTGAAAGTAAAGCAATAGAAGCGTAAACTTATCAAGGTAGAATTTAGTAGTGTAATGAAAAAATGTTAAGAATGTTATAGTATAATGATTGATTGGAAATCAAAATTTACTTGTTTGAATGTAACTTTAGGGAAATTGGATTTAATTAAAATAAAAAGGAAGAAAAAAATTTGGATGAAATTTAATGTTGGAATATTATGTAAATATAAACTTAGATAAAATTTAAGGATATCTACGTAATAGAGTGTAAAACCAATGTTAATTTTATCTATTTAATACTAATAGGTTAATAATAGAATGAAGAGTAAATTTAATGTTAAGTTAATATGAATTAAGGTAATATTGGGGAATAATGTGAATTTTCTTCATAATATGATAAGTTGTAGAATACAACGTAAACTTAAGTATAACCTTTGGATTGAAAACATTGTTAAGGGTTACCTGTTAAATTTGGATGGAATTGGCAATAAATGTTACACTTATGGGTAAGGAAATAAAAATGTCCAGAATTTGAGTATATTAAGAAATGGGGATTGAAATTGAAATCTTGCAACGAATCTAATAATACGTTACATAAGTGTTAAATTAAGGTAACATTTGGAAAATATGATAATGATTTTCAAATTGAACAAGTTGTGGAATTAATATTAGTAAAGAAGAATGAGGGAAGAATAATTTGAAAACATAGCAATAGATATTAATGTAAGGTTACCTTAAATAAGTTAAGGCAAACCAATGGAGAATAATATAGATACCTTTATAATATGATGTTTGTGTGTGAAGGAAATGGGAATAAAGTTATTAATAATTTGGAATTTTATTTATGGTAAAAAGTTTATTTGCAATCAAATGAGTTGGAATGGAAATCAAATCTATTTATCTAATTGGATTTAAGTGAGAGTATAAGAGTATATGATTTAATAATTTGATTTATTGCGAATAATTGTAATTTAATTTGGTAATTGGAGAAATGATTAATGATTGAATTAACATAGAACTTGTTGTTAGTTATTAAAATTGTTTAAGAAATCAAAGGAGAGAAATTTTATAAAATTTTAAATTTTGTAATTGGATTGGCTAAAGTGGGAAAGTGGAATTAATCAACGTTGTTACTTTTATCTCCTTCCCTATTAGATCCTTATGTGATTGCATCCACATTTATTGTTGATTATTCCTATATATTGTCACCAATTAATCGTACTTGATGTATGTTTAGCAATTTTGTCACACAGTTAAAGTATGAATATATATATGATGTATTCAAACTTTTCTGTATCTAGCACTTAATTAATTTAGAATCAAACTAACGAAACGTGTCATTTATTTTGTCCCTCCATATTCATTCCCTTTCTAATAAATAATTACCTCTTTTGAATACCTGCTACTTTTAAAAAGGTTGTTCATATTTACTTTATTTCTTTCCAATAATTATAAATAACCTACTTCTTATTCTTCTGTTACATTTTGTTTCTCCTAACTCTAACCCTAGCCTCCATGCTATTCTTCTTCTTCTTCTTCTTCTTCTTCTTCTTCTTCTTCTTCTTCTTTTTTCTTGTTTTTCTCAAAGCTCCTTATTATCTCTCATTTTAATTTTTTTTCTTTCTCTTCAAATATTCTTCTTCTTCTTCTTCAAATTTACTTCTATTTCAAACTTTCTTCTTTTCAAATCTAGATCTTCTCTTCCGTTTTCAGTTCTTATTTTAATCATTTTTTTTCAATTCTTCTTTTTCAAATCTTCTTTTTCTTTCAAACCTTTTAAAATACATACATTCATATAATAAGGAGGAAAATTAAAGTAAATCGAAATAAAAGAAAAATTACGGAACAAAGTTAGCAATCAAGAAGAAGCATATGCGTTTTTCACGAGGGAAGGTGGATGTGGCACGGTATTTTATTTTTGTTTTGTTTATTTTTAATTTTTTTTCAATTGCAAATTGTTTAATTGTGATAACTTTCACATACGAACTCCGTTTCACACGAAATTTCTTTTGTTAGGATCGTAATTAAATTCCGGATCTGATGACGCTGGTTTGGATAAATTTAGAGACCGTCAAATTTTGGGTTTAAATCGGATTTACATTCGATTTAAATTCAAAAGGTGAGTGTTTTGACCCACTCACAATTACTAGAAGCTTTTATGTTTGTTAAATAAATTTTAGAAATGAATAGAAATTTATTTATGAGTATTTGGCATGTTTATTTCATTCATATCTGTTGAATTGCATTTTATTAAATTTAACTGTTAATTTAATTGATTTATTGTGTATTAATTGACTGTTGGAAATTTTTGTTGCATATGAATTGCTAGTTAACAGTTGTATAAATTATTACTGAATAAACTGTTAGATTAATAGTTGATAAATTTAATTTGAATAAACTGCCAGTTATCACCTGTTATATATGATCATATATATAATTGTTATTGATTGATATTGATCGATGTTGTGATTGGATGATGGATGTGTTGTTGAATGAATGTTTTATTTGGATATCATTAAACTGCAAGTTAGTATGCATTTACATTTCATTCGGGATTGCGGTTTGAAATGATATACAACCGCAGTTTCATTTTTTTTAAATTGCGGATTGAAATGATAAATATCCGTACCACTTGACCATAGGATAGAAAACTATATACAGGCACCGCGGTCTATATATAACTATTTTTAATGTGATTTCTGTGGTTTGGATGGAATACGGTTTATAAAAATCTTAAATTTTATACTGAATAAATGTTTTCTTCCATATTTATATACATATGAAGTTGAAAATTTTGAAATAAAAAGGTGTGTAAATCTCTTTATTAAAATGGAAGAAAATTTAGTAAATGGAGTTTGATAATTTATATCCTATGTTTAAATGTTAAGTTGGAAATTTTAAGATATGATATTTATAATTGGATTTTCCCAAAATAAATTAAATGAATATTCTAGTATAACTTGAATTGGAAAATATATATAATTTATTACTAGAAATTTAAGTCTTATAAATTATGGATTTTATGTGAATATTCAAGGCTAATTAATAGAACATTTGATTTGAAAGAATAAAATCCAACTTTAGTTGAAATATTTATACTCAAAATGGATATACGTATATATATGAATTTATTGAAATGGTTTTGGAACTTGAAGCGATATTAAATTTTGGTTTTAACTTTAAATAAAGAAATGTATTGTAAAGCCACGAGAAATATTTCTTTTCAAAGTAACATTTAAGTTAAACCACTTATTTTATATACTGTTGAATGTCCAAACCATTTAGTTTTGAAAGTAATGGTTTTAAAAACTATGGATTTCGAAGTATTATGTTGAAAGTTAATATTCAAATATTTGGTTACAAGGAATTATAAATTTTAAAAGTGGCATAATTTTTGGAAAAGGTTTAATATTTGGGAAATGATATCATTGATTTGGGTTTTATAAAATAATATCAAAATGAATCTTTTTGGGTTTTAAAGAAGAAATGATATTGTAATATTATGGTTTTGAAATGGATTATATTCTGGTTTTAAAGTATAAACTATTTTTAAACAACCGCGGTGTTATAATAACGATTGGTTGGCAAAGAGACCGGGATCGGATATGGACATACTCTCTGTCGATACCGAAAACCACTTTGACTAACCGTGTACGCGGTGGAGATTCCAGAATGAAGTAGGTTGGGGCGACGTTTCCTGTAAGGTAAATACGTGGACCCGACTCCCGTGAGTTGGCATAAGGTGGCTAAAACAGGAGCGATTCTCAGGCCAATGAGGTCATTCCTCTGATCGGACGCTTCTCTTCGATATTATACTTTGACTTGGATTGATTCAGTGGCCACTTCTATATTTTGATTTTGGGGAGTTAGTCCGAGGTGGGCGGTAACTGCGGCTACGCGTTTCCACCAGCCTGGATAGCAATTGGTATATCTACCCTGGCATTGCCTAGTTGTGCCGTGTCACCTACCATACCGAGCCTTTACTACGAGTTTCTATTTGTGTCGTACCTATGGAGTATCCTCTGGTAGCCTCCCGATCAGGAGGTATTACGGTACTGTATAGACTATTGGCATTTTACGTGTTAAGGTGGAAAATGTAAAGCCTTAACGCTATTTAAAAGTAAGTTTATTTTATAAATAGACACTATTATAATAGCGCAATATACTACATAGTAAATAGTTTAACGGATCCTTAGGAGATGTAAATCCCGAGCATCTCTTGAGTTACTGTACACATATTTATTTCTGTTTATTTAACTCACATAAGATTTTCTAGTCTGACTCGAGTGTTTTTGTCTTTTCAAATTCGCTTGGGTCAGTCCGAGCGTTTCAGGATAGCAGATTTTAGCATTGGAGGACGAAGACGAAGAATCAGTATTATTTTACATATAGTATTGCACCACACTCTTTCTATTCCGCTGCATTGCTTGTATTGGTATGTGTAACTCTGATATTTATTGTAAAAGAAGAATCAAGCTTTTGTAAACTATTTATGAAACTGTATATTTGTTATTATATTTTATCCTTCCGCTGTGAGATTCTATTTTCGTTTTATTTCTTCTCTATTTTTCTTATTTACCCCATAACAATCCGCCCTTGCGTATGCTTTGAATTGGGACAAGTGTCGGTTTAAAGTGTGCGAAAAGGCAGGATGTTACATCTGGTATCAGAGCTTTGGTTTAGCGATAAACCTTGGCTTTGTGGGGTTTGACTCTTTGTTAATAGGGTAGAAATATCCTATGGGAGTCGCTGAGTGTATATATATGAGAGAGCGTATTTGTTAGTATTAATAAAAAGATTTTTATATTGTGTTAATCTGTTCCGCTTTGTATTTATAAATTCTGGTTGATGCATGGGACGCTATGTCATCAATAGGGATTTCTAAACACTTAATAGGACAGACCGACATAATATTTGTTTTAATATAGGTGAATGAAAGAATTTTGCCTATTATATTTTCTATATATAAAAATATTTTTATAAAGATATATATATATATATATATATATATTTGGTTGCTATAGATTGGGTGTTAGGAAAAAAAAAATATTTTATAATAAATTGAAGCTAAGTTGAAATTATAATAAATCAAATGGGAGATTTTAGAACTTAAGTCCGGGATTTTGAAAATCTGCTTTCAAAGGATTTATGAAATATAATGATTTGGTTTATAACTATTTTCTTATATAAATATTTAGTATAATTTGGAAGAATTGTTTTAAAGAAGATTTTGGAGAGAATAAATTTTGTACTTTTCTCTCTGTCGCTGGAAAATAATTTCGGTGATGGCGGCCGCATCATCGACTTTCATTTTCGAGTTTCGAAGGGAAAAGGCCACAGTAGTAAATTCTACTGCAGATTTATTTTGAAATTTTCTAAATTTTTTTTTCTTTTATTGTTCTAACTATAATTAGAGATATTGAGTTGTAAGAACTTATTTATCTATTATTTTGAAATAAATTGAAATCTGACCCGGAACCCAATTCTAAAATTCTCCATTAATTAATTAATTAATTGTTAAATTGTAGTGAAATAAAAGTTAAGTAATAAATGAATTGAAACCTCTAATTTAAATAAGAGAATAATTGCATAGTTATAAAGAGGAATTTGCATACATATGAGACAAAGAGAAATATGGATAAACATCAAATTTAATTTAGAGAATTGAGATTCAACTTGTATAAGTTCAATTGCAATTTCCTTAACATAAATAACTTACCCAAATATAAAAGTTGAAGTGTTAAATGAGAAACTGGAATTGAATATTTTACAAGTAGGAATTTAGGAAAAATGAAGTATTCAATAAATTACTGTTATAATAAGAATTTAATGGTATAAACTTAGGTTATAATTGAAATTTTACTGAAAAGGGTTAAGAATTATTAATAGATGATATGAACCTAAGTATATAAAATGAAATTCAAAATAAGAATTGATTGTATGATTATTGACTTAAGTATGTTTTAATTTTCCCTATTCTAATATAATGGAAAATAGGAAAAATTAAATGACTGCAATTCATAGTTAATGGATAAATAAAAACTTCCACTTATAAGAATGAATGTTAGCAGATTAAGAATTTAAGGGAAATCTTACAAGTGAAGAGTAAGGAAATGAAGATATTCAAAATATTTGTTGTTATTAATGAGAATTTATTTTATAAACTTAGGTAATAAAAGGAAACTTAAGTAATAAAAGGAAATACAAATATAATGAATTTTGGGATAATTGGAAAATAAAACTTGTAAGAACAAAGAAATCCCTCATAAATGAAGGGAAGAAAATCAAACCACTGAAGTATGAAATAAATGTATAATAAGCTATTTTGGTGTTGATTTGAATTGTTTGGTTGATGTATGGTTGTTGGGTAAGGAATTTTGAAGTTGTTGGATGGAGAAATAATCTATCTTTGTTCCATCTAAGACTGTTGAGTAAAGGATGCACTTGATAGTTATTTTACATTTCGTACAATTTCGGAATTTGAACCTAACAACTAATTGTTTGTTTGATTGAATGATTTTGTTTGCGGTGTGTGCTGTTTGTTAAAATGTATGGTTGTTGCATTTGATTGGATATGAATGATTGAATCCACTAGAATAGTTCATTTTAAAATAAATATTTAACCTTTTAGGCTTATAAGAAAATACAGGTTATGGAAGCAACTGCTACTGCTTTTGGTTCCAAAATAAAAAAACGTATAGTGTCCGACAAATAGGTACGTTTCCGGATTTCGAATAAAGCGCTATTTTATATATTTTCCCGTGTTGGGATATTTTATTTGGATAATATGTGTAATATATTTGTATATTTGGATATTATATTTTCTCCAGAGTCCCTCCGTACAAAGGAGACTTTGCCAAAATTTTCAGGAAATTTTGGACTTAGAATTTTGTGAAAGTATTTTTCCAACTTTAATAATTCAAGTATTAAAGGATATAATGATTATAAAACAAGTATATTTCATTAAAGGAAATTAATCCAGTAAAATATTGTTTATAAGTTAATATTTGAAATAAGATGCACTGTAAATCTTCCTCCTCCCTTCTTTTTCCTTTTCGGGGACGAAAAGTTTTGAGTGGGGGAGATTGTAACGACCCGTTAAATTTATGATATTTAATAAAATGAATTAATATAATTTCTAATTTGGTTAAGAATAAATGTAGAAATTTGGTATAGTGGTTGCAATTTAGTGTAACTATAAAATTTTATGATAATAGATGTGGATAATGTAAATTTTCACAACTTGATTTAAAGTAATTTTGAAGAAACAAATAAATGTTGAATTTGTGAATGTTAGTATAAATATTAACTTAAATGGTGTTCATTAATACAAAGATGTAATTAGTGTAGATAGTAATAATTTATGCCTGTAGTGAAAGGAAAAGAAAACTAATAGAAACATAAAATTTATTTTATGTAAACAAAAGTATAGTTTTGAACAAACTTATGAAAATTGATAGAAACAGTGTTTGTAATCAGTTTGGTTATTTTATATTTGAAAGATAGAGATGTGTAAATACGTTAATGAATTTAAAATGGGAAGGAATGGTAGAATGAAAAGAATATATATAATAATAAGCATTTGATTCAATTAAGGGAATTAAATTATAATAAATGGTCATTTAATAAATGCAACGTTTGTGAGAAATCATAATAGTTGTGTAAAATGTGTACAAACTTGGATTTGGAAGTTTATTGGATTTATAACGGTTTTGTTATCAAGTGTATGAGTTTAAAAGTTATTCCCTTTTGTAAAGTAATAGAAGAATGCATAAAGATATAAACAGGGCTTAATAGAATTGACACTTAATGAATTGAATAAATTACCCATTTATGAAGATATGTATAGTGGACTATAAATGGCCTAAGCAAATATAAAATGGAATAATCATTGAGATTTGTACTATGAAAATAAATAGTAACATTTATTTGCAGGGAATAAAAGACTATTTAGGTGACTAGAATTTGGAGTAATGACTATTTTATGTTACCTACCCTTGTTTCTTGTTAATGTGAAAATGTGGATGCAGTGAGATCTTAAGTGATAATAACCTTGTTAGGCAAGTGATAACGGAATTTTGTGTATATGTAATATTTACTGGTGTGTCAAGTAATAAACACATAGATGCAAGAAAACGAAAGTTGGTAGCAATCTATATATGTTATTTATCTTACTTAGTATATTAAATAAGGTTTGGAATTCAAATTTTAATTAAAGGAGTTGGTAGCACGTTAGTAGGAAATGATTGTAAGGGTGGGATAACAACTACTATAAACTACCTAATTTAAATGAGTCAATGAACTTATTTGAAATAACATTCATCTAAATATGAGTAATTAAAATGGCGGGGTCAACAATAAACGTTACTTTAGAATTAATTTATATTTTAACGGAAGTGTGAAAGTAAAGCAATAGAAGCGTAAACTTATCAAGGTAGAATTTAGTAGTGTAATGAAAAAATGTTAAGAATGTTATAGTATAATGATTGATTGGAAATCAAAATTTACTTGTTTGAATGTAACTTTAGGGAAATTGGATTTAATTAAAATAAAAAGGAAGAAAAAAATTTGGATGAAATTTAATGTTGGAATATTATGTAAATATAAAGTTAGATAAAATTTAAGGATATCTACGTAATAGAGTGTAAAACCAATGTTAATTTCATCTATTTAATACTAATAGGTTAATAATAGAATGAAGAGTAAATTTAATGTTAAGTTAATATGAATTAAGGTAATATTGGGGAATAATGTGAATTTTCTTCATAATATGATAAGTTGTAGAATACAACGTAAACTTAAGTATAACCTTTGGATTGAAAACATTGTTAAGGGTTACCTGTTAAATTTGGATGGAATTGGCAATAAATGTTACACTTATGGGTAAGGAAATAAAAATGTCCAGAATTTGAGTATATTAAGAAATGGGGATTGAAATTGAAATCTTGCAACGAATCTAATAATACGTTACATAAGTGTTAAATTAAGGTAACATTTGGAAAATATGATAATGATTTTCAAATTGAACAAGTTGTGGAATTAATATTAGTAAAGAAGAATGAGGGAAGAATAATTTGAAAACATAGCAATAGATATTAATGTATGGTTACCTTAAATAAGTTAAGGCAAACCAATGGAGAATAATATAGATACCTTTATAATATGATGTTTGTGTGTGAAGGAAATGGGAATAAAGTTATTAATAATTTGGAATTTTATTTATGGTAAAAAGTTTATTTGCAATCAAATGAGTTGGAATGGAAATCAAATCTATTTATCTAATTGGATTTAAGTGAGAGTATAAGAATATATGATTTAATAATTTGATTTATTGCGAATAATTGTAATTTAATTTGGTAATTGGAGAAATGATTAATGATTGAATTAACATAGAACTTGTTGTTAGTTATTAAAATTGTTTAAGAAATCAAAGGAGAGAAATTTTATAAAATTTTAAATTTTGTAATTGGATTGGCTAAAGTGGGAAAGTGGAATTAATCAACGTTGTTACTTTTATCTCCTTCCCTATTAGATCCTTATGTGATTGCATCCACATTTATTGTTGATTATTCCTATATATTGTCACCAATTAATCGTACTTGATGTATGTTTAGCAATTTTGTCACACAGTTAAAGTATGAATATATATATGATGTATTCAAACTTTTCTGTATCTAGCACTTAATTAATTTAGAATCAAACTAACGAAACGTGTCATTTATTTTGTCCCTCCATATTCATTCCCTTTCTAATAAATAATTACCTCTTTTGAATACCTGCTACTTTTAAAAAGGTTGTTCATATTTACTTTATTTCTTTCCAATAATTATAAATAACCTACTTCTTATTCTTCTGTTACATTTTGTTTCTCCTAACTCTAACCCTAGCCTCCATGCTATTCTTCTTCTTCTTCTTCTTCTTCTTCTTCTTCTTCTTCTTTTTTCTTGTTTTTCTCAAAGCTCCTTATTATCTCTCATTTTAATTTTTTTTCTTTCTCTTCAAATATTCTTCTTCTTCTTCTTCAAATTTACTTCTATTTCAAACTTTCTTCTTTTCAAATCTAGATCTTTTCTTCCGTTTTCAGTTCTTATTTTAATCATTTTTTTTCAATTCTTCTTTTTCAAATCTTCTTTTTCTTTCAAACCTTTTAAAATACATACATTCATATAATAAGGAGGAAAATTAAAGTAAATTGAAATAAAAGAAAAATTACGGAGCAAAGTTAGCAATCAAGAAGAAGCATATGCGTTTTTCACGAGGGAAGGTGGATGTGGCACGGTATTTTATTTTTGTTTTGTTTATTTTTAATTTTTTTTCAATTGCAAATTGTTTAATTGTGATAACTTTCACATACGAACTCCGTTTCACACGAAATTTCTTTTGTTAGGATCGTAATTAAATTCCGGATCTGATGACGCTGGTTTGGATAAATTTAGAGACCGTCAAATTTTGGGTTTAAATCGGATTTACATTCGATTTAAATTCAAAAGGTGAGTGTTTTGACCCACTCACAATTACTAGAAGCTTTTATGTTTGTTAAATAAATTTTAGAAATGAATAGAAATTTATTTATGAGTATTTGGCATGTTTATTTCATTCATATCTGTTGAATTGCATTTTATTAAATTTAACTGTTAATTTAATTGATTTATTGTGTATTAATTGACTGTTGGAAATTTTTGTTGCATATGAATTGCTAGTTAACAGTTGTATAAATTATTACTGAATAAACTGTTAGATTAATAGTTGATAAATTTAATTTGAATAAACTGCCAGTTATCACCTGTTATATATGATCATATATATAATTGTTATTGATTGATATTGATCGATGTTGTGATTGGATGATGGATGTGTTGTTGAATGAATGTTTTATTTGGATATCATTAAACTGCAAGTTAGTATGCATTTACATTTCATTCGGGATTGCGGTTTGAAATGATATACAACCGCAGTTTTATTTTTTTTAAATTGCGGATTGAAATGATAAATATCCGTATCACTTGACCATAGGATAGAAAACTATATACAGGCACCGCGGTCTATATATAACTATTTTTAATGTGATTTCTATGGTTTGGATGGAATACGGTTTATAAAAATCTTAAATTTTATACTGAATAAATGTTTTCTTCCATATTTATATACATATGAAGTTGAAAAATTTGAAATAAAAAGGTGTATAAATCTCTTTATTAAAATGGAAGAAAATTTAGTAAATGGAGTTTGATAATTTATATCCTATGTTTAAATGTTAAGTTGGAAATTTTAAGATATGATATTTATAATTGGATTTTCCCAAAATAAATTAAATGAATATTCTAGTATAACTTGAATTGGAAAATATATATAATTTATTACTAGAAATTTAAGTCTTATAAATTATGGATTCTATGTGAATATTCAAGGCTAATTAATAGAACATTTGATTTGAAAGAATAAAATCCAACTTTAGTTGAAATATTTATACTCAAAATGGATATACGTATATATATGAATTTATTGAAATGGTTTTGGAACTTGAAGCGATATTAAATTTTGGTTTTAACTTTAAATAAAGAAATGTATTGTAAAGCCACGAGAAATATTTCTTTTCAAAGTAACATTTAAGTTAAACCACTTATTTTATATACTGTTGAATATCCAAACCATTTAGTTTTGAAAGTAATGGTTTTAAAAACTATGGATTTCGAAGTATTATGTTGAAAGTTAATATTCAAATATTTGGTTACAAGGAATTACAAATTTTAAAAGTGGCATAATTTTTGGAAAAGGTTTAATATTTGGGAAATGATATCATTGATTTGGGTTTTATAAAATAATATCAAAATGAATCTTTTTGGGTTTTAAAGAAGAAATGATATTGTAATATTATGGTTTTGAAATGGATTATATTCTGGTTTTAAAGTATAAACTATTTTTAAACAACCGCGGTGTTATAATAACGATTGGTTGGCAAAGAGACCGGGATCGGATATGGACATACTCTCTGTCGATACCGAAAACCACTTTGACTAACCGTGTACGCGGTGGAGATTCCAGAATGAAGTAGGTTGGGGCGACGTTTCCTGTAAGGTAAATACGTGGACCCGACTCCCGTGAGTTGGCATAAGGTGGCTAAAACAGGAGCGATTCTCAGGCCAATGAGGTCATTCCTCTGATCGGACGCTTCTCTTCGATATTATACTTTGACTTGGATTGATTCAGTGGCCACTTCTATATTTTGATTTTGGGGAGTTAGTCCGAGGTGGGCGGTAACTGCGGCTACGCGTTTCCACCAGCCTGGATAGCAATTGGTATATCTACCCTGGCATTGCCTAGTTGTGCCGTGTCACCTACCATACCGAGCCTTTACTACGAGTTTCTATTTGTGTCGTACCTATGGAGTATCCTCTGGTAGCCTCCCGATCAGGAGGTATTACGGTACTGTATAGACTATTGGCATTTTACGTGTTAAGATGGAAAATGTAAAGCCTTAACGCTATTTAAAAGTAAGTTTATTTTATAAATAGACACTATTATAATAGCGCAATATACTACATAGTAAATAGTTTAACGGATCCTTAGGAGATGTAAATCCCGAGCATCTCTTGAGTTACTGTACTCATATTTATTTCTGTTTATTTAACTCACATAAGATTTTCTAGTCTGACTCGAGTGTTTTTGTCTTTTCAAATTCGCTTGGGTCAGTCCGAGCGTTTCAGGATAGCAGATTTTAGCATTGGAGGACGAAGACGAAGAATCAGTATTATTTTACATATAGTATTGCACCACACTCTTTCTATTCCGCTGCATTGCTTGTATTGGTATGTGTAACTCTGATATTTATTGTAAAAGAAGAATCAAGCTTTTGTAAACTGTTTATGAAACTGTATATTTGTTATTATATTTTATCCTTCCGCTGTGAGATTCTATTTTCGTTTTATTTCTTCTCTATTTTTCTTATTTACCCTATAACAATCCGCCCTTGCGTATGCTTTGAATTGGGACAAGTGTCGGTTTAAAGTGTGCGAAAAGGCAGGATGTTACATCTGGTATCAGAGCTTTGGTTCAGCGATAAACCTTGGCTTTGTGGGGTTTGACTCTTTGTTAATAGGGTAGAAATATCCTATGGGAGTCGCTGAGTGTATATATATGAGAGAGCGTATTTGTTAGTATTAATAAAAAGATTTTTATATTGTGTTAATCTATTCCGCTTTGTATTTATAAATTCTGGTTGATGCATGGGACGCTATGTCATCAATAGGGATTTCTAAACACTTAATAGGACAGACCGACATAATATTTGTTTTAATATAGGTGATGAAACGACCCGACTTTCCACTCCCGGAAAATCGCATCATTTTTAAGAAAGAAAGGGATAGAAAAGAGAAAAGATAGAGAAGAAGAAAGAAACGACACATCAGAATCTAAACAGCGGAATGAATAAATTATATTAATCACTTAATACTTTACATAGTATCATATACATCAGAGTTACACAGCATAATCAACTCATACTAGACAGTTATAAACACCTGTCTAGTTATACAACTCAATACAACTCAAAAACATCATCTCAGAGAAAACACAGCGGAATATTCTATAGCTATACGCAGAAGCCTCCTGCTCCATTGCTCCTCCACAATTCGTCAAAGCCAACTTAGAAACCTAACCTGAATCCCTTGGCTACTCGTAAAAATTTGAGTACCCAAGAGTTTAAGAAAACAGAATAAACTCCGGGTCAGACATGGGTCTGGTGTGAGTAAACGGTTAAAGTTGCTTAACTTTAAAAACCTTTTGAAAAGAAAGGTATCACGTAAGACTTCCCACACATAAACATGGAAAAGTTTTTACCTTACGCTAACCAAACATTTGATAGGAAATCCGATGATATTATAATAGTGTCTAGGGTTTTCAAATAAATAAGAAATAGCCGAAATTGTTACATGATTAAATTCCAGCTACTAGCCACAAAAGTGGGTAATACAATCAAAACCGTTGGCACTTATTGGATTTTGGATTCCATACAATGGCAGGGCTACTGGGGTACCGCCCGTCACAGTACGTGGCCTAGATCACCGTACCGAGGATTACTCCCTTCATCCCCTGCAACACAAAGCCGGACCCGTTCCTTACTGAACAGTTCCAAATAAGACAACCCCGACGGTTGTAGCTATTCAACCGTCCCACACAGCCGAAATAAAAGGGACCTCTAGACAGGGGTAAATCTTACTCTCCAGTGGGGGCTACCCACGAAGCTTTGCTGCACCTCCCCTGTTTTAGCCATTCCCGGTTGATGAGGCTTGAGGTTACGATTACCTTTAATGAACACATCACTTAGAATGCTCATCGTCCACCTGACGATGTGCTGAAAGCATTCAATCCATACAAGTTCGTTCCGGGTTCGAACGAAACCGAAGGCATTATCTCGTTACACTCATTTTGGAATCACCCTCAGAGTTAACGACAATAACCCTTGCACTCTAAACCACCATCTCGAATCTATAAGGTCTATTCCGTCAACTCATTACGGAATCACCCACAGAGTTATACTGACGTATAGCCCTTACACCTCGAGTCTTCACCAAGCTCCACATAGATTCACGACCTAACGTTATTTGGAATCGATGTGGTTTTCGGATATCCAAATATGGAAACCCGATCCCGGTCTCATCGAAATCCAAAGCGTGTCTTTTAAGTCCAAGTTGTTTTAAAGGTTTTAAAACAATTAAATTCAACTATCTACATATACACAGAATAGATAATTCACAGGCCACAATTGATAATCAACATTATCAAATAACAGGTAATTCATATAATCCATATCATAGTAGATAATCAATATATCAACATCCCAATTGATAATCACAATTCAACCAAGCATTCCTATCATACGACCATACTTATCTCATTACTGAGATCACACAGCATTCAAGACAATCAATGTCATCCAATCATTCATAAGCAATGATTAACTCAAACCATAACATAATTAATTTAAACTGAATTAAATTAACTATCTCTAATTAATTTAAAGTGAATTAAATTAATTATCTAATTACTTAATTAATTTAAAATTAATTAAATTAATTACCTTTATCACAATAAATCTTGCTTAATTAACCATTAATTAAACAAATTAATTAATCATCATTCTAATTAATCAACCTTGAATAATTAACTCTTTAATAAAGTAATTAATCACTAATTATTTTCATTAATCATATCAATTAATGATCCTTAATTAATCATACTTAGATTAATTGCTTTTAATTAATCACTTAAATACAGTAATTAATTATTATTAATTACTTCTTAATTACTTTTAATTACTTTATAAATTCATTGATTTATTACACCAAGTAATAAACCTTTAATTACTTCAACAAGTAATTACCCATTAAAATTTACTTCCCAAATCAGTAATTACCTTATCTCAATTACTTTTGTAATTCATCAATTGCTTATCTTTAAGTAATTAGCCTTACCCAAAACTTATTAAGTAAACATACTTAATCTTTAATCAAGTGATTATATTTAATTAATTAACAAATTAATTAACTTACTTGATTTCAATCATCTCATAAAACAAAATTGAGTAATTTATCCATAATTACTCATTAACCAAATTAATCTTCAATTATCAGATTAATTATCTCCAATTATAAATTAATAAACCTTAATTATTAATCAATTCTTAAACCAAAGTAATTAATCACTAATTACTTTTATAATTAATTAATTAAACTTAATTAACTAATTAATTAACTCTTAATCATTGATTAATAAACTTAATTATTAATTAACAATCTTAATTACAAATTAATTAATCATAAATGAAATTAATTAATCTTTAATTAAAATTAATTAACCTTAAATAAAATTAGTTAATTAATTCTTAATTAACTAGCATTATTCTTTAATTATTAATTAAGAAAACTCATTTAAAAACTTAAATAAAACCTTTATTAATTAATTACTATTTTAATTAACTCTTATTTACTTAGTTAATAAGTAATTATAATTTAATTAATCATTTGTCATTAATTACATCATCATAATTAATAGTTAATTAAATAATTAATTATACTTAATTAATTACTTAATTAACCCCTTTTAAAATAATAATTAAATAAATAAATTATCTTAAAATTTCTTAATTAACTATCTAATTACAAATTATTAATACTTAATTATTATTTAAGATAAAATAATTATCTTAAATAAATCTTGGAAATCTTTAACTTAACGTAATTCATAAATTAAATTAAATTATAAAGAAATCATTAATTACTTTCTTTAATTATTAATTAACAAATCTAATTCCAAGTTAATAAGTTGTCTTAATCTTCAATTGTTAATTAATAATCAACTCCACTAATTAATTGAAATAAAACATTTATTTAAATTCCCTTAATATTCCAAGATAAAATTTGAAATAATATTAAGATTATAACTTTAAGATATTTAAACATTATACAAGTTTATTTATAAAAATAATTCAATTCCCAAAAACAAGAATTTAATTTAACTTAAACTTTTCAAGGTTTAAAACTTATTTAACATTTTAAAACAAAATATCAGATTGAACAAAATGTGGGCTCGACTCATTTTTACAAGAATTCCCAGAACAAAGTACACTTTGTTCTTCTTTCTTATAGTTTCAGTTCAATGTTAATTAGGATTAAAATTTTAAAATCTGTTTAAGTAAAAACTTAAAAACTGTTAAACCAGAACAATTTAACACTGCACATGAAAACCCAGAAACACGCGAGTTTTCCCGAGACTTACCCGAGCCACCACCACTATTACTCGAGTTCCTCTTCGAGTAATCCAACAGAACCCAAACAAAACCCAACAAAGAAAACTGCAGATACCACCAAGACGCCGTGCAACCTGCACCCCTGCCGGCTCCACTCCGACCAACTTCGAATCCACCAGCAAGTCATCAAAGCACCCTACATCCATCTACGACCCACCTAGCAACAACTCATGCCTTGAATCAAAATTTAGAACACCAGGTTGGACAACTCACACCACCATCAGAGAAGAAACCCAAATTCCACGACTTCGATCAACTACAACAGCCACATCTCCGACCATGGTTCCCTGACCCATCACACTATCCTCTCCCAGAATCATATCAAGCTCGATGCAGTAGGGATGATGCAGTGATCGATTTAAAATAGCATTCAAAAACTAGGTTTAAATTAAATCCCTATCAAAATCAATCTCCAAAATGATTTAAAAATCTTTCTGCTATTTTTTCTATACACTCTGATGAATCACCTAACTCCTTGAAGAATCTCAAGTATTCCAGTTAAAAAGATCACCAGTTACAGACCAAAGTCCAATTTGCAGGAAAAACCCAAATTCATACTTTGAATAGTTTTAAAAATTTTGAATTTCCATTCAAAATTCATAATTACCAATGACATTCCCAATTATATAGTTATTACATCAAATTTCAATACTTGGTTTCACACTTTGATATTAATTTGTTCCAGTATTATTGTTTCCAGAGAAATTTACAAAACAAGAACTTAGCTTAATTTCTTTGTTCTTAGTTTATGCTTAACTAACTTATTTTTTTTTGAATCTGTATTTTAACTAGTTGTTTTAAACAAAAAATAGTTTGAAGTTTAGATTTAAACTTCATTCTGCAGTAAATAAAAACAGAGAGTTATTTATGCAACAAGCATACACAGGTTTCAAGCATAACAAACATAATAACACATATTTATACAGAGGTAAACATATATGTATGTAACATCTTCACAAACTTATAGCAACAGCTAATAACTAATTAAGTTTTAGTAAAAAGTTTACTCACCTTTATCTGTAGAAAGCAGAGAACTTGAAAAAGAACAGGAAGCCTTTGAAACAGAAATGCTTCATGTTTGCATTTTGAAACTTGCTATGCTTGAATTTTGTTTTGAAATGGCTGTGGCTTATAAAACTGGAGTGCTTGCTTCAGGATGCAAATCTGAAGATATTTCCTTGTTTTGAAATTTTGTTACAGACTAACTTGCTTTAAAATTTTTTTGAAATGCTTTGAAAACTTGGCCACTGGAAACTGAATTGCTGTGAGCATTTGGATTTACTTGCATGCATTAGTAGATTGATGCAGACAATGGATTGGAGACATGTATGCACTAGGAAGATGATGCAGACTTCCAAAATGTTGCACTGCATATTTATTTGAGAGGAGTGTTTAAATTTGAGGAGTGTTTCAGGTTTTCTGCTGAGCATTTGTTTGAGGAAATGATAACAGGCTTTGAGCATAAAGGTTTCAGATTTATGTATTCTCTGGTTTTGGGAAGTAGGAGTGAAGATGCATGAAAATTTTAGGTTTCTCTTAGAATTGGATTTAGATTTTTAAAGAAAAAGGAATGAAGAGAAAGAATGTTGGTTTATATAAATGTTAATTTCAGATTTTATAAATTAAAAAAAGAAAATTTTAAACAAAATGGACACTTGTCTCAACTTTGCATTAATGTTGTAACACTTGTTAAAATAGTGATTTAGAAACTTAACACATGTCTAATGTATTTTTATATTATTAATAAGTGATTTTTAAAGGCTTTTAAATTAGTTTCCTAATTACTAATTTGTTTTCTTCTTAGTTTGAAAATGCTTTTCTAGTTAAATTCCTAGTTAACAAATATACTTATACATTTATAAATGTATTCTAAATTTATATAAGATACAATCTTTAAAAAGAAATGAAACCAATATGATTTAAATAAAATTTATACACAATATTTCAAACTTATTTTAAAATGTTATTTCCAAGCCTTGTATTCAATGAACACATACAATTCAAATTTATATTCATTTCCAAAGTCTAATTTTAAAATCAAATCTAAAATAATTTTAAATAAATATAAACATCTATTTTAAAATTAGCTCATAATTATTTTCAAATAATAAATCCTATTTTAAAATCAATTTAAAATACACAAATTTAAATACTTATAAATTTTGAAAACAATATACCAATTTAGAATTTATTCACACAAATAAAATAATTAATCTTATTTTAAAACCAATTTATAACCATAATTAAAATATTACTTATGTAATTTATCTGTGAAAATAACAATTTTATCAATTCAAATAAATTAAATTAAGAGATTATCAGCATTCTAAACTCCTGGAAATTCCGGGATATTACAATCTTCCCCCCTTAATAGAATTTCGTCCTCGAAATTTAAAACAAAGATAATCCAATGTTTAAATTTTATTTTCCACCAATTCAAACATACATACAGCCATACACTATCAATCAAACAAACAATTCCATCCAAACAACCAAATTAAATAAATAACACTAGCTATCCGGACACAGATCCGGATAAACTTCCTAAATTATCTCGAGTTTCCCCAGTATAGACACAGGGATACTCGCTCTACTAAATCCAAACTAGCTATACCTATAAGCTACTGAGTTCCCACTCAGCTAGATCTATAATCTACACAAGATACCAGACCATAGACAAGTCTGATCAACATCTAAAACTTCACAGAACTACTGGTCTCAAAACCAGTGATGACCAAACACGTACTCCCTCAGAGATACGTGAAATATCTTGAATTCCAGTCTTCCAAACTGGCAATTCAACTCTACAAACCAAAGCACTGATCTCAACAAAACTTAGAAGAATCCAATACCTCGGAGATCACCTCAAATCTTACCAATATCTTAATGCTCCCTTTACCCGAGAAAATCTCAACAACATCGAAGTCTCCAACTTCGAATTCCAAATTCTTCCGCTACTAAGCCTCAAAACTTACTGGATGATCCGGACTGCCTACAGATCCTTCCTGATCAGCTCAACCCTTGCTGATACTTCTACAAACAACTGGATCAACTCACCATCTGATCCTCACAAGATCAATCCAAAAATCAAAACCAAATTATACTATCAATAGTAGAAAACAACTTCTCCCATCTATAAAAGAAAGAATAGAATCACTCGCCAACTTGCGTCAAATTCTGAATATTCCAATAGAAACTCTCTAATCCAAAATACTGCAACATCCAGTTGCTTCTACTTAAGAATAACAGCCACCATGCTTCCGCTGCACAACTCTGATCTGGAGCAGATGAAAATGCAGACTGAACAGTACATCCCAATAAAAAGGTTCAACATGAGTCCCAAGAAATACAGAGCCGCTTCACCCAACAATCAATCCTTGGAAACAATCTTCTATCCAACTGAATCACCGGTAGCACTCCTGACATCAAGTCGATTCAGAATTCAAACTCCAATGCGGGTAAAATCTATAACTTCCCTGAAGATATATCTAGAAAAATCTTCAGCAATCCCAAAACTCCTTCATCCTCTAGATATGCCACAAATCCAAGCAAAGACTATCTAAGATAATCACCAAACCATCGCAAGTCACTTTTGCGATCAGCCAATCCAATATCCAAGATACTGTTCTCTCTCCACTAATCAGAACAGTTTAAACTTAATTAGCCAACCCATCGAAGAAACGGGTCCACTAATCTGCTTCTAAACTCCATTCCAGAAAACTGCTAAACCAAAAAGATCTCTTGCCAACACCGAGAACACCCCCAAACTGCCCTGCTAACACAGATGCCAAAGACTTCTTATCCAGAGTTCTCTGAGAAACTCGGACCTCTAACTAAACACATACACCCTACTGAACTCAGCTACAACACCGAAGCAAACACACTTCATTAAACTTGCTTCGAAAGAAAACATCTTCAGAGACATCCATAGTCACTGCATCTCATCACGCAGCTATTACTTCCTGTGGTATCAAAATACCCTCACTTACTTCTGTCCAACCAACAGATCCAATTCTCAAAAATCCTCTCTCACGAGCGCAATCAAACTTACACTTCAAAGATGAACTCCGAACCTTAACAGGTTTCCTTCAGAGATCAATGAAATCCTTACACCAAACTACAAAGGTTACTCGAGACGGTATTAGGTCTATGGTCTCGACAAATACACTTCCAATCCTCAAACATTCAAACTCCAACCAATGGTAGTTGTGTTACACACACCACTACCTCATCTACCTTTATAACTTACATTGGAAAACCCGAACAGGTAACCCAAATAGATAGGTAGAAAAATATATATAAATATATAAAAAATTACAAATACGCTCTCTCAAGAAAGACACCACTACAGAGCCTAGGTATTCACTCAACCTAACGCTCTGATACCAAGTGAAACGACCCGACTTTCCACTCCCGGAAAATCGCATCATTTTTAAGAAAGAAAGGGATAGAAAAGAGAAAAGATAGAGAAGAAGAAAGAAACGACACATCAGAATCTAAACAGCGGAATGAATAAATTATATTAATCACTTAATACTTTACATAGTATCATATACATCAGAGTTACACAGCATAATCAACTCATACTAGACAGTTATAAACACCTGTCTAGTTATACAACTCAATACAACTCAAAAACATCATCTCAGAGAAAACACAGCGGAATATTCTATAGCTATACGCAGAAGCCTCCTGCTCCATTGCTCCTCCACAATTCGTCAAAGCCAACTTAGAAACCTAACCTGAATCCCTTGGCTACTCGTAAAAATTTGAGTACCCAAGAGTTTAAGAAAACAGAATAAACTCCGGGTCAGACATGGGTCTGGTGTGAGTAAACGGTTAAAGTTGCTTAACTTTAAAAACCTTTTGAAAAGAAAGGTATCACGTAAGACTTCCCACACATAAACATGGAAAAGTTTTTACCTTACGCTAACCAAACATTTGATAGGAAATCCGATGATATTATAATAGTGTCTAGGGTTTTCAAATAAATAAGAAATAGCCGAAATTGTTACATGATTAAATTCCAGCTACTAGCCACAAAAGTGGGTAATACAATCAAAACCGTTGGCACTTATTGGATTTTGGATTCCATACAATGGCAGGGCTACTGGGGTACCGCCCGTCACAGTACGTGGCCTAGATCACCGTACCGAGGATTACTCCCTTCATCCCCTGCAACACAAAGCCGGACCCGTTCCTTACTGAACAGTTCCAAATAAGACAACCCCGACGGTTGTAGCTATTCAACCGTCCCACACAGCCGAAATAAAAGGGACCTCTAGACAGGGGTAAATCTTACTCTCCAGTGGGGGCTACCCACGAAGCTTTGCTGCACCTCCCCTGTTTTAGCCATTCCCGGTTGATGAGGCTTGAGGTTACGATTACCTTTAATGAACACATCACTTAGAATGCTCATCGTCCACCTGACGATGTGCTGAAAGCATTCAATCCATACAAGTTCGTTCCGGGTTCGAACGAAACCGAAGGCATTATCTCGTTACACTCATTTTGGAATCACCCTCAGAGTTAACGACAATAACCCTTGCACTCTAAACCACCATCTCGAATCTATAAGGTCTATTCCGTCAACTCATTACGGAATCACCCACAGAGTTATACTGACGTATAGCCCTTACACCTCGAGTCTTCACCAAGCTCCACATAGATTCACGACCTAACGTTATTTGGAATCGATGTGGTTTTCGGATATCCAAATATGGAAACCCGATCCCGGTCTCATCGAAATCCAAAGCGTGTCTTTTAAGTCCAAGTTGTTTTAAAGGTTTTAAAACAATTAAATTCAACTATCTACATATACACAGAATAGATAATTCACAGGCCACAATTGATAATCAACATTATCAAATAACAGGTAATTCATATAATCCATATCATAGTAGATAATCAATATATCAACATCCCAATTGATAATCACAATTCAACCAAGCATTCCTATCATACGACCATACTTATCTCATTACTGAGATCACACAGCATTCAAGACAATCAATGTCATCCAATCATTCATAAGCAATGATTAACTCAAACCATAACATAATTAATTTAAACTGAATTAAATTAACTATCTCTAATTAATTTAAAGTGAATTAAATTAATTATCTAATTACTTAATTAATTTAAAATTAATTAAATTAATTACCTTTATCACAATAAATCTTGCTTAATTAACCATTAATTAAACAAATTAATTAATCATCATTCTAATTAATCAACCTTGAATAATTAACTCTTTAATAAAGTAATTAATCACTAATTATTTTCATTAATCATATCAATTAATGATCCTTAATTAATCATACTTAGATTAATTGCTTTTAATTAATCACTTAAATACAGTAATTAATTATTATTAATTACTTCTTAATTACTTTTAATTACTTTATAAATTCATTGATTTATTACACCAAGTAATAAACCTTTAATTACTTCAACAAGTAATTACCCATTAAAATTTACTTCCCAAATCAGTAATTACCTTATCTCAATTACTTTTGTAATTCATCAATTGCTTATCTTTAAGTAATTAGCCTTACCCAAAACTTATTAAGTAAACATACTTAATCTTTAATCAAGTGATTATATTTAATTAATTAACAAATTAATTAACTTACTTGATTTCAATCATCTCATAAAACAAAATTGAGTAATTTATCCATAATTACTCATTAACCAAATTAATCTTCAATTATCAGATTAATTATCTCCAATTATAAATTAATAAACCTTAATTATTAATCAATTCTTAAACCAAAGTAATTAATCACTAATTACTTTTATAATTAATTAATTAAACTTAATTAACTAATTAATTAACTCTTAATCATTGATTAATAAACTTAATTATTAATTAACAATCTTAATTACAAATTAATTAATCATAAATGAAATTAATTAATCTTTAATTAAAATTAATTAACCTTAAATAAAATTAGTTAATTAATTCTTAATTAACTAGCATTATTCTTTAATTATTAATTAAGAAAACTCATTTAAAAACTTAAATAAAACCTTTATTAATTAATTACTATTTTAATTAACTCTTATTTACTTAGTTAATAAGTAATTATAATTTAATTAATCATTTGTCATTAATTACATCATCATAATTAATAGTTAATTAAATAATTAATTATACTTAATTAATTACTTAATTAACCCCTTTTAAAATAATAATTAAATAAATAAATTATCTTAAAATTTCTTAATTAACTATCTAATTACAAATTATTAATACTTAATTATTATTTAAGATAAAATAATTATCTTAAATAAATCTTGGAAATCTTTAACTTAACGTAATTCATAAATTAAATTAAATTATAAAGAAATCATTAATTACTTTCTTTAATTATTAATTAACAAATCTAATTCCAAGTTAATAAGTTGTCTTAATCTTCAATTGTTAATTAATAATCAACTCCACTAATTAATTGAAATAAAACATTTATTTAAATTCCCTTAATATTCCAAGATAAAATTTGAAATAATATTAAGATTATAACTTTAAGATATTTAAACATTATACAAGTTTATTTATAAAAATAATTCAATTCCCAAAAACAAGAATTTAATTTAACTTAAACTTTTCAAGGTTTAAAACTTATTTAACATTTTAAAACAAAATATCAGATTGAACAAAATGTGGGCTCGACTCATTTTTACAAGAATTCCCAGAACAAAGTACACTTTGTTCTTCTTTCTTATAGTTTCAGTTCAATGTTAATTAGGATTAAAATTTTAAAATCTGTTTAAGTAAAAACTTAAAAACTGTTAAACCAGAACAATTTAACACTGCACATGAAAACCCAGAAACACGCGAGTTTTCCCGAGACTTACCCGAGCCACCACCACTATTACTCGAGTTCCTCTTCGAGTAATCCAACAGAACCCAAACAAAACCCAACAAAGAAAACTGCAGATACCACCAAGACGCCGTGCAACCTGCACCCCTGCCGGCTCCACTCCGACCAACTTCGAATCCACCAGCAAGTCATCAAAGCACCCTACATCCATCTACGACCCACCTAGCAACAACTCATGCCTTGAATCAAAATTTAGAACACCAGGTTGGACAACTCACACCACCATCAGAGAAGAAACCCAAATTCCACGACTTCGATCAACTACAACAGCCACATCTCCGACCATGGTTCCCTGACCCATCACACTATCCTCTCCCAGAATCATATCAAGCTCGATGCAGTAGGGATGATGCAGTGATCGATTTAAAATAGCATTCAAAAACTAGGTTTAAATTAAATCCCTATCAAAATCAATCTCCAAAATGATTTAAAAATCTTTCTGCTATTTTTTCTATACACTCTGATGAATCACCTAACTCCTTGAAGAATCTCAAGTATTCCAGTTAAAAAGATCACCAGTTACAGACCAAAGTCCAATTTGCAGGAAAAACCCAAATTCATACTTTGAATAGTTTTAAAAATTTTGAATTTCCATTCAAAATTCATAATTACCAATGACATTCCCAATTATATAGTTATTACATCAAATTTCAATACTTGGTTTCACACTTTGATATTAATTTGTTCCAGTATTATTGTTTCCAGAGAAATTTACAAAACAAGAACTTAGCTTAATTTCTTTGTTCTTAGTTTATGCTTAACTAACTTATTTTTTTTTGAATCTGTATTTTAACTAGTTGTTTTAAACAAAAAATAGTTTGAAGTTTAGATTTAAACTTCATTCTGCAGTAAATAAAAACAGAGAGTTATTTATGCAACAAGCATACACAGGTTTCAAGCATAACAAACATAATAACACATATTTATACAGAGGTAAACATATATGTATGTAACATCTTCACAAACTTATAGCAACAGCTAATAACTAATTAAGTTTTAGTAAAAAGTTTACTCACCTTTATCTGTAGAAAGCAGAGAACTTGAAAAAGAACAGGAAGCCTTTGAAACAGAAATGCTTCATGTTTGCATTTTGAAACTTGCTATGCTTGAATTTTGTTTTGAAATGGCTGTGGCTTATAAAACTGGAGTGCTTGCTTCAGGATGCAAATCTGAAGATATTTCCTTGTTTTGAAATTTTGTTACAGACTAACTTGCTTTAAAATTTTTTTGAAATGCTTTGAAAACTTGGCCACTGGAAACTGAATTGCTGTGAGCATTTGGATTTACTTGCATGCATTAGTAGATTGATGCAGACAATGGATTGGAGACATGTATGCACTAGGAAGATGATGCAGACTTCCAAAATGTTGCACTGCATATTTATTTGAGAGGAGTGTTTAAATTTGAGGAGTGTTTCAGGTTTTCTGCTGAGCATTTGTTTGAGGAAATGATAACAGGCTTTGAGCATAAAGGTTTCAGATTTATGTATTCTCTGGTTTTGGGAAGTAGGAGTGAAGATGCATGAAAATTTTAGGTTTCTCTTAGAATTGGATTTAGATTTTTAAAGAAAAAGGAATGAAGAGAAAGAATGTTGGTTTATATAAATGTTAATTTCAGATTTTATAAATTAAAAAAAGAAAATTTTAAACAAAATGGACACTTGTCTCAACTTTGCATTAATGTTGTAACACTTGTTAAAATAGTGATTTAGAAACTTAACACATGTCTAATGTATTTTTATATTATTAATAAGTGATTTTTAAAGGCTTTTAAATTAGTTTCCTAATTACTAATTTGTTTTCTTCTTAGTTTGAAAATGCTTTTCTAGTTAAATTCCTAGTTAACAAATATACTTATACATTTATAAATGTATTCTAAATTTATATAAGATACAATCTTTAAAAAGAAATGAAACCAATATGATTTAAATAAAATTTATACACAATATTTCAAACTTATTTTAAAATGTTATTTCCAAGCCTTGTATTCAATGAACACATACAATTCAAATTTATATTCATTTCCAAAGTCTAATTTTAAAATCAAATCTAAAATAATTTTAAATAAATATAAACATCTATTTTAAAATTAGCTCATAATTATTTTCAAATAATAAATCCTATTTTAAAATCAATTTAAAATACACAAATTTAAATACTTATAAATTTTGAAAACAATATACCAATTTAGAATTTATTCACACAAATAAAATAATTAATCTTATTTTAAAACCAATTTATAACCATAATTAAAATATTACTTATGTAATTTATCTGTGAAAATAACAATTTTATCAATTCAAATAAATTAAATTAAGAGATTATCAGCATTCTAAACTCCTGGAAATTCCGGGATATTACAGGTGAATGAAAGAATTTTGCCTATTATATTTTCTATATATAAAAATATTTTTATAAAGATATATATATATATATATATATATTTGGTTGCTATAGATTGGGTGTTAGGAAAAAAAAATATTTTATAATAAATTGAAGCTAAGTTGAAATTATAATAAATCAAATGGGAGATTTTAGAACTTAAGTCCGGGATTTTGAAAATCTGCTTTCAAAGGATTTATGAAATATAATGATTTGGTTTATAACTATTTTCTTATATAAATATTTAGTATAATTTGGAAGAATTGTTTTAAAGAAGATTTTGGAGAGAATAAATTTTGTACTTTTCTCTCTGTCGCTGGAAAATAATTTCGGTGATGGCGGCCGCATCATCGACTTTCATTTTCGAGTTTCGAAGGGAAAAGGCCACAGTAGTAAATTCTACTGCAGATTTATTTTGAAATTTTCTAAATTTTTTTTTCTTTTATTGTTCTAACTATAATTAGAGATATTGAGTTGTAAGAACTTATTTATCTATTATTTTGAAATAAATTGAAATCTGACCCAGAACCCAATTCTAAAATTCTCCATTAATTAATTAATTAATTGTTAAATTGTAGTGAAATAAAAGTTAAGTAATAAATGAATTGAAACCTCTAATTTAAATAAGAGAATAATTGCATAGTTATAAAGAGGAATTTGCATACATATGAGACAAAGAGAAATATGGATAAACATCAAATTTAATTTAGAGAATTGAGATTCAACTTGTATAAGTTCAATTGCAATTTCCTTAACATAAATAACTTACCCAAATATAAAAGTTGAAGTGTTAAATGAGAAACTGGAATTGAATATTTTACAAGTAGGAATTTAGGAAAAATGAAGTATTCAATAAATTACTGTTATAATAAGAATTTAATGGTATAAACTTAGGTTATAATTGAAATTTTACTGAAAAGGGTTAAGAATTATTAATAGATGATATGAACCTAAGTATATAAAATGAAATTCAAAATAAGAATTGATTGTATGATTATTGACTTAAGTATGTTTTAATTTTCCCTATTCTAATATAATGGAAAATAGGAAAAATTAAATGACTGCAATTCATAGTTAATGGATAAATAAAAACTTCCACTTATAAGAATGAATGTTAGCAGATTAAGAATTTAAGGGAAATCTTACAAGTGAAGAGTAAGGAAATGAAGATATTCAAAATATTTGTTGTTATTAATGAGAATTTATTTTATAAACTTAGGTAATAAAAGGAAACTTAAGTAATAAAAGGAAATACAAATATAATGAATTTTGGGATAATTGGAAAATAAAACTTGTAAGAACAAAGAAATCCCTCATAAATGAAGGGAAGAAAATCAAACCACTGAAGTATGAAATAAATGTATAATAAGCTATTTTGGTGTTGATTTGAATTGTTTGGTTGATGTATGGTTGTTGGGTAAGGAATTTTGAAGTTGTTGGATGGAGAAATAATCTATCTTTGTTCCATCTAAGACTGTTGAGTAAAGGATGCACTTGATAGTTATTTTACATTTCGTACAATTTCGGAATTTGAACCTAACAACTAATTGTTTGTTTGATTGAATGATTTTGTTTGCGGTGTGTGCTGTTTGTTAAAATGTATGGTTGTTGCATTTGATTGGATATGAATGATTGAATCCACTAGAATAGTTCATTTTAAAATAAATATTTAACCTTTTAGGCTTATAAGAAAATACAGGTTATGGAAGCAACTGCTACTGCTTTTGGTTCCAAAATAAAAAAACGTATAGTGTCCGACAAATAGGTACGTTTCCGGATTTCGAATAAAGCGCTATTTTATATATTTTCCCGTGTTGGGATATTTTATTTGGATAATATGTGTAATATATTTGTATATTTGGATATTATATTTTCTCCAGAGTCCCTCCGTACAAAGGAGACTTTGCCAAAATTTTCAGGAAATTTTGGACTTAGAATTTTGTGAAAGTATTTTTCCAACTTTAATAATTCAAGTATTAAAGGATATAATGATTATAAAACAAGTATATTTCATTAAAGGAAATTAATCCAGTAAAATATTGTTTATAAGTTAATATTTGAAATAAGATGCACTGTAAATCTTCCTCCTCCCTTCTTTTTCCTTTTCGGGGACGAAAAGTTTTGAGTGGGGGAGATTGTAACGACCCGTTAAATTTATGATATTTAATAAAATGAATTAATATAATTTCTAATTTGGTTAAGAATAAATGTAGAAATTTGGTATAGTGGTTGCAATTTAGTGTAACTATAAAATTTTATGATAATAGATGTGGATAATGTAAATTTTCACAACTTGATTTAAAGTAATTTTGAAGAAACAAATAAATGTTGAATTTGTGAATGTTAGTATAAATATTAACTTAAATGGTGTTCATTAATACAAAGATGTAATTAGTGTAGATAGTAATAATTTATGCCTGTAGTGAAAGGAAAAGAAAACTAATAGAAACATAAAATTTATTTTATGTAAACAAAAGTATAGTTTTGAACAAACTTATGAAAATTGATAGAAACAGTGTTTGTAATCAGTTTGGTTATTTTATATTTGAAAGATAGAGATGTGTAAATACGTTAATTAATTTAAAATGGGAAGGAATGGTAGAATGAAAAGAATATATATAATAATAAGCATTTGATTCAATTAAGGGAATTAAATTATAATAAATGGTCATTTAATAAATGCAACGTTTGTGAGAAATCATAATAGTTGTGTAAAATGTGTACAAACTTGGATTTGGAAGTTTATTGGATTTATAACGGTTTTGTTATTAAGTGTATGAGTTTAAAAGTTATTCCCTTTTGTAAAGTAATAGAAGAATGCATAAAGATATAAACAGGGCTTAATAGAATTAACACTTAATGAATTGAATAAATTACCCATTTATGAAGATATGTATAGTGGACTATAAATGGCCTAAGCAAATATAAAATGGAATAATCATTGAGATTTGTACTATGAAAATAAATAGTAACATTTATTTGCAGGGAATAAAAGACTATTTAGGTGACTAGAATTTGGAGTAATGACTATTGTATGTTACCTACCCTTGTTTCTTGTTAATGTGAAAATGTGGATGCGGTGAGATCTTAAGTGATAATAACCTTGTTAGGCAAGTGATAACGGAATTTTGTGTATATGTAATATTTACTGGTGTGTCAAGTAATAAACACATAGATGCAAGAAAACGAAAGTTGGTAGCAATCTATATATGTTATTTATCTTACTTAGTATATTAAATAAGGTTTGGAATTCAAATTTTAATTAAAGGAGTTGGTAGCACGTTAGTAGGAAATGATTGTAAGGGTGGGATAACAACTACTATAAACTACCTAATTTAAATGAGTCAATGAACTTATTTGAAATAACGTTCATCTAAATATGAGTAATTAAAATGGCGGGGTCAACAATAAACGTTACTTTAGAATTAATTTATATTTTAACGGAAGTGTGAAAGTAAAGCAATAGAAGCGTAAACTTATCAAGGTAGAATTTAGTAGTGTAATGAAAAAATGTTAAGAATGTTATAGTATAATGATTGATTGGAAATCAAAATTTACTTGTTTGAATGTAACTTTAGGGAAATTGGATTTAATTAAAATAAAAAGGAAGAAAAAAATTTGGATGAAATTTAATGTTGGAATATTATGTAAATATAAACTTAGATAAAATTTAAGGATATCTACGTAATAGAGTGTAAAACCAATGTTAATTTCATCTATTTAATACTAATAGGTTAATAGTAGAATGAAGAGTAAATTTAATGTTAAGTTAATATGAATTAAGGTAATATTGGTGAATAATGTGAATTTTCTTCATAATATGATAAGTTGTAGAATACAACGTAAACTTTAGTATAACCTTTGGATTGAAAACATTGTTAAGGGTTACCTGTTAAATTTGGATGGAATTGGCAATAAATGTTACACTTATGGGTAAGGAAATAAAAATGTCCAGAATTTGAGTATATTAAGAAATGGGGATTGAAATTGAAATCTTGCAACGAATCTAATAATACGTTACATAAGTGCTAAATTAAGGTAACATTTGGAAAATATGATAATGATTTTCAAATTGAACAAGTTGTGGAATTAATATTAGTAAAGAAGAATGAGGGAAGAATAATTTGAAAACATAGCAATAGATATTAATGTAAGGTTACCTTAAATAAGTTAAGGCAAACCAATGGAGAATTATATAGATACCTTTATAATATGATGTTTGTGTGTGAAGGAAATGGGAATAAAGTTATTAATAATTTGGAATTTTATTTATGGTAAAAAGTTTATTTGCAATCAAATGAGTTGGAATGGAAATCAAATCTATTTATCTAATTGGATTTAAGTGAGAGTATAAGAGTATATGATTTAATAATTTGATTTATTGCGAATAATTGTAATTTAATTTGGTAATTGGAGAAATGATTAATGATTGAATTAACATAGAACTTGTTGTTAGTTATTAAAATTGTTTAAGAAATCAAAGGAGAGAAATTTTATAAAATTTTAAATTTTGTAATTGGATTGGCTAAAGTGGGAAAGTGGAATTAATCAACGTTGTTACTTTTATCTCCTTCCCTATTAGATCCTTATGTGATTGCATCCACATTTATTGTTGATTATTCCTATATATTGTCACCAATTAATCGTACTTGATGTATGTTTAGCAATTTTGTCACACAGTTAAAGTATGAATATATATATGATGTATTCAAACTTTTCTGTATCTAGCACTTAATTAATTTAGAATCAAACTAACGAAACGTGTCATTTATTTTGTCCCTCCATATTCATTCCCTTTCTAATAAATAATTACCTCTTTTGAATACCTGCTACTTTTAAAAAGGTTGTTCATATTTACTTTATTTCTTTCCAATAATTATAAATAACCTACTTCTTATTCTTCTGTTACATTTTGTTTCTCCTAACTCTAACCCTAGCCTCCATGCTATTCTTCTTCTTCTTCTTCTTCTTCTTCTTTTTTCTTGTTTTTCTCAAAGCTCCTTATTATCTCTCATTTTAATTTTTTTTCTTTCTCTTCAAATATTCTTCTTCTTCTTCTTCAAATTTACTTCTATTTCAAACTTTCTTCTTTTCAAATCTAGATCTTCTCTTCCGTTTTCAGTTCTTATTTTAATCATTTTTTTTCAATTCTTCTTTTTCAAATCTTCTTTTTCTTTCAAACCTTTTAAAATACATACATTCATATAATAAGGAGGAAAATTAAAGTAAATCGAAATAAAAGAAAAATTACGGAACAAAGTTAGCAATCAAGAAGAAGCATATGCGTTTTTCACGAGGGAAGGTGGATGTGGCACGGTATTTTATTTTTGTTTTGTTTATTTTTAATTTTTTTTCAATTGCAAATTGTTTAATTGTGATAACTTTCACATACGAACTCCGTTTCACACGAAATTTCTTTTGTTAGGATCGTAATTAAATTCCGGATCTGATGACGCTGGTTTGGATAAATTTAGAGACCGTCAAATTTTGGGTTTAAATCGGATTTACATTCGATTTAAATTCAAAAGGTGAGTGTTTTGACCCACTCACAATTACTAGAAGCTTTTATGTTTGTTAAATAAATTTTAGAAATGAATAGAAATTTATTTATGAGTATTTGGCATGTTTATTTCATTCATATCTGTTGAATTGCATTTTATTAAATTTAACTGTTAATTTAATTGATTTATTGTGTATTAATTGACTGTTGGAAATTTTTGTTGCATATGAATTGCTAGTTAACAGTTGTATAAATTATTACTGAATAAACTGTTAGATTAATAGTTGATAAATTTAATTTGAATAAACTGCCAGTTATCACCTGTTATATATGATCATATATATAATTGTTATTGATTGATATTGATCGATGTTGTGATTGGATGATGGATGTGTTGTTGAATGAATGTTTTATTTGGATATCATTAAACTGCAAGTTAGTATGCATTTACATTTCATTCGAGATTGCGGTTTGAAATGATATACAACCGCAGTTTTATTTTTTTAAATTGCGGATTGAAATGATAAATATCCGTATCACTTGACCATAGGATAGAAAACTATATACAGGCACCGCGGTCTATATATAACTATTTTTAATGTGATTTCTATGGTTTGGATGGAATACGGTTTATAAAAATCTTAAATTTTATACTGAATAAATGTTTTCTTCCATATTTATATATATATGAAGTTGAAAAATTTGAAATAAAAAGGTGTTTAAATCTCTTTATTAAAATGGAAGAAAATTTAGTAAATGGAGTTTGATAATTTATATCCTATGTTTAAATGTTAAGTTGGAAATTTTAAGATATGATATTTATAATTGGATTTTCCCAAAATAAATTAAATGAATATTCTAGTATAACTTGAATTGGAAAATATATATAATTTATTACTAGAAATTTAAGTCTTATAAATTATGGATTCTATGTGAATATTCAAGGCTAATTAATAGAACATTTGATTTGAAAGAATAAAATCCAACTTTAGTTGAAATATTTGTACTCAAAATGGATATACGTATATATATGAATTTATTGAAATGGTTTTGGAACTTGAAGCGATATTAAATTTTGGTTTTAACTTTAAATAAAGAAATGTATTGTAAAGCCACGAGAAATATTTCTTTTCAAAGTAACATTTAAGTTAAACCACTTATTTTATATACTGTTGAATATCCAAACCATTTAGTTTTGAAAGTAATGGTTTTAAAAACTATGGATTTCGAAGTATTATGTTGAAAGTTAATATTCAAATATTTGGTTACAAGGAATTATAAATTTTAAAAGTGGCATAATTTTTGGAAAAGATTTAATATTTGGGAAATGATATCATTGATTTGGGTTTTATAAAATAATATCAAAATGAATCTTTTTGGGTTTTAAAGAAGAAATGATATTGTAATATTATGGTTTTGAAATGGATTATATTCTGGTTTTAAAGTATAAACTATTTTTAAATAACCGCGGTGTTATAATAACGATTGGTTGGCAAAGAGACCGGGATCGGATATGGACATACTCTCTGTCGATACCGAAAACCACTTTGACTAACCGTGTACGCGGTGGAGATTCCAGAATGAAGTAGGTTGGGGCGACGTTTTCTGTAAGGTAAATACGTGGACCCGACTCCCGTGAGTTGGCATAAGGTGGCTAAAACAGGAGCGATTCTCAGGCCAATGAGGTCATTCCTCTGATCGGACGCTCCTCTTCGATATTATACTTTGACTTGGATTGATTCAGTGGCCACTTCTATATTTTGATTTTGGGGAGTTAGTCCAGGGTGGGCGGTAACTGCGGCTACGCGTTTCCACCAGCCTGGATAGCAATTGGTATATCTACCCTGGCATTGCCTAGTTGTGCCGTGTCACCTACCATACCGAGCCTTTACTACGATTTTCTATTTGTGTCGTACCTATGGAGTATCCTCTGGTAGCCTCCCGATCAGGAGGTATTACGGTACTGTATAGACTATTGGCATTTTACGTGTTAAGGTGGAAAATGTAAAGCCTTAACGCTATTTAAAAGTAAGTTTATTTTATAAATAGACACTATTATAATAGCGCAATATACTACATAGTAAATAGTTTAACGGATCCTTAGGAGATGTAAATCCCGAGCATCTCTTGAGTTACTGTACTCATATTTATTTCTGTTTATTTAACTCACATAAGATTTTCTAGTCTGACTCGAGTGTTTTTGTCTTTTCAAATTCGCTTGGGTCAGTCCGAGCGTTTCAGGATAGCAGATTTTAGCATTGGAGGACGAAGACGAAGAATCAGTATTATTTTACATATAGTATTGCACCACACTCTTTCTATTCCGCTGCATTGCTTGTATTGGTATGTGTAACTCTGATATTTATTGTAAAAGAAGAATCAAGCTTTTGTAAACTGTTTATGAAACTGTATATTTGTTATTATATTTTATCCTTCCGCTGTGAGATTCTATTTTCGTTTTATTTCTTCTCTATTTTTCTTATTTACCCCATAACAATCCGCCCTTGCGTATGCTTTGAATTGGGACAAGTGTCGGTTTAAAGTGTGCGAAAAGGCAGGATGTTACACTTTTTCTCGGGTGTTTAACCCTTTCGATAATTTAATGGTCTTGCAGGTTCATGGGTAGGAATAGATATAGGTAGATTTGACGATGCAGATGATAGAGTTTAAAAGCTGATAGATGAGTAGGATGATCTATCTGATGAATTATGTGGTGAAGACATTTTGATTTTGAAAGAAAGTTTTTAGAAGTTTACGTAGTGGAGAAAGTAACAAATGTGTTTGAGACATAAATTTCTTTTGATGGAGTAAGGAGAGCTGAGAACTGAATTATATAGGAGGCAATGCAGTTAGAAAATGATGGTTGAATGTGCAGATTGAAAAATTAAGGAAGAGAATGAACCAAAAAGTTTGTGGCTGAAATTTTGTCTTTAAAAAATAGAAAATATAAAGAAACAGATGTATAAGGTGTAGATGTGAAATATTGAATGGCCAGGTGGTAAAGGCATAGACTTATCAAACCCGAGGTGCAGAGTTCGAGTACCAAAATTTTATTTTATTTTATTTTAGACTAATTAGTAATTTTTATAATTCTGTTAAAGAAATTATACCTAGTTCTCTTCTTAACCTTATAAAACAATTTTCATTGAGAGGTTTAGTGGAAATATCAGTTAATTGATTTTCAGAATTTACAAATTCTAAATTTATTATATCCTTTTCAATATTATCACGAAGAAAATGATGACGAATGTCAATATGTTTAGTTCGTGAGTAATTGACAGGATTTTTAGATAAATTTATTGCACTAGTGTTATCATGATATATTATAGACTTATTTAGTTTTATATCAAAATCTTGTAATGTTTGTTGCATGTAGATTACTTGAGCACATGCTAAAGCTACAGATATATACTCTGCTTCACATGTCGATACTGAAACGAAATTTTGTTTCTTATTAAACTAACATACTAAGGATCGTCCAATGAAATGCCAAGTTCCACTTGTACTTTTTCTATCTGTCCGACTTCCTCCAAAATCAGCATCACTATATGATACTAATTCAAAAGGACATTCTTTTGGATAAAATAATCCTAAATCTTTGGTTTTATTAAGATAACGAATTATACGTTTAACTGCTCACATATGTGATTCTTTAGGATTTGCTTGAAATCGAGCACATAAACAAACACTCGTCATAATGTCAGGTCGACTAGCAATTAAGTAAAGTAGTGATCCAATCATAGTACGATATAGATTTTGGTCAACATTCTTGCCATTTTCATCTTTTTCAAGATGTATAGTTGTACTCATAGGAGTTGGTTTGGCAGACGTGTTTTCCATACCGAATCGTTTAATTAGGTTATTACAATACTTTTCTTGATCAAGAAAAATGCCATTTTGCATTTGTTTGATTTGTAATCCGAGAAAATATGATAGTTCTCACATATGTGACATTTCAAATTCATTTGTCATGATAGTCGAAAATTCCTGACATAATTTTTCATTTGTTGAACCAAAAATAATATCATCAACATATATTCGAATAATTAAAATATCTTGTTTAGTTTTCTTAATAAATAATGTTTGATCTACTTTCCCAATTTCAAAACCAGATTCCAATAAATAGCTTTTAAGTCGGTCATACCAAGCACGAGGTGCTTGTTTTAAACCATATAAAGTTTTCTTAAGTTTATAAACGTGATCTGTAAATTTCTCATGAGTAAACAGAGGAGGTTGTTCAACATTAATATTTTCTTTTATAAAACCATTTAAAAAAGCACTTTTAACATCCATTTGATATAATTTAAAGTTATGAAAACATGCAAAAGCCAGTAGAATACGTATAGCTTCTAGTCTTGCAATTGGAGCAAACGTTTCTTCATAGTCTATTCCCTCTTCGGATTATAACCTTGTGCTACTAATCAAGCTTTATTTCTGGTAATGTTACCTTGTTCATCAGCTTTTTTTCTGAAAACCCATTTTGTACCGACGACTGATTGATCACTTGGTCTAGGAACTAATTCCCAAATTTCGTTTCTTTCACATAGATTTAGCTCTTCTTGCATAGCTATAATCCAATAATCATCAGTTGAGTCTTCCTTAATATTTTTTGGTTCTATATTAGAAAGAAAAGCTATATGGCCTATTTGATTTAATTGATGTCTTGTTCTTACATTTGAATTTACTTCTCTAATTATATTTTGAACATGGTAATCTCTAAGAATTCTTGGAGAAGATCATACTATATTATCATTATTAATAGTATTTACATCTTCTTGCATAGCTATACTTCAATAATCATCAGTTGAGGCTTCCTTAATATTGTTATGTTCTATATTAGAGAGAAAAGTTATATGGCCCATTTGGTTTAATTGATGTCTTGTTCTTACATTTGAAATTACTTCTCCAATTATATTTTGAACAGGGTGATCTCTAAGAATTCTCAGAGAAGATCTTACTATATTATCATTATTAATAGTATTTACATTTTCTAAAGAAACATCAGAATTATTATTAATATCATCATCTTCTGAATTATTTGTCAGAATTATATTTGTATTATTTTCCAAATTTGTAAATTTAGAAGAAGTTTTTACATTTTTATCAAATGAAACATGAAGTGTTTCTTCGATTATTTTAGTTCTTGTATTAAAAACTCGATAAGCCTTGCTTCTTTCCGAATATCCTATGAATATACCTTCATCGGATTTTGGATCAAATTTTCCAAGTTGATCTTTAGTGTTAAGTATGAAACATTTTGAACCAAAAACTTTAAAATATGAAATATTTGGTTTTCTACTATTTAAAAGTTCATAAGGAGTATGTTTTGTTAATGGTCGAATAGAAACACGATTCAAAACATAGCAAGCAGTTGCAACAGCTTCTGCCCAGAAATGCTTAGGTAAAGTGCTTCCATTTAATAAATTTTGTGCACATTCTTGTAATGTTCTGTTTTTGCTTTCTACAACTCCATTTTGTTGTGGTGTTCTAGCAAAGGAGAAATTATGATTAATTCCTTTCTTGTTACCAAAATGTTTGAAAGCTTCATTTTCAAATTCACCTCCATGATCACTTCTAATGTTTTTAGCTTTAAAATTCTTTATATTTTAAGTCTTTTCAAAAAAAATTAAAATTTTCAAAAGTATCACTTTTATTTTCATAAAAATGGCCCATGTATATCTTGAAAAATCATCTACAATAACAAACACATATCTATTGTGATTAATAGATTGAACTTGAGTAGGTCCGAAAAGTTCCATATGTAATAATTCAAGTGGTTGTGTTGCAGATATGATTTTCTTAGATTTAAAAGAAGATTTTGTTAATTTTCCTAACTGACATGCATCACAGATATTACCAATTTTGAATCTCATATCAGGTAGTCCTTTAATGTAATGACCCGTAATTTTCGACAATTTAAATTGGTTAAATGAATGAGATTTTGTAATTAAATTTAGTAGTAATATTGAAATGAACACTAAAATAAAATATATGAATGGTAATCAAAACCTATTTATTAGTAAATTGAATAAAATTTCAATAAATGAAATAACGTAAGTATTATATCTGAATATAAATTGAATATGAAGAGTATAGGGTAGGCATTGAATTAGTTAATGTAAGAACACGTTGTTACAGTAATTGGTTGTAAATTTAGGAAACGTGTTAATGCAAGTTAATAATTAATGACTTGAATCAAATTCTAATTCAATAAAATAATTTAAATATTATGATTTGATTTTTTATGGAAATTCAAGATAAGTATTAACAGTTGAAATGAAATTATGAAAAATTGAAGTAATGTAAATTGTTATACTAGGCTAAGATTTGAATATAAGAATACAAAGGTAAATAGTGAATTAATTTAATGAATTAATATATGATATTTATTTAGGGTATTGAATAAATTTGGTAATCCTATTGCAATTAATGGTAATAATGTTGATATAAGATAATAAATTTAATTTTCAATGCAATACCCATTAATGGATGAAATGAAATGGGATTTATTTAAATGTATACTAGGTTTTACATCAAATGGAAGTTATTTGTAATAAGTGGATGTAAATATTGAATCAATTAATGAAATAAATCTAAAGGTTATGTTTGGTTAGAACATAGGCGAATGAAATTAGTAGTATGGAAATAAATGCCAACATTGATTTCAAGTAATAAAGGCTTATTTATGTGACTAAGAGTAACGATAATGTTTATTTAGGTTACCTATTTATTGAGATGGTAAATTGGAATTGGGGATAAACTGAAAAAAAATGTAATTAAATGTTACGTTTGTGTGAAATGTAATACAATGGTTAGGAGTTGTTAGAATGGGCATATTAAAGTATTGAATGGGGAAACCAAGGTGACTAAGTTTATATGGTAGTATTGAACTTAATAAAAGATTTGAATTAAATGAATCAATTGATATATGTTTTATTCTTTAGCATGTGCATAAAATTTGGAAAGCAAATAACAATCAAAGGAAATTAGGTAGTACGCTATTTGGAAATTTAATAAATACATTAAGGAAATGTAATATAATTCACGATAAATTATACCTAAAATGTCAATTTATTGAATAGCAAGATATTAAATCAATAAAGGGATTTATTGAGATTTCAATTTATAAATTAATAGTATTTAATGTGGAACCAAGTACAATTAATTGACTTTTGTGTAGTTAGGGTAGTTTTGGTTTTTCATTGAAGTTTGTTAATTCTATAAGATGCAATCAATGTTAATTTTATTTATAATATGACGATTGGGTGATTTAAGAAGTGAAAAACCAAGATTTATTAATTTATTTGAAATTTGAGATTCAATTAGTGGATTAATTGCAAATAAGTGAAATTTAATATTAAACTATTACGTTAATGGAAAGTAAGAGGAAATTTGAGAATATTAATGCAATAGCTACAAACCAATGTGAATTGCATACTTTGGATAATAATAGATGGAATAATAGGATGAAAAGTGAATTTAATAGAATTTATTTGAAATTTTATTTATAATTTTGAATTTAATGAAATTGAGGATTTATATTGTAATCTATAAATTAATCTCCTCTAAATTGACAATTAAATTTGTTTAAATCGTTATAAATGATTAAGAAGTTAAAAAATTTGAAATTTGTCAATTATCGAAATAAAATTTGAAATTTTGATTTAATTAATTAATAATTTTATTTTTTTAATTAATATAAACATAGCCATTTTGGCCATTGACTCGGATTTCGACGAAACTAGTTTCATCGGATCCGTAACGGTGAATTGTTGTAGGATTTCAAGTTTCGTATCGATCGGACTTGTCATTTGATCGTACGGACTCGAAACGCCTTGAAATTTATGAAATTGAAATCAATTTGAAAAATATTGATTTTAGCATAACTTCTTCATACGATGCAATTTGGACTTGAAACCTTTTCCATTGATTTTAAAATATTTAAAAACATATATTTTGATATATGGGTTGACCCAATTTCGTTCCGGAGTTAGAACGGGCTTTTTGGGCCAATTATCGTTTAGCACATTTATAATTCGGATCCATCTGTCTATTCCAACGTTATCTATAAATACCCTGCTAAACCCTAGCCTACGCCTATTCTCATCTATCTGCGTGTAAAATTTCATCAGCTCCTCCTCTTCCTCAGTGGATGCAAGCCCTAGATCCAACTGCAAATTCAAAAATCTAATGAAAATCCAAACTCCTCAGAAAAATTCCAAAAAAAATATATTGAAGCTCTCAATGAGCGTAATCTCCTGGTGGAATTTGTTTTTCAATTCGACTTATCGTTTGCTCAGAAAGTGATCGTTTATTCTCGGCCGTTCGTTGACTATCGATCAACTTTGCCTGATCGAAAAATCGAAGTTGCTGGGTTGTGGAGATTTGAGAGAGGAGTTCATCGGTGCAATTTATTGGGGAAGTTAACGGCTAGATCCGCAAATTTAATTGGATTAGGGTTTCACGAAGGGGCGGCGGCTGTGCATTTTGGGGGCGAAGTTCGGCGATGGATCGAGTGTCGCGTGGCGTGGGGGAGGCCGGGGAGGCGGCGTGGCGGTGTTTGGGTGTGTGCGACGTGACGCGCGGCGGCTGTAGGCGCGAAATGGAAGGGTACGGCGGTGCTTGCGAACGAGATGCGTATCGGCATGGGAATATTTTCACGTGGAAGAAATTGCATGTTTGTCTGTTAGTAGGGTGACGTGTCCAAGAGAGTAAGCTGCGGTTAGTTTAATTTAATTTTAATTTTAATTTCAAGTGTTAAAATCTTAATAACTTTCACATACGAACTCCGTTTTACGCGAAATTTTCCTTGTTAGGATCGTAATGGAATTCCAGACTTTTTGACGTTGGTTTGGACAAATTCGGAGACTGTTGGAATTTTGGGTTTAAATTGAATTTAAATTCAATTTAAATTCAAAAGGTGAGTGTTTTAACCCACTCACAATTTCTAAAATTTCTTATGTTTGTTAAATTGATTTATGATGTGTTTAAAAATTTATTTATAGTTGTTTGGCATATATTTCATGATTATCTCAGTTAAATTGCATTCATTTAATTTACTTGTTATTAAATTCATTATTGCATATTAACTGTAAGTTAAATTATTATTCATTTTTATAGAAACTGCCAGTTAAACAGTTATAATTTTTTTTGAATATAAACTGATAGTTGGTACCTGTTATTATCACCTGTTATATATTGATGTATTGTTTGAATTTGGATGATGATTGTGATAAATGGTTGATGGTTGATATTGGATGAATGGTTGCTATACTTATATTGTTATAAACTGCAAGTTTTTATGCATTTTCATCTCATTCGGGATTGCGGTTTGAAATGATATATAACCATAATTTTTATTTTTTTAAATTATGGATTGTAATGATAAATATCCGTATCACTTTACCATAGGATAGAAAATTTTATACAGACACCACGGTATCTATATAAAAATATTTTGAAATGATTTCTATGGTTTTGTAAATGAATATAAGGGTTATATAAATATTGATTTTGATGTTATATAAACGTCAAATGTATATTTTGATTCTAGCTATATATAAATATGCTTTGAAATATAAAATAAGCCCAATATTAAAGTTTGATTATTTTATATAATATGGTTAAATGAATATTGATTTTTGAGATTATATAAATATTACTTTAATATATATAGTTAAATTCATGTCTTTGACTATGTATGAATTTGGTGAATAACAAATAGTTTAATAATGGAGTTGGTTTTTATTTAATAAATAGGGTTAAGTGATAAAAATCATACTTTAATATAAAAGTTATGAAGATTTAAAATAAATTAAGATTTGAAGGTAAATTGGAGATTTATTTGAAATTTAGAGGTATTTAAGAATTTAACTCCATAAGTTGATGTAAATGTATTAAGCTTGAAATTCTAAAAGATATGATATTTAAAACTGGGTTTTTCCAAGATTGAATTAAATGCATATTTCTAAGATAAATAAATTGAAGGAAATATTTAGTTATTGGAAATTGAGTTTATTTAAATGATTATGAATTTATTGTGCAAATATTTCGAAACTAAAAAAATAGGACATTGAAAGTTTGAAATACGTGGAAATTTAAATAGTTTACTCGGGAATTCAAATCTGTATGTGGAATTGATTGGAGAAATTTAAAAACTAATTTGCTTTATAAAGTAATTTATATTTAAACCATTTAAGTACCGAAAATTTTGTTTCGAAGCTATGGGTTTAAGGTATATTTTTTTTGAAAGTACTATGACTTTTGAAAAGGATATATGTGAAATAAATGATATCATATTGATTTGGTTTAAAAGGGAAATGATATCGAAATTATATGGATTTGAAATGAATATTTTATTCTGGTTTAAAGTACAAACTATTTTTAAAAGACCGCGGTGTTATAATAATGTTTGGTTGTTGAAGAGACCGGGATCGGAAGTTGTAATATTCTCTGCCAACTCCGAAAACCATTTTAACAACCGTGTACACGGTGGAGATTCCAGAATGAAGTAGGATGGTGGCAACGTTTCCTTTGAGGTAAATACGTGGACCCAACTCCCGTGAGTTGGCATAAGGTGGCTAAAACAAGAGCGATTCTCGGGCCAATTGAGGTAGGACCTTTGATCGGACACATCCCTTCGATTTTATACTTTGACTTTTGGATTGATTCGATGGCCACTTTTGATTTTCTTTTTGGAGGTGTGGCTCGAGGTGGGCGGTAGCTGCGGCTATGCGTTACCACCAGCCCGGATGCGTAATTGGTATATCTACCCTGGCATTGCCTAGTTGTGCCGTGTCACCTACCCTATCGCGCCTTGTACGAGTTTGGTTTTCTCCCGTAGCCCGTGGAGTATTTAGGGTAGTCTACCGATCTGGAGATGCGCTGATACTGGATGGACTACTGGGACTATTATTGTGTTAAGGGGGAGATTGGGTAACTCCTTAACGCTATTTAAAATTATGTTTATTTTACAATTAGACACTATTATAATAGCGAAATATACTACATAGTAAATAGTTTAACGGGTCCTTAGGAGATGTAAATCCCGAGCATATCTTGAGTTACTGCACTCATATTTATTTCAGTTGATTTAACTCACATAAGATCTTTTAGTTCTGACTCAAGTGTTTTGTTTTTCAATTCGCTCGGGTCAGTCCGAGCATTTCAGGATCGAAGACTTTATTTCTGGAGGACGAAGACGAAGATTTCATCATCATTATTATTATATATTATATGGTTCCACTGCACTGTATTCCGGTGCAATGATATTTATTGGTATGTGAACTCTAATATTTATTGTATAAAGAAGAATCAAATATTTGTAAACAGTTTTATGAACTGTATATTTGATTATTATATTTTATCCCTCCGTGGTGAGATTCTGTTTGTTTTATTTCTTTCTTGTTTTTCTTATTTACCCCATAACAATCCGCCCTTTTGTATGTTTTAAGTCTGGCATGTGTGGTTTATCGTCGATCTAAAGCGTGCGAAAAGGCGGGACCGTTACATTTAACAAGTTTATTTTTAGCTAATTTATTAATAGTATTGATGTTTATGTGACAAAATCTTTTGTGCCATAGCTAAAAATCATTTTATGTAGCTACTAAACACATATTTTTGTTGTAATTTATATTCATATTTAAAATATAGATATTTTTATCTCTTATACCTTTAAAAATTAAATTTTGATTTTTATCAGAAATATTACATTTATTTCTGAAAAAGATATATTAAAACCTTTGTCACATAACTAACTTATACTCAATAAATTATGTTTTAAGTTTTTAACTAATAGAACATCAGTAATGAGAGGTGAGTTAGAGATACCATTATTGCTCACATCGCCTTTGCCGATGACATAACTTTTCGAATTATCTCCAAAAGTGACTGATCCTCCATTTGAGTAGACTATGTTCGTTAACATGTCTTTATCACCAGTCATGTGTTTCGAGCAACTACTGTCTAGAATCCATTTTCTTCTCTTTTTAAGTGGTACCTGCAAAAAATAAAGATTAAGATGGGACCCACTTTTCTTTTTAGGGTCCTAAGAGTTAGGTCATAAGAAACCAAACCCAAGAAGGTTCAGAATTCCCTTTAAAAATATAATTCTTATTTTTATGAACAGTTTCCAATAATGTTTTGATATGTTTATTCCCGATCAAGTTATTATTTGTTTTAGCAATCCATATTTTAATAGTTTTAACATTTTTAGAAACTGTTTTCTTTAAATCTTGCTTAATTTTGTTTTTAAACTTATTTTTAAACTTTTCAAATTTCTTTGGTTTTTCAATTTTCTTATATCCTAAACCCATTTTATTTGAAGTTGACTGAGAATTTTCTATTATTTTAGAAAGATTTTCTCGTCCATTATTAAAATTGAAAATATTTTTATTAATATATTCTAGCTTGGTTTTAAGACTAGAATTTTCTAATTCTAAAACTTTAGTGCTAGATTTTAAATCATTTACTTCAACTGATAAAATATCATTTTTATTCTTCTGAATTTCTGATTTGTGATTTATCATAGAAAGTTGAGACGCTAAATTAGAATTAGATTCTTGAGATTTTTCAAGTTCTTCTTCGAGAATTTTCTTTTCATCTCTAAGCTTACTAATTTCTAATTCAGATCTATTTAGTTTTCCTTGTAACTCCTTATTATGTTTCTTAGTCTGTTTTACAAAATCTACTAGTTCAGAATTAAGTTCAGCTAAATCTTCAAAACTTAGTTCACTTACATCATCATTTGTAGCCATGAAGCATACATTTGCTTACACTGTGTCACTATCACTGTCGCTTTCTGATGATAAAGAATCTGAATCATTCAATGTTATAGAAAATGCTTTCTTCTTGAAATTGTTCTTCTTGAATTTGATTTTCTGTTTTTATGGACAATCTTTCTTCATATGACCCTTCTTATGACATTCATAACATTCCATGACAGATGATGATGGTTTATTTCTATTATTGTTGCTAGAATTATTTTTGTAACTCTTGCCCTTGTTATTCTTTTTGAATTTCAATTTTTTTTGAAATTCTTAGCAATAAATGCCATATCCTCTTCATGTGAGTCAGAGTCATCTTGTTCTGCTTGAAATGCTAGATTCTTCTTATCTTGCACTTGTACTTTCTTTGCCGGCAAATTTACTTCATATGACATTAGACTTCCTATTAACTCTTCTGGTTTCATAGCCATGAAGCATACATTTCCTTACTCTGTGTCACTATCGCTTTCTGATGATGAAGAATATGAATCATTCCATGTTATAGAAAATGCTTTCTTCTTGAAATTGTTCTTCTTGAATTTGATTTTCTGTTTTTATGACAATCTTTCTTCATATGACACTTCTTATGACGTTCATAACATTCCATGACAGATGATGATGGTTTATTGCTATTATTGTTGCAAGAATTATTTTTGTAACTCTTGCCCTTGTTATTCTTTTTGAATTTCAAAAACTTTTTGAAATTCTTAGCAGTAAATCCCATATCCTCTTCATCTGAGTCAGAGTCATCTTGTTCTGCTTGAAATGCTAGATTCTTCTTATCTTGCGCTTGAACTTTCTTTGCCTGCAAATTTACTTCATATGACATTAGATTTCCTATTAACTCGTCCGGTTTCATAGTTGAAAGATCGTTTGCTTCTTCAATATCTAGGACCTTTCTTTCCCATTCATCCGTTAAAGAGTTTAGGATTTTTGATACTATATCAAAATCAGAAAAAATTTCTCCTAGTGCCAATAGTGAATGATATATATATCTTGAATCTAGAATACATGTCACTTATATTTTCATTTGATTTCGTTTTGAAATTTTGAAACTGATTTTTCAACATTGAAATTTTGCTTTGTTTGACTTTGTTAGTTCCCTCATGAGTTACTTTTAGAGTTCTCCATATCTCATAAGAATTTGTGCACATACTAACTCTATTATACTCATTTCTATCTAATGCACAAAATAGCATATTCATTGCTTTTGCATTTGTAGTAGCATCAGTTTTCTTTGCAGCGGTCCAAGTTGAAAAATCTTCTGTTGGAGTAGTACATTCATTTTGAGTAATGTTCCAAGTTTCAAAACCATTAGATTGCACATATATTCTCATTCTAGTTGACCAGTAATTGTAATTCACGCCATTGAATAGTGGAGGTAGTTCACTAGATTGATCTTCAATAAAACTAGTGTTAGTGACAGTGCTTGTGATATTGTTATTTTCCATATTAACTAATAACAAATTGTCAAATAACTGTGTTATGGTTATAGGATGACCTTGCTCTGATACCAAATGAAAGTGGCTACCGTGTGGCTAGCTATCACTTAGGATCGTGTAATATGGAATATTATTAAATCTAAATGAGGAAATAGATGATAATAGCAAAGTAAATAAAATGAGCACACAAGGAATTTTTATACTGGTTTGAACTTCCCGTTCTACGTCCAGTCCCAGACTTCCCTCTGGAATTTCTCATAATAAGCCTCTCTTAACCTGGAGGAATAGGTATACAACACCTGAACAACTGAACATGATTTTTCCGCCTCTAACAACCGAAAGAAGACTTTACCCGCCTGAACAACCGAATAGGACTTCAACAGTTTCAATAGAATTGCTTTGACATTATGTTTTATTAATAATACTAATTTGTCTTTGATAGTACAACCTTCCTATAATCTTTCCTCAAGTATACATGTGTGTATAAAGATTTAGAAAGGAAAATATTGCTTTGAATCAAAGAATACGTTAATTGATTCAGAGATTCAAGCAATATATGAAAGTTGTGATCGCTTTTTAGAATACAGAGATAGTAGAAAGTAAGATCAGAAAGTTATCAAATTTTTTTTGATTTGTGAAGTGGATTTTGTGTGTTTATATAATAGTTAAAGGGGTACAACCGTTCATGAAGAGTTCTGATCAACAGAAGCATCCATACCTCTTCATATCAGAACGTGACTCTTGGAAAAAGAAAGTGTCCATTCATAAAAAATAGCTATTGGAAGAAGTCAGTCGACTGACCCAAAACGATCGTTCAACTGAATATTCAAAGTTTTTAAAAACAGAGCGTTTTTATGCACCTGTACAGGTTCAATCGACTGGGCATATACGGTCAGTCGACTGACCTGACAGTCAAAGCACAATTTTCATATATTTTAAAAAGTTTAAAGTTTTAAAACAACTTAACTACTTGAAGATAGATTTTAACATTTCTAAGACTAAAATATTCAATAAATCAACATACTATACGCAATTTTGTAGCCTTGTCTCCTTTTGTAGTTTGAACAGCATAATTCCTTTTCTTTTTGTCGCTTATCCATATAGTATAATTCATTGCTTTGTCATGAATCAAAAATATGCGATTCAACATATACAACTTTTCTTTTTAAACCCAAACTATCTTATACTTATTTTTCAACTATTTTGAAAATTGATTTCCATTTTACAACAATTTTTCATCTGTTTTACAAACTAATTACTATTTTATAACTATTTTGCAACTATTTAACTATTTTATAATTACTTAAATATTCTTCAGCTATTTTACAACTAATAACTATTTTACAACTACTTATATATTGTATACTTTTCAAGCTATTTTCTAAATTCAAGTTGGCCAGAGTGCAAATTGTTTATAATTGAAGTGATAACCCAAATAGAAATTGAAGAAATTGTGAATAGGTGAATAGAATTAAAATGAAGATAAATACATAGGATGTACATATATTATTCTATTCGCATAACGATTTGATCCAGATTCGAGCATAGAATTTCGAGATAGTATATCGATCCGAGTTGGGATTTTTCACTCGATTTTCGACGGCGAACCCTGGATATGGATTTTCGATTGGGTTTGGATTCTCCATCATAGTTATGGCTATGCAAGGAGAATGACATTTCTGATCAAGAAAATCAGATCTGAGTACGCACTAGGAAGTCGGGTGGACAATACTAGTTCGGAAGTGAAATTGTGTGATCGAGTGAGCGATCAGATTTGACGTTGCATACGGATGATATGTGTATATCGTACGTGCTAGAATGAAATTAATATTAAAATTTTGAAAGGAAAAGCAAATGATTTTGAAATGGAAAGTATATTTTAAAAAATATATTATGAATAAAAGTGGAAGTTTGGATATCACTATAATTGAAATTCATTTTATAAGAAGGTAGGAATGTGGCAAGTAAATTTATAAAAGAAATCAAACTTGAATATTTTATTTGGCATAATAAAAGTTATATATATATATGAAAAGTTATATATGTATATATATATATATATATATGGTAGCTACCCTTGTGAATTTTTAACTAGAAGATGTGGTCTTTGAAATTATTTGAAGTATAAAAGGAATTTATATAAGTATGAAGTGACCCAAAGATTTTTCAAGATTTTATATATCAATTTATACAAATGAATTTATGAGAATGGTTTTGGGAAAAGGGTTTTGTAACCTATGGATTTCGGAAGGCTTTTGATTTTTGGAAAAAAATCAATTTTGGGAATTTGCAAAGCCAAGTTTGGAACTATCGATTTGAGATATCGATTTTGTGTAAAGGACATTTTTATGTGAATCATAAAGAGTATGATTTGAAAGATACTATATATGTATAGTATAAAATGTTTCGAGATTGACTTTGGGAAAAAAATGCTCCCATGAAATGAACTTCTTAGGAGATCCATGGGGTGGTTCTACCTTGAGCCCTAAGGAGGGTTCTAAATTGGATCTTGGGAGGAAGTCCGGACAAAATGAAGTTCCTGAGGATTTTGTGTGGGTAGCAAAAGTCGAGGCCGCTGATGCCTACAGAGATATTTGGGTTATGCTGTGACGACAGTGAAACTCGATGTCACTACGATCTACTGCGGACCACAACGCAAGTCGTGCGGCAGTGAGTGCCAACGGTCTATGTTTGATTTCACTGGAAGGGCGACGTAACATCGGTAGACTACGATCTATGAAGACATAGCAAAAGTCATGTGGTAGTGAGTGCCTACGGGCTACATAAGGACTCGACTGATGTAGTCTTCCATCTGTTTGGGGAAGTTTCATTTGGCAGCAAAATTCAAGGGTGCTGATGCCTACAGTTAAATGGGTTTTTGCCGCGATGGTGACGTAAAACCTGGGTGTAGCTGCGATCTGTGGCAGGTTCCATGGTATAATCGAGGGGGTCAGGGTGCCTACTGTTTTCTGTGGTTTTGCCGGGATGGCAACGTAACCATCAGGCTAATTGCGACCATGGAAGGGGTGATGATTTCCAGAGCATTCTCACCAAAAATGTTTTCTATATTTTCAAAAATGTTTTCTATATTTTCAAATTCCAAGTATTTTCACTGGGTGTTGAAAACGGATCTGCTAAGTACTTATAGATTTTCAGTCGTACGCCTTATCACGTATGACCGAATTTCTGTGAGAACAAGGATGGACTTGTTGAGATATCGAGTTATAAAAAGTATTTTTATAAACGTTATTTTGGCAATAGTATGTAGATTTTAAAGTATTGTAAAATATTTAAACAAAAAGAGTTAAAAATGTTTAAAAGATAACTTAACTGATAAATAACAGTATAATTGGACGAAAAGTTCTAAAGGGGGAAGGAATGTGATAACCCGTATTTTTGGACATCTGTTAATTGGATAATTAACTGATTTTAACTATTGAAACGCTGATTTATAAGTTGAATAAATAATTATGATAATAAAACTATATATCTGGATAAATATAAATTTGGTAATCTCCTGATATAATTATTTAAATTGGCAGAATTTATCTTTTCAAAAACAAACAAAAAAATTGTGTTTATTTATGTATATATATAAAAAGATTCGTAAATAGAATTTGGATTTGAAATTAAAAAATAAATATTTAAAAATTAATTGGATTTAAAAACTCTATAGATAAATATTTATTAATATTAGATATAATAGTTTTAGTTGGAAAAGATTTAATAAAAAGTTTAAATACTTTTTCTTTTAAATTTATACATGATATGAATATAGTTAATATAAATAGAAAATGAATTAATTGAAAATATAATACAAAAATTATATAAAACATATTAAATAAATTTAATAACATGAGATAAGACATGTGTAACATTGATAACACATGTATTTAACAAGCGTAAACCATATAATAAGGAATTAAACAAGTGTAGCCTAATTGTGACATGAAAATACAAGTGTCCATTTTTAGTTTCTTTATTTTTATTTAATGTTTCTTAATGCAAAGCAATATCTTAAAAGTTGGATGTATGTCTGCAAGCTTCTTTGGTTTTGCATGTAACTTTTTATATTTGTGTCAAAAGGCATGGTTTAATTCTTTCAACTTGGACATGTTTGCACGAGGTATAAAGTATACTACTTCATTGTTGATCACTTTTGCATGAAATTCTATTTGAAATTGCATCATTTTGTTCATACAGGTATGGGTATTCTTGAAGGAATATCTATTAGTGCTTACCAATTAAAGGTTGAGGTTTTAGATTACGGTGTATTTATAATGAAAATTTGTTAACCACCTTGGACTTGGTAAGAGAGATCCATCTCTTTCAACATCAATGACAACAATTTTTCCTGTTGCATCTAAAACCTATATTTCTACATACATGTCATGTCAGCGGAAAAAAAAGGAAAAAATAAAATAAAAATCATTTTGCATGTTTTTGGTTGAATAAAAAATTCTTTACATATAAACAGTCAGTAATAAGTTAATTAATGGCCATTGCATCGTAGGCTTTTAAGAGGCCAGTAAAAGTACTTTTCTATACGAACAAAAAATACAAAGGAGCAAGTCAAAACCCTTAGTTGTGGAAACATATTTGCGCATCTTATTGGAAGATGCTCACTTCAGCTCAAAATTAAGTATGCTAACTTTAGCACAGTATGGTCCCAGGGCTCGAACCCGCGACCTTCGGCTCATAAGACCAACGCTCTAACCAACTGAGCTAGGGGACGAAATGGCTTATTTTTTCAGTGATTTCTATTTTTTTAATTATTTTCATACATAAAAATCACCCCCACCTTCCCTACATGGTATTACTTGAATGGGTACTAAATTGAATTCAGATCCTCGTGAAAAAAAATAAAATAATCATAGTAAATGCATGGGTAAGAAATAAATCTGAAAATAAAATAGAAATAAAAATAGGTTATTCAGACACATAAACAGTATAAAAATATTGGATCTTTGGGAAAATCTATCTTTTGCGAATTTAAATAAACTCTATCAGTGAATGCTTTTTTTTTAAATTATCCAAGTGAATTGAATTTTTTTTGTAAACCATTGAGGGAATGTGTCTATTTGAGCTATATGTCTTATATCCGTTTAGAAGTCTAAATAACTGAAGCTCTAACCAATTGAGTTATAAGAGCTTTTTATTTGATGCAATTATGTTTCCCTTTTGTCCCATACAACCCTATTTTGTTTTAAGCTTGTGAAAAATGAAAAAATATCATGATTTGGGCTTGGTTTTCTTTTCTGCTAAATTGATTGGGATTATTATCTACACCTAGTATTATAGTTTTTTTGTTATATTATAATGTTGGGTAGGGTTTTTAAAATTGGCTAGATTATGTAATTAACTAATTTGGATAAGTCATGTTTACTAATTGACCATAACTAATTATATTGTGTTATATACGCAATTTGGATTGCAGTTGATATTACTCATATGTTGTTACGCCCTTTCTCAATCAAGGAGAAATCATCATTAATCACTGATCAAAAAAGGCAGCCGTTGATCACTAATCATGGAAGATAAAGCAGTAGGCTACTGATCTGATCACATCTGCAAACAAAAACTTTGGTACTCCCTGATACTCACTAGGGAAAAGCGGTGCAATATGAAATTGGTACTTTTGTAATCTGCACAAAAGAGGAACTATCCAAAAGTGATACACAGAGTATCTGAAAATGACATACTGCCCAACCATCTACTAAGGAGTAACTTTTTTTTAATTGTTTAGATAACCAAACTTTGCTCGTAAATTATATGGAAGTTATGTGTCCGCCAAACACGTGTTCTGGGTATTTGTTACAGGGTTATTGGTTTTAGAGTTCAAACACGCGACCTTTGATCTCACAGTCCGAACCATCAACCTATTGCGCCAACTATGTTGGCTAACATAGATTACAAGCACCTAATAACTTGTAACTTATGTGTATGTCCAATAACAAGCCATGCTGCCCAACCACCTAATAACATAGCACAAATGTCATTCATCTAGCGGAGTCGTGCCAATCCCAAAATAATTTATTCAAAATTTTATTTTCCGCTATTACTAAGACATAATCCGCCCTAAATTGTATTATCCTGCCTTTAACTTCAGCAATCTGCATCACACATCTCATTGACAACTTGAACGAAAGACGTGGCAACGTGTGAAGGTAGATGCCAAACCAATGGAATGATGTCACTAATTCACATGCTTTAGCTTTCTATAAATAGAGAAAGCATCGTAGCAAATAAGGTGGATTTTTGAGAGGAATAAAAAAAACTTAAAAAGGTAACAACAATGTCAGAACCATTTCACTCAGATTCTGTCCTTATAATTTTCGATATAATAGTGAATGGTCGCCCAATGGACGTTAGATTCCTTAACATTACAAACTTCATAAATGTTAAATTTTGGTGATACAAAATCACAAATATAAGGAAACAAATATGCAAGAAGGAAAGTAATCATGTTTTTTCATTATGAAAAAGAATAAATTATTGGACCGCATTTACATGAGATGACAAGAAAATAAATGTATGCGCAAGTTATGAAATAAAATATACGTAAAAGGATATGCATATTATTTGTTTCCCAGCAATCGCATTGTTTTGCGATTATTTTCTTCCATCTTTGCTAATTAAAGGAATGAGTGAATTACTTACTATGTTTGCATCATTTGTTTCCATTGTAAGTTGCTCAATTATCTTCTTACCATATCTTGGTAATTTAATCGACGACTCTAAAGGATTTGCACTGGTATATATTGAGGGTAGATTTCATTGTAAACCAATCCTGACATTCAGCCAGCAATCTCCAAATAGAGCGTCTCTTCTTGTTAACTCTAATTTAGGGCTTTGGTATGTAAATTCTTATCTTGTAATTTCTTGTAATTCTCTCATGTGTAATAAAATCGCTCTTCTTTTGGACTGGACGTACATTACCTTGATGATAGTGGAACCAATATAAATATTGTTAGGGAAACTCCCTTTAAATAATCAATCTAATGGAATAAAAAAACCCAATGCAGCGGAAAACAACTGGATCGTGATTGTAGTGAGATGAAACAAACAGAGATAAACACTAGAACTGACAGCCACAGATCAATGCAATGCAGAAAAATAAATAACATCAGTATTTATAGTGGGTCCACTACCGCGAGGTAGTATACGTCCACTTGGAAAGAGGAGATTTTATTAATCACTGAAAGATTGTAGTTACAAGATTGATTCACTTTTGAAGGTTACAAAAGAAGAATTAACAATCCAGATAAATTTTTTCAGAATTTCAGCTCTCTAGGATGGCTACCGTTATTGTTCAGAAGCTCCACTATTTATGTAGAATGAAGAAATGAGGAAGGGTAGCTGCTATATAGCAGCCCTGGGGTTTGGTTCAGCATGCATATGGTCTGGTACAATTTGGTTCGGCGGTCCTGGTTCGGCATGCATCACTTGGTATTTAGTTCGGCAAAGCGCCGAGCGATAAATTTGGACCGGTATCTCAAAAATACCGAACACTCTATATACGTAAATCAGTATGTGTGACTGTTATGGTACTATCACTAGGGGTACTTGGTTCAAGATACGTTCACCATGGACCTCGATAGAACTTTGAATGAGATACTCTATGTGAAGGTTCAAATCCAAAAGATACCTATCATTTATGTATTTGTTTTCATGATGATGCAAAATTTGATCTTGAAACTACATTGGCTTGATCCTACTTGGGTATGTAGGTAGTCACTCTAGTGATGCAAACATCTATTTTATTTATTTTACTTATTTTGAAAACGGAGGGAAATTGTTGGAAATTTTCAAAATTAGTTTTGGATTTGAGTTTGTTTTTGAAGAGGAAGAAGTGGGAAGAAGATGGAAGAAGAGTGATGGAATATATAGTCTCACATCTAGGGAAATAATGGATTATACTTAGTTAAATATAGGATTCTCTAAGGAAGGTTGGGCCCTTTGGACACCCAAAGCTTTTCTTTGATGTAAGGAGGAAAGTTATGCATTACCACCACACGCGCGCGCCGCCGCCGTCTATCCGACCAGACCGGGTCGGGTTCGGGTCTAAAATGGAGAATTAATTTTTGTTTACAGACCGTATCCAGAATTTGAATTTGAACGGATAGATTTGGCGGGTCATTTGAATGAAGGGACGCAACCGTTTAGTAACGGTTTCAAAATGTTGCAATAGACATGACTGTTTGTAACAGTTTCGGACTGTTGGAAATAATGCGACGCTTGACGAATGAACACTTCCTCACTACTATAAATAGTGACGTCCATGAAGCATCAGATAATAACAATCTTCTATCTTAGTATACTATAAATAGTACGTCCAGGAAGAATCAGATGATAACGATCTTCTATCTTAGTTCCTTCTTCTTCCTCCGGATCTGCGACGTCCAGAAAGTGTTGTAGAACACTACCTTATCACCGCGGTGCCGGTTAGTTGTTGCATCAAAGATCAAATTTGAGTGTTCTTGGTCGGATCAAAATCGTACAAATTTTGAATCCGATTACGCTGGCTTTAATCAATCCTGAAGTGGATAGTTCGATAACCCGTTTGTGCCTGTTGGATTGAACTATTGTCTAAAAGAATCTACGCAGTAGATCCTTGAAGTCACAATTACCCAACATATTGCTCATCATTTTGTGTTTATACATGATAAACAAAGTCAATATGACATCATGCATATAAGAGGAAAAATTTCAAAGTAAAACTTCATGTACGGGACTATGAACTGGACCAGTTTGATGTTGTAAGCAACGTCGTTTATTCAAGTTATTGTCAGTATGGTGAGATATAGTTCTAGTTATATCATTTGTTCATGGTGAGATACTGTTTATTCTAGCTATTCTACTTTTCTTCTCTCTAAAATATGCTATATATATCTACATAAATACCCATTGTAGAAATGGTAGGTTGTATCTAATAGTTATGACAAAAAACAACATGCATTCGTTAATACCCAAACATCAGTTTGCTTTCACAGTGATAGTTCTGTTAATTCTCACTATATTTTTAGTTGTGTGTATATTTAAATGACATGCCTTTTTTATCCCTGAAATAATGCAGACAATGAGCATGATTACAGTGTTGGCTTTGGGAAGGACATACCTAAAGGCAATTATTGCAAACTGTAGAAGCCAGACGATAAACATAAGGATAATTTCTCCAAAGTATTTCTCGCAGGGGTTAAAAATTACAGGTATTGTTTTCTGTCAAACTACGTTGCTGAAAGGCTCTGTCAAGAATCATGTAAGCTTTGTCTAAGAACCATCCGCCCCTTTCCTTTTTTTTTCCTTCCCCTGTTGACTTGACTTGACATCTGAGATATAGTGATACTAACTTTAGATAGCGGATAAGCACCGTGAGCTTTTGCTTAGAAGCTTCAACATTTTGTGCTTTGTTTCACTTGTGATGTACCGTTATACTATTCAATTATTCAAAATGAATTTGGTTCAAACCTAGGCGGCTAGGGTCTGAAATTTTAATGATACCAATCAAATCATTTTTATTTTTTATTTTGTTGAAAGTTTCTTAATTTTCAACTTTTTGTTGTTACGTCAATAACCACTTGTACAGTGGTGAAATCTTTAGCAATACGATCAAAGCATTGGGTTTGATACCATGAGGCACAAGTTGCCAATTTTTGGAAGAAAAAAAATATTGCTATTACTTTTGCTTGCGTTTTCTTTGCAACTAAAGTTTGATTTTGTAAACTTTACAAACTACTTCTAGTTTCAAACCACTTTCTGATGATAACAGTATCAAACTATTTGGATTTGAAATCAAAAAAAAGGATAAGAACAGAATTTAGCTATATCAAGTAGAGTTGAATTAACGTTTGCATGGACTATAACTGTAGGGGATGCATGCTAACAGCAACATACATATATTGCTTTGGAGTAGATCTGAACATAGATAACATCATTGCAGAACACCAGAATCACTCATCGCGAGCCTAAATATGGCTGGAACAATTGCAATAAGTTTTGGTTTGGCAAATTGCAAGAGGCTGTGGAGCACTTGCAAGTTGATATTTGATACCATCATCAACTAAATACGTGCTTGAAAAGATGAAAAATGTAAGATAATATGATTATTATTGCATTTTACTCTAGGTTTCCTTCGAGTTTATCCGTTGATCTAGTGTGAATACTTCTTTACATAATAGAATGATGTGATTATGTTAAATACTTTATAAATAGTGTGAATATATGAATTGTTTTAGTTTTTCTTGGAATGTGGATCTTTTTTGTTATTTTTTTTATAAATGATGATGATTTTGATTATTATTTGTACAATGTTAGCTTCAATTGTAAAAACCTACTAGTGCATGTATCAATATTTTAATTTTCCTCAATTTTTCATCTTTTTGTTACAATGGGCAAAAAAAGTTGTATAATGCTTTATAACAATGGGAAAAAACATTACAGCCGTTCAAAGCAATTGTGAAATGCTTTTACTCCATTGCAACTTCGCATATTATGACAAGTATCATTGTCTCAGTGGTTAAGTGATTCGACTTTGGTGCGAGAGGTTACAAGTTCGAAACTTGCGTAGCGTGATTCAAATATTTATTGACATGTTGTATCTATGTACCATTAAAAAAACTTCACATGTTACGATGGTTGCATGACCATTGTTATGGGTCTATTGCAACTGGCATTGCCAATTGCGAAATTGGTAATTTTTTAGTGACAAAAACTACTGGCTATTTAAAGCACTCGATTCAACGAGTCATATGCAGATAAACAAGCAAGTTTGTAACAAAGGGTATGTTTCATTTGGTTCAAAGAATGTTGAGGCAACACACTCGCTCTTCTAGGCTTATAATGATATTCCTATCATTATCTAGTTGAAAAGAAGAAAGGGAGAAGAAGAACCACGTCAATGGAACACTTTAGAAGATCCAGCTTCAAATGCAAATATGAGCACCCCCGGCCCTCAAAACGATCAAGAACTTGTCGAAGAAAAGAGAGTGTGCTACCGTTTGCGAATCCTTCCACATCGAATCTCGCAAAAGATCTTGAAAAGCTCTTGGTCGACATCGCCAAGAGGATGATCATGACTTTAGTTGTGGCATCGAAGGTGGAGGTGACTGTAATGACCCGCACATTAATGGGTCTGAATTTCGACTAAATCGAAACCTAAGTTCATTAATATACGGAGCTTTGGTTTTGATGGCCAGTAATAAACATAAGCATATCAGAGAGAGATTAATATAAGTTCACAGCGGAATAGAAAAATATATATAACAAATATACTGACTAAGGCTACTACCATGGAATCAATATTATCCTTTAATATCTAGTTGCCTTGTCAGTATCAAGTATGAAAGAGAACACTCAACCATCTGCAATTCATATCTTGTACCAGTAGCACGTCCCTCTAAATCTATCATGTGGGTTGTAATGAGGAGAGGGTTAGAACAACATTCCGGTGACTGGAAAATTTGCACACTTTACCAATAACATTAATTTATGTCGATTGATTTTCATTTAAGTGTTATGTCTATTATTTACACCTGATCCATTCAATCCTATATGCGCATACGATATGTCCAATCTTCTCTGAGGTATAACTATATGTACGCCTATATACATATATACCACTTGCCTAAAGAAAACCCCGACCACTTAATACTCCTTAAATATGGAGGTCGCAAATCCAATGTCCATTTAATACCTTAACCCCGAAGTGGACCCTTTGTAATGTAATCGCTAGTCAATTGGTTCTAGCTATAAAGACCGATGACCCCTAGATACGGCTTTATAATATTATTATCATATGACTAACGTATCTTGAAGACTCATTTAAGGCTTAACTAGCTCACCTCCAACAAAAAAAATAACTAATTAATAAAACTTTGAGGTCCTTTTGTATTCCATATTGATTCTAGACTAGTGCGAAGCGAAATTCATCAGGGCATAATCCGAGTCTTTATTATCGGCTGCTCGAGATCGCTGGTGGTCATAGCCTATATGTCAGCCTTACTTTTAAATATCAATTCAATAACAATACTGACATAGCTCGCTGACCTTCCAAGTCGAAATCCCATTTAGATAACTTACTTTATGTCAAGAAAAATTCTAATTTCAGTTACTTAATACTTCTTATCAAAAATGAAGCGGACCCCATTTTCCTAAAAAGCACTTAGCCATTTGATACTTCAAATCCAAGACCAACCCTTGGTATATTTCCCAACCTATAAACAACCGTGTATCCCTTTTTCATGGGTCCTTCGGTTGTGTAACCCCCCGCTTTAAATTACAATTATATATGCAAATATTTAATTAAGTTATATACGTTTGGAATTTTAAAATAAAGAAATGTTTCTAAATGGGGCAACTAATTAATATCATTTGGAACACATATATATTTGTGTAACAAATAAATTAGTGAGAGAAATTATATAAAATCAATTAATAGGGAAGATTAATTGACGGTGTGTATTTAAAAGGGAAATTAATATTCAATTAATTAGTAGAGGTGATTAATTGACAGAAATTGACAAGAAATGGAACTATATTGTAGCAACTAATTGATATTATTAGAGACATATATGTTAGTGTAAGAGAATAAAATGGAGGAAGATTAATTTATGTAAGTAATCAATTGTCAATTAATAAATATGGAGACTTATGGTAACATATATAATTAAGATTGCGATTCAGAATTCAATTGTAGCATATATGCATGCAATAATTATGGAAATAAAATAAATTAATATGCATATATGTTACGAATTAATGTACTGCATATTAATTTGGTAAGAAATCACAGTGCAGGCAGGGTTTAATTGAATAGTAAATCAATTCTAGGTATATATGAAATCTATTAATTGGTTAATTAATAGGGGTATCCTATTTAAAAGAAACGTCACATTTAAAAATATATGTTTCCATTGATTGCGAGAGAGAAAGGGAAAGTGATTAATGAAAAGATTGTTGGAGAATCAATTTGAAATAAAAACGAACGCAGAAAAAAACATATTAATTTAATGTCCACAGACTGAGTGTACGCTTTAGGTTTTATATCTAATGGTTAGTACTGCCATTTTTCCATCTCTTCTATAATTTCGTAGTAACAAAATTCTAGATCTAATTCACATGAATTTAGATCTAAATAGAAAGAGAAAAAAATTAACCAGGGAATTAAGAATTGGTTCAACTTAGAAGGTTGTGTCAAAGGTAAAACCCTATATCTGAGTTTTATTTTCTATTTCTAATCCAAATCTCTTCATTTCTCTTTCAAATATTATAAACCTGTAAATATATCATTTGTAATTCCAGTTAGGAATTACAAGGGAGGTGAATATAGATGTTAGGGACAGATCTGAAATAAAAACAGAGAGATTTGGAAAGCTAGCAATATGAGTGGATTTAATTATATCTTCTACATTTACGATATATTATCGTTAAGTTTCCTTTAGTAATTTTATTCAGTATTTTAGTAATTAATTCTGTTAATTAGTTATGCTGAACTGTAAGAAATTTACAGTTATTTACATCTAATTTGTAGTTATAATTTAGCCTAAGTGGTAGTTTCTTTTTATCCTCTTTGTACGCAAATAATATAGTTAAGAAGAAAATTCGTGATTATGGATTAAATGGAAAAATACTAAATTAGATGTAAAATAAGAAAAGTTGAAATAAAGCTAGACAAATGGAATTATGCAATAAATTACGCTAAAACGAGAATAATAAATTAATCTAATAACTTGATTTGGAAGTAAATAATAGTTAATTGGTTGGTTTAGAAAATATGACACATTTTTGTAATTTAATATTTAAAAGATAACGATAAATGTAACTGCAAAAATAAAAGAAAGAAAAAAGGAACTAGTGTAAAATAGAGAAACCGCTGTTTTTTACACTATTTCAAGATAATAAAAGATATACCTTGGAGTTACCAATTATTTTTTATAGTATTATTTAGTATTGAATTATGGAAATAGATTTTAGCATAGCTTTCACGACCAACCAAATAAAATAGAATTACTTCCTAGAATAAAAGAAATTAAAGTAGAGTATGAAATGAATCAAATAAATTATTAGATAAGAAATTAAGGCTGTGTACAATAAACGAACCTAGGTCAATATTTACCGCACAGACTATAGAAAAGGACAGTTAGTATGATAAGTTAGTTATATAATAAAAGTGAATTTAAAAGAATTCTATATCGTAATAAAAGAAGACAGAGTAAAACAGAAAAGAAACATTTGTAATTATATATGGATTTTAAAAGAAATAAACATAAATTATGATTAAGTAAAAGAATAGAAAGACTTAATTGGGAACTTAGAATAAATAAGCAATGATAGCAAAGATAAATATAAAAAGATTATTTTAGATTTCTATTAAATTAATAAGCAAATAGAACAAAAGATGCTTATTTAATAAACTTAAGACTTAAATTAAGTTAACAAGCAAGAAGTAGAAATACCAATAGCATTTCCTATTAGATCAATGGAAATCTCACAATAGGCAGAAGCGAGACGAGGGCAAGAATATGCTAATTATGGTAAATAAGTAGCCAACAGAACAAGAAAAGTAAACTAAACGCAAATTAAAAGATTAGAATTAGGGTCTAATAAAAGAATCGAGATGCGTTTGGAGCAGTCCAAAGGATGAAGCGCCTAACAAAGCAGTTCATCACGGATTTTACAAATGTAGAAGCACATCCAACTTAGTATTTTTGGGCTTCAAGAAAGTACGAGACTTCAGCGGGACATGAGGATACTCTACGATGCCCCTTTGGGTAGGACTAACGAAGCTGCACCTCTTGAGGCAGGTCTGTAGGTGTTCCATCAAGAGAGTATGCCTTGAATACATTTGCATTGTAGGCCTAACGAAGCAGACCTTTGTAGGCAGTCAGAAGGGCTTGGTACTCGGAGTGGGGTATTCGTATGTCCAATACTTGTAAGTAAGTTTAAGGATAGTCGCATGCGGATATCGGCCAGCATCAAGACCAAGAGCGATTTTAGGAAAGACCAGAATTAAACCAACAGACCAATGATTCTTTCACTATCAAGATATTGGATGGGGGGCACCGCCAATTGGATGTTAGATTGTTTGTAGTAGGGCACTACCACTTAACTCTTTAGAGGTATTTTGATTTGGTTTAGGGGTGGCTGTTGGGGCCAGAGCCACGACCAGAAAAGAGACAGACCAACTAGAATATCTGCGTTGTAGGTCTAACGAAGCAGTCCTTCACAGGTATAGAAAATCTCCGACTGAATTCTGTACAAGGTAGACTTTGTTGGCGGGATTAAGATAGTAGACAGAATGATTACATTGTCCTCAATGTATGCACTGGGTGGTACGTTGTGGATGTCCGAGCACTGGCATAGACCAGTGCAGACGCGATTTACGTTTTCATAGTAAGTAGTGGAGCATCTATATTGTAGGCCTTACGAAGCAGCCCTTTGCAGATATAGTTATGGAACACTCTCGAAGAAAGAAGATAGATCCCTTTTAGATGAGGATACGGTAGGTACCATGGGTGGTACCTAGGACCAATATGGTCATTGGGCATATAGCTACATATATGTATATATTAGTTATTAGGTTTTAATTTACTATGGAGTAGATGGGCATGGTTCACGAGCAGAGGCGAGGGAATTGTAACCTAATGAACCTAATATAAGAGTAAATAGAAATAAAAAGATATATGTAGAATTAAACCTAGAAGTATATAATTTATTCATTCATCAGAACTTTTATTCTGACCTCTCCTCATAACATCCTACAGGTTAGGTAGATGGCAAAGACTTCTCAGCTTTATGACACTTGCTTAGAAAGTTTTATTATTTGGGTGAGTGTTTACTTACTATTATATTTTAGTCAATCCCGTTGTAAGATAAATTATTGAGCTCTGATGTATTTGTCTTTGCCTATTTGAAAGATAGCACCCAACTCGGGCTACAGTGGGCTTGGGTTTTAGTATTTTTGTGAAATTTTCAAACTATTGGAATTCGGGTTGTTACATTTGGCATTAGAGCCTAGGTTTTGGATTCCTAGGTAGATAGTGAGTGAACATATTTGTATTTTTGAATAAAATATAAATATATTATGTACTAAAATCCAAATAGTTCCTAACCATAGATTTTAACATATGGAAAGTTTTTAGAAGTATATTTATGCATGGTTTGCTAGTTGGGTTTGGGATGACCTAAGTATGTAAAGCCCTTTATTATTACCGAATTATAGCATACAAATAAACCATGTTTTGAAAGAAGATTGGTATCCATATGTTATAGAAAGTGGAGAAGCTCCCTAGGGAGAGTGTTTTCATTTTAAAATAAATAAGAGGTTTTAGTAAGAAGAAAATCCACTTTATGTCTAGCCCAATAAAATGAAACTTTTGAAATTGAAAAGTTGAAAAATATAATTGTTAATATATTTGAGGAAGTAAATATTAGGTTTTTGAGAAAAAAGTGGTATGAAATTTAAATTGGTTTTATATGATGTAAATTTTGTTAAAAGTGAAATTATTTTTGAAGAATTATAGAGCATGTATATCTCGCTAGTTTCTTGTAGGTGAACAAAGATTTTAAATATAAAAGCCTAGAGTGTGTTAAGTATCAAAAACATAGGTTACAAAAAGGATTACTGTTCTAACTTTTAAATCAACTAAAAATGAGACCTTTGCTTCATTTAAAATAACAGATAATCATCCATTTTCTTTTATTGAAATAGACAACGCAAACTACGGGGAATAACATTTGTACTTTACACATCCCTTTCATTTTTGGTATATTCCTTATTATTTCAAATGGTGCACTTTTATACATTTGTGGAATTGGATAATTTACAAAAATACAGAGAAAGAGACACAACTAAATTGTACCCCGCTCCCAATAAATTAAAACATCTAAATTCACATCCCAAGTCAAATTTGGGCAAACTAAACTAATACCAACATTTTACAACCCAACTGTAAATTTGAAATAAACTTTACAACTTTATCAATATTCAACTTTAACAAATTTAGGGACTAATTTCTAAGTTTTCAGATTATGTTGTAGATATCATTCACATTCCAATTACATATCTTATAGAATATGTAGATGATATTCTTATACGTTCGCTTCAGGCCTACAACTCATCAGATGTTATATAGGCATAGTAATTAAATAAAATTCAACGGTATAAATTTCAATGTTATAAATAAATTATATAATTTCTCACTCACCTTTCAAGCTTTCTAAATCTCCAAGTCTGAATTCATCCCTTTAACTTGATCTTTTCCATTCCTTCAAAAAGAATATGATATAAATTTAAACATACCATTAGAATTACAGATCTGAAAAGATATTTGAGATTAAGAGGAATGTATATCTTAATTATGAAATTTACCTTTTTCTGCAGTATCGATTCGCTTCTCCTCTTCAATTTTCTGCCTTTCTCCCATTATATATACATATAATATAATATTTTATAATTTTAATAGAAATAGCAGAGAAAGAAAATGGTAGTGCTTTGCTGTTTTGATCAAAAATTATAAGAAGAGAAGTGAGGGGTTAAACATGTATTTATAGGCGCTCGAATCAATTATATCCGTTAGATTTTTAAAATAAAAAAATCCGAGCCGTTCATCCAAGGTTTAACTCTAGCCGCTACCTTCATCACCTGTCGACCGCTCCCTATAAGCAGTTGATTGCTAGCAATCGACTACCCAAGTAAGGGGTCGATTGGTGGGGTCCACGCTATTAATGTTTTTGATTTCCATTTTCTCATTTTAAATTATTTCCGCTTTGAATATTTCGAACACTAATAGTTTCTTCATTTGAGCTCCGATTGCAAAATTCCAAATATGAAAGTTGCTAAGAAAACCCCCACGAACATAATAGTGCTAGTTTCGTGGTCAAATTTTAAAATTTTCTCAAATTCCTTTTTTGAGTCTTATTGATTGTATATTATTTACCATTAGTTTTGCGGGGTGTTACAAAGACAGCTACTACTCTTTCCAGCAAGGCACCAAAGCGTCCAAGCCGACCTAGGTTTAGAACTGCAAGGCCAAGATGAAGAAGAAATCCTCTATCCCCAACTGGCCTATTAGCGTAACAACGATGGTCAATCACGATTGAAAAGCCATGGCCAGCAGGCACAAGCCCAAGCCAAGCCAAGATCTGCCTTGAGAGGGAGGTTCCATAAGATTGTTTGAAATACTACCAACAAGTGGCAGTTTGGCACCGAGAAAGCTTTCTTATTTCTTAAGATGCCAAACAAGTTTGATGAAAGGACATACACACAAAGAAGTTTGGAAAGGAAATATATAATGAAGCTAATTTCTTATTATCAATGAAGAAGCGCAAAAGATTCATAGGCTATGAATAATTTTTGTTTGGAAAGATTTTGCGAGTACGAGAAAGATGAGAAGGGGTACTTATATACCCACGCCTTAAATCGTGTGCATTGTTTCGAAAGGAAAAAAGAATCACAACCATTAAGAAGAGATTGAGATAATGCCAACTTATGCATATAGGAGATGCAACACAGCTCTGCAGCATTTGGAAAAACGAACCGTCGCAACCAATAGCACGAAGCCATATGGAAAGCACATTAAATGCTTTGTAGGGCCGTCAATTGGTAGGATTTTCATCATTTGACAAGGCTATACCCGCTCGTGGATATGGACTTGGGAGAAAAATGCTGCTTAATTTTTTCGCAAGTAATTAGTAGGTCAGTTTAAAGTAGTCTAACCTAGTCAAAACCTGCTCAACTACTTTACAACTAGCCAGCATAAGCCAACCTAAGTCCATGATGGTCTCAAACCATCCCTTATATCCAGCAAGGCACCATGATGAGGCATGATCGCCTCGTCTTTAAGCGCCTATCACATGTAAGAAAGGATTGGGCCTGACCCATCATCATGACTATTGACTTTCCTATGTCAATCTACTTCCAGCACAATTCTAGGTCAGCATGTTAGCCCGACGTCACTCTAATTGATGGCCGGCACCTCTGTAAAGACCCGAAATTTTGAAGGCTTTATATTTAAATATCGGAATTACTTAAATAATTGAATCTTGGATTTAATGTAATAAAATTGACTTAATAAGCTTATTAAAATTCTTTTTAAATAATATGTGAAATTATCATTTCGTTGGACAGTCTTGGATTTTGATGAAATCAGTGTTGTTTAATCCGGAATAATGAGTTGTTATAGGCCGATGAGTTTCGTGACGATCGAATGTGATGTATGGTTGTGCGAGCTCGATTATTTAAGAGGATTAAAATATAATATATATTTTCCTATACAAGAACCTCAACACTTAAATCCTCTTCATTTTTCCTTCTCAAAATCAGCTGCCACCATTTTCTCCATTCAATTAATTAAATCCAAAGCCAAAGGCCATAAAATTCAACGATTTCGGATTTGTTGAAATCATATGAGTGTGTGCTTCAAATCTATATAAGGTTTGTAGGGTGTGGTGACTGTTAGTGATGTTTGAGTTTTAATGGCCAAACTAAGGTTGAGGCAGGGAGGTGATGAAGGAGGATTTAGGTGAATTGGAGGACTTGGTTGGTTTCTCTTGGCGTCTAGCTTTTTCTAGCATCAGCCAAATCGAGTCCGATCATGCCTAGCAGATCACGACTTTTCATTTTTCTCATACTGGGGTTGGGGCCATGATTTAACAGGGGATATCATAGAGGAAATAGATGGTACGGTTGAGCTCGTGGTGGTGTAAGTAGTGTTTTGGCAAAGGTCGGTGGTGCTTTGGTGTGGCAAGGCAAATCATGACCTGGGGATGGTCGAATTAGGGCAACGATCAAAATTTTGAAGAGTTGATCAAGCTTCAGGTAGTTTCATATGGGAAATTGCATTTGAGCAGAGCGATGTGATGGCACTGTCCCTTCATCGAACGTTGCACCGGATAAGGAGATTGGGGAAAGGGGCGTGCACGGCTTAGGTGTGTATCATCTTGCATGTATAGGAAGTGTATTAAGAAGGGTGAAGATGGATTTGGTGGGCAAGTGAAGGCATTAGTGATTAAAGTAAATTAACTAATTAAGTTTTAATCTCAATTTCTTATGAAATCGATAACTTATGCATAGAAAGTCCAATCCAGACGTCATTTTAGCCATTGCACTCGTTAGATTCTCAACGCCTTGGATTGGTTTAGGCTTGGGTGAGTGTAACGATCCATTTTTTCACAACTTCGAAAGTAAGATATTTTATTAATTTTAAATTTAAAAAGGTTTAGAACTCAAGTAAATATGTTGTAAATAATGAATAAGGATGGAAAAATTATTTATCTTATACTTAATAATGGAAAAATAAAGATTTTGATTTTCATCACAAAATGGCCAAAAGTTAAGTTTTGTTAAAAATGAATAAATGCTTGAATAAATAGATTTAAATATTTATTTGAGAGGTAAAATTATATCAAAATCACTTAATAATGATAATATAAATATGATAAAGGTTTGGAAAATACACCTATGATCGTTTTACAAAAATATTTTAACTTTGTTACATTTGTCAAGTGCAACGTTATTTCAATAAATTGATATTAGCACTAATGATATCGGGTTTTAACCAAAGTAGACTTGTTTTTATTTATTAAATGTAATAGGAAGTTCATTTTCTAAGTTTGTTTATAGAAATGAATGGTAAAACGGAAACGTTAAATTTTGACTGTAAAATATGTCAATAAAAACATTGTTTTTGACTAAAATAAGTTGTCGCTACATTGTTGCAACATGAGATGTTGCCTAATACACATATATACATATGTACACATTTACAATGTATGAATACATATACATTTACCATATAAAACAAGAATTCATTTTGATTTAAATTAAGTTTAATAAAAACATGATTCGACAATTTTAAATTTAAATAAAACTTTACAAACATCATCATATCATTTATATCATATCTCCTTAATGGATGTTATGTGTTTACATGGAAACTATGCAAATTTATATCTTTAAATATTAGTAAGTAACATCTCTTATTACTAAACATATACACTTCTTATAACATCATTCCTAGCATTAAATGCACATCCTAATATGTTAACAAGTGTTATGCAAATCAAATCAAGAAAAAAAATCTTCTTTTTAAAATACAAAATTTAAGAGAAAAAAGTAATCATTCTATAAATACACATCACATTAATGTGCTATCATATCCTTCCGTAAATACATGTACTTAAGGGTTTAATCAAGGATTTAAAAATGAAAATAAAATACGAAAGTAGAGAAGGCTAAAATGGTCATTAGCCAAGGAAGCTTCATGTATAAATAGAGGTCATAACCTTCACTTCCTCACAACAATTCACTTCCCACTTCTACCCTTTTTTTCACTTCCTTAAAGCTCTTCTCCTTTATTATCTTCCTCCACCTCCAACAACCCTCCATCCAAACCCACACCCGAACCCTACCATTACACACCCCCCCCCTACATGGTCAAGTACCCTTCCACCAACCCATACCCACCCTCCTAGCCTCACACCTGAGCCGTACCCTCCTCCCTAGGCCACACACCTCCCTAGCATAGCATACACCCCCTCTCAAAGCTCACACACACAAAAAAAGAAGGAAAATAAACAAAGGATATAGTTCGCGACATTTGCAGAGGAGCACGCTAGTTCATAGAAAAGTTTGATGTTGTGGAAATGAAGGAGAGAACCGCTTTTTAAATCATGTTTTGTTATTTTATAATAATCATGATTATCCCGTTTATACGTTATGTTAATTGCCACCGTTGATAATATGGACGTTTGGCTGAAATGAATGTTTGAACGCGTTGGTTGGATAGTTGAGTTGTGATAATATACTTAATAAATGTTAATCACTATGCTATGGAAATGGATGTTATGTTATTGATGAATATTGAAAGTGATTATGCTCATTTGTGATTAAGTAATCCTCTTTGTTATAAGTGACCAGTTTTATAAATATGGTATACATTGGAATTATTAAGCCATATTTGAATAGTGAAATTGAAATCAAAAATTGAAATTGAAATTCGTTTTGAAATTGAAATCAAAATTAAAGTCGAAATCGAAATTAGATTTGAAACTGGGTTTGAAATTGATTCTAATTTAAGATTAGAATTGATTTTAATTTAAGACTTATAACCAGCTGCATAATATATTCACCAAAATAAATAATATTCATACGACCTTGGTTGAATGATAGAAATTCGTCTAGAATGAGTTTTGGCCAATTTACTTCAACTTCTCCCCAAATAGCATATAATGCTTTGTAGTTGTTTGGATAGACAAGCTCATATGAGCCAGTACGAGTTAGAATTGTGTGCATTAAAGCTCTATGCATTATTCTGGCAGTAGGTCGTAATGCAACAGACTTAAGCTCGGTCATGTCATCTTCTAGGAATCGATGACTTACTTCATCTCTCTCGCCTACGACAGCATTTAATTCTTGTAACTCAACACCTCTTGCCGGAGTATGAAGAATATGATCGATTCTATCTAAAGAGAGAAACACTTGTTACCCACATACCAAACTCCAAACGCAATTGTCACGATTACATGGGTTTTGATGGCCTAAATTCAAGTTCGCATAGAAAAGTTTAACCAATGTATGATTTGTCTTGGTATTGTTTTGATTATGATCTAGAAGTGATTCTAGATGGCTTCTTCTTGCTAATTCTTGAATCCTATATGACGTAAAATCAGGAAAGACAACAAAAGAACCTTCAAAGAATCGAGCTTCTTTCATCTTATTCCATCGTTGAACTGCAGTTGCATCGTATAGCCATTGAGCGGTTTGTGAATCAATTGGCTCGAAGGAAGAATAAGCATGCTTAGATCTCTTTGTTTGACGAGGGGCCATTTGAATTTATCAAAGAATTGAATGAATTTGGAAAAATTTGGGAACTAAGGTTTTTGAATTCTGTAAAATGGAGGTAAAAGTAAAAAGTAAAAGCGGAAGTAGAGGGTTTTAGAGTAAAGAAATTGGTAAAAAAGTGTAAAGGTACGTTTCAGATGTGAATTCGGTCGACTGAACGATTGTGGTCAGTCGACTGAACGATTGTGGTCAGTCGACTGAACCACTATCTCGAGAGTTCTATTCCAGAATTAGTCGACTGGTGTAGTAAACTGAATAAACAAATATGCTCTCTGTTTTGTCATTCAGTCGACTGGTTGCATTCGATCAGCCGACTGAATAGTGTATGAGAACATACAGTATGCAGTTTCAGTCGACCGATCGAATTTTTTTTGTCGACTGGATGAGTCTTTCAACATATTCAGTCATATTTGAAACACAAACAAGTAATATATTATATATATAAACAAAATGTATACAATATAAGATTAAAGAACAATTGTAAAAAATAGACAAAAAACGAAATTATTTGGAAGAGGAAGTTGATGGAGACTTGGAGTTTGTCGGTTCATCCTTTGTCTTCTCTACATATGGTTGTAGTGGTGACCAACGGTTTCCACATTCCCTTGAGTTTGGAGAGACGGGCGTAGTTTGAGGTGACCTATCCCGTGGATTTCGAGTTGACAATAGTATAGGTTGATGAGCCGAAGAGGAAGATGAACCGCAGAACTTCCATCCAATCTGCTCGAGAAAACTCAGACGTCTAGAATTCATTTTCTATTCATAATATATTTCACGCTGAAGCGCTATCGATTCCCTCTGGTAATGATGAAGATCATCAATTTTTTGTTTGGTTTGAGGAGAACCAAAAAACAGGAACCATCTAGCTTTCTTTTTCTCGGGTGTATAACCCGTTCGATAATTTGATGGTCTTGCAGGTTCATGGGTAGGAGTAGGTGTAGGTAGATTTGACGATGCAGATGATAGATTTTAAAAGTTGATAGATGAGTAGGATGATCCATCTAATGAATTATGTGATGAAGACATTTTGATTTTGAAAGAAAGTTTTTAGAAGTTTATGTAGTGGAGAAAGAAACAAATGTGTTTGAGATATAAATTCTTTTGAAGGAGAAAGGAGAGCTGAGAACTGAATTACATAGGAGGCAATGCAGTTAAAAAATGATGGTTGAACATGCAGATTGAAAAGTGAGGAAGAGAATGAACCAAAAAGTTTGTGGCTGAAATTTTTATCTTTAAAAAATAGAAAATATAAAGAAACAGATGTATAAGGTGTAGATGTGAAATATTGAATGGCCAGGTGGTAAAGGCATAAACTTATCAAACCCCAAGGTGCAGAGTTCGAGTACCAAATTTTTATTTTATTTTATTTTAAATTAATTAGTAATTTTTATAATTCTATTGAGGAAATTATACCTAGTTCTCTTCTTAATCTTATAAAACAATTTTCATTGAGAGGTTTAGTGGAAATGTCAGCTAATTGATTTTCAAAATTTACAAATTCTAAATTTATTATATCCTTTTCAATATTATCACGAAGAAAATAATGACGAATGTCAATATGTTTAGTTCGTGAGTAATTGACAGGATTTTTAGATAAATTTATTGCACTAGCCTTATATCTTCCATCATCCTTCACCTTGAACACCCACTTGCAACCTATGGCTCGGCTTTCTTGAGGAGGTGGTACCAAATGTCAAGTCTTGTTCCTGTTTAACGACTCTAACTCCTCTTCCATAGCGCACATCCACTTCGAGCTGTCACATAACTTAAAAGCTTCATCAATGTCAAGCGGCTCCTCAAGAACCACATGTAAGACATAGTCAAACTGATCACTAAAGTTAAGGTTCACAAACTACCAATCACCATACTTTCGAGTAGTCTAATAGTCCTACGACTGACTCGGGTAGGTACTGCTTTGCGTAAACTCCTTTCAGCTCCACCTTGAACTGAACTTCCTCTAGATTCATGCACATCACTAGCACTGCTAGAAGGTACATGTGAACTATCCTGTGATGTTTCATCAACTGTGTTTTCCTCGATAGCATCAACAATAACTCTACTATTTGGCTGGAATACGGAAACTTCTTTCCTTTCCTTAGGCCTATCAGAATCTTCTAATGTGGTAGGTAGCTTCTCCTTCAGATTGAACATAGCATACACGTCAAAAGTAACATGTCTGGAATGAACAATCTTTCGATCAACAGGGTTCCAAATTCGATACCCTTTAATATCATCGTTGTATCCTATTAGTATGCCCTAGCCTCCAACTTGTCATCACCTGTATGGTGAACGTACACAGGACAACGAAAAATTCGGAAGTACCCACGATACACCGATTTAACTCTGCACTTCACCTCTAGAATCTTCTCATCTATGGCTGAGCATGGAATTCGATTTATGATATGCACTGCAGTTGACAATGCCTCGGCCTAAAAACCTCTAGACAAGCCCATCGTCAATCTCAAGCAACGAGGCTTCTCCAGTAGAGTCATGTTCGTCCTTTCTATAACCCTATAGGATTACAGATCTCTGGGTATAGTGAGATGTCTCTGAATGTCATGCTGTCTACAAAAGTCAAGGAACTCCCTAGAGACAAATTCACTGCTATTATCAGATCTCAGTATTTTTAACCTAGAACCAGATTGGTTCTCAACAAGCGTTTTTCAGTCTTTGAACTTTTTAAAACTCTCTGATTTGGCCTTCATCAAATACACCCATACTTTTCGAGAAAAGTCATCAATGAAAGAGATAAAATACTTTGCTCCTCCTAGAGAAGGAGTAGCAACCGATCCCCAAACATCTGTATGCACGTACTCAAGTACTCGTCTCGATCTATGGAGTCCAACTCCAAAAGATACTTTAGTTTGCTTGCCTAACACACAATCTTGGCAAAAGTCCATCTTGTCGAAGCTTTCTCTTTTGATCATCTTCTGTCTCCGAAGTAACTCTAAGCCCTTCTCTGAAACATGATCCAACCTGAGATGCTAAAACCTTGTGGCATCTAAAGCATAAGAACTATCTACTCCAACACACGATTGTCCAAGAACCGTGGTTCGTTTTAGCAAATACAGATTTCAGAACACATCTCCTTTCATAATAACTAGTGCACCTCTCGAAACCTTCAGACTATCATTCTCGATAGTTACCTTGCATCCCAAAGATGCCAATTGTCCTAAAGAAATTAAAGATTTGTGAAGACCTGGAACATACCGGACACATGTCAAAGTGCATATCACTCATTCAAACATCATGATCCTCACTGTACCTTCACCCATTGCTCTACAGCTAGCATCATTACCAATAAAAATAGGGCTTTCCTCTCGTGCAACAAAAAACTGAAGTAATCATTATTAGGCGTAATATGGAAAGACGCCTCTGAGTCCCGCATCCAATAGTCTAAGACATCCGACACTCTTCAGACAACATATCGTCAGATATAGACTTCTCCACCACAAATGATGAAGATTCGTCTTCTTCCTTCTTCAAATCCGAGCAATCATTTTTCTAATGACCAAGTTTCTTGCAGATAAAGCACTTTCCGTCCTTAAACTTTCCTCTCTTGCCTGGGGTTTGATGAAGCTCCACTATTTATATAGAGTGAAGAAACGAGGAGATGTAGCTTTATATAGCAGCCTGGGGTTTGATTCAGCATGCATCTGGTCTGGCACAATTTGGTTCGACAGTCCTGGTTCGGCATGCATCACTTGGTATTTGGTTCGACAAAGCGTCGAGCAACAAATTTGGATCGACATCTTCAAAATACCGAACCAAACATCTGGAGCGGCAAACTGGTTCGGTAAAGCCCAATCTGGACCAGCATGCTCAAATTCCAAACGAGATTTTTCATTCGGTATCACCAAAACACCAAACGATAATTTTTGTCCGGTCTTCATATTCGCCGCTGCAAAACATCTTCCATTGCAAGTCTGAACGAGCTTCCACCGCTTCAAAACACCGAACGATAATTTTGGTTCGGCATTCTTTCCACCACTCTAGACTTTTCCCTTTCTTTAAATCATCGCTCAAAATCACCGCTTCAAATCATGCTACCGCTTCAAGTTCTAATATCTTCCTTCGTTCGATGATTTCAACTTCTGCTCTCTAGGGTTTTGTCTGCTCCTTGCTGCTATCGTGTCATGGAATTGGGGTAGCAATTACTAACAAATATTGTGTGTCTCTTTCTACTTTATAGTTATTTACTATTTGTTTGGAGTAATAGAATAATTGCTGTTAGATTGAGTGATGTTCAGATCGGCAAATATAGATTATGTTTATTATTTTTCTACATTTGTGCAATTTTTTGCACAACAGATTGGTATCAGAGCAAGGTGATTTGTTTAAATTTGTGCATCAATGGCTTATAGAAAGAGCGGTAGATCTGGTGGTAATTATGCTATTACTCATTTGGACGGAAAAAGAGATTTTGTGCAATATGGAAGATAAGGATGAAGAATAATATGTTGAGAGAGAAGAGCGTTCCAATCTTGAAACTTTGGTGATAAGGAGTTTATTGTGTTGAAGGGACATCTAGATTTGGGAACCTATATCTGATTCATGACTCAACGTTGTTGTTAGAGTCTTATGTTAATTTCCATGAGAAATTTGTTGTTGGGCAGATAATGTATGTGGAAGTAGAGAGATTTGATTGGTGATTGAGAGCATTTTTTGGCCTTGATGGCTTTAATATTATTTTGGTATTTACCTTCTTTTGATTTTGGATATTTGCAACATTTGTTAGCGGACGGGGACACAGTCTGAGCTCGTTAGCAAGATGTGATGAAGGGTGGCCTTGCCAGAACCTATTGGGTAAGTATTCATTTTTCGTATCTATCTCATTAAGAGATTTTGGTTGAAGATTGAGTTCATTTTTAAGAATTTTATGTTGAAAAGAGAATTTGAGTCGAGGTGCGGTGTTGGAAATTTGTGATTTTGCATCAAAGTGAAGTGTTAAATTTTGGTGATACAAAATCACAAATTGAAGGAAACAAATATGCATGAAGGAAAGTAATCGCGTTTGTTCATTATGGAAATGAATAAATTATTTGATCGCATTTGCATGAGATGACAAGAAAATAAGAACATGCGGAAGTTATGGAATAAAATATATGCAAAAGGATATGCATATTATTTGTTTCTTAGTAATCGCATTGCTTTGGGATTATTTTCTTCCATCTTTGTTAATTAAAGGAATGAGTGAAGTACTTGCTATGTTTGCGTTATTTGTTACCATTGTAATTCATTATCTTCTTACTATACGTTATTAATTTAATCGACGACTCTTAACAATTTGCACTGGCTATATATTGATGGTAGACTTCATTGTAAAACCATCTTGCCATTCAGCCAGCGATTTTCAAATAAAACGTCTCTTCTTGTTAATCCTAATTTAGGGCTTTGATATGTAAACTCTTATCTTGTAATCTCTTGCAATTCTATCATGTGTAATAAAATCTCTCTCCTTTTGAACTGGATGTACACTACCTCGATGATAGTGGAATCAATATAAATATTGTGCATCTCTTTCTTCTTTATAGTTATTTACTATTTATTTGAACTAATAGAATAATTGCGGTTAGATTGAGTGATGTTCAAATTGGAAAATCTAGATCCTTTTTATTGTTTTATAGTTTTGAGTGTTGGCTCCTAAAAGTTTTTGAAATTTCAGCACTTCCATCTACTCCACTTCCAGCTGCATGAAACTATATTATAAAGTTAGAAAAGGTGTTTGAAATGTATATAAGCATTAGAGTAACACAAATATGGTTCTAATGCTTCAACAAGACCTACAACCCATATGATTGATCTTTAAGCAACTAAGGCATGGACATATTAAACACTTCATACAAAATTAAAAATAATAATAATATAAAAATAAGTAAACGACAACGAGGAGGAGGAGGAGATGTCATTTTGCTTTTGGTAAAATTGTATACAAGGCCAAAGAGACCTCAAAGATTCCAACAAGTTGAGACATGGATAATATACCATACTTAGAATTAGCCACCGAACCAACATCAAATATAATTTGGTTCGTACGCGTTGAATTTGTGCTTCTTTTAGGTAGCAATTTTATAAGATTCACAGACATGAGTTTTAAAGAAAGTCCACATGTTCAAACTTCCTAGTCTAAAGACTAAACTCAATAAAGAGAAACCACTAAGAATGGCAAATAATAAGTCAATAAACTAGAATTTATGCCAAATTCTTACTTGAAGTAAACAAAAAGCTAAATTAGAAAATATAAATTAAGATTCAAAGAGCTGTTTACAAAGCAACAAGCATCAGAGAAAGGTTTCTGCTACAAGCACAGAAAATGAATATTTCATCAAGATCAACAATACTAATAGCTTGGAACTACAAAACATGTAACTCTACTTAGTCATCAAACTTACCATAATACTAGAAGTGTGTGTCTGGTGGATCCATAGACATCCAATGTTTAAAACAAAAACATTTCATCAAAATAGCAACATAATGTTTACCAAAATTTGTGTGTGCACTAGTATTTTCTTGCACCCTTTCTGTTTGACACATACCAAGATTGGTCTAGTTCTACTTGTTTTGTGCCATCTAATTTCGCCTCTTTGCAAGTCCCGTTCTATTTGTATTTTTCTTCCTTTTCCTATCCCAGATGTATATGCTTTTTGACGGTCCATGGACCATGTAACGACCCCTTAAATTTGATAATATTAAATGGATTAACTTAATATAATTTTTAATCTAATTTATAATAAATGTAGGAGTTGGATATAGTAACTGAGATTAAAGATTTAACAATTGAAATGTTATATGGAAATAGGTAGAATAACGAAGATTTGTGTTGTGGTTATAAGTCATAATTTGTTGATTAAAATGGTATTAATGAAATAATAACTGAATTGAATTGCAATATATAAACATCAGAAAAATTTAATTGGTGGATTAAATTTGTTAAAGTTCATAAGTTTTGTAATTTAGTTTAGTAGAACTTTAAATTATAAACGAAGATTGAAATAAACGATAAATTTAATTATGTAAATGGTGACTCAAGACCTAGGTTATAGGAATTGGAACATAATCCAATTTGAATTAAGTAGAAGAAGGACTTGGTTAATATGTAAGTTATTGTTCAAGGTATTGAATAAAAACTTGGAATCCAATCATAATTTAGTGATAATAACGTTAGTATTAGAGAATAAATATATTTCAATGCAGTACCCGAATGAACGGAATAAAATGAATATATATTGAATATAAATGAAATGTAAATTGGCACATTTGGTTGAAAGTTAATTTTAAGAAACATATAAATGTTGAATTTGTGAATATTAATATAAATATTAACTTGAATGGGATTCATTAACACAAAGATGTAATAAGTGTAGATAGTAAAAATTTAATGGCTGTAGTGGATAAAAAAATCTAGTAGTAACATAAAATTTATTTATATGGAAAAAGAGTATAGATTTGAACAAATTTATGAAAATTTGATAAGAACAGTGGTTGTAATCAGTTTGGTTATTTAATATTTGGAAGATAGAGATTTGTAAATCCGTTAATGAATTTATAATGGGAAGGAATGGTAAGAATGTAAAAATTATAAGCATTTGATTCAATTAAGGGAATGAAATTATAATAAATGGTCATTTAATAAATTCAACGTTCTGTGAGAAATCATAATAGTTGTGTAAAATGTGTACAAACTTCGATTTGGAAATTTATTGGATTTATAACGGTTTTGGTATTACATTTATGAGTTTAAAAGTTATTCCATTTTGTAAAGTAATAAAAGCTTATTTAGGTGACTAGAATTTAGCGTAACGACTATTGTGTGTTACCTATTCTTGTTGCTTGTTAATTTAAATTTTGGGAATCAAATTCAATTTATCCGCCAATTTACCGCAGTTAAAGTGAAATGAAATGGTGAATGGGTAATGTTAAATACAAATAAGATGTAACCAAGAAAAATCCCATTTATAATAATTTATGTAGAATAAAGTAAAGAAACCAGGAAATGAAAATGTGAAAATGTGGATGCAATGAGATCTTAAGTAATAATAACTTTGTTAGGTAAGTGATAACGGATTTTTTTTTTGTATAACCAAATAAAGATCCAAATTTATTTGGAAATTAATTGCAATCAGTTGAATTTATTGCAATTAAATGGATTTAATATTTAATAGTTATGTAATTATTATTTGAAAGAAATTGGAGTTATTTGTAATAAGTATGAACCTAATGTTAATTTTTCTTATAGGATTGACAATTGATATGGAATGAAAAGAAGAAAATTTGGGTCAGTAAAATTTGGAATTTATGCATAATAAAATGGATTCTAACGTTAAATACTACGTTATTGAGATTTAAATTAGACTTAAAGAATAATGATGTGAATCAGGAACTAATGTTTATGGCATCTTTATTTTAGGTGAAAGTTGAGAATATAAAGATTTAAAAATCTAAAGTATGGGTTTTGAGAATATAATTTATAAAATTCTTAAATATAAGAAAGTGTAGAAATTAACATTGCAATTAATATACTGTCAACTTTTAATTCACAGCTAAACCTGTTAAATCTTTTCAATTGATTACGAATTATATAAGAAATAAAATTTGGCCAATTTTAGAATTTAATATAAAATTTGGATTTTTATAATTTATTTAATTTATTTAATGAATATTAAAAATAGCCATTTGGTCACGGACTCGGATTTCGACGAAACCAGTTTCATCGGATCCGTATCGGTGAATTATTATAGGGTTTCAAGTTTCGTATCGATCGGACTTGTCGTTTGATCGTACGGGCGTGAAACGCCTTGAAATCAATTTTAATAAAATCAATTTGAAATCAATTTGGAAATTTTGTTTTCAGCATAACTTCTTCATACGATCAAATTTGGACGTGAAACTTTTTCCATCGCGTTCAGAATATTTTAAATTACCTATTTGGATATATAGATTAACGAAATTTCGTTCCGGAGACATAGCGGGCTTTTTGGGCCATAGTTTGTTCCGCACGTTCATTCTACGGTCTATCTACTCTATCTCTAACCCCTCTATATAAACCTAGCTACAAGCCCTAGCCTCCGCCTAATTTCATTTCATCTGCGCGTATACTTTCTTCAAGCTCCTCTTCTTCTTCAATGGGTGCAAACCCTAGATCCAATCAATTCAAAATTCCAATGAAAATTCAGACTCTCCAGAAAAATTCCACAAAAATATATGTTAATCTCCTCGAAACACGTAATCCCATGGTGAAATTCGTTTTTCAGTTGGAGTTACCGTTTACCCAGAATAAATTCAAAACAGTCCCAACCGTTCATCATCGCCGTAACAAAAGTTGTCGGATCGGGAAAACATTTCTGGGTATTGTAGAGGAGGCCGAGGTGATTGCATCCATATGGTTTTCGAGGCGGGTTGATGGTTGGATGTGGAGCATAATTCGATTTGGGTTTGTGCCTTTGGGCGGCTGCTGTTCGAAGGTGAGCACAGGCGATGATCGCGAGCTGGTATCGGGTCGCGAGATGAACGATGAGCGGTGAGGGGGGCCTCGGCCGGAGAAGTGGCATGCGTTCGAATGTGCGATGTTGGTGCGACAGTGTTCCAGTGCGAAGAGGTGGTAGCAAACGATGGGTAGCTGTGTAGAAGAGGACGCGGCCTGGAAAGTTTATCACGTGAGGGAGTGACGTGGCTTAGTGTAAGATGTTAATATGTGGCATTTTGTTTAGTTTTAATTTTGAATTCAATCACCATTTTTCGCCATAACTTTCTCATACGACCTCGGATTCAAATGAATTTTTTTTTGTTAGGATCGTATTAAAATTCCGGACTTGATGACGCTGGTTTGAACGAATTCCGAGACGGGCGAATTTTTGGGTTTAAATCGAATTTAAATTCGATTTAAATTCAAAAGGTGAGTGTTTTAACCCACTCACAACTACTAGAAGCTTTTATGTTTGTTAAAAAAAAATCTAGAAATGAATAGAAATTTATTTATGAGTATTTGGCATGTTTATTTCACTCATAATTGTTGAATTGCATTTACTAAGTTTAACTGTTAATTTAATTTATTTATTGCGTATTAATTGATAGTTAGAATTTATTTGTTTGCCTATAAACTGCTAGTTAACAGTTATATAGATTATTACTGAATATAAACTGTTAGATTAATAGTTGTTAAATTTAATCTGAATAAAATTGCCAGTTATTACCTGTTATATATTATCAAATATAAATTGTTATTGATTGATATTGCTTGATGATTGTGATTGGATGATGGGTGATGTTGATGGATGTTTTATTGTATATCATTAAATTGCAAATTATCATGCATATTTCCTTTCATTCGGGATTGTGGTTTGAAATGATATACAACCGCAAAATTTTATATCTTTTAAATTACGGATTGAAATGATAAATATCCATATCACTTGACCATAGGATAAAAAATTATATACAGGCACCGCGGTCTATATATAACTATTTTAATGTGATTTCTATGGTTTGGATGGAATACGGTTTATAATAATCTTAAATTTTATATTGTATAAATATTATTCTTCCATATATATGCATATGAAGTTGAAAATTTTGAAATTAAAAGGTGTATAAATATCTTTATTAAAATGGAAAAATTTAAGAAAATGGAGTTTGATAATTTATATCATATGTTTAAATGTTAAGTTTGGAAATTTTAAGATATGATATTTATAATTGGATTTTTCCCAGGATAAATTGAAATGAATATTCTAGTATAATTTGAATTGAAAAATATATATTTTATTACTAGAAATTGGAGTTTTATTTATTTATGGATTTTATGTGAATATTCAAGACTAATTAATAGAACATTCGATTTGTTGAAAGAATAAAATCCAACTTTAGTTTGAAATATTAATACTCCAAATGGATATACGTATATATATATATAAATTGAAGTGGTTTTGGAACTTGAGAGAGATAATACAAATTTTGGTCTAGACTTTAATAAAGAAATGTATTTGTAAAGCCATGAGAACTATTTTCTTTACAAAGTAACATTTAAGTTAAACCTTTTAATTCATATACCGTTGAATATCCAAACTAGTCAAGTTTTAAAAGTTATGGTTTTAAATTATGAATTTCGAAATATTATGCTTTGACAGGATATTTGGCTTTCAGACGTTATAAATTTTAAAGCATTTGGATTTTTGAAAAGGTTTATATTTGAGATAAAGGATATCATATTGTTTTGGGTTTTAAAATGATATCGTATTCATAATTTTAAAATGGAAATGTTTATTTTGGTTTTAAAGTATGAGCTATTTTTAAATGACCGCGGTGTTATAATAACGATGGGTTGGCAAAGAGACCGGGATCGGATATGGACATACTCTTGTCGATACCGAAAACCACTTTGACTAACCGTGTACGCGGTGGAGATTCCAGAATGAAGTAGGTGGTGGCGACGTTTCCTGTAAGGTAAATACGTGGACCCGACTCCCGTGAGTTGGCATAAGGTGGCTAAAACAGGAGCGATTCTCAGGCCAATGAGGTCATTCCTCTGATCGGACCCTCCTCTTCGATATTATACTTTGATTTTGGATTGATTCAGTGGCCACTTCTATATTTTGATTTTGGGGAGTTAGTCCGAGGTGGGCGGTAACTGCGGCTACGCGTTTCCACCAGCCTGGATAGCAATTGGTATATCTACCCTGGCATTGCCTAGTTGTGCCGTGTCACCTACCATACCGAGCCTTTACTACGAGTTTCTATTTGTGTCGTACCTATGGAGTATCCTCTGGTAGCTTCCCGATCAGGAGGTATTACGGTACTGTATAGACTATTGGCATTATTTGTGTTAAGGGCTATATGGGTAACCCCTTAACGCTATTAAAAAGTAAGTTTATTTTATAAATAGACACTATTATAATAGCGCAATATACTACATAGTAAATAGTTTAACGGATCCTTAGGAGATGTAAATCTCGAACATCTCTTGAGTTACTGTACTCATATTTATTTCTGTTAATTTAACTCACATAAGATCTTTTAGTCTGACTCGAGTGTTTTGTCTTTTCAAATTCGCTCGGGTCAGTCCGAGCGTTTCAGGATCGAAGACTTTAGCTTTGGAGGACGAAGACGAAGAATCCATATTATTATTATTTATAGTATGCACACACTCTTTCTATTCCGCTGCATTGTTTGTATTGGTATGTGTAACTCTGATATTTATTGTATAAATAAGAATTAACTGTTTTGTAACCGTTTATGAACTGTATATTTATTATTATATTTTATCCTTCCGCTGTGAGATTCTATTTTGTTTTATTTCTTCTCTGTTTTTCTTATTTACCCCATAACAATCCGCCCTTGCGTATGCTTTTAATTGGCACGTGTGTCGGTTTAAAGTGTGCGAAAAGGCGGGATGTTACAGACCATGGAAGAGGCGTCTAATCATCCAGGCTATGTGTTATCATTTACAAATGAAGCAAATCATGTAACTATATAGAAGTGTTGGAATATTTCAATAATTTGGAGTATATATGAAAAATAAAACGTGTTGTGCTATTTTGATGTAAAGTCTATTAAATTGATCAAAATTTAAATTAAAGGTGAAAGATTTAAGAATTTAGTTATCATGAGATCAATGCGTACATAACGAGACATTTTAATTTGTTAAAAGGTCAAATTAGAAAATGCCAAAATTATTAAAAAAAATGGTTATAGTCCCCAAATTATATAAGCCTTAGCAACTCTCTAACCCTCTTCTATGAAAAGCTAATGTCAGATTTAGGGTTTCGGTCAATTTGGAAGATCAAACCAAATTCTTCTTCACTTCAATAATCAGAGATGGATTCAGATATGCTTCCCCTAATTTATTTACTTTTCTCTAGTTTATTCTTAATTAAATCAACATGAGTTGTATACTTGAACTAGGATTTCATAATTGATTGTTGCTAAAGTATATTGAAAATTTAGCAAGTGGTATCAGAGCAAACCATTATTGATTTATTTGAGGAATTTTGATTGTAAATAGATTATATTTAAGATCTATGTTTAGCAAAATTATCTATTAATGTATCCACCATTGTTTTTGTTCACGCTGATAGTACGAAATATGATTTGTTTCTTAATACCGCATATAAGAGCATGAATTAAAATCCCTGATGGTGATTCATAATAGGATCCTAACTCATTGTTAATTGATTCACTTAGTAAATCTGAGTGCTTTTTCTTAAATATTATGTTGGAACTTTAAATGAATTAATTTAAAAAAAAAAACAGGTTAGTGGTTATATATTCATTGAGCCGTTGTAAAAGTTAAATGTATTAAAATTCGTTTTAAATGACAATAAATTCGAATCTATTAACATTCTCTGACTTCAGTAACGCATACAATTTTCATTTTGCCTATTTAAATGGTAGATAGACAGAAGAGAAAATGTGAATAATAAAACAATTTTTCTTCCTTCTTCTTTGTCCTCTGCATTTTTTCTCTATTTAAGAAACTTTACAAACAATTAAATTAGAAAATTCTATATTCAGAACAATTTGCTGTAGTGCAGATAACAAATTGATCAAATGTTAGAGTCTGTTTTATCCTTGGACGGAGCAGTTGATAAATAGCTTTGCACCTTGAGGCGATACCGCGAATCGTCTTAAACAGAGCGACCTATTCTGCGATTCAGCAAAAAAAAAAGACGCGACAGATTCATATCGAGGTTCAACATATTATTATATTGCTTTGAAAGTGTATAATATGAAAGAAAGTTTTTTATGATTATCTACATGTTGACCTACACTTTAGCCTTTCATATAAAATCTACTAGTTCAGATTTTTTCAAGTAAGGTTCACTGAGTAGTAACAAAATTACAAAGGAATAGTATCTTTAGTTTGTTGCATAAAATAATTATATATTCAAGTTATCTATACTATTATATTATTACTGAGTTTGGTTTCAAGGGCACAGAAGCCACCTCCATATTTTTATGAAATGAACAGTCGCTTATTTTACTTTGCCACGTTCGTACCTAACCATCCGCTTCTTACCTTCCCCATTCATTTTATCTGAGAAAAACAAAATTTGCCTTCTTGTCTTCTCCTTCTCTCCTAACCCTAATCATCACAAGACCCTAATTACCCACCTAGGCTTACTGATTATTGTTTGCATCTGTACATAAATTTCGCTTTCCTCTTCCCTAAGATCTAATCTTGCGCTATAATGGCAACGACTGTGGCAATGGAAAGTCGCACAACGCAAAAACCACCACTCTCCTTCATATTGTATATGCATCACCTGTAAATACTTCTTCCTTTATAATCTTTCGCCGCGCGTCGTCATCCAAGCACGGGTAATTTCTAAACCCTTCTCCATATCACGCTTTAAGTTTCTCAATTATTTGGATCCCCTAATCTATTTCCTTCAATAATTTTCTATCATGCATCAGGTCTGATTAATTCACTCATCGCCCTTAGTTCTAGGTAATTCCTTTTGCGTTCATTCTTTGACATTTTTTATGCCCTAGTTTATTCACCGCTTCTTTCTGTTCCATGTTCTATGAGGGATAATTTATTCATAACTGATTTGTAGATCTGTTTGTTTTGTAGTTTAAAAATATGGTATTTGAAATTGTGGAATCATTTTTTAATAATAAGGTATTTGAAACTATTGAATCAATATTCTTCGACCTGTATTACTTCGGATCTGATTAATTTGGAGTCTACCTTGGTTTACTCACTTCTGCTTTCTATTTGTTTAATGTTTTACTTGCCTCGAAAAGATTTTTAACATAAATGATGTAATTTTAGAATTTATGGTTTTGGTTGTTTTAAATGTAGTTTATTGCTTTTGAAAGCTTTGAAATTTCATTTTAGCTAAATTTTGAAGCTTTTTTTAATTTTTTTCCCCGAACTAAAAAAATGCACTTCAAACTATATACAAATTGCCTTTTAATACCGTTAAATTTGTAGGTTTTGATGTTTGAACTTCTATTACTATAGCTTTCAAGTAGCTGTTTTCATTCTAAATAGTTCGGCCTTGAATTCTGAAACCTAGAATTTTATAATATTTGCTCCTAATATTACTTAATTTAGAGGTCTTTCAAGCATAAAACATGTAATTTTACAGTTTATTAATTTTACAGTTTACTGCAATATATATAATAACCAATCTGAAATGTGACAAACATTTGGAACTAGATTTCTTTGTTATCTAGAAGATACATTTACGCAAAACTAAAATTTGTGTTGGACAATTAATATACTGAAAACAAGATTTTTTTTTATAATTTATATGTTGTAAATTTAACATTGACATATTTATAAGGAGTGACAAGTTTCTACAATTATCTTTTCTATTCTGCCTTGGCTCAGATAAAATCCCATGTGCCACATCTGAATAGTTTTGTGCGCAGTTAATGGTATCAATTTCGCTTTTTTCTATTTTTTGTTATGTCGTTGTTGTTTGCTGCCACTAACCCCTACTATTCAATTGAATACTAAGTCTGTTATATTGAAATTTTATGCATGATACAAATATGCTGCCGTGCTCATTCTTTCAATTTTTTCTGACCTCTATTAATGAGTTCATCTCAAGTTAAGATCATTTCCACAATTCAACCCACATAAAAATACTTCACATAAAATGACTTATTCTATTTATTTTTCCATTCGTTTTTCAATCCCTTCAATTTTGGTCGAACAACCAAAGTATCATACTGATTGTTCATTCATGAAACTAGATATGTTTAATATACAATGAAATCTAAAAGGAGTTAAACGAACTAAAAAAAATTCATAAATTTTGGCTCATCATTTACTCAGAGAATACTGTCAATACTGAAGAAGCTTGTTTGTTACTAGAGAGAATTAGAGTTGTCGAAAAATAATAAAGTAATAATTTTTTTTACCAATTGAGAATAAAATGAGAAGCATTAGAGTTTCAATTATTTTCCCTCTTCCACCTCGAAAAGTTATATTTTTCTATAATATTATCAAACAATCAAACTACAGGAAAATTTTCTCTTATAATTTCGATCCATGTTTTCTATTTTTATAGGCAACGACCAACGTGCTGGTGCAAAAAAAGGAAGGCATGATGAAGTTCACTAAAGGTAACTACACGAACTTAACTGAATCATAATCTTATTCTTCCAAATGTGTTTATTAAATTAACTGCTATTTTTTTACTCATTTCAGGTTAAATTTTGGTGCCTACTAATAAGATTCTGAGATTATATGCTTGCATACAATAGGTGATGAACAATGATTAATTAGAAGATAAGAAGACTATCAGAGACGTTAGCAATTTATGGTTAGTAATATATTTTAGGTCGACATATATAATGGAAGTTAAATCAAACTCTTAGGACGCCTATTTAGTATATGCAAACACTCGATATATGTTAAGCCTTAATATTAACAAATCAATATTGGAGCAGAGATAACAGCTTAAGTTAAAGGTTAAATCTATATTTGCACAGTCTGTACCTTCATTTGCACATATAGAATAGTTTACAAGTTTTAACTTATATTCCTACCTCATAGCCTATGTGTTTGTATTTTAGATGAAGTTATGAACCAATTTGTAACATACCAAAAATATAAATGATGTTGTTTTTGACATAATTCTTTTACATTTTGAAAGACTGTTATGTAATCTTAGAAGCCATCCCAGATGATCTGAAGACCACTTAGAAAACATAAAGGAATGTAACTTTTCACTTGCATTTGAAATGTTAACTATTACATAAAAAGCACGTAATTTCATCAATTTTTTCTATTAAACCTAACATGGTCTTCCAGATGAAAATTTATGTCTTAACAACAATTATTTTTCTGTGTACGCTTTAAAGGAAAATACTACTCTGAAGTGGCATAAAACATATAATCCGTCGACATAGTCAAATTTAAAAACTAAAACTTTTTACAATGCAATCACTAATAAGTTGTTTTACAATAGACCGTATACGAAGCATGGATTCACACTAGTATACATGTACAGTTAACGTTATTCATTGAAAGCTCAGTTTGTGTTACTTGGATTTGTAATTCATGATATATACCTAGTAATTTAATAGAGCCGGACCATAAATTATTTTTTTATGGAACCTAAAAATGAAGAATTTTTTTTAATGGACTAGTACTAGTCGTCTATCCGTGTAACTGAATACAAACATTTTAAATAAAGGTTCGGACATGAGCGTTATATTATATTTGTACTGCATGAATTAATATATGGCTATATACCAGTATGGTAACCATTAACCTAATGTTTAAATTATTATCATACCCATGTGATCGGTCAGTGTTGCATAGAGTAATGTATAAGTGTGCACATGCATTTTGACAATGTGAAACTTTTTTATGCCTAAGAAACTATTTGAGCAGTACATAGTCAACATGAAAACTTTACGCATTCGTGGGTTAATTTAACAAAATTCTAGTTGCGGTACTTATAGAATAACTTCTTGAATCCATAAAGTTGATTGATTAATTTTAGTGTAAGTTCATTTTTTGTTAAAATGACAATGCTATTGTATGATTTTGTGACAATTTAACATGTGCTATTTGATATACGTATTGCATAATAAAGTAATAATTTGTAATAAATTCAAATATATTCCAGTGTCTCCTTGCAGATTATTTGTAAATATCCTACATTCCAAGTGAGCTAATTGAAATAACACGTCAATCAAGTAACCTCCTTATTTTAGTTGTTCATGAAAATGTTTAATATTTGTGTGTATTTATTCATGTGGATATTAGCTAGCCCAAAGGTAGACTAATATTTGACTGAATCGATTTCGTGTGTAATGATAAATATGTGATGATTATAAGGTCTTACAAGTGAATAATTAATCGGTCCAAAAAAAATTATTATTTGGCTTGAATTTCTTTTCACTGTTTGATAATCACAACAAGATTATTTTAAGGTTTTCTATAAGTGTTTTGTAAATTTAACCGTAAGTGATACTCTTTTTGTGATGATTTTATTTGTGACATCTTATAATTATCATATATTTATCATCACATATGAGCAAGTGATTCCGTCAAATATGAATCTTCCTTTGGACTGGCTAACATTCACATGGATAAATATACACAAATATCAAACATTTTTATGAACAACTAAAATAAGAGGCCGATCACATGGGTATGAATAACTAAAATAAGTACTCAGTTTCGTAAAGTTAAACCACGAATGCATAAAGTTTTCATATTGACTTAGTACTATTCAAATAGTTGCTTAGCCATAAAAAAAATCACACTGTCAGAATGCATGTACACACTTATACTTTACTCAATGCAACACTGATTGATCACATGGGTATGATAATAATTTAAGCATTAGATTAATGGTTACAATTCTAGCATATAGCCATATAATAATTCATGTAGTACAAATGAAATATAATATTCACGTCCAAACCTTTATTAAAAATGTAAGTAATCAATTATACAAGTAGATGATTAGTACCAATAACAATTCTGAATCCTTATCCATAAAAAAATGTTCTTTTTCTTAGGGTTCCATAAAAAAATTTATGGTCCATGTAACGACCCGATTTTTCGACGCCCGAAAGTTGATATCGATACGTCCACTGTATCCAATGCTGCACAGTCGAATGCCGGAAAACCGAATCGTTGGGGTTTAAGAAGAAGAAGAAGATAGAAGAAGAAACAAAAACAACAAAAGAATCTCACATTTCACAGCGGAACAAATATAATGGATAAATGAATATCTTTAAAACAAAGAACTATATCAGTTATTACATTACATTATTAGAGTTTACAACGACACCATTCAACACTAGGCATTTACAACATCTAATCCAAATTAAAACTGGACATACAGCAATCCGAACGCAGCGGATAATACATAATATATTGATACGTCTCGCAATCCAACTTGCCTTCAGATCTCCACCGCAACTCTTTTTCTAACTTCGCTCCAGAATAAATGAAACCTAACTCTAGGCTGCCCGTGTGGAAAAATTATGGGCACCCAAAGTTTAGAAAGGGAACAATAGACTTCAGGTCAGTCATGAGACTGATGTGAGATCTTAAAAACAGTTATTTCCACAAAGAAAGGAAAAGAAATCCACTATGCTTTTTGGAAAATGAAACTACCATAAGGCCTCCCGGCACACACACAATGCAATCGCAGACTTGGGGGAGATTTCTTCTTATGATAGTCAAACATGCTTGATATGCAAAATCCTCTTTAATATTATCATTAGTGCACAGTGCAGAAAACATTTCGAAAGTATAGTATTAACCTTAGGCAGCATAGGTATCATTATATTATGCCTGCTATAGCTACCTCCTGAGGAGGCAGGTTATACAATTGCAATCGTAAAGGGCTCGTATTGTTTCTTTGGATTCCCAACAAATGGTCAAGCTAAAGAACTTCCTACTGCCACATGGGTACGTCTCTGGAGGGACGTCCTGAGAACATAACCAGCTCTCTGCCAACACAAGGCCGGGTTACCTCGGTAACTAGATAACTACTACATGAGTATGCCATCCCTCGGTCGTTTGCGACCTTTATCCGAGGATCCTCAACCACAAAGCAACAAGCACAAAGTATAATAAATTTGCAGCATCGACATAGGTAAAATATCTGGGGTCCATACCTTGATACTACCCTTTTCCAGAAGGAAATGACATACCCTCAGGGGGCGCTACCCCCAAATAACCTTGCCGCATCTTTCCTGTTTCGACCATTTCCGGGGTGTGAGGTCCGACGAAGTCTCATCCACAAAGCTACACTTTTCACAAAGTCATGCTTTGATTAATAAATGACCAGCAGCACTTCGTATGCCACATTACCAGTTTGGGAATATATCACTAGTAAACATCAACTACATAGCCTCTGAGCTCATACGTCTCGGAGAAGGGTGTTAAGCTAAGAGAATAAATTCTCCCCCACCAACAGAAATGTAACTGATAGAAACTAGCTTTACATCTCAAAGTGTAACGTCAGACACACTCCATACAAGTCCGTTCCGAGATCGAACGGAACCGAAGGCACTTCAAAGAAGCCCAGCAAATCCGGATATTCACTAATAACGTCTGGAATCCCTATCACAAAGGGTGATAAAATCTCTATACCGGAGCAACCCGGTGCAGAGACATTCGACAGGAAATCCTTTCGCTTTCGAAAATACCCAGCTTCATCCGCATCTTCAAATGCAATCCCATTTTCGTCGTATCATTATTCGTAATGGGTTTTATGACACAAGGTCCTCTCCGGCTAATCCGAATAATGAGCGCTTATTTTTAAAAATAAGTGTTCATTCATATTTCAAACAAATCACAAAAATTTCCACGTTGATCTTCTTAAACAAAAGATCCATCACAATCACAAAGGTTCGATGTGGGTTTCAAATATCCATTTGGAATTCGACTTCCGGTCGCATCGAAATTCTAATGGCATTTAAAGGCCAATATTGATAGTCGGTTATTTAACTATCAATCAACATTCACAATAATCATCATATTTAAATAATTTTTCCCAAATTATTTATTTTCTAAATAACTACACAAGATATATTTTCACACTTCAATCCTTTGAAAATAAATTCAAATCAATTTTTTCCTTACGCGGAAAACATTTCCAATATTTATTCATTTCCACTGAAAATCTACCGAGTTCAAATATTTTAAAATAATTCAAAATGCTTATCCAAAATATACTTAGAGATATTTAAAATAAAACTATTTTGAAACACTTGCTTAAATATTAGTTATGAAAATATTATACTAATGTCTCATAAAAAATTTCAATTCCAAACTAATTTTTCAAATAAAATTAATATATAGGATATAACTATTTAAATATTCAATTTCTAAAACCAATATCAATTAAATCTTTAAATCATTACGTCCATAGTTAATTAAATAAATCATTACTTTAAAGATTTACAAAATAACTTAAGAAACTAACTTCTCCAAAATATTCTTTCAAAATCAACCCTAGAACTTTTAATATATATTTCAAAAGCTATTTTACAAACATACTCGGCTTTTCAGGGAAAATACACCTTCCTTTTCAAAATGGATCATTTTTGAAAGTGTGCAGGATCGTGTAATATGGAATATAATTAAATCTAAATGTGGTAATAGATGATAATTGCAAAGTAAATGGAAATAAAAATAAAAACAAGCACACATGAAATTTTATACTGGTTCGGAGCACCGTCCTACGTCCAGTGCCAGACTCCTTCTGAAATTTCAACTACAATAACCCTCACTTAACCCGGAGGAATATGTATATACAGTCTGAGCAGCAGAACAGACACCTGAGCAACTGAACAGGATTTTCGCCTCAGCAGCAGAAGAGGACTTTCCCTTGCCTGAGCAGCAGAACAGGACTTTAACAAAGTATAAATGTAGTTGACTTAATGTGTTCTTGATAACACTGATTTGTCTATTAAGATTACAAATTTCCTATAATCAATTCCTCAAGAGTATAAAGAGTATGTGAAGAGTTTAAAAAGGAAGAATATTGCTATGAATCAAAGTATATAGAATATAACTTAAGGATTCAAAGCAATGTAGAGTATGAGAGCACTTGAGTAATCACAAGAGAGTAGAAATAATTAGAATCAGAAATTGGTGATTATGAAGTATGAGATAACTTCTATATATAGTTATCAGAGAGATGCAACTCTTAGTGAAGAGTTTCAGCCAAGAGAGACGACTGTTGATGAATTGCAACTCTTCATGGAAGAAGATGTCCATTCCGAAATTTTGCAGTTGAAGCCGGTTCAGTCGACTGGTATATTGGGTCAGTCGACTGGTGTTTGAATATTGTAAAAAAAGTATTTGTAATTTCAAAAATATGAACAATGTTCACTGCTTTGCATATGTACAGCCAGTCGACTAGCAAGAACAGTCAGTCTACTGGCTGTGCATAAATTTCATAGTGAACTTATTTGTAAAGAAAAATTTAAAAATTGAAAACTTAAGGATTGGTTTTAAAATATGTCTAAGACTCAATATCTATAATAGTTACTTTAAGCCAAGAGATCCTCTGTTGTTTTCTTTTTGTCATGTATGAATGCAAATTCTTCTTTAGCTTCTGAACTGTCTTGTCATGAATCAAAACTAGTAATTCAACAATTTTAATCAATTAATAAATCCTTTTGGATTCATTTTAAATTTACGTTCCAAATCCGTAAATTTCTTTCCACACCTTTAAAAATACAACAATTTTTTTTTTTAAAACAAATTTCCCTTTCCCTTATAAAATTCCCATTTTGAATTTTTAAAATTTCAAATATCCGCAGATATAGGATTTTCAAATCGATTCCCAATAGTTATTATTTTTACCAAATCAATATCAAATTGATTTTCTAATTTATTTTCAAAACACCAAATCAAATTTCAAATTGATTCTCAAATTTATTTTCAAACACCAAATCAATTTCCGAATTTATTTTTAAAATAAATTCCTTTATCTTTTCTAAATTATTTAAAAACCATATTTTTTAAAATAAATTCTTCACCTTTTGAATATTATTACTTGAGATCCATTTATTAAACTTTTTTCCATATTTTGGAATTTTATTCAATAGGATTTCACTATAGATTTTCTGCCTAAATTTAGAAATCCAATTTTATTTATTTCTGGTATCCTATGATACCAAAAATATTATTCGAGTAAATTTTAGCCTTCAACGATATCAATCATAATATAATCACACACATATTTTAAATAATCAACATACAATATTGAAAAAAAATTCAATTATTTGAGGAATCCAGTTGGATCCCTCCAACCTGTTTCCCTGCATCCACAGACGTTAGCATAACAATTAAATACTCATTCCACTTCGAGGTGGAATATCGCGGTATATGGGATTTATAAAATATCATCTGTTATTATGCGGCGTATAGGATCTATTTCAATACAACTAATAATAAATTATCATCTAAGCACACAATCAACAATTTAAATTTAACTATCAATCAATGACTAAAATTTTCCATTACTGAAATTTGAGTGAGAAGATCTCACCTTTGCTTTTATTTTGCAATCCGTTTTCCGTTCCGGCTTGTTTTCTTCCAAATTTTTTGACCTTGTATGAATAATTTATACAATCTATTAATATTTGAATAAATCGAACAATCTATTTACATTTAATAATTTGATTAAACTAATTATTCTCCCCTTTTTTTATAAAGAAAATCTAAATTAAAATGGATATCAAAATAAATTAAACAACTAATTATCATTTCTATTTATATTTAAAAAAAAATTCTTTTCTGAAAATCAAATTATCTTTTACTGTAAATAATTTTTCTTCTATATTATCAAAACATATATAAATTTAAATTTAATTTAATCAAATACCTTACTGCCTGAGACCACAACGCAGCCGATCTTCACCCTATCAACAGCCACCTCGCCGAACCCTAAATCAAACTGCCTCGAGATTGAAGACACGGACCTCTTTGACTTTGCTCACACTCGAATGGGCCCCACCTGTTCGCATGCGTGCATCGCCTTCGAGCACCCACCTATTGCTCACTCGCCTTTGCCCGAGCTCGAGAAAACGAATGTCGTGCCACCAATACGAGCCCCGTCGAGCTCGAGTACCCACGCGCCCCGTGCGCTTGCGCCACCAGCATCGACGAGGTCACATCGTCGTTCGCACTCTCGAACTTTGCTTCCACCATCAAGAAAATCGATTTCGATTTGTGAAGGGAAACGTGATTCCCCTTTTTTGATTCAAAATGAAGAAGAGGAAGGCCGGTTCGATTTATACTTCGGCCATTTGATTTTGATTTGAGAAGGCCATTATTTTTGAAGTTTTTGAACGAAATTTTTTTCGTTTATTTCTTATATTTGAACGAAAAGGTAGGATAGGGTGGCGTGTAGGAGAAGACAACAGAAACGTGTACGTTACATTTTGCAAAAAGGTGGCTGCGATTTGATTTTGATCAGATATATATATTTAAATTTAAATCGTCTCGATTTTGGACCCTAAATTCTTGATATCGTATCGATGCGTGCAGCTATGCGTTTAATAATTTAATTGCCAAATTCATATTTATATTCAAAATTCAAGTTAAACTAACCTCCAAATAATTAATATAAATTAAATATTTCATTTCAAATGTTAAAAATTTCCGGGTCGTCACAGTCCAGCTTTCTTAAATTACTACGTATAGGTAATGAATAATAAATCCTATTAACACACTTCGAGCTCTCAAAGAATAATGTTAGCCATACACGTATATAACTTGAAATTAGTTTATACAAAAACTAAAGGTTTTAATCCTTTGTAATTTTGTTATTGTTCAATGTACCTTACTTGAAAAAGTCGGTACCAATAGATTTTAGATATAAAAGGCTAAAACGTAGGACAACACGTAGATAATCATGAAAAACTTTCTTTCACATTATACACTTTCAAAGCAATATAATAATATCTAAAAACATGTACTCACTTATTGAGTGAATCATTTAACAAAGAGTTAGGATCCCAATTATGAATCACTATCAGGAATTTTAATCCATGTTCTTATATGCGACATTAACAGACTATATTTTGTACTAGCAACATAAAAAACATGGTGGATACATTAACGGATAATTTTGCTAAATATAGATCTTAAATATAATCTATTTACAAAATTTTATAATCAAAATTTCTCAATAAATCAACAACGGTTTGCTCTGATACCACTTGTTAAAATTTCAATATTCTGTAGCAATAACCAATTATGAAACCCTAGATTCAAAAATACAACCCATTTTGATTTAATTGAGAATAAACTAGAGGAAATTAAATAAATCAGCGGAAGCATACCTGAATCGGTAGTTGATTATTGAAAAGAAAAAATGTTGGTTTGATCTTTCAAATTGACATAAACACTAGTTCTGACATTAGCTCTCCATAGAAGAGGGTTATAAGGTTGCCAAGGCTTGTGTAATTTTAGGATCATAACTCTTTTCTTTATAATATTGACATTTTATAATTTTGTCCTTTAACAAATTAAAATGTCCCGCATCTACACACTAATCACATGATAATTAGATGCTTAAGCTCATTAAAAAACAAGCTAGCAGTATCTTCATATAGACATCATGAAATCAAAAGAAAAGGGGCGCACAGGGAGGAGGGGTTTGGTTGGGTGCAAAATCTTAAGTGATTAAATATTCTTTTTTCTCCTGGAACAAAATTTAGAAATAATAATCAATGCGTATAAACGAAGTTTACTAAAGGTTATGTTTCAAGAAAAATAAAAGAAATAGAGAGTGTAACAAGTACCATCTTCACCTTCAATTGTTGGAATAAATTTATCGATTAAAGGATGTGAAACTTTCGTTTCTTCTTTTGAAACTTTTGGCCCGAGATGATTGATTAGTTCATGATCGCTCCGATCAAATTTAACTCCTGTTGATAGCCTAACCCGATCCCGAAAATAACTGAAAATATGTTTATGTATATAAATTATCACTAGAGAAAGCATAAACATTTAACTTATGCAAAAAAAGAACCATGTAATCTTTTTTGGAACAAAATTTAAAAATAATAATCAATACATATAAAAGAAGTTTACTAAAATATTATGTTTCAAAAAAAAAAAAACGAAGAGTGTAACATGTGTCATCTTCACCTTCGAGATGTTCGAGTAGTTCATGATCGCTCAGATCAAATTTATCTCCTCCTGGTAGCCTTACCCAATCCTGGAAATAATTGAAAATATGTATGTGTATATAAATTATCGCTAGAGAAAGCATAATCATTTAACTTATGCAAGAAAAGAACCATGTAAACTTATGGGCTTATTGAATTCCAGCTTGTGAGCACAGCTTGGACACTGCTTGGATTCGCTCAATAGTGCAACCCACTTGCACAACATTTCACCCATGCGCAACCTCTGCCAATCATCTTGTCCACTTTGCCTACGCCGTCCAAATCAACGCTACGACCACATACACCTATTATGAAAAACCACACCACCTCCTACCACCACAACCTCAATCCATGAATATCACCAACACCCTTAACTTCAAGTCTTCAACACACCCAACACTTCACGGACCATCTTCACCAAACATGGAAAAGTGAATGGGCGTTAGCGTCATGTGCGAGGGATAAAAGCATGGACTGAGCAAGAAAGAAAGTTTTCAATGGACGTGAGAATAAAAATATAGAAATTTTTGATAAAAGAGGAAATGAGAAAGAGAGGGACAGTGGGGTGAAAAAGGTTAGGTAGTGTTTGGTTTGTTATTTTTAGTTTTGGGTTTTCTTCCATACAAAAGGCACAAGATACATGTGTATTGCCAAAAATGATCAATTTAGAAAACAAAATTAACACACAAAATTGAATTTTCTCTCTCCATATTTTGGGAAATAGAAGAAACACGTAAAACAATTCATTCTTCCATCGTCCCTCTATCCTCTTCGTCGTTCCATCCGTCTTTCTTTAATCCCATCTGTCGTCCCTCCATCCTTTCATATTTGACATACATATTGAAAACTGAAAACACAAAATTTGTTTTTAAACCAAACACTTCCTTAAGTTTTTGGTTTGTGAATAAACATGATAAAAAATAATAAAAGGAAGGAAGCACTAAAATAATAAAAACGCAAAAAACATTTCGGGCGGGTTAGCGAAAATTTTCTGGCAGGATAGTGAAAAGGCATAAAGAAGCTATTTTGGATGAAAGTGAATACCGTAAAGGGATGCGAAGGGATATTTATCCAATTATTACATAATATAGTATTTAATAAATATGATAGGTGATAAATAACCTAAATTTATTGTTCATTGTGGTAGTTAAGTCGATTTGGTGAATCTTGTTTACGTTGGTTAATGTCCACCCTTATTTTAAATTTCGTTTACTTATTTTTTTGGAATTCTTATAAACTGATTAATTTTTTAAATTTTGTAAAAAAATGAAATCGATGAAAATTTTAAAAAATTCTAAACTTTTAAAGACTATTGCAAATTCACGCAGTTCCATTTTTGCATTTAGTTATACCTTTTTAATTTTTAGCATCATTGGTAAACACGAATATTAAATTCTTCGAGTGAGAACCTTTGTGTCGACTAAACAACATGGATAGATAATTGGAAGTAAAAGTGACATGGATAATTATAGCGGTTCCTTTTGATGTAACGTACGTTAAGGAAAAATATATTTTATTATTGCACAGAGAGAGTTCTACAAAAGATTGATGAAACAATTTTAATTGAGATATAATACGAGGGAGAAGATGAATTCCAATAAACTCAAATCCTAAAAGGTGAGATGTATATATACAGTTTTAAACATGTCACGACCGTTAGATCATAGTCATAGGAGGATCACCCGTCAAGATATAAAGTCTAGGTGTCAAAGGATCGGAGTGCCTTTTCAAATTGATCAAAATTGGATCTGGTTATTTCAGATTCATCAATTTTAATTGACTGAATCGGGTGCTAGTCAACTGACATGAATCTGAGTGGGTTGGTGTAGAATGTCAGTAGAATGAGATTCCTCCATAATAAAAGAATATGGTTATGTCCTAAACTCCACTTAGGTTTGTCAATGGATAATTTTGGATGTGAACCGTGTTATATCTGCATCTGCATCCAAAATTATTTTTCGATATCAGCCATGGACATGGTCGAGTATCAGATATTTATTCGCTTCGTTCATAATTAATATCCTCAAAAAATAAAGGGATTTTTTTATTTATACCTGAGTCGCAAAAGAGTGCTTTGTGTAGAGTGTTTCTTCATCTAAAGCATGAAGAGATGATTTTACTATAGTATATTCAGTCCTTTAATGCTTTTTCGAAGTATGTAATGGAATATAGTAATACTTTGATGAAGAAGAATAAGAAATTTACTGAAGGTTTGAGGAAGGGACTGAACTATAAGGTATTATGCACTTGTTGTCACCTTATAAGATGTTTGTTGAGAGTGGCAAGGAGGTATAATTTCTTGTATCAGGAGAAAAGGAAAGTCGATGTTAGTCTTAAGGGTGGACAAAAGAAGAGGTTCGACCCATATCACAAGGGGAATAAGAACCAAAAAGGAGGAAAAATCTCATGAGAAGATCAGAAGTCTAATGTAGCGAATATTACCTGTTTCAACTGTAGGTAAAAGGGTCGCTACTCTACCAAGTATCCCAGTTGGAGATTAGGGACATGTCCAAGTGCTTTAATTGTAGTAGGCCTAGCCATAAGAAGAAATAATGTTCTGTGCTGAAGCAAGCGAAGGATTATGCTTTGCAGAGACCTTCAGTTGGACCAATGCTAAAGAAATGGGAAAAGGATATTGTACTTGGAGTTATTATTTCGATTTCTAGCATTTTAGTTAGGGTTCTATTTGATACTTGAACTACACTCACTTTCTTTTTAAAAATTTAGCTGCAGGTTAAATTAAATAAAAATTAAATACTACATATTTGATTACTTCATTACGTGTGGTTAATCCACATATTGGTATGTTACTCGCACCTTAAGGTGCTCTGATATTAAGTTTGCTTTGTTGGACATTTGTTTGTTTGCGACAAAATATGTTTGACTACTAAGGATACGAAGTAATTTTGGATATGGATTGTTTAGTGTAACGACACTATGATCTACTGTTCCGATAGAGTTATCACTTTATGAAATCCAAGGACAGAAGAAATGATCTTTATTGCATTGGACGTAATAAAGGAGAATTCAAGATTTATGTTGTGTGTAACGGAGAATCGGGAGGATGAGATTAGTAAAGTGCTAGTAGTCTGGGAATTTGAAGACATTCTCGAGCGGTGAAGGGATTATTGCCTAAAAAATCATTCAAATTTGGTATAGATTTGATATCGAGGGAAAAACCTATTAGTAGATCACCTAGCAGTATGCCACCCAAGGGTTAGAAGTACCGGAGAAGCGGTTAATGTCACTTGGGCACAAAAATTTCACTAAGGCCGAATAGTTCACCATGGGGAACATCCGTAGTATTCATAAAGAAGTCAGATGGGGACGGATTATTCTTACAGCTAGATTTGACGATGCTATTACATAAACTATGGGTAGTTGAGGAAATTGTTCCACTGATCACGTTTAGAATAAGACACGATCCATATGAATGGTTAGTTATTCTCTTTGGACCGATCAGTGTTACTGCTTTCTTTGTAGAGCTTATATGCCGAATCTTTCACGATCAATTGAATAGATTTATGTTGGTCTTCATTGATGACATTTCTGTATAATTCTAAGAATGAAAGATACCATAAGTCCATTTTAGATAGTTGTTGGAGATCTTGAGACAACACAAGTTGAATGTAAAGTTTTTGAAATGCTATTTTTGGAAATGTGAAGTTAAATTTCTTGGTTATGTTGTTTCATAGAATGGATTAGCAATTGATCCAAGATAGAAACCATTAATTATTGGAAGAGACCAAAGACGGTTACTAAAATGAGAATTTTCTTGAGATTGGATGGTTATGCCATAGTTACATTAAGAACTTTTCGTAGATAGCAACTGCCTTAACTAAATTGACTAGAAAGAACGTAAAACTCGTATGGACTGCTCAGGAGTTGAAAAAGTCATCGACAAGTGCATATATCTTGATCGTACTTAAAGGGAGTTAGGATTTGGTATTTCATGCTAATACTTGTGGATCGGATTAGGAGCGATACTGATGTAGAAGAAAGGAGTGATAATTTATACATCTTGGTAGTTGAGTCGCACAAATTTTGATATCCGACTCATGATTTGGAGTTTTTAGTAGTGATCTTCGCTTTAAAGATATAAAGGAATTATCTTTTTGGAGTATGTTTCGAGTATTATACGGATCTTAAGTCTCTTAAGTATTCATTCTCGCGGAAGAAGCTAAATATAAGGCAATAAAGATGGTTAGAATTTTTGATAGCATATGATTTTGTGATAATATACATCGGGAAAAGGGAACAACGTAGTCGATGCTTTATGTAGAAAGCAGTATAATGGATTATTGGCCATGCTTGAGAAATGGAAGACGTTAGAGAAATTTGCATCCCATGGAGTGCAATATAGGGCGAATGCAGGATCAAGTCAAGATCCTAGAGCATTAATAAATTTGAAAGTTCGTCTATTGCTTATGGAAAGAATTGTTGCAAGGCATAATGAGGTACCATTTTTAGCTAAAAAAATTAGATGATTAGAGATAGGCATGGATGTAGAGGCTCTAAAGAGATACAATGTAGACTCTAAAGGACAGCTTAGGAAGAAATGTAGACCGTGTTGCAAATGTGAGAGATCTTCAGAAGAAAGTCTTAGAAGAAAGTCATCGACCTAAGTTTATGATTCATCCTAGAGAGATAAAGTTGTACCATGACATAAAGCATGTTTTCTTTTGGTAATGGATAAAGAGAGATGTAAGAGGATGATCACATGTCAACAAGTGAAAACTGCACATCAGAAGCCGAGCAGTTTACTTCATCCTTTGGAAGTATCAATTTTGAAGTGAGATTCGATGTCGATGGATCTTATAAATGGATCACTATAGCATAGAGTTGGGAATGATAACATGTGGGTAATAATCGATATATTTACTATGAGCGTCCACTATATCCCAGTGAAATCGACAAAGTCTTCAACTAGTTTGGCGAAGTTATACATAAAGAATATTGTAAGATTGTAGAGGATTTCTAACGGTATTGTTAGTGATAGAGAGCCAATGTTCACCAATGAGTTGTAAAAAAGTTTGCTGAGTGCATTGAGTATATAATTAAACTTAAGTAAGACTACCACTGTTGCTCAATTTCTCATAAGTAATTAGCAGGCTGATTTAAAGCCTGGCCCAGTCAATGCCAGACCAACTCCTTTACAACTGCTCCGCATAAGCATCTTCAAATTCATGATGGCTTCGGATCATCTCTTCTATTCAATAAGGCACTAAAATGAGGTTCGCCGCCTCGTCCCTATGTGTCTATCGCATTTAAGCAAGGTTTAGGACTGGCCCCACCTGGTCTAACCTGATCCGTCACAATGACGATCGGTCTTCCTATGTTTATCTAATTCCAACACTACTCCAAGTCAGCATGTTCACCTGGAGTTACTCAGTTGACGGCTTACACCTCTCCACGCCTGCCTCAGCATGCAGCACATCAAGCAAGATAGGTTCGAGCGTGGGCCGTCGTTAGCCTGGCTTCGGTGCAGCAGCCCCGATCGATCTCAGGCAGCCATTCTGACTGCCTTGCACTCGGTTGTGCACCATTTTCCCATTATGGTTCTTATCAAGATCCCTATTTTCTTTCGTATCATCAACTAACAGTCAATCGGTTCAACAATACTTGTCATGTGAGCATTCAAGTAAATAACAAGTTGTCTATCCACCTATCCAAAGCACTATAGCTGAGCAGCTGAACTGATGTGGCTTACCATCAGCATTAAATGCGCATTTAATGCGAAGTTTGCACACAAAATGCGAAGCCCACGTTTGATGCAAAGAAGCAGTGAGTATATTTTCATCCTACCGCACATCTCCTTACACCTTTACAGTTGTCGTCCATCTACCATTGCAATCGTATCAACAGTCGAATATTTTTCACGTTAGTTCTACAGCTCAATCTCAATCATCCATAATCCACTTCACTTACTGTAAATATCTCCTATATTACAACTTCAAAGAGGTTGGTACGTACAAAGATTTTGAATAATATACATAATTCAAAGTTCTTGATACCACAAGTCCTTAAGATTACGTAGCTTTATTAGTCTAAAGTGCCTCCTGATTTCTTATTATTCTTTTGTAAATCTTTGTAGTTTTAAAAGAAATATATATAGTAAGGGAATTTCACAGTGGACATAGGCAGCTTTGCCGAATCACTATATCTTGTGTTATTTACCTTTCAACAATGTATTTAACTCCTCATTTTTCACTTCAAGCAACCTTTATTTATTAGTTTAATTCCTTGGTTGGAAAAATCTTTAGTCAATATTTTGAAGCTAGAAGAAGGGCCAACGACATGACGAGGATGGAAGATGCAGATCTTTCAAACAACAACAATGAGGTAATTCCTCCTTCCCAAGCCGATCCACGCAACAACAATAATCGTCAAAACAACAATCATCAAACTAATGCCATAAGGAATTCAAAGGCCGGTCCTAGGTACAATAATTACTCTCATTTTAACTCTATTTCACTAACAGGAACCGAGTGCTGTTGGCTACCACCAAATGGAAAGCGGGAGGAACCTCGTTGCAAAACCAAATACTACGAGTTCCATCAAATCAATGGTCATTCTATAGTAGATTGTAGCGTACTCAGGGATGAAATCAAAAGACTCATCCGGAAAAGAATACTCCTGGAATTTGTTCGACATTAGGTTGAGCAAAGAGCAAACCATGAAGAAAGGGAAAATTGGCCCCCTCGACTTAAAAGTGCCAATGCCCAAGCCATCACAGAGGTCCTGGCCATATGCGGTAGTCTGCATGTGGCGATAGCAACCGATGGTCCCACTCCTGGTATAAAACGAAAGTGGGTACTGCCAGGCAAGTTTATTCATTAGAATCTCCAGCATCCAAGGCGCCTCAACTGGGATCTCAACGACTAATCAACTTCATTATCGAAGATAAGGAAGCAATCTCCTACCCTCATTACAACCCCATTGTCGTAACTCTTGCTTTAGCCAACTCCAATGTGCACAGGGCCTTCGTAGATGGTGCCAACTCAGTAAACATCATGTTCAAGAATTTCTTTGAAGCTCTTTGGCTCCCTGTCTCTGGCCTTACCCTATGCACCCTGCCCATTTATGCCTTTAGAAATGTAGGCATTGTTCTGATATGCACAACCTCACTTGTATCAATTTTTAGTCAAGAGCCCCTCACTGTAAAGATCCAGGTAAACTTTATAGTCGATTGTCCATCTATGTATAACCTGTTAATAAGACGAATGATGCTTCTTGAGCTGGAAGTCATCGTCTGCTACAATCGCCTTATCATAAAGTTCTCCATCCAAGATCGGGTTGGAGAAATCAAGGGCAAGCAGTGTAAGGCAAGGGAATATTATGGAACTTCACTTAGGAAGGCAAAAAAGGTGTACTCATGTTGAAGTAAGAACATTCAATTAACGGTTTTCTCAACGAATCCAATGGGCCGACCAGTGCCTTAGTTCTTGCCAAGCCCCCCAACCCTGAGACATTGGCGGCAACTCCTACTCTCTCATAGCCAGCTGCCTTATCTGAGAGTTGGGAGCATCATAACCTTGATTTTGACCCATCATTACAGATAAGTTCTCAGTTGTAATAATAATGATAATAATAATACGTATGTATATGTGAACTTTTCCATCTACAAGTCCTTGTAAGTGGGCTGCGTATGCCCCTCAATATCATGCAACTCACTTAGACTAGAGTGTCTGAGCTAACTAATGTACTCAGGTTCCATTCAGGATCAACGGTCACTTCACGACTGACAACATATTACCCAGGATAACTTCACAGCCTCATGCGCTCAGTTTGAGCCTAGGCTCGTCTGACTCAACGTTCGACCAAACCCAAGAGAACCCGCAAGCAAGCTTGCATTTCAACTCATGCCGGTGCAAATTGCCGCTCTACATCCAGTTGATACCTAGTCTACATTACCGATTATACGTAGGTCGCCTTATTTTCACATTGATATTTAAACATATCCTAAAAAGATAGGCAATTCTGCAAAATGAGTACACACAACAACAAATATACACTATTACAATTGCTCGTTTACAACGTTCACAAAACAACCATTGTAATAAAGGTTTTTAACAACAGGCGTTTCATAAAAGTTCCAATAAAATCATTTTTAACAAAATTGAACATTTTGCAGTTGTAATACAGGTCTTTAACATTTTTTTTAATTTTTGATAGTTGCGAATGCTAATTTATAACAAATGTTATTTATAGCTATCGTATTCATTGCTTGTAAGTGATCACACATATTGTAATGTTCGTCGTAATCAATTGTACGAAAAATTAAAGAAACATAATAAAGTGCAAAACAGGAACTTCGTAAAATTTGGACAATCTTTAAAATTTTGAAAATTAAATTTCTAGATTGTTTTTTTTTAATTTTTAAACCAATTAAAGAATTAAACAGGTTTTTAACTGTGTTTTCTGCAAATCGTAATAAATTTCTTCAACAACAATTAGTTGAAAAACGTGAATATCAATGTTAAATTTTTTTTGAATATGTTTACAATCGTTAAAAATACTATAATAATTATTAATTAGTACTTTATAACTAATAACTAATCATTTATAAATGATAATTTATAATTTATAAATGATAACTTATTTAGTTAATAATTTATAATCTATTATAACTATAGATTATTATAAATATTTATCAATAATAATTTATAATTAATAACGGTTTATTATAATTAATAATCATAATAATAACGTATAACAATAATATATAATGAATATTTAATAATTAATATTTAATAATTAAAAATTTATTATAATTAATGATTTATGGTTACTAATTTATAAACAATAATTTACGGTTAATGATTGTTACCCGGTTGCATGGCCCGGCCTATATACTGTTCGGCCATGGTGGTCCGGCCACTCATCGCTCGGTTTTGAAGAAGGAATCATCGTTCGGCCAACTCAAGGCCTAGTGTGTTTGGACAAGAGTTGGTTCGGTCTGCATGTTCTAAGAGGGATCACATGGCAAAAGCGGCCCGACCGCGGACCGTTCGGCCTGGACGCATTGTTTGGCATGCAAGTGTCGTTCGGCCTAAGACCTTTGCTCGACATTCTTCATTCGAACGTCATCGCACGAAAAGTGTTGTTGGGAACTCAGTACATATGTCGCCCAGCAAAGCCTCGCTCGACAACGTCGTTCGGCGATCGCCGTTCGGCCAGTGAAGTTAAAGGTGATACGGTTCGGCCTGGATGCTCAGGGAAGGACGGCTTGACATGAGTGGTTCGGTCGAGGTAGCACGGACATATGTCGCTCGGCTTAGATGGTTGGCGCATGTCGCTCGGTGTGGAAGGTTCGGCATACATCGCTCGGTGCATTCTAGAGAAGTTGGTAGGTTGTCAGTCCTACAACAAAGTGAGGCAATCAGCATGACTTTGCTTCGAGTCAACCCGCTATTTGCTTCGGGTCTCCTCAAGGTTTACTTCGAGTCACTTGATAATCGACTAGACATGATGGGTCGGCGTTTCTCAACCGACATTTCTCGATCGGCCTGTCTCGTTTGGCATGCCTGACTCGGTGCATAGAAGTAACCTACTATGGGCCAAGATACCTTATTCCTGGTTCCATGAAGGAAGTCCACCCTATCTTCGCTTATAAATAGAAGGACAGGGGCTCAATGAAAGAGACATTTTTTCGTGTACTCCGGGGAGACTCTGTCATTTTCAAGAATCATCTCTTTTCTGTTAGAACTTATGTACCGACCGATATTTTCAACCATTCGCATCCACACATGTCGGACTTGAATTGTTCAAAATACCGAATTGTAATTTAAATTTGGCAAAACACAACATAAACATTAAATGAATAATCAAAGATCACAGACACGGAGTAATAAAATGCAGTGGAAGAAAAGCGATAGTAGTTCATGAAGCTACTATATAAATACATCAAAGTTAAACAAGATACAACAGAAGTCTCAATATGATAATCAAGTACAAATCAGAATACATCACTGGATTCAACTGAATAACTGGAATCAACTGGATAACTGAAAGAGGAATAGATAGCTGGATCTTCAGGCAAAGCTCAACTCCGAAGGTGACTCTCAAATGTTGTATCACTCATTCTGACCCGAGCGTAAAGCAAAACACAAAACACTCGAGTCAGGACATACATACTTATACAATGTAAAGCAGCTCAAGTGAACTGTAATATAAGGTACAAGTAACTTAAAGGATGCTTGGGACTGTCCATCCTCCAAGGATCCGTTGAACTATTTACTATGTAGTAACATTTCGCTATTATAATAATGTCTATAAGTAAAATAAACATACTTTTAAATAGCGTTAAGGCTTTACATTTTCCACCTTAACATGTAATAGTGCCAATAGTCTATACAGTATCGTAATACCTCCTGATCCAGAGGCAACCAGAGGATACTCCATAGGTACGACACAAATCAAACTCGTACAAGGCGCGCTAGGGTCGGAGACACGGCACAACTAGCCCACCTCGAGCCATACCCCCAAATCAAAAGAATCAAAAGTGGCCACCAAATCAATCTCAAAGTCCAAATATAATAGTGAAGGAGTGTGTCCGATCAAAGAAGCGACCTCATTAGCCCGTCAATTTCTCCTGTTTTAGCCACCTTATGCCAACTCACGGGAGTTGGCTCCACATATACACCTTACTAGAACGTCGCTGCCATCCTACTTCATTCTGGAATCTTCACCGTATTGGTTGTTAAAGTAGTTTTCAGAGTTGGCAGAGAGTATGAAAACTTCCGATCCCGGTCTCTTTAACAACCAAACGTTATTATTACCCATGGATATTTATTTCAAAATCATTTCTATTCCAAAACCATTTAAAATCAAATACCATTTCTTTCCAAATAATATCCATTTCAAAACCAAAGTAACCGTATACCATTTAAATTCCAAAACAAAATCAATATATCATTTAAATGAAACCCAATTTCCAAATCATTGAATATTCCTTCAATTTATTAAACTCGAAATATTGCTTTAAATCATCTTAAGCCAAACCACTTTATAAAGTCGTATTCTTAAATCTTAAATTTCAATAAGTTCAATTTTATATATTTAAAGACAATTCTTAATTAAATATAATTTCCAATAATTTCATTTCCAAAGCCATATTACTTTCAAGTTATAATAACTCTGAAACCAAACATTTTGAAACATATTTATTTAGACCATCTAAATTCAATGTTAATATCTTCCAAACAAGATTCATTTAACCATTTAAATTCAATGTCAAATAATATTCATTTCAAAGTTGTAGCATTTATAAGTTTATTCATTCAATTATAAACTTGCCAAAACATTGTATATTTCAAAACGACAGCATCTATAATGTGCCACGGTAGGTATATTTAGTATATGTCAAAACATAGTTCAAATTCAGAAACTACAGCATTTCAGAAATGATGTTATAGGTTTATTTGAAAACTTCAGCATGTTGTTCAAATTTCAGCAACTGCAGCACATCAGAAATGTTGTTATAGGTTTCTTTACTATAATTCAAGCCATAGTTCAATTTCCAAAAATTACAGCACTTCAGAAATGCTGTTATAGGTCTTTTTAGTATAATTCAAGTCATAGTTCATTTAATAACAGCATTTCAGAAACGCTATAATTTCCGTTATACCCCTTTAAAAAATATACCTTCAATTTTCTCATTTTTAACTTATCAAACTTATTCCACTTTTCAAAAAAATATTTGGATATTACTTAACTTATAAATTTTAGTAAAATAACATTTATTAATAAATATCCAATTAAAATTAAACATCCATTTGTTAAGCCAATACTTGATAAATTGCTTAACCTTTATTTAAATAAATAACTTAATAATTTATCTAACATACCCATCTCATAAATAAATTAAATTTCCATTTATTTTCTTAACTTAATAGTTTTCCATTTAAAACCAAATTTCAAATTTCCAAGTTAAGTCATTATTTAAATTACATTTTCCCATTTTAAAACCGTAACTATTTATTTTACACAACATAACATTTCACAAAAGAACATTTTATCATAGTTAATATAACAATTAAATTTCCTTAATAGAAATAAACTTATTACAAATGTCCCATAAAACGTGTTTCATTTTATTTGTTCAAAATTGCATTATTTTTGGCAAAGCCAGCGAGGTTGACTGGACCCCTACCAGTTTTATTGCAATACAATAAAAGCAAACGGTACAAGAGAGAAGAAAAGGAAGTAAAATAAAAAAGAAAATAAAAACAATTGAGGAAACAACAGCAAACATCAACCCCAACCATGAATCAAAGCGTTTGGGAATTTGGTGTTGCAGTTCTTCAATTGCCAGTAGGCGTTTCTCCTAACATCTTGCCATAAAAATTCAGTCTTCCTCCTGTTGTTATCAAAGACAACAGTGTTCCTTTCCTTCCATACAGCAGTTAGATATTTTTTCAAACACACAGCCAAGATTCTGGACTCAAACTTTCTCCACTTTGTTGCTTTGTAGATGATAATCCATATCATTGCAGAATCCCCAGCAGTAAGATTGACTCCAGTAATGGAACTGATTCTGGCCATCAATATTTTAAGAGCCGGGTAATCAAAAAAAATGTGGTCAACTGTTTCCTCATGCAGCTCACAAAAGAGTCAAAAAGAGGATCATGCCATACCAAAATGATTCAACTTACTTCTAGTCATGAGAGCTTGGTTTATGACTTTCCACAACATCAAGTTATCACATGGAGGAGAATCATCAGTCCATATCACTGAATACCATTTGGAAGAAGGGAGAGTATCATACACAGAAATAGTTTTGTAAACACCCCTGATAGTGTGTGGCCTCTGGTCCCACGTAACAGCCTGCATTTCATTGGTAGCGTTGTACTTGTTTTGGATCTCAGTCCATAATTGCCTGATCATTTGGTTACTAGTACCTGGCAATAGCAAAATCCCATCATGTACATAGTCATTGGCTTTAGCATCATAATGAATACCAGACTGTTGAACTTGAAGGTAGTCACAAACTTTTGAAAGGATAAGACCTCTGCCCGGCCAAGGGTCATGCCAGAAGCTCACTCCAGATTTTGCATTAACATGGTATTGTATGAAAGGGAGGTAAACATCTCTTAATTTCAGAATGCATCTCCAGATCCAACTGCTATTTTAAGGGATCTCAATGCACCAAAAGTACTTGGTCTTAATATAATATTGCCAAACCCAATTAGCCCATATGCTGTTTCTTCTATTGATGAGGTCATCAAAATGGAAACTTAAGGCAGCACGGTTCCACTTGCTAACATTAATAACACCTAACCCACCAAGAAGAATTGGAGTTTCAAATTTAGCAAATGTGCACGGGATCAACTTCCTGTTGTGTATGCTTACAGTCAAGAAATACCTATGCATAGCTGACCTCACCATTTGCAACAGCTTGGAAGGGAGGATAATGCACCGAGCCCAGTAAACTAAAGAGGAAAAAACTACAGATTTAATAAGGACAAGCCTTCCACTTTGAGTCAGTTGCCTATTAGACCATGCACCCATAACAGATGTAATCTTATTGTATAAGGAAACACAATCAGCATTAGTAATTCTTTTGGTGACTAAGGGAAGACCAAGATACCTCATATCGTTGTCCATGCTAGTGTAGCCAGTGTGCAGATAAAGGGCAGCAGCTTGGGTAGCACTAACTCCAGCAAGTAACATGGAAGATTTTGCTTTGTTGATAGATAGACCAGTCATGCAATAAAAGGAATGGAGAGCCTCCATAATACCAGTCATGGAGGGAATATCAGGTTTAGTAAACAGCAATACATCATCAGCAAACATTAATGTTTGTATTTGGAGTGCAGAGCACTTAGGGTGGTACTTGATTTTCTTCTGAGAGTAACTGGAATTAAACAAAACTGTGAAAACTTCCATGACCAACAAGAAAAGGTAAGAAGATATGGGATCACCCTGGCGAATTCCTTTACTACTTTTGAAATACCCAACAGGTCTACCATTCAAAACAACAGAGAAGTTTGGAGTGGAGATACACACATATATCCATGACACAAAATTTTTGGGAAACCCCATGACCGTCATGATCCTCACAATTGAAGCCCAGTGAATAGAATCATAAGCTTTAGATATGTCAATTTTTAGAGTAGCGGCAGGAGACACATTACCTCTAGAATAACCTTTTGGCAATTCTTGAGCAAGCAGAACATTATCAAGTATGTTTCTAGAAGGTAGGAAGGCTGCCTGATTCATGGAGACAACAGATGGAATAACACTAATCATACGTGTGGCAATAATTTTCGTGATACATTTGTATGTGACATTACAACAGGATATTGGCCTGAACGAGGAGACACAAGTAGGTGGATAAACTTTAGGTATTAGAGAAATGTTAGTACAATTCACTTCCCCAAGCAGTTTGCATTTTGTAAAGAAATTGTGGATTGCTTGGCAGAATTCTTGACCAAGCACACCCCAAGTAGCTATGAAGAATGCTACGTTTAGACCATCAGGCCCGCCAGCAGATTGTTTATTCATTGCAAATAGCGTATCTTTTATTTCCTCGTTAGTTATAGGCCTTATTAATTCAAGTGCTTCCTGTGATGATATATTTGGCAAGGTAAGAGTTGAAATACGATCAAGGTCAGGGGAGAACCCAGAATCATTGCCAAGCAATGATGAGAAATATTCAACAAATGCCCGGTCAACACTATCAACAGTGTGACAATGGTTACCCTGATCGTCAAGGATACTAAATATGTTATCTCTGGTATATTTGACCTTTATTGCATCGTGGAAGAACTTGGTGTTCTTGTCTCCTTCAACAGTCCACTTGGCATGCAGTTGTTGCTTCTTCATGTTAGCTTCCAAGCATAAGGCATTGTTCACATCACTAAAAAGTTTGCTTTCATAAGCCGCAGCTTGCTCGTCAAGGGGGTGCTCCATCATGTATTCTTGTTGCTTCTTCAGTTGTTCCTTAAGAGTTGTGGAAAGAAGGCTGCCAGCTCCAAAGTTTGTATTGGCCCACAATTTAATTTCCTGCTTGATTCTTTTCAACTTCCTGCAAAACTTATACATGGGGTTACCATAGCAATTAAATTCATTGCTAATTTCAGAAACTAAATCAAGAAAGTGGTCATGCTTGAGCCAAGCATCAAAAAAATTGAAACTTCTCTTTTCCTTTCACAAATAGGGACCCAGAGTTAATATTAAGGGAGAATGGTCAGATAATATAGGTTGTGGGAGGAAAACAGATAAGGTGGGCCATTGGTTGAGTGCTTGGATGTTGCAGAAAGCATGATCAATAGTCGTGAACGTACGAACTCCACTACGACTTCTATTATTCCATGAATATTTAGCTCCAGACCTATTAACCATGATTAAGTCAGATTGTTCAATAGATAAGTTGAAGGTAGCAATGTCTGCAGGAGTAAGAGGAATACCCCCACATTTGTCAAAGAGTTCAAAACAGGAATTGAAATCGCCTAGCACAACCCAGGGATGTGAAGACTGACGTAATGGTGGCAAGGAGTTGAAGAACGTGTTAGGAGAAAGGACAGAGTTATTAGCGTATACAAAGGTGACATAAAAGGAGGTTTGTGAAAGAGTTTCAATGACATGAAGATGGATGAATTGTCTAGTTGTAAGGACCGGGGAAAGGGTAATAACTTTGGGATCAAACATAATTAGAATTCGACCATAAGATGCAGAATCAAGGTTATGATGGAAATCCCAAGTAGGATCAATGTAAGTTGCCGCTTTGATGGATAACAAGTGGTTAAGTTTTGTTTCAAGCAAACCAAATAGACAAATGTCATAAGTTGAAATGTAACTTTTGACTTGATCAAGTTTTATGTTACAGTGCGCACCCCTGAGGTTCCATGCAGCGAATTTTTTAAACATTAAAAAATTATTGATGGATGGTGGAGTTGTTTCTTCTCTGTGCAGATAGAGACCTTGTTTCAATTTTCCTGTAGGGAGAGGAAAGTTGTGTGGTGGATGGATCTTTGGTTGGAATATGTTTTGGTTGAGGTAGGGTATGGTTTGTAGGCCAACCAGGCAGGTCAATGGAGAAATTGTAAGTTTGAGGATCTTGTGGATGAACTACAGGATCAGGCTTATGGCTTGAGAAAATAAGTTGTTTTATGCATGTCTCAATTTCAGTGCACCAAGCACTATCTTGTTCTGTGTCATGAGTATCAGCATGTGCATGCACTACTGTAACACAGTTACCATTCTCCTTGCTATTGCTACAGTTAGCAGTTGCATTATTTTGTAATTGCTGCTCATCAGAAGGCAAATTTGGGATATTGTTATCCATCACAGTACTGTCAGAAGGATTTGCATTGATCAGTGAATTTTCTATACTTAATTCAACACAACTGTCATCAAGGTTGTTTTGACCATCCTCTACCTCATTAATATCAACTATATATTGCTCGAAATCTTCATTCTGCAGCACATTAAATTTGTTTTGTGTTTGAACAGTGCATGTTTGGTCCACTTTGTGGGGTTCATTTATAACATTCATACCAGAACTGATTCCTTCACTTCCAAAAGGTTCAAATGTTTCCTCTGCTATTGTGTTTATATTTGTTTTATTTTCCATCTTCTTACTAACATCACTTTTTTTTCCCCTGTTCCTATTGACCTTTAGCCACACTTGCCTCACTGTACCTTGTTTGCCTGAGTTTTTTCCCTTATGCTCAATGTGTTGCTTCACTTCATCACACTCCTGTTGTTCAGAAGCTTCATATTGCTTATCCTTCTCTTCAGTTACTGACTTCTTGCAAGTGCTAGCCAAATGCCCAAACTCCTTACAAAAGTTACATATTTCATGCTTCCACAAGTAATCAACTTTAACTTCCTGTTCAGACCCATCAAGCAGTTGAACAGAAAATCGTTCAGGCAGTTCATTCTTGGGCGTCACTTCAACTAAGCATTTGGCTATTCTTTCAAATTTTCCAGTCGAGGCATCCATGCAAAGAAGTTTACCAATTCTTGCAGCTAACCAGTTTATTCCCAATGGAGACCAGGAAAACAAGGGAATGTTTGATAACTTAATCCAAACAGGGACAACTTTGATACTACTACAACTGTTGCCAACATTCTCATCCCATGGTTTTACAATAAAAAGTTTATTCCTCATAACAACAGGATCAGCTTCAGATATTCTAATCCTATCTTCTTCATTGGTGAATTTGAACAGGAACAGGAATCCATCTGACTTAACAGTAATGGAACCACGCAGTTTCCATGCTTTCTTAAGGTAGTACAACACAGTCGAGTATGGAAGCGAGGTATCAAGAAAAAATCCAACCAGGTATTCCTTCCACATCGAGTTACCTGCCTTAAAAACTTCATCGGAGGAACTAGAGCATCACCATTAAAATTAAGGTGAATGTCTCTTGGTTCATATTTCCCGACGTTAGTGGGTTTAGGTTTGAAAAGAGAATTCCAAGCTAGCCGAGGATGTGGTACGGGAAGCACCGGTGGGGAAGAAAGGTTCAGAGTAGCAGATTGGGAGGAAGATGAGATGGTGGCAGTTGGAGGCAGGGATTGGATTCTGACAAGAGGGATGGGGGAAGGAATAGTTACTGACAAGGAAGCATGGTCAGCGGAAGAAGGGGGCACTAGAATAGGGGAAGAAGGACATTGGGCAGAGGGGGTGGGTGACAGGATGGATCAGCGGGAAAGATGGAAGGAAAAGGGAGGGTCCCCATTTTTGAAAAAAAAAATTATTTAAAGTTTCAAAAAACTTTTATTTATTATAGAAAATATGTCCATTTCAAGAAATAACCTTTATTTAAATTACTAGGTTAGATTTAAGATTCCAAATTAAATCAAACTTAATTATTAAGTTATTTATCATAAATAAGACTCTTTAAACTCCATCCAAAACTAATTAACTTATAAATTTTTTAACTTATGGACAAATAATATTCTTTACACTTTAAAGCATTAAATCAAATTAATTTAAAATTTTCATATATTTAAAATTTCAAAATACTTAATAATTTTCAGAAAATATTTAAAATACTTAATAAATTTTTAGGAATATCATTTAAATTACAACCATGGGCCTGTATAATATTTCTAACCTAGGTCAAGTGATACAGACATGTATCATTTCAATCCGTAATTTAAAAGAAAAATCCAGGTTCTATCATTTCAAACCCGCAATCCCAAGTAAAATAAATGCAATAAAAATCATTCGAGCCTATTATTTCAGCCCATAATGATTTTTCCTTATTCTAAAGTCTGTTTCGGTATGTATCTTTTCAACCCATAGTGATAGGGAACTCGCAGTAATGATACAGTAAATAAAATGAACAATATATCATATAATAACATATTAGATGATGCAACAAATATAGAAACAACATTTAACATCATATAACATATCACAGGCATGTATGAATAACATATCAATTTATATAGATCCACCTGATATTATTCCACAATAATATAAGTACATATGTCTAGAGTGATAAAACTCACCTTTTTAAAGCTAGGATTGAAATTCAAACCTGAATCTAAACTCCGCAAAGCACGAAAAGGCACGACAAAGCACGGCTATATTCTTTTGAGTGGATGAAGAGTCAGATTCAAATCTTGTATACAAACAATTACGCAAAGATAAGTGTAAAATTCAACATACAAGATTATAAATCAAACAATGAACAATATGGATCAAAGGGACATAACCTTTTGATAAAACAAAGCAAGATGCAAACTTGAGTGAAAAGAGAGCTAAAAATCCTCATCTTGCACATAACAAAATAAAGCAAACAAATATCACAAACATAAGAACATGATTCAATACAAAGAATAGAGATTACAACAATGGAAAGATAGGAAATAAAATGACATAACCTTGATAAATCAAAGCAAGTTGATGAATACATGTGCTTGGCTAGGCTTTGCATCAATTTTGGTGATGTATTCTTCATCCATGGTTACAGCTTGGTCTTTGTGGTGATGAAAGGGTGATGGTTGATGGAGGTGGTCATGGTGGGTGGCTAGAGGCAAGAAGCTGAGCCTAGCTTTGAAGAAAAACAAAGAAAATAAAAGAAAAAGGAGAAGCAAAGAGATGAGAAGCCATGGAAATAACCTAGAGCTTGCTGTATTTTCTTCACGCAAATAGAAATGAGGGATGAGAAATTTTTTCACGTGAATAAGAATATTGGGTGGCGGCTAAGGTTTACAAATGGCACGGCTAAGATGAATTGTATGGCTAGGAGATTTGAATGGTTAGGAAAAGGAAAAGGAAAAGAACAAAGAGGCTAGTGAATGCATGGGATTTATTTCCTATTTAATAAAAGAAATATACTGTGAACTCTTTCAATCAGAAGAGGCAAATGAGGAAGTGAGATATTGAGAATATTTTTATGTGATTTGAAATAAAGAGTAGGCAATTTAAAAAGGGAAGCAATTAAGAAAATATAATGTATACCCTTTGATTTTTTTTCTAAGCCATAAATAAAAGATATAAACAAGCAACAATCAAATAAACATGACTGTCTAGACAAAATAAAAATAGAAAGATAAAATAGAGATGGATATAAGAAAAATATAAAATGTATTTATATAATAAAAGTACAAAAATTTATTGCGTGTAAAATGCTGTAATTTATCCATTTTAAAAAGTATAAGTATAAATTCCTAATAAATCCATATATTTGATTTCTCAATCTTGTTATTGAATCAATTATTAACTTATTCTCCTATGGGTAATATTAACACTGGTTTATATACTAATACATTAATAATTTCCCAATTCATCCAAATTTCAGTTACATAGTATTAAATCTTATTTACCTACAATAAATTCATATTTCAATTAGCAAAGTAATTAATTTCAATCTCTTACCATAATCTATTTGTTATGAATTGAATTCCTATAAGTTATAATTAATTTCAAATAAACTGATTTGATTCAATTATAATCCCTTTTTATGAAGTCTATGCTACTCTACAAACCTCGTTAATATTCGTTTATCTTTCATTACATTAATATATATTCAAATATCCATCTTTCCTTTGTATTAACAGTTGTTTTTAATTATATTGAATTTGTCAAATATTTATATTTATTATGATTGAATCCTCAATTAATTCATTCAAATAGGTTTCATTCTTTTATTTTATCTATGAATAAAATATACATTTCCATTTATGTCATTACATTCACACATTACAATTACAGTCCTATCTTGCATTAATGAACATTTACTTACATTTAAATGTAATTGATTTCCAATTAATTCCATAAACTAATTAAATAGGTGAGTTATAGTAATTGTTACCATAACCTTTAATTTACATTTAACCTTATTAATTTCAACTAATTATTAAAATTACTTACATAATACTGAATTACCGTTAACTATACTAATTCATTTATTCATACAACACTTACCCTTATTTACTTATATTCAATTTTACCCAAATATAACATTCACAACTAAGCAAATGGACCAATTAAATAGTAACTTATGACCGTTACTATAACTTTTAAATCACACGTATGAATTCATTATTGTTTACAAATGTAACAATTACTTAATTAACACTGATTTACTTCAATTTCTATTAATCATATATTATCTCATTAATAATTCAACATTCACACTTGTTTCCTTATATTAAAATTTATAACTAAGTGCAACAATTTACATTATTTCGTCATTGGAACTTCATTTCAATTGTCCATTGCTCAATTATTAAGTTATAAAGTTTTTTTTTCTTCTTTTTTCTTCTTTTTTCTTTTTTTCCTTTTCTCTCTAAATTTAATTTCAAAATCTTATTAAATTAACCAGTTAAATTATTGAAATTTACGGGTTGTTACAACTTATATTCAAGTTGTTGGTCTACAGATTGTATATGTATTCGATTATTTGAAAAGGCAATAAAGATTAAACTCAAAGTGGATGTAGGCCGTTACGCCGAACCACTATAAATTTGGTGTTCTAGTTTTTGCAGTTAATTTTACATACATTCCTCTATTAAAGAAATCTTTCAAAGGAGATCCAAGTCATTCACAGGAAGTCTATTGATTCTACTCACATTTCCTACCAATAACTCTACAATGGGAAGGCCTTGTACCAGATCAGCCTCACACAACGAGGACGTCAACGAGACTGCTAGTGTCCAACAAGTAAGACCCAACAATCAACAAGTTAATCTAGGCGCAGGGACTGTCACTGCCTAAAACCAAATGGAAGTTGTCACTAGAATGGAGTTCAACGAGCTGATGAGAGAACTCATGGAAAGCAGGAGACAACTTGACGAATAGATTCAAGTTAACGCCAACCACATGATTCGGCTTACTCAAAAACAACATCAGAATGCTGGTGGAATCCCCGCTTCTTACTCTTCATCCAACAGCTCTGCTTGTCCGATGAACCTCTCAGGCGTAGACGCTGTAGAACTGAAACAACGCAAGCAGGTGTTGCTGATCGATCAACTAGGGATGGTCCAGGTTCTCTACCTGGAGCCTTAGCTCCTCACTTACATCAAGGAATTCACACCCAAGCTGGAACAGGAAACTTATGGTCTGGAGCACGAGTGGAAGCTGGACGGCCAGCTCGACAAGGTCCTAATGAAGCTGGTCCCCTGGATACACGTTTGATAGATCGCCAACAGAGGAGACACCAACCAGAGTGGTCTCATAGGACAGATTCCAACCTGCCATCTTCCATACAAACACCTCAGACCTGTCGGCTATGGTCAGACAGTTGATGAGAGAAAATCAAGTCTTGACTAATGATGATTGGGGATATTTAGGAGTCATACTCCATTCACAGATACTATTCTACAGGCCGAGTATCCAAGGAAGTTTAACATGCCAACTATTTCGGCCTACGAAGGGAAGACTGATCCCCGACAGCATGTGATGAGATATGAATGGATGATGGATTCAGCTAGAGCAAATGATGCAATTAAGTGTAGATGCTTCCCAATATCTTTATTTGGAATCACTACTGTGTGGTTCACCTGACTTCCACGTGGTTTATCTCCAACTTTAATGAATTAGCGATGAAATTTATGGAACAATTTAGGATTCATGCCACTCATCCTAAGAACGTGATGTCCTTGTCCAGTGTGATTCGGGCTCCAGGGGTCGTTAAAAGAGTACTTACAAAGATTTCATGTTGTGGCTACTGAAGTTAGTAACCCAAATGACCATGCCATTCTGACGGCTGTGATGCGAGGAGTAGATCCGGATTCAAAGTCTGGCGATTGGATGGCAGGAAAGCCTCCGACTACAATGGAACGTTGTTATTCAAAGGCGCATCAATTCATAAGAAGAGAGGAAGCCAGGTGGATGAGGCGAGACAATGCTCCAGGGGATGGAAAGGAGATTGTGAAGAGCAACATTGCTGTAAAGCAATCTAGTGATAACTCGGGGAAGGTCCGGGTTAACGTCCAAAAAAAGCCAGAGCAATCTAAAGGTTTCGAAGGAGGAAATCCCGAAAAGAAAAGGAAAGAAGGAAAGTGGAAACCAAGGATCCAAACTTACAACGATACACTCCTCTGAATGCATCTCTGGAAAACATCTTCTTATCGACTTGCAATACTTTTTAGTATCGAAAGCCACGCCCAAAACAGTCCACTGAGGAACAAAAGTCGACTGGGAAGTATTACCGCTTCCATGAGACTTACGGACACAATACCGAAGATTGTAGGCACCTCTACGATGCTATAGAAAAGCTGATTCGATAGAAAAAGTTACAGGAGTTTTTCAAGAACCCGCGAAACGATAGAAAAGGAACATCAGACCTCGGTCGCGGGCAAGATCCACGCTATCCAAAGGAACCTGCTCGAACTGTAGGTAGACTAGTCATAAACACGATAGTCGATGGGCCTCACCCTGAAGATAAGAATTGGCAAGAAATGGAATGGCATGTTAATTCTCTAAGGCATGCAGATTTTGAATGTTATTCAAACACGGAGGATGGAACCCCAGCTAAGTAGTAGTGAATGATGACCGATGATATATTGTTTAGGAGCAGAGATATTGACCAAGTGGAGGTGCCCACCATTGATCCGATGGTCATCTCGGCCCACTATTGGGCCAGCGTTTGTGAGGAGAATACTGATTGACTACATAAGTTCTGTTAACATTATCTTCAAAAAAGCATATGACCAGATGAAAATGGAGACAAATGATCTAAAACCATTTAAAGCTCGTATTCATGGCTTTAATGGTGCAGCTACTGATGTGGTGGGTTTTGTTGAATTACCAGTTGAACTTGGATAAGGCGAACGTAGGAGGGTGCGTATCCTACCGTTCATCGTTTTAGATGTCGGAATCTCCGTATAGTGTGTTTCTGGGTCGACCGGCCCTTGTAGAGTTTAGAACAGCTTTGTCCCCATGGTGTTTAACCTTGAAATTTTCGACCGATAAAGGAGTTGGTGTTGTGCATGGCGATCAGGCAACTGGTCATGCGTGTTATGTGGCTGAGCTGAGGGACGCTCAGCGAAGAGAGAAAGGAAAGGTTATGGATGGCTCCGTCCGCATCCGAGTCATTCAATATTGACAAGTAATGCCCGAGCCTTGGCTCGGGCAACACAATCGGATCTATAGAGACATAGATCCGAGAGATGATGATGAGAAACCCATGGAGGCAAAAGCAGCACCAGCTGAACTAACGATTGACATTCCAGTCAGCTGTGATGACCCATCACGAGTATTTAAGCTTGGATCACAACTCAACCCCTCGATGAATGAGGATCTCACTGATTTACTCCGAACGAATCTGCATGTTTTCGCTTGGATGCATTCTGATATTTGCGGGATTTCTCCCGCCATTGCGAGTATATGTTGAACATAGACCCGAGGTACGTACCAGTAAAGCAAAAAAGGAGAGGCATGGACCCAGAGAGGTTCGCTGCTCTCAGAGAGGAGGTGGACAAACTCAAAGCCAATGGGTTCGTCCACAAAACCCTCTACTCTGAATGGATGTCTAACCCCGTGCTAGTGAGAAAAGCAAATGGGAAATGAAGGACCTGCATAGATTACTCAGATCTGAACAAAGCATGCCCTAAGGATAGTTTCCCTTTACCTAGAATTGACCAGCGGGTCGACTCAATGGCAGGACACGAGTTATTGTCATTCACGGATGCGTACCCAGGGTATAATCAAATCTCGTTGCACATTCTAGACCAAGCATACACTAGTTTTGTCATAGACGTTGGGTTGTACTGTTATGTAGTGATGTCTTTCGGATTGAAAAATCCGAGAACAACTTATCAACGTCTAGTGAATCGGATGTTTAAAGACCATATTGGTAGAACAATGGAATCTATGTGGATGACATGCTCGTGAAGTCACGATAGTCAAACGACCACATTCGAGACTTGGCGGAAACGTCTGATATACTCAGATATTATGGAATGAAAATCAATCCTTTGAAGTGTTCCTTTGGCGTTGCGTCAGGGAAGTTTTTGGGTTTCATTGTTAATGCATGGGGAATTGAAGCTAATCCAGAAAAGATTCAGGCAATTCAAGACATACAAGTGCCCAGAACCGTAAAGAAAGTACAAAGCATGAATGGAAAAGTAGCCGCGTTGAGTCAATTCATATCCAGAGCGACAGATAAGTGTATTCCCTTCTTCGTTGTAATAAAGAAAGAAAAGAGAAATTTCGAATGGACGCCCAACTGTAAGGATGCATTCCGAGCTCTGGTAAGTCATTTGGAAAATCCCCGGATGCTGTCGAAGCTGGTAGACCATGAAGTGTTGTTTGTATACTTGGTTGTATCTCAACATGTCATCAGTACGGCTTTGGTTCACGAGGAGGACGTGTTCAAAGCCGGTGTACTATGTCAGTAAACGTTTAGCGGTGATAGAAAGAAATTATCCTAAAATTGGGAAGCTAGCCTACTACTTGGTGATTACATCACGCAAGCTTCGTCCATACTTTAAGTACATTCGATCAGTATTTATACCGATCAACCCTTGCGACAGGTACTCCAACGACCAGAAACCTCCGGAAGGATGTTAAAATGGAATATTGAGTTGAGTCAGTTCGATATTACCTACTTGCCACGAAGGGCCATACAAGGGCAAGCGCTAGTAGACTTTATTGCAGAATTCACCGTATCAAACGAACCAAACAGTCATGATGTCATTCTCCCCATTCGATGGAAACTGTACATCGATGGGGCATCCAACGACCATTGTTCTGGGGCTGGTGTAATTCTTGTTACTCTCAAAAACGATCAATTTGTTATGCTATGAAGCTCGATCTCTCAGCAACAAATAACGAAACCGAGCATGAAGCATTGATTGCTGGCTTGAAGCTTATCGGGGATCTTAGAGTAAGATCAGTTGAAATCTTTTGCGACTCGCAATTGGTGGTGTACCAAGTGCGGGGAGATTATCAAGCAAAGAGGCAGAGGCTTGCTCCGTACCTTTCCCGAGTTCACGAACTATTGGTATACCTTAAATATTATGATATTTCGCATGTCTCGTGTGAGCAAAACAGAGAAGCCAATTCATTGGCAAAATTTGCAAGTACTAGTGATGCACAACAAATGGGATTGGTTTCCGTCAAAGTCTTACATGATCCGAGTATAAATGAGATGGAGGTAGATTTTGTGTTAGAAACAGAAATCGAGAAGGAGTCATGATAACCCCATTCAAGCAATACCTGCTACACGGGGTCTTGCTCAAAAGAAAGAGCGAAAGACGACAAGTCGTTCGCAAAGCTTCGCGATACGTAATGCAGGACCGAATAATGTATCGAAAGGGATTCTCGGTCCCCTTACTCTGGTGCATTACCCACGGTGAGATAAAACGAGTCCTGAAGGAAGTTCATGGAGGAGAATGTGGTGACCATACCGGGGGTAGACAGTAGAAAAAATCCTCCACTATGGATACTATTGGCCAACAGTAAAGCGGGATGTGGCGGATTACGTAAGAAGATGTGATAAGTGTCAAAAGTACGCGAAAATCCCGAGAGCTCCGCTAACGGAACTCGCACAAATGGTTATTCCCTGGCCGTTTGCAATATGGGGAATCAATATAATTGGTTCCAAAGGTGGTGCAAAATATGCAATAGTTGCGATCGATTACTTTACCAAGTAGGCAGAAGCAGAGGCCTTAGCTACAATCACCACCAGAAAGGTCGTTGATTTTGTTGTACGAAACATCATATGCCGTTTTGGCCTCCCGCGAACTATCATTACAAACAATGGAACTCAGTTCGACAGTAGGGAGTCCAAAATTTTTTGTCAAAGTATGGCATTGAGAAAAGGTTTGCAGCAGTTGCTCATCCAAAAGTCAATGGACAAGTAGAAGCCGTGAACAAAATAATCAAATCCATACTGAAAAACGTATGGAAAAGGCTAGACACAAGTGGGTGGACGAGCTTCCAACAACACTTTGGGCTTATAGAACCACCCACAAGTCCGCGACTGTCCACACTCCATTCACATTGGCATATGGCACGGAAGTTGTTATACCCGTGGAACTTGAAGTTCCTTCACATTGGGTAACTCATTATGACCCTAAGACGATTCAGGATCTCTTGATGGAATCACTAGACTTTGTTGACAAAAAACGTGAAGAAGCTGATTTAAGGGCGACCGCATATACGCACGAGTCGCTCGATATTATAATGAGAAGGTCCAATCGAGAATCTTTGATGTGGCGATCTCGTTTTGAAATGAGTTTTCCCGATCCCATCACATATGAATCCCACATGGGAAGGTCCATACGTCATTGAACGGAGGCTTAGAGAGGGAACTTTCAAACTAGAGACTGTTGATGGCGCGACACTCCCCCGAGAATGGAATAGTGAGCATCTACGACGTTATTTTACTAGTCTATTTCATTTTAGTTGCAATTATTTCCAGTGTATTTTTATTTCGTTGATTCTTACTTTTCGACATGTAATAAGACAATTTGGTTTGTTTTCATTAATAAAGGCTTGAAGCCATCTTTTCCATGAATTATTGATGTTTCTATGTGTTGTAATTCTATGGTAAAAATTAAAGTTATAATATTCTGTCTGGCATATGAGTGCGCACAAAAACTTAAAATCTCCAAGTCCCCAAAGTGCAGACTGGAGTACTCTGAGTCCCTAGAGTGCGGACTAGAGTATAAATGGCTTAAGATCTCCAAGTCTACAGAGTGCGGACTAGAGTACTCTGAGTCCCCAAAGTGTGGACTAGAGTATAAACGACTTAAAATATCCAAGTCCCCAAAGTGCGGACTGGAGTACTCTGAGTCCCCAGAGTGCGGACTAGAATCTAAACGACTTAAAATCTCCAAGTCCCCAGAGTGCGGACTGGAGTATTCTACGTCCCCAGAGTGCGGACTAGAGTATAAAAAACTTAAAATCTCCAAGTCCCCAGTGTGCGGACTGAAGTACTCTAAGTCTTCAGAATGCGGACTAGAGTATAAATGACTCAAAAATCTCCAAATCTCCAGAGTGAGGACTGGAGTACTCTGAGTCCCAAAATGCGGACTAGAGTATGAGCTACTTCAAAATCTCTAAGTCCCTATAGTGTGGGCTAAAAGTATTCTAAGTACCCAAGCATGGAATCGAGTATCTACGATTCCAAAAATTTCTGAGTCATATGGAAGTGAAATGGGACTTATGTAGCTCACATGATTTTGGATTTCGACTACAAGTTAGACAATAAGCTGGAAAGCGAAAGTCATCGATGGCAAAGAAATGAAGTTTTATTCGCTAATCCCAAAACAAAGTTTCACTACAATTCCTCCTAAACTCGGAGTCAAAAGTCTATTTACATCGACTATAGAAATAAATGGAAATAATTACATAATCTAGGCTTATTCTCGTTGAACGAGGCATGATAGCTACTTCTTTGACTTCTTCTCCTTCCTCGGTTTCTCAGACAACTCCTTCCCCAAGCGTTTCATCTTGGATTCCTTGCTCGCTAGGGAAATGGTGTTCGAGGAAGGAGGAGGAACTTCCAGTGTCTGGTCCCACCGAGGAGAATCAACTTCAAAGGCCTATTCAAGGGATCATCTAGTTACACTACTTGGGGCTCGACCTTGATTTCGGCTTTACTATTCTTCTCTTCCATAAGTTTCTCCTCCATGCTCAATTTTGAAGTGTGTTCGGAGGCGCCCATATTCTCCACTTCATCATGTTCTTCGACGGGCGATGGATTTTCAGATTTGTCTTCGTTAAGCGCCTCGATCACTTGAACGTCAGGACCGGGAATCTCTCTCGTTTGAATTGCCTCTCCCATTTTATCCTCCTTCTTCGTGGCGACATCGCTCCTTGGAGTTGGCTCTGGATCAGAACAGCTTACACGAAATCATAAGAGACAAGTATTAGAATAGATTAACTACTCGCCAAAAACGAAAGCTCTTTAAACTCAAGGAAGAAAAATTATGTACCGGTATCTAGCTAACTCTCAACTGTCTGGGGAGTTTCACCCTTAGGAATGGGAGATAGAACATCAATGTCAAGACCAGGATCTTCTGGGTCGTAACCAATGTGCTGCTCGAAGCAGTCAAGTGATGGGCGACCAGTCGGCTGAATAGGGGGAGGAACTGGAGGCTCGGATCCGGACAGACCGGCAGTGTCATTCTTTCCTTTTGACGAGGAGGAGTCTCTACTATAAAGAGCCTTCGTTGCGGACAAGTCCGAAGGCTCATTCCCTTGGAGAAATTCCTTCACTAAAGCTTCTTCGTCAACCTCTTCAGTTCTCGACTCAACCTTTTTTATTTTTATTAAAGCGTCCCATGCTGCGGCCAAAGATTCGAGGTAATCCTCGCCAAGAAATGTTAGGTCGCGATGCATGAGAACTCGAGCATTATACTCGGCTATAAGCAGATCAAACATGCACTTGATTTCCTTCCAACCAGCCTTAGTAGCCGCCTCAAGGCAAGAATCAATTTTCGTGAGCACTATTCTTTTGCCGTCTTCACGGGTTTCGTTCTTTAGAACTTCATCCTTGGAGAGCTCCTCATCGAGTTTTGTTTTTAGGAGCCGAGTGTTAACAATCTCGTCACAACATCATTGTGACTCCTCTTGAGCTGCAGTCTTTTCTTCTTTTTCTTTGGAGAGTAGCTCTTCCAATTATTTGACTCGTAGAGCGAGCGCATCTTTCTCCTTTTGAACGGAGTCTTTCTCTAAAGCTAAGGCGCCGCAGCATTGAACCGCATCATTGATCTCTTTCTTATGTGTGTCCTCCAAACGATTAACTGACTCAGCTGTGTCTTTAGCATTTTTCTGAGCAGTTTCAAGCTGAGACTTATATAAGGAAAGCTCTTCATCCTGGGCTTTAATAATGTCTTCGTCATGGATGACTTCAAGTTTCAGAAGATCGATTTCATGCTGACGTTTGATAGAAACTTCTGAAACTTTTTCTACCAAATGAACAAATGCATCATGTTGGACGTAGACATCATTGTTGCAAGCAATGGCACTTTTTTTAACATGCCTCGGAATAGGATGAATCGCTGGAAGAAGCTTTAGACCGTCGAAACATATTTTTAGGAACATGGCCTTAAACTTGGTTAGCTTTTCCGCTATCGATGGATCATTCGCAGGAGTAGAAGAAGTTTGTCTAAAGACTATAGATTTTTTGTGAGGTTCCAATGATTTCCTGGTGCTAGATGAACCGGAGTGTTGGTCGCGGTGAGTCTCGGACTGGGACCCCTTATGAGCAGATTTCTCCCTGCTTTTCTCTGGTTGAGAGGAAGGATCGTGGGGGTATGAAAAGTGACTGTAAATTTTCATTTAAGACGATGAATCCCAGAGGCGATAGTATCTATCACCGTCATCGTCTCTATCTCGGCATTTTTCGGACCCCGAATCCCAGCTGTAATGATGGAAAATAGAGGACCCGCGAAGGCGGTCGAATCAATAAGAGCATCTCATATCACCTGCAGAAAATTAAGTGGGCACGAGTTAGCAAGAATAACATGATGGCTGAAGTTTAAGTGCAAGGTGAGGTGTAAGTGTTAGTGTGTGTCCTAGTGTTTCCCCCCAACGGACCATTTTCTTTAGCTTTACTTATCTGAGTTTTTTCTCCTTGATTATGGGCTTGAACGCCTTCATTGCCTCTCGTGGGCGAATGGAGTTTTAGGGATTTTGGATCGTTGAAGCCATAATTGAGCAAGTCGTCGGGAATAGTGAGGTCAGATAAGCCTTTTAGTGAACCCCTTAAGTGTTGTGGAGACGGCTCTTTCTCCATTGGAGTAATTGTGAACTTTGAGGTTCCGCCCACTATCTTTTTCCTCGGTTTATAAGTCAGTTTCTTTTTTTTCCTTTGAAGGGGGAGGTGGTTCATCAGTGCCATGTGCCTCAACCACCGGTTCTGGAGCAGGACTTACATTCTCACCCAGTGCTTCTGACACACCAGTTTCTCTAATCTCGCCCTCCTCGGGTGTGTCTGGGCACCACGTGTCGAAGGCATCGAAGTCCCAGCTTGCCTTTGTCCAAGGCAGGTCCGGTTGTAGTGTCACTGTGAGGGAAACTTATTCGACAACCTTCCACCAACAATCCAAATTTTGAGAGCGTTTCATTGGAAATGATGGATCTGATGTCCCGGTCTCCCGTGGGAACAACTCGAATAGCTTCGACAGCCTCAGAGTACCATGAGCCTTCTGGACATGGGCTGATGCCTGTAAAAGTCGAGAAAAGGTTTAGAAAGGATGCACTTTCTACCGCATACAAATATTGATCCTGAAAAGAAAATTACTCCCTTATAGTCAACTCCTCGCAAAGCCAAGAGGACAGCGCACATAAAACCATTCCTGCTTATATTGGAAGAATTTGCTCCATGCCCCCGTCAGGATTTGACATTTGTTATGTGGCTCAAGGAATATGAAAGATGGGCTGCCGGACCGTCTCTTGAAACGGTAGATATAGCAGATATCATCGGGAGTGGAGATCCTGAATAGAATGAGCATGAAAAGAATACATGTGCTATATATGAATGCATGTCTATTGGTTATGCTGGGGTGATCTCAATATATTGCAACACATCACGGAGAACGGAGTTGAATGGTGGCACGCTACCGACCCAGCACATGAATTAGTTGGAGGCAGTATATTAATCCAGCTAGGGGCAGGTGGGGACGATCTTGTCCCGATGGAACCAGTATACCGTCAAAAGGAATTCCATGGATTGAGCATAGTTGGCGAAGAGTGTTTTCATTGATTCTTAAAGCTTGAGAATCAGCCGGATTGTCTAGGATAATTGCTCCATCTATGGCATCAGGAGCCAAGTCAATAGTTGCAGTCGTTGGACTCAGGACATTCTCTGCAGGAGTTGTTGATGGATTCGAAGTTTCCACTACTTCCTATTGAGAATTTGGCTCAGGTTTATCTGAGACTGTGGAAGAGCTCGACTTTCTACACATCTTCAATGAGCGTCGAATTTAGACAAACACCTATTTGAACTATATTTTAACGACAATCAATATTAGACATAACGACGAAAGTACTACCTCGTGTGGTGTGTGGACTAGTGCAATCGTTCGAGTACAAGTGTAAAAGAATTAAAAGTCCAAAAGCTGATAAAATAAGGTTAAGCATTGAATTGTCATCTTCGAAGACCGTCATCGCTGACCGTCTTCGAGAGCTTGCCCTATGACGGTTTTGATCTTGAACTCGGACATTAACACTATATGTTGAAGGCTATAATTTGTTTTTATCGAGTTGAACTCGGGTTTGTAGTTGTTGGAATTGGGGAGTTATTGGTCCAAATCAGTTTGATATATTTGTATGCCTAAGTTGTTGTCGTTGTTCATTGTTCTGTGATAAGGCATGGAAGTATGTAGTTTTGATATGTGATGTGCTTAAGTGGAGACAGTCATGATTATTAACGCCAACCCTAGGACCTGAAGCCGAACGACTCACTAGACCGACACCAAAGAATCACTGACTCTCCTCTCCAACGCTCTCTCTCTTCACCGAACGGCTTATGGGGCATACCGAACCACACTCGCTCAGTATATCGAACCCACCTTGTGATCTCCAACTGGGCCATAACACTACCCTCAAGTGGTTAAACCACACTCTCTCCCTTACACCGAACGATACCGGGTCGTAATCCATGGCTGTAGAAACCGCCCATATCGACCGACCCACTCATTCTCCTCCATCTCATTTCCTCGAGTAACCTAAATACTCTCCTTCTTGCCCACCGAACGACACTCTCACTCATGCTGCGTCCAACCTACCGACTAGTAGACTTCCACACAAACTAGCAATTCAACATTAATATTCAGCCAATACCTCCAAAACTCACTAACTCGTACCGATCCACTACTACTTCCTCCTCCCTCACTTGATGGCTCAACAGGAGCCGATGTCCTAGGAATCACCGGCTCCAACCTAAAACATGTTCTAACCTCGGGTTCGTCTTTATCACCTACCTAAGAGAGCGAGTCGAGGCTTAGGGAATTGAGAGATTTGAGATTGAAGTTCGTTTCGATTTGTTGTTAGAGGGAGTTGCAGAGCAGACGCTTTGGGTTTAGGATGAGAGAGGAAGGTTGAGTGGTAGCTGAAGTTTAGGGGAAGGTATATTAAAAAGTCCTGTGGTGTTTAAGTGGAAGTGAAAAGAAGAAAATGAGAAGTATTAGCTTTTATATGAGGAAGGGAAGGTCAACAGGCATTAACCAGTGGACCCGGTCAAAGTGTCTCACTGGTTCGGTGAATAATCGTACCACTTGGAAATGGATATGCCGAACAGTGATTCGACGTGTTTACGTCGACTGGCCCACTCCAAAGATAATATCACAATGGAGAATCAGATCCCACTTGATAGTTGAAGAAAGGTGGAAGGCCTAGACTGGTTCAAAGCGCATCATGATGTCTCTCATGATACGCTTTGGGGGCAAATGTTACCTGGTTGCATGGCTCAGGATATGTACAGTTCGTCTATGGTGGTCCGGCCACTCACCCTCAGTTTTGAAGAAGGAATCATCGTTCAGGCAATTCAAGGCCGGGTTTGTTTGGAAAAGAGGTGGTTCGGTCTGCATATTCTAAGAGGGATCACGTGGCAAAAGCGGACCGGCCATGGACAGTTCGGCCTGGACCCGTCGTTCGGCATGTAAGTGTCATTCGGCCTAAGACCATCGCTCGACATTCTTCATTAGAACGCCATCATTCGGAAAGTGTTGTTGGGAACTCAGTACATATGTCGCCCGGTAAAACCTCGCTTGGCAACGTCGCTCGGCGATCACCGTTCGACTAGTGAAGTTAAAGGTGATACGGTTTAGCCTGGATGCTCGGGGAAGGGCACGGCATGGGTGGTTCGATCGAGGAAGCACGGACACATGTTGCTCGGCTTAGATGGTCGGCGCATGTCGCTCGGTGTGGAAGGTTCGGCATACATTGCTTGGTGCATTCTAGAGAAGTTGGTAGGTTGTTAGACCTACAACAAAGTGAGGCGACCGGCATGACTTCGCTTCGAGTCAACCCGCTACTTATTTCGAGTCTCTTGAAGGTTTACTTCAAGTCACTTGATAATCGACCAAATATGATGGGTCTGCATTTCTCGACCGGCATTTCTCGATCGGCATGTCTCGTTCGGTATGCCTGGCTCGCTGCGCAAAAGGCACATACTATGGGCCGAGATACCTTGTTCCTGGGCCCGTGAAGGAAGTTCAGCCTATCTTTGCTCATAAATAGAGGGACAGGGCCGCAGTGAAAATGGACCTTTTTTTGTGAACTTCAGGAAGGCTACCATTTTCATGACTCGTCCCTTTTCTGTTAGAACTTGTATTCAAGTTGTCCGTCTACGGATTATATCTTTATTCAATTATTTGTAAAAGCAATAAAGATTAAACTCAAAGTGGACGTAGGTCGTTGTGCCGAACCACTATAAATTTGATGTTTTAGTTTTTGCAGCTAATTTTACATACATTCCTCTATTTTAATTTTCTATATTCATTAATCTCTCTATACAAATCTCTTTTTGGGTGTTAGTGACCAATTTTGATGCTAACAATAATTATTAATTAATTATTATAATTAATGATTTATAATTAATAATTTGATTTTATCTATTAATACTTTAAAATGTTAGTAATTTCTAATAGATTTTTTTAGAATTTCAATTCCCGCATAATTATTTCGAAGCCGCCTATGAAGATCAATTTGTACTCAATGTATGTTTTACTCATATGTTATTAAATAATAAAATCTCTCCCAGAATCCCTAAAATAAAAACCGTATTCTACCCATGCCCATAGTTACAAAAATTTGAATCGATTCATCGACCCGAAGCTTCAAAAGTCGAGCGATTCTTAGGTGAAGATAACCGTGGGTGTTCCCCGTATTGATGAGTGCAAGGATCGATTGGATGCCGATCGTCGCCGATAGGTGTAGAGCCCTAGGATTTATGGCACTAACCAAAGAAGGAAGCGCGTAAGCCTACTCCTCGACTTTGATGATTTGGGGTTTTTGGTTGTGTTCGAGGTCAACGAATGGAGTTACTCTTGCTGCTGCATCGACTGGGAAGAAGCAGTATGATTTGTCGATTTCAACTAATGTCTGACGCGATGAGCAATTTATGCTATTGCAATTTGTTTTTAGAGAGGCATGAATTGGGGGAAGTGATAATAATTTTTAGTTGATAAAACATAAGTATTTTTTGGATCGACAATATGTCAATGATTGGTTATACATTATGTATCAATAATATGTTGCTGATCAACTGATTGATATGAAGTATGTGAATGTTTTCTTCTTTCAAAGTTTGGGTAATATTTAAGGTATAAATTGAGATGCACTTAGCACAAATCTAAATAAATGCAAACGTCTACTGAGACTTTATAAACATGATGTTAGTCTTTTTAGTGAACAAGATTGATAATTAATCAATAAAAGAATCAATTGTCAATTCTCTTTAAAATAACAAGTAAAATAAGGTTTAAGAAATAAGGATACTATATGTTTACTTATTGTCAGAACATAACAGCAGGATCTAACAAATTGTAATTATGTTTGCCTTCGTAAATGACCAAGATGTGGCTACCATTAATGCAGGTACTAAGCTGTAGATTCAAAGATTAAATGAAAGTTCTAAAACATTATCTCTTGACATCAAACAAGTGCTATATTGAACACTAAAGTATTTTGCCACTCTTAACTTAATATTGGCGTACATAATCTAGCTTAAAGTAATGCCTCCTGCCCGTATGGGGAGTGCACTCGTAACCGATCCATCTTTAGAATCTAGTACCGGAAATGCTTGGTAAGATCAAAATTTTGTTCTCCTTTACACATTGCTCATCACTTTGTGTTTATACATGATAAACAAAGTCAATATGACATGATGCATATAAGAGGAAGAATTTTCAAAGTAAAACTTCATGTACGTGACCATGAACTGGATCAGTATGATGTTGTAAGCAACGTCTTTATTCAAGTTATTGTCAGCATGGTGAGATATAGTTCTAGTTATATCATTTGTTCATGGTGAGATATTGTTTATTCTAGTTATTCTACTTTTCTTCTCCCTAAAATATGCTACATATCTACATAAATACTCATTCTAGAAATAGTAGGTTGTATCTAATAGTTATGACAAAAAATGACATGCATTCGTTAATACCCATTCATCAGTTTGCTTCCACGGTGATGGTTCCGTTAATTCTCACAATATCTTTAGTAGCTGTGTGTATATTTAAATGGCATGCCTTTTTTATCCCTGGAATAATGCAGACAATGAGCACAATTGCAGTGTTGGCTTTGGGACAGGACATGCCTGAAGGCAATTATTGCAAACTGTAGAAGCCAGGCGATAAACATAAGGATAATTTCTCCGAAGTATTTCTTGCAGGGGTGAAAAATTACAGGTATTGTTTTTTGTCAAACTATGTTGTTGAAAGGCCCTGCCAAGAATCATGTAAGCTCTGTGTAAGTACCACCCACCCCCTTCCTTCTTCTTTTTTTCCCCTGTTGACTTGACTTGACATCTGAGATATAGTGATACTAACTTTAGATAGCGTATAAGCACCTTGAGCTTTTGCTTAGAAGCTTCAACATTTAGTGCTTTGTTTCACTTGTGATGTACCGTTATACTATTCAATTATTTAAAATGATTTTGGTTCAAAGCTAGGCCGTTAACGTCTGAAATTTTAATGATACCAATCAAATCATTTCTATTTTATATTTTGTTGAAAATTTCTTAATTTCCAACTTTTTGTTGTTACGTCAATAACCACTTGTACAGTGGTAAAACCTTTAGCAATGCGATCAAAGCATTGGGTTTGATACCATGAGGCACAAGTTGCCAATTTTTGGAAGAAAAAAAAAAGATTGCTATTACTTTTGCTGGCGTTTTCTTTGCAATTAAAGTTTGATTTTGTAAACTTTACAAACTACTTCTTGTTTCAAACCACTTTCCTCACTAATGATAACAGTATCAAACTATTTGGATTTGAAATCAAAAAAAGGATAAGAACAGAATTTAGCTATATCAAGTAGAGTTGAATTAACGTTTGCATGGACTATAACTGTAGGGGATGCATGCTAACAGCAACATACATATATTGCTTTGGAGTAGAGCTGAACATAGATAACATCATTGCAGAACACCAGAATCACTTCAACGCGAGCCTGTATATGGGTGGAACAATTGCAATAAGTTTTGGTTTGGCAAATTGCAAGAGGATGTGGAGCACTTGCAAGTTGATATTTGATACCATCATCAACTAAATACGTGCTTGAAAAGATGAAAAATGTAAGATAATATGATTATTATTGTATTTTACTCTAGGTTTCCTTTGAGTTTTTACGTTGATCTAGTGTGAATACTTCTTTACATAATAGAATGATGTGATTATGTTTAATACTTCATAAATAGTGTGAATATATGAATTGTTTTAGTTTTTCTTGGAATGTGGATCTTTCTTGTAATTTTTTATAAATGCTGATGATTTTGATTATTAGCTTCAATTGTAAAAACCTACTAGTGCATGTATCAATATTTTAATTTTTCTCAATTTTTCATCTTTTTGTTACAATGGGCAAAAACAGTTGTATAATGCTTTATAACAATAGGCAAAAACATTACAGCCATCCAAAACAATTGTGAAATGCTTTAACTCCATTGCAACTTTGCATATTACGACAATTATCATTGTCTCAGTGGTTAAGTGATTCGACTTTGGTGCGAGAGGTTACAAGTTTGAAACTTGCGTTGCGTGATTCAAATATTCATTGACATGTTGTATCCAAGTACCGTTAAAAAGACTTCACATGTTACGACGGTTGCATGACCATTGTTATAGGTCTATTGCAACTGACATTGCCAATTGCAAAATTGGTAATTTTTTAGTGACAAGAACTACTGGCTATTTAAAGCACTCTATTCAACGAGTCATATGCAGATGAACAAGCAAGTTTGTAGCAAAAGATATCTTTCATTTGGTTCAAAGAATGTAGAGGCAACACACTCGCTCTGCTAGGCTTATAATGATATTCCTATCATTATCTAGTTGAAAATAAGAAAGGGAGAAGAAGAACCACGTCAGTGGAACACTTTAGAAGATCCAGCTTCCAATGCAAATATGAGCACCCCGACCCTCAAAACGATCAAGAACTTGTCGAAGAAAAGAGTGTGTGCTGCCGTTTACGAATCCTTCCACATCGAATCTCGCAAAAGATCTTGAAAAGCTCTTGGTCGACATCGCCAAGAGGATGATCGTGACTTTAGTTGTGGCATCGAAGGTGGAGGTGACTGTAATGACCCGCACATTAATGGGTCTGAATTTCGACTAAATCGAAACCTAAGTTCATTAGTATACGGATCTTTGGTTTTGATAGCCTGTAATAAACATAAGCATATCAGAGAGCGATCAATATAAGTTCACAGCGGAATAGAAAAATATAATATAACAGATATACTGACTAAGGCTACTACCTTGGAATCAATATTATTCTTTGTATATCTAGTTGCCTTGTCAGTGCCAAGTATGAAAGAGAAGACTCAACCATCTGCAATTCCTATCTTGTACCAGTAGCACATCCCTCTAAATCTATCATGTGGGTTGTAATGAGGAGAGGGTCAGAACAACATTTTGGTGACTGAAAAATTTACACACTTTACCAATAACATTAAATTATATCGATTGATTTTCATTTAAGTGTTATGTCTATTATTTACAGCTGATCCATTCAATCCTATATGCGCATATGATATGTCCAATCTTCTCTGAGGTATAACTATATGTACGCCTATATACATATATACCACTTGCCTAAAGAAAACCCCGACCACTTAATACTCCTTAAATATGGAGGTCGCAAATCCAATGTCCATTTAATACCTTAACCCCGAAGCGGACCCTTTGTAACGTAATCGCTAGTCAATTGGTTCTAGCTACAAAGACCGATGACCCCTAGATACGGCTTTATAATATTATTATCATATGACCAACGTATCTTGAAGACTCATTTAAGGCTTAACTAGCTCACCTCCAACAAAAAAATAACTAATTAATTAAACTTTGCGGTCCTTTTGTATCCCATATTGATTCTAGACTAGTGCGAAGCGAAATTCATCAGGGCATAATCCGAGTCTTTATTATCGGCTGCTCGAGATCGCTGGTGGTCATAGCCTATATGTCAACCTTACTTTTAAATATCAATTCAATAACAATACTGACATAGCTCGCTGACCTTCCAAGTCGAAAACCCATTTAGATAACCTATTGTAAGTCAAGAAAAATTCTCATTTAGTTACTTAATACCTCTTATCAAAAATAAAGTGGACCCCATTTTCCTAAAAAGCGCCTAGCCATTTGATACTTCAAATCCAAGACCAACCCTTAGTATATTTCCCAACCTATAAATTAATATTATATATGCAAATAATTTAATTAAGTTATATACATTTGGAATTTTAAAATAAAGAAATGTTTGTAAATGTGGCAACTAATTAATATCATTTGGAATACATATATATTTGTGTAACAAATAAATTAGTGAGAGAAATTATATAAAATCAATTAATAGGGAAGATTAATTGACGGTGTGTGTTTAAAAGGGAAATTAATATTCAATTAATTAGTAGAGGTGAATAATTGACAGAAACTGACAAGAAATGGAACTGTATTGTAGCAACTAATTGTTATGATTAAAAACATATATGTTAGTGTAAGAGAATGAAATGGAGGAAGATTAATTTATGCAATTAATCAATTGTCAATTAATAAACATGGAGACTTATGGTAACATATATAATTAAGATTGCGATTCAGAATTCAATTGTAGCATATATGCATGCAACAATTATGGAAATAAAATAAATTAATATGAATATATGTTACGAATTAATGTACTGCATATTAATTTGGTAAGAAATCATAGTGCAGGCAGGGTTTAATTGGATAGTAAATTAATTCTAGGTATATATGAAATCTATTAATTGGTTAATTAATAAGGGAATCCTATTTAAAAGAAACGTTACATTTAAAAATATACATTTCCATTGATTGAGAGAGAGAAGGGGCAAGCGATTAATGAAAAGATTGTTGGAGAATCAATTTGAAATAAAAACGAACGCGGAAGAAAACATATTAATTTAATGTCCATAGACTGAGTGTACGCTTTAGATTTTAGGGTTTTATATCTAGTGGTTAGCACTGCCATTTTTCTATCTCTTCTATACTTTCTTAATAACAAAATTTTAGATCTAATTCACACGAATTTAGATCTAAATGGAAAGAGAAAAAATTTAACTAGGGAATTAAGAATTGGTTCAAATTAGAAGGCTGTGTCAATGGTAAAACCCTATATCTGAGTTTTATTTGCTATTTCTAATCCAAATCTCTTCATTTCTCCTTCAAATATTATAAACCTGTAAATATATCGTTTGTAATTCCAGTTAGGAATTACAAGGGAGGTGAATGTAGATGTTAGGGGCAGATCTGAAATAAAAACAGAGAGATTTGGGAAGCTAGCAATGTGAGTGGATTTAATTATATCTTTTACATTTACGTATATTATCGTTAAGTTTCGTTTAATAATTTTATTCAATATTTCAGTAATTAATTCTGTTAATTAGTTATGCTGAACTGTAAGAAATTTACAGTTATTTACATCTAATTTGTAGTTATTGTTTAGCCTAAGTGCTAGTTTCTTTTTATCCTCTTTGTACGCAAATAATATAGTTAAGAAGAAAATTCGTGATTATGGATTAAATGGAAAAATACTAGATTAGATGTAAAATAAGAAAAGTTGGAATCGAGCTAGATAAATGGAATTATGCAATAAATTACGCTAAAACAGGAATAATAAATTAATCTAATAACTTGATTTGGAAGTAAATAATAGATTAATTGGTTGGTTTAGAAAATATGATACATTTTTGCAATTTAATATTTAAAAAATAACAATAAATGTAACTGCAAAAATAAAAGAAAGAAAAAAGGAACTAGTGTAAAATAGACAAATCGCTGTATTTTACACTATTTCAAGATAATAAAAGAAATACCTTGCAGTTACCAATTATTGTTTATAGTATTATTTAGTATTGAATTATGGAAATAGATTTTAGTATAGCTTTCACGACCAACCAAATAAAATAGAATTACTTCCTAGAACAAAAGAAATTAGAGTATGAAATGAATCAAATAAATTATTAGATAAGAAATTAAGGCTGTGTACAATAAACGAACCTAGGTCTACATTTACCGCACAGACTATAGAAAAGGACAGTTAGTATGATAAGTTAGTTATATAATAAAAGAGAAGTTAAAAGAATTCTATATCGTAATAAAAGAAGACAGAGTAGAACATAAAAGAAACACTTGTAATTATATACGGATTTTAAAAGAAATAAACATAAATTATGATTAAGTAAAAGAATAGAAAAAATTAATTGGGAACTTAGAATAAATAAGCAATGATAGTAAAGATAAATAGTAAAAGATTATTTTAGATTTCTATTAAATTAATAAGCAAATAGAACAAAAGATGCTTACTTAATAAACTTAAGACTTAAATTAAGTTAATAAGCAAGAAGTAGAAATACCAATTGTAACGACCCAGGATTTTAATTAATTAAAATTTGAATATTTAATTAATTTTAAATATAAATTAGTGAATTTATAAGTCGAATAAATTTTATTTCGAATAATTAGATTTAATTGGATAATTAAATCGATAATTTAATAGTGAAAATACAGAAATAATTGAAAATTGGGTTAAATATGATTGAAAATGATTTGAAAAATTTTATTTTATCATATTGAAGTTAGAACGATGTTTTAGAACTTTTAAAATCGAATTAAAAGTTTATTTGTGAAAATTGAATATTTTAATATTTAATCGACTAGTGAAATTAGCCATTTTTCGAACAGTCTCAGAATTGGATGAAACCAGTTTCATTGGATCCGTAATAGTTTTTTATTATCGGATTTCAATTTTCGTAGCAATCAGAGTTGTCGTTTGATCGTGGCAGCTCGAAACGCACCGAAATTGTTTTAATATTAATTTGGCGAGTTAAAATAGCCATTTTTCAAAAAGTCTCGGATTTCGACGAAACCATTTTCATCAGATCCATAATGTGATATTATTATAAGGTTTCAAATTTCGTGTCAATCGGATTTACCGTTTGTCCGGTGCAAGCTAAAACGCTTAGAAAATCGTTTAATCGGTTTAATTTTAAATCGAACGTTTATTGCCATAACTCGCACAGATGATCGAATTAGCTTCCGAAACCTATTCCATTGTGTCCAGAACGTGGGATAAACCCTAAAAATGCCAGTTACCGTGCGTAAATTGGAGTTCGAAAAACCAGGATGAATAGTGTTTCGTTGAACTTCTATATAAGCACCACTCTTCACAAATTAATTGGCAAACCCTAATTCAATAGCCTAGCCGCCTCCCTCATTGTCAACGGCCAGAAAATTCCCTCCTTCCTCCTCATTTTTCTTTCAATCCATGCTTCATTTCATAAATCTTCCAACTACAAAATGAAAGAGGGTGGTGAGATCTCCAGATCCAACGGCTGTGATCGGAAATGACGCGGCGGATCATTGTCAAATCGAGCTCGAACGTCGTATAGTCGCACACGTTTTTCTGTGCCTAGATGAGGCCGAGCTCGTCACGGTTGCTGGCGTGAGTAGCATTTGCGAAGGGCTTCGAAGTGCATATAGTTGATCAACGTGGAGGTGTTTGCAATTGGTGCGGCAATTAGGGTTTTATGCGTGTGTTGGGTTCGGTTTGCACGATAGTGTTTTGGGGGAGATGAAGACGTGCGGCTGAGATCCAGGGTAGGGGGAATGCACGGTGGATGATGGATATAGGTTTAAAAATTTAATTAAATTTGTAAATTATTTATATTAAAATTTTATAAATCTTTAAAATGTTGTATCTTTGTCATATGGGGTCCGTTTTGGACGAAACTTTTTGCGTTGGCTTCGTATCGACGAGCACTACGCTATGGAGCTGGTTTGGAGTCGTTTGGAGTCAGTGAAAATTTCGGGTAAAATTAAACGTCCGTTTAATTTTATTCGAAATAAAAGCTGAAACGGAAATAAAATCAAGGTGAGAACTTCTCACTCAATCGAATAGTTTCGATTTAATATTTTAAATAGTTAGATTTGAAATACTTGAATGCATGTTTGAATGATGATTGTTATCTATTGATTGTTAAAATAGACATTATGCGCCGTTAGTAAGCGGATGTTATTTATTATAAAACATATACCGCGAATATTTCATAAACGGTGAAATTGGTATTATATATAATAGCAATATATATATTGGCATATGTATATATTGCAGTTGTTGATTTCCTTCATTATACAGCGGATGAGACCCTATTGCGCCGTCTATTAAGCGGATAATATTTTATAAATCCTACATACCACGATAATTCCGTACTGGAGCGGAATTGGTATTGTGCTAACATCTTTGGATGCAGGGAAGCAGGTTGGAGGGATCCAACTGGATTCCTCAACTGTATTGATTTATTTACAGATATTGTGATATTTGTTGATTATTATATCGATATATGATATTTGGATGTCATGATTGACTATTTGGTGCTACTGCATCATCGGATCCATTTTTGAAGTTTTAAAGTAACGATTTTGATTTTTTTAAAAAGATTTTAAAGTAATTTTTCAAAGTATATGTTTTTATTAAATTTTGAATTGATTCATTTTAAATAATTAAAACGTTATAAATTTTTATGTTATAAAAAAATTAAGATTTTTGAGAATTATAACCGAAATGAGATTTTTGGAAATAAATAGATAATTAATTTATAAATTGGTTTAAATTGGGATTTTTGAATTATTAAAAATGATGTGTATAAAAGACTTATAAAATTGATATTTTATAAACTAAAAATATTGGAATATTAAAATGAGTTTTTATAAGTGTTAAAAATGAAATAAAAATGGATTCATAAGTGAATGAGAATTTATAGATTTATAAATTGTGAAGTTATAAAATGAATAGATTTTGTAAAATAGAAGATTTATAAGTAATTATCTTATAAATCGGATTTTGGCATTTAAATGAGATATAAATGGAATTTGTTAATAATGAGATTTATAAATCGAAGCATATAAATAGAAATGGAATTTATAAACATTGTTTATAAACTCGAAATCAATTGAATTTGATAAATTGAATATTGAAGTTTATTAAAGGAAATATATTCACGATTTTGGATAATGAATACCTTATTGAATAAAATGGTCATGTTTGGAAAAATGAATATTATAGAATGAAGTTAATTATTTTAAAGATGTTTTAAAATGTATTATGAATCGAAACCATAGATTTCAACATTTATTGTTGAAATAGACGTTTTCGAGAAAGAAGGAAATGGTGGACTATAACACTGTTGTTATAGTAAATGATTTCCGAAAGGAAATGTTTTATATAGTATTGGGATTTACATATCTATATAAATTTCGAATCCCTGTACTAGTGATTTTGGGTCGTAGTAACGATGTTTTACGCAACATTCGTTTTAGCCCAAATAAATGTGTTAAGTGAATGTTTTCCTTAAAGAATGAAATATATACTTAATTTTGATATTAAGTATATGGAATATTTTCTAAGTATTGAAAATAAATGGATTTTTGAATTACTTATTAATAAATAGTATGGAAATGTTTCTCCAATGTGAAATGAATTGTTTTGATAATTTATCTTTATGAAGATAAATTGAAAATGAATAATTGAAATCGTATATTCATAAATATTTTAGAATGTAAATTCACTATGGAATTCATAAATGAAAAGGGGAATTTGTTTAAAAATAAATATTGCTTTATTTTTGAAGTGTGGGAATTAATTTACGGATTTGGAACGTAAATATAAAGTAAATCGTTAAGGATTTATTTAATTGGTTTAAATGAACCATGTTGAAATGAAAGTATTTCGCGTAAGGAAAATGTTTGAAATTTGTTTTCAAAAAGTGGTAAAGGTGAAAAGTGATTTGAAAATTAGTTTTCAAATGGTTGAAGTGTGGGAAATTTTATATCTAGTAAAGATATTTTGGAAAGTAAATAATTTGGAAAATTATTTGGAATTTGGTGATGTTGAGCATGCCTATTGATAGTTAAATAATCCGACTATCAATATTTCCCTTAAATAGGTATTTGTTGTGATTTGTTTGAATTTGAATGCCACACTTATTTTTGAATAAGCGCTTACTATTGGGGTTAGCCGGGAAAGGACCTTGGGGTCGTATAACCCATTACGAATATGTGATACGTCGTTATGGATTGCATTTAATGACCGGTGTTGAAGACCGGATATTTGTGAAAACGGAAGGATTACCGTCGAGGTACTCTACATCGGCTGATCTCCAATATAGAGGTTTTATCACCCTTAGTGACGGGAAGTTCGATCGTGATTAGGGAATATCCGGATTGCAAGGACTTCTTTGGAAGTGCCTTCGGTTCTGTTCGAGCCCGGAACAGACTTGTATGGATTGTATGTCTGACATTACAAATTGAGATTCTTTCAAATATATTTCTGTTGGTGGCGGAGAATTTATTCTCTTAGCTTAACACCCTTCTTTGAGACATACGAGCTCAGAGGTTATATAGTTGAAGGTTATTAGTGATATACTCCCAATTTGGTAGTGTGGCATGCTGAGTGTTGCTATGGAATGATCATTGTTTGATCATTTGTGATAGGATCATTTATTTTATCATTTATCTTGGTGATCATTTCTATGATCATTTGTTGACCCAAAGCACGGCTTTTGTATAAAGCGTGGCTTTGTGGACGAGACTTCGTCGGACCTCACACCACGGAAATGGTCAAAACAGGAAGGATGCAGCAAGGTTATTACGGGGTAGCACCCCTTTAGTGTATGTCATTCCTTCTGGATAAAGGTGGTATCATGGCATGGAGCCCAGATATTTAACCTAAGTTGTTGCTGCAAATTTTATGGTTGTTGGAAATCGAGCATCCTCGGATAGATCGGTTACGATCGGGGGATGACATATTCGTGTCAGTAGTTACCCAGTTAGGGGTAACCCGGCCTTGTGTTGGCAGAGATCCGGTTTGGTTCTCGGGACGTCTTTCCAGAGGCGTTTCCATGTGGCAATGGGAAGTTCCTTGGCCTGACCATTTGTTGGAAATCCAAAGAAACAATACGATCTTGTACGGTTTTAGTTGTATAACCTGCCATGGAATGTGGCGGTAACCTGCTATTGAACATGGTAGCTATAGTAGGCATAAGTGCGGAATGCCTATGCTGGCTAAGATTTATATCTTTACTTTCGAAAATTTTTATACACTATGCACTAGTAATAATATCAAATGTCTCTTTTAATGCGTATCAAGCATCTTTGACTATCATAAGGAGAAATCTCCTCCGATTCTGCGTTTGCATTGTGTGTGTGTGCGGGAGGCCTTATGGTAGTCTCATTTTTAAAAAGCATTGCGAATTGACTTTAAAAATATTCCTCTATTTTGATTTTTAAAGAAAAATAAACTGTTTTGAGTTCTCACACCAGTCACATGACTGACTCGGAGTTTATTGTTTTCCTTCCTAAACTCTGGGTGCCCACCAATTTCCACACGGGCAGTCAAGAGTTAAGGTTTATCAGGATATTCTGGAATTCAGGAGTTGCTGGAGGCAAGCTGGATGGCATGGCGTATTACTAGTATATAGTATTTCTTTTCCGCTGTCGTCGTTGTTGTTGTTGTACACTCTGATGATGTAATGAAATGTAATGTGATGTAATAACTGATATAGTTCTTTGTTTAAAGATTGTTCATTTATCTATTATATGTTGTTCCGCCGCGATTGTGAGATTCTGATATTGTTCTGTTGTTTTCTTTCTGTTCTATCTTTTTCTATCTTCTTCTACTTTTTCTTCTTCTTTAACCCTAACGGTACGGTTTTCCGACCTTCGATTGCTCGGCAGTTGATACAGTGGTCGTATTGATGTCGGCGTTCGTGGACGAAAAATCGCAGTCGTTACATTTGGTATCTGTCACGACCCGAAATTCAACGCTTGAAAATTTGACATCAAATACCTCACTTGTACTCGACTGTCAATGATTCAAGCATCGAACTCCAGTCGGATGGAGCTTATAACAACATTAGATGAATATGTAACAGCGGAAAAATAAAAATGAACATCATGCATCATATCACAGATACAACATCACAATAATATCTGTTACAACATCAGAGTACATAATACATGAATTACATATCCAAATAGAATGACATAATTGAACAACTAGATATCATATGCCAAAGGTCTTCAAAAGATAAAGTAATAGTGAACATCCAAGCTAAGCACCTCGAGATCCAAAAGCTTCCAAAATGTCTCCAAGGTATGAGCCACCAAAAACCGTCTCCAAACCAAAATACTCCCAAAATGCAGCTAGAGCCAAAATATAGAAAACCTGCTACTAGGCTGCCCGTGTAGAGATGGTGGGCACCCAGAGTTTAGAAAGGAAACAATAAACTCCGGGTCAGTCATGGGACTGGTATGAGTAAACAAAGGTAATTGCTTTCAAATAAACAGATTTAATACAAGAAAAATCGGTATGCTTTTGGAAAATGAAACTACCATAAGGCCTCCCGGCACACACACAATGCAATCGCACTCTTGGGGGAGATTTCCCCTTATGATAGTCAAATATGTTTAATACGAGGAAAATTCTTTGATATTATTACTAGTGCATAGTGTAGAAAGTCATTTCGAAAGTAAACTATTTATCGTAGCCGACATAGGTACCATGATACTATGCCTACTATAGCTGCCATGTTAAATGGCAGGTTCTACAACTAAAACCGTATTGGGTTCGTATTGGGAATTGGATTTCCAACAAATGGTCAGGTTAAGGAACTTCCTATGCCACATGGGTACGCCTCTGGCGGGACGTCCCGAGAACTAACGTTACGGTTAGATCTCTGCCAACACAAGGCCGGGTTACCTCTGTAACTAGGTAACTACTACACGAATATGCCACTCCCCGGTCCTTTGGGACCTTTATCCGAGGGCCCTCCATCACAAAGCAACAACCACACAGAATAATGAGATTGAAGCAACCACATAGGTAAGCATCTAGGCTCCATACCATGACATTACCTTTTTCCAGAAGGAAATGACATACCCTAAAGGGCGCGACCCTCATAACCTTGCCGCATCTTTCCTGTTTCGACCATTTCCGGGGTGTGAGGTCTGATGAAGTCTCGTCCACAAAGCTACGCTTTACATGAAAGCCATGCTTTGATCACAGATGATCAACAAATGATCATCACTATACCGCAACACTTAGTATGCCACACTACCAAATTGGGAGTATATAGCTGATAACCTTCAATTACATAACCTCTAAGCTCGTACGTCTCAGAGAAGGGTGTTAAGCTAAGAGAATAAATTCTCCGCCACCAACGGATATGTATTTGAAAGAAATCGGCTTTATATCTCAAAGCGTAGTGTCAGACACACGACCATACAAGTCTGTTCCGGGTTCGAACAGAACCGAAGGCACTTCGTCCAATAAAGGAAGAAGCCCTTGCAAATCCGGGCGTCCACAATCCCGATCGGACTTCCCATCACTTAGGGAATCCCTATACCGGAGCAACTCGGTGCAGAGACAATCGATAGGTTATCCTATCGTTTTTGAAGACACCCGGTCTTCACCGCCGGTCTTCAATTTGTAATCCATTCGTCGAATCACTATTCGGAATGGGTTATACGACACAAAGGTCCTCTCCCGGCTAATCCGAATAGTGAGCGCTCAAATTTAAAACATGTGGGTGTATCAATCACAAAGGTTCACATTTAGGGTTCGATGTGGGTTTCGGATAACAAATTGAAATCCGACTCCCTGTCGCATCGAAGTTTAAATGCCGTTTTACGGGCAAAAGGGTTTCACATACATATAGGAGCAAATCACAAATCATAGCTTATCACAAAGCAATCACAGCATCACAACAAAAATGTCAATCCCGTATGGGGTATTAGATGATGATCAATCATCGTTGATACAAGTAATTGTGATTAAGGCGAATTAGCTACATGATTGTCTTTGTTAATCATTTCAAATTAATGTTGAATTTTACTTGATTCTGGATTATTTTAATTGGCTAAGTTAATAAATTATTTTTTTGTTTATTATTTCACTTTTAAATTCTTAATCGTTAACTTATTAAGTTAAATTAATTTTATAAGTCACCTATTCTTTAATTTATTAAATTATTTTCTTTTATATTTAAAAAGTCGTTACAAAACATCAATTTGTTATTTACTATTATTATAAACTTGGTTTGAACTTTGTATTTGTACATTAGTTTATATTTATATTTAAACTTTTTATTAAGTTAAACATTTAAACAACTTTTATTAATTTAAAATAATTTGAACTTCATAAAATTTTAAATACTATTAGTTTCACATTACATTAACAATTATTGTTGACTCACTTAGAAAATACATTAAATTGCTTTTTCAAAAGTTTTATTAAAAACTGTGTTACTGTGTTATATTTGCATACCCGAGACATGCTTCGGGTCGTACCCGAGCAAAACTCCCCCCTACTCCGAGTTATCCCCAGTTTTGACCCGTGCCCCCCTTTTTCTTCCGAAATTTTGGTTAAGTATAAAACAACACGGTGAACACCAAAAATCCCCCGGGTTGCACTTCGAGTCTTCACGCGATTTACCCGCGTACTGCTCCGAGTCACCATTGGTCTCCCCCAACGCCTCACGCTGATACACACCCCACCAACGTGCACGTGCACCGCTAGCGCCGCCGCCTATGGTCAGAGCCAAGGCCACGAGCGAGTCGCCTATCGTCCCCTAGAGCGACACGAACACCCAGATCTCGATTTTTGCTTCGAAGTCGCGAATCGAACATCACACCCAAATGTCATCATCAGGAACGCCACCGAAAACTGCCACGCGCCGCCGCCTCAGGCCATTATCGGCCACCAAACTCAGTACCAAGCCTCGCCATCGTGTCACGCTTCGAACCCCCCCAGTGGCACGCGGTCCGATCCCCTGTGGTGGTGCGGCAAGCCTTTTCAACCGTGCGCAGTATTTTGGGTTCTTAAACCCTAAAACAAACTCAAATTCAAATTCTGGATTTTAAAAAAATCGAACAGCATTTTTCTGATGATCACGAGCCCCCAAGCCATCTACGACAGCGAATTCGAGGGCCATAGCCCCTTAGATCATCAGTTTTTGGTAAAACTTTAATTTCCGATCAACCCCCATTTTCCCGAGCAATATGCAATGAAAAAAATTAATTTTTGTTTCAAAAATCATTATTCTTGATGGTAATGCAAGTGGTGTTACTGAAATTCGATTTCATGAGGTTCGAAATTTCACTTGTTTGGGTTGTGACTGCATTTTACATTCTCCAGTGAAGTTAAAACCTGTTTTTAATTAGTTTTCTGAAGTATGGTGCAAACTCAAACACAACATTTTTTTGACTTGCTATAAATCTATTCAGAGATAATAATAAAGAAGAAAAAGAAAAAAAAAATATTGGTTTTGATTTTGATATGCTTTATGCTTGTAAACAGAAAGCTACAATGAAATTAAGTTTACAGTTTCCAGAATATAACAGGCCTTTTTCAAACAAAAGCTTAACTCATTTAAATTCATTTCTGAAAATGTAAAACAGGTTTCCAACTTACCCTGTAAAACCAAGTTCTGATGTACTCATCTTTATCTTTATTTTTTCCAGTAAAACAATTTACACAGACTTGTTTTTTTCTTCTTTATTTTACAGTCTCTAGACAAAGGAAACTTCAATTTTTCTTTTATTTAATTACTGAAAACATGTTATCAGTTTAAAATTCCAACTTGTTCAGAAGAATATAAAGGAGAGAAGGTGGGCTTTTGAAATGGTAATCCCTGATACTTAAAATACTTCAGTTTCCAGTAAAGCAATTTACAAAAAAAGTTGTTTAGTTTTGTTACTAGAATGAAGTGTAAGTTCAAACTAAAGATCCTCAACTTGTTACTAACACACAGTGTAAGTTCAACCATTGTTTAACATGCAGATCAAATAGGGGAAGAAGGGAAAGAGGGGTATGACAGGTTTTTGGTTTTCTGAAGCTAGAACAGTAATTAGCTCTTTGTAAAATCAGCATGCATAGCCAACATTCAATCATACATTCAAAATTCTTACATGAGAAACCAAAGATTATCTTTACTATATCATCCAGCATACGACAACAAAAGATTAATAGGAAAATAGGAGTTTACTCACTTGATTCTAGAAGTTGTTGACAGTTCTACCAAACAGAGAGATGAGGCTTGCAATTTTTTCTTCTTTCCTACTTTAATTCTCTCGGGGTTCAGATCTGAGAATTTATAGTTACAATCCTCTGGTTAATTGTGGTTGTATTTATGCATTTGAATTATTAAAAACAGGGATTTTTATTTTACTTACTTTTGAAACTTATAGCAGAGAAGACACTTCTTATTTCTGAAACTTGAAACCAAAATAGATTAAGACTCTAACCTTAATTCTTCCTGCAGAAAAAAAAATAGATATTGTTGTATTAAACCCAAGTTGCTTTCATTTATTTTAAATTATTAATAACAAAAAAACTCTAGATCACTTACAGTTTTGGATTAACAGAGAAACTTCTTTTCTCTGCAACTTGAAAACAGGAACTTAGAAACCAAAAAGAAAAAGTAGTTTTTAATCCTTAACCTTCCTGCAAAAATTTGATTAAAGGTTGCTGGATTAACTCTTTCTTCATAAGGAGTTATAACCTCAAGTTCAAAATTTTAAAAAGAAAAGTCACTTGCCTTTTAAACTTATTTCCAGAAAAGAAAAACTATGCACTGCCTTTTGAAACCAGAAACCCCTTTTTGCTTCACAAACCTGCAGTTTTCATTTTTTGAATTTAATTGTCAACACTTGTTTTAAAAAATCAAAATCTCATAAACTATAAATTTTTAAAACAGAGCTTACCTGAAAGTATCACACTAAGGTTATGAAGCATGAGAAAGTATTTTCAAATATTTTTTTTTTTTAGCTTGAAGGGAAGAAGACAGTCTGGTTTTCCTTTGAACTTTCTTTTTTTTTTTTTTTTTTTGAATGTTGAAGTAAAACTTGCTAATATCTTTTGATTACTGAGAAACAGATGTTGGGGTTTAAAATTCGAATTTTTAGAAGGTGAAAGGTTTTCTGATTTTTTTTATTTGATTATTTAATTGAAGAGATGATGGGTTTTTGCCATTTGTAAGAAGATATCTTAACACATAGATTTTGTAAATCATTAAGTTTTATTGTGAAGGTAAGTTTCAGATTTTTGATGTAACAAAGCAAAAGAAATGTATAGATTTCATTTCCTATATTATATGCATAAACTTTTATAAACCAATATACATACTTTTTATTCATTTGTTGTATATATGCATATGTACAATGTTTTAAAGAGAAGTTGTCTTACAATTGTATACTTGTTCCTCAATGATTCTCAAATGCTTCTTCATTTTAAAACATTCATTCGAATTTAAATTCTAATCTTAAATTTCTAATTTGAAATATAAACATTTTAAATCCAAATGACTTCTAAAAAAAAAACATTTATCACCTCAATATTTTTTTTAACATAGGATAAAAATTAGAATTCATTTCATATATTACTTTTACTTATTTTTATTTGTTTTAGGTTTTTTTCTCAAATTTATTCTCAAATCAAACCCCAAGAGTTCAAATATATTATTTTTTTGATTGATAATTTGGGGATGTTACAAATACCCCCTCCTTAGAAAATTTCGTCCTCGAAATTGAAAGAGAGAGAAAAATAGACAACGAATATACGATTCAAAAAGAATAAGGAAATGGCTTACCGGCTAAGCCGAGATATCCACCCTGCATTTGGGATAAGACTTCTGCATATTATCTTCAGTTTCCCAAGTGCAGTCTCTTGGATCGCCACTCCACCGAACTTTTACTAGCTTTACAACTTTGTTCCTTAATTTCCTCTCTTCACGATCCACAATCTTTATCGGTTCTCTTTTGACTGTCAAGTTGGGGGTGATGTCGAGATCCTGTTGGGCAGCTTCTTCAATAATACTGTCCGGATCATGCACGTACTTCCGAAGGTCAGAAATGTGGAATACATCATGCACACCCGATAACCAGCTAGGCAACTGCACCCGGTAGGCTAGAAGACCAATCCTCTCCAGAATAGGAAAAGGACCAATATATCGTGGTGCTAGCTTACCAGTCTTCCCAAATCTCAATACACCTCTCATAGGAGATACCTTAAGAAAAACAGAGTCCCCAACCTGAAATTCCAAATCTCGTCTTCTACGATCGTAATAGCTCTTTTGACGACTCTGAGCTGTCTTCATTTTCTTCCGAATAAAATCAACTTTTTCGGTGGCTTCTTTAATCATGTCCGGACCAAGAATGAGTCTATCACCTGTTTCGATCCAGCATGCCGGTGATCGACACGGTCGACCATATAAAGCCTCAAAAGGAGCCATCTCAATACTGGCCTGATAGCTGTTGTTATAAGAGAATTCGACCAGATGCAAATGGTCCTCCCAAGAACCACCAAAATCAAGTATACATGCCCGCAATAGATCCTCCAAGATTCGATTGATCCTTTCTGTCTGCCCATCAGACTGTGGGTGATAAGCAGTACTGAAATGCAGCTTGGTTCCTAATGCGTCTTGAAACGCCTCCCAAAATCTACTAGTGAAGATCGGGTCACGATCACTCACTATGCTGCTAGGAATGCCATGGAGACGAACAATCTCTTTCACATATAAATTAGCTAGACTTGCAGCTGTGCGGGTAGCTTTTACTGGCAAGAAATGGGCTGACTTAGTTAAACGGTCAACAATGACCCAAATCGCTTCATTTCCCTTTCGAGTGCGCGGCAAACCGTCGATGAAATCCATCGACACTTGGTCCCATTTCCACTTGGGCACCTCTAATGGCTGAAGTAACCCCGCTATCTTCTTTTGGTCGCTCTTGATTTGTTGGCAAGTAGCGCAGCGACTTACATAAATAGATATATCTCTCTTCATCGTTTTCCACCAGAAAGTTCTTTTGATATCTCTATACATCTTGTTGACTCCTGGATGGATGGTAAATTTTGATTTGTGACATTCATCTAACACTTCTCGTTTCAAATCTGGAATGTCGGGGACACAAATTCTGCCTTTCATCTTTATAACTCCATTACCATCAATTATAAAACTAGAATCCTCACCTCGACGGATTCTCCCATATATCTCCTGAAGAAACTTGTCCTCTTTTTGCTTGTTGGCGATTGTCTCAAGAAGAGTAGGAGCAATGACAAGATGAGCAAGAATAGCATGCTTTCTACTCAAGGCGTCCGCCACCACATTGGCTTTTCCGGGTGTATATAGAATATCCAGGTCATAGGATGCTAGAAATTCCAGCCAACGCTGTTGTCGCAAATTCAGATCTTTATGGGTGAAGAGATATTTCAAAGATTTGTGATCGGTGAATAATTCAAATTTTTCACCTAGAAATAAAGAGAATTCGATAAGTATATTTGTTAAGTCAAGTTAAACTAAATTCACAGATTGATAAGAAAGCTGAAAAGATTCTTACCCAAAAGATAATGTCGCCATATTTTTAAAGCAAAGATAACAGCTAGAAGCTCCAAATCATGGGTCGGATAATTCCTTTCATGAGGACGTAATTGTCTACTTGCGTAGGCAATCACCTTTCCGTTTTGCATCAATACTGCACCCAAGCCTTCACCGCAAGCATCGGTATAAACGGATAAACCCTGGTTCCCATTGATAATGGCGAGAACAGGAGCGGTGGTCAATCTCTTCTTCAATTCCTCAAAAGCTTCTTCACATCTTGGAGTCCAAATAAACTTTGCATTCTTCATTGTTAGCTTGGTCAAAGGACTAGCTAGCTTCGAGAAGTCCTGAACAAACTTCCGATAATAACCTGCTAGGCCCAAAAAGCTTCGAATTTCCTTTGGGGTAGTAGGTCTCCTCCAATCAAGAATGGCGGAAATTTTGCTAGGATCCACAGAAATCCCTTCTTCATTAACAATATGGCCAAGAAATTTGACTTCTTTGACCCAAAAGTGGCATTTGGAAAATTTAGCATATAGAATGTTTCTCCTCAATATCTCCAAGACAATTCTAAGGTGTTCGGCATGCTCCACTTCGGTCTTGGAATAGATCAAAATATCATCAATGAATACGAGCACAAATTTATTCAATACATCCCGAAACACACGAGACATAAGGTCCACAAAGTATGCTGGGGCATTGGTTAGCCCAAAAGGCATGACTAACCATTCATAGAACATATTGGGACCCCTAAAAGCTGTCAAATGAACACAGTCTTCGGCAATTCGTAATTGATGGAATCCTTGGGCTAGATCCATTTTCGAGAAGAAACAAGCGCCGTGCAACTAATCAAATAAATCATCAATTCTGGGCAGTGGGAATTTATTCTTGAGAGTTTGCTTATTGAGATCGCGGTAATCCACGCACAATCTCAAGGATCCGTCTGATTTAGCAACAAATACGACGGCTGAGCCCCATTCAGAAACACTGGGTCGAATCAACCCTTTCTCTAGTAAATCTCTAGTTTGCTCGACTAGTTCAACCCTTTCTCTAGGTGCCATCCTGCGACTTGGATGAACGACAGGACGGGCATTAGGCACAAGGTCGATTCTGAATTCTATTTCTCGGTGAGGAGGTAGAGATTTCACTTCTTCAAATACATCTGGAAAATCTCTAACAATAAGAATAGACTGCAAGCTGGGTTCAGGATAACCCAAATTATACATCAACCCTTCCCTTTTAGGACTAGGGTCCTCACAAGAAATTTCGATGAAATCCCCAAATTCGGTTTTGATTGAGATCAATCGATTTTTGCAATCCAGTTTGGCTTCATATTTTGCTAGCCAATCCATCCCGAGTAAGACTTCAAATTCGTTGAAGTCTAGAACAAAAGGACTAATAGGGAATTGATGGCAAGAATATGAGATAGGAACATCTCTATATCGAAGACAGAGGTTTGCGGGACCTCCAACTGGATTTCTTACACATATAGGCTCATCAACAAAATTAGGTTCAATATTCAATTCATTAATAGCTTGTTGAGAGATAAAACTGTGTGTAGCGCCAGTATCAAAAAGAACTCTAACAATGCTATCATAAATGGTAAGATTACCTTCCAGGACGCCTTTTCCCTTCTCCGCTTTAGAAGATGTGGGCTTGTCTTTAACTGAGTATACTTTAGCTGTTTGGGCTTGCTTCATAACTGGGCAGTCTTTTACTTCATGTCCTTCCTTCTGACAATAATAGCACTTTCTAGGCTTTCCTTGAGCAGATAGATTTCTCTTGGGCTTTTTGCAGTTGGTAGAATAGTGGCCTTTCTCCGAGCAATTATAGCAAGTGACATTCTCCATAGTGCTCCCTTGATTGCTTTTCTTCTTCTCCTTGCCGTGCCAAGGTTTCTTGCCTCCAAATTTTCTTTTCTTCCAATTCGGATTGCTTGAGTTTCCTTGCTCCCTTGGTGCTTCCTGCATGTCTAAAGTAGCATAACGGTATCCCATATCAACCAAATCTGAGAATGATTCTTTCACGTGGCCTGTCATCCTTTCGTGGAACTTTTTATTCATCCCACGAATGAATCGCTCATTCTTCTTCAACGGTGTGTTCACTAATTCTGGACCAAAGCGTGACAATTCATTGAACTTATTGAGATACTCCTCGAACGACAAACTTCCTTGCTTTAGATCCATGAATTCTTGGTACATACGAGAAATCCCGGATGATGGCAAGTAGCGCTTTTCAAATGCTTCTTTAAATCTGCCCCAAGTGAACTCGTCCTCAGGCTCATCAATAGTGACCGTCTCCCACCAAGCTAAGGCTTCACCTTGAAGTTGCCAAGTAGCTATGAGACGCATCTGATCATCCTGTAGCTTGAGCCCCTTAAAGATTTTCTCACAAGACCTAATCCATGCCTGGGCCTCCATAATCGTCTCTTTGCCGGTGAATGGCTTACCCCCGAGTCTTGAGAAGTTCTTATATAAGTCAGCCAGATTCGACTAATTCTGAATAGGTAAAGCTGCCTCGGTGGTAGGGGGAACTTGGCTAGGTGCTGTGGCATTTCCTCGCCCCCTAACACTGCCTCTTCTTCCGCTCATCCTTACTATCTGTAATAGTAAGAAAAATTGGCTTAGTTATTTGGAAGAGATATCTTAAGAAATATCGGCAATTAAAGGAAATAGACTAAGAAAAATTGGATGTGTTAATCAATTATACTCATTCTAGGGTATACTCCACCCTATCTCTAATGAGCCATCTAATGTGTTATACTCCGTAGCTAAAGTTCTTACTCAACCTTTAGCTCTGATACCACATGTCACGACCCGAAATTCAACGCTTGAAAATTTGACATCAAATACCTCACTTGTACTCGACTGTCAATGATTCAAGCATCGAACTCCAGTCGGATGGAGCTTATAACAACAATAGATGAATATGTAACAGCGGAAAAATAAAAATGAACATCATGCATCATATCACAGATACAACATCACAATAATATCTGTTACAACATCAGAGTACATAATACATGAATTACATATCCAAATAGAATGACATAATTGAACAACTAGATATCATATGCCAAAGGTCTTCAAAAGATAAAGTAATAGTGAACATCCAAGCTAAGCACCTCGAGATCCAAAAGCTTCCAAAATGTCTCCAAGGTATGAGCCACCAAAAACCGTCTCCAAACCAAAATACTCCCAAAATGCAGCTAGAGCCAAAATATAGAAAACCTGCTACTAGGCTGCCCGTGTAGAGATGGTGGGCACCCAGAGTTTAGAAAGGAAACAATAAACTCCGGGTCAGTCATGGGACTGGTATGAGTAAACAAAGGTAATTGCTTTCAAATAAACAGATTTAATACAAGAAAAATCGGTATGCTTTTGGAAAATGAAACTACCATAAGGCCTCCCGGCACACACACAATGCAATCGCACTCTTGGGGGAGATTTCCCCTTATGATAGTCAAATATGTTTAATACGAGGAAAATTCTTTGATATTATTACTAGTGCATAGTGTAGAAAGTCATTTCGAAAGTAAACTATTTATCGTAGCCGACATAGGTACCATGATACTATGCCTACTATAGCTGCCATGTTAAATGGCAGGTTCTACAACTAAAACCGTATTGGGTTCGTATTGGGAATTGGATTTCCAACAAATGGTCAGGCTAAGGAACTTCCTATGCCACATGGGTACGCCTCTGGCGGGACGTCCCGAGAACTAACGTTACGGTTAGATCTCTGCCAACACAAGGCCGGGTTACCTCTGTAACTAGGTAACTACTACACGAATATGCCACTCCCCGGTCCTTTGGGACCTTTATCCGAGGGCCCTCCATCACAAAGCAACAACCACACAGAATAATGAGATTGAAGCAACCACATAGGTAAGCATCTGGGCTCCATACCATGACATTACCTTTTTCCAGAAGGAAATGACATACCCTAAAGGGCGCGACCCTCATAACCTTGCCGCATCTTTCCTGTTTCGACCATTTCCGGGGTGTGAGGTCTGATGAAGTCTCGTCCACAAAGCTACGCTTTACATGAAAGCCATGCTTTGATCACAGATGATCAACAAATGATCATCACTATACCGCAACACTTAGTATGCCACACTACCAAATTGGGAGTATATAGCTGATAACCTTCAATTACATAACCTCTAAGCTCGTACGTCTCAGAGAAGGGTGTTAAGCTAAGAGAATAAATTCTCCGCCACCAACGGATATGTATTTGAAAGAAATCGGCTTTATATCTCAAAGCGTAGTGTCAGACACACGACCATACAAGTCTGTTCCGGGTTCGAACAGAACCGAAGGCACTTCGTCCAATAAAGGAAGAAGCCCTTGCAAATCCGGGCGTCCACAATCCCGATCGGACTTCCCATCACTTAGGGAATCCCTATACCGGAGCAACTCGGTGCAGAGACAATCGATAGGTTATCCTATCGTTTTTGAAGAGACCCGGTCTTCACCGCCGGTCTTCAATTTGTAATCCATTCGTCGAATCACTATTCGAAATGGTTATACGACACAAAGGTCCTCTCCCGGCTAATCCGAATAGTGAGCGCTCAAATTTAAAACATGTGGGTGTATCAATCACAAAGGTTCACATTTAGGGTTCGATGTGGGTTTCGGATAACAAATTGAAATCCGACTCCCTGTCGCATCGAAGTTTAAATGCCGTTTTACGGGCAAAAGGGTTTCACATACATATAGGAGCAAATCACAAATCATAGCTTATCACAAAGCAATCACAGCATCACAACAAAAATGTCAATCCCGTATGGGGTATTAGATGATGATCAATCATCGTTGATACAAGTAATTGTGATTAAGGCGAATTAGCTACATGATTGTCTTTGTTAATCATTTCAAATTAATGTTGAATTTTACTTGATTCTGGATTATTTTAATTGGCTAAGTTAATAAATTATTTTTTTGTTTATTATTTCACTTTTAAATTCTTAATCGTTAACTTATTAAGTTAAATTAATTTTATAAGTCTCCTATTCTTTAATTTATTAAATTATTTTCTTTTATATTTAAAAAGTCGTTACAAAACATCAATTTGTTATTTACTATTATTATAAACTTGGTTTGAACTTTGTATTTGTACATTAGTTTATATTTATATTTGAACTTTTTATTAAGTTAAACATTTAAACAACTTTTATTAATTTAAAATAATTTGAACTTCATAAAATTTTAAATACTATTAGTTTCACATTACATTAACAATTATTGTTGACTCACTTAGAAAATACATTAAATTGCTTTTTCAAAAGTTTTATTAAAAACTGTGTTACTGTGTTATATTTGCATACCCGAGACATGCTTCGGGTCGTACCCGAGCAAAACTCCCCCCTACTCCGAGTTATCCCCAGTTTTGACCCGTGCCCCCCTTTTTCTTCCGAAATTTTGGTTAAGTATAAAACGACACGGTGAACACCAAAAATCCCCCGGGTTGCACTTCGAGTCTTCACGCGATTTACCCGCGTACTGCTCCGAGTCACCATTGGTCTCCCCCAACGCCTCACGCTGATACACACCCCACCAACGTGCACGTGCACCGCTAGCGCCGCCGCCTATGGTCAGAGCCAAGGCCACGAGCGAGTCGCCTATCGTCCCCTAGAGCGACACGAACACCCAGATCTCGATTTTTGCTTCGAAGTCGCGAATCGAACATCACACCCAAATGTCATCATCAGGAACGCCACCGAAAACTGCCACGCGCCGCCGCCTCAGGCCATTATCGGCCACCAAACTCAGTACCAAGCCTCGCCATCGTGTCACGCTTCGAACCCCCCCAGTGGCACGCGGTCCGATCCCCTGTGGTGGTGCGGCAAGCCTTTTCAACCGTGCGCAGTATTTTGGGTTCTTAAACTCTAAAACAAACTCAAATTCAAATTCTGGATTTTAAAAAAATCGAACAGCATTTTTCTGATGATCACGAGCCCCCAAGCCATCTACGACAGCGAATTCGAGGGCCATAGCCCCTTAGATCATCAGTTTTTGGTTAAACTTTAATTTCCGATCAACCCCCATTTTCCCGAGCAATATGCAATGAAAAAAATTAATTTTTGTTTCAAAAATCATTATTCTTGATGGTAATGCAAGTGGTGTTACTGAAATTCGATTTCATGAGGTTCGAAATTTCACTTGTTTGGGTTGTGACTGCATTTTACATTCTCCAGTGAAGTTAAAACCTGTTTTTAATTAGTTTTCTGAAGTATGGTGCAAACTCAAACACAACATTTTTTTGACTTGCTATAAATCTATTCAGAGATAATAATAAAGAAGAAAAAGAAAAAAAAAATATTGGTTTTGATTTTGATATGCTTTATGCTTGTAAACAGAAAGCTACAATGAAATTAAGTTTACAGTTTCCAGAATATAACAGGCCTTTTTCAAACAAAAGCTTAACTCATTTAAATTCATTTCTGAAAATGTAAAACAGGTTTCCAACTTACCCTGTAAAACCAAGTTCTGATGTACTCATCTTTATCTTTATTTTTTCCAGTAAAACAATTTACACAGACTTGTTTTTTTTTTCTTTATTTTACAGTCTCTAGACAAAGGAAACTTCAATTTTTCTTTTATTTAATTACTGAAAACATGTTATCAGTTTAAAATTCCAACTTGTTCAGAAGAATATAAAGGAGAGAAGGTGGGCTTTTGAAATGGTAATCCCTGATACTTAAAATACTTCAGTTTCCAGTAAAGCAATTTACAAAAAAAGTTGTTTAGTTTTGTTACTAGAATGAAGTGTAAGTTCAAACTAAAAATCCCCAACTTGTTACTAACACACAGTGTAAGTTCAACCATTGTTTAACATGCAGATCAAATAGGGGAAGAAGGGAAAGAGGGGTATGACAGGTTTTTGGTTTTCTGAAGCTAGAACAGTAATTAGCTCTTTGTAAAATCAGCATGCATAGCCAACATTCAATCATACATTCAAAATTCTTACATGAGAAACCAAAGATTATCTTTACTATATCATCCAGCATACGACAACAAAAGATTAATAGGAAAATAGGAGTTTACTCACTTGATTCTAGAAGTTGTTGACAGTTCTACCAAACAGAGAGATGAGGCTTGCAATTTTTTCTTCTTTCCTACTTTAATTCTCTCGGGGTTCAGATCTGAGAATTTATAGTTACAATCCTCTGGTTAATTGTGGTTGTATTTATGCATTTGAATTATTAAAAACAGGGATTTTTATTTTACTTACTTTTGAAACTTATAGCAGAGAAGACACTTCTTATTTCTGAAACTTGAAACCAAAATAGATTAAGACTCTAACCTTAATTCTTCCTGCAGAAAAAAAAAAAAGATATTGTTGTATTAAACCCAAGTTGCTTTCATTTATTTTAAATTATTAATAACAAAAAAACTCTAGATCACTTACAGTTTTGGATTAACAGAGAAACTTCTTTTCTCTGCAACTTGAAAACAGGAACTTAGAAACCAAAAAGAAAAAGTAGCTTTTAATCCTTAACCTTCCTGCAAAAATTTGATTAAAGGTTGCTGGATTAACTCTTTCTTCATAAGGAGTTATAACCTCAAGTTCAAAATTTTAAAAAGAAAAGTCACTTGCCTTTTAAACTTATTTCCAGAAAAGAAAAACTATGCACTGCCTTTTGAAACCAGAAACCCCTTTTTGCTTCACAAACCTGCAGTTTTCATTTTTTGAATTTAATTGTCAACACTTGTTTTAAAAAATCAAAATCTCATAAACTATAAATTTTTAAAACAGAGCTTACCTGAAAGTATCACACTAAGGTTATGAAGCATGAGAAAGTATTTTCAGATATTTTTTTTTTTTTTTAGCTTGAAGGGAAGAAGATAGTCTGGTTTTCCTTTGAACTTTCTTTTTTTTTTTTTTTTTTTGAATGTTGAAGTAAAACTTGCTAATATCTTTTGATTACTGAGAAACAGATGTTGGGGTTTAAAATTCGAATTTTTAGAAGGTGAAAGGTTTTCTGATTTTTTTTATTTGATTATTTAATTGAAGAGATGATGGGTTTTTGCCATTTGTAAGAAGATATCTTAACACATAGATTTTGTAAATCATTAAGTTTTATTGTGAAGGTAAGTTTCAGATTTTTGATGTAACAAAGCAAAAGAAATGTATAGATTTCATTTCCTATATTATATGCATAAACTTTTATAAACCAATATACATACTTTTTATTCATTTGTTGTATATATGCATATGTACAATGTTTTAAAGAGAAGTTGTCTTACAATTGTATACTTGTTCCTCAATGATTCTCAAATGCTTCTTCATTTTAAAACATTCATTCGAATTTAAATTCTAATCTTAAATTTCTAATTTGAAATATAAACATTTTAAATCCAAATGACTTCTAAAAAAAAAACATTTATCACCTCAATATTTCTTTTCACATAGGATAAAAATTAGAATTCATTTCATATATTACTTTTACTTATTTTTATTTGTTTTAGGTTTTTTTCTCAAATTTATTCTCAAATCAAACCCCAAGAGTTCAAATATATTATTTTTTTGATTGATAATTTGGGGATGTTACAGTATCAGAGCTTATGGTTAAGCGACAACTATGGCTCTGTTGGGTATAACTCATTAGAGATAGAGTCAGCAGTACTCTAGAATGAGTGTGAGTGTAATAATAGATACGAGCGCGTATTTGTTAGTGAATACAAATTGTTTTATATTGTGATGATTGGTTTGTTGAGTGGTATATGGATTTTGGTCAACAGGAGTAATTAACGTTGTTGATAGGGATCTCTAAACACTTGAATAGAACAATTCGACACAGTATTGTTTTAATAGGGTAAATGAAATAATTTTACCTTGATTATATTTTAAATATAAAGGGAATAATTTTTCGGAATTATTAAAGTGTATATAAGTTGATTGTTGGTTGTTGAATAAGTTAAATAAAAACAACAATTGTAAAAGAAAATTTGTATATGCAAATGAATTATAAGTATGAAGTTATGATTAATGTGATTTACAATTGTGAAATAATCTTATATACAAGAAGTGAAATTATATAAGTAAAAGACTTATAAATGTGATTTATATTCTGAAAACAAAATTCCAGAGAAGTGTTTTGAAAGGATTTGATATTTTGGAAAATTATTTTGGAGAAATTAAATCTCTAAACTCTTTTCGGTCGCTGGAAAATAATCCTGATGATGATAGCCACATCATTAGAATTCATTTTCGGGTTTCCAAAAGAGAAATTGCTGCCAAATTGTTTTAAATAAAAGTTGTTTGGAAAATTTTGAGTTTGGGTTTTGAAATTCAAAGGATAATTGAATTGATTTCAAAAATGGTTTTGAAAGATTGAAAGGGCTTTGGAATCCTATTTAAATATTATGGAAATGATAAATGAGTTGATAACTTATACAAACTGAATTTCGATAGAATAAATTTAACTTAAAGGATGAAGTTAAATTAAAAGAAGTATAAGTAAATCAAAAAAATCCAAGTGGTAATTGTTGAATATAAGTTGTATAACTTATAAATGATGAATATAAGTGAAATAAGTTTTGAACTTATGATAGGAGTTAATAAATTTAGCTTTGGTAAAAAGTTAAATAGGATTGGAATTTGAATTGGATTTATAAGTGAAAACTTAAGTTAAGTTAAACAAAAGGGGTTTGAAAAGGAATATAACTTAAGCGAAGTTGAATGAAGTTGATTTTGGTATCGAAGTAAATTAATAAGTGAATTAATGAAATGAAGTTATGAATGTGAACTTGAGTTATATAAATGAAATTCAACTTTAAATTGTTAAAGGAATTAGCAATTGAATTGATAAATGGATTGAATATTAATCAATTAAATGTAAACAATTGATATGAAATAATGAATATATAAGTGTTAATTCATTAAAAGCTAGTTGAATAAATTGAATGGAAGTCAATTTAATATGATCCAAATGGAATTAAAAGTGTTGAACCAAATTGAATGAAAAGTGAATAAATTTGGTTGTATTGAATAAACATTGGTTGTTATTTGATTGTTGATTGATTGTATCTAATTCATTGAGTGTTAAATGAAAATGAATTAGCGAAATTAAAAGCTATGTAATTGAATTCAAATTAGAAGTAAATAAATTTGAATAGCATTGAATGTGAATTAGATTTAAATTAGTGAATGCAAACTAATTAAAATTGAATATGAATGAATGTTAGTAAATCCAATGTAAATAAATCAAATGTGATTTAAATTGAAAACCAATTCATTGAATATTAATGAGAGTATGAATGAATATTGATTTGTTAGATGATAGTTGTTTGATGGTTGCATTGGTCGTTTTGTTGCATTTGCTATATTGGCATATGTAGTTGTTATGTTGCTATATGTTGTATATTGATACTATTTTCATATATGCATGATTCTCATGTTGTTGTTGAGTGTTTAGTAGGTGCGGATTGCGCTTGCTTCGCTTTTGGAGCTCGCTTTCGTGCTATATTAGCCGTATATGCTCGCTAATAATAAATAAGGTACATATCTCGGATTACATACCGTACTTTTACACTTTTTTCCCTGCGGGATGCCTCATCACTTGATGAGATGTATATTTGTGATATATATACTGTCATTTTTTTTCGGATCGAGCCGCGCAAAGGAGACTATGGCGAATTTTTCCGAAAATTTAAGGCGTTAGAAAAAATTTGAGAAAATTGGAAAATTTTGAAAACTTTAATTTTGATTTGGAATTGAAAATTAGACAATAGTAGTTGTTTTTGAAAAGATAACTAAGTATGATTTGAAAACTTAGTAAAGTTATTGTAAGAAATTTAACCATAGATTTTGGGAAAGTTAACAGATTCTGTAACTTTTCTTACTTGATAATTTCGAGGACGAAATTCTTTTAATGGGGGAAGTATGTAACGACCCAAGATTTTAATTAATTAAAATTTGGATATTTAATTAATTTTAAATATAAATTAGTGAATTTATAAGTCGAATAAATTTTATTTCGAATAATTAGATTTAATTGGATAATTAAATCGATAATTTAATAGTGAAAATACAGAAATAATTGAAAATTGGGTTAAATATGATTGAAAATGATTTGTAAAATTTTATTTTATCATATTGAAGTTAGAACGATGTTTTAGAACTTTTAAAATCGAATTAAAAGTTTATTTGTGAAAATTGAATATTTTAATATTTAATCGACTAGTGAAATTAGCCATTTTTCGAACAGTCTCAGCATTGGACGAAACTAGTTTCATTGGATCCGTAATAGTTTGTTATTATCAGATTTCAATTTTCGTAGCAATCAGAGTTTTCGTTTGATCGTGGCAGCTCGAAACGCATCGAAATTGTTTTAATATTAATTTGGCGAGTTAAAATAGCTATTTTTCAAAAAGTCTCGGATTTCGATGAAACCAGTTTCATCGGATCCGTTATGTGATATTATTGTAAGGTTTCAAATTTCGTGTCAATCGGATTTACCGTTTGTCCGGTGCAAGCTAAAACGCCTAGAAAATCGTTTAATCGGTTTAATTTTAAATCGAACGTTTATTGCCATAACTCGCACAGATGATCGAATTAGCTTCCGAAACCTGTTCCATTGTGTCCGGAACGTGGGATAAACCCTAGAAACGCCAGTTACAGTGCGTAAATTGGAGTTCGAAAAACCAAGATGAATAGTGATTCGTTGAACTTCTATATAAGCACCACTCTTCACAAATTAATTGGCAAACCCTAATTCAATAGCCTAGCCGCCTCCCTCATTGTCAACGGCCAGAAAATTCCCTCCTTCCTCCTCGTTTTTCTTTCAATCCACGCTTCATTTCATAAATCTTCCAACTACAAAATGAAAGAGGGTGGTGAGATCTCCAGATCCAACGGCTGTGATCGGAAATGACGCGGCGGATCATTGTCAAATCGAGCTCGAACGTCGTATAGTCACGCACGTTTTTCTGTGCCTAGATGAGGCCGAGCTCGTCACGGTTGCTGGCGTGAGTAGCATTTGCGAAGGGCTTCGAAGTGTATATAGTTGATCAACGTGGAGGTGTTTGCAATTGGTGCGGCTATTAGGGTTTTATGCGTGTGTTGGGTTCGGTTTGCACGATAGTGTTTTGGGGGAGATGAAGACGTGCGGCTGAGATCCAGGGTAGGGGGAATGCACGGTGGATGATGGATATAGGTTTAAAAATTTAATTAAAGTTGTAAATTATTTATATTAAAATTGTATAAATCTTTAAAATGGTGTATCTTTGTCATACGAGGTCCGTTTTGGACGAAACTTTTTGCGTTGGCTTCGTATCGACGAGCACTACGCTATGGAGCTGGTTTGGAGTCGTTTGGAGTCAGTGAAAATTTCGGGTAAAATTAAGCGTCCGTTTAATTTTATTCGAAATAAAAGCTGAAACGGAAATAAAACCAAGGTTAGAACTTCTCACTCAATCGAATAGTTTCGATTTAATATTTCAAATAGTTAGATTTGAAATACTTGAATGCATGTTTGAATGATGATTGTTATCTATTGATTGTTAAAATAGACATTATGCGCCGTTAGTAAGCGGATGTTATTTATTAAAAAACATATACCGCGAATATTTCATAAACAGTGAAATTGGTATTATATATAATAGCTATATATATATATATATATATATATATTGGCATATGTATATATTGCAGTTGTTGATTTCCCGCATTATATAGCGGATGAAACCCTATTGCGCCGTCTATTAAGCGGATAATATTTTATAAATCCTATATACCACGATAATTCCGTACTGGAGCGGAATTGGTATTGTGCCAACATCTTTGGATGTAGGGAAGCAGGTTGGAGGGATCCAACTGGATTCCTCAACTGTATTGATTTATTTACAGATATTGTGATATTTGTTGATTATCATATCGATATATGATATTTGGATGTCGTGATTGACTATTTGGTACTGCTGCATCATCGGATCCATTTTTGAAGTTTTAAAGTAACGATTTTGATTTTTAAAAAAGATTTTAAAGTGATTTTTCAAAGTATATGTTTTTATTAAATTTTGAACTGATTCATTTTAAATAATTAAAACGTTATAAATTTTTATGTTATAAAAAATTTAAGATTTTTGAGAATTATAACCGAAATGAGATTTTTGGAAATAAATAGATAATTAATTTATAAATTGGTTTAAATTGGGATTTTTGAATTATTAAAAATGATGTGTATAAAAGACTTATAAAATTGATATTTTATAAATTAAAAATATTGGAATATTAAAATGAGTTTTTATAAGTGTTAAAAATGAAATAAAAATGGATTCATAAGTGAATGAGAATTTATAGATTTATAAATTGTGAAGTTATAAAATGAATAGATTTTGTAAAATAGAAGATTTATAAGTAATTATCTTATAAATCGGATTTTGGCATTTAAATGAGATATAAATGGAATTTGTTAATAATGAGATTTATAAATCGAAGCATATAAATAGAATTTATAAACATTGTTTATAAACTCGAAATCAATTGAATTTGATAAATTGAATATTGAAGTTTATTAAAGGAAATATATTCACGATTTTGGACAATGAATACCTTATTGAATAAAATGGTCATGTTTGGCAAAATGAATATTTTAGAATGAAGTTAATTATTTTAAAGATGTTTTAAAATGTATTATGAATCGAAACCATAGATTTCAACATTTATTGTTGAAATAGACGTTTTCGAGAAAGAAGGAAATGGTGGACTATAACACTGTTGTTATAGTAAATGATTTCCGAAAGGAAATGTTTTATATAGTATTGGGATTTACATATCTATCTAAATTTCGAATCCCTATACTAGTGATTTTGGGTCGTAGTAACGATGTTTTACGCAACATTCGTTTTAGCCCAAATAAATGTGTTAAGTGAATGTTTTCCTTAAGGAATGAAATATATACTTAATTTCGATATTAAGTATATGGAATATTTTCTAAGTATTGAAAATAAATGGATTTGTGAATTACTTATTAATAAATAAGTATGGAAATGTTTTTCCAATGTGAAATGAATTGTTTTGATAATTTATCTTTTTGAAGATAAATTGAAAATGAATAATTGAAATCGTATATTCATAAATATTTTGGAATGTAAATTCACTATGGAATTCATAAATGAAAAGGGGAATTTGTTTAAAAATAAATGTTGCTTTATTTTTGAAGTGTGGGAATTAATTTACGGATTTGGAACGTAAATATAAAGTAAATCGTTAAGGATTTATTTAATTGGTTTAAATGAACCATGTTGAAATGAAAGTATTTCGCGTAAGGAAAATGTTTGAAATTTGTTTTCAAAAAGTGGTAAAGGTGAAAAGTGATTTGAAAATTAGTTTTCAAATGGTTGAAGTGTGGGAAATTTTATATCTAGTAAAGATATTTTGAAATGTAAATAATTTGGAAAATTATTTGGAATTTGGTGATGTTGAGCATGCCTATTGATAGTTAAATAATCCGACTATCAATATTTACCTTTAAATAGGTATTTGTTGTGATTTTTTTGAATTTGAATGCCACACTTATTTTTGAATAAGCGCTCACTATTCGGGTTAGCCGAGAAAGGACCTTGGGGTCATATAACCCATTCCGAATATGTGATACGTCGTTATGGATTGCATTTGATGATCGGTGTTAAAGACCGGATATTTGTGAAAACGGAAGGATCACCGTCGAGTTACTCTACATCGGCTGATCTCCGATATAGAGGTTTTATCACCCTTAGTGACGGGAAGTCCGATCGTGATTAGGGAATATCCGGATTGCTAGTACTTCTTTGGAAGTGCCTTCGGTTCTGTTCGAGCCCGGAACAGGCTTTTATGGATTGTATGTCTGACATTACAAATTGAGATATAAAGCTGATTTCTTTCAAATATATTTCTATTGGTGGCGGAGAATTTATTCTCTTAGCTTAACACCCTTCTCTGAGACGTACTAGCTCAGAGGTTATATAGTTGAAGGTTATTAGTGATATACTCCCAATTTGGTAGTGTGGCATGCTGAGTGTTGCTGTGGAATGATCATTGTTTGATCATTTGTGATAGGATCATTTATTTGATCATTTATCTTGGTGATTAGTTCTATGATCATTTGTTGACCCAAAGCACGACGTTTGTATAAAGCGTGGCTTTGTGGACGAGACTTCGTCGGACCTCACACGCCGGAAATGGTTAAAACAGGAAAGATGCAGCAAGGTTATTAGGGGGTAGCACCCCTTTAGTGTATGTCATTCCTTCTGGATAGAGGTGGTATCATGGTATGGAGACCAGATATTTAACCTATGTTGTTGCTGCAAATTTTGTGGTTTCTGGAAATCGAGGATCCTCGGATAGATCGGTTACGATCGAGGGATGACATATTCGTGTCAGTAGTTACCCAGTTAGGGGTAACCCGGCCTTGTGTTGGCAGAGATCCGGTTTGGTTCTCGGGATGTCTTTCCAGAGGCGTTTCCATGTGGCAATGGGAAGTTCCTTGGCCTGACCATTTGTTGGAAATCCAAAGAAACAATACGATCTTGTACGGTTTTAGTTGTATAACCTGCCATGGAATGTGGCGGTAACCTGCTATTGAACATGGTAGCTATAGTAGGCTTAAGTGCGGAATGCCTATGCTGGCTAAGATTTATATCTTTACTTTCGTAATGTTTTATACACTATGCACTAGTAATAATATCAAATGTCTCTTTTAATGTGTATCAAGCATCTTTGACTATCATAAGGAGAAATCTCCTCCGATTCTGCGTTTGCATTGTGTGTGTGTGCGGGAGGCCTTATGGTAGTCTCATTTTTAAAAAGCATTGCGAATTGACTTTAAAAATATTCCTCTATTTTGATTTTTAAAGAAAAATAAACTGTTTTGAGTTCTCACACCAGTCACATGACTGACTCGGAGTTTATTGTTTTCCTTCCTAAACTCTGGGTGCCCACCAATTTCCACACGGGCAGTCAAGAGTTAAGGTTTATCAGGATATTTTGGAATTCAGGAGTTGCTGGAGGCAAGCTGGATGGCATGGCGTATTACTAGTATATAGTATTTCTTTTCCGCTGTCGTCGTTGTTGTTGTTTTACACTCTGATGATGTAATGAAATGTAATGTGATGTAATAACTGATATAGTTCTTTGTTTAAAGATTGTTCATTTATCTATTATATGTTGTTCCGCTGCGATTGTGAGATTCTGATATTGTTCTGTTGTTTTCTTTCTGTTCTGTTCTATCTTTTTCTATCTTCTTCTACTTTTTCTTCTTCTTTAACCCTAACGGTACGGTTTTCCGGCCTTCGATTGCTCGGCAGTTGATACACCGGTCGTATTGACGTTGGCGTTCGTGGACGAAAAATCGCAGTCGTTACACCAATAGCATTTCCTATTAGATCAATGGTGGTCTCACAATAGGCAGAAGCAGGACGAGGGCACGAATATGCTAATTATGGTAAATAAGTAGCCAACAGAACAAGAAAAGTAAACTAAACGCAAATTAAAAGATTAGAATTAGGGTCTAATAAAAGAATTGAGATGCGTTTGGAGCAATCTAAAGGATGAAGCGCCTAACAAAGCAGTTCATCACGGATTTTACATATGGAGAAGCGCATCCAACTTAATATTTTTGGGCTTCAAGAAAGTACGACAATTCAGCGGGAAGTGAGGATGCTCTATGATGCCCCTTTGGATAGGACTAACGAAGCTGCACCTCTTGAGGCAGGTCTGTAGGTGTTCCATCAAGAGAGTATGCCTTGACTACATTTGCATTGTAGGCCTAACGAAGCAGACCTTTGTAGGCAGTCAGAAGGGCTTGGTACTCGAAGTGGGGTATTTGTATGTCCAATACTTGTAAGTAAGTTTAAGGATAGTCGCATGCGGATATCAGCCAGCATCAAGACCAAGAGAGATTTTAGGAAAGACTAGAGTTAAACCAACTGATCAATGATTCTTTCACTATCAAGATATTGGATGGGGGCACTGCCAATTGGATGTTAGATTGTTTGCAATAAGGCACTACCACTTAACTCTTTAGAGGTCTTTTGATTTAGTTGAGGGGTGGCTGTTGGGGCCATAGCCATGATGAGAAAAGAGATGACCAACTAGAATATCTGTATTGTAGGTCTAACGAAGCAGTCCTTCACAGGTATAGAAAATCTCCGACTGAATTCCGTACAAGGTAGACTTTGTTGGCGGGATTAACACAGTAGACAGAATGATTACATTGTCCTCAACGTATGCAATGGGTGGTACATTGTGGATGTCTGAGCATTGGCATAGACTAGTGCGGACGCGATTTACGTTTTCATAGTAAGTAGTGGAGCATCTATATTGTAGGCCTTACGAAGCAGTCCTTTATAGATATAGTTATGGAACACTCTCGAAGAAAGACGATAGAGCCCTTTTAAACGAGGATATGGAAGGTACCATGGGTGGTACCTAGGACCAATATGGTCATTGGGCATATAGCTACATGCATGTATATATTAGTTATTAGGTTTTAATCTACTATGGAGTATATGAGCATGGTTCACGAACAAAGGCGAGAGTATTGTAACCCAATGAACCTAATATAAGAGTAAATAGAAATAAAAAGATATATGTAGAATTAAACCTAGAAGTATATAATTTATTCATTCATCAGAACTTTTATTCTGACGCCTCCTCATAACATCCTACAGGTTAGGTAGATGGCAAAGACTTCCCAGCTTTATGACACTTGCTTAGAAAGTGTTATTATTTTGGTGAGTGTTTACTTACTATTATATTTTAGTCAATCCCATTGTAAGATAAATTATTGATCTCTGATGTATTTCTCTTTGCCTATTTGAAAGATAGCAGATACCCAACTCGGGCTACAGTCGGCTTGGGTTTTAGTATTTTTGTGAAATTTTCAAACTACTGGAATTTAGGTTGTTAGATTTGGCATTAGAGTCTAGGTTTTGGATTCCTAGGTAGATAGTGATTGAACATATTTTTATTTTTGAATAAAATATAAATATATTATGTACTAAAATCCAAATAGTTCCTAGCCACAGATTTTAACACATGGAAAGTTTTTAGAAGTATATTTATGCATGGTTTGCTAGTTGGGTTTGGGATGACCTAAGTATGTAAAGCCCTATGTTATTACCGAATTATAGCATACAAATAAACCATGTTTTGAGAGAAGATTGGTAGCCATAAGTTATAGAATGTGGAGAAGCTCCCTCGGGAGAGTGTTTTCATTTTAAAAGAAATAACAGGTTTTAGTAAGAAGAAAATCCACTTTATGTCTAGCCCAATAAAATGAAACTTTTGAAATTGAAAAGTTGAAAAATATAATTGTTAATATATTTGAGGAAGTAAATATTGGGTTTTTGATAAAAAAAAATGGTATGAAATTTAAATTGGTTTTATATGATGTAGATTTTGTTAAAAGTTAAATTATTTTTGAAGAATTATAGAGCATGTATAACTCGTTAGTTTCTTGTAGGTGAACAAAGATTTTAAATATAGAAACCTAGAGTGTGTTAAGTATCGAAAACATAGGTTACAAAAAGGATTACTGTTCTAACTTTTAAATTAACTAAAAATGAGACCTTTGCTTCACTTAAAATTACAGATAACCATCCATTTTCTTTTATTGAAATAGACAACGCAAACTACTGGGAATAACATTTGTACTTTATACATCCCTTTCATTTTTGGTATATTCCTTATTATTTCAAATGGTGCACTTTTTATACATTTGTGGAATTGGATAATTTATGAAAATTACAGAGAAAGAGATACAACTAAATTGTACCCCGCTCCCAATAAATTAAAACATCTAAATTCACATCCCAAGTCAAATTTGGGCAAACTAAACTAATACCAACATTTTACAACCCAACTGTAAATTTGAAATAAACTTTACAACTTTATCAATATTCAGCTTTAACAAATTTAGGGACTAATTTCTAAATTTTCAGATTATGCTGCAGATATCATTCATATTCCAATTACATATCTTATAGAATATGTAGGTGATATTCTTATACGTTCACTTCAGGCCTACAACTCATCAGATGTTATATAGGCATAGTAATTAAATAAAATTCAACAGTATAAATTTCACTGTTATAAATAAATTATATAATTTCTCACTCACCTTTCAAGCTTTCTAAATCTCCAAGTCTGAATTCATCCCTTTATCTTGACTTCTTTTCCTTTCCTCAAAAAGAATATGATATAAATTTATACATGCCATTAGAATTACATATCTGAGAAGATATTTGAGATTAAGAGGAATGTATAGTTTAATTATGAAATTTACCTTTTTCTGCAGTATCGATTCGCTTCTCCTCTTCAATTTTCTGCCTTTCTCCCATTATATATACATATAATATAATATTTTATAATTTTAATAGAAATAGTAGAGAAAGAAAATGGTAGTGCTTTGCTGTTTTGATCAAAAAATATAAGAAGAGAAGTGAGGGGCTAAACATGATTTATAGGCGCTTGAATCAATCCGTTATATTTTTAAAATAAAAAATCTGAGCCGTTCATCCAAGGTTTAACTCTAGCCGCTACCTTCATCACATATCGACCGCCCCCTATAAGCAGTTGATTGCTAGCAATCGACTGCACAAGTAAGGGGTCGATTGGTGGGGTCCACGCAATTAATATTTTTGATTTCCTTTTTCTTATTTTAAATTATTTTCGCTTTGAATATTTCAAACACTAATAGCTTCTTCATTTGAGATCCGATTGCAAAACTCCAAATATGAAAGTTGCTCAGAAAACCCACACGAACACAATAGTGCTAGTTTCGTGGTCAAATTTTGAAATTTTCTCAAATTCCTTTTTTTGAGTCTTATTGATTATATATTATTTACCATTAGTTTTGCGGGGTGTTACAGAGACAGCTACTACTCTTTCCAGCAAGGCACCAAAGCGTCCAAGCCGACCTAGGTTTAGAACTGCAAGACCAAGATGAAGAAGAAATCCTCCATCCCCAACTGGCCTATTAGCGTAACAATGATGGTCAATCACCATTGGAGCCATGGCCAGCATGCACAAGCCCAAGCAAAGCCAAGATCTTCCTCGAGAGGGAGGTTCCACATGATTGTTTGAAATACTATCAACAAGTGGCAGTCCGGCACCGAGAAAGTTTTCTCGTTTCTTAAGATGCCAAAAAAGTTTGATAAAAGGACATACACACAAAGAAGTTTGGAAAGGAAATATATAATGAAGCTAATTGCTTATTATCAATGAAGAAGTGCAAAAGATTCATAGGTTATGAAGAATTTTCGTTTGGAAAGATTTTGCGAGTACAAGAAAGATGAGAAGGGGTATTTATATACCCACGCCTTAAATCGTGTGCATTGTTTCGAAAGGAAAAAAGAATCACAACCATTGAGAAGAGATTGAGATAATGCCAACTTATGCATGTACGAGATGCAACACAGCTCTGCAACATTTGGAAAAATGAACCGTCACAACCAATAGCACGAAGCCACATGGAAAGCACATTAAATGCTTTGTAGGGCCGTCAATTGGTAGGATTTTCATCATTTGACAAGGCTATACCCGCTCGCGGATATGGACTTGGGAGAAAAATGTTGCTCAATTTTTTCGCAAGTAATTAGTAGGTCAGTTTAAAGTAGTCTAACCTAGTCAAAACCTGCTCAACTACTTTACAACTAGCCGGCATAAGACAACCCAAGTCCATGATGGTCTCAAACCATCCCTTATATCCAGCAAGGCACTATGAACGGGCATGATCGCCTCGTCTTTAAGCGCCTATCACATGTAAGAAAGGTTTAGACCTGACCCATCATCATAACTATCGACTTTCCTAGGTCAATCTACTTCCTGCGCAATTCCAGGTCAGCATGTTAGCTCGACGTCACTCTAATTGATGGCCAGCACCTCTGTAAAGACCCAAAATTTTGAAGGCTTTATATTTAAATATCGGAATTATTTAAATAATTGAATCTTGGATTTAATGTAATAAATTGACTTAATAAGATTATTTAAATTCTTTTTAAATAATATGTTAAATTATCATTTTGTTGGACAGTCTTGGATTTTGATGAAATCAGTGTTGTTTAATCCGGAATAATGAGTTGTTGTAGGCCGATGAGTTTCGTGACGATCGAATGTGATGTATGGTTGTGTGAGCTCGATTAATTAAGAGGATTAAAATATAATATATTTTTTCCTATATAAGAACCTCAACACTTAAATCCTCTTCATTTTTCCTTCTCAAAATGAGCTGCCACCATTTTCTCCATTCAATTAATTAAATCCAAAGCCAATGGCCACAAAATTCAACGATTTCGGATTTGTTGAAATCATGTGAGTGTGTGCTTCAAATCTATGTAAGGTTTGTAGGGTATGGTGACTGTTAGTGATGTTCGAGTTTTAATGGCCAAACTAAGGTTGAGGCAGGGAAGTGATGAAGGAGGATTTAGGTGAATTGGAGGACGTGGTTGGTTTCTCTTGGCGGCAAGCTTCTTCCAACATTAGCCAAATCGAGTCTGATCATGCCTAGCAGATCACAACTTTTCATTTGTCTCATACTGGGGTTGGGGCCATGATTTGACATGGGATATCATAGAGGAAATATATGGCACGGTTGAGCTCATGGTGGTGTAAGGAGTGTTTTGGCAAAGGTCAATGGTGCTTTGGTGTGGCAAGGAAATCATGACCTAGGGATGGTCGAATTAGGGCAATGATCATAATTTTGAAGAATTGATCTAGCTTCAGGTAGTTGCATAAGAGAAATTGCATTTGAGCAGAGCGATGTGATGGCACTGTCCCTTCATCGAACATTGGACCGGATTGGGAAATTGGGGAAAGGAGCGTGCACGGCTTAGGTGTGTATCATGTTGCATGTATAGGAAGTGTATTAAGAAGGGTGAAGATGGATTTGGTGGGCAAGTGAAGGGATTAGTGATTAAAGTAAATTAATTAATTAAGTTTTAATCTCAATTTCTTATGAAATCGATAACTTATGCATAGTAGGTCCAATCCAGACGTCATTTTAGCCATTGCACTCGTAGTTAGATTCTCTACGCCTTGGATTGGTTTAGGCTTGGGTGAGTGTAACGATACGTTATTTCACAACTTCGAAAGTAAGATATTTCATTAATTTTAAATTTAAAAAGGTTTATAACTTAAGTAAATATGTTGTAAATAATGAATAAGGATGGAAAAATTATTTATCTTATACTTAATAATGGAAAAATAAAGATTTTGATTTTCATCACAAAATGGCCAAAAGTTAAGATTTGTTAAAAATGAATAAATGCTTAAATAAATAGTTTTAAATATTTATTTGAAAGGTGAAATTATATCAAAATCACTTAATAATGATAATAGAAGTATGATAAAGGTTTGGAAAATACCCCTATGATCGTTTTACAAAAATATTTTAACTTTGTTACATTTTGTCAAATGCAACGTCGTATTTCAATAAATTGATATTAGCACTAATGATATCGGGTTTTAACCAAAGTAGACTTGTTTTTATTTATTAAATGTAATAGGAAGTTCATTTTCTAAGTTTGTTTACATAAATGAATGGTTAAACGGAAACATTAAATTTTGACTATAAAATATGTCAATAAAAACATTGTTTTTGACTAAAATAAGTTGCCGCTACATTGTTGCAACATGATATGTTGCCTAATACACATGTATACATATGTACACATTTACAATGTACAAATACATATACATTTACCATATAAAACAAGAATTCATTTTGATTTAAATTAAGTTTAATAAATGATTCGACAATTTTAAATTTAAATAAAACTTTACAAACATCATCATATCATTTATATCATATCTCCTTAATGGATGTTATGTGTTTACATGGAAACCATGCAAATTTATATCTCTAAATATTAGTAAGTAATAAAATAGTGACATCTCTTATTACTAAACATATACACTTCTTATAAAATCATTCCTAGCATTAAATGCACTTCCTAATATGTTAACAAGTGTTATGCAAATCAAATCAAGAAAAAAGTCTTCTTTTTAAAATACAAAATTTAAGAGAAAAAATAATCATTCTATAAATACACATCACATTAATGTGCTATCATATCCTTCTGTAAATACATGTACCTAAGGGTTTAATCAAGGATTTAAAAATGGAAATAAAATATAAAAGTAGAGAAGGCTAAAATGGTCATTAGCCAAGGATGCTTCATGTATAAATAGAGGTCATAACCTTCACTTCCTCACAACAATTCACTTCCCATTTCTACCATTTTTTTTCACTTCCTTAAAGCTCTTCTCCTTTATTATCTTCCTCACCTCCAACAACCCTCCATCCAAACCCACACCTGAACCCTACCATTACACACCTCCCTACATGGTCAAGTACCCTTCCACCAACCCATACCCACCCCCTAGCCTCACACCCGAGCCGTACCCTCCTCCTTAGGCCACACACCTTCCTAGCAGAGCATACACCCCCCCTCAAAGCTCACACACACAAAAAAATGAAGGAAAATAAACAAAGGCAATAGTTCGTGACATTTGCAAGAGCACGCTAGTTCATAGAAAAGTTTGATGGAGTGGAAATGAAGACGAGAACTGCTTTTTAAATCATGTTTTGTTATGTTATAATAATCATGATTATTCCATTTATACGTTATATTAATTGCCACCATTTATAATATGGACATTTGGCTGAAATGAATGTTTGAACGCGTTGGTTGGATAGTTGAGTTGTGATAATATACTTAATAAATGTTAATCACTATGCTATGGAAATGGATGTTATGTTATTGATGAATATTGAAAGAGATTATGCTCATTTTTGATTAAGTAATCCCCTTTGTTATAAATGACCAATTTTATAAATATGGTATATGTTGGAATTATTAAGCCTATATTTGAATAATGAAATTGGTTTTGAATTGAAATTGGTTTTGAAATTGAAATCGAAATTAAAGTCAAAATCGAAATTAGATTTGAAACTGGGTTTGAAATTGATTATAATTCAAGATTAGAATTGATTTTAATTTAAGATTCATAAGCAGCCGCATAATATATTCACCAAAATAAATAATATTCATACGACCTTGGTTGAATGATAGAAATTCGTCTAGAATGAGTTTTGGCCAATTTACTTCAACTTCTTCCCAAATAGCACATAATGCTTTATAGTTTTTTGGATAGACAAGCACATACGAGCCAGTACGAGGTAGAATTGTGTGCATTAAAGCTCTATGCATTATTCTGGCAGTAGGTCGTAATGCAACGGACTTAAGCTCGGTCATGTCATCTTCTAGGAATCGATGACTTACTTCATCTCTCTCGTCTAAGACAACATTTAATTCTTGTAACTCAACACCTCTTGTCGGAGTATGAAGAATATGATCGATTCTATCTAAAGAGAGAAACACTTGTTGCCCATATACCTCCAAACGCAGTTGTCACGATTGCGTGGGTTTTGATGGCCTAAATTCAAGTTCACATAGAAAAGTTTAACCAATGTATGATTTATCTTGATATTGTTTTGATTATGATCTAGAAGTGATTCTAGATGGCTTCTTCTTGCTAATTCTTGAATCCTATATGACATAAAATCAGGAAAGACAACAAAAGAACCTTCAAAGAATCGAGCTTCTTTCATCTTATTCCATCTTTGAACTGCAGTTGCACCGTATAACCATTGAGCGAGTTGTGAATCAATTGGCTCGGAGGAAGAAAAAGCATGCCTAGATCTCTTTGTTTGACGAGGGGCCATTTGAATTTATCAAAGAATTGAATAAATTTGGAAAAATTTGGGAACTAGGTTTTTGGAATTCTGTAAAATGGAGGTAAAAGTAAAAAGTAAAAGAGGAAGTAGAAGTTTTAGAGTTAAGAAATAGGTAAAAATGGTGTAAAGGTACGTTTCAGATGTGAATTCGGTCGACTGAACGATTGTGGTCAGTCGACTGAACCACCATCCCGAGAGTTCTATTCCAGAATTTGTCGACTGGTCTAGTCGACTGAATAAACAAATATGCTCTCTGTTTTGTTGTTCAGTCGACTGGTTGCATTCGATCAGTCGACTGAATAGTGTATGAGAACATACAGTATGCAGTTTCAGTCGACTGATTGAAATTTTTCAGTCGACTGAATGAGTCTTTCAACATATTCAGTCATATTTGAAACACAAACAAGTAATATATTATATATATAAACAAAATGTATACAATATAAGACTAAAGAACAATTGTAAAAAATAGACAAAAAACGAAATTATTTGGAAGAGGAAGTTGATGGAGACTTGGAGTTTGTCGGTTCATCCTTTGTCTTCTCTACATATGGTTATAGTGGTGACCAACGGTTTCCACGTTCCCATGAGTTTGGAGAGACAGGCGGAGGTTGAGGTGACCTATCCCATGGATTCCGAGTTGACAATAGTGTAGGTTGATGAGCCGAAGAGGAAGATGAACGGCAGAACTTCCATCCAATCAGCTCGAGAAAATTCAGACGCCTAGAATTCATTTTCTATTCATAATATATTTCGCGCAAGCGCTAACGATTCCCTCTGGTAATGATGAAGATCATCAATTTTTTTTTTGGTTTGAGGAGAACCAAAAAACAGGTACCGTCTAGCTTTCTTTTTCTCGGGTGTATAACCCATTCAATAATTTGATGGTCTTGCAGGTTCATGGGTAGGAGTAGATGTAGGTAGATTTGACGATGCAGATGATGGAGTTTAAAAGTTGATAGATGAGAAGGATGATCCATGTGATGAATTATGTGATGAAGACATTTTGATTTGGAAAGAAAGTTTTTAGAAGTTTATGTAGCGGAGATGAAACAAATGTGTTTGAGATATAAATTTCTTTTGATGGAGAAAGGAGAGTTGAGAACTGAATTATATAGGAGGCAATGTAGTTAAAAAATGGTGGTTGAATGTGCAGATTGACAAAGTGAGGAAGAGAATGAACCAAAAAGTTTGTGGATGAAATTTTATCTTTAAAAAATAGAAAATATAAAGAAACAGATGTTTAAGGTGTAGATGTGAAATATTGAATGGCCAGACGGTAAAGGCATAGACTTATCAAACCCGAGGTGCAGAGTTCGAATACCAAATTTTATTTTATTTTATTTTAAATTAATTAGTAATTTTAATAATTCTGTTAAAGAAATTATACCTAGTTCTCTTCTTAATCTTATAAAACAATTTTCATTGAGAGGTTTAGTGGAAATGTCAGCTAATTGATTTTCAGAATTTACAAATTCTAAATTTATTATATCCTTTTCAATATTATCAGGAAGAAAATGATAACGAATGTCAATATTTCTAGTTCGTGAGTAATTGACAGGATTTTTAGATAAATTTATTGCACTAGCGTTATCACTATATATTATAGACTTATTTAATTTTATATCAAAATCTTGTAATGTTTGTTGCATGTAGATTACTTGAGCATATGCTAAAGATGCATATATATACTCTACTTCACATATCGATAGTGAAACGCAATTTTGTTTCTTACTAAACTAAGATACTAAGGGTCGTCCAATGAAATGACAAGTTCCACCTGTACTTATTCTATCTGTCCGACTTCCTCCAAAATCAACATCACTATATGATACTAATTCAAAAGGACATTCTTTTGGATAAAATAATCCTAAATCTTTGGTTTTATTACCAACGAATTATACGTTTAACTGCTCGCATATGTGATTCTTTAGGATTTGCTTAAAATCGAGCACATAAATAAACACTCATCATAATGTCAGGTCGACTAGCAGTTAAGTAAAGTAGTGATCCAATCATACCAATCATACTACGATATAGTTTTTGGTCAAAATTCTTGCCATTTTCATCGTTTTCAAGATGTATAGTTGTACTCATAGGAGTTGGTTTGGCAGACATGTTTTCATACCGAATCGTTTAATTAGATTATTACAATACTTTTCTTGATTAACAAAAATGCCATTTTGCATTTGTTTGATTTGTAATCCGAGAATATATGATAGTTCTCTCATATGTGACATTTCAAATTCATTTTTCATGATATTCGAAAATTCCTGACATAATTTTTCATTTGTTGAACCAAAAATAATATCATCAACATATATTAGAATAATTAAAATATCTTGTTTATTTTTCTTAATAAATAATGTTTGATCAACTTTCCCAATCCTAAAACCAGATTCCAATAAATAGCTTTTAAGTCGGTCATACCAAGAACGAGGTGCTTGTTTTAAACCATATAAAGCTTTCTTAAGTTTATAAACGTGATCCGGAAATTTCTCATGAGTAAACAGAGGAGGTTTTCAACATAAACATTTTCTTTTATAAAACCATTTAAAAAAGCACTTTTAACATCCATTTGATATAATTTAAAGTTATGAAAACATGCAAAAGCCAGTAGAATACGTATAGCTTCTAGTCTTGCAACTGGAGCAAACGTTTCTTCATAGTCTATTATTCCCTCTTCTTGACTATAACCTTGTGCTACTAATCTATCTTTATTTCTAGTAATGTTACCTTGTTCATCAGCTTTTTTTTTGAAAATCCATTTTGTACCGATGACTGATTGATCACTTGGTCTAGGAACAATTCCCAAACTTCATTTCTTACAAATTGATTTAGTTCTTCTTGCATAGTTATAATCCAATAATCATCAGTTGAGGCTTCCTTAATATTTTTAGGTTCTATATTAGAGAGAAAAGCTATATGGCCCATTTGATTTAATTGATGTCTTGTTCTTACATTGAATTTACTTCTCCAATTATATTTTGAACAGGGTGATCTCTTAGAACTCTTGGAGAAGATCTTACTATATTATCATTATTAATAGTATTTACATTTTCTAAAGAAACATCAGAATTATTATTTTGAAGAATAATATCATCATCTTCTGAATTATTTGTCAGAATTATATTTGTATTATTTTCCAAATTTGTAAATTTAGAAGAAGTTTTTACATTTTCATCGAATGAAACATGAAGTGTTTCTTCGATTATTTTTATTCTTGTATTAAAAACTCGATAAGCCTTGCTTCTTTCCGAATATCCTATGAATATACCTTCATCGGATTTTGGATCAAATTTTCCAAGCTGATCTTTAGTGTTAAGTATGAAACATTTTGAACCAAAAACTTTAAAATATGAAATATTTGGTTTTCTACTGTTTAAAAGTTCATAAGAAGTATGTTTTGTTAATGGTCGAATAGAAACACGATTCAAAACATAGCAAGTAGTTGCAACAGCTTCTGCCTAGAAATGCTTAGGTAAAATGCATCCATTTAATAAAATTCGTGCACATTCTTGTAATGTTCTGTTTTTTCCTTTCTACAATTCCATTTTGTTGTGGTGTTCTAGAAAAGGAGAAATTATGATTAATTCCTTTCTTGTTACAAAAATGTTTGAAAGCTTCATTTTCAAATTCACCTCCATGATCACTTCTAATGTTTTTAACTTTAAAATTCTTTATATTTTGAATTCTTTTAAAAAAAATTAAAATTTTCAAATGTATCACTTTTATGTTTCATAAAAATGGTCCATATATATCTTGAAAAATCATCTACGATAACAAACACACATCTATTGTGATTAATAGATTGACTTGAGCAAGTCCGAAAAAGTCCATGTGTAATAATTCAAGTGGTTGTGTTGTAGATATGATTTTCTTAGATTTAAAAGAAGATTTTGTTAATTTTCCTAACTGACATGCATCACAGATATTGTCAATTTTGAATCTCATATCAAGTAGTCCTTTAACAAGTTTATTTTTAGCTAATTTATTAATAGTATTAATGTTTTTGTGACAAAATCTTTTGTGCCATGGCCAAGAATCATTTTCTGTAGCTACTAAACACATATTTGTGTTGTAATATATATTCATATTTAAATTATAGATATTTTTATCTCTTATACCTTCAAAAATTAAAATTTTATTTTTATCAGAAATATTACATTTATTTTCTGAAAAAGATATATTAAAACATTTATCACATAACTGACTTGTATTCAATAAATTATGTTTTAAGTTTTTAACTAATAGAACATCAGTAATGAGAGGTGAGTTAGAGATACCATTATTGCTCACATCGCCTTTGCCGATGACATAACCTTTTGAATTATCTCCAAAAGTGACTGATCCTCCATTTGAATAGACTATGTTTGTTAACATGTCTCTATCACCAGTCATGTGTTTCGAGCAACCATTGTCTAGAATCCATTTTCTTCTCTTTTTAAGTCGTACCTGCAAAAAATAAAGAATACGATGGTCTTAGGAAACCAAACCCAAGTAGGTTCAGAATTCCCTTTAAAAATATAATTCTTATTTTTATGAACAGTTTCCATTATTGTTTTGATATGTTTATTCCCGATCAAGTTATTATTTGTTTTAGCAATCCATATTTTAATAGTTTTAACATTTTTAGAAACTGTTTTCTTTAAATCTTGCTTAATTTTGTTTTTAAACTTATTTTTAAACGTTTCAAATTTCTTTGGTTTTTCAATTTTCTTATATCCTAAACCCATTTTATTTGAAGTTGGCTGAGAATTTTCTATTATTTTAGAAAGATTTTCTCGTCCTTTATTAAAATTGAAAATATTTTTATTCATATCTTCTAGCTTGGCTTTATGACTAGAATTTTCTAATTCTAAAACTTTAGTGCTAGATTTTAAATCATTTACTTCAACTGATAAAATATCATTTTTATTCTTCTCAATTTCTAATTCCTGAGTTATCATAGAAAGTTGAGAGGCTAAATTAGAATTAGATTCTTGAGATTTTTCAAGTTCTTCTTCGAGAATTTTCTTTTCATCTCTAAGCATACTAATTTATAATTTAGATCTATTTAGTTTTTCTTGTAACTCCTTATTATGTTTCTTAGTCTGTTTTACAAAATCTACTAGTTCAAAATTAAGTTCAACTAAATCTTCAAAACTTAGCTCACTTGCATCATCATTTGTAGCCATGAAGCATACATTTTCTTACTTTGTGTCACTGTCACTATCGCTTTTTGATGATAAAGAATGTGAATCATTCCATGTTATAGAAAATGCTTTCTTCTTGAAATTGTTCTTTTTGAATTTGATTTTCTGTTTTTCTGGACAATCTTTCTTCATATGACCCTTCTTATGACATTCATAACATTCCATCACAGATGATGATGGTTTATTACTATTATTGTTGCTAGAATTATTTTTGTAACTCTTGTCCATGTTATTCTTTTTGAATTTCAAAAACTTTTTGAAATTCTTAGCAATACCATATCCTCTTCATCTGAGGCAGAGTCATCATGTTCTGCTTGAAATTCTAGATTCTTCTTATCTTGTGCTTGAACTTTCTTTGCTTGCAAATTTACTTCATATGACATTAAATTTCCTACTAACTCTTCTGGTTTCATAGTTGAAAGATCATTTTCTTCTTCAATAGCTAAGACCTTTCTTTCTCATTCATCCGCTAAAGAGTTTAGGATTTTTGATACTATATCAAAATCAGAGAATTTTTCTCCTAGTGCAACAGTGAATGATATATATCGTGAAACCTAGAATACATGTCATTTATATTCTCATTTGATTTCATTTTGAAATTTTGAAACTGATTTTTCAACATTGAAATTTTGCTTTGTTTGACTTTGTTAGTTCCTTCATGAGTTACTTTTAGAGTTCTCCATATCTCATAAGCATTTGTGCACATACTAACTCTATTATACTCATTTCTATCCAATGCACAAAATAGCATATTCATTGCTTTTGCATTTGTAGTAGCATCAGTTTTCTGTGCAGCAGTCCAAGTTGAAAAATCTTCTGTTGGAGTAGTATATTCATTTTGAGTAATGTTCCAAGTTTTAAAACCATTAGATTGCATAAATATTCTCATTCTAGTTGACCAGTAATTATAATCCATGCCATTGAATAGTGGAGGTCGTGTAGTAGATTGATCTTCAATAAAACTAGTGTTAGTGACAGTGCTTGTGATATTGTTGTTTTCCATATTAACTAATAACAAATTATCAAATAACTGTGTTATGGTTATAGGATGACCTTGCTCTGATACCAAATGAGAGTGGCTACTGTGTGGCTTGCTATCACTTAGGATCGTGTAATATGGAATATTATTAAATCTAAATGCGGAAGTAGATGATAATAGCAAAGTAAATAAAATGAGCACACCAGGAATTTTTATACTGGTTCGAACTTCCCGTTCTACGTCCAGTCCCAGACTTCCCTTTGTAATTTCTCACAATAACCCACTCTTAACCTGGAGGAATAGGCATACAACACCTGAACAACCGAACAAGATTTTTCTGCCTCTAACAACAGAAAGAGGAATTTACCCGCCTGAACAACCGAACAAGACTTCAGTAGTTTCAAAGAATTGCTTTGACACTATATTTTTTTAATAATACTAATTTGTCTTTGATAGTACAACCTTTCTATTTTCTTTCCTCAAGTATATATGTGTGTATAAAGATTTAGAAAGGAAAATATTGCTTTGAATCAAAGAATAAGTTGATTGATTCAGAGATTCAAGCAATATATGAAATATGTGATCGCTTTTTAGAACACATAGATAGTAGAAAGTAAGATCAGAAAGTAATCAGAATTTTTTTTGATTTGTGAAGTGGATTTTGTGTGTTTATATAATAGTTAAAGAGGTGCAACCGTTCATGAAGAGTTCTGATCAACAGAAGCAGCCATACTTCTTCATATTAGAACGTGACTCTTGGCAAAAGAAAGTGTCCATTCGGAAAAAATAGCTATTGAAAGAAGTCAGTCGACTGACCCAAAACGATCGGGCAACTGAATATTCAAAGTTGTTTAAAAACAGAGCGTTTCTGTGCACATGTACAGGTTCAGTCGACTGGCCATATACGGTCAGTCGACTGACTTGACAGTCAAGCACAATTTTCACATATTTTAAAAAGTTTAAAGTTTTAAAACAACTTAACTACTTGAGGATAGATTTTAACATTTCTAAGACTAAAAAACTTCAATAAATCAACATACTATAAGCAGTTTTGTAGCCTTGTCTCCTTTTGTAGTTTGAACAGTATAATTCCCTTTCTTTTTGTCACTTATCCATATAGTATAATTCATTGCTTTGTCGTGAATCAAAAATATGTGATTCAACATATACAACCTTTCTTTTTAAACCCAAACTATTTATACTTATTTTTCAACTATTTTGAAAACTGATTTCCATTTTACAACAATTTTTCATCTGTTTTACAAATTAATTACTATTTTATAACTATTTTGCAACTATTTAACAATTTTTTAACTATTTTATAATTACTTAAATATTCTTCAGCTATTTTACAACTAATAACTATTTTACTACTACTTATCTATTTTATACTTTTCAAGCTATTTTCTAAATCAAGTTGGTCAGAGTGCAAACTGTTTATAATTAAAGTGATAGCCCAAATGGAAATTGAAGCAATTTTGAATAGGTGAATAGAATCAAAATGAAGATAAATACGTAGGATGTACATATATTATTCTATTCGCATAACAATTTGATGCAGATTCGTGCATAGAATTTCGAGATAGTATATCGATCCGAGTTGGGATTTTCACTCAATTTTCGACGGCGAAACCTGGATATGGATTTTCGATTGGTTTTGGAAATTCTCTATAATAGTTATGGCTATGCAAGGAGAATGACGGCTTCTGATCAAGAAAATCAGATCTGAGTACTCACTAGGAAGTCGGATGGACAATACTAGTTCGAAAGTGAAATTGTGTGATCGAGTGAGCGATCAGATTTGACGTTGCGTACGGATGATATATGTATATCGTACGTGCTAGAATGAAATTGATATTGGAAATTTTGAAAGGAAAAGCAAAAATGATTTTGAAATGGAAAGTATATTTTGAAAAATATATTATGAATAAAAGTGGAAGTTTGGATATCACTATAATTAAAATTCGTTTTATAAGAAGGTAGGAATGTGGCAAGTAAATTTATAAAAGAAATCAAACTTGAATATTTTATTTGGCATAATAAAGTTATATATATATATATATGGTAACTACCCTTGTGAATTTTTAACTAGAAGATGTGGTCTTTGAAATTATTTGAAGTATAAAAGGAATTTATATAAGTATGAAGTGACCCAAAGATTTTTCAAGATTTTATATATCAATTTATACAAATGAATTTATGAGAATGATTTTGGCAAAAGGGTTTTGGAACCTATGGATTTTGGAAGGCTTTTGATTTTTGGAAGAAAAAAAATCAATTTTGGGAATTTAGAAAGCCAAGTTTGGAGCTATCGATTTGAGATATTGATTTTGTGTAAAGGACATTTTTATGTGAATCATAAAGAGTATGAATTGAAAGATACTATATGTGTATAGCATAAAATGTTTTGAGATTGGCTTTGGGAAAAAAAGTGCTCCCTTGAAATGAACTTCTTAGGAGATCCATGGGGTGGTTCTGCCTTGAGCCCTAAGGGGAGTTCTAAATTGGATCTTGGGAAGAAGCCCGGACAAAATGAAGTTCCTGAGGATTTTGTGTGGGTAGCAAAAGTCGAGGGCGCTGATGCCTACAGAGATATTTGAGTTATGCTGTGACGACAGTGAAGCTCGATGTCACTACGATATACTGCAGACCATAGCGCAAGTCGTGTGGAAGTGAGTGCCAACGGTCTATGTTTGATTTCACTGGGAGGGCGACGTAACATCGGTAGACTATGATATATGAAGATATAGCGAAAGTCGTGTGGTAGTGAGTGCCTACGGGCTACATTGGGACTCGACTAATGTAGTCTACCATCTGTGTAGGGAAGTTTCATTTGGCAGCGAAATTCAAGGGTGCTGATGCCTACAGTTAAATGGGTTTTTGCCATGATGGTGACGTAAAACCTGGGTGTAGCTGCGATCTGTGGCGGGTTCCATGGTATAATCGAGGGGGTAGGGTGCCTACTGTTTTCTATGGTTTTGCCGGGATGGCAACGTAACCGTCGAGCTAATTGCGACCATGGAGGGGGTAATGATTTTCAGAGCATTCTCACCAAAAATGTTTTCTATATTTTCAAAATGTTTTCTATATTTTCAGAAATGTTTTCCAGGTATTTTCATTGGGTGTTGAAAATGGGTCTGCTAAGTACTTATAGATTTTCAGTCCTACGCCTGATCAACGTATAATCGAATTTCTGTGAGAACAAGGTAGGACTTGTTGAGATATCGAGTTATAAAAAGTATTTTTATAAAAGTTATTTTGGCAATAGTATGTAGATTTTAAAGTATTATAAAAAATTTAAATAAAAAGAGTTAAAAATGTTTAAAGGATAACTTAACTGATAATTAACAGTATAATTAAAAATTCTGGCTTCAATCCTTTTCGAGGATGAAAAGTTCTAAAGGGGGGAGGAATGTGATAACCCGGATTTTTGGACATCTGTTAATTGGATAATTAACTGATTTTAACTATTGAAACACTGATTTATAAGCTGAATAAATAATTCTGATAATAAAAATATATATCTGGATAAATATAAATTTGATAATTTCCTGATATAATTATTTAAATTGGCAGAATTTATCTTTTCAAAAACAAAAAAAATTATGTTTATTTATGTATATATATAAAAAGATTTGTAAATAGAATTTGGATTTGAAATTCAAAAATAAATATTTAAAAATTAATTGGATTCAAAAAATCTATAGATAAATATTTATTAATATTAGATATAACAGTTTTAGTTGAAAAAGATTTAATAAAAAGTTTAAATACTTTCTTTTAAATTTATACATGATATGAATATAGTTAATATAAATAGAAAATGAATTAATTGAAAATATAATACAAAAATTATATAAAAAACATATTAAATAAATTTAATAACATGAGATAAGACATGTGTAACATTAATAACACATGTACTTAACAAGTGTAAACCATATAATAAGGAATTAAACAAGTGTAGCCTAATTGTGACATGAAAATACAAGTGTCCATTTTTAGTTTCTTTATTTTTTTTTAAATAAAAATAAGAACAAGGCTATATATATCCATACTTCTCCTCTTCTCATTTTCTTAGTTAATTCAAAACTAAAACCTAACAACTAAAACTCAAACCAGAAATAAAGGAAATTTTATACAAACTAAATCACACAACTACTTCAACCTGAAGCTTTAATCAAAATCAAAACTGATGAAATCAAAAGCAAACAATAAGCTCAAAACCTGAAGCAGTAGATTCAAGTTCAGTTGCAAATCAAAAGCATGCAAGTTCAATTCAGTTTTATCAAGTCTTAGTTTTCAAATTCAAGTAGTAGTTTAAAGATCAAAAGCACTTCCAGGTTTCTCAAAAGCTCTGGCTTCTCTGTTTCCTTAAACATGTGAGTGAACTACCCATAACATCTCAAATCTATCTGTATCTTGATATGTATGTAATGATCATTGAAGTTTGGATGTAGAAATTTTCTTACATGTATATGTATACATGAAAATGATGTATGCATGTCTAGAAACAAGAACATTTGCTCTGTTCTAGGTTTACAGTGTTTAAACCAAATTCAAAAACCAAAATCTCTTTACCCATTCGCTTATAGGCCTTAATTTTTAAACAAAATATGTTTTGATTAACATGATTTAAGTTTGAAAAAATATTTTTAAGTAAAATTAGTTAAAGCATTTTCTAGAAATTACAAAATACAGTAAAACTCAATACATGTTGGAAATTCAAGCATCATGGTTTCTTGTTTCAATTATATCATCTTGCTCGTTTTCAAAAACAATGATTTTTAAAAGTGGAATCATGATTTTTAAGTTTGTATTCGTGGTGAAATTGCGAGATGAACGAGAATTAGTTTTTTGTCGAATTCTGATGATCGATGAAGATATAATCCTCGGGATCGTGGCTGGAGGTAGTGGGGAGGTTGACGAACACGGCAAAAAATGGTCTGAGGTTTTCCTGACCATCGTGGTGGCCGAACGAGGATGATTTAGGGCTTAATCCCTAGTTTTGATCAATGATAGTTTTTGGGCTGCTGCATCGTCGTCGAGGCACCGAAGTCGATCGGTGCGGGGGGAAACGAAGCGTGGGTTGTAGACGAAGCTCTGGACGCGATTGCATGATTTCTGATGGCCGAAGGTGGCAGTTCAAGGTGACCTTGGTGGATCCAGTTTTGTTTCAGTGGTACCATGGCTGCTTAATTTTAATTTCCAGTTAGTTTAGAAGTTCTGGGTGGTCGTGATGCTCGAGCAGGTCAACGACGATCTATGGGTGGCAGAGGTGATGGTCGGAGATGCTTCGACCATGTGTGCACGTGCACAAAGTATCAAGTCTGGGCTTTGTTTGCTGATGGATTTGAAGATTGTGGTCTCGGGGAAAAGCTTGGGAAAAAGATACGTTGGCGTGGGTTTTTGATCGTGTCATTTGCGAGTGTTTTTAGGGAACAGGTTTTAAGTTTTAAAATAAAACAGAAGGAAAAAAGGAAGAGAAATTTTTTCTCGGGAATGGTCTCGGGGGAAAGACGAGATGACTCGGGTTTTGTCTTGAGTACATGATGTTGCAGTTTTCAAACTTTAAACCAAAATCAACTTTAAAACATTTCTTAATCAATTCTTTTAAATAATTGTTTTATTTAAGTATGGATTAGTTGAAGGTTTCAAAATAGATTATTTTAAAATTTATTAAATTATTTATTTATGTGACCATTATTATAATTGCTTCTTTAATTTATTTAAACAAATATAAAAATGTAATTAGGAAGATTAATTACAAAAGGTAAAATGTTTTTAATTAACTCAAAGGTCTTAAGCTAATTCATGTGTTAATGATAATTATTTTCAAAGGTTTAAATGTAAAAGTAATTAATTTGCGTAATGAAAAGTTTTCAAAGTAAATGTTAAAAAAAAGTAAATTGTTAACAAGTTTTTTAAAAACAAAGAAAAAAATTGGAAGCAAAATTTAGTTAACAAAGTTTTTAAGCAAGTTGTTCAACAAAGTTTTCTAGCAAGTTCAAAGATTAAAATTCTTAAAGTTAAATGTTTTTTTAAATTTTTTTGGTATTGAATAATTAAATATTAAGTTAATTATTTAATTAAATCTCTAAGTATTTTTCAAAATTAAAGAATGTGATTAAGTAATTAATTAAGATACATGAATTATCTTAAAATTTATTAAGGTTATAAGTAATTGAAGGATAATTACATAATGTAATATTAAAGGATAATTAATTAATCTAAGTAATTAAAGGATCATTAATTAATATAAGTAACTAAAGGTTAATCATTTATGTGAATGATTAAATGATTAAAGAATAATTAATTAATTTCAATAATTAATTAAATGGTTTAATTGGTGTTAATTAAGCAAGATTTAAAGGTAATTAATTTATCTTATAATTTGGATGATAAATAAATCTTGCTTATAGATGATTAAATTGTATTGAATGTTTGGATTAATGTCCCCAGTATGATAATTTGTGATGTTCTGCGATATGATTTGTTTGGTTGAACTGGTGTAATGCGGATTATTTATTGGTGATACCTTTACCTATTTATGAAATCACTAAATTTGATAAAGGAAATAAGCTTTTCAAGCATCTGTAACGGAAATATTTGTTAGAAATTTGTATCGGTAATATCCGCTACAAACTGAAATGAAAAAAGTGTTATAAAATGGTATATTTATTGCAGTGTGTATTACAATTTCAACTTATTATCAACCGATACCATGTATACAAATATTTGGCATTATTAGTATTTATAGTAAAAATTTTGTAGTATTTCAAGCAATTATTGACAAAAATTATTTATTGCAAATATTTGTTTTGCGGATATTTACCATTTTTAACTATTCATTTATTGTATACTTATGGCAACTATTTTCATTTATCATCAACCAAATTTACGTATATCTAATATTTGTCATTATCAATCTTTACAGCAAAATTTTACTTATATATCAAACATTTACCAACCAAAATCATGTATGTCAAACGATTGTCCAATTATATGTGTAAACTAAAGTAATATTATTTCAGCCAAAATTATACCTATCAAATATTTGCCATTATCAATATATATAGTTAAATTTCAGTTTACCCTTTCTTCTTTGATTTCAGGATTTTCTTTTCGTATTGTTGCGTGTTCTTCATGGTAGGAATCGTTGGTTGCCATCTTTGAATATTGATCATCAGGAAATTATTTGTAACGACCCGGAATTTTGAGCAATACAAATTTAATAGTCTGTATAAATAATTAAATTGGTTTGATAATTTTCTTTATAATTTTAATTTAAACTGATAAATTTATTCTTTTATGGTTAATAAATATTTAATCTGATAATTGTAATTTATATCTTTCTGACAATTTAAATTTGATAAGAATTGTTTTTCAAAGCTAATCAGATTTTATTCTGTTTATAATATATACATTTGATATATATTGTGAATAGGATATCTTCTGTTTTAATTAAAGATTAATTTTCAAATTGTAACATATATGTATGTATATGTTATAGTTTGATATTGTTTTGAAATTTAATTTTTATCCATTAATAATTTATATATGAATGAATATTGTAACTTAAGGCTTTGTTTAGAAATTTTATTTTCAAAAGTTAATTTAGTTTAGTTTATTTGTTTTCAAATATAAGATGGATATTTATTTTAAATATGATAGTTTATAAAGGAAATTTATCAATGTTTTATTTTTGTTGTCTTTAAAATGTTCAAATTAAATTGGTTATAAATGAATATGTATAATGTTTAGGTATAATGTTTAGATTTTAAATACATATATAGGAATTATTTGCATTTTTATTAGTTTAGAATATTTTCTTTAAAAAGGTAAGCTTATATTTATCTATAAAGTAAATCGACATGTGAGTTTTTATTTACATTTAAACAAAGTAAACTTTATCAAAAAGAGGCTTTAAAACATGTGTAACCATATAAACATATATAAGCACTTATTAATTAAGAGAATGAAGCAAGTTAGCTTTCTATTAACATTTAAATTAAACAAAAATCTAATTAAAGTTACTTAAAACATGTGTTCTTATCTTAATTCATTTATGTAACACATGTAAGGGATTTAGGCAATATGGAGGACAAATGTAACTTTAAAATAACAAGTGTCTTCTTTTTAAAAATTCACTTTCTTTAATTTTTATTAAATCAAAAATTAAGTTTATTAAACATATTTTCATCCATTATTTCTCAGCTGATAAAAGATAATGTTAAGTTGAAACTAAAAAGCAAAATTTAAATTGCACAAAGCAAATCAAAAACTTGAAACTGCAAATTCAACCTGTTATTCAAATGAAGAAAAATCTGCAACTTGCAATTCAATTCAATCTACAACCAAAATGGAGTTATCTGCAAGTTCAACATTTTTTTTCATCAATTAAAGCATGCATGCAAAGTTTTTCTTCAGCAATCAAAGTCATTTTCTAGATTTAAAGTTATTCAAACGTGGGAAAAGAAAACCTGCTCTGCATATTCTAGAAAGGTGAGTAAATGTATTTTTAAAAATAGTTTAACCTAATGCATGTGTTAACCTTTGAATTGATTTTAGTAATTCATGAAAATCACTCAGCATTATGTTATTGAATTAAATAGAGAAGTTTATATATAGGAGTAAAAACCTGTGTATGTATGTAAACACCCTGTTTCTATTCAGACCAGGATCTGTTTCAAAAATTTAAAACTCCCAATAACATCATCAATTGTCTTTGATGATTATATGAATGTTGTATGTTAATGTTTGATAGAAATTTTAAAAACAGTTTCTAAATTTTATTTTTGTTGTTGTTTAAAATGTACAAATAATTTTTAGAATTGGAAAACACAGTAAAATTAAGGTTTTTGTTAAAACCCAACTGTTTTAAATTTTAAATTGAATTACATGCATGTAATCTAGATGTAAAATCATGAATTTAGATATGAAGTATGTAATTTATAGTTTAGTAATTCATTCGAAATTTGGGTTTGAATGTATTAGGAGTTTTTGTGAACTGCATTTGATTTACTTGATAAATTAAGTTGATAATTGGATTGAAGCTTGTGTGAATGTTGTAGATTGAGGGAAAATTACAATTGGAATTTTCTATTGTGTGAATTTTTTAGAATTAAGCAAACTAGGGTTTTGCAGTGAGTTTTGTTTGCTTTCGGTACTGTGACATTTGCATCATGGATAATGGATCGAGTACGTTCGCGACAGAGGGAAATGGTGTTCTGGGGTGTAGCGACTCGATGGTGAGGGGCGGCGGTGGCTTAACGGTGACGTGATGTTGGTCGTGGGTGATTTTGTGGAAGGTGGGCTGCTGCAGTTTCGAGCATGATGGGTCATTTTTCGATTCGATGTTGCTGGGATGGATCTGGGTATGGGATCGTGCTCGCGAAAGGTTTTGGGACTATGGAGGATCGTCGCGATGGACGATGGAGGTCGGCAGCAGGGGTGCATATGCACCGTGTCTCGTGCACAGTTGGGGTTGGGGAAAAGGATTTAGGGAAGATGATGGAGTTTGAGTTTTGGCCCGTGAAGATGCTGGGTAGGACTCGAAGTCGTGTTGAGTTGGTTTGCTTCGAGTCTTGCTCGAGTTCTTTTATGGTTTTACTCGGGTTTGACCCGAGACTTTCGGCAATGATAGTTTAATGCTCTAGTTTTTTATAAAAAAAATATAAGTTGCAAACTGAATATGCTATTCTTGGTAAATAAATCAAATTTAGCTTTATAAAAGAAAAAGAATTTTCAAGTTAAAAACTTGTTTCTTAGAAGAAAGGTTAATCAATCTTTCTAAATGTAAATTGAATTTATATTTTAAATATAAAAATATTTTAAGATGTTTGATCTTAAAAATAATTATCTTAATTATGTTTAAAAAAAATTCAATTTAAATAGAGAATTTGAATTTAAGATTTAAGTTAAAATTGTGAAGTAATGTTAAAACTAAGTTCAATCCATATTGTAAATAAATAGGTTTGAAATTAGATAATTTAAAATGTTTAAATTTGGGAAATTTGTTCTAAATACTTTATTTCCAAAAATAAATTATAATTATGTAAACCAAATTGGACAAATTTGTCTTTAGGGTTAATAAAATTCGATTATTTCAAATAATTTATTTTTGAAGATGAATATGGTTAATTTATTATTTATATGAACTTAAGAGTACTTAATTTAAATATGATTTGTTAATAAATAAAGTTTAATTAAGAATAATGTTTTCATAATTAATTAAAGATCTTCTTTAATATTAGAAGTTAATTTGTTAATTGTTTAATTAATTTTAGATAATTAGTTAATTATTTATTTAAATTTATGTAATCACTTAATTATGAATTAATTAAGTATAATAACTTAATAAAGCAATTAATGGTTAATTCTGAATGTAATTAAGGCAGTTAATTACTTATGGAAGTAATTAATGGTAATTACTTATGGAGTAAGTAGTTGAAGTGATTATTGGTTAATCACTTAATTAAAGAATTGATCGATATAATTGTTTTAAAGATAATTAATTATGAAGTAATTAATTAAAAGGTTAAGGATTATTTACTAATGGAATTAATTATTTAAGAACGTAATTATGTAACGACCTGGAATTTTGAGCAATAACAATTTAATAATCTGTGTTAGTAACTTAACTGGTTTAATAATTTTCTTTGTAATTTTAATTTAAAACTGGTAAATTTATTCTTTTAAGGGTTAATAAATATTTAATCTGTTAATAGTAATCTGTATCTTTCTGACAATATAAATTTGATAAGAATTATTTTTCAAATCTAATAAAATTCTATTCTATTTATAATATATACATTTGATATATATTGTGAATAGGAGATCTTTTGTTTCAAATTTAAAGATGAATTTTCAAGTTGTAATATATATGTATGTATATGTTATAATTTGAGTTATTTTGAAATTTATTTAATCCATTGATAATTTATAATGTATGAATATTGTAGATTGAAGCTTTGTTTAGAATCAATATTTTCAAAAGTTAATTTAAAGATTAATTCATTTGTTTTAAAAAAAATATAAGATAATTGTTGTTTTAAAAATATGATAGTTTAGAAAGGATTTAAATCAAAGTCTTATTTATGTTTTCTTTAAAGTGTTTAAATTTTAAATGGTTAAAAATGTATATGTATAAGTTTTAGATTTTAAATATATGTATAAGAATTGTTTGCATTTTTATTAGTATTAGAATATTTCTTTTAAAGGAAAACTTATATTTTAAATATGTAAATATATAAAGTTATAAATAAAATCTTTTAAAATAATCTCTAAAATTTAGAATAATTTGTAAACATAAGTAGTATGTAAATAAATTACAAAATTCACATTTACATAAATATAAGATATAATTATCTTTGTAATAAGGTTTTTAATACAATTATGCAAGAGTTTAACACATGTAAAGTTATTAAACAAATTAAATGACATTTGTGCAAATTAATAACAAGTGGCAATCATCTCATTTTAATTTTTAATAAATGTAAGAGAAGAAAACTAGTTTATTTTTCAAATACTCTTTCTTTGTTTTCATTTCTAATCTAAAATTTATGGAAACCTGAGATTTTAAAATTCAAAAAAAAAAATCTTCAACCTGCAAAGTGGAAACTAGCATTCAAATTTGCATTTCAAAGTAAAGTTTCATCCTGCAATAAAGTTCAAAAGTGAAATCAACAACTGCAAAATCTCTGCAATTCAAAAAACCTGCATGTCAAAATGAAATCTGCAACTTAATGGAAGTTCTACTTCAACCTGCAACTTAAAAGGGTTCAGAATCAAGTTCATCAGAAGTATCAACTTTTGAAATCAACAATTGGAAGCATGCAGATGGATTTTACAATAGTAATTAAAAGCTCTTTCAAAATTAAAGAATTCAAGCCTGGGATTAAAATTGCTGTTCCCTGCTCTGCATTTTTGAAAATCAGGTGAGTAAAGCATCTTTTAAAAACAGTTTTCGTATAACTTGTGATTGAATGATGATGCATGTTTAATCTATATGGATGTTATATGGAAATTCGTTTTAAATTGAAATGCATGTTGAATTAAAATATAGAATTGCCTGTAAAATTTAAAGAAATGGATACTGTGTTTACTAAAACAGTTCAAATCCTTCAAAAATCAATAACTTGATTTTGGATGTAAATTGGACATTGATTTGTAGATGAAAGTTATTTGTAATCAAGTGATTTATCTTCTAAAAATAGTTATAGAGTTTTGAATGAATGGGTTATTCATATTTTTTTAATTTACAGTGAAACTTAAACTTTGGTCAAAAATTAACTGCTTTAAAATCAAATTTGGATTGCATGCATGGAATTGTGATGAAAAATCATGATTTTTAACACTGGTATCATGATTTTTAGTTGTGTAAATAGGGAGAATTTGGGATTTATTCATAAATTGGGTTTTGGTGAATTATCAAAGATTCAGGTGATGATGGTAGCTAGGATTTTGACCGAAGTTTGTATATAGGCTATAGATCATGGGAAAAATACAGATTAATTTTCAAAGTTGTGGATTGATGGTAATAAATGAAACTAGGGTTTAAGCTTGTGGGTTGTTCGGCTTGGTTGCCGAAGTATTTTCGTCTTGAGTAGCGAATCGAGTTCGATCGCGTTTTTGAAGAATGAAGCTTGAGTCATCGTGTTCGTTTGTGAAGTTGCCGGAGTTTATGGCGGCGAGTTCGTCGTTGGCGGTGAGGTTTTTTTTGGTCGTGACTGTGCTGTTGTTCGAGACTTTTGGGTTCGAATTTCGGTTCGAACGACAATTATTGGTTCTGGGTGCATTATCGTGCTCGTAGGTGAAGAAGTGACCAACGTGGGTGGTCGCGATGAACGTGGGTGGCCGAAAATTTTTGGGCACGTGCACCGTGCATTCGTGTACGCTGGAAATCTTGTTTGGGGAGAAGACGAGTTTTTGTCTTGGGTTGATTCTCGCGTTATGCTCGTGTGCGACTCGAAGAGGGGAGGCGCTGTGTTGTCTCGGGTGGTACGCGTGAAACTGCCGTGCTTACCTCGAGTTTTAGGGTGTTTGTCTCGAGCTATTAGGTGTAGTGTTTCTGGTTGTACTGTAATGAAATAAGTGCAGGTTATCTTGGAGTAATTAAAGAATAAGTTTTATCTTAAACAAGTCTTTTAAAAAGCAAAACGAATTTCCAAAATTTAAAATTTGTTTGTATTGAAATTAAGATTAATCAAACTTTAAAATGTAAATTGAATTTACTTTCAAATCTTAAAAAGTTTGAGATGATTTCTTTGAAATAATTTTACTTAATTTAAGTTTGAATTTTAGTTTAAAAAGAGTGTTTGAATTAAATCATTAAATCTAAAATTTTAAAGTAAATTTAAAAAGTTAATGTTTTAAAACAAGATTTTAAATTATATTGAAAGGTAAGTTTAAATTAGATAATTAAAATGATTTAAATCTCAAATTGATGCTTACTTTTCAGATAAAAGTTTAAGTTATAATATTGTAAATCAAATAGATTGTTTTGAGTTATTAAAACTTGATTAAATTCAAATAATCTATTTATGGAAATAAATAAGATTAGATTATTTAGATATAAATTGATGAATACTTAATAATTTGATATTATGTAAAAGATTAATTAAGAATAATGTTATCTTAATTAATTAATAATTTTTAAATCTAGGAAGTTAGTTAATTAATTGTTTAATTAATTTTAAATAATTAGTTAATTATTTATTAAATTTTAAATAATCACTTAATTATGGATTAATTAAGTATAATTACTTGATAAAGTAATTAATGATGAATTGTTGAATGTAATTAAGGAAGTTAATTTCTTACGGAAGTAATTAATGATAATTACTCATGAAATAATTAGTTGAAGTGATTATTGGTTAAACACTTAATGATATCAATTAAAGAATTGATTAATATAATTGTTGAAGTTAATTAATTATGAAGTGATTAATTAATTAAAGAATTAAGAATTTTTTAATGATGAAGTTAATTGTTTGTTAAGTAATTAATTAAGAAAGTAATTAAGATTCATTAATGAAAGTAATTAGAGATAATTACTTATTAAGTAATTAAGAGTTAATTACTTAGTTAATTTTAGCTAACCAATTAATGTGATTGATTAATTAATTAATTAATGAAATTAATTTAAGATTAATTACTAAGGGTAATTAATTAAAATGTAATTAATTAATTTAGTAATTAAATAAGGATTAATTGTTAATTTAAATTGGTTAATAATTACTTAATGAAGTAATTAAAGATTAATTAATTGAATTAATTAATCAAGGATTAATATAATTAAATTAGAAATTAATTAATTGAGAACATAATTAATTTAGTTAAGTAATTACAAATTGTTAATTACTAATTATGATTTTATTAGTTGATTAATTATAAGTTAATTATTTAATTAAAATTAATTAATAAGGATCATTAATTAATATTAATCAAGGTTGATTAATAAAAGTAATTAATTTAAGTGTGATTAATTAATTGTAATTAATTAAGAATTAATGTAATTAATTATAGTTAATTAATGAATGATCATTAATTATTGTAATTAATGATAGTTATTAAAGGTTAATTACTGAATATGGTTAAAGATAATTACTTGAATGTAGTTAAAGGATAGTTAATCAAGGAAGATTAATTGGGAAAGATCATTAGAGATGATTAATTTATTTATTTGGAATAAATAAATGAAGAAGGATTCAAGTAATCCAATTGATTAGAATTAATCAATTCTGTTATGGATGAATGATTGATATTGAATGATTGGTTGATATTGGATGTTTGATATTGGCTTGATGCTGAATGATTTGGATATATCTGTTATATGATGCTGCTGTGTAAGATGAATGTCGTTATGAATTATCTATTGTGATAATATGATTCATCTATTTGTTTATATATCATCCTGAATATAAGTTAAATTGTTTAAACCCTTAAGTACAACTTGGACATTAAAATGGCGTTTGGTTTCGGTGAGACCGGGATCGGGTTTCCATATTTGGAATCTGAAAACCACATCGATTCTAATTAAACGTTAGGTCGTTAATCCAAGTGGAGCTAGTGAAGACTCGAGGTGTAAGGGCTATACGTCAGTATAACTCTGTGGGTGATTCCGTAATGAGTTTGACGGAATAGTGCTTATAGATTCTAGATGGCGAGTCAGATTGCAAGGGCTATGGTCGTTGACTCTGAGGGTGATTCCAATAATGAGTGCAACGAAATAGTGCCTTCGGTTTCGTTCGAACCCGGAATGAACTTGTATGGATTGAATGCTTTCAGAACATCGTCAGGTGGACGATGAGCATTCTAAGATAAATATGTTCTATAAAGGTAATCGTAACCTCAAGCCTCGTCAACCGAGAATGGCTAAAACAGGGGAGGTGCAGCAAGGCTTCGTGGGTAGCTCCCACTGGAGAGCAAGATTTTCCCCTGTCTAGAGGTCCCTTTCTATTTCGGCTTAGTGTGTGGTTGGTCGCGCCAACTACGGGGTGGTCTTGTTCGAGATTGTCCACTAAGGGATGGTTCCGGCCTTGTGTTGCAGGGGAGTGGGAGTACTCCTCGGTACGTTGATCTAGGCCACGTACTGTGATGGGTGGTACCCCAGTAGCCCTGCCATTGATGGAAACCCATTCTTCCTACGAGACCCTACGGTTTTGATTGTATTACCCACTTTTGTGGCAGTAGTTGGAATTTAATCATGTAACAATTTCGGCTATTTCTTATTTACTTGAAAACCCTAGACACTATTAGAATATCACTGGATTTCCTATCAAATGTTTTGGTTAGCGTAAGGTAAAAACTTTTCCATGTTTATGTGTGGGAAGTCTTACGTGATACCTTTTCTTTTCAAAGGTTTTCTAAAGTTAAGCAATTTTAACCCGTTTACTCACACCAGACCCTGTCTGACCCGAGTGTTTATTTTCTGTTTTATTAAACTCTTGGGTACTCATATTATGTATGAGTAGTCAAGTGATCAGGTTAGCTTGACGAATTCTGGAGGAGATATGGAGCAGGAGAATTCGACGTATAGATAAATATTGATTCCGATGTGTTTGTTATGTCTGTATCTTGTATACTTAAGTTGAATAGTTAGACAGAAGTTTATAACTGTCTAATATCTGTTGATTAAGTTGTGTACTCTGATGTAATGAGATACTATGTAATATTTTATGAGATATATTATATTTTATTCATTCCGCTGTGAGTTCTCTGATGTTGTTTGTGTTCTTCTTTCTCTTTCTATTCTTCTTCTATCCCTTTCTTTCTTAAAGATGACGCGATTTTCTAGGAGTAGAAAGTCAGGTCGTCTCATTTGGTATCAGAGCATTAGGCTGAGTGAATACCTAGGCTCTGTAAGTAGTATCTTTCTTGAGAGAGCGTACTTGTAATTTTTATATATATCTATATTTATGTATATATATATATCTACCTAATCTGTTGGGTCATCTGTTCGGATTTTCCAACATAAGTTATAGAGGTGGATGGATGGAGTAGTGGGGTGTGTGTGTAACACGACTTCCACTAATGGAAGAGGTTCCATATGTTGAGGTTGGAAGTATTTGTCGAGACTGTAGACCTAATAACGTCTCGAGTAAGATTTGTAGTTTGGATTTCGCTCAGGTAAGCAAATTATCCTTGTGTTTGGATTTGTCGGAAGTGCAGAAATAAGTAATGATATCTTGATAACTGCGTGATGAGATGCAGTATCCTTGGATTTTTTCTGAAGGTGTTTTCTTTTGAAGCAGTTTTAGAAATGGTTGAGGAGCAGTCTTTACCTGCCTCAGGGGAGATTCGTCTGTGTATAAGTTGTTTGGATCTTTAGTAAGGAGTTGGCTGTTTGGGATATGAGACTAAGGTCTATAAGTGTTTTGCTTTGGCATGGTCTCATTGTTATTCCTTAAGGTAAGCGAGTTATGGATGTTTGGCTTGGATTTGGAGCCCGAGTTTCTTTTGGGATGTCTACCATCTTGAAGGTCTTTTGTGTGGTTTGTTGATGGTTTTGGTTTTGGAGAAGCATTTGGATTTGAAGTCTTTGGTTAGCCGTGGTAGCAGTGCAACTCGAAGTGTTTGGTGTGCTGACGAGGAGATCTTTTGACTTCGTAGTATCATCAAGGTAGAGTTTGGAAGCAGCAGTGTGGCTTGTTTCTCCGATGGTTCTGGATTGGTTCTTCTTTCAGCAGTCTGGCAGTCGGTGAATGTTTTCTTGAAGGGTTAACCTGGTTTCGAAAAGCTTAAGGCTGTTCTAATTGGTAAAGAGAGGACAGTTTGTTTGGAATTCGAACTAGGTAGGATCGCAAAAGTGACTTGCGATTAGTTGGGAATTTTCTTAGGCTATCTTGGGTGATCTGTGTTGAGACTGAGAGTTCTCATGTGGATAGGAGCTGCTGGAGTAATCTGAAGTTTGTCTGCATCTGGAGTTGAGTTCTATATTGTTTTGGTTCCAAAAGCAATTTTGGTAGTTAGCCTGATAGTTGGGTGGTTCTTGGAGAAAGGAGAGTTGGTATAGCAGCTCAGAGTTATTTTTGGAATTGGAATTGGACTGATCTAACTCATGAATTGGATTCTATTATAAGGTTGTGTGACTGAGTCAGATAAGTCACTCAGATTTTTATGGATTTGATGAACAAGTTCCCGGGTATATTGGATAAGTTTGTATTCATGTTCATCAGTAGTACTCTCATCTATTTCAGAATCAGAGTTGTGCAGCGGAAGCGAGGTAGCATCTGTGCAAGGAAAGAAGCAAGTTCTGTTTGTTTTTGCTTGAGTAATAGAGCTTGAGTTCTGGATTTCGATGGATTTTGGAAGACTTTTCCATTGAATAAGATCCATAGACTGTTTTGCTTTGGTCTAGTTGTTTCTGGAAGTATCAGCATAGGTTGAGATGATCAGGAATAAGCTTGGCAGCCTTGGATTGTCTGTTAAATTGCAGATATGAGATAAGAAGTTTGGTATTTGAAGTTGGAGACTTCAGTGTTGTTAGATTTCTCTGGTTAAGAGAACATTAATTGAATAAGATTGGTTGGATAGTGCTGAGGCATTTGAGGATTTCTTATCTGTGTTTTGATAGGATGAGATTGAATTGCCAGTTTGGATAGCTGAAATTCATTGTGTATCACGTATCTCTGAGGGAATACGTGTATGATTCATCAATTGGTTGTTGAATCTGTAGTTTAGTTGGAGTTGGATGTTGAGCTAGATTTGAGAGTAGTCTGATGTTCTGTTCAGATTTTGGATCTAGAGATGAGTGGAGCTCTGCATTTTGGTTGTGTAGTTAGTTTGTTGGCTTTTGTAGAGCGAGTCTCCCTGTGATTTATACTTGGGAAACTCGAGATAGCATTAGAGATTTATTCTGATTTGTGTCAAAATAATTAGTTAAGTTTGTTTGTTTGAATTGATTGCTATGGAGGTTAGTAACTGGTGTTAGGAATGCTTTGCTGATTGAAATTAAAATCTGTATTGAATTATTAATTTACCTTTGCTTTTAAATTTCGGGGACGAAATTCTTTTAAGGGGGGAGGATTGTAACGACTCGGAATTTTAAGCAATAACAATTTAATAATCTGTGTTAATAACTTAACTGGTTTGATAATTTTCTTTGTAATTTTAATTTAAAACTGGTAAATTTATTCTTTTAAGGGTTAATAAATATTTAATCTGTTAATAGTAATCAATATCTTTCTGACAATTTAAATTTGATAAGAATTATTTTTCAAATCTAATAAAATTCTATTCTATTTATAATATATACATTTGATATATATTGTGAATAGGAGATCTTTTGTTTCAAATTTAAAGATGAATTTTCAAATTGTAATATATATGTATGTATATGTTATAATTCGAGTTATTTTGAAATTTATTTAATCCATTGATAATTTATAATGTATGAATATTGTAGATTGAAGCTTTGTTTAGAATCAATATTTTCAAAAGTTAATTTAAAGATTAATTCATTTATTTTAAAAAATATATAAGATAATTGTTGTTTTAAAAATATGATAGTTTAGAAAGGATTTAAATCAAAATCTTATTTATGTTTTCTTTAAAGTGTTGGGAAACTCGAGATAGTATTAGAGATTTATTCTGATTTGTGTCAGAATAATTAGTTAAGTTTGTTGGTTTATTTGACTGCTATGGATGTTAGTAACTGGTTGTTAAGTATGCTTTGCTATTTGAAATTAAAATATGTACTGGTTTATTAAATTGCCTTTGCTTTTAAATTTCAGGGACGAAATTCTTTTAAGGGGGGCGGATTGTAACGACCTGGAATTTTGAGCAATACAAATTTAATAATCTGTATAAATGATTAGATTGGTTTCATAATTTTCTTTATAATTTTAATTTAAACTGATAAATTTATTCTTTTATGGTTAATAAATATTTAATCTGATAATTGTAATTTATATCTTTCTAACAATTTAAATTTGATAAGAATTGTTTTTCAAAGCTAATCAGATTTTATTCTGTTTATAATATATACATTTGATATATATTGTGAATAGGATATCTTCTGTTTTAATTAAAGATTAATTTTCAAATTGTAACATATATGTATGTATATGCTATAGTTTGATATTGTTTTGAAATTTAATTTTTATCCATTAATAATTTATATATGAATGAATATTGTAACTTAAGGCTTTGTTTAGAAATTTTATTTTCAAAAGTTAATTTAGTTTAATTTGTTTTCAAATATAAGATGGATATTTATTTTAAATATGATAGTTTATAAAGGAAATTTATCAATATTCTATTTTTGTTTTCTTTAAAATGTTCAAATTAAATTGGTTATAAATGAATATGTATAATGTTTAGGTATAATGTTTAGGTTTTAATACATATATAGGAATTATTTGAATTTTTATTAGTTTAGAATATTTTCTTTAAAAAGGTAAGCTTATATTTATCTATAAAGTAAATCAACATGTGAGTTTTTATTTACATTTAAACAAAGTAAAATTTATCAAAAAGAGGCTTTATAACATGTGTAACCATATAAACATATATAAGCACTTATTAATTAAGAGAATGAAGCAAGTTAGCTTTCTATTAACATTTAAATTAAATAAAAATCTAGTTAAAGATACTTAAAACATGTGTTCTCATCTTAACTCACTTATGTAACACATGTAAGGGATTTAGGCAATATGGAGGACAAATGTAACTTTAAAATAACAAGTGTCTTCTTTTTAAAAATTCACTTTCTTTAATTTTTATTAAATCAAAAATTAAGTTCATTAAACATATTTTCATCCATTATTTCTCAACTGATAAAAGATAATGTTAAGTTGAAACTAAAAAGCAAAATTTAGATTCCACAAAGAAAATCAAAAACCTGAAACTGCAAATTCAACCTGTTATTCAAATGAAGAAAAATCTGCAACCTACAATTCAGTTCAACCTACAACCAAAATGGAGTTATCTGCAAGTTCAACATTTTTTTTCATCAATTAAAGCATGCATGCAAAGTTTTTCTTCAACAATCAAAGTCATTTTCCAAATTTAAAGTTATTCAAACCTGGGTAAAGAAAACCTGCTCTGCATATTCTAGAAAGGTGGGTAAATGTATTTTTAAAAACAGTTTAACCTAATGCATGTGTTAATCTTTGAATTGATATTAGTAATTCATGAAAATTACTCAATATTATGTTATTGAATTAAATAGAGAAGTTTATATATAGGAGTAAAAACCAGTGTATGTATGTAAACACCATGTTTCTATTCAGACCAGGATCTGTTTCAAAAATTTAAAACTCCCAATAACATCATCAGTTGTCTTTGATGATTATATGAATGTTGTATGTTAATGTTTGATAGAAATTTTAAAAATAGTTTCTAAAAATTTTTTTGTTGTTGTTTAAAATGTACAAATAATTTTTAGAATTGGAAAACACAGTAAAACTAAGGTTTTTGTTAAAACCCAACTGTTTTAAATTTTAAATTGAATTACATGCATGTAATCTGGATGTAAAATCATGAATTTAGATACAAAGTATGTAATTTATAGTTTAGTAATTCATTCGAAATTTGGGTTTGAATGTATTAGGAGTTTTTGTGAACTGCAGTTGATTTACTTGATAAATTAAGTTGATAATTGGATTGAAGCTTGTGTGAATGTTATAGATTGAGGGAAAATTACAATTGGAATTTTCTATTGTGTGAATTTTTTAGAATTAAGCAAACTAGGGTTTTGCAGTGAGTTTCGTTTGCTTTGGGTACTGTGACATTTGCATCATAGATAATGGATCGAGTACGTTCGCGACAGAGGGAAATGGTGTTCTGCGGTATAGCGACTCGATGGTGAGGGCGGCCGCGGCTTAACAGTGACGTGATGTTGGTCGTGGGTGATTTTGTGGAAGGTGGGTTGTTGCAGTTTCGAGCGTGATGGGTCACTTTTCGATTCGATGTTGCTAGGATGGATCTGGGTATGGGATCGTGCTCGCGAAAGGTTTTGGGACTATGGAGGATCGTCGCAATGGACGATGGAGGTCGGCGGTAGGGGGTGCATATGCACTGTGTCCCGTGCACAGTTGGGGTTGGGGAAAAGGATTTGGGGAAGGACTCGAAGTCGTGTTGAGTTGGATTGCTTCGAGTCTTGCTCGAGTTCTTTTGTGGTTTTACTCGGGTTTGACCCGAGACTTTCGGCAATGATAGTTTAATGCTCTAGTTTTTTATATAAAAAAATATAAGTTGCAAACTGAATATGCTATTCTTAGTAAATAAATCAAATTTAGCTTTATAAAAGAAAAAGAATTTTCAAGTTAAAAACTTGTTTCTTAGAAGAAAGATTAATCAATCTTTCTAAATGTAAATTGAATTTATATTTTAAATATAAAAATATTTTAAGATGTTTGATCTTAAAAATAATTATCTTAATTATGTTTAAAAAAAATTCAATTTAAATAGAGAATTTGAATTTAAGATTTAAGTTAAAATTGTGAAGTAATGTTAAAACTAAGTTCAATCCATATTGTAAATAAATAGGTTTGAAATTAGATAATTTAAAATGTTTAAATTTGGTACTTATGGAGTAAGTAGTTGAAGTGATTATTGGTTAATCACTTAATTAAAGAATTGATCGATATAATTGTTTTAAAGATAATTAATTATGAAGTAATTAATTAAAAGGTTAAGGATTATTTACTAATGGAATTAATTATTTAAGAACGTAATTATGTAACGACCTGGAATTTTGAGCAATAACAATTTAATAATCTGTGTTAGTAACTTAACTGGTTTAATAATTTTCTTTGTAATTTTAATTTAAAACTGGTAAATTTATTCTTTTAAGGGTTAATAAATATTTAATCTGTTAATGGTAATCTGTATCTTTCTGACAATATAAATTTGATAAGAATTATTTTTCAAATCTAATAAAATTCTATTCTATTTATAATATATACATTTGATATATATTGTGAATAGGAGATCTTTTGTTTCAAATTTAAAGATGAATTTTATAGTTGTAATATATATGTATGTATATGTTATAATTTGAGTTATTTTGAAATTTATTTAATCCATTGATAATTTATAATGTATAAATATTGTAGATTGAAGCTTTGTTTAGAATCAATATTTTCAAAAGTTAATTTAAAGATTAATTCATTTGTTTTAAAAAAAATATAAGATAATTGTTGTTTTAAAAATATGATAGTTTAGAAAGGATTTAAATCAAAGTCTTATTTATGTTTTCTTTAAAGTGTTTAAATTTTAAATGGTTAAAAATGTATATGTATAAGTTTTAGATTTTAAATATATGTATAAGAATTGTTTGCATTTTTATTAGTATTAGAATATTTCTTTTAAAGGAAAACTTATATTTTAAATATGTAAATATATAAAGTTATAAATAAAATCTTTTAAAATAATCTCTAAAATTTAGAATAATTTGTAAACATAAGTAGTATGTAAATAAATTACAAAATTCACATTTACATAAATATAAGATATAATTATCTTTGTAATAAGGTTTTTAATACAATTATGCAAGAGTTTAACACATGTAAAGTTATTAAACAAATTAAATGACATTTGTGCAAATTAATAACAAGTGGCAATCATCTCATTTTAATTTTTAATAAATGTAAGAGAAGAAAATTAGTTTATTTTTCAAATACTCTTTCTTTGTTTTCATTTCTAATCTAAAATTTATGGAAACCTGAGATTTTAAAATTCAAAAAAAAAAAATCTTCAACCTGCAATGTAACGACCCGTATTTTACGTGTCGATGGATCGTAGAATTTACAGGTCGTTAGTGTTGTTTGTGGTGTTCCTAGCCTGAGTCGTATAAGGAGATAACTCGTGTGGTTAGTGTTGAGTCGTGACCGACTCATAGGCATTGCCGAGTTAAGGGTTGAGTCGTGACCGACTCATAGGATAGGTCGTGTACAAGTTACGACTCATAGGATGGAAGGCTTGGGAGTTAGGTCGTTTGAAGGATAGGTCGTAGGTAGGGGTGAGCGACCTAAGGAGCTAACGGGTTAGGATGTTAATGTGTTGAGAGTTAGGTCGGTTGAGCGACCTAGGATAGAGGAACGACCTAAGAAAGTGACCGACCTAGTGGAGAGCGACCTAAGAGGGGGTAGCGACCTAAAGGTTAGGCGACTTAGAGATGGACCGACCCAGGAAAGTAGCCGACTTAGGGTTTAGAGAGGCATGCTTGAGTCGTTGGTAGATGAGTCGTTAGGTCGCTAGCGCGACCTAAAGGAAATAGGTTGAGTCGTGAGTCGGCTATGTTGTTAGGTCGTAGCATGATAGGTCGGCAACGACCTAAGTTAGGTCGGAGGCTTTTGTATTGTGTGTTTGTTAGGTCGTTGGGGACATAGGTCGGCAGGGGTTTGAGTCGGCACTGGTATTAAGTCGTAAGTCGGCATGGTGGTTAAGTCGTCATACGACTTAGGACTTGGGATATGCGGCCTGTGTTTTAGGTTATGTCTGGGTTGTGTCGTAGGTCGTTAAGGTTATAAGTCGTTAGGTCGGCCTTGGGCTTAAGTCGGCCTTGTTTGTTAGGTCGCAGGGGGTTTAGGTCGTGAGACCCTGTGTGTTTGGATAAGCCGTAGGTCGCTAGGGCGGGCTGGTTTTAGGTCGTAGGTCGTTGGAGTGTTAGGTCGGGGACGACCTAAAGGGCGACGACCTAAGGGTTGTTCAGCCTATAAATAGAGGGGTTTGGCTCACTTTTTGGCACCAGTTTTTGAAGCGACGAAGTGCTGCCATTTTGGGAACTCGACTACAACATTTCTTCATCTTCTTTTCTCCATTCCAATCTAATTCTAACATCCATCCAAGATCGAAGATCGAGATCGAAGATCCAAGTGCCAAAGTTGAAGATCTTCATCCGTTCGAGCTAGAATTCATCGATTGGAGCGAGATATTGCCGGATCAAACCTTGATCTTCGCTGTCCAGATCTGAAGTGTGTAGTTTTTGTAGTGTTTGGGTGATTTGGTGAGTGGTAGTTATCTCTCACGCGGATCCAAAGGAGTATATTGGATTGGTGGCATGTTTGGGTGTTAAAGTTAGAGATTTCATGCATTTTTCTTAGATCGAAGTCTAGATCCATGGTTTTTTTTGAAGATGTTTACTTATGCAAGTTTGTTTAATAAGTATTAGAGACAAAACCCATGTTTTATATTTGATAGATCTATGCTAAAAACTATGGTTTCACATATGTTGGACTTTTGCTCACTTATTTACGAAATTGCCATTATAGTTGATATTGCTTATATTGCTTGTTAGATCTTGTTTGAATGATTGATATTTGAATGTATGATTGATTTGATTGTTTCCAAGTTAGCTAGTAGTTGATTTGGAACAAGAGGATGGAAGAGGATTCAAAAGCTATGGAAGAAGGCTCTTGAATGGTGAAAGCTGCTTAAGGCATATGTAGCGGATGTTGAAGCTCATATGTATAGATTGGATGATGTTGAGATGGGACTTTGCCATGATTTGATGAGGCAAACCATGTTGTTGAGATGAGACTTTGCTTTGATGCGATGAAGCGAAGTATGATGTGAGTCTTGGCTTAATCCAAGCAGGGATCATTCCAAGCATGTTGATAACTTGAAGAGTAGTTCAAGTTGGTTGATAATGGATTGTTCAAGAGGTAGCTTGAGCTTGTATGAGGATAGTCGTCAAGAAGGATGGCTAGGAGGCTTGGATCTCGTCGTTGTTGAAGGTTCTAGCATGCTCAAAAGCAAGAGTACATGGGGCGCCCATAACGACTACAGGTAGGTAGTCGGGACACCCAAAAGACTACAGGTAGGTAGTTGAGTACTCTGGGCAAAGTAGATAAGTCCTAGGCACAAGGCAGTGTGCGGAGTTATGGTTAGAACCGGGGTTACCATTAGCCCTTGACAGATGGTCATTCAACTAACGGTGGAATCAAGGCAAAGTTAACAGTGATAGCCAGAGTCATGGATGTTTGGTTGTATCATCATTCGGTCTCAAGAGCGGTGTTTTCTGGGTGCTTATCTGATCTTGGTTTAGGCCTTGGGGGTTTGTATTTGGAAAACATCGACCTTGACTCGAGTGATAATTACTTTACTTTAATTGCCTGCTGTGTTATGCCTGCTTCTCCTTAGTGTGTGTCTGGGGGCTATCACTGTAGAAAGAGGTGGAGTGGGATGGTTTGGTTCCTATTCCTTTTATCCTTTATGCTCTTTTGGTATGTTTGATAGTTAATTTACTGCTCACTAAGACTTTGTCTGACTCAAGGTTTTATGTCTCCTCTTATTACCTTGGGCTGTTCATCCATGTTTGGGATGGGCAGACTAGGTAGCAGGTGACAGGTGCTGCGCTAGGAGTTCTACGCTGAAGATGACGAAGACGAGCAGGAGGCTTTGCATATTGTTTTCTTACTATATGTACTGGGTATCCGCTGCAGTATTTGGTTGAGTGATTTGTAGTGAGGCTTTCATGTATGGATTTGAGTAGATGATTGTATAAAACTACTGTGATGCTTATATGATGATGTTCTGTTCTATGGAGCTTCACTATATTATATTTCTCTATTGTATTTTATCCATGCGCTGTGAGTTGTACGATAGAGATTCTTTCGATTTTTATTTTACCCTGACTACCGTCCATGGCTGCCTGGCACACCTTTCAGCGCACTATTCTCTTGTTTTGGTGCAGGAGTCATGGGCGGTCGTCACATTTGGTATCAGAGCTTTGGTTAATCGATTTCAGCCAACGCTCGCTGACGTAACTACGTATGAGAGACGTAATTGTATTTTGATGGATGATTACTATATATAATATAGTAGCCTAGAAGGATTTGAACTCCTTATGCAGTTGTTTCTTAAGGTGTTCTAATCATTCTTATTACAGATATTAAGGATGAGTCGAAGAGGGAGACCAGCTGCAAGGGAAAGCCGTGCTGATGAAGGAGCTGTTGATTATGGAACTATGTTCGAAGCGATGATGACTTCGATCATGAGAAGGATACCAGCTTCAGGATCATCAGTGGATGTGGGAGTTCAAGTTCAAGCTCCAAGACCGGTGGATTTTGCTAAGCTTTGCAAGGATTATACTTCTCTTGGAGGAAAAGCTTTCTTGGGGACGGAGTCGACTATTGAGGTGCAGAGATGGATTGATGCATGTCGAAGGATCTTTGGTGACTTAGGGATTGAGGATGCAACTAAGAGAAAGCTTGCATCGAGACAGCTTCAGGGAAGAGCTGCTGATTGGTGGAATTCTATCACCATTGATACCCCAGAAGAAGAGATTACTTGGGAGCAATTCCAAGTTAGATTTGAAGCCAAGTTCATCTCTACGGCTCAGAAGTCTGTTTTGTTCAAGAGGTTTGTAGAGCTCAAGCAAGGTGGGAGACCAGTTCTTGAGTATATTTCTGAGTTCGAAGCTTTGTCCAAGTATGCCAGATCGTACATTGATTCTCCCTATCAGAAGAATGAGAAGTTTGTGACTGGTCTGGATGCTTATCTTGGGAGGCAGTTAGTGGATCATTTGGACGATCCATTTGAGAAGCTTGTGGAGAAAGCCCTTAGGCATGAGAGTTTGTTTCCTAAGGAAAGTTCTGTTGTTGCTGTAACCAGGGAAGGATCTAAACCACACCAGAATGGCAATAAGAGGAGGAAGCAGCAGCAGCAGAAGGGTAAGGATGGCCAGAAGAAGCCGAAAGGCGAAGTGACTTGTTATAACTGCCAACAGAAGGGCCATCTTTACAAAGATTGTAAGAATCCCAAAGTGCCGGGAAAGTGTTACAACTGTGATAAGCTGGGACATATCAAGAAGGATTGTCCAGAACCGAGGAAAGATAGGCAGGTTGTGCAAGCCTATGCTTTGGGGGCTGTTCCATCGTCTTCGAAAGCTCCTACTGCTGAAGAGAAGGGGAAGAGTGTGGTGGTTCAAGGTACTCTTTCTATTTGTGGTGTTCCAGTTAGAGTGTTGTTTGATACTGGAGCGTCGCATTCTTTTGTTTGTGATGATTTGGTAAGCCGGTTAGGTATGAAACCGGATATTGTTGATAGGCCATTGGTTGTGACTAATCCGGTAGGGGGTTCGTCATGTTTGTGTATGTTATGTCGTGGTCTAGTTGTGTCGAGTCATGATTGCTCGTTTGTTTGTGATTGCTTTGTTCTGAACTTTGCGGGGTTCGGAATTATTTTGGGTATGGACTGGCTTAGGAAGTATGCGGCAAGGATTGATTGTGAGAGATTGGAGGTGACAGTCGGGAATGTGGAGGGGCGAAAGGTTGTGATACGATGTAAGCATGAAGAAGGCGTCTTCATGAGCTTCATGTATTCGCTGGTTGTTCCACGGGATGGACTGTCATCGATGCCAATAGTGAATGGATTTGAGGATGTCTTTGAGGAAGTCAAAGGGTTGCCGCCGCATAGGGAGATCGAGTTTCGTATCGATCTAGTTGAGGGAGCCAGACCTGTTGTGATGCCTCTTAGGCGGATGGCGCCGAGGGAGCAGCAAGAGCTGAAGGTGCAAGTTGATGACCTTTTGCAGAAAGGATTCATTCGGAGAAGTGTGTCCGAATGGGGTGCGCCAGTTGTGTTCGCAACCAAAGCGGATGGATCGTTGAGGTTGTGTGTGGATTATCGTGAGCTGAATAAGGTGACTAAGAAGAACAAGTATCCATTGCCGAGAATAGATGACTTGTTTGATCAGCTTCACGAGGCTAAGGTGTTTTCTCAGATGGATTTGGCAACGGGATTTCACCAGTTGAGAGTGGCAAAGGATAGTGTGCCGAAGACTGCTTTCAGGACACCATCCGGGTTTTATGAGTGGCTGGTAATGCCGTTTGGATTGACTAACGCGCCAGCATATTTTGTGGATCTTATGAATAGGGTATTCAGAGATCAGTTGAATAAGTTCGTGCTTGTGTTCGTGGATGATATTTTGGTTTACTCCAGAACCGAGGAAGAGCACAAGACGCACTTGAGGATTGTTTTGGAAATTTTGCGGAAACATCAGCTGAAGGCTAAGTTTTCGAAGTGTCACTTCTGGAAGAGTGAAGTGAGGTTCTTAGGCCATGTTATCTCTGGAAATGGAATAGCGGTTGACCCCGCTAAGGTGGCAGCGATCCAGGATTGGGTTAGACCTAAGAATGCATCTGATGTGAGAAGTTTTCTTGGATTAGCAGGATATTATCGTCGGTTTATCAAAGACTTTTCCAAGATAGCTGCACCGTTGACAGGATTGACGAAGAAGAACCAAGTGTTCAGATGGGATGATAAGTGTGAGCAAGCTTTCGTAATCCTGAAAGAACGACTGACAAGTGCTCCTGTTTTGACTATTCCGAGTGGGAATGATGAGATGGTGGTTTACACCGATGCATGTGGCACTGGACTAGGAGCGGTGCTAATGCAGAAGGATAAAGTTGTTGCGTATGCTAGTCGACAACTAAAGCCGCATGAAAGGAATTATCCGACTCATGATTTGGAGTTAGCGGCGATTGTGTTTGCTTTGAAGATGTGGAGACACTATCTATTGGGAGTTAGATTTGAGCTGTTTACAGATCATAAGTCGTTGAAGTATCTTTTCTCCCAAAAGGATTTGAATCTTCGACAGCAACGGTGGCTAGAGTTCTTAGCATCGTATGATTTTGGTATAGCCTATACTCCGGGAAAAGGTAACGCAGTAGCTGATGCGTTAAGTCGAAGACATGCAGGATTAGGAGCCATGTTTTCGGAATGGAAGAGTCTTGAGTATTTGGCTGGATTTGATTTCAGGCCTAGATGTGAATTGGAACCTGAGATGTTGGCAAACTTATCGATAAGGCCTACTCTTGTGGAAAGAATTGGTGAGAGGCAAAGGGGAGATGATAAGCTTGTCAAGATTTTCCGTGATTTGGAATCTGGGTTGGACCCAGAGAAGGATAAGGGATTCGAGGTCGATCGAGAGGGTTGGCTTCGAAAGCAAGGACGACTAGTTGTTCCCGATATTGATGGATTGAGAGATGAAGTTCTGAGGGAGAGTCATCACTCGAAGTTGACAATTCATCCAGGTGGAAATAAGATGTATCGGGATATGAAGAGAACCTACTACTGGGAAGGTATGAAGAAGGATGTTGGGAATTTTATTTCCAAGTGTATGAATTGCCAGTTGGTGAAAGCTGAGCAGAAGAAGCCCAGTGGATTGCTTCAGCCATTAGAGGTTCCTACATGGAAGTGGGAGCAAGTGTCGATGGACTTTATCGATGGTCTACCTAGGACAAGAGCAGGGAATGAAGGGATTTGGGTCATAGTAGATCGTTTGACCAAGAGTGCAAGGTTCATTCCTGTTCGATCGACTAGGACTGCATCGAAGTTGGTTGAATTATATGTGAAGTGGATAGTTCGTTTCCATGGTGTCCCGAAGAGTATAGTGAGCGATCGAGATCCATTGTTCACTAGTAGATTTTGGAAGAGCTTCCAGGAAGTTTTGGGAACTGAGTTGTGTTTGAGTACAGCTTATCACCCTCAAACAGATGGTCAGACTGAGAGAGTCAACCGAGTTTTGGAAGATCTTCTTAGAGCATGTGTTTTGGACTTCGGAGGATCATGGGAAGATCACCTTCATTTGGTGGAGTTTGCTTATAATAACAGTTATCAGTCGAGTATCGGTATGGCACCATATGAGGCATTATATGGAAGACCGTGTAACTCTCCGACATGTTGGTTGGAAACTGGAGAAAAGCTGATACTTGGGCCAGAGATGATTCGACAGACTTCAGATTGTATAGAGATCATTCGGCAACGAATGAAGGCAGCCCAAGATCGTCAGAAAAGTTATGCCGATAATCGTCGTAAGGATTTGGAATTCGACGTAGGTGATATGGTTTTTGTGAAGATTTCTCCTCTGAAGAGTGTCATTAGATTCGGGAAGAAAGGAAAGTTAACTCCGAGATTTGTTGGACCATTCCCGATTATCGAGCGAATTGGAAAGCTCGCTTATAGATTGGAGTTACCGGAAAAGATGGCGGGTGTGCACAGTGTTTTTCATGTATCTTATCTACGGAAGTATATGCACGACCCAACTACGGTGGTTTCTGCTGATAGCTGTGAAGACTTGGAGGTTGATCCAGTTGTTTCGAGACCTCGTAAGCCGCTTCGTATTGTTGAAACCGATACGAAACAGCTTAGGAGGAAAACGATTACGTTGCTCAAGGTACAATGGAGTGATGATGTTAACGACTGTACATGGGAGGAGGAAGAGAGGATGAAGGCAGCTCATCCCGGACTCTTCGAGGTATGGCCCTAAAGTGTCGTGACATCTCATGAATTTGTAGCTTGTTCTCAGTCTTAGAATTCTGCATGCTAGGTTAGAATTGGTTGCATGGTTTGTTGATTGCTTTGGATGGTAGGCATGCAGAATATCTTTGATTTCTGATTGTTTGCTTGGAATTTCGGGGGCGAAATTCCTAAGGGGGAGAGAATGTAACGACCCGTATTTTACGTGTCGATGGATCGTAGAATTTACAGGTCGTTAGTGTTGTTTGTGGTGTTCCTAGCCTGAGTCGTATAAGGAGATAACTCGTGTGGTTAGTGTTGAGTCGTGACCGACTCATAGGCATTGCCGAGTTAAGGGTTGAGTCGTGACCGACTCATAGGATAGGTCGTGTACAAGTTACGACTCATAGGATGGAAGGCTTGGGAGTTAGGTCGTTTGAAGGATAGGTCGTAGGTAGGGGTGAGCGACCTAAGGAGCTAACGGGTTAGGATGTTAATGTGTTGAGAGTTAGGTCGGTTGAGCGACCTAGGATAGAGGAACGACCTAAGAAAGTGACCGACCTAGTGGAGAGCGACCTAAGAGGGGGTAGCGACCTAAAGGTTAGGCGACTTAGAGATGGACCGACCCAGGAAAGTAGCCGACTTAGGGTTTAGAGAGGCATGCTTGAGTCGTTGGTAGATGAGTCGTTAGGTCGCTAGCGCGACCTAAAGGAAATAGGTTGAGTCGTGAGTCGGCTATGTTGTTAGGTCGTAGCATGATAGGTCGGCAACGACCTAAGTTAGGTCGGAGGCTTTTGTATTGTGTGTTTGTTAGGTCGTTGGGGACATAGGTCGGCAGGGGTTTGAGTCGGCACTGGTATTAAGTCGTAAGTCGGCATGGTGGTTAAGTCGTCATACGACTTAGGACTTGGGATATGCGGCCTGTGTTTTAGGTTATGTCTGGGTTGTGTCGTAGGTCGTTAAGGTTATAAGTCGTTAGGTCGGCCTTGGGCTTAAGTCGGCCTTGTTTGTTAGGTCGCAAGGGGTTTAGGTCGTGAGACCCTGTGTGTTTGGATAAGCCGTAGGTCGCTAGGGCGGGCTGGTTTTAGGTCGTAGGTCGTTGGAGTGTTAGGTCGGGGACGACCTAAAGGGCGACGACCTAAGGGTTGTTCAGCCTATAAATAGAGGGGTTTGGCTCACTTTTTGGCACCAGTTTTTGAAGCGACGAAGTGCTGCCATTTTGGGAACTCGACTACAACATTTCTTCATCTTCTTTTCTCCATTCCAATCTAATTCTAACATCCATCCAAGATCGAAGATCGAGATCGAAGATCCAAGTGCCAAAGTTGAAGATCTTCATCCGTTCGAGCTAGAATTCATCGATTGGAGCGAGATATTGCCGGATCAAACCTTGATCTTCGCTGTCCAGATCTGAAGTGTGTAGTTTTTGTAGTGTTTGGGTGATTTGGTGAGTGGTAGTTATCTCTCACGCGGATCCAAAGGAGTATATTGGATTGGTGGCATGTTTGGGTGTTAAAGTTAGAGATTTCATGCATTTTTCTTAGATCGAAGTCTAGATCCATGGTTTTTTTTGAAGATGTTTACTTATGCAAGTTTGTTTAATAAGTATTAGAGACAAAACCCATGTTTTATATTTGATAGATCTATGCTAAAAACTATGGTTTCACATATGTTGGACTTTTGCTCACTTATTTACGAAATTGCCATTATAGTTGATATTGCTTATATTGCTTGTTAGATCTTGTTTGAATGATTGATATTTGAATGTATGATTGATTTGATTGTTTCCAAGTTAGCTAGTAGTTGATTTGGAACAAGAGGATGGAAGAGGATTCAAAAGCTATGGAAGAAGGCTCTTGAATGGTGAAAGCTGCTTAAGGCATATGTAGCGGATGTTGAAGCTCATATGTATAGATTGGATGATGTTGAGATGGGACTTTGCCATGATTTGATGAGGCAAACCATGTTGTTGAGATGAGACTTTGCTTTGATGCGATGAAGCGAAGTATGATGTGAGTCTTGGCTTAATCCAAGCAGGGATCATTCCAAGCATGTTGATAACTTGAAGAGTAGTTCAAGTTGGTTGATAATGGATTGTTCAAGAGGTAGCTTGAGCTTGTATGAGGATAGTCGTCAAGAAGGATGGCTAGGAGGCTTGGATCTCGTCGTTGTTGAAGGTTCTAGCATGCTCAAAAGCAAGAGTACATGGGGCGCCCATAACGACTACAGGTAGGTAGTCGGGACACCCAAAAGACTACAGGTAGGTAGTTGAGTACTCTGGGCAAAGTAGATAAGTCCTAGGCACAAGGCAGTGTGCGGAGTTATGGTTAGAACCGGGGTTACCATTAGCCCTTGACAGATGGTCATTCAACTAACGGTGGAATCAAGGCAAAGTTAACAGTGATAGCCAGAGTCATGGATGTTTGGTTGTATCATCATTCGGTCTCAAGAGCGGTGTTTTCTGGGTGCTTATCTGATCTTGGTTTAGGCCTTGGGGGTTTGTATTTGGAAAACATCGACCTTGACTCGAGTGATAATTACTTTACTTTAATTGCCTGCTGTGTTATGCCTGCTTCTCCTTAGTGTGTGTCTGGGGGCTATCACTGTAGAAAGAGGTGGAGTGGGATGGTTTGGTTCCTATTCCTTTTATCCTTTATGCTCTTTTGGTATGTTTGATAGTTAATTTACTGCTCACTAAGACTTTGTCTGACTCAAGGTTTTATGTCTCCTCTTATTACCTTGGGCTGTTCATCCATGTTTGGGATGGGCAGACTAGGTAGCAGGTGACAGGTGCTGCGCTAGGAGTTCTACGCTGAAGATGACGAAGACGAGCAGGAGGCTTTGCATATTGTTTTCTTACTATATGTACTGGGTATCCGCTGCAGTATTTGGTTGAGTGATTTGTAGTGAGGCTTTCATGTATGGATTTGAGTAGATGATTGTATAAAACTACTGTGATGCTTATATGATGATGTTCTGTTCTATGGAGCTTCACTATATTATATTTCTCTATTGTATTTTATCCATGCGCTGTGAGTTGTACGATAGAGATTCTTTCGATTTTTATTTTACCCTGACTACCGTCCATGGCTGCCTGGCACACCTTTCAGCGCACTATTCTCTTGTTTTGGTGCAGGAGTCATGGGCGGTCGTCACATGCAAAGTGGAAACTAGCATTCAAATCTGCATTTCAAAGTAAAGTTTCAGCCTGCAATAAAGTTCAAAAGTGAAATCAACAACTGCAAAATCTCTGCAATTCAACAAACCTGCATGTCAAAATGAAATCTGCAACTTAATGGAAGTTCTACTTCAACCTGCAACTTAAAAGGGTTCAGGATCAAGTTCATCAGAAGTATCAACTTTTGAAATCAACAATTGGAAGCATGCAGATGGATTTTACAATAGTAATTAAAAGCTCTTTCAAAATTAAAGAATTCAAGCCTGGGATTAAAATTGCTGTTCCCTGCTCTGCATTTTTGAAAATCAGGTGAGTAAAGCATCTTTTAAAAACAGTTTTCGTATAACTTGTGATTGAATGATGATGCATGTTTAATCTATATGGATGTTATATGGAAATTCGTTTTAAATTGAAATGCATGTTGAATTAAAATATAGAATTGCCTGTAAAATTTAAAGAAATGGATACTGTGTTTACTAAAACAGTTCAAATCCTTCAAAAATCAATAACTTGATTTTGGATGTAAATTGGACATTGATTTGTAGATGAAAGTTATTTGTAATCAAGTGATTTATCTTCTAAAAATAGTTATAGAGTTTTGAATGAATGGGTTATTCATATTTTTTTAATTTACAGTGAAACTTAAACTTTGGTCAAAAATTAACTGCTTTAAAATCAAATTTGGATTGCATGCATGGAATTGTGATGAAAAATCATGATTTTTAACACTGGTATCATGATTTTTAGTTGTGTAAATAGGGAGAATTTGGGATTTATTCATAAATTGGGTTTTGGTGAATTATCAAAGATTCAGATGATGATGGTAGCTAGGATTTTGACCGAAGTTTGTATATAGGCTATAGATCATGGGAAAAATACAGATTAATTTTTCAAAGTTGTGGATTGATGGTAATAAATGAAACTAGGGTTTAAGCTTGTGGGTTGTTCGGCTTGGTTGCCGAAGTATTTTCGTCTTGAGTAGCGAATCGAGTTCGATCGCGTTTTTGAAGAATGAAGCTTGAGTCATCGTGTTCGTTTGTGAAGTTGCCGGAGTTTATGGCGGCGAGTTCGTCGTTGGTGGTGAGGTTTTTTTTGGTCGTGACTGTGCTGTTGTTCGAGACTTTTGGGTTCGAATTTCGGTTCGAACGACAATTATTGGTTCTGGGTGCATTATCGTGCTCGTAGGTGAAGAAGTGACCAACGTGGGTGGTCGCGATGAACGTGGGTGGCCGAAAATTTTTGGGCACGTGCACCGTGCATTCGTGTACGCTGGAAATCTTGTTTGGGGAGAAGACGAGTTTTTGTCTTGGGTTGATTCTCGCGTTATGCTCGTGTGCGACTCGAAGAGGGGAGGCGCTGTGTTGTCTCGGGTGGTACGCGTGAAACTGCCGTGCTTACCTCGAGTTTTAGGGTGTTTGTCTCGAGCTATTAGGTGTAGTGTTTCTGGTTGTACTGTAATGAAATAAGTGCAGGTTATCTTGGAGTAATTAAAGAATAAGTTTTATCTTAAACAAGTCTTTTAAAAAGCAAAAAGAATTTCCAAAATTTAAAATTTGTTTGTATTGAAATTAAGATTAATCAAACTTTAAAATGTAAATTGAATTTACTTTCAAATCTTAAAAAGTTTGAGATGATTTCTTTGAAATAATTTTACTTAATTTAAGTTTGAATTTTATTTTAAAAAGAGTGTTTGAATTAAATCATTAAATCTAAAATTTTAAAGTAAATTTAAGAAGTTAATGTTTTAAAACAAGATTTTAAATTATATTGAAAGGTAAGTTTAAATTAGATAATTAAAATGATTTAAATCTCAAATTGATGCTTACTTTTCAGATAAAAGTTTAAGTTATAATATTGTAAATCAAATAGATTGTTTTGAGTTATTAAAACTTGATTAAATTCAAATAATCTATTTATGGAAATAAATAAGATTAGATTATTTAGATATAAATTGATGAATACTTAATAATTTGATATTATGTAAAAGATTAATTAAGAATAATGTTATCTTAATTAATTAATAATTTTTAAATCTAGGAAGTTAGTTAATTAATTGTTTAATTAATTTTAAATAATTAGTTAATTATTTATTAAATTTTAAATAATCACTTAATTATGGATTAATTAAGTATAATTACTTGATAAAGTAATTAATGATGAATTGTTGAATGTAATTAAGGAAGTTAATTGCTTACGGAAGTAATTAATGATAATTACTCATGAAATAATTAGTTGAAGTGATTATTGGTTAAACACTTAATGATATCAATTAAAGAATTGATTAATATAATTGTTGAAGTTAATTAATTATGAAGTGATTAATTAATTAAAGAATTAAGAATTGTTTAATGATGAAGTTAATTGTTTGTTAAGTAATTAATTAAGAAAGTAATTAAGATTCATTAATGAAAGTAATTAGAGATAATTACTTATTAAGTAATTAAGAGTTAATTACTTAGTTAATTTTAGTTAACCAATTAATGTGATTGATTAATTAATTAATTAATGAAATTAATTTAAGATTAATTACTAAGGGTAATTAATTAAAATGTAATTAATTAATTTAGTAATTAAATAAGGATTAATTGTTAATTTAAATTGGTTAATAATTACTTAATGAAGTAATTAAAGATTAATTAATTGAATTAATTAATCAAGGATTAATATAATTAAATTAGAAATTAATTAATTGAGAACATAATTAATTTAGTTAAGTAATTACAAATTGTTAATTACTAATTATGATTTTATTAGTTGATTAATTATAAGTTAATTATTTAATTAAAATTAATTAATAAGGATCATTAATTAATATTAATCAAGGTTGATTAATAAAAGTAATTAATTTAAGTGTGATTAATTAATTGTAATTAATTAAGAATTAATGTAATTAATTATAGTTAATTAATGAATGATCATTAATTATTGTAATTAATGATAGTTATTAAAGGTTAATTACTGAATATGGTTAAAGATAATTACTTGAATGTAGTTAAAGGATAATTAATCAAGGAAGATTAATTGGGAAAGATCATTAGAGATGATTAATTTATTTATTTGGAATAAATAAATGAAGAAGGATTCAAGTAATCCAATTGATTAGAATTAATCAATTCTGTTATGGATGAATGATTGATATTGAATGATTGGTTGATATTGGATGTTTGATATTGGCTTGATGCTGAATGATTTGGATATATCTGTTATATGATGCTGCTGTGTAAGATGAATGTCGTTATGAATTATCTATTGTGATAATATGATTCATCTATTTGTTTATATATCATCCTGAATATAAGTTAAATTGTTTAAACCCTTAAGTACAACTTGGACATTAAAATGGCGTTTGGTTTCGGTGAGACCGGGATCGGGTTTCCATATTTGGAATCTGAAAACCACATCGATTCTAATTAAACGTTAGGTCGTTAATCCAAGTGGAGCTAGTGAAGACTCGAGGTGTAAGGGCTATACGTCAGTATAACTCTGTGGGTGATTCCGTAATGAGTTTGACAGAATAGTGCTTATAGATTCTAGATGGCGAGTCAGATTGCAAGGGCTATGGTCGTTGACTCTGAGGGTGATTCCAATAATGAGTGCAACGAAATAGTGCCTTCGGTTTCGTTCGAACCCGGAACGAACTTGTATGGATTGAATGCTTTCAGAACATCGTCAGGTGGACGATGAGCATTCTAAGATAAATATGTTCTATAAAGGTAATCGTAACCTCAAGCCTCGTCAACCGAGAATGGCTAAAACAGGGGAGGTGCAGCAAGGCTTCGTGGGTAGCTCCCACTGGAGAGCAAGATTTTCCCCTGTCTAGAGGTCCCTTTCTATTTCGGCTTAGTGTGTGGTTGGTCGTGCCAACTACGGGGTGGTCTTGTTTGAGATTGTCCACTAAGGGATGGTTCCGGCCTTGTGTTGCAGGGGAGTGGGAGTACTCCTCGGTACGTTGATCTAGGCCACGTACTGTGACGGGTGGTACCCCAGTAGCCCTGCCATTGATGGAAACCCATTCTTCCTACGAGACCCTACGGTTTTGATTGTATTACCCACTTTTGTGGCAGTAGTTGGAATTTAATCATGTAACAATTTCGGCTATTTCTTATTTACTTGAAAACCCTAGACACTATTAGAATATCACTGGATTTCCTATCAAATGTTTTGTTTAGCGTAAGGTAAAAACTTTTCCATGTTTATGTGTGGGAAGTCTTACGTGATACCTTTTCTTTTCAAAGGTTTTCTAAAGTTAAGCAATTTTAACCCGTTTACTCACACCAGACCCTGTCTGACCTGAGTGTTTATTTTCTGTTTTATTAAACTCTTGGGTACTCATATTATGTATGAGAAGTCAAGTGATCAGGTTAGCTTGACGAATTCTGGAGGAGATATGGAGCAGGAGAATTCGACGTATAGATAAATATTAATTCCGATGTGTTTGTTATGTCTGTATCTTGTATACTTAAGTTGAATAGTTAGACAGAAGTTTATAACTGTCTAATATCTATTGATTAAGTTGTGTACTCTGATGTAATGAGATACTATGTAATATTTTATGAGATATATTATATTTTATTCATTCCGCTGTGAGTTCTCTGATGTTGTTTGTGTTCTTCTTTCTCTTTCTATTCTTCTTCTATCCCTTTCTTTCTTAAAGATGACGCGATTTTCTAGGAGTAGAAAGTCGGGTCGTCTCATTTGGTATCAGAGCATTAGGCTGAGTGAATACCTAGGCTCTGTAAGTAGTATCTTTCTTGAGAGAGCGTACTTGTAATTTTTATATATATCTATATTTATATATATATATATATCTACCTAATCTGTTGGGTTATCTGTTCGGATTTTCCAACATAAGTTATAGAGGTGGATGGATGGAGTAGTGGGGTGTGTGTGTAACACGACTTCCACTAATGGAAGAGGTTCCATATGTTGAGGTTGGAAGTATTTGTCGAGACTGTAGACCTAATAACGTCTCGAGTAAGATTTGTAGTTTGGATTTCGCTCAGGTAAGCAAATTATCCTTGTGTTTGGATTTGTCGGAAGTGCAGAAATAAGTAATGATATCTTGATAACTGCGTGATGAGATGCAGTATCCTTGGATTTTTTCTGAAGGTGTTTTCTTTTGAAGCAGTTTTAGAAATGGTTGAGGAGCAGTCTTTACCTGCCTCAGGGGAGATTCGTCTGTGTATAAGTTGTTTGGATCTTTAGTAAGGAGTTGGCTGTTTGGGATATGAGACTAAGGTCTATAAGTGTTTTGCTTTGGCATGGTCTCATTGTTATTCCTTAAGGTAAGCGAGTTATGGATGTTTGGCTTGGATTTGGAGCCCGAGTTTCTTTTGGGATGTCTACCATCTTGAAGGTCTTTTGTGTGGTTTGTTGATGGTTTTGGTTTTGGAGAAGCATTTGGATTTGAAGTCTTTGGTTAGCCGTGGTAGCAGTGCAACTCGAAGTGTTTGGTGTGCTGACGAGGAGATCTTTTGACTTCGTAGTATCATCAAGGTAGAGTTTGGAAGCAGCAGTGTGGCTTGTTTCTCCGATGGTTCTGGATTGGTTCTTCTTTCAGCAGTCTGGCAGTCGGTGAATGTTTTCTTGAAGGGTTAACCTGGTTTCGAAAAGCTTAAGGCTGTTCTAATTGGTAAAGAGAGGACAGTTTGTTTGGAATTCGAACTAGGTAGGATCGCAAAAGTGACTTGCGATTAGTTGGGAATTTTCTTAGGCTATCTTGGGTGATCTGTGTTGAGACTGAGAGTTCTCATGTGGATAGGAGCTGCTGGAGTAATCTGAAGTTTGTCTGCATCTGGAGTTGAGTTCTATATTGTTTTGGTTCCAAAAGCAATTTTGGTAGTTAGCCTGATAGTTGGGTGGTTCTTGGAGAAAGGAGAGTTGGTATAGCAGCTCAGAGTTATTTTTGGAATTGGAATTGGACTGATCTAACTCATGAATTGGATTCTGTTATAAGGTTGTGTGACTGAGTCAGATAAGTCACTCAGATTTTTATGGATTTGATGAACAAGTTCCCGGGTATATTGGATAAGTTTGTATTCATGTTCATCAGCAGTACTCTCATCTATTTCAGAATCAGAGTTGTGCAGCGGAAGCGAGGTAGCATCTGTGCAAGGAAAGAAGCAAGTTCTGTTTGTTTTTGCTTGAGTAATAGAGCTTGAGTTCTGGATTTCGATGGATTTTTGAAGACTTTTCCATTGAATAAGATCCATAGACTGTTTTGCTTTGGTCTAGTTGTTTCTGGAAGTATCAGCATAGGTTGAGATGATCAGGAATAAGCTTGGCAGCCTTGGATTGTCTGTTAAATTGCAGATATGAGATAAGAAGTTTGGTATTTGAAGTTGGAGACTTCAGTGTTGTTAGATTTCTCTGGTTAAGAGAACATTAATTGAATAAGATTGGTTGGATAGTGCTGAGGCATTTGAGGATTTCTTATCTGTGTTTTGATAGGATGAGATTGAATTGCCAGTTTGGATAGCTGAAATTCATTGTGTATCACGTATCTCTGAGGGAATACGTGTATGATTCATCAATTGGTTGTTGAATCTGTAGTTTAGTTGGAGTTGGATGTTGAGCTAGATTTGAGAGTAGTCTGATGTTCTGTTCAGATTTTGGATCTAGAGATGAGTGGAGCTCTGCATTTTGGTTGTGTAGTTAGTTTGTTGGCTTTTGTAGAGCGAGTCTCCCTGTGATTTATACTTGGGAAACTCGAGATAGCATTAGAGATTTATTCTGATTTGTGTCAGAATAATTAGTTAAGTTTGTTTGTTTGAATTGATTGCTATGGAGGTTAGTAACTGGTGTTAGGAATGCTTTGCTTATTGAAATTAAAATCTATATTGAATTATTAATTTACCTTTGCTTTTAAATTTCGGGGACGAAATTCTTTTAAGGGGGGAGGATTGTAACGACTCGGAATTTTAAGCAATAACAATTTAATAATCTGTGTTAATAACTTAACTGGTTTGATAATTTTCTTTGTAATTTTAATTTAAAACTGGTAAATTTATTCTTTTAAGGGTTAATAAATATTTAATCTGTTAATAGTAATCAATATCTTTCTGACAATTTAAATTTGATTAGAATTATTTTTCAAATCTAATAAAATTCTATTCTATTTATAATATATACATTTGATATATATTGTGAATAGGAGATCTTTTGTTTCAAATTTAAAGATGAATTTTCAAATTGTAATATATATGTATGTATATGTTATAATTTGAGTTATTTTGAAATTTATTTAATCCATTGATAATTTATAATGTATGAATATTGTAGATTGAAGCTTTGTTTAGAATCAATATTTTCAAAAGTTAATTTAAAGATTAATTCATTTGTTTTAAAAAATATATAAGATAATTGTTGTTTTAAAAATATGATAGTTTAGAAAGGATTTAAATCAAAATCTTATTTATGTTTTCTTTAAAGTGTTTAAATTTTAAATGGTTAAAAATGTATATGTATAAGTTTTAGATTTTAAATATATGTATAAGAATTGTTTGCATTTTTATTAGTATTAAAATATTTCTTTTAAAGGAAAACTTATATTTTAAATATGTAAATATATAAAGTTATAAATAAAATCTTTTTAAAATAATCTCTAAAATTTAGAATAATTTGTAAACATAAGTAGTATGTAAATAAATGACAAAATTCACATTTACATAAATATAAGATATAATTATCTTTGTAATAAGGTTTTTAATACAATTATGCAAGAGTTTAACACATGTAAAGTTATTAAACAAATTAAATGACATTTGTGCAAATTAATAACAAGTGGCAATCATCTCATTTTAATTTTTAATAAATGTAAGAGAAGAAAACTAGTTTATTTTTCAAATACTCTTTCTTTATTTTCATTAATTATCTAAAATTTATGGAAACCTGAGATTTTTAAATTCAAAAAAAAAATCTTCAACCTGCGATTCAACTTCAATCTACAAATTCAAATCTGCATTTCTAAATTCATCTTCAACCTGCAAAGTGGAAACTAGCATTCAAATTTGCATTTCAAAGTAAAGTTTCAGCATGCAATAAAGTTCAAAATTGAAATCAACAACTGCAAAATCTCTGCAATTCAACAAACCTGCATGTCAAAATGAAATCTGCAACTTAATGGAAGTTCTACTTCAACCTGCAACTTAAAAGGGTTCAGGATCAAGTTCATCAGAAGTATCAACTTTTGAAATCAACAATTGGAAGCATGCAGATGGATTTTACAATAGTAATTAAAAGCTCTTTCAAAATTAAAGAATTCAAGCCTGGGATTAAAATTGTCGTTCCCTGCTCTGCATTTTTGAAAATGAGGTGAGTTAAGCATCTTTTAAAAACAGTTTTCGTATAACTTGTGATTGAATGATGATGCATGTTTAATCTATATGGATGTTATATGGAAATTCGTTTTAAATTAAAATGCATGTTGAATTAAAATATAGAATTGCCTGTAAAATTTAAAGAAATGGATACTGTGTTTACTAAAACAGTTCAAATCCTTCAAAAATCAATAACTTGATTTTGGATGTAAATTGGACATTGATTTGTAGATGAAAGTTATTAGTAATCAAGTGATTTATCTTCTAAAAATAGTTATAGAGTTTTGAATGAATGGGTTATTCATTTATTTTTTAATTTATAGTGAAACTTAAACTTTGGTCAAAAATTAACTGCTTTAAAATCAAATTTGGATTGCATGCATGGAATTGTGATGAAAAATCATGATTTTTAACACTGGTATCATGATTTTTAGTTGTGTAAATTGGGAGAATTTGGGGTTTATTCGTAAATTGGGTTTTGGTGAATTATCAAAGATTCAGATGATGATGGTAGCTAGGATTTTGACCGAAGTTTGTATATAGGCTATAGATCACGGGAAAAATATAGATTAATTTTTCAAAATTGTGGATTGATGGGAATAAATGAAACTAGGGTTTAGCTTGTGGGTTGTTCGGCTTGGTTGCCGAAGTATTTTCGTCTTGAGTGGCGAATCCAGTTCGATCGCGTTTGGGAAGAATGAAGCTTGAGATCATCATTTTCGTTTGTGAAGTTGCCGGAGTTTATGGCGGCGAGTTCGTCGTTGGCGGTGAGGTTTTTTTTGGTCATGACTGTGCTGTTGTTCGAGACTTTTGGGTTCGAATTTCGATTCGAATGACAATTATTGGTTTTGGGTGCATTATCGTGCTCGTAGGTGAAGAAGTGACCAACGTGGGTGGTCGCGATGAACGTGGGTGGCCGGAAATTTTTGGGCACATGCACCGTGCATTCGTGTACGCTGGAAATCTTGTTTGGGGAGAAGACGAGTTTTTGTCTCGGGTTGATTCTCGTGTTATGCTCGTGTGCGACTCGAAGAGGGGAGGCGCTGTGTTGTCTCGGGTGGTACGCGTGAAACTGCCGTGCTTACCTCGAGTTTTAGGGTGTTCGAGCTATTAGGTGTTGTGTTTCTGGTTGTACTGTAATGAAATAAGTGCAGGTTATCTTGGAGTAATTAAAGGATAAGTTTTATCTTAAACAAGTCTTTTAAAAAGCAAAACGAATTTCCAAAATTTAAAATTTGTTTGTATTGAAATTAAGATTAATCAAACTTTAAAATGTAAATTGAATTTACTTTCAAATCTTAAAAGTTTGAGATGATTTCTTTGAAATAATTTTACTTAATTTAAGTTTGAATTTTAGTTTAAAAAGAGTGTTTGAATTAAATCATTAAATCTAAAATTTTAAAGTAAATTTAAAAAGTTAATGTTTTAAAACAAGATTTTAAATTATATTGAAAGGTAAGTTTAAATTAGATAATTAAAATGTTTTAAATCTCAAATTGATGCTTACTTTTCAGATAAAGTTTAAGTTATAATATTGTAAATCAAATAGATTGTTTTGAGTAATTAAAACTTGATTAAATTCAAATAATCTATTTATGGAAATAAATAAGATTAGATTATTTGGATATAAATTTATGAATACTTAATAATTTGATACTATGTAAAAGATTAATTAAGAATAATTTTATCTTAATTAATTAATAATTTTTAAATCTAGGAAGTTAGTTAATTAATTGTTTAATTAATTTTAAATAATTAGTTAATTATTTATTAAATTTTAAATAATCACTTAATTATGGATTAATTAAGTATAATTACTTGATAAAGTAATTAATGATGAATTATTGAATGTAATTAAGGAAGTTAATTGCTTATGGCAGTAATTAATGATAATTACTCATGGAATAATTAGTTGAAGTGATTATTGGTTAAACACTTAATGATATCAATTAAAGAATTGATTAATATAATTGTTGAAGTTAATTAATTATGAAGTGATTAATTAATTAAAGAATTAAGAATTGTTTAATGATGAAGTTAATTGTTTGTTAAGTAATTAATTAAGAAAGTAATTAAGATTCATTAATGAAAGTAATTAGAGATAATTACTTATTAAGTAATTAAGAGTTAATTACTTAGTTAATTTTAGTTAACCAATTAATGTGATTAATTAATTAATGAATGAAATTAATTTAAGATTAATTACTAATGGTAATTAATTAAAATGTAATTAATTAATTTAGTAATTAAATAAGGATTAATTGTTAATTTAAATTGGTTAATAATTACTTAGTGAAGTAATTAAAGATTAATTAATTGAATTAATTAATCAAGGATTAATATAATTAAATTAGAAATTAATTGATTGAGAATTTAATTAATTTAGTTAAGTAATAACAAATTGTTAATTACTAATTATGATTTAATTAGTTGATTAATTTTAAGTTAATTATTTAATTAAAATTAATTAATAAGGATCATTAATTAATATTAATCAAGGTTGATCAATAAAAGTAATTAATTTAAGCGTGATTAATTAATTGTAATTAATTAAGAATTAATGTAATTAATTATAGTTAATTAATGAATGATCATTAATTATTGTAATTAATGATAGTAATTAAAGGTTAATTACTGAATATGGTTAAAGATAATTACTTGAATGTAGTTAAAGGATAATTAATCAAGGAAGATTAATTGGGAAAGATCATTAGAGATGATTAATTTATTTATTTGGAATAAATAAATGAAGAAGGATTCAAGTAATCCAATTGATTAGAATTAATCAATTCTGTTATGGATGAATGATTGATATTGAATGATTGGTTGATATTGGATGTTTGATATTGGCTTGATGCTGAATGATTTGGATATATCTGTTATATGATGCTGCTGTGTAAGATGAATGTCGTTATGAATTATCTATTGTGATAATATGATTCATCTATTTATTTATATATCATCCTGAATATAAGTTAAATTGTTTAAACCCTTAAGTACAACTTGGACATTAAAATGGCGTTTGGTTTTGGTGAGACCGGGATCGGGTTTCCATATTTGGAATTTGAAAACCACATCGATTCTAATTAAACGTTAGGTCGTTAATCCAAGTGGAGCTAGTGAAGACTCGAGGTGTAAGGGCTATACGTCAGTATAACTCTGTGGGTGATTCCATAATGAGTTTGACGGAATAGTGCTTATAGATTCAAGATGGCGAGTCAGATTGCAAGGGCTATGGTCGTTGACTCTGAGGGTGATTCCAATAATGAGTGCAACGAAATAGTGCCATCGGTTTCGTTCGAACCCGGAACGAACTTGTATGGATTGAATGCTTTCAGAACATCGTCAGGTGGACGATGAGCATTCTAAGATAAATATGTTCTATAAAGGTACTCGTAACCTCAAGCCTCGTCAACCGAGAATGGCTAAAACAGGGGAGGTGCAGCAAGGCTTCGTGGGTAGCTCCCACTGGAGAGCAAGATTTTCCCCTGTCTAGAGGTCCCTTTCTATTTCGGCTTAGTGTGTGGTTGGTCGCGCCAACTACGGGGTGGTCTTGTTCGAGATTGTCCACTAAGGGATGGTTCCGGCCTTGTGTTGCAGGGGAGTGGGAGTACTCCTCGGTACGTTGATCTAGGCCACGTACTGTGACGGGTGGTACCCCAGTAGCCCTGCCATTGATGGAAACCCATTCTTCCTACGAGACCCTACGGTTTTGATTGTATTACCCACTTTTGTGGCAGTAGTTGGAATTTAATCATGTAACAATTTCGGCTATTTCTTATTTACTTGAAAACCCTAGACACTATTAGAATATCACTGGATTTCCTATCAAATGTTTTGGTTAGCGTAAGGTAAAAACTTTTCCATGTTTATGTGTGGGAAGTCTTACGTGATACCTTTTCTTTTCAAAGGTTTTCTAAAGTTAAGCAATTTTAACCCGTTTACTCACACTAGACCCTGTCTGACCCGAGTGTTTATTTTCTGTTTTATTAAACTCTTGGGTACTCATATTATGTATGAGTAGTCAAGTGATCATGTTAGCTTAACGAATTCTGGAGGAATATGGAGTAGGAGGCTTCGACGTATAGATAAATATTGATTCCGCTGTGTTTGTTATGTCTGTATCTTGTATACTTAAGTTGTATAGTTAGACAGAAGTTTATAACTGTCTAATATCTGTTGATTAAGTTGTGTACTCTGATGTAATGAGATACTATGTAATATTTTATGAGATATATTATATTTTATTCGTTCCGCTGTGAGTTCTCTGATGTTGTTTGTGTTCTTCTTTCTCTTTCTTTTCTTCTTCTATCCCTTTCTTTCTTAAAGATGACGCGATTTTCTAGGTGTAGAAAGTCGAGTCGTCTCAAATTAAGATTCATTTATGAAAGTAATTAGGGATAATTACTTATGTAAGTAATTAAGAGCTAATTACTTAATTTATTTTAGTTAATTAATTAATGTAATTAATTAATTAATTAATGTGATTAATTTAAAATTAATTACTAAGGGTAATTAATTAAAATAGTAATTAATTAATAAAGTAATTAACGATTAATTGTTAATTTAAATTGATTAATGAAGTAATTAAAGATTAATTAATTGAATTAATTAATCAAGGATTAATATAATTAAATTAGAAATTAATTAATTAAGAAGTTAATTAATTAAAATAAGTAATTACAAATTGTTAATTACTAATTATGATTAATGAAGTAATTAATTATAAGTTAATTATTTAAAGTATTATCAATCAATAAGGATCATTAATTAATATAATTAATGATGTTAATCAAGGTTGATTAATAAAATGACTAATTTAAATATGATTAATTAATTGTAATTAATTAAGAATTAATGTAATTAATTATATTTAATTAATTAATGAAGATCATTAATTATTGTAATTAATGATAGTAATTAAAGGTTAATTACTGAATATGGTTAAAGATAATTACTTGAATGTAATTAAATTTAATTAATCAAGGAAGATTAATTAGTGAAAATCATTAGAGATGATTAATTTATTTGGAATAATAATTAATGAAGAAGGATTTGAGTAATCTAATTAATTACGATATAATCAATTCTGTTTTGGATGTTTGATTATTATGGGTTGATTGATTAATATTGGTTAATTAATTGATATTGGATGATCAATATTTGGAGATTGATGATTGGTTGATATTGGATGTTTGATATCGGTTTGATGCTGGATGATTTGGATATATCTGTCATGTGATATGCTGCTTTGTGAAGATGAATATTGATGTGAATTATCTCTTGTAATAATATGATTCATCTATCTGTTTATTTCATCCTGAATATGAGTTTAAACTGTTTAAACCCTTAAGTATAACTTGGACATTAAAATGGCGTTTGGTTTCGGTGAGACCGGGATCGGATTTCCATATTAGGGATCCGAAAACCACATCGATTCCAATTAAACGTTAGGTCGTGTATCTAAGTAGAGCAAGTGAAGACTCGAGGTGTAAGGGCTATACGTCAGTATAACTCTATGGGTGATTCCGTAATGAGTTTGACGGAATAGTGCTTATAGATTCGAGATGGTGAATCAGAGTGCAAGGGCTATGGTCGTTGACTCTAAGGGTGATTCCAATAATGAGTGCAACGAGATAGTGCCTTCAGTTTCGTTCGAACCCGGAACGAACTTGTATGGATTGAATGCTTTCAGAACATCGTAAGGTGGACGATGAGCATTCTAAGATAGATGTGTTCTATAAAGGTAATCGTAACCTCAAGCCTCATCAACCGGGAATGGCTAAAACAGGGGAGGTGCAGCAAGGCTTCGTGGGTAGCTCCCACTTGAGAGTGAGATTTACCCCTGTCTAGAGGTGCCTTTCTATTTCGGCTTAGTGTGTGGTTGGTCGCGCCAACTACGGGGTTGTCTTGTTCGGGACTGTCCAGTAAGGGATGGTTCCGGCCTTGTGTTGCAGGGGAGTTAGGGTGGCTCCTCGGTACGTTGATCTAGGCCACGTACTGTGACGGGCGGTACCCTAGTATCCCTGCCATTGATGGAAACCCATTCTTCCTACAAGACCCTACGGTTTTGATTGTATTACCCACTTTTGTAGGAGTAGCTGGAATTTAATCATGTAACAATTTCGGCTATTTCTTATTTACTTGAAACCCTAGACACTATTATAAGATTACTAGATTTCCTATCAAATGTTTTGGTTAGCGTAAAGTAAAAACTTTTCCATGTTTATGTGTGGGAAGTCTTACGTGATACCCTTTTCTTTTCAAAGGTTTTCTAAAGTTAAGCAACTTTAACCCGTTTACTCACACCAGACCCCTGTCTGACCCGAGTGTTTATTTTCTGTTTTATTAAACTCTTGGGTACTCATATTATGTATGAGTAGTCAAGTGATTCAGGTTTTCTTGACGAATTCTGGAGGAGTTATGGAGCAGGAGGCTTCGAAGTGTAGATAAATATTATGATTCCGCTGTGTAGGTTGTGTCTGTATCTTTTATACTTGAGTTGTATAGTTAGACAGAAGTTTATAACTGTCTAATCTCTGTTGTTTAAGTTGTGTACTCTGATGTAATAAGATACTATGTAATATTTTATGTTAATTATTATATTTTATTCGTTCCGCTGTGAGTTTCTCTGATGTTGTTGTTTTCTTCTTTCTCTTTCTTTTCTTCTTCTATCCCTTTCTTTCTTTAAGATGATGCGATTTTCTAGGAGTAGAAAGTCGGGTCGTCTCATTTGGTATCAGAGCATTAGGCTGAGTGAATACCTAGGCTCTGAAGTGTGTCTTTTCTTTAAGTAGCATTAGGCTGAGTGAATACCTAGGCTCTGAAGTGTGTCTTTTCTTTAAGGAGCATTAGTTGAGTGAATACCTAGGCTCTGTAGTAGTGTCTTTCTTGAGAGAGCGTACTTGTAATTTATATATATATATATATATATATATATATATATATATATATATATATATATATATATATATATATATATATATCTGGCTAAACTTGTTGGGTTATCTGTTCGGGTTTTCCAACATAAGTTTTAGAGGTGGATAGATGGAGTAGTGGGTTGTGTGTGTAACACGACTACCACTGATGGAAAAGGTCCATATGTTGAGGTTGGAAGTATTTGTCGAGACTGTAGACCTAATACCGTCTCGAGTAAGATTTGTAGTTTGAAGTGAGGATTTCTTTGATATCCGAAGGAAATCTTTTGAAGATTCGGAGTTTATCTTTGAAGTGTAAGTTTGGTTCCGCTCGGGTAAGCGAATTTTTCTTGTGTTTGGATTTGTTGGAAGTGCAGGAGTAAGTGATGGTATCTTGATAATTGCGTGATGAGATACAGTATCCTTGGATATTTTCCGAAGGTGTTTTCTCTAGAAGCAGTTTTAGTAGTGGTTGAGGAGCAGTCTTTGCCTGTTGTAGGGAAGACTCGTCTGTGTAGAAGTTGTCTGGATCTTCAGCATGAAGGATGGCTGTTTTGGAATATGAGACTAAGGTCTATAAGTTATTTGCTTTGACATGGTCTCATTTGTTATTCCCTAAGGAAAGCGAGATACGGATGCTTGGCTTGGATTTGGAGCCCGAATTTCTTTAGGAATGTCTGCCATCTCGGAGGTCCGTTGTGTGGTTTGTTGATGAGAAGCCTTTGGATTTGAAGTCATTGGTTAGCTATGGTAGCAGTGCAACTTGAAGTGTTCGATGTGCTGTCAAGGAGATCTTTTAGCTTTGCAGTGTCATCGAGGTAGAGTTTGGAAGCAGCAATGTTGGTTGTTTCTCTGGTGGTTTAGAAATATTTGTGGTTCTCTTTCAGCAGTCGGGGCTGAAGGTGGTGATGTTTTCTTGAAAGATTAACCTGGTTTGGTAAAGCTTAAGGCTGTTCTAATTGGTAAAGAGAGGACGGTTTCTTTGGAATCCGAATTAGGTTGAATCGCAAAAGTGACTTGCGATTAGTTTGGATTTTTCTTGAGCAATCATTTATTGAGACTGGAGGTTCTCATATGGATTGGAGTTGCTGGAGTAATCTGAAGTTGTTTGCCTCTGGAGTGGAATTCCATATTATTTTGGTTCCAGAAGCAATTTTGGTAGTTTGCCTGGTTGTAGAATGACTCTTGAGGAAGAGTTAGTATAGCAGCTCAAAATTATTTTTTTGGAATTGGAATTGGACTGATTTAGCTCTTAAATAGGATTCTGTTTTAGGGTTGTGTGACCAAGTCTGATGTGTCACTCGGATTTTTATGGATTTGATGAACAAAGCTTTTCCGGATATAGTGGATAAGTTTGTATTCGTGTTCATCCACAGATATTCTTATCTATTTCAGAATCAGAGTTGTGCAGCGGAAGTAAGGTAGCAGCTGTGCAAGGATGGAAACAAGTTCAGTTTGCTATTGCTTGGGTAGTAGAGCTTGTGTTCTGGGTTTTGACGGATTTTGGAAGACTTTTCTATTTGATAGGATGCAGAATCTGGTTTGTTTGGTCTAGTTGTTTCTAAAAGTATCAGCATAGGTTGAGCTGATCAGGAAGAACTTGGGCAGTCTTGGATTGTCTATTTGGTTATACAGATATGAGATAAGGAGTTTGGTATTTGAAGTTGGAGAATTCATTGTTGTTAAAAATTCTCTGGTAAAGAGAACAGATATTGGATAAGATTGGTTGGTTAGTGCTGTGGCATTTGAGATTTTCTTATCTGTGTTTTTGATAAGATAAGATTGAATTGCTAGTTTGGATAGCTGGAATTCATTTAGTAACACGTGTCTCTGAGGGAGTACGTGTATGATTCATCAATCTATAGTTCCGTTGGTGTTAGATTTAGAAGTTGAGCTGGATTTGAGTGTAATTTGATGTTCTGTTCAGATTGAAGGATCTAGAGATGTGTGGAGCTCTGGATTTTGGTTGTGTAGTTAGTTTGTTGGCTTTTGTAGAGCGAGTCACCCGGTGATTCATACTTGGGAAACTCGAGATAGTATTAGAGATTTATTCTGATTTGTGTCAGAATAATTAGTTAAGTTTGTTGGTTTATTTGATTGCTATGGATGTTAGTAACTGGTTGTTAAGTATGCTTTGCTATTTGAAATTAAAATATGTACTGGTTTATTAAATTGCCTTTGCTTTTAAATTTCGGGGACGAAATTCTTTTAAGGGGGGCGGATTGTAACGACCTGGAATTTTGAGCAATACAAATTTAATAATCTGTATAAATGATTAAATTGGTTTCATAGTTTTCTTTATAATTTTAATTTAAACTGATAAATTTATTCTTTTATGGTTAATAAATATTTAATCTGATAATTGTAATTTATATCTTTCTGACAATTTAAATTTGATAAGAATTGTTTTTCAAAGCTAATCAGATTTTATTCTGTTTATAATATATACATTTGATATATATTGTGAATAGGATATCTTCTGTTTTAATTAAAGATTAATTTTCAAATTGTAACATATATGTATGTATATGCTATAGTTTGATATTGTTTTGAAATTTAATTTTTATCTATTAATAATTTATATATGAATGAATATTGTAACTTAAGGCTTTGTTTAGAAATTTTATTTTCAAAAGTTAATTTAGTTTAATTTATTTGTTTTCAAATATAAGATGGATATTTATTTTAAATATGATAGTTTATAAAGGAAATTTATCAATGTTCTATTTTTGTTTTCTTTAAAATGTTCAAATTAAATTGGTTATAAATGAATATGTATAATGTTTAGGTATAATGTTTAGGTTTTAATACATATATAGGAATTATTTGCATTTTTATTAGTTTAGAATATTTTCTTTAAAAAGGTAAGCTTATATTTATCTATAAAGTAAATCAACATGTGAGTTTTTATTTACATTTAAACAAAGTAAAATTTATCAAAAAGAGGCTTTATAACATGTGTAACCATATAAACATATATAAGCACTTATTAATTAAGAGAATGAAGCAAGTTAGCTTTCTATTAACATTTAAATTAAATAAAAATCTAGTTAAAGATACTTAAAACATGTGTTCTCATCTTAACTCACTTATGTAACACATGTAAGGGATTTAGGCAATATGGAGGACAAATGTAACTTTAAAATAACAAGTGTCTTCTTTTTAAAAATTCACTTTCTTTAATTTTTATTAAATCAAAAATTAAGTTCATTAAACATATTTTCATCCATTATTTCTCAACTGATAAAAGATAATGTTAAGTTGAAACTAAAAAGCAAAATTTAGATTCCACAAAGAAAATCAAAAACCTGAAACTGCAAATTCAACCTGTTATTCAAATGAAGAAAAATCTGCAACCTACAATTCAGTTCAACCTACAACCAAAATGGAGTTATCTGCAAGTTCAACATTTTTTTTCATCAATTAAAGCATGCATGCAAAGTTTTTCTTCAACAATCAAAGTCATTTTCCAAATTTAAAGTTATTCAAACCTGGGTAAAGAAAACCTGCTCTGCATATTCTAGAAAGGTGGGTAAATGTATTTTTAAAAACAGTTTAACCTAATGCATGTGTTAATCTTTGAATTGATATTAGTAATTCATGAAAATTACTCAATATTATGTTATTGAATTAAATAGAGAAGTTTATATATAGGAGTAAAAACCAGTGTATGTATGTAAACACCATGTTTCTATTCAGACCAGGATCTGTTTCAAAAATTTAAAACTCCCAATAACATCATCAGTTGTCTTTGATGATTATATGAATGTTGTATGTTAATGTTTGATAGAAATTTTAAAAATAGTTTCTAAAATTTTTTTTGTTGTTGTTTAAAATGTACAAATAATTTTTAGAATTGGAAAACACAGTAAAACTAAGGTTTTTGTTAAAACCCAACTGTTTTAAATTTTAAATTGAATTACATGCATGTAATCTGGATGTAAAATCATGAATTTAGATATAAAGTATGTAATTTATAGTTTAGTAATTCATTCGAAATTTGGGTTTGAATGTATTAGGAGTTTTTGTGAACTGCAGTTGATTTACTTGATAAATTAAGTTGATAATTGGATTGAAGCTTGTGTGAATGTTATAGATTGAGGGAAAATTACAATTGGAATTTTCTATTGTGTGAATTTTTTAGAATTAAGCAAACTAGGGTTTTGCAGTGAGTTTCGTTTGCTTTGGGTACTGTGACATTTGCATCATAGATAATGGATCGAGTACGTTCGCGACAGAGGGAAATGGTGTTCTGCGGTATAGCGACTCGATGGTGAGGGCGGCCGCGGCTTAACAGTGACGTGATGTTGGTCGTGGGTGATTTTGTGGAAGGTGGGTTGTTGCAGTTTCGAGCATGATGGGTCATTTTTCGATTCGATGTTGCTAGGATGGATCTGGGTATGGGATCGTGCTCGCGAAAGGTTTTGGGACTATGGAGGATCGTCGCAATGGACGATGGAGGTCGGCGGCAGGGGGTGCATATGCACCGTGTCTCGTGCACAGTTGGGGTTGGGGAAAAGGATTTGGGGAAGGACTCGAAGTCGTGTTGAGTTGGATTGCTTCGAGTCTTGCTCGAGTTCTTTTGTGGTTTTACTCGGGTTTGACCCGAGACTTTCGGCAATGATAGTTTAATGCTCTAGTTTTTTATAAAAAAAAATATAAGTTGCAAACTGAATATGCTATTCTTAGTAAATAAATCAAATTTAGCTTTATAAAAGAAAAAGAATTTTCAAGTTAAAAACTTGTTTCTTAGAAGAAAGGTTAATCAATCTTTCTAAATGTAAATTGAATTTATATTTTAAATATAAAAATATTTTAAGATGTTTGATCTTAAAAATAATCATCTTAATTATGTTTAAAAAAAATTCAATTTAAAAAGAGAATTTGAATTTAAGATTTAAGTTAAAATTGTGAAGTAATGTTAAAACTAAGTTCAATCTATATTATAAATAAATAGGTTTGAAATTAGATAATTTAAAATGTTTAAATTTGGGAAATTTGTTCTAAATACTTTATTTCCAAAAATAAATTATAATTATGTAAACCAAATTGGATAAATTTGTCTTTAGGGTTAATAAAGTTCGATTATTACAAATAATTTATTTTTGAAGATGAATATGGTTAATTTATTACTTATATGAACTTAAGAGTACTTAATTTAAATATGATTTGTTAATAAATAAAGTTTAATTAAGAATAATGTTTTCATAATTAATTAAAGATCTTCTTTAATATTAGAAGTTAATTAGTCAATTGTTTAATTAATTTTAGATAATTAGTTAACTATTTATTTAAATTTATATAATCACTTAATTATGAATTAATTAAGTATAATTACTTAATAAAGCAATTAATGGTTAATTGTGAATGTAATTAAGGCAGTTAATTACTTATGGAAGTAATTAATGGTAATTACTTATGGAGTAAGTAGTTGAAGTGATTATTGGTTAATCACTTAATTAAAGAATTGATCAATATAATTGTTTTAAAGATAATTAATTATGAAGTAATTAATTAAAGGGTTAAGGATTATTTACTAATGGAATTAATTATTTAAGAAGGTAATTAAGATTCATTTATGAAAGTAATTAGAGATAATTACTTATGTAAGTAATTAAGAGCTAATTACTTAATTTATTTTAGTTAATTAATTAATGTAATTAATTAATTAATGAATGTGATTAATTTAAAATTAATTACTAAGGGTAATTAATTAAAATAGTAATTAATCAATAAAGTAATTAAAGATTAATTGTTAATTTAAATTGATTAATGAAGTAATTAAAGATTAATTAATTGAATTAATTAATCAAGGATTAATATAATTAAATTAGAAATTAATTAATTAAGAAGTTAATTAATTAAAATAAATAACTACAGATTGTTAAATACTAATTATGATTAATGAATTAATTAATTATAAGTTAATTATTTAAAGTATTATCAATCAATAAGGATCATTAATTAATATAATTAATGATGTTAATCAAGGTTGATTAATAAAATGACTAATTAAATATGATTAATTAATTGTAATTAATTAAGAATTAATGTAATTAATTATAGTTAATTAATTAATTAATGATCATTAATTATTGTAATTAATGATAGTAATTAAAGGTTAATTACTGAATATGGATAGGATAATTACTTGAATGTAATTAAATATAATTAATAAAGGAAGATTAATTAGTGAAAATCATTAGAGATGATTAATTTATTTGGAATAATAATTAATGATGAAGGATTTTAGTAATCCAATTAATTACGAGATAATCAATTCTGTTTTGGATGTTTGATTATTATGGGTTGATTGATTAATATTAGTTAATTAATTGATATTGGATGATCAATATTTGGAGATTGATGATTGGTTGATATTGGATGTTTGATATTGGTTTGATGCTGGATGATTTGGATATATCTGTTATGTGATATGCTGCTTTGTGAAGATGAATATTGACACGAATTATCTCTTGTAATAATATGATTCATCTATCTGTTTATTTCATGCTGAATATGAGTTTAAACTGTTTAAACCCTTAAGTATAACTTGGATATTAAAATGGCGTTTGGTGTCGGTGAGACCGGGATCGGATTTCCATATTTGGGATCCGAAAACCACATCGATTCCAATTAAACGTTAGGTCGTGTATCCAAGTAGAGCAAGTGAAGACTCGAGGTGTAAGGACTATACGTCAGTATAACTCTGTGGGTGATTCCGTAATGAGTTTGACGGAATAGTGCTTATAGATTCGAGATGGTGAATCAGAGTGCAAGGGCTATGGTCGTTGACTCTGAGGGTGATTCCAATAATGAGTGCAACGAGATAGTGCCTTCGGTTTCGTTCGAATCCGGAACGAACTTGTATGGATTGAATGCTTTCAGAACATCGTAAGGTGGACGATGAGCATTCTAAGATAGATGTGTTCTATAAAGGTAATCGTAACCTCAAGCCTCATCAACCGGGAATTGCTAAAACAGGGGAGGTGCAGCAAGGCTTCGTGGGTAGCTCCCACTTGAGAGTGAGATTTGCCCCTGTCTAGAGGTCTCCTTCTATTTCGGCTTAGTGTGTGGTTGGTTGCGCCAACTACGGGGTGGTCTTGTTCGGGACTGCCCGGTAAGGGATGCTTCCAGCCTTGTGTTGCAGGGGAGTTAGGGTGGCTCCTCGATACGTTGATCTAGGCCACGTACTGTGACGGGCGGTACCCCAGTAGCCCTGCCATTGATGGAAACCCATTCTTCCTACGAGACCCTACAGTTTTGATTGTATTACACACTTTTGTGGCTAGTAGCTGGAATTTAATCATGTAACAATTTCGGCTATTTCTTATTTACTTGAAAACCCTAGACACTATTATAATATCACTGGATTTCCTATCAAATGTTTTGGTTAGCGTAAGGTAAAAACTTTTCCATGTTTATGTGTGGGAAGTCTTACGTGATACCCTTTTCTTTTCAAAGGTTTTCTAAAGTTAAGCAACTTTAACCCGTTTACTCACACCAGACCCCTGTCTGACCCGAGTGTTTATTTTCTGTTTTATTAAACTCTTGGGTACTCATATTATGTATGAGTAGTCAAGTGATTCACGTTTTCTTGACGAATTATGGAGGAGTTATGGAGCAGGAGGCTTCGAAGTGTAGATAAATATTATGATTCCGCTGTGTATGTTGTGTCTGTATCTTGTATACTTGAGCTGTATAGTTAGACAGAAGTTTATAACTGTCTAATCTCTGTTGTTTAAGTTGTGTACTCTGATGTAATAAGATACTATGTAATATTTTATGTTAATTATTATATTTTATTCGTTCCGCTGTGAGTTTCTCAGATGTTGTTGTTTTCTTCTTTCTCTTTCTTTTCTTCTTCTATCCCTTTCTTTCTTTAAGATGATGTGATTTTCTGGAAGTAGAAAGTCGGGTCGTCTCATTATTGTCAAGGACAAAATCATAGCATTTTAGCCTCAAGGACAGGCCTTTAGTATTTTTGCATGAAGGACAACTTTCTTTAGGTATCAGTTTTTAGTTATTGATAGCAGTTTTTAGTTATTAGTTTGTAGTTACCGGTAGCAATATTTAGGTATCAGTCTTTTGTTCGGTAGCAGTTTTGGAAGAATGTTTATCCTTATGAATAATTTTGAAGTAATGTTTATCCTTATGATTAATTTTTAGGAGAATGTTTGTTCTTGTGGTTAAAAATTGAGATCATGTCCTTAAGGTTAAAAATATACAAATTTTTGTGCTTTAAATTAATTCCCACTATTGAACGTTGCCTTCTCCAAATTTGCAAATAACTTCCATATTTTTAGTCTTTGGAAATTAGGTTTTTATTTGAGTGAACTTGGGAAAATGACAAACTCTAACAAAAATAGACCGAAGGAAATCAAGTTCCATTTTTAGATCGAAGGACAAATGCTAGTTATAATGAGCATTATATTCAACTTTTACACTATACAAAATGCTAGTTATATCTAGCATTATATTCGGTTTTATACTATACAAAATGTTAGTCATAACTAGCATTGTCCTTCTGCCTAGAAAACAAACTTGTTGCCCTTCGGTCTAATTTTTTTCTTCTTCTAAGTTCGTCCTTATGCGTATTTTCCTGTTTTTATTTTAATTTGTTTTCGATTGTGGATTGTTTTTTCGATTGACAATTTCTTGGACTTGTAGTTTGTAAATTAAATTTATGAATTAAGGTTTTTTTTGACTAGCAGTTTCTTTGATGGAAAGTTGTAAGAGATTTTGAGTTTTTTCCACTTTGTAAAATCGCATAATGATGGATTGTGAATATGAAAATCATTTGTGAAGAATGCAAGTTGTTATTCTGGTAATATTTTTAAATAGTTTATAATCAAAGATCTATTTTATAAATTTTCACTGGAAAGGACTTAGGCTACTATCGTGGTTGATTACAAGGATATGGGTAAAAAAATTTCTAATAATAATTTACACCATGCATTCAATAACTTGGGGCGAAAGCGCTAGTTTTTCCTACATACAACGACCCGAATACGAAACCCATTATCAAAATTCAATTTCAAAACTTTTGAACTATCAGTCAAAACCCTTGGGCATACATTTATCGTATTCTTTTATTTGGCAACTTCATCTTCTGCCTCGTTAAACCCAACAAAATAACTAAACAACTTTTTGATAAAATTGGGGTAGTTTGTCAAAAATGGAAGGAAACATGTAGCTCAGAAACAGCGGATAAAGAAACTCGAACTCTATGGGAGGTAAAATCTAACGTAATGTTGATATTCCCTTTTTTGTACGTATTTAATGGATATAATTTTTTCATGTAGTTGAGTGATTATTGCATACGTCCTATCAAATTTTTTATTTTATCATCTTAGTTTTGAAAGTTACATGATGGATTTATCAAACTGACTGGAGGAGCATTTCTCTACGACTTACGTAGAATAATTATTTGACTAGAGCTTTTTTGTTCTTCCTAATGGTTTAAAATTTCTTTTATTTTCAATTGTTAATCTTCTTTCCATTGAGATTATGTGTAAATATGGTGAAAAATAGATGGTCGAAGTTCGATTTAAAGGTTACTTTTGTTTTCTACCCCAAACGCTGAATATAGAAAAATTGGGGATTGTTACTGCACTTCACTTTTGATATGAGAAGTCAATTTTCTTTAAACAAAATTTTAATACCATGGGTACTAACAAATGTCTAAATCTAAAGTATTTTAGCCTCTGAGACAACCTCTTAAAAATTTAGTTATAAGGGTATGACGGATAAAAATGATACCATACAATATCATTATATGAAATTATTATGCAAAAAGAAAACTATCAGGTACAAAATGGTACTAAGTTGTATCATTTGAAAAAAAATGCTATTATAAGGTAAGATCGATCATTATATGATAAAATTGAACATAAATTTATATCCTTCTTTCAATTCAGTAAATACGAAACTGATACTACATAATAGCACTGTCATTCTCATCGAATTTTTATCCTTCTGCTATATTCAATTGAAAATTTTGTCATTCTCACTAAAAAATTGATGAATTTTATCCTTCATACTATTTTTCCCAAATAAAAATAGACTCTCATAAAATTATAATTTAAAATGTCCAATTTGCCCCTTTTTACTTTAATTTCTTTAATATTCATTAATCTCCTTTAATCTTAAATCCAAATCAATAGTCAATGGAGAAGTCAAACTCATCCGCAGATGAGATTTCAAAACGAGAAAGAAACAAGGTTAATTCAAAACTTTAATAACTTGGATTTTGTTCAATAAAACAATCAGATAATTATTTTTGAAATTTTCAGGGTTTCGTAGGTAGGGTTAACATGTTTGTCGATCAGAAAAATCAATGTATAGCCAATTTTTGAAATAAAGTTCGGGAGGGGACGACGGAAATAAATAATTTATAACTTAACTAACTATATCAATGTATAGCCAATTTTTAAGAGCTTAGATTTGGATACAATTTGAATAACATCTAACCTCAGTTCGATATAATTTATAACTATCTCAAACAATTTGGATAACATCCAATCTCGGTTATGTTTGGAATATTTTGATATAAAAAAGTTTAATAGGACGATAAACATTACCTTGATCTTTCATCAAAAAATTTCTCCTCATTTAACTAACTATTCCTATATTTAAATGCATATAGTATGATGTATAACACAATTTTATGTGATAATGATAATTTTATTCAATAATTTTGTTTCATTGAAATCGAAATTCATTGCTCTTTAAGTGATAACAGGCAAAGAGGTGAAAATTTGCAGGCATAGTCAGCAGCCGAGGATTCAAAATTTGTTCCTTTGACTTCAGAAGAACCTGTGTTTAGTTCAATCCTCCTGTAAGTTTTTACCTTTTATTCATCACGATCATCTATGTGTATATTTAAGGCCCAAAATTTAAAAATAAAAATAAAAATAAAAATATGGTTTACTGGGAGTCTGGGACCAAAGATTATGACATGCATACAGACTAATGGATCTAAGCATGCAATCCGAAGTCCGTATGAGTGAGCGTTCACTACAAGAAACGGAAGGCATAGCAACGGCAAATAGCCGTTGGCGGCCGTTGCTAGCCGTTGCCAGCCGTTGCTAAAAGCCGTTGCTATTAAGCACGTTGCTACTTGTTCCAGCAATGGCAATAGCAACGGCTCCGTTACCAATTTAGCAACGGGTGGCGATGACCAGTTGTCCACGTGGCAACAGTTAGTTACAATCCTGGTCGTCACGTGGCGTCGCGAGACGTTGCAAGCCTGGAACCAGATAGCCGTTGCTAGCCGTTGCAAACCTGGAACTTTTTTGTTTTCCAGCAGCCAGCTTTCACTCTTCCAACCTTTGTCGTCGCAAACCATTCCACATCACAATAATCACTTCCAATCCGTTGTATACATTCCATTCCAACCATCATATAACCAAATACATTGCAAATAATCAAATAAAACACATATATATCAATAATCACGCAACTATATAATCAACTAACACAAATCCATACATCTCAAATCCATCACACATAATATCCATCACCAACACCATAGGTACACAAAACACCAAACAAACTACCAAGTCCATCAACCAACATAATTACACACCAACATAAGTACACAAGTCCAACAAATATCCATTAAAACCACAATCTTGCCCAAAAAAAATAATCATCAACAAAACATACCTACTCGTCATCATCAGCAGCATCATCATCAGCATCATCACCACCACCACAAGACCCTGGCATGGTCCCATGCTCTGAAACGAATGCGGCAATGCGCTCATCTATCTGTTGAGACAAGAAGCTCTGTCGCCAATCATTTATCTCGTCCAGCTGTCGTTGCATCTGGGCTATCGCCTCTTCGGCCATAGATTTCTTGTAAGCTCTCTGGAAGTTAAGAGCCTGTAAAACGATCAAACAAACTAGTTCTAATTCACGCTCGCAACGGCTATATTAAATTCAAATATAAATTATTAAAGCAGTTTACCTCCTGATTGACGTATCCATAACGCCTATTGCGAGAAGGTGAATCAATAATTCTATCCCATATTTGATTGGACTCTTGAAGCGTAATATCCTCCCGTCCAGTTCTTTGCGCCATCGCTGACCGCTCCGCTTCATATCTACCCTGCAATTACGAATACAAATTTGACTCGATATATAGCTATACAATTTACTTATACACTACTAAAGGAATGTGAAACGTTGTCATTGCGAATAAACATATTTACCACAACAGATTCAGTCTTCGCATCTGTCCACTCATAGGTGACATTTCCATCATCATCGGTCTGCTCCACCGCATGAGTGACTCTTAAAACCTCGACCATTGTAGGCTCCTGTCCGGTTCTTGAATGCTGAAATTATACATGAACAAAAAACATTACTAATATGATTAAATAATATTACAGTTTATAAACTCAAATTACAAATTTACCAATTCCCTCCGCCATTGTTGGAATGACTTGGACCCACCGCGGTGTAACGAAGGATTTTTTTTTCTGTTCGCGCTATTTCGCTTTGCTATTTCGCTTTGCTATTTCTTGTTAATTTAAATACACAGTTAATTAAATTAATAATGCAACTAACATACATAATTTAAATAAATAATACTAACAATACAACAATACATAACTTACTTTGACAGCTTCACTTTCCCAGTGGGTGACAAATGCAGCCCAAACATCATTACCCATCCAACTGGGTTTTTTTCCGCTTAGCTTGGCCTTCGAAAGAGTCTCCCTGTAATTTTTCCGCATCCTCTTATTCCAATGATTGAAGAAGACAGTCTTATCTTCCGGGCGGACACGTATTGCAGCCTGCTTATTGAAAATAATTTGAATTATATACAGTATACTAATTTTAAATTGAAATATAAAATTTTACTTACCATCAAATCAGCAACTATAGCGTTCTTCACTTCGCCTGGGATGTCGTCCCAATAAGACCAGCAACCAGACAGCCTACTCTTATAGGATTGCTTTGAAACTTGAAGAATGTAATCCGCCGGCTCTATTTCGAAACCCCTGTATAAATGTTGATGTATATAATTAATATATTTTAAATAATATAATTGAAATTAATTAGATACTTATCCAACACTCTTGGGAACTATCTCTATCTCACGGCGTAAGTCCGGAGCCGTACCGCTGGGACCTGCGCCATGAGAAGGCGAAGGAGAAGGCTAAGATGTACTGCGCCTTCTGTGAGACATATCTGCCACAAGCATAATCATATCATATAATGAAAAGAAAACAAGTTATTATTACAACACATGTTCCATTAATCTTCATAATCATTCTTTGTAATTACATAGCTCAGAATAATGCAGAACATAATCATTATTATTATTACACAACTCTGAATAACGAATAGGTCAAAATAAAACAGAATGATAATACATAACAAAATCATTATTATTACATAGCTCAGAATAATACAGAACGCATTCATCATTCTTAATACATTACTCAAAATAAAACATCATATATGCATACATTAAAAAAACAGTGTAATGTATCAGTCTTCGTCGTTTTCTGATTCAGACTCGGTCTCGTACTCTATATCGTTTTCTTCGATACTTTCAAATGCATCTATTAAAACATTCGCTTTATCATTCAACGATCCTACGTCAACATCGTCAGTTATTATTAGTTCAGTATTTGGCTCCAGATCTGCTTGATACGCTGCTTCATCTGGAATATTATTTCCATCAAATGTAAATCTTGCCTTTGTTTTAATAACAGCCCACCAATCTGCTTTATCTTTTTTTAAGGATGGATACGGAGCAAAATAAACTTGTAATGCTTGCTTAGCTAATATGAAAGGATCATACTTATAGTAATGCGAGGTATGCTTTATTTCAATGAGCTTGTAATCTTTGTGCACGTTAATTCTAGAACCAGGAATATTGCTAGACTAATTGCATTTAAATAAAAAAACTTTCTCTGCAGGTTATATATAATATGTCGACTCTAAAACCTGTGTTAAGACGCCGTAAAAATCTTTTATATGCTCCTCTGGATCATCACTGCCTTTAACAAATACACCACTTTTATATGTTAATTTTTCAGCCCCGTAATCTTTGGTGTTGAATTTAAATCCATTGACGAAGAATATTGGATAAGTCTTCACATTTCTTTTTTGTCCGATAGCAATATGTCGTAATCCTTCGTCAACAACAGAGTTTTTTGGATCATATACATATTTTGAAAACCATTTAGCAAAATCTTTACCGAGATCGCCAGATGGATGTTGTGATTCGTATATACTGCAAAAATGTATTATTCCCATCAAAATTAATATATATATACGTATAATTAAATTGTACATGAATTTAGTACTACCTGACAAATGGTGCAACTTCAACACAATTTAAAAGAACATATGTGTGTGCTAAATGGAAATCTTTATCGTCTAACCATATTTCCACACATTTCCCAGCCGGTTGGCCTTGTTGTCTAAAAATAGATAACATTGTTTGAGAAGAATCATGTTCAACAGCTTCATCATTACGGGGAATACTGACAAACGATAAGTTCACATCGTTACTAAAGTAATGTGAGAAAAAAAATTGAAGATTCTTCTTCCAGATACGCTTTGCAAATTGAACCTTCTACTCGTGCTTTTTGTCTAATTTTCTTCTTCAAATGATTCAAGTACCTATAACAAAATTAATTTAATTTCTGTTTTGGTATATAAATCTAAATTTTAAGCAAACTTCATATTGCGGATATTCAAAATTACCTCTCAAATGGATACATCCATCCAGACTGCACAGGACTTCGAAGAAGTGCTTCGGATGGTAGTTGAACAAGTAAATGCTCCATTACATTAAAGAAACCTGACGGAAATATTTTTTCCAGTTTGCAGAGCAGTATAGGGATTTCTACTTCAAGTTTACGTATGCGATCTACCTTTAACGTCGTCGAACAAAGTTGTTTATAAAACATACTAAATTCTGTTATAACACTCCATACTTTGCCAGGCAACAGTTCTTTGAAAAGCACAGGGAAAAAATATTCCATTATTATATGGCAATCGTGACTTTTCATCCCACTCAATTTACTGTTTTTAAAGTCAACACATCTACGGAGGTTAGAAGAAATCCCATCAGGACATCTTACTCCTTCCACCCACTTTAGCATGAGTTTTACTTGTTTGTTATCTAGCTCATAGCATGCTTTGGGTTTTTTTGTATCGTCGTACAAATGAAGTTCGGGCCACTTACAAAAGTGTAATATATCACGTCTCAAATTCACATCGTCCTTAGTTTTCCCCTTTACATTCAAAACTGTATTAAACACGTTATTGAACACGTTTTTTTCATTGTGCATAACGTCAATATTATGCCGGAGTAGCAGATCTTTCCAGTAAGGTAACTCCCAAAATATAATTTGTTTGCACCAGTTATGAATGTCTGATTTACCTGGAATTTCAACTTGTACCCCAGTTTCATGTATCTTTGGATAATCTTTTACGATTTCATATATCTCTTCACCTGACCAAACCTTCGGTGGTAGCATACTCTCTTCTCTGTTTGCTTTAAAGTTCTTTTTATCCATTCTAAATTTATGATTAACATGTAGAAAACATCGATGACAGTCAAACCAAGAAATTTTCTTTCCATACTTTAATGAAAATGCTCATGTTTCATTCATGCAATGACGACAAGCTAGACGTCCAGCCGTGCTCCAACCTAAAAGCATCCCATACGCAGGAAAATCACTAATAGTCCATAATAAAGAAGCGAACATATGAAAATTCTTTTTTCTTGAAATGTCGTATGTTTCAACTCCTTCATGCCACAGTGTTTTCAATTCTTCGATCAATGGTTGTAGATAAACGTCAATTCCTTGTGTCGGATCATCGGGACCGGGGACGACAATCGTTAGAAACATATACGGAGTTTTCATACACATCCATGGAGGTAAATTATAAGGAGTAACAATAATAGGCCATGATGAGTATTTACTACCAAACTGAGAGAATGGTGAAAATCCATCCGTACATAAACCGAGTCTGACATTACGGCTCTCTGCAGCAAACGCAGGATAAGTCGTATCGAAATGTTTCCATGCTTCTCCATCAGATGGATGTATCAAAGTTCCTTCTTCTGGTGTTCTAACACTGTTCCATCGCATATGACATGCCATAGCAGAAGATGCATATAACCTTTGAAGTCTAGGAGTGATAGGTAAATAATGCAATCTCTTGTATGGAACTTCTTTTCCTTTTTTTTCTCGGTTTGAATCTTTCCTCGTTACATATTCTGCATTTTCTAAGGTCAACGTCATCTTTCCAATACAACATACAACCTTTTATACATGTATCTATCTTTTGGTATGGCAATCCAAAAACAGACATAAGTTTTTTCACTTTATAATGACTATCGCACATCAAATTATTAGGTGGCATGTGTCGTTTTGCAGCTTGTACAACTGCTGTAAATCCAGCTTCTGTAAGGTTGAATTTTGATTTCATAGTGATGTATTCGGCGGTTACAGATAATTCGGTTGCGCTTTTACAACCATCCCACAAGGGCCTCTTAGCAGAATCCAATAAATCATAATTTTTTTTAGCTTGCGTGGTCGGTTCTTCTTCAACGTTATCATTGTCATCATCGCCCTGATCAATGGTAGGAAACATCGACCGTGCTGCATCTTGCACCATATTTTCTATTGGATTCGTCATAATATTATCGTCCTTTAACACTACAAGATTAGGTGTACGTTCAACAAGTTCTCCATGACGATCCCATAAGTAATAATTCGGCACAAAACCAAATTTATACAGATGTACTTCTATTACATCTGATTTCCAATGCTTTAAATGTTTGCACTTACTACACGGACAACGAATTTCATCGTTATTCTGATTATTAGATTTAGTGAATCTAATAAATTCATGTACACCGTTACAGAAATGTTCCTTTATTGATCCTTTCATACCAGTTCGGACTTCAAACATCCAACTACGATCGAGAAAATCAAACATTTTTCCTAATTTGATAAAATATGTTAGAAGATTCAAGTAAACACTTCACTTCATATTACAATATTTTACGATTGATTTATAATTTGTCATTAAATCAACTATTTAACAATTGAAAAACATTTTATAATTCATTGACGGCCGGTCATCCTACTTCCCATTACAAACACAATATCGTAATTACATTTTATAAATCATTTCAGGTTAAACGATTCAACAAAATTTCGGCAGCACTTCCCTGTATTCCCTGTATCGTACACAAAATGCGTGTACACAGGGAACAAAAAGGAAGTGCCACCAAAATTTTGTAAACCGTTTAAACTGAAATGATTTACAAAATGTGATTACTTTATTGTGTTTGTAACTTGTCCAAATACTAGGACAAATCCAACAAATATTGTATCAGATGAATATAAATGTCCGTTCTTGGAAAAAACGAATATCTATATAACGATCATATACAACACTTGTCAGACGGGGCCAAAATATCTCTAAGGGATTTACATAAATAAAACATATTTTCTAATTATTCTTCTAACAACTACAAAATATTCTATAATTAATTAATTCATTATATTTATTAACTAAATTTTAAAACGTGTTTTAACTTTCACTGAATAATTAGCTCATTGTTATTACGCTCATTTCAAAATTTTATAATTCATTCAACGAATTATATTTATTTTAAACTACGATAACACTTATAATTAGCACTTCTGAATTAAATTATCGTCACTGTACCAATCTATCAAGATATGTATTAATTACTATACAATTAACTTTGGCGTAAACTATACACATTATTTTAAATAAAAACAAATATTGTCATAAACTTAAATATCAACAAGCATGTTCATCAATAACATACACTAATTTTAAAATCAAACCACCAATCAAAATCAACTAATACAAATATTACCATAACTAATACGCATTAATCATCATTTTCAACATAATCATAAACTAATTTAACTTCCACCTAACTTAAAACACTATAATCATCACCCAGTATCACTATAATCATCACCCAATATCACTATGATCAACTAATACAATTATTTTCGAAATTAGGGTTTTCCAATTAATCCTAAATTAAACCTAAATCAAAGCCGAATCAAGTTTAGAGAAATACCAGTGAGTTTTGGAGGTGTTTGAGCGACGTGGATGCAACGAGCGACGGCTGGAGTTGGAGAGGGGGCGGATTGTGACGGGGAGGAGGGTTTTGGGAGACGTCGTTTTTGGTGGGAAATGAGAATCTGTTCGCGGGTTGCAGGTTACATTCGCGATATGCAACGGCTGCATTTTTTAGCCGTTGCCAGCCGTTGCGACGATCCGATACAAAATGGGGCCGTTTCTTGTAGTGGTTCAAGCAAAAAATGAATGACCTAGTCTCTACTTGTATCCACGATTCACATACTTTCAAACTAAGTCCATGAAATTTGTTTACATTCATAATTTACATTATGTGTTGGCAGTTTTATGTCTATCCATTTCCTTCTTCGTGCGGCTTTATTAACTGGTTAAAGATTATCGCATGCATACGGACTAATGGATCAATGCATGTAGTCCGAAGTCCATGTGAGTGATCGTTCAAGCAAAAAATGAATGACCTAGTCCCTACTTGCACTCATGATTCACATACTTTCAAACTAAGTCGGGCCTGAAATTAGTTTTAATTTATAATTTACATTATGCATTAGCAGTAGCATTTCAATCCATTTCCTTCTTAGTGTGGCTTTATTGACTAGTTTATTCATATATTAGGCTTTATTAGTAATGTGATTTGAAGAAGATGAGACATATAATGTACTTAATGTTTCTTAATGCAAAGCAATATCTTACAAGTTGGATGTATGTCTGCAAGCTTCTTTGGTTTTGCAGGTAACTTTTTATATTTGTGTCAAAAGGCATGGTTTAATTCTTTCAACTTGGACATGTTTGCACGAGGTATAAAGTATACTACTTCATTGTTGATCACTTTTGCATGAAATTCTATTTGAAATTGCATCATTTTGTTGACACAGGTATGGGTATTCTTGAAGGAATATCTATTAGTGCTTACCAATTAAAGGTTGAGGTTTTAGATTACGGTGTATTTATAATGAAAATTTGTTAACCACCTTGGACTTGGGTAAGAGAGATCCATCTCTTTCAACATCAATGACAACAATTTTTTCTGTTGCATCTGAAACCTATATTTCAACATACATGTCAGCGACAAAAAAATAATCATTTTTGCATGTTTTTGGTTGAATAAAAAATTCTTTACATATAAACAGTCGGTAATAAGTTAATAATGGCCATTGCATCTTAGGCTTTTAAGAGGCCAGTAAAAGTACTTTCCTATAGTAACAAAAAATACAAAGGAGCAAGTCAAAACCCTCAGTTGTGGAAACATATTTGGACATCTTATTCGAAGATGCTTACTTCAGCCCAAAAATCAATTTACTAACTTCAACACGGTATGGTCCCGGCGGGGCTCGAACCCGCGACCTTCGGCTCATAAGACCAACGCTCTAACCAACTGAGCTACGGGACCGAGTGGTCTATTTTTTCAGTGATTTATGTTTTTTTTAAATTATGTTCATGCGTAAATATCCCACACTCTGTTGCTTGAATGGGTACTAATTTGAATTCAGATCCTCGTGAAAAATAATAATAATAAATTCATAGGTAAGAAATAAATCAGGAAATAAAATAGAAATAAAAATAGGTTATTCAGACACATAAACAGTTTAAAAATATTGGATCTTTAGGAAAATCTATTTTCTTTTGCGAATTTAAATAAACTCTACCAGTGAATGTTTTATGTATGCCTTTTTTTTAAATATCCAAGTGAATTGATTTTTTTTTGTAAACCATTGAGCGAATGTGTCTATTTGAGCTATATGTCTTTTATCCATTTAGAAGTCTCAATAACTAAAGCTCTAACCAATTGAGTTATAAGAGCTCTTTATTTGATGCAATTATGTTTCCCTTTTGTCTCATACAATCCTAATTTTGTTTTGTCAGCTTGTGAAAAATGAAAAAAATATCATGATTTGGGCTAGGTTTTCTTTTCTGTTAAATTGGCTGGGATTATTATCTAGACCTGGTATTATAGTTTTTTTGTTATATTATAATGTTGGGTAGGGTTTTAAAATGGGCTAGATTATGTAATTAACTAATTTGGATAAGTCATGTTTACTAATTGACCATAACTAATTATATTATGCTATATATGCAATTTGGATTGCAGTTGATATTACTCAAATATTGTCACACCCGTTCTCAATCAAGAAGAAATCATCATTAATCACCTATCAAAAAAGGCGGCCGTTGATCACTAATCATGGAAGATAAAGCAGTAGGCTATTGATCTGATCACATCTGCAAACAAAAAACTATGGTACTCCCTGATACTCGCTAGGGAAAAGCGGTGCAATATGAAATTGATACTTTTGTAATCTGCACAAAAGAGGAATTATCCAAAAGTGATGCACAGAGTATCTCAAAAAGACAGCTGTCTAACCATCTACTAAGGAGTAACTTTTTTTAATCGCTTTGATAACCAAACTTTGCTCGTAAATTCTATGGAAGTTATGCGTTTGCCAAACACATGCTCTGGGTATTTGTTACAGGGTTATCGGTTTAAGAGTTCGAACTCGTGACCTTTGATCTCACAGTCCTAACCATCAACCTACTGCTCCAACTATGTTGGCTAACGTAGATTACAAGCACCTAATAACTCGTAACTTATGAGCATGTGCAATAACAAGCCATACTGACCAACCACCTAATAACATAGATTACAAGCACAAATATCACTCATCTAGTGGAGTCGTGCCAATCCCAAAAGAATTTATCCAAAATTTGATTTTCCGCTATTAGTAAGACATAATCCGCCTTAAATTGTATTATCCCGCCTTTAACTTCAGCAATCCGCATCTCACATCTCGATGACAACTTGAACGAAAGACGTGGCAGCATCTGAAGGTAGATGCCAAACTCATGGAATGATGTCACTAATTCACATGCTTTTAGGCTTTCTATAAATAGAGAAAGCATCGTAGCAAATAAGGTGGATTTTTGAGAGGGATAAAAAAACTTAAAAAGGTAACAACAATGTCGGAACCATTTCACTCAGTTTCTGCACTTATAGTTTTCGATATAATAGTGAATGGTTGCCATATGGACGTTAGATTCCTTAACATACAAACTTCATAAATGTTAAATTTTGGTGATACAAAATAGCAAACAGAAGAAAACAAATATGCAAGAAGAAAAGTGATCACGTTTGTTCATTATCAAAATGAATAAATTATTGGATCGCATTTGCATGAGATGACAAGAAAATAAATGCACGCGCAAGTTATGAAATAAAATATACGCAAAAGGATATGCATATTATTTGTTTCTCAGCAATCGCATTGTTTTGAGATTATTTTCTTCCATCTTTACTAATTAAAGGAATGAGTGAATTACTTACTATGTTTGCATCATTTCTTTCCATTGTAAGTTGCTCCATTATCTTCTTACCATATCTTGATAATTTAATTGACCACTCTCAAGGATTTGCACTAGTTATATAATCATGGTAGACTTTATTGTAAACCCATCATGGCATTCAACGAGCGATCCCCAAATAGAGCGTTTCTTCTTGTTAACCCTAACTTAGGGCATTGGTATGTAAACTCCTATCTTGTAATCTTTTGTAATACTCTCATGTGTAATAAAATCGCTCTCCTTTTGGACTGTACGTATGCTACCTTGATGATAGTGGAACCAATATAAATATTGTTGGGGAAAATCCCTTTAAATGATTCGGCATGCATCACTTGGTATTTGGTTCGGCAAAGCGCCGAGCGACAAATTTGGATCGACTTCTCCAAAATACCGAACCAAACATTTGGAGCGGCAAACTGGTTCGGCAAAGCCCAATTTGGACTGGTATGCTCAAATGCCAAACGAGATTTTTCGTTCTGTATCACCAAAACACCGAACGATAATTTTGGTCCGGTCTTCATATTCACCGCTCCAAAACATCTTCCACTACAAGTCTGAACGAGCTTACACCCTCCAAAACACTGAACGATAATTTTGGTTTGGCATTTTTTCCACCTCTCCAGACTTCCCCCTTTCTCCAAATCATCGCTCAAAATGATCGCTCCAAATCATGCTACCGCTTCAAGTCCCAGCATCTTCCTTCGTTCGGTGATTTCAACTTCTGCTCGCTAGGTTTCGCCTGCTCCTTTCTGGTGCTATGTCTTGGAATTGAGGTAGCAATTTCTAACAATTTCCACCTTGATACCGAATTCCATACATGCCTTCCAACTCCATCTATACCTTCATGCTTCGAGCGATAGATACTTACCCAATGAGCGTCGGCAATGCCATCAACCATTACACTTTGCTAACGAACACGACAAGGCCATCGCCCGTCAACAGCGTGTTTGAAGTACCCAGTCGGTGTAGAACCTATCAATCTCCATCATGAAAAAAAACGTCTTCATAAACCATCTCAACTCTCCCCCGTGCCACCCCGGGACACCAAGCACTTCATTAAGCGAATCAAGTCCGAGCAATGCTCGAACTTAGCAACATGCAATGACTTAATAAACATCTCTGCTGCATTCTTCTTTGTGTGAACTTTCTGAAGACGAACTAGCTTTTCTTCACTCATCGAGGTAAGGAATGACTCTTTCACCTCAATGTTTTTCGTCCTCGAGCCGAATGCCAGATTTTCAGCTAAGTGGATTGCACTCTGATTGTCACAGTGCACATCCACGCCTTCATATACGAAGCCCAAATCACACAAAAGTCGCCTTAAATAAAACGCTTCCTTAGCTGCTTCAACCGCAGCTATGATCTTTGCCTCTGTAGTAGGCAAAGCCACAATCTTCTGCAACCTCACTCTCCAACAGATCGTTGTCCCCCCAATGGTGAACACATATCCGGAGGTTGACTTCGTTCAATCTCTATAGCCGACATAGTCGGAATCACAAAATTCAACTAAGCTGAAATCTCTATCTCTGCCGCCAAAGACAAGTCCATGGTTTGGTGTTCCTTAAAGGTATCTGAAGATACACTTCACTGCTTTTCAATGTGTCTTTCTTGGATTTTCCATGAACCTACTAACCAATCCAACGGCCTGTGCAATGTCAGGCCTAGTGTAGACCATGTCATACATCAGGCTGCCAACTACACTTACATGTGGGACCTTCATCATGTAAGCATTGTCCTTTTTCGAGATCAGAGAGCCTTTACTAAAAAGCTGTATATGCAAAGGCATGGGTGTGCTGATTGCATTTGCCCTTTCCATGCTAAACCGAGCAAGCACCTTTCGAATGTACTTCTTTTGAGTGAGACTCAAAAGTCCTAGCTTTCTATCTCTTTGGATTTCCATACCCAAAATTTTCTTTACTTCTTCAAGGTCTTTCATTTCAAAATCCACTTTTAGCTTTCACTTTAAACTATCGATTCTAGCCTTATTCTTGGAAGCAATTAACATATCATCAATGTACAAGAGTAGGTACACCCATCTACCATTTTATGCTTGAAGTACACACAAGCGTCCTTGATGCTACGGTCAAAACCAAGTGAAAGCATAAAAGAATCAAACCTCTTGAACCATTGTCTAGGCGACTGCTTAAGTCCATACAAAGACTTCTTCGATTTGCAAACCCAGTTTTTTTCCATTTACAACAAATCCTTCTGGTTGCTTCATGTAGATGGTCTCATCCAAGTCTCCATGCAAGAAAGCGGTTTTCACCTCCAATTGCTTTAGCTCTAAGTCATGAGCTGCGACGGTAGCGGGCAAAATGCGAATGGACGTGTGCCTCACTACTGAAGAGAATATCTCATCATACTCCAATCTTTTTGTCAAAACCCTTTAGCAACTACTCTAGCCTTATATCTTCCATCATCTTTCACCTTGAACACCCACTTGCAACCTATGGCTCGGCTTTCTTGAGGAGGTGGTACCAAATCTCAAGTATTGTTCTTTTTCAACGACTCTAACTCCTCTTCCATAGCGCACATCCACTTCGAGCTGTCACATAACTTAAAAGCTTCATCAATGTCAAGCGGCTCCTCAAGAACCACATATAGGGCATAGTCAAACTGATCACTAAAGCTAAGGTTCACAAACTACCAATCACCATACTTTCGGGTAGTCTAATAGTCCTACGACTGACTCGGGTAGGTACTGCTTTGCGTAAACTCCATTCAGCTCCACCTTAAACTGAACTTTCTCTAGATTCATGCACATCACCAGCACTGCTAGAAGGTACATGTGGACTATCCTGTGATGTTTCATCTACTGCGTTTTCCTCGACAGCATCAACAACAACTCTACTATTTGGCTGGAATACGGAAACTTCTTCCCTTTCCTTAGGCCTATCAGAATCTTCTAATGTGGTAGGTAGCTTCTCCTTCGGATTGAGCATAACAGACACATCAAAAGTAACATGTCTGGAATGAACAATCTTTCGATCAACAGGGTTCCAAATTTGATACCCTTTAATGCCATCGGTGTATCCCATTAGTATGCCCTAGCCTCCAACTTGTCATCACCTGTCTGGTGAACGTACACAGGACAACGAAAAATTCGAAAGTAACCACGATACACCGATTTACCTCTGCATTTCTCCTCTAGAATCTTCTCATCTATGGCTGAGAATGGAATTCGATTTATGATATGCACTGCAGTTGATAATGCCTCAGCCTAAAAGCCTCTAGACAAGCCCGTCGTCAATCTCAAGCAACGAGCCTTCTCCAGTAGAGTCATGTTTGTCCTTTCTATAGCCCTATAAGATTACAGATCTCCGGGTGTAGTGAAATGTCTCTGAATGTCATGCTGTCTACAAAAGTCAAGGAACTCCCTGGAGACAAATTCACTGCTATTATCAGATCTCAGTATCTTCAACCTAGAAACAGATTGGTTCTCAACAAGCATTATTCAGTCTTTGAACTTTTTAAACTCTCTGATTTGGCCTTCATCAAATACACCCATACTTTTTGAGAAAAGTCACCAATGAAAGAGATAAAATACTTTGCTCCTCCAAGAGAAGGAGTAGCAAACGGTCCCCAAACATCTGTTTGCACGTACTCAAGTACTCGCCTCGATCTATGGAGTCCAACTCCAAAAGATACTTTAGTTTGCTTGCCTAACACACAATCTTGGCAAAAGTCCATCTTGTCGAAGCTTTCTCTTTTGATCATCTTCCGTCTTCGAAGTAACTCTAAGCCCTTCTCTGAAACATGATCCAACCTGAGATGCTAAAACCTTGTGGCATCTAAAGCATGGACACTACCTACTCCAACAAACGACTGTCCAAGAACTGTGGTTCGCTTTAGCAAATACAGATTTCAGAACACATCTCCTTTCATAATAACTAGTGTACCTCTCGAAACCTGCAGACTATCCTTCTCGATAGTTACCTTGCATCCCCAAGATGCCAATTGTCCTAAAGAAATTAAAGAATTGTGAAGACCTGGAACATACCGGACACATGTCAAAGTGCATATCACACATTCAAACATCATGATCCTCACTGTACCTTCACCCATTGCTCTACAGCTAGCATCATTACCAATAAAAATAGAGCTTTCCTCTTGTGCAACAAAAAACTGAAGTAATCATTATTAGGCGTAATACGGAAAGACGCCTCCGAGTCCAGCATCCAATAGACTAAGACATCCGACATTACTTCAGACAACATATCGTCAGATACAGACTTCTCCACCACAAATGATGAAGATCCGTCTTCTTTTTTCTTCAAATCCGAACAATCATTTTTCCAATGACCAAATTTCTTGCAGATAAAGAACTTTCCATCCTTAGAATTTCCTCTCCTGCCTGGGATTTGATGAAGCTCCACTATTTATATAGAGTGAAGAAACGAGGAGAGGTAGCTTTATATAGCAGCCTGGAGTTTGATTCGGCATGCATCTGGTCTGGCACAATTTGGTTCGACAGTCCTGGTTCGGCATGTATCACTTGGTATTTGGTTCAACAAAGCGTCGAGCGACAAATTTGGACCGACATCTTCAAAATACCGAACCAAACATCTGGAGCAGCAAATTGGTTCAGCAAAGCCCAATCTAGAACAACATGCTCAAATTCCAAACGAGATTTTTCATTCGGTATCACCAAAACACCAAATGATAATTTTGGTCCGGTTTTCATATTCGCCGCTCCAAAACATCTTCCATTGCAAGTCTGAACGAGCTTCCACCGCTTCAAAACACCGAACGATAATTTTGGTTCGGCGTTCTTTCCACCACTCCAGACTTTCCCCTTTCTTTAAATCATCGCTCAAAATCACCGCTCCAAATCATGCTACCGCTTCAAGTCCCAATATCTTCCTTCGTTCGATGATTTCAACTTCTGCTCTCTAGGGTTTCGTCTGCTCCTTGCTGCTGCAGTGTCTTGGAATTGGGGGTAGCAATTTCTAACAAATATTGTGCGTCTCTTTCTTCTTTATAGTTATTTACTATTTGGTTGGAGTAATAGAATAATTGCTGTTAGATTGAGTGATGTTCAAATTGGCAAATATAGATCATGTTTATTATTTTTCTGCATTTGTGCAATTTTTTGCACAACAGATTGGTAACAGAGCAAGGCGATTTGTTTAAATATGTGCATCAATGGCTTCTAGAAAGAGTGGTAGATCTGGTGGTAATTATGCTATTACCCATTTGGATGGAAAAAGAGATTTTGTGCAATATGGAAGATAAGGACGAAGGAGATTATGTTGAGAGAGAAGAGCGTTCCAATCTTGAAACTTTGGTGATAAGGAGTTTATTGTGTTGAAGGGACATCTAGATTTGGGAACCTATATCTGATTCATGACCCAACGTTGTTGTAAGAGTCTTATGTTAATTTCCATGAGAAATTTGTTGTCTGGCAGATAATGTATGTGGAAGTAGAGAGATTTGATTGGTGATTGAGAGCATTTTTTGGCCTTGATGGCTTTGAGATTATTTTGGTATCTACCTTCTTTTGATTTTGGATATTTGCAACATTTTGTTAGCGGACGGGGACACAGTCTGAGCTCGTTAGCAAGATGTGATGAAGGGTGGCCTTGCCGAAACCTATTGGGTAAGTATTCATTTTTGGTATCTATCTCATTAAGAGATTTTGGTCGAAGATTGAGTTCATTTTTAAGAATTTTATGTTGAAAAGAGAATTTGAGTCAAGGTAGGGTGTTGGAAATTTGTGATTTTGCATCAAAGGAGGAGGAGGAGGAGATGTCATTTTGCTTTTGGTACAATTTTATACAAGGCCAAAGAGACCTCAAAGATTCCAACAAGTTGAGACATGGATAATATATCGTACTTAGAATTAGCCACCGAACCAACATCAAATATAATTTGGTTCGTACGCGTTGAATTTGTGCTTCTTTTAGGTAGCAACTTTATAAGATTCACAGACATGAGTTTTAAAGAAAGTCCACATGTTCATACTTCCTAGTCTAAAGCCTAAACTCAATAAAGAGAAACCACTAAGAATGGCAAATAATAAGTCAATAAACTAGAATTTATGCCAAATTCTTACTTGAAGTAAACAAAAAGCTAAATTAGAAAATATAAATTAAGATTCAAAGAGCTGTTTGCAAAGCAACAAGCTTCAGAGAAAGGTTTCGGCTACAAGCACAGAAAATGAATATTTCATCAAGATCAACAATACTAATAGCTTGGAACTACAAAACATGTAACTCTACTTACTCATCAAACTTACCATAATACTAGAAGTGTGTGTCTGGTGGATCCATATGCATCCAATGTTTAAAACAAAAACATTTCATCAAAATAGCAACATAATGTTTACCAAAATTTGTGTGTGCACTAGTATTTTCTTGCACCCTTTCTGTTTGCCATTTACCAAGATCGGTCTAGTTCTGCCTGTTTTGTGCCATCTAATTTCGCCTCTTTGCAAGTCCCGTTCTATTTGTATTTTCTTCCTTTTCCTATCCCAGATGTATATGCTTTTTGATGGTCCATGGACCATGGAAGAGGCGTCAAATCATCCAGGCTATCTGTTATCATTTATAAATGCAGCAAATCATGTAACTATATAGAAGTGTTGGAATATTTCAATAATTTGGAGCATATATGAAAAATAAAACGTGTTGTGCTATTTTGAGGTAAAGTCTATTAAATTGATCAAAATTTAAATTAAAGGTGAAAGATTTAAGAATTTAGTTATCATGAGATCAATGCGTACATAACGAGACATTTTAATTTGTTGAAAGGTCAAATTAGAAAATGCCAAAATTATTAAAAATATGGTTATAGTCCTCAAATTATATAAGCTTTAGCAACTCTCTAACCCTCTTCTATGAAAAGCTAATGTCAGATTTAGGGTTTTGGTCAATTTGGAATATCAAACCAAATTCTTTTCACTTCAATAATCAGAGATGGATTCAGATATGCTTCCCCTGATTTTACTTTTCTCTAGTTTATTCTTAATTAAATCAACATGAGTTGTATACTTGAACTAGGATTTCATAATTAATTGTTTCTAAAGTATATTGAAAATTTAGCAAGTGGTATCATAGCAAACCATTATTGATTTATTTGAGGAATTTTGATTGTAAATAGGTTATATTTAAGATCTATGTTTAGCAAAATTATCTATTAATTTATCCACCAATGTTTTTGTTCACGCTGATAGTACGAAATATGATTTGTTTCTTAATACTGCATATAAGAGCATGAATTAAAATCCCTGATGGTGATTCATAATAGGATCCTAACTCATTGTTAATTGATTCACTCAGTAAGTCTGAGTGCTTATTCTTAAATATTATGTTGGAATTTTAAATGAATTAATTTAAAAGAACAGGTTATTGGTTATATATTCATTGAGCCGTTGTAAAAGTTAATGGCATTAAAATTCATTTTAAATGACAATAAATTCGAATCTATTAACATTCTCTGACTTTAGTAACGCATACAATTTTCATTCTGCCTATTTAAACGGTAGATAGACAGAAGAGAAAATGTGAATAATAAAACAATTTTTCTTCCTTCTTCTTTGTCCTCTGCATTTTTCTCTATTTAAGAAACTTTACAAACAATTAAATTAGAAAGTGCTATATTCAGAACAATTTGTTGTAGTGCAAATAAATAATTGATCAAATGTTAGAGACTGTTTATCATTGGATGGAGCAGTTGAGAAATAGCTTTGCACCTTGAGGCTATACCGCGAATTGTCTTAAACATAGCGACCTAGTCTGCGATTCAGCAAAAAAAAGAAGCTATAGATTCAAATCGAGGTACAACATATTATTATATTTCTTTGAAAGTGTATAATACGAAAGAAAGTTTTTTATGATTATCTACGTGTTGACCTACACTTTAGCCTTTCATATAAAATCTACTGGTTCTGATTTTTTCAAGTAAGGTACGCTGAGTAGTAACAAAATTACAGAGGAATAGTATCTTTTGTTTGTTGCATAAATAATTATATATTCAAGTTATCTATACTATTATATTATTACTGAGTTTGGTTTCAAGGGCACAGAAGCCACCTCCATATTTTTGTGAAATGAACAGTCGCTTATTTTACTTTGTTACGTTCCTACCTAGCCATCCGCTTCTTACCTTCCCCATTCATTTTATCTGAGAAAAACAAAATTTGCCTTCTTCTCTTCTCCTTCTCTCCTAACCCTAATCATCACAAGACCCTAATTACCCACCTAGGCTTACTGATTATTGTTTGCACCTGTACACAAATTTCGCTTTTCTCTTCCCTAAGATCTAATCTTGCACTATAATGGCAACGACTGTGGCAATGGAAAGTCGCACAACACAAAAACCAACACTCTCCTTCATATTGTATATGCATCGCCTGTAAATACTTCTTCCTTTATAATCTTCCGCCGCTCGTCGTCATCCATGCACAGGTAATTTCTAAACCCTTCTCCATATCACGCTTTAAATTTCTCAATTATTTGGATCCCCTAATCTATTTCCTTCAATAATTCGCTATCTTGCATCAGGTCTGATTAATTTACTCATCGCCCTTAGTTCTAGGTAATTCCTTTTGCGTTCATTCTTGGACATTTTTTATGCCCTAATTTATTCACCGCATCTTTCTGTTCCATGTTCTATGAGGGATAATTTATTCATAACTGATTTTGTAGATCTGTTTGTTTTGTAGTTTAAAAATATGGTATTTGAAATTGTGGAATCATTTTTTAATAATAAGGTATTTGAAACTATTGAATCACTGTTCTTCGACTTGTATTACTTTAGATTTGATTAATTTGGAGTCTGCCTTGGTTTACTCACTTCTGCTTTCTGTTTGTTTAATGTTTTACTTGGTTCGAAAAGATTTTTAACATAAATGATGTAATTTTGGAATTTATGGTTTTGGTTGTTTTAAATGTAGTTTATTGCTTTTGAAAGCTTTGAAATTTCATTTTAGCTAAATTTCGAAGCTTTTTTTAATTTTTTTCCCCGAACTAAAAAAATGCACTTCAAACTATATACAAATTACCTTTTAATACCGTTAAATTTGTAGGTTTTGATGTTTGAACTTCTATTACTATAGCTCTCAAGTAGCTGTTTTCATTCTAAATAGTCCGGCCTTGAATTCTGAAACCTAGAATTTTATAATATTTTCTCCTAATATTACTTAATTTAGAGGTCTTTCAAGCATACAACATGTAATTTTACGGTTTATTAATTTTATAGTTTACTGCAATATATATAATAACCAATCTGAAATGTGACAAACATTTGGAACTAGATTTCTTTGTTATCTAGAAGGTACATTTACGCAAAACTAAAATTTGTGTTGGACAATTAATATACCGAAAAGAAGATTTTTTTATAATTTATATGTTGTAAATTTAACATCGACATATTTATAAGCAGTGACAAATTTCTACAATTATCTTTTCTATTCTGCCTTGGCTTAGATAAAAACCCATGTGCCACATCTGAATAGTTTTGTGTGCAGTTAATGGTATCAATTTCGCTTTTTTTCTATTTTTTGTTATGTTGTTGCTATTTGGTAACATTTCAACATTTTTGGTGATTCTGGGAAAAAAATTTCTGACTGATGCTACTGAAAAGATAAGCTAGGCATCAATATTTGGATTTTAGCGTTCCATTATAAACACATTATAAAAAAAATTCTACTAGATGTACCTGATGTTACTGATTTTTATATAAGTCAAGGCTATCATATAAATTGTTGTATTTCACAACATGTTAGTTTTATTTGTAATTAAAACAGTTACATTCAACCATTTTCTGCATATGTCTACTGCTACGCATGTCAATACTTTTGTTTTTATTTCATGTTGAGTCTGTTTTGTTAGCAACTAAACAAAACTATGCTTTATGCCTAATTTTGCTGGTGGTTATTATACTCATCACAAAATCTAAAAATAATAATCAAACTTCATTCAGTTCCATGTTTCAAATGCAATGCGTTTTTATATGTTATTGAATTTTATGTGAGATAAAACTATATATGAAATATGGTTTAAATTTCACAGAATTGCCAAATATGTGTAACCGACCAGCAAAAAAAATTATTTTATAATTCTACTCTTGTTATTGCTCACAGTATTTTTAACAATATTTTTAAAAATTTGGATTGTAGTTTACCTAATTTAATTTAATTTGCACTGTTAGAGAATAGAAAAAATCCTTTTTCAGGGTTTTTGGTACTTCAAGCATGTTTGACTTAAATATTATCAACTATTGTTTTTTTTAATTTGCAATTGTTGTATTTCATATCATATGTTTTCAAAGGATTATGCTTACTTATATTATTTATTTTATTCAAAATTTGATGAACTTGACTAGAACTCCTTTCTTAACAATATATTTTTGCTATTAATGAAGTAAGCATTAATGCTTTAAACAAATGAGCTATTTTTCCCATGTCATTTGGAGATATATCTGTAAAACATAATCCCTACCATACATTGCTTTCACATTCTCATTCATATAGTAAGTGCATTTGAAGTAAACAATAATTCCTATAGATTTTTGAAATTTGGGAAATTTACAGTCATTTTAATAGCTAATAACAAGTTACTTTTTCTTTATGTTCCAAAAGTAAAACAAAAAAAAACCTCGTTTGAGTACATAGAAACAATAAACTTTTAAAAGGTACTTTTGATTTAATGTGGAAGCAATTAGTTTAAATTGCCAAACTACAATTTGATTTTCATACGGTGTATTTTGATTTTACCTGTATTTCTGTTTACAGTTGGTTATCCAGACTGTTAATGCAAGGTGTATTGGTTAGAGCTTTAATTATTTTGGTTAACAATGAAATTAACTTTTTTAACCACAATAAACACATTTTCAAAACTCTGAAATGAGGCTTTTCTTTTTGGAGACATATCAATTATATCATGTACACATCAGCTATCGACGAATATAGTAACCACGGAGTCTATTACTTATTGGTGACATGTTAGATAACAAGGTCATGGATTTCCTTTTTTAAAGACTGTCCATTTGTTATATTCTACTTATATTTTTAAAAAAATTTACTTTTAAAAATTGGGTTTACGGACGCTGTTGTAATTATACAGACTTAAATAGGGTAAATGATTAGTAATATTGATTGCTTTTAAATGGATTAAATGATTATTACTTTGCCCTAAAACTATACCACCGTATTTTTCTTGACAACTATTTTTCAACAGCCTATGTCTACGCACTGATATCGTTTAAATTCTATCTTACTGTTGCGTGCCTGCCTTGGTTTTTTCTTCATAAATTTACTTATGTGCATACCTTAAAAACTACTTCCTCTTTCTTAAATTTAAGAAATAACTTAAATATAAACTGCTTCCAAAAAAATAATTTTTTTAATCTCCTATCTTTTTTCAATGTAGTAAGCTTAGCCATGGAGTCGTAGAAGATGTTTAACTACATTCCATGTCCAAAAATTGGAATGTATGCTTCTATTACAAAGGTATACAATTAACTATCCACTACTTACTTTGGGTCTGCATGCAAGTTCTTATTCTGTTATTCCGTACATATTGCTTATATAGCAGTACTAGGAATATTGTTCACTACTGATCATTGACACCTTTTTCGTTTTTCCATGTTGCTCTTGCTAATTTGGACAAGTGTTGGGAAGATTGACGAAATAAAGTCAACGATTAGCTTCCATCTGAAATTTAACCAAATGCTATGCTGTTTTTGGTTGTCTTCGGTCAGTAAAACTAGCAAAACACTTATTGTTGAAAATATACTGTTGGACTGGGTTCATACTGTTTTACGTCATGTACTGACAACAATTGTCCATGGCTCAGGTTACAATTATTTTGCACTGTTTGTATTTACTACTAGCTTAGGGCGGCTTACTGTGGCAGCTTTTATTGCGCTTTGTACGTAGAGCAATAATATTTTGCATATCAAAATGATAAAATACTGTTGCCTTACACCAAAGTATTGTTTTCTTTAGCAACTCTTTAAATATTTTGACTATTCGGCACAATACACACACATAACTTGGATTTATATATATAGTGACAACTATTGAACCGTTGGACAAAATATTTCTTAACTAGGATTATAGAAAATATATATTACTATCCTTAACTATGTATATTTTCTACGTTTTGCTGAAATGGTTGTATTTATATATTGTACAATATGTACTTATTTGTAAATGGGCCCATATATATTTTGGCCATGTTGACAGATATAATTTGACAATATATTTTATATAGTAACAACCTCCGCACTTAGAATAATATTTCTGCACATTGCAGTTTCTGATCATGGCATCATCATTTCAGGAATATTCAGTTTCGACTCACACAAGAGGAATGAAAGGTTCACCATGCATTTCCTCTGCACGGTAGCGTATACCACTTTAATTTCATTTTTTCTTTTCCCAAACAAAATGCACTTCAATAGTCCTTTTTGTGTCCACTTAGAAATTCTTTAACAGTTTGTTAATTGAAACAAATATTATTTAGATATGTCTAATCAATTACCAATTAGCTTATACTTTTTTCATAAGTAAAACCACTATTGCTGTTGTGTTGTGACTGCTACCACTAACCCCAACTATTCAATTGAATACTAAGTCTGTTATATTAAAATTTTATGCATGATACAAATATGCTGCCATGCTCATTCTTTCAATTTTTTTCTGGCCTCTATTAATGAGTTCATCTCAAGTTAAGATCATTTCCACAATTCAACCCACATAAAAATACCCCACATAAAATGACTTATTCTATTCATTTTTCCATTCGTTTTTCAACATCCCTTCAATTTTGGTCGAACAACCAAAGTATCATACTGATTGTTCATTCATGAAACTAGATATGTTTAATATACAATGAAATCTAAAAGGAGTTAAATGAACAAAAAAAATTCATAAATTTTGGCTCATCATTTACTCAGAGAATACTGTCAATACTGAAGAAGCTTGGTTATTACTAAAGAGAATTAGAGTTGTCAAAAAATAATAAAGTAATAATTTTTTTTACCAATTGAGATTAAAATGAGAAGCATTAGAGTTTCAATTATTTTCCCTCTTCCACCTCGAAAAGTTATATTTTTCTATAATATTATCAAACAATCAAACTACAGGAAAATTTTCTCTCATAATTTCGATCCATGTTTTCTATTTTTATAGGCAACGACCAACGTGATGGTGCAAAAAAGGGAAGGCATGATGAAGTTCACTAAAGGGTAACTACACAAACTTTACTGAATCATAATCTTATTCTTCCAAATGTGTTTATTAAATTAAATGCTATTCTTTTACTCATTACAGGTTAAATTTTGGTGCCTATTAATAAGATTCTGAGATTATATGCTTGCATACAATAGGTGATGAAGCTCTGATTAATTAGAAGATAAGAAGACTATCAGAGACGTTAGCAATTTATGGTCAACAATATTTTTTAGGTTGACATATATAATGGAAGTTAAAATCAAACTCTTAGGATGGCTATTTAGTATATGCAAACACTCGATATATGTTCAGCCTTAATATTGATAAATCAATATTGGAGCAGAGATAACAGCTTAAGTTAAAGGTTAAAGCTATATTTGCATAGTCTGTACCTTCATTTGCACATATAGAATAGTTTACAAGTTTTAACTTCTATCTTATAGTTTATGTGTTTGTAATTTAGATGAAGTTATGAACTAATTTGTAACATACCAAAAATATAAATGATGTTGTTTTTGACATAATTCTTTTACATTTTGAAAGACTGTTATGTAATCTTAGAAGCCATCCCAGATGATCTGAAGACCACTTAGAAAGCATAAGGGAATGTAACTTTTCACTTGCATTTGAAATGTTAACTATTACATAAAAAGCACCGATATATGTAACGTAATTTCATCGATTTTTTCTATTAAACATAACATTGTCTTCCAGATGAAAATTTATGTCTTAACAACAATTATTTTTCTGTGTACGCTTTAAAGGAAAATACTACTCTGAAGTGGAATAAAATATATAATCCGTCGACATAGTCAAAATTAAAAACTAAAACTTTTAACAATGCAATCACTAATAAGTTGTTTTACAATAGACCGTATGCGAAGCATGGATTCACACTAGTATACATGTGCAGTTAACTTTATTCATTGAGAGCTCAGTTTGTGTTACTTGGATTTGTAATTCACGATATATACCTAGTAATTTAATAGATTCGGACCATAAATTCTTTTTTTATGGAACCTAAAAATGAAGAATTTTTTTTAATGGATAAGGATTCGGAGTTGTTACTGGTACTAGTCGTCTATCCGTGTAACTGAATACGAACATTTTAAATAAAGGTTTGGACATGAGCGTTATATTGTATTTGTACTGCATGAATTATTACATGGATGTATACCAGTATGGTAACCATTAATCTAATGTTTAAATTATTATCATACCCATGTGATCGGTCAGTGTTGCATAGAGTAATGTATAAGTGTGCACATGCATTTTGACAATGTGAAACTTTTTTATGCCTAAGCAACTATTTGAGTAGTACATAGTCAACATGAAAACTTTACGCATTCGTGGGTTAATTTAACAAAATTCTAGTTGCGGTACTTATAGAATAACTTCTTGAATCCATAAAGTTGATTGATTAATTTAGTGCAAGTTCATTTTTTCTTAAAATGATAATGCTATTGTATGATTTTGTGACAATTTAACATGTGCTATTTGATATGCGTATTGCATAATAAAGTAATAATTTGTAATAAGTTAAATATATTCCAGTGTCTCCTTGCAAATTAATTGTAAATATCCTACATTCCAAGTGAGCTAATTGAAATAACACGTCATTCAAGTAACCTCCTTATTTTAGTTGTTCATGAAAATGTTTAATATTTGTATGTATTTATTCATGTGGATATTAGCTAGCCCAAAGGTAGACTAATATTTGACTGAATCGCTTTCATGTGTAATGATAAATATGTGATAATTATAAGGTCTTACAAGTGAATAATTAATCGGTTCAAAAAAATTATTATTTGGCTTGAATTTCTTTTCACTGTTTGATAATCACAACAAGATTATTTGAAGGTTTTCTATAAGAGTTTTGTAAATTTAACCATAAGTGATACACGTTTTGTGATGATTTTATTTGTTACATCTTATAATTATCACATATTTATCATCACATATGCGCAAGTGATTCAGTCAAATATGAATCTTCCTTTGGACTGGCTAACATTCACATGGATAAATATACACAAATATCAAACATTTTTATGAACAACTAAAATAAGAGGCCGATCACATAGGTATGAATAACTAAAATAAGTACTCAGTTTCATAAAGTTAAACCACGAATGCATAAAGTTCTCATATTGACTTAGTACTATTCAAATAGTTGCTTAGCCATAAAAAAAAATTCACATTGTCAAAATGCATGTACACACTTATACTTTACTCTATGCAACACTGATTGATCACATAGGTATGATAATAATTTAAACATTAGATTAATGGTTACAATTCTAGCATATATCCACATAATAATTCATGTAGTACAAGTGAAATATAATGTTCACGTCAAAACCTTTATTAAAAATGTAAGTAACCAATTATACAAATAGATGATTAGTACCAATAACAATTCTGAATCCTTATCCATAAAAAAATGTTCTTTTTCTTAGGGTTCCATAAAAAAAATTATGGTCCATGTAACGACCCAATTTTTCGACGCCCAAAAGTTGATATCGACACGTCCACTGTATCCAATGCCGCACAGTCGAATGTCGGGAAACCGAATCGTTAGGGTTTAAGAAGAAGAAGAAGATAGAAGAAGAAACAGAAACAACAACAGAATCCAACATTTCACAGCGGAACAAATATAATAGATAAATGAATATCTTTAAAACAAAGAATTATATCAGTTATTACATTACATTATTAGAGTTTACAACGACATCATTCAACCATAGGCATTTACAACATCTAATCCAAATTAAAACTGGACATACAGCAATCCCAACGCAGCGGATAATACATAATATATTGATACGTCTCGCAATCCAACTTGCCTTCAGATCTCCACAGCAACTCTGTTTTTATCTTCGCTCCAGAATAACTGAAACCTGACTCTAGGCTGCCCGTGTGGAAAAATTGTGGGCACCCAGAGTTTAGAAAGGGAACAATAGACTCCAGGTCAGTCATGAGACTGGTGTGAGATCTTAAAAACAGTTATTTCCACAAAGAAAGGAAAAGAAATCCGCTATGCTTTTTTGGAAAATGAAACTACCATAAGGCCGCCCGGCACACATACAATGCAATCGCAGACTTGGGGGAGATTTCTTCTTATGATAGTCAAACATGCTTGATACGCAAAATCCTCTTTAATATTATCATTAGTGCATAGTGTAGAAAACATTTCGAAAGTATAATATTAATCTTAGCCAGCATAGGTACCATTATATTATGCCTGCTATAGCTACCTCCTGAGGAGGCAGGTTATACAATTGCAATCGTAAAGAGCTCGTATTGTTTCTTTGTATTTCCAACAAATGGTCAAGCTAAGGAACTTCCTACTGCTACATGGGTACGTCTCTGGAGGGACGTCTTGAGAACTTAACCAGCTCTCTGCCAACACAAGACCGGGTTACCTCTGTAACTAGGTAACTACTACATGAGTATGCCATCCCTCGATCGTTTGCGACCTTTATCCGAGGATCCTCAACCACAAAGCAACAACCACAAAGTATAATAAATTTGCAGCATCAACATAGGTAAAATATCTGGGCTCCATACCATGATACTACCCTTTTCCAGAAGGGAATGACATACCCTCAAGGGGTGCTACCCCCAAATAACCTTGCCGCATCTTTCCTGTTTCAACCATTTCCGAGGTGTGAGGTCCGACGAAGTCTCGTCCACAAAGCTACACTTTTCACAAAGTCATGCTTTGATTAACAAATGACCAGCAACACTTCATATGCCACATTACCAGTTTGGGAATATATCACTACTAAGCATTAACTACATAACCTCTGAGCTCGTACGTCTCGGAGAAGGGTGTTGTGCTAAGAGAATAAATTCTCCGCCACCAACAGAAATGTATTTGATAGAAACCAGCTTTACATCTCAAAGTGTAACATCAGACACACTCCATACAAGTCCGCTCCGGGATCGAACAGAACCGAAGGCACTTCAAAGAAGCCCTGCAAATCTGGATATTCACTAATCACGTCCGGAATTCCTATCACAACGGGTGATAAAATCTCTATACCGGAGAAACCCGGTGCAGAGACATTCGACAGGTAATCCTTTCGCTTTCGAAAAATACCCAGTCTTCAACCCCGTCTTCAAATGCAATCCCATTTTGTCGTATCATTATTCGGAATGGGTTTTATGACACAAGGTCCTCTCCGGCTAATCCGAATAATGAGCGCTTATTTTTAAAAATAAGTGTTCATTCAGATTTCAAACAAATCACAACAATTTCCACGTTGATCTTCTTAAACAAAAGATCCATCACAATCACAAAGGTTCGATGTGGGTTTCAAATATCCATTTGGAATTCGACTCCCGGTCGCATCAAAATTCTAATGGCATTTAAAGGCCAATATTGATAGTCGGTTATTTAACTATCAATCAACATTCACAACAATCATCATATTTAAATAATTTTTTCCGAATTATTTATTTTCTAAATAACTTCACAAGATATATTTTCACACTTCAATCCTCTGAAAATAAATTTCAAATCAATTTTTTCCTTACGCTGAAAACATTTCCAATATTTATTCATTTCCACTGAAAATCTACCGAGTTCAAATATTTTAAAATAATTCAAAATGCTTATCCAAAATATACTTAGAGATATTTAAAATAAAACTATTTTGAAACACTTGCTTAAATATTAGTTATGAAAATATTATACTAACGTCTCATAAAAAAATTCAAGTCCAAACTTGTTTGCGCCAAAATTGGTCACAAACCCCAAGTGTTGTGAAAGCACCAGTGTTGGAATATAAATCAGCGATATTCAAACACAAATCACAGATCTAAGGAAACAACACGTAGCAATACAGAAATTATGAACAAGAACACGCAATTTATAGTGGTTCGGCTATCTCCAGCCTACGTCCACTTCAAAGGTTTTCACTTTTATTGATGTTCTTCGCTGATTACAGTTGATTACAGCGGATTACAATGGATTATAGCTCTGAAATTCGAGTACAACGGTAGTAGTGAAGTGCAAAGTAGAGTCTGGTAGAGTCTAGATGCTTCCAAATCAAGATCCCCCTTTTCTGAATGACCTAGGGATCTATTTATAGGCGTAGGAGGCTGATATTTCTCCTAAAAGTCCGGTAGACCGCTTCAGACACGTGAGGGGGCCCATACGGCCGAAACCTGGAGATCCTGGCCCACATTGGGATCGATTCGACCCTTGGTTCGAATCGATCAAGAAATTGTCCAATCGTGATGAAACTTGGCGTGGACATTCTTCAACACGTAGGCAAACTCCTGTAAAAATTTCATTGCATTTGGATCAAGGGATTGAAAGATATGATCGATTTGAAGTGGAGATCCTCGTTTGGCTGTTTGGGTCGAATCGATCCGTTCGAACCCACTCCCTTCGAATCCATCAGCGCAAGCGGTTTTGTGATGAGGTGGCGTGCGTCCTTCGAGTCGATCCGGCCTTCTCTCTGGGTTGAATGCTTCGTCTCCGTGGATCTCGCCGACTTCGCATCGTGGAGTGACACGTCATCCAAGTTAGTTTACTCGGTGGATACGAGCGAGTGAATGTTTCTTGGATTCGAACGCGACCGATTCGTACTGAGGTACCCCAATGGGTTCGAACTCGATCGATTCGAACAAGATCGGTTCGAAGTAACCAACTCTCGATGGAATCGAACCTGTGGGTTTGCATGGAGCGAGGTGTTGATGGATGCGAACTATATGGAGTCGAGTTGAGACATGTGGATGGATTCGAAGGTAGGCCATCGTGATGGGTTCGGAGGATTTCATCATGTTGGGTTCGAACAGGGCAGGCGCGGATGGATTTGAAGCATGGCTATCTGGGGGCTTTCTTGATGGATTCGAGTCACGGCTACACCTCTTGGGTTCGAACTAATGCAAGGATGATGGATTCGAGGTAGATGGAGTCGAACCGATGGATGCGAAGTCCATCGATTCGAACTAGGGGGTATCCCATCGATTCGAACCGAACAAGGTTCGTTTCCCTCAAATTGAATCCATCATAACTTGAGCATACGAACTCGGATTGACTTGAAATTTGAACCACTGGCTTCTATGATCTTTCTGGTCATGTCCTATCAATTGTAGCTCAATCTGGACTTGGACAAAATTCATCGATATCCATGGTTATCCTGCGGTACATAGTTGATACTCAAGAATAATAATCATTGATTTTCAGTAAATTTTGGATATCTTAACTTTGCCAAAAGTTGGGATAACACTTTGCCCCCCAAAACATGCCTTTTGGTAAAAGGTATGTTTTGAACGGTCTTAAATCGAGTGTAGTAAATTCATGTTTCATTCATAGCTGCAGTATTATCAATCAAGTTTATGGCCGTTCGAAGCCGAATCAGCATTCATTCTTTCCGTAGAAGTTGAGAATGAAGTTCCGTAGTCTCTCCGGACCATTAATGGCTTCTCTGAACCCTTACTAAGTCCATTCTAGACTTAGTGATTGAATAGAAAGATCCTATTGCACTCTGGCGTTGCCTTCTATCCCTTGCACTCTGGTCCTGGTTAGGACGTATAGCGATGTCATGGTCGTTCTGGACCGGTCATAGCCTCTCCGGGCTCTTGCTAGATCCCATCCTGTCACTCTCCGGTGAAGGGGAAACAGCGCTTAAGTGGGTTGATCCTGTCGCTCTCCAGCGAAGCAACTCACTTCTTGCACTCCGATTCAGTGTATCTAAACATTAAGCGGTGTCTTGGCCGTTCGAGACTGATCATAACCTCTCCGGGCTCTTGCTGGATCCCATCCTGTCACTCTCCGGTGAAGGGGAAACAGCGCTTAAGTGAGTTGATCCTGTCGCTCTCCGGCGAAGCAACTCACTTCTTCCACTACAGACCCCGCCTCTCCGGGTAGGGTCATAAAGCGATCATTTTTATAATGGTATTTAATATTCATCTTCTGACCCTCTGGTCAAAAGGTTTATTGCAAGAGATTCTAATTTATTTATTAAAATTTGAGTTCTAGATGTTCAATCTCAAACATCAGAAAAAGCTAAACATTGCCTCTCCGGGCATATCGGTTTATCTCCATCTCAGAGCATGCCTAGGGATCTCTCCGGTTCCCGTACATGTGTAAGTGGAGTAACCGTTTATTCTGAAAACAAATCTAAATAAAATTATTCGACCGAAGTCCAAATCCTGGACTTGGCCCTTGCCATCTTTAATCAGTGGATGACGAGTCGTGATCCTGATCCAGGATCGTTCCTGTTAGGTGGAGGCGGTAGTTGTTCAGGCCTTACTGCCGTTGTCCGTTCTCTGACAAATTGCGGCAATCTACCACCCCTGGCATGTTCTTCCACCTCATCCTTTAGGTGGCGGCATTCATCTGTGGTGTGCCCATCCAGCTCATGGAATAGGCAGTATTTTCCAGTCCTGCGCTCCCGCTCAGTGGGATCCCTTATAGGCGGCTTTCGATAGGGGAGTTGCCCTTGAGTTTCAGTGTAAATTCTTTTTAGGCCTGCAGTCAGATCTGTGTATTGCCTAAATCTTGGTTCTCGGAATCTCTTCTGTTTATCAGGACCATCATGTCTGCCATCCTGTTTCCTTTTTCCCTTATCTGCTCCGGACTGTTCTCTGGAGGTTCCTTCGCTCTGCGCAACATTTGTTTCCAGCCTCTCGGCTCGTGATTCTTCTAATCGGATGAACTTTTCAGCTTTATGAAAGAATTCTCCAAGATCTTGTGGTGGATCTTTAGTCAGAGAATCTTTAAATTTGGTGCCTTCTGCGACTCCTGCCACCGCTGCCATCAAAATCATCGATGGATCCGGGCGATCTACAGAAGTCACTGTTACATTGAATCTTAGCAGAAAATCTTTTATGGACTCTCCGGCCCTTTACTTGATCGAAGCTAAAGTCATTACGCTCTTGGGTCACGTCACATGGACCCTAAACAGTCTCATGAAGCAGTCTACAAGCTCGCTCCATGTTCTGATTGATCCAATCTCCAGTTGCCTGAACCAAAGCACAGCCAAATCTAACAAATATAGAGGGAAGCATCGTGCCATCACTTCCTCGGATGCCCCCAGCACTTCCATGTGCCTAATATATCTGGTAATATGCGTGGTCGGGTCTGACCTCCCGTCATAAGGTTCTAGCGTTGGTAGTTTGAATTTTGGAGGGTTCCTTACGTTTCGGATGTTCGGAGTGAACGGACTCCGACTAACTTCTTCCAGCCCTCCGCTAGGCAATCCTCCTCTCATGATTCGTCGCATTAGGCCAATCATTCTCTTGTCTCCGTCTATGGGTTGGCCCCTTGTCAAGTTCCTATCCCGCCCCTCGGGCCTTGAAGGGAATTCTGGTACGTATCCTTTTGGTGGCTCGTTAGCATAAGCATTGGCTCCGGCTTGTTGAGCTCCGTCTGTTGGTCTTTCAGTATCGGACCCTGAGGGTCTGCCCCCAAGTCCTTGTCGGTTACCTTCAGTTCCTGCGTTCTGGTCTTGAACCTGACCTTCATTAGCTTCTTCAATCCTGATTCCTTGTCCCGCACTCACAGTTGTTGTGGTTGGTCCAAGGTTCTGCATATTCGCCGTCCTCATTTATTCGAGGAAATTCTGTAGCATCTCCTGTTGGGTCTTCATCATGCTTTCGCGTATTGAATTACCCATAGCCTCCATCTCGTCCCTAGTGATGTAGACGGAAGCTTGTCCTTCTCCTGCTCCTGAGGATGCTTCTTGGCTTCCTCCTTGTTGGCTCCGATCAACTCTTTGCCTTGTTTGTCGAGTCATTGTCTCTGAATAGGAATTCTTCAAATCACTCAAATCTGAATTCTGGATCTGATGTAGCGGGTGCTAGTTTTTTTCAGTGAAAGCACCAAAGTGTTTGCGCCAAAATTGGTCACAAACCCCAAGTGTTGTGAAAGCACCAGTGTTGGAATATAAATCAGCGATATTCAAACACAAATCACAGATCTAAGGAAACAACACGCAGCAATACAGAAATTATGAACAAGAACACGCGATTTATAGTGGTTCGGCTATCTCCGGCCTATGTCCACTTCAAAGGTTTTCACTTTTATTGATGTTCTTCGCTGATTAAAGTTGATTACAGCGGATTACAATGGATTATAGCTCTGAAATTCGAGTACAACGGTAGTAGTGAAGTGCAAAGTAGAGTCTGGTAGAGTCTAGATGCTTCCAAATCAAGATCCCCCTTTTCTGAATGACCTTGGGCTCTATTTATAGGCGTAGGAGGCTGATATTTCTCCTAAAAGTCCGGTAGACCGCTTCAGACACGTGAGGGGGCCCACACGGCCGAAACCTGGAGATCCGGGCCCACATTGGGATCGATTCGACCCTTGGTTCGAATCGATCAAGAAATTGTCCAATCGTGATGAAACTTGGCGTGGTCATTCTTCAACACGTAGGCAAACTCCTGTAAAAATTTCATGGCATTTAGATCAAGGGTTTGAAAGATATGATCGATTCGAAGCGGTCGAATCGATCCCTTCGAATCCATCAGCGCACGCGGTTTTGTGATGAGGTGGCGCGCGTCCTTCTAGTCGATCCGGCCTTCTCTCCGGGTTGAACGCTTCGTCTCCATGGATCTCGTCGATTTCGCATCGTGGAGTGACATGTCATCCAAGTTAGTTTGCTCGGTGGATACGAGCGAGTGAATGTTTCCTGGATTCGAACGCGACCGATTCGTCGTGTTGGGTTCGAACAGGGCAGGCGCGGATGGATACGAAGCATGGCTATCTGGGGGCTTGCTTGATGGATTCGAGTCACGGCTACACCTCTTGGGTTCAAACTAATGCAAGGATGATGGATTCGAGGTAGATGGAGTCGAACCGATGGATGCGAAGTCCATCGATTCGAACTAGGGGGTATCCCATCGATTCGAAACGAACAAGGTTCGATTCCCTCAAATTGAATCCATCATAACTTGAGCATACGAACTCGGATTGACTTGAAATTTGAACCACTGGCTTCTATGATATTTTTGGTCATGTCCTATCAATTGTAGCTCAATCTGAACTTGGACAAAATTCATCGATATCCATGGTTATCCTGCAGTACATAGTTGATACTCAAGAATAATAATCATTGATTTTCAGTAAATTTTGGATATCTTAACTTTGCCAAAAGTTGGGATAACAAAACTAATTTTTTAAACAAAATTAATATATAGGATATAACTATTTAAATATTCAATTTCTAAAACCAATATCAATTAAATCTTTAAATCATTACTTCCATAATTAATTAAGTCAATCATTACTTTAAAGATTTACAAAATAACTTAAGAAACTAACTTCTCCAAAATATTCTTTCAAAATCAACCCTAGAACTTTTAATTTATATTTCAAAAGCTATTTTACAAATATACTCGGCTTTTCAGGGAAAATACACCTTCCTTTTCAAAATGGATCATTTTTGAAAGTGTGCAGGATCGTGTAATATGGAATATAATTAAATCTAAATATGGTAATACGTGATAATAGCAAAGTAAATGGAAATAAAAATAAAAACAAGCACACAGGAATTTTTATATTGGTTCGGAGCACCGTCCTACGTCCAGTCCCAGACTCCTTCTGAAATTTCAACTACAATAACCCTCACTTAACCTGGAGGAACATGTATATACAGTCTGAGCAGCAGAACAGACACCTGAGCAACTGAACAGGATTTTCGCCTCAGCAGCAGAAGAGGACTTTCCTTTGCCTGAGCAGCAGAACAGGACTTTAACAAAGTATAAATGTAGTTAACTTAATGTGTTCTTGATAACACTGATTTGTCTATTAAGATTACAAATTTCCTATAATCAATTCCTCAAGAGTATAAAGAGTATGTGAAGAGTTGAAAAAGGAAGAATATTGCTATGAATCAAAGTATATAGAATATAACTTAAAGATTCAAAGCAATAAAGAGTATGAGAGCACTTGAGTAATCACAAGAGAGTAGAAAGAATTAGAATCAGAAATTGGCTATTATGAAGTATGAGATAACTTCTATATATAGTTATCAGAGAGATGCAACTCTTAGTGAAGAGTTTCAGCCAAGAGAGACGACTGTTGATGAATTGCAACTCTTCATGGAAGAAGATGTCCACTCAGAAATTTTGCAGTTGAAGCCGGTTCAGTCGACAGGTATATTGGGTCAGTCGACTGGTGTTTGAATATTTTAAAAAAAATGTCATTTCAAAAATATGAACAATGTTCACTGCTGTGCATATGCACAGCCAGTCGACTGGCAAGAACAGTCAGTCGACTGGCTGTGCATAAATTGCACAGTGAACTCTGTTTGTAAAGAAAAATTTAAAAATTGAAAACCTGAGGATTGATTTTAACATGTGTCTAAGACTCAATATCTATAATAGTTAATTTAAGCCTAGAGATCCTCTGTTGTCTTCTTTTTGTCATGTATTAATGCAAATTCTTCTTTAGCTTCTGAATAGTCTTGTCATGAATCAAAACTAGTAATTCAACAATTTTTAATCAATTAATAAATCCTTTTGGATTCATTTTTAATTTACGTTTCAAATCCGTAAATTTCTTTCCACACCTTTAAAAATAAAACAATATTTATTTTTTTAAAACAAATTTCTCTTTCCCTTATAAAATTCCCATTTTGAATTTTTAAAATTTCAAATATCCACAGATATAGGATTTTCAAATCGATTCCCAAATAGTTATTATTTTTACCAAATCAATATCAAATTGATTTTCTAATTTATTTTCAAAACACCAAATCAAATTTCAAATTGATTCTCAAATTTATTTTCAAACACCAAATCAATTTTCGAACTTATTTTTAAAATAAATTCCTATATCTTTTCTAATTTATTTAAAAACCATATTTTTTTAAAATAAATTCTTCACCTTTTGAATATTATTACTTGAGATCCATTTATTAAACTTTTTTCCATATTTTGGAATTTTATTCAATAGGATTTCACTATAGATTTTCTACCTAAATTTAGAAATCCAATTTTATTTATTTCTCGTATCCTATGGTACCAAAAATATTGTTCGGATAAATTTTAGCCTTCAACGATTTCAATCATAATATAATCACACACGGATTTCAAATAATCAACATACAATATTGAAACAAATTCAATTATTTGAGGAATCCATTTGGATCCCTCCAACCTGTTTCCCTGCATCCACAGACGTTAGCATAACAATTAAATACTCATTCCACTTTGAGGTGGAATATCGCGGTATATGGGATTTATAAAATATCATCCGTTATTATGCGGCGTATAGGGTCTATTTCAGTACAACTGATAATAAATTATCAACTAAGCACACAATCAACAATTTAAATTTAACTATCACAATTCAACTATCGATCAATGACTAAAATTTTCCTTTACTAAAATTTGAGTGAGAAGATCTCACCTTTGCTTTTATTTTGCAATCCATTTTCCGTTCCGGCTTGTTTTCTTCCAAATTTTTTGACCTTGTATGAATAATTTGTACAATCGATTAATATTTGAATAAATCAAACAATCTATTAACATTTAATAATTTGATTAAACTAATCATTCTTCCCTTTTTTATAAATAAAATCTAAATTAAAATGGATATCAAAATAAATTGAACAACTAATTATCATTTCTATTTATATTTAAAAAAAAAAATATTTTCTGAAAATCAAATTATCTTTTACTGTAAATAAATTTTCTTTTATATTATCATAACATATATAAATTTAAATTAAATTTAATCGAATACCTTACTGCCTAAAACCACAACGTGGCCGATCTTCACCCTATCAATGGCCACCTCGCTGAACCCTAAATCGAACTGCCTCGAGATTGAAGACGCCGACCTCTTTGACTTCGCTCACACTCGACTGTACTCGAAATCTCATGGCGAGCTTGCGGCCCTACCTGCTCGCATGCGCGCGTCGCCTTCGAGCACCCATCTATTGCTCACTCGCCTTTGCCCGAGCTCGAGCAAACGAATGTCGTGCCACTAATACGAGCCCCGCCGAGCTCGAGAACCCACGCGCGCCGCGCGCTTGTGCCACCAGCATCGACGAGGTCATATCGTAGTTTGCACTCGCGAACTTTGCTTCCACCAATCAAGCAAATCGATTTCGATTTGTGAAGGGAAACGCGATTCCCCATTTTTGATTCAAAATGAAGAAGAGGAAGGCCGGTTCGATTTATACTTCGGCCATTTGATTTTGATTTGAAAAGGTCATTATTTTTGAAGTTTTTGAACGAAAAGATTTTCGTTTATTTCTTATGTTTGAACGAAAAGGTAGGATAGGGTGGCATGTAGGAGAAGACAATAGAAACGTGTACGTTACATTCTGCAAAAAGGTGGCTGCGATTTGATTTTGATCAGATATATATATTTAAATTTAAATCGTCTCGATTTCGGACCCTAAATTCTTGATATTGTATCAAGACATGCCGCTATGCGTTTATAATGTTATACTCCTATTTCGAACGCAATGGAAAAGGTTCCGAGGCCTAACTCGATCGTATGGAAAAGATAACTTTTTGAATCGAGTTTAAATATTAAATTATCAATTTTAATTCCAACACTTTTCTCACCCGTACGGACAAACGGTAACTCCAAACGCCACAAAAATTGAAATCCGATAATAACGAACTATTACGGATTCAATAGACTGGTTTCGTCGAATTCCGAGACTGTGCCTCGGAAGGCTACTATTAAATATCGATTTATAAATTCAAAACTAAAGAAAACATTTTCAAATTAAATTCTGAAGTTCCATTATCTTCAGTATTATCAATATAAATTTTCTAAGCCATCAAATTATTTTTAACAAGCTAAAAATTGAAAATTCAAATTTTTACCCATCATTAATAAATCAAATTCAATAATTTAATTGCCAAATTCTTATTTATATTTGAAATTTAAGTTAAACTGACCTCCAAATAATTAAAATCAATTAAACATTTCATTTCAAATGTTAAAAATTTCCGGGTCGTCACAGTCCAGTTTCTTAAATTACTACGTATAGGTAATGAATAATAAATCCTATTAACACACTTCGAGCTCTCAAAGAATAATGTTAGCCGTACACGTATATAACTTGAAATTAGTTTATACAAAAACTAAAGGTTTTAATCCTTTGTAATTTTGTTACTGTTCAATATACCTTATTTGAAAAAGTCAGTACCAATAGATTTTATATATAAAAGGCTGAAATGTAGGACAACACGTAGATAATCATGAAAAACTTTCTTTCACATTATACACTTTCAAAGCAATATAATAATATCTAAAAACATGTACTCACTTATTGAGTGAATCGATTAACAAAGAGTTAGGATCCCAGTTATGAATCACCATCAGGAATTTTAATCCATGTTCTTATATGCTACATTAACAAACTATATTTTGTACTAGCAACATAAAAAAATGGTCGATACATTAACGGATAATTTTGCTAAATATAGATCTTAAATACAATCTATTTACAAAATTTTATAATCAAAATTTTTCAAATAAATCAACAACGGTTTGCTCTGATACCACTTGTTAAAATTTCAATACTCTATAGCAACAACCAATTATGAAACCCTAGATTCAAATATACAACCCATTTTGATTTAATTGGGAATAAACTAGAGGAAAGTAAATAAATCAGCGGAAGCATACCTAAATCGGTAGTTGATTATTGAAAAGAAAAAATGTTGGTTTGATCTTTCAAATTGACACAAACACTGGTTTTGACATTAGCTCTCCATAGAAGAGGGTTAGAAGGTTGCCAAGGCTTGTGTAATTTTAGGATCATAACCATTTTCTTTATAATATTGACATTTTCTAATTACGTCCTTTAACGAATTAAAATGTCCCGCATCTACACACTAATCACATGATAATTAGATTCTTAAGCATAAAACAAGAAGAGCATTAAAAAACAAGCTAGTAGTATCTTCATATAGACATCATGAAATCAAAGGAAAAGGGGCGCACAAGGAGGAGGGGTTTGGTTGGGTGCAAAATCTTAAGTGATTAAATATTCTTTTTTCTCCTGGAACAAAATTAAAAAATAATAATCAATGCGTATAAACGAAGTTTACTAAATGGTTATGTTTCAAGAAAAATAAAAGAAATAGAGAGTGTAACAAGTACCATCTTCACCTTCAATTGTTGGAATAAATTTATCGATTAAAGGATGTGAAACTTTCGTTTCTTCTTTTGAAACTTTTGCCCCGAGATGTTTGATTAGTTCATGATCGCTCGGATCAAATTTAACTCCTGTTGATAGCCCAACCCGATCTCGAAAATAATTGAAAATATGTTTATGTATATAAATTATCACTAGAGAAAGCATAAACATTTATCTTATGCAAAAAAAGAACCATGTAATCATTTTTGGAACAAAATTTAAAAATAATAGCCAATACATATAAACGAAGTTTACTAAAAGATTATGTTTCAAAAAAAAACGAAGAGTGTAACATGTGTCATCTTCACCTTCGAGATGTTCGAGTAGTTCATGATCGCTAAGATCAAATTTATCTCCTCCTGGTAGCCTTACCCAATCCTGGAAATAATTAAAAATATGTATATGTATATAAATTATCACTAGAGAAAGCATAATCATTTAACTTATGTAAGAAAAGAACCATGTAAACTTATGGGCTTATTGAATTCGAGCTTGTGAGCACAGCTTGGGCATTGCTTGGATTCGCTCAATATTGCAACCCACTTGCACAACATTTCACCCATGCGCAACCTCTACCAATCATCTTGTCCACTTTGCCTACACCGTCCAAATCAACGCAACGACCACATACACCTATTATGAAAAAACCGCACCACCTCCTACCACCACAACCTCAATCCATGAATATCACCAACACCCTTAACTTCAAGTCTTCAACCCACCCAACACTTCACGGACCATCTTCACCAAACATGGAAAAGTGAATGGGCAATAGCGTCATGTGCGAGGGATAAAAGCATGGATTGAGCAAGGAAGAAAGTTTTCAACATATGTAAGAATAAAAATATAGAAATTTTTGATAAAAGAGGAAATGAGAAAGAGAGGGACAGTGGGGTGAAAAAGGTTAGGTAGTGTTTGGTTTGTTATTTTTAGTTTTGGGTTTTCGTCCATACAAAAGGCATAAGATACATGTGTATTGCCAAAAACGATCAATTTAGAAAACAAAATTAACACACAAAATTGAAAACAATTTTTTTATTTTCCATATTTTAGGAAATAGAAGAAGTACGTAAATAAATTCATTCTTCCATCTCCCTCTATCCTCTTCATCGTTCCATCCGTCTTTCTTTAATCCCATCCGTCGTCCCTCCATTCTTTTCATATTTGGCATACATATTGAAAATCGAAAAAACAAAATTCGTTTTTAAACCAAACATTTCCTTAGGTTTTTGGTTTGTGAATAAACATGAGAAAAAATAATAAAAGGAAGGAAGCACTAAAATAATAAAAACGCAAAAAACATTTCGGGCGGGTTAGCGAAAATTTTCTAGCAGGATAGTGAAAAAGCATAAAGAAGCTATTTTGGATGAAAGTGAATACCGTAAAGGGATGCGAAGGGATATTTATCCAATTATTACATTATATAATATTTAATAAATATGATAGGTGATAAATAACCTAAATTTATTGTTCATTGTGGTAGTTAAATCGATTTGGCGAATCTTGTTTACGTTGGTTAATGTCCACCCTTATTTTAAATTTCGTTTACTTATTTTTTGGAATTCTTATAAACTGATTAATTCTTTAAATTTTGTAAAAAAAAATGAAATCGATGAAAATTTAAAAAAATTCTAAACTTTTAAAAACTATTGCAAATTCACGCGGTTCCATTTTTGCATTTAGTTATACCTTTTTAATTTTTAGCATGATTGGTAAACACGAATATAAAATTCTTCAAGTGAGAACCTTTGTGTCGATAAACAACATGGATAGATAATTGGAAGTAAAAATGACATGGATAATTATAGTGGTTCACTTTTGATGTAATGTACGTTGAGGAAAAATATATTTTATTATTGTACACAGAGAGTTCTACAAAAGATTGATGAAACAATTTTAATTGAGATATAATACAAGGGAGAAGATGAATTCCAATAAACTCAAATCCTAGAAGGTGAGATGTATATATATGGTTTTAAACACGTCACGACCCTTAGATCATAGTCATAGGAGGATCACCCGTCAAGATATAAAGTCTAGGTGTCAAAGGATCGGAGTTCCTTTTCAAATTGATCAAAATTGGATCTGGTTGTTTCAGATTCATCGATTTTAATTGACTGAATCGGGTGCTAGTCAACTGACATGAATCTGAGTGGGTTGGTGTAGAATGTCAGTAGATTGAGATTCCTCCATAATAAAAGAATATGGTTATGTCCTAAACTCCACTTAGGTTTGTCAATGGATAATTTTGGATGTGAACTGTGTTATATCTGCATCTGCATCCAAAATTATTTTCCGATATCAGCCATGGACATGGTCGAGTATCAGATATTTATTCGCTTCGTTCATAATTAATATCCTCAATACATAAAGGAATTTTTTTATTTATACCTGAGTCGCAAAAGAGTGCTTTGTGTAGAGTGTTTCTTCATCTAAATCATGAAGAGATGATTTTACTATAATATATTTAGTCCTTTAATGCTTTTTCGAAGTATGTAATGGAATATAGTAATACTTTGATGAAGAAGAATAAGAAATTTATTGAAGGTTTGAGGAAGGGACTGAACTATAAGGTATGGTGCACTTGTTGTCTCCTTATAAGATGTTTGTTGAGAGTGGCAAGGAGGTATAATTTCTTGTATTAGGAGAAAAGGAAAGTCGATGTTAGTCTTAAGGGTGGACAAAAGAAGAGGTTCGACCCATATCACAAGGGGAATAAGAACCAGAAAGGAGGAAAAACCTCATGAGAAGATCAGAAGTCTAATGTAGCAAATATTACTTGTTTCAACTATAGGTAGAAGGGTCGCTACTCTACCAAGTATCCCAGTTGGAGATTAGGGACATGTCCAAGTGCTTTAATTGTAGTAGGCCTAGCCATAAGAAGAGATAATGTTCTATACTGAAGCAAGCGAAGGATTATGCTTTGCAGAGACCTTCAGTTGGACCAATGCTACAGAAATGGGAAAAGGATGTTGTACTTGGAGGTATTATTTCGATTTTCTAGCATTTTACTTAGGGTTCTATTTGATACTTGTACTACACTAACTTTCTTTTTAAAAATTTAGCTGACAGGTTAAATTAAATAAAAATTAAATACCACATATTTGATTACTTCATTACGTGTGGTTAATCCACAGATTGGTATGTTACTCGCACCTTAAGGTGCTCTGATATTAAGTTTGCTTTGTTGGACATTTGTTTGTTTGCGACAATATATGTTTGACTACGAAGGATACGAAGTAATTTTGGATATGGATTGTTTAGTGTAACGACACATGATCTACTGTTCCGATAGAGTTATCACTTTATGAAATCCAAGGACAGAAGAAATGATCTTGATTACATTGGATGTAATAAAGGAGAATTCAAGATTTATGTTGTGTGTAATGGAGAATCGGGAGGATGAGATTAGTAAAGTGCTAGTAGTCTGGAAATTTGAAGACATTTTCGAGCGGTGAAGGGATTATTGCCTAAAAAATCATTCAAATTTGGTATAGATTTAATATCGAGGGAAAAACCTATTAGTAGATCCCCTAGCAGTATGCCACCCAAGGGTTAGAAGAACCGGAGAAGCGGTTAATGTCACTTGGGCATAAAAGTTTCACTAAGGCCAAGTAGTTCACCATGGGGAACATCCTTAGTATTCATAAAGAAGTCAGATGGAGACGGATTATTCTTACAGCTAGATTTGACGATGCTATTTCATAAACTATGGGTAGTTGAGGAAATTGTTCCACTGGTCGCGTTTAGAATAAGACACGATCCATATGAATGGTTAGTTATGCTCTTTGGACTGATCAGTGTTACTGCTTTCTTTGTAGAGCTTATATGCCGAATCTTTCACGATCAATTGAATAGATTTATGTTGGTCTTCATTGATGACATTTTGGTATAATTCTAAGAATGAAAGATACCATAAGTCCATTTTAGATAGTTGGTGGAGATCTTGAGACAACACAAGTTGAATGTAAGGTTTTTGAAATGCTATTTTTGGAAATGTGAAGTTAAATTTCATGGTTATGTTGTTTCATAGAATGGATTAGCAATTGATCCAAGATGGAAACCATTAATTATTGGAAGAGACCAAAGACGGTTACTAAAATGAGAATTTTCTTGAGATTGGATGGCTATGCCATAGTTACATTAAGAACTTTTCGTAGGTAGCAACAGCCTCAACTAAATTGACTAGAAGGAACGTGAAACTCGTATGGACTGTTCAGGAGTTGAAAAAGTCATCGACAAGTGCATATATCTTGATCGTACTTATAGGGAGTCAGGATTTGGTATTTCATACTAATACTTGTGGATCGGATTGGGAGCGATACTGATGTAGAAGAAAAGAGTGATAATTTATACATCTTGGTAGCTGAGTCGCACAAATTTTGATATCCGACTCATGATTTGGAGTTTTTAGTAGTGATCTTCGCTTTAAAGATATAAAGGAATTATCTTTTTGAAGTATGTTCCGAGTATTATACGGATCATAAGTCTCTTAAGTATTTATTCTCACAGAAGAAGCTAAATATAAGGCAATAAAGATGGTTAGAATTTTTGACAGCATATGATTTTGTGATAGTATACATCGGGAAAAGGGAACAACATAGTCGATGCTTTACGTAGAAAGCAGTATAATGGATTGTTGGCCATGCTTGAGAAATGGAAGATGTTAGAGAAATTTGCATCCCATGGAGTGCAATATAGGGCAAATGCACGATCAAGTCAAGATCCTAGAGCATTAATAAGTTTGAAAGTTCGTCTATTGCTTATGGAAAGAATTGTTGCAAGGCAAAATGAGGTACCATTTTTAGCTAAAAAAATTAGATGATTAGAGATAAGCGCGGATATAGAGGCTCTAAAGAGATACAATGTAGACTCTAAAGGACAGCTTAGGAAGAAATGTAGACCGTGTTGCAAATGTGAGAGATCTTCAGAATAAAGTCTTAGAAGAAAGTCATCGAACTAAGTTTATGATTCATCCTAGAGAGATAAAGATGTATCATGACATGAAGCATGTTTTCTTTTGGTAATGGATAAAGAGAGATGTAAGAGGATAATCACATGTCAACAAGTGAAAACTGCGCATCAGAAGCCGAGCAGTTTACTTCATCCTTTTTTGAAGTGAGATTCGATATCAATGGATCTTATAAATGGATCACTAAGGCATAGAGTTGGGAATAATAACATGTGGGTAGTAATCGATAGATTTACTATGAGCGTCCAATTTATCCCAGTGAAATCGACAAAGACTTTAGCTAGTTTGGCGAAGTTATACATAAAGAATATTGTAAGATTGCAGAGGATTTCTAACGGTATTGTTAGTGATAGAGAGCCAGTGTTCACCAATGAGTTGTAAAAAAGTTTGCTGAGTGCATTGAGTATATAATTGAACTTAAGTAAGACTACCACTGTTGCAATTTCTCACAAGTAATTACCAGGCTGATTTAAAGCCTGGCCTAGTCAAAGCCAGACTAACTCCTTTACAACCGCCCCGCATAAGCATCTTCAAATTCATGATGGCTTCAGATCATCTCTTCTATTCAATAAGGCACTAGAACGAGGTCCGCCTCCTCGTCCCTATGTGTCTATCGCATTTAAGCAAGGTTTAGGACTGGCCCCACCTAGTCTAACCTGATCCGTCACAATGACGATCGGTCTTCCTATGTTTATCTAATTCCACCACTACTCCAAGTCAACATGTTTGCCTGGCGTCATTCAGTTGACGGCTTACACCTCTCCACGCCTTCCTCAGCATGCAGCACATCAAGCAAGATAGGTTCGAGCATTGTCCGTCGTTAGCCTGGCTTCGATGCAGCAGCCCCGATCGATCTCAGGCAGCCATTCTGACTGCCTTGCACTCGGTTGTGCACCATCTTCCCATTATGGTTCTTATCAAGATCCCTATTTTCTTTCGTATCATCAACTAACGGTCAATCGGTTCAACAATACTTGTCATGTGAGCATTTAAGTAAACAACAAGTTGTCTATCCACCTATCCAAAGCACTATAGCTGAGCAGCTGAACTGATGTGGCTTACCATCAGCATTAAATGCGCATTTAATGCGAAGTTTGCACACAAAATGCAAAGCCCACGTTTGATGCAAAGAAGCAGTGAGTATATTTTCATCCTACCGCACATCTCCTTACACCTTTACAGTTGTCGTCCATCTACCATTGCAAACGTATCAACAGTCGAATATTTTTCCCGTTAGTTCTACAGCTCAATCTCAATCATCCATAATCCACTTCACTTACTGTAAATATCTCCTATATTACAACTTCAAAGAGGTTGGTACATACAAAGATTTTGAATAATATACACAATTCAAAGTTCTTGATACCACAAGCCCTTAAGATTACGTAGCTTTATTAGTCTTAAGTGCTTCCTGCTTTCTTATTATTCTTTTGTAAATCTTTGTAGTTTTAAAAGAAATATATATAGTAAGGGAATTTCACAGTGGACGTAGGCAGCTTTGCCGAATCACTATATCTTGTGTTATTTACCTTTCAACAATGTATTTAACTCCTCATTTTTCACTTCAAGCAACCTTTATTTATTAGTTTAATTCCTTGGTTGGCAAAATCTTTAGTCAATATTTTGAAGCTAGAAGGAGGGCCAACGACATGATGAGGATGGAAGATGCAGATCTTTCAAACAACAAGAATGAGGTAATGCGTCCTGCCCAAGCCGATCCACGCAACAAAAATAATCGTCAAAACAACAATCATCAAACTGATGCCAATAGGAATTCAAAGGCCAGTCCTAGGTACAATAATTAATCTCATTTTAACTCTATTTCACTAACAGGAACCGATTGCGGTAGGCTACCACCAAATGGAAAGCGGGAGGAACCTCGCTGCAACAACAAATACTACGAGTTCCATCAAATCAATGGTCATTCTATAGTAGATTGTAGCGTACTCAGGGATGAAATCAAAAGACTCATTCGGAAAAGAATATTCCTGGAATTTGTTCGACATTAGGTTGAGAAAAGAGCAAACCGTGAAGAAAGGGAAAATTGGCCCCCTTGACTTAAAAGTGCCAATGTCCAAGCCATCACAGAGGTCCTGGCCATATGCGGTAGTCTGCATGTGGTCGGCAGCAACCGAGGGTCCCACTCTTGGTATAAAATGAAAGTGGGTACTACCAGGCAAGTTTATTCATTAGAATCTCCAGCATCCAAGGTGCCTCGACTGGGATCACAACGACTAATCAACTTCATTATCGAAGATAAGGAAGCAATCTCCTACCCTCATTACAACCCCATAGTCGTAACTCTTGCTTTAGCCAACTCCAATGTGCATAGGGCCTTCGTAAATGGTGCCAACTCGGTAAACATCATGTTCAAGAATTGCTTTGAAGCTCTTTGGCTCCCTGTCACTCGCCTTACTCTATGCGCCCTGCCCATTTATGCCTTTGGAAGTGTAGGCATTGTTCTGATAGGCTCAACCTCGCTTGTATCAATTTTCAATCAAGAGCCCCTCACTGTAAAGATCCAGGTAAACTTTATAGTAGATTGTCCATCTGTGTATAACCTGTTAATAAGACGAATGACGCTTCTTGAGCTGGAAGTCATCGTCTGCTACAACCGCCTTATCATAAAGTTCTCCATCCAAGATCGGGTTAGAGAAATCAAGGGCAAGCAGTGTAAGGCAAGGGAATATTATGGAACTTCACTTAGGAAGGAAAAAAAGGTGCACTCATGTTGAAGTAAGAACATTCAATTAACGGTTTTCTCAACGAATCCAATGGGCCAGCCAGTGCCTTAGTTCTTGCCAAGCCCTCTAACCCTGAGACATTAGCGGCTACTCCTACTCTCTCATAGCCAACTGCCTTATCTGAGAGTTGGGAGCATCATAACCTTGATTTTGACCCATCATTACAGATAAGTTCTCAGTTGTAATAATAATGATAATAATAATACGTATGTATATGTGAACTTTTCCATCTACAAGTCCTTGTAAGTGGGCTGTGCATGCCCCTCAATATCATGCAACTCACTTAGACTAGAGTGTCCGAGCTAATCAATGTACTCAGGTTCCATTCAGGATCAACGGTCACTTCACGACTGACATCATATTACCCATGATAACTTCACAGCCTCATGCGCTCAGTTTGAGCCTAGGCTCATCTGCCACTCAACGTTCGACCAAACCCAAGAGAACCCGCAAGCAAGCTTGCATTTCAACCCATGCCGGTGCAAATTGCTGCTCTAAATCCAGCTGATACCTAGTCTATATTACCGATTATACGTAGGTCGCCTTATTTTCACATTGATATTTAAACATATCCTAAAAAGATAGGCAATTCTGCAATGAGTACACACTACAACAAAAATACCCTATTAGAATTGCTCGTTTGCAACGTTCACAAAACAACCGTTGTAGTAAAGGTTTTTAACAACAGGCGTTTCATAAAAGTTCCAATAAAATCATTTTTAATAACATTGAACATTTTGCAGTTGTAATACAGGTCTCTAACATTTTTTTAGTTTTTGATAGTTGTGAATGTTAATTTATAACAAATGTTATTTATAGCTATCGTATTCATTGCTTGTAAGTGATCACACATATTGTAATGTTCGTCGTAATCAATCGTACGAAAAATTAAAGAAACATAATAAAGTGCAAAACAGGAACTTCGTAAAATTTGGATAATTTTTAAAATTTTGAAAATTAAATTTCTAGATTGTTTTTTTTAATTTTTAAACCAATTAAAGAATTAAACAGGTTTTTAACTGTGTTTTACTGCAAATCGTAATAAATTTCTTCAACAACAATTAGTTGAAAAAAGTGAATATCAATGTTAAATTTTTTTTGAATATGTTTACAATTGTTAAAAATACTATAATAATTATTAATTAGTACTTTATAACTAATAACTAATCATTTACAAATGATAATTTATAATTTATAAATGATAACTTATTTAGTTAATAATTTATAATCTATTATAACTGTTGATTATTATAAATATTTATCAATAATAATTTATAATTAATAACGGTTTATTATAATTAATAATTATAATAATAACGTATAACTAATAATATATAATTAATATTTAATAATTAAAAATTATTATAATTAATGATTTATAGTTACTAATTTATAAACAATAATTTACGGTTAATGATTGTTACCCGGTTGCGTGGCCCGGCCTATATACGGTTCAGTCATGGTGGTCCAGCCACTCACCGCTCGGTTTTGAAGGAGGAATCATCGTTCGGCCAACTCAAGGCCTGGTGTGTTTGGACAAGAGTTGGTTCGGTCTGCATGCTCTAAGAGGGATCACGTGGCAAAAGCGGCCCGGCCGTGGACCGTTCGGCCTGGACGCGTTGTTTGGCATGCAAGTGTCGTTCGGCCTAAGACCTTTGCTCGACATTCTTCATTCGAACGTCATCGCTTGAAAAGTGTTGTTGGGAACTCATTACATATGTCGCCCAGCAAAGCCTCGCTCGACAACGTCGTTCGGCGATCGCCGTTTGGCCAGTGAAGTTAAAGGTGATACGGCTCGGCCTGGATGCTTAGGGAATGGCGGCTTGACATGGGTGGTTCGCTCGAGGTAGCACGGACACATGTCGCTCGGCTTAGATGGTCGGCGCATGTCTCTCGGTGTGGAAGGTTCGGCATACATCGCTCGATGCATTCTAGAGAAGTTGGTAGGTTGTCAGGCCTACAACAAAGTGAGGCAATCGGCATGACTTCGCTTCGAGTCAACCCGCTATTTGCTTCGGGTCTCCTCAAGGTTTACTTCGAGTCACTTGATAATCGACTAGACATGATGGGTCGGCATTTCTCGACCGACATTTCTCGATCGGCCTGTCTCGTTTGGCATGCCTGGCTCGGTGCGTAGAAGTCACCTACTATGGGCCAAGATACCTTATTCCTGGGCCCATGAAGGAAGTCCACCCTATCTTCGCTTATAAATAGGAGCAATGAAAAGTGACTGTTTTTCGTGTACTCCGGGGAGACTCTGTCATTTTCAAGACTCATCTCTTTTCTGTTAGAACTTATGTAGGGACCGATATTTTCAACCATTCGCATCCACACATGCGGGACTTGAATTGTTCAAAATACCGAATTGTAATTTAAATTTGGCAAAACACAACATAAACATTAAATGAGTAATCAAAGATCACAAACACAGAGTAATAAAATGCAGCAGAAGAAAAGCGATAGTAGTTCATGAAGCTACTATATAAATACATCACATTTAAACAAGATACAACAGAAGTCTCAATATGATAATCAAGTACAATAAGAATACATCCCTGGATTCAACTGAATAACTGGAATCAATTGGATAACTGAAAAAGGAATAGATAGCTGGATCTTCAAGCAAAGCTCAACTCCGAAGGTGAGTCTCAAATGTTGTATCACTCAGTCTGACCCAAGCGTAAAGCAAAACACAAAACACTCGAGTCGGGACATACATACTTATGCAATGTAAAGCAGCTCAAGTGAACTGTAACATAAGGTACAAGTAACTTAAAGGATGCTTGGGACTGTCCATCCTCTAAGGATCCATTGAACTATTTACTATGTAGTAATATTTCGCTATTATAATAATGTCTGGGGCATTTCACTAGAAGGACAAACTTTGCAGTCCAATTAGTTTTTAGGACACACATCCATAGAAATTAATTTCAAGGTCAAAATTAGCAAAATAATTACTTTTAAGGACAACGTCAGCAGTCCAATTACTTTTAAGGACATAAATTCATAGGTTATTAGGCCTTAAAAACTAATTATTTTGCATTTTGTCCTTAAAAGTAATTATTTCAGCCGTGTGTCCTAGAAACTAATTGCACTTGCTAAAGAGGCCCTTGTGGCTAATTTCCACTAAAATAAACATACTTTTAAATAGCGTTAAGGCTTTACATTTTCCACCTTAACATGTAATAGTGCCAATAGTCTATACAGTATCGTAATACCTCCTGATCCAGAGGCAACCAGAGGATGCTCCATAGGTACGACACAAATCAAACTCGTACAAGGCGCGGTAGGGTAGGTGACACGGCACAACTAGCCCACCTCGAGCCATACCCCCAAATCAAAAGAATCAAAAGTGGCCACCAAATCAATCTCAAAGTCCAAATATAATAGCGAAGGAGTGTGTCCTATCCAAGAAGCGACCTCATTAGCCCATCAATTTCTCCTGTTTTAGCCACCTTATGCCAACTCGTGGGAGTTGGGTCCACGTATACACCTTACTAGAATGTCGCTGCCATCCTACTTCATTCTGGAATCTTCACCGCGTACTCGGTTGTTAAAGTAGTTTTCAGAGTTGGCAGAGAGTATAACAACTTCCGATCCCGGTCTCTTTAACAACCAAACGTTATTATTACCCATGGATATTTATTTCAAAATCATTTCTATTGCAAAACCATTTAAAATCAAATACCATTACTTTCCAAATAATATCTATTTCAAAAACAAAGTAACCGTATACCATTTGAATTCCAAAAAAAATCAATATATCATTTAAATGAAACCCAATTTCCAAACCATTGAATATTCCTTCAATTTATTAAACTCGAAATATTACTTTAAATCATCTTAAGCCAAACCACTTTATAAAGTCATATTCTTAAATCTTAAATTTCAATAAGTTCAATTTTATATATTTAAAGACAATTCTTAATTAAATACAATTTCCAATAATTTCATTTCCAAAGCCATATTACTTTCAAGTTATAATAACTCTGAAACCAAACATTTTGAAACATATTTATTTAGACTATCTAAATTCAATGTTAATATCTTCCAAACAAGATTCATTCAACCATTTAAATTCAATGTTAAATAATATTCAGTTCAAAGTTGTAGCATTTATAAGTTTATTCATTCAATTATAAACTTGTCAAAACATTATATATTTCAAAACAGCAGCATTTATAAAGTGTTGCGGTAGGTATATTTAGTATATATCAAAACATAGTTCAAATTCAAAAACTACAGCATTTCAGAAATGTTGTTATAGGTTTATTTGAAAACTTCAGCATGTTGTTCAAATTTCAGCAACTTCAGCACTTCATAAATGCTGTTATAGGTCTTTTTAGTATAATTCAAGCCATAGTTCATTTAACCACAGCATTTCAGAAACGCTATAATTTCTATTATACCCCTTTGAAAAATATATCTTCAATTTTCTCATTTTTAACTTATCAAACTTATTCCACTTTTCAAAAATTTATTTGGATATTACTTAACTTATAAATTTTAGTAAAATAACATTTATTAATAAATATCCAATTAAAATTAAACATCCATTTGGTAAGCCAATACTTGATAACTTGCTTAACCTTTATTCCAATAAATAACTTAATAATTTATCTAACATATCCATCTCATAAATAAATTAAATTTCCATTTATTTGCTTAACTTAATATTTTCCATTTAAAACCAAATTTCAAATTTCCAAGTTAAGTCATTATTTAAATTACATTTTCCCATTTTAAAACCATAACAATTTATTTTACACAACATAACATTTCACAAAAGAACATTTTATCATAGTTAATATAACAATTAAATTTCCTTAATAGAAATAAACTTATTACAAATGTCCCATAAAATGTATTTCATTTTATTTATTCAAAATTGCATTATTTATTATAGAAAATATGTCGTTTCAAGAATAACCTTTATTTAAATTACTAGGTTAGATTTAAGATTCCAAATTAAATCAAACTTAATTATTAAGTTATTTATCATAAATAAGACTCTTTAAATTCCATCCAAAACTAATTAACTTATAAAAATTTTAACTTATGGAAAAATAATATTCTTTACACTTTAAAGCATTAAATCAAATTAAGTTAAAATTTTCATATATTTAAAATTTCAAAATATTTAATAATTTTCAGAAAATATTTAATAATTTTCAGAAAACATTTAAAATACTTAATAAATTTTTAGGAAAATATCATTTAAAATACAACCATGGGCCTGTATAATATTTTCTAACCTAGGTCAAGTGATATAGATATGTATCATTTCAATCCATAATTTAAAAGGAAAATGCGGGTTCTATCATTTCAAACCCGCAATCCCAAGTAAAATAAATGCAATAAAAATCAATCGAGCCCTATTATTTCAGCCCATGATGATTTTTCCTTATTCTAAAGTCTGTTTCGGTATGTATCTTTTTAACCCATAGTGATAGGGAACTCGCAATAATGATACAGTAAATAAAATGAACAGTATATCATATAATAACATATTAGATGATGCAACAAATATATAAACAGCATTTAACATCATATAACATATCACAGGCATGTATGAATAACATATCAATTTATACAGATCCACCTGACATTATTCCACAATAATATAAGTACATATGTCTAGAGTGATAAAAACTCACCTTTTTAAAGCTAGGATTGAAATTCAAACCCGAATCTAAACTCCGCAAAGCACGAAAAGGCACGACAATGCACGGCTATATTTTTTTGAGTGGATGAAGAGTCAGATTCACATCTTGTATACAAACATTTACACAAAGATAAGTGTAAAATTCAACGTACAAGATTATAAATCAAACAATGAACAATATGGATCAAAGGGACATAACCTTTTGATAAAACAAAGCAAGATGCAAACTTGAGTGAAAACAGAGCCAAAAATCCTCATCTTGCACATAACAAAATAAAGAAAACAAATATTACAAAGATAAGAACATGATTCAATACAAAGAATAGAGATTACAACAATGGAAAGATAGGAAATAAAATGACATAACCTTGATAAATCAAAGCAAGTTGATGAATACATGTGCTTGGCTAGGCTTTGCACCAATTTTGGTGACGTAGTCTTCATCCATGGTCACGACTTGGTCTTTGTGGTGATGAAAGGGTGATGGTTGATGGAGGTGGTCATGGTGGTGGCTAGAGGCAAGAGGCTGAGCCTAGCTTTGAAGCAAAACAAAGAAAATAAAAGAAAAAGGAGAAGGAAAGAGAGGAGAAGCCATGGAAATAACCTAGAGCTTGCTGTATTTTCTTCAAGCAAATAGAAATGAAGGACGAGAAATTTTTTCATGTGAATAAGAATATTGGGTGGCGGCTAGGGTTTAAAAAAAGCACGGCTAAGATGAATTGTACGGCTAGGAGATTTGAATGGTTAGGAAAAGGAAAAGGCAAAGAATAAAGAGGCTAGTGAATGCATGGGATTTATTTCCTATTTAATAAAAGAAACATATTGTGAACTCTTTCAATCAGAAGAGGCAAATGAGGAAGTGAGATATTGATAGGATTTTTATGTGATTTGAAATAAAGAGTAGGCAATTTAAAAAGGGAAGCAATTAAGAAAATATAATGTATACCCTTTGATTTTTTTCTAAGCCATAAATAAAAGATATAAACAAGCAACAATCAACTAAACATGACTGTCTAGACAAAATAAAAATAGAAAGATAAAATAGAGATGGATATAAGAAAAATATAAAATATATATATATAATAAAAGTACAAAAATTTATTGCGTGTAAAACGCTGTAATTTATCCAGTTTAAAAAATATAAGTTTAAATTCCCAATAAATCCATATATTTGATTTCTCAATCTTGCTATTGAATCAATTATTAACTTATTCTCCTATGGGTAATATTAACATTGTTTTATATACTAATACATTAATAATTTCCCAATTCATCCAAATTTCAGTTTACATAGTATTAAATTTTATTTACCTACGATAAATTCATATTTCAATTAGCAAAGTAATTAATTTCAATCTCTTACCATAACCTATTTGTTATGAATTGAATTCTCATAAGTTATAACTAATTTCAAATAAACTGATTTGATTCAATTCTAATCCATTTTTATTATACTACTCTACAAACCTCGTTAATATTCATTTATCTTTCATCACATTGATATATATTCAAATATCCATCTTTCCTTTGTATTAACAGTTGTTTTTAATTATATTGAATTTGTCAAATATTTATATTTATTATGATTGAATCCTCAATTAATTCATTCAAATAGGTTTCATTCTTTTATTTTATCTATGAATAAAATATACATTTCCATTTATGTCATTACATTCACACTTTACAATTACAGTCCTATCTTGCATTAATGAACATTTACTTACATTTAAATGTAATTGATTTCCAATTAATTCCATAGACTAATTAAATAGGTGAGTTATAGTAATTGTTACCGTAACCTTTAATTTACATTTAACCTTATTAATTTCAACTAATTATTAAAATTACTTACATAATACTGAATTCATACAATTACCATTCACTATACTAATTCATTTATTCGTACAACACTTACCCTTATTTACTTATATTCAATTTTGCCCAAATATAACATTCACAACTAGATAAATGGACCAATTAAATAGTAACTTATGATCGTTACTATAACTTTTAAATCACACATATGAATTCATTATTGTTTACAAATGTTACAATTACTTAATTAGCACTGATTTACTTCAAGTCTATTAATCATATATTATCTCATTAATGATTCAACATCCACACTTGTTTCCTTATATTCAAATTTATAACTAAGTGCAACAATTTACATTATTTCATCATTGCAACTTCATTTCAATTGTTACTAATTAGTTCTAATTACCATTGCTCAATTATTAAGTTATAACGTTTTTTTTCTTCTTTTTTCTTTTTTTCCTTTTCTCTCTAAATTTAATTTCAAAATCTTATTAAATTAACCAGTTAAATCATTGAAATTTACGGGTTGTTACAGCTCATATTTAAGTTGTTGGTCACGGATTGTATATGTATTCGATTATTTGAAACTACAATAAAGATTAAACTCAAAGTGGATGTAGACCGTCACGTCGAACCACTATAAATTTGGTGTTCTAGTTTTTGCAGTTAATTTTACATTCCTCTATTTTAATTTTCTATCTTCATTAATCTCTCTATACAACTATCTCTTTGGGTGTTAGTGACCAATTTTCGTGCCAACACTTTAGTGCTTTCACCGAGAACGCATTCTTAGGTTACTAGGATCTACTTTGTAGCTAACGGATTGAAGAAATCCTTCGAAGGAGATCCAAGTGATCAACAGGAAGTCTATTGATTCTACTCATAGTTCCTACCAATAACTCTACAATGGGAAGGCCTTGTACCAGATCAGCCTCACACGACGCGGACGTCAACGAGACGGCTAGTGTCCAACAAGTAGGACCCAACAATCAACAAGTTAATCTTGGCGCAGGGACTGTCACTGCCTAAAACCAAATGGAAGTTGTCACTAGAACGGAGTTCAATGAGCTAATGAGAGAACTCATGGAAAGCAGGAGACAACTTGACGAACAGATTCAAGCTAACGCCAACTTCATGACTCGGCTTACTCAAAAACAACATCAGAATGCTGGTGGAAGCCCCGCTTCTTACTCTTCATCCGACAGCTCTGCTTATCCGATGAACCTCTCGGACGTAGACGCCGTAGAACTGAAACAACGCAAGCAGGTGTTGCTGTCGATCAACTAGGGATGGTCCAGGTTCTCTACCTGGAGCCTTAGCTCCTCACTTACATCAAGGAAATCACACCCAAGCTGGAACAGGAAACTTATGATCTGGATCACGAGTGGAAGCTGGACGGCCAGCTCAACAAGGTCCTAATGAAGCTGGTCCCCTGGATACACATTTGGTAGATCGCCAACAGAGGAGACACCAACCAGAGTGGTCTCGTAGGACAGATTCCAACCTACCATCTTCCATACAAACCTCAGACCTGTCGGCTATGGTCAGACAGCTGATGAGAGAAAATCAAGTCTTGACTAATGATGATTAGGGGATATCTAGGAGTCATACTCCATTCACAGATACTATTCTACAGGCCGAGTACCCCAGGAAGTTTAACATGCCAACTATTCCGGCCTACGAAGGGAAGACTGATCCCCGACAGCATGCGATGAGATATGAATGGATGATGGATTCAGCTAGAGCAAATGATGCAACTAAGTGTAGATGCTTCCCAATATCTTTATCTGGAATCGCTACCATGTGGTTCACCTGACTTCCACGTGGTTTATCTCTAACTTTAATGAATTAGCGATGAAATTTATGGAACAGTTTAGGATTCATGCCACTCGTCCTAAGAACGTGATGTCCTTGTCCAGTGTGATTCGGGCTCCAAGGGTCGTTAAAAGAGTACTTACAAAGATTTCACGCCGTGGCTACTGAAGTTAGTAACCCAAATAACCATGCCATTCTGACGGCTGTGATGCGAGGAGTAGATCCGGATTCAAAGTTTAGTGATTGGCTGACAGGAAAGTCTCCGACTACACTGGAACGTTTTTATTCAAAGGAGCATCAATTCATAAGAAGAGAGGAAGCCAGGTGGATGAGGCGAGACAATGCTCCAAGGGCTGGCAAGGAGACTGTGAAGAGTAATATTGCTGTAAAGCAATCTGGTGATAACTCGGGGAAGGTCCAGGTTAACGTCAAAAAAAAAGCTAGAGCATTCTAAAGGTTCCGGAGGAGGAAATCTTGAAAAGAAAAGAAAAGGAGGAAAGTGGAAACCAAGGATCCCAACTTACAACGAATACACTCCTCTGAATGCATCTCTGGAAAACATCTTCTTATCGACTTGCTATACTTTTCAATATCGAAAGCCATGCCCAAAACAGTCCACCGAGGAACAAAAGTCGATTGGGAAGTATTGTCGCTTCCATGAGACTTAAGGACACAATACCAAAGATTGTAGGCACCACCACGATGCTATAGAAAAGCTGATTCGATAGAAAAAGTTGCAGGAGTTTTTCAAGAACCCGTAGGATGGTAGACAAGGAACATCATACCTCGGTCGTGGGCAAGCTCCACGCTATCCAAAGGAACCTGCTCGAACTGTAGGTAGACTAGTCATAAACACGAAAGTCAGTACCCTGAAGATAAGAATTGGCAAGAAATGGAATGGCATGCTAATTCCCTAAGGCATGCAGATTTTGAATGTTGTTCAAACATGGAGGATGGAACCCCAGCTAAGCAGTAGTGAATGATGACCGATGATATAGTGTTTAGGAGCAGAGATATTGACCAAGTGGAGGTACCCACCATTGATCCGATGGTCATCTCGGCCACTATTGGGCCAGCGTTTGTGAGGAGAATACTGATTGACTGCGGAAGTTCTGTTAACATTATCTTCAAAAAAGCATATGACCAGATGAAGATGGAGACAAATGATCTAAAACCATATAAAGCTCGTATTCATGGCTTTAATGGTGCAGCTACTGATGCAGTGGGTTTTGTTGAATTACCAGTTGAACTTAGAGAAGGCGAACATAGGAGGGTGCGTATCCTACCGTTCATCGTTTTAGATGTCGGAATCTCCGTATAGTGTGTTTTTGGGTCGATCGGCCCTGGTAGAGTTAAGAGCAGCTTTGTCCCCGTGGTGTTTAACCTTGACATTTTCGACTGATAAAGGAGTTTGTGTTGTGCATGGCGATCAGGCAACTGGTCATGCGTGTTATGTGGCTAAGCCGAGGGACGCCTAGCGAAGAGAGAAAGGAAAGGTTGTGGACGGCTCCGTCCGCATCCGAGTCACTGAATATTGACAAGTAACGCCCGAGCCTTGGCTCGGGCAACACAATCGGATCTATAGAGACATAGATCGGAGAGACGATGATGACAAACCCATGGAGGAAAAAGCAGCACTACCTGAACTAACGATTGACATTCCAATCAGCTTTGATGACCCATCACGAGTATTTAAGCTTAGATCACAACTCAACCCCTCGATGAACGAGAATCTCACTGATTTCCTCCGAACAAATCTGCATGTTTTCGCTTGGATGCATTCTGATATGTGCGGGATTTCTCCCGCCATTGCGAGTATATGTTGAACATAGACCCGAGGTACGTACCAGTAAAGCAAAAAAGGTGAGGCATGGACCCAGAGAGGTCCGCTGCTCTCAGAGAGGAGGTGGACAAACTCAAAGCCAATGGGTTCGTCCATGACACCCTCTACTCTGAATGGATGTCTAACCCCGTGCAAGCGAGAAAAGCAAATGGGAAATGAAGGACCTGTGTAGATTACTCAGATCTGAACAAAGCATGCCCCAAGGATAGTTTCCCTTTACCCAGAATTGGTCAGCTGGTCGACTCAACGGCGGGACACGAGTTATTGTCGTTTATGGATGCGTACCCAGGGTATAATCAAATCTCGGTGCACATTCTAGACCAAGAATACACTAGTTTTGTCACACAAGTTGGGCTGTATTGTTATGTAGTGATGTCTTTCGGATTGAAAAATCCGAGAGCAACTTATCAACATCAAGTGAATCGGATGTTTAAAGACCATATTGGTAGAACAATGGAATCTATGTGGATGACATGCTCGTGAAGTCACGATACTCAAACGACCACATTCGAGACTTGGCGGAAATGTTTGATATACTCAGATATTATAGAATGAAAATCAATCCTTTGAAGTTTTCCTTTGGCGTTGCGTCAGGGAAGTTTTTGGGTTTCATTGTTAATGCACGGGGAATTGAAGCTAATCCAGAAAAGATTCAGGCTATTCAAGACATACAAGTGTCCAGAACTGTAAAGAAAGTACAAAGCATAAATGGAAAAGTAGCCGCGCTGAGTCAGTTCATATCCAGAGCGACAGATAAGTGTATTCCCTTCTTCATTGTAATAAAGAAAGAAAAGAGAAATTTCGAATGGACGCCTAACTGTAAGGATGCATTCCAAGCTCTGGTAAGTCATTTGGAAAGTCCCCGAATGTTGTCGAAGCTGGTAGACCATGAAGTATTGTTTGTATACTTGGTTGTATCTCAACATGCCATCAGCATGACTTTGGTTTGCGAGGAGGACGTGTTCAAAGCCAGTGTACTATGTCAGTAAACGTTTAGCGGTGATAGAAAGAAATTATCCTAAAATTGAGAAGCTAGCCTACTGCTTGGTGATTACATCATGCAAGCTTCATCCATACTTTAAGGTACACTCGATCAGTGTTTATACCGATCAACCCTTGCGACAGGTACTCCAATGACCAGAAACCTCCGAAAGGATGTTAAAATGGAATATTGAGTTGAGTCAGTTCGATATTACCTACTTGCCACGAAGGATACAAGGGCAAGCGCTAGTAGACTTTATTGCAGAATTCACCGTATCAGACGAACCAAACAGTCATGATGTCATTCTCCCCATTCGATGGAAACTGTACATCGATGGGGCATCCAACGACCGTTGTTCTGGGGCCGGTGTAATTCTTGTTACTCTTGAAACGATCAATTTGTTATGCTATGAAGCTCGATCTCTCAGCTACAAATAACGAAGTCGATTATGAAGCATTGATTGCTGGCTTGAAGCTTATAGGGGAACTTAGAGTGAGATCAGTTGAAATCTTTTGCGATTCGCAATTGGTGGTGTACCAAGTGCGGGGAGATTATCAAGCAAAGAGGTAAAGGCTTGCTTCGTACCTTGCCCGAGTTCATGAACTATTGGCATACCTTAAATATTATGATATTTCACATGTCTCGTGCGAGCAAAACGGAGAGGCCAATTCATTGGCAAAATTTGCAAGTACTAGTGATGCACAACAAATGGGATTGGTTTCCGTCAAAATCTTACATGCTTCGAGTATAAATGAGATGGAGGTAGATTTTGTGTTAGAAACAGAAATCGAGAAGGAGTCATGATAACCCCGTTCATGCAATACCTTCTACACGGGGTCTTGCTCGAAAGAAAGAGCGAAAGACGACAAGTCATTCGCAAAGCTTCGCAATATGTAATGCAGGACAGAATAATGTATCAAAAGGGATTCTCAGTCCCCTTACTCTAGTGCATTACCCACGGTGAGATAAAACGAGCCCTGAAGGAAGTTCATGAAGGAGAATGTGGTGACCATACCGGGGGTAGACACCAGAAAAAATCCTCCGCTATGGATACTATTGGCCAACAGTAAATCGGGATGTTGCTGATTACGTAAGAAGATGTGATAAGTGTCAAAAGTACGCAAAAATCCCGAGAGCTCCGCCAATGGAACTCACACAAATGGTTAGTCCCTGGCCGCTTGCAATATGAGGAATCGATATAATCGGTTCCAAAGGTGGTGCTAAATATGCAATAGTTGCGATCGATTACTTTACCAAGGAGGCAGAAGCAGAGCCCTTAGCTACAATCACCACCAAAAAGGTCGTTCATTTTGTTGTACGAAACATCATATGCCATTTTGGCCTCCCGCCAACTATCATTACGGACAATGGAACTCAGTTCGACAGTAGGGAGTCCAAAATTTTTTGTCAAAGTATGGCATTGAGAAAAGGTTTGCAGCAGTTGCTCATCCAAAAGCCAATGGATAAGTAGAAGCCGTGAACAAAATAATCAAATCCATACTGAAAAAACGTATGGAAAAGGCTAAACGCAATTGGGTGGACGAGCTTCCAACAGCACTTTGGGCTTATAGAACCACCCACAAGTCCGCAACTGGCCACAATCCATTCACATTGGCATATGGCACGGAAGTTGTTATACCCGTGGAACTTGAAGTTCCTTCACATCGGGTAACTCATTATGACCCTAAGATGATTCAGGATCTCTTGATGGAATCACTGGACTTTGTTGATGAAAAACGTGAAGAAGCTGATTTAAGGGCGACCGCATATAGGCACGAGTCGCTCGATATTATAATGAGAAGGTCCAATCGAGAATCTTTGATGTGGCGATCTCATTTTGAAATGAGTTTTCCCGATCCCATCACATATGAATCCCACATGGGAAGGTCCATACGTCATTGAACGGAGGCTTACAGAGCGAACTTTCAAACTAGAGACCGTTGATGGCGCGACACTCCCCCGATAATGGAATAGCGAGCATCTGCGACGTTATTATACTAGTCTATTTCTTTCGCATTTTAGTTGCAATTATTTCCAGTGTATTTTTATTTCGTTGATTCTTACTTTTCGGCATGTAATAAGACAATTTTGTTAGTTTTCATTAATAAAGGCTTGAAGCCATCTTTTCCATGAATTATTAATGTTTCTATGTGTTGTAATTCTATGGTAAAAATTAAAGTTACAATATTCTGTCTGGCATATGAGTGCGCACAAAAACTTAAAATCTCCAAGTCCCCAAAGTGCAGACTGGAGTACTCTGAGTCCCTAGAGTGCGGACTAGAGTATAAATGGCTTAAAATCTCTAAGTCTCCAGAGTGCGGACAGGAGTACTCTGAGTCCCCAGAGTGTGGACTAGAGTATAAACGACTTAAAATATCCAAGCCCCCAAAGTGCGGACTGGAGTACTTTGAGTCCCCAGAGTGCGGACTAGAGTACAAACGACTTAAAATCTCCAAGTCCCCAGAGTGCGGACTAGAGTACAAACGACTTAAAATCTCCAAGTCCCCAGAGTGCGGACTGGAGTATTCTATGTCCCCAAAGTGCGGACTAGAGTATAAACAACTTCAAATCTCCAAGTCCCCAGAGTGCGGACTGAAGTACTCTAAGTCCCCAGAATGCGTACTAGAGTATAAATGACTCAAAAATCTCCAAGTCTCCAGAGTGAGGATTGGAGTACTTTGAGTCCCAAAATGCGGACTAGAGTATAAGCTACTTCAAAATCTCTAAGTCCCTAGAGTGTGGACTAAAAGTATTCTAAGTACCCAAGCATGGAATCGAGTATCTACGATTCCAAAATTTCTGGGTCATATGGAAGTGAAATGGGACTTATGTAGCTCACATGATTTTGGATTTCGACTACAAGTTAGACAATAAGCTGGAAAGAGAAAGTCATCGAAGACAAAGAAACGAAGTTTTATTCGCTAATCCCAAAACAAAGTTTCACTACAATTCCTCCTAAACGCGGAGTCAAAAATCTATTTACATCGACTATAGAAATAAATGGAAATAATTACATAATCTAGGCTTATTCTCGTTGAACGAGGCATGATAGCTACTTCTTTGACTTCTTCTCCTTCCTCGGTTTCTCAGTCAACTCCTCCCCCGAGCGTTTCCTCTTGGATGCCTTGCTCGCTAGGGAAATGGTGTTCGAGGAAGGAGGAGGAACTTCCAGTGGGCTGGTCCCATCGAGGAGAATGACCTTCAAAGGCCTATTCAAGGGATCATCTAGTTACACTACTTGGGGCTCGACCTTGATTTCGGCTTTACTCTTCTTCTCTTCCATAAGTTTCTCCTCCATGCTCAATTTTGAAGTGTGTTTAGAGGCGCACGTAATCTACACTTCATCGTGTTCTTCGACGGACGATGGATTTTCAGATTTGTCTTCGTTAGGCGCCTCGATCACTTGAACGTCGGGACCGGGAATCTCTCTCGTTTGAATGCCTGTCCCGTTTTCTCCTCCTTCTTCGTGGCGACATCGCTCCTTGGAGTTGGCTCAGGATCAGAACAGCTTACACGAAATCATAAGAGACAAGTGTTAGAATAGATTAACTACTCGCCAAAAACGATGGCTCTTTAAACTCAAGGAAGAAAAATTATGTACCGGTATCTAGCTAACTCTCAACTGTCTGGGGAGTTTCACCCTTAGGAACGGGAGATAGAACATGAATGTCAAGACCAAGATCTTCTAGGTCGTAACCAATGTGCTGCTCGAAGCAGTCAAGTGATGGGCGACCAGTCGGCTGAATAGAGGGAGGAACTGGAGACTCGGTTCCGGACGGATCGGCGGTGTCATTCTTTTCTTTTGACGAGGAGGAGTCTCTGCTATAAAGAGCCTTCGCTGCGGACAAGTCCGAAGGCTCATTCCCTTGGAGAAATTCCTTCACTAAAGCTTCTTCGTCAACCTCTTCAGTTCTTGACTCAACCTTTTTTATTTTTATTAAAGTGTCCCATGCTGCGGCCAAAGATTTGAGGTAACCCTCGCCAAGAAATGTTAGGTCACAACGCATGAGAACTTGAGCATTATACTCGGCTATGAGTAGATCAAACATGCACTTGATTTCCTTCCTACCAGCCTCAGTAGCCGCCTCGAGGCGAGAATTAATTTTCGTGAGCACTATTCTTTTGCCAACTTCACGGGTTTCGTTCTTTAGCACTTCAGCCTTGGAGAGCTCCTCATCGAGTTTTTTTTAGGAGCCGAGTAGTAACAATCTCGTCACAACATTATTGTGACTCCTCTTGAGTTGCAGTCTTTTCTTCTTTTTCTTTGGAGAGTAGCTCTTCCAATTCTTCGACTCATAGAGCGAGCGCATCTTTCTCCTTTTGAACGGAGTCTTTCTCTAAAGCTAAGGCGCCGCAGCGTTGAACCGCATCATTGATCTCTTTCTTATGTTGTCCTCTAAACGATTAACTGCCTCAGCTGTGTCTTTAGCATTTTTCTGAGCAGTTTCAAGCTGAGACTTATATGAGGAAAGCTCTTCATCATGGGCTTTAATAATGTCTTCGTCATGGATGACTTCAAGTTTCATACGATCGATTTCATGCTGACGTTTGATAGAAACTTCTGAAACTTTTTCTGCCAAATGAACAAATGCATCATGTTGGACGTAGACATCATTGTTGCAAGCAATGGCACTTTTTTAACATGCCTCGGAATAGGATGAATTGCTGGAAGAAGCTTTAGACCGTCGAACATATTTTTAGGAACATGGCCTTAAACTTGGTTAGCTTTTCCGCTATCGACGGATCATGTGCAGGAGCAGAAGAAGTTTGTCTAGAGACTACAGATTTTTTGTGAGGTTCCCATGATTTCCTAGTGCTAGATGAACCATAGTGTTGGTCGTGGTGAGTCTCAGACTGGGACCCCTTATGAGCAGATTTCTCCCTGCTTTGCTCTGGTTGAGAGGAAGGATCGTGGGGTATGAAGAGTGACTGTAAATTTTCATTTAAGACAATGAATCCCAGGGGCGATAGTCTCTATCACTGTCGTCGTCTCTATCTCGGCATTTTCCGGACCTCGAATCTCAACTGGAATGATGGAAAATAGAGGACCCGCAAAGGCGGCCGAATCCATAAGAGCGTCTCACATCATCTGTAGAAAATTAAGTGAGCACGAGTTAGCAAGAATAACATGATGGCTGAAGTTTAAGTGCAAGGTGAGGTGTAAGTGTTAGTGTGTGTCCTAGTGTTTCCCCCCAACGGACCAGTTTCTTTAGCTTTACTTATCTGAGTTTTTTCTCCATGATTATGGCTTGAACGCCTTCATTGCCTCTCGTGGGCGAATTGAGTTTTAGGGCTTCTGGATCGTTGAAGCCATAATTGAGCAAGTCGTCGGGAATAGTGAGGTCGGATAAGCCTTTTAGTGAACCCCTTAAGTGTTGTGGAGACGGCTCCTTCTCCATTGGAGTAATTGTGACCTTTGAGGTTCCGCCCACTGTCTTTTTCCTCGGTTTATAAGTCAGTTTCTTTTTTTCCTTTGAAGGGGGAGGTGGTTCATCAGTGCCATGTGCCTCAACCACCGGTTCTGGAGTAGGACTTACATTCTCACCCAGTGCTTCTGACACCCCAGTTTCTCTAATATCGCCCTCCTCGGGTGTATCTGGGCACCACGTGTCGAAGGCATCAAAGTCCCAGCTTGCCTTTTGCCTTTGTCCAAGGCAGATCCGGTTGTAGTGGCACTGTGAGGGAAACTTATTCGACAACATTCCGCCAACAATCCAAATTTTGAGAGCGTTTCATTGGAAATGATGGATCTGATGTCCCGGTCTCCCGTGGGAACAGCTCGAATAGCTTCGACGGCCTCAAAGTATCATGTGCCTTCTGGACATGGGATGATACCTATAAAAGTCGAGAAAAGGTTTAGAAAGGATGCACTTTCTACCGCATATAAATATTGATCCTGAAAAGAAAATTACTCCCTTATAGTCATCTCCTCGCAAAGTCAGGAGGACAGCGCACGTAAAACCATTCTTGCTTATATTGGAAGAATTTGCTCCATGCCCCCGTCAGGATTTGACATTTGTTATATGGCTCAAGGAATATGAAAGATGGGCTGCCGGACCGTCTCTTGAAACGATAGATATAGCAGATATCACCGGGAGTGGAGAGCCTGAATATAATGCTCATGAAAAGAATACATGTGCTATATATGAACGCATGTCTATTGGCTGTGCTGGGGCGATCTCAATATATTGCAACACATCACAGAGAAAGGAATTGAATGGTGGCACTCTACCGACCCAGCACATGAATTAGTTGGAGGCAGTATATTAATCCAGCTGGGGGCAGGTGGGGACGATCTTGTCCCGATGGAACCAATATACCGTCAAAAGGAATTCCATGGATTGAGCATAGTTGGCGAAGAGCGTTTTCATTGATTCTTAAAGCTTGAGAATCAACCGGATTGTCTAGGATAATTTCTCCATCTATGGCATCAGGAGCCAAGTCAATAGTTGCAGCCATTGGACTCAGGATATTCTGTGAAGGAGTTGTTGATGGATTCGAAGTTTCCACTACTTCCTATTGAGAATTTGGCTCAGGTTTATCTGAGACTATGGAAGAGCTCGACTTTCTAGACATCTTCAATGAGCGTCGAATTTGGACAAACACCTATTTGAACTATATTTTAAAGACAATCAACATTAGACATAACGACAAAAGTACTCCCTCGTGTGGTGTGTGGACTAGTGCAATCGTACGAGTACAAGTGTAAAAGAATTAAAAGTCCAAAAGCTGATAAAATAAGGTTAAGCATTGAATTGTCATCTTCGAAGACCGTCATCGCTGACCGTCTTCAAGAGCTTTCCCTATGACGGTTTTGATCTTGAACTCGGACATTAACATATATGTTGAAGGCTATAATTTGTTTTTATCGAGTTAAACTCGGGTTTGTAGTTGTTGGAATTGGGGAGTTATTGGTCTGAATCAGTTTGATATACTTGTATGTCTAAGTTGTTGTCGTTGTTCATTATTCTGTGGTAAGGCATGGAAGTATGTAGTTTTGATATGTGTTGTGCTTAAGTGGAGACAGTCATGATTATTAATGCCAACCCTAGGACCTAAAGCCGAACGACTCACTAGACCGACACCAAAGAATCGCCGACTCTCCTCTCCAACGCTCTCTCTCTTCACCGAACGGCTTATGGGGCATATCGAACCACACTCGCTCAGTATATCGAACCCACCTTGTGATCTCCAACTGGGCCATAACACTACCCTCAAGTTGTTAAACCACACTCTCTCCCTTACACCGAACGATACCGGATCGTAATCCATGGCTGTAGAAACCGCCCATATCGACCGACCCACTCGTTCTCCTCCATCTCATTTGCTCGAGTAACCTAAATACTCTCCTTCTTGCCCACCGAACAACACTCTCACTCATGCTGCGTCCAACCTACCGACTAGTAGACTTCCACACAACCTAGCAATTCAACATTAACATTCAGCCAACACCTCCAAAACTAACTAACTCGTATCGATCCACTACTACTTCCTCCTCCCTCACTTGATGGCTCAACAGGAGCCGACGTCCTAGGAATCACCGGATCCAACCTAAAACATGTTCTAACCTTGGGTTCATCTTCATCACCTACCTAAGAGAGCGAGTTGAGGCTTGGGGAATTGAGAGATTTGAGATCGAAGTTCGTTTCGATTTGTTGTTAGGGGGAGTTGCGGAGCAGACGCTTTGGGTTTAGGATGAGAGAGGAAGGTTGAGTGGTAGCTGAAGTTTGGGGGAAGGTAGATTAAAAAGTCCCGTGGTGTTGAAGTGGAAGTGAAAAGAAGAAAAGGAGAAGTTTTAGCTTTTATATGAGGAAGGGAAGGTCAACAGGCATTAACCAGTGGTCCCGGTCAAAGTGTCTCACTGGTTCGGTGAATAATCGTACCACTTGGCAATGGATATGCCGAACAGTGATTCGGCTTGTTTACGTCGACTGGCCCACACCAAAGATAATATCACGATGGAGAATCAGATCCCACTTGATAGTTGAAGAAAGGTGGAAGGTCTGGACTGGTTCAAAGCGCATCATGATGTCTCTCATGATACGCTTTGGGGGGCAAATGTTACCCGGTTGCATTGCTCGGTCTATGTACAGTTCGGCTATGGTGGTCCGGCCACTCACCGCTCAGTTTTGAAGAAGGAATCATCGTTCAGGCAATTCAAGGCCCGGTTTGTTTGGACAAGAGGTGGTTCGGTCTGCATATTCTAAGAGGGATCACGTGGCAAAAGCGGCCCGGCCATGGACCGTTCGGCCTGGATGCGTCGTTCGGCATGTAAGTGTCATTCGGCCTAAGACCATCGCTCGACATTCTTCATTAGAACGCCATCATTCGGAAAGTGTTGTTGGGAACTCAGTTTATATGTTGCCCGGTAAAACCTCGCTCGGCAACGTCGTTCGGCGATCACCGTTCGACCAGTGAAGTTAAAGGTGATACGGTTCAGCCAGGATGCTCGGGGAAGGACGGCTCGGCATGGGTGGTTCGGTCGAAGAAGCACAGACACATGTCGCTCGGCTTAGATGGTCGGCGCATGTCGCTCGGTGTGGAAGGTTCAGCATACATCGCTTGGTGCATTCTAGAGAAGTTGGTAGGTTATCAGACCTACAACAAAGTGAGGCGATCGACATGACTTCGCTTCGAGTCAACCCGCTATTTATTTCGGGTCTCTTGAAGGTTTACTTCGAGTCACTTGATAATCGACCAAATATGATGGGTCTGCCTTTCTCGACCGGCATTTCTCGATCGGCCTGTCTCGTTCGGTATGTCTGGCTCGCTGCGCAAAAGGCACATACTATGGGCCGAGATACCTTGTTCCTGGGCCCGTGAAGGAAGTTCAGCCTATCTTTGCTCATAAATAGAGGGGCAGGGCGCAGTGAAAATGGACCTTTTTTCGTGAACTTCAAGGAGACTCTACCATTTTCTAGACTCATCTCTTTTCTGTAAGAACTTGTATTCAAGTTGTTGGTCTACGGATTGTATCTTTATTCAATTATTTGTAAAAGCAATAAAGATTAAACTCAAAGTGGACGTAGGCCGTTGCGCTGAACCACTATAAATTTGATGTTCTAATTTTTGCAGCTAATTTTACATACATTCCTCTATTTTAATTTTCTATACTCATTAATCTCTCTACACAAATCTCTCTTTGGGTGTTAGTGACCAATTTTGATGCTAACAATAATTATTAATTAATTATTATAATTAATGATTTATAAATAATAGTTTGATTTTAACTATTAATACTTTAAAATGTTAGTAATTTCTAATAGATCTCTTTAGAATTTCAATTCCCGCATAATTATTTCGAAGCCGCCTATGAAGATCAATTTGTACTCGATGTATGTTTTACTCATATGTTATTAAATAATAAAATCTCTCTTAGAACGACAAAGCTACTGTACCCGAAAATCTGTTTGTCAAAAATTTAGGTTACAATCTTGGCCTTTGAATCATTTAGCACCCCAATATCTTAACCGCTGGTTCCATTTTAGCACATCCCGTATCCCCTTTTTTTTTCGCTCTAGCACTGTTCCTCTCAGAATCCCCAAAATAAAAACCGTATTCTACCCATGCCCATAGTTACAGAAATCTGAATCGATTCATCGACCCGAAGCTTCAAAAGTCGAGCGATTCTTAGGTGAAGATAACTGTGGGTGTTCCCCGTATTGATGAGTGCAAGGATCGATTGGATGCCGATCGTCGCCGATAGGTGTAGAGCCCTAGGATTTATGGCACTAACCAAAGAAGGAAGCGCGTAAGCCAACTCCTCGACTTTGATGATTTGGGGTTTTGGGTTGTGTTCGAGGTCAACGAATGGAGTTACTCTTACTGCTGCATCGACTGGGGAGAAGCAGTACGATTTGTCGATTTCAACTAATGTGCCCAGGATGATAGTACTCGACACAGGTATAATAGAGCGCTTGTGATCAGCAGCGCTGCATGTCTGACGCGATGAGTAATTTATGCTGTTGTAGTTTGTTTTTAGAGAAGCATGAATTGGGGGAAGTGATAATAATTTTTAGTTGATAAAACATACGTATTTTGTGTGGAACATATCGTTGTCGTTCCCTTATTTTTTGGATCGACAATATGTCAATGATTGGTTATACATTATGTATCAATAATATGTTGCTGATCAACTGATTGATATGAAGCATGTGAATGTTTTCTTCTTTCAAAGTTTGGGTAATATTTAAGGTATAAATTGAGATGCATTTAGCACAAATCTGAATAAATGCATACGTCTACTGAAACTTTATAAACATGATGTTAGTCTTTTTAGTGAACAAGATTGATAATTAATCAATAAAAGAATCAATTACCAATTCTCTTTAAAATAACAAGTAAAATAAGGTTTAAGAAATGAGGATACTATATGTTTACTTATTGTGAGAACATAACAACAGGATCTAACAAATTGTAATTATGTTTGCCTTCGTAAATGACCAAGATGTGGCTACTATTAATGCAGGTACTAAGCTGCAGATTCAAAGATTAAATGAAAGTTTTTAAACATTATCTCTTGACATCAAACAAGTGCTATATTGAACATTAAAGTATTTTGCCACTCTTAACTTAATATTGGCGCACATCATCTAGCTTAATGTAATGCCTCCTGCCCGTATGGGGAGTGCGCTCGTAACCGATCCATCTTTAGAATCTAATACCGGAAATGCTTGGTAAGATCAAAAATTTGTTCTCCTTTACATACTGCTCATCATTTTGTGTTTATACATGATAAACAAAGTCAATATGACATGATGCATATAGGAGGAAGAATTTTCAAAGTAAAACTTCATGTACGTGACCATGAACTGGATCAGCATGATGTTGTAAGCAACGTCGTTTATTCAAGTAATTGTCAGCATGGTGAGATATAGTTCTAGTTATATCATTTGTTCATGGTGAGATATTGTTTATTCTAGTTATTCTACTTTTCTTCTCCCTAAAATATGCTACATATCTACATAAATACTCATTCTAGAAATAGTAGGTTGTATCTAATAGTTATGACAAAAAATGACATGCATTCGTCAATACCCATTCTTCAGTTTGCTTCCACGGTGATGGTTCCGTTAATTCTCACAATATCTTTAGTTGCTGTGTGTATATTTAAATGACATGCCTTTTTTATCCCTGGAATAATGCAGACAATGAGCGCAATTGCAGTGTTGGCTTTGGGACAGGACATGCCTTAAGGCAATTATTGCAAACTGTAGAAGCCAGGCGATAAACATAAGGATAATTTCTCCGAAGTATTTCTTGCAGGGGTGAAAAATTACAGGTATTGTTTTCTGTCAAACTATGTTGCTGAAAGGCTCTGCCAAGAATCATGTAAGCTCTGTGTAAGTACCACCCACCCCCTTCCTTCTTCTTTTTTCCCCCTGTTGACTTGACTTGACATCTGAGATATAGTGATACTAACTTTAGATAGCGTATAAGCACCTTGAGCTTTTGCTTAGAAGCTTCAACATTTCGTGCTTTGTTTCACTTGTGATGTACCGTTATACTATTCAATTATTCAAAATGATTTTGCTTCAAAGCTAGGCCGTAAGCGTCTGAAATTTTAATGATACCAATTAAATCATTTCTATTTTTTTTTTGTTGAAAATTTCTTAATTTTCAACTTTTTGTTGTTACGTCAATAACCACTGGTACAGTGGTAAAACCTTTAGCAATGCGATCAAAGCATTGGGTTTGATACCATGAGGCACAAGTTGCCAATTTTTGGAAGAAAAAAAAAGATTGCTATTGCTTTTGCTGGCGTTTCTTTGCATCTAAAGTTTGATTTTGTAAATTTTACAAACTGCTTCTTGTTTCAAACCACTTTCCTCACTGATGATAACAGTATCAAACTATTTGGATTTGAAATCAAAAAAAGGATAAGAAGAACAGAACTTAGCTATATCAAGTAGAGTTTAATTAACGTTTGCATGGACTATAACTGTAGGGGATGGATGCTAACAGCAACATATGGATATTGCTTTGGAGTAGAGCTGAACATAGACAACATCATTGCAGAACACCAGAATCACTTCAACGCGAGTCTGAATACGGCTGCAACAATTGCAATAAGTTTTGGTTTGGCAAATTGCAAGAGGCTGTGGAGCACTTGCAAGTTGATATTTGATACCATCATCAACTAAATATGTACTTGAAAAGATGAAAAATGTAAGATAATATGATTATTATTGTATTTTACTCTAGGTTTCCTTTGAGTTTATCCGTTGATCTAGTGTGAATACTTCTTTACATAATAGAATGATGTGATTATGTTTAATACTTTATAAATAGTGTAAATATATGAATTGTTTTAGTTTTTCTTGGAATGTGGATCTTTCTTCTTATTTTTTATAAACGCTGATGATTTTGATTAGTTAGCTTCAATTGTAAAAACCTACTGGTGCATGTATCAATATTTTAATTTTTCTCAATTTTTCATCTTTTTGTTACAATGGTCAAAAACAGTTGTATAATGCTTTATAACAATGGGAAAAAACATTACAGCCGTCCAAAACAATTGTGAAATGCTTTAACTCCATTGCAACTTTGCATATTACGACAAGTATCAATGTCTCAGTGGTTAAGTGATTCGACTTTGGTGCGAAAGGTTACAAGTTCGAAACTTGAATATTCATTGACATGTTGTATCTAAGTACCGTTAAAAAAAAAACTTCACATGTTACGATGGTTGCATGACCATTGTTATAGGTCTATTGCAACTGGCATTGCCAATTGCAAAATTGGTAATTTTTTAGCGACAAGAACTACTGGCTATTTAAAGCACTCTTCAACGAGTCATATGCAGATAAACAAGCAAGTTTGTAACAAAAGATAAGTTTCATTTGGTTCAAAGAATGTAGAGGCAACACACTCGCTCTGCTAGGCTTATAATGATATTCCTATCATTATCTAGTTGAAAAGAAGAAAGGGAGAAGAAGAACCACGTCAGTGGAACACTTTAGAATCTCGCAAAAGATCTTGAAAAGCTCTTGGTCGACATCGCAAAGAGGATGATCGTGACTTTAGCTATGGCATCGAAGGTGGAGGTTCCATATGATTGTTTGAAATACTATGAACAAGTGGCAGTCCGGCACCGAGAAAGCTTTCTCATTTCTTAAGATGCCAAACAAGTTTGATGAAAGGACATACACACAAAGAATTTTGGAAAGGAAATATATAATGAAGCTAATTGCTTATTATCAATGAAGAAGTGCAAAAGATTCATAGGCTATGAAGAATTTTCGTTTGGAAAGATTTTGCGAGTACAAGAAAGATGAGAAGGGGTGTATATATATACCCACGCCTTAAATCGCGTGCATTGTTTCGAAAGGAAAAAAGATTCACAACCATTAAGAAGAGATTGAGATAATGCCAACTTATACATATAGGAGATGCAACACAGCTCTGCAACATTTGGAAAAACGAACCGTCACAACCAATAGCACGAAGCCACATGGAAAGCACATTAAATGATTTGTAGGGTCATCAGTTGGTAGGATTTTCATCATTCGACAAGGCTATACCCGCTCAAGGATATGGACTTGGGAGAAAAATGTTGCTCAATTTTTTCGCAAGTAATTAGTAGGTCAGTTTAAAGTAGTCTAACCTAGTGAAAACCTGCTCAACTACTTTACAACTAGCCGGCATAAGCCAACCCAAGTCCATGATGGTCTCAAACCATCCCTTATATCCAGCAAGGCACCATGATGAGGCATGATCGCCTCGTCTTTAAGCGCCTATCACATGTAAGAAAGATTTAGGCCTGACCCATCATCATGACTATTGACTTTCCTACATCAATTTACTTCCAGCACAATTCCAGGTCAGCATGTTAGCCCGACGTCACTAATTGATGGCCAGCACCTCTGTAAAGACCCGAAATTTTGAAGGCTTTATATTTAATTATCGGAATTATTTAAATAATTGAATCTTGGATTTAATGTAATAAATTGAATTAATAAGATTATTTAAATTCTTTTTAAATAATATGTGAAATTATCATTTCGTTGGACAGTCTTGGATTTTGATGAAATCAGTGTTGTTTAATCCAGAATAATGAGTTGTTATAGGCCGATGAATTTCGTGACGATCGAATGTGATGTATGGTTGTGTGAGCTCGATTAATTAAGAGGATTAATATATAATATATATTTTCCTATATAAGAACCTCAACAGTTAAATCCTCTTCATTTTTCCTTCTCAAAATCGGATGCCACCATTTTCTCCATTCAATTACAAAGCCAAAGGCCACAAAATTCAACGATTTCAGATTTGTTGAAATCATGTGAGTGTGTGCTTCAAATATATGTAAGGTTTGTAGGGTGTGGTAACTGTTAGTGATGTTCGAGTTTTAATGGCCAAACTAAGGTTTAGCAGGGAGGTGATGGAGGAGGATTTAGGTGAATTGGAGGACTTGGTTGGTTTCTCTTGGCAGCAAGCTTCTTCCAACATCAGCCAAATCGAGTGCGATCATGCCTAGCTGATCACAACTTTTCATTTGTCTCATACTGGGGTTGGGCCATGATTTGACATGGGAAATCATAGAGGAAATTGATGGCACGGTTGAGCTCGTGGTGGTGTAAGGAGTGTTTTGGCAAAGGTCAATGGTGTTTTGGTGTGGCAAGGCAAATCATGACCTGGGGATGGTTGAATTAGGGCAACGATCAGAATTTTGAAGAGTTGATCTAGCTTCAGGTAGTTGCATAAGGGAAAATGCATTTGAGTAGAGCGATGTGATGGCACTGTCCCTTCATCGAACATTGGACCGGATAGGGAGATTGGGGAAAGGAGCGTGCACGCTTAGGTGTGTATCATCTTGCATGTATAGGAAGTGTATTAAGAAGGGTGAAGATGGATTTGGTGGGCAAGTGAAGGGATTAGTGATTAAAGTAAATTAATTAATTAAGTTTTAATCTCAGTTTCTATGAAATCGATAACCTATGCATAGAAGGTCCAATCCAGACATCATTTTAGCCGTTGCACTCGTAGTTAGATTCTCTACGCCTTGGATTGGTTTAGGCTTAGGTGAGTGTAATGATCCGTTATTTCACAACTTCGAAAGTAAGATATTTTATTAATTTTAAGTTTAAAAAGGTTTAGAACTTAAGTAAATATGTTGTAAATAATGAATAAGGATGGAAAAATTATTTATCTTATACTTAATAATGGAAAAATAAAGATTGTGATTTTCATCACAAAATGACCAAAAGTTAAGTTTTGTTAAAAATGAATAAATGCTTAAATAAATGGTTTTAAATATTTATTTGAAAGGTAAAATTGTATCAAAATCACTTAATAATGATAATAGAAGTACGATGAAGGTTTGGAAAATACACCTATGATCGTTTTACAAAAATATTTTAACTTTGTTGCATTTTGTCAAGTGCAACGTCGTATTTCAATAAATTGATATTAGCACTAATGATATCGGGTTTTAACCAAAGTAGACTTGTTTTTATTTATTAAATGTAATAGGAAGTTCATTTTCTAAGTTTGTTTACATAAATGAATGGTTAAAAAGAAACATTAAATTTTGACTGTAAAATATGTCAATAAAAACATTGTTTTTGACTAAAATAAGTTGTTGCTACATTGTTGCAACATGATATGTTGCCTAATACACATATATACATATGTACACAATTACAATGTATAAATACATATACATTTACCATATAAAACAAGAATTCATTTTGACTTAAATTAAGTTTAATAAATGATTCGACAATTTTAAATTTAAATAAAACTTTACAAACATCATCATATCATTTATATCATATGTCCTTAGTGGATGTTATGTGTTTACATGGAAACCATGCAAATTTATATCTCTAAATATTAGTAAGTAATAAAATAGTGACATCTCTTATTACTAAATATATACACTTCTTATAACATCATTCCTAGCATTAAATGCACATCCTAATATGTTAACAAGTGTTATGCAAATCAAATCAAGAAAAAAGTCTTCTTTTTAAAATACAAAATTTAAGAGAAAAAAGTAATCATTCTATAAATACACATCACATTAATGTGCTATCATATCCTTCTGTAAATACATGTACTTAAGGGTTTATTAAAGGATTTAAAAATGGAAATAAAATACAAAAGTAGAGAAGGCTAAAATGGTCATTAGCCAAGGATGCTTCACGTATAAATAGAGGTCATAACCTTCACTTCCTCACAACAATTCACTTCCCATTTCTACCATTTTTTTCACTTCCTTAAAGATCTTCTCCTTTACTATCTTCCTCCACCTCCAACAACCCTCCATCCAAACCCACACCCGAACCCTACCATTACACACACCCCCCTACATGGTCAAGTACCCTTCCACCAACCCATACCCACCCCCCTAGCCTCACACCTGAACCGTACCCTCCTCCCTAGGCCACACACCTCCCTAGCAGAGTATACACCCCCTCTCAAAGCTCACACACACAAAAAAGAAGGAAAATAAACAAAGGAAATAGTTCATGACATTTGCAGAGGAGCACGCTAGTTCATAGAAAAGTTTGATGGAGTGGAAATGAAGACGAGAACCGCTTTTTAAATCTTGTTTTGTTATGTTATAATAATCATGATTATCCTGTTTATACGTTATGTTAATTGCCACCATTGATAATATGGACATTTGGCTGAAATGAATGTTTGAACGCGTTGGTTGGATAGTTGAGTTGTGATAATATACTTAATAAATGTTAATCACTATGCTATGGAAATGGATGTTATGTTATTGATGAATACTGAAAGTGATTATGCTCATTTTTGATTAAGTAATCCCCTTTGTTATAAGTGACCAATTTTATAAATATGGTATATGTTGGAATTATTAAGCCTATATTTGAACAGTGAAATTGAAATCAAAAATTGAAATTGAAATTGGTTTTGAAATCGAAATTAAAGTCGAAATCGAAATTATATTTGAAACTGGGTTTGAAATTGATTCTAATTTAAGATTGATTTTAATTTAAGATTCATAAGCAGCCTGTAACGACCTGTAAGATTTTATTAAATTTTATTATTTTATTTACGTATTTAATTGGATTTTGGTGAAGTTTTAAATAAATTTATTTGCAAATAAAAAGTTAATATTTGGATTACGTCCAATTAAACATAGCATATGGTAAATTTTCAATTTATTTTATCAAAGTTTATTTCGTTGTGAAATTCTACTAAATTCAAGCTAGCTAATAATTGTTGATAATAAAATATTTTCAAAAGCGGAATATCTTTACATAGAAAAATTCTAAATCCTCTTCTGAGCAAGGCGTCATCTCTAGTTTTTCAAAATTCGGACTTCTATAGCCCCGTCGCTCTTATTTTCTGCATTTTACCGTTTTCTGCTAGTGAAAAATTCGAATTTTTATGATTCAATCGTACCACTTATATCTGTATACCGTTGTGATCGTCTCGTCGTGCTGATCCCAACAGTATATTTACTTCTGTATTTTGAAACCCGATGCACAGCGGAAACAATAAATTTGTTCGTTATAACCGTACCGAAATTCTGACTCTATATTTTTCTTTCCGTTTCAAAACTGAAACGTGCAGCCCAAACAAAATAAATTGATTTAAAAACTTTGCAGCTAAATCATAGCTTGTGACCGTTGCCCTTGCATTTCATTTAAGAGGTGCGTTTCTATAGCTCCCTGGATTCACGCGTTCTCTGATTTAATGTAGCCTCTGTTTCATTTTCTATCTTCCCATTTTTCCTTTCTTTCTTCTCCTATTTATATTTTTGCCTGACCCTCTTGCACCCTCTCACTTTAGCGCCACCGGAACCTAATCACCAAGCGCCATGCGCCTGCTACCTCACATCGGCCACCTCCCACCGACCATCACTTCAGCCCAAGCCTTCACCCATGCAGTCGCGACCACCAATACCCATCACCGACTCCGCCTTGCCTTTCCAATTGCTCCACCATCGGCCTATGGCCGATCTGCCCTGCTCCGGCCTTGTTTCCCTGCCACCTTGTCCCGTATGCCGACCATCAGCCCAATCTCCTCCATGATCCGCCTCAGATCCTATCTCCTCCGTCGTGTCGTCCGCCTCTACCCGAATCCATGACAGGCTCGGTAGCATCAACCCATCCGCCACATCACCACAAACCCACACACGGAGCTTGCTACAACCGACTTCCCTCCCTCTACCTCTCGGCATCACCCAATCATTGGCCACCGGACACCACGCTGCATAGATACTCGAGCGCCACCGCCAACCGAGCTAGGATTGCCTTCAGATCCTCCATCTCGTATGCTTGAACTTGTAACCTTATTCTTTCTCTTCAAACACAGTTTGTATAAAATGACTTTCTTGTTTTGAACCTTGTTATTTTGATTTCATTTATATATACTAGTATATGGATGTTATATATATCTCGTATGTGTAGTCTGCATGTTTTACATACTAGGTCGATGCATGGGTATGCGTTAGAATATAGATATTTGTTTAAATCTAGAATAGTCTATATGTTTTAACTTGTATGTATATATATATATTTTACAGTTGATTTTATAACTTTTGCACATGAGTTTATTTTCCTGGTAGCTATAGTGTATATTGTTTTCCAGAACCTTACATAATGATTTTTGTATATATGTTTTATAAAAGAAGTGTTTATCTTTATATAATCGTTTCGGATACATTTGCGTATATTTAGTTATAGTATACATTAGAGTTTATATTTCAAGATTTTAGTTATATACTCTATTAGTTTAAGTTATATTAGTATGAGATACTCTGTTAGTCTTGTGCGAATAGGTTGCTATATTTATATAACATGTTTTAAGTATGCAAGCTATTTTGTTTCAAACCATATGTTTAAAATTGTATATACATATATACTAAGATGTTGTTTTAAAAGTTTATACAATATATATTAGTCATTTATACTATAAGTCTATAAAAGTTATATAGTATTCTGTGTTGTATTTTCATACTTCAGTTGGGTTCTACAAAATTAAATGAGAAAGGTTGATTTGTATAGACAAAGATAAGTTGATATAAATTTGTATACCTATAGGCTTGAGTTTGCTAGATACATATTCTTTTGCCTAATGGCTGCATATATGCATACGCACGTTATAATTCATATTTTATCAAAGTTCATAAAAGATCTGTTTAACAAACTCAATAAGATTCGTATAGTATTGCTTGGTAGGTAGTATTCATTTTAAACAATACATTGAGTCCACGCACTTATATAGGGTACTCGAATTTTATGTTAAACTTGGATCTGAAGCTATTGTGGGTATAGGTGGGCTTGTTTGAGTTAGAGAGTGCTTATAATATGTATAATTACATAAAGATCGTTTGCAGTTCATTTATATGGTCTTGCAAAATGTATTTATATTTTATTTTAATTTTTTATTTCCTCCATAAAGTTGTCGCGCATGTGTATTGGTTACATCTATAAACAGCTTATATATGAGTGTGTATATATATATATGTTTAATTTTCAAGTACAGGAATGGTTGCGCATTTTAGTGAAATAATGTTTCGATCTATACATTTCTATAGGTTGATATGCATATTGCTTAAAAACATGATAAACACATAAGTATTATATAGCATGGGGTCTACATGTATATATGTGTAGGTGTTGATTTAAGGTCTGCATTAATAAATATGTCTACCATAGTTGCGTCTATCAAGTTTCTGATTTGTCCTCATCAACATTTATATCAGCTTTGTCAGGCCTGATTTCTGCCGAGTTTGCTTTGCTTCGATTCACCATTCGAATTTCGGTGTCAGTATCAGTTAGCGTATCCGTGACATTCTTGATTTCTCTAGCCTCGAAAGGTGAGCAATCACTCACGATTAACGTTCTTTTATTTATAAAATTTGATTTCAATTGAAATGACAATTGAAATATGCTGCTGTTAGTTGTTTTTACTGTTATGACTGCTTTTATCTGTATCTGTTCACTTATGACACCTGACACCATTATCGGTTAACTATTTATGTGGTAATAATACAGATTGGTTGATAATTGATTGTTTGATTGATTGTTGTTTAAATTGGATGTTAATTATTATTGTTAAGTGATAACTAGTTTGCTAGTTTAATTTGGTGTAGTATAGTTTACAAAATTTAACGGATTATATATGACGGACCTGGATTTATTAAAACCTGACCCCGCCATATGTGAATTTGATTAGTTATTTGACCCATTAATTGTCGTAGAAATTGATAAATTATACTTTAAATCTTGGAACGTAGTTTGGATTAATTTTTGTAGTTTTAAACTGAAATTTAAAAAGGAACGACAAGTGAAACTGTAATGTAAAAATCTTTAATCTACATGAAATGATAGTGTAGATTCTAGAAATAATTATACAAATAACAATGCGAATTAATACGTTTAATTCGGGATTATTCGATTTATCTATTGAATTGATTGTTGTTATTGCTTGTTTATTTACCTTGACACCATTCCTGTCATCACACTGCAAGTTCCCATTGTTATGTTTGATTTTAAATTGAAATGGGTTGAAATGATAGACCCAAGCGGTTTTTATTTAATTAAATTTGGGATTACGGGTTGAAATGCTATCCACTCGTATACATTTGGTGTACGGATTGAAATGATAACATCCGTAACACTTGACCATATGATAAGAAATATATAGTCTTATTAAATGTAAATTCTTAAATACATCTACAAAGGGTAATGATAAATATAGAGTTAATTATATCTAGCTTAAATCAAGATTTGATTAAATACATAAATTATGATAAATATTTATAAGAATTTTATTTCAGATAAATTTTGCAATAATATTAAACAACTAAGATTGGAAGATAAATCTGGGTTATTTTAAAATGGTTTTAGATAAGGAGTTATTTATTTAAATCAATTTGAAATTTATCGAAGGAGATATTTCACGTTTAATAAAATTTAAGAAATATTGAGTAAAATGAAATTTAGGGTCACTAAAATGATATTGAATCAAATAAGGGAGGGTCCAAGACGAAATAATAATTATGTAAAAATCGAGAATCTATATGAAACGGTTAAATTTAAATTGTTATAGTTAAGCTATGAACTATATTGTAATCAAATGGTTTAGAAATTTGGATATGTATTTGGAACCAAGATAGTTGAATTTGTTAGTAGATAACGGATTGAATTAGATATCAATTGAGGATGAACTAAATTGGAATTTTTATTTAGAAAACTAGATTGGGAAAAATTTAGTTGAAATGTTGAATACTTAAAGTATGGAAAAATATTGAAATAAAAGAGGAAATTGGGATATCAAATCCAAATTTGAGAGTTATAAAATTGAAGTATAGGGAAATTTAAATTGATAAAAATGAGATTGAATTTAATTTGAATGGGAAGGTCGGGTTGATGTGAAACGATATGTTAAGTTAAGGAAATTGAAAGTGCTATACCGAATACAGCATTTAATATATATAAATACTATTTTGGGAATATAATCATTTGAAGTGAAATTGACATTTGGGTTTGAAGTATAAATTAAGTGAATGACCACGGTGTAATAGTGTATATTTCTACCCTGTTGATAGTTCTATGGACCCTTAGAGGATGGACATCCCAAACATCCTTTAAGTTATATTGTATTTCAGTTGATATTTCATTTGAGTTGAATTTATTGATATAAGAATGTTAATCCTGACTCGAGTGTTTTGTGTTTTGCTTTACGCTCGGGTCAGACTGAGTAATACAGCATTAGAGACTCACCTTTGGAGATTGGAGCTTCATTTGGAGATCCAACTATCGTTTCAGCTTTCAGTTTTAGTTGACTGGTTCAGAGAAGTCATCGGCTCGTACTGAAGACTTTTCTGTATTCAAGATATTCTGATGTATTTTATTTTAAAACTCTGATGTATATAGTAGCTTCATGAACTACTATTCTTTATCTATTCCGCTGCATTTTATTACTCTGTGTCTGTGATCTGTGATTGATTTATTTATTGTATATGTTACGTTTTGCCAAATTTTAAATTAACAATTCGGTATTTTGAATTATTCAAGTCGGACATGTATGGTTTTATTGTCGATTTGGATGGTCCAAAATAGCGGGTCGTTACAGTTGGTATCAGAGCTTTGGCTCTAGGCAAAACTTGACATATATGGTAAATTTACTTACAGAATCACTTTCGCTCGAGTTGAATCTCTTCCTTTCGACTCGATTTCCTTTGAATTTTGGAATGCCCCTCGATTCCGAAATTCATCCTTGTCTCCCTCTATTTATGTTCTTTGATTCTAGAGTATCCAATGACTCCACTGAATGTTTTGACAAAGACTGAATGTTTTATAAACGGATGAAACTCCATACAATTGGCATTGATTCACCGAAGATTTCTGTACCCTCGGTTTGCGATGCTGATATATCTTGATATGCCGAATTCTATATTTGGCGATCGAATATCGATTTGTTTTAGAATCCCGCATCGATCATATTCCTGAAATCACGGTTGACCCGGTTAAGGTAGCCCGCGATTTATAGAAATATATCCATCTTCTATTTTGTAATTTGATTTTTTCCCAACTTTGTTGAGCCTATCTTCCTATCAGGATTCTATTGATTAGAGTTCCTCTAATTTAAATCTCTATCTTTGTTTTGAAGTCCATCTCTTGAATCACCCTTTGAAAAATCGGGTATATTTGTATTTTGGAATTGTTTTATATATCAAAATTATTATTCTGATAACTATGATCTTATTCTATATATAAAAAGGAAAATGTTTCGACAAGGATTACATACCTATATATAAAACAAATAAGAAATGTCTGAAAGGATTTGAAATTTTGAAAATTTATAATAAATTGATTTATAACTGAAGGGTTAGATTTGAAATTCGAGAATTGAATTCCGGTATTTTGAAATTGGGTTTTAGATTTTGGAAAATATATATAAATAATACGATTTAAGGGTATTTTTTTTCGAATAAGAAATGTTTCGAAATGAGTTCAAATGAATTCCGATAATTTTGAAGAAATTTCAAAGAAGCTTTCAAGAAAGTAGAAGTCCAGAACTCACTTATGTCGCTGGAGAATAATTTCGGTGATGAGTGCACGCATCATCGACATTGATTTTCGAGTCCCAGAGTGGAGGAGAGGCCACTTTAATAGCTTCGCTATGCAAGTGATTTTGTAAAACCTTTTTGATTACAAAGTCCGAAGTATAATTTGATATTTTAGAAAGATATAGGTATATATTTGAAACAATTTAAAATGAGACTGGTGTTCAGTCCTCGAGTTTCAGATTTAATGATTGGTTTATTGATTTATGAATCTTTAATTTGGAAATTTGACTTCCCTAACTATTTTGAATGTTCGAACACTTCCAAATCAAGGTTTAAAAGTTTAAAGCTAGGGAATTTGCAAAAAGTATAAAATTTGTGATAAAGCATATAAGTTGAGTTTTTATGTTTAAGTTAGAACATTTTGTTAAATAAATGAATATGACTATTTTGAATTATACTAATATGGAATTTAGTTTGAAATGTATTGACAAATTTCAGTTTTAAATAATGGTTTCAAAGGGTAAATTGGATATTTCCAATAGAAATAAATTGTTTAAAAGGTTTTAAAGGGATAATTATAAATTTGGAAACCATTTTGGGAATAATTGATTTGAGAAAATGTATGCTTTTGAAATTAAATTGAAAAAAAAAACCCAGCACTTATATGGTGATGTTGGAAATAAATTTGTTTGCCTTGAATCAGTTTAATTTGGAAACTGGGATTACTTTATAAGCCTATTATTTTGGGAACTTTGGAAATAAGATATCTAATTTGGAAGAAATTTGGTGAATTCATATATGACTTTGAAACTAAATTTGATATTGAAATGATTTGAAATTGAGGACCTTATATTACTAAGCACTTGAATTGGGAGTGGTCGAACTTATATAAAATGGATTGTATAAGTATGAAGTTGATTTGAAATCCATTGATTTGAAAGGTACTCAATTTGGAAAGAGATTTTATATAATCTAAGTCTGTGAAGGTATGATTTGATCTACTATTGATTTGGAAAGTATTCGATGTGGAAAAAAATAGAATCCTATATATATGGACTTTATATAAGTACGATATTTGAAAGTATTTGAAAAGGTACTATATGATATATATTTTCCAAGTAAAGATATGGAAAGTGCCTTCTGCTTGATATCCGCTTTGTGGCCACAGCGTGGATTCATTCTATCGATATTATTCTCTCTGATTTTTGGTTTTCCGGATGTAATACTCGAGTATTCCCACCGTGGCGTAACCCACGGTTTCTTTTTCTCTCGTGAATGCACAGCGAAATTGCCTGGCTGAGTCTTGCCTAGGGGTATGGATTGTTTCCTGGGGGAACCAGGCGTAACCATTGTGTATCCTGCAATCTGTGTAGGTCGCGAATAGTAGCGCAAGTGCTTGGCTGAGTCTTGCCTAGGGGTACGGATTGTTTCCTGGGGGAACCAGGCGTAACCATTGTGTATCCTGCACCCTACTAGTCATCATGGCGTAACTCGCAGGGCTGAGAAAGCTTACGGATATGGATTGTTTCCTGGGGGAACCAGGCGTAACCATTGTGTATCTGCGAACCATGATCGGACAAAGGTTTTGTTTTGGTTGATTTGATTGGATTGTACTTTCCATATCTGTTTTTAAAAGTTTTTCAAGTATTTTCACTGGGTGTTGAAACAAGTCTACTAAGTACTTGAAGAATTCTAGCTTTGCGCCTGATCAACGCATGGCCAGAGTCTGCAAGAACGAGGATAAACTTGTTGAAACATCGAGTTATAAAAAGTATTTCCGAAAATTTTGGTTTCAATATAAAAGTACTTTATTATAAAAGAAATTCCAACAAGGTAATTTTGAATTAATATTTGAAATCTAAACTCTTTGGGTCTGAGGATAACTATTTGTGCCCGATACGAGTCTCTTGAATCTACCTTATCTGCTCAGCTTATTTATTCACCTATATTCTGTTTCCTGAATCTACCTTTTCTTTCCTTTTGAATATAATCTTTAAGATACTGGGTATTTATATACTACTTGGTTTAATAGAAGATTTTTTTTAAATTTTTTTTTAAATATTTTTGAAGTTATTTATTAAATGAAACTCTTTAAAGAGAATGATTATTAAATTATTGATAATATGTGAAAGGTATCTTGAGTTAAATTAAAAATCTCATAAATTTTGGATTTAATATTTTCAAGAGTCTTTGTAAATATAAATAATAATGGAAATAATTGTTTCAAAAGAAGTTTGAAAAGTATTAAATATTAAAGAAAAATTAAATTGCAAATGAAGTTTCAAATGAATATTTCAAGTAAAATTCATATAGTTTTAAATAAATTATCTACCCTTGACTTTCAATGTACTTTATTCCTGGTTGTTCTATTCTCCTACCTCCTCCCTTTTCGGGGACGAAAAGTTTTGAGTGGGGGAGAGTGTAACGACCTGTAAGATTTTATTAAATTTTATTATTTTATTTACGTATTTAATTGGATTTTGGTGAAGTTTTAAATAAATTTATTTGCAAATAAAAAGTTAATATTTGGATTACGTCCAATTAAACATAGCATATGGTAAATTTTCAATTTATTTTATCAAAGTTTATTTCGTTGTGAAATTCTACTAAATTCAAGCTAGCTAATAATTGTTGATAATAAAATATTTTCAAAAGCGGAATATCTTTACATAGAAAAATTCTAAATCCTCTTCTGAGCAAGGCGTCATCTCTAGTTTTTCAAAATTCGGACTTCTATAGCCCCGTCGCTCTTATTTTCTGCATTTTACCGTTTTCTGCTAGTGAAAAATTCGAATTTTTATGATTCAATCGTACCACTTATATCTGTATACCGTTGTGATCGTCTCGTCGTGCTGATCTCAACAGTATATTTACTTCTGTATTTTGAAACCCGATGCACAGCGGAAACAATAAATTTGTTCGTTATAACCGTACCGAAATTCTGACTCTATATTTTTCTTTCCGTTTCAAAACTGAAACGTGCAGCCCAAACAAAATAAATTGATTTAAAAACTTTGCAGCTAAATCATAGCTTGTGACCGTTGCCCTTGCATTTCATTTAAGAGGTGCGTTTCTATAGCTCCCTGGATTCACGCGTTCTCTGATTTAATGTAGCCTCTATTTCATTTTCTTTCTTCCCATTTTTCCTTTCTTTCTTCTCCTATTTATATTTTTGCCTGACCCTCTTGCACCCTCTCACTTTAGCGCCACCGGAACCTAACCACCAAGCGCCATGCGCCTGCTACCTCACATCGGCCACCTCCCACCGACCATCACTTCAGCCCAAGCCTTCACCCATGCAGTCGCGACCACCAATACCCATCACCGACTCCGCCTTGCCTTTCCAATTGCTCCACCATCGGCCTATGGCCGATCTGCCCTGCTCCGGCCTTGTTTCCCTGCCACCCTGTCCCGTATGCCGACCATCAGCCCAATCTCCTCCATGATCCGCCTCAGATCCTATCTCCTCCGTCGTGTCGTCCGCCTCTACCCGAATCCATGACAGGCTCGGTAGCATCAACCCATCCGCCACATCACCACAAACCCACACACGGAGCTTGCTACAACCGACTTCCCTCCCTCTACCTCTCGGCATCACCCAATCATTGGCCACCGGACACCACGCTGCATAGATACTCGAGCGCCACCGCCAACCGAGCTAGGATTGCCTTCAGATCCTCCATCTCGTATGCTTGAACTTGTAACCTTATTCTTTCTCTTCAAACACAGTTTGTATAAAATGACTTTCTTGTTTTGAACCTTGTTATTTTGATTTCATTTATATATACTAGTATATGGATGTTATATATATCTCGTATGTGTAGTCTGCATGTTTTACATACTAGGTCGATGCATGGGTATGCGTTAGAATATAGATATTTGTTTAAATCTAGAATAGTCTATATGTTTTAACTTGTATGTATATATATATATATATTTTACAGTTGATTTTATAACTTTTGCACATGAGTTTATTTTCCTGGTAGCTATAGTGTATATTGTTTTCCAGAACCTTACATAATGATTTTTGTATATATGTTTTATAAAAGAAGTGTTTATCTTTATATAATCGTTTCGGATACATTTGCGTATATTTAGTTATAGTATACATTAGAGTTTATATTTCAAGATTTTAGTTATATACTCTATTAGTTTAAGTTATATTAGTATGAGATACTCTGTTAGTCTTGTGCGAATAGGTTGCTGTATTTATATAACATGTTTTAAGTATGCAAGCTATTTTGTTTCAAACCATATGTTTAAAATTGTATATACATATATACTAAGATGTTGTTTTAAAAGTTTATACAATATATATTAGTCATTTATACTATAAGTCTATAAAAGTTATATAGTATTCTGTGTTGTATTTTCATACTTCAGTTGGGTTCTACAAAATTAAATGAGAAAGGTTGATTTGTATAGACAAAGATAAGTTGATATAAATTTGTATACCTATAGGCTTGAGTTTGCTAGATACATATTCTTTTGCCTAATGGCTGCATATATGCATACGCACGTTATAATTCATATTTTATCAAAGTTCATAAAAGATCTGTTTAACAAACTCAATAAGATTCGTATAGTATTGCTTGGTAGGTAGTATTCATTTTAAACAATACATTGAGTCCACGCACTTATATAGGGTACTCGAATTTTATGTTAAACTTGGATCTGAAGCTATTGTGGGTATAGGTGGGCTTGTTTGAGTTAGAGAGTGCTTATAATATGTATAATTACATAAAGATCGTTTGCAGTTCATTTATATGGTCTTGCAAAATGTATTTATATTTTATTTTAATTTTTTATTTCCTCCATAAAGTTGTCGCGCATGTGTATTGGTTACATCTATAAACAGCTTATATATGAGTGTGTATATATATATATGTTTAATTTTCAAGTACAGGAATGGTTGCGCATTTTAGTGAAATAATGTTTCGATCTATACATTTCTATAGGTTGATATGCATATTGCTTAAAAACATGATAAACACATAAGTATTATATAGCATGGGGTCTACATGTATATATGTGTAGGTGTTGATTTAAGGTCTGCATTAATAAATATGTCTACCATAGTTGCGTCTATCAAGTTTCTGATTTGTCCTCATCAACATTTATATCAGCTTTGTCAGGCCTGATTTCTGCCGAGTTTGCTTTGCTTCGATTCACCATTCGAATTTCGGTGTCAGTATCAGTTAGCGTATCCGTGACATTCTTGATTTCTCTAGCCTTGAAAGGTGAGCAATCACTCACGATTAACGTTCTTTTATTTATAAAATTTGATTTCAATTGAAATGACAATTGAAATATGCTGCTGTTAGTTGTTTTTACTGTTATGACTGCTTTTATCTGTATCTGTTCACTTATGACACCTGACACCATTATCGGTTAACTATTTATGTGGTAATAATACAGATTGGTTGATAATTGATTGTTTGATTGATTGTTGTTTAAATTGGATGTTAATTATTATTGTTAAGTGATAACTAGTTTGCTAGTTTAATTTGGTGTAGTATAGTTTACAAAATTTAACGGATTATATATGACGGACCTGGATTTATTAAAACCTGACCCCGCCATATGTGAATTTGATTAGTTATTTGACCCATTAATTGTCGTAGAAATTGATAAATTATACTTTAAATCTTGGAACGTAGTTTGGATTAATTTTTGTAGTTTTAAACTGAAATTTAAAAAGGAACGACAAGTGAAACTGTAATGTAAAAATCTTTAATCTACATGAAATGATAGTGTAGATTCTAGAAATAATTATACAAATAACAATGCGAATTAATACGTTTAATTCGGGATTATTCGATTTATCTATTGAATTGATTGTTGTTATTGCTTGTTTATTTACCTTGACACCATTCCTGTCATCACACTGCAAGTTCCCATTGTTATGTTTGATTTTAAATTGAAATGGGTTGAAATGATAGACCCAAGCGGTTTTTATTTAATTAAATTTGGGATTACGGGTTGAAATGCTATCCACTCGTATACATTTGGTGTACGGATTGAAATGATAACATCCGTAACACTTGACCATATGATAAGAAATATATAGTCTTATTAAATGTAAATTCTTAAATACATCTACAAAGGGTAATGATAAATATAGAGTTAATTATATCTAGCTTAAATCAAGATTTGATTAAATACATAAATTATGATAAATATTTATAAGAATTTTATTTCAGATAAATTTTGCAATAATATTAAACAACTAAGATTGGAAGATAAATCTGGGTTATTTTAAAATGGTTTTAGATAAGGAGTTATTTATTTAAATCAATTTGAAATTTATCGAAGGAGATATTTCACGTTTAATAAAATTTAAGAAATATTGAGTAAAATGAAATTTAGGGTCACTAAAATGATATTGAATCAAATAAGGGAGGGTCCAAGACGAAATAATAATTATGTAAAAATCGAGAATCTATATGAAACGGTTAAATTTAAATTGTTATAGTTAAGCTATGAACTATATTGTAATCAAATGGTTTAGAAATTTGGATATGTATTTGGAACCAAGATAGTTGAATTTGTTAGTAGATAACGGATTGAATTAGATATCAATTGAGGATGAACTAAATTGGAATTTTTATTTAGAAAACTAGATTGGGAAAAATTTAGTTGAAATGTTGAATACTTAAAGTATGGAAAAATATTGAAATAAAAGAGGAAATTGGGATATCAAATCCAAATTTGAGAGTTATAAAATTGAAGTATAGGGAAATTTAAATTGATAAAAATGAGATTGAATTTAATTTGAATGGGAAGGTCGGGTTGATGTGAAACGATATGTTAAGTTAAGGAAATTGAAAGTGCTATACCGAATACAGCATTTAATATATATAAATACTATTTTGGGAATATAATCATTTGAAGTGAAATTGACATTTGGGTTTGAAGTATAAATTAAGTGAATGACCACGGTGTAATAGTGTATATTTCTACCCTGTTGATAGTTCTATGGACCCTTAGAGGATGGACATCCCAAACATCCTTTAAGTTATATTGTATTTCAGTTGATATTTCATTTGAGTTGAATTTATTGATATAAGAATGTTAATCCTGACTCGAGTGTTTTGTGTTTTGCTTTACGCTCGGGTCAGACTGAGTAATACAGCATTAGAGACTCACCTTTGGAGATTGGAGCTTCATTTGGAGATCCAACTATCGTTTCAGCTTTCAGTTTTAGTTGACTGGTTCAGAGAAGTCATCGGCTCGTACTGAAGACTTTTCTGTATTCAAGATATTCTGATGTATTTTATTTTAAAACTCTGATGTATATAGTAGCTTCATGAACTACTATTCTTTATCTATTCCGCTGCATTTTATTACTCTGTGTCTGTGATCTGTGATTGATTTATTTATTGTATATGTTACGTTTTGCCAAATTTTAAATTAACAATTCGGTATTTTGAATTATTCAAGTCGGACATGTATGGTTTTATTGTCGATTTGGATGGTCCAAAATAGCGGGTCGTTACACAGCCGCATAATATATTCACCAAAATAAATAATATTCATACGACCTTGGTTGAATGATAGAAATTCGTATAGAATGAGTTTTGGCCAATTTACTTCAACTTCTCCCCAAATAGCACATAATGCTTTATAGTTGTTTAGATAGACAAGCACATACGAGCCAGTACGTGGTAGAATTGTGTGCATTAAAGCTCAATGCATTATTCTGGCAGTAGGTCGTAATGCAATAGACTTCAGCTCGGTCATGTCATCTTCTAGGAACCAATGACTTACTTCACCTCTCTCGCCTACGACAACATTTAATTCTTGTAACTCAACACCTCTTGTCTGAGTATGAAGAATATGACCGATTCTATCTAAAAAGAGAAATACTTGTTGCCCATATACCTCCAAACGCAATTGTCACGATTGTGTGGGTTTTGATGGCCTAAATTCAAGTCCGCATAGAAAAGTTTAACCAATGTATGATTTATCTTGATATTGTTTTGATTATGATCTAGAAGTGATTCTAGATGGCTTCTTCTTGCTAACTCTTGAATCCTATACGACATAAAATCAGGAAAGACAACAAAAGAACCTTCAAAGAATCGAGCTTCTTTCATTTTATTCCATCTTTGAACTGCAGTTGCATCGTATAGCCATTGAGCGATTTGTGAATCAATTGGCTAAAAGGAAGAAGAAGCATGCCTAGATCTCTTTGTTTGACGAGGGGCCATTTGAATTTATCAAAGAATTGAATAAATTTGAAAATTTTTGGGAACTAGGGTTTTGGAATTCTGTAAAATGGAAGTAAAAGTAAAAAGTAAAAGAGGAAGTAGAGGGTTTTAGAGTTAAGAAATAGGTAAAAAAGTGTAAAGGTACGTTTCAAATGTGAATTCCATCGACTGAACGATTGTGGTCAGTCGACTGAACCACCATCCCGAGAGTTCTATTCCAGAATTAGTCGACTGGTCTAGTCGACTGAATAAACAAATATGCTCTCTGTTTTGTCATTCAGTCGACTGGTTGCATTCGATCAGTCGACTGAATAGTGTATGAGAACATACAGTATGCAGTTTCAGTCGACTGATCGAATTTTTTCAGTCGACTAAATGAGTCTTTCAACATATTCGGTCATATTTAAAACACAAACAAGTAATATATTATATATATAAACAAAATGTATACAATATAAGATTAAAGAACAATTGTAAAAAATAGACAAAAAATGAAATTATTTGGAAGAGGAAGTTGATGGAGACTTGGAGTTTGTCGGTTCATCCTTTGTCTTCTCTACATATGGCTGTAGTGGTGACCAATGGTTTCCACGTTCCCATGAGTTTGGAGAGACAGGCGGAGGTTGAGGTGACCTATCCCATGGATTCCGAGTTGACAATAGTGTAGGTTGATGAGCCAAAGAGGAAGATGAACCGCAGAACTTCCATCCAATCTGCTCAAGAAAACTCAGATGTCTAGAATTCATTTTTTGTTCATAATATATTACGCGCAAGCGCTATCGATTCCCTCTGGTAATGATGAAGATCATCAATTTTTTGTTTGGTTTGAGGAGAACCAAAAAAAAGGTAGCGTCTAGCTTTCTTTTTCTCGGGTGTATAACCCGTTCGATAATTTGATGGTCTTGCAGGTTCATGGGTAGGAGTAGGTGTAGGTAGATTTTACGATGCAGATGATGGAGTTTAAAAGTTGATAGATGAGTAGGATGATCCATCTGATGAATTATGTGATGAAGACATTTTGATTTTGAAAGAAAGTTTTTAGAAGTTTATGTAGTGGAGAAAGAAACAAATGTGTTTGAGATATAAATTTCTTTTGATGGAGAAAGGAGAGCTGAGAACTGAATTATATAGGAGGCAATGCAGTTAAAAAATGATGGTTGAATGTGCAGATTGAAAAAGTGAGGTAGAGAATGAACCAAAAAGTTTGTGGCTGAAATTTTAACTTTAAAAAATAGAAAATATAAAGAAACAGATGTATAAGGTGTAGATGTGAAATATTGAATGGTCGGGCGGTAAAGGCATAGACTTATCAAAACCGAGGTGCAGAGTTCGAATACCAAATTTTTATTTTATTTTATTTTAAATTAATTAGTAATTTTTATAATTCTGTTAAAGAAATTATACCTAGTTCTCTTCTTAATCTTATAAAACAATTTTCATTGAGAGGTTTAGTGGAAATGTCAGCTAATCGATTTTCAGAATTTAAAAATTCTAAATTTATTATATCCTTTTCAATATTATCACGAAGAAAATGATGATGAATGTTAATATGTTTAGTTCGTGAGTAATTGACATGATTTTTAGATAAATTTATTGCACTAGCGTTATCACGATATATTATAGATTTATTTAATTTTATATCAAAATCTTGTAATGTTTGTTGCATGTAGATTACTTGAGCATATGCTAAAGCTGCAGATATATACTCTGCTTCACATGTCGATAGTGAAACGCAATTTTGTTTCTTACTAAACTAAGATACTAAGGGTCGTCCAATGAAATGACAAGTTCCACTTGTACTTTTTCTATCTGTCCGACTTCCTCCAAAATCAGCATCACTATATGATACTAACTCAAAAGGACATTCTTTTGGATAAAATAATCCTAAATCTTTGGTTTTATTAAGACAACGAATTATACATTTAACTGCTCGCATATGTGATTCTTTAGGATTTGCTTGAAATCGAGCACATAAATAAACACTCATCATAATGTCAGGTCGACTAGCAGTTAAGTAAAGTAGTGATCCAATCATACTACGATATAGTTTTTGGTCAAAATTCTTGCCACTTTCATCTTTTTCAAGATGTATAGTTGTACTCATAGGAGTTGGTTTGGCAGACGTGTTTTCCATACCGAATCGTTTAATTAGATTATTACAACACTTTTCTTGATTAACAAAAATGCCATTTTGCATTTATTTGATTTGTATTCCGAGAAAATATGATAGTTCTCTTATATGTGACATTTCAAATTCATTTGTCATGATAGTCGAAAATTCCTGACATAATTTTTCATTTGTTGAACCAAAAATAATATCATCAACATATATTCGAATAATTAAAATATCTTGTTTAGTTTTCTTAATAAATAATGTTTGATCAACTTTCCCAATCTCAAAACTAGATTCCAATAAATAGCTTTTAAGTCGGTCATACCAAGCACGAGGTGCTTGTTTTAAACCATACAAAGCTTTCTTAAGTTTATAAACGTGATCTGGAAATTTCTCATGAGTAAACAGAGGAGGTTGTTCAACATAAACATTTTCTTTCATAAAACCATTTAAAAAAGCACTTTTAACATCCATTTGATATAATTTAAAGTTATGAAAACATGCAAAAGCCAGTAGAATACGTATAGCTTCTAGTCTTGCAACTAGAGCAAACATTTCTTCATAGTCTTTTCCCTCTTCTTGACTATAACCTTGTGCTACTAATCTAGCTTTATTTCTAGTAATGTTACCTTATTCATCAGCTTTTTTTTGAAAACCCATTTTGTACCGATGACTGATTGATCACTTGGTTTAGGAACTAATTCTCAAACTTCGTTTCTTTCAAATTGATTTAGTTCTTCTTGCATAGCTATAATCCAACAATCATCAGTTGAGGCTTCCTTAATATTTTTAGGTTCTATATTAGAGAGAAAAGCTATATGGCCCATTTGATTTAATTGATGTCTTGTTCTTACATTTGAATTTACTTCTCCAATTATATTTTGAACAGGGTGATCTCTTAGAACTCTTGGAGAAGATCTTGCTATATTATCATTATTAATAGTATTTACATTTTCTAAAGAAACATCAGAATTATTATTTTTAAGAATAATATTATCATCTTCTGAATTATTTGTCAAAATTATATTTGTATTATTTTCCAAATTTGTAAATTTAGAAGAAGTTTTTACATTTTCATCGAATGAAACATGAAGTGTTTCTTCGATTATTTTTGTTCTTGTATTAAAAACTCTATAAGCCTTGCTTCTTTTCGAATATCCTATGAATATACCTTCATCGGATTTTGGATCAAATTTTCCAAGCTGATCTTTAGTGTTAAATATGAAACATTTTGAACCAAAAACTTTAAAATATGAAATATTTGGTTTTCTACTATTTAAAATTTCATAAGGAGTGTATTTTGTTAATGGTCGAATAGAAACACGATTCAAAACATAGCAAGCAGTTGCAATAGCTTCTGCCCAGATATGATTAGGTAAAGTGCTTCCATTTAATAAAGTTCGTGCACATTCTTGTAATATTCTGTTTTTCCTTTCTACAGTTCCATTTTCTTGTGGTGTTCTAGAAAAGGAGAAATTATGATTAATTCCTTTCTTGTTACAAAAATGTTTGAAAGCTTCATTTTCAAATTCACCTCTATGATCACTTCTAATGTTTTTAACTTTAAAATTCTTTATACTTTGAATTCTTTTAAAAAAAATTAAAATTTTCAAAAGTATCTCTTTTATGTTTCATAAAAATGGTCCATGTATATCTTGAAAAATCATCTACAATAACAAACACATATCTATTGTGATAATAGATTGAACTTGAGCAGGTCTGAAAAGGTCCATGTGTAATAATTCAAGTGGTTGTGTTGTACATTTGATTCTCTTAGATTTAAAAGAAGATTTTGTTAATTTTCCTAACTGACATGCATCACAGATATTATCAATTTTGAATCTCATAACAGGTAGTCCTTTACCAAGTTTATTTTTAGCTAATTTATTAATAGTATTGATGTTTATGTGACAAAATATTTTGTGCCATAGCCAAGAATCATTTTCTGTAGCTACTAAACACATATTTGTGTTGTAATTTATATTCATATTTAAATTATAGATATTTTTATATCTTATACCTTCAAAAATTAAATTTTATTTTGATCAGAAATATTACATTTATTTTCTGAAAAAGATATATTAAAACCTTTATCACATAACTGACTTATATTCAATAAATTATGTTTCAAATTTTTAACTAATAGAACATCAGTAATGAGAGGTGAGTTAGAGATACCATTATTGCTCACATCGCCTTTGCCGATGACATAACCTTTCGAATTATCTCCAAAAGTGACTGATCCTCCATTTGAGTAGACTATGTTTGTTAACATGCCTTTATCACCAGTCATGTTTCGAGCAACCACTGTCTAGAATCCATTTTCTTCTCTTTTTAAGTGGTACCTGCGAAAAATAAAGAATACGATGGTCTTAGGAAACCAAATCCAAGAAGGTTCAGAATTCCCTTTAAATATATAATTCTTATTTTTACGAACAGTTTCCATTATTGTTTTGATATGTTTATTCCCCATCAAGTTAGCAATCCATATTTTAATAGTTTTAACATTTTTAGAAACTGTTTTCTTTAAATCTTGCTTAATTTTGTTTTTAAACTTATTTTTAAACTTTTCAAATTTCGTTGGTTTTTCAATTTTCTTATATCCTAAACCCATTTTATTTGAAGTTGACTGAGAATTTTCTATTATTTTAGAAAGATTTTCTTGTCCTTTATTAAAATTGAAAATATTTTATTAATATCTTCTAGCTTGGTTTTAAGACTAGAATTTTCTAATTCTAAAACTTTAGTGCTAGATTTTAAATCATTTACTTCAACTGATAAAATATCATTTTTATTCTTCTGAATTTCTAATTCCTGAGTTATCATAGAAAGTTGAGAGGCTAAATTAGAATTAGATTCTTGAGATTTTTGAAGTTCTTCTTCGAGAATTTTCTTTTCATCTCTAAGCATACTAATTTTCTAATTCAGATCTATTTAGTTTTCCTTGTAACTCCTTATTATGTTTCTTAGTCTGTTTTACAAAATCTACTAGTTCAGAATTAAGTTCAACTAAATCTTCAAAACTTAGCTCACTTACATCATCATTTGTAGCCATGAAGCATATATTTGCTTACTTTGTGTCACTATCACTGTCGCTTTCTGATGATAAAGAATCTGAATCTTTCCATGTTATAGAAAATGCTTTCTTCTTGAAATTGTTCTTTTTGAATTTGATTTTCTGTTTTTCTGGGCAATCTTTCTTCATATGACCCTTCTCATGACGTTCATAACATTCCATCACAGATGATGATGGTTTATTGCTATTATTGTTGCTAGAATTATTTTTGTAACTCTTGCCCTTGTTATTCTTTTTGAATTTCAAAAACTTTTTGAAATTCTTAGCAATAAGTGCCATATCCTCTTCATCTGAGTTAGAGTCAACATGTTCTGCTTGAAATGCTAGATTCCTCTTATCTTGTGCTTGAACTTTCTTTGCTTGCAAATTTACTTCATATGACATTAGATTTCCTATTAACTCTTCTGGTTTCATAGTTGAAAGATCATTTGTTCTTCAATAGCTAGGACCTTTCTTTCCCATTCATCCTTTAAAGAGTTTAGGATTTTTGATACTATATCAAAATTAGAGAATTTTTCTCCTAGTGCAACAGTGAATGATATATATCTTGAAATCTAGAATACATGTCATTTATATTTTCATTTGATCTCATTTTGAAATTTTGAAACTGATTTTTCAACATTGAAATTTTGCTTTGTCTGACTTTGTTAGTTCCTTCATGAGTTACTTTTAAAGTTCTCCATATCTCATAAGCATTTGTGCACATGCTAACTCTATTATACTCATTTCTATCTAATGCACAAAATAGAATATTCATTGCTTTTGCATTTGTAGTAGCATCAGTTTTCTGTGCAGCAGTCCAAGTTGAAAAATCTTCTGTTGGAGTAGTATATTCATTTTGAGTAATGTTCCAAGTTTCAAAACCATTAGATTGCATATATATTCTCATTCTAGTTGACCAGTAATTATAATTCATGTCATTGAATAGTGGAGGTCGTGTAGTAGATTGATCTTCAATAAAACTAGTGTTAGTGACAATGCTTGTGATATTGTTATTTTCCATATTAACTAATAACAAATTATCAAATAACTGTGTTATGGTTATAGGATGACCTTGCTCTGATACCAAATGAAAGTGGCTACTGTGTGGCTTGCTATCACTTAGGATCGTGTAATATGGAATATTATTAAATCTAAATGTGGAAATAGATGATAATAGCAAAGTAAATAAAATGAGCACACCATGAATTTTTATACTGGTTTGAACTTCCCATTCTATGTCCAGTCCCAGACTTACCTTTGGAATTTCTCACAATAACCCTCTCTTAACCTGGAGGAATAGGTATACAACACCTGAACAACCGAACATGATTTTTCTACCTCTAACAACCGAAAGAGGACTTTACCCGCCTGAACAACCGAATAAGACTTCAATAGTTTCAATAGAATTGCTTTGACACTATGTTTTATTAATAATACTAATCTGTCTTTGATAGTACAACCTTCCTATTTTCTTTCCTCAAGTATATATGTGTGTATAAAGATTTAGAAAGGAAAATATTGCTTTGAATCAAAGAATAAGTTGATTGATTCAAAGATTCAAGCAATATATGGAAGTTGTGATTCACTTTTTAGAATACAGAGATAGTAGAAAGTAAGATCAGAAAGTAATCAGAATTTTTTTTGATTTGTGAAGTGGATTTTGTGTGTTATATAATAGTTAAAGAGGTGCAACCATTCATGAAGAGTTCTGATCAACAGAAGCAGCCATACCTCTTCATATTAGAACGTGACTCTTGGCAAAAGGAAGTGTCCATTCAAAAAAAATAGCCATTGAAAGAAGTAAGTCGACTGACCCAAAACGATCGGGCAACTGAATATTCAAAGTTGTTTAAAAACAGAGCGTTTCTGTGCACCTGTACAGTATCAGTCGACTGGCCATATACGGTCAATCCACTGACCTGAGAGTCAAAGTACAATTTTCACATATTTTAAAAAGTTTAAAGTTTAAAACAACTTAACTACTTGAGGATAGATTTAACATTTCTAAGACTAAAAAACTTCAATAAATCAACATACTATACGCAGTTTTGTAGCCTTGTCTCCTTTTGTAGTTTGAACAGCATAATTCCTTTTCTTTTTGTCACTTATCCATATAGTATAATTCATTTCTTTGTCGTGAATCAAAAATATGTGATTCAACATATACAACCTTTCTTTTTAAACCCAAACTATTTATACTTATTTTTCAACTATTTTGAAAACTGATTTCCATTTTATAACAATTTTTCATCTATTTTACAAACTAATTACTATTTTATAAATATTTTGCAACTATTTAACTATTTTATAATTACTTAAATATTCTTCAGCTATTTTACAACTAATAACTATTTTACTACTAATTATCTATTTTATACTTTTCAAGCTATTTTCTAAATCAAGTTGGTCAGAGTGCAAACTGTTTATAATTGAAGTGATAACCCAAATGGAAATTGAAGCCATTGTGAATAGGTGAATAGAATCAAAATGAAGATAAATACGTAGGATGTACATATATTATTCTATTCGCATAACAATTTGATCCAGATTCGAGCATAGAATTTCGAGATAGTATATCGATCCGAGTTGGGATTTTTCACTCGATTTTCGACGACGAACCCTGGATATGGATTTTCGATTGGTTTTGGAAATTCTCTATCAAAGTTATGGCTATGCAAGGAGAATGAAGGTTTCTGGTCAAGAAAATCAGATCTGAGTACGCACTAGGAAGTCGGGTGGACAATACTAGTTCGGATGTGAAATTGTGTGATCGAGTAAGCGATCAAATTTGACGTTGCGTACGGATGATATATGTATATCGTACGTGCTAGAATGAAATTGATATTGGAAATTTTGAAAGGAAAAGAAAAAATGAGTTTGAAATGGAAGTATATTTTGAAAAATATATTATGAATAAAAGTGGAAGTTTGGATATCACTATAATTGAAATTCATTTTATAAGAGGGTAGGAATGTGGCAAGTAAATTTATAAAAGAAATCAAACTTGAATATTTTATTTGGCATAATAAAGTTATATATATATATGGTAACTACCCTTGTGAATTTTTAACTAGAAGATGTGGTCTTTGAAATTATTTGAAGTATAAAAGGAATTTATATAAGTATGAAGTGTCCCAAAGACTTTTCAAGATTTTATATATCAATTTATACAAATGAATTTATGAGAATGATTTTAGGAAAAGGGTTTTGGAACCTATGGATTTTGGAAGGCTTTTGATTTTTGGAAAAAAAATCAATTTTGGGAATTTGGAAAGCCAAGTTTGGAACTATCGATTTGAGATATCGATTTTGTGTAAAGGACATTTTTATGTGAATCATAAAGAGTATGATTTGAAAGATACTATACGTGTATAGCATAAAATGTTTTGAGATTGGCTTTGGGGAAAAAAGTGCTCCCATGAAATGAACTTCTTAGGAGATCCATGGGGTGGTTTTGCCTTGAGCCCTAAGGGGAGTTCTAAATTGGATCTTGGGAGGAAGTCTGGACAAAATGAAGTTCCTGAGGATTTTGTGCGGGTAGCAAAAGCCGAGGGCGTTGATGCCTACAGAGATATTTGAGTTATGTTGTGACGACAGTGAAGCTCGATGTCACTACGATCTACTACGGACCATAGCGCAAGTCGTGTGGCAGTGAGTGTCAGCGGTCTATGTTTGATTTCACTGGGAGGGCGACGTACATCGGTAGACTACGATCTATGAAGACATAGCGAAATTCGTTTGGCAGTGAGTGCCTACGGGCTACATTGGGACTCGACTAATGTAGTCTGCCATCTGTGTGGGGAAGTTTCATTTGGCAGCAAAATTCTAGGGTGCTGATGCCTACAGTTAAATGGGTTTTTGCCATGATGGTGATGTAAAACCTGGGTGTAACTGTGATCTGTGGCGGGTTCCATGGTATAATCGAGGGAGGCAGAGTGCCTATTGTTTTCTATGGTTTTGCCGGGATGGCAACGTAACCATCGGGCTAATTGCGACCATGGAGGAGGTGATGATTTCCAGAGCATTCTCACCAAAATTGTTTTCTATATTTTCAAAAATGTTTTCTATACTTTTCAAAAATATTTTCCAAGTATTTTCATTAGGTGTTGAAAACGGGTCTGCTAAGTACTTATAGATTATCAGTCCTACGCCTGATCAACGTATAATCGAATTTTTGTGAGAACAAGGATGGACTTGTTGAGGTATCGAGTTACAAAATGTATTTTTATAAAAGTTATTTTGGAAATAGTATGTAGATTTTAAAGTATTATAAAAATTTTAAATAAAAAGAGTTAAAAATGTTTAAAGGATAACTTAACTGATAAATAACAGTATAATTAAAAATTCTGGCTTCAATCCTTTTCGAGGAAGAAAAGTTCTAAAGGGAGGAGGAATGTGATGACCCGGATTTTGGACATCTGTTAATCGGATAATTAACTGATTTTAACTATTGAAACACTGATTTATAAGCTGAATAAATAATTCTGATAATAAAAATATATATCTGGATAAATATAAATTTGATAATTTCCTGATATAATTATTTAAATTGGCAGAATTTATCTTTTCAAAAACCAAAAAAATTATGTTTATTTATGTATATATATAAATACATTTGTAAATAGAATTTGGATTTGAAATTCGAAAATCAATATTTAAAAATCAATTGGATTTAAAAACTCTATACATAAATATTTATTAATATTAGATATAATAGTTTTAGTTGAAAAAGATTTAATAAAAAGTTTAAATACTTCCTTTTAAATTTATACATGATATGAATATAGTTAATATAAATAGAAAATGAATTAATTGAAAATATAATACAAAAATTATATAAAACATATTAAGTAAATTTAATAACATGAGATAAGACATGTGTAACATTAATAACACATGTACTTAACAAGTGTAAACCATATAATAAGGAATTAAACAAGTGTAGCCTAATTGTGACATGAAAATACAAGTGTCCATATTTAGTTTCCTTATTTTATAAAAATAAAAATAAGAACAAGGCTATATATATATATATATATATATATATCCATACTTCTCCTCTTCTCATTTTCTTAGTTAATTCAAAACTAAAACCTAACAACTAAAACTCAAACCAGAAATAAAAGAAATTTTATACAAACTAAATCACACAACTACTTCAACCTGAAGCTTAAATCAAAATCAAAACCGATGAAATCAAAAGCAAACAATAAGCTCAAAACCTGAAGCAGTAGATTCAAGTTTAGTTGCAAATCAAAAGCATGCAAGTTCAATTCAGTTTTATCAAATCTCGGTTTTCAAATTCAAGTAGTAGTTTAAAGATCAAAAGCACTTCTAGGTTTCTCAAAAGCTCTGGCTTCTCTGTTTCCTTAAACATGTGGGTAAACTACCCATAACATCTCAAATCTATCTGTATCTTGATCTGTATGTAATGATCATTGAAGTTTGGATGTAGAAATTTGCTTACATGTATATGTATACATGAAAATGATGTATGCATGTCTAGAAACAAGAACATTTGCTCTGTTCTAGGTTTACGGTGCTTAAACCAAATTCAAAAACCAAAATCTCTTTTCCCATTCTCTTATAGGTTTAATTTTTAAACAAAATATGTTTTGATGAACATGATTTAAGTTTGAAAAATGTTTTTAAGTAAAATTAGTTAAAGCATTTTCTAGAAATTAGAAAAATACAGTAAAACTGAATACATGTTGGAAATTCAAGCATAATGGTTTCTGGTTTCAATTATATCATCTTGCTCGTTTTAAAAAACAATGATTTTTAAAAGTGGAATCTTGATTTTTAAGTTGTATTCGTGGTGAAATTGCGAGATGAATGAGAAGTAGTTTTTTGTCGAATTCTGATGATCGATGAAGATATAATCCTCGGGATCGTGGCTGGAGGTAGCGGGGAGGTTGACGAACATGGCAAAAATGGTCTGAGGTTTTCCTAACCACCGTGGCGGCCGAACGAGGACGATTTAGGGCTTAATCCCTAGTTTTGATCAATGATAGATTTTGGGCTGCTGCATCATCGTCGAGGCACCAAAGTCGATCGGTGCGGGGGGAAACGAAGCGTGTGTTATAGACGAAGCTCTGGACGCGATTACATGATTTCTGATGGCCGAAAGTGGCAGTTCAAGGCAATTTTGGGGGATCCAGTTTTGTTTCAGTGGTACCACGGCTGCTTAATTTTTATTTCCAATTAGTTTAGAAGTTCTGGGTAGTCGTGATGCTCGAGCAGGTCAACGATGATCTATGGGTGGCAGAGGCGATGGTCGGAGATGCTTCGACCATGTGTGCACGTGCACAAAGTATCAAGTCTGGGCTTTATTTGCTGATGGATTTGAAGATTGTGGTCTCGGGGAAAAGCTTGGGAAAAAGATACGTTGGCTTGGGTTTTTGATCGTGTCATTTGGGAGTGTTTTTTAGGAATAAGTTTTAAGTTTTAAAATAAAACAGAAGGAAAAAAAGGAAGAGGAAGTTTTTCTCGAGAATGGTCTCGGGGGAAAGATGAGATGACTCGGGTTTTGTCTTGAGTACGTGATGTTGCAGTTTTCAAACTTTAAAACAAAAATCAACTTTAAAACATTTCTTAATCAATTCTTTTAAATAATTGTTTTATTTAAGTATGGAATAGTTGAAGGTTTCAAAGTAGATTATTTTAAAATTTATTAAATTATTTATTTATGTGACCGTTATTATAATTACTTCTTTAAGTTATTTAAACAAATATAAAAATGTAATTAGGAAGATTAATTACAAAAGGTAAAATGTTTTTAATTAACTCAAAGGTCTTAAGCTAATTTATGTGTTAATGATAATTATTTTCGAAGGTTTAAATGTAAAAGTAATTAATTTGCGTAATGAAAAGTTTTCAAAGTAAATGTTTAAATTGTTAACAAGTTTTTTGAAAACAAAGAAAAAAATTGGAAGCAAAATTTAGTTAACAAAGTTATTAAGCAAGTTGTTCAACAAAGTTTTCAAGCAAGTTCAAAGATTAAAATTCTTAAAGTTAAATGCTTTTTAAAATTTTTTTGGTATTGAATAATTAAATATTAAGTTAATTATTTAATTAAATCTCTAAGTATTTTTCAAAATTAAAGGATATGATTAAGTAATTAATTAAGATACATGAATTATCTTAAAATTTATTAAGGTTATAAGTAATTGAAGGATAATTACATAATGTAATATTAAAGAATAATCAATTAATGTAAGTAATTAAAGGATCATTAATTAATATAAGTAACTAAAGGTTAATCATTTATGTGAATGATTAAATGATTAAAGAATAATTAATTAATTCCAATAATTAATTAAATGGTTTAATTGGTGATAATTAAGCAAGATTTAAAGGTAATTAATTTATCTTGTAATTTGGATGATAAATAAATCTTGCTTATGGATGATTAAATTGTATTGAATGTTTGGATTAATGTCCCCAGTCTGATAATTTGTGATGTTCTGTGATATGATTTGTTTGGTTGAACTGGAGTAATGCGGATTATTTATTGGTGATGTATTGTTGCGTAAATGTGACATCATGTATTTAAATTTAAATTGTCTTCACTTAAACAACTTGGGTTAAGATGACATTGGATTCGAAGAGACCGGGGTCCGGTATCAGCAAATACCCGAATCCACTTCGATTAGCAATTCTACAATAATTCTTTATAGATATGTTTTTAAAATCTAATAGGCTGGAATGGTATAATTTAAGTAACATGACCATTTAAACTAAGTAACACTTTTAAATATTGTTTGATAATAAGTGATTGACTATAACCAGTTAAGAACTCGTAGTAAGGTACGAGTTACCCTGGTATTCAAATAAGTTATATAACTTAGAATTTCAGATTATATGGGTTTATTCACGCTAGTTTCCAGCCTGACCCAGGTGTTACTTTATTGTATGCTCGGGTCAGACCGAGTATTACAGATTTTGAGGTTAGGACGTTGTGGATCTTAGGAGGCGAACTGGATGACATGAATATATGGAGTATATTCCGCTATGTATTAGAGTTGTATTATTTGTTTACTGACACAAGTTGTTACAACTGTCCAGTTTATGTATGAATGGTAGTACTATGATGTATTATATGTAATTTGACAGATACAGCTTTTCTTTGTATAAATTCTATTATTTGATATTATATTTTGATCCGCTGCGAATGTGAGATTCTGTGTTTTGTTTTCTGTTCTTCTTCTACATCTTTTCTTCTTCTACATCTTTTCTTCTTTCTCCTAACAAATTTGAGATTTCCGGCATTCGATTGCTCGGCACTTCTATAGTGAACGTATTAGTGTCGAATCCTCGAGGTCGAAAGTTTCGAGTCATTAAAAATTTCAAATTCTTTTAATAATTAAAATATAACTCCTTTGATAAATATAACCCTATTAAATGCTTCCCAACAGCTGGTTGTTACAATAGCCCTAGAACGAAATTTTGATTTACTGACCATAGAAAACAATAATTAGAAGCTTGAGAAATGAGATAAGTAACAATAAAAAAATAAAATGATAATCCTATCCATACTACCTTTACCTATTTATGAAATCACTAAATTCGATAATGGAAATAAGCGTTGCAAGCATCTGTAACAGAAATATTTGTTAGAAATTTGTATCGGTAATATCTGCTACAAACTGAAATGAAAAAAGTGTTATAAAATGGTTTATTTATTGCAGTGTGTATTACAATTTCAACTTATTGTCAACCGATACCATGTATAGAAATATTTGACATTATCAGTATTTACGGTAAAAATTTTATAGTATTTCAAGCAATTATTGACAAAAATTATTTATTGCAAATATTTGTTTGGCAGATATTTACCATTTTTAACTATTTATTTATTGTATACTTATGGCAACTATTTTCATTTATCATCAACCAAATTTATGTATATCTAATATTTGTCATTATCAATCTTTACAGCAAAATTTCACTTATATATCAAACATTTACTAACCAAAATCATGTATGTCAAACGATTGTCCAATTATATGTGTAAACTGAAGTAATATTGTTTCAGCCAAAATTATGCCTATCAAATATCTGCCATTATCAATATATATAGTAAAATTTCAGTTTACCTTTTCTTCTTTGATTTCAGGATTTTTTCGTATTGTTGTGTGTTCTTCATGGTAGGAATCGTTGGTTGCCATCTTTGAATATTGAACATCGGAAATTATTGTCAAGGACAAAATCATAGCATTTTAGCCTCAAGAATAGGCCTTTAGTATTTTTGCATGAAGGAAAACTTTCTTTAGGTATCAGTTTTTAGTTATTGATAGCAGTTTTTAGTTATCGGTAGTAATATTTAGGTATCAGTTTTTTGTTGGGTAGCAGTTTTGCAAGAATGTTTGTCCTTATGAATAATTTTGAAGTAATGTTTATCCTTATGATTAATTTTTAGAAGAATGTTTGTTCTTGTGGTTAAAAATTGAGATCATGTCCTTAAGGTTAAAAATATACAAATTTTTGTGCTTTAATATAATTCCCTCTATTGAACGTTGCCTTCTCCAAATTTGCAAATAACTTCCATATCTTTAGTCTTTGGAAATTAGGTTTTTATTTGAATGAATTAGGGAAAATGACAAACTCTAAAAAAAATAGACTGAAGGACATCAAGTTTCAATTTTAGACCGAAAGAAAAATGCTAGTTATAATGAGCATTATATTCAACTTACACTATACAAAATGCTAGTTATATCTAGCATTATATTCGGTTTTATACTATACAAAATGTTAGTTATAACTAGCATTGTCCTTCTGCCTAGAAAACAAACTTGTTGCCCTTCGGTCTAATTTTTTTCTTCTTCTAAGTTCGTCCTTGTGCCTATTTTCCTATTTTTATTTTAATTTGTTTTTGATTGTGAATTGTTTTTTCGATTGACAATTTCTTGGACTTGTAGTTTGTAAATTAAATTTATGAATTAAGGTTTTTTTGACTAGCAGTTTCTTTGATGGCAAGTTGTTAGAGATTTTAAGTTTTTTTCCTCTTTGTAAAATCGCATAATGATGGATTGTGAATATGAAAATCATTTTTGAAGAATGCAAGTTGTTATTCTGGTAATATTTTTTAAATAGTTTATAATCAAAGATCTATTTTATAAATTTTCACTGAAAAGGACTTGGGCTACCATCGCGGTTGATTATAAGGAAATGGGTAAAAAAAATTCTAATAATAATTTACACCATGCATCTCAATAACTTGGGGTGAAAGCGCTAGTTTTTCCTGCATACAACGACCCGAATACGAAACCCATTATCAAAATTCAATGTCGAAACTTTTGAATTATCAGTCAAAACCCTTGGGCATACATCTTCGTATTCTTTTATTTGGCAACTTCATCTTCTGCCTCGTTAAACCCAACAAAATCACTGTACTAGTTTTTGATAAAACCGGGGTAGTTTGTCAAAAATGGAAGGAAACATGTAGCTCTGAAACAGCGGATACAGAAACTCGAATTCTATGGGAAGTAAAATCTAACGTAATGTTGATATTCCTTTTTTTTTATGTATTTAATGGATATAATTTTTTCATGTAGTCAAGTGATTATTATTGCATACGTCTTATCAAATTTTTTATTTTATCATCTTAGTTTTGAAAGTTACATGATGGATTTATCAAACTCACTGGAGGAGCATTTCTCTACGACTTACGTAGAATAATTATTTGACCGGAGCTTTTTTGTTCTTCCTATTGGTTTAAAATTTCTTTTTTTTTCAATTGTTAATCTTCTTTCCATTGAGATTATGTGTAAATATGGTGAAAAATAGACGTCGAAGTTTGATTTAAAGGTTACTTTTGTTTTCTACCCCAAACGCTAAATATAGAAAAATTGGGGATTGTTACTGCACTTCACTTTTGATATGAGAAGTCAATTTTCTTTAAACAAAATTTTAATACCATGGGTACTAACAAATGTCTAAATCTAAAGTATTTTAGCCTCTGAGACAACCTCTTAAAAATTTAGTTATAAGGACACGACGGATAAAAATGATACTATACAATATCATTATATTAAATTATTATGCAAAAAGAAAACTATCAGGTGCAAAATGGTACTAAGTTGTATCGTTTGAAAAAAAATGCTATTATAAGGTAAGAACAACCATTATATGATAAAATTGAACATAAATCCTTCTTTTAATTCAGTAAATAAGAAACTGATACTACACAATAGCACTGTCATTCTCATTGAATTTTTATCCTTCTGCTTTATTTAATTGAAAATTTTGTCATTCTCACTAAAAAATTGATGAATTTTATCCTTCGTACTATTTTTCCAAATAAAAATAGACCTCTCATAAAATTATATTTTAAACTGTCCAATTTGCCCCTTTTTACTTTAATTTCTTTTTTTTTTGAACTGGTACTTTATATACAGCAAATCATTGGAATAACATATCCCATGTCAAATAAACGTTCGAAAGCAAGTTTCGAACTTGTGACATCCTGCACCAAAGCCGAATCAATTGACCACTTGGACAAAGGTGCTTGTCTTTAATCTTCATTAATCTCCTTTAATCTCAAAACCAAATCAATGGTCAATGGAGAAGTCAAACTCGTCTGCAGATGAGATTTCAAAACGAGAAAGAAACAAGGTTAATTGAAAACTTCCATAACAAGGATTTTGTTCAATAAAACAATCAGATGATTATTTTTGAAATTTTTAGGGTTTCGTAGGTAGGGTTTAACATGTTTGTCGACCAGAAAAATCAATGTATAGCCAATGTTCGAAATAAAGTTCGGGAGGAGACGACCGAAACAAATAATTTAATTCAACGGTCCTCTGTCATTTAAGTTTTTTTATTTTGGCAGTCTAGTATCGATTATTTGGTTTTAGTCCAATATATACCCATCGAATTTCATACTTTTTTAAATTAAAATTGAATCTGTATTTAGTTTTTCCTTATATATTTTTTTGTTCTCATCATTTGTTTATTTATTTTTGAAAAAGCAGTGAGGAGGAAAGCGTTAATTTTGTTGTTTACTTTTTACCATAGAGTTTTTTAACCAAGGACAAAAGAGGAAAAGATGCTAAATTTAATTAAAGGCTTTGTACCTCTCATATCAATTTTATTAAACATGGAGTACTCATATAATTTTGATCCCCTCATATCCAAAAATGGAGTGGCGATAACAATACTCAAAATTTATTTGTTTCAATTTTGTATTTTTTTTAAATTAACACCTTAATAAAAAAAATCTTCTCAAATCATATACAAATCGAACTAAATGTTGAGTTTCGGCATTCCCACGTTTCGTACGCGTACGCTTCAACGTGTGTGGATTAGCTAACGGTCGAAGTCTCCCATGCCAATATCCCTTCATCGCATTCCATCGGACATATAATCTGCTCTTGACAACACATTGTAACAAAAGAAATCACCAATTTTACGTACCATCAATCTCATATATATACACCATGATTATTCCAAATATCCTGCGATGTGGGACTTTTAAACCGTCCAATCCACCACCAACTCCATTTACAATATGAGCCACACCTAACACTAAACAAACTGGATAATGTAAATAAAACTATCTTGAAGATCCATAACACCAACAACAAAGTCATACATAAAATAATATTTATCATGCAATATAATTATATATTTTTGTTATCACTAGTGTTTATTAGAGGAATTTAACAATTTAGTCTGGCATATTTTTGTGACTGAGCCATAAATAGCCACAAGAATATGTTTTATGCGCACAATTGAGGTTCCACCTTTCATTAAACTTTGTCTTTAATCTTACTGAAGAATCTTTCAGATATTCCTTTATGTTCTTGGCGGTCTACTTCCCTGAAATACAATTCAGAAATGTCCTTTTCCATTCATGGTTCTTGGAGAAAGCAGCCATGTCTTCAAAGTTCAAGTTGTCCTCATCTTATCATTTTTTTTCGTATTTCTCTTTGGTGCCGTAACCATGGATTAATATATAGTGTAATACTTCTTATTATATGTTACTAAATGGAAAGCTGAAGGTGTTTGATATTAAACACGAAAATGATTAGGATAGTGACACATAAACACGTAAATAAACATTATAATTTAGTAGTATAATCCATATTTTGATAGATCAAATTACATAGTTGTATTAAACCACCCCAGAGATAGATGATGTCTGTTTTTAACCGTGCTATTTCAGTGGATGCACATACATACATGATTAAATACTTATAATTGATTTATTGCATATGGAAGTAGTTTGGAGTACCTCTGTAGAATATGTTGAACAAAACATTAGAAACTTATGTAATTAACTATATATTCCTTATATGACATGAGGCAGTCTAATATATGCATTTTCTGTGGTCAAATTGAAGCAATATCAGTTAATTTTAATATAGCGAAAGCCAAACAGTTACCAAACATATAGGCTTAACTTGAATAGATCGAATGGGTTTTGTATGCTTAAACTCTATCAGAGGCGTAAACGACCTCAATTTTTTTAGCATCTATACTAGTTCATGTAATATGAAACTTCAATTGCCGGTATAATGATTTACGTGTACTTCACAATTTATTATGGATATTCTTAATGAAGGTTATAAATTAGTTTTTCCCCTTCTTCCTTATATATCTTTTTTAAGAACTTAGATTTGGATACAATTTGGATAACATCTAACCTCAGTTCGATAACATAATTTATAACTATCTCAAACAATTTGGATAACATCTAATCTCAGTTATGGTTGGAATCTTTTGATATTAAAAAGTTTAATAGGACAATAAACATTACCTTGATCTTTCATCAAAAAATTTCTCCTCATTTAACTAACTATATCCTATATTTAAATGCATATAGTATGATGTATAACACAATTTTATGTGATAATGATAATTTTATTCAATAATTTTGTTTTATTGAGATCGAAATTCATTGCTCTTTAAGTGATAACAGGCAAAGAGGTGGAAATTTGCAGGCGTAGTCAGCAGCCAAGGATTCAAAATTTGTTCCTTTGACTTCAGAAGAACCTGTGTTTGGTTCAGTCCTTCTGTAAGCTTTTACCTTTTATTCATCACGATCATCTATGTGTATATTTAAGGCCCAAAATTTAAAAATAAAAATAAAAATATGGTTTACTGGGAGTCTGAGACTAAAGATTATGACATGCATACAGACTAATGGATCTAAGCATGCAATCTGAAGTCCGTATGAGTGAGCGTTCAAGCAAAAAATGAATGACCTAGTCTCTACTTGCATCCACAATTCACATACTTTCAAACTAAGTCCATGAAATTTGTTTACGTTTATAATTTACATTATGCGTTGGCAGTTTTATGTCAATCCATTTCCTTCTTCGTGTGGCTTTATTAACTGGTTAAAGATTATGGCATGCATACGGACTAATGGATCAAAGCATGTAGTCCGAAGTCTGTGTGAGTGATCGTTCAAGCAAAAAATGAACGACCTAGTCCCTACTTGCACTCATGATTCACATACTTTCAAACTAAGTCGGTCCTGAAATTAGTTTTCATTTATAATATACATTATGCGTTAGCAGTTGCATTTCTATCCATTTCCTTCTTAGTGTGGCGTTATTGACTAGTTTATTGATATATTAGGCTTTATTAGTAATGTGATTTGAAGCAGATGAGACATATAATGTACTTAATGTTTCTTAATTCCAAGCAATATCTTACAAGTTGGATGTATGTCTGCAAGTTTCTTTGGTTTTGCAAGTAACTTTTTATATTTTTATCAAAAGGCATGGTTTAATTCTTTCAACTTGGACATTTTTGCACGAGGTATAAAGTATACTGAAAATTATTGTCAAGGACAAAATTTCTTAGGATTTTAGCCTCAAGGACAGACCTTCAGTATTTTTGTCTGAAAGACAACTTTCTTTAGGTATCAGTTTTTAGTTATTGATAGCAATTTTTAGGTATCGGTTTGTAGGTATCGGTAGCAGTTGTTAGGTATCGGTTTTTAGCTAGGTAGCAGTTTTGGAAGAATGTTTGTCCTTTTGAATAATTTTGGAAGAATGTTTGTCCTCATAAATAATTTTTAGGAGAATGTTTGTCCTTTTGGTAAAAATATTGAGGTCATATCCTTGAGGCTAAAAATATAAAAAAATAATTGTCCTTTAAATTAATTCCCCCTAAAGTATACTACTTCATTGTTGATCACTTTTGCATGAAATTCTATTTGAAATTGCATCATTTTGTTGACACAGACATGGGTATTCTTGAAGGAATATCTATTAATGCTTACCAATTAAAGGTTGAGGTTTTAGATTATAGTGTATTTCTAATAAAAATTTGTTAACCACCTTGGACTTGGGTAAGAGAGATCCAACTCTTTCAACATCAATGACAACAATTTTTTCTGTTGCATCTAAAACCTATATTTCTACATACATGTCATGTCAGCGAAAAAAAAGGAAAAAATAAAATAAAAATCATTTTTGCATGTTTTTGGTTGAATAAAAAATTCTTTACATATAAACAGTCGGTAATAAGTTAATTAATGGCCATTGCATCTTAGGCTTTTAAGGGGCCGGTAAAAGTACTTTCCTATAGTAACAAATACAAAGGAGCAAGTGAAAACCCTCAGTTGTGGAAACATATTTGGACATCTTATTCGAAGATGCTTACTTCAGCCCAAAAATAAATTTACTAACTTGAACACAGTATGGTCCCGGAGGGGCTCGAACCCACGACCTTCGGCTCATAAGACCAACGCTCTAACCAACTGAGCTACGGGACCAAGTGGTCTATTTTTTCAGTGATTTATGTTTTTTTTTTAAATTATTTTCATGCATAAAAATCATCCTCAATCTTCCCCACACTGTGTTCCTTGAATAGGTACTAATTTGAATTCAGATCCTCATGAAAAATAATAATAATAATAATAAATTCAGAGGTAAGAAATAAATCAGAAAATAAAAAAGAAATAAAAATAGGTTATTCGGATACATAAACAGTTTAAAAATATTAGATCTTTAGGAAAATCTATTTTCTTTTGCGAATTTAAATAAACTCTAGCAGTGAATGTTTTATGTGTGCCTTTTTTTTAAATATCCAAGTGAATTGATTTTTTTTTTGCAAACCATTGAGTGAATGTGTCTATTTGAGCTATATCTCTTTTATCCATTTAGAAGTCTCAATAACTGAAGCTCTAACCAATTGAGTTATAAGAGCTCTTTATTTGATGCAATTATGTTTCCCTTTTGTCTCATACAACCCTAATTTTGTTTTGTCAGCTTGTGAAAAATGAAAAAAATATCATGATTTGGGCTAGGTTTTCTTTTCTGTTCATCGGCTGGGATTATCATCTAGACATGGTATTATAGTTTTTTTGTTATATTACAATGTTGGGTAGGGTTTTAAAATGGGCTAGATTATGTAATTAACTAATTTGGATAAGTCATGTTTACTAATTGACCATAACTAATTATATTATGTTATATATGCAATTTGGATTGCAGTTGAAATTACTCATATATTGTCACACCCGTTCTCAATCAAGAAGAAATCATCATTAATCACCTATCAAAAAAGTTAGTCGTTGATCACTAATCATGGAAGATAAAGAAGTAGGCTATTGATCTGATCACATCTGCAAACAAAAAACAATGGTACTCCCTGATACTCACTAGGGAAGAGCGGTGCAATATGAAATTGGTACTTATGTAATCCGCACAAAAGAGGAATTATCCAAAAGTGATACACAGAGTTATCGGTTTAAGAGTTCGAACTCATGACCTTTGATCTCACAGTCCTAACCATCAACCTACTGCGCCAACTATGTTGGCTAACATAGATTACAAGCACCTAATAACTCGTAACTCATGAGCATGTGCTATAACAAGCCATATTGACCAACCACCTAATAACATAGATTACAAGCACAAATATCACTCATCTAGTGGAGTCGTGCCAATCCCAAAAGAATTTATCCAAAATTTGATTTTCCACTATTACTAAGACATAATTCGCCTTAAATTGTATTATCCCGCCTTTAACTTCCGCAATCCGCATCACACATCTTGATGACAACTTGAACGAAAGACGTGGCAGCATCTGAAGGTAGATGCCAAATTGATGGAATGATGTCACTGATTCACATGCTTTTAGGCTTTCAATAAATAGAGAAAGCATCGTAGCAAATAAGGTGGATTTTCGAGAGGGATAAAAAAACTTAAAAAGGTAACAACAATGTCAGAACCATTTCACTCAGTTTCTGCACTTATAATTTTTTCGATATAATAGCGAATGGTTGCCATATGGACGTTAGATTCCTTAACATACAAACTTCATAAATGTTAAATTTTGGTGATACAAAATTGCAAACAGAAGAAAACAAATATGCAAGAAGAAAAGTAATCACGTTTGTTCATTATGAAAATGAATAAATTATTGGATCGCATTTGCATGAGATGACAAGAAAATAAATGCATGCGCAAATTATGAAATAAAATATATGCAAAAGGATATTCATATTATTTTTTTCTCAGCAATCGCATTGTTTTGAGATTATTTTCTTCCATCTTTGCTAATTAAAGGAATGAGTGAATTACTTACTATGTTTGCATCATTTCTTTCCGTTGTAAGTTGCTCCATTATCTTCTTACCATATCTTGGTAATTTAATCGACCACAATTAGATCATGATTATAGTGAGACGAAACAAACATAGATAAACAGTAGAACTGACAGCCACAGATCAATGCAATGCAGAAAAGTAAATAGCACCAGTATTTATAGTGCTTTCACTAACGCGAGGCAATGTACGTCCACTTGGAAAGAATAGATTTTATTAATCACTAAAAGATTGGAGTTGCAATATTGATTCACTTTTGGAGGCTATACAAAAGAAGAATTAACAATGCAGACAAAAATTCTACAGAGTTTCACCTCTCTAGGATGGCTACTATTATTGTTCAGAAGCTCCACTATTTATATACAGTAAAGAAATGAGGAGGGGTAGCTGCTATATAGCAGTCCTGGGGTTCGGTTCGGCATGCATCTGTTCCGGTACAATTTTGATTCGGCGGTCCTGATTCGGCATGCATCACTTGGTATTTGGTTCGGTAAAGCGCCGAGCGACAAATTTGAACCGACTTCTCCAAAATACCGAACCAAACATTTGAAGAGGCAAACTGGTTCGGCAAAGCCCAATTTGGACTGGTATGCTCAAATGCCAAACGAGATTTTTCATTCGGTATCACCAAAACACCGAACGATAATTTTGGTCCGGTCTTCATCTTCACCGCTCCAACACATCTTCCACTGCAAGTCTGAACGAGCTTCCACCCTCCAAAACACTGAACGATAATTTTGGTTTGGCATTCTTTCCACCGCTCCAGACTTCCCCTTTTCTCCAAATCATCGTTCAAAATCATCGCTCCAAATCATGCTACCGCTTCAAGTCCTGGCATCTTCCTTCGTTCGGTGATTTCAACTTCTGCTCTCTAGGGTTTCGCTTGCTCCTTTCTGCTTCTATGTCTTGGTATCGAGGTAGCAATTTCTAACAATCTCCACCTTGATACCGAATTCATACATGCCTTCCAACTCCATCTACACCTTCATGCTTCGAGCGATAGATACTTAGCTAATGAGCTTCGACAATGCCATCAACCATTACACTTTGCTAACGAACACAGCAAAGCCATCGCCCGTAAACAGCGTGTTCGAAGTACCCAGTCGGTGTAGAACCTATCAATCTCCACCATGAAATCAAACATCTTCATAAACCATCTCAACTCTCCCCCGTGCCACCCCGTGACACCTAGCACTTCATTAAGCGAATCAAGTCCGAGCAATGTTCGAACTTAGCAACATGCAATGACTTAATAAACATCTCTACTGCATTCTTCTTTGTGTGAACTTTCTGAAGACGAACTAGCTTTTCTTCACTTATCGAGGTAAGAAATGACTCTCTCACCTCAATGTCCTTCGTCCTCGAGCTGAATGCCAGATTTTCAGCTAAGTGGATTGCACTCTGATTGTCACAGTGCACATCCACGCCTTCATATACGAAGCCCAAATCACACAGCAGTCGCCTAAATAAAGCGCTTCCTTAGCTGCTTCAACCGCAGGTATGAGCTCTGCCTCTCTAGTAGGCAAAGCCACAATCGTCTGCAACCTCACTCTCCAACTGATCGTTGTCACCCCAATGGTGAACACATATCCGGAGGTTGACTTCGTTCAATCTCTATCACCGACATAGTCGGAATTACAAAATTCAACCAAGCTGAAATCTCTATCTCTGCCGCCAAAGACGAGTCCATGGTTTGGTGTTCCTTAAAGGTATCTGAAGATACACTTCACTACTTTTCAATGCGTCTTTCTTGGATTTTCCATGAACCCACTAACCAATCCAACAACTTGTGCAATGTCAGACCTAGTGTAGACCATGTCGTACATCAAGCTGCCAACTACAATTACATATGAGACCTTCATCATATAAGCATTGTCCTTTTTCGAGATCGGAGAGCCATTACTAGAAAACCATATATGCAAAGGAATGGGTGTGCTGATTGCCTTTGCCCTTTCCATGCTAAACCGAGCAAGCACCTTTTGAATGTACTTCTTTTGAGTGAGACTCAAAAGTCCTAGCTTTCTATTCCTTTGGAATTCCATACCTAAAATTTTCTTTACTTCTTCAAGGTCTTTAATTTCGAAATCCGCTTTTAGCTTTCGCTTTAAACTATCGATTTCAGCCTTATTCTTGGAAGCAATTAACATATCATCCATGTACAAGAGTATGTACATCCATCTACCATTTTATGCTTGAAGTACACACAAGCGTCCTTGATGCTACGATCAAAACCAAATGAAAGCATAAAAGAATCAAACCTCTTGAACCATTGTGTAGGCGACTGCTTAAGTCCATACAAAGACTTCTTCGATTTGCAAACCCAATTTTTTTTCCATCTACAACAAATCCTTCTGGTTGCTTCATGTAGATGGTCTCATCCAAGTCTCCATGCAAGAAAGCGGTTTTCACCTCCAATTGCTTCAGCTCTAAGTCATGAGTTGCGACGATAGCGGGCAAAATGCAAATGGACGTGTGCCTCACTACTGAAGAGAATATCTCATTATACTCCAATCTTTTTGTGAAAACCCTTTAGCAACTAGTCTAGCCTTATATCTTCCATCATCCTTCACCTTGAACACCCACTTGCAACCTATGGCTCGGCTTTCTTGAAGAGGTGGTACCAAATGTCAAGTCTTGTTCTTTTTCAACTACTCTAACTCCTCTTCCATAGCGCATATCCACTTCGAGCTGTCACATAACTTAAAAGCTTCATTAATGTCAAGCGGCTCCTCAAGAACCACATGTAGGGCATAGTCAAACTAATCACTAAAGCTAAGGTTCACAAACTACCAATCACCATACTTTCGGGTAGTCTAATAGTCCTAGGACTGACTCGGGTAGGTACTGCTTTGCGTAAACTCCTTTCAGCTCCACCTTGAACTGAACTTCCTCTAGATTCATGCACATCACCATCACTGCTAGAAGGTACATGTGAACTATCCTGTGATGTTTCATCAACTGCGTTTTCCTACACAACATCAACAACAATTCTGCTATTTGACTGAAATACGGAAACTTCTTTCCTTTCCTTAGGCCTATCAGAATCTTCTAATGTGGTAGGTAGCTTCTCCTTCGGATTGAACATAGCAGACACATCAAAAGTAACATGTCTGGAATGAACAATCTTTCGATCAACAGGGTTCCAAATTCGATACCTTTTAATATCATCGGTGTATCCCATTAGTATGCCCTAGCCTCCAACTTGTCATCACCTGTATGGTGAATGTACACAGGACAACGAAAAATTCGGAAGTAACCACGATACACCGATTTACCTCTGCACTTCTCCTCTAGAATCTTCTCATCTATGGCTGAGCATGGAATTCGATTTATGATATGCACTGCAGTTGATAATGTCTTAGCCTAAAAGCCTCATGACAAGCCCATCGTCAGTCTCAAGCAACAAGCCTTCTCTAGTAGAGTCCTGTTCGCCCTTTCTACGGCCCTATAGGATTACAGATCTCCGGGTATAGTGAAATATCTCTGAATGTCATGCTGTCTACAAAAGTCAAGGAACTCCCTAGAGACAAATTCACTGCTATTATCAGATCTCAGTATCTTCAACCAAGAACCAGGTTGGTTCTCAACAAGCGTTTTTCAGTCTTTGAACTTTTGAAAACTCTCTGATTTGGCCTTCATCAAATACACCCATACTTTTCGAGAAAATTCATCAATAAAAGAGATAAAATACTTTTCTCCTCTAAGAGAAGGAGTAGCATCATATCCCCAAACATCTGTATGCACGTACTCAAGTACTCGCCTCGATCTATGGAGTCCAACTCCAAAAGATACTTTAGTTTGCTTGCCTAACACACAATCTTGGCGAAAGTCCATCTTGTCGAAGCTTTCTCTTTAGATCATTTTCTGTCTCCGAAGTAACTCTAAGCCCTTCTCTGAAACATGATCCAACCTGAGATGCTAAAACCTTGTGGCATCTAAAGCACGGGAACTATCTACTCCAACAGATGATTGTCCAAGAACCGTGGTTCGTTTTAGCAAATACAGATTTCAGAACACATCTCCTTTCATAATAATTAGTGCACCTCTCGAAACCTTCAGACTATCATTCTCGATAGTTACCTTGCATCCCAAAGATGCCAATTGTCCTAAAGAAATTAAAGATTTATGAAGACCTGGAACATACCAGACACATGTCAAAGTGCATATCACTCATTCAAACATCATGATCCTCACTGTGCCTTCACCCATTGCTCTACAGCTAGCATCATTACCAATAAAAATAGGGCTTTCCTCTCGTGCAACAAAAAACTGAAGTAATCATTATTAGGCGTAATATGGAAAGACGCCTCCGAGTCCAGCATCCAATAGTCTAAGACATCCGACACTACTTCAGACAACATATCGTCAGATACAGACTTCTCCACCACAAATGATGAAGATCCATTTTCTTCCTTCTTCAAATCCGAGCAATCATTTTTCCAATGACCAAATTTCTTGCAGATAAAGCACTTTCCGTCCTTAGACTTTCCTCTCCTGCCTGGGGTTTGATGAAGCTCCACTATTTATATAGAGTGAAGAAACGAGGAGATGTAGCTTTATATAGCAGCATGGGGTTTGATTCGGCATGCATCTGGTCTGGCACAATTTGGTTCGACAGTCCTAGTTCGGGATGTATCACTTGGTATTTAGTTCGACAAAGCGTCGAGCTACAAATTTGGAACGACATCTTCAAAATACCGAACCAAACATCTGGAGCGACAAACTGGTTCGGCAAAGCCCAATCTGGAACAGCATGCTCAAATTCCGAACGAGATTTTCCATTCAGTATCACTAAAACACCAAACGATAATTTTGGTCCGGTCTTCATATTCGCCGCTCCAAAACATCTTCCATTGCAAGTCTGAACAAGCTTCCACCGCTTCAAAACACCGAACGATAATTTTGGTTCGGCATTCTTTCCACCACTCTAGACTTTTCCCTTTCTTTAAATCATCGCTCAAAATCACCGCTCCAAATCATGCTACCGCTTCAAGTCCTAATGTCTTCCTTCGTTCGATTATTTCAACTTCTTCTCTCTAGGGTTTCGTCTGCTCCTTGCTGCTGCTGTGTCTTGGAATTGGGGTAGCAATTTCTAACAAATATTGTGCGTCTCTTTCTTCTTTATAGTTATTTACTATTTATTTGGAGTAATAGAATAATTGTTGTTAGATTGAGTGATGTTCAAATTGGCAAATATAGATCATGTTTATTATTTTTCTGCATTTGTGCAATTTTTTGCACAACAGATTGGTATCAGAGCAAGGTGATTTGTTTAAATTTGTGCATCAATGGCTTCTAGAAAGAGCGGTAGATCTGGTGGTAATTATGCTATTACTCATTTGGACGGAAAAAGAGATTTTGTGCAATATGGAAGATAAGGACGAAGGATATTATGTTGAAAGAGAAGAGCGTTCCAATCTTGAAACTTTGGTGATAAGGAGTTTATTGTGTTGAAGGGACATCTAGATTTGGGAACCTATATCTGACTCATGACTCAACGTTATTGTAAGAGTCTTATGTTAATTTCCATGAGAAATTTGTTGTCTGACAGATAATGTATGTGGAAGTAGAGAGATTTGATTGGTGATTGAGAGCATTTTTTGGCCTTGATGGCTTTGAGATTATTTTGATATCTACCTTCTTTTGATTTTGGATATTTGCAACATTTTGTTAGCGGACGGGGACATAGTCTGAGCTCGTTAGCAAGATGCGATGGAGGGTGGCCTTGCCGGAACCTATTGGGTAAGTATTCATTTTTTGTATCTATCTCATTAAGAGATTTTGGTTGAAGATTGAGTTCATTTTTAAGAATTTTATGTTGAAAAGAGAATTTGAGTCGAGGTGGGGTGTTGGAAATTTGTGATTTTGCATCAAAGTGAAGTGTTAAATTTTGGTGAAACAAAATCACAAATAGAAGGAAACAAATATGCATGAAGGAAAGTAATCGCGTTTGTTCATTATGAAAATGAATAAATTACTGGATCGCATTTGCATGAGATGACAAGAAAATAAGAACATGCGGAAGTTATGGAATAAAATATATGCTAATGGATATGCATATTATTTGTTTCTCAGTACGCATTGCTTTGAGATTATTTTCTTCCATCTTTGTTAATTAAAGGAATGAGTGAATTACTTGCTATGTTTGCGTTATTTATTACCATTGTAATTCATTATCTTCTTACTAAATGTTATTAATTTAATCGACGACTCTTAAGGATTTGCACTGGCTATATATTGATGGTAGACTTCATTGTAAAACCTTTTTGCCATTCAGCCAGCGATTTTCAAATAAAATGTCTCTTCTTGTTAATCCTAATTTAGGGCTTTGGTATGTAAACTCTTATCTTGTAATATCTTGTAATTCTATCATGTGTAATAAAATCTCTCCCCTTTTGAACTGAACGTACCCTACCGGAGTGATAGTGGAATCAATATAAATATTGTGCGTCTCTTTCTTCTTTTTAGTTATTTACTATTTATTTGAAGTACTAGAATAATTGCGGTTAGATTGAGTGATGTTATAATTGGCAAATCTAGATTATATTTGTTGTTTTTCCGCATTTGTGCAATTTTTTGCCCAGCCGTATATTCTGCTTTACTTGCGTTCTGCGTTGACTCTGTGTCTAGGTACTATACATTCAAAGTAACTTCTCATGCATTTTAACAAACAGTTAATATGTGACTTCATACGCGTAATCCTTCATTATATTCTGCTTCAGTGCTTTCTTTTGATCATTTGTCAATGCCGCTGTTTTTTCTTATTTTTTGAACCAAACTTTAGCATGCTCCAAAAGATATTGTGAGAGAAACACGGTAATCATATTTCTCGCCATAAAATTGAAGAGTGGAGGTTTGTTGGTTTTGAGTGCTTCAGCATGCCATTGCTTGGGATTTATTTTCTCAAGCAATTTTCTTTTAACTTGGCTCTGATGCCAGTGTTCGAAAATTTTGGAAGTGAATAATTTTATCGAATCCTTTTCTTACATCTAATCGTACAAATCCTTACATATTTATATAGCTAATTGGATGAGCATGACATTAAATTCTAATTTACAATGCACAACGGACGAATTATTGCGGGTAGTTAATTTATTCTTCTTTACTCCACATTTATGATTAACCCTTTATATTCCCCAAGTATTGCTCAACCCCTTGCTATAATAAAAACTGATCATTTTGAATTCGGAAAGTAAATAATATCAACAAAACTAAAAACTGATAATTTTGAATTCGTAAAGAATAATAATATCAACAAAACAATTAACATGTATAAAAAAGGCAGTGCCTAATGCACTTCGTCGTTGGATGATTACTAACGTTTTATTAAACTGGTTTTTCTTTACAAACGAGGAAATCAAACACTCAATATGGAAACATCTGTATGCATGTACTCAAGTACTCGCCTCGATCTATGGAGTCCAACTCCAAAAGATACTTTAGTTTGCTTGCCTAACACACAATCTTGGCAAAAGTCCATCTTGTCGAAGCTTTCTCTTTTGATCATCTTCCATCTCCGAAGTAACTCTAAGCCCTTTTCTGAAACATGACCTAACCTGAGATGCTAAAACCTTATGGCATCTAAAGCACGGGAACTATCTACTCCAACACACGACTGTTCAAGAACTGTGGTTTGTTTCAGCAAATACAAATTTTAGAACACATCTCCTTTCATAATAACTAGTGTACCTCTCGAAACCTTCAGACCATCCTTCTCGATAGTTACTTGCATCCCAAAGATGCCAATTGTCCTAAAGAAATTAAAAACTTTCGAAGACCTAAAACATGCCGGACACATATCAAAGTGCGTATCAGTCCATCAAACATCATGATCCTCACTGTACCTTCACCCATTACTCTACAGCTAGCATCATTACCAATAAAAATAGAGCTTTCCTCTCGTCCAACAAAAGAACTGAAGTAATCCTTATTAGGTGTCATATGGAAAGACGCCTCCGAGTCCAGCACCCAATGGTCTGAGACATCCGACACTGCTGTAGACAACATATCATCAGATACAGACTTATCCACCATAAATGATGAAGATCCGTCTTCATTCTTCTTCTTCAAATCTGAACAATCATTTTCCAATGAACAGGTTTCTGGCAGATAAAGCACTTTCCGTCCTTAGACTTTCCTCTCCTGCCATTACCGGACTTCCTGGACTTGGAACGCCTTCTAGAGTGCCAATTCTTCTTATCTTCTCTACCTCTTTCAACAAACAGGCCATGACTACTACTTCCACTTCTACTTCATTCACTTATCTCCTTCATTTGATCTCTCAAGTCCTCAGATAGAAGACCTGACTTCACATCTTCCACTGTCAATGTATCTCTAGCGAAGATAAGGCTATTAGCGAAACATGTGTAATGCTTCGGAAGAAAACAAAAAAGAGTCATTGTCATTTTCTCCTTATCTATCTTCAAGTCAACAGTCTTCATCTTCATCGCGAGATCATCAAAGAAATTAAGATGTTCCTTCACTGAATTGCCCTCTCTCATCTGCATGGTGAAAAATATCTTCAGCAATATCAGACGGTTAGTCAGAGATTTCTTCAACTAAAGATATGCTAGCTTGGTCCAAATTCCCCTAGCAGTGGTCTCGCTGCTAATCTATGAGATAACATTCGCTCTCATAGCTAGTTGTAAAGTAGTAAACGCTCATTTCTCCATCTCCTGCCTTTCCGCGACTGAGATGTCAGCCGTCAACTTCTCAGGGTCAAACTCTACTGGATGGACTTTATTCCTCATTAGAACAGCCTTCATCCTCCATTGCTACTTCTCGAAGTCTTTATCCCCATTCCATTTCTCAATTGCCAACTGTGATCCTGACGTGATATACATCCCTCTAGTATAGGGTTTTGTAACAACTAGAGTCACTTCATCTCCTTTCATAGCGTTCTACACTCCTCAATCGACCTTGCAGCTCTGATACAAGATAGTTGGGGAAAATCCCTTCAGATGATTAGTCTAAGGGAATAAAAAACCCAACGCAGCGGAAAACAACTGGATCTTGATTGTAGTGGGACGAAATAAACAGAGATAAATACCAGAACAGACAGCCACAAATTAATGCAATGCAGAAAAATAAATAACACAAGTATTTATAGTGGTTACACTACACGCGGTAGTGTTCGTCCACTTGGATATAGGTAATCACTAAAAGATTAAAGTTACAAGATTGATTCACTTTTGGAGGCTATAAAAAATAAGAATTAACAATGCAGAAGCTCCACTATTTATATGGAGTGAAAAAATGAGGAGATGTAGCTTTATATAGTAGCCTGGGGTTTGGTTCGGCATGCATCTGGTCCGACACAATTCGGTTCGACAATCCTGGTTCGGCATGCATCACTTGGTATTTGGTTCGACAAAGCGTCGAGCGATAAATTTGGACCGACATCTTCAAAATACCGAACCAAACATCTGGAGCAGCAAACTGGCTCGGCAAAGCCCAATCTGGACCAACATGCTCAAATTCCGAACGAGATTTTTCATTCGGTATCACCAAAACACTAAACGATAATTTTGGTCCGACCTTTATATTCGCCGCTCCAAAACATCTTCCACTGCAAGTCTGAACGAGCTTCCATCGCTCCAAAACACCAAACGATAATTTTGGTTCGGCATTGTTTCCACCACTCCAGACTTTACCCTTTCTTTAAATCATCGCTCAAAATCACCGCTCCAAATCATGCTATCGCTTTAAGTCCTAACATCTTCCTTCGTTCGATGATTTCAACTTCTTCTCTCTAGGGTTTCGTCTGCTCCTTGCTGCTGCGTCTTGGAATTAGGGTAGCAATTTCTAACAAATATTGTGCGTCTCTTTCTTCTTTATGGTTATTTACTATTTGTTTGGACTAATAGAATAATTGCTATTAGATTGAGTGATGTTCAAATTGGAAAATCTAGATCATGTTTATTGTTTTTCTGTATTTGTGCAATTTTTTCCACAATAGATTGGTACCAGAGCAAGGCAATTTGTTGAAACTTGTGCATCAATGGTTTCTAGAAAGAGTGGTAGATCTGGTGGTAATTATGCTATTACTCATTTGGATGGAAAAAGAGATTTTACGCAATATGGAAGTTAAGGACAAAAGAGATTATGTTGAGAGAGAAGAGCTTTCCAGTCTTGAAACTTTGGTGATAAGGAGTTTAGTGTGTTGAAGGGACATCTAGATTTAGAAACCTATATATGATTCATGACTCAACGTTGTTGTAAGAGTCTTATGTTGATTTCCATGAGAAATTTGTTGTCTGGCAGATAATGTATGTGAAAGTAGAGAGATTTGATTGGTGATTGAGAGGATTTTTTGGTTTTGATGGCTTTGATATTATTTTGGTATCTACCTTCTTTTGATTTTGGATATTTGCAACATTTTTTTAGCGGACGGGGACATAGTCTAAGCTCGTTAGCAAGGTGTGATGGTTGGTGGCCTTCCCGGAACCTATTGGGTAAGCATTCGTTTTTGGTATCTATCTCGTTAAGAGATTTTGGTTGAAGATTGAGTTCATTTTTAAGAATTTTATGTTGAAAAGAGAATTTCAGTCGAGGTGTGGTATTGGAGATTTGTATTTTACATCAAAGTGAAGTGTTAAATTTTGGTGATACAAAATCACAAATAGAAGGAAACAAATATGCATGAAGGAAAGTAATCGCGTTTGTTCATTATGGAAATGAATAAATTATTGGATCGCATTTGCATGAGATGACAAGAAAATAAGAACATGCAGAAGTTATAGAATAAAATATATGTAAAAGGATATGCATATTATTTGTTTCCCAGTAATCGCATTGCTTTGGGATTATTTTCTTCTATATTTGTTAAGTAAAGGAATGAGTGAATTACTTGCTATGTTTGCGTTATTTATTACCATTGTAATTCATTATCTTCTTACTATATGTTATTAATTTAATCGACGACTCTTAAGAATTTGCACTGGCTATATATTGATGGTAGACTTTATTGTAAAACCATCCTGCCATTCAGCCAGCGATTTTCAAATAAAACGTCTCTTCTTGTTAATCCTAATTTATGGCTTGGTATGTAAACTCTTACCTTGTAATCTCTTGTAATTCTATCATGTGTAATAAAATCTCTCTCCTTTTGAACTGGACGTACCCTACCGGAGTGATAGTGTAATCAATATAAATATTGTGCGTCTCTTTCTTCTTTATAGTTATTTACTATTTATTTGAAGTAATAGAATAATTGCGGTTAGATTGAGTGATGTTCAAATTGACAAATCTAGATCCTATTTGTTGTTTTTCTGCATTTGTGCAATTTTTTGGACAGTAGTAATAAATTCTATGTGTTACTTGCGTTCTGCGTCGACTCCGTGTCTAGGTACTATACATTCAAAGTAACTTCTCATGCATTTTAACAAACAGTTAATATGTGACTTCATACGCGTAATCCTTCATTATATTATGCTTCGGTGCTTTCTTTTGATCATTTGTCAATGACGTTGGTTTTTCTGATTTTTTTGAACCCAACTTCAGCATACTCCAAAAGATATTGTGAGAGAAACACGGTAATCATATTTCTCGCCATCAAATTGAAGAGTGGAGGTTTGTTGGTTTTGAATGCTTCAGCATGCCACTGCTTGGGATTTATTTTCTCAAGCAATTTTCTTTTAACTTGGCTTTTCTTACATCTAATCACACAAATCCATACATGTTTATATAGCTAATTGGATGAGCATGACATTGAATTCTAATTTACACTGCACAACGGACGAATTATTGCGGGCAGTTAATTTCTTCTTCTCTACTCCACATTTAATATTCCCCAAGTATTGCTCAACCCTCTACTATAATAAAAACTGATAATTTTGAATTCGGAAAGAGAAATAATATCAACAAAACAATTTACATGTATAAAAAAGGCAGTGCCTAATGCATTTCATCGTTGGATGATCACTAACGTTTTATTAAACTGTTTTTTTTTTTTTTTTTTTTTTTTTTGCAAACGAGGAAATCAAACACTCAAATATGGAAACGTATTGGTTTATCGTAGACTAATATGTTCATTTAACAACAAAAGTAGAATAATATGGTTTCAGTGGGTTTTTCAGCATCTAAAATTCTAGAACAGACTTTATTTATTTTTGGAATCCTCAATAGCTATATTTATGCTGTTAAAAGGCCTGCATAAGGTTCACTAAGCTACGCCTAAGCTCTATTTTTGAACACCGTCACCCTTAGGCCTATTGGTGCTCTAATGCTCTGCTTCTTGTTTTATAGTTTCGAGTATTGGCTCCTAGAAGTTTTGGAAATTTCAGCACTTCCATCTGCTCCACTTCCAGCTGCATGAAACTATATTATAAAGTTAGAAAAGGGTTTGATTGTTCTTTAAGCAACTAAGGCATGGACATATTAAACACTTCATACAAAATTAAAAATAATAATAATAATATAAAAAATAAGTAAACAACAACGAGGAGGAGGAGGAGGAGATGTCATTTTGCTTTTGATAAAATTGTATACAAGGCCAAAGAGACCTCAAAGATTCCAACAAGTTGAGACATGGATAATATATCATACTTAGAATTAGCCACCGAACCAACATCAAATATAATTTGGTTCGTACGCGTTGAATTTGTGCTTCTTTTAGGTAGCAACTTTATAAGATTCACAGACATGAGTTTTAAAGAAAGTCCACATGTTCATACTTCCTAGTCTAAAGCCTAAACTCAATAAAGAGAAACCACTAAGAATGGCAAATAATAAGTCAATAAACTAGAATTTATGCCAAATTCTTACTTGAAGTAAACAAAAAGCTAAATTAGAAAATATAAATTAAGATTCAAAGAGCTGTTTGCAAAGCAACAAGCTTCAGAGAAAGGTTTCTGCTACAAGCACAGAAAATGAATATTTCATTAAGATCAACAATACTAATAATAGCTTGGAACTACAAAACATGTAACTCTACCTAGTCATCAAACTTACCATAATACTAGAAGTGTGTGTCTGGCGGATCCATAGACATCCAATGTTTAAAACAAAAACATTTCATCAAAATAGCAACATAATGTTTACCAAAATTTGTGTGTGCACTAGTATTTTCTTGCACCCTTTCTGTTTGACATATACCAAGATCGGTCTAGTTCTTCCTGTTTTGTGCCATCTAATTTCGCCTCTTTCAAAGTCCCGTTCTATTTGTATTTTTCTTCCTTTTCCTATCCCAGATGTATATGCTTTTTGATGGTCCATGGACCATGGAAGAGGCGTGTTGGAATATTTCAATAATTTGGAGCATATATGAAAAATAAAACGTGTTGTGCTATTTTGATGTAAAGTCTATTAAATTGATCAAAATTTAAATTAAAGGTGAAAGATTTAAGAATTTAGTTATCATGAGATCAATGCGTACATAACGAGACATTTTAATTTGTTGAAAGGTCAAATTAGAAAATGCCAAAATTATTAAAAATATGGTTATAGTCCCCAAATTATATAAGCTTTAGCAACTCTCTAGCCCTCTTCTATGAAAAGCTAATGTCAGATTTAAAGTTTCGGTCAATTTGGAAGATCAAACTAAATTTTTCTTCACTTCAATAATCAGAGAAGGATTCAGATATGCTTCCCCTGATTTATTTACTTTTCTCTAGTTTATTCTTAATTAAATCAACATGAGTTGTATACTTGAACTAGGATTTCATAATTGATTGTTGCTAAAGTATATTGAAAATTTAGCAAGTGGTATCAGAGCAAACCATTATTGATTTATTTGAGGAATTTTGATTGTAAATAGATTATATTTAAGATCTATGTTTAGCAAAATTATCTATTAATGTATCCACCATTGTTTTTGTTCACGCTGATAGTACGAAATATGATTTGTTTCTTAATACCGCATATAAGAGCATGAATTAAAATCCCTAATGGTGATTCATAATAGGATCCTAACTCATTATTAATTGATTCACTCGGTAAGTCTGAGTGCTTATTCTTAAATATAATGTTGGAACTTTAAATGAATTAATTTAAAAAAAACAGGTTAATGGTTATATATTCATTGAGCCGTTGTAAAAGTTAATGGTATTAAAATTCGTTTTAAATGACAATAAATTCGAATCTATTAACATTCTCTGACTTCAATAACGCATACAATTTTCATTCTGCCTATTTAAACGGTAGATAGACAGAAGAGAAAATGTGAATAATAAAATAATTTTTCTTCCTTCTTCTTTGTCCTTTGCATTTTTCTCTATTTAAGAAACTTTATAAACAATTAAATTAGAAAGTGCTATATACAGAATAATTTGCTGTTGTGCAAATAACAAATTGATCAAATTTTAGAGAATGTTTTATCCTTGGACGGAGCAGTTGATAAATAGCTTTGCACCTTGAGGCTATACCGCGAATCGTCTTAAAGAGAGCGACCTAGTCTGCGATTCAGTAAAAAAAAAAAAGACGCTACAGATTCATATTAAGGTACAACATATTATTATATTGCTTTTAATGTGTATAATATGAAAGAAAGTTTTTTATGATTATCTACATGTTGACCTACACTTTAGCCTTTCATATAAAATCTACTGGTTCTGATTTTTTCAAGTAAGGTACACTAAGTAGTAACAAAATTACAGAGGAATGGTATCTTTAGTTTGTTGCATAAAATAATTATATATTCAAGTTATCTATACTATTATATTATTACTGAGTTTGGTTTCAAGGGCACAGAAGCCACCTCCATATTTTTGTGAAATGAACAGTCGCTTATTTTACTTTGTTACCTTCGTACCTAGCCATCCGCTTCTTACCCTCCCCATTCATTTTATCTGAGAAAATTTTTTTGACTTCTTCTCTTCTCCTTCTCTACTAACCCTAATCATCACAAGACCCTAATTACCCACCTAGGCTTACTGATTATTGTTTGCACCTGTACATAAATTTCGCTTTCCTCTTCCCTAAGATCTAATCTTGCACTATAATGGCAACGACTGTGGCAATGGAAAGTCGCACAACTCAAAAACCACCACTCTCCTTCATATTGTATATGCATCGCCTGTAAATACTTCTTCCTTTATAATCTTCCGCCGCGCGTCGTCCTCCAAGCACAGGTAATTTCTAAACCCTTCTCCATATCACGCTTTAAATTTCTCAATTATTTGGATCCCCTAATCTATTTCCTTCAATAATTTGTTATCTTGCATCAGGTCTGGTTAATTCACTCATCGCCCTTAGTTCCAGGTAATTCCCTTTGCGTTCATTCTTTGACATTTTTTATGCCCTAATTTATTCACCGCTTTCTGTTCCATGTTCTATGAGGGATAATTTATTCATAACTGATTTTGTAGATCAATTTGTTTTGTAGTTTAAAAATATGGTATTTGAAATTGTGGAATCATTTTTTAATAATAAGGTATTTGAAATTATTGAATCATTGTTCTTTGACTGTATTACTTCAGATCTGATTAATTTGGAGTCTGCCTTGGTTTACTCACTTCTGCTTTCTGTTTGTTTACTTTTTACTTGGCTCGAATTTTTTTTTAACATAAATGATGTATTTTCGGACTTTATGGTTTTGGTTGTTCTAAATGTAGTTTATTGCTTTTGAAAGCTTTGAAATTTCAATTTAGCAAAATTTCGAAGCTTTTTTTATTTTATTTTCCCCGAACTAAAAAATGCACTTCAAACTATATACAAATTGCCTTGTAATACCATTAAATTTGTAGGTTTTGATGTTTGAACTTCTATTACTGTAGCTTTCAAGTAGCTGTTTTCATTCTAAATAGTTTGGCCTTCAATTCTGAAACCTAGGATTTTATAATATTTGCTCCTAATATTACTTAATTTAGAGGGCTTTCAAGCATACAACATGTAATTTTACAGTTTATTAATTTTACAGTTTACTGCAATATATATAATAACCGGTCTGAAATGTGACAAACATTTGGAACTAGATTTCTTTGTTATCTAGAAGATACATTTACGCAAAACTAAAATTTGTGTTGGACAATTAATATACTGAAAACAAGATTTTTTTTTTATAATTTATATGTTGTTAATTTAACATCGACAAATTTATAGGGAGTGACAAATTTCTACAAATTTTTTACAATTATCTTTTCTATTCTGCCTTGGCTCAGATAAAATCCCGTGTGCCACATCTAAATAGTTTTGTGTGCAGTTAATGGTATCAATTTCGCTTTTTTCTATTTTTTGTTATGTGGTTGCTGTTTGGTAACATTTCAACATTTTTGGTGATTCTGGGAAAAAAAATTCCGACTGATGCTACTGAAAAGATAAGTTGGGCATCAATATTTTGATTTTAGCGTTCCATTATAAACACATTATAAAAAATTTTCTACTAGATGTGCCTGATGTTACTGATTTGTATATAAGTCAAGGCTATTAAATAAACTGTTGTATTTTACAACATGTTAGTTTTATTTGTAATTAAAACAGTTGCATTCAACCATTTTCTGCATATGTCTACTGCTACGCATGTCAATACTTTTGTTTTTATTTCATGTTGAGTCTGTTTTGTTAGCAACTAAACAAAACTATGATCTATGCCTAATTTTGCTGATGGTTATTATACTCATCACAAAATCCGAAAATAATAATCAAACTTCATTCAGTTCCATGTTTCAAATGCAATGCATTTTTATATGTTATTGAATTTTATGTGAGATAAAACTATATATGAAATATGGTTTAAATTTCACAGAATTGTCAAATATGTGTAACCAACCAGCAATTTTTTTTAATATAATTCTACTCTTGTTATTACTCACAGTATTTTTAACAATATTTTTAAGAATTTGGATTGTAGTTTACCTAATTTAATTTAATTTGCACTGTTAGAGAACAGAAAAATTCTTTTTCAGGGTTTTTCGTACTTCAAGCATGTTTGACTTAAATATTATCAACTATTGTTTTTTTTTTAGTTTGCAATTGTTGTATTTCATAGTCATATGTTTTCAAAGGATTATGCTTACTTATATTTTTTATTTTATTCAAAATTTGATGAACTTGACTAGAACTCCTTTCTTAACAATATATTTTTGTTATTAATGAAGTAAGCATTAATGCTTTAAACAAATGAGCTATTTTTCCCATGTCATTCGGGGATATATCTGTAAAACATAATCCCTACCATACATTGATTTCATATTCTCATTCATACAGTAAGTGCATTCGAAGTAAACAATAATTCCTATAGATTTTTGAAATTTGGGAAATTTACAGTCATTTTAATAGCTAATAACAAGTTACTTTTTCTTTATGTTCCGAAAGTAAAACAAAACAAAACCAAACTTCATTTGAGTACATAGAAACAATAAACTTTTAAAAGGTACTTTTGATCTAATGTGGAAGCAATTAGTTTAAATTGCCAAACTACAATTTGATTTTCATATGGTGTATTTTGATTTTACCTGTATTTCTGTTTACAGTTGGTTGTCCAGACTGTTAATGCAAGGTGTATTGGTTAGAGCTTAAATTATTTTGGTTAACAATGAAATTAACTTTTTTTAACTACAATAAACACGTTTTCAAAACTCTGAAATGAGGCTTTTCTTTTTGGAGACATATCAATTATATCACGTACACATCAGCTGTCGACGAATATAGTAACCACGGAGTCTATTACTTATTGGTGACATGTTAGATAATAAGGTCATGGATTTTCTTTTTTAAAGACTGTCCATTTATTATATTCTACTTATATTTTTAACATTTTTTACTTTTAAAAATTGGGTTTAGGGATGCTGTTATAATTATACAGACTTAAATAGGGTAAATGATTAGTAATATTGATTGCTTTTCAATGGATTAAATGATTATTACTTTGCCCTGAAACTATATCACCGTATTTTTCTTGACAACTATTTTTCAACAGCCAATGTTTACGCACTGATATTGTTTAAATTCTATCTTATTGTTGCATGCCTGCCTTGGTTTTTTCTTCATAAATTTACTTATGTGCATACCTTAAAAAATGCTTCCTCTTTCTTAAATTTAAGAAATAACTTAAATATAAACTGCTTCCAAAAAAATAATTTTTTTAATCTCCTATCTTCTTTCAATGTAGTAAGCTTAGCCATGGAGTTGCAGAAGATGTTTAACCACATTCCATGTCCAAAAACTTTCCATGTCCAAAAATTGGACATGTATACTGCTATTACAAAGGTATACAATTAACTATCCACTACTTACTTTGGGTCTGCATTCAAGTTCTTATTCTGTTATTCCGTACATATTGCTTATATAACAGTACTAGGAAGATTGTTCACTACTTATCATTGTCACCTTTTTCGTTTTTCCATGTTGCTCTTGCTAATTTTGACAAGTGTTGGGAAGATTGACGAAATAAAGTCAACGATTAGCTTCCATCTGAAATTTAACCAAATTCTATGCTATTTTTAGTTGTCTTCGGTCAGTAAAGCTAGCAAAACACTGATTGTTGAAAATATACCGTTGGACTGGGTTCATACTGTTTTACGTCATGTACTGACAACAATTGTCCACGACTCAGGTTACAATTGTTTTGCGCTGTTTGTATTTACTACTAGCTTAGGGCGGCTTACTGTGACAGCTTTTATTGCGCTCTATACGTAGTGCAATAATATTTTGCATATCAAAATGATAAAATACTGTTGCCTTACACCAAAGTACTGTTTTCTTTAGCAACTCTTTAAATATTTTGACTATTCGACACAATACACACACATAACTTGGATTTATATATAGTGACAACTATTGAATTGTTGGACAGAATATTTCTTAACTAGGATTGAAGAAAATATATATTACTATCCTTAAATATGTAAATTTTCTACTATTTGCTGAAATGGTTGTATTTATATATTGTACAATATGTACTTAGTTGTAAATGGGCCCATATATATTTTAGCCATGTTGACAGATATAATTTGACAATATATTATATACAGTAACAACCTGCGCACTTAGAATAATATTTCTGCGCATTGCAGTTTCTGATCATGGCATCATGATTTCAGGAGTATTCAGTTTCGACTCATACAAGAGGAATGAAAGGTTCAAACATGCATTTCCTCTGCACGGTAGTGTATACCACTTTGAATTCATTTTTTCTTTCCCAAACAAAATGCACTTCAATAGTCTTTTTTGTGTCCACTTAGAAATTCTTTAACATTTTGTTAATTGAAATAAATATTATTTAGATATGTCTAATCAATTACCAATTAGCTTATATTTCTTTCATGAGTAAAACCACTCTTGCTGTTGTGCTGTAACTGCTACCACTAACCCCTACTATTCAATTGAATACTAAGTCTGTTGTATTGAAATTTTATGCATGATACAAATATGCTGCCGTGCTCATTCTTTCAAATTTTTTTGTGGCCTCTATTAATGAGTACATCTCAAGTTAAGATCATTTCCACAATTCAACCCACATAAAAATACTTCACATAAAATGACTTATTCTATTCATTTTTCCATTCGCTTTTCAACATCCCTTCAATTTTGGTCGAACAACCAAAGTATCATACTGATTGTTCATTCATGAAACTAGATATGTTTAATATACAATGAAATCTAAAAGGAGTTAAATGAACTAAAAAAAATTCATAAATTTTGGCTCATCATTTACTCAGAGAATACTGTCAATACTGAAGAAGCTTGGTTATTACTAAAGAGAATTAGAGTTGTCAAAAAATAATAAAGTAATAATATTTTTTTACCAATTGAGAATAAAATGAGAAGCAGTTTCAATTATTTTCCCTCTTCCACCTCGAAAAGTTATATTTTTCTATAATATTATCAAACAATCAAACTACAGGAAAATTTTCTCTCATAATTTCGATCCATGTTTTCTATTTTTATGGGCAACGACCGACGTGCTGGTGCAGAAAAGGGAAGGCATGATGAAGTTCACTAAAGGTAACTACACAAACTTAACTGAATCATAATCTTATTCTTCCAAATGTGTTTATTAAATTAACTGCTATTTTTTTACTCATTACAGGTTAAATTTTGGTGCCTACTAATAAGATTCTGAGATTATATGCTTGCATACAATAGATGATGAAGCTCTGATTAATTAAAAGATTAGATGACTATCAGAGATGTTAGCAATTTATGGTTGGTAATATTTTTTAGGTTGACATATATAATGAAAGTTAAAATCAAACTCTTAGGATGGCTATTTAGTATATGCAAACACTCGATATATGTTCAGCCTTGATATTAACAAATCAATATTGGAGCAGAGATAACAGCTAAAGTTAAAGGTTAAAGTTGTATTTGCACAGTCTGTACCTTCGTTTGCACATATAGAATAGTTTACAAGTTTTAACTTATATTCCTATCTCATAGCCTATGTGTTTGTATTTTAGATGAAGATATGAACCAATTTGTAACATACCAAAAATATAAATGATGTTGTTTTTGACATAAGTCTTTTACATTTTGAAAGACTGTTATGTAATCTTAGAAGCCATCCCAGATGATCTGAAGACCACTTAGAAAGCATAAAGGAATGTAACTTTTCACTTGCATTTGAAATGTTAACTATTACATAAAAAGCACCGATTTATGTAACGTAATTTCATCAATTTTTTCTATTAAACATAACATTGTCTTCCAGATGAAAATTTATGTCTTAACAACAATTATTTTTCTGCATACGCTTTAAAGGAAAATACTACTCTGAAGTGGCATAAAATATATAATCCGTCGACATAGTAAAATTTAAAAACTAAAACTTTGAAGAATGCAATCACTAATAAGTTATTTTACAATAGACCATATGCGAAGCATGGGTTCACACTATTATACATGTACAGTTAACGTTATTCATTGAGAGCTCAGTTTGTGTTACTTGGATTTGTTATTCATGATATATACCTAGTAATTTAATAGAGCCGGACCATAAATTCTTTTTTTATGGAACCTAAAAAAGAAATTTTTTTTTAATGGATAAGGATTCGGAGTTGTTACTGGTACTAGTCGTCTATCCGTGCAACTGAATACAAACATTTTAAATAAAGGTTTGGATATGAGCGTTACATTGTATTTGTATTGCATGAATTATTATATGGCTATATGCATGTATGGTAACCATTAATCTAATGTTTAAATTATTATCATACCCATGTGATCGGTCAGTATTGCATAGAGTAATGTATAAGTGTGCACATGCATTTTGACAATGTGAAACTTTTTTATGCCTAAGCAACTATTTGAGCAGTACATAGTCAACATGAAAACTTTACGCATTCGTGGGTTAATTTAACAAAATTCTAGTTGCGGTACTTATAGAATAACTTCTTGAATCCATAAAGTTGATTGATCAATTTTATTGTAAGTTCATTTTTTGTTAAAATGACAATGCTATTGTATGATTTTGTGACAATTTAACATGTGCTATTTGATATACATATTGCATAATAAAGTAATAATTTGTAATAAATTCAAATATATTTCAGTGTCTCCTAGCAAATTAATTGTAAATATCCTACATTCCAAGTGAGCTAATTGAAATAACACATCATCCAAGTAACCTCCTTATTTTAGCTGTTCATGAAAATGTTTAATATTTGTGTGTATTTATCCATATGGATATTAGCTAGCCCAAAGGTAGACTAATATTTGACTGAATCGCTTGCGCGTGTAATGACAAATATGTGACAATTATAAGGTCTTACAAGTGAATAATTAATCGGTCCAAAAAAAAATTATTATTTGGCTTGAATTTCTTGTCACTGTTTGATAATCACAACAAGATTATTTGAAGGTTTTCTATAAGAGTTTTGTAAATTTAACCGTAAGTGATACTCTCTTTGTGATGATTTTATTTGTGACATCTTATAATTATCACATATTTATCATCACATATGTGCAAGTGATTCGGTCAAATATGAATCTTCCTTTGGACTGGCTAACATTCACATGGATAAATATGCAGAAATATCAAACATTTTTATGAACAACTAAAATAAGAGGTCGATCACATGGGTATGAATAACTAAAATAAGTACTCAGTTTCGTATAGTTAAACCACGAATGCATAAAGTTTTCATATTGACTTAGTACTATTCAAATAGTTGCTTAGCCATAAAAAAAATTCACATTGTCAGAATGCATGTACGCACTTATACTTTACTCTATGCAACACTAATTGATCACATGGGTATGATAATAATTTAAACATTAGATTAATGGTTACAATTCTAGCATATAGCCATATAATAATTCATGTAGTACAAATGAAATATAATGTTCACGTCCAAACCTTTATTAAAAATGTAAGTAATTAATTATACAAATAGATGATTAGTACCAATAACAATTCTGAATCCTTATCCATAAAAAATGTTCTTTTTCTTAGGGTTCCATAAAAAAATTTATGGTCCATGTAACGACCCGATTTTTCGACGCCTGAAAGTTGACATCGTTTGGTCCACTGTATCCAATGCCGCACAGTCGAATACCGGAAAACCGAATCGTTAGGGTTTAAGAAGAAGAAGAAGATAGAAGAAGAAATAGAAACAGCAACAGAATCTCACATTTCGCAGCGGAACAAATATAATAGATAAATGAATATCTTTAAAACAAAGAACTATATCAGTTATTACATTACATTATCAGAGTTTACAACGACATCATTCAACACTAGGCATTTACAAAATCTAATCCAAATTAAAACTGGACATACAGCAATCCCAATGCAGCAGATAATACATAATATAATGATATGTCTCGCAATCCAACTTGCCTTCAGATCTCCACAGCAACTCTTTTTCTGACTTCGCTCCAGAATAACTGAAACCTGACTCTAGGCTGCCCGTGTGGAAAAATTGTGGGCACCCAGAGTTTAGAAAGGAAACAATAGACTCCAGGTCGGTCATGAGACTGGTGTGAGATCTTAAAAACAGTTATTTCCACAAAGAAAGAAAAAGAAATCTGCTATGCTTTTTGGAAAATGAAACTACCATAAGGCCTCCCAGCACACACACAATGCACTCGCAGACTTGGAGGAGATTTCTCCTTATGATAGTCAAACATGCTTGATATGCAAAATCCTCTTTAATATTATCATTAGCGCACAGTGCAGAAAATATTTCGAAAGTATAATATTAATCTTAGCCAGCATAGGTACCATTATATTATGCCTGCTATAGCTACCTCCTGGGGAGGCAGGTTATACAAATGCAATCGTAAAGGGCTCGTATTGTTTCTTTGGATTTCCAACAAATGGTCAGGCTAAGGAACTTCCTACTGCCACATGGGTACGCCTCTGGAGGGACGTCCTGAGAACTTAACCAGCTCACTGCCAATACAAGGCCGGGTTACCTCTGTAGTTAGGTAACTACTACATGAGTATGCCATCCCTCGGCCGTTTGCGACCTTTATCCGAGGATCCTCCACCACAAAGAAACAACCAAAAAGTATAATAAATTTGCAGCATCGACATAGGTAAAATATCTGGGCTCCATACCATGATACTACCCTTTTCTAGAAGGAAATGACATACCCTCAGGGGGCGCTATCCCCAAATAACCTTGCCGCATCTTTCATGTTTCGACCATTTCTGGGGTCTGAGGTCCAATGAAGTCTCGTCCACAAAGCTACACTTTTCGCAAAGTCATGCTTTGATCAACAAATGACCAGCAGCACTTCGTATGTCACATTACCAATTTGGGAATATATCACTAGTAACCATCAACTACATAACTTCCGAGCTCGTACGTCTCGGAGAAGGGTGTTAAAATAAGAGAATAAATTCTGCGCCACCAACAGAAATGTATTTGATAGAAACCAGCTTTACATCTCAAAGTGTATCGTCAGACACACATCCATACAAGTCCATTTCGGGATCGAACGAAACCGAAGGCACTTCAAAGAAGCCCTTGCAAATCCGGATATTCACTAATCACGTCTGGAATCCCTATCACAAAGGGTGATAAAATCTCTATACCGGAGCAACTCGGTGCAGAGACAATCAACAGGTAATCCTTTCGCTTTCGAAAATACCCAGTCTCCAACAGCGTCTTCAAGTGCAATCCCATTTCGTCGTATCATTATTCGGAATGGGTTTTATGACATAAGGTCCTCTCCGGCTAATCCGAATAATGAGCGCTTATTTTTAAAAATAAATGTTCATTCAGATTTCAAGCAAATCACAACAATTTCCACGTTGATCTTTGTAACAACCAGTATATTTGGACCATTTAAATTGACAATAATCCACACATGTCAACTTAAATAGTACAAAACACGAATCATTAATGGAGTATAGATATATATAAATGAGAATCATCACAGAATCACATAAATATAACATCACAGAATAGTGCAGCGGAAATACAATATAGTCATAAGAGTAGTTCATGAAGCTACCCAGAAATACAACAATGTCTCAGATAAAATAAAATAGAACCACATAGATGTCCAATAGTCTAAATAGAAAGAGCAATACTGATAAGATAAGATAATGATAGTCTACGGTCTTCAGCTCCAAGCAGAAATAGCAACAGCAATCCTCAGTCTGATCCGAGCATATGCACAAACAAACACTCGAATCAGGACATATATTCTTATACAGATAATATGATTCAAGATTTAAAATAAATAATAACTCGAAGATGAATGGAATAAACATCTTCAGGATCCGGTAAACTATTTATACATAATAGTGTACGATACATAGATAATGTCTAACAGTAAAGTAAAATATCAAAATAGTGTTAAGGCGTTACCATTATCCCCCTTAACACATTTTATACAGCATCATAGACTATACAGCACTGTAAACTCCACCGTAAACTAGTGGGATATCAGGGAGTACTCCATAGGTATAATACAAAACAAATTCGTAGTGGTCGCGTATACGGGATACAAGTATGACAAGGCACATGAGGCAATACCCAAGGTAGTGAAACTACCGTTTGCCTGATCCGGACTGGTGAGAACGCATCGCCGCAACGATCGCAACACCGCGAAACAACACTCCAAATTCAAGGGTGCGCACCAATCAATCACAAAAGTAAATGAGTAGTTTACGAAGAAGTGTGTTCGCTCGAGGTAGCTAACCCCATTTGGCCCGGCACGGCTTCTGATTTTAGTCATTTCCAATTTGACACAAGTGTCAAGGCTATCCATTATCGTTCACTTTCTTCAATCATCGACGTACGTCATTCCAACCACTTCATTCTGGATCATCACTCCGCGTATAGTTATTAAAGTGGTTTTCGGTTTAGACAGTGAGTATGTCCCTAACCGATTCCGGCTCCTTTAATAACCTTCGTAATTATTTCATCGATTGGTCGTTTAATAAATTTCAAAAACAAATCAAATTTAATTTCAATTATACTTCGTAAATCAACATTATGTTAGTTTTTCTAAATCAATTTCCAAAATTTACGTTTCCTAACTTCACAACTTCCATTTCAAATTTCTATAACTCAATTTCGAAATTTTAATTTGAAACAATTCAAATATTCGTTTAATTCCATGTATAAGTTCATTCCAAAATCATTTAACGTACAAATCGTTTTAAATTCAATTATCGATTTTATTCGATATTCATTACATTATTTATCATTAAAAAATTTCAATTAAATTTCCAATTCATTACTTCCTTAAGTTCGTTTCATTATCAAAGCTTACATATTTATTCAATTTGAATTTATCGAATCCAATTCTCTAAATTACAAGCATTTCATTTGTTTCGATAAAGCGCGTTCTATTTCTTATTAAAGAAATTCAATTTCATATATTTATTTCTTCGTTACAAATTTCAAATCTCAATTAAGAATTTGGTTTCACTTATTCAAAATTTCAATTTCTCTTAATAAAGAATATTCAATTCAATTCAATTATTACATAATTCATTCTATTCAATTTAGTTTAATCATTAAACAATTCAATCTTATTCAATTATCAAACAATTTCAAATCTTAATTATTATCATTTCAAACTTATTCATTAATAATTCCAAATTTAATTATTAATTTTAAAACCAAATTATTAATAATTTCAAAACTTAATTTATTAATAATTTCAAACTTAATTATCCAATTTCAAAACTTCGTTATTAATAACTTCAAACTTCATTATAAATAAATTTCAAGACTGGATTATTAATAATTCCAAATTGGTTATTACACATTTCAACTTAATTATTCATAATTTCAAAATCAATTATCAATTAATTCTAAATTTAATCATTAAATAATTAAATTATAAAAACAATGTCCTTTTGTCAATTACACGTTAATATTTGTTTCAAATTAAATATTCACATTTTCGTTCATTCAAAATTAAATTCCAATTTAATTCAAACCTTATTATTTGTCAAATAAAATCTTATTTCATTTTAAATCAAAACATTGACCAATCGGTTTTAATTTAATTTTCTATCCTAAGTCAAAGTTATTTGGGTATCTATCATTTCAACCCGATTCCATTTCAATTCAAAACAAAACATACAAAGGGAACTTGCAATGTGATAGCTGGGATGGTGTCAAAGTAAATAAACAAGCAATAGCATCCATACATAACAATTTAACAATTTATTTAAATAATTCCGAAATAATCGTATTAATTTACATTTGTTATTTATGCAAATTAATAAAATTATTCCTAGAATCTACACTATCATTTCATGTAGATTAAAGATTATCGTATTACGGTTTTTCACTTGTCGTTCAATTCAATTTCAAATTTGCACTAAACAATAAATCCGATATACGTTAAATGGTACAAAGTGAAATTAACTAATTTCTACGTCAATTTAATTATCAATTAAGGTGTCAAGTTTAACTAATCAATATTCAACATATAAAGGGGTCAAATTTAACAACTCAAAGTTCGACGTATATAATCCGATTTAAATTGGTTAACTATCCTATTCAAATTTCACTTGCAAACTATTTATCACTTAATAATACAATTAACAACCAATTCACATCAACTAGCAATCATTCATCAATACAAACTAGCATAAAATATAGTCGTGAAAATTAATTTCACCTTTCGTGGATAAAGAAGTTGACGGCGAAGCAAGAATAAGCACGAATAGAGTCGGTAAAGTGCGAACAACGGACACTGTAATATCGACAAAAGAAAACGATATTAATACAATGAACGTTTATATATAATTCATAAATTTATATAAATGCGCTTACCGACGACGGAGAAAAGAACAAAAGCTGAGAGATCGGTGCTGCTGCAACAAGAAATCAGTCGGTTGCTGCAACACAGAGAAAAGAAAACGGTTACTATTTACTCAACAAATCGATATCGTTCAATTTCATTTTTTTTCTTCCTTTTTTTTTTATAGGAACACGCATGTACTAGACTTGTGCACATAGCCACGCGCATATACTCTCTTCCCATTGTAAGCTACGCATGCACTAGACCTCTACATGCTATACACACCTTTCTGCATGCTATGACACGCACGCACCTGCCCCTCTCTTTTTTTATTTATTATATATATATATATATTATGCAAACAAGGCCGAGACAAAACGCTGCATGCACTAATTCAACTTTATACAAACAATAGCACGCACGCATGAAATATTTTTCCAACTTTAATCTACTTTCAGCCTTCACTATTTCAACTTCTCTACCCATGCACACATTGACATTGGATGCCTCCACACAACTCCACAGCAACCATGCATGCACTAATTTTTTTGGATCAACTTCCCACTTCCCACTCATTTCCATGTATTAGCTCATGCATGCACTTGCCTTCAAACACACACACAACCCCTCATCACAAGCAACAACGTACACGCACGCACAAATCACAGCCCAGACCCATGCACGCCTAGTTCAACTTCATTTCATTTTTTTTCTTTTTTCTTTTTTTTCTTTTCTTTCTTTCGGCCTGCACTATATTTTTTCATTTTTTTTTATATACGGCCGGAGATGGGTGAGACGTCGAAGGCGGAGATGGATGCCGGTGTGCGCGCAACAGCTGAGGAGGGTGATGACGTGAGGGTTTGGCGTGGAGATGAGGTCGGTCGGAGTGGATGCGAAATGAGTGAGGGTGTGAGCAAATATACAGTGGAGGCGGAGAATGGGAAGAGAGGGTGTGTGCTTTGCTCTCGACCGAGCTTGTCTCGTTTATATTTTTTTTTGGCCATTAAAAAATTTTAGAAGAAAAGAAATAATATGGAAGGAGAAGAAGGTACCTGCTAATTCGTGAACAGTGAGATGAGAATGGGAACAGTGAGGAGAAGATGAAAATGAGTTTGTTTATCTGTCTTTGTTTAATTAGTACCGTGAATAAATGTCTCTTGGGTCCCCAAACGTCCAGCAAACTCCAATGCAACTCTTCACCCTTCAGCTACCCTATTTATTTCTTTCAGCTGACTATAATTTCAACTCCTTTTTGTAAACGGGTTAGAGAATTTGGGCTGACTATTTATTTAAACGGTCCGTACGGAACCGTTAAATTAACGCGACAAATTTTACGACGGACACCGATTGTACACATAAATATACCGTTATGATCAGTGTGACGGGACGATTCCAACGGTATACAGATTATTGCGATACGATGGTTTTATAAAATACGATGGTTTTATAAAATTCGCATTTACGCCGCTAAAATTGCGCGTTTTGCAAAATAATTTAAACGGAGCAGGCGATGACCGATTTTGACGAAACGAATTTCATAATCATGATCAGAATAATTTTTACAACATAGCTGTGTAAAAATATTTAGGTTTGGAAAATAAATTTTACGCAGCTTTATATGGACTGACATACAGTAAAACGCGAACGAAGTTTACTGTAATATTTTGTGACGAAACTTTTTTCCATGTTCATATCTAACTAGACGTATGTCATAAATAAAGTTTGGACGCAAATTGAGATCGTTTATAAATTTCCAAAATGTTTACATTAAAACGATGAATTTACAAATTTAAATCGGGTCGGAAATTCAGGGCCGTTACAATCTTCTTAAACAAAAGATCCATCACAATCACAAAGGTTCGATGTGGGTTTCAAATATCCATTTGGAATTTGACTCTCGGTCGCAACGAAATTCTAATGGCATTTAAAGGCCAATATTGATAGTTGGTTATTTAACTATCAATCAACATTCACAACAATCATCATATTTAAATAATTTTCCCCAAATTATTTATTTTCTAAATAACTTCACAAGATATATTTTCACACTTCAATCCTTTGAAAATAAATATCAAATCAATTTTTTCCTTACGCAAAAAACATTTCCAATATTTATTCATTTCCACTGAAAATCTACCGAGTTCAAATATTTTAAAATAATTCAAAATGCTTATCCAAAATATACTTAGAGATATTTAAAATATAACTATTTTGAAACACTTGCTTAAATATTAGTTATGAAAACATTATACTAATGTCTCATAAAAAAAATTCAAGTCCAAACTAATTTTTTAAATAAAATTAATATATAGGATATAACTATTTAAATATTCAATTTCTAAAACCAATATCAATTAAATCTTTAAATCATTACTTCCATAATTAATTAAATAAATCATTAATTTAAAGATTTACAAAATAACTTAAGAAACTAACTTTTCCAAAATATTCTTTCAAAATCAACCCTAGAACTTTTAATTTATATTTCAAAAGTTATTTTACAAACATGCTCAGCTTTTTAGGGAAAATACACCTTCCTTTTCAAAACTGATCATTTTTAATCAATTAATAAATCCTTTTGGATTCATTTTAAATTTACGTTCCAAATCCGTAAATTTCTTCCCACACTTTTAAAAATAAAACAATATTTATTTATTTTTAAAACAAATTTCCCTTTCCCTTATAAAATTCCCATTTTAAATTTTTAAAATTTCAAATATCCACAGATATAGGGTTTTCAAATCGATTCCCAAATAGTTATTATTTTTACCAAATCAATATCAAATTTATTTTCTAATTTATTTTCAAAACACCAAATCAAATTTCAAATTGATTCTCAAATTTATTTTCAAACACCAAATCAATTTCCGAATTTATTTTTAAAATAAATTCCTTTATCTTTTCTAAATTATTTAAAAACCATATTTTTTAAAATAAATTCTTCACCTTTTGAATATTATTACTTGAGATCCATTTATTATACTTTTTCCCATATTTTGGAATTTTATTCAACAGGATTTCACTATAGATTTTCTACCTAAATTTAGAAATCCAATTTTATTTATTTCTGGTATCCTATGATACCAAAAATATTATTCGGCCAAATTTTAGCCTTCAACGATTTCAATCATAATATAATCACACACAGATTTTAAATAATCAACATACAATATTGAAACAAATTCAATTATTTGAGGAATCCAGTTGGATCCCTCCAACCTGTTTCCCTGCATCCACAGACGTTAGCATAACAATTAAATATCCATTCCACTTCGAGGTGGAATATCGCGGTATATGGAATTTATAAAATATCATCCGTTATTATGCGGCGTATAAGGTCTATTTCAATACAACTGATAATAAATTATCATCTAAGCGCACAATCAACAATTTAAATTTAACTATCACAATTCAACTATCAATCTGTAACTGAAATTTCCCATTATTAAAATTTGAGTGAGAAGATCTCACCTTTGCTTTTATTTTGCAATCCATTTTCCGTTCTGTTTTGTCTTCTTTCAAATTTTTTGACCTTGTATGAATAATTTATACAATATATTAATATTTGAATAAATCAAACAATCTATTAACATTAAATAATTTGATTAAACTAATTATTCTCCCCTTTTTTCATAAAGAAAATCTAAATTAAAGTGGATATCAAAATAAATTGAACAATTGATTATCATTTCTATTTATATTTATAGAAAAATTCTTTTCTGAAAATCAAATTATCTTTTATTGTAAATAATTTTTCTTCTATATTATCAAAACATATATAGATTTAAATTAAATTTAAAGGAATACCTTACTATCTAAAACCACAACGTGGTCGACCTTTACCCTATCAATAGCCACCTCGCCGAACCCTTAATCGAACTGCCTCGAGATTGAAGACGCCGACCTCTTTGACTTCGCTCACACTCTACTGTACTCGAAATATCATGGCGAGCTTGCGGCCCCACCTACTCGTATGCGCTCGTCGCCTTCGAGCACCCACCTATTACTCACTCGCCTTTGCTCGAGCTCGAGCAAACGAATGCCGTGCCACCAATACGAGCCCCGCCGAGCTCGAGAACCCACGCGCCCCGCGCGCTTGTGCCACCAGCATCGACGAGGTCACATCGTCATTCGCACTCGCGAACTTTGCTTCCACCAATCGAGCAAATCGATTTCGATTTTTGAAGGGAAACACGATTCCTCTTTTTTTTATTCAAAATGAAGAAAAGGAAGGCCGGTTCGATTTATACTTCGGCCATTTGATTTCGATTTGAGAAGGCCATTATTTTTGTAGTTTTTGAATGAAAAGATTTTCGTTTATTTCTTATGTTTGAACGAAAAGGTAGGATAGGGTGGCATGTAGGAGAAGACAATAGAAACGTGTACGTTACATTTTGAAAAAAGGTGGCTGTGATTTGATTTTGATCAGATATATATATATTTAAATTTAAATCGTCTCGATTTCGCACCCTAAATTCTCGATATCATATCGAGACGTTCCGCTATGCGTTTATGAAGTTATACTCCTATTTCGAACGCAACGGAAAAGGTTCCGAGGCCTAACTCGATCGTATGGAGAAGATAGCCTTTTGAATCGAGTTTAAATATTAAATTATCGATTTTAATTCCAACACATTTCTCACCCGTACGGACAAACGGTAACTCCAAACGCTACAAAAATTAAATCCGATAATAACTAACTATTACGGATTCAATGGGACTTGTTTCGTCGAATTCCGGGACTGTGCTCGGAAGGCTATTTTAAATATCGATTTAACTAAATAAAACATTTTCAAATTAAATTCTGAAGCTTCCATTATCTTCAGTATTATTAATATAAATTTTCTAAGCCATCAAATTATTTTTAGCAAGCTAAAAATTGAAAATTCAAATTTTTACCCATCATTAATAAATCAAATTCAATAATTTAATTGCCAAATTCATATTTATATTCGAAATTCAAGTTAAACTAACCTCCAAATAATTAAAATCAATTAAATATTTCATTTCAAATGTTAAAAATTTTCAGTTCGTCACAGTCCAGCTTTCTTAAATTACTACGTATAGGTAATGAATAATAAATCCTATTAACACACTTCGAGCTCTCAAAGAATAATGCTGGTCGTACATGTATATAACTTGAAATTAGTTTATACAAAAATTAAAGGTTTTAATCCTTTGTAATTTAGTTATTGTTCATTGTACCTTACTTGAAAAAGTCAGTACCAATAGATTTTATATAAAAGGCTGAAACGTAGTTCAACATGTAGATAATCATGAAAAACTTTCTTTCACATTATACACTTTCAAAGCAATATAATAATATCTAAAACATGTACTCACTTATTGAGTGAATCGATTAACAAAGAATTAGGATCCCAGTTATGAATCACCATCAGGAATTTTAATCCATGTTCTTATATGCGACATTAACAAACTATATTTTGTACTAGCAACGTAAAAAAAATGGTGGATACATTAACGGATAATTTTGCTAAATATAGATCTTAAATATAATCTATTTACAAAATTTCACAATCCAAATTTCTCAAATAAATCAACAACGGTTTGCTCTGATACCACTTGTTAAAATTTCAATATTCTGTAGCAACAACCAATTATGAAACCCTAGATTCAAATATACAACCCATTTTGATTTAATTGAGAATAAACTAGAGGAAAGTAAATAAATTAGAGGAAGCATACCTGAATCGGTAGTTGATTATTGAAAAGAAAAAAATGTTGGTTCGGTCTTTCAAATTGACACAAACACTAGTTCTGACATTAGCTCTCCATAGAAGAGGGTTAGAAGGTTGCCAAGGCTTGTGTAATTTTAGAATCATAACCCTTTTCTTTATAATATTGACATTTTCTAATTTGGTCCTTTAACGAATTATAATGTCCCACATCTACACACTAATCACATGATAATTAGATTTTTAAGCTTAAAACAAGAAGAGCACTAAAAAACAAGCTAGCAGTATCTTCATATAGACATCATGAAATCAAAGGAAAAGGGGCGCACCGAGAGGAGGGGTTTGGTTGGTTGCAAAATCTTAAGTGATTAAATATTCTTTTTTCCCTTGGAACAAAATTTAAAAATAATAATCAATGCGTGTAAACGAAGTTTACTAAAAGGTTATGTTTCAAGAAAAATAAAAGAAATAGAGAGTGTAACAAGTACCATCTTCACCTTCAATTGTTGAAATAAATTTATCGATTAAAGGATGTGAAACTTTCTTTCTTCTTCTGAAACTTTTGCCCCGAGATGTTTGATTAGTTCATGATCGCTCGGATCAAATTTAACTCCTGTTGATAGCCCAACCCGATCCCGAAAATAATTGAAAATATGTTTATGTATATAAATTATCACTAGAGAAAGCATAAACATTTAACTTATGCAAAAAAAGAACCATGTAAACTTTTTTTGGAACAAAATTTAAAAATAATAGTCAATACATAAAAACGAAGTTTACCAAAAGATTATGTTTCAGAAAAAAAATAAAAGAAACGAAGAGTGTAACATGTGTCATCTTCACCTTCGAGATGTCCGAGTAGTTCATGATCGCTCAGATCAAATTTATCTCCTCCTAGTAGCCTTACCCAATCCTGTAAATAATTGAAAATATGTATAATTATCACTAGAGAAAGCATAATCATTTAACTTATGCAAGAAAAAAACCATGTAAACTTATGGGCTTATTGAATTCAAGCTTGTGAGCACAGCTTGGACACTACTTGGATTCGCTCAATATTGCAACCCACTTGCACAACATTTCACCCATGCGCAACCTCTGCCAATCATCTTGTCCACTTTGCCTACACCGTCCAAATCAACGCTACGACCACATACACTTATTATGAAAAAACTGCACCACCTCCTACCACCACAATCTCAATCCATGAATATCACCAACACCCTTAACTTCAAGTCTTCAACCCACCCAACACTTCACGGACCATCTTCACCAAACAAGGAAAAGTGAATGGGCATTAGCGTCATGTGCGAGGGACAAAAGAATGGACTGAGCAAGGAAGAAAGTTTTCAACAAATGTGAGAATAAAAATATAGAAATTTTTGATAAAAGAAGAAATAAGAAAGAGAGGGACAGTGGGATGAAAAAGGTTAGGTAGTGTTTGGTTTGTTATTTTTAGTTTTGGGTTTTCGTCCATACCAAAGGCACAAGATACACGTGTATTGCCAAAAACGATCAATTTAGAAAACAAAATTAACATATAAAATTGAAAACATTTTTTTCTCTCTATGTTTTGGGAAATAGAAGAAGCACGTAAAACAATTCATTCTTCCATCGTCCCTCTATCCTCTTTTTCTTTATTCCCCTCCGTCGTCCCTCCAATCTTTTCATATTTGACATATATATTGAAAACCGAAAATACAAAATTCATTTTTAAATCAAACACTTCCTTAGGTTTTTGGTTTGTGAATAAACATAAGAAAAAAATAATAAAAGGAAGGAAGCACTAAAATAATAAAAACGCAAAAAACATTTCGGGCGGGTTAGCGAAAATTTTCTGGCAGGATAGTGAAAAAGCATAAAGAAGCTATTTTGGATGAAAGTGAATACCGTAAAGGGATGCGAAGGGATATTTATCCAATTATTACATAATATAGTATTTAATAAATATGATAGGTGATAAATAACCTAAATTTATTGTTCATTGTGGTAGTTAAGTCGATTTGGTGAATCTTGTTTACGTTGGTTAATGTCCACCCTTATTTTAAATTTCGTTTACTTATTTTTTGGAATTCTTATAAACTGATTAATTCTTTAAATTTTGTAAAAAATGAAATCGATGGAAATTTAAAAAAATTCTAAACTTTTAAAGATTATTGCAAATTCACGCAGTTCCATTTTTGCACTTAGTTATACCTTTTTAATTTTTAGCATGATTGGTAAGCATGAATATTAAATTCTTCGAGTGATAACCTTTGTGTCGACTAAACAACATGGATAGATAATTGGAAGTAAAAGTGACATGGATAATTATAGCGGTTCACTTTTGATGTAATGTACGTTGAGGAAAAATATATTTTATTATTGTACAGAGAGAGTTCTACAAAAGATTGATGAAACCATTTTAATTGAGATATAATACAAGGGAGAAGATGAATTCCAATAAACTCAAATCCTAGAAGGTGAGATGTATATATACGATTTTAAACACGTCACGACCCTTAGATCATAGTCATAGGAGGATCACCCGTCAAGATATAAAGTCTAGGTGTCAAAGGATCGGAGTGCCTTTTCAAATTGATCAAAATTGGAACTGGTTGTTTCAGATTCATCGATTTTAATTAACTGAATCGGGTGCTAGTCAACTGACATGAATCTGAGTGGGTTGGTGTAGAATGTCAGTAGATTGAGATTCCTCCATAATAAAAGAATATGGTTATGTCCTAAACTCCACTTAGATTTGTCAATGGATAATTTTGGATGTGAACTGTGTTATATCTGCATCAGCATCCAAAATTATTTTCCGATATCAGCCATGGACATGGTCGAGTATCAGATATTTATTCTCCTTCATTCATAATTAATATCCTGTAACAACCCGAAATTTTGGGTCACTAGATTTGAACTTTTAATTCATTTAAATGTTGAATATGGGTTATAATTTGAATTTTGAAATAAAAAGATTTTGGATAAGTTAATAGAATTGGTTAAATTTCCAATATGGGAATTAATTGAAATTGAATAATACTAATTTAATATTAGAATTGGGGTAATTGGTAATTTTGAGTGTAAATAGGGATAAAATTAGATTCTAAAATTTATTTTGAGTCTAATTGGATTTGAATTATAATATTGGACCATTGGATGGAATCAAAAGGCGATAGATTAAATTTGGAATTTTATATTAATTTAATAATGGAATTTAATAATATAATAATACAAATAGTCCAATTTTGATTTAAAACGAATTAGAATGATTTCTAATGTGAATATAAATTTTATACGAATTATAATAGAATTAATAAAATTTTAAAGGTGAAATTTTAGGCGTTTTTGACAAATTCGAAAATCGCTCGATTTAATAGACGATTTAAAATAGCCTTCCGGGGCACAGTCTCGGAATTCGACGAAACCAGTTCCATTGGATCCGTAATAGTTAGTTATTATCGGATTTCAATTTTCGTAGCAATCGGAGTTGTTGTTTCACCGTGGCAGCTCGAAACGTATCGAAATCGTTTTAATCGGTTTAAATTAAAATTGATCGTTTAATTCCGTAACTCGCACATATGACCAAAATAGTTTACAAAACCGTTCCATTGTGTCCGGAATGCTGAAAAACCCTAGAAACGCCTATTGGAACGTAAGAATTGGAGTTCGTTTGCATAAGTTGTAAAAATTTGAGGAACGATAAATATATTAAACAATATTATATATATAAATTTATATTTGCTATACCCTAGCTTAAACGTGAGCCGCCGCAGTTTTAGGTTTAATGGCCGATAAACGCTTACGTCCTTCTCAAATTTTCGATAAATCCTTGCAACGATTCTGAAAATTTTCAACTGAAGAAACGTAGAGTTTGATGCACTCTTGAAATCCAACGGTAGGTTTTTGCTATCGTCGTCGTTTAGGGAAGTTGTGGGCCCGCATTCGTTCGTGGTTGGTGGCGAATTATGGCGAGGAAGGAGGCACCGAGCGTCGCGCTCGTCCGTCCATGGGTGGTGCTCGCAAAGGTCTTCCAAGCAGTGGTTCCCGATCGAGTTAAAGTGCGATGTAGGCGGCGCGGTTTCGAGCCCTAGCGAACGAAGATGGGTTCGTTCGTTGATTAGCTGGAACGCGTGATAGAGGAGAAGCCGGCCGCGTTTTTCTTTGGTAAATAAAAAAGAAAAAGAAATAAAGAGAAAATTGTTTATAAATTTTATTTAAAAACTTTAAGAATTGATATCTCACTCACACTTTATCAGATTTCGAAGATTTTGGTAGCTCTGGAATCGCAGCGACGTAGTCTACGCTGCAGCGCAAGTTTGGAGACGATCAGAGAAAGTGGAAAATTTAGGTTAAATCGGACGCGGTTCAGTTTAATTTAAATTTCAAACGCTCGCCGAAAACTCAAGGTGAGTTATTATCACTCACATCTGGATGCTAGCCAATTTAAATAGTTAATATTTAAATATCTGTGTGATTGGTTGAATATAATTATTGCTATCAGTCTGGATTGATATTTATATATGTGTGATGTGCTAATATTTGTGGATGTAGGGAAAACAGGTTGGAGGGATCCAACTGGATTCCTCACGATGTAGTAATTATTTTTATAATTGATGATGCAATTTGTTTATATGTTGTGATTGATAAATCTGAAAATTAGATGTACAGTGATATTGTTGGGTAAATTATAAATCCAGAATTGAATTACAAATGGATTAAATTGGGTTTTTACGAAATAACACGAATTGTTAAATAAAGATTTTTAAAGGAATAAAATTTGAAATCTGGCTTGGATGAAGAATGAAAATTGGTAAATTTAAAATTTAAATGAAATGGGAAAATTTATCAATCTATAAGTGTGGAAATAAGGTTTTTTGGTGAGGAATTTATAAGAAGTATAGATTGTTAAAATATCGATGAGTTATTGTTGAAAATGAATGGTGTTTTTCCGGGAAATTAAAATATGTTGCAACGAAGTTTCCAAATATAAAATTTACAGTTTTAAATGTAAATAAAATATTTTGAAATGCAGTTTTCTCCATTGAGATTTTGTTTAAGTAATTCATAAGTATTATTTTCCTTTAATAAATTCTCAAAAAATTATTACAAATGTTTTAAACCTATACTTTGAAATGAATTTCCAGAAATGGGAAAAAGGTGTTTAAACTTCAAAGGGAGTTTATTTTTAAGCTTGGGAATAAATTTACAATAAGTAAGGTAAATTTGAGGGAATAGATCGGGCGGGATCTATATGAAGGATTCTTTGGGATGTTTGAATGGGAGTGTGTTCCCTGGAAAATCAAGTTAGAGTTTTGATAGATTTTATTTAACTAAAAGGTTAAAGCTTAAATTTGTTTAAAGAGTATTTTAAGAAATTATTATTTGAAAGAAGAAATTAATAAATTTGTTTTAAAATTATTTGTTTAAGTCAATTGTAAAAGCTAGTATTATCTCTTTCAACCCTACTTCTAAATTTAGTTAACTAAACCCCTAATTAAAATCAAAGTTTATATCTTAGTAAATAGTTTTACTTTAAATATTTTTAAATTATATTTTCAAGTAAATAACTAGTAGTAACTTGCATATTTTAAAGTATAGTTCAGAAGAAAGTGTTTTAATTGTTTTAAATCTAAATTGTTTTGAACTTAGTTATTTCCAATGGGAATAAAGGGCAAAGAATTTACCTTATAAAGGAAGAACTTTGGGAAATTTGTTTTCAAATGAGTTTTTGAAAATTTAGAAATGTATCTTTTAAAGATATTTGAGGAAAATAAATAATGTGGAAATTATTTATTGTGTGATGGATGTTTGTGAATGTTAATTGATAGTTAAATCACCGACTATCAATATTGGACAAATGCGTTGATCGTTTCGAAGAGACCGGGATCGAGATTTATTTCTCGAAAACAACTTCAATCTGGTTTGTACGTTTCGTAAAACGTGTTCAGAGTCGAAGATGGTGCAGTGAAGTGCAAGGGCTAGTCGCTACTAATCCTGAGGATATTTCCAAAATGGATGTAGTAGAAGTAGTGCCTTCGGTTCCGTTCGAACCCAGGACGGACTTGTATGGACGAATGCTTTCGGAACATCGTCAGGTGAACGATGGACATTCTAAGGGAAACGTTCGAAAAAGGTAACGCTTAGCCTCAAGCCTCATCCACCGGGAATGACTGAAAATCAGAGGATATGCAGCAAGGCTTCGTGGGTAGCCCCCACTTGAGAGTAAGGTCATCCCTATCTAAATGTCCCTTTTTATTTCGGCTTAGTGGACGGTTGCTGATCCCAACCGCGGGGTGATCTTATTCGGAACTATCCAGTAAGGGATGGGTCCAGCCTTGTGTTGTAGGGGATCGGGCATGGTCCTCGGTACGGTAATCTAGGCCCCTTACTGTGACAGGTGGTACCCCAGTGCCTAGTCATTGTTGGAAATCCATTCTCCCTACGAGCCTTGTACGAGTTTTGTTTGTATCACCCACTCTGTGGCTAGTAGATGGCATTTAATAGATGTAACAATTTCAGCTATTTTATAAGTATTTGTATATAGACACTATTATAATATCAGAGGATTTCTATAAAAAGTGTTTTAGCTATCGTAAGGTAAAAACCTGACATGTTTATTTGTGGCGTGGTCTTACGAGATGGTTTTGTTTTCAAAAGGATTTTTAAAACTTTAATAATCAATTTGGGTGCATTATTATCAGCTGGTATTCCAGACTGACTCGGGTGTTATTTCATTATAATGCTCGGGTCAGACCGAGTATTATATGTTCAGGACAGGATGCTTTGGAGCAGCAGAGGAGCTGGAGTCCGAAACGTATTATTCGTATTTGTATATTCATCCGCTGCTATGATTGTATGATTGTCTAACTGGTAAATGTTGTTTGTATGAGATACACTGATGATATGATGTATAAAACAAATATAGTTTCATTTTGTGTAAAGATCTATTATTTACTATTATATTTTATTCCGCTGCGACTGTGAGATTCTGATATTGTTTAGTTTCTTCTTCTTCTACCTCTTCTTCTTTAACCCTAATAGTTCGTATTTCTGTTCCACTTGAGTTAATTGATGTAGAATAGTGTTGACTCAAGGGCACGGATTTACGGGCTGTCACATATCCTCAAAAAATAAAGGAATTTTTTTATTTATACTCACATATTCTAGCTTTGATTGAGATTTTAAGATAAGAAATTTCAATTTTTGTTATTGTTGCATGTTCGATTGAAAATCGCTGTCAGTAAATTATGTATATCTCTTTCATTTTACATCGGAATTCGAATTTTTTTAAAGTTCTGGAAATCTTGAAAAGAATGTGACAACTTTCCTGTTGATCACTTTCGAAAATTTTAAGCATTGAGGGTCGAAAAACCCGATACAAACTCGCTGCTCTGTCACTGTAAATTTGTGACTTTCTGTGCTAAGCGTTGTTGGTAATTTAAGCATATCTTTATCTTTGATGTCTGAATTTGACGATCTTGATGTTCCAGAAAGTTTAGATTATATGCTACGAATTTCTTGTTTTGTGTTTTGCCAAATTTTGACGTTTACATGGTCGAAAATTCATTTAGGCTGAGTCGCAAAAGAGTGCTTTGTATAGAGTGTTTCTTCATCTAAAGCATGAAGAGATGATTTTACTATAGTATATTCAGCCCTTTAATGCTTTTTCGAAGTATGTAATGGAATATAGTAATACATCGATGAAGAAGAATAAGAAATTTAGTGAAGGTTTGAGGAAGGGACTGAACTATAAGGTATGGTGCACTTGTTGTCTCCTTATAAGATGTTTATTGAGAGTGGCAAGGAGGTATAATTTCTTGTATCAGGAGAAAATGAAAGTCGATGTTAGTCTTAAGGGTGGACAAAAGAAGAGGTTCGACCCATATCACAAGGGAAATAAGAACCAGAAAGGAGGAAAAACCTCATGAGAAGTTCAAAAGTCTAATGTAGCGAATATTACTTGTTTCAACTGTAGGTAGAAGGGTCGCTACTCTACCAAGTATCCCAGTTGGAGATTAGGGACATGCCCAAGTGCTTTAATTGTAGTAGGCCTAGCCATAAGAAGAGATAATGTTCTGTACTGAAGCAAGCGAAGGATTATGCTTTGAAGAGACCTTCAGTTGGACCAATGCTAAAGAAATGGGAAAAGGATGTTGTACTTGGAGGTATTATTTCAATATCTTGCATTTTAGTTAGGGTTCTATTTGACACTTGTACTACACTCTCTTTCTTTTTAAAAATTTAGCTGACAGGTTAAAATTAAATAAAAGTTAGATACTACATATTTGATTACTTCATTACGTGTGGTTAATCCATAGATTGGTATGTTACTCGCACCTTAAGGTGCTCTGATATTAAGTTTGCTTCGTTGGACATTTGTTTGTTTGCGACAATATATGTTTGACTACGAAGGATACGAAGTAATTTTGGATATGGATTGTTTAGTGTAACGACACTATGATCTACCGTTCCGATAGAGTTATCACTTTATGAAATCCAAGGACAGAAGAAATGATCTTGATTGCATTGGACGTAATAAAGGAGAATTCAAGATTTATGTTGTGTGTAATGGAGAATCGGGAGGATGAGATTAGTAAAGTGCTAGTAGTTTGGGAATTTGAAGACATTTTCGAGCGGTGAAGGGATTATTGCCTAAAAAAGCATTCAAATTTGGTATACATTTGATATCAAGGTAAAAACCTATTAGTAAATCACCTAGCAGTATGCCACTCAAGGGTTAGAAGAACCGGAGAAGCGGTTAATATCACTTGGGCATAAAAGTTTCACTAAGGCTGAATAGTTCACCATGGGGAACATCCTAGTATTCATAAAGAAGTCAGATGGAGACGGATTATTCTTACAGCTAGATTTGACGATGCTATTTCATAAACTATGGGTAGTTGAGGAAATTGTTCCACTGATCAGTTTAGAATAAGACACGATCCATATAAATGGTTAGTTATGCTCTTTGGACTGATCAGTGTTACTGCTTTCTTTGTAGACTTATATGCCGAATCTTTCACGATCAATTGAATAGATTTATGTTGGTCTTCATTGATGACATTTTGGTATAATTCTAAGAATGAAAGATACCATAAGTCCATTTTAGATAGTTGTTGGAGATCTTGAGACAACACAAGTTGAATGTAAAGTTTTTGAAATGATATTTTTGTAAATGTGAAGTTAAATTTCTTGGTTATGTTGTTTCATAGAATGGATGAGCAATTGATCCAAGATGGAAACCGTTAATTATTGGAAGAAACCAAAGACGGTTACTAAAATGAGAATTTTCTTGAGATTGGATGGCTATACCGTAGTTACATTAAGAACTTTTCGTAGGTAGCAACACCCTTAATTAAATTGACTAGAAAGAACGTGAAACTCGTATGGACTGTTCAGGAGTTGAAAAAATCATCGACAAGTGCATATATCTTTATCGTATTTAAAGGGAGTCAGGATTTTGTATTTCATACTAATACTTATGGATCGGATTGGGAGCGATACTGATGCAGAAGAAAAGAGTGATAATTTATACATCTTGGTAGTTGAGTCGCACAAATTTTGATATCCGACTCATGATTTGGAGTTTTTAGTAGCGATCTTCGCTTTAAAGATATGAAGGCATTATCTTTTTGGAGTATGGTCCGAGTATTATACGGATCATAAGTCTCTTAAGTACTTATTCTCGCAGAAGAAGATAAATATAAGGCAATAAAGATGGTTAGAATTTTTGATAGCATATGATTTTGTGATAGTATACACCGGGAAAAGGGAACAACGTTGTAGATGCTTTACATAGAAAGCAGTATAATGGATTTTTAGCCATGCTTGAGAAATGGAAGACGTTAGAGAAATTTGCATCTCATGGAGTGCAATATAGGGCGAATGCAGGATCAAGTCAAGATCCTAGAGCATTAATAAGTTTGAAAGTTCGTCTATTTCTTATGGAAAGAATTGTTGCAAGGCAAAATGAGGTACCATTTTTAGCTAAAAAATTAGATGATTAGAGATAGGCGTGGATGTAGAGGCTCTAAAGAGATACAATGTAGACTCTAAAGGACAGCTTAGGAAGAAATGAAGACCGTGTTGCAAATGTGAGAGATCTTTAGAAGAAAGTCGTAGAAGAAAGTCATCGACCTAAGTTTATGATTCATCCTGGAGAGATAAAGATGTACCATGACATGAAGCATGTTTTATTTTGGTAATGGATAAAGAGAGATGTAACAGGATGATCACATGTCAACAAGTGAAAACTGCGCATCAGAAGCCGAGCAGTTTACTTCATCCTTTGGAAGTATCAATTTTGAAGTGAGATTCGATATCGATGGATCTTATAAATGGATCACTAAGGCATAGAGTTTGGAATGATAACATGTGGGTAATAATCGATAGATTTACTATGAGCGTCCATTTTATCCTAGTGAATTCGACAAAGACTTCCGCTAGTTTGGCAAAGTTATACATAAAGAATATTGTAAGATTGCAGAGGATTTCTAACGGTATTGTTAGTGATAGAGAGCCAGTGTTCACCAATGAGTTGTAAAAGAGTTTGCTGAGTGCATTGAGTATATAATTGAACTTAAGTAAGACTACCACTGTTGCTCAATTTCTCACGAGTAATTAGCAGGCTGATTTAAAGCCTGGCCCAGTCAAAGCCAGACCAACTCCTTTACAACCGGCCCGCATAAGCATCTCCAAATTCATGATGGCTTTGGATCGTCTCTTCTATTCAATAAGGAATAAGACGAGGTCCACCACCTCGTCCCTATGCGTCTATCGCATTTAAGCAAGGTTTAGGACTGGCCCCACCTGGTCTAACCTGATCCGTCACAATGACGATCGATCTTCCTATGTTTATCTAATTCCACCACTACTCTAAGTCAGCATGTTCGCCTGGCATCACTCAGTCGACGGCCTACACCTCTCCACGCCTGCCTCAGCATGTAGCATATGAAGCAAGATAGGTTCGAGCATGGCCCATCATTAGCCTGGCTTCGATGCAGCAGCCCCGATCGATCTCAGGCAGCCCTTCTGACTGCCTTGCACTCGGTTGTGCACCATCTTCCCATTATGGTTCTTATCAAGATCCCTATTTTCTTTCGTATCATCAACTAACGGTCAATTGGTTCAACAATACTTGTTATGTGAGCATTCAAGTAAATAAAAAGTTGTCTATCCACCTATTCAAATCACTATAGCTGAGCAGCTGAACTGATGTGGCTTACCACCAACATTAAATGCGCATTTAATGCGAAGTTAGCACACAAAATGCGAAGCCCATGTTTGATGCAAAGAAGCAGTGAGTATATTTTCATCCTACCGCACATCTCCTTACACCTTTACAGTTGTCGTCCATCTACCATTGCAATTGTATCAGCAGTCGAATATTTTTCCCGTTAGTTCTACAACTCAATCTCAATCATCCATAATCCACTTCACTTACTGTAAATATCTCCTATATTACAACTTCAAAGAGGTTGGTACATACAAAGATTTTGAATAATATACACAATTCAAAGTTCTTAATACCACAAGTCCTTAAGATTACGTAGTTTTTTTAGTCTTAAGTGCTTCCTGCTTTCTTATTATTCTTTTGTAAATCTTTGTAGTTTTAAAAGAAATATATAGTAAGGGAATTTCACAGTGGACGTAGGCAGCTTTGCTGAATCACTATATCTTGTGTTATTTACCTTTCAACAATGTATTTAACTCCTCATTTTTCACTTCAAGCAACCTTTTTCTATTAGTTTAATTCCTTGGTTTGCAAAATCTTTAGTCAAGAAGCTAGAAGGAGGACCAACGACATGATGAGGATGGAAGATGCAGTTCTTTCAAACAACAACAATGAGGTAATGCGTCCTGCCCAAGCCAATCCACGCAACACCAATAATCGTCAAAACAACAATCATCAAACTGATGCCAGAAGGAATTCAAAGGCCGGTCCTTGGTACAATAATTACTCTCATTTTAACTCTATATCACTAATAGGGACCGAGTGTGGTTGGCTACCACCAAATGGAAAGCGGGAGGAACCTCGCTGCAACAACAAATACTGCGAGTTCCATCAAATCAATGGTCATTCTACAGTAGATTGTACCGTACTCAGGGATGAAATCAAAAGACTCATCAGAAAAGAATACTCCTGGAATTTGTTCGACATTAGGTTGAGCAAAGAGCAAACCGTGAAGAACGAGAAAATTGGCCCCCTCGACTTAAAAGTCCCAATGTCCAAATCACAGAGGTCCTGGCCATATGCGGTAGTCTGCATGTGGTCGGTAGCAACCGAGGGTCCCACTCCTGGTATAAAACGGAAGTGGGTACTGCCAGGCAAGTTTATTCATTAGAATCTCCAGCATCCAAGGTGCCTCGACTGGGATCTCAACGACTAATCAACTTCATTATCGAAGATAAGGAAGCAATTTCTTACCCTCGTTACAACCCCATAGTCGTAACTCTTGCTTTAGCCAACTCCAATGTGCATAGGGCCTTCGTAGATGGGGCCAACTCGGTAAACATCATGTTAAAGAATTGCTTTGAAGCTCTTTGGCTCCATGTCTCTGGCCTTACCCTATGCGTCATGCCAATTTATGCCTTTGGAAGTGTAGGCATTGTTCTGATAAGCACAACCTCGCTTGTATCAATTTTCAGTCAAGATCCCCTCACTATAAAGATCTAGGAAAACTTTATAGTAGATTGTCCATCTGTGTATAACCTGTTAATAAGACAAATAACGCTTCTTGAGCTGGAAGTCATCATCTGCTACAACCGCCTTATCATAAAGTTCTCCATCCAAGATCAGGTTGGAGAAATCAAGGGCAAGCAGCGTAAGGCAGGGGAATATTACGGAACTTCACTTAGGAAGGCAAAAAAGGTGTACTCATGTTGAAGTAAGAGCATTCAATTTTATCAACGAATCCAACGGGCCGGCCAATACCATAGTTCTTGCCAAGCCCCCTAACCTTGAGACATTGGCGGCAACTCCTACTCTCTCATAGCTAGCTGCCTTATCTGAGAGTTGGGAGTATCATAACCTTGATTTGGACCCATCATTACAGATAAGTTCTCAGTTGTAATAATAATGATAATAATAATACGTATGTATATGTGAACTTTTCCATCTACAAGTCCTTGTAAGTGGGTTGCGTATGCCCCTCAATATCATGCAACTCACTTAGACTAGAGTGTCCGAGCTAACCAGTGTACTCAGGTTCCATTCAGGATCAACGGTCACTTCACGACTGATAACATATTACCTAGGATAACTTCACAGCCTCATGCACTCAGTTTGAGCCTAGGCTCGTCTGCCACTCAACGTTCGACCAAACCCAAGAGAACACGCAAGAAAGCTTGCATTTCAACTCATGCCGGTGCAAACTGCCGCTCTACATCCAGTTGATACCTAGTCTACATTACCGATTATACGTAGGTCGCCTTATTTTCACATTGATATTTAAACATATCCTAAAAAGATAGGCAATTCTGCAAAATGAGTACACACCACAACAAAAATACCCTATTACAATTGCTCGTTTACAACGTTCACAAAACGATCGTTGTAATAAAGGTTTGTAACAACAGGCGTTTTATAAAATTTCCAATAAAATCATTTTTAACAGCATTGAACATTTTGCAGTTGTAATACATGTCTTTAACAATGTTTTAGTTTTTGATAGTTGTGAATGTTAATTTATAACAAATGTTATTTATAGCTATCGTATTCATTGCTTGTAAGTGATCACACATATTGTAATGTTCGTCGTAATCAATCGTACGAAAAATTAAAGAAACATGATAAAGTGCAAAATAGGAACTTCGTAAAATTTGGATAACCTTTAAAATTTTGAAAATTAAATTTCTAGATTGTTTATTTTTTAAATTTTATACCAATTAAAGAATTAAATAGTTTTTTAGTTGTGTTTTACTGCAAATCGTAATAAATTTCTTCAACAACAATTAGTTGCAAAACATGAATATCAATGTTAATTTTTTTTGAATATGTTTACAATTGTTAAAAATACTATAATAATTATTAATTTCTTTATAACTAATAACTAATAATTTATAAATGATAACTTATTTAGTTAATAATTTATAATCTATTATAACTGTTGATTATTATAAATATTTATCAATAATAATTTATAATTAATAACGGTTTATTATAATTAATAATTATAATAATAACGTATAAAAAATAATATATAATTAATATTTAATAAGTAAAAATTTATTATCGTTTGGTTTTTGAAGAAGGAATCATCGTTTGGCCAATTCAAGGCCCGGTGTGTTTGGATAAGAGTTGGTTCGGTCTGCATGTGCTAAGAGGGATCACGTGGCAAAAGCGGCCCCGCCGTGGACCGTTCGGCCTGGACTCGTCGTCCGACATGCAAGCGCCTTCGACCTAAGTCCTTTGCTCGGTATTCTTCATTCGAACGCCATCGCTCGAAAAGTGTTTTTGGGAACTCAGTACATATGTCGCCCAGCAAAGCCTCGCTCGACAACGTCGTTCGACGATCGCCGTTCGGCCAGTGAAGTTAAAGGAGATACGGTTCGGCCTGGATGCTTGGGGAAGGACGGCTCGACATGGGTGGTTCAGTCGAGGTAGCACGAACACATGTCGCTCGGCTTAGATGGTCGGCGCATGTCGCTCGGTGTGGAAGGTTTGGCATACATCACTCGGTGCATTCTAGAGAAGTTGGTTGGTTGTCAGGCCTACAACAAAGTGAGGCAATCAGCATGACTTCGCTTCGAGTCAACCCACTATTTTCTTCGGGTCTCCTCAAGGTTTACTTCGAGTCACTTGATAATCGACTAGACATGATGGGTCTGCATTTCTCGACCGACATTTCTCGATTGGCCTGTCTCGTTTGGCATGGCTGGCGCGGTGCATAGAAGACACCTGCTATGGGCCAAGATACCTTATTCCTGGGCCCGCGAAGGAAGTCCACCTATCTTCGCTTATAAATAGAAGGACAGGGGCGCAATGAAAAGAGACCTTTTTTCGTGTACTCCGGGGAGTCTCTGTCATTTTCAAGACTCGTCTCTTTTCTGTTAGAACATATGTAACGACCGATATTTTCAACCATCTGCATCTACACATGTCTGACTTGAATTGTTCAAAATACTGAATTGTAATTTAAATTTGGCAAAACACAACATAAACAATAAATAAATAATCAAAGGTCATAGACACAGAGTAATAAAATGCAGCGGAAGAAAAGCGATGGTAGTTCATGAAGCTACTATATAAATACATCAGAGTTAAACAAGATACAATAGAAGTCTCAATATGATAATCAAGTACAAATCAGAATACATCACTGGATTCAACTGAATAACTGGAATCAACTGGATAACTGAAAGAGGAATAGATAGCTAGATTTTCAAGTAAAGCTCCAACTCCGAAGGTGAGTCTCAAATGTTGAATCACTCAGTCTGACCCGAGCGTAAAGCAAAACACTCGAGTCAGGACATACAACATTATACAATGTAAAGCAGCTCAAGTGAACTGTAATATAAGGTACAAGTAACTTAAAAGATGCTTAGGACTGTCCATCCTCTAAGGATCCGTTGAACTATTTACTACGTAGTAATATTTCGCTATTATAATAATGTCTATAAGTAAAATAAACTTACTTTCAAATAGCGTTAAGGCTTTACATTTTCCACCTTAGCATGTAATAGTGCCAATAGTCTATACAGTATCGTAATACCTCCTGATCCAGAGGCAACCAGAGGATACTGCATAGGTACAACACAAATCAAACTCGTACAAGGCACGCTAGGGTAGGTGACACGGCACAACTAGCCCACCTCGAGCCATACCCCCAAATCAAAAGAATCAAAAGTGGCCACCAAATCAATCTCAAAGTCCAAATATAATAGCGAAGGAGTGTGTCCGATCAAAGGAGCGACCTCATTAGCCCGTCATTTGCTTGCTTTAGCCACCTTATGCCAACTCACGGGAGTTGGGTCCACGTATATACCTTACGAGAACGTCGCTGCCATCCTACTTCATTCTGGAATCTTCACCGCGTACACGGTTGTTAAAGTGCTTTTCGAAGTTGGCAGAGAGTATGACAACTTCCGATCCCGCTCTCTTTAATAACCAAACGTTATTATTACCCATGGATATTTATTTCAAAATCATTTCTATTCCAAAAACCATTTAAAATCAAATACCATTACTTTCCAAATAATATCTATTTCAAAACCGAAGTAACCATATACCATTTAAATTCCAAAACCAAATCAATATATCATTTAAATAAAACCCAATTTCCAAATCATTGAATATTCCTTCAATTTATTGAACTCGAAATATTGCTTTAAATCGTCTTAAGCCAAACCACTTTCTAAAGTCATATTCTTAAATCTTAAATTTCAATAAGTTCAATTTTATATATTTAAAGACAATTCTTAATTAAATACAATTTCCAATAATTTCATTTCCAAAGCCATATTACTTTCAAGTTATAATAACTCTGAACCCAAACATTTTGAAACATATTTATTTAGACCATCTAAATTCAATGTTAATATCTTCCAAACAAGATTCATTTAACCATTTAAATTCAATGTCAAATAATATTCATTTCAAAGTTGTAGCATTTATAAGTTTATTCATTTAAATATAAACTTGCCAAAACATTGTATATTTCAAAACAACAGCATTTACAAAGTGCTGCGGTAGGTATATTTAGTATATATCAAAACATAGTTCAAATTCAGAAACTACAGCATTTCAGAAATGCTGTTATAGGTTTATTTCAAAACTTCAGCACCTTGTTCAAATTTCAGCAACTGCAGCACTTCAGAAATGCTGTTATAGGTTTCTTTAGTATAATTCAAGCCGTAGTTCAATTGCCAGAAATTACAGCACTTCAGAAATGCTGTTATAGGTCTTTTTAGTATAATTCGAGCCATAGTTCATTTAACCACAGCATTTCAGAAACGCTATAATTTCTGTTATACCCCTTTAAAAAATATATCTTCAATTTTCTCATTTTTAACTTATCAAACTTATTCCACTTTTCAAAAAAAATATTTGGATATTACTTAACTTATAAATTTTAGTAAAATAACGTTTATTAATAAATATCCAATTAAAATTAAACATCCATTTGTTAAGCCAATAATTGATAAATTGCTTAATCTTTATTCCAATAAATAACTTAATAATTTATCTAACATACCCATCTCATAAATAAATTAAATTTCCATTTATTTGCTTAACTTAATATTTTCCGATTTAAAACCAAATTTCAAATTTCCAAGTTAAGTCATTATTTAAATTACATTTTCCCATTTTAAAACCATAACTATTTATTTTACACAACATAAAATTTCACGAAAGAACATTTTATCGTAGTTAATATAACAATTAAATTTCCTTAATAGAAATAAACTTATTACAAATGTCCCATAAAATATTTTCCATTTTATTTATCCAAAATTGCATTATTTATTATAGAAAATATGTCCATTTCAAGAAATAACCTTTATTTAAATTACTAGGTTAGATTTAAGATTCCAAATTAAATCAAACTTAATTATTAAGTTATTTATCATAAATAAGACTCTTTAAACTCCATCCAAAACTAATTAACTTATAAATTTTTTAACTTATGGACAAATAATATTCTTTACACTTTAAAGCATTAAATCAAATTAAGTTAAAAATTTCATATATTTAAAATTTCAAAATACTTTATAATTTTCAGAAAATATTTAAAATACTTAATAAATATTTAGGAAAATATCATTTAAAATACAACCATGGGCCAGTATAATATTTTCTAACCTAGGTCAAGTGATACAGATTCAATCCGTAATTTAAAAGAAGAATCCGGGTTCTATCATTTCAAACCCACAATCCCAGAATAAAGAGGCTACTGAATGCCTAGGAGATTGTACGGCTAGGGTTTACAAAAAAGCACGGCTAAGTTGAATTGTACGGCTAGGAGATTTGAATGGTTAGGAAAATGAAAAGGCAAAGAATAAAGAGGCTAGTGCATGCATGAGATTTATTTCCTATTTAATAAAAGAAACTTACTGTGAACTCTTTCAATCAGAAGAGGCAAATGAGGAAGTGAGATATTGAGAAGATTTTTATGTGATTTGAAATAAAGAGTAGGCAATTTAAAAAGGGACGCGATTAAGAAAATATAACGTATACCCTTTGATTTTTTTCTAAGCCATAAATAAAAGATATAAACAAGCAACAATCAAATAAACATGACTATCTAGACAAAATAAAAATAGAAAGATAATATAGAGATGGATATAAGAAAAATATAATATATATATATATATATATATATATAATAAAAGTACAAAAATTTATTGCGTGTAAAATGCTGTAATTTATCCAGTTTAAAAAGTATAAGTTTAAATTCCTAATAAATCCATATATTTGATTTCTCAATCTTGTTATTGAATCAATTATTAACTTATTCTCCTATGGGTAATATTAACATTGGTTTATATACTAATACATTAATAATTTCCCGTACCATCCAAATTTCAGTTTACATAGTATTAAATCTTATTTACCTACAATAAATTCATATTTCAATTAGCAAAGTAATTAATTTCAATCTCTTACCATAATCTATTTGTTATGAATTGGATTCCCATAAGTTATAATTAATTTCAAATAAACTGATTTGATTCAGTTCTAATCCCTTTTTAAGAAGTCTATACCACTCTACAAACCTCGTTAATATTCGTTTATCTTTCATTACACTAATATATATTCAAATATCCATCTTTCCTTTGTATTAACAGTTGTTTTTAATTATATTGAATTTGTCAAATATTTATATTTATTATGATTGAATCCTCAATTAATTCGTTCAAATAGGTTTCATTCTTTTATTTTATCTAGAATAAAATATACATTTCCATTTATGTCATTACATTCACACTTTACAATTACAGTCCTATCTTGCATTAATGAACATTTACTTACGTTTAAGTGTAATTGATTTCCAATTAATTCCATAGACTAATTAAATAGGTAAGTTATAGTAATTGTTACCATAACCTTTAATTTACATTTTACTTTATTAATTTCAACTAATTATTAAAATTACTTACACAATATGAATTCATACAATTACCATTAACTATATTAATTCAATTATTCTTACAACACTTACCCTTATTTACTTATACTCAGTTTTACCCAAATATGACATTCACAACTAAATAAATGGACCAATTAAATATTAATTTATGACTGTTACTATAACTTTTAAATCACGTGTATGAATTCATTATTGTTTACAAATGTTACAGTTACCTAATTAACACTGATTTACTTCAATTTCTATTAATCATATATTATCCCGTTAATGATTTAACATTCACACTTGTTTCCTTATATTCAAATTTATAACTAAGTGCAACAATTTACATTATTTCATCATTGGAACTTCATTTCAATTGTTACTAGTTAGTTCTAATTACCATTGCTCAATTATTAAGTTGTAAAGTTTTTTTTCTTCTTTTTTCTTTTTTTCTTTTTTTTCCTTTTCTCTCTAAATATAATTTCAAAATCTTATTAAATTAACCAGTTAAATTATTGAAATTTACGAGTTTTTACAACTTATATTCAAGTTGTTGGTCTACGGATTGTATATGTATTCAATTATTTGAAAAAGCAATAAAGATTAAACTCAAAGTGGATCTAGGCCGTTACGCCGAACCACTATAAATTTAGTGTTCTATTTTTTGCAGTTAATTTTACATACATTCCTCTATTTTAATTTTCTATCTTCATTAATCTCTCTGCACAAATATCTCTTTGGATGTTAGTGACCAATTTTGGTGCTAACACTTTAGTGCTTTCACCGAGAACGCATTCTCAGGTTACTAGGATCTACTTTGTAGCTGCTGGATTGAAGAAATCTTCCGAAGGATATCCAAGTCATTCAGAGGAAGTCCATTGATTCTACTCATAGTTCCTACCAATAACTCTACAATGGGAAGGCCTTGTAGCAGATCAGCCCCACACAACGCGGACGTCAACGAGACCGCTAGTGTCCAACAAGTAGGACACAACAATCAACAAGTTAATCTAGGCGCAGGGACTGTCACTGCCTAAAACCAAATGGAAGTTGTCACCAGAACGGAGTTCAACGAGCTGATGAGAGAACTCATGGAAAGCAGGAGACAACTTGATGAACAGATTCAAGCTAACGCCAACATTATGACTCCGCTTACTCAAAAAAACATCAGAATGCTAGTGGAAGCCCCGCTTCTTACTCTTCATCCGACAGCTCTGCTTGTCTGATGAACCTCTCAGGCGTAGACGCCGTAGAAATGAAACAACGCAAGCAGGTGTTGCTGATCGATCAACTAAGGATGGTCCAGGTTATCTACCTGGAGCCTTGGCTCCTCACTTACATCAAGGAAATCACACCCAAGATGGAGCAGGAAATTTATGATCTGGAGCACGAGTGGAAGCTGGACGGCCAGCTCAACAAGGTCCTAATGAAGCTGGTCCCCATGATACACGTTTGGTAGATCGCCAACAGAGGAGACACCAACCAGAGTGGTCTCGTAGGACAGATTCCAACCTTCCATCTTCCACACAAACCTCAGACCTGTCGGCTATGGTCAGACAGCTGATGAGAGAAAATCAAGTCTATCTAGGAATCATACTCCATTCACAGATACTATTATACAGGCCGAGTACCCCAAGAAGTTTAACATGCCAACTATTCCGGCCTACGAAGAGAAGACTGATAACCGACAGCATGTGATGAGATATAAATGGATGATGGATTCAGCTAGAGAAAATGATGCAACTAAATGTAGATGCTTTCCAATATCTTTATCTGGAATCGCTACCGTGTGGTTCACCCGACTTCCTTGTGGTTTATCTCCAACTTTAACGAATTAGCGATGAAATTTATGGAATAGTTCAGGATTCATGCCACTCGTCCTAAGAACGTGATGTCTTTCTCCAGTGTGATTCGGGCTCCAGGGGTCGTTAAAAGAGTACTTACAAAGATTTCACGCTGTGGTTATTGAAGTTAGTAACCCAAATGACCATGCCATTCTGACGGTTGTGATGCGAGGAGTAGATCCGGATTCGGAATCTGGCGATTGGCTGGCAGGAAAGCCTCCGACTACACTGGAACATTTTTATTCAAAGGCGCATCAATTCATAAGAAGAGAGGAAGCCAGGTGGATGAGGTGAGAAAATGCTCCAGGGCCTGGCAAGGAGACTGTGAAGAGCAACATTGCTGTAAAACAATCTGGTGATAACTCAGGGAAGGTCCAGATTAACGTCCAAAATAAGCCAGAGCAATCTAAAGGTTCCGGAGGAGGAAATCCCAAAAAGAAAAGGAAAGCAGGAAAGTGGAAATCAAGGATCCCAACTTACAACGAATACACTCCTCTGAATGCATCTCTGGAAAACATCTTCCTATCGACTTGCAATACTTTTCAGTATCGAAAGCCACGCCCAAAAGAGTCCACTGAGGAACAAAAGTCGACTGGCAAGTATTGCCGCTTCTATGAGACTTATGGACACAATACCAAAGATTGTAGGCACCTCCACGATGCTATAGAAAAGCTGATTCGATAAAAAAATTGTAGGAGTTTTTCAAGAACCCGCAGGACGGTAGACAAGGAACATCAGACCTCGGTCGTGGGCAAGCTCCACGCTATCCAAAGGAACCTGCTCGAACTGTAGGTAGATTAGTCATAAACACGATAGTCGGTGGGCCTCACCCTGAAGATAAGAATTGGCAAGAAATGAAATGACATGCTAATTCCCTAAGGCATGCAGATTTTGAATGTTGTTCAAACACGGAGGACGGAACCCTAGCTAAGCAACAGTGAATGATGACCGATGATATAGTGTTTAGGAGCAGAGATATCGATCAAGTGGAGGTGTACACCATTGATCCGATGGTCATCTCGACCACTATTGGGCCAGCGTTTGTGAGGAGAATACTGATTGACTACGAAAGTTCTGTTAACATTATCTTCAAAAAATCATATGACCAGATGAAGATGGAGACAAAGGATCTAAAACCATGTAAAGCTCGTATTCATGGCTTTAATGGTGCAGCTACTGATGCAGTTGGTTTTGTTGAATTACCAGTTGAACTTGGAGAAGGCGAACGTAGGAGGGTGCGTATCCTACCGTTCATCGTTTTAGATGTCGGAATCTCCGTATAGTGTGTTTCTGGGTCGACCGGCCCTGGTAGAGTTTAGAGCAGTTTTGGTCCTATAGTGTTTAACCTTGAAATTTTCGAATGATAAAGGAGTTGGTGTTGTGCATGGCGATCAGGCAACTAGTCATGCGTGTTATGTGGCTGAGCTGAGGGACGCTCAGCGAAGAGAGAAAGGAAAGGTTATGGACGGCTCCGTCCGCATCCGAGTCACTGAATATTGACAAGTAATGCCTGAGCCTTGGCTCGGGAAACACAATCGGATCTATAGAGACATAGATTCGAGAGACGATGATGAGAAACCCATGGAGGCAGAAGCAGCACCAGCTGAATTAACGATTGACATTCCAGTTAGCTGTGATGACCCATCACGAGTATTTAAGATTGGATCACAACTCAACCCCTCGATGAACGAGGATCTCACTAATTTCCTTCGAACGAATCTGCATGTTTTCGCTTGGATGCATTCTGATATGTGCAGGATTTCTCCCGCCATTGCGAGTATACGTTGAACATAGACTCGAGGTACGTACCAGTAAAGAAAAAAAGGAGAGGCATGGACCTAGAGAGGTCCGCTGCTCTCAGAGAGGAGGTGGAAAAAATCAAAGCCAATGGGTTCTTCCACGACACCCTCTACTCTGAATGGATGTCAAACCCTGTGCTAGTGAGAAAAGCAAATGGGAAATGAAGGATCCGCGTAGATTACTTAGATCTGAACAAAGCATGCCCTAAGGATAGTTTTCCTTTACCCAGAATTGACCAGCTGGTCAACTCAACGGCAGGACACGAGTTATTGTCATTTATGGATGCGTACCCGGGGTATAATCAAATCTCGATGCACATTCTAGACCAAGAATACACTAGTTTTGTCACAGACGTTGGGCTGTATTGTTATGTAGTGATGTCTTTCGGATTGGAAAATCTGAGAGCAACTTATCAACGTCTAGTGAATCGGATGTTTAAAGACCATATTGGTAGAATAATGGAATCTATGTGGATGACATGCTCGTGAAGTCACGATAGTCAAACGACCACATTCGAAACTTGGCGAAAATGTTTGATATACTTAGATATTATGGAATGAAAATCAATCCTTTGAAGTGTACCTTTGGCGTTGCGTCAGGGAAGTTTCTGGGTTTCATTGTTAATGCACGGGGAATTGAAGCTAATCCAGAAAAGATTTTGGCTATTCAAGACATACAAGTGCCCAGAACTGTAAGGAAAGTACAAAGCCTAAATGGAAAAGTAGAGACGCTAAGTCAATTCATATCCAGAGCGACAGATAAGTGTATTCCCTTCTTCGATGTAATAAAGAAAGAAAAGAGAAATTTCGAGTGGACGCCCAACTGTAAGGATGCATTCCGATCTCTGGTAAGTCATTTGGAAAGTCCCCGGATGTTGTCGAAGCTGGTAGACCATGAAGTGTTGTTTGTATACTTGGCTGTATCTCAACATGCCATCAGTACGGCTTTGGTTCGCGAGGAGGACGTGTTCAAAGCCGGTGTACTATGTCAGTAAACGTTTAGCGGTGATAGAAAGAAATTATCCTAAAATTGAGATGCTATCCTACTGCTTGGTGATTACATCATGCAAGCTTCGTCCATACTTTCAGGTACACTCGATCAGTGTTTATGCCAATCAACCCTTGCGATAGGTACTCCGACGACCAGAAACCTCCGAAAGGATGTTAAAATGGAATATTGAGTTGAGTCAGTTTGATATTACCTACTTTCCATGAAGGGCCATACAAGGGTAAGTGCTAGTAGACTTTATTGCAGAATTCACCGTATCAGACGAACCAAACAGTCATGATGTCATTCTCCCCATTCGATGGAAATTGTACATCGATGGGGCATCCAACGACCGTTGTTCTGGGGTTGGTGTAATTCTTGTTACTCTCGAAAATGATCGATTTGTTATGCTATGAAGCTCGATCTCTCAGCTACAAATAACAAAGCCGAGTATGAAGCATTGATTGCTGGCTTGAAGCTTATCAGGGAACTTAGAGTGAGATCAGTTGAAATCTTTTGCGACTCGCAATTGGTGGTGTACCAAGTGCGGGGAGATTATGAAGCAAAGAGGCAGAGGCTTGCTCCGTACCTTACCCGGGTTCATGAACTATTGGCATACCTTAAATATTATGATATTTCGCATGTCCCGTGTGACCAAAACAGAGAAGCCAATTCATTGGCAAAATTCGCAAGTACTAGTGATGCACAACAAATGGGATTGGTTTCCATCAAAATCTTACATGCTTCGAGTATAAATGAGATGGAGGTAGATTTTGTGCTAGAAACAAAAATCGAGAAGGTGTCATGATAACCCCGTTCAAGCAATACCTGCTACATGGGGTCTTGCTCGAAAGAAAGAGCGAGACGACAAGTCATTCGCAAAGCTTCGCGATATGTAATGCATGAAAGAATAATGTATCGAAAGGGATTCTCAGTCCCCTTACTCTGGTGCATTGCCCACGGTGAGATAAAACGAGTCTTGAAGGAAGTTCATGAAGAGAATGTGGTGACCATACCGGGGGTAGACACCAGAAAAAAATCCTCCGCTATGGATACTATTGGCCAATAGTAAATCGGGATGCTGCGGATTACTTAAGAAGATGTGATAAGTGTCAAAAGTACGCGAAAATCCCGAGAGCTCCGCCAACGGAACTCACACAAATGGTTAGTCTCTGGCCGTTTGCAATATGGGGAATCGATATAATCGGTTCCAAAGGTGGTGCAAAATATGCAATAGTTGCGGTCGATTACTTTACCAAGTAGGCGGAAGCAGAGCCCTTAGCTACAATCACCACCAAAAAGGTCAATGATTTTGTTGTACGAAACATCATATGCCGTTTTGGCCTCCCGCAAACTATCAATGGAACTCAGTTCGACAGTAGGGAGTCCAAAATTTTTTGTCAAAAGTATGGCATTGAGAAAAGGTTTGCAGCAGTTGCTCATCCAAAAGCCAATGGACAAGTAGAAGCCGCGAACAAAATAATCAAATCCATACTGAAAAAACGTATGGAAAAGGCTAGACGCAAGTGGGTGGACGAGCTTCCAACAGCACTTTGGGCTTATAGAGCCACCCACAAGTCCACGACTAGCCACACTCCATTCACATTGGCATATGGCACGGAAGCTGTTATGCCCGTAGAACTTGAAGTTCCTTCACATCGGGTAACTCATTATGACCCTAAGACGATTCGGGATCTCTTGATGGAATCACTGGACTATGTTGACGAAAAACGTGAAGAAGCTGATTTAAGGGCGGCCACATATAGGCACGAGTCGCTCGATATTATAATGAGAAGGTCCGACCGAGAATCTTTGATGTGGCGATCTCGTTTTGAAATGAGTTTTCTCGATCCCATCACATATGAATCCCACATGGGAAGGTCCATACGTCATTGAACGGAGGCTTGGAGAGGGAACTTTCAAACTAGCGACCGTTGATGGCGTGACACTCCCCCGAGAATGGAATAGCGAGCATCTGTGACATTATTATACTTAGACTATTTCTGTCGCATTTTAGTTGCAATTATTTCCAGTGTATTTTTATTTCGTTGATTCTTACTTTTTGGCATGTAATAAGACAATTTTGTTTGTTTTCATTAATTAAGGCTTGAAGCCATCTTTCCATGAATTATTGATGTTTCTATGTGCTGTAATTCTGTGGTAAAAATTAAAGTTACATTATTCAATCTGGCATATGAGTGTGCACAAAAACTTAAAATCTCCAAGTCCCCAAAGTGCAGACTGGAGTACTCTGAGTCTCCAGAGTGCGGACTAGAGTATAAGTAGCTTAAAATCTCCAAGTCTCTAGAGTACGGACTGGAGTACTTTGAGTCCCCAGAGTGTGGACTAGAGTATAAACGACTTAAAATATCCAAGTCCCCAAAGTGCGGACTGGAGTACTCCGAGTCCCCAGAGTGCGGACTAGAGTATAAACGACTTAAAATCTCCAAGTCCCCGGAGTACGGACTGGAGTATTCTATGTCCCCAGAGTGCGGACTAGAGTGTAAACAACTTAAAATATCCAAGTCCTCAGAGTGCAGACTGAAGTACTCTAAGTCCCCAGAATGCGGATTAGAGTATAAACGACTCAAAAATCTCCAAGTCTCCAGAGTGAGGACTGGAGTACTCTGAGTCCCCAAATGCGGACTAGAGTATAAGCTAGTCCAAAATCTCTAAGTCCCTAGAGTGTGGACTAAAAGTATTCTAAGTACCCAAGCATGGAATCGAGTATCTACGATTCCAAAAATTTCTAAGTTATATGGAAGTGAAATGGGACTTACGTAGCTCACATGATTTTAGATTTTGACTACAAGTTAGACAATAAGGTGGAAAGTGAAAGTCATCGAAGACAAAGAAACGAAGTTTTATTCACTAATCCCAAAACAAAGTTCCACTATAATTCCTCCTAAACTCGGAGTCAAAAGTCTATTTACATCGACTACAGAAATAAATGAAAATAATTACATAATCTAGGCTTATTCTCGTTGAACGAGGCATGATAGCTACTTCTTTGACTTCTCCTCCTCCTCGGTTTCTCAGACAACTCCTCCCTCGAGCGTTTCCTCTTGGATGCCTTGCTCGCTAGGAAAATGGTGTTCGAGGAAGGAGGAGGAACTTCTAGTGGGCTAGTCCCACCGAGGAGGTTGACCTTCAAAGGCCTATTCAAGGGATCATCTAGTTACACTACTTGGGGGTCGACCTTGATTTCGGCTGTCCTCTTCTTCTCTTCCATAAGTTTCTCCTCCATGCTCAATTTTGAAGTGTGTTCGGAGGCGCCCGTAATCTCCACTTCATCATGTTCTTCGACGGACGATGGATTTTCAGATTTGGCTACGTTAAGCGCCTCGATCACTTGAGCGTCAGGACCGGGAATCTCTCTCGTTTGAATTGCCTCACCCGTTTTCTCCTCCTTCTCCGTGGAGACATCGCTTCTTGGAGTTGGCTCAAGATCATAATAGCTTACACGAAATCATAAGAGAAAAGTGTTAGAATAGATTAACTACTTTCCAAAAACGATGGCTCTTTAAACTCAAGGAAGAAAAATTATGTACCGGTATCTAGCTAACTCTCAACTGTCTGGGGAGTTTCAACCTCAGGAATGGGCGATAGAACATGAATGTCAAGACCAGGATCTTCTGGGTCATAACCAATGTGCTGCTGAAGCAGTCAAGTGATGGGCGACCAGTCGGCTGAATAGGGGGAGGAACTGGAGACTCGGTTCTGGACGGACCGGCAGTGTCATTCTTTCCTTTTGACGAGTAGGAGTCTCTCCTATAAAGAACCTTCGCCGTGGACAAGTCCGAAGGCTCATTTCCTTGGAGAAATTCCCACACTAAAACTTCTTCGTCAACCTCTTCAGTTCTCGACTCAATCTTTTTGATTTTTATTAAAGCGTCCCATGCTGCGGCTAAAGATTCGAGGTAACCCTCGCCAAGAAATGTTATGTCGCGATGCATGAGAACTCGAGCATTATACTCGGCTATGAGCGGTTCAAACATGCACTTGATTTCCTTCCTACCAGCCTCAGTAGCCGCCTCAAGGCGAGAATCAATTTTCGTGAGCACTATTCTTTTGCCCTCTTCATGGGTTTCGTTCTTTAGCACTTCAGCCTTGGAGAGCTCCTTATCGAGTTTTGTTTTTTAGGAGCCGAGTGGTAACAATCTCGTCACAACATTGTTGTGACTCCTCTTGAACTGCAGTCTTTTCTTCTTTTTCTTTGGAGAGTAGCTCTTCCAATTCTTTGACTCGTAGAGCGAGCACATCTTTCTCCTTTTGAATGGAGTCTTTCTGTAAAGCTAAGGTGCCGCAGCATTGAACCGCATCATCGATCTCTTTCTTATGTGTGTCCTTTAAACGATTAACTGCCTCAGCTTTGTCTTTAGCATTTTTCTGAGCAGTTTCAAGCTGAGACTTATATGAGGAAAGCTCTTCATCCTGGGCTTTAATAATGTCTTCGTCATGGATGACTTCAAGTTTCGGACAATCGATTTTGTGCTGACGTTTGATAGAAACTTCTGAAACTTTTTCTGCCAAATGAACAAATGCATCATGTTGGACGTAGACATCATTGTTGCAAGCAATGGCACTTTTTTTAACATGCCCTGGAATAGGATGAATCGCTGGAAGAAACTTTAGGCCGCTGAAACATATTTTTAGGAACATGGCCTTAAACTTGGTTAGCTTTTCCGCTATCGACGGATCATGTGCAGGAGTAGAAGAAGTTTTTCTAGAGACTACAAATTTTTTGTGAGGTTCCCATGATTTCCTGGTGCTAGATGAACCGGAGAGTTGGTCGCCGTGAGTCTCAGACTGGGACCCCTTATGAGCAGACTTCTCCGTGCTTTACTCTGGTTGAGAGGAAGGATCGTGGATGTATGAAGAGTGACTTTAAATTTTCATTTAAGACGATGAATCCCAGGGGCGATAGTCTCTATCATTGTCGTCGTCTCTATATCGGCATTTTCCAGACCCCGAATCCCGATTGGAATGATGGAAAATAGAGGACCCGCGAAGGCGGTTGAATCCATAAGAGCGTCTCATATCACTTGCAGAAAATTAAGTGGGAACGAGTTAGCAAGAATAAAATGATGGCTGAAGTTTAAGTGCAAGGTGACGTGTAAGTGTTAGTGTGTGTCCTAGTGTTTCCCCCCAATGGACCAGTTTCTTTAGCTTTACTTATATGAGTTTTTTCTCCTTGATTATGGGCTTGAACGCCTTCATCGCCTCTTGTGGACGAATGGAGTTTTAGGGCTTCTGGATCGTTGAAGCCATAATTGAGCAAGTCGTCGGGAATAGTGAGGTCAGATAAGCCTTTCAGTGATCCCCTTAAGTGTTGTGGAGATGGCTCTTTCTCCATTGGAGTAATTGTGACCTTTGAGGTTCCGCCCACTGTCTTTTTCCTCAGTTTATAAGTCAGTTTCTTTTTTTCCTTTGAAGGGGGAGGTGGTTCATCAGTGTCATGTGTCTCAACCACCGGTTCTGGAGCAGGACTTACATTCTCACCCGGTGCGTCTGATACCCCAGTTTCTCTAATCACGCCCTCCTCGGGTGTGTCTGGACACCACATGTCGAAGGCATCGAAGTCCAAGCTTGCCTTTTGCCTTTGTCCAAGGCAGGTCCGGTTGTAGTGGCACTGTGAGGGAGACTTATTCAACAACCTTCCGCCAACAATCCAAATTTTGAGAGCGTTTCATTGGAAATGATGGATCTGATGTCTCGGTCTCCCATGGGAAAAACTCGAATAGCTTCGACGGCCTCAGCCTTCTGGACATGGGCTGATACCTGTAAAAGACGAGAAAAGGTTTAGAAAGGACGCACTTTCTACCTCATACAAATATTGATCCAGAAAAGAATCTTGCTCCCTTCTAGCCATCTCCTCGCAAAGCGAGGAGGACAGCGCACGTAAAACCATTCATGCTTATATTGGAAGAATTTGCACCATGCCCCCGTTAAGATTTGAAATTTGTTATGTGGCTCAAGGAATATGAAAGATCGGCTGCCGGACCGTCTCTTGAAACGGTAGATATAGCGGATATCACTGGGGGTGGAGAGCCTGAATAGGATGCTCATGAAAAGAATACATGTTCCATATATGAACGCATGTCTATTGGCTGTGCTGAGGTGATCTCAATATACTGCAACACATCACGGAGAAAGGAGTTGAATGGTGGCACGCTACCGACCCAGCACATGAATTAGTTGGACGCAGTATATTAATCCAGCTGGGGGCAGGTGGGGACGATCTTGTCCCGATGGAACCAGTATACCGTCAAAAGGAATTCCATGGATTGAGCATAGTTGGTGAAGAGCGTTTTCATTGATTCTTAAAGCTTGAGAATCAGCCGGATTGTCTAGGATAATTGCTCCATCTATGGCATCAGGAGCCAAGTCAATAGTTGCAGTCGTTGGACTCAGGATATTCTGTGCAGGAGTTGTTGATGGATTCGAAGTTTCCACTACTTCCTATTGAGACTTTGGCTCAGGTTTATCTGAGACCATGGAAGAGCTCGACTTTCTAGACATCTTCAATGAGCGTCGAATTTGGACAAACACCTGTTTGAACTATATTTTAAAGACAATCAATATTAGACATAACGGCAAAAGTACTCCTTCGTGTGGTTTGTGGACTTGTGCAATCGTTCGAGTACAAGTGTAAAAGAATTAAAAGTCCAAAAGCTGATAAAATAAGGTTAAGCATTGAATTGTCATCTTCTAAGAGCGTCATCGCTGACCGTCTTCGAGAGCTTTCCCTATGACAGTTTTGATCTTGAACTCGGACATTAACACTATATGTTGAAGGCTATAATTTGTTTTTATCGAGTTGAACTCGGGTTGGTAGTTGTTGGAATTGGGGAGTTATTGGTCCGAATCAGTTTGATATACTTGTATGCCTAAGTTATTGTCGTTGTTCGTTGTTTTGTGGTAAGGCATGGAAGTATGTAGTTTTGATATGTGCTGTGCTTAAGTGGAGACAGTCATGATTATTAACGCCGACCCTAGGACCTGAAGCCGAACGAATCACTAGACCGACACCAAAGAATCACTGACTCTCCTCTCCAACGCTCTCTCTCTCTCTTAACGAACGGCTTATGGGGCATACCGAACCACACTCGCTCAGTATATCGAACCCACCTTATGATCTTCAACTGGGCCATAACACTACCCTCAAGTGGTTAAACCACACTCTCTCCCTCATACCGAACGATACCGGGTTGTAATCCATGGCTGTAGAAACCGCCCATATCGACCGACCCACTCGTTCTCCTCCATCTCATTTGCTCGAGTAACCTAAATACTCTCCTTCTTGCCCACCAAACAACACTCTCACTCATGCTGCGTCCAACCTACCGACTAGTAGACTTCCACACAACCTAGCAATTCAACATTAACATTCAACCAACACCTCCAAAACTCACTAACTCCTACCGATCCACTACTACTTCCTCCTCCCTCACTTGGTGGCTCAACAGGAGCCGACGTCTTAGGAATCACCGGCTCCAACCTAAAACAGGTTCTAACCTCGGGTTCGTCTTCATCACCTACCTAAGAGAGCGAGTCGAGTCTTGGGGAATTGAGAGATTTGAGATCGAAGTTCGTTTCGATTTGTTGTTAAGGGGAGTTGCGGAGCAGACGCTTTGGGTTTAGGATGAGAGAGGAAGGTTGAGTGGTAGCTGAAGTTTAGGGGAAGGTAGATTAAAAAGTACCGTGGTGTTGAAGTGGAAGTGAAAAGAAGAAAAGGAGAAGTGTTAGCTTTTATATGAGGAAGGGAAGGTCAACAGGCATTAACCAGTGGACCCGGTCAAAGTGTCTCCCTGGTTCGGTGAATAATCGTGCCACTTGGGAATGGATATGCCGAACAGTGATTCGGTGTGTTTACGCCGACTGACCCAACCAAAGATAATATCACAATGGAGAATCAGATCCCACTTGATAGGTGAAGAAAGGTGGAAGGCCTTGAATGGTTCAAAGCGCTTCATTATGACTCTCATGATACGCTTTGGGGGGCAAATGTTACCCGGTTGCATGACCCGGTCTATGTACAGTTCGGCCATGGTGGTCCGGCCACTCACCGCTCAGTTTTGAAGAAGGAATCATCGTTCAGGCAATTCAAGGCCCGGTTTGTTTGGACAAGAGGTGGTTCGGTCTGCATATTCTAAGAGGGATCACGTGGCAAAAGCGGTCCGGCCGTGGACCGTTCGGTCTGGACGCGTCGTTCGGCATGTAAGTGTCATTCGGCCTAAGACCATCGCTCGACATTCTTCATTAGAACGCCATCATTCGAAAAGTGTTGTTGGGAACTCAGTACATATGTCGCCCGGTAAAGCCTCGCTCGGCAACGTCGTTCGGCGATCACCATTCGACCAGTGAAGTTAAAGGTGATACGGTTCAGCCTGGATGCTCGGGGAAGGATGGCCCGGCATAGGTGGTTCGGTCGAGGAAGCACGGACACGTGTCACTCGGCTTAGATGGTCAGCGCATGTTGCTCGGTGTGGAAGGTTCGGCATACATCGCTTGGTGCATCCTAGAGAAGATGGTAGGTTGTCAGACCTACAACAAAGTGAGGCGATCGGCATGACTTCGCTTCGAGTCAACCCGCTATTTATTTCGGGTCTCCTGAAGGTTTACTTCGAGTTACTTGATAATCGACCAAATATGATGGGTCTGCATTTCTCGACCAGCATTTCTCGATCGGCCTGTCTCGTTCGGTATGCCTGGCTCGCTGCGCAAAAGGCACATACTATGGGGCCGAGATACCTTGTTCCTGGGCCCGTGAAAGAAGTCCAGCCTATCTTTGCTCATAAATAGATGGGCAGGGGCGCAGTGAAAATGAACCTTTTTTCGTGAACTTCAGAGAGACTCGTTTCTTTTCTGTTAGAACTTGTATTCAAGTTGTTGGTCTACTGATTGTGTCTTCATTCAATTATTTGTAAAAGCAATAAAGATTAAACTCAAAGTGGATGTAGGCCGTTGCGCCGAACCACTATTTTAATTTTCTATTTTCATTAATCTCTCTACACAAATCTCTCTTTGAGTGTTAATGACCAATTTTGATGCTAACAATAATTATTAATTAATTATTATAATTAAGTATTTATAAATAATATTTTGATTTTATCCATTAATACTTTAAAATGTTAGTAATTTCTAATAGATTTCTTTAGAATTTCAAATCCCGCATAATTATTTCGAAGCCGCCTAAGATGATCAATTTGTATTCGATGTATGTTTTACTCGTACGTTATTAAATAATAAAATCTCTCTCAGAATCTCCAAAATAAAAACTGTATTTTCTACCCATGCCCATAGTTACAGAAATCTAAATTGATTCATCGACTCGAAGCTTCAAAGGTCGAGCGATTCTTAGGTGAAGATAACCGTGGGTGTTCCCCGTATTGATGAGTGCAAGGATCGATTGGATGCCGATCGTCGCCGATAGGTGTAGAGCCCTAGGATTTATGGCACTAACCAAAGAAGAAAGCGCGTAAGCCAACTCCTCGACTTTGATGATTTGGGGTTTTGGGTTGTGTTCGAGGTCAACGAATGGAGTTACTCTTACTGCTACATCGACAGGGGAGAAGCAGTACGATTTGTCGATTTCAACTAATGTGCCCAGGATGATGGTACTCGACACTGGTAGAATAGAGCGCTTGTGATCAGCAGCGCTGCATGTCTGACGCGATGAGTAATTTATGCTGTTGTAATTTGTTTTTAGAGAGGCATGAATTGGGGGAAGTGATAATAATTTTTAGTTGATAAAACATACGTATTTTGTGTGGAACATATCGTTGTCGTTCCTTTATTTTTTGGATCGATAATATGTCAATGATTGGTTATACATTATGTATCAACAATATGTCATTCCCTTCACATGTTACGATGGTTGCATGACCATTGTTATAGGTCTATTGCAACTGGCATTGCCAATTGCGAAATTGGTAATTTTTTAGTGACAAGAACTACTGGCTATTTAAAGCACTCTATTCAACGAGTCATATGCAGATAAACAAGCAAGTTTGTAACAAAAGATATGTTTCATTTGGTTCAAAGAATGTAGAGGCAACACACTCGCTCTGCTAGGCTTATAATGATATTCCTATCATTATCTAGTTGAAAAGAAGAAAGGGAGAAGAAGAACCACGTCAGTGGAACACTTTAGAAGAACCAGCTTCAAATGCAAATATGAGCACCCCCGACCCTCAAAACGATCAAGAACTTGTCAAAGAAAAGAGAGTGTGCTGCCGTTTGCAAATCCTTCCACATCGAATCTCGCAAAAGATCTTGAAAAGCTCTTGGTCGATATTGCCAAGAGGATGATCGTGACTTTAGTTGTGCATCGAAGGTGGAGGTGACTGTAATGACCCGCACGTTAATGGGTCTGAATTTCGTCTAAATCGAAACCTAAGTTCATTATTGTACGGAGCTTTGGTTTTGATAGCCTGTAATAAACATAAGTATATCAGAGAGCGATCAATATAAGTTCACAGCGGAATAGAAAAATATAATATAACAGATATACTGACTAAGGCTACTACCTTGGAATCAATATTATTCTTTGGATATCTAGTTGCCTTGTCAGTGCAAAGTATGAAAGAGAAGACTCAACCATCTGCAATTCCTATTTTATAGCAGTAGCACGTCCCTCTAAATCTATCATGTGGGTTGTAATGAGGAGAGGGTCAGAACAACATTCCGATGACTGGAAAATTTACACACTTTACCAATAACATTAATTTATGTCGATTGATTTTCATTTAAGTTTTATGTCTATTATTTACAGCTGATCCATTCAATCCTATATGTGCATACGATATGTCCAATCTTCTCTGAGGTATAACTATATGTACGCCTATATACATATATACCACTTGCCTAAAGAAAATCCCGACCACTTAATACTCCTTAAATATGGAGGTCGCAAATCCAAGGTCCATTTAATACCTTACCCCGAAGCGGACCCTTTGTAACGTAATCGCTAGTCAATTGGTTCTAGCTACAAAGACCGATGACCCCTAGATATGGCTTTATAATATTATTATCATATGACTAACGTATCTTGAAGACTCATTTAAGGTTTAACTAGCTCACCTACAAAAAAACTAATTAATTAAACTTTGAGGTCCTTTTGTATCCCATATTGATTCTAGACTAGTGCGAAGCGAAATTCATCAGGGCATAATCCGAGTCTTTATTATCGGCTGCTCGAGATCGCTGGTGGTCATAGCCTATATGTCAGCCTTACTTTTAAATATCAATTCAATAACAATACTGACATAGCTCGCTGACCTTCAAAGTCGAAAACCCATTTAGATAACCTATTGTAAGTCAAGAAAAATTCTCATTTCAGTTACTTAATACCTCTTATCAAAAATAAAGTGGACCCCATTTTCCTAAAAAGCACTTAGCCATTTGATACTTCAAATCCAAGACCAACCCTTGGTATATTTCCCAACCTATAAACAACCGTGTATCCCTTTTTCATGGGTCCTTCGGTTGTGTAACCCCCCCTTTAAATTTATATTATATATGCAAATAATTTAATTAAGTTATATACGTTTTGAATTTTAAAATAAAGAAATGTTTGTAAATGAGACAACTAATTAATATCATTTGGAATACATATATATTTGTGTAGCAAATAAATTAGTGAGAGAAATTATGTAAAATCAATTAATAAGGAAGATTAATTGACGGTGTGTGTTTAAAAGGGAAATTAACATTCAATTAATTAGTAGAGGTGAATAATTGACAGAAACTGACAAGAAATGGAAATGTATTTTAGCAACTAATTGTTATGATTAGAAACATATATGTTAGTGTAAGAGAATAAAATGGAGGAAGATTAATTTATGCAAGTAATCAATTGTCAATTAATAAACATGGAGACTTATGGTAACATATATAATTAAGATTGCGATTCAAAATTCAATTGTAGCATATATGCATGCAATAATTATGGAAATAAAATAAATTAGTATGCATATATGTTACGAATTAATGCACTGCATATTAATTTGGTAAGAAATCACAGTGCAGGCAGGGTTTAATTGGATAGTAAATTAATTCTAGGTATATATAAAATCTATTAATTGGTTAATTAATAGGGGAATCCTATTTAAAAGAAACGTCACATTTAAAAATATACGTTTCCATTGATTGCGAGAGAGAAAGGGAAAGTGATTAATGAAAAGATTGTTGGGGAATTAATTTGAAATAAAAACGAATGCAGAAGAAAACATATTAATTTAATGCCCATAGACTGAGTGTACGCTTTAGATTTTAGGGTTTTATATATAATGGTTAGCACTGCCATTTTTCTATCTCTTCTATACTTTCTTAGTAACAAAATTTTAGATCTAATTCACACGAATTTAGATCTAAATGGAAAGAGAAAAAATTTAACTAGGGAATTAAGAATTGGTTCAAATTAGAAGGCTGTGTCAAAGTTAAAACCCTATATCTGAGTTTTATTTGCTGTTTCTAATCCAAATCTCTTCATTTCTCTTTCAAATATTATAAACCTGTAAATATATCGTTTGTAATTCCGGTTAGGAATTACAAGGGAGGTGAATATAGATGTTAGGGACAGATCTGAAATAAAAACATAGAGATTTGGAAATCTAGCAAGGTGAGTGGATTTAATTATATCTTTTACATTTACGATATTTTATCGTTAAGTTTCCTTTAATAATTTTATTCAATGTTTCAGTAATTAATTCTGTTAATTAGTTATGCTGAACTGTAAGAAATTTGCGGTTATTTACATCTAATTAGTAGTTATAATTTAGACAAAGTGCTAGTTTCTTTTTATCCTCTTTGTACGCAAATAATATAGTCAAGAAGAAAATTCGTGATTATGGATTAAATGGAAAAATATTAGATTAGATGTAAGATAATAAAAGTTGGAATAAAGCTAGATAAATGGAATTATGTAATAAATTACGCTAAAACAGGAACAATAAATTAATCTAATAACTTGATTTGGAGTAAATAACAGATTAATTGGTTGGTTTAGAAAATATGATACATTTCTGTAAATTAATATTTAAAAGATAACGATAAATGTAACTGCAAAAATAAAAGAAAGAAAAAAGGAACTAGTGTAAAATAGAGAAATCACTGTATTTTACACTATTGCAAGATAATAAAAGAAATACCTTGCAGTTACCAATTATTGTTTATAGTAGTATTTAGTATTGAATTATGGAAATAGATTTTAGTATAGCTTTCACGACCAACCAAATAAAATAGAATTACTTCCTAGAACAAAAGAAATTAAAGTAGAGTATGAAATGAATCAAATAAATTATTAGATAAGAAATTAAGGCTGTGTACAATAAATGAACCTAGGTCTATATTTATCGCACAGACTATAGAAAAGGACAGTTAGTATGATAAGTTAGTTATATAATAAAAGAGAATTTAAAAGAATTCTATATCGTAATAAAAGAAGACAGAGTAGAACATAAAATAAACACTTGTAATTATATATGGATTTTAAAAGAAATAAACATAAATTATGATTAAGTAAAAGAATAGAAAAACTTAATTGGGAACTTAGAATAAATAAGCAATGATAGTAAAGATAAATAGTAAAAGATTATTTTAGATTTCTATTAAATTAATAAGCAAATAGAACAAAAGATGCTTACTTAATAAACTTAAGACTTAAATTAAGTTAATAAGCAAGAAGTAGAAATACCAATAGCATTTCCTATTAGATCAATGGTGGTCTCACAATAGGCAGAAGTGGGACGAGGGCAAGAATATGCTAATTATGGTAAATAAGTAGCCAACAGATCAAGAAAAGTAAACTAAACGCAAATTAAAAGATTAGAATTAAGGTCTAATAAAAGAATTGAGATGCGTTTGGAGCAATCTAAAGGATGAAGCGCCTAACAAAGCAGTTCATCACGGATTTTACAAATGGAGAAGCACATCCAACTTAATATTTTTGGGCTTCATGAAAGTACGAGACTTCAGCGGGACGTGAGGATACTCTACGATGCCCCTTTGGATAGGACTAACGAAGCCGCACCTCTTGAGGAAGGTCTATAGGTGTTCCATCAAGAGAGTATGCATTGACTACATTTGCATTGTAGGCCTAACGAACAGACCTTTGTAGGCAGTCAGAAGGGCTTGGTACTCGGAGTGGGGTATTCATATGTCCAATACTTGTAAGTAAGTTTAAGGATAGTCGCATGCGGATATTGGCCAGCATCAAGACGAAGAGCGATTTTAGGAAAGACTAGAGTTAAACCAACAGACCAATGATCCTTTCACTATCAAGATATTGGATGGGGGCACCGCCAATTGGATGTTAGATTGTTTGCATTAAGGCACTACCACTTAACTCTTTAGAGGTCTTTTGATTTAGTTGAGGGGTGGCTGTTGTAATAACCCGGATTTCTGGGCATGGTCATTAATAATATAATTAGATTAAGTAGTAGGAATACTGAATTTATAAATTGAACAAATGAATCTGATCAAATAAATATTTATATTTGTAATTGTGTCGTATATATATACATAGATTTTAAACATAATTATTATATACAAGTTGGATTTGTATTTGTTTAAAAATATGTATAGGTAGAATTGATTTGAAATTTGATTTGAATTTGGGTATTTGAATTGAAATTCAAATATATATATATATATATATATCTTAAATTATTCTTTGATTTTATTTTATTGAGGATATAAATTGTTTGTATAATTTTGTCATAAAAAAAGTTATTTATATAAATTAGAATAGGTATTTATAAATTAGAAAATTTATTATAAAGGTAATTTATTAAGGAAGAAAAATATTTAACTAATTTGGATATTTATATAAAAGCTTTAAATAAATTTAAAAATAAATGAAAATACATAAACACACGTGTTAGCATATAAATTGGTAAAACATATATATATATATATATATAAACTAAATATAATTTATCATTCAAATTACAAATGTAAGTGTTTAAATCATGGGAGATAACAAGTGTAACAAATCTAGCATAAATTTCAACAAGTGTTACAATATGAACAAGTGGCAACTAACTTCTCTTTAAAAAATAAAAGAAAAGAAAAATAATATGTAAAGAAGAAACCAGGTTACATTCTCTTTCCAAAAATAAACTGAGAAATTTTTTTTAAAAAAAAACTCAAAAGCATACAAATCAGCTCAGTTTTAAGAATTTGAGCAAGTAGATTCAAGATCAGAGAAACAAATCAGCAAGCCTGGGAAACAAAACCCGAGATGATGGAAATCAAAATAAAACAAGTTGAATCAAGCTTCAGTTCATTCCGATCAATCCATAAAGTTCCAGGAAATGATCCGTTTTCTGTTTTTCTAGAACAAGGTGAGTAAACACTTCTATTTTTTTTCTGGAGTTAACTGAATTGCATGTGATGGTTTTGAATTGCCTCAAATATTTTTTTTAGTTTGTATTTATCTGGATATGCATGCATATATATGCATGTCAGGTGTTTGATTTTATATGCATCCTGTACTCTGATCTAGGCAGTGATGTTTGTTTTCAAAAATTTCCAACTCCAAAACAAACAAATTTTTGATCTCAATGTATAAATGAAGTTTGTTTGTTAATGAATAGAGATGTTTTTAAGAGTAATTCTGGGATTTTAAATTTAGCAAATGAGTTTAAAATTAGGGATAACAGTGGAAATTTCTTTTACTGGTTAAAATCAACTATCTTAATTATGAATTCGAATTATGGAAATGGATTCATGAGGGGAAATCACGAATTTTAATCTTCATTTCATGATTTTTAGTTTATTAATTCTTGTGTAACCTTGGATTGTTCGAATTGGACATTTTTGTGTTTTGCCGTTGATCGGCAATGACTTGGAGATCGTACTTTGGGTTGGAGGTGGCTAGTGAACAGGGGTCAAGGGAAAAATGGTCAGGAAGATTATCAGTCGCCCTGGAGATGAGGCGGAGGCAGATTAGGGTTTAAGGAATCTTTTGGGTTCGATGAGTTGTCGAGTTCATCGCGATGGAGGGGGTGGACCGGACTTGGTCAGAGAGGGTGGGTTTGTGCGTGAGACTTCGGCGTATGGTAGGATGGTGTATCAGGGTCTTAGGCGACCTGAGACGGCGGCAAGGGGAAGTTTTCCGATGAGAAATGTTGATTTTATTTTGACGACTAGCTCGATTTCGAGCTGTTGAGAATTATTGATTTCTGGGTTGCCCAACGTCTCGCCGATGACGTCGCCGACATGAGGACGGTAGCGGAGCCGGTCAGAGGTGACTGGAGTGATTGTGCACATGCACAAGATGGTGGCGTATCTGGTATGGAAGTGGTCGTGATTAGCTTCGGGGAAGGAAGGGGTATTCGCGGGGTTTCTCTCGAGTTCGATAGGTAGTATTAAGTATTGGGGTCGGAAAGGTTTGGTTTCTCTGGCTCGTGTTGCCGATCGAGTTTTACTGGGTTGGAGCTCGGGTTATTTTGATCTAACATCTAGTTCTTAACATATAAAGGAAGATAATTAAACAAGTTTATTTTATAAGCTAGTATAATTAAAGTTCTCAAGCCAATATCAAGATAATTGGTTAGTCAAATGATCGTATAATTTAATTTGTTTGATTTGATACATATATTTCCAAGTTGTTGTTTAAAGTAACTTGTTTTAATCATGAAATTAATCCCTAGAATGATTCTCAAATAAGAACAATAATGTAATTAAATATTTGATGATTATTTCAAAACTTTTCGTAAATAATTCCTTTTTATTATAAATGTTTCTTTAACCTTTAATTAAGTAAAGAAATGATTGTTAACTATGTTGTTAAGTTAAACTTTAAGACAGTTTAAAACTTAATTTTTTATATATAAAATTAAGTATTAATTGAAGGATAAATGTTTAATTTATGAGATTTGAAATTTATAAAGGTTAAATACTTAGAAAAAGGTAATTAAGGATTAAATTACGTGGTATAATTTATTTAGGAATTAATTAATTTAGATAAGAAATCACAGTAGGGTTAACAACTGTAATGATTAATTAAATATGGTTAATGAAAGTGATTAAATAAGGATCGTTAATTAATGTAATTAATGAAATAATTAATTAAAAGTTAATTACTGAAAATGATGAAGGTTAATGGTAATTACTTAATAAAGTAATTAATTACTTGAGTAATTAATTAAGTTAATGTGATTAATTTGAATCAATAAATTGAGTTTAATTAAAGAGGATTTCTTAATAACGGGTTAAGTATAATTGCTTAATATAATCAATAAAATGTAATTACTTAGCGAAGTAATTAATGATTAATTACTGGATGTAATTAATTATAAAGTGAATTACATAATGGATGGTAACTAAAGGATAATTACTCAAGAGAAGTAATTAAGTGATAATTACTCGGTGTAATTAAGGATTTATTAAGTAATCTAGAGGATAAATAATTAATGTGGGTAATTAAGAATAATTAATGAATAGATGGGTTAATCAAGACTGATTAATGAATGTGGTAAATTTATCAAAGGCTTATTTCTAAATGTAATTAGAGAATATAATTAGGGAATGGATAATTAATGGTTTGTAATTAATTTTTGTTAATTAAGCAAGATTAAAAGAAATTTAAGTATTTAATTTGATTTAATTAAGAATGGGTGACCAATAAATCTTGCTTATGAATGATTGATTGATATTTCTAATATGAAATGTTTGTGATATGAAATGGTTGTCTTGAACAGTGATTATGTGGTTATCTGACGGTGATAAATTGCTGTGTAAAAGTGACATCTTGTGATTAGAGATTAAATTGGGTTGCACCTGAATAGTGTGGGTTAAGTTGGTATGGAATTCGAAGAGACCGGAATCGGGTATTAGTAAATACCCGAAACCACTTCGATTTGTAATCTATAAAAAACTATATTCAGTTTTGATATGTGAAATCAATATACTGGAATGACATGATTTAAGTGAACTGGACCATTTAATCTATGTTTGGTACATAGAAATGGATGTGTGGAATAAGTGATGTCTATAATAACTTGTGAAGTTTGAAATTGATACAAGTTACCCGAGTTTTCCTTTAAACTTAGCATTTCAATTATATGGGTTTACTCACGCTGGTTTCCAGCCTGACCCAGGTGTTACTTTGGTGTAATGCTCGGGTCAGACCGAGTATTACAGATTTTCAGGTAAGGACGTTCTGGAGCTCAGGAGGCGAGCTAGATGGCAGAAACATATGAGGAGTTTCGCTGTATTTATCTGGAATAAGTTAATTTTAACTGTCTGGTATTTGTGAAATGATGTAACTCTGATATATAAAGATATAAGTGTAATGATATAGTTCTTCTTGTAAAACTATTATTTATGTGATATTATATTTTATCCGCTGTGAATGTGAGATTGTGTGTTTCTTTTCTGTTCTTCTTCTATCTCTTTCTTCTTTCTTGTTCTTCTTTTCTTAACTATCTGGAAATTTCGGGATCGAAATTTTCGGGTCGTTACATTTGGTATAAGAGCAGAAGGTTAAGCGAGAACCTTGGCTCTGGTGGGATTACTCATTGAGGTTAGGGTAAGTGGTACCCTAGAATGAGTTGAGTGTTTATATATATATATATATATATATATATATATATATATATATATATATATGAGAGAGCATACTTGTTATTTTCTTATATAAAGATTTTAGAAGATTTTATATAAGAATATATTTTGATATATAAAGCAATATATCTTTCTAACAAATAGTAAATGAATTGGTTGTTAAATTATTAAGTTAAATTAAGAAGTAATAGAAATACAACCAAACTGAAATTAAATCTTGAATTTGCGAAAGAGTTCAGGATAAGGATAATCGGTTAATTTATGTAATTAATTAAACTTTATTTAATGAGATTAATTAATGGATAATAATTGGAAATGATAAATAAAGAGGGGTTACTTAATGAAGTAACTAGAGGCAAGTAATTTAAGGGACAATTACTTAATGACGGTAATTAAGAAATAAGTTAATTATCGAATGTGATTAATTAATGATGTAAATAATTTAAAGAAATAACAAATAATATTATTTAATGCATTTGAATGAAATGGTCCTATTTCAAACAAGAGTTGTTTGAAAATTTTAAAGAGAATTTGTTTTGAATTTAAACCAAAGGTGGTTTAAATTTTAAAATTTGGCTTGGTAAGCCAAGAAGTAAATACGAATATGTGTGGATATACTTAAATATTAAAGTTAGTTTGAAATAAACTCTAAGTTTTAAATTTGGAATAAGATATGACACCCAAAGTGATAAGTTTTTGAACTTAATAAGTGGGAAGATTATTTATGAGAAGTTCAAAATTTGAGATGGAAGTTCAAACTGGGTAAGGTTGATTGGATAAAGTTAATTGAGTTTAACTTAGGAAAAGTTAAATATGTTGGGATGTTTGATTTGTAAATTTTAAGATGAAATTAAGATTTAACTTGGGAAGTTAAATGGGTGATTGTAATTGAGAGTGTGAATGATCTCTAATTTGGTTTGAGATCTAGAAATTAAAAATGAATGGATGTTTTAAAATAAATTGGATGATATCATCCTATTGTTATTAATAATCTTTAAATTATGAATTGGATTTGTTTGAATGAAGTGAAGTGTGGTAATATATCCGTTATAGAGATAATTTAAAATGGAATTTTGAGAATTTGACTCGAAATTAAATTGTTTAAAAGCTTTTAATAAAGGTTAACTTGGTTTAAAGAGTTAAACCAACCTTAGTAAATTTAACTTGAATTTATATAATTCGAGATGGTTTAAATCTGGAATTTGAATTGAAATTAGTTCAAATTGAATTTGATTTGAAGTAATTGAAATTGTGATTGAGGATGTATGAGTATAAGATTCAAATGGAAAATTTGAATTGGATTAATTGGAAATAATTTGAAATTTGAGGTGGGTTCAATTTGAAATTAGTCCAAATTTATTTGAATAATTTGGAATTTTAATTAAAATTTAATAATTTTAAATTCAAATGGAATTTGAATTAAATTTTGGAGAAAATCAAGAATAATTCAACTTGATTTGGAAATGGAGTTTGAAATTGGGATTAATTCAACCTGGGGTTGAAATGAATTGAAATTGGAACAAGTTCAATTAAAATTTATTTGAATTAGTAGAATTTGAGATCAAGGTTGAATAAAGTTAAATTTGGAAAGAAACTAAGGTTAATTCAACTTGAATTGGGATTGAATCAATTTCAATGGGAATTGAAGTTATTTAAATTGGAATTGGGTCAATTTAAATGGTAGAGGAAATTTAAATTGAATCGATGAGAATGGAGGTTGGGGAGAGAACAGTTTTGACTCTGGACTATTTTTAATATAAATTGTTTTAATATAAACCTATTTTTCCAAACTATTTATTATATATACAACCTTTCTTTTATAAGCCAAACTATCTTATATTTGTTTTACAATTATTTTTGAAACTGTTTAATAATTTTCCGACTATTTTATAAACTAATTACTATATTTCAACTATTTTACAAGACTAATTACTATCTTACTATTATTTTGAAATTATCTAAAATTTCTATAATTATTTTAACTATTTTCTAACTATTTTACACCTATTTTACAAACTAGTAATTATTTTCCAACTACTTACCTATTTTTAAAATTACAAGTTATTTTCTAAATAAACTGGTCGGAGCTCAAACTATTATTGGTTGAATACCCAATCGAGATAAAACAGAGGTGATAATCCAAATGGGTTTGAGGCAGTTGTGAATAAGTGAATGAAAATTAAAGTAATGTGAATAGAAATAGAATTGATTTGGCTAATAACCAATAAAAATAAATACGTAGGGTGTACGTATGCTATTCTATTCGCATAGTGATTTGATCCAGATTCGAGCACAAAATTTCGAGATAGTTTTATCGATCCGAGTGGGATTTTTCACTCGATTTTCGACGGCGAACCTGGATATGGATTGTTGATTGGTTCTGGATATTCTCTATCATAATTAGACTATGCAAGGAGAATGACGGTTTCTGATCAAGAAACCAGATCTGTGTCCGCACTAGGAAGTCGGGTGGACGATATTAGTTCGGAAGTGATATTGTGTGATCGAATGAGCGATCTGATTGGTATAGCGTACGAATGATATGTGTACATCGTACGAATTTGAATGAAATTGATATTGAAAAGAGTAATCAAATTTGAATATTTGATTTTGGATAAATAAAGTTATATATCTTGGTTATATAAGATAAAACTCCCCTTGATGAATCTTTTGCCAGAAGAAAAGGGTTTTTGGAAATGTTTGAAGTATAAAAGGAGTTTTATACAAGTTTGAAATGATCCAAAATTTTAAAAAGATTTTATACATCTAAATATATATATATAAAGGATCATATGAGGATTTTGGAAAAAGGTTTTGGGGACCTTTGGGTTTGGAAAGTCTTTTGATTTCTAGGTAAAATCAATATTGAATTTGGAAAGCCTAGTTTGAGAATTATCAATTTTGGGATAATCGATTTGTGTAAAGGAGCTTTGAATTGAGATCATACTAGGTGTGTGATTTGAAGATACTATATGTGTATAGTATAAAATGTTTTGATGATAGCTCTGGGGAAAATGGCGCTCCCTTGAAATGAACTTCTCAGGAGTACCATTGGGTGGTGTTGCCTTGAGCCCCAAGGGGGGGTTCTAAAGTTGATCCTGTGAGGAGTCCGGACAAAACTAGCTTCTGGGGATCTTGTGTAGAGGTTACCATAGCGAAAGTCGTGTGTGTCGCTGAGAGCCAAGGTCTATGTTTGATTTTATATCGGTAAACTGCGACCTATGGTATAACATAGCGAAAGTCGTGTGTGCCGCTGAGAGCCAACAGTCTGTGTTTGATTTTATATCGGCAGACTGCGACCTATGTAGAAGTGGAGAGATTTCATTTCGACACGAAAATCAGAGGCCGCTGAGAGCCTGCAGTTACATGGACTTTTGCTATGACGGTAACGTAACCCTGGATGTAACTGTGATCTGTTGTGTGGGTTCCATGGCGTAATTGAGAGGCCGCGGAGAGCCTGCAGTTACATGGACTTTTGTTGCAACGACAACGTAACCCTGGAATGTAACTGTGACCATGGATGGGGGTGATGATTTCCAGAGCATTCTCACCAAAGATATATCCTCTATTTTCAAAAACCGTTTTCTATATTTTCAATAAAATTATTTTCAAAGTATTTTCAGTAGGTGTTGAAATTGGGTCTGCTAAGTACTTATAGATTTTCAGTCCTACGCCTGATCAACGTATGACCAAATTTCTGTAAGAACGAAGTTGGACTTGTGAAAACATCGAGTTATAAAAGTACTTTTATAAAACTATTTTGGTAATATTATATAGATTTAAAAAAAATATTTTAAAGTAATCAAAGAGAAATTTTTCTGATAATAATCATTATATATATATATATATTCTGACTTCGTTCATTTTCGAGGACGAAAAGATTCTAAGGGGGGAGGAATGTAATAACCCGGATTTCTGGGCATGGTCATTAATAATATAATTGGATTAAGTAGTAGGAATACTGAATTTATAAATTGAACAAATGAATCTGATCAAATAAATATTTATATTTGTAATTGTGTCGTATATATATACATAGATTTTAAACATAATTATTATATACAAGTTGGATTTGTATTTGTTTAAAAATATGTATAGGTAGAATTGATTTGAAATTTGATTTGAATTTGGGTATTTGAATTGAAATTCAAAGGTAGATATAGATATATATCCTAAATTATTCTTTGATTTTATTTTATTGAGAATATAAATTGTTTGTATAATTTTGTCATAAAAAAAGTTATTTATATAAATTAGAATAGGTATTAATAAATTAGAAAATTTATTATAAAGGTAATTTATTAAGGAAGAAAAATATTTAACTAATTTGGATATCTATATAAAAGCTTTAAATAAATTTAAAAATAAATGAAAATACATAAACACATGTGTTAGCATATAAATTGGTAAAACATATACATATATATAAACTAAATATAATTTATCATTCAAATTACAAATGTAAGTGTTTAAATCATGGGAGATAACAAGTGTAACAAATCTAGCATAAATTTTAACAAGTGTTACAATATGAACAAGTGGCAACTAACTTCTCTTTAAAAAATAAAAGAAAAGAAAAATAATATATAAAGAAGAAACCAGGTTACATTCTCTTTCCAAACATAAACTGAGAAAAAAAAATTAAAAAAAAAACTCAAAAGCATACAAAGTAACTCAGTTTTAAGAATCTGAGCAACTAGATTCAAGATCAGAGAAACAAATCAGCAAGCCTGGGAAACAAAACCCGAGATGATGGAAATCAAAATAAAACAAGTTGAATCAAGCTTCAGTTCATTCCGATCAATCCATAAAGTTACAGGAAATGATCTGTTTTCTGCTTTTCTAGAACAAGGTGAGTAAACACTTTCTGTTTTTTTCTTCTGGATTTAACTGAATTGCATGTGATGGTTTTGAATTGCCTCAAATATATTTTTTAGTTTGTATTTATCTGGATGTGCATGTATATATATGCATGTCAGGTGTTTGATTTTATATGCATCCTGTACTCTGATCTAGGCAGTGATGTTTGTTTTCAAAAATTTCCAACTCCAAATCAAACAAATTTTTGATCTCGATGTATAAATGAAGTTTGTTTGTTAATGAATAGAGATGTTTTTAAGAGTAATTCCAGGATTTTAAATTTAGCAAATGAGTTTAAAATTAGGGATAACAGTGGAAATTTCTTTTACTGGTTAAAATCAACTATCTTAATTACAAATTCGAATTATGGAAATGGATTCAAAAGGGGAAATCACGAATTTTAATCTTCATTTCGTGATTTTTAGTTTATTAATTCTCGTGTAATCTTGGATTGTTCGAATTGGACATTTTTGTGTCTTGCCGTTGATCGGCAATGACTTGGAGATCGTACTTTGGGTTGGAGGTGGCTAGTGAACTAGGGGTCAAGGGAAAAATGATCAGGAAGATTATTAGTCGCCCCGGCGACGGGGCGGAGGCAGATTAGGGTTTAAGGAATCTTTTGGGTTCGATGAGTTGTCGAGTTCATCGCGATGGAGGGGGTGGACCGGACTTGGTTAGAGAGGGTGGGTTTATGCGTGAGACTTCGGCGTATGGTAGGATGGTGTATCAGGGTCTCAGGTGACCTGAGACGGCGGCAAGGGGAAGTTTTCCAATGAGCAATGTTGATTTTATTGTGATGATTAGCTCGATTTCGAGCTGTTGAGAATTATTGATTTCTGGGTTGCCCAACGTCTCGCCGATGACGTCACCGACATGAGGACGGTAGCGGAGCCGGTCAGAGGTGACTGGAGTGATTGTGCACATGCACAAGATGGTGGCGTATCTGGTATGGAAATGGTCGTGATTAGCTTCGGGGAAGGAAGGGGTATTCGCGGGGTTTCTCTCGAGTTCGATAGGTAGTATTAAGTATTGGGGTCGGAAAGGTTTGGTTTCTCTGGCTCGTGTTGCCGATCGAGTTTTACTGGGTTGGAGCTCGGGTTATTTCGATCTAACATCTGGTTCTTAACATATAAAGGAAGATAATTAAACAAGTTTATTTTAAAAGCTAGTATAATTAAAGTTCTCAAGCCAATATGAAGATAATTGGTTAGTCAAATGATCGTATAATTTAATTTGTTTGATTTGATACATATATTTCCAAGTTGTTGTTTAAAGTAACTTGTTTTAATTATGAAATTAATCCCTAGAATGATTCTCAAATAAGAACAATAATGTAATTAAATATTTGATGATTATTTCAAAACTTTTCGTAAATAATTCCTTTATATTATAAATGTTTCTTTAACCTTTAATTAAGTAAAGAAATGATTGTTAACTTATGTTGTTAAATTAAACTTTAAGACAGTTTAAAACTTAATTTTTTATATATAAAATTAAGTTAAAGGATAAATGTTTAATTTATGAGATTTGAAATTTATAAAGGTTAAATACTTAGAAAAAGGTAATTAAGGATTAAATTACGTGGTATAATTTATTTAGGAATTAATTAATTTAGATAAGAAATCACAGTAGGGTTAATTACTGTAATGATTAATTAAATATGGTTAATGGAGGTGATTAAATAAGGATCGTTAATTAATGTAATTAATGAAATAATTAATTAAAAGTTAATTGCTGAAAATGATGAAGGTTAATGGTAATTACTTAATAAAGTAATTAATTACATGAGTAATTAATTAAGTTAATGTGATTAATTTGAATCAATAAATTGAGTTTAATTAAAGAGGATTTCTTAATAACGGGTTAAGTATAATTGCTTAATATAATCAATAAAATGTAATTACTTAGCGAAGTAATTAATGATTAATTACTGGATGTAATTAATTATAAAGTGAATTACATAATGGATGGTAACTTAAGGATAATTACTCAAGGGAAGTAATTAAGTGATAATTACTCGGTGTAATTAAGGATTTATTAAGTAATCTAGAGGATAAATAATTAATGTGGGTAATTAAGAATAATTAATGAATAGATGGGTTAATCAAGACTGATTAATGAATGTGGTAAATTTATCAAAGGCTAATTTCTAAATGTAATTAGAGAATATAATTAGGGAATGAATAATTAATGGTTTGTAATTAATTTTTGTTAAGTAAGCAAGATTAAAAGAAATTTAAGTATTTAATTTGATTTAATTAGGAATGGGTGACCAATAAATCTTGCTTATGAATGATTGATTGATATTTCTGATATGAAATGTTTGTGATATGAAATGGTTGTCTTGAACAGTGATTATGTGGTTATCTGACGGTGATAAATTGCTGTGTAAAAGTGGCCTCTTGTGATTAGAGATTAAATTGGGTTGCACCTGAATAGTGTGGGTTAAGTTGGTATGGAATTCGAAGAGACCGGAATCGGGTATTAGTAAATACCCGAAACCACTTCGATTTGTAATCTATAAAAAACTCTATTCAGTTTTGATATGTGAAATCAATATACTGGAATGATATGATTTAAGTGAACTGGACCATTTAATCTAAGTGTGGTACATAGAAATGGATGTGTGGAATAAGTGATGTCTATAATAACTTGTGAAGTTTGAAATTGATACAAGTTACCCGGGTTTTCCTTTAAACTTAGCATTTCAATTATATGGGTTTACTCACGCTGTTTTCCAGCCTGACCCGGGTGTTACTTTGGCGTAATGCTTGAGTTAGACCGAGTATTACAGATTTTCAGGTAAGGACGTTCTGGAGCTCAGGAGGCGAGCTAGATGGCAGAAACGTATGAGGAGTTTCGCTGTATTTATCTGGAACAAGTTAATTTTAACTGTCTGGTATTTGTGAAATGATGTAACTCTGATATATAAAGATATAAGTGTAATGATATAGTTCTTCTTGTAAAACTATTATTTATGTGATATTATATTTTATCCGCTGCGAATGTGAGATTGTGTGTTTCTTTTCTGTTCTTCTTCTATCTCTTTCTTCTTTCTTTTTCTTCTTTTCTTAACTATCTGGAAATTTCGGGATCGAAATTTTCGGGTCGTTACAGCTGTTGGGGCCATAGCCACGATGAGAAAAGAGACAGACCAACTAGAATATCTGTATTGTAGGTCTAACAAAGCAGTCCTTCACAGGTATAGAAAATCTCCGACTGAATTCCGTACAATGTAGACTTTGTTGGCGGGCTTAAGATAGTAGACAAAATGATTACATTGTCCTCAACGTATGCACTGGGTGGTACATTGTGGATGTCCGAGCACTGGCATAGACTAGTGCGGACGCGATTTACGTTTTCGTAGTAAGTAGTGGATCACTATATTGTAGGACTTACGAAGCAGTCCTTTACAGATATAGTTATGGAACACTCTCGAAGAAAGACGATAGAGCCCTTTTAGATGAGGATACGGAAGGTTCCATGGGTGGTACCTAGGACCAATATGGTCATTGGGCATATAGCTACATATATGTATATATTAGTTATTAGGTTTTAATCTACTATGGAGTATATGGGCACGGTTCACGAACAAAGGCGAGAGTATTGTTACCTAATGAACCTAATATAAGAGTAAATAGAAATAAAAAGATATATGTAGAATTAAACCTAGAAGTATATAATTTATTCATTCATCAGAACTTTTATTCTGACGCCCCCTCATAACATCCTACAGGTTATGCAGATGGCAAAGACTTCTCAGCTTTATGACACTTGCTTAGAAAGTGTTATTATTTGGGTGAGTGTTTACTTACTATTATATTTTAGTCAATCCCGTTGTAAGATAAATTATCGATCTCTGATGTATTTGTCTTTGCCTATTTGAAAGATAGCAGATACCCAACTCGGGCTACAGTGGGCTTGGGTTTTAGTATTTTTGTGAAATTTTCAAACTACTGGAATTCGGGTTGTTAGATTTGGCATTAGAGCCTAGGTTTTGGATTCCTAGGTAGATGTGAGTGAACATATTTGTATTTTTGAATAAAATATAAATATATTATGTACTAAAATCGAAATAGTTCCTAACCACAGATTTTAACATATGGAAAGTTTTTAGAAGTATATTTATGCATGGTTTGCTAGTTGGGTTTGGGATGACCTAAGTATGTAAAGCCCCATGTTATTACCGAATTATAGCATACAAATAAACCATGTTTTGAGAGAAGATTGGTATCGATAAGTTATAGAAAGTGGAGAAGCTCCCTAGGAAGAGTGTTTTCATTTTAAAAGAAATAGGAGGTTTTAGTAAGAAGAAAATCCACTTTATGTCTAGCCCAATAAAATGAAACTTTTGAAATTGAAAAGTTGAAAAATATAATTGTTAATATATTTGAGGAAGTAAATATTGGGTTTTTGAAAAAAAAGTGGTATGAAATTTAAATTGGTTTTATATGATGTAAATTTTGTTAAAAGTGAAATTAGTTTTGAAGAATTATAGAGCATGTATAGCTCGCTAGTTTCTTGTAGGTGAACAAAGATTTAAATATAAAAACCTAGAGTGTGTTAAGTATCGAAAACATAGGTTACAAAAAGGATTACTTTTCTAGCTTTTAAATCAACTAAAAATGAGACCTTTGCTTCATTTAAAATTACAGATAATCATCCATTTTCTTTTATTGAAATAGACAACGCAAACTACGGGGAATAACATTTGTACTTTACACATCCCTTTCATTTTTGGTATATTCCTTACTATTTCAAATGGTGCACTTTTTATACATTTGTGGAATTGGATAATTTATGAAAATTACGGAGAAAGAGATACAACTAAATTGTATCCCGCTCCCAATAAATTAAAACATCTAAATTCACATCCTAATTCAAATTTGGGCAAACTAAACTAATACCAACATTTTACAACCCAACTGTAAATTTGAAATAAACTTTACAACTTTATCAATATTCAGCTTTAACAAATTTAGGGACTAATTTCTAAATTTTCAGATTATGCTGTAGATGTCATTCATATTCCAATTACATATCTTATAGAATATGTAGGTGATATTCTTATACGTTCGCTTCAGGCCTACAACTCATCAGATGTTATATAGGCATAGTAAATAAATAAAATTCAACGGTATAAATTTCAATGTTATAAATAAATTATATAATTTCCCACTCACCTTTCAAGCTTTCTAAATCTCCAAGTCTGAATTCATCCCTTTAACTTGACTTCTTTTCCTTCCCTTCAAAAATAATATGATATAAATTTATACATACCATTAGAATTACAGATCTGAGAAGATATTTGAGATTAAGAGGAATGTATAGTTTAATTATGAAATTTACCTTTTTCTGCAGTATCGATTCGCTTCTCCTCTTCAATTTTCTACCTTTCTCCCATTATATATACATATAATATAATATTTTATAATTTTAATAGAAATAGCAGAGAAAGAAAATGGTAGTGCTTTGCTGTTTTGATCAAAAAATATAAGAAGAGAAGTGAGGGGTTAAACATGTATTTATAGGCACTCGAATCAATTGTATCTGTTATATTTTTAAAATAAAAAAATCTGAGCCGTTCATCCAAGGTTTAAATCTAGCCGCTACCTTTATCACATGTAGGCCGCTCCCTATAAGCATTTGATTGCTAGCAATCGACTGCCCAAGTAAGGGGTCGATTGGTGGGGTCCACGCTATTAATATTTTTGATTTCCTTTTTCTCATTTTAAATTATTTTCGCTTTGAATATTTCAAACACTAATAGTTTCTTCATTTGAGCTCCGATTGCAAAACTCCAAATATGAAAGTTGCTCAGAAAACCCCCACAAACACAATAGTGCTAGTTTCGTGGTCGAATTCTGAAATTTTCTCAAATTCCTTTTTTTAGTCTTATTGATTATATATTATTTACCATTAGTTTTGCGGGGTGTTACAAAGACAGCTACAACTCTTTCCATCAAGGCACCAAAGCGTCCAAGCCGACCTAGGTTTAGAACTACAAGACCAAGATGAAGAAGAAATCCTCCATCCCCAACTGGCCTATTAGCGTAACAACGATGGTCAATCACCACTGGAGCCATGGCCATCACGCACAAGCCCAAGCCAAGCCAAGATCTTCCTCGAGAGGGAGGTTCCATATGATTGTTTGAAATACTATCAACAAGTGGCAGTCCGGCATCGAGAAAGCTTTCTCATTTCTTAAGATGCCAAACAAGTTTGATGAAAGGACATACACACAAAGAAGTTTGGAAAGGAGATATATAATGAAGCTAATTGCTTATTATCAATGAAGAAGTGCAAAAGATTCATAGGCTATGAAGAATTTTCGTTTGGAAAGATTTTGCGAGTACAAGAAAGATAAGAAGGGGTATTTATATACCCACGCCTTAAATCGTGTGCATTGTTTCGAAAGGAAAAAAGAATCACAACCATTAAGAAGAGATTGAGATAATGCCAACTTATGCATATAGGAGATGCAACACACCTCTGCAACATTTGGAAAAACGAACCGTCACAACCAATAGCACGAAGCCACATGGATAGCACATTAAATCTTTGTAGGGCCATCAATTGGTAGGATTTTCATCATTTGACAAGGCTATACCTGCTCGCGGATATGGACTTGGGAGAAAAATGTTGCTCAATTTTTTCGCAAGTAATTAGTAGGTCAGTTTAAAGTAGTCTAACCTAGTCAAAACCTGCTCAACTACTTTACAACTAGCCGGCATAAGCCAACCCAAGTCCATGATGGTCTCAAACCATCCCTTATATCCAGCAAGGCACCATGATGAGGCATGATCGCCTCGTCTTTAAGCGCCTATCACATGTAAGAAAGGTTTGGGCCTGACCGATCATCATGACTATCGACTTTCCTATGTCAATCTACTTCCAGCACAATTCCAGGTCAGCATGTTAGCCCGACGTCACTCTAATTGATGGCCAGCACCTCTTTAAAGACCCAAAATTTTGAAGGCTTTATATTTAAATATCGGAATTATTTAAATAATTGAATCTTGGATTTAATGTAATAAATTGACTTAATAAGCTTATTTAAATTCTTTTTAAATAATATGTGAAATTATCATTTTGTTGGATAGTCTTGGATTTTGATGAAATCAGTGTTGTTTAATCCGGAATAATGAGTTGTTGTAGGCCGATGAGTTTCGTGATGATGGAATGTGATGTATGGTTGTGTGAGCTCGATTAATTAAGAGGATTAAAATATAATATATATTTTCCTATATAAGAACCACAACACTTAAATCCTCTTCATTTTTTCTTCTCAAAATCAGCTGACACCATTTTCTGCATTTAATTAATTAAATCCAAAGCCAAAGGCCATAATATTCAACGATTTCGGATTTGTTGAAATCATGTGAGTGTGTGCTTCAAATCTATGTAAGGTTTGTAGGGTGTGGTGACTGTTAGTGATGTTCGAGTTTTAATGGCCAAACTAAGGTTGAGGCAGGGAGGTGATGAAGGAGGATTTAGGTGAATTGGAAGAATTGGTTGGTTTCTCTTGGCAGCAAGCTTTTCTCGTACTGGGGTTGGGGCCATGATTTAATAGGGGATATCATAGAGGAAATAGATGGCACGGTTGAGCTCGTGTTGGTGAAAGGAGTGTTTTGGCAAAGGTCAGTGGTGCTTTGGTGTGGCAAGGCAAATCATGACACGGGGATGGTCGAATTAGGGCAACGATCAAAATTTTGAAGAGTTGATCTAGCTTCAGGTAGTTGCATAAGGGAAATTGCTTTTGAGCAGAGCGATGTGATGGCACTGTCCCTTCATCGAACGTTGGACCGGATAGGGAGATTGGGGAAAGGAGCATGCACGGCTTAGGTGTGTATCATCTTGCATGTATAGGAAGTATATTAAGAAGGGCGAAGATGGATTTGGTGAGCAAGTGAAGGGATTAGTGATTAAAGTAAATTAATTAATTAAGTTTTAATCTCAATTTCTTATGAAATCGATAACTTATGCATAGAAGGTCCAATCCTGACGTCATTTTAGCCATTGCACTCGTAGTTAGATTCTCTATGCCTTGGATTGGTTTAGGCTTGGGTGAGTGTAACGATCCGTTATTTCACAACTACGAAAGTAAGATATTTTATTAATTTTAAATTTAAAAAGGTTTAGAACTTAAGTAAGTATGTTGTAAATAAAGAATAAGGATGGAAAAATTATTTATCTTATACTTAATAATGAAAAAATAAAGATTTTGATTTTCATCACAAAATGGCCAAAAGTTAAGTTTTGTTAAAAATGAATAAATGCTTAAATAAATAGTTTTAAATATTTATTTGAAAGGTAAAATTATATCAAAATCACTTAATAATGATAATAGAAGTATGATAAAGGTTTGGAAAATACACCTATGATCGTTTTACAAAAATATTTTAACCTTGTTACATTTTGTCAAATGCAAGTCGTATTTCAATAAATTGATATTAGCACTAATGATATCGGGTTTTAACCAAAGTAGACTTGTTTTTATTTATTAAATGTAATAGGAAGTTCATTTTCTAAGTTTGTTTACATAAACGAATGGTTAAAAGGAAACGTTAAATTTTGACTGTAAAATATATCAATAAAAACATTGTTTTTGACTAAAATAAGTTGTCGCTACACTGTTGCAACATGATATGGTTCCTAATACACATATATACATATGTACACATTTACAATGTACAAATACATATACATTTACCATATAAAACAAGAATTCATTTTGATTTAAATTAAGTTTAATAAATGATTCGACAATTTTAAATTTAAATAAAACTTTACAAACATCATCATATCATTTATATCATATCTCCTTAATGAAAGTTATGTGTTTACATGGAAACCATGCAAATTTATATCTCTAAATATTAGTAAGTAATAAAATAGTGACATCTCTTATTAATAAACATATACACTTCTTATAACATCATTCCTAGCATTAAATGCACATCCTAATATGTTAACAAGTGTTATGCAAATCAAATCAAGAAAAAAGTCTTCTTTTTAAAATACAAAATTTAAGAGAAAAAAGTAATCATTCTATAAATACACATCACATTAATGTGCTATCATATCCTTCTGTAAATACATGTACTTAAGGGTTTAATCAAGGATTTAAAAATGGAAATAAAATACAAAAGTAGAGAAGGCTAAAATGGTCATTAGCCAAGGATGCTTCATGTATAAATAGAGGTCATAACCTTCACTTCCTCACAACAATTCACTTCCCATTTCTTCCATTATTTTCCACTTCCTTAAAGCTCTTCTTCTTTATTATCTTCCTCCACCTCCAACAACCCTCCATCCAAACCCACACCCGAACCCTACCATTACACACACCCCCCTACACGGTCAAGTACCCTTCCACCAATCCATACCCACCCCCCTAGACTCACACCCAAGCCGTACCCTCCTCCCTAGGCCACACACCTCCCGAACAGAGCATACACCCCCTCTCAAAGCTCCTACACCCAAAAAAAGAAGGAAAATAAACAAAGGCAATAGTTCGTGACATTCGCAGAGGAGCACGCTAGCTCATAGAAAAGTTTGATGGAGTGGAAATGAAGGCGAGAACTGCTTTTTAAATCATTTTTTGTTATGTTATAATAATCATTATTATCCCGTTTATACATTATGTTAATTGCCACCATTGATAATATGGACATTTGGTTGAAATGAATGTTTGAACGCGTTGGTTGGATAGTTGAGTTGTGATAATATACTTAATAAATGTTAATCACTATGCTATGGAAATGGATGTTATTGTTATTGATGAATATTGAAAGAGATTGTGCTCATTTTTGATTAAGTAATCCCTTTTGTTATAAGTGACCAATTTTATAAATATGGTATATGTTTGAATTATTAAGCCTATATTTGAATAATGAAATTGAAATTGGTTTTGAATTGAAATTGGTTTTGAAATTGAAATCGAAATTAAATTCGAAATCAAAATTAGATTTGAAATTGGGTTTGAAATTGATTCTAATTTAAGATTAGAATTGATTTTAATTTAAGATTCATAAGCAGCCACATAATATATTCACCAAAATAAATAATATTCATACGACCTTGGTTGAATGACAGAAATTCGTCTGGAATGAGTTTTGGCCAATTTACTTCAACTTCTCCCCAAATAGCACATAATTATAGTTGTTTGGATAGACAAGCACATACGAGCCAGTACGAGGTAAAATTGTGTGCATTAAAGCTCTATGCATTATTCTGGCAGTAGGTCGTAATGCAATAGACTTAATCTCGGTCATGTCATCTTCTAGGAATCGATGACTAACTTCATCTCTCTCGCTTACGACAACATTTAATTCTTGTAACTCAACACCTCTTGTCAGAGTATGAAGAATATGACCAATTCTAACTAAAGAGAGAAACACTTGTTGCCCATATACCTTCAAACGCAATTGTCACGATTGCGTGGGTTTTGATGGCCTAAATTCAAGTTCGCATAGAAAAGTTTAACCAATGTATGATTTATCTTGATATTATTTTGATTATGATCTAGAAGTGATTTTAGATGGCTTCTTCTTGCTAATTCTTGAATCCTCTACGACATAAAATCAGGAAAGACAACAAAGGAACCTTCAAAGAATCGAGCTTCTTTCATCTTATTCCATCTTTGAACTGCAGTTGCATCGTATAGCCATTGAGCGATTTGTGAATCAATTGGCTCGGAGAAAGAAGAAGCATGCCTAGATCTCTTTGTTTGACGAGGGGCCATTTGAATTTATCAAAGAATTGAATAAATTTGGAAAAATTTGGGAACTAGGTTTTTGGAATTCTATAAAATGGAGGTAAAAGTAAAAAGTAAAAGAGGAAGTAGAGGGTTTTAGAGTTAAGAAATAGGTAAAAAAAAGTGTAAAGGTACGTTTCAGATGTGAATTCGGTCGACTGAACGATTATGGTCAGTCGACTGAACGATTTTGGTCAGTCGACTGAACCACCATCCCGAGAGTTCTATTCCAGAATTAGTCGACTGGTCTAGTCGACTGAATAAACAAATATGCTATCTGTTTTGTCATTCAGTCGACTGGTTGCATTCGATCAGTCGACTGAATAGTGTATGAGAACATACAGTATGCAGTTTCAGTCGACTGATCGAATTTTTTCAGTCGACTAAATGACAGTCATATTCGAAACACAAACAAGTAATATATTATATATATAAACAAAATGTATACAATATAAGATTAAAGAACAATTGTAAAAAATAGACAAAAAACGAAATTATTTGGAAGAGGAAGTTGATGGAGACTTGGAGTTTGTCGGTTCATCCTTTGTCTTCTCTACATATGGTTGTAGTGGTGACCAACGGTTTCCACGTTCCCATGAGTTTGGAGAGACAGGCGGAGGTTGAGGTGACCTATCCCATGGATTCCGAGTTGACAATAGTGTAGGTTGATGAGCCGAAGAGGAAGATGAACCGCAAAACTTCCATCCAATCTGCTCAAGAAAACTCAGACGTCTAGAATTCATTTTCTGTTCATAATATATTTCGCGCAAGCGCTATCGATTCCCTCTGGTAATGATGAAGATCATCAATTTTTTGTTTGGTTTGAGGAGAACCAAAAAACAGGTACCGTCTAGCTTTCTTTTTCTCGGGTGTATGACCCTTCGATAACTTGATGGTCTTGCATGTTCATGGATAGGAGTAGGTGTAGGTAGATTTGACGATGCAGATGATGGAGTTTAAAAGTTGATAGATGAGTAGGATGATCCATCTGATGAATTATGTGATGGAGACATTTCGATTTTGAAAGAAAGTTTTTAGAAGTTTATGTAGTGGAGAAAGAAACAAATGGGTTTGAGATATAAATTTCTTTTGATGGAGAAAGGAGAGCAAAGAACTGAATTATATAGGAGGCAATGCAGTTAAAAAATGATGGTTGAACGTGCGGATTGAAAAAGTGAGGAAGAGAACGAACCAAAAAGTTTGTGGCTGAAATTTTATCTTTAAAAAAGAGAAAATATAAAGAAACAGATGTATAAGGTGTAGATGTTAAATATTGAATGGCCAGGCGGTAAAGGCATAGACTTATCAAACCCGAGGTGTAGAGTTCGAATACCAAATTTCTATTTTATTTTATTTTAAATTAATTAGTAATTTTTATAATTCTGTTAAAGAAATTATACCTAGTTCTCTTCTTAATCTTATAAAACAATTTTCATTGAGAGGTTTAGTGGAAATTTCAGCTAATTGATTTTCAGAATTTACAAATTCTAAATTTATTATATGATTTTCAATATTATCACGAAGAAAATGATGACGAATGTCAATTTGTTTAGTTCATGAGTAATTCTTGCCATTTTCATCTTTTTCAAGATGTATAGTTGTACTCATAGGAGTTGGTTTGGCAGACGTGTTTTCCATACCGAATCGTTTAATTAGATTATTATAATACTTTTCTTGATTAATAAAAATGCCATTTTGCATTTGTTTGATTTGTAATCTGAGAAAATATGATAGTTCTCTCATATGTGACATTTCAAATTCATTTGTCACGATAGTCGAAAATTCCTGACATTATTTTTCATTTGCTGAACCAAAAATAATATCGTCAACATATATTCGAAGAATTAAAATATCTTGTTTAGTTTTCTTAATAAATAATGTTTGATCAACTTTCCCAATCTCAAAACCAGATTCCAATAAATAGCTTTTAAGTCGGTCATACCAAGCACGAGGTGCTTGTTTTAAACCATATAAAAAGCTTTCTTAAGTTTATAAACGTGATCTGGAAATTTCTCATGAGTAAACAGAGGAGGTTGTTCAAAATAAACATTTTCTTTTATAAAACCATTTAAAAAAGCACTTTTAACATCCATAGTCTTGCAACTGGAGCAAACGTTTCTTCATAGTCTATTCCCTCTTCTTGACTATAACCTTGTGCTACTAACCTAGCTTTATTTCTAGTAATGTTACCTTGTTCATCAGCTTTTTTTTGAAAACCCATTTTGTGTCGATGACTGATTGATCACTTGGCCTAGGAACTAATTCCCAAACTTCGTTTCTTTCAAATTGATTTAGTTCTTCTTGCATAGCTATAATCCAATAATCATCAGTTGAGGCTTCCTTAATATTTTTAGGTTCTATATTAGAGAGAAAAGCTATGTGGACCATTTGATTTTATTGATGTCTTGTTCTTACATTTGAATTTACTTCTCCAATTATTTTTTGAACATGGTGATCTCTTAGAACTCTTGGAGAAGTTCTTACTATATTATCATTATTAATAGTATTTACATTTTCTAAAGAAACATCAGAATTATTATTTTGAAGAATAATATCATCATCTTCTGAATTATTTGTCAGAATTATATTTGTATTATTTTCCAAATTTGTAAATTTAGAAGAAGTTTTTACATTTTCATCGAATGAAACATGAAGTGTTTCCTCGATTATTTTTGTTCTTGTATTAAAAACTCGATAAGCCTTGCTTCTTTCCGAATATCCTATGAATATGCCTTCATCGGATTTTGGATCAAATTTTCCAAGATGATCTTTAGTGTTAAGTATGAAACATTTTGAACCAAAAACTTTCAAATTTGAAATATTTGGTTTTCTACTATTTAAAAGTTCATAAGGAGTATGTTTTGTTAATGGTCGAATAGAAACACGATTCAAAACATAGCAAGCAGTTGCAACAGCTTATGCCCAGAAATGCTTAGGTAAAGTGCTTCCATTTAATAAAGTTTGTGCACATTCTTGTAATGTTCTGTTTTTCCTTTCTACAATTCCATTTTGTTGTGGTGTTCTAGAAAAGGAGAAATTATGATTAATTCCTTTCTTGTTACAAAAATATTTGAAAGCTTCATTTTCAAATTCACCTCCATGATCACTTCTAATGTTTTTAACTTTAAAATTCTTTATATTTTGAATTCTTTTAAGAAAAAATAAAATTTTCAAATGTAACTTTTATGTTTCATAAAAATGGTCCATGTATATCTTGAAAAATCATCTACAATAACAAACACTTATCTATTGTGATTAATAGATTGAACTTGAGCAGGTCCGAAAAGGTTCATGTGTAATAATTCAAGTGGTTGTGTTGTAGATATGATTTTCTTAAATTTAAAAGAAGATTTTGTTAATATTCCTAACTGACATGCATCACAGATATTATAAATTTTGAATCTCATATCAGGTAGTCCTTTAACAAGTTTAGTTTTAGCTAATTTATTAATAGTATTGATGTTTATGTGGCAAAATCTTTTGTGCCATAGCCAAGAATCATTTTCTGTAGCTACTAAACACATATTTGTGTTGTAATTTATATTCATATTTAAATTATAGATATTATTATCTCTTATACCTTCAAAAATTAAATTTTTATTTTTATCAGAAATAATACATTTATTTTCTGAAAATGATATATTAAAACTTTTATCACATAACTGACTTATACTCAATAAATTATGTTTTAAGTTTTTAACTAATAGAACATCAGTAATGAGAGGTGAGTTAGAGATACCATTATTGCTCACATCGCCTTTGCCAATGACATAACCTTTCGAATTATCTCCAAAAGTGACTGATCCTCCATTTGAGTAGACTATGTTTGTTAACATGTCTTTATCACCAGTCATGTGTTTCGAGCAACCACTGTCTAGAATCCATTTTCTTCTCTTTTTAAGTGGTACCTGCAAAAAATAAAGAATACGATGGTCTTAGGAAACCAAACCCAAGAAGGTTCAGAATTCCCTTTAAAAATATAATTCTTATTTTTATGAACAGTTTCCATTATTGTTTTGATATGTTTATTCCCGATGAAGTTATTATTTTTTTTAGCAATCCATATTTTAATAGTTTTAACATTTTTAGAAACTGTTTTCTTTAAATCTTGCTTAATTTTGTTTTTAAACTTATTTTTAAACTTTTCAAATTTCTTTGGTTTTTCAATTTTCTTATATCCTAAACCCATTTTATTTGAAGTTGACTGAGAATTTTCTATTATTTTAGAAAGATTTTCTCGCCCTTTATTAAAATTGAAAATATTTTTATTAATATCTTCTAGCTTGGTTTTAAGACTAGAATTTTCTAATCCTAAAACTTTAGTGCTAGATTTTAAATCATTTACTTCAACTGATAAAATATCATTTTTATTCTTCTAAACTTCTAATTCCTGAGTTATCATAGAAAGTTGAGAGGCTAAATTAGAATTAGATTCTTGAGATTTTTCAAGTTCTTCTTCGAGAATTTTCTTTTCATCTCTAAGCATACTAATTTCTAATTCAGATCTATTTAGTTTTTCTTGTAACTCCTTATTATGTTTCTTAGTCTGTTTTACAAAATCTACTAGTTCAGAATTAAGTTCAACTAAATTTTTAAAACTTAGCACACTACACATCATTTGTAGCCATGAAGCACATTTGCTTACTCTGTGTCACTATCACTATCGCTTTCTGATGATAAAGAATCTGAATCATTCCATGTTATAGAAAATGCTTTCTTCTTGAAATTGTTCTTTTTGAATTTGATTTTCCATTTTTCTGGACAATCTTTCTTAATATGACCCTTCTTATGACATTCATAACATTCCATCACAGATGATGATGGTTTATTGCTATTATTATTGCTAGAATTATTTTTGTAACTCTTTCCCTTGTTATTCTTTTTGAATTTCAAAAACTTTTTGAAATTCTTAGCAATAAATGCCATATCCTCTTCATCTGAGTCAGAGTCATCATGTTCTGCTTGAAATGCTAGATTCTTCTTATCTTGTGCTTGAACTTTCTTTGCTTGCAAATTTACTTCATATGACATTAGATTTCCTATTAACTCTTCTTGTTTCATAGTTGAAAGATCGTTTGCTTCTTCAATAGCTAGGACCTTTCTTTCCCATTCATCCGTTAAAGAGTTTAGGATTTTTGATACTATATCGAAATCAGAGAATTTTTCTCCTAGTGCAACAGTGAATGATATATATCTTGAAATCTAGAATACATATCATTTATATTCTCATTTGATTTCATTTTGAAATTTTGAAATTTATTTTTCAACATTGAAATTTTGCTTTGTTTGACTTTGTTAGTTCCTTCATGAGTTACTTTTAGAGTTCTCCATATCTCATAAGCATTTGTGCACATATTAGCTCTATTATACTCATTTTTATCTAATGCACAAAATAGCATATTCATTGCTATTGCATTTGTAGTAGCATCAGTTTTATGTGTAGTAGTCCAAGTTGAAAAATCTTCTATTGTAGTAGTATATTCATTTTGACCAATGTTCCAAGTTTCAAAACCATTAGATTGCATAAATATTCTCATTCTAGTTGACCAGTAATTATAATTCATGCCATTGAATAGTGGAGGTCGTGTAGTAAATTGATCTTCAATAAAATTAGTGTTAGTGACAGTGCTTGTGATATTGTTATTTTCCATATTAACTGATAACAAATTATCAAATAACTATGTTATGGTTATAGGATGACCTTGCTCTGATACCAAATGAAAGTGGCTACTGTGTGGCTTGCTATCACTTAGGATCGTGTAATATGGAATATTATTAAATCTAAATGCGGAAATAGATGATAATAGCAAAGATAATAAAATGAGCACACCAGGAATTTTTATACTGGTTCGAACTTCCCGTTCTCTGTCCAGTCCCAGTCTTCCCTTTGGAATTTCTCGCAATAACACTCTCTTAACCTGGAGGAATATGTATACAACACCTGAACAACCGAACATGATTTTTCCGCCTCTAACAACCGAAAGAGGACTTTACCCGCCTGAACAACCGAACGAGACTTCAATAGTTTCAATAGAATTGATTTGACACTATGTTTTATTAATAATACTAATTTGTCTTTGATACTACAACCTTCCTATTTTCTTTCCTCAAGTATATATGTGTGTATAAAGATTTAGAAAGGAAAATATTGCTTTGAATCAAAGAATAAGTTGATTGATTCAGAGATTCAAGCAATATATGAAAGTTGTGATCGCTTTTTAGAATACAGAGATAGTAGAAAGTACGATCAGAAAGTAATCAGAATTTTTTTGATTTGTGAAGTGGATTTTGTGTGTTTACATAATAGTTAAAGAGGTGCAACCGTTCATGAAGAGTTCTTATCAACAGAAGCAGCCATACCTCTTCATATTAGAACGTGACTCTTGGTAAAAGAAAGTGTCCATTCAGAAAAAATAGCTATTGAAAGAAGTCAGTCGACTAACCCAAAACGATCGGGCAACTGAATATTCAAAGTTGTTTAAAAACAGACCGTTTCTCACCTGTACAGGTTCAGTCGACTGGCCACATACGGTCAGTCGACTGACCTGACAGTCAAAGCACAATTTTCACATATTTTAAAAAGTTTAAAGTTTTAAAACAACTTAACTACTTGAGGATAGATTTTAACATTTCTAAGACTAAAAAACTTCAATAAATCAACATACTATACGCAGTTTTGTAGCCTTGTCTCCTTTTGTAGTTTGAACAACATAATTCCTTTTCTTTTTGTCACTTATCCATATAGTATAATTCATTGCTTTGTCATGAATAAAAAATATGTGATTCAACACATACAACCTTTCTTTTTAAACCCAAACTGTTTATACTTATTTTTCAACTATTTTGAAAACTGATTTCCATTTTACAACAATTTTTCATTTGTTTTACAAACTAATTACTATTTTATAACTATTTTGCAACTATTTAACTATTTTTTTTAACTATTTTACAATTACTTAAATATTCTTCAGCTATTTTACAACTAATAACTATTTTACTACTACTTATCTATTTTATACTTTTCAAGCTATTTTCTCAATCAAGTTGGTCATAGTGCAAACTGTTTATAATTGAAGTGATAACCCAAATGGAAATTGAAGCAATTGTGAATAGGTGAATAGAATCAAAATGAAGATAAATACGTAGGATGTACATATATTATTCTATTCGCATAACAATTTGATCCAGATTCGAGCATAGAATTTCGAGATAGTATATCGATCCGAGTTGGAATTTTTCATTCGATTTTCGACGGCGAACCCTGGATATGGATTTTCGATTGATTTTGGAAATTCTCTATCATAGTTATGGCTTTGCAAGGAGAATGACAGTTTCTGATCAAGAAAATCAGATCTGAGTATGCACTAGGAAGTCGGATGGACAATGCTAGTTCGAAAGTGAAATTATGTGATCGAGTGAGCGATCAGATTTGACGTTGCGTACGGATGATATATATATATCGTACGTGCTAGAAAGAAATTGATATTGGAAATTTTGAAAGGAAAAGAAAAAATGATTTTGAAATGAAAAGTATATTTTGAAAAATATATTATGAGTAAAAGTGGAAGTTTGGATATCACTATAATTAAAATTCATTTTATAAGAAGGTAGGAATGTGGCAAGTAAATTTATAAAAGAAATCAAACTTGAATATTTTATTTGGCATAATAAATTTATATACATATGGTAACTACCCTTGTGAATTTTTAACTAGAAGATGTGGTCTTTGAAATTATTTGAAGTATAAAAGGAATTTATATAAGTATGAAGTGACCCAAAGATTTTTCAAGATTTTATATATCAATTTACACAAATGAATTTATGAGAATGATTTTGGGAAAAGGGTTTTGGAGCCTATGGATTTTGGAAGGCTTTTTATTTTTGGAAAAAAAAATCAATTTTGGGAATTTGGAAAGCCAAGTTTGGAACTATCGATTTGAGATATTGATTTTGTGTAAAGGACATTTTTATGTGAATCATAAAGAGTATGATTTGAAAGATACTATATGTGTATAGCATAAAATGTTTTGAGATTGGCTTTGGAAAAAAAGTGCTCCCATGAAATGAACTTCTTAGGAGATCCAAGGGGTGGTTCTGCCTTGAGCCCTAAGGGGATATCTAAAATGGATCTTGGGAGGAAGTCCGGACAAAATGAAGTTCTTGAGGATTTTCTGTGGGTAGCAAAAGTCGAGGGCGCTGATGCCTACAGAGATATTTGAGTTATGTTGTAACGACAGTGAAGCTCGATGTCACTACGATCTACTACGGACCATAGCGCAAGTATTGTGGCAGTGAGTGCCAACGGTCTATGTTTGATTTCACTGGGAGGGTGACGTTACATCGGTAGACTACGATCTATGAAGATATAGCGAAAGTCGTGTGGCAGTGAGTGCCTATGGGCTACATTGGGACTCGACTAATGTAGTCTGCCATCTGTGTGGGGAAGTTTCATTTGGTAGTGAAATTCAAGGGTGCTGATGCCTACAGTTAAATGGGTTTTTTCCATGATGGTGACGTAAAACCTGGGTGTAGCTGCGATCTGTGGCGGGTTCCATGGTATAATCGAGGGGGGTAGGGTGCCTACTGTTTTCTATGGTTTTGCCGGGATGGCAACGTAACCATCGGCCTGATTGCGACCATGGAGGGGGTGATGATTTCCAGAGCATTCTCACCAAAAATGTTTTCTGTATTTTCAAAAATGTTTTCCAAGTATTTTCATTGGGTGTTGAAAACGGGTCTGCTAAGTACTTATAGATTTTCAGTGCTACGCCTGATCAACGTATAATCAAATTTCATTGAGAACAAGGATGGACTTGTTAAGATATCGAGTTATAAAAAGTATTTCTATAAAAGTTATTTTGGCAATAGTATGTAGATTTTAAAGTATTATAAAAATTTTAAATAAAAAGAGTTAAAAATGTTTAAAGGATAACTTAACTGATAAATAACAGTATAATTAAAAATTCTGGCTTCAATCCTTTTCGAGGACGAAAAGTTCTAAAGGGGGAGGAATGTGACAACTCGGATTTTTGGACATCTGTTAATTGGATAATTAACTGATTTTAACTATTGAAACACTGATTTATAAGCTGAATAAACAATTCTGATAATAAAAATATATATCTGGATAAATATAAATTTGATAATTTCCTGATATAATTAATTAAATTGGCAGAATTTATCTTTTCAGAAACAAAAAAATTATGTTTATTTATGTATATATATAAAAAGATTTGTAAATAGAATTTGGATTTGAAATTCAAAAATAAATATTTAAAAATTAATCGGATTTAAAAACTCTATAGATAAATATTTATTAATATTAGATATAATAGTTTTAGTTGAAAAAGATTTAATAAAAAGTTTAAATACTTTCTTTTAAATTTATACATGATATGAATATAGTTAATATAAATAGAAAATGAACTAATTGAAAATATAATACAAAAATTATATAAAACATATTAAATAAATTTAATAACATGAGATAAGACATGTGTAACATTAATAACACATGTATTTAACAAGTGTAAACCATATAATAAGAAATTAAACAAGTGTAGCCTAATTGTGACATGAAAATACAAGTGTCCATTTTTAGTTTCTTTATTTTTTCAAAATAAAAATAAGAACAAGGCTATATATATGCATACTTCTCCTCTTCTCATTTTCTTAGTTAATTCAAAACTAAAACCTAACAACTAAAACTCAAACCAGAAATAAAAGAAATTTTATACAAACTAAATCACACAACTACTTCAACCTGAAGCTTAAATCAAAATCAAAACTGATGAAATCAAAAGCAAACAATAAGCTCAAAACCTGAAGCAGTAGATTCAAGTTCAGTTGCAAATCAAAAGCATGCAAGTTCAATCCAGTTTTATCAAGTCTCAGTTTTTAAATTCAAGTAGTAGTTTAAAGATCAAAAGCACTTCCTGGTTTCTCAAAAGCTCTGGCTTCTCTGTTTCCTTAAATATGTGAGTAAACTACCCATAACATCTCAAATCTATCTGTGTCTTGATCTTTATGTAATGACCATTGAAGTTTGGATGTAGAAATTTACTTACATGTATATGTATACATGAAAATGATGTATGAATGTCTAGAAACAAGAACATTTGCTCTGTTCTAGGTTTACGGTGTTTAAACCAAATTCAAAAACCAAAATCTCTTTACCCATTCTCTTATAGGCCTTAATTTTTAAAAAAAATATGTTTTGATTAACATGATTTAAGTTTGAAAAAATATTTTTAAGTATAATTAGTTAAAGCATTTTCTAGAAATTAGAAAACAGAGTAAAACTGAATACATGTTGGAAATTCAAGCATCATGGTTTCTTGTTTCAATTATTTCATCTTGCTCGTTTTCAGAAACAGTGATTTTTAAAAGTGGAATCATGATTTTTAAGTTTGTATTCATGGTGAAATTGCAAGATGGACGAGAATTAGTTTTTTGTCGAATTTTGTTGATCAATGAAGATATAATCCTCGGGATCGTGGCTGGAGGTAGTGGGGAGGTTGACGAACACGGCAAAAATGGTCTGAGGTTTTCCTGACCACCGTGGTGGCCGAACAAAGACGATTCAGGGCTTAATCCCTAGTTTTGATCAATGATAGATTTTGGGATGCTGCATCATCGTCGAGGCACCGAAGTCGATCAGTGCGGGGGGAAACGAAGCGTGGGTTGTAGACGGAGCTCTGGACGCGATTGCATGATTTCTGATGGCCGAAGGTGGCAGTTCAAGGCGATCTTGGGGGATCCAGTTTTGTTTCAGTAGTACCATGGCTGCTTAATTTTTATTTCCAGTTAGTTTAGAAGTTTTGGGTGGTCGTGATGCTCGATCAGGTCAACGATGATCTATGGGTGGCAGAGGTGATGGTCGGAGATGCTTCGACCATGTGTGCACGTGCACAAAGTATCAAGTCTGGGCTTTGTTTGCTGATGGATTTGAAGATTGTGGTCTTAGGGAAAAGCTTGGGAAAAAGATACGTTGGCTTGGGTTTTTGATCGTGTCATTTGCGAGTGTTTTCTGGGAACATGTTTTAAGTTTTAAAATAAAACAGAAGGAAAAAAAGGAAGAGGAAGTTTTTCTCGGGAATGGTCTCGAGGGAAAGACGAGATGACTCGGGTTTTGTCTTGAGTACGTGATGTTGCAGTTTTCAAACTTTAAAACAAAAATCAACTTTAAAACATTTCTTAATCAATTCTTTTAAATAATTGTTTTATTTAAGTATGGATTAGTTGATGGTTTCAAAATAGATTATTTTAAAATTTATTAAATTATTTATTTATGTGACCGTTATTATAGTTACTTCTTTAAGTTATTTAAACAAATATAAAAATGTAATTAGGAAGATTAATTACAAAAGGTAAAATGTTTTTAATTAACTCAAAGGTCTTAAGCTAATTCATGTGTTAATGATAATTATTTTCAAAGGTTTAAATGTAAAAGTAATTAATTTGCGTAATGAAAAGTTTTCAAAGTAAATGTTAAAAAAAAAAAATTGTTAACAAGTTTTTTAAAAACAAAGAAAAAAATTGGAAGCAAAATTTAGTTAACAAAGTTTTCAAGCAAGTTGTTCAACAAAGTTTTCAAGCAAGTTCAAAGATTAAAATTCTTAAAGTTAAATGTTTTTTTAAATTGTTTTGGTATTGAATAATTAAATATTAAGTTAATTATTTAATTAAATCTCTAAGTATTTTTCAAAATCAAAGGATGTGATTAAGTAATTAATTAAGACACAAGAATTATCTTAAAATTTATTAAGGTTATAAGTAATTGAAGGATAATTACATAATGAAATATTAAAGGATAACTAATTAATGTAAGTAATTAAAGGATCATTAATTAATATAAGTAACTAAAGGTTAATCATTTATGTGAATGATTAAATGATTAAAGAATAATTAATTAATTTCAAAAATTAATTAAATGGTTTAATTGGTGTTAATTAAGCAAGATTTAAAGGTAATTAATTTATCGTGTAATTTGGGTGATAAATAAATCTTGCTTAAGGATGATTAAATTGTATTGAACGTTTGGATTAATGTCCCCAGTCTGATAATTTATGATATTCTGTGATATGATTTGTTTGGTTGAACAGGAGTAATGCGGATTATTTATTAGTGATGTATTGTTGTGTAAATGTGATATCATGTATTTAAATTTAAAATGTCTTCACTTAGACAACTTGGGTTAAGATGACATTGGATTCGAAGAGACCGGGGTCCAGTATCAGCAAATACCCGAATCCGCTTCGATTAGCAAATCTACAATAATTCTTTATAAATATGTTTTTAAAATCTAATAGGCTGGAATGGAATAATTTAAGTAACATGACCATTTAAACTAAGCAACACTTTTAAATATTGTTTGATAATAAGTGATTGACTATAACCAGTTAAGAACTCGTAGTAAGGTACGAGTTACCCTGGTATTCAAATAAGTTATATAATTTAGAATTTCAGATTATATGGGTTTATTCACGCTGGTTTCCAGCCTGGCCTGGGTGTTACTTTATTGTAATGCTCGGGTCAGACCGAGTATTGCAGATTTTCAGGTTAGGACATTGTTGAGCTTAGGAGGCGAGCTGGATGGTAGGAATGTATGGAGTATATTCCGCTATGTATTGGAGTTGTATTATTTGTTTTCTGACACTAAGTTGTTACAACTGTCCGGTTTATGTATGAATGGTTGAACTATGATGTATTGTATGTAATTTGACAGATACAGCTTTTCTTTGTATAAATGCTATTATTTGATATTATATTTTGATCCGCTGCGAATGTGAGATTCTGTGTTTTTTTTCTGTTCTTCTTCTACATCTTTTCTTCTTTCCCCTAACAAATCTGAGATTTCCGGCGTTCAATTGCTTGACACTTCTATAGTGAACGTAATAGTGTCGAATCCTCGAGGTCGAAAGTTTCGAGTCATTACAAAATTTCAAATTCTTTTAATAATTAAGTCCTTTGATAAAAATAACCCTATTAAATGCTTCCCAACAGCGGGTTGTTACGATAGCCCTAGAACGAAATTTTGATTTACCGACCGTAGAAATCAATAATTAGAAGCTTGAGAAATGAGATAAGTAACAATAAAAAAATAAAATGACAATCCTATCCATACTACCTTTACCTATTTATGAAATCACTAAATTCGATAGTGGAAATAAGCGTTGCAAGCATCTGTAACGGAAATATTTGTTAGAAATTTGTATCGGTAATATCCGCTACAAACTGAAATGAAAAAAGTGTTATAAAATGGTTTATTTATTGCAGCGTGTATTACAATTTCAACTTATTATCAACCGATACCATGTATAGGAATATTTGACATTATCAGTATTTACGGTAAAAAATTTGTAGTATTTCTAGCAATTATAGACAAAAATTATTTATTGCAAATATTTGTTTGGCGGATATTTACCATTTTTAACTATTCATTTATTGTATACTTATGGAAACTATTTTCATTTATCATCAACCAAATTTATGTATATCTAATATTTGTCATTATCAATCTTTACAGCAAAATTTCACTTATATATCAAACATTTACTAACCAAAATCATGTATGTCAAACGATTGTCCAGTTATATGTGTAAACTGGAGTAATATTATTTCAGCCAAAATTATACCTATCAAATATTTGCCATTATCAATATATATAGTAAAATTTCAATTGACCTTTTCTTCTTTGATTTCAGGATTTTCTTTTCGTATTGTTGCGTGTTCTTCATGGTAGGAATCGTTGGTTTCCATCTTTGAATATTGAACATCAGCAAATTATTGTCAAGGAAAAAATCATAGCATTTTAGCCTCAAGGACAGGCCTTTAGTATTTTTGCATGAAGGACAACTTTCTTTAGGTATCAGTTTTTAGTTATTGATAGCAGTTTTTAGTTATTAGTTTGTAGTTATCGGTAGCAATATTTAGGTATCAGTTTTTTGTTCGGTAGTAGTTTTGGAAGAATGTTTGTCCTTATGAATAATTTTGAAGTAATGTTTATCTTTCTGATTAATTTTTAGGAGAATGTTTGTTCTTGTGGTTAAAAATTGAGATCATGTCCTTAAGGTTAAAAATATACAAATTTTTGTGCTTTAAATTAATTCCCTCTATTGAACGTTGCCTTCTCCAAATTTGCAAATAACTTCCATATCTTTAGTCTTTGGAAATTAGGTTTTTATTTGAGTGAATTAGGGAAAATGACAAACTCCAAAAAAAATAGACTGAAGGACATCAAGTTTCATTTTTTGGCCGAAGGACAAATGCTAGTTATAATGAGCATTATATTCAACTTTTACACTATTCAAAATGCTAGTTATATCTAGCATTATATTCGGTTTTATACTATACAAAACGTTAGTTATAACTAGCATTGTCCTTCTACCTAGAAAACAAACTTGTTGCCCTTCGGTCTAATTTTTTTCTTCTTCTAAGTTCGTCCTTGTGCCTATTTTCCTGTTTTTATTTTAATTTTTTTTTCGATTGCGGATTGTTTTTTCGATTGACAATTTCTTGGACTTGTAGTTTGTAAATTAAATTTATGAATTAAGGTTTTTTTGACTAGCAGTTTCTTTGATGGCAAGTTGTAAGAGATTCTGAGTTTTTTTTCCTCTTTGTAAAATCGCATAATGATGGATTGTGAATATGAAAAACATTTGTGAAGAATGAAAATTGTTATTCTGGTAATATTTTTTAAATAGTTTATAATCAAAGATCTATTTTATAAATTTTCACTGAAAAGGACTTGGGCTACCATCGTGGTTGATTATAAGGATATGGGTAAAAAAATTTCTAATAATAATTTACACCATGCATCTCAATAACTTAGGGCGAAAGCGCTAGTTTTTCCTGCATACAACGACCCGAATATGAAACCCATTATCAAAATTCAATGTCAAAACTTTTGAACTATCAGTCAAAACCCTTGGGCATACATCTGTCATATTCTTTTATTTGGCAACTTCATCTTCTGCCTCGTTAAACCTAACAAAATCACTATACTACTTTTTGATAAAATTGGGGTAGTTTGTCAAAAATGGAAGGAAACATGTAGCTCAGAAACAGCGGATAAAGAAACTCGAATTCTATGGGAGGTAAAATCTAACGTAATGTTGATATTCCCTTTTTTGTACGTATTTAATGCATATAATTTTTTCATGTAGTTGAGTGATTATTATTGCATACGTCTTATCGAATTTTTATTTTATCATCTTAGTTTTGAAAGTTACATGATGGATTTATCAAACTGACTGGAGGAGAATTTCTCTACGACTTACATAGAATAATTATTTGACTGGAGCTTTTTTGCTCTTCCTAATGGTTTAAAATTTCTTTTTTTTTTCAATTGTTAATCTTCTTTCCATTGAGATTATGTGTAAATATGGTGAAAAATAGACGGTCGAAGTTCGATTTAAAGGTTACTTTTGTTTTCTACCCCAATTGCTGAATATAGAAAAATTGGGGATTGTTACTGCACTTCACTTTTGATATGAGAAGTCAATTTTCTTTAAACAAAATTTTAATACCATGGGTACAAACAAATGTCTAAATCTAAAGTATTTTAGCCTCTGAGACACCCTCTTAAAAATTTAGTTATAAGGACACGACGGATAAAAATGATACTATACAATATCATTATATGAAATTATTATGCAAAAAGAAAACTATCAGGTACAAAATGGTACTAAGTTGTATCATTTGAAAAAAATGCTATTATAAGGTAAGATCAATCATTATACGATAAAATTGAACATAAATTTATATCCTTTTTTTAATTCAGTAAATACGAAACTGATACTACACAATAGCACTGTCATTCTCATCGAATTTTTATCCTTCTGCTATATTTAATTGAAAATTTTGTCATTCTCACTAAAAAATTGATGAATTTTATCCTTCGTACTATTTTCCAAATAAAAATAGACCTCTCATAAAATTATAATTTAAACCGTCCAATTTGCCCCTTTTTACTTTAATTTCTTTAATCTTCATTAATCTCCTTTAATCTTAAATCCAAATCAATAGTCAATGGAGAAGTCAAACTCATCTGCAGATGAGATTTCAAAACGAGAAAGAAACAAGGTTAATTCAGAACTTCCATAACATGGATTTTGTTCAATAAAACAATCAGATAATTATTTTTGAAATTTTTAAGGTTTCGTAGGTAGGGTTTAACATGTTTGTCGATCAGAAAAATCAATGTATAACCAATGTTTGAAATAAAGTTCGGGAGGGGATGACCGAAATAAATAATTTAATTCGACGGCCCTCTATCATTTAACTTTTTTTTTATTTCGAAAGTCTAGTGTCGATTTTTTGGTTTTAGTCCGGTATATACCCATCGAGTTTCATACTTTTTTAAATTAAAATTGAATCTGTATTTAGTTTTTCGTTATATTTTTTTGTTCTCATCATTTTTTTATTTATTTTTATAAAAGCAGGGAGGAGGAAAGAGTTAATTTGGTTGTTTACTTTTTACCATAGAGTTTTTTAACCAAGGACAAAAGAGGAAAAAATGCTAAATTTAATTAAAGGCTTGTACCTCTCATATCAATTTTATTAAACATGGAGTACTCATATAATTTTGATCCCCTAGTATCCGAAAATGGAGTGGCGATAACAATACACAAAATTTATTTGTTTCAATTTTTTATTTTTTTAATTAACACCTTAATAAAAAATTCTTCTCAACTCATATACAAATCGAACTAAATGTTGAGTTTCGACATTCCCACGTTCCGTACGCGTACGCTTCAGCGTGTGTGGATTAGCTAACGATCGAAGTCTCCCATGCCAATATCCCTTCATCACATTCCATCGGACATATAATCTGCTCTTGACAACACATTGCAACAAAAGAAATCACCAATTTTACGTACCATCAATCTCATATATATACACCATGATTGTTCCAAATATCCTGCGATGTTGGACTTTTAAACCGTCCAATCCACCACCAACTCCATTTACAATATGAGCCACATCTAACACTAAACAAACTGGATAATGTAAATAAAAATATCTTGAAGATCCATAACACCAACAACAAAGTCATACATAAAAAAATATTTATCATGTAATATAATTATGTATTTTCGTTATCACTAGTGCTAATTAGAGGAATTTAACAATTTGATCTGGCATATTTTTGTGACTGAGCCATAAATAGCCATAAGAATATGTTTTATGCGCACAATTGAGGTTCCACCTTTCATTAAACTTTGTCTCTAATCTTACTGAAGAATCTTTCAGATATTCCTTTATGTTCTTGGCGGTCTACTAGTTAGAATGAAAGATCAGTAGTTACCATGTATTTCTATTACTATTAGCAATTGGGCTTTGGGCTACTGTAATTAGGCCCACTAATCTACTGTGTATTGTATATAAATTAGACACCTCATGTAACTCTGATCATTCTGAAAACAATACAATTTCTTGCTTCTATTCATTCTATTCAATCTCTATATCAAATCTCTCATAACAATCAAACTCATAGCAAAATCTATCATGGTATCAGAGCTAAAAACTGTCAAACGACAGTAATTTCTTCTTCTTTTGAAAAGATTCTCAACAGAGATTGTGCCTCTTCATCACCGAGCCATCCAAGGAGGTGTCAGTCACTTTGTCATCATTCACCATCCTGGTTGCTCTCAGATCAGCCTTCTCATCATCTGAGAATAAAGTATATCAGTTTCAGTAGCGAGATCTCACTGCTAACAGTGCCTCGCCAAAGTTCTTGAAATCAAGAAACTTAGCTGCACTATTTGGTTACCGATATCAGATCTCAACTTCACTTCCATCATTGACCACCATGGCAGGAGATGATGAAACCGCATCATCAGCATCCAGTAGAATGAAAAATCAGGAAGGGTCAAGATCAAGAAACCAAGAATCATCGATTGCTTAAACAAATTCCTACAAAATCATAAAGCCAAAGAACAACTTAGTCACAACAATACTAGATAAAAACAACTTTATACTATGGAAGTATCAAGTCGAAACTAGTATAAGAGGTTATGGCCTAGAAGATTTTCTCTATGGAACTGCAACAATACCAGCAAGAATGACAAATACTGCCTCAAGTGAAATGATCATCAACAAAGAATTCATCAACTATCAAAGACAAGATAGTCTACTGGCCGCATGGCTGCTCTCCTCCATCAGTTCAGGTTTAATTTCTCAACTTGTTGGATGTAAATCATCATTTGAGATATGGTCTGCAGTGCAACATAATTTTAACACACAGTCAGCTGCAAGAATTATGTACTATAAGCAGCAACTACAGAATCTCAAGAAAGAAAACATGTCAATGAGAGAATATCTAACCAAAGCAAAATCATACTTTGATATTCTTGACACAACAGGACATTAAGTGTCAGAGACTGAAAAAATACTAACTATTTTGAATGGTTTGGACAGTGAATATGAGTCTGTTGTAGCAATTGTTTCATTGCAACAAGATCTACCCAACATGCAATATGTCAATTTAATACCGTTAGCTCATGAAGGAAGAATTGAATAAAGGAAAGAAAGCAATGCATAACTATCCCTCAATTATGCCTCTAATTCAAGAAACAGAAGTCAAGGAAAGAAACCAGAAAATCAAAATGCAGTTCAAGAAAATTTCAGTCTCAGAAACAATGCAAATCAGAGAGGCGGAGGAAGAAATGGAAGATGGAACAATAATAGAACAAATGTCAAATCTGTGAAAAACCAGGGCATACCGCCAGACAATGTTACTTCAGACTCAATGTCAACTACTATCCAAACCAACAAAACCAATTAAATCAGAGAAATCAAAATTCCAATGTCAATGTAGCACACATTGATCAAAGATAGGGCAGTAATTCAGAAAATTCAAGAAATCAAAATCTTAACTCAGAGAGATTTACCAGATCTGAAGAGATAGCAGAGGAGGAATGGTATCCAGATTCAGGTGCAACGAATCACCTCACAAACAATTTACAGAATCTCAACCTTGGCAACAAAGAATACATAGGTATGCATTCTATTCTTATGGGAAATGGTGAAGCTCTTAAAATCACACATGTTGGAACTAGCAGTGTTCCAGGTAAAAGACTACTTTACCTTAATAATCTACTGAGAGTACCACAGATTAAGAAAAATTTATTAAGTGTATCTCAATTCGCTAATGATAATAATGTGTATTTTGAGTTTCACCTCAAGTTCTGTCTAGTTAAGGATCTAACAAGTAAGGATATACTGTTACAGGGTAAACTGGACAAGGGATTATACAAATTCAATCTTGGGAATACAAGGAAGAACAACCTTAGAAATATGTATTGTAATAGCACCGAGTCACATGTTATTAAGGAACAAGAAATATTTACTCAGTGGCATTATAAACTTGGACATCCCAATGTAAACACTGTAAAACAGGTTCTGTTAAGCAATAATATTTCTGTTGATGTTACTTTGCCATTCGTATGTACATATTTTCAATTAGGCAAAAGTCACAAACTGCCATTTGCAGATTCAACAACAGTCATTAGCAAACCACTGCAAGTGGTTGCAACAGACTTATGGGAATCAACCCCTATTAGTTCAGACTATGGCTACAGGTACTATATCTCATTTATTGATTTATTTTCCAGATACACATGGATATACTTTTTAAAATCAAAATCAGATGCACAAAAGACTGTGATACAGTTTATAACTCAAGTGAAAAAACGACTATGCAATGAGGTAAAGATCATACAAACAGATGGTGGCAGTGAATATAAACCATTAAAACAATATTTTCAGAAGAAAGGCATTATTCACAGAACCACCTGTCCACACACATCAGAAAAAATGGTATAGCAGAAAGAAAACATAGGCATATAGTAGAAACTGGTTTAACATTACTAGCACATGCCTCATTGCCTATGAAGTTCAGGCCAGAAGCATTTAATACTGCTGTGTATTTAACTAATAGACTTCCTACTAAAATACTTAAGCATATGATTCCCATAGAAGTGTTATTTGGAGTAAAACCCAACTATGAGAATCTGAAGACATTTGGATGTCTATGTTTTCCATGTCTCAGGCCATACAACAAGCATAAACTAAGTCTTAGATCTACTCCATGCACTTTTATAGGGTATGGAAACAATCAGAAAGGGTACAAATGCTTAAGCAGTGATGGTAGGATCTATGTTTCTAGACATGTAGTATTTAATGAGAATATCTTTCCATTTGCAGATAAGAATATACAGACAACAAAGAAAGTGTACAGCAAAAACAATTTTTCAATACCTTCAATACCCACCTTATCTGAATGGAATAGAACTGATGAAAGTGTGCAGAGAGATCAAGAATCACAACACACAGTACCCAACAGTGAAGCCAGAAGTGTGCAGAGAGATCAAGGATCACAACACACTGTACCCAGCGGTGGAGCCAGATCAGGTCATGATCCAACTGAATTCTCCAGCTCCTTCCACAATGCAAACCAAGAGGGTGATGTCAGTTCAGGTCAAGGAGAATCCTCATCACCCATGTCTCAACATACCGATGAAGGCACACATATTCAAGGGCAACCAACTGAATCTGAAATTCCTAGAGATCACATGATCACAAGGTCAAAAAGTGGAATATTCAAACCAAAAACATATAATGCTCAGCTTGATACTACTGAACCAAGAAACCACAGTGAAGCAGTCACAAACACTAACTGGAAACAAGCCATGGATAATGAATATAATGCTCTTATCAGAAATAAAACATGGAGTCTAGTACCATTACCCAGCAACAAAAATATAGTGGGATGCAAGTGGACTTACAAAGTCAAGAGAAATCCAGATGGAAGTATTGCAAAATATAAAGCAAGGCCAAGGGGTTTAATCAACAGTATGGACTGGACTTCAATGAAACATTCTCACCAGTTGTCAAGCCGACTACAATAAGAATCATATTAACTATAGCACTTCACAGAGGATGGAAAATCAGACAACTCGATGTAAACAATTCATTTCTTAATGGAGACTTAAAGGAGGATGTATACATGGAACAACCAGAGGGCTACAAAAAGAACAGCAACAGTATCCTAGTTTGCAAACTACACAAAGCAATTTATGGTTTAAGACAAGCTCCACGTGTGTGGAATGAAAAACTTAAATCAGCACTAGTAGACCTGGGATTCATCTCAACAAGATCAGACAGCTCCTTATACATGCAATGCAAGCAGGGAAAGATAACATATATACTGGTTTATGCAGATGACATCATCATTACTGGTAATGATAATCAGAGAATAAATCAGATTGTCAAGCATCTTGATAAAACATTTTCTATAAAGGATCTAGGAGACTTACACTATTTCCTTGGTGTTGAAGTCATCAGAAAATCTGACACAGAAGTTTTTCTGTGTCAGAAATGATACATACTGGATCTACTCAAACGAGCAAATATGGACCAGGCAAAGCAACTTCCAACCCCAATGACTAGCAACCTCAAACTATCTAAAGACAGTGGAGAGGCCATAACAAATGAAAGTCAATACAGGAGTATTGTAGGTGCACTACAATATATAACAATAACCAGGCCAGATCTAAGTTACTGTGTAAACAAAGTTTGCCAGTTTATGCATAAGCCACTTAACCATCATTGGAAAGCAGTAAAGCGTATATTAAGATACCTGAAGGGAACAATGAATCATGGACTGCATCTCAACAACAAAAGGAGTTTAAACATACAAGCTTACAGTGATGCCGATTGGGCCTCCGATCCTGACGACAGGAGATCCACAACTGGGTTTTGTGTATACTTAGGCGACAATCCAATCTCATGGAGCTCGAAGAAACATGCCACAGTATCTCGTTCGAGCACCGAAGTTGAATACAGAGCAATTGCCAGCACCGCCACTGAAATCATCTAGATAGTATCTCTTCTCACTGAAATACAGATCTATCACTCAAATACTCCCACAGTTACTCCGATAATTTGGTGTGACAATTTAAGCTCAATTTCTCTATCATCCAACCCAATCTTACACACTCGAACGAAGCATATCGAAGTTGATTTACATTTCGTTCGAGAAAAAGTACTAGAGGGAAAACTGAAGGTTAACCATGTACCAGCTCAATTTCAGAGAGCCGACATACTAGCTAAGCCATTATCTACAAAGAATTTCACTCGGCTGAAGCATGAACTAAAAATCGAAGATGGCGGCGTAGAAATGAGAAGAGAGGAGGAAACCCTAGATAAAGTTGAAGGGGGGAGTTAGAATAAAAGATCAGTAGTTACCGTGTATTTCTATTACTATTATCAATTGGGCTTTGGGCTACTGTAATTAGGCCCACTAATCATATTGTGTATTGTATATAAATTAGACACCTCATGTAACTCTGATCATTCTGAAAACAATACAATTTCTTTTTGCTATTCATTCTATTCAATCCCTATATCAAATCTCTCATAACAATCAAACTCATAGCAAAATCTGTCACTACTTCCTTGAAATATAATTCAGAAATGTCCTTTTCCATTCACGGTTCTTGGAGAAAGCAGCCATGTCTTCAGGGTTCAAGTTGTCCTCATCTTATCATTTTTTTCGTGTTTCTCTTTGGTGCTGCAACCATGGATTAATATATAATGTAATACTTCTTATTATATGTTACTAAATGGAAAGCTGAAGGTGTTTGATATTAAACACAAAAATGATTAGGATAGTGACACATAAACACGTAAATAAACATTATACGCTAGTAGTATAATCCATATTTTGATAGATCAAATTATATAGTTGTATCAAACCACCCCCGGAGATAGATGATGTCTGTTTTTAACCGTGCTATTTCAGTGGATGCACATACATACATGATTAAATACTTATAATTGATTTATTGCATATGGAAGTAGTTTGGAGTACCTCTGTAGAATATGTTGAACAAAAAATGATATTTAACTGTATTCATGTTTTTCAAGTATATGCTTTGTGTGTGTGTGTGTGTGTGTTAAACTATACATATTAATAAAGGTCGTACCTCGTTTTGCACCATGCACGTGATAGCACTAGTTAGCTGCCACTTACTGAAATTATGTTTTTTAGCAAGCTGCTTTACAAGCCTACCTATTAAAGACATATATGGCTAATGAGCATTGAGCATGTACAATTTTAGGTAAATTTTGTCATGTTAAATTTAGTTTGACATGTAAGCTAATACCATGTTGCCAACTTTAGTCATTTGCGAAATTATCTTTTTATATTACAAAACGGTGTATCTTCAGATCTTAGGTGAATTTTCTTGTTTTCCCAGAGTATTTTAAACAGGAAGTAAAATTTCAGAAGCCTCTACTGCCAAAAGCACTTTTGCAAGAATATTTTTGTGAGTTTAGCCAGGAAATGTGGCCATAATCTTTCATCAAAAATTTCCTCCTCATTTAACTAAGTATATCCTATATTTAAATGCATATAGTATGATGTATAACACAATTTTATGTGATAATGATAATTTTATTCAATAATTTTGTTTTATTGAAATCGAAATTCATTGCTCTTTAAGTGATAACAGGAAAAGAGGTGGAAATTTGCAGGCGTTTCTAGTGAGTCAGCAGCCGAGGATTCAAATTTGTTCCTTCGACTTTAGAGGAACCTGTTTTTGGTTCAGTCCTCTTGTAAGTTTTTACCTTTTATTCATCACGATCATCTATGTGTATATTTAAGGCCCAAATTTTAAAAATAAAAATAAAAATATGGTTCACTGGGAGTCTGGGACCAAAGATTATGGCATGCATACAGACTAATGGATCAAAGCATGTAGTCCGAAGTCCGTGTGAGTGATCGTTCAAGCAAAAAATGAAAGACCTAGTCCCTACTTGCACTCATGATTCACATACTTTCAAACTAAGTCGGTCCTGAAATTAGTTTTCATTATAGTTTACATTATGCGTTAGCCGTTGCATTTCAATCCATTTCCTTCTTAGTGTGGCTTTATTGACTAGTTTATTCATATATTAGGTTTTATTATTAATGTGATTTGAAGCAGATGAGACATATAATGTACTTAATGTTTTTTAATGCAAAGCAATCTTACAAGTTGGATGTCTGCAAGCTTCTTTGGTTTTGCAAGTAACCTTTTATATTTGTGTCAAAAGGCATGGTTTAATTCTTTAAACTTGGACATCTTTGCACGAGTTATAAAGTATACTACTTCATTGTTGACCACTTTTGCATGAAAGTCTATTTGAAATTGCATCATTTTTTTGACACAGATACGGGTATTCCCGAAGGAATATCTATTAGTGCTTACCAATTAAAGGTTGAGGTTTTAGATTACGGTGTATTTCTAATTGAAAATTGTTAACCACCTTGGACTTGTGTAAGAGAGATCCATCTCTTTCAACATCAATGACAACGTTTTCTGTTGCATCTAAAACCTCAACATTTTGCATGTCAGCGAAAAAAAAGGAAAAAACAAAATAAAAATCATTTTGCATGTTTTTGGTTGAATAAAAAATTCTTTACATATAAACAGTCAGTAATAAGTTAATTAATGACCATTGCATCGTAAGCTTTTAAGAGGCCAGTAAAAGAACTTTTCTATACGAACAAAAAATACAAAGGAGCAAGTCAAAACCCTCAGTTGTGGAAACATATTTGCACATCTTATTAGAAGATGCTCACTTCAGCCCAAAATTAAGTTTGCTAACTTTAGCACAGTATGGTCCCAGCGGGGCTCGAACCCGCGACCTTCGGCTCATAAGACCAACGCTCTAACCAACTGAGCTACGGGACCAAATGGCTTATTCTTTCAGTGATTTATATTTTTTAATTATTTTCATACATAGAAATCACCCCCAACCTTCTCTACACTGTATTACTTGAATGGGTACTAATTTGAATTCAAATCCTCGTGAAAAAAAAATCATAGTAAATTCATGGGTAAGAAATAAATCTGAAAATAAAATAGAAATAGGTTATTCAGACACATAAACAGTCTAAAAATATTGGATCTTTGGGAAAATTTATTTTCTTTTACAAATTTAAATAAACTATACCAGCGAATGTTTTATGTATGTTCTTTTTTAAATATCCAAGTGAATTGAATTTTTTTGTAAACCATTGAGGGAATGTGTCTATTTGAGCTATATGTCTTATATCCGTTTAGAAGTCTCAATAACTGAAGCTCTAACCAATTGAGTTATAAGAGCTTTTTATTTGATGCAATTATGTCTCCCTTTTGTCCCATACAACCCTATTTTGTTTTTTCAGCTTGTGAAAAATGAAAAAATATCATGATTTGGGCTAGGTTTTCTTTTCTGCTAAATTGGTTGGGATTATTATCTACACCTGGTATTGTAGTTTTTTTGTTATATTATAATGCTGGGTAGGGTTTTAAAATTGGCTAGATTATGTAATTAACTAATTTGGATAAGTCATGTTTGCTAATTGACCATAACTAATTATATTATGTTATATATGCAATTTGGATTGTAGTTGACTCATATATTGTTACTCCCTTTCTCAATCAAGGAGAAATCATCATCAATCACTGATCAAAAAAGGCAGCCGTTGATCACTAATAATGGAAGATAAAGCAGTAGGCTATTGATCTGATCACATCTGCAAACAAAAACTATGGTACTCCCTGATACTCACTAGGGAAAAGCGATGCAATATGAAATTGGTACTTTTGTAATCTTCACAAAAGAGAACTATCCAAAAGTGATACACGGAGTATCTGAAAATGACATACTGTCCAACCATCTACTAAGGAGTAACTTTTTTTAATTGTTTAGATAACCAAACTTTGCTCGTAAATCCTATGGAAGTTATGTGTCCGCCAAACACATGCTCTGGGTATTTGTTACAGGGTTATAGGTTTTACAGTTCGAACTCGCGACCTTTGATCTCACAGTCCGAACCATCAATCTACTACGCCAACTATGTTGGCTAACATAGATTACAAGCACCTAATAACTCGTAACTTATGAGTATGTGCAATAACAAGCCATGCTGCCCAACCACCTAATAACATAGCACAAATGTCATTCATCTAGTGGAGTTGTGCCAATCCCAAAATAATTTATTTAAAATTTGATTTTCCGCTATTACTAAGACATAATCCGCCCTAAATTGTATTGTCCTGCCTTTAACTTCAGCAATCTGCATCACACATCTCGTTGACAACTTGAACGAAAGACGTGGCAGCGTCTGAAGGTAGATGCCAAACCAATGGAATGATGTCACTAATTCACATGCTTAAGCTTTCTATAAATAGAGAAAGCATCGTAGCAAATAAGGTGGATTTTTGAGAGGAATAAAAAAAACTTAAAAAGGTAACAACAATGTCAGAACCATTTCACTCATATTTTGTCCTTATAATTTTCGATATAATAGTGAATGGTCGCCCTATGGACGTTCGATTCCCTAACATTACAAAATTCGTAAATGTTAAATTTTGGTGATACAAAATCACAAATAGAAGGAAAAAAATATGCAAAAAGGAAAGTGATCATGTTTGTTCATTATGAAAATGAATAAATTATTGGACCGCATTTGCATGAGATGACAAGAAAATAAATGTATGCGCAAGTTATGAAATAAAATATACGCAAAAGGATATGCATATTATTTGTTTCCCAGCAATCGCATTGTTTTGCGATTATTTTCTTCCATCTTTGCTAATTAAAGGAATGAGTGAATTACTTACTATGTTTGCATCATTTGTTTCCATTGTAAGTTGCTCCATCATCTTCTTACCATAACTTGGTAATTTAATCGACGACTCTCAAGGATTTGCACTGGTTCTATATTGATGGTAGATTTCATTGTAAACAAATCCTGACATTCAGCCAGCAATCCCCAAATAGAATGTCTCTTCTTGTTAACTCTAACTTAGGGCTTTCGTATGTAAATTCTTATCTTGTTATCTCTTCTAATTCTCTCATGTGTAATAAAATCACTCTCCTTTTGGACTGGACATACATTACCTTGATGATAGTGGAACCAATATAAATATTGTTAGGGAAACTCCCTTTAAATAACCAATCTAAGGGAATAAAAAACCCAATGCAGTGGAAAACAACTGGATCATGATTGTAGTGAGACGAAACAAACAGAGATAAACACTAGAACTGACAGCCACAGATCAATGCAATGCATAAAAATAAATAACATCGGTATTTATAGTGGGTCCACTATCGCAAGGCAGTATACGTCCACCTGTAAAGAGGAGATTTTATTAATCACTGAAAGATTGGAGTTACAAGATTGATTCACTTTTGAAGACTATACAAAAGAAGAATTAACAATCCAGATAATTTTTTTATCAAATTTCAGCTCTCTAGGATGGCTACCGTTATTGTTCAGAAGCTCCACTATTTATGTAGAATGAAGAAATGAGGAGGGGTAGCTGCTATGTAGCAGCCCTGGGGTTTGGTTCGACATGCATCTGGTCCGGTACAATTTGGTTCAACAGTCTTGGTTCGGCATGCATCACTTGGTATTTAGTTCGGCAAAGCGTCGAGCGATAAATTTGGACCGGTATCTCCAAAATACCGAACACTCTATATACAGAAATCAGTATGTGTGACTGTTCCGGTACTATCACTAGGAGTACTTGGCTCAAGATACGTTCACCATAGACCTCGATAGAACTTTGAATGGGTTACTCTAAGTGAAGGTTCAAATCCAAAAGATACCTATCATTTATGTATTTGTTTTCACGATGATGTAAAATTTGATCTTGAAACTACATTGGCTTGATCCTACTTGGGTATGTAGGTAGTCACTCTAGTGATGCAAACATCTATTTTATTTATTTTACTTATTTTACTTATTTTGAAAACGGGGGAAATTGTTGGAAATTTTCAAAATTAGTTTTGGAGTTGATTTTGTTTTTGAAGAGGGAAGAAGTGGGAAGAAGATGGAAGAAGAGTGGTGGAATGTATAGTCTCACATCTAGAAAAATAAGGAATTATACTTAGTTAAATATAGGATTCTCTAAGGAAGGTTGGGCCCTTTGGACACCCAAAACTTTGCTTTGATGTGAGGAGGAAAGTTATGCATCACCACCACACGCGCGCGCCGCTGCCGTCTATCCGACCGGACCGGGTCGGGTTCGGGTCTAAAATGGCGAATTAATTTTTGTTTACAGACCGTATCCAGAATTTGAATTTGAACGGATATATTTGACGGGTCATTTGAATGAAGGGACGCAACCGTTTAGTAATGGTTTCAAACCGTTGCAACAGACACGACTGTTCGTAACAGTTTCGGACTGTTGGAAATAATGCGACGCTTGACGAATGAACACTTCCTCACTACTATAAATAGTGACGTCCAGGAAGCATCAGATAATAACAATCCTCTATCTTAGTACCTTCTTCTTCTTCCTCCGGATTTGCGATGCCTAGAAAGTGTTGTAGAATACTACCTTATCACCGCAGTGCCTGTTAGGTGTTGCAAACGTAGAAACATTGCAGATCAATACTCTTCTTCTTCTTCATTCCATTCTCTACTAAATTGTATCATCAGAGATCAAATTTGACTGTTCTTGGTCGGATCAAAATCGTACAAATTTTGAATCCGATTACGCTGTTCCAAGGCTTTATTGAATCCTGAAGTCGATAGTTCGATAACCCGTTTGTACCTGTTGAGTTGAACTATTGTCTAAAAGAATCTACGTAGTAGATCCTTGAAGTCACAATTATCCAACATATTGCTCATCATTTTGTGTTTATACCTGATAAACAAAGTCAATATGACATCATGCACATAAGAGGAAAAAATTTCAAAGTAAAACTTCATGTACGAGACTATGAACTGGACCAGTTTGATGTTGTAAGCAACGTCGTTTATTCAAATTATTGTCAGTATGGTGAGATATAGTTCTAGTTATATCATTTGTTCATGGTGAGATACTGTTTGTTCTAGTTATTCTGCTTTTCTTCTCTCTAAAATATGCTACATATATCTACATAAATACCCATTCTAGAAATGGTAGGTTGTATCTAATAGTTATGACAAAAAACGACATGCATTCGTTAATACCCAAACATCAGTTTGCTTTCACAGTGATAGTTCCATTAATTCTCACTATATTTTTAGTTGTGTGTATATTTAAATGACATGCCTTTTTTATCCCTGGAATAATGCAGACAATGAGCATGATTGCTGTGTTGGCTTTGGGACAGGACATGCCTGAAGGCAATTATTGCAAACTGTAGAAGCCAGGCGATAAACATAAGGATAATTTCTCCAAAGTATTTCTTGCTGGGGTGAAAAATTACAGGTATTGTTTTCTGTCAAACTACGTTGCTGAAAGGCTCTGTCAAGAATCATGTAAGATTTTTCTAAGAACCATCCACCCCTTTCCTTTTTTTTTCTTCCCCTGTTGACTTGACTTGACATCTGAGATATACTGATACTAACTTTAGATAGCGGATAAGCACTGTGAGCTTTTGCTTAGAAGCTTCAACATTTTTTGCTTTGTTTCACTTGTGATGTACCGTTATACTATTCAATTATTCAAAATGAATTTGGTTCAATGCTAGGCGGCTAGCGTTTGAAATTTTAATGATACCAATCAGATCATTTTTATTTTTTATTTTGTTGAAAATTTCTTAATTTCCAACTTTTTGTTGTTACGTCAATAACCACTTGTACAGTGGTGAAATCTTTAGCAATGCGATCAAAGCATTGGGTTTGATACCATGAGGCACAAGTTGCCAATTTTTGGAAGAAAAACAAAGATTGCTATTACTTTTGCTGGCGTTTTCTTTGCAACTAAAGTTTGATTTTGTAAACTTTACAAACTACTTCTTGTTTCAAACCACTTTCCTCACTGATGATAACATTATCAAACTATTTGGATTTGAAATCAAAAAAAGGATAAGAACAGAATTTAGCTATATCAAGTAGAGTTGAATTAACGTTTGCATGGACTATAACTGTAGGGGATGCATGCTAACAGCAACATACATATATTGCTTTGGAGTAGAGCTGAACATAGATAACATCATTGCTGAACACTAGAATCAGTTCAACCCGAGCCTGAATATGGCTGGAACAATTGCAATAAGTATTGGTTTGGCAAATTGCAAGAGGCTGTGGAGCACTTGCAAGTTGATATTAGATACCATGATGTTTGATACCATCATCAACTAAATACGTGCTTGAAAAGATGAAATATGTAAGATAATATGATTATTATTGTATTTTACTCTAGATTTCCTTTCAGTTTGTCCATTGATCTAGAATGATGTGATTATGTTAAATACTTTATAAATAGTGTGAATATATCAATTGTTTTAGTTTTTCGTGGAATGTGGATCTTTCTTGTTATTTTTTTATAAATGCCGATGATTTTGATTATTATTTGTACAATGTTAGCTTTAATTGTAAAAACCTACTAGTGCATGTATCAATATTTTAATATTTCTCAATTTTTCATCTTTTTGTTACAATGGGCAAAAACAGTTGTATAATGCTTTATAACAATGGGAAAAAACATTACAGCCGTCTAAAACAATTGTGAAATGCTTTAACTCTATTGCAACTTCGCATATTACGACAATTATCATTGTCTCAGTGGTTAAGTGATTCGACTTTGGTGCGCGAGGTTACAAGTTCGAAACTTGCGTAGCGTGATTCAAATATTCATTGACATGTTGTATCTATGTATCATTAAAATAAACTTCACATGTTACGATAGTTGCATGACCATTGTTATAGGGTCTATTGCAACTGGCATTGTCAATTGCGAAATTGGTAATTTTTTAGTGACAAGAACTACTGGCTATTTAAAGCACTCTATTCAACGAGTCATATGCAGATAAACAATCAAGTTTGTAACAAAAGATATGTTTCATTTGGTTCAAAGAATGTAGAGGCAACACACTCGCTCTGCTAGGCTTATAATGATATTCCTATCATTATCTAGTTGAAAAGAAGAAAGGGAGAAGAAGAACCACGTCAGTGGAACAATTTAGAAGATCCAGCTTCAAATGCAAATATGAGCACCCCCGGCCCTCAAAACGATCAAGAACTTGTCGAAGAAAAGAGAGTGTACTGCCATTTGCGAATCCTTCCATATCGAATCTCGCAAAAGATCTTGAAAAGCTCTTGGTCGACATCGCCAAGAGGATGATCGTGACTTTAGTTGTGGCATCGAAGGTGGAGGTGACTGTAATGACCCGCACGTTAATGGGTCTGAATTTCGACTAAATCGATACCTAAGTTCATTAGTATACGGATCTTTGGTTTTGATAGCCTGTAACAAACATAAGCATTTCAGAGAGCGATCAATATAAGTTCACAACGGAATAGGAATATAATATAACATATATACTGACTAAGGCTACTACCTTGGAATCAATATTATTCTTTGGATATCTAGTTGTCTTGTCAGTGCCAAGTATGAAAGAGAAGACTCAACCATTTGCAATTCCTATCTTGTACCAGTAGCACGTCCCTCTAAATCTATCCTGTGGGTTGTAATGAGGAGAGGGTCAAAACAACATTCCGGTGACTGGAAAATTTACATACTTTACCAATAACATTAATTTATGTCGATTGATTTTCATTTAAGTGTTATGTCTATTATTTACAGCTGATCCATTCAATCCTATATGCGCATGCGATATGTCCAAACTTCTCTGAGGTATAACTATATGTACGCCTATATACATATGTACCACTTGCCTAAAGAAAACCCCGACCACTTAATACTCCTTAAATATGGACGTCGTAAATCCACTATTCATTTAATATCTTAACCCCGAAGCGGACCCTTTGTAACGTAATCGCTAGTCAATTGGTTCTAGCTACAAAGACCGATGAACCCAAGATACGTCTTTATAATATTATTATCATATGACTAACGTATCTTGAAAACTCATTTAATGCATAACTAGCTCACCTCCAACAAAAATAACTAATTAATTAAACTTTGAGGTCCTTTTGTATCCCATATTGATTCTAGACTAGTGCGAAGCAAAATTCATCAGGGATAATTCGAGTCTTTATTATCGGCCGCTCGAGATTGTCCGTGGTCATAGCCTATATGTCAGCCTTACTTTTAAATATCAATTCAATAACAATACTGATATAGCTCGCTGAACTTACAAGTCGAAATCCCATTTAGATAACCTATTGTAAGTCAAGAAAAATTCTCATTTCAGTTACTTAATACTTCTTATCAAAAATGAAGCGGACCCCATATTCCTAAAAAGCACTTAGCCATTTGATACTTCAAATCCAAGACCAACCCTTGGTATATTTCCCAACCTATAAACAACCATGTATCCCTTTTTCACGGGTCCTTCGGTTGTGTAACCCCCCGCTTTAAATTACAATTATATATGCAAATATTTAATTAAGTTATATACGTTTGGAATTTTAAAGTAAAGAAATGTTTGTAAATGGGGCAACTAATTAATATCATTTGGAATACATGTATATTTGTTTAACAAATAAATTAGTGAGAGAAATTATATAAAATTAATTAATAGGGAAGATTAATTGACGGTGTGTGTTTAAAAGAGAAATTAATATTCAATTAATTAGTAGAGGGGATTAATTAACAAAAATTGACAAGAAATGGAACTGTATTGTAGCAACTAATTGATATGATTAGAAACATATATGTTAGTGTAAGAGAATAAAATGGAGGAACATTAATTTATGCAAGTAATCAATTGTCAATTAATAAACATAGAGACTTATGATAACATATATAGTTAAGATTGCGATTCAGAATTCAATTGTAGCATATATGCATGCAATAATTATGGAAATAAAATAAATTAATATGCATATATGTTACGAATTAATGTATTGCATATTAATTTGGTAAGAAATCACAGTGCGGGCAGGGTTTAATTGGATAGTAAATTAATTCTAGGTATATATGAAATCTATTAATTGGTTAATTAATAGGGGAATCCTATTTAAAAGAAATGTCACATTTAAAAATATACGTTTCCGTTGATTGCGAGAGAGAAGGGGAAAGTGATTAATGAAAAGATTGTGAGTGGATTTAATTATATCTTTTACATTTATGATATATTATCGTTAAGTTTCCTTTAATAATTTTATTCAATATTTCAGTAATTAATTCTATTAATTAGTTATGCTGAACTGTAAGAAATTTACAGTTATTTACATCTAATTTGTAGTTATAATTTAGCCTAAATGCTAGTTTCTTTTTATCCTCTTTGTACGCAAATAATATAGTTAAGAAGAAAATTCGTGATTATGGATTAAATGGAAAAATACTAGACTAGATGTAAAATAAGAAAAGTTGGAATAAAGCTAGATAAATGGAATTATGCAATAAATTACGCTAAAACGTGAATAATAAATTAATCTAATAACTTGATTTGGAAGTAAATAATAGATTAATTGGTTGGTTTAGAAAATATGATACATTTCTGTAATTTAATATTTAAAAGATAACGATATATGTAACTGCAAAAATAAAAGAAAGAAAAAAGGAACTAGTGTAAAATAGAGAAACCACCGTAGTTTACACTATTTCGAGTAATAAATGAAATACCTTGCATTTACCAATTATTGTTTATAGTATTATTTAGTATTGAATTATGGAAATACATTGTAACGACCCGTAAAATTCGATGATTTTAAAAGGGTTAATTTAATAGGATTTCTAATTTAATTTAGAAAAAAATAAAAGTCTTAAAGTTTATATTGGAGCGAATTTAGAAATATGGTGAAGCAACTGTAATTAAATGTTAACAATTTAATATTTATATGGCAATAAATTAAAATTGAGAGGTATTTAAGAATTTAACCCCATAAGTTGATGTAAATGTATTAAACTTGAAATTTTAAAAGATATGATATTTATAACTGGATTTTTTCCAAGATTACAATTAAATGAACTTTAATGTTACACTAATATGATCTAAAAAATAACTGAAATTTATGAATGTAACAAAATGAATATAAATGTTAATTTTATTTCATAAGTTAACAATTGATGTAATAAAAAGAATGAAACCAAGATAAAATAATTAATTGGGATTTTATTTTTTATTAATATGTAAAACTGAAAAAAAATCAATATACATTGAAATATAGTAATTAATATAAATAAAAGAATAAAATTGGATAGTATTAATGTAGTGAAAGACAAACAAATATTAACTATGTTATTTGTGTAATTAATGGATAGGAATACCAAAGGATAATTGTAATAAGGGATATAATTGAGGAATATAAGTGGTAGAATAATAAAAATTTATGATTTTATTTTTGTTAACATATGTTAAGAGATATGTTTATGATCTTAATTTGAACTTCTACTAATAACATGTATTACAGTAAGATAAAAAAAGATAACATACGTCAGGTGTATTTAATGACATTGTTTGAATGTAATTAATAACGGTGATTATAATAATAAATGTTAATCATGATTAAATTATGTGAATGTTACTATTAATTATTTGAATGCATGTATAAAAAGTTATGCAAATATCAATATTCAATATCGGCACACCTTTGAAACAAGGTTTAAATAAATAACTACATTGATGTTTTATTTTGTTGGAAACCTTATGTACTATGAATGCATGCTAAGATCAACCAACACATGGAGAAAATGGAAATGTTAATTGAATTAAATAAGAAAGTTAAATAAGAAGAATAAAAAAAGATTCTTTTACCCTATTAAAAAAAATCTCCTCATTTTACTTTTCTTTTTTATAAAATCCTTCCTCCTCCTCTCCAAAAAAAAGGGCAGCCATCATCTTCATTTAAACAAAATAAAATCAATAACAATTTAATGTCAAACATCAAATTAAATAAAAATAAAGGTGATTCATCCAGCTCTTGCAAGGGTTGGGTGTGGGTCTTGACGATCCGAGGAGAAAGTACAAATCAAGGAGTGAATTTTGGCCAGATCTAAGAGGTGCCTTTTATTTTAAAATGTTATATTCAGCATAATGTTATTATCATAGTTTGTATGTATATGCTATTTCCTCATTTGTTTTGAAATTGTTATGTTATTTGAATTTTTTGTTGAATGAATTAATTTGACTTTGAATTTGATAAATCAAAACAATTTTTTTTTGTATATATATTAAAAAAATGTTTTAATGATAGATCCATGTTTTAAACTTTTAAACTAAATTGAAAATTTTTAGATATGAAAGTTTATGTACATATAATTTGCATTTGTGTTGAAACAGAAATATTGTATACACATATTGTCACTTTATCTTGAATTGAAAATATCATGAAATTTGAATACTTTGTTGAATAAATTATTTGTTTTTAATCTAATAAATTATAATAAAAGTTTACATATGCTTAACAATTTTTCGATGATAAATCTAAGCTTTGATTTTGATTACAACAATATTTAAATTTGTTACCTAATTTATTATCTCAAATGTCCTTATTTGAGGATCTTAAAGGTTTGTTACTATATTGCTTAATTTGTCGTGTTCCACTTTTGTTTTGGTAAAAAAATAAATAAATTTCATTAAGGTAAAAAGGTTAAATTTATATGTATATATGTATTTTTGACTTCAAGTATACATAAGTTTACAATGCATTAGACAATTTAATGTGGTATGGAAGTATGCTTTGAATTAATTAATAAGCTTTGGTTTAATCTTTATACACACATGTATGTGTGTTTGTGTGCATGTGTATGCATATAAACATTTAATATTTTAATTTCAAATTTCTAAAGCATGATTTAATTTTTATTATTATTATCAAAATAATTAAAAGTGAGGTAATATTATATACATATTAATTTATTGTTTGTTGTTTATGTTTTCTAGTCATAATACAACTTGCATGATATTAAATGTCGTATTAATAAAATTGGCTAAAACGGGAAAGTGGAATTAATCAATGTCGTCACATCTTATCTCCTTCCCTATTAGATCCTTATGTGATTGCATCTACGTTTATTCTTGTTTATTCCTATATATTGTAACCAATTAATCGTACTTGATATATGTTTAGAAATTTTGACACACGGTTAAAGTATGAATATATATGATGTATTCAAACTTTTCTGTATCTAGCATTTAATTAGTTTAGAATCAAACTAATAAAACTGTGACATTTAATTTTGTCCCTCCACATTCATTTCTTAATTATAAATAACCTACATCTTATTTCTTCTTTTACATTTTGTTTCTCCTAACACCTCATATTCAAAAGCTCTTATTCTTGCAAATCCAAAATCATTCTTTTATAAAAATGCTTTTTTTCCTTTTTCGTACACTTCCTATTCTCATCTTAGTTGTTCTTCAATCTTTTCCTGAAGCCTCATCTTGAGAAAACGTAAGTATTATAATTTGTTTATTTATATATATTTTTAACGCGTACTAATTTTTATTTTAATAATATTTCTTGTAACATGAATATCTTTTGCATATAAACTTTGATTCACGCGCAATTTCTTCTGGTGGATTCAAATCTATATTCCAGACAACATGAAATTGATTTAGTTGAATTTGGAGATTGTTGAGTTTTGCGCTTCTGTTGGATTTTTATGGGCTAAAATCAAAGCTGAGTGTTTTAACCCACTCACAACTTCTAACATTTCTTATGTTTGTTAAATTAAATTTGGTTGTGATTATGCATTTATTTATGATTTTTTTGTATATTTTTAATCATCATCTCAGTTAATTTCATTTATTAAATTAAATCGTTATTTAATTTATTTTTGAATATAACTGCCAGTTAAATACCTGTTATATATATTATCAGTTATCTGTTGATATTGATTGATTGTTTTGGATGATGATTGTGATGGATGTATGATTTATGGTGGATGAATGGATGTTGTATTTTATTTTTGTAAACTGCAAATTATTGTCTATTTTTATTGATTCGGGATTGCGGTTTGAAATGATATATAACCGTAATTTTTATTTTTAATTACGGATTGAAATGATAAACATCCGTATCACCTGATCATAGAGTAGAAAATTATATACAGACACCACGGTCTATATATATATATATATATATAAATATGTTCAAATGATTTCTATGGTTTTTAAAGAAATATACGGATATATAAATATTGATTTTAGATGTTATATAAACGTCAAATTTATTATTGATTTTAGCTATATATAAATAGGCTTGAAATATAAAATAAGCCTAATAATAAAGTTTGATTATTTTATATATAAGGTTTAATGAATATCGATTTTTGATATTACATAAATATTATTAAAATGCTTGAATTTAAGCTATGTATAAGTTTGTTAAATAAAAATTTAGTTTAATAATAGAGTTTGATTTTTTATTAAAATAAATGTGAGTAAGTATTTAAATTTTATTTTAATATAGTGAGTATAATGATTTAAATAAATTAAGGTTGGGAGATAAATTGGAGATTTATTTGGAATTGAATTTATTTAAGAATTAAACTCTAAAAGGTTGATGTGGAATTTATTAAATTGAAAATTTTAAAATGTATAATTATTATAACTGGATTTTGGGGTCTTGGTGAATAGAATGATTATTTCAAGTATAAATTAATTGAAGAAAATATTTAGTATTTGAAATTTGAGTTTTTTTTTGTATAAAATGGATTTATTATGTAAATTATTTCAAAACTAAATAATAGAAGACTTGATTTTGAATCTAGATTATCAAATTTAGTTTAGGAATTTTGAATATTAAAGCTTTGAAATATATGAAATTTGAAGTGGTTTATTTGAGGATTTAAATCTGTATTGGGATTGATTTTGAAATTAAAGAAGCTAATTTATTATATAAAGTAATTTAATAGTAAACCATCTAAGTATTGGAAGTTATGTTTCAAAGCTATGAATTTCGAGGTATTATGATTTGAAAGTGCTATGATTTTGGGAAAAGGATATTTTTGAAATAAAAATGATATTATATCGATTTGGGATTTCTTTAAAATGATATCATATTGATTTGGTTTTTAAAATAGAAATGATATCATATTTATATGGTTTTGAAACGGATATTATATTCTGGTTTTAAAATAATTTTTTTTTGAAATAACCGCGGTGTTATAATAACGTTTGGTTGTTGAAGAGACCGTGATCGAAAGTTGACATACTCTCTTCCAACCTTGAAAACCACTTTAACAACCGTGTAGGCGGTGAAGATTCCAGAATGAAGTAGGACGGCGATGGCGTTTCCTTTGAGGTAAATACGTGGACCCAACTCCCGTGAGTTGGCATAAGGTGGCTAAAACAGGAGCGATTGACGGGTTAATTGGGGTAGCACCTTTGATCGGACACATCCCTTGGATATTATACTTTGACTCTTGGATTGATTCGGTGGCCACTTTTGATTTTTTTTATTTGGGGGTGTGGCTCGAGGTGGGCGGTAGCTGCGGCTACGCATTACCACCGACCCAGAAGCGTAATTGGTATATCTACCCTGGCATTGCCTAGTTGTGCCGTGCCACCTACCCTAGCACGCCTTATACGATTTTAGTTTTGTACCATACCTATGGAGTGCCCTCTGACGACGCCTAGTACGGGGGAGATTACGGTACTGTATAGACTATGGGAATATATAAATGTGTTAAGGTGGAAAATGTAAAGCCTTAACGCTATTTAAAAGTAAGTTTATTTTACTAATAGACATTATTATAATAGCGAAATATTACTACATAGTAAATAGTTTAACGGATCCTTAGGAGATGTGAATCCCGAGCATCTCTTAAGTTATTGCACTCATATTTATTCCTGTTAATTTAACTTACATAAGATCTTTTAGTTTTGACTCGAGTGTTTTTTTTTCAATTCGCTCGGGTCAGCCCGAGCATTTCAGGATCGAAGACTTTATTTCTGGAGGACGAAGACTTACATATGGTTTGAATTGGCACGTGTGTCGATTTAAACCGTATAAAAAGGCGGGATGTTACATCTGGTATCAGAGCTTTGGTTTAGCATAAACTTTAGCTTTGTGGGGTTTGACTCTTTACTAATAGGGTAGTGATACCCTATGGGAGTCACTGAGCATATATATATGAGAGAGCATATTTGTTAGTGTTATAAAAAGGTTTTAATATTGTGTTAATCTGTTCCGCTTTGTATTTATAAATTCTGGTTGGTGCATGGGACGCTGTGACATCAATAGAGATTTCTAAACACTTAATAGGACAGACCGACATAATATTTGTTTTTAAGATAGGCGAATGAAATAATTTGCCTATTATATTTTCTATATATAAATTAAATTTTTAAATGATAAGATATATATTTGGTTGCTGTATATTGGTTGTTAGGCAATGAAATTTTTAAATAATAGTTGAAATAAGATTGAAAATAAAATAAATGGAAATTGAAAATTTCAGAACTTAAGTTCCGAGGTTTTGAAATTTCTTTTGAATAATTTTGAAATAAAATAAAAATATTATTAAAAGAAGTATTTTCTGATATAAATATTTCAATATAATTTGAAAGAATTGTTTAAAGAAAATTTGGAAAAGAAATAAGTTTTGTACTCCCCTCTCTATCGCTGGAAAATAATTTCGGTGATGGGTGCACACATCATCGATATTCATTTTCGAGTTTCGAAGTGGGAAGGTCATTGTCGTAGTTTTACTACAGATTTATTTGAAAAGAAGAAAAGAGAAAAGTTTTTGTTAATTTCAAATTATTTTAAATATAATTTTAAGTTGTAGATATATACATTTATCTATTATTTTAAATGATTTGAAATTTTACCCGGTATTTAGTTCCTGAGTTTCCATTAATTATCATTTTCAGTTATTGTAGTAAAACGGAATGTAACTGATTAATAAATGGTAGCCTATGAAATAAAGGATATAACTATTGAACATTAAATCAATTAAAAGTAATGAGAAAAACTTGTATAATTTTTCAATTACATTCTTAAAGCATATATATAACTTACCATATAATAAAAGTTACAATGTTAATAAGAAAATGTAATGGGAAATCTTACAAGTAAAACTTGAGGCAATGAAAGTATTCAATGAATTTGATGTTATAAATAAGAATTTAATGTTATAAACCTAAGTTATGACTAAAAGGCCACTAATTAAATATAATAGAAAAGTTATAAAGAAGTGAAATTAAATGATATTAAGTAGTGGATAAATGAATGCAATACAATAAAAAGGAATTTCAAATTTAAGTAAATAAGTTGAAGTTATTTCTAAATAAAATTGTAAGAAATAAGTGTAAACTAAAAAGATAAACCATTATATGAATGAAAAAGAAATCAAATAACAAATGTATGAATGGAATTAATAAGGATAAACTAAATCTATTGTTCGAAATAGTTGTTGTTTGTTTTGGTTTATGGTTGTTTGGATAAGAATACATTAAAATTGTTTGGATGAATGAATAATCTATTTAGTTTCGCCTAAGACTGTTGAGTGAATGGTACACTTAGTAGTTTATTTTTCATTCCGTACGATTTGAAATTTTGAACCCGAACAACTATTTGTTTTGTTTGATTGAATGGTTGATTTGTATATGATGTGCATGCTGTGGTTGCAAGTGATTGTTGTTGTTTGTATTGATTTGTTTGATATTGATTGAAACAAGTAAATATTTCATTTTATATAAGTGTTAACCTTTTTGGATTATATAAGTGAAATACAGGTTATGGAAGCAATTGCCACTACTTTTGATTTCATAATTAAGCGTAAATTGCCCGACAAATAGGTACGTTTTCGGATTACGGTTTATAGCGTTATTGTATTATTTTCCCGTAATAGGATATATATTATTTTGAATTATATGTTGCATATTGTTATATTTGATATTACTATATTCTCCCGAGCCTCTCCGTACAAAGGAGACTCTGCCGAAATTTTTCGTAAATTTTGGATTTAGAAATATTTTGAAAATGTTTTCCAAACTTTATTAATTTGAGTAATAAAAGATTTAATGGTTATAAACTGGTATATTTTATTTAAAATAAGTAATTTTGTAAATTTAGTGTTTATAAATTTAATACATCTCTTTAGTTACTGCACTCATATTTATTCTTGTTAATTTAACTTACATAAGATCTTTTAGTTCTGGCTCGAGTGTTTTGTTTTTTTTTCAATTCGCCCGGGTCAGCCCGAGCATTTGAGGATCGAAGACTTTATTTCTGGAGAATGAAGAGGAAGTTTTCATTATTATTATTATTATTATTATATGGTTCACTACACATTGTATTATGCTGCATTGATATTTATTGGTATGTGAACTCTGATATTTATTGTATAAAGAAGAATCAAATGTTTTGTAAACAGTTTTATGAACTGTATATTAATTATTATATTTTATCCTTCCGCTATGAGATTCTGTTTAGTTGTTTTCTTCTCTGTTTTTCTTATTTACCCCATAACAATCCGCCCTTCTGTATGGTTTGAATTGGCATGTGTGTCGATTTAAACCGTATAAAAAGGCGGGATGTTACATAGATTTTAGCATAGCTTTCACGACCAACCAAATAAAATAGAATTACTTCCTAGAATAAAAGAAATTAAAGTAGAGTATGAAATGAATCAAATAAATTATTAGATAAGAAATTAAGGTTGTGCACAATAAACGAACCAAGGTCTATATTTACCGCACAGACTATAGAAAATGGCAGTTAGTATGATAAGTTAGTTATATAATAAAAGTGGATGTAAAAGAATTCTATATCGTAACAAAAGAAGACAGAGTAGAACAGAAAAGAAACACTTGTAATTATATACGGATTTTAAAAGAAATAAACATAAATTATGATTAAGTAAAAGAATAGAAAGACTTAATTGGGAACTTAGAATAAATAAGCAACGATAGCAAAGGTAAATATAAAAAGATTATGTTAGATTTCTATTAAATTAATAAGAAAATAGAACAAAAGATGCTTATTTAATAAATTTAAGACTTAAATTAAGTTAATAAGCAAGAAGTAGAAATACCAATAGCATTTCCTATTAGATCAATGGTGATCTCACAATAGGCATAAGCGAGACGAGGGCAAGAATATGCTAATTATGGTAAATAAGTAGCCAACAGAATAAGAAAAGTAAACTAAACGCAAATTAAAAGATTAGAATTAGGGTCTAATAAAAGAATTGAGATGCGTTTGGAGCAGTCCAAAGGATGAAGCGCCTAACAAAGTAGTTCATCATGGATTTTACAAATGGAGAAGCACATCCAACTTAATATTTTTGGGCTTCAAGAAAGTACGAGACTTCAGCGGGACATGAGGATACTCTACGATCCCCCTTTGGGAAGGACTAACGAAGCTGCACCTCTTGAGGCAGGTCTGTAGGTGTTCCATCAAGAGAGTATGCCTTGACTACATTTGCATTGTAGGCCTAATGAAACGGACCTTTGTAGGCAGTCAGAAGGGCTTGGTACTCGTAGTGGGGTATTCGTATGTCCAATACTTGTAAGTAAGTTTAAGGATAGTCGCATGCGGATATCGGCCAGCATCAAGACCAAGAGCGATTTTAGGAAAGACCAGAGTTAAACCAACAGACCAATGATTCTTTTACTATAAAGATGTTGGATGGGGGGCACCGCCAATTGGATGTAAGATTGTTTGCAGTAGGGCACTACCACTTAACTCTTTAGAGGTCTTTTGGTTTAGTTGAGGGGTGGCTGTTGGGGCCATAGTCACGACGAGAAAAGAGACAGACCAACTAAAATATCTTTGTTGTAGGTCTAACGAAGCAGTCCTTCACAGGTATAGAAAATCTCCGACTGAATTCCGTACAAGGTAGACTTTGTTGGCCGGATTAAGATAGTAGACAGAATGATTACATTGTCCTCAATGTATGCACTGGGTGGTACGTTGTGGATGTCCGAGCACTGGCATAGACTAGTGCGGACGCAATTTACGTTTTTATAATAAGTGGTGGAGCATGTATATTGTAGGCCTTACGAAGCAGTCCTTTACATATATCGTTATGGAACACTCTCGAAGAAAGACGATAGAGCCCTTTTAGATGAGGATACAGAAGGTACCATGGGTGGTACCTAGGACCAATATGGTCATTGGGCATATAGCTACATATATGTATATATTAGTTATTAGGTTTTAATCTACTATGGAGTAGATGGGCCTGGTTCACGAACAGAGGCGAGAGTATTGTAACCTAATGAACCTAATATAAGAGTAAATAGAAATAAAAAGATATATGTAGAATTAAACCTAGAAGTATATAATTTATTCATTCATCAAAACTTTTATTCTGACCCCTCCTCATAACATCCTACAGGTTAGGTAGATGGCAAAGATTTCTCAGCTTTATGACACTTGCTTAGAAAGTGTTATTATTTGGATGAGTATTTACTTACTATTATATTTTAGTCAATCCCGTTGTAAGATAAATTGTTGAGCTCTGATGTATTTGTCTTTGCCTATTTGAAAGATAGTAGATACCCAAATCGGGCTACAGTGGGCTAGGGTTTTAGTATTTTTGTGAAATTTTCAAACTATTGGAATTCGGGTTGTTACATTTGGCATTAAAGCCTAGGTTTTGGATTCCTAGGTAGATAGTGAGTGAACATATTTGTATTTTTGAATAAAATATCAATATATTATATACTAAAATCCAAATAGTTCCTAACCATAGATTTTAACATATGGAAAGTTTTTAGAAGTATATTTATGCGTGATTTGCTAGTTGGGTTTGGGATGACCTAAGTATGTAAAGTCCTTTGTTATTATCGAATTATAGCATACAAATAAACCATGTTTTGAGAGAAGATTGGTATCCATATGTTATAGAAAGTGGAGAAGCTCCCTAGGGAGAGTGTTTTCATTTTAAAAGAAATAAGAGGTTTTAGTAAGAAGAAAATCCACTTTATGTCTAGCCCAACAAAATGAAACTTTTGAAATTGAAAAGTTAAAAAATATAATTGTTAATATATTTGAGGAAGTAAATATTGGGTTTTTGAAAAAAAAGTGGTATGAAATTTAAATTGGTTTTATATGATGTAAATTTTGTTAAAAGTGAAATTATTTTTGAAGAATTATAGAGCATGTATAGCTCGCTAGTTTCTTGTAGGTGAACAAAGATTTTAAATATAAAAGCCTAGAGTGTGTTAAGTATCAAAAACATCGGTTACAAAAAGGATTACTGTTCTAACTTTTAAATCAACTAAAAATGAGACCTTTGCTTCGTTTAAAATTACAGATAATCATCCATTTTTTAATTGAAATAGACAACACAAACTACGAGTAATAACATTTGTACTTTACACATCCCTTTCATTTTTGGTATATTCGTTATTATTTCAAATGGTGCACTTTTTATACATTTGTGGAATTGGATAATTTACGAAAATACGGAGAAAGAGATACAACTAAATTGTACCCCGCTTCTAATAAATTAAAACATCTAAATTCACATCCCAAGTCAAATTTGGGCAAACTAAACTAATACCAACATTTTACAACCCAACTGTAAATTTGAAATAAACTTTACAACTTTACAATATTCAACTTTAACAAATTCAGGGACTAATTTCTAAGTTTTCAGATTATGCTGTAGATATCATTCATATTCCAATTACATATCTTATAGAATATGTAGGTGATATTCTTATACGTTCACTTCAGGCCTACAACTCATCAGATGTTATATAGGCATAGTAATTAAATAAAATTCAACGGTATAAATTTCAATGTTATAAATAAACTATATAATTTCTCACTCACCTTTCAAGCTTTCTAAATCTCCAAGTCTGAATTCATCCCTTTAACTTGACTTCTTTTCCTTTCCTTCAAAAAGAATATGATATAAATTTATACTTACCATTAGAATTACAGATCTGAGAAGATATTTGAGATTAAAAGGAATGTATATTTTAATTATGAAATTTACCTTTTCTACACTATCGATTCGCTTCTCCTCTTTAATTTTCTGCCTTTCTCGCATTATATATACATATAATATAATATTTTATAATTTTAATAGAAATAGCAAAGAAAGAAAATGGTAGTGCTTTGCTGTTTTGATCAAAAAATATAAGAAGAGAAGTGAAGGGTTAAACATGTATTTATAGGCGCTGGAATCAATTGTATCCGTTAGATTTTTAAAATAAAAAAATCTAAGCCGTTCATCCAAGGTTTAACTCTAGTCGCTACCTTCATCACCTGTCGACCGCTCCCTATGAGCAGTTGATTGCTAGCAATCGACTGCCTAAGTAAGGGGTCAATTGGTGGGGTCCACGCTATTAATATTTTTGATTTCCTTTTTCTCATTTTAAATTATTTCCGCTTCGAATATTTCAAACACTAATAGTTTCTTCATTTGATCTCCGATTGCAAAACTCCAAATATGAAAGTTGCTAAGAAAACCCCCACGAACATAATAGTGCTAGTTTCATGGTCAAATTCTGAAATTTTCTCAAATTCCTTTTTTTGAGTCCTATTGGTTGTATATTATTTACCATTAGTTTAGCGGGGTGTTACAAAGACAGCTACTACTCTTTCCAGCAAGGCAACAAAGCGTCCAAGCCGACCTAGGTTTAGAACTGCAAGACCAAGATGAAGAAGAAATCCTCCATCCCCAACTGGCCTATTAGCGTAACAACGATGGTCAATCACCATTGGAGCCATGGCCAGCAGGCACAAGCCCAAGCCAAGCCAAGATCTGCCTCGAGAGAGAGGTTCCATATGATTGCTTGAAATACTATCAATAAGTGGCAGTTCGGCACTGAGAAAGCTTTCTCATTTCTTAAGATGCCAAACGAGTTTGATGAAAGGACATACACACAAAGAAGTTTGGAAAGGAAATATATAATGAAGCTAATTGCTTATTATTAATGAAGAAGTGCAAAAGATTCATAGGCTATGAATAATTTTCGTTTGGAAAGATTTTGCGAGTACGAGAAAGATGAGAAGGGGTATTTATATACCCACGCCTTAAATCGTGTGCATTGTTTCAAAAGGAAAAAAGAATCACAACCATTAAGAAGAGATTGAGATAATGCCAACTTATGCATATAGAAGATGCAACACAGCTCTGCAACATTTGGAAAAACGAACCGTCACAACCAATAACACGAAGCCACATGGAAAGCACATTAATTGCTTTGTAGGGCCGTCGATTGGTAGGGTTTTCATCATTTGACAAGGCTATACCGCTCGCGGATATGGACTTGGGAGAAAAATGTTGCTCAATTTTTTCGCAAGTAATTAGTAGGTCAGTTTAAAGTAGTCTAACCTAGTCAAAACCTGCTCAGCTTCTTTACAACTAGCCGGCATAAGCCAACCGAAGTCCATGATGGTCTCAAACCATCCCTTATATCCAGCAAGGCACCATGATGAGGCATGATCGCCTCATCTTTAAGCGCCTATCACATGTAAGAAAAGTTTGGGCCTGACCCATCACCATGACTATTGACTTTCCTATGTCAATCTACTTCCAGCACAATTCTAGGTCAGCATGTTATCCCAACGTCACTCTAATTGATGGCCAGCACCTCTGTAAAGACCCGAAATTTTGAAGGCTTTATATTTAAATATCGGAATTATTTAAATAATTGAATCTTGGATTTAATGTAATAAAATTGACTTAATAAGCTTATTTAAATTCTTTTTAAATAATATGTGAAATTATCATTTCGTTGGACAGTCTTGGATTTTGATGAAATCAGTGTTGTTTAATCCGGAATAATGAGTTGTTATAGGCCGATGAGTTTCGTGATGATCAAATGTGACGTATGGTTGTGTGAGCTCGATTAATTAAGAGGATTAAAATATAATATATATTTTCCTATATAAGAACCTCAACACTTAAATCCACTTCATTTTTCCTTCTCAAAATCAGCTGCCACCATTTTCTCCATTCAATTAATTAAATCCAAAGCCAAAGGCCACAAAATTCAATGATTTCAGATTTGTTGAAATCATGTGAGTGTGTGCTTCAAATCTATGTAAGGTTAGTGATGTTTGAGTTTTAATGGCCAAACTAAGGTTGAGGCAAGGAGGCGATGAAGGAGGATTTAGGTGAATTGGAGGACTTGGTTGGTTTCTCTTGGCGGCAATCTTCTCCCAACATCAGCCAAATGGAGTCCGATCATGCCTAGCAGATCATGATTTTTCATTTGTCTCATGCTGGGGTTGGGGCCATGATTTAACAGGGGATATCATAGAGGAAATAGATGGCACGGTTGAGCTCGTGGTGGTGTAAGGAGTGTTTTGGCAAAGGTCAGTGGTGCTTTGGTGTGGCAAGGCAAATCATGACCTGGGGATGGTCGAATTAAGGCAATGATCAAAATTTTGAAGAGTTGATCTAGCTTCAGGTAGTTGCATAAGGGAAATTGCATTTGAGCAGAGCGATGTGATGGCACTGTCCCTTCATCGAACGTTGGACCGGATAGGGAGATTGGGGAAAGGAGCGTGCACGGCTTAGGTGTGTATCAGCTTGCATGTATAGGAAGTGTATTAAGAAGGGTGAAGATGGATTTGGTAGGCAAGTGAAGGGATTAGTGATTAAAGTAAATTAATTAATTAAATTTTAATCTCCATTTCTTATGAAATCGACAACTTATGCATAGAAGGTCCAATCCAGACGTCATTTTAGCCGTTGCACTCGTAGTTAGATTCTCAACTCCTTGGATTGGTTTAGGCTTGGGTGAGTGTAATGATCTGTTATTTCACAACTTCGAAAGTAAGATATTTTATTAATTTTAAATTTAAAAAGGTTTAGAACTCAAGTAAATATGTTGTAAATAATGAATAAGGATGGAAAAATTATTTATCTTATACTCAATAATGGAAAATTAAATATTTTGATTTTCATCACAAAATGGCCAAAAGTTAAGTTTTGTTAAAAATTAATAAATGCTTAAATAAATAGTTTTAAATATTTATTTGAAAGGTAAAATTATATCAAAATCACTTAATAATGATAATATAAATATGATAAAGGTTTGGAAAATACACCTATGACCGTTTTACAAAAATATTTTAACTTTGTTACATTTGTCAAGTGCAACGTCGTATTTCAAAATATTGATATTAGCACTAATGATATAGGGTTTTAACCAAAGTAGACTTGTTTTTATTTATTAAATGTAATAGGAAGTTCATTTTCTAAGTTTGTTTACATAAATGAATGGTTAAATGGAAACGTTAAATTTTGACTGTAAAATATGTCAATAAAAACATTGTTTTTGACTAAAATAAGTTGTCACTGCACTGTTGCAACATGATATGTTGCCTAATACACATATATACATATGTACACATTTACAATGTATGAATACATATATATTTACCATATAAAACAAGAATTCATTTTGATTTAAATTAAGTTTAATAAAAACATGATTCGACAATTTTAAATTTAAATAAAACTTTACAAACATCATCATATCATTTATATCATATCTCCTTAATGGATGTTATGTGTTTACATGGAAACCATGCAAATTTATATCTTTAAATATTAGTAAGTAATAAAATAGTGACATCTCTTATTACTAAACATATACACTTCTTATAACATTATTCCTAGCATTAAATGCACATCCTAATATGTTAACAAGTGTTATGCAAATCAAATCAAGAAAAAAGTCTTCTTTTTAAAATACAAAATTTAAGAGAAAAAAGTAATCATTCTATAAATACACATCACATTAATGTGCTATCATATCCTTCCGTAAATACATGCACTTAAGGGTTTAATCAAGGATTTAAAAATGGAAATAAAATACAAAAGTAGAGATGGCTAAAATGGTCTTTAGCCAAGGAAGCTTCATGTATAAATAGAGGTCATAACCTTCGCTTCCTCACAACAATTCACTTCCCATTTACACCATTTTTTTCACTTCCTTAAACTCTTCTCCTTTATTATCTTCCTCCACCTCCAACAACCCTCCATCCAAACCCACACCCGAACCCTACCATTACATACACCCCCTACACGGTTAAGTACCCTTCCACTAACCCATACCTACCCCCTAGCCTCACACCCGAGCCGTACCCTCCTCCCTAGGCCACATACCTCCCTAGCATAGCATACACCCCCTCTCAAAGCTCACACATACAAAAAAAGAAGGAAAATAAACAAAGGAAATAGTTCGCGACATTTGCAGAGGAGCATGCTAGTTCATAGAAAAGTTTGATGGAGTGGAAATGAAGGAGAGAACCGCTTTTTAAATCATGTTTTGTTATGTTATAATAATCATGATTATCCCGTTTATACGTTATGTTAATTGCCACCATTGATAATATGGACATTTGGCTGAAATGAATGTTTGAACGCGTTGGTTGGATAGTTGAGTTGTGATAATATACTTAATAAACGTTAATCGCTATGCTATGAAAATGGATGTTATGTTGTTGATGAATATTGAAAGTGATTATGCTCAATTGTGATTAAGTAATCCCCTTTGTTATAAGTGACCAATTTTATAAAGGGGATTTTAGGCTCAAGGAAAAAGTTGGAGAAAAATTTAGTTTTGGGGACAAGAAGTTTGTTTTTTAGGCTCAAGGACAATTTTTAGTGTAAATAACAGAATGATAGTTGTAACTATCATTTTCAATTTACACTAAAAATGTCCTTCAGACTAAAAAATAAACTTGTTGTCCCGCTTACTAAATTTTTTTCCAACTTCTTCCTTGTGCCTATTTTCCTGTTTTCTAAATATGGTATACATTTGAATTATTAAGCCTATATTTGAATAGTGAAATTGAAATCAAAAATTGAAATTGAAATTGGTTTTGAAATTGGCTTTGAAATTGAAATTGAAATTAAAGTCAAAATTGAAATTAGATTTGAAACCGTGTTTGAAATTGATTCTAATTTAAGATTAGAATTGATTTTAATTTAAGATTCATAAGCAGCCGCATAATATATTCACCAAAATAAATAATATTCATACGACCTTGGTTGAATGATAGAAATTCGTCTAGAATGAGTTTTGGCCAATTTACTTCAACTTCTCCCCAAATAGCACATAATGCTATATAGTACGAGCCAGTACAAGGTAGAATTGTGTGCATTAAAGCTCTATGCATTATTCTGGCAGTAGGTCGTAATGCAATAGACTTAATCTCGGTCATGTCATCTTCTAGGAATCGATGACTTACTTCATCTCTCTCGCCTACGACAGCATTTAATTCTTGTAACTCAACATCTCTTGTCGGAGTATGAAGAATATGACCAATTCTATCTAAAGAGACAAACAATTGTTGCCCACATACCAAACTCCAAATGCAATTGTCACGATTGCGTGGGTTTTGATGGCCTAAATTCAAGTTCGCATAGAAAAGTTTAACCAATGTATGATTTATCTTGATATTGTTTTGATTATAATCTAGAAGTGATTCTAGATGGCTTCTTCTTGCTAATTCTTGAATCCTATATGACGTAAAATCAGGAAAGACAACAAAAGAACCTTCAAAGAATCGAGCTTCTTTCATCTTATTCCATCGTTGAACTGCAGTTGCATCGTATAGCCATTGAGCGATTTGTGAATCAATTGGCTCGGAGGAAGAAGAAGCATGCGTAGATCTCTTTGTTCGACGAGGGGCTATTTGAATTTATCAAAGAATTGAATAAATTTGGAAAAACTTGGGAACTAGCGTTTTGGAATTCTGTAAAATGGAGGTAAAAGTAAAAAGTAAAAGAGGAAGTAGAGGGTTTTAGAGTTAAGAAATAGGTAAAAAAGTGTAAAGGTACGTTTCAGATGTGAATTCAGTCGACTGAACGATTGTGGTCAGTCGACTAAACGATTGTGGTCAGTCAACTGAACCACTATCCTGAGAGTTCTATTCCAGAATTAGTCGACTGGTGTAGTCGACTGAATAAACAAATATGCTCTCTGTTTTGTCATTCAGTCGACTGATTACATTCGATCAGTCGACTGAACAGTGTATGAGAACATACAGTATGCAGTTTCAGTCGATTGATCGAATTTTTCCAGTCGATTGAATGTGTCTTTCAACATATTCAGTCATTTTTGAAACACAAACAAGTAATGTATTATATATATAAACAAAATGTATACAATATAAGATTAAAGAACAATTGTAAAAAAATAAACAAAAAACGAAATTATTTTGAAGAGGAAGTTGATGGAGACTTGGAGTTTGTCGGTTCATCCTTTGTCTTCTCTACATATGGTTGTAGTGGTGACCAATGGTTTCCACGTTCCTATGAGTTTGGAGAGACAGGCGTAGGCTGAGGTGACCTATACCGTGATTCCGAGTTGTCAATGGTGTAGGTTGATGAGCCGAAGAGGAAGATGAACCGCAGAACTTCCATCCAATCTGCTCAAGAAAACTCAAACGTCTAGAATTCATTTTCTGTTCATAATATATTTCGCGCTGAAGCGCTATCGATTCCCTCTGGTAATGATGAAGATCATCAATTTTTTGTTTGGTTCGAGGAGAACCAAAAAAAGGAACCGTCTAGCTTTCCTTTTCTCGGGTGTATAACCCATTCGATAATTTGATGGTCTTGCAGGTTCATAGGTAGGAGTAGGTGTAGGTAGATTTGACGATGAAGATGATGGAGTTTAAAAGTTGATAGATGAGTAGGATGATCCATCTGATGAATTATGTGATGAAGACATTTTGATTTTGAAAGAAAGTTTTTAGAAGTTTATGTAGTAGAGGAAGAAACAAATGTGTTTGAGATATAAATTCTTTTGATGGAGAAAGGAGAGCTGAGAACTGAATTATATATGAGGCAATGCAGTTAAAAAATGATGGTTGAACGTGCAGATTGAAAACGTGAGGAAGAGAATGAACCAAAAAGTTTGTGGCTGAAATTTTATCTTTAAAAAATAGAAAATATAAAGAAACAGATGTATAAGGTGTAGATGTGAAATATTGAATGGCCAGGTGGTAAAGGCATAGACTTATCAAACCCGAGGTGTGAAGTTTGAGTACCAAAATTTTATTTTATTTTATTTTGAATTAATTGGTAATTTTTATAATTCTGTTAAAGAAATTATACCTAGTTCTCTTCTTAATCTTATAAAACAATTTTCATTGAGGGGTTTAGTGTAAATGTCAGCTGATTGATTTTCAAAATTTACAAATTCTAAATTTATTACATCCTTTTCAATATTATCACGAAGAAAATAATGACGAATTTCAATATGTTTAGTTCGTGAGTAATTGACAGGATTTTTAGATAAATTTATTGCACTAGCGTTATTACGATATATTATAGACTTATTTAATTTTATATCAAAATCTTGTAATGTTTGTTGCATGTAGATTACTTGAGCACATGCTAAAGCTGCAGATATATACTCTGCTTCACATGCCGATAGTGAAACGCAATTTTGTTTCTTACTAAACTAAGTTACTAAGGATCGTCCAATGAAATGACAAGTTCCACTTGTACTTTTTCTATCTGTCCGACTTCCTCCAAAATCAGCATCACTATATGATACTAATTCAAAAGGACATTCTTTTGGATAAAATAATCCTAAATCTTTGGTTTTATCAAGATAACGAATTATATGTTTAACTGCTCGCATATGTGATTCTTTAGGATTTGCTTTAAATCGAGCACATAAATAAACACTCATCATAATGTCAGGTCGACTAGCAGTTAAGTAAAGTTGTGATTCAATCATACTACGATATAGTTTTTGGTCAACATTCATTTTCATATTTTTCAAGATGTATAGTTTAATTAGATTATTACAATACATTTCTTGATTAAGAAAAATGCCATTTTGCATTTGTTTGATTTGTAATCCGAGAAAATATGATAGTTCTCTCATATGTGACATTTCAAATTCATTTTTCATGATAGTCGAAAATTCCTGATATAATTTTTCATTTGTTGAACCAAAAATAATATTATCAACATATATTCGAATAATTAAAATGTCTTGTTTAGTTTTCTTAATAAATAATGTTTGATCAACTTTCCCAATCTCAAAACCAGATTCCAATAAATAGCTTTTAAGTCAGTCATACCAAGCACGAGGTGCTTGTTTTAAACCATATAAAGCTTTCTTAAGTTTATAAACGTGATCTGGAAATTTCTCATGAGTAAACAGAGGAGGTTGTTTAACATAAACATTTTCTTTTATAAAACCATTTAAAAAAGCACTTTCAACATCCATTTGATATAATTTAAAGTTATGAAAACATGCAAAAGCCAATAGAATACGTGTAGCTTCTAGTCTTGCAACTGGAGCAAACGTTTCTTCATAGTCTATTCCCTCTTCTTGATTATAACCTTGTGCTACTAATCTAGCTTTATTTCTAGTAATGTTACCTTGTTCATCAGCTTTTTTCTGAAAACCCATTTTGTACCGATGACTGATTGATCACTTGGTCTAGGAACTAATTCCCAAACTTCGTTTCTTTCAAATTGATTTAGCTCTTCTTGCATAGATATAATCCAATAATCATCAGTTGAGGCTTCCTTAATATTTTTAGGTTCTATATTAGAGAGAAAAGCTATATGGCCCATTTGATTTAATCGATGTCTTGTTATTATATTTGAATTTACTTCTCCAATTATCTTTTGAACAGGGTGATCTCTAAGAATTCTTGGAGAAGATCTTACTATATTATCATTATTAATAGTATTTACATTTTCTAAAAAAACATCAGAATTATTATTTTGAAGAATAATATCATCATCTTCTGAATTATTTGTTAGAATTATATTTGTATTATTTTCCAAATTTGTAAATTTAGAAGAAGTTTTTACATTTTCATCGAATGAAACATGAAGTGTTTCTTCGATTATTTTTGTTCTTATATTAAAAACTCGATAAGCCTTGCTTCTTTCCAAATATCCTATGAATATACCTTCATCGGATTTTGGATCAAATTTTCCAAGCCGATCTTTAGTTTTAGGTATGAAACATTTTGAACCAAAAACTTTAAAATATGAAATATTTGGTTTTCTACTATTTAAAAGTTCATAAGGAGTATGTTTTGTGGATGGTCGAATAGAAACACGGTTCAAAACATATCAAGCAGCTGCAACAGCTTCTACCCAGAAATGCTTAGGTAAAGTGCTTCCATTTAATAAAGTTCGTGCACATTCTTGTAATGTTCTATTTTTCCTTTCTACAACTCCATTTTGTTGTGGTGTTCTAGAAAAGGAGAAATTATGATTAATTCCTTTCTTGTTACAAAAATGTGTGAAATCTTCATTTTCAAATTCACCTCCATGATCACTTCTAATGTTTTTAACTTCAAAATTCTTTATATTTTGAATTCTTTTAAAAAAATTAAAATTTTCAAAAGTATCACTTTTATGTTTCATAAAAATGGTCCATGTATATCTTGAAAAATCATCTACAATAATAAACACATATCTATTGTGATTAATAGATTGAACTTGAGCAGGTCCGAAATGGTCCATATGTAATAATTCAAGTGGTTGTGTTGTAGATATGATTTTCTTAGATTTAAAAGAAGATTTGTTAATTTTCCTAACTAATATGCATCACAGATATTATCAATTTTGAATCTCATATAAAGTAGTCCTTTAACAAGTTTATTTTTAGCTAATTTATTAATAGTATTGATGTTTATGTGACAAAATCTTTTGTGCATGGCCAAGAATCATTTTCTGTAGCCACTAAATACATATTTGTGTTGTAATTTATATTCATATTTAAAATATAGATATTTTTATCTCTTATACCTTCAAAAATTAAATCTTGATTTTTATCAGAAATATTACATTTATTTTCTGAAAAAGATATATTAAAACCTCTATCACATAACTGACTTATACTCAATAAATTATGTTTTAAGTTTTTAACTAATAGAACATCAGTAATGAGAGGTGAGTTAGAGATACCATTATTGCTCACATCGCTTTTGCCGATGACATAACCTTTTGAATTATCTCCAAAAGTGTTTGATCCTCCATTTGAGTAGACTATGTTTGTTAACATGTCTTTATCACCAGTCGTGTGTTTCGAGCAACCACTGTCTAGAATCCATTTATTCCCTTTTCAAGTGGTACCTACAAAAAATAAAGAATAAGATGGTATCCACTTTTCTTTTTAGGGTCCTAAGAGTTAGGTCTTAGGAAACCAAACCCAAGAAGGTTCCGAATTCCCTTTAAAAATATAATTCTTATTTTTATGAACAGTTTCCATTAATGTTTTGATATGTTTATTCCCGATCAAGTTATTATTTGTTTTAGCAATCCATATTTTAGTAGTTTTAACATTTTTAGAAATTGTTTTCTTTAAATCTTGCTTAATTTTGTTTTTAAACTTATTTTTAAACTTTTCAATTGGTTTTCCAATTTTTTTATACCCCAAACCCATTTTATTTGAAGTTGACTGAGAATTTTCTATTATATTAGAAAGATTTTCTCGTCCTTTATTAAAATTGAAAATATTTTTATTAATATCTTCTAGCTTGGTTTTAAGACTAGAATTTTCTAATTCTAAAACTTTAGTGCTAGATTTTAAATCATTTACTTCAACTAATAAAATATCATTTTTAGTCCTCTGAATTTCTGATTCCTGAGTTATCATAGAAAGTTGAGAGGCTAAATTAGAATTAGATTCTTGAGATTTTTCAAGTTCTTCTTCGAGAATTTTCTTTTCATCACTAAGCATACTAATTTCTAATTCAGATCTATTTAGTTTTCCTTGTAACTCCTTATTATGTTTCTTAGTCTGTTTAACAAAATCTACTAGTTCAGAATTAAGTTCAACTAAATCTTCAAAACTTAGTTCACTTACGTCATCATTTGTAGCCATGAAGCATACATTTGCTTACTCTGTGTCACTATCGCTGTCGCCTTCTAATGATAAAGAATCCGAATCATTCCATGTTATAGAAAATGCTTTCTTCTTGAAATTGTTCTTCTTGAATTTGATTTTCTGTTTTTGTGGACAATCTTTCTTCATATGACGCTTCTTATGACATTCATAACATTCCATGACAGATGATGATGGTTTATTGCTACTATTGTTGCTAGAATTATTTTTCTAACTCTTGCCCTTGTTATTCTTTTTGAATTTCAAAAACTTTTTGAAATTCTTAGCAATAAATGCCATATCCTCTTCATCTGAGTCAGGGTCATCTTGTTCTGCTTGAAATGCTATTTTCTTCTTATCTTGCGCTTGAACTTTCTTTGCCTGCAAATTTACTTCATATGACATTAGATTTCCTACTAACTCTACTGATTTCATAGTTGAAAGATCGTTTGCTTCTTCAATAGCTAGGACCTTTCTTTCCCATTCATCCGTTAAAAAGTTTAGGATTTTTGATACTATATCAAAATCAGAGAATTTTTCTCCTAGTGCCAATAGTGAATGATATATATCTTGAAATCTAGAATACATGTCATTTATACTTTCATTTGATTTCATTTTGAAATTTTGAAACTGATTTTTCAACATTGAATTTTTTCTTTGTTTGACTTTGTTAGTTCCTTCATGAGTTACTTTTAGAGTTCTCCATATCTCATAAGCATTTGTGCACATATTACTCTATTATACTCATTTCTATCTAATGCACAAAATAGCATATTCATTGCTTTTGCATTTGTAGTAGCATCAGTTTTCTGTGCAGCAGTCCAAGTTGAAAAATCTTCCGTTGGAGTAGTATATTCATTTTGAGTAATGTTCCAAGTTTCAAAACCATTAGATTGCATATATATTCTCATTCTAGTTGACCAGTAATTATAATTCATGCCATTTAATAGTGGAGGCCGTGCAGTAGATTGATCTTCAATAAAACTAGTGTTAGTGACAGTGCTTGTGATATTATTATTTTCATATTAACTAATAACGAATTATCAAATAACTGCGTTATGGTTATAGGATGACCTTGCTCTGATACCAAATGAAAGTGGCTACTGTGTGCCTTGCTATCACTTAGGATCGTGTAATATGGAATATTATTAAATCTAAATGCAGAAATAGATGATAATAACAAAGTAAAAAAAATAAGCACACCAAGAATTTTTATACTGGTTCGAACTTCCCGTTCTACGTCCAATCCCAGACTTCCCTTTGGATTTTCTCACAATAATCCTCTCTTAAACCGGAGGAATAGGTATACAACACCTGAACAACCGAAAGAGCGCATTACCCGCTTGAACAACCGAACAAGACTTCAACGGTTTCAATAGAATTGCTTTGACGCTATGTTTTATTAATAATACTAATTTGTCTTTAATAGTACAACCTTCCTATTTTCTCTTCTCAAGTATATATGTGTGTATAAAGATTTATAAAGGAAAATATTGCTTTGAATCAAAGAATAAGTTAATTGATTCAGAGATTCAAGCAATATATGAAAGTTGGGATCGCTTTTTAGAATATAGAGATAGTAGAAAGTAAGATCAGAAAGTAATCAATTTTTTTTTTCATTTGTGAAGTGGATTTTGTGTGTTTATATAATAGTTAAAGAGGTGCAACCGTTCATGAAGAGTTCTGATCAACAGAAGCAACCGTACCTCTTCATATTAGAACGTGACTCTTGGCAAAAGAAAGTGTCCATTCAGAAAAAATAGCTATTGGAAGAAGTCAGTCGACTGACCCAAAACGATCGGTCAACTGAATAATCAAAGTTGTTTAAAAACAGAGCGTTTCTGTGCACCTGTACAGGTTCAGTCGACTGGCCATATACGGTCAGTCGACTGACCTGACAGTCAAAGCACAATTTTCACATATTTTTAAAAAGTTTAAAGTTTTAAAACAACTTAACTACTTGAGGATAGATTTTAACATTTCCAAGACTTAAAAACTTCAATAAATCAACATACTATACGCAGTTTTGTTGCTTTGTCTCCTTTTGTAGTTTGACGCTTATCCATATAGTATAATTCATTGCTTTATCATGAATCAAAAATATGTGATTCAACATATACAACTTTTCTTTTTAAACCCAAACTATATTATACTTATTTTTCAACTATTTTGAAAACTGGTTTCCCTTTTACAACAAATTTTCATCTGTTTTACAAACTAATTACTATTTTGCAACTATTTTGCAACTATTTAACTATTTTATAACTATTTTATAATTACTTAAATATTCTTCAGCTATTTTACAACTAATAACTATTTTACAACTACTTATCTATTTTATACTTTTCAAGCTATTTTCTAAATTCAAGTTGGTCAGAGTGCAAACTGTTTATAATTGAAGTGATAACCCAAATGGAAATTGAAGCAATTGTGAATAGGTGAATAGAATCAAATGAAGATAAATACGTAGGATGTTCATATATTATTCTATTCGCATAACAATTTGATCCAGATTCGAGCATAGAATTTCGAGATAGTATATCGATCCGAGTCGGGATTTTTCACTCAATTTTCGACGGCGAACCCTGGATATGGATTTTCGAGGTTTTGGAAATTCTCTATCATATTTATGGCTATGCAAGGAGAATGACGGTTTGATCAAGAAAATCAGATCTGTGTACGCACTAGGAAGTTGGATGGACAATACTAGTTCGAAAGTGAAATTGTGTGATCAAGTGAGCGATCAGATTTGACGTTGCGTACGGATGATATATGTATATCGTACGTTCTAGAATGAAATTGATATTGGAAATTTTGAAAGGAAATGAAAAAATGATTTTGAAATGGAAAGTATATTTTGAAAAATATATTATGAATAAAAGTGGAAGTTTGGACATCACTATAATTGAAATTCATTTTATAAGAAGGTAGGAATGTGGCAAGTAAATTTATAAAAGAAATCAAACTTGAATATTTTATTTGGCATAATAAAAGTTATATATATATGGTAACTACCCTTGTGAATTTTTAACTAGAAGATGTGGTCTTTGAAATTATTTGAAGTATAAAAGGAATTTATATAAGTATGAAGTGACCCAAAATTTTTTCAAGATTTTATATATCAATTTATACAAATGAATTTATGAGAATTATTTTGGGAAAAGGGTTTTGGAACCTATGGATTTTGGAAGGCTTTTGATTTTTGGAAAAAAAAATCAATTTCGAGAATTTGGAAATCCAAGTTTGGAACTATCGATTTGAGATATCGATTTTGTGTAAAGGACATTTTTATGTGAATCATAAAGAGTATGATTTGAAAGATACTATATGTGTATAGCATAAAATGTTTTGAGATTGGCTTTGGAAAAAAAAGTGCTCCCATGAAATGAACTTCTTAGGAGATCCATGGGGTGGTTCTGCCTTGAGCCCTAAGGGGAGTTCTAAATTGGATCTTGGGAGGAAGTCCGGACAAAATGAAGTTGCTGAGGATTTTGTGTGGGTAGAAAAAGTCGAGGGCGCTGAAGCCTACAGAGATATTTGAGTTATGCTGTGACGACGGTGAAACTCGATGTCACTACGATCTACTGCGGACCATAGCGCAAGTCGTGTGGCAGTGAGTGCCAACGGTCTATGTTTGATTTCACCGGGAGGGCGACGTAACATCTGTAGGTTACGATCTATGAAGACATAGCAAAAGTCGTGTGACAGTGACTGCCTACGGGCAACATTGGGACTCGACTAATGTAGTCTTCCATCTATGTGGGGAAGTTTCATTTGGCAGCGAAATTCAAGGGTGCTGGTGCCTGCAGTTAAATGGGTTTTTTCCATGATGGTGACGTAAAACCTGGGTGTAGCTGCGATCTGTGGTGGGTTCCATGGTATAATCGAGGGGGGCAGGGTGCCTATTGTTTTCTATGGTTTTGCCGGGATGGCAACGTAACCATCAGGCTAATTGCCACCATGGAGGGGGTGATGATTTTCAGAGCATTCTCACAAAAAATGATTTCTATATTTTCAAAAATGATTTCCAAGTATTTTCACTGGGTGTTAAAAACGAGTTTGCTAAGTACTTATAGATTTTTAGTCCTACGCCTGATCAACGTATGACCGAATTTATGTGAGAACAAGGATGGACTTGTTGAGATATCGAGTTATAAAAAGTATTTTTATAAAAGTTATTTTGGAAATAGTATGTAGATTTTAAACTATTATAAAAATTTTAAATAAAAAGAGTTAAAAATGTTTAAAGGATAACTTAATTGATAAATAACAGTATAATCAAAAATTCTGGCTTCAATCCTTTTCGAGGACAAAAAGTTCTAAAGGGGGGAGGAATGTGATAACTCGGATTTCTGGACATCTGTTAATTGGATAATTAACTGATTTTAACTATTGAAACACTGATTTATAAGTTGAATAAATAATTCTGATAATAAAAATATATATCTGGATAAATATAAATTTGATAATCTCCTGATATAATTATTTAATTTGGCAGAATTTATCTTGTCGAAAACAAAAAAAATTATGTTTATTTATGTATATATATAAAAAGATTTGTAAATAGAATTTGGATTTGAAATTCAAAAATAAATATTTAAAAATTAATTGGATTTAAAAAATCTACAGATAAATATTTATTAATATTAGATATAACAGTTTTAGTTGAAAAAGATTTAATAAAAAGTTTAAATACTTTCTTTTAAATTTATACATGATATGAATATAGCTAATATAAATAGAAAATGAATTAATTGAAAATATAATACGAAAATTACATAAAACATATTAAATAAATTTAATAACATGAGATAAGTCATGTGTAACATTAATAACACATGTATTTAACAAGTGTAAACCATATAATAAGGAATTAAACAAGTGTAGCCTAATTGTGACATGAAAATACAAGTGTCCATTTTTAGTTTCTTTATTTTTTTAAAATAAAAATAAGAACAAGGCTATATATATATATATCCATACTTCTCCTCTTCTCATTTTCTTAGTTAATTCAAAACTAGAACCTAACCACTAAAACTCAAACCAGAAATAAAAGAAATTTTATACAAACTAAATCACACAACTACTTCAGCCTGAAGCTTAAACCAAAATCAAAACTGATGAAATCAAAAGCAAATAATAAGCTCAAAACCTGAAGCAGTAGATTCAAGTTCAGTTGCAAATCAAAAGCATGCAAGTTCAATTTAGTTTTATCAAGTCTCAGTTTTCAAATTCAAGTAGTAGTTTAAAGATCAAAAGCACTTCCAGGTTTCTCATAAGCCCTGGCTTCTCTGTTTCCTTAAACATGAGAGTAAACTACCCTTTAACATCTCAAATCTATCTGTATCTTGATCTGTATGTAATGATCATTGAAGTTTGGATGTAGAAATTTTCTTACATGTATATGTATACATGAAAATGATGTATGCATGTTTAGAAATAAGAACATTTGCTCTGTTCTAGGTTTACGGTGTTTAAACCAAATTCAAAAACCAAAATCTCTTTACCCATTCTCTTATAGGCTTTAATTTTTAAACAAAATATGTTTTGATTAACATGATTTAAGTTTGAAAAAATATTTTTAAGTAAAATTAGTTAAAGCATTTTCTAGAAATTAGAAAATACAGTAAAACTGAATACATGTTGGAAATTCAAGCATCATGGTTTCTTGTTTCAATTATATCATCTTGCTCGTTTTCAAAAATAATGATTTTTAAAAGTGGAATCATGATTTTTAAGTTTGTATTCATGGTGAAATTGCAAGATGAACGAGAATTGGTTTTTTATCGAATTCTGATGATCGATGAAGATATAATCCTCGGGATCGTGGCTGGAGGTAGCAGGGAGGTTGACGAACACGAAAAAATTGATCGGAGGTTTTCCTGACCACCGTGGTGGCCGAACGAGGACGATTTAGGGCTTAATCCCTAGTTTTGATCAATGATAGATTTTGGGCTGCTGTATCATCGTCGAGGCACCGAAGTCGATCGGTGCAAGGGGAAACGAAGCGTGGGTTATAGACAAAGCTCTGGACGCGATTGCATTATTTCTGATGGCCGAAGGTGGCAGTTCAAGGCGAACTTGGGGGATCCAGTTTTGTTTCAGTGGTACCATGGCTGCTTAATTTTTATTTCCAGTTAGTATAGAGTTCTAGGTGGTCGTGATGCCCGAGCAGGTCAACGATGATCTATGGGTGGCAGAGGTGATGGTCAGAGATGCTTCGACCATGTGTGCACGTGCACAAAGTATCAAGTCTGGGCTTTATTTGCTGATGGATTTGAAGATTGTGGTCTCGGGAAAAAGATAAGTTGGCTTGGGTTTTTGATCGTGTCATTTGCGAGTGTTTTCTGAGAACAGGTTTTAAGTTTTAAAATAAAACAGAAGGAAAAAAAGGAAGAGGAAGTTTTTCTGGGGAATGGCCTCGAAAAAAAGACGAGATGACTCGGGTTTTGTCTCGAGTACGTGATGTTGCAGTTTTCAAACTTTAAAACAAAAATCAACTTTAAAAATTTCTTAATCAATTCTTTTAAATAATTTTTTATTTAAGTATGGATTAGTTGAAGGTTTCAAAGTTGATTATTTTAAAATTTATTAAATTATTTATTTATGTGACCATTATTATAATTATTTCTTTAAGTTTTTTAAATAAATATAAAAATGTAATTAGGACGATTAATAACAAACGGTAAAATGTTTTTAATTAACTCAACGGTCTTAAGCTAATTCATGTGTTAATGATAATTATTTTCAAAGGTTTAAATGTAAAAGTAATTAATTTGCGTAATGAAAAGTTTTCAAAGTAAATGTTAAAAAAGGTAAATTGTTAACAAGTTTTTTAAAAACAAAAGAAAAAAAATTGGCAGCAAAATTTAGTTAACAAAGTTATTAAGCAATTTGTTCAACAAAGTTTTCTAACAAGTTCAAAGACTAAAATTCTTAAAGTTAAATGTTTTTTTAAATTGTTTTGGTATTGAATAATTAAATATTAAGTTAATTATTTAATTAAATCTCTAAGTATTTTTCAAAATTAAAGGATGTGATTAAATTAATTAAGCTACACGAATTATCTTAAAATTTATTAAGGTTATAAGTAATTGAAGGATAATTATATAATGTAATATTAAAGGATAATTAATTAATGTAAGTAATTAAAGGATCATTAATTAATATAAGTAAATAAAGGTTAATCATTTATGTGAATGATTAAATTATTAAAGAATAATTAATTAATTTCAATAATTAATTAAATGGTTTAATTGGTGTTAATTAAGCGAGATTTAAAGGTAATTAATTTATCTTGTAATTTGGATGATAAATAAATCTTGCTTGTGGATGATTAAATTATATTGAATGTTTGGATTAATGTCCCCACTCTGATAATTTGTGATGTCCTGTGATATGATTTGTTTGGTTGAATTGGAGTAATGTGGATTATTTATTGGCGATGTATTGTTGTGTAAATGTGACATCATGTATTTAAATTTAAATTGTCTTCACTTAAACACTTGGGTTAAGATGACATTGGATTCGAAAAGACCGGGGTCCGGTATCAGCAAATACCCAAATCCACTTCGATTAGCAAATCTACAATAATTCTTTATAGATATGTTTTTAAAATCAAATAGGCTGAAATGGAATAATTTAAGTAACATGACCATTTAAACTAAGTAACACTTTTAAATATTGTTTGATAATAAGTGACTGACTATAACCAGTTAAGAACTCCTAGTAAGGTACGAGTTACCTTGGTATTCAAATAAGTTATATAACTTAGAATTTCAGATTATATGGGTTTATTCACGCTGGTTTCCAGCCTGACCCGGGTGTTACTTTATTGTAATGCTCGGGTCAGACCAAGTATTACATATTTTCAGGTTAGGACGTTGTGGAGCTTAGGAGGCGAGCTGGATGGCAGGAACGTATGGAGTATATTCCGCTATGTATTGGAGTTGTATTATTTGTTTTCTAAGACAAGTTGTTACAACTGTCCAGTTTATGTATGAATGGTTGTACTTTGATGTATTGTATGTAATCTGGCAGATACTGCTTTTCTTTGTATAAATACTATTATTTGATATTATATTTTGACCTACTGCGAATGTGAGATTTTGTGTTTTGTTTTCTGTTCTTCTTCTGCATCTTCTCTTCTTTCCCCTAACAAATCTGAGATTTTCGGCTTTCGATTGCTCGGCACTTCTATAGTGAACGTATTAGTGTCGAATCCTCGAGGTCGAAAGTTTCGAGTCATTACAAATTTCAAATTTTTTTAATAATTAAAATATAACTCCTTTGCTAAAAATAACCCTATTAAATGCATCCCAACAACGGGTTGTTACAATAGCCCTAGAACAAAATTTTGATTTACCAGCAGTAGAAAACAATAATTAGAAGCTTGAGAAATGAGATAAGTAACAATAAAAAAATAAAATGACAATCCTATCCATACTACCTTTACCTATTTATGAAATCACTAGATTCGGTAATGAAAATAAGCGTTGCAAGCATCTGTAACGGAAAGATTTGTTAGAAATTTGTATCGGCAATATTCGCTACAAACGGAAATGAAAAAAATGTTATAAAATGGTTTATTTATTGCAGTGTGTATTACAATTTCAACTTTTTATCAATCGATACCATGTATAGAAATATTTGACGTTATCGGTATTTATGGTAAAATTTTGTAGTATTTCAAGCAATTATTGACAAAAATTATTTATTGCAAATACTTGTTTGGCGGATATTTACCATTTTTAACTATTCATTTATTGTATACTTATGGCAACTATTTTCATTTATCATCAACCAAATTTATCTATATCTAATATTTGTCATTATCAGTCTTTACAGCAAAATTTCACTTATATACCAAACATTTACTAACCAAAATCATGTATGTCAAATGATTGTCCAATTATGTGTGTAAACTGAAGTGATATTATTTCAGCCAAAATTATACCTATCAAATATTTGCCATTATTAATATATATAGTAAAATTTCAGTTTACCTTTTCTTCTTTGATTTCAGGATTTTCTTTTCGTATTATTCCGTGTTCTTCAAGGTAGGAATCGTTGGTTGCCATCTTTGAATATTGAACATCAGGAAATTATTGTCAAGGACAAAATCATAGCATTTTAGCCTCAAGGACAGGCCTTCAGTATTTTTGCATGAAGGACAACTTTCTTTAGGTATCAATTTTTAGTTATTGATAGCAGTTTGTAGGTATTAGTTTGTAGTTATTGGTAGCAATATTTAGGTATCAGTTTTTTGGTCGGTAGCAGTTTTGGAAGAATGTTTGTTCTTATGAATAATTTTGAAGTGATGTTTATCCTTATGATTAATTTTTAGGAGAATGTTTGTTCTTATGCTTAAACATTGAGATCATGTCCTTAAGGTTAAAAATATACAAATTTTTGTGCTTTAAATTAATTCCCTCTATTGAACATTGCCTTCTCCAAATTTGCAAATAACTTAAATATCATTAGTCTTTGGAAATTAGGTTTTTATTGGAGTGAATTAGGGAAAATGACAAACTCTAAAAAAAATTAGACCGAAGGACACCAAGTTTCATTTTTAGACCGAAGGACAAATGCTAGTTATAATGAACATTATATTCAACCATTACACTATACAAAATGCTAGTTATATCTAGCATTATATTTGGTTTTATACTATACAAAATGTTAGTTATAACTAGCATTGTCCTTCTGCCTAGAAAACAAACTTGTTGCCCTTCGATCTAATTTTTTTCTTCTTCTAAGTTCGTCCTTGTGCCTATTTTCCTTATTTTAATTTGTTTTTCGATTGTGAATTGTTTTTTCGATTGACAATTTCTTGGACTTATAGTTTGTAAATTAAATTTATGAATTAAGGTTTTTTTCAACTAGCAGTTTCTTTGATGGCAGGTTGTAAGAGATTTTGAGTTTTTTTTCCTCTTTTTAAAATCGCATAATGATGGATTGTGAATATGAAAATCATTTGTAAAGAATGCAAGTTGTTATTCTGGTAATATTTTTTAAATAGTTTATAATCAAAGATCTATTTTATAAATTTTCACTGAAAAGGACTTGGGCTACCATCGTCATTGATTATAAGGATGTGGGTAAAAAAATTTCTAATAATAATTTACACCATGCATCTCAATAACTTGGGGCGAAAGCGCTAGTTTTTCCTGCATAGAACGACCCGAATACGAAACCCATTATCAAAATTCAATGTCAAAACTTTTAAACTATCAGTCAAAACCCTTGGGCATACATCTGTCCTATTCTTTTATTTGGCAACTTCATCTTCTGCCTCGTTAAACCCAACAAAATCACTGTACTACTTTTTGATAAAATTGGGGTAGTTTGTCAAAAATGGAAGGAAGCACGTAGCTCAGAAACAACGGATAAAGAAACTCGAATTCCATGGGAAATAAAATTTAATGTAATGTTGATATTCCCTTTTTTGTACATATTTTATGGATATAATTTTTTCATGTAGTTGAGTGATTATTATTGCATATGTCTTATCAAATTTTTTATTTTTTCATCTTAGTTTTGAAAGTTACATGATGGATTTATCAAACTGGCTGGAGGGGCATTTCTCTACGACGTACGTAGATTAATTATTTGAACGGAGCTTTTTTGTTCTTCCTAATGGTGTAAGATTAAGATTTTTTCCTTCAATTGTTAATCTTCCTTCCATTGAGATTATGTATAAATATGGTGAAAATAGATGGTCGAAGTTCAATTTTAAGGTTATTTTTGTTTTCTATGCCGAATGCTGAATATGGAAAAATTAAGGGACTGTTACTGCACTTCACTTTTAGACATGAGAAGGTCAATTTTCTGTAAACAAAATATTAATACCATGGGTACTAACAAATGTCTAAATCTAAAGTATTGTAGCCTCTGAGACAACCTCTTAAAAATTTAGTCATAAGGACACAGCGGATAAAAATGATACTATATAATATCATTATATGAAATTATTATGCAAAAAGAAAACTATCAGGTACAAAATGGTACCAAGCTGTATCGTTTGAAAAAAATGCTTCTATAAGGTAAGATCAACCATTATATGATAAAATTGAAACATAAATTTATATCTTTCTTTTAATTCAGTAAATACAAAACTGATACTACACAATAGCACTGTCATTCTCATTGGATTTTTATCCTTCTACTATATTTAATTGAAAATTTTGTCATTCTCATTAAAAAATTGATGAATTTTATCCTTCATACTATTTTTCCGAATAAAAATAGCCCTCTCATAAAATTATAATTTAAATTGTCCAATTTACCCCTTTTTACTTTAATTCCTTTAATCCTCATTAATCTCCTTTAATCTTAAATCCAAATCAATAGTCAATGGAGAAGTCAAACTCATCTGCAGATGAGATTTCAAAACGAGAAAGAAACAAAGTTAATTCAAAAATTTCGTAACATGGATTCTGTTCAATAAAACAATCAGATAATTATTTTTAAAATTTTTAGGTCGTAGGTAGGGTTTAACATGTTTGGCGATTAGAAAAATCAATGTATAGCCAATATTTAAAAAAAAGTTCGGATGGGGACGACCGAAATAAATAATTTAATTCGACGGTCCTCTGTCATTTAACTTTTTTTATTCGGCAGTCTATTGTCGATTTTTTGATTTTAGTCCGGTATATACCCCTCGAATTTCATACTTTTTTAAATTAAAATTGAATTTAAATTTAGTTTTTCCTTAGATTTTTTTTGTTCTCATCATTTTTTTAATTTATTTTTATAAAAGCAGGGAGGAGGAAAGAGTTAATTTGGTTGTTTACTTCTTACTATAGATTTTTTAAGTTTTAACCAAGGGCAAAAGAGGAAAAGATGCTAAATTTAATTAAAGGCTTTGTACCTCTCATATCAATTTTATTAAACATGGATTGCTCATATAATTTGATCCTCTCATATCAAAAATGGAGTGACGGTAACAATACTCAAAATCTATTTGTTTCAATTTTGTATTTTTTATTTGACACTGTAATAAAAATATTTCTTCTCAACTCGTATACAAAACGAACTAAATGTTGAGCTTTGGCATTCCCCCATCGGGCATATAATCCGATCTTGACAACACATTGTAACAAAAAGAATCACCAATGTTACGTGTCATCAATCTCATATATATACCACGATTATTTCAAATATCCTGCGATGTGGGACTTTTAAACCGTTATATCCACGCACTAACTCCACTTACAATGCGGGCCACACCTAACACTAAACAAACTAGATAATGTAAATAAAAATATCTTGAAGATCCATAACACCAACAACAAAGTCATACATAAAAAACTATTTATCATGTAATATAATTATATATTTTCGTTATCACTAGTGCTAATTAGAGGATTTAACAATTTGATCTGGCATATTTTTGTGACTGAGCCATAAATAGCCACAATAATATGTTTTAAGCACAAAATTGAGGTTCCACCTTTCATTAAACTTTGTCTCTAATCTTACTGAAGAATCTTTCAGATATTCCTTTATGTTCCTGGCGGTCTACTTCCCTGAAATATAATTCAGAAATGTCCTTTTCCATTCATGGTTCTTGGAGAGAGCTGCTATGTCTTCAGAGTTCAAGTTGTCCTCATTTTATCATATATATTTTTGTGTTTCTCTTTGGTGCCGTAACCATGGATTAATATATAATGTAATACTTCTTATTATATGTTACTAAATGGAAAGCTGAAGGTGTTTGATATTAAACACGAAAATGATTAGGATAGTGACACATAAACATGTAACTAAACATTATACGTTAGTAGTATAAATCCATATTTTGATAGATCTAATGTAATGTTGATATTCCCTTTTTTGTACGTATTTAATGGATATAATTTTTCATCATGTTGAGTGATTATTATTGCATACGTCTTATCAAATTTTTTATTTTATCATCTTAGTTTTGAAAGTTACATGATGGATTTATCAAACTGACTGGAGGAGCATTTCTCTGCGACTTACGTAGAATAATTATTTGATCGGAGCTTTTTTGTTCTTCCTAATGGTTTAATTTTTTTTTCAATTGTTAATCTTCATTCCATTGAGATTATGTGTAAATATGGTGAAAAATAGACGGTCAAAGTTCGATTTAAAGGTTACTTTTATTTTCTACCCCAAACGCTGAATATAGAAAATTGGGGATTGTTACTGCACTTCACTTTTGATATGAGAAGTCAATTTTCTTTAAACAAAATTTTAATACCATGGGTACTGACAAATGTCTAAATCTAAAGTATTTTAGCCTTTGAGACAACCTCTTAAAAATTTAGTTATAAGGACATGACGAATAAAAATGATACTATTCAATATCATTATATGAAATTATTATGCAAAAAGAAAACTATCAGGTACAAAATGGTGCTAAGTTGTATCGTTTGAAAAAAAAATGCTATTATAAGGTAAGATCAACCATTATACGATGAAATTGAAAATAAATTTATTTCCTTCTTTTAATTCAGTACTAAACTGATACCACACAATAACACTGTCATTCTCATCGAATTTTTATCCTTCTGCTATATTTAATTGAAAATTTGTCATTGTCACTAAAAAATTGATGAATTTTATCCTTCGTACTATTTTTTCGAACAAAAATAGACCTCTCATAAAATTATAATTTAAACTATCCAATTTGCCCCTTTTTACTTTAATTTCTTTAATCGTCATTAATCTCCTTTAATCTTAAATCCAAATCAATAGTCAATGGGGAAGTCAAACTCATCTGCAGATGAGATTTCAAAATGGGAAAGAAACAAGGTTAATTCATGTGACGACCCAGAAATTTCAAACATTTAAAATCGGAATATTTAATTGATTTTAATTATTTAAAGGTTAATTATCAACTTAAATTACGAATATCATAATTTATTTGACAATTAAATTGTTGAATTAAATAATTTGAATTGGATAAAATATGAAATCTGAGATTTCAAGTCTGTTGAAATATAATTTGAAGCTTATAAAATTTATATTGATAACATTGAATATAATAGAAGTTGTAACATGGGAATTAGCAGTAGTTTGTTCAGCTTTGAAATTTTATTATTTAAATTGAATTTAAAAAATAGCCTTCCGAGGCGCAGTCTCGGAATTCGATGGAACCGGTTCCATTGGATCCGTAATATTGAATTATTATTGGATTTCAATTTTTGTGGCGTTTGGAGTTGTCGTGTGAGCGTATGACATATAAACGCACTGAAATTTAATTGATAATAATCTAATGAAATTTAATTTAATTGGTCAAGCTTCTTGTTTACGCCATCTCCTCTACTTATCACGTCACCTCCTTTCCTTCTTATCAGTTAAGCCTAATTCATTTCCCCAATTCGAAAAATATATATAAAACAAAATAAAATATATTCATATAAAAGAAAAATCAGATCGATAAACAAATCTTCCTGTTTACGCCAATTACAAGCCGAGCCTTCTAGATATCTCGCACCCTCCTCTCTTATATTCAATTCTAAATTCAGAACCTACAAAAAAAATTGAACGAATCAATTTTGGTTATGGCGAAGCCGTTGTGAGAGGGGGTACGGCCTGGGATCGCGCATGTTCACTCGTATGGGATGAAGGGATTTCATGCTCCATAGCTCGAGGGTTTGATCGTGAGCTTGGGGTTGCTCGCGGTGACTTCGAGGTGGCTTCGACATGAAGTCGTTCGTGAGGGGATTCGCACTTAGGGCTAGGGTTTGGGGGAGGTGGCGATATGGTAGTTCGTGGCGGCTGCAGGGGATGGTCGCGCTCGCGAGTTTTGGTGAGGGTTCGATGATGTGGTTGCGTGAGTGGTTTCACGCTAGGGTTTCGGCAACATGGTTCGTGGTGATAGAACGACGATGGGTGTGCGTGCGTGGGTAGCTGGGAAGGAGCAGGAGATTTGGCAGTGAAGGTATTGTTTTTTCCTAAATTAATATGCTTATCTATATATACGACTTGGTGCGCGAGGTTACAAGTTCGAAACTTGCGTAGCGTGATTCAAATATTCATTGACATGTTGTATCTATGTATCATTAAAATAAACTTCACATGTTACGATAGTTGCATGACCATTGTTATAGGGTCTATTGCAACTGGCATTGTCAATTGCGAAATTGGTAATTTTTTAGTGACAAGAACTACTGGCTATTTAAAGCACTCTATTCAACGAGTCATATGCAGATAAACAATCAAGTTTGTAACAAAAGATATGTTTCATTTGGTTCAAAGAATGTAGAGGCAACACACTCGCTCTGCTAGGCTTATAATGATATTCCTATCATTATCTAGTTGAAAAGAAGAAAGGGAGAAGAAGAACCACGTCAGTGGAACAATTTAGAAGATCCAGCTTCAAATGCAAATATGAGCACCCCCGGCCCTCAAAACGATCAAGAACTTGTCGAAGAAAAGAGAGTGTACTGCCATTTGCGAATCCTTCCATATCGAATCTCGCAAAAGATCTTGAAAAGCTCTTGGTCGACATCGCCAAGAGGATGATCGTGACTTTAGTTGTGGCATCGAAGGTGGAGGTGACTGTAATGACCCGCACGTTAATGGGTCTGAATTTCGACTAAATCGATACCTAAGTTCATTAGTATACGGATCTTTGGTTTTGATAGCCTGTAACAAACATAAGCATTTCAGAGAGCGATCAATATAAGTTCACAACGGAATAGGAAAATAATATAACATATATACTGACTAAGGCTACTACCTTGGAATCAATATTATTCTTTGGATATCTAGTTGTCTTGTCAGTGCCAAGTATGAAAGAGAAGACTCAACCATTTGCAATTCCTATCTTGTACCAGTAGCACGTCCCTCTAAATCTATCCTGTGGGTTGTAATGAGGAGAGGGTCAAAACAACATTCCGGTGACTGGAAAATTTACATACTTTACCAATAACATTAATTTATGTCGATTGATTTTCATTTAAGTGTTATGTCTATTATTTACAGCTGATCCATTCAATCCTATATGCGCATGCGATATGTCCAAACTTCTCTGAGGTATAACTATATGTACGCCTATATACATATGTACCACTTGCCTAAAGAAAACCCCGACCACTTAATACTCCTTAAATATGGACGTCGTAAATCCACTATTCATTTAATATCTTAACCCCGAAGCGGACCCTTTGTAACGTAATCGCTAGTCAATTGGTTCTAGCTACAAAGACCGATGAACCCAAGATACGTCTTTATAATATTATTATCATATGACTAACGTATCTTGAAAACTCATTTAATGCATAACTAGCTCACCTCCAACAAAAAATAACTAATTAATTAAACTTTGAGGTCCTTTTGTATCCCATATTGATTCTAGACTAGTGCGAAGCAAAATTCATCAGGGATAATTCGAGTCTTTATTATCGGCCGCTCGAGATTGTCCGTGGTCATAGCCTATATGTCAGCCTTACTTTTAAATATCAATTCAATAACAATACTGACATAGCTCGCTGAACTTACAAGTCGAAATCCCATTTAGATAACCTATTGTAAGTCAAGAAAAATTCTCATTTCAGTTACTTAATACTTCTTATCAAAAATGAAGCGGACCCCATATTCCTAAAAAGCACTTAGCCATTTGATACTTCAAATCCAAGACCAACCCTTGGTATATTTCCCAACCTATAAACAACCATGTATCCCTTTTTCACGGGTCCTTCGGTTGTGTAACCCCCCGCTTTAAATTACAATTATATATGCAAATATTTAATTAAGTTATATACGTTTGGAATTTTAAAGTAAAGAAATGTTTGTAAATGGGGCAACTAATTAATATCATTTGGAATACATGTATATTTGTTTAACAAATAAATTAGTGAGAGAAATTATATAAAATTAATTAATAGGGAAGATTAATTGACGGTGTGTGTTTAAAAGAGAAATTAATATTCAATTAATTAGTAGAGGGGATTAATTAACAAAAATTGACAAGAAATGGAACTGTATTGTAGCAACTAATTGATATGATTAGAAACATATATGTTAGTGTAAGAGAATAAAATGGAGGAACATTAATTTATGCAAGTAATCAATTGTCAATTAATAAACATAGAGACTTATGATAACATATATAATTAAGATTGCGATTCAGAATTCAATTGTAGCATATATGCATGCAATAATTATGGAAATAAAATAAATTAATATGCATATATGTTACGAATTAATGTATTGCATATTAATTTGGTAAGAAATCACAGTGCGGGCAGGGTTTAATTGGATAGTAAATTAATTCTAGGTATATATGAAATCTATTAATTGGTTAATTAATAGGGGAATCCTATTTAAAAGAAATGTCACATTTAAAAATATACGTTTCCGTTGATTGCGAGAGAGAAGGGGAAAGTGATTAATGAAAAGATTGTGAGTGGATTTAATTATATCTTTTACATTTATGATATATTATCGTTAAGTTTCCTTTAATAATTTTATTCAATATTTCAGTAATTAATTCTATTAATTAGTTATGCTGAACTGTAAGAAATTTACAGTTATTTACATCTAATTTGTAGTTATAATTTAGCCTAAATGCTAGTTTCTTTTTATCCTCTTTGTACGCAAATAATATAGTTAAGAAGAAAATTCGTGATTATGGATTAAATGGAAAAATACTAGACTAGATGTAAAATAAGAAAAGTTGGAATAAAGCTAGATAAATGGAATTATGCAATAAATTACGCTAAAACGTGAATAATAAATTAATCTAATAACTTGATTTGGAAGTAAATAATAGATTAATTGGTTGGTTTAGAAAATATGATACATTTCTGTAATTTAATATTTAAAAGATAACGATATATGTAACTGCAAAAATAAAAGAAAGAAAAAAGGAACTAGTGTAAAATAGAGAAACCACCGTAGTTTACACTATTTCGAGTAATAAATGAAATACCTTGCATTTACCAATTATTGTTTATAGTATTATTTAGTATTGAATTATGGAAATACATTGTAACGACCCGTAAAATTCGATGATTTTAAAAGGGTTAATTTAATAGGATTTCTAATTTAATTTAGAAAAAAATAAAAGTCTTAAAGTTTATATTGGAGCGAATTTAGAAATATGGTGAAGCAACTGTAATTAAATGTTAACAATTTAATATTTATATGGCAATAAATTAAAATTGAGAGGTATTTAAGAATTTAACCCCATAAGTTGATGTAAATGTATTAAACTTGAAATTTTAAAAGATATGATATTTATAACTGGATTTTTTCCAAGATTACAATTAAATGAACTTTAATGTTACACTAATATGATCTAAAAAATAACTGAAATTTATGAATGTAACAAAATGAATATAAATGTTAATTTTATTTCATAAGTTAACAATTGATGTAATAAAAAGAATGAAACCAAGATAAAATAATTAATTGGGATTTTATTTTTTATTAATATGTAAAACTGAAAAAAAATCAATATACATTGAAATATAGTAATTAATATAAATAAAAGAATAAAATTGGATAGTATTAATGTAGTGAAAGACAAACAAATATTAACTATGTTATTTGTGTAATTAATGGATAGGAATACCAAAGGATAATTGTAATAAGGGATATAATTGAGGAATATAAGTGGTAGAATAATAAAAATTTATGATTTTATTTTTGTTAACATATGTTAAGAGATATGTTTATGATCTTAATTTGAACTTCTACTAATAACATGTATTACAGTAAGATAAAAAAAGATAACATACGTCAGGTGTATTTAATGACATTGTTTGAATGTAATTAATAACGGTGATTATAATAATAAATGTTAATCATGATTAAATTATGTGAATGTTACTATTAATTATTTGAATGCATGTATAAAAAGTTATGCAAATATCAATATTCAATATCGGCACACCTTTGAAACAAGGTTTAAATAAATAACTACATTGATGTTTTATTTTGTTGGAAACCTTATGTACTATGAATGCATGCTAAGATCAACCAACACATGGAGAAAATGGAAATGTTAATTGAATTAAATAAGAAAGTTAAATAAGAAGAATAAAAAAAGATTCTTTTACCCTATTAAAAAAAATCTCCTCATTTTACTTTTCTTTTTTATAAAATCCTTCCTCCTCCTCTCCAAAAAAAAGGGCAGCCATCATCTTCATTTAAACAAAATAAAATCAATAACAATTTAATGTCAAACATCAAATTAAATAAAAATAAAGGTGATTCATCCAGCTCTTGCAAGGGTTGGGTGTGGGTCTTGACGATCCGAGGAGAAAGTACAAATCAAGGAGTGAATTTTGGCCAGATCTAAGAGGTGCCTTTTATTTTAAAATGTTATATTCAGCATAATGTTATTATCATAGTTTGTATGTATATGCTATTTCCTCATTTGTTTTGAAATTGTTATGTTATTTGAATTTTTTGTTGAATGAATTAATTTGACTTTGAATTTGATAAATCAAAACAATTTTTTTTTGTATATATATTAAAAGAATGTTTTAATGATAGATCCATGTTTTAAACTTTTAAACTAAATTGAAAATTTTTAGATATGAAAGTTTATGTACATATAATTTGCATTTGTGTTGAAACAGAAATATTGTATACACATATTGTCACTTTATCTTGAATTGAAAATATCATGAAATTTGAATACTTTGTTGAATAAATTATTTGTTTTTAATCTAATAAATTATAATAAAAGTTTACATATGCTTAACAATTTTTCGATGATAAATCTAAGCTTTGATTTTGATTACAACAATATTTAAATTTGTTACCTAATTTATTATCTCAAATGTCCTTATTTGAGGATCTTAAAGGTTTGTTACTATATTGCTTAATTTGTCGTGTTCCACTTTTGTTTTGGTAAAAAAATAAATAAATTTCATTAAGGTAAAAAGGTTAAATTTATATGTATATATGTATTTTTGACTTCAAGTATACATAAGTTTACAATGCATTAGACAATTTAATGTGGTATGGAAGTATGCTTTGAATTAATTAATAAGCTTTGGTTTAATCTTTATACACACATGTATGTGTGTTTGTGTGCATGTGTATGCATATAAACATTTAATATTTTAATTTCAAATTTCTAAAGCATGATTTAATTTTTATTATTATTATCAAAATAATTAAAAGTGAGGTAATATTATATACATATTAATTTATTGTTTGTTGTTTATGTTTTCTAGTCATAATACAACTTGCATGATATTAAATGTCGTATTAATAAAATTGGCTAAAACGGGAAAGTGGAATTAATCAATGTCGTCACATCTTATCTCCTTCCCTATTAGATCCTTATGTGATTGCATCTACGTTTATTCTTGTTTATTCCTATATATTGTAACCAATTAATCGTACTTGATATATGTTTAGAAATTTTGACACACGGTTAAAGTATGAATATATATGATGTATTCAAACTTTTCTGTATCTAGCATTTAATTAGTTTAGAATCAAACTAATAAAACTGTGACATTTAATTTTGTCCCTCCACATTCATTTCTTAATTATAAATAACCTACATCTTATTTCTTCTTTTACATTTTGTTTCTCCTAACACCTCATATTCAAAAGCTCTTATTCTTGCAAATCCAAAATCATTCTTTTATAAAAATGCTTTTTTTCCTTTTTCGTACACTTCCTATTCTCATCTTAGTTGTTCTTCAATCTTTTCCTGAAGCCTCATCTTGAGAAAACGTAAGTATTATAATTTGTTTATTTATATATATTTTTAACGCGTACTAATTTTTATTTTAATAATATTTCTTGTAACATGAATATCTTTTGCATATAAACTTTGATTCACGCGCAATTTCTTCTGGTGGATTCAAATCTATATTCCAGACAACATGAAATTGATTTAGTTGAATTTGGAGATTGTTGAGTTTTGCGCTTCTGTTGGATTTTTATGGGCTAAAATCAAAGCTGAGTGTTTTAACCCACTCACAACTTCTAACATTTCTTATGTTTGTTAAATTAAATTTGGTTGTGATTATGCATTTATTTATGATTTTTTTGTATATTTTTAATCATCATCTCAGTTAATTTCATTTATTAAATTAAATCGTTATTTAATTTATTTTTGAATATAACTGCCAGTTAAATACCTGTTATATATATTATCAGTTATCTGTTGATATTGATTGATTGTTTTGGATGATGATTGTGATGGATGTATGATTTATGGTGGATGAATGGATGTTGTATTTTATTTTTGTAAACTGCAAATTATTGTCTATTTTTATTGATTCGGGATTGCGGTTTGAAATGATATATAACCGTAATTTTTATTTTTAATTACGGATTGAAATGATAAACATCCGTATCACCTGATCATAGAGTAGAAAATTATATACAGACACCACGGTCTATATATATATATATATAAATATGTTCAAATGATTTCTATGGTTTTTAAAGAAATATACGGATATATAAATATTGATTTTAGATGTTATATAAACGTCAAATTTATTATTGATTTTAGCTATATATAAATAGGCTTGAAATATAAAATAAGCCTAATAATAAAGTTTGATTATTTTATATATAAGGTTTAATGAATATCGATTTTTTTTTTTTTGGCAAGGCCGACGGTTTTATAGTGGACCGACCACTTTTATTACCAACGTAATAAAAATAAAGTACAGGAGAAAGGTAGAGACACCTTAGCTACTATGGTAGGAAATAATAAAATACAGCACAGGAGTGTGACAGACATGTCACAGCTACTAAAATAAATAACTCGACTATTCGTCCTCCGAAGAGGAAGAATTACCAACATCTTCAACTACCCCGGAAGGATCCAGAGAACCACACCCAAGATTACCAATATAGGGGCGAAATCGAAGAGCAAGAGAGGGATCATAACAGTCAACATCAGGGGAGTATATAAAAGATCGATTCCAAGACGTATCAGCTAGAGTTATGGAATTTATCTCAGAATACAAACCATCCATATCAAGGATCAAGGAGTCACCAGAAGTTCTGTAGTATAGGCATCGTAGGTCTAACAGATCATCAGATATATATCTAAAGTATGATTTATCCACAGGGTTGTATCTCATATCAGTATTGTAGTCAACCCAACTATGTTCTTTCTCAGCCCAGACTACTAGAGGAGGAGAGAGAACCGGCATAGCAGACAAAACATTAGGAACAACAGTAGGAACAGGAGACGTGGGCCGAACTAAGGGAGGAGACTGTACCGGCGGAGAAACAACCGAAGAGACTTTGGGAACCCATTTCCTAAGCGGAGGACGTGGCAGAGGGATCTTTGGCACAGAAGCAGAAACAGTAGGAAGCTTGCAGAAAGAGGCAACATGTCCAAAGGAGTGACAGGAGCTACAGATGTCTGGGACCCAACCATACCGAACACGAACTTCCACCACATGACCAACAGCTAGCTGGACAGGAATAGAGGATGGAAGCGGCTTATGGGGTGAAATTTCAATCAGAGCCTTGGCGTAAACAAGCTTGTCACGCGCAACAGTATTAGTGTCAAAACAGATCAATTTACCAACATTACATGCTAGCCAGTTCAAACCACGGAGCGGTTGAAGAGCAGAAGGGATTTGGGAGAAATATACCCATACGGGGATAGATAAAACTTGTTCACGTACACAGGCTACCGTTGGAGACCAGGGGGTAACAATGAATGGCTGACCATCAAAGAAGGAAGGCTCCGACTCGAGAACACGGCTACGTTCCTCAGGGGAGGAGAACAAAAGATAGTACAGAGAATCAACCAACTTAACACTGAGGCCCCCACGTAATCGCCAGGCGCGACGACAGACAGCAGCTAAATCTCGAAGGCGATGATTAGGGTCCAAAAAAAATCCAACAACATACCCAGACCAGAAATCCACACCCGCTTGCATAACACAGGGGGGAGGGATCATAACTCCATTCTCCTCAACAATTTCGAAATCAACCGGTTCATACATACCCGCATTACGGGGCATGGAAGTAAAGAGTGAAGACCAGGTTTTGGGAATAGACGAGCTAGGTGCAACCGGACGACACGTCTCAACAGCATTATTTGCCACAGGAGAAGACTCAGAGAGAACATTGGCAACATCAACAATGTCAATAGTTCGACCAGGTGGAGTGCCAATAACTGCTTCAGTACTGTCACAAGCAAGCATAGCTGATGGGTGCAAAGAGCACGCAACATGTTCCTTAACCAAAGAAACCAATTCAGTGGGACCAAAATTACAACAGGGGACGTCATTATTTTTAACGTTGGATCCTATATTGTCTTTGACAATGATACGAACGGTTGGCGTGCCTAAGTTCACAGCAGGAATGGCGCAAGGCGCTGCCGAAGCAACAGAGCAAGAATCACCAACCTCGCAGCCCATCACCAGAGAAGACAAACCCAAAACATTTCGGGGAACATCAACAACATTCACTTTCGTACCTATTTTAGACAAAGACGCTAAATTAGCAGCATGACTGGAAGTCACCACGGAATCAAGGCCCATCCTACTTCGCGTATCCGGAGTTGTCTGACTACTGAGCGGTGGGAAATCCAGGGGCGAGTGAAGGTCAGGACGAGCAAATCCGACATCCTCAGATCTAAAACTACGCCCTGAACGAGTAGAAGAGGGGGGGCGAGGCTGTGAAGAGGACATGGAAGGGGACGTAGAAAAGAGAAACGCGAGAGAGAAAAGGACAGGACGAAGCAAGATCAGACAGGGAAAATCGCCTGAAGCCATTCGCCATTACCCTTCACTTTCGCCATTTTTCTTAAACTTTGGGGACAGGGATGTATAAGTTTGTTAAATAAAAATTTAGTTTAATAATAGAGTTTGATTTTTTATTAAAATAAATGTGAGTAAGTATTTAAATTTTATTTTAATATAGTGAGTATAATGATTTAAATAAATTAAGGTTGGGAGATAAATTGGAGATTTATTTGGAATTGAATTTATTTAAGAATTAAACTCTAAAAGGTTGATGTGGAATTTATTAAATTGAAAATTTTAAAATGTATAATTATTATAACTGGATTTTGGGGTCTTGGTGAATAGAATGATTATTTCAAGTATAAATTAATTGAAGAAAATATTTAGTATTTGAAATTTGAGTTTTTTTTTGTATAAAATGGATTTATTATGTAAATTATTTCAAAACTAAATAATAGAAGACTTGATTTTGAATCTAGATTATCAAATTTAGTTTAGGAATTTTGAATATTAAAGCTTTGAAATATATGAAATTTGAAGTGGTTTATTTGAGGATTTAAATCTGTATTGGGATTGATTTTGAAATTAAAGAAGCTAATTTATTATATAAAGTAATTTAATAGTAAACCATCTAAGTATTGGAAGTTATGTTTCAAAGCTATGAATTTCGAGGTATTATGATTTGAAAGTGCTATGATTTTGGGAAAAGGATATTTTTGAAATAAAAATGATATTATATCGATTTGGGATTTCTTTAAAATGATATCATATTGATTTGGTTTTTAAAATAGAAATGATATCATATTTATATGGTTTTGAAACGGATATTATATTCTGGTTTTAAAATAATTTTTTTTTGAAATAACCGCGGTGTTATAATAACGTTTGGTTGTTGAAGAGACCGTGATCGAAAGTTGTCATACTCTCTTCCAACCTTGAAAACCACTTTAACAACCGTGTAGGCGGTGAAGATTCCAGAATGAAGTAGGACGGCGATGGCGTTTCCTTTGAGGTAAATACGTGGACCCAACTCCCGTGAGTTGGCATAAGGTGGCTAAAACAGGAGCGATTGACGGGTTAATTGGGGTAGCACCTTTGATCGGACACATCCCTTGGATATTATACTTTGACTCTTGGATTGATTCGGTGGCCACTTTTGATTTTTTTTATTTGGGGGTGTGGCTCGAGGTGGGCGGTAGCTGCGGCTACGCATTACCACCGACCCAGAAGCGTAATTGGTATATCTACCCTGGCATTGCCTAGTTGTGCCGTGCCACCTACCCTAGCACGCCTTATACGATTTTAGTTTTGTACCATACCTATGGAGTGCCCTCTGACGACGCCTAGTACGGGGGAGATTACGGTACTGTATAGACTATGGGAATATATAAATGTGTTAAGGTGGAAAATGTAAAGCCTTAACGCTATTTAAAAGTAAGTTTATTTTACTAATAGACATTATTATAATAGCGAAATATTACTACATAGTAAATAGTTTAACGGATCCTTAGGAGATGTGAATCCCGAGCATCTCTTAAGTTATTGCACTCATATTTATTCCTGTTAATTTAACTTACATAAGATCTTTTAGTTTTGACTCGAGTGTTTTTTTTTCAATTCGCTCGGGTCAGCCCGAGCATTTCAGGATCGAAGACTTTATTTCTGGAGGACGAAGACTTACATATGGTTTGAATTGGCACGTGTGTCGATTTAAACCGTATAAAAAGGCGGGATGTTACATCTGGTATCAGAGCTTTGGTTTAGCATAAACTTTAGCTTTGTGGGGTTTGACTCTTTACTAATAGGGTAGTGATACCCTATGGGAGTCACTGAGCATATATATATGAGAGAGCATATTTGTTAGTGTTATAAAAAGGTTTTAATATTGTGTTAATCTGTTCCGCTTTGTATTTATAAATTCTGGTTGGTGCATGGGACGCTGTGACATCAATAGAGATTTCTAAACACTTAATAGGACAGACCGACATAATATTTGTTTTTAAGATAGGCGAATGAAATAATTTGCCTATTATATTTTCTATATATAAATTAAATTTTTAAATGATAAGATATATATTTGGTTGCTGTATATTGGTTGTTAGGCAATGAAATTTTTAAATAATAGTTGAAATAAGATTGAAAATAAAATAAATGGAAATTGAAAATTTCAGAACTTAAGTTCCGAGGTTTTGAAATTTCTTTTGAATAATTTTGAAATAAAATAAAAATATTATTAAAAGAAGTATTTTCTGATATAAATATTTCAATATAATTTGAAAGAATTGTTTAAAGAAAATTTGGAAAAGAAATAAGTTTTGTACTCCCCTCTCTATCGCTGGAAAATAATTTCGGTGATGGGTGCACACATCATCGATATTCATTTTCGAGTTTCGAAGTGGGAAGGTCATTGTCGTAGTTTTACTACAGATTTATTTGAAAAGAAGAAAAGAGAAAAGTTTTTGTTAATTTCAAATTATTTTAAATATAATTTTAAGTTGTAGATATATACATTTATCTATTATTTTAAATGATTTGAAATTTTACCCGGTATTTAGTTCCTGAGTTTCCATTAATTATCATTTTCAGTTATTGTAGTAAAACGGAATGTAACTGATTAATAAATGGTAGCCTATGAAATAAAGGATATAACTATTGAACATTAAATCAATTAAAAGTAATGAGAAAAACTTGTATAATTTTTCAATTACATTCTTAAAGCATATATATAACTTACCATATAATAAAAGTTACAATGTTAATAAGAAAATGTAATGGGAAATCTTACAAGTAAAACTTGAGGCAATGAAAGTATTCAATGAATTTGATGTTATAAATAAGAATTTAATGTTATAAACCTAAGTTATGACTAAAAGGCCACTAATTAAATATAATAGAAAAGTTATAAAGAAGTGAAATTAAATGATATTAAGTAGTGGATAAATGAATGCAATACAATAAAAAGGAATTTCAAATTTAAGTAAATAAGTTGAAGTTATTTCTAAATAAAATTGTAAGAAATAAGTGTAAACTAAAAAGATAAACCATTATATGAATGAAAAAGAAATCAAATAACAAATGTATGAATGGAATTAATAAGGATAAACTAAATCTATTGTTCGAAATAGTTGTTGTTTGTTTTGGTTTATGGTTGTTTGGATAAGAATACATTAAAATTGTTTGGATGAATGAATAATCTATTTAGTTTCGCCTAAGACTGTTGAGTGAATGGTACACTTAGTATTTTATTTTTCATTCCGTACGATTTGAAATTTTGAACCCGAACAACTATTTGTTTTGTTTGATTGAATGGTTGATTTGTATATGATGTGCATGCTGTGGTTGCAAGTGATTGTTGTTGTTTGTATTGATTTGTTTGATATTGATTGAAACAAGTAAATATTTCATTTTATATAAGTGTTAACCTTTTTGGATTATATAAGTGAAATACAGGTTATGGAAGCAATTGCCACTACTTTTGATTTCATAATTAAGCGTAAATTGCCCGACAAATAGGTACGTTTTCGGATTACGGTTTATAGCGTTATTGTATTATTTTCCCGTAATAGGATATATATTATTTTGAATTATATGTTGCATATTGTTATATTTGATATTACTATATTCTCCCGAGCCTCTCCGTACAAAGGAGACTCTGCCGAAATTTTTCGTAAATTTTGGATTTAGAAATATTTTGAAAATGTTTTCCAAACTTTATTAATTTGAGTAATAAAAGATTTAATGGTTATAAACTGGTATATTTTATTTAAAATAAGTAATTTTGTAAATTTAGTGTTTATAAATTTAATACATCTCTTTAGTTACTGCACTCATATTTATTCTTGTTAATTTAACTTACATAAGATCTTTTAGTTCTGGCTCGAGTGTTTTGTTTTTTTTTCAATTCGCCCGGGTCAGCCCGAGCATTTGAGGATCGAAGACTTTATTTCTGGAGAATGAAGAGGAAGTTTTCATTATTATTATTATTATTATTATATGGTTCACTACACATTGTATTATGCTGCATTGATATTTATTGGTATGTGAACTCTGATATTTATTGTATAAAGAAGAATCAAATGTTTTGTAAACAGTTTTATGAACTGTATATTAATTATTATATTTTATCCTTCCGCTATGAGATTCTGTTTAGTTGTTTTCTTCTCTGTTTTTCTTATTTACCCCATAACAATCCGCCCTTCTGTATGGTTTGAATTGGCATGTGTGTCGATTTAAACCGTATAAAAAGGCGGGATGTTACATAGATTTTAGCATAGCTTTCACGACCAACCAAATAAAATAGAATTACTTCCTAGAATAAAAGAAATTAAAGTAGAGTATGAAATGAATCAAATAAATTATTAGATAAGAAATTAAGGTTGTGCACAATAAACGAACCAAGGTCTATATTTACCGCACAGACTATAGAAAATGGCAGTTAGTATGATAAGTTAGTTATATAATAAAAGTGGATGTAAAAGAATTCTATATCGTAACAAAAGAAGACAGAGTAGAACAGAAAAGAAACACTTGTAATTATATACGGATTTTAAAAGAAATAAACATAAATTATGATTAAGTAAAAGAAAAGAAAGACTTAATTGGGAACTTAGAATAAATAAGCAACGATAGCAAAGGTAAATATAGAAAGATTATGTTAGATTTCTATTAAATTAATAAGAAAATAGAACAAAAGATGCTTATTTAATAAATTTAAGACTTAAATTAAGTTAATAAGCAAGAAGTAGAAATACCAATAGCATTTCCTATTAGATCAATGGTGATCTCACAATAGGCATAAGCGAGACGAGGGCAAGAATATGCTAATTATGGTAAATAAGTAGCCAACAGAATAAGAAAAGTAAACTAAACGCAAATTAAAAGATTAGAATTAGGGTCTAATAAAAGAATTGAGATGCGTTTGGAGCAGTCCAAAGGATGAAGCGCCTAACAAAGTAGTTCATCATGGATTTTACAAATGGAGAAGCACATCCAACTTAATATTTTTGGGCTTCAAGAAAGTACGAGACTTCAGCGGGACATGAGGATACTCTACGATCCCCCTTTGGGAAGGACTAACGAAGCTGCACCTCTTGAGGCAGGTCTGTAGGTGTTCCATCAAGAGAGTATGCCTTGACTACATTTGCATTGTAGGCCTAATGAAACGGACCTTTGTAGGCAGTCAGAAGGGCTTGGTACTCGTAGTGGGGTATTCGTATGTCCAATACTTGTAAGTAAGTTTAAGGATAGTCGCATGCGGATATCGGCCAGCATCAAGACCAAGAGCGATTTTAGGAAAGACCAGAGTTAAACCAACAGACCAATGATTCTTTTACTATAAAGATGTTGGATGGGGGGCACCGCCAATTGGATGTAAGATTGTTTGCAGTAGGGCACTACCACTTAACTCTTTAGAGGTCTTTTGGTTTAGTTGAGGGGTGGCTGTTGGGGCCATAGTCACGACGAGAAAAGAGACAGACCAACTAAAATATCTTTGTTGTAGGTCTAACGAAGCAGTCCTTCACAGGTATAGAAAATCTCCGACTGAATTCCGTACAAGGTAGACTTTGTTGGCCGGATTAAGATAGTAGACAGAATGATTACATTGTCCTCAATGTATGCACTGGGTGGTACGTTGTGGATGTCCGAGCACTGGCATAGACTAGTGCGGACGCAATTTACGTTTTTATAATAAGTGGTGGAGCATGTATATTGTAGGCCTTACGAAGCAGTCCTTTACATATATCGTTATGGAACACTCTCGAAGAAAGACGATAGAGCCCTTTTAGATGAGGATACAGAAGGTACCATGGGTGGTACCTAGGACCAATATGGTCATTGGGCATATAGCTACATATATGTATATATTAGTTATTAGGTTTTAATCTACTATGGAGTAGATGGGCCTGGTTCACGAACAGAGGCGAGAGTATTGTAACCTAATGAACCTAATATAAGAGTAAATAGAAATAAAAAGATATATGTAGAATTAAACCTAGAAGTATATAATTTATTCATTCATCAAAACTTTTATTCTGACCCCTCCTCATAACATCCTACAGGTTAGGTAGATGGCAAAGATTTCTCAGCTTTATGACACTTGCTTAGAAAGTGTTATTATTTGGATGAGTATTTACTTACTATTATATTTTAGTCAATCCCGTTGTAAGATAAATTGTTGAGCTCTGATGTATTTGTCTTTGCCTATTTGAAAGATAGTAGATACCCAAATCGGGCTACAGTGGGCTAGGGTTTTAGTATTTTTGTGAAATTTTCAAACTATTGGAATTCGGGTTGTTACATTTGGCATTAAAGCCTAGGTTTTGGATTCCTAGGTAGATAGTGAGTGAACATATTTGTATTTTTGAATAAAATATCAATATATTATATACTAAAATCCAAATAGTTCCTAACCATAGATTTTAACATATGGAAAGTTTTTAGAAGTATATTTATGCGTGATTTGCTAGTTGGGTTTGGGATGACCTAAGTATGTAAAGTCCTTTGTTATTATCGAATTATAGCATACAAATAAACCATGTTTTGAGAGAAGATTGGTATCCATATGTTATAGAAAGTGGAGAAGCTCCCTAGGGAGAGTGTTTTCATTTTAAAAGAAATAAGAGGTTTTAGTAAGAAGAAAATCCACTTTATGTCTAGCCCAACAAAATGAAACTTTTGAAATTGAAAAGTTAAAAAATATAATTGTTAATATATTTGAGGAAGTAAATATTGGGTTTTTGAAAAAAAAGTGGTATGAAATTTAAATTGGTTTTATATGATGTAAATTTTGTTAAAAGTGAAATTATTTTTGAAGAATTATAGAGCATGTATAGCTCGCTAGTTTCTTGTAGGTGAACAAAGATTTTAAATATAAAAGCCTAGAGTGTGTTAAGTATCAAAAACATCGGTTACAAAAAGGATTACTGTTCTAACTTTTAAATCAACTAAAAATGAGACCTTTGCTTCGTTTAAAATTACAGATAATCATCCATTTTTTAATTGAAATAGACAACACAAACTACGAGTAATAACATTTGTACTTTACACATCCCTTTCATTTTTGGTATATTCGTTATTATTTCAAATGGTGCACTTTTTATACATTTGTGGAATTGGATAATTTACGAAAATACGGAGAAAGAGATACAACTAAATTGTACCCCGCTTCTAATAAATTAAAACATCTAAATTCACATCCCAAGTCAAATTTGGGCAAACTAAACTAATACCAACATTTTACAACCCAACTGTAAATTTGAAATAAACTTGACAACTTTACAATATTCAACTTTAACAAATTCAGGGACTAATTTCTAAGTTTTCAGATTATGCTGTAGATATCATTCATATTCCAATTACATATCTTATAGAATATGTAGGTGATATTCTTATACGTTCACTTCAGGCCTACAACTCATCAGATGTTATATAGGCATAGTAATTAAATAAAATTCAACGGTATAAATTTCAATGTTATAAATAAACTATATAATTTCTCACTCACCTTTCAAGCTTTCTAAATCTCCAAGTCTGAATTCATCCCTTTAACTTGACTTCTTTTCCTTTCCTTCAAAAAGAATATGATATAAATTTATACTTACCATTAGAATTACAGATCTGAGAAGATATTTGAGATTAAAAGGAATGTATATTTTAATTATGAAATTTACCTTTTCTACACTATCGATTCGCTTCTCCTCTTTAATTTTCTGCCTTTCTCGCATTATATATACATATAATATAATATTTTATAATTTTAATAGAAATAGCAAAGAAAGAAAATGGTAGTGCTTTGCTGTTTTGATCAAAAAATATAAGAAGAGAAGTGAAGGGTTAAACATGTATTTATAGGCGCTGGAATCAATTGTATCCGTTAGATTTTTAAAATAAAAAAATCTAAGCCGTTCATCCAAGGTTTAACTCTAGTCGCTACCTTCATCACCTGTCGACCGCTCCCTATGAGCAGTTGATTGCTAGCAATCGACTGCCTAAGTAAGGGGTCAATTGGTGGGGTCCACGCTATTAATATTTTTGATTTCCTTTTTCTCATTTTAAATTATTTCCGCTTCGAATATTTCAAACACTAATAGTTTCTTCATTTGATCTCCGATTGCAAAACTCCAAATATGAAAGTTGCTAAGAAAACCCCCACGAACATAATAGTGCTAGTTTCATGGTCAAATTCTGAAATTTTCTCAAATTCCTTTTTTTGAGTCCTATTGGTTGTATATTATTTACCATTAGTTTAGCGGGGTGTTACAAAGACAGCTACTACTCTTTCCAGCAAGGCAACAAAGCGTCCAAGCCGACCTAGGTTTAGAACTGCAAGACCAAGATGAAGAAGAAATCCTCCATCCCCAACTGGCCTATTAGCGTAACAACGATGGTCAATCACCATTGGAGCCATGGCCAGCAGGCACAAGCCCAAGCCAAGCCAAGATCTGCCTCGAGAGAGAGGTTCCATATGATTGCTTGAAATACTATCAATAAGTGGCAGTTCGGCACTGAGAAAGCTTTCTCATTTCTTAAGATGCCAAACGAGTTTGATGAAAGGACATACACACAAAGAAGTTTGGAAAGGAAATATATAATGAAGCTAATTGCTTATTATTAATGAAGAAGTGCAAAAGATTCATAGGCTATGAATAATTTTCGTTTGGAAAGATTTTGCGAGTACGAGAAAGATGAGAAGGGGTATTTATATACCCACGCCTTAAATCGTGTGCATTGTTTCAAAAGGAAAAAAGAATCACAACCATTAAGAAGAGATTGAGATAATGCCAACTTATGCATATAGAAGATGCAACACAGCTCTGCAACATTTGGAAAAACGAACCGTCACAACCAATAACACGAAGCCACATGGAAAGCACATTAATTGCTTTGTAGGGCCGTCAATTGGTAGGGTTTTCATCATTTGACAAGGCTATACCGCTCGCGGATATGGACTTGGGAGAAAAATGTTGCTCAATTTTTTCGCAAGTAATTAGTAGGTCAGTTTAAAGTAGTCTAACCTAGTCAAAACCTGCTCAGCTTCTTTACAACTAGCCGGCATAAGCCAACCGAAGTCCATGATGGTCTCAAACCATCCCTTATATCCAGCAAGGCACCATGATGAGGCATGATCGCCTCATCTTTAAGCGCCTATCACATGTAAGAAAAGTTTGGGCCTGACCCATCACCATGACTATTGACTTTCCTATGTCAATCTACTTCCAGCACAATTCTAGGTCAGCATGTTATCCCAACGTCACTCTAATTGATGGCCAGCACCTCTGTAAAGACCCGAAATTTTGAAGGCTTTATATTTAAATATCGGAATTATTTAAATAATTGAATCTTGGATTTAATGTAATAAAATTGACTTAATAAGCTTATTTAATTTCTTTTTAAATAATATGTGAAATTATCATTTCGTTGGACAGTCTTGGATTTTGATGAAATCAGTGTTGTTTAATCCGGAATAATGAGTTGTTATAGGCCGATGAGTTTCGTGATGATCAAATGTGACGTATGGTTGTGTGAGCTCGATTAATTAAGAGGATTAAAATATAATATATATTTTCCTATATAAGAACCTCAACACTTAAATCCACTTCATTTTTCCTTCTCAAAATCAGCTGCCACCATTTTCTCCATTCAATTAATTAAATCCAAAGCCAAAGGCCACAAAATTCAATGATTTCAGATTTGTTGAAATCATGTGAGTGTGTGCTTCAAATCTATGTAAGGTTAGTGATGTTTGAGTTTTAATGGCCAAACTAAGGTTGAGGCAAGGAGGCGATGAAGGAGGATTTAGGTGAATTGGAGGACTTGGTTGGTTTCTCTTGGCGGCAATCTTCTCCCAACATCAGCCAAATGGAGTCCGATCATGCCTAGCAGATCATGATTTTTCATTTGTCTCATGCTGGGGTTGGGGCCATGATTTAACAGGGGATATCATAGAGGAAATAGATGGCACGGTTGAGCTCGTGGTGGTGTAAGGAGTGTTTTGGCAAAGGTCAGTGGTGCTTTGGTGTGGCAAGGCAAATCATGACCTGGGGATGGTCGAATTAAGGCAATGATCAAAATTTTGAAGAGTTGATCTAGCTTCAGGTAGTTGCATAAGGGAAATTGCATTTGAGCAGAGCGATGTGATGGAACTGTCCCTTCATCGAACGTTGGACCGGATAGGGAGATTGGGGAAAGGAGCGTGCACGGCTTAGGTGTGTATCAGCTTGCATGTATAGGAAGTGTATTAAGAAGGGTGAAGATGGATTTGGTAGGCAAGTGAAGGGATTAGTGATTAAAGTAAATTAATTAATTAAATTTTAATCTCCATTTCTTATGAAATCGACAACTTATGCATAGAAGGTCCAATCCAGACGTCATTTTAGCCGTTGCACTCGTAGTTAGATTCTCAACGCCTTGGATTGGTTTAGGCTTGGGTGAGTGTAATGATCTGTTATTTCACAACTTCGAAAGTAAGATATTTTATTAATTTTAAATTTAAAAAGGTTTAGAACTCAAGTAAATATGTTGTAAATAATGAATAAGGATGGAAAAATTATTTATCTTATACTCAATAATGGAAAATTAAATATTTTGATTTTCATCACAAAATGGCCAAAAGTTAAGTTTTGTTAAAAATTAATAAATGCTTAAATAAATAGTTTTAAATATTTATTTGAAAGGTAAAATTATATCAAAATCACTTAATAATGATAATATAAATATGATAAAGGTTTGGAAAATACACCTATGACCGTTTTACAAAAATATTTTAACTTTGTTACATTTGTCAAGTGCAACGTCGTATTTCAAAATATTGATATTAGCACTAATGATATAGGGTTTTAACCAAAGTAGACTTGTTTTTATTTATTAAATGTAATAGGAAGTTCATTTTCTAAGTTTGTTTACATAAATGAATGGTTAAATGGAAACGTTAAATTTTGACTGTAAAATATGTCAATAAAAACATTGTTTTTGACTAAAATAAGTTGTCACTGCACTGTTGCAACATGATATGTTGCCTAATACACATATATACATATGTACACATTTACAATGTATGAATACATATATATTTACCATATAAAACAAGAATTCATTTTGATTTAAATTAAGTTTAATAAAAACATGATTCGACAATTTTAAATTTAAATAAAACTTTACAAACATCATCATATCATTTATATCATATCTCCTTAATGGATGTTATGTGTTTACATGGAAACCATGCAAATTTATATCTTTAAATATTAGTAAGTAATAAAATAGTGACATCTCTTATTACTAAACATATACACTTCTTATAACATTATTCCTAGCATTAAATGCACATCCTAATATGTTAACAAGTGTTATGCAAATCAAATCAAGAAAAAAGTCTTCTTTTTAAAATACAAAATTTAAGAGAAAAAAGTAATCATTCTATAAATACACATCACATTAATGTGCTATCATATCCTTCCGTAAATACATGCACTTAAGGGTTTAATCAAGGATTTAAAAATGGAAATAAAATACAAAAGTAGAGATGGCTAAAATGGTCTTTAGCCAAGGAAGCTTCATGTATAAATAGAGGTCATAACCTTCGCTTCCTCACAACAATTCACTTCCCATTTACACCATTTTTTTCACTTCCTTAAACTCTTCTCCTTTATTATCTTCCTCCACCTCCAACAACCCTCCATCCAAACCCACACCCGAACCCTACCATTACATACACCCCCTACACGGTTAAGTACCCTTCCACTAACCCATACCTACCCCCTAGCCTCACACCCGAGCCGTACCCTCCTCCCTAGGCCACATACCTCCCTAGCATAGCATACACCCCCTCTCAAAGCTCACACATACAAAAAAAGAAGGAAAATAAACAAAGGAAATAGTTCGCGACATTTGCAGAGGAGCATGCTAGTTCATAGAAAAGTTTGATGGAGTGGAAATGAAGGAGAGAACCGCTTTTTAAATCATGTTTTGTTATGTTATAATAATCATGATTATCCCGTTTATACGTTATGTTAATTGCCACCATTGATAATATGGACATTTGGCTGAAATGAATGTTTGAACGCGTTGGTTGGATAGTTGAGTTGTGATAATATACTTAATAAACGTTAATCGCTATGCTATGAAAATGGATGTTATGTTGTTGATGAATATTGAAAGTGATTATGCTCAATTGTGATTAAGTAATCCCCTTTGTTATAAGTGACCAATTTTATAAAGGGGATTTTAGGCTCAAGGAAAAAGTTGGAGAAAAATTTAGTTTTGGGGACAAGAAGTTTGTTTTTTAGGCTCAAGGACAATTTTTAGTGTAAATAACAGAATGATAGTTGTAACTATCATTTTCAATTTACACTAAAAATGTCCTTCAGACTAAAAAATAAACTTGTTGTCCCGCTTACTAAATTTTTTTCCAACTTCTTCCTTGTGCCTATTTTCCTGTTTTCTAAATATGGTATACATTTGAATTATTAAGCCTATATTTGAATAGTGAAATTGAAATCAAAAATTGAAATTGAAATTGGTTTTGAAATTGGCTTTGAAATTGAAATTGAAATTAAAGTCAAAATTGAAATTAGATTTGAAACCGTGTTTGAAATTGATTCTAATTTAAGATTAGAATTGATTTTAATTTAAGATTCATAAGCAGCCGCATAATATATTCACCAAAATAAATAATATTCATACGACCTTGGTTGAATGATAGAAATTCGTCTAGAATGAGTTTTGGCCAATTTACTTCAACTTCTCCCCAAATAGCACATAATGCTATATAGTACGAGCCAGTACAAGGTAGAATTGTGTGCATTAAAGCTCTATGCATTATTCTGGCAGTAGGTCGTAATGCAATAGACTTAATCTCGGTCATGTCATCTTCTAGGAATCGATGACTTACTTCATCTCTCTCGCCTACGACAGCATTTAATTCTTGTAACTCAACATCTCTTGTCGGAGTATGAAGAATATGACCAATTCTATCTAAAGAGACAAACAATTGTTGCCCACATACCAAACTCCAAATGCAATTGTCACGATTGCGTGGGTTTTGATGGCCTAAATTCAAGTTCGCATAGAAAAGTTTAACCAATGTATGATTTATCTTGATATTGTTTTGATTATAATCTAGAAGTGATTCTAGATGGCTTCTTCTTGCTAATTCTTGAATCCTATATGACGTAAAATCAGGAAAGACAACAAAAGAACCTTCAAAGAATCGAGCTTCTTTCATCTTATTCCATCGTTGAACTGCAGTTGCATCGTATAGCCATTGAGCGATTTGTGAATCAATTGGCTCGGAGGAAGAAGAAGCATGCGTAGATCTCTTTGTTCGACGAGGGGCTATTTGAATTTATCAAAGAATTGAATAAATTTGGAAAAACTTGGGAACTAGCGTTTTGGAATTCTGTAAAATGGAGGTAAAAGTAAAAAGTAAAAGAGGAAGTAGAGGGTTTTAGAGTTAAGAAATAGGTAAAAAAGTGTAAAGGTACGTTTCAGATGTGAATTCAGTCGACTGAACGATTGTGGTCAGTCGACTAAACGATTGTGGTCAGTCAACTGAACCACTATCCTGAGAGTTCTATTCCAGAATTAGTCGACTGGTGTAGTCGACTGAATAAACAAATATGCTCTCTGTTTTGTCATTCAGTCGACTGATTACATTCGATCAGTCGACTGAACAGTGTATGAGAACATACAGTATGCAGTTTCAGTCGATTGATCGAATTTTTCCAGTCGATTGAATGTGTCTTTCAACATATTCAGTCATTTTTGAAACACAAACAAGTAATGTATTATATATATAAACAAAATGTATACAATATAAGATTAAAGAACAATTGTAAAAAAATAAACAAAAAACGAAATTATTTTGAAGAGGAAGTTGATGGAGACTTGGAGTTTGTCGGTTCATCCTTTGTCTTCTCTACATATGGTTGTAGTGGTGACCAATGGTTTCCACGTTCCTATGAGTTTGGAGAGACAGGCGTAGGCTGAGGTGACCTATACCGTGATTCCGAGTTGTCAATGGTGTAGGTTGATGAGCCGAAGAGGAAGATGAACCGCAGAACTTCCATCCAATCTGCTCAAGAAAACTCAAACGTCTAGAATTCATTTTCTGTTCATAATATATTTCGCGCTGAAGCGCTATCGATTCCCTCTGGTAATGATGAAGATCATCAATTTTTTGTTTGGTTCGAGGAGAACCAAAAAAAGGAACCGTCTAGCTTTCCTTTTCTCGGGTGTATAACCCATTCGATAATTTGATGGTCTTGCAGGTTCATAGGTAGGAGTAGGTGTAGGTAGATTTGACGATGAAGATGATGGAGTTTAAAAGTTGATAGATGAGTAGGATGATCCATCTGATGAATTATGTGATGAAGACATTTTGATTTTGAAAGAAAGTTTTTAGAAGTTTATGTAGTAGAGGAAGAAACAAATGTGTTTGAGATATAAATTCTTTTGATGGAGAAAGGAGAGCTGAGAACTGAATTATATATGAGGCAATGCAGTTAAAAAATGATGGTTGAACGTGCAGATTGAAAACGTGAGGAAGAGAATGAACCAAAAAGTTTGTGGCTGAAATTTTATCTTTAAAAAATAGAAAATATAAAGAAACAGATGTATAAGGTGTAGATGTGAAATATTGAATGGCCAGGTGGTAAAGGCATAGACTTATCAAACCCGAGGTGTGAAGTTTGAGTACCAAAATTTTATTTTATTTTATTTTGAATTAATTGGTAATTTTTATAATTCTGTTAAAGAAATTATACCTAGTTCTCTTCTTAATCTTATAAAACAATTTTCATTGAGGGGTTTAGTGTAAATGTCAGCTGATTGATTTTCAAAATTTACAAATTCTAAATTTATTACATCCTTTTCAATATTATCACGAAGAAAATAATGACGAATTTCAATATGTTTAGTTCGTGAGTAATTGACAGGATTTTTAGATAAATTTATTGCACTAGCGTTATTACGATATATTATAGACTTATTTAATTTTATATCAAAATCTTGTAATGTTTGTTGCATGTAGATTACTTGAGCACATGCTAAAGCTGCAGATATATACTCTGCTTCACATGCCGATAGTGAAACGCAATTTTGTTTCTTACTAAACTAAGTTACTAAGGATCGTCCAATGAAATGACAAGTTCCACTTGTACTTTTTCTATCTGTCCGACTTCCTCCAAAATCAGCATCACTATATGATACTAATTCAAAAGGACATTCTTTTGGATAAAATAATCCTAAATCTTTGGTTTTATCAAGATAACGAATTATATGTTTAACTGCTCGCATATGTGATTCTTTAGGATTTGCTTTAAATCGAGCACATAAATAAACACTCATCATAATGTCAGGTCGACTAGCAGTTAAGTAAAGTTGTGATTCAATCATACTACGATATAGTTTTTGGTCAACATTCATTTTCATATTTTTCAAGATGTATAGTTTAATTAGATTATTACAATACATTTCTTGATTAAGAAAAATGCCATTTTGCATTTGTTTGATTTGTAATCCGAGAAAATATGATAGTTCTCTCATATGTGACATTTCAAATTCATTTTTCATGATAGTCGAAAATTCCTGATATAATTTTTCATTTGTTGAACCAAAAATAATATTATCAACATATATTCGAATAATTAAAATGTCTTGTTTAGTTTTCTTAATAAATAATGTTTGATCAACTTTCCCAATCTCAAAACCAGATTCCAATAAATAGCTTTTAAGTCAGTCATACCAAGCACGAGGTGCTTGTTTTAAACCATATAAAGCTTTCTTAAGTTTATAAACGTGATCTGGAAATTTCTCATGAGTAAACAGAGGAGGTTGTTTAACATAAACATTTTCTTTTATAAAACCATTTAAAAAAGCACTTTCAACATCCATTTGATATAATTTAAAGTTATGAAAACATGCAAAAGCCAATAGAATACGTGTAGCTTCTAGTCTTGCAACTGGAGCAAACGTTTCTTCATAGTCTATTCCCTCTTCTTGATTATAACCTTGTGCTACTAATCTAGCTTTATTTCTAGTAATGTTACCTTGTTCATCAGCTTTTTTCTGAAAACCCATTTTGTACCGATGACTGATTGATCACTTGGTCTAGGAACTAATTCCCAAACTTCGTTTCTTTCAAATTGATTTAGCTCTTCTTGCATAGATATAATCCAATAATCATCAGTTGAGGCTTCCTTAATATTTTTAGGTTCTATATTAGAGAGAAAAGCTATATGGCCCATTTGATTTAATCGATGTCTTGTTATTATATTTGAATTTACTTCTCCAATTATCTTTTGAACAGGGTGATCTCTAAGAATTCTTGGAGAAGATCTTACTATATTATCATTATTAATAGTATTTACATTTTCTAAAAAAACATCAGAATTATTATTTTGAAGAATAATATCATCATCTTCTGAATTATTTGTTAGAATTATATTTGTATTATTTTCCAAATTTGTAAATTTAGAAGAAGTTTTTACATTTTCATCGAATGAAACATGAAGTGTTTCTTCGATTATTTTTGTTCTTATATTAAAAACTCGATAAGCCTTGCTTCTTTCCAAATATCCTATGAATATACCTTCATCGGATTTTGGATCAAATTTTCCAAGCCGATCTTTAGTTTTAGGTATGAAACATTTTGAACCAAAAACTTTAAAATATGAAATATTTGGTTTTCTACTATTTAAAAGTTCATAAGGAGTATGTTTTGTGGATGGTCGAATAGAAACACGGTTCAAAACATATCAAGCAGCTGCAACAGCTTCTACCCAGAAATGCTTAGGTAAAGTGCTTCCATTTAATAAAGTTCGTGCACATTCTTGTAATGTTCTATTTTTCCTTTCTACAACTCCATTTTGTTGTGGTGTTCTAGAAAAGGAGAAATTATGATTAATTCCTTTCTTGTTACAAAAATGTGTGAAATCTTCATTTTCAAATTCACCTCCATGATCACTTCTAATGTTTTTAACTTCAAAATTCTTTATATTTTGAATTCTTTTAAAAAAATTAAAATTTTCAAAAGTATCACTTTTATGTTTCATAAAAATGGTCCATGTATATCTTGAAAAATCATCTACAATAATAAACACATATCTATTGTGATTAATAGATTGAACTTGAGCAGGTCCGAAATGGTCCATATGTAATAATTCAAGTGGTTGTGTTGTAGATATGATTTTCTTAGATTTAAAAGAAGATTTGTTAATTTTCCTAACTAATATGCATCACAGATATTATCAATTTTGAATCTCATATAAAGTAGTCCTTTAACAAGTTTATTTTTAGCTAATTTATTAATAGTATTGATGTTTATGTGACAAAATCTTTTGTGCATGGCCAAGAATCATTTTCTGTAGCCACTAAATACATATTTGTGTTGTAATTTATATTCATATTTAAAATATAGATATTTTTATCTCTTATACCTTCAAAAATTAAATCTTGATTTTTATCAGAAATATTACATTTATTTTCTGAAAAAGATATATTAAAACCTCTATCACATAACTGACTTATACTCAATAAATTATGTTTTAAGTTTTTAACTAATAGAACATCAGTAATGAGAGGTGAGTTAGAGATACCATTATTGCTCACATCGCTTTTGCCGATGACATAACCTTTTGAATTATCTCCAAAAGTGTTTGATCCTCCATTTGAGTAGACTATGTTTGTTAACATGTCTTTATCACCAGTCGTGTGTTTCGAGCAACCACTGTCTAGAATCCATTTATTCCCTTTTCAAGTGGTACCTACAAAAAATAAAGAATAAGATGGTATCCACTTTTCTTTTTAGGGTCCTAAGAGTTAGGTCTTAGGAAACCAAACCCAAGAAGGTTCCGAATTCCCTTTAAAAATATAATTCTTATTTTTATGAACAGTTTCCATTAATGTTTTGATATGTTTATTCCCGATCAAGTTATTATTTGTTTTAGCAATCCATATTTTAGTAGTTTTAACATTTTTAGAAATTGTTTTCTTTAAATCTTGCTTAATTTTGTTTTTAAACTTATTTTTAAACTTTTCAATTGGTTTTCCAATTTTTTTATACCCCAAACCCATTTTATTTGAAGTTGACTGAGAATTTTCTATTATATTAGAAAGATTTTCTCGTCCTTTATTAAAATTGAAAATATTTTTATTAATATCTTCTAGCTTGGTTTTAAGACTAGAATTTTCTAATTCTAAAACTTTAGTGCTAGATTTTAAATCATTTACTTCAACTAATAAAATATCAGTTTTAGTCCTCTGAATTTCTGATTCCTGAGTTATCATAGAAAGTTGAGAGGCTAAATTAGAATTAGATTCTTGAGATTTTTCAAGTTCTTCTTCGAGAATTTTCTTTTCATCACTAAGCATACTAATTTCTAATTCAGATCTATTTAGTTTTCCTTGTAACTCCTTATTATGTTTCTTAGTCTGTTTAACAAAATCTACTAGTTCAGAATTAAGTTCAACTAAATCTTCAAAACTTAGTTTACTTACGTCATCATTTGTAGCCATGAAGCATACATTTGCTTACTCTGTGTCACTATCGCTGTCGCCTTCTAATGATAAAGAATCCGAATCATTCCATGTTATAGAAAATGCTTTCTTCTTGAAATTGTTCTTCTTGAATTTGATTTTCTGTTTTTGTGGACAATCTTTCTTCATATGACGCTTCTTATGACATTCATAACATTCCATGACAGATGATGATGGTTTATTGCTACTATTGTTGCTAGAATTATTTTTCTAACTCTTGCCCTTGTTATTCTTTTTGAATTTCAAAAACTTTTTGAAATTCTTAGCAATAAATGCCATATCCTCTTCATCTGAGTCAGGGTCATCTTGTTCTGCTTGAAATGCTATTTTCTTCTTATCTTGCGCTTGAACTTTCTTTGCCTGCAAATTTACTTCATATGACATTAGATTTCCTACTAACTCTTCTGATTTCATAGTTGAAAGATCGTTTGCTTCTTCAATAGCTAGGACCTTTCTTTCCCATTCATCCGTTAAAAAGTTTAGGATTTTTGATACTATATCAAAATCAGAGAATTTTTCTCCTAGTGCCAATAGTGAATGATATATATCTTGAAATCTAGAATACATGTCATTTATACTTTCATTTGATTTCATTTTGAAATTTTGAAACTGATTTTTCAACATTGAATTTTTTCTTTGTTTGACTTTGTTAGTTCCTTCATGAGTTACTTTTAGAGTTCTCCATATCTCATAAGCATTTGTGCACATATTACTCTATTATACTCATTTCTATCTAATGCACAAAATAGCATATTCATTGCTTTTGCATTTGTAGTAGCATCAGTTTTCTGTGCAGCAGTCCAAGTTGAAAAATCTTCCGTTGGAGTAGTATATTCATTTTGAGTAATGTTCCAAGTTTCGAAACCATTAGATTGCATATATATTCTCATTCTAGTTGACCAGTAATTATAATTCATGCCATTTAATAGTGGAGGCCGTGCAGTAGATTGATCTTCAATAAAACTAGTGTTAGTGACAGTGCTTGTGATATTATTATTTTCATATTAACTAATAACGAATTATCAAATAACTGCGTTATGGTTATAGGATGACCTTGCTCTGATACCAAATGAAAGTGGCTACTGTGTGCCTTGCTATCACTTAGGATCGTGTAATATGGAATATTATTAAATCTAAATGCAGAAATAGATGATAATAACAAAGTAAAAAAAATAAGCACACCAAGAATTTTTATACTGGTTCGAACTTCCCGTTCTACGTCCAATCCCAGACTTCCCTTTGGATTTTCTCACAATAATCCTCTCTTAAACCGGAGGAATAGGTATACAACACCTGAACAACCGAAAGAGCGCATTACCCGCTTGAACAACCGAACAAGACTTCAACGGTTTCAATAGAATTGCTTTGACGCTATGTTTTATTAATAATACTAATTTGTCTTTAATAGTACAACCTTCCTATTTTCTCTTCTCAAGTATATATGTGTGTATAAAGATTTATAAAGGAAAATATTGCTTTGAATCAAAGAATAAGTTAATTGATTCAGAGATTCAAGCAATATATGAAAGTTGGGATCGCTTTTTAGAATATAGAGATAGTAGAAAGTAAGATCAGAAAGTAATCAATTTTTTTTTTCATTTGTGAAGTGGATTTTGTGTGTTTATATAATAGTTAAAGAGGTGCAACCGTTCATGAAGAGTTCTGATCAACAGAAGCAACCGTACCTCTTCATATTAGAACGTGACTCTTGGCAAAAGAAAGTGTCCATTCAGAAAAAATAGCTATTGGAAGAAGTCAGTCAACTGACCCAAAACGATCGGTCAACTGAATAATCAAAGTTGTTTAAAAACAGAGCGTTTCTGTGCACCTGTACAGGTTCAGTCGACTGGCCATATACGGTCAGTCGACTGACCTGACAGTCAAAGCACAATTTTCACATATTTTTAAAAAGTTTAAAGTTTTAAAACAACTTAACTACTTGAGGATAGATTTTAACATTTCCAAGACTTAAAAACTTCAATAAATCAACATACTATACGCAGTTTTGTTGCTTTGTCTCCTTTTGTAGTTTGACGCTTATCCATATAGTATAATTCATTGCTTTATCATGAATCAAAAATATGTGATTCAACATATACAACTTTTCTTTTTAAACCCAAACTATATTATACTTATTTTTCAACTATTTTGAAAACTGGTTTCCCTTTTACAACAAATTTTCATCTGTTTTACAAACTAATTACTATTTTGCAACTATTTTGCAACTATTTAACTATTTTATAACTATTTTATAATTACTTAAATATTCTTCAGCTATTTTACAACTAATAACTATTTTACAACTACTTATCTATTTTATACTTTTCAAGCTATTTTCTAAATTCAAGTTGGTCAGAGTGCAAACTGTTTATAATTGAAGTGATAACCCAAATGGAAATTGAAGCAATTGTGAATAGGTGAATAGAATCAAATGAAGATAAATACGTAGGATGTTCATATATTATTCTATTCGCATAACAATTTGATCCAGATTCGAGCATAGAATTTCGAGATAGTATATCGATCCGAGTCGGGATTTTTCACTCAATTTTCGACGGCGAACCCTGGATATGGATTTTCGAGGTTTTGGAAATTCTCTATCATATTTATGGCTATGCAAGGAGAATGACGGTTTGATCAAGAAAATCAGATCTGTGTACGCACTAGGAAGTTGGATGGACAATACTAGTTCGAAAGTGAAATTGTGTGATCAAGTGAGCGATCAGATTTGACGTTGCGTACGGATGATATATGTATATCGTACGTTCTAGAATGAAATTGATATTGGAAATTTTGAAAGGAAATGAAAAAATGATTTTGAAATGGAAAGTATATTTTGAAAAATATATTATGAATAAAAGTGGAAGTTTGGACATCACTATAATTGAAATTCATTTTATAAGAAGGTAGGAATGTGGCAAGTAAATTTATAAAAGAAATCAAACTTGAATATTTTATTTGGCATAATAAAAGTTATATATATATGGTAACTACCCTTGTGAATTTTTAACTAGAAGATGTGGTCTTTGAAATTATTTGAAGTATAAAAGGAATTTATATAAGTATGAAGTGACCCAAAATTTTTTCAAGATTTTATATATCAATTTATACAAATGAATTTATGAGAATGATTTTGGGAAAAGGGTTTTGGAACCTATGGATTTTGGAAGGCTTTTGATTTTTGGAAAAAAAAATCAATTTCGAGAATTTGGAAATCCAAGTTTGGAACTATCGATTTGAGATATCGATTTTGTGTAAAGGACATTTTTATGTGAATCATAAAGAGTATGATTTGAAAGATACTATATGTGTATAGCATAAAATGTTTTGAGATTGGCTTTGGAAAAAAAAGTGCTCCCATGAAATGAACTTCTTAGGAGATCCATGGGGTGGTTCTGCCTTGAGCCCTAAGGGGAGTTCTAAATTGGATCTTGGGAGGAAGTCCGGACAAAATGAAGTTGCTGAGGATTTTGTGTGGGTAGAAAAAGTCGAGGGCGCTGAAGCCTACAGAGATATTTGAGTTATGCTGTGACGACGGTGAAACTCGATGTCACTACGATCTACTGCGGACCATAGCGCAAGTCGTGTGGCAGTGAGTGCCAACGGTCTATGTTTGATTTCACCGGGAGGGCGACGTAACATCTGTAGGTTACGATCTATGAAGACATAGCAAAAGTCGTGTGACAGTGACTGCCTACGGGCAACATTGGGACTCGACTAATGTAGTCTTCCATCTATGTGGGGAAGTTTCATTTGGCAGCGAAATTCAAGGGTGCTGGTGCCTGCAGTTAAATGGGTTTTTTCCATGATGGTGACGTAAAACCTGGGTGTAGCTGCGATCTGTGGTGCGTTCCATGGTATAATCGAGGGGGGCAGGGTGCCTATTGTTTTCTATGGTTTTGCCGGGATGGCAACGTAACCATCAGGCTAATTGCCACCATGGAGGGGGTGATGATTTTCAGAGCATTCTCACAAAAAATGATTTCTATATTTTCAAAAATGATTTCCAAGTATTTTCACTGGGTGTTAAAGACGAGTTTGCTAAGTACTTATAGATTTTTAGTCCTACGCCTGATCAACGTATGACCGAATTTATGTGAGAACAAGGATGGACTTGTTGAGATATCGAGTTATAAAAAGTATTTTTATAAAAGTTATTTTGGAAATAGTATGTAGATTTTAAACTATTATAAAAATTTTAAATAAAAAGAGTTAAAAATGTTTAAAGGATAACTTAATTGATAAATAACAGTATAATCAAAAATTCTGGCTTCAATCCTTTTCGAGGACAAAAAGTTCTAAAGGGGGGAGGAATGTGATAACTCGGATTTCTGGACATCTGTTAATTGGATAATTAACTGATTTTAACTATTGAAACACTGATTTATAAGTTGAATAAATAATTCTGATAATAAAAATATATATCTGGATAAATATAAATTTGATAATCTCATGATATAATTATTTAATTTGGCAGAATTTATCTTGTCGAAAACAAAAAAAATTATGTTTATTTATGTATATATATAAAAAGATTTGTAAATAGAATTTGGATTTGAAATTCAAAAATAAATATTTAAAAATTAATTGGATTTAAAAAATCTACAAATAAATATTTATTAATATTAGATATAACAGTTTTAGTTGAAAAAGATTTAATAAAAAGTTTAAATACTTTCTTTTAAATTTATACATGATATGAATATAGCTAATATAAATAGAAAATGAATTAATTGAAAATATAATACGAAAATTACATAAAACATATTAAATAAATTTAATAACATGAGATAAGTCATGTGTAACATTAATAACACATGTATTTAACAAGTGTAAACCATATAATAAGGAATTAAACAAGTGTAGCCTAATTGTGACATGAAAATACAAGTGTCCATTTTTAGTTTCTTTATTTTTTTAAAATAAAAATAAGAACAAGGCTATATATATATATATCCATACTTCTCCTCTTCTCATTTTCTTAGTTAATTCAAAACTAGAACCTAACCACTAAAACTCAAACCAGAAATAAAAGAAATTTTATACAAACTAAATCACACAACTACTTCAGCCTGAAGCTTAAACCAAAATCAAAACTGATGAAATCAAAAGCAAATAATAAGCTCAAAACCTGAAGCAGTAGATTCAAGTTCAGTTGCAAATCAAAAGCATGCAAGTTCAATTTAGTTTTATCAAGTCTCAGTTTTCAAATTCAAGTAGTAGTTTAAAGATCAAAAGCACTTCCAGGTTTCTCATAAGCCCTGGCTTCTCTGTTTCCTTAAACATGAGAGTAAACTACCCTTTAACATCTCAAATCTATCTGTATCTTGATCTGTATGTAATGATCATTGAAGTTTGGATGTAGAAATTTTCTTACATGTATATGTATACATGAAAATGATGTATGCATGTTTAGAAATAAGAACATTTGCTCTGTTCTAGGTTTACGGTGTTTAAACCAAATTCAAAAACCAAAATCTCTTTACCCATTCTCTTATAGGCTTTAATTTTTAAACAAAATATGTTTTGATTAACATGATTTAAGTTTGAAAAAATATTTTTAAGTAAAATTAGTTAAAGCATTTTCTAGAAATTAGAAAATACAGTAAAACTGAATACATGTTGGAAATTCAAGCATCATGGTTTCTTGTTTCAATTATATCATCTTGCTCGTTTTCAAAAATAATGATTTTTAAAAGTGGAATCATGATTTTTAAGTTTGTATTCATGGTGAAATTGCAAGATGAACGAGAATTGGTTTTTTATCGAATTCTGATGATCGATGAAGATATAATCCTCGGGATCGTGGCTGGAGGTAGCAGGGAGGTTGACGAACACGAAAAAATTGATCGGAGGTTTTCCTGACCACCGTGGTGGCCGAACGAGGACGATTTAGGGCTTAATCCCTAGTTTTGATCAATGATAGATTTTGGGCTGCTGTATCATCGTCGAGGCACCGAAGTCGATCGGTGCAAGGGGAAACGAAGCGTGGGTTATAGACAAAGCTCTGGACGCGATTGCATTATTTCTGATGGCCGAAGGTGGCAGTTCAAGGCGAACTTGGGGGATCCAGTTTTGTTTCAGTGGTACCATGGCTGCTTAATTTTTATTTCCAGTTAGTATAGAGTTCTAGGTGGTCGTGATGCCCGAGCAGGTCAACGATGATCTATGGGTGGCAGAGGTGATGGTCAGAGATGCTTCGACCATGTGTGCACGTGCACAAAGTATCAAGTCTGGGCTTTATTTGCTGATGGATTTGAAGATTGTGGTCTCGGGAAAAAGATAAGTTGGCTTGGGTTTTTGATCGTGTCATTTGCGAGTGTTTTCTGAGAACAGGTTTTAAGTTTTAAAATAAAACAGAAGGAAAAAAAGGAAGAGGAAGTTTTTCTGGGGAATGGCCTCGAAAAAAAGACGAGATGACTCGGGTTTTGTCTCGAGTACGTGATGTTGCAGTTTTCAAACTTTAAAACAAAAATCAACTTTAAAAATTTCTTAATCAATTCTTTTAAATAATTTTTTATTTAAGTATGGATTAGTTGAAGGTTTCAAAGTTGATTATTTTAAAATTTATTAAATTATTTATTTATGTGACCATTATTATAATTATTTCTTTAAGTTTTTTAAATAAATATAAAAATGTAATTAGGACGATTAATAACAAACGGTAAAATGTTTTTAATTAACTCAACGGTCTTAAGCTAATTCATGTGTTAATGATAATTATTTTCAAAGGTTTAAATGTAAAAGTAATTAATTTGCGTAATGAAAGTTTTCAAAGTAAATGTTAAAAAAGGTAAATTGTTAACAAGTTTTTTAAAAACAAAAGAAAAAAAATTGGCAGCAAAATTTAGTTAACAAAGTTATTAAGCAATTTGTTCAACAAAGTTTTCTAACAAGTTCAAAGACTAAAATTCTTAAAGTTAAATGTTTTTTTAAATTGTTTTGGTATTGAATAATTAAATATTAAGTTAATTATTTAATTAAATCTCTAAGTATTTTTCAAAATTAAAGGATGTGATTAAATTAATTAAGCTACACGAATTATCTTAAAATTTATTAAGGTTATAAGTAATTGAAGGATAATTATATAATGTAATATTAAAGGATAATTAATTAATGTAAGTAATTAAAGGATCATTAATTAATATAAGTAAATAAAGGTTAATCATTTATGTGAATGATTAAATTATTAAAGAATAATTAATTAATTTCAATAATTAATTAAATGGTTTAATTGGTGTTAATTAAGCGAGATTTAAAGGTAATTAATTTATCTTGTAATTTGGATGATAAATAAATCTTGCTTGTGGATGATTAAATTATATTGAATGTTTGGATTAATGTCCCCACTCTGATAATTTGTGATGTCCTGTGATATGATTTGTTTGGTTGAATTGGAGTAATGTGGATTATTTATTGGCGATGTATTGTTGTGTAAATGTGACATCATGTATTTAAATTTAAATTGTCTTCACTTAAACACTTGGGTTAAGATGACATTGGATTCGAAAAGACCGGGGTCCGGTATCAGCAAATACCCAAATCCACTTCGATTAGCAAATCTACAATAATTCTTTATAGATATGTTTTTAAAATCAAATAGGCTGAAATGGAATAATTTAAGTAACATGACCATTTAAACTAAGTAACACTTTTAAATATTGTTTGATAATAAGTGACTGACTATAACCAGTTAAGAACTCCTAGTAAGGTACGAGTTACCTTGGTATTCAAATAAGTTATATAACTTAGAATTTCAGATTATATGGGTTTATTCACGCTGGTTTCCAGCCTGACCCGGGTGTTACTTTATTGTAATGCTCGGGTCAGACCAAGTATTACATATTTTAAGGTTAGGACGTTGTGGAGCTTAGGAGGCGAGCTGGATGGCAGGAACGTATGGAGTATATTCCGCTATGTATTGGAGTTGTATTATTTGTTTTCTAAGACAAGTTGTTACAACTGTCCAGTTTATGTATGAATGGTTGTACTTTGATGTATTGTATGTAATCTGGCAGATACTGCTTTTCTTTGTATAAATACTATTATTTGATATTATATTTTGACCTACTGCGAATGTGAGATTTTGTGTTTTGTTTTCTGTTCTTCTTCTGCATCTTCTCTTCTTTCCCCTAACAAATCTGAGATTTTCGGCTTTCGATTGCTCGGCACTTCTATAGTGAACGTATTAGTGTCGAATCCTCGAGGTCGAAAGTTTCGAGTCATTACAAATTTCAAATTTTTTTAATAATTAAAATATAACTCCTTTGCTAAAAATAACCCTATTAAATGCATCCCAACAACGGGTTGTTACAATAGCCCTAGAACAAAATTTTGATTTACCAGCAGTAGAAAACAATAATTAGAAGCTTGAGAAATGAGATAAGTAACAATAAAAAAATAAAATGACAATCCTATCCATACTACCTTTACCTATTTATGAAATCACTAGATTCGGTAATGAAAATAAGCGTTGCAAGCATCTGTAACGGAAAGATTTGTTAGAAATTTGTATCGGCAATATTCGCTACAAACGGAAATGAAAAAAATGTTATAAAATGGTTTATTTATTGCAGTGTGTATTACAATTTCAACTTTTTATCAATCGATACCATGTATAGAAATATTTGACGTTATCGGTATTTATGGTAAAATTTTGTAGTACTTCAAGCAATTATTGACAAAAATTATTTATTGCAAATACTTGTTTGGCGGATATTTACCATTTTTAACTATTCATTTATTGTATACTTATGGCAACTATTTTCATTTATCATCAACCAAATTTATCTATATCTAATATTTGTCATTATCAGTCTTTACAGCAAAATTTCACTTATATACCAAACATTTACTAACCAAAATCATGTATGTCAAATGATTGTCCAATTATGTGTGTAAACTGAAGTGATATTATTTCAGCCAAAATTATACCTATCAAATATTTTCCATTATTAATATATATAGTAAAATTTCAGTTTACCTTTTCTTCTTTGATTTCAGGATTTTCTTTTCGTATTATTCCGTGTTCTTCAAGGTAGGAATCGTTGGTTGCCATCTTTGAATATTGAACATCAGGAAATTATTGTCAAGGACAAAATCATAGCATTTTAGCCTCAAGGACAGGCCTTCAGTATTTTTGCATGAAGGACAACTTTCTTTAGGTATCAATTTTTAGTTATTGATAGCAGTTTGTAGGTATTAGTTTGTAGTTATTGGTAGCAATATTTAGGTATCAGTTTTTTGTTCGGTAGCAGTTTTGGAAGAATGTTTGTTCTTATGAATAATTTTGAAGTGATGTTTATCCTTATGATTAATTTTTAGGAGAATGTTTGTTCTTATGCTTAAACATTGAGATCATGTCCTTAAGGTTAAAAATATACAAATTTTTGTGCTTTAAATTAATTCCCTCTATTGAACATTGCCTTCTCCAAATTTGCAAATAACTTAAATATCATTAGTCTTTGGAAATTAGGTTTTTATTGGAGTGAATTAGGGAAAATGACAAACTCTAAAAAAAATTAGACCGAAGGACACCAAGTTTCATTTTTAGACCGAAGGACAAATGCTAGTTATAATGAACATTATATTCAACCATTACACTATACAAAATGCTAGTTATATCTAGCATTATATTTGGTTTTATACTATACAAAATGTTAGTTATAACTAGCATTGTCCTTCTGCCTAGAAAACAAACTTGTTGCCCTTCGATCTAATTTTTTTCTTCTTCTAAGTTCGTCCTTGTGCCTATTTTCCTTATTTTAATTTGTTTTTCGATTGTGAATTGTTTTTTCGATTGACAATTTCTTGGACTTATAGTTTGTAAATTAAATTTATGAATTAAGGTTTTTTTCAACTAGCAGTTTCTTTGATGGCAGGTTGTAAGAGATTTTGAGTTTTTTTTCCTCTTTTTAAAATCGCATAATGATGGATTGTGAATATGAAAATCATTTGTAAAGAATGCAAGTTGTTATTCTGGTAATATTTTTTAAATAGTTTATAATCAAAGATCTATTTTATAAATTTTCACTGAAAAGGACTTGGGCTACCATCGTCATTGATTATAAGGATGTGGGTAAAAAAATTTCTAATAATAATTTACACCATGCATCTCAATAACTTGGGGCGAAAGCGCTAGTTTTTCCTCCATAGAACGACCCGAATACGAAACCCATTATCAAAATTCAATGTCAAAACTTTTAAACTATCAGTCAAAACCCTTGGGCATACATCTGTCCTATTCTTTTATTTGGCAACTTCATCTTCTGCCTCGTTAAACCCAACAAAATCACTGTACTACTTTTTGATAAAATTGGGGTAGTTTGTCAAAAATGGAAGGAAGCACGTAGCTCAGAAACAACGGATAAAGAAACTCGAATTCCATGGGAAATAAAATTTAATGTAATGTTGATATTCCCTTTTTTGTACATATTTTATGGATATAATTTTTTCATGTAGTTGAGTGATTATTATTGCATATGTCTTATCAAATTTTTTATTTTTTCATCTTAGTTTTGAAAGTTACATAATGGATTTATCAAACTGGCTGGAGGGGCATTTCTCTACGACGTACGTAGATTAATTATTTGAACGGAGCTTTTTTGTTCTTCCTAATGGTGTAAGATTAAGATTTTTTCCTTCAATTGTTAATCTTCCTTCCATTGAGATTATGTATAAATATGGTGAAAATAGATGGTCGAAGTTCAATTTTAAGGTTATTTTTGTTTTCTATGCCGAATGCTGAATATGGAAAAATTAAGGGATTGTTACTGCACTTCACTTTTAGACATGAGAAGGTCAATTTTCTGTAAACAAAATATTAATACCATGGGTACTAACAAATGTCTAAATCTAAAGTATTGTAGCCTCTGAGACAACCTCTTAAAAATTTAGTCATAAGGACACAGCGGATAAAAATGATACTATATAATATCATTATATGAAATTATTATGCAAAAAGAAAACTATCAGGTACAAAATGGTACCAAGCTGTATCGTTTGAAAAAAATGCTTCTATAAGGTAAGATCAACCATTATATGATAAAATTGAAACATAAATTTATATCTTTCTTTTAATTCAGTAAATACAAAACTGATACTACACAATAGCACTGTCATTCTCATTGGATTTTTATCCTTCTACTATATTTAATTGAAAATTTTGTCATTCTCATTAAAAAATTGATGAATTTTATCCTTCATACTATTTTTCCGAATAAAAATAGCCCTCTCATAAAATTATAATTTAAATTGTCCAATTTACCCCTTTTTACTTTAATTCCTTTAATCCTCATTAATCTCCTTTAATCTTAAATCCAAATCAATAGTCAATGGAGAAGTCAAACTCATCTGCAGATGAGATTTCAAAACGAGAAAGAAACAAAGTTAATTCAAAAATTTCGTAACATGGATTCTGTTCAATAAAACAATCAGATAATTATTTTTAAAATTTTTAGGTCGTAGGTAGGGTTTAACATGTTTGGCGATTAGAAAAATCAATGTATAGCCAATATTTAAAAAAAAGTTCGGATGGGGACGACCGAAATAAATAATTTAATTCGACGGTCCTCTGTCATTTAACTTTTTTTATTTCGGCAGTCTATTGTCGATTTTTTGATTTTAGTCCGGTATATACCCCTCGAATTTCATACTTTTTTAAATTAAAATTGAATTTAAATTTAGTTTTTCCTTAGATTTTTTTTGTTCTCATCATTTTTTTAATTTATTTTTATAAAAGCAGGGAGGAGGAAAGAGTTAATTTGGTTGTTTACTTCTTACTATAGATTTTTTAAGTTTTAACCAAGGGCAAAAGAGGAAAAGATGCTAAATTTAATTAAAGGCTTTGTACCTCTCATATCAATTTTATTAAACATGGATTGCTCATATAATTTGATCCTCTCATATCAAAAATGGAGTGACGGTAACAATACTCAAAATCTATTTGTTTCAATTTTGTATTTTTTATTTGACACTGTAATAAAAATATTTCTTCTCAACTCGTATACAAAACGAACTAAATGTTGAGCTTTGGCATTCCCCCATCGGGCATATAATCCGATCTTGACAACACATTGTAACAAAAAGAATCACCAATGTTACGTGTCATCAATCTCATATATATACCACGATTATTTCAAATATCCTGCGATGTGGGACTTTTAAACCGTTATATCCACGCACTAACTCCACTTACAATGCGGGCCACACCTAACACTAAACAAACTGGATAATGTAAATAAAAATATCTTGAAGATCCATAACACCAACAACAAAGTCATACATAAAAAACTATTTATCATGTAATATAATTATATATTTTCGTTATCACTAGTGCTAATTAGAGGATTTAACAATTTGATCTGGCATATTTTTGTGACTGAGCCATAAATAGCCACAATAATATGTTTTAAGCACAAAATTGAGGTTCCACCTTTCATTAAACTTTGTCTCTAATCTTACTGAAGAATCTTTCAGATATTCCTTTATGTTCCTGGCGGTCTACTTCCCTGAAATATAATTCAGAAATGTCCTTTTCCATTCATGGTTCTTGGAGAGAGCTGCTATGTCTTCAGAGTTCAAGTTGTCCTCATTTTATCATATATATTTTTGTGTTTCTCTTTGGTGCCGTAACCATGGATTAATATATAATGTAATACTTCTTATTATATGTTACTAAATGGAAAGCTGAAGGTGTTTGATATTAAACACGAAAATGATTAGGATAGTGACACATAAACATGTAACTAAACATTATACGTTAGTAGTATAAATCCATATTTTGATAGATCTAATGTAATGTTGATATTCCCTTTTTTGTACGTATTTAATGGATATAATTTTTCATCATGTTGAGTGATTATTATTGCATACGTCTTATCAAATTTTTTATTTTATCATCTTAGTTTTGAAAGTTACATGATGGATTTATCAAACTGACTGGAGGAGCATTTCTCTGCGACTTACGTAGAATAATTATTTGATCGGAGCTTTTTTGTTCTTCCTAATGGTTTAATTTTTTTTTCAATTGTTAATCTTCATTCCATTGAGATTATGTGTAAATATGGTGAAAAATAGACGGTCAAAGTTCGATTTAAAGGTTACTTTTATTTTCTACCCCAAACGCTGAATATAGAAAATTGGGGATTGTTACTGCACTTCACTTTTGATATGAGAAGTCAATTTTCTTTAAACAAAATTTTAATACCATGGGTACTGACAAATGTCTAAATCTAAAGTATTTTAGCCTTTGAGACAACCTCTTAAAAATTTAGTTATAAGGACATGACGAATAAAAATGATACTATTCAATATCATTATATGAAATTATTATGCAAAAAGAAAACTATCAGGTACAAAATGGTGCTAAGTTGTATCGTTTGAAAAAAAAATGCTATTATAAGGTAAGATCAACCATTATATGATGAAATTGAAAATAAATTTATTTCCTTCTTTTAATTCAGTACTAAACTGATACCACACAATAACACTGTCATTCTCATCGAATTTTTATCCTTCTGCTATATTTAATTGAAAATTTGTCATTGTCACTAAAAAATTGATGAATTTTATCCTTCGTACTATTTTTTCGAACAAAAATAGACCTCTCATAAAATTATAATTTAAACTATCCAATTTGCCCCTTTTTACTTTAATTTCTTTAATCGTCATTAATCTCCTTTAATCTTAAATCCAAATCAATAGTCAATGGGGAAGTCAAACTCATCTGCAGATGAGATTTCAAAATGGGAAAGAAACAAGGTTAATTCATGTGACGACCCAGAAATTTCAAACATTTAAAATCGGAATATTTAATTGATTTTAATTATTTAAAGGTTAATTATCAACTTAAATTACGAATATCATAATTTATTTGACAATTAAATTGTTGAATTAAATAATTTGAATTGGATAAAATATGAAATCTGAGATTTCAAGTCTGTTGAAATATAATTTGAAGCTTATAAAATTTATATTGATAACATTGAATATAATAGAAGTTGTAACATGGGAATTAGCAGTAGTTTGTTCAGCTTTGAAATTTTATTATTTAAATTGAATTTAAAAAATAGCCTTCCGAGGCGCAGTCTCGGAATTCGATGGAACCGGTTCCATTGGATCCGTAATATTGAATTATTATTGGATTTCAATTTTTGTGGCGTTTGGAGTTGTCGTGTGAGCGTATGACATATAAACGCACTGAAATTTAATTGATAATAATCTAATGAAATTTAATTTAATTGGTCAAGCTTCTTGTTTACGCCATCTCCTCTACTTATCACGTCACCTCCTTTCCTTCTTATCAGTTAAGCCTAATTCATTTCCCCAATTCGAAAAATATATATAAAACAAAATAAAATATATTCATATAAAAGAAAAATCAGATCGATAAACAAATCTTCCTGTTTACGCCAATTACAAGCCGAGCCTTCTAGATATCTCGCACCCTCCTCTCTTATATTCAATTCTAAATTCAGAACCTATAAAAAAAATTGAACGAATCAATTTTGGTTATGGCGAAGCCGTTGTGAGAGGGGGTACGGCCTGGGATCGCGCATGTTCACTCGTATGGGATGAAGGGATTTCATGCTCCATAGCTCGAGGGTTTGATCGTGAGCTTGGGGTTGCTCGCGGTGACTTCGAGGTGGCTTCGACATGAAGTCGTTCGTGAGGGGATTCGCACTTAGGGCTAGGGTTTGGGGGAGGTGGCGATATGGTAGTTCGTGGCGGCTGCAGGGGATGGTCGCGCTCGCGAGTTTTGGTGAGGGTTCGATGATGTGGTTGCGTGAGTGGTTTCACGCTAGGGTTTCGGCAACATGGTTCGTGGTGATAGAACGACGATGGGTGTGCGTGCGTGGGTAGCTGGGAAGGAGCAGGAGATTTGGCAGTGAAGGTATTGTTTTTTCCTAAATTAATATGCTTATCTATATATATATATATATATATATATATATATATATAGAAGGAAAGGTACAGTAAAGAAAAATATAAATATAAGAAATAACATTTCTGTTTAAAATTTTATAATCTAATTTTACGACGTTTAGATAAAATTTGATTTTTGGAATCTATAGATTATTTGTTTTTATAGACATATAGGTAGTTTCAGAAAATAAAGAAATATACATGGGTACTTATTTTCAAATGTTTATATAGTATTTTGGTTATAAAAGTAGAAATCTAGTTTTACATTTTATTAAGTAACTTTATTTTCAAATGTTTATATAGTATGTATTTTAGTAAATTATTAAAGTAGTTTTAACTTAAGTGTTTAAAGGTAAATTCCAAAGCAAGTATTTTTTTTGTTTTATCTATTATCGTAGTAATTATATAAAGAATGACTTGGTATTTTGTTTAAAGCATTATTTTAAATTAACTACTAAAGAATGATTTTCTAAATTAAATATTAACCATACTTTAAAATTTAATTGTTTTGCAATTATTTTAAACAAAAAAAAAATCTAAAATCTTGTGCTTGGTGATTCTAGTGGTAATGAAATACTCGGAATTTATTCTCAGAAAAAGGAAGGTAGTTTGAAAAATGTTTTCAAAAGGAATTTGAAAAGTGAAAATATACCTTGTGAAGATATTTTTGACATAAATAAATAATTTGGGAAATTTTTTATTGGTTGATGGTTGTTTGTGAATATTAATTGATAGTTAAATAACCGACTATCAATATTGGCCAAATGCGTTGATCGTTTCGAAGAGACCGAGATCGAGATTAATTTCTCGAAAACCACTTCGATCCAGTTTGTACGTTTTGTGGAAAACGATTTTGGATTCGAAGATGGAGCAGTAAAGTGCAAGGGCTAGTCGCTACTAATCCTGAGGATATCTCCAAAATGGATGTAGTAGGAATAGTGCCTTCGGTTCCGTTCGAACCCGGAACGGACTTGTATGGATGAATGCTTGCGAAACATCGTCAGGTGGACGATGAGCATTCTAAGGGATATGTTCTAAAAAGGTAACGCTTAGCCTCAAGCCTCATCTAATGGGAATGACTGAAAATAAGGGGTTATGCAGCAAGGCTAGGTGGGTAGCACCCAAGCAGGGTGAGGTCATTCCAGTCTAGATGTCCCTTTTTATTTCGGCTTAGTGGACGGTTGCTGATCCCAACCGCGGGGTGATCTCACTCGGGATTATCCAGTAAGGGGTAGTCCCGGCCTTGTGTTGCAGGGGAGCGGGCGTACTCCTCGGTACGGTGATCTAGTCCCCGTACTGTGACAGGTGGTACCCCAGTGCCAAGTCATTGGTTGGAAATCCATTCTCCCTACGAGCCTTGTACGAGTTTTGTTTGTATTACCCACTCTGTGGCTAGTAGCTGGAATTTAATCATGTAATATTTTTGGCTATTTTATAAGTATTTGTACAGACCCTATTATAATATCAGAGGATTTCTATAAAAATTGTTTTAGCTATCGTAAGGTAAAAACCCGACATGTTTATTTGTGGCGTGGTCTTACGAGATGCTTTTGTTTTCAAAGGATTTTTGAAACTTTAATAATCATTTGGGTTTGATTTTCTCACGCTGGTATTCCAGACTGACTCGGGTGTTATTTAACTGTAATGCTCGGATCAGACCGAGTATTATAGGATACAGGATATGATGCTGTGGAGCTCAGAAGACGGGCAAGATGACGATACGTACATTCGTACTTGTTTTATATATATATATTCCGCTGTGTTGTGTAGCTGTGTATCCAGTTGTATGTTATTGATGTGAGCTGTGATTGATGTACTCTGATGATGTAATATATGTAAACAGATATATTTGATTTTGAGTAAAGATTATTTATTATCTATTATATTTTACTCCGCTGCGATGGTTAGATTCTGTTGTTGTTTTTTATTCTCTTCTTCTACCTCTTCTTCTTTAACCCAAATGGTTCGTATTTCTGTACAACTTGAGTTGATTTAGGTAGAATAGTGTTGACTCAAGGGGTACGGATTTGCGGGCTGTTACAGTTGGTATCAGAGCATAGTTTGGTGATAACCTTGGCTCTGCGGGAATTACTCATAAAATAGAGTCTATAGTACTCTAGAATGAGTTTGAGCGTATTATTAGATATGAGCGCGTATTTGTTAGTGAATATAAATTGTTTTAATATTGTGTTGATTGATTTATTGAGTGAACCTTCATCGATACAGTCTGTGCAACTATATTGAAAGGGTTTCTAAACACTTGAATAGAACAAATGACACGGTATTGTTTTAAATGTGGGTAAATGAAATAATTTTACCCAAAATATATTTTGATATAAATAAAAGTTTTGTAAACTATTTTAGCTAATATATGGTTGCTTGGATGTTAGGTAGAATAATATTAAAGTATTATCATTGTTAAGTGAAAATTTAACTAGAAATTGACAATGTAACCAAAGATTGAGGGAATAAATTCAATTATAAACTGAAACTTATAAATATGAATTATAAATGTAAATTATAAATTGAAATATAATAAAATAAGAATTTGTATGAGCATAAGCTATGCAAATTAATTATAGAAAAAAAATTGATTGAAACGGGATTTGGAAATTTAAATCCCGGAGATTTTGGAAGTGTTTTGAAGATAAATAATAGCACATTTGTTTTGGAGATATTTCTGAAAAGAAATTTGCTTAAAATTAATTTTGAAAGTGATATAGCATTGAAATCACTTGGATTATTGGGAAATAATTCTGATGATGACGGCCACATCATCAGTATTCATTTTCGAATTTCTAAGTGACGGATTGCTGCCAAAAATTGATTTGCTCCGAAGAGCTAGTTGTTTTTGACAATTTCAAAAGAAATTTGTTGGGAATAAAACCAAGATTGGTTTAAATTTTTGAGAAGTATGATTTGAGATGTTGGAGATTTCAAAATGTTTTGAAACCAATAACCGGGTGTTTAAAAATCTTGATGAGACAGTTGTAAGCTTATAAATTGAGATGATTTTAAATCATGAAGGAAATATAAGCTTTGAATAATGGAATTTAAATTTACAAGGATAAAATGAGGTTAACTTGGATTGGAGAATAAAAATCTAACTGGATTGGAATAAATTGAATAGGTTGGAAATAATATCCAGTTGTATTCGAATTAAGTAAAAAAAAATCGAATTGAGTTAAATAAAACCGAGTTAAAATAAAATTGAGTTGAAATAAGAATTCAATTGAATTATTGAATGGAATTGGATTCTTACTTGAATTAATGGAAAATGAGTTGGATAAGGATTGCATTGAAATAACTACATCAGAATCAGAATAACTTATAAGAGAAATTAAAAATCCATAAAATAAAATATGTTTGGGTTGTAAATAAGCATAAGACTTGAGTTAAAATAAAAGAAGAATATATTCAAACCTAGAATGAATGGAAGTGTGTAAAATAATAAGTTATGACTTATAAATTGAAAAATGGGATAGAAAATCCAAAATAAATAGTATTGATGAATTGGAAAATAGAAATAAAATCAAAACTTGAATTATAAACTAAATTGAACTAAGAAAATTAATTGGAGTAATATTTGGAGTTAAAATTCAAGTGTTGGATTATAAATAGGAAAGAACAAATTTGTTAATAAATTAGTTAATGAAATTGAATTGTGAGTTATGATGAGGTTTGAAAATAAAAATCAAGTTATAATTAAATTTGACTTAAATTGTCGATGAAGAAAATATAATTGAAAGTGGCTTGCAATTAATTAAATGAATTGCGAATGAAATTGAATTGTGAGTTAATAAATTGGATGGTAAACTAAAGGAGAATGGTGGGATCATGACTTGAGTTGTAAATTAAAATTTAACTTGAAATGCTACCAAATTAGATATAATTGGAAATGCATTGAATACAAATGAAATTGGATTAAAATAGTAATGGTATGAATTGCAAATAAAATCCAAATAAGTGGAAATAAATTGGAGATGACCATGTAATCAATTGAATGAGTTGAATCTAAAAGTTAAATTTTATAATAACTAATCAGATGAAATTATAAATTTTAAAATGAGATTTAACTGAGATGGAATTAAGTTGAATGAAAGAGAAAGATTTACTCGTAAGATGAAACAAGTTTAAGCATAAAATTTGGAATAAACTGAAGTAAATTGACTTAAGCTAAATGAATGAAGGGGAGTTGAATTGAATTCAACTTAAACAAAGTTTAATAATATTGGATTGGTTTTAAATCAAGTGAAGGTGATTTTTAATCGAAATAAAATTCGGTAAGTTATAAATAATATTAGTGGAATGAAATTCGAGAATGAATAACTGTAAACCATTTAAAATTATTAAGGAATTGAAATAACTTGAGACACTAAGAAAATAGAATGTTTCAAGTTTAATAAAATGGATTTAAATAATGTGGATAAGAAATGAAGTATAAATGAGTGGACTGTGAATAAAATTTAATAGGTAATGAAGATGAACCTAAGTTGTTAATGGTTTGAATAAACAAATATGAATTGAAATGCAAGTGAATGGATTCAAATTTGAAATGCAATGAAAATGGAAATATATGGGTTGTGAATAAATTTACAAACGGAATAGAATTAAGTATAAATTTAGTTGAAATCAATTTCAATTGATTATAAAACACAAGTACTTATTTATTCACATAGATCTCGTCAAACTGCATAGAATGAATTGCCATTTGATGTAAAGGGAAGTAATTAAAATTCTATGAGTTGATAAAAGTAAAATAAATTGATTTTGGGAGCAATTGAGTTAAATATGAGATCAGTTTGCTTAAAAATAAATTAAATGTAAGCGATTGAGTTTTAAAACCATTCAAATTGAATGAAAATGGATATGAATAAGTTGAAACAGTTGAATTAGTATGAAAATTATATAAATTGCTTATGGAAAAATGTTTGGTGTGAATTTCTTTTAGAATTCATAAGTTTTAACTGTTGCAAATAAGTGAAATGTTGTTAAACTTCATTTATATCGCACTTACATGTTTAAATTGAGTAAGTATAGGTACCTAGAAGCCGTGTGGCTGGATTTGGTTGTGCTAACTGCTAAATAAATAAGCTGCGTGCTTAAAAATGCTAAATAAGGTACGCCTACGCAATTAAAATAGGAAATATGAACTGTTTTTGGTTTTTCCGACCGTGTGGGTCGATGTATATATATTTATATCTTTTGTCAAATTTCAAAAGCTCCTCCGTACAAAGGGGACTCTACCAAAAATTTTCAGAAATTTCGGGAGTTAGAAATTTTTTTTTGAAATTTTTGAAAAAAAATTTGTTAACGACAAAACGATTTTAAATTGGAAATTGAAATAAGTTAGTAAATGAAACTAATTAAAATAATGACATGAATTAGTAATAAGCGACAAATAAAATTTATATATTTAGAGTTAAAGATGAATTGAATTCATATGTAAATGAAGGAATCAACTTTAATAGAATTAGATATAAACTAAAGCGATAAGATGAAAGTAAATATAAGAAACACATAAATGATTATACTAACTTAAGTACGAAATAGTGAATTCTTAATTGGAAATTGAATATTGCAAATATATTCTAAGTTGATATTTGGATGAATATTGGCATTTGTAAGGAAGTCGATAAAATGTCTTTGAATATTGTGATGGGACATATTGCTGTGTAAGATGTGCAGGTAATATAAAGGTAAAGAGAATTGACTTTGATTTCAGAAGATAAATTTGAAATGCTCGAAAAAAAGGTATGTATTTAAATTTGGTATGAAATTTGATTGGGATTTGGGTTGAGCCACTTGGCGTTTTGTTTTCTTTTTAGATTTGGGATCCCGTAGAGGCCATTTTGTAGTTGTACCGAGTCAGCCGCGCAAAGGAGACGCTGGCGAAATTTTTCGAAAATTTAGAGAGTTAGAAATTTTTTGAGAAAATGTGCTAGTTCAAAATTCAGTTTTAAACTCAAACTTGAATAATAAAGAAAATAGGATTGTTTGCAAACTAGAGAAAGGTTTGGAAAGTTAATAAGGATGATGATGATCTTTTGTAAAAGCTAGTTGGTTGGATGTCGAATTGTTTGTTTAAGAATAAGTAAACGGGTATTGGATCGTTCTTCCTAACTAGTAATTTCGGGGATGAAATTCTTTTAAGGGGGAAGGAATGTGACGACCCGGAATTTTCAAACATTTAAAATCGAAATATTTAATTGATTTTAATTATTTAAAGGTTAATTATCAACTTAAATTACGAATATCATAATTTATTTGACAATTAAATTGTTGAATTAAATAATTTGAATTGGATAAAATATGAAATCTGAGATTTTAAGTCTGTTAAAATATAATTTGAAGCTTATAAAATTTATATTGATAACATTGAATATAATAGAAGTTGTAACATGGGAATTAGCAGTAGTTTTTTCAGTTTTGAAATTTTATTATTTAAATTGAATTTAAAAAATAGCCTTTCAAGGCGTAGTCTCGTAATTCGACGAAACCGGTTCTATTGGATCTGTAATATTGAATTATTATCGGATTTCAATTTTTGTGGCGTTTGGAGTTGTCGTGTGAGCGTATGACATATAAACGCACTGAAATTTAATTGATAATAATCTAATGAAATTTAATTTAATTGGTCAAGCTTCTTGTTTACGCCATCTCCTCTACTTGTCACGTCACCTCCTTTCCTTCTTATCAGTTAAGCTTAATTCATTTCCCCAATTCGAAAAATATATATAAAACAAAATAAAATATATTCATATAAAAGAAAAATCAGACCGATAAACAAATCTTCCTGTGTACGCCAATTACAAGCCGAGCCTTCTAAATATCTCACACCCTTCTCCCCTATATTCAATTCTAAATTCAGAACCTAAAGGAAAGAAAAATTGAACGAATCAATTTTGGTTATGGCGACGCGGTTGTGAGAGGGGGTACGGCCTGGGATCACGCACGGTCACTCGTATGGGATGAAGGGATTTCGTGCTCCATAGCTCGAGGGTCTGGTCATGAGCTTGGGGTTGCTCGCGGCGACTTTGATGTGGCTTCGACATGAAGTCGTTCGCGATGGGATTCGCACTTAGGGCTAGGGTTTGGGGGAGGTGGCGATCTGGTAGTTCGTGGCGGCTGTAGGGGATGGTCACGCTCGCGAGTTTGGGTGAGGGTTTGATGATGTGGTTGCGCGAGTAGTTTCACGCTAGGGTTTCGCCAACATGGTTCGTGGTGATAGAACGACGATGGGTGTGCGTGCGTGGGTAGCTGGGAGGGAGTAGGAGATTCGGCAGTGAAGGTATTGTTTTTTCCTAAATTTAATATGCTTATATATATATATATATATATATATATATATATATATATAGAAGGAAAGGTACAGTAAAGAAAAATATAAATATAAGAAATAATATTTCTGTTTAAAATTTTATAATCTAATTTTACGACGTTTAGATAAAATTTGATTTTTGGAATCTATAGATTATTTGTTTTTATAGACATACAGGTAGTTTCAAAAAATAAAGAAATATACATGGGTACTTATTCTCAGTCATAAATTGAATTCTAGAATAGGGGTGAATCAATTTGTTTAATTAAACTTATTTGTTTGTTTACTTACTGAAGGGAATTTTATTAAAGGAAATTGATTTAAATAAATGATTAGTTGATTAAATTAAAATTACCCAATGGAAGTCAATTACTTGAGTTACTGATGGAAGATCTTTATGGGAAATCTGTTTTGAATCAAATAAATTGTTAATCAAATTTTAAATTGGAAGTCAATTGTCCGATTTATTTTGAATATTAATAAACCATATAAATTGTTTATTCAAGGTCAAATCGGGGAAAACCAAAGCTATATTTGAAGTGGATCGCAAATGAAACGCAATAAGGTGAGTTAATCTCACTCAGTTTAAATTTAAATTTAAGTGATTAAATTTAAATAATTGATTGTATGGTTGAATTGATTGATGTGATATAGTAGAGTATAATTTGAATTTGGCATGTCATGTAATGCTAACGTCTGTGAATGCAGGGAAAACAGGTTGGAGGGATCCAACTGGATCCCTCAACATTTATTTAAATTATTTAATTCCCCTGTTATGATGATTTGATATTTTATGATGAATTATTTTGAAATATTGAATGCTATGGTTCGGTTGGTTATGATTGGGTATAATGAATTACCAAAAATATAAATTTGATTTTGGAAATGAAAATAAGAGAAGTGAAATTGCAAGTAGAATAATTATAGAATAAATTTAAGAATGACTTGGAAAAGAAATACAGTGACTTTAAAATTCTAATAAATGAATCCTGAGAATGGAAAGGAAAATTTGAATAAACAGAGAGTTAATGAACTTTTAAAAAAAAACGCAGTATATTTAATTAAAAGAACAAACATTTATTTAGAATTTAAGATTTGAATTATTGAAAGAGTAAAGAAGTAATTGAAAAATAATAATAATAATAATAATAATAATAAAGACCATAACTACTGAATTTGGAAATGAACTGATAAGTAAAAGAATTTATTCCAAACAAAATAAATTGGAAATCAATTTGGGGAAATTGATTTAAGTGCTTGAAATTGGAATACTCTCTGGATAGCCAAGTACATGTTTTTTAAGAGTAAATTTTTAAAAATAAATTAAATGTTTTAAAGTTGTTTTTATAGAAAACAGGTTTTGTAAAATTATTATTTCTAATATTTAAAGTAAGTATTTTCATTAATCTATTCTAGCAGTAATTATTAAGAAGTAACTTAGTATTTTGGTTATAAAAGTAGAAATCTAGTTTTACATTTTATTAAGTAACTTTATTTTCAAATGTTTATATAGTATGTATTTTAGTAAATTATTAAAGTAGTTTTAACTTAAGTGTTTAAAGGTAAATTCCAAAGCAAGTATTTTTTTGTTTTATCTATTATCGTAGTAATTATATAAAGAATGACTTGGTATTTTATTTAAAGCATTATTTTAAATTAACTACTAAAGAATGATTTTCTAAATTAAATATTAACCATACTTTAAAATTTAATTGTTTTGCAATTATTTTAAACAAAAAAAAATCTAAAATCTTGTGCTTGGTGATTCTAGTGGTAATGAAATACTCGGAATTTATTCTGAGAAAAAGGAAGGTAGTTTGAAAACTGTTTTCAAAAAGAATTTGAAAAGTGAAAATATACCTTGTGAAGATATTTTTGACATAAATAAATAATTTGGGAAATTATTTATTGGTTGATGGTTGTTTGTGAATATTAATTGATAGTTAAATAACCGACTATCAATATTGGACAAATGCGTTGATCGTTTCGAAGAGACCGAGATCGAGATTAATTTCTCGAAAACCACTTCGATCCAGTTTGTACGTTTCGTGGAAAACGATTTTGGATTCGAAGATGGAGAAGTAAAGTGCAAGGGCTAGTCGCTACTAATCCTGAGGATATCTCCAAAATGGATGTAGTAGTGTAACAACCCTAGTTTTAACAATTTATTTTATTTTAATTATTCAAATTTGAAATAATATTCTTATAGATTAGGTTTAACAATATAGTTAAATATTTAATTTGGAGATATATTTTATAAAATTTTGTATGCCAATAAAATTAAATAATAACTGTAAAATTTTAAGCTATTTTTGAACTGTTAAATTTCGCGTTTAAAAGACGCGTCAATTATAGGGTATAAGTGACGTAATAAAACGTGTGTTTTCAAAACGTTATTTTCACAGAAATTTTTGATGTTTTAGTTTGCGTCTGTTTAACATAGTGTAAAAATCATATTTTCATATATTTTTGGATTTAAAATATCAGTCAGTGATTTTCTACCAAACGTTACTTTGTTTTAACTGACCGTTTGACTTTAAATAAATTTGTATACGTTTTCATCCTAAAAGCCTTGCATAATTCTTGTCGTTTCTTTTAAATTCAATCGGAATACAAATCAAATCTCGTACCACTAATCTAGCACAATGGTGTGAACGTTTTCACTGCCTTTTTCAGTTCAAAGCAAATGAGAATTTGCTCACTGGTAACGTTATCTCTTGAACACCGCTTCCTTTGATCTCGCCTAAAACCAAGTCCTTGTATCTGCAAAACGTTCATATACGTTTGCAAACATTTATTCATTTGCCTTTCCTCCTTGCATTTATCACGCATGCAATTAAAATTTACGTTCGAACATTTTTTGGAAACATTCGAGTCTGCTTAATTCATCCATTCCTTGTTCAAGCATACTACAAAATCCAGATCCTCAAATCACGCATTGATAACGTTTCCTGCTTTATTGCTTTAATCACGTGAATAAGCATTTAACAAAAGAAACTGAAAGCATAACGCTCGGCCTCCCTTTAATTCATACGAAACATTTGCATTCAAATTTAAATCATGCAGTGATTAACGCACGTAATACTATTAATAGCGTTCGAAACTGTATCAACGCATGATATTCTTTTCTCACGTTCAGACCTTGCCTATAAATATACTAACCTCATCATTTTCCCTCTGCATCTCAATTACTCTACTTCTTCTCGTGAATATATCAGGTAAACAGTTTATATTATTTGCTTTCCTTTGTTCAGATATTTCTCCCTTCCTCTTTCTCGAAATTTTTGTTCTATCTGTGCCTTGCTCGGCCATTTCTATCGTGTTTGTGCCATACCTAAGGTGCCTGTACATTCATTCCTATATTAATCTATAAGCTAGTCTTGTGCATACCAGTGAGTGAAGCAGAGAGACTTTGGGTGCACCTAGAGAAATAGAACTGAAATGTTGAAATGCACTAGTGATGAGTTTGCATTTAGGAAGTAAGGAGGGTTGACATTTCATTTTGGGCAGAGATAAGAATACTGAGATGCATTTTATGACTGAGTGAGTTAGATGCGTGCATTTGTCATAGACTTGTCTGCATATTTTACCCAAAGTTTTGGGTTATAAGGGCAAAACCTAGTGGGGATGGGATTGACTTGGCTGAAGAATGAAGAAAGGTAAAATCACAGAGCAACAGAAAGGAGAGGAGTTCAGTAATACAAGGGTCTAGCCTATAAATGCTTTGAGTAGTGTGTGTGAAAAGTTGTTTGTATAAAACTGATCATGTGCAGTGATGTGCACATTTGAGGTGTTGGAGTAGTGCACATGTGCACGTTTGTGCATAGGCATATCAAAGCCTGTTCAAATGCGCAAAGTGTAGGGCCGCATCGAAGAGAAAAAAATAGGGAGAGAAACTGGAATTTGTTGATGTTAGTAGTTGAAAGAGGAGTGCATAATTTACTCGAAGATTTTACATATTTTCTCGAAGAACTTTGGGTTTCGACTCGGTGTAGTGCATGAAGGGTGGGGTCTTCTGTCTGGTACAATTTGTAAAGCCTGGGAAGTTTTAGATTTCAGATGAATTAAACTGTAAAGCTATATTGTAAAAAAAAAAAAAAAAAAAAAAAAAAAAACTAAGTTAAACTTGCAGTAGAAGATGAATTCAAGTAGTGGAATCGAAGTTGAAATAAATTAGGCAACAAAAAAAAAAAATGTTTGGCGAGAGTTTTCAGTAGGGAAGAGAAGAAAGGTGTGCACGTGTACATGGATATGTCGCGGCCTATAGGAGAAAACTCCACCATTTTTGCTTTGGTCTGCCTCTTGGAGATTTTGTCGTAATTTTAGTGATTGGCACGGTTCATGTTTTTGGTAATGTTTTGGTCGTTGCACACGGTAGAGTGGTCGAGCAAGTCGGACAAAAAAAAAAAAAATCTCCTCTCTATTTTTAAATTTTTCTTTGACCATAAATTCTAAAGTCACGTATTCAAAATATTTAATCTTGTTCTAGATTTGAATCTACACGACGTCCGAGAATTTTGATCGTCACCCTCTGTCAGCCTTTATCGGTGAATTGTCGTTTTTGAATTCAAATTTTCTGCAACATCCAAGTGAGTATTTCTCACCAGACATACGTACATACATTTTGGTAAATTATCGCAAGTGTATGTGTAGAATTTTATTTCACTATTATCTGTCTGTAGTGTAACGTAGAATGATGAACCCCATTTTTGACACCTCATCAGTTATTTATCTGTTGTGTTATTTCTGCAGTTATATTATTAAATGTTTATTTACAGTTTAATTTCATCACTACAAGTCCCCTGTTAAATTTAGAAAAATTATGGGCTGAGATTTTTGGCCTAACTGATGTTTGTTAACTACTTGAATTTTTTTGGGATTGCGGGTTCGAAATGATAGAACCCGGGGTTTTAAATCTACGGATTGAAATGATATAAATCCGTTTCACTTGACCTAGGCTAGAAAATCTTATACAGACCCGTGGTATATAATATTTTCTGAAATTAATTTAATTTATTTTAAATTGGAAATTGATGATATTTTGATTTAAATTGTATAAAGGATTTTTATAAGATTTATAATGGTTTAAAAATGGGTAGATGATTTATAAGATTTTGGAATATAACGTATTTTGAAATTCTGGTTTTTGTAAAAGAAATATTTCAGTTACTAAAATAATAAAAGAATAAGTTATAGTAGGAAATGATTGGTTAAGTTAAAATCTATTACAGCATTTAAATGCTGTCTTTTTGAAATTGGACTATTTAAACCCGTAACCTTAGATAACATTTCCTAGGTGCTGCAGTAGTTGAAATTTGATTTATTTAAAAATCTATGAAAATTTATTTTGGGAATAAGTTAAATTTTGGAATTTAAATATGTAATAAATAAAAGAATTTAGAAATTGACTTTGGATAGTTTAAAGGAAGAAATTGTTTCTAAATTTGTCAAAGGCAATAAATTCCAAATTAAATTTGAATAAGTGAAATGGTATATTATCAAATGAAATGTTTTAATCAAAGATTTGATATTGAAGGTATTTGAAATATATTTGATGTGTAAAGTATATATACCACTTTTAAAACTATGACCATGGGTTATAATAACGTTTGGTTGGCAAAGAGACCGGGATCGGATATGGACATACTCTCTGTCGATACCGAAAACCACTTTGACTAACCGTGTACGCGGTGGAGTTTCCAGAATGAAGTAAGATGGTGGTGACGGTTTCTTGAAGGTAAATACGTGGACCCGACTCCCCGTGAGTTGGCATAAGGTGGCTAAAACAGGAGCGATTCTCGGATTAATGAGGTAGCTCCTCTGATCGAACGCACTTCTTCGTATACCATTCTATTACTTTTGTGATTGTTTTGGGTGCACCCTTGATTTGGGAGTGTTGTTCGAGGTGGGCGGTAACTGCGGCTACGCGTTTCCACCGGTCCGGATAGCAATTGGTATATCTACCCTGGCATTTCCTAGTTGTGCCGTGTCACCTACCCTAGCGAGCCTCCTACGAGTTTCTATTTGTGTCCTACCTATGGAGTATCCTCTGGTAGCTTCCCGATCAGGAGGTATTACGGTACTCTATAGACTATTGGCATTATTTGTGTTAAGGGCTATATGGGTAACCCCTTAACGCTATTTAAAAGTAAGTTTATTTTATATATAGACACTATTATAATAGCGCAATATACTATATAGTAAATAGTTTAACGGATCCTTAGAGGATGGGCGATCCCAAGCATCCTTTAAGTTACTTGCTCTATATTACAGTACACTTGAATTAGCTTACATTATATAAGTATGTATGTCCTGACTCGAGTGTTTGTTTTATTTTACGCTCGGGTCAGCCTGAGTTGCAGCTTCAGTTTCTTTCCGGAGCTAGGACCACTCATAGATCATTCTTGCTATTGGAAGCTTTTCATCCTTATCTTTTACGTAATTCAAGACATTTGATGACTCTATATCTATTTATGTTTTAAAATTGTATTGAAGTTTATAAACAATGTAATTCTGTTTGGTAAAAGTTTTAAGTGGCTTCATGAACCACTGTATTATTTTATATTCCGCTGTGAGATTCTGATATCTGTGTCTGTGATTCTGTGTATTTGATTTCATTTGTTCCTTAGCTATTTTACAATCTATTGTTTTGAACTATTCCAGCTCGACATTTATCTAATTATTGTCGAATTCGAATGGTACAAAATAGTGGGTCGTTACAGTTGGTATCAGAGCGAGGTTTAAACCATAGCCTAAGGAACATAAACTCATTAGAGATAGGGTAGCAATACTCTAGAATGAGTGAAGTCAAATTCCAGAATCTTTCCTTGTGAGAGGACGTATTTAAAATATAAAATGATTTTCAAAAGGGTTTTAAAAGTAGTATTTTAATATAAAAACTCCCTGTTTTCAAAATAAGTTTTCCAAACCCTTCCTCCTTCTCTTCATCATTATATTCGAGCTTTTGTTAATTGCTTAGACTTTATCTTATCCTAGAATATCTTGATTTTTTTTTTCTGTCCTTAGAATCCATCCTTAACCTTTCAGGATTAATAGAAGAAACAATCGAGGTTGAGGGCAAGCTGCTCCTCCTCCTGCTGCCCCTGTCCGTTTCACTAAATTGTGCAAGGACTATGTTGAGCTAGGTGGCACAAAATTTATGGGGACAGAGACTATCATAGAAGCTCAACAATGGCTTCGAGATCTAGAAAGGATTTTCTCCTGCCTCGAGATTACTAATGCCCAGCAAAGGCAACTCGCAGCCTGGCAGATGAAAGGCGCTGCTTTGAATTGGTGGCTATCTATTACTGCTCAGACAAATGAGGCTGACCTCACTTGGGAGCAATTTAGGTATCTTTTGGTTGTCAAAATTCGGATTTGAATTCCATCTTTGAATCTATCTTTTAAACTCTTATCGTGCTTTAAGGAGGCCTTTTTGGCCAAGTGGATGCCCGAAGCGGGCAAGTCTCAGCTTTATCGAGACTTCATGGATCTTAAGCAAGGCAGCATGACCTTTACAGAGTATGAGAGGAAGTTTAATGAACTCTCGCAGTATGGCCTGAATCTTATTGACATCCCGCTCAAACTGAACGAGAAGTTTATCGCTGGAGCTCGACCTGAGTTCTACGATCGACTCATTACTCATGTTCACGGGTCCTTCACGGCGTTGATGGATATGGCTCTTCGATATGAGAACCCTACATCCAAGGCCACTCCTGCTGCTCCTTCTGCATCAGCCCAGTTCTCTGGAAACCCAAGGAAGAGGAAGTCAAATTTCTTCCGTAATAAGAAGAACAAGAATCAAGGGCTAGGTTCAACATCATCATCTTCTGCATCTGCAAGGCCACCTGTAGACCTGTCCACCATCACTTGCCACAGATGCCACCAGAAAGGACATTTTGCTAATCGCTGTCCTACTTTGGGTGCTGCTGTCCCACCTCCTTCTCAGTTTGCTAGGAGAGATCTTTGTCACATCTGCCTTCAGCCGGGACACTTCAAGAAGGATTGCCCCACTCAAAAGAAGGGCACAACATCCGGGGTCTTTGCAGTGACTTCTGCATCATCTACAGCTCCACAGCCTGCACCTGCACCCGCTCCAGCTCCTAATGATTCTCAAGGTACTCTTCAAGGATCTTTTACTTTGTTCAAATTACCTGTTCGCGTTTTATTCGATACCGGAGCTTCCCACAGCTTCATTTCATCCGACCTCTGTAATAGATTTGAACATCGCCTTTCACCCGAATATTCTTCTGTACCTCTTTGTGTTTCAAACCCCATCGGTGGTCCTGCGAACCTTAGTAAAGTTTGTAGGAATGTGAAGCTCCTCCATTTCCAACAGTGCTTCACTGGAGACTTTTATGTTTTGGGCTTTGACGCTTTCGATCTTCTACTCGGAGGCGATTGGTTAGATAGGCATGGTGCAGAAATCTCTTATAGTTCTCGTACTGTTGCCCTTAAAGATGATATAGGAAATCCATTAGAGATCCAGTGTAAATTGCCTCAGGAGTTTGCTGGTAGTTTCATCTATTCTCTCGACACTTTTCCGGATGATATCCATTCGACCCCTGTAGTCAAACTGTTTCCCGACGTGTTTGGTGAAGTCACTTCTTTACCTCCAAAGCGGGAAATTGATTTCCGTATCGACCTTATCCCGGGAGCACGACCTGTAGTCCTTCCACCAAGAAGAATGGCACCACGAGAGAAGAGCGAATTAAGGAATCAGATTCAAGACTTATCTTCCAAAGGTCTGATCAGACCGAGCTTCTCAGAATGGGGAGCAGCTGTTGTCTTTGTCACAAAATCTGATGGTTCCCTCAGGATGTGTGTTGATTATAGGGAACTCAACAAGCTCACCATGAAGAACAGATATCCTATGCCTCGCATAAACGATATGTTCGATCAACTCTATGGAGCAACTGTTTTCTCTCAGCTTGATTTAGCCACAGGTTTCCATCAACTTAGAATTTCTGAGGAGAGCATCCCCAAAACTGCTTTCCGAACTGAGAATGGTTTCTTTGAATGGCTAGTTATGCCTTTTGGCTTGACTAATGCTCCTGCCTTCTTCGTAGACTTGATGAATCGTGTCTTCCGCGATGTGCTGAACAAATTTGTCCTCGTCTTTATTGATGACATCCTTATCTTCTCCAAGTCTGAGGAAGAACATAAAGTCCATTTGAAGTATGTTTTAGAGACTCTTCGGAATCACCAATTAAAGGCTAAGTTCTCTAAATGTCATTTCTGGGAAGAAGAAGTCCGTTTCCTCGGACACATTGTCTCTAAAGAAGGAGTTTCTGTTGATCCAGTCAAGATTACTGCAATTAAAGATTGGGAAGAACCTAAGACTCCTACTGATATCCGCAGTTTTCTAGGCCTTGCCGGCTACTACCGAAGGTTCATTGAGAACTTTGCTCGGATTTCGGCACCTCTGACTGCTCTAACTCGGAAGAATGTTAAGTTTGTATGGAATAGTAAGTGTAAAGCTGCTTTCCAGGAATTAAAGGATAAGCTCACCTCCGCACCAGTACTTACTGTACCAGATGGAAATGAAAGATTAACGGTTTCTACCGATGCTTGTAGAGAAGGTTTGGGAGCAGTACTAATGCAAGATGGGAAAGTAATTGCATATGCTAGTCGTCAGCTGAAGACACATGAAGCTAATTATGCGGCTCACGATCTAGAATTGCTGGCGGTTGTCTTTTCCCTTAAGCTTTGGAGGCACCATCTCTTGGGAGCTAAGTTTGATCTCTTCACCGATCATAAATCTCTGAAATATATCTTCCCCCAGAAGGATTTAAACCAGAGACAAGTACGATGGCTCGAGTTTCTTGCTTCTTATGATCTCGACATCAACTATACTCCCGGGAAAGCTAATGTAGTGGCAGATGCGCTGAGCAGGAAGAAATCTTTGTTGTGTCAGCTCATTGTTTCTTCCCCTCTTTTGGACCGTATCGTGGCTAAACAAGACGAAGACGAGATGCTTAGGCGTATGAAGGGAAGTGTTCGTAACAGGATTCGTGGTAGTAGTCGTGATGGTAGTGGAGCTCAGATTGACGATAAAGGGATTTTAAGGATCAATAATCGGATTTGTGTCCCGAACGTTGATGGTTTGAGGCAGGAATTACTTCCGGAACATCACCAGTCCCGACTTTCCATTCATCCTGGCGTAGCAAAGATGTATCAGGATTTGAAGAAGCTCTACTAGTGGAAAGGTATGAAGCGCGATGTCTCTATCTTTGTGAGTAGATGTGCGACTTGTCAGCAAGTCAAAGCTGACCATCAGAAGTTACCCGGTTTGTTGCAGCCTTTGGAGATTCCAAACTGGAAGTGGGAACAAGTTTCTATGGATTTTATCGATGGTTTACCGAGATCCAGAAGGGGAAATGAGAGCATTTGGGTTATTGTGGATAGACTGACTAAGTCCGCTCATTTTATTCCAGTCAGATCTACCCGCACAGCTTCGAGTTTATCAGAGTTCTATATGAGGGAGATTGTTCGCCTCCATGGCGTCCCTCTTAGCATTGTTTGCGATCGAGACCCTATTTTCACCAGTCAGTTTTGGAAAGCATTCCAAGAGTCCTTGGGTACTCGTTTGAACCTGAGCACCGCTTACCACCCACAAACTGACGGTCAAACTGAAAGGGTAAATCAAATTCTTGAAGATCTTCTTCGTGCTTGCGTTTTGGACTATGGAGGATCTTGGGAAGATCATCTCCATCTTGTAGAATTCACCTATAACAATAGTTATCAGGTATAAATTCCAATCATTTGTTCTTATTTTATCTTAGTTCTCTATCGATCTCATTCTATCTTTTCAGGCTAGCCTTGAGATGTCCCCTTTTGCTGCTTTATACGGGAGACCGTGTAGATCTCCTTCTTGTCGGATTGAGTCTGGTAACCGCTTAATTCTTGGCCCTGAGGTGATTTTAGAAGCTTCGGAGAAAGTAGAGGAGATTAAGAGGAGATTAAAGATTGCTCAAGATAGACAAAAGAAGTATGCTGATCGTCGTAGAAGGAAGTTAGAGTTTGATGTTGGTGATTTGGTATTTCTGAAGATCTCTCCTTTAAGAAATGTGGTTCGGTTTGGTCGAAGAGGAAAGCTGGCCCCTAGATTCATCGGTCCATTCCGTATTTCAGAGAGGATTGGATCTCTTGCTTATAGACTAGATCTACCCGAGAAATTTGCTGGAATTCACAATGTATTCCATGTATCTCACCTTCGTCGCTGTCTTCACGATCCATCTCTTGTCATCCAGCCTACTGCTCTTGATGGTATGGACATCGAACCTGACCTAACTATTGAAAGAAAGACGCTTCGTATCGTCGATCGAGGTACGAAACAGCTTAGAAGAAAATCTGTCCCGTTGGTCAAAGTGCAATGGAGCACCGATGAGCGAGATTGCACATGGGAAACGGAGGAGAGCATTCGTGCTTCAAATCCGGAACTATTCGTTTAAGGTACTTGCTTATCTAGCTTATCTTCCTTTTGATTCTTTTTCTTTCGTTCCTTTTCGAGGATGAAAAGTTCTTGAGTGGGGGAGAGTGTAACAACCCTAGTTTTAACAATTTATTTTATTTTAATTATTCAAATTTCAAATAATATTCTTATAGATTAGGTTTAACAATATAGTTAAATATTTAATTTGGAGATATATTTTATAAAATTTTGTATGCCAATAAAATTAAATAATAACTGTAAAATTTTAAGCTATTTTTGAACTGTTAAATTTTGCGTTTAAAAGACGTGTCAATTATAGGGTATAAGTGACGTAATAAAACGTGTGTTTTCAAAACGATATTTTCACAGAAATTTTTGATGTTTTAGTTTGCGTCTGTTTAACGTAGTGTAAAAATCATATTTTCATATATTTTTGGATTTAAAATATCAGTCAGTGATTTTCTACCAAACGTTACTTTGTTTTAACTGACCGTTTGACTTTAAATAAATTTGTATACGTTTTCATCCAAAAAGCCTTGCATAATTCTTGTCGTTTCTTTTAAATTCAATCGGAATACAAATCAAATCTCGTACCACTAATCTAGCACAATGGTGTGAACGTTTTCACTGCCTTTTTCAGTTCAAAGCTAATGAGAATTTGCTCACTGGTAACGTTATCTCTTGAACACCGCTTCCTTTGATCTCGCCTAAAACCAAGTCCTTGTATCTGCAAAACGTTCATATACGTTTGCAAACATTTATTCATTTGCCTTTCCTCCTTGCATTTATCACGCATGCAATTAAAATTTACGTTCGAACATTTTTTGGAAACATTCGAGTCTGCTTAATTCATCCATTCCTTGTTCAAGCATACTACAAAATCCAGATCCTCAAATCACGCATTGATAACGTTTCCTGCTTTATTGCTTTAATCACGTGAATAAGCATTTAACAAAAGAAACTGAAAGCATAACGCTCGGCCTCCCTTTAATTCATACGAAACATTTGCATTCAAATTTAAATCATGCAGTGATTAACGCACGTAATACTATTAATAGCGTTCGAAACTGTATCAACGCGTGATATTCTTTTCTCACGTTCAGACCTTGCCTATAAATATACTAACCTCATCATTTTCCCTCTGCATCTCAATTACTCTACTTCTTCTCGTGAATCTATCAGGTAAACAGTTTATATTATTTTCTTTCCTTTGTTCAGATATTTCTCCCTTCCTCTTTCTCGAAATTTTTGTTCTATCTGTGCCTTGCTCGGCCATTTCTATCGTGTTTGTGCCATACCTAAGGTGCCTGTACATTCATTCCTATATTAATCTATAAGCTAGTCTTGTGCATACCAGTGAGTGAAGCAGAGAGACTTTGGGTGCACCTAGAGAAATAGAACTGAAATGTTGAAATGCACTAGTGATGAGTTTTCATTTAGGAAGTAAGGAGGGTTGACATTTCATTTTGGGCAGAGATAAGAATACTGAGATGCATTTTATGACTGAGTGAGTTAGATGCGTGCATTTGTCATAGACTTGTCTGCATATTTTACCCAAAGTTTTGGGTTATAAGGGCAAAACCTAGTGGGGATGGGATTGACTTGGCTGAAGAATGAAGAAAGGTAAAATCACAGAGCAACAGAAAGGAGAGGAGTTCAGTAATACAAGGGTCTAGCCTATAAATGCTTTGAGTAGTGTGTGTGAAAAGTTGTTTGTATAAAACTGATCATGTGCAGTGATGTGCACATTTGAGGTGTTGGAGTAGTGCACATGTGCACGTTTGTGCATAGGCATATCAAAGCCTGTTCAAATGCGCAAAGTGTAGGGCCGAATCGAAGAGAAAAAAATAGGGAGAGAAACTGGAATTTGTTGATGTTAGTAGTTGAAAGAGGAGTGCATAATTTACTCGAAGATTTTACATATTTTCTCGAAGAACTTTGGGTTTCGACTCGGTGTAGTGCATGAAGGGTGGGGTCTTCTGTCTGGTACAATTTGTAAAGCCTGGGAAGTTTTAGATTTCAGATGAATTAAACTGTAAAGCTATATTGTAAAAAAAAAAAAAAAAAAAACTAAGTTAAACTTGCAGTAGAAGATGAATTCAAGTAGTGGAATCGAAGTTGAAATAAATTAGGCAACAAAAAAAAAAAAATGTTTGGCGAGAGTTTTCAATAGGGAAGAGAAGAAAGGTGTGCACGTGTACATGGATATGTCGCGGCCTATAGGAGAAAACTCCACCATTTTTGCTTTGGTCTGCCTCTAGGAGATTTTGTTGTAATTTTAGTGATTGGCACGGTTCATGTTTTTGGTAATGTTTTGGTCGTTGTACACGGTAGAGTGGTCGAGCAAGTCGGACAAAAAAAAAAATATCTCCTCTCTATTTTTAAATTTTTCTTTGACCATAAATTCTAAAGTCGCGTATTCAAAATATTTAATCTTGTTCTAGATTTGAATCTACACGACGTCCGAGAATTTTGATCGTTACCCTCTGTCAGCCTTTATCGGTGAATTGTCGTTTTTGAATTAAAATTTTCTGCAACATCCAAGCGAGTATTTCTCACCAGACATACGTACATATATTTTGGTAAATTATCGCAAGTGTATGTGTAGAATTTTATTTCACTATTATCTGTCTGTAGTGTAACGTAGAATGATGAACCCCATTTTTGACACCTCATCAGTTATTTATCTGTTGTGTTATTTCTGCAGTTATATTATTAAATGTTTATTTACAGTTTAATTTCATCACTGCAAGTCCCCTGTTAAATTTAGAAAAATTATGGGCTGAGATTTTTGGCCTAACTGATGTTTGTTAACTACTTGAATTTTTTTGGGATTGCGGGTTCGAAATGATAGAACCCGGGGTTTTAAATCTACGGATTGAAATGATATAAATCCGTTTCACTTGACCTAGGCTAGAAAATCTTATACAGACCCGTGGTATATAATATTTTCTGAAATTAATTTAATTTATTTTAAATTGGAAATTGATGATATTTTGATTTAAATTGTATAAAGGATTTTTATAAGATTTATAATGGTTTAAAAATGGGTAGATGATTTATAAGATTTTGGAATATAACTTATTTTGAAATTCTGGTTTTTGTAAAATAAATATTTCAGTTAATAAAATAATAAAAGAATAAGTTATAGTAGGAAATGATTGGTTAAGTTAAAATCTATTACAGCATTTAAATGCTGTCTTTTTGAAATTGGACTATTTAAACCCGTAACCTTAGATAGCATTTCCTAGGTGCTGCAGTAGTTGAAATTTGATTTATTTAAAAATCTATGAAAATTTATTTTGGGAATAATTTAAATTTTGGAATTTAAATATGTAATAAATAAAAGAATTTAGAAATTGACTTTGGATAGTTTAAAGGAAGAAATTGTTTCTAAATTTGTCAAAGGCAATAAATTCCAAATTAAATTTGAATAATTGAAATGGTATATTATCAAATGAAATGTTTTAATCAAAGATTTGATATTGAAGGTATTTGAAATATATTTGATGTGTAAAGTATATATACCACTTTTAAAACTATGACCACGGGTTATAATAACGTTTGGTTGGCAAAGAGACCGGGATCGGATATGGACATACTCTCTGTCGATACCGAAAACCACTTTGACTAACCGTGTACGCGGTGGAGTTTCCAGAATGAAGTAAGATGGTGGTGACGTTTTCTTGAAGGTAAATACGTGGACCCGACTCCCGTGAGTTGGCATAAGGTGGCTAAAACAGGAGCGATTCTCGGATTAATGAGGTAGCTCCTCTGATCGAACGCACTTCTTCGTATACCATTCTATTACTTTTGTGATTGTTTTGGGTGCACCCTTGATTTGGGAGTGTTGTTCGAGGTGGGCGGTAACTGCGGCTACGCGTTTCCACCGGTCCGGATAGCAATTGGTATATCTACCCTGGCATTGCCTAGTTGTGCCGTGTCACCTACCCTAGCGAGCCTCCTACGAGTTTCTATTTGTGTCGTACCTATGGAGTATCCTCTGGTAGCTTCCTGATCAGGAGGTATTACGGTACTCTATAGACTATTGGCATTATTTGTGTTAAGGGCTATATGGGTAACCCCTTAACGCTATTTAAAAGTAAGTTTATTTTATATATAGACACTATTATAATAGCGCAATATACTATATAGTAAATAGTTTAACGGATCCTTAGAGGATGGGCGATCCCAAGCATCCTTTAAGTTACTTGCTCTATATTACAGTACACTTGAATTAGCTTACATTATATAAGTATGTATGTCCTGACTCGAGTGTTTGTTTTATTTTACGCTCGGGTCAGCCTGAGTTGCAGCTTCAGTTTCTTTCCGGAGCTAGGACCACTCATAGATCATTCTTGCTGTTGGAAGCTTTTCATCCTTATCTTTTATGTAATTCAAGACATTTGATGACTCTATATCTATTTATGTTTTAAAATTGTATTGAAGTTTATAAACAATGTAATTCTGTTTGGTAAAAGTTTTAAGTGGCTTCATGAACCACTGTATTATTTTATATTCCGCTGTGAGATTCTGATATCTGTGTCTGTGATTCTGTGTATTTGATTTCATTTGTTCCTTAGCTATTTTACAATCTATTGTTTTGAACTATTCCAGCTCGACATTTATCTAATTATTGTCGAATTCGAATGGTACAAAATAGTGGGTCGTTACAAGTAGGAATAGTGCCTTCGGTTCCGTTCGAACCCGGAACGGACTTGTATGGATGAATGCTTGCGAAAAATCGTCAGGTGGACGATGGGCATTCTAAGGGATATGTTCTAAAAAGGTAACGTTTAGCCTCAAGCCTCATCAAATGGAAATGACTGAAAATAAGGGGTTATGCAGCAAGGCTAGGTGGGTAGCACCCAAGCAGGGTGAGGTCATTCCAGTCTAGATGTCCCTTTTTATTTCGGCTTAGTGGACAGTTGCTGATCCCAACCGCGGGGTGATCTCACTTGGGATTATCCAGTAAGGGGTAGTCCCGGCCTTGTGTTGCAGGGGAGCGGGCGTACTCCTCGGTACGGTGATCTAGGCCCCGTACTATGACAGGTGGTACCCCAGTGCCTAGTCATTGGTTGGAAATCCATTCTCCCTACGAGCCTTGTACGAGTTTTGTTTGTATTACCCACTCTGTGGCTAGTAGCTGGAATTTAATCATGTAATAGTTTCGGCTATTTTATAAGTATTTGTACAGACCCTATTATAATATCAGAGGATTTCTATAAAAATTGTTTTAGCTATCGTAAGGTAAAAACCCGATATGTTTATTTGTGGCGTGGTCTTACGAGATGCTTTTGTTTTCAAAGGATTTTTGAAACTTTAATAATCATTTGGGTGTGATTTTCTCACGCTGGTATTCCAGACTGACTCGGGTGTTATTTAACTGTAATGCTCGGGTCAGACCGAGTATTATAGGATACAGGATATGATGCTGTGGAGCTCAGAAGACGGGCAAGATGACGATACGTACATTCGTACTTGTTTTATATATATATATTCCGCTGTGTTGTGTAGCTGTGTATCCAGTTGTATGTTATTGATGTGAGCTGTGATTGATGTACTTTGATGATGTAATATATGCAAACAGATATATTTGATTTTGAGTAAAGATTATTTATTATCTATTATATTTTACTCCGCTGCGATGGTTAGATTCTGTTGTTGTTTTCTATTCTCTTCTTCTACCTCTTCTTCTTTAACCCAAATGGTTCGTATTTCTGTACAACTTGAGTTGATTTAGGTAGAATAGTGTTGACTCAAGGGGTACGGATTTGTGGGCTGTTACAGTATTAATTCAAAACTTCCATAACATGGATTTTGTTCAATAAGACAATCAGATAATTATTTTTAAAATTTTTAGGGTTTCGTAGGTAGGGTTTAACATGTTTGTCGATCAGAAAAATCAATGTATAGCCAATATTTGAAATAAAGTTCGGGAGGGGACGACCGAAATAAATAATTTAATTCGACGGTCCTCTGTCATTTAACTTTTTTTATTTCGGCAATCTAATGTCGATTTTTTGGTTTTAGTCCGGTATATACCCATCAAATTTCATACTTTTTTAAATTGAAATTGAATCTATATTTAGTTTTTCCTTATATTTTTTTTGTTCTCATCATTTGTTTATTTATTTTTATAAAAGTAGGGAGGAGGAAAGAGTTAATTTGGTTGTTTACTTTTTACCATAGAGTTTTTTAACCAAGTACAAAAGAGGAAAAGATGCTAAATTTAATTAAAGGCTTTGTACCTCTCATATCAATTTTATTAAACATCGAATACTCATATAATTTTGATCCCCTCATATCCAAAAATGGAGTGGCTATAACAATACTCAAAATTTATTTGTTTCAATTTTGTATTTTTTTAATTGACACCTTAATAAAAAAAATTCTCATCAACTCATATACAAATCGAACTAAATGTTGAGTTTCGGCATTCGCACGTTCCGTACGCGTACGCTTCAGCGTGTATGGATTAGCTAACGGTCGAAATCTTCCATGCCAACATCCCTTCATCGCATTCCATCGGACATATAATCTGCTCTTGACAACACATCGTAACAAAAGAAATCACCAACGTTACGTATCATCAATCTCATATATATACACCACGATTATTCCAAATATCCTGCGATGTGAGACTTTTAAACCGTCCAATCCACCACCAACTCCATTTACAATGCAAGCCACACCTAACACTAAACAAACTGGATAATGTAAATAAAAATATTATGAAGATCCATAACACCAACAACAAAGTCATACATAAAAAACTATTTATCATGTAATATAATTATATATTTTCGTTATCACTAGTGCTAATTAGAGGAATTTAACAATTTAATCTGGCATATTTTTGTGACTGAGCCATAAATAGCCACAAGAATATGTTTTATGCGCACAACTGAGGTTCCACCTTTCATTAAACTTTGTCTCTAATCTTACTGTAGAACCTTTCAGATATTCCTTTATGTTCTTGGTGGTCTACTTCCCTGAAATATAAGTCAGAAATGTCCTTTTCCATTCACGGTTCTTGGAGAGAGCTGCCATGTCTTCAGAGTTCAAGTTGTCCTCATTTTATCATATATTTTTTCGTGTTTCTCTTTGGTGCCGTAACCATGGATTAATATATAATGTAACACTTCTTATTATATGTTACTAAATGGAAAGCTGAAGGTATTTGATATTAAACACGAAAATGATTAGGATAGTGACACATAAACATGTAACTAAACATTATACGTTAGTAGTATAACTCCATATTTTGATAGGTCAAATTATATAGTTTTATCAAACCACCCCCGGAAATAGATGATGTCTGTTTTTAACGTGATATTTCAATGGATGCACGTACATACATGATTAAATACTTATAATAGATTTATTGCATATGGAAGTAGTTTGGAATACCTTTGTAGAATATGTTGAACAAAACATTAGAAACTTATGTAATTAACTATATATTCCTTATATGACATGAGGTACTTTAAAATATGCATTTTCTGTGGTCAAATTGAAGCAATATCAGTTAATTTTAATATAGCGAAAGCCAAACAGTTGCCAAACATATAGGCTTAACTTGAATAGGTCGAATGGGTTTTGTACGCTTAAACTCTATCAGAGGCGTAGATGATCTCAATTTTTTTAGCATCTATACTGGTTCATGTAATATGAAACTTCAATTGCCGATATAATGATTTACGTGTACTTCACAATTTATTATGGATATTCTTAATGAAGGCTATAAATTTGTTTTTTCCCCTTCTTCCTTATATATCTTTTTTAAGAACTTAGATTTGGATAACATCTAATCTCAGTTCGATAGCATAATTTATAACTATCTCAAATTATAACTATCACAAACAATTTGGATAACATTTAATCTCAGTTATGTTTGGAATCTTTTGATATAAAAAAGTTTAATAGGGACGATAAACATTGCCTTGATTTTATCTGCATGTTTTTTTAATCATATCTAAAAATGAATATATGTGGAAATTTATCATTTTAAAATGGATTAATTTTGTATTTAGGCCACTTTTGCAAACAAATTACAAGAATAGCCCACTTTGCAAACTTATAATGGAAATAGACCAGTTTTGGCCACGTAGGACGACACGTGTACTGGCGGCATCTCAAATGCCGCCAGTACACGTCTTTGTGGCATAATAACACTGGCGGCATTTGAGATACCGCCAGTCAGCGGCATTTGAGATGCCGCCAGTTAGCGGCATCCCAGATGCCGCTAATTCTGCTGCCCTCTGTTTAGTTTCCAGCCCTTCCTCCTTTCATCCTCACTCCCCCTTCTCTCATCCCCTCTTTAAAAAAGAAACGAACCCACCCCCCCAAATCACCAAAAATCAAAATTTGAAGCTTCCAACTACCAAAATCTACTTAGGGAAGGAAGTAATAACATCTAATTCTTCCTCTTTGACAGGTTATTAGCTATAGCAGGCAGGTTATTTGTGGAAACCCTAGTTCCATTTTTTTAATTTTATTTGCTGTTTGGTATCAAGTGATAATAGTTTACAAGTTGATTGAATAAATTGTAGAATGGCTCCCAAGTGTGTACCGATCATATCTTATTTCGATGGCGAATTGGTTGTTGATGAAGTTAATTGTGGAAAATATGTGGGGGGGTCGTGTAAGCAAGCTAAAGTGTTGAGAGGTTGTAATTTGATGCAGTTGAAAGAATCGATCTATAAAGCGACGAAGATAAAATTTGAAGAATTTGACATAGAGGTAGTGTGTAATTGGCCGACGGACTCAGGATCGAAAGCCATAAAAATAGTCGATGATGACGATGTCGAGCTAATGTTTTCAGCGACATCGAAATCAATTGAGCTGTTTGTTGGGAAAATTAGGCGCTTGCAAGTAGAAGAACCCGTACGAGAACAAGAAGTTAACAGTGTTATTGAGGAGCACCGAAGAATGGTTGAGGCGGTAAGTATCAGCCGTGGAGACGCGTCATCGAGTTTCATTAACCCGACTATGCCGGCGATGTATAGTCAACAACAAGGTCTGTATGGATATCCTTCGTGTATGACATATCCACAGGGCATTCAGTATACGTACCCGTATCCAAGTCAAGGCACCTTTACGCATTTGCTCGGAAGGTGAAACATTTGTTTATGAAAATTTGGTCCTATTAATATGATTGTTGGGCGCAACTTAACAATTTTTTTCGTCTTATATGCAGTTATCTTCCTTGTCGACCAACACCGCCTAGTCCCGCTGGACCATCACAATGCCATATGTCTCAATTTATGTATCCAACTCCGTTCGAATTATATGATCTTAGTCAGAGGTATGTCTCATGAAAAATCAAATTTGTGTAGGTAGTAATTACGGTAATGATTTTAAAGTAATACGTATGTCTGAGTAGCAGATTCATCGCGAACGATACTGCTATGCAATCTAATGCTGATTTGGAGAATGTAAACGTAAACGTAAACGTGAACAATGAAGATGTTGATACTGAGATGGACGGGGAAGAAGGTGAAGATGGCAATGATGAACCCCACATACATAGTATGGATGTAGTGAACGTGGTGGAGAATGACATATCGTGGATAGGTAGTATGCAAGTGAACAATGAACCTTTGAACTATGATGTTCCGGTTGAAGACAATATTTCCGAAGACAGCGATGAGGTGGAAATGGAAGTTCCTTTAGATGATGATTTGTGCAATGCACAAATTATGGCAAGGTCAATCGTTGCAAATCTTGGCTTCAACAATGAGATGTTTTCAACCGTAAGCGTTGAGAATGGATTTAAAGTTGGTATGATTTTCGAGACGAAATCCAAGTTGTTACAACAGTTGAGCGAATGGTCAATTTTGCATGCCGTATCTTTTAAAGCAATAAAATCAAATAAAACCAAATACACCGTCATTTGTAATATAGATGGAAATTGTCCATGGAGACTTCATGCTATTGTTTCAAAAAAATCGAAGCAGAATTGGTGGATTGTAAGGAAATATCCTAGCGAACACAATTGTGTTAATCCAACGGTGAACTCCACCCACAAGCAGGCGACGTATAACTTTATAGTGGCAAAAATATTACCTTTTGTGAAAGCCGATCAAAACATTACAGCCGGAACGGTACAAGTTTTGATGGAAGAACAGTTGTTTGTGAAAATTAGTTATATGAAGGCTTGGAGAGCTTTGGGTAAGGCGGTGGAAAGAATTTATGGTGATTGGGCTGAGTCATATAGTAGTCTAAGGCAATATTTTGCTGAAATAAATAGATCAAACCCCGGAAGTGTTGGACACGTTACGACCGATGAATATGGAGTCTTCCATCGAGCTTTTTGGGCATTTGGACCTTGTATTGAAGGATTTGTTCATTGTCGTCCGTTGTTATGTATTGACGGGACACATTTGTATGGGAAATATAAAGGGACGCTACTTATGGTCACTGCTGTTGATGCGGATGACCATCTATACCCTTTAGCGTATGCAATTGTCGAGTCTGAATCCAGTGATAGTTGGGGGTGATTTTTTGCCTGCATGCGGCGGTTCATTCACAGTGTAAACAATCGACGAATTACCTTCATTTCGGATCGAATGAAAGGAATACCATCAGCCTTGCAATCGAAATGGTGTTTGCCACATAAACATAGATTTTGTGCTAGACATCTTAAAGCTAATTTTCAAGCTGCAGGGTTCAGAGAAAAACGATTAACCGGACTATTTTATGCTGCAGCTTGTGCCGCGGAAGAAGCCGAGTACATCAGAATACGTGAAGAAATAAAAACTATAAGCATCAGGGCTCACAATTGGATAGAAAGGAGTTTGGGAGTGCACGAGGAGAACTGGGCGTTGTGTAAAGATGATGGCGGTCGATTTCATGTCATGACCACCAATTGTGCAGAAAGTTTCAACGGTGTTCTTAAAGGAGCTAGGTCATTACCTGTCAAAGCTTTAGTTGCACGCACCTTTTTCTGGTCGGTTGATTATTTTTGTCAACGAAGAGAAGCGGCAGCAAAACTGTCTTCCCGTCTAACTCCAAAGTGGGAAGCCAAGATCGCTGAACGAGCTAACGAAGCTAGGCATACAAGAATTATTCGATTCAGTCAATCTGAGTGGCAAGTTGTACACTATTTTGGTGATGAGTTCAAAGTACTAATCAACGGTAATAGTTTCTCTTGTACGTGCAACATCCCTCATTTAGAGCACCTACCGTGTATGCATGTTATGGCGGCTTGCTCAACGGTTTTCAACGGAGCAAATAGAGCCCATCACGACTTCGCCTCAACATGGTATTCCACAGCGAAATACCTGGCAGCTTACACCCCTGAGTTTCACCCGGTACGAGATAAGCGTTATTGGAGTTTAAGTGACAGTCAATTGGTTCTACCTCCGGTCGCTAAAAGACAACCAGGACGCCCAAGTTCAAGTAGAATTAAAGGTACAATGGACAAGATGCAGACCCCTAAAGGAAATAGGTGCAGTAAATGTGGTGTTCATGGTCATAAAAAAAATCGATGCGATACAGCAACTTAATGTTTTTGTTTTATTTTGTCTGTAATCCTAATTCGAACGCATTCTACTTTGTCTGAGAACAAATGTTTATGTAATCTAATGTTAGACGAAAATGTTATTTTCAAAGTCATTTGCAATGTTTGTTTTTTGGTGTTTGTATTTTAAATGCCGCTCTGTTACTTGCTCACCGGAAAATACAATGTCGCCTCTAGCGCCATTTGAAATGCCGCAAAATGCGATATTGTATTTTCCAGCGAGTAAGTTACAGAGCGTTATTTCAAATGCCGCTCAAGGCGGCATTTTAAATGACGCTCGAGGCGGCATTTAAAATGCCGCCTAAGGCGGCATTTGAAATGCCTCTTTGAGCGGTATTTCAAATACCGCCACCAGTAGCATTTGAAATATCGCCTCTACTGCCTATATATTTCAACTACCCCACCCACACCCTAACTTTAACAAATTTATTTTAGCAAAAGCTCTAGGTTTCCCGTCCGATTTCAACAATTCGCAATAACCCCTCCCCTATTTCAATCCAAAATTGGCACGCCGAAGGTAATTATTATACTTTTCTCGTTCAAATTCATCAATTGTTTTGTCGATGTATTTTTGGTTGTATTCACAGGTGCACAATGGACAATTGGGAAATTGACGACGTAACAATGATGAAAATGTACGACGAATTTGAACAAAATAGAGGAAAGGGGATTTCAAGCGGCGCCGACCTTGAAGTTGATTTCGTACCAGAGACACAATTCGAAAAAGAAGACCTGAATGAGGATAGTGGAACATCACGTGGAGAAGCAGCGGTTGATATACCAGGCCAACAATCGCTCCATGCACGTCTTCTAGGTGTCCTAGGTCGGAAAAATCGTGGAAGCTCAAGCTCTCACGCTATATGTGTAGTTTGCAGCTGTGGAGAGGAATGCGAAGTAGTCATTTGCAGAAATGATAGGAACGCTGGACGTCGTTTCTACCGCTATGTTGGATACAACGATCACAAGATTCGGCCGAATCAGGTTGAATGCTGCAATTTTTTTAAGTGGCTAGATCCACCGCTATGTCCTAGAGGAGTGGAATATGCTTTAGAAATGCAAGCGGAAGTTAGTCGTTTGGAAAAGTTGAACCTGGAATACCGAAACAAATTGTTGATTCATGGGTACAAGTACTCAGCGTTGTGGCCATGTAGATCGTTGAAGGACAATTGAAATGTAACGTAATGATATTAGAAACTTGATGTGTGATTGAGGTATGTAATTGAAATGTAATTCAAGTATGTTATGTGCATCGTTTGAAGTATTTTATTGAAGTATAATTGAAATGTAATTCAAGTATGTTATGTTATGTGCATCGTTTGAAGTATGCTATTCATTGATAATGGAAGTACGTTGTGACTTGTGTAAAGTATGTTCTGCATCGTTCGAAGTATGGAATGCAAAATGCGACATTGTATTTTCCAGTGAGCAATTTACAGAGCGTTATTTCAAATGACGCTCAATGCGGCATTTGAAATGCCGCCTCAAGCGGCATTTGAAATAACGCTCTATAAATTGCTCACTGGAAAATACAATGTCGCATTTTGCGGCATTACAAATGGCGCTAGAGGCGACATTGTATTTTCCAGTAAGCAAGTACCAGAGCGGCATTTAAAATACAATGGCATTTCAAATGTCCATTGAAACTTTCACACCATCAAATACAACTTCAAAACCGGTAACATTCACCCCATCATCGAAACACTAGAGTCAATTCTACAATCACAACGACAAACACTAGTCTACATTAGTTAACAACCAAACAACCAAAACGAACAAATACAGACCATGAGCAGTCATTACTACAGTCAACGTACCACACAAACGATCAATAAATAGTACAGTCATCAAATACAAACAACAGTCCACTACGGTTAGCCTAAAATTTCATCTCAAAATTTTTAATTCCCTAGGAGTTTTCTTCTTCGGTCTTCTAGGCTTGAGCATAAATTCCTCCTCTTCCAGTGACAGCTCTTCACTACCCTCCTCTTGCGTCTCTTCCGTTGGGGGTTGCGATGGCCCGACGGGTTGTGTATGCTGCGAAGATATCGCTCCGGAACTCCCGCCCTCTTTTTTCTTCCTTCTTCCATACTTTCTCTTTGGTGAGGGGGCTGGTGGGACTGCAGTTATGTCCTCATACGACGCGGGAGGGGCAATATCCTCGATAAGTGGTGGCACTACAGGAGGAGGAGGAGGCGGAGGTGGGATGGGCCTTGACATCTTGTTCTTAGACAAACATGATAGCAAAATTTGTTTGATAGAGAAGAATTTTGCCTTGCTCTTTTCAGGAACCTCCTCCGTAAGCTCATCGACAATGTCCAACACATGATACATACCATCCGCCTGCGTACAACATAAACCCGTATGAGTTTCGTAAGTACTACAAAAGGTGTCAATAGTAATACGTACCACGTTCCGTTCTAGCGGAGCTCGTGGAATCTAAGGTGCCACCTCTTGCTCGGGTTCCTCCGCTCATCTTCGAAGCACATAACGACGAGTGATATTCCAGTACCAGCTAAGATACTCCTCATCGGTCAGAGTGACATCGTGCTCGTCTTCCGCAGCTATGAAATGGTTGTTCCATAACTCAATCATCTGTTCGAACTCATCTTCGCCGTATGGAAGCGTGTAATATGGAGCAGGATACGGTAGGTGCTGACGAAGACCAAACTGTCTCACGACTCTGTCTGGCAGATGGAATGCTAAATCTCCGAAACAAAAAACCATAAGTCATGCCCGCCATAACGTCATGTCTATTGTACAAATAGCCGGAAGTGCATGAAGGTCTGCTTCGGAATACGGATTCCATGTTACTGCATTGTAATCTAAGACATCAAACTCGTTCCGGTAGAAGGTTAAATTGTGTCTGGGGGTCATTTTTGTATTCTTCGGGCCAATCCACCTGTAATAGCAACATGTTATACGAAATTCATATTTACTGTGTCGATACAACAACACTAACAACACTGTTTTACCTCGCTCCATAAGGCTTTGAATTGTCAATTATTTGCGTCTTCATAGATATACGACCAACCGGAAGGTAGGTCCATGACCGAAGCTGGAAGTGGGAAACTTAATTTTAGTTATGGTTTTACGAAATACTCAACTATGCAACAACGAATGCCTATGTCCGTACCTGAAGTAGAGTCATACAACCTCCGGCGGACCCTTGTCGGACCAAAGCAACTCTCGTAAGCGCCGTATAGGTGAAAGCAAGCACCGCACTACCCCAGGAGTATTGCCGACATGAATCGAAGTCTTCTAACAATGGAAGCCATTGAAGGGCTACTCTTGTCTTCGATCGATCACAAAAAAGACGTTGCGTGATGATGTGCAACATAATACAGCGGGCCCTCTGGGCAATCTGCAAAGGAGGGGCACGACGTGGAATATCACCGGCCAACTGCTCCCTAAACCACGTGGCCACTATCGAATCATTTCCCCACCTCACGTCTTCTGGAGGAGCCAATCCAAGCAAGGGCTCGCACAAATCCATGTAATTTCTTGGATAATCCGGTTTCAGGATGGGATCCCCGTTAATCGGCAATCTAAGCAATACAGCTACATCTTTCAAAGTGATTGTCATCTCACCTACTCTAAGATGAAATGTAGACGTCTCCGGTCGCCATCTATCGATCAAAGCCGTCAAAAGATTCCTATCGAGCTGTGTATATCCCAACTTATTAACAACACCAAATCCAGCTCTGTCTAACAGTTCCAACACGCCTGGATGCGCTGACGTGACGAGCTTTAAAGTTGATGAATGGTCAATGAAGCCGTCCGGCTCAACCGCCTGTCGATACATAGTAACAGAGCAAAGCAATTATGGTAATTACCACCAATTTGCAGAAGTAATAACAAATTATTTGACCTTGTACCTCCATCATATCGATGTTGTTTGTGCGGTGTTGAGCTTGAAGGTAAAGCACGCTAGGATCGATCGGTCCGGGAGCCATTTCATCGTATTCTACCACAATAACATTGCATAATCAAACTCAACTTCAGTGGGTATAGAACCATAGATTTGCAACTATACAACTTCATTGTCTACGATGGAAAAACAATTAAACATGTGCTCTAGGTGAGCACTCAACTTCATTATACTATACAATCATAGATTTGCAACCATAGAACAATTTTAGCTTTAAACCCTAAATTGAAAAAATGACAATTAGAGACAAAATCGATAGATTGAAATACCTATAGGATGAGCTTGAGACGATGATGAAGCCATAGTTCAAATCCTAAGTAGATTTTGGTAGTTGGAAGCTTCAAATTTTGATTTTTGGTGATTTGGGGGAGTGGGTTCATTTCTTTTTTGAAGAGGGGATGAGAGAAGGGGGAGTGAGGATGAAAGGAGGGAGGGCTGGAAACTAAACAGAGGGCAGCAGAATTAGCGGCATCTGGGATGCCGCTAACTGGCGGCATCTCAAATGCCACTGACTGGAGGCATCTCAAATGCCGCCAGTGTTATTATGCCACAAAGACGTGTACTGGCGGCATTTAAGATGCCGCCAGTACATGTGTCGTCCTACGTGGCCAAAACTGGTCTATTTCCATTATAAGTTTGCAAAGTGGGCTATTCTTGTAATTTGTTTGCAAAAGTGGCCTAAATACAAAATTAATCCTTTTAAAATAGAGATGATAGACTAAGATGATCTTCTTACCAATTTGTCATAAGTGCAAGCCAAAAAAAAGTAGGCATGCTTTAAGGTAGTTCAAAAAATGAACTTTTTTTAAACTGCAAAAAAATAAAAACAAAATGTAAGTTTGGTTATTTTCTATTTTCAATAATGTTTCGTTTGGTTAAACATGATATTTAACTGTATTCATGTTTTTCAAGTATATGCTCTGTGTGTGTGTTAAACCATACATATTAATAAAGGTCATACCTCGTTTTGCACCATGCACGTGATAGCACTAGTTAGCTGCCACTTACTGAAATTATGTTTTTTAGCAAGCTGCTTTACAAGCCTACCTATTAAGACATGGCTAATGAGCATTGAGCATGTACAATTTTAGGTAAAATTTGTCATGTTAAATTTAGTTTGACATGTAAGCTAATACCATGTTGCCAACTTTAGTCATTTGCGAAATTATCTTTTTATCTTACAAAATGGTGTATCTTTAGATCTTAGGTGAATTTTCTTGTTTTCCCAGAGTATTTTAAACAGGAAGTAAAATTTCAGAAGCCTCTACTGCCAAAAGCACTTTTGCATGAATATTTTTATGAGTTTAGCCAGGAAATGTGACCTTAATCTTTCATCAAAAAAATTCTCCTCGTTTATCTAACTATATCCTATATTTAAATGCATATAGTATGATGTATAACACAATTTTATGTGATAATGATAATTTTATTCAATAATTTGGTTTTACTGAAATCGAAATTCATTGCTCTTTAAGTGATAACAGGCAAAGAGGTGGAAATTTGCAGGCGTTTATAGTGAGTCAGCAGCCGAGGATTCAAAATTTGTTCCTTTGACTTCAGAAGAACCTGTTTTTGGTTCAGTCCTCCTGTAAGTCTTTGCCTTTTATTCATCACAATCATCTATGTGTATATTTAAGGCCCAAAATTTAAAAATAAAAATAAAAATAAAAATATGGTTTACTGGGAGTCTGGGACCAAAGATTATGACATGCATACAGACTAATGGATCTAAGCATGCAATCCGAAGTCCGTATGAGTGAGCGTTCAAGCAAAAAATGAATGACCTAGTCTCTACTTGCATCCACGATTCACATACTTTCAAACTAAGTTCACGAAATTTGTTTACATTTATAATTTACATTATGTGTTGGCAGTTTTATGTCAATCCATTTCCTTCTTCATGTGACTTTATTAACTGGTTAAAGATTATGGCATGCATACGGACTAATGGATCAAAGCATGTAGTCCGAAGTCCGTGTGGGTGATCGTTCAAGCAAAAAATGAACGACCTGGTCCGTGTGGGTGGATCAAAGAACAGTATGGTCCCGGCGGGGCTCGAACCCGCGACCTTCGGCTCATAAGACCAACGCTCTAACCAACAGAGCTGCGGGACCAAATGGCCTATTTTTCCAGTGATTTTTGTTTTTTTAATTATTTTCGTACATAAAAATCACCCCCAACCCTCTCTACACTGTATTACTTGAATGGGTACTAATTTGAACTCAGATCCTCGTGAAAAGAAAAAAAAAATCATAGTAAATTCATGGGTAAGAAATAAATCTGAAAATAAAATAGAAATAAAAATAGGTTATTCAAACACGTAAACAGTTTAAAAATATTGGATCTTTGGGAAAATCTATTTTCTTTTGCGAATTTAAATAAACTCTACCAGTGAATGTTTTATGTATGCTTTTTTTAAAAATATCCGAGTGAATTGAATTTTTTTTTGTAAACCATTGAGGGAATGTGTCTATTTGACCTATATGTCTTATATCCGTTTAGAAGTCTCAATAACTGAAGCTCTAACTAACTGAGTTATAAGAGCTTTTTATTTGATGCAATTATGTTTCCCTTTTGTCCCATACAACCCTATTTTGTTTTGTCAGCTTGTGAAAAATGAAAAAATATCATGATTTGGGCTAGGTTTTCTTTTCTGCTAAATTGGTTGGGATTATTATCTACACCTGGTATTGTAGTTTTTTTATATTATAATGTTGGGTAGGGTTTTAAAATTGGCTAGATTATGTGATTAACTAATTTGGATAAGTCCTGTTTACTAACTGGCCATAACTAATTATATTATGTTATATATGCAATTTGGATTGCAGTTTATATTACTCATATATTGTTACTCCCTTTCTCAGTCAAGGATAAATCGTCATTAATCACTGATCAAAAAAGGCAGCCGTTGATCACTAATCATGAAAGATAAAGCAGTAGGCTATTGATCTGATCACATCTGCAAACAAAAACTATGGTGCTCCCTGCTACTCACTAGGGAAAAGCGGTGCAATATGAAATTGGTACTTTTGTAATCTGCACAAAAGAGGAACTATCCAAAAGTGATACACAGAGTATCTGAAAATGACATACTGTCCAACCATCTACTAAGGAGTAACTTTTTTTTAACTGTTTAGATAACCAAACTTTGTTCGTAAATTCTATGGAAGTTATGTGTCCGCCAAACACATGCTCTGGGTATTTGTTACAAGGTTATCGGTTTTAGAGTTCGAACTCGCGACCTTTGATCTCACAGTCCGAACCATCAACCTACTGCGCCAACTATGTTGGCTAACATAGATTACAAGCACCTAATAACTCGTAACTTATGAGTATGTGCAATAACAAGCCATGCTGCCCAACCACCTAATAACATAGCACAAATGTCATTCATCTAATGGAGTCGTGTCAATCACAAAATAATTTATTCAAAATTTGATTTTCCGCTATTACTAAGACATAATCTGCCCTAAATTGTATTATCCTGCCTTTAACTTCAACAATCTGCATCACACATCTCGTTGACAACTTGAATGAAAGACGTGGCAGCGTCTGAAGGTAGATGCCAAACCAATGGAATGATGTCACTAATTCACATGCTTAAGCTTTCTATAAATAGAGAAAGCATCGTAGCAAATAAGGTGGATTTTTGAGAGGAATAAAAAAACTTAAAAAGGTAACAACAATGTCGGAACCATTTCACTCAGATTCTAACCTTATAATTTTCGATATAATAGTGAATGGTCGCCCTATGGACGTTAGGTTCCTTAACATTACAAACTTCGTAAATGTTAAATTTTGGTGATACAAAATCACAAATAGAAGGAAACAAATATGCAAGAAGGAAAGTAATCATGTTTGTTCATTATGAAAATGAATAAATTATTGGACCGCATTTGCATGAAATGACAAGAAAATAAATGTATGCGCAAGTTATGAAATAAAATATACGCAAAAGGATATGCATATCATTTGTTTTCTAGCAATCGCATTGTTTTGCGATTATTTTCTTCCATCTTTGCTAATTAAAGGATTGAGTGAATTACTTACTATGTTTGCATCATTTGTTTCCATTGTAAGTTGCTCCATTATCTTTTTACCATATCTAGGTAAGTTAATCGACGACTCTCAAGGATTTGCAGTGGTTCTATATTGAGGGTAGATTTCATTGTAAACCAATCCTGACATTCAGCCAGCAATCCCCAAATAGAGCGTCTCTTCTTGTTAACTCTAATTTAGGGCTTTGGTATGTAAATTCTTATCTTGTAATCTCTTGTAATTCTCTTATGTGTAATAAAATCGCTTTCCTTTTGGACTGGACGTACATTACCTTGATGATAGTGGGACCAATATAAATATTATTAGGGAAACTCCCTTTAAATAATCAATCTAAGGGAATAAAAAACACAATGCAGCGGTAAACAACTGGATCGTGATTGTAGTGAGACGAAACAAACAGAGATAAACACTAGAACTGACAGTCACAGATCAATGCAATGCAGAAAAATAAATAACATCAGTATTTATAGTGGGTCCACTACCGCGAGGCAGTATACGTTCACTTGGAAAGAGGAGATTTTATTGATCACTGAAAGATTGGAGTTACAAGATTGATTCACTTTTGAAGGCAGATAAAATTTTTATAGAATTTCAGCTATCTAGGATGGCTACCGTTATTGTTCAGAAGCTTAACTATTTATGTAGAATGAAGAAATGAGGAGGGGTGGCTGTTATATAGCAGCCCTGGGGTTTGGTTCGGCATGCATCTGGTCCGGTACAATTTGGTTCGGCAGTCCTGGTTCGGCATGAATCACTTGGTATTTAGTTCGGAAAAGCGCCGAGCGATAAATTTGGACCGGTATCTCCAAACTAACGAACACTCTATATATAGAAATCAATATGTGTGGCTGTTTCGGTACTATCACTAGGGGTACTTGGTTCAAGATACGTTCACCATAGACCTCGATAGAACTTTGAATGGGTTACCCTAAGTGAAGGTTCAAATCCAAAAGATACCTATCATTTATGCATTTGTTTTCATGATGATGCAAAATTTGATCTTGAAACTACATTGGCTTGATCCTACTTGGGTATGTAGGTAGTCACTCTAGTGATGCAAACATATATTTTATTTATTTTACTTATTTTGAAAACGGGGGGAAATTGTTGGAAATTTTCAAAATTAGTTTTGGATTTGAGTTTGTTTTTGAAGAGGGAAGAAGTGGGAAGAAGATGGAAGAAGAGTGGTGGAATGTATAGTCTCACATCTAGGAAAATAAGAGATTATACTTAGTTAAATATAGGATTCTTTAAGGAAGGTTGGGCCCTTTGGGCACCCAAAGCTTTGCTTTGATGTGAGGAGGAAAGTTATGCATCAACACCACACGCGCGCCACCGCCGTCTATCCGACCGGACCGGGTCGGGTTCGGGTATAAAATGGCGAATTAATTTTTGTTTACAGACCGTATTCAGAATTTGAATTTGAACGGATAGATTTGGCGGGTCATTTAAATGAAGGGACACAACCGTTTAGTAACGGTTTCAAACCGTTGCAATAGACATGACTGTTTGTAACAGTTTTGGACTGTTGAAAATAATGTGATGCTTGACGAATGAACACTTCCTCACTACTATAAATAGTGACCTCCAGGAAGCATCAGACAATAACAATCTTCTATCTTAGTACCCTCTTCTTCCTCAGATCTGCGACGCACAGAAAGTGTTGTAGAACACTACCTTATCACCACAATGCCTGTTAGGTGTTGCAAACGTAGAAACGTTGCAGATCAATACTCTTCCTCTTCTTCATTCTATTCTTTACTAAATTGTATCATCAGAGATCAAATTTGAGTGTTCTTGGTCAGATCAAAATCGTACAAATTTTGAATCCGATTACGCTGGCTTTATTGAATGCTGAAGTCGATAGTTCGATAACCCGTTTGTACCTGTTGAGTTGAACTGTTATCTAAAAGAATCCACGCAGTAGATCCTTGAAGTCACAATTTCCAACATATTGCTCATCATTTTGTGTTTATACATGATAAACAAAGTCAATATGACATCATGCATATAAGAGGAAAAAATTTCAAAGTAAAACTTCATGTACGAGACTATGAACTGATCCAGTTTGATGTTGTAAGCAACGTCGTTTATTCAAGTTATTGTCAGTATGGTGAGATATAGTTCTAGTTATATCATTTGTTCATGGTGAGATACTGTTTATTCTAGTTATTCTACTTTTCTTCACTCTAAAATATGCTACATATATCTACATAAATACCCATTCTAGAAATGGTAGGTTGTATCTAATAGTTATGACAAAAAAGACATGCATTCGTTAATACCCAAACATCGGTTTGCTTTCACAGTGATAGTTCCGTTAATTCTCACTATATTTTTAGTTGTGTGTATATTTAAATGACATGCCTTTTTTATCCCTGGAATAATGCAGACAATGAGCATGATTGCAGTGTTGGCTTTGGGACAGGACATGACTGAAGGCAATTATTGCAAGCTGTAGAAGCCAGGCGATAAACATAAGGATAATTTCTCCAAAGTATTTCTTGCTGGGGTGAAAAATTACAGGTATTGTTTTCTGTCAAACTACGTTGCTGAAAGGCTCTGTCAAGAATCATATAAGCTTTGTCTACGAACCATCCACCCCTTTCCTTTTTTTTCCTTCCCTGTTGACTTGACTTGACATCTGAGATATAGTGATACTAACTTTAGATAGCGGATAAGCACCGTGAGCTTTTGCTTAGAAGCTTCAACATTTTGTGCTTTGTTTCACTTGTGATGTACCGTTATACTATTCAATTATTCAAAATGAATTTCGTTCAAAGCTAGGCGGTTAGCGTCTGAAATTTTAATGATACCAATCAAATCATTTTTATTTTTTATTTTGTTGAAAATTTCTTAATTTCCAACCTTTTGTTGTTACGTCAATAACCACTCGTACAGTGGTGAAATCTTTAGCAATGCGATCAAAGCATTGGGTTTGATACCATGAGGCACAAGTTGCCAATTTTTGGAAGAAAAAAAAAAGATTGCTATTACTTTTGCTGGCGTTTTCTTTGCAACTAAAGTTTGATTTTGTAAACTTTACAAACTACTTCTTGTTTCAAACCACTTTCCTCACTGATGATAACAGTATCAAACTATTTGGATTTGAAATCAAAAAAAAGATAAGAACATAATTTAACTATATCAAGTAGAGTTGAATTAACGTTTGCATGGACTATAACTATAGGGTATGCATGCCAACAGCAACATACACATATCTTGCTTTGGAGTAGACTGAATATAGATAACATCATTGCAGAACACCAGAATCACTTCAACGCGAGCCTCAATATTGCTGGAGCAATTGCAATAAGTTTTGGTTTGGCAAATTGCAAGAGGCTGTGGAGCACTTGCAATGATACCATCATCAACTAAAATACGTGCTTGAAAAGATGAAAAATGTAAGATAATATGATTATTATTGTATTTTACTCTAGGTTTCCTTTCAGTTTATCCGTTGATCTAGTGTGAATACTTCTTTGCATGATAGAATGATGTGATTATGTTTAATACTTTATAAATAGTGTGAATATATGAATTGTTTTAGTTTTTCTTGGAATGTGGATCTTTCTTGTTATTTTTTTATAAATGCTGATGATTTTGATTATTATTTGTACAATGTTAGCTTCAATTGTAAAAACCTACTGGTGCATGTATCAATATTTTAATTTTTCTCAATTTTTCATCTTTTTGTTACGATGGGCAAAAACAGTTTTATAATGCTTTATAACAATGGGAAAAAACATTACAGCCATCCAAAACAGTTGTGAAATGCTTTAACTCCATTGCAACTTCGCATATTACGACAAGTATCATTGTCTCAGTGGTTAAGTGATTCGACTTTGGTGCGAGAGCTTACAAGTTCGAAACTTGCGTAGCGTGATTCAAATATTCATTGACATGTTGTATCTAAGTACCGTTGAAAAAAACTTTACATGTTACGATGGTTTATGACCATTGTTATAGGTCTATTGCAACTAGCATTGCCAATTGCGAAATTGGTAATTTTTTAGTGAAAAGAACTACTGGCTATTTAAAGCACTCTATTCAACGAGTCATATGCAGATAAACAAGCAAGTTTGTAACAAAAGATATGTTTCATTTGGTTCAAAGAATGTGGAGGCAACACACTCGCTCTGCTAGGCTTATAATGATATTCCTATCATTATCTAGTTGAAAAGAAGAAAGGGAGAAGAAGAACCACGTCAGTGGAACACTTTAGAAGATCCAGCTTCAAATGCAAATATGAGCACCCCCGGCCCTCAAAACGATCAAGAACTTGTCGAAGAAAAGAGAGTGTGCTGCCGTTTGCGAATCCTTCCACATCGAATCTCGCAAAAGATCTTGACAAGCTCTTGGTCGACATCGCCAAGAGGATGATCGTGACTTTAGTTGTGGCATCGAAGGTGGAGGTGACTGTAATGACCCACACGTTAATGGGTCTGAATTTCGACTAAATCGAAACCTAAGTTCATTAGTGTACGGAGCTTTGGTTTTGATAGCCTGTAATAAACATGAGCATATCAGAGAGCGATCAATATAAGTTCACAGCGGAATAGAAAAATATAATATAACAGATATACTGACTAAGGCTACTATCTTGGAATCAATATTATTCTTTGGATATCTAGTTGCCTTGTCAGTGCCAAGTATAAAAGAGAAGACTCCACCATCTGCAATTCCTAACTTGTACCAGTAGCACGTCCCTCTAAATCTATCATGTGGGTTGTAATGAGAAGAGGGTCAGAACAACATTCTGGTGACTGGAAAATTTACACATTTTACCAATAACATTAATTTATGTCGATTGATTTTCATTTAAATGGTATGTCTATTATTTACAGCTGATCCATTCAATCCTATATGCGCATACGATATGTCCAATCTTCTCTGAGGTATAACTATATGTACGCCTATATACATATATACCACTTGCCTAATGAAAACCCCGACCACTTAATACTCCTTAAATATGGAGGTCGCAAATCCAATGTACATTTAATACCTTAACCCCGAAGCGGACCCTTTGCAACGTAATCGCTAGCCAATTGGTTCTAGCTACAAAGACCGATGACCCCTAGATACGGCTTTATAATATTATTATCATATGACTAACGTATCTTAAAGACTCATTTAAGGCTTAACTAGCTCACCTCCAACAAAAAAATAACTAATTAATTAAACTTTGAGGTCCTTTTGTATCCCATATTGATTCTAGACTAGTGCGAAGCGAAATTCATCAGGGCATAATCTGAGTCTTTATTATCGGCTACTCGAGATCGCTGGTGGTCATAGCCTATATGTCAGCCTTACTTTAAATATCAATTCAATAACAATACTGACATAGCTCGCTGACCTTCCAAGTCGAAATCCCATTTAGATAACCTATTGTAAGTCAAGAAAAATTCTCATTTCAGTTACTTAATACCTCTTATCAAAAATGAAGCGGACCCCATTTTCCTAAAAAGCACTTAGCCATTTGATACTTCAAATCCAAGACCAACCCTTAGCATATTTCCCAACCTATAAACAACCATGTATCCCTTTTTCACGGGTCCTTCGGTTGTGTAACCCCCCCGCTTTAAATTACAATTATATATGCAAATAATTTAATTAAGTTATATACGTTTGGAATTTTAAAATAAAGAAATGTTTGTAAATGGGGCAACTAATTAATATCATTTTGAATACATATATATTTTTGTAACAAATAAATTAGTGAGAGAAATTATATAAAATCAATTAATAGGGAAGATTAATTGACGATGTGTGTTTAAAAGGGAAATTAATATTCAATTAATTAGTAGAGGTGATTAATTGACAGAAACTGACAAGAAATGGAACAGTATTGTAGCAACTAATTGATATGATTAGAAACATATATGTTAGTGTAAGAGAATAAAATAGAGGAAGATTAATTTATGCAAGTAATCAATTGTCAATTAATAAACATGGAGACTTATGGTAACATATATAATTAAGATTGCGATTCAAAATTCAATTGTAGCATATATGCATGCAATAGTTATGAATAAAATAAATTAATATGCATATATGTTACGAATTAATGTACTGCATATTAATTTGGTAAGAAATCATAGTGAAGGCAGGGTTTAATTGGATAGTAAATTAATTCTAGGTATATATGAAATCTATTAATTGGTTAATTAATAGGGGAATCCTATTTAAAAGAAACGTCACATTTAAAAATATATGTTTCCATTGATTGCGAGAGAGAAGGGGAAAGTGATTAATGGAAAGATTGTTGGAGAATCAATTTGAAATAGAAACGAACGCAGAAGAAAACATATTAATTTAATGTCCATAGATTGAGTGTACGCTTTAGATTTTAGGGTTTTATATCTAATGGTTAGCACTGCCATTTTTCTATCTCTTCTATACTTTCTTAATAACAAAATTTTAGATCTAATTCACACAAATTTAGATCTAAATAGAAAGAGACAAAAATTAATTAGGGAATTAAGAATTGGTTCAAATTCAAAGGTTGTGTCAAAGGTCAAACTCTATATCTGAGTTTTATTTGCTATTTCTAATCCAAATCTCTTCATTTCTCTTTCAAATATTATAAACCTGTAAATATATCGTTTGTAATTCCAGTTAGGAATTACAATGGAGGTGAATATAGATGTTAGGGACAGATCTGAAATAAAAACAGAGAGATTTAGAAAGCTAGTAATGTGAGTGGATTTAATTACATCTTTTACATTTACGATATATTATCGTTAAGTTTCCTTTAATAATTTTATTCAATATTTCAGTAATTAATTCTGTTAATTAGTTATGCTGAACTGTAAGAAATTTACAGTTATTTACATCTAATTTGTAGTTATAATTTAGCCTAAGTGCTAGTTTCCTTTTATCCTCTTTGTACGCAAATAATATGGTTAAGAAGAAAATTTGTGATTATGGATTAAATGGAAAAATACTAGATTAGATGTAAAATAAGAAAAGTTGGAATAAAGCTAGATAAATGGAATTATGCAATAAATTACGCTAAAACGAGAATAATAAATTAATCTAATAACTTGATTTGGAAGTAAATAGATTAATTGGTTGGTTTAGAAAATATGATACATTTCTGTAATTTAATATTTAAAAGATAATGATAAATGTAACTCCAAAAATAAAAGAAAGAAAAAAGGAACTAGTGTAAAATTGAGAAACCACTGTATTTTACACTATTTCAAGATAATAAAAGAAATACCTTGCAGTTACCAATTATTGTTTATAGTATTATTTAGTATTGAATTATGGAAATAAATTTTAGTATAGCTTTCACGACCAACCAAATAAAATAGAATTACTTCCTAGAATAAAAGAAATTAAAGTAGAGTATGAAATGAATCAAATAAATTATTAGATAAGAAATTAAGGCTGTGTACAATAAACGAACCTAGGCCTATATTTACCGCACAGACTATAGAAAAGGACAGTTATTATGATAAGTTAGTTATATAATAAAAGAGAATTTAAAAGAATTCTATATCGTAATAAAAGAAGACAGAGTAGAACAGAAAAGAAACACTTGTAATTATATACAGATTTTAAAGGAAATAAACATAAATTATGATTAAGTAAAAGAACAGAAAGACTTAATTGGGAACTTAGAATAAATAAGCAATGATAGCAAAGATAAATAGTAAAAGATTATTTTAGATTTCTATTAAATTAATAAGCAAATAGAACAAAAGATGCTTATTTAATAAACTTAAGACTTAAATTAAGTTAATAAGCAAGAAGTAGAAATACCAATAGCATTTCCTATTAGATGAATGGTGGTCTCACAATAGGCAGAAGCGAGACGAGGTTGAAAACAGGTTTGTTTGGAATAATTATGAATCGGGAATAAGTAAATGTGTTATAACTCACTTAAAGTTGAATGCAAACGGTGTTTGTGTCAGTTAGAAACAAATGGAACTAGTTTGGATACCAAAAAAATTTGTTATGAAGTTATTTATATTGCATTGTTTATGTTTTGGATGTGTTGTAGTTGATTAAATGAATGCAATGTTATGAATTTCCATAAATATGTTACTAATGTTTATAAACTGAGTAAGTACAGGTACCGGAAGATTGTATAGCGGGATTTTGGGCGCGCTAATGCTAAAATTAAATAAATCGCTTGCTTAAAATGCTAAATAAGGTACGCCTACGCAATACCAACTAGGAAATATGAACTGTTTTTAGTTTTCCGACCGTGTGGGTCGATGTATATATATTTATATCTATTGTCAAATTGCAAAAGCTCCTCCGTACAAAGGGGACTCTGCCAAAATTTTTCAGAAATTTTGGAGTTAGAAATTTTTGGAAATTTTGTTAAGGACAAATGTTTTCAAATGGAAAATTTAAATAAGTTAGTGAATGAAACTAATTTAAAATTTAGACGTGATTTTGATATAAATGAAAATTAGAATTTGAATATTTAGAGTTATGGATAAATTAAATTCATATGGAAATGAAAGAATAAATTGAATAAGGATGAATACAAACTAAAGTGATAAGATGAAAGTAGATATAAGAAACACATAAGATTTCTATACTAACTTAAGTAAGGAATGATACATTCTCAATCGAGAATTGATATGTCAAATATAAGCTAAATAAATATTTGAATGAATAGATATGGACATTTGTAAGGATGTCGATAAAATGTTTTGTATATTGTGATTGGATATATTGTTGTGTAAGATATGCAGGTAATATAAAGGTAAAGAGAATTGAGTTTGGTTTCAAAAAGATAAAATTGAAATACTCGACAAAAAGGTATGTGTTTAAGTTTATATATGGAAATTGATTGGGATTTTGATTGAGCCGCTTGGCTTTTTGTTTTCTTTTGGGTTTTGAGAGGCCGTAGAGCCATTTTGTAGTTGTACCGAGCTAGCCGCGCAAAGGGGACGCTGGCAAAAATTTTCGGAAATTTAGGGTGTTAGAAAAATTTTGAGAAATTTTGATTAGTCAAATTTTGAGTTTAAATTGAAACATGAATAGTTAAGCATATAGTATAGTTGGATACTAGGGAAAAAGTTTAGAAAGTTATTAAGAAGGGTAATGCATCTTTTATTAAAAAGATAGTGGTAGGATGTTGCATTATTGATTGTAAAGTTATAATAACGGGTATATGACCATTCTTCCTAACTAGTAATTTCGGGGACGAAATTCTTTTAAGGGGGGAGGAATGTAACGACCCGGCTTTTTTCAACAGCTAATTTGTGACATTTAAAATGAATTTAAATAATTAATTTGAAATATAAATTGTTTTCAATATGAAAAGTTTGATTATATTTAATAAAGGAGATTCAAAATTTAAATATAACGATTAATTGAATAAATTAAATAACAATTGACAATTGGGTAAATTATTTAAATTTGGAATTGTAAGCTTGTTAGAAATATTTTAACGGCTTATAAATTTATATTGATAATACTGGAAATAATAAATTGATTAAAAATTAATTTAACTGTCGTTTGTTCAATTTTCAATTTACATTGTTTACTTTGACGATTGAAAATAACCTTCCGAGGCACAGTCTCGGAATTCAACGAAACCAGTACCGTTGGATCCGTAATATTGAATTATTGCCGGATTTCAAATTTCGTACTTTTTGGAGTGACCGTGTGATTGCACGATAAGAATACGCGCTATAATTTTTAATTGAATTCGAGAAGTTTTTTTTAAAATATAACGTTTAAAATAAAATAATTTACATAGCTTTCTCAACACACTATTGTTCATCTTCCTGAATACGCCTCCTTCCCTCATAAAAGTCGCGTCTCTTTCCTTTTCATTTTATTTCTCCAGATTGCAAACCAGAGCATATATTCATGCCGATCAATTTCCTTCATCTTAAAATCGTGAAGCCATCCTCATTCCTTCATTTGTGAAACCCCTTATATTGGTTCGATCAGCTTCTCCTTTTCCCCCTTCTTCTCTTTCTTCTGCCAATTTCACGACATTTTTTTAAAAAAAAAAAAAATTTCAATCAAACGATTCAGAATCGTGATGGGGGCAAGGCCGCGTGCGCACGTCGCACTCAGGAGGATTGCTCGAGCTTTGGTTTTGAAGAGGGTTCGCAAGCCCTATTCGCGTTGCCTGAGCCGTGGACTTGGCTCGTACAATCACGCGAAGAGGAGTCTCTAGCTTTGGCGAACGACAGCGCGAGATGGAGGGAGTCGTTGTGGCGTTCGATCCTGAGGCTATCGACAGTCCTAGCTTAGGTAACGACATGCCCTAGCTCATTGGAAGAAGGGAAAGGGGTCGTTCGACGAGGGGGGTGTAGACTGTTGTGTGGTGGAGACGAATTCGACTTTGATGATTATCAGTGGTGTGTGTTAGATGTTGTGGGTGAATCTGGAGTTGGGTTTGAAGAAGGTGGGATTTCTCTGGTAATCGTTTAGCCTTATTTTTTTTTCTCTTCTGCTTATCTAATTTTAGTTGAGGAAGATCTGCAAAGTATAAAAACAGTTAATGTTTGTAGTAAGAATATAGGATTTGTTTTTAATTAGGTGTATGTGTATATAAAGGTTAAAGAAATTAGATTTGCAGTAAAGTGTAAAGTGTATATGGACTGTCCATTTTTTTGTTTTAATTAATTTAAATTTAATAGGATATACAGATTTAAATCTATATGTAAAGTTAAAACATAAAACTTTTGGAAACATACAGATATGCATATATAGTTAAATTCAAAAAAAAATTGTTGACTAATTCAAATATTTATAAATTGTATTAGTATTTTATCCTATTAGTATTTCTAGAAGAAATGAGTTGATGATTAAACTATTTTAATTAAGTTATTCAAGTACGGGGTTACCAAGGATAATTTGTTAAAGAAATTTTGGTTTAAAAATATAAAATTAAATTATAAGTTAAATTAAATAAGTAAATGTTAGTCAATTATTAGATTAATTCAAGTATTAATAAAAACATCTAATGTTTGTTCAAGGTCTGGAAATCATGGAAAATAAGTCGGGATGGTTTGGATTGCAAATCTATATGCAAAGGTGAGTTAATCTCACTCAGTTAAGTTTAAAATTTGAATGGTTGAATTTAAATTTAATTTTTGAATTGCTTGAATGATGATTGAAGTAGTGAATAATTAAATAAACTTTTTACCATATACTGCAATATTTCACATCGAAGTGAAATTGATATTTTATTGTGCTAACATCTGTGGATGCAGGGAAACAGGTTGGAGGAATCCAGCAGGATTCCTCAAAACTATTTATTTTATTTCGTATATATGCTGTTCTGTGACAGGATGTTATATTGAGTTGAGTGGTTTTATAGTTAATTAAATTATCAACTGTTGAATATCCGAGAAGTTGCAAAATTTGAAATTTCTATTATCGTTGATAAATTAATTTGAAGAAGTTAAATAAAACTCAAATAGAAAATATTTATTTGAAATTTGAATCTACTTTAATTGAGAATGAAGAAAAAAAAATAAAAGTATATTTTCTACTTCAGTTAAACCTTAATGTGATAAAGTTGAGTTTGGAAAAATTAAATTATAAATTTATACTTGAAGGAATATTGTAATCGATTAGTGAATTAAAGAAAATGGAATTATATTAAGAAATGGAAATGGAGGTCTATTAAGGAAATAAAAAGAAATATTAATAAGAAAGAAAAGAAAATTTATTAAGAAATAAAGAAGATTCTATTAAGAATTACGAATAAGAAATTCTATTAAGAGTCAAAAGAAAATTTTATTTAATAATGAATGGAACTTATTAAATGGGACAATATGGAACTTTATAGGAAGAAATAAATTATAAAGATGAGTTTTTTTCAAAACAATCTGAATAAATGAAATCCAAGGAGATTTTATAAATTCATGAATGGAATTTATAATGAGATATGAAATTTGTTGGATGGAAATAGTAAGTTATTTCCAAAGGTGAATGTGGACAAGAGGCATTTATAAATGGATATTGGATTTTCCAAAATTATAATTTATTTTAAAAGGAATATTTTAAATTACTATATTATACAAATCTTTTTATAAATTATTATTTGAATGTAAAATATTTTCGAATTAGTTATTTTGAAGGTTTAGCTATTGTTTATTATAAACTCTAAGTTTTCTAAAACCAGCTTTGAAACTTATAAATAACTAGATATAAATTTTAATATTTAACATACTTCTTATTTTATAAATCTATATGTTTTCAAAATGTTTTTTTTTAAAAATCCAATTAAAATCCTCTTGTGATGGTAAACAAATTAATTTAAATGGGATAAGATTTAGGAGAAATCTTATTAAATGGAGAAAGTGAATTTGAGAAATTATAAGGAAATTGGGAAGAAATGAGAAAATAGAAATATTTTCAAAGGATAAATCAATTGTGAGTGAGTATAAGAAATCAGTTAAATGATTTCATGGAAATAAAAGGACTTTGAAAATTTATTTCAAATGGATTAAAATGAGAATTATATCTGAATGATATTTGAGATAAATAATTTATGGAAATTATTTGATGGTTGCTTGTGTGTGATTAATTGATAGTTAAATAACCGACTATCAATATTGGACAATGCGCTAATCGTTTCGAAGAGTCCGGGATCGGATTTAATTATCCGAAAACCACTTCGATCCGGTTTGAACGATACGAATGAAGACTGTGAAGAGTTGAAGACGGTGATTCGGTTTGTCCAGACCCAGGGCAACTTGTATGGATTGAATGCTTTCAGAACATCGTCAGGTGGACGATGAGCATTCTAAGTGATACGTTCTTGAAAGGTAACGTTTAACCTCAAGCCTCATCAACCGGGAATGGCTAAAACAGGGGAGGTGCAGCAAGACTTCGTGGGTAGCCCCCACTGGAGAGTGAGGTTTCCCTTGTCTAGATGTCCCTTTTATTCGGCTTAGTGGGCGGTTGGTCGCGCCAACTGCGGGGTGATCTTGCTTGGGACTGTTCAGTAAGGAATGGTTCCGGTCTTGTGTTGCAGGGGAGTTAGGGTGGCTCCTCGGTACTCTGATCTAGACCAGGTACTGTGACGGGCGGTACCCCAGTAGCCCTGCCATTGTATGGGATCCAAACTCCAATAAGCGCCTGTACGGTTTTGATTGTGCCCAACTATTGCTGAAACGTGAGATGCAAGCATTTCAACTAGATTCTATTTACTTTCTATAGACACTATAATAATATCAGAGAACTTTCATAAAAATTGTTTTAGCTATCGTAAGGTAAAAACCCGACATGTTTATTTGTGGCGTGGTCTTACGAGATGCTTTTATTTTCAAAAGATTTTTTTTCAAACTTTAATAATCCAATTGGGTGTGATTTTCTCACGCTGGTTTTCCAGACTGACTCGGGTGTTGTTTTATATGATGCTCGGGTCAGACCGAGTTAAACAGGTTCAGGTTTTATACTGGAGCTCAGGAGACGACCTGATGACAGAGGGTATTTACGTATTTGCCTATTATCTCCGCTGTGTATGGATATGTATGACTGATTGATGTACTCTGATGATGGTATGTATGTATATGTATACAATACAGATTTCGTGTATTTAAACCGTATTCTATATATTATATTTTATTCCCCTGCGATGTGAGATTCTGATGTTGTTTTTCTTCTTCTTCTTCTATCCCTTTCTTCTTTTCATAACTATCTGGAGTTTTCGGGTTCGAAAATTTCCGGGTTGTTACAGCAAGAATATGCTAATTATGGTAAATAAGTAGCCAACAGAACAAGAAAAGTAAACTAAACGCAAATTAAAAGATTAGAATTAGGGTCTAATAAAAGAATTGAGATGCATTTGGAGCAGTCCAAAGGATGAAGCGCCTAACAAAGCAGTTCATCATGGATTTTACAAATGGGGAAGCACATCCAACTTAATATTTTTGGGCTTCAAGAAAGTACGAGACTTCAACGGGACGTGAGGATACTCTACGATGCCCCTTTGGGTAGGACTAACGAAGCTGCACCTCTTGAGGCAGGTCTATAGGTGTTCCATCAAGAGAGTATGCCTTGACTACATTTGCATTGTAGGCCTAACGAAGTAGACCTTTGTAGGCAGTCAGAAGGGCTTGGTACTCAGAGTGGGGTATTCGTCTGTCCAATACTTGTAAGTAAGTTTAAGGATAGTCGCATGCGGATATCGGCCAACATCAAGACCAAGAGCGATTTTAGGAAAGACCAGAGTTAAACCAATAAACCAATGATTCTTTCACTATCAAGATATTGGATGGGGGACACCGCCAATTGGATGTTAGATTGTTTGCAGTAGGGCATTACCACTTAACTCTTTGGAGGTCTTTTGATTTAGTTGAGGGGTGGCTGTTGGGGTCATAGCCACGACGAGAAAAGAGACAGACCGACTAGAATATTTGTATTGTAGATCTAACGAAGCAGTCCTTCACAGGTATAGAAAATCTCCGACTGAATTCCGAACAAGGTAGACTTTGTTGGCAGGATTAAGATAGTAGACAGAATGATTACTTTGTCCTCAATTTATGCACTGGGTGGTACATTGTGGATGTCCGAGCACTGGCTTGGGTTTTAGTATTTTTGTGAAATTTTCAAACTACTGGAATTCGGGTTGTTACATTTGGCATTAGAGCCTAGGTTTTGGATTCCTAGGTACATAGTGAGTGAACATATTTGTATTTTTGAATAAAATATAAATATATTATGTACTAAGATCCAAATAGTTCCTAACCATAGATTTTAACATATGGAAAGTTTTTAGAAGTATATTTATGCATGGTTTGCTAGTTGGGTTTGGGATCACCCAAGTATGTAAAGCCCTATGTTATTACCGAATTATAGCACACAAATAAACCATGTTTTGAGAGAAGTTTGGTATCCATATGTTATAGAAAGTGGAGAAGCTCCCTTGGGAGAGTGTTTTTATTTTAAAAGAAATAAGAGGTTTTAGTAAGAAGAAAATCCACTTTATGTCTAGCCCAATTTGAAATTGAAAAGTTGAAAAATATAATTGCTAATATATTTGAGGAAGTAAATATTGGGTTTTTGAAAAAAAAGTGGTATGAAATTTAAATTGGTTTTATATGTTGTAAATTTTGTTAAAAGTGAAATTATTTTTGAAGAATTATAGAGCATGTATAGCTCGCTGGTTTCTTGTAGGTGAACAAAGATTTTAAATATAAAAACCTAAAGTGTGTTAAGTATCGAAAACATAGGTTACAAAAAGGATTACTGTCCTAACTTTTAAATCAACTAAAAATGAGACCTTTGCTTCGTTTAAAATTACAGATAATCATCCATTTTCTTTTATTGAAATAGACAACGCAAGCTATGGGGAATAACATTTGTACTTTACACATCCCTTTCATTTTTGGTATATTCCTTATTATTTCAAATGGTGCACTTTTTAGGCATTTGTGGAATTGGATAATTTACGAAAATTACAGAGAAAGAGATAAAACTAAATTGTACCCCGCTCCCAATAAATTAAAACATCTAAATTCACATCCCAAGTCAAATTTGGGCAAACTAAACTAATACCAACGTTTTACAACCCAACCATAAATTTGGAATAAACTTTACAACTTTATCAATATTCAACTTTAACAAATTTAGGGACTAATTTCTAAATTTTCAGATTATGCTGTAGATATCGTTCATATTCCAATTACCTATCTTATAGAATATGTAGGTGATATTCTTATACGTTCGCTTCGGGCCTACAACTCATCAGATGTTATATAGGCATAGTAATTAAATAAAATTCAACGGTATAAATTTCAATGTTATAAATAAATTATATAATTTCTCACTCACCTTTCAAGCTTTCTAAATCTCCAAGTCTGAATTCATCCCTTTAACTTGACTTCTTTTCCTTTCCTTCAAAAAGAATATGATATAAATTTATACATACCATTAGAATTACAGATCTAAGAAGATATTTGAGATTAAGAGGAATGTATATTTTAATTATGAAATTTACCCTTTTCTGCAGTATCGATTCGCTTCTCCTCTTCAATTTTCTGCCTTTCTCCCATTATATATATATTACATAATATAATATTTTATAATTTTAATAGAAATAGCAGAGAAAGAAAATGGTAGTGCTTTGCTGTTTTGATCAAAAAATATAAGAAGAGAAGTGAGGTGTTAAACATGTATTTATAGGCGCTCGAATCAACTGTATCCGTTAGATTTTTAAAATAAAAAAATCTGAGCCGTTCATCCAAGGTTTAACTCTAGCCGCTACCTTCATCACCTGTTGACCGCTCCGTACAAGTTGTTGATTGCTAGTAATCGACTGCCCAAGTAAGTGGTCGATTGGTGGGGTCCACGCTATTAATGTTTTTGATTTCCTTTTTCTCATTTAAATTATTTCCGTTTTGAATATTTCAAACACTAATAGTTTCTTCATTTGAGCTCTGATTGCAAAACTCCAAATATGAAAGTTGCTCAGAAAATCCCCACAAACACAATAGTGCTAGTTTCGTGGTGGAATTCTGAAATTTTCTCAAATTCCTTTTTTTAAGTCTTAATGATTATATATTATTTACCATTAGTTTTGCGGGTGTTACAAAGACAGCTACTACTCTTTCCAGCAAGGCACCAAAGCGTCCAAGCCGACCTAGGTTTAGAACTGCAAGACCAAGATGAAGAAGAAATCCTCCATCCCCAACTGGCCTATTAGCATAACAACGATGGTCAATCACCATTGGAGCCATGGCCAGTAGGCACAAGCCCAAGCCAAGCGAAGATCTTCCTCGAGAGGGAGGTTCCATATGATTGTTTGAAATACAATCAACAAGTGGCAGTTCGGCACCGAGAAAGCTTTCTCATTTCTTAAGATGCCAAACAAGTTTGATGAAAGGACATACACACAAAGAAGTTTGGAAAGGAAATATATAATGAAGCTAATTGCTTATTATCAATGAATAAGTGCAAAAGATTCATAGGCTATGAAGAATTTTCGTTTGGAAAGATTTTGGAATACGAGAAAGATGAGAAGGGGTATTTATATACCCACGCCTTAAATCGTGTGCATTGTTTCGAAAGGAAAAAAGAATCACAACCATTAAGAAGAGATTGAGATAATGCCAACTTATGCATATAGGAGATACAACACAGCTCTGCAACATTTGGAAAAACGAACCGTCACAACCAATAACACGAAACCACATGGAAAGCACATTAAATGCTTTGTAGGGCCGTCAATTGGTAGGATTTTCATCATTTGACAGGGCTATACCCTCTCGCGGATATGGACTTGGGAGAAAAATGTTGCTCAATTTTTTCGCAAGTAATTAGTAGGTCAGTTTAAAGTAGTCTAACCTAGTCAAAACCTGTTCAACTACTTTACGACTAGCCGGCATAAGCCAACCCAAGTCCATGATGGTCTCAAACCATCCCTTATATCCAGCAAGGCACCATGATGAGGCATGATCGCCTTGTCTTTAAGCGCCTATCACATGTAAGAAAGGTTTGGGCCTGACCCATCATCATGACTATCGACTTTCCTATGTCAATCTACTTCCAGCACAATTCCAGGTCAGCATGTTAGCCCGACGTCACTCTAATTGATGGCCAGCACCTCTGTAAAGACCCGAAATTTTGAAGGCTTTATATTTAAATATCAAAATTATTTAAATAATTGAATCTTGGATTTAATGTAATAAAATTGACTTAATAAGCTTATTTAAATTCTTTTTTAAGAATATGCGAAATTATCATTTTGTTGGACAGTCTTGGATTTTGATGAAATCAGTGTTTTTTATTCCGGAATAATGAGTTGTTATAGGCCTATGAGTTTCGTAACGATCGAATGTGATGTATGGTTGTGTGAGCTCGATTAATTAAGAGGATTAAAATATAATATATATTTTCCTATATAAGAACCTCAACACTTAAATCCTCTTCATTTTTCCGCCTCAAAATCAGCTGCCACCATTTTCTCCATTCAATTAATTAAATCCAAAGCCAAAGGCCACAAAATTCAACGATTTCGGATTTGTTGAAATCATGTGAGTGTGTGCTTCAAATCTATGTAAGGTTTGTAGGGTGTGGTGACTGTTAGTGATGTTCGAGTTTTGATGGCCAACTAAGGCTGAGGCAGGGAGGTGATGAAGGAGGATTTAGGTGAATTGGAGCACTTGGTTGGTTTCTCTTGGCGGCAAGCTTCTTCCAACATCAGCCAAATCTAGTCCGATCATGCCTAGCAGATCACGACTTTTCATTTGTCTCATACTGGGGTTGGGGCCATGATGTAACAGGGGATATCGTAGAGGAAATAGATGGCACGGTTGAGCTCGTGGCGGTGTAAGGAGTGTTTTGGCAAAGGTCAGTGGTGCTTTGGTGTGGCAAGGCAAATCATGACCTGGGGATGGTCGAATTAGGGCAACGATCAGAATTCGGAAGAGTTGATCTAGCTCCAGGTAGTTGCATAAGGGAAATTGCATTTGAGCAGAGCGATGTGATGGCACTATCCCTTCATCGAACGTTGGACCGGATAGGGAGATTGGGGAAAGGAGCATGCACGGCTTAGGTGTGTATCAGCTTGCATGTACAGGAAGTGTATTAAGAAGGGTGAAGATGGATTTAGTGGGCAAGTGAAGGGATTAGTGATTAAAGTAAATTAATTAATTAAGTTTTAATCTCAATTTCTTATGAAATCGATAACTTATGCATAGAAGGTCCAATCCAGACGTCATTTTAGCCGTTGCACTCATAGTTAGATTCTCTACGCCTTGGATTGGTTTAGGCTTGGGTGAGTGTAACGGTCCGTTATTTCTCAACTTCAAAAGTAAGATATTTTATTAATTTTAAATTTAAAAAGGTTTAGAACTTAAGTAAATATGTTGTAAATAATGAATAAGGATGGAAAAATTATTTATCTTATACTTAATAGTGGAAAAATAAAGATTTTGGATTTTTATCACAAAATGGCCAAAAGTTAAGTTTTGTTAAAAATGAATAAATGCTTAAATAAATAGTTTTAAATATTTATTTGAAAGGTAAAATTATATCAAAATCACTTAATAATGATAATATAAGTATGATAAAGTTTGGAAAATACACCTATGATCGTTTTACAAAATATTTTAACTTTGTTACATTTTGTCAAGTGCAATGTCGTATTTCAATAAATTGATATTAGCACTAATGATATTGGGTTTTAACCAAAGTCGACTTGTTTTTATTTATTAAATGTAATAGGAAGTTCATTTTCTAAGTTTGTTTATATAAATGAAAGATTAAACGGAAACGTTAAATTTTGACTGTAAAATATATCAATAAAAACATTGTTTTTGACTAAAATAAGTTGTCGCTACATTGTTGCAACATGATATGTTGCCTAATACACATATATACATACGTATACATTTAAAATGTATAAATACATATACATTTACCATATAAAACATGAATTCATTTTGATTTAAATTGAGTTTAATAAAAACATGATTCGACAATTTTAAATTTAAATAAAACTTTACAAACATCATCATATCATTTATATCATATCTCCTTAATGGATGTTATGTGTTTACATGGAAACCATGCAAATTTATATCTTTAAATATTAGTAAGTAATAAAATAGTGACATCTCTTATTACTAAACATATACACTTCTTATAACATCATTCCTAACATTAAATGCACATCCTAATATGTTAACAAGTGTTATGCAAATCAAATCAAGAAAAAGTCTTCTTTTTAAAATACAAAATTTAAGAGAAAAAAGTAATCACTCTATAAATACACATCACATTAATGTGCTATCATATCCTTCTGTAAATACATGTACTTAAGGGTTTAATCAAGGATTTAAAAATGGAAATAAAATACAAAAGTAGAGAAGGCTAAAATGGTCATTAGCCAAGGAAGCTTCATGTATAAATAGAGGTCATAACCTTCACTTCCTCACAACAATTCACTTCCCATTTCTACCATTTTTTTCACTTCCTTAAAGCTCTTCTCCTTTATTATCTTCCTCCACCTCCAACAACCCTCCATCCAAACCCACACCTGAACCCTACAGTTACACACACCCCCCCCCCCCCCTTCACGGTCAAGTACCCTTCCACCAACCCATACCCACCCCCCTAGCCTCACACCCGAGCCGTACCCTCCTCCTAGGCTACACACCTCCCTAGCAGAGCATACACCCCCTCTCAAAGCTCACACACACAAAAAAAGTGTGATGTCCCGGAAATTTAGGCAATAATTACTTAATAATTTCTTTAATAATTATTTTAAAATGTGAAATATTGATTTAATAATTTAATTCAAACAGGAATTCTCTTTTGAAAATTAATAATTATTTAATTAGTCAAATGATATTCTTTTCAAAATTTAAAAATATTTAAATGATAAATTTATCTTTCTAAGCTGATTTAAAAATATTTTATTTATAATGTATAAATGTTTATACATTGTAAATAGAGGATTTGGTTTTAATTTTAATTTATATTAAATAAAGGATATTTTCTAATTATTATATATAAATGTATAAATTGTAAATTGATTAATTTGATTTAAATTAATTTAAAATAATATTGTAAACTTTTCAAAGGTTTGTTTTAAAAATCTTTCTTATATCTTTATAGTAATGTAAGTAAGTATTTATTTTATAAAAAATAAATATAGTTTAAATTTTGTTTTATAATAAAAGTTTGTTTTGTTTTATTTTAAAATATGTTTTTCTTTGAAATAAGATTTAGATTATTCTTGTTAATGTATAACATTTGGTTAGACAACTCTTAAATAAAATTTAATTCAACACTTCTTTTCTTTTGAAATTTAGTTTTATAAAGAATATTATTTTAAAAATAATCAAACAAACATTAAAATAAATGTTATAAGAAGTTATAGATAAACATGTAATTATTTCAAGGCTAATGTTAACAAATCATTTTAAACTTGCTAAAAACAAATTAGAAATGGGTTAAGATAAATTCAGATACATTTATAAATTTGGAAATTGCTTTTAAATATTGAAATATACATGTGTTAGTCATTTAACTAATAAAATGGACACTTGTAAATTTATCTGTACCTAAACATAACAAGTGGCATGTTGTTTATTTTTGAAATTCATTCTTTTAAATAAGAAAATATAACAAATGTTTTTCTTTGTTCAAACCTTTTTCTCAAATGAAACCTGAAATCAGATTTGAGTAAAATCAAAACTCAAAACAAATGCATGTTAAAATTTCTACAAAGCATGTTAAAATCTGCAAATCAATTTCTGCATACGACTACAAGATAAAAACAACTTTAAATCTGCAATCAATCTCTGCAAATCTGAGCAATGAAGAATGGAGTCTGCATGCATGTTCAACAAATTACATCATCAAGTTAAAGCAAATTCAATTAGCTAATGGAAACCCAGATTTCAAAAGCAGCTTCAATTTCATCATGCAGTTTCAACTGGGTCCTAGAAATGGATAATCTGCACCTAAGATTTTTCTCTGCATCTTCATTTAAAAGGTGAGTAAGCTTCTCTGTTTTAAAAACAGTTTTTCTTTATAAACTAAAGCTAAACATGATCTACAGAACTCAGATCCTAATTTATAAAAAAAATCAAAATCTGTTATAGATAAAATTGCGCTGTTTTCTGTTTGAAGAAAAAAATGAAATGAGTAACATAACCAAGTAAAAACCTATGATATCTGTGCATATGAATCAGTAGAAAGAATATGATGTGATGATTGTATGATGATAACTGTTCTGTGAAAACATATATGAATGTGTTTATATGTTGCTGTTGCCTGTAGCTACATATCTTTGTAAATTAAGATTTTCTTTTACAGAAATTCTTTATCACTTGAATTGATTCCAGTTAGTAATTTTTGTGTAATAAGATATGTTTGTTTGGTATAACTTAGATTTATAAATTTTAAGTTAGTTTAATAAATCTGTAGCCTCTGTAAACTAAAATCAGTCATCATTATAATAAAACAAATATCAGACATCATAAATTATTAGAACAAGTGTATAAATTAGAATACATGTTTGAAATTAGGAATTAAAAAAAATATTACAGTTTTAAATAAACTGTTAGGGGAAAGGCATTTCTTTTTTAAAACAGAAATAGGAAAATTTGAAAATATATGTAGGCTAGTGAATTTGGGGGTTAAGATGCCTACTGTAGTGGAGTTTTGATGTAAGAATGTTAGAGGAATGTAGTGATATTTGATCAGCGAGAGAGAGAAGAGAGGGATTGGGTTTTTCAGGTTTCAAAACTTAGTATTGCAGTGATGAAGTTTGGGATTCTGCACATGTTTTCTGCAGCATCGAATAGGAGTGGGGTTTGTTGAGGTTGCAGAAGGGTTGTTGATGGAGCTATAGCCGGAGTTGTAAGTGGTCTGGTGATCGGTGATTTGATTGCAAGATGATTGTGACGCCTCACCTCTATACCCACGCTAGCCAAGAACACTCCGGAGTAGTGCTGTCAACTAGCACGGAGAATAAGGCTGTTGAGGAGCGACCATCCATGTAATTGCTTATCACACGGTGGCTATAAAAAAATCTTCGGAAACAAACATAGAAATAATCATATCACAAATCAGTCACAGATATCCATATCACAAATGCGGAAGAAGATATGAATATATAACTAACACATGAAAGTGTACATCAGAGTAGTGGTCAGTAAGATCCACGATAATACAAAAGAATAGCAACACGTGCTATACAAAAGAATACAACTATGAGTCTATATCTCAAGTGTATACAACAAAAAAACTGCTAATCTAAACAGTTAGCCAAAAGTCAGAGTAATGAATCCCTGGGAAGAAGTCAAGCAGAAGCACCTGTAACATCTCGGTCTGACCCGGGTATTATTTAAGAAAATAATAAACGGATCAGTCTAGCTATAAATATCAGATGACATGATATAACATAAAAGATATGGCATAAACATAAACATCCATAATGACATACCACTATAAGTATGTAAATAATGATCAACAGAAGATCAATCAATAAGGGATAATCAATATCACAAGAATCTTCTCAAAGATTCGGAAAGGGCATCATACCCCAAACTTGTACTCATAACAAGTCAATGACATAAATTCCAGAAATCAACACGAGAAATCCAGAAATCATAAAAAAGGGAAAGAGGCCTATCACATGACGGTCCGAAGACCATGGGGAGCTACCCCGCATGTGTGAATGGAATCACACAGATTGAGGTCAAGACTAACCAAAAAGCAGAAAGGTATGTGTGAATGGAATCACACAAGTGGTGTCTAGTCTAACCTTGCAATGAAAGAGACATCGCGCAATTGCTAGTCTAATTCATAAAGCGATCATCAAGATCAACGAGAAGTGTCAATTACACTAAGCTAGTAAATATAGAAGTTTAGCTTCATGTCCCATAACCACTTGCTTAACTTAAATATTTACGAACAAACTGTAAATCTTCACTAATAAAATTGTCACAAGAGGTTCAATCGAACAAGTCTAAGAATTAACCGACGAAGTGAACGCAAGCGTTTCATACCACTTGTTTTACTAAGTCGTTTAATTAGATTTCTCATCCGAGTGAGGTAAAGGCTTGTATATACTAATAGATTGGAAAACGGTTTAAGAAAAGAGCTTTGTTATTAAAAATAGAGTTGAAATTGTTTGTTAAAAGAGTTTTGATATTTACTACTAGTATTGAAACCTTTATATTATAAAGTGACAAAACACATAAGCAAGTGTAGAAACAATCAGTCACAAAGATCGCATACGGGGATGCGAATAAAATCCAAGGAAATCAGCTCAATGTTTTTCAAATAAGATCCCCTACGGAGGGGGGGTCCAGGGGGTGGCAACCCCCCAAGGTGGGGGTGCGGGGAACGCCACCGCTTACGGGGTTCGACCTGCCCGGTCACGTCGCGGGGGTCCAGGGGGCAGCGCCCCGACCAAAACGATACGACCTAGTGAAGACCAAAGGAAGGATAGGATCGAGCGACTTAAAGGGTTTCGACCTAAAGAGTCACGACCTAAAGGAGTAAGCGACCGTAAGGAAACTCGCGACCTAATCATGGCCGAGCTAAGGTGAGGTGCGACTCAACCAGGTAAGCGACCTAAGGGAGGCGAGCGACCTAAGGAACTCGCGACCTAACAATAGCACAGGTCAAGCGACCTAAGGGAGACGGGCGACCTAAGGAACTCGCGACCTAACAATAGCACAGGTCAAGCGACCTAACGTTTTAAGGCCGAGCGACCTAATTAAACTCGCGACTTAATGGTGTGAAAGGCGTGCGACCTAAAGTGTTACGACCTAAGGGTCGAGCGACTTAGTGGAACAAGGTCATACGACCGAACGAAGTAAACGGTCGAGCGACCTAACAGGTTATAGGTCATGCGACCTAGTGGGTTAACGGCCTAACGACCTAAGGGTTATAGGCCCAACGACCTAACGGGTTATAGGTCCAACGACCTAGCGGGTTAGAAGGTCATGCGACCTAAAAATGGAAGGCAAGGTCGAGCGACTTAAAGAACCAAGGCCACACGAGTTAAGGCCTAACGGCCTGACGACCTACGACCTAAAGGCCCACGACTTATGACCTAAGGAGCCAGAGCGAGCGACCTAAGGCTATATAGGGGATTTAAGTTCAGAAACGACCTAAGTGTTTGCGACCTAACGACCTAAAAGCCCGCGACCTACGACCTAAGAGCCTACGACCTACGACCTAATTCCGAGTGCCGAGCGACCTAACGTTGTAGGCCATTTTAAGGTCGGAAACGAGCTATTTTGAGGCCGAGACTTTTCCACGCGAACGACCTAGCATAGGCAGAACGACCTAAGTGCAGAATTTCACCAAAAACACTAAATATTGGAGTTTTTTCGCCAATTCGATTCAAACCAAATGCAAATGTGCATGCAAAAGTGATAGGGAATCATTCCCAACAGTCCAATATAGTTATAGACTAGAATTGTGAGATAAAAATCTCACCTTTGCACTAAAGTTTATGAAGATGAAGCTTGAAAGCAAGGAGAAGCAATCCAAAGCTTGAATCCAATATCTTCTACTTGAATTTGGAGTTGAATGTTGGATTTGCAATTGAATTTGTGCTTGGAGTTTTAATTTCCATTCTTTTCACCATTAATGCCCAAGCTTGAGTTAGTTAGGAAATTTATGAAGAGTGAGGAGAAGAGGGTTGGAACTTGGGCTTAATAAGCTAAACTAACCCAAAGTCCAAAGCGGGAAAAGTTAGTGAAATTGCTATAACTCCAAACCTATCGATGTTTATACTTAAAAAGTTGTAAACGACATTTCGAACTCAATGGAAGTGGTCTCGAGTCCTAATTTGACCGTTTGCAAAAAGTAGCTTTTCGGACCAAAATCCGATTAACGAGTTAATATTTGAATAAAATATTTAAATACAAACTCGATAAATATGCGGGTTGTTACAATGATTGACAGGTTTGGTATGGTGTTGTTGTGATATTGCAGGTGGCTATGGATTTTCCAATTTTTGATCTCAAGTTGATATGGGGGTTTTGGGTCGTCGTGATCGGGTAAGGAGAAGGTCAGTGACTTGTGGAGGTAGGTTGGAGGGGCTGAAGTTCGCCAAGGTGATGGTGCATGTGCACCGTACATATGAAGATTCTGGTGAACTTATTTGGGTATGCAGGGTATTTTGTCTCGAAGCAACCCTCGGGTTTATGTGCTTCTGACTCGAATCAAGGGGTTGGGAAACTCGAAGCAAAATAATATTTTCTCGGGTATATTGAATTACGGGTTTATAAACCTGAAGCTTTGCAGTTTCTAAAATTTTGAATGAAATTTAAATTTTAGTGTGGGAATTTGATTTTAGGTGGAAGTTGAAAATTGTATTCAAATAAAGTTAGAAATTCAAAGTTTTTAAAAATGAAATTTTTAGATTTAAACAAGTTTTTAATTCTGTTTTAAATCAAGATTTAAAAATAGTTTCAGGTTTAAGCCTGAGAGGTTTTGCAGTTTTAAATTTTTGAATAAATTCACATTTTAAATTGAAAACTTGATTCAAGTAACTTGAATCTGAATTCAAATGTAGTTTTGAGTTCAAAAGTTTTTTTTTAAAATGAAATCTTAAATTTAAACAAGTTTTAATTTCAGTTTTGAATCAAGTTTAAAAACTGTTTCAGGTTTACTTTTAAAACCTGACTTTTAATCCAAAATAGTTTTGTAAGATTTTAAATTATGAACAGATTTAAAAGTTTAAGCAAAACTTAAATTTGTTTTTGAATTCAAGATTAAAAATTGTTCAAAGGTTTCTTTAGAAACCAATTTAGGATTCAAAACAGTTTGTAAATAGAAAATAATAATGAACATATTCAGATGTTTAAAAAATAGATTTGAAAATGAAATTTGATTTCAAATAAGTTTAAAACTTGAAAGAATTTATTTCTTTTAATATTGAAATTAAAATATGAAGTGTTTAATTTAAATTTGAAAATTGAAATAATCAATTTATTTTTCAAAGCTTAATTTATTTAAATCAAGTAAATTTGTTTTAAATCTTTCTTTATATTTAAGTAATGAATGTTCTTTAAACATTCATTTTATTTTAAGAATTTTACTTATTTTAATTTGGATCAATGTTTAAATAGTTAAACATTTTAAATATTAAATTTTTAAATGGAATTTGAATTTATTTAGAAAAGTATTGTTTTAATACATTTTGAATGTAAATGAGTCATTTGATAAATAATTGGATTATTTTGAAAAAAATATTTAAGATAATTAAGGATTTACTTAATTATTTGATTTTAAATAACGGTTTAGATTAATTTTTAATTAGAAATGATTTATTAATCTAATTTAAATTTTCTTAAGTATGTAACTAGTGGAATGTTGTTCATTAATAAGTGATGACAATTATCTAAGGATAATTAAATAATTAATTAATGTAATTAATTTTGATAATTAACTAGATAATTGATTGAATATAATTAATTGTAATTTGTTAAGTATTATTAATTATTAAAGTAATTAAGGAATTAATTACTTATTGTAATTAATTAAGTTAATTAATTTAGTTTAATTAATTTAAGTAAATCATCTAATGATTTTAAGAGTGTAATTACTTAATGTAATTAATGGAGCAGGATTACTTAGAGAAGTAATAATGATAATTATTGGAATGTAATTAGTAATTTGGATAATTACTTTTGGAATTAATTAAGGAATTAATAAATAATTAATTATTGGATAATTAATTTATAAATAAGTAATTAAAGACGGTTAATTACTAAATTTAATATTAATCAAGGTGATTAATAATTAGATTAATTACTAAATGTGATTAATTTTAATTAAATAATTTATTTAAATATTAGAGATCATTAATTATTGTAATTAATAATGTAATTAAGGATTTTTGATTAAGTAATAATTAATTAAGCGATTAATTAATAGTAATTAATTAAGGATAAATATAATTAATTATAATTAATTAATAAATGAGTAATTAAATGTTAACTACTTATGATTAAAGTTAACTAATTTATGAAATTAATTAAAGACTAATTACTTATTGTAATTAGTGAATGATTAATCGAAGTTGTTTAATCAAGTTGAATACTTAGGAAGTAATTAATTAACTGGGTTAATTAATTAATGGATGTTAAGCAGGATTTTAATGAGTAATTAATTTAATTTATTTTAAATTAATTAGAGCTTGTTGTAATTAATTTAATTCATTTTAAATTAATTATAATTGATGGTTAATAAATCATTGCTTATGGATGTTATTGATTGAATGGTTGTGATCTCAGTAATGAGATTGGTTGTATCTGTATGATATGGATGTTTGGTTTAAGTATGATGGTTTGTGATGGATTATTTGGTTGTGATGATTATCTGTTTGTGATGATACAGATTATCTGTTTATGATATGAATGTGATTATCTATTGTGAGATGTAGTTTATCTATCTGTGTGAAATAGATAATAATGAAATAAGAAAATTATTTAAAACCTTTAAGTATAACTTGGACATTAAGATGGCGTTTGGTTTCGGTGAGATCGGGATCGTGTTTCCATATTTGGAATTCCGAAAACCACATCGATTCCAATTAAACGTTAGGTCGTTAATCCAAGTGGAGCAAGTGAAGACTCGAGGTGTAAGAGCTATACGTCAGTATAACTCTGTGGGTGATTCCGTAATGAGTTTGACGGAATAGTGCTTATAGATTCGAGATGGTGATTTAGAGTGCAAGGGTTATCGTCGTTAATTATGAGGGTGATTCCAATACGAGTGTAACGAGATAATGCCTTCGGTTTCGTTCGAATTCGGAACGAACTTGTATTGATTGAATGCTTTCAGAACATCGTCAGGTGGACGATGAGCATTCTAAGATTGATGTGTCCTATAAAGGTAATCGTAGCCTCAAGCCTCATCAACCGGGAATGGCTAAAACAGGGGAGGTGCAGCAAAGCTTCGTGGGTAGCCCCCACTGGAGAGCAAGATTTACTCCTGTCTAGAGGTCCCTTTATATTCGGCTGTGTGGCAGTTGGTGACGACCAATCCGCGGGGTGGTCTTGTTCAGAACTGTTCAGTAAGGAACGGGTCCGGCTTTGTGTTGCACGGGAGTTAGGGTGGCTCCTCGGTATGGTGATCTAGGCCACGTACTGTGACGGACGGTACCCCAGTAGCCCTGCCATTGATGGAATCCATAATCCAATAAGTGCCTGTGCGGTTTTGATTGTGCCCAACTATGTTGGAACGTGAGATGTAAGCATTCCAGCTATTTCGGTATTTTATTTTGAAAACCCTAGACACTATTATAATATCACTGGATTTTCTATCAAATGTTTTGGTTAGCGTAAGGTAGAAACTTTTCCATGTTTATGTGTGGGAAGTCTTACGTAGTACCTTTTGTTTTCAAAGGATTTTCTAAAGTTAAGCAACTTTTATCCTCGTTTACTCACACCGGACCCCTGTCTGACCTGAGTGTTAATTTTATGTTTTATTAAACTCTTGTGTACTCATATTACGTATGAGTAGTCAAGTGATTCAGGATTGCTTTGACGAGTTTCTGGAGGAGATAATGGAGCAGGAGGCTTCAGCGTGTAGATATTTTTAGTGGTTCCGCTGTGTTTGAGTTGTATCTGTTTTTCTCTGATGTACTTGGATTGTAATTGCTAGACAGATGTTTATAACTGTCTAGTTTGTGTTGTATCAGCTGTATTACTCTGATGTATATGATACTATGTAAAGTTTTATGTGATATATTATAATTTTTTCGATTCCGCTGTGAGATTCTGATGTGGTATGTTCTTTCTTTCCTTTCTTTTCTCTTTTCTATCCCTTTCTTTCTTCTTAGCGATGCGACTTCCTAGAGTGTGGAAGTTGGGTCGTTACACTGTGGTATCAGAGCACTAGGTTGAGCGAAAACCTAGACTCTGGAGTGGTGTCCTTCTTGATAGAGTGTATTTGTAATTTTGAATATACATATATATATATATATATTTCTACCTATTAGATTGGGTTACCTATTAAGGTTTTCCAATATAAGTAATAAAGGTAGATAGGGTGGTGGTGTGTGTGTAACACAACTACCAAAGGTTGGAGTTCGAGTGTTTGAAGTTGGAAGTGATCTACTAGGGCAGTGTTGGGCATCTTGAGTAGTTTTGCAGTTTGGTATAAAGGATCTCTCTGATCTCTGAAGGAAATCTTTTTAAGATTCTGAATTTATCTTTGGATTGTAAGTTGGATTGCACTCGTGCGAGTGGATTTTCTTAAGTTTGGATCAGTTGGGAGTTCTGTCCGTATTTGAGTTTGAGACTCAGTTTGGCAGAGTGTTTTGTGTTTGGTTTGGAAGCGAGTTTTCTTAAAGATATATGTCTTGTGGAAGACTCTGTTGTGAAGAGGCTGGTGTAGCTTTGAGGTTCGATGAGTTTTTGATAAGGAAGTTTTTGGTAGCAGTAGCAGCAGTGAGTGGCCTGTTTCTTAGATGGTTCGGAAATCTCTGTGATTCTTCTGCCAGAAGTCGGGGCAGATGGTGGAGCTTGTCCATTCCTTCTAGAAGCTCAGCTGGGGGTGATGTTTGTGGTTATAGGTAGACCACTAGTTTCTTCTTTTGAAGGCTTTAGCTGTTCTGACTTTGTAGAGAGAACGATTTCTTGGAATCTGAACTGAGTGGGATCGCAAAAGTGACTTGCGACGGTTCGGAAGTTCTCTAAGTGATATTTGTTTGGATTGAAGCATCTCTAGAGGATGTTTGAGTTATCAAAGTGGTATTTTCTGGATATCTTCGAAGGAGTTAAGATTTGCATCCATCAAGAGTTTGAGTTCTGTTTCAACCTAGTTCTTGGAATTTTACCGATGGATCAGATTAGTAGGGAGATTCTTTGAGAATGTGATCTGTTTAAGTTGGTAGGATTTATTGAATCCAGTTTCTGGTTGAATTTTTGTTGTGTGTTGTGACCGAATCGGATAGGTCACTGAGATTTTATGGAATTTGATGAACAATATTCCGGGATAAGTTGATCAAGTTTGTACTTGTGTTCATCAACAGCATTCTCGAATCAGAGTTGCGCAGTGGAAGCATGGTGGCAGCTATTCCAGAATAGAAGCAACATCGATTCATTAGGAATTTGAATTTTGTCTTGGATCTTAGGATTTCTACAGGAAATTCATTTTGGATCTGGAGACTTGATTGTTTTGTATCTGTTTGTTTTCCAGAAAGAGTAGTTTGCCTGGAGTCTTCTGATGTTTGTGTAATAGAGTTTGTGTGGTAAATTTGATTGATCTAGAAGGTTGAAGGCAGCCCAGGATTGATATGAGGGATTTGTGGATATGAGTATTGGATCTTTCTGTTTTCTCTTGAGGATTAAGTGTTTGATCTACGGAATTGAATTTCCAGTTCATATGGCTGGAATTTGTTTTGTTTTCACGTATCTCTGAGGGAGTACGTGTATGGTCTATCTTTGGTTTTAGAATCAGTAATTCTGAGATTTGGAATTGATCAGGACTTGCCTGTGGTCCTGTATTCTGTTTAGATTTGTAGATCTAGATATATAGGAGCTCTAGATCTGAGTGGTGTAGCTAGTTTAGATTTTGTAGGGCGAGTGTCCCGGTATTTGTACCTGGGAAACTCTAGGAATTTTTATCCAGAATTTTGTCTGGATAATTAGAATTTTTTGTTTGGATAGGTTGCTATGGTTGCTAGTATTTGGTTGATAGTATATGATTGCTCTTTTTAAATTTAAAATCTGTATAGGATTATTAAATTACCTTTGCTTTTAAATTTCAGGGACGAAATTCTTTTAAGGGGGGAGGAATGTAATGTCCCGGAAATTTAGGCAATAATTATTTAATAATTTCTTTAATATTTATTTTAAAATGTGAAATATTGATTTAATAATTTAATTCAAATAGGAATTCTCTTTTGAAAATTAATAATTATTCAATTTGTCAAATGATATTCTTTTCAAAATTTAAAAATATTTAAATGATAAATTTATCTTTCTAAGCTGATTTAAAAATATTTTATTTATAATGTATAAATGTTTATACATTGTAAATAGAGGATTTGGTTTTAATTTTAATTTATATTAAATAAAGGATATTTTCTAATTATTATATATAAATGTATAAATTGTAAATTGATTAATTTGATTTAAATTAATTTAAAATAGTATTGTAAACTTTTCAAAGATTTGTTTTAAAAATCTTTCTTATATCTTTATAGTAATGTAAGTAAGTATTTATTTTATAAAAAATAAATATAGTTTAAATTTTGTTTTATAATAAAAATTTTTTTTGTTTTATTTTAAAATATGTTTTTCTTTGAAATAAGATTTAATTTATTCTTGTTAAAGTATAACATTTCGTTTGAAAACTCTTAAATAAAATTTAATTCAACACTTCTTTTCTTTTGAAATTTAGTTTTATAAAGAATATTATTTTAAAAATAATCAAACAAACATTAAAATAAATGTTATAAGAAGTTATAGATAAACATGTAATTATTTCAAGGCTAATGTTAATAAATCATTTGAAACTTGCTAAAAACAAATTAGAAATGGGTTAAGATAAATTCAAGTACATTTATAAATTTAGAAATTGCTTCTAAATATTGAAATATACATGTGTTAGTCATTTAACTAATAAAATGGACACTTATAAATTTAGCTATACCTAAACATAACAAGTGGCATGTTGTTTATTTTCGAAATTCATTCTTTTAAATAAAAAAATATAACAAATGTTTTTCTTTGTTCAAACCTTTTTCTCAAATGAAACCTGAAATCAGATTTGAGTAAAATCCAAACTCAAAACAAATGCATGTTAAAATTTCTACAAAGCATGTTAAAATCTGCAAATCAATTTCTGCATACAACTACAAGATAAAAACAACTTTAAATCTGCAATCAATCTCTGCAAATCTGAGCAATGAAGAATGGAGTCTGCATGCATGTTCAACAAATTACATCATCAAGTTAAAGCAAATTCAATTAGCTAATAGAAACCCAGATTTCAAAAGCAACTTCAATTTCATCATGCAGTTTCAACTGGGTCCTGGCAGTGGATAATCTGCACCTAAGATTTTTATCTGCATCTTCATTTAAAAGGTGAGTAAGCTTCTCTGTTTTAAAAACAGTTTTTCTTTATAAACTAAAGCTAAACATGATCTACAGAACTCAGATCCTAATTTGTAAAAAAATCAAAATCTGTTATAGATAAAATTGCTCTGTTTTCTGTTTTAAGAAAAAAGTGAAATGAGTAACATAACCAAGTAAAAACCTATGATATCTGTGCATATGAATCGGTAGAAAGAATATGATGTGATGATTGTATGATGATAACTGTTCTGTGAAAACATATATGAATGTGTTTATATGTTGCTGTTGCCTTTAGCTACATATCTTTGTAAATTAAGATTTTCTTTTACAGAAATTCTTTATCACTTGAATTGATTCCAGTTAGTAATTTTTGTGTAATAAGATATGTTTATTTGGTATAACTTAGATTTATAAATTTTAAGTTAGTTTAATAAATCTGTAGCCTCTGTAAACTAAAATCAGTCATCATTAGAATAAAACAAATATCAAACATCATAAATTATTAGAACAAGTGTATAAATTAGAATACATGTTTGAAATTAGGAATTTTAAAAAAAAACTAATATTGCAGTTTTAAATAAACTATTAGGGGAAAGGCATTTCTGTTTTAAAACAGAAATAGGAAAATTTGAAAATATCTGTAGGCTAGTGAATTTGGGGGTTAAGATGCCTACTGTAGTGGAGTTTTGATGTAAGAATGTTAGAGGAATGTGGTGATATTTGATCAGAGAGAGAGAGAAGAGGGGGATTGGGTTTTTCAGGTTTCAAAACTTAGTATTGCAGTGATGAAGTTTGGGATTCTGCACATGTTTTCTGCTTCATCTAATAGGAGTGGGGTTTGTTGAGGTTGCAGAAGGGTTGTAGATGGAGCTATAGCCGCAGTTGTAAGTGGTCTGGTGATCGGTGATTTGATTGCAAGATGATTGACAGGTTTGGTATGGTGTTGTTGTGATATTGCAGGTGGCTGTGGATTTTCCAATTTTTGATCTCAAGTTGATATGAGGGTTTTGGGTGGTCGTGATCGGGTAAGGAGATGGTCAGTGACTTGTGGTGGTAGGTTGGAGGGGCTGAAGTTCGCCAAGGTGATGGTGCATGTGCACCGTACATATGAAGATTCTGGTGAACTTATTTGGGTATGCAGGGTATTTTGTCTCGAAGCAACCCTCGGGTTTATGTGCTTCTGACTCGAAGCAAGGGGTTGGGAAACTCGAAGCAAAATAATGTTTTCTCAGGTATATTGAATTACAGGTTTATAAACCTGAAGCTTTGTAGTTTCTAAAATTTTGAATGAAATTTAAATTTTAGTGTGGGAATTTGATTTTAGGTGGAAGTTGAAAACTGAATTCAAATAAAGTTAGAAATTCAAAGTTTTTAAAAATGAAATTTTTAGATTTAAACAAGTTTTTAATTCCTTTTTAAATCAAGATTTAAAAACAGTTTCAGGTTTAAGCCTGAGAGGTTTTGCAGTTTTAAATTTTTGAATAAATTCATATTTTAAATTGAAAACTTGATTCAAGTAACTTGAATCTGAATTCAAATGTAGTTTTGAGTTCAAAAGTTTTTTTAAAAAATGAAATCTTAAATTTAAACAAGTTTTAAATTCAGTTTTGAATCAAGTTTAAAAACTGTTTCAGGTTTACTTTTAAAACCTGACTTTTAATCCAAAACAGTTTTGTAAGATTTTAAATTATGAACAGATTTAAAAGTTTAAGCAAAACTTAAATTTTTTTTTGAATTCAAGATTAAAAATTGTTCAAAGGTTTCTTTAGAAACCAGTGTAGGATTCAAAACAGTTTGTAAATAGAAAATAATAATGAACATATTCAGATGTTTAAAAAATAGATTTGAAAATGAAATTTTATTTCAAATAAGTTTAAAACTTGAAAGAATTTATTTCTTTTAATATTGAAATTAAAATATGAAGTGTTTAATTTAAATTTAAAAGTTGAAATAATCAATTTATTTTTCAATGCTTAATTTATTTAAATTAAGTAAATTTGTTTTAAATCTTTCTTTATATTTAAGTAATGAATGTTCTTTAAACATTCATTTTATTTTAAGAATTTTACTTATTTTAATTTGGATCAATGTTTAAATAGTTAAACATTTTAAATATTAAATTTTTAAATGGAATTTGAATTTATTTAGAAAAGTATTGTTTTAATACATTTTGAATGTAAATGAGTCATTTGATAAATAATTGGATTATTTTGAAAAAAATATTTAAGATAATTAAGGATTTACTTAATTATTTGATTTAAAATAACGGTTTAGATTAATTTTTAATTAGAAATGATTTATTAATCTAATTTAAATTTTCTTAAGTATGTAATTAGTGGAATGTTGTTCATTAATAAGTGATGACAATTATCTAAGGATAATTAAATAATTAATTAATGTAATTAATTTTGATAATTAACTAGATTAATTAATTGAATATAATTAATTGTAATTTGTTAGTATTATTAATTGTTAAAGTAATTAAGGAATTAATTACTTATTGCAACTAATTAAGTTAATTAATTTAGTTTAATTAATTTAAGTAAATCATCTAATGATTTTAAGAGTGTAATTAATTAATGTAATTAATGGAGCAAGATTACTTAGAGAAGTAATAATGATAATTATTGGAATGTAATTAGTAATTTGGATAATTACTTTTGGAATTAATTAAGGAATTAATAAATGATTAATTATTGGATAATTAATTTATAAATAAGTAATTAAAGATGGTTAATTACTAGATTTAATATTAATCAAGGTGATTAATAATTAGATTAATTACTAAATGTAATTAATTTTAATTAAATAATTTATTTAAATATTAGAGATCACTAATTATTATAATTAATAATGTAATTACGGATTTTTGATTAAGTAATAATTAATTAAGTGATTAATTAATTGTAATTAATTAAAGATAAATATAATTAATTATAATTAATTAATAAATAAATGAGTAATTAAATGTTAATTACTTATGATTAAAGTTAATTAATTTATGAAATTAGTTAAAGACTAATTACTTATTGTAATTAGTGAATGATTAATCAAAGTTGTTTAATCAAGTTGAATACTTAGGAAGTAATTAATTAACTGGGTTAATTAATTAACGGATGTTAAGCGGGATTTTAATGAGTAATTAATTTAATTTATTTTAAATTAATTAGAGATGGTTGTAATTAATTTAATTCATTTTAAATTAATTATAATTGATGGTTAATAAATCATTGCTTATGGATGTTATTGATTGAATGGTTGTGATCTCAGTAATGAGATTAGTTGTATCTGTATGGTATGGATGTTTGGTTTAAGTATGATGGTTTATGATGGATTATTTGGTTGTGATGATTATCTGTTTGTGATGATACAGATTATCTGTTTCTGATATGAATGTGATTATCTATTGTGAGATGTAGTTTATCTATCTGTGTGAAATAGATAATAATGAAATAAGAAAATTGTTTAAAACCTTTAAGTATAACTTGGACATTAAGATGGCGTTTGGTTTCGGTGAGACCGGGATCGGGTTTCCATATTTGGAATTCCGAAAACCACATCGATTCCAATTAAACGTTAGGTTGTTAATCCAAGTGGAGCAAGTGAAGACTCGAGGTGTAAGAGCTATACATCAGTATAACTCTGTGGGTGATTCCGTAATGAGTTTGACGGAATAGTGCTTATAGATTCGAGATTGTGATTTAGAGTGCAAGGGTTATCGTCGTTAACTATGAGGGTGATTCCAATACGAGTGTAACGAGATAATGCCTTTGGTTTCGTTCGAACCCAGAACGAACTTGTATGGATTGAATGCTTTCAGAACATCGTCAGGTGGACGATGAGCATTTAAGATTGATGTGTCCTATAAAGGTAATCGTAGCCTCAAGCCTCATCAACCGCGAATGGCTAAAACAGGGGATGTGCAGCAAAGCTTCGTGGGTAGCCCCCACTGGAGAGCATGATTTACTCCTGTCTAGAGGTCCCTTTATATTCGGCTGTGTGGCAGTTGGTGACGACCAATCTGCGGGGTGGTCTTGTTCGGAACTGTTCAGTAAGGAACGGGTCCGGCTTTGTGTTGCACGGGAGTTAGGGTGGCTCCTCGGTACGATGATCTAGGCCACGTACTGTGACGGGCGGTACCCCAGTAGCCTTGCCATTGATGGAATCCATAATCCAATAAGTGCCTATACGGTTTTGATTGTTTCCAACTGTGTTGGAACGTGAGATGTAAGCATTCCAGCTACTTCTGTATTTTGTTTTGAAAACCCTAGACACTATTATAATATCACTGGATTTTCTATCAAATGTTTTGGTTAGCGTAAGGTAAAAACTTTTCCATGTTTATATGTGAGAAGTCTTACGTGATACCTTTTGTTTTCAAAGGATTTTCTAAAGTTAAGCAACTTTTATCCCCGTTTACTCACACCAGACCCCTGTCTGACCTGAGTGTTTATTTTCTGTTTTATTAAACTCTTGGGTACTCATATTACGTATGAGTAGTCAAGTGATTCAGGATTGCTTTGATGAGTTTCTGGAGGAGATAATGGAGCAGGAGGCTTCAGCGTATAGATATTTTTAGTGGTTCCGCTGTGTTTGAGTTGTATCTGTTTTTCTCTGATGTAGTTGGATTGTAATTGCTAGATAGATGTTTATAACTGTCTAGTTTGTGTTGCATCAGCTGTATTACTCTGATGTATATGATACTATGTAAAGTTTTATGTGATATATTATAATTTATTTGATTCCACTGTGAGATTCTGATGTGGTCTGCTCTTTCTTTCCTTTCTTTTCTCTTTTCTATCCCTTTCTTTCTTCTTAGCGATGCGACTTCCTAGAGTGTGGAAGTTGGGTCGTTACAAAAAGAAGGAAAATAAACAAAGGCAATAGTTCGTGACATTTGCAGAGGAGCACGCTAGTTCATAGAAAAGTTTGATGGAGTGGAAATGAAGGTGAGAATTGCTTTTTAAATCATGTTTTGTTATGTTAAATAATCATGATTATCCCGTTTATACGTTATGTTAATTGCCACCATTGATAATGTGGAAATTTGGTGAAATGAATGTTTGAACACGTTGGTTGGATAGTTGAGTTGTGATAATATACTTAATAAAATGTTAATCACTATGCTATGGAAATGGATGTTATGTTATTGATGAATATTGAAAGTGATTATGCTCATTTGTGATTAAGTAATCCCCTTTGTTATAAGTGACCAATTTTATAAATATGGTATACGTTGGAATTATTAGCCTATATTTGAATAGTGAAATTGAAATCAAAAATTGAAATTGAAATTGGTTTTGAATTGAAATTGGTTTTGAAATTTAAATTGAAATTAAAGTCGAAATCGAAATTAGATTTGAAATTGGGTTTGAAATTGATTTTAATTTAAGATTAGAATGGATTTTAATTTAAGATTCATAAGCAGCCGCATAATATATTCACCAAAATAAATAATATTTATACGACCTTAGTTGAATGACAGAAATTCGTCTAGAATGAGTTTTGGCTAATTTACTTCAACTTCTCCCCAAATAGCATATAATGCTTTATAGTTGTTTGGATAGACAAGCTCATACGAGCCAGTATGAGGTAGAATTGTGTGCATTAAAGCTCTATGCATTATTCTGGTAGTAGGTCGTAATGCAATAGACTTAAGCTCGGTCATGTCATCTTCTAGGAATCGATGACTTACTTCATCTCTCTCGCCTACGACAGCATTTAATTCTTGTAACTCAATACCTCTTGTCGAAGAATGAAGAATATGACCGATTCTACCTAAAGAGAGAAATACTTGTTGCCCACATACCAAACTCCAAATGCAATTGTCATGATTGCGTGATTTTGATGGCCTAAATTCAAGTTCGCATAGAAAAGTTTGACCAAGGTATAATTTATCTTGATATTGTTTTGATTATGATCTAGAAGTGATTCTAGATGGCTTCTTCTTGCTAATTCTTGAATCCTATACGACGTAAAATCAGGAAAGACAACAAATGAACCTTCAAAGAATCGAGCTTCTTTCATCTTATTCCATCGTTGAACTGCAGTTGCATCGTATAGCCATTGAGCGATTTGTGAATCAGTTGGCTCGGAGGAAGAAGAAGCATGCCTAGATCTCTTTGTTTGACGAGGGGCCATTTAAATTTATCAAAGATTTGAATAAATTTGGGAACTAGGGTTTTGGAATTCTGTAAAATGGAGGTAAAAGTAAAAAGTTAAAGAGGAAGTAAAGGGTTTTAGAGTTAAGAAATAGGTAAAAAAACGTGTAAAGGTACGTTTCAGATGTGAATTCAATCGACTAAACGATTGTGGTCAGTCGACTGAACCACTATCTCAAGAGTTCTATTCCAGAATTAGTCGACTGGTCTAGTCGACTGAATAAACAAATATTCTCTCTGTTTTGTCATTCAGTCGACTGGTTGCATTCGATCAGTCGATTGAATAGTGTATGAGAACATACAATATGCAGTTTCAGTCGAATGATCGAATTTTTTCAGTAGACTAAATGAGTCTTTCAACATATTTAGTCATATCTGAAACACAAACAAGTAATATATTATATATATAAACAAAATGTATACAATATAAGATTAAAGAACAACTGTAAAAAATAGACAAAAAATGAAATTATTTGGAAGAGGAAGTTGATGGAGACTTGGAGTTTTTCGGTTCATCCTCTGTCTTCTCTACATATGGTTGTAGTGGTGACTAACGGTTTCCACGTTCCCATGAGTTTGGAGAGACAGGCGGAGGTTGAGGTGACCTATCCCATGGATCCTAGTGGACAATAGTGTAGGTTGATGAGCCGAAGAGGAAGATGAACCGCATAACTTCCATCCAATCTGCTCAAGAAAATTCAGACGTATAGAATTCATTTTCTGTTCATAATACATTTCGCACTGAAGCGCTATCGATTCCCTCTGGTAATGATGAAGATCGTCAATTTTTTGTTTGGTTTGAGGAGAACCAAAAAAGGAACCGTCTAGCTTTCTTTTTCTCGGGTGTATAACCCATTCGATAATTTGATGGTCTTGCAGGTTCATGGGTAGGAGTAGGTGTAGGTAGATTTGACGATGCAGATGATGGAGTTTCAAAGTTAATAGATGAGTAGGATGATCCATTTGATGAATTATGTGATGAAGACATTTTGATTTTGAAAGAAAGTTTTTAGAAGTTTATGTAGTGGAGAAAGAAAAAATGTGTTTGAGATATAAATTTCTTTTGATGGAGAAAGGAGAGCTGAGGACTGAATTATATAGGAGGCAATGCAGTTAAAAAATGATGGTTGAACGTGCAGATTGAAAAAGTGAGGAAGAGAATGAACCAAAAAGTTTGTGGTGAAATTTTATCTTTAAAAAATAGAAAATATAAAGAAACAGGATGTATAAGGTGTAGATGTGAAATATTAAATGGCCAGGTGGTAAAGGCATGGACTTATCAAACCCGAGGTGCAGAGTTCGAGTATCAAATTTTTATTTTATTTTATTTAAATTAATTAGTAATTTTTATAATTCTGTTAAAGAAATTATACCTAGTTCTCTTCTTAATCTTATAAAACAATTTTCATTGAGACGTTTAGTGGAAATATCAGCTAATTGATTTTCAGAATTTACAAATTCTAAATTTATTATATTCTTTTCAATATTATCACGAAGAAAATGATGACGAATGTCAATATGTTTAGTTCGTGAGTAATTGACATGATTTTTAGATAAATTTATTGTACTAGTGTTATCACGATATATTATAGACTTATTTAATTTTATATCAAAATCTTGTAATGTTTGTTGCATGTAGATTACTTGAGCACATGCTAAAGCTACAGATATATACTCTACTTCACATGTCGATAGTGAAACGCAATCTTGTTTCTTACTAAACTAAAATGCTAAGGATCGTCCAATGAAATGACAAGTTCCACTTGTACTTTTTCTATCTGTCCGACTTCCTCTAGAATCAGCATCACTATATGATACTAATTCAAAAGGACATTCTTTTGGATAAAATAATCCTAAATCTTTGGTTTTATTAAGATAACGAATTATACGTTTAACTGCTCGCATATGTGATTCTTTAGGATTTGCTTGAAATCGAGCACATAAACAAACACTCATCATAATGTCAGGTCGACTAGCAGTTAAGTAAAGTAGTGACCCAATCATACTACGATATAGTTTTTGGTCAACATTCATGCCATTTTCATCCTTTTCAAGATGTATAGTTGTACTCATAGGAGTTGGTTTGGCAGACGTGTTTTCCACACCGAATCATTTAGTTAGATTATTACAATACTTTTCTTGATTAAGAAAAATGCCATTTTGCATTTGTTTGATTTGTAATCCGAGAAAATATGATAGTTCTCTCATATGTGACATTTTGAAGTCATTTGTCATGATAGTCGAAAATTCCTGACATAATTTTTCATTTGTTGAACCAAAAATAATATCGTCAACATATATTCGAATAATTAAAATATCTTGTTTAGTTTTCTTAATAAATAATGTTTGATCAACTTTCCCAATCTCAAAACCACATTCCAATAAATAGCTTTTAAGTCGGTCATACCAAGCACGAGGTGCTTGCTTTAAACCATATAAAGCTTTCTTAAGTTTATAAACGTGATTTGGAAATTTCTCATGAGTAAACAGAGGAGGTTGTTCAACATAAACATTTTCTTTTATAAAACCATTTAAAATAGCACTTTTAACATCTATTTGATATAATTTAAAGTTATGAAAACATGCAAAAGCAAGTAGAATACGTATAGCTTCTAGTCTTTCAACTGGAGCAAACGTTTCTTCATAGTCTATTCCCTCTTCTTGATTATAACCTTGTGCTACTAATCTAGATTTATTTCTAGTAATGTTACCTTGTTCATCAGCTTTTTTTTTGAAAACCCATTTTGTACCGATGACTGATTGATCACTTAGTCTAGGAACTAATTCCCAAACTTCGTTTCATTCAAATTGATTTAGCTCTTCTTGCATAGCTATAATCCAATAATCATCGGTTGAGGCTTCCTTAATATTTTTAGGTTCTATATTAGAGAGAAAAGCTATATGGCCCATTTGATTTAATTGATGTCTTGTTCTTACATTTGATTTTACTTCTCCAATTATATTTTGAATAGGGTGATCGCTAAGAATTCTTGGAGAAGATCTTACTATATTATCATTATTAATAGTATTTACATTTTCTAAAGAAACATCAGAATTATTATTTTGAAGAATAATATCATCATCTTCTGAATTATTTCTCAGTATTATATTTGTATTATTTTCCAGATTTGTAAATTTAGAAGAAGTTTTTACATTTTAATCGAATGAAACATGAAGTGTTTCTTCGATTATTTTAGTTCTTGTATTAAAAACTCGATAAGCCTTGCTTCTTTACGAATATCCTATGAATATACCTTCATCGGATTTTGGATCAAATTTTCCAAGCTGATCTTTAGTGTTAAGTATGAAACATTTTGAACCAAAAACTTTAAAATATGAACTATTTGGTTTTCTACTATTTAAAAGTTCATAAGGAGTATGTTTTGTTAATGGTCGAATAGAAACATGATTCAAAACATAGCAAGCAGTTGCAACAGCTTCTGCCTAGAAATGCTTAGGTAAAGTGCTTCCATTTAATAAAGTTTGTGTACATTCTTGTAATGTTCTTTTTTTCCTTTCTACAACTCCATTTTGTTGTGGTGTTCCAGCAAAGGAGAAATTATGATTAATTCCTTTCTTGTTACAAAAATGTTTGAAAGCTTCATTTTCAAATTCACCTCCATGATCACTTCTAATGTTTTTAACTTTAAAATTCTTTATATTTTGAATTCTTTTAAAAAAAAATAAAATTTTCAAAAGTATCACTTTTATGTTTCATAAAAATGGTCCATGTATATCTTGAAAAATCATCTATTACAACAAACACATATCTATTGTGATTAATAGATTGAACTTGAGCAGGTCCGAAAAGGTCCATATGTAATAATTCAAGTGGTTGTGTTGTAGATATGATTTTATTAGATTTAAAAGAAGATTTTGTTAATTTTCCTAACTGACATGCATCATAGATACTATCAATTTTGAATCTCATATCAGGTAGTTCTTTAACAAGTTTATTTTTAGCTAATTTATTAATAGTATTGATGTTTATGTGACAAAATCTTTTGTGCCATAGCCAAAAATCATTTTTTGTAGCTACTACACACATATTTGTGTTGTAATTTATATTCATATTTAAAATATAGATATTTTTATCTCTTATACCTTCAAAAATTTAATTTTGATTTTTATCAGAAATATTACATTTATTTTCTGAAAAAGATATATTAAAACCTTTATCACATAACTGACTTATACTCAATAAATTATGTTTTAAGTTTTTAACTAATAAAACATCAGTAATGAGAGGTGAGTTAGAGATATCATTATTGCTCACATCGCCTTTGCCGATGACATAACCTTTCGAATTATCTCCAAAAGTGACTGATCCTCCATTTGAGTAGACTATGTTTGTTAACATGTCTTTATCACCAGTCATGTGTTTCGAGCAACCACGGTCTAGAATCCATTTTCTTCTCTTTTTAAGTGGTACCTGAAAAAAATAAAGATTAAGATGATACCCACTTTTCTTTTTAGGGTCCTAAGAGTTAGGTCTTAGGAAACCAAACCCAAGAAGGTTCAGAATTCCCTTTAAAAATATAATTCTTATTTTTATGAACAGTTTCCATTAATGTTTTGATATGTTTATTCCCGATCAAGTTATTATTTGTTTTAGGAATCCATATTTTAATAGTTTTAACTTTTTTAGAAACTGTTTTCTTTAAATCTTGCTTAATTTTGTTTTTAAACTTTTCAAATTTCTTTGGTTTTTCAATTTTCTTATATCCTAAGCCCATTTTATTTGAAGTTGACTGAGAATTTTCTATTATTTTAGAAAGATTTTCTCGTTCTTTATTAAAATTGAAAATATTTTTATTAATATCTTCTAGCTTAGTTTTAAGACTAGAGTTTTCTAATTCTAAAACTTTATTGCTAGATTTTAAATCATTTACTTCAACTGATAAAAATATCATTTTTATTCTTTTGAATTTCTAATCTTGAGTTATCATAGAAAGTTGAGAGGCTAAATTAGAATTAGATTCTTGAGATTTTTCAAGTTCTTCTTCGAGAATTTTCTTTTCATCTCTAAGCATACTAATTTATAATTCAGATCTATTTAGTTTTCCATGTAACTCCTTATTATGTTTCTTAGTCTGTTTTACAAAATCTACTAGTTCGGAATTAGGTTCAACTAAATCTTCAAAACTTAGTTCACTTACATCATCATTTGTAGCCATGAAGCATACATTTGCTTACTCTGTGTCACTATCACTATCGCTTTCTGATGATGAAGAATCTGAATCATTCCATGTTACAGAAAATGCTTTCTTCTTGAAATTGTTCTTCTTGAATTTGATTTTCTATTTTTCTGGACAATCTTTCTTCATATGACCCTTCTTATGACATTCATAACATTCCATGACAGATGATGATGGTTTATTGCTATTATTTTTGCTGGAATTATTTTTGTAACTCTTGCCCTTGTTATTCTTTTTGAATTTCAAAAACTTTTTGAAATTCTTAGCAATAAATGCCATATCCTCTTCATCTGAGTCAGAGTCATCTTGTTCTGCTTGAAATGCTAGATTCTTCTTATCTTGTGCTTGAACTTTCTTTGCCTGCAAATTTACTTCATATGACATTAGATTTCCTATTAACTCTTCTGGTTTCATAGTTGAAAGATCGTTTGCTTCTTCAATAGTTAGGACCTTTCTTTCCCATTCATCCGTTAAAGAGTTTAGGATTTTTGATACTATATCAAAATCAGAGAATTTTTCTCCTAGTGCCAATAGTGAATGATATATATCTTGAAATCTAGAATACATGTCATTTATATTTTCATTTGATTTCATTTTGAAATTTTGAAACTGATTTTTCAACATTGAAATTTTGCTTTGTTTTACTTTATTAGTTCCTTCATGAGTTACTTTTAGAGTTCTCCATATCTCATAAGCATTTGTGCACATACTAACTATATTATACTCATTTATATCTAATGCACAAAATAGCATATTCATTGCTTTTGCATTTGTAGTAGCATCAGTTTTCTGTGCAGCAGTCCAAGTTGAAAAATCTTCTGTTGGAGTAGTATATTCATTTTGAGTAATGTTCCAAGTTTCAAAACCATTAGATTGCACATAAATTATCATTCTAGTTGACCAGTAATTATAATTCATGCCATTGAATAGTAGAGGTCGTGTAGTAGATTGATCTTCAATAAAACTAGTGTTAGTGACAGTGCTTGTGATATTGTTATTTTCCATATTAACTAATAACAAATTATCAAATAACTGTGTTATGGTTAAAGGATGACCTTGCTTTGATACCAAATGAAAGTGGCTACTGTGTGGCTAGCTATCACTTATGATCGTGTAATATGGAATATTATTAAATCTAAATGCGGAAATAGATGATAATAGCAAAGTAAATAAAATGAGCACACCAGGATTTTTTATACTGGTTTGAACTTCCCATTCTACGTCCAGTCCTAGACTTTCCTCTATAATTTCTCACAATAACCCTCTCTTAACCTGGAGGAATAGGTATATAACACCTGAACAACCGAACATGATTTTTCCGCCTCTAACAACCGAAAGAGGACTTTTCCCGCCTGAACTACCTAAGAGGACTTCAACAGTTTCAATAGAATTGCTTTGACACTATGTTTTATTAATAATACTAATTTTTCTTTGATAGTACAATCTTCCTATAATCTTTCCTCAAGTATATATGTGTGTATAAAGATTTAGAAAGGAAAATATTGCTTTGAATCAAAGAATAAGTTAATTGATTCAGAGATTCAAGCAATATATGAAAGTTGTGATCGCTTTTTAGAATACAGATATAGTAGAAAGTAAGATCAGAAAGTAATCAGAATTTTTGTTTTTGATTTGTGAAGTGGATTTTGTGTGTTTATATAATAGTTAAAGAGGTGCAACCGTTCATAAAGAGTTCTGATCAACAGAAGCAGCCATACCTCTTCATATTAGAACGTGACTCTTAGCAAAAGAAAGTGTCCATTCATAAAATTAGCTATTGGAAGAAGTCAGTCGACTGACCTAAAACGATCGATCAACTGAATATTCAAAGTTGTTTAAAAACAGAGCGTTTTCTATGCACCGTACAAGTTCAGTCGACTGGCCATATACGGTCATTCGACTGACCTGACAGTCAAAGCACAATCTTCACATATTTTAAAAAGTTTAAAGTTTTAAAACAACTTAACTACTTGAGGATAGATTTTAACATTTCTAAGACTAAAAAACTTCAATAAATCAACATACTATACGCAGTTTTGTAGCCTTGTCTCTTTTTGTAGTTTGAACAGCATAATTCCTTTTCTTTTTGTCGCTTATCCATATAGTATAATTCATTTCTTTGTTCTGAATCAAAAATATGTGATTCAACATATACAACTTTTCTTTTTAAACCCAATTATCTTTTACTTATTTTTCAACTATTTTGAAAACTGATTTCCATTTTACAACAATTTTTCATCTATTTTACAAACTAATTACTATTTTATAACTATTTTGCAACTATTTAACTATTTTATAATTACTTAAATATTCTTCATCTATTTTACAACTACTTATCTCTTTTATACTTTTCAAGCTATTTTCTAAATTCAAGTTGGTCAGAGTGCAAACTGTTTATAATTGAAGTGATAACCCAAATGGAAATTGAAGCAATTGTGAATAGGTGAATAGAATCAAAATGAAGATAAATAAGTAGGATGTACATATATTATTCTATTCGCATAACGAATTGATCCAGATTCGAGCATAGAATTTCGAGATAGTATATCGATCCGAGTTAGGATTTTTCACTCAATTTTCGACGGCGAACCCTGGATATGGATTTTCGATTGGTTTTGGAAATTCTCTATCATAGTTATGGCTATGCAAGGAGAATGACGGTTTCTGATCAAGAAAATCAGATCTGAGTATGCACTAGGAAGTCGGGTGGACAATACTAGTTCGGAATTGAAATTGTTTGATCGAGTGAGCATTCAGATTTGACATTGCGTACGGATGATATATGTATATCGTACGTGCTAGAATGAAATTGACATTGGAAATTTTGAAAGGAAAAGCAAAAATGATTTTGAAATGGAAAGTATATTTGGAAAAATATATTATGAATAAAAGTGAAAGTTTGGATATCACTATAATTGAAATTCATTTTATAAGAAGGTAGGAATGTGGCAAGTAAATTTATAAAAGAAATCAAACTTGAATATTTTATTTGGCATAATAAAAGTTATATATATATGGTAACTACCCTTATGAATTTTTAACTAGAAGATGTGTTCTTTGAAATTATTTGAAGTATAAAAGGAATTTATATAAGTATGAAGTGACCCAAAGATTTTTCAAGATTTTATATACCAATTTATACAAATGAATTTATGAGAATGATTTTGGGAAAAGGGTTTTGGAACCTATGGATTTTGGAAGGCTTTTGATTTTTGAAAAAGAAAATCAATTTTGGGAATCTGGAAAGCCAAGTTTGGAACTATCGATTTGAGATGTCGATTTTGTGTAAAGGACATTTTTATGTGAATCATAAAGAGTATACTATATGTGTATAGCATAAAATGTTATGAGATTGGCTTTGGGAAAAAAAGTGCTCCCATGAAGTGAACTTCTTAGGAGATCCATGGGGTGGTTCTACCTTGAGCCCTAAGGGGGGTTCTAAATTGGATCTTGGGAGGAAGTCCGGACAAAATGAAGTTCCTGAGTATTTTGTGTGGGTAGCAAAAGTCGAGGGCGCTGATGCCTACAGAGATATTTGGGTTATGCTGTGACGACTGTGAAACTCGATGTCACTACAATCTACTGCGGACCATAGCGCAAGTCGTGTGGCAGTGAGTGCCAACGGTCTATGCTTGATTTCACTGGGAGGACTATGTAACATCGGTAGACTACGATCTATGAAGACATAGCGAAATTCGTGTGGCAGTGAGTGCCTACGGCATATATTGGGACTCGACTGATGTAGTCTGCCATCTGTGTGGGGAAGTTTCATTTGGCAGCGAAATTCAAGGGTGCTGGTGCCTATAGTTAAATGGGTTTTTTCCATGATGATGACGTAAAACCTAGGTGTAGCTGCGATTTGTCGCGGGTTCCATGGTATAATCGTGGAGGGTAGGGTGCCTACTGTTTTCTATGGTTTTGCCGGGATGGCAACGTAACCATCGGGCTAATTGCGACCATGGTGGGGGTGATGATTTCCAGAGCATTCTCACCAAAAATGTTTTCTATATTTTCAAAAATGTTTTTTATATTTTCAAAAATATTTTCCAAGTATTTTCACTAGGTGTTGATAACAAGTCTGCTAAGTACTTATAGATTTTTAGTCCTACGCCTGATCAATGTATGACTGAATTTCTATGATAACAAGGATGGACTTGTTGAGATATCCAGTTATAAAAAGTGTTTTTATAAAAGGTATTCTGGCAATAGTATGTAGATTTTAAAGTATTATAAAAAAATTAAATAAAAAGAGTTAAAAATGTTTAAAGGATAACTTAACTGATAAATAACAGTATAATTAAAAATTCTGGCTTCAATCCTTTTCGAGGACGAAAAGTTCTAAAGGGGGGAGGAATGTGATAACCCGGATTTTTGGACATCTGTTAATAGGATAATTAACCGATTTTAACTATTGAAACACTAATTTATAAGTTGAATAAATAATTCTGATAATAAAAATATATATCTGGATAAATATAAATTTGATAATCTCCTGATATAATTATTTAAATTGGCAGAATTTATCTTTTCAAAAAAAACAAACAAAATTGTGTTTATTTATGTGTGTGTGTATATATATATATAATTGTAAATAGAATTTGGATTTGAAATTCAAAAATAAATATTTAAAAATTTATTGGATTTAAAAACTCTATAGATAAATATTTATTAATATTAGATATAATAGTTTTAGTTGAAAAAGATTTAATAAAAAGTTTAAATACTTTCTTTTAAATTTATACATGATATGAATATAGTTAATATAAATAGAAAATGAATTAATTGAAAATATAATTCAAAAGTTATATAAAACATATTAAATAAATTTAATAACATGAGATAAGACATGTGTAACATTAGTAACACATGTATTTAACAAGTGTAAACCATATAATAAGGAATTAAACAAGTGTAGCCTAATTGTGACATGAAAATACAAGTGTCCATTTTTAGTTTCTTTATTTTTTTAAAATAAAAATAAGAACAAGGCTATATATATATCCATACTTCTCCTCTTCTCATTTTCTTAGTTAATTAAAAACTAAAACCTAACAACTAAAACTCAAACCAGAAATAAAAGAAATTTTATACAAACTAAATCACACAACTACTTCAACCTGAAGCTTAAATCAAAATCAAAACTGATGAAATCAAAAGCAAACAATAAGCTCAAAACCTGAAGCAGTAGATTCAAGTTCAGTTGCAAATCAAAATCATGCAAGTTCAATTCAGTTTTACCAAGTCTCAGTTTTCAAATTCAAGTAGTAGTTTAAAGATCAAATGCACTTCTAGGTTTCTCAAAAGCCCTGGCTTCTCTGTTTCCTTAAACATGTGAGTAAACTACCCTTTAACATCTCAAATCTATCTGTATCTTGATCTGTATGTAATGATCATTGAAGTCTGGATGTAGAAATTTACTTACATCTATATGTATACATGAAAATGATGTATGCATGTCTAGAAACAAGAACATTTGCTCTGTTCTAGGTTTACGGTGTTTAAACCAAATTCAAAAACCAAAATCTCTTTACCCATTCTCTTATAGGCTTTAATTTTTAAACAAAATATGTTTTGATTAACATGATTTAAGTTTGAAAAAATATTTTTAAGTAAAATTAGTTAAAGCATTTTCTAGAAATTAGAAAATACAGTAAAACTAAATACATGTTGGAAATTCAAGCATCATGGTTTCTTGTTTCAATTATATCATCTTGCTCGTTTTCAAAAACAATGATTTTTAAAAGTGGAATCGTGATTTTTAAGTTTGTATTCGTGGTGAAATTGCGAGATGAACGGGAGTTAGTTTTCTGCCGAATTCTAATGATCGATGAAGATATAATCGTCGAGATCGTGGCTGGATGTAGCGGGGAGGTTGACGAACACGACAAAAATGATCTGGGGTTTTCCTGACCACCGTGGTGGCCGAACGAGGACGATTTAGGGCTTAATCCCTAGTTTTGATCATTGATATATTCGGGCTGCTGCATCATCGTCGTGGCACCGAAGTCGAACGGTGCAGGGGGAAACGAAGCGTGGGTTGTAGACGAAGCTCTGGACGCGATTGCATGATTTCTGATGGCCGAAGGTGGCATTTCTAGGCGATCTTGGGGGATCCAGTTTTGTTTCAGTGGTACCATGGCTGCTTAATTTTTATTTCCAATTAGTTTAGAAATTCTGGGTGGTCGTGATGCTCGAGCAGGTCAACGATGATCTATGGGTGGCAGAGGTGATGGTCGGAGATGCTTCGACCATGTGTGCATGTGCACAAAGTATCAAGTCTGGGCTTTGTTTGCCGATGGATTTGAAGATTGTGGTCTCGGGGAAAAGCTTGGGAAAAAGATATGTTGGCTTGGGTTTTTGATCGTGTCATTTGCGAGTGTTTTCTGGGAACAGGTTTTAAGTTTTAAAATAAAATAGAAGGAAATAAAGGAAGAGGAAGTTTTTCTCGGGAATGGTCTCGGGGGAAAGACGAGATGACTCGGGTTTTGTCTCGAGTACGTGATGTTGCAGTTTTCAAACTTTAAAACAAAAATCATCTTTAAAACATTTCTTAATCAATTCTTTTAAATAATTGTTTTATTTTAGTATGGATTAGTTGAAGGTTTCAAAGTAGATTATTTTAAAATTTATTAAGTTTAAATTATTTATTTATGTGACCGTTATTATAATTACTTCTTTAAGTTATTTAAACAAATATAAAAATGTAATTAGGAAGATTAATTATAAAAGGTAAAATGTTTTTAATTAACTCAAAGTTCTGAAGCTGATTCATGTGTTAATGATAATTATTTTCAAAGGTTTAAATGTAAAAGTAATTAATTTGCGTAATGTAAAGCTTTCAAAGTAAATGTTAAAAAAAAGTAAATTATTAACAAGTTTTTTAAAAAGAAAAGAAAAAATTGGAAGCAAAATTTAGTTAACAAGTTATTAAGCAAATTGTTCAACAAAGTTTTCAAGCAAGTACAAAGATTAAAATTCTTAAAGTTAAATGTTTTTTTAAATTGTTTTGGTATTGAATAATTAAATATTAAGTTAATTATTTAATTAAATCTTTAAGTATTTTTCAAAATTAAAGGATGTGATTAAGTAATTAACTAAGATACATGAATTATCTTAAAATTTATTAAGGTTATAAGTAACTGAAGGATAATTACTTAATGTAATATTAAAGGATAATTAATTAATGTAAGTAATTAAAGGATCATTAATTAATATAAGTAACTAAAGGTTAATCATTTATGTGAATGATTAAATGATTAAAGAATAATTAATTAATTTCAATAATTAATTAAATGGTTTAATTGGTGTTAATTAAGCAAGATTTAAAGGTAATTAATTTATCTTGTAATTTGGATGATAAATAAATCTTGCTTATGGATGATTAAATTGTATTGAATGTTTGGATTAATGTCCCCAGTCTGATAATTTGTGATGTTCTATGATATGATTTGTTGGTTGAACTGGAGTAATGCGGATTATTTATTGGTGATGTATTGTTGTGTAAATGTGACATCATGTATTTAAATCTAAATTGTCTTCACTTAAACAACTTGGGTTAAGATGACATTGGATTTGAAGAGACCAGGGTCCGGTATCAGCAAATACCTGAATCCACTTCGATTAGCAAATCTACAATAATTCATTATAGATATGTTTTTAAAATCAAATAGGCTGGAATGGAATAATTTAAGTAACATGACCATTTAAACTAAGTAACACTTTTAAATATTGTTTGGTAATAAGTGATTGACTATAACCATTTAAGAACTCGTAGTAAGGTATGAGTTACCCTGGTATTCAAATAAGTTATATAACTTAGAATTTCAGACTATATGGGTTTATTCACGCTGGTTTCTAGCCTGACCCGGGTGTTACTTTATTGTAATGCTCGGGTCAGACTGAGTATGACAGATTTTCAGGTTAGGACGATGTGGAGCTTAGGAGGCGAGCTGGATGGCAGGAACGTATGGAGTATATTCCGCTATATATTGGAGTTGTATTATTTTTTTCTGAGACAAGTTGTTACAATTGTCCAGTTTATGTATGAATGGTTGTACTCTGATGTATTATATGTAATTTGACAGATACAACTTTCTTTGTATAAATGCTATTACTTGATATTATATTTTAATCCGCTGTGAATGTGAGATTCTGTGTTTTGTTTTCTGTTCTTCTTCTACATCTTTTCTTCTTTCCCCTAACAAATCTAATATTTTCGGCGTTCGATTGCTCGGCACTTATATAGTGAACGTATTAGTGTCGAATCCTCGAGGTCGAAAGTTTCGAGTCATTACAAATTTCAAATTCTTTTAATAATTAAAATATAACTCCTTTGAGAAAAATAACCTTATTAAATGCTTCCCAATAGCGGGTTGTTACATTAGCCCTAGAACGAAATTTTGATTTACCAGCCGTAGAAAACAATAATTAGAAGCTTGAGAAATGAGATAAGTAACAATAGAAAAATAAAATGACAATCCTATCCATACTACCTCTACCTATTTATGAAATCACTAGATTCGGTAATGGAAATAAGCGTTGCAAGCATCTGTAACGGAAATATTTGTTAGAAATTTATAACGGTAATATCCGCTACAAACTGAAATGAAAAAAGTGTTATAAAATGGTTTATTTATTGCAGTGTGTATTACAATTTCAACTTAATATCAACCGATACCATGTATAGAAATATTTGACATTATCAGCATTTACGGTAAAAATTTTGTAGTATTTCAAGCAATTATTGACAAAAATTATTTATTGCAAATATTTGTTTGGCGGATATTTACCATTTTTAACTATTCGTTTATTGTATACTTATGGCAACTATTTCCATTTATCATCAACCAAATTTATGTATATCTAATATTTGTCATTATCAATCTTTACAGCAAAATTTCACTTACATATCAAACATTTACTAACCAAAATCATGTATGTCAAATGATTGTCCAATTATAAGTGTAAACTGAAGTAATATTATTTCAGCCAAAATTATACCTATCAAATATTTGCCATTATCAATATATATAGTAAAATTCCAGTTTACCTTTTCTTCTTTGATTTCAGGATTTTCTTTTTGTATTGTTGTGTGTTCTTCATGGTAGGAATTGTTGGTTGCCATCTTTGAATATTGAACATCAGGAAACTTTTGTCAAGGACAAAATCATAGCATTTTAGCCTCGAGGATAGGCCTTCAGTATTTTTGCATGAAGGACAACTTTTTTTAGGTATTAGTTTTTAGTTATTGATAGCAGTTTTTAGGTATTAGTTTGTAGTTATCGGTAGCAATATTTAGGTATCAGTTTTTTGTTCGGTAGCAGTTTTGGAAGAATTTCTGTCCTTATGAATAATTTTGAAGGAATGTTTATTCCTATGATTATTTTTTAGGAAAATGTTTGTTCTTGTGGTTAAAAATTGAGATCATGTCCTTAAGGTTAAAAATATACAATTTTTGTGCTTTAAATTAATTCCCTCTATTGAACGTTACCTTCTCCAAATTTGCAAATAACTTCCATATCTTTAGTCTTTGGAAATTAGGTTTTTATTTGAGTGAATTAGGGAAAATGACAAACTCTAAAAAAAATAAACTGACGGACACCAACTTTCATTTTTAGACCATAGGACAAATGCTAGTTATAATTAGCATTAATTCAACTTTTACACTATACAAAATGCTAGTTATATCTAGCATTTTGTTTGGTTTTATACTATACAAAATGTTAGTTATAACTTTCATTGTCCTTCTGCCTAGAAAACAAACTTGTTGCCCTTCGGCCTAATTTTTTCTTTTTCTAAGTTCGTCCTTGTGCCTATTTTTCTGTTTTTATTTTAATTTGTTTTTCGATTGTGAATTATTTTTTCGATTGACAATTTCTTGGACTTGTAGTTTGTAAATTAAATTTATGAATTAAGGTTTTCTTCGACTGGCAGTTTCTTTGATGACAAGTTGTAAGAGATTTTGAGTTTTTTTTCCTCTTTGTAAAATTGCGTAATGATGGATTGTGAATATGGATCATTTGTGAAGAATGCAAGTTGTTATTCTGGTAATATTTTTTAAATAGTTTATAATCAAAGATCTATTTTATAAATTTTCACTGGAAAGGACTTGGTCTACCATCATCGTTAATTATAAGGATGTGGGTAAAAAAATTTCTAATAATAATTTACTCCATGCATCTCCATAACTTGGGGCGAAAGCGCTATTTTTTCCTGCATACAACGACCCGAATACGAAACCCATTATCAAAATTCAATGTCAAAACTTTTGAACTATCAGTCAAAACCCTTGGGCATACATCTGTCGTATTCTTTTATTTGGCAACTTCATCTTCTGCCTCGTTAAACCCAACAAAATCACTGTACTACTTTTTGATAAAATTGGGGTAGTTTGTCAAAAATGGAAGGAAACATGTAGCTCAAAAACAGCGGAAAAAGAAACTCGAATTCTATGGGAGGTAAAATCTAATGCAATGTTGATATTCCCTATAATTTTTTCATGTAGTTGAGTGATTATTATGTAACAACCATACTCTTCTCGAGATGATCAGGGAAGGAAACAACAGCTCCATATCCGAAATAAATGGAGAAGAACAATCAGATCGATGAACATCAGAGCAAGCTTCATTGATATTAAAAACTGCACATGTATAAGCAGTATTGTATAAGTAGTTGTGTGCTTTATGTAGAGAATATGGGCTTGTGCATGTATGGGCTGCTGTAGTATTTTGTTGTACTGGGGTGTATGTGCATATTGTTGTATTTTGATTCATGAGTTGGGTAGGCTATTAATGGGTTATTGTGTGGTATTGATCTATTATGTGAAAACTGCACATATATAAGCAATTTTGTGGTGTTGTAATGGTGTGAAGAATCAAAGTAATAAAATCATATTTTCATTTGCTACTGTGTTGCAGATGCCTTTCTCTCCAATTTATAATTTTTCCTCTTTTCATTTTTACCTGTTACTTTGTTTGTTCATATTGTCTTCTTTCCTGTTAGTTACTGCTCACCATTATTCAGTTGTAAATTTCTTCTTTGCCATCAACTTGTTATCTTTTATCTCAGATTAGTTCCTTTTTTGATTCATTTCTTAAGCATTTACTTTTTTCCAATTCTTGTTTCTTGTTCTTGATTCATCCTTAGTTTCTTAAATGTTTGTGTTTCTGTTTTTGAATCTACACTTTTATCTATCTCGTTATCTTTCAGTTTTCAGTTGACAATTAGTGTTTGTTAAATCATAAGTGATAGTTGTAGGAAATTTGGCATCTGTTATTTTTTGTGTGAATCAATTCTTGAATCTTGATCATGAATACTTTCTTTGAACTTATGTGAAATGTCTGTTACCAACTTTCTATATTTGAAACAATTCTTGAATCAATTTGTGTGCTTGAACTGCAAGAAATCCTAGAAACTATCACTCAGGGTGCACTAATATATCTGTGGACTGTAATTTGTATCTTCCTCTTCCAGTCAATTCATCAAACACCTTTGCAATTTCGTCGAACACTTCTTATTTCACCGACATAACACATCACATTCCCATGGCAACTAATCCAAACCCACCTGTGCCTTATAATTTGGTATCAGAGCTGATGACTGTGTTAACCTCTGACAACCAGTCAGATCCTTACCTTGCCAGCACTTATTCCTAAATTTTCCCTCCAAATCAAGGACTAGCATGGACATGGCAAGGAGAAATCAAGAACCAGTCCCTTCATCCTCTTCCACAACCACCTATGTACTATCAAGATACTCATCTTCCAAACCCATACACCACCCTTCATATGTCAGCATTCCCTCAACCAGAGCCATATCAACCAGTTTCAATAACCTTTGCTCCAAATCAGCAAGAACCCCTTCTTTCCAGTAATTCAAGAAACTATTTCCCAAGCCCAAAAACTGCTGCTAACAATACCTTTAATATCTCTCAAACCCAAGATTTTGACTCACCGGCATGGCTTATATTCGAATTAGAACATTCAATCAAGATCTTGGAATCAATGGAGTTAAGCACCATAATCATGTTCATCAAATCTATCAACAAAAAGATTGGTGATATCATCACTTGCCTTCAAAGCAGCCTATTAACAACATCTCTTTCAAAGATTGAAAAAAAGAAGATCAATGGGCTTCCTTATAGAATTTGGAATGTTTGCATCGAATTGACAAATGAATATCCGGAAGGTTATGATTTATATCTCAATGAATTCGGGCTCTTCGCTGTCATCTTGGATGAACTATTAAAGAATGCATATATTATTGATTTTTCAAGTAATTCTACACTGGCCGTTACTACTTGTGGTGTTAATATAGGATCAGTTTCATCTTATGTCCAAGATTTCTAGCAAATCAAGAACCAACCTCCAGTTGCACCACAACCAGTACCTCAGCTGCCCCCTGTACACATTCAAGAACCTCCTCTACATAACTCATTCACCACCATTGCCCAAGACTTCCAGCAAACTGCTGTTATACCCCAACCATCCCCTGTAAACCACCAAGAGCCTCTCCTAACTAATCCATATACCACTAACATTTCAGTTCATGTGCCAACAGTTCTTCATTCAGAGTTAAGAGTTCCTATTCCGTCATCCATTGAATTTAATGATGAGAGTGAAAAGCCCAAATTCGTGACATAACATGGTACAAACAATGAAATAGAAGATAAGCATGGTGTTCTAGAAATTGTTAATGAATCAAATGAAAGCCAATTTAATTGTGAGAAAGTGGATAGGCAGATTAAAATTGATGAAAATATATCAAAAGAGAAGATAAAGGAGGAAAAGAATGCAACTAATGGACTTGAAAGCCTAAGTCAAATCATTGAATGCATGCTTGCTTCAAATTCGACTATGACGAACAATACTCACATTGCATTAGAATGGCATGTGTGTTGTAGAATGCCGTATAATGAAGAAACTATTTTCATATTCGATCTAGGCGGTGCTCCGTTGGAAGGTGCGAGTAGTTAGAGTATCGGGTTGTCAATTGACCTTGAGGACAAGGTCCGTTTTAAGGGGAATGGAGATGTAACAACCATACTCTTCTCGAGATGATCAGGGAAGGAAACAGCAACTCCATAGCCGAAATGAAGGGAGAAGAACAATCAGATCGGTGAACATCAGAGCAAGCTTCTTTGATATTAAAAACTGCACATGTATAAGCAGTATTGTATAAGTAGTTGTGTGCTTTATGTAGAGAATATGGGCTTGTGCATGTATGGGCTGCTGTAGTATTTTGTTGTACTGGGGTGTATGTGCATATTGTTGTATTTTAATTCATGAGTTGGGTAGGCTATTAACGGGTTATTGTGTGGTATTGATCTATTATGTGAAAACTACACATATATAAGCAGTGTTGTGGTGTTGTAATGGTGTGAAGAATCAAAGTAATAAAATCATATTTTCATTTGCTACAGTGTTGCAGATGCTTCTCTCTTCAGTTTGTAATTTTTCCTCTTTTCATTTTTACCTGTTACTTTGTTTGTTCATATTGTCTTCTTTTCTGTTAGTTACTACTCACCATTATTCAGTTGTAAGTTTCTTCTTTGCCATCAACTTGTTATCTTTTATCTCAGATTAGTTTTTGTTTTGATTCATTTCTTAAGCATTTATTTTTTCCAGTTCTTGTTTCTTGTTCTTGATTCAGCCTTAATTTCTTGAATGTTTGTGTTTCTGTTTTTGAATCTACACTTTTATGTATCTAATTATCTTTTAGTTTTCAGTTGACAATTAGTGTTTGTTGAATCATAAGTGATAGCTGTAGGAAATTTGGCATCTGTTATTTTTTGCGTGAATCAATTCTTGAATCTCGATCATGATTACTTTCTTTGAACTTATGTGAAACGTCCGTTACCAACTTTCTATATTTGAAACAATTCTTGAATCAATTTGTGTGCTTGAACTGCAAGAAATCCTAAAAACTATCACTCAGGGTGCACTAATATATCTGTGCACTGTAATTTGTATCTTCCTCTTCCAGTCAATTCATCAAACACCTTTGCAATTTCGTCGAACACTTCTTATGTCACTGACATAACACATCACATTCCCATGGCAACTAATCCAAACCCACCTGCGCCTTACATATCATTGCATACGTCTTATCAATTTTTTTATTTTATCATCTTAGTTTTGAAAGTTACATGATGGATTTATCAAACTGACTGGAGGAGCATTTCTCTGCGACGTACGTAGAATAATTATTTGACCGAAGCTTTTTTGTTCTTCCTAATGGTTTAAGATTTATTTTTATTTTTTCAATTGTTAATCTTCTTTTCATTGAGATTATATTTATGGTGAAAAATAGACGGTCGAAATTCGATTTAAAGGTTACTTTTGTTTTCTACCTCAAACGCTAAATATAGAAAAATTGGGGATTGTTACTGCACTTCACTTTTGATATGAGAAGTCAAATTTCTTTAAACAAAATTTTAATACCATGGGTACTAACAAATGTCTAAATCTAAAGTATTTTAGCCTCTGAGACAACCTCTTAAAAATTTAGTAATAAGGACACGACGGATAAAAATGATACTATACAATATCATTATATGAAATTATTATGCAAAAAGAAAACTATCAGGTACAAAATGGTACTAAGTTGTATCGTTTGAAAAAAAATGCTATTATAAGGTAAGATCAACCATTATATGATAAAATTGAACATAAATTTATATCCTTCTTTTAATTCAGTAAATATGAAACTTATACTACACAATAGCACTGTCATTCTCATCGAATTTTTATCCTTCTGCTATATTTAATTGAAAATTTTGTTATTCTCACTAAAAAATTGACGAATTTTATCCTTCGTACTATTTTTCTGAATAAAAATAGACTCTCATAAAATTATAATTTAAACTGTCCAATTTGCCCCTTTTTACTTTAATTTCTTTAATCTTCATTAATCTCCTTTAATCTTAAATCCAAATCAATAGTCAATGGAGAAGTCAAACTCATCTGCATATGAGATTTCAAAACGAGAAAGAAACAAGGTTAATTCAAAACTTCCATAACATGGATTTGGTTCAATAAAACAATCAGATAATTATTTTTAAAATTTTTAGGGTTTCGTAGGTAGGGTTTAACATGTTTGTCGATCAGAAAAATCAATGTATAGCCAATATTTGAAATAAAGTTCGGGAGGTGACGACCGAAATAAATAATTTAATTCGACGGTCCTCTGTCACTTAACTTTTTTTATTTCGGCAGTCTAGTGCCGATTTTTTGGTTTTAGTCCGGTATATACCCATCGAATTTCATACCTTTTTAAATTAAAATCGAATCTATATTTAGTTTATCCTTATATATTTTTTGTTCTCATCATTTGTTATTTATTTTTATAAAAGCAGGGAGGAGGAAAGAGTTAATTTGGTTGTTTACTTTTTACCATAGAGTTTTTTAACCAAGGACAAAAGAGGAAAAGTTACTAAATTTAATTAAAGGCTTTGTACCTCTCATATCAATTTTATTAAACATGGAGTAATCATATAATTTTGATCCCCTCATATCCAAAAATGGAGTGGCGATAACAATACTCAAAATTTATTTGTTTCAATTTTGTATATTTTTAATTGACACCTTAATAAAAAAAATTCTTCTCAACTAAAATACAAATCGAACTAAATGTTGAGTTTCGGCATTCCCACATTCCGTACGCTTCAGCGTATGTGGATTAGCCACAAAAAAAATCACCAATGTTACGTACCATCAATCTCATATATATACACCACGATTATTCCAATTATCCTGCGATGTGGGACTTTTAAACTGTCCAATCCACCACCAACTCCATTTACAATGTGAGCAACACCTAACCTTAAACGAACTGGATAATGTAAATAAAAATATCTTGAAGATCCATTACACCAACAACGAAGTCATACATAAAAAAATATTTATCATGTAATATAATTATATATTTTCGTTATCACTAGTGCTAATTAAAGGAATTTTACAATTTGATCTGGCATATTTTTGTGACCGAGCCATAAATAGCCACAAGAATATGTTTCATGTGCACAATTGAGGTTCCACCTTTCATTAAACTTTGTCTCTGATCTTACTGAAGAACCTTTCAGATATTCCTTTATGTTCTTGGCGGTCTACTTCCCTGAAATATAATTCAGAAATGTCCTTTTCCATTCATGGTTCTTCGAGAAAGCAGCCATGTCTTCAGAGTTCAAGTTGTCCTCATCTTATCATTATTATTTTTTGTTTCTCTTTGGTGCCGTAACCATGGATTAATATATAATGTAATACTTCTTATTATATGTTACTAAATGGAAAGCTGAAGGTGTTTGATATTAAACACGAAAATGATTAGGATAGTGACACATGAACATGTAAATAAACATTATACTTTAGTATTATAATCCATATTTTGATAGTTCAACCCCCGGAAATAGATGATGTTTGTTTCTAACCGTGCTATTTCAGTGGATGCACATGCATACATGATTAAATAATTATAATTGATTTATTGCATATGGAAGTAGTTTGGAATACCTTTGTAGAATATGTTGAACAAAACATTAGAAACTTATGTAATTAACTATATATTCCTTATATGACATGAGGCAATCTAATATATGCATTTTCTGTGGTCAAATTGAAGCAATATCAGTTAATTTTAATATAGCGAAAGCCAAACAGTTACCAAACATACAGGCTTAACTTGAATAGATCGAATGGGTTTTGTATGCTTAAACTCTATCAGAGGCGTAGATGACCTCAATTTGTTTAGCATCTATACTAGTTCATGTAATATGAAACTTCAATTGCCGGTATAATGATTTACGTGTACTTCACAATTTATTATGGATATTCTTAATGAAGGTTATAAATTAGTTTTTTCCCCTTCTTCCTTATATATCTTTTTTAAGAACTTAGATTTGGATACAATTTGGATAACATCTAAACTCAGTTCGATAGCACAATTTATAACTATCTCAAACAATTTGGATAACATCTAATCTCGGTTATGTTTGGAATCTTTTGACATAAAAAAGTTTAATAGGACGATAAACATTACCTTGATCTTTCATCAAAAAAATTCTCCTCATTTAACTAACTATATCCTATATTTAAATTCATATAGTATGATGTATAACACAATTTTATGTGATAATGATAATTTTATTCAATAATTTTGTTTTATTGAAATCGAAATTCGTTGCTCTTTAAGTGATAACAGGCAAAGAGGTGGAAATTTGCAGGCGTAGTCAGCAGCCGAGGATTCAATATTTGTTCCTTTGACTTCAGAAGAACCTGTGTTTGGTTCAGTCCTCCTGTAAGTTTTTACCTTTTATTCATCATGATCATCTATGTGTATATTTAAGGCCCAAAATTTAAAAATAAAAATAAAAATATGGTTTACTGGGAGTCTGGGACCAAAGATTATGACATGCATACAGACTAATGGATCTAAGCATGCAATCCGAAGTCCGTATGAGTGAGCGTTCAAGCAAAAATGAATGACCTAGTCTCTACTTGCATCCACGATTCACATACTTTCAAACTAAGTCCATGAAATTTGTTTACATTTATAATTTACATTATGTGTTGGCAGTTTTATGTTAAAGAACTGTTACAAAGCCTTTTAATTTATTTTGTATTGCTTGTCTAAAATAATATCAGATTACAACTCAAAATCGTACAGCTGCTATATTTATACAGAATATACAAATGGGCTGGAAGGCCCAGCTAAAAGTCTTGCAATCCATGTGCCAGCTGAGATGAAATGTGTGCCGTTGATATGATCCAATGGTTGTGATATGATGAGCCTATTGATCCGGATTAAAGATGAACAAACAGATGTGTTAGATGCTTTATTATGCCCCCTCAAACGAAACTAGGGTTTTATTCCTCTTTCTCTTCCATGGCGGCTGGGCAAACTCTGAGTTCATCTCTGAAGCGAGCGAAATTTTTGGATGAAATAGCCTTAGTCAAAACATCTGCGCGTTGATAGAGGGAGGGAACATGTTGAATCTGTAGCTTACCACTTCTTGTCTGTTCTCGAACGAAGTGTAGATCAACCTCTAAGTGCTTCGTTCTCGAGTACTGAATGGGGTTCATGGATAAGGATATGGCGCTCATATTATCTACCCAAATTATTGGCTTCTGATTGAGATCAAACCCTAATTCTTTGAGCAAGGTGCTAATCCATATAATCTCGGCCGTGGTGCTTGCAATGGCGCGATATTCAGCTTCCTTGCTCGATCTCGAAACGGTGGCCTGCTTTTTGGTGCACCATGAGATAAGATTTTTAACGAGAAACCCACAGTACCCGGTGATGAATCTTCTGTCATCCAAGTCGTTGGCCCAATCTGAATCACTGTAAGCTTGTAAACACAAATTTCTGCAAGGTATTAATCTTAGCCCATAGTTGATTGTCCCCTTTATATACCGTAGAATACGTTTGACCGCACACCAATGTTCACTTGTTGGGGCTTGCATGTATTGACATACCTTGTTAACGCTAAAACTGATGTCGGGTCTGGTGATAGTAGCGTACTGAAGAGCCCCAACAATGCTCCAATAAAGTTTGACATTTTCAATATGTTCGCCTTTGTTCTTTCTTAATTGAAGATTGCTGATCATAGGAGTGGGAAGTGCCTTTGCCTTATTCATGTTAACGCTAATTAGTATGTCTAACATGTATTGTCTTGTTATAAAATGATGCTTGAATCTGCTTGTCTTTGAATTCTTATGCCCAGAAAGTAGGTTCCATCACCCATGTCTTTTATGGCGAATTGTCTGTCCAAGTATTTTATAACAAGCTCAATCTCCTGTTGATTGTCACCTGTGATAAGAATATCATCAACATAAACTAAAAGGTAGATGTTATTTTCCTTTTTTCTTTTAGTATAGAGGGAGTTGTCAGATTTAGTAGCAGTAAATCCTAACTTGACCAGTTTGCTCTTCAATTTTTCATACCAAGCCCTTGATGCCTGCTTTAAACCGTAAATGGCCTTGTGTAACTTGCATACTTTACTGTTGTTGGCTTCAGTGCTGTAACCTTTAGGCTATTGCATATATACTTCTTCCACCAAGTCCCCATTTAAGAGTGCATTGTGCACATCTAGTTGTCTTATCTTCCATTGCTTATGCATAGCAATGGTTAATATAATTCTGATGGTGGCTGGTTTGATGACTGGAGAGAAGGTCTCCTTGAAATCAAACCCGAATTGATGGGTGTATCCCTTTGCCACAAGTCTGGCTTTATACTTAATGACATTACCATTAGCATCTCTTTTGATTTTGTATGTCCATTTGCTTCCCACAACATTCTTATGCTTTGGTAGGTCAACTAAAGTCCATGTTTGATTTTTAATTAGAGCACTGTATTCTTCATCCATAGCTCTTTTCCATTTTATATTTCTAACTGCTGAGTCATATGATGTTGGCTCTATCTCATCAAGTTGAGTGCTGTATATTTTGGGTTTAAAAATCCCACTCTTTGATCTGGTAATCATAGGATGTTGAATAGTAGTTGACTGTGGCACATGATGTTCTTCAATATTAACATTATTGGTCTCATTTGTCATGTCTTCATTGTTGTGACTTTGTTGTGTACCTACTTCATGTTGTTCATAGTTTTGACATTGCTGTGTATCTATTTGCTGTTGTTCTTTAAGCTGTGGATTGCTTGTAGTAGTCTGTCTGGAATGATTATCAAGTCCACTTGTTGCTGTGCCTTTTTGTGTTTGAACTTCTGTGTTGAACCATTCTGATATATCAGGTATATGACTTGCAATACCTTGGTTTGTATCAGTTCCTTGATTATGTTTCTCCTTTCCTACAAAAGGAAAAACATTTTCATTAAAAACAACATGCCTAGAAATATAAATTCTGCCTTGATCATCTAAACATATGTACCCCTTTTGATTATATATGTAGCTATATGCCCAATGACCATATTGGTCCTAGGTACCACACATGGTACCTTCCGTGTCCTCATCTAAAAGGGCTCTACCGTCTTTCTTTGAGAGTGTTCCATAACTATATCTGTAAAGGACTGCTTCGTAAGGCATACAATATAGATGCTCCACTACTTACTATGAAAACGTAAATCGCATCCGCACTAGTCTATGCCAGTGCTCGGACATCCACAATGTACCACCCAGTGCATACATTGAGGACAATGTAATCATTATGTCTACTATCTTAATCCCGCCAACAAAGTCTACCTTGTATGGAATTCAGTCGGAGATTTTCTATACCTGTGAAGGACTGCTTCGTTAGACCTACAATGCAGATATTCTAGTTGGGTTGTCTCTTTTCTTGTCGTGGCTATGTCCCCAACGGCCACCCCTCAACTAAATCAAAAGATCTCTAAAGAGTCAAGTGGTAGTGCCCTACTGCAAACAATCTAACATCTGATTGGCGGTGCCCCCCATCCAATATCTTGATAGTGAAAGAATCATTGGTTTGTTGGTTTAACTCTGGTCTTTCCAAAAATCGCTCTTGGTCTTGATGCTGGCCGATATCCGCATGCGACTATCCTTAAACTTACTTACAGGTATCGGACATACGAATACCCCACTCCGAGTACCGAGCCCTTCTAACTGCCTACAAAGGTCTGCTTCGTTAGGCCTACAATGCAAATGTAGTCAAGGCATATTCTCTTGATGGAACACCTACAGACCAGCCTCAGGAGGCGCAGCTTCGTTAGTCCTACCCAAAGGGGCATCATAGAGTATCCTCACGTCCCGTTGAAGTCTCGTACTTTCTTGAAGCCCAAAAATATTAAGTTGGATGTGCTTCTCCATTTGTAAAATCCGTGATGAACTGCTTTGTTAGGCGCTTCATCCTTTGGACTGCTCCAAACGCATCTCAATTCTTTTATTAGACCCTAATTCTAATCTTTTAATTTGCGTTTAGTTTACTTTTCTTGTTCTGTTGGCTACTTATTTACCATAATTAGCATATTCTTGCCCTCGTCTCGCTTCTGCCTATTGTGAGACCACCATTGATCTAATAGGAAATGCTATTGGTATTTCTACTTCTTGCTTATTAACTTAATTTAAGTGTCAAGTTTATTAAATAAGCATCTTTTGTTCTATTTGCTTATTTATTTAATAGAAACCTAAAATAATCTTTTACTATTTATCTTTGCTATCATTGCTTATTTATTCAAAGTTCCCAATTAAGTCTTTCTATTCTTTTACTTAATCATAATTTATGTTTATTTCTTTTAAAATCCGTATATAATTACAAGTGTTTCTTTTTTGTTTTACTCTGTCTTATTTTATTACGATATAGAATTCTTTTAAATTCTCTTTTATTATATAACTAACTTATCATAATAACTGTCCTTTTCTATAGTCTGTGTGGTAAATATAGACCTAGGTTCGTTTATTGTACACAGCCTTAATTTCTTATCTAATAATTTATTTGATTCATTACATACTCTACTTTAATTTCTTTTATTCTATGAAGTAATTCTATTTTATTTGGTTGGTCGTGAAAGCTATACTAAAATCTATTTCCATAATTCAATACTAAATAATACTATAAACAATAATTGGTAACTGAAAGGTATTTCTTTTATTATCTTGAAATATGTGTAAAATACAGTGGTTTCTCTATTTTACACTAGTCTTTCTTTTATTTTTGCAGTTACATTTATCGTTATCTTTTAAATATTAAATTACAGAAATGTATTATATTTTCTAAACCAACCAATTAATCTATTATTTATTTCCAAATCAAGTTATTAGATTAATTTATTATTCCCGTTTTAGCGTAATTTATTGCATAATTCCATTTATCTAGCTTTATTCCAACTTTTCTTATTTTATATCTAATCTAGTATTTTTTCCATTTAATCCATAATCACGAATTTTCTTCTTAACTATATTATTTGCGTACAAAGAGGATAAAAAGAAACTAGCACTTGGGCTAAATTATAACTACAAATTAGATGTAAATAACTGTAAATTTCTTATAGTTCAGCATAACTAATTAACAGAATTAATTACTGAAATATTGAAAAAATTATTAAAGGAAACTTAACGATAATGTATCGTAAATGTAAAAGATATAATTAAATCCACTCACATTGCTAGCTTTCCAAATCTCTCTGCTTTTATTTTAGATCTGTCCCTGACATCTATATTAACCTCCCTTGTAATTCCTAACTGGAATTACAAACGATATATTTACAGGTTTATAATATATGAAAGAGAAATGAAGAGATTTGGATTAGAAATAGCAAATAAAACTCAGATATAGGGTTTTACCTTTGACACAGCCTTCTAATTTGAACCAATTCTTAATTCCCTAGTTAATTTTTTTCTCTTTCTATTTAGATCTAAATTCGTGTGAATTAGATCTAAAATTTTTTATTAAGAAAGTATAGAAGAGATAGAAAAATGGCAGTGCTAACCATTAGATATAAAACCCTAAAATCTAAAGCGTATACTCAGTCTATAGACATTAAATTAATATGTTTTCTTCTGCGTTCGTTTTTATTTCAAATTGATTCTCCAACAATCTTGTCATTAATCACTTTCCCTTCTCTCTCGCAATCAATGGAAACATATATTTTTAAATGTGACGTTTCTTTTAAATAGGATTCCCCTATTAATTAACCAATTAATAGATTTCATATATACCTAGAATTAATTTACTATCCAATTAAACCTTGCCTGCACTGTGCTTTCTTACCAAATTAATATGTGGTACATTAATTCGTAACATATATGCATATTAATTTATTTTATTTCCATAATTATTATGTGCATATATGCTACAATTGAATTTTGAACCGCAATCTTAATTATATATGTTACCATAAGTCTCCATATTTATTAATTGACAATTGGTTACTTGCATAAATTAATCTTCCTCCATTTTATTCTCTTACACTAACATATATGTTTCTAATCATATCAATTAGTTGCTACAATACAGTTCCATTTCTTGTCAGTTTCTGTCAATTAATCACCTCTACTAATTAATTGAATGTCAGTTTCCCTTTTAAACACACACCGTCAATTAATCTTCCTTATTAATTGATTTTATATAATTTCTCTCACTAATTTATTTTTTACACAAATATATATGTATTCCAAATGATATTAATTAGTTGCCCCATTTACAAAAATTTCTTTATTTTAAAATTCCGAACGTATATAACTTAATTAAATTATTTGCATATATAACTGTAATTTAAAGCGGGAGGTTACACAACCGAGGACCCGTGAAAAAGGGATACACGGTTGTTTATAGGTTGGGAAATATACCAAGGGCTGGTCTTGGATTTGAAGTATCAAATGGCTGAGTGCTTTTTAGGAAAATGGGGTCCGCTCCATTTTTGATAAAAGATATTAAGTAACTGAAATGAGAATTTTTCTTGACTTACAATAGGTTATCTAAAATGGGATTTCGACTTGGAAGATCAGCGAGCTATGTCAGTATTGTTATTGAATTGATATATAAAAGTAAAGCTGACCACCAGCGATCTCGAGCAGCCGATAATAAAGACTCGGATTATGCCCTGATGAATTTCGCTTCGCACTAGTCTAGAATCAATAGGGATACAAAAGGACCTCAAAGTTTAATTAGTTAATTATTTTTGTTGTTGGATGTGAGCTAGTTAATCCTTAAATGAGTCTTTAAGATACGTTAGTCATATGATAAAAATATTATAAAGCCGTATCCAGGGGTCATTGGTCTTTGTAGCTAGAACCGATTGACTAGCTATTACGTTACAAAGGGTCCGCTTCGGGGTTAAGGTATTAAATGGACATTGGATTTGCGACCTCCATATTTAAGGAGTATTAAGTGGTCGGGGTTTTCTTTAGGCAAGTGGTATATATGTATATAGGCGTACATATAGTTATACCTCAAAGAAGATTGGACATATCGTATGCGCATATATGGTTGAATGGATCAGCTGTAAATAATAGACATAGCATTTAAATGAAAATCAATCGACATAAGTTAATGTTATTGGTAAAGTGTGTAAATTTTCTAGTCACCAGAATGTTGTTCCCACCCTTTCCTCATTACAACCCACATGATAGATTTAGAGGGACGTGCTACTGGTACAAGATAGGAATTGCGGATGGTGGAGTCTTCTCTTTCATACTTGGCACTGACAAGGCAACTAGATATCCAAAGAATAATATTGATTCCAAGGTAGTAGCCTTAGTCAGTATATCTATTATATTATATTTTTCTATTCCGCTATGAACTTATATTGATCGCTCTCTGATATGCTTATGTTTATTACAGGCTATCAAAACCAAAGCTCCGTACACTAATGAACTTAGGTTTCTATTTAGTCGAAATTCAGACCTATTAACGTGCGGGTCATTACAGTCACCTCCACCTTCGATGCCCACGATCATCCTCTTGGCGATGTCGACCAAGAGCTTTTCAAGATCTTTTGTGAGATTCGATGTGCAAGGATTCGCAAACGACGGTACACTCTCTTTTCTTCAACAAGTTCTTGATCGTTTTGAGGGCCGGGGGTGCTCATATTTGCATTTGAAGATGGATCTTCTAAAGTGTTCCACTGACGTGGTTCTTCTTCTCCCTTTCTTCTTTTCAACTAGATAATGATAGGAATATCATTATAAGCCTAGCAGAGCGAGTGTGTTGCCTCTACATTCTTTGAACCAAATGAAACATATCTTTTGTTACGAACTTGCTTGTTTATCTGCATATGACTCGTTGAATAGAGTGCTTTAAAATAGCCAGTAGTTCTTGTCACTAGAAAATTACCAATTTCGCAATTGGCAATGCCAGTTGCAATAGACCTATAAAAATGATCATGCAACCATCGTAACATGTGAAGTTTTTTTTAACGGTACTTAGATACAACATGTCAATGAATATTTGAATCACGCTACGCAAGTTTCGAACTTGTAACCACTCGCACGAAAGTCGAATCACTTAACCACTGAGACAATGATACTTATCGTAATATGAGAAGTTGCAATGGAGTTAAAGCATTTCACAATTGTTTTGGACGGCTGTAATGTTTTTTCCCTTTGTTATAAAGCATTATACAACTGTTTTTGCCCATTGTAACAAAAAGATGAAAAATTGAGAAAAACTAAAATATTGTTACATGCACTAGTAGGTTTTTACAATTGAAGCTAACATTGCACAAATAATAATCAAAATCATCAGCATTTAAAAAAAATAACAAAAAAGATCCACATTCCAAGAAAAACTAAAACAATTCATATATTCACATTATTTATAAAGTATTTAACATAATCACATCATTCTATTACGTAAAGAAGTATTCACACTAGATCAACGGATAAACTCAAAGGAAACCTAGAGTAAAATACAATAATAATCATATTATCTTACATTTTTCATCTTTTCAAGCACGTATTTAGTTGATGATGGTATCAAATATCAACTTGCAAGTGCTCCACAGCCTCTTACAATTTGCCAAACCAGAACTTATTGCAATTGTTCTAGCCATATTCAGGCTCGCATTGAAGTGATTTTGGTGTTCTGCAATGATGTTATCTATGTTCAGCTCTACTCCAAAGTAATATATGTATGTTGCTGTTAGCATGCATCCCCTACAGTTAAAGTCCATGCAAACGTTAATTCAACTCTACTTGATATAGCTAAATTCTGTTTTTATCCTTTTTTGGATTTCAAATCCAAATAGTTTGATATTGTCATCTGTGAGGAAAGTGGTTTGAAATAAGAAGTAGTTTGTAAAGTTTACAAAATCAAACTTTAGTTGTAAAGAAAACGCCAGCAAAAGTAATAGCATTCTTTTTTTTCTTCCAAAAATTGGCAACTTGTGCCTCTTGGTATCAAACCCAATGCTTTGATCGCATTGCTAAAGATTTCACCACTGTACAAGTGGTTATTGACGTAACAACAAAAAGTTGGAAACTAACAAATTTTCAACAAAATAAAAAATAAAAATGATTTGATTTGTATCATTAAAATTTCAGACGCTAACCGCCTAGCTTTGAACCAAATTCATTTTGAATAATTGAATAGTATAACGGTACATCACAAGCGAAACAAAGCACAAAATGTTGAAGCTTCTAAGAAAAAGCTCATGGTGCTTATCCTTTATCTAAAGTTAGTATCACTATATCTCAGATGTCAAGTCAAGTCAACAGGGGAAGAAAAAAAAGGATAGGGGTGGATGGTTCTTAGACAAAGTTTACATGATTCTTGACAGAGCCTTTCAGCGATGTAGTTTGACAGAAAACAATACCTGTAATTTTCCACCCCTGCTCATTGTCTGCGTCATTCCAGGGATAAAAAAGGTATGTCATTTAAATATACACACAACTTAAAATACAGTGAGAATTAACGGAACTATCATTGTGAAAGCAAACTGATGTTTGGGTATTAACGAATGCATGTCGTTTTTTGTCATAACTATTAGATACAACCTACCATTTCTAGAATGGGTATTTATGTAGATATATGTAGCATATTTTAGAGAGAAGAAAAGTAGAATAACTAGAATAAACAGTATCTCACCATGAACAAATGATACAACTAGAACTATGTCTCACCATACTGACAATAACTTGAATAAACGACGTTGCTTACAACATCAAACCGGTCCAGTTCATAGTCTCGTACATGAAGTTTTACTTTGAAATTTTTTCCTCTTATATGCATGATGTCATATTGACTCTGTTTATCATGTATAAACACAAAATGATGAGCAATATGTTGGATAATTGTGACTTCAAGGATCTACTGCGTAGATTCTTTTAGACAATAGTTCAACTCAACAGGTACAAACAGGTTATCGAACTATTGACTTCAAGATTCAATAAAGCCAGCGTAATCGGATTCAAAATTTGTATGATTTTGATCAGACCAAGAACACTCAAATTTGATCTCTAATGATACAATTTAGTAGAGAATAGAATGAAGAAGAAGAAGAGTATTGATCTACAACGTTTCTACGTTCGCAACACCTAACAGGCACTGCGGTGGTAAGGTAGTGTTCTACAACACTTTCTGGGCGTCGCAGATCCGGAGGAAGAAGAAGAAGGAACTAAGATAGAAGATTGTTATTATCTGACGCTTCCTAGACATCACTATTTATAGTAATGAGGAAGTGTTCATTTGTCAAGCGTCGCATTATTTCCAACAGTCCGAAACTGGTACAAACAGTCGTGTCTATTGCAACGGCTTGAAATCGTTACTAAACAGTTGCGTCCCTTCATTCAAATGACCCGCCAAATCTATCCGTTCAAATTCAAATTTTGGATACGGTCTGTAAACAAAAATTAATTCGCCATTTTAGACCCGAACCCGACCCGGTCCGGTCGGATAGACGGCGGTGGCGCGCGCGTGTGGTGGTGATACATAACTTTTCTCCTCATATCAAAGCAAACCTTAGGGTGCCCAGATGGCCCAACCTTCCTTAGAGAATTCTATATTTAACTAAGTATAATCCCTTATTTTCTTAGATGTGAGACTATACATTCCACCACTCTTCTTCCATCTTCTTCCCACTTCTTTCATCTTCAAAAACAAACTCAAATCCAAAACTAATTTTAAAATTTTCCAACAATTTCCCTCCGTTTTCAAATAAGTAAAATAAATAAAATAGATGTTTTCATCACTAGAGTGACTACCTACATACCCAAGTAGGATCAAGCCAATGTAGTTTCAAGGTCAAATTTTGCATCATCATGAAAACAAATACATAAATGATAGGTATCTTTTGGATTTGAACCTTCACTTAGAGTAACCCATTCAAAGTTCTATCGAGGTCTATGGTGAACGTATCTTGAACCAAGTACCCCTAGTGAGAGTACTGGAACAGTCACACATACTGATTTTCATATATAAAGTGTTCGGTATTTTGGAGATATCGGTCCAAATTTATCGCCCGGCGCTTTGCCGAACTAAATACCAAGTGATGCATGCGGAACCAGGACTGCCGAACCAAATTGTACCGGACCAGATGCATGTCGAACCAAACCTCAGGGCTGCTATATAGCAGCTACCCCTCCTCATTTCTTCATTCTACATAAATAGTGGAGCTTTTGAACAATAACGGTAGCCATCCTAGAGAGCTGAAATTCTATAAAAAAATTATCTGGATTTTTAGTTCTTCTTTTGTATAGCCTTCAAAAGTGAATCAATCTTGTAACTCCAATCTTTCAGTAATTAATAAAATCTCCTCTTTCCAAGTGGACGTATACTGTCTCGTGGTAGTGGACCCACTATAAATACTGATGTTATTTATTTTTCTGCATTGCATTGATATGTGGCTGTCAGTTCTAGTGTTTATCTTTATTTGTTTCGTCTCACTACAATCACGATCCAGTTGTTTTCTGTTGCATTGAGTTTTTTATTCCCTTAGATTGATTATTTAAAGGGAGTTTCTCTAACAATATTTATATTGGTTCCACTATCATCAAGGTAATGCACGTCCAGTCCAAAAGGAGAGCGATTTTATTACACATGCAAGAATTACAAGAGATTAGAAGATAAGAATTTACATACCAAAGCCCTAAGTTAGAGTTAACAAGCAGAGACGCTCCATTTGGAGATTGCTGGCTGTGTCAGGATTGGTTTACAATGAAATCTACCCTCAATATAGAACCAGTGCAAATCCTTGAGAGTCGTCGATTAAATTACCAAGATATGGTAAGAAGATAATGGAGCAACTTACAACGGAAACAAATGATGCAAACATAATAAGTAATTCACTCATTCCTTTAATTAGCAAAGATGGAAGAAAGTAATCGCAAAATAATGCGATTGCTGGGAAACAAATAATATGCATATCCTTTTGCGTATATTTTATTTCATAACTTACGCATACATTTATTTTCTTATCATCTCATGCAAATGCGGTCCAATAATTTATTCATTTTCATAATGAACAAACATGATTACTTTCCTTCTTGCATATTTGTTTCCTTCTATTTGTGATTTTGTATCACCAAAATTTAACATTTACGAAGTTTGTAATGTTAAGGAATCTAATGTCCATATGGCGACTATTCATTATTATATCGAAAATTATAAGGACGAAATCTGAGTGAAATGAATCTGACATTGTTGTTACCTTTTTAAGTTTTTTTTATTCCTCTCAAAAATCCACCTTATTTGCTACGATGCTTTCTCTATTTATAGAAAGCTTAAGCATGTGAATTAGTGACATCATTACATTGATTTGGCATCTACCTTCACACGCTGCCACGTCTTTCGTTTAAGTTGTCAATGAGATGTGTGATGCAGATTGCTGAAGTTAAAGGCAGGATAATACAATTTAGGGCGGATTATGTCTTAGTAATAGCGGAAAATCAAATTTTGAATAAATTATTTTGGGATTGGCACGACTCCACTAGATAAATGACATTTGTGCTATGTTATTAGGTGGTTGGGCAACATGGCTTGTTATTGCACATACTCATAAGTTACGAGTTATTAGGTGCTTGTAATCTGTGTTACTGGTTCGGACTGTGAGATCAAAGGTCGCGGCTAAAACCGATAACCCTGTAACAAATACCCAGAGCATGTGTTTGGCAAACACATAACTTCCATAGAATTTACGAGCAAAGTTTTGTTATCTAAACAATTAAAAAAAAGTTAACCCTTAGTAGATTGTTGGACAGTATGTCATTTTTAGATACTCTGTTTATCACTTTTGGATAGTTCGTCTTTTGTGCAGATTACAAAAGTACCAATTTCATATTGCACCGCTTTTCCCTAGTGATATCAGGGAGTACCATAGTTTTTGTTTGCAGATGTGATTAGATCAATAGCCTACTGCTTTATCTTCCATGATTAGTGATCAACGGCTGCCTTTTTTGGTCAGTGATTAATGATGATTTCTCCTTGATTGAGAAGGGCGTAACAATATATGAGTAATATCAACTGCAATCCAAATTGCATATATAATATAATATAATGTAATTAGCTATGGTCAATTAGTAAACATGACTTATCCAAATTAGTTAATTACATAACCTAGCCAATTTTAAAACCCTACCCAACATTATAATATAACAAAAAAACTATAATACCGGGTGTAGATAATAATCCCAACCAATTTAGCAGAAAAGAAAATCTAGCCCAAATCCTGATATTTTTTCATTTTTCACAAGCTGACAAAACAAAATAGGGTTGTATGGGACAAAAGGGAAACATAATTGCATCAAATAAAAAGCTCTTATAACTCAATTGGTTAGAGCTCCAGTTATTGAGACTTCTAAACAGATAGGCATACTTAAGCAATAGTCACATTATAATAAAAAAACAACATTGGAATCCTGAAGCACTACCACGAACGCTACCGCAAAGACATATAGCTCAAATAGACACATTCCCTCAATGGTTTACAAAAAAAATTCAATTCACTTGGATATTTAAAAAAGAGCATACATAAAACATTCACTGGTAGAGTTTATCTAAATTTGTAAAAGAAAATAGATTTTCCCAAAGATCCAATATTTTTAAACTGTTTATGTGTCTGAATAACCTATTTTTATTTCTATTTTATTTTCAGATTTATTTCTTACCCATGAATTTACTATGATTATTTTATTTTATTTCACGTGGATCAGAATTCAAATTAGTACCCATTCAAGTAATACAGTGTAGAGAAGGTTGGGGATGATTTTTATGTATGAAAATAATTAAAAAAAAGATAAATTACTGAAAAAATAAGCCGTTTGGTCCCGTAGCTCAGTTGGTTAGAGCGTTGGTCTTATGAGCCGAAGGTCGCGGGTTCAAGCCCCGCCGGAACCATACTGCGCTAAAGCTAGCAAACTTATTTTTGGGCTGAAGTGAGCATCTTCCAATAAGATGTGCAAATATGTTTCCACAACTGAGGGTTTTGATTTGCTCCTTTGTATTTTTTGTTCATATAGAAAAGTACTTTTACTGGCCTCTTAAAAGCCTAGATGCAATGGCCATTAATTAACTTATTACTGACTGTTTATATGTAAAGAATTTTTTATTCAACCAAAAACATGCAAAATGATTTTTATTTTATTTTTTCCTTTTTTTCTCTGACATGTATGTAGAAATATAGGTTTTAGATGCAACAGAAATAATTGTTGTCATTGATGTTGAAAGAGATGGATCTCTCTTACACAAGTCTAAGGTGGTTAACAATTTTCAATTAGAAATACACCGTAATCTAAAACCTCAACCTTTAATTGGTAAGCACTAATAGATATTCCTTCTGGAATACCCATATCTGTGTCAACAAAATGATGCAATTTCAAATAGAATTTCATGCAAAAGTGATCAACAATGAAGTAGTATACTTTATACCTCGTGCAAAAATGTCCAAGTTAAAAGAACTAAACCATGCCTTTTGACACAAATATAAAAAGTTACTTGCAAAACCAAAGAAGCATGCAGACATACATCCAACTTGTAAGATAATGCTTTGCATTAACAAACATTAAGTACATTATATGTCTCATCTGCTTCAAATCACATCACTAATAAAGCCTAATATATGAATAAACTACTCAATAAAGCCACACTAAGAAGGAAATGGATTGAAATGCAACTGCTAATGCATAATGTAAATTATAAATGAAAACTAATTTCAGGACCCACTTAGTTTGAAAGCATGTGAATCATGAGTACAAGTAGGGACTAGGTCGTTCATTTTTTGCTTGAACGATCACTCATACGGACTTCGGACTACATGCTTTGATCCATTAGTCCGTATGCATGCCACAATCTTTAACCAGTTAATAAAGCCACACGAAGAAGGAAATGGATTGACATATAATAAAGCATCTAACACATATGTTTGTTCATCTTTAATCCGGATCAATAGGCTCAGCGTATCACAGCCATTGGATCATATCAACGGCACACATTTCATCTCAGCTGGCACATGGATTGCAAGACTTTTAGCTGGGCCTTCCAGCCCATTTGTATATTCTGTATAAATATAGCAGCTGTATGATTTTGAGTTGTAATCTGATATTATTTTAGACAAGCAATACAAAATAAATTAAAAGGCTTTGTAACAGTTCTTTATGGTATCAGAGCGATCTTCCTAACGGCTATATCATCTCACTCTTTTTTTTCTCTTCTCTTTTGAGAGATTAAAAGTTTGGATCGTATTTGGCTCCCCTCAGAAAAGTGTCATCATCGAGGAGGCTTACCTTTCTCGATATCTGTGCAGAGTTCTGATTTTATCAGTGTCATCTTACCCTCTGTGCCATCCAAGAAGGAGACCAGATCCATGATCTTCCTCTCTCCCTCTGGTTGCATCATTTCTCTCAGCCAAGATACTACAGGGATCTCTGTTTGTTATGTGCATTACTGCTTTGCAGTAAAACAGTAATACACATTACTTCTGTATCTTTTCTCCATCAAATTTGTGATCCGGTTAACCTGCATCACCAAAGATCTACTTCTTGAAGAAATCAAGCAAATCAGGGTTCTTGGTTCATCATGGCCATGAAGAAGATGAAGTCAAATCAGCTAACACTGGCAACAAACCCAAGGATAATCAAAACCCCGACTGCATTCTGATCAGACCTAAAAATCAAGCTATAAGTACATCAATAGATGAGGATAATTACATCACATGGAAATATCAAGTTGAAATAGCATTAAGAGGGTATGATCTGCAGGATTATGTCAAGGGAACCAAGGTGATACCACCCATCACCACAACAGATGAAAAAGGTAACACTATTAGCAACCCAGATTACTCTTTATGTCAAAAACAAGATAATTTGCTTGCATCATGGCTACTTTCATCAATTAGCCAAAGTCTCTTATCACAATTTGTTGGATGTTATACATCATATGAGATAGGGTCATCAATTGAGAGAATTTTTAACTCACAATCAGCCGCAAGAATCATGCACTATAGAAGAGAATTGCAAAATGCAAGGAAAAATGACATGAGCATGAGGGAATACCTTGCCAGGATTAAGAATCTTTGTGACAAATTAAAGGCAGTTGGTCATGAAATTTCTAATAGTGAACAGATTCTCATCATCACCAATGGTCTAGATCAAGATTACGAATCTTTAGTAACTTTCATTGCCACACAACAAATCCTACCTGACCTTAATTATGTTCACTCAACCCTCCTTGCTCATGAAGGGAGAGTTGAACAAAGAAAACTCATGCAAGAAGATTATTCTGAAAATTATGTTTCTAACACAAAGAACAAAGGTCAAAGAAACACCCCAAACAGTCAAAACTCAAGGGGAGGCAGCATTCAAAGAGTCAAAGGTAGGGGAAGATTTTCAAGTAAAAATAGAGTCAAATGCCAAATTTGTGAAAAATTTGGTCATATGGCAAACAAATGTTACTTTAGATTCAAGGAAGACTACAATACAACTCAACAAGGTCAGTCTAGCAAGCAACCAGCAGCAAATATAGCACAGACCAGTAATTAAGCAAGGAACAATTCAGATAACTCAAGGGATGGTGATGACAAGACTAATGGCATCAATACAGCAGAGTGGTTCCCAGACTCAGGAGCCACAAATCATATCACCAACAATCTGCAAAATCTCAATTTGGGGAACAGGAGCTACATAGGTAAACATACTGTTTTAATGGGTAATGGTGAAACTGCAAATATATCTCACATAATGGCAGGCACTATAAAAGGTACAAGGCTGCTCTACCTTAATAATTTACTAAGAGTGCCAAGTATCAAAAAGAATTTAATTAGTGTCTCTCAATTTGCTAAAGAAAATAATGTATATTTTGAGTTTCACCCCAAATTTTGTCTTGTTAGAGATTTGCTAAGCAAAAATTATATTGTTACAGGGTAAACTGGAACAAGGCCTATACAAGTTCTGCAATATGAGAAACAAAAACATTTGTAATAGTGTTGTATGGTGCAATAGTGTTGGCTTGAATCATAACAAACATGATGATATTTTTTATGGCATTGCAAACTAGGGCACCCTAGTTATGATGTAGTTATGCAGGTGTTGAATGATAATAAAATTTCTTTTTCATCCTTGAACAATTTATCTATAAGCACACATTGTCAAATTGGTAAAAGTCACAAATTACCTTTTCAAAATTCTGAAACAATCTATGAAAAGCCACTAGAGCTGATTGCAGCAGATTTGTGGGGACCATCACCACATAATTCAACCAAAGGAGACAGGTATTATCTATCTCTTGTTGATGCACATACAAGATATACATGGATTTACTTCCTAAAGGCCAAATCAGACACATGTAGTGCCATAAAACATTTCATTACATGTGTTGAAAAACAACTCAATAGCAGTGTGAAAGTCATACAAACTGATAGTGGGGGAGAATTCAAACCCTTAAAGGATTTCTTTGATACAAAAGGAATCATACATAGAACTACGTGCCCCTACACATCAGAACAAAATGGGTTGGTAGAGAGAAAACACAGGCATGTGGTAGAAACTGGATTAACACTCTTGTCACAAGCAGGCCTGCCAATGAAATATTGGAGAGAGGCATTTGCCACAGCAGTTTATCTTATTAATAGAATGCCAACAAGAGTGTTGAACCATGTTTGTCCTTTTGAAAAATTATTTGGCATTAAACCAAATTATAAATTTTTAAGAACCTTTGGTTGCTTGTGCTTTCCCTACCTCAGACCCTATAACAAACACAAGTTGAGCCTAAGATCTAGCCAATGTACCTTTCTAGGGTATGCAAATGTATATATTATTTCTTAGGTTTTAATCTACTATGGAGTAGATGAGCACGGTTCACGAATAGAGGCGAGAGTATTGTAACCTAATGAACCTAATATAAGAGTAAATAGAAATAAAAAGATATATGTAGAATTAAACCAAGAAGTATATAATTTATTCATTCATCAGAACTTTTATTCTGACCCCTCCTTATAACATCCTATAGGTTAGGTAGATGGTAAAGACTTCTCGGCTTTATGACACTTGCTTAGAACGTGTTATTATTTGGGTGAGTGTTTACTTACTATTATATTTTAGTCAATCCCGTTGTAAGATAAATTATTGAGCTCTGAAATATTTGTCTTTGCCTATTTGAAAGATACCAGTTACCCAACTTAGGCTACATTGGGCTTGGGTTTTAGTATTTTTGTGAAATTTTCAAACTACTGGAATTCGGGTTGTTGCATTTGGCATTAGAGCCTAGGTTTTGGATTCCTAGGTAGACAGTGAGTGAACATATTTGTATTTTTGAATAAACTATAAATATATTATGTATTAAAATCCAAATAGTTCCTAACCATAGATTTTAACATACGGAAAGTTTTTAGAAGTATATTTATGCATGGTTTGCTAGTTGGGTTTGGGATGACCCAAATATGTAAAGCCCTATGTTAATACCGAATTATAACATACAAATAAACCATGTTTTGAGAGAAGATTTGTATCCATATGTTATAGAAAGTGGAGAAGCTCCCTAGGGAGAGTGTTTTTATTTTAAAAGAAATAAGAGGTTTTAGTAAGAAGAAAATCCACTTTATATCTAGCCCAATAAAATGAAACTTTTGAAATTGAAAAGTTCAAAAATATAATTGTTAATATATTTGAGGAATTAAATATTGGGTTTTTGAAAAAAAAGTAGTATGAAATTTAAATTGGTTTTATATGATGTAAATTTTGTTAAAAGTGAAATTATTTTTGAAGAATTATAGAGCATGTATAGCTCGCTAGTTTCTTGTAGTTGAACAAAGATTTTAAATATAAAAACCTAGAGTGTGTGAAGTATCGAAAACATAGGTTACAAAAACGATTACTGTTCTAACTTTTAAATCAACTAAAATTGAGACCTTTGCTTCGTTTAAAATTACAGATAATCATCCATTTTCTTTTATTGAAATAGACAACGCAAACTACGGGGAATAACATTTGTACTTTACACATCCCTTTCATTTTTGGTATATTCCTTATTATTTCAAATGGTGCACTTTCTATACATTTGTGGAATTGGATAATTTATGGAAATTACAAAGAAAGAGATACAACTAAATTGTACCCGCTCCCAATAAATTAAAACATCTAAATTCACATCCCAAGTCAAATTTGGGCAAACTAAACTAATACCAACATTTTACAACCCAGCTGTAAATTTGAAATAAACTTTACAACTTTATCAATATTCAACTTTAACAAATTAAGGGACTAATTTCTAAATTTTCAGACTATGTTGTAGATATCATTCATATTCCAATTACCTATCTTATAGAATATGTAGGTGATATTCTTATACGTTCGCTTCAGGCCTACAACTCATCAGATGTTATATAGGCATAGTAATTAAATAAAATTCAACGGTATAAATTTCAATGTTATAAATAAATTATATAATTTCTCACTCGCCTTTCAAGCTTTCTAAATCTCCAAGTCTGAATTTATCCCTTTAACTTGACCTCTTTTCCTTTCCTTCAAAAAGAATATGATATAATTTTGTACATACCATTAGAATTATAGATCTGAGAAGATATTGGATATTAAGAGGAATGTATATTTTAATTATGAAATTTACCTTTTTCTGCAGTATCGATTCGCTTCTCCTCTTCAATTTTCTGCCTTTCTCCCATTATATATACATATAATATAATATTTTATAATTTTAATAGAAATAACAGAGAAAGAAAATGGTAGTGATTTGCTGTTTTGATCAAAAAATATAAGAACAGAAGTGAGGGGTTAAACATGTATTTGTAGGCGCTCGAATCAATTGTATCCGCTAGATTTTTAAAATAAAAAAATCTGAGCTGTTCATCCAAGGTTTAACTCTAGCCGCTACCTTCATCACCTGTCGACCGCTCCCTATAAGCAGTTGATTGCTAGCAATCGACTGCCCAAGTAAGGGGTCGATTGGTAGGGTCCACGCTATTAATATTTTTTATTTCCTTTTTCTCATTTCAAATTATTTCCGCTTTTAATATTTCAAACACTAATAGTTTCTTCATTTGAGCTCCGATTGCAAAACTCCAAATATGAAAGTTGCTCAGAAAACCCCCACGAGCACAATAGTGCTAGTTTCGTGGTCAAATTCTAAAATTTTCTCAAATTCCTTTTTTTTAATCTTATTGATTATACATTATTTACCATTAGTTTTGCGGGGTGTTACAAAGACAGCTACTACTCTTTCCAGCAAGGCACCAAAGCGTCCAAGCCGACCTAGGTTTAGAACTGCAAGACCAAGATGAAGAAGAAATCCTCCATCCCCAACTGGCCTATTAGCGTAACAACGATGGTCACTCACCATTGGAGCCATGGCCAGCAGGCACAAGCCCAAGCCAAGCCAAGATCTGCCTCGAGAGGGAGGTTCCATATGATTGTTTGAAATACTATCAACAAGTGGCAGTTCGACACCAAGAAAGCTTTCTCATTTCTTAAGATGCCAAAAAAGTTTGATGAAAGGACATACACACAAAGAAGTTTGGAAAGGAAATATATAATGAAGCTAATTGCTTATTATCAATGAAGAAGTGCAAAAGATTCATAGGCTATGAAGAATTTTCGTTTGGAAAGATTTTGCGAGTACGAGAAAGATGAGAAGGGGTATTTATATACCTACGCCTTAAATCATGTGCATTGTTTCGAAAGGAAAAAAGAATCACAACCATTAAGAAGAGATTGAGATAATGCCAACTTATGCATATAGGAGATGCAAAACAGCTCTGCAAGATTTGGAAAAATGAACCGTCACAACCACTAGCACGAAGCCACATGGAAAGCACATTAAATGCTTTGTAGGGCCGTTAATTGGTAGGATTTTCATCATTTGACAAGGCTATACCCGCTCGCGGATATGGACTTGGGAGAAAAATGTTGCTCAATTTTTTCGTAAGTTATTAGTAGGTCAGTTTAAAGTAGTCTAACCTAGTCAAAACCTGCTCAACTACTTTACAACTAGCCGGCATAAGCCAACCCAAGTGCATGATAGTCTCAAACCATCCTTTATATCCAGTAAGGCACCATGATGAGACATGATTGCAACAACTCGCCTTTCATACCACAGAACGACGCATCATTAAGAAGAAAGAAAGGGATAGAAAAAAGAAAAGGTAGAAAAGAAAGAACCAAACAACATCAGAATCTCACAGCGGAACGAATAAATTTTATTAATCAAATAAAATATTACATAGTATCATATAAATCAGAGTTATACAGCTCCAACAACACAAACTAGACAGTTATAACACCTATCTAGATATTACAACTCAAGTACAACACAAAGATACAGATACAACTCTAACACGGTAGAACACTATACATATATCTACACGCTGAAGCCACCTGCTCCATATCTCCTCCTGAACTCGTCAAAGCAAACCTGAATCCCTCGACTACTCATACATAATATGAGTACCCAAGAGTTTAATAAAACAGAAAATAAACACTTTAGCCAGACATGGGTCTGGTGTGAGTAAATGGGTTAAAGTTGTTTAACTTTGAAAATCCTTTGAAAACAAAGGTATCACGTAATACTCCCCACAAATAAACATGGGTAAGTTTTTATCTTACGCTAACCAAAACATTTGATAGGAAATCCAGTGGTATTATAATAGGGTCTAGGGTTTTCAAATAAATAGAAAATAGCCGAAATTGTTACATCTATTAAATTCCAGCCACTAGCCACAAAAGTGGGTAATACAATCAAAACCGTAAAGGGCACGTAGGAAGAATGGGTTTCCATCAATGACAGGGCTACTAGGGTACCGCCCGTCACAGTACGTGGCCTAGATTACCGTAACGAGGATCCACCCTAAATCCCCTGCAACACAAGGCCGGAACCATCCCTTACTGGACAGTCCCGAACAAGACAACCGCGGCAGTTGTCAAGATCAACCGTCCACACAGCCGAAATAAAAAGGGACCTCTAGATAGGGGTAAATCTCGTCCTACTTGGGCATGACCCACTTAGTCTTACTGCACCTCCCCTGTTTTAGCTAGTCCCGGTTGATGAGGCTTGAGGCTACGATTACCTTTATAGAACAAATCTATCTTAGAATGCTCATCGTCCAACTGACGATGTTTTGAAAGCATTCAATCCATACAAGTTCGTTCCGGGTTCGAACGAAACCGAAGGCACTATCTCGCTACACTTGTTTTGGAATCACCCTTAGAGTTAACGACAATAGCCCTTGCATTCTGAATCTTCATCTCGAACCTGAAAGTACTACCCCCGTTAAACTCGTATTGGAATCACCCTCAGGGTATTAACGACAATAGTCCTTACACCTCGAGTCTTTACTCTTTACTTGATATTCACGACCTAACGTTTAATTTGGATCGATGTGGTTTTCGGAATTCCAAATTTGAAAACTCGATCCCGCTCTCATCAAATCCAAACGCCATCTTAATGTCCAAGTGATTTAAGTTTAACAAATTAATTCAATTTAAAACATTGAATTCACACAGCAACATTCACATATAAATATCGCACATTCATCACTGATATATCAAATATCATATCACAGAATATCACAACATATCATCCAATAAATATCAACCAATCCAGATATTTCACAAAAAATCATCCACAAACATGCATCATTAACCCTTTATAATTAATTTAATCTACTTAAATTAAATTAATTACTTGAGAATTAAACAACTAATCCTGCTTAAACAATCATTAATTAATTACAATTAATGAACCAGTCACTCTTTAATCACCATCATAATCCAATTAATTCATCTTCATTTATAGATTAATTATCCTTTAGTCATATTCTTAATTAATCACCTCGATTAATTATTCTTTAATTACACTATGTAATTAATCTTTAAATTAATTACACAAATTAATTTATCTTTAATCATTAATTAACCTTAATTAATTATCTAATTAATTAATTAAAAATAATTAATTACATAAATCCTTACATTAATTAATTATGACTTCTTTTCTCACTTCATTGATTAAGTATCTTATAATTAATCACTTTTATTAATTTATTAAACAATTAGTTATTCATTAATTCCATTAATTAATGACCTTCTAATTACTTCATTAGTCAATTTTTCTCAAAATTACATTTAATAAATAATTATAAACTTAATTACATTTATTAATCAAACCTGATTAATCATAATCAGTAATTAACTTACCTTAATTACTTCACCAATTAAACCAACTCCTTGATTAATTTCATTGATTAATCCTTTAAGTGCACTGAGTAATTATCACTTAATTACTTTTCCTTAAGTAATTATCCTTTAATTACTATCCATCAAGTAATTTCCTTAATTAATTACATTCAGTAATTATTCATTAATTACTTCTCTAAGTAATTACACCTCTTTAATTACATTAAGTAATTATACTAAATTCCATCATTAAATAATTCTTTTAATTAATTAAACTTAATTAATTAACTAAAATTATCCACAATAACGCAATTAATTACACTGAGTAATTAATTTCTTTAATTACTTTATTAAGTAATTATCTTTAATAATTCTTCTTAATCATTAAGTAATAAACTTCTTAATTACTTATTGCTTAATTAATTAACATAGATTAAACAATCCTTAGTAACATAATTAATTACACTTAATTAATTACACAAACTAATTTACCTTGATTTAATTACCCGCATTAATCATTTAACTTAATTAAGTAATTATAATTTAATTGCCTTTATAAATAAAACTTGATTAAGATAGACCATACATTTCATTAACTCTTATTAATCATTTTAAAATTAAAATTTCAAATTCAAACGCTTGTATTTGGTTTATACAAAATCATCATCTTTTAATTTATCATTATCTTTTAATTTATCTAAGTTAAATACCTTACTTTAATCACATTTAAATCACTCCAATAACATTTTTATTTGAAAACATTATTATACAATTTAACAAAGCAAAATTGAAAACAGACTATTTTTAAACAAAAGTTTAAATCTTATAATCCCAAATTTTAAAACTAAAATTCTTTTTAAGTCAAACATTCATTCTTTATAAAACTAATTAAACGCTTTGTTCAAAATTCAACTTGCCTTCAAATTTTGAAACTTCGTTTTATATAGTACAAAATCCGGACAGTACTAAAACTTTTTAAAACAAACTATTTTTTAAGCAAAATTAACTTTAAAATTTTATACCCTTAAAAAAACTTAAACTTGTTTAAACGCCAAGTTTTAATTTAAACATTCCAAACATCTTTAAACTATTTAAAACTTTGTTTAAAAGAAACTTAGTTTGCTTTAAATTTCTAAAATTCAGTATACAGTTAAAATCAGACAGGATACAAATCCTGGAACCAAACTACTCGAGACAATCACACGTGACACCCTGAGCCACCCCTGATACATACACGAGACAAGCTTCGAGAAAACAACGAAATAAACCATGGCTAAACTCTTTCTTCCCAAGACAAAAGAAGATGCACCGATTTGAACTCGTGCACGTGCACGCGCCACAGACCGACGCTGGCCAACTCTCCGATCATCTCCCATCGGCTACGACTTCACCGTTAGATCAGATCATCCAGTATTGCTAAATTCGCTTGGAATCAAAATTTGGACCCATCGAGCAACCTGGAACCAAAAATCACGATGACAAATCCTCTTGCCGTCGATGAACTATGCCATCAGAATCCAAAATGCTTCAACCACGACCACGTCTCGAACCACCGAGACCATTCCTCACTAAGTGACTCGATCTAAATCACCATTGAAGCCACGATCACCACAATTTCAACGCAGTCACACACACAACATCAAACCCTAATGAGCCATTTTCTGATCACCATGACCATCGTTAGCATCTCACACCATTTTTCCTGCATCCCTTGACACCACGACCACCTCCATGCCGAAACTCGACCACCCCTTCAACTCCGATCAACGTTAAACGACCAAAGACCAAAATTCGAACCCTTTTCGAATTCACGTTAAATACAAAATTAAAAATCACAAATTTTATATTAAAATTCATGATTTGATAATACGATTCAGACCATCTAAGTGAATTCGAAATTCATCATACTTGAATTTTCTTCATTTTCGGATGTCCACTGTATTTTTATATTTTACAGAGTATTATCCAAATACATTCACTTGAAATTAATTTTAAAAACAAGAATAAAATGTTATTAACATCTTCACTTCAGTAATCAATGTATAATTGTGATCGTACAGGGAGATTTGAATTATTGTAGTTGATCTTGCAACAGATTATTTACAGAGAACATAAAACATACATATACAGGTATGTATTCAATTTTGTACAGCACAAATCAGACTAAAGATGAAAAATCTGAGCAACAAACATGATTATAACATCAACACACAGATCAACCACTATCAAAAGATTTTATTTTAAAATGGTTGCTCACCAAGAATTAGAAGCAGAGAATAGCTCTGTTCAACTGTTTCCAGTAACTTGATTTTTGACAGACATTGTTCAATCTATTTGCTTGCTGTTGATTATTATTGTAGTAGTTGATTCTCAGTTAAGCTTGAAACCATGTTTGTTAAAGTTGCTGTTGATTCCCATATTGAATTGCATGCTCTTTAGATTGAAATTTTGGATCTGAAGTTGTAAATGGTTTCAAATTTGATTACAGTTTGAATTTTGCTTTTGGTTTCTTTTTTTAAGAAGAAAGCTAAAGAAGATTTGAGCTGAAGAAAAAAAACAGACCTTTTTCTTTGTAAACATTAGTTATAAACAAAATTTTCTTTTAAACAAAGATTTGCCACTTGTTTCTTGCATAAATCCATGTATTTACAAATGTCCAAACTTGAATTATTATGTATACAAGTGTATTCTCATTAATTCCTAAGTTGCTAAGTGTTTTTAGATTTGATTATTAAATTAATTTCTTATTATTACAAGTGATTTATACCTTAATTACAATATTAACCTAAATACTTATGTCTAGTATAAACTATGAAATGTATTTATATCTTTATGTTTAATTTATAATTATTTGAAAATCCATTTTCTAAGGATAAGTTTAAAAGAAAGAAAATAAAAATTTATATAAATTTTATTTTAAAAGTTTAAACTTAAGTTATTATATCTAACATTGATATTAGATATAAAAAAAAATTATTTTCAAAAACCAATTTAAATGAAAACAAATTAAATTTTTATAATAATATATTATTTTTAAGCTATTATACTTTTAACAAAATAAACTTTTCTTTAATTGTTTTGAAAATATAAGATAAGTTTTAAATAGCTTTTGAAAAGCATTTTATTAAATCAAATCAAAAATCTTCCAAATCACCATATATACATATGTATATTATAAATTTGAAAACACATTTTCTGCTTGAGTTTAATCCATTATTTTTGTATTTACAATATATATACAAATATATATACATTATATATAGAGCATTTTAAATATTAGTTCCAGAAATTATTTGAATTTTAAAACAGAACTCCAAATCACAATATATAAACGTATATATTATAATTTGAAAATATTTTTATTAAATTTAAATTTAAACCAAATTCCTTTTTACAATGTATACATGTATACATTACAAATAGAATATTTTTCTCAACTTAGAAAGATTAATTATTATTAATTTATATATTATTATTTTTGAAAAGAATAAACATTCCAAATTAAATTATTATTATTAAGTTTTGAAAAGATAACATTTGTTAAATTAGATTAACTATTAGTTTTGAATATATAATATTTGGTTAAATTAGATTATTAAATCAATATTACATATTTTAAAATAAATTATAAATGAAAATTATTAAATAAGTATTGCCCAAAATTCCGGGACATCACATTCCTCCCCCCTTAAAAGAATTTCGTCCCCGAAATTAAAAGAAAAGATAATTTAATAATCTCATACAGATTTTAATTTTAAAATAGAAATATATGCTATTAACCATATACTAGAAACCATAACATCCAATTTAAACAACCAATTCTAACCATCCAGTCAAAATTATAGACAGAATTCCCTGGAGTTTTCCAGGTATAAACACCGGAATACTCGCTCTGCAGGATCTAAACTAGCTACACTACTCAAATCTAGAACTCCTATATCTAGATCTACAATCTAGATAGGATATCGGACCACAGACAAGTCCGGTTCACCTACTAAATCTCCCTGATCTGCTGGTTCTAAACAAGTGACGGATCAAACATGTACTCTCTTAGAGATATGAGAAATACCTTACGAATCCCAGCCATCCAAACTGGAAATTTAATCCTATAGATCAAACACTTATCCTTAAGAGAATACAGAAAGATTCTAATACGCTTTTGGGCTAGCTTCCCGTCTCATCCAATCTTATTGCTCTCATGATCAGAGGAAACTTATCCGAAAATTAAATCTCCGACTTCGAATTCCGAATTCCTTCGTCTCTTGACCACACCCTCCGTCGATCCTAGGCTGCCCTCAACCTTCTTGATCAACCAACTTCACAGATGCTTCTCAAATCAAAACTGGATCAAGAATAAGATGATCTCTTGATTCTACTCAACAAGATGGTTCTTCCATGATCCATCGAAATTCATCACACCAAATATACTATACAAGCATCAAAAACTTCAAACTTACTTCTCCTTTCGGGAAAACAGAACAGATGCTCTCGACAATCAAGCCTTCAGATCCTAGAGAACTTCCTGAAGAAACCCTTAAATCCAAGAAAAACACAAATCTTTCGATAAATCCGAGGTTGCTTCTATTCTAGAATAGCTGCCACCATGCCTCCGCTGCACAACTCTGATCCGAAGAAGATGAGAATGCTTTTGATGAACACAGGTACAAACTTGATCACTCATCCAGAAACATTGTCTATCAAATTCCATAAAAGCTTAGTGACCTATCCGATTTGGTCACAAATACTACAACAGAAATCCAGCCAGAAAACTAAATCCAATCAATCCTGATTGTTCACAAAATCCTCTCTTCTGGAATCTTCTCTTAACTAGGCTAAACCACCGAAAATCCAAGAACCAAATCGAAACAGAACTCCATCTCCCTATGCGGACATACTCCTTTGACTACCTCGAAGATATTCAGAAAGTCTCAAATCACTTCGATAGCTCCAACATCCTTTAGAGATGTCTCAAACTAAAGCAGAGATTACTAAAAGAACTTTCGAACCGTCGCAAGTCACTTTTGCGATAATACCAGTTCAGATTCCAAAGAAACTATTCTCTCTTACCATAACAGAATAGCTTAAGCCCTTCAAAAGAAGAAACATATGGTCCACCTCAACCACAAACATCCTACCTAGCTGAGCTTCCAGAAGAAGTGGACAAGCCTTCACCATTTGCCCGGCCTACTGACAGAAGAGTCTCAAAGACTTCTGAACCGTCGAAGAAACGGACCACACAACTGTTTTCGAACTCCACCTCTAGGATACTGCTAAGCCAAGTGATCTTCCTGACAGCACAGTCAACACCTCTGAGCTACCATTGCTACCAAAGACTTCCTATCCAAAAGCTCCTTGAATCCCAAATCTCTATCATCTAACTCCACAAAAAGAGTCTTCACAATGAGCAGAAACCTCTCAAGAAACTCGAGCTTCAAACCAAGCACAAACACCTAGCTGAACTGAGTCTCCTACTCGAATACAGATAAGACTCCTTCCTATGTTTGCTAAAATACCATTACTTGCTTCAGCACTTCCGACTGATCCAAATTCTAGAAATCTGCTCGCACGAGCGCAATCCAAACTTATACTCCAAAGATAAACTCCGAACCTTTAAAAGGTTTCCTTCAGAGATTGATGAAATCCATACACCAAGCTGCCAAGCTTACTCAAGATGCCCAAAACTGCCTTGGCAGTTACTCTTATAATCTATACTCCGACTTCTTCCATTGATAGTCGTGCTATACACACCTCTATATCTTCTACTTCTAGAAATTACGTTGGCAAACCCGAACAGGTAACCCAACAAAATAGGTAGGTACATATATATATATATATATATATATATATACAAGTACGCTCTCTCACGAAAGAATTTACTCCAATGCCTAGGTATTCACTCAACCTAGCGCTCTGATACCACGATGTAACAACCCGCCTTTCATGCCACAGAAAGACGCATCATTAAGAAGAAAGAAAGGGATAGAAAAGAGAAAAGATAGAAAAGAAAGAACCAAACAACATCAGAATCTCACAGTGGAACGAATAAATTATATTAATCAAATAAAATATTACATAATATCATATAAATCAGAGTTATACAGCTCCAACAACACAAACTAGATAGTTATAACACCTGTCTAGATATTACAACTCAAGTACAACACAAAGATACAAATACAACTATAACACAGTAGAACACTATACATATATCTACACGCTGAAGCCACCTGCTCCATATCTCCTCCAGAACTCGTCAAGGCAAACCTGAATCCCTCGACTACTCATACATAATATGAGTACCCAAGAGTTTAATAAAATAGAAAATAAACACTTGGGGTCAGACATGGGTCTGGTGTAAGTAAACGGGTCAAAGTTGTTTAACTAGTGGAAATCCTTTGAAAATAAATGTATCACGTAAGACTCCCCACAAATAAACATGGGTAAGTTTTTACCTTACACTAACCAAAACATTTGATAGGAAATCCAGTGGTATTATAATAGGGTCTAGGGTTTTCAAGTAAATAGAAAATAGCCGAAATTTTTACATCTATTAAATTCCAGCTAGTAGCCACAAAAGTGGGTAGTACAATCAAAACCGTAAAGGGCACGTATGAAGAATGGGCTTCCATCAATGGCAGGGCTACTAGGGTACCGCCCGTCACAGTACGTGGCCTAGATCACCGTACCGAGGATCCACCCTAAATCCCCTGCAACACAAGGCCGGAACCATCCCTTACTGGACAGTCCCGAACAAGACAACCCCGGAAGTTGTCATGATCAACCGCCCACACAGCCGGAATAAAACGGGACCTCTAGACATGGGCAAATCTCGTCCTACTTGGGCATGACCCACTTAGCATTGCTGTACCTCCTCTGTTTTAGCCATTCCCGGTTGATAAGGCTTGAGGCTACGATTACCTTTATAGAACACATCTATCTTAGAATGCTCATCGTCCACTTGACGATGTTCTGAAAGCATTCAATCCATACAAGTTCGTTCCGGATTCGAACGAAACCGAAGGCACTATCTTGCTACACTCGTTTTGGAATCACCCTCAGAGTTAACGACAATAGCCCTTGCACTCTGAATCTTCATCTCAAACCTGAAAGTACTACCCATGTTAAACTCGTATTGGAATCACCCTTAGAGTATTAACGAAAATAGTCCTTACACCTCGAGTCTTCACTCTTTACTTGAGATTCACGACCTAACGTTTAATTTGGATCGATGTGGTTTTCGAAATTCCAAATTTGGAAACCCGATCCCGTCCAATCGAATCCAAACGCCATCTTAATGTCCAAGTGATTTAAGTTTAACAAATTAATTAATTTAATACATTTAATTCACACAGCATCATTCACATATAAATACCGCACATTCATCACTGATATATCAAATATCATAGAATATCACAACATATCATCCAATAGATATCAACCAATCCAGATATTTCACAAACAATCATCCACAAACAGGCATCATTAACCCTTTATAATTAATTTAATCTACTTTAATTAAATTAATTACTTGAGAATTAAACAACTAATCTTGCTTAAACAGTCATTAATTAATTTCAATTAATGAACCAATCACTCTTTAATCACCATCATAATCCAATTAATTAATCTTCAATTACAGATTAATTATCCTTTAATCATATTATTAATTAATCAATTATTCTTTAATTACACTATGTAATTAGCCTTTAAATTAATTACACAAATTAATTTATCTTTAATCATTAATTAATCTTAATTAATTTTCTAATTAATTAATTAACAATAATTATTTACATAAATCCTTACATTAATTAATTATTACTTCTTTTCTCACTTCATTGATTAATTATCTTATAATTAATTACATTTATTAATTTATTAAACAATTAGTTATTTACTAATTCCATTAATTAATGACCCTCTAATTACTTTATTAATCAATTTTTCTCAAAATTACATTTAATAAATAATTATAAACTTAATTACATTTATTAATCAAACCTATTAATCACAATCAGTAATTAACTTACCTTAATTACTTCACCAATTAAACCAACTCCTTGATTAATTTCATTGATTAATCCTTTAAGTGCACTGAGTAATTATCACTTAATTACTTTTCCTTAAGTAATTATACTTTAATTACTATCCATCAAGTAATTTCCTTAATTAATTACATTTGGTAATTATTCATTAATTACTTCTCTAAGTAATTACACCTTTTAATTACATTAAGTAATTATACTAAATCCCACCATTAAGTAATTCTTTTTAATTAATTAAACTTAATTAATTAACTAAAATTATCCACAATAACTTAATTAATTACACCGAGTAATTAATTTCTTTAATTACTTTATTAAGTAATTATCTTTAATAATTCTTCTTAATCATTAAGTAATAAACTTATTAATTACTTATTGCTTAATTAATTAACATAGATTAAACAATCCTTAATAACATAATTCATTACACTTAATTAATTACACAAACTAATTTACCTTAGTTTAATTACCCACATTAATCATTTAAGTTAACTAAGTAATTATACTTTAATTACCTTTATAAATAAAACTTGATTAAGATAGACCATACATTTCATTAACTCCTATCAATCATTTTAAAATTAAAATTTTAAATTCAAAAGCTTGTATTTGGTTTATACAAAATCATCATCTTTTAATTTATCATTATCTTTTAATTTATCTAAGTTAAATACCTTACTTTAATCACATTTAAATCACTCCAATAACATTTTTATTTGAAAACATTATTATAGAACTTAACAAAGTAAAACTGAAAACAAACTATTTTTAAACAAAATATTAAATTTTAAAAATGCAAATTTTAAAACTAAAATTCTTTTTAAGTCAAACATTCATTCTTTATAAAACTAATTAAACACTTTGTTCAAAATTCAACTTTCCTTAAAATTTTGAAACTTCATTTTATATTGTACAAAATCCGGACAGTACTAAACTTTTTAAAACAAACTATTTTTTTTATAACTTTAAATTCTATACCCTTAAAAAAAACTTAAACTTGTTTAAACGCCAAGTTTTAATTTAAACAATTCAAACATCTTTAAATTGTTTAAAACTTTGTTTAAAAAAACTTAGTTTGCTTTAAATTTCTAAAATTCAATATGCAGTTAAAATCAGACAGGATACAAATCCTGGAACCAAACTACTCGAGACAATCACATGCGACACCGTGAGTCACCCCCGATACATACATGGGACAAGCTTCGAGAAAACAACGAAATAAACCATGGCCAAACTCTTTCTTCCCAAGACAAAAGTAGATGCACCGATTTGAACTCATGCACGTGCACGCGCCATAGACCGACGCTGGCCAACTCTCCTATCATCTCCCAATCGGCTAGGACTTTACCGTTAGATCAGATCATCCAGTATTGCTAAATTCGCTTGGAATCAAAATCTAGACCCATCGAGCAACCTGGAACCAAAAATCACGATGACAAATCCTCTTGCCATCGACGAACTATGCCATCAGAATCCAAAATGCTTCGACCACGGCCACGTCTCGAACCACCGAGACCATTCCTCACTAAGCGATTCGATCTAAATCACCATTGAAGCCGCGATCAGCACAATTTCAACGCAGTCACACACACAACATCGAACCCTACTGAGCCATTTTCTGATCACCGCGACCATCGTTAGCATCTCACACCATTTTTCCTGCATCCCCCGACACCACGACCACCTCCATGCCAAAACTCGACCACCCCTTCAACTCCAATCAACGTCAAACGACTAAGGACCCAAATTCGAACCCTTTTCTAATTCACGTTAAATACAAAATTAAAAATCACAAATTTTATATTACAATTCATGATTTGATAATACGATTCAGACCATCTAAGTGAATTCGAAATTCATAATACTTGAATTTTCTTCATTTTCGGATGTCCGCTGTATTTTTATATTTTACAGAGTATTATCTAAATACATTCACTTGAAATTAATTTTAAAAACAAGAATAAAATGTTATTAACATCTTCACTTCAGTTATCAATGTCTAATTGTGATTATACAGGGAGATTTGAATTATTGTAGTTGATCTTGCAACATATTATTTACAGAGAACATAAAACATACATATACAGGTATGTATTCAAATTTGTACAACACAAATCAGATTAAAGATGAAAAATCTAAGCAACAAACATGATTATAACATCATCACACAGATCAACCACTATCAAAAGATTTTATTTTAAAATGTTTACTCACCAAGAATTAGAAGCAGAGAATAGCTCTGTTCAACTGTTTACAGTAACTTGATTTTTGACAGACATTGTTGAATCTATTTTCTTGCTGTTGATTATTGTTGTAGTAGTTGATTCTCAGTTAATCTTGAAACCATGTTTGTTAAAGTTGCTGTTGATTCCCATATTGAATTGCATGTTCTTCAGATTGAAATTTTGGATCTGAAGTTGTAAATGGTTTCAAATTTGATTACAGTTTGAATTTTGCTTTTGGTTTCTTTTTTTTAAGAAGAAAGCTAAAGAAGATTTGAGCTGAAGAAAAAAAATAACATACCTTTTTCTTTTTAAACATTAGTTATAAACAAAATTTTCTTTTAAACAAATATTTGCCACTTGTTTCTCGCATAAATCCATGTATTTACAAATGTCCAAACTTGAATTATTATGTATACAAGTGTATTCTCATTAATTCCTAAGTTGCCAAGTGTTTTTAGATTTGATTATTAAATTAATTTATTATTATTACAAGTGATTTATACCTTAATTACAATATTAACCTAAATACTTATGTCTAATATAAACTATGAAATGTATTTATATCTTTATGTTTAATTTATAATTATTTAAAAATCCATTTTCTAAGGATAAGTTTAAAAGAAAGAAAATAGACATTTATATAAATTTTATTTTAAAAGTTTAAACTTAAGTTATTATATCTAACATTGATATTATATATAAAAACTAAATTTATTTTCAAAAACCAATTTAAAGGAAAACAAATTAAATTTTTATAATAATATACTATTTTTAAGCATTATACTTTTAACAAAACAAACTTTTCTTTAAGCGTTTTGAAAATATAAGATAAATTTTAAATAGCTTTTGAAAAGCATTTTATTAAATCAAATCAAAAGTCTTCCAAATCGCCATATATACATATGTATATTATAAATTTAAAAACACATTTTCTGCTTGAGTTTAATCCATTATTTTTCTATTTACAATATATATACAAATATATATATATATATATACATTATAAATAGACCATTTTAAATATTAGCTCCAGAAATTATTTGAATTTTAAAACAGAACTCCAAATCACAATATATAAAAATATATATTATAATTTCAAAATATTTTTATTAAATTTAAGTTGAAACCAATTTCCTTTTTACAATGTATATATATACATAACAAAAAGAATATTTTTATTAACTTAGAAAGATTAATTATTATTAATTATATATATTATTATTATTGAAAAGAATAAACATTCCAAATTAAATTACTATTATTAAGTTTTGAAAAGATAACATTTGTTAAATTAGATTAAGTATTAGTTTTGAATATATAATATTTGGTTAAATTAGTTTATTAAATCAATATTACATATTTTAAAATAAATTATAAATGGAAATTATTAAATAAGTATTGCCTAAAATTCTGGGACATCACAATGATCGCCTCATCTTTAAGTGCCTATCACATGTAAGAAAGTTTGGGCTTGACACATCATCATGACTATCGACTTTCCTATGTCAATCTACTTCCAGCATAATTCCAGTCAGCATATTAGCCCGATGTAACTCTAATTGATGGCCAACACCTCTATAAAGACCCAAAATTTTGAAGGCTTTATATTTAAATATCGGAATTATTTAAATAATTGAATCTTGGATTTAATGTAATAAAATTGACTTAATAAGCTTATTTAAATTCTCTTTAAATAATATATGAAATTATCATTTCGTTGGACAGTCTTGGATTTTGATGAAATTGGTGTTGTTTAATTCGGAATAACGAGTTGTTATAGGCCGATGAGTTTCGTGACGATCGAATGTGATGTATGGTTATGTGAGCTCGATTAATTAAGAGGATTAAAATATAAAATATTTTTTTCCTATATAAGAACCTCAACACTTAAATCCTCTTCATTTTTCCTTCTCAAAATCAGCTGCCACCATTTTCTCCATTCAATTAATTAAATCCAAAGCCAAAGGCCACAAAATTCAACGATTTCGGATTTGTTGAAATCATGTAAGTGTGTGCTTCGAATCTATGTAAGGTTTGTAGGGTGTGGTGACTGTTAGTGATGTTCGAGTTTTAATGGCCAAACTAAGGTTGAGGCAGGGAGGTGATGAAGGAGGATTTAGGTGAATTGGAGGACTTGGTTGGTTTCTCCTGGCGACAAGCTTCTTCCAACATCAGCCAAATCGAGTCTGCTCATGCCTAGCAGATCATGACTTTTCATTTGTCTCATACTGGGGTTGGGGCCATGATTTGACAGGGGATATCGTAGAGGAAATAGATGGCACGGTTGAGCTCGTGGTGGTGTAAGGAGTGTTTTGGCAAAGGTCAGTGGTGCTTTGGTGTGGCAAGGCAAATCATGACCTGGGGATGGTCGAATTAGGGTAACGATCAGAATTTGGAAGAGTTGATCTAGCTTCAGGTAGTTGCATAAGGGAAATTGCATTTGAGCAGAGCGATGTGATGGCACTATCCCTTCGTCGAACGTTGGACCGGATAGGGAGATTGGGGAAAGGAGCGTGCACGGCTTAGGTGTGTATCAGCTTGCATGTACAGGAAGTGTATTAAGAAGGGTGAAGATGGATTTGGTGGGCAAGTGAAGGGATTAGTGATTAAAGTAAACTAATTAATTAAGTTTTAATCTCAATTTCTTATGAAATCGATAACTTATGCATAGAAGGCCCAATCCAGATGTCATTTTAGCCGTTGCACTCGTAGTTAGATTCTCTACGCCTTGGATTGGTTTAGGCTTGGGTGAGTGTAACGATCCGTTATTTCACAACTTAGAAAGTAATATATTTTATTAATTTTAAATTTAAAAAGGTTTAGAACTTAAGTAAATATTTGTAAATAATGAATAAGGATGGAAAAATTATTTATCGTATACTTAATAATGGAAAAATAAAGATTTTGGATTTTCATCACAAAATGGCCAAAAGTTAAGTTTTGTTAAAAATGAATAAATGCTTAAATAAATAGTTTTAAATATTTATTTCAAAGGTAAAATTGTATCAAAATCACTTAATAATGATAGTAGAAGTATGATAAAGGTTTGGAAAATACACCTATGATCGTTTTACAAAAATATTTTAACTTTGTTACATTTTGTCAAGTGCAACGTCATATTTCAATAAATTGATATTAGCACTAATGAAATCGGGTTTTAACCAAAGTAGACTTGTTTTTATTTATTAAATGTAATAGGAAGTTCATATTCTAAGTTTGTTTACATAAATGAATGGTTAAACGAAAACGTTAAATTTTAACTGTGAAATATATCAATAAAAACATTGTTTTTGACTAAAATAAGTTGTCGCTACATTGTTGCAACATGATATGTTGCCTAATACGCATATATACATATGTACACATTTACAATTTATATATACATATGCATTTACCATATAAAACAAGAATTCATTTTGATTTAAATTAAGTTTAATAAAAACATGATTCGACAATTTTAAATTTAAAAAAAACTTTACAAACATCATCATATCATTTATATCATATCTCCTTAATGGATGTTATGTGTTTACATGGACATATGCAAATTTGTATCTTTAAATATTAGTAAGTAATAAAATAGTGGCATCTCTTATTACTAAACATATACACTTCTTATAACATTATTCCTAACATTAAATGCACATCCTAATATGTTAACAAGTGTTATGCAATTCAAATCAAGAAAAAAGTCTTCTTTTTAAAATACAAAATTTAAGAGAAAAAAGTAATCATTCTATAAATACACATCACATTAATGTGCTATCATACCCTTCCGTAAATACATCTACTTAAGGGTTTAATCAAGGGAATTAAAATACAAAAGTAGAGAAGGCTAAAATGGTCATTAGCCAAGGAAGCTTCATGTATAAATAGAGGTCATAACCTTCACTTCCTCACAACAATTCACTTCCCATTTATACCATTTTTTTCACTTCCTTAAAGCTCTTCTCCTTTATTATCTTCCTCCACCTCCAACAACCCTCCATCCAAACCCACACCCGAACCATACCATTATACACACCCCCCTACACGGTCAAGTACCCTTCCACCAACCCATACCCACCCCCTAGCCTCACACCCCAGCCGTACCCTCCTCCCTAGGCCACACACCTCCCTAATAGAGCATACACCCCCCCACAAAGCTCACACACACAAAAAAAGAAGGGAAATAAACAAAGGCAATAGTTCGTGACATTTGTAGAGGAGCACGCTAGTTCATAGAAAAGTTTGATGGAGTGGAAATAAAGGCGAGAACCGCTTTTTAAATCATGTTTTTTTATGTTATAATAATCATGATTATCCCGTTTATACGTTATGTTAATTGCCACCATTGATAATATGGACATTTGGCTGAAATGAATGTTTGAACACATTGGTTGGATAGTTGAGTTGTGATAATATACTTAATAAATGTTAATCACTATGCTATGGAAATGGATGTTATGTTATTGGTTAATATTGAAAGTGATTATGCTCATTTGTGATTAAGTAATCCCCTTTGTTATAAGTGACCGATTTTATAAATATGGTATACGTTGGAATTATTAAGCCTATATTTGAATAGCGAAATTGAAATCAAAAATTGAAATTGAAATTGGTTTTGAATTGAAATTGGTTTTGAAATTGAAATCGAAATTAAAGTCGAAATCGAAATTAGATTTGAAATTGGGTTTGAAATTGATTTTATTTTAAGGTTAAAATTGATTTTAATTTAAGATTCATAAGCAGCCGCATAATATATTCACCAAATTAAATAATATTCATACGACCTTGGTTGAATGACAGAAATTCGTCTAGAATGAGTTTTGGCCAATTTACTTCAACTTCTCCCCAAATAGCATATAATGCTTTATAGTTGTTTGGATAGACAAGCTCATACGAGCCAGTACGAGGTAGAATTGTGTGCGTTAAAGCTATATGCATTATTCTCGCAGTAGGTCGTAATGCAATAGACTTAAGCCGGTCATGTCATCTTCTAGGAATCGATGACTTACTTCATCTCTCTCGCCTACGACAACATTTAATTCTTGTAACTCAACACCTCTTGTCAGAGTATGAAGAATATGAACGATTCTATCTAAAGAGAGAAACACTTGTTGCCCACATACCAAACTCCAAATGCAATTGTCACGATTGCGTGGGTTTTGATGGCCTAAATTCAAGTTCGCATAGAAAAGTTTAACCAAGGTATGATTTATCTTGATATTGTTTTGATTATGATCTAGAAGTGATTCTAGATGGCTTCTTCTTGTTAATTCTTGAATCCTATACGACGTAAAATCAGGAAAGACAACAAAAGAACCATTAAAGAATCGAGCTTCTTTCATCTTATTCCATCGTTGAACTGCAGTTGCATCGTATAGCCATTGAGCGATTTGTGAATCAATTGGCTCGGAGGAAGAAGAACCATGCCTAGATCTCTTTGTTTGATGAGGGGCCATTTGAATTTATCAAAGAATTGTATAAATTTGGAAAAATTTGGGAACTTGGGTTTTGGAATTCTGTAAAATGGAGATAAAAGTAAAAAGTAAAAGAGGAAGTAGAGGGTTTTAGAGTTAAGAAATAGGTAAAAAGGTGTAAAGGTACGTTTCAGGTGTGAATTCAGTCGACTGAACGATTGTGGTCAGTCGACTGAACCACTATCCCAAGAATTCTATTCTGGAATTAGTCGACTGGTCTAGTCGACTGAATAAAAAATATGCTCTCTGTTTTGTCATTCAGTCGACTGGTTGCATTCGATCAGTCGACTGAATAGTGTATGAGAACATACAGTATGCAGTTTCAGTCGACTGATCAAATTTTTTCAATCGACCGAATGAGTCTTTCAACATATTCAGTCATATTTGGACATAAACAAGTAATATATTATATATATATAAACAAAACGCATACAATATAAGATTAAAGAACAATTGTAAAAAATAGATAAAAAACGAAATTATTTGGAAGAGCAAGTTGATGGAGACTTGGAGTTTGTTGGTTCATACTTTGTCTACTCTACACATGGTTGTAGTGGTGACCAACAGTTTCCACGTTCCCATGAATTTGGAGAGACAGGCGTAGGTTGAGGTGACCTATCCCATGGATTCCGAATTGACGATAGTGTAGGTTGATGAGCCGAAGAGGAAGATGAACCGCAGAACTTCCATCCAATCTGCTAAAGAAAACTCAGACGTCTAGAATTCATTTTCTGTTCATAATACATTTCGCGCTGAAGCGCTATTGATTCCCTCAGGTAATAATGAAGATCATCAATTTTTTGTTTGGTTTGAGGAGAACCAAAAAACAAGAACCGTCTAGCTTTCTTTTTCTTGGGTGTTTAACCCGTTCGATAATTTGATGGTCTTGCAGGTTCATGGGTAGGAGTAGATATAGGTAGATTTGACGATGCAGATGATTAATTTTAAAAGCTGATAGATGAGTAGGATGATCTATTTGATGAATTATGAGGTGAAGACATTTTGATTTTGAAAGAAGGTTTTTAGAAGTTTATGTAGTGGAGAACGTAACAAATGTGTTTGAGACATAAATTTCTTTTGATGGAGTAAGGAGAGCTGAGAACTGAATTATATATGAGGCAATGCAGTTAGAAAATGATGGTTGAATGTGCAGATTGAAAAATTGAGGAAGAGAATGAACCAAAAAGTTTGTGGCTGAAATTTTGTCTTTAAAAAATAGAAAATACAAAGAAACAGATGTATAAGGTGTAGATGTGAAATATTGAATGGCCAGGTGGTAAAGGCATAGCCTTATCAAACCTGAGGTGCAGAGTTCGAGTACTAAAATTTTATTTAATTTTATTTTAAACTAATTAGTAAGTTTTATAATTTTGTTAAAGAAATTATACCTAGTTCTCTTCTTAACCTTATAAAACAATTTTCATTGAGAGGTTTAGTGGAAATATCAGTTAATTGATTTTCAGAATTTACAAATTCTAAATTTATTATATCCTTTTCAATATTATCACGAAGAAAATGATGACGAATGTCAATATGTTTAGTTCGTGAGTAATTGACAGGATTTTTAGATAAATTTATTGCACAAGTGTTATCATGATATATTATAGACTTATTTAATTTTATATCAAAATCTTGTAATGTTTGTTGCATGTAGATTACTTAAGCACATGCTAAAGCTACAGATATATACTCTGCTTCACATGTCGATAGTGAAACGAAATTTTGTTTCTTATTAAACTAAGATACTAAGGATCGTCCAATGAAATGACAAGTTCCACTTATACTTTTTCTATCTGTCCGACTTCCTCCAAAATCAGCATCACTATATGATACTAATTCAAAAGGACATTCTTTTGGATAAAATAATCCTAAATCTTTGGTTTTATTAAGATAACGAATTATACGTTTAACTGCTCGCATATGTGATTCCTTAGGATTTGCTTGAAATTGAGCACATAAACAAACACTCGTCATAATGTCAGGTCGACTAGCAATTAAGTAAAGTAGTGATCCAATCATAGTACGATATAGTTTTTGGTCAACATTCTTGCCATTTTCATCTTTTTTAAGATGTATAGTTGTACTCATAGGAGTTGGTTTGGCAGACGTGTTTTCCATACCGAATCATTTAATTAGGTTATTACAATACTTTTCTTGATTAAGAAAAATTCCATTTTGCATTTGTTTGATTTGTAATCCGAGAAAATATGATAGTTCTCTCATATGTGACATTTCGAATTCATTTGTCATGATAGTCGAAAATTCCTGACATAATTTTTCATTTGTTGAACCAAAAATAATATCATCAACATATATTTGAATAATTAAAATATCTTGTTTAGTTTTCTTAGTAAATAATGTTTGATCAACTTTCCCAATCTCAAAACCAGATTCCAATAAATCGCTTTTAAGTCGGTCATACCAAGCACGAGGTGCTTGTTTTAAACCATATAAAGCTTTCTTAAGTTTATAAACATGATCTGAAAATTTCTCATGAGTAAACAGAGGAGGTTGTTCAACATAAACATTTTCTTTTATAAAACCATTTAAAAAAGCACTTTTAACATCCATTTGATATAATTTAAAGTTATGAAAACATGCAAAAGCCAGTAGAATACGTATAGCTTCTAGTCTTGCAACTGGAGCAAACGTTTCATCATAGTCTATTCCCTCTTCTTGATTATAACCTTGTGCTACTAATCTAGCTTTATTTCTAGTAATGTTACCTTGTTCATCAGCTTTTTTTTTGAAAACTCATTTTGTACCGATGACCGATTGATCACTTGGTCTAGGAACTAATTCCCACACTTCGTTTCTTTCAAATTGATTTAGCTCTTCTTGCATAGCTATAATCCAATAATCATCAGTTGAGGCTTCCTTAATATTTTTATGTTCTATATTAGAGAGAAAAGTTATATGGCCCATTTGGTTTAATTGATGTCTTGTTCTTACATTTGAAATTATTTCTCCACTTATATTTTGAACAGGGTGATCTCTAAGAATTCTCAAAGAAGATCTTACTATATTATCATTATTAATAGTATTTACATTTTCTAAAGAAACATCAGAATTATTATTTTGAAGAATAATATCATCATCTTCTGAATTATTTGTCAGAATTATATTTGTATTATTTTCCAAATTTGTAAATTTAGAAGAAGTTTTTACATTTTTATCGAATGAAACATGAAGTGCTTCTTCGATTATTTTAGTTCTTGTATTAAAAACTCGATAAGCCTTGCTTCTTTCCGAATATCCTATGAATATACCTTCATCGGATTTCGGATCAAATTTTCCAAGCTGATCTTTAGTGTTAATTATGAAACATTTTGAACCAAAAACTTTAAAATATGAAATATTTGGTGTTCTACTATTTAAAAGTTCATAAGGAGTATGTTTTGTTAATGGTCGAATAGAAACACGATTCAAAACATAGCAAGCAATTGCAACAGCTTCTGCCCAGAAATGCTTAGGTAAAGTGCTTCCATTTAATAAATTTCGTGCACATTTTTGTAATGTTCTGCTTTTCCTTTCTACAACTCCATTTTGTTATGGTGTTCTAGCAAAGGAGAAATTATGATTAATTCCTTTCTTGTTACCAAAATGTTTGAAAGCTTCATTTTCAAATTCACCTCCATGATCACTTCTAATGTTTTTAACTTTAAATTCTTTATATTTTAAGTCTTTTCAAAAAAAATTAAAATTTTCAAAAGTATCACTTTTATTTTCATAAAAATGGCCCATGTATATCTTGAAAAATCATCTACAATAACAAACACATATCTATTGTGATTAATAGATTGAACTTGAGTAGGTCCGAAAAGTTCCATATGTAATAATTCAAGTGGTTTTGTTGCAGATATGATTTTCTTAGATTTAAAAGAAGATTTTGTTAATTTTCCTAACTAACATGCATCACAGATATTACCAATTTTGAATCTCATATCAGGTAGTCCTTTAATTTAATGACCCGTAATTTTCGACAATTTAAATTGGTTAAATGAATGAGATTTTGTAATTAAATTTAGTAGTAATATTGAAAAGAACACTAAAATAAAATATATGAATGGTAATTAAAACATATTTATTAGTAAATTGAATAAAATTTCAATAAATGAAATAGCGTAAGTATTATATCTGAATATAAATTGAATATGAAGAGTATAGGGTAGGCATTGAATTAGTTAATGTAAGAACACGTTGTTACAGTAATTGGTTGTAAATTTAAGAAAGGTGTTAATGCAAGTTAATAATTAATGACTTGAATGAAATTCTAATTCAATTAAATAATTTAAATGTTATGATTTGATTTTTTATGGAAATTTAAGATAAGTATTAACAGTTGAAATGAAATTACGAAAAATTGAAGTAATGTAAATTGTTATACTAGGCTAAGATTTGAATATAAGAATACAAAGGTATATAGTGAATTAATTTAATGAATTAATATATGATATTTATTTAGGGTATTGAATAAATTTGGTAATCCTATTGCAATTAATGGTAATAATGTTGATATAAGCTAATAAATTTAAATTTCAATGCAATACCCATTAATGGATGAAATGAAATGGGATTTATGTAAATGTATACTAGGTTTTACATCAAATGGAAGTTATTTGTAATAAGTGGATGTAAATATTGAATCAATTTATTAAATAAATCTAAAGGTTATGTTTGGTTAGAACATAGGCGAATGAAAATAAATGCCAACCTTGATTTTAAGTAATAAAGGCTTATTTATGTGACTAAGAGTAACGACAATGTTTATTTAGGTTACCTATTTATTGAGATGGTAAATTGGAATTGGGGATAAACTGAAAAAAATGTAATTAAATGTTACATTTGTGTGAAATGTAATACAATGGTTAGGAGTTGTTAGAATGGTCATATTAAAGTATTGAATGGGGAAACCAAGGTGACTAAGTTTATATGGTAGTATTGAACTTAATAAAAGATTTGAATTAAATGAATCAATTGATATATGTTTTATTCTTTAGCATGTGCATAAAATTTGGAAAGCAAATAACAATCAAAGGAAATTAGGTAGTACGTTATTTGGAAATTTAATAAATACATTAAGGAAATGTAATATAATTCACTGTAATTATACCTAAAATGCCAATTTATTGAATATCAATAAACGGATTTATTGAGATTTCAATTTATAAATTAATAGTATTTAATGTGGAATCAAGTACAATTAATTGACTTAATTTGTGTAGTTAGGGTAGTTTTGGATTTTTCATTAAAGTTTGTTAATTCTATAAGATGCAATCAATGTTAATTTTATTTATAATATGACGATTGGGTGATTTAAGAAGTGAAAAACCAAGATTTATTAATTTATTTGAAATCTGAGATTCAATTAGTGGATTAATTGCAAATAAGTGAAATTTAATATTAAACTATTACGTTAATGGAAAGTAAGAGGAAATTTGAGAATATTAATGCAATAGCTACAAACCAATGTGAATTGCATACTTTGGATAATAATAGATGGAATAATAGGATGAAAAGTGAATTTAATAGAATTTATTTGAAATTTTATTTATAATTTTGAATTTAATGAAATTGAGGATTTATATTGAAATCTATAAATTAATCTCCTCTAAATTGACAATTAAATTTGTTTAAATCGTTATAAATGATTAAGAAGTTAAAAATGTTGAAAAATTTGTCAATTATCGAAATAAAATTTGAAAATTTGATTTAATTAATTAATAATTTTATTTATTTAATTAATATAAACATAGCCATTTTGGCCACTGACTCGGATTTCGACGAAACTAGTTTCATCGGATCCGTAACGGTGAATTGTTGTAGGATTTCAAGTTTCGTATCGATCGGACTTGTCATTTGATCGTACGGACTCGAAACGCCTTGAAATTTATGAAATTGAAATCAATTTGAAAAGTATTGATTTTAGCATAACTTCTTCATACGATGCAATTTGGACTTGAAACCTTTTCCATTGATTTTAAAATATTTGAAAACATATATTTTAATATATTGGTTGACCCAATTTCATTCCGGAGTTAGAACGGGCTTTTTGGGCCAATTATCGTTTGGCACGTTTATAATTCGGATCCATCTGTCTATTCCAACGTTATCTATAAATACCCTGCTAAACCCTAGCCTATGCCTATTCTCATCTGTCTGCATGTAAAATTTCATCAGCTCCTCCTCTTCCTCAATGGATGCAAACCCTAGATCCAATTGCAAATTCAAAAATCTAATGAAAATCCAAACTCCTCAGAAAAATTCCAAAAAAAATATATTGAAGCTCTCAATGAGCATAATCTCCTGGTGGAATTCGTTTTTCAATTCGAGTTATCGTTTGCTCAGAAAGTGATCGTTTATTCTCGGTCGTTCGTTGACCATCGATCAACTTTGCCTGATCGAAAAATCGAAGTTGCTGGGTTGTGGAGATTCGAGAGAGGAGTTCATCGGTGCAATTTATTGGGGAAGTTAACGGCTAGATCCGCAAATTTAATTGGATTAGGGTTTCATGAAGGGGCGGCGGCTGTGCATTTTGGGGTAGAAGTTCGACGATGGATCGAGTGTCGCGTGGCGTGGGGGAGGCCGGGGAGGCGGCGCGGTGGTGTTTGGGTGTGTGCGACGTGACGCGCGGCGGCAGTAGGCGCGAAATGGAAGGGTACGGCGGTGCTTGCGAACGAGATGCGTATCGGCATGGGAATATTTTCACATGGAAGAAATTGCGTGTTTGTCTGTTAGTAGGGTGACGTGTCCAAGAGAGTAAGCTGTGGTAAGTTTAATTTAATTTTAATTTCAAGTGTTAAAATCTTAATAACTTTCACATACGAACTCCGTTTTACGCGAAATTTTCCTTGTTAGGATCATAATGGGATTCCAGACTCTTTGACGTTGGTTTGGACAAATTCGGAGACTGTTGGAATTTTGGGTTTAAATTGAATTTAAATTAAATTTAAATTCAAAAGGTGAGTGTTTTAACTCACTCACAATTTCTAAAATTTCTTATGTTTGTTAAATTGATTTATGATGTGTTTAAAAATTTATTTATAGCTGTTTGGCATATATTTCATGATTATCTCAGTTAAATTGCATTCATTTAATTTACTTGTTATTAAATTCATTATTGCATATTAACTGTAAGTTAAATTATTATTCATTTTTTTAGAAACTGCCAGTTAAACAATTATAATTTTTTTTGAATATAAACTGATAGTTGATACCTGTTATTATCACATGTTATATATTGATGTATTGTTTGAATTTGGATGATGTTTGTGGTAAATGGTTGATGGTTGATATTGGATGAATGGTTGCTGTACTTATATTGTTATAAACTGCAGGTTATTATGCATTTTCATCTCATTCGGGATTGCGGTTTGAAATGATATATAACCATAATTTTTATTTTTTTAAATTATGTATTGAAATGATAAATATCCGTATCACTTTACCATAGGATAGAAAATTTTATATAGACACCGCGGTATCTATATAAAAATATTTTGAAATGATTTCTATGGTTTTGTAAAGGAATATAAGGGTTATATAAATATTGATTTTGATGTTATATAAACGTCAAATGTATATTTTGATTCTAGCTATATATAAATATGCTTTGAAATATAAAATAAGCCCAATATTAAAGTTTGATTATTTTATATAATATGGTTAAATGAATATTGATTTTTGAGATTATATAAATATTACTTTAATATATATAGTTAAATTCATGTCTTTGACTATGTATGAATTTGGTGAATAACAAATAGTTGAATAATGGAGTTGGTTTTTATTTAATAAATAGGGTTAAGTGATAAAAATCATACTTTAATATAAAAGTTATGAAGATTTAAAATAAATTAAGATTTGAAGGTAAATTGGAGATTTATTTGAAATTTAGAGGTATTTAAGAATTTAACTCCATAAGTTGACGTAAATGTATTAAGCTTGATATTCTAAAAGATATGATATTTATAACTAGGTTTTTCCAAGATTGAATTAAATGCATATTTCTAAGATAAATAAATTGAAGGAAATATTTAGTTATTGGAAATTGAGTTTATTTAAATGATTATGAATTTATTGTGCAAATATTTCGAACTAAAAAAATAGAACATTGAAAGTTTGAAATACATGGAAATTTAAATGGTTTATTCGGGAATTCAAATCTGTATGTGGAATTGATTGGAGAAATTTAAAAACTAATTTGCTTTATAAAGTAATTTATATTTAAACCATTTAAGTAGTGAAAATTTTGTTTCGAAGCTATGGGTTTAAGGTATATTTTTTTTGAAAGTACTATGATTTTGAAAAGGATATATGTGAAATAAATGATATCATATTGATTTGGTTTAAAAGGGAAATGATATCGAAATTATATGGATTTGAAATGAATATTTTATTCTGGTTTAAAGTACAAACTATTTTTAAAAGACCGCGGTGTTATAATAATGTTTGGTTGTTGAAGAGACCGGGATCGGAAGTTGTCATACTCTCTGCCAACTCCGAAAACCATTTTAACAGCCATGTACGCGATGGAGATTCCAGAATGAAGTAGGATGGTGGCGGCGTTTCCTTTGAGGTAAATACGTGGACCCAACTCCCATGAATTGGCATAAGGTGGCTAAAATAGGAGCGATTCTCGGGCCAATTGAGGTAGCACCTTTGATCGGACACATCCCTTCGATTTTATACTTTGACTTTTGGATTGATTCGATGGCCACTTTTGATTTTCTTTTTGGGGTGTGGCTCGAGGTGGGCGGTAGCTGCGGCTACGCGTTACCACCAGCCCGGATGCGTAATTGGTATATCTACCCTGGCATTGCCTAGTTGTGCCATGTCACCTACCCTATCGCGCCTTGTACGAGTTTGGTTTTCTCCCGTAGCCCGTGGAGTATTTAGGGTAGTCTACCGATCTGGAGATGCGCTGATACTGGATGGACTACTGGGACTATTATTGTGTTAAGGGGGAGATTGGGTAACTCCTTAACGCTATTTAAAATTATGTTTATTTTACAATTAGACACTATTATAATAGCGAAATATACTACATAGTAAATAATTTAACGGATCCTTAGGAGATGTAAATCCCGAGCATCTCTTGAGTTACTGCACTCATATTTATTTCTGTTGATTTAACTCACATAAGATCTTTTAGTTTTGACTCGAGTATTTTGTTTTTCAATTCGCTCGGGTCAGTCCGAGCATTTCAGGATCGAACACTTTATTTCTGGAGGAAGAAGACGAAGATTTCATCATCATTACTATTATATATTATATGGTTCCACTGCACTGTATTCCGGTGCATTGATATTTATTGGTAGTAAACTCTGATATTTATTGTATAAAGAAGAAACAAATATTTGTAAACAGTTTTATGAACTATATATTTTATTATTATATTTTATCCCTCTGCGGTGAGATTCTGTTTGTTTTATTTCTTTCTTGTTTTTCTTATTTACCCCATAACAATCCGCCCTTTTGTATGTTTTAAGTCTGGCATGTGTGGTTTATCGTCGATCTAAAGCGTGCGAAAAGGCGGGACCGTTACATTTAACAAGTTTATTTTTAGCTAATTTATTAATAGTATTGATGTTTATGTGACAAAATCTTTTGTGCCATAGCCAAAAATCATTTTCTGTAGCTACTAAACACATATTTTTGTTGTAATTTATATTCATATTTAAAATATAGATATTTTTATCTCTTATACCTTCAAAAATTAAATTTTGATTTTTATCAGAAATATTACATTTATTTCTGAAAAAGATATATTAAAACATTTATCACATAACTGACTTATACTCAATAAATTATGTTTTAAGTTTTTAACTAATAGAACATCAGTAATGAGAGGTGAGTTAGAGATACCATTATTGCTCACATCGCCTTTGCCGATGACATAACTTTTCGAATTATCTCCAAAAGTGACTGATCCTCCATTTGAGTAGACTATGTTTGTTAACATGTCTTTATCACCAGTCACGTGTTTCGAGCAACCACTGTCTAGAATCCATTTTCTTCTCTTTTTAAGTGGTACCTGCAAAAAATAAAGATTAAGATGGTACCCACTATTCTTTTTAGGGTCATAAGAGTTAGGTCATAGGAAACCAAACCCAAGAAGGTTCAGAATTCCCTTTAAAAATATAATTCTTATTTTTATGAACAGTTTCCAATAATGTTTTGATATGTTTATTCCCGATCAAGTTATTATTTGTTTTAGCAATCCATATTTTAATAGTTTTAACATTTTTAGAAACTGTTTTCTTTAAATCTTGCTTAATTTTGTTTTTAAACTTTGCAAATTTCCTTGGTTTTTCAATTTTCTTATATCCAAAACCCATTTTATTTGAAGTTGACTGAGAATTTTCTATTATTTTAGAAAGATTTTCTCATCCTTTATTAAAATTGAAAATATTTTTATTAATATCTTCTAGCTTGATTTTAAGACTAGAGTTTTCTAATTCTAAAATTTAGTTGTAACGACCCGTTAAATTTGATAATGTTAAATGAATTAAATTAATATAATTTTTAATCTAATTTAGAATAAAATAAAAGCCTTAATATTTTATTTGAGAAAAACGTAGTAATTTGTTATAGTAATTGGAATTTAATGTAACAATAAAATTTTATGATAATAGATTTGGATAATGTAATTTGTCACATTTTGTTAAAAGATTTAATTTTAAGAAACCAATATAATGCAATACAAAGGTGTTTGAAACGACTGTTGGGTTTTAAATGGAGTGTATATAAATAGTGAAAATCATTATAACCTCTTAATTTAATACGATTGTTTAATTAATACTAAAAGAATAAAATTTGAAATAGTATTAATGTAATAATAACTGAATTTAAGTGCAACCATATTTATGGAAGTGAATTGGATTTTTGTGGATGTTAACATTGAATAAATTTATTTAGAGTAAAAAGGATTTAAAAGCATGTTTTGGATAGAATGTTAAATTCATGGATTTAGTGTAAGTAACTAGAATTTAATCCTATAAGATTTGGAACTGAATGTATGAAGATAATTTTGTAGAAATAGTTAATTAACAACTTAATTGTGCATACCTAATATAATATAAATAACAAAAGGACTAGAACTTGATTTGCCTAGGTATGTATATATATTGATAAACTATAACCAAGTGAGAAATTTGGTAGTAAATAGGGAATAAGTTGACTAAGGCAATTAGTAATTTAATAAATGAATGCATAGTAAGTAAGTGGAAATTTATGCATAAAAATATTTTCATATATAGTATAATTACAAAAGTTTACCCATTTATCTAATGTATATAATTGAATCTAAATTTAGGGCAACATTTTGTTATTGGTGGTGTAGGTGAATTTGAATAAAAGGGTAACAATTATTTTGATTTAACATTTATTGAGTATATAGTTAAGAAGGGCACTCGACGTAAATGAATCTAAATAAATTATTTTGGGTATTGATGTGTCTAGTCAATAAAGGAGAACTTTAAGGAAATAAAATATAAATGAATGTATTTGGGAATAGAGTTCTTGTATATGTTGAATAGTTATTATATAGTTATTAAGAATGAGCGTTACTTTATTAAGTATAAATATAGTAACAGAAGTATGAATAAATGTATAGAAACATAAGATTTACTTTAAGGTAATATTTGAGTGTAGGCTTTTGGAATAGATTCAATAACAATAATCATTGTTTGTCACCTATCTTATTTGTTGTTAAGTTATGTTGAAATCAATCTCAAATTTATTCACTAAATTTTTTGCAGTTAGCGTAGTTTTGGCTTTGTAATTGCAGTAGTTAATTCTTTAAGGTGAGGTCAATACTAATTTTATTTTTATTTGACCATTGGTTGTTATAGAATTTAGAAAGCAAGATTTATATGTATAATTTGAGTATAAAATTCAACAACTGGTATTTATTACAAATAAAATGGAATTAAACGTAAAATATTACGTTATTGAATATAAAACGGAATTTGTGAACATTAGAGTGAAATCTTGAACTAATGTTAGTAACGTCTTTATTTTAGGTGAAAGTTGAGGATATAAAGGTTAAAAGTCTAAAGTATGGGTTTTTGAGAATATAATTTATAAAATTCTTAAATATAAGAAAGTGCAGAAATGAACACTGAAATTTGATATCTTGTCAATTTTAATTCACATCCAAGCTTGTTAAATCATTTGAAATTGATTAATTTATATAGGCAATAAAATTGGGACAAATTTTAGAATATTAATACAAGATTGGATTTTATAATTTAATTTAATTTATTTAATGAATATTAAAAATAGCCATTTTTGTCACGGACTCGGATTTCGACGAAACCAGTTTCATCGGATCCGTATCGGTGAATTATTATAGGATTTCAAGTTTCGTATCAATTGGACCTGTCGTTTGATCGTACGGACGCGAAATGCCTTGAAATCGATTTAATTAAGAAATCAATTTGAAATCAATTTGGAAATTTTATTTTCAACATAACTTCTTCATACGATCGAATTTGGTCGTGAAACTTTTTCCATCGCGTTCAGAATATTTTAAAATACCTATTTGGATATACGGGTTTAATAAATTTTGTTCCGGAGGCTAAACGGGCTTTTTGGGCCATAGTTTGTGGCGTACGTTCATCCTTCTAGTCTATACGCTCTAACCCAACCCTAACTATAAATATACAGTTATAAACCCTAGCTCCATCCTATTGCCATTGGCTGTACGTACATTTTTCTTCATCTCCTTCTCCTCCTCAAATGGATGCAAAACTAGATCTACTCTAATCCAAATTTCAGTGAAAAATCAAACTCTCCAGAAAAATTCCACAAAAATATATGTCATAGTTCTCGAGAGACGTAATCTACTGATGCAATTCGTTTTCTGTTTTGGGCATTCATTTGACCAGAATAAATTCAAACAGTCCGTGACCTTTCATCATCGTCGTCGCAAACTTCGTCAGATCGCCAAACCCTTTCTGGGTTTTGTAGAGTGGACGATGGGAATCGCATCTATATGGTTTGTTGGTCGAATCAACGGTTGGATTGGCGTCAGTATTCGAGCTAGGGTTTAACAAAGGGGCGGCTGTCCATTTTTTTTGGCGTTTTCACCGTGGGCGCGAGCAGGAGGAGGGCCGGCCTGGTGGGCGTGTCTCGTGGCGGTGGTGCCTGGTGGATCGGCGGCAGGTAGAAGCGTTGGAGCGATGAGGTGGCTGTGTTTTTTTCGTTCGTGCTTCAGGCTGGTTGCGTGTGGAGATGTTCGTGCTACTGTAGCTAAACGCCTGATGCCTGGGTGAAATTTAAGGGAAAGGATGCTGACACGTGGAAAAATTTATGAATGGTGAGTTGTGTTCCTTTTTTTTACCAATTTATAATTTGAATTTCAACTCGATAAAATCGATTAACTTTTTCATACGATACCCGTTTTACGAACGGTTTTTTTTGTTAGGTTCGTATTTAAATTCCAGACCCAATGACGCTGGTTTGGACAAATTCTGAGACCGTCAAAATTTTGAGTTTAAATTGAATTTAAATTCGATTTAAATTCCAAAGGTGAGTGTTTAAACCCACTCACAACTACTAGAAGCTTTTATGTTTGTTAAATTAATTTTAGAAATGAATAGAAATTTATTTATGAGTATTTGGCATGTTTATTTCACTCATATTTGTTGAATTGCATTTATTAAATTTAACTGTTAATTTAATTTATTTATTGCGTATTAATTGATAGTTAGAATTTATTTGTTTGCCTATAAACTACTAGTTAACAGTTATATAGATTATTGCTGTATATAAACTGTTAGATTAATAGTTGTTAAATTTAATCTGAATAAAATTGCCTGTTATTACCTGTTATATATTATCAAATATAAATTGTTATTGATTGATATTGCTTGATGATTGTGATTGGATGATGGGTGATGTTGATGGATGTTTTATTGTATATCATTAAATTGCAAATTATCATGCATATTTCCTTTCATTCGGGATTGTGGTTTGAAATGATATACAACCGCAAAATTTTATATCTTTTAAATTGCGGATTGAAATGATAAATATCCGCATCACTTGACCATAGGATAGAAAATTATATACAGGCACCGCGGTCTATATATAACTATTTTAATGTGATTTCTATGGTTTGGATGGAATACGGTTTATAATAATCTTAAATTTTATATTGTATAAATATTATTCTTCCATATATATACATATGAAGTTGAAAATTTTGAAATTAAAAGGTGTATAAATCTCTTTATTAAAAATGGAAAAAAAATTAAGAAAATGGAGTTTGATAATTTATATCATATGTTTAAATGTTAAGTTTGGAAATTTTAAGATATGATATTTATAATTGGATTTTTCCCAAGATAAATTGAAATGAATATTCTAGTATAATTTGAATTGAAAAAATATATATATATTATTACTAGAAATTGGAGTTCTTATTATTTATTGATTTTATGTGAATATTCAAGACTAATTAATAGAACATTCGATTTGTTGAAAGAATAAAATCCAACTTTAGTTTGAAATATTAATACTCCAAATGGATATACGTATATATATATAAATTGAAGTGGTTTTGGAACTTGAGAGAGATAATACAAATTTTGGGTTAGACTTTAATAAAGAAATGTATTTGTAACGCCATGAGAACTATTTTCTTTACAAAGTAACATTTAAGTTAGACCTTTTAATTCATATACCGTTGAATATCCAAACCATTCAAGTTTTAAAAGTTATGGTTTTAAATTATGAATTTTGAAATATTATGCTTTGAAAGGATATTTGGCTTTCAGACGTTGTAAATTTTAAAGCATTTGGATTTTTGAAAAGGTTTATATTTGGGATAAAGGATATCATATTGTTTTGGGTTTTAAAATGATATCGTATTCATAATTTTAAAATGGAAATGTTATTCTGGTTTTAAAGTATGAGCTATTTTTAAATGACCGCGGTGTTATAATAACGATGGGTTGGCAAAGAGACCGGGATCGGATATGGACATACTCTCTGTCGATACCGAAAACCACTTTGACTAACCGTGTACGCGGTGGAGATTCCAGAATGAAGTAGGTGGTGGCGACGTTTCCTGTAAGGTAAATACGTGGACCCGACTCCTGTGAGTTGGCATAAGGTGGCTAAAACAGGAGGGATTCTCAGGCCAATGAGGTCATTCCTCTGATCGGACCCTCCTCTTCGATATTATACTTTGACTTGGATTGATTCAGTGGCCACTTCTATATTTTGATTTTGGGGAGTTAGTCCGAGGTGGGCGGTAACTGCGGCTACGCGTTTCCACCAGCCTGGATAGCAATTGGTATATCTACCCTGGCATTGCCTAGTTGTGCCGTGCCACCTACCATACCGAGCATTTACTACGAGTTTCTATTTGTGTCGTACCTATGGAGTATCCTCTGGTAGCCTCCCGATCAGGAGGTATTACGGTACTGTATAGACTATTGGCATTTTACGTGTTAAGGTGGAAAATGTAAAGCCTTAACGCTATTTAAAAGTATGTTTATTTTATGAATAGACACTATTATAATAGCGCAATATACTACATAGTAAATAGTTTAACGGATCCTTAGGAGATGTAAATCCCGAGCACCTCTTGAGTTACTGTACTCATATTTATTTCTGTTAATTTAACTCACATAAGATCCTTTAATCTGACTCGAGTGTTTTTGTCTTTTCAAATTCGCTCGGGTCAGTCCGAGCGTTTCAGGATCGAAGACTTTAGCTTTGGAGGACGAAGAAGAAGGAGTCGTATTATTTTATTTATAGTATGGCACCACACTCATACTGTTCCGCTGCATTGTTTGTATTGGTATGTGTAACTCTGATATTCATTGTATAAGTAAAATAACTATTTTGTAAACAGTTATCATGAACTGTATATTGATTATTATATTTTATCCTTCCGCTGTGAGATTCTGTTTTGTTTTTATTTCTTCTCTGTTTTTCTTATTTACCCCATAACAATCCACCCTTCCGTATGGTTTGAACTGGCACGTGTGTCAGTTTAAAGTGTGCGAAAAGGCAGGATGTTACAGTTGGTATCAGAGCTTTGGTTTAGCGATAAACTTTGGCTATGCGGGGTTTGACTCTTTGTTAATAGGGTAGTAATACCCTATAGGAGTCGCTGAGTGTATATATATGAGAGAGCGTATTTGTTAGTTTTATAAAAAGATTTTAATATTATGTTACTCTGTTCCGTTTTGTATTTATAAATTCTGGTTGAGGCATGGGACGCTATGTCATCAATAGGGATTTCTAAACACTTAATAGGACAGACCGACATAATATCTGTTTTATATAGGTGAATGAAATAATTTTGCCTATTATATTTTCTGTATATAAAAATATTTTATAAAGATATATATTTTGGTTGCTATAGATTGGGTGTTAGGTAATAAAAATATTTATAATAATTGAAGCTAAGTTGAAATTATAATAAATCAAATTGGAGATTTTAGAACTTAAGTCCGGGATTTTTGAAAATCTTCTTTCAAAGGATTTATGAAATATAATGATTTGGTTTATAAGTATTTTCTTATATAAATATTTAGTATAATTTGGAAGAATTGTTTTAAAAGAAGATTTTGGAGAAAATAAATTCTGTACTTTCCTCTCTGTCGCTGGAAAATAATTTCGGTGATGGCGGCCGCATCATCGACTTTCATTTTCGAGTTTCGAAGGGGAAAGGCCACTGTAGAAAATTCTACTGCAGATTTGTTTTGAAATTTTCTAAAATTTTAATTGTTTTAAAATATAATTGAGATATAGAAGTTGAAGGAAACTAATTATCTATTATTTTAAAATAAAATTGAAATTTAACCCGGTATTTATTTCTTAATTTTCCACTAATTAAGTAATAAATTGTTTCAATTATTGTAGTGAAACGAAAGATTAGTAAATAAATAATTGGAACCCTTAAATGAAGTAAAAATTTAATATAATAAATAGATAAGAAAATGAAAATAAGTGTTGTAAACCTTAGAAATTGTATTAATGAAAATCTTTATTGATAAAAATTTGATGCTACAAAGTTGTAAAGGTAAGTTTAACTAAAATGTATTATAATTGAAACAATTGAAAGGAAGCATTAAATAAAGTAAAGGGTAAGCTGAAATTGTAACTTATAAGAAAGGTAAAACTTATTGAACAATGAATAAATTAATAGTTTCAATGATTGTTGTGAATTGGAACGTAGCTAATATATAAATTTCACCCTCTGAAGGAAATAAGAGATTTTATGATAGGATATTCATGGTATGAAATGAAATTTGAAATTGGTAACCTACGAAATAAGGAACAATTATTATTAAAACATTTAAATTAACCATAGGTAAATAGAAACTTGTATAAATTTCAAGTATATTCTTTAAAATATATATAACTTACCAAATATTAAAAGTTGAAATGTTTAATAAGAAGTGGAATTTGTACAAGTAGAAGTTGGAAATAATGAAAGAATTTATTGGTATAAACTTAAGTGAAATTTATAAAACGAATATATATTTATTGAACCATTAATTAATAAAAAGGAATTGAGAAGAAACTTGTAAATTTCACTTACATTCTTAAAACATACATAACTTACCATATAACAAAAGTTGCAATGTTAGTAAGAAAATGTAAAGGGGAAATCTTACAAGTGAAGCTTGAGGTAATTAAGGTATTCAATAAATTTGCTGTTATTAATGAGAATTAATTGTATAAACTTAAGTTAAATTGGAAATTTTACTATATAAGTAAAGATATGTAGTATAAATAGATAATATAACCGTTAGTCAATAAATTGGAATACCAATATAATGAATTTTGAAATAAATGGAAAATGAAATAGTAAGAAATATAGAAACCCCTCCATGAATGAAAGGAAGAAAATGAAGCCACGGAAGCATGAAATAAATGTATAATAAGTAATTTGGTTGTTGGTTTGAATTGTATTGTTTGATTTATGTTTGTTGGGTAAGAAATTTGAAGTTGTTGGGTGAATAAATAATCTATCTTTGTTCCATCCAAGACTGTTGAGTAAAGGATGCACTTGATAGTTAATTTCATCTCATACAAATTTCAAGTTTGAACCCAAACAACTATTTGTTTGATGGATTAAATGGTTGCTTTGCTTTGTGTATGTATGCTGTTTGTAAGGCTGATGGTTGATTTGATTGGTTGATTAATGGTTGAAACCACCTAAACATTTCACTTTAATATAAATATTTAACCTTTTTAGATTATATAAGTGATTGCAGGTGATGGAAGCAACTGCTACTGCTTTTGGTTCCACAATAATTAGCGTAATTGCCCGACAAATAGGTACGTTTTCGGATTAAGTTTTAGCGTTATTTTATATAATTTTGTCGTGTTGGGATAATATTTTGATAATATATGTAATATATTTGTATATTTTGATATTATATTTTCTCCAGAGTCTCTCCGTACAAAGGAGACTCTGCCAAAAATTTTCGTAAATTTTGGACTTAGAATTTTGTGAAAATGTTTTCCAGCTTTAATAATCTAAGTATAAAAGAATAAAATGATTATAAACAGGTATATTTTATTTAAGAAAATAAATTAGTAAATTATTGTTTATAAATAATATTTGAAATAAGATGTACTGTTTTATTCTTCCTTCTCCCTTCTTTTTCCTTTTCGGGGACGAAAAGTTTTGAGTGGGGGAGATTGTAACGACCCGTTAAATTTGATAATGTTAAATGAATTAAATTAATATAATTTTTAATCTAATTTAGAATAAAATAAAAGCCTTAATATTTTATTTGAGAAAAACGTAGTAATTTGTTATAGTAATTGGAATTTAATGTAACAATAAAATTTTATGATAATAGATTTGGATAATGTAATTTGTCACATTTTGTTAAAAGATCTAATTTTAAGAAACCAATATAATGCAATACAAAGGTGTTTGAAACGACTGTTGGGTTTTAAATGGAGTGTATATAAATAGTGAAAATCATTATAACCTCTTAATTTAATACGATTATTTAATTAATACTAAAAGAATAAAATTTGAAATAGTATTAATGTAATAATAACTGAATTTAAGTGCAACCATATTTATGGAAGTGAATTGGATTTTTGTGGATGTTAACATTGAATAAATTTATTTAGAGTAAAAAGGATTTAAAAGCATGTTTTGGATTGAATGTTAAATTCATGGATTTAGTGTAAGTAACTAGAATTTAATCCTATAAGATTTGGAACTGAATGTATGAAGATAATTTTGTAGAAATAGTTAATTAACAACTTCATTGTGCATACCTAATATAATATAAATAACAAAAGGACTAGAACTTGATTTGCCTAGGTATGTATATATATTGATAAACTATAACCAAGTGAGAAATTTGGTAGTAAATAGGGAATAAGTTGACTAAGGCAATTAGTAATTTAATAAATGAATGCATAGTAAGTAAGTGGAAATTTATGCATAAAAATATTTTCATATATAGTATAATTACAAAAGTTTACCCATTTATCTAATGTATATAATTGAATCTAAATTTAGGGCAACATTTTGTTATTGATGGTGTAGGTGAATTTGAATAAAAGGGTAACAATTATTTTGATTTAACATTTATTGAGTATATAGTTAAGAAGGGCACTCGACGTAAATGAATCTAAATAAATTATTTTGGGTATTGATGTGTCTAGTCAATAAAGGAGAACTTTAAGGAAATAAAATATAAATGAATGTATTTGGGAATAGAGTTCTTGTATATGTTGAATAGTTATTATATAGTTATTAAGAATGAGCGTTACTTTATTAAGTATAAATATAGTAACAGAAGTATGAATAAATTTATAGAAACATAAGATTTACTTTAAGGTAATATTTGAGTGTAGGCTTTTGGATTAGATTCAATAACAATAATCATTGTTTGTCACCTATCTTATTTGTTGTTAAGTTATGTTGAAATCAATCTCAAATTTATTCACTAAAATTTTTGCAGTTAGCGTAGTTTTGGCTTTGTAATTGCAGTAGTTAATTCTTTAAGGTGAGGTCAATACTAATTTTATTTTTATTTGACCATTAGTTGTTATAGACTTTAGAAAGCAAGATTTATATGTATAATTCGAGTATAAAATTCAACAACTGGTATTTATTACAAATAAAATGGAATTAAACGTAAAATATTACGTTATTGAATATAAAACGGAATTTGTGAACATTAGAGTGAAATCTTGAACTAATGTTAGTAACGTCTTTATTTTAGGTGAAAGTTGAGGATATAAAGGTTAAAAGTCTAAAGTATGGGTTTTTGAGAATATAATTTATAAAATTCTTAAATATAAGAAAGTGCAGAAATGAACACTGAAATTTGATATCTTGTCAATTTTAATTCACATCCAAGCTTGTTAAATCATTTGAAATTGATTAATTTATATAGGCAATAAAATTGGGACAAATTTTAGAATATTAATACAAGATTGGATTTTATAATTTAATTTAATTTATTTAATGAATATTAAAAATAGCCATTTTTGTCACGGACTCGGATTTCGACGAAACCAGTTTCATCGGATCCGTATCGGTGAATTATTATAGGATTTCAAGTTTCGTATCAATTGGACCTGTCGTTTGATCGTACGGACGCGAAACGCCTTGAAATCGATTTAATTAAGAAATCAATTTGAAATCAATTTGGAAATTTTGTTTTCAACATAACTTCTTCATACGATCGAATTTGGTCGTGAAACTTTTCCATCGCGTTCGGAATATTTTAAAATACCTATTTGGATATATGGGTTTAATAAATTTTGTTCCGGAGGCTAAACGGGCTTTTTGGGCCATAATTTGTGGCGTACGTTCATCCTTCTAGTCTATACGCTCTAACCCAACCCTAACTATAAATATACAGTTATAAACCCTAGCTCCATCCTATTGCCATTGGCTGTACGTACATTTTTCTTCATCTCCTTCTCCTCCTCAAATGGATGCAAAACTAGATCTAGTCTAATCCAAATTTCAGTGAAAAATCAAACTCTCCAGAAAAATTCCACAAAAATATATGTCATAGTTCTCGAGAGACGTAATCTACTGATGCAATTCATTTTTTGTTTTGGGCATTCGTTTGACCAGAATAAATTCAAACAGTCCGTGACCTTTCATCATCGTCGTCGCAAACTTCGTCAGATCGCCAAACCCTTTCTGGGTTTTGTAGAGTGGACGATGGGAATCGCATCTATATGGTTTGTTGGTCGAATCAACGGTTGGATTGGCGTCAGTATTCGAGCTAGGGTTTAACAAAGAGGCGGCTGTCCATTTTTTTTGGCGTTTTCACCGTGGGCGCGAGCAGGAGGAGGGCCGGCCTGGTGATCGTGTCTCGTGGCGGTGGTGCCTGGTGGATCGGCGGCAGGTAGAAGCGTTGGAGAGATGAGGTGGCTGTGTTTTTTTCGTTCGTGCTTCAGGCTGGTTGCGTGTGGAGATGTTCGTGCTACTGTAGCTAAACGCTTGATGCCTGGGCGAAATTTGGGGGAAAGGATGCTGACACGTGGAAAAATTTATGAATGGTGAATTGTGTTCCTTTTTTTACCAATTTATAATTTGAATTTCAACTCGATAAAATCGATTAACTTTTTCATACGATACCCGTTTTACGAACGGTTTTTTTTGTTAGGTTCGTATTTAAATTCCAGACCCAATGACGCTGGTTTGGACAAATTCTGAGACCGTCAAAATTTTGAGTTTAAATTGAATTTAAATTCGATTTAAATTCCAAAGGTGAGTGTTTAAACCCACTCACAACTACTAGAAGCTTTTATGTTTGTTAAATTAATTTTAGAAATGAATAGAAATTTATTTATGAGTATTTGGCATGTTTATTTCACTCATATTTGTTGAATTGCATTTATTAAATTTAACTGTTAATTTAATTTATTTATTGCGTATTAATTGATAGTTAGAATTTATTTGTTTGCCTATAAACTACTAGTTAACAGTTATATAGATTATTGCTGTATATAAACTGTTAGATTAATAGTTGTTAAATTTAATCTGAATAAAATTGCCAGTTATTACCTATTATATATTATCAAATATAAATTGTTATTGATTGATATTGCTTGATGATTGTGATTGGATGATGGGTGATGTTGATGGATGTTTTATTGTATATCATTAAATTGCAAATTATCATGCATATTTCCTTTCATTCGGGATTGTGGTTTGAAATGATATACAACCGCAAAATTTTATATCTTTTAAATTGCGGATTGAAATGATAAATATCCGCATCACTTGACCATAGGATAGAAAATTATATACAGGCACCGCGGTCTATATATAACTATTTTAATGTGATTTCTATGGTTTGGATGGAATACGGTTTATAATAATCTTAAATTTTATATTGTATAAATATTATTCTTCCATATATATACATATGAAGTTGAAAATTTTGAAATTAAAAGGTGTATAAATCTCTTTATTAAAAATGGAAAAAAAATTAAGAAAATGGAGTTTGATAATTTATATCATATGTTTAAATGTTAAGTTTGGAAATTTTAAGATATGATATTTATAATTGGATTTTTCCCAAGATAAATTGAAATGAATATTCTAGTATAATTTGAATTGAAAAAAAATATATATTTTATTACTAGAAATTGGAGTTCTTATTATTTATGGATTTTATGTGAATATTCAAGACTAATTAATAGAACATTCGATTTGTTGAAAGAATAAAATCCAACTTTAGTTTGAAATATTAATACTCCAAATGGATATACGTGTGTGTATATATATATATATATATATATATATATAAATTGAAGTGGTTTTGGAACTTGAGAGAGATAATACAAATTTTGGGTTAGACTTTAATAAAGAAATGTATTTGTAAAGCCATGAGAACTATTTTCTTTACAAAGTAACATTTAAGTTAAACCTTTTAATTCATATACCGTTGAATATATAAACCATTCAAGTTTTAAAAGTTATGGTTTTAAATTATGAATTTCGAAATATTATGCTTTGAAAGGATATTTGGCTTTCAGACGTTATAAATTTTAAAGCATTTGGATTTTTGAAAAGGTTTATATTTGGGATAAAGGATATCATATTGTTTTGGGTTTTAAAATGATATCGTATTCATAATTTTAAAATGGAAATGTTATTCTAGTTTTAAAGTATGAGCTATTTTTAAATGACCGCGGTGTTATAATAACGATGGGTTGGCAAAGAGACCGGGATCGGATATGGACATACTCTCTGTCGATACCGAAAACCACTTTGACTAACCGTGTACGCGGTGGAGATTCCAGAATGAAGTAGGTGGTGGCGACGTTTCCTGTAAGGTAAATACGTGGACCCGACTCCCGTGAGTTGGCATAAGGTGGCTAAAACAGGAGCGATTCTCAGGCCAATGAGGTCATTCCTCTGATCGGACCCTCCTCTTCGATATTATACTTTGACTTGGATTGATTCAGTGGCCACTTCTATATTTTGATTTTGGGGAGTTAGTCCGAGGTGGGCGGTAACTGCGGCTACGCGTTTCCCCCAGCCTGGATAGCAATTGGTATATCTACCCTGGCATTTCCTAGTTGTGCCGTGCCACCTACCATACCGAGCCTTTACTACGAGTTTCTATTTGTGTCGTACCTATGGAGTATCCTCTGGTAGCCTCCCGATCAGGAGGTATTACGGTACTGTATAGACTATTGGCATTTTACGTGTTAAGGTGGAAAATGTAAAGCCTTAACGCTATTTAAAAGTATGTTTATTTTATGAATAGACACTATTATAATAGCGCAATATACTACATAGTAAATAGTTTAACGGATCCTTAGGAGATGTAAATCCCGAGCACCTCTTGAGTTACTGTACTCATATTTATTTCTGTTAATTTAACTCACATAAGATCCTTTAGTCTGACTCGAGTGTTTTTGTCTTTTCAAATTCGCTCGGGTCAGTCCGAGCGTTTCAGGATCGAAGACTTTAGCTTTGGAGGACGAAGAAGAAGGAGTCGTATTATTTTATTTATAGTATGGCACCACACTCATACTGTTCCGCTGCATTGTTTGTATTGGTATGTGTAACTCTGATATTCATTGTATAAGTAAAATAACTATTTTGTAAACAGTTATCATGAACTGTATATTGATTATTATATTTTATCCTTCCGCTGTGAGATTCTGTTTTGTTTTTATTTCTTCTCTGTTTTTCTTATTTACCCCATAACAATCCGCCCTTTCGTATGGTTTGAACTGGCACGTGTGTCGGTTTAAAGTGTATGAAAAGACGGGATGTTACATTAGTGCTAGATTTTAAATCATTTACTTCAACTGATAAAATATCATTTTTATTCTTCTAAATTTCTAATTCCTGAGTTATCATAGAAAGTTGAGAGGCCAAATTAGAATTAGATTCTTGAGATTTTTCAAGTTCTTCTTCGAGAATTTTCTTTTCATCTCTAAGCATACTAATTTCTAATTCAGATCTATTTAGTTTTCCTTGTAACTCCTTATTATGTTTCTTAGTCTGTTTTACAAAATCTACTAGTTCAGAATCAAGTTCAACTAAATCTTCAAAACTTAGTTCACTTGCATCATCATTTGTAGCCATGAAGCATACATTTACTTACTATGTGTCACTACCACTGTCGCTTTCTGATGATGAAGAATATGAATCATTCCATGTTATAGAAAATGCTTTCTTCTTGAAATTGTTCTTCTTGAATTTGATTTTCTGTTTTTCTGGACAATCTTTCTTCATATGACACTTCTTATGACGTTCATAACATTCCATGACAGATGATGATGGTTTATTGCTATGATTGTTGATAAAATTATTTTTGTAACTCTTGCCCTTGTTATTCTTTTTGAATTTCAAAAACTTTTTGAAATTCTTAGCAATAAATGCCATATCCTCTTCATCTGAGTCAGAGCCATCTTGTTCTGCTTGAAATGCTAGATTCTTCTTATCTTGTGCTTGAACTTTCCTTGCCTGCAAATTTACTTCATATGACATTAGATTTCCTATTAACTCGTCTGGTTTCATAGTTGAAAGATCGTTTGCTTCTTCAATAGCTAGGACCTTTCTTTCCCATTCATCCGTTAAAGAGTTTAGGATTTTTGATACTATATCAAAATCAAAAAAAAATTCTCCTAGTGCCAATAGTGAATGATATATATATATATATATATATATATATATATATATATATATATATATATATATCTTGAATCTAGAATACATGTCATTTATATTTTCATTTGATTTCATTTTGAAATTTTGAAACTGATTTTTCAACATTGAAATTTGGCTTTGTTTGACTTTGTTAGTTCTTTAATGAGTTATTTTAGAGTTCTCCATATCTCATAAGCATTTGTGCACATACTAACTCTATTATACTCATTTCTATCTAATGCACAAAATAGCATATTCATTGCTTTTGCATTTGTAGTAGCATCAGTTTTCTGTGCAGCAGTCCAAGTTGAAAAATCTTCTGTTGGAGTAGTACATTCATTTTGAGTAATGTTCCAAGTTTCAAAACCATTAGATTGCATATATATTCTCATTCTAGTTGACCAGTAATTATAATTCATGCCATTGAATAGTGGAGGTAGTTCAGTAGATTGATCTTCAATAAAACTAGTGTTAGTGACAGTGCTTGTGATATTGTTATTTTCCATATTAACTAATAACAAATTATCAAATAACTGTGTTATGGTTATAGGATGACCTTACTCTGATACCAAATGAAAGTGGCTATTGTGTGGCTAGCTATCACTTAGGATCGTGTAATATGGAATATTATTAAATCTAAATGCGGAAATAGATGATAATAACAAAGTAAATAAAATGAGCACACCAGGAATTTTTATACTGGTTTGAACTTCCCGTTCTACGTCCAGTCCCAGACTTCCCTCTGGAATTTCTCATAATAAGCCTCTCTTAACCTAGAGGAATAGGTATACAACACCTGAACAACTGAACATGATTTTTCTGCCTCTAACAACCGAAAGACGACTTTACCCGCCTGAACAACCGAACAGGATTTCAACGGTTTCAATAGAATTGCATTGACACTATGTTTTATTAATAATACTAATTAGTCTTTGATAGTACAACCTTCCTATAATCTTTCCTCAAGTATACATGTGTGTATAAAGATTTAGAAAGGAAAATATTGCTTTGAATCAAAGAATAAGTTAATTGATTCAAAGATTCAAGCAATATATGAAAGTTGTGATCGCTTTTTAGAATACAGAGATAGTAGAAAGTAAGATCAGAAAGTAATCAATTTTTTTTATCTGTGAAGTGGATTTTGTGTGTTTATATAATAGTTAAAGGGGTACAACCGTTCATGAAGAGTTCTGATCAATAGAAGCATCCATACCTCTTCATATTAGAACGTGACTCTTGGCAAAAGAAAGTGTCCATTCAGAAAAAATAGCTATTGGAAGAAGTCAGTCGACTGACCCAAAATGATCGTTCAACTGAATATTCAAAGTTTTTAAAAACAGAGCATTTTTATGCACCTGTACAGGTTCAATCGACTGGGCATATACGGTCAGTCGACTGACCTGACAGTCAAAGCACAATTTTCATATATTTTAAAAAGTTTAAAGTTTTAAAACAACTTAACTACTTGAAGATAGATTTTAACATTTCTAAGACTAAAAAACTTCAATAAATCAACATACTATACGCAGTTTTGTAGCCTTGTCTCCTTTTGTAGTTTGAACAGCATAATTCCTTTTCTTTTTGTCGCTTATCCATATAGTATAATTCATTGCTTTGTCATGAATCAAAAATATGCGATTCAACATATACAACTTTTCTTTTTAAACCCAAACTATCTTATACTTATTTTCAACTATTTTGAAATTTCATTTCCATTTTACAACAATTTTTCATCTGTTTTACAAACTAATTACTATTTTATAACTATTTTGCAACTATTTAACTATTTTATAATTACTTAAATATTCTTCAGCTATTTTACAACTAATAACTATTTTACAACTACTTATATATTTTATACTTTTCAAGCTATTTTCTAAATTCAAGTTGGCCAGAGTGTAAATTGTTTATAATTGAAGTGATAACCCAAATGGAAATTGAAACAATTGTGAATAGGTGAATAGAATAAAAATGAAGATAAATACGTAGGATGTACATATATTATTCTATTCGCATAACGATTTGATCCAGATTCGAGCATAGAATTTCGAGATAGTATATCGATCCGAGTTGGGATTTTTCACTCGATTTTCGACGGCGAACCCTGGATATGGATTTTCGATTGGGTTTGGAATCTCTATCATAGTTATGGCTATGCAAGGAGAATGACGTTTCTGATCAAGAAAATCAGATCTGAGTACGCACTAGGAAGTCGGGTGGACAATACTAGTTCGGAAGTTAAATTGTGTGATCGAGTGAGCGATCAGATTTGACGTTGCGTAAGGATGATATATGTATATCGTACGTGCTAGAATGAAATTAATATTGGAAATTTTGAAAGGAAAAGCAAAAATGATTTTGAAATGAAAAGTATATTTTGAAAAATATATTATGAATAAAAGTGGAAGTTTGGATATCACTATAATTGAAATTCATTTTATAAGAAGGTAGGAATGTGGCAAGTAAATTTATAAAAGAATTCAAACTTGAATATTTTATTTGGCATAATAAAATATATATATATATATATATATATATATATATGGTAACTACCCTTGTGAATTTTTAACTAAAAGATGTGGTCTTTGAAATTATTTGAAGTATGAAAGGAATTTAGTATGAAGTGACCCAAAGATTTTTCAAGATTTTTATATATCAATTTATACAAATGAATTTATGAGAATTATTTTGGGAAAAGGGTTTTGTGACCTATGGATTTTGGAAGGCTTTTGATTTTTGGAAAAAAATCAATTTTGGGAATTTGCAAAGCCAAGTTTGGAACTATCGATTTGAGATATCGATTTTGTGTAAAGGACATTTTTATGTGAATCATAAAGAGTATGATTTGAAAGATACTATATATGTATATCATAAAATGTTTTGAGATTTACTTTGGGAAAAAAAATGCTCCCATGAAATGAACTTCTTAGGAGATCCATGGGGTGGTTCTGCCTTGAGCCTTAAGGGGGGTTCTAAATTGGATATTGGGAGGAAGTCCGGACAAAATGAAGTTCCTGAGGATTTTGTGTGGGTAGCAAAAGTCGAGGGCGCTGATGCCTACAGAGATATTTGGGTTATGCTGTGATGACAATGAAACTCGATGTCACTACGATCTACTGCGGACCACAGCGCAAGTCGTGTGGCAGTGAGTGCCAACGGTCTATGTTTGATTTCACTGGAAGGGCGACGTAACATCGGTAGACTATGATCTATGAAGACATAGCGAAAGTCGTGTGGTAGTGAGTGCCTACGGGCTACATTGGGACTCGACTGATGTAGTCTGCCATCTGTCTGGGGAAGTTTCATTTGGCAGCGAAATTCAAGGGTGCTGATGCCTATAGTTAAATGGGTTTTTGCCGTGATGGTGACGTAAAACCTGGGTGTAGCTGCGATCTGTGGCAGGTTCCATGGTATAATCGAGGGGGTCAGGGTGCCTACTGTTTTCTATGGTTTTGCCGGGATGGCAACGTAACCATCGGGCAAATTGCAACCATGGAGGGGGTGATGATTTCCAAAGCATTCTCACCAAAGATGTTTTCTATATTTTCAAAAATGTTTTCTATATTTTCAAGTTCCAAGTATTTTCACTGGGTGTTAAAAATGGGTTTGCTAAGTACTTATAGATTTTCAGTCGTACGCCTTATCATGTATGACCGAATTTCTGTGAGAACAAGGATGGACTTGTTGAGATATCGAGTTATAAAAAGTATTTTTATAAAAGTTATTTTGGCAATAGTATGTAGATTTTAAAGTATTGTAAAAAATTTAAATAAAAAGAGTTAAAAATGTTCAAAGGATAACTTAGCTGATAAGTAACAGTATAATTGGATGAAAAGTTCTAAAGGGGGAAGGAATGTAATAACCCGGATTTTTGGACATCTGTTAATTGGATAATTAACTGATTTTAACTATTGAAACACTAATTTATAAGTTGAATAAATAATTCTGATAATAAAACTATATATCTGGATAAATATAAATTTGATAATCTCCTGATATAATTATTTAAATTGGCAGAATTTATCTTTTTAAAAACAAAAAAACAAATTGTGTTTATTTATGTGTGTATATATATATATATATATATATATATAAAGATTCGTAAATAGAATTTGGATTTGAAATTAAAAAATAAATATTTAAAAATTAATTGGATTTAAAAAGTCTATAGACAAATATTTATTAATATTAGATATAATCGTTTTAGTTGAAAAAGATTTAATAAAAAGTTTAAATACTTTTTCTTTTAAATTTATACATGATATGAATATAGTTAATATAAATAGAAAATGAATTAATTGAAAATATAATACAAAAATTATGTAAAACATATTAAATAAATTTAATAACATGAGATAAGACATGTGTAATATTGATAACACATGTATTTAACAAGCGTAAACCATATAATAAGGAATTAAACAAGTGTAGCCTAATTGTGACATGAAAATACAAGTGTCCATTTTTAGTTTCTTTATTTTTATTTAGTAAAAATAAGAACAATGTTATATATATATATATATATATATCCATACTTCTCCTCTTCTCATTTTCTTAGAATTCAAAACTAAAACCTAACAACTAAAACTCAGACCAGAAATAAAAGAAATATTATACAAACTAAATCACACAACTGCTTCAACCTGAAGCTTAAATCAAAATCAAAACTGATGAAATCAAAAGCAAACATAAGCTCAAAACCTGAAGCAGTAGATTCAAGTTCAGTTGCAAATCAAAAGCATGCAAGTTCAATTCAGTTTTATCAAGTCTCAGTTTTTAAATTCAAGTAGTAGTTTAAAGATCAAAAGCACTTCCAGGTTTCTCAAAAGCCCTGGCTTCTCTGTTTCCTTAAACATGTGAGTAAACTATCCTTAAACATCTCAAATCTATCTGTATCTTGATCTGTATGTAATGATCATTGAAGTTTGGATGTAGAAATTTGCTTACATGTATATGTGTACATGAAAATGATGTATGCATGTCTAGAAACAAGAACATTTGCTCTGTTCTAGGTTTACGGTGTTTAAACCAAATTCACAAACCAAAATCTCTTTACCCAATCTGCTTTAATTTAAAAAAAATATGTTTTGATTAACATGATTTTAGTTTAAAAAATATTTTTAAGTAAAATTACTTAAAGCATTTTCTAGAAATTAGAAAATACAGTAAAACTGAATACATGTTGGAAATTCAAGCTTCATGGTTTCTTGTTTCAATTATATAATCTTGCTCGTTTTCAAAAACAATGATTTTTAAAAGTGGAATCATGATTTTTAAGTTTTTATTCGTGGTGAAATTGCGAGATGAACGGGAATTAGTTTTTTTGTCGAATTCTGATGATCGATGAAGATATAATCCTCGGGATCGTGGCTGGAGGTAGCGGGGAGGTTGACGAACACGGCAAAAATGGTCCGAGGTTTTCATGACCACCACGGTGGCCGAACGAGGACGATTTAGGGCTTACTCCCTAGTTTTGATCAATGATAGATTTTGGGCTGCTGTATCATCGTCGAGGCACCGAAGTCGATCGGTGTAGGGGGAAACGAAGCGTGGGTTGTAGACGAAGCTCTGGACGCGATTGCATGATTTCTGATGGCCAAAGGTGGCAGTTCAAGGCGATCTTGGGGGATCCAGTTTTGTTTCAGCGGTACCATGGCTGGTCAATTTTTATTTCCAGTTAGTTTAGAAGTTCTGGGTGGTCGTGATGCTCGAGCATGTCAACGATGATCTATGGGTGGTAGAGGTGATGGTCGGAGATGCTTCGACCATGTGTGCATGTGCACAAAGTATCAGGTCTGGGCTTTGTTTGCTGATGGATTTGAAGATTGTGGTCTCGAGGAAAAGCTTGGGAAAAAGATATGTTGGCTTGGGTTTTTGATCGTGTCATTTACGAGTGTTTTCTAGGAACATGTTTTAAGTTTAAAAATAAAATAGAAGGAAAAAAAGGAAGAGGAAGTTTTTCTCGGGAATGGTCTCGGGGGAAAGACAAGTTGACTCGGGTTTTGTCTGGAGTACGTGATGCTGCAGTTTTCAAACATTAAAACAAAAATCAAATTTAAAACATTTCTTAATCAATTCTTTTAAATAATTGTTTTATTTAAGTATGGATTAGTTGGAGGTTTCAAAGTAGATTATTTTAAAATTTATTAAGTTTAAATTATTTATTTATGTGACCGTTATTATAATTACTTCTTTAAGTTATTTAAACAAATATAAAAATGTAATTAGGAAGATCAATTACAAAAGGTAAAATGTTTTTAATTAACTCAAAGGTCTTAAGCTAATTCATGTGTTAACGATAATTATTTTCAAAGGTTTAAATATAAAAGTAATTAATTTGCGTAATGAAAAGTTTTCAAAGTAAATGTAAAAAAAAAAGTAAATTGTTAACAAGTTTTTTAAAAACAAAGAAAAAAATTGGAAGCAAAATTTAGTTAAAAAAATTATTAAGCAAGTTATTCAACAAAGTTTTCAAGCAAGTTCAAAGATTAAAATTCTTAAAGTTAAATGTTTTTTTAAATTGTTTTGGTATTGAATAATTAAATATTAAGTTAATTATTTAATTAAATCTCTAAGTATTTTTCGAAATTTAAGGATATGATTAAGTAATTAATTAAGGTACATGAATTATCTTAAAATTTATTAAGGTTATAAGTAATTGAAGGATAATTACATAATGTAATATTAAAGGGTAATTAATTAGTGTAAGTAATTAAAGGATCCTTAATTAATATAAGTAACTAAAGGTTAATCATTTATGTGAATAATTAAATGATTAAAGAATAATTAATTAATTTCAATAATTAATTAAATGGTTTAAGTGGTGTTAATTAAGCAAGATTTAAAGGTAATTAATTTATCTTGTAATTTGGATGATAAATAAATCTTGCTTATGGATGATTAAATTGTATTGAATGTTTGGATTAATGTCCCCAGTCTGATAATTTGTGATGTTCTGTGATATGATTTGTTTGGTTGAACTGGAGTAATGTGGATTATTTATTGGTGATGTATTGTTGTGTAAATGTGACATCATGTATTTAAATTTAAATTGTCTTCACTTAAACAACTTGGGTTAAGATGACATTGGATTCGAAGAGACCAGGGTCCGGTATCAGCAAATACTCGAATCCACTTCGATTAGAAAATCTACAATAATTCTTTATAGATATGTTTTGTGACGACGCGACTTTTCGACGCTCAAAAACCGACATCAATACGTCCACTGTATCAACTGCCGAGCAATCGAATGCCGGAAAGCCGTACCGTTATGGTTAAAGAAGAAGAAAAAGATAGAAGAAAAGAGAAAAAGATAGAACAAAACAAAAGGAAACAGCAGAACAATATCAGAATCTCACAATCGTAGGGAACAACATATAATAGATAAATGAATAATCTTTAAACAAAGAACTATATCAGTTATTACATTACATCACATTACATCATCAGAGTGTACAACAACGAACAACAACAAACAGCGGAAAAGAAATACTATATACTAGTGAATACGCCATGCCATCCAGCTTGCCTCCAGCAACTTCTGAATTCCAGAATATCCTGATAAACCTGATTCTAGGTTGCCCGTGTGGAAATTGGTGGGCACCTAGAGTTTAGGAAGGAAAACAATAAACTCCGAGTCAGTCATGGGACTGGTGTGAGAACTAAAGCAGTTCTTTTTTTAAAACAAAGTACAGGATAATTTTTAAAATAGATTCGCAATGCTTTTAAGAAAATGAGACTACCATAAGGCCTCCCGCACACACACACAATACAAACGCATAATCGGAGGAGATTTCTCCTTATGATAGTCAAAGATGCTTGATACACATTAAAAAGAAACATTTGATATTATTACTAGTGCATAGTGTAGGAAAAAAAAATCATTTTGAAAGTAAAGATATAAATCTTAGACAACATACGACCATTATCGTATGCCTACTATAGCTACCATCCAAACAGTGGGGTGCCACCATAAGTGAATGATAGGTTCTACAACTAAAACCGTACAAGATCATATTGTTTCTTTGGATTTCCAACAAATGGTCAGGCCAAGGAACTTCCCATTGCCACATGGGTACGCCTCTGGAAAGACGACCCGAGAACCTAACCGGATCTCTTCCAACACAAGGCCGGGTTACCCCTAACTGGGTAACTACTGACACGAATATGTCATTCTCCGATCGTAACCGATCTATATCCGAGGATCCTCGATTTCCAACAACCACAAAGCAATAAATTTGCAGCAACAACATAGGTTAAGTATCTGGGCTCTATACCATGATACCACCTCTATCCAGAAGGAATGACATACACTAAAGGGGCGCTACCTCCTAATAACCTTGCCGCATCCTTCCTGTGTGGACCATTTTCGGGGTGTGAGGTTCGACGAAGTCTCGTCCACAAAGCCACACTTTATACAAAAGCTATGCTTTGATCATCAAATGCTCAACAGCACTTCGTATGCCACATTACCAATTTGGGAATGTATCGCTAGTAACCATCAACTACATAACCTCTAAGGGTGTTAAGCTAAGAGAATAAATTCTCCGCCACCAACGGAAATATATTTGATAGAAACCAGCTTTACATCTCAAATTGTAACGTCAGATACACATCCATACAAGTCGTTCCAGGATCGAACGGAACCAAAGGCACTTACAAAGAAGTCCTTGCAATCCGGATATTCACTAATCACGACCGGACTTCCAATCACAAAGGGTAATAAATTTCTATATCGGAGATCAGCTGATGCAGAAACATTCGAAGGTAATCCTTCCGTTTTCACAAATATCCGGTCTTCAACACCGGTCATCAAATGCAATCCATAACGACGTATCACATATTCAGAATGGGTTATACGACCCCAAGGTCCTTTCCCGGCTAACCCGAATAGTGAGCGCTTATTCAAAAATAAGTTTGGCATTCAAATTCAAGCAAATCACAACAAATACCTATTTAAAGGTAAATATTGATAGTCGGTTATTTAACTATCAATTGGCATGCTCAACATCACCAGATTCCAAATAATTTCCCAAATTATTTATTTTCCAAAAATATCTTTACTAGATGTATAATTTCCACACTTCAACCATTTGAAAACAAATTTCAATCATTTTCCTTACGCGGAAAAACTTTCATTTCAAAATGGTTCATTTAAACCAATTAAATAAATCCTTACCGATTTACCTTATATTTACGTTCCAAATCCGTAAATTTATTCCCATACTTTAAAAATAAATCAACGTTTATTTTTTTAGCAAATTTCCATTTCTTTTATAAATTCCATAGTGAATTTACAATTCCAAAATATCTATGAATATACGATTTCCAAATCGATTTCTAATATTCATTTTCAATTTATCTTTAAAGGATAAAATCTCAAAACATTCACTGCATATTGGAAAAAGCATTTCCATACTTATTTAATAATAAGTAATTCACAAATCCATTTAATTTGAACATTTGGAAAATATTCAATATACTTAAATCGAAATTAAGTATATATTTCATTCTTTAAAGAAAACATGCGCTTAAACACATTTATTCGGGTCAAAACGAATGTTGCGTAAAACATCGTTACGACAACCCAAAATCACTAGTATAGGGATTCTAAATTTAGATAGATATATAAATCCCAATACTATACAAAAACATATCCTTTCGGAAATTATTTACTATAACAACAGTGTTATAGTCTACCATTTCCTTCTATTTCTCGAAAACGTCTATTACAACAATGAATGTTGAAATCTATGGTTTCGATAGTTAATACATTTTAAAACATCTTTTAAAACAATTAACTTCATTTTTAAAATTTCACTTCTCCAAAACATACCCGTTTTATTCAATAATATATTCAACGTCCAAAATCATGAATATACCTTATTTACCCAATTCAGTATTTCTACACTTTTATCAAAAGATATCCACTGTCCAAAATCGTGGATATACATCGTTTACCAAATTCAACACTTCCACATATTTAATTAAAGGATTTTCCACAGTCCAAAATCGTGGATATAATTCCTTTAATAATTTTTATGTTTACTTATCAAATTTATTTGATTACGGATTTATAAAACAACGTTTATAAATTCCATTTCTATTTCATAACTACTTCGATTTATAAATCTCCTTTAATAGCCAATTCTATTTATATTTCGTTTACATGTCGAATCCAATTTATAAGTAAATTACTTATAATCCATTTATTCACAAATCCATTCTTTTATATCATCATTAACTTATAAATCTAAAATTCTTATTTACTTATAAAACTAGGTACAACTTTATTTTAACACTTATAAAAGCTCGTTTTATAATTACAATATCTTTAGCTTATAAAATATCAATTTTATAAATCATTTATATAAACCATTTATAATAATTCAAAATCCCAATTTAAACCATTTTATAAATTTATCAGATATTTATTTCAAAAATCATGCTTTGGTTATATTTCACAAAAATATAATTTTTATAACATAAAAATTTATAACGTTTTAATTATTTAAAATGAATCAATTCGAAAATTTAATAAACGTATAATTTCAAAAATCACTTTAAAAATCCCTTAAACATCAAAATCGTTATTTTTAAACTTCAAAAATGGATCCGATGATGCAACACACCAAATAGTCAATCACGACTTTCAAACATCATATATCGATATGATAATCAATCAAATATCACAATATCTAAAATCAAATAAATACTGGTGAGGAATCTAGTTGGATCCCTCCAACCTGTTTCCCTGCATCCACAAACATTAGCACAATACCAATTCCATTCCAATACGGAATATCGCGTTATATGGGATTTATAAAATATTATCCGCTATTATGCGGTGCAATAGGGTCTCATCCGCTATATAATGCGGGAAATCAACTCCAAATACATATATAATACCAATTCTATACAAGTTGGAATTATCGCGGTATATGCTTTTAATAAATAACATCCGCTTACTAACGGCGTATAATGTCTATTTTAACAATCAATAGATAACAATCATCATTCAAACATACAATCAAGAAATTTTAAATATAACTATTTAAAATTTAAATCGAAACTATTCGATTGAGTGAGAAGTTCTCACCTTGCTTTCAATTCAGTTTTCGCGTTTTATTTCAAATAAAATTAAACGAGCGTTTAATTTTACCCGAAATTTTCACTAGCTCCAAACGATTCCAATCTAGTTCCATAGCGTAGTGCTCGTCCATACAGTTCCAACGCAACTGGTTTCGTCCAAAACGGACCTCGTATGATAAAGATACAACATTTTAAATATTACACGATTTAAATTATAATTTATTTACAAATCTATTTTTTTAATACCCTAATTAATCGGGGCCGTTAGATTTCTAGCCCTCAATCAGGGTCGTCCCCCCCCATCTCCTTCCTCAACGTTCAAAGCCGTGAGCACAAAACCCACAAGCCGCCTCAAAACCCTACTACACGCGACCTATCCAAGCCACCTAACGATGATCAGACACCACCATCCTATAGCTCATACTCGACTCCACCACCACCTCGAGCAAGGTGAAGCTCGGCTGTGCCTTTTCTTAGAAAATCATGCCCATGCGTTGCGCCTTCCTACTCAAATTGACGACGATCCATTTCTCCATATTCGATCTCCACCGTTGGATAGGAAGATCTCGTTGTGCTCTACGACTTCCATGTTGAAGGTTTCTCGAATCGATTGACTGATCGAAAGAAAATTGAGGAAGAAGAAGTGAATAATCTCAGCCATTAAATTGTAGCCAGCGGCCTGAAGAAACAAACCCTATGGTTTGATTTCCTTTGCAAAAATGAAATATAGAGGGGCTTTTATAGAAAATTTGCAAAACACTATTCATCCAAAATTTTCCGAACTCCTAACGAAGCGTGTCGGCTGGCGTTTCTAAGGTTTACCCCGCATTTCGAACACAATGGAATGTGTTTCGGAGGCCAGTTCGATCACCTGTGTGAGTTACGGCAATAAACGATCGATTTTAAATTAAATCGATTTAAACTAACTTCTATGCGTTTTGTCTTTCCCCGGACAAACGGTAAATCCGATTGACATGAAATTTGAAACCTTACAATAATATCACATTACGGATCCGGTGAAACTGGTTTCGTCAAAATCCAAGACTGTTTGAAAAATGGCTATTTTTACACGTCAATTAAATATTAAAATATTCAATTTTCACAAATTAACTTTAAATTCAATTTTAGAAGTTCTATAACATCATTCTAACTTTTCTATGATTAAATAAAATTTTACAAATCATATTCAATCATATTAAACCCAATTTTCAATCATTTCTGCAATTTCAAATATTAAATTATCGATTTAATTACCCAATTAAATCCAATTATTCGAAATAAAATTTATTCGACTGTTTAATTTCACTTATTAATATTTAAAATCAATTAAATATACAAATTTTAATTAAAGAAATTCTGATTCGTTACATACTTCCCCTGTAGCGACCCGACTTCCTATCTCCAGGAAATCGCATCACTAGTGAAGAAAGAAAGGGATAGAAGAAGAAAAGAAAGAGAAAGAAGAAAGACAACAACATCAGATAACTCACAGCGGAATGAATAAAATATCATACATCAAATACATTAATACATAGTATCATAATACATCAGAGTACACATCTTACAACACACATTAGACAGTTATAAACATCTGTCTAATTCATACAACTCAAGTACAACAGAAGAAACAGATACCAAACACACAGCGGAATCAATATATATCTACACGTGGAAGCTTCTTGCTCCATTACTCCTCCAGAATTCGTCAAGCAAACCTGAATCACTTGACTACTCATACATAATATGAGTACCCAAGAGTTTAATAAAACAGAAAATAAACACTTGGGTCAGACAGGGGTCTGGTGTGAGTAAACGGTTTAAAAATTGCTTAACTTTAGAAAACCTTTGAAAAGAAAAAGTATCACGTAAGACTTCCCACACATAAACATGGAAAAGTTTTTACCTTACGCTAACCAAAACATTTGATAGGAAATCCAGTGATATTATAATAGTGTCTAGGGTTTTCAAAATAAAATACAGAAATAGCTGGAATGCTTACATCTCACGTTCCAACATAGTTAGGCACAATCAAAACCGTACAGGCACTTATTGGATTTTGGATTCCATCAATGGCAGGGCTACTGGGGTACCGCCCGTCACAGTACGTGGCCTAGATCACCGTACCGAGGATTACTCCCTTCATCCCCTGCAACACAAGGCCGAGACCATTCCTTACTGAACAGTCCCGAACAAGACAACCCCGGCGGTTGTCCGGAATTCAACCGCCCCACACAGCCGAATAAAAAGGGACTTCTAAACAGGGGTAAATCTTTCTCTCCAGTGGGAGCTACCCACTAAACCTTGCTGCACCTCCCCTGTTTTAGCCATTCCCGGTTGATGAGGCTTGAGGCTGCGATTACCTTTATAGGACACTTTTATCTTAGAATGCTCATCGTCCGCCTGACGATGTGCTGAAAGCATTCAATCCATACAAGTTCGTTCCGGGTTCGAACGAAACCGAAGGCACTATCTCGTTGCACTCATTATTGGAATCACCCTCAGAGTTATACTAACGTATAGCCCTTACACCTCGAGTCTTCACTTGCTCCACTTGGATTAATGACCTAACGTTTAATTGGAATCGATGTGGTTTTCGGATATCCAAATATGGAAACCCGATCCCGGTCTCATCGAAACCAAACGGCATTTTAATGTACAAGTTGTACTTAAGGGATTTAAACAGTTTAACTTATTCAGGATGATATAAACAGATAGATGAATAACATTATCACAATAGATGATTCATATAAACCATTCATCTTGCAAAGCAGCATATCACAACGTAGATATCCAAATCATCCAATATCAACCAATCACCCAATATCAACCATCCAATATCATTCAACATCCAATATCAACTATTCAATATTAACCATTCAATATCAATCACCCATAGCAGAATTGATTAATAATTTAACTAACCCTTAAATTAAATTAATTACTATCCTTTAATTACTTGGATTATTCTAACTCCCGCTTCATTGGTTTATTGCCAATCTAATTCACTAATCATCTCTAAATGGTCTTCCTAATTAATCTTCCTCGATTAATTATCCTTAATTACCTTCGAGTAATTATCCTTAATCATTTTCAGTAATTAACCTTTAATTACTATCATTAATTCATTAACTATAATTAATTACATACAATTAATTAACCACACTTAATTTAATTACTTAAATTAATTACTTACATTAATATTATTAATTAATAATCTTTATTAATTAATAATCCTTTAATTAAATAATTAACTTGTAATTAATCATCTCATTAATCATAAACAGTAATTATCAATTTGTAATTACTTATCTAAATAAATTAACTTCTTAATTAATTAACTTCTAATTTAATTATATTAATCCTTGATCCATTTAATTAATCTTCAATTACTTCATTAAGTAATTATCATTCAATTTAAATTAACAATTAATCCTTAATTAATTACTTAATTAATTAATTCCATTTTAATTAATTACACTTAGTAATTAATCTTAAATTAATCTCATTCTTTAATTAATTAATCATATTAATTAATTAACCAACATAATTAAGTAATTAACTCTTAATTACTTACATAAGTAGTTATCTCTAATTACTTTCATTATTAATTCCATCATTAAATAAATCTTAATTAATTAATTAATTACTCCATAATTAATTATCTTCAAACAAATAAGTTAATCAATTACATAATTGATAACATTAAGTGATTTCATTAATCACTTTCATTAATTACTACCATGAGTAACTTCTCTAATTACATTCAAAATTTAACCATTGATTACTTCATTAAGTAATTACACTTAATTAATCCATAATTAAGTGATTATTTAAAATTAAATAAACAATTAACTAATTATTTAAAATTAATTTAAATAATTAATTAATTAATATCTAATATTAAAGAAAAATCTTTAATAAATTAAGAAAACCATAAATCTTAATCAAACTTAACTTATTAACAAATAAGTATTCTTAAGTTAATTTTCCAAATAAATTAACCTTATTTATTTCTATGAATAAATTATTTGAATTATTTAAATCTTATTAATTCAAAGACACATTACTAAACTTGGTTTACAAAATCATAATAATAACCTTACTTATAAATAAAGCATTTAAAAATCATTTCCAAATTTAAAACACTTTAAATTATCAAGTTTAAACTAATTTATTTTCAAAATAAATTGAAACTTAGTTTCAAATCATTACTTAATAACTTTGATTTAATATTTTAGAATGAAAACATTTCTTTTTAAATTGAAATTTCAAAATTTAATTAATATAATTACTTCATAAAGAAATCATTTAAAATTTAAAATTGAATCAATTAACACTTTTTAAAGTTTAATTAACTTTTATTTACAACAACAAGTTTTAACTTAGTATATTTGTTATCTTATAAACTTGTTTATGATATAAGCTCGATTCTAATTATTTTCAACAACAAATTAAGTTGCACTTAGACCTAACTCAGTATTTCTTTGCAACCTTATTTCATTAGCAGTACTAAATAAACAGCAACACTCTAATTACTCGAGACAAACACCCATACTACTCGAGCCAGTCCCGAGTCCTATTCCCAACTCCCCTTACTTCGAGTCGTCTTCAGGAAAACGCGGTAGCTCCTTCGAGATTCCAGTGTCTTCCCCAAATCCTTCTTCCCAGTGCACACAACCATCACGGTGCACATGCACCAACAACCCCGACCGACGCCGATCATCACGACCATCGTCCCTCGTCACTTCTCCCCTCGCGAGCCTGAATCCACACCCAGGTTCACGAAAAATCGCGCGACCCAAATTATCACCTCACATTCGAACTGCAGGAAAACAAATCACCAAAACCCCTCCTATAGCCGCCGCACCAACCATAGACGAATGTAACGCCCCACTCTGAGACCCACTCTAGTAAAGAGTGTTACGGAGTAATACCGTCTACTAGAACGGAGAATAGAGTATAATGGAAGCGACCATGTGTAATCAAGCTATAACTAACCACTGAATACGTCGAATAGGTGGTTTTCTTTTCTAAAGTGGTTCGACATATCCAATAGATATTTATAACGAAATTACAATGGCTAAGGAAAATAGGTTCAGAACAAGCATAATACTAAATGATAACATCATCATCACAGAATCACATAACAGATATAACATCCCAGAACAATACATCATCAATACAGATCCAAATACTATAAGTGGGTACAAAGCCATTGCTCACATATGTGAGTCAAAAATATGTACATATCAAAGTCCGAATAAAACAGAGTAGTGGAATAGTGGACAAATAAAAGCGCTATCTATCAGCATAGCAGATGATGTCCAAGCAGAAGCACATAAGCTAAGTCCAGAGACCTAACCTGAAACAACTCGGTCTGACCCGAGCGAAAACACTGGGGTCAGGCTAGCTAAATAATCAGTAATAACTGAGATATATATAATAATGCAGTACATAAATAAAACAATACTTCTCCAAAGAGAAGAGTAATATGGACTACATGAATATAATGACGATCCCTAATCATCAATAAACAGTAAAAATCTCCAAAGAGAATACAAACACCAAAGTGTTAAATAAATAAAATCGCCTCATATCATCGGCGTAGCCAAAGCTATATAAAGTTGCTCATAGGTAATAATCCCAAAAGTGACCAGAGTCTAAAATCAATGCCCAAGCAAAGATCGATGCTCCAAAGAGCAATAGGGATATACTAAAAAGTCAATGACATCAAATACTGAAAAACAGTGTCCAGAGACACTGTGAATCCACAAGGTAATCGCACTTACATCGTATGGTTCCATAGAACCAACACCGAATGGCGATACTCGAATGGATATAAAAATCATCAGATAATACAAATATTGCACGTGCACCGACCAGAGTCGTTGTTGCCAAGTACTGTAGAGTTGTGATCGATCACTCGCACAGATGCGGAACGCGCGAAACGGCAAGATCCTTCCCAAAAGGATAAAGGCCCAGAGGCACATGCCGAATAAAAACTGCTCCATAGAGCAGGTGTCCAGAGACGTTTGCCCAGAGGCGTGGTGACCCAGAGGTCCAGTACTGGCCGCCCAGAGGCTAATGTGTCACAAACTTCTTGGAGAGGAACCCGTAAAGTGTTAACAATGAGTCCCATACCCCACGTTCGCACTAAACGGTTTACTAACCAATAGCATGCTCACACTCCAATAATAAAAAGTCCACCTCGTATCATCGGTAAACTAGACCCAAAGGTCAAAACGATCAATCGAATAGGTCGGGGATTAACCGGAAAGAAAATACACACGGTTCCATAGGCCGGAGATTTCCTAACCGTTTAAGCACCTTTCCACTTCGCTCGATGTGCTAAAAGTGAGTGTGAGATTTTTGTTATAGAAAATAATGGTGCGAAACGGATTTATAATTGATTTTTAAATCACTTTAAAACGGTCTTTTGAAAAGTCTCCTATTATGGAGTAATTAATTTAATAATTAAAATAATATTATATAATAATTTTCAAAAGCCATTTTGGAGTGAAAAATCCTTTTAAATCCTTTTTATAAAGCCCGTGTACGAAATCCAGAGACAAATCTCAAAGAAATCGACGAAAATAGAAAATCATCAAAAATATTCTAAGTGTTTGAAACCATTCAAAAACTGCTGCGAACCCAAGTTCGGCAATTTATTTGGACCAGCAAACTGTGTCCAAATGGCATGAAAACTTGTAGGCATATAGTCCAACATCCCTACTTTAAGATGCAAAAAGAATTTCTGGATTCCGAGTTGAGACGAAGTGGCAACGACGTCTCAAAGTTGAACCCAGAAAAAGATTCACACTGTTTTCCAACAGCGACCAGAGTCTAACTTTGGCACGAAAATCGAAGTACCAAACGAACTCCAATATTGCCCAAATTTTCCAGAGATGGAGTTCGCAACTCCACCTTTCCAACGAGACCAAAAACATCGAATTCCGACTTCCGATGCGAACGTGGCGGCATCGCGAAGTGACGCTCAAAAGCTGGAACAGAGGTGAGGTTTGAATTTTTTATTTTTTTTTTCTTTTTATTTATTTATTTTTCTTGACGCGGGCCCGGCCCGCGTCGGCCTGCCCCAGCCCGCCTGGGCTAGAGGGTGGCAGGCCCCTCCCCAACCCGCTCGGGCTGGGGTGGCGGCCAGGCCCCAGCCCGCTTGGGCTGGGGTGGCCGGCCCGACCCCCCAGCCCGCTCGGGCTGGGGTGCCGGCCCCAGGCCCCAGCCCGCTCGGGCTGGGGTGTAGGGCCCAGGCCCCAGCCCGCTCGGGCTGGGGTGTCGGCCCAGTCCCCAGCCCGGTCGGGCTGGGGCGGAGGGCCCAGTCCCCAGCCCGGTCGGGCTGGGGTGGGCGGCCCAATCCCCAGCCCGCTCGGGCTGGGGATGCGGGCCCAGTCCCCAGCCCGCTCGGGCTGGGGATGCCAGCCCAGTCCCCAGCCGGTCGGGCTGGGGCGGGCGGTCCAGTCCCCAGCCCGGTCGGGCTGGGGATGCGGGCCCAGTCCCCAGCCCGCTTGGGCTGGGGCGGTCGGGCCCAAGCCCCAGCCCCATGCGGGCTGGGGAGGTGTGTGCCAGCCCATGCGGGCTGACCTCTCTCTGGCTAGCCCAACTGGGCTAGCCTGCTCTGTCTAGGTGCAGCCCAGGCCTGTCCTGGTGCACCCAGAGACCCGTTTTCAGCCCAATTTCAGGCTGAACATTTCCAGCCAGCAAGTTTTGTTGTTTTTTGGCATTTAGGGGTGTTTTTTTTCAATTTTGGGCATCAAAATTTTCATTAAAATTTTACTAGCAATAATTACTAACAATTAGTAATTACCTTAAAAAAGCAAATGATCAAGTGGCTAGTGTGCACAATCAAGCAAGCCCAAAATCCTCAACCTCCAAGCAAAGATCAAATGACTTCAAGGACCCAAAATCAACAAAAAAATACACAATAATTACAACAAGATGGAGGAGATAAGTAGGGATTAAGAAGGAGGATTAGAGAATAGGAGAGATTGCATTACCTTTCTTCTTCTCTTTTCTTTTTCTTCTAGGATTAAACTAACTTATGAAGAGAAGGAGATGGAGCTTCTAAATGGAGGCCATTAATTTGTTTAGATTTAGGTTTTAGTAATTTATGAAGAGGAGGAGGGTTAGGGTTTATGGGAGGGGTTTGAGATATTAAATAGGAGTGAGTTGGTTAATGGGTCATGGTAAGAGGTTTTAAAACCCATTAGGACTTAGTTTATTTTCCTAAGGTTATCATGTGAACAAAATTCTAAGAAGCATCCTAGTTTTAAATAAAACCATATAATTGCTCATTTGGCCCATTAACCTATAATCACATAAAAAAAATTTCCCATTTCAACCCAAAAATATTTTAATTTGCGAACCAATTGCAAATTTAAATTCCCAAAAATTTGTTTAGCTCCCTTTTTAACTTAAAATCATAATTTTAATTCATTATTCGGTAATTGCAATCTCAGGGTTGTTACAGACTCCCCCCTTAAGGAAATTGCGTCCCCGCAATTCCTTAAATATCGAAGTCGTCTATAACATCTAATCCACACAAGGAATACAGAAGATAAAATATAGATGCTCACCCATGCCGGAAGATGAAAGAAAACCAGGATAAGTACGCTCGATGAATTCTCTGTTCTCCCAAGTGCAGTCTTTAGGATTAGACGACCATTGAATCTTCACAAGTGGAACCTCTTTGTTTCGAAGACGTCTGATCTCCGAATCAAGCATACGAAGAGGTTGCTGCTATGTAGATAGATCGGGTGAGATCTCCAAATCAGGTACGATATGAGGCTCGATAATAGAATCAGGATTGCGCACACACTTGCGAAGCTGAGAAACATGGAACACATCATGTATTCCAGAGAAATGAGCAGGTAGAGCCACACGATAAGCAACGGGGCCGATGCGTTCCGTAATAGGAAATGGTCCAATATAGCGAGGAGCATATTTCCCTGTGGAGCTGAAACGCACAACCCCCTTCATGGGAGAAACCCGAATAAAGACAGAATCGCCAATGGAGAACTCAAGTGGCTTCCTACGGTTGTCCGCGTAGGATTTCTGGCGGTCCTGTGCCTCTTTCATTCTCTGATGGATAAGAACAATCTTTTCAAAAGATTCCCGAACTGAATCTGGACCAAGAATAAGCTTCTCGCCAGATTCTAACCAACAAGCAGGAGAGCGACATGGCCTTCCGTATAGAGCCTCGAAAGGTGCCATGCCAATACTAGACTGATAGCTGTTGTTGTAGGAGAACTCTACAAGCGGTAAGTGATCCTCCCAACTACCTCCGAAATCCAGAATACAACAGCGCAAAAGATCCTCCAAAACACGATTCACCCTCTCCGTCTGCCCGTCGGTCTGAGGATGATAAGCAGTCGAGAGATTCAACTTTGTGCCCAAAGCTGACTGTAGGCACTTCCAGAAGTGACTAGTAAAGATAGTGTCTCGATCACAGACAATAGAGCTAGGAATGCCATGAAGTCGAACGACTTCCTTCACATATAGCTTGGCAAGCTGAGGAGCAGTCCGAGTGGACTTAATAGGAATAAAATGAGCCGCTTTGGTCAAACGATCAACAATAACCCAGATAGAAGTATGGCCTGACCTCGATCGAGGCAGACCGTCAATAAAATCCAAGGATATCTGATCCCATTTCCATAATGGAATCTCTAGCGGCTGAAGAAGACCAGATGGACGCTGATGCTCGGCTTTGATCTGTTGACAAGTCATGCAACGGCTTACATAACTTGCAACATCTCTCTTTAAACCCTCCCAATAATATAGCCGGCACATATCGGCATACATCTTACTCGAACCGGGATGAATAGTGTACTTAGAGCGATGACACTCGTCTAGAATGTGACGCCTAAGTGATAAATCAGATGGTACAACAATACGGTTCTTCCTACGAAGACACCGATGAAAATCAAGAGAATAATCCAGCAATGTCTCATCACTAGATCCCGACTCGAGAAGGTGAATAAGATGCAATAAGTCTGGATCCTGCCGTTGAGCATGGGCAATGCGATCCAATAAGACAGGACGAGCTTCCAAGCTGAATAATAAGACCGGAGAATCAGATGGTGGAGCTCGATCTCTAATATCACATAAAGATAGAGTCTCAAGAGCATCCCACCCGGCAATCATCATAGAAACTACCGCCGAGTGCTTGCGACTGAGCGCATCTGCAGCTCGATTACCCTTGCCAAGGGTATACTGAATATCTAAATCATATGAGGCGAGAAACTCAAGCCATCGCTGCTGCCTCATATTGAGATCCCTCTGACTGAATAGATACTTCAGTGACTTGTGATCGGTGTAAAGAGTGAAGCGTTCGCCTAATAGAAAGTGACGCCACGTCTTCAAGGCAAAGACGATAGCTGCTAACTCAAGATCATGAGTAGGATAGCGAACCTCATTCGGACGCAGTTGCCTGGAAGCATAAGCAACTACCCGATCCTTCTGCATAAGCACAGCACCAAGCCCGCTACCACAAGCATCAGTGTAAACAACCAGATCCTGGTTACTCTCAGGAACCACAAGAATAGGAGCATGAGTGAGAAGTTCCTTCAATCGCTGAAAAGAAGCTTCACACTTATCAGACCAAATAAAGCGAACACCCTTACGAGTCAGCGTCGTAAGGGGAAGTGCAACTCGAGAGAAATCCTTGACAAACCGACGGTAATAACCCGCCAGACCAAGGAAACTGCGAATATCATGAACGTTCTCGGGCTGCTTCCAATTCTGAATAGCTTCGATCTTGGCAGGATCGACAGAAACACCCTCCGATGATACAATATGGCCCAAGAACTTGACCTTGCTCTTTCAGAAATGGCACTTGGAGAGCTTGGGCTTAAGCTGATGCTGACGAAGAGTATCCAAGACAATCCGCAAATGATGAGCATGCTCTGCCTCGGATCTAGAGTAAATATGAATATCGTCGATGAATACCAAAACGAATCTATCGATGTATTCCCGGAATACTCGATTCATAAGATCGACGAAGAAAGCCGGTGCGTTCGTCAAGCCGAATGGCATGACCAACCACTCAAAAGAACCATAACGAGTGCGGAAAGCGGTAAGAGGAATGCTATCTTCCGCAACTCGGAGCTGATGAAATCCGGTGGCAAGGTCGAGCTGTGAAAAGACCTTTGCACCGCTCAACTGATCAAACATATCGTCTATCCGTGGCAATGGATAACGATTTCTGATGGTCAACTCATTAAGCTTGCGATAGTCAATGCAAAGCCTAAGAGAGCCATCGGGCTTCTTAACGAAGACCACAGCAGCACCCCATGGCGAAGAACTGGACCGAATGAACTGCTTCGCCTCAAGCTCAACTAACTATTTCCTGAGTTCCTCATTCTCTTTAGTAGACATCCTCGCGGGAGGATGCCCAAGTGGGTGGGAGCCTGGAATGAGATCGATGCGGAACTCAATGGCCCGCTTTGGCGGCAGGCCAGATACTGGCTCAAATACGTCGGGGAAATCCCGAACAACAGGAATACGAGATAAGTCCAAATCCTCATCTCGTGAATCAAGAGAAAATAGAGTAACATCAGAAATTCCAACATCCTGAAGAGAAATAGCTAATGGAGCGGACGAGTCAGGATGACGAAGAAATAATATCCGCTCCGAACAAATAATTTTGGCGTCGTGCTGAGCGAGCCAATCCATGCCAAGAATCATATCAAATCCCAAATACTCCATAACATGCAGATTCGCACGGAAAGAAAATCCACAAAGATCAATATCAACATTCTCACAAAGCAAGCTAAGGGTCGTGGATCCGCCGATAGGATTCACAATCCTTAGGGAAGAAACCAGACAAGTAACATCCAAGGATAAAGCATCTACTAGCTCCTTTGTATCAAAGAGAACCCTACAAGATCTACCATGAAATAAAATAGAACCTTCGAGAACGGAAGGATGCGTACCTCGAGGCCGAGCTGAAGATGCAGGAGCCTTGGCAGCATTAAGCTTGCCAGGCTTGGCACTAGCTGGAGCAATAGGACAAGTGGAGATCTTGTGTCCCTCCTTCTTGCAAAAGGTACAATAGAGAGGTTTGGGACACTCTCGAATAAAGTGATCTGGAGAACCGCAGTTGAAGCATTTCCTCGGAGGACGGGTTCCACTAGGCTGTGACTGAATCTGAGGCTGAGTCTGAGGCTGAGCCTGGACAGCAGAATTGCCAGTCTTCTTCTTCTTGTTCCAAGGCTTGTTCTTCTGAAATGGACCCCGCTTCTGGTTGGGGTTTTTGGAACCCCCACGATCATCATCACTATGCTCCATCTCGACTGACTCAAGATGTAGGGCTGCATCGACTAGCTTCTCGAATGAGAGCTCAAGCTGTAGCATAAGATGCCTCTTCAGATATTTCTTCAAGCCCTCAACAAATTTGAGGTTCCTCTTATAAGGAGTAGCAATAAACTCAAGGCCGTACTTGGACAGGGCCTCGAAGGAAGAGACATAGTCGGATACGGAGGACTTCCCCTGCTTGAGATCAAGAAAGCGGCGAGCAAGGGAGTTCTTCTCTGACTCTGGGATGAATTTGAGCTCAAATCTCTGACGAAACTGAGCCCAAGTAAGTGTGGTCTCATCGACCTCGGCAATAAGTAGTTCGTACCAATCTAGGGCACGACTCAGAAGCTGACTAGAAGCAATAAGAACACGGTCATGATCCGGGATATCCATACGAGTGAAAATGCGCTCGCATATCCGAATCCAAGCCTGGACCTCTAAGACATTCTCGGAGCCACTGAACGGCTTCCCTCCGAGATGGGTAAAATCACTGCAGAGACGCGCAAAAACAGACATGCGCGGAGTATCAGCAACTGGGGCTGGAGACTGAGAATGAGACTGAGAATTCCGAACCAGCTCCATGATCTGGTCGGTAGTCATGAACACGCCCTCTGGATGAGTGTTGCTGGACTGCCCAGCAGCACTAGTCTGACGTGTGGTTCTCCCTCTTCCCCTTCCAGACATACTGAAAGTCAAACGGGAATTAGAGTTAGACATGATTCAATGATTGATACTTAATTAAGGAATACTACGGAATATAATAAATTCCTACACATATTCCTAACTTATCTATCAATAAGCATAAGGAAGGGATTTGATTTAATTCGGATCCAATTAAAATGTATTGTACTAAGTGTATCCGTTCTGTGTTTGTTATGCTTAATTCTGAACCTCGGCTCTGATACCAAACTGTAACGCCCCACTCCGAGACCCACTCTAGTAAAGAGTATTACGGAGTAATACCGTCTACTAGAACGGAGAATAGAGTATAATGGAAGCGACCATGTGTAATCAAGCTATAACTAACCACTGAATACGTCGAATATGTGGTTTTCTTTTCTAAAGTGGTTCGACATATCCAATAGATATTTATAACGAAATTACAATGGCTAAGGAAAATAGGTTCAGAACAAGCATAATACTAAATGATAACATCATCATCACAGTGGGTACAAAGCCACTGCTCACATATGTGAGTCAAAATATGTACATATCAAAGTCCGAATAAAACAGAGTAGCGGAATAGTGGACAAATAAAAGCGCTATCTATCAGCATAGCAGATGATGTCCAAGCAGAAGCACATAAGCTAAGTCCAGAGTCCTAACCTGAAACAACTCGGTCTGACCCGAGCGAAAACACTGGGGTCAGGCTAGCTAAATAATCAGTAATAACTGAGATATATATAATAATGCAGTACATAAATAAAACAATACTTCTCCAAAGAGAAGAGTAATATGGACTACATGAATATAATGACGATCCCTAATCATCAATAAACAGTAAAAATCTCCAAAGAGAATACAAACACCAAAGTGTTAAATAAATAAAATCGCCTCATATTATCGGCGTAGCCAAAGCTATATAAAGTTACTCATAGGTAATAATCCCAAAAGTGACCAGAGTCTAAAATCAATGCCCAAGCAAAGATCGATGCTCCAAAGAGCAATAGGGATATACTAAAAAGTCAATGACATCAAATACTGAAAAACAGTGTCCAGAGACACTGTGAATCCACAAGGTAATCGCACTTACATCGTATGGTTCCATAGAACCAACACCGAATGGCGATACTCGAATGGATATAAAAATCATCAGATAATACAAATATTGCACGTGCACCGACCAGAGTCGTTGTTGCCAAGTACTGTAGAGTTGTGATCGATCACTCGCACAGATGCGGAACGCGCGAAACGGCAAGATCCTTCCCAGAAGGATAAAGGCCCAGAGGCACATGCCGAATAAAAACTGCTCCATAGAGCAGGTGTCCAGAGACGTTTGCCCAGAGGCGTGGTGACCCAGAGGTCCAGTACTGGCCGCCCAGAGGCTAATGTGTCACAAAATTCTTGGAGAGGAACCCGTAAAGTGTTAACAATGAGTCCCATACCCCACGTTCGCACTAAACGGTTTACTAACCAATAGCATGCTCACACTCCAATAATAAAAAGTCCACCTCGTATCATCGGTAAACTAGACCCAAAGGTCAAAACGATCAATCGAATAGGTCGGGGATTAACCGGAAAGAAAATACACACGGTTCCATAGGCCGGAGATTTCCTAACCGTTTAAGCACCTTTCCACTTCGCTCGATGTGCTAAAAGTGAGTGTGAGATTTTTGTTATAGAAAATAATGGTGCGAAACGGATTTATAATTGATTTTGAAATCACTTTAAAACGGTCTTTTGAAAAGTCTCCTATTATGGAGTAATTAATTTAATAATTAAAATAATATTATATAATAATTTTCAAAAGCCATTTTGGAGTGAAAAATCCTTTTAAATCCTTTTTATAAAGCCCGTGTACGAAATCCAGAGACAAATCTCAAAGAAATCGACGAAAACCAGAAAATCATCAAAAATATTCTAAGTGTTTGAAACCATTCAAAAACTGCTGCGAACCCAAGTTCGGTAATTTATTTGGACCAGCAAACTGTGTCCAAATGGCATGAAAACTGGTAGGCATATAGTCCAACATCCCTACTTTAAGATGCAAAAAGAATTTCTAGATTCCGAGTTGAGACGAAGTGGCAGCGACGTCTCAAAGTTGAACCCAGAAAAAGATTCACACTGTTTTCCAACAGCGACCAGAGTCTAACTTTGGCACGAAAATCGAAGTACCAAACGAACTCCAATAAGCCCAAATTTTCCAGAGATGGAGTTCGCAACTCCACCTTTCCAACGAGACCAAAAACATCGAATTCCGACTTCCGATGCGAACGTGGCGGCATCGCGAAGTGACGCTCAAAAGCTGGAACAGAGGTGAGGTTTGAATTTTTTATTTTTTTTTTCTTTTATTTTTTTTTTTATTTTTTTTCTTGACGTGGGCCCGGCCCGCGTCGGCCTGCCCCAGCCCGCCTGGGCTGGAGGGTGGCAGGCCCCCCCGCAGCCCGCTCGGGCTGGGGTGGCGGCCGGGCCCCAGCCCGCTTGGGCTGGGGTGGCCGGCCCGACCCCCCAGCCCGCTCGGGCTGGGGTGCCGGCCCCAGGCCCCAGCCCGCTCGGGCTGGGGTGCAGGGCCCAGGCCCCAGCCCGCTCGGGCTGGGGTGTCGGCCCAGTCCCCAGCCCGGTCGGGCTGGGGCGGAGGGCCCAATCCCCAGCCCGGTCGGGCTGGGGTGGGCGGCCCAGTCCCCAGCCCGCTCGGGCTAGGGATGCGGGCCCAGTCCCCAGCCCGCTCGGGCTGGGGATGCCCGCCCAATCCCCAGCCGGTCGGGCTGGGGCGGGCGGTCCAGTCCCCAGCCCGGTCGGGCTGGGGATGCGGGCCCAGTCCCCAGCCCGCTTGGGCTGGGGCGGTCGGGCCCAAGCCCCAGCCCCATGCGGGCTGGGGAGGTGTGTGCCAGCCCATGCGGGCTGGCCTCTCTCTGGCTAGCCCAACTGGGCTAGCCCGCTCTGTCTGGGTGCAGCCCAGGCCTGTCCTGGTGCACCTAGAGACCCGTTTTCAGCCCAATTTCAGGCTGAACATTTCCAGCCAGCAAGTTTTGTTGTTTTTTGGCATTTAGGGGTGTTTTTTTTTCAATTTTGGGCATCAAAATTTTCATTAAAATTTTACTAGCAATAATTACTAACAATTAGTAATTACCTTAAAAAAGCAAATGATCAAGTGGCTAGTGTGCACAATCAAGCAAGCCCAAAATCCTCAACCTCCAAGCAAAGATCAAATGACTTCAAGGACCCAAAATCAACAAAAAAAATACACAATAATTACAACAAGATGGAGGAGATAAGTAGGGATTAAGAAGGAGGATTAGAGAATAGGAGAGATTGCATTACCTTTCTTCTTCTCTTTTCTTTTTCTTCTAGGATTAAACTAACTTATGAAGAGAAGGAGATGGAGCTTCTAAATGGAGGCCATTAATTTGTTTAGATTTAGGTTTTAGTAATTTATGAAGAGGAGGAGGGTTAGGGTTTATGGGAGGGGTTTGAGATATTAAATAGGAGTGAGTTGGTTAATGGGTCATGGTAAGAGGTTTTAAAACCCATTAGGACTCAGTTTATTTTCCTAAGGTTATCATGTGAACAAAATTCTAAGAAGCATCCTAGTTTTAAATAAAACCATATAATTGCTCATTTGGCCCATTAACCTATAATCACATTAAAAAAAAAAAATCCCATTTCAACCCAAAAATATTTTAATTTGCGAACCAATTGCAAATTTAAATTCCCAAAAATTTGTTTAGCTCCCTTTTTAACTTAAAATCATAATTTTAATTCATTATTCGGTAATTCCAATCTCAGGGTTGTTACAACGAACTTCGCCAATCACCCTGAAATTTTGCCACACCAAGATTATCATTTACCCCCTGACGCGATCGCGTTCGATCCAACATACACGATGTAAAGCTTCACCATTCAAGCCGAAAGTAACTGCAGACATAACCCTAATTCGATTGAATTCCAACAAATCAGTAATTAGAAAAATCTGATATCATTTTTCCCCTAATCCATGATCTATAAACTTGCTTCGAACCAAATTCTAGCTAAAATTATCAAGTCATCTCTCGGCAATTTGCAAAAACCCAATTTCCACACAAACTCTAATTTCTCAAGAATTTCTCAATTAAAAATTATGATATACACCTTAAAAATCATGATTTTTGATCCTTAACACATTCATGAAATCCAAATCCAAAGTTAAATAAATTGATTTTTTGTCATATATCAATGTTTCATTGTGCCTTTTATTTTAAAAATTATCTGTGAAATTAAAAATTATAGAAACTATTTAATAATCTTTATCAATCATTAACAAATCAATTTCATTCAAATACTAAAGGCTAATATGGATTTGAGTTGTTGGTATTGAAAATTTTAAGCAGAACATCCACAGAAATCAACAGAGAACCATTGAATATATGAAAACAGACAAACTCATAACATATTCATACCAATTTTTTTTAAACTCAAGCAAAAGAATTTTGATATAAGTAAATGTCATCACATGCATGGCAATGAAACCAAATCAAACTGTTTTTAAGATTGTTTACTCACCTTGAATTAAAAGCAGAGCAGAGAAACTTTTTCTTTTCCAGGCTTGAATATTTAATTTGAAAAACTGTTTGATTTGCCTGCTGTTGGAAATGAATCTTCTCTGCATGCCTAACAATTTGATGTTTTAAAAAATGAACTTGCTGTATCCAAATGCAGATTTTTAATTGTTGCAGGTTGATTTCAGATTGTAAATTTGCAGAAGATTTGAATCTCAACTTGTAGTTTTCATTTTACTTCAAATTTGAGATATAGTTTTCTCTTTTTGCCACTCACGTTTGAAAGAAGATAAACAAAGAGAAAAAAAAAATTATGTTTATAAAAAAAATAAAAGTTAAGACACTTGTGCTCAAAGATTAACACTTGTCATTAGCATATTCTTAAAATTACAAGTGTCATAAGATAGCTTAAAATATTCACACATGTACATAAGGGTTTTTAATTTATTTAGTTTAAATGTGTATATACTTACTTATTTAATTTAAAAATATATATAAAAACTCTAAAGTTAGTTATAATATAAATATACACCTTATACATGTATTTAAAACCTAAACATTTATATTTATACATTTATAATCATTTAGAATTTTAAATAAAAGAAAACAAAACAAAGTTTGTTTGAATCATTTTTAAACTATCTTATTTAAAAATAAGTAACAATCTTATAATTTTGAAAACAAATAAATTAATCTTTAATTTATCTTTTTGAAAAACATTATGTTTTAAAACAAAGCTTCAATTTCAATATTATTCATATATAATTTATTAATAGACTAAATTAAATTTCAAACAATATCAAATTATAACATATGCTTACATATATTACAATTTGAGAATTCAATTTTTAATTTAAAACAAAAGAATATTCCACTCACAATATATATCAACACATATATATATTATAAATAGAATTAAAATTTATTAGCTTTTGAAAAATAATTCTAACCAACTTTTAAATTGTTAAAAGATATTGATTATACTTACCAAATTAAATATTTATTATCCTTAATAAGATTAATTTCACCAATTTAAATTAAAATTATAAAGAAAATTATCAAACCAATTAAATTATTATTGTAGATTATTAAATCGATATTGCCTAAAATTCCGGGTCGTTACATCCCCCCTTAAAAGAATTTCTCCTCGAAATTACCAAGTAAGAAAAAGTTACAGAATCCATTAACTAAACCATTCAAATTGGATTTTACAAATCTCTTAAGTGTTTAACTTCCTCAAAATTCATAGTTAAACTTCTTACAAAATCTTTACTAAGTTTCCAAATCCAAACTTAGTTTTCAAAAATTTCCCAATTTTCTCAAAAATATTCTAACGCCTTAAATTTTCGGAAAAATTCGCCATAGTCTCCTTTGCGCGGCTCGATCCAAAAATAAAATGACAGTATATATATCACAAATATACATCCCATCAAGTGATGAGGCATCCCGCAGGGAAAAAAGTGTAAAAGTACGATATTTAATCCGAGATATGTACCTTATATTTTTATTAGCGAGCGTATACGGCTAATATAGCGCGAAAGCGAGATCCAAAGGCGAAGCAAGCGCAATCCGCACCAACTAAACACTCAATAAACCATGAGAATATGCATATATGAAAGTAATATCAATATACAACATATATCTACATATGCTAACATAGCAAATGCAACAAAAGCAATAAATGCAACTACCAAACAACTATCATCCAACAATCCATATCAAATCAATATACATTCACTTCTCATTATTATTCAATGAATTGGTTTTCCAATTTAAATCACATTTGATTTGTTAACATTGGATTTTATAAATATTCATTCATTCATTTTTCAATTAGTTCATATTCACTAATTTACATTCACATTAGTTTACTTCCAAATTGAATCAAATTCAATACATATTCATTTACTTCCAATTTGGATTCAATTACTTTAGCTTTCAAATTTTGCTAATTCAATTTCATTAACACTTAATGAATTATATACAATTAACTAACATTCACATAACAACCAATGTACATCCATTACAACCAAATTTAATCAATCTACATTTCTTTACATTCAATTTGGTTCAACACTTTTAATTTCAATTGGTTGATATTAAATTGATTTTCATTCAATTTATTCAATTTCTCAACTTCATTAACTTCTAATGGATTAACACTTACATTCATTATTTCATATCAATTATTTACATTTAATTGATTAACATTCAATCCATTTATCAATTCAATTGCTAATTTGTTTAACAACCTAAAGTTGAATTTCATTTATATAACTCAAGTTCATATTCTTAATGACTTCATTTCATTAGTTCACTTATTAATTTTACCTTGATACTAGAATCAACTTCATTCAACATCACTTAAGTTATATTCTCTTTCAAACATCATTTGTTTAACTTAACTTAAGTTTCCACTTATAAATTCAATTCAGATTTCATTTCTATTTAACTTTTACCAAAGTCAAATTTTCATCACTTATTCAAATTTATTTTGCTTAACAAAATTGTTTAACCATTTTTAACTATTTGTTTCACTTTCATTTTCTCATTTCATAAGTTATACAACTTATATTCAACAATTACCACTTGGGTTTTTATTGATTAACTTATACCTCCTTTAATTTAACTCCATCCTTTAAGTTAAATTTATTCTATCAACATTCAAATTGTATAAGTTATCAACTCATTTATCTTTCCCATAAATATTTTAAATAGGATTCCAGAGTCTTTTCAACCTTTCAAAACCATTTTTGAAATCAATTCAAATTACCTTTTGAATTTCCAAAACCCAAACTCAAATTTTCCAAACAACTTTCATTTAAAACAATTTGGCAGCAATTCCTCTTTTGGAAACTCGAAAATGAACACCGATGGTGTCGCGATCATCATTGGAATTATTTTCCAGCGACCGAAAAGAGTTTAGAGCTTTAATTTCTCAAAAAAAAATTTCCAAAATATCAAATCCTTTAAAAACGCTTCTCTGGAATTTTATTTTCCGAATATAAATCACATTTATAAATCTCTTTCTTATATAATTTCACTTCTTATATATAAGATTATTCCACAATTGTAAATCATTTTAATTATAACTTCCATACTTATAATTTTCGCTTATAAAATTTATTCTTTACAATATGTTTCATTTAAATTATTCAAACAACTTTTATTAACTTGCATATATCTTACATTTTCAATAACCAAACAATCAATTGATATACACTTTAATAATTCTGAAAAATTATTTCCTTTATATAAAAAATATAATCGAGGTAAAATTATTTCATTTACCCAATTTAAAACAATACCATGTCAGTTTATCTTGTTTAAGAGTTTAGAAACCCCTATCGATCACGGTTGTACTTCCCGCACCGACCAGTATTCATAAACAATCAATCGATAAGTCAACACAATACAAAACAATTTATGTTCACTAACAAATACGTTCTCATAGCTATTATTACACTCACACTCATTCTAGAGTACTACTGACTCTATCTCTAATGAGTAATTCCCAACAGAGCCATGGTTGTCGCTTAACCATATGCTATTATACCAAATGTGACGACGCGACTTTTCGACGCTCGAAAACCGACATCAATACGTCCACTGTATCAACTGCCGAGCAATCGAATGTCGAAAAGCCGTACCGTAATGGTTAAAAAAGAAGAAAAAGATAGAAGAAAAGAGAAAAAGATAGAACAAAACAAAAAGAAACAACAGAACAATATCAGAATCTCACAATCGCAGGGAACAACATATAATAGATGAATGAATAATCTTTAAACAAAGAAGTATATCAGTTATTACATTACATCACATTACATCATCAGTGTGTACAACGACAAACAACAACAAACAGCGGAAAAGAAATACTAGTGAATACGCCATGCCATCCAGCTTGCCTCCAGCAACTTCTGAATTCCAGAATATCTTGATAAACCTGACTCTAGACTGCGCGTGTGGAAATTGGTGGGCACCCGGAGTTCAGGAAGGAAAACAATATACTCTGAGTCAATCATGAGACTGGTGTGAGAACTAAAGCGGTTCATTTTTTTAAAACAAAGTACAAGATAATTTTTAAAATAGATTCGCAATGCTTTTTAGAAAATGAGACTACCATAAGGCCTCCCACACACACACACACACACACAATGCAAACGCAAAATCGGAGTAGATTTCTCCTTATGACAGTCAAAGATGCTTGATATGCATTAAAAAGAAACATTTGATATTATTACTAGTGCATAGTGTAGGAAAAAAATCATTTCGAAAGTAAAGATATAAATCTTATCCAACATACGACCATTATCGTATGCCTATTATAGCTACCATCCAAACAGTGAGGCGCCACCATAAGTGAATGATAGGTTCTACAACTAAAACCGTATAAGATCGTATTGTTTCTTTGAATTTCCAACAAATGGTCAGGCTAAGGAACTTCCCATTGCCATATGGGTACGCCTCTGGAAAGACGATCCGAGAACCTAACCGGATCTCTACCAACACAAGGCCTGGTTACCCCTAACTGGGTAACTACTGATACGAATATGTCATTCCCCGATCGTAACCGATCTATATCCGTGGATCCTTAATTTCCAATAACCACAAAGCAATAAATTTGCAGCAACAACATAGGTTAAGTATCTGGGCTCCATACCATGATACCACCTCTATCCAGAAGGAATGACATACACTAAAGGGGCGCTACCCCCTAATAACCTTGCCGCATCCTTCCTGTTTTGACCATTTCCGGGGTGTGAGGTCCGACGAAGTCTCGTCCACAAAGCCACGCTTTATACAAAAGCCGTGCTTTGATCATCAAATGCTCAACAGCACTTCGTATGCCACATTACCAATTTGGGAATGTATCGCTAGTAACCATTAACTACATAACCTCTAAGGGTGTTAAGCTAAGGGAATATATTCTCTGCCACCAACTGAAATATATTTGATAGAACCAGCTTTACATCTCAACATGTAATGTCAGACACACATCCATACAAGTCTGTTCCAGGATCGAACGGAACCGAAGGCACTTACAAATGTTAGGGATGCGGATTAAGGATCTTAAGGCAGAAATAACACTAGAGGGGGGTGAATAGTGTTTTACAGAATATATAAACTATATGACTAAATTAAAACTTTCAACACAAATCTAAACAGAATTCTAACACAGAATGATCACAGAACATATAACAAATGCAAATAGTAAAGTAAAGCAAGTAAAAGGAAAGAACACACCGGATTTTATACTGGTTCGGAATCCTCCTACATCCAGTCCTGCACCAAGGCAATATCCTTGTACATATTTTTATAAGCCAATATCCAAATTACAACCCTCAATTTCTAAGGCCTTGAGGAACCCTCCTATCTTTGAATCTAGGGTAAACTCTCTTGATTTACGGGACACAAAATCACCCTAATACTTCTTAATAACAATCCTTTCGAATGGATAGACTCTATGGACTTTTTGAATACAAATTAATCCTATAACTCTGAATAGCACTTTGATCTTTAGTAGAATGATGGAGAATCAAATAGAGAGAGTTTCTAAATGATTTCCTATTGAGAATTTGGCAGAATGATGGCACGATCTTGAAAATATGAAGTTTTATGGATATGGAATGGTGGAGAAGAAAGAGTGAAGAAAAATAAGAAAGTAGTTGTTAAAAAATTCGTTTTAGAAGCCTTTATATAGATGCACAACAGTCATAACCATTGGCGAAAGGTTTTTGAACGAATGGACACTTCTTTTGAAAATTGAATTTTGAATCCAACTATCACCATGTCGACATGGGGTATCCCCTTATGTCGACATCCCATAGTTCAAAATTATAGAGATGTTGTTTTGTAGAGACAATTGAATTTAAAACAAGTTGAAACTTCTCTGAAGCAAAGTAACAATATCATGAGATAGAGAATGAGTATAAAACATTATTTTAAATATATATATAATTGATATAGACCGTCAATTATATAAGTAATATTTAAAATCAGAATAAGTTTTGATGTTTTAAAATTAGAAGTTTTTAAAATCAGAATAGAGGAATATTTTAAGGCTAAAACAAAGTTTGAAAACATTTTTGAAAACATGATTTTGAAAGCAAAAACATTTTGAAAACAGATTTAAAAACATTTTGAAAAATCTATTCAAACTGAAATTGCAAGAACCTTCCTACAGAGCTCCTCCATAGGACTCGAGAACTTGTACAAAGTAGTTTAAATGATTTTGATTTTCGTGGGTTTGTAAGCCACTTGTCGTAGGTTTGTAAGCTACTTGTCGTGGGTTTGTAAGCCACTGGTTTCGATATAAATTGGGTTCCATCCCAAAACAAAATTGGAAGAAAGATGAGAGTGCTATTATGAAGTTTTAACAAAATACTAGACACTTATCTTGAGATCTTGAAATCTTGATTCTCTAGAGTCTTGAATCTTGAATCTGTAATCTTCATCTTGATGCTTGAGTCTTTATACTGAACACTCTTCGATGATACCGGCATATACTTCCTATATACATATACATATACATACGCATATACATATATATATATCTATGTGGAAATGTTAGTATATATTTTATAAAGTAAAGTATAATAACTATATAAGGTTGTTGTCATCAAAACATCATCAACTTAGTTCCTAACAATCTCCCCCTTTTTGATGATGACAACCTTTATTTATAAAATATTCTTACCATACCATAACTCTTCATAACTCCCCCTTACTCTGTGACTTCTTCTTAAAATTACAACTCCCCTTTATTCCATGACTCCCCCTTACACCAAGCACATATATTTTTATAACTTTCTCCCCCTTTGTCTTCAACAAAAAGGAATAAAAGTTTTACCTGTTCTAAGATAATCAAGTATATATAGAATAAAAGTGTAAAGTCAACGTGTAAGTGATCAAGTGTGTAAACATATATATAAGTGTAACTTGACAATCAAATCAATATCATACATAGCAAACCAATCATGTATAGTATATGAAGTTATATACAAACCAAATCCAAATCAAACTTAAATAAACAATTCAATCAAATCCTAATCAAATCTAAATCAAATCAAATCAAACAAACAAACATACATAATGATCGGACATTCCTTGGGACTTCCACCCATCCATCTTCTCCAAAGATAGGATCAGTTTTGATAACATCCCAATTATCTTTGTCGAGAGTGACTGGTGGATTTGCTTCGGGTTCGTCTTTGCTAAGGCTTGAGATCATCCAACGAAGTGCGTCGAAGTGTTTCTCTTGCTCTTTGATCATCTGCATTTGGCTTAATTCTAAGTGCCTTTGATTTCTAAGTATAAAAGAGAGAATATTCTTGAAAGAAGTAAAAGTTTCTTCAAGATTTTCACTTAAATTCTTAATTGGAGAAGCATAATTTAAGAAATAAGTTGAAGTATGAGAGGAGATGAATAGAAATGGAGGTAGAGAAGTTTCTCTGGAAGAAATAGGTATTTATAGGAGTTATTGGCCGTTCAAAATGAATTGTCACTTGGTAGTTACAAGAATTTGAAGTTAGAAATTGTAACTACTTTCTGACTGTTATATGTCGACATGGGGGGATGGGGCATGTCGACATGGTCTAGACAGAATGACCAAGTTTATTTTTGATTTCTAAGTTTATTTTTATACTAGTGGACCTATATAAACTTAAAATAAATAACTATCAGAGATATATAAAGCTGGAAAATAGAGAATAAGATAGCATTACTTATATTAGTTAACATTACATAATATTAACCAAAAAAAATAGAAAATACAAAGATAGATAAAAGATAGCTAGAGAGATAATGGCTAGGATTAGTTTGATGAAGATGATGATGAGGACAAGCCAAGTTTCCTGCCTATCTTCCCAAAGAATTTGTCGATCTTGGTAGAGATTTTATCCATTTTCTTGCTAATAGATCTCTTAAGAACCTTTTGTTTTGAGTAAGTATCTTTTGGTTCTTGAGTATGGTTTTGTTGGACGGATTGGCGGGTGTATATGGATACTCTATACTTTCCAAAGAGGTTTCTTCATCTTCCTCTTCTTCTTCAATTTCCATTCCTTCCACTTCTTCTTCCTCTTCTTCTCCCTCTTCTTCCATCTCTTCATGAGCAAGTCTTTCTTCCTTTTCAGTAAGTGTTTCATACGGTTGAAACATAAGTGGGATTTTCATAAGGGAAATGTTCCCATGATTGAACACTTTCCTACTTACAAACTCTTCCTTTTTAACATCCACACCAAAATAATTGAAAATCTGAGTAAGATAAATTCCATGATAAAGAGTGTTTTCTCCCATAGTAGAATTTTTGGGTCTTAACTCATCCAAAATAGTTTGTGCCCAATTAATATCATATTTTCCAAATATAGAAAAAAGAGCTTTACACACTTTTGAGGTGGGATTATTGTTGTTTCCCGACCTAGGAGTAATGGTGTGTTGAATAAGAAGGTTGACAATTCTTGCTTTTGGGCGGAAAAAGCGATTCTTAAAATCCATGTGGTCATCGCTTCCAAAAATGTGATGAAAGTCTCTCGATCGGTTTCATTGATTTGAAATTGCGAGAGATTCATACCGGTAGATTTGCAACCAAAAATAGTACCCAAAATATCGGAATCCAAAACAATAAGTGTTCCTTTAACACTACTCCAAATTTGATCTTCATTTCCATTATAAAATTCACGGTTTAGTTTTGCATGAAACATTTTGACAAGGTTAGGATAACAAACGAAATCATTTTGCTTGTTATCAATCAAGCAAAAAAATGGAGTTTTCTTCAAAAAGTTGATCGATTTCATAAGAAGGAAAATCATCAAAAATAGCAAATTTTCCCGTATTGACTTTACCATAGTTTACATAACTTATGTAAGCTTTGATAGCCTCCGGGTCATTAAAAAGATCATTTTTGATGGATTTGGTTAGCCTCATAGTTGATGGGGTACTTGAGGAAGCCATTGATGAGTGTTTGAGAGGAGTAGAAGATAATGAAGAAAGTTTGAATTATGAGAATAAAGTGAAAAGAGATGATAAGAGAAGTATATTAAATAGATTCTCTAAAGTCATGTTTTCTGGTCAAGAGGTATCTTTTCAGAATTTTGAAGTAAGTGAAAAGGTGGAGGGAAATTCAAAAGTTTGAATTCAAATTTTGAAATCAAATTTCTGAGAGACATGTCGACATGGGGTATCCTGGCATGTCGACATGTGCCTGTGGAATTTGAAAAGGGGTGTCTATTTCTAAAATCTAAGAAATTCCTAAAATATTAAGAAAACTAATCTATATTCTATATCTATATATAATTCCAGTAATAGTATTAAATATAATAGTATTAAAATATTTTAATATTTAAAATATTATTAAAATAATATTATTTTGAATTTAAAAATTCAAATTTCAAAGGGTGATTTTGAATTTAAAAATTCAAGGAATTGCAAACAAAATCAAAACAAACAAGCATCCAATAAAATTAAAATAAATGTGTACCTATTTTTAGATCCAAACTCCGATCGTCTTCCGATTCAAGAATAGCAGTGAAGCACAGATTTGAATTATCAGTTTTCTTCTCGTCGTCACTGGATGAATCTGAATCGTCAAGAGTTGCTGCATATGCCTTCTTTCTTTTCTTTAGTTGCTCATTATTTGGTTGAAATGTCTGTTTGTCTGGATATGGACAATCTATCTTGTAGTGTCCTGTTTTGTTGCAGTCATAGCATTTATCACCATTATTGTTGTTGTTGTTCTCCGAAGTATTTCTGGAATTCCTTTGGTCATTTCTTTAAAGTTATTCATCTTTCTATACTTCAGAAACTTTCTGAAATTTCTGGTGATGAAAGCAATTTCTTCATCACTATCTTGTTCTGAATCTCCAGTTGTTGCTTTGAATGCGATCGATTTCTTTTCCGTTGCCTTAAATTCTTTTCTCCCTTGTAGTTGAACTTCATAAGACATTAGATTACCAATTAACTCTTCGATCTTCATTTGACTAACATCATTTTTCTCTTCAATAGTAAGTGTCTTTTGATCCCATTCTGGAGTGAGTGAATTGAGTATTTTTCTGACTTGATCTTCTTCTGAGAAACCCTTTCCTAAAGCAATCAATGAATGTACAATATCTTGAAATCGACAATACATGTCGGAAATGGACTCATTTTCATGCATTTTAAACAATTGAAACTGGTTAGTTAATATGGAAATTTTAGTCTGTTTAACTTTGCTTGTTCCTTCATGAGTTACTTGCAAAGTTTTCCAGATTTCAAATGCAGACTTACAAACAGAGACTCTACTAAACTCATTCCTATCTAGTGAACAAAACAATATATTCATAGCCTTAGAATTGTTTTGTCCAACCGTCTATTGCTCAGTAGTCCACTAGGCAAAATTAGTAGTTGGTTCAACATATTCAATTTGTGTCATATTCCAAGTATCTAAACTTATGGATTGTAAATAAATTTTCATCCTACATGCCCAATATGCATAATCACTGCCATTAAAAATTGGTGGTCTGACACTAGACTGACCTTCAACAAATGAACTAGTGTTAGTGCTTGTGTTGACAGAAGTAGTGGTGACAGGAGTGACATTATTAGTGTATTGTGCCACTAAAACTTTTCAAAATTTCATATTATGAAAATAATGAAAACCAATGCTCCGATACCAATTGTTAGGGATGCGGATTAAGGATCTTAAGGCAGAAATAACACTTGAGGGGGGGTGAATAGTGTTTTAAAGAATATATGAACTATATGACTAAATTAAAACTTTCAACACAAATCTAAACAGAATTCTAACACAGAGTGATCACAGAACATATAACAAATGCAAATAGTAAAGTAAAGCAAGTAAAAGGAAAGAACACACCAGATTTTATACTGGTTCGGAATCCTCCTACATCCAGTCCTGCACCAAGGCAATATCCTTGTACAGATTTTTATAAGCCAATATCCAAATTACGACCCTCAATTTCTAAGGCCTTGAGGAACCCTCCTATCTCCGAGTCTAGGGTAAACTCTCTTGATTTACGGGACACAAGATCACCCTAATACTTCTTATTAACAATCCTTTTGAATGGATAGACTCTATGGACTTTTTGAATACAAATTAATCCTATAACTCTGAATAGCACTTTGATCTTTAGTAGAATGATGGCGAATCAAATAGAGAGAGTATCTAAATGATTTCCTATTGAGAATTTGGCAGAATGATGGCACGATCTTGAAAATATGAAGTTTTATGGATATGGAATGGTGGAGAAGAAAGAGTGAAGAAAAATAAGAGAGTAGTTGTTAAAAAATTCGTTTTGGAAACCTTTATATAGATGCACAAGAGTCATAACCATTGGCGAAAGGTTTTTGAACGAATCGACACTTCTTTTGAAAATTGAATTTTGAATCCAACTGTCACCATGTCGACATGGGGTATCCCCTTATGTCGACATCCCATAGTTCAAAATTATAGAGATGTTGTTTTGTAAAGACAATTGAATTTAAAACAAGTTGAAACTTCTCTGAAGAAAAGTAACAATATTATGAGATAGAGAATGAATATAAAACATTATTTTAAATATATATATAATTGATATAGACCGTCAATTATATAAGTAATATTTAAAATTAGAATAAGTTTTGATGTTTTAAAAATAGAAGTTTTTAAAATCAGAATAGAGGAATATTTTAAGGCTAAAACAAAGTTTGAAAACAATTTTGAAAACAAGATTTTGAAAGCCAAAACATTTTGAAAACAGATTTAAAAACATTTTGAAAAATCTATTCAAACTGAAATTGCAAGAACCTTCCTACAGAGCTCCTCCATAGGACTCGAGAACTTGTACAAAGTAGTTTAAATGATTTTGATTTTCATGGGTTTGTAAGCTACTTGTCGTAGGTTTGTAAGCTACTTTTCATGGGTTTGTAAACCACTGGTTTCGATAGAAATTGGGTTCCATCCCAAAAGAAAATTGGAAGAAAGATGAGAGTGCTATTATGAAGTTTTAACAAAATACTAGACACTTATCTTGAGATCTTGAAATCTTGATTCTCTAGAGTCTTGAATCTTGAATCTCTTATCTTCATCTTGATGCTTGAGTCTTTATACTGATCAGTCTTCGATGATACCTGCATATACTTCTTATATACATACATACATAAATATATATATATATATCTATATGGAAATGTTAGTATATATTTTATAAAGTAAAGTATAATAACTATATAAGGTTGTTGTCATCAAAATATCATCAACTCAGTTCCTAACAACAAAGAAGTCCTTGCAATCCGGATATTCACTAATCACGACCGGACTTCCCATCACAAAGGGTAATAAATTTCTATATCGCAGATCAGCCGATGCATAAACATTCGACGGTAATCCCTCCGTTTTCACAAATATCCAGTCTTCAACACCGGTCATCAAATGCAATCCATAACGACGTATCACATATTCAGAATGGATTATACGACCCCAAGGTCCTTTCCTGGCTAACCCGAATAGTGAGCGCTTATTCAAAAATAAGTGTGGCATTCAAATTCAAGCAAATCACAACAAATACCTATTTAAAGGTAAACATTGATAGTCGGTTATTTAACTATCAGTTGGCATGCTCAACATCACCAAATTCTAAATAATTTCCCAAATTATTTATTTTCCAAAAATATCTTTACTAGATATATAGTTTCCACACTTCAATCATTTGAAAACAAATTTCAATCATTTTCCTTACGCGGAAAAACTTTCATTTCAAAATGGTTCATTTAAACCAATTAAATAAATCCTTCCCGATTTACCTTATATTTACATTCCAAATCCGTAAGTTTATTCCCATACTTCAAAAATAAATCAACATTTATTTTTTTAACAAATTTCCCTTTCTTTTATAAATTCCATAGTGAATTTACAATTCCAAAATATCTATGAATATACGATTTCCAAATCGATTTCTAATGTTCATTTTCAATTTATCTTTAAAAGATAAAATCTCAAAACATTCACTTCATATTGCAAAAAGCATTTCCATACTTATGTAATAATAAGTAATTCACAAATCCATTTAATTTCAACATTTGGAAAATATTCAATATACTTAAGTCGAAATTAAGTATATATTTCATTCTTTAAAGAAAACGTGCGCTTAAACACATTTATTTGAGTCAAAACGAATGTTGCGTAAAACATCGTTACGACAACCCAAAATCACTAGTATAGGGATTCGAAATTTAGATAGATATATAAATCCCAATACTATACAAAAACATTTCCTTTCGGAAATCATTTACTATAACAACAGTGTTATAGTCTACCATTTCCTTCTATTTCCGAAAACGTCGATTTCAACAATGAATGTTGAAATCTATGGTTTCGATAGTTAATACATTTTAAAACATCTTTTAAAACAATTAACTTCATTTTTAAAATTTCACTTCTCCAAATCATACCCGTTTTACTCAATAATATATTCACCGTCCAAAATCGTGAATATACCTTATTTACCCAATTCAGTATTTATACACTTTTATCAAAAGATTATCCACTATCCAAAATCGTGGATATACATCGTTTACCAAATTCAACACTTCCACAAATTTAATTAAAGGATTTTCCACAGTCCAAAATCGTGGATATAATTCCTTTAATAATTTCTATGTTTACTTATCAAATTTATTTGATTACGGGTTTATAAAACAACGTTTATAAATTCCATTTCTATTTCATAACTACTTCGATTTATAAATCTCCTTTAATAACCAATTCTATTTATATTTCGTTTACATGTCGAATCCAACTTATAAGTAAATTACTTATAATCCATTTATTCACAAATCCATTCTTTTATATCATCATTAATTTATAAATCTAAAATTCTTATTTACTTATAAAACTAGGTACAACTTTATTTTAACACTTATAAAAGCTCGTTTTATAATTCCAATATCTTTAGCTTATAAAATATCAATTTTATAAATCTTTTATATAAACCGTTTATAATAATTCAAAATCCCAATTTAAACCATTTTATAAATTTATCAGCTATTTATTTCAAAAATCATGCTTTGGTTATATTTCACAAAAATATAATTTTTATAACATAAAAATTTATAACATTTTAATTATTTAAAATGAAACAATTCGAAAATTTAATAAATGTATAATTTCAAAAATCACTTTAAAAATCCCTTAAACATCAAAATCGTTATTTTTAAACTTCAAAAATGGATCCGACCATGCAACACACCAAATAGTCAATCACGACTTCCAAACATCATATATCGATATGATAATCAATCAAATATCACAATATCTAAAATCAAATAAATACTGGTGAGGAATCCAGTTGGATCCCTCTAACATGTTTCCCTGCATCTACAAACATTAGCACAATATTAATTCCGTTCCAATACGGAGTATCGCGGTATATGGGATTTATAAAATATTATCCGCTATTATGCGGCGCAACAGGGTCTCATCCGCTATATAATGCGGGAAATCAACTCCAAATACATATATAATACCAATTCCATACAAGTTGGAATTATCGCGGTATATGTTTTTAATAAATAACATCCGCTTACTAACGACGTATAATGTCTGTTTTAATAATCAATAGATAACAATCGTCATTCAAACATACAATCAAGAAATTTTAAATATAACTATTTAAATTTAAATCGAAACTATTCGATTGAGTGAGAAGTTCTCACCTTGCTTTCAATTCAGTTTTCGCGTTTTATTTCGAATAAAATTAAACGAGCGTTTAATTTTACCCAAAATTAATACTAGCTCCAAACGATTCCAATCCAGTTCCCTGGCGTAGTGCTCGTCCATGTGGTTCCAACGCAACTGGTTTCGTCCAAAACGGACCTCGTATGATAAAGATACAACATTTTGAATATTACACGATTTAAATTATAATTTATTTACAAATCTATTTTTTTATTTTATACCCTAATTAATCTGGGCCGTTAGATTTCCAGCCCTTAATCAGGGCCGTCCCCCCCATCTCCTTCCTCAACGTTCAAAGCCATGAGCACAAAACCCACTAGCCGCCTCAAAACCCTACTACACGCGACCTATCCAAGCCACCTGACGATGATCAGACACCACCATCCTATAGCACATACTCGACTCCACCACCACCTCGAGCAAGGTGAAGCTCGACTGTGCCTTTTCTCTGAAAATCGTGCCCGTGCGTTGTGCCTTCCTGCTCAAATTGACGACGATCCATTACTCTATATTCGATCTCCACCATTGGATAGGAAGATCTCGTTGTGCTCTACGACTTCCATGTTGAAGGTTTCTCGAATCGATTGACGGATTGAAAGAAAATTGAGGAAGAAGAAGTGAATAATCTCGGCCACTAAATTGTAGCCGGCGGCCTGAAGAAACAAACCCTAGGGTTTGATTTCCTTTGCAAAAATGAAATATAGAGGGGCTTTTATAGAAAATTTGCAAAACATTATTCATCCAAAAAATTTCGAACTCCAAACGAAGCGTGCCGGCTGGCATTTCTAAGGTTTACCCCACGTTCCGAACAACGTGTTTTGGAGGCCAGTTCGATCACCTGTGCGAGTTACGGCAATAAACGATCGATTTTAAATTAAATCGATTTAAACTAACTTCTATGCGTTTTGGCTTGCCCTGGACAAATGGTAAATCCGATTGACACGAAATTTGAAGCCTTACAATAATATCACATTACGGATCCGTTGAAACTGGTTACGTTGAAATCCGAAACTGTTTGAAAAATGGCTATTTTTACACATGAATTAAATACTAAAATAATCAATTTTCACAAATTAACTTTAAATTCAATTTTAAAAGTTCTATAACATCATTCTAACTTCAATATGATTAAATAAAATTTTACAAATCATTTTCAATCATATTAAACCAAATTTTCAATCATTTCTGCAATTTCAAATATTAAATTATCGATTTAATTACCTAATTAAATCCAATTATTCGAAATAAAATTTATTCGACTGTTTAATTTCACTTATTAATATTTAAAATCAATTAAATATAAAAATTTTAATTAACAGAAATTCTGGGTCGTTACATGTTTTTAAAATCAAATAGGCTGAAAAGGAATTATTTAAGTAACTGACCATTTAAACTAAGTAACACTTTTAAATATTGTTTGATAATAAGCGATTGACTATAACCAGTTAAGAACTCGCAGTAAGGTACGAGTTACCCTGGTATTCAAATAAGTTATATAACTTAGAATTTCAAATTATATGGGTTTATTCACGTTGGTTTCCAGCCTGACCCGGGTGTTACTTTATTGTAATGCCCGGGTTAGACCGAGTATTACAGATTTTCAAGTTAGGACGTTGCGGAGCTTAGGAGGCGAGCTGGATAGCAGGAACGTATGGAGTATATTCCGCTATGTATTGGAGTTGTATTATTTGTTTTCTTAGACAAGTTGTTACAACTGTCCAGTTTATGTATGAATGGTTGTACTCTGATGTATTGTATGTAATTTGACAGATACAGCTTTTCTTTGTATAAAAGCTATTATTTGATATTATATTTTGATCCGCTGCGAATGTGAGATTCTGTGTTTTGTTTTCTGTTCTTCTTCTACATCTTTTCTTCTTTCCCCTAACAAATCTGAGATTTCCGACGTTCGATTGCTCGGCACTTCTATAGTGAACGTATTAGTGTAGAATCCTCGAGGTCAAAAGTTTCGAGTCATTACAAATTTCAAATTCTTTTAATAATTAAAATATAACTCCTTTGATAAAAATAACCCTATTAAATGCTTCCCAACAGCGGGTTGTTACAATAGCCCTAGAACGAAATTTTGATTTACCAGTCGTAGAAAACAATAATTAGAAGCTTGAGAAATGAGATAAGTAACGATAAAATAAAATAAAATGACAATCCTATCCATACTACCTTTACCTATTTATGAAACCACTAGATTCGGTAATGGAAATAAGCGTTGCAAGCATCTGTAACGGAAATATATGTTAGAAATTTGTAACGGTAATATCCGGTGCAAACTGAAATGAAATAAGTGTTATAAAATGGTTTATTTATTGCAGTGTGTATATCAATTTCAACTTATTATCAACCGATACCATGAATAGAAATATTTGACATTATCAGTATTTATGGTAAAAATTTTGTAGTATTTCAAGCAATTATTGACAAAAATTATTTATTGCAAATATTTGTTTGGCGGATATTTACCATTTTTAACTATTCATTTATTGTATACTTATGGAAACTATTTTCATTTATCATCAACCAAATTTATGTATATCTAATATTTGTCATTATCAATCTTTACAGCAAAATTTCACTTATACATCAAACATTTACTAACCAAAATCATGTATGTCAAATGATTGTCCAATTATATGTGTAAACTGAAGTAATATTATTTCAGCCAAAATTATACCTATCAAATTTTTGCCATTATCAATATATATGTAGTAAAATTTCAGTTTACCTTTTCTTCTTTGATTTCAGGATTTTCATTTCGTATTGTTGCGTGTTCTTCATGGTAGGAATCGTTGGTTTCCATCTTTTAATATTGAACATCAGGAAATTATTGTCAAGGACAAAATCATAGCATTTTAGCCTCAGGAACAGGCCTTCAGTATTTTTTCATGAAGGACAACTTTCTTTAGGTTTCAGTTTTTAGTTATTGATAGCAGTTTTTAGGTATTAGTTTGTAGTTATCGGTAGCAATATTTAGGTATCAGTTTTTTGTTCGGTAGTAGTTTTGGAAGAATGTTTGTCCTAATGAATAATTTTGAAAGAATGCTTTTCCTTATGATTAATTTTTAGGAGAATGTTTATTCTTGTGGTTAAAAATTGAGATCATGTCCTTAAGGTTAAAAATATACAAATTTTTGTGCTTTAAATTAATTTCCCTCTATTGAACGTTGCCTTTTACAAATTTGCAAATAACTTCCATATCTTTAGTCTTGGGAAATTAGGTTTTTATTTGAGCGAATTAGGGAAAATGACAAACTCGAAAAAAAATTAGACTGAAAGACACCAAGTTTCATTTTTAGACCGAAGGACAAATGCTAGTTATAGTAGGTATTATATTCAACTTTTACACTATACAAAATGCTAGTTATATCTAGCATTATATTCGGTTTTATAATATACAAAATGTTAGTTATAACTAGCATTGTCCTTCTGCCTAGAAAACAAACTTGTTGCCCTTCGGTCTAATTTTTTTCTTCTAAGTTCGTCCTTGTGCCTATTTTCCTATTTTTATTTTAATTTTTTTTTCGATTGTGAATTGTTTTTCGATTGACAATTTCTTGGACTTGTAGTTTGAAAATTAAATTTATGAATTAAGGTTTTTTTCGACTGGCAGTTTCTTTGATGGCAAGTTGTAAGAGATTTTGAGTTTTTTTCCTCTTTGTAAAATCGCATAATGATGGATTGTGAATATGAAAATCATTTGAGAAGAATGCAAGTTGTTATTTTGGTAATATTTTTTGAATAGTTTATAATCAAAGATCTGTTTTATAAGTTTTCACTGAAAAGGACTTGGCCTACCATCGTCGTTGATTATAAGGATGTGGGTAAAAAAATTTATAATAATAATTTACACCATGCATCTCAATAACTTGGGGCGAAAGCGCTAGATTTTCCTATATACAACGACCCGAATACGAAACCCATTATCAAAATTCAATGTCAAAACTTTTAAACTATCAGTCAAAACCCTAGGGCATACATCTGTCGTATTCTTTTATTTGGCAACTTCATCTTCTGCCTCGTTAAACCCAACAAAATCACTGCACTACTTTTTGATAAAATTGGGGTAGTTTGTCAAAAATGGAAGGAAACATGTAGCACAAAAACAACGGATAAAGAAACTCGAATTCTATGGGAGGTAAAATCTAATGTAATGTTGATATTCCCTTTTTTTTACGTATTTAATGGATATAATTTTATTCATGTAGTTGAGTGATTATTATTGCATACGTCTTATCAAATTTTTTATTTTATCATCTTAGTTTTGAAAGTTACATGATGGATTTATCAAACTGAATGGAGGAGCATTTCTCTGCGACGTACGTAGAATAATTATTTGACCGGAGCTTTTTTGTTCTTCCTAATGGTTTAAGATTTCTTTTTTTTTTCAATTGTTAATCTTCTTTCCATTGAGATTATGTGTAAATATGGTGAAAAATAGACGGTCGAAGTTCGATTTGAAGGTTACTTTTGTTTTCTATCCCAAACGCTGAATACAGAAAAATTGGGGATTGTTACTGCACTTCACTTTTGATATGAGAAGTCAATTTTCTTCAAACAAAATTTTAATACCGTGGGTACTAACGAATGTCTAAATCTAAAGTATTTTAGCCTCTGAGACAACCTCTTAAAAATTTAGTTATAAGGACACCACGGATAAAAATGATATTGCATCATTATATGAAATTATTATGCAAAAAGAAAACTATCAGGTACAAAATGGTACTAAGTTGTATCGTTTGAAAAAAAATGCTATTATAAGGTAAGATCAACCATTATATGATAAAATTGAACATAAATTTATATCCTCCATCTAATTCAATAAATACGAAACTGATAATACACAATAGCACTGTCATTCTCATCTATCCTTCTGCTATATTTAATTGAAAATTTTGTCATTCTCACTAAAAAATTGATGAATTTTATCCTTCGTACTATTTTTTCGAGTAAAAATAGACCTCTCATAAAATTATAATTTAAAATGTCCAATTTGCCCCTTTTTACTTTAATTTCTTTAATCTTCATTAATCTCTTTTAAATCCAAATCAATAGTCAATGGAGAAGTCAAACTCATCTGCAGATGAGATTTCAAAACGAGAAAGAAACAAGGTTAATTCAAAACTTCCACAACATGGATTTTTTTCAATAAAACAATCAAATAATTATTTTTAAATTTTTAGGGTTTTGTAGGTAGGGCTTAACATGTTTGTCGATCAGAAAAATCAATGTATAGCCAATATTTGAAATAAAGTTCGGGAGGGGACGACCGAAACAAAATAATTTAATTCGACAGTCCTCTGTCATTTAACTTTTTTTATTTCGGCAGTCTAGTGTCGATTTTTGGTTTTAGTCCGGTATATACCCATCGAATTTTGTACCTTTTTAAATTAAAATTGAATCTATATTTATTTTTTCCTTATATTTTTTTGTTCTCATCATTTATTTATTAATTTTTATAAAAGCAGGGAGGGGAAAGAGTTAGTTTGGTTGTTTACTTTTTACCATAGAGTTTTTTAACCAAGGAAAAAAGAGGAAAAGATGCTAAATTTAATTAAAGGCTTTGTACCTCTCATATCAATTTTATTAAACATGGAGTACTCATATAATTTTGATCCCCTCATATCCAAAAATGGAGTGGCGATAACAATACTCAAAATTTATTTGTTTCAATTTAGTATTTTTTTAATTGACGCCTTAATAAAAAAAATTCTTCTCGACTCATATACAAATCGAACTAAATGTTGAGTTTCGGCATTCCCACGTTCCGTACACGTACGCTTCAGCGTGTGTGGATTAGCTAACGGTCGAAATCTCCCATGCCAAAATCTCTTCATGGCATTCCATCGGACATATAATATGCTCTTGACAACACATTGTAACAAAAGAAATCACCAATGTTACGTACCATCAATCTCATATATATACACAACGATTATTCCAAATATCCTGCGATGTGGGACTTTTAAACCGTCCAATCCACCACTAACTCCATTTACAATGTGAGCCACACATAACACTAAACAAACTGGATTACGTAAATAAAAATATCTTGAAGTTCCATAACACCAACAAAAAAGTCATACATAAAAAAATATTAATCATGTAATATAATTATATATTTTCGTTATCACTAGTGCTAATTAGAGGAATTTAACAATTTGATCTGGCATATTTTTGTGACTGAGCCATAAATAGCCACAAGAATATGTTTTATGCGCACAATTGAGGTTCCACCTTTCATTAAACTTTGTCTCTAATCTTACCGAAGAATCTTTCAGATATTCCTTTATGTTCTTGGCGGTCTACTTCCCTGAAATATAATTCAGAAATATCCTTTTCCATCCATGGTTCTTGGAGAAAGCAGCCATGTCTTCAGAGTTCAAGTTGTCCTCCTCTTATCATATATTTTTTCGTGTTTCTCTTTGGTGCCGTAACCATGGATTAATATATAATGTAATACTTCTTATTATATGTCACTAAATGGAAAGCTGAAGGTGTTTTATATTAAACACGAAAATGATTAGGACGGTGACACATAAACATGTAAATAAACATTATACTTTAGTAGTATAATCCATATTTTGATAGATCAAATTATATAGTTGTGTCAAACCACCCCCGGAAATAGATGATGTCTGTTTTTAACCGTGCTATTTCAGTGGATGCATATACATACATGATTAAATACTTATAATTGATTTATTGCATATGGAAGTAGTTTGGAATACCTTTGTAGAATTTGTTGAACAAAACATTAGAAAATTATGCAATTAACTATATATTCCTTATATGACATGAGGCAATCTAATACATGCATTTTCTGTGGTCAAATTGAAGCAATATCAGTTAATTTTAATATAGCGAAAGCCAAACAGTTACCAAACATACAGGCTTAACTTGAATAGATCGAATGGGTTTTGTATGCTTAAACTCTATCAGAGGGGTAGATGACCTCAATTTTTTTAGCATCTATACTAGTTCATGTAATATGAAACTTCAGTTGCCGGTATAATGATTTACGTGTACTTCACAATTTATTATGGATATTCTTAATGAAGGTTATAAGTTAGTTTTTTCCCATTCTTCCTTATATATCTTTTTTAAGAACTTAGATTTGGATAAAATTTGGATAACATCTAACCTCAGTTCGATAGCACAATTTATAACTATCTCAAACAATTTGGATAACATCTAATCTCAGTTATGTTTGGAATCTTTTGACATAAAAAGGTTTAATAGGACGATAGACATTACCTTGATCTTTCATCAAAAAATTTCTCCTCATTTAACTAACTATATTCTATATTTAAATGCATATAGTATAATGTATAACACAATTTTATGTGATAATGATGATTTTATTCAATAATTTTGTTTTATTGAAATCGAAATTCATTGCTTTTTAAGTGATAACAGGCAAAGAGGTGGAAATTTGCAGGCGTAGTCAGCAGCTGAGGATTCAAAATTTGTTCCTTTGACTTCAGCAGAACCTATGTTTGGTTCAGTGCTCCTATAAGTTTTTACCTTTTATTCATCACGATCATCTATGTGTATATTTAAGGCCCAAAATTTAAAAATAAAAATAAAAATAAAAATATGGTTTACTGGGAGTCTGGGACCAAAGATTATGACATGCATACAGACTAATGGATCTAAGCATGCAATCCGAAGTCCGTATGAGTGAGCGTTCAAGAAAAAAATGAATGACCTAGTCTCTACTTGCGTCCACGATTCACATACTTTCAAACTAAGTCCATGAAATTTGTTTACATTTATAATTTACATTATGTGTTGGCAGTTTCATGTCAATCCATTTCCTTCTTCGTGTGGCTTTATTAACTGGTTAAAGATTATGGCATGCATACGGACTAATGGATCAAAGCATGTAGTCCGAAGTCCGTGTGAGTGATCGTTCAAGCAAAAAATGAACGACCTGGTCCCTACTTGCACTCATGATTCACATACTTTCAAACTAAGTCGGTCCTGAAATTAGTTTTCATTTATAATTTACATTATGCGTTAGCAGTTGCATTTCAATCCATTTCCTTCTTAGTGTGGCTTTATTGACTAGTTTATTCATATATTAGGCTTTATTAGTTATGTGATTTGAAGCAGACGAGACATATAATGTACTTAATGTTTCTTAATGCAAAGCAATATCTTAAAAGTTTGATGTATGTCTGCAAGCTTCTTTGGTTTTGCAAGTAACTTTTTATATTTGTGTCAAAAGGCGTGGTTTAATTCTTTCAACTTGGACATGTTTGCACGAGGTATAAAGTATACTACTTCATTGTTGATCACTTTTGCATGAAATTCTATTTGAAATTGCATCATTTTGTTGACACATGTATGGGTATTCTTGAAGGAATATCTATTAGTGCTTACCAATTAAAGGTTGAGGTTTTAGATTGCGGTGTATTTATAATGAAAATTTGTTAACCACCTTGGACTTGGGCAAGAGAGATCCATCTCTTTCAACATCAATGACAACAATTTTTCCTGTTGCATCTAAAACCTATATTTCTACATACATGTCATGTCAACGGAAAAAAAAGGAAAAAATAAAATAAAAATCATTTTGCATGTTTTTGGTTGAATAAAAAATTCTTTACATATAAACAGTCAGTAATAAGTTAATTAATGGCCATTGCATCGTAGGCTTTTAAGAGGCCAGTAAAAGTACTTTTCTATACGAACAAAAAATACAAAGAAGCAAGTCAAAACCCTTAGTTGTGGAAACATATTTGCGCATCTTATTGGAAGATGCTCACTTCAGCTCAAAATTAAGTATGCTAACTTTAGCATAGTATGGTCCCGGCGGGGCTCGAACCCGCGACCTTCGGCTCATAAGACCAACGCTCTAACCAACTGAGCTACGGGACCAAATGGCTTAATTCTTCAGTGATTTCTATTTTTTTTAATTATTTCATACATAAAAATCACTCCCCCACCTTCCCTACACTGTATTACTTGAATGGGTACTAACTTTAATTCAGATCCTCGTGAAAATAAAAATCATAGTAAATTCATGGGTAAGAAATAAATCTGAAAATAAAATAGAAATAAAAATAGGTTATTCAGACACATAAACAGTATAAAAATATTGGATCTTTGGGTAAATCTATTTTCTTTTGCGAATTTAAATAAACTCTACCAGTGAATGTTTTATGTATGCTTTTTTTTTAAATATCCAAGTGAATTGAATTTTTTTTGTAAACCATTGAGGGAATGTGTCTATTTGAGCTATATGTCTTATATCCGTTTAGAAGTCTAAATAACTGAAGCTTTAACCAATTGAGTTATAAGAGCTTTTTATTTGATGCAATTATGTTTCCCTTTTGTCCCATACAACCCTATTTTGTTTTGTCAGCTTGTGAAAAATGAAAAAATATCATGATTTGGGCTTGGTTTTCTTTTCTACTAAATTGATTGGGATTATTATCTACACCTGGTATTATAGTTTTTTGTTATATTATAATGTTGGGTAGGGTTTTTAAAATTGGCTAGATTATGTAATTAACTAATTTGGATAAGTCATGTTACCATAACTAATTATATTATGTTATATATGCAATTTGGATTGTAGTTGATATTACTCATATGTTGTTACGCCCTTTCTCAATCAAGGAGAAATCATCATTAATCACTGATCAAAAAAGGCAGCCGTTGATCATTGATCGTGGAAGATAAAGCAGTAGGCTATTGATCTGATCACATCTGCAAACAAAAACTATGGTACTCCCTGATACTCACTAGGGAAAAGCGGTGCAATATGAAATTGGTAATTTTGTAATCCGCACAAAAGAGGAACTATTCAAAAGTGATACACAGAGTATCTAAAAATGACATACTGCCCAACCATCTACTAAGGAGTAACTTTTTTTTAATTGTTTAGATAACCAAACTTTGCTCGTAAATTCTATGGAAGTTATGTGTCCGCCAAACACATGTTCTAGGTATTTATTACAGGGTTATTTGTTTTAGAATTCGAACTCGCGACCTTCGATCTTACAGTCCGAACCGTCAACCTACTGCGCCAACTATGATGGCTAACATAGATACAAGCACCTAATAACTCGTAACATATGAGTATTTGCAATAACAAGCCATCCTGCCCAACCACCTAATAACATAGCACAAATTTCATTCATCTAGTGGAGTCGTGCCAATCCCAAAATAATTTATTCAAAATTTGATTTTCCGCTATTGCTAAGACATAATCCACCCTAAATTGTATTATCATGCCTTTAACTTCAGCAATCTGCATCACACATCTCGTTGACAACTTGAACGAAAGACGTGGCAATGTCTGAAGGTAGATGCCAAACCAATGGAATGATGTCACTAATTCACATGCTTTAGCTTTCTATAAATAGAGAAAGCATCGTAGCAAATAAGGTGGATTTTTGAGAGGAATAAAAAAACTTAAAAAGGTAACAACAATGTCAGAACCATTTCACTCAGATTCTATCCTTATAATTTTCGATATAATAGTGAATGGTCGCCCTATGGACGTTAGATTCCTTAACATTACAAACTTCATAAATGTTAAATTTTGGTGATACAAAATCACAAATATAAGGAAACAAATATGCAAGAAGGAAAGTAATCATGTTTGTTCATTATGAAAATGAATAAATTATTGGACCGCATTTACATGAGATGACAAGAAAATAAATGTATGTGCAAGTTATGAAATAAAATATACGCAAAAGGATATGCATATTATTTGTTTCCCAGCAATCGCATTGTTTTGCGATTATTTTCTTCCATCTTTGCTAATTAAAGGAATGAGTGAATTACTTACTATATTTGCATCATTTGTTTCCATTGTAAGTTGCTCCATTATCTTCTTACCATATCTTGGTAATTTAATCGACGACTCTAAAGGATTTGCACTGGTATATATTGAGGGTAGATTTCATTGTAAACCAATCCTGACATTCAGCCAGCAATCTCCAAATAGAGCGTCTCTTCTTGTTAACTCTAATTTAGGGCTTTGGTATGTAAATTCTTATCTTGTAATTTCTTGTAATTCTCTCATGTGTAATAAAATCGCTCTTCTTTTGGACTGGACGTACATTACCTTGATGATGGTGGAACCAATATAAATATTGTTAGGGAAACTCCCTTTAAATAATCAATCTAATGGAATAAAAAACCCAATGCAGCGGAAAACAACTGGATCGTGATTATAGTGAGACGAAACAAACAGAGATAAACACTAGAACTGACAGCCACAGATCAATGCAATGCAGAAAAATAAATAACATCAGTATTTATAGTGGGTCCACTACTGCGAGGCAGTATACGTCCACTTGGAAAGAGGAGATTTTATTAATCACTGAAAGATTGGAGTTACAAGATTGATTCACTTTTGAAGGATATACAAAAGAAGAATTAACAATCCAGATAATTTTTTTACAGAATTTCAGCTCTCTAGGATGGCTACCGTTATTGTTCAGAAGCTCCACTATTTATGTAGAATGAAGAAATGAGGAGGGGTAACTGCTATATAGCAGGCCTGGGGTTTGGTTCAGCATACATCTGGTCCGGTACAATTTGGTTCGGCGGTCCTGGTTCGACATGCATCACTTGGTATTTAGTTCGGCAAAGCGCCGAGCGATAAATTTGGACCGATATCTCCAAAATACCGAACACTCTATATACAGAAATCAGTATGTGTGACTGTTTCGGTACTATCACTAGGGGTACTTGGTTCAAGATATGTTCACCATAGACCTCGATAGAACTTTGAATGAGTTACTCTAAGTGAAGGTTCAAATCCAAAAGATACCTTACATTTATGTATTTGTTTTCATGATGATGCAAAATTTGATCTTGAAACTACATTGGCTTGATCCTACTTGGTTATGTAGGTAGTCACTCTAGTGATGCAAACATTTATTTGATTTATTTTACTTATTTTGAAAACGGAGGGAAATTGTTGGAAATTTTCAAAATTAGTTTTGGATTTGAGTTTGTTTTTGAAGAGGAAGAAGTGGGAAGAAGATGGAAGAAGAGTGGTGGAATATATAGTCTCACATCTTGGGAAATAATGGATTATACTTAGTTAAATATAGGATTCTCTAAGGAAGGTTGGGCACTTTGGACACCTAAATCTTTGCTTTGACGTGAGGAGGAAAGTTATGCATTACCACCACACGCAAGCGCCGCCGCCGTCTATCCGACCAGACCGGGTCGGGTTCGGGTCTAAAATGGCGAATTAATTTTTGTTTACAGACCGTATCCAGAATTTGAATTTGAACGGATAGATTTGGCGGGTCATTTGAATGAAGGGACGCAACCGTTTAGTAACGGTTTCAAAACGTTGCAATAGACACGCCTGTTTGTAACAGTTTCGGACTGTTGGAAATAATGCGACGCTTGACGAATGAACACTTCCTCACTACTATAAATAGTGACGTCCATGAAGCATCAGATAATGACAATCTTCTATCTTAGTATACTATAAATAGTATGTCAAGGAAGAATCAGATGATAACAATCTTCTATCTTAGTTCCTCCTTCTTCATCCGGATCTGCGACGTCCAGAAAGTGTTGTAAAACACTATCTTATCACCGCGGTGCCGGTTAGTTGTTTCATCAGAGATCAAATTTGAGTGTTCTTGTTCGGATCAAAATCGTACAAATTTTGAATCCGATTACGCTGGCTTTAATGAATCCTGAAGCGGATAGTTCGATAACCCGTTTGTACCTATTGGATTGAACTATTGTCTAAAAGAATCTACATAGTAGATCCTTGAAGTCACAATTATCCAACATATTGCTCATCATTTTGTGTTTATACATGATAAACAGAGTCAATATGACATCATGCATATAAGAGGAAAAAATTTCAAAGTAAAACTTCATGTACGAGACTATGAACTGGACCGGTTTGATGTTGTAAGCAACGTCGTTTATTCAAGTTATCGTCAGTATGGTGAGACATAGTTCTAGTTGTATCATTTGTTCATGGTGAGGTACTGTTTATTCTAGTTATTCTACTTTTCTTCTCTCTAAAATATGCTATATATATCTACATAAATACCCATTGTAGAAATGGTAGGTTGTATCTAATAGTTATGACAAAAAACAACATGCATTCGTTAATACCCAAACATCAGTTTGCTTTCACAGTGATAGTTCTGTTAATTCTCACTATATTTTTAGTTGTGTGTATATTTAAATGACATGCCTTTTTTATCCCTGAAATAATGCAGACAATGAGCATGATTGCAGTGTTGGCTTTGGGAAGGACATGCCTGAAGGCAATTATTGCAAACTACAGAAGCCAGGCGATAAACATAAGGATAATTTCTCCAAAGTATTTCTCGCAGGGATTAAAAATTACAGGTATTGTTTTCTGCCAAACTACGTTGCTGAAAGGCTCTGTCAAGAATCATGTAAGCTTTGTCTAAGAACCATCCGCCCCTTTCCTTTTTTTTTTCTTCCCCTGTTGACTTGACTTGACATCTGAGATATAGTGATACTAACTTTAGATAGCGGATAAGCACCGTGAGCTTTTGCTTAGAAGCTTCAACATTTTGTGCTTTGTTTCACTTGTGATGTACCGTTATACTATTCAATTATTCAAAATGAATTTGGTTAAAAGCTAGGCGGCTAGGGTCTGAAATTTTAATGATACCAATCAAATCATTTTTATTTTTTATTTTGTTGAAAATTTCTTAATTTCCAACTTTTTGTTGTTATGTCAATAACCACTTGTACAGTGGTGAAATCTTTAGCAATACGATCAAAGCATTGGGTTTGATACCATGAGGCACAAGTTGCCAATTTTTGGAAGAAAAAAAAAGATTGCTATTACTTTTGCTGGCGTTTTCTTTGCAACTAAAGTTTGATTTTGTAAACTTTAAAAACTACTTCTTGTTTCAAACCACTTTCCTCATTTATGATAACAGTATAAAACTATTTGGATTTGAAATCAAAAAAAAGGATAAGAAAAGAATTTAGCTATATCAAGTAGAGTTGAATCAACGTTTGCATGGACTATAACTGTAGGGGATGCATGCTAACAGCAACATACGTATATTGCTTTGGAGTAGAGCTGAACATAGATAACATCATTGCAGAACACCAGAATCACTTCAACGCAAGCCTGAATATGGCTGGAACAATTACAATAAGTTTTGGTTTGGCAAATTGCAAGAGGCTGTGGAGCACTTGCAAGTTGATATTTGATACCATCATCAACTAAATACGTGCTTGAAAAGATGAAAAATGTAAGATAATATGATTATTATTATTGTATTTTACTCTAGGTTTCCTTTGAGTTTATCCGTTGATCTAGTGTGAATACTTCTTTACATAATAGAATGATGTGATTATGTTAAATACTTTATAAATAGTGTGAATATATGAATTGTTTTAGTTTTTCTTGGAATGTGGATCTTTTTTGTTATTTTTTTATAAATGATGATGATTTTGATTATTATTTGTATAATGTTAGCTTCAATTGTAAAAACCTACTAGTGCATGTATCAATATTTTAATTTTTCTCAGTTTTTCATCTTTATGTTACAATGGGCAAAAAAACAGTTGTATAATGCTTTATAACAATGGGAAAAAAATTACAGCCGTCCAAAGAAATTGTGAAATGCTTTAACTCCATTGCAACTTCGCATATTACGACAAGTATCATTGTCTCGGTGGTTAAGTGATTCGACTTTTGTGCGAGGGGTTACAAGTTCGAAACTTGCGTAGCGTGATTCAAATAATCATTAACATGTTGTATCTATGTACCGTTAAAAAAAAACTTCACATGTTACGATGGTTGCATGACCATTGTTATGGGTCTATTGCAACTGGCATTGCCAATTGCGAAATTGATAATTTTTTAGTGACAAAAACTACTGGCTATTTAAAGCACTCGATTCAACGAGTCATATGCAGATAAGCAAGCAAGTTTGTAACAAAGGGTATGTTTCATTTGGTTCAAAGAATGTTGAGGCAACACACTCACTCTGCTAGGCTTATAATGATATTCCTATCATTATCTAGTTGAAAAGAAGAAAGGGAGAAGAAGAACCACGTCAATGGAACACTTTAGAAGATCCAGCTTCAAATGCAAATATGAGCACCCCCGGCCCTCAAAACGATCAAGAACTTGTCGAAGAAAAGAGAGTGTGCTGCCGTTTGTGAATCCTTCCACATCGAATCTCGCAAAAGATCTAGAAAAGCTCTTGGTCGACATCGCCAAGAGGATGATCGTGACTTTAGTTGTGGCATCGAAGGTGGAGGTGACTGTAATGACCCGCACGTTAATGGGTCGGAATTTCGACTAAATCGAAACCTAAGTTCATTAATATACGGAGCTTTGGTTTTGATGGCCTGCAATAAACATAAGCATATCAGAGAGCTATTAATATAAGTTCGCGGCGGAATAGAAAATATATATAACAGATATACTGACTAAGGCTACTACCTTGGAATCAATATTATTCTTTGGATATCTAGTTGCCTTGTTAGTATCAAGTATGAAAGAGAACACTCAACCATCTGCAATTCATATCTTGTACCAGTAGCACGTCCCTCTAAATCTATCATGTGGGTTGTAAGGAGAAGAGGGTTAGAACAACATTCTGGTGACCAAAAAAATTTACACACTTTACCAATAACATTAATTTATGTCGATTGATTTTCATTTAAGTGTTATGTCTATTATTTACAGCTGATCCATTCAATCCTATATGCGCATACGATATGTCCAATCTTCTCTGAGGTATAACTATATGTACGCCTATATACATATATACCACTTGCCTAAAGAAAACTCCGACCACTTAATACTCCTTAAATATGGAGGTCGCAAATCCAATGTCCATTTAATACCTTAACCCCGAAGCGGACCCTTTGTAACGTAATCGCTAGTCAATTGGTTCTAGCTATAAAGACCGATGACCCCTAGATACGGCTTTATAATATTATTATCATATGACTAACGTATCTTGAAGACTCATTTAAGGCTTAACTAGCTCACCTCCAACAAAAAAATAACTAATTAATAAAACTATGAGGTCCTTTTGTATTCCATATTGATTCTAGACTAGTGCGAAGCGAAATTCATCAGGGCATAATCCGAGTCTTTATTATCGGCTGCTCGAGATCGCTGGTGGTCATAGCCTATATGTTAGCCTTACTTTTAAATATCAATTCAATAACAATACTGACATAGCTCGCTGACCTTCCAAGTCGAAATCCCATTTAGATAACTTACTGTATGTCAAGAAAAATTCTCATTTCAGTTACTTAATACTTCTTATCAAAAATGAAGCGGACCCCATTTTCCTAAAAAGCACTTAGCCATTTGATACTTCAAATCCAAGACCAACCCTTGGTATATTTCCCAACCTATAAACACCCGTGTATCCCTTTTTCATGGGTCCTTCGGTTGTGTAACCCCCCGCTTTAAATTACAATTATATATGCAAATATTTAATTAAGTTATATACGTTTGGAATTTTAAAATAAAGAAATGTTTGTAAATGGGGCAACTAATTAATATCATTTGGAATACATATATATTTGTGTAACAAATAAATTAGTGAGAGAAATTATATAAAATCAATTAATAGGGAAGATTAATTGACGGTGTGTATTTAAAAGGGAAATTAATATTCAATTAATTAGTAGATGTGATTAATTGACAGAAATTGACAAGAAATGGAACTATATTGTAGCAACTAATTGATATGATTAGAAACATATATGTTAGTGTAAGAGAATAAAATGGAGGAAGATTAATTTATGCAAGTAATTAATTGTCAATTAATAAATATGGAGACTTATGGTAACATATATAATTAGGATTGCGATTCAGAATTCAATTGTAGCATACATGCATGCAATAATTATGGAAATAAAATAAATTAATATGCATATATGTTACGAATTAATGTACTGCATATTAATTTGGTAAGAAATCATAGTGCAGGCAGGGTTTAATTGAATAGTAAATCAATTCTAGGTATATATGAAATCTATTAATTGGTTAATTAATAGGGGTATCCTATTTAAAAGAAACGTCACATTTAAAAATATATGTTTCCATTGATTGCGAGAGAAAAGGGGAAAGTGATTAATCAAAAGATTTTTTGGAGAATCAATTTGAAATAAAAACGAACGCAGAAAAAAACATATTAATTTAATGTCCACAGACTGAGTGTACGCTTTAGGTTTTAGGGTTTTATATCTAATGGTTAGCACTGCCATTTTTCCATCTCTTCTATAATTTCGTAGTAACAAAATTTTAGATCTAATTCACACGAATTTAGATCTAAATAGAAAGAGAAAAAATTAACTAGGGAATTAAGAATTGGTTCAAATTAGAAGGCTGTGTCAAAGGTAAAACCCTATATCTAAGTTTTATTTGCTATTTCTAATCCAAATCTCTTCATTTCTCTTTCAAATATTATAAACCTGCAAATATATCATTTGTAATTCCAGTTAGGAATTACAAGGGAGGTGAATATAGATGTTAGGGACAGATCTGAAATAAAAACAGAGAGATTTAGAAAGCTAGCAATATGAGTGGATTTAATTATATCTTTTACATTGACGATATATTATCGTTAAGTTTCCTTTAGTAATTTTATTCAACGTTTTAGTAATTAATTCTGTTAATTAGTTATGCTGAACTGTAAGAAATTTACAGTTATTTACATCTAATTTGTAGTTATAATTTAGCCTCAGTGCTAGTTTCTTTTTATCCTCTTTGTACGCAAATAATATAGTTAAGAAGAAAATTCGTGATTATGGATTAAATGGAAAAATACTAGATTTGATGTAAAATAAGAAAAGTTGAAATAAAGCTAGACAAATGGAATCATGCAATAAATTACGCTAAAACGAGAATAATAAATTAATCTAATAACTTGATTTGGAAGTAAATAATAGCTAATTGGTTGGTTTAGAAAATATGACACATTTTTGTAATTTAATATTTAAAAGATAACGAAAAATGTAACTGCAAAAATAAAAAAAATAAAAAAGGAACTAGTGTAAAATAGAGAAACCGCTGTATTTTACACTATTTCAAGATAATAAAAGATATACCTTGGAGTTACAAATTATTTTTTATAGTATTATTTAGTATTGAATTATGGAAATAGATTTTAGCATAGCTTTCACGACCAACCAAATAAAATAGAATTACTTCCAAGAATAAAAGAAATTAAAGTAGAGTATGAAATGAATCAAATAAATTATTAGATAAGAAATTAAGGCTATGTACAATAAACGAACCTAGGTCTATATTTACCGCACAGACTATAGAAAAGGACAGTTAGTATGACAAGTTAGTTATATAATAAAAGTGAATTTAAAAGAATTCTATATCGTAATAAAAGAAGACAGAGTAGAACAGAAAAGAAACATTTGTAATTTGTAACGACCCACTATTTTGTACCATTCGAATTCGACAATAATAGAACATGTCGAGCTGGAATAGTTCAAAATAATAGATTGTAGAATAAATTTGGCAAGAACTCGAAATATACAGTAAATAAATCGCAGAATCACATACACAGATATCAGAATCTCGCAGCGGAAATTAAAAATTTAGTGGTTCATGAAGCCACTGATACAACTTTACAAAATAGAACTTACATTGTCTATAATCCTCAATACAATGTTGGGACATAAATAGAGATAGAGTCTTCAAAGTCTTGAATTCCAGAAAAGATAAAGGCTGAAACAACTTCCAACAGCACGAATGATCTACTGAGTGTCCTAGCTACGGAGAAGAAACTGAAGCTGCAACTCAGGCTGACCCGAGCATACAATAAAACAAACACTCGAGTCAGGACATACATACTTATATGATGTAAGCTAAATCAAGTGTACTGTAATATATAGCAAGTAACTTAAAGGATGCTTGGGACCGCCCACCCTCTAAGGATCCGTCAAACTATTTACTATGTAATATATTGCGCTATTATAATAGTGTCTATTTATAAAATAAACATACTTTTTTCTTAGCATTAAGGGGTTACCCATATAGCCCTTAACACGTAATAGTCCCAGTAGTCCATCCAATATCATAGCCCCTCCTGATCGGGAAGCCACCAGAGGATACCACACGGGCTACGGGAGAAATCCAAACTCGTACAAGGCTCGATATGGTAGGTGACACGGCACAACTAGGCAATGCCAGGGTAGATATACCAATTACGCTTCCGGACCGATGGTAACGCGAAGCCGCAGCAACCGCCCACCTCGAACAACACTCCCAAATCAAGGGTGCACCCAAACAATCACATAAGCAATAGAATGGTATACGAAGAAGTGCGTTCGATCAGAGGAGCTACCTCATTAATCCGTCGATCGCTCCTGTTTTAGCCACCTTAAGCCAACTCACGGGAGTCGGGTCCACGTATATACCTTTCAAGAAACCGTCACCACCAACCTACTTCATTCTGGAATCTCCACCGCGTACACGGTTAGTCAAAGTGGTTTTCGGTATCGACAGAGAGTATGTCCATATCCGATCCCGGTCTCTTTGCCAACCAAACGTTATTATTACCCGTGGTTATTTAAAAGCAGTTTACACTTAAAACCAGAATAAACATTTCCATTTCAAAACTATAAATACGATATCATTTTAAAACCCAAAACAATATGATATCGTTATATTCAAATATAATTCTTTTCCAAAAACCATACTGCTTAAAATTTATAATATCTGGAAACCAAATATTTGAATTATATCTTCAAACATAGTATTTTGGAAATTTTACTTTAAAACCATAACTCCCAAACACAATGGTTTGGACATTCAACGGTATATAGAATAAATGGTTTAACTTTATGGTTACTTTGTAAAGAAGATAATTTACATAGCTTTACAAATATATTTCTTTATTTAAAGTTTTAACCCATAATTTAAATATCACTTTATGTTCCCAAAACCATTTCAATTTCTATATATATATCCAATTGGAGTATTACTATTCAAAACTAAGGTTGGGTTTTATTCTTTCAACAAATCAATATTTTATTATTTAGTCTTGAATATTCCCATAAATTCCAAAACTCCAAATTTTAGCCATTAAATATTTTCAAAATTTACTTAATACTAGAATATTCATCTTAAATTTATTAAGGAAAATCCAGTTATAAATATCATATCTTAAGATTTTCCAAAACTTAAACATAAAATAAAATTTATCAGATTCCATAAATTTTAAAGCAATCAAATTCTAGATTCCATAGCACTTAGGAAATGCTACATAAGGTTATGGGTAAAACTAGTCCAATTTCAAAAGACAGCATTTAAATGTTGTAGTAGATTGTTTAACTTAATAAATATTTTCAAATATAACTTATTTATTTATATATATATTTCTTAACTAAAATCTTATTCTTTCAAAATCCAGAATTTCCAAAATAAGTTATATTCCAAAATTTTATTCAAATATTTATTTATTTATTTATTAACATTTATAAGTTATTCAAAAATCAAATAAAATTCTTTAAAGATATTAAATCAAATATTTAACTTCCAAAATAATTTTAAATATCTCAGAAAATATTATAAGAACCACGGGCCTGTATATAGTTTTCTAGCCTAGGTCAAGTGATACGGATGTATATCATTTCAACCCGTAATTTACAAAACCCCGGGTTCTATCATTTCAAACCCGCAATCCCAAGTTATCAGTTAAGCAGTTAACAGAATAGTTTAACAATAATCATCATTTAGGCCTATCATTTCAGCCCATAACAATCTAAATTAACAGGGAACTTGCAGTGGTGATTTAAGCAGTAAATAAACAATAATATAATATAACTGCAGAAATAATACAACAGATAATAACTGATGAGGTGTCAATTTAAATGGGGTTCATCATTTTATATTACACTACAGACAGATAATAGTGACATAAAATTTTACACATACACTTGCAATAATTTACGAAATATAAATACGTATGTCTGGTGAGAAATACTCACCTGAAAGTTGCAGAAAATTTGAATTCAAAACGACGATTCACCGGTAAAGACCGACAGAAAATAACGATCAAATTTCTTCTGATGTCGCCTAGATTCAAATCTAGAACAAATTCAAATATTTTGAAACGCGACTTTAGAATGTATGGTCAAGAAAGGATTAAAATAGAACGGAAATTGTTTTGACTTGCTCGACCACTCCACCGTATAATGTGACCTAAATATACCCAAACGTGAACCGTGCTAACACAAAAATTACGACAAAATTTCCTAAAACAAAAACGGAAAAATGTTGAATACGCATACACGTGCACACTTGCATTCCTATGTATTATGAAAATGTTGTTGCTTAAATTTTCCTCAAACTTAGAGTCACTTTTTCAAATCCAGCTACTATCTTACATTTTAAACTTAATTTGCATCATTGCTTTATGACTTCATCCATCTTCAATCTAAACTTTCCAGGCTTAAAAACTGTACAGACACACCTCATCCTATCTTCAACTATTACTAGCATCCCCAAACTCCAGCCTTTTACTAAACACTCAGGTTAGATGAATTCACTCACAAGGCTTGGTCATCATATCCAAAGCAAGTTTTTACTGATCCATTCGTGCACCGTGTGATACACAGATATGCACAGCCTATGAATTTTATAAATGCAGACTACCACTCAACTACGTTTTTCTTAATTCACTCATATATGCCTCTATGCTCTTTTCTTCTTCTATCCTCTTTTGCAATGACTTACCCAAACTAGAACCCAAACCTGGTCTAAGTTTACAAATACAGTTTGTCTGAAAGGAGAAAAATGAGCAAATTCCTTATTATACCCCTAGTCGAACCCATGATTTTGAAATCAAAAGAAAACTCAGGTTAATGAGATGTTTGATAGAACTTGGTTTTACATATGTAAAAATTTTTTTCAAAGTAACCTCTCAGTTCTATAAAGTTAGTACCTCTGACTTAATTATGTATACTAAAAAAAAAGAAAAAAAAAAGAAAACTCTATAAACCCAGATCCATATGTTGTTCAAGGCATATGATAAGATTCTTAGAGAAAACAAAGTGGATAAATGGTAGTGTGGCCGAGCAAGGCAGAGATAAAACAAAATTTTCGAGGAAGAGGAAATATCTGAACAAAGAAAAGAAAATGACATAGACCATTTACCTGATAAGAGTTCGAGCCCGAGAAGAACAGACAAGAGAGAATGAAACTAAAGAAGATAAAGCAAAGTATATATAGATGGATTTTGCGAAATAGTCAGATATGAAACGTACGAGTATTAATGTAAGCGTTGATCTCTCCTACCACTCCTCTGTTAGAACGTTATGAGCGTGATTTACTGATCAGTTTGCAAAAGGATAAATCTTCGAAATATACAGGGGAAGCCAAGAGTTTCACAACGTATAAAGCTTGATGATAATTTAATGCCAGATTAATTTCCTGCGTGATTTGAGCTCATACCAGAGAACTGGTATCTTGGCAGGTATACATTGTTATAACTTCAAATTTATGTGATGTGTGATTAAATGATAAAACGGCAAGGCACATAAATTTGAACTGATGCGCATTTGAAGGGTGCTTGATTTATATTTTTTTTCTTTCCAGATGATATGTGTGATTTTAAACTGCTCATTATGAATATATTTTGATTTCACAATATGTTCCAATTAAACAGTTGCATGGTTAAAGCAAACATGCTTTGAAGTAGTTGCAGAGATTTATGGGGAAAATGGCAAGAATAGAAACGGAGCATTGCTTTGAAATCTGAACGTTTTGCATATATGCGTGATTTCTCCTTTCAGTTTCAAAGAAATAAAGGTTTCAATATTAAGAGGAAGAGAAATCAAATCTGCTGCCAGTTATACACAATTGATTGAATGCATCAGTTTCTTATGTTAATTGTTTACTCACGTGATTAAAGCAATGGGATAAATATATAGGGCTTTGAATATAACTGACGAGCTAAATCAGAGGAGATAAATCAATAGTTATCAATTATACAAGATGTCAGGGAATACGTTCACATTTCAAGCATTGATTTGGTAAATATTTGCTTTAAATCTTCGTATGAATTAAAGGAGAGATAAATGGGAATGAAAACATCAGTTTCTATATGATAAATGCTTATACGTGATTTAGTTTATACATTGATTTATAGGCAAACAAACGGCAAATAGTGATACAATGCAATATTCCCTTGGTCTTAAGAAACGGCAGAGGTGCTGATACAACTAGTGATTCAAGCAAATACATATAGATTTGTTTTAACTGTAGGTTGCGTGATTCATTTCCAGTTTTAATGCATGCGTGATATATCTTCCAAATATAAATGTTTGCACGTTATAAGAATTTTTTTTCAAAAGCATGCGTGCCTTATAAATTTCCAGATTTGATGAATATGGACTGTGTAATTTCCTTCCAGGATACTTTGCTTGAATTATATGTGTGATTAGGAACGGAAAATTTTATTTATTTATTTATTTATTTATTGCACAATAAAGGTGAAATAGAGAGATATACATGGGAATTGAGAAGTTGAAAAGATAGGCAAGGTTAAGTATGAATGCGTGATTTAAAACTGCCAATTGAAATCTAGATTTAATGCATGCGATAACTGCAATTTTTATGAGAAGCTTTGATTTCAAAATCTTATACTATTTAATGTAGGCGTGATTTTAGATTGATGATTTGCAGATAAAAGGATTTGTTTGAGGCGGAATCAAATGGACAAATGGGGAGAAAAGGGCAAGCAGCTTAAATGGTTTAAAGTATCAGTTTTATATATATAAATATGTAAATATGAATACGTGTGTGATGATTCATTTATATTTACATAAATTTTGATTTGTATTAAATATGTTTACAAATGTATTTGGACGTTCGCAGATACCATACTAGATCATAGGCAAAAACACAGGGGAAAAAAGAGGAAGCTGTAGAGATTTAAAGCTTTCAGTTACAAAAGTTATAAATATGTTTACGTGATATAAGATTTAGGCAGTTACACAACATATAAAGTTTGAAAATATGTAAATATGCATGCGTGATTTCAGCATGCTTTGATTCTCCTATGTTTGATTTAATAAACAAACTGGCCAGACTTAATGCAAAACTTTTTAAAAAGAAACGTACAAAATGAAAAGTTGCGTGATATAAGCCTGGATATAAAGTTTGTACGTAACTTTATGTTCTTTTTTTTTTTAGTTCAGTTTGCAAAAATTATAAGTTTTTGAATTTACTGGAAGGCCGAGAGATTTGCTTCAGTTTCTCTTTGAATAAATGCTTAAACGTGATTGAAGAAATAAACAAGGGAAGTTATCAATGCATGATTTTATTTCTGAGAAAAGGAAAGGCAAACTCATATTCAATTCAGTTTTGATTTACAAAAGGTTTAATTAAGGCATACGTTGATATGGGGAGAAATAAAGGTAAGTATACATCAGAGGATGAACGAAAGAGTTGATATGTATCGTATCAATTTAGGCATGCACAAATTTCTCCTTGGATTTTTGTCTCACACGTTACTTCCATGTTAAGTTTTTACTTCATTTTATTTATTTGATTTTAGTTTGAAAACAATAAATGGAATGGCAAGAATTTATGCAAAGCTTAGAAAAACGTATACAAATTTATTTAAAATCAGACTGTCAGTTAATGCAACGTAACGTTTGTTATAAAATCTCTGACTGATATTTTTCTCCAAAATTTTACGAAAACATGATTTTTACACTACGCTAAACAGACGCAGTCCAAAACATCAAAAAAATTCATAAAAATAACATTTTAAAAACACACGTTTTATTACGTCACTTATACCCTATAATTGACGCGTCCTTTAAACGCGAAATTTAACAGTTCAAAAATAGCTTAAATTTTCACAGTTATTATTTAATTTTATTGACATATACAAATTTTATAAAATATATCTCCAAATAAAATAATTAACTATTTTGATAAACACAATTTATATAAAATATATTTCAAAGTTAAATAATTAAAATAAAATAAATAGCTAAAACTAGGGATGTTACACTCTCCCCCACTTAAAAACTTTTCGTCCTCGAAAAGGAACGAAAGGAAAAGAATCAAAAGAGGATAAGCTAGACAAACAAGAATCTTAAACGAATAGTTCCGGATTTGAAACACGAAGAAGATCCTCCAGAATCGGTTCTACTCTTCAGTTTGACCGTCAGTCCATGGGTGATAAACGGTGCTTAGGTCTCGATGAGTAACAAAGGTTTCAAAGATTATTGAAAGATTCCTAAATAGGCTGGTAGAAGCAATAGCCTCCCCATTCTGTAGCAGATAGGGAAACCAAGGACACTTAAAAATAGTTCATAAACAAAATAAGATAATAAATTTGAAATCATAATGCTTTTGAGATTATAATACTTTGAAGGTCGTTAAAATTTATAGATATCATCATCTGGAAATCATATTACAAAAATCATAGCACTTTTTAAAATAATCTTCATTTATACCTTTTAAATTCAATGCCAAATAATACTCATTTCAAAGTTGAAATATTTTAAGGTTCATTTATTCAATTATAAAATTTTCAAAACATTTTATTTTTAAAAACAGCAGCACTTATAATATGTTACGGTAGATATAATAGTATTTTCCAATCAATTCATTATTCTACTTAACTCTTGATTTAGCAATAACCTAACACTTTATTTAAAATACCTATTTTATAATTAAGATATTCCTTTAATAAGTTACACTTGAAATTTCCATTTGAAAACCAAATTCTCAATTATCAAATTTTAGTGATATTAAAATACATCTTAATCATAATTATCCATTTTTCAAGACATGTCTATTTCCAAAACAAGGATAGAAATTCAAATTTGATGAACTCAAATCAAATAGAATCCAAGCTAGTTAAAATCAGAAGGTCCGATGATTAAATAACAGAATAAGGAACTGGGTAAGTCTATATAAATCGCGGACAACCTTGACCTGGTCAACCGTGACTTGAAGAGTCGGATCGATATGATTGGGTAAATCTATATTTGATCCGAAGAGATAGAGTTCGGAATAACCAAAGATACTGGCATATAAACCGAGGATAAATATAAATCTCTGGTGAATCAATGCTAATGGTAAAGGAGTTTCGCCCCTTTATTAGAATAATGGCGAGACCGCCAATTCACTATAAAGATCATCCGAAGTGGAGTTATGGGACACTCCAGAATCTAAAGTAGATGAAAGTGAGGGACACGGATGAACTTTGGAACCACAGGGAATGTTCCAAATTCGAAAAGGAAGAGGTTCAAGCTCGAATGAAGGTGATTCTATAAATCAATTTACCATACATTCTAAGTTTGCCTAGAGCCAAAGCTCTGATACCAGCTGTAACGACCCACTATTTTGTACCATTCGAATTCGACAATAATAGAACATGTCGAGCTGGAATAGTTCAAAATAATAGATTGTAGAATAAATTTGGCAAGAACTCGAAATATACAGTAAATAAATCGCAGAATCACATACACAGATATCAGAATCTCGCAGCGGAAATTAAAAATTTAGTGGTTCATGAAGCCACTGATACAACTTTACAAAATAGAACTTACATTGTCTATAATCCTCAATACAATGTTGGGACATAAATAGAGATAGAGTCTTCAAAGTCTTGAATTCCAGAAAAGATAAAGGCTGAAACAACTTCCAACAGCACGAATGATCTACTGAGTGTCCTAGCTACGGAGAAGAAACTGAAGCTGCAACTCAGGCTGACCCGAGCATACAATAAAACAAACACTCGAGTCAGGACATACATACTTATATGATGTAAGCTAAATCAAGTGTACTGTAATATATAGCAAGTAACTTAAAGGATGCTTGGGACCGCCCACCCTCTAAGGATCCGTCAAACTATTTACTATGTAATATATTGCGCTATTATAATAGTGTCTATTTATAAAATAAACATACTTTTTTCTTAGCATTAAGGGGTTACCCATATAGCCCTTAACACGTAATAGTCCCAGTAGTCCATCCAATATCATAGCCCCTCCTGATCGGGAAGCCACCAGAGGATACCACACGGGCTACGGGAGAAATCCAAACTCGTACAAGGCTCGATATGGTAGGTGACACGGCACAACTAGGCAATGCCAGGGTAGATATACCAATTACGCTTCCGGACCGATGGTAACGCGAAGCCGCAGCAACCGCCCACCTCGAACAACACTCCCAAATCAAGGGTGCACCCAAACAATCACATAAGCAATAGAATGGTATACGAAGAAGTGCGTTCGATCAGAGGAGCTACCTCATTAATCCGTCGATCGCTCCTGTTTTAGCCACCTTAAGCCAACTCACGGGAGTCGGGTCCACGTATATACCTTTCAAGAAACCGTCACCACCAACCTACTTCATTCTGGAATCTCCACCGCGTACACGGTTAGTCAAAGTGGTTTTCGGTATCGACAGAGAGTATGTCCATATCCGATCCCGGTCTCTTTGCCAACCAAACGTTATTATTACCCGTGGTTATTTAAAAGCAGTTTACACTTAAAACCAGAATAAACATTTCCATTTCAAAACTATAAATACGATATCATTTTAAAACCCAAAACAATATGATATCGTTATATTCAAATATAATTCTTTTCCAAAAACCATACTGCTTAAAATTTATAATATCTGGAAACCAAATATTTGAATTATATCTTCAAACATAGTATTTTGGAAATTTTACTTTAAAACCATAACTCCCAAACACAATGGTTTGGACATTCAACGGTATATAGAATAAATGGTTTAACTTTATGGTTACTTTGTAAAGAAGATAATTTACATAGCTTTACAAATATATTTCTTTATTTAAAGTTTTAACCCATAATTTAAATATCACTTTATGTTCCCAAAACCATTTCAATTTCTATATATATATCCAATTGGAGTATTACTATTCAAAACTAAGGTTGGGTTTTATTCTTTCAACAAATCAATATTTTATTATTTAGTCTTGAATATTCCCATAAATTCCAAAACTCCAAATTTTAGCCATTAAATATTTTCAAAATTTACTTAATACTAGAATATTCATCTTAAATTTATTAAGGAAAATCCAGTTATAAATATCATATCTTAAGATTTTCCAAAACTTAAACATAAAATAAAATTTATCAGATTCCATAAATTTTAAAGCAATCAAATTCTAGATTCCATAGCACTTAGGAAATGCTACATAAGGTTATGGGTAAAACTAGTCCAATTTCAAAAGACAGCATTTAAATGTTGTAGTAGATTGTTTAACTTAATAAATATTTTCAAATATAACTTATTTATTTATATATATATTTCTTAACTAAAATCTTATTCTTTCAAAATCCAGAATTTCCAAAATAAGTTATATTCCAAAATTTTATTCAAATATTTATTTATTTATTTATTAACATTTATAAGTTATTCAAAAATCAAATAAAATTCTTTAAAGATATTAAATCAAATATTTAACTTCCAAAATAATTTTAAATATCTCAGAAAATATTATAAGAACCACGGGCCTGTATATAGTTTTCTAGCCTAGGTCAAGTGATACGGATGTATATCATTTCAACCCGTAATTTACAAAACCCCGGGTTCTATCATTTCAAACCCGCAATCCCAAGTTATCAGTTAAGCAGTTAACAGAATAGTTTAACAATAATCATCATTTAGGCCTATCATTTCAGCCCATAACAATCTAAATTAACAGGGAACTTGCAGTGGTGATTTAAGCAGTAAATAAACAATAATATAATATAACTGCAGAAATAATACAACAGATAATAACTGATGAGGTGTCAATTTAAATGGGGTTCATCATTTTATATTACACTACAGACAGATAATAGTGACATAAAATTTTACACATACACTTGCAATAATTTACGAAATATAAATACGTATGTCTGGTGAGAAATACTCACCTGAAAGTTGCAGAAAATTTGAATTCAAAACGACGATTCACCGGTAAAGACCGACAGAAAATAACGATCAAATTTCTTCTGATGTCGCCTAGATTCAAATCTAGAACAAATTCAAATATTTTGAAACGCGACTTTAGAATGTATGGTCAAGAAAGGATTAAAATAGAACGGAAATTGTTTTGACTTGCTCGACCACTCCACCGTATAATGTGACCTAAATATACCCAAACGTGAACCGTGCTAACACAAAAATTACGACAAAATTTCCTAAAACAAAAACGGAAAAATGTTGAATACGCATACACGTGCACACTTGCATTCCTATGTATTATGAAAATGTTGTTGCTTAAATTTTCCTCAAACTTAGAGTCACTTTTTCAAATCCAGCTACTATCTTACATTTTAAACTTAATTTGCATCATTGCTTTATGACTTCATCCATCTTCAATCTAAACTTTCCAGGCTTAAAAACTGTACAGACACACCTCATCCTATCTTCAACTATTACTAGCATCCCCAAACTCCAGCCTTTTACTAAACACTCAGGTTAGATGAATTCACTCACAAGGCTTGGTCATCATATCCAAAGCAAGTTTTTACTGATCCATTCGTGCACCGTGTGATACACAGATATGCACAGCCTATGAATTTTATAAATGCAGACTACCACTCAACTACGTTTTTCTTAATTCACTCATATATGCCTCTATGCTCTTTTCTTCTTCTATCCTCTTTTGCAATGACTTACCCAAACTAGAACCCAAACCTGGTCTAAGTTTACAAATACAGTTTGTCTGAAAGGAGAAAAATGAGCAAATTCCTTATTATACCCCTAGTCGAACCCATGATTTTGAAATCAAAAGAAAACTCAGGTTAATGAGATGTTTGATAGAACTTGGTTTTACATATGTAAAAATTTTTTTCAAAGTAACCTCTCAGTTCTATAAAGTTAGTACCTCTGACTTAATTATGTATACTAAAAAAAAAGAAAAAAAAAAGAAAACTCTATAAACCCAGATCCATATGTTGTTCAAGGCATATGATAAGATTCTTAGAGAAAACAAAGTGGATAAATGGTAGTGTGGCCGAGCAAGGCAGAGATAAAACAAAATTTTCGAGGAAGAGGAAATATCTGAACAAAGAAAAGAAAATGACATAGACCATTTACCTGATAAGAGTTCGAGCCCGAGAAGAACAGACAAGAGAGAATGAAACTAAAGAAGATAAAGCAAAGTATATATAGATGGATTTTGCGAAATAGTCAGATATGAAACGTACGAGTATTAATGTAAGCGTTGATCTCTCCTACCACTCCTCTGTTAGAACGTTATGAGCGTGATTTACTGATCAGTTTGCAAAAGGATAAATCTTCGAAATATACAGGGGAAGCCAAGAGTTTCACAACGTATAAAGCTTGATGATAATTTAATGCCAGATTAATTTCCTGCGTGATTTGAGCTCATACCAGAGAACTGGTATCTTGGCAGGTATACATTGTTATAACTTCAAATTTATGTGATGTGTGATTAAATGATAAAACGGCAAGGCACATAAATTTGAACTGATGCGCATTTGAAGGGTGCTTGATTTATATTTTTTTTCTTTCCAGATGATATGTGTGATTTTAAACTGCTCATTATGAATATATTTTGATTTCACAATATGTTCCAATTAAACAGTTGCATGGTTAAAGCAAACATGCTTTGAAGTAGTTGCAGAGATTTATGGGGAAAATGGCAAGAATAGAAACGGAGCATTGCTTTGAAATCTGAACGTTTTGCATATATGCGTGATTTCTCCTTTCAGTTTCAAAGAAATAAAGGTTTCAATATTAAGAGGAAGAGAAATCAAATCTGCTGCCAGTTATACACAATTGATTGAATGCATCAGTTTCTTATGTTAATTGTTTACTCACGTGATTAAAGCAATGGGATAAATATATAGGGCTTTGAATATAACTGACGAGCTAAATCAGAGGAGATAAATCAATAGTTATCAATTATACAAGATGTCAGGGAATACGTTCACATTTCAAGCATTGATTTGGTAAATATTTGCTTTAAATCTTCGTATGAATTAAAGGAGAGATAAATGGGAATGAAAACATCAGTTTCTATATGATAAATGCTTATACGTGATTTAGTTTATACATTGATTTATAGGCAAACAAACGGCAAATAGTGATACAATGCAATATTCCCTTGGTCTTAAGAAACGGCAGAGGTGCTGATACAACTAGTGATTCAAGCAAATACATATAGATTTGTTTTAACTGTAGGTTGCGTGATTCATTTCCAGTTTTAATGCATGCGTGATATATCTTCCAAATATAAATGTTTGCACGTTATAAGAATTTTTTTTCAAAAGCATGCGTGCCTTATAAATTTCCAGATTTGATGAATATGGACTGTGTAATTTCCTTCCAGGATACTTTGCTTGAATTATATGTGTGATTAGGAACGGAAAATTTTATTTATTTATTTATTTATTTATTGCACAATAAAGGTGAAATAGAGAGATATACATGGGAATTGAGAAGTTGAAAAGATAGGCAAGGTTAAGTATGAATGCGTGATTTAAAACTGCCAATTGAAATCTAGATTTAATGCATGCGATAACTGCAATTTTTATGAGAAGCTTTGATTTCAAAATCTTATACTATTTAATGTAGGCGTGATTTTAGATTGATGATTTGCAGATAAAAGGATTTGTTTGAGGCGGAATCAAATGGACAAATGGGGAGAAAAGGGCAAGCAGCTTAAATGGTTTAAAGTATCAGTTTTATATATATAAATATGTAAATATGAATACGTGTGTGATGATTCATTTATATTTACATAAATTTTGATTTGTATTAAATATGTTTACAAATGTATTTGGACGTTCGCAGATACCATACTAGATCATAGGCAAAAACACAGGGGAAAAAAGAGGAAGCTGTAGAGATTTAAAGCTTTCAGTTACAAAAGTTATAAATATGTTTACGTGATATAAGATTTAGGCAGTTACACAACATATAAAGTTTGAAAATATGTAAATATGCATGCGTGATTTCAGCATGCTTTGATTCTCCTATGTTTGATTTAATAAACAAACTGGCCAGACTTAATGCAAAACTTTTTAAAAAGAAACGTACAAAATGAAAAGTTGCGTGATATAAGCCTGGATATAAAGTTTGTACGTAACTTTATGTTCTTTTTTTTTTTAGTTCAGTTTGCAAAAATTATAAGTTTTTGAATTTACTGGAAGGCCGAGAGATTTGCTTCAGTTTCTCTTTGAATAAATGCTTAAACGTGATTGAAGAAATAAACAAGGGAAGTTATCAATGCATGATTTTATTTCTGAGAAAAGGAAAGGCAAACTCATATTCAATTCAGTTTTGATTTACAAAAGGTTTAATTAAGGCATACGTTGATATGGGGAGAAATAAAGGTAAGTATACATCAGAGGATGAACGAAAGAGTTGATATGTATCGTATCAATTTAGGCATGCACAAATTTCTCCTTGGATTTTTGTCTCACACGTTACTTCCATGTTAAGTTTTTACTTCATTTTATTTATTTGATTTTAGTTTGAAAACAATAAATGGAATGGCAAGAATTTATGCAAAGCTTAGAAAAACGTATACAAATTTATTTAAAATCAGACTGTCAGTTAATGCAACGTAACGTTTGTTATAAAATCTCTGACTGATATTTTTCTCCAAAATTTTACGAAAACATGATTTTTACACTACGCTAAACAGACGCAGTCCAAAACATCAAAAAAATTCATAAAAATAACATTTTAAAAACACACGTTTTATTACGTCACTTATACCCTATAATTGACGCGTCCTTTAAACGCGAAATTTAACAGTTCAAAAATAGCTTAAATTTTCACAGTTATTATTTAATTTTATTGACATATACAAATTTTATAAAATATATCTCCAAATAAAATAATTAACTATTTTGATAAACACAATTTATATAAAATATATTTCAAAGTTAAATAATTAAAATAAAATAAATAGCTAAAACTAGGGATGTTACATAATTATATATGGATTTTAAAAGAAATAAACATAAATTATGATTAAGTAAAAGAATAGAAAGACTTAATTGGGAACTTAGAATAAATAAGCAATGACAGCAAAGATAAATATAAAAAGATTATTTTAGATTTCTATTAAATTAATAAGCAAATAGAACAAAAGATACTTATTTAATAAACTTAAGACTTAAATTAAGTTAATAAGCAAGAAGTAGAAATACCAATAGCATTTCCTATTAGATCAATGGAAATCTCACAATAGGCAGAAGCGAGACGAGGGCAAGAATATGCAAATTATGGTAAATAAGTAGCCAACAGAACAAGAAAAGTAAACTAAACGCAAATTAAAAGATTAGAATTAGGGTCTAATAAAAGAATTGAGATATGTTTGGAGTAGTCCAAAGGATGAAGCGCCTAACAAAGCAGTTCATCACGGATTTTGCAAATGGAGAAGCACATACAACTTAGTATTTTTGGGCTTCAAGAAAGTACGAGACTTCAGCGGGACGTGAGGATACTCTACGATGCTCCTTTGGGTAGGACTAACGAAGCTGCACCTCTTGAGGCAGGTCTGTAGGTGTTCCATCAAGAGAGTATGCCTTGACTACATTTGCATTGTAGGCCTAACGAAGCAGACCTTTGTAGGCAGTCAGAAGGGCTTGGTACTCGGAGTGGGGTATTCGTATGTCCAATACTTGTAAGTAAGTTTAATGATAGTCGCATGCGGATATCGGCCGGCATCAAGACCAAGAGCGATTTTAGGAAAGACCAGAATTAAACCAATAGACCAATGATACTTTCACTATCAAGATATTGGATGGGGGGCACCGCCAATTGGATGTTAGATTGTTTGTAGTAGGGCACTACCACTTAACTCTTTAGAGGTCTTTTGATTTGGTTGAGGGGTGGCTGTTGGGGCCAGAGCCACGACCAGAAAAGAGACAGACCAACTAGAATATCTGTGTTGTAGGTCTAACGAAGCAGTCCTTCACATGTATAGAAAATCTCCGACTGTATTCTGTACAAGGTAGACTTTGTTGGCGGGATTAAGATAGTAGACAGAATGATTATATTGTCCTCAATGTATGCACTGGGTGGTACGTTGTGGATATCCGAGCACTGGCATAGACTAGTGCGGACGCGATTTACGTTTTCATAGTAAGTAGTGGAGCATCTATATTGTAGGCCTTACGAAGCAGTCCTTTACAGATATTGTTATGGAACACTCTCCAAGAAAGGCGATAGATCCCTTTTAGATGAGGATACGGTAGGTACCATGGGTGGTACCTAGGACCAATATGGTCATTGGGCATATAGCTACATATATGTATATATTAGTTATTAGGTTTTAATCTACCATGGAGTAGATGGGCATGGTTCACGAACAGAGGCGAGAGTATTGTAACCTAATGAACCTAATATAAGAGTAAATAGAAATAAAAAGATATATGTAGAATTAAACCTAGAAGTATATAATTTATTCATTCATCAGAACTTTTATTCTGACCTCTCCTCATAACATCCTACAGGTTAGGTAGATGGCAAAGACTTCTCAGCTTTATGACACTTGCTTAGAAAGTGTTATTATTTGGGTGAGTGTTTACTTACTATTATATTTTAGTCAATCCCGTTGTAAGATAAATTATTGAGCTCTGATGTATTTGTCTTTGCCTAGTTGAAAGATAGCACCCAACTCGGGCTACAGTGGGCTTGGGTTTTAGTATTTTTGTGAAATTTTCAAACTATTGGAATTAGGGTTGTTACATTTGGCATTAGAGCCTAGGTTTTGGATTCCTAGGTAGATAGTGAGTGAACATATTTGTATTTTTGAATAAAATATAAATATATTATGTACTAAAATCCAAATAGTTCCTAACCATAGATTTTAACATATGGAAAGTTTTTAGAAGTATATTTATGCATGGTTTGCTAGTTGGGTTTGGGATGACCTAAGTATGTAAAGCCCTTTATTATTACCGAATTATAGCATACAAATAAACCATGTTTTGAAAGAAGATTGGTATCCATATGTTATAGAAAGTGGAGAAGCTCCCTAGGGAGAGTGTTTTCATTTTAAAAGAAGTAAGTGGTTTTAGTAAGAAGAAAATCCCCTTTATGTCTAGCCCAATAAAATGAAACTTTTGAAATTGAAAAGTTGAAAAATATAATTGTCAATATATTTGAGGAAGTAAATATTGGGTTTTTGAGAAAAAAGTGGTATGAAATTTAAATTGGTTTTATATGATGTAAATTTTGTTAAAAGTGAAATTATTTTTGAAGAATTATAGAGCATGTATAGCTCGCTAGTTTCTTATAGGTGAACAAAGATTTTAAATATAAAAGCCTAGAGTGTGTTAAGTATCAAAAACATAGGTTACAAAAAGGATTACTGTTCTAACTTTTAAATCAACTAAAAATGAGACCTTTGCTTCGTTTAAAATAACAGATAATCATCCATTTTCTTTTATTGAAATAGACAACGCAAACTATGGGGAATAACATTTGTACTTTACACATCCCTTTCATTTTTGGTATATTCCTTATTATTTCAAATGGTGAACTTTTATACATTTGTGGAATTGGATAATTTACGAAAATACAGAGAAAGAGATACAACTAAATTGTACCCCGCTCCCAATAAATTAAAACATCTAAATTCACATCCCAAGTCAAATTTGGGCAAACTAAACTAATACCAACATTTTACAACCCAACTGTAAATTTGAAATAAACTTCACAACTTTATCAATATTCAACTTTAACAAATTTAGGGACTAATTTCTAAGTTTTCAGATTATGCTGTAAATATCATTCATATTCCAATTACATATCTTATAGAATATGTAGATGATATTCTTATACGTTCGCTTCAGGCCTACAACTCATCAGATGTTATATAGGCATAGTAATTAAATAAAATTCAATGGTATAAATTTTAATGTTATAAATAAATTATATAATTTCTCACTCACCTTTCAAGCTTTCTAAATCTCCAAGTCTGAATTCATCCCTTTAACTTGACTTCTTTTCCTTTCCTTCAAAAAGAATATAATATAAATTTAAACATACCATTAGAATTACAAATCTGAGAAGATATTTGAGATTAAGAGGAATGTATATTTTAATTATGAAATTTACCTTTTTCTGCAATATCGATTCGCTTCCCCTCTTCAATTTTTTGCCTTTCTCCCATTATATATACATATAATATAATATTTTATAATTTTAATAGAAATAGCAGAGAAATAAAATGGTAGTGCTTTGTTGTTTTGATCAAAAATTATAAGAAGAGAAGTGAGGGGTTAAACATGTATTTATAGGCGCTCGAATCAATTATATCCGTTAGATTTTTAAAATCAAAAAATCCGAGCCGTTCATCCAAGGTTTAACTCTAGCCGCTACCTTCATCACCTGTCGACCGCTCCCTATAAGCAGTTAATTGCTAGCAATCGACTACCCAAGTAAGGGGTCGATTGGTGGGGTCCACGCTATTAATATTTTTAGTTTCCTTTTTCTCATTTTAAATTATTTCCTCTTTGAATATTTCAAGCACTAATAGTTTCTTCATTTGAGCTCCGATTGCAAAACTCCAAATATGAAAGTTGCTCAGAAAACCCCCACGAACATAATAATGCTAGTTTCGTGGTCAAATTCTGAAATTTTCTCAAATTCCTTTTTTGAGTCTTATTGATTGTATATTATTTACCACTAGTTTTGCGGGGTGTTACAAAGACAGCTACTACTCTTTCTAGCCAGGCACCAAAGCGTCCAAGCCGACCTAGGTTTAGAACTGCAAGGCCAAGATGAAGAAGAAATCCTCTATCCCCAACCGGCCTATTAGCGTAACAACGATGGTCTATCACTATTGAAAAGCCATGGCCAGCAGGCACAAGCCCAAGCCAAGCCAAGATCTGCCTCGAAAGGATGTTCCATATGATTGTTTGAAATACTATCAACAAGTGGCAGTTCAGCACCGAGAAAGCTTTCACATTTCTTAAGATGCCAAACAAGTTTGATGAAAGGACATACACACAAAGAAGTTTGGAAAGGAAATATATAATGAAGCTAATTTCTTATTATCAATGAAGAAGCGCAAAAGATTCATAGGCTATGAATAATTTTTGTTTGGAAAGATTTTGCGAGTACGAGAAAGATGAGAAGGGGTACTTATATACCCACGCCTTAAATCATGTGCATTGTTTCGAAAGGAAAAAAGAATCACAACCATTAAGAAGAGATTGAGATAATGCCAACTTATGCATATAGGAGATGCAACACAGCTCTGCAACATTTGGAAAAACGAACCGTCACAACCAATAGCACGAAGCCATATGGAAAGCACATTAATTGCTTTGTAGGGCCGTCAATTGGTAGGATTTTCATCATTTGACAAGGCTATACCCGCTCGTGGATATGGACTTGGGAGAAAAATGTTGCTCAATTTTTTCGCAAGTAATTAGTAGGTCAGTTTAAAGTAGTCTAACCTAGTCAAAACCTGCTCAACTACTTTACAACTAGCCAGTATAAGCCAACCTAAGTCCATGATGGTCTCAAGCCATCCCTTATATCCAGCAAGGCACCATTATGAGGGATGATCGCCTCATCTTTAAGCGCCTATCACATGTAAGAAAGATTTGGGCCTGACCCATCATCATGACTATTGACTTTCCTATGTCAATCTACTTCCAGCACAATTCTAGGTCAGCATGTTAGCCCGACGTCGCTCTAATCGATGGCCGGCACCTCTGTAAAGACCCGAAATTTTGAAGGCTTTATATTTAAATATCGTAATTATTTAACTAATTGAATCTTGGATTTAATGTAATAAAATTGACTTAATAAGCTTATTAAAATTCTTTTTAAATAATATGTGAAATTATCATTTCGTTGGACAGTCTTGGATTTTGATGAAATCAGTGTTGTTTAATCCGGAATAATGAGTTGTTATAGGCCGATGAGTTTCGTGACGATCGAATGTGATGTATGGTTGTGCGAGCTCGATTATTTAAGGGGATTAAAATATAATATATATTTTCCTATATAAGAACCTCAACACTTAAATCCTCTTCATTTTTCCTTCTCAAAATCAGCTGCCACCATTTTCTCCATTCAATTAATTAAATCTAAAGCCAAAGGCCATAAAATTCAATGATTTCGAATTTGTTGAAATCATGTGAGTGTGTGCTTCAAATCTATGTAAGGTTTGTCGGGTGTGGTGACTGTTAGTGATGTTCGAGTTTTAATGGCCAAACTAAGGTTGAGGTAGGGAGGTGATGAAGGAGGATTTAGGTGAATTGGAGGACTTGGTTGGTTTCTCTTGGCGGCAAGCTTTTTCCAGCATCAGCTAAATCGAGTCCGATCATGCCTGGCAGATCACGACTTTTCATTTGTCTCATACTGGGGTTGGGGCCATGATTTAACAGGGGATATCATAGAGGAAATAGATGGCACGGTTGAGCTCGTGGTGGTGTAAGGAGTGTTTTGGCAAAGGTTAGTGGTGCTTTGGTGTGGCAAGGCAAATCATGACCTGGGGATGGTCGAATTAGGGCAACGATCAAAATTTTGAAGAGTTGATCTAGCTTCAGGTAGTTGCATAAGGGAAATTGCATTTGAGCAGAGAGATGTGATGGCACTGTCCCTTCATCGAATGTTGGACCGGATAGGGAGATTGGGGAAAGGAGCGTGCACGGCTTAGGTGTGTATCATCTTGCATGTATAGGAAGTGTATTAAGAAGGGTGAAGATGGATTTGGTGGGCAAGTGAAGGCATTAGTGATTAAAGTAAATTAACTAATTAAGTTTTATTCTCAATTTCTTATGAAATCGATAACTTATGCATAGAAAGTCCAATCCAGACGTCATTTTAGCCGTTGCACTCGTAGTTAGATTCTCAACGCCTTGGATTGGTTTAGGCTTGGGTGAGTGTAACGATCCGTTTTTTCACAACTTCGAAAGTAAGATATTTTATTAATTTTAAAATTAAAAAGGTTTAGAACTCAAGTAAATATGTTGTAAATAATGAATAAGGATGGAAAAATTATTTATCTTATACTTAATAATGGAAAAATAAAGATTTTGATTTTCATCACAAAATGGCCAAAAGTTAAGTTTTGTTAAAAATGAATAAATGCTTGAATAAATAGTTTTAAATATTTATTTGAAAGGTAAAATTATATCAAAATCACTTAATAATGATAATATAAATATGATAAAGGTTTGGAAAATACACCTATGATCATTTTACAAAAATATTTTAACTTTGTTACATTTGTCAATTGCAACGTCGTATTTCAATAAATTGATATTAGCACTAATGATATCGGGTTTTAACCAAAATAGACTTGTTTTTATTTATTAAATGTAATAGGAAATTCATTTTCTAAGTTTGTTTACATAAATGAATGGTAAAACGGAAACGTTAAATTTTGACTATAAAATATGTCAATAAAAACATTGTTTTTGACTAAAATAAGTTGTCGCTACATTGTTGCAACATGATATGTTGCCTAATACACATATATACATATGTACACATTTACAATGTATGAATACATATACATTTACCATATAAAACAAGGATTCATTTTGATTTAAATTAAGTTTAATAAAAACATGATTCGACAATTTTAAATTTAAATAAAACTTTACAAACATCATCATATCATTTATATCATATCTCCTTAATGGATGTTATGTGTTTACATGGAAACGATGCAAATTTATATCTTTAAATATTAGTAAGTAACATCTCTTATTACTAAACATATACACTTCTTATAACATCATTCCTAGCATTAAATGCACATCCTAATATGTTAATAAGTGTTATGCAAATCAAATCAAGAAAAAAGTCTTCTTTTTAAAATACAAATTTAAGAGAAAAAAGTAATCATTCTATAAATACACATCACATTAATGTGCTATCATATCCTTCCGTAAATACATGTACTTAAGGGTTTAATCAAGGATTTAAAAATGGAAATAAAATACAAAAGTAGAGAAGGCTAAAATGGTTATTAGCTAAGGAAGCTTCATGTATAAATAGAGGTCATAACCTTCACTTCCTCACAACAATTCACTTCCCACTTCTACCATTTTTTCACTTCCTTAAAGCTCTTCTCCTTTATTATCTTCCTCCACCTCCAACAACCCTCCGTCCAAACCCACACTCGAACCCTACCATTACACACACCCCCCCTACATGGTCAAGTACCCTTCCACCAACCCATACCCACCCCCCTAGCCTCACACCTGAGCCGTACCCTCCTCCCTAGGCCACACACCTCCCTAGCATAGCATACACCCCCTCTCAAAGCTCACACACACAAAAAATAAGGAAAATAAACAAAGGATATAGTTCGCGACATTTGCAGAGGAGCACGTTAGTTCATAGAAAAGTTTGATGTTGTGGAAATGAAGGCGAGAACCGCTTTTTAAATCATGTTTTGTTATGTTATAATAATCATGATTATCCCGTTTATACGTTATGTTAATTGCCACCATTGATAATATGGACGTTTGGCTGAAATGAATGTTTGAACGCGTTGGTTGGATAGTTGAGTTGTGATAATATACTTAATAAATGTTAATCACTATGCTATGGAAATGGATGTTATGTTATTGATGAATATTGAAAGTGATTATGCTCATTTGTGATTAAGTAATCCCCTTTGTTATAAGTGACCAGTTTTATAAATATGGTATACATTGGAATTATTAAGCCATATTTGCATAGTGAAATTGAAATCAAAAATTGAAATTGAAATCGGTTTTGAATTGAAATTGGTTTTGAAATTGGTTTTGAAATCGAAATCGAAATTAAAGTCGAAATCGAAATTACATTTGAAACTGGGTTTGAAATTGATTCTAATTTAAGATTAGAATTGATTTTAATTTAAGATTTATAAGCAGTCGCATAATATATTCACCAAAATAAATAATATTCATACGACCTTGGTTGAATGACAAAAATTCGTCTAGAATGAGTTTTGGCCAATTTACTTCAACTTCTCCCCAAATAGCATATAATGCTTTGCAGTTGTTTGGATAGACAAGCTCATACGAGCCAGTACGAGTTAGAATTGTGTGCATTAAAGCTCTATGCTTTATTCTGGCAGTAGGTCGTAATGCAACAGACTTAAGCTCGGTCATGTCATCTTCTAGGAATCGATGACTTACTTCATCTCTCTCGCCTATGACAGCATTTAATTCTTGTAACTCAACACCTCTTGCCGGAGTATGAAGAATATGATCGATTCTATCTAAAGAGAGAAACACTTGTTACCCACATACCAAACTCCAAACGCAATTGTCATGATTGCATGGGTTTTGATGGCCTAAATTCAAGTTCGCATAGAAAAGTTTAACCAATGTATGATTTATCTTGATATTGTTTTGATTATGATCTAAAAGTGATTCTAGATGGCTTCTTCTTACTAATTCTTGAATCCTATATGACGTAAAATCAAGAAAGACAACAAAAGAACCTTCAAAGAATCAAGCTTCTTTCATCTTATTCCATCGTTGAACTGCAGTTGCATCGTATAGCCATTGAGCGATTTGTGAATCAATTGGCTCGGAGGAAGAATAAGCATGCTTAGATCTCTTTGTTTGACGAGCGACCATTTGAATTTATCAAAGAATTGAATAAATTTGGAAAAAATTTGGAAATAGGATTTTTGAATTATATCAAATGGAGGTAAAAGTAAAAAGTAAAAGAAGAAGTAGAGGGTTTTAGAGTTAAGAAATTGGTAAATAAGTGTAAAGGTACGTTTCAGATGTGAATTCAGTCGACTGAACGATTGTGGTCAGTCGACTGAACGATTGTGGTCAGTCGACTAAACCACTATCTCGAGAGTTCTATTCCAGAATTAGTCGACTGGTGTAGTCAACTGAATAAACAAATATGCTCTCTGTTTTATCATTCAATCGACTGGTTGCATTCGATCAGTCGACTGAATAGTGTATGAGAACATACAGTATGCAGTTTCAGTCGACTGATCGAATTTTTTCAGTCGACTGAATGAGTCTTTCAACATATTCAGTCATATTTGAAACACAAACAAGTAATATATTATATATATAAACAAAATGTATATAATATAAGATTAAAGAACAATTGTAAAAAATAGACAAAAAACTTATTTGGAAGAGGAAGTTGATGGAGACTTGGAGTTTGTCGGTTCATCCTTTGTCTTCTTTACATATGGTTGTAGTGGTGACTAACGGTTTCCATATTCCCTTGAGTTTGGAGAGACAGGCGTAGGTTGAGGTGACCTATCCCGTGGATTTCGAGTTGACAATAGTGTAGGTTGATGAGCCGAAGAGGAAGATGAACCGTAGAACTTCCATCCAATCTGCTCGAGAAAACTCAGACGTCTAGAATTCATTTTCTGTTCATAATATATTTCACGCTGAAGCGCTATCGATTCCCTCCGGTAATGATGAAGATCATCAATTTTTTGTTTGGTTTGAGGAGAACCAAAAAATAGGAACCATCTAGCTTTCTTTTTCTCAGGTGTATAACCCGTTCGATAATTTGATGGTCTTGCAGGTTTATGGGTAGGAGTAGGTGTAGGTAGATTTGACGATGCAGATGATAGAGTTTAAAAGTTGATAGATGAGTAGGATGATCCATCTAATGAATTATGTGATGAAGACATTTTGATTTTGAAAGAAAGTTTTTAGAAGTTTATGTAGTGGAGAAAGAAACAAATGTGTTTGAGACATAAATTCTTTTGAAGGAGAAAGGAGAGCTGAGAACTGAATTACATAGGAGGCAATGCAGTTAAAAAATGATGGTTGAACTTGCAGATGGAAAAGTGAGGAAGAGAATGAACCAAAAAGTTTGTGGCTGAAATTTTATCTTTAAAAAACAGAAAATATAAAGAAACAGATGTATAAGGTGTAGATGTGAAATATTGAATGGCCAGGTGGTAAAGGCATAGACTTATCAAACCCCAAGGTGCAGAGTTCGAGTACCAAATTTTTATTTTATTTTATTTTAAATTAATTAGTAATTTTTATAATTCTTTTGAGGAAAATATACCTAGTTCTTTTCTTAATCTTATAAAACAATTTTCATTGAGAGGTTTAGTGGAAATGTCAGCTAATTGATTTTCAAAATTTACAAACTCTAAATTTATTATATCCTTTTCAATATTATACCGAAGAAAATAATAACGAATGTCAATATGTTTACTTCGTGAGTAATTGACAGGATTTTTAGATAAATATATTGCACTAGCGTTATTACGATATATTATAGACTTATTTAATTTTATATCAAAATCTTGTAATGTTTGTTGCATGTAGATTACTTGAGCACATGTTAAAGCTGCAGATATATACTCTGCTTCACATGCCGATAGTGAAACACAATTTGGTTTCTTACTAAACTAAGATACTAAGGATCGTCCAATGAAATGACAAGTTCCACTTGTACTTTTCTATCTGTCCGACTTCCTCCAAAATCAGCATCACTATATGATACTAATTCAAAAGGATATTCTTTTGGATAAAATAACCCTAAATCTTTGGTTTTATCAAGATAATGAATTATACGTTTAACTTCTCGCATATGTGATTCTTTAGGATTTGCTTGAAATCGAGCATATAAATAAACACTCGTCATAATGTCAGGTCGACTAGCAGTTAAGTAAAGTAGTGATCCAATCATACTACGATATAGTTTTTGGTCAACATTCTTGCCATTTTCATCTTTTTCAAGATGTATAGTTGTACTCATAGGAGTTGGTTTGGCAGACCTGTTTTCCATACCGAATCGTTTAATTAGATTATTACAATACTTTTCTTGATTAAGAAAAATGCCATTTTGCATTTGTTTGATTTGTAATCCGAGAAAATATGATAGTTCTCTCATATGTGACATTTCAAATTCATTTTTCATGATAGTCGAAAATTCCTGACATAATTGTTCATTTGTTGAACTAAAAATAATACCATCAACATATATTCAAATAATTAAAATATCTTGTTTAGTTTTCTTAATAAATAATGTTTGATCAAATTTCCCAATCTCAAAACCAGATTCCAATAAATAGCTTTTAAGTCGATCATACCAAGCACGAGGTGCTTGTTTCAAACCATATAAAGCTTTCTTAAGTTTATAAACGTGATCTGGAAATTTCTCATGAGTAAACAGAGGAGGTTGTTCAACATAAACATTTTCTTTTATAAAACCATTTAAAAAAGCACTTTCAACATCCATTTGATATAATTTAAAGTTATGAAAACATGCAAAAGCCAGTAGAATACGTATAGCTTCTAGTCTTGCAACTGGAGCAAACGTTTCTTCATAGTCTATTCCCTCTTTCTTGATTATAACCTTGTGCTACTTATCTTGCTTTATTTCTAGTAATGTTACCTTGTTCATCAGCTTTTTTTTTTTTGAAAACCCATTTTGTACTGATGAATGATTGATCACTTGGTCTAGGAACAAATTCCCAAACTTCGTTTCTTTCAAATTGATTTAGCTCTTCTTGCATAGCTATAATCCAATAATCATCAGTTGAGGCTTCCTTAATATTTTTAGGTTCTATATTAGAGAGAAAAGCTATATGGCCCATTTGATTTAATTGATGTCTTTTTCTTACATTTGAATTTACTTCTCCAATTATATTTTGAACAGGGTGATCTCTAAGAATTCTTGGAGAAGATCTTACTATGTTATCATTATTATAGTATTTACATTTTCTAAAGAAACATCAGAATTATTATTTTGAAGAATAATACCATCATCTTCTGAATTATTTGTCAGAATTATATTTGTATTATTTTCCAAATTTGTAAATTTAGAAGAAGTTTTTACATTTTCATCGAATGAAACATGAAGTGTTTCTTCGATTATTTTTGTTCTTGTATTAAAAAATCGATAAGCCTTGCTTCTTTCCGAATATCCTATGAATATACCTTCATCAGATTTTGGATCAAATTTTCCAAGCTGATCTTTAGTGTTAAGTATGAAACATTTTGAACCAAAAACTTTAAAATATGAAATATTTGGTTTTCTACTATTTAAAAGTTCATAAGGAGTATGTTTTGTTAATGGTCGAATAGAAACACGATTCAAAACATATCAAGCAGTTGCAACAGCTTCTGCCCAGAAATGCTTAGGTAAAGTGCTTCCATTTAATAAAGTTCGTGCACATTCTTTTAATGTTCTGTTTTTTCTTTCTACAACTCCATTTTTTTGTGGTGTTCTAGAAAAGGAGAAATTATGATTAATTCCTTTCTTGTTACAAAAATGTTTGAAAGCTTCATTTTCAAATTCATCTCCATGATCACTTCTAATGTTTTTAACTTTAAAATTCTTTTAAAAAAATTGAAATTTTAAAAAGTATCACTTTTATATTTCATAAAAATGGTCCATGTATATCATGAAAAATCATCTATAATAACAAACACATATCTATTGTGATTAATAGATTGAACTTGAGCAGGTCCGAAAATGTCCATATGTAATAATTCAAGTGGTTGTGTTGTAGATATGATTTTCTTAGATTTAAAAGAAGATTTTGTTAATTTTCCTAATTGACATGCATCACAGATATTATCGATTTTAAATCTCATATCAAGTATTCCTTTAACAAGTTTATTTTTAGCTAATTTATTAATAGTACTGATGTTTATGTGACAAAATCTTTTGTGCCATAGCCAAGAATCATTTTCTGTAGCTACTTAACAAATATTTGTGTTGTAATTTATATTCATATTTAAAATATAGATATTTTTATCTCTTATACCATCAAAAATTAAATTTTGATTTTTATCATAAATATTACATTTATTTTCTAAAAAAGATATATTAAAACCTTTATCACATAACTGACTTATACTCAATAAATTATGTTTTAAGTTTTTAACTAATAGAACATCAGTAATGAGAGTTGAGTTAGAGATACCATTATTGCTCACATCGCCTATGCCGATGACATAACCTTTCGGATTATCTCCAAAAGTGACCGATCCTCCATTTGAGTAGACTGTGTTTGTTAACATGTCTTTATCACCAGTCATGTGTTTGAGCAACCACTGTCTAGAAACCATTTTCTTCTCTTTTTAAGTGGTACCTGCAAAAAATAAAGAATAAGATGGTACCCACTTTTCTTTTTAGGGTCCTAAGAGTTAGGTCTTAGGAAACCAAATCCAAGAAGGTTCAGAATTCCCTTTAAAAGTATAATTCTTATTTTTATGAACAGTTTCCATTAATGTTTTGATATGTTTATTCCCGATCAAGTTATTATTTGTTTTAGCAATCCATATTTTAGTAGTTTTAACATTTTTAGAAACTGTTTTCTTTAAATCTTGCTTAATTTTGTTTTTAAGCTTATTTTTAAACTTTTCAATTGGCTTTTCAATTTTCTTATATCCTAAACCCATTTTATTTGAAGTTGACTGAGAATTTTCTATTATTTTAGAAAGATTTTCTCGTCCATTATTAAAATTGAAAATATTTTTATTAATATATTCTAGCTTGGTTTTAAGACTAGAATTTTCTAATTCTAAAACTTTAGTGCTAGATTTTACATCATTTATTCAACTGATAAAATATCATGTTTATTCTTCTGAATTTCTGATTTGTGAGTTATCATAGAAAGTTGAGACGTTAAATTAGAATTAGATTCTTGAGATTTTTCAAGTTCTTCTTCGACAATTTTCTTTTCATCTCTAAGCATACTAATTTCTAATTCAGATCTATTTAGTTTTCCTTGTAACTCCTTATTATGTTTCTTAGTCTTTTTTTACAAAATCTACTAGTTCAGAAATAAGTTCAGCTAAATCTTCAAAACTTAGTTCACTTACATCATCATTTGTAGCCATGAAGCATACATTTGCTTACTCTGTGTCACTATCACTGTCGCTTTTTGATGATAAAGAATCTGAATCATTCCATGTTATAGAAAATGCTTTCTTCTTGAAATTGTTCTTTTTGAATTTGATTTTCTGTTTTAATGGACAATCTTTCTTCATATGACCCTTCTTATGATATTCATAACATTCCATGACAGATGGTGATGGTTTATTGCTATTATTGTTGCTAGAATTATTTTTGTAACTCTTGCCCTTGTTATTCTTTTTGAATTTCAATTTTTTTTTGAAATTCTTAGCAATAAATGCCATATCCTCTTCATGTGAGTCAAAGTCATCCTGTTCTGCTTGAAATGCTAGATTCTTCTTATCTTGTGCTTGAACTTTCTTTGCCGACGAATTTACTTCATATGACATTAGATTTCCTTTTAACTCTTCTGGTTTCATAGTTGAAAGATCGTTTGCTTCTTCAATAGCTAGGATCTTTCTTTCCCATTCATCCGTTAAAGAGTTTAGGATTTTTGATACTATATCAAAATTAGATAATTTTTCTCCTAGTGCTAACAGTGAATGATATATATCTTGAAAACTAGAATACATGTCATTTATATTTTCATTTGATTTCATTTTGAAATTTTGAAACTGATTTTTCAACATTGAAATTTGGCTTTGTTTGACTTTGTTAGTTCCTTCATGAGTTACTTTTAGAGTTGAGTTATTTTTAAAGTTCTCCATATCTCATAAGCATTTGTGCACATACTAACTCTATTATACTCATTTCTATCTAATGCACAAAATAGCATATTCATTGCTTTTGCATTTGTAGTCGCATCAGTTTTCTGTGCAGCAGTCCAAGTTGAAAAATCTTATGTTGGAGTAGTATATTCATTTTGAGTAATGTTCCGAGTTTCAAAACCATTAGATTGCATATATATTCTCATTCTAGTTGACCAGTACTTATAATTCATGCCATTGAATAGTGGAGGTCGTGCAGTAGATTGATCTTCAATAAAACTAGTGTTAGTGACAGTGCTTGTGATATTGTTTTTTTCCATATTAACTAATAACAAATTATCAAATAACTGTGTTATGGTTATAGGATGACCTTGCTCTGATACCAAATGAAAGTGGCACTGTGTGGATTGCTATCACTTAGGATCGTGTAATATGGAATATTATTAAATCTAAATGCCGAAATAGATGATAATAGCAAAGTAAATAAAATGAGCACACCAGAAATTTTTATTCTGATTCGAACTTCCTGTTCTACGTCCAATCCCAGACTTCCCTTTGAAATTTCTCACAATAAACCTCTCTTAACATGGAGGAATAGGTATACAACACCTGAACAACCGAACAGGATTTTTCCGCCTCTAACAAACGAAAGAGGACATTACCCGCCTGAACAACCGAACAAGACTTCAACAGTTTCAATAGAATTGCTTTGACACTATGTTTTATTAATAATACTAATTTGTCTTTGATAGTAAAACCTTCCTATTTTCTTTCCTCAAGTATATATGTGTGTATAAAGATTTAGAAAGGAAGATATTGCTTTGAATCAAAGAATAAGTTAATTGATTCAGAGATTCAAGCAATATATGAAAGTTGGGATTGCTTTTTAGAATACAGAGATAGTAGAAAGTAAGATCAGAAAGTAATCAAATTTTTTTTGATTTATGAAGTGGATTTTGTGTGTTTATATAATAGTTAAAGAGGTGCAACCGTTCATGAAGAGTTCTGATCAACAAAAGCAGCCATACCTCTTCATATTAGAACATGACTCTTGGCAAAAGAAAGTGTCCATTCAGAAAAAATAGTTATTGGAAGAAGTCAGTCGACTGACCCAAAATGATCGGTCAACTGAATATTCAAAGTTGTTTAAAAGCAGAGCATTTCTGTGCACCTGTACAGGTTCAGTCAACTGGCCATATACGGCAGTCGACTGACCTGACAGTCAAAGCACAATTTTCACATATTTTGAAAAGTTTAAAGTTTTAAAACAACTTAACTACTTGAGGATAGATTTTAACATTTCTAAGGCTAAAAAACTTCAATAAATCAACATACTATACGCAGTTTTGTAGCCTTGTCTCCTTTTGTAGTTTGAACAGCATAATTCCTTTTCTTTTGTCGCTTATCCATATAGTATAATTCATTGCTTTGTCATGAATCAAAAATATGTGATTCAACATATAAAACTTTTCTTTTTAAACCCAAACTATCTTATACTTATTTTTCAACTATTTTGAAAACTGATTTCCATTTTACAACAATTTGTCATCTGTTTTACAAACTAATTACTATTTTATAACTATTTTGCAACTATTTAACTATTTTATAATTACTTAAATATTATTTAGCTATTTTACAACTAATAACTATTTTACAGCTGCTTATCCATTTTATACTTTTCAAGCCATTTTCTAAATTGAAGTTGGTCAGAGTGCAAACAGTTTATAATTGAAGTGATAACCCAAATGGAAATTGAGGCAATTGTGAATAGGTGAATAGAATCAAAATGAAGATAAATACGTAGGATGTAAATATATTATTCTATTCACATAACAATTTGATGCAGATTCGAGCATAGAATTTCGAGATAGTATATCGATCCGAGTTGGGATTTTCCACTCGATTTTCGACGGCGATCCTGGATATGGATTTTCGATTAGTTTTGGAAATTCTCTATCATATTTATGCTATGCAAGGAAAATGATGGTTTCTGATCAAGAAAATCAGATCTGAGTGCGCACTAGGAAGTCGGGTGGACAATACTAGTTCGGATATGAAATTGTGTGATCGAGTGAGCGATCAGATTTGAAGTTGTGTATGGATGATATATGTATATCGTACGTGCTAGAGTGAAATTGATATTGGAAATTTTGAAAGGAAAAGAAAAAAAGATTTTGAAATGGAAAGTATATTTTGAAAAATATATTATGAATAAAAGTGGAAGTTTGGATATCACTATAATTGAAATTCATTTTATAAGAAGGTAGGAATGTGGCAAGTAAATTTATAAAAGAAATCAAACTTGAATATTTTATTTGGCATAATAAAAGTTATATATATGTGTGTGTGTTAACTACCCTTGTGAATTTTTAGCTAGAAGTTGTGGTCTTTGAAATTATTTGAAGTATAAAAGGAATTTATATAAGTATGAAGTGACCCAAAGTTTTTCAAGATTTTATATATCAATTTATACAGATGAATTTATGAGAATGATTTTGGGAAAAGGGTTTTGGAACCTATGGATTTTGGAAGGCTTTTGATTTTTGAAAAAAAAAATCAATTTTGGGAATTTGGAAATCCAAGTTTGGAACTATCGATTTGAGATATCGATTTTGTGTAAATGACATTTTTATGTGAATCATAAAGAGTATGATTTGAAAGATACTATATGTGTATAGCATAAAATGTTTTGAGATTGGTTTTGGGAAAAAAAAGTGCTCCCATGAAATGAACTTCTTAGGAGATCCATGGGGTGGTTCTGCCTAGAGCCCTAAGGGGAGTTCTAAATTGGATCTTGGGAGGAAGTCCGGACAAAATGAAGTTCCTGAGGATTTTGTGTGGGTAGCAAAAGTCGAGGGCGCTGATGCCTATAAAGATATTTGAGTTATGCTGTGACGACAGTTAAACTCGATGTCACTACGATCTACTGCGGACCATAGCGCAAGTCGTGTGGCAGTGAGTGCCAACGGTCTATGTTTGATTTCACTGGGAGGGCGACGTAACATTGGTAGACTACGATCTATGACGACATAGCGAAAGTCGTATGGCAATGAGTGCCTACGGGCTACATTGGGACTCGACTAATGTAGTCTACCATCTGTGTGGGGAAGTTTCATTTGGCAGTGAAATTCAAGGGTGCTGATGCCTACAGTTAAATGGGTTTTTGCCATGATGGTGGCGTAAAACCTGGGGGTAGCTACGATATGTGGCGGGTTCCATGGTATAATCGAGAGGGGCAGGGTGCCAACTATTTTCTATGGTTTTGTCGGGATGGCAACGTAACTATCGGGCTAATTGCGACCAGGGTGATGATTTCCAGAGCATTCTCACAAAAAATGTTTTCTATATTTTCAAAAATGTTTTCTATATTTTCAAAAATGTTTTCCAAGTATTTTCACCGGGTGTTGAAAACGGGTCTGCTAAGTACTTATAGACTTTCAGTCCTACGCCAAATCAACGTATGACCGAATTTCCGTGAGAACAAGGATGGACTTGTTGAGATATCGAGTTATAAAAAGTATTTTTATAAAAGTTATTTTGGCAATAGTATGTAGATTTTAAAGTATTATAAAAAATTTAAATAAAAAGAGTTAAAAAAAATTGAAGGATAACTTAACTGGTAAATAACAGTATAATTAAAAATTCTGGCTTCAATCTTTTTCGAGGACAAAAAGTTCTAAAGGGGGGAGGAATGTGATAACTCGGATTTTTGGACATCTGTTAATTGGATAATTAACTGATTTTAACTATTGAAACACTGATTTATAAGTTGAACAAATAATTCTGATAATAAAAATATATATCTGGATAAATATAAATTTGATAATCTCCTGATATAATTATTTAAATTGGCAGAATTTATCTTTTCAAAAACAAAAACAATTATGTTTATTCATGTATATATATAAAAAGATTTGTAAATAGAATTTGGATTTGAAATTCAAAATAAATATTAAAAATTAATTGGATTTAAAAACTCTATAGATAAATATTTATTAATATTAGATATAATAGTTTTAGTTGAAAAAGATTTAATAAAAAGTTTAAATACTTTCTTTTAAATTTATACATGATATGAATATAGTTAATATAAATAGAAAATGAATTAATTGAAAATATAATACAAAAATTATATAAAACATATTAAATAAATTTAATAACATGAGATAAGACATGTGTAACATTAATAACACATGTATTTAACAAGTGTAAACCATATAATAAGGAATTAAACAAGTGTAGCCTAATTGTGACATGAAAATACATGTGTCCATTTTTAGTTTCTTTATTTTTTTAAAACAAAAATAAGAACAAGGCTATATATATCTCCATACTTCTCCTCTTCTCATTTTATTAGCTAATTTAAAACTAAAACCTAACAACTAAAACTCAAACCATAAATAAAAGAAATCTTATACAAACTAAATCACACAACTACTTCAACCAGAAGCATAAATCAAAATCAAAACTGATGAAATCAAAAGCAAACAATAAGCTCAAAACCTGAAGCAGTAGATTCAAGTTCAGTTGCAAATCAAAAGCATGCAAGTTCAATTCAGTTTTATCAAGTCTCAGTTTTCAAATTCAAGTAGTAGTTCAAAGATCAAAAGCACTTCCAGGTTTCTCAAAAGCCCTGGATTCTCTGTTTCCTTAAACATGTGAGTAAACTACCCTTTAACATCTCAAATCTATCTGTATCTTGATCTGTATGTAATGATCATTGAAGTTTGGATGTAGAAATTTGCTTACATGTATATGTATACATGAAAATGATGTATGCATGTCTAGAAACAAGAACATTTGCTCTGTTCTAGGTTTATGGTGTTTAAACCAAATTCAAAAACCAAAATCTCTTACAGTGTTTTGATTAACATGATTTAAGTTTGAAAAAATATTTTTAAGTAAAATTAATTAAAGCATTTTCTAGAAATTAGAAAATACAGTAAAACTGAATACATGTCGGAAATTCAAGCATCATGGTTTCTTGTTTTAATTATATCATCTTGCTCGTTTTCAAAAACAATGATTTTTAAAAGTGGAATCATGATTTTTAAGTTTGTATTCATGGTGAATTGCAAGATGAACGAGAATTGGTTTTTTATAATCCTCGGGATCATGGCTGGAGGTAGCGGGGAGGTTGATGAACACGGCAAAAATGGTCTGAGGTTTTCTTGACCACCGTGGTGGCCGAACGAGGACGATTTAGGGCTTAATCCCTAGTTTTGATCAATGATAGATTTTGGGCTGTTGTATCATCGTCGAGGCACCGAAGTCGATCGGTGTAGGGGGAAACGATGCGTGGGTTGTAGACGAAGCTCTAGACGCGATTGCATTATTTCTAATGGCCGAAGGTGGCAGTTCAAGGCGATCTTGGGGGATCCAGTTTTGTTTCAGTGGTACCATGGCTGCTTAATTTTTATTTCCAGTTAGTTTAGAGTTCTAGGTAGTTGTGATGCTCGAGCAGGTCAACGATGATCTATGGGTGGCAGAGGTGATGGTCGGAGATGCTTCGACCACGTGTGCACATGCACAAAGTATCAAGTCTGGGCTTTGTTTGCTGATGAATTTGAAGATTGTGGTCTCGGGGAAAAGCTTGGGAAAAAGATATGTTGGCTTGGGTTTTTGATCGTGTCATTTGCGAGTGTTTTCTGGGAACATGTTTTAAGTTTTAAAATAAAACAGAAGGAAAAAAAGGAAGAGGAAGTTTTTCTCGGGAATAGTCTCGGGGGAAAGACGAGATGACTCGGGTGTTGTCTTGAGTACGTGATGTTGCAGTTTTCAAACTTTAAAACAAAAATCAACTTTAAAAATTTCTTAATCAATTCTTTTAAATAATTGTTTTATTTAAGTATGGATTAGTTGAAGGTTTCAAAGTAGATTATTTTAAAATTTATTAAATTATTTATTTATGTGACCATTATTGTAATTACTTCTTTAAGTTATTTAAATAAATATAAAAATGTAATTAGGAAGATTAATTACAAAAGGTAAAATGTTTTTAATTAACTCAAAGATCTTAAGCTAATTCATGTGTTAATGATAATTATTTTCAAAGGTTTAAATGTAAAAGTAATTAATTTGCCTAATGAAAAGTATTCAAAGTAAATGTTAAAAAAAAGTAAATTGTTAACAAGTTTTTTAAAAACAAAGAAAAAAATTGGAAGCAAAATTTAGTTAACAAAGTTATTAAGCAAGTTGTTCAACAAAGTTTTCAAGCAAGTTCGAAGATTAAAATTCTTGAAGTTAAATGTTTTCTTAAATTATTTTGGTATTGAATAATTAAATATTAAGTTAATTATTTAATTAAATCTCTAAGTATTTTTCAAAATTAAAGGATGTGATTAAGTAATTAATTAAGATACATGAATTATCTTAAAATTTATTAAGGTTATAAGTAAAATTGAAGGATAATTATATAATGTAATATTAAAGGATAATTAATTAATGTAAGTAATTAAAGGATCATTAATTAATTTAAGTGACTAAAGGTTAATCATTTATGTGAATGATTAAATGATTAAAGAATAATTAATTAATTTCAATAATTAATTAAATGGCTTAATTGGTGTTAATTAAGCGAGATTTAAAGGTAATTAATTTATCTTGTAATTTGGATGATAAATAAATCTTGCTTGTGGATGATTAAATTGTATTGAATGTTTGGATTAATATCCCTGGTCTGATAATTTGTGATGTTATGTGATATGATTTGTTTAGTTGAACTGGAGTAATGCGGATTATTTATTGGTAATGTATTGTTGTGTAAATGTGACATCATGTATTTAAATTTAAATTGTCTTCACTTAAACAACTTGGGTTAAGATAACATTGGATTCGAAAAGACCGGGGTCCGTTATCAGCAAATACCCGAATCCACTTCGATTAGCAAATCTACAATAATTCTTTATAGATATGTTTTTAAAATCAAATAGGCTGGAATGGAATAATTTAAGTAACATGACCATTTAAACTAAGTAACACTTTTAAATATTGTTGATAATAAGTGATTGACTATAACCAGTTAAGAACTCGTAGTAAGGTACGAGTACCCTCGTATTCAAGTTATATAACTTAGAATTTCAGATTATATGGGTTTATTCACGCTGGTTTCAGCCTGACCCATGTGTTACTTTATTGTAATGCTCGGGTCAGACCGAGTATTACAGATTTTCAGGTTAGGATGTTGTGGAGCTTAGGAGGCGAGCTGGATGGCAGGAACGTATGGAGTATATTCCGCTATGTATTGGAGTTGTATTATTTGTTTTCTAAGACAAGTTGTTACAGTTGTCCAGTTTATATATGAATGGTTGTACTCTGATGTATTGTATGTAATTTGACCGATACAGCTTTTCTTTGTATAAATGCGATTATTTGATATTATATTTTGATCTGCTGCGAATGTGAGATTCTGTGTTTTGTTTTCTGTTCTTCTTCTACATCTTTTCTTCTTTCCCCTAACAAATCTGATATTTCGGCGTTCGATTGCTCGGCACTTCTATAGTGAACGTATTAGTGTCGAATCCTCGAGGTCGAAAATTTCGAGTCATTACAAATTTCAAATTCTTTTAATAATTAAAATATAACTCCTTTGATAAAAATAACCCTATTAAATGCTTCCCAACAGCGGGTTGTTACAGTAGCCCTAGAACGAAATTTTGATTTACCGGCAGTAGAAAACAATAATTAGAAGCTTGAGAAATGAGATAAGTAGCAATAAAAAAAATAAAATGACAATCCTATCCATACTACCTTTACCTATTTATGAAATCACTAGATTCGGTAATGGAGATAAGCGTTGCAAGCATTTGTAACGGGAAGATTTGTTAGAAATTTGTATCGGTAAAATCCGCTACAAACTGAAATGAAAAAAGTGTTATGAAATGGTTTATTTATTGCAGTGTGTATTACAATTTCAACTTATTATCAACCGCTACCATGTATAGAAATATTTGACATTATCAGTATTTAAGGTTAAAATTTTGTAGTATTTCAAGCAATTATTGACAAAAATTATTGATTGCAAATATTTGTTTGGCGGATATTTACCATTTTTAACTACTCATTTATTGTATACTTATGGGAACTATTTTCATTTATCATCAACCAAATTTACCTATATCTAATATTTGTCATTATCAATCTTTACAGCAAAATTTCACTTATATATCAAACATTTACTAACCAAAATCATGTATGTCAAATGATTGTCCAATTATATGTGTAAGCTGAAGTAATATTATTTCAGCCAAAATTATACCTATCAAATATTTTCCATTGTTAATATATATAGTAAAATTTCAGCTTACCTTTTCTTCTTTGATTTCAGGATTTTCTTTTCGTATTATTGCGTGTTCTTCATGGTAGGAATCGTTGGTTGCCATCTTTGAATATTGAACATCAGGAAATTATTGTCAAGGACAAAATCATAACATTTTAGCCTCAAGGACAGGCCTTCAGTATTTTTGCATGAAGGACAACTTTATTTTGGTATCGATTTTTAGTTATTGATAGCAGTTTGTAGGTATTGGTTTGTAGTTATCGGTAGCAATATTTAGGTATCAGTTTTTTGTTCGGTAGCAGTTTTGGAAGAATGTTTGTCCTTATGAATAATTTTGAAGTAATGTTTATCCTTATGATTAACTTTTAGGAGAATGTTTGCTCTTGTGGTTAAAAATTGAGATCATGTCCTTAAGGTTAAAAATATACAAATATTTGTGCTTTAAATTAATTCCTTCTATTGAATGTTGCCTTCTCCAAATTTGCAAATAACTTCCGTATCTTTAGTCTTTAGAAATTAAGTTTTTATTTGAGTGAATTAGGGAAAATGACAAATTCTAAAAAAAATTAGACTGAAGGACACCAAGTTTCATTTTTAGACCGAAGGACAAATGCTAGTTATAATGAACATTATATTCAACTTTTACACTATACAAAATGCTAGTTATATCTAGCATTATATTCGGTTTTATACTATACAAAATGTTAGTTATAACTAGCATTGTCCTTCTTCCTAGAAAATAAACTTTTTGCCCTTCGGCCTAATTTTTCTTCTTCTTCTTCTAAGTTCGTCCTTGTGCCTATTTTCCTGTTTTATTTTAATTTGTTTTTCGATTGTGAATTGTTTTTTCGATTGACAATTTCTTGGACTTGTAGTATGTAAATTAAATTTATGAATTAAGGTTTTTTTTCGACTAGCGGTTTCTTTGATGGCAAGTTGTAAGAGATTTTGAGTTTTTTTCCTCTTTGTAAAATCGCATAATGATGGCTTGTGAATATGAAAATCATTTGTGAAGAATGCAAGTTGTTATTCTAGTAATATTTTTTAAATAATTTATAATTAAAGATCTATTTTATAAATTTTCACTGAAAAGGACTTGGGCTACCATCGTCGTTGATTATAAGGATGTGGGTAAAAAAATTTCTAATAATAATTTACACCATGCATCTCAATAACTTAGGGCGAAAGCGCTAGTTTTTCCTGCGTATAACGACCCAAATACAAAACCCATTATCAAAATTCAATGTCAAAACTTTTGAACTCTCAGTCAAAACCCTTGGGCATACATTTGTCGTATTCTTTTATTTGGCAACTTCATCTTCTGCCTCGTTAAACCCAACAAAATCACTGTACTACTTTTTGATAAAATTGGGGTAGTTTGTCAAAAATGGAAGGAAACGTGTAGCTCAGAAACAGCGGATAAAGAAACTCGAATTCTATGAGAGGTAAAATCTAACGTAATGTTGAATTCCCTTTTTTGTACGTATTTAATGGATATAATTTTTTCATGTAGTTGAGTGATTATTATTGCATACGTGTCATCAAATTTTTTATTTTATCATCTTAGTTTTGAAAGCTATATGATGGATTTATCAACTGACTGGAGGAGCATTTCTCTACGACTTACGTAGAATAATTATTTGACCGGAGCTTTTTTGTTCTTCCTAATGGTTTAAAATTTCTTTTTTTTCAATTGTTAATCTTCTTTCCATTGAGATTATGTGTAAGTGTGGTGAAAAATATACGGTCGAAGTTCGATTTAAAGGTTACTTTTGTTTTCTACCCCAAACGCTGAATATAGAAAAATTGGGGATTGTTACTGCACTTCACTTTTGATATGAGAAGTCAATTTTCTTTAAACAAAATTTTAATACCATGGGTACTAACAAATGTCTAAATCTAAAATATTTTAGCCTCTGAGACAACCTCTTAAAAATTTAGTTATAAGGACACGACGGATAAAAATGATACTATACAATATCATTATATGAAATTATTATGCAAAAAGAAAACTATCAGGTACAAAATGGAACTAAGTCGTATCGTTTGAAAAAAAAATGCTATTATAAGGTAAGATCAACCATTATATGATAAAATTGAACATAAATTTATATCCTTCTTTTAATTCAGTAAATACGAAACAGGTACTACACAATAGCACTGTCATTCTCATCGAATTTTTATCCTTCTACTATATTTAATTGAAATTTTTTTCATTCTCACTAAAAAATTGATGAATTTTATCCTTCTTACTATTTTTCCAAATAAAAATAGACCTCTCATAAAATTATAATTTAAACTGTCCAATTTGCCCCTTTTTACTTTAATTTCTTTAATCTTCATTAATCTCCTTCAATCTTAAATCCGAATCAATAGTCAATGGAGAAGTCAAACTCATCTGCAGATGAGATTTCAAAACGAGAAAGAAACAAGGTTAATTCAAAATTTCCATAACATGGATTTTGTTCAATCAAACAATCAGATAATTATTTTTGAAATTTTTAGGGTTTCGTAGGTAGGGTTTAACATGTTTGTCGATCAGAAAAATCAATGTATAGCCAATGTTTGAAATAAAGTTCGGGAGGGGATGACCGAAATAAATAATTTAATACGACGGTCCTCTGTCATTTAACTTTTTTTATTTCGACAGTCGATTTTTTGGTTTTAGTCCGGTATATACCCATTGAATTTCATACTTTTTTAAATTAAAATTGAATCCGTATTTAGTTTTTCCTTATAGTTTTTTGTTCTCATCATTTGTTTATTTATTTTTATAAAAGTAGGGAGGAGGAAAGAGTTAATTTGGTTGTTTACTTTTTACCATAGAGTTTTTTAACCAAGGACAAAGGAGGAAAAGATGCTAAATTTAATTAAAGGCTTTGTACCTCTCATATCAATTTTATTAAACATGGAGTACTCATATAATTTTGATCCCCTCATATCCGAAAATGGTGTGGCGATAACAATACTCAAAATTTATTTGTTTCAATTTTGTCTTTTTTAGTTGACACCTTAATAAAAAAAATTCTTCTCAACTCATATACAAATCGAACTAAATGTTGAGTTTCGGCATTCCCACGTTCCGTACGTGTACGCTTCAGCGTGTGTGGATTAGCTAACGGTTGAAGTCTCCCATGCCAATATCCCTTCATCCAATTCCATCGGACATATAATCTGATCTTGACAACACATTGTAACAAAAGAAATCACCAATTTTACGTACCATCAATCTCATATATATACACCACGATTATTCCAAATATCCTGCGATGTGGGACTTTTAAACCGTCCAATCCACCACCAACTCCATTTACAATATGAGCCACACCTAACACTAAACAAACTGGATAATGTAAAAAAAATATCTTGAAGATCCATAACACCAACAAAAAAGTCATACATAAAAAATATTTATCATGTAATATAATTATATATTTTCGTTATCACTAGTGCTAATTAGAGGAATTTAACAATTTGATCTGGCACATTTTTGTGACAGAGCAATAAATAGACACAAGAATATGTTTTATGCGCACAATTGAGGTTCCAACTTTCATTAAACTTTGTCTCTAATCTTACTGAAGAATCTTTCAGATATTCCTTTATTTTCTTGGCGGTCTACTTCCCTGAAATATAATTCAGAAATGTCCTTTTCCATTCATGGTTCTTGGAGAAAGCAGCCATGTCTTCAGTGTTTAAGTTGTCCTCATCTTATCATTTTTTTCGTGTTTCTCTTTGTTGCCGTAACCATGGATTAATATATAATGTAATACTTCTTATTATATGTTAATAAATGGAAAGCTGAAGGTGTTTGATATTAAAAACGAAAATGATTAGGATAGTGACACATAAACACGTAAATAAACATTATACTTTAGTAGTATAATCCATATTTTGATAGATCAAATTATATAGTTGTATCAAACCACCCTCGGAGATAGATGATGTCTGTTTTTAACCGTGCTATTTCAGTGGATGCACATACATACATGATTAAATACTTATAATTGATTTATTGCATATGGAAGAGTTTGGAGTACCTCTGTAGAATATGTTGAACAAAACATTAGAAACTTATATAATTAACTATATATTCCTTATATGACATGAGGCAATCAAATATATGCATTTTCTATGGTCAAATTGAAGCAATATCAGTTAATTTTAATAGAGCGAAAGCCAAACAGTTACCAAACATATAGGCTTAACTTGAATAGATCGAATGGGTTTTGTATGCTTAAACTCTATCAGAGGCGTAGCTGACCTCAATTTTTTTAGCATCTATACTAGTTCATGTAATATGAAACTTCAATTGCCGGTATAATGATTTACGTGTACTTCACAATTTATTATGGATATTCTTAATGAAGGTTATAAATTAGTTTTCCCCCCTTCTTCCTTATATATCTTTTTTAAGAACTTAGATTTGGATACAATTTAGATAACATCTAACCTCAGTTCGATAGCATAATTTATAACTATCTCAAACAATTTGGAGAACATCTAATCTCAGTTATGTTTAGAATCTTTTGATATAAAAATTTTAATAGGACGATAAACATTACCTTGATCTTTCATCAAAAAATTTCTCCTCATTTAACTAACTATATCCTATATTTAAATGCATATAGTATGATGTATAACACAATTTTATGTGATAATGATAATTTTATTCCATAATTTTGTTTTATTAAAATCGAAATTCATTGCTCTTTAAGTGATAACAGGCAAAGAGGTGGAAATTTGCAGGCGTAGTCAGCAGCCGAGGATTCAAAATTTGTTCCTTTGACTTCAGAAGAACCTATGTTTGGTTCAGTCCTCCTGTAAGTTTTTACCTTTTATTCATCACGATCATCTATGTGTATATTTAAGGACCAAAATTTAAAAATAAAAACAAAAATCAAAATAAAAATAAAAGTATGGTTTATTGGGAGTCTGGGACCAAAGATTATGACATGCATACAGACTAATGGATCTAAGCATGCAATCCGAAGTCCGTATGAGTGAGCGTTCAAGCAAAAAATGAATGACCTAGTCTCTACTTGCATCCACGATTCACATACTTTCAAACTAAGTCCATGAAATTTGTTTACGTTTATAATTTACATTTTGTGTTGGCAGTTTTATGTCAATCCATTTCCTTCTTCGTGTGGCTTTATTAACTGGTTAAAGATTATGGCATGCGTACGGACTAATGGATCAAAGCATGTAGTCCGAAGTCCGTGTGAGTGATCGTTCAAGCAAAAAATGAACGACCTAGTCCCTACTTGCACTCATGATTCACATACTTTCAAACTAAGTCGGTCCTGAAATTAGTTTTCATTAATAATACACATTATGCGTTAGCAGTTGCATTTCAATCCATTTCCTTCTTAGTGTGGCTTTATTGACTAGTTTATTCATATATTAGGCTTTATTAGTAATGTGATTTGAAGCAGATGAGACATATAATGTATTTAATGTTTCTTAATGCAAAGCAATATCTTACAAGTTGGATGTATGTCTGCAAGCTTCTTTGGTTTTGCGGGTAACTTTTTATATTTGTGTCAAAAGGCATGGTTTAATTATTTCAACTTGGACATTTTTGCACGAGGTATAAAGTATACATTAAATTATTGTCAAGGACAAAATTTCTCAGCATTTTAGCCTCAAGGATAGACCTTCAGTATTTTAGTCTGAAGGACAACTTTCTTTAGGCATCAGATTTTAGTTATTGATAGCAGTTTTTAGGTATCAGTTTGTAGGTATCGGTAGCAGTTGTTAGGTATCAGTTTTTAGGTAGGTAGCAGTTTTGGAAGAACGTTTGTCCTTTTGAATAATTTTGGAAGATTATTTTTCCTTATAAATAATCTTTAGGAGAATGTTTGTCCTTGTGGTAAAAATGTTGAGTTCATGTCTTTGAGGCTAAAAATATACAAATTTTTGTCCTTTAAATTAATTCCCCCTAAAGTATACTACTTCATTGTTGATCACTTTTGCATGAAATTCTATGTGAAATGACATCATTTTGTTGACATAGATATGGGTATTCTTGAAGGAATATCTATTAGAGCTTACCAATTAAAGGTTGATGTTTTAGATTACGGTGTATTTCTAATGAAAATTTGTTAACCACCTTGGACTTGGGTAAGAGAGATCCATCTCTTTCAACATCAATGACAACAATTTTTTCTGTTGCATCTAAAACCTATATTTCTACATACATGTCATGTCAGCGAAAAAAAGGAAAAAAAATAAAAATAATTTTTGCATGTTTTTGGTTGAATAAAAAATTCTTTACATATAAACAGTCGGTAATAAGTTAATTAATGGCCATTGCATCTTAGGCTTTTAAGGGGCCAGTAAAAGTACTTTCCTATAGTAATAAAAAATACAAAGGAGCAAGTGAAAACCCTCAGTTGTGGAAACATATTTGGACATCTTATTCGAAGATGCTTACTTCAGCCCAAAAATAAATTTACTAACTTGAACACCGTATGGTCCCGGCGGGGCTCGAACCCACGACCTTCGGCTCATAAGACCAACGCTCTAACCAACTGAGCTACGGGACCAAGTTGTCTATTTTTTCAATGATTTATGTTTTTTTCAATTATTTTCATGCATAATAATCATCCTCAATCTTCCCCACCCCGTGTTCCTTGAATAGGTACTAATTTGAATTCAGATCCTCATGAAAAAATAACTATAAATTCATAGGTAAGAAATAAATCAGAAAATAAAATAGAAATAAAAATAGGTTATTCAGATACATAAATAGTTTAAAAATATTGGATCTTTTGGAAAATATATTTTCTTTCGCAAATTTAAATAAACTCTACCAGTGAATGTTTTATGTATACCTTTTTTTTTAAATATCCAAGTGAACTGATTTTTTTTTTGTAAACCATTGAGCGAATGTGTCTATTTGAGCTATATGTCTTTTATCCATTTAGAAGTCTCAATAACTGAAGCTCTAACCAATTGAGTTATAAGAGCTCTTTATTTGATGCAATTATGTTTCCCTTTTGTCTCATACAACCCTAATTTTGTTTTGTCAGCTTGTGAGAAATGAAAAAAATATCATGATTTTTGCTAGTTTTCTTTTCTGTTAAATTGGCTGGGATTATTATCTAGACCTGGTATTATAGTTTTTTTGTTATATTATAATGTTGGGTAGGGTTTTAAAATGGGCTAGATTATGTAATTAACTAATTTGGATAAGTCATGTTTACGAATTGACCATAACTAATTATATTATGTTATATATGCAATTTGGATTGCGGTTGATATTACTCATATATTGTCACACCCGTTCTCAATCAAGAAGAAATCATCATTAATCACCTATCAAAAAAGGCAGTCGTTGATCACTAATCATGGAAGATAAAGCAGTAGGCTATTGATCTGATCACATCTGCAAACAAAAAACTATGGTACTCCCTGATACCCACTAGGAAAAAGCGGTGCAATATGAAATTGGTACTTATGTAATCCGCACAAAAGAGGAATTATCCAAAAGTGATACACAAAGTTATCGGTTGAAGAGTTCGAACTCGTGACCTTTGATCTCACAGTCCTAACCATCTACCTACTGCGCCAACTATGTCGGCCAACATAGATTACAAGCACCTAATAACTCGTAACTTATGAGCATGTACAATAACAAGCCATACTGACCAACCACCTAATAACAAAGATTACAAGCACAAATATCACTCATCTAGTGGAGTCGTTCCAATCCCAAAAGAATTTATCCAAAATTTGACTTTCCACTATTACTAAGACATAATCCGCCTTAAATTGTATTATTGCGCCTTTAACTTCCGCAATCCGCATCACACATCTCGATGACAACTTGCACGAAAGACGTGGCATCATCTGAAGGTAGATGCCAAACTGATGGAATGATGTCACTGATTCACATGCTTTTAGGCTTTCTATAAATAGAGAAAGCATCGTAGCAAATAAGGTGGATTTTTGAGAGGGATAAAAAAAATTAAAAAGGTAACAACAATGTCAGAACCATTTCACTCAGTTTCTGTACTTACAATTTTCGATATAATAGTGAATGGTTGCCATATGGACGTTAGATTCCTTAACATACAAACTTCATAAAGGTTAAATTTTGGTGATACAAAATCATAAACAGAAGAAAACAAATATGCAAGAAGAAAAGTAATCACGTTTGTTTAATTATGAAAATGAATAAATTATTGGATCGCATTTGCATGAGATGACAAGAAAATAAATGCATGCGCAAATTATGAAATAAAATATACGCAAAAGGATATTCATATTATTTGTTTCTCAGCAATCACATTGTTTTGAGATTATTTTCTTCCATCTTTGCTAATTAAAGGAATGAGTGAATACTTACTATGTTTGCATCATTTCTTTCCGTTGTAAGTTGCTCCATTATCTTCTTACCATATCTTGGTAATTTAATCGACCACTCTCAAGGATTTGTATTGGTTATATTATCAGGGTAGGCTTTATTGTAAACCCATCCTGGCATTCAGCGAGCGATCCCCAAATAGAGCGTTTCTTCTTGTTAACCCTAACATAGGGCATTGGTATGTAAACTCCTATCTTATAATCTTTTGTAATTCTCTCATGTGTAATAAAATCGCTCCCCTTTTGGACTGGACGTACACTACCTTGATGATAGTGGAACTAATATAAATATTGTTGGGGAAAATCCATTTAAATGATCAATCTAAGGGAATAAAAAATCCAACGCAGCGGAAAACAATTGGATCATGATTATAGTGAGATGAAACAAACATAGATAAATAGTAGAACTGACAGCCATAGATCAATGCAATGCAGAAAAATAAATAGCACTAGTATTTATAGTGCTTTCACTACCGCGAGGCAATGTACGTCCACTTGGAAAGAAGAGATTTTATTAATCACTAAAAGATTGGAGTTGCAATATTTATTCACTTTTGGAGGCTATACAAAAGAAGAATTAACAATGCAGACAAAAATTCTACAGAGTTTCACTTCTCTAGGATGGCTACTATTATTGTTCAGAAGCTCCACTATTAATATACAGTAAAGAAATGAGGAGGGGTAGCCGCTATATACAGTCCTGGGGTTTGGTTCGGCATGCATCTGGTTCGGTACAATTTTGGTTCGGCATTCCTGGTTCGGCATGCACCACTTGGCATTCGGTTCGGCAAAGGCCGAGCGACAAATTTGGACCGACTTCTCCAAAATACCGAACCAAACATTTGGAGCGGCAAACTGGTTCGGCAAAGCCCAATTTGGACTGTATGCTCAAATGCCAAACGTGATTTTTCGTTCGGTATCACCAAAACACGGAACGATAATTTTGGTCCAGTCTTCATCTTCACCGCTCCAAAACATCTTCCACAGCAAGTCTGAACGAGCTTCCACCCTCCAAAACACTTAACGATAATTTTGGTTTGGCATTCTTTCCACCACTCCAGACTTTCCCCTTTCTCCAAATCATCGTTCAAAATCATCGCTCCAAATCATGCTACTGCTTCAAGTCCTGGCATCTTCCTTCGTTCGGTGATTTCAACTTCTGCTCTCTAGGGTTTCGCCTGCTCCTTGCTGCTGCTATGTCTTAGAATTGAGGTAGCAATTTCTAACAATCTCCACCTTGATACCGAATTCCATACATGCCTTCCAACTCCATCTACACCTTCATGCTTCAAGCGATAGATACTTACCCAATGAGCTTCGGCAATGCCATCAACCATTACACTTAGGTAACGAACACGGCAAAGCCATCGCCCGTAAACAGCGTGTTCGAAGTACCCAGTCGGTGTAGAACCTATAAAGCTCCACCATGAAAACAAACGACTTTATAAACCATCTCAACTCTCCCCCGTGCCACCCCGTGACACCTAGCACTTCATTAAACGAATCAAGTCCGAGCAATGTTCGAACTTAGCAACATGCAATGACTTAATAAACATCTCTGCTGCATTCTTCTTTGTGTGAACTTTCTGAAGACGAACTAGATTTTCTTCACTCATCGAGGTAAGGAATGACTCTCTCACCTCAATGTCCTTCGTCCTCGAGCTGAATGCCAGATTTTCAGCTAAGTGGATGGCACTCTGATTGTCACAGTGCACATCCACGCCTTCATATACGAAGCCCAAATCACACAACATTCGCCTAAATAAAGCGCTTCCTTAGCTGCTTCAACCGCAGCTATGAGCTCTGCCTCTCTAGTAGGCAAAGCCACAATCGTCTGCAACCTCACTCTCCAACTGATCGTTGTCCCCCAATGGTGAACACATATCTAGAGGTTGACTTCGTTCCATCTCTATCACCAACATAGTCGGAATTACAAAATTCAACCAAGCTAAAATCTCTATCTCTGCCGCCAAAGAAAAGTCCATGGTTTGGTGTTCCTTAAAGGTATCTGAAGATGCACTTCACTACTTTTCAATGCATCTTTCTTGGATTTTTCATGAACCCACTAACCAATCCAACAGCCTGTGCAATGTCAGGCCTAGTGTAGACCATGTCATACATCAAGCTGCCAACTACACTTACATATGAGACCTTCATCATATAAGCATTGTCCTTTTTCGAGATCGGAGAGCCTTTACTAGAAAACTGTATATGCAAACGCATGGGTGTGCTGATTGCCTTTGCTCTTTCCATGCTAAACCGAGCAAGCACCTTTCGAATGTACTTCTTTTGAGTGAGACTCAAAAGTCCTAGCTTTCTATCCCTTTGGATTTCCATACCCAAAATTTTCTTTACTACTTCAAGGTCTTTAATTTCGAAATCCGCTTTTAGCTTTCACTTTAAACTATCGATTTCAGCCTTATTCTTGGAAGCAATTAACATATCATCCATGTACAAGAGTATGTACATCCATCTACCATTTTATGCTTGAAGTACACACAAGCGTCCTTGATGCTACGATCAAAACCAAATGAAAGCATAAAAGAATCAAACCTCTTGAACCATTGTCTAGGCGACTGCTTAAGTCCATACAAAGACTTCTTCGATTTGAAAACCCAATTTTTTTCCATCTACAACAAATCCTTCTGGTTGCTTCATGTAGATGGTCTCATCCAAGTCTCCATGCAAGAAAGCGGTTTTCACCTCCAATTGCTTCAGCTCTAAGTCATGAGTTGCGACGATAGCGGGCAAAATGCGAATGGACGTGTGCCTCACTACTGAAGAGAATATCTCATTATACTCCAATCTTTTTGTGAAAACCCTTTAGCAACTTGTCTAGCCTTATATCTTCCATCATCCTTCACCTTGAACACCCACTTGCAACCTATGGCTCGGCTTTCTTGAGGAGGTGGTACCAAATGTCAAGTCTTGTTCCTTTTTAACGACTCTAACACCTCTTCCATAGCGCACATCCACTTCGAGCTGTCACATAATTAAAAGCTTCATCAATGTCAAGCGGCTCCTCAAGAACCACATGTAGGACATAGTCAAACCGATCACTAAAGCTAAGGTTCACAAACTACCAATCACCATACTTTTGGGTTGTCTAATAGTCCTACGACTGACTCGGGTAGGTACTGCTTTGCGTAAACTCCTTTCAGCTCCACTGTAACATCCCGCCTTTTCGCACACTTTAAACGACACACGTGCCGATTCAAAGCATACGCAAGGGAGGAGTGTTATGGGGTAAATAAGAAAAATAGAGAAGAAATAAAACGAAAATAGAATCTCACAGCGGAAGGATAAAATATAGTAACAAGTATACAGTTCATAAACAGTTTACAAAAGCTTGATTTTTCTTATACAATGAATATCAGAGTTACACATACCAAATACAACAATGCAGCGGAATAGAAAGAGTGTGTAGTGCAATACTATATATAAAATAATACTGAATCTTCGTCTTCGTCCTCCAAAGCTAAAACCTGCTATCCTGAAATGCTCGGACTGACCCGAGCGAATTTGAAAAGACAAAAACACTCGAGTCAGACTAGAATATCTTATGTGAGTTAAATAAACAAAAATAAATATGAGTACAGTAACTCAAGAGATGCTCGGGATTTACATCTCCTAAGGATCCGTTAAACTATTTACTATGTAGTATATTGCGTTATTATAATAGTGTCTATTTATAAAATAAACTTACTTTTTAATAGCGTTAAGGGGTTACCCATATAGCCCTTAACACGTAATAGTCCCAGTAGTCCATCCAATATCATAGTCCCTCCTGATCGGGAAGCCACTAGAGGATACCACACGGGCTACGGGAGAAAACCAAACTCGTACAAGGCGCGATAGGGTAGGTGACACGGCACAACTAGGCAATGCCAGGGTAGATATACCAATTACGCTTCCGGGCCGATGGTAACGCGAAGCCGCAGCAACCGCCCACCTCGAAACAACTCCCCAAATCAAAAAAAATAGAAGTGGCCACTGAATCAATCCAAAGTCATAGTATAATATCGAAGAGGAGTGTCCGATCAGAGGAATGACCTCATTAACCCGTCGATCGCTCCTGTTTTAGCCACCTTATGCCAACTCACGGGAGTCGGGTCCACGTATTTACCTTACAGGAATCGTCGCCACCAACCTACTTCATTCTGGAATCTCCACCGCGTACACGGTTAGTCAAAGTGGTTTTCGGTATCGACAGAGAGTATGTCCATATCCGATCCCGGTCTCTTTGCCAACCCATCGTTATTATAACACCGCGGTTATTTAAAAATAGTTTATACTTTTAAACCAGAATATAATCCATTTCAAAACCATAATATTACGATATCATTCCAAAACCCAAAACCATATTTTACCACTTATCCCAAATATAATTCCTTTCCAATAATAAAAGGCTTTAACTTCATAATATCTGAAAATCGAATATTTTCAAAGCATAATATTTTTGGAAATCCATAATTTCAAACCCTAACTTTTAAAACTCAAATGGTTTGGATATTCAACGGTATATGAATTTCAAAGGCTTAACTTTACTGTCACTTTGTAAAGAAATAAGTTATATGGCTTTATGGAAATATTTCTTTATCTAAAGTTAAAACCATAATTTAGATATCACTCTTAAGTTCCAAAACCATTTCAATTTCCATATATATAAATCCATTGGAGTATTAATATTCAAAAACTAAAATTGGAATATATTCTTTCAACAAATTAAATGTTTTATTATTTAGTTTGAATATTCACATAAATCCTTAAACAACTCCAATTTCTAGTAATAAAACATATGTATTTTTCGATTCCAATTTATATTAGAATATTTTTCCAATTCAAATTCATATTAGAATATTCATTTCAATTTTTTCTTGGGAAAAATCCAATTATAAATATCATATCTTAAATTTCCAAACTTAACATTTAAACATATGATATAAATTTATCCAACTCCATTTTCTAAATTTTCTTCCATTTTACTAAGGGAATTTATACACCTTTTTATTTCAAAATTTCCAACTTTTCATGTACATAAATACGGAAGAAAAATATTTATACAGTATAAAATTTAAGATTATTATAAACCGTATTCCATCCAAACCATAGAAATCACATTAAAATAGTTATATATAGACCGCGGTGCCTGTATATAATTTTCTATCCTATGGTCAAGTGATACGGATATTTATCATTTCAATCCGCAATTTAAAAATAAAACTTTGCGGTTTTATCATTTCAAACCACAATCCCGAAAAATGAAATATGCATGATAAATTTGCAATTTTAATGATATGCAATAAACATTCATTCATCAACAACATCCATCATCCAATCGCAACCATCAACCAATTTCAATCAATAACAGTATATATCTATGAACATATACAACAGGTAATAACTGTCAGTTTTTTTTCCAAATTAAATTTATCAACTATTTATCTAACAGTTTACTCAATAATAATTTACATAACTGTTAACTAGCAGTTCTTATGCAAACAATAATTTCTAACAGCCAATTAATATGCAATCAATCAATTTAAATTAACAGCTAAATTCAAAAAATGCAATTCAACAGATATGGATGAAATAACATGCCCAAAAGCTCATAAATAAATTTCTATTCATTTCTAAAATTTATTTAACAAACATAAAAGCTTCTAGTAATCGTGAGTGGGTTAAAACACTCACCTTTGGAATTTAAATCGAATTTAAATTCGATTTAAACCCAAAAATTTGACGGTCTCCAAATCTAACCAAACCAGCGTCATCGGATCCGGAATTTAAATACGAACCTAACAAAAAAAATTTCGCGTGAATCGGAGTTCGTATGTGGAAGTTATTCAAATTTGAACGCGTTGAAAACAAAATTAAATTTAAACAAAATAATAATAAAATAACCTCCTACACAACCTCGCCACGTCTGCATCAGAGACTTCCCTCACGTGCGACTATGCTCATCTGAAACGCAGGCCTCACCCAAAACCGTGACCTTTGACCACGATATTCCTCGCCGTTCGACCATCACAAGCCACGCCGTGACCACCGACGTCACCGCCCAAGCCTCCTCTCCACAAAGAAGTAGGTGCGGCCTCCTCCAATGCCCGCCGCCGCCGGTGATAATTGGGGTTTCGAAACCCTAAAAGCCCAAATTCCACCGCCTCGGTCACCAATTGATGCTGCGACCACCACCAACCAACTCCAAAGGCCATCCTCCACGGAACCCAGAAGGCAATTTCGCCAAATGTCGCTCGATCGAAAACGCCCAATTTTTGATTTAGGGTTTCGAACTTTGCAAGTTTGACTGCGATTTCTGGTGAATCTGGACACCATCTTGAAAAACGAACAACAGACGTAGATTCGTATTGATGAACACTACGCCATATATTTTTTTTGGGAATTTTTCGAGAACTTTGAATTTTCACTTTTAATTTGCAATTTGAGAATGGATCTGAGATGTATACATTTGGAAAGAGAGAAGGTTGAAGAAATGTACGTATATCCAATTGACAGAAGAAAGGAGGCTAGGGTTTATGATCGCATATATATAGACAAATAGAAGAAGGCTAGGTGGGTACGGATAACGAACGTGCTAAACGGTAGTTGGCCCAAAAAGCCCGCTATGCCTCCGGAACCGAATTTGTTAAAACTATATATCCAAATAGGTGTTTTAAAATATTCTGAACGCGATGGAAAAAGTTTCGCGACCAAATTCGATCGTATGAAGAAGTTATGTTGAAAACAAGATTTCCAAATTGATTTCAAATTGATTTTAATAAATTTGATTTCAAGGCGTTTCGCGTCCGTACGATCAAACGACAAGTCCGATCGATACGAAAATTGAAACCTTATAATAATTCACCGATACGGATCCGATGAAACTGGTTTCGTCGAAATCCGAGTCCGTGACAAAAATGGCTATTTTTAATATTTATTAAATCAATTTACTAAATCACAAAAATCAAATTTTATTATTCAACTCCCAATATTGGCCAAATTTCATTATTTCTATAGTTCAATCAATTCCAAATTATTTACCAAGCTTGGATGTGAATTAAAACCTATAAATGTCTCAATTTGAAGTGTTAATTTCTGCATTTTTTTATTATTATTTGGGAATTATAAATTATATTCTAAACTCACTTATTAAAGCTTATATCTTATACTCTCAATCAAAATCCAATTAGATAAATAGATTTGATTTCCATTCCAATTCATTTGATTTCAAATAAACTTTTTACCATAAATAAAATTCCAAATTATTAATAACTTTATCCCCATTTCCTTTATTTTCTTAACTATTATCAATTCCAACCTTAATGAGTTCAACCTTAAAATTGTTGATTGATTTTATTAAATTCACTTCCTTTCTATTATCCAAAGTTATTGATGTCAACTAACATTAGTTTAGGATTTCACTCCAATGTTTGAAATTTTCATTTTACTTTAATAACGTAATAATTTACGTTTAATTCCATTTATATATGTAGTAAGTACCATTTGTTGGATTTAATATTCAGATTATAAATAAAGTCTTGCTTTCTAAAGTTGTATCAACTATGGTCCAACTAACTTGAATTAGCCTTAACTTAAATTTATGGACTCAACTATTGCAACAAATCCAAATAAACAATAAGGCTTGATTCCTATATTAACTTCTTGTTTTCAATTAACTTTATATCCACATGATTTCAATGTATAATTGACACTTTTATATCCACTTGATTTCACCATTTCATCTTTTATTTATTAAATCCACTATAGCCAAATGTATGAATTTAACATACATAAATATTTTCAATCTCAACTTAAATTCATTTAACGTAATCATAAACGTTTAAATTTTCTTAATGGCAGAAATCCAATTACCTCCATTCTTTTATTCACATGGATAAAATCTGGCTTTAAAACTTTACTATAACCCATAGTCTCATTTTATTAGGAATATACACTACCTGTAAAGTAAATTTTTCTCAGCAAAGATCTTACACACTATGTTCCGTAAAATTAGATTTCACAAATTTAGCTACTGCATTTTCTAGTTTAAGTAACATAAAGGTTATATACCTTGAAATCATTCTAAATTTCCCAACTCAATTTACAAGAAACAAGAATAGGTAACATATAATAGTCGTTTACTCCAAATTCTAGTCACCTAAATAGGCTTTTACTACATGCAAATAAATGTTACTATTTATTTTCATAGTACAAATCTCAATAATTATCCCATTTAATTTGCTTAGGCCATTTATAGTCCACTATACATATCTACATAAATGGGCAATTTATTCAATTTATTAAGTATCAATCCTATTTAGTCCTGTTATATTTTTATGCATTCTTCTCTTTTACTTTACAAAATGGAATAACCCTTTAAACTCATCCCTTAATAACAAAACCGTTATAAATCCAATAAATTCCCAAAAATCGAAGTTTGTACACATTTTCACAACTATCATGATTTCTTACAACGTTGAATTTATTAAATGACCATTTATTAAAGTTAAATTCCTTTAATTGAATCAATGCTTATTATTATATATATTTCATTCTTACCATTATAAATTTATTAACGTATTTACACATTTCTATCTTTCAAATATTAATAACCCAAACTGATTACAAACACTGTTTCTATAAATTTTCATAAATTTGTTCCACTATACTTTTGTTTACATAAAATAAATTCTATGTTACTATTAGTTTTCTTTTTTCTTTACTACAGACATAAATTATTACTATCTACACTAATTACATCTTTATATTAATGAATACCATTAAAGTAAATATTCATATTAACTTTTACAGATTCAACTTAAATTTGTTTCTTAAAATTACTTCAAATCAAGTTGTGACAATTTACATTGTCCACCTCTATTATTATAAAATATTGTAGTTACACTAAATTGCAATTACTACAACTATACCAAATCTCTGCATTTTATTCTTAAACAAATAAGAACTTATATAAATCTATTCTATTAAACATCATAATTTTAACGGGTCGTTACAATCTCCCCCACTCAAAACTTTTCGTCCCCGAAAAGGAAAAGAAGGGAGGAGGAAGAATAACAGTGCATTTTACTTCAAATATTAACTTATATTTTACTGGATTAATTTCCTTTAATGAAATATACTTGATTTATAATCAATCATATCCTTTAATACTTGTATTATTAAAGTTGGGAAAATATGTTTAGCAAAATTCTAAGTCCAAAATTCACGGAAAATTTTGGCAGAGTCTCCTTTGTACGGAGGGACTCTTAGAGAAAATATAATATCCAAATATACAAATACATTACATATATATCCCAAAATAAAAATATCCCACACGGGAAAATATATAAAATAGCGCTTTAAACGTAATCCGGAAACGTACCTATTTGTCGGGCAATACGCTTTTATTATTTTGGAACCAAAAGCCGTAGCAGTTGCTTCCATTACCTGTATTCACTTATATAGTCTGAAAAATTAAATATTTAATTTACAGTGACATGTTTAGTTGGATTCAATCATTCATATCCTATTAATGCAACAACCATAATCTTTTTAACAAACAGCACACATCACAAACAACAAACAATCATTAAATCAAACAACAATTAGTTGTTCGGGTTCAAATTTTGAAGTTGTACAAATGAAGAATAACTATCAAGTACATCCATTGCTCAACAGCCTTGGATGGAACAAAGATAGATTATTTGTAAATCTAACAACTCCATAATTCCTTACCCAGCAACATACATCAACCAACAATTCAAATCAACACCAAAATATCTCATTATACATTTATTTCATAATTCAGTGTTTTGATTTTTCTTTCCTTCATTTATGAGGGATTTCTTTGTTTCTTGCAAGTTTATTTTCCAATTATCACCAAATTCATTATATTTGTATTTCCTTTTTATTACTTAAGTTTCCTTTTATTACTTAAGTCTATAAAATAAATTCTCATTAATAACATTCATTAATTATGAATTGCAGTCATTAAAATTTTCCTACTTTCCATTATATTAGAGTAGGGGAGATAAAACATACTTAAGTGAATACTCATATAATAAATTCTTATTTTGAATTTCATGTTATATACTAAGGTTCATATCATCTATTAATAATTCTTAACTTTATTTTCAGTAAAATTTCAATTATAACCTTAGTTTATAGCATTTAATTCTTATTATAACAGTAGTTTATTGAATACTTCGTTTTCTAAATTCCTACTTGTAAAATATTCAATTCTTGTTTCTTATTTAACATTTCAACTTTTAATTTTTGGGTAAGTTATTTATGTTAAAGAAAATGCAATTGAACCTTATACAAGTTAAATCTCCATTCTTTAATTAAATTTAATGTCTATCCATATTACTCTTTATAGTTTTGCAATAATTCTCTTATTAAATTAGAGGTTTCAATTCATTTATTACTTAACTTTTATTTCCCTAACATAATTTTAACAATTAATTAATGGAAATTTAAGAATTTAATACCGGGTCAAATTTCAAAATTACTTTAAAATAATAGATAATATAATTTCTTACAACTCTTATATCTCCAATTATCTTTAAACAATTAAAATTTCAAATAAATTCAAAACAATTCTGTAGTAGTATTTACTACAGCGGCCTTTCCCCTCCGAAACTCGAAAATGAAAGTCGATGATGCGGCCGTCATCACCGAATTTATTTTCCAGCGACGGAGAGAAAAGTACATAATTTATTTCCCCAAAATCTTCTTTTAAAACAAATTTCCCGAATTTAAAACGGAATATTCATATCGGAAAATATATATATGACAATATTATTATACTTCCAAATTATACTTTTTATATAAGAAATTTCTTATAAACCAAATCATTATTTTTCATAAATTCTTTGAAAGTACATTTCAAAAATCCCTGACTTAAGTTCTAAAATCTCCAAATTTGGTTTATTAGGATTTCACTTAGCTTCAATTTATTACAAATATTCTTATTGCCTAACATCCAATCTATAGCAACCAAATATATATATATATATCTTTATAAAAATATTTTTATATATATAGAAAATATAATAGGCAAAATTATTTCATTCACCTATATTAAAAACAAATATTATGTCGGTCTGTCCTATTAAGTGTTTAGAAATCTCTATTGATGACATAGCGTCCCATGCATCAACCGGAATTTATAAATACAAAGCGGAACAGATTAACACAATATTAAAATCTTTTTATCAATACTAACAAGTACGCTCTCTCATATATACACTCAGCGACTCCCATAGGATATTTCTACCCTATTAACAAAGAGTCAAACCCCACAAAGCCAAGGTTTATCGCTAAACCAAAGCTCTGATACCAACTGTAACATCCCGCCTTTTCGCACACTTTAAACGACACACGTGCCGATTCAAAGCATACGCAAGGGAGGAGTGTTATGGGGTAAATAAGAAAAATAGAGAAGAAATAAAACGAAAATAGAATCTCACAGCGGAAGGATAAAATATAGTAACAAGTATACAGTTCATAAACAGTTTACAAAAGCTTGATTTTTCTTATACAATGAATATCAGAGTTACACATACCAAATACAACAATGCAGCGGAATAGAAAGAGTGTGTAGTGCAATACTATATATAAAATAATACTGAATCTTCGTCTTCGTCCTCCAAAGCTAAAACCTGCTATCCTGAAATGCTCGGACTGACCCGAGCGAATTTGAAAAGACAAAAACACTCGAGTCAGACTAGAATATCTTATGTGAGTTAAATAAACAAAAATAAATATGAGTACAGTAACTCAAGAGATGCTCGGGATTTACATCTCCTAAGGATCCGTTAAACTATTTACTATGTAGTATATTGCGTTATTATAATAGTGTCTATTTATAAAATAAACTTACTTTTTAATAGCGTTAAGGGGTTACCCATATAGCCCTTAACACGTAATAGTCCCAGTAGTCCATCCAATATCATAGTCCCTCCTGATCGGGAAGCCACTAGAGGATACCACACGGGCTACGGGAGAAAACCAAACTCGTACAAGGCGCGATAGGGTAGGTGACACGGCACAACTAGGCAATGCCAGGGTAGATATACCAATTACGCTTCCGGGCCGATGGTAACGCGAAGCCGCAGCAACCGCCCACCTCGAAACAACTCCCCAAATCAAAAAAAATAGAAGTGGCCACTGAATCAATCCAAAGTCATAGTATAATATCGAAGAGGAGTGTCCGATCAGAGGAATGACCTCATTAACCCGTCGATCGCTCCTGTTTTAGCCACCTTATGCCAACTCACGGGAGTCGGGTCCACGTATTTACCTTACAGGAATCGTCGCCACCAACCTACTTCATTCTGGAATCTCCACCGCGTACACGGTTAGTCAAAGTGGTTTTCGGTATCGACAGAGAGTATGTCCATATCCGATCCCGGTCTCTTTGCCAACCCATCGTTATTATAACACCGCGGTTATTTAAAAATAGTTTATACTTTTAAACCAGAATATAATCCATTTCAAAACCATAATATTACGATATCATTCCAAAACCCAAAACCATATTTTACCACTTATCCCAAATATAATTCCTTTCCAATAATAAAAGGCTTTAACTTCATAATATCTGAAAATCGAATATTTTCAAAGCATAATATTTTTGGAAATCCATAATTTCAAACCCTAACTTTTAAAACTCAAATGGTTTGGATATTCAACGGTATATGAATTTCAAAGGCTTAACTTTACTGTCACTTTGTAAAGAAATAAGTTATATGGCTTTATGGAAATATTTCTTTATCTAAAGTTAAAACCATAATTTAGATATCACTCTTAAGTTCCAAAACCATTTCAATTTCCATATATATAAATCCATTGGAGTATTAATATTCAAAAACTAAAATTGGAATATATTCTTTCAACAAATTAAATGTTTTATTATTTAGTTTGAATATTCACATAAATCCTTAAACAACTCCAATTTCTAGTAATAAAACATATGTATTTTTCGATTCCAATTTATATTAGAATATTTTTCCAATTCAAATTCATATTAGAATATTCATTTCAATTTTTTCTTGGGAAAAATCCAATTATAAATATCATATCTTAAATTTCCAAACTTAACATTTAAACATATGATATAAATTTATCCAACTCCATTTTCTAAATTTTCTTCCATTTTACTAAGGGAATTTATACACCTTTTTATTTCAAAATTTCCAACTTTTCATGTACATAAATACGGAAGAAAAATATTTATACAGTATAAAATTTAAGATTATTATAAACCGTATTCCATCCAAACCATAGAAATCACATTAAAATAGTTATATATAGACCGCGGTGCCTGTATATAATTTTCTATCCTATGGTCAAGTGATACGGATATTTATCATTTCAATCCGCAATTTAAAAATAAAACTTTGCGGTTTTATCATTTCAAACCACAATCCCGAAAAATGAAATATGCATGATAAATTTGCAATTTTAATGATATGCAATAAACATTCATTCATCAACAACATCCATCATCCAATCGCAACCATCAACCAATTTCAATCAATAACAGTATATATCTATGAACATATACAACAGGTAATAACTGTCAGTTTTTTTTCCAAATTAAATTTATCAACTATTTATCTAACAGTTTACTCAATAATAATTTACATAACTGTTAACTAGCAGTTCTTATGCAAACAATAATTTCTAACAGCCAATTAATATGCAATCAATCAATTTAAATTAACAGCTAAATTCAAAAAATGCAATTCAACAGATATGGATGAAATAACATGCCCAAAAGCTCATAAATAAATTTCTATTCATTTCTAAAATTTATTTAACAAACATAAAAGCTTCTAGTAATCGTGAGTGGGTTAAAACACTCACCTTTGGAATTTAAATCGAATTTAAATTCGATTTAAACCCAAAAATTTGACGGTCTCCAAATCTAACCAAACCAGCGTCATCGGATCCGGAATTTAAATACGAACCTAACAAAAAAAATTTCGCGTGAATCGGAGTTCGTATGTGGAAGTTATTCAAATTTGAACGCGTTGAAAACAAAATTAAATTTAAACAAAATAATAATAAAATAACCTCCTACACAACCTCGCCACGTCTGCATCAGAGACTTCCCTCACGTGCGACTATGCTCATCTGAAACGCAGGCCTCACCCAAAACCGTGACCTTTGACCACGATATTCCTCGCCGTTCGACCATCACAAGCCACGCCGTGACCACCGACGTCACCGCCCAAGCCTCCTCTCCACAAAGAAGTAGGTGCGGCCTCCTCCAATGCCCGCCGCCGCCGGTGATAATTGGGGTTTCGAAACCCTAAAAGCCCAAATTCCACCGCCTCGGTCACCAATTGATGCTGCGACCACCACCAACCAACTCCAAAGGCCATCCTCCACGGAACCCAGAAGGCAATTTCGCCAAATGTCGCTCGATCGAAAACGCCCAATTTTTGATTTAGGGTTTCGAACTTTGCAAGTTTGACTGCGATTTCTGGTGAATCTGGACACCATCTTGAAAAACGAACAACAGACGTAGATTCGTATTGATGAACACTACGCCATATATTTTTTTTGGGAATTTTTCGAGAACTTTGAATTTTCACTTTTAATTTGCAATTTGAGAATGGATCTGAGATGTATACATTTGGAAAGAGAGAAGGTTGAAGAAATGTACGTATATCCAATTGACAGAAGAAAGGAGGCTAGGGTTTATGATCGCATATATATAGACAAATAGAAGAAGGCTAGGTGGGTACGGATAACGAACGTGCTAAACGGTAGTTGGCCCAAAAAGCCCGCTATGCCTCCGGAACCGAATTTGTTAAAACTATATATCCAAATAGGTGTTTTAAAATATTCTGAACGCGATGGAAAAAGTTTCGCGACCAAATTCGATCGTATGAAGAAGTTATGTTGAAAACAAGATTTCCAAATTGATTTCAAATTGATTTTAATAAATTTGATTTCAAGGCGTTTCGCGTCCGTACGATCAAACGACAAGTCCGATCGATACGAAAATTGAAACCTTATAATAATTCACCGATACGGATCCGATGAAACTGGTTTCGTCGAAATCCGAGTCCGTGACAAAAATGGCTATTTTTAATATTTATTAAATCAATTTACTAAATCACAAAAATCAAATTTTATTATTCAACTCCCAATATTGGCCAAATTTCATTATTTCTATAGTTCAATCAATTCCAAATTATTTACCAAGCTTGGATGTGAATTAAAACCTATAAATGTCTCAATTTGAAGTGTTAATTTCTGCATTTTTTTATTATTATTTGGGAATTATAAATTATATTCTAAACTCACTTATTAAAGCTTATATCTTATACTCTCAATCAAAATCCAATTAGATAAATAGATTTGATTTCCATTCCAATTCATTTGATTTCAAATAAACTTTTTACCATAAATAAAATTCCAAATTATTAATAACTTTATCCCCATTTCCTTTATTTTCTTAACTATTATCAATTCCAACCTTAATGAGTTCAACCTTAAAATTGTTGATTGATTTTATTAAATTCACTTCCTTTCTATTATCCAAAGTTATTGATGTCAACTAACATTAGTTTAGGATTTCACTCCAATGTTTGAAATTTTCATTTTACTTTAATAACGTAATAATTTACGTTTAATTCCATTTATATATGTAGTAAGTACCATTTGTTGGATTTAATATTCAGATTATAAATAAAGTCTTGCTTTCTAAAGTTGTATCAACTATGGTCCAACTAACTTGAATTAGCCTTAACTTAAATTTATGGACTCAACTATTGCAACAAATCCAAATAAACAATAAGGCTTGATTCCTATATTAACTTCTTGTTTTCAATTAACTTTATATCCACATGATTTCAATGTATAATTGACACTTTTATATCCACTTGATTTCACCATTTCATCTTTTATTTATTAAATCCACTATAGCCAAATGTATGAATTTAACATACATAAATATTTTCAATCTCAACTTAAATTCATTTAACGTAATCATAAACGTTTAAATTTTCTTAATGGCAGAAATCCAATTACCTCCATTCTTTTATTCACATGGATAAAATCTGGCTTTAAAACTTTACTATAACCCATAGTCTCATTTTATTAGGAATATACACTACCTGTAAAGTAAATTTTTCTCAGCAAAGATCTTACACACTATGTTCCGTAAAATTAGATTTCACAAATTTAGCTACTGCATTTTCTAGTTTAAGTAACATAAAGGTTATATACCTTGAAATCATTCTAAATTTCCCAACTCAATTTACAAGAAACAAGAATAGGTAACATATAATAGTCGTTTACTCCAAATTCTAGTCACCTAAATAGGCTTTTACTACATGCAAATAAATGTTACTATTTATTTTCATAGTACAAATCTCAATAATTATCCCATTTAATTTGCTTAGGCCATTTATAGTCCACTATACATATCTACATAAATGGGCAATTTATTCAATTTATTAAGTATCAATCCTATTTAGTCCTGTTATATTTTTATGCATTCTTCTCTTTTACTTTACAAAATGGAATAACCCTTTAAACTCATCCCTTAATAACAAAACCGTTATAAATCCAATAAATTCCCAAAAATCGAAGTTTGTACACATTTTCACAACTATCATGATTTCTTACAACGTTGAATTTATTAAATGACCATTTATTAAAGTTAAATTCCTTTAATTGAATCAATGCTTATTATTATATATATTTCATTCTTACCATTATAAATTTATTAACGTATTTACACATTTCTATCTTTCAAATATTAATAACCCAAACTGATTACAAACACTGTTTCTATAAATTTTCATAAATTTGTTCCACTATACTTTTGTTTACATAAAATAAATTCTATGTTACTATTAGTTTTCTTTTTTCTTTACTACAGACATAAATTATTACTATCTACACTAATTACATCTTTATATTAATGAATACCATTAAAGTAAATATTCATATTAACTTTTACAGATTCAACTTAAATTTGTTTCTTAAAATTACTTCAAATCAAGTTGTGACAATTTACATTGTCCACCTCTATTATTATAAAATATTGTAGTTACACTAAATTGCAATTACTACAACTATACCAAATCTCTGCATTTTATTCTTAAACAAATAAGAACTTATATAAATCTATTCTATTAAACATCATAATTTTAACGGGTCGTTACATCCACCTTGAACTGAACTTCCTCTAGATTCATGCACATCACTAGCACTGCTAGAAGGTACATGTGAACTATCCTGTGATGTTTCATCAACTGTGTTTTCCTCGATAGCATCAACAATAACTCTACTATTTGGCTGGAATACGGAAACTTCTTTCCTTTCCTTAGGCCTATCAGAATCTTCTAATGTGGTAGGTAGCTTCTCCTTCGGATTGAACATAGCAGACACATCAAAAGTAACATGTCTGGAATGAACAATCTTTCGATCAGCTGGGTTCCAAATTCGATACCCTTTAATACCATTGGTGTATCCTATTAGTATGCCTTAGCCTCCAACTTGTCATCACCTGTATGGTGAACGTACACAGGACAACGAAAAATTCGGAAGTACCCACGATACACCGATTTACCTCTGCACTTCACCTCTAGAATCTTCTCATCTATGGCTGAGCACAGAATTCGATTTATGATATGCACTGCAGTTGACAATGCCTCATCCTAAAAGCCTCTAGACAAGCCCATCGTCAATCTCAAGCAACGAGCCTTCTCAAGTAGAGTCGTGTTCGTCCTTTCTATAGCCCTATAGGATTATAGATCTCGGGGTATAGTGAGATGTCTCTGAATGTCATGCTGTCTACAAAAGTCAAGGAACTCCCTAGAGACAAATTAACTGCTATTATCAGATCTCGGTATTTTTAACCTAGAACCAGATTGGTTCTCAACAAGCGTTTTTCAGTCTTTGAACTTTTTAAAACTCTCTGATTTGGCCTTCATCAAATAGACCCATACTTTTCGAGAAAAGTAATCAATGAAAGAGATAAAATACTTTTCTCCTCCAAGAGAAGGAGTAGCAACCGGTCCCCAAACATCTGTATGCACGTACTCAAGTACTCGTCTCGATCTATGGAGTCCAACTCCAAAAGATACTTTAGTTTCCTTGCCTAACACACAATCTTGGCAAAATTCCATCTTGTCGAAGCTTTCTCTTTTGGTCATCTTCCGTCTCCGAAGTAACTCTAAGCCCTTCTCTGAAACATGATCCAACCTGAGATGCTAAAACCTTGTGGCATCTAAAGCACAGGAACTATCTACTCCAACACACGATTGTCCAAGAACTGTGGTTCATTTTAGCAAATACAGATTTCAGAACACATCTCCTTTCATAATAACTAGTGCACCTCTCGAAACCTTCAGACTATCATTCTCGATAGTTACCTTGCATCCCAAAGATGCAAATTGTCCTAAAGAAATTAAAGATTTGTGAAGACCTGGAACATACCGGACACATGTCAAAGTGCATATCACTCATTCAAACATCATGGTCCTCACTGTATCTTCACCCATTGCTCTACAGCTAGCATCATTACCAATAAAAATAGGGCTTTCCTCTCGTGCAACAAAAAAATGAAGTAATCATTATTAGGTGTAATATGGGAAGACGCCTCCGAGTCCAGCATCCAATAGTCTAAGACATCCGACACTCTTCAGACAACATATCGTTAGATATAGACTTCTCCACCACAAATGATGAAGATTCGTCTTCTTCCTTCTTCAAATCCGAGCAATCATTTTTCCAATGACCAAGTTTCTTGCAGATAAAGCACTTTCCGTCCTTAGACTTTCCTCTCCTGCCTGGGGTTTGATGAAGCTCCACTATTTATATAGAGTGAAGAAACGAGGAGATGTAGCTTTATATAGCAGCCTGGGGTTTGATTCGGCATGCATCTGGTCTGGCACAATTTGGTTCGACAGTCCTGGTTCGGCATGTATCACTTGGTATTTGGTTCGACAAAGCGTCGAGCAACAAATTTGGATCGACATCTTCAAAATACCAAACCAAACATCTGGAGCGGCAAACTGGTTCGGTAAAGCCCAATCTGGACCAGCATGCTCAAATTCCAAACGAGATTTTTCATTCGGTATCACCAAACACCAAACGATAATTTTTGTCCGATTTTCATATTCGCCGCTCCAAAGCATCTTCCATTGCAAGTCTGAACGAGCTTCAACTGCTTCAAAACACCGAACGATAATTTTGGTTCGGCATTCTTTCCACCACTCTAGACTTTTCCCTTTCTTTAAATCATCGCTCAAAATCACCGCTCCAAATCATGCTACCACTTCAAGTCCTAATATCTTCCTTCGTTCGATGATTTTAACTTCTTCTCTCTAGGGTTTCGTCTGCTCCTTGCTGCTGCCGTGTCTTGGAATTGGGGTAGCAATTTCTAACAAATATTGTGCGTCTCTTTCTTCTTTATAGTTATTTACTATTTGTTTGGAGTAATAGAATAATTTCTGTTAGATTGAGTGATGTTCAGATTGGCAAATATAGATCATGTTTATTGTTTTTTTGCATTTGTGCAATTTTTTGCACAACAGATTGGTATCAGAGCAAGGTGATTTGTTTAAATTTGTGCATCAATGGCTTCTAGAAAGAGCGGTAGATCTGGTGGTAATTATGCTATTACTCATTTGGACGGAAAAAGAGATTTTGTGCAATATGGAAGATAAGGACGAAGAATAATATGTTGAGAGAGAAGAGCGTTCCAGTCTTGAAACTTTGGTGATAAGGAGTTTATTGTGTTGAAGGGACTTCTAGATTTGGGAACCTATATCTGATTCATGACTCAATGTTGTTGTAAGAGTCTTATGTTAATTTCCATGAGAAATTTGTTGTCGGGCAGATAATGTATGTGGAAGTGGAGAGATTTGATTGGTGATTGAGAGCATTTTTTGGCCTTGATGGCTTTGAGATTATTTTGGTATCTACCTTATTTTGATTTTGGATATTTGCAACATTTTGTTAGCGGATGGGGCACAGTCTGAGCTCGTTAGCAAGATGTGATGAAGGGTGGCCTTGCAAGAACCTATTGGGTAAGTATTCATTTTTGGTATCTATCTCATTAAGAGATTTTGGTTGAAGATTGAGTTCATTTTTAAGAATTTTATGTTGAAAAGAGAATTTGATTCGAGGTGGGGTGTTGGAAATTTATGATTTTGCATCAAAGTGAATTGTTAAATTCTGGTGATACAAAATCACAAATTGAAGGAAACAAATATGCATGAAGGAAAGTAATCGCGTTTGTTCATTATGGAAATGAATAAATTATTGGATCGCATTTGCATGAGATGACAAGAAAATAAGAACATGCGGAAGTTATGGAATAAAATATATGCAAAAGGATATGCATATTATTTGTTTCTCACTAATCGCATTGCTTTGGGATTATTTTCTTCCATCTTTGTTAATTAAAGGAATGAGTGAATTACTTGCTATGTTTGCGTTATTTATTACCATTGTAATTCATTATCTTCTTACCATACGTTATTAATTTAATCGACGACTCTTAACAATTTGCACTGGCTATATATTGATGGTAGACTTCATTGTAAAACCATCTTGCCATTCAGCCAGCGATTTTCAAATAAAACGTATCTTCTTGTTAATCCTAATTTAGGGCTTTGGTATGTAAACTCTTATCTTGTAATCTCTTGTAATTCTATCATGTGTAATAAAATCTCTCTCCTTTTGAACTGGACGTACACTACCTCGATGATAGTGGAATCAATATAAATATTGTGCGTCTCTTTCTTATTTATAGTTATTTACTATTTATTTGAAGTAATAGAATAATTGCGGTTAGATTGAGTGATGTTCAAATTGGAAAATCTAGATCCTTTTTGTTGTTTTATAGTTTTGAGTATTGGCTCTTAGAAGTTTTGGAAATTTCAGCACTTCCATCTGCTCCACTTCCAGCTGCATGAAACTATATTATAAAGTTAGAAAAGGTGTTTGAAATGTATATAAGCATTAGAGTAACACAAATATGGTTCTAATGCTTCAACCAAGACCTACAACGCATATGATTGTTCTTTGAGCAACTAAGGCATGGACATATTAAACACTTCATACAAAACTAATAATAATAATAATATAAAAATAAGTAAACGAAAACGAGGAGGAGGAGGGGATGTCATTTTGCTTTTGGTAAAATTGTATACAAGGCCAAAGAGACCTCAAAGATTCCAACAAGTTGAGACATGGATAATATACCATACTTAGAATTAGCCACCGAACCAACATCAAATATAATTTGGTTCGTACGCGTTGAATTTGTGCTTCTTTTAGGTAGCAACTTTATAAGATTCACAGACATGAGTTTTAAAGAAAGTCCACATGTTCATACTTCCTAGTCTAAAGACTAAACTCAATAAAGAGAAACCACTAAGAATGGCAAATAATAAGTCAATAAACTAGAATTTATGCCAAATTCTTACTTGAAGTAAACAAAAAGCTAAATTAGAAAATATAAATTAAGATTCAAAGAGCTGTTGCAAAGCAACAAGCTTCAGAGAAAGGTTTCTGCTACAAGCACAGAAAATGAATATTTCATCAAGATCAACAATACTAATAGCTTGGAACTACAAAACATGTAACTCTACTTAGTCATCAAACTTACCATAATACTAGAAGTGTGTGTCTGGTGGATCCATAGACATCCAATGTTTAAAACAAAAACATTTCATCAAAATAGCAACATAATGTTTACCAAAATTTGTGTGTGCACTAGTATTTTCTTGCACCCTTTCTGTTTGACATGTACCAAGATTGGTCTAGTTCTTCCTGTTTTGTGCCATCTAATTTTGCCTCTTTGCAAGTCCCGTTCTATTTGTATTTTTCTTCTTTTTCCAATCCCAGATGTATATGCTTTTTGATGGTCCATGGACCATGGAAGAGGCGTCAAATCATCCAGGAAATGTGTTATCATTTATAAATGAAGCAAATCATGTAACTATATAGAAGTGTTGGAATATTTCAATAATTTGGAGCATATATGAAAAATAAAACGTGTTGTGCTATTTTGATGTAAAGTCTATTAAATTGATCAAAATTTAAATTAAGGGTGAAAGATTTAAGAATTTAGTTATCTTGAGATCAATGCGTACATAACGAGACATTTTAATTTGTTGAAAGGTCAAATTAGAGAATGCCAAAATTATTAAAAAATGGTTATAGTCCCCAAATTATATAAGCCTTAGCAACTCTCTAACCCTCTTCTATGAAAAGCTAATGTCAGATTTAGGGTTTCGGTCAATTTGGAAGATCAGACCAAATTCTTCTTCACTTCAATAATCAGAGATGGATTCAGATATGCTTCCCCTGATTTATTTACTTTTCTCTAGTTTATTCTTAATTAAATCAACATGAGTTCTATACTTGAACTAGGATTTCATAATTGATTGTTGCTAAAGTGTATTGAAAATTTAGCAAGTGGTATCAGAGCAAACCATTATTGATTTATTTGAGGAATTTTGATTGTAAATAGATTATATTTAAGATCTATGTTTAGCAAAATTATCTATTAACGTATCCACCATTGTTTTTGTTCACGCTGATAGTACGAAATATGATTTGTTTCTTAATACCGCATATAAGAGAATGAATTAAAATACCTGATGGTGATTCATAATAGGATCCTAACTCATTGTTAATTGATTCACTTAGTAAATCTGAGTGCTTTTTCTTAAAATTATGTTGGAAGTTTAAATGAATTAATTTAAAAAAAAAACAGGTTAATGGTTATATATTCATTGAGCCGTTGTAAAAGTTAATGGTATTAAAATTTGTTTTAAATGACAGTAAATTCGAATCTATTAACATTCTCTGACTTCAGTAACGCATACAATTTTCATTTTGCCTATTTAAACGGAAGATAGACAGAAGAGAAAATGTGAATAATAAAACAATTTTTCTTTCTTCTTCTTTGTCCTCTGCATTTTTTCTCTATTTAAGAAACTTTACAAACAATTAAATTAGAAAGTTCTATATTCAGAACAATTTTCTTTAGTGCAAATAACAAATCGATCAAATGTTAGAGTCTATTTTATCCTTGGACGGAGCAGTTGATAAATAGCTTTGCACCTTGAGGCTATACCGCGAATCGTCTTAAACAGAGCAACCTATTCTGCGATTCAGCAAAAAAAAAAAGACGCTACAGATTCATATCGAGGTTCAACATATTATTATATTGCTTTGAAAGTGTATAATATGAGAGAAAGTTTTTTATGATTATCTACATGTTGACCTACACTTTAGCCTTTCATATAAAATCTACTAGTTCTGATTTTTTCAAGTAAGGTACACTTAGTAGTAACAAAATTACAAAGGAATAGTATCTTTAGTTTGTTGCATAAAATAATTATATATATCTATACTATTATATTATTACTGAGTTTGGTTTCAAGGGCACAGAAGCCACCTCCATATTTTTATGAAATGAACAGTCGCTTATTTTACTTTGCCACGTTCGTACCTAACAATCCTCTTCTTACCTTCCCCGTTCATTTTATCTGAGAAAAACAAATTTTGCCTTCTTCTCTTCTCCTTCTCTCCTAACCCTAATCATCACAAGACCCTAATTACCCACCTAGGCTTACTGATTATTGCTTGCATCTGTACATAAATTTCGCTTTCCTCTTCCCTAAGATCTAATCTTGCACTATAATGGCAATGACTGTGGCAATGGAAAGTCGCACAACGCAAAAACCACCACTCTCCTTCATATTGTATATGCATCACCTGTAAATACTTCTTCCTTTATAATCTTCCGCCGCGCGTCGTCATCCAAGCACAGGTAATTTCTAAACCCTTCTCCATATCACACTTTAAGTTTCTCAATTATTTGGATCCCCTAATCTATTTCCTTCAATAATTTGCTATCTTGCATCAGGTCTGATTAATTCACTCATCGCCCTTAGTTCTAGGTAATTCCTTTTGCGTTCATTCTTTGACATTTTTTATGCCCTAATTTATTCACCGCTTCTTTCTTTTCCATGTTCTATGAGGGATAATTTATTCATAACTGATTTTGTAGATCTATTTGTTTTGTAGTTTAAAAATATGGTATTTGATTTGGAGTCTGCCTTGGTTTACCCACTTCTGCTTTCTGTTTGTTTAATGTTTTACTTGGCTCGAAAAGATTTTTAACAAAAATGATGTAATTTTAGAATTTATGGTTTTGGTTGTTTTAAATGTAGTTTATTGCTTTTGAAAGATTTGAAATTTCATTTTAGCTAAATTTTGAAGCTTTTTTTTAATTTTTTTCCCCGAAATAAAAAAATGCACTTCAAACTATATACAAATTGCCTTTTAATACCGTTAAATTTGTAGGTTTTGATGTTTGAACTTCTATTACTATAGCTTTCATGTAGCTGTTTTCATTCTAAATAGTTTGGCCTTGAATTCTGAAACCAAGAATTTTATAATATTTGCTCCTAATATTACTTAATTTAGAGGTATTTCAAGCATACAACATGTAATTTTACAGTTTACTGCAATATATATAATAACCAATCTGAAATGTGACAAACATTTGGAACTAGATTTCTTTGTTATCTAGAAGATACATTTACGCAAAACTAAAATTTGTATTGGAAAATTAATATACTGAAAACAAGATTTTTTTTTTTATAATTTATACGTTGTATATTTAACATTGACATATTTATAAGGAGTGACAAATTTCTACAATTATCTTTTCTATTCTGCCTTGGCTCAGATAAAATCCCATGTTCCACATCTGAATAGTTTTGTGTGCAGTTAATGGTATCAATTTCGCTTTTTTCTATTTTTTGTTATGTCGTTGCTGTTTGCTACCACTAACCCCTACTATTCAATTGAATACTAAGTCTGTTATATTGAAATTTTATGCATGATACAAATATGATGCCGTGCTCATTCTTTCAATTTTTTTTCTGGCCTCTATTAATGAGTTCATCTCAAGTTAAGATCATTTCCACAATTCAACCCACATAAAAATACTTCACATAAAATGACTTATTCTATTCATTTTTCCATTCGTTTTTCAACATCCCTTCAATTTTGGTCGAACAACCAAAGTATCATACTGATTGTTCATTCATGAAACTAGATATGTTTAATATACAATGAAATCTAAAAGGAGTTAAACGAACTAAAAAAAATTCATAAATTTTGGCTCATCATTTACTCAGAGAATACTGTCAATACTGAAGAAGCTTGTTTATTACTAGAGAGAATTAGAGTTGTCGAAAAATAATAAAGTAATAATTTTTTTTACCAATTGAGAATAAAATGAGAAGCATTAGAGTTTCAATTATTTTCCCTCTTCCACCTTGAAAAGTTATATTTTTCTATAATATTATCAAACAATCAAACTACAGGAAAATTTTCTCTCATAATTTCGATCCATGTTTTCTATTTTTATAGGCATTGACCAACGTGCTGGTGCAAAAAAAGGAAGGCATGATGAAGTTCACTAAAGGTAACTACATAAACTTAGCTGAATCATAATCTTATTCTTCCAAATGTGTTTATTAAATTAACTGCTATTTTTTTACTCATTACAGGTTAAATTTTGGTGCCTACTAATAAGATTCTGAGATTATATGCTTGCATACAATAGGTGATGAACAATGATTAATTAGAAGATAAGAAGACTATCAGAGACGTTAGCAATTTATGGTTAGTAATATATTTTAGGTCTACATATATAATGGAAGTTAAAATCAAACTCTTAGGACGGCTATTTAGTATATGCAAACACTCGATATATGTTCAGCCTTAATATTAACAAATCAATATTGGAGCAGAGATAACAGCTTAAGTTAAAGGTTAAAGCTATATTTGCACAGTCTGTACCTTCATTTGCACATATAGAATAGTTTACAAGTTTTAACTTATATTCCTATCTCATAGCCTATGTGTTTGTATTTTAGATGAAGTTATGAACCAATTTGTAACATACTAAAAATATAAATGATGTTGTTTTTGACATAATTCTTTTACATTTTGAAAGACTGTTATGTAATCTTAGAAGCCATCCCAGATGATCTGAAGACCTCTTAGAAAACATAAAGGAATGTAACTTTTCACTTGCATTTGAAATGTTAACTATTACATAAAAAGCACCGATGTATGTAACGTAATTTCATCAATTTTTTCTATTAAACATAACATTGTCTTCCAGATGAAAATTTATGTCTTAACAACAATTATTTTTCTGTGTATGCTTTAAAGGAAAATACTACTCTGAAGTGGCATAAAACATATAATCCGTCGACATAGTCAAATTTAAAAACTAAAACTTTTAACAATGCAATCACTAATAAGTTGTTTTACAATAGACCGTATACGAAGCATGGATTCACACTAGTATACATGTACAGTTAACGTTATTCATTGAAAGCTCAGTTTGTGTTACTTGGATTTGTAATTCATGATATATACCTAGTAATTTAATAGAGCCGGACCATAAATTCTTTTTTTATGGAACCTAAAAATGAAGAATTTTTTTTAATGGATAAGGATTCGAAGTTGTTACTGCTACTAGTCGTCTATCCGTGTAACTGAATACAAAAATTTTAAATAAAGGTTTGGACATGAGCGTTATATTATATTTGTACTGCATGAATTAATATATGGCTATATACCAGTATGGTAACCATTAACCTAATGTTTAAATTATTATCATACCCATGTGATCGGTCAGTGTTGCATAGAGTAATGTATAAGTGTGCACATGCATTTTGACAATGTGAAACTTTTTTAAGCCTAAGAAACTATTTGAGCAGTACATAGTCAACATGAAAGCTTTACGCATTCGTGGGTTAATTTAACAAAATTCTAGTTGCGGTACTTATAGAATAACTTCTTGAATCCATAAAGTTGGTTGATTAATTTTAGTGTAAGTTCATTTTTTGTTAAAATGACAATGTTATTGTATGATTTTGTGACAATTTAACATGTGCAATTTGATATACGTATTGCATAATAAAGTAATAATTTGTAATAAATCCAAATATATTCCAGTGTCTCCTTGCAGATTAATTGTAAATATCCTACATTCCAAGTGAGCTAATTGAAATAACACGTCATTCAAGTAACCTCCTTATTTTAGTTGTTCATGAAAATGTTTAATATTTGTGTGTATTTATTCATGTGGATATTAGCTAGCCCAAAGGTAGACTAATATTTGACTGAATCGATTTTGTGTGTAATGATAAATATGTGATAATTATAAGGTCTTACAAGTGAATAATTAATCGGTCCAAAAAAATTTATTATTTGGCTTGAATTTCTTTTCACTGTTTGATAATCACAACAAGATTATTTGAAGGTTTTCTATAAGAGTTTTGTAAATTTAACCGTAAGTGATACTCTTTTTGTGATGATTTTATTTGTGACATCTTATAATTATCACATATTTATCATCACATATGCGCAAGTGATTCGGTCAAATATGAATCTTCCTTTGGACTGGCTAACATTCACATAGATAAATATACACAAATATCAAACATTTTTATGAACAACTAAAATAAGAGGCCGATCACATGGGTATGAATAACTAAAATAAGTACTCAGTTTCGTAAAGTTAAACCACGAATGCATAAAGTTTTCATATTGACTTAGTACTATTCAAATAGTTGCTTAGCCATAAAAAAAATCACATTGTTAGAATGCATGTACACACTTATACTTTACTCTATGCAACACTAATTGATCACATGGGTATGATAATAATTTAAACATTAGATTAATGGTTACAATTCTAGCATATAGCCATATAATAATTCATGTAGTACAAATGAAATATAATGTTCACGTCCAAACCTTTATTAAAAATGTAAGTAATCAATTATACAAATAGATGATTAGTACCAATAACAATTCTGAATCCTTATCCATAAAAAAATGTTCTTTTTCTTAGGGTTCCATAAAAAAATTTATGGTCCATGTAACGACCCAATTTTTCGATGCCCGAAAGTTGATATCGATACGTCCACTGTATCCAATGTCGCAAAGTCGAATGCCGGAAAACCGAATCGTTAGGGTTTAAGAAGAAGAAGAAGATAGAAGAAGAAACAGAAACAACAAAAGAATCTCACATTTCGCAGCGGAACAAATATAATGGATAAATGAATATCTTTAAAACAAAGAACCATATCAGTTATTACATTACATTATTAGAGTTTACAACGACACCATTCAACACTAGGCATTTACAACATCTAATCCAAATTAAAACTGGACATACAGCAATCCGAACGCAGCGGATAATACATAATATATTGATACGTCTCGCAATCCAACTTGCCTTCAGATCTCCACAGCAACTCTTTTTCTAACTTCGCTCTAGAATAAATGAAACCTAACTCTAGGCTGCCGGTGTGGAAAAATTATGGGCACCCAAAGTTTAGAAAGGGAACAATAGACTCCAGGTCAGTCATGAGACTGGTGTGAGATCTTAAAAATAGTTATTTCCACAAAGAAGGGAAAAGAAATCCGCTATGCTTTTTGGAAAATGAAACTACCATAAGGCCTCCCGGCACACACACAATGCAATCGCAGACTTGGGGGAGATTTCTTCTTATGATGGTCAAACATGCTTGATATGCAAAATCCTCTTTAATATTATCATTAGTGCACAGTGCAGAAAACATTTCGAAAGTATAGTATTAACCTTAGCCAGCATAGGTATCATTATATTATGCCTGCTATAGCTACCTCCTGAGGAGGCAGGTTATACAATTGCAATCGTAAAGGGCTCGTATTGTTTCTTTGGATTCCCAGCAAATGGTCAAGCTAAAGAACTTCCTACTGCCACATGGGTACGTCTCTAGAGGGACGTCCTGAGAACTTAACCAGCTCTCTGCCAACACAAGGCCGGGTTACCTCGGTAACTAGGTAACTACTACATGAGTATGCCATCCCTCGGTCGTTTGCGACCTTTATCCGAGGATCCTCAACCACAAAGCAACAACCACAAAGTATAATAAATTTGCAGCATCGACATAGGTAAAATATCTGGGCTCCATGCCATGATACTATCCTTTTCCAGAAGGAAATGACATACCCTCAGGGGGCGCTACCCCCAAATAACCTTGCCGCATCTTTCCTATTTCGACCATTTCCGGGGTGTGAGGTCTGACGAAGTCTCATCCACAAAGCTACACTTTTCACATAGTCATGCTTTGATTAATAAATGACCAGCAGCACTTCGTATGCCACATTACCAGTTTGGGAATATATCACTAGTAAGCACGAACTACATAACCTCTGAGCTCGTACATCTCGGAGAAGGGTGTTAAGCTAAGAGAATAAATTCTCCCCCACCAACAGAAATGTTTGATAGAAACTAGCTTTACATCTCAAAGTGTAACGTCAGACACACTCCATACAAGTCCGTTCCGGGATCGAACGGAACGGAAGGCACTTCAAAGAAGCCCTGCAAATCCGGATATTCACTAATAACGCCTGGAATCCCTATCACAAAGGGTGATAAAATCTCTATACCGGAGCAACCCGGTGCAGAGACATTCGACAGGAAATCCTTTCGCTTTCGAAAATACCCAGCTTCAACCCCATCTTCAAATGCAATCCCATTTTCGTCGTATCATTATTCGGAATGGATTTTATGACATAAGGTCCTCTCCGGCTAATCCGAATAATGAGCGCTTATTTTTAAAAATAAGTGTTCATTCAGATTTCAAACAAATCATAAAAATTTCCACGTTGATCTTCTTAAACAAAAGATCCATCACAATCACAAAGGTTCGATGTGGGTTTCAAATATCCATTTGAAATTTGACTCCCGGTCGCATCGAAATTCTAATGGCATTTAAAGGCCAATATTGATAGTCGGTTATTTAACTATCAATCAACATTCACAACAATCATCATATTTAAATAATTTTTCCCAAATTATTTATTTTCTAAATAACTTCACAAGATATATTTTCACACTTCAATCCTTTGAAAATAAATTTCAAATCAATTTTTTCCTTACGCGGAAAACATTTCCAATATTTATTCATTTCCACTGAAAATCTACCGAGTTCAAATATTTTAAAATAATTCAAAATGCTTATCCAAAATATACTTAGAGATATTTAAAATAAAACTATTTTGAAACACTTGCTTAAATATTAGTCATGAAAATATTATACTAATGTCTCATAAAAAATTCAAGTCCAAACTAATTTTTCAAATAAAATTAATATATAGGATATAACTATTTAAATATTCAATTTCTAAAACCAATATCAATTAAATCTTTAAATCATTACTTCCATGGTTAATTAAATAAATCATTACTTTAAAGATTTACAAAATAACTTAAGAAACTAACTTCTCCAAAATATTCTTTCAAAATCAACCCTAGAACATTTAATTTATATTTCAAAAGCTATTTTACAAACATACTCGGCTTTTCAGGGAAAATACACCTTCCTTTTCAAAATGGATCAATTTTGAAAGTGTGCAGGATCGTGTAATATGGAATATAATTAAATCTAAATGTGGTAATAGATGATAATAGCAAAGTAAATGGAAATAAAAATAAAAACAAGCACATAGGAATTTTTATACTGGTTCGGAGCACCGTCCTACGTCCAGTGCCAGACTCCTTCTGAAATTTCAACTACAGTAACCCTCACTTAACCCAGAGGAACATGTATATATAGTCTGAGCAGCAGAACAGACACCTGAGCAACTGAACAGGATTTTCGCCTCAGCAGCAGAAGAGGACTTTCCCTTGCCTGAGCAGCAGAACAGGACTTTAACAAAGTATAAATGTAGTTGACTTAATGTGTTCTTGATAACACTGATTTGTCTATTAAGATTACAAATTTCCTATAATCAATTCCTCAAGAATATATGTGAAGAGTTGAAAAAGGAAGAATATTGCTATGAATCAAAGTATATAGAATATAACTTAAAGATTCAAAGCAATGAAGAGCATGAGAGCACTTGAGTAATCACAAGAGAGTAGAAAGAATTAGAATCAGAAATTGGTGATTATGAAGTATGAGATAACTTCTATATATAGTTATCAGAGAGATGCAACTCTTAGTGAAGAGTTTCAGCCAAGGGAGACGACTGTTGATGAATTGCAACTCTTCATGGAAGAAGATGTCCATTCCGAAATTTTGCAGTTGAAGTCGGTTCAGTCGACTGGTATATTGGGTCAGTCGACTGGTGTTTGAATATTGTAAAAAAAATATTTATAGTTTCAAAAATATGAACAATGTTCACTGCTTTGCATATGTACAGTCAGTCGACTAGCAAGAAAAGTCAGTCGACTGGCTGTGCATAAATTTCATAGTGAACTTATTTGTAAAGAAAAATTTAAAATTGAAAACTTGAGGATTGATTTCAAAATATGTCTAAGACTCAATATCTATAATAGTTACTTTAAGCCAAGAGATCCTCTGTTGTCTTCTTTTTGTCATGTATGAATGCAAATTCTTCTTTAGCTTCTGAACTGTCTTGTCATGAATCAAAACTAGTAATTCAACAATTTTTAATCAATTAATAAATCCTTTTGGATTCATTTTAAATTTACGTTCCAAATCCGTAAATTTCTTTCCATACCTTTAAAAATAAAACAATATTTTTTTAAAACAAATTTCCCTTTCCCTTATAAAATTCCCATTTTGAATTTTTAAAATTTCAAATATCCGCAGATATAGGATTTTCAAATCGATTCCCAAATAGTTATTATTTTTACCAAATCAATATCAAATTTATTTTCTAATTTATTTTCAAAACACCAAATCAAATTTCAAATTAATTCTCAAATTTATTTTCAAACACCAAATCAATTTCCGAATTTATTTTTAAAATAAATTCCTTTATCTTTTCTAAATTATTTAAAACCCATATTTTTTAAAATAAATTCTTCGCCTTTTGAATATTATTACTTGAGATCCATTTATTAAACTTTTTCCATATTTTGGAATTTTATTCAATAGGATTTCACTATAGATTTTCTACCTAAATTTAGAAATCCAATTTTATTTATTTCTGGTATCCTATGATACCAAAAATATTATTCGGGTAAATTTTAGCCTTCAACGATTTCAATCATAATATAATCACACACATATTTTAAATAATCAACGTACAATATTGAAACAAATTCAATTATTTAAGGAATCTAGTTGGATCCCTCCAACCTGTTTCCCTGCATCCACAGACGTTAGCATAACAATTAAATACCCATTCCACTTCGAGGTGGAATATCGCGGTATATGGGATTTATAAAATATCATCCGTTATTATGTGGCTTATAGGGTCTATTTCAATACAACTAATAATAAATTATCATCTAAGCACACAATCAACAATTTAAATTTAACTATCAATTAATGACTAAAATTTTCCATTACTGAAATTTGAGTGAGAAGATCTCACCTTTGCTTTTATTTTGCAATCCGTTTTCCGTTCCGGCTTGTTTTCTTCCAATTTTTTTGACCTTGTATGAATAATTTATACAATCTATTAATATTTGAATAAATCGAACAATCTATTAACATTTAATAATTTGATTAACCTAATTATTCTCCCCTTTTTATATAAAGAAAATCTAAATTAAAATGGATATCAAAATAAATTGAACAACTAATTATCATTTCTATTTATATTTAAAAAAATTCTTTTCTGAAAAACAAATTATATTTTACTGTAAATAATTTTTCTTCTATATTATCAAAACATATATAAATTTAAATTAAATTTAATCGAATACCTTACTGCCTGAAACCACAACGTGGCCGATCTTCACCCTATCAACAACCACCTCGCCGAACCCTAAATCAAACTGCCTCGAGATTGAAGACACTGACCTCTTTGACTTCGCTCACACTCGACTGAGCCCCACCTGTTCGCATGCACGCGTCGCCTTCGAGCACCCACCTATTTCTCACTCGCCTTTGCCCGAGCTCGAGCAAACGAATGCCGTGCCACCAATACGAGCCCCGTCGAGCTCGAGAACCCACGCTCCCCGTGCGCTTGCGCCACCAGCATCGACGAGGTCACATCGTCGTTCGCACTCGCGAACTTTGCTTCCACCATCGAGCAAATCGATTTCGATTTGTGAAGGGAAACGCGATTCCCCTTTTTTGATTCAAAATGAAGAAGAGGAAGGCCGGTTCGATTTATACTTCGGCCATTTGATTTTGATTTGAGAAGGCCATTATTTTTGAAGTTTTTGAACGAAAAGATTTTCGTTTATTTCTTATGTTTGAACGAAAAGGTAGGATAGGGTGGCGTGTTGGAGAAGACAATAGAAACGTGTACGTTACATTTTGCAAAAAGGTGGCTGCGATTTGATTTTGATCAGATATATATATTTAAATTTAAATCGACTTGATTCCGGACCCTAAATTCTTGATATCGTATCGACGCGTGCCGCTATGCGTTTATAATGTTATATTCCTATTTCGAACGCAACGTAAAAGGTTCCGAGGCCTAACTCGATCGTATGGAAAAGATAGCTTTTTGAATCGAGTTTAAATATTAAATTATAAATTTTAATTCCAACACTTTTCTCACCCGTACGGACAAACGGTAACTCCAAATGCTACAAAAATTGAAATCCGATACTAACGAACTATTACGGATTCAATGGAGTGGTTCATCGAATTCCGAGACTGTGCCTCGGAAGGCTATTTTTAAATATCGATTTATAAATTCAAAACTAAAGAAAACATTTTCAAATTAAATTCTGAAGCTTCCATTATCTTCATATTATCAATATAAATTTTCTAAGCCATCAAATTATTTTTAACAAGCTAAAAATTAAAAATTCAAATTTTTACCCATCATTAATAAATCAAATTCTATAATTTAATTGTCAAATTCATATTTATATTCAAAATTCAAGTTAAACTAACCTCCAAATAATTAATATAAATTAAATATTTCATTTCAAATGTTAAAAATTTCTGGGTCGTCATAGTCAAGCTTTCTTAAATTACTACGTATAGGTAATGAATAATAAATCCTATTAACACACTTCGAGCTCTCAAAGAATAATGTTAGCTGTACACGTATACAACTTGAAATTAGTTTATACAAAAACTAAAGGTTTTAATCCTTTGTAATTTTGTTATTGTTCAATGTACCTTACTTGAAAAAGTCAGTACCAATAGATTTTAGATATAAAAGGCTAAAACGTAGGACAACACGTAGATAATCATGAAAAACTTTTTTTCACATTATACACTGTCAAAGCAATATAATAATATCTAAAAACATGTACTCACTTATTGAGTGAATCGATTAACAAAGAGTTAGGATCCCAATTATGAATCGCTATCAGGAATTTTAATCCATGTTCTTATATGCGACATTAACAGACTATATTTTGTACTAGCAACATAAAAAAATGGTGGATACATTAACGGATAATTTTGCTAAATATAGATCTTAAATATAATCTATTTACAAAATTTATAATCAAAATTTCTCAAATAAATCAACAACGGTTTGCTCTGATACCACTTGTTAAAATTTCAATATTCTGTAGCAACAACCAATTATGAAACCCTAGATTCAAAAATACAACCCATTTTGATTTAATTGAGAATAAACTAGAGGAAATTAAATAAATCAGCGGAAGCATACCTGAATCGGTAGTTGATTATTGAAAAGAAAAAATGTTGGTTTGATCTTTCAAATTGACATAAACACTAGTTCTGACAATAGCTCTCCATAGAAGAGGGTTAGAAGGTTGCCAAGGCTTGTGTAATTTTAGTATCGTAACTCTTTTCTTTATAATATTGACATTTTCTAATTTTGTCCTTTAACGAATTAAAATGTCCCGCATTTACACACTAATCACATGATAATTAGATGCTTAAAACAAGAAGAGCATTAAAAAACAAGCTAGCAGTATCTTCATATAGACATCATGAAATCAAAAGAAAAGGGGCGCACAGGGAGGAGGGGTTTGGTTGGGTGCAAAATCTTAAGTGATTAAATATTCTTTTTTCTCCTGGAACAAAATTTAAAAATAATAATCAATGCGTATAAACGAAGTTTACTAAAGGTTATGTTTCAAGAAAAATAAAAGAAATAGAGAGTGTAACAAGTACCATCTTCACCTTCAATTGTGGGAATAAATTTATCGATTAGAGGATGTGAAACTTTCGTTTCTTCTTTTGAAACTTTTGCCCCGAGATGATTGATTAGTTCATGATCGCTCCGATCAAATTTAACTCCTGTTGATAGCCTAACCCGATCCCGAAAATAATTGAAAATATGTTTATGTATATAAATTATCACTAGAGAAAGCATAAACATTTAACTTATGCAAAAAAAGAACCATGTAATCTTTTTTGGAACAAAATTTAAAAATAATAATCAATACATATAAAAGAAGTTTACTAAAAGATTATGTTTCAAAAAAAAAAAGAAACGAAGAGTGTAACATGTGTCATCTTCACCTTCGAGATGTTCGAGTAGTTCATGATCGCTCAGATCAAATTTATCTCCTCCTGGTAGCCTTACCCAATCTTGGAAATAATTGAAAATATGTATACGTATATAAATTATCACTAAAGAAAGCATAATCATTTAACTTATGCAAGAAATGAACCATGTAAACTTATGGGCTTATTGAATTCAAGCTTGTGAGCACAGCTTGGACACTGCTTGGATTAGCTCAATATTGCAACCCACTTGCACAACATTTCACCCATGCGCAACCTCTGCCAATCATCTTGTCCACCATGCCTACGCCGTCCAAATCAACGCTACGACCACATACACCTATTATGAAAAAACCGCACCACCTCCTACCACCACAACCTCAATCCATGAATATCACCAACACCCTTAACTTCAAGTCTTCAACACACCCAACACTTCACGGACCATCTTCACCAAACATGGAAAAGTGAATGGGCGTTAGCGTCATGTGCGAGGGATAAAAGCATGGACTGAGCAAGAAAGAAAGTTTTCAACAGATGTGAGAATAAAAATATAGAAATTTTTGATAAAAGAGGAAATGAGAAAGAGAGGGACAGTGGGGTGAAAAAAGTTAGGTAGTGTTTGGTTTGTTATTTTTAGTTTTGGATTTTCTTCTATACAAAAGGCTCAAGATACATGTGTATTACCAAAAACGATCAATTTAGAAAACAAAATTAACACACAAAATTGAATTTTTTCTCTCTCCATATTTTGGGAAATAGAAGAAGCACGTAAAACAATTCATTCTTCCATCGTCCCTCTATCCTCTTCGTCGTTCCATCCGTTTTTCTTTAATCCCCTCTGTCGTCCCTCCATTCTTTTCATATTTGACATACATATTGAAAACCGAAAACACAAAATTCGTTTTTAAACCAAACACTTCCTTGGGTTTTTGGTTTGTGAATAAACATGAGAAAAAATAATAAAAGGAAGGAAGCACTAAAATAATAAAAACGCAAAAAACATTTCGGGCGGGTTAGCGAAAATTTTCCGGCAGGATAGTGAAAAGGCATAAAGAAGCTATTTTGGATGAAAGTGAATACCGTAAAGGGATGCGAAGGGATATTTATCCAATTATTACATAATATAGTATTTAATAAATATGATAGGTGATAAATAACCTAAATTTATTGTTCATTGTGGTAGTTAAGTCGATTTGGTGAATCTTGTTTACGTTGGTTAATGTCCACCCTTATTTTAAATTTCGTTTACTTATTTTTTTGGAATTCTTATAAATTGATTAATTCTTTAAATTTTGTAAAAAAAATGAAATTGATGAAAATTTAAAAAAATTCTAAACTTTTAAAGACTATTGCAAATTCACGCAGTTCCATTTTTGCATTTAGTTATACCTTTTTTATTTTTAGCATCATTGGTAAACACGAATATTAAATTCTTCGAGTGAGAACCTTTGTGTCGACTAAACAACGTGGATAGATAATTGGAAGTAAAAGTGACATGGATAATTATAGCGGTTCCTTTTGATGTAACGTACGTTGAGGAAAAATATATTTTATTATTGTACAGAGAGAGTTCTACAAAAGATTGATGAAACAATTTTAATTGAGATAGAATATGAGGGAGAAGATGAATTCCAATAAACTCAAATCCTAGAAGGTGAGATGTATATATACAGTTTTAAACATGTCACGACCGTTAGATCATAGTCATAGGAGGATCACCCGTCAAGATATAAAGTCTAGGTGTCAAAGGATCGGAGTGCCTTTTCAAATTGACCAAAATTGGATCTGGTTGTTTCAGATTCATCAATTTTAATTGACTGAATCGGGTGCTAGTCAACTGACATGAATCTGAGTGGGTTGGTGTAGAATGTCAGTAGATTGAGATTCCTCCATAATAAAAGAATATGGTTATGTCCTAAACTCCACTTAGGTTTGTCAATGGATAATTTTGGATGTGAACCATGTTATATCTGCATCTGCATCCAAAATTATTTTCTGATATCAGCCATGGACATGGTCGAGTATCAGATATTTATTCGCTTCGTTCATAATTAATATCCTCAAAAAATAAAGGAATTTTTTTATTTATACCTGAGTCGCAAAATAGTGCTTTGTGTAGAGTGTTTCTTCATCTAAAGCATAAAGAGATGATTTTACTATAGTATAATCAGTCCTTTAATGCTTTTTCGAAGTATGTAATGGAATATAGTAATACTTTGATGAAGAAGAATAAGAAATTTATTGAAGGTTTGAGGAAGGGACTGAACTATAAGGTATGGTGCACTTGTTGTCACCTTATAAGATGTTTGTTGAGAGTGGCAAGGAGGTATAATTTCTTGTATCAGGAGAAAAGCAAAGTCGATGTTAGTCTTAAGGGTGGACAAAAGAAGAGGTTCGACCCATATCACAAGGGGAATAAGAACCAAAAAGGAGGAAAAACCTCATGAGAAGATTAGAAGTCTAATGTAGTGAATATTACTTGTTTCAACTGTAGGTAGAAGGGTCGCTACTCTACCAAGTATCCCAGTTGGAGATTAGGGACATGTCCAAGTGCTTTAATTGTAGTACCATAAGAAGAGATAATGTTCTGTACTGAAGCAAGCGAAGGATTATGCTTTGCAGAGACCTTCAGTTGGACCAATGCTAAAGAAATGGGAAAAGGATGTTGTACTTGGAGTTATTATTTCGATTTCTCGCATTTTAGTTAGGGTTCTATTTGATACTTGAACTACACTCACTTTCTTTTTAAAAATTTAGCTGTTTGTTAAATTAAATAAAAATTAAATACTACATATTTGATTACTTCATTACGTGTGGTTAATCCACATATTGGTATGTTACTCGCACCTTAAGGTACTCTGATATTAAGTTTGCTTTGTTGGACATTTGTTTGTTTGCGACAATATATGTTTGACTACTAAGGATACGAAGTAATTTTGGATATGGATTGTTTAGTGTAACGACACTATGATCTACTGTTCCAATAGAGTTATCACTTTATGAAATCCAAGGACAGAAGAAATGATCTTTATTGCATTGGACGTAATAAAGGAGAATTCAAGATTTATGTTGTGTGTAATGGAGAATTGGGAGGATGAGATTAGTAAAGTGCTAGTAGTCTGGGAATTTGAAGACATTTTCGGGTGGTGAAGGGATTATTGCCTAAAAAATCATTCAAATTTGGTATAGATTTGATATCGAGGGAAAAACCTATTAGTAGATCACCTAGCAGTATGCCACCCAAGGGTTAGAAGAACCGGAGAAGCGGTTAATGTCACTTGGGCATAAAAGTTTCACTAAGGCCGAATAGTTCACCATGGGGAACATCCGTAGTATTTATAAAGAAGTCAGATGGAGACGGATTATTCTTACAGCTAGATTTGATGATGCTATTACATAAACTATGGGTAGTTGAGGAAATTGTTCCACTGATCACGTTTAGAATAAGACACGATCCATATGAATGGTCAGTTATGCTCTTTGGACTGATCAGTGTTACTGCTTTCTTTGTAGAGCTTATATGCCGAATCTTTCACGATCAATTGAATAGATTTATGTTGGTCTTCATTGATGACATTTTGGTATAATTCTAAGAATGAAAGATACCATAAGTCCATTTTAGATAGTTGTTGGAGATCTTGAGACAACACAAGTTGAATGTAATGTTTTTGAAATGCTATTTTTGGAAATGTGAAGTTAAATTTCTTGGTTATGTTGTTTCATAGAATGGATTAGCAATTGATCCAAGATGGAAACCATTAATTATTGGAAGAGATCAAAGACAGTTACTAAAATGAGAATTTTCTTGAGATTGGATGGCTATGCCATGGTTACATTAAGAACTTTTCGTAGATAGCAACTGCCTTAACTAAATTGACTAGAAAGAACGTAAAACTCGTATGGACTGTTCAGGAGTTGAAAAAGTCATCGACAAGTGCATATATCTTGATCGTACTTAAAGGGAGTCAGGATTTGGTATTTCATGCTAATACTTGTGGATCGGATTAGGAGCGATACTGATGTAGAAGAAAAGAGTGATAATTTATACATCTTGGTAGTTGAGTCGCACAAATTTTGATATCTGACTCATGATTTGGAGTTTTTAGTAGTGATCTTCGCTTTAAAGATATAAAGGAATTATCTTTTTGGAGTATGTTCCGAGTATTATACGGATCTTAAGTCTCTTAAGTATTTATTCTCGCAGAAGAAGCTAAATATAAGGCAATAAAGATGGTTAGAATTTTTGATAGCATATGATTTTGTGATAGTATACATCGGGAAAAGGGAACAGCGTAGTCGATGCTTTATGTAGAAAGTAGTATAATGGATTGTTGGCCATGCTTGAGAAATGAAAGACGTTAGAGAAATTTGCATCCCATGGAGTGCAATATAGGGCGAATGCAGGATTAAGTCAAGATCCTAGAGCATTAATAAGTTTGAAAGTTCGTCTATTGCTTATGGAAAGAATTGTTGCAAGGCATAATGAGGTACCATTTTTAGCTAAAAAAATTAGATGATTAGAGGTAGGCGTGGATGTAGAGGCTCTAAAGAGATACAATGTAGACTCTAAAGGACAGCTTAGGATGAAATGTAGACCGTGTTGCAAATGTGAGAGATCTTCAGAAGAAAGTCATAGAAGAAAGTCATCAACCTAAGTTTATGATTCATCCTAGAGAGATAAAGATGTACCATGACATGAAGCATGTTTTCTTTTGGTAATGGATAAAGAGAGATGTAAGAGGATGATCACATGTCAACAAGTGAAAACTGCGCATCAGAAGCCGAGCAGTTTACTTCATCCTTTGGAAGTATCAATTTTGAAGTGAGATTGATATCGATGGATCTTATAAATGGATCACTAAGGCATAGAGTTGGGAATGATAACATGTGGGTAATAATCGATAGATTTACTATGAGCGTCCAATATATCGCAGTGAAATTGACAAAGACTTCAGCTAGTTTGGCGAAGTTGTACATAAAGAATATTGTAAGATTGCAGAGGATTTCTAACGGTATTGTTAGTGATAGAGAGCCAATGTTCACCAATGAGTTGAAAAAAATTTGCTGAGTGCATTGAGTATATAATTAAACTTAAGTAAGACTAGCACTGTTGCTCAATTTCTCACAAGTAATTAGTAGGCTAATTTAAAGCCTGGCCCAGTCAAAGCCAGACCAACTCCTTTACAACTGGCCCACATAAGCATCTTCAAACTCATGATGGCTTCGGATCATCTCTTCTATTCAATAAGGCACTAAAACGAGGTTCGCCATCTCGTCCCTATGTGTCTATCGCATTTAAGCAAGGTTTAGGACTGGCCCCACCTGGTCTAACCTGATCCGTCACAATGACGATCGGTCTTCCTATGTTTATCGAATTCCAACACTACTCCAAGTCAGCATGTTCACCTGGAGTTACTCAGTTGACGGCTTACACCTCTCCACGCCTGCCTCAGCATGCAGTACATCAAGCAAGATAGGTTCGAGCATGGCCCGTCGTTAGCCTGGCTTCGGTGCAGCTGCCCCGATCGATCTCAGGCAGCCGTTCTGACTGCCTTGCACTCGGTTGTGCACCATTTTCCCATTATGGTTCTTATCAAGATCCCTATTTTCTTTCGTATCATCAACTAACGGTCAATCGGTTCAATAATACTTGTCATGTGAGCATAAGTAAACAACAAGTTGTCTATCCACCTATCCAAAGCACTATAGCTGAGCAGCTAAACTGATATGGCTTACCATCAGCATTTAATGCGAAGTTTGCACACAAAATGCGAAGCCCACGTTTGATGCAAAGAAGCAGTGAGTATATTTTCATCCTACCGCACATCTCCTTGCACCTTTACAGTTGTCGTCCATCTACCATTGCAATCGTATCAACAGTCGAATATTTTTCCTGTTATTTCTACAGCTCAATCTCAATCATCCATAATCCACTTCACTTACTGTAAATATCTCCTATATTACAACTTCAAAGAGGTTGGTACGTACAAAGATTTTGAATAATATACATAATTAAAAGTTCTTGATACCACGAGTCCTTAAGATTACGTAGCTTTATTAGTCTTAAGTGCTTCCTGATTTCTTATTATTCTTTTGTAAATCTTTGTAGTTTTAAAAGAAATATATATAGTAAGGGAATTTCACAGTGGACGTAGGCAGCTTTGCCGAATCACTATATCTTGTGTTATTTACCTTTCAACAATGTATTTAACTCCTCATTTTTCACTTGAAGCGACCTTTATTTATTAGTTTAATTCCTTGGTTGGCAAAATCTTTAGTCAATATTTTGAAGCTAGAAGAAGGTCCAACGACATGATGAGGATGGAAGATGCAGATCTTTCAAACAACAACAATGAGGTAATGCGTCCTGCCCAAGCCGATCCACGCAACAACAATAATCGTCAAAACAACAATCATCAAACTGATGCCAGAAGGAATTCAAAGGCCGGTCCTAGGTACAATAATTAATCTCATTTTAACTCTATTTCACTAACAGGAACCGAGTGCGGTTGTCTACCACCAAATGGAAAGCGGGAGGAACCTCGTTGCAACACCAAATACTACGAGTTCCATCAAATCAATGGTCATTCTATAGTAGATTGTAGCGTACTCAGGGATGAAATCAAAAGACTCATCCGGAAAAGAATACTCCTGGAATTTGTTCGACATTAGGTTGAGCAAAGAGCAAACCGTGAAGAAAGGGAAAATTGGTCCCCTCGACTTAAAAGTGCCAATGTCCAAGCCATCATAGAGGTCCTGGCCATATGCGGTAGTCTGCATGTGGTCGGTAGCAACCGAGGGTCCCACTCCTGGTATAAAACGAAAGTGGGTACTGCCAGGCAAGTTTATTCATTAGAATCTCCACCATCCAAGGCGCCTCAACTGGGATCTCAACGACTAATCAACTTTATTATCGAAGATAAGGAAGTAATCTCCTACCCTCATTACAACCCCATAGTCGTAACTCTTGCTTTAGCCAACTCCAATGTGCACAGGGCCTTCGTAGATGGTGCCAACTCGGTAAACATCATGTTCAAGAATTGCTTTGAAGCTCTTTGGCTCCTTGTCTCTGGCCTTACCCTATGCGCCCTGCCCATTTATGCCTTTAGAAGTGTAGGCATTGTTCTGATATGCACAACCTCACTTGTATCAATTTTCAGTCAAGAGCCCCTCACTGTAAAGACCCAGGTAAACTTTATAGTCGATTGTCCATCTATGTATAACCTGTTAATAAGACGAATGACACTTCTTGAGCTGGAAGCCATCGTCTGCTACAACCGCCTTATCATAAAGTTCTCCATCCAAGATCGGGTTGGAGAAATCATGGGCAAGCAGTGTAAGGCAAGGAAATATTATGGAACTTCACTTAGGAAGGCAAAAAAAGTGTACTCATGTTGAAGTAAGAACATTCAATTAACGGTTTTCTCAATGAATCCAATGGGCCGACCAGTGCCTTAGTTCTTGCCAAGCCCCCTAACCCTGAGACATTGGCGGCAACTCCTACTCTCTAATAGCCAGCTGCCTTATCCGAGAGTTGGGAGCATCATAACCTTGATTTTGACCCATCATTACAGATAAGTTCTCAGTTGTAATAATAATGATAATAATAATACGTATGTATATGTGAACTTTTCCATCTACAAGTCCTTGTAAGTGGGCTGCGTATGCCCTTCAATATCATGCAACTCACTTAGACTAGAGTGTCTGAGCTAACTAATGTACTCAGGTTCCATTTAGGATCAACGGTCACTTCACGACTGACAACATATTACCCAGGATAACTTCACAGCCTCATGCGCTCAGTTTGAGCCTAGGCTCGTCTGCCACTCAACGTTCGACCAAACCCAAGAGAACCCGCAAGCAAGCTTGCATTTCAACTCATGCCGGTGCAAATTGCCGCTCTACATCCAGTTGATACCTAGTCTACATTACCGATTATACATAGGTCGCCTTATTTTCACATTGATATTTAAACATATCCTAAAAAGATAGGCAATTCTTCAAAATAAGTACACACTACAACAAAAATACCCTATTACAATTGCTCGTTTACAACGTTCACAAAACAACCGTTGTAATAAAGGTTTTTAACAACAGGCGTTTCATAAAAGTTCCAATAAAATCATTTTTAACAACATTGAACATTTCGCAGTTGTAATACAGGTCTTTAACATTTTTTTTAGTTTTTGATAGTTGTGAATGCTAATTTGTAACAAATGTTATTTATAGCTATCGTATTCATTGCTTGTAAGTGATCACACATATTGTAATGTTCGTCGTAATCAATTGTACGAAAAATTAAAGAAACATAATAAAGTGCAAAACAGGAACTTCGTAAAATTTGGATAATCTTTAAAATTTTGAAAATAAAATTTTTAGATTGTTTGTTTTTTAATTTTTAAACCAATTAAAGAATTAAACAGGTTTTTAACTGTGTTTTACTGCAAATCGTAATAAATTTCTTCAACAACAATTAGTTGAAAAACGTGAATATCAATGTTAATTTTTTTTTGAATATGTTTACAATTGTTAAAAATACTATAATAATTATTAATTAGTACTTTATAACTAATAACTAATCATTTATAAATGATAACTTATAATTTATAAATGATAACTTATTTAGCTAATAATTTATAATCTATTATAACTGTTGATTATTATAAATATTTATCAATAATAATTTATAATTAATAACGGTTTATTATAATTAATAATCATAATAATAACGTATAACTAATAATATATAATTAATATTTAATAATTAAAAATTTATTATAATTAATGATTTATGGTTATTAATTATAAACAATAATTTACGGTTAATGATTGTTACTCGGTTGCATGGCCTATATACGGTTCGGCCATGGTGGTCCAGCCACTCATCGCTCGGTTTTGAAGAAGGAATCATCGTTCGGCCAACTCAAGGCCCAGTGTGTTTGGACAAGAGTTGGTTCGGTCTACATGTTCTAAGAGGGATCACGTGGCAAAAGCGGCCCAGCTGTGGACCGTTCGGCCTGGACGCGTTGTTTGGCTTGCAAGTGTCGTTCGGACTAAGACCTTTGCTCGACATTCTTCATTCGAACGTCATCGCTCGAAAAGTGTTGTTGGGAACTCAGTACATATGTCGCCTAACAAAGCCTCGCTCGACAATGTCATTTGGCGATCGCCGTTCGGCCAGTGAAGTTAAAGGTGATACAGTTCGGCCTGGATGCTCAGGGAAGGACGGCTTGACATGGGTGGTTCGGTCGAGGTAGCACGGACACATGTCGCTCGGCTTAGATGGTCGGCGCATGTCGCTCGGTGTGGAAGGTTCGGCATACATCGCTCGGTGCATTCTAGATAAGTTGGTAGGTTGTCAGGCCTACAACAAAGTGAGGCAATCAGCATGACTTTGCTTTGAGTCAACCCGCTATTTGCTTCGGGTCTCCTCAAGGTTTACTTCGAGTTACTTGATAATCGACTAGACATGATGGGTCGGCATTTCTCGACCTACATTTCTCGATCGGCCTATCTCGTTTGGCATGCCTGACTCGGTGCGTAGAAGTCACCTACTATGGGCCAAGATACCTTATTCCTGGGCCCATGAAGGAAGTCCACCCTATCTTTGCTTATAAATAGAAGGACAGGGGATCAATGAAAAGAGGCATTTTTTCGTGTACTCCGGGGAGACTCTGTCATTTTCAAGACTCGTCTCTTTTCTGTTAGAACTTATGTAACGACCGATATTTTCAACCATTCGCATCCACACATGTCGGAATTGAATTGTTCAAAATACCGAATTGTAATTTAAATTTGGAAAAACACAGCATAAACATTAAATGAATAATCAAAGATCACAGACACAGAGTAATAAAATGCAGTGGAAGAAAAGCGATAGTATTTCATGAAGCTACTATATAAATACATCAAAGTTAAACAAGATACAACAGAAGTCTCAATATGATAATCAAGTACAAATCAGAATACATCACTAGATTCAACTGAATAATTGGAATCAACTGGATAACTAAAAGAGGAATAGATAGCTGGATCTTCAGGCAAAGCTCAACTCCGAAGGTGAGTCTCAAATGCTGTATCACTTAGTCTGACCTGAGCATAAAGCAAAACACAAAACACTCGAGTCAGGACATACATACTTATACAATGTAAAGCAGCTCAAGTGAACTGTAATATAAGGTACAAGTAACTTAAAGGATGCTTGGGACTGTCCATCCTCCAAGGATCCGTTGAACTATTTACTATGTAGTAATATTTCGCTATTATAATAATGTCTATAAGTAAAATAAACATACTTTTAAATAGCGTTAAGGCTTTACATTTTCCACCTTAACATGTAATAGTGCCAATAGTCTATACAGTATCGTAATACCTCCTGATCCAGAGGCAACCAGAGGATACTCCATAGGTACGACACAAATCAAACTCGTACAAGGCGCGCTAGGGTAGGTGACATGGCACAACTAGCCCACCTCGAGCCATACCTCCAAATCAAAAGAATCAAAAGTGGCCACCAAATCAATCTCAAAGTCCAAATATAATAGCGAAGGAGTGTGTCCGATCAAAGAAGCGACCTCATTAGCCCGTCAATTTCTCCTGTTTTAGCCACCTTATGCCAACTCACGGGAGTTGGCTCCACGTATACACCTTACTAGAACGTCGCCGCCATCCTACTTCATTCTGGAATCTTCACCGTACTCGGTTGTTAAAGTAGTTTTCAGAGTTGGCAGAGAGTATGACAACTTCCGATCCCGGTCTCTTTAACAACCAAACGTTATTATTACCCATGGATATTTATTTCAAAATCATTTCTATTCCAAAACCATTTAAAATCAAATACCATTTCTTTCCAAATAATATCCATTTCAAAACCAAAGTAACCGTATACCATTTAAATTCCAAAACAAAATCAATGTATCATTTAAATGAAACCCAATTTCCAAATCATTGAATATTCCTTCAATTTATTAAACTCGAAATATTTCTTTAAATCATCTTAAGCCAAACCACTTTATAAATTCATATTCTTAAATCTTAAATTTCAATAAGTTCAATTTTATATATTTAAAGACAATTCTTAATTAAATACAATTTCCAATAATTTCATTTCCAAAGCCATATTACTTTCAAGTTATAATAACTCTGAAACCAAACATTTTGAAACATATTTATATAGACCATCTAAATTCAATGTTAATATCTTCCAAACAAGATTCATTTAACCATTTAAATTCAATGTCAAATAATATTCATTTCAAAGTTGTAGCATTTATAAGTTTATTCATTCAATTATAAACTTGCCAAAACATTGTATATTTCAAAACAGCAGCATCTATAAAGTGCCGCGGTAGGTATATTTAGTATATATCAAAACATAGTTCAAATTCAGAAACTACAGCATTTCAGAAATGATGTTATAGTTTTATTTGAAAACTTCAGCATGTTGTTCAAATTTCAGCATCTGCAGCACATCAGAAATGCTGTTATAGGTTTCTTTAGTATAATTCAAGCCATAGTTCAATTTCCAAAAATTACAGCACTTCAGAAATGCTGTTATAGGTCTTTTTAGTATAATTCAAGCCATAGTTCATTTAACAACAGCATTTCAGAAACGCTATAATTTCCGTTATACCCCTTTAAAAAATATATCTTCAATTTTGTCATTTTTAACTTATCAAACTTATTCCACTTTTCAAAAAATTTATTTGGATATTACTTAACTTATAAATTTTAGTAAAATAACATTTACTAATAAATATCCAATTAAAATTAAACATCCATTTGTTAAGCCAATACTTGATAAATTGCTTAACCTTTATTCCAATAAATAACTTAATAATTTATCTAACATACCCATCTCATAAATAAATTAAATTTCCATTTATTTGCTTAACTTAATAGTTTTCCATTTAAAACCAAATTTCAAATTTCCAAGTTAAGTCATTATTTAAATTACATTTTCCCATTTTAAAACCGTAACTATTTATTTTACACAACATAACATTTCACAAAAGAACATTTTATCATAGTTAATATAACAATTAAATTTCCTTAATAGAAATAAACTTATTAAAAATGTCCCATAAAACGTGTTTCATTTTATTTGTTCAAAATTGCATTACTTATTATAGAAAATATGTCCATTTCCAGAAATAACCTTTATTTAAATTACTAGGTTAGATTTAAGATTCCAAATTAAATCAAACTTAATTATTAAGTTATTTATCATAAATAAGACTCTTTAAACTCCATCCAAAACTAATTAACTTATAAAAAATTTAACTTATGGACAAATAATATTCTTTACACTTTAAAGCATTAAATCAAATTAATTTAAAATTTTCATATATTTAAAATTTCAAAATACTTAATAATTTTCAGAAAATATTTAAAATACTTAATAAATTTTTAGAAAAATATCATTTAAAATACAACCATGGGCCTGTATAATATTTTCTAACCTAGGTCAAGTGATACAGATATGTATTATTTCAATCTGTAATTTAAAAGAAAAATCCGGGTTCTATCATTTCAAACCCGCAATCCCAAGTAAAATAAATGCAATAAAAATCATTCGAGCCTATTATTTCAGCCCATAATGATTTTTCCTTATTCTAAAGTCTGTTCTGCTATGTATCTTTCCAACCCATAGTGATAGGGAACTCGCAGTAATGATACAGTAAATAAAATGAACAGTATATCATATAATAACATATTAGATGATGCAACAAATATAGAAACAGCATTTAACATCATATAACATATCACAGGCATGTATGAATAACATATCAATTTATACAGATCCACCTGATATTATTCCACAATAATATAAGTACATATGTCTAGAGTGATAAAACTCACCTTTTTAAAGCTAGGATTGAAATTCAAACCCGAATCTAAACTCTGCAAAGCACGAAAAGGCACGGCAAAGCACGGCTATATTCTTTGGAGTGGATGAAGAGTCAGATTCAAATCTTGTATACAAACAATTACACAAAGATAAGTGTAAAATTCAACATACAAGATTATAAATCAAACAATGAACAATATGGATCAAAGGGACATAACCTTTTCATAAAACAAAGCAAGATGCAAACTTGAGTGAAAAGAGAGCTAAAAATCCTCATCTTGCACATAACAAAATAAAGCAAATAAATATCACAAACATAAGAACATGATTCAATACAAAGAATAGAGATTACAACAATGGAAATATAGGAAATAAAATGACATAACCTTGATAAATCAAAGCAAGTTGATGAATACATGTGCTTGGCTAGGCTTTGCATCAATTTTGGTGATGTAGTCTTCATCCATGGTTACAGCTTGGTCTTTGTGGTGATGAAAGGGTGATGGTTGATGGAGGTGGTCATGGTGGGTGGCTAGAGGCAAGAAGCCGAGCCTAGCTTTGAAGAAAAACAAAGAAAATAAAAGAAAAAGGAGAAGGAAAGAGAGGAGAAGCCATGGAAATAACCTAGAGCTTGCTGTATTTTCTTCACGCAAATAGAAATGAGGGATGAGAAATTTTTTCATGTGAATAAGAATATTGGGTGGCGGCTAGGGTTTACAAATGGCACGGCTAAGATGAATTGTATGGCTAGGAGATTTGAATGGTTAGGAAAAGGAAAAGGCAAAGAATAAAGAGGCTAGTGAATGCATGGGATTTATTTCCTATTTAATAAAAGAAACTTAGTGTGAACTCTTTCAATCAGAAAAGGCAAATGAGGAAGTGAGATATTGAGAAGCTTTTATGTGATTTGAAATAAAGAGTAAGCAATTTAAAAAGGGAAGCAATTAAGAAAATATAATGTATACCCTTTGATTTTTTTTCTAAGCCATAAATAAAAGATATAAACAAGCAACAATCAAATAAACATGACTGTGTAGACAAAATAAAAATAGAAAGATAAAATAGATATGGATATAAGAAAAATATAAAATGTTTTTATATAATAAAAGTACAAAAATTTATTGCGTGTAAAATGCTGTAATTTATCCAGTTTAAAAAGTATAAGTTTAAATTCCTAATAAATCCATATATTTGATTTCTCAATCTTGTTATTGAATCAATTATTAACTTATTCTCCTATGGGTAATATTAACACTGGTTTATATACTAATACATTAATAATTTCCCAATTCATCCAAATTTCAGTTACATAGTATTAAATCTTATTTACCTACAATAAATTCATATTTCAATTAGCAAAGTAATTAATTTCAATCTCTTACCATAATATATTAGTTATGAATTGAATTCCCATAAGTTATAATTAATTTCAAATAAACTGTTTGGATTCAATTCTAATCCCTTTTTAGGAAGTCTATGCTACTCTACAAACCTCGTTAATATTCGTTTATCTTTCATTACATTAATATATATTCAAATATCCATCTTTCCATTGTATTAACAGTTGTTTTTAATTATATTGAATTTGTCAAATATTTATATTTATTACGATTGAATCCTCAATTAATTCATTCAAATAGGTTTCATTCTTTTATTTTATCTATAAATAAAATATACATTTCCATTTATGTCATTACATTCACACTTTAAAATTACAGTCCTATCTTGCATTAATGAACATTTACTTACATTTAAATGTAATTGATTTCCAATTAATTCCATAGACTAATTAAATAGGTGAGTTATAGTAATTGTTACCATAACCTTTAATTTACATTTAACCTTATTAATTTCAACTAATTATTAAAATTACTTACATAATACTGAATTACCGTTAACTATATTAATTCATTTATTCATACAACACTTACCCTTATTTACTTATATTCAATTTTACCCAAATATAACATTCACAACTAAGCAAATGGACCAATTAAATAGTAACTTATGACCGTTACTATAACTTTTAAATCACCCGTACGAATTCATTATTGTTTACAAATGTAACAATTACTTAATTAACACTGATTTACTTCAATTTCTATTAATCATATATTATCTCATTAATAATTCAACATTCACACTTGTTTCCTTATATTAAAATTTATAACTAAGTGCAACAATTTACATTATTTCATCATTGGAACTTCATTTCAATTGTCCATTGCTCGATTATTAAGTTATAAAGTTTTTTTTTCTTCTTTTTTCTTTTTTTCTTTTTTTCCTTTTCTCTCTAAATTTAATTTCAAAATCTTATTAAATTAACCAGTTAAAATTTTGAAGTTTACGGGTTGTTACAACTTATATTTAAGTTGTTGGTCTACGGATTGTATATGTATTCGATTATTTGAAGAGGCAATAAAGATTAAACTCAAAGTGGATGTAGACCGTTACGCCGAACCACTATAAATTTGGTGTTCTAGTTTTTGCGGTTAATTTTACATACATTCCTTTATTTTAATTTTCTATCTTCGTTAATCTCTCTATACAAATATCTCTTTGGGTGTTAGTTACCAATTTTGGTGCCAACACTTTAATGCTTTCACCGAGAACGCATTCTCAGGTTACTAGGATCTACTTTGTAGCTACTGGATTGAAGAAATCTTTCATAGGAGATCCAAGTCATTCACAGGAAGTCTATTGATTCTACTCACATTTCCTACCAATAACTCTACAATGGGAAGGCCTTGTACCAGATCAGCCTCACACAACGCGGACGTCAACGAGACTGCTAGTGTCCAACAAGTAGGACCCACCAATCAACAAGTTAATCTAGGCGCAGGGACTGTCACTGCCTAAAACCAAATGGAAGTTGTCACTAGAACGGAGGTCAACGAGCTGATGAGAGAACACATGGAAAGCAGGAGACAACTTGACGAACAGATTCAAGCTAACGCCAACCTCATGACTCGGCTTACTCAAACAACATCAGAATGCTGCTGGAAGCCCCACTTCTTACTCTTCATCCAACAGCTCTGCTTGTCCGATGAACCTCTCAGGCATAGACGCTGTAGAACTGAAACAACGCAAGCACGTGTTGCTGATCGACCAACTAGGGATGGTCCAGGTTCTCTACCTGGAGCCTTAGCTCCTCACTTACATCAAGGAAATCACATCCAAGATGGAACAGGAAGCTTATGATCTGGAGCACGAGTGGAAGCTGGACGGCCAGCTCGACAAGGTCCTAATGAAGCTGGTCCTCTGTATACGCGTTTGATAGATCGCCAACAGAGGAGACACCAACCAGAGTGGTCTCGTAGGACAGATTCCAACCTGCCATCTTCCATACAAACCTCAGACCTGTCGGCTATGGTCAGACAGCTGATGAGAGAAAATCAGGTCTTGACTAATGATGATTGGGGATATCTAGGAGTCGTACTCCATTCACAGATACTATTCTATAGGCCGAGTATCCCAGGAAGTTTAACATGCCAACTATTCTGGCCTACGAAGGGAAGACTGATCCCCGATAGCATGTGATGAGATATGAATGGATGATGGATTCAGCTAGAGCAAATGATGCAATTAAGTGTAGATGCTTCCCAATATCTTTATCTGGAATCACTACCGTGTGGTTCACCTGACTTCCACGTGGTTTATCTCCAACTTTAATGAATTAGCGATGAAATTTATGGAACAATTTTGGATTCATGCCACTTGTCCTAAGAACGTGATGTCCTTGTCCAGTGTGATTCGGGCTCCAGGGGTCGTTAAAAGAGTACTTACAAAGATTTCATGTTGTGGCTACTGAAGTTAGTAACCCAAATGACCATGCCATTCTGACGGCTGTGATGCGAGGAGTAGATCCGGATTCAAAGTCTGGCGATTGGATGGCAGGAAAGCCTCCGACTACACTGGAACGTTGTTATTTAAAGGCGCTAAATTCATAAGAAGAGAGGAAGCCAGGTGGATGAGGCGAGACAATGCTCCAGGGGCTGGAAAGGAGACTATGAAGAGCAACATTGCTGTAAAGCAATCTGGTGATAACTCGGGGAAGGTCCAGGTTAACGTCCAAAAAAAGCCAGAGCAATCTAAAGGTTCCGAAGGAGGAAATCCCGAAAAGAAAAGGAAAGCAGGAAAGTGGAAACCAAGGATCCAAACTTACAACGATACACTCCTCTGAATGCATCTCTGGAAAACATCTTCTTATCGACTTGCAATACTTTTTAGTATCGAAAGCCACGCCCAAAACAGTCCACTGAGAAACAAAAGTCGACTGGGAAGTATTACCGCTTCCATGAGACTTACGGACACAATACCGAAGATTGTAGGCACCTCCACGATGCTATAGAAAAGTTGATTAGATAGAAAAAGTTACAGGAGTTTTTCAAGAACCCGCAAGATGGTAGACAAGGAACATCAGACCTCGGTCGCGGGCAAGCTCCACGCTATCCAAAGGAACCTGCTCGAACTGTAGGTAGACTAGTCATAAACACGATAGTCGGTGGGCCTCACCCTGAAGATAAGAATTGGCAAGAAATGGAATGGCATGTTAATTCCCTAAGGCATGCAGATTTTGAATGTTATTCAAACACGGAGGATGGAACCCCAGCTAAGTAATAGTGAATGATGACCGATGATATAGTGTTTAGGAGCAGAGATATTGACCAAGTGGAGGTGCCCACCATTGATCCGATGGTCATCTCGGCCACTATTGGGCCAGCGTTTGTGAGGAGAATACTGATTGACTATAGAAGTTCTGTTAACATTATCTTCAAAAAAGCATATGAAGATGGAGACAAATGATCTAAAACCATATAAAGCTCGTATTCATGGCTTTAATGGTGCAGCTACTGATGTAGTGGGTTTTGTTGAATTACCAGTTGAACTTGGAGAAGGCGAACGTAGGAGGGTGCGTATTCTACCGTTCATCGTTTTAGATGTCGGAATCTCCGTATAGTGTGTTTTTGGGTCGACCGGCCCTTGTAGAGTTTAGAGCAGCTTTGTCCCCGTGGTGTTTAACCTTGAAATTTTCGACTGATAAAGGAGTTGGTGTTGTGCATGGCGATCAGCCAACTGGTCATGTGCGTTATGTGGCTGAGCTGAGGGACGCTCAGCGAAGGGAGAACGGAAAGGTTATGGATGGCTCCGTCCGCATCCGAGTCATTCAATATTGACAAGTAATGCCCGAGCCTTGGCTCGGGCAACACAATCGGATCTATAGAGACATAGATCTGAGAGACAATGATGAGAAACCCATGGAGGCAAAAGCAGCACCAGCTGAACTAACGATTGACATTCCAGTCAGCTGTGAAGACCCATCACGAGTATTTAAGCTTGGATCACAACTCAACCCCTCGATGAATGAGGATCTCGCTGATTTCCTCCGAACGAATCTGCATGTTTTCGCTTGGATGCATTCTGATATGTGCGGGATTTCTCCCACCATTGCGAGTATATGTTGAACATAGACCCGAGGTACGTACCAGTAAAGCAAAAAAGGAGAGGCATGGACCCAGAGAGGTCCGCTGCTCTCAGAGAGGAGGTGGACAAACTCAAAGCCAATGGGTTCGTCCACGACACCCTCTACTCTGAATGGATGTCTAACCCCGTGCTAGTGAGAAAAGCAAATGGGAAATGAAGGACCTGCGTAGATTACTCAGATCTGAACAAAGCATGCCCTAAGGATAGTTTCCCTTTACCCAGAATTGACCAGCTGGTCGACTCAACAGCAGGACACGAGTTATTGTCATTTATGGATGCGTACCAAGGGTATAATCAAATCTCATTGCACATTCTAGACCAAGCATACACTAGTTTTGTCACAGACGTTGGGTTGTATTGTTATGTAGTGATGTCTTTCGGATTGAAAAATCCAAGAGCAACTTATCAACGTCTAGTGAATCGGATGTTTAAAGACCATATTGGTATAACAATGGAATCTATGTGGATGACATGCTCGTGAAGTCACGATAGTCAAACGACCACATTCGAGACTTGGCGGAAACGTTTGATATACTCAGATATTAAGGAATGAAAATCAATCCTTTGAAGTGTTCCTTTGGCGTTGCATCAGGGAAGTTTTTGGGTTTCATTGTTAATGCATGGGGAATTGAAGCTAATCCAGAAAAGATTCAGGCTATTCAAGACATACAAGTGCCCAGAACTGTAAAGAAAGTACAAAGCATGAATGGAAAAGTAGCCGCGTAGAGTCAATTCATATCCAGAGCGACAGATAAGTGTATTCCCTTCTTCGTTGTAATAAAGAAAGAAAAGAGAAATTTCGAATGGACGCCCAACTGTAAGGATGCATTTCGAGCTCTGGTAAGTCAATTGGAAAATCCCTGGATGTTGTCGAAGCTGGTAGACCATGAAGTGTTGTTTGTATACTTGGTTGTATCTCAACATGTCATCAGTATGGCTTTGGTTCACGAGGAGGACGTGTTCAAAGCCGGTGTACTATGTCAGTAAACGTTTAGCGATGATAGAAAGAAATTATCCTAAAATTGGGAAGCTAGCCTACTGCTTGGTGATTACATCACGCAAGCTTCATCCATACTTTTATGTACATTCGATTAGTGTTTATACCGATCAACCCTTGCGACAGGTACTCCAACGACCAGAAACCTCCGGAAGGATGTTAAAATGGAATATTGAGTTGAGTCAGTTCGATATTACCTACTTGACACGAAGGGCCATACAAGGGCAAGTGCTAGTAGACTTTTTGCAGAATTCACCATATAAAACGAACCAAACAGTCATGATGTCATTCTCCTCATTCGATGGAAACTGTACATCAATGGGGCATCCAACGACCATTGTTCTGGGGCTGGTGTAATTCTTGTTACTCTCAAAAACGATCAATTTGTTATGCTATGAAGCTCGATCTCTCAGCTACAAATAACGAACCGAGTATGAAGCATTGATTGCTGGCTTGAAGCTTATCGGGGAACTTAGAGTGAGATCAGTTGAAATCTTTTGCGACTCGCAATTGGTGGTGTACCAAGTGCAGGGTGATTATCAAGCAAAGAGGCAGAGGCTGGCTCCGTACCTTGCCCGAGTTCACGAACTATTGGCATACCTTAAATATTATGATATTTCGCATGTCTCGTGTGAGCAAAACAGAGAAGCCAATTCATTGGCAAAATTTGCAATTACTAGTGATGCACAACAAATTGGATTGGTTTCTGTCAAAATCTTACACGCTCCGAGTATAAATGAGATGGAGGTAGATTTTGTGTTAGAAACAGAAATCGAGAAGGAGTCATGATAACCCCGTTCAAGCAATACCTGCTACACGGGGTCTTGCTCAAAAGAAAGAGTGAAAGACGACAAGTCGTTCGCAAAGCTTTGCGATATGTAATGCAGGACAGAATAATGTATCGAAAGGGATTCTCGGTCCTCTTACTCTGGTGCATTACCCACGGTGAGATAAAACGAGTCCTGAAAGAAGTTCATGAAGGAGAATGTGGTGACCATACCGGGGGTAGACAGTAGAAAAAAATCCTCCACTATGGATACTATTGGCCAACAGTAAAGCGGGATGTTGCGGATTACGTAAGAAGATGTGATAAGTGTCAAAAGTACTCAAAAATCCCGAGAGCTCCGCCAATGGAACTCGCACAAATGGTTATTCCCTGGTCGTTTGCAATATGGGGAATCAATATAATCGGTTCCAAAGGTGGTGCAAAATATGCAATAGTTGCGATCGATTACTTTACCAAGTAGGCAGAAGCAGAGGCCTTAGCTACAATCACCACCAAAAAGGTCGTTGATTTTGTTGTACGGAACATCATATGCTGTTTTGGCCTCCCGCAAACTATCATTACGGACAATGGAACTCAGTTCGACAGTAGGGAGTCCAAAAAATTTTCTCAAAGTATGGCATTGAGAAAAGGTTTGCAACAGTTGCTCATCCAAAAGCCAATGGACAAGTAGAAGCCGTGAACAAAATAATCAAATCCACACTGAAAAAAGTATGGAAAAGGCTAAATGCAAGTGGGTGGACAAGCTTCCAACAACACTTTGGGCTTATAGAACCACCCACAAGTCCGCGACTGGCCACATTCCATTCACATTGGCATATGGCACGGAAGTTGTTATACCCGTGGAACTTGAAGTTCCTTCACATCGGGTAACTCATTATGACCCTAAGACGACTCAGGATCTCTTGATGGAATCACTAGACTTTGTTGACAAAAAACGTGAAGAAGCTGATTTAAGGGCGACCGCATATACGCACGAGTCGCTCGATATTATAATGAGAAGGTCCAATCGAGAATCTTTGATGTGGCGATCTCGTTTTGAAATGAGTTTTCCCGATCCCATCACATATGAATCCCACATGGGAAGGTCCATACGTCATTGAACGGAGGCTTAGAGAGGGAACTTTCAAACTAGAGACCGTTGATGGCGCGACACTCCCCCGAGAATGGAATAGTGACCATCTGCGACGTTATTATACTAGTCTATTTCTTTCGCATTTTAGTTGCAATTATTTCCAGTGTATTTTTATTTCGTTGATTCTTACTTTTCGGCATGTAATAAGACAATTTTGTTTGTTTTCATTAATAAAGGCTTGAAGCCATCTTTTCCATGAATTATTCATGTTTCTATGTGTTGTAATTCTATGGTAAAAATTAAAGTTACAATATTCTGTCTGGCATATGAGTGCGCACAAAAACTTAAAATCTCCAAGTCCCCAAAGTGCAAACTGGAGTACTCTGAGTCCCTAGAGTGCGGACTAGAGTATAAATGGCTTAAGATCTCCAAGTCTCCAGAGTGCGAACTGGAGTACTCTGAATCCCCAAAGTGTGGACTAGAGTATAAACGACTTAAAATATCCAAGTCCCCAAAGTGCAGACTGGAGTACTCTGAGTCCCCAGAGTGCGGACTAGAGTATAAACGACTTAAAATCTCCAAGTCCTCAGAGTGCGGACTGGAGTATTCTACGTCCGCAGAGTGCGGACTAGAGTATAAAAAACTTAAAATCTCTATGTCCCCAGAGTGCGGACTGAAGTACTCTAAGTCCTCAGAATGCGGACTAGATTATAAATGACTCAAAAATCTCCAAGTCTCCAGAGTGAGGACTGGAGTACTCTGAGTCCCAAAATGCGGACTAGAGTATAAGCTACTTCAAAATCTCTAAGTCCCTATAGTGTGGGCTAAAAGTATTCTAAGTACCCAAGCATGGAATCGAGTATCTACGATTCCAAAAATTTCTGAGTCATATGGAAGTGAAATGGGACTTATGTAGCTCACTTGATTTTGGATTTCGACTACAAGTTAGACAATAAGCTGGAAAGCGGAAGTCATCGAAGACAAAGAAATAAAGTTTTATTCGCTAATCCCAAAATAAAGTTTCACTACAATTCCTCCTAAACTCGGAGTCAAAAGTCTATTTACATCGACTATAGAAATAAATGGAAATAATTACATAATCTAGGCTTATTCTCGTTGAACGAGGCATGATAGCTACTTCTTTGACTTCTTCTCCTTCCTTGGTTTCTCAAACAACTCCTCCCCCAAGCGTTTCCTCTTGGATTCCTTGCTCGCTAGGGAAATGGTGTTCGAGGAAGGAGGAGGAACTTCCAGTGTCTGGTCCCACTGAGGAGAATCACCTTCAAAGGCCTATTCAAGGGATCATCTAGTTACACTACTTGGGGCTCGACCTTGATTTCGGCTTTACTCTTCTTCTCTTCCATAAGTTTCTCCTCCATTCTCAATTTTGAAGTGTGTTCGGAGGCGCCCATAATCTCCACTTCATCATGTTCTTCGACGGGCGATGGATTTTCATATTTGTCTTCGTTAAGCGCCTCGATCACTTGAACGTCAAGACCGGGAATCTCTCTCGTTTGAATTGCTTCTCCCATTTTCTCCTCCTTCTTCGTGGCAACATCGCTCCTTGGAGTTGGCTCTGGATCAGAACAGCTTACACGAAATCATAAGAGACAAGTGTTAGAATAGATTAACTACTCGCCAAAAAAGATGGCTCTTTAAACTCAAGGAAGAAAAATTATGTATCGATATCTAGCTAACTCTCAAATGTCTGGGGAGTTTCACCCTTAGGAATGGGAGATAGAACATCAATGTCAAGACCAGGATCTTCTAGGTCGTAACCAATGTGCTGCTCGAAGCAGTCAAGTGATGGGCGACCAGTCGGCTGAATAGGGGGAGGAACTGGAGACTCGGTTCCGGACGGACCGGCAGTGTCATTCTTTCCTTTTGACGAGGAGGAGTCTCTACTATAAAGAACCTTCGTTGCGGACAAGTCCGAAGGCTCATTCCCTTGGAGAAATTCCTTCACTAAAGCTTCTTCGTCAACCTCTTCAGTTCTCGACTCAACCTTTTTTATTTTTATTAAAGAGTCCCATGCTGCGGCCAAAGATTCGAGGTAATCCTCGCCAAGAAATGTTAGGTCGCGATGCATGAGAACTCGAGCATTATACTCGGCTATAAGCAGATCAAAATGCACTTGATTTCCTTCCTACCAGCATTAGTAGCCGCCTCAAGGCAAGAATCAATTTTCGTGAGCACTATTCTTTTGCCGTCTTCACGGGTTTCGTTCTTTAGCACTTCATCCTTGGAGAGCTCCTCATCGAGTTTTGTTTTTAGGAGCCGAGTGGTAACAATCTCGTCACAACATCATTGTGACTCCTCCTGAGCTGCAGTCTTTTCTTCTTTTTCTTTGGAGAGTGGCTCTTCCAATTATTTGACTCGTAGAGCGAGCGCATCTTTCTCCTTTTGAACGGAGTCTTTCTCTAAAGCTAAGCCGTCGCAGCATTGAACCGCATCATTGATCTCTTTCTTATGTGTATCCTCTAAACGATTAACTGCCTCAGCTGTGTCTTTAGCATTTTTCTGAGCAGTTTCAAGCTGACACTTATATAAGGAAAGCTCTTCATCCTGGGCTTTAATAATGTCTTCGTCATGGATGACTTCAAGTTTCAGAAGATCGATTTCATGCTGACGTTTGATAGAAACTTCTGAAACTTTTTCTGCCAAATGAACAAATGCATCATGTTGGACGTAGACATCATTGTTGCAAGCAATGGCACTTTTTTAACATGCCTCGGAATAGGATGAATCGTTGGAAGAAGCTTTAGACCGTCGAAACATATTTTTAGGAACATGGCCTTAAACTTGGTTAGCTTTTCCGCTATCGAAGGATCATGCGTAGGAGTAGAAGAAGTTTGTCAAAAGACTATAGATTTTTTGTGAGGTTCCAATGATTTCCTGGTGCTAGATGAACCGGAGTGTTGGTCGCTGTGAGTCTTAGACTGGGACCCCTTATGAGCAGATTTCTCCCTGCTTTTCTCTGGTTGAGAGGAAGGATCGTGGGAGTATGAAAAGTGACTGTAAATTTTCATTTAAGACGATGAATCCCAGAGGCGATAGTCTCTATCACCGTCGTCGTCTCTATCTCGGCATTTTTCGAACCCCGAATCCCAACTGTAATGATGGAAAATGGAGGACCCGCGAAGGCGGTCGAATCCATAAGAGCGTCTCATATCACCTGCAGAAAATTAAGTGGGCATGAGTTAGAAAGAATAACATGATGGTTGAAGTTTAAGTGCAAGGTGAGGTGTAAATGTTAGTGTGTGTCCTAGTGTTTCCCCCCAACGGACCAGTTTCTTTAGCTTTACTTATCTGAGTTTTTTCTCCTTGATTATGGGATTGAATGCCTTCATTGCCTCTCGCGGGCGAATGGAGTTTTAGGGATTTTGGATCGTTGAAGCCATAATTGAGCAAGTCGTCGGGAATAGTGAGGTCGGATAAGCCTTTTAGTGAACCCCATAAGTGTTGTGGAGACGGCTCTTTCTCCATTGGAGTAATTGTGACCTTTGAGGTTCCGCCCACTATCTTTTTCCTCGGTTTATAAGTCAGTTTCTTTTTTTCCTTTGAAGGGGGAGGTGGTTCATCAGTCCCATGTTCCTCAACCACCGGTTCTGGAGCAGGACTTACATTCTCACCCAGTGCTTCTGACACCCCAGTTTCTCTAATCTTGCCCTCCTCGGGTGTGTCTGGGCACCACATGTCGAAGGCATCGAAGTCCCAGCTTGCCTTTGCCCAAGGCAGGTCCGGTTGTAGTGGCACTGTGAGGGAGACTTATTCGACAACCTTCCGCCAACAATCCAAATTTTGAGAGCGTTTCATTGGAAATGATGGATCTGATGTCCCGGTCTCCCGTGGGAACAACTCGAATAGCTTCGACAGCCTCAGAGTACCATGAGCCTTCTGGACATGGGCTGATGCCTGTAAAAGTGGAGAAAAGGTTTAGAAAGGATGCACTTTCTACCGCATACAAATATTGATCCTGAAAAGAAAATTACTCCCTTATAGTCATCTCCTCGCAAAGCCAAGAGGACAGCGCACATAAAACCATTCCTGCTTATATTAGAAGAATTTGCTCCATGCCCCCGTTAGGATTTGACATTTGTTATGTGGCTCAAGGAATATGAAAGATGGGCTGCCGGACCGTCTCTTGAAACGGTAGATATAGCAGATATCACCGAGAGTGGAGATCCTGAATTGAATGAGCATGAAAAGAATACATGTGCTATATATGAACGCATGTCTATTGGTTGTGCAGGGGCGATCTCAATATATTGCGACACATCACGGAGAAAGGAGTTGAATGGTGGCACGCTACCGACCCAGCACATGAATTAGTTGGAGGCAGTATATTAATCCAGCTGGGGGCAGGTGGGGACGATCTTGTCCCGATGGAAGCAGTATACCGTCAAAAGGAATTCCATGGATTGAGCATAGTTGGCGAAGAGCGTTTTCATTGATTCTTAAAGCTTGAGAATCAGCCGGATTGTCTAGGATAATTGCTCCATCTATGGCATCAGGAGCCAAGTCAATAGTTGCAGTCATTGGACTCAGGATATTCTCTGCAGGAGTTGTTGATGGATTCGAAGTTTCCACTACTTCCTACTGAGAATTTGGCTCAGGTTTATCTGAGACTGTGGAAGAGCTCGACTTTCTAGACATCTTCAATGAGCGTCGAATTTAGACAAACACCTATTTGAACTATATTTTAAAGACAATCAATATTAGACATAACGACGAAAGTACTACCTCGTGTGGTGTGTGGACTAGTGCAATTGTTCGAGTACAAGTGTAAAAGAATTAAAAGTCCAAAAGCTGATAAAATAAAGTTAAGCATTGAATTGTCATCTTCGAAGACCGTCATCGCTGACCGTCTTCGAGAGCTTACCCTATGACGGTTTTGATCTTGAACTCGGACATTAACACTATACGTTGAAGGCTATAATTTGTTTTTATCGAGTTGAACTCGGGTTTGTAGTTGTTGGAATTGGGGAGTTATTGGTCCGAATTAGTTTGATATACTTGTATGCCTAAGTTGTTGTCGTTGTTCATTGTTCTGTGGTAAGGCATGGAAGTATGTAGTTTTGATATGTGATGTGCTTAAGTGGAGACAGTCATGATTATTAACGCCAACCCTAGGACCTGAAGCCGAACGACTCACTAGACCGACACCAAAGAATCACTGACTCTCCTCTCCAACGCTCTCTCTCTTCACCGAACGGCTTATGGGGCATACCGAACCACACTCGCTCAGTATATCGAACCCACCTTATGATCTCCAACTGGGCCATAACACTACCCTCAAGTGGTTAAACCACACTCTCCCTTACACCGAATTATACCGGGTCGTAATCCATGGCTGTAGAAACCGCCCATATCGACCGACCCACTCGTTCTCCTCCATCTCATTTCCTCGAGTAACCTAAATACTCTCCTTCTTGCCCACCGAACGACACTCTCACTCATGCTGCGTCCAACCTACCGACTAGTAGACTTCCACACAACCTAGAAATTCAACATTAATATTCAGCCAATACATCCAAAACTCACTAACTCGTACTGATCAACTACTACTTCCTCCTCCCTCACTTGATGGCTCAACAGGAGCCGATGTCCTAGGAATCACCGGCTCCAACCTAAAACATGTTCTAACCTCGGGTTCGTCTTCATCACCTACCTAAGAGAGTGAGTCGAGGCTTGGGGAATTGAGAGATTTGAGATCGAAGTTCGTTTTGATTTGTTGTCGGGGGAGTTGCAGAGCAGACGCTTTGGGTTTAGGATGAGAGAGGAAGGTTGAGTGGTAGCTGAAGTTTGGGGGAAGGTATATTAAAAAGTCCTGTGGTGTTGAAGTGGAAGTGAAAAGAAGAAAATGAGAAGTATTAGCTTTTATATGAGGAAGGGAAGGTCAACAGGCATTAACCAGTGGACCCGGTCAAAGTGTCTCACTGGTTCGGTGAATAATCGTACCACTTGGAAATGGATATGCCGAACAGTGATTCGACGTGTTCACGTCGACTGGCCCACTCCAAGGATAATATCACAATGGAGAATCAGATCCCACTTGATAGTTGAAGAAAGGTGGAAGGCCTAGACTGGTTCAAAGCGCATCATGATGTCTCTCATGATACGCTTTAGGGGCAAATGTTACTTGGTTGCATGGCTCGGTCTATGTACAGTTCGTCTATGGTGGTCCGGCCACTCACCCTCAGTTTTGAAGAAGGAATCATCGTTCAGGCAATTCAAGGCCTGGTTTGTTGGACAAGAGGTGGTTCGGTCTGCATATTCTAAGAGGGATCACGTGGCAAAAGTGGCCCGGCCGTGGACAGTTCGGCCTGGATGCATCGTTCGGCATGTAAGTGTCATTCGGCCTAAGACCATCGCTCGACATTCTTCATTAGAACGCCATCATTCGGAAAGTGTTGTTGGGAACTCAGTACATATGTCGCCCGGTTAAACCTCGCTCGGCAACGTCGTTCGGCGATCACCGTTCGACCATTGAAGTTAAAGGTGATACGGTTCAGCCTGGATGCTCGGGGAAGGGCACGGCATGGGTGGTTCGGTCGAGGAAGCACGGACACATGTCGCTCGACTTAGATGGTCGATGCATGTCGCTTGGTGTGGAATGTTCGGCATACATCGCTTGGTGCATTCTAGAGAAGTTGGTAGGTTGTTAGACCTACAACAAAGTGAGGCGACCGGCATGACTTCGCTTCGAGTCAACCCGCTACTTATTTCGAGTCTCTTGAAGGTTTACTTCGAGTCACTTGTAATCGACCAAATATGATGGGTCTGCATTTCTCGACCGGCATTTCTCGATCGGCATGTGTCGTTCGGTATGCCTGGCTCGCTGCGCAAAAGGCACATACTATGGGCCGAGATACCTTGTTCCTGGGCCCGTGAAGGAAGTTCAGCCTATCTTTGATCATAAATAGAGGGACAAGGCCGCAGTGAAAATGGACCTTTTTTCGTGAACTTCAGGAAGACTCTACCATTTTCATGACTCGTCCCTTTTCTGTTAGAACTTGTATTCAAGTTGTCGGTCTACGGATTATATCTTTATTCAATTATTTGTAAAAGAAATAAAGATTAAACTCAAAGTGGATGTAGGTCGTTGTGCCGAACCACTATAAATTTGATGTTCTAGTTTTTGCAGCTAATTTTACATACATTCCTCTATTTTAATTTTCTATATTCATTAATCTCTGTACACAAATCTCTCTTTGGGTGTTAGTGACCAATTTTGATGTTAACAATAATTATTAATTAATTATTATAATTAATGATTTATAAATAATAATTTGATTTTAACTATTAATACTTTAAAATATGTTAGTAATTTCTAATAGATTCCTTTAGAATTTCAATTCCCGCGTAATTATTTCGAAGCCGCCTACGAAGATCAATTTGTACTCGACGTATGTTTTACTCGTATGTTATTAAATAATAAAATCTCTCTCAGAACCCCCAAAATAAAAATCGTATGCTACCCATGCCCATAGTTACAGATAACTGTGGGTGTTCCCCGTATTGATGAGTGCAAGGATCGATTGGATGCCGATCGTCGCCGATAGGTGTAGAGCCCTAGGATTTATGGCACTAACCAAAGAACGAAGCGCGTAAGCCAACTCCTCGACTTTGATGATTTGGGGTTTTGGGTTGTGTTCGAGGTCAACGAATGGAGTTACTCTTACTACTGCATCGACTGAGAGAAGCAGTACGATTTGTCGATTTCAACTAATGTGCCCAAGATGATGGTACTCGACACAGGTAGAATAGAGCGCTTGTGATCAGCAGCGCTGCATGTCTGACGCGATGAGTAATTTATGCTGTTGTAATTTGTTTTTAGAGAGGCATGAATTGGGGGAAGTGATAATAATTTTTAGTTGATAAAACATACGTATTTTGTGTGGAACATATCGTTGTCGTTCCCTTATTTTTTGGATCGACAATATGTCAATGATTGGTTATACATTATGTATCAATAATATGTTGCTGATCAACTGATTGATATGAAGTATGTGAATGTTTTCTTCTTTCAAAGTTTGGGTAATATTTAAGGTATAAATTGAGATGCATTTAGCACAAATCTAAATAAATGCATACGTCTACTGAGACTTTATAAACATGATGTTAGTCTTTTTAGCGAACAAGATTGATAATTAATCAATAAAAGAATCAATTATCAATTCTCTTTAAAATAACAAGTAAAATAAGGTTTAAGAAATGAGGATACTATATGTTTACTTATTATGAGAACATAACAGCACTATCTAACAAATTGTAATTATGTTTTCCTTCGTAAATGACCAAGATGTGGCTACTATTAATGCAGGTACTAAGCTGCAGATTCAAAGAATAAATGAAAGTTCTAAAACATTATCTCTTGACATCAAACAAGTGCTATATTGAACACTAAAGTATTTTGCCACTCTTAACTTAATATTGGCGCACATCATCTAGCTTAATGTAATGCCTCCTGCCGTATGGGGAGTGCACTCGTAACCGATCCATCTTTAGAATCTAATACCGGAAATGCTTGGTAAGATCAAAAATTTGTTCTCCTTTACATATTGCTCATCATTTTGTTTTTATACACGATAAACAAATTCAATATGACATGATGCATATAGGAGGAAGAATTTTCAAAGTAAAACTTCATGTACGTGACCATGAACTGGATCAGTATGATGTTGTAAGCAACGTCGTTTATTCAAGTTATTGTCAGCATGGTGAGATATAGTTCTAGTTATATCATTTGTTCATGGTGAGATATTGTTTATTATAGTTATTCTACTTTTCTTCTCCCTAAAATACGCTACATATCTACGTAAATACTCATTCTAGAAATAGTAGGTTGTATCTAATAGTTATGACAAAAAATGACATGCATTCGTTAATACCCATTCATCAGTTTGCTTCCACGGTGATGGTTCCGTTAATTCTCACAATATCTTTAGTAGCTGTGTGTATATTTAAATGACATGCCTTTTTTATCCCTGGAATAATGCAGACAATGAGCGCAATTGCAGTGTTGGCTTTGGGACAGGACATGCCTGAAGGCAATTATTGCAAACTGTAGAAGCCAGGCGATAAACATAAGGATAATTTCTTCGAAGTATTTCTTGCAGGGGTGAAAAATTACAGGTATTGTTTTCTGTCAAACTATGTTGTTGAAAGGCTCTGCCAAGAATCATGTAAGCTCTGTGTAAGTACCACCCACCCCCTTCCTTCTTCTTTTTTTCCCCTGTTGACTTGACTTGACATCTGAGATATAGTGATACTAACTTTAGATAGCGTATAAGCACCTTGAGCTTTTGCTTAGAAGCTTCAACATTTAGTGCTTTGCTTCAACATTTTATATTTTGTTGAAAATTTCTTAATTTCCAACTTTTTGTTGTTACGTCAATAACCACTTGTACAGTGGTAAAACCTTTAGCAATGCGATCAAAGCATTGGGTTTGATACCATGAGGCACAAGTTGCCAATTTTTGGAAGAAAAAAAAAAGATTGCTATTACTTTTGCTGGCATTTTCTTTGCCATTAAAGTTTGATTTTGTAAACTTTACAAACTACTTCTTGTTTCAAACCACTTTCCTCGCTGATGATAACAGTATGAAACTATTTGGATTTGAAATCAAAAAAAGGATAAGAACAGAATTTAGCTATATCAAGTAGAGTTGAATTAACGTTTGCATGGACTATAACTGTAGGGGATGCATGCTAACAGCAACATACATATATTGCTTTGAAGTAGAGCGGAACATAGATTACATCATTGCAGAACACCAGAATCACTTCAACGCGAGCCTGAATATGGGTGGAACAATTGCAATAAGTTTTGGTTTGGCAAATTGCAAGAGGATGTGGAGCTCTTACAAGTTGACATTTGATACCATCATCAAATAAATACGTGCTTGAAAAGATGAAAAATGTAGGATAATATGATTATTATTGTATTTTACTCTAGGTTTCCTTTGAGTTTTTCCGTTGATCTAGTGTGAATACTTCTTTACATAATAGAATGATGTGATTATGTTTAATACTTTATAAATAGTGTGAATATATGAATTGTTTTGGTTTTTCTTGGAATGTGGATCTTTCTTGTAATTTTTTATAAATGCTGATGATTTTGATTATTAGCTTCAATTGTAAAAACCTACTAGTGCATGTATCAGTATTTTAATTTTTCTCAATTTTTCATCTTTTTGTTACAATGGGCAAAAACAGTTGTATAATGCTTTATAACAATGGGCAAAAACATTACAGCCGTCCAAAACAATTGTGAAATGCTTTAACTCCATTGCAACTTCGCATATTACGACAATTATCATTGTCTCGGTGGTTAAGTGATTCGACTTTGGTGCGAGAGGTTACAAGTTCGATACTTGCGTTGCGTGATTCAAATATTCATTGACATGTGGTATCCAAGTACCGTTAAAAAAAACTTCACATGTTACGATGGTTGCATGACCATTTTTATAGGTCTATTGCAACTGACATTGCGAATTGCGAAATTGGTAATTTTTTAGTGACAAGAACTACTGGCTATTTAAAGCACTCTATTCAACGAGTCATATGCAGATAAACAAGCAAGTTTGTAACAAAAGATATCTTTCATTTGGTTCAAAGAATATAGAGGCAACACACTCGCTCTGCTAGGCTTATAATGATATTCCTATCATTATCTAGTTGAAAAGAAGAAAGGGAGATGAAGAACCACGTCAGTGGAACACTTTAGAAGATCCAGCTTCAAATGCAAATATGAGCACCCTGACCCTCAAAACGATCAAGAACTTGTCGAAGAAAAGAGTGTGTGCTGCCGTTTGCGAATCCTTTCACATCGAATCTCACAAAAGATCTTGAAAAGCTCTTGGTCGACATCGCCAAGAGGATGATCGTGACTTTAGTTGTGGCATCGAAGTTGGAGGTGACTGTAATGACCCGCACATTAATGGGTCTGAATTTCGACTAAATCGAAACCTAAGTTCGTTAGTATACGGAGCTTTGGTTTTGATAGCCTGTAAAAAACATAAGCATATCAAAGAGCGATCAATATAAGTTCACAGCGGAATAGAAAAATATAATATAACAGATAAACTGACTAAGGCTACTACCTTGGAATCAATATTATTCTTTAGATATCTAGTTGCCTTGTCAGTGCCAAGTATGAAAGAGAAGACTCAACCATCTGCAATTCCTATCTTGTACCAATAGCACGTCCCTCTAAATCTATCATGTGGGTTGTAATGAGGAGAGGGTCAGAACAACATTTTGGTGACTGGAAAATTTACACACTTTACCAATAACATTAATTTATATCGATTGATTTTCATTTAAGTGTTATGTATATTATTTACAGCTGATCCATTCAATCCTATATGCGCATACGATATGTCCAATCTTCTCTGAGGTATAACTATATATACGCCTATATACATATATACCACTTGCCTAAAGAAAACCCCGACCAATTAATACTCCTTAAATATGGAGGTCGCAAATCCAAGACTTAGCCATTTGAAACTTCAAATCCTTAAAAAGCACTTAGCCATTTGATACTTCAAATCCAAGACCAACCCTTAGTATATTTCCCAACCTATAAATTAATATTATATATGCAAATAATTTAATTAAGTTATATACATTTGGAATTTTAAAATAAAGAAATGTTTGTAAATGAGGCAACTAATTAATATCATTTAGAATACATATATATTTGTGTAAAAAATAAATTAGTGAGAGAAATTATATAAAATCAATTAATAGGGAAGATTAATTGACGGTGTGTGTTTAAAAGGGAAATTAATATTCAATTAATTAGTAAGGGTGAATAATTGATAGAAACTGACAAGAAATGGAACTGTATTATAGCAACTAATTGTTATGATTAGAAACATATATGTTAGTGTAAGAGAATAAAATGGAGGAAGATTAATTTATGCAATTAGTCAATTGTCAATTAATAAACATGGAGACTTATGGTAACATATATAATTAAGATTGCGTTCAGAATTCAATTGTAGCATATATGCATGCAATAATTATGGAAATAAAATAAATTAATATGCATATATGTTACGAATTAATGTACTGCATATTAATTTGGTAAGAAATCATAGTGCAGGCAGGGTTTAATTGGATAGTAAATTAATTCTAGGTATATATGAAATCTATTAATTGGTTAATTAATAGGGGAATCCTATTTAAAAGAAACGTTACATTTGAAAATATACGTTTCCATTGATTGCGAGAGAGAAGGGGAAAGTGATTAATGAAAAGATTGTTGGAGAATCAATTTGAAATAAAAACGAACGCAGAAGAAAACATATTAATTTAATGTCCATTGACTGAGTGTACGCTTTAGATTTTAGGGTTTTATATCTAGTGGTTTGCACTGCCATTTTTCTATCTCTTCTATACTTTCTTAATAACAAAATTTCAGATCTAATTCACACGAATTTAGATCTAAATGGAAAGAGAAAAAATTTAACTAGGGAATTAAGAATTGGTTCAAATTAGAAGGCTGTGTCAAAGGTAAAACCCTATATCTGAGTTTTATTTGCTATTTCTAATCCAAATCTCTTCATTTCTCCTTCAAATATTATAAACCTGTAAATATATCGTTTGTAATTCCAGTTAGGAATTACAAGGGAGTTGAATGTAGATGTTAGGGGCAGATCTGAAGTAAAAACAGAGAGATTTGGGAAGCTAGCAATGTGAGTGGATTTAATTATATCTTTTATATTTATGTATATTAGCGTTAAGTTTCCTTTAATAATTTTATTCAATATTTCAGTAATTAATTCTGTTAATTAGTTATGCTGAACAGTAAGAAATTTACAGTTATTTACATCTAATTTGTAGTTATAGTTTAGCCTAAGTGCTAGTTTCTTTTTATCCTCTTTGTACGCAAATAATATAGTTAAGAAGAAAATTCGTGATTATGGATTAAATGGAAAAATACTAGATTAGATGTAAAATAAGAAAAGTTGGAATCGAGCTAGATAAATGGAATTATGCAATAAATTACGCTAAAACAGGAATAATAAATTAATCTAATAACTTGATTTGGAAGTAAATAATAGATTAATTGGTTGGTTTAGAAAAAATGATACATTTCTGTAATTTAATATTTAAAAGATAACGATAAATGTAACTGCAAAAATAAAAGAAAGAAAAAAGGAACTAGTGTAAAATAGAGAAATCGCTGTATTTTACACTATTTCAAAATAATAAAAGAAATACCTTGCAGTTACCAATTATTGTTTATAGTATTATTTAGTATTGAATTATGGAAATAGATTTTAGTATAGCTTTCATGACCAACCAAATAAAATAGAATTACTTCCTAGAACAAAAGAAATTAGAGTATGAAATGAATCAAATAAATTATTAGATAAGAAATTAAGGCTGTGTACAATAAACGAACCTAGGTCTACATTTACCGCACAGACTATAGAAAAGGACAGTTAGTATGATAAGTTAGTTATATAATAAAAGAGAATTTAAAAGAATTCTATATTGTAATAAAAGAAGACAGAGTAGAACATAAAAGAAACACTTGTAATTATATACGGATTTTAAAAGAAATAAACATAAATTATGATTAAGTAAAAGAATAGAAAAAATTAATTGGGAACTTAGAATAAATAAACAATGATAGTAAAGATAAATAGTAAAAGATTATTTTAGATTTCTATTAAATTAATAAGCAAATAGAACAAAAGATGCTTACTTAATAAACTAAAGACTTAAATTAAGTTAATAAGCAAGAAGTAGAAATAGCAATAGCATTTCCTATTAGATCAATGGTGGTCTCACAATAGGCAGAAGCAGGACGAGGGCAAGAATATGCTAATTATGGTAAATAAGTAGCCAACAGAACAAGAAAAGTAAACTGAACGCAAATTAAAAGATTAGAATTGGGGTCTAATAAAAGAATTGAGATGCGTTTGGAGCAATCTAAAGGATGAAGCGCCTAACAAAGCAGTTCATCATGGATTTTACATATGGAGAAGCACATCCAACTTAATATTTTTGGGCTTCAAGAAAGTACGACACTTCAGCGGGAAGTGAGGATACTCTACGATGCCCCTTTGGATAGGACTAACGAAGCTGCACCTCTTGAGGCAGGTCTGTAGGTGTTCCATCAAGGGAGTATGCCTTGACTACATTTGCATTGTAGGCCTAACGAAGCAGACCTTTGTAGGCAGTCAGAAGGGCTTGGTACTCGAAGTGGGGTATTTGTATGTCCAATACTTGTAAGTAAGTTTAAGGATAGTCACATGCGGATATCGGCCAGCATCAAGACCAAGAGAGATTTTAGGAAAGACTAGAGTTAAACCAACAGATCAATGATTCTTTCACTATCAAGATATTGGACGGGGGCACTGCCAATTGGATGTTAGATTGTTTGCAATAAGGCACTACCACTTAACTCTTTAGAGGTCTTTTGATTTAGTTGAGGGGTGGCTGTTGGGGCCATAGCCACGATGAGAAAAGAGATAGACCAACTATAATATATGTATTGTAGGTCTAACGAAGCAGTCCTTCACAGGTATAGAAAATCTCCGATTGAATTCCGTACAAGGTAGACTTTGTTGGCGGGATTAAGATAGTAGACATAATGAATACATTGTCCTCAACGTATGCACTAGGTGGTACATTGTGGATGTCCGAGCGCTGGCATAGACTAGTGCGGACGCGATTTACGTTTTCATAGTAAGTAGTGGAGCATCTATATTGTAGGCCTTACGAAGCAGTCCTTTATAGATATAGTTATGGAACACTCTCGAAGAAAGACGATAGAGCCCTTTTAGACGAGGATACGGAAGGTACCATGGGTGGTACCTAGGACCAATATGGTCATTGGGCATATAGCTACATATATGTATATATTAGTTATTAGGTTTTAATCTACTATGGAGTATATGGGCACGGTTCACGTACAAAGGCGAGAGTATTGTAATCCAATGAACCTAATATAAGAGTAAATAGAAATAAAAAGATATATGTAGAATTAAACCAAGAAGTATATAATTTATTCATTCATCGGAACTTTTATTCTGATGCCTCCTCATAACATCCTACAGGTTAGGTAGATGGCAAAGACTTCTCAGCTTTATGACACTTGCTTAGAAAGTGTTATTATTTGGGTGAGTGTTTACTTAATATTATATTTTAGTCAATCCCGTTGTAAGATAAATTATTGATCTCTTATGTATTTCTCTTTGCCTATTTGAAAGATAGCAGATACCCAACTCGGGCTACAGTGGGCTTGGGTTTTAGTATTTTTGTGAAATTTTTAAACTACTGGAATTCGGGTTATTAGATTAGGAATTAGAGTCTAGGTTTTGGATTCCTAGGTAGATAGTGAGTGAACATATTTTTATTTTTGAATAAAATATAAATATATTATGTACTAAAATCCAAATAGTTCCTAACCATAGATTTTAACACATGGAAAGTTTTTAGAAGTATATTTATGCATGGTTTGCTAGTTGGGTTTGGGATGACCTAAGTATGTAAAGCCCCATGTTATTACCGAATTATAGCATACAAATAAACCATGTTTTGAGAGAAGATTGGTATCCATAAGTTATAGAATGTGGAGAAGCTCCCTCGGGAGAGTGTTTTCATTTTAAAAGAAATAACAGGTTTTAGTAAGAAGAAAATCCACTTTATGTCTAGCCCAATAAAATGAAACTTTTGAAATTGAAAAGTTGAAAAATATAATTGTTAATATATTTGAGGAAGTAAATATTGGGTTTTTGATAAAAAAAGTGGTATGAAATTTAAATTGGTTTTATATGATGTAAATTTTGTTAAAAGTTAAATTATTTTTGAAGAATTATAGAGCATGTATAACTCGTTAGTTTCTTGTAGGTGAACAAAGATTTTAAATATAGAAACCTAGAGTGTGTTAAGTATCGAAAACATAGTTTACAAAAAGGATTACTGTTCTAACTTTTAAATTAACTAAAAATGAGAACTTTGCTTCACTTCAAATTACAAATAACCATCCATTTTCTTTTATTGAAATAGACAACGCAAACTACGGGGAATAACATTTGTACTTTACACATCCCTTTCATCTTTGGTATATTCCTTATTATTTCAAATGATTATACATTTGTGGAATTGGATTATTTATGAAAATTACAGAGAAAGAGATATAACTAAATTGTACCCCACTCCCAATAAATTAAAACATCTAAATTCACATCCCAAGTCAAATTTGGGCAAACTAAACTAATACCAACATTTTACAACCCAACTGTAAATTTGAAATAAACTTTACAACTTTATCAATATTCAGCTTTAGCAAATTTAGGGACTAATTTCTAAATTTTCAGATTATGCTGTAGATATCATTCATTTTCCAATTACATATCTTATAGAATATGTAGGTGATATTCTTATACGTTCACTTCAGTCCTACAACTCATCAGATGTTATATAGGCATAGTAATTAAATAAAATTCAACAGTATAAATTTCATTGTTATAAATAAATTATATAATTTCTCACTCACCTTTCAAGCTTTCTAAATCTCCAAGTCTGAATTCATCCCTTTAACTTGACTTCTTTTCCTTTCCTTCAAAAAGAATATGATATAAATTTATACATACCATTAGAATTACAGATCTGAGAAGATATTTGAGATTAAGAGGAATGTATAGTTTAATTATGAAATTTACCTTTTTCTGCAGTATCGATTCGCTTCTCCTCTTCAATTTTCTGCCTTTCTCCCGTTATATATACATATGATATAATTTTTTATAATTTTAATAGAAATAGTAGAGAAAGAAAATGGTAGTGCTTTGCTGTTTTGATCAAAAAATATAAGAAGAGAAGTGAGGGGCTAAACATGATTTATAGGCGCTCGTATCAATTGTATCCATTATATTTTTAAAATAAAAAAATCTGAGCCGTTCATCCAAGGTTTAACTCTAGCCGCTACCTTCATCACCTGTCGACCGCTCCCTATAAGCAGTTGATTGCTAGCAATCGACTGCACAAGTAAGGGGTCGATTTTTTCTCATTTTAAATTATTTCCGCTTCGAATATTTCAAACACTAATAGTTTCTTCATTTGAGCTCCGATTGCAAAACTCCAAATATGAAAGTTGCTCAGAAAACCCCCACGAACACAATAATGCTAGTTTCGTGGTCAAATTCTGAAATTTTCTCAAATTCCTTTTTTTGAGTCTTATTGATTATATATTATTTACCATTAGTTTTGCGGGGTGTTACAGAGACAGCTACTACTCTTTCCAACAAGGCACCAAAGCGTCCAAGCCGACCTAGGTTTAGAACTGCAAGACCAAGATGAAGAAGAAATCCTCCATCCCCAACTGGCCTATTAGCGTAACAATGATGGTCAATCACCATTGGAGCCATGGCCAGCATGCACAAGCCCAAGCAAAGCCAAGATCTGCCTTGAGAGGGAGGTTCCATATGATTGTTTGAAATACTATCAACAAGTGGCAGTCCGGCACCGAGAAAGTTTTCTCATTTCTTAAGATGCCAAACAAGTTTGATGAAAGGACATACACACAATGTAGTTTGGAAAGGAAATATATAATGAAGCTAATTGCTTATTATCAATGAAGAAGTGCAAAAGATTCATAGGTTATGAAGAATTTTCGTTTGGAAAGATTTTGCGAGTACAAGAAAGATGAGAAGGGGTATTTATATACCCACGCCTTAAATCGTGTGCATTGTTTCGAAAGGAAAAAAGAATCACAACCATTGAGAAGAGATGGAGATAATGCCAACTTATGCATGTAGGAGATGCAACACAGCTCTGCAACATTTGGAAAAATGAACCGTCACAACCAATAGCACGAAGCCACATGGAAAGCACATTAAATGCTTTGTAGGGCCGTCAATTGGTAGGATTTTCATCATTTGACAAGGCTATACCCGCTCGCGGATATGGACTTGGGAGAAAAATGTTGCTCAATTTTTTCGCAAGTAATTAGTAGGTCGGTTTAAAGTAGTCTAACCTAGTCAAAACCTGCTCAACTACTTTATAACTAGCCGGCATAAGCCAACCCAAGTCCATGATGGTCTCAAACCATCCCTTATATCCAGCAAGGCACCATGATGGGGCATGATCGCCTCGTCTTTAAGCGCCTATCACATGTAAGAAAGGTTTGGGCCTGACCCATCATCATGACTATCGACTTTCCTATGTCAATCTACTTCCAGCGCAATTCCAGGTCAGCATGTTAGCTCGACGTCACTCTAATTGATGGCCAGCACCTCTGTAAAGACCCAAAATTTTGAAGGCTTTATATTTAAATATCGGAATTATTTAAATAATTGAATCTTGGATTTAATGTAATAAATTGACTTAATAAGATTATTTAAATTCTTTTTAAATAATATGTGAAATTATCATTTCGTTGGACAGTCTTGGATTTTGATGAAATCAGTGTTGTTTAATCCGGAATAATGAGTTGTTGTAGGCCGATGAGTTTCATGACGATCGAATGTGATGTATGGTTGTGTGAGCTCGATTAATTAAGAGGATTAAAATATAATATATATTTTCCTATATAAAAACCTCAACACTTAAATCCTCTTTATTTTTCCTTCTCAAAATCAGCTGCCACCATTTTCTCCATTCAATTAATTAAATCCAAAGCCAAAGGCCACAAAATTCAACGATTTCGGATTTGTTGAAATCATGTGAGTGTGTGCTTCAAATCTATGTAAGGTTCGTAGGGTGTGTTGACTGTTAGTGATGTTCGAGTTTTAATGGCCAAACTAAGCTTGAGGCAGGGAGGTGATGAAGGAGGATTTAGGTGAATTGGAGGACTTGGTTGGTTTCTCTTGGCGGCAAGCTTCTTCCAACATTAGCCAAATCGAGTCCGATCATGCCTAGCAGATCACAACTTTTCATTTGTCTCATACTGGGGTTGGGGCCATGATTTGACATGGGATATCATAGAGGAAATAGATGGCACGGTTGAGCTCGTGGTGGTGTAAGGAGTGTTTTGGCAAAGGTCAATGGTGCTTTGGTGTGGCAAGGAAATCATGACCTGGGGATGGTCGAATTAGGGCAACGATCATAATTTTGAAGAGTTGATCTAGCTTCAGGTAGTTGCATAAGGGAAATTGCATTTGAGCAGAGCGATGTGATGGCACTGTCCTTCATCGAACATTGGACCGGATTTGTAACGTCCCGGAAATTTTCGACTTTCGAAAATTCAACATCGATACTCACTTTATCAACTGCCAAGAAATCGAAGGCCGGAAAACCCGAAATGTTATGGTTTAAGAAAAAGAAAAAGGGAGAAAAAGAGAGAAGACAGAAAATAAAGGGAAAAGAGAGAAAAGAACATAGAAAATAGAACGAAACAGAAAACAACAGAACAACATCAGAATCTCACAATCGCAGCGGAACAACATATAATAATAAATGAAAAATCTTTAAACAAAGAACTATATCAGTTATTACATCACATCACATTACATTACATTACATCAGAATGTACAACAACAAACAATGCAGCGGAAAAAGAAATACTATATAGAGTAATACGCCATGCCATCCAGCTTGCCTCCAGCAACTCCTGATATCCAGAATATCCTAATAAACCTTAACTCTTGACTGCCCGTGTGGAAATTGGTGGGCACCCAGAGTTTAGGAAGGAAAACAATAAACTCCGAGTCAGTCATGTGACTGGTGTGGGAACTCAAAACAGTTTATTTATCTTTAAAATCAAAATAGAAGAATATTTTTAAAGTCAATTCGCAATGCTTTTAAAAATGAGACTACCATAAGGCCTCCCACACACACACACAATGCAAACGCAGAATCGGAGGAGATTTCTCCTTATGATAGTCAAAGATGCTTGATACGCATTAAAAAGAACATTTGATATTACTACTAGTGCATAGTGTAGAGAAAATTCATTTCGAAAATAAAGATATAAATCTTAGCCGACATAGACATTTCGAACTATGCCTACTATAGCTACCATCCGAACAGTGGGGCGCCACCATAAGTAGATGGCAGGTAATACAACTAATACCGTACAAGGCTCGTATTTGAAGAATGGATTTTCCAACAAATGGTCAGGCCAAGGAACTTCCCATTGCCACATGGAAACGCCTCTGGAAGGACGCCCCGAGAACCCAACTGGATCTTTGCCAAACAAGGCCGGGAACCCCTTTTCCCAAAGGATATTACAAACCCTCAGATATGCCACCCCCGGTCCTTTGGGACCTTTAAACGAGAGCTCTCTAACCAACATCACACCATAATAATAAGTGTTTCAACATGAGTAAGTATCTGGGCTCCATACCATGATACTACTCTTTTCCAGAAGGAATGGTCATACCCTAGGGACGCTATCCCTGAAAACCTTGCCGCACAATTCCTGTTTCGACCATTACCGGTTTGTGAGGCTCGACGAAGTCTCGTCCACAAAGCCACGCTTTATACAAAGTCATGCTTTGGGTCAACAAATGATCATAGAAATGATCACCAAGATAGACGATCAAGCAAATGATCCTATCACAAATGATCAACACAATGATCATTTCACAGCAACACTCGGCATGTCACATTACCAAATTGGGAATATATCGCTGATAACCTTCAACTATATAACCTCTGAGCTCGTACGTCTCAGAGAAGGGTGTTAAGCTAAGAGAATAAATTCTCCGCCACCAACAGAAATATATTTGAAAGAAATCGGCTTTATATCTCAAATTGTAATGTCAGACATACAATCCATACAAGTCTGTTTCGGGCTCGAACAGAACCGAAGGCACTTACAAAGAAGTCCTTGCAATCCGGATATCCACAATCCTAATCGGATTTCCCATCACATATGGAGAACTCAATACCGGAGCAACTCGGTGCAGAGTCAATCGACAGGTCATCCTATCGCTCTCGCAAATACCGGATCTTCAACACCGATCTTCAATGCTATCCATTACGTCGTATCACTATTCGGAATGGGTAATCCGAATAACGAGCGCAATAATTTAAAAATAAGTGTGCATTCAAATTCAGCAAATCACAACAAATACCTTTCAAAGGTAAATATTGATAGTCGGTTATTGAACTATCAATGGATATGCACAACATCACCAGATTCCAAATAATTTTCCAAATTATTTATTTCCCAAAATTCATATCTTTACAAGATATATAATTTCAATTCCTCAAAAATAAATCAATATTTATTTTTAAACAAATTCCACTTTCTTTTATAAATTCCTTAGTGAATTTATATTTCACAATACCTATGAATATACGATTTCAATTATTCATTTCAATTTATCTTCAAAAAGATAAATTCTCAAAATATTCACTTTATATTGGAAAAACATTTCCATACTTATTTATTAATAAGTAATTCACAAATCTATTTATTTTTAACACTTGGAAAATATTCAATATACTTAAATCGAGATTAAGTACACATTTCATTCTTTAAGGAAATCATTCTCTTAAACATATTTATTTGGGCCAAAATGAATGTTGCGTAAAACATCGTTACGACAACCCAAAATCACTAGTATAGGGATTCGAAATTAAAATAGATATATAAATCCCAATACTATACAAAACATTTTCTTTCGAAAATCATTTACTATAACAACAGTGTTATAGTCCACCATTTCCTTTTATTTCTCGAAAACGTCTATTTCAACAATGAATGTTGAAATCTATGGTTTCGAATCTCAACATATTTAAAACATCGTTGGATCGTTTTAATTCTATTTAAAATATCACATTCAAAACATCTTCTTTAACATATTATTCACTATTCAAAAACGTGAATATACCGTGTTAACCAATTTCATCCTTTCTATTCATTTTATTTTAAAGGATTATTCACTGTATAAAACGTGAATATAACTCCTTTAATAAGTTACAACAATTTACTTATCAAAATAAGTCATTGCGAATTTATAAAACAATGTTTATAAATTCCATTTCTACTTGTTTTATAGCTACTTCCTTTATAAATTCCCTTTATTAACCTATCTCAATTCATATCACAATGTTATACTAAAAGTTCATATTATAAGTTAAACACTTATAATTTATTTCTTTACAAGAATCGTTCTTTTAAATATCCCAATTTATAAATCTTATAACTTATAAGATTAGTTTATTTACCCAAAACTTATTCTTCAAATAACTTTACAAATTTTATAAACCTACTGCTTATAAAATTCCATTTATAACTTCACTGTTTATAATTCTATAAATTTCATTCATTTATGAAATTCATTCACAATTCATTCTAATACTTATAAAAACTCGTTTTATAATTCCAATATTTTAATTTACAAATATCAATTTACAAATCTCTTATATAAATCAATTTATATTATTCTTTTAAAACATCTTTAATCTCCTTTATAATTTCACCATTTTGATTTATAAAATAATTAAATTTTATAAATCTTATATTTAAACTTTTCACAATAAATTCAGAAATCCCATTTTAACTATTTTATAAAATCATTAACCCCATATTTTCAAAAATCAACTTTAAACTATATTTCTCAAAAATCATAATTTTTATAACATTAAAAATTATAACGTTTATTTATTTAAAATGAATCAATTCCAAAATATTTTATAAACGTATACTTTCAAAAATCACTTTAAAAACATTTTAAAATTCCAAAATTTGGTCCAATGATGCTACAAACCAAATAGTCAATTATGACAACAACGACATCATATATCGATATGATAGTCCATCAAATATCAAAATATCTAAAATCAAATAAATACTGTTGAGGAATCCAGTTGGATCCCTCCAACCTGTTTTCCTGCATCCACAAACATTAGCACAATACCAATTCCGCTCCAGTACGAAATTATCGTGGTATATGAGATTTAAAATATTATCCGCTTAATAGACAACGCAATAGGGTCTCATCCGCTATACAATGCGGGAAATCAATAGCTGCAATATATACATATGCCAATATATATATATATATTGCTATTATATATAATACCAATTTCACTGTTGATGAAACATTCGCGGTATATGTTTTTGATAAATAACATCTGCTTACTAACGGCGCATAATGTCTATTTTAACAATCCATAGATATCAATCATCATTCAAACATGCATTCAAGTATTTTAAATCTAACTATTTAAAATTAAAATCGAAACCGATTCGATTGAGTGAGAGTTCTCACCTTGATTTCAATTTCGTTTTAGCGATTTATTTCGAATAAAATTAAACGCACGTTTAATTTACCCGAAATTCTCACTAACTCCAAACGACTCCAATCCAACTCCATCGCGTAGTGCTCGTCCATACGATTCCAACGCAACTGGTTTCGCGTGTTTTCGACCTCGTATGAAAAAGATATCATATTTTAAAGTCGAACAATTATAATATAAATAAATTACACTTTTTATTCTCTTTTATAAACCTAAATACCATCATAGCCGTTCAATCCATCATCTGCAATCTTGGCCGCACTTTCTTTATCTTCCTCTCGATGATATCCAGGTGACTTCGAACCCACTCGCCGCCGTTTTTCATTGAATTTCGCACGCCTCTTCGATGAACTTGACGACGATCAGAGCACTCCATCTCGAAGCCCGTAGCCTCACGCACCAACGGCCAGTGAGCGGCCCCACTCAGCTCCCCCTTCGCCTCAGTTTTCATGCATGAATGCCGGCCTTTCCAGCTTCGATTGCCATCGATTCGTGCCACTATAAACGATCACACCCGTATGGAATCGAAGCTCTCATCGCCCTCTTCCATGTTGTAGTTGGAGATTTTTGGTAATAGATGATGGATTAAGAGATAATAGAGGAGGAAGTATCGAGCATTCCTGGCCGTTGTTTTAGAGGCCGGCGTCTAGGGTTTTAAACCCTAATTTTCTTTGTTTTTTTTTTGTGAACAAGGGGTCTATTTATAGAGAATTTTGACGAACACTATTCATTTCGGGATTTTCGAACTCCGATTTACGCGCGATGACCGGCGTTTCTAGGGTTTATCCCACGTTCCGGACACAATGGAACAGGTTTCGGAAGCTAATTCGGTCATCTGTGCGAGTTATGGCTATAAACATTCAATTTAAATTAAACCGATTTAAACGATTTTCTAGGCGTTTTAATTTGTACCGGACAAATGGTAAATCCAATTGATACGAAATTTGAAACCTTACAATAATATCACATTACGGATCCGATGAAACTGGTTTCGTCGAAATCCGAGACTTTTTGAAAAATGGCTATTTTAACTCGCCAAATTAATATTAAAAATAATTCGATGCGTTTCGAGCTGCTACGATCAAACGGTAACTCTGATTGACATAAAAATTGAAATCCGATAATAACAAACTATTACGGATCCAATGAAACTGGTTTCGTTCAATTCTGAGACTGTTCAAAAATTGGCTATTTTCACTAGTCGATTTAAATAATTAAATATTCAATTTTCACAAATAAACTTTTAATTCGATTTTAAAAGTTCTAAAATATCGTTCTAACTTCAATATGATAAAATAAAATTTTACAAATCATTTTCAATCATATTTAACTCAATTTTCAATTATTTCCATAATTTCACATATTAAATTATCGATTTAATTATTCAATTAAATCCAATTATTCGAAATAAAATTTATTCGACTTACAAATACACTTATTAATATTTAAAATTAATTAAATATTCAAATTTTAAATTAATAAAAATTCTGGGTCGTTACAATCTTCCCCCCTTAAAAGAATTTCGTTCTCGAAATTAACAAGTAAGAAAAGTTACAGAATTTATTAACTTTCCATAATTCATAGCCAAACTTCTTATAATACTTTGCTAAGTTTTCAAATCATACTTAGTTATCTTTTCAAAAACAACTACTATTGTTTAACTTTCAACTCCAAATCAAAGTTAAAGTTTTCAAAATTTTCTAAATTTTCTCAAATTTTTTCTAACGCCTTAAATTTTCGAAAAAATTCGCCATAGTCTCCTTTGCGCGGCTCGATCCGAAAAAAAAATGACAGTATATATATCACAAATATACATCTCATCAAGTAATGAGGCATCCCGCAGGGAAAAAAGTATAAAAGTACGGTATGTAATCCGAGATATGTACCTTATATTTTATTAGCAAGCATATACGGCTAATATAGCGCGAAAGCGAGCTCCAAATGCGAAGCAAACACGATCCGCACCTACTAATCACTCAACAAACAACATGAAAATCATGTATATAGATAATAGTATCGATATACAACATATAGCAACATAATAACTATATATGCCAACATAGCAAATGCAGTAAAAGCAATATATTCAACCATCAACCAACTACCGTCCATAACCAAATCAATATTCATTTATATTCTCATTAATATTCAATGAAATGGTTTTCAATTTTAATCACATTTTATTTTAATGAATTATACTTATATTCATTATTCCATATCAATTATTCACATTTAATTGATTAATATTCAATCCATTAATTCAATTCAATTACAAAAGTTGAATTTCATTTACATAACTTAAGTTCATATCTATCACTTCACTTTATTAATTTACTTTGACACCAATATCAACTTCATTCAACATCTCTTAAGTTATATTTCATTTTATAAACATCACTTTGTTTTACTTAACTTAAATTCCTACTTATAAATCAATTCATTTCTATTCATTTTATTTCAAACTCATTTTTATTCACAACTCATATTTATAAAATATTCGTATAGTTTCACTTCTTATATGTATAAGTTTATTTCACAATTGTAAATCACTTTAATTATAATTTAATTCTTATAATTCATTTGCTTATACAATTATTCTTTTATTTAGATTATTAAAGCAACCAAACAATCAATTTATATACACTTTAATAATTCTAAAAAATTATTCCTTTATATATAAAATATAATCAAGGTAAAATTATTTCATTTACCCAATTTAAAACAATACTGTGTCGAATTGTTCTATTCAAGTGTTTATAAACCCCTTCGGCATAGTTTTGCAGACCACGCTGACGAAAGTTCATATGCCACTCAATAAACCAATCATCACAATATAAAACAATTTTATATTTACTAACAAATACGCTCTCATAGCTATTATTACGCTCAAACTCATTCTAGAGTACTACTTACTCTATCTCTAATGAGTAATACCCAACAGAACCATGGTTGTCGCTTAACCATATGCTCCGATACCAAATGTAACGAGAAGTGGTCACAACCGGTAGGCTTTTCAACCATCCCAGCCCACCGTGGCTTACACTGATATCCCAAACTTGCTTTTACGGCCACCCTTTCGAATGTCACGGCTTCGCCTAACCAACCCCGTAAAGAGGACGTGTGGGGGTAAGAGTCTCCCGTTCGTCACCAAACCGCGAAGCGAGAACCCCCCATCACATATCACCTAGCATAAGAAAGACTCTTATCGATACTCACTTTATCGACTGCCAAGAAATCGAAGGCCGGAAAACCCGAAATGTTATGGTTTAAGAAAAAGAAAAAGGGAGAAAAAGAGAGAAGACAGAAAATAGAGGGAAAAGAGAGAAAAGAACATAGAAAATAGAACGAAACAGAAAACAACAGAACAACATCAGAATCTCACAATCGCAGCGGAACAACATATAATAATAAATGAAAAATCTTTAAACAAAGAACTATATCAGTTATTACATCACATTACATCAGAGTGTACAACAACAAACAATGCAGCGGAAAAAGAAATACTATATACTAGTAATACGCCATGCCATCCAGCTTGCCTCCAGCAACTCCTGATATCCAGAATATCCTGATAAACCTTAACTCTTGACTGCCCGTGTGGAAATTGGTGGGCACCCAGAGTTTAGGAAGGAAAACAATAAACTCCGAGTCAGTCATGTGACTGGTGTGGGAACTCAAAACAGTTTATTTATCTTTAAAATCAAAATAGAAGAATATTTTTAAAGTCAATTCGCAATGCTTTTAAAAATGAGACTACCATAAGGCCTCCCGCACACACACACAATGCAAACGCAGAATCGGAGGAGATTTCTCCTTATGATAGTCAAAGATGCTTAATACGCATTAAAAAAAACATTTGATATTACTACTAGTGCATAGTGTAGAGAAAATTCATTTCGAAAATAAAGATATAAATCTTAGCCGACATAGACATTTCGAACTATGCCTACTATAGCTACCATCCGAACAGTGGGGTGCCACCATAAGTAGATGGCAGGTAATACAACTAATACCATACAAGGCTCGTATTTGAAGAATGGATTTTCCAACAAATGGTCAGGCCAAGGAACTTCCCATTGCCACATGGAAACGCCTCTGGAAGGACGCCCCGAGAACCCAACTGGATCTCTACCAAACAAGGCCGGGAACCCCTTTTCCCAAGGGATATTACAAACCCTCAGATATGCCACCCCCGGTCCTTTGGGACCTTTAAACGAGAGCTCTCTAACCAACATTACACCATAATAATAAGTGTTTCAACATGAGTAAGTATCTGGGCTCCATACCATGATACTACCCTTTTCCAGAAGGAATGGTCATACCCTAGGGACGCTATCCCTGAAAACCTTGCCGCACAATTCATGTTTCGACCATTACCGGTTTGTGAGGCTCGACGAAGTCTCGTCCACAAAGCCACGCCTAATACAAAGTCATGCTTTGGGTCAACAAATGATCGTAGAAATGATCACCAAGATAGACGATCAAGCAAATGATCCTATCACAAATGATCAACACAATGATCATTTCACAGCAACACTCAGCATGTCACATTACCAAATTGGGAATATATCGCTGATAACCTTCAACTACATAACCTCTGAGCTCGTACGTCTCAGAGAAGGGTGTTAAGCTAAGAGAATAAATTCTCCGCCACCAACAGAAATATACTTGAAAGAAATCGGCTTTATATCTCAACTTGTAATGTCAGACATACAATCCATACAAGTCTGTTCCGGGCTCGAACAGAACCGAAGGCACTTACAAAGAAGTCCTTGCAATCCGGATATCCACAATCCTGATCGGATTTCCCATCACATATGGAGAACTCAATACCGGAGCAACTCGGTGCAGAGTCAATCGACAGGTCATCTTATCGCTCTCGCAAATACCGGGTCTTCAACACCGATCTTCAATGCCATCCATTACGTCGTATCACTATTCGGAATGGGTAATCCGAATAACGAGCGCAATAATTTCAAAATAAGTGTGCATTCAAATTCAGCAAATCACAACAAATACCTTTCAAAGGTAAATATTGATAGTCGGTTATTGAACTATCAATGGATATGCACAACATCACCAGATTCCAAATAATTTTCCAAATTATTTATTTCCCAAAATTCATATCTTTACAAGATATATAATTTCAATTCCTCAAAAATAAATCAATATTTATTTTTAAACAAATTCCACTTTCTTTTATAAATTCCTTAGTGAATTTATATTTCACAATACCTATGAATATACGATTTCAATTTATCTTCAAAAAGATAAATTCTCAAAATATTCACTTTATATTGGAAAAACATTTCCATACTTATTTATTAATAAGTAATTCACAAATCTATTTATTTTCAACACTTGGAAAATATTCAATATACTTAAATCGAGATTAAGTACATATTTCATTCTTTAAGGAAATCATTCTCTTAAACATATTTATTTGGGCCAAAACGAATGTTGCGTAACACATCGTTACGACAACCCAAAATCACTAGTATAGGGATTCGAAATTAAAATAGATATAAAAATCCCAATACTATACAAAACATTTTCTTTCGGAAATCATTTACTATAACAACAGTGTTATAGTCTACCATTTCCTTTTATTTCTCGAAAACGTCTATTTCAACAATGAATGTTGAAATCTATGGTTTCGAATCTCAACATATTTAAAACATCATTAGATCGTTTTAATTCTATTTAAAATATCACATTCAAAACATCTTCTTTAACATATTATTCACTATTCAAAAACGTGAATATACCGTGTTAACCAATTTCATCCTTTCTATTCATTTTATTTTAATGGATTATTCACTGTATAAAACGTGAATATAACTCCTTTAATAAGTTACAACAATTTACTTATCAAAATAAGTCATTGGGAATTTATAAAACAATGGTAATAAATTCCATTTCTATTTGTTTTATAACTACTTCCTTTATAAATTCCCTTTATTAACCTATCTCAATTCATATCTCAATGATATACTAAATGTTCATATTATAAGTTAAACACTTATAATTTATTTGTTTACAAGAATCGTTCTTTTAAATATCCCAATTTATAAATCTTATAACTTATAAGATTCATTTATTTACCCAAAACTTATTCTTCAAATAACTTTACAAATTTTATAAACCTACTGCTTATAAAATTCCATTTATAACTTCACTGTTTATAATTCTATAAATTTCATTCATTTATGAAATTCATTCACAATTCATTCTAACACTTATAAAAACTCGTTTTATAATTCCAATATTTTAATTTACAAATATCAATTTACAAATCTCTTATATAAATCAATTTATATTATTCTTTTAAAACATCTTTAATCTCCTTTATAATTTCACCATTTTGATTTATAAAATAATTAAATTTTATAAATCTTATATTTAAACTTTCACAATAAATTCAGAAATCCCGTTTTAACTATTTTATAAAATCATTAACCCCATATTTTCAAAAATCAACTTTTAACTATATTTCTCAAAAATTATAATTTTTATAACATTAAAAATTATAACGTTTATTTATTTAAAATGAATCAATTCCAAAATATTTTATAAACGTATACTTTCAAAAATCACTTTAAAAACATTTTAAAATTCCAAAATTTGGTCCAATGATGCTACATACCAAATAGTCAATTACGACAACAACGACATCATATATCGATATGATAGTCCATCAAATATTAAAATATCTAAAATCAAATAAATACTGTTGAGGAATCCAGTTGGTTCCCTCCAAACTGTTTTCTTGCATCCACAAACATTAGCACAATACCAATTCCGCTCCAGTACGAAATTATCGCAGTATATGGGATTTAAAATATTATCCGCTTAATAGACGGCGCAATAGGGTCTCATCCGCTATACAATGCGGGAAATCAATAACTGCAATATATACATATGCCAATATATATATATTGCTATTATATATAATACCAATTTCACTGTTTATGAAATATTCGCGGTATATGCTTTTGATAAACAGCATCCGCTTACTAACAGCGCATAATGTCTATTTTAACAATCCATAGATATCAATCATCATTCAAACATGCATTCAAGTATTTTAAATCTAACTATTTAAAATTAAAATCGAAACCGATTCGATTGAGTGAGAAGTTCTCACCTTGATTTCAATTTCGTTTTAGTGATTTATTTCAAATAAAATTAAACGAACGTTTAATTTTCCCCGAAATTCTCACTAACTCCAAACGACTCCAATCCAACTCCATCGCGTAGTGCTCGTCCATACGATTCCAACGCAACTGGTTTCGCGTGTTTTCGACCTCGTATGAAAAGGATATCATATTTTAAAGTCGAACAATTATAATATAAATAAATTACACTTTTTATTCTCTTTTATAAACCTAAATACCATCATAGCCGTTCAATCCATCATCTGCAATCTCGGCCGCACTTTCTTTATCTTTCTCACGATGATATCCAGGTGACTTCGAACCCACTCGCCGCCGTTTTTCATTAAATTTCGCACGCCTCTTCGATGAACTTGACGACGATCAGAGCACTCCATCTCGACCAATGGCCAGTGAGCGGCCCCACTCGGCTCCCCCTTCGCCTCGGTTTTCGTGCATGAATGCCGGCCTTTCCAGCTTCGATTGCCATCGATTCGTGCCACTATAAACGATCACACCCGTATGGAATCGAAGCTCTCATCACCCTCTTCCATGTTGTAGTTGGAGATTTTTGGTAATAGATGTTGGATTAAGAGATAATAGAGGAGGAAGTATCGAGCATTCCTGGACGTTGTTTTAGAGGCCGGCGGCTAGGGCTTTAAACCCTAGTTTTCTTTGTTTTTTTTTGTGAACAAGGGGTCTATTTATAGAGAATTTTGACGAACACTATTCATTTCGGGATTTTCGAACTCCGATTTACGCGCGATGACCAGCGTTTCTAGGGTTTATCCCGCGTTTTGGACACAATGGAATAGGTTTCGGAAGCTAATTTGGTCATCTGTGCGAGTTATGGCTATAAACATTCAATTTAAATTAAACCGATTTAAACGATTTTCTAGGCGTTTTAATTTGTACCGGACAAACGGTAAATCCAATTGACACGAAATTTGAAACCTTACAATAATATCACATTACGGATCCGATGAAACTGGTTTCGTCGAAATCCGCGACTTTTTGAAAAATGGCTATTTTAACTCGCCAAATTAATATTAAAAATAATTCGATGCGTTTCGAGCTGCTACGATCAAACGGTAACTCCGATTGACACGAAAATTGAAATCTGGTAATAACAAACTATTACGGATCTAATGAAACTGGTTTCGTTCAATTCCGAGACTGTTCAAAAATTGGCTATTTTCACTAGTCGATTTAAATAATTAAATATTCAATTTTCACAAATAAACTTTTAATTCGATTTTAAAAGTTCTAAAATATCGTTCTAACTTCAATATGATAAAATAAAATTTTACAAATCATTTTCAATCATATTTAACTCAATTTTCAATTATTTCCATAATTTCACATATTAAATTATCGATTTAATTATTCAATTAAATCCAATTATTCGAAATAAAATTTATTCGACTTATAAATTCACTTATTAATATTTAAAATTAATTAAATATTCAATTTTTAAATTAATAAAAATTCTGGGTCGTTACAGGATTGGGAAATTGGGGAAATGAGCATGCACGGCTTAGGTGTGTATCATGTTGCATGTATAGGAAGTGTATTAAGAAGGGTGAAGATGGATTTGGTGGGAAAGTGAAGGGATTAGTTATTAAAGTAAATTAATTAATTAATTTTTAATCTCAATTTCTTATGAAATCGATAACTTATGCATAGAAGGTCCAATCCAGACGTCATTTTAGCCGTTGCACTCGTAGTTAGGTTCTCTACGCCTTGGATTGGTTTAGGCTTGGGTGAGTGTAACGATCTGTTACTTCACAACTTCGAAAGTAAGATATTTTATTAATTTTAAATTTAAAAAGGTTTATAACTTAAGTAAATATGTTGTAAATAATGAATAAGGATGGAAAAATTATTTATCTTATACTTAATAATGGAAAAATAAAGATTTTGATTTTCATCACAAAATGGCCAAAAGTTAAGATTTGTTAAAAATGAATAAATGCTTAAATAAATAGTTTTAAATATTTATTTGAAAGGTGAAATTGTATCAAAATCACTTAATAATGATAATAGAAGTATGATAAAGGTTTGGAAAATACACCTATGATCGTTTTACAAAAATATTTTAACTTTGTTACATTTTGTCAAGTGCAACGTCGTATTTCAGTAAATTGATATTAGCACTAATCATATCGGGTTTTAACCAAAGTAGACTGGTTTTTATTTGTTAAATGTAATAGGAAGTTCATTTTCTAAGTTTGTTTACATAAATGAATGGTTAAACGGAAACGTTAAATTTTGACTATAAAATATGTCAATAAAAACATTGTTTTTGACTAAAATAAATTGTCGTTACATTGTTGCAACATGATATGTTGCCTAATACACATGTATACATATGTACACATTTACAATGTACCAATACATATATATTTACCATATAAAACAAGAATTCATTTTGATTTAAATTAAGTTTAATATATGATTCGACAATTTTAAATTTAAATAAAACTTTACAAACATCATCATATCATTTATATCATATCTCCTTAATGGATGTTATGTGTTTACATGGAAACCATGCAAATTTATATCTCTAAATATTAGTAAGTAATAAAATAGTGACATCTCTTATTACTAAATATATACACTTCTTATAACAACATTCCTAGCATTAAATGCACTTCCTAATATGTTAACAAGTGTTATGCAAATCAAATCAAGAAAAAAGTCTTCTTTTTAAAATACAAAATTTTAGAGAAAAAAGTAATCATTCTATAAATACACATCACATTAATGTGCTATCATATCCTTCTGTAAATACATGTACTTAAGGGTTTAATCAAGGATTTAAAAATGGAAATAAAATATAAAAGTAGAGAAGGCTAAAATGGTCTTTAGCCAAGGATGCTTCATGTATAAATAGAGGTCATAACCTTCACTTCCTCACAACAATTCACTTCCCATTTCTACCCTTTTTTTCACTTCCTTAAAGCTCTTCTCCTTTATTATCTTCCTCACCTCCAACAACCCTCCATCCAAACCCACACCCAAACCCTACCATTACACACACCTCCCTACACGGTCAAGTACCCTTCCACCAACCCATACCCACCCCCTAGCCTCACACCCGATGAGACGACCCGACTTTCTACTCCCAGAAAATCGCATCATCTCGAAGAAAGAAAGGGATAGAAGAAGAAAGAAAGAGAAAGAAGAAACAGAACAACATCAGAGAACTCACAGCGGAACGAATAAAATATAATATATAACATAAAATATTACATAGTATTTCATTACATCAGAGTACACAACTTAAACAACAGATAATAGACAGTTATAAACTTCTGTCTAACTATACAACTCAAGTACAAAGCTATAGACACAACATACACAGCGGAATCATAATATATCTACACGTCGAAGCCTCCTGCTCCATGTCTACTCCAGAATTCGTCAAGCTAACCTGATCCACTTGACTACTCATACATATATGAGTACCCAAGAGTTTAATAAAACAGAAAATAAAAACTCAGGTCAGACAGGGGCCTGGTGTGAGTAAACGGGTTAAAATTGCTTAACTTTAGAAAAACCTTTGAAAAGAAAAGGTATCACGTAAGACTTTCCACACATAAACATGGAATAGTTTTTACCTTACGCTAACCAAAACATTTGATAGGAAATCCAGTGATATTATAATAGTGTCTAGGGTTTTCAAGTAAATAAGAAATAGCCGAAATTGTTACATTTATTAAATTCCAGCTACTAGCCACAAAAGTGGGTAATACAATCAAAGCCGTAGGGTCTCGTAGGAAGAATGGGTTTCCATCAATGGCAGGGCTACTGGGGTACCGCCCGTCACAGTACGTGGCCTAGATCAACGTACCGAGGAGTACTCCCACTCCACTGCAACACAAGGCCGGAACCATCCCTTACTGGACAATCCCGAACAAGACAACCCCGCAGTTGGCCGCGACCCAACTGCCCACACAGCCGAATAAAAAGGGACTTCTAGACAGGGGAAAATCTTGCTCTCCAGTGGGAGCTACCCACGAAGCCTTCCTGCACCTCCCCTGTTTTAGCCATTCCCGGTTGATGAGGCTTGAGGTTACGATTACCTTTATAGAACACAATTATCTTAGAATGCTCATCGTCCACCTGACGATGTGCTGAAAGCATTCAATCCATACAAGTTCGTTCCGGGTTCGAACGAAACGGAAGGCGCTATCTCGTTGCACTCATTATTGGAATCACCCTCAAAGTCAACGACCATAGCCCTTGCACTCTGATTCGCCATCTCGAATCTATAAGCACTGTTCCGTCAAACTCATTACGGAATCACCACAAAGTTATACTGACGTATAGCCCTTACACCTCGAGTCTTCACTTGCTCCACTTGGATACACGACCTAACGTTTAATTGGAATCGATGTGGTTTTCGGATCCCAAATACGGAAATCCAATCCCGGTCTCACCGAAACCAAACGCCATTTTAAATTTCCAAGTTATACTTAAGGGTTTAAACAGTTTAAACTCATATTCAGGATGATATATATAAACAGATAGATGAATCATATTATCACAATAGATAATTCATAACAATATTCATCTTCACAAAGCAGCATATCACATAACAGAGATATCCAGTATCAACCAATATCAACCAATATCAATCAACATCCAATATCAACCAATCACCTAATATCATTCAACATCCAATATCAATCAATCATCTAATATCCATCATCCATATCAAAACAGAATTGATTAACTCTTAATCATCTGGATTACCTAAATCCTTTCATTTATTTATTCCAAATAAATAAATAAATCATCCCTAATGATCTTCTTTAATTAATCTTCCTTGATTAATTATCTTTTAATTACATTCAAGTAATTATCCTATCCATATTCAGTAATTAACCCTTTAATTACTATCATTAATTACAATAATTAATGATCATTCATTAATTAACTATAATTAATTACATTATTTTCTTAATTAATTACAATTAATTAATCATACTTAAATTAATCACTTATATTAATCAACCTTGATTAATATCGTTAATTACATGAATTAATCAATCCTTATTAATTTAATAATTACTTTAATTAATTAACTAATTAACTTATAATTAATCAACTCATTAATCATAATTAGTAATTAACAATTTGTAATTACTTAACTAAATTCATTAACTTCTCAATTAATTAATTTCTAATTTAATTATATTAATGCTTGATTAATAAATTAAATTAATTAATCTTTAATTACTTCATTAAGTAATTATTAAACAATTTAAATTAACAATTAATCCTTAATTAAATTACTTTATTAATTAATTATATTTTAATTAATTACACTTAGTAATTAATCTCAAATTAATCACATTTATTAATTAATCACATTAATTAATTAACTAAAATAAATTAAGCAATTAACTCTTAATTACTTACATAAGTAATTATCTCTAATTACTTTCATTAATAAACCTTAATTAATCTCTTAATTAATTATTTAACAAATAATTAATCACATCATTAAATAATTCTTCATTCTTTAATTAATTAATTCAAAACAATTATATAAATCAATTCTTTAATTGATATTATTAAGTGATTAACCAATAATCACTTCAACTAATTACTCCATGAGTAATTACCATTAATTACTTCCATAAGTAATTAACTTCCTTAATTACATTCACTTATTAATCATTAATTACTCATTAAGTAATTACACTTAATTAATCCATAATTAAGTGATTATTAAAAATTAAATATACAATAAACTAATTATATAAAATTAATTAAAAAATTAATTAACTAATTCTAATATTCTTAAAAATCCTTAATGGATTAAGAAAACATTAATCTTAATTAATTCTTTACTAAATTGCAAATCATATTTAATTAAGTATCCTTAAATCAAAATAATTTAACTTTATTTATCTTTATACATAAGTTATTTGAAATAAATCAAATTTGAACAACATAATCAACTTATCCCATTTGAATTTCAAAATCATAATAATAATAATAACCTTATTTGAAAATAAGGCATTTATAAATCTAATTTAAAATTTAAAACAATTAAATTTTCTAATTTAAACTTTCATTTTCAATATAATTTTGAAAACTTAGTTTTAAGATATTACTTAAACTTTTGATTTAATCAAAACACTTCTTTTTTTTTATGAAAATTCAAACTTTAATTAAGTTAAATTACTTTCATGGAAATCATCTTAACTTTTAAATTTGAAAGTAAATTTCAGTTTACATTTTAAAGCTTGATTAAAACAACAGGTTTTAACTTTATCCCTTTGTTTCTTTTATCAAACCTGTTATAATATTTAGAGCTTACCTTCAATTATCCAAATACATGTTACGTTTGCAACCTATATTTCCTTAACAGGTTTTAAATCAGCAACCTGCAATTCCAGAACAACCAGAAACTCACGAACCCAGCAATACTCGAGTGAATCACCTACCCAACTCGATCCTACCCTGAAACAAACGAGCCACCTCCCCTGCTTTGAGTCATACACGAAGAAAACACGAGCGCCTCTCCGAGTTTCACCCCAATCATCCAAACCCAAACTACTTTGAGACACACGCGAGCACAACCCGAGACTTCCCCCGAGTAAAACCTTCTTCCTCAACTCACTAACATACCAGCTGACATGATAACACGCGTGCACGTGTACTCTCGTCGCCGGCCGCCGTTGATCATCGCGATCGACGTTGACGATCACGCTAACGCTCACGAGCCAAGAATCGAACCCAGAAACACTAAACAATACGCGAGTCGAAATTTCGACCGATAGCTCGAAAATTTGCAGCAGACCACCTTCATAAATCCTCCCACCACCAACCACCGCGACGACGTTAAGCCTTGCCAACCCTCTCCATCGAAGCTCTACGTCCCTAACTACCTTCCCCTGAAAAGCAAACGCCTCCGGTCCCATCTTCATGTCGCAAAGATCACGACAACCAAGCACAGCCGAAAACAGGTAAAAATCCTACTTGACCCAAATTCAAACATTACAGCCATTATAAAAATTGTTTGGTATTTGTCCTAACATCTACATCCTACAAACCAGCTTCAATCCAAGTTTCACACCAATTCAAAGTATGGATAATCGGCAATTCACTAAAACCCAATTTACGAATAAACCCCAAATTCTTCCTATTTACACAACTAAAAATCATGATAGAAGTATTAAAAATCATGAATTTCCATTGCTATTCCAATCATACACTCGAAATTTAAGATTAAGTTCATAAATTTTTAGCCCAAATTGATTTTTGCTGTAATTTTGAAACTTCTGAACTATTATTTCATATTAAAAACTTGTAAACATTTTTAGATGAAAATTCATATGATTATAGACAACTTTTCTTCACATATCAAGATCTAATATTGCTTGGATTAAAAGATTTTGAATTTTTCCTTTTAACAGATCATATACAGAAAGCACATTTTCATGTATTCAAACAAACACTCATAACATATAGGTACTAATTCATATAAATTCAAGCTATAGGATTTTAATACAGGTAAATATCAACACATGCATGACATTAGAATAAGATTCAACTGTTTTTAAAAACATTTACTCACCTGGTTATACATGCAGAGCACAGCAGTGAACAGGAGTTTCAAATTGCCTTTGATTTCTTTGCTTGTTGAAATCCTACTGCATGTAAGCAATTAGTTGTTGTTGAAATTGCAGGTTGTAGCATTGATCTTGATTCTTTGCATTACAGGTTTAATTTTGCTTCAGATTTGATCTTCATTTCAAATTCGTTTTGGGTTTAGTTTCAAGTTTAAAGAAATTTCTGTTTTGAGCTTAGAAGTGAAAATAAAGAGAAAAGTATTTGTGAAAGAAAACTAATTTCCTTCTTACAATATTTACTAAAATGAAATTCAAATAAAGACACTTGTCACTTTATTACTTAATTAACTTACATGTGTTTATTAAGGAAGTTAACATGTTTACACATGTTCTTGAATATTTTTAATTAAAATTTTCATTTAATTTAAAATACAATATAAACTTCTTAATTAAGTTGCTTAAATAAATAAATATTTACGTAGGTATATAATTTTTTTTTAAAAGAAGTTATTCTAATCTAATTATAATGTAAATAATTCTTATACATGAATTTAAAAATCTAAAACATATACATATACATTTTTAACAATTTAAAATTAAACACTTTAAAGAAAACAGAATAAAACATTGATTAATTTCTTTTATAAATTATCATATTAAAAAACAACTAATTATCATATATTTTAGAACAAATGAATTAATCTTTGAATTAACTTTTGAAAATATAAATTTCTAAACAAAGCTTTAATTTACCATATTCATTCATATATAAATTATTAATGGATTAAAATTAAATTTCAAAACAACTCAAATTATAACATATACATACATATATATTACAAATTTGCAAATTCATCTTTTAATTAAAACAAAAGATATTCCCATTCACAACATATATCAAATATATATATTATAAACAGAATAAAAATTTAATTAGCTTTTGAAAAATAAATCTTATCAATATTTAAATTGTCAGAAAGATATTGATTACTATTAACAGATTAAATATTTATTAATCTTAAAAAGAATAAATTAGCCAAATTTAAATTAAAATTATAAAGAAAATTACCAAACCAATTAAATTATTAACACAGATTATTAAATCGTTATTGCCCAAAATTCCAGGTCGTTACAATCCTCCCCCCTTAAAAGAATTTCGTCCCTGAAATTTAGAAGCAAAGGTAATTTAATAATCCAGTACAGATTTTAATTTAAATTAGCAAAGCATTCCTAACAACCAGTTACTAACATCCATAGAAATCACATAAACAAACAAACCTAACTAATTATTCTGACACAAATCAGAATGAATCTCTAATACTATCTCGAGTTTTTCCCAAGTATAAATCACCGGGAGACTCGCTCTATAAAAGCCAACAAACTAACTACACAACCAAAATCCAGATCTCCACTCATCTCTAGATCAATCAATCTGAACACATCAGATTACTCTCAAATCCAGCTCAACATCCAATTCCAACTGAACTACAGATTCAACAACCAATGATGAATCATACACGTACTCCCTTAGAGACACGTGTTACAAAATGAATTCCAGCTATCCAAACTGGCAATTCAATCTTATCCTATCAAAAACACAGATAAGAAATCTTCAAATGCCTCAGTACTAACCAACCAATCTTATCCAATATCTGCTCTCTTAATCAGAGAATTCTAACAACACTGAAATCTCCAACTTCAAATACCAAACTCCTTATCTCATATCTGCAAAATTCAACAGACAATCCAAGGCTGCCAAACTTCTTCCTGATCAGTTCAACCTATGCTGATACTTCCAGAAACAACTAGACCAAAGCAAACAGTTTCTAGATCCTATTCAACAGATAATTTCCCGAAGGTCCATCGAAATCCAGAACACAAGATCTACTTCTCAATCAATAACAAACAGAACTTGCTTCCTTCCTTGCACAGCAGCTTCCGTGCTTCCGCTGCACAACTCTGATTCTAAAATAGATGAGAAAAATGTTGATGAACACAGATACAAACTTATCCGATATCTGAAAAGCTTTGTTCATCAAATCTATAAAAATCTGAGTGACACATCGGACTTGTTCACACAACCCTATAACAGAATCCTATTCCAAAAAATAATTCTGAGCTGCTACACCAACTCTCCTTACTCCAAGAACCATCCAACTATCAGGCTAACTACCAAAATTACTTCTGGAAACCAAATCAATATGGAACTCAATTCCAGATGTAGACGCCCTTCTGATTTCCTCAGTAGCTCCTACTTCCACATGAGAATTCTCAGTCTCAACACAGACCACCCAATATAGCCTAAGAAAATTCCCAACTAATCGCAAGTCACTTTTGCGATCCTACCTAGTTCGGATTCCAAATAAAACTGTCCTCTCTTTACCCATTAGAACAGCTTTAAAGTTTTTCCAAACAAGGTTAATCCTTCAAGAATAACTTCACCAACTCCCCGGGCTGCTACTAGAAGAACCACCTGATTCCTAAACCATCGGAGAATCAACAAACACTGCTGCTTCTAAACTCTACCTTGATGATACTACAAGGCTAAAAGATCTCCTCGTCAGCACACCGAACACTTTGAGTTGCACTGCTACCACAGCTAACCAAGACTTCAAATTCAATAGCCTCTCATCAACAAACCACACAACAGACCTCCGAGATGGCAGACATTCCAAAAGAAACTCGGGCTCCAAGCCAAGCATCCACAACTCGCTTACCTTAGGGAATAACAAATGAGACCATGTCAACAAATAGCCTATAGACCTTAGTCTCATATTCCAAAACAGCCAACCTCCATGCTAAAGATCCAAACAACTTCTACACATACGAATCTTCTCTGCAGCAGGTAAAGGCTGCTCCTCAACCACTACTAAAACTACTTCAAGAGAAACACCTTCGGAAAATATCCAAGGATACTGCATCTCATCACGCAGTCATCAAGATATCATCACTTACTTCTGCACTTCCGACGGATCCAAACACTAGAAAAATTCGCTCACCCGAGCAAAATCCAAACTTATTCTTCAAAGATAAACTCCGAATCTTCAAAAGATTTCCTTCGGATATCAGAGAAATCCTTACTCCAAACTACAAATCGTACTCGAGACGGTATTAGGTCTACAGTCTCGACAAATACTTCCAACCTCAAACAAATGGAACCTCTTCCATTAGTGGTAGTCGTGTTACACACACACATACCACTACTCCATCTATCTACCTCTAAAACTTATGTTGGAAAATCCAAACGGATGACCCAACCTATTAGGTGTATATATATATATATATATATATATATATATATATATATATAGTTATATATAAAAATTACAAGTACGCTCTCTCAAGAAAGACACCACTACAGAGCCTAGGTATTCACTCAACCTAATGCTCCCTAAAGAAAGACACACTTCAGAGCCTAGGTATTTACTCAGCCTAATGCTCTGATACCAAATGAGACGACCCGACTTTCTACTCCCAGAAAATCGATCATCTTGAAGAAAGAAAGGGATAGAAGAAGAAAGAAAGAGAAAGAAGAAACAGAACAATATACGAGAACTCATAGTGGAACGAATAAAATATAATATATAACATAAAATATTACATAGTATTTCATTACATCAGAGTATACAACTTAAACAACAGATAATAGACAGTTATAAACTTCTGTCTAACTATACAACTCAAGTATACAAGCTATAGACACAACATACACAACGGAATCATAATATATCTACACGTCGAAGCCTCATGCTCCATGTCTACTCCAGAATTCGTCAAGCTAACCTGATCCACTTGACTACTCATACATAATATGAGTACCCAAGAGTTTAATAAAACAGAAAATAAACACTCGGGTCAGACAGGGGTCTGGTGTGAGTAAACGGGTTAAAATTGCTTAACTTTAGAAAAACCTTTGAAAAGAAAAGGTATCACATAAGACTTTCCACACATAAACATGGAAAAGTTTTTACCTTACGCTAACCAAAACATTTGATAGGAAATCCAGTGATATTATAATAGTGTCTAGGGTTTTCAAGTAAATAAGAAATAGCCGAAATTGTTACATTTATTAAATTCCAGCTATTAGGCACAAAAGTGGGTAATACAATCAAAACCGTAGGGTCTCGTAGGAAGAATAGGTTTCCATCAATGGCAGGGCTACTGGGGTACCGCCCGTCACAGTATGTGGCCTAGATCAACGTACCGAGGAGTACTCCCACTCCCCTGCAACACAAGGCCGGAACCATCCCTTACTGGACAGTCCCGAACAAGACAACCCCGCAGTTGGCCGCGACCCAACTGCCCACACAGCCGAATAAAAAGGGACTTCTAGACAGGGGAAAATCTTGCTCTCCAGTGGGAGCTACCCACAAAACCTTGCTGCACCTCCCCTGTTTTAGCCATTCACGGTTGATGAGGCTTGAGGTTACGATTACCTTTATAGAACACATCTATCTTAGAATGCTCATCGTCCACCTGACGATGTGCTAAAAGCATTCAATCCATACAAGTTCGTTCCGGGTTCGAATGAAACCGAGGGCACTATCTCGTTGCACTCATTATTGGAATCACCCTCAGAGTCAACGACCATAGCCCTTGCACTCTGATTCGCCATCTCGAATCTATAAGCACTATTCCGTCAAACTCATTACGGAATCACCCACAAAGTTATACTGACGTATAGCCCTTACACATCGAGTCTTCACTTGCTCCACTTGGATACACGACCTAACGTTTAATTGGAATCAATGTGGTTTTCGGATCCCAAATATGGAAATCCGATCCCGGTCTCACCGAAACCAAACGCCATTTTAAATGTCCAAGTTGTACTTAAGGGTTTAAACAGATTAACTCATATTCAGGATGATATATATAAACAGATAGATGAATCATATTATCACAATAGATAATTCATAACAATATTCATCTTCATAAAGCAGCATATCACATAACAGAGATATCCAGTATCAATCAATATCAATCAACATCCAATATCAACCAATCACCTAATATCATTCAACATCCAATATCAATCAATCATCTAATATCCATCATCCATATCAAAACAGAATTGATTAACTCTTAATCACCTGGATTACCTAAATCCTTTCATTTATTTATTCCAAATAAATAAATAAATCATCTCTAATGATCTTCTTTAATTAATCTTCCTTGATTAATTATCTTTCAATTACATTCAAGTAATTACCCTATCCATATTCAGTAATTAACCCTTTAATTACTATCATTAATTACAATAATTAATGATCATTCATTAATTAACTTTAATTAATTACATTATTTTCTTAATTAATTACAATTAATTAATCATACTTAAATTATTCACTTATATTAATCAACCTTGATTAATATCATTAATTACATGAATTAATCAATCCTTATTAATTTAATAATTACTTTAATTAATTAACTAATTAACTTATAATTAATCAACTCATTAATCATAATTAGTAATTAACAATTTGTAATTACTTAACTAAATTAATTAACTTCTCAGTTAATTAATTTCTAATTTAATTATATTAATGCTTGATTAATAAATTAAATTAATTAATCTTTAATTACTTCATTAAGTAATGATTAAACAATTTATATTAACAATTAATCCTTAATTAAATTACTTTATTAATTAATTATATTTTAATTAATTACACTTAGTAATTAATCTCAAATTAATCACATTTATTAATTAATCACATTAATTAACTAAAATAAATTAAGCAATTAACTCTTAATTACTTACATAAGTAATTATCTCTAATTACTTTCATTAATAAACCTTAATTAATCTCTTAATTAATTATTTAACAAATAATTAATCACATCATTAAATAATTTTTCATTCTTTAATTAATTAATTTCAAAACAATTATATAAATCAATTCTTTAATTGATATTATTAAGTGATTAACCAATAATCACTTCAACTAATTACTCCATGAGTAATTGTTTGCACAAAAAATGGACAAACACCTCCAAGTCGTATTATTTAGTTGATTATATGTAATTTTCAATGATTTTAGATGAGTATGTAAATATGAGAAAAGTAGGGGCTGAAATGTAAAAGACACACAGATTTATAGTGGTTCGGCCAGAATGTGCCTACGTCCACTTTATATGTTATTATCTTCTTTCTTTCAGGTTACAAGTACAATGCGTTGTATACAAGTGTATGAAAGTAGTTTGAAAGTTCCTTCCTTGCTTGAGCTCTCAAACTTGTCTGCCATTGTTGTACCCCTGCCCCTCTATTTATAGAATGAGGTAGGGGGCAGGGGTCTTGGAAGTATATAACTGCTGGCGGGCCCGGGCTGAAGCGATCTGGACTGGCAACTATGTGGTTCGGCGAGGCTCATTCGGTGTTGCGTGGATATGGAGGCTTGGACCGGTGTTGGGTAGTTCGGCATGTAGGTGTTGTGGTGGTTCGGTAGTATGGTCGGTCCGGTGGCGATTGTGGTTCGGCAGTAGCGAGGTGTGGGCTTTGGACCGGCAAGGGTCTTGTCCGGTGGTTTGGTGGTATAAAGGACGCCGAATGAGGTGGAGCCGAACGAGGTGGGGACCGAATGTGGTGGAGCCGAATGAAGTGGAGCCGAATGAGTTGGAGCCGAATGTGGTGGAGCCGAATGAGGTGATGGTTGAACGTTGGATGGACATCTAGGTTAGTATTGAGCTTCTTGGCTGTCGAACGAAGTGGAGGCTGCAAGCCCGGGTGACATTGTGACTTCCTGGTCCCTAGATCTTCTGGGTGAGAATTCGCCCAACATTTGCCCCCCAAAGTGGGGCACGTGCTTGCATGTGTCGCGCTTTGTTTTTCTTGTGGCGGGGAGATTGGCTTTGTAACGCCGGTGATCGGACGTTCGTATTCCGTTAATGTCCTGCAAAGAAATTTACAGTTTTAGCGTGATTTCGAATAACGACCGTTCATGATCGAAATATTCGAGTTGAAGTGAACTGTGCCGTTAAGGACGATAGAGTGAGCCCCGAAGGGGCTTGGCATCGTCGATGCCCGGTTTATGTTTGTGAAGATGGTTTATTGCCAGCTCAGAGCATGCCTAGGGATCGTTCGCAACCCCGTACATGTGTAAGTAGCTTAGCCATTTCATAATAATTATCAAATATCCATATGACGGATGGGCTTAAGAATGCGTGTCAAAGTGTAAATTCCCACGATGGTAGGGTTAACAACCATTCAGAGCGTGCCTATGGACCATTCGAGGTCGCGTACACGTGTAAACGATTTAATCCACGTCGGTGAGGATTTTACGACTTATTCATCGTTATCTTAATCTTATTTTATTAGTTAGTTCTGGGGTTCGGTACTTATCTGAGGGAGGCGCTTTGCACGCCACTAGTTCCTGGTCTTGATCGGTAGAGAGAGAATTTCATTCGGTTTTTGGTTGGTCCGGCTATTCACATTCGGCTTCTGGTGGTCCGGTATTATTGGTCCGGTTGGGCGAGTCGTTTGGTTCGGTGGTTGTGAGTTCGCCTATATATAGAGGCCGTACCCCCCTTGTTTTTCTTCACCGAACCAGCAAGCGCCGAATCAATCTATTGCCGAACCAAGTGTTTTGCCGAACCAAGTGTTTTGCCGAACCAACCTTATACCGGACCAGGTATACACTTATTGCCGAATACACACGTACGTCTTCGTTTCACCGAATGAGATTACGGCCTTGGGGCCGAATGCCTTGCGTACCGAATGCCCCTGATACAGTACCACCGAATGAACATGATGACCGAATGAGATGGAAAACCAAATGAACATGATGACCGAATGAACTTGTTGACCGAATGAGATGGAAACCGAATGAACATGATGACCGAATGAACTTGATGACCGAATGAGATGGAAACCGAATGAACACGATGACCTTGAAAACTTTAGTTTGCGAATGAAATCCCACACTTGCACGCACTTGTTTGTTTACTTTTCTATGTTCCCTGTTCTAATGCCTTGCTTTCCTTGTGTTGCAGAAAATGTCTCGCAAAGCGGAAACACGATCGGATAGAAAGAAGTCTAGAGGCACAGGAGAGCCTTCTTCTTCCTTGCCCCCAGTCCAACCAGGATCCGGGCAACACCGACCTATTCCGAGGTCTCTAGTGGACGGATATGGTCCACAGGAACTTTTGGTCTCTCCCCCGGATTGCTTTCCTAGCTCCCTAAAGGAGGAGCAACTTGACGTCATATCCCGTTCCTTCGGGATAGATAGGGCTCTTATGCTGCTGCCGGGAGATGGAGTGATGCCATATAATCCTCCCGAGGGCTACTTCGCTTTTAGCAGATACCATTGCATGTGCGGCGCTATCCCCCCTATCAACGCTTGGATAGTAAGCTTCACCACATATTTGAAGGTGGCTCCCTTCCAGCTTCAGCCTAACTCATATGCTATCCTGGTGAGCCTCTTTGTCATCTTCCAAAGGAGGTACGGGCGTCCTCCTTCTAACCGGGAAATCCGATACTTGTACAACCTGAGAGGCTATAAGAAGGGGTCTCCGTATATTAGTCTGGAGGCGGCCGTACCCTTCAAACCAGTTCTGGACTTATATTCCAAGTTTACCATGTTCAAGAAAGAGTGGTTCTTCATTAAGGACGATGCTGTTTCTTTCCGCCTTTTCACTTCTGGCTGTAAGATGGATTTCATTTATATTTTCCATGTTTTGACTGTAGTGTTTTTTCTGACATGCTTCTATTTCTGGCTAGCGACAGGTGGTATTGCAGTTGTGGAGGATGATTCCTTGGTGCGAATGGCTGCTGAACTAAAGGCTATTCCGGCACGGGACCGGTCGGCCTCCTTCTTGATCAGGAACGCAACCCTCTTGGAGTATAATTTGATCTTACCGCACCAGTCCGTGGTTAAGCAAAGAGACACGGCTGAGGAGAAGGCTGCTAAAGCTAAGGAGGGGGATAAGGTAAAGAGCGGTAAGAGGGAGCCTTTCGCAGAGCGTCCCGTGGTCGGGGGGAAGATACTGAGGAAGTCCGATGGCCCTTCTCCAAGTACTTGCCCGATTGTCCCGGAGGAGGAAGGTGTAGAAGAGGAGGAAGGAGGCGAAGTTGGAGAAGGGTCGGAGGGTGGAGGAGATGGCGATGGTCAAGGTGGTAGTGGTGTTGCTGCTCTAACCTCTGAACAAGACCTCGAACTGGATGAGGCTCTCCGTCGGGCCTTCGGGGAGTCGGAGGGAGAGTCGGAAACGGAGAAGGGAACGGAGAAGGCAAAGGAAACCGGCAAAGCTGTGGCTGGCACTGACCCATCCTCTAAGGGTTCCTCAGCTAGAGTGATTCCGGCGATGCAAGGTGAACTTTTGTCTTCTGCCGATTCTATTTTCGATAAGGACTTAGAAATTTTTTACGGTTCACTTCCGTCCTGGAATGAGATCCAGGACTTATTGCAGTATCCCACTCCTCCGCCGGGTTTGTATAACAGATGTGTCTCCTCACTTTTCTTTCTTTTTAACTTAGCACATTTTTTGAATTGCGGATTATTGTATGTTCGTAACACTTGTTCTTTATTCCAGGGGCAGGCCAGGCGGGTAAAACGTCGGATGTTCGACACCGCCTTGAACAATTTAAGTCGAGGAGAGCTTCCGCGAAACCTTCTACTGATCGCACTGGGGACGTAGTCAAGTACCGCCCTCTTCTTGGGGTCATCGAAGAGGGCATTCAGAAAAGGAAGCGGAGCCGTTCCTTATTTGAGTCTTCTTCTGCTTCGCAGCTTCCTACTCTGCCTCCCCCTACTCAGCCTCCTCGTGATACTACGGAGGAGAGCACGGAGCCCTGCCCCCCTCCTCCTCCTTCCAAGAGTTCTACTGTCATTCATATAAGGCGTCCCGATGTGCCTCGCCCCGTGCCTCGTGACCCTTTTGCCGGCCATCCTGATTTAGACCCAAGTTTTCGGGACATTTCATTCGATGAGACCACGGGCGAGCACCTACTTCCCCGCAACCCCATGGTAAGAGTGCTGGACGAGGCCAAATCTTTAGATCTTGATTTACTTACTACACGGGTAGTCACCATGGGGGATGAGGCCAAGGCTAATATCGACCGGGTGGCCGCAGAGACCAAGAAGTTAATGGAGCATCATGCTAAGTTGGTCAAGGCCGGGGAAGAGATCGGGAGTGCTAACATTCGGTTGAGGTTAAAGGTTGCCGATCAGGCCAAGCAACTCGCCGACCAAGCCATCCAGATTTCCCAGCATGAGGAAGCCTCCAAGCGTCTGAAAGAGACCATGGAGAAGGCCAGTAGGGCGGAATTACGGAAGATGGAGGTCGCTTGCAGGGAACGGATTAACATAGCTATCGCAACGGTGGATGAGGTTCGAAATGCGGATCTCGAGCGGGTAGAGGAGTTGTCAGGGAGGCTCGAGGCTGCGGAGATGGCTCAGGCCGAGTTGAAGGAGGAGATGGAGGAGATGAGGAGGTCCCTCAAGTTGAAGGAAGAGGAAATGAGGAGGTCACTCCAGGCTGACTGCTTGAGATACCAATCAGAGAGGGACGTCGCCATCACCAAGTTGCAAGCTTCCGAGGCCCGGGTGAGGGAGTTTGAGGAAAACGAGGGGATGATGGATGAGATGTTGCAGGATATGTACTTCCACACTTGGAAGGAGGGCGGCTTGTCTTGGATGGATGATTACCCTCGGGTCATGGCCAAGGTGTATCTCCAGGCTTTAGAGGAGGCCAGGGTGAATGCGGGTAAGGAAGGCGGAGAGGCTTTCAACTTGAGTGCGGTTACTGCTCAGTTCTCAAAGGAGGAGCAAGCGGCGGTGAAGGAGGGGATGCGGCTACTCGCTGCAGAGGAAGCGGGCGTGCAGTTGGATGATGAGGATCAAGCGGCGGATGCTGGTGAGTTATTCTTTTCCCTTTCTTTTCTTTTCGTGTTTTCATAACTTGATCGTTCGTTTAATGAATTCCTCTTCTGATCTGGACAGGTGGGACTTCAGATCCACATGCCGGGGGCTCCGATCCTGCGGCTAAGTAGGCTGGGGGAGTTGGTGATGGAGTGTGGATGCATCTGCCATCTTTTTGTTTCTTTTTTTATCACTGTTCATGTTAGTCTTTGATATGCAACTGTAATAAAATTATTTGCAAAGAATAACTTCGTGTGATCTTATAATATAAGCTGATTTTGTCATGTTTAAATGTTGTTGCTATCTTTATGTGCTGTGTGAGAAGTATAATCATGTATATGCCTGTGATTCCACTTGTGTTTGATGTTAAGTTTTTGCTTGAAATATAATTTCACGTTTTGCAATGTCAGTGTATGAATAAGTTATAGTTACGCATTTATGTACAAGAGAAGAGAGTACCGCCCTTTATGTTTTATTCGCAGGCGGTAGCTTTGAGTGTCTTGTGTAACTGTTCACGGGTATAGCCGAGCGCCCTGCTACCCAGCACGCAGGCTTAGAGCCTCATGAGTGAATGCTTCCTATTTGGTTTCCTGTACTTTAGAGTTTGTTATACAGGATAGGAGAAAAATATTTAAATGAAACGGAAATATAGTAAAAGTAAAACTTCCAGTCACGGAAGGCCGTCGATGTGCTTAAGTTCGTGGCAAACGGGTTTTGTAGTCACTTTCCCTAGCTGTGGGTCTTGGAGACATTTGTCACCCATCTTACGCCTCCGCGGGGAGTTTTCTTTTTTACCACAGCCGCACTTAAGACACATCGGAGCCGAGATCGCGCACGGTAACTACCCGAACCATTATGGTCCGTAATCGTGGGTATTATTCGATTTACCGTGGCCGGCTAGCGTGGGTGCCGTTGGCCGTGAACTACCCCTGGCTGGCCACACCTTATGTTGGGGCTTAAAGTAGGTTCACAGTTACCGACGAGCCGAACGCCGTAATGAGCTGCCATCGGCTATAGTCGGCCTTTATGATGACTTATAATCGGCTCATTACAGTTGGCTTTGAGGGCAGGCGCGCAATGAGTTAACCCGCAGCAGAGGGATGCTGGGGCAAAAGAGTCTCATTGGCGAGTGCATAGAATCGTAGCGTACCTGTTAGGCCTAGTCCAGATGAGGCCGCGGCGCGTCTTGAGTGGAGATGCCATAGAATTTTGTTCAACAGAAAGGGATAACGCTTAACAAGTAGCCAAGACATAAAGGAACAAGTTAAAAAGAGACAAGATTTTTTAAAGTGGTTCGGCACGAAAATGCCTACGTCCACTGATTCTCTTTGTTAATTCACTTCATATGGGCAGTACAAGTTAAGAAAAGTATCGACGGAGGTGTCGGATGTTCCATGCCCTCTGGAACACCTCTCCGTCCACTGTTGACAAAATGTAAGCTCCGTTGTGGAGATCTTTGTGAATTACATATGGTCCGTCCCAGATGGGGTCCAGTGCCCCGGGGCGCGGAAAGATTCGCCTGAGGACAAGATCTCCTTCTTGTAAGCTGCGATGCTTGACTTTGGAATTGTATAGTGCTGCCACTTTTTGTTTGTGAGCTGCTGCTTTGAGTGCTGCATCGTTTCTCCTTTCCTCAATCAGATCCAAAGACATGAGGAGGAGTTCTTCGTTTTCTTCTGGGTTGTAGTGGATCCTACGGTGGGAAGGCACAATAGTCTCAACTGGGAGCATTGCCTCCGATCCATATGCCAAAGAGAAAGGAGTATGTCCCGTTGATGTTCTGAAAGATGTGCGGTATGCCCATAGTGCCGTAGGAAGTTCGTCCACCCAAGCGCCTTTTGACTTTTCAAGTTTCTTCTTGATTAGGGTTTTGAGAATTTTGTTGACAGCTTCAACTTGTCCGTTTGCCTGAGGGTAAGCTACTGATGAGAAGCTTTTATGAATTCCATGCTCTTGGCACCAGTCGGCAAATTCTTCGCTGTCAAATTGGAGTCCGTTGTCTGATACGATCTTGAGGGGGACTCCATACCTGCACAGAATATTTTTGATCAAGAAGTTGATAACTTTTGCTGAAGATATTTTATTTAAAGGTTCCGCTTCCACCCATTTGGTGAAATAATCGACTGCCACTATAGCATATTTGGCTCCGCCTCGGCCCGTTGGCAGTTCGCCAATTAAGTCAATTCCCCATACAGCAAAGGGCCAAGGGCTGGTCATTTGAGTAATTTCGTTTGTGGGTAGTCGAGGGATCTTGGCGAACTTCTGACATCTGTCGCATTTCTTAACGAAGTCTAGGGCATCTTTGTTTAGTGTGGGCCAGTAATATCCATATCGGAGTATCTTTCTTGCCAAAGTCTGTCCTCCAGTGTGATCTCCGCATCCTCCCTGATGGATGTTTGTTAATATCTCCTTGGCTTCCCTTCCGGCGACGCATCTTAATAGGGGGCTAGAGAAGCCACGCCGGTAGAGGATGCCTTCTTGTATTGTGTAGTGGGGAACTTTCCTCAAGATCTTCTTGGCTTCGTCACGCCTGTCGGGTAGTATGCCATCTTGCAAATATTTCCGGATAGGAGTCATCCAGGTTCCTTCTTCGATTGCAGTTATCAGATTCGCTTGTTCGAAACTCGGGGCTAGCTGCCTTGAGATTGCTAGTGCTCCGGGAATGGTGCTGTCCTTCATACTAGCTTGCTTTGCCAGTTCATCTGCCTCTTGGTTTTCTTCTCGAGGAATGTGTTTGATTAGATAATGGTTCAATCGATCGAGCAGCAGTCTGGTTTTCTTTAGGTATGCTGTGAGCCGTTCTCCTCGAGTCTGGAATTCTCCTAGTACCTGGTTTACGATAAGCTGAGAATCACTATGAATACATAAGGAATTGATCCCAATTTCTAGGGCCAGTTCCAATCCCGCTATTACTGCTTCATATTCAGCATCGTTGTTAGTGGCCGTGAACTCCAATCTTAATGCATAGTACAACTTTCTTCCCCTGGGGGTGACGATCACAATACCTGCCCCCGAGCCTTGTTCGTTCGATGCTCCGTCTACAAAGAGGTTCCACTTGATGTTTTTTGCTACTTCGGATTGTTCCTTGCCTTCGTTGGTAGTGAATTCGGCAATGAAATCAGCCATGGCTTGTCCTTTGATAGCGGTGCGGGGATGGTAGGTGATATCATACTGACTTAGTTCGATGCACCATTTGAGGAGTCGCCCAGAAGTGTCAGGACGATGGAGCACTTGTCTTAGTGGTTGATCGGTTAGAACCCTGATGGAGTGAGACTGGAAGTAGTGTCGCAGTTTCCGTGACGCGATCAATAAACAATATGCTAACTTCTCAAGTTTAGGATATCTGGCTTCTGCCCCCGTAAATCTCTTGCTTACAAAGTAAACCGGGCGTTGTGTGCGGTCTTCTTCTCTTACCAAGGCGGCGCTTAGAGCATGAGATGATACAGCGAGGTATAGGTATAACACTTCACCTTCATTTGGAGTTGAGAGTACTGGTGGTCTCTGAAGGTGTTCGATTAGGTTGAGGAAGGCTTTTAAGCATTCGTCGGTCCACTCGAACCTCCCTTTGTCTTTCTTGAGTGCTTCGAAGAAAGGGACACACTTGTCAGTTGCCTTGGAAATGAATCTGCTTAGGGCGGCCACCTTCCCGTTTAGGCTCTGCATTTCTTTTCGAGTGGAAGGTATCCTTATTTCTTTTAAAGCCCGGACTTGTTCAGGGTTTGCTTCGATTCCTCTGGCGTGGACGATGAATCCTAAGAATTTTCCCGATGAAACTCCGAAGGAGCACTTTAGAGGATTCAGCTTCATTCCATACCGGCGAAGTACCTGAAACATATCGTCCAGATGGCTTACATGGTCGTTGGCTTTCCTGGACTTTACCAACATGTCATCCACATATACTTCCATAGTTCGTCCTATCAGTCCTGCGAACATTTTGTTGACGAGGCGTTGATAGGTAGCTCCAGCATTTTTGAGTCCAAAAGGCATGACTTTGTAACAATATAATCCGCGGTCGGTGATGAAGCTAGTGTGGTCCTGATCGGGAGCGTGCATGGGGATCTGGTTATATCCGGAGTATGCATCCATAAAAGATAGGAGTTCGTGCCCAGCTGTGCTGTCTACGAGTTGGTCAATTCGGGGAAGTGGGAAGCAGTCTTTCGGGCAAGCGTCATTCAGATTGGAGAAGTCAATACATGTTCGCCACTTTCCATTGGCCTTTTTTACTAGCACCGGGTTAGCGATCCATTCTGGGTAGATGGCTTCCCGTATGAAGCCATTAGCAAGTAGATTTTTTACTTCCTCATCAAGGGCTGCTGATCGCTCTGCCCCCATGCTCCTCTTTTTCTGCTTTACTGGTACCTTGGTGGGATCGATGTTCAACATGTGGCATGCTATGTCTGGGGAGATTCCTGTCATATCGGCATGGGTCCACGCAAATACATCTAAGTTGTGGCGGAGGAAGTCAATGAGTTGATCCTTCAATCCCGTTTTCAGCTGAGATCCGATTTTTAATAGTCTACTTGAATCATGCTTATCTACCGATACGAATTCCATAGCCTCTGCAGGCTCGGCGGTAGCCTCCTCCTCTTTATCCCTGGGGTCTAGTTCATTGAAGGGATCGCTTGTGTATCGAAGAGGAGGGGCTTTCTTTAGTTGCTATGCCTCCAAGCTTTTCATGCAGAGAGTAGTCTCTGCATCTTTTCCTTTATTCTTTCTGCGGTTATTGCGAAGTTCAGTTACGTAGCAGTCTCGGGCAGCATCTTGATCTCCTTCTACTTCTCCTACTCCGTTGTCTGTTGGAAATTTCATTTTCAGGCACCAGGGGGCTAATACAATCTGAAAGTCAGACAAGGCTGGTCTTCCCAAGAAAGCGTTGTAAGCCGAGTGGTTTTCTATTAGTACGAACGTTTGTTTTCGCACAACGGAGCGGGGATGACTTCCTATTTCGACGAAGAGGTCAAGTTGCCCGAGAGGCATCTTTGCATCTCCAGTGAAACCGTGCAGTGGTTTGTCACAGGGGGATACATCCTTCATTGATAACTTCATTTTGTCGAAAGCATGTTTGAACAGGATATTAACGGAGCTTCCCGTGTCTATTAGAATCCGAAAAACTTTAGCTGGACCAAACCAGGCAGAGATGACCATGGGATCCATATGTGGGTACTGTCTTCCTTCAAAATCATGCCTACTGAATACAATGTCATTGTTTTCTTTTCGTTTCGGGTGGAGTTCCTCCGTAATGGAGTTAACATATCCTTCGGCATTTCTAAGCGACTTGCCGTACCTTTCCATCTCTGCCCAACTTCTGTCGGCGATGTGTGGTCCTCCTGAGATGGTAAGGACCACTATCTTCTCTTGACTAGAGCCACTGGTGTTGTGATTGTTGTGATTCCCTCCACCTACTTCTGGGAGGGGTTGCTTTGAGTTCTCGTTGGCAGGAGTTGGAGTCCTGTTCTGACCTTTCACATAACGTTCCAGTCTTCTTCTTCTAATGTGTTCTTCGATCAAGTCCCGAAGATGGTGGCATTCATTGGTGTCATGTCCGTGGGATTCGTGGAAGCGACAGAACTTTCCGGACTTGAGTGCGTTATCTGATTCTTTCTTGTGCGGGGGGCGCTTGTATCCGAGTTCGCCCTGAGTGGCTAGGTAGATGTTTTCGATTGTTTCATTCAAAGGAGTGTAGGAGTCAAATCTTGGCCCTGGTCGATATTGGCGCTTCTCAACCTTTCTGCCCCCAGCATTGTCTCTAGATTCATTTCTTCGAGCGTCCTTAGCTGCAGTGGGAACCTTGTCCTGAACTATCTTGCCTTGTTGCCCTGACTGCCTCTCCGTAGCAGCGTCTTCAAGTCTCATATACTTTCCAGCTTCATGGAAGAAATCAGGCAAGGTAGCTGGTTTTTCCTTAGTTAATCTTCTGGCAAACTTGGTGTCTGGATGTACACCACTACAGAGGGCCATCAGAGTGAGTTTTTCATCGGCATCTTGAACTGCTGCCGCTGCGGCGTTGAACCGTGTTAGATATTGTTGCAGCGTCTCTCCGGATTTCTGTTTGACATTGGATAGAGAATAAGCATCCTTGGGTTGTTCCACATGGATGCGGAACTGGCTAATAAACCTTTCTTTTAACATCTCCCATGAGCTGATGGATCCTTGGGGTAGATGGCAGAACCAGGAGGTAGCTAGATCTGATAGGAATAGCGGAAAGCATTTACATAATACTCCTTCTGTTGCTCCACTCATGAGCATATGCTGGGTGTATCTCTGCAGGTGTACGATGGGGTCGGAAGTTCCTTTGTAAGGTTCCATGGTTGGCATTTTCCATTCCCGGGGAGTGATGGCAGTTTCGATATTTCGGGTAAAGGGACTGGTGACCCTAGCGCCTATTCCCCGGTCCCTTTGCTCCCGTTGGACACATTCTCTGAATAATCGTGCCATTCGTTCGTCAGAACTTGGAGCGGACAAAAATGAGCTCGGTTCTTCCCTGCGGGATCTATCTCGTCCAGATGCCCTGTAGGGATGGTACAGTCTATCACCTCTAGCATTATCCAGTGGTTGTCTTTGGCTGCTTGGATGCACGCTAGGACCAGCTACAGTTGCCCCCTGCCTTGATCTTCCCCTGTGGGGTTCTGTTTCGAGCACATCCATGGGGTCAACTTCGGGCTGGGTTCTAGCTCGGCTCCGTTCAGCGGGGTTTCTATGATTAGGTGGCATGACTGGCTCAGCTACATCCGACCCTCGCCTGGTGCCTCCCCCGCTAGGTTCGGTTCCAAGGGCTTCCTCGAGTCGGAATTCGGGCTGAGTCCGGGCGCGGCCCCTATCATCGTTTTTCCTGTTGGTAGCTTGTTCGAAGAGTGAAGACCTTTGTTGCCTCCGGGATCCTCCGGATTGGGATTCACCCCATGATTCCGTGTTGCGGTTGGACTCTTCAGCATCCCTTAAGCGTGACATGAGTTGGTCCACCAAAGTTTCTTGTTGGGATGTGAAGCGGTTAGTTACTTCAGCCACAACCCTGTCCAGATCTGCCCTAGTGATTGGTTGTTCCGTTGCGGGACCAGTTGGATTCTCCTGATTTTCATCTGGTACTGCTGTTGAAGTGGGCTGATCTGTGATTGCTGGATCTGGAAGGCTGCTAGTTGCGATGTTCTTTCCTTTGTTAACATCCCTTCTCTGTTTGGAAGGCATGATTTCTAAGCAACGAGTGATGTTGTTAGGAAGAAGGTTGAGTGGGAGAAGATGAAGCTTGAGTTCTGAAGATGAAGTCTGAGTTCAGTTCTCAGTGAAAGCACCAAAAATGTTTGCACAAAAAATGGACAAACACCTCCAAGTCGTATTATTTAGTTGATTATATGTAATTTTCAATGATTTTAGATGAGTATGTAAATATGAGAAAAGTAGGGGCTGAAATGTAAAAGACACACAGATTTATAGTGGTTCGGCCAGAATGTGCCTACGTCCACTTTATATGTTATTATCTTCTTTCTTTCAGGTTACAAGTACAATGCGTTGTATACAAGTGTATGAAAGTAGTTTGAAAGTTCCTTCCTTGCTTGAGCTCTCAAACTTGTCTGCCATTGTTGTACCCCTGCCCCTCTATTTATAGAATGAGGTAGGGGGCAGGGGTCTTGGAAGTATATAACTGCTGGCGGGCCCGGGCTGAAGCGATCTGGACTGGCAACTATGTGGTTCGGCGAGGCTCATTCGGTGTTGCGTGGATATGGAGGCTTGGACCGGTGTTGGGTAGTTCGGCATGTAGGTGTTGTGGTGGTTCGGTAGTATGGTTGGTCCGGTGGCGATTGTGGTTCGGCAGTAGCGAGGTGTGGGCTTTGGACCGGCAAGGGTCTTGTCCGGTGGTTTGGTGGTATAAAGGACGCCGAATGAGGTGGAGCCGAACGAGGTGGGGACCGAATGTGGTGGAGCCGAATGAAGTGGAGCCGAATGAGTTGGAGCCGAATGTGGTGGAGCCGAATGAGGTGATGGTTGAACGTTGGATGGACATCTAGGTTAGTATTGAGCTTCTTGGCTGTCGAACGAAGTGGAGGCTGCAAGCCCGGGTGACATTGTGACTTCCTGGTCCCTAGATCTTCTGGGTGAGAATTCGCCCAACAGTAATTACCATTAATTACTTCCATAAGTAATTAACTTCCTTAATTACATTACTTATTAATCATTAATTACTCATTAAGTAATTACACTTAATTAATCCATAATTAAGTGATTATTAAAAACTAAATAAACAATTAACTAATTATTTAAAATTAATTAAACAATTAATTAACTAATTCTAATATTCTTAAAAATCCTTAATGAATTAAGAAAACATTAATCTTAATTAATTCTTTACTAAAGTACAAATCATATTTAATTGAGTACCCTTAAATCAAAATAATTTAACTTTATTTATCTTTATACATAAGTTATTTGAAATAAATCAAATTTGAACAACTTAATCAACTTATCCCATTTGGATTTCAAAATCATAATAATAATAATAATAACCTTATTTGAAAATAAGGCATTTAGAAATCTAATTTAAAATTTAAAACAATTAAATTTTCTAATTTAAACTTTCATTTTCAATATAATTTTGAAAACTTAGTTTTAAGATATTACTAAAACTTTTGATTTAATCAAAACACTTCTTTTTTTATTAAAATTCAAACTTTAATTAAGTTAAATTACTTTCATAGAAATCATCTTAACTTTTAAATTTGAAAGTAAATTTCAATTTACATTTTAAAGCTTGATTAAAACAACAGGTTTTAACTTTATCCTTTTGTTTCTTTTATCAAACCTGTTATAATATTTAGAGCTTGCCTTCAATTATCCAAATACATGTTACGTTTGCAACCTATATTTCCTTAACAGGTTTTAAATCAGCAACCTGCAATTCCAGAACAACCAGAAACTCACGAACCCAGCAATACTCGAGTGAATCACCTACCCAACTCGATCCTACCCTGAAACAAACGATCCACCTCCCCTGCTTCGAGTCATACACGAAGAAAACACGAGCGCCTCTCCGAGTTTCCCCCCAATCTTCCAAACCCAAACTGCTTCGAGACACACGCGAGCACAACCCGAGACTTCCCCCGAGTATAACCTTCTTCCTCAACTCACTAACATACCAGCCGACATGATAACACGCGTGCACGTGTACACTCGTCGCCGGCCGCCGTTGATCATCGCGATCGACGTTGACGATCACGCTAACGCTCACGAGCCAAGAATCGAACCCAGAAACACTAAACAATACGCGAGTCGAAATTTCGACCGATAGCTCGAAAATTTTCAGCAGACCACCTTCATAAATCCTCCCACCACCAACCGCCGCGACGACGTTAAGCCTTGCCGACCCTCTCCATCGAAGCTCTACGTCCCTAACTACCTTTCCCTGAAAAGCGAACGCCTCCGGTCCCATCTTCATGTCGCAAAGATCACGACAACCAAGCACAGCCGAAAACAGGTAAAAACCCTACTTGACCCAAATTCAAACATTACATCCAATATAAAAATTCTTTGGTATTTTTCCTAACATCTACATCCTACAAACCAGCTTCAATCCAAGTTTCACACCAAATTGAAGTATGGATAATCGACAATTCACTAAAACCCAATTTACGAATAAACCCCAAATTCTCCCTATTTACACAACTAAAAGTCATGATACAAGTATTAAAAATCATGAATTTCCATTGCTATTCCAATCATACACTCGAAATTTAAGATTAAGTTCATAAATTTTTAGCCCAAATTGATTTTACTGTAATTTTGAAACTTCTGAGCTATTATTTCATTTTAAAAACTTATAAACATTTTTAGATGAAAATTCATATGATTATAGACAACTTTTCTTCACATATCAAGATCTAATATTGCTTGGATTAAAAGATTTTGAATTTTTCTTTTTAACAGATCATATACAGAAAGCACATTTGCATGTATTTAAACAAACACTCATAACATATAGGTACTAATTCATATAAATTCAAGCTATAGGATTTTAATACAGGTAAATAACAACACAATAAGATTCAACTGTTTTTAAAAACATTTACTCACCTGTATGTACATGCAGAGCACAGCAGTGAACAGGAGTTTCAAATTGCCTTTGATTTCTTTGCTTGTTGAAATCCTACTGCATGTATGCGATTAGTTGTTGTTGAAATTGCAGGTTGTAGCATTGATCTTGATTCTTTGCATTACAGGTTCAATTTTGCTTCAGATTTGATCTTCATTTCAAATTCGTTTTTGGGTTTAATTTCAAGTTTAAAGAAATTTCTGTTTTGAGCTTAGAAGTGAAAATAAAGAGAAAAGTATTTGTGAAAGAAAACTAATTTCCTTCTTACAATATTTATTAAAGTAAAATTCAAAATAAAGACACTTGTCACTTTATTACTTAATTAACTTACATGTGTTTATTAAGGAAGTTAACATGTTTACACATGTTCTTGAATATTTTTGATCAAATTTTTCATTTAATTTAAAAGACAATATAAACTTCTTAATTAAGTTGCTTAAATAAATAAATATTTACATAGGTATATAATTTTTTTTTTAAAAAGAAGTTATTCTAATCTAATTATAATGTGAATAATTCTTATACATAAATTTAAAAATCTAAAACATATACATATACATTTTTAACCATTTAGAATTAAACACTTTAAAGAAAACAGAATAAAACATTGATTAATTTCCTTTATAAATTATCATATTTAAAAACAACTATTATCTTATATTTTAAAACAAATGAATTAATCTTTGAATTAACTTTTGAAAATATAAATTTCTAAACAAAGCTTTAATTTACCATATTCATTCATATATAAATTATTAATGGATTAAAATTAAATTTTAAAACAACTCAAATTATAACATATACATACATATATATTACAAATTTGCAAATTCATCTTTTAATTAAAAACAAAAGATATTCCCATTCACAACATATATCAAATATATATATTATAAACAGAATAAAAATTTAATTAGCTTTTGAAAAATAAATCTTATCAATATTTAAATTGTCAGAAAGATATTGATTACTATTAACAGATTAAATATTTATTAACCTTAAAAAGAATAAATTATCCAAATTTAAATTAAAATTATAAAGAAAATTACCAAACCAATTAAATTATTAACACAGATTATTAAATCGTTATTGCCCGAAATTCCGGGTCGTTACACCCGAGCCGTACCCTCCTCCCTAGGCCACACACCTTCCTAGCAGAGCATACCCCCCCTCAAAGCTCACACACACAAAAAAAGAAGGAAAATAAACAAAGGCAATAGTTCGTGACATTTGCAAGAGCATGCTAGTTCATAGAAAAGTTTGATGGAGTGGAAATGAAGACGAGAACTGCTTTTTAAATCATGTTTTGTTATGTTATAATAATCATGATTGTTCCATTTATACGTTATGTTAATTGCCACCATTTATAATATGGACATTTGGCTGAAATAAATGTTTGAACGCGTTGGTTGGATAGTTGTGTTGTGATAATATACTTAATAAATGTTAATCACTATGCTATGGAAATGGATGTTATGTTATTGATGAATATTGAAAGAGATTATGCTCATTTTTGATTAAGTAATCCCCTTTGTTATAAGTGACCAATTTTATAAATATGGTATATGTTGGAATTATTAAGCCTATATTTGAATAATGAAATTGAAATTGAAATTGGTTTTGAATTGAAATTGGTTTTGAAATTGAAATCGAAATTAAAGTCGAAATCGAAATTAGATTTGAAACTGGGTTTGAAATTGATTCTAATTCAAGATTAGAATTGATTTTAATTTAAGATTCATAAGCAGCCGCATAATATATTCACCAAAATAAATAATATTCATACGACCTTGGTTGAATGATAGAAATTCGTCTAGAATGAGTTTTGGCCAATTTAATTCAACTTCTCCCCAAATAGCACATAATGCTTTATAGTTGTTTAGATAGACAAGCACATACGAGCCAGTACGAGGTAGAATTGTGTGCATTAAAGCTCTATGCATTATTCTGGCAGTAGGTCGTAATGCAATGGACTTAAGCTCGGTCATGTAATCTTCTAGGAATCGATGACTTACTTCATCTCTCTCGTCTACGACAACATTTAATTCTTGTAACTCAACACCTCTTGTCGGAGTATGAAGAATATGATCGATTCTATCTAAAGAGAGAAACACTTGTTGCCCATATACCTCCAAACGCAATTGTCACGATTGCGTGGGTTTTGATGGCCTAAATTCAAGTTCGCATAGAAAAGTTTAACCAATGTATGATTTATCTTGATATTGTTTTGATTATGATCTAGAAGTGATTCCTTCTTGCTAATTCTTGAATCCTATACGACATAAAATCGGGAAAGACAACAAAAGAACCTTCAAAGAATCGAGCTTCTTTCATCTTATTCCATCTTTGAACTGCAGTTGAACCGTATAACCATTGAGCGATTTGTGAATCAATTGGCTCGGAGGAAGAAGAAGCATGCCTAGATCTCTTTGTTTGACGAGGGGCCATTTGAATTTATCAAAGAATTGAATAAATTTGGAAAAATTTGGGAACTAGGTTTTTGGAATTCTGTAAAATGGAGGTAAAAGTAAAAAGTAAAAGAGGAAGTAGAGGTTTTAGAGTTAAGAAATAGGCAAAAAAGTGTAAAGGTACGTTTCAGATGTGAATTCGGTTGACTGAACGATTGTGGTCAGTCCATTGAACGATTGTGGTCAGTCGACTGAACCACCATCCCGAGAGTTCTATTCCAGAATTAGTCGACTGGTCTAGTCGACTGAATAAACAAATATGCTCTCTGTTTTGTCATTCAGTCGACTGGTTGCATTCGATCAGTCGACTGAATAGTGTATGAGAACATACAGTATGCAGTTTCAGTCGACTGATTGATTTTTTTCAGTCGGCTGAATGAGTCTTTCAACATATTCAGTCACATTTGAAACACAAACAAGTAATATATTATATATATAAACAAAATGTATACAATATAAGACTAAAGAACAATTATAAAAAATAGACAAAAAACGAAATTATTTGGAAGAGGAAGTTGATGGTGACTTGGAGTTTGTCGGTTCATCCTTTGTCTTCTCTACATATGGTTATAGTGGTGACCAACGGTTTCAACGTTCCCATTAGTTTGGAGAGACAAGCGGAGGTTGAGGTGACCTATCCCATGGATTCCTAGTTTACAATAGTGTAGGTTGATGAGCCGAAGAGGAAGATGAACCGCAGAACTTCCATCCAATCAGCTCAAGAAAACTCAAACGCCTAGAATTCTTTTCTGTTCATAATATATTTCGATCAAGCGCTATTGATTCCCTCTGGTAATGATGAAGATCATCAAAAAAAATTTGGTTTGAGGAGAACCAAAAAACAGGTACCGTCTAGCTTTCTTTTTCTCGGGTGTATAACCCGTTCAATAATTTGATGGTCTTGCAGGTTCATGGGTAGGAGTAGGTGTAGGTAGATTTGACGATGCAGATGATGGAGTTTAAAAGTTGATAGATGAGTAGGATGATCCATCTGATGAATTATGTGATGAAGACATTTTGGTTTTGAAAGAAAGTTTTTAGAAGTTTATGTAGCGGAGATGAAACAAATGTGTTTGAGATATAAATTTCTTTTGATGGAGAAAGGAGAGTTGAGAACTGAATTATATAGGAGGCAATGTAGTTAAAAAATGGCGGTTGAACGTGCAGATTGACAAAGTGAGGAAGAGAATGAACCAAAAAGTTTGTGGCTGAAATTTTATCTTTAAAAAATAGAAAATATAAAGAAACAGATGTATAAGGTGTAGATGTGAAATATTGAATGGCCAGACGGTAAAGGCATAGACTTATCAAACCCGAAGTGCAGAGTTCGAATACCAAATTTTATTTCATTTTATTTTAAATTAACTAGTAATTTTTATAATTCTATTAAAGAAATTATACCTAGTTCTCTTCTTAATCTTATAAAACAATTTTCATTGAGAGGTTTAGTGCAAACGTCAGCTAATTGATTTTCACAATTTACAAATTCTAAATTTATTATATCCTTTTCAATATTATCAGGAAGAAAATGATGACGAATGTCAATATGTTTAGTTCGTGAGTAATTGACAGGATTTTTAGATAAATTTATTGCACTAGCGTTATCACTATATATTATAGACTTATTTAATTTTATATCAAAATCTTGTAATGTTTGTTGCATGTAGATTACTTGAGCATATGCTAAAGATGCATATATATACTCTGCTTCACGTATCGATAGTGAAACACAATTTTGTTTCTTACTAAACTAAGATACTAAGGGTCGTCCAATGAAATGACAAGTTCCACTTGTACTTTTTCTATCTGTCCGACTTCCTCCAAAATCAGCATCACTATATGATACTAATTCAAAAGGACATTCTTTTGGATAAAATAATCCTAAATCTTTGGTTTTATTAACAACGAATTATACGTTTAACTGCTTGCATATGTGATTCTTTAGGATTTGCTTGAAATCGAGCACATAAATAAACACTCATCATAATGTCGGTCGACTAGCATTTAAGTAAAGTAGTGATCCAATCATACTACGATATAGTTTTTGGTCAAAATTCTTGCCATTTTCATCTTTTTCAAGATGTATAGTTGTACTCATAGGAGTTGGTTTGGCAGACATGTTTTCATACCAAATCGTTTAATTAGATTATTACAATACTTTTCTTGATTAACAAAAATGCCATTTTGCATTTGTTTGATTTGTAATCCGAGAAAATATGATAGTTCTCTCATATGTGACATTTCAAATTCATTTTTCATGATAGTCGAAAATTCCTGACATAATTTTTCATTTGTTGAACCAAAAATAATATCATCAACATATATTCGAATAATTAAAATATCTTGTTTAGTTTTCTAAATAAATAATGTTTGATCAACTTTCCCAATCTCAAAACCAGATTCCAATAAATAGCTTTTAAGTCGGTCATACCAAGAACGAGGTGCTTGTTTTAAACCATATAAAGCTTTCTTAAGTTTATAAACGTGATCCGGAAATTTCTCATGAGTAAACAGAGGAGGTTGTTCAACATAAACATTTTCTTTTATAAAACCATTTAAAAAAGCACTTTTAACATCCATTTGATATAATTTAAAGTTATGAAAACATGCAAAAGCCAGTAGAATACGTATAGCTTCTAGTCTTGCAATTGGAGCAAACGTTTCTTCATAGTCTATTATTCCCTCTTCTTGACTATAACCTTGTGTTACTAATCCAGCTTTATTTCTAGTAATGTTACCTTGTTCATCAGCTTTTTTTTGAAAATCCATTTTGTACCGATGACTGATTGATCACTTGGTCTAGGAATAATTCCCAAACTTCGTTTCTTTCAAATTGATTTAGTTCTTCTTACATAGCTATAATCCAATAATCATCAGTTGAGGCTTCCTTAATATTATTAGGTTCTATATTAGAGAGAAAAGCTATATGGCCCATTTGATTTAATTGATGTCTTGTTCTTACATTTGAATTTACTTCTCCAATTATATTTTGAACAGGGTGATCTCTTAGAACTCTTGGAGAAGATCTTACTATATTATCATTATTAATAGTATTTACATTTTCCAAAGAAACATCAGAATTATTATTTTGAAGAATAATATCATCATCTTCTGAATTATTTGACAGAATTATATTTGTATTATTTTCCAAATTTGTAAATTTAGAAGAAGTTTTTACATTTTCATCGAATGAAACATGAAGTGTTTCTTCGATTATTTTTATTCTTGTATTAAAAACTCGATAAGCCTTGCTTCTTTCCGAATATCCTATGAATATACCTTCATCGGATTTTGGATCAAATTTTCCAAGTTGATCTTTAGTGTTAAGTATGAAACATTTTGAACCAAAAACTTTAAAATATGAAATATTTGGTTTTCTACTGTTTAAAAGTTCATATGGAGTATGTTTTGTTAATGGTCGAATAGAAACACGATTCAAAACATAGCAAGCAGTTGCAACAGCTTCTGCCCAGAAATGCTTAGGTAAAATGCTTCCATTTAATAAAGTTCGTGCACATTCTTGTAATGTTTTGTTTTTTCCTTTCTACAATTCCATTTTGTTGTGGTGTTCTCGAAAAGGAGAAATTATGATTAATTCCTTTCTTGTTACAAAAATGTTTGAAAGCTTCATTTTCAAATTCACCACAATGATCACTTCTAATGTTTTTAACTTTAAAATTCTTTATATTTTGAATTCTTTTAAAAAAAATTAAAATTTTCAAATGTATCACTTTTATGTTTCATAAAAATGGTCCATGTATATCTTGAAAAATCATCTACGATAACAAACACATATCTACTGTGATTAATAGATTGAACTTGAGTAGGTCCGAAAAAGTCCATGTGTAATAATTCAAGTGGTTGTGTTGTAGATATGATTTTCTTAGATTTAAAAGAAGATTTTGTTAATTTTCCTAACTGACATGCATCACAGATATTGTCAATTTTGAATCTCATATCAAGTAGTCCTTTAACAAGTTTATTTTTAGCTAATTTATTAATAGTATTGATGTTTATATGACAAAATATTTTGTGCCATGGGCTAGAATCATTTTCTGTAGCTACTAAACACATATTTGTGTTGTAATTTATATTCATATTTAAATTATAGATATTTTTATCTCTTATACCTTCAAAAATTAAATTTTTATTTTTATCAGAAATATTACATTTATTTTCTAAAAAAGATATATTAAAACATTTATCACATAACTGACTTGTATTCAATAAATTATGTTTTAAGTTTTTAACTAATAGAACATCAATAATGAGAGGTGAGTTAGAGATACCGTTATTGCTCACATCGCCTTTGCCGATGACATAACCTTTTGAATTATCTCCAAAAGTAACTGATCCTCCATTTGAGTAGACTATGTTTGTTAACATGTCTTTATCACCAGTCATGTGTTTCGAGCAACCATTGTCTAAAATCCATTTTCTTCTCTTTTTAAGTGGTACCTGCAAAAAATAAAGAATACGATGGTCTTAGGAAACCAAACCCAAGAAGGTTCAGAATTCCCTTTAAAAATATAATTCTTATTTTTATGAACAGTTTCCATTATTGTTTTGATATGTTTATTCCCGATCAAGTTATTATTTGTTTTAGCAATCCATATTTTAATAGTTTTAACATTTTTAGAAACTGTTTTCTTTAAATCTTGCTTAATTTTGTTTTTAAACTTATTTTTAAACGTTTCAAATTTCTTTGGTTTTTCAATTTTCTTATATCCTAAACCCATTTTATTTGAAGTTGGCTGAGAATTTTCTATTATTTTAGAAAGATTTTCTCGTCCTTTATTAAAATTGAAAATATTTTTATTAATATCTTCTAGCTTGGTTTTAAGACTAGAATTTTCTAATTCTAAAACTTTAGTGCTAGATTTTAAAACATTTACTTCAACTGATAAAATATCATTTTTATTCTTCTCAATTTCTAATTCCTGAGTTATCATAGAAAGTTGAGAGGCTAAATTAGAATTAGATTCTTGAGATTTTTCAAGTTCTTCTCCGAGAATTTTCTTTTCATCTCTAAGCATACTAATTTCTAATTCAGATCTATTTAGTTTTTCTTGTAACTCCTTATTATGTTTCTTAGTCTGTTTTACAAAATCTACTAGTTCAGAATAGAGTTCAACTAAATCTTCAAAACTTAGCTCACTTACATCGTCATTTGTCGCCATGAAGCATACATTTTCTTACTCTGTGTCACTGTCACTACCGCTTTCTAATGATAAAGAATGTGAACCATTCCATGTTATAGAAAATGTTTTCTTCTTGAAATTGTTCTTTTTGAATTTGATTTTCTGTTTTTCTGGACAATCTTTCTTCATATGACCCTTCTTATGACATTCATAACATTCCATCACAGATGATGATGGTTTATTGCTATTATTGTTGCTAGAATTATTTTTGTAACTCTTGTCCATGTTATTCTTTTTGAATTTCAAAAACTTTTTGAAATTCTTAGCAATAAATGCCATATCTTCTTCATCTGAGTCAGAGTCATCATGTTCTGCTTGAAATGCTAGATTCTTCTTATCTTGTGCTTGAACTTTCTTTGCTTGCAAATTTACTTCATATGACATTAGATTTCCTACTAACTCTTCTGGTTTCATAGTTGAAAGATTGTTTGCTTCTTCAATAGCTAAAACCTTTCTTTCCCATTCATCCATTAAAGAGTTTAGAATTTTTGATACTATATCAAAATCAGAGAATTTTTCTCCTAGTGCAATAGTGAATGATATATATCGTGAAATCTAGAATACATGTCATTTATATTCACATTTGATTTCATTTTGAAATTTTGAAACTGATTTTTCAACATTGAAATTTTGCTTTGTTTGGCTTTGTTAGTTCCTTCATGAGTTACTTTTAGAGTTCTCCATATCTCATAAGAATTTGTGCACATACTAACTCTATTATACTCATTTCTATCCAATGCACAAAATTGCATATTCATTGCTTTTGCATTTGTAGTAGCATCAGTTTTCTGTGCAGCAGTCCAAGTTGAAAAATCTTCTGTTGGAGTAGTATATTCATTTTGAGTAATGTTCCAAGTTTTAAAACCATTAGATTGCATAAATATTCTCATTCTAGTTGACCAGTAATTATAATTCATGCCATTGAATAGTGGAGGTCGTGTAGTAGATTGATCTTCAATAAAACTAGTGTTATTGACAGTGCTTGTGATATTGTTATTTTCCATATTAGCTAATAACAAATTATCAAATAACTGTGTTATGGTTATAGGATGACGTTGTTCTGATACCAAATGAGAGTGGCTACTGTGTGGCTTTCATCACTTAGGATCGTGTAATATGGAATATTATTAAATCTAAATGCGGAAATAGATGATAATAGCAAAGTAAATAAAATGAGCACACCAGGAATTTTTATACTGGTTCGAACTTCCCGTTCTACGTCCAGTCCCAGACTTCCCTTTGGAATTTCTCACAATAACCCTCTCTTAACCTGGAAGAATAGGCATACAACACCTGAACAACCGAACAGGATTTTTCCGCCTCTAACAACCGAAAGAGGACTTTACCCGCCTGAGCAACCGAACAAGACTTAAAAATAGTTTCAAAGAATTTCTTTGACACTATGTTTTTTTAATAATACTAATTTGTCTTTGATAGTACAACCTTTCTATTTTCTTTCCTTAAGTATATATGTGTGTATAAAGATTTAGAAAGGAAAATATTACTTTGAATCAAAGAATAAGTTGATTGATTCAGAGATTCAAGCAATATATGAAATATGTGATCGCTTTTTAGAACACAGAGATAGTAGAAAGTAAGATCAGAAAGTAATCAGATTTTTTTTTGATTTGTGAAGTGGATATTGTGTGTTTATATAATAGTTAAAGAGGTGCAACTGTTCATGAAGAGTTCTGATCAACAGAAGCAGCCATACTTCTTCATATTAGAACGTGACTCTTGGCAAAAGAAAGTGTCCATTCGGAAAAAATAGCTATTGAAAGAAGCCAGTCGACTGACCCAAAACGATCGGGCAACTGAATATTCAAAGTTTTTTAAAAACAGAGCGTTTCTGTGCACATGTACAGGTTCAGTCGACTGGCCATATACGGTCAGTCGACTGACCTGACAGTCAAAGCACAATTTTCACATATTTTAAAAAGTTTAAAGTTTTAAAACAACTTAACTACATGAGGATAGATTTTAACATTTCTAAGACTAAAAAACTTCAATAAATCAACATACTATACGCAGTTTTGTAGCCTTGTCTCCTTTTGTAGTTTGAACAGCATAATTCCCTTTCTTTTTGTCACTTATCCATATAGTATAATTCATTGCTTTGTCGTGAATCAAAAATATGTGATTCAACATATACAACCTTTCTTTTTAAACCCAAACTATTTATACTTATTTTTCAACTATTTTGAAAACTGATTTCCATTTTACAACAATTTTTCATCTGTTTTACAAATTAATTACTATTTTATAACTATTTTGCAACTATTTAACAATTTTTTAACTATTTTATAATTACTTAAATATTCTTCAGCTATTTTACAACTAATAACTACTTTACTACTACTTATCTATTTTATACTTTTCAAGCTATTTTCTAAATCAAGTTGGTCAGAGTGCAAACTGTTTATAATTAAACTGATAGCCCAAATGGAAATTGAAGCAATTGTGAATAGGTGAATAGAATCAAAATGAAGATAAATACGTAGGATGTACATATATTATTCTATTCGCATAACAATTTGATGCAGATTCATGCATAGAATTTCGAGATAGTATATCGATCCGAGTTGGGATTTTCACTCAGTTTTCGACGGCGAATCCTAGATATGGATTTTCGATTGGTTTTGGAAATTTTCTATCATAGTTATGGCTATGCAAGGAGAATGGCAGCTTCTGATCAAGAAAATCAGGTCTGAGTACTCACTAGGAAGTCGGATGGACAATACTAGTTCGGAAGTGAAATTGTGTGATCGAGTGAGCGATCAGATTTGACGTTGCGTGTGACGCCCCACCTCTATACCCACGCTAGCCAAGAACACTACGGTGTAATGCTGTCAACTAGCACGGAGAATAAGGCTGTTGAGGAGCGGCCATCAATAGTTGGCCTTACACTAGTATTGGTTATCTCGATGGAAGTGATATAAATATATATATTCTTTCATTTTTCATCTCTGATTTATTTTCTCCCATCGACATACCCCAATTCCAGTATAAAACGAACTACGATGGTTCGTAATAGTTTAGAACAGTAAATATAAAATAACAACACAGATAATATAAATGCGGAACACAGATGAAACAGAAAGTCTCATATATATATAATAACTGATGTCAGTTACAATACATTCACATGGTACATATGATACAACTACAACAGTCGACTAAGGAAGTTACATATACAAGTACATTAACGTATTTAATATACATGAACACATATCTTCCAATACAATTTTACAGACTACTACAAATAACGACGACTACTCCAAAAGATATGAAAGAACTTCATAGCTCTAGCAGCAACCCAAAGCAGAATATCTACAACCTGAAATACTCGGTCTGACCCGAGTATTAAATTCAAAAGAAAATAATACTCGGGTCAGTCTAATTCAAACTCAGTTATTAATGCACAGAAGCAATAATAATTAAATAATGAATAGACGATAGTAATTAAACTAAATCAGAATGCAATTCAGAACATTGAATTGAAATAAACAAAACAGTTCAAACCATTGGAATATCAATTAAAACATTAAGATGAGTAGGGCTGCAGTACACGCACGCGTGTACTGCCACGCCACTACAACACATGAACTACGCAAAAGATTAATAAATCAAAACAAAATAGAATATCACAAAACCATACCGTGTGGCTGCAGTTCACGCTTGCGTGCACTGCCTTGCCACTATAGTGATGTCGTACCCAAAAACTCAATACCGTGTGGCTGCAGTTCACGCTTGCGTGCACTGCCTTGCCACTATAGTGATGATGTACACAACCGGGCACATGGTCAAACCCAAAATAAAAATACGGGTTCAACACAGGTGAAATATATTTAAAATCACGACACCAGCACAAATAAACTATAATGCTTTCCCAATATGAAACAGCAGTTTGATACGAGTGATGGCCGAAGATAATACAAAGTCGGGGAATCACATAACAGCATCAAGGACGAAGTCAACATAGGTGATATACAAGAGTCCATCATAACTGCAATGCAGTACATATAGATGTACTCAAGGCAACAAGCTAAGTATGCAAGTAGAGGTGACAACATGATAACTCAATGTAACACGACTGTAAGCAGTGCCACAAGACCCCCAAGCAAAACAGTCGATGTAAACCTTCATGAACACACATAAATGACATGAAATTCCAAGACAGCTAGTGAACTACTAATGAACAGCAAGATGTAAGGCCCCAATACTACATGAACCCAATACAATGCTGCTCAGGTGGAAACACATATATGGGATGCAACTGCGAAACTGGGCAATGCAAGGATACTAAATGAAAATACTATAGTATGGTGGAGCAATAAAATTTCCAACAGCAAGTGATAATGAGTGCACATATAAAAGTCCAGGCATCTATAATTGAAGCAAAGGGATAAATTACATGTTAATAGGGAGTGAGCAATGCATATGTACGAGTGAAACAGGGTGCTACCAACGACTACAAGAACAAACGACAATGTTTGTATTAAATGGTGTGGATTTCCAAGCAAGTCAGAGTCTTGGATGTAACTTAAATAGAAATGCATATGAAGACCGCAATTATTCATCCATTCCAGGCTAGTTTAATTAGCACAAAGAATGGCCAGACAGAACTACATGCAGGTGCAAACTAACCAGTACACAAGCAACCAATAAAATGTTGAACCAACACATATACCAGTGGATCAGCAAGGTACAAAGAGCAACACTGTGAACACAGTGAACTCAGTCAAGGCAGCTAGTAAATCAAATGTCCAAAGATGTTGAAGTCAGGTAACTTCAACACAATTTGCAAACTAATGCAGTAAATGTCAAGTAAACAACTGCAGATACAAATTGAAGCAGTGCACAATCATCAACGAAACTCAAGTGTCAACTAGACATCATGATTATGTAGAAAATATTTTCAATGCAATGGTTATATCAAAATAAGCTACAGGAGGATCAAACTCGAAGGATACTTCAACTACAAATGTGTTGCATGAAAAATAAGTGTAATAAATGCATATTGTAGCAGTGGGTCGTGAAAGCAATGGATTTGAATCACAAACCAAGTGCACAAAAATTACAACATACATGCAACTGTACAGTGTGCATATGGGCAAAATAAACATGCACAACATTAAGGTCAGAAGCACAAGGATGCGCAACTCACACATAAATGCATCAACAACTTGAAGCCAAGTGATACATTCAAACAACAAATGGATGCACAGAATTAATTCGATGCAGTCTCGAATCAAACCAAAAAGAAACAAATGCAACAGTCTCAAAGCACCATCAACAAAAGGGAACAACAGAGAAACGAAGTCAGTGCCCAAAAATCGAACCAAATCTATTTTGATTTAAAAATCAAGTTGAAGCATAGTATGGTCCACCAAACAAAAGTCCCCAAAATCAAGTGACTGAAGTCACAAAAAAAATCGAAATCGTGATGGTCACGAGATATTGAACAGTCCAAATTCAAAGCCGAGTTAACCAAGTAACACAAATATACACGAATATGTAAAATCAGAGAAAGCATCAACAACGAACCCAAATCAAACGCAAAACATATTGCTAAGTTGAATTAGATGTGAGTAAACTCACCTAGTCGACGAATTGAAGCCAAGCACGAGAATCAATCAACAGAGAAGCCCTAATTCGAGAAAGAAGAACGAAGCCCTAATTCGGCAAAGAGAGGCCGCCATTTTCTTTGCGTGATTAGTTTTAGGTTAGCAAACGAAAAAAAATAAAGAAAAGGGGACGGTTCGAAAATGAAAAGAGAAAATGGGGGAGGGCCGGTTCGAAATTAAAGAGGGGATAAGGCCAAATAAATAAAAAAAAATGAATAAGAAAGAAAACTTTTATTTAAAGCCCGATAAAATTTTACTTAAAATTTGTAAAAGAATTTTAAATCCAAATTTAAAAACTTCAATTGGAAATTTGTGTCAATATTAATCGTTTAAATTGTCGATTATAATTCGACACGAATATCGGGTTGTTACAGACTCCCCTCCTTAAAGAAATTGCGTCCTCACAATCTTAAGGAATATATGGACAAAAGGTAACAACCAAAAGAGCATATCATCACAAGATGAAGAAATTCGGAATATGAAGTTCACCATAAAGAGCATGAAGGAGCAAGCCAGAACGTGTTTGCTCAAAGTCAAATCTAGTGAAACTTCAATTTCTTCAATAATACCGGGCTCAAGAATAAAGATCGGAAATCCCAAAGGCATTTCCGTAATTGGAAGACGTGGAAAACGTCATGAATAGCAGAAAATTGAGCCGGTACACTGGCGTAGTACAATATAAACGCCAAAGAAATCTTTTAATTTCATAAAGGAAATTCACAAATTATCAACAAAATCTAATTATCAATAGATAATTCAGAGATCTCAAATCACAAATATTCGATTATCAAAAACGATAATCAAATCAACAAGTATTCGATTATCAAAATCGAAAATCAATCTTAAATCACAAATATTTAATTATCACAAACGATAATTAAATCTCAAATATCTAATTATCAATAGATAATTAGAAACAATAAATATCTGATTATCAAAACGATCATCAAAAATTACCACAACGGTAATCAAATTTCAAATTACAAATTTTTCAATTAACGAGTCCGAAATTAACCGAAATAGCAAACGCACATGACTCATAACCACGAGTTTTACTAAATCGTTTAATTCACTTCATCGTTTCCTTGAAAGTGTTAAATTGTGTATTTTAAATAAATAACATTTTACGTTCTCAAACGGACAAGTCCGGAATTAAGCGAATCAGTAAAAGAAAGGGGTCATAGTCCTCGATTTTACTGAAACGTTTAATTCGCTTCCTCATTCTTTTGAAAGCGCAAATCGTAAAAATTTTGAAAACAATTTTGATTTATATTTTGAAACAATTTTTTTTTTTTTTTAAAATATGTGATTAAAACAACGACATCAGAAGCAACTTCGATAAGTGGATTTTCATTCATCCAAAGAGTCACAAGAATCTTCTCAAAGATAGAAAGGGGTATCATACCCTAAACTTGTATTCATAACAAGTCAATAACACACGAATTCACCAATGCACAAGAATTGATAAAACTTATCAATAGAAATCACGAAAATTGGTGAAGCACAAATTCTAGAAATCCTCACAAGAAATCCAGAAAACACAAGCTAAGAGTATGAGAACTCGAACGCGAGTATGAAAACTCGAACCGGAGTATGAAAACTCGAACGCGAGTATGAAAACTCGAACCGGAGTATGAAAACTCGAACGCGAGTATGAAAACTCGAACGGAGTATGAAAACTCGAAGGAGAGTATGGAAACTCAAACGGAGTATGAAAACTCAAACCGGAGTATGAAAACTCGAACGCGAGTATGAAAACTCGAACGGAGTATGAAAACTCGAAGGAGAGTATGGAAACTCAAACGGAGTATGAAAACTCAAACGGAGTATGAAAACTCGAACCGAGTATGAAAACTCAAACGGAGTATGAAAACTCGAACGGAGTATGAAAGCTCGAACGGAGTATGAAAACTCGAACAGAGTATGAAAACTCAAACGGAGTATGAAAACTCGAAGGAGAGTATGGAAATTCAAACGGAGTATGAAAACTCGAACGGAGTATGAAAACTCGAACAGAGTATGAAAACTCAAACGGAGTATGAAAACTCGAACGGAGTATGAAAACTCAAACGGAGTATGAAAACTCGAAGGAGAGTATGGAAACTCACCAACACGCGAGCATGAAAATTCATCAACACATGTAACGCAAAGCGAGAACGGGAGCACAGAATCTCACCTACACGTGAGCATGAAAATCACCAACACGGGCAACGCAAAGCGAGAACGGGAGCACGGAATCTCACCTACACGCGAGCATGAAAAATCATCAACACGTGCAACGCAAAGCGAGAACGGGAGCACGGAATCTCACCTACCCGCGAGCATGAAAATCACCAACACGGGCAACGCAAAGCGAGAACGGGAGCACGGAATCTCACCTACACATGAGCATGAAAATCACCAACACGTGCAATGCAAAGCGAGAACGGGAGCACGGAATCTCACCTACACGTGAGCATGAAAATCACCAACACGGACAACGCAAAGCGAGAACGGGAGCACGGAATCTCACCTACACGCGAGCATGAAAAATCATCAAAACGTGCAACGCAAAGCGAGAACGGGAGCACGGAATCTCACCTACCCGCGAGCATGAAAAATCATCAACACGTGCAACGCATAACGAGACGCTATCTCATGGTTGCAAGCCATTAATTTTGACACACGAATGGCCCGAAGACCGTGGGGCGCTACCCCACATGTGTGAGTCGAAATCACACAGATTGAGGTCCAGACTAACCAAAAAATCAAAAGAGGTATGTGTGAGTGGAATCACACAAGTGGTGTCTAGTCTAACCTCACAATCAAAAGAAAAGTATGTGTGAATGAAATCACACAAGTGGTGTCTAGACAATCCTCAAAGCCCAAGAGATATGTGTGAGACGAAATCACACCGATGAGGCCTAGTCTAACCGTAAAAATGATCGTCATGATCAACGAGAAGTGTCAATTACACTAAGCTAGTAAATATAAAAGTTTAGCTTCATGTCCCATAACCATTTGCTTAACTTAAATATTTACGAACAAACTGTAAATCTTCACTAATAAAATTTGTCACTAGAGGTTCAATCGAACAAGTCCAACAATTAACCGACGAAGTAAACGCAAGCGTTTCATACCACTTGTTTTACTAAGCCGTTTAATTAGATTTCTCATACGAGTGAAATAAAGATTTGTATATACTAATAGATTGGAAAACGGTTTCAAAAACGAGTTTGGTATTGAAAATAGAGTTGAAAACATTTTGATAAAAGAGTTTTGATATTTACTACTAGTATTGAAACCTTTATATTTTTAAAGTGACAAATCACAAAAATGATTGTAGAAACAATCAATCACAAGAATTCACATACAAAGACGTGAATAGAATCCAAAGAAATCGATACCGAATTCATCGAAAGGTATGTTCACAAAAATCCCGAAGAAAAGGTCATCAAAGTTGCTAGTAAATGATAGCAACAAATCGGGAAATAATCAAGAATCGATTAAATTCGAAAACCAAATCAATTCACTAAGATTCACATTCGAAGACGTGAATAAAATACAAAGAATTTCGATTCCAAATCCATCAAAGTAGGAATACCCAAAATTCCTGAAATAGAAGTTATCAAAGTCGACAAAGGTGATAACAACTAACCGGAAAAGAAGAACCGATCAACAATTGGAATGCAGTTTGTCTCAAAGATTGATACCCAAAACCCAATTGTATGGAAACTGCATTAAGTACACGAATCAGAGATAAGAATGCATATATATAGCAGTTCGAATAAACAATGCGAGTTCAAATCGAAGTGGGTACTAGTTACAGCAATATGCACTTGGTAGAGCATATATACACTGATACTTAGAAGTGTAAAGTCAAGTGAGCAAGTGCGATAGAGAATAGCAGCAATGCTCACGAATAAGCGTTAGGAATTCATTCCTAACAATCAAAGATGATCTTAAGACAAAGATGTGAAATAAAACATCGACAAATAGTTGTAACACATGTACTATCTAAGTTATGTTTTATATTTGTTCTAAACCCCAGGCTCTGATACCAAGCTGTGACGCCCCACCTCTATACCCACGCTAGCCAAGAACACTACGGTGTAATGCTGTCAACTAGCACGGAGAATAAGGCTGTTGAGGAGCGGCCATCAATAGTTGGCCTTACACTAGTATTGGTTATCTCGATGGAAGTGATATAAATATATATATTCTTTCATTTTTCATCTCTGATTTATTTTCTCCCATCGACATACCCCAATTCCAGTATAAAACGAACTACGATGGTTCGTAATAGTTTAGAACAGTAAATATAAAATAACAACACAGATAATATAAATGCGGAACACAGATGAAACAGAAAGTCTCATATATATATAATAACTGATGTCAGTTACAATACATTCACACGGTACATATGATACAACTACAACAGTCGACTAAGGAAGTTACATATACAAGTACATTAACGTATTTAATATACATGAACACATATCTTCCAATACAATTTTACAGACTACTACAAATAACGACGACTACTCCAAAAGATATGAAAGAACTTCATAGCTCTAGCAGCAACCCAAAGCAGAATATCTACAACCTGAAATACTCGGTCTGACCCGAGTATTAAATTCAAAAGAAAATAATACTCGGGTCAGTCTAATTCAAACTCAGTTATTAATGCACAGAAGCAATAATAATTAAATAATGAATAGACGATAGTAATTAAACCAAATCAGAATGCAATTCAGAACATTGAATTGAAATAAACAAAATAGTTCAAACCATTGGAATATCAATTAAAACATTAAGATGAGTAGGGCTGCAGTACACGCACGCGTGTACTGCCTCGCCACTACAGCACATGAACTACGCAAAAGATTAATAAATCAAAACAAAATAGAATATCACAAAACCATACCGTGTGGCTGCAGTTCACGCTTGCGTGCACTGCCTTGCCACTATAGTGATGTCGTACACAAAAACTCAATACCGTGTGGCTGCAGTTCACGCTTGCGTGCACTGCCTTGCCACTATAGTGATGTCGTACACAAAAACTCAATACCGTGTGGCTGCAGTTCACGCTTGCGTGCACTGCCTTGCCACTATAGTGATGATGTACACAACCGGGCACATGGTCAAACCCAAAATAAAAATACGGGTTCAACACAGGTGAAATATATTTAAAATCACGACACCAGCACAAATAAACTATAATGCTTTCCCAATATGAAACAGCAGTTTGATACGAGTGATGGCCGAAGATAATACAAAGTCGGGGAATCACATAACAGCATCAAGGACGAAGTCTACATAGGTGATATACAAGAGTCCATCATAACTGCAATGCAGTACATATAGATGTACTCAAGGCAACAAGCTAAGTATGCAAGTAGAGGTGACAACATGATAACTCAATGTAACACGACTGTAAGCAGTGCCACAAGACCCCCAAGCAAAACAGTCGATGTAAACCTTCATGAACACACATAAATGACATGAAATTCCAAGACAGCTAGTGAACTACTAATGAACAGCAAGATGTAAGGCCCCAATACTACATGAACCCAATACAATGCTGCTCAGGTGGAAACACATATATGGGATGCAACTGCGAAACTGGGCAATGCAAGGATACTAAATGAAAATACTATAGTATGGTGGAGCAATAAAATTTCCAACAGCAAGTGATAATGAGTGCACATATAAAAGTCCAGGCATCTATAATTGAAGCAAAGGGATAAATTACATGTTAATAGGGAGTGAGCAATGCATATGTACGAGTGAAACAGGGTGCTACCAACGACTACAAGAACAAACGACAATGTTTGTATTAAATGGTGTGGATTTCCAAGCAAGTCAGAGTCTTGGATGTAACTTAAATAGAAATGCATATGAAGACCGCAATTATTCATCCATTCCAGGCTAGTTTAATTAGCACAAAGAATGGCCAGACAGAACTACATGCAGGTGCAAACTAACCAGTACACAAGCAACCAATAAAATGTTGAACCAACACATATACCAGTGGATCAGCAAGGTACAAAGAGCAACACTGTGAACACAGTGAACTCAGTCAAGGCAGCTAGTAAATCAAATGTCCAAAGATGTTGAAGTCAGGTAACTTCAACACAATTTGCAAACTAATGCAGTAAATGTCAAGTAAACAACTGCAGATACAAATTGAAGCAGTGCACAATCATCAACGAAACTCAAGTGTCAACTAGACATCATGATTATGTAGAAAATATTTTCAATGCAATGGTTATATCAAAATAAGCTACAGGAGGATCAAACTCGAAGGATACTTCAACTACAAATGTGTTGCATGAAAAATAAGTGTAATAAATGCATATTGTAGCAGTGGGTCGTGAAAGCAATGGATTTGAATCACAAACCAAGTGCACAAAAATTACAACATACATGCAACTGTACAGTGTGCATATGGGCAAAATAAACATGCACAACATTAAGGTCAGAAGCACAAGGATGCGCAACTCACACATAAATGCATCAACAACTTGAAGCCAAGTGATACATTCAAACAACAAATGGATGCACAGAATTAATTCGATGCAGTCTCGAATCAAACCAAAAAGAAACAAATGCAACAGTCTCAAAGCACCATCAACAAAAGGGAACAACAGAGAAACGAAGTCAGTGCCCAAAAATCGAACCAAATCTATTTTGATTTAAAAATCAAGTTGAAGCATAGTATGGTCCACCAAACAAAAGTCCCCAAAATCAAGTGACTGAAGTCACAAAAAAAATCGAAATCGTGATGGTCACGAGATATTGAACAGTCCAAATTCAAAGCCGAGTTAACCAAGTAACACAAATATACACGAATATGTAAAATCAGAGAAAGCATCAACAACGAACCCAAATCAAACGCAAAACATATTGCTAAGTTGAATTAGATGTGAGTAAACTCACCTAGTCGACGAATTGAAGCCAAGCACGAGAATCAATCAACAGAGAAGCCCTAATTCGAGAAAGAAGAACGAAGCCCTAATTCGGCAAAGAGAGGCCGCCATTTTCTTTGCGTGATTAGTTTTAGGTTAGCAAACGAAAAAAAATAAAGAAAAGGGGACGGTTCGAAAATGAAAAGAGAAAATGGGGGAGGGCCGGTTCGAAATTAAAGAGGGGATAAGGCCAAATAAATAAAAAAAAATGAATAAGAAAGAAAACTTTTATTTAAAGCCCGATAAAATTTTACTTAAAATTTGTAAAAGAATTTTAAATCCAAATTTAAAAACTTCAATTGGAAATTTGTGTCAATATTAATCGTTTAAATTGTCGATTATAATTCGACACGAACATCGGGTTGTTACATTGCGTACGGATGATATATGTATATCGTACGTGCTAGAATGAAATTGATATTAGAAATTTTAAAAGGAAAAGCAAAAATGATTTTGAAATGGAAAGTATATTTTGAAAAATATATTATGAATAAAAGTGGAAGTTTGGATATCACTGTAATTAAAATTCATTTTATAAGAAGGTAGGAATGTGGCAAGTAAATTTATAAAAGAAATCAAACTTGAATATTTTGTTTGGCATAATAAAGTTATATATATATATATATATATATGGTAACTACCCTTGTGAATTTTTAACTAGAAGATGTGGTCTTTGAAATTATTTGAAGTATAAAAGGAATTTATATAAGTATGAAGTGACCCAAAGATTTTTCAAGATTTTATATATCAATTTATACAAATGAATTTATAAGAATGATTTAGGGAAAAGGGTTTTGGAACCTATGGATTTTGGAAGGCTTTTGATTTTTGGGAAAAAAATCAATTTTGGGAATTTAGAAAGCCAAGTTTGGAGCTATCGATTTGAGATATTGATTTTGTGTAAAGGACATTTTTATGTGAATCATAAAGAGTATGATTTGAAAGATACTATATGTGTAAAACATAAAATGTTTTGAGATTGGCTTTGGGGAAAAAAGTGCTCCCATGAAATGAACTTCTTAGGAGATCCATGGGGTGGTTCTGCCTTGAGCCCTAAGGGGAGTTCTAAATTGGATCTTGGGAGGAAGCCCGGACAAAATGAAGTTCCTGAGGATTTTGTGTGGGTAGCAAAAGTCGAGGGCGCTGATGCCTACAGAGATATTTGAGTTATGCTGTGACGACAGTGAAGCTCGATGTCACTACGATCTACTGCAGACCAGAGCGCAAGTCGTGTGGAAGTGAGCGCCAACGGTCTATGTTTGATTTCACTGGGAGGGCAACGTAACATCGGTAGACTATGGTATATGAAGACATAGCGAAAGTCGTGTGGTAGTGAGTGCCTACGGGCTACATTGGGACTCGACTAATGTAGTCTGCCATCTGTGTGGGGAAGTTTCATTTGGCAGCGAAATTCAAGGGTGCTGATGCCTACAGTTAAATGGGTTTTTGCCATGATGGTGACGTAAAACCTGGGTGTAGCTGCGATCTGTGGCGGGTTCCATGGTATAATCGAGGGGGGCAGGGTGCCTACTGTTTTCTATGGTTTTGCCGGGATGGCAACGTAACCATCGAGCTAATTGCGACCATGGAGGGGGTAATGATTTCTAGAGCATTCTCACCAAAAATGTTTTCTATATTTTCAAAATGTTTTCTATATTTTCAGAAATGTTTTCCAGGTATTTTCATTGGGTGTTGAAAACGGGTCTGCTAAGTACTTATAGATTTTCAGTCCTACGCCTGATCAACGTATAATCGAATTTCTGTGAGAACAAGGATGGACTTGTTGAGGTATCGAGTTATAAAAAGTATTTTTATAAAAGTTATTTTGGCAATAGTATGTAGATTTTAAAGTATTATAACAAATTTAAATAAAAAGAGTTAAAAATGTTTAAAGGATAACTTAACTGATAATTAACAGTATAATTAAAAATTCTGGCTTCAATCCTTTTCGAGGACGAAAAGTTCTAAAGGGGGGAGGAATGTGATAACCCGGATTTTTGGACATCTGTTAATTGGGTAATTAACTGATTTTAACTATTGAAACACTGATTTATAAGCTGAATAAATAATTCTGATAATAAAAATATATATCTGGATAAATATAAATTTGATAATTTCCTGATATAATTATTTAAATTGGTAGAATTTATCTTTTCAAAAACAAAAAAATTATGTTTATTTATGTATATATATAAAAAGATTTGTAAATAGAATTTGGATTTGAAATTCAAAAATAAATATTTAAAAATTAATTGGATTTAAAAAATCTATAGATAAATATTTATTAATATTAGATATAACAGTTTTAGTTGAAAAAGATTTAATAAAAAGTTTAAATACTTTCTTTTAAATTTATACATGATATGAATATAGTTAATATAAATAGAAAATGAATTAATTGAAAATATAATACAAAAATTATATAAAAACATATTAAATAAATTTAATAACATGAGATAAGACATGTGTAACATTAATAACACATGTACTTAACAAGTGTAAACCATATAATAAGGAATTAAACAAGTATAGCCTAATTGTGACATGAAAATACAAGTGTCCATTTTTAGTTTCTTTATTTATTTTTTAAATAAAAATAAGAACAAGGCTATATATATATCCATACTTCTCCTCTTCTCATTTTCTTAGTTAATTCAAAACTAAAACCTAACAACTAAAACTCAAACCTAAAGGAAATTTTATACAAACTAAATCACACAACTACTTCAACCTGAAGCTTTAATCAAAATCAAAACTGATGAAATCAAAAGCAAACAATAAGCTCAAAACCTGAAGCAGTAGATTCAAGTTCAGTTGCAAATCAAAAGCATGCAAGTTCAATTCAGTTTTATCAAGTCACAGTTTTCAAATTCAAGTAGTAGTTTAAAGATCAAAAGCACTTCCAGGTTTCTCAAAAGCTCTGGCTTCTCTGTTTCCTTAAACATGTGAGTAAACTACCCATAACATCTCAAATCTATCTGTATCTTGATTTGTGTGTAATGATCATTGAAGTTTGGATGTAGAAATTTTCTTACATGTATATGTATACATGAAAATGATGTATGCATGTCTAGAAACAAGAACATTTGCTCTGTTCTAGGTTTACGGTGTTTAAACCAAATTCAAAAACCAAAATCTCTTTACCCATTCGCTTATAGGCCTTAATTTTTAAACAAAATATGTTTTGATTAACATGATTTAAGTTTGAAAAAATATTTTTAAGTAAAATTAGTTAAAGCATTTTCTAGAAATTAGAAAATACAGTAAAACTGAATACATGTTGGAAATTCAAGCATCATGGTTTCTTGTTTCAATTATATCATCTTGCTCGTTTTCAAAAACAATGATTTTTAAAAGTGGAATCATGATTTTTAAGTTTGTATTTGTGGTGAAATTGCGAGATGAACGAGAATTAGTTTTTTGTCGAATTCTGATGATCAATGAAGATATAATCCTCGGGATCGTGGCTGGAGGTAGCGGGGAGATTGACGAACACGGCAAAATTGGTCTGAGGTTTTCTTGACCACCGTGGTGGCCGAACGAGGATGATTTAGGGCTTAATCCCTAGTTTTGATCAATGATAGATTTTGGGCTGCTGCATCGTCGTCGAGGCACCGAAGTCGACGGTGCGGGGGGAAACGAAGCATGGGTTGTAGACGAAGCTCTGGACGAGATTGCATGATTTCTGATGGCCGAAGGTGGCAGTTCAAGGTGATCTTGGGGGATCCAGTTTTGTTTCAGTGGTACCATGGCTGCTTAATTTTTATTTCCAGTTAGTTCAGAAGTTCTGGGTGGTCGTGATGCTCGAGCAGGTCAACGATGATCTATGGGTGGCAGAGGTGATGGTCGGAGATGCTTCGACCATGTGTGCACGTGCACAAAGTATCAAGTCCGGGCTTTGTTTGCTGATCGATTTGAAGATTGTGGTCTCAGGGAAAAGCTTGGGAAAAAGATACGTTGGCGTGGATTTTTGATCGTGTCATTTGCGAGTGTTTTCAGGGAACATGTTTTAAGTTTTAAAATAAAACAGAAGGAAAAAAAGGAAGAGAAACTTTTTCTCGGGAATGGTCTCGGGGGAAAGACGAGATGACTCGGGTTTTGTCTTGAGTATGTGATGTTGCAGTTGTCAAACTTTAAAACAAAAATCAACTTTAAAACATTTCTTAATCAATTCTTTTAAATTATTGTTTTATTTAAGTATGGATTAGTTGAAGGTTTCAAAATAGATTATTTTAAAATTTATTAAATTATTTATTTATGTGACCATTATTATAATTGCTTCTTTAAGTTATTTAAACAAATGTAAAAATGTAATTACGAAGATTAATTACAAAAGGTATAATGTTTTTAATTAACTCAAAGGTCTTAAGCTAATTCATGAGTTAATGATAATTATTTTCAAAGGTTTAAAGGTAAAAGTAATTAATTTGCGTAATGAAAAGTTTTCAAAGTAAATGTTAAAAAAAAGTAAATTGTTAACAAGTTTTTTAAAAACAAAGAAAAAAATTGGAAGCAAAATTTAGTTAACAAAGTTATTAAGCAAGTTGTTCAACAAAGTTTTCAAGCAAGTTCAAAGATTAAAATTCTTAAAGTTAAATGTTTTTTTAAATGTTTTTGGTATTGAATAATTAAATATTAAGTTAATTAATTAATTAAATCTCTAAGTATTTTTCAAAATTAAAGGACGTGATTAAGTAATTAATTAAGATACATGAATTATCTTAAAATTTATTAAGGTTATAAGTAAATGAAGGATAATTACATAATGTAATATTAAAGGATAATTAATTAATGTAAGTAATTAAAGGATCATTAATTAATATAAGTAACTAAAGGTTAATCATTTATGTGAATGATTAAATGATTAAATGATTAAAGAATAATTAATTAATTTCAATAATTAATTAAATGGTTTAATTGGTGTTAATTAAGCAAGATTTAAAGGTAATTAATTTATCTTCTAATTTGGATGATAAATAAATCTTGCTTATAGATGATTAAATTGTATTGAATGTTTGGATTAATGTCCCCAGTCTGATAATTTGTGATGTTCTGTGATATGATTTGTTTGGTTGAACTGGTGTAATGCGGATTATTTATTGGTGATACCTTTACCTATTTATGAAATCACTAAATTTGATAAAGGAAATAAGCATTGCAAGCATCTGTAACGGAAATATTTGTTAGAAATTTGTATCGGTGATATCCGCTACAAACTGAGATGAAAAAAGTGTTATAAAATGGTTTATTTATTGCAGTGTGTATTACAATTTCAACTTATTATCAACCGATACCATGTATACAAATATTTAACATTATTGTATTTATAGTAAAAAATTTGCAGTATTTCAAGCAATTATTGACAAAAATTATTTATCGCAAATATTTGTTTTGTGGATATTTACCATTTTTAACTATTCATTTATTGTATACTTATGGCAACTATTTTCATTTATCATCAACCAAATTTACGTATATCTAATATTTGTCATTATCAATCTTTACAGCAAAATTTTACTTATATATCAAACATTTACTAACCAAAATCATGTATGTCAAACGATTGTCCAATTATATGTGTAAACTAAAGTAATATTATTTCAGCCAAAATTATACCTATCAAATATTTGCCATTATCAGTATATATAGTAAAATTTCAGTTTACCTTTTCTTCTTTGATTCCAGGATTTTCTTTTCACATTGTTGCGTGTTCTTCATGGTAGGAATCGTTGGTTGCCATCTTTGAATATTGAACATCAGGAGATTATTTGTAACGACCCGGAATTTTAAGCAATACAAATTTAATAATCTGTATAAATAATTAAATTGGTTTGATAATTTTCTTTATAATTTTAATTTAAACTGATAAATTTATTCTTTTATGGTTAATAAATATTTAATCTGATAATTGTAATTTATATCTTTCTGACAATTTAAATTTGATAAGAATTGTTTTTCAAAGCTAATCAGATTTTATTCTGTTTATAATATATACATTTGATATATATTGTGAATAGGATATCTTCTGTTTTAATTAAAGATTAATTTTCAAATTGTAACATATATGTATGTATATGTTATAGTTTGATATTGTTTTGAAATTTAATTTTTATCCATTAATAATTTATATATGAATGAATATTGTAACTTAAGGCTTTGTTTAGAAATTTTATTTTCAAAAGTTAATTTAGTTTAATTTATTTGTTTTCAAATATAAGATGGATATTTATTTTAAATATGATAGTTTATAAAGGAAATTTATCAATGTTTTTGTTATCCCGCTTTTTGGCAAAGCCGTGATACCAAAAGATTGATCGAAAGCAAAAGACGGTTCACCTCAGAGATTGGTTGTACTTCACTTCGCTATGGATATCGATGAATTTTGTCCGAGCCCGGATCAGGTCACAACTGATAAGACATGACAAGCAATGCCGTAGAAGCCAGCGTTTCAAGTTTCAAGTCAATCCGAGTTCGTATGCTCAAGATATAATGGTTTCAATTTAAGAAAGATAGCCTCCTGTTCGGTTGGAACCCATAGGGGACCCATGGTTCGAATCGATGGTCACAGGTTATGTTCGAATCCATCATCTTCGAAACCTTCTACTCCGAACCCATCCGGTATCCTTCCTTCGAACCCATCCTGTTCGAATCCATCAACCAGTGCCTGCCTCACAACCATTAACTTCGACTCCATTACATTCGAAACCATCATCTTCGAATCCATTCAAGCCCGCCAGCTTCGAATCCAAGTCGCTTCGAATCGATCTTGTTCGAATCGATCGAGTTCGAACCCACGAGTACACCTTGGTTCGAAACGATCGCATTCGAACCCAGGGACATTCACTTGTTCGTACCCACCAAGTCAGCTAACTTGGATGACGTGTCGCCCCACGATACGAACGAGGCGAAATCCATGGGTGTGAAGCGGTCAACTCGGAGACAAAACAGGATCGATTCAAGGAGCACGCGCCACGTCACTGCAGAATCACGTGTGTCCATGGATTCGAAGTCATGGTTTCGAAGTGATGGGTTCGAACTCCACAGCCAACCGAGAAACACCATTTCGAACCGATCATATCTCCTCAACCACACGTCCAAATGCAACCAAATTTTCACAGTAGCTTCATTACAAGGTAAAGATTGTTCCTGCTAAGTTTCAGCTCGATTGGACCATTTCTTGATGGGTTCGAAATGACTTCGAATCGATGTCAGGTCGAGACGAAACTTGGTGGGGTCGGTCGCGTGGGCCCACTCACGTGCCAGAAGAGGTCTCCCGAAGTTTCAGCAAGATCTGGGCCTCCAACGCCTATAAATAGCACCCTGTAGCCTTCAGAAAAGGGGATCTTCCGAGAGCTTCTGCCATTGAACGCCAAGACTCTGCTAGATTCAAGTCTACTCATCAGAATCACTGTTGCATTCAGATTTCAAAGCTATTATCAACTGTAATCCGTTGTAATCGATTTAATCAAGCAAAGCAATAAAGAGAAAACCTTCAAAGTGGACGTAGGCGCGAACGCCGAACCACTATAATTCCTGTGTTTGTGATTGTTGTTTGTGAATTACTGTGATTTGTTACTTAGAGCTGAATTCTATATTGATTGTTGCTGAGTTCTGTGTTGATTATTATCAAGTTGAATACGTAAACGGGTGCTTTCGCGATATTGGGTGTTTGTGACCAATTTTGGCGCAAACAGTTTTATTTTTGTTTTCTTTAAAATGTTCAAATTAAATTGGTTATAAATGAATATGTATAATGTTTAGGTATAATGTCTAGATTTTAAATACATATATAGGAATTATTTGCATTTTTATTAGTTTAGAATATTTTCTTTAAAAAGGTAAGCTTATATTTATCTATAAAGTAAATCAACATGTGAGTTTTTATTTACATTTAAACAAAGTAAAATTTATCAAAAAGAGGCTTTAAAACATGTGTAACCATATAAACATATATAAGCACTTATTAATTAAGAGAATGAAGCAAGTTAGCTTTCTATTAACATTTAAATTAAATAAAAATCTAATTAAAGATACTTAAAACATGTGTTCTTATCTTAATTCACTTATGTAACACATGTAAGGGATTTAGGCAATATGGAGGACAAATGTAACTTTAAAATAACACGTGTTGTAATAACCCGCATATTTATCGAGTTTGTATTTAAATATTTTATTTAAATATTAACTCGTTAATCGGATTTTGGTCTGAAAAGCTACTTTTTGCAAATGGTCAAATTAGGACTCGAGACCACTTCCATTGAGTTCGAAATGCCGTTTACAACTTTTTTAAGTATAAACATCGATAGGTTTGGAGTTAGTGAAATTTCACTAACTTTTCCCGCTTTGGACTTTGGGTTAGTTTAGCCTATTAAGCCCAAGTTCCAACCCTCTTCTCCTCACTCTTCATAAATTTCCTAACTAATCAAGCTTTGGCATTAATGGTGGAGGGAATGGAAAATTAAAATTCCAAAACTCAAATTCAATTGCAATCCATCTTTCTACTCCAAATTCTGGAAGAAGACATTGGATTCAAGCTTCTTGTGCTTAGATAGAAGAAGGATTGATTCTTGCTTGCTTAAAACTTCATTTTCATTGATATTTGGTGCAAAGGTGAGATTTTTATCTCACAATTCTAGCCTATAACTATATTGGACTGTAGGGAATGATTCCCTATCATTTTTGCATGCATGTTAGCATTTGGTTTGGATTGGATTGGCGAAAAACTCCAATTTTTAGCGTTTTGTTGAATTTTCTGCACTTAGGTCGTTCTGGCCATTTTTAGGTCGTTTGGAGTTAAGTCGTTCGTCCATAGGTCGTGAGTCGTTCATGAGTTAACCCTTGGTCATTCTGGCCATTTTTAGCTCGTTCGGAGTTAAGTCGTTCGTCCATAGGTCGTGAGTCGTTCACGAGTTAACCCTAGGTCGTTCTGGCCATTTTTAGCTCGTTCGGAGTTAAGTCGTTCATCCATAGGTCGTGAGTCGTTTACGAGTTAACCCTTAAGTCGTGCAGCCCTTCAGCCACGAAACCCTTAAGTCGGTTACGAGTTATCCCGATAGGTCGTTGGACCCTTAACTCGTAGGTCGTTGGACCTTATCTCGTTAGGTCGCTCCTGGCCTAACTCTTAAGTCGTGCAACCCTTAAGTCGTGGAACCCTTCAGTCACGCAACTCTTAAGTCGGTCACGAGTTATCCTGTTAGGTCGCGACCTCTGTTAAGTCGGCCATGTTGGGTCGTGAGTCACTGTTAGGTCGCGAACACCTCTAGGTCGCAACCACTAAGTCGCTTGACCCCTTAGACCCCTAGGTCGCAACCGTTAGGTCGCTCGACCCTATCCCTCTTAGGTCGTTAGACCCCCTTTTTGTCTTCACTAGGTCGTACCGTTTTGGACGGGGCGCTGCCCCCTGGACCCCCGCGACCTGACCGGGCAGGTCGAACCCCGTAAGCGGTGGCGTTGCCCCCGCACCCCCACCTGGGGGGGTTGCCACCCCCCCTGGACCCCCCCTCCGTAGGGGATCTTATCTGAAAATCATTGAGCTGATTTCCTTGGATTTTATTCACATCTCCGTATGCGATTTTTGTGACTGATTGTTTCTACAATTGCTTATGTGTTTTGTCACTTTATAATATAAAGGTTTCAATACTAGTAGTAAATATCAAAACTCTTTTAACAAACAATTTCAACTCTATTTTTAATAACAAAGCTCTTTTCTTAAACCGTTTTCCAATCTATTAGTATATACAAACCTTTACCTCACTCGGATGAGAAATCTAATTAAACGACTTAGTAAAACAAGTGGTATGAAACGCTTGTGTTCACTTCGTCGGTTAATTCTTAGACTTGTTCGATTGAACCTCTTGTGACAATTTTATTAGTGAAGATTTACAGTTTGTTCGTAAATATTTAAGTTAAGCAAGTGGTTATGGGATATGAAGCTAAACTTCTATATTTACTAGCTTAGTGTAATTGACACTTCTCGTTGATCATGACGATCATTCTGATGATTTAGACTAGCAACTGTGCGATGTCTCTTGTTGCGAGGTTAGACTAGACACCACTTGTGTGATTCCACTCACACATACCTTTTTGCTTTTTGCTTAGTCTGGACCTTAATCTGTGTGATTCCATTCACACATGTGGGGTAGCTCCCCTTGGTCTTCGGACCGTCATGTGATAGGCCTCTTTCTCTTTTCTATGATTTCTGGACTTCTTGCATTGATTTCTAGAATTTATGTCGTTGACTTGTTATGAGTACAAGTTTGGGGTATGATGCCCTTTCCGAATCTTTGAGAAGATTCTTGTGATATTGATTATCTCTTATTGATTGATCTTCTGTTGATCATTATTTACATACTTATAGTGGTATGTCATTATGGATGTTTATGTTTATGCCATATCTTTTATGTTATATCATGTCATCTGATATTTATAGCTAGACTGACCCGTTTATTATTTTCTTAAATAATACTCGGGTCAGACCGAGATGTTACAGGTGCTTCTACTTGACTTCTTCCCAGGGATTCATCACTCTGACTTTTGGCTAACTGTTTAGATTAGCAGTTTTTGTTGTATACACTTGAGATATAGACTCATAGTTGTATTCTTTTGTATAGCACGTGTTGCTATTCTTTTGTATTATCGTGGATCTTACTGACCACTACTCTGATGTACACTTTCATATGTTAGTTATATATTCATATCCTCTTCCGCCTTTGTGATATGGATATCTGTGATTGATTTGTGATATGATTATTTCTATGTTTGTTTTCGAAGATTATTTATAGCCACCGTGTGATAAGCAATTACATGGATGGTCGCTCCTCAACAGCCTTATTCTCCGTGCTAGTTGACAGCACTACTCCGGAGTGTTCTTGGCTAGCATGGGTATAGAGGTGGGGCGTCACAAGTGTCTTCTTTTTAAAAATTCACTTTCTTTAATTTTTATTAAATCAAAATTTAAGTTTATTAAACATATTTTCATCCATTATTTCTCAGCTGATAAAAGATAATGTTAAGTTGAAACTAAAAAGAAAATTTTAAATTCCACAAAGCAAATCAAAGACCTAAAACTGCAAATTCAACCTGTTATTCAAATGAAGAAAAATCTGCAACCTGCAATTCAATTCAATCTACAACCAAAATGGAGTTATCTGCAAGTTCAACATTTTTTTCATCAATTAAAGCATGCATGCAAAGTTTTTCTTCAGCAATCAAAGTCATTTTCCAGATTTAAAGTTATTCAAACCTGGGAAAAGAAAACCTGCTCTGCATATTCTAGAAAGGTGAGTAAATGTATTTTTAAAAACAGTTTAACCTAATGCATGTGTTAATCTTTGAATTGATATTAGTAATTCATGAAAATCACTCAGTATTATGTTATTGAATTAAATAGAGAAGTTTATATATAGGAGTAAAAACCTGTGTATGTATGTAAACACCCTGTTTCTATTCAGACCAGGATCTGTTTCAAAAATTTAAAACTCCCAATAACATCATCAATTGTCTTTGATGATTATATGAATGTGGTATGTTAATGTTTGATAGAAATTTTAAAAACAGTTTCTAAATTTTTTTTTTCTTGTTTAAAATGTACAAATAATTTTTAGAATTGGAAAACACAGTAAAACTAAGGTTTTTGTTAAAACCCAACTATTTTAAATTTTAAATTGAATTACATGCATGTAATCTGGATGTAAAATCATGAATTTAGATATGAAGTATGTAATTTATAGTTTAGTAATTCATTCTAAATTTGGGTTTGAATGTATTTGAGTTTTTGTGAACTGCAGTTGATTTACTTGATAAATTAAGTTGATAATTGGATTGAAGCTTGTGTGAATGTTGTAGATTGAGGGATAATTACAATTGGAATTTTCCATTGTGTGAATTTTTTAGAATTAAGCAAACTAGGGTTTTGCAGTGAGTTTTGTTTTCTTTGGGTACTGTGACATTTGCATCATGGATAATGGATCGAGTACGTTCGCGACAGAGGGAAATGGTGTTCTGGGGTGTAGAGACTCGATGGTGAGGGCGGCGGCGGCTTAACGGTGACGTGATGTTGGTCGTGGGTGATTTTGTGGAAGGTGGGTTGCTGCAGTTTCGAGCATGATGGGTTATTTTTCGATTCGATGTTGCTGGGATGGATCTGGGTATGGGATCGTGCTCGCGAAAGGTTTTGGGACTATGGAGGATCGTCGCGATGGACGATGGAGGTCGGCGGTAGGGGTGCATATGCACCGTGTCTCGTGCACAGTTGGGGTTGGCGAAAATGATTTGGGGAAGATGATGGAGTTCGAGTTTTGGCCCGTGAAGATGCTGGGTGGGACACGAAGTCGTGTTGAGTTGGTTTGCTTCGAGTCTTGCTCGAGTTCTTTTGTGGTTTTACTAGGGTTTGACCCGAGACTTTCGGCAATGATAGTTTAATGCTCTAGTTTTTTATAAAAAAAATATAAGTTGCAAACTGAATATGCTATTCTTAGTAAATAAATCAAATTTAACTTTATAAAAGAAAACGAATTTTCAAGTTAAAAACTTGTTTCTTAGAAGAAAGGTTAATCAATCTTTCTAAATGTAAATTGAATTTATATTTTAAATATAAAAATATTTTAAGATGTTTGATCTTAAAAATAATTATCTTAATTATGCTTTAAAAAAAATCAATTTAAAAAGAGAATTTGAATTTTAGATTTAAGTTAAAATTGTGAAGTAATGTTAAAAATAAGTTCAATCTATATTGTAAATAAATAGGTTTGAAATTAGATAATTTAAAATGTTTAAATTTGGGAAATTTGTTCTAAATACTTTATTTCCAAAAATAAATTATAATTATGTAAGCCAAATTGGATAAATTTGTCTTTAGGGTTAATAAAATTCGATTATTTCAAATAATTTATTTTTGAAGATGAATATGGTTAATTTATTATTTATATGAACTTAAGAGTACTTAATTTAAATATGATTTGTTAATAAATAAAGTTTAATTAAGAATAATGTTTTCATAATTAATTAAAGATCTTCTTTAATATTAGAAGTTAATTAGTTAATTGTTTAATTAATTTTAGATAATTAGTTAATTATTTATTTAAATTTATATAATCACTTAATTAAGAAGTATAATTACTTAATAAAGCAATTAACGGTTAATTGTGAATGTAATTAAGGCAGTTAATTACTTATGGAAGTAATTAATGGTAATTACTTATGGAGTAAGTAGTTGAAGTGATTATTGGTTAATCACTTAATTAAAGAATTGATCAATATAATTGTTTTAAAGATAATTAATTATGAAGTAATTAATTAAAGGTTCAAGGATTATTTACTGATGGAATTAATTATTTAAGAAGGTAATTAAGATTCATTTATGAAAGTAACTAGAGATAATTACTTATTTAATTAATTAAGAGCTAATTACTTAATTTATTTTAGTTAATTAATTAATGTAACAAATTAATGAATGTGATTAATTTAAAATTAATTACTAAGGGTAATTAATTAAAATAGCAATTAATTAATAAAGTAATTAAAGATTAATTGTTAATTTAAATTGATTAGTGAAGTAATTAAAGATTAATTAATTGAATTAATTAATCAAGGATTAATATAATTAAGTTAGAAATTAATTAATTAATTAAGAAGCTAATTAATTAAAATAATTAATTAAAATAAGTAATTACAAATTGTTAATTACTAATTATGATTAATGAATTAATTAATTATAAGTTAATTATTTAAAGTATTATCAATCAATAAGGATCATTAATTAACATAATTAATGATGTTAATCAAGGTTGATTAATAAAATGACTAATTTAAATATGATTAATTAATTGTAATTAATTAAGAATTAATGTAGTTAGTTATAGTTAATTAATTAATTAATGATCATTAATTATTGTAATTAATGATAGTAATTAAAGGTTAATTACTGAATATGGATAGGATAATTACTTGAATGTAATTAAATATAATTAATCAAGGAAGATTAATTAGTGAAAATCATTAGAGATGATTAATTTATTTGGAATGATAATTAATGAAGAAGGATTTTAGTAATCCAATTAATTACGAGATAATCAATTCTGTTTTGGATGTTTGATTATTATGGGTTGATTGATTAATATTGGTCAATTAATTGATATTGGATGATCAATATTTGGAGATTGATGATTGTTTGATATTGGATGTTTGATATTGGTTTGATGCTGGATGATTTGGATATATCTGTTATGTGATATGCTGCTTTGTGAAGATGAATACTGACATGAATTATCTCTTGTAATAATATGATTCATCTATCTGTTTATTTCATCCTGAATATGAGTTTAAACTATTTAAACCCTTAAGTATAACTTGGACATTAAAATGGCGTTTGGTTTCCGTGAGACCGGGATCGGATTTCCATATTTGGGATCCGAAAACCACATCGATTCCAATTAAACGTTAGGTCGTGTATCCAAGTAGAGCAAGTGAAGACTCGAGGTGTAAGGGCTATACGTCAGTATAACTCTATGGGTGATTCCGTAATGAGTTTGACGGAATAGTTCTTATAGATTCGAGATGGTGAATCAGAATGCAAGGGCTATGGTCGTTGACTCTGAGGGTGATTCCAATAATGAGTGCAACGAGATAGTGCCTTCGGTTTCGTTCGAACCCGGAACGAACTTGTATGGATTGAATGCCTTCAGAACATCGTCAGGTGGACAATGAGCATTCTAAGATAGATGTGTTCTATAAAGGTAATCGTAACCTCAAGCCTCATCAACCAGGAATGGCTAAAACAGGGAAGGTGCAGCAAGGCTTCGTGGGTAGCTCCCACTTGAGAGTGAGATTTACCCCTGTCTAGAGGTCCCTTTCTATTTCGGCTTAGTTGTGGTTGGTCGCGCCAACTACGGGGTGGTCTTGTTCGGGACTGTCCAGTAAGGGATGGTTCCGGCCTTGTGTTACAGGGGAATTAGGGTGGCTCCTCGGTACGTTGATCTAGGCCACGTACTGTGACGAGCGGTACCCCAGTAGCCCTGCCATTGATGGAAACCCATTCTTTCTACGAGACCCTACGGTTTTGATTGTATTACCCACTTTTGTGGCTAGTAGCTGGAATTTAATCATGTAACAATTTCGGCTATTTCTTATTTACTTGAAAATCCTAGACACTATTATAATATCACTGGATTTCCTATTAAATGTTTTGGTTAGCGTAATGTAAAAACTTTTCCATGTTTATGTGTGGGAAGTCTTTCGTGATACCCTTTTCTTTTCAAAGGTTTTCTAAAGTTAAGCAACTTTAACCCGTTTACTCACACCAGACCCCTATCTGACCCAAGTGTTTATTTTCTGTTTTATTAAACTCTTGGGTACTCATATTATGTATGAGTAGTCAAGTGATTCGGGTTTTCTTGACAAATTCTGGAGGAGTTATGGAGCAGGAGGCTTCGAAGTGTAGATAAATATTATGATTCCGCTGTGTATGTTGTGTCTGTATCTTGTATACTTGAGTTGTATAGTTAGACAGAAGTTTATAACTGTCTAATCTCTGTTGTTTAAGTTGTGTACTCTGATGTAATAAGATACTATGTAATATTTTATGTTAATTATTATATTTTATTCGTTCCACTGTGAGTTTCTTTGATGTTGTTGTTTTCTTCTTTCTCTTTCTTTTCTTCTTCTATCCCTTTCTTTCTTTAAGATGATGCGATTTTCTGGGAGTAGAAAGTCGGGTCGTCTCATGTGGTATCATAGCATTAGGCTGAGTGAATGCCTAGGCTCTGAAGTGTGTCTTTTTTTTAAGGACCATTAGGCTGAGTGAATACCTAGGCTCTGAAGTGTGTCTTTTCTTTAAGGAGCATTAGGTTGAGTGAATACCTAGGCTTTGTAGTAGTGTCTTTCTTGAGAGAGCGTACTTGTAATTTTTATATATATATCTATATATATATATATATATATATATATCTGCCTAAACTTGTTGGGTTATCTGTTCGGGTTTTCCAACATAAGTTTTAGAGGTGGATAGATGGAGTAGTGGGTTGTGTGTATAACACGACTACCACTGTTGGAAAAGGTCCATATGTTGAGGTTGGAAGTATTTGTCGAGACTGTAGACCTAATACCGTCTCGAGTAAGATTTGTAGTTAGAAGTGAGGATTTCTTTGATATCCGAAGGAAATCTTTTGAAGATTCGGAGTTTATCTTTGAAGTGTAAGTTTGGATTCCGCTCGGGTAAGCGAATTTTTCTTGTGTTTGGATTTGTTGGAAGTGCAGGAGTAAGTGATGGTATCTTGATAACTGCGTGATGAGATGCAGTATCCTTGGATATGTTCCGAAGGTGTTTTCTCTAGAAGCAGTTTTAGTAGTGATTGAGGAGCAATCTTTGCATGTTGCATGGAAGACTCGTCTGTGTAGAAGTTGTCTGGATCTTCAGCATGAAGGATGGCTGTTTTGGAATATGAGACTAAGGTCTATAAGTTATTTGCTTTGACATGGTCTCATTTGTTATTCCCTAAGGAAAGTGAGATATGGATGCTTGGCTTGGATTTGGAGCCCGAATTTCTTTTGGAATGTCTGCCATCTCGGAGGTCCGTTGTGTGGTTTGTTGATGAGAGGCCTTTGGATTTGAAGTCTTTGGTTAGCTGTGGTAGCAGTGCAACTCGAAGTTTTCGATGTGCTGTAACAACCCTAGTTTTAGCTGTTTATTTTATTTAATTATTTAATCTTGAATTAATGTTTTATATAAATTATGTTAACAATATAGTTTAAATATTTAATTTGGAGATATATTTTATAAAAAAATTTGTGTCAATAAAAATTAAATAATATCTGTGAAAATTTAATCTAAGATTGAACAGTTAAATTTCGCGTTTGACAGACGCGTCAATTATAGGGTATAAAGCAACGTAACAAAACGTGTGTTTTTAAAATGTGAATTTTGTGAAAATTTTTGATGTTTTAACCTGCGTCTGTTTAGCGTAGTGTAAAAATCAAGTTTTAAATATTTTTGGATATAAATTATCAGTCAGTGATTTTAAAAACAAACGTTATTTCGTGTTAAGAACCAATTGTTTTATAACGTTATATACGTTTTTCCAAACCTAAGCATAAATATTTATCTTCTTAAATGTTGATAACGAAACCAAAATCAAGATGATGAAATTAAAGTAAGTATTTATTTATGTAACGTTCGAATGTTTGGGCTCTCTAATATTTTTCCTTTCACATGCATTTGAAGCCTGAAACCGTGCACACTTTCTCTTGACTCTGCCTTTGTTTTCATCTGTTCTAAACTTAAATCACGCTTGTATATTTACATGCTTATCAATATAACTGACGCATATTTATCATCAACCCTTCAAACGAATTCAAAGTGTACCCCTCGACCCTTGAATGCACATGTATATTTGGCAAGAATCACAACGTTTTGCAAATCAAATGAATGCCTGCATCTCCATTGATCATGCAGAGATTCAAAACGTGTGAATTCTGTTGTAAACTGATGAGTTAATCACGTTCTGAATGATCAACGAAGGCTTTAAAATCAAAATCCAACTGGGCATAAAATCACGCATGTTAAAAACTTTTGTAACTGATGCGTTTCTTCGTTTACTTTCCCTAGAATATTCGAACCAATTGCTTATAGATTCATTTCTCCTCTGCCCAAACTTTCCTCTGTATTTCATCTCATCTCTCTTTGCTCGAGCCATCAAGTAAGTTATTTCATTTCTTTTGTTTTAAAGACCTTTCTGTATTTTGCTTTTGCTCGGCCATCCCCCCACCTTTTGCATGTAATATAGGATGATAGCTGAGAGTGTTAGGATCTATAGATGATTTTTCCATCATTAAAAGCATTCTTTGTTGGGCCTCACTACATAGGAAGTTCTGTCGCATTTAGTCAATCATGGAGGCAGGCTTCAGTAGGAATGTTTGACAGAGGTTGGCTCTCATAACAGTTGATAGTTATAGGCAGTAGCTATTTATTCAAGTAGAAGTGGTCCATAAATTCAGTGGGTATAGATAGTTGTTTCAAAATTTGTGGAAGAAGAGTAGATAAGACTTGAATCTAAGAAAATTAATCTGTAAAGCAATGTTTAAAACTAAGCCTAAAACTTAAGATTTGAAACTGAATACAAGTGGTAGTGAAGCCTGGTAAGCGGTGCTCAGAGATTTTCCAAGATTGCATTCATGTCACACAGAAAAAAAAAGGGGTCTGCAAATATATCTAAAAAAAAAAAAAAAAAAAAAAAAATTGTATTAGGCTGTGCACATTGGTAGCTCTGAGGACATGTCCAAACTGACATGATAAAGATTTATGACTGGAATATTGGTTCTGGGATTTACATTTGAAATCAGTTTAGGTTGTTAGGATACTGCATTTCAGATAAATAATAGGGTCAATGTATTGTAATAGGCGTAGAAGCTTGGATAGTACATATGAACATCAATATTGATACTGTATGAAAATGAATAAAAATTTGTATTGCTTCGTTCATACTTAAAGACATGTTTTACATTTGCTGTAAATTTGTGTGAAGTATTACCTTCAAGGGGTTTGGACAAGTAGGGTTATCTGAATAAATTGGTTCCTATTGTCCTCTGCGATATGGTTGAAGACATGATCATCCTTTAAGCTAGTTCATCAAGATCTGATTTTTTTTGTTATTATCTGTATGGTCAAGCAATGCAATAATCACACATGAAGTTGCATGAAGGAAGCAGAGAATTGTTGCAGAGAAGTAGTGAAATCTACCCGAGGCATTATACCTGTCTTCTCGAGGCAACTATGGGATTTTCCCCGAAGTAATACCCTGGTCGACTCGGAGCAATTGAATGTTTGGCTCGAGAAAATTTAAATCTGAATTGAAGGTGGGTGAAGTCAGAAAGAAATGGTGTAAAATTTGTTTAAAGCGTAAAATAGAAGATGAATTCCAGAAGCGTGAATCTAAGTTTGAAGTATGTTAGGCAACAAAATTTTATGGCGTAAGTGGGTATGTATGTGTACAGTAGTAAGGGGGGAAGCAAGTGTGCACGTGTACATGCGTGTATCACGGCTCATAGGAGAAACGTCACCATATTGTTTAGTCAGTCTTTGGAAAATTTTGTCAAAAATTTTAGGTTAGCCCGGTTCACATTTTGTGTACACTTTGGTCATATTACACGGTGGAGTGGTCGAGCAAGTCAAATCATTCTCGTTCTATTTTAAAATTTTCTTTGACCGTAAAATCTAAAGTCACGTATTCCATATTTGAAATTTTGTTCTAGATTTGAATCGAGGCGACATCAGAAGAAATTTGATCGTTATTTTTCTGTCGGTCTTTACCGGTGAATCGTCGTTTTGAATTCAAATTTTCTGCAGCTTTCAGGTGAGTTTTTCTCACCAGACATACGTATTTATATTTTAGTAAATTTTTGCAAGTGTATGTGTAAAATTGTATTTCACTATTATCTGTCTGTAGTGTAATATAGCATGGTGGACCCCATTAAATTTGACACCTCATCAGTTATTATCTGTTGTATTATATTCTGCAGTTATATTATATTATTGTTTATTTACTGCTTAAAATCACCACTGCAAGTTCCCTGTTAAATTTAGATTATATGGGCTGAAATGATAGGCCTAATTGATTTTATTGTTCACTTGTTCTGTTAACTACTGTAAATTATCTTGGGATTGCGGGTTTGAAATGATAGAACCCGGGGTTTGTAAATTACGGGTTGAAATGATATACATCCGTATCACTTGACCTAGGCTAGAAAACTATATACAGGCCCGTGGTCTTTATAATATTTTCTGAAATATTTATAACTATTTTGGAAGTTAAATATTTGATTTTTTATCTTCAAAAGATTTTATTTTGATTTTGGATAAGTTATAAATAAAGAAATAAATAAATATTTGAATAAAATGATGGAATATAACTTATTTTGGAAAATCTGGATTTTGAAAGAATAAGATTTCAGTTAAGAAATATATATATAAATAAATAAGTTATATTTGGAATTATTTATTAAGTTAAACAATCTACTACAGCATTTAAATGCTGTCTTTTGAAATTGGGCTAGTAACTTTAGGTAGCATTTCATAAGTGCTACAGAGTCTAGAATTGATTGTTTTAAAATTTATGGAATTTGATAAATTTTATTTTAGGTTAAGTTTTGGAAAAACTTAAGACATGATATTTATAACTGGATTTTTCTTAATAAATATAAGATGAATATTCTAGTATTAAGTAAATTTTGAAAATATTTAATGGCTAAAATTTGGAGTTTTATTTATGGGATTTATGGGAATATTCAAGACTAAATAATAAAATATTGATTTGTTGAAAGAATAAAACCCAACCTTAGTTTTGAATAGTAATACTCCAATTGGATATATATATATAGGAATTGTAATGGTTTTGGGGAACACGAAGTGATATTTAAATTATGGTTTAAAACTTTAAATAAAGAAATATATTTGTAAAGCTATGTAAATTATCTTCTTTACAAAGTAACCATAAAGTTAAATCATTTATTCTATATACCGTTGAATGTCCAAACCATTATGTTTGGGAGTTATGGTTTTAAAGTAAAATTTCCAAAATATTATGTTTGAAGATATAAGTCAAATATTTGGTTTCCAGATATTATAAATTTTTAAGCAGTATAGTTTTGGAAAAGAATTATAATTTGAATATAACGATATCATATCGTTTTGGGTTTTAAAATGATATCATATTTATAGTTTGAAAGGGAAATGATTATTCTGGTTTTAAAGTATAAACTGCTTTTAAATGGCCACGGGTTATAATAACGTTTGGTTGGCAAAGAGACCGGGATCGGATATGGACATACTCTCTGTCGATACCGAAAACTACTTTGACCAACCGTGTACGCGGTGGAGATTCCAGAATGAAGTAGGTTGGTGGTGACGGTTTCTTGAAAGGTATATACGTGGACCCGACTCCCGTGAGTTGGCTTAAGGTGGCTAAAACAGGAGCGATTGACGGATTAATGAGGTAGCTCCTCTGATCGAACGCACTTCTTCGTATACCATTCTATTGCTTATGTGATTGTTTGGGTGCACCCTTTGATTTGGGAGTGTTGTTCGAGGTGGGCGGTTGCTGCGGCTTCACGTTACCATCGGTCCGGAAGCGTAATTGGTATATCTACCCTGGCATTGCCTAGTTGTGTCGTGTCACCTACCATATCGAGCCTTGTACGAGTTTGGTTTTCTCCCGTAGCCCGTGTGGTATCCTCTAGTTGCTTCCCGATCAGGAGGAGCTATGATATTGGATGGACTACTGGGACTATTACGTGTTAAGGGCTATATGGGTAACCCCTTAATGCTAAGAAATAAGTATGTTTATTTTATAAATAGACACTATTGTAATAGCGCATATACTACATAGTAAATAGTTTAACGGATCCTTAGAGGATGGGCGATCCCAAGCATCCTTTAAGTTACTTGCTATATATTACAGTACACTTGAATTAGCTTACATTATATAAGTATGTATGTCCTGACTCGAGTGTTTTGTTTTGTTTTACGCTCGGGTCAGCCTGAGTTGCAGTTTCAGTTTTCTTTCCGGAGCTAGGACTCATTAGATTATTCGTGCTGCCGGAAGCTTGTCTCAGTTTCTATACTTCTGTAATTCAAGAACTTTGAAGACTCTATATCTATTTATGTTTAAAAATTGTATGGAAGATTATAAGTTATGTAAATTCTGTTTTGTTAAGTGGCTTCATGAACCACTGAATTTTAATTTCCGCTGCGAGATTCTGATATCTGTGTATGTGATTCTGTGATTTATTTACTGTATATTCTGAGTTTTGCCAAATTTATTCTACAACACAGTATTTTGAACAAATTCAAGTCCGACATGTGTGGATGCGAATGGTTGAAAATATTGGGTCGTTACATGTGCTGTCAAGGAGATCTTTTAGCTTTGCAGTGTCATCGAGGTAGAGTTTGGAAGCAGCAATGTTGGTTGTTTCTCTGGTGGTTTAGAAATCTTTGTGGTTCTCTTTCAGCAGTCGGGGCTGAAGGTGGTGATGTTTTCTTGAAAGATTAACCTGGTTTGGAAAAGTTTAAGGCTGTTCTAATTGGTAAAGAGAGGACGGTTTCTTTGGAATCCGAATTAGGTTGAATCGCAAAAGTGACTTGCGATTAGTTTGGATTTTTCTTGAGCAATCGTTTGTTGAGACTCGAGGTTCTCATATGGATTGGAGTTGCTAGAGTAATCCGAAGTTGTCTGCATCTGGAGTGGAGTTCCATATTATTTTGGTTCCAGAAGCAATTTTGGTAGTTAGCCTGGTTGTAGAATGACTATTGAGGAAGAGTTAGTATAGCAGCTCAGAATTATTTTTTTGGAATTGGAATTGGACTGATTTAGCTCTTAAATAGGATTCTGTTTTAGGGTTGTGTGACCAAGTCTGATGTGTCACTCGGATTTTTATGGATTTGATGAACAAAGTTTTTCCGGATATAGTGGATAAGTTTGTATTCGTGTTCATCCACAGATATTCTTATCTATTTCAGAATCAGAGTTGTGCAGCGGAAGCAAGGTAGCAGCTGTGCAAGGATGGAAACAAGTTCAGTTTGCTATTGCTTGGGTAGTAGAGTTTGTGTTCTGGATTTCGATGGATTTTGGAAGACTTTTCTATTGGATAGGATCCAGAATCTGGTTTGTTTGGTCTAGTTGTTTCTAAAAGTATCAGCATAGGTTGAGCTGATCAGGAAGAAGTTGGGCAGTCTTGGATTGTCTGTTTGGTTATACAGATATGAGATAAGGAGTTTGGTATTTGAAGTTGGAGACTTCATTGTTGTTAAAAGTTCTCTGGTTAAGAGAACAGATATTGGATAAGATTGGTTGGTTAGTGTTGTGGCATTTGAGATTTTCTTATCTGTGTTTTTGATAAGATAAGATTGAATTGCCAGTTTGGATAGCTGGAATTCATTTTGTAACACGTGTCTCTGAGGGAGTACGTGTATGATTCATCATTGGTTATTGAATCTGTAGTTCCGTTGGAGTTGGATTTAGAAGTTGAGCTGGATTTGAGAGTAATCTGATGTTCTGTTCAGATTGAAGGATCTGGAGATGAGTGGAGCTCTGGATTTTGGTTGTGTAGTTAGTTTGTTGGCTTTTGAAGAGCGAGTCACCCGGTGATTCATACTTGGGAAACTCGAGATAGTATTAGAGATTTATTCTGATTTGTGTCAGAATAATTAGTTAAGTTTGTTGGTTTATTTGATTGCTATGGATGTTAGTAACTGGTTGTTAAGTATGCTTTGCTATTTGAAATTAAAATCTGTACTGGGTTATTAAACTACCTTTGCTTTTAAATTTCGGGGACGAAATTCTTTTAAGGGGGGAGGATTGTAACGACCTGGAATTTTGAGCAATACAAATTTAATAACCTGTATAACTAATTAAATTGGTTTGATAATTTTCTTTATAATTTTAATTTAAACTGATAAATTTATTCTTTTATGGTTAATAAATATTTAATCTGATAATTGTAATTTATATCTTTCTAACAATTTAAATTTGATAAGAATCGTTTTTCAAAGCTAATCAGATTTTATTCTGTTTATAGTATATACATTTGATATATATTGTGAATAGGATATCTTCTGTTTTAATTAAAGATTAATTTTCAAATTGTAACATATATGTATGTATATGTTATAGTTTGATATTGTTTTGAAATTTAATTTTTATCCATTAATAATTTATATATGAATGAATATTGTAACTTAAGGCTTTGTTTAGAAATTTTATTTTCAAAAGTTAATTTAGTTTAATTTATTTGTTTTCAAATATAAGATGGATATTTATTTTAAATATGATAGTTTATAAAGGAAATTTATCGATGTTTTATTTTTGTTTTCTTTAAAATGTTCAAATTAAATTGGTTATAAATGAATATGTATAATGTTTAGGTATAATGTTTAGGTTTTAAATACATATATAGGAATTATTTGCATTTTTATTAGTTTATAATATTTTCTTTAAAAAGGTAAGCTTATATTTATCTATAAAGTAAATCAACATGTGAGTTTTTATTTACATTTAAACAAAGTAAAATTTATCAAAAAGAGGCTTTAAAACATGTGTAACCATATAAACATATATAAGCACTTATTAATTAAGAGAATGAAGCAAGTTAGCTTTCTATTAACATTTAAATTAAATAACAATCTAATTAAAGATACTTAAAACATGTGTTCTTATCTTAATTCACTTATGTAACACATGTAAGGGATTTAGGCAATATGGAGGACAAATGTAACTTTAAAATAACAAGTGTCTTCTTTTTAAAAATTCACTTTCTTTAATTTTTATTAAATCAAAAATTAAGTTTATTAAACATATTTTCATCCATTATTTCTCAGCTGATAAAAGATAATGTTAAGTTGAAACTAAAAAGCAAAATTTAAATTCCACAAAGCAAATCAAAAACCTGAAACTGCAAATTCAACCTATTATTCAAATGAAGAAAAATCTGCAACCTGCAATTCAATTCAATCTACAACCAAAATGGAGTTATCTGCAAGTTCAACATTCGTTTTCATCGATTAAAGCATGCATGCGAAGTTTTTCTTCAGCAATCAAAGTCATTTCCCAGATTTAAAGTTATTCAAACCTGGGTAAAGAAAACCTGCTCTGCATATTCTAGAAAGGTGAGTAAATGTATTTTTAAAAACAGTTTAACCTAATGCATGTGTTAATCTTTGAATTGATATTAGTAATTCATGAAAATCACTCAATATTATGTTATTGAATTAAATAGAGAAGTTTATATATAGGAGTAAAAACCTGTGTATGTATGTAAACACCCTGTTTCTATTCAGACCAGGATCTGTTTCAAAATTTTAAAACTCCCAATAACATCATCAATTGTCTTTGATGATTATATTAATGTTGTATGTTAATGTTTGATAGAAATTTTAAAAACAGTTTCTAAATTTTTTGTTGTTGTTTAAAATGTACAAATAATTTTTAGAATTGGAAAACACAGTAAAACTAAGTTTTTTGTTAAAACCAACTGTTTTAAATTTTAAATTGAATTGCGTGCATGTAATCTGGATGTAAAATCATGAATTTAGATATGAAGTATGTAATTTATAGTTTAGTAATTCATTCGAAATTTGGGTTTGAATGTATTAGGAGTTTTTGTGAACTGTAGTTGATTTACTTGATAAATTAAGTTGATAATTGGATTGAAGCTTGTGTGATGTTGTAGATTGAGGGAAAATTACAATTGGAATTTTCTATTGTGTGATTTTTTTAGAATTATTCAAACTAGGGTTTTGCAGTGAGTTTTGTTTGCATCATGGATAATGGATCGAGTACGTTCGCGACAGTGGGAAATGGTGTTCTGGGGTATAGCGACTCGATGGTGAGGGCGGCGGCGGCTTAACGGTGACGTGATGTTGGTCGTGGGTGATTTTGTGGAAGGTGGGTTGCTGCAGTTTCGAGCATGATGGGTCATTTTTCGATTCGATGTTGCTAGGATGGACCTGGGTATGGGATCGTTCTCGTGAAAGGTTTTGGGACTATGGAGGATCGTCGCGATGGACGATGGAGGTCGGCGGCAGGGGTGCATATGCACCGTGTCTCGTGCACAGTTGGGGTTGGGGAAAAGGATTTGGGGAAGATGATGGAGTTCGAGTTTTGGCCCGTGAAGATGCTGGGTAGGACTCGAAGTCGTGTTGAGTTGGTTTGCTTCGAGTCTTGCTCGAGTTCTTTTGTGGTTTTCTTGGGTTTGACCCGAGACTTTCGGCAATGATAGTTTAGTGCTCTAGTTTTTTATAAAGAAAAATATAAGTTGCTAACTGAATATGCTATTCTTAGTAAATAAATCAAATTTAGCTTTATAAAAGAAAAAGAATTTTCAAGTTAAAAACTTGTTTCTTAGAAGAAAGGTTAATCAATCTTTCTAAATGTAAATTGAATTTATATTTTAAATATAAAAATATTTTAAGATGTTTGATCTTAAAAATAATTATCTTAATTATGTTTTAAAAAAAAATTCAATTTAAAAGGAGAATTTGAATTTAAGATTTAAGTTAAAATTGTGAAGTAATGTTAAAACTAAGTTCAATCTATATTGTAAATAAATAGGTTTGAAATTAGATAATTTAAAATGTTTAAATTTGGGAAATTTGTTCTAAATACTTTATTTCCAAAAATAAATTATAATTATGTAAACCAAATTGGATAAATTTGTCTTTAGGGTTAATAAAATTCGATTATTTCAAATAATTTATTTTTGAAGATGAATATGGTTAATTTATTATTTATATGAACTTAAGAGTACTTAATTTAAATATGATTTGTTAATAAATAAAGTTTAATTAAGAATAATGTTTTCATAATTAATTAACAATCTTCTTTAATATTAGAAGTTAATTAGTTAATTGTTTAATTAATTTTAGATAATTAGTTAATTATTTATTTAAATTTATATAATCACTTAATTATGAATTAATTAAGTATAATTACTTAATAAAGCAATTAATGGTTAATTGTGAATGTAATTAAGGCAGTTAATTACTTATGGAAGTAATTAATGGTAATTACTTATGGAGTAAGTAGTTGAAGTGATTATTGGTTAATCACTTAATTAAAGAATTGATCAATATAATTGTTTTAAAGATAATTAATTATGAAGTAATTAATTAAAGGGTCAAGGATTATTTACTAATGGAATTAATTATTTAAGAAGGTAATTAAGATTCATTTATGAAAGTAATTAGAGATAATTACATATGTAAGTAATTAAGAGCTACTTACTTAATTTATTTTAGTTAATTAAATAATGTAATTAATTAATTAATGAATGTGATTAATTTAAAATTAATTACTAAGGGTAATTAATTAAAATAGCAATTAATTAATAAAGTAATTAAAGATTAATTGTTAATTTAAATTGATTAACGAAGTAATTAAAGATTAATTAATTGAATTAAATAATCAAGGGTTAATATAACTAAATTATAAATTAATTAATTAAGAAGTTAATTAATTAAAATAAGTAATTACAAATTGTTAATTCCTAATTATGATTAATGAATTAATTAATTATAAGTTAATTATTTAAAGTATTATCAATCAATAAGGATCATTAATTAATATAATTAATGATGTTAATCAAGGCTGATTAATAAAATGACTAATTTAAATATGATTAATTAATTGTAATTAATTAAGAATTAATGTAATTAATTATAGTTAATTAATTAATTAATGATCATTAATTATTGTAATTAATGATAGTAATTAAAGGTTAATTACTGAATATGGACAGGATAATTACTTGAATGTAATTAAATATAATTAATCAAGGAAGATTAATTAGTGAAAATCATTAGAGATGATTAATTTATTTGGAATAATAATTAATGAAGAAGGATTTTAGTAATCCAATTAATTACGAGATAATCAATTCTGTTTTGGATGTTTGATTATTATGGGTTGATTGATTAATATTGGTTAACTAATTGATATTGGATGATCAATATTTGGAGATTGATGATTGGTTGATATTGGATGTTTGATATTGGTTTGATGCTGGATGATTTGGATATATCTGTTATGTGATATGCTGCTTTGTGAAGATGAATATTGATATGAATTATCTCTTGTAATAATATGATTCATCTATCTGTTTATTTCATCCTGAATATGAGTTTAAACTGTTTAAACCCTTAAGTATAACTTGGACATTAAAATGGCGTTTGGTTTCGGTGAGACCGGGATCGGATTTCCATATTTGGGATCCTAAAACCACATCGATTCCAATTAAACGTTAGGTCGTGTATCCAAGTAGAGCAAGTGAAGACTCGAGGTGTAAGGGTTATACGTCAGTATAACTCTGTGGGTGATTCCGTAATGAGTTTGACGGAATAGTGCTTATAGATTCGAGATGGTGAATCAGAGTGCAAGGGCTATGGTCGTTGACTCTGAGGGTGATTCCAATAACGAGTGCAACGAGATAGTGCCTTCGGTTTCGTTCGAACCCGGAACGAACTTGTATGGATTGAATGCTTTTAGAACATCGTCAGGTGGATGATGAGCATTCTAAGATAGATGTGTTCTATAAAGGTAATCGTAACCTCAAGCCTCATCAACCGGGAATGGCTAAAATAGGGGAGGTGCAGCAAGGCTTCGTGGGTAGCTCCCACTTGAGAGTGAGATTTACCCCTGTCTAGAGGTCCCTTCTATTTCGGCTTAGTGTGTGGTTGGTCGTGCCAACTACGGGGTGGTCTTGTTCGGGACTGTCCAGTAAGGGATGGTTCCGGCCTTGTGTTGCAGGGGAGTTAGGGTGGCTCCTCGATACGTTGATCTAGGCCATGTACTATGACGGGCGGTACCCCAGTAGCCCTGCCATTGATGGAAACCCATTCTTCCTACGAGACCCTACGGTTTTGATTGTATTACCCACTTTTGTGGCTAGTAGCTGGAATTTAATCATGTAACAATTTCGGCTATTTCTTATTTACTTGAAAACCCTAGACACTATTATAATATCACTGGATTTCCTATCAAATGTTTTGGTTAGCGTAAGGTAAAAACTTTTCCATGTTTATGTGTGGGAAGTCTTACGTGATACCCTTTTCTTTTCAATGGTTTTCTAAAGTTAAGCAACTTTAACCCGTTTACTCACACCAGACCCCTGTTTGACCCGAGTGTTTATTTTCTGTTTTATTAAACTCTTGGGTGCTCATATTATGTATGAGTAGTCAAGTGATTCAGGTTTTCTTGACGAATTCTGGAGGAGTTATGGAGCAGGAGGCTTCGAAGTGTAGATAAATATTATGATTCCGGTGTGTATGTTGTGTCTGTATCTTGTATACTTGAGTTGTATAGTTAGACAGAAGTTTATAACTGTCTAATCTCTGTTGTTTAAGTTGTGTACTCTAATGTAATAAGATACTATGTAATATTTTATGTTAATTATTATATTTTATTCGTCCCGCTGTGAGTTTCTCTGATGTTGTTGTTTTCTTCTTTCTCTTTCTTTCTTCTTCTATCCCTTTCTTTCTTTAAGATGATGCGATTTTCTGGGAGTAGAAAGTCGGGTCGTCTCATTATTGTCAAGGACAAAATCATAGAATTTTAGCCTCAAGGACAGGCCTTTAGTATTTTTGCATGAAGGACAACTTTCTTTAGGTATCAGTTTTTAGTTATTGATAGCATTTTTTAGTTATTAGTTTGTAGTTACCGGTAGAAATATTTAGGTATCAGTTTTTTGTTCGGTAGCAGTTTTGGAAGAATGTTTGTCCTTATGAATAATTTTGATGTAATGTTTGTCCTTATGATTAATTTTTAGGAGAATGTTTGTTCTTGTGGTTAAAAATTGAGATCATGTCCTTAAGGTTAAAAAATATACAAATTTTTGTGCTTTAAATTAATTCCCTCTATTGAACGTTGCCTTCTCCAAATTTGCAAATAACTTCCATATTTTTAGTCTTTGGAAATTAGGTTTTTATTTGAGTGAACTTGGGAAAATAACAAACTCTAACAAAAATAGACCGAAGGACATCAAGTTTCATTTTTAGATCCAAGGACAAATGCTAGTTATAATGAGCATTATATTCCACTTTTACACTATACAAAATGCTAGTTATATCTAGCATTATATTCGGTTTTATACTATACAAAATGTTAGTTATAACTAGCATTGTCCTTCTGCCTAGAAAACAAACTTGTTGCCCTTCGGTCTAATTTTTCTTCTTCTTCTAAATTCGTCCTTATGCCTATTTTCCTGTTCTTATTTTAATTTGTTTTTCGATTGTGAATTGTTTTTACGATTGACAATTTCTTGGACTTGTAGTTTGTAAATTAAATTTATGAATTAAGGTTTTTTTGACTAGCAGTTTCTTTGATGGCAAGTTGTAAGAGATTTTGAGTTTTTTCCACTTTGTAAAATCGCATAATGATGGATTGTGAATATGAAAATCATTTGTGAAGAATGCAAGTTGTTATTCTGGTAATATTTTTAAATAGTTTATAATCAAAGATCTATTTTATAAATTTTCACTGAAAAGGACTTGGGCTACCATCGTGGTTGATTACAAGGATATGGGTAAAAAAATTACTAATAATAATTTACACCATGCATTCAATAACTTGGGGCGAAAGCGCTAGTTTTTCCTGCATATAACGACCCGAATACGAAACCCATTATCAAAATTCAATGTCAAAACTTTTGAACTATCAGTCAAAACCCTTGGGCATACATCTGTCGTATTCTTTTAGTTGGCAACTTCATCTTCTGCCTCGTTAAACCCAACAAAATCACTATACAACTTTTGGATGAAATTGGGGTAGTTTGTCAAAAATGGAAGGAAACATGTAGCTCAGAAACAGCGGATAAAGAAACTTGAACTCTATGGGAGGTAAAATCTAACGTAATGTTGATATTCCCTTTTTTGTACGTATTTAATGGATATAATTTTTTCATGTAGTTGAGTGATTATTGCATACGTCCTATCAAATTTTTTATTTTATCATCTTAGTTTTGAAAGTTACATGATGGATTTATCAAACTGACTGGAGGAGCATTTCTCAACGACTTACGTAGAATAATTATTTGACTGGAGCTTTTTTGTTCTTCCTAATGGTTTAAAATTTCTTTTATTTTCAATTGTTAATCTTCTTTCCATTGAGATTATGTGTAAATATGGTGAAAAATATATGGTCGAAGTTCGATTTAAAGGTTACTTTTGTTTTCTACCCCAAACGCTGAATATAGAAAAATTGGGGATTGTTACTGCACTTCACTTTTGATATGAGAAGTCAATTTTCTTTAAACAAAATTTTAATACCATGGGTACTAACAAATGTCTAAATCTAAAGTACTTTAGCCTCTGAGACAACCTCTTAAAAATTTAGTTATAAGGACACGACGGATAAAAATGATACTATACAATATCATTATATGAAATTATTATGCAAAAAGAAAACTATCAGGTACAAAATGGTGCTAAGTTGTATCATTTGAAAAAAAATGCTATTATAAGGTAAGATCAACCACTATATGATAAAATTGAACATAAATTTATATCCTTCTTTAATTCAGTAAATACGAAACTGATACTACACAATAGCACTGTCATTCTCATTGAATTTTTATCCTTCTGCTATATTCAATTGAAAATTTTGTCATTCTCACTAAAAAATTGATGAATTTTATCCTTCATACTATTTTTCCCAAATAAAAATAGACTCTCATAAAATTATAATTTAAACTGTCCAATTTGCCCCTTTTTAATTTCTTTAATCTTCATTAATCTCCTTTAATCTTAAATCCAAATCTATAATCAATGGAGAAGTTAAACTCATCCGCAGATGAGATTTCAAAATGAGAAAGAAACAGGGTTAATTCAAAACTTCCATAACTTGGATTTTGTTCAATAAAACAATCAGATAATTATTTTTGAAATTTTTAGGGTTTCGTAGGTAGGGTTAACATGTTTGTCGATCAGAAAAATCAATGTATAGCCAATTTTTGAAATAAAGTTCGGGAGGGGACGACGGAAATAAATAATTTAATTCGACGGCCCTCTGTCATTTAACTTTTTTTTATTTCGGCAGTCTAGTGTCGATTTTTTGGTTTTAGTCCGGTATATACCCATCGAATTTCATACTTTTAAATTAAAATTGAATCTGTATTTAGTTTTTCCTTATATTCTTTTTGTCCTCATCATTTGTTTATTTATTTTTATAAAAGCAGGGAGGAGGAAAGAGTTAATTTGGTTGTTTACTTTTTACCGTATAGTTTTTTAGCCAAGGACAAAAGAGGAAAAGATGCTAAATTTAATTAAAGGCTTTGTACCTCTCATATCAATTTTATTAAACATGGAGTGCTCATATAATTTTGATCCCCTCATATCCAAAAATGGAGTGGCGATAACAATACTCAAAATTTATTTGTTTCAATTTTGTATTTTGTTAATTAACACCTTAATAAAAATAATTTCTTCTCAACTCATATACAAATCGAAATAAATGTTGAGTTTCGGCATTCCCACGTTCCGTACCATCAATTTTACGTACCATCAACCTCATATATATACACCATGATTATTCCAAATATCCTGCGATGTGGGACTTTTAAACCGTCCAATCCACCACCAACAATATGAGCCACACCTAACACTAAACAAACTGGATAATCTAAATAAAAATATCTTGAAGATCCATAACACCAATAACAAAGTCATACATAAAAAAATATTTATCATGTAATATAATTATATATTTTCGTTATCACTAGTGCTAATTAGAGGAATTTAACAATTTGATCTGGCATATTTTTGTGACTGAGCCATAAATAGCCACAAGAATATGTTTAATGTGCACAACTGAGGTTCCACCTTTCATTAAACTTTGTCTCTAATCTTACTGAAGAATCTTTCAGATATTCCTTTATGTTCTTGGCGGTCTACTTCCCTGAAATATAATTCAGAAATGTCCTTTTTCATTCATGGTTCTTCGAGAAAGCAGCCATGTCTTCAGAGTTCAAGTTGTCCTCATCTTATCATTTTTTTTTCGTGTTTCTCTTTGGTGCCATAACCATGGATTAATATATAATGTAATACTTCTTATTATATGTTACTAAATGGAAAGCTGAAGCTGTTTGATATTAAACACGAAAATGATTAGGATAGTGGCACATAAACATGTAATAAATATTATACTTTAGTAGTATAATCCATATTTTGATAGATCAAGTTATATAGTTGTATCAAACCACCCTTGGAAATAGATGATGTCTGTTTTTAATCGTGCTATTTCAGTGGATGCACATACATACATGATTAAATACTTATAATTGATTTATTGCATATGGAAGTAGTTTGGAATACCTTTGTAGAATATGTTGAACAAAACACTAGAAAATTATGTAATTAACTATATATTCCTTACATGACATGAGGCAATCTAATACATGCATTTTCTGTGGTCAAATTGAAGCAATATCAGTTAATTTTAATATAGCGAAAGCCAAACAGTTACCAAACATATAGGCTTAACTTGAATAGATCGAATGGGTTTTGTATGCTTAAACTCCATCAGAGGCGGAGATGACCTCAATTTTTTTAGCATCTGTACTAGTTCATGTAATATGAAACTTCAATTGCCGGTATAATGATTTACGTGTACTTCACAATTTATTATGGATATTCTAAATGAAGGTTATAAATTAGTTTTTTCACCTTCTTCCTTATATATCTTTTTTAAGAGCTTAGATTTGGATACAATTTGGATAACATCTAACCTCAGTTCGATATAATTTGTAACTATCTCAAACAATTTGGATAACATCCAATCTCGGTTATGTTTGGAATATTTTGATATAAAAAAGTTTAATAGGACGATAAACATTACCTTGATCTTTCATCAAAAAATTTCTCCTCATTTAACTAACTATATCCTATATTTAAATGCATATAGTATGATGTATAACACAATTTTATGTGATAATGATAATGTTATTCAATAATTTTGTTTCATTGAAATTGAAATTCATTGCTCTTTAAGTGATAACAGGCAAAGAGGTGAAAATTTGCAGGTGTAGTCAGCAGCCGAGGATTCAAAATTTGTTCCTTTGACTTCAGAAGAACCTGTGTTTGGTTCAGTCCTCCTGTAAGTTTTTACCTTTTATTCATCACGATCATCTATATGTATATTTAAGGCCCAAAATTTAAAAATAAAAATAAAAATAAAAATATGGTTTACTGGGAGTCTGGGACCAAAGATTATGACATGCATACAGACTAATGGATCTAAGCATGCAATCCGAAGTCCGTATGAGTGAGCGTTCACTACAAGAAACGGAAGGCATAGCAACGGCAAATAGCCGTTGGCGGCCGTTGCTAGCCGTTGCCAGCCGTTGCTATTAAGCACGTTGCTACTTGTTCCAGCAACGGCAATAGCAACGGCTCCGTTACCAATTTAGCAATGGGTGGCGACGACCAGTTGTCCACGTGGCAACAGTTGGTTACAATCCTGGTCGTCACGTGGTGTCGCGAGCCGTTGCAAGCCTGGAACCAGATAGCCGTTGCTAGCCGTTGTCAGCCGTTGCTAGCTAGCCGTTGCGAGCCGTTGCAAACCTGGAACTTTTTTGTTTTCCAACAGTCAGCTTTCACTCTTCCAACCTTTGTCGTCGCAAACCATTCCACATCACAATAATCACTTCCAATCCATTGTATATATTCCATTCCAACCATCATATAACCAAATACATCGCAAATAATCCAATAAAACACATATATATCAATAATCACGCAACTATATAATCAACTAACACAAATCCATACATCTCAAATCCATCACACATAATATCCATCACCAACACCATAGGTACACAAAACACCAAACAAACTACCAAGTCCACCAACCAACATAAGTACACAAGTCCAACAAATATCCATTAAAACCACAATCTTGCCCAAAAAAATAATCATCAACAAAACATACCTACTCATCATCATCAGCAGCATCATCATCACCACCACCACCACCACAAGACCCTGGCATGGTCCCATGCTCTAAAACGAATGCGGCAATATGCTCATCTATCTGCTGAGACAAAAAAGCTCTGTCACCAATCATTTATCTCGTCCAGCTGTCGTTGCATCTGGGCTATCGCCTCTTCGGCCATAGATTTCTTGTAAGCCCTCTGGAAGTTAAGAGCCTGTAAAACGATCAAACAAACTAGTTCTAATTCACGCTCGCAACGGCTATATTAAATTCAAATATAAGTTATTAAAACAGTTTACCTCCTGATTGCCATATTCATAACGCCTATTGCGAGAAGGCGGATCAATAATTCTATCCCATATTTGATTGGACTCTTGAAGCGTAATATCCACCCGTCCAGTTCTTTGCGCCATCGCTGCCCGCTCCGCTTCATATCTACCCTGCAATTACGAATACAAATTTGACTTGATATATAGCTATACAATTTACTTATACACTACTAAAGGAATGTGAAACGTTGTCATTGCGAATAAACATATTTACCATAACAGATTCAGTCTACGCATCTGTCCACTCATAGGTGACATTCCCATCATCATCGGTCTGCTCCACCGCATGAGTGACTCTTAAAACCTCGACCATTGTAGGCTCCTGTCCGGTTCTTGAATGCTGAAATTATACGTGAACAAAAAACATTACTAATATGATTAAATAATATTACAGTTTATAAACTCAAATTACAAATTTACCAATTCCCTCCGCCATTGTTGGAATGACTTGGACCCACCGCGGTGTAACGAATGATTTTTATTTTTGTTCGCACTATTTCGCTTTGCTATTTCCTGTTAATTTAAATACACGGTTAATTAAATTAATAATGCAACTAACATACATAATTTAAACAAATAATACTAACAATACAGCAATACATAACTTACTTTGACAGCTTCACTTTCCCAGTGGGTGACAAATGCAGCCCAAACATCATTACCCATCCAACTGGGTTTTTTTCCGCTTAGCTTGGCCTTCTAAAGAGTCTCCCTGTAATTTTTCCGCATCCTCTTATTCCAATGATTGAAGAAGACAGTCTTATCTTCCGGGCGGACACGTATTGCAGCCTGCTTATTGAAAATAATTTGAATTATATACAGTATACTAATTTTAAATTGAAATATAAAATTTTACTTACCATCAAATCAGCAACTATAGCATTCTTCACTTCGCCTGGGATGTCGTCCCAATAAGACCAACAACCAGACAGCCTACTCTTATAGGATCGCTTTGAAACTTGAAGAATGTAATCCGCCGGCTCTATTTCGAAACCCCTGTATAAATGTTGATGTATATAATTAATATATTTTAAATAATATAATTGAAATTAATTAGATACTTACCCAACACTCTTGGGAACTATCTCTATCTCACGGCGTAAGTCCGGAGCTGTACCGCTGGGACCTGCGCCATGAGAAGACGAAGGAGAAGGCTGAGATGTACTGCGCCTTCTGTGAGACATATCTTCCACAAACATAATCATATCATATAATGAAAAGAAAACAAATTATTATTACAACACATGTTCCATTAATCATCATAATCATTCTTTGTAATTACATAGCTCAGAATAATGCAGAACATAATCATTATTATTATTACACATCTTTGAATAACGAATAGGTCAAAATAAAACAGAATGATAATACATAACAAAATCATTATTATTACATAGCTCAGAATAATACAGAACGCGTTCATCATTCTTAATACTTTACTCAAAATAAAGCATCATATATGCATACATTAAAAAAACAGTGTAATGTATCAGTCTTCCTCGTTTTCTGATTCAGACTCGGTCTCGTACTCTATATCGTTTTCTTCGATACTTTCAAATGCATCTATTAAAACATTCGCTTCATCATTCAACGATCCTACGTCAACATCGTCAGTTATTATTATTTCAGTATTTGGCTCCAGATCTGCTTGATACGCTGCTTCATCTGGAATATTATTTCCATCAAATGTAAATCTTGCCTTTGTTTTAATAACAGCCCACCAATCTGCTTTATCTTTTTTTAAGGATGGATACGGAGAAAAATAAACTTGTAATGCTTGCTTAGCTAATATGAAAGGAGCATACTTATAGTAATGCGAGGTATGCTTTATTTCAATGAGCTTGTAATCTTTGTGCACGTTAATTCCAGAACCAGGTTTATTGCTAAACCAATTGCATTTAAATAAAAAAACTTTCTCTACAGGTTGTATATAATATGTCAACTCTAAAACCTGTGTTAAGACGCCGTAAAAATCTTTTATATGCTCCTCTGGACCATCACTGCCTTTAACAAATACACCATTGTTATATGTCAATTTTTCAGCCCCGTAATCTTTGGTGTTGAATTTAAATCCATTGACGAAGAATATTGGATAAGTCTTCACATTTCTTTTTGGTCCGATAGCAATATGTCATAATCCTTCGTCAACAACAGAGTTTTTTGGATCATATACGTATTTTGAAAACCATTTAGCAAAATCTTTACTGAGATCGCCAGATGGATGTTGTAATTCGTATATACTGCAAAAATGTATTATTCCCAACAAAATTAATATATATATATACGTATAATTAAATTGTACATGAATTTAGTACTACCTGACAAATGGTGCAACTTCAACACAATTTAAAAGAACATATGTGTGTGCTATATGGAAATCTTTATCGTCTAACCATATTTCCACACATTTCCCAACCGGTCGGCCTTGTTATCTAAAAATAGATAACATTGTTTGAGAAGAAATCATGTTCAACAGTTTCATCATTACGGGGAATACTGACAAACGATAAGTTCACATCGTTACTAAAGTAATGCGAGAAAAAAAATGAAGATTCTTCTTCCAGATATGCTTTGCAAATTGAACCTTCTACTCGTGCTTTTTGTCTAATTTTCTTCTTCAAATGATTCAAGTACCTATAACAAAATTAATTTAATTTCTGTTTTGGTATATAAATCTAAATTTTAAGCAAACTTCATATTGCGGATATTCAAAATTACCTCTCAAATGGATACATCCATCCATACTGCACAGGACCTCGAAGAAGTGCTTCGGATGGTAGTTGAACAGGTAAATGCTCCATTACATTAAAGAAACCTGGCGGAAATATTTTTTCCAATTTGCAGAGCAGTATAGGGATTTCTACTTCAAGTTTACGTATGCGATCTACCTTTAACGTCGTCGAACAAAGTTGTTTATAAACCATACTTAATTCTATTATAACACTCCATACTTTGCCAGGCAACAGTTCTTTCAAAAGCACAGGGAAAAAATATTCCATCATTATATGGCAATCGTGACTTTTCATCCCACTCAATTTACTGTTTTTAAAGTCAACAAATCTACGGAGGTTAGAAGAAATCCCATCAGGACATCTTACTCCTTCCACCCACTTTAGCATGAGTTTTACTTGATTGTTATCTAGCTCATAGCATGCTCTGGGTTTTTTTGTATCTTCGTACAAATGAAGTTCGGGCCGCTTACAAAAGTGTAATATATCACATCTCGAATTCACATCGTCCTTAGTTTTCTTCTTTACATTCAAAATTGTATTAAACACGTTATTGAACACTTTTTTTTCATTGTGCATAACGTCAATATTATGTCGGAGTAGCAGATCTTTCCAGTAAGGTAACTCCCAAAATATAATTTGTTTGCACCAGTTATGAATGTCTGATTTACCTGGAATTTAAACTTGTACCCCAGTTTCATGTATCTTTGGATAGTCTTTTACGATTTCATATATCTCTTCACCTGACCAAACCTTCGGTGGTAGCATACTCTCTTCTCTGTTTGCTTTAAAGTTCTTTTTATCTGTTCTAAATTTATGATTAACATGTAGAAAACATCGATGACGGTCAAACCAAGAAATTTTCTTTCCATACTTTAATGAAAATGCTCATGTTTCATTCATGCAATGAGGACAAGCTAGACATCCAGCCGTGCTCCAACCTGAAAGCATCCCATACGTAGGAAAATCACTAATAGTCCATAATAAAGAAGCGAACATACGAAAATTCTTTTTTCTTGAAATGTCGTATGTTTCAACTCCTTCATGCCACAGTGTTTTCAATTCTTCGATCAATGGTTGTAGATAAACGTCAATTCCCTGTGTCGGATCATCGGGACCGGGGACGACAATCGTTAGAAACATATACGGAGTTTTCATACACATCCATGGAGGTAAATTATAAGGAGTTACAATAATAGGCCATGATGAGTATTTACTACCAAACTGAGAGAATGGTGAAAATCCATCTGTACATAAACCGAGTCTGACATTACGGCTCTCTGCAGCAAACGCAGGATAAGTCGTATCGAAATGTTTCCATGCTTCTCCATCAAATGGATGTATCAAAGTTCCTTCTTCTGGTGTTCTAACACTGTGCCATCGCATATGACATGCCGTAGCAGAAGATGCATATAACCTTTGAAGTTTAGGAGTGATAGGTAAATAATGCATTCTCTTGTATGGAACTTCTTTTCCTTTTTTTTCTCGGTTTGAATCTTTCCTCGTTACATATTCTGCATTTTCTAAGGTCAACGTCATCTTTCCAATACAACATACAACCTTTTATACATGTATCTATCTTTTGGTATGGCAATCCAAAAGCAAACATAAGTTTTTTCACTTTATAATGACTATCGCACATCAAATTATTGGGTGGCATGTGTCGTTTTGCAGCTTGTACAACTGCTGTAAATCCAGCTTCTGTAAGGTTGAATTTTGATTTCATAGTGATGTATTCGGCGGTTTCGGATAATTCGGTTCCGCTTTTACAACCATCCCACAAGGGCCTCTTAGCAGAATCCAATAAATCATAAAAAAATTTAGCTTGCGCGGTCGGTTCTTCTTCAACGTTATCATTGTCATCATCGCCCTGATCAATGGTAGGAAATATCGACCGTGCTGCATCTTGCACCATATTTTCTATTGGATTCGTCATAATATTATCGTCCTCTAACACTACAGGATTAGGTGTACGTTCAACAAGTTCTCCATGACGATCCCATAAGTAATAATTCGGCACAAAACCAAATTTATACAGATGTACTTCTATCAAATCTGATTTCCAATGCTTTAAATGTTGCACTTACTACATGGACAACGAATTTCATTGTTATTCCGATTATTAGATTTAGCGAATCTAATAAATTCATGTACACCGTTACAGAAATGTTCCTTTATTGATCCTTTCATACCAGTTCGGACTTCATACATCCAACTACGATCGAGAAAATAATCGAACAGTTTTCCTGATTTGATAAAATATGTTAGAAGATTCAAGTAAACACTTCACTTCGTATTACAGTATTTTACGATTGATTTATAATTTGTCATTAAATCAACTATTTAACAATTGAAAAACATTCTATAATTCATTGACGGCCGGTCATCCTACTTCCCATTACAAACACAATATCGTAATTACATTTTATAAATCATTTCAGGTTAAACGATTCAACAAAATTTCGGCAGCACTTCCCTGTATTCCCTGTATCGTACACAAAATGCGTGTACACAGGGAACAAAAAGGAAGTGCCACCAAAATTTTGTAAACCGTTTAAACTGAAATGATTTACATAATGTGATTACTTTATTGTGTTTGTAACTTGTCCAAATACTAGGACAAATCCAACAAATATTGTATCAGATGAATATAAATGTCCGTTCTTGGAAAAAACGAATATCCATATAACGATCATATACAACACTTGTCAGACGGGGCCAAAATATCTCTAAGGGATTTACATAAATAAAACATATTTTCTAATTATTCTTATAACAACTACAAAATATTCTATAGTTAATTAATTCATTATATTTATTAACTAAATTTTAAAACGTGTTTTAACTTTCACTGAATAATTAGCTCATTGTTATTACGCTCATTTCAAAATTTTATAATTCATTCAACGAATTATATTTATTTTAAACTACGATAACACTTATAATTAGCACTTCTGAATTAAATTATCGTCAACTGTACCAATCTATCAAGATATGTATTAATTACTATACAATTAACTTTGGCGTAAACTATACACATTATTTTAAATAAAAACAAATATTGTCATAAACTTAAATATCAACAAGCATGTTCATCAATAATATACACTAATTTTAAAATCAAACCACCAATCAAAATCAACTAATACAAATATTACCACAACTAATACGCGTTAATCATCATTTGCAACATAATCATAAACTAATTTAACTTTCACCTAACTTAAAACACTATAATCATCACCCAGTATCACTATAATCATCACCCAATATCACTATGATCAACTAATACAATTATTTTCGAAATTAGGGTCTTCCAATTAATCCTAAATTAAACCTAAATCAAAGCCGAATCAAGTTTAGAGAAATACCAGCGAGTTTTGGAGGTGTTTGAGCGACATGGAGGCAACGAGCGACGACTGGAGTTGGAGAGGGGGCGGATTGTGACGGGGAGGAGGGTTTTGGGAGACGTCGTTTTTGGTGGGAAATGAGAATCTGTTCGCGGGTTGCAGGTTATATTCGTGATATGCAACGGCTAGCAACGGCTGCATTTTTTAGCCGTTGCCAGCCGTTGCAACGATCCGATACAAAATGGGACCGTTTCTTGTAGTGGTTCAAGCAAAAAATGAATGACCTAGTCTCTTCTTGTATCCACGATTCACATACTTTCAAACTAAGTCCATGAAATTTGTTTACATTCATAATTTACATTATGTGTTGGCAGTTTTATGTCAATCCATTTCCTTCTTCGTGTGGCTTTATTAACTGGTTAAAGATTATCGCATGCATACGGACTAATGGATCAATGCATGTAGTCCGAAGTCCATGTGAGTGATCGTTCAAGCAAAAAATGAATGACCTAGTCCCTACTTGCACTCATGATTCACATACTTTCAAACTAAGTCGGGCCTGAAATTAGTTTTCATTTATAATTTACATTATGCATTAGCAGTTGCATTTCAATCCATTTCCTTCGTAGTGTGGCTTTGTTGACTAGTTTATTCATATATTAGGCTTTATTAGTAATGTGATTTGAAGCAGATGAGACATATAATGTACTTAATGTTTCTTAATGCAAAGCAATATCTTACAAGTTGGATGTATGTCTGCAAGCTTCTTTGGTTTTGCAAGTAACTTTTTATATTTGTGTCAAAAGGCATGGTTTAATTCTTTCAACTTGGACATGTTTGCACGAGGTATAAAGTATACTACTTCATTGTTGATCACTTTTGCATGAAATTCTATTTGAAATTGCATCATTTTGTTGACACAGGTATGGGTATTCTTGAAGGAATATCTATTAGTGCTTACCAATTAAAGGTTGAGGTTTTAGATTACGGTGTATTTATAATGAAAATTTGTTAACCACCTTGGACTTGGGTAAGAGAGATCCATCTCTTTCAACATCAATGACAACAATTTTTTCTGTTGCATCTGAAACCTATATTTCTACATACATGTCAGCGACAAAAAAAAAATCATTTTTGCATGTTTTTGGTTGAATAAAAAATTCTTTACATATAAACAGTCGGTAATAAGTTAATAATGGCCATTGCATCTTAGGCTTTTAAGGGGCCAGTAAAAGTAATTTCCTATAGTAACAAAAAATATAAAGGAGCAAGTCAAAACCCTCAGTTGTGGAAACATATTTGGACATCTTATTCGAAGATGCTTACTTCAGCCCAAAAATTAATTTACTAACTTCAACACAGTATGGTCCCGGCGGGGCTCCAACCCGTGACCTTCGGCTCATAAGACCAATGCTCTAACCAACTGAGCTACGGGACCGAGTGGTCTATTTTTTCAGTGATTTATGTTTTTTTTAAATTATGTTCATGCGTAAATATCCCACACTGTGTTGCTTGAATGGGTACTAATTTGAATTCAGATCCTCGTGAAAAAAATAACAATAATAAATTCATAGGTAAGAAATAAATTGGAAAATAAAATAGAAATAAAAATAGGTTATTCAGACACATAAACAGTTTAAAAATATTGGGTCTTTAGGAAAATCTATTTTCTTTTGCGAATTTAAATAAACTCTACCAGTGAATGTTTTATGTATGCCTTTTTTTTAAATATCCAAGTGAATTGATTTTTTTTTTGTAAACCATTGAGGGAATGTGTCTATTTGAGCTATATGTCTTTTATCCATTTAGAAGTCTCAATAACTAAAGCTCTAACCAATTGAGTTAAGAGATCTTTATTTGATGCAATTATGTTTCCCTTTTGTCTCATACAACCCTAATTTTCTTTTGTCAGCTTGTGAAAAATGGAAAAAATATTATGATTTGGGCTAGGTTTTCTTTTCTGCTAAATTGGCTGGGATTATTATCTAGACCTGGTATTATAGTTTTTTTGTTATATTATAATGTTGGGTAGGGTTTTAAAATGGGCTAGATTATGTAATTAACTAATTTGGATAAGTCATGTTTACTAATTGACCATAACTAATTATATTATGCTATATATGCAATTTGGATTGCAGTTGATATTACTCATATATTGTCACACCCGTTCTCAATCAAGAAGAAATCATCATTAATCACCTATCAAAAAAGGCGGCCGTTGATCACTAATCATGGAAGATAAAGCAGTAGGCTATTGATCTGATCACATCTGCAAACAAAAAACTATGGTACTCCCTGATACTCGCTAGGGAAAAGCGGTGCAATATGAAGTTGGTACTTGTGTAATCTGCACAAAAGAGGAATTATCCAAAAGTGATACACAGAGTATCTCAAAAAGACAACTGTCTAACCATCTACTAAGGAGTAACTTTTTTTAACCGCTTTGATAACCAAACTTTGCTCGTAAATTCTATGGAAGTTATGCATCTACCAAACACATGCTCTGGGTATTTGTTACAGGGTTATCGGTTTAAGAGTTCGAACTCGTGACCTTTGATCTCATAGTCCTAACCATCAACCTACTGCTCCAACTATGTTGGCTAACATAGATTACAAGCACCTAATAACTCGTAACTTATGAGCATGTGCAATAACAAGCCATACTAACCAACCACCTAATAACATAGATTACAAGCACAAATATCACTCATCTAGTGGAGTCGTGCCAATCCCAAAAGAATTTATCCAAAATTTGATTTTCCGCTATTAGTAAGACATAATCCGCCTTAAATTGTATTATCCCGCCTTTAACTTCAGCAATCCGCATCTCACATCTCGATGACAACTTGAACGAAAGACGTGGCAGCATCTGAAGGTAGATGCCAAACTCATGGAATGATGTCACTAATTCACATGCTTTTAGGCTTTCTATAAATAGAGGAAGCATCGTAGCAAATAAGGTGGATTTTTGAGAGGGATAAAAAAACTTAAAAAGGTAACAACAATGTCAGAACCATTTCACTCAGTTTCTGCACTTATAGTTTTCAATATAATAGTGAATGGTTGCCATATGGGCGTTAGATTCCTTAACATACAAACTTCATAAATGTTAAATTTTGGTGATACAAAATAGCAAACAGAAGAAAACAAATATGCAAGAAGAAAAGTAATCACGTTTGTTCATTATCAAAATGAATAAATTATTGGATCGCATTTGCATGAGATGACAAGAAAATAAATGCATGCGCAAGTTATGAAATAAAATATACTCAAAAGGATATGCATATTATTTGTTTCTCAGCAATCGCATTGTTTTGAGATTATTGTAACGACCCAGAATTTTTATTAATTAAAATTTTAATATTTAATTAATTTTAAATATTAATAAGTGAATTTATAAGTCGAATAAATTTTATTTTGAATAATTGGATTTAATTGGATAATTAAATCGATAATTTAATATGTGAAATTATGGAAATAATTGAAAATTGGGTTAAATATGATTGTAAATGATTTGTAAAATTTTATTTTATCATATTGAAGTCAGAATGATATTTTAGAACTTTTAAAATCGAATTAAAAGTTAATTTGTAAAAATTGAATATTTTAATATTATAATCGACTAGTGAAAATAGTCAATTTTTGAACAGTCTCAGAATTGGACGAAACCAGTTTCATTGGATCCATAATAGTTAGTTATTACCGGATTTCAATTTTTGTGTCAATCGGAGCTATTGTTTGATCGTGGCAGCTCGAAACGCATCGAATTATTTTTAATTTTAATTTGGCGAGTTAAAATAGCCATTTTTCAAAAAGTCTCGGATTTCGACGAAACCAGTTTCATCGGATCCGTAATGTGATATTATTGTAAGGTTTCAAATTTCGTGTCAATTGGATTTACCGTTTGTCCTGTACAAATTAAAACGCCTAGAAAATCGTTTAAATCGGTTTAATTTAAATTGAACGTTTGTAGCCATAACTCGCACAGATGTCCGAATTAGCTTCCGAAACCTGTTCCATTGTGTCTGTAACGCGGGATAAACCCTAGGAACGTCAGTTTCGGCGCGTAAATCGGAGTTTGGAAAATCGGAATGAATAGTGTTCGATTTTTTTCCTATAAATAGCCCCCCTCTCAAAAATTATAAAAAAAAAGAATAAAACCCTAATCTAAACGTTGCAGCCGCCACCCTATTTTCCATGGCCAGAATTGTCTCCCCTTCCTCCTCAAAAATCTTTCGATCCAAGCATCGATTGAAGAATCTTTCAACTACAAAATTGAAGAGTGAGATGAGAGCTTCAAGTTGAACGGCTGTGATGGGTTTTCGTTGAGTAGATCGACGGCAAAATTGGGTTAAAAGTCGCGAGTTCGGCCTCGAACTGTGTGCTACAGGGACAACCGAGCTTCTCATGCTTATGGCCGAAGATAGAGCTCGTGACGAGCTTCGACGTGGTGGCGACGTGATGAAGTTTCATCGAGTATAAATGGTGAAAATTTAAACCCTAGAATCGAAGTATGGGTTCGGTTTGTGCGTGAAGGTTACTGGAGATGTTGCGTATGAGGAAGGAGATGAAGTTGAGGGCCGTGATTTGCAGGGGTGTGATCGTGTGGCTAGGATTGATGAAGGTTATAAATTATAAAAGAAATTGGAAATTAGTTAATTATGAAATCGTTTAAACTTTAAACTGCCATAACTTTTTCATACGAGGTTGAAAACGCGCGAAACCAGTTGCGTTGGAATCGTATGGACGAGCACTACGTGATGGAATTGGATTGGAGTCGTTTGGAGGTAGTGAGAATTTTGGGTAAAATTAAACGTCCGTTTAATTTTATTCGAAATAAATCGCTAAAACGAATTGAAATCAAGGTGAGAACTTCTCACTCAATCGAATCGGTTTCGATTTTATTTTAAATAGTTAGATTTAAAATATTTGAATGCATGTTTGAATGATGATTGTTATCTATTGATTGTTAAAATAGACATTATGCGCCGTTAGTAAGCGGATGTTATTTAATAAAAACATATACCGCGAATATTTCATAAACAGTGAAATTGGTATTATATATAATAGCAATATATATATATATTGGCATATGTATATATTGGAGTTATTGATTTCCTGCAATTTTTGTTTAGTGGATGAGACCCTATTGCGCCGTCTATTAAGCGGATAATATTTAATAAAAACATATACCGCGATAATTTCGTACTGGAGCGAAATTGGTATTGTGCTAATGTTTGTGGATGCAGGAAAACAGGTTGGAGGGATCCAACAGGATTCCTCAACTATTTTTATTTGATTTCAGATATTTTGATATTTGATGGATTATCATATCGATATATGATATCGTTGTTGTCGTGAGTGACTATTTGGTATGTAGCATCATTGGACCAAATTTTGAAACTTTAAAATGATTTTTAAAGTGATTTTTGAAAAGTATACGTTTTATAAAATATTTTTGGAATTGATCCACTTTAAATAAATAAACGTTATAATTTTTTAAAGTTATAAAAATTATGATTTTTTAGAAATATAGTTAAAAACTGATTTTTGAGAATATGATGCTAATGATTTTATAAAATAGTTTAATCGGGATTTTAGAATTTATTGTGAAAAGTTTAAATATAGGATTTATAAAATTTAATTATTTTATGAATCAAAATGGTGAAATAATAAAGGAGATTAAAGACGTTTTAAAGAATAATATAAATTGATTTATATTAAGAGATTTATAAATGGATATTTATAAATTGAAATATTGACATTATAAAACAAGTTTTTATAAGTGTTTGAATGAAGTGAAAATAGATTGCATAAGTGAATGGAATTTAGAGAATTATAAACGGTGAAGTTATAAATGGAATTTTATAAGCAGTAGTTTTATAAAATTTATAAAGTCATTAAAAGATTGGTTTTGGATAAATAATCGAATCTTATAAGTTATAAGGTTTATAATTATGAAGTTCAAAGGAATGATTTTTCAAACAAATAAATTATAAGTAAAATTATAATATGAACCTTTAGTTTATAATTTGGGGAAGTTTAAAAGAACGATTTTGTAAATAATCGTTTTATAAGCATTTAACTTATAATGTGAACTTTTGATTTATAATTGAGTTATAAATCGAATAGGTTACTAAAGGAAATTTATAAAGGAAGTTGTTATAAAACAAATAGAAATAGAATTTATAAACGTTGTTTTATAAAATTCGCAATGACTTATTTTAATAAGTAAATTGTTGAAACCTATTAATGGAGTTATATTCACATTTTTGATTGTGAATAATCCTTTAAAATGAAATGTATAGGAGGATGAAATGTGTTAACGTAGTATATTCACGTTTTTGAATAGTGAATAATATGTTAAAGAAAATGTTTGAATGTGGTGTTTTAAATAGAATTAAAATGATCTAACGATGTTTTAAATGCATTAAGATTTGAAACCATAGATTTCGACATTTATTGTTGAAATAGATGTTTTCGAGAAATAAAAGGAAATGGTGGACTATAACACTATTGTTATAGTAAATGATTTCCGAAAGGAAATGTTTTGTATAGTATTGGGATTTATATATCTATTTTAATTTCGAATCCCTATACTAGTGATTTTGGGTTGTCGTAACGATGTTTTACGCAACATCCGTATGGCCCAAATAAATATGTTTAAGAGAATGACTTCCTTAAAGAATGAAATATATACTTAATTTCGATTGAAGTATATTGAATATTTTCTAAGTGTTGAAAATAAATAAAATTTGTGAATTACTTATGAATAAGTAAGTATGGAAATGTTTTCCAATATAAAGTGAATATTTTGAGAATTTATCTTTTTGAAGATAAATTGAAATGAATAATTGAAGTCATATATTCATGAATATTTTAGAATGAAAATTCACTATAGAATTTATGAATAGAAAGTGGAATTTGTTTAAAAATAAATGTTGATTTATTTTTGAAGTATTGGAAATAATATATCTTGTAAAGATATTTTTGGAAAATAAATAATTTGGAAAATTATTTGGAATCTGGTGATGTGTGCATATCCATTGATAGTTCAATAATCGACTATCAATATTTCCCTTTGAATGGGTATTTGATGTGATTTGTTTGAATGTGAATGCCACACTTATTTTTGAATAAGCGCTCACTATTCGGGTTAACCGGGAAAGGACCATGGGGTCGTATAACCCATTCCGAATATGTGATACGTCGTTATGATAGCATTGAAGATCGGTGTCGAAGACCCGGTATTTGCGAGAGCGATAGGATGACCTGTCGATTGTCTCTGCACTGAGTTGCAACGGTATAGAGACTCCCTAAGTGATGGGAAATCCGATCAGGATTGTGAATATCCGGATTGCAAGGACTTCTTTGTAAGTGCCTTCGGTTTTGTTCGAGCCCGGAACAGACTTGTTTGGATTGTATGTCTGACGTTACAAATTGAGATATAAAGTAGATTTCTTTCAAATATATTTCTGTTGGTAGCGGAGAATTTATTCTTTTAGCTTAACACCCTTCTCTGAGACGTACAAGCTCAGAGGTTATGTAGTTGAAGGTTATCGACGATATATTCCCAATTTGGTAATGTGACATGCTGAGTGTTGCTGTAAATGATCGTTGTGTTGATTATTTGTGATAGGATCGTTTATTTGATCGTCTATCCTGGTGATCATTTCTATGATCATTTGTTGACCCAAAGCATGGCTTTTGAATAAAGTATGTTTTTGTGGACGTGACTTCGTCGAGCCTCACACCCCGTGAATGGTCAAAACAGGAAAGAAGCAGCAAGGTTATGAGGGGTAGCGCCCTTTAGGATATGTGCATTTCCTTCTGGAAAAGGGTGGTATCATGGTATGGAGCCCAGATACTTACTCATGTTGAAAACACTTTGTTATGATTGTGTGAATTGATTACGAGCGCTCGGTGAAAAGGTCCCAAAGGACCGGGGGATGGCATATTCGGTCAGTTGTTACTCAGTTAGGGGTAACCCGACCTTGTGTTGGTAGAGATCCGGTTTGGTTCTCGGGGATGTCCATCCAGAGGCATTCTCATGTGGCAATGGGAAGTTCCTTGGCCTGATCATTCGTTGGAAATCTAAAGAAACAATACGTGACTTGTACGGTATTAGTTGTAGAACCTATCATTCACTTATGGTGGCGCCCCACTGTTTGGATGGTAGCTATAGTAGGCATAGTTCGGAATGTCTATGTTGGCTAAGATTTATATTCTACTTTCGAAATGAATTTTTTTCTCTACACTATGCACTAGTAATAATATAAAATGATCTTTTTAATGCGTATCAAGCATCTTTGACTATCATAAGGAGAAATCTCCTCCGATTCTGCGTTTGCATGTGTGTGTGTGCGGGAGGCTTTATGGTAGTCTCATTTTTAAAAGCATTGCGAATTGAATTTAAAAATATCTCTCTATTTTGATTTTTAAAGATAAATAAACTGTTTTGAGTTCTCACACCAGTCACATGACTGACTCGGAGTTTATTGTTTTCCTTCCTAAACTCTGGGTGCCCACCAATTATCACACGGGCAGTCAAGAGTTAGGTTTATCAGGATATTCTGGATATTCTGGAGTTGCTGGAAGCAAGCTGGATGGCATGACGTATTACTAGTTATATAGTGTTTCTTTTTCCGCTGCACTGTTTGTTGTTGTATGATGTTGTATGCTCTGATGTAATGAAATGTAATGTACAAAATGTAATAACTGATATAGTTCTTTGTTTTAAGATTATTCATTTATGTATTATATGTTGTTCCGCTGCGAATTGTGAGATTCTGTTATTGTTCTGCTGTTTTCTATTCCGTTCTATTTTCTGTTTTCGTTCCTCTATATTTTCTATCTTCTTATCTCTTCTTCTTTGTCTTTCTTTTTCTTAAACCATAACATTTCGGGTTTCCGGCCTTCGATTTCTCGGCAGTCGATAAAGTGAGTATCGATGTTGAATTTTCGAAAATCGAAAATTTTTGGGACGTTACATTTGGTATCAGAGCATATGGTTAAGCGACAACCATGGTTCTGTTGGGTATTACTCATTAGAGATAGAGTCAGTAGTACTCTAGAATGAGTTTGAGTGTAATAATAGCTATGAGAGCGTATTTGTTAGTGAATATATAAAATTGTTTTATATTGTGATGATTGCTTTGTTGAGTGGTATATGGATTCTGGTTAATACGAGTAATTAACGTTGTTGATAGGGATCTCTAAACACTTGTACAGAACAATTCGACATAATATTGTTTTAAATTGGGTAAATGAAATAATTTTACCTTGATTATATTTTTATATATAAAGGAATAATTTTTCAGAATTATTAAAGTGTATATAAGTTGATTGTTTAGTTGTTTGAATAATCTAAATAAAAGAATAATTGTATAAGCAAAATAATTATAAGAATTGAATTATAATTAAAGTAATTTACAATTGTGAAATAAACTTATATATATAACAAGTGAAACTATATGAATATATGTATGAATATGAGTTGTAAATATAAAAATGAATTTAAAGTTAAATGGAATATAACTTAAGAGATGTTGAATGAAGTTGATATTAGTATCAAAGTAAATTAATAAAGTTAAGTGATAAATATGAACTTAAGTTATATAAATGAAATTCAACTTTTGTAATTGAATTGAATGAATGGATTAAATTGAAAACCAATTCATGAAATATTATGAGAATATAAATGAATATTTATTGGTTATGGATGTTAGTTGGTTGATGGTTGAATATATATTGCCTTTATTGTTGTTGCTAAGTTGATATATATAGTTATTATGTTGCTATATGTTGTATATCGATACCATTGTCATATATGCATGATTCTCATGTTGTTTGTTGAGTGTTTAGTAGGTGCGGATCGCATTTGCTTCGCATTTGGAGCTCGCTTTCGCGCTATATTAGCCGTATATGCTTGCTAATAAAATATAAGGTACATATCTCGGATTACATATCGTACTTTTATACTTTTTTCCCTTCGGGATGCCTCATTACTTAATGAGATGTATATTTGTGATATATATATACTGTCATTTTTTTTTCAGATCGAGCCGCGCAAAGGAGACTATGGCGAATTTTTCCGGAAATTTAAGGCGTTAGAAAAAAATTTGAGGAAAATTGGAAAATTTTGAAAACTATAACTTTGATTTGGAATTAAAGTCAAACAATAGTAGTTGTTTTTGAAAAGATAACTAAGTATGATTTGAAAACTTAGTAAAGTTATTACAAGAAGTTTAAACTATGAATTTTGGGAAAATTAATAGATTCTGTAACTTTTCTTACTTGATAATTTCGAGGACGAAATTCTTTTAAGGGGGGAAGATTGTAACAACCCAGAATTTTTATTAATTAAAATTTTAATATTTAATTAATTTTAAATATTAATAAGTGAATTTATAAGTCGAATAAATTTTATTTTGAATAATTGGATTTAATTGGATAATTAAACCGATAATTTAATATGTGAAATTATGGAAATAATTGAAAATTGGGTTAAATATGATTGTAAATGATTTGTAAAATTTTATTTTATCATATTGAAGTTAGAATGATATTTTAGAACTTTTAAAATCGAATTAAAAGTTAATTTGTAAAAATTGAATATTTTAATATTACAATCGACTAGTGAAAATAGTCAATTTTTGAATAGTCTCAGAATTGGACGAAACCAGTTTCATTGGATCCGTAATAGTTAGTTATTACCGGATTTCAATTTTTGTGTCAATCAGAGCTATCGTTTGATCGTGGCAGCTCGAAACGCATCGAATTATTTTTAATTTTAATTTGGCGAGTTAAAATAGCCATTTTTCAAAAAGTCTCGAATTTCGACGAAACCAGTTTCATCGGATCCGTAATATGATATTATTGTAAGGTTTCAAATTTCGTGTCAATTGGATTTACCGTTTGTCCTGTACAAATTAAAACGCCTAGAAAATCGTTTAAATCGGTTTAACTTAAATTGAACGTTTGTAGCCATAACTCGCACAGATGTCCGAATTAGCTTCCGAAACCTGTTCCATTGTGTCCGGAACGCGGGATAAACCCTAGGAACGTCAGTTTTGGCGCGTAAATCGGAGTTTGGAAAATCGGAATGAATAGTGTTCGATTTTTTTCCTATAAATAGCCCCTCTCTCACAAATTATATATAAAAAAAGAATAAAACCCTAATCTAAACGTTGCAGCCGCCACCCTATTTTCCACGGCCAGAATTGTCTCCCCTTCCTCCTCAAAAATCTTTCGATCCAAGCATCGATTGAAGAATCTTTCAACTACAAAATTGAAGAGTGAGATGAGAGCTTCAAGTTGAACGGCTGTGATGGGTTTTCGTTGAGTAGATCGACGGCAAAATTGGGTTAAAAGTCGCGAGTTCGGCCTCGAACTGCGTGCTACAGGGACAGCCGAGCTTCTCATGCTTATGGCCGAAGATAGAGCTCGTGACGAGCTTCGACGTGGTGGCGACGTGATGAAGTTTCATCGAGTATAAATGGTGAAAATTTAAACCCTAGAATCGAAGTATGGGTTCGTTTTGTGCGTGAAGGTTACTGGAGATGTTGCGTATAAGGAAGGAGATGAAGTTGAGGGCCGTGATTTGCAGGGGTGTGATCGTGTGGCTAGGATTGATGAAGGTTATAAATTATAAAAGAAATTGTAAATTAGTTAATTATGAAATCGTTTAAACTTTAAACTGCCATAACTTTTTCATACGAGGTTGAAAACGCGCGAAACTAGTTGCGTTGGAATCGTATGGACGAGCACTACGCGATGGAATTGGATTGGAGTTGTTTGGAGTTAGTGAGAATTTTGGGTAAATTTAACGTCCGTTTAATTTTATTCGAAATAAATCGCTAAAACGAATTGAAATCAAGGTGATAACTTCTCACTCAATCGAATCGGTTTCGATTTTATTTTAAATAGTTAGATTTAAAATATTTGAATGCATGTTTGAATGATGATTGTTATCTATTGATTGTTAAAATAGACATTATGCGCCGTTAGTAATCGGATGTTATTTAATAAAAACATATACCGCGAATATTTCATTAACAGTGAAATTGGTATTATATATAATAGCAATATATATATATATATTGGCATATGTATATATTAGAGTTATTGATTTCCCACAATTTTTGTTTAGCGGATGAGACCCTATTGCGCCGTCTATTAAGCGGATAATATTTAATAAAAACATATACCGCGATTATTTCGTACTGGAGCGAAATTGGTATTGTGCTAATGTTTGTGGATGCAGGAAAACAGGTTGGAGGGATCCAACAGGATTCCTCAACAGTTTTTATTTGATTTCAGATATTTTGATATTTGATGGATTATCATATCAATATATGATATCGTTGTTGTCGTGATTGACTATTTGGTATGTAGCATCATTGGACCAAATTTTGAAACTTTAAAATGATTTTTAAAGTGATTTTTGAAAAGTATACGTTTTATAAAATATTTTTGGAATTGATCCATTTTAAATAAATAAACGTTATAATTTTTAAAGTTATAAAAATTATGATTTTTGAGAAATATAGTTAAAAACTGATTTTTGAGAATATGATGCTAATGATTTTATAAAATAGTTTAATCGGGATTTTAGAATTTATTGTGAAAAGTTTAAATATAGGATTTATAAAATTTAATTATTTTATGAATCAAAATGGTGAAATAATAAAGGAGATTAAAGACGTTTTAAAGAATAATATAAATTGATTTATACTAAGAGATTTATAAATGGATATTTATAAATTGAAATATTGACATTATAAAACAAGTTTTTATAAGTGTTTGAATGAAGTGAAAATAGATTGCATAAGTGAATGGAATTTAGAGAATTATAAACGGTGAAGTTATAAATGGAATTTTATAAGCAGTAGTTTTATAAAATTTATAAAGTCATTAAAAGAATGGTTTTGGATAAATAATCGAATCTTATAAGTTATAAGGTTTATAATTATGAAGTTCAAAGGAACGATTTTTCAAACAAATAAATTATAAGTAAAATTATAATATGAACCTTTAGTTTATAATTTGGGGAAGTTTAAAAGAACGATTTTGTAAATAATCGTTTTATAAGCATTTAACTTATAATGTGAACTTTTGATTTATAATTGAGTTATAAATCGAATAGGTTACTAAAGGAAATTTATAAAGGAAGTAGTTATAAAACAAATAGAAATAGAATTTATAAACGTTGTTTTATAAAATTCGCAATGACTTATTTTAATAAGTAAACTGTTGAAACCTATTAATGGAGTTATATTCATATTTTTGACTGTGAATAATCCTTTAAAATGAAATGTATAGGAGGATGAAATGTGTTAACGTAGTATATTCACGTTTTTGAATAGTGAATAATATGTTAAAGAAAATGTTTGAATGTGGTGTTTTAAATAGAATTAAAACGATCTAATGATGTTTTAAATGCATTAAGATTTGAAACCATAGATTTCGACATTTATTGTTGAAATAGATGTTTTCGAGAAATAAAAGGAAATGGTGGACTATAACACTATTGTTATAGTAAATGATTTCCGAAAGGAAATGTTTTGTATAGTATTGGGATTTATATATCTATTTTAATTTCGAATCCCTATACTAGTGATTTTGGGTTGTCGTAACGATGTTTTACGCAACATCCGTTTTGGCCCAAATAAAATATGTTGAAGAGAATGACTTCCTTAAAGAATGAAATATATACTTAATTTCGATTGAAGTATATTGAATATTTTCTAAGTGTTGAAAATAAATAAAATTTGTGAATTACTTATGAATAAGTAAGTATGGAAATGTTTTCCAATATAAAGTGAATATTTTGAGAATTTATCTTTTTGAAGATAAATTGAAATGAATAATTGAAGTCATATATTCATGAATATTTTAGAATGAAAATTCACTATAGAATTTATGAATAGAAAGTGGAATTTGTTTAAAAATAAATGTTGATTTATTTTTGAAGTATTGGAAATAATATATCTTGTAAAGATATTTTTGGAAAATAAATAATTTGGAAAATTATTTGGAATCTGGTGATGTGTGCATATCCATTGATAGTTCAATAACCGACTATCAATATTTCCCTTTGAATGGGTATTTGATGTGATTTGTTTGAATGTGAATGCCACACTTATTTTTGAATAAGCGCTCACTATTCGGGTTAACCGGGAAAGGACCATGGGGTCGTATAACCCATTCTGAATATGTGATACGTCGTTATGATAGCATTGAAGATCGGTGTTGAAGACCCGGTATTTGCGAGAGCGATAGGATGACCTGTCGATTGTCTCTGCACTGAGTTGCAACGGTATAGAGACTCCCTAAGTGATGGAAAATCCGATCAGGATTGTGAATATCCGGATTGCAAGGACTTCTTTGTAAGTACCTTCGGTTTTGTTCGAGCCCGTAACAGACTTGTATGGATTGTATGTCTGACGTTACAAATTGAGATATAAAGCAGATTTCTTTCAAATATATTTCTGTTGGTGGCGGTGAATTTATTCTTTTAGCTTAACACCCTTCTCTAAGACGTACGAGCTCAGAGGTTATGTAGTTGAAGGTTATCGGTGATATATTCCCAATTTGGTAATGTGACATGCTGAGTGTTGCTGTAAATGATCATTGTGTTGATTATTTGTGATAGGATCGTTTATTTGATCGTCTATCCTGGTGATCATTTCTATGATCATTTGTTGACCCAAAGCATGGCTTTTGAATAAAGTATGTTTTTGTGGACGTGACTTCGTCGAGCCTCACACCCCGTGAATGGTCAAAACAGGAAAGAAGCAGCAAGGTTATGAGGGGTAGCGCCCTTTAGGATATGTGCATTTCCTTCTGGAAAAGGGTGGTATCATGGTATGGAGCCCAGATACTTACTCATGTTGAAAACACTTTGTTATGATTGTGTGAATTGATTACGAGCGCTCGGTGAAAAGGTCCCAAAGGACCGGGGGATGGCATATTCGGTCAGTTGTTACTCAGTTAGGGGTAACCCGGCCTTGTGTTGGTAGAGATCCGGTTTGGTTCTCGGAGATGTCCATCCAGAGGCATTCTCATGTGGCAATGGGAAGTTCCTTGGCCTGATCATTCGTTGGAAATCCAAAGAAACAATACGTGACTTGTACGGTATTAGTTGTAGAACCTATCATTCACTTATGGTGGCGCCCCACTGTTTGGATGGTAGCTATAGTAGGCATAGTTCGGAATGTCTATGTTGGCTAAGATTTATATTCTACTTTCGAAATGAATTTTTTTCTCTACACTATGCACTAGTAATAATATAAAATGATCTTTTTAATGCGTATCAAGCATCTTTGACTATCATAAGGAGAAATCTCCTACGATTCTGCGTTTGCATGTGTGTGTGTGCGGGAGGCCTTATGGTAGTCTCATTTTTAAAAGCATTGCGAATTGAATTTAAAAATATCTCTCTATTTTGATTTTTAAAGATAAATAAACTGTTTTGAGTTCTCACACCAGTCACATGACTGACTCGGAGTTTATTGTTTTCCTTCCTAAACTCTGGGTGCCCACCAATTATCACACGGGCAGTCAAGAGTTAGGTTTATCAGGATATTCTGGATATTCTGGAGTTGCTGGAAGCAAGCTGGATGGCATGACGTATTACTAGTTATATAGTGTTTCTTTTTCCGCTGCACTGTTTGTTGTTGTATGATGTTGTATGCTCTGATGTAATGAAATGTAATGTACAAAATGTAATAACTGATATAGTTCTTTGTTTTAAGATTATTCATTTATGTATTATATGTTGTTCCGCTGCGAATTGTGAGATTCTGTTATTGTTCTGCTGTTTTCTATTCCGTTCTATTTTCTGTTTTCGTTCCTCTATATTTTCTATCTTCTTATCTCTTCTTCTTTGTCTTTCTTTTTCTTAAACCATAACATTTCGGGTTTCCGGCCTTCGATTTCTCGGCAGTCGATAAAGTGAGTATCGATGTTGAATTTTCGAAAGTCGAAAATTTTCGGGACGTTACAATTATTTTCTTCCATCTTTACTAATTAAAGGAATGAGTGAATTACTTACTATGTTTGCATCATTTCTTTCCATTGTAAGTTTCTCCATTATCTTCTTACCATATCTTGATAATTTAATCGACCACTCTCAAGGATTTGCACTGGTTATATAATCATGGTAGACTTTATTGTAAACCCATCCTGGCATTCAACGAGCGATCCCCAAATAGAGCGTTTCTTCTTGTTAACCCTAACTTAGGGCATTGGTATGTAAACTCCTATCTTGTAATCTTTTGTAATACTCTCATGTGTAATAAAATCGCTCTCCTTTTGGACTGGACGTACGCTACCTTGATGATAGTGGAACCAATATAAATATTGTTGGGGAAAATCCCTTTAAATGATCAATCTAAGGGAATAAAAAATCCAACGTAGCGGAAAACAATTGGATCATGATTGTAGTGAGACGAAACAAACATAGATAAGCAGTAGAACTGACGGCCACAGATTAATGCAATGTAGAAAAATAAATAGCACCAGTATTTATAGTGCTTTCACTACAGCGAGGCAATGTACGTCCATTTGAGAAGAGGGGATTTTATTAATCACTAAAAGATTGGAGTTGCAATATTGATTCGCTTTTGGAGGCTATACAAAAGAAGAATTAACAATGTAGACAAAAATTCTACAGAGTTTCACATCTCTAGGATGACTACCATTATTGTTCAGAAGCTCCACTATTTATATACAGTAGGGTAGCTGCTATATAGCAGTCCTGGGATTTGGTTCGGCAAGCATCTGGTCCGGTATAATTTTGGTTCGGCAGTCCTGATTCGGCATGCATCACTTGGTATTTGGTTCGGCAAAGCGCCGAGCGACATATTTGGACCGACTTCTCCAAAATACCGAATCAAACATTTGGAGCGGCAAACTGGTTCGGCAAAGCCCAATTTGGACTGTTATGCTCAAATGCCAAACGACATTTTTCGTTCTGTATCACCAAAACACCGAACGATAATTTTGGTCCGGTCTTCATCTTCACCGCTCCAAAACATCTTCCACTGCAAGTCTGAACGAGCTTACATCCTCCAAAACACTGAACGATAATTTTGGTTTGGCATTTTTTCCACCTCTCCAGACTTCCCCCTTTCTCCAAATCATCGCTCAAAATGATCGCTCCAAATCATGCTACCGCTTCAAGTCCTAGCATCTTCCTTCGTTCGGTGATTTCAACTTTTGCTCTCTAGGGTTTCGCCTGCTCCTTGCTGGTGCTATGTCTTGGAATTGAGGTAGCAATTTCTAACAATTTCCACCTTGATACCGAATTCCATACATGCCTTCCAACTCCATCTATACCTTCATGCTTCGAGCGATAGATACTTACCCAATGAGCGTCGGCATTGCCATCAACCATTACACTTTGCTAACGAACACGACAAGGCCATCGCCCGTCAACAGCGTGTTCGAAGTACCCAGTCGGTGTAGAACCTATCAATCTCCACCGTGAAAAAAAACGTCTTCATAAACCATCTCAACTCTCCCCCGTGCCACCCCGTGACACCTAGCACTTCATTAAGCGAATCAAGTCCGAGCAATGTTCGAACTTAGCAACATGCAATGACTTAATAAACATCTCTGCTGCATTCTTCTTTGTGTGAGCTTTCTGAAGACGAACTAGCTTTTCTTCACTCATCGAGGTAAGGAATGACTCTTTCACCTCAATATTTTTCGTCCTCGAGCTGAATGCCAGATTTTCAGCTAAGTGGATTGCACTCTGATTGTCACAGTGCACATCCTCGCCTTCATATACGAAGCCCAAATCACACAAAAGTCGCCTTAAATAAAATGCTTCCTTAGCTGCTTCAACCGCAGCTATGATCTTTGCCTCTGTAGTAGGCAAAGCCACAATCGTTTGCAACCTCACTCTCCAACAGATCATTGTCCACCCAATGGTGAACACGTATCCGGAGGTTGACTTCGTTCAATCTCTATAGCTGACATGGTCGGAATCACAAAATTCAACCAAGCTGAAATCTCTATCTCTGCCGCCAAAGACAAGTCTATGGTTTGGTGTTCCTTAAAGGTATCTGAAGATACACTTCATTGCTGTTCAATATGTCTTTCTTGGATTTTCATGAACCTACTAACCAATCCAACAGCCTGTGCAATGTCAGGCCTAGTGTAGACCATGTCATACATCAGGCTGCCAACTACACTTACATATGAGACCTTCATCATATAAGCATTGTCCTTTTTCGAGATCGGAGAGCATTTACTAGAAAACTGTATATGCAAAGGCATGGGTGTGCTGATTGCCTTTGCCCTTTCCATGCTAAACCGAGCAAGCACCTTTCGAATGTACTTCTTTTGAGTGAGACTCAAAAGTCCTAGCTTTCTATCTCTTTGGATTTCCATACCCAAAATTTTCTTTACTTCTTCAAGGTCTTTCATTTCGAAATCCACTTTTAGCTTTCACTTTAAACTATCGATTCCAGCCTTATTCTTGGAAGCAATTAATATATCATCAATGTACAAGAGTAGGTACACCCATCTACCATTTTATACTTGAAGTACACACAAGCGTCCTTGATGCTACGATCAAAACCAAGTGAAAGCATAAAAGAATCAAACCTCTTGAACCATTGTCTAGGAGACTGCTTAAGTCCATACAAAGACTTCTTCGATTTGCAAACCCAATTTTTTTCCATCTACAACAAATCCTTCTGGTTGCTTCATGTAGATGGTCTCATCCAAGTCTCCATGCAAGAAAGCGGTTTTCACCTCCAATTGCTTCAGCTCTAAGTCATGAGCTGCGACGGTAGCGGGCAAAATGCGAATGGACGTGTGCCTCACTACTGAAGAGAATATCTCATCATACTCCAATCTTTTTGTGAAAACCCTTTAGCAACTAGGCTAGCCTTATATCTTCCATCGTCTTTCACCTTGAACACCCACTTGCAACCTATGGCTCGGCTTTCTTGAGGAGGTGGTACCAAATCTCAAATCTTGTTCTTTTTTAACGACTCTAACTCCTCTTCCATAGCGCACATCTACTTCGAGCTATCACATAACTTAAAAGCTTCATCAATGTTAAGCGGCTCCTCAAGAACCACATATAGGACATAGTCAAACTGATCACTAAAGCTAAGGTTCACAAACTACCAATCACCACACTTTCGGGCAGTCTAATAGTCCTACGACTGACTCGGGTAGGTACTGCTTTGCGTAAACTCTTTTCAGCTCCACCTTAAACTGAACTTTCTCTAGATTCATGCACATCACCAGCACTGCTAGAAGGTACCTGTGGACTATCCTGTGATGTTTCATCTACTGCGTTTTCTCGACAGCATCAACAACAACTCTACTATTTGGCTGGAATACGGAAACTTCTTCCCTTTCCTTAGGCCTATCAGAATCTTCTAATGTGGTAGGTAGCTTCTCCTTTGGATTGAGCATAACAGACACATCGAAAGTAACATGTCTGGAATGAACAATCTTTCGATCAACAGGGTTCCAAATTCAATACCCTTTAATATCATCGGTGTATCCCATTAGTATGCCCTAGCCTCCAACTTGTCATCACCTGTATGGTGAACGTACACAGGACAACGAAAAATTCGGAAGTAACCACGATACACCGATTTACCTCTGCATTTCTCCTCTAGAATCTTCTCATTTATGGCTGAGAACGGAATTCGATTTATGATATGCACTGCAGTTGATAATGCCTCAGCCTAAAAGCCTCTAGACAAGCCCGTCGTCAATCTCAAGCAACGAGCCTTCTCCAGTAGAGTCATGTTCGTCCTTTCTACAGCCCTATAAGGTTACAGATCTCCGGGTGTAGTGAAATGTCTCTGAATGTCATGTTGTCTATAAAAGTCAAGGAACTCCCTAGAGACAAATTCACCGCTATTATCAGATCTCAGTATCTTCAACCTAGAACCAGATTGGTTCTAAAATAGTGTTTTTCAGTCTTTGAACTTTTTAAAATCTTTGATTTGGCCTTCATCAAATACACCCATACTTTTCAAGAAAAGTCATCAATGAAAGAGATAAAATACTTTGCTCCTCCAAGAGAAGGAGTAGCAAACGGTCCCCAAACATCTGTTTGCACGTACTCAAGTACTCGCCTCGATCTATGGAGTCCAACTCCAAAAGATACTTTAGTTTGTTTGCCTAACACACAATCTTGGCGAAAGTCCATCTTGTCGAAGCTTTCTCTTTTGATCATCTTCCGTCTTCGAAGTAACTCTAAGACCTTCTCTGAAACATGATCCAACCTGAGATGCTAAAACCTTGTGGCATCTAAAGCATGGAAACTACCTACTCCAACACACGACTGTCCAAGAACTGTGGTTCTTTTTAGCAAATACAGATTTCAGAACACATCTCCTTTCATAATAACTAGTGTACCTCTCGAAACCTTCAGACTATCCTTCTCGATAGTTACCTTGCATCCCCAAGATTCCAATTGTCCTAAAGAAATTAAAGATTTGTGAAGACCTGGAACATACCGGACACATGTCAAAGTGCATATCACACATTCAAACATCATGATCCTCACTGTACCTTCACCCATTTCTCTACTGTTGAATATGCGCTTATATGATTTTTGTTTGATGATAATAAACATATATACATTCGTTTAAATGTATTTGATAATATACTATTTTATTTTTCACGGATTAAATAAATATTTGCTGAATAAAATAAATAACACGAAATTTGAATTCAAACGAATATTTTATTCAAACAAATATTTATTACATCTTTGAATAGTACAATTTCAAGCTCTCACTATAACTATACAACTTTGATTACAATTACATCACATTTCACATTTACAATTCACATTTCACATTTACAATTCACCTCACTACATATCACTCACACTCGTATTTATCTTCAACTGCATTCCAGTTTGAATCCAGCATCTGAAAAATCTGCAAAAATATTCACTAACGCAGTAAAATTGAAAAAGAGATATTTTTGCAATATAAAATAAAAGATGGATTTTGAAAATATGATTTGCCTCAGTTATTTGGGTTGTTCGTCATCATTTAAATTTGAATTCATCATACACGAACAACTTGTGACATACACAGTGTATCACTGTACATGCCACAAGGCCGTGCACGCCGATATATACACTTGATTGATTTACAGGGACAGGTGAGCACAGGTCAAACCCAAATGAAAAACCGGGATCAACTCACGTGCAATAACATAAAAGTCACAACTCTCAGCACAAGGTCAAACCCGAGTTTTAAAACTGGATTCAACTCAGGTGCAAATCAAAAAGTAAACACGAATGCTATGTTCAAACATGACACAGCCTCAAACCAGCATCAAAGCAAGTACAACTGCAAGTGTCGACCAAGTGACAATGCAAGCAAGATCAACACAGCAGCCAACTAAAGAACAAAATTACTCACAACATCGACAAACCCAAATGTCCAGACCAACAACAACATGAATACTGCACCAACCAGAATGGATGCAGAGATACAAGTCATAGCAAATGCATGCAACAATGTGCACAGGCCAGAAACAATATAGTAATGACAGCAAACATGAAGTGAAGAGAATATCAGTCAACAATATCAAGTGACAAGTTGAAGCAATAGTGTCACAATATCAAAGCACAGAACAACCTTGTATCAATAACAATGCAACACAGTGACAATGCACCATTTAGAAGTGACTCAAAACAAGCAGTGCAGACCACAAAAGTGCAACAAGTATTGCAGTAATAAACAACATCAGAAAATCAAGTTCAAGGCAACAGTGACAAATGCAGACACAACTGAAATGAGACAGGTGCAAGTGAATCAGAATGAAGCAGTGCAACATCTACGACAGCAAGTACATGAATGCAAACTACAAGTACAGGTTCAAGGCCAGAATGAATGAAAAGAACCAGACACAACAGTGCACAAGTACAGGGAACAACTAAATCAATTGCAACAACTCAAGTGCTACCAATGAAACACAAATGAACTCGACCAGTAACCAAGTACTACAAAGAGCATGTCGAACACAGTGACAACATTAAGTATGCAATATTGTGAAGCAGCATGTAATGACATTGTATACAAATGTAAAGAACAATGGTGATGCACTGCAGATATCCAGACAGCAATGCACACCAAACCAGGTTCAAATTACACAAACTCGAGATGAAAGTGTCGAAGTTACCCGAAGCCAACAGCAATACATGTATTATGAATATACACAATGCAGTACAACTACAGATATAAGGCTAAATGACCAATGAATGCAACTACAGGACTGCAACAGGTCAAAACTGTGTACCCAGCAAATACAACGACCAAAACCATCAATGAACAAGACTACAGATGAAGCCAGAAACAATGCAAGTAGACCAAACGAAGAGTGCAGGTGAACAAATGTACAAATGAACTGCAAGTGAACAAATATGCATATTCCAGTGATGCAACTAAGCACAAGTCAATTACTACATAACAACAGTCAGTACCAACATGGACAGAAGGCAGTGAAACCCAGAGCATATGAAATACAGACTAGAAGTGCAACTGCAATGGATACAAAAATGCTCAAGATTGCTAGAACAAAGCTACAGGAATGCAGACAGTGGCCGAAGCAAATTTACAAAATGTCGAAGCCGTGGAAGCATAACAAAGCCAAAAATCATCACAGTCAATATTGAACGAGTCAATAATCAAAACCGTGTCTACCAAACCGTGAGTGCCAAGCAATATCAATTTATACAAAATTGAATTAGTCAGATTTTATCTCAATCATCCAAGTATAATCGAATGGCCAAAGCAAATCAGTAGACAAATTCAAACATAAAAATACGAACGCAAAAATAGGATTTCGAATCCTATAAATACCCAAAATCATCATCGGCATAAAGCATCGAGTTCAAGAATCAACCAGCAAAGCAAAAGGAGGAAAATACATACCGAAAAAGCAGAACGAATTCGATCCGAAATTGAAGAAGCCGTAAGCAAATCAAAAGCATCGAAGCCTACTATCGAACGAGATCGAGCGGCGCTTCAATTTTGCACAACCCTGGTTTAAATCGCAAGGAGCAAAAGCAAATTACCAGAAGCCCTAATTCGCAAAGAGGAACAAAGAGGATCGGCCATACTTTCACAAAACAAAAGGAACGGGTTGAAGAAATGAATAAGGGGCCGGCCTGTATTAATTTGGGCTTACTTTAAGGGTTTAAATTTAAATAAGGGTTATTGTGTTTTAAATTGTTTTTAAATTGTATTTTTCTTTTAAACCGTTTTTTTCTAGTCGTGTGACTAGGGGACAAACTACGGTGTGTAGTTTGGGAATTCGCAACTCGGTGGTTGAGTTGTGGTCAGGGTTTTGAGCGTAGAGTTAGATTAGTCAATAGCGGGTATAGCGAGTTTACGTGTGTAAGCGAGGGACTATCTAATTTCTAGTAGAAACCTTGGGGGCATCACGTAGGCAGGGTTTTGCCGAAGCTGGGTAAATTCTGTGTTGTTCTGTTCTGTTATTTATATTCTGCTATATCAGTGCTGTTATTCTGTGATCTGAATTTAAATTATTTGATAAAGCTTCCGCGATTAATTTTTATAATTTACACTATCACCCTATTCACCCCCCCCCCCCTTCTAGGGTGAAATCGATCCTACAAGTGGTATCAGAGCTAGGAACAAAAGCCGTTTTTGTTTTAAAATTTTGATTTTACAAAAACCAATTTTTGTTTAAAAATTCGTGTTTCAAAAATCAATTTTTGTTTTTTAAAAATTCGTGTTTCAAAAATCGTTTTTTGTTTTAAAAATTTGAATTTTTAAAATGGCTTCTTTTAATAATGCTTTTGCAGAAGGTCAATCTATAGTTAGACCACCAATGTTCAATGGTGAATATGCTTATTGGAAAAATAGAATGCAATTTTTTTTGAAAACCATTGACGCTTGGAATATTGTTGAGACGGGTTATAGAATACCAACTATAACTGTAGATAATCAGGAAATAGAGAAACCAAAGGAACAATGGACAGAACTAGAAAATAAATTACAGAATACTAATGCCAAAGCTATGAATTCTATTATCTGTTCATTGGATCAATTTGAATTTAATCGTGTCTCACATTGTCTAACTGCGCAGAAAATATGGCACATACTAGAAGTGACTCACGAAGGAACATCTCAAGTCAAAGAATCTCGCCTTGCAATGCTAAGCAGCAAATACGAGAACTTCAAAATGGCGAAGGAAGAAAATGTCAAAGAGATGTACGGACGACTCTCCAATATCGTATACAAATCAAAAGCTCTCGGAAAAACATACACCGAATTAGAAATAGTCCGGAAAATCCTCAGAGTCCTTCCACGAAGCTTTGAAGCAAAAGTAACTGCCATACAAGAATCGAAAGATTTAAAACAACTTAAAGTTGAAGAACTCATCGGAAATCTCACCACTTATGAGCTAGAAATGAAATTCAAAGAAGAGCGTGAAGGAGGTGACACTCAAAAGAAATCAATAGCTCTCAAAGGAACAACCGAAAGTGATGATGATAACGATGAAGATGATGGAGCAGCAGAATTGGAGCTGTTAATAAGGAAATTCAAAAAATGGAATCAAAAACATGGAAATTCAGCTCGAATTCAAAAAGCAAAAAGCAGAATAGCCAAAGCACTAGACTACTCGGAAGAACAAAAGTTTATTTGTTATAATTGCAACAAACCCGGCCATATCAAGCCCGATTGTCCACAAATTAAATCCAGCAATGGAAAGAAACAAAAAAAGAAAAATTTTGCAGCCACTTGGGATGAAATAGACGAGAATGATCAAAGCACTGGCAGTGAAAGCGAAAAGGCAGAATTGTGTCTTCGAGGTGATACAACTGACAGTGACGATGACGAGCCAAGTGAGGTATCAAAACTTACCCATTCTGAGTTGCTTATATATTTTCATGAAGTAAACGGTTGTTTTGAACGACTTAGGGAAAAATACGCCAAACTTGAATCTCAAAAAGATACTTTGATAGAATGTAATAAACAACTTGATCAATTAGTTAAAACCTATCAAAGTAGGATCCCTAAGTGTGATAAGTGTCCAACATTTGATGAAGAAATTAAAAAATCAGAAATTAAAATAAAATCGCTTGAAAATGAAATTCTGATTTTAAAGGAGAATGAAAATACTAGGAGAGAGAATTCTATTAAAAAGTGCACACAGTTGTTAAACGAAAATGAATCTCTCAAATCACAAGTCCAACAATTGTCAACGACTTTAGATAAATTTTCAAAAAGTGAAAAATCGTTGAATATGCTATTAGGAAAGCAAACTGTTAATACGGTTAAACAAGGACTTGGATATAGTAGTTCAAAAATTGTTGAAAACAAGATTAATCAAGAAAATTCAATGTGCACGATTTGTAGAAAATTTGGACACGATCACAATTATTGTTGGTATAGATCCAAACATGTGAAAACTATACCGATTTGGGTTCCAAAAGGCAGAAATATAAAATCTCTCAAAGTTAGACAAATTTGGGTGCCGAAGGGAACAATTATAAATAGTTTTGGGTCTACACAAAATTATTTTTCAAAATTTTCTACCACTAACAACCATGGACCTATAAAAACAAATAGGTCACATAAATCCTTTTCCGTGTAGGTGTGGTGGCAGGCTAAGGAACAACAATAGTGTTCTCTGGATTTTGGCTGTTCCAGAAACACAACGGGCGACAAAGCTAAGTTCCTTAGCCTAGTATAAAGATGACAGAATCACAACGGACAACAACAAAAAATATCGTAAAGGTAAAACAGGTATGGTATGTTTTAAACGATATATTAAATGTGATAATCTGCACCGTATTTTGAATTAATTCAGCCAATATTGAGATTGATGAAAAGATGATGTTTTTTTATTATGATTTATTCAAAATAGTTAAGCCAATTATATTCTTATGCCAAAAACACTATAAAAATCTCTAAATTCTTTGAATTACTTCATATATATCATTTTTGATTAAAAATAGTGTTTTGTTGGATATTACAATTGGTTATAATATGACTGACTCTATATTCACGTTTTTCGATTATTTACACGGCTTCATTTCAAAGTCAAAAGAATGTCATTTAAATTGCTGAAAAAATTGAGTTTGAAATTTTTGATGCACACTTCATGTTTTGGTCTATAAAATTCAATTGATGATGATTTTTGAGTGAAAGAGAAATTCAGATGCAGATTACAATGGTAATCTAGTTGATAGAAAAATTACTAGTGAAACGTGATTTTTTTGAGACATTTAGTAACTGCATCGTTTTTCAAAGAAAATATCTACATATTTTTCATTTCAAATAATTTTCAAATAGCAGAAAATTTTCTTTTAAAAACCCCCTGGAGAAAATCATTTTTGACCATATTTTCAGATTATTCATTTTTGAAAAATTAATTTCATAATTATTTTTGAATTTGATTTTAAATGACTATTTTGACTAATCTGACTCCCTAATGTTTTTCGAAAAGAAAAATAGTGATTGAAAAAGTGATGAGTGTTAATGTTGATCAATTATTATGACTCGAGACGGTATAATTAATGAATTTCTTTAGAAATTTAAACAAGAGTTATAAAACTTTTTGTTGGTAAAAATTCCATGACCATCTCTATACCTATCATATTTCTATCAACCATCACTCATCAAAAATTCTATATAGTTTGTCGATATGTGGTACTTTAAATAGGAATCGTTCGTTTTTCATTTTTTTAAAAAAAAATAAAAAAAATATATATATAAAAAATATAAAATAAACAAAAATAAAATAAATAAATACCAAAGTATTCACTCTCATTTAAAAGTCCTCACGGTTATGCATGGGTGAATTACTTGGAATTTGTTATGTGCTTCCATGCTCATTTAAAAGTCCTCCCGGTTATGCATGTATGGAACGCATATCAAAAGTTGATTTTTTTGTAAAATAAACAAGTTGGTTCTAATCCCATTTAAAAGTCCTCACGGTTATGCGTGGTTAGAACATACTTGAATTCATTTTTTTTTAAATAAAACTGGAATACTACTAATCTCATTTAAAAGTCCTAACAGTTATGCATGGTTAGTAGATATTCAAATTCCTGATATAAATATACCACAAATAGACACAACTGTATGGTTTTATATGATGACATCATTTCCATCATTCTAAAAGTGGAATATGCGCCTAACAAAATATTTATGATTTTTGTTTGATTTTTTATTAAAATTTAATATTTATATTCAATTGAGTTTTAATGTTGGATTGATATCATTTACTTTATCTCTATTTTCTCTAACACTATGATTCTTTTGCTGATAACAAAAGGGGGAGAGAAAAGTTAAGATTTTGTCAAATAAAATCTATTTGCATCTAGGATCATTTGCATATTTTTATTTGTATGCATATATGTAGGGGGAGCATCGTATAGAGAGGAAGCATTTAAATAAGGGGAGCAATTAGAATATATCAATGATCAAATACATTTAACATATTCAAAATCTTAAATATATGTTTGTTATCATCAAAAGGGGAAGATTGTTGAATATGCGCTTATATGATTTTTGTTTGATATAAGAAACATATATACATTCGTTTAAATGTATTTGATAATATACTATTTTATTTTTCACAGATTAAATAAATATTTGCTGAATAAAATAAATAACACAAAATTTGAATTCAAACGAATATTTTATTCAAACAAATATTTATTACATCTTTGAATAGTACAATTTCAAGCTCTCACTATAACTATACAACTTTGATTACAATTACATCACATTTCACATTTACAATTCACATTTCACATTTACAATTCACCTCATTACATATCACTCACACTCGTATTTATCTTCAACTGCATTCCAGTTTGAATCCAGCATCTGAGAAATCTGCAAAAATATTCACTAACGCAGTAAAATTGAAAAAGAGATATTTTTGCAATATAAAATAAAAGATGGATTTTGAAAATATGATTTGCCTCAGTTATTTGGGTTGTTCGTCATCATTTAAATTTGAATTCATCATACACGAACAACTTGTGACATACACAGTGTATCACTGTACATGCCACAAGGCCGTGCACGCCGATATATACACTTGATTGATTTACAGGGACAGGTGAGCACAGGTCAAACCCAAATGAAAAACCGGGATCAACTCACATGCAATAACATAAAAGTCACAACTCTCAGCACAAGGTCAAACCCGAGTTTTAAAACTGGATTCAACTCAGGTGCAAATCAAAAAGTAAACACGAATGCTATGTTCAAACATGACACAGCCTCAAACCAGCATCAAAGCAAGTACAACTGCAAGTGTCGACCAAGTGACAATGCAAGCAAGATCAACACAGCAGCCAACTAAAGACCAAAATTACTCACAACATCGACAAACCCAAATGTCCAGACCAACAACAACATGAATACTGCACCAACCAGAATGGATGCAGAGATACAAGTCATAGCAAATGCATGCAACAATGTGCACAGGCCAGAAACAATATAGTAATGACAGCAAACATGAAGTGAAGAGAATATCAGTCAACAATATCAAGTGACAAGTTGAAGCAATAGTGTCACAATATCAAAGCACAGAACAACCTTGTATCAATAACAATGCAACACAGTGACAATGCACCATTTAGAAGTGACTCAAAACAAGCAGTGCAGACCACAAAAGTGCAACAAGTATTGCAGTAATAAACAACATCAGAAAATCAAGTTCAAGGCAACATTGACAAATGCAGACACAATTGAAATGAGACAGGTGCAAGTGAATCAGAATGAAGCAGTGCAACATCTACGACAGCAAGTACATGAATGCAAACTACAATTACAGGTTCAAGGCCGGAATGAATGAAAAGAACCAGACACAACAGTGCACAAGTACAGGGAACAACTAAATCAATTGCAACAACTCAAGTGCTACCAATGAAACACAAATGAACTCGACCAGTAACCAAGTACTACAAAGACCATGTCGAACACAGTGACAACATTAAGTATGCAATATTGTGAAGCAGCATGTAATGACATTGTATACAAATGTAAAGAACAATGGTGATGCACTGCAGATATCCAGACAGCAATGCACACCAAACCAGGTTCAAATTACACAAACTCGAGATGAAAGTGTCGAAGTTACCCGAAGCCAACAGCAATACATGTATTATGAATATACACAATGCAGTACAACTACAGGTATAAGGCTAAATGACCAATGAATGCAACTACAGGACTGCAACAGGTCAAGACTGTGTACCCAGCAAATACAACGACCAAAACCATCAATGAACAAGACTACAGATGAAGCCAGAAACAATGCAAGTAGACCAAACGAAGAGTGCAGGTGAACAAATGTACAAATGAACTGCAAGTGAACAAATATGCATATTCCAGTGAAGCAACTAAGCACAAGTAAATTACTACATAACAACAGTCAGTACCAACATGGACAGAAGGCGGTGAAACCCAGAACATATGAAATACAGACTAGAAGTGCAACTGCAATGGATACAAAAATGCTCAAGATTGCTAGAACAAAGCTACAGGAATGCAGACAGTGGCCGAAGCAAATTTACAAAATGTCGAAGCCGTGGAAGCATAACAAAGCCAAAAATCGTCATAGTCAATATTGAACGAGTCAATAATCAAAACCGTGTCAACCAAACCGTAAGTGCCAAGCAATATCAATTTATACGAAATTGAATTAGTCAGATTTTATCTCAATCATCCAAGTATAATCGAATGGCCAAAGCAAATCAGTAGACAAATTCAAACACGAAAATACGAACGCAAAAATAGGATTTCGAATCCTATAAATACCCAAAATCATCATCGGCATAAAGCATCGAGTTCAGGAATCAACCAGCAAAGCAAAAGGAGGAAAATACATACCGAAAAAGCAGAACGAATTCGATCCAAAATTGAAGAAGCCGTAAGCAAATCAAAAGCATCGAAGCCTACTATCGAACGAGATCGAGCGGCGCTTCAATTTTGCACAACCCTAGTTTAAATCGCAAGGAGCAAAAGCAAATTACCAGAAGCCCTAATTCGCAAAGAGGAACAAAGAGGATCGTCCATACTTTCACAAAACAAAAGGAACGGGTTGAAGAAATGAATAAGGGGCCGGCCTGTATTAATTTGGGCTTACTTTAAGGGTTTAAATTTAAATAAGGGTTATTGTGTTTTAAATTGTTTTTAAATTGTATTTTTCTTTTAAACCGTTTTTTTTCCTAGTCGTGTGACTAGGGGACAAACTACGGTGTGTAGTTTGGGAATTCGCAACTCGGTGGTTGAGTTGTGGTCAGGGTTTTGAGCGTAGAGTTAGATTAGTCAATAGGGGTATAGCGAGTTTACGTGTGTAAGCGAGGGACTATCTAATTTCTAGTAGAAACCTTGGGGGCAGCACGTAGGCAGGGTTTTGCCGAAGCTGGGTAAATTCTGTGTTGTTCTGTTCTGTTATTTATATTCTGCTATATCTGTGCTGTTATTCTGTGATCTGAATTTAAATTATTTGATAAAGCTTCCGCGATTAATTTTTATAATTTACACTATCACCCTATTCACCCCCCCTCTAGGGTGAAATCGATCCTACATCTACAGCTAGCATCATTACCAATAAAAATAGAGCTTTCCTCTCGTGCAACAAAAAACTTAAGTAATCATTATTAGGCGTAATATGGAAAGACGCCTCCGAGTCCAGCATCCAACAGTCTAAGACATCCGGCACTACTTCAGACAACATATCGTCAGATACGGACTTCTCCACCACAAATGATGAAGATCCGTCTTCTTCCTTCTTCATATCCGAACAATCATTTTTCCAATGACCGAATTTCTTGCAGATAAAGCACTTTCTGTCCTTAGACTTTCCTCTCCTTCCTGGGGTTTGATGAAGCTCCACTATTTATATAGAGTGAAGAAACGAGGAGAGGTAGCTTGATATAGTAGCCTAGGGTTTGATTCGGCATGCATCTGGTCTGGCACAATTTGGTTCGACAGTCCTGGTTCGGCATGTATCACTTGGTATTTGGTTCGACAAAGCGTCGAGCGACAAATTTGGACCGACATCTTCAAAATACCGAACCAAACATCTGGAGCAGCAAATTGGTTCGGCAAAGCCCAATCTGGAACAACATGCTCAAATTCCGAACGAGATTTTTCATTCGGTATCACCAAAACACCAAACGATAATTTTGGTACGGTCTTCATATTCGCCGCTCCAAAACATCTTCCATTGCAAGTCTGAACGAGCTTCCACCGCTTCAAAACACCGAACGATAATTTTGGTTCGGCGTTCTTTCCACTACTCCAGACTTTCCCCTTTCTTTAAATCATCGCTCAAAATCACCGCTTCAAATCATGCTACCGCTTCAAGTCCCAATATCTTCCTTCGTTCGATGATTTCAACTTCTGCTCTCTAGGGTTTCGTCTGCTCCTTGCTGCTGTTGTGCCTTGGAATTAGGGTAGCAATTTCTAACAAATATTGTGCGTCTCTTTCTTCTTTATAGTTATTTACTATTTGGTTGGAGTAATAGAATAATTGTTGTTAGATTGAGTGATGTTCAAATTGGCAAATATAGATCATGTTTATTATTTTTCTGCATTTGTGCAATTTTTTGCACAACAGATTGGTATCAGAGCAAGGCGATTTGTTAAATCTGTGCATCAATGGCTTCTAGAAAGAGTGGTAGACCTGGTGGTAATTATGCTATTACCCATTTGGATGGAAAAAGAGATTTTGTGCAATATGGAAGATAAGGACGAAGGAGATTATGTTGAGAGAGAAGAGCGTTCCAATCTTGAAACTTTGGTGATAAGGAGTTTATTGTGTTGAAGGGACATCTAGATTTGGGAACCTATATCTGATTCATGACTCAACGTTGTTGTAAGAGTCTTATGTTAATTTCCATGAGAAATTTGTTGTCTGGCAGATAATGTATGTGGAAGTAGAGAGATTTGATTGGTGATTGAGAGCATTTTTTGGCCTTGATGGCTTTGAGATTATTTTGGTATCTACCTTCTTTTGATTTTGGGTATTTGCAATATTTTGTTAGCGGACGGGGACACAGTCTGAGCTCGTTAGCAAGATGTGATGAAGGGTGGCCTTGCCGGAACCTATTGGGTAAGTATTCATTTTTGGTATCTATCTCATTAAGAGATTTTGGTCGAAGATTGAGTTCATTTTTAAGAATTTTATGTTGAAAAGAGAATTTGAGTCAAGGTAGGGTGTTGGAAATTTGTGATTTTGCATCAAAGGAGGAGATGTCATTTCGCTTTTGGTAAAATTTTATACAAGGCCAAAGAGACCTCAAAGATTCCAACAAGTTGAGAGATAATATATCGTACTTAGAATTAGCCACCGAACCAACATCAAATATAATTTGGTTCGTACGCGTTGAATTTGTGCTTCTTTTAGGTAGCAACTTTACATGATTCACAGACATGAGTTTTAAAGAAAGTCCACATGTTCATACTTCCTAGTCTAAAGCCTAAACTCAATAAAGAGAAACCACTAAGAATGGCAAATAATAAGTCAATAAACTAGAATTTATGCCAAATTCTTACTTGAAGTAAATAAAAAGCTAAATTAGAAAATATAAATTAAGATTCAAAGAGCTGTTTGCAAAGCAACAAGCTTCAGAGAAAGGTTTCTGCTACAAGCACAGAAAATGAATATTTCATCAAGATCAACAATACTAATAGCTTGGAACTACAAAACATGCAACTCTACTTACTCATAAACTTACCATAATACTAGAAGTGTGTGTCTGGTGGATCCATATGCATCCAATGTTTAAATCAAAAACATTTCATCAAAATAGCAACATAATGTTTATCACAATTTGTGTATGCACTAGTATTTTCTTGCACCCTTTCTGTTTGCCATTTACCAAGATCGGTCTAGTTCTGCCTGTTTTGTGCCATCTAATTTCGCCTCTTTGCAAGTCCCGTTCTATTTGTATTTTCTTCCTTTTCCTATCCCAGATGCATATGCTTTTTGATGGTCCATGGACCATGGAAGAGGCGTCAAATCATCCCGGCTATGTGTTATCATTTATAAATGCAGCAAATCATGTAACTATATAGAAGTGTTGGAATATTTCAATAATTTGGAGCATATATGAAAAATAAATCGTGTTGTGCTATTTTGTTGTAAAGTCTATTAAATTGATCAAAATTTAAATTAAAGGTGAAAGATTTAAGAATTTAGTTATCATGAGATCAATGCGTACATAACGAGACATTTTAATTTGTTGAAAGGTCAAATTAGAAAATGCCAAAATTATTAAAAATATGGTTATAGTCCTCAAATTATATAAGCTTTAGCAACTCTCTAACCCTCTTCTATGAAAAGCTAATGTCAGATTTAGGGTTTTGGTCAATTTGGAAGATCAAACCAAATTCTCTTCACTTCAATAATCAAAGATGGATTCAGATATGCTTCCCCTGATTTATTTACTTTTCTCTAGTTTATTCTTAATTAAATCAACATGAGTTGTATACTTGAACTAGGATTTCATAATTGATTGTTGCTAAAGTATATTGAATATTTAGCAAGTGGTATCATAGCAAACCATTATTGATTTATTTGAGGAATTTTGATTATAAATAGATTATATTTAAGATCTACGTTTAGCAAAATTATTTATTAATTTATCCACCATTGTTTTTGTTCACGCTGACAGTACGAAATATGATTTGTTTCTTAATACCGCATATAAGAGCATGAATTAAAATCCCTGATGGTGATTCATAATAGGATCCTAACTCATTGTTAATTGATTCACTCGGTAAGTCTGAGTGCTTATTCTTAAATATTATGTTGGAATTTTAAATGAATTAATTTAAAAAAACAGGTTATTGGTTATATATTCATTGAGCCGTTGTAAAAGTTAATGGTATTAAAATTCATTTTAAATGACAATAAATTCGAATCTATTAACATTCTCTGACTTCAGTAACGCATACAAGTTTCATTCTGTCTATTTAAACGGTAGATAGACAGAAGAGAAAATGTGAATAATAAAACAATTTTTCTTCCTCTCCTTTGTCCTCTGCATTTTTCTCTATTTAAGAAACTTTACAAACAATTAAATTAGAAAGTGCTATATTCAGAACAATTTGTTGTAGTGCAAATAACAAATTGATCAAATGTTGGAGAATGTTTTATCCTTGGACGGAGCAGTTGATAAATAGCTTTGCACCTTGAGGCTATACCGCGAATCGTCTTAAACGGAGCGACCTAGTCTGCGATTCAGCAAAAAAAAAAGACGCTATAGATTCATATCGAGGTACAACATATTATTATATTGCTTTGAAAGTGTATAATATGAAAGAAAGTTTTTTATGATTATCTACATGTTGACCTACACTTTAGCCTTTCATATAAAATCTACTGGTTCTGATTTTTTCAAGTAAGGTACACTGAGTAGTAACAAAATTACAGAGGAATAGTATCTTTTGTATGTTGCATAAATAATTATATATTCAAGTTATCTATACTATTATATTATTACTGAGTTTGGTTTCAAGGGCACAGAAGCCACCTCCATATTTTTGTGAAATGAACAGTCGCTTATTTTACTTTGTTACATTCGTACCTAAACATCCGGTTCTTACCTTCCCCATTCATTTTATCTGAGAAAAACAAAATTTGCCTTCTTCTCTTCTCCTTCTCTCCTAACCCTAATCATCACTAGACCCTAATTACCCACCTAGGCTTACTGATTATTGTTTGCACCTGTACATAAATTTCGCTTTCCTCTTCCCTAAGATCTAATCTTGCACTATAATGGCAACGACTATGGCAATGGAAAGTCGCACAACACAAAAACCACCACTCTCCTTCATATTGTATATGCATCGCCTGTAAATACTTCTTCCTTTATAATCTTCCGCTACGCGTCGTCATCCATGCACAGGTAATTTCTAAACCCTTCTCCATATCATGCTTTAAATTTCTCAATTATTTGGATCCCCTAATCTATTTCCTTCAATAATTTGCTATCTTGCATCAGGTCTGATTAATTTACTCATCGCCCTTAGTTCTAGGTAATTCCTTTTGCATTCATTCTTGGACATTTTTTATGCCCTAATTTATTCCCCGCTTCTTTCTGTTCCATGTTCTATGAGGGATAATTTATTCATAACTGATTTTGTAGATCTGTTTGTTTTGTAGTTTAAAAATACAGTATTTGAAATTGTGGAATCATTTTTTAATAATAAGGTATTTGAAACTATTGAACCACTGTTCTTCGACCTGTATTACTTTAGATCTGATTAATTTGGAGTCTGCCTTGGTTTACTCACTTCTGCTTTCTGTTTGTTTAATGTTTTACTTGATTCGAAAAGATTTTTAACATAAATGATGTAATTTTGGAATTTATGGTTTTGGTTGTTTTAAACGTAGTTTATTGCTTTTGAAAGCTTTGAAATTTCATTTTAGCTAAATTTTGAAGCTTTTTTTAATTTTTTTCCCCGAACTAAAAAAAATGCACTTCAAACTATATACAAATTGCCTTTAATACCGTTAAATTTGTAGGTTTTGATGTTTGAACTTCTATTACTATAGCTTTCAAGTAGCTGTTTTCATTCTAAATAGTCCGGCCTTGAATTCTGAAACCTAGAATTTTATAATATTTGCTCCTAACATTACTTAATTTAGAGGTCTTTCAAGCATACAACATGTAATTTTACAGTTTATTAATTTTACAGTTTACTGCAATATATATAATAACCAATCTGAAATGTGACAAACATTTGGAACTAGATTTCTTTGTTATCTAGAAGATACATTTACGCAAAACTAAAATTTGTGTTGGACAATTAATATACTGAAAACACGATTTTTTTTATAATTTATATGTTGTAAATTTAACATCGACATATTTATAAGGAGTGACAAATTTCTACAATTATCTTTTCTATTCTGCCTTGGCTCGGATAAAATCCCATGTGCCACATCTGAATAGTTTTGTGTGCAGTTAATGGTATCAATTTCGCTTTTTCCTATTTTTTGTTATGTTGTTGTTGTTTGGTAACATTTCAACATTTTTGGTGATTCTGGGAAAAAAATTTCTGACTGATGCTACTGAAAAGATAAGCTAGGCATCAATATTTTGATTTTAGCGTTCCATTATAAACACATTATTAATTTTTTTCTACTAGATGTGCCTGATGTTACTGATTTTTATATAAGTCAAGGCTATCATATAAATTGTTGTATTTCACAACATGTTAGTTTTATTTGTAATTAAAACAGTTGCATTCAACCATTTTCTACATATGTCTACTGCTACGCATGTCAATACTTTTGTTTTTATTTCATGTTGAGTCTGTTTTGTTAGCAACTAAACAAAACTATGCTCTATGCCTAATTTTGTCGGTGGTTATTATACTCATCACAAAATCCAAAAATAATAATCAAACTTCATTCAGTTCCATGTTTTAAATGCAATGCGTTTTTATATGTTATTGAATTTTATGTGAGATAAAACTATATATGAAATATGGTTTAAATTTCACAGAATTGCCAAATATGTGTAACTGACCAGCAAAAAAAATTATTTTATAATTCTACTCTTGTTATTGCTCACAGTATTTTTAACAATATTTTTAAAATTTTGGATTGTAGTTTACCTAATTTAATTTAATTTGCACTGTTAGAGAATAGAAAAAAATCCTTTTTCAGGGTTTTTGGTACTTCAAGCATGTTTGACTTAAATATTATCAACTATTTTTTTTTTTTAATTTGCAGTTGTTGTATTTCATATTCATATGTTTTCAAAGGATTATGCTTACTTTTATTATTTATTTTATTCAAAATTTGATGAACTTGACTAGAACTCCTTTCTTAACAATATATTTTTGCTATTAATGAAGTAAGCATTAATGCTTTAAACAAATGAGCTATTTTTCCCATGTCATTTGGAGATATATCTGTAAAACATAATCCCTACCATACATTGCTTTCACATTCTCATTCATACAATAAGTGCATTTGAAGTAAACAATAATTCCTATAGATTTTTGAAATTTGGGAAATTTACAGTCATTTTAATAGCTAATAACAAGTTACTTTTTCTTTATGTTCCAAAAGTAAAACAAAACAAAAAAACCTCGTTTGAGTACATAGAAACAATAAGCTTTTAAAAGGTACTTTTGATTTAATGTGGAAGCAATTAGTTTAAATTGCCAAACTACAATTTGATTTTCATATGGTGTATTTTGATTTTACCTGTATTTCTGTTTACAGTTGGTTATCCAGACTGTTAATGCAAGGTGTATTGGTTAGAGCTTAAATTATTTTGGTTAACAATGAAATTAACTTTTTTAACTACAATAAACACATTTTCAAAACTCTGAAATGAGGCTTTTCTTTTTGGAGACATATCAATTATATCATGTACACATCAGCTATCGACGAATATAGTAACCACGGAGTCTATTACTTATTGGTGACATGTTAGATAACAAGGTCATGGATTTTCTTTTTTAAAGACTGTCCATTTGTTATATTCTACTTATATTTTTAAAAAAATTTACTTTTAAAAATTGGTTTTACGGACGCTGTTGTAATTATACAGACTTAAATAGGGTAAATGATTAGTAATATTGATTGCTTTTAAATGGATTAAATGATTATTACTTTGCCCTGAAACTATACCACCGTATTTTTCTTGACAACTATTTTTCAACATCCTATGTCTACGCACTGATATTGTTAAAATTCTATCTTACTGTTGCATGCCTGCCTTGGTTTTTTCTTCATAAATTTACTTATGTGCATACCTTAAAAACTGCTTCCTCTTTCTTAAATTTAAGAAATAACTTAAATATAAACTGCTTCCAAAAAAATAATTTTTTTAATCTCCTATCTTTTTTCAATGTAGTAAACTTAGCCATGGAGTCGCAGAAGATGTTTAACTACATTCCGTGTCCAAAAATTGGAATGTATACTGCTATTACAAAGGTATACAATTAACTATCCACTACTTACTTTGGGTCTGCATGCAAGTTCTTATTCTGTTATTCCGTACATATTGCTTATATAGCAGTACTAGGAAGATTGTTCACTACTGATCATTGACTCCTTTTTCGTTTTTCCATGTTGCTCTTGCTAATTTGGACAAGTGTTGGGAAGATTGACGAAATAAAGCCAACGATTAGCTTCCATCTAAAATTTAACCAAATGCTATGCTGTTTTTGGTTGTCTTCGGTCAGTAAAACTAGCAAAACACTTATTATTGAAAATATAATGTTGGGCTGGGTTCATACTGTTTTACGTCATGTACTGACAAAAATTGTCCACGGCTCAGGTTACAATTATTTTGCGCTGTTTGTATTTACTACTAGCTTAGGGCGGCTTACTGTGGCAGCTTTTATTGCGCTCTGTACGTAGTGCAATAATATTTTGCATATCAAAATGATAAAATACTGTTGCCTTACACCAAAGTACTGTTTTCTTTAGCAACTCTTTAAATATTTTGACTATTCGGTACAATACACACACATAACTTGGATTTATATATAGTGACAACTATTGAACCGTTGGACAGAATATTTCTTAACTAGGATTAAAGAAAATATATATTACTATCCTTAACTATGTATATTTTCTACGTTTTGCTGAAATGGTTGTATTTATATATTGTACAATATGTACTTAGTTGTAAATGGGCCCATATATATTTTGGCCATGTTGACAGATATAATTTGACAATATATTATATAAAGTAACAACCTCCGCACTTAGAATAATATTTCTGCACATTGCAGTTTCTGATCATGGCATCATCATTTCAGGAATATTCAGTTTCGACTCACACAAGAGGAATGAAAGGTTCACCATGCATTTCCTCTGCACGGTAGCGTATACCACTTTGATTTCATTTTTTCTTTTCCCAAACAAAATGCACTTCAATAGTCCTTTTTGTGTCCACTTAGAAATTCTTTAACAGTTTGTTAATTGAAACAAATATTATTTAGATATGTCTAATCAATTACCAATTAGCTTATACTTTTTTCATAAGTAAAACCACTCTTGCTGTTGTGTTGTGACTGCTACCACTAACCCCTACTATTCAATTGAATACTAAGTCTGTTACATTAAAATTTTATGCATGATACAAATATGCTGCCATGCTCATTCTTTCAATTTTTTTCTGGCCTCTATTAATGAGTTCATCTCAAGTTAAGATCATTTCCACAATTCAACCCACATAAAAATACCTCACATAAAATTCTATTCATTTTTCCATTCGTTTTTCAACATCCCTTCAATTTTGGTCGAACAACCAAGTATCATACTGATTGTTCATTCATGAAACTAGATATGTTTAATATACAATGAAATCTAAAAGGATTTAAATCAACAAAAAAAATTCATAAATTTTGGCTCATCATTTACTCAGAGAATACTGTCAATACTGAAGAAGCTTGGTTATTACTAAAGAGAATTAGAGTTGTCAAAAAATAATAAAGTAATAATTTTTTTTTACCAATTGAGATTAAAATGAGAAGCATTAGAGTTTCAATTATTTTCCCTCTTCCACCTCGAAAAGTTATATTTTTCTATAATATTATCAAACAATCAAACTACAGGAAAATTTTCTCTCATAATTTCGATCCATGATTTCTATTTTTATAGGCAACGACTAACGTGCTGGTGCAAAAAAGGGAAGGCATGATGAAGTTCACTAAAGGTAACTACACAAACTTAACTGAATCATAATCTTATTCTTCCAAATGTGTTTATTAAATTAACTGCTATTTTTTTACTCATTACAGGTTAAATTTTGGTGCCTATTAATAAGATTCTGAGATTATATGCTTGCATGCAATAGGTGATGAAGCTCTGATTAATTAGAAGATAAGAAGACTATCAGAGACGTTAGCAATTTATGGTTAGTAAAATTTTTTAGGTTGACATATATAATGGAAGTTAAAATCAAACTCTTAGGATGGCTATTTAGTATATGCAAACACTCGATATATGTTCAGCCTTAATATTAACAAATCAATATTGGAGCAGAGATAACAGCTTAAGTTAAAGGTTAAAGCTATATTTGCACAGTATGTACCTTCATTTGCACATATAGAATAGTTTACAAGTTTTAACTTATATTCCTATCTCATAGTTTATGTGTTTGTAATTTAGATGAAGTTATGAACTAATTTGTAACATACCAAAAATATAAATGATGTCGTTTTTGACATAATTCTTTTACATTTTGAAAGACTGTTATGTAATCTTAGAAGCCATCCCAGATGATCTGAAGACCACTTAGAAAGCATAAAGGAATGTAACTTTTCACTTGCATTTGAAATGTTAACTATTACATAAAAAGCACCGATATATGTAACGTAATTTCATCAATTTTTTCTATTAAACATAACATTGTCTTCCAGATGAAAATTTATGTCTTAACAACAATTATTTTTCTGTGTACGCTTTAAAGGAAAATACTACTCTGAAGTGGCATAAAATATATAATCCGTCGACATTGTCAAAATTAAAAACTAAAACTTTTAACAATGCAATCACTAATAAGTTGTTTTACAATAGACCGTATGCGAAGCATGGATTCACACTAGTATACATGTACAGTTAACGTTATTCATTGAGAGCTCAGTTTGTGTTACTTGGATTTGTAATTCACGATATATACCTAGTAATTTAATAGAGTCGGACCATAAATTCTTTTTTTATGGAACCTAAAAATGAAGAATTTTTTTTAATGGATAAGGATTCGGAGTTGTTACTGGTACCAGTCGTCTATCCGTGTAACTGAATACGAACATTTTAAATAAAGGTTTGGACATGAGCGTTATATTGTATTTGTACTGCATGAATTATTATATGGCTATATACCAGTATGGTAACCATTAATCTAATGTTTAAATTATTATCATACCCATGTGATCGGTCAGTGTTGCATATAGTTATGTATAAGTGTGCACATGCATTTTGACAATGTGAAACTTTTTTATGCCTAAGCAACTATTTGAGCAGTACATAGTCAACATGAAAACTTTACGCATTTGTGGGTTAATTTAACAAAATTCTAGTTGCGGTACTTATAGAATAACTTCTTGAATCCATAAAGTTGATTGATTAATTTTAGTGTAAGTTCATTTTTTGTTAAAATGACAATGCTATTGTATGATTTTGTGATAATTTAACATGTGTATTTGATATACGTATTGCATAATAAAGTGATAATTTGTAATAAGTTCAAATATATTCCAGTGTCTCCTTGCAAATTAATTGTAAATATCCTACATTCCAAGTGAGCTAATTGAAATAACACGTCATTCAAGTAACCTCCTTATTTTAGTTGTTCATGAAAATGTTTAATATTTGTATGTATTTATTCATGTGGATATTAGCTAGCCCAAAGGTAGACTAATATTTGACTGAATCACTTTCGTGTGTAATGATAAATATGTGATAATTATAAGGTCTTACAAGTGAATAACTAATCGGTCCAAAAAAAAATTATTATTTGGCTTGAATTTCTTTTCACTGTTTGATAATCACAACAAGATTATTTGAAGGTTTTCTATAAGAGTTTTGTAAATTTAACCGTAAGTGATACTATTTTTTTGATGATTTTATTTGTTACATCTTATAATTATCACATATTTATCATCACATATGCGCAAGTGATTCAGTCAAATATGAATCTTCCTTTGGACTGGCTAACATTCACATGGATAAATATACACAAATATCAAACATTTTTATGAACAACTAAAATAAGAGGCCGATCACATGGGTATGAATAACTAAAATAAGTACTCAGTTTCGTAAAGTTAAACCACGAATGCATAAAGTTTTCATATTGACTTAGTACTATTCAAATAGTTGCTTAGCCATAAAAAAAATTCACATTGTCAAAATGCATGTACACACTTATACTTTACTCTATGCAACACTGATTGATCACATGGGTATGATAATAATTTAAACATTAGATTAATGGTTACAATTCTAGCATATAGCCATATAATAATTCATGTAGTACAAATGAAATATAATGTTCACGTCCAAACCTTTATTAAAAATGTAAGTAACCAATTATACAAATAGATGATTAGTAATAATAACAATTCTGAATCCTTATCAATAAAAAAATGTTCTTTTTCTTAGGGTTCCATAAAAAAAATTATGGTCCATGTAACGACCCGATTTTTCGACGCTCGAAAGTTGATATCGATACATCCACTATATCCAATGCCGCACAGTCGAATGTCGGAAAACCGAATCCTTAGGGTTTAAGAAGAAGAAGAAGATAGAAGAAGAAACAGAAACAACAACAGAATCTCACATTTCGCAGCGGAACAAATATAATAGATAAATGAATATCTTTAAAACAAAGAATTATATCAGTTATTACATTACATTATTATAGTTTACAACGACACCACTCAACCCTAGGCATTTACAACATCTAATCCAAATTAAAATTGGACATACAGCAATCCGAACGCAGCGGATAATACATAATATATTGATACATCTCGCAATCCAACTTGCCTTCAGATCTCCATAGCAGCTCTGTTTTTATCTTCGCTCCAGAATAACTGAAACCTGACTCTAGGCTGCCCGTGTGGAAAAATTGTGGGCACCCAGAGTTTAGAAAGGGAACAATAGACTCCAGGTCAGTCATGAGACTGGTGTGAGATCTTAAAAACAGTTATTTCCACAAAGAAAGGAAAAGAAATCTGCTATGCTTTTTGGAAAATGAAACTACCATAAGGCCGCCCGGCACACATGCAATGCAATCGCAGACTTGGGGGCGATTTCTTCTTACGATAGTCAAACATGCTTGATACGCAAAATCCTCTTTAATATTATCATCAGTGCACAGTGTAGAAAACATTTCGAAAGTATAATATTAATCTTAGCCAGCATAGGTACCATTATATTATGCCTGCTATAGCTACCTCCTGAGGAGGCAGGTTATACAATTGCAATCGTAAAGGGCTCGTATTGTTTCTTTGTATTTCCAACAAATGGTCAAGCTAAGGAACTTCCTACTGCTATATGGGTACGTCTCTGGAGGGACGTCCTGAGCACTTAACCAGCTCTCTGCCAACACAAGGCTGGGTTACCTCTGTAACTAGGTAACTACTACATGAGTATGCCATCCCTCGGTCGTTTGCGACCTTTATCCGAGGATCCTCAACCACAAAGCAACAACCACAAAGTATAATAAATTTGCAGCATCAACATAGGTAAAATATCTGGGCTCCATACCATGATACTACCCTTTTCCAGACGGAAATGACATACCCTCAAGGGGCGCTACCCCCAAATAACCTTGCCGCATCTTTCCTGTTTCGACCATTTCCGGGGTGTGAGGTCCGACGAAGTCTCGTCCACAAAGCTGCACTTTTCACAAATTCACGCTTTGATTAACAAATGACCAGCAACACTTCGTATGCCACATTACCAGTCTGGGAATATATCACTACTAAGCATCGACTACATAACCTCTGAGCTCGTACGTCTCGGAGAAGGGTGTTGAGCTAGAGAATAAATTCTCCGCCACCAACAGAAATGTATTTGATAGAAACCAGCTTTACATCTCAAAGTGTAACATCAGACACACTCCATACAAGTCCGTTCCAGGATCGAACAGAACCGAAGGCCCTTCAAAGAAGCCCTGCAAATCTGGATATTCACTAATCACGTCCGGAATCCCTATCACAAAGGGTGATAAAATCTCTATACCGGAGCAACCCGGTGCAGAGACATTCGACAGGTAATCCTTTCACTTTCGAAAATACCCAGTCTTCAACCCCGTCTTCAAATGTAATCCCATTTTGTCGTATCATTATTCGGAATGGGTTTTATGACACAAGGTCCTCTCCGGCTAATCCGAATAATGAGCGCTTATTTTTAAAAATAAGTGTTCATTCAGATTTCAAACAAATCACAACAATTTCCACGTTGATCTTCTTAAACAAAAGATCCATCACAATCACAAAGGTTCGATGTGGGTTTCAAATATCCATTTGGAATTCGACTCCCGGTCGCATCGAAATTCTAATGGCATTTAAAGGCCAATATTGATAGTCGGTTATTTAACTATCAATCAACATTCACAACAATCATCATATTTAAATAATTTTTTCCAAACTATTTATTTTCTAAATAACTTCACAAGATATATTTTCACACTTCAATCCTTTGAAAATAAATTTCAAATCAATTTTTTCCTTACGCGGAAAACTTTTTCAATATTTATTCATTTCCACTGAAAATCTACCGAGTTCAAATATTTTAAAACAATTCAAAATGCTTATCCAAAATATACTTAGAGATATTTAAAATAAAACTATTTTGAAACACTTGCTTAAATATTAGTTATGAAAATATTATACTAACGTCTCATAAAAAAATTCAAGTCCAAACTAATTTTTTAAATAAAATTAATATATAGGATATAACTATTTAAATATTCAATTTCTAAAACCAATATCAATTAAATCTTTAAATCATTACTTCCATAATTAATTAAGTAAATCATTACTTTAAAGATTTACATAATAACTTAAGAAACTAACTTCTCCAAAATATTCTTTCAAAATCAACCCTAGAACTTTTAATTTATATATCAAAAGCTATTTTACAAACATACTCGGCTTTTCAGGGAAAATACACCTTCCTTTTCAAAATGGATCATTTTTGAAAGTGTGCAGGATCGTGTAATATGGAATATAATTAAATCTAAATATGGTAATACGTGATAATAGCAAAGTAAATGGAAATAAAAATAAAAACAAGCACACAGGAATTTTTGTACTGGTTCGGAGCACCGTCCTACGTCCAGTCCCAGACTCCTTCTGAAATTTCAACTACAATAACCCTCACTTAACCTGGAGGAACATGTATATACAGTCTGAGCAGCAGAACAGACACCTGAGCAACTGAACAGGATTTTCGCCTCAGCAGCAGAAGAGGACTTTCCTTTGCCTGAGCAGCAGAACAGGACTTTAACAAAGTATAAATGTAGTTGACTTAATGTGTTCTTGATAACACTGATTTGTCTATTAAGATTACAAATTTCCTATAATCAATTCCTCAAGAGTATAAAGAGAATGCGAAGAGTTGAAAAAGGAAGAATATTGCTATGAATCAAAGTATATAGAATATAACTTAAAGATTCAAAGCAATGAAGAGTATGAGAGCACTTGAGTAATCACAAGAGAGTAGAAAGAATTAGAATCAGAAATTGGTGATTATGAAGTATGAGATAACTTCTATATATAGTTATCAGAGAGATGCAACTCTTAGTGAAGAGTTTCAGCCAAGAGAGACGACTGTTGATGAATTGCAACTCTTCATGGAAGAAGATGTCCATTCAGAAATTTTGCAGTTGAAGCCGGTTCAGTCGACTGGTATATTGGGTCAGTCGACTGGTGTTTGAATATTTTTAAAAAAATATTGTTTCAAAAATATGAACAATGTTCACTGCTGTGCATATGCACAGTCAGTCGACTGGCAAGAACAGTCAGTCGACTGGTTGTGCATAAATTGCACAGTAAACTCTGTTTGTAAAGAAAAATTTAAAAATTGAAAACCTGAGGATTGATTTTAACATGTGTCTAAGACTCAATATCTATAATAGTTACTTTAAGCCTAGAGATCCTCTATTGTCTTCTTTTTGTCATGTATGAATGCAAATTCTTCTTTAGCTTCTGAATTGTCTTGTCATGAATCAAAACTAGTAATTCAACAATTTTTAATCAATCAATAAATCCTTTTGGATTCATTTTGAATTTACGTTCCAAATCCGTAAATTTCTTTCCACACCTTTAAGAATAAAACAATATTTATTTTTTTTAAACAAATTTCCCTTTCCCTTATAAAATTCCCATTTTGAATTTTTAAAATTTCAAATATCCACAGATATAGGATTTTCAAATCGATTCCCAAATAGTTATTATTTTTACCAAATCAATATCAAATTGATTTTCTAATTTATTTTCAAAACACCAAATCAAATTTCAAATTGATTCTCAAATTTATTTTCTAACACCAAATCAATTTTCGAATTTATTTTTAAAATAAATTCCTACATCTTTTCTAAATTATTTAAAAACCATATTTTTTAAAATAAATTCTTCACCTTTTGAATATTATTACTTGAGATCCATTTATTAAACTTTTTTCCATATTTTGGAATTTTATTCAATAAGATTTCACTATAGATTTTCTACCTAAATTTAGAAATCCTATTTTATTTATTTCTCGTATCCTATGATACCAAAAATATTGTTCGGATAAATTTTAGCCTTCAGCGATTTCAATCATAATATAATCACACATGGATTTTAAATAATCAACATACAATATTGAAACAAATTCAATTATTTGAGGAATCTATTTGGATCCCTCCAACCTGTTTCCCTGCATCCACAGACGTTAGCATAACAATTAAATACTCATTCAACTTCGAGGTGGAATATCGCGGTATATGGGATTTATAAAATATCAACCATTATTATGCGGCGTATAGGGTCTATTTCAGTACAACTGATAATAAATTATCATCTAAGCACACAATCAACAATTTAAATTTAACTATCACAATTCAACTATCAATCAATGACTAAAATTTTCCATCACTACAATTTGAGTGAGAAGATCTCACCTTTGCTTTTATTTTGCAATCCATTTTCCGTTCCGGCTTGTTTTCTTCCAAATTTTTTGACCTTGTATGAATAATTTATACAATCTATTAATATTTGAATAAATCGAACAATCTATTAACATTTAATAATTTGATTAAACTAATTTTCTCCCCTTTATTATAAATAAAATCTAAATTAAAATGGATATCAAAATAAATTGAACAACTAATTATCATTTCTATTTATATTTAAAAAAAAATCTTTTTTGAAAATCAAATTATCTTTTACTGTAAATAAATTTTCTACTTTATTATCATAACATATATAAATTTAAATTAAATTTAATCGAATACCTTACTGCCTGAAACCACAACGTGGCCGATCTTCACCCTATCAACGGCCACCTCGTTGAACCCTAAATCGAACTGCCTCGAGATTGAAGACGCCAACCTCTTTGACTTCGCTCACACTCGACTGTACTCGAAATCTCATGGCGAGCTTGCGGCCCCACCTGCTCGCATGCGCGCGTCGCCTTCGAGCACCCATCTATTGCTCACTCGCCTTTACCCGAGCTCGAGCAAATGAATGTCGTGCCACTAATACGAGCCCCGCCGAGCTCGAGAACCCACGCGCCCCGCGCGCTTGCGCCACCAGCATCGACGAGGTCATATCGTCACTTGCACTCGCGAACTTTGCTTCCACCAATCGAGCAAATCGATTTCGATTTGTGAAGGGAAACGCGATTCCCCTTTTTTGATTCAAAATGAAGAAGAGGAAGGCCGGTTCGATTTATACTTCGGCCATTGGATTTTGATTTGAAAAGGCCATTATTTTTGAAGTTTTTGAACGAAAAGATTTTCATTTATTTCTTATGTTTGAACGAAAAGGTAGGATAGGGTGGCATGTAGAAGAAGACAATAGAAACGTGTACGTTACATTTTGCAAAAAGGTGGCTGCGATTTGATTTTGATCAGATATATATATTTAAATTTAAATCGTCTCGATTTCGGACCCTAAATTCTTGATATCGTATCGAGACATGCCGCTATGCGTTTATAATGTTATACTCCTATTTCGAACGCAATGGAAAAGGTTCCGAGGCCTAACTCAATCGCATGGAAAAGATAAATTATTGAATCGAGTTTAAATATTAAATTATCAATTTTAATTCCAACACTTTTCTCACCCGTACGGACAAACGGTAACTCCAAACGCCACAAAAATTGAAATCCGATAGTAACGAACTATTACGAATTCAATGGACTGGTTTCGTCGAATTCCGAGACTGTGCCTCGGAAGGCTATTATTAAATATCGATTTGTAAATTCAAAACTAAAGAAAACATTTTCAAATTAAATTCTGAAGCTTCCATTATCTTCAGTATTATCAATATAAATTTTCTAAGCCATCAAATTATTTTAAACAAGCTAAAAATTGAAAATTCAAATTTTTACCCATCATTAATAAATCAAATTCAATAATTTAATTGCCAAATTCATATTTATATTCGAAATTCAAGTTAAACTAACCTCCAAATAATTAAAATCAATTAAATATTTCATTTCAAATGTTAAAAATTTCCGGGTCATCACAGTCCAGCTTTCTTAAATTACTACGTATAGGTAATGAATAATAAATCCTATTAACACACTTCGAGCTCTCAAAGAATAATGTTAGCCGTACACGTATATAACTTGAAATTAGTTTATACAAAAACTAAAGGTTTTAATCCTTTGTAATTTTGTTATTGTTCAATGTACCTTATTTGAAAAAGTCAGTACCAATAGATTTTATATATAAAAGGCTGAAACGTAGGACAACACGTAGATAATCATGAAAAACTTTCTTTCACATTATACACTTTCAAAGCAATATAATAATATCTAAAAACATGTACTCACTTATTGAGTGAATCGATTAACAAAGAGTTAGGATCCCAGTTATGAATTACTATCAGGAATTTTAATCCATGTTCTTTTATGCGACATTAACAAACTATATTTTGTACTAGCAACTTAAAAAAAATGGTGGATACATTAACGGATAATTTTGCTAAATATAGATCTTAAATAAAATCTATTTACAAAATTTTATAATCAAAATTTCTCAAATAAATCAACAACGGTTTGCTCTGATACCACTTGTTAAAATTTCAATACTCTATAGCAACAACCAATTATGAAACCCTAGATTCAAATATACAACCCATTTTGATTTAATTGGGAATAAACTAGAGGAAAGTAAATAAATCAGCGGAAGCATACCTGAATCGGTAGTTGATTATTGAAAAGAAAAAAATGTTGGTTTGATCTTTCAAATTGACACAAACACTAGTTCTGACATTAGCTCTCCAAAGAAGAGGGTTAGAAGGTTGCCAAGGCTTGTGTAATTTTAGGATCATAACCTTTTTCTTTATAATATTGACATTTTCTAATTTCGTCCTTTAACGAATTAAAATGTCCCGCATCTACACATTAATCACATGATAATTAGATTCTTAAGCTTAAAACAAGAAGAGCATTAAAAAACAAGCTAGTAGTATCTTCATATAGACATCATGAAATCAAAAGAAAAGGGGCGCACAGGGAGGAGGGGTTTGGTTGGGTGCAAAATCTTAAGTGATTAAATATTCTTTTTTCTCCTGGAACAAAATTTAAAAATAATAATCAATGCGTATAAACGAAGTTTACTAAAAGGTTATGTTTCAAGAAAAATAAAAGAAATAGAGATGTAACAAGTACCATCTTCACCTTCAATTGTTGGAATAAATTTATCGATTAAAGGATGTGAAACTTTCGTTTCTTCTTTTGAAACTTTTGCCCCGAGATGTTTGATTAGTTCATGATCGCTCGGATCAAATTTAACTCCTGTTGATAGCCTAACCCGATCTCGAAAATAATTGAAAATATGTTTATGTACATAAATTATCACTAGAGAAAGCATAAACATTTAACTTATGCAAAAAAAGAACCATGTAATCATTTTTGGAACAAAATTTAAAAATAATTGTCAATACATATAAATGAAGTTTACTAAAAGATTATGTTTCAAAAAAAAAACGAAGAGTGTAACATGTTTCATCTTCACCTTCGAGATGTTCGAGTAGTTCATGATCGCTAAGATCAAATTTATCTCCTCCTGGTAGCCTTACCCAATCCTGTAAATAATTAAAAATATGTATATGTATATAAATTATCACTAGAGAAAGCATAATCATTTAACTTATGCAAGAAAAGAACCATGTAAACTTATGGGCTTATTGAATTCGAGCTTGTGAGCACAGCTTGGACACTGCTTGGATTCGCTCAATATTGCAACCCACTTGCACAACATTTCACCCATGCGCAACCTCTGCCAATCATCTTGTCCACTTTGCCTACACCGTCCAAATCAACGCTACGACCACATACACCTATTATGAAAAAACCACACCACCTCCTACCACCACAACCTCAATCCATGAATATCACCAACACCCTTAACTTCAAGTCTTCAACCCACCAAACACTTCGCGGACCATCTTCACCAAACATGGAAAAGTGAATGGGCGTTAGCGTCATGTGCGAGGGATAAAAGCATGGATTGAGCAAGGAAGAAAGTTTTCAACATATGTGAGAATAAAAATATAGAAATTTTTGATAAAAGAGGAAATGAGAAAGAGAGGGACAGTGGGGTGAAAAAGGTTAGGTAGTGTTTGGTTTGTTATTTTTAGTTTTGGTTTTTCGTCCATACAAAAGGCATAAGATACATGTGTATTGCCAAAAACGATCAATTTAGAAAACAAAATTAACACACAAAATTGAAAACAATTTTTTTTTTATTTTCCATATTTTAGGAAATAGAAGAAGCACGTAAAACAATTCATTCTTCCATCGTCCCTCTATCATCTTCGTCGTTCCATCCGTCTTTCTTTAATCCCATCCGTCGTCCCTCCATTCTTTTCATATTTGGCATACATATTGAAAACCAAAAAAACAAAATTCGTTTTTAAACCAAACATTTCCTTAGGTTTTTGGTTTGTGAATAAACATGAGAAAAAATAATAAAAGGAAGGAAGCACTAAAATAATAAAAACGCAAAAAACATTCCGGGCGGGTTAGCGAAAATTTTCTGGCAGGATAGTGAAAGAGCATAAAGAAGCTATTTTGGATGAAAGTGAATACCGTAAAGGGATGCGAAGGGATATTTATCCAATTATTACATAATATAGTATTTAATAAATATGATAGGTGATAAATAACCTAAATTTATTGTTCGTTGTGGTAGTTAAATCGATTTGGTGAATCTTGTTTACGTTGGTTAATGTCCACCCTTATTTTAAATTTCGTTAACTTATTTTTTGGAATTATTATAAACTGATTAATTCTTTAAATTTTGTAAAAAAAATGAAATCGATGAAAATTTAAAAAAATTCTAAACTTTTAAAGACTATTGCAAATTCACGCAGTTCCATTTTTGCATTTAGTTATACCTTTTTAATTTTTAGCATGATTGGTAAACACGAATATTAAATTCTTCGAGTGAGAACCTTTGTGTCGACTAAACAACATGGATAGATAATTGGAAGTAAAAATGACATGAATAATTATAGCGGTTGACTTTTGATGTAATGTACGTTGAGGAAAAATATATTTTATTATTGTACACAGAGAGTTCTACAAAAGATTGATGAAACAATTTTAATTGAGATATAATACAAGGGAGAAGATGAATTCCAATAAACTCAAATCCTAGAAGGTGAGATGTATATATACGGTTTTAAACACGTCACGACCCTTAGATCATAGTCATAGGAGGATCACCCGTCAAGATATAAAGTCTAGGCGTCAAAGGATCGGAGTGCCTTTTCAAATTGATCAAAATTGGATCTGGTTGTTTCAGATTCATCGATTTTAATTGACTGAATCGGGTGCTAGTCAACTGACATGAATCTGAGTGGGTTGGTGTAGAATGTCAGTAGATTGAGATTCCTCCATAATAAAAGAATATGGTTATGTCCTAAACTCCACTTAGGTTTGTCAATGGATAATTTTGGATGTGAACTATGTTATATCTACATCTGCACCCAAAATTATTTTCCGATGTCATCCATGGACATGGTCGAGTATCAGATATTTATTCGCTTCGTTCATAATTAATATCCTCAAAAAATAAAGGAATTTTTTTATTTATACCTGAGTCGCAAAAGAGTGCTTTGTGTAGAGTGTTTCTTCATCTAAATCATGAAGAGATGATTTTACTATAGTATATTCAGTCCTTTAATGCTTTTTTGAAGTATGTAATGGAATATAGTAATACTTTGATGAAGAAGAATAAGAAATTTATTGAAGGTTTGAGGAAGGGACTGAACTATAAGGTATGGTGCACTTGTTGTCTCCTTATAAGATGTTTGTTGAGAGTGGCAAGGAGGTATAATTTCTTGTATTAGGAGAAAAGGAAAGTCGATGTTAGTCTTAAGGGTGGACAAAAGAAGAGGTTCGACCCATATCACAAGGAGAATAAAAACCAGAAAGGAGGAAAAACCTCATGAGAAGATCAGAAGTCTAATGTAGCTAATATTACTTGTTTCAACTATAGGTAGAAGGGTCGCTACTCTACCAAGTATCCCAGTTGGAGATTAGGGACATGTCCAAGTGCTTTAATTGTAGTAGGCCTAGCCATAAGAAGAGATAATGTTCTGTACTGAAGCAAGCGAAGGATTATGCTTTGCAGAGACCTTCAGTTGGACCAATGCTAAAGAAATGGGAAAAGGATGTTGTACTTGGAGGTATTATTTCGATTTCTAGCATTTTACTTAGGGTTCATTTGATACTTGTACTACACTAACTTTCTTTTTAAAAATTTAGCTGACAGGTTAAATTAAATAAAAATTAAATACTACATATTTGATTACTTCATTACGTGTGGTTAATCCACAGATTGGTATGTTACTCACACCTTAAGGTGATCTGATATTAAGTTTGCTTTGTTGGACATTTGTTTGTTTGCGACAATATATGTTTGACTACGAAGGATACGAAGTAATTTTGGATATGGATTGTTTAGTGTAACGACACATGATCTACTGTTCCGATAGAGTTATCACTTTATGAAATCCAAGGACAGAAGAAATGATCTTGATTGCATTGGATGTAATAAAGGAGAATTCAAGATTTATGTTGTGTGTAATGGAGAATCGAAAGGATAAGATTAGTAAAGTGCTAGTAGTCTGGGAATTTGAAGACATTTTCGAGCGGTGAAGGGATTATTGCCTAAAAAATCATTCAAATTTGGTATAGATTTGATATCGAGGGAAAAACCTATTAGTAGATCCCCTAGCAGTATGCCACCCAAGGGTTAGAAGAACCGGAGAAGCGATTAATGTCACTTGGGCATAAAAGTTTCACTAAGGCCGTGTAGTTTACCATGGGGAACATCCATAGTATTCATAAAGAAGTCAGATGGAGACGGATTATTCTTACAGCTAGATTTGACGATGCTATTTCATAAACTATGGGTAGTTGAGGAAATTGTTCCACTGATCGCGTTTAGAATAAGACACGATCCATATGAATGGTTAGTTATGCTCTTTGGACTGATCAGTGTTACTGCTTTCTTTGTAGAGCTTATATGCCGAATCTTTCACGATCAATTGAATAGATTTATGTTGGTCTTCATTGATGACATTTTGGTATAATTCTATGAATGAAAGATACCATAAGTCCATTTTAGATAGTTGTTGGAGATCTTGAGACAACACAAGTTGAATGTAAAGTTTTTGAAATGCTATTTTTGGAAATGTGAAGTTAAATTTCTTGGTTATGTTGTTTCATAGAATGGATTAGCAATTGATCCAAGATGGAAACCATTATTTATTGGAAGAGACCAAAGACGGTTACTAAAATGAGAATTTTCTTGAGATTGGATGGATATGCCATAGTTACATTAAGAACTTTTCGTAGGTAGCAACAGCCTTAACTAAATTGACTAGAAAGAACGTGAAACTCGTATGGATTGTTCAGGAGTTGAAAAAGTCATCGACGGGTGCATATATCTTGATCGTACTTAAAGGGAGTCAGGATTTGGTATTTCATACTAATACTTGTGGATCGGATTGGGAGCGATACTGATGTAGAAGAAAAGAGTGATAATTTATACATCTTGGTAGCTGAGTCGCGCAAATTTTGATATCCGACTCATGATTTGGAGTTTTTAGTAGTGATCTTCGCTTTAAAGATATAAAGGAATTATCTTTTTGGAGTATGTTCCGAGTATTATACGGATCATAAGTCTCTTAAGTATTTATTCTCGCAGAAGAAGCTAAATATAAGGCAATAAAGATGGTTAGAATTTTTGACAGCATATGATTTTGTGATAGTATACACCGGGAAAAGGGAACAACGTAGTCGATGCTTTACGTAGAAAGCAGTATAATGGATTGTTGGCCATGCTTGAGAAATGGAAGACGTTAGAGAAATTTGCATCCCATGGAGTGCAATATAGGGCAAATGCACGATCAAGTCAAGATCCTAGAGCATTAATAAGTTTGAAAGTTCGTCTATTGCTTATGGAAAGAATTGTTGCAAGGCAAAATGAGGTACCATTTTTAGCTAAAAAAATTAGATGATTAGAGATAGGCGTGGATATAGAGGCTCTAAAGAGATACAATGTAGACTCTAAAGGACAGCTTAGGAAGAAATGTAGACCGTGTTGGAAATGTGAGAGATCTTCAGAAGAAAGTCTTAGAAGAAAGTCATCGACCTAAGTTTATGATTCATCCTAGAGAGATAAAGATGTATCATGACATGAAGCATGTTTTCTTTTGGTAATGGATAAAGAGAGATGTAAGAGGATAATCACATGTCAACAAGTGAAAACTGCGCATCAGAAGCCGAGTAGTTTACTTCATCCTTTTTTGAAGTGAGATTCCATATCAATGGATCTTATAAATGGATCACTAAGGCATAGAGTTGGGAATGATAACATGTGGGTAATAATCGATAGATTTACTATGAGCGTCCAGTTTATCCCAGTGAAATCGACAAGGACTTCAGCTAGTTTGGCAAAGTTATACATAAAGAATATTGTAAGATTGCAGAGGATTTCTAACGGTATTGTTAGTGATAGAGAGCCAATGTTCACCAATGAGTTGTAAAAAAGTTTGCTGAGTGCATTGAGTATATAAAGCCCGCCCCGCATAAGCATCTTCAAATTCATGGTGGCTTCGGATCATCTCTTCTATTCAATAAGGCACTAGAACGAGGTCCGCCTCCTCATCCCTATGTGTCTATCGCATTTAAGCAAGGTTTAGGACTGGCCCCACCTAGTCTAACCTGATCCGTCACAATGACGATCGGTCTTCCTATGTTTATCTAATTCCACCACTACTCCAAGTCAGCATGTTTGCCTGGCGTAATTCAATTGACGGCTTACACCTCTCCACGCCTGCCTCAGCATGCAGCACGTGAAGCAAGATAGGTTCGAGCATGGTCCGTCGTTAGCCTGGCTTCGGTGCAGCAGCCCCGATCGATCTCAGGCAGCCATTCTGACTGCCTTGCACTCGGTTGTGCACCATCTTCCCATTATGGTTCTTATCAAGATCCCTATTTTCTTTCGTATCATCAACTAACGGTCAATCGGTTCAACAATACTTGTCATGTGAGCATTCAAGTAAACAACAAGTTGTCTATCCACCTATCCAAAGCACTATAGCTGAGCAGCTGAACTGATGTGGCTTACCATCAACATTAAATGCGCATTTAATGCGAAGTTTGCACACAAAATGCGAAGCCCACGATTGATGCAAAGAAGCAGTGAGTATATTTTCATCCTACCGCACATCTCCTTACACCTTTACAGTTGTCGTCCATCTACCATTGCAATCGTACCAACAGTCGAATATTTTTCCCGTTAGTTCTACAGCTCAATCTCAATCATCCATAATCCACTTCACTTACTGTAAATATCTCCTATATTACAACTTCAAAGAGGTTGGTACAAACAAAGATTTTGAATAATATACACAATTCAAAGTTCTTGATACCATAAGTCCTTAAGATTACGTAGCTTTATTAGTCTTAAGTGCTTCCTGCTTTCTTATTATTCTTTTGTAAATCTTTGTAGTTTTAAAAGAAATATATATAGTAAGGGAATTTCACAGTGGACGTAGGAAGCTTTGCTGAATCACTATATCTTGTGTTATTTACCTTTCAACAATGTATTTAACTCCTCATTTTTCACTTCAAGCAACCTTTATTTATTAGTTTAATTCCTTGGTTGGCAAAATCTTTAGTCAATATTTTGAAGCTAGAAGGAGGGCCAACGACATGATGAGGATGGAAGATGCAGATCTTTCAAACAACAACAATGAGGTAATGCGTCCTGCCCAAGCCGATCCACGCAACAAAAATAATCGTCAAAACAACAATCATCAAACTGATGCCAATAGGAATTCAAAGGCCAGTCCTAGGTACAATAATTAATCTCATTTTAACTCTATTTCACTAACAGGAACCGAGTGCGGTAGGCTACCACCAAATGGAAAGCGGGAGGAACCTCGCTGCAACAACAAATACTACGAGTTCCATCAAATCAATGGTCATTCTATAGTAGATTGTAGCGTACTCAGGGATGAAATCAAAAGACTCATCCGGAAAAGAATACTCCTGGAATTTATTCGACATTAGGTTGAGAAAAGAGCAAACCGTGAAGAAAGGGAAAATTGGCCCCCTCGACTTAAAAGTGCCAATGTCCAAGCCATCACAGAGGTCCTGGCCATATGCGGTAGTCTGCATGTGGTCGGCAGCAACCGAGGGTCCCACTCCTGGTATAAAATGAAAGTGGGTACTGCCAGGCAAGTTTATTCATTAGAATCTCCAGCATCCAAGGTGCCTTGACTGGGATCTCAACGACTAATCAACTTCATTATCGAAGATAAGGAAGCAATCTCCTACCCTCATTACAACCCCATAGTCGTAACTCTTGCTTTAGCCAACTCCAATGTGCATAGGGCCTTCGTAAATGGTGCCAACTCGGTAAACATCATGTTCAAGAATTGCTTTGAAGCTCTTTGGCTCCCTGTTACTCGCCTTACTCTATGCGCCCTGCCCATTTATGCCTTTGGAAGTGTAGGCATTGTTCTGATAGGCACAACCTCGCTTGTATCAATTTTCAATCAAGAGCCCCTCACTGTAAAGATCTAGGTAAACTTTATAGTAGATTGTCCATCTGTGTATAACCTGTTAATAAGACGAATTACGCTTCTTGAGCTGGAAGTCATCGTCTGCTACAACCGCCTTATCATAAAGTTCTCCATCCAAGATCGAGTTAGAGAAATCAAGGGCAAGCAGTGTAAGGCAAGGGAATATTATGGAACTTCATTTAGGAAGGCAAAAAATGTGTACTCATGTTGAAGTAAGAACATTCAATTAACGGTTTTCTCAACGAATCCAATGGTCCGGCCAGTGCCTTAGTTCTTGCCAAGCCCTCTAACCCTGAGACATTAGCGGCTACTCCTACTCTCTCATAGCCAACTGCCTTATCTGAGAGTTGGGAGCATCATAACCTTGATTTTGACCCATCATTACAGATAAGTTCTCAGTTGTAATAATAATGATAATAATAATACGTATGTATATGTGAACTTTTCCATCTACAAGTCCTTGTAAGTGGGCTGCGTATGCCCCTCAATATCATGCAACTCACTTAGACTAGAGTGTCCGAGCTAACCAATGTACTCAGGTTCCATTCAGGATCAACGGTCACTTCACGACTGACAACATATTACCCAGGATAACTTCACAGCCTCATGCGCTCAGTTTGAGCCTTGGCTCGTCTGCCACTCAACGTTCGACCAAACCCAAGAGAACCCGCAAGTAGGCTTGCATTTCAACCCATGCCGGTGCAAATTGCCGCTCTACATCCAGCTGATACCTAGTCTACATTACCAATTGTACGTAGGTCGCCTTATTTTCACATTGATATTTAAACATATCCTAAAAAGTTAGGCAATTCTGCAATGAGTACACACTACAACAAAAATACCCTATTAGAATTGCTTGTTTGCAACGTTCACAAAACAACCGTTGTAGTAAAGGTTTTTAACAACAGGCGTTTCATAAAAGTTCCAATAAAATCATTTTTAACAACATTGAACATTTTGCAGTTGTAATACAGGTTTTTAACGTTTTTTTAGTTTTTGATAGTTGTGAATGTTAATTTATAACAAATGTTATTTATAGCTATCGTATTCATTGCTTGTAAGTAATCACACATATTGTAATGTTCGTCGTAATCAATCGTATGAAAAATTAAAGAAACATAATAAAGTGCAAAATAGGAACTTCGTAAAATTTGGATAATCTTTAAAATTTTGAAAATTAAATTTCTAGATTGTTTGTTTTTTAATTTTTAAACCAATTAAAGAATTAAACAGGTTTTTAACTGTGTTTTACTGCAAATCGTAACAAATTTCTTCAACAACAATTAGTTGAAAAACGTGAATATCAATGTTAAATATTTTTTGAATATGTTTACAATTGTTAAAAATACTATAGTAATTATTAATTAGTACTTTATAACTAATAACTAATCATTTATAAATGATAATTTATAATTTATAAATGATAACTTATTTAGTTAATAATTTATAATCTATTATAACTGTTGATTATTATAAATATTTATCAATAATAATTTATAATTAATAACGGTTTATTATAATTAATAATTATAATAATAACATATAACTAATAATATATAATTAATATTTAATAATTAAAAATTTATTATAATTAATGATTTATAGTTACTAATTTATAAACAATAATTTACGGTTAATGATTGTTACCCGGTTGCATGGCCCGGCCTATATACGGTTCGGCCATGGTGGTCCGGCCACTCACCGCTCGATTTTGAAGGAGGAATCATCGTTCGGCCAACTCAAGGCTCGGTGTGTTTGGACAAGAGTTGGTTCGGTCTGCATGTTCTAAGAGGGATAACGTTGCAAAAGCGGCCCGGCCGTGGACCGTTCGGCCTGGACGCGTTGTTTGGCATGCAAGTGCCGTTCGGCCTAAGACCTTTGCTCGACATTCTTCATTCGAACGTCATCGCTCGAAAAGTGTTGTTGGGAACTCAGTACATATGTCGCCCAGCAAAGCCTCGCTCGGCAACGTCGTTCGACGATCGCCGTTTGGCCAGTGAAGTTAAAGGTGATACGGCTCGGCCTGGATGCTCAGGGAAGGGCGGCTTGACATGGGTGGTTCGGTCGAGGTAGCACGGACACATGTCGCTCGGCTTAAACGGTCGGCACATGTCTCTCGGTATGGAAGGTTCGGCATACATCGCTCGATGCATTCTAGAGAAGTTGGTAGGTTGTCAGGCCTACAACAAAGTGAGGCAATCGGCATGACTTCGCTTCGAGTCAACCCGCTATTTGCTTCGGGTCTCCTCAAGGTTTACTTCGAGTCACTTGATAATCGACTAGACATGATGGGCCGGCATTTCTCGACCGACATTTCTCGATCGGCTTGTCTCGTTTGGCATGCCTGGCTTGGTGCGTAGAAGTCACCTACTATGGGCCAAGATACCTTATTACTGGGCCCATGAAGGAAGTCCACCCTATCTTCGCTTATAAATAGAAGGACAGAGGTGCAATGAAAAGTGACCGTTTTTCGTGTACTCCGGGGAGACTCTGTCATTTTCAAGACTCATCTCTTTTCTGTTAGAACTTATGTAACGACCGATATTTTCAACCATTCGCATCCACACATGCGGGACTTGAATTGTTCAAAATACCGAATTGTAATTTAAATTTGGCAAAACACAACATAAACATTAAATGAGTAATCAAAGATCACAAACACAGAGTAATAAAATGCAGCAGAAGAAAAGCGATAGTAGTTCATGAAGCTACTATATAAATACATCACAGTTAAACAAGATACAACAGAAGTCTCAATATGATAATCAAGTACAATCAGAATACATCCCTGGATTCAACTGAATAACTGGAATCAACTGGATAACTGAAAGAGGAATAGATAGCTAGATCTTTAAGCAAAGCTCAACTCCGAAGGTGAGTCTCAAATGTTGTATCACTCAGTCTGACCCAAGCGTAAAGCAAAACAAAAAACACTCGAGTCGGGACATACATACTTATGCAATGTAAAGCAGCTCAAGTGAACTGTAATATAAGGTACAAGTAACTTAAAGGATGCTTGGGACTGTCCATCCTCTAAGGATCCATTGAACTATTTACTATGTAGTAATATTTCGCTATTATAATAATGTATGGGGCATTTCACTGGAAGAACAAACTTTGCAGTCCAATTAGTTTTTAGGACACACATCCATAGAAATTAATTTCAAGGCCAAAATTAGCAAAATAATTACTTTTAAGGACAACGTCAGCAGTCCAATTACTTTTAAGGACATAAATTCATAGGTTTTTAGGCCTTAAAAACTAATTATTTTGCATTTGTCCTTAAAAGTAATTATTTCAGCCGTGTGTCCTAGAAACTAATTGCACTTGCTAAAGAGGCCCTTGTGGCTAATTTCCACTAAAATAAACATACTTTTAAATAGCGTTAAGGCTTTACATTTTCCACCTTAACATGTAATAGTGCCAATAGTCTATACAGTATCGTAATACCTCCTGATCCAGAGGCAACCAGAGGATACTCCATAGGTACGACACAAATCAAACTCGTACAAGGCGCGTAGGGTAGGTGACACGGCACAACTAGCCCACCTCGAGCCATACCCCCAAATCAAAAGAATCAAAAGTGGCCACCAAATCAATCTCAAAGTCCAAATATAATAACGAAGGAGTGTGTCCTATCCAAGAAGCGACCTCATTTGCCCGTCAATTTCTCCTGTTTTAGCCACCTTATGCCAACTCGTGGGAGTTGGGTCCACGTATACACCTTACTAGAACGTCGCTGCCATCCTACTTCATTCTGGAATTTTCACCGCGTACTCGGTTGTTAAAGTAGTTTTCAAAGTTGGCAGAGAGTATGACAACTTCCGATCCTGGTCTCTTTAACAACCAAACGTTATTATTACCCATGGATATTTATTTCAAAATCATTTCTATTCCAAAACCATTTAAAATCAAATACCATTACTTTCTAAATAATATCCATTTCAAAACCAAAGTAACCGTATACCATTTGAATTCCAAAAAAAAATCAATATATCATTTAAATGAAACCCAATTTCCAAACCATTGAATATTCCTTCAATTTATTAAACTCGAAATATTACTTTAAATCATCTTAAGCCAAACCACTTTATAAAGTAATATTCTTAAATCTTAAATTTCAATATGTTCAATTTTATATATTTAAAGACAATTCTTAATTAAATACAATTTCCAATAATTTCATTTCCAAAGCCATATTACTTTCAAGTTATAATAACTCTGAAACCAAACATTTTGAAACATATTTATTTAGACTATCTAAATTCAATGTTAATATCTTCCAAACAAGATTCATTTAACCATTTAAATTCAATGTCAAATAATATTCATTTCAAAGTTGTAGCATTTATAAGTTTATTCATTCAATTATAAACTTGTCAAAACATTGTATATTTCAAAACAGCAGCATTTATGAATTGTTGCGGTAGGTATATTTAGTATATATCAAAACATAGTTCAAATTCAAAAACTACAGCATTTCAGAAATGATGTTATAGGTTTATTTGAAAACTTCAGCATGTTGTTCAAATTTCAGCAACTTCAGCACTTCAGAAATGCTGTTATAGGTTTCTTTAGTATAATTCAAGCCATAGTTCAATTTCCAAAAATTACAGCACTTCAGAAATGCTGTTATAGGTCTTTTTAGTATAATTCAAGCCATAGTTCATTTAACCACAGCATTTCAGAAATGCTATAATTCCTGTTATACCCCTTTGAAAAATATATCTTCAATTTTCTCATTTTTAGCTTATAAAACTTAATCCACTTTTCAAAAAATTTATTTGGATGTTACTTAACTTATAAATTTTAGTAAAATAACATTTATTAATAAATATCCAATTAAAATTAAACATCCATTTGTTAAGCTAATACTTGATAACTTGCTTAACCTTTATTCCAATAAATAACTTAATAATTTATCTAACATATCTATCTCATAAATAAATTAAATTTCCATTTATTTGCTTAACTTAATATTTTCCATTTAAAACCAAATTTCAAATTTCCAAGTTAAGTCATTATTTAAATTACATTTTCCCATTTTAAAACCATAACAATTTATTTTACACAACATAACATTTCACAAAAGAACATTTTATCATAGTTAATATAACAATTAAATTTCCTTAATAGAAATAAACTTATTACAAATGTCCCATAAAATGTATTTCATTTTATTTATTCAAAATTGCATTATTTATTATAGAAAATATGTCCATTTCAAGAATAACCTTTATTTAAATTACTAGGTTAGATTTAAGATTCCAAATTAAATCAAACTTAATTATTAGGTTATTTATCATAAATAAGACTCTTTAAATTCCATCCAAAACTAATTAACCTATAAAAAATTTAACTTATGGACAAATAATATTCTTTACACTTTAAAGCATTAAATCAAATTAAGTTAAATTTTTCATATATTTAAAATTTCAAAATATTTAATAATTTTCAGAAAATATTTAAAATACTTAATAAATTTTTAGGAAAATATCATTTAAAATACAACCATGGGCCTGTATAATATTTTCTAACCTAGGTCAAGTGATACAGATATGTATCATTTCAATCCGTAATTTAAAAGAAAAATCCGGGTTCTATCATTTCAGACCCGCAATCCCAAATAAAATAAATGCAATAAAAATCATTCGAGCCTATTATTTCAGCCCATAATGATTTTTCCTTATTCTAAAGTCTGTTTCGGTATGTATCTTTTTAACCCATAGTGATAGGGAACTCGCAATAATGATACAGTAAATAAAATGAATAGTATATCATATAATAACATATTAGATGATGCAACAAATATATAAACATCATTTAACATCATATAACATATCACAGGCATGTATGAATAACATATCAATTTATACAGATCCACCTGACATTATTCCACAATAATATAAGTAATAGGATTGAAATTCAAACCCGCATCTAAACTCCGCAAAGCACGAAAAGGCACGACAATGCACGACTATATTTTTTGAGTGGATGAAGAGTCAGATTCAAATCTTGTATACAAACAATTACACAAAGATAAGTGTTTCAACATACAAGATTATAAATCAAACAATGAACAATATGGATCAAAGGGACATAACCTTTTGATAAAACAAAGCAAGATGCAAACTTGAGTGAAAACAGAGCCAAAAATCCTCATCTTGCACATAACAAAATAAAGCAAACAAATATTACAAAGATAAGAACATGATTCAATACAAAGAATAGAGATTACAACAATGGAAAGATAGGAAATAAAATGACATAACCTTGATAAATCAAAGCAAGTTGATGAATACATGTGCTTGGCTAGGCTTTGCATCAATTTTGGTGACGTAGTCTTCATCCATGGTCACGGCTTAGTCTTTGTGGTGATGAAAGGGTGATGGTTGATGGAGGTGGTCATGGTGGTGGCTAGAGGCAAGAGGCCAAGCCTAGCTTTGAAGCAAAACAAAGAAATAAAAGAAAAAGGAGAAGGAAAGAGAGGAGAAGCCATGGAAATAACCTAGAGCTTGTTGTATTTTCTTCACGCAAATAGAAATGAGGGATGAGAAATTTTTTCACGTGAATAAGAATATTGGGTGGCGGCTAGGGTTTAAAAAAAGCACGGCTAAGATGAATTGTACGGCTAGGAGATTTGAATGGTTAGGAAAAGGAAAAGGCAAAGAATAAAGAGGCTAGTGAATGCATGGGATTTATTTCCTATTTAATAAAAGAAACTTACTGTGAACTCTTTCAATCAGAAGAGGCAAATGAGGAAGTGAGATATTGAGAGGATTTTTATGTGATTTGAAATAAAGAGTAGGCAATTTAAAAAGGGAAGCAATTAAGAAAATATAATGTATACCCTTTGATTTTTTTCTAAGCCATAAATAAAAGATATAAACAAGCAACAATCAAATAAACATGACTGTATAGACAAAATAAAAATAGAAAGATAAAATAGAGATGGATATAAGAAAAATATAAAATATATATATATATAATAAAAGTACAAAAATTTATTGCGTGTAAAACGCTGTAATTTATCCAGTTTAAAAAATATAAGTTTAAATTCCTAATAAATCCATATATTTGATTCTCAATCTTGTTATTGAATCAATTATTAACTTATTCTCCTATGGGTAATATTAACATTGTTTTATATACTAATACATTAATAATTTCCCAATTCATCCAAATTTCAGTTTACATAGTATTAAATTTTATTTACCTACAGTAAATTCATATTTCAATTAGCAAAGTAATTAATTTCAATCTCTTACCATAACCTATTTGTTATGAATTGAATTCCCATAAGTTATAATTAATTTCAAATAAACTGATTTGATTCAATTCTAATCCATTTTTATGAAGTCTATACTACTCTACAAACCTCGTTAATATTCGTTTATCTTTCATTACATTGATATATATTCAAATATCCATCTTTCCTTTGTATTAAAAGTTGTTTTTAATTATATTGAATTTGTCAAATATTTATATTTATTATGATTGAATCCTCAACTAATTCATTCAAATAGGTTTCATTCTTTTATTTTATCTATGAATAAAATATTCATTTTCATTTATGTCATTACATTCACACTTTACAATTACAGTCCTATCTTGCATTAATGAACATTTACTTACATTTAAATGTAACTGATTTCCAATTAATTCCATAGACTAATTAAATAGGTGAGTTATAGTAATTGTTACCATAACCTTTAATTTACATTTAACCTTATTAATTTCAACTAATTATTAAAATTACTTACATAATACTGAATTCATACAATTACCATTAACTATACTAATTCATTTATTCGTACAACACTTACCCTTATTTACTTATATTCAATTTTTCCCAAATATAACATTCACAACTAGATAAATGGACCAATTAAATAGTAACTTATGATCGTTACTATAACTTTTAAATCACACGTATGAATTCATTATTGTTTACAAATGTTACAATTACTTAATTAACACTGATTTACTTCAAGTCTATTAATCATATATTATCTCATTAATGATTAAACATTCACACTTGTTTCCTTATATTCAAATTTATAACTAAGTGCAACAATTTACATTATTTCATCATTGGAACTTCATTTCAATTGTTACTAATTAGTTCTAATTACCATTGCTCAATTATTAAGTTATAAAGTTTTTTTTTCTTCTTTTTTCTTTTTTTCTTTTTTTCCTTTTCTCTTTAAATTTAATTTCTAAATCTTATTAAATTAACCAGTTAAATTATTGAAATTTACGGGTTGTTACAGCTTATATTCAAGTTGTTGGTCTACGGATTGTATATGTATTCGATTATTTGAAACTGCAATAAAGATTAAACTCAAAGTGGATGTAAGGCGTTACGCCGAACCACTATAAATTTGGTGTTCTAGTTTTTGCAGTTAATTTTACATACATTCCTCTATTTTAATTTTCTATCTTCGTTAATCTCTCTATACAACTATCTCTTTGGGTGTTAGTGACCAATTTTGGTGCCAACACTTTAGTGCTTTCACCGAGAACGCATTCTTAGGTTACTAGGATCTACTTTGTAGCTAATGGATTGAAGAAATCCTTCGAAGGAGATCCAAGTGATCCACAGGAAGTCTATTAATTCTACTCATAGTTCCTACCAATAACTCTACAATGGGAAGGACTTGTACCAGATCAGCCTCACACGACGCGGACGTCAACGAGACTGCTAGTGTCCAACAAGTAGGACCCAACAATCAACAAGTTAATCTAGGCGCAGGGACTGTCACTGCCTAAAACCAAATGGAAGTTGTCACTAGAACGGAGTTCAACGAGCTGATGAGAGAACTCATGGAAAGCAGGAGACAACTTGACGAACAGATTCAAGCTAACGCCAACCTCATGACTCGGCTTACTCAAAAACAACATCAGAATGCTGGTGGAAGCCCCGCTTCTTACTCTTCATCCGACAGCTCTGCTTATCCGATGAACCTCTCGGGCGTAGACGCCGTAGAACTGAAACAACGCAAGCAGGTGTTGCTGATCGATTAACTAGGGATGGTCCAGGTTCTCTACCTGGAACCTTAGCTCCTCACTTACATCAAGGAAATCACACCCAAGCTGGAACAGGAAACTTATGATCTGGAGCACGAGTGGAAGCTGGACGGCCAGCTCAACAAGGTCCTAATGAAGCTGGTCCCCTGGGTGCACATTTGGTAGATCGCCAACAGAGGAGACACCAACCAGAGTGGTCTCGTTGGACAGATTCCAACCTACCATCTTCCATACAAACCTCAGACCTGTCGGCTATGGTCAGACAGCTGATGAGAGAAAATCAAGCCTTGACTAATGATGATTAGGGGATATCTAGGAGTCATACTCCATTCACAGATACTATTCAGGCCGAGCATCCTAGGAAGTTTAACATGCCAACTATTCCGGCCTACGAAGGGAAGACTGATCCCTGACAGCATGTGATGAGATATGAATGGATGATGGATTCAGCTAGAGCAAATGATGCAACTAAGTGTAGATGCTTTCCAATATCTTTATCTGGAATCGCTACCATGTGGTTCACCTGACTTCCACGTGGTTTATCTCTAACTTTAATGAATAAGCGATGAAATTTATGGAACAGTTTAGGATTCATGCCACTCGTCCTAAGAAAGTGATGTCCTTGTCCAGTGTGATTCGGGCTCCAGGGGTCGTTAAAAGAGTACTTACAAAGATTTCACGCTGTGGCTACTGAAGTTAGTAACCCAAATAACCATGCCATTCTGACGGGTGTGATGCGAGGAGTAGATCCGGATTCAAAGTTTGGCGATTGGCTGGCAGGAAAGCCTCCGACTACACTGGAACGTTTTTATTCAAAGGAGCATCAATTCATAAGAAGAGAGGAAGCCAGGTGGATGAGGCGAGACAATGCTCCAAGGGCTGGCAAGGAGACTGTGAAGAGCAACATTGCTGTAAAGCAATCTGGTGATAACTCGGGGAAGGTCCAGGTTAACGTCAAAAAAAAGCTAGAGCATTCTAAAGGTTCCGGAGGAGGAAATCTCAAAAAGAAAAGGAAAGGAGGAAAGTGGAAACCAAGGATCCCAACTTACAACGAATACACTCCTCTGAATGCATCTCTGGAAAACATCTTCTTATCGACTTGCAATACTTTTCAATATCGAAAGCCATGCCCAAAACAGTCCACTGAGGAACAAAAGTCGATTGGGAAGTATTGCCGCTTCCATGAGACTTACGGACACAATACCGAAGATTGTAGGCACCTCCACGATGCTATAGAAAAGCTGATTCGATAGAAAAAGTTGCAGGAGTTTTTCAAGAACCCATAGGACGGTAGACAAGGAACATCATACCTCGGTCGCGGGCAAGCTCCACGCTATCCAAAGGAACCTGCTCGAACTGTAGGTAGACTAGTCATAAACACGATAGTTAGTACCCTGAAGATAAGAATCGGCAAGAAATGGAATGGCATGCTAATTCCCTAAGGCATGCAAGTTTTGAATGTTGTTCAAACACGAAGGATGGAACCCCAGCTAAGCAGTAGTGAATGATGACCGATGATATAGTGTTTAGGAGCAGAGATATTGACCAAGTGGAGGTACCCACCATTGATCCGATGGTCATCTCGGCCACTATTGGGCCAGCGTTTGTGAGGAGAATACTGATTGACTACGGAAGTTCTGTTAACATTATCTTCAAAAAAGCATATGACCAGATGAAGATGGAGACAAATGATCTAAAACCATATAAAGCTCGTATTCATGGATTTAATGGTGCAGCTACTGATGCAGTGGGTTTTGTTGAATTACCAGTTGAACTTGGAGAAGGCGAACATAGGAGGGTGCGTATCCTACCGTTCATCGTTTTAGATGTCGGAATCTCCGTATAGTGTGTTTCTAGGTCGACCGGCCCTGGTAGAGTTAAGAGCAGCTTTGTCCCCGTGGTGTTTAACCTTGACATTTTCGACTGATAAAGGAGTTGGTGTTGTGCGTGGCGATCAGGCAACTGGTCATGCGTGTTATGTGGCTAAGCTGAGGGACGCCCAGCGAAGAGAGAAAGGAAAGGTTGTGGACGGCTCCGTCCGCATTCGAGTCACTGAATATTGACAAGTAACGCCCGAGCCTTGGTTCGGGAAACACAATCGGATCTATAGAGACATAGATCCGAGAGACGATGATGAGAAACCCATGGAGGAAAAAGCAGCACAACCTGAACTAACGGTTGACATTCCAGTCAGCTATGATGACCCATCACGAGTATTTAAGCTTGGATCGCAACTCAACCCCTCGATGAACGAGGATCTCGCTGATTTCCTCCAAACAAATCTGCATGTTTTCGCTTGGATGCATTCTGATATGTGCGGGATTTCTCCCGCCATTACGAGTATATGTTGAACATAGACCCGAGGTACGTACCAGTAAAGCAAAAAAGGAGAGGCATGGACCCAGAGAGGTCCGCTGCTCTCAGAGAGGAGGTGGACAAACTCAAAGCCAATGGGTTCGTCCACGACACCCTCTACTCTGAATGGATGTCTAACCCCGTGCTAGCGAGAAAAGCAAATGGGAAATGAAGGACCTGCGTAAATTACTCAGATCTGAACAAAGCATGCCCTAAGGATAGTTTCCCTTTACCCAGAATTGGTCAGCTGGTCGACTCAACGGCAGGACACGAGTTATTGTCGTTTATGGATGCGTACCCAGGGTATAATCAAATCTCGGTGCGCATTCTAGACCAAGAATACACTAGTTTTGTCACAGAAGTTGGGTTGTATTGTTATGTAGTGATGTCGTTCGGATTGAAAAATCCGAGAGCAACTTATCAACGTCTAGTGAATCGGATGTTTAAAGACCATATTGTTAGAACAATGGAATCTATGTGGATGACATGCTCGTGAAGTCACGATACTCAAACGACCACATTCGAGACTTGGCGGAAATGTTTGATATACTCAGATATTATGGAATGAAAATCAATCCTTTGAAGTGTTCCTTTGGCGTTGCGTCGGGGAAGTTTTTGGGTTTCATTGTTAATGCATGGGGAATTGAAGCTAATCCAGAAAAGATTCAGGCTATTCAAGACATACAAGTGCCCAGAACTGTAAAGAAAGTACAAAGCATAAATGGAAAAGTAGCCGCCCTGAGTCAGTTCATATCCAGAGCGACAGATAAGTGTATTCCCTTCTTCATTGTAATAAAGAAAGAAAAGAGAAATTTCGAATGGACGCCCAACTGTAAGGATGCATTCCGAGCTCTGGTAAGTCATTTGGAAAGTCCTCGGATGCTGCCGAAGCTGGTAGACCATGAAGTGTTGTTTGTATACTTGGTTGTATCTCAACATGCCATCAGCACGACTTTGGTTTGCGAGGAGGACGTGTTCAAAGCCAGTGTACTATGTCAGTAAACGTTTAGCGGTGATAGAAAGAAATTATCCTAAAATTGAGAAGCTAGCCTACTGCTTGGTGATTATGTCACGCAAGCTTCGTCCATACTTTTAGGTACACTCGATCAGTGTTTATACCGATCAACCCTTGCGACAGGTACTCCAACGACCGAAAACCTCCGGAAGGATGTTAAAATGGAATATTGAGTTGAGTCAGTTCGATATTACCTACTTGCCACGAAGGATACAAGGGCAAGCGCTAGTAGACTTTATTGCAGAATTCACCGTATCAGACGAACCAAACAGTCATGATGTCATTCTCCCCATTCGATGGAAACTGTACATCGATGGGGCATCCAACAACCGTTGTTCTGGGGCCGGTGTAATTCTTGTTACTCTCGAAACGATCAATTTGTTATGCTATGAAGCTCGATCTCTCGGCTACAAATAACGAAGCCGAGTATGAAGCATTGATTGCTGGCTTGAAGCTTATCGGGGAACTTAGAGTGAGATCAGTTGAAATCTTTTGCGACTCGCAATTGGTGGTGTACCAAGTGTAGGGAGATTATCAAGCAAAGAGGTAAAGGCTTGCTCTGTACCTTGCCTGAGTTCATGAACTATTGGCATACCTTAAATATTATGATATTTCGCATGTCTCGTGTGAGCAAAACAGAGAAGCTAATTCATTGGCAAAATTCGCAAGTACTAGTGATGCACAACAAATGGGATTGGTTCCCGTCCAAATCTTGCATGCTTCGAGTATAAATGAGATGGAGGTAGATTTTGTGTTAGAAACAGAAATCGAGAAGGAGTCATGATAACCCCGTTCATGCAATACCTTCTACATGGGGTCTTGCTCGAAAGAAAGAGCGAAAGATGACAAGTCATTCGCAAAGCTTCGCAATATGTAATGCAGGACAGAATAATATATCGAAAGGGATTCTCAATCCCCTTACTCTGGTGCATTACCCACGGTGAGATAAAACGAACCCTGAAGGAAGTTCATGAAGGAGAATGTGGTGACCATACCGAGGGTAGACACCAGAAAAAATCCTCCGCTATGGATACTATTGGCTAACAGTAAATCGGGATGTTGCGGATTACGTAAGAAGATGTGATAAGTGTCAAAAGTACGCGAAAATCCCGAGAGCTCCGCCAGTGGAACTCACACAAATGGTTAGTCCCTGGCCGTTTGCAATATGGGGAATCAATATAATCGGTTCCAAAGGTGGTGCAAAATATGCAATAGTTGCGATCGATTACTTTACCAAGTAGGCAGAAGCAGAGCCCTTAGCTACAATCACCACCAAAAAGGTCGTTGATTTTGTTGTACGAAACATCATATGCCGTTTTGGCCTCCCGCGAACTATCATTACGGACAAAGGAACTCAGTTCGACAGTAGGGAGTGCAAAATTTTTTGTCAAAGTATGGCATTGAGAAAAGGTTTGCAGCAGTTGCTCATCCAAAAGCCAATGGACAAGTAGAAACCGTGAACAAAATAATCAAATCCATACTGAAAAAACGTATGGAAAAGGTTAGACGCAAGTGGGTGGACGAGCTTCCAACAGCACTTTGGGCTTATAGAACCACCCACAAGTCCGCGACTGGCCACACTCCATTCACATTGGCATATGGCACGGAAGTTGTTATACCCGTGGAACTTGAAGTTCCTTCACATCGGGTAACTCATTATGACCCTAAGATGATTCAGGATCTCTTGATGGAATCACTGGACTTTGTTGATGAAAAACGTGAAGAAGCTAATTTAAGGGCGACCGCATATAGGCACGAGTCGCTCGATATTATAATGAGAAGGTCCAATCGAGAATCTTTGATGTGGCGATCTCGTTTTGAAATGAGTTTTCCCGATCCCATCACATATGAATCCCTCATGGGAAGGTCCATATGTCATTGAACGGAGGCTTACAGAGGGAACTTTCAAACTAGAGACCGTTGATGGCGCGACACTCCCCCGATAATGGAATAGCGAGCATCTGCGACGTTATTATACTAGTCTATTTCTTTCGCATTTTAGTTGCAATTATTTCCAGTGTATTTTTATTTCGTTGATTCTTACTTTTCGGCATGTAATAAGACAATTTTGTTTGTTTTCATTAATAAAGGCTTGAAGCCATCTTTTCCATGAATTATTGTTGTTTCTATGTGTTGTAATTCTATGGTAAAAATTAAAGTTACAATATTCTGTATGGCATATGAGTGCGCACAAAAACTTAAAATCTCCAAGTCCCCAAAGTGCAGACTGGAGTACTCTGAGTCCCTAGAGTGCGGACTAGAGTATAAATGGCTTAAAATCTCTAAGTCTCCAGAGTGCGGACAGGAGTACTCTGAGTCCCCAGAGTGTGGACTAGAGTATAAACGACTTAAAATATCCAAGCCCCCAAAGTGCGGACTGGAGTACTCTGAGTCCCCAGAGTGCGGACTAGAGTATAAACGACTTAAAATCTCCAAGTCCCCAGAGTGCGGACTGGAGTATTCTATATCCCTAAAGTGCGGACTAGAGTATAAACAACTTCAAATCTCTAAGTCCCCAGAGTGCGGACTGAAGTACTCTAAGTCCCCAGAATGCATACTAGAGTATAAGTGACTCAAAAATCTCCAAGTCTCCAGAGTAAGGACTGGAGTACTTTGAGTCCCAAAATGTGGACTAGAGTATAGGCTACTTCAAAATCTCTAAGTCCCTAGAGTGTGGACTAAAAGTATTCTAAGTACCCAAGCATGGAATCGAGTATCTACGATTCCAAAAATTTCTGAGTCATATGGAAGTGAAATGGGACTTATGTAGCTCACTTGATTTTGGATTTCGAATACAAGTTAGATAATAAGCTGGAAAGCGAAAGTCATCGAAGACAAAGAAACGAAGTTTTATTCGCTAATCCCAAAACAAAGTTTCACTACAATTCCTCCTAAACTCGGTGTCAAAAATCTATTTACATCGACTATAGAAATAAATGGAAATAATTACATAATCTAGGCTTATTCTCGTTGAATGAGACATGATAGCTACTTCTTTGACTTCTTCTCCTTCCTCGGTTTCTCAAACAACTCCTCCCCCGAGCGTTTCCTCTTGGATGCCTTGCTCGCTAAGGAAATGGTGTTCGAGGAAGGAGGAGGAACTTCCAGTGGGCTGGTCCCATCGAGGAGAATGACCTTCAAAGGCCTATTCAAGGGATCATCTAGTTACACTACTTGGGGCTCGACCTTGATTTCGGCTTTACTCTTCTTCTCTTCCATAAGTTTCTCCTCCATGCTCAATTTTGAAGTGTGTTTGGAGGCGCCGTAATCTACACTTCATCATGTTCTTCGACGAACGATGGATTTTCAGATTTGTCTCCGTTAAGCGCCTCGATCACTTGAGCGTCGGGACCGGGAATCTCTCTCGTTTGAATTGCCTGTCCCGTTTTCTCCTCCTTCTTCGTAGCGACATCGCTCCTTGGAGTTGGCTCAGGATCAGAACAGCTTACACGAAATCATAAGAGACAAGTGTTAGAATAGATTAACTACTCGCCAAAAACGATGGCTCTTTAAACTCAAGGAAGAAAAATTATGTACCAGTATCTAGCTAACTCTCAACTGTCTGGGGAGTTTCACCCTTAGGAACGGGAGATAGAACATGAATGTCAAGACCAGGATCTTCCGGGTCGTAACCAATGTGCTGCTCGAAGCAGTCAAGTGATGGGCAACCAGTCGGCTGAATAGAGGGAGGAACTGGAGACACGGTTCCGGACGGACCAGCGGTGGCATTCTTTCCTTTTGACGAGGAGGAGTCTCTGCTATAAAGATCCTTCGCTGCGGACAAGTCCGAAGGCTCATTCCCTTAGAGAAATTCCTTCACTAAAGCTTCTTCGTCAACCTCTTCAGTTCTTGACTCAACCTTTTTGATTTTGATTAAAGTGTCCCATGCTGCGGCCAAAGATTCGAGGTAACCCTCGCCAAGAAATGTTAGGTCACAACGCATGAGAACTCGAGCATTATACTCGGCCATGAGTAGATCAAACATGCACTTAATTTCCTTCCTACCAGCCTCAGTAGCCGCCTCAAGGCGAGAATTAATTTTCGTAAGCACTATTCTTTTGCCCAATTCACGGGTTTCGTTCTTTAGCACTTCATCCTTGGAGAGCTCCTCATCGAGTTTTTTTTTAGGAGCCGAGTGGTAACAATCTCGTCACAACATTATTGTGACTCCTCTTGAGTTGCAGTCTTTTCTTCTTTTTCTTTGGAGAGTAGCTCTTCCAATTCTTTGACTCATAGAGCGAGCGCATCTTTCTCCTTTTGAACGGTGTCTTTCTCTAAAGCTAAGGCGCCGCAGCGTTGAACCGCATCATTGATCTCTTTCTTATGTTGTCCTCTAAACGATTAACTGCCTCAGCTGTGTCTTTAGCACTTTTCTGAGCAGTTTCAAGCTGAGACTTATATGAGGAAAGCTCTTCATCCTGGGCTTTAATAATGTCTTCGTCATGGATGACTTCAAGTTTCATACGATCGATTTCATGCTGATGTTTGATAGAAACTTCTGAAACTTTTTCTGCCAAATGAACAAATGCATCATGTTGGACTTAGACATCATTGTTGCAAGCAATGGCACTTTTTTTAACATGCCTCAGAATAGGATGAATCGCTGGAAGAAGCTTTAGACCGTCGAACATATTTTTAGGAACATGGCCTTAAACTTGGTTAGCTTTTCCGCTATCGACGGATCATGTGCAGGAGCAGAAGAAGTTTGTCTAGAGACTACAGATTTTTTGTGAGGTTCCCATGATTTCCTAGTGCTAGATGAACCAGAGTGTTGGTCGCGGTGAGTCTCAGACTAGGACCCCTTATGAGCAGATTTCTCCCTGCTTTGCTCTGGTTGAGAGGAAGGATCATGGGGTATGAAGAGTGACTGTAAATTTTCATTTAAGACGATGAATCCCAGGGGCGATAGTCTCTATCACTGTCGTCGTCTCTATCTCGGCATTTTCCGGACCCCGAATCCCAGCTGGAATGATGGAAAATAGAGGACCCGCGAAGGCGGTCGAATTCATAAGAGCATCTCACATCACATGCAGAAAATTAAGTGAGCACGAGTTAGAAAGAATAACATGATGGCTAAAGTTTAAGCGCAAGGTGAGGTGTAAGTGTTAGTGTGTGTCCTAGTGTTTCCTCCTAACGGACCAGTTTCTTTAGCTTTACTTATCTGAGTTTTTGCTCCTTGATTATGGCTTGAACGCCTTCATTGCCTCTCGTGGGCGAATGGAGTTTTAGGGCTTCTGGATCGTTGAAGCCATAATTGAGCAAGTCGTCGGGAATAGTGAGGTCAGATAAGCCTTTTAGTGAACCCCTTAAGTGTTGTGGAGACGGCTCTTTCTCCATTGGAGTAATTGTGACCTTTAAGGTTCCGCCCACTGTCTTTTTCCTCGGTTTATAAGTCAGTTTCTTTTTTTCCTTTAAAGGGGGAGGTGGTTCATCAGTGCCATGTGCCTCAACCACCGGTTCTGGAGTAGGACTTACATTCTCACCCAGTGCTTCTGACACCCCAGTTTCTCTAATCTCGCCCTCCTCGGGTGTATCTGGGCACCGCGTGTCGAAGGCATCAAAGTCCCAGCTTGCCTTTTGCCTTTGTCCAAGGCAGGTCCGGTTGTAGTGGCATTGTGAGGGAAACTTATTCGACCACCTTCCGCCAACAATCCAAATTTTGAGAGCGTTTCATTGGAAATGATGGATCTAATGTCCCGGTCTCCCGTGGGAACAACTCGAATAGCTTCGACTGCCTCAAAGTACCATGAGCCTTCTGGACATGGGCTGATACCTGTAAAAGTCGAGAAAAGGTTTAGAAAGGATGCACTTTCTACCGCATATAAATATTGATCCTGAAAAGAAAATTACTCCCTTATAGTCATCTCCTCGCAAAGCCAGGAGGACAGCGCACGTAAAACCATTCCTGCTTATATTGGAAGAATTTGCTCCATGCCCCCGTCAGGATTTTACATTTGTTATGTGGCTCAAGGAATATGAAAGATGGGCTGCCGGACCGTCTCTTGAAACGATAGATATAGCAGATATCACCGGGAGTGGAGAGCCTGAATATAATGCTCATGAAAAGAATACATGTGCTATATATGAACGCATGTCTATTGGCTGTGCTGGGGCGATCTCAATATATTGCAACACATCACAGAGAAAGGAATTGAATGGTGGCACGCTACCGACCCAGCACATGAATTAGTTGGAGGCAGTATGTTAATCCAACTGGGGGCAGGTGGGGACGATCTTGTCCCGATGGAACAAATATACCGTCAAAAGGAATTCCATGGATTGAGCATAGTTGGCGAAGAGCGTTTTCATTGATTCTTAAAGCTTGAGAATCAACCGGATTGTCTAAGATAATTGCTCCATCTATGGCATCAGGAGCCAAGTCAATAGTTGCAGTCATTGGACTCAGGATATTCTGTGCAGGAGTTGTTGATGGATTCGAAGTTTCCACTACTTCCTATTGAGAATTTGGCTCGAGTTTATCTGAGACTATGGAAGAGCTCGACCTTCTAGACATCTTCAATGAGCGTCGAATTTGGACAAACACCTATTTGAACTATATTTTAAAGACAATCAATATTAGACATAACAACAAAAGTACTCCCTCGTGTGGTGTGTGGACTAGTGCAATCGTTCGAGTACAAGTGTAAAAGAATTAAAAGTCCAAAAGCTGATAAAATAAGGTTAAGCATTGAATTGTCATCTTCGAAGACCGTCATCGCTGACCGTCTTCGAGAGCTTTCCCTATGACGGTTTTGATCTTGAACTCGGACATTAACATATATGTTGAAGGCTATAATTTGTTTTTATCGAGTTGAACTCGGGTTTGTAGTTGTTGGAATTGGGGAGTTATTGGTCTGAATCAGTTTGATATACTTGTGTGCCTAAGTTGTTGTCGTTGTTCATTATTCTGTGGTAAGGCATGGAAGTATGTAGTTTTGATATGTGCTGTGCTTAAGTGGAGACAGTCATGATTATTAATGCCAACCCTAGGACCCGAAGCCGAACGACTCACTAGACCGGCACCAAAGAATCACCGACTCTCCTCTCCAACGCTCTCTCTCTTCATCGAACGGCTTATGGGGCATACCGAACCACACTCGCTCGGTATATCGAACCCACCTTGTGATCTCCAACTTGGCCATAACACTACCCTCAAGTGGTTAAACCACACTCTCTCCCTTACACCGAACGATACCGGATCATAATCGATGGCTGTAGAAACCGCCCATATCGACCGACCCACTCGTTCTCCTCCATCTCATTTCCTCGAGTAACCTAAATACTCTCCTTCTTGCCCACCGAACGACACTCTCACTCATGCTGCGTCCAACCTACCGACTAGACTTCCACACAACCTAGCAATTCAACATTAACATTCAACTAACACCTCCAAAACTAACTAACTCGTATCGATCCACTACTACTTCCTCCTCCCTCACTTGATGGCTCAACAGGAGCCGACGTCCTAGGAATCACCGGCTCCAACCTAAAACATGTTCTAACCTTGGGTTCATCTTCATCACCTACCTAAGAGAGCGAGTTGAGGCTTGGGGAATTGAGAGATTTGAGATCGAAGTTCGTTTCGATTTGTTGTTAGGGGGAGTTGCGGAGAAGACGCTTTGGGTTTAGGATGAGAGAGGAAGGTTGAGTGGTAACTGAAGTTTGGGGGAAGGTAGATTAAAAAGTCCTGTGGTGTTGAAGTGGAAGTGAAAAGAAGAAAAGGAGAAGCGTTAGCTTTTATATGAGGAAGGGACGGTCAACAGGCATTAACAAGTGGTCTCGGTCAAAGTGTCTCACTGGTTCGGTGAATAATCGTACCACATGGCAATGGATATGCCGAACAGTGATTCGGCGTGTTTACGTCGACTGGCCCACACCAAAGACAATATCACGATGGAGAATCAGATCCCACTTGATAGTTGAAGAAAGGTGGAAGGCCTGGACTGGTTCAAAGCGCATCATGATGTCTCTCATGATACGCTTTGGGGGGCAAATGTTACCCGGTTGCATGGCTCGGTCTATGTACAGTTCGGCTATGGTGGTCCGACCACACACCGCTCAGTTTTGAAGAAGGAATCATCGTTCAGGCAATTCAAGGCCCGGTTTGTTTGGACAAGAGGTGGTTCGGTCTGCATATTCTAAGAGGGATCACGTGGCAAAAGCGGCCCGGCCGTGGACCGTTCGGCCTGGACGCGTCGTTCGGCATGTAAGTGTCATTCGGCCTAAGACCATCGCTCGACATTCTTCATTAGAACGTCATCATTCGGAAAGTGTTGTTGGGAACTCGGTACATATGTTGTAACAAACGGAAATTTTCGACTTTCGAAAATTCAACACCGACACTCACTTTATCGACTGCCGAGCAATCGAAGGCCAAAAACCCGAAATGTTATGGTTTTAGAAAGAGAATTTAAGGAAAGAAAAAGAAAGAAGAAGAGAGAAGAAGATAGAAAATAGAGAAAGAAAACAGAAAAATAGAATGGGACAGAAGAAACAAAACAACAACAGAATCTCACAATTCGCAGCGGAACAACATATAATAATAAATGAATAATCTTTAAACAAAGAACTATATCAATTATTACATTTCATACATTTCATTTCATTACATCATATCATCAGAGTGTACAACAACAAACAATGCAGCGGAAAAAAGAAATACTATATAACTAGTAATACGCCATGCCATCCAGCTTGCCTCCAGCAACTCCTGAATATCCAGAATATCCTGATAAACCTTAACTCTTGACTGCCCGTGTGGAAATTGGTGGGCACCCAGAGTTTAGGAAGGAAACAATAAACTCCGAGTCAGTCATGTGACTGGTGTGAGAACTCAAAACAGTTTATTTATCTTTAAAATCAAAATAGAAGAATATTTTTAAAGTCAATTCGCAATGCTTTTAAAAATGAGACTACCATAAGACCTCCCGCCACACACACAATGCAAACGCAGACTTGGGGAAGATTTCTTCTTATGTTAGTCAAAGATGCTTGATACGCATTAAAATCAAATCAATTTTGATATTATTATTAGTGCATAGTGTAGAAGATATTTCGAAAGTAGAATATAAATCTTTGCCAGCATAGGTACCATTATATTATGCCTACTATAGCTACCTCCTGAGGAAGCAGGTTCTACAACTAAAACCGTACAAGTCTCGTATTGTTTCTTTGGATTTCAAACGAATGATCAGGCCAAGGAACTTCCCATTGCCACATGAGAATGCCTCTGGATGGACATCCCCGAGAACCAAACCGGATCTCTACAAACACAAGGCCGGGTTACCCCTAACTGAGTAACAACTGACCGAATATGCCATCCCCCGGTCCTTTGGGACCTTTTCACCGAGCGCTCGTAATAAATTCACACAATCATAACAAAGTGTTTTCAACATGAGTAAGTATCTGAGCTCCATACCATGATACCACCCTTTTCCAGAAGGAAATGCACACATCCTAAAGGGCGCTACCCCTCATAACCTTGCTGCTTCTTTCCTGTTTTGACCATTCACGGGGTGTGAGGCTCGACGAAGTCACGTCCACAAAAACATACTTTATACAAAAGCCATGCTTTGGGTCAACAAATGATCATAGAAATGATCACCAAGATAGACGATCAAACAAATGATCCTATCACAAATAATCAACACAATGATCATTTCAGCAACACTCAGCATGTCACATTACCAAATTGGGAATATATCGCTGATAACCTTCAACTATATAACCTCTGAGCTCGTACGTCTCAGAGAAGGGTGTTAAGCTAAAAGAATAAATTCTCCGCCGCCAACAGAAATATATTTGAAAGAAATCGGCTTTATATCTCAACTTGTAATGTCAAGCATACAATCCATACAAGTCTGTTTCGGGCTCGAACAAAACCGAAGGCACTTACAAAGAAGTCCTTGCAATCCGGATATCCACAATCCTGATCGGATTCCCCATCACATATGGAGAACTCTATACCGTAGCTACTCGGTGCAGAGTCAATCGATAGGTCATCCTATCGCTCTCACAAATATCCGGTCTTCAACACCGATCTTCAAATGCAATTCACAACGACGTATCACATATTCAGAATGGGTTATACGACCCCATGGTCCTTTCCCGGTTAACCCGAATAGTGAGCGCTTATTCAAAAATAAGTGTGGCATTCAAATTCAAACAAATCACATCAATTACCCATTCAAAGGGAAATATTGATAGTCGTTTATTGAACTATCAATGGATATGCACACATCACCAGTTTCCAAATAATTTTCCAAATTATTTATTTTCCAAAATATCTTGACAAGATATAAAATTTCAACACTTCAAAAATAAATCAATATTTATTTTTCTAAACAAATTCCACTTTCTTTTTATAAATTCTATAATGAATTTATATTCCAAAATATCCATGCATATACGATTTCAATTATCCATTTTCAATTTATCTTTTCAATTTATCTTCAAAAAGATAAATTCTCAAAATATTAACTTTATATTGGAAAACATTTCCATACTTATTTATTCATAAGTAATTCACAAATTTTATTTATTTTCAACACTTAGAAAATATTCAATATACTTAAATCGAGATTAAGTATATATTTCATTCTTTAAGGAAATCATTCTCTTAACATATTTATCTGGGCCAAAACGAATGTCACGTAAAACATCGTTACGATAACCCAAAATCACTAGTATAGGGATTCGAAATTAAAATAGATATATAAATCCCAATACTATACAAAACATTTCCTTTCGGAAATCATTTACTATAACAACAGTGTTATAGTCCACTATTTCCTTTTCATTTCTCGAAAACGTCTATTTCAACAATCAATGTTGAAATCTATGGTTTCGAATCTCAACCCAATTAAAACATCGTTAACTTGTTTTAATTCTATTTAAAAACATCACATTCAAAACAATTTCTTTAACATATTATTCACTATTCAAAAACGTGAATAAACTACGTTAACAATTTTCATCCTTTTATACATTTTATTTTAAAGGATTATTCACAGTCAAAAATGTGAATATAACTCCATTAATAGGTTTCAACAATTTACTTATTAAAATAAGTCATTGCGAATTTATAAAACAACGTTTATAAATTCCATTTCTAATTATTTATAACAACTTCCTTTTAATAAATTCCTTTATTAACCTATTCGATTTATAACTCAATTATAAAACAAAGGTTCATATTATAAGTCAGATACTTATAATTTATTTGTTTGCAAAAATCGTTCCTTTGAACTTCATAATTATAAATCTTATAACTTATAAGATTCGATTATTTATCCAAAACCATTCTTTTAATGACTTTATAAATTTTATAAAACTACTGCTTATAAAATTCCATTTATAACTTCACCGTTTATAATTCTATAAATTCCATTCACTTATGCAATCTATTTTCACTTCATTCAAACACTTATAAAAACTTGTTTTATAATGTCAATATTTCAATTTATAAATATCCATTTATAAATCTCTTAATATAAGTCAATTTATATTATTCTTTAAAACGTCTTTAATCTCCTTTATTATTTCACCATTTTGATTCGTAAAATAATTAAATTTATAAATCCTATATTTAAACTTTTCACAATAAATTCTAAAATCCCGATTAAACTATTTTATAAAATCATTAGCATCATATTCTCAAAAATCAACCTTTTAACTATATTTCTCAAAAATATAATTTTTATAACATTAAAAATTATAACGTTATTCATTTATAATGGATCAATTCCAAACATATAGTATATTTTCAAAATCACTTTAAAAATCATTTTAAAATTCCAAAATTTGGTCCAATGATGCTACACACCAAAATAGTCAATCACGACAACAACGACATCATATATCGATATGATAGTCCATCAAATATCAAAATATCTGAAATCAAATAAATACTGTTGAGGAATCCAGTTGGATCCCTCCAACCTGTTTTCCTGCATCCAAAAATATTAGCACAATACCAATTTCGCTCCAGTACGAAATTATCACGGTATATGTTTTAATAAATATTATCCGCTTAATAACGGCGCAATAGGGTCTCATCCGCTAAACAAAAAATGCGGGAAATCAATAACTCCAATATATACATATGCCAATATATATATATATATATATTGCTATTATATATAATACCAATTTCACTGTTTATGAAATATTCGCGGTATATGTTTTTAATAAATAACATCCGCTTACTAACGGCGTATAATGTCTATTTTAACAATCAATAAATAACAATCATCATTCAAACATGCATTCAAATATTTTAAATCTAACTATTTAAAATAAAATCGAAACTGATTCGATTGAGTGAGAAATTCTCACCTTGATTTCAATTTCGTTTTAGCGATTTATTTCGAATAAAATTAAACGGACGTTTAATTTTACCCAAAATTCTCACTAAATCCAAACGACTCCAATCCAATTCCATCGCGTAGTGCTCGTCCATACGATTCCAACGCAACTGGTTTCGCGCATTTTCGACCTCGTATGAAAAAGATATTGATTTTTGAAGTTACACGAATTAATTTATATACAAATTACAACATATATTTTTATATTATAACCTAGAATGCATCTGAGCCCTTGGATCCAAAACATGCTACATCAGGCCGCACGTCCCCCCCCCCCCCCCACATTCTTCCTCTCCTCTTCGTTCGTGACTCCCTGTAGCCGAACCCATTCGATTATTTAGGGTTAAATAATTCGATTTCCACGAGCAACACGAACACGATCCAGGAGTTCCATGTCGTGCGCCTCGCCCATAGCCACCACTGGCCCCAATGATGTGACACTCGGCTGCCTGTAGCGTCGCGATTTGCGTGCGCAAGTTACCACTGTCGTCCCCCCTTTTCTCCTCCCACGTTGCTCCAAACACGATCAACTCCGTATGGATTTGAAGTATTCGGCGAGCTCTCCGATTTATTAGTTAACAACTTTTTCTAAAAACGTATGGATTGAGAAAGATTGAGGGATAAATTTGGGACAATTTCGGCCATCCAATTGATACTGGCGGCTAGGGTTTGATATTAGGTTTTTATTTTATTTTTTCTAAATTATGAAGGGGGTGGGTGTATTTATAGGAAAAATTCGAACACTATTCATCCGGAAATTCCGAACTCCGATTTACGCGCCGTAACCAGCGTTTCTAGGGTTTACCCCGCGTTCCGGACACAATGGAACAGGTTTCGGAAGCTAATTCGGACATCTGTGCGAGTTAAGGCAATAAACATTCAATTTAAATTAAACCGATTTAAACGATTATCTAGGCGTTTTAATTCGTACCGGACAAACGGTAAATCCAATTGACTTGAAATTTGAAACCTTACAATAATATCACATTACGGATCCGATGAAACTGGTTTCATCGAAATCCGAGACTTTTGAAAAATGGCTATTTTAACTCGCCAAATTTAAAATTAAAAATAATTCGATGCGTTTCGAGCTGCCACGATCAAACGATAGCTCCGATTGACACGAAAATTGAAATCCGGTAATAACTAACTATTACGGATCCAATGGAACTAGTTTCGTTCAATTCTGAGACTGTTCAAAAATTGGCTATTTTCACTAGTCGATTTTAATATTAAAATATTCAATTTTCACAAATAAACTTTTAATTCGATTTTAAAAGTTCTAAAATATCATTCTAACTTCAATATGATAAAATAAAATTTTACAAATCATTTTCAATCATATTTAACCCAATTTTAAATTATTTCCATAATTTAACATATTAAATTATCGATTTAATTATTCAATTAAATCCAATTATTCAAATAAAAATTTATTCGACTTATAAATTCACTTATTAATATTTAAAATAAATTAAATATTCAAATTTTAATTAATTAAAATTCTGGGTCGTTACATATGTTGCCCGGTAAAACCTCGCTCGGTAACGTCGTTCGGCGATCACCGTTCGACCAGCGAAGTTAAAGGTGATACGGTTCAGCCTGGATGCTCGGGGAAGGACGGCTCGGCATGGGTGGTTCGGTCGAAGAAGCACAGACACATGTCGCTCGGCTTAGATGGTCGGCGCATGTCGCTCGGTGTGGAAGGTTCAGCATACATCGCTTGGTGCATTCTAGAGAAGTTGGTAGGTTGTCAGACCTACAACAAAGTGAGGCGATCGGCATGACTTCGCTTCGAGTCAACCCTCTATTTATTTCGGGTCTCTTGAAGGTTTACTTCGAGTCACTTGATAATCGACCAAATATGATGGGTCTGCATTTCTCGACCGGCATTTCTCGATCGGCCTGTCTCGTTCGGTATGCCTTGCTCGCTGCGCAAAAGGCACATACTATGGGCCGAGATACCTTATTCCTGGGCCCGTGAAGAAAGTTCAGCCTATCTTTGCTCATAAATAGAGGGGCAGGGGCGCAGTGAAAATGGACCTTTTTTCGTGAACTTCAGGGAGACTCTACCATTTTCAAGACTCGTCTCTTTCTGTAAGATCTTGTATTCAAGTTGTTGGTCTACGGATTGTATCTTTATTCAATTATTTGTAAAAGCAATAAAGATTAAACTCAAAGTAGACGTAGGCCGTTGCGCCGAACCACTATAAATTTGATGTTCTAGTTTTTGCAGCTAATTTTACATACATTCCTCTATTTTAATTTTCTATATTCATTAATCTCTCTACACAAATCTCTCTTTGGGTGTTAGTGACCAATTTTGATACTAACAATAATTATTAATTAATTATTATAATTAATGAATTATAAATAATAATTTGATTTTAACTATTAATACTTTAAAATGTTAGTAATTTCTAATAGATCTCTTTAGAATTTCAATTCGCGCATAATTATTTCGAAGCCGCCTATGAAGATGAATTTGTACTCGATGTATGTTTTACTCATATGTTATTAAATAATAAAATCTCTCTCATAACGACAAAGTTACTGTATCCGAAAATCTGTTTGTAAAAAATTGAGGCTACAATCTTGACCTTTATACAATCTTGACCTTTGAATCATTTAGCATTCCAATATCTAACCGCTGGTTCCGTTTTAGCACATCCCGTATCGCTTTTTTTTTTGTCGCTCTAGCACTGTTCCTCTCAGAATCCCCAAAATAAAAACCGTATTCTACCCGTGCCTATTGTTACAGAAATCTGAATCGATTCATCGACCCGAAGCTTCAAAAGTCGAGCGATTCTTAGGTGAAGATAACTGTGGGTGTTCCCCGTATTGATGAGTGCAAGGATCGATTGGATGCCGATCGTCGCCGATAGGTGTAGAGCCCTAGGATTTATGGCACTAACCAAAGAAGGAAGCGCGTAAGCCAACTCCTCGACTTTGATGATTTGGGGTTTTGGGTTGTGTTCGAGGTCAACGAATGGAGTTACTCTTACTGCTGCATCGACTGGGGAGAAGCAGTACGATTTGTCGATTTCAACTAATGTGCCCAGGATGATGGTACTCGACGCAGGTAGAATAGAGCGCTTGTGATCAGCAGCGCTGCATGTCTGACGCGATGAGTAATTTATGCTGTTGTAATTTGTTTTTAGAGAGGCATGAATTGGGGGAAGTGATAATAATTTTTAGTTGATAAAACGTACGTATTTTGTGTGGAACATATCGTTGTCGTTCCCTTATTTTTTGGATCAACAATATGTCAATGATTGGTTATACATTATGTATCAATAATATGTTGCTGATCAACTGATTGATATGAAGCATGTGAATGTTTTCTTCTTTCAAAGTTTGGGTAATATTTAAGGTATAAATTGAGATGCATTTAGCACAAATCTGAATAAATGCATACGTCTACTGAGACTTTATAAACATGATGTTAGTCTTTTTAGTGAACAAGATTGATAATTAATCAATAAAAGAATCAATTATCAATTCTCTTTAAAATAACAAGTAAAATAAGGTTTAAGAAATGAGGATACTATATGTTTACTTATTGTGAGAACATAACAGCAGGATCTAACAAATTGTAATTATGTTTGCTTCGTAAATTACCAAGATGTGGCTACTATTAATGCAGGTACTAAGCTGCAGATTCAAAGATTAAATGAAAGTTCTAAAACATTATCTCTTGACATCAAACAAGTGCTATATTGAACATTAAAGTATTTTGCCACTCTTAACTTAATATTGGCGCACATCATCTAGCTTAATGTAATGCCTCCTGCCCGTATGGGGAGTGCACTCGTAACCGATCCATCTTTAGAATCTAATACCGGAAATGCTTGGTAAGATCAAAAATTTGTTCTCCTTTACATACTGCTCATCATTTTGTGTTTATACATGATAAACAAAGTCAATATGACATGATGCATATAGGAGGAAGAATTTTCAAAGTAAAACTTCATGTACGTCACCATGAACTGGATCAGTATGATGTTGTAAGCAACGTCGTTTATTCAAGTAATTGTCAGCATGGTGAGATATTGTTCTAGTTATATCATTTGTTCATGGTGAGATATTGTTTATTCTAGTTATTCTACTTTTCTTCTCCCTAAAATATGCTACATATCTACATAAATACTCATTCTAGAAATAGTAGGTTGTATCTAATAGTTATGACAAAAAATGACATGCATTCGTTAATACCCATTCATCAGTTTGCTTCCACGGTGATGGTTCCGTTAATTCTCACAATGTCTTTAGTTGCTGTGTGTATATTTAAATGACATGCCTTTTTTATCCCTGGAATAATGCAGACAATGAGCGCAATTGCAGTGTTGGCTTTGGGACAGGACATGCCTGAAGGCAATTATTGCAAACTGTAGAAGCCAGGCGATAAACATAAGGATAATTTCTCCGAAGTATTTCTTGCCGGGGTGAAAAATTACAGGTATTGTTTTCTGTCAAACTATGTTGCTGAAAGGCTCTGCCAAGAATCATGTAAGCTCTGTGTAAGTACCACCCACCCCCTTCCTTCTTCTTTTTTCCCCCTGTTGACTTGACTTGACATCTGAGATATAGTGATACTAACTTTAGATAGCGTATAAGCACCTTGAGCTTTTGCTTAGAAGCTTCAACATTTAGTGCTTTGTTTCACTTGTGATGTACCGTTATACTATTCAATTATTCAAAATGATTTTGGTTCAAAGCTAGGCCGTAAGCGTCTGAAATTTTAATGATACCAATCAAATCATTTCTATTTTTATTTTGTTGAAAATTTCTTAATTTTCAACTTTTTGTTGTTACGTCAATAACCACTGGTACAGTGGTAAAACCTTTAGCAATGCGATCAAAGCATTGGGTTTGATACCATGAGGCACAAGTTGCCAATTTTTGGAAGAAAAAAAAAAAAAGATTGCGATTGCTTTTGCTGGCGTTTCTTTGCATCTAAAGTTTGATTTTGTAAATTTTACAAACTGCTTCTTGTTTCAAACCACTTTCCTCACTGATGATAACAGTATCAAACTATTTGGATTTGAAATCAAAAAAAGGATAAGAAGAACAGAACTTAGCTATATCAAGTAGAGTTTAATTAACGTTTGCATGGACTATAACTGTAGGGGATGGATGCTAACAGCAACATACGGATATTGCTTTGGAGTAGAGCTGAACATAGACAACATCATTGCAGAACACCAGAATCACTTCAACGCGAGTCTGAATACGGCTGGAACAATTGCAATAAGTTTTGGTTTGGCAAATTGCAAGAGGCTGTGGAGCACTTGCAAGTTGATATTTGATACCATCATCAACTAAATACGTGCTTGAAAAGATGAAAAATGTAAGATAATATGATTATTATTGTATTTTACTGTAGGTTTTCTTTGAGTTTATCCGTTGATCTAGTGTGAATACTTCTTTACATAATAGAATGATGTGATTATGTTTAATACTTTATAAATAGTGTGAATATATGAATTGTTTTAGTTTTTCTTGGAATGTGGATCTTTCTTGTTATTTTTTGTAAATGCTGATGATTTTGATTAGTTAGCTTCAATTGTAAAAACCTACTAGTGCATGTATCAATATTTTAATTTTTCTCAATTTTTCATCTTTTTGTTACAATGGTCAAAAACAGTTGTATAATGCTTTATAACAATGGGAAAAAACATTACAGCCGTCCAAAACAATTGTGAAATGCTTTAACTCCATTGCAACTTTGCATATTATGACAAGTATCAATGTCTCAGTGGTTACGTGATTCGATTTTGGTGCGAGAGGTTACAAGTTCGAAACTTGAATATTCATTGACATGTTGTATCTACGTACCGTTAAAAAAAAAACTTCACATGTTACGATGGTTGCATGACCATTGTTATAGGTCTATTGCAACTGGCATTGCCAATTGCGAAATTGGTAATTTTTTAGCGACAAGAACTACTGGCTATTTAAAGCACTCTTCAACGAGTCATATGCAGATAAACAAGCAAGTTTGTAACAAAAGATATGTTTCATTTGGTTCAAAGAATGTAGAGGCAACACACTCGCTCTGCTAGGCTTATAATGATATTCCTATCATTATCTAGTTGAAAAGAAGAAAGGGAGAAGAAGAACCACGTCAGTGGAACACTTTAGAATCTCGCAAAAGATCTTGAAAAGCTCTTGGTCGACATCGCCAAGAGGATGATCGTGACTTTAGTTGTGGCATCGAAGGTGGAGGTGACTGTAATGATCCGCACGTTAATGGGTCTGAATTTCGACTAAATCGAAACCTAAGTTCATTAGCGTACGGAGCTTTGGTTTTGATAGCCTGTAATAAACATAAGCATATCAGAGAGCGATTAATATAAGTTCACAGCAGAATAGAAAAATATAATATAACAGATATACTGACTAAGACTACTACATTGGAATCAATATTATTCTTTGGATATCTAGTTGCCTTGTCAGTGCCAAGTAGGAAAGAGAAGACTCCACCATCTGCTATTCCTATCTTGTACCAGTAGCACGTCCCTCTAAATCTATCATGTGGATTGTAATGAGGAGAGGGTGAGAACAACATTTTGGTGACTGCAAAATTTACACACTTTACCAATGACATTAATTTATGTCGATTGATTTTCATTTAAGTGTTATGTCTATTATTTACAGCCGATCCATTCAATCCTATATGCGCATACGATATGTCCAATCTTCTCTAAGGTATAACTATATGTACGCCTATGTACATATATACCACTTGCCTAAAGAAAACCCCGACCACTTAATACTCCTTAAATATGGAGGTCGCAAATCCAATGTCCATTTAATACCTTAACCCCGAAGCGGACCCTTTGTAACGTAATCGCTAGTCAATTGGTTCTAGCTACAAAGACCGATGACCCCTAGATACGGCTTTATAATATTATTATCATATGACTAACTTATCTTGAAGACTCATTAAAGGCTTAACTAGCTCACCTCCAACAAAAAAATAACTAATTAATTAAACTTTGAGGTCCTTTTGTCATTAGAAATGGAACTGTATTGTAGCAAATAATTGTTATGATTAGAAACATATATGTTAGTGTAAGAGAATAAAATGGAGGAAGATTAATTTATGCAAGTAATCAATTGTCAATTAATAGACATGGAGATTTATGGTAACATATATAATTAAGATTGCGATTCAGAATTCAATTGTAGCATATATGCATGCAATAATTATGGAAATAAAATAAATTAATATGCATATATGTTACGAATTAATTTACTGCATATTAATTGGTAAGAAATCATAGTGCAGGCAGGGTTTAATTGGATAGTAAATTAATTCTAGGTATATATGAAATCTATTAATTGGTTAATTAATAGGGGAATCCTATTTAAAAGAAACGTCACATTTAAAAATATACGTTTCCATTGATTGCGAGAGAGAAGGGGAAAGTGATTAATGAAAAAATTGTTGGAGAATCAATTTGAAATAAAAACGAACGCAGAAGAAAACATATTAATTTAATGTCCATAGACTGAGTGTACGCTTTAGATTTTAGGGTTTTATATCTAATGGTTAGCACTGCCATTTTTCTATCTCTTCTATACTTTCTTAATAACAAAATTTTAGATCTAATTCACACGAATTTAGATCTAAATGGAAAGAGAAAAAAATTAACTAGGGAATTAAGAATTGGTTCAAATTAGAAGGCTGTGTCAAAGGTAAAACCCTATATCTGAGTTTTATTTGGTATTTCTAATCCAAATCTCTTCATTTCTCTTTCAAATATTATAAACCTGTAAATATTTCGTTTGTAATTCCAGTTAGGAATTACAAGGGAGGTGAATATAGATGTTAGGAACAGATCTGAAATAAAAACAGAGAGATTTGGAAAGCTAGCAATGTGAGTGGATTTAATTATATCTTTTACATTTACGATATATTATCGTTAAGTTTCCTTTAATAATTTTATTCAATATTTCAGTAATTAATTCTGTTAATTAGTTATGCTGAACTGTAAGAAATTTACAGTTATTTACATCTAATTTGTAATTATAATTTAGCCTAAGTGCTAGTTTCTTTTTATCCTCTTTGTACGCAAATAATATAGCTAAGAAGAAAATTCGTGATTATGGATTAAATGGAAAAATACTAGATTAGATGTAAAATAAGAAAAGTTGGAAAAAAGCTAGATAAATGGAATTATGCAATAAATTACGCTAAAACAGAAATAATAAATTAATCTAATAACTTGATTTGAAAGTAAATAATAGATTAATTGGTTGGTTTAGAAAATATGATTCATTTCTGTAATTTAATATTTAAAAGATAACGATAAATGTAACTGCAAAAATAACAGAAAGAAAAAAGGAACTAGTGTAAAATAGAGAAATCACTGTATTTTACACTATTTCAAGATAATAAAAGAAATACCTTGCAGTTACCAATTATTGTTTATAGTATTATTTAGTATTGAATTATGGAAATAGATTTTAGTATAGCTTTCACGACCAACCAAATAAAATAGAATTACTTCCTAAAACAAAAGAAATTAAAGTAGAGTATGAAATGAATCAAATAAATTATTAGATAAGAAATTAAGGCTGTATATAATAAACGAACCTAGGTCTATATTTACCACACAGACTATAGAAAAGGACAGTTAGTATGATAAGTTAGTTATCTATATATAATAGGAATACCTCTATTTGAAGCTTTGAAAATATCAAAAATATCCCCTCCGCTTTTCAGTCTGAAAAAAAACGACTCATGGTATTTGTGTCATTTTGTTTACCCACGTCCTCTTCCTTCATGTTCTTCCACTTGCCACATTTCCTAAATCAGATTTTCTTTCGCATCTCTCCACATTGACACTTTTCATCCTAATTGAGACATCATGGTTCTTCTCCTTAATAGCTGGTTCTTCTCCTTAATAGCAGCAGATTAATTTTTTTTTTTTTGAAATACCAACCGGATTATTTTTATTTCCAATCTGATCTTTTGGATTTCTTTTGGATAGAGAACATGCCTGACCTTTAACCAAGGACTTTCTAGAGGCAAACGACACTATGAGATAGGTACGTATATATTTATCATATAGATCCTACTCTCTGTTAGTCGACTGTTATTCCATTGGCATCAGCAAATATTAGAAAGATATGGTTGATAAATACTTGAAAAAAGGCATAACAGAAAGACATAGCAAATAAATGAAGGATCTGATTTATCAGTTATTTTTGATATTGAAGTGTCTGGGTTCTGATTAGCAATAGTTGTGAGCATCAATTCCAAGTAGAGTTTTGGTACAGTTTCGTCGACATGTTGGAAGTCGGCTTGGGTCTGTACGAGACTAGCAGACGGGGAAAAAGAACACACAAAGCATAGGATATTGGACTTTGGATATTGCAAGGGATAAAGGCGAATGAGTACATACCTGTTCAAAAGAAAGTTTACCATTATCTTTTCGGCAGCGTGAGTTTAAAACAAAATCAATAATTATCTCCTGCATGTGAAGTTAGAAAAGTTATATGTGCCAGCCACTAGGAAAGTATGGTCGTACAGGTTGATACCTTAATTTTTGTTACTTTGGTGTTTATTTTTTATCCTTTTGTTTTAAAAGCCTTCAATTTACATGAATTTAAGTGGTTGTTTTTAATTTCAGAAAAGAAAGTGGCTATTTTGTATGAAACATGCATAAAACACAATTTGATAAATCATTGTAATTTATTAATTTGATATTTGCACATTGTATCGTAAAAATTTGAAATGAAATTTTTTCCATGTGCGACTTATAAGCTATTCGTCAAACATTCAGGAACACCATCATACTCAACAACAGATAGGTGGTGAAGGAATCAGTAGAGAGAACATTGAGGAATACTAAAGTATATAATTGGCAATGGTGATTTGCAAGCTCTTGCCAGGGTACTACCTTATAAAAAAGCATTCAAATGTACAACCTGACGATCCTCCTCCTACTTCTACATTAGTTGCATTGATTTGCAAACTCTTGCAATGGTACTTCTTTATAAGTAGTGTTGATATAACATTGTTAAGTGACTGTTTATGAGATTGTGTTTAGTTGTTTATATAATTAGATTTGTTTGTGTCTATAACAAAATAGCAGATCCAACATTTATGAAGTATATTTATTTAGTTCTTATATATAGCAAACTTCGGCTTTTATACTATTTTTTACTTATTTTTTGTTTTATTTGATGGTGTATGTTTTTATTACATTTTACATTAGAATAATCGTCAGGAAGTGCTATGCAATAGCTGGCATAAGAAGTATTATGGATTAGAGTATTTTTTTATATATCCTTTTTAATTTAGCAGTTTTACTAATTATTGAATCTGTGATATGAGTGCGTACGTGAAGGACCTGCTGTGTTTTGGCTGCAGCAGTGATTGGTATGTGAGCGATGCATGCAAATAGTGTGCTCTTGCGTGCGTATTCTTGCCTATGTGCATGTACATTTGTTTGTGTGCAGCTCTATCTATATGTGCATGTACATTTGTTTGTGTGCAGCTCTATCTATATATAACAAGAATACACCCGTTCGAAGCTTTTGAATTTACCATACTGCCCTTGATCGTACATGTAATACACAATGATAAATGATGGACAATTCTGTCGATTTATACTCAAGATTCAAAATTGTGGATCTAACCATAACCAAACGATAATTTCACCAATTGTATGCAATAAAAAATAACTTCGTTTCTTAATCCATTTGAAGGCGTCTTCTTTAATTCATTCGTAAACTAAAATTAAGAAGAAAATTTATCAAATAAATACGTGCATGTTTTAAATCAAGCTCCACAAAACGCAAATGTAACGACAATCCTCTGACTTAAATTTTGACTATGACGATATGGAATGAAAACATGAGACGGATTATGATGACTTTCTTTTGCCTGCGTCGATTATGTGAGTTTACTTATTTGACAACCAAAGATGTTTGTGGATATTACTAAAAAAAGTTGCATTTAAGGTGTCTTCGTTACTGTATCTTAGTTGGTTAATTAATTCAATGTGCGCTTCCTGTTGGAGGTACTTCAGTTTCAGCAACATTTTTTCATTTTAGTTCAGTACTAATTCTATTTTTCGTTTTCTTTTCACCAAATGTCGCTTTGCATACAATTTTCATACATATTAATACAGTTTATATTTCATTACATAAATTTGTATATGTAGACAAGTAAACTTTGGAGACTATTTCCATGTTGTTAGTTTGCAAAATAGAATGCTGGATACAGTTAGGTTTGGAGACAAATATATTTATACAAATATATGCCCATATATAACTTTTGGGACTATTTGAAATATTCTTCAATTCTTTTTCTGTTAATATATGCACATATATAAATTACATGGCATGCATATCAATGCTTAGTTGATTTAAAAATAAAATTATTTTTTTCTACCAAATTTACATGTATTTGCTGTCGAACTAAGATTATTTTCATAGGATGCCATGGAGTAAGTGATGAGAAGGTTTTTGTGGACAAATAAATCATAACATTAATTAGGTAGATCTAACTGGGCACTACTTTCATGTAAGATCTGTTAATATTTTTTATATTTTCGCATCTGAACTATTTGGTTAAAAGAGGTATTAAATTCTTTCAAGTGGTAAGTAATTGTGACTGTTGTAATCGTAGTACAAGGATGAAACTTAGAAAGGAGCATTTAAATTTGTACATCCTTTTATTGGACAATTTTTTTTATTACATTGCATAGTACTATACTGTGTAGTTATATGTCTTTTAAGTTTGTTTAACGATTGGCAATTTCAATGAGATGTTAATCTGTATGAACTATACTGTACAAAATTTGGAATATGGCGCATGCATGCAAAACAAAGTCAGCTATTATATAAAAACATATATATACCGAAAAAATATGCATATTTGTATGTACTATTTTACATGAAAAAGAAGATAACTCACGGTTTTCTTTGCACACGTCCAACGGATGTGCCATACATACTGGTATAATAAAAGAGAATTTAAAAGAATTCTATATCGTAATAAAAGAAGGCAGACTAGAACATAAAAGAAACACTTGTAATTATATACGGATTTTAAAAGAAATAAACATAAATTATGATTAAGTAAAAGAATAAAAAAACTTAATTGGGAACTTAGAATAAATAAACAATGATAGTAAATATAAATAGTAAAAGATTATTTTAGATTTCTATTAAATTAATAAGCAAATAGAACAAAAGATGCTTACTTAATAAACTTAAGACTTAAATTAAGTTAATAAGCAAGAAGTAAAAATACTAATAGCATTTCCTATTAGATCAATGGTGGTCTCACAATAGGCAGAAGCGGGATGAGGGAAAGAATATGCTAATTATGGTAAATAAGTAGCTAACAGAACAAGAAAAGTAAACTAAATGCAAATTAAAAGATTAGAATTAGGGTCTAATAAAAGAATTGAGATGCGTTTAGAGCAATCCAAAGGATGAAGCGCCTAACAAAGCATTTCATCATGGATTTTACAAATGGAGAAGCACATCCAACTTAATATTTTTAGGCTTCAAGAAAGTACGAGACTTCAGCGGGACGTAAGGATACTCTAAGATGCCCCTTTGGATAGGACTAACGAAACTGCACCTCTTGAGGCAGGTCTGTAGGTGTTCCATCAATATAGTATGCCTTGACCACATTTGCATTGTAGGCCTAATGAAGCAGACCATTGTAGGCAGTCAGAAGGGCTTGGTACTCGGAGTGGGGTATTCGTGTGTCCAATACTTGTAAGTAAGTTTAAGGATAGTCGCATGTGGATATCGGCCAGCATCAAGACCAAGAGAGTTTTTAGGAAAGACTAGAGTTAAACCAACAGACCAATGGTTCTTTCACTATCAAGATATTGGATGGGGGCACCACCAATTGGATGTTAGATTGTTTGCAGTAGGGCACTACCACTTAACTCTTTAGAGGTCTTTTGATTTAGTTGAGGGGTCGCTGTTGGGACCATAGCCACGACGAGAAAAGAGATAGACCAACTAGAATATCTGTATTGTAGGTCTAACGAAGCAGTCCTTCACATGTATAGAAAATCTCCGACTGAACTCCGTACAAGGTAGACTTTGTTGGCGGGATTAAGATAGTAGACAGAATGATTACATTGTCCTCAATGTATGCACTGGGTGGTACATTGTGGATGTCCAAGCACTGGCATAGACTAGTGCGGACGCGATTTACGTTTTCATAGTAAGTAGTGGAGCATCTATATTGTAGGCCTTACGAAGCAGTCCTTTACAGATATAGTTATGGAACACTCTCGAAGAAAGACGATAGAGCCCTTTTAGATGAGGATACGGAAGGTACCATGGGTGGTACCTAGGACCAATATGGTCATTGGGCATATAGCTACATATATGTATATATTAGTTATTAGGTTTTAATCTACTATGGAGTATATGGGCACGGTTCGCGAACAAAGGCGAGAGTATTGTAACCTAATGAACCTAATATAAGAGTAAATAGAAATAAAAAGATATATGTACAATTAAACCTAGAAGTATATAATTTATTCATTCATCAGAACTTTTATTCTGACCCCTCCTCATAACATCCTACAGGTTAGGTAGATGGCAAAGACTTCTCAGCTTTATGAAACTTGCTTAGAAAGTGTTATTATTTGGATGAGTGTTTACTTACTATTATATTTTGGTCAATCCCGTTGTAAGATAAATTATTGATCTCTGATGTATTTGTCTTTTCCTATTTGAAAGATAGCAGATACCCAACTCGGGCTATAGTGGGCTCGGGTTTTAGTATTTTTGTGAAATTTTCAAACTACTGGAATTCGGGTTGTTAGATTTGGCATTAGAGCCTAAGTTTCGGATTCCTAGGTAGATAGTGAGTGAACATATTTGTATTTTTGAATAAAATATAAATATATTATCTACTAAAATCCAAATAGTTCCTAACCACAGATTTTAACATATGGAAAGTTTTTAGAAGTATATTTATGCATGGTTTGCTAGTTGCGTTTGGGATGACCTAAGTATGTAAAGCCCCATGTTATTACCGAATTATAGCATACAAATAAACCATGTTTTGAGAGAAGATTGGTATCCATATGTTATAGAAAGTGGAGAAGCTCCCTAGGGAGAGTGTTTTCATTTTAAAAGAAATAAGAGGTTTTAGTAAGAAGAAAATCCACTTTATGTCTAGCCCAATAAAATGAAACTTTTGAAATTGAAAAGTTGAAAAATATAATTGTTAATATATTTGAGGAAGTAAATATTGGGTTTTTGAAAAAAAAGTGGTATGAAATTTAAATTTGTTTTATATGATGTAAATTTTGTTAAAAGTGAAATTATTTTTGAAGAATTATAGATCATATATAGCTCGCTTGTTTCTTGTAGGTGAACAAAGATTTTAAATATAAAAACCTAGAGTGTGTTAAGTATCGAAAACATAGGTTACAAAAAAGATTACTGTTCTAACTTTTAAATCAACTAAAAATGAGACCTTTGCTTCGTTTAAAATTACAGATAATCATCCATTTTCTTTTATTGAAATGGACAACGCAAATTACAGGGAATAACGTTTGTACTTTACACATCCCTTTCATTTTTGGTATATTCCTTATTATTTCAAATGGTGCACTTTTTATACATTTGTGGAATTGGATAATTTACAAAAATTACAGAGAAAGAGATACAACTAAATTGTACCCCGCTCCCAATAAATTAAAACATCTAAATTCACATCCCAAGTCAAATTTGGGCAAACTAAACTAATACCAACATTTTACAACCCAACTATAAATTTGAAATAAACTTTACAACTTTATCAATATTCAGCTTTAACAAATTTAGGGACTAGTTTCTAAATTTTCAGATTATGCTATAAATATCATTCATATTCCAATTACATATCTTATAGAATATGTATGTGATATTCTTATACGTTCACTTCAGGCCTACAACTCATCAGATGTTATATAGGCATAGTAATTAAATAAAATTCAACGGCATAAATTTCAATGTTATAAATAAATTATATAATTTCTCACTCACCTTTCAAGCTTTCTAAATCTCCAAGTCTGAATTCATCCCTTTAACTTGACTTCTTTTCCTTTCCTTCAAAAAGAATACGATATAAATTTATACATACCATTAGAATTACAGATCTGAGAAGATATTTGAGATTAAGAGGAATGTATAGTTTAATTATGAAATTTACCTTTTTCTGCAGTATCGATTCGCTTCCCCTCTTCAATTTTTTGCCTTTCTCCCATTATATATACATATAATATAATATTTTATAATTTTAATAGAAATAGCAGAGAAAGAAACGGTGGTGCTTTGCTGTTTTGATCAAAAAATATAAGAAAAGAAGTGAGGGGTTAAACATGTATTTATAGGCGCTCGAATCAATTGTATCCGTTATATTTTTAAAATAAAAAAATCTGAGCCGTTCATCCAAGGTTTAACTCTAGCCGCTCCCTTCATCACCTGTCGATCGCTCCCTATAAGCAGTTGATTGCTAGCAATCGACTGCCCAAGTAAGGGGTCGATTGGTGGGGTCCACGCTATTAATATTTTTGATTTCCTTTTTCTCATTTTAAATTATTTCCGCTTTGAATATTTCAAACACTAATAGTTTCTCCATTTGAGCTCCGATTGCAAAACTCCAAATATGAAAGTTGCTCAGAAAACCCCCACGAACACAATAGTGCTAGTTTCGTGGTCAAATTCTGAAATTTTCTCAAATTCCTTTTTTTGAGTCTTATTGATTATATATTATTTACCATTAGTTTTGCGGGGTGTTACAAAGACAGCTACTACTCTTTCCAACAAGGCACCAAAGCGTCCAAGCCGACCTAGGTTTAGAACTGCAAGACCAAGATAAAGAAGAAATCCTCCATCCTCAACTGGCCTATTAGCGTAACAACGATGGTCAATCACCATTGGAGCCATGGCCAGCATGCACAAGCCCAAGCCAAGCCAAGATCTTCCTCGAGAGGGAGGTTCCATATGATTGTTTGAAATACTATCAACAAGTGGTAGTCCGGCACCGAGAAAGCTTTCTCATTTCTTAAGATGCCAAACAAGTTTGATGAAAGGACATACACACAAAGAATTTTGGAAAGGAAATATATAATGAAGCTAATTGCTTATTATCAATGAAGAAGTGCAAAAGATTCATAGGCTTTGAAGAATTTTCGTTTGGAAAGATTTTGCGAGTACAAGAAAGATGAGAAGGGGTGTATATATATATATACCCACGCCTTAAATCGTGTGCATTGTTTCGAAAGGAAAAAAGATTCACAACCATTAAGAAGTGATTGAGATAATGCCAACTTATGCATATAGGAGATGCAACACAGCTCTACAACATTTGGAAAAACGAACCGTCACAACCAATAGCACGAAGCCACATGGAAAGCACATTAAATGATTTGTAGGGCCATCAGTTGGTAGGATTTTCATCATTTGACAAGGCTATACCCGCTCGCGAATATGGACTTGGGAGAAAAATGTTGCTCAATTTTTTCGCAAGTAATTAGTAGGTCAGTTTAAAGTAGTCTAACCTAGTCAAAACCTGCTCAACTACTTTACAACTAGCCGGCATAAGCCAACCCAAGTCCATGATGGTCTCAAACCATCCCTTATATCCAGCAAGGCACCATGATGAGGCATGATCGCCTCATCTTTAAGCGCCTATCACATGTAAGAAAGGTTTGGGCCTGACCCATCATCATGACTATCGACTTTCCTATGTCAATTTACTTCCAGCACAATTCCAGGTCAACATGTTAGCCCGACGTCACTCTAATTGATGGCCAGCACCTCTGTAAAGACCCGAAATTTTGAAGGCTTTATATTTAATTATCGGAATTATTTAAATAATCGAATCTTGGATTTAATGTAATAAATTGACTTAATAAGATTATTTAAATTCTTTTTAAATAATATGTGAAATTATCATTTCGTTGGACAGTCTTGGATTTTGATGAAATCAGTGTTGTTTAATCCAGAATAATGAGTTGTTATAGGCCGTTGAGTTTCGTGACGATCGAATGTGATGTATGGTTGTGTGAGCTCGATTAATCAAGAGGATTAAAATATAATATATATTTTCCTATATAAGAACCTCAACACTTAAATCCTCTTTATTTTTCCTTCTCAAAATCAGATGCCACCATTTTCTCCATTCAATTACAAAGCCAAAGGCCACAAAATTCAACGATTTCAGATTTGTTGAAATCATGTGAGTGTGTGCTTCAAATCTATGTATGGTTTGTAGGGTGTGGTGACTGTTAGTGATGTTCGAGTTTTAATGGCCAAACTAAGGTTGAGCAGGGAGGTGATGAAGGAGGATTTAGGTGAATTGGAGGACTTGCTTGGTTTCTCTTGGCAACAAGCTTCTTCCAACATTAGCCAAATCGAGTCCGATCATGCCTAGCTGATCACAACTTTTCATTTGTCTCATACTGGGGTTGGGGCCATGATTTGACATGGGATATCATAGAGGAAATTGATGGCACGGTTGAGCTCGTGGTGGTGTAAGGAGTGTTTTGGCAAAGGTCAATGGTGTTTTGGTGTGGCAAGGTAAATCATGACCCGGGGATGGTCGAATTAGGGCAATGATCAGAATTTTGAAGAGTTGATCTAGCTTCAGGTAGTTGCATAAGGTAAAATGCATTTGAGTAGAGCGATGTGATGGCACTGTCCCTTCATCGAACATTGGACCGGATAGGGAGATTGGGGAAAGGAGCGTGCACGGCTTAGGTGTGTATCATCTTGCATGTATAGGAAGTGTATTAAGAAGGGTGAAGATGGATTTGGTGGGAAGTGAAGGGATTAGTGATTAAAGTAAATTAATTAATTAAGTTTTAATCTCAGTTTCTTATGAAATCGATAACTTATGCATAGAAGGTCCAATCCAGGCGTCATTTTAGCCGTTGCACTCGTAGTTAGATTCTCTACGCCTTGGATTGGTTTAGGCTTGGTGAGTGTAACGATCCGTTATTTCACAACTTCGAAAGTAAGATATTTTATTAATTTTAAATTTAAAAAGGTTTAGAACTTAAGTAAATATGTTGTGAATAATGAATAAGGATGGAAAAATTATTTATCTTATACTTAATAATGGAAAAATAAAGATTGTGATTTTCATCACAAAATGGCCAAAAGTTAAGTTTTGTTAAAAATGAATAAATGCTTAAATAAATGGTTTTAAAATATTTATTTGTAAGGTAAAATTGTATCAAAATCACTTAATAATGATAATAGAAGTATGATAAAGGTTTGGAAAATACACCTATGATCGTTTTACAAAAATATTTTAACTTTGTTACATTTTGTCAAGTGCAACGTCGTATTTCAATAAATTGATATTAGCACTAACGATATCGGGTTTTAACCAAAGTAGACTTGTTTTTATTTATTAAATGTAATAGCAAGTTCATTTTCTAAGTTTGTTTACACAAATGAATGGTTAAACAGAAACATTAAATTTTGACTGTAAAATATGTCAATAAAAACATTGTTTTTGACTAAAATAAGTTGTTGCTACATTGTTGCAACATAATATGTTGCCTAATACACATATATACATATGTACACATTTACAATGTTTAAATACATATACATTTACCATATAAAACAAGAATTCATTTTGATTTAAATTAAGTTTAATAAATGATTCGACAATTTTAAATTTAAATAAAACTTTACAAATATCATCATATCATTTATATCATATCTCCTTAATGGATGTTATGTGTTTACATGGAAACCATGCAAATTTATATCTCTAAATATTAGTAAGTAATAAAATAGTGACATCTCTTATTACTAAATATATACACTTCTTATAACATCATTCCTAGCGTTAAATGCACATCCTAATATGTTAACAAGTGTTATGCAAATCAAATCAAGAAAAAAGTCTTCTTTTTAAAATACAAAATTTAAGAGAAAAAAGTAATCATTCTATAAATACACATCACATTAGTGTGCTACCATATCCTTCTGTAAATACGTGTACTTAAGGGTTTAATCAAGGATTTAAAAATGGAAATAAAATACAAAAGTAGAGAAGGCTAAAATGGTCATTAACCAAGGATGCTTCATGTATAAATAGAGGTCATAACCTTCACTTCCTCACAACAATTCACTTCCCATTTCTACCATTTTTTTCACTTCCTTAAAGCTCTTCTCCTTTATTTTCTTCCTCCACCTCCAACAACCCTCCATCCAAACCCACACCCGAACCCTACCATTACACACACCCCCCTACACGGTCAAGTACCCTTCCACCAACCCATACCCACCCTCCTAGCCTCATACCCGAGCCATACCCTCCTCCCTAGGCCACACACCTCCCTAGCAGAGTATACACCCCCTCTCAAAGCTCACACACACAAAAAAGAAGGAAAATAAACAAAGGCAATAGTCCGTGACATTTGCAGAGGAGCACGCTAGTTCATAGAAAAGTTTGATGGAGTGGAAATGAAGATGAGAACCGCTTTTTAAATCTTGTTTTGTTATGTTATAATAATCATGATTATCCTGTTTATACATTATGTTAATTGCAACCATTGATAATATGGACATTTGGCTGAAATGAATGTTTGAACGCGTTGGTTGGATAGTTGAGTTGTGATAATATACTTAATAAATGTTAATCACTATGCTATGGAAATGGATGTTATGTTATTGATGAATATTGAAAGTGATTATGCTCATTTTTGATTAAGCAATCCTCTTTGTTATAAGTGACCAATTTTATAAATATGGTATATGTTGGAATTATTAAGCCTATATTTGAACAGTGAAATTGAAATCAAAAATTGAAATTGAAATTGGTTTTGAAATTGAAATTAAAGTCGAAATCGAATTTATATTTGAAACTGGGTTTGAAATTGATTCTAATTTAAAATTAGAATTGATTTTAATTTAAGATTCATAAGCAGCCGCATAATATATTCACCAAAATAAATAATATTCATGCGACCTTGGTTGAATGACAGAAATTCGTCTACAATGAGTTTTGGCCAATTTACTTCAACTTCTCCTCAAATAGCACATAATGCTTTATAGTTGTTTAGATAGAAAAGCACATACGAGCCAGTACGTGGTAGAATTGCGTGCATTAAAGCTCAATGGATTATTCTGGAAGTAGGTCGTAATGCAATAGACTTAAGCTTGGTCATGTCATCTTCTAGGAACCGATGACTTACTTAATCTCTCTCGCCTACGACAACATTTAATTCTTGTAACTCAACACCTCTTGTCAGAGTATGAAGACTATGACCGATTCTATCTAAAGGGAGAAATACTTGTTGCCCATATACCTCCAAACGCAATTGTCACGATTGTGTGGGTTTTGATGGCCTAAATTCAAGTTCGCATAGAAAAGTTTAACCAATGTATGATTTATCTTGATATTGTTTTGATTATGATCTAGAAGTGATTCTAGATGGCTTCTTCTTGCTAACTCTTGAATCCTATACGACATAAAATCAGGAAAGACAACAAAAGAACCTTCAAAGAATCGAGCTTCTTTCATTTTATTCCATCTTTGAACTGCAGTTGCATCGTATAGCCATTGAGCGATTTGTGAATCAATTGGCTCGAAGGAAGAAGAAGCATGCCTAGATCTCTTTGTTTGACGAGGGGCCATTTGAATTTATCAAAGAATTGAATAAATTTGAAAATTTTTGGGAACTAGAGTTTTGGAATTCTGTAAAATGGAAGTAAAAGTAAAAAGTAAAGGAGGAAGTAGAGGGTTTTAGAGTTAAGAAATAGGTAAAAAAGTGTAAAAGTACGTTTCAGATGTGAATTCCGTCGACTGAACGATTGTGGTCAGTCGACTGAACCACCATCCCGAGAGTTCTATTCCAGAATTAGTCGACTGGTCTAGTCGACTGAATAAACAAATATGCTCTCTGTTTTGTCATTCAGTCAACAGGTTGCATTCGATCAGTCGACTGAATAGTGTATGAGAACATACAGTATGCAGTTTCAGTCGACTGATCAAATTTTTTCAGTCGACTAAATGAGTCTTTCAACATATTCAGTCATATTTGAAACAAAAACAAGTAATATATTATATATATAAACAAAATGTATACAATATAAGATTAAAGAACAATTGTAAAAAATAGACAAAAAACGAAATTATTTGGAAGAGGAAGTTGATGGAGACTTGGAGTTTGTCGGTTCATCCTTTGTCTTCTCTACATATGGCTGTAGTGGTGACCAACAGTTTCTACGTTCCCATGAGTTTGGAAAGACAGGCGGAGGTTGAGGTGACATATCCCATGGATTCCGAGTTGACAATAGTGTAGGTTGATGAGCCGAAGAGGAAGATGAACCGCAGAACTTCCATCCAATCTGCTCAAGAAAACTCAGATGTCTAGAATTCATTTTTTGTTCATAATATATTTCGCGCAAGCGCTATCGATTCCCTCTGGTAATGATGAAGATCATCAATTTTTTGTTTGGTTTGAGGAGAACCAAAAAACAGGTAGCGTCTAGCTTTCTTTTTCTCAGGTGTATAACCCTTTCGATAATTTGATGGTCTTGCAGGTTCATTGGTAGGAGTAGGTGTAGGTAGATTTTACGATGCAGATGGTGGAGTTTAAAAGTTGATAGATGAGTAGGATGATCCATCTGATGAATTATGTGATGAAGACATTTTGATTTTGAAAGAAAGTTTTTAGAAGTTTATGTAGTAGAGAAAGAAACAAATGTGTTTGAGATATAAATTTCTTTTGATGGAGAAAGGAGAGCTGAGAACTGAATTATATAGGAGGCAATGCAGTTAAAAAATGATGATTGAATGTGCAGATTGAAAAAGTGAGGAAGAGAATGAACCAAAAAGTTTGTGGCTGAAATTTTTACTTTAAAAAATAGAAAATATAAAGAAACAGATGTATAAGGTGTAGATGTGAAATATTGAATGGCCGGGCGGTAAAGGCATAGACTTATCAAACCCGAGGTGTAGAGTTCGAATACCAAAATTTTATTTTATTTTATTTTAATTAGTAATTTTTATAATTCTGTTAAAGAAATTATACCTAGTTCTCTTCTTAATCTTATAAAACAATTTTCATTGAGAGGTTTAGTGGAAATGTCAGCTAATTGATTTTCAGAATTTACAAATTCTAAATTTATTATATCCTTTTCAATATTATCACGAAGAAAATGATGACGAATGTTAATATGTTTAGTTCGTGAGTAACTGACATGATTTTTAGATAAATTTATTGCACTAGCGTTATCACGATATATTATAGACTTATTTAATTTTATATCAAAATCTTGTAATGTTTGTTGCATGTAGATTACTTGAGCATATGCTAAAGCTGCAGATATATACTCTGCTTCACATGTCGATAGTGAAATGCAATTTTGTTTCTTACTAAACTAAGATACTAAGGGTCGTCCAATGAAATGACAAGTTCCACTTGTACTTTTTCTATCTGTCCGACTTCCTCCAAAATCAGCATCACTATATGATACTAACTCAAAAGGACATTCTTTTGGATAAAATAATCCTAAATCTTTGGTTTTATTAAGACAACGAATTATACGTTTAATTGCTCGCATATGTGATTCTTTAGGATTTGCTTGAAATCGAGCACATAAATAAACTCATCATAATGTCAGGTCGACTAGCAGTTAAGTAAAGTAGTGATCCAATCATATTACGATATATTTTTTGGTCAAAATTCTTGCCATTTTCATCTTTTTCAAGATGTATAGTTGTACTCATAGGAGTTGGTTTGGCAGACGTGTTTTCCATACCGAATCGTTTAATTAGATTATTATAGCACTTTTCTTGATTAACAAAAATGTCATTTTGCATTTGTTTGATTTGTATTCCAAGAAAATATGATAGTTCTCTTATATGTGACATTTCAAATTCATTTGTCATGATAGTCGAAAATTCCTGACATAATTTTTCATTTGTGGAACCAAAAATAATATCACCAACATATATTCGAATAATTAAAATATCTTGTTTAGTTTTCTTAATAAATAATGTTTGATCAACTTTCCCAATCTCAAAACCAGATTCCAATAAATAGCTTTTAAGTCGGTCATACCAAGCACGAGGTGCTTGTTTTAAACCATATAAAGTTTTCTTAAGTTTATAAACGTGATCTGGAAATTTCTCATGAGTAAACAGAGGAGGTTGTTCAACATAAACATTTTCTTTTATAAAACCATTTAAAAAAGCACTTTTAACATCCATTTGATATAATTTAAAGTTATGAAAACATGCAAAAGCCAGTAGAATACGTATAGCTTCTAGTCTTGCAACTGGAGCAAACATTTCTTCATAGTCTATTCCCTCTTCTTGACTATAACCTTGTGCTACTAATCTAGCTTTATTTCTAGTAATGTTACCTTATTCATCAGCTTTTTTTTGAAAACCCATTTTGTACCGATGACTGATTGATCACTTGGTTTAGGAACTAATTCCCAAACTTCGTTTCTTTCAAATTGAATTAGTTCTTCTTGCATAGCTATAATCCAATAATCATTAGTTGAGGCTTCCTTAATATTTTTAGGTTCAATATTAGAGAGAAAAGCTATATGGCCCATTTGATTTAATTGATGTCTTGTTCTTACATTTGAATTTACTTCTCCAATTATATTTTGAACAGGGTGATCTCTTAGAACTCTTGGAGAAGATCTTGCTATATTATCATTATTAATAGTATTTACATTTTCTAAAGAAACATCAGAATTATTATTTTGAATCATCTTCTGAATTATTTGTCAGAATTATATTTGTATTATTTTCCAAATTTGTAAATTTAGAAGAAGTTTTTACATTTTCATCGAATGAAACATGAAGTGTTTCTTCGATTATTTTTGTTCTTGTATTAAAAACTCGATAAGCCTTGCTTCTTTTCGAATATCCTATGAATATACCTTCACCGGATTTCCAAGCTGATCTTTAGTGTTAAGTATGAAACATTTTGAACCAAAAACTTTAAAATATGAAATATTTGGTTTTCTACTATTTAAAATTTCATAAGGAGTGTGTTTTGTAAATGGTCGAATAGAAACACGATTCAAAACATAGCAAGCAGTTGCAATAGCTTCTGCCCAGATATGATTAGGTAAAGTGCTTCCATTTAATAAAGTTCGTGCACAATCTTATAATATTCTTTTTTTCCTTTCTACAGTTCCATTTTCTTGTGGTGTTCTAGAAAAGGAGAAATTATGATTAATTCCTTTCTTGTTACAAAAATGTTTGAAAGCTTCATTTTCAAATTCACCTCTATGATCACTTCTAATGTTTTCAACTTTAAAATTCTTTATACTTTGAATTCTTTTAAAAAAAATTAAAATTTTCAAAAGTATCACTTTTATGTTTCATAAAAATGGTCCATGTATATCTTGAAAAATCATCTACAATAACAAACACATATCTATTGTGATTAATAGATTGAACTTGAGCAGGTCCGAAAAGGTCCATGTGTAATAATTCAAGTGGTTGTGTTGTACATTTGATTTTCTTAGATTTAAAAGAAGATTTTGTTAATTTTCCTAACTGACATGCATCACAGATATTATCAATTTTGAATCTCATAATAGGTAGTCCTTTACCAAGTTTATTTTTAGCTAATTTATTAATAGTATTGATGTTTATGTGACAAAATATTTTGTGCCATAGCCAAGAATCATTTTCTGTAGCTACTAAACACATATTTGTGTTGTAATTTATATTCATATTTAAATTATAGATATTTTTATATCCTATACCTTCAAAAATTAAAATTTATTTTTATCAGAAATATTACATTTATTTTCTGAAAAAGATATATTAAAACCTTTATCACATAACTGACTTATATTCAATAAATTATGTTTTAAGTTTTTAACTAATAGAACATCGGTAATGAGAGGTGAGTTAGAGATACCATTATTGCTAACATCGCCTTTGCCGATGACATAACCTTTCGAATTATCTCCAAAAGTGACCGATCCTCCATTTGAGTAGACTATGTTTGTTAACATGTCTTTATCACCAGTCATGTTTCGAGCAACCACTGTCTAGAATCCATTTTCTTCTCTTTTTAAGTGGTACCTGCAAAAAATAAAGAATACGATGGTCTTAGGAAACCAAATCCAAGAAGGTTCAGAATTCCCTTTAAATATATAATTCTTATTTTTATGAACAGTTTCCATTATTGTTTTGATATGTTTATTCCCCATCAAGTTAGCAATCCATATTTTAATAGTTTTAACATTTTTAGAAACTGTTTTCTTTAAATCTTGCTTAATTTTGTTTTTAAACTTATTTTTAAAATTTTCAAATTTCTTTGGTTTTTCAATTTTCTTATATCCTAAACCCATTTTATTTGAAGTTGACTGAGAATTTTCTATTATTTTAGAAAGATTTTCTTGTCCTTTATTAAAATTGAAAATATTTTTATTAATATCTTCTAGCTTGGTTTTAAGACTAGAATTTTCTAATTCTAAAAGTTTAGTGCTAGATTTTAAATCATTTACTTCAACTGATAAAATATCATTTTTATTCTTCTGAATTTCTAATTCCTGAGTTATCATAGAAAGTTGAGAGGCTAAATTAGAATTAGATTCTTGAGATTTTTGAAGTTCTTCGAGAATTTTCTTTTCATCTCTAAGCATACTAATTTCTAATTCATATCTATTTAGTTTTCCTTGTAACTCCTTATTATGTTTCTTAGTCTGTTTTACAAAATCTACTAGTTCAGAATTAAGTTCAACTAAATCTTCAAAACTTAGCTCACTTACATCATCATTTGTAGCCATGAAGCATACATTTGCTTACTTTGTGTCACTATCACTGTCGCTTTCTGATGATAAAGAATCTGAATCTTTCCATGTTATAGAAAATGCTTTCTTCTTGAAATTGTTCTTTTTGAATTTGATTTTCTATTTTTCTGGACAATCTTTCTTCATATGACCCTTCTTATGACGTTCATAACATTCCATCACAGATGATGATGGTTTAATTCTATTATTGTTGCTAGAATTATTTTTGTAACTCTTGCCCTTGTTATTCTTTTTGAATTTCAAAAACTTTTTGAAATTCTTAGCAATAAATGCCATATCCTCTTCATCTGAGTTAGAGTCAACATGTTCTGCTTGAAATGCTAGATTCCTCTTATCTTGTGCTTGAACTTTCTTTGCTTGCAAATTTACTTCATATGACATTAGATTTCCTATTAACTCTTCTGGTTTCATAGTTGAAAGATCGTTTGATCTTCAATAGCTAGGACCTTTCTTTCCCATTCATCCGTTAAAGAGTTTAGGATTTTTGATACTATATCAAAATCAGAGAATTTTTCTCCTAGTGCAACAGTGAATGATATATATCTTGAAATCTAGAATACATGTCATTTATATTTTCATTTGATTTCATTTTGAAATTTTGAAACTGATTTTTCAACATTGAAATTTTGCTTTGTCTGACTTTGTTAGTTCCTTTATGAGTTACTTTTAGAGTTCTCCATATCTCATAAGCATTTGTGCACATGCTAACTCTATTATACTCATTTCTATCTAATGCACAAAATAAAATATTCATTGCTTTTGCATTTGTAGTAGCATCAGTTTTCTGTGCAGCAGTCCAAGTTGAAAAATCTTCTGTTGGAGTAGTATATTCATTTTGAGTAATGTTCCAAGTTTCAAAACTATTGGATTGCATATATATATATTCTCATTCTAGTTGACCAGTAATTATAATTCATGTCATTGAATAGTGGAGGTCGTGTAGTAGATTGATCTTCAATAAAACTAGTGTTAGTGACAATGCTTATGATATTGTTATTTTCCATATTAACTAATAACAAATTATCAAATAACTGTGTTATGGTTATAGGATGACCTTTCTCTGATACCAAATGAAAGTGGCTACTGTGTGGCTTGCTATCACTTAGGATCGTGTAATATGGAATATTATTAAATCTAAATGCGGAAATAGATGATAATAGCAAAGTAAATAAAATGAGCACACCATGAATTTTTATACTGGTTTGAACTTCCCGTTCTATGTCCAATCCCAGACTTCCCTTTGGAATTTCTCATAATAACCCTCTCTTAACCTGGAGGAATATGTATACAACACCTGAACAACCGAACAGGATTTTTCTACCTCTAACAACCGAAAGAGGACTTTACCCGCCTGAACTACCAAACAAGACTTCAATAGTTTCAATAGAATTGCTTTGACACTATGTTTTATTAATAATACTAATCTGTCTTTGATAGTACAACCTTCCTATTTTCTTTCCTCAAGTATATATGTGTGTATAAAGATTTAAAAAGGAAAATATTGCTTTGAATCAAAGAATAAGTTGATTGATTCAGAGATTCAAGCAATATATGAAAGTTGTGATCGCTTTTTAGAATACAGAGATAGTAGAAAGTAAGATCAGAAAGTAATTAGATTTTTTTTTTGATTTGTGAAGTGGATTTTGTGTGTTATATAATAGTTAAAGAGGTGCAACCGTTCATGAAGAGTTCTGATCAACAGAAGCAGCCATACCTCTTCATATTAGAACGTGACTCTTGGCAAAAGGAAGTGTCCATTCAGAAAAAATAGCCATTGAAAGAAGTCGGTCGACTGACCCAAAACGATCGGGCAACTGAATATTCAAAGTTGTTTAAAAACAGAGCGTTTGTGCGCACCTGTACAGGTTCAGTCGACTGGCCATATACGGTCAGTCGACTGACCTGACAGTCAAAGCACAATTTTCACATATTTTAAAAAGTTTAAAGTTTAAAACAACTTAACTACTTGAGGATAGATTTTAACATTTCTAAGACTAAAAAACTTCAATAAATCAACATACTATACGCAGTTTTGTAGCCTTGTCTCCTTTTGTAGTTTGAACAGCATAATTCCTTTTCTTTTTGTCACTTATCCATATAGTATAATTCATTTCTTTGTCGTGAATCAAAAATATGTGATTCAACATATACAACCTTTCTTTTTAAACCCAAACTATTTATACTTATTTTTCAACTATTTTGAAAACTGATTTCCATTTTATACAATTTTTCATCTGTTTTGCAAACTAATTACTGTTTTATAACTATTTTGCAACTATTTAACTATTTTATTACTATTTTATAATTAATTAAATATTCTTTAGCTATTTTACAACTAATAACTATTTTACTACTAATTATCTATTTTATACTTTTCAAGCTATTTTCTAAATCAAGTTGGTCAGATTGCAAACTATTTATAATTGAAGTGATAACCCAAATGGAAATTGAAGCCATTGTGAATAGGTGAATAGAACCAAAATGAAGATAAATATGTAGGATGTACATATATTATTCTATTCACATAACAGTTTGATCCAGATTCGAGCATAGAATTTCGAGATAGTATATCGATCCGAGTTGGGATTTTTCACTCGATTTTCGACGGCGAACCCTGGATATGGATTTTCGATTGGTTTTGGAAATTCTCTATCATAGTTATGGCTATGCAAGGAGAATGACGGTTTCTGATCAAGAAAATCAGATCTGAGTACGCACTAGGAAGTCGGGTGGACAATACTAGTTCGGATGTGAAATTGTGTGATCGAGTGAGCGATCAGATTTGACGTTGCGTACGGATGATATATGTATATCGTACGTGCTAGAATGAAATTGATATTGGAAATTTTGAAAGGAAAAGCAAAAATGAGTTTGAAATGGAAAGTATATTTTGAAAAATATATTATGAATAAAAGTGGAAGTTTGGATATCACTATAATTGAAATTCATTTTATAAGAGGGTAGGAATGTGGCAAGTAAATTTATAAAAGAAATCAAACTTGAATATTTTATTTGGCATAATAAAGTTATATATATGGTAACTACCCTTGTGAATTTTTAACTAGAAGATGTGGTCTTTGAAATTATTTGAAGTATAAAAGGAATTTATATAAGTATGAAGTGACCCAAAGATTTTTCAAGATTTTATATATCAATTTATACAAATGAATTTATGAGAATGATTTTAGGAAAAGGGTTTTGGAACCTATGAATTTTGGAAGGCTTTTGATTTTTGGGAAAAAAAAAAATCAATTTTGGGAGTTTGGAAAGCCAAGTTTGGAACTATCGATTTGAGATATCGATTTTGTGCAAAGGGCATTTTTATGTGAATCATAAAGAGTATGATTTGAAAGATACTATATGTGTATAGCATAAAATGTTTTGAGATTGGCTTTGGGGAAAAAAGTGCTCCCATGAAATGAACTTCTTAGGAGATCCAAGGGGTGGTTCTGCCTTGAGCCCTAAGGGGAGTTCTAAATTGGATCTTGGGAGGAAGTCCGGACAAAATGAAGTTCCTGAGGATTTTGTGTGGGTAGCAAAAGCCGAGGGCGCTGATGCCTAGAGAGATATTTGAGTTATGTTGTGACGACAGTGAAACTCGATGTTACTACGATCTACTGCGGACCATAGCGCAAGTCGTGTGGCAGTGAGTGCCAACGGTCTATGTTTGATTTCACTGGGAGGGCGACGTAACATCGGTAGACTACGATCTATGAAGACATACCGAAAGTCGTGTGGTAGTGAGTGCCTACGGGCTACATTGGGACTCGACTAATGTAGTCTGCCATCTGTGTGGTGAAGTTTCATTTGGCAGCAAAATTCAAGGGTGCTGATGCCTATAGTTAAATGGGTTTTCGCCATGATGGCGATGTAAAACCTGGGTGTAACTGTGATCTGTGGCGGGTTCCATGGTACAATCGAGGGGGGCATGGTGCCTATCATTTTCTATGGTTTTGCCGGGATGGCAACGTAACCATCGGGCTAATTCGACCATGGAGGGGGTGATGATTTCCAGAGCATTCTCACCAAAATTGTTTTCTATATTTTCAAAAATGTTTTCTATATTTTCAAAAATGTTTTCCAAGTATTTTCATTAGATGTTGAAAACGGGTCTGCTAAGTACTTATAGATTATCAGTCCTACGCCAGATCAACGTATAATCGAATTTTTGTAAGAACAAGGATGGACTTGTTGAGATATCGAGTTACAAAATGTATTTTTATAAAAGTTATTTTGGAAATAGTATGTAGATTTTAAAGTATTATAAAATTTTTAAATAAAAAGAGTTAAAAATGTTTAAAGGATAACCTAACTGATAAATAACAGTATAATTAAAAATTCTGGCTTCAATCCTTTTCGAGGAAGAAAAGTTCTAAAGGGGGGAGGAATGTGATAACCCGGATTTTGGACATCTGTTAATCGGATAATTAACTGATTTTAACTATTGAAACACTGATTTATAAGCTGAATAAATAATTCTGATAATAAAAATATATATATCTAGATAAATATAAATTTGATAATTTCCTGATATAATTATTGAAATTGGCAGAATTTATCTTTTCAAAAACCAAAAAAATATATGTTTATTTATGTATATATATAAATTGATTTGTAAATAGAATTTGGATTTGAAATTCAAAAATAAATATTTAAAAATCAATTAGATTTAAAAACTCTATGCATAAATATTTATTAATATTAAATATAATAGTTTTAGTTGAAAAAGATTTAATAAAAAGTTTAAATACTTTCTTTTAAATTTATACATGATATGAATATAGTTAATATAAATAGAAAATGAATTAATTGAAAATATAATACAAAATTATATAAAACATATTAAGTAAATTTAATAACATGAGATAAGACATGTGTAACATTAATAACACATGTATTTAACAAGTGTAAACCATATAATAAGGAATTAAACAAGTGTAGCGTAATTGTGACATGAAAATACAAGTGTCCATTTTTAGTTTCTTTATTTTTTAAAAATAAAAATAAGAACAAGGCCACATATATATCCATACTTCTCCTCTTCTCATTTTCTTAGTTAATTCAAAACTAAAACCTAACAACTAAAACTCAAACCAGAAATAAAAGAAATTTTATACAAACTAAATCACACAACTACTTCAACCTGAAGCTTAAATCAAAAACTGATGAAATCAAAAGCAAACAATAAGCTCAAAACGTGAAGCAGTAGATTCAAGTTCAGTTGTAAATCAAAAGCATGCAAGTTCAATTCAGTTTTATCAAGTCTCGGTTTTCAAATTCAAGTAGTAGTTTAAAGATCAAAAGCACTTCCAGGTTTCTCAAAAGCTCTGGCTTCTCTGTTTCCTTAAACATGTGAGTAAACTACCCATAACATCTCAAATCTATCTGTATCTTGATCTGTATGTAATGATCATTGAAGTTTGGATGTAGAAATTTGCTTACATGTATATGTATACATGAAAATGATGTATGCATGTCTAGAAACAAGAACATTTGCTCTGTTCTAGGTTTACGGTGCTTAAACCAAATTCAAAAACTAAAATCTCTTTTCCCATTCTCTTATAGGTTTAATTTTTAAACAAAATATGTTTTGATGAACATGATTTAAGTTTGAAAAAATGTTTTTAAGTAAAATTAGTTAAAGCATTTTCTAGAAATTAGAAAAATACAGTAAAACTGAATACATGTTGGAAATTCAAGCATCATGGTTTCTGGTTTCAATTATATCATCTTGCTCGTTTTAAAAAAAAATGATTTTTAAAAGTGGAATCTTGATTTTTAAGTTGTATTCGTGGTGAAATTGCGAGATGAATGAGAATTAGTTTTTTGTCGAATTCTGATGATTGATGAAGATATAATCCTTGGGATCATGGCTGGAGGTAGCGGGGAGGTTGACGAACATGGCAAAAATGGTCTGAGGTTTTCCTGACCACCGTGGTGGCCGAACGAGGACGATTTAGGGCTTAATCCCTAGTTTTGATCAATGATAGATTTTGGGCTGTTGCATCATCGTCGAGGCACCAAAGTCGATCGGTGCGGGGGGAAACGAAGCGTGTGTTATAGACGAAGCTCTGGACGCAATTACATGATTTCTGATGGCCGAAAGTGGCAGTTCAAGGCGATCTTGGGGGATCCAGTTTTGTTTCAGTGGTACCATGGCTGCTTAATTTTTATTTCCAATTAGTTTAGAAGTTCTGGGTAGTCGTGATGCACGAGCAGGTCAACGATGATCTATGGGTGGCAGAGGTGATGGTCGGAGATGCTTCGACCATGTGTGCACGTGCACAAAGTATCAAGTCTGGGCTTTGTTTGCTGATGGATTTGAAGATTGTGGTCTCGGGGAAAAGCTTAGGAAAAAGATACGTTGGCTTGGGTTTTTGATCGTGTCATTTGCGAGTGTTTTCTAGGAATAAGTTTTAAGTTTTAAAATAAAAAAGAAGGAAAAAAAGAAAGTTTTTCTCGGGAATGGTCTCGGGGGAAAGATGAGATGACTCGGGTTTTTTCTTGAGTACGTGATGTTGTAGTTTTCAAACTTTAAAACAAAAATCAACTTTAAAACATTTCTTAATCAATTCTTTTAAATAATTGTTTTATTTAAGTATGGAATAGTTGAAGGTTTCAAAGTAGATTATTTTAAAATTTATTAAATTATTTATTTATGTGACCGTTATTATAATTACTTCTTTAAGTTATTTAAACAAATATAAAAATGTAATTAGGAAGATTAATTACAAAAAGGTAAAATGTTTTTAATTAACTCAAAGGTCTTAAGCTAATTTATGTGTTAATGATAATTATTTTCAAAGGTTTAAATGTAAAAGTAATTAATTTGCGTAATGAAAAGTTTTCAAAGTAAATGTTAAAAAAATTAAATTGTTAACAAGTTTTTTGAAAACAAAGAAAAAAATTGGAAGCAAAATTTAGTTAACAAAGTTATTAAGCAAGTTGTTCAACAAAGTTTTCAAGCAAGTTCAAAGATTAAAATTCTTAAAGTTAAATGTTTTTTTAAATTTTTTTGGTATTGAATAATTAAATATTAAGTTAATTATTTAATTAAATCTCTAAGTATTTTTCAAAATTAAAGGATATGATTAGGTAATTAATTAAGATACACGAATTATCTTAAAATTTATTAAGGTTATAAGTAATTGAAGGATAATTACATAATGTAATATTAAAGGATAATTAATTAATGTAAGTAATTAAAGGATCATTAATTAATATAAGTAACTAAAAGTTAATCATTTATGTGAATGATTAAATGATTAAAGAATAATTAATTAATTTCAATAATTAATTAAATGGTTTAATTGGTTAAGCAAGATTTAAAGGTAATTAATTTATCTTGTAATTTGGTTGATAAATAAATCTTGCTTATGGATGATTAAATTGTATTGAATGTTTGGATTAATGTCCCAAGTCTGATAATTTGTGATGTTCTGTGATATGATTTGTTTGGTTGAACTGGAGTAATGCAGATTATTTATTGGTGATGTATTGTTGTGTAAATGTGACATCATGTATTTAAATTTAAATTGTCTACACTTAAACAACTTGGGTTAAGATGACATTGGATTCGAAGAGACCGGGGTCCGGTATCAGCAAATACCCGAATCCACTTCGATTAGCAATTCTACAATAATTCTTTATAGATATGTTTTTAAAATCTAATAGGCTGGAATGGAATAATTTAAGTAACATGACCATTTAAACTAAGTAACACTTTTAAATATTGTTTGATAATAAGTGATTGACTATAACCAGTTAAGAACTCGTGATAAGGTACGAGTTACCCTGGTATTCAAATAAGTTATATAACTTAGAATTTCAGATTATATGGGTTTATTCACGCTAGTTTCCAGCCTGACCCAGGTGTTACTTTATTGTATGCTCGGGTCAGACCGAGTATTACAGATTTTGAGGTTAGGACGTTGTGGAGCTTAGGAGGCAAACTGGATGACATGAATATATGGAGTATATTCCGCTATGTATTAGAGTGGTATTATTTGTTTTCTGACACAAGTTGTTACAACTGTCCAGTTTATGTATGAATGGTAGTACTATGATGTATTATATGTAATTTGACAGATACAGCTTTTCTTTGTATGAATTCTATTATTTGATATTATATTTTGATTCGATGCGAATGTGAGATTCTGTGTTTTGTTTTCTGTTCTTCTTCTACATCTTTCTTCTTTCCCCTAAAAAAATTGAGATTTCCGGCATTCGATTGCTCGGCACTTCTATAGTGAACGTATTAGTGTCGAATCCTCGAGGTCGAAAGTTTCGAGTCATTACAAATTTCAAATTCTTTTAATAATTAAAATATAACACCTTTGATAAAAATAACCCTATTAAATGCTTCCCAACAGCTGGTTGTTACAATAGCCCTAGAACGAAATTTTGATTTACTGACCGTAGAAAACAATAATCAGAAGCTTGAGAAATGAGATAAGTAACAATAAAAAAATAAAATGACAATCCTATCCATACTACCTTTACCTATTTATGAAATCACTAAATTCGGTAATGGAAATAAGCGTTGCAAGCATCTGTAATGGAAATATTTGTTAGAAATTTGTATCGGTAATATCCGCTACAAACTAAAATGAAAAAAGTGTTATAAAATGGTTTATTTATTGCAGTGTGTATTACAATTTCAACTTATTATCAACCGATACCATGTATAGAAATATTTGACATTATCAGTATTTACGGTAAAATTTTTGTAGTATTTCAAGCAATTATTGACAAAAATTATTTATTGCAAATATTTGTTTGGCGGATATTTACCATTTTTAACTATTCATTTATTGTATACTTATGGCAACTATTTTCATTTATCATCAACCAAATTTATGTATATCTAATATTTGTCATTATCAATCTTTATAGCAAAATTTCACTTATATATCAAACATTTACTAACCAAAATCATGTATGTCAAACGATTGTCCAATTATATGTGTAAACTGAAGTAATATTATTTCAGCCAAAATTATACCTAACAAATATCTGCCATCATCAATATATATAGTAAAATTTCAGTTTACCTTTTCTTCTTTGATTTCAGGATTTTTTCGTATTGTTGTGTGTTCTTCATGGTAGGAATCGTTGGTTGCCATCTTTGAATATTGAACATCGAAAATTATTGTCAAGGACAAAATCATAGCATTTTAGCCTCAAGAATAGGCCTTTAGTATTTTTGCATGAAGGAAAACTTTCTTTAGGTATCAGTTTTTAGTTATTGATAGCAGTTTTTAGTTATTAGTTTGTAGTTATCGGTAGTAATATTTAGGTATCAGTTTTTTGTTCGGTAGCAGTTTTGGAAGAATGTTTGTCCTTATGAATAATTTTGAAGTAATGTTTATCCTTATGATTAATTTTTAAGAGAATGTTTGTTCTTGTGGTTAAAAATTGAGATCATGTCCTTAAGGTTAAAAATATACAAATTTTTGTGCTTTAAATTAATTCCCTCTATTGAATGTTGCCTTCTCCAAATTTGCAAATAACTTCCATATCTTTAGTCTTTGGAAATTAGGTTTTTATTTGAATGAATTAGAGAAAATGACAAACTCTAAAAAAAATAGACTGAAGGACATCAAGTTTCATTTTTAGACCGAAAGACAAATGCTAGTTATAATGAGCATTATATTCAACTTTTACACTATACAAAATGCTAGTTATATCTAGCATTATATTCGATTTTATACTATACAAAATGTTAGTTATAACTAGCATTGTCCTTCTGCCTAGAAAACAAACTTGTTGCCCTTCGGTCTAATTTTCTTCTTCTTCTAAGTTCGTCCTTGTGCCTATTTTCCTATTTTTATTTAATTTGTTTTTCGACTGTGAATTGTTTTTTCGATTGACAATTTCTTGGACTTGTAGTTTGTAAATTAAATTTACGAATTAAGGTTTTTTTGACTAGCAGTTTCCTTAATGGCAAGTTGTAAGAGATTTTAAGTTTTTTTTTTCTCTTTGTAAAATCGCACAATGATGGATTGTGAATATGAAAATCATTTGTGAAGAATGCAAGTTGTTATTCTGGTAATATTTTTTAAATAGTTTATAATCAAAGATCTATTTTATAAATTTTCACTGAAAAGGACTTGGGCTACCATCGCGGTTGATTATAAGGATATGGGTAAAAAAAATTCTAATAATAATTTACACCATGCATCTCAATAACTTGGGGCGAAAGCGCTAGTTTTTCCTGCATACAACGACTCGAATACGAAACCCATTATCAAAATTCAATGTCAAAACTTTTGAATTATCAGTCAAAACCTTTGGGCATACATCTGTCGTATTCTTTTACTTGGCAACTTCATCTTCTGCCTCGTTAAACCCAATAAAATCACTGTACTACTTTTTGATAAAACTGGGGTAGTTTGTCAAAAATGGAAGGAAACATGTAGCTCTGAAACAGCGGATAAAGAAACTCGAATTCTATGGGAGGTAAAATCTAACGTAATGTTGATATTCCCTTTTTTATGTATTTAATGGATATAATTTTTTCATGTTGTCAAGTGATTATTATTGCATATGTCTTATCAAATTTTTTATTTTATCATCTTAGTTTTGAAAGTTACATAATGGATTTATCAAACTGACTGGAGGAGCATTTCTCTACGACTTACGTAGAATAATTATTTGACCGGAGCTTTTTTGTTCTTACTATTGGTTTAAAATTTCTTTTTTTTTTCAATTGTTAATCTTCTTTCCATTGAGATTATGTGTAAATATGGTGAAAAATAGACGGTCGAAGTTCGATTTAAAGGTTACTTTTGTTTTCTACCCCAAACGCTAAATATAGAAAAATTGGGGATTGTTACCGCACTTCACTTTTGATATGAGAAGTCAATTTGCTTTAAACAAAATTTTAATACCATGGGTACTAACAAATGTCTAAATCTAAAGTATTTTAGCCTCCGAGACAACCTCTTAAAAATTTAGTTATAAGGACACGACGGATAAAAATGATACTATACAATATCATTATATGAAATTATTATGCAAAAAGAAAACTATCAGGTGCAAAATGGTACTAAGTTGTATCGTTTGAAAAAAAATGCTATTATAAGGTAAGATCAACCATTATATGATAAAATTGACCATAAATCCTTCTTTTAATTCAGTAAATAAGAAACTGATACTACACAATAGCACTGTCATTCTCATTGAATTTTTATCCTTCTGCTTTATTTAATTGAAAATTTTGTCATTCTCACTAAAAAATTGATGAATTTTATCCTTCGTACTATTTTTCCAAATAAAAATAGGCCTCTCATAAAATTATATTTTAAACTGTCCAATTTGCCCCTTTTTTACTTTAATTTCTTTAATCTTCATTAATCTCCTTTAATCTTAATCCAAATCAATGGTCAATGGAGAAGTCAAACTCGTCTGCAGATGAGATTTCAAAACGAGAAAGAAACAAGGTTAATTGAAAACTTCCATAACATGGATTTTGTTCAATAAAACAATCAGATAATTATTTTTGAAATTTTTAGGGTTTCGTAGGTAGGGTTTAACATGTTTGTCGATCAGAAAAATCAATGTATAGCCAATGTTTGAAATAAAGTTTGGGAGTGGACGACCGAAATAAATAATTTAATTCAACGGTCCTCTGTCATTTAAGTTTTTTTATTTTGGCAGTCTAGTCTCGATTTTTTGGTTTTAGTCCGGTATATACCCATCGAATTTCATATTTTTTTAAATTAAAATTGAATCTGTATTTAGTTTTTTCTTATATTTTTTTTTGTTCTCATCATTTGTTTATTTATTTTTGTAAAAGCAGGGAGGAGGAAAGAGTTAATTTTGTTTTTTACTTTTTACCATAGAGTTTTTTAACCAAGGACAAAAGAGGAAAAGATGCTAAATTTAATTAAAGGCTTTGTACCTCTCATATCAATTTTATTAAACATGGAGTACTCATATAATTTTGATCCCCTCATATCCAAAAATGGAGTGGCGATAACAATACTCAAATTTTATTTGTTTCAATTTTGTATTTTTTTAATTAACACCTTAATAAAAAAAATCTTGTCAACTCATATACAAATCGAACTAAATGTTGAGTTTCGGCATTCCCACGTTTCGTACGCGTACGCTTCAGCTTGTGTGGATTAGCTAACGGTCGAAGTCTCCCATGCCAATATCCCTTCATTGCATTCCATCGGACATATAATCTGCTCTTGACAACACATTGTAACAAAAGAAATCACCAATTTTACGTACCATCAATCTCATATATATACACCATGATTATTCCTAATATTCTGCGATGTGGTACTTTTAAACAGTCCAATCCACCACCAACTCCATTTACAATATGAGCCACACCTAACACTAAACAAACTGGATAATGTAAATAAAAATATCTTGAAGATCCATAACACCAACAACAAATTCATACATAAAAAAATATTTATCATGTAATATAATTATATATTTTTGTTATCACTAGTGCTAATTGGAGGAATTTAACAATTTAATCTGGCATATTTTTGTGACTGAGCCATAAAAAGCCACAAGAATATGTTTTATGCGCACAATTGAGGTTCCACCTTTCATTAAACTTTGTCTCTAATATTACTGAAGAATCTTTCAGATATTCCTTTATGTTCTTGGCGGTCTACTTCCCTGAAATACAATTCAGAAATGTCCTTTTCCATTCATGGTTCTTAGAGAAAGCAGCCATGTCTTCAAAGTTCAAGTTGTCCTCATCTTATCATTTTTTTTCGTATTTCTCTTTGGTGCCGTAACCATGGATTAATATATAATGTAATACTTCTTATTATATGTTACTGAATGGAAAGCTTAAGGTGTTTGATATTAAACACGAAAATGATTAGGATAGTGACACATAAACACGTAAATAAACATTATACTTTAGTCGTATAATCCATATTTTGATAGATCAAATTATATAGTTGTATTAAACCACCCCCGGAGATAGATGATGTCTGTTTTTAACCGTGCTATTTCAGTGGATGCACATACATACATGATTAAATACTTATAATTGATTTATTTCATATGGAAGTAGTTTGGAGTACCTCTGTAGAATATGTTGAACAAAACATTAGAACTTATGTAATTAACTATGTATTCCTTATATGACATGAGGCAATCTAATATATGCATTTTCTGTGGTCAAATTGAAGCAATATCAGTTAATTTTAATATAGCGAAAGCCAAACAGTTACCAAACATATAGGCTTAACTTGAATAGATCGAATGGGTTTTGTATGCTTAAACTCTATCAGAGGCGTAGATGACCTCAATTTTTTTAGCATCTATACTAGTTCATGTAATATGAAACTTCAATTGCCGGTATAATGATTTACGTGTACTTCACAATTTATTATGGATATTCTTAATGAAGGTTATAAATTAGTTTTTTCCCCTTCTTCCTTATATATCTTTTTTAAGAACTTAGATTTGGATACAATTTGGATAACATCTAACCTCAGTTCGATAACATAATTTATAACTATCTCAAACAATTTGGATAACATCTAATCTCAGTTATGTTTGGAATCTTTTGATATAAAAAAGTTTAATAGGACAATAAACATTACCTTGATCTTTCATCAAAAAATTTCTCCTCATTTAACTAACTATATCCTATATTTAAATGCATATAGTATGATGTATAACACAATTTTATGTGATAATGATAATTTTATTCAATAATTTTGTTTTACTGAAATCGAAATTCATTGCTCTTTAAGTGATAACAGGCAAAGAGGTGGAAATTTGCAGGCGTAGTCAGCAGCCAAGGATTCAAAATTTGTTCCTTTGACTTCAGAAGAACCTGTGTTTGGTTCAGTCCTCCTGTAAGTTTTTACCTTTTATTCATCCCGATCATCTATGTGTATATTTAAGGCCCAAAATTTAAAAATAAAAATAAAAATAAAAATATGGTTTACTGGGGGTCTGAGACCAAAGATTATGACATGCATACAGACTAATGGATCTAAGCATGCAATCTGAAGTCTGTATGAGTGAGCGTTCAAGCAAAAAATTAAATGATCTAGTCTCTACTTGCATCCACGATTCACATACTTTCAAACTAAGTCCATGAAATTTGTTTACGTTTATAATTTACATTATGCGTTGGTAGTTTTATGTCAATCCATTTCCTTCTTCGTGTGGCTTTATTAACTGGTTAAACATTATGGCATGCATACGGACTAATGGATCAAAGCATATAGTCCGAAGTCTGTGTGAGTGATCGTTCAAGCAAAAAATGAACGACCTAGTCCCTACTTGCACTCATGATTCACATACTTTCAAACTAAGTCGGTCCTGAAATTAGTTTTCATTTATAATATACATTATGCGTTAGCAGTTGCATTTCTATCCATTTCCTTCTTAGTGTGGCTTTATTGACTAGTTTATTCATATATTAGGCTTTATTAGTAATGTGATTTGAAGCAGATGAGACATATAATGTACTTAATGTTTCTTAATTCCAAGCAATACCTTACAAGTTGGATGTATGTCTACAAGCTTCTTTGGTTTTGCAAGTAACTTTTTATATTTGTGTCAAAAGGCATGGTTTAATTCTTTCAACTTGGACATTTTTGCACGAGGTATAAAGTATACAGAAAATTATTGTCAGGGACAAAATTTCTTAGGATTTTACCTCAAGGACAGACCTTCGGTATTTTTGTCTGAAAGACAACTTTTTTAGGTATCAGTTTTTAGTTATTGATAGCAGTTTTTAGGTATCAGTTTGTAGGTATCTGTAGCAGTTGTTATGTATCAGTTTTTAGCTAGGTAGCAGTTTTGGAAGAATGTTTGTCCTTTTGAATAATTTTGAAAGAATGTTTGTCCTTATAAATAATTTTTAGGAGAATGTTTGTCCTTGTGGTAAAAATATTGAGGTCATATCCTTGAGGCTAAAAATATACAAATTTTTGTCCTTTAAATTAATTCCCCCTAAAGTATACTACTTCATTGTTGATCACTTTTGCATGAAATTCTATTTGAAATTGCATCATTTTGTTGACACAGACATGGGTATTCTTGAAGGAATATCTATTAGTGCTTACCAATTAAAGGTTGAGGTTTTAGATTATAGTGTATTTCTAATGAAAATTTGTTAACCACCTTGGACTTGGGTAAGAGAGATCCAACTCTTTCAACATCAATGACAATAATTTTTTCTATTGCATCTAAAACCTATATTTCTACATACATGTCATGTCAGCGGAAAAAAAGGAAAAAATAAAATAAAAATCATTTTTGCATGTTTTTGGTTGAATAAAAAATTCTTTACATATAAACAGTCGGTAATAAGTTAATTAATGGCCATTGCATCTTAGGCTTTTAAGGGGCCAGTAAAAGTACTTTCCTATAGTAACAACAAATACAAAGGAGCAAGTGAAAACCCTCAGTTGCGGAAACATATTTGGACATCTTATTCGAAGATGCTTACTTCAGCCTAAAAATAAATTTACTAACTTGAACACAGTATGGTCCCGGCGGGGCTCGAACCCGCGACCTTCGGCTCATAAGACCAACGCTCTAACCAACTGAGCTACGGGACCAAGTGGTCTATTTTTTCAGTGATTTATGTTTTTTTTTAAAAATTATTTTCATGCATAAAAATCATCCTCAATCTTCCCCACACCGTGTTCCTTGAATGGGTACTGATTTGAATTCAGATCCTCATGAAAAAAATATAATAATAATAAATTCATAGGTAAGAAATAAATCAGAAAATAAAATAGAAATAAAAATAGGTTATTCAGATACATAAACAGTTTAAAAATATTGGATCTTTAGGAAAATCTATTTTCTTTTGCGAATTTAAATAAATCTACCAGTGAATGTTTTATGTGTGCCTTTTTTTTAAATATCCGAGCGAATTGATTTTTTTTTGTAAACCATTGAGCGAATGTGTCTATTTGAGCTATATCTCTTTTATCCGTTTAGAAGTCTCAAAAACTGAAGCTCTAACCAATTGAGTTATAAGAGCTCTTTATTTGATGCAATTATGTTTCCCTTTTGTCTCATACAACCCTAATTTTGTTTTGTCAGCTTGTGAAAAATGAAAAAAATATCATGATTTGGGCTAGGTTTTCTTTTCTGTTCAATTGGCTGGGATTATCATCTAGACATGGCATTATAGTATTTTTGTTATATTACAATGTTGGGTAGGGTTTTAAAATGGGCTAGATTATGTAATTAAATAATTTGGATAAGTCATGTTTACTAATTGACCATAACTAATTATATTATGTTATATATGCAATTTGGATTGCAGTTGATATTACTCATATATTGTCACACCCATTCTCAATCAAGAAGAAATCATCATTAATCACCTATCAAAAAAGGCAGCTGTTGATCACTAATCATAGAAGATAAAGAAGTAGGCTATTGATCTGATCACATCTGCAAACAAAAAACAATGGTACTCCCTGATACTCACTAGGGAAAAGCGGTGCAATATGAAATTGGTACTTATGTAATCCTCACAAAAGAGGAATTATCCAAAAGTGATACACAGAGTTATCGGTTTAAGAGTTCGAACTCGTGACCTTTGATCTCACAGTCCTAACCATCAACATACTGCGCCAACTATGTTGGCTAACATAGATTACAAGCACCTAATAACTCGTAACTTATGAGCATGTGCTATAACAAGCCATATTGACCAACTACCTAATAACATAGATTACAAGCACAAATATCACTCATCTAGTGGAGTCGTGCCAATCCCAAAAGAATTTATCCAAAATTTGATTTTCCACTATTACTAAGACATAATCCGCCTTAAATTGTATTATCCCGCCTTTAACTTCCACAATTCGCATCACACATCTTGATGACAACTTGAACGAAAGACGTGGCAGCATCTGAAGGTAGATGCCAAACTGATGGAATGATGTCACTGATTCACATGCTTTTAGGCTTTCAATAAATAGAGAAAGCATCGTAGCAAATAAGGTGGATTTTTGAGAGGGATAAAAAAAATTAAAAAGGTAACAACAATGTCAGAACCATTTCACTCAGTTTCTGCACTTATAATTTTTTCGATATAATAGTGAATGGTTGCCATATGGACGTTAGATTCCTTAACATACAAACTTCATAAATGTTAAATTTTGGTGATACAAAATTGCAAAGAGAAGAAAACAAATATGCAAGAAGAAAAGTAATCACGTTTGTTCATTATGAGAATGAATAAATTAATGGATCGCATTTGCATGAGATGACAAGAAAATAAATGCATGCGCAAATTATGAAATAAAATATATGCAAAAGGATATTCATATTATTTGTTTCTCAGCAATCGCATTGTTTTGAGATTATTTTCTTCCATCTTTGCTAAATAAAGGAATGAGTGAATTACTTACTATGTTTGCATCATTTCTTTCCGTTGTAAGTTGCTCCATTATCTTCTTACCATATCTTGGTAATTTAATCGACCACAATTAGATCATGATTATAGTGAGACGAAACAAACATAGATAAACAGTAGAACTGACAGCCACAAATCAATGCAATGCAGAAAAATAAATAGCACCAGTATTTATAGTGCTTTCACTACCGCGAGGCAATGTACGTCCACTTGGAAAGAAGAGATTTTATTAATCACTAAAAGATTGGAGTTGCAATATTGATTCACTTTTGGAGGCTATACAAAAGAAGAATTAACAATGCAGACAAAAATTCTACAGAGTTTCACCTCTCTAGGATGGCTACTATTATTGTTCAGAAGCTCCACTATTTATATACAGTAAAGAAATGAGGAGGGGTAGCTGCTATATAGCAGTCCTGGGGTTCGGTTCGGCATGCATCTGTTCCGGTACAATTTTCGTTCGGCGGTCCTGATTCGGCATGCATCACTTGGTATTTGGTTCGGTAAAGCGCCGAGCGACAAATTTGGACTGACTTCTCCAAAATACCGAACCAAACATTTGAAGAGGCAAACTGGTTCGGCAAAGCCCAATTTGGACTGGTATGCTCAAATGCCAAACGATATTTTTCATTCGGTATCACCAAAACACCGAACGATAATTTTGGTCCGGTCATCATCTTCACCGCTCCAACACATCTTCCACTGCAAGTCTGAACGAGCTTCCACCCTCCAAAACACTGAACGATAATTTTGGTTTGGCATTCTTTTCACCGCTCCAGACTTCCCCATTTCTCCAAATCATCGTTCAAAATCATCGCTCCAAATCATGCTACCGCTTCAAGTCCCGGCATCTTCCTTCGTTCGGTGATTTCAACTTCTGCTCTCTAGGGTTTCGCCTGCTCCTTGCTGCTGCTATGTCTTGGAATTGAGGTAGCAATTTCTAACAATCTCCACCTTGATACCGAATTCCATACATGCCTTCCAACTCCATCTACACCTTCATGCTTCGAGCGATAGATACTTACCCAATGAGCTTCGGCAATGCCATCAACCATTACACTTTGCTAACGAACACGGCAAAGCCATCGCCCGTAAACAGCGTGTTTGAAGTACCCAGTCGCTGTAGAACCTATCAATCTCCGCCATGAGATCAAACGTCTTCATAAACCATCTCAACTCTCCCCCGTGCCACCCCGTGACACCTAGCACTTCATTAAGCGAATCAAGTCCGAGCAATGTTCGAACTTAGCAACATGCAATGACTTAATAAACATCTCTGCTGCATTCTTCTTTGTGTGAACTTTCTGAAGACGAACTAGCTTTTCTTCACTCATCGAGGTAAGAAATGACTCTCTCACCTCAATGTCCTTCGTCCTCGAGCTGAATGCCAGATTTTCAGCTAAGTGGATTGCATTCTGATTGTCACAGTGCACATCCATGCCTTCATATACGAAGCCCAAATCACACAACAGTCGCCTAAATAAAGCGCTTCCTTAGCTGCTTCAACCGCAGGTATGAGCTCTGCCTCTCTAGTAGGCAAAGCCACAATCGTCTGCAACCTCACTCTCCAACTGATCGTTGTCCCCCCAATGGTGAACACGTATCCGGAGGTTGACTTCGTTCAATCTCTATCACCGACATAGTCGGAATTACAAAATTCAACCAAGCTGAAATCTCTATCTATGCCGCCAAAGACGAGTCCATGGTTTGGTGTTCCTTAAAGGTATCTGAAGATACACTTCACTACTTTTCAATGCGTCTTTCTTGGATTTTCCATGAACCCACTAACCAATCCAACAGCTTGTGCAATGTCAGACCTAGTGTAGACCATGTCATACATCAAGCCACCAACTACACTTACATATGAGACCTTCATCATATAAGCATTGTCCTTTTTCGAGATCGGAGAGCCTTTACTAGAAAACCGTATATGCAAAGGAATGGGTGTGCTGATTGCCTTTGCCCTTTCCATGCTAAACCGAGCAAGCACCTTTCGAATGTACTTCTTTTGAGTGAGACTCAAAAGTCCTAGCTTTCTATCCCTTTGGATTTCCATACCCAAAATTTTCTTTACTTCTTCAAGGTCTTTAATTTCGAAATCCGCTTTTAGCTTTCGCTTTAAACTATCGATTTCAGCCTTATTCTTGGAAGCAATTAACATACCATCCATGTACAAGAGTATGTACATCCATCTACCATTTTATGCTTGAAGTACACACAATCGTCCTTGATGCTACGATCAAAACCAAATGAAAGCATAAAAGAATCAAACTCTTGAACCATTGTGTAGGCGACTGCTTAAGTCCATACAAAGACTTCTTCGATTTGCGAACCCAATTTTTTTTCCATCTACAACAAATCCTTCTGGTTGCTTCATGTAGATTGTCTCATCCAAGTCTTCATGCAAGAAAGCAATTTTCACCTCCAATTGCTTCAGCTCTAAGTCATGAGTTGCGACGATAGCGGGCAAAATGCAAATGGACGTGCGCCTCACTACTGAAGAGAATATCTCATTATACTCCAATCTTTTTGTGAAAACCCTTTAGCAACTAGTATAGCCTTATATCTTCCATCATCCTTCACCTTGAACACCCACTTGCAACCTATGGCTCGGCTTTCTTGAGGAGGTGGTACCAAACGTCAAGTCTTGTTCTTTTTCAACTACTCTAACTCCTCTTCCATAGCGCATATCCACTTCGAGCTGTCACATAACTTAAAAGCTTCATTAATGTCAAGCGGCTCCTCAAGAACCACATGTACGGCTTAGTCGAACTAATCACTAAAGCTAAGGTTCACAAACTACCAATCACCATACTTTCGGGTAGTCTAATAGTCCTACGAATGACTCGAGTAGGTACTGCTTTGCGTAAACTCCTTTCAGCTCCACCTTGAACTGAACTTCCTCTAGATTCATGCACATCACCAGCACTGCTAGAAGGTACATGTGAACTATCCTGTGATGTTTCATCAACTGCGTTTTCCTCCACAACATCAACAACAACTCTACTATTTGACTGGAATACGGAAACTTTTTCCTTTCCTTAGGCCTATCAGAATCTTCTAATGTGGTAGGTAGCTTCTCCTTCGGATTGAACATAGAAGACACATCAAAAGTAACATGTCTGGAATGAACAATCTTTCGATCAACAGGGTTCCAAATTCGATACCCTTTAATATCATCGGTGTATCCCATTAGTATGCCCTAGCCTCCAACTTGTCATCACCTGTATGGTGAACGTACACAGGACAACGAAAAATTCGGAAGTAACCACGATACACCGATTTACCTTTGCACTTCTCCTCTAGAATCTTCTCATCTGTGGCTGAGCACGGAATTCGATTTATGATATGCACTGCAGTTGATAATGCCTTAGCCTAAAAGCCTCAAGACAAGCCCATCGTCAGTCTCAAGCAACGAGCCTTCTCTAGTAGAGTCCTGTTCGCCCTTTCTACGGCCCTATAGGATTACAGATCTCCGGGTATAGTGAAATGTCTCTGAATGTCATGTTGTCTACAAAAGTCAAGGAACTCCCTAGAGACAAATTCACTGCTATTATTAGATCTCGGTATCTTCAACCAAGAACCAGATTGGTTCTCAACAAGCGTTTTTCAGTCTTTGAACTTTTGAAAACTCTCTGATTTGGCCTTCATCAAATACACCCATACTTTTCGAGAAAAGTCATCAATGAAAGAGATAAAATACTTTTCTCCTCCAAGAGAAGGAGTAGCATCAGGTCCCCAAACATCTGTATGCACGTACTCAAGTACTCGCCTCGATCTATGGAGTCCAACTCAAAAAGATACTTTAGTTTGCTTGCCTAACACACAATCTTGGCGAAAGTCCATCTTGTCGAAGCTTTCTCTTTAGATCATCTTCTGTCTCCGAAGTAACTCTAAGCCCTTCTCTGAAACATGATCCAACCTGAGATGCTAAAACCTTGTGGCATCTAAAGCACGGGAACTATCTACTCCAACACACGATTGTCCAAGAACCGTGGTTCGTTTTAGCAAATACAGATTTCAGAACACATCTCCTTTCATAATAATTAGTGCACCTCTCGAAACCTTCAGACTATCATTCTCGATAGTTAGCTTGCATCCCAAAGATGCCAATTGTCCTAAAGAAATTAAAGATTTATGAAGACCTGGAACATACCGGGCACACGTCAAAGTGCATATCACTCATTCAAACATCATGATCCTCACTGTGCCTTCACCCACTGCTCTACAGCTAGCATCATTACCAATAAAAATAGGGCATTCCTCTCGTGCAACAAAAAACTGAAGTAATCATTATTAGGCGTAATATGGAAAGACGCCTCCGAGTCCAGCATCCAATAGTCTAAGACATCCGACACTACTTCAGACAACATATCGTCAGATACAGACTTCTCCACCACAAATAATGAAGATCCATCTTCTTCCTTCTTTAAATCCGAGCAATCATTTTTCCAATGACCAAATTTCTTGTAGATAAAGCACTTTCCGTCCTTAGACTTTCCTCTCCTGCCTGGGGTTTGATGAAGCTCCACTATTTATATAGAGTGAAGAAACGAGGAGATGTAGCTTTATATAGCAGCAAGGGGTTTGATTCGGCATGCATCTGGTCTGGCACAATTTGGTTCGACAGTCCTGGTTCGGCATGTATCACTTGGTATTTGGTTCGACAAAGCGTCGAGCGGCAAATTTGGAACGACATCTTCAAAATACCGAACCAAACATCTGGAGCGGCAAACTGGTTCGGCAAAGCCCAATCTGGAACAACATGCTCAAATTCCAAACGAGATTTTTCATTCGGTATCACCAAAACACCAAACGATAATTTTGGTCTGGTCTTCATATTCGCCGCTCCAAAACATCTTCCATTGCAAGTCTGAACAAGCTTCCACCACTTCAAAACACCGAACGATAATTTTGGTTCGGCATTCTTTCCACCACTCTAGACTTTTCCCTTTCTTTAAATCATCGCTCAAAATCACCGCTCCAAATCATGCAACCGCTTCAAGTCCTAATATCTTCCTTCGTTTGATGATTTCAACTTCTGCTCTCTAGGGTTTCGTCTGCTCCTTGCTGCTGCTGTGTCTTGGAATCGGGGTAGCAATTTCTAACAAATATTGTGCGTCTCTTTCTTCTTTATAGTTATTTACTATTTATTTGGAGTAATAGAATAATTGCTGTTAGATTGAGTGATGTTCAAATTGGCAAATATAAATCATGTTTATTGTTTTTCTGCATTTGTGCAATTTTTTGCACAACAGATTGGTATCAGAGTAAGGTGATTTGTTTAAATTTGTGCATCAATGGCTTCTAGAAAGAGCGGTAGATCTGCTGGTAATTATGCTATTACTCATTTGGACAGAAAAAGAGATTTTGTGCAATATGGAAGATAAGGACGAAGGATATTATGTGGAGAGAGAAGAGCGTTCCAGTCTTGAAACTTTGGTGATAAGGAGTTTATTGTGTTGAAGGGACATCTAGATTTGTGAACCTATATCTGATTCATGATTCAACGTTATTGTAAGAGTCTTATGTTAATTTCCATGAGAAATTTGTTGTCTGGCAGATAATGTATGTGGAAGTAGAGAGATTTGATTGGTGATTGAGAGCATTTTTTGGCCTTGATGGCTTTGAGATTATTTTGATATCTACCTTCTTTTGATTTTGGATATTTGCAACATTTTGTTAGCGGACGGGGACATAGTCTGAGCTCGTTAGCAAGATGTGATGGAGGGTGGCCTTGCCGGAACCTATTGGGTAAGTATTCATTTTTTGTATCTATCTCATTAAGAGATTTTGGTTGAAGATTGAGTTCATTTTTAACAATTTTATGTTGAAAAGAGAATTTGAGTCGAGGTGGGGTATTGGAAATTTGTGATTTTGCATCAAAGCGAAGTGTTAAATTTTGGTGATACAAAATCACAAATAGAAGGAAACAAATATGCATGAAGGAAAGTAATCGCCTTTGTTCATTATGGAAATGAATAAATTACTGGATCGCATTTGCATGAGATGACAAGAAAATAAGAACATGCGGAAGTTATGGAATAAAATATATGCAAATGGATATGCATATTATTTGTTTCTCAGTAATCGCATTGCTTTGAGATTATTTTCTTCCATCTTTGTTAATTAAAGGAATGATTGAATTACTTGCTATGTTCGCGTTATTTATTACCATTGTAATTCATCATCTTCTTACTATATGTTATTAATTTAATCGACGACTCTTAAGGATTTGCACTGGCTATATATTGATGGGAGACTTCATTGTAAAACCTTTTTGCCATTCAGCCAGCGATTTTCAAATAAAACGTCTCTTCTTGTTAATCCTAATTTAGGGCTTTTGTATGTAAACTCTTATCTTGTAATATCTTGTAAGTCTATCATGTGTAATAAAATCTCTCCCCTTTTGAACTGGACGTACCCTACCGGAGTGATAGTGGAATCAATATAAATATTGCGCGTCTCTTTCTTCTTTATAGTTATTTACTATTTATTTGAAGTACTAGAATAATTGCGGTTAGATTGAGTGATGTTCAAATTGGAAAATCTAGATCATATTTGTTGTTTTTCCGCATTTGTGCAATTTTTTGCACAGCCGTATATTCTGCGTTACTTGCGTTCTGCGTTGACTCTGTGTCTAGGTACTATATATTCAAAGTAACTTATCATGCATTTTAACAAACAGTTAATATGTGACTTCATACGCGTAATCCTTCATTATATTCTGCTTTAGTGCTTTCTTTTGATCATTTGTCAATGCCGCTGTTTTTTCTTATTTTTTGAACCAAACTTCAGCATGCTCCAAAATATATTGTGAGAGAAACACGGTAATCATATTTCTCGCCATCAAATTGAAGAGTGGAGGTTTGTTGGTTTTGAGTGCTTCAGCATGCCATTGCTTGGGATTTATTTTCTCAAGCAATTTTCTTTTAACTTGGCTCTGATGCCAGTGTTCGAAAATTTTGGAAGAGAATAACTTTATCGATTCCTTTTCTTACATCTAATCGTACAAATCCTTACATATTTATATAGCTAATTAGATGAGCATGACATTAAATTCTAATTTACAATGCACAACGGACGAATTATTGCGGGTAGTTAATTTCTTCTTCTTTACTCCACATTTACGATTAACCATTTATATTCCCCAAGTTTTGCTCAACCCCTTGCTATAATAAAAACTGATCATTTTGAATTCGGAAAGTAAATAATATCAACAAAACTAAAAACTGATAATTTTGAATTCGGAAAGAATAATAATATCAACAAAACAATTAACATGTATGAAAAAGGCAGTGCCTAATGCACTTCGTCGTCGGATGATTACTAACGTTTTATTAAACTGGTTTTTTTTTACAAACAAGGAAATCAAACACTCAATATGGAAACATCTGTACGCATGTACTCAAGTACTCGCCTCGATCTATGGAGTCCAACATCAAAAGATACTTTAGTTTGCTTGCCTAACACACAATCTTGGCAAAAGTCCATCTTGTCGAAGCTTTCTCTTTTGATCATCTTCCATCTCCGAAGTAACTCTAAGCCCTTTTCTGAAACATGACCCAACCTAAGATGCTAAAACCTTATGGCATCTAAAGCACGGGAACTATCTACTCCAACACACGACTGTTCAAGAACTGTGGTTCGTTTTAGCAAATACAAATTTTAGAACACATCTCCTTTCATAATAACTAGTGTACCTCTCGAAACCTTCAGACCATCCTTCTCGATAGTTACCTAGCATCCCAAAGATGCCAATTGTCCTAAAGAAATTAAAAACTTTCGAAGACCTGAAACATGCCGGACACATATCAAAGTGCGTATCAGTCCATCAAACATCATGATCCTCATTGTACCTTCACCCATTGCTCTACAGCTAGCATCATTACCAATAAAAATAGAGCTTTCCTCTCGTCCAACAAAAGAACCGAAGTAATCCTTATTAGGTGTCATATGGAAAGACGCCTCCGAGTCCAGCACCCAATGGTCTAAGACATCCGACACTGCTGTAGACAACATATCATCAAATACAGACTTATCCACCATAAATGATGAAGATCCGTCTTTATTCTTCTTCTTCAAATCTGAACAATCATTTTCCAATGACCAGGTTTCTGGCAGATAAAGCACTTTCCGTCCTTAGACTTTCCTCTCCTGCCATTACCGGACTTCCTGGACTTGGAATGCCTTCTAGAGTGCCAATTCTTCTTATCTTCTCTACCTCTTTCAACAAACAGGCCACGACTACTACTTCCACTTCTACTTCATTCACTTATCTCCTTCATTTGATCTCTCAAGTCCTCAGATAGAAGGTCTGACTTCACATCTTCCACTGTTAATGTATCTCTAGCGAAGATAAGGCTGTTAGCGAAACATGTGTAACGCTTCGGAAGAAAACAAAAAAGAGTCATTGTCATTTGCTCCTTATCTATCTTCAAGTCAACAGTCTTCATCTTCATCGCGAGATCATCAAAGAAATTAAGATGTTCCTTCACTGAAGTATCCTCTCTCATCTGCATGGTGAAAAATATCTTCAGCGATATCAGACGGTTAGTCAGAGATTTCTTCAACTAAAGATATGCTAGCTTGGTCCAAATTCCCCTAGCAGTGGTCTCGCTGCAAATCTATGAGATAACATTCGCTCCCATAGCTAGTTGTAAAGTAGTAAACGCTCATTTCTCCATCTCCTGCCTTTCCGCGACCGAGATGTCAGCCGTCAACTTCTCAGGGTCAAACTCTACTGGATGGACTTCATTCCTCATTCGAACAGCCTTCATCCTCCATTGCTACTTCTCGAAGTCTTTATCCCATTCCATTTCTTAATTGCCAACTGTGATCCTGACGTGATATACATCCCTCTAGTATAGGGTTTTGTAACAACTAGAGTCACTTCATCTCCTTTCATAGTGTTCTACACTCCTCAATCGACCTTGCAGCTCTGATACCAGATTGTTGGGGAAAATCCCTTCAGATGATTAGTCTAAGGGAATAAAAAACCCAACGCAGCGGAAAACAACTGGATCGTGATTGTAGTGGGACGAAACAAACAGAGATAAATACTAGAGCAGACAGCCACAAATTAATGCAATGCATAAAAATAAATAACACAAGTATTTATAGTGCTTACACTACACGAGGTAGTGTTCGTCCACTTGGATAGGAGATTTTATTAATCACTGAAAGATTAAAGTTACAAGATTGATTCACTTTTGGAGGCTATAAAAAATAAGAATTAACAATGCAGACAAAAATTCTACAGATTTTCAACTCTCTAGGATGGCTACCATTGTTGCCCAGAAGCTCCACTATTTATATAGAGTGAAAAAATGAGGAGATGTAGCTTTATATAGTAGCCTGGGGTTTGGTTCGGCATGCATCTGGTCCGGCACAATTTGGTTCGACAATCCTGGTTCGGCATGCATCACTTGGTATTTGGTTCGACAAAGCGTCGAGCGATAAATTTGGACCGACATCTTCAAAATACCGAACCAAACATCTGGAGCGGCAAGCTAGTTCGGCAAAGCCCAATCTGGACCAGCATGCTCAAATTCCGAACGAAATTTTTCATTCGGTATCACCAAAACACTAAACGATAATTTTGGTCCAACCTTTATATTCGCCGCTCCAAAACATCTTCCACTGCAAGTCTGAACGAGCTTCCACCGCTCCAAAACACCGAACGATAATTTTGGTTCGGCATTCTTTCCACCACTCCAGACTTTACCCTTTCTTTAAATCATCGCTCAAAATCACCGCTCCAAATCATGCTATCGCTTTAAGTCCTAACATCTTCCTTCGTTCGATGATTTCAACTTCTTCTCTCTAGGGTTTCGTCTACTCCTTGCTGCTGCGTCTTGGAATTGGGGTAGCAATTTCTAACAAATATTGTGCGTCTCTTTCTTCTTTATGGTTATTTACTATTTGTTTGGACTAATAGAATAATTGCTATTAGATTGAGTGATGTTCAAATTGAAAAATCTAGATCATGTTTATTGTTTTTCTGTATTTGTGCAATTTTTTCCACAATAGATTGGCACCAGAGCAAGGCAATTTGTTGAAACTTATGCATCAATGGTTTCTAGAAAGAGTGGTAGATCTGGTGGTAATTATGCTATTACTCATTTGGATGAAAAAAGAGATTTTGCGCAATATGGAAGTTAAGGACAAAAGAGATTATGTTGAGAGAGAAGAGCTTTCCAGTCTTGAAACTTTGGTGATAAGGAGTTTAGTGTGTTGAAGGGACATCTAGATTTAGGAACCTATATATGATTCATGACTCAACGTTGTTGTAAGAGTCTTATGTTGATTTCCATGAGAAATTTGTTGTCTGGCAGATAATGTGTGTGAAAGTAGAGAGATTTGATTGGTGATTGAGAGGATTTTTTGGTTTTGATGGCTTTGATATTATTTTGGTATCTACCTTCTTTTGATTTTGGATATTTGCAACATTTTTTTAGCGGACGGAGACATAGTCTAAGCTCGTTAGCAAGGTGTGATGGAGGGTGGCCTTCCCGGAACCTATTGGGTAAGCATTCGTTTTCGGTATCTATCTCGTTAAGAGATTTTGGTTGAAGATTGAGTTCATTTTTAAGAATTTTATGTTGAAAAGAGAATTTCAGTCGAGGTGAGGTATTGGAGATTTGTATTTTACATCAAAGTGAAGTGTTAAATTTTGGTGATACAAAATCACAAATAGAAGGAAACAAATATGCATGAAGGAAAGTAATCGCGTTTGTTAATTATGGAAATGAATAAATTATTGGATCGCATTTGCATGAGATGACAAGAAAATAAGAACATGCAGAAGTTATAGAATAAAATATATGTAAAAGGATATGCATATTATTTGTTTCCCAGTAATCGCATTGCTTTGGGATTATTTTCTTCTATATTTGTTAAGTAAAGGAATGAGTGAATTACTTGCTATGTTTGCGTTATTTATTACCATTGTAATTCATTATCTTCTTACTATATGTTATTAATTTAATCGACGACTCTTAAGAATTTGCACTGGCTATATATTGATGGTAGACTTTGTTGTAAAACCATCCTGCCATTCAGCCAGCGATTTTCAAATAAAACGTCTCTTCTTGTTAATCCTAATTTAGGGCTTGGTATGTAAACTCTTACCTTGTAATCTCTTGTAATTCTATCACGTGTAATAAAATCTCTCTCCTTTTGAACTGGACGTACCCTACCGGAGTGATAGTGTAATCAATATAAATATTGTGCGTCTCTTTCTTCTTTATAGTTATTTACTATTTATTTGAAGTAATAGAATAATTGCGGTTAGATTGAGTGATGTTCAAATTGACAAATCTAGATCCTATTTGTTGTTTTTCTGCATTTGTGCAATTTTTTGCACAGTAGTAATAAATTCTATGTGTTACTTGCGTTCTGCGTCGACTCCGTGTCTAGGTACTATACATTCAAAGTAACTTCTCATGCATTTTAACAAACAGTTAATATGTGACTTCATACGCGTAATCCTTCATTATATTCTGCTTCGGTGCTTTCTTTTGATCATTTGTCAATGACGTTGTTTTTTCTGATTTTTTTGAACCCAACTTCAGCATACTCCAAAAGATATTGTGAGAGAAACACGGCAATCATATTTCTCGCCATCAAATTGAAGAGTGGAGGTTTGTTGGTTTTGAATGCTTCAGCATGCCACTGCTTGGGATTTATTTTCTCAAGCAATTTTCTTTTAACTTGGCTTTTCTTACATCTAATCACACAAATCCATACATGTTTATATAGCTAATTGGATGAGCATGACATTGAATTCTAATTTACACTGCACAACGGACGAATTATTGCGGGCAGTTAATTTCTTCTTCTCTACTCCACATTTAATATTCCCCAAGTATTGCTCAACCCTCTACTATAATAAAAACTGATAATTTTGAATTCGGAAAGAGAAATAATATCAACAAAACAATTTACATGTATAAAAAAGGCAGTGCCTAATGCATTTCATCGTTGGATGATCACTAACGTTTTACTAAACTATTTTTTTTTTTTTTTTGCAAACGAGGAAATCAAACACTCAAATATGGAAACGTATTGGTTTATCGTAGACTAATATGTTCATTTAACAACAAAAGTGAATAATATGGTTTCAGTGGGTTTTTCAGCATCTAAAATTCTAGAACAGACTTTATTTATTTTTGGAATCCTCAATAGCTATATTTATGCTGTTAAAAGGCCTGCATAAGGTTCACTAAGCTACGCCTACGCTCTATTTTTGAACACCGTCACCCTTAGGCCTATTGGCGCTCTAATGCTCTGCTTCTTGTTTTATAGTTTCGAGTATTGGCTCCTAGAAGTTTTGGAAATTTCAGCACTTCCATCTGCTCCAATTCCAGCTGCATGAAACTATATTATAAAGTTAGAAAAGGGTTTGATTGTTCTTTAAGCAACTAAGGCATGGACATATTAAACACTTCATACAAAATTAAAAATAATAATAATAATATAAAAAATAAGTAAACAACAACGAGGAGGAGGAGGAGGAGATGTCATTTTGCTTTTGGTAAAATTGTATACAAGGCCAAAGAGACCTCAAAGATTCCAACAAGTTGAGACATGGATAATATATCATACTTAGAATTAGCACCGAACCAACATCAAATATAATTTGGTTCGTACGCGTTGAATTTGTGCTTCTTTTAGGTAGCAACTTTATAAGATTCACAGACATGAGTTTTAAAGAAAGTCCACATGTTCATACTTCCTAGTCTAAAGCCTAAACTCAATAAAGAGAAACCACTAAGAATGGCAAATAATAAGTCAATAAACTAGAATTTAAGCCAAATTCTTACTTGAAGTAAACAAAAAGCTAAATTAGAAAATATAAATTAAGATTCAAAGAGCTGTTTGCAAAGCAACAAGCTTCAGAGAAAGGTTTCTGCTACAAGCACAGAAAATGAATATTTCATTAAGATCAACAATACTAATAATAGCTTGGAACTACAAAACATGTAACTCTACTTAGTCATCAAACTTACCATAATACTAGAAGTGTGTGTCTGGTGGATCCATAGACATCCAATGTTTAAAACAAAAACATTTCATCAAAATAGCAACATAATGTTTACCAAAATTTGTGTGTGCACTAGTATTTTCTTGCACCCTTTCTGTTTGACATATACCAAGATCGGTCTAGTTCTTCCTGTTTTGTGCCATCTAATTTCGCCTCTTTCAAAGTCCCGTTCTATTTGTATTTTTCTTCCTTTTCCTATCCCAGATGTATATGCTTTTTGATGGTCCATGGACCATGGAAGAGGCGTGTTGGAATATTTCAATAATTTGGAGCATATATGAAAAATAAAACGTGTTGTGCTATTTTGATGTAAAGTCTATTAAATTGATCAAAATTTAAATTAAAGGTGAAAGATTTAAGAATTTAGTTATCATGAGATCAATGCGTACATAACGAGACATTTTAATTTGTTGAAAGGTCAAATTAGAAAATGCCAAAATTATTAAAAATATGGTTATAGTCCCCAAATTATATAAGCTTTAGCAACTCTCTAGCCCTCTTCTATGAAAAGCTAATGTCAGATTTAAAGTTTCGGTCAATTTGGAAGATCAAACCAAATTCTTCTTCACTTCAATAATCAGAGAAGGATTCAGATACGCTTCCCCTGATTTATTTACTTTTCTCTAGTTTATTCTTAATTAAATCAACATGAGTTGTATACTTGAACTAGGATTTCATAACTGATTGTTGCTAAAGTATATTGAAAATTTAGCAAGTGGTATCAGAGCAAACCATTATTGATTTATTTGAGGAATTTTGATTGTAAATAGATTATATTTAAGATCTATGTTTAGCAAAATTATCTATTAATGTATCCACCATTGTTTTTGTTCACGCTGATAGTACGAAATATGATTTGTTTCTTAATACCACATATAAGAGCATGAATTAAAATCCCTAATGGTGATTCATAATAGGATCCTAACTCATTATTAATTGATTCACTCGGTAAGTCTGAGTGCTTATTCTTAAATATAATGTTGGAACTTTAAATGAATTAATTTAAAAAAAACAGGTTAATGGTTACATATTCATTGAGCCGTTGTAAAAGTTAATGGTATTAAAATTCATTTTAAATGACAATAAATTCGAATCTATTAACATTCTCTGACTTCAATAACGCATACAATTTTCATTCTGCCTATTTAAACGGTAGATAGACAGAAGAGAAAATGTGAATAATAAAATAATTTTTCTTCCTTCTTCTTTGTCCTTTGCATTTTTCTCTATTTAAGAAACTTAATAAACAATTAAATTAGAAAGTGCTATATTCAGAATAATTTGCTGTTGTGCAAATAACAAATTGATCAAATTTTAGAGACTGTTTTATCCTTGGACGGAGCAGTTGATAAATAGCTTTGCACCTTGAGGCTATACCGCGAATCGTCTTAAAGAGAGCGACCTAGTCTGCGATTCAGTAAAAAAAAAAAAGATGCTACAGATTCATATTGAGGTACAACATATTATTATATTGCTTTTAATGTGTATAATATGAAAGAAAGTTTTTTATGATTATCTACATGTTGACCTACACTTTAGCCTTTCATATAAAATCTACTGGTTCTGATTTTTTCAAGTAAGGTACACTAAGTAGTAACAAAATTACAGAGGAATAGTATCTTTAGTTTGTTGCATAAAATAATTATATATTCAAGTTATCTATACTATTATATTATTACTGAGTTTGGTTTCAAGGGCACAGAAGCCACCTCCATATTTTTGTGAAATGAACAGTCGCTTATTTTACTTTGTTATGTTCGTACCTAGCCATCCGCTTCTTACCCTCCCCATTCATTTTATCTGAGAAAAAAAATTTGTCTTCTTCTCTTCTCCTCCTCTCCTAACCCTAATCATCACAAGACCCTAATTACCCACCTAGGCTTACTGATTATTGTTTGCATCTGTACATAAATTTCGCTTTCCTCTTCCCTAAGATCTAATCTTGCACTATAATGGCAACGACTGTGGCAATGGAAAGTCGCACAACTCAAAAACCACCACTCTCCTTCATATTGTATATGCATCGCCTGTAAATACTTCTTCCTTTATAATCTTCCGCCGCGCGTCGTCCTCCAAGCACAGGTAATTTCTAAACCCTTCTCCATATCACGCTTTAAATTTCTCAATTATTTGGATCCCCTAATCTATTTCCTTCAATAATTTGTTATCTTGCATCAGGTCTGGTTAATTCACTCATCGCCCTTAGTTCCAGGTAATTCCTTTTGCGTTCATTCTTTGACATTTTTTATGCCCTAATTTATTCACCGCTTTCTGTTCCATGTTCTATGAGGGATAATTTATTCATAACTGATTTTGTAGATCAATTTGTTTTGTAGTTTAAAAATATGGTATTTGAAATTGTGGAATCATTTTTTAATAATAAGGTATTTGAAATTATTGAATCATTGTTCTTCGACTATATTACTTCAGATCTGATTAATTTGGAGTCTGCCTTGGTTTACTCACTTCTGCTTTCTGTTTGTTTACTTTTTACTTGGCTCGAAATTTTTTTTAACATAAATGATGTAATTTCGGACTTTATGGTTTTGGTTGTTCTAAATGTAGTTTATTGCTTTTGAAAGCTTTGAAATTTCATTTTAACTAAATTTCGAAGCTTTTTTTAATTTTTTTCCCCGAACTAAAAAATGCACTTCAAACTATATACGAATTGCCTTGTAATACCATTAAATTTGTAGGTTTTGATGTTTGAACTTCTATTACTGTAGCTTTCAAGTAGCTTTTTTCATTCTAAATAGTTTGGCCTTCAATTCTGAAACCTAGAATTTTATAATATTTGCTCCTAATATTACTTAATTTAGAGGTCTTTCAAGCATACAACATGTAATTTTACAGTTTATTAATTTTACAGTTTACTGCAATATATATAATAACCGGTCTGAAATGTGACAAACATTTGGAACTAGATTTCTTTGTTATCTAGAAGATACATTTACGCAAAACTAAAATTTGTGTTGGACAATTAATATACTGGAAACAAGATTTTTTTTTATAATTTATATGTTGTTAATTTAACATCGACATATTTATAGGGAGTGACAAATTTCTACAAATTTTTTACAATTATCTTTTCTATTCTGCCTTGGCTCAGATAAAATCCCGTGTGCCACATCTAAATAGTTTTGTGTGCAGTTAATGGTATCAATTTCGCTTTTTTCTATTTTTTGTTATGTGGTTGCTGTTGGGTAACATTTCAACATTTTTGGTGATTTTGGGAAAAAAAATTCCGACTGATGCTACTGAAAAGATAAGCTGGGCATCAATATTTTGATTTTAGCGTTCCATTATAAACACATTATAAAAATTTTTCTACTAGATGTGCCTGATGTTACTGATTTGTATATAAGTCAAGGCTATTATATAAACTGTTGTATTTTACAACATGTTAGTTTTATTTGTAATTAAAACAGTTGCATTCAACCATTTTCTGCATATGTCTACTGCTATGCATGTCAATACTTTTGTTTTTATTTCATGTTGAGTCTGTTTTGTTAGCAACTAAACAAAACTATGCTCTATGCCTAATTTTGCTGATGGTTATTATACTCATCACAAAATCCGAAAATAATAATAAAACTTCATTCAGTTCCATGTTTCAAATGCAATGCATTTTTATATGTTATTGAATTTTATGTGAGATAAAACTATATATGAAATATGGTTTAAATTTCACAGAATTGTCAAATATGTGTAACCGACTAGCAATTTTTTTAATATAATTCTACTCTTGTTATTACTCACAGTATTTTTAACAATATTTTTAAGAATTTGGATTGTAGTTTACCTAATTTAATTTAATTTGCACTGTTAGAGAACAGAAAAATCCTTTTTCAGGGTTTTTCATACTTCAAGCATGTTAGACTTAAATATTATCAACTATTGTTTTTTTTTTAATTTGCAATTGTTGTATTTCATATTCATATGTTTTCAAAGGATTATGCTTACTTATATTATTTATTTTATTAAAATTTGATGAACTTGACTAGAACTCCTTTCTTAACAATATATTTTTGTTATTAATGAAGTAAGCATTAATGCTTTAAACAAATGAGCTATTTTTCCCATGTCATTTGGGGATATATCTGTAAAACATAATCCTTACCATACATTGCTTTCATATTCTCATTCATACAGTAAGTGCATTCGAAGTATACAATAATTCCTATAGATTTTTGAAACTTGGGAAATTTACAGTCATTTTAATAGCTAATAACAAGTTACTTTTTCTTTATGTTCCAAAAGTAAAACAAAACAAAACAAAACTTCATTTGAGTACATAGAAACAATAAAATTTTAAAAGGTACTTTTGATTTAATGTGGAAGCAATTAGTTTAAATTGCCAAACTACAATTTGATTTTCATATGGTGTATTTTGATTTTACCTGTATTTCTGTTTACAGTTGGTTGTCCAGACTGTTAATGCAAGGTGTATTGGTTAGAGCTTAAATTATTTTGGTTAACAATGAAATTAACTTTTTTAACTACAATAAACACGTTTTCAAAACTCTGAAATGAGGCTTTTCTTTTTGGAGACATATCAATTATATCACGTACACATCAGCTATCGACGAATATAGTAACCACGGAGTCTATTACTTATTGGTGACATGTTAGATAATAAGGTCATGGATTTTCTTTTTTAAAGACTGTCCATTTATTATATTCTACTTATATTTTTAACATTTTTTACTTTTAAAAATTGGGTTTAGGGATGCTGTTATAATTATACAGACTTAAATAGGGTAAATGATTAGTAATATTGATTGCTTTTCAATGGATTAAATGACTATTACTTTGCCCTGAAACTATATCACCGTATTTTTCTTGACAACTATTTTTCAACAGCCAATGTTTACGCACTGATATTGTTTAAATTCTATCTTATTGTTGCATGCCTGCCTTGGTTTTTTCTTCATAAATTTACTTATGTGGATACCTTAAAAAATGCTTCCTCTTTCTTAAATTTAAGAAATAACTTAAATATAAACTGCTTCCAAAAAAATAAATTTTTTAATCTCCTATCTTCTTTCAATGTAGTAAGCTTAGCCATGGAGTTGCAGAAGATGTTTAACCACATTCCATGTCCAAAAACTTTCCATGTCCAAAAATTGGACATGTATACTACTATTACAAAGGTATACAATTAACTATCCACTACTTACTTTGGGTCTGCATTCAAGTTCTTATTCTGTTATTCCGTACATATTGCTTATATAACAGTACTAGGAAGATTGTTCACTACTTATCATTGTCACCTTTTTCGTTTTTCCATGTTGCTCTTGCTAATTTTGACAAGTGTTGGGAAGATTGACGAAATAAAGTCAACGATTAGCTTCCATCTGAAATTTAACCAAATTCTATGCTATTTTTAGTTGTCTTCGGTCAGTAAAGCTAGCAAAACACTGATTGTTGAAAATATACTGTTGGACTGGGTTCATACTGTTTTACGTCATGTACTAACAACAATTGTCCACGACTCAGGTTACAATTGTTTTGCGCTGTTTGTATTTACTACTAGCTTAGGGCGGCTTACTATGGCAGCTTTTATTGCGCTCTATACGTAGTGCAATAATATTTTGCATATCAAAATGATAAAATACTGTTGCCTTACACCAAAGTACTGTTTTCTTTAGCAACTCTTTAAATATTCTGACTATTCGACACAATACACACACATAACTTGGATTTATATATAGTGACAACTATTGAATTGTTGGACATAATATTTCTTAACTAGGATTGAAGAAAATATATATTACTATCCTTAACTATGTAAATTTTCTACTGTTTGCTGAAATGGTTGTATTTATATATTGTACAATATGTACTTAGTTGTAAATGGGCCCATATATATTTTAACCATGTTGACAGATATAATTTGACAATATATTATATACAGTAACAACCTGCGCACTTAGAATAATATTTCTGCGCATTGCGGTTTCTGATCATGGCATCATGATTTCAGGAATATTCAGTTTCGACTCACATAAGAGGAATGAAAGGTTCAAACATGCATTTCCTCTGCATGGTAGTGTATACCACTTTGATTTCATTTTTTCTTTCCCAAACAAAATGCACTTCAATAGTCCTTTTTGTGTCCACTTAGAAATTCTTTAACATTTTGTTAATTGAAATAAATATTATTTAGATATGTCTAATCAATTACCAATTAGCTTATACTTCTTTCATGAGTAAAACCACTCTTGCTGTTGTGCTGTAACTGCTACCACTAACCCCTACTATTCAATTGAATACTAATTCTGTTATATTGAAATTTTATTCATGATACAAATATGCTGCCGTGCTCATTCTTTCAAATTTTTTTGTGGCCTCTATTAATGAGTACATCTCAAGTTAAGATCATTTCCACAATTCAACCCACATAAAAATACTTCACATAAAATGACTTATTCTATTCATTTTTCCATTCGCTTTTCAACATCCCTTCAATTTTGGTCGAACAACCAAAGTATCATACTGATTGTTCATTCATGAAACTAGATATCTTTAATATACAATGAAATCTAAAAGGAGTTAAATGAACTAAAAAAAATTCATAAATTTTGGCTCATCATTTACTCAGAGAATACTGTCAATACTGGAGAAGCTTGGTTATTACTAAAGAGAATTAGAGTTGTCAAAAAATAATAAAGTAATAATATTTTTTTACCAATTGAGAATAAAATGAGAAGCAGTTTCAATTATTTTCCCTCTTCCACCTCTAAAAGTTATATTTTTCTATAATATTATCAAACAATCAAACTACAGGAAAATTTTCTCTCATAATTTCGATCCATGTTTTCTATTTTTACGGGCAACGACCGACGTGCTGGTGCAGAAAAGGGAAGGCATGATGAAGTTCACTAAAGGTAACTACACAAACTTAACTGAATCATAATCTTATTCTTCCAAATGTGTTTATTAAATTAACTGCTATTTTTTTACTCATTACAGGTTAAATTTTGGTGCCTACTAATAAGATTCTGAGATTATATGCTTGCATACAATAGGTGATGTAGCTCTGATTAATTAAAAGATTAGATGACTATCAGAGATGTTAGCAATTTATGGTTGGTAATATTTTTTAGGTTGACATATATAATGAAAGTTAAAATCAAACTCTTAGGATGGCTATTTAGTATATGCAAACACTCGATATATGTTCAGCCTCGATATTAACAAATCAATATTGGAGCAGAGATAACAGCTAAAGTTAAAGGTTAAAGTTGTATTTGCACAGTCTGTACCTTCATTTGCACATATAGAATAGTCTACAAGTTTTAACTTATATTCCTATCTCATAGCCTATGTGTTTGTATTTTAGATGAAGTTGTGAACCAATTTGTAACATACCAAAAATATAAATGATGTTGTTTTTGACATAAGTCTTTTACATTTTGAAAGACTGTTATGTAATCTTAGAAGCCATCCCAGATGATCTGAAGACCACTTAAAAAGCATAAAGGAATGTAACTTTTCACTTGCATTTGAAATGTTAACTATTACATAAAAAGCACCGATTTATGTAACGTAATTTCATCAATTTTTTCTATTAAACATAACATTGTCTTCCAGATGAAAATTTATGTTTTAACAACAATTATTTTTCTGCATACGCTTTAAAGGAAAATACTACTCTGAAGTGGCATAAAATATATAATCCGTCGACATAGTAAAATTTAAAAACTAAAACTTTTAACAATGCAATCACTAATAAGTTATTTTACAATAGACCATATGCGAAGCATGGGTTCACACTATTATACATGTACAGTTAACGTTATTCATTGAGAGCTCAGTTTGTGTTACTTGGATTTGTTATTCATGATATATACCTAGTAATTTAATAGAGCCGGACCATAAATTCTTTTTTTATGGAACCTAAAAAAGAAGAATTTTTTTAATGGATAAGGATTCGAAGTTGTTACTGGTACTAGTCGTCTATCCGTGCAACTGAATACGAACATTTTAAATAAAGGTTTGGATATGAGCGTTACATTGTATTTGTATTGCATGAATTATTATATGGCTATATGCCAGTATGGTAACCATTAATCTAATGTTTAAATTATTATCATACCCATGTGATCGGTCAGTGTTGCATAGAGTAATGTATAAGTGTGCACATGCATTTTGACAATGTGAAACTTTTTTATGCCTAAGCAACTATTTGAGCAGTACATAGTCAACATGAAAACTTTACGCATTCATGGGTTAATTTAACAAAATTCTAGTTGCGGTACTTATAGAATAACTTCTTGAATCCATAAAGTTGATTGATCAATTTTATTGTAAGTTCATTTTTTGTTAAAATGACAATGCTATTGTATGATTTTGTGACAATTTAACATGTGCTATTTGATATACATATTGCATAATAAAGTAATAATTTGTAATAAATTCAAATATATTTCAGTGTCTCCTTGCAAATTAATTGTAAATATCCTACATTCCAAGTGAGCTAATTGAAATAACACATCATCCAAGTAACCTCCTTAGTTTAGCTGTTCATGAAAATGTTTAATATTTGTGTGTATTTATCCATATGGATATTAGCTAGCCCAAAGGTAGACTAATATTTGACTGAATCGCTTGCGCGTGTAATGACAAATATGTGACAATTATAAGGTCTTACAAGTGAATAATTAATCGGTCCAAAAAAAAATTATTATTTGGCTTGAATTTCTTGTCACTGTTTGATAATCACAACAAGATTATTTGAAGGTTTTCTATAAGAGTTTTGTAAATTTAACCGTAAGTGATACTCTTTTTGTGATGATTTTATTTGTGACATCTTATAATTATCACATATTTATCATCACATATGCGCAAGTGATTCGGTCAAATATGAATCTTCCTTTGGACTGGCTAACATTCACATGAATAAATATACACAAATATCAAACATTTTTATGAACAACTAAAATAAGAGGTCGATCACATGGGTATGAATAACTAAAATAAGTACTCAGTTTCGTATAGTTAAACCACGAATGCATAAAGTTTTCATATTGACTTAGTACTATTCAAATAGTTGCTTAGCCATAAAAAAAATTCACATTGTCAGAATGCATGTACACACTTATACTTTACTCTATGCAACACTAATTGATCACATGGGTATGATAATAATTTAAACATTAGATTAATGGTTACAATTCTAGCATATAGCCATATAATAATTCATGTAGTACAAATGAAATATAATGTTCACGTCCAAACCTTTATTAAAAATGTAAGTAATTAATTATACAAATAGATATTAGTACCAATAACAATTCTGAATCCTTATCCATAAAAAATGTTCTTTTTCTTAGGGTTCCATAATGTAACGACCCGATTTTTCGACGCCTAAAAGTTGACATCGTTTGGTCCACTGTATCCAATGCCGCACAGTCGAATGCCGGAAAACCGAATCGTTAGAGTTTAAGAAGAAGAAGAAGATAGAAGAAGAAACAGAAACAACAACAGAATCTCACATTTCGCAGCGGAACAAGTATAATAGATAAATGAATGTCTTTAAAACAAAGAACTATATCAGTTATTACATTACATTATCAGAGTTTACAACGACATCATTCAACACTAGGCATTTACAAAATCTAATCCAAATTAAAACTGGACATACAACAATCCCAATGCAGCAGATAATACATAATATAATGATATGTCTCGCAATCCAACTTGCCTTCAGATCTCCACAGCAACTCTTTTTCTGACTTCGCTCCAGAATAACTAAAACCTGACTCTAGGCTGCCCGTGTGGAAAAATTGTGGGCACCCAGAGTTTAGAAAGGAAACTATAGACTCCAGGTCAGTCATGAGACTGGTGTGAGATATTAAAAACAGTTATTTCCACAAAGAAAGGAAAAGAAATCCGCTATGCTTTTTGGAAAATGAAACTACCATAAGGCCTCCCGGCACACACACAATGCACTCGCAGACTTGGAGGAGATTTCTCCTTATGATATTCAAACATGCTTTATACGCAAAATCCTCTTTAATATTATCATTAGTGCACAGTGCAGAAAATATTTCGAAAGTATAACATTAATCTTAGCCAGCATAGGTACCATTATATTATGCCTGCTATAGCTACCTCCTGGGGAGGCAGGTTATACAAATGCAATCGTAAAGGGCTCGTATTGTTTCTTTGGATTTCCAACAAATGGTCAGGCTAAGGAACTTCCTACTGCCACATGGGTACGCCTCTGGAGGGACGTCCTGAGAACTTAACCAACTCACTGCCAATATAAGGCCGGGTTACCTCTGTAGTTAGGTAACTACTACATGAGTATGCCATCCCTCGGCCATTTGCGACCTTTATCCGAGGATCCTCCACCACAAAGAAACAACAAAAAAGTATAATAAATTTGCAGCATCGACATAGGTAAAATATCTGGGCTCCATACCATGATACTACCCTTTTCTAGAAGGAAATGAAATACCCTCAGGGGGCGCTACCCCCAAATAACCTTGCCGCATCTTTCATGTTTCGACCATTTCTGGGGTCTGAGGTCCGTTGAAGTCTCGTCCACAAAGCTACACTTTTCGCAAAGTCATGCTTTGATCAACAAATGACCAGCAGCACTTCGTATGTCACATTACCAGTTTGGTAATATATCACTAGTAACCATCAACTACATAACTTCCGAGCTCGTACGTCTCGGAGAAGGGTGTTAAACTAAGAGAATAAATTCTGCGCCACCAACAGAAATGCATTTGATAGAAACCAGCTTTACATCTCAAAGTGTATCGTCAGACACACATCCATACAAGTCCATTTCGGGATCAAACGAAACCGAAGGCAATTCAAAGAAGCCCTTGCAAATCCGGATATTCACTAATCACGTCTGGAATCCCTATCACAAAGGGTGATAAAATCTCTATACCGGAGCAACTCGGTGCAGAGACAATCAACAGGTAATCCTTTCGCTTTCGAAAATACCCAGTCTCCAACAGCGTCTTCAAGTGCAATCCCATTTCGTCGTATCATTATTCGGAATGGGTTTCATGACATAAGGACCTCTCCGGCTAATCCGAATAATGAGCGCTTATTTTTAAAAATAAATATTCATTCAGATTTCAAACAAATCACAACAATTTCCACGTTGATCTTCTTAAACAAAAGATCCATCACAATCACAAAGGTTCGAAGTGGGTTTCAAATATCCATTTGGAATTTGACTCTCGGTCGCAACGAGATTCTAATGGCATTTAAAGGCCAATATTGATAGTTGGTTATTTAACTATCAATAAACATTCACAACAATCATCATATTTAAATAATTTTCCCCAAATTATTTATTTTCTAAATAACTTCACAAGATATATTTTCACACTTCAATCCTTTGAAAATAAATATCAAATCAATTTTTTTCTTACGCAAAAAACATTTCCAATATTTATTCATTTCCACTGAAAATCTACCGAGTTCAAATATTTTAAAATAATTCAAAATGCTTATCCAAAATATACTTAGAGATATTTAAAATATAACTATTTTGAAACGCTTGCTTAAATATTAGTTATGAAAATAGTATACTAATGTCTCATAAAAAAAATTCAAGTCCAAACTAATTTTTTAAATAAAATTAATATATAGGATATAACTATTTACATATTCAATTTCTAAAACCAATATCAATTAAATCTTTAAATCATTACTTCCATAATTAATTAAATAAATCATTACTTTAAAGAGTTACAAAATAACTTAAGAAACTAACTTTTCCAAAATATTCTTTCAAAATCAACCCTAGAACTTTTAATTTATATTTAAAAAGTTATTTTACAAACATGCTTGGCTTTTTAGGGAAAATACACCTTCCTTTTCAAAACTGATCATTTTTAATCAATTAATAAATCCTTTTGGATTCATTTTAAATTTACGTTCCAAATCCGTAAATTTCTTCCCACACTTTTAAAAATAAAACAATATTTATTTATTTTTAAAACAAATTTCCCTTTCCCTTATAAAATTCCCATTTTAAATTTTTAAAATTTCAAATATCCACAGATATAGGATTTTCAAATCGGTTCCCAAATAGTTATTATTTTTACCAAATCAATATCAAATTTATTTTCTAATTTATTTTCAAAACACCAAATCAAATTTCAAATTGATTCTCAAATTTATTTTCAAACACCAAATCAATTTCCGAATTTATTTTTAAAATAAATTCCTTTATCTTTTCTAAATTATTTAAAAACCATATTTTTTAAAATAAATTCTTCACCTTTTGAATATTATTACTTGAGATCCATTTATTATACTTTTTCCCATATTTTGGAATTTTATTCAATAGGATTTCACTATAGATTTTCTACCTAAATTTAGAAATCCAATTTTATTTATTTCTGGTATCCTATGATACCAAAAATATTATTCGGCCAAATTTTAGCCTTCAACGATTTCAATCATAGTATAATCACACAAAGATTTTAAATAATCAACATACAATATTGAAACAAATTCAATTATTTGAGGAATCCAGTTGGATCCCTCCAACCTGTTTCCCTGCATCCACAGACGTTAGCATAACAATTAAATATCCATTCCACTTCGAGGTGGAATATCGCAGTATATGGAATTTATAAAATATCATCCGTTATTATGCGGCGTATAAGGTCTATTTCAATACAACTGATAATAAATTATCATCTAAGCGCACAATCAACAATTTAAATTTAACTATCACAATTCAACTATCAATCTGTAACTGAAATTTCCCATTATTAAAATTTGAGTGAGAAGATCTCACCTTTGCTTTTATTTTGCAATCCATTTTCCGTTCTGTTTTGTTTTTCTTTCAAATTTTTTGACCTTGTATGAATAATTTATACAATATATTAATATTTGAATAAATCAAACAATCTATTAACATTAAATAATTTGATTAAACTAATTATTCTCCCCTTTTTTCATAAAGAAAATCTAAATTAAAGTGGATATCAAAATAAATTGAACAATTGATTATCATTTCTATTTATATTTATAGAAAAATTCTTTTCTGAAAATCAAATTATCTTTTACTGTAAATAATTTTTCTTCTATGTTATCAAAACATATATAAATTTAAATTAAATTTAAACGAATACCTTACTGTCTGAAACCACAACGTGGTCGACCTTTACCCTATCAATAGCCACCTCGCCGAACCCTAAATCGAACTGCCTCGAGATTGAAGACGCCGACCTCTTTGACTTCACTCACACTCTACTGTACTCGAAATATCATGGCGAGCTTGCGGCCCCACCTACTCGTATGCGCTCGTCGCCTTCGAGCACCCACCTATTACTCACTCGCCTTTGCTCGAGCTCGAGCAAACGAATGTCGTGCCACCAATACGAGCCCCGCCGAGCTCGAGAACCCACGCGCCCCGCGCGCTTGCGCCACCAGCATCGACGAGGTCACATCATCATTCGCACTCGCGAACTTTGCTTCCACCAATCGAGCAAATCGATTTCGATTTTTGAAGGGAAACGCGATTCCTCTTTTTTTTTAATTCAAAATGAAGAAAAGGAAGGCTGGTTCGATTTATACTTCGGCCATTTGATTTCGATTTGAGAAGGCCATTATTTTTGTAGTTTTTGAACGAAAAGATTTTCGTTTATTTCTTATATTTGAACGAAAAGGTAGGATAGGGTGGCATGTAGGAGAAGACAATAGAAACGTGTATGTTACATTTTGAAAAAAGGTGGCTTTGATTTGATTTTGATCATATATATATATATATATATATATATATATATTTAAATTTAAATCGTCTCGATTTCGCACCCTAAATTCTCGATATCATATCGAGACGTTCCGCTATGCGTTTATAAAGTTATACTCCTATTTCGAACGCAACGGAAAAGGTTCCGAGGCCTAACTCGATCGTATGGAGAAGATAGCCTTTTGAATCGAGTTTAAATATTAAATTATCGATTTTAATTCCAACACATTTCTCACCCGTACGGACAAACGGTAACTCCAAAAGCTACAAAAATTAAATCCGATAATAACTAACTATTACGGATTCAATGGGACTGGTTTCGTCGAATTCCGGGACTGTGCTCGGAAGGCTATTTTAAATATCGATTTAAACGATATAAATTCAAAACTAAATAAAACATTTTCAAATTAAATTCTGGAGCTTCCATTATCTTCAGTATTATTAATATAAATTTTCTAAGCCATCAAATTATTTTTAGCAAGCTAAAAATTCAAAATTCAAAATTTTACCCATCATTTATAAATCAAATTCAATAATTTAATTGCCAAATTCATATTTATATTCGAAATTCAAGTTAAACTAACCTCCAAATAATTAAAATCAATTAAATATTTCATTTCAAATGTTAAAAATTTTCAGGTCGTCACAGTCCAGCTTTCTTAAATTACTACGTATAGGTAATGAATAATAAATCCTATTAACACACTTCGAGCTCTCAAAGAATAATGCTGGTCGTACACGTATATAACTTGAAATTAGTTTATACAAAAATTAAAGGTTTTAATCCTTTGTAATTTAGTTATTGTTCAATGTACCTTACTTGAAAAAGTCAGTACCAATAGATTTTATATAAAAGGCTGAAACGTAGTTCAACATGTAGATAATCATGAAAAACTTTCTTTCACATTATACACTTTCAAAGCAATATAATAATATCTAAAAAAATGTACTCACTAATTGAGTGAATCGATTAACAAAGAATTAGGATCCCAGTTATGAATCACCATCAGGAATTTTAATCCATGTTCTTATATGCGACATTAACAAACTATATTTTGTACTAGCAACGTAAAAAAAATGGTGGATACATTAACGGATAATTTTGCTAAATATAGATCTTAAATATAATCTATTTACAAAATTTCACAATCAAAATTTCTCAAATAAATCAACAATGGTTTGCTCTGATACCACTTGTTAAAATTTCAATATTCTGTAGCAACAACCAATTATGAAACCCTAAATTCAAATATACAACCCATTTTGATTTAATTGAGAATAAACTAGAGGAAAGTAAATAAATTAGAGGAAGCATACCTGAATCGGTAGTTGATTATTGAAAAGAAAAAAATGTTGGTTCGGTCTTTCAAATTGACACAAGCACTAGTTCTGACATTAGCTCTCCATGGAAGAGGGTTAGAAGGTTGCCAAGGCTTGTGTAATTTTAGGATCATAACCCTTTTCTTTATAATATTGACATTTTCTAATTTGGTCCTTTAACGAATTATAATGTCCCACATCTACACACTAATCACATGATAATTAGATTTTTAAGCTTAAAACAAGAAGAGCACTAAAAAACAAGCTAGCAGTATCTTCATATAGACATCATGAAATCAAAGGAAAAGGGGCGCACCGAGAGGAGGGGTTTGGTTGGTTGCAAAATCTTAAGTGATTAAATATTCTTTTTTCCCCTGGAACAAAATTTAAAAATAATAATCAATGCGTGTAAACGAAGTTTACTAAAAGGTTATGTTTCAAGAAAAATAAAAGAAATAGAGAGTGTAACAAGTACCATCTTCACCTTCAATTGTTGGAATAAATTTATCGATTAAAGGATGTGAAACTTTCGTTTCTTCTTCTGAAACTTTTGCCCCGAGATGTTTGATTAGTTCATGATCGCTCGGATCAAATTTAACTTCTGTTGATAGCCCAACCCGATCTCGAAAATAATTGAAAATATGTTTATGTATATAAATTATCACTAGAGAAAGCATAAACATTTAACTTATGCAAAAAAAGAACCATGTAAACTTTTTTTGGAACAAAATTTAAAAATAATAGTCAATACATAAAAACGAAGTTCACCAAAAGATTATGTTTCAGAAAAAAAATAAAAGAAACGAAGAGTGTAACATGTGTCATCTTCACCTTCGAGATGTCCGAGTAGTTCATGATCGCTCAGATCAAATTTATCTCCTCCTAGTAGCCTTACCCAATCCTGGAAATAATTGAAATATTTATAATTATCACTAGAGAAAGCATAATCATTTAACTTATGCAAGAAAAAAACCATGTAAACTTATGGGCTTATTGAATTCAAGCTTGTGAGCACAGCTTGGACACTACTTGGATTCGCTCAATATTGCAACCCACTTGCACAACATTTCACCCATGCGCAACCTCTGCCAATCATCTTGTCCACTTTGCCTACACCGTCCAAATCAACGCTACGACCACATACACCTATTATGAAAAAACTACACCACCTCCTACTACCACAATCTCAATCCATGAATATCACCAACACCCTTAACTTCAAGTCTTCAACCCACCCAACACTTCACGGACCATCTTCACTAAACAAGGAAAAGTGAATGGGCATTAGCGTCATGTGCGAGGGACAAAAGCATGGACTGAGCAAGGAAGAAAGTTTTCAACAAATGTGAGAATAAAAATATAGAAATTTTTGATAAAAGAAGAAATGAGAAAGAGAGGGACAGTGGGATGAAAAAGGTTAGGTAGTGTTTGGTTTTGTTATTTTTAGTTTTGGGTTTTCGTCCATACCAAAGGCACAAGATACACGTGTATTGCCAAAAATGATCAATTTAGAAAACAAAATTAACATATAAAATTGAAAACATTTTTTTCCATGTTTTGGGAAATAGAAGAAGCACGTAAAACAATTCATTCTTCCATCGTCCCTCTATCCTCTTTTTCTTTATTCCCCTCCGTCGTCCCTCCATTCTTTTCATATTTGACATACATATTGAAAGCCGAAAACACAAAATTCATTTTTAAATCAAACACTTCCTTAGGTTTTTGGTTTGTGAATAAACATAAGAAAAAAAAAATAAAAGGAAGGAAGCACTAAAATAATAAAAAAGCAAAAAACATTTCGGGTGGGTTAGCGAAAATTTTCTGGCAGGATAGTGAAAAAGCATAAAGAAGCTATTTTGGATGAAAGTGAATACCGTAAAGGGATGCTAAGGGATATTTATCCAATTATTACATAATATAGTATTTAATAAATATGATAGGTGATAAATAACCTAAATTTATTGTTCATTGTGGTAGTTAAGTCGATTTGGTGAATCTTGTTTACGTTGGTTAATGTCCACCCTTATTTTAAATTTCGTTTACTTATTTTTTGGAATTCTTATAAACTGATTAATTCTTTAAATTTTGTAAAAAAATGAAATCGATGGAAATTTAAAAAAATTCTAAACTTTTAAAGATTCAAATTCACGCAGTTCCATTTTTGTACTTAGTTATACCTTTTTAATTTTTAGCATGATTGGTAAGCATGAATATTAAATTCTTCGAGTGAGAACCTTTGTGTCGACTAAACAACATGGATAGATAATTGGAAGTAAAAGTGACATGGATAATTATAGCGGTTCACTTTTGATGTAATGTACGTTGAGGAAAAATATATTTTATTATTGTACAGAGAGAGTTCTACAAAAGATTGATGAAACCATTTTAATTGAGATATAATACAAGGGAGAAGATGAATTCCAATAAACTCAAATCCTAGAAGGTGAGATGTATATATACGATTTTAAACACGTCACGACCCTTAGATCATAGTAATAGGAGGATCACCCGTCAAGATATAAAGTCTAGGTGTCAAAGGATCGGAGTGCCTTTTCAAATTGATCAAAATTGGAACTGGTTGTTTCAGATTCATCGATTTTAATTGACTGAATCGGGTGCTAGTCAACTGACATGAATCTGAGTGGGTTGGTGTAGAATGTCAGTAGATTGAGATTCCTCCATAATAAAAGAATATGGTTATGTCCTAAACTCCACTTAGATTTGTCAACGGATAATCTTGGATGTGAACTGTGTTATATCCGCATCAGCATCTAAAATTATTTTCCGATATCAGCCATGGACATGGTCGAGTATCAGATATTTATTCTCCTTCATTCATAATTAATATCCTGTAACAACCCGAAATTTTGGGTCACTAGATTTGAACTTTTAATTCATTTAAATGTTGAATATGGGTTATAATTTGAATTTTGAAATAAAAAGATTTTGGATAAGTTAATAGAATTGGTTAAATTTCCAATACGGGAATTAATTGAAATTGAATAATACTAATTTAATATTAGAATTGGGGTAATTGGTAATTTTGAGTGTAAATAGGGATAAAATTAGATTCTAAAATTTATTTTGAGTCTAATTGGATTTGAATTATAATATTGGACCATTGGATGGAATCAAAAGGCGATAGATTAAATTTGGAATTTTATATTAATTTAATAATGGAATTTAATAATATAATAATACAAATAGTCCAATTTTGATTTAAAACGAATTAGAATGATTTCTAATGTGAATATAAATTTTATACGAATTATAATAGAATTAATAAAATTTTAAAAGTGAAATTTTAAGCGTTTTCGACAAATTCGAAAATCGCTCGATTTAATAGACGATTTAAAATAGCCTTTCGGGGCACAGTCTCGGAATTCGACGAAACCAGTTCCATTGGATCCGTAATAGTTAGTTATTGTCGGATTTCAATTTTCGTAGCAATCGGAGTTGTTGTTTCACCGTGGCAGCTCGAAACGTATCGAAATCGTTTTAATCGGTTTAAATTAAAATTGATCGTTTAATTCCGTAACTCGCACATATGACCAAAATAGTTTACAAAACCGTTCCATTGTGTCCGGAATGCTGAAAAACCCTAGAAACGCCTATTGGAACGTAAGAATTGGAGTTCGTTTGCATAAGTTGTAAAAATTTGAGGAACGATAAATATATTAAACAATATTATATATATAAATTTATATTTGCTAAACCCTAGCTTAAACGTGAGCCGCCGCAGTTTTAGGTTTAATGGCCGATAAACGCTTACGTCCTTCTCAAATTTTCGATAAATCCTTGCAACGATTCTGAAAATTTTCAACTGAAGAAACGTAGAGTTCGATGCACTCTTGAAATCCAACGGTAGGTTTTTGCTATCGTCGTCGTTTAGGGAAGTTGTGGGCCCGCATTCGTTCGTGGTTGGTGGCGAATTATGGCGAGGAGGGAGGCACCGAGCGTCACGCTCGTCCGGCCGTGGGTGGTGCTCGCAAAGGTCTTCCAAGTAGTGGTTCCCGATCGAGTTAAAGTGCGATGTAGGCGGCGCGGTTTCGAGCCCTAGCAAACGAAGATGGGTTTGTTCGTTGATTAGCTGGAACGCGTGATAGAGGAGAAGCCGGCCGCGTTTTTCTTTGGTAAATAAAAAAGAAAAAGAAATAAAGAGAAAATTGTTTATAAATTTTATTTAAAAACTTTAAGAATTGATATCTCACTCACACGTTATCAGATTTCGAAGATTTTGGTAGCTCTGGAATCGCAGCGACGTAGTCTATGCTGCAGCGCAAGTTTGGAGACGATCAGAGCAAGTGGAAAATTTAGGTTAAATCGGACGCGGTTCATTTTAATTTAAATTTCAAACGCTCGCCGAAAACTCAAGGTGAGTTATTCTCACTCACATCTGGATGCTAGCCAATTTAAATAGTTAATATTTAAATATCTGTGTGATTGGTTGAATATAATTATTGCTATCAGTCTGGATTGATATTTATATATGTGTGATGTGCTAATATTTGTGGATGTAGGGAAAACAGGTTGGAGGGATCCAACTGGATTCCTCACGATGCAGTAATTATTTTTATAATTGATGATGCAATCTGTTTATATGTTGTGATTGATAAATCTGAAATTAGATGTACAGTGATATTGTTGGGTAAATTATAAATCCAGAATTGAATTACAAATGGATTAAATTGGGTTTTTACGAAATAACACGAATTGTTAAATAAAGATTTTTAAAGGAATAAAATTTGAAATCTGGCTTGGATGAAGAATGAAAATTGGTAAATTTAAAATTTAAATGAAATGGGAAAATTTATCAATCTATAAGTGTGGAAATAAGGTTTTTTGGTGAGGAATTTATAAGAAGTATAGATTGTTAAAATATCGATGAGTTATTGTTGAAAATGAATGGTGTTTTTCCGGGAAATTAAAATATGTTGCAACGAAGTTTCCAAATATAAAATTTACAGTTTTAAATGTAAATAAAATATTTTGAAATGCAGTTTTCTCCATTGAGATTTTGTTTAAGTAATTCATAAGTATTATTTTCCTTTAATAAATTCTCAAAAGTTTATTTCAAATGTTTTAAACCTATACTTTGAAATGAATTTCCAGAAATGGGAAAAAGGTGTTTAAACTTCAAAGGGAGTTTATTTTTAAGCTTGGGAATAAATTTACAATAAGTAAGGTAAATTTGAGGGAATAGATCGGGCGGGATCTATATAAAGGATTCTTTGGGATGTTTGAATGGGAGTGTGTTCCCTGGAAAATCAAGTTAGAGTTTTGATAGATTTTATTTAACTAAAAGGTTAAAGCTTAAATTTGTTTAAAGAGTATTTTAAGAAATTATTATTTGAAAGAAGAAATTAATAAATTTGTTTTAAAATTATTTGTTTAAGTCAATTGTAAAAGCTAGTATTATCTCCTTCAACCCTACTTCTAAATTTAGTTAACTAAACCCCTAATTAAAATCAAAGTTTATATCTTAGTAAATAGTTTTACTTTAAATATTTTTAAATTATATTTTCAAGTAAATAACTAGTAGTAACTTGCATATTTTAAAGTATAGTTCAGAAGAAAGTGTTTTAATTGTTTTAAATCTAAATTGTTTTGAACTTGGTTATTTCCAATGGGAATAAAGGGCAAAGAATTTACCTTATAAAGGAAGAACTTTGGGAAATTTGTTTTCAAATGAGTTTTTGAAAATTTGGAAATATATCTTTTAAAGATATTTGAGGAAAATAAATAATGTGGAAATTATTTATTGTGTGATGGATGTTTGTGAATGTTAATTGATAGTTAAATCACCGACTATCAATATTGGACAAATGCGTTGATCGTTTCGAAGAGACCGGGATCGAGATTTATTTCTCGAAAACAACTTCGATCTGGTTTGTACGTTTTGTAAAACGTGTTCAGAGTCGAAGATGGTGCAGTGAAGTGCAAGGGCTAGTCGCTACTAATCCTGAGGATATTTCCAAAATGGATGTAGTAGAAGTAGTGCCTTCAGTTCCGTTCGAACCCAGGACGGACTTGTATGGACGAATGCTTTCGGAACATCGTCAGGTGAACGATGGACATTCTAAGGGAAACGTTCGAAAAAGGTAACGCTTAGCCTCAAGCCTCATCAACCGGGAATGACTGAAAATCAAGGGATATGCAGCAAGGCTTCGTGGGTAGCCCCCACTTGAGAGTAAGGTCATCCCTATCTAAATGTCCCTTTTTATTTCGGCTTAGTGGACGGTTGCTGATCCCAACCGCGGGGTGATCTTATTCGGAACTATCCAGTAAGGGATGGGTCCAGCCTTGTGTTGTAGGGGATCGGGCATGGTCCTCGGTACGGTAATCTAGGCCCCATACTGTGACAGGTGGTACCCCAGTGCCTAGTCAGTGTTGGAAATCCATTCTCCCTACGAGCCTTGTACGAGTTTTGTTTGTATTACCCACTCTGTGGCTAGTAGCTGGCATTTAATAGATGTAACAATTTCAGCTATTTTATAAGTATTTGTATATAAACACTATTATAATATCAAAGGATTTCTATAAAAAGTGTTTTAGCTATCGTAAGGTAAAAACCTGACATGTTTATTTGTGGCGTGGTCTTACGAGATGGTTTTGTTTTCAAATGGATTTTTGAAACTTTAATAACCAATTTGGGTGCATTATTATCAGCTGGTATTCCAGACTAACTCGGGTGTTATTTCATTATAATGCTCGGGTCAGACCGAGTATTATATGTTCAGGACAGGATGCTTTGGAGCAGCAGAGGAGCTGGAGTCCGAAACGTATTATTCGTATTTGTATATTCATCCGCTGCTATGATTGTATGATTGTCTAACTGGTAAATGTTGTTTGTATGAGATACTCTGATGATATGATGTATAAAACAAATATAGTTTCATTTTGTGTAAAGATCTATTATTTACTATTATATTTTATTCCGCTGCGACTGTGAGATTCTGATATTGTTTAGTTTCTTCTTCTTCTACCTCTTCTTCTTTAACCCTAATAGTTCGTATTTCTGTTCCACTTGAGTTAATTGATGTAGAATAGTGTTGACTCAAGGGGCATGGATCTACGGGCAGTCACATATCCTCAAAAAATAAAGGAATTTTTTTATTTATACTCACATATTCTAGCTTTGATTGAGATTTTAAGATAAGAAATTTCAATTTTTGTTATTGTTGCATGTTCGATTGAAAATCGCTGTCAGTAAATTATGTATATCTCTTTCATTTTACATCGGAATTCGAATTTTTTTAAAGTTCTGGAAATCTTGAAAAGAATGTGACAACTTTCCTGTTGATCACTTTCGAAAATTTTGAGCATTGAGGGTCGAAAAACCCGATACAAACTCGCTGCTCTGTCACTGTAAATTTGTGACTTTCTGTGCTAAGCGTTGTTGGTAATTTAAGCATATCTTTATCTTTGATGTCTGAATTTGACGATCTTGATGTTCCAGAAAGTTTAGATTATATGCTACGATTTTCTTGTTTTGTGTTTTGCCAAATTTTGACGTTTACATGGTCGAAAATTCATTTAGGCTGAGTCGCAAAAGAGTGCTTTGTATAGAGTGTTTCTTCATCTAAAGCATGAAGAGATGATTTTACTATAGTATATTCAGCCCTTTAATGCTTTTTTGAAGTATGTAATGGAATATAGTAATACATCAATGAAGAAGAATAAGAAATTTAGTGAAGGTTTGAGGAAGGGACTGAACTATAAGGTATGGTGCACTTGTTGTCTCCTTATAAGATGTTTATTGAGAGTGGCAAGGAGGTATAATTTCTTGTATCAGGAGAAAATGAAAGTCGATGTTAGTCCTAAGGGTGGACAAAAGAAGAGGTTCGACCATATCACAAGGGGAATAAGAACCAGAAAGGAGGAAAAACCTCATGATAAGTTCAAAAGTCTAATGTAGCGAATATTACTTGTTTCAACTGTAGGTAGAAGGGTCGCTACTCTACCAAGTATCCCAGTTGGAGATTAGGGACATGCCCAAGTGCTTTAATTGTAGTAGGCCTAGCCATAAGAAGAGATAATGTTCTGTACTGAAGCAAGCGAAGGATTATGCTTTGCAGAGACCTTCAGTTGGACCAATGCTAAAGAAATGGGAAAAGGATGTTGTACTTGGAGGTATTATTTCAATATCTTGCATTTTAGTTAGGGTTCTATTTGACACTTGTACTACACTCTCTTTCTTTTTAAAAATTTAGCTGACAGGTTAAAATTAAATAAAAGTTAAATACTACATATTTGATTACTTCATTACGTGTGGTTAATCCATAGATTGGTATGTTACTCGCACCTTAAGGTGCTCTGATATTAAGTTTGCTTCGTTGGACATTTGTTTGTTTGCGACAATATATGTTTGACTACGAAGGATACGAAGTAATTTTGGATATGGATTGTTTAGTGTAACGACACTATGATCTACCGTTCCGATAGAGTTATCACTTTATGAAATCCAAGGACAGAAGAAATGATCTTGATTGCATTGGACGTAATAAAGGAGAATTCAAGATTTATGTTGTGTGTAATGGAGAATCGGGAGGATGAGATTAGTAAAGTGCTAGTAGTTTGGGAATTTGAAGACATTTTCGAGCGATGAAGGGATTATTGCCTAAAAAAGCATTCAGATTTGGTATACATTTGATATCAAGGTAAAAACCTATTAGTAAATCACCTAGCAATATGCCACTCAAGGGTTAGAAGAACCGGAGAAGCGGTTAATATCACTTGGGCATAAAAGTTTCACTAAGGCTGAATAGTTCACCATGGGGAACATCCTAGTATTCATAAAGAAGTCAGATGGAGACGGATTATTCTTACAGCTAGATTTGACGATGCTATTTCATAAACTATGGGTAGTTGAGGAAATTGTTCCACTGATCATGTTTAGAATAAGACACGATCCATATAAATGGTTAGTTATGCTCTTTGGACTAATCAGTGTTACTGCTTTCTTTGTAGACTTATATGCCGAATCTTTCACGATCAATTGAATAGATTTATGTTGGTCTTCATTGATGACATTTTGGTATAATTCTAAGAATGAAAGATACCATAAGTCCATTTTAGATAGTTGTTGGAGATCTTGAGACAACACAAGTTGAATGTAAAGTTTTTGAAATGATATTTTTGTAAATGTGAAGTTAAATTTCTTGGTTATGTTGTTTCATAGAATGGATGAGCAATTGATCCAAGATGGAAACCATTAATTATTGGAAGAAACCAAAGACGGTTACTAAAATGAGAATTTTCTTGAGATTGGATGGCTATACCGTAGTTACATTAAGAACTTTTCGTAGGTAGCAACACCCTTAATTAAATTGACTAGAAAGAACGTGAAACTCGTATGGACTGTTCAGGAGTTGAAAAAGTCATCGACAAGTGCATATATCTTTATCGTATTTAAAGGGAGTTAGGATTTTGTATTTCATACTAATACTTATGGATCGGATTGGGAGCGATACTGATGCAGAAGAAAAGAGTGATAATTTATACATCTTGGTAGTTGAGTCACACAAATTTTGATATCCGACTCATGATTTGGAGTTTTTAGTAGCAATCTTCGCTTTAAAGATATGAAGGCATTATCTTTTTGGAGTATGGTCCGAGTATTAGACGGATCATAAGTCTATTAAGTAATTATTCTCGCAGAAGAAGATAAATATAAGGCAATAAAGATGGTTAGAATTTTTGATAGCATATAATTTTGTGATAGTATACACCGGGAAAAGGGAACAATGTTGTAGATGCTTTACATAGAAAGCAGTATAATGGATTGTTAGCCATGCTTGACAAATGGAAGATTTTAGAGAAATTTGCATCTCATGGAGTGCAATATAGGGCGAATGCAGGATCAAGTCAAGATCCTAGAGCATTAATAAGTTTGAAAGTTCGTCTATTGCTTATGGAAAGAATTGTTGCAAGGCAAAATGAGGTACCATTTTTAGCTAAAAAATTAGATGATTAGAGATAGGCGTGGATGTAGAGGCTCTAAAGAGATACAATATAGACTCTAAAGGACAGCTTAGGAAGAAATGAAGACCGTGTTGCAAATGTGAGAGATCTTTAGAAGAAAGTCTTAGAAGAAAGTCATCGACCTAAGTTTATGATTCATCCTGGAGAGATAAAGATGTACCATGACATGAAGCATGTTTTCTTTTGGTGATGGATAAAGAGAGATGTAAGAGGATGATCACATGTCAACAAGTGAAAACTGCGCATCAGAAGCCGAGCAGTTTACTTCATCCTTTGGAAGTATCAATTTTGAAGTGAGATTCGATATCGATGGATCTTATAAATGGATCACTAAGGCATAGAGTTTGGAATGATAACATGTGGGTAATAATCGATAGATTTACTATGAGCGTCCATTTTAACCTAGTGAATACGACAAAGACTTCCGCTAGTTTGGCAAAGTTATACATAAAGAATATTGTAAGATTGCAGAGGATTTCTAGCGGTATTGTTAGTGATAGAGAGCCAGTGTTCACCAATGAGTTGTAAAAAAGTTTGCTGAGTGCATTGAGTATATAATTGAACTTAAGTAAGACTACCACTGTTGCTCAATTTCTCACGAGTAATTAGCAGGCTGATTTAAAGCCTGGCCCAGTCTCCTTTACAACCGGCCCGCATAAGCATCTCCAAATTCATGATGGCTTTGGATCGTCTCTTCTATTCAATAAGGAACTAAGACGAGGTCCACCACCTCGTCCCTATGTGTCTATCGCATTTAAGCAAGGTTTAGGACTGGCCCCACCTGGTCTAACCTGATCCGTCACAATGACGATCGATCTTCCTATGTTTATCTAATTCCACCACTACTCTAAGTCAGCATGTTCGCCTGGCATCACTCAGTCGACGGCCTACACCTCTCCACGCCTGCCTCAGCATGTAGCATATGAAGCAAGATAGGTTCGAGCATGGCCCATCATTAGCCTGGCTTCCATGCAGCAGCCCCGATCGATCTCAGGCAGCCCTTCTGACTGCCTTGCACTCGGTTGTGCACCATCTTCCCATTATGGTTCTTATCAAGATCCCTATTTTCTTTCGTATCATCAACTAACGGTCAATTGGTTCAACAATACTTTTTATGTGAGCATTCAAGTAAATAAAAAGTTGTCTATCCACCTATCCAAATCACTATAGCTGAGCAGCTGAACTGATGTGGCTTACCACCAACATTAAATGCGCATTTAATGCGAAGTTAGCACACAAAATGCGAAGCCCATGTTTGATGCAAAGAAGCAGTGAGTATATTTTCATCCTACCGCACATCTCCTTACACCTTTACAGTTGTCGTCCATCTACCATTGCAATCGTATCAGCAGTCGAATATTTTTCCCGTTAGTTCTACAGCTCAATCTCAATCATTCATAATCCACTTCACTTACTGTAAATATCTCCTATACTACAACTTCAAAGAGGTTGGTACATACAAAGATTTTGAATAATATACACAATTCAAAGTTCTTGATACCACAACTCCTTAAGATTACGTAGTTTTATTAGTCTTAAGTGCTTCCTGCTTTCTTATTATTCTTTTGTAAATCTTTGTAGTTTTATAAGAAATATATAGTAAGGGAATTTCACAGTGGACGTAGGCAGCTTTGCTGAATCACTATATCTTGTGTTATTTACCTTTCAACAATGTATTTAACTCCTTATTTTTCACTTCAAGCAACCTTTATCTATTAGTTTAATTCCTTGGTTTGCAAAATCTTTAGTCAAGAAGCTAGAAGGAGGACCAACGACATGATGAGGATGGAAGATGCAGTTCTTTCAAACAACAACAATGAGGTAATGCGTCCTGCCCAAGCCAATCCACGCAACACCAATAATCATCAAAACAACAATCATCAAACTGATGCCAGAAGGAATTCAAAGGCCGGTCCTTGGTACATTAATTACTCTTATTTTAACTCTATATCACTAATAGGGACCGAGTGTGGTTGGCTACCACCAAATGGAAAGCGGGAGGAACTTCGCTGCAACAACAAATACTGCGAGTTCCATCAAATCAATGGTCATTCTACAGTAGATTGTACCGTACTTAGGGATGAAATCAAAAGACTCATCCAGAAAAGAATACTCCTGGAATTTGTTCGACATTAGGTTGAGCAAAGAGAAAACCGTGAAGAACGGGAAAATTGGCCCCTCGACTTAAAAGTGCCAATGTCCAAATCACAGAGGTCCTCGCCATATGCGGTAGTCTGCATGTGGTCGGCAGCAACCGAGGGTCCCACTCCTGGTATAAAACGGAAGTGGGTACTGCCAGACAAGTTTATTCATTAGAATCTCCAGTATCCAAGGCGCCTCGACTGGGATCTCAACGACTAATCAACTTCATTATCGAAGATAAGGAAGCAATTTCTTACCCTCATTACAACCCCATAGTCGTAACTCTTGCTTTAGCCAACTCCAATGTGCATAGGGCCTTCGTAGATGGGGCCAACTCGGTAAACATCATGTTAAAGAATTGCTTTGAAGCTCTTTGGCTCCATGTCTCTAGCCTTTCCCTATTCGTCATGCCAATTTATGCCTTCGGAAGTGTAGGCATTGTTCTGATAAGCACAACCTCGCTTGTATCAATTTTCAGTCAAGATCCCCTCACTATAAAGATCTAGGTAAACTTTATAGTAGATCGTCCATCTGTGTATAACCTGTTAATAAGACGAATAATGCTTCTTGAGCTGGAAGTCATCATCTGCTACAACCGCCTTATCATAAAGTTCTCCATCCAAGATCAGGTTGGAGAAATCAAGGGCAAGCAGCGTAAGGCAGGGGAATATTATGGAACTTCACTTAGGAAGGCAAAAAAGGTGTACTCATGTTGAAGTAAGAGCATTCAATTAACGGTTTTATCAACGAATCCAATGGGCCGGCCAATACCATAGTTCTTGCCAAGCCCCCTAACCTTGAGACATTGGCGGCAACTCCTACTCTCTCATAGCCAGCTGCCTTATCTGAGAGTTGGGAGTATCATAACCTTGATTTGGACCCATCATTACAGATAAGTTCTCAGTTGTAATAATAATGATAATAATAATACGTATGTATATATGAACTTTTCCATCTACAAGTCCTTGTAAGTGGGTTGCGTATGCCCCTCAATATCATGCAACTCACTTAGACTAGAGTGTCCGAGCTAACCAGTGTACTCAGGTTCCATTAAGGATCAACGGTCACTTCACGAATGACAACATATTACCTAAGATAACTTCACAGCCTCATGCGCTCAGTTTGAGCCTAGGCTCGTCTGCCACTCAACGCTCGACCAAACCCAAGAGAACCCGCAAGCAAGCTTGCATTTCAACTCATGCCGGTGCAAACTGCCGCTCTACATCCAGTTGATACCTAGTCTACATTACCGATTATACGTAGGTCGCCTTATTTTCACATTGATATTTAAACATATCCTAAAAAGATAGGCAATTCTGCAAAATGAGTACACACTACAAAAAAAATACCCTATTACAATTGCTCGTTTACAACGTTCACAAAACGACCGCTGTAATAAAGGTTTATAACAACAGGCGTTCTATAAAATTTCCAATAAAATCATTTTTAACAGCATTGAACATTTTGCAGTTGTAATACATGTCTTTAACAATGTTTTAGTTTTTGATAGTTGTGAATGTTAATTTATAACAAATGTTATTTATAGCTATCGTATTCATTGCTTGTAAGTGATCACACATATTGTAATGTTCGTCGTAATCAATCGTACGAAAAATTAAAGAAACATGATAAAGTGCAAAATAGGAACTTCGTAAAATTTGGATAACCTTTAAAATTTTGAAAATTAAATTTCTAGATTGTTTATTTTTTAAATTTTATACCAATTAAAGAATTAAATAGGTTTTTAACTGTGTTTTACTGCAAATCGTAATAAATTTCTTCAACAACAATTAGTTGCAAAACGTGAATATCAATGTTAATTTTTTTGAATATGTTTACAATTGTTAAAAATACTATAATAATTATTAATTGCTTTATAACTAATAACTAATAATTTATAAATGATAACTTATTTAGTTAATAATTTATAATCTATTATAACTGTTGATTATTATAAATATTTATCAATAATAATTTATAATTAATAACGGTTTATTATAATTAATAATTATAATAATAACGTATAACTAATAATATATAATTAATATTTAATAAGTAAAAATTTATTATCGTTTGGTTTCTGAAGAAGGAATCATCGTTTGGCCAATTCAAGGCCCGATGTGTTTGGATAAGAGTTGGTTCGGTCTGCATGTTCTAAGAGGGATCACGTGGCAAAAGCGGCCCGGCCGTGGACCGTTCGGCCTGGACTCGTCGTCCGGCATGCAAGCGCCGTTCGACCTAAGTCCTTTGCTCGGTATTCTTCATTCGAACGCCATCACTCGAAAAGTGTTTTTGGGAACTCAGTACATATGTCGCCCGGCAAAGCCTCGCTTGACAACATCGTTCGACGATCGCCGTTCGGCCAGTGAAGTTAATGGAGATACGGTTTGGCCTGGATGCTTGGGGAAGGACGGCTCGACATGGGTGGTTCGGTCGAGGTAGCACGGACACATGTCGCTCGGCTTAGATGGTCGGCGCATGTCGCTCGGTGTGGAAGGTTTGGCATACATCACTCGGTGCATTCTAGAGAAGTTGGTAGGTTGTCAGGCCTACAACAAAGTGAGGCAATCAGCATGACTTCGCTTCGAGTCAACCCGCTATTTTCTTCGGGTCTCCTCAAGGTTTACTTCGAGTCACTTGATAATCGACTAGACATGATGGGTCGGCATTTCTCGACCGACATTTCTCGATCGGCCTGTCTCGTTTGGCATGGCTGGCGCGGTGCATAGAAGTCACCTGCTATGGGCCAAGATACCTTATTCCTGGGCCTGCGAAGGAAGTCCACCTATCTTCGCTTATAAATAGAAGGACAAGGGCGCAATGAAAAGAGACCTTTTTTCGTGTACTCCGGGGAGTCTCTGTCATTTTCAAGACTCGTCTCTTTTCTGTTAGAACTTATGTAACGACCGATATTTTCAACCATCTGCATCTGCACATGTCTGACTTGAATTGTTCAAAATACTGAATTGTAATTTAAATTTGGCAAAACACAACATAAACAATAAATAAATAATCAAAGGTCATAGACACAGAGTAATAAAATGCAGCGGAAGAAAAGCGATGGTAGTTCATGAAGCTACTATATAAATACATCAGAGTTAAACAAGATACAATAGAAGTCTCAACATGATAATCAAGTACAAATCAAATACATCACTGGATTCAACTGAATAACTGGAATCAACTGGATAACTGAAAGAGGAATAGATAGCTGGATTTTCAAGTAAAGCTCCAACTCCGAAGGTGAGTCTCAAATGTTGTATCACTCAGTCTGACCCGAGCGTAAAGCAAAACACAAAACACTCGAGTCAGGACATACAACATTATACAATGTAAAGCAGCTCAAGTGAACTGTAATATAAGGTACAAGTAACTTAAAGGATGCTTAGGACTGTCCATCCTCTAAGGATCCGTTGAACTATTTACTACGTAGTAATATTTTGCTATTATAATAATGTCTATAAGTAAAATAAACGTACTTTTAAATAGCGTTAAGGCTTTACATTTTTCACCTTAGCATGTAATAGTGCCAATAGTCTATACAGTATCGTAATACCTCATGATCCAGAGGCAACCAGAGGATACTGCATAGGTACAACACAAATCAAACTCGTACAAGGCACGCTAGGGTAGGTGACACGGCACAACTAGCCCACCTCGAGCCATACCCCCAAATCAAAAGAATCAAAAGTGGCCACCAAATCAATCTCAAAGTCCAAATATAATAGCGAAGGAGTGTGTCCGATCAAAGAAGCGACCTCATTAGCCCGTCATTTGCTTGCTTTAGCCACCTTATGCCAACTCACGGGAGTTGGGTCCACGTATATACCTTACGAGAACGTCGCTGCCATCCTACTTCATTCTGGAATCTTCACCGCGTACACGGTTGTTAAAGTGGTTTTCAGAGTTGGTAGAGAGTATGACAACTTCCGATCCCGGTCTCTTTAACAACCAAACGTTATTATTACCCATGGATATTTATTTCAAAATCATTTCTATTCCAAAAACCATTTAAAATCAAATACCATTACTTTCCAAATAATATCTATTTCAAAACCAAGTAACCATATACCATTTAAATTCCAAAACCAAATCAATATATCATTTAAATAAAACCCAATTTCCAAATCATTGAATATTCCTTCAATTTATTAAACTCGAAATATTGCTTTAAATCATCTTAAGCCAAACCACTTTCTAAAGTCATATTCTTAAATCTTAAATTTCAATAAGTTCAATTTTATATATTTAAAGACAATTCTTAATTAAATACAATTTCCAATAATTTCATTTCCAAAGCCATATTACTTTCAAGTTATAGTAACTCTGAACCCAAACATTTTGAAACATATTTATTTAGACCATCTAAATTCAATGTTAATATCTTCCAAACAAGATTCATTTAACCATTTAAATTCAATGTCAAATAATATTCATTTCAAAGTTGTAGCATTTATAAGTTTATTCATTTAATTATAAACTTGCCAAAACATTGTATATTTCAAAACAACAACATTTACAAAGTGCTGCGGTAGGTATATTTAGTATATATCAAAACATAGTTCAAATTCAGAAACTACAGCATTTCAGAAATGCTGTTATAGGTTTATTTCAAAACTTCAGCACCTTGTTCAAATTTCAGCAACTGCAGCACTTCAGAAATGCTGTTATAGGTTTCTTTAGTATAATTCAAGCCATAGTTCAATTTCCAGAAATTACAGCACTTCAGAAATGCTGTTATAGGTCTTTTTAGTATAATTCGAGCCATAGTTCATTTAACCACAGCATTTCAGAAACGCTATAATTTCTGTTATACCCCTTTAAAAAATATATCTTCAATTTTCTCATTTTTAACTTATCAAACTTATTCCACTTTTCAAAAAAATATTTGGATATTACTTAACTTATAAATTTTAGTAAAATAACGTTTATTAATAAATATCCAATTAAAATTAAACATCCAATTGTTAAGCCAATACTTGATAAATTGCTTAATCTTTATTCCAATAAATAACTTAATAATTTATCTAACACACCCATCTCATAAATAAATTAAATTTCCATTTATTTGCTTAACTTAATATTTTCCCATTTAAAACCAAATTTCAAATTTCCAAGTTAAGTCATTATTTAAATTACATTTTCCCATTTTAAAACCATAACTATTTATTTTACACAACATAAAATTTCACGAAAGAACATTTTATCATAGTTAATATAACAATTAAATTTCCTTAATAGAAATAAACTTATTACAAATGTCCTATAAAATATTTTCCATTTTATTTATCCAAAATTGCATTATTTATTATAGAAAATATGTCCATTTCAAGAAATAACCTTTATTTAAATTACTAGGTTAGATTTAAGATTCCAAATTAAATCAAACTTAATTATTAAGTTATTTATCATAAATAAGACTCTTTAAACTCCATCCAAAACTAATTAACTTATAAATTTTTTAACTTATGGACAAATAATATTCTTTACACTTTAAAGCATTAAATCAAATTAAGTTAAAAATTTCATATATTTAAAATTTCAAAATACTTAATAATTTTCAGAAAATATTTAAAATACTTAATAAATTTTTAGGAAAATATCATTTAAAATACAACCATGGGCCAGTATAATATTTTCTAACGTAGGTCAAGTGATACAAATATGTATCATTTCAATCCGTAATTTAAAAGAAGAATCCGGGTTCTATCATTTCAAACCCACAATCCCAGAATAAAGAGGCTAGTGAATGCCTAGGAGATTGTACGGCTAGGGTTTACAAAAAAGCACGGCTAAGATGAATTGTACGGCTAGGAGATTTGAATGGTTAGGAAAATGAAAAGGCAAAGAATAAAGAGGCTAGTGAATGCATGAGATTTATTTCCTATTTAATAAAAGAAACTTACTGTGAACTCTTTCAATCAGAAGAGGCAAACGAGGAAGTGAGATATTGAGAAGATTTTTATGTGATTTGAAATAAAGAGTAGGCAATTAAAAAAGGGACGCGATTAAGAAAATATAACGTATACCCTTTGATTTTTTTCTAAGCCATAAATAAAAGATATAAACAAGCAACAATCAAATAAACATGACTATCTAGACAAAATAAAAATAGAAAGATAAAATAGAGATGGATATAAGAAAAATATAATATATATATATATATATATATATATATAATAAAAGTACAAAAATTTATTGCGTGTAAAATGCTGTAATTTATCCAGTTTAAAAAGTATAAGTTTAAATTCCTAATAAATCCATATATTTGATTTCTCAATCTTGTTATTGAATAAATTATTAACTTATTCTCCTATGGGTAATATTAACATTGGTTTATATACTAATACATTAATAATTTCCAAAATCATCCAAATTTCAGTTTACATAGTATTAAATCTTATTTACCTACAATAAATTCATATTTCAATTAGCAAAGTAATTAATTTCAATCTCTTACCATAATCTATTTGTTATGAATTGGATTCCCATAAGTTATAATTAATTTCAAATAAACTGATTTGATTCAGTTCTAATCCCTTTTTATGAAGTCTATACCACTCTACAAACCTTGTTAATATTCGTTTATCTTTCATTGCACTAATATATATTCAAATATCCATCTTTCCTTTGTATTAACAGTTGTTTTTAATTATATTGAATTTGTCAAATATTTATATTTATTATGATTGAATCCTCAATTAATTCGTTCAAATAGGTTTCATTCTTTTATTTTATCTAGAATAAAATATACATTTCCATTTATGTCATTACATTCACACTTTACAATTACAGTCCTATCTTGCATTAATGAACATTTACTTACGTTTAAATGTAATTGATTTCCAATTAATTCCATAGACTAATTAAATAGGTAAGTTATAGTAATTGTTACCATAACCTTTAATTTACATTTTACTTTATTAATTTCAACTAATTATTAAAATTACTTACACAATACTGAATTCATACAATTACCATTAACTATACTAATTCAATTATTCTTACAACACTTACCCTTATTTACTTATACTCAATTTTACCCAAATATAACATTCACAACTAAATAAATGGACCAATTAAATATTAACTTATGACCGTTACTATAACTTTTAAATCACGTGTATGAATTCATTATTGTTTACAAATGTTACAGTTACCTAATTAACACAGATTTACTTCAATTTCTATTAATCATATATTATCCCATTAATGATTTAACATTCACACTTGTTTCCTTATATTCAAATTTATAACTAAGTGCAACAATTTACATTATTTCATCATTGGAACTTCATTTCAATTGTTACTAGTTAGTTCTAATTACCATTGCTCAATTATTAAGTTGTAAAGTTTTTTTTCTTCTTTTTTCTTTTTTTCTTTTTTTCTTTTTTTCCTTTGCTCTCTAAATATAATTTCAAAATCTTATTAAATTAACCAGTTAAATTATTGAAATTTACGAGTTTTTACAACTTATATTCGAGTTGTTGGTCTACGGATTGTATATGTATTCAATTATTTGAAAAAGCAATAAAGATTAAACTCAAAGTGGATCTAGGCCGTTACACCGAACCACTATAAATTTAGTGTTCTATTTTTTGCAGTTAATTTTACATACATTCCTCTATTTTAATTTTCTGTCTTCATTAATCTCTCTGCACAAATATCTCTTTGGATGTTAGTGACCAATTTTGGTGCTAACACTTTAGTGCTTTCACCGGGAACGCATTCTCAGGTTACTAGGATCTACTTTGTAGCTGCTGGATTGAAGAAATCTTCCGAAGGAGATCCAAGTCATTCACAAGAAGTCCATTGATTCTACTCATAGTTCCTACCAATAACTCTACAATGGGAAGGCCTTGTAGCAGATCAGCCCCACACAACGCGGACGTCAACGAGACCGCTAGTGTCCAACAAGTAGGACACAACAATCAACAAGTTAATCTAGGCGCAGGGACTGTCACTGCCTAAAACCAAATGGAAGTTGTCACCAGAACGGAGTTCAACGAGCTGATGAGAGAACTCATGGAAAGTAGGAGACAGCTTGATGAACAGATTCAAGCTAACGCCAACATTATGACTCCGCTTACTCAAAAAAGCATCAGAATGCTGGTGGAAGCCCCGCTTCTTACTCTTCATCCGACAGCTCTGCTTGTCTGATGAACCTCTCAGGCATAGACGCCGTAGAAATGAAACAACGCAAGCAGGTGTTGCTGATCGATCAACTAGGGATGGTCCAGGTTATCTACCTGGAGCCTTGGCTCCTCACTTACATCAAGGAAATCACACCCAAGATGGAACAGGAAATTTATGATCTGGAGCACGAGTGGAAGCTGGACGGCCAGCTCAACAAGGTCCTAATGAAGCTGGTCCCCATGATACACGTTTGATAGATCGCCAACAGAGGAGACACCAACCAGAGTGGTCTCGTAGGACAGATTCCAACCTTCCATCTTCCACACAAACCTCAGACCTGTCGGCTATGGTCAGACAGCTGATGAGAGAAAATCAAGTCTATCTAGGAATCATACTCCATTCACAAATAGTATTATACATGCCGAGTACCCCAAGAAGTTTAACATGCCAACTATTCCGGCCTACGAAGAGAAGACTGATAACCGACAGCATGTGATGAGATATAAATGGATGATGGATTCAGCTAGAGAAAATGATGCAACTAAATGTAGATGCTTTCCAATATCTTTATCTGGAATCGCTACCGTGTGGTTCACCCGACTTCCTTGTGGTTTATCTCCAACTTTAACGAATTAGCGATGAAATTTATGGAACGGTTCAGGATTCATGCCACTCGTCCTAAGAACGTGATGTCCTTCTCCAGTGTGATTCGGGCTCCAGGGGTCGTTAAAAGAGTACTTACAAAGATTTCACGCTGTGGTTATTGAAGTTAGTAACCCAAATGGCCATGCCATTCTGACGGTTGTGATGCGAGGAGTAGATCCGGATTCGGAATCTGGCGATTGGCTGGCAGGAAAGCCTCCGACTACACTGGAACGTTTTTATTCAAAGGCGCATCAATTCATAAGAAGAGAGGAAGCCAGGTGGATGAGGTGAGAAAATGCTCCAGGGCCTGGCAAGGAGACTATGAAGAGCAACATTGCTGTAAAACAATCTGGTGATAACTCAAGGAAGGTCCAGATTAACGTCCAAAACAAGCCAGAGCAATCTAAAGGTTCCGGAGGAGGAAATCCCAAAAAGAGAAGGAAAGAAGGAAAGTGGAAATCAAGGATCCCAACTTACAACGAATACACTCCTCTGAATGCATCTCTGAAAAACATCTTCCTATCGACTTGCAATACTTTTCAGTATTGAAAGCCACGCCCAAAAGAGTCCACTGAGGAACAAAAGTCGACTGGGAAGTATTGTCGCTTCTATGAGACTTACGGACACAATACCAAAGATTGTACGCACCTCCACGATGCTATAGAAAAGCTGATTCGATAAAAAAATTGCAGGAGTTTTTCAAGAACCCGCAGGACGGTAGACAAGGAACATCAGACCTCGGTCGTGGGCAAGCTCCACGCTATCCAAAGGAACCTGCTCGAACTGTAGGTAGACTAGTCATAAACACGATAGTCGGTGGACCTCACCCTGAAGATAAGAATTGGCAAGAAATGGAATGACATGCTAATTCCCTAAGGCATGCAGATTTTGAATGTTGTTCAAACACGGAGGACGGAACCCTAGCTAAGCAGCAGTGAATGATGACCGATGATATAGTGTTTAGGAGCAGAGATATCGATCAAGTGGAGGTGTACACCATTGATCCGATGGTCATCTCGACCACTATTGGGCCAGCGTTTGTGAGGAGAATACTGATTGACTATGAAAGTTCTGTTAACATTATCTTCAAAAAATCATATGACCAGATGAAGATGGAGACAAAGGATCTAAAACCATGTAAAGATCGTATTCATGGCTTTAATGGTGCAGCTACTGATGCAGTGGGTTTTGTTGAATTACCAGTTGAACTTGGAGAAGGCGAACGTAGGAGGGTGCGTATCCTACCGTTCATCGTTTTAGATGTCGGAATCTCCGTATAGTGTGTTTCTGGGTCGACCGGGCCTGGTAGAGTTTAGAGCAGTTTTGGCCCCATAGTTTTTAACCTTGAAATTTTCGAATGATAAAGGAGTTGGTGTTGTGCATGGCGATCAGGCAACTAGTCATGCGTGTTATGTGGCTGAGCTGAGGGACGCTCAACGAAGAGAGAAAGGAAAGGTTGTGGACGGCTCCATCCGCATCCGAGTCACTGAATATTGACAAGTAATGCCTAAGCCTTGGCTCGGGAAACACAATCGAATCTATAGATACATAGATTCGAGAGACGATGATGAGAAACCCATGGAGGCAGAAGCAGCACCAGCTGAATCAACGATTGACATTCCAGTTAGCTGTGATGACCCATCACGAGTATTTAAGATTGGATCACAACTAAACCCCTCGACGAACGAGGATCTCACTGATTTCCTTCGAACGAATCTGCATGTTTTCGCTTGGATGCATTCTGATATGTGCGGGATTTCTCCCGCCATTGCGAGTATACGTTGAACATAGACTCGAGGTACGTACCAGTAAAGAAAAAAAGGAGAGGCATGGACCCAGAGAGGTCCGCTGCTCTCAGAGAGGAGGTGGAAAAACTCAAAGCCAATGGGTTCTTCCACGACACCCTCTACTCTGAATGGATGTCAAACCCTGTGCTAGTGAGAAAAGCAAATGGGAAATGAAGGATCTGCGTACATTACTTAGATCTGAACAAAGCATGCCCTAAGGATAGTTTTCCTTTACCCAGAATTGACCAGCTGGTCAACTCAACGGCAGGACACAAGTTATTGTCATTTATGGATGCGTACCCGGGGTATAATCAAATCTCGATGCACATTCTAGACCAAGAATACACTAGTTTTGTCACAGACGTTGGGCTGTATTGTTATGTAGTGATGTCTTTCGGATTGGAAAATCTGAGAGCCACTTATCAAGGTCTAGTGAATCAGATGTTTAAAGACCATATTGGTAGAATAATGGAATCTATGTGGATGACATGCTCGTGAAGTCACGATAGTCAAACGACCACATTGGAGACTTGGCGGAAATGTTTGATATACTTAGATATAATGGAATGAAAATCAATCCTTTGAAGTGTACCTTTGGCGTTGTGTCAGGGAAGATTTTGGGTTTCATTGTTAATGCACGGGGAATTGAAGCTAATCCAGAAAAGATTTTGGCTATTCAAGACATACAAGTGCCCAGAACTGTAAAGAAAGTACAAAGCCTAAATGGAAAAGTAGCGACGCTATGTCAATTCATATCCAGAGCGACAGATAAGTGTATTCCCTTCTTCGATGTAATAAAGAAAGAAAAGAGAAATTTCGGGTGGACGCCCAACTGTAAGGATGCATTCCGATCTCTGGTAAGTCATTTGGAAAGTCCCCGGATGTTGTCGAAGCTGGTAGACCATGAAGTGTTGTTTATATACTTGGCTGTATCTCAACATGCCATCAGTACGGCTTTGGTTCACGAGGAGGACGTGTTCAAAGCCGGTGTACTATGTCAGTAAACGTTTAGCGGTGATAGAAAGAAATTATCCTAAAATTGAGATGCTAGCCTACTGCTTGGTGATTACATCACGCAAGCTTCGTCCATACTTTTAGGTACACTCGATCAGTGTTTATACCGATCAACCCTTGGGTTAGGTACTCCGACGACCAGAAACCTCCGAAAGGATGTTAAAATGGAATATTGAGTTGAGTCAGTTTGATATTACCTACTTTCCATGAAGGGCCATACAAGGGCAAGTGCTAGTAGACTTTATTGCAGAATTCACCATATCAGACGAACCAAACAGTCATGATGCCATTCTCCCCATTCGATGGAAATTGTACATCGATGGGGCATCCAAAGACCGTTGTTCTGGGGTTGGTGTAATTCTTGTTACTCTCGAAAACGATCGATTTGTTATGCTATGAAGCTCGATCTCTAAGCTACAAATAACAAAGCCGAGTATGAAGCATTGATTGCTGGCTTGAAGCTTATCAGGGAACTTAGAGTGAGATCAGTTGAAATCTATTGCGACTCGCAATTGGTGGTGTACCAAGTGCGGGGAGATTATGAAGCAAAGAGGCAGAGGCTTGCTCCGTACCTTACCCGGGTTCATGAACTATTGGCATACCTTAAATATTATGATATTTCGCATGTCCCGTGTGACCAAAACAGAGAAGCCAATTCATTGGCAAAATTCGCAAGTACTAGTGATGCACAACAAATGGGATTGGTTTCCATCAAAATCTTACATGCTTCGAGTATAAATGAGATGGAGGTAGATTTTGTGCTAGAAACAAAAATCAAGAAGGTGTCATGATAACCCCGTTCAAGCAATACCTGCTACATGGGGTCTTGCTCGAAAGAAAGAGCGAGACGACAAGTCATTCGCAAAGCTTCGCGATATGTAATGCATGAAAGAATAATGTATCGAAAGGGATTCTCAGTCCCCTTACTCTGGTGCATTACCCACAGTGAGATAAAACGATTCTTGAAGGAAGTTCATGAAGAGAATGTGGTGACCATACCGGGGGTAAACACCAGAAAAAAATCCTCCGCTATGGATACTATTGGCCAACAGTAAATCGGGATGCTGCAGATTACTTAAGAAGATGTGATAAGTGTCAAAATTACGCGAAAATCCCGAAAGCTCCGCCAACGGAACTCACACAAATGGCTAGTCCCTGGCCGTTTGCAATATGGGGAATCGATATAATCGGTTCCAAAGGTGGTGCAAAATATGCAATAGTTGCGGTCGATTACTTTACCAAGTAGGCAGAAGCAGAGCCCTTAGCTACAATCACCACCAAAAAGGTCATTGATTTTGTTGTACGAAACATCATATGCCGTTTTGGCCTCCCGCTAACTATTAATGGAACTCAGTTCGACAGTAGGGAGTCCAAAATTTTTTGTCAAAAGTATAGCATTGAGAAAAGGTTTGCAGCAGTTGCTCATCCAAAAGCCAATGGACAAGTAGAAGCCGTGAACAAAATAATCAAATCCATACTGAAAAAACGTATGGAAAAGGCTAGACGCAAGTGGGTGGACGAGCTTCCAACAGCACTTTGGGCTTATAGAACCACCCACAAGTCCACGACTGGCCACACTCCATTCACATTGGCATATGGCACGAAAGCTGTTATACCCGTAGAACTTGAAGTTCCTTCACATCGGGTAACTCATTATGACCCTAAGACGATTCGGGATCTCTTGATGGAATCACTGGACTATGTTGACGAAAAACGTGAAGAAGCTGATTTAAGGGCGGCCGCATATAGGCACGAGTCGCTCAATATTATAATGAGAAGGTCCGACCGAGAATCTTTGATGTGGCGATCTCGTTTTGAAATGAGCTTTCTCGATCCCATCACATATGAATCCCACATGGGAAGGTCCATACGTCATTGAACGGAGGCTTGGAGAGGGAACTTTCAAACTAGCGACCGTTGATGGCGCGACACTCCCCCGAGAATGGAATAGCGAGCATCTGTGACATTATTATACTTAGACTATTTCTGTCGCATTTTAGTTGCAATTATTTCCAGTGTATTTTTATTTCGTCGATTCTTACTTTTTGGCATGTAATAAGACAATTTTGTTTGTTTTCATTAATAAAGGCTTGAAGCCATCTTTCCATGAATTATTGATGTTTCTATGTGCTGTAATTCTATGGTAAAAATTAAAGTTACATTATTCTATCTGGCATATGGGTGTGCACAAAAACTTAAAATCTCCAAGTCCCCAAAGTGCAGACTGGAGTACTCTGAGTCTCCAGAGTGCGGACTAGAGTATAAGTAGCTTAAAATCTCCAAGTCTCTAGAGTACGGACTGGAGTACTCTGAGTCCCCAGAGTGTGGACTAGAGTATAAACGACTTAAAATATCCAAGTCCCCAAAGTGCAGACTGGAGTACTCCGAGTCCCCAGAGTGCGGACTAGAGTATAAACGACTTAAAATCTCCAAGTCCCCGGAGTACGGACTGGAGTATTCTATGTCCCCAGAGTGCGGACTAGAGTGTAAACAACTTAAAATATCCAAGTCCTCAGAGTGCAGACTGAAGTACTCTAAGTCCCCAGAATGCGGATTAGAGTATAAACGACTCAAAAATCTCCAAGTCTCCAGAGTGAGGACTGGAGTACTCTGAGTCCCCAAATGCGGACTAGAGTATAAGCTAGTTCAAAATCTCTAAGTCCCTAGAGTGTGGACTAAAAATATTCAAAGTACCCAAGCATGGAATCGAGTATCTACGATTCCAAAAATTTCTTAGTCATATGGAAGTGAAATGGGACTTACGTAGCTCACATGATTTTAGATTTTGACTACAAGTTAGACAATAAGGTGGAAAGTGAAAGTCATCGAAGACAAAGAAACGAAGTTTTATTCACTAATCCCAAAACAAAGTTCCACTATAATTCCTCCTAAACTCGGAGTCAAAAGTCTATTTACATCGACTACAGAAATAAATGGAAATAATTACATAATCTAGGCTTATTCTCGTTGAACGAGGCATGATAGCTACTTCTTTGACTTCTCCTCCTCCTCGGTTTCTCAGACAACTCCTCCCTCGAGCGTTTCCTCTTGGATGCCTTGCTCGCTAGGAAAATGGTGTTCGAGGAAGGAGGAGGAACTTCTAGTGGGCTAGTCCCACCGAGGAGATTGACCTTCAAAGGCCTATTCAAGGGATCATCTAGTTACACTACTTGGGGGTCGACCTTGATTTCGGCTGTCCTCTTCTTCTCTTCCATAAGTTTCTCCTCCATGCTCAATTTTGAAGTGTGTTCGGAGGCGCCCGTAATCTCCACTTCATCATGTTCTTCGACGGATGATGGATTTTTAGATTTGGCTTCGTTAAGCGCCTCGATCACTTGAGCGTCAGGACCGGGAATCTCTCTCGTTTGAATTGCCTCACCCTTTTTCTCCTCCTTCTCCGTGGCGACATCGCTTCTTGGAGTTGGCTCAAGATCATAATAGCTTACACGAAATCATAAGAGAAAAGTGTTAGAATAGATTAACTACTTGCCAAAAACGATGGCTCTTTAAACTCAAGGAAGAAAAATTATGTATCGGTATCTAGCTAACTCTCAACTGTCTGGGGAGTTTCAACCTCAGGAATGGGAGATAGAACATGAATGTCAAGACCAGGATCTTCTGGGTCGTAACCAATGTGCTGCTGAAGCAGTCAAGTGATGGGCGACCAGTCAGCTGAATAGGGGGAGGAACTGGAGACTCGGTTCCGGACGGACCGGCGGTGTCATTCTTTCCTTTTGACGAGTAGGAGTCTCTCCTATAAAGAACCTTCGCTGTGGACAAGTTCGAAGGCTTATTTCCTTGGAGAAATTCCTTCACTAAAACTTCTTCGTCAACCTCTTCAGTTCTTGACTCAACCTTTTTGATTTTTACTAAAGCGTCCCATGCTGCGGCTAAAGATTCGAGGTAACCCTCGCCAAGAAATGTTACGTCGCGATGCATGAGAACTCGAGCATTATACTCGGCTATGAGAGGTTCAAACACGCACTTGATTTCCTTCCTACCAGCCTCAGTAGCCGCCTCAAGGCGAGAATCAATTTTCGTGAGCACTATTCTTTTGCCCTCTTTATGGGTTTCGTTCTTTAGCACTTCAGCCTTGGAGAGCTCCTCATCGAGTCTTGTTTTTAGGAGCCAAGTGGTAACAATCTCGTCACAACATTGTTGTGACTCCTCTTGAACTGCAGTCTTTTCTTCTTTTTCTTTGGAGAGTAGCCTTCCAATTCTTTGACTCGTAGAGCGAGCACATCTTTCTCCTTTTGAATGGAGTCTTTCTGTAAAGCTAAGGCGCCGCAGCATTGAACCGCATCATCGATCTCTTTCTTATGTGTGTCCTTTAAACGATTAACTGCCTCAGCTTTGTCTTTAGCATTTTTCTGAGCAGTTTCAAGCTGAGACTTATATGAGGAAAGCTCTTCATCCTGGGCTTTAATAATGTCTTCGTCATGGATGACTTCAAGTTTCAGACAATCGATTTTGTGCTGACGTTTGATAGAAACTTCTGAAACTTTTTCTGCCAAATGAACAAATGCATCATGTTGGACGTAGACATCATTGTTGCAAGCAATGGCACTTTTTTTAACATGCCCTGGAATAGGATGAATCGCTGGAAGAAACTTTAGGCCGTTGAAACATATTTTTAGGAACATGGCCTTAAACTTGGTTAGCTTTTCCGCTATCGACGGATCATGTGCAGGAGCAGAAGAAGTTTTTCTAGAGACCACAGATTTTTTTTGAGGTTCCCATGATTTCCTGGTGCTAGATGAACCGGAGAGTTGGTCGCGGTGAGTCTCAGACTGGGACCCCTTATGAGCAGACTTCTCCGTGCTTTACTCTGGTTGAGAGGAAGGATCGTGGGTGTATGAAGAGTGACTTTAAATTTTCATTTAAGACGATGAATCCCAGGGGCGATAGTCTCTATCATTGTCGTCGTCTCTATATCGGCATTTTCCAGACCCCGAATCCCGATTGGAATGATGGAAAATAGAGGACCCGCGAAGGCGGTTGAATCCATAAGAGCGTCTCATATCACTTGCAGAAAATTAAGTGGGAACGAGTTAGCAAGAATAACATGATGGCTGAAGTTTAAGTGCAAGGTGACGTGTAAGTGTTAGTGTGTGTCCTAGTGTTTCCCCCCAATGGACCAGTTTCTTTAGCTTTAGTTATATGAGTTTTTTCTCCTTGATTATGGGCTTGAACGCCTTCATCGCCTCTCGTGGACGAATGGAGTTTTAGGGCTTCTGGATCGTTGAAGCCATAATTGAGCAAGTCGTCAGGAATAGTGAGGTCAGATAAGCCTTTCAGTGATCCCCTTAAGTGTTGTGGAGATGGCTCTTTCTCCATTGGAGTAATTGTGACCTTTGTGGTTCCGCCCACTGTCTTTTTCCTCAGTTTATAAGTCAGTTTCTTTTTTTCCTTTGAAGGGGGAGGTGGTTCATCAGTGTCATGTGTCTCAACCACCGGTTCTGGAGCAGGACTTACATTCTCACCCGGTGCTTCCGATACCCCAGTTTCTCTAATCACGCCCTCCTCGGGTGTGTCTGGACACCACATGTCGAAGGCATCGAAGTCCCAGCTTGCCTTTTGCCTTTGTCCAAGGCAGGTCCGGTTGTAGTGGCACTGTGAGGGAGACTTATTCAACAACCTTCCACCAACAATCCAAATTTTGAGAGCGTTTCATTGGAAATGATGGATCTGATGTCTCGGTCTCCCGTGGGAACAACTCGAATAGCTTCGACGGCCTCAGCCTTCTGGACATGGGCTGATACCTGTAAAAGTCGAGAAAAGGTTTAGAAAGGACGCACTTTCTACCTCATACAAATATTGATGCAGAAAAGAAACTTACTGCCTTCTAGCCATCTCCTCGCAAAGCGAGGAGGACAGCGCACGTAAAACCATTCATGCTTATATTGGAAGAATTTGCACCATGCCCCCACTAAGATTTGAAATTTGTTATGTGGCTCAAGGAATATGAAAGATCGGCTGCCGGACCGTCTCTTGAAACGGTAGATATAGCGGATATCACTGGGGGTGGAGAGCCTGAATAGAATGCTCATGAAAAGAATACATGTGCCATATATGAACGCATGTCTATTGGCTGTGCTGAGGCGATCTCAATATACTGCAACACATCACGGAGAAAGGAGTTGAATGGTGGCACGCTACCGACCCAGCACATGAATTAGTTGGAGGCAGTATATTAATCCAGCTGGGGGCAGGTGGGGACGATCTTGTCCCGATGGAACCAGTATACCGTCAAAACGAATTCCATGGATTGAGCATAGTTGGCGAAGAGCGTTTTCATTGATTCTTAAAGCTTGAGAATCAGCCGGATTGTCTAGGATAATTGCTCCATCTATGGCATCAGGAGCCAAGTCAATAGTTGCAGTCGTTGGACTCAGGATATTCTGTGCAGGAGTTGTTGATGGATTCAAAGTTTCCACTACTTCCTATTGAGACTTTGGCTCAGGTTTATCTGAGACCGTGGAAGAGCTCGACTTTCTAGACATCTTCAATGAGCGTCGAATTTGGACAAACACCTGTTTGAACTATATTTTAAAGGCAATCAATATTAGACATAACGACAAAAGTACTCCCTCGTGTGGTTTGTGGACTTGTGCAATCATTCGAGTACAAGTGTAAAAGAATTAAAAGTCCAAAAGCTGATAAAATAAGGTTAAGCATTGAATTGTCATCTTCTAAGACCGTCATCGCTGACCGTCTTTGAGAGCTTTCCCTATGACAGTTTTGATCTTGAACTCGGACATTAACACTATATGTTGAAGGCTATAATTTGTTTTTATCGAGTTGAACTCGGGTTGGTAGTTGTTGGAATTGGGGAGTTATTGGTCCGAATCAGTTTGATATACTTGTATGCCTAAGTTGTTGTCGTTGTTCGTTGTTTTGTGGTAAGGCATGGAAGTATGTAGTTTTGATATGTGCTGTTCTTAAGTGGAGACAGTCATGATTATTAACGTCGACCCTAGGACCTGAAGCCGAACGAATCACTAGACCGACACCAAAGAATCACTGACTCTCCTCTCCAACGCTCTCTCTCTTAACGAACGGCTTATGGGGCATACCGAACCACACTCGCTCAATATATCAAACCCACCTTATGATCTTCAACTGGGCCATAACACTACCCTCAAGTGGTTAAACCACACTCTCTCCCTCACACCGAACGATACCGGGTCGTAATCCATGGCTGTAGAAACCGCCCATATCGACCGACCCACTCGTTCTCCTCCATCTCATTTGCTCGAGTAACCTAAATACTCTCCTTCTTGCCCACCAAAAAACACTCTCACTCATGCTGCGTCCAACCTACCGACTAGTAGACTTCCACACAACCTAGCAATTCAACATTAACATTCAACCAACACCTCCAAAACTCACTAACTCCTACCGATCCACTACTACTTCCTCCTCCCTCACTTGGTGGCTCAACAGGAGCCGACGTCTTAGGAATCACCGGCTCCAACCTAAAACAGGTTCTAACCTCGGATTCGTCTTCATCACCTACCTAAGAGAGCGAGTCGAGTCTTGGGGAATTGAGAGATTTGAGATCGAAGTTCGTTTCGATTTGTTGTCAAGGGGAGTTGCGGAGCAGACGCTTTGGGTTTAGGATGAGAGAGGAAGGTTGAGTGGTAGCTGAAGTTTAGGGGATGGTAGATTAAAAAGTCCTGTGGTGTTGAAGTGGAAGTGAAAAGAAGAAAAGGAGAAGTGTTAGCTTTTATATGAGGAAGGGAAGGTCAACAGGCATTAACCAGTGGACCCGGTCAAAGTGTCTCCCTGGTTCAGTGAATAATCGTGCCACATGGGAATGGATATGCCGAACAGTGATTCGGCGTGTTTACGTCGACTGACCCAACCAAAGATAATATCACAATGGAGAATCAGATCCCACTTGATAGGTGAAGAAAGGTGGAAGGCCTTGACTGGTTCAAAGCGCATCATTATGACTCTCATGATATGCTTTGGGGGGCAAATGTTACCCGGTTGCATGACCCGGTCTATGTACAGTTCGGCCATGGTGGTCCGGCCACTCACCGCTCAGTTTTGAAGAAGAAATCATCGTTCAGGCAATTCAAGGCCCGGTTTGTTTGGACAAGAGGTGGTTCGGTCTGCATATTCTAAGAGGGATCACGTGGCAAAAGCGGTCCGGCCGTGGACCGTTCGGTCTGGACGCGTCGTTCGACATGTAAGTGTCATTCGGCCTAAGACCGTCGCTCGACATTCTTCATTAGAACGCCATCATTAGAAAAGTGTTGTTGGGAACTCAGTACATATGTCGCCCGGTAAAGCCTCGCTCGGCAACGTCGTTCGGCGATCACCATTCGACCAGTGAAGTTAAAGGTGATACGGTTCAGCCTGGATGCTCGGGGAAGGACGACCCGGCATAGGTGGTTCGGTCGAGGAAGCACGGACACGTGTCACTCGGCTTAGATGGTCAACGCATGTCGCTCGGTGTGGAAGGTTCGACATACATCGCTTGATGCATCCTAGAGAAGTTGGTAGGTTGTCAGACCTACAACAAAGTGAGGCAATCGGCATGACTTCGCTACGAGTCAACCCGCTATTTATTTCGGGTCTCCTGAAGGTTTACTTCGAGTTACTTGATAATCGACCAAATATGATGGGTCTGCATTTCTCGACCGGCATTTCTCGATCGGTCAGTCTCGTTCGGTATGCCTGGCTCGCTGCGCAAAAGGCACATACTATGGGGCCGAGATACCTTGTTCCTGGGCCCATGAAAGAAGTCCAGCCTATCTTTGCTCATAAATAGATCGGCAGGGGCGCAGTGAAAATGGACCTTTTTTCGTGAACTTCAGAGAGACTCGTTTCTTTTCTGTTAGAACTTGTATTCAAGTTGTTGGTCTACGGATTGTGTCTTCATTCAATTATTTGTAAAAGCAATAAAGATTAAACTCAAAGTGGATGTAGGCCGTTGCGCCGAACCACTATTTTAATTTTCTATTTTCATTAATCTCTCTACACAAATCTCTCTTTGAGTGTTAATGACCAATTTTGATGCTAACAATAATTATTAATTATTATAATTAAGTATTTATAAATAATATTTTGATTTTATCCATTAATACTTTAAAATGTTAGTAATTTCTAATAGATTTCTTTAGAATTTCATATCCCGCATAATTATTTCGAAGCCGCCTAAGATGATCAATTTGTATTCGATGTATGTTTTACTCGTACGTTATTAAATAATAAAATCTCTCTCAGAATGCCCAAAATAAAAACTGTATTTTCTACCCATGCCCATAGTTACAGAAATCTGAATTGATTCATCGACCCGAAGCTTCAAAGGTCGAGCGATTCTTAGGTGAAGATAACCGTGGGTGTTCCCCGTATTGATGAGTGCAAGGATCGATTGGATGCCGATTGTCGCCGATAGGTGTAGAGCCCTAGGATTTATGGCACTAACCAAAGAAGAAAGCACGTAAGCCAACTCCTCGACTTTGATGATTTGGGGTTTTGGGTTGTGTTCGAGGTCAACGAATGGAGTTACTCTTACTGCTGCATCGACAAGGGAGAAGCAGTACGATTTGTCGATTTCAACTAATGTGCTCAGGATGATGGTACTCGACACTGGTAGAATAAAGCGCTTGTGATCAGCAGCGCTGCATGTCTGACGCGATGAGTAATTTATGCTGTTGTAATTTGTTTTTAGAGAGGCATGAATTGGGGGAAGTGATAATAATTTTTAGTTGATAAAACATACGTATTTTGTGTGGAACATATCGTTGTCGTTCCCTTATTTTTTGGATCGACAATATGTCAATGATTGGTTATACATTATGTATCAACAATATGTCGTTCCCTTCACATGTTACGATGGTTGCATGACCATTGTTATAGGTCTATTGCAACTGGCATTGCCAATTACGAAATTTGTAATTTTTTAGTGACAAGAACTACTGGCTATTTAAAGCACTCTATTCAACGAGTCATATGCAGATAAACAAGCAAGTTTGTAACAAAAGATATGTTTCATTTGGTTCAAAGAATGTAGAGGCAACACACTCGCTCTGCTAGGCTTATAATGATATTCCTATCATTATCTAGTTGAAAAGAAGAAAGGGAGAAGAAGAACCACGTCAGTGGAACACTTTAGAAGATCCAGCTTCAAATGCAAATATGAACACCCCCGACCCTCAAAACGATCTAGAACTTGTCAAAGAAAAGAGAGTGTGCTACCGTGTGCAAATCCTTCCACATCGAATCTCGCAAAAGATCTTGAAAAGCTCTTGGTCGACATTGCCAAGAGGGTGATCGTGACTTTATTTGTGCATCGAAGGTGGAGGTGACTGTAATGACCCGCATGTTAATGGGTCTGAATTTCGTCTAAATCGAAACCTAAGTTCATTAGTGTACGGAGCTTTGGTTTTGATAGCCTGTAATAAACATAAGTATATCAGAGAGCGATCAATATAAGTTCACAGCGGAATAGAAAAATATAATATAACAGATATACTGACTAAGGCTACTACCTTGGAATCAATATTATTCTTTGGATATCTAGTTGCCTTGTCAGTGCAAAGTATGAAAGAGAAGACTCAACCATCTGCAATTCCTATTTTATAGCAGTAGCACATCCCTCTAAATCTATCATGTGGGTTGTAATGAGGAGAGGGTCAGAACAACATTCCGATGACTGGAAAATTTACACACTTTACCAATAACATTAATTTATGTCGATTGATTTTCATTTAAGTTTTATGTCTATTATTTACAGCTGATCCATTCAATCCTATATGTGCATACGATATGTCCAATCTTCTCTGAGGTATAACTATATGTGCGCCTATATACATATATACCACTTGCCTAAAGAAAACCCTGACCACTTAATACTCCTTAAATATGGAGGTCGCAAATCCAAGGTCCATTTAATACCTTACCCCGAAGCAGACCCTTTGTAACGTAATCGCTAGTCAATTGGTTCTAGCTACAAAGACCGATGACCCCTAGATATGGCTTTATAATATTATTATCATATGACTAACGTATCTTGAAGACTCATTTAAGGTTTAACTAGCTCACCTACAAAAAAAACTAATTAATTAAACTTTGAGGTCCTTTTGTATCCCATATTGATTCTAGACTAGTGCGAAGCGAAATTCATCAGGGCATAATCCGAGTCTTTATTATCGGCTGCTCGAGATCGCTGGTGGTCATAGCCTATATGTCAGCCTTACTTTTAAATATCAATTCAATAACAATACTGACATAGCTTGCTGACCTTCCAAGTCGAAAACCCATTTAGATAACCTATTGTAACTCAAGAAAAATTCTCATTTCAGTTACTTAATACCTCTTATCAAAAATAAAGTGGACCCCATTTTCCTAAAAAGCACTTAGCCATTTGATACTTCAAATCCAAGACCAACCCTTAGTATATTTCCCAACCTATAAACAACCGTGTATCCCTTTTTCATGGGTCCTTCGGTTGTGTAACCCCCCCTTTAAATTAATATTATATATGCAAATAATTTAATTAAGTTATATACGTTTTGAATTTTAAAATAAAGAAACGTTTGTAAATGAGACAACTAATTAATATCATTTGGAATACATATATATTTGTGTAACAAATAAATTAGTGAGAGAAATTATGTAAAATCAATTAATAAGGAAGATTAATTGACGATGTGTGTTTAAAAGGGAAATTAACATTCAATTAATTAGTAGAGGTGAATAATTGACAGAAACTGACAAGAAATGGAAATGTATTGTAGCAACTAATTGTTATGATTAGAAACATATATGTTAGTGTAAGAGAATAAAATGGAGGAAGATTAATTTATGCAAGTAATCAATTGTCAATTAATAAACATGGAGACTTATGGTAACATATATAATTAAGATTGCGATTCAGAATTCAATTGTAGCATATATGCATGCAATAATTATGGAAATAAAATAAATTAATATGCATATATGTTACGAATTAATGCACTGCATATTAATTTGGTAAGAAATCACAGTGCAGGCAGGGTTTAATTGGATAGTAAATTAATTCTAGGTATATATAAAATCTATTAATTGGTTAATTAATAGGGGAATCCTATTTAAAAGAAACGTCACATTTAAAAATATACGTTTCCATTGATTGCGAGAGAGAAAGGGAAAGTGATTAATGAAAAGATTGTTGGGGAATCAATTTGAAATAAAAACGAACGCAGAAGAAAACATATTAATTTAATGTCCATAGACTGAGTGTACGCTTTAGATTTTAGGGTTTTATATATAATGGTTAGCACTACCATTGTAACGATCCTAAATTTTGAACAATTTAAATTGTGAATATTTAATTAATTTTAAGTATTTGAATGATAATTTAAATTGAATTCCCAATGCTATATAAAACATTTCTATGATTTGGCGATTAAATTTAAAATTTAATCTATAAAAAAGTTGAATAGAAAATTTAAATTTGACTTTGGAGTTGAGATTGAATATGGAATTTGTAATTGAAATTCAAACTAATGACTTAAGAAAATAATTTGGATTCAAGAATTTTTATTTATGTAAATTAATAAATTGATGGTTAAAATTTTAATAACATTCTTTTCTTTAGCTTAAATAAAAAAAAAAAAAAAAAAATCAATACAAAATAAAATAAACAAATACACTTAGTAAAAAAATTTAACAACATAACTTAAACAAAAATTTACAAAACAAAATAATGAAAATAATTAGACAAAACAAATTGGATTTAGATAAATAGAAAAAAAAAAATAAGAGGAAAACTTGTTTATGGTTTGGGCTTTGAAATTTATACCGGCCCACGTTTGAATACTAGTGCCCTTTCTTTTATCCGATCCCCTTTATTTCGTTATTCACTCGTTCATTAACCCTAAACCAAAAAAAAAAAAAAAAAAAAAAAAAAAAAAAATCACGGAAGAAAAAATGGTGGCAGCCGTGTCTTCCTCATTCGTTCCTCTTTGAAGCCAAACTAGGGCTTCAGCTCTTCGTCTCCTCAATTTGGGGCTTTGCTTCTTGCGATTCAAATCTAGGGCTTTCCAATCAAAGTCGCCGACTTCAGTTTGGGCTTGCGATCAAATTCAAGGTTTCCATCTTCGTTCAAGCGTGTTTTATCTGCATAGTCTTCTACCTAGCTAGTGATGGTGAGTTTTCTGCTCACGATTAATTTTTAATTCAGGTGTTTAAATTTGTTTGGATTGAATATTGGTTGCATGCTATGTTTTGGGGTGATTTTGTTATCTTTTGCTCGGCTAATTTAATTTGAAACTGATATGGGTAGATTGGTTACTGCATGTTGGATTTTCGGTTGCTATTTGCTGTCATTTGCTCGATTTGCTTGAATTGTTAAACTGTTAAGAACAGATGGTACCCAATTTTAAACTGATAACCATTGACGCTTTCAAAAATTTGTTCTTTTTAAATTTATAAAAACAAATGCTATTTGATTTTTGTTTTAAATTGATAAAAACAGATGCTGCCCAGTTTTAATTTTTTTAAATTGATTTGAACAAATGCTACCTGATAATTTGTTTTATTTTAAATTGATGAGAACAGATGCTTCCAAATTTCTTTGATTTCAGATGTTGTTTGAAATTTGTTTTTTTTAAATTGATAAGAACTGATGCTATATTTTGCTTGTTTTAAAATTTGATAAGAACTGATGCTATGTTTTGCTTGTTTTAAAAAAAAATTGATAAGAACAGATGCTATGTTTATTCTTGTTATTAAATTGGTAAGTACAGATGCTACTAAAATATTTGGTTTAACTAAGTAGTTGAAGTGCAAAATTGTTCTTGTAATAAAGATATGTCTTGAGTATTGCATGTCTCATGTTGCTTCAGTCTTCAATTCCATTTGTGTTTGCCTATAAATTTTCATGTGCATGTTTGTTTGGGCATCTCTGTAACCATAAACAAACATGCAAACATCTCTGTAAGCATACATGATGTTGTCTGCACATTCACCTATGCTTGCACTTCTGTTATGCTTGCTGTTGAAAGATTGATCTTGCATGTTCACTTAAGTTTGAAAATGCTGTCTCATGCTTAAACAGTGCAGTCCCTTTGTTTTAAAACCAGTAAACAAACTTTCATTCCTGATTCATTCCTATAATTATGCTAGTGAGTAAACATAACCTTAAAAATCTTGAGAAATAACGATCTGTTGCTTATATAGATTTCTGAAATGCTTATGTTTGCATGAATATATATATATATGTATTAGCTATGTATATGAATGTGTTGCATATGTATATGAATCTGTTTGAAAGCATGCATGACTGTTGTTCTTGAATATCTCTGTTCTCAGTTCAGGTTTAAGTTTTTTTTTAATCTAAATTCAAAATCTTCTCTTTGATCTTTGTTAGACCTTAGTTCCAAAACAAATTTAGTTTGTTTAAACTTGAACGTGAATTTAAAAATAGTGTAAACATGTTTTATGTATATATATAGTAACTGGAAATTAAAATTTGCAGTAAAATTTATATATATGTTAAAATCAATCATTACAATTCTCTTATCCAAATACATAACCTGAATTGGTCTGGGTAAACATGATTTTTAAAATGAAAATTATGATTTTTAGATTTGAATTGGATATGAATTGGAAAATTTTCTGGAATTTGGGTGTTTGCCAAAATCTGTTGATCTATGTATTTGGGGTGTTTCGGGATTGTGCTGTTGCTCCCTGTTGTCTGCACTTGCTTACTTTGTGAATTATCTTCGACATGATTTGTTTCATGTCTGTTGCTAGTTGCCGTGACATTTTGACCTTTGGTCTGCATATAAAGCTGCTGCCCTATATTGTTTAGCACATGCACTCTTGTACACTTTGATTTCCTGTATCTTAATTGTGAACTTGATTCGTCCATATGCTTGCTATTTTGCCATATTGACCCCTCTGTAGCTTTGGCTTCACAGTATAGCATACTGGTTCGCGTTAAAAATGCTGCATCATTGAGTTACATTGTACTTTGGTTGTTTGCATTAAGACTGTGTCCATCAGATATCATGAATCATCTTGATTTTCATTAGCACTTCATTATATATATGCAAGCCAGTCTGATACCTGTGCATTCATGACTCTGACTCTACATTTTACCTTGAGCATGGTCATTGCATGCATGTTCATTCTATAGCTCACTGTAGCATATTTGGGGTAGTTGCACTTCAGCATGTTTACTGTCTTCATGTACATGTACATACTGTTGTGTATTTGAGTAATTGGGTTGTATTGGGCTCGTGTGGCCTTCATTTATGTGCAGTCTCCAGTTATTTTTGCCTTGAACTGTTGCATCCATGTCAGTGACATTAGTCTGCATCATTCCTAACTGCATATATGTTGAGTGGTCATGCTAGTGTCCAATCATGTTGTTGTATTGGGCAGTTCTTCACTGTGTTCATGCCTTGCCCACTTTGACCACTGTCCAGTTTCATTTATTTGTTACATTGTGCTTCATGCTGTCTGTCGTCTTGATCCACTTTGTCACTGCATATCTATATATGTCTGACCTATGTTGTTACATGAGTCTCTTGAGTTGTTTTACTGCCATTGTGCATTGGTGTACTTGAGCTTCTGTATGTTTGTATTTGCACTTGCTTCATGTTGTCTTCATTTAGTTGTTCCCTGTACTTGTAGTTGTGTCACTTTGAATTGCATTTATGTTTTCATTCACTTGATTCATGCTATATTATGTTACTATTGGGACTGGCTTGAATCTATATTCATGCTGCTGTGTTGCTTCATGTACACTTTGATGTTGTTTCATTGTTGGCACTGATTCGAGCCTGTTGTCTGCACTTGTTCATCCTGAAGCTTGATCATTGTTTCACTTGTCTTCACTTCTGTTTGTTCCTGGTTGCTGTGGCATTTTGCCATTTGGTCTGCATATTGACTGATGCCTGTCCCTTATTCACTGCACTGTGCTGCTGTGTTGACTCCATTTAGTATTCTTGTACTTGTGCAACCTGATGCTTGCACACTTGCTATTGTTGTCTGATGCGTGCACGTGTGTTGGCGAGGCAGTGCACATGGGTATGAATACACGTGTGTACTGCAGCCACACACGTTTGATAGAAAAAAAAAATTTGAAATTGTTAACATGAAAAATCCCTAATAGATTTTAAACTGATTTATTTGTTCACCATAACTGTAACCATTTATTTCAGTTCATTTCAAATTTAATTACTTGAATAAAGATTAATCCTGACTCGAGTGTTTTTGTGTTTTGCAATTAACGCTCGGGTCAGACCGAGTATTTTTACAGCTTGGAGTTTGCGCGCAGCGAAGTTAGAGAGAGAGGGGAAAGCACAACTAAAGCTTTTCAGAAAATTATTTTTCTTGTACTTAATAAAATTTGTTTCCGCTGTATAAAATGTAACTTATTGTATTAACTCTGATAATTGTATATAAAAGAAAGTTCATTTATGAAAAATATATTATTGTTTTGTGATTCTGTGACTGATTCTGTTTAAATTCTATAAACTAAATAACAATCCGTCATTTTGAACGTTTCTAGTTGGTTTAATTACCGGCTAGAGGCGGTCAAGGCGGCGGGTCGTTACAAAAGTGGTATCAGAGCTTTGGTTTACACAAAGCTTAGTTTATGGCATTTAATATGAATAGTTACTAGAATCACTTTAAAGGAAGTGTTTTCAAATCTAAAGATGTTTAAAATTGTTTTCTTTAAAATAAAAAGGTATTTTGAAAATTAGAATTATTTTTGAAGATTCCCCTCTCTAAATTTAGATTTGCGACCGTTTCTCTTTGGTGAGGTCTCGTTAGACTTGAGTTTCGATCATTCGGAAACTCATTATCGAATTTTTGAGAGTTATGGAAAATGAAACATGAGTTAAGTGAATTAATGAATTGGTTTAAATTGGCTTAAATCAAATATTTTGAATATCTTCAAAGTAGTAATTGGAAAATAGAATGATATGTCAATTTGATTTATAATCAAATGGGTTATTGAATTGTAACTTGGGAATTTGGTTTTGAATTATTTTGAAATTGATTTCAAATGTGGTGAAGAACGATTTAGTAAATGAATGGATTATAAGTATTTAACTTATAATATGGACTTTTGGTGTATATAACTAAGTTATATAAATTGAATTGAATCAAATTAAGAAAGGAGATTATAAAACGAAGTTTTATAAATAGAAATGGAATTTCTAGAGATGTTTGTAAAATCCGCAAACGACTTATTTTGATAAGTAAATTGTTGTAACTTATTAAAGGAATTATATCTATGGTTTTTGAACGGTGAATAAAATATCAAAAGAGATATGAATCTAATGAAAATTCGAAATAGATTTAAATAGATTCAATGATGCATTTGAATTTGAACGGGCATGGAATTAAGTTGAGTGGAAAACTTAGTATTGGGAATTTGAAATCGGTTTAAAACCAATATTTTTGAAGTGTATGTGGAATTCAAACCATGAATTAAGTTGAAGTTGAAAACTTAAATGGGAATGTTTTTGGGAAGAAACATTATGTAAATGAAGATAATTCATTTTGAAATGTGTTAAGAATCGAAAGCATAGATTTCAACACTTGTTGTTGAAATAGACGTTTTCGAGTGGAAAAATGGAAATGGTAGATTATAACATTTGTTGTTATAGTAAATAATTTCAAAAGGGAAATGATTTTGTTTAGTATTGGGATTTACATATCTATTTTTAAATTTGAATCCTTATACTAGTGGTTTTGAGTCGTCGTAACGATGTTTTACGCAACATTCGTTTTGACTCAAATAAAATGTGTTTAAAAGAATGATTTCTTTTAAGAATGAAATATATACTTGATTTTGGTTTAAGTATATTGAATATTTTCTAAGTATTGAAAATAAATTGATTTGTAAATTACTTATTATTGAATAAGTATGGAAATATTTTCCAATATGAAATGAAAGGTTTGAAATTATATCTTTTAGAGATAAAGTGAGAAGTGAATGTTGGAAATTTTATCTTTTGAAAATAAATTGAAAATGAATTTGTGAAATCGATTTGAAAATCGTATATTCATAGATACTTTGGAAATGTAAATTCACTATGGAATTTATAAAAGAAAGGGGAATTTGTTAAAAATAAATATTGATTTATTTTTGAAATGTGGAAATAAATTTACGGATTTGGAACGTAAGTTTAAAATAAATCGGTAAGGATTTATTTGATTAATTTAAGTGAACCATTTGAAGTTTAAAATGGATAAATATTTGGAAATGTTTCCATTTAAGGAAATTGCTTTGAAATTTGTTTTCAAAGATTAAAAGGTGCAAAATGATTTGAATTTGTTTCAGATGGCTAAGTGTGAAATTTTTTTATATCTTGTAAAGATATTATTTTTGGGAAATTTGAACAATTAGTTCAATTTGGAAATTTTCAAAGTGATTGAATTTTGAGTTAAATTGAGTTTAACTTTGACACACAAAAACAATGTAAGTTGAACTTTGAATTTTAAATGGATGATTTGGATTGAATGTCTAACGTCGTGAATTGACGACATATCAATTGATCTCTATTAAATATATATCTGCGGTGGCGGAGAATTTATTCTCTTAGCTTAACACCCTTCTCTGAGACGTACGAGCTCAGAGGTTATATATCGATAGACATCAATTATGTGTTGAGGATTGACGATGTAACGTGAAATCCAAATCGAGTGTGAAGTCGATAATAAATTGGATTATGAATGTGAATTAGGTTTGAGATAACCTTAAATTTCCAAATCGACTTAGAGGAAAATTTTAAATGGATAATGAAATGGAAATTTGTGAAACCTCTATTTGTTATGGGTATGAAATGTTGTGGTTTTCATAACGTATATGTGTGAATACGATTAATTCGAAAACCAATTAGTTTGGAAAAGTAATTGTTGTGGAAAACTTATGTAAGTACATGAGTATGATATGTACTAAATGTGAAATGAAATATTATATATGTATATATGATATTATGTTTTCCAAATTGAGGATATGGAAAAGTACCTTCCATTTAAACATTGGTGAAGGTTGTTGGAACTCGAGATGAGTGTCCATTTGAAAATCGTAGCTACGTTGTATTTCCATTAGTTGGAATGTCCTTTTGGACTGGTATAGTGTGCTAGCGTAATTTGAGGGGCGAGATGCCTACAGTTACAAGCGATTCCACTGGGATAGTGGCGTAACCGCCGAGTAACTGCAATCTAGAAACCATAGCGAAATTCGAGGGGCGAGATGCCTACGGCCACAAGCGATTCTACTGGGATAGTAGCGTAACCGCCGTGTGGACCGCGATCTATGGCAACAACCATGGCGAAATTCGAGGGGCGAGATGCCTACGGTCACAAGCGATTCTACTGGGATAGTAGCGTAACCGCCGTGTGTACCGCGATCCATGGGGGAATGTGCTTTCCATATCCATTTTTAAAAGAATTTTTAAAGTATTTTCACTGCGAATTGAAGCAAGTATATTTAGTACTTGGAGATTGTTAGACTTGCGCCTGGCCAGCGTATGCCTAATGTCTTTAAGAACGACAGTAGACTTGTTAAATTTCGAGTTAGCAAGTATTTTCGAACTTTAATAGCAAATCAATTATCTGAAATTAAAGTGATGTAAATTCCAACCTAATGAATTAAGGAAGAGGATTTTTGAAATGTTTTGAAAGTCCACAGCTTTGGAAAAGTTATAATATGTAAAATTTCTTAAATGTAGTGTTTCAAATTTAAAATTTGGGTTTTGTAAGTTGAAAATTTTAGTAAAGATTTTTTTTGTGTCTTGATTGTAGAAAATAATAAACAAAAGAGTTAATTAGCAAAGCTAGCGAGATAAAACAAATAGAATGAATCCTATATTCATTCATCTTTAATAAGTGTTGAACTTGATAAAATTGAGTAAAATATAAATATCGGTGAAATTTTAACAATCATTTTTCCTTACTTGTAATTTCGGGACGAAATTCTTTTAAGGAGGGGAGATTGTAACGATCCTAAATTTTGAACAATTTAAATTGTGAATATTTAATTAATTTTAAGTATTTGAATGATAATTTAAATTGAATTCCCAATGCTATATAAAACATTTCTATGATTTGGCGATTAAATTTAAAATTTAATCTATAAAAAAGTTGAATAGAAAATTTAAATTTGACTTTGGAGTTGAGATTGAATATGGAATTTGTAATTGAAATTCAAACTAATGACTTAAGAAAATAATTTGGATTCAAGAATTTTTATTTATGTAAATTAATAAATTGATGGTTAAAATTTTAATAACATTCTTTTCTTTAGCTTAAATAAAAAAAAAAAAAAATCAATACAAAATAAAATAAACAAATACACTTAGTAAAAAAATTTAACAACATAACTTAAACAAAAATTTACAAAACAAAATAATGAAAATAATTAGACAAAACAAATTGGATTTAGATAAATAGAAAAAAAAAAATAAGAGGAAAACTTGTTTATGGTTTGGGCTTTGAAATTTATACCGGCCCACGTTTGAATACTAGTGCCCTTTCTTTTATCCGATCCCCTTTATTTCGTTATTCACTCGTTCATTAACCCTAAACCAAAAAAAAAAAAAAAAAAAAAAAAAAATCACGGAAGAAAAAATGGTGGCAGCCGTGTCTTCCTCATTCGTTCCTCTTTGAAGCCAAACTAGGGCTTCAGCTCTTCGTCTCCTCAATTTGGGGCTTTGCTTCTTGCGATTCAAATCTAGGGCTTTCCAATCAAAGTCGCCGGCTTCAGTTTGGGCTTGCGATCAAATTCAAGGTTTCCATCTTCGTTCAAGCGTGTTTTATCTGCATAGTCTTCTACCTAGCTAGTGATGGTGAGTTTTCTGCTCACGATTAATTTTTAATTCAGGTGTTTAAATTTGTTTGGATTGAATATTGGTTGCATGCTATGTTTTGGGGTGATTTTGTTATCTTTTGCTCGGCTAATTTAATTTGAAACTGATATGGGTAGATTGGTTACTGCATGTTGGATTTTCGGTTGCTATTTGCTGTCATTTGCTCGATTTGCTTGAATTGTTAAACTGTTAAGAACAGATGGTACCCAATTTTAAACTGATAACCATTGACGCTTTCAAAAATTTGTTCTTTTTAAATTTATAAAAACAAATGCTATTTGATTTTTGTTTTAAATTGATAAAAACAGATGCTGCCCAGTTTTAATTTTTTTAAATTGATTTGAACAAATGCTACCTGATAATTTGTTTTATTTTAAATTGATGAGAACAGATGCTTCCAAATTTCTTTGATTTCAGATGTTGTTTGAAATTTGTTTTTTTTAAATTGATAAGAACTGATGCTATATTTTGCTTGTTTTAAAATTTGATAAGAACTGATGCTATGTTTTGCTTGTTTTAAAAAAAAATTGATAAGAACAGATGCTATGTTTATTCTTGTTATTAAATTGGTAAGTACAGATGCTACTAAAATATTTGGTTTAACTAAGTAGTTGAAGTGCAAAATTGTTCTTGTAATAAAGATATGTCTTGAGTATTGCATGTCTCATGTTGCTTCAGTCTTCAATTCCATTTGTGTTTGCCTATAAATTTTCATGTGCATGTTTGTTTGGGCATCTCTGTAACCATAAACAAACATGCAAACATCTCTGTAAGCATACATGATGTTGTCTGCACATTCACCTATGCTTGCACTTCTGTTATGCTTGCTGTTGAAAGATTGATCTTGCATGTTCACTTAAGTTTGAAAATGCTGTCTCATGCTTAAACAGTGCAGTCCCTTTGTTTTAAAACCAGTAAACAAACTTTCATTCCTGATTCATTCCTATAATTATGCTAGTGAGTAAACATCACCTTAAAAATCTTGAGAAATAACGATCTGTTGCTTATATAGATTTCTGAAATGCTTATGTTTGCATGAATATATATATATATGTATTAGCTATGTATATGAATGTGTTGCATATGTATATGAATCTGTTTGAAAGCATGCATGACTGTTGTTCTTGAATATCTCTGTTCTCAGTTCAGGTTTAAGTTTTTTTTTTATCTAAATTCAAAATCTTCTCTTTGATCTTTGTTAGACCTTAGTTCCAAAACAAATTTAGTTTGTTTAAACTTGAACGTGAATTTAAAAATAGTGTAAACATGTTTTATGTATATATATAGTAACTGGAAATTAAAATTTGCAGTAAAATTTATATATATGTTAAAATCAATCATTACAATTCTCTTATCCAAATACATAACCTGAATTGGTCTGGGTAAACATGATTTTTAAAATGAAAATTATGATTTTTAGATTTGAATTGGATATGAATTGGAAAATTTTCTGGAATTTGGGTGTTTGCCAAAATCTGTTGATCTATGTATTTGGGGTGTTTCGGGATTGTGCTGTTGCTCCCTGTTGTCTGCACTTGCTTACTTTGTGAATTATCTTCGACATGATTTGTTTCATGTCTGTTGCTAGTTGCCGTGACATTTTGACCTTTGGTCTGCATATAAAGCTGCTGCCCTATATTGTTTAGCACATGCACTCTTGTACACTTTGATTTCCTGTATCTTAATTGTGAACTTGATTCGTCCATATGCTTGCTATTTTGCCATATTGACCCCTCTGTAGCTTTGGCTTCACAGTATAGCATACTGGTTCGCGTTAAAAATGCTGCATCATTGAGTTACATTGTACTTTGGTTGTTTGCATTAAGACTGTGTCCATCAGATATCATGAATCATCTTGATTTTCATTAGCACTTCATTATATATATGCAAGCCAGTCTGATACCTGTGCATTCATGACTCTGACTCTACATTTTACCTTGAGCATGGTCATTGCATGCATGTTCATTCTATAGCTCACTGTAGCATATTTGGGGTAGTTGCACTTCAGCATGTTTACTGTCTTCATGTACATGTACATACTGTTGTGTATTTGAGTAATTGGGTTGTATTGGGCTCGTGTGGCCTTCATTTATGTGCAGTCTCCAGTTATTTTTGCCTTGAACTGTTGCATCCATGTCAGTGACATTAGTCTGCATCATTCCTAACTGCATATATGTTGAGTGGTCATGCTAGTGTCCAATCATGTTGTTGTATTGGGCAGTTCTTCACTGTGTTCATGCCTTGCCCACTTTGACCACTGTCCAGTTTCATTTATTTGTTACATTGTGCTTCATGCTGTCTGTCGTCTTGATCCACTTTGTCACTGCATATCTATATATGTCTGACCTATGTTGTTACATGAGTCTCTTGAGTTGTTTTACTGCCATTGTGCATTGGTGTACTTGAGCTTCTGTATGTTTGTATTTGCACTTGCTTCATGTTGTCTTCATTTAGTTGTTCCCTGTACTTGTAGTTGTGTCACTTTGAATTGCATTTATGTTTTCATTCACTTGATTCATGCTATATTATGTTACTATTGGGACTGGCTTGAATCTATATTCATGCTGCTGTGTTGCTTCATGTACACTTTGATGTTGTTTCATTGTTGGCACTGATTCGAGCCTGTTGTCTGCACTTGTTCATCCTGAAGCTTGATCATTGTTTCACTTGTCTTCACTTCTGTTTGTTCCTGGTTGCTGTGGCATTTTGCCATTTGGTCTGCATATTGACTGATGCCTGTCCCTTATTCACTGCACTGTGCTGCTGTGTTGACTCCATTTAGTATTCTTGTACTTGTGCAACCTGATGCTTGCACACTTGCTATTGTTGTCTGATGCGTGCACGTGTGTTGGCGAGGCAGTGCACATGGGTATGAATACACGTGTGTACTGCAGCCACACACGTTTGATAGAAAAAAAAAATTTGAAATTGTTAACATGAAAAATCCCTAATAGATTTTAAACTGATTTATTTGTTCACCATAACTGTAACCATTTATTTCAGTTCATTTCAAATTTAATTACTTGAATAAAGATTAATCCTGACTCGAGTGTTTTTGTGTTTTGCAATTAACGCTCGGGTCAGACCGAGTATTTTTACAGCTTGGAGTTTGCGCGCAGCGAAGTTAGAGAGAGAGGGGAAAGCACAACTAAAGCTTTTCAGAAAATTATTTTTCTTGTACTTAATAAAATTTGTTTCCGCTGTATAAAATGTAACTTATTGTATTAACTCTGATAATTGTATATAAAAGAAAGTTCATTTATGAAAAATATATTATTGTTTTGTGATTCTGTGACTGATTCTGTTTAAATTCTATAAACTAAATAACAATCCGTCATTTTGAACGTTTCTAGTTGGTTTAATTACCGGCTAGAGGCGGTCAAGGCGGCGGGTCGTTACAACCATTTTTCTATCTCTTCTATACTTTCTTAGTAACAAAATTTTAGATCTAATTCACACGAATTTAGATCTAAATGGAAAGAGAAAAAATTTAACTAGGGAATTAAGAATTGGTTCAAATTAGAAGGCCGTGTCAAAGTTAAAACCCTATATCTGAGTTTTATTTGCTGTTTCTAATCCAAATCTCTTCATTTCTCTTTCAAATATTATAAACCTGTAAATATATCGTTTGTAATTCCGGTTAGGAATTACAAGGGAGGTGAATATAGATGTTAGGGACAGATCTGAAATAAAAACATAGAGATTTGGAAATCTAGCAAGGTGGGTGGATTTAATTATATCTTTTACATTTACGATATTTTATCGTTAAGTTTCCTTTAATAATTTTATTCAATGTTTCAGTAATTAATTCTGTTAATTGGTTATGCTGAACTGTAAGAAATTTGCAGTTATTTACATCTAATTTGTAGTTATAATTTAGCCAAAGTGCTAGTTTCTTTTTATCCTCTTTGTACGCAAATAATATAGTTAAGAAGAAAATTCGTGATTATGGATTAAATGGAAAAATATTAGATTAGATGTAAAATAAGAAAAGTTGGAATAAAGCTAGATAAATGGAATTATGCAATAAATTACGCTAAAACAGGAATAATAAATTAATCTAATAACTTGATTTGGAAGTAAATAACAGATTAATTGGTTGGTTTAGAAAATATGATACATTTCTGTAAATTAATATTTAAAAGATAACGATAAATGTAACTGCAAAAATAAAAGAAAGAAAAAGGGAACTAGTGTAAAATAGAGAAATCACTGTATTTTACACTATTTCAAGATAATAAAAGAAATACCTTGCAGTTACCAATTATTGTTTATAGTATTATTTAGTATTGAATTATGGAAATAGATTTTAGTATAGCTTTCACGACCAACCAAATAAAATAGAATTACTTCCTAGAAAAAAAGAAATTAAAGTAGAGTATGAAATGAATCAAATAAATTATTAGATAAGAAATTAAGGCTGTGTACAATAAATGAACCTAGGTCTATATTTACCGCACAGACTATAGAAAAGGACAGTTAGTATGATAAGTTAGTTATATAATAAAAGAGAATTTAAAAGAATTCTATATCGTAATAAAAGAAGACAGAGTAGAACATAAAAGAAACACTTGTAATTATATATGGATTTTAAAAGAAATAAACATAAATTATGATTAAGTAAAAGAATAGAAAAACTTAATTGGGAACTTAGAATAAATAAGCAATGATAGTAAAGATAAATAGTAAAAGATTATTTTAGATTTCTATTAAATTAATAAGCAAATAGAACAAAAGATGCTTACTTAATAAACTTAAGACTTAAATTAAGTTAATAAGCAAGAAGTAGAAATACCAATAGCATTTCCTATTAGATCAATGGTGGTCTCACAATAGGCAGAAGCGGGACGAGGGCAAGAATATGCTAATTATGGTAAATAAGTAGCCAACAGATCAAGAAAAGTAAACTAAACGCAAATTAAAAGATTAGAATCAGGGTCTAATAAAAGAATTGAGATGCGTTTGGAGAAATCTAAAGGATGAAGCGCCTAACAAAGCAGTTCATCACGGATTTTACAAATGGAGAAGCACATCCAACTTAATATTTTTGGGCTTCATGAAAGTACGAGACTTCAGCGGGACGTGAGGATACTCTACGATGCCCCTTTGGATAGGACTAACGAAGCCGCACCTCTTGAGGCAGGTCTATAGGTGTTCCATCAAGAGAGTATGCCTTGACTACATTTGCATTGTAGGCCTAACGAATAGACCTTTGTAGGAAGTCAGAAGGGCTTGGTAATCGGAGTGGGGTATTCGTATGTCCAATACTTGTAAGTAAGTTTAAGGATAGTTGCATGCGGATATTGGCCAGCATCAAGACCAAGAGCGATTTTAGGAAAGACTAGAGTTAAACCAACAGACCAATGATCCTTTCACTATCAAGATATTGGATGGGGGCACCGCCAATTGGATGTCAGATTGTTTGCATTAAGGCACTACCACTTAACTCTTTAGAGGACTTTTGATTTAGTTGAGGGGTGGCTGTTGTAATAACCCGGATTTCTGGGCATGGTCATTAATAATATAATTGGATTAAGTTGTAGGAATACTGAATTTATAAATTGAACAAATGAATCTGATCAAATAAATATTTATATTTGTAATTGTGTCGTATATATATACATAGATTTTAAACATAATTATTATATACAAGTTGGATTTGTATTTGTTTAAAAATATGTATAGGTAGAATTGATTTGAAATTTGATTTGAATTTGGGTATTTGAATTGAAATTAAAAGATATATATATATATATATATATATATATATTGAGGATATAAATTGTTTGTATAATTTTGTCATAAAAAAAGTTATTTATATAAATCAGAATAGGTATTTATAAATTAGAAAATTTATTATAAAGGTAATTTATTAAGGAAGAAAAATATTTAACTAATTTGGATATTTATATAAAAGCTTTAAATAAATTTAAAAATAAAGGAAAATACATAAACACACGTGTTAGCATATAAATTGGTAAAACATATACATATATATATATATAAACTAAATATAATTTATCATTCAAATTACAAATGTAAGTGTTTAAATCATGGGAGATAACAAGTGTAACAAATCTAGCATAAATTTTAACAAGTGTTACAATATTAACAAGTGGCAACTAACTTCTCTTTAAAAATAAAAGAAAAGAAAAATAATATGTAAAGAAGAAACCAGGTTACATTCTATTTCCAAAAATAAACTGAGAATTTTTTTTTAAAAAAAAAACTCAAAAGCATACAAATCAGCTCAGTTTTAAGAATTTGAGCAAGTAGATTCAAGATCAGAGAAACAAATCAGCAAGCCTGGGAAAAAAAACCCAAGATGATGGAAATCAAAATAAAACAAGTTGAATCAAGCTTCAGTTCATTCCGATCAATCCATAAAGTTCCAGGAAATGATCCGTTTTCTGTTTTTCTAGAACACGGTGAGTAAACACTTCTGTTTTTTTTCTGGATTTAACTGAATTGCATGTGATGGTTTTGAATTGCCTCAAATATTTTTTTTAGTTTGTATTTATCTGGATATGCATGTATATATATGCATGTCAGGTGTTTGATTTTATATGCATCCTGTACTCTGATCTAGGCAGTGATGTTTGTTTTCAAAAATTTCCAACTCCAAAACAAACAAATTTTTGATCTCAATGTATAAATGAAGTTTGTTTGTTAATGAATAGAGATGTTTTTAAGAGTAATTCCGGGATTTTAAATTTAGCAAATGAGTTTAAAATTAGGGATAACAGTGGAAATTTCTTTTACTGGTTAAAATCAACTATCTTAATTACGAATTCGAATTATGGAAATGGATTCATGAGGGGAAATCACGAATTTTAATCTTCATTTCATGATTTTTAGTTTATTAATTCTTGTGTAACCTTGGATTGTTCGAATTGGACATTTTTGTGTTTTGTCGTTGATCGGCAATGACTTGGAGATCGTACTTTGGGTTGGAGGTGGCTAGTGAACTAGGGGTCAAGGGAAAAATGGTCAGGAAGATTATCAGTCGCACTGGAGATGAGGCGGAGGCAGATTAGGGTTTAAGGAATCTTTTGGGTTCGATGAGTTGTCGAGTTCATCGCGATGGAGAGGGTGGACCGAACTTGGTCAGAGAGGGTGGGTTTGTGCGTGAGACTTCGGCGTATGGTAGGATGGTGTATCAGGGTCTTAGGCGACCTGAGACGACGGCAAGGGGAAGTTTTCCGATGAGAAATGTTGATTTTATTTTGACGACTAGCTCGATTTCGAGCTGTTGAGAATTATTGATTTCTGGGTTGCCCAACGTCTCGCCGATGACGTCACCGACATGAGGACGGTAGCGGAGCCGGTCAGAGGTGACTGGAGTGATTGTGCACATGCACAAGATGGTGGCGTATCTGGTATGGAAATGGTCGTGATTAGCTTCGGGGAAGGAAGGGGTATTCGCGGGGTTTCTCTCGAGTTCGATAGGTAGTATTAAGTATTGGGGTCGGAAAGGTTTGGTTTCTCTGGCTCGTGTTGCCGATCGAGTTTTACTGGGTTGGAGCTCGGGTTATTTCGATCTAACATCTAGTTCTTAACATATAGAGGAAGATAATTAAACAATTTTATTTTATAAGCTAGTATAATTAAAGTTCTCAAGCCAATATCAAGATAATTGGTTAGTTAAATGATCGTATAATTTAATTTGTTTGATTTGATACATATATTTCCAAGTTGTTGTTTAAAGTAACTTGTTTTAATTACGAAATTAATCCCTAGAATGATTATCAAATAAGAACAATAATGTAATTAAATATTTGATGATTATTTTAAAACTTTTCGTAAATAATTCCTTTTTATTATAAATGTTTCTATAACCTTTAATTAAGTAAAGAAATGATTGTTAACTATGTTGTTAAGTTAAACTTTAAGACAGTTTAAAACTTAATTTTTTATATATAAAATTAAGTATTAATTGAAGGATAAATGTTTAATTTATGAGATTTGAAATTTATAAAGGTTAAATACTTAGAAAAAGGTAATTAAGGATTAAATTACGTGGTATAATTTATTTAGAAATTAGATAAGAAATCACAGTAGGGTTAACAACTGTAATGATTAATTAAATATGGTTAATGAAAGTGATTAAATAAGGATCGTTAATTAATGAAATAATTAATTAAAAGTTAATTACTGAAAATGATTAAGGTTAATGGTAATTACTTAATAAAGTAATTAATTACTTGAGTAATTAATTAAGTTAATGTGATTAATTTGAATCAATAAATTGATTTTAATTAAAGAGGATTTCTTAATAACGGGTTAAGTATAATTGCTTAATATAATCAATAAAATGTAATTACTTAGCGAAGTAATTAATGATTAATTACTGGATGTAATTAATTATAAAGTGAATTACATAATGGATGGTAACTAAAGGATAATTACTCAAGGGAAGTAATTAAGTGATAATTACTCGGTGTAATTAAGGATTTATTAAGTAATCTAGAGGATAAATAATTAATGTGGGTAATTAAGAATAATTAATGAGTAGATGGGTTAATCAAGACTGATTAATGAATGTGGTAAATTTATCAAAGGCTAATTTCTAAATGTAATTAGAGAATATAATTAGGGAATGAATAATTAATGGTTTGTAATTAATTTTTGTTAAGTAAGCAAGATTAAAAGAAATTTAAGTATTTAATTTGATTTAATTAGGAATGGGTGACCAATAAATCTTGCTTATGAATGATTGATTGATATTTCTGATATGAAATGTTTGTGATATGAAATGGTTGTCTTGAACAGTGATTATGTGGTTATCTGACGGTGATAAATTGCTGTGTAAAAGTGGCATCTTGTGATTAGAGATTAAATTGGGTTGCACCTTAATAGTGTGGGTTAAGTTGGTATGGAATTCGAAGAGACCGGAATCGGGTATTAGTAAATACCCGAAACCACTTCGATTTGTAATCTATAAAAAACCATATTCAGTTTTGATATGTGAAATCAATATACTGGAATGACATGATTTAAGTGAACTGGACCATTTAATCTAAGTTTGGTACATAGAAATGGATGTGTGGAATAAGTTATGTCTATAATAACTTGTGAAGTTTGAAAAATTGATACAAGTTTCCTGAGTTTTCCTTTAAACTTAGCATTTCAATTATATGGGTTTACTCACGCTGGTTTCCAGCCTGACCCGGGTGTTACTTTGGTGTAATGCTCGGGTCAGACCGAGTATTATAGATTTTCAGGTAAGGACCTTCTGGAGCTCAGGAGACGAGCTAGATGGCAGAAACGTATGAGGAGTTTCGCTGTATTTATCTGGAACAAGTTAATTTTAACTGTCTGGTATTTGTGAAATGATGTAACTCTGATATATAAAGATATAAGTGTAATGATATAGTTCTTCTTGTAAAACTATTATTTATGTGATATTATATTTTATCCGCTGTGAATGTGAGATTGTGTGTTTTTTTTCTGTTCTCCTTCTATCTCTTTCTTCTTTCTTGTTCTTCTTTTCTTAACTATCTGGAAATTTCGGGATCGAAATTTTCAGGTCGTTACATTTGGTATCAGAGCAGAAGGTTAAGCGAGAACCTTGGCTCTGGTGGGATTACTCATTGAGGTTAGGGTATGTGGTACCCTAGAATGAGTTGAGTGTTCACATATATATATATATATATATATATATATATATATATATATATATATATATGAGAGAGCGTACTTGTTATTTTTTCATATAAAGATTTTAAAAGATTTTATATAAGAATATATTTTGATATATAAAGCAATATATCTTTCTAACAAATAGTAAATGAATTGGTTGTTAAATTATTAAGTTAAATTAAGAAGTAATAGAAATACAACCAAACTGAAATTAAATCTTGAATTTGGGAAAGAGTTCAGGATAAGGATAATCGGTTAATTTATGTAATTAATTAAACTTTATTTAATGAGATTAATTAATGGATAATAATTGGAAATGATAAATAAAGAGGGGTTACTTAATGAAGTAACTAGAGGCAAGTAATTTAAGGGACAATTACTTAATGACGGTAATTAAGAAATAAGTTAATTATCGAATGTGATTAATTAATGATGTAAATAATTTAAAGAAATAACAAATAATATTATTTAATGCATTTGAATGAAATGGTCCTATTTCAAACAAGAGTTGTTTGAAAATTTTAAAGAGAATTTGTTTTGAATTTAAACCAAAGGTGGTTTAAATTTTAAAATTTGGCTTGGTAAGCCAAGAAGTAAATACGAATATGTGTGGATATACTTAAATATTAAAGTTAGTTTGAAATAAACTCTAAGTTTTAAATTTGGAATAAGATATGATACCCAAAGTGATAAGTTTTTGAACTTAATAAGTGGGAAGATTATTTATGAGAAGTTCAAAATTTGAGATGGAAGTTCAAACTGGGTAAGGTTGATTGGATAAAGTTAATTGAGTTTAACTTAGGAAAAGTTAAATATGTTGGGATGTTTGATTTGTAAATTTTAAGATGAAATTAAGATTTAACTTGGGAAGTTAAATGGTGATTGTAATTGAGAGTGTGAATGATCTCTAATTTGGTTTGAGATCTAGACATTAAAAATGAATGGATGTTTTAAAATAAATTGGATGATATCATCCTATTGTTATTAATAATCTTTAAATTATGAATCGGATTTGTTTGAATGAAGTGAAGTGTGGTAATATATCCGTTATAGAGATAATTTAAAATGGAATTTTGAGAATTTGACTCGAAATTAAATTGTTTAAAAGCTTTTAATAAAGGTTAACTTGGTTTAAAGAGTTAAACCAACCTTAGTAAATTTAACTTGAATTTATATAATTCGAGATGGTTTAAATCTGGAATTTGAATTGAAATTAGTTCAAATTGAATTTGATTTGAAGTAATTGAAATTGTGATTGAGGATGTATGAGTATAAGATTCAAATGGAAAATTTGAATTGGATTAATTGGAAATAATTTGAAATTTGAGGTGGGTTCAATTTGAAATTAGTCCAAATTTATTTGAATAATTTGGAATTGTAATTAAAATTTAATAATTTTAAATTCAAATGGAATTTGAATTAAATTTGGGAGAAAATCAAGAATAATTCAACTTGATTTGGAAATGGAGTTTGAAATTGGGATTAATTCAACCTGGGGTTGAAATGAATTGAAATTGGAACAAGTTCAATTAAAATTTATTTGAATTAGTAGAATTTGAGATCAAGGTTGAATAAAGTAAAATTTGGAAAGAAACTAAGGTTAATTCAACTTGAATTGGGATTGAATCAATTTCAATGGGAATTGAAGTTATTTAAATTGGAATTGGGTCAATTTAAATGGTAGAGGAAATTTAAATTGAATCGATGAGAATGGAGATTGGGGAGAGAACAGTTTTGACTCTGGACTATTTTCAATATAAATTGTTTTAATATAAACCTATTTTTCCAAACTATTTATTATATATACAACCTTTCTTTTATAATCCAAACTATCTTATATTTGTTTTACAATTATTTTTGAAACTGTTTAATAATTTTCCAACTATTTTATAAACTAATTACTATATTTCAACTATTTTACAAGACTAATTACTATCTTACTATTATTTTGAAATTATCTAAAATTTCTATAATTATTTTAACTATTTTCTAACTATTTTACACCTATTTTACAAACTAGTAATTATTTTCCAACTACTTACCTATTTTTAAAATTACAAGTTATTTTCTAAATAAACTGGTCGGAGCTCAAACTATTATTGGTTGAATACCCAATCGAGATAAAACAGAGGTGATAATCCAAATGGGTTTGAGGCAGTTGTGAATAAGTGAATGAAAATTAAAGTAATGTGAATAGAAATAGAATTGATTTGGCTAATTACCAATAAAAATAATACGTAGGGTGTACGTACGCTATTCTATTCGCATAGTGATTTGATCCAGATTCGAGCACAGAATTTCGAGATAGTTTTATCGATCCGAGTGGGATTTTTCACTCGATTTTCGACGGCGAACCTGGATATGGATTGTTGATTGGTTCTGGATATTCTCTATCATAATTAGACTATGCAAGGAGAATGACGGTTTCTGATCAAGAAACCGGATCTGTGTCCGCACTAGGAAGTCGGGTGGACGATACTAGTTCGGAAGTGATATTGTGTGATCGAATGAGCGATCTGATTGGTATGGCGTACGAATGATATGTGTACATCGTACGAATTTGAAAGAAATTGATATTGAAAGGAGTAATCAAATTTGAATATTTGATTTTGGATAAATAAAGTTATATATCTTGGTTATATAAGATAAAACTCCCCTTGATGAATCTTTTGCCAGAAGAAAAGGGTTTTTGGAAATGTTTGAAGTATAAAAGGAGTTTTATACAAGTTTGAAATGATCCAAAATTTTTAAAAGATTTTATACATCTAAATATATATATATAAAGGATCATATGAGGATTTTGGAAAAAGGTTTTGGGAACCTTTGGGTTTGGAAAGTCTTTTGATTTCTAGGTAAAATCAATATTGAATTTGGAAAGCCTAGTTTGAGAATTATCAATTTTGGGATAATCGATTTGTGTAAAGGAGCTTTGAATTGAGATCATACTAGGTGTGTGATTTGAAGATACTATATGTGTATAGTATAAAATGTTTTGATGATAGCTCTGGGGAAAATGGCGCTCCCTTGAAATGAACTTCTCAGGAGTACCATTGGGTGGTGTTGCCTTGAGCCCCGAGGGGGGGGTTCTAAAGTTGATCCTGTGAGGAGTCCGGACAAAACTAGCTTCTGGGGATCTTGTGTAGAGGTTACCATAGCGAAAGTCGTGTGTGTCACTGAGAGCCAAGGTCTACGTTTGATTTTATATCGGTAGATTGCGACCTATGGTATAACATAGCGAAAGTCGTGTGTGCCGCTGAGAGCCAACAGTTTGTGTTTGATTTTATATCGGCAGACTGCGACCTATGTAGAAGTGGAGAGATTTCATTTCGACAGCGAAAATCAGAGGCCGCTGAGAGCCTGCAGTTACATGGACTTTTGCTATGACGGCAACGTAACCCTGGATGTAACTGTGATCTGTTGTGTGGGTTCCATGGCGTAATTGAGAGGCCGCGGAGAGCCTGCAGTTACATGGACTTTTGTTGCAACGGCAACGTAACCCTGGAATGTAACTGTGACCATGGATGGGGGTGATGATTTCCAGAGCATTCTCACCAAAGATATATCCTCTATTTTCAAAAACCGTTTTCTATATTTTCAATAAAATTATTTTCAAAGTATTTTCAGTAGGTGTTGAAATTGGGTCTGCTAAGTACTTATAGATTTTCAGTCCTACGCCTGATCAACGTATGACCAAATTTCTATAAGAACGAAGTTGGACTTGTGAAAACATCGAGTTATAAAAGTACTTTTATAAAACTATTTTGGTAATATTATATAGATTTTAAAAAAATATTTTAAAGTAATCAAAGAGAAATTTTTCTGATAATACTCATTATATATATATATATATATATATATTCTGACTTCGTTCCTTTTCGAGGACGAAAAGACTCTAAGGGGGGAGGAATGTAATAATCCGGATTTCTGGGCATGATCATTAATAATATAATTGGATTAAGTAGTAGGAATACTGAATTTATAAATTGAACAAATGAATCTGATCAAATAAATATTTATATTTGAAATTGTGTCGTATATATATACATAGATTTTAAACATAATTATTATATACAAGTTGGATTTGTATTTGTTTAAAAATATGTATAGGTAGAATTGATTTGAAATTTGATTTGAATTTGGGTATTTGAATTGAAATTCAAAGGTAGATATATATATATCTTAAATTATTCTTTGATTTTATTTTATTGAGGATATAAATTGTTTGTATAATTTTGTCATAAAAAAAAGTTATTTATATAAATTAGAATAGGTATTTATAAATTAGAAAATTTATTATAAAGGTAATTTATTAAGGAAGAAAAAATATTTAACCAATTTGGATATTTATATAAAAGCTTTAAATAAATTTAAAAATAAATGAAAATACATAAACACATGTGTTAGCATATAAATTGGTAAAACATATACATATATATAAACTAAATATAATTTATCATTCAAATTACAAATGTAAGTGTTTAAATCATGGGAGATAACAAGTGTAACAAATCTAGCATAAATTTTAACAAGTGTTACAATATGAACAAGTGGCAACTAACTTCTCTTTAAAAAATAAAAGAAAAGAAAAATAATATATAAAGAAGAAACCAGGTTACATTCTCTTTCCAAACATAAACTGAGAAAGAAAAATTAAAAAAAAAACTCAAAAGCATACAAAGCAACTCAGTTTTCAGAATTTGAGCAACTAGATTCAAGATCAGAGAAACAAATCAGCAAGCCTGGGAAACAAAACCCGAGATGATGGAAATCAAAATAAAACAAGTTGAATCAAGCTTCAGTTCATTCCGATCAATCCATAAAGTTACAGGAAATGATCTGTTTTCTGCTTTTCTAGAACAAGGTGAGTAAACACTTTTTGTTTTTTTTCTGGATTTAACTGAATTGCATGTGATGGTTTTGAATTGCCTCAAATATATTTTTTAGTTTGTATTTATCTGGATGTGCATGTATATATATGCATGTCAGGTGTTTGATTTTATATGCATCCTGTACTCTGATCTAGGCAGTGATGTTTGTTTTCAAAAATTTCCAACTCCAAATCAAACAAATTTTTGATCTCGATGTATAAATTTAGTTTGTTTGTTAATGAATAGAGATGTTTTTAAGAGTAATTCCAGGATTTTAAATTTAGCAAATGAGTTTAAAATTAGGGATAACAGTGGAAATTTCTTTTACTGGTTAAAATCAACTATCTTATTACGAATTCGAATTATGGAAATGGATTCATGAGGGGAAATCATGAATTTTAATCTTCATTTCATGATTTTTAGTTTATTAATTCTCGTGTAATCTTGGATTGTTCGAATTGGACATTTTTGTGTCTTGCCGTTGATCGGCAATGACTTGGAGATCGTACTTTGGGTTGGAGGTGGCTAGTGAACTAGGGGTCAAGGGAAAAATGGTCAGGAAGATTATCAGTCGCCCCGGCGACGGGGCGGAGGCAGATTAGGGTTTAAGGAATCTTTTGGGTTCGATGAGTTGTCGAGTTCATCGCGATGGAGGGGGTGGACCGGACTTGGTTAGAGAGGGTGGGTTTATGCGTGAGACTTCGGCGTATGGTAGGATGGTGTATCAGGGTCTCAGGTGACCTGAGACGGCGGCAAGGGGAAGTTTTCCGATGAGCAATGTTGATTTTATTGTGATGATTAGCTCGATTTCGAGCTGTTGAGAATTATTGATTTCTGGGTTGCCCAACGTCTCGCCGATGACGTCGCCGACATGAGGACGGTAGCGGAGCTGGTCAGAGGTGACTGGAGTGATTGTGCACATGCACAAGATGGTGGCGTATCTGGTATGGAAATGATCGTGATTAGCTTTGGGGAAGGAAGGGGTATTCGCGGGGTTTCTCTCGAGTTCGATAGGTAGTATTAAGTTTTAGGGTCGGAAAGGTTTGGTTTCTCTGGCTCGTGTTGCCAATCGAGTTTTACTGGGTTGGAGCTCGGGTTATTTCTATCTAACATATGGTTCTTAACATATAAAGGAAGATAATTAAACAAGTTTATTTTAAAAGCTAGTATAATTAAAGTTCTCAAGCCAATATGAAGATAATTGGTTAGTCAAATGATCGTATAATTTAATTTGTTTGATTTGATACATATATTTCCAAGTTGTTGTTTAAAGTAACTTGTTTTAATTATGAAATTAATCCCTAGAATGATTCTCAAATAAGAACAATAATGTAATTAAATATTTGATGATTATTTCAAAACTTTTCGTAAATAATTCCTTTCTATTATAAATGTTTCTTTAACCTTTAATTAAAGAAATGATTGTTAACTTATGTTGTTAAGTTAAACTTTAAGACAGTTTAAAACTTAATTTTTTATATATAAAATTAAGTATTAATTAAAGGATAAATGTTTAATTTATGAGATTTGAAATTTATAAAGGTTAAATACTTAGAAAAAGGTAATTAAGGATTAAATTACGTGGTATAATTTATTTAGGAATTAATTAATTTAGATAAGAAATCACAGTAGGGTTAATTACTGTAATGATTAATTAAATATGGTTAATGGAAGTGATTAAATAAGGACCGTTAATTAATGTAATTAATGAAATAATTAATTAAAAGTTAATTACTGAAAATGATGAAGGTTAATGGTAATTACTTAATAAAGTAATTAATTACTTGAGTAATTAATTAAGTTAATGTGATTAATTTGAATCAATAAATTGAGTTTAATTAAAGAGGATTTCTTAATAACGGGTTAAGTATAATTGCTTAATATAATCAATAAAATGTAATTACTTAGCGAAGTAATTAATGATTAATTACTGGATGTAATTAATTATAAAGTGAATTACATAATGGATGGTAACTAAAGGATAATTACTCAAGGGAAGTAATTAAGTGATAATTACTCGGTGTAATTAAGGATTTATTAAGTAATCTAGAGGATAAATAATTAATGTGGGTAATTAAGAATAATTAATGAATGGATGGGTTAATCAAGACTGATTAATGAATGTGGTAAATTTATCAAAGGCTAATTTCTAAATGTAATTAGAGAATATAATTAGGGAATGAATAATTAATGGTTTGTAATTAATTTTTGTTAAGTAAGCAAGATTAAAAGAAATTTAAGTATTTAATTTGATTTAATTAGGAATGGGTGACCAATAAATCTTGCTTATGAATGATTGATTGATATTTCTGATATGAAATGTTTGTGATATGAAATGGTTGTCTTGAACAGTGATTATGTGGTTATCTGACGGTGATAAATTGCTGTGTAAAAGTGGCCTCTTGTGATTAGAGATTAAATTGGGTTGCACCTGAATAGTGTGGGTTAAGTTGGTATGGAATTCGAAGAGACCGGAATCGGGTATTAGTAAATACCCGAAACCACTTCGATTTGTAATCTATAAAAAACTCTATTCAGTTTTGATATGTGAAATCAATATACTGGAATGACATGATTTAAGTGAACTGGACCATTTAATCTAAGTTTGGTACATAGAAATGGATGTGTGGAATAAGTGATGTCTATAATAACTTGTGAAGTTTGAAATTGATACAAGTTACCCGGGTTTTCCTTTAAACTTAGCATTTCAATTATATGAGTTTACTCACGCTGTTTTCCAGCCTGACCCGGGTGTTACTTTGGTGTAATGCTCGAGCTAGACCGAGTATTACAGATTTTCAGGTAAGGACGTTCTGGAGCTCAGGAGGCGAGCTAGATGGCAAAAACGTATGAGGAGTTTCGTTGTATTTATCTGGAACAAGTTAATTTTAACTGTCTGGTATTTGTGAAATGATGTAACTCTGATATATAAAGATATAAGTGTAATGATATAGTTCTTCTTGTAAAACTATTATTTATGTGATATTATATTTTATCCGCTGCGAATGTGAGATTGTGTGTTTCTTTTCTGTTCTTCTTCTATCTCTTTCTTCTTTCTTTTTCTTCTTTTCTTAACTATCTGGAAATTTCGGGATCGAAATTTTCGGGTGGTTACAGCTGTTGGGGCCATAGCCACGATGAGAAAAGAGACAGACCAACTAGAATATTTGTATTGTAGGTCTAACGAAGCAGTCCTTCACAAGTATAGAAAATCTCCGACTGAATTCCGTACAATGTAGACTTTGCTGGCGGGCTTAAGATAGTAGACAGAATGATTACATTGTCCTCAACGTATGCACTGGGTGGTACATTGTGGATGTCCGAGCACTGGCATAGACTAGTGCGGACGCGATTTACGTTTTCGTAGTAAGTAGTGGATCACTATATTGTAGGACTTACGAAGCAGTCCTTTACAGATATAGTTATGGAACACTCTCGAAGAAAGACGATAGAGCCCTTTTAGATGAGGACACGGAAGGTTCCATGGGTGGTACCTAGGACCAATATGGTCATTGGGCATATAGCTACATATATGTATATATTAGTTATTAGGTTTTAATCTACTATGGAGTATATGGGCACGGTTCACGAACAAAGGCGAGAGTATTGTAACCTAATGGACCTAATATAAGAGTAAATAGAAATAAAAAGATATATGTTGAATTAAACTTAGAAGTATATAATTTATTCATTCATCAGAACTTTTATTCTGACGCCTCCTCATAACATCCTACAGGTTATGTAGATGGCAAAGACTTCTCAGCTTTATGACACTTGCTTAGAAAGTGTTATTATTTGGGTGAGTGTTTACTTACTATTATATTTTAGTCAATCCCGTTGTAAGATAAATTATTGATCTCTGATGTATTTGTCTTTGCCTATTTGAAAGATAGCAGATACCCAACTCGGGCTGCAGTGGGCTTGGGTTTTAGTATTTTTGTGAAATTTTCAAACTACTGGAATTCGGGTTGTTAGATTTGGCATTAGAGCCTAGGTTTTGGATTCCTAGGTAGATGTGAGTGAATATATTTGTATTTTTGAATAAAATATAAATATATTATGTACTAAAATCGAAATAGCTCCTAACCATAGATTTTAACATATGGAAAGTTTTTAGAAGTATATTTATGCATGGTTTGCTAGTTGGGTTTGGGATGACCTAAGTATGTAAAGCCCCATGTTATTACCGAATTATAGCATACAAATAAACCATGTTTTGAGAGAAGATTGGTATCGATAAGTTATAGAAAGTGGAGAAGCTCCCTAGGGAGAGTGTTTTCATTTTAAAAGAAATAAGAGGTTTTAGTAAGAAGAAAATCCACTTTATGTCTAGCCCAATAAAATGAAACTTTTGAAATTGAAAAGTTGAAAAATATAATTGTTAATATATTTGAGGAAGTAAATATTGGGTTTTTGAAAAAAAAGTGGTATGAAATTTAAATTGGTTTTATATGATGTAAATTTTGTTAAAAGTGAAATTATTTTTGAAGAATTATAGAGCATGTATAGCTCGCTAGTTTCTTGTAGGTGAACAAAGATTTAAATATAAAAACCTAGAGTGTGTTAAGTATCGAAAACATAGGTTATAAAAAGGATTACTTTTCTAGCTTTTAAATCAACTAAAAATGAGACCTTTGCTTCATTTAAAATTACAGATAATCATCCATTTTCTTTTATTGAAATAGACAACGCAAACTACGGGGAATAACATTTGTACTTTACACATCCCTTTCATTTTTGGTATATTCCTTACTATTTCAAATGGTGCACTTTTTATACATTTGTGGAATTGGATAATTTATGAAAATTACAGAGAAAGAGATACAACTAAATTGTATCCCGCTCCCAATAAATTAAAACATCTAAATTCACATCCCAAGTCAAATTTGGGCAAACTAAACTAATACCAACATTTTACAACCCAACTGTAAATTTGAAATAAACTTTACAACTTTATCAATATTCAGCTTTAACAAATTTAGGGACTAATTTCTAAATTTTCAGATTATGCTATAGATATCATTCATATTCCAATTACATATCTTATAGAATATGTAGGTGATATTCTTATACGTTCGCTTCAGGCCTACAACTCATTAGATGTTATATAGGCATAGTAAATAAATAAAATTCAACGGTATAAATTTCAATGTTATAAATAAATTATATAATTTCCCACTCACCTTTCAAGCTTTCTAAATCTCCAAGTCTGAATTCATCCCTTTAACTTGACTTCTTTTCCTTCCCTTCAAAAATAATATGATATAAATTTATATATACCATTAGAATTACAGATCTGAGAAGATATTTGAGATTAAGAGGAATGTATAGTTTAATTATGAAATTTACCTTTTTCTGCAGTATCGATTCGCTTCTCCTCTTCAATTTTCTGCCTTTCTCCCATTATATATACATATAATATAATATTTTATAATTTTAATAGAAATAGCAGAGAAAGAAAATGGTAGTGCTTTGCTGTTTTGATCAAAAAATATAAGAAGAGAAGTGAGGGGTTAAACATGTATTTATAGGCACTCGAATCAATTGTATTTGTTATATTTTTAAAATAAAAAAATCTGAGCCGTTCATCCAAGGTTTAAATCTAGCCGCTACCTTCATCACATGTAGGCCGCTCCCTATAAGCATTTGATTGCTAGCAATCGACTGCCCAAGTAAGGGGTCGATTGGTGGGGTCCACGCTATTAATATTTTTGATTTCCTTTTTCTCATTTTAAATTATTTTCGCTTTGAATATTTCAAACACTAATAGTTTCTTCATTTGAGCTCCGATTGCAAAACTCCAAATATGAAAGTTGCTCAGAAAACCCCCACAAACACAATAGTGCTAGTTTCGTGGTCGAATTCTGAAATTTTCTCAAATTCCTTTTTTTAGTCTTATTGATTATATATTATTTACCATTAGTTTTGCGGGGTGTTACAAAGACAACTACTACTCTTTCCATCAAGGCACCAAAGCGTCCAAGCCGACCTAGGTTTAGAACTACAAGACCAAGATAAAGAAGAAATCCTCCATCCCCAACTGGCCTATTAGCGTAACAACGATGGTCAATCACCATTGGAGCCATGGCCAGCACGCACAAGCCCAAGCCAAGCCAAGATCTGCCTCGAGAGGGAGGTTCCATATGATTGTTTGAAATACTATCAACAAGTGGCAGTCCGGCATCGAGAAAGCTTTCTCATTTCTTAAGATGCCAAACAAGTTTGATGAAAGGACATACACACAAAGAAGTTTGGAAAGGAGATATATAATGAAGCTAATTGCTTATTATCAATGAAGAAGTGCAAAAGATTCATAGGCTATGAAGAATTTTCGTTTGGAATGATTTTGCGAGTACAAAAAGATAAGAAGGGGTATTTATATACCCACGCCTTAAATCGTGTGCATTGTTTCGAAAGGAAAAAAGAATCACAACCATTAAGAAGAGATTGAGATGATGCCAACTTATGCATATAGGAGATGCAACACAGCTCTGCAACATTTGGAAAAACGAACCGTCACAACCAATAGCACGAAGCCACATGGAAAGCACATTAAATCTTTGTAGGGCCATCAATTGGTAGGATTTTCATCATTTGACAAGGCTATACCCGCTCGCGGATATGGACTTGGGAGAAAAATGTTGCTCAATTTTTTCGCAAGTAATTAGTAGGTCAGTTTAAAGTAGTCTAACCTAGTCAAAACCTGCTCAACTACTTTACAACTAGTCGGCATAAGCCAACCCAAGTCCATGATGGTCTCAAACCATCCCTTATATCCAGCAAGGCACCATGATGAGGCATGATCGCCTCGTCTTTAAGTGCCTATCACATGTAAGAAAGGTTTGGGTCTGACCCATCATCATGACTATCGACTTTCCTACGTCAATCTACTTCCAGCACAATTCCAGGTCAGCATGTTAGCCCGACGTCACTCTAATTGATGGCGAGCACCTCTGTAAAGACCCAAAATTTTGAAGGCTTTATATTTAAATATCGGAATTATTTAAATAATTGAATCTTGGATTTAATGAAATAAATTGACTTAATAAGCTTATTTAAATTCTTTTTAAATAATATGTGAAATTATCATTTTGTTGGACAGTCTTGGATTTTGATGAAATCAGTGTTGTTTAATCCGGAATAATGAGTTGTTGTAGGCCGATGAGTTTCGTGACGATGGAATGTGAGGTATGGTTGTATGAGCTCGATTAATTAAGAGGATTAAAATATAATATATATTTTCCTATATAAGAACCTCAACACTTAAATCCTCTTCATTTTTCCTTCTCAAAATCAGCTGACACCATTTTCTCCATTTAATTAATTAAATCCAAAGCCTAAGGCCATAATATTCAACGATTTCGGATTTGTTGAAATCATGTGAGTGTGTGCTTCAAATCTATGTAAGGTTTGTAGGGTGTGGTGACTGTTAGTGATGTTCGAGTTTTAATGGCCAAACTAAGGTTGAGGCAGGGAGGTGATGAAGGAGGATTTAGGTGAATTGGAAGAATTGGTTGGTTTCTCTTGGCGGCAAGCTTTTCTCGTACTGGGGTTGGGGCCATGATTTAATAGGGGATATCATAGAGGAAATAGATGGCACGGTTGAGCTCGTGTTGGTGAAAGGAGTGTTTTGGCAAAGGTCAGTGGTGCTTTGGTGTGGCAAGGCAAATCATGACATGGGGATGGTCGAATTAGGGCAACGATCAGAATTTTGAAGAGTTGATCTAGCTTCAGGTAGTTGCATAAGGGAAATTGCTTTTGAGCAGAGCGATGTGATGGCACTGTCCCTTCATCGAACGTTGGATTAGATAGGGAGATTGGGGAAAGGAGCGTGCACGGCTTAGGTGTGTATCATCTTGCATGTATAGGAAGTATATTAAGAAGGGCGAAGATGGATTTGGTGGGCAAGTGAAGGGATTAGTGATTAAAGTAAATTAATTAATTAAGTTTTAATCTCAATTTCTTATGAAATCGATAACTTATGCATAGAAGGTCCAATCCAGACGTCATTTTAGCCATTGCACTCGTAGTTAGATTCTCTATGCCTTGGATTGGTTTAGGCTTGGGTGAGTGTAACGATCCGTTATTTCACAACTTCGAAATTAAGATATTTTATTAATTTTAAATTTAAAAAGGTTAAGAACTTAAGTAAGTATGTTGTAAATAAAGAATAAGGATGGAAAAATTATTTATCTTATACTTAATAATGGAAAAATAAAGATTTTGATTTTCATCACAAAATGGCCAAAAGTTAAGTTTTGTTAAAAATGAATAAATGCTTAAATAAATAGTTTTAAATATTTATTTGAAAGGTAAAATTATATCAAAATCACTTAATAATGATAATAGAAGTATGATAAAGGTTTGGAAAATACACCTATGATCGTTTTACAAAAATATTTTAACCTTGTTACATTTTGTCAAATGCAAGTCGTATTTCAATAAATTGATATTAGCACTAATGATATCGGGTTTTAACCAAATTAGACTTGTTTTTATTTATTAAATGTAATAGGAAGTTCATTTTCTAAGTTTGTTTACATAAACGAATGGTTAAAAGGAAACGTTAAATTTTGACTGTAAAATATATCAATAAAAACATTGTTTTTGACTAAAATAAGTTGTCGCTACATTGTTGCAACATGATATGTTGCCTAATACACATATATACATATGTACACATTTACAATGTACAAATACATATACATTTACCATATAAAACAAGAATTCATTTTGATTTAAATTAAGTTTAATAAATGATTCGACAATTTTAAATTTAAATAAAACTTTACAAACATCATCATATCATTTATATCATATCTCCTTAATGAAAGTTATGTGTTTACATGGAAACCATGCAAATTTATATCTCTAAATATTAGTAAGTAATAAAATAGTGGCATCTCTTATTAATAAACATATACACTTCTTATAACATCATTCCTAGCATTAAATGCACATCCTAATATGTTAACAAGTGTTATGCAAATCAAATCAAGAAAAAAGTCTTCTTTTTAAAACACAAAATTTAAGAGAAAAAAGTAATCATTCTATAAATACACATCACATTAATGTGCTATCATATCCTTCTGTAAATACATGTACTTAAGGGTTTAATCAAGGATTTAAAAATGGAAATAAAATACAAAAGTAGAGAAGGCTAAAATGGTCATTAGCCAAGGATGCTTCATGTATAAATAGAGGTCATAACCTTCACTTCCTCACAACAATTCACTTCCAATTTCTACCATTTTTTTCCACTTCCTTAAAGCTCTTCTTCTTTATTATCTTCCTCCACCTCCAACAACCCTCCATCCAAACCCACACCCGAACCCTACCATTACACACACCCCCCTACACGGTTAAGTACCTTTCCACCAACCCATATCCACCCCCCTAGCCTCACACCCAAGCCGTACCCTCCTCCCTAGGCCACACACCTCCCTAACCGAGCATACACCCCCTCTCAAAGCTCCCACACCCAAAAAAAGAAGGAAAATAAACAAAGGCAATAGTTCGTGACATTTGCAGAGGAGCACGCTAGCTCATAGAAAAGTTTGATGGAGTGGAAATGAAGGCGAGAAATGCTTTTTAAATCATTTTTTTTATGTTATAATAATAATGATTATCCCGTTTATACATTATGTTAATTGCCACCATTGATAATATGGACATTTGGTTGAAATGAATGTTTGAACTCGTTGGTTGGATAGTTGAGTTGTGATAATATACTTAATAAATGTTAATCACTATGCTATGGAAATGGATGTTATGTTATTGATGAATATTGAAAGAGATTGTGCTCATTTTTGATTAAGTAATCCCCTTTGTTATAAGTGACCAATTTTATAAATATGGTATATGTTGGAATTATTAAGCCTATATTTGAATAGTGAAATTGAAATTGGTTTTGAATTGAAATTGGTTTTGAAATTGAAATCGAAATTAAAGTCGAAATCGAAATTAGATTTGAAATTGGGTTTGAAATTGATTCTAATTTAAGATTAGAATTGATTTTAGTTTAAGATTCATAAGCAGCCACATAATATATTCACCAAAATAAATAATATTCATACGACCTTGGTTGAATGACAGAAATTCGTCTGGAATGAGTTTTGGCCAATTTACTTCAACTTCTCCCCAAATAGCACATAATGCTTTATAGTTGTTTGGATAGACAAGCACATACGAGCCAGTACGAGGTAAAATTGTGTGCATTAAAGCTCTATGCATTATTCTGGCAGTAGGTCGTAATGCAATAGACTTAATCTCGGTCATGTCATCTTCTAGGAATCGACGACTAACTTCATCTCTCTCGCTTACGACAACATTTAATTCTTGTAACTCAACACCTCTTGTCAGAGTATGAAGAATATGACCAATTCTAATTAAAGAGAGAAACACTTGTTGCCCATATACCTTCAAACGCAATTGTCACGATTGCGTGGGTTTTGATGGCCTAAATTCAAGTTCGCATAGAAAAGTTTAACCAATGTATGATTTATCTTGATATTATTTTGATTATGATCTAGAAGTGATTTTAGATGGCTTCTTTTTGCTAATTCTTGAATCCTCTACGACATAAAATCAGGAAAGACAACAAAGGAACCTTCAAAGAATCGAGCTTCTTTCATCTTATTCCATCTTTGAACTGCAGTTGCATCGTATAGCCATTGAGCGATTTGCGAATCAATTGGCTCGGAGAAAGAAGAAGCATGCCTAGATCTCTTTGTTTGATGAGGGGCCATTTGAATTTATCAAAGAATTGAATAAATTTGGAAAAATTTGAGAACTAGGTTTTTGGAATTCTATAAAATGGAGGTAAAAGTAAAAAGTAAAAGAGGAAGTAGAGGGTTTTAGAGTTAAGAAATAGGTAAAAAAAAGTGTAAAGGTACGTTTCAGATGTGAATTCGGTCGACTGAACGATTATGGTCAGTCGACTGAACGATTTTGGTCAGTCGACTGAATCACCATCCCGAGAGTTCTATTCCAGAATTAGTCGACTGGTCTAGTCGACTGAATAAACAAATATGCTATCTGTTTTGTCATTCAGTCGACTGGTTGCATTCGATCAGTCGATTGAATAGTGTATGAGAACATACAGTATGCAGTTTCAGTCGACTGATCGAATTTTTTCAGCCGACTGAATGACAGTCATATTTGAAACACAAACAAGTAATATATTATATATATAAACAAAATGTATACAATATAAGATTAAAGAACAATTGTAAAAAATAGACAAAAAATGAAATTATTTGGAAGAGGAAGTTGATGGAGACTTGGAGTTTGTCGGTTCATCCTTTGTCTTCTCTACATATGGTTGTAGTGGTGACCAACGGTTTCCACGTTCCCATGAGTTTGGAGAGACGGGCAGAGGTTGAGGTGACCTATCCTATGGATTTCGAGTTGACAATAGTGTAGGTTGATGAGCCGAAGAGGAAGATGAACCGCAGAACTTCCATCCAATCTGCTCAAGAAAACTCGGACGTCTAGAATTCATTTTCTGTTCATAATATATTTCGCGCAAGTGCTATCGATTCCCTCTGGTAATGATGAAGATCATCAATTTTTTGTTTGGTTTGAGGAGAACCAAAAAACAGGTACCGTCTAGCTTTCTTTTTCTCGGGTGTATGACCCGTTCGATAACTTGATGGTCTTGCATGTTCATGGATAGGAGTAGGTGTAGGTAGATTTGACGATGCAGATGATGGAGTTTAAAAGTTGATAGATGAGTAGCATGATCCATCTGATGAATTATGTGATGGAGACATTTTGATTTTGAAAGAAAGTTTTTAGAAGTTTATGTAGTGGAGAAAGAAACAAATGTGTTTGAGATATAAATTTCTTTTGATGGAGAAAGGAGAGAAAAGAACTGAATTATATAGGAGGCAATGTAGTTAAAAAATGATGGTTGAACGTGCGGATTGAAAAAGTGAGGAAGAGAACGAACCAAAAAGTTTGTGGCTGAAATTTTATCTTTAAAAAAGAGAAAATATAAAGAAACAGATGTATAAGGTGTAGATGTGAAATATTGAATGGCCAGGCGGTAAAGGCATAGACTTATCAAACCCGAGGTGTAGAGTTCAAATACCAAATTTCTATTTTATTTTATTTTAAATTAATTAGTAATTTTTATAATTCTGTTAAAGAAATTATACCTAGTTCTCTTCTTAATCTTATAAAACAATTTTCATTGAGAGGTTTAGTGGAAATTTCAGCTAATTGATTTTCAGAATTTACAAATTCTAAATTTATTATATCATTTTCAATATTATCACGAAGAAAATGATGACGAATGTCAATTTGTTTAGTTCATGAGTAATTCTTGCCATTTTCATCTTTTTCAAGATGTATAGTTGTACTCATAGGAGTTGGTTTGGCAGACGTGTTTTCCATACTGAATCGTTTAATTAGATTATTACAATACTTTTCTTGATTAATAAAAATGCCATTTTGCATTTGTTTGATTTGTAATCCGAGAAAATATGATAGTTCTCTCATATGTGACATTTCAAATTCATTTGTCATGATAGTCGAAAATTCCTGACATAATTTTTCATTTGCTGAACCAAAAATAATATCATCAACATATATTCGAAGAATTAAAATATCTTGTTTAGTTTTCTTAATAAATAATGTTTGATCAACTTTCCCAATCTCAAAACCAGATTCCAATAAATAGCTTTTAAGTAGGTCATACCAAGCACGAGGTGCTTGTTTTAAACCATATAAAAAGCTTTCTTAAGTTTATAAACGTGATCTGGAAATTTCTCATGAGTAAACAGAGGAGGTTGTTCAAAATAAACATTTTCTTTTATAAAACCATTTAAAAAAGCACTTTTAACATCCATTTGATATAATTTAAAGTTATGAAAACATGCAAAAGCCTGTAGAATATGTATAGCTTCTAGTCTTGCAACTGGAGCAAACGTTTCTTCATAGTCTATTCCCTCTTCTTGACTATAACCTTGTGCTACTAACCTAGCTTTATTTCTAGTAATGTTACCTTGTTCATCAGCTTTTTTTGTGTCGATGACTGATTGATCACTTGGCCTAGGAACTAATTCCCAAACTTCGTTTCTTTCAAATTGATTTAGTTCTTCTTGCATAGCTATAATCCAATAATCATCAGTTGAGGCTTCCTTAATATTTTTAGGTTCTATATTAGAGAGAAAAGCTATGTGGACCATTTGATTTTATTGATGTCTTGTTCTTACATTTGAATTTACTTCTCCAATTATTTTTTGAACATGGTGATCTCTTCGAACTCTTGGAGAAGATCTTACTATATTATCATTATTAATAGTATTTACATTTTCTAAAGAAACATCAGAATTATTATTTTGAAGAATAATATCATCATCTTCTGAATTATTTGTCAGAATTATATTTGTATTATTTTCCAAATTTGTAAATTTAGAAGAAGTTTTTACATTTTCATCGAATGAAACACGAAGTGTTTCTTCGATTATTTTTGTTCTTGTATTAAAAACTCGTTAAGCCTTGCTTCTTTCCGAATATCCTACGAATATACCTTCATCCGATTTTGGATCAAATTTTCCAAGCTGATCTTTAGTGTTAAGTATGAAACATTTTGAACCAAAAACTTTCAAATTTGAAATATTTGGTTTTCTACTATTTAAAAGTTCATAAGGAGTATGTTTTGTTAATGGTCGAATAGAAACACGATTCAAAACATAGCAAGCAGTTGCAACAGCTTCAGCCCAGAAATGCTTAGGTAAAGTGCTTCCATTTAATAAAGTTTGTGCACATTCTTGTAATGTTCTGTTTTTCCTTTCTACAATTCCATTTTGTTGTGGTGTTCTAGAAAAGGAGAAATTATGATTAATTCCTTTCTTGTTACAAAAATATTTGAAAGCTTCATTTTCAAATTCACCTCCGTGATCACTTCTAATGTTTTTAACTTTAAAATTCTTTATATTTTGAATTCTTTTAAGAAAAAATAAAATTTTCAAATGTAACTTTTATGTTTCATAAAAATGGTCCATGTATATCTTGAAAAATCATCTACAATAACAAACACTTATCTATTGTGATTAATAGATTGAACTTGAGCAGGTCCGAAAAGGTTCATGTGTAATAATTCAAGTGGTTGTGTTGTAGATATGATTTTCTTAAATTTAAAAGAAGACTTTGTTAATATTCCTAACTGACATGCATCACAGATATTATAAATTTTGAATCTCATATCAGGTAGTCCTTTAACAAGTTTATTTTTAGCTAATTTATTAATAGTATTGATGTTTATGTGACAAAATCTTTTGTGCCATAGCCAAGAATCATTTTCTGTAGCTACTAAACACATATTTGTGTTGTAATTTATATTCATATTTAAATTATAGATATTATTATCTCTTATACCTTCAAAAATTAAATTTTTATTTTTATCAGAAATATTACATTTATTTTCTGAAAATGATATATTAAAACTTTTATCACATAACTGACTTATACTCAATAAATTAAAGTTTTTAACTAATAGAACATCAGTAATGAGAGGTGAGTTAGAGATACCATTATTGCTCACATCGTCGTTGCCGATGACATAACCTTTCGAATTATCTCCAAAAGTGACTGATCCTCCATTTGAGTAGACTATGTTTGTTAACATGTCTTTATCACCAGTCATGTGTTTCGAGCAACCACTGTCTAGAATCCATTTTCTTCTCTTTTTAAGTGGTACCTGCAAAAAATAAAGAATACGATGGTCTTAGGAAACAAAACCCAAGAAGGTTCAGAATTCCCTTTAAAAATATAATTCTTATTTTTATGAACAGTTTCCATTATTGTTTTGATATGTTTATTCCCGATCAAGTTATTATTTGTTTTAGCAATCCATATTTTAATAGTTTTAACATTTTTAGAAACTGTTTTCTTTAAATCTTGCTTAATTTTGTTTTTAAACTTATTTTTAAACTTATTTTTAAACTTTTCAAATTTCTTTGGTTTTTCAATTTTCTTATATCCTAAACCCATTTTATTTGAAGTTGACTGAGAATTTTCTATTATTTTAGAAAGATTTTCTCGCCCTTTATTAAAATTGAAAATATTTTTATTAATATCTTCTAGCTTGGTTTTAAGACTAGAATTTTCTAATCCTAAAACTTTAGTGCTAGATTTTAAATCATTTACTTCAACTGATAAAATATCATTTTTATTCTTCTAAACTTCTAATTCCTGAGTTATCATAGAAAGTTGAGAGGCTAAATTAGAATTAGATTCTTGAGATTTTTCAAGTTCTTCTTCGAGAATTTTCTTTTCATCTCTAAGCATACTAATTTCTAATTCAGATCTATTTAGTTTTTCTTGTAACTCCTTATTATGTTTCTTAGTCTGTTTTACAAAATCTACTAGTCCAGAATTAAGTTCAACTAAATTTTTAAAACTTAGCACACTACATCATCATTTGTAGCCATGAAGCACATTTGCTTACTCTGTGTCACTATCACTATCGCTTTCTGATGATAGAGAATCTGAATCATTCCATGTTATAGAAAATGCTTTCTTCTTGAAATTTTTCTTTTTGAATTTGATTTTCCATTTTTCTGGACAATCTTTCTTAATATGACCCTTCTTATGACATTCATAACATTCCATCACAGATGATGATGGTTTATTGCTATTATTATTGCTAGAATTAATTTTGTAACTCTTTCCCTTGTTATTCTTTTTGAATTTCAAAAACTTTTTGAAATTCTTAGCAATAAATGCCATATCCTCTTCATCTGAGTCAGAGTCATCATGTTCTGCTTGAAATGCTAGATTCTTCTTATCTTGTGCTTGAACTTTCTTTGCTTGCAAATTTACTTCATATGACATTAGATTTCCTATTAACTCTTCTTGTTTCATAGTTGAAAGATCGTTTGCTTCTTCAATAGCTAGGACCTTTCTTTCCCATTCATCCGTTAAAGAGTTTAAGATTTTTGATACTATATCGAAATCAGAGAATTTTTCTCCTAGTGCAACAGTGAATGATATATATCTTGAAATCTAGAATACATGTCATTTATATTCTCATTTGATTTCATTTTGAAATTTTGAAATTGATTTTTCAACATTGAAATTTTGCTTTGTTTGACTTTGTTAGTTCCTTCATGAGTTACTTTTAGAGTTCTCCATATCTCATAAGCATTTGTGCACATATTAGCTCTATTATACTCATTTTTATCTAATGCACAAAATAGCATATTCATTGCTATTGCATTTGTAGTAGCATCAGTTTTATGTGCAGTAGTCCAAGTTGAAAAATCTTCTGTTGTAGTAGTATATTCATTTTGAGCAATGTTCCAAGTTTCAAAACCATTAGATTGCATAAATATTCTCATTCTAGTTGACCAGTAATTATAATTCATGCCATTGAATAGTGGAGGTCGTGTAGTAGATTGATCTTCAATAAAATTAGTGTTAGTGACAGTGCTTGTGATATTGTTATTTTCCATATTAACTGATAACAAATTATCAAATAACTATGTTATGGTTATAGGATGACCTTGCTCTGATACCAAATGAAAGTGGCTACTGTGTGGTTCGAACTTCCCGTTCTACGTCCAGTCCCAGTCTTCCCTTTGGAATTTCTCACAATAACACTCTCTTAACCTGGAGGAATATGTATACAACACCTGAACAACCGAACATGATTTTTCCGCCTCTAACAACCGAAAGAGGACTTTACCCGCCTGAACAACCGAACGAGACTTCAATAGTTTCAATAGAATTGATTTGACACTATGTTTTATTAATAATACTAATTTGTCTTTGATAGTACAACCTTCCTATTTTGTTTCCTCAAGTATATATGTGTGTATAAAGATTTAGAAAGGAAAATATTGCTTTGAATCAAAGAATAAGTTGATTGATTCAGAGATTCAAGCAATATATGAAAGTTATGATCGCTTTTTAGAATACAGAGATAGTAGAAAGTAAGATCAGAAAGTAATCAGATTTTTTTTGATTTGTGAAGTGGATTTTGTGTGTTTACATAATAGTTAAAGAGGTACAACCGTTCATGAAGAGTTCTGATCAACAGAAGCAGCCATACCTCTTCATATTAGAACGTGACTCTTGGTAAAAGAAAGTGTCCGTTCAGAAAAAATAGCTATTGAAAGAAGTTAGTCGACTGACCCAAAACGATCGGGCAACTGAATATTCAAAGTTGTTTAAAAACAGACCGTTTCTGTGCACCTGTACAAGTTCAGTCGACTGGCCACATACGGTCAGTCGACTGACCTGACAGTCAAAGTACAATTTTCACATATTTTAAAAAGTTTAAAGTTTTAAAACAACTTAACTACTTGAGGATAGATTTTAACATTTCTAAGACTAAAAAACTTCAATAAATCAACATACTATACGCAGTTTTGTAGCCTTGTCTCCTTTTGTAGTTTGAACAACATAATTCCTTTTCTTTTTGTCACTTATCCATATAGTATAATTCATTGCTTTGTCATGAATCAAAAATATGTGATTCAACACATACAACCTTTCTTTTTAAACCTAAACTGTTTATACTTATTTTTCAACTATTTTGAAAACTGATTTCCATTTTACAACAATTTTTCATTTGTTTTACAAACTAATTACTATTTTATAACTATTTTGCAACTATTTAACTATTTTTTTAACTATTTTACAATTACTTAAATATTCTTCAGCTATTTTACAACTAATAACTATTTTACTGCTACTTATCTATTTTATACTTTTCAAGCTATTTTCTCAATCAAGTTGGTCAGAGTGCAAACTGTTTATAATTGAAGTGATAACCCAAATGGAAATTGAAGCAATTGTGAATAGGTGAATAGAATCAAAATGAAGATAAATACGTAGGATGTACATATATTATTCAATTCGCATAACAATTTGATCCAGATTCGAGCATAGAATTTTGAGATAGTATATCGATCCGAGTTGGAATTTTTCATTCGATTTTCGACGGCGAACCATGGATATGGATTTTCGATTGATTTTGGAAATTCTCTATCATAGTTATGGCTTTGCAAGGAGAATGACAGTTTCTGATCAAAAAAATCAAATCTGAGTACGCACTAGGAAGTCGGATGGACAATACTAGTTCGAAAGTGAAATTGTGTGATCGAGTGAGCGATTAGATTTGACGTTGCGTACGGATGATATATATATATATATATATCGTACGTGCTAGAATGAAATTGATATTGGAAATTTTTAAAGGAAAAGAAAAAATGATTTTGAAATGGAAAGTATATTTTGAAAAATATATTATGAATAAAAGTGGAAGTTTGGATATCACTATAATTAAAATTCATTTTATAAGAAGGTAGGAATGTGGCAAGTAAATTTATAAAAGAAATCAAACTTGAATATTTTATTTGGCATAATAAAGTTATATACATATGGTAACTACCCTTGTGAATTTTTAACTAGAAGATGTGGTCTTTGAAATTATTTGAAGTATAAAAGGAATTTATATAAGTATGAAGTGACCCAAAGATTTTTCAAGATTTTATATATCAATTTATACAAATGAATTTATGAGAATGATTTTGGGAAAAGGGTTTTGGAGCCTATGGATTTTGGAAGGCTTTTGATTTTTGGAAAAAAAAAATCAATTTTGGGAATTTGGAAAGCCAAGTTTGGAACTATCGATTTGAGATATTGATTTTGTGTAAAGGACATTTTTATGTGAATCATAAAGAGTATGATTTGAAAGATACTATATGTGTATAGCATAAAATGTTTTGAGATTGGCTTTGGAAAAGAAGTGCTCCCATGAAATGAACTTCTTAGGAGATCCAAGGGGTGGTTCTGCCTTGAGCCCTAAGGGGATATCTAAAATGGATCTTGGGAGGAAGTCCAGACAAAATGAAGTTCTTGAGGATTTTCTGTGGGTAGCAAAAGTCGAGGGCGCTGATGCCTACAGAGATATTTGAGTTATGTTGTAACGACAGTGAAGCTCGATGTCACTACGATCTACTACGGACCATAGCGCAAGTCGTGTGGCAGTGAGTGCCAACGGTCTATGTTTGATTTCACTGGGAGGGCGACGTTACATCGGTAGACTACGATCTATGAAGACATAGCGAAAGTCGTGTGGCAGTGAGTGCCTATGGGCTACATTGGGACTCGACTAATGTAGTCTGCCATCTGTGTGGGGAAGTTTCATTTGGTAGTGAAATTCAAGGGTGCTGATGCCTACAGTTAAATGGGTTTTTGCCATGATGGTGACGTAAAACCTGGGTGTAGCTGCGATCTGTGGTGGGTTCCATGGTATAATCGAGGGGGGTAGGGTGCCTACTGTTTTCTATGGTTTTGTCGGGATGGCAAAGTAACCATCGGCCTGATTGCGACCATGGAGGGGGTGATGATTTCCAGAGCATTCTCACCAAAAATGTTTTCTATATTTTCAAAAATGTTTTCCAAGTATTTTCATTGGGTGTTGAAAACGGGTCTGCTAAGTACTTATAGATTTTCAGTCCTACGCCTGATCAACGTATAATCAAATTTCATTGAGAACAAGGATGGACTTGTTAAGATATCGAGTTATAAAAAGTATTTTTATAAAAGTTATTTTGGCAATAGTATGTAGATTTTAAAGTATTATAAAAAAATTAAATAAAAAGAGTTAAAAATGTTTAAAGGATAACTTAACTGATAAATAACAGTAGAATTAAAAATTCTGGCTTCAATCCTATTCGAGGACGAAAAGTTCTAAAGGGGGAGGAATGTGACAACCCGGATTTTTGGACATCTATTAATTGGATAATTAACTGATTTTAACTATTGAAACACTGATTTATAAGCTGAATAAACAATTCTGATAATAAAAATATATATCTGGATAAATATAAATTTGATAATTTCCTGATATAATTAATTAAATTGGCAGAATTTATCTTTTCAGAAACAAAAAAATTATGTTTATTTATGTATATATATAAAAAGATTTGTAAATAGAATTTGGATTTGAAATCCAAAAATAAATATTTAAAAATTAATCGGATTTAAAAACTCTATAGATAAATATTTATTAATATTAGATATAATAGTTTTAGTTGAAAAAGATTTAATAAAAAGTTTAAATACTTTCTTTTAAATTTATACATGACATGAATATAGTTAATATAAATAGAAAATGAACTAATTGAAAATATAATACAAAAATTATATAAAACATATTAAATAAATTTAATAACATGAGATAAGACATGTGTAACATTAATAACACATGTATTTAACAAGTGTAAACCATATAATAAGGAATTAAACAAGTGTAGCCTAATTGTGACATGAAAATACAAGTGTCCATTTTTAGTTTCTTTATTTTTTCAAAATAAAAATAAGAACAAGGCTATATATATATATATATATATATATATATATATATATATGCATACTTCTCCTCTTCTCATTTTCTTAGTTAATTCAAAACTAAAACCTAACAACTAAAACTCAAACCAGAAATAAAAGAAATTTTATACAAACTAAATCACACAACTACTTCAACCTGAAGCTTAAATCAAAATCAAAACTGATGAAATCAAAAGCAAACAATAAGCTCAAAACCTGAAGCAGTAGATTCAAGTTCAGTTGCAAATCAAAAGCATGCAAGTTCAATTCAGTTTTATCAAGTCTCAGTTTTTAAATTCAAGTAGTAGTTTAAAGATCAAAAGCACTTCCTGGTTTCTCAAAAGCTATGGCTTCTCTGTTTCCTTAAACATGTGAGTAAACTACCCATAACATCTCAAATCTATCTGTATCTTGATCTTTATGTAATGATCATTGAAGTTTGGATGTAGAAATTTGCTTACATGTATATGTATACATGAAAATGATGTATGCATGTTTAGAAACAAGAACATTTGCTCTGTTCTAGGTTTACGGTGTTTAAACCAAATTCAAAAACCAAAATCTCTTTACCCATTCTCTTATAGGCCATAATTTTTAAAAAAAATATGTTTTGATTAACATGATTTAAGTTTGAAAAAATATTTTTAAGTAAAATTAGTTAAAGCATTTTCTAGAAATTAGAAAATAGAGTAAAACTGAATACATGTTGGAAATTCAAGCATCATGGTTTCTTGTTTCAATTATGTCATCTTGCTCGTTTTCAAAAACAGTGATTTTTAAAAGTGGAATCATGATTTTTAAGTTTGTATTCATGGTGAAATTGCAAGATGGACGAGAATTAGTTTTTTGTCGAATTCTGTTGATCAATGAAGATATAATCCTCGGGATCGTGGCTGGAGGTAGCGGGGAGGTTGACGAACACGGCAAAAATGGTCTGAGGTTTTCCTGACCACCGTGGTGGCCGAACAAAGACGATTCAGGGCTTAATCCCTAGTTTTGATCAATGATAGATTTTGGGATGCTGCATCATCGTCGAGGCACCGAAGTCGATCAGTGCGGGGGGAAACGAAGCGTGGGTTCTAGACGGAGCTCTGGACGCGATTGCATGATTTCTGATGGCCGAAGGTGGCAGTTCAAGGCGATCTTGGGGGATCCAGTTTTGTTTCAGTAGTACCATGGCTGCTTAATTTTTATTTCCAGTTAGTTTAGAAGTTTTGGGTGGTCGTGATGCTCGAGCAGGTCAACGATGATCTATGGGTGGCAGAGGTGATGGTCGGAGATGCTTCGACCATGTGTTCACGTGCACAAAGTATCAAGTCTGGGCTTTGTTTGTTGATGGATTTGAAGATTGTGGTCTTAGGGAAAAGCTTGGGAAAAAGATACGTTGGCTTGGGTTTTTGATCGTGTCATTTGCGAGTGTTTTCTGGGAACATGTTTTAAGTTTTAAAATAAAACAGAAGGAAAAAAAGGGAGAGGAAGTTTTTCTCGGGAATGGTCTCGAGGGAAAGACGAGATGACTCGGGTTTTGTCTTGAGTACGTAATGTTGCAGTTTTCAAACTTTAAAACAAAAATCAACTTTAAAACATTTCTTAATCAATTCTTTTAAATAATTGTTTTATTTAAGTATGGATTAGTTGATGGTTTCAAAATAGATTATTTTAAAATTTATTAAATTATTTATTTATGTGACCGTTATTATAGTTACTTCTTTAAGTTATTTAAACAAATATAAAAATGTAATTAGAAAGATTAATTACAAAAGGTAAAATGTTTTTAATTAACTCAAAGGTCTTAAGCTAATTCATGTGTTAATGATAATTATTTTCAAAGGTTTAAATGTAAAAGTAATTAATTTGCGTAATGAAAAGTTTTCAAAGTAAATGTTAAAAAAAAGTAAATTGTTAACAAGTTTTTTAAAAACAAAGAAAAAAATTGGAAGCAAAATTTAGTTAACAAAGTTATTAAGCAAGTTGTTCAACAAAGTTTTCAAGCAAGTTCAAAGATTAAAATTCTTAAAGTTAAATGTTTTTTAAAATTGTTTTGGTATTGAATAATTAAATATTAAGTTAATTATTTAATTAAATCTCTAAGTATTTTTCAAAATCAAAGGATGTGATTAAGTAATTAATTAAGACACATGAATTATCTTAAAATTTATTAAGGTTATAAGTAATTGAAGGATAATTACACAATGAAATATTAAAGGATAATTAATTAATGTAAGTAATTAAAGGATCATTAATTAATATAAGTAACTAAAGGTTAATCATTTATGTGAATGATTAAATGATTAAAGAATAATTAATTAATTTCAGTAATTAATTAAATGGTTTAATTGGTGTTAATTAAGCAAGATTTAAAGGTAATTAATTTATCTTGTAATTTGGATGATAAATAAATCTTGCTTAAGGATGATTAAATTGTATCGAACGTTTGGATTAATGTCCCCAGTCTGATAATTTATGATATTCTGTGATATGATTTGTTTGGTTGAACAGGAGTAATGCGGATTATTTATTGGTGATGTATTGTTGTGTAAATGTGATATCATGTATTTAAATTTAAAATGTCTTCACTTAAACAACTTGGGTTAAGATGACATTGGATTCGAAGAGACCGGGGTCCAGTATCAGCAAATACCCGAATCCGCTTCGATTAGCAAATCTACAATAATTCTTTATAAATATGTTTTTAAAATCTAATAGGCTGGAATGGAATAATTTAAGTAACATGACCATTTAAACTAAGCAACACTTTTAAATATTGTTTGGTAATAAGTGATTGACTATAACCAGTTAAGAACTCGTAGTAAGGTACGAGTTACCCTGGTATTCAAATAAGTTATATAATTTAGAATTTCAGATTATATGGGTTTATTCACGCTGGTTTCCAGCCTGGCCCGGGTGTTACTTTATTGTAATGCTCGGGTCAGACCGAGTATTACAGATTTTCAGGTTAGGACGTTGTTGAGCTTAGGAGGCGAGCTGGATGGTAGGAATGTATGGAGTATATTCCGCTATGTATTGGAGTTGTATTATTTGTTTTCTGACACTAAGTTGTTACAACTGTCCAGTTTATGTATGAATGGTTGAACTATGATGTATTGTATGTAATTTGACAGACACAGCTTTTCTTTGTATAAATGCTATTATTTGATATTATATTTTGATCCGCTGCGAATGTGAGATTCTGTGTTTTCTTTCTGTTCTTTTTCTACATCTTTTCTTCTTTCCCCTAACAAATCTGAGATTTCCGGCGTTCGATTGCTTGACACTTCTATAGTGAACGTAATAGTGTCGAATCCTCGAGGTCGAAAGTTTCAAGTCATTATAAAATTTCAAATTCTTTTAATAATTAACTCCTTTGATAAAAATAACCCTATTAAATGCTTCCCAACAGCGGGTTGTTACAATAGCCCTAGAACGAAATTTTGATTTACCTACCGTAGAAATCAATAATTAGAAGCTTGAGAAATGAGATAAGTAACAATAAAAAAATAAAATGACAATCATATCCATACTACCTTTACCTATTTATGAAATCACTAAATTCGATAGTGGAAATAAGCGTTGCAAGCATCTGTAACGGAAATATTTGTAGAAATTTGTATCGGTAATATCCGCTACAAACTGAAATGAAAAAAGTGTTATAAAATGGTTTATTTATTGCAGCGTGTATTACAATTTCAACTTATTATCAACCGATACCATGTATAGAAATATTTAACATTATCAGTATTTACGGTAAAAAAATTTGTAGTATTTCTAGCAATTATAGACAAAAATTATTTATTGCAAATATTTTTTTGGCGGATATTTACCATTTTTAACTATTCATTTATTGTATACTTATGGAAACTATTTTCATTTATCATCAACCAAATTTATGTATATCTAATATTTGTCATTATCAATCTTTATAGCAAAATTTCACTTATATATCAAACATTTACTAACCAAAATCATGTATGTCAAACGATTGTCCAGTTATATGTGTAAACTGGAGTAATATTATTTCAGCCAAAATTGTACCTATCAAATATTTGCCATTATCAATATATATAGTAAAATTTCAATTGACCTTTTCTTCTTTGATTTCAGGATTTTCTTTTCGTATTGTTGCGTGTTCTTCATGGTAGGAATCGTTGGTTTCCATCTTTGAATATTGAACATCAGCAAATTATTGTCAAGGAAAAAATCATAGCATTTTAGCCTCAAGGACAGGCCTTTAGTATTTTTGCGTGAAGGACAACTTTCTTTAGGTATAAGTTTTTAGTTATTGATAGCAGTTTTTAGTTATTAATTTGTAGTTATCGGTAGCAATATTTAGGTATCAGTTTTTTGTTCGGTAGCAGTTTTGGAAGAATGTTTGTCCTTATGAATAATTTTGAAGTAATGTTTATCCTTCTGATTAATTTTTAGGAGAATGTTTGTTCTTGTGGCTAAAAATTGAGATCATGTCCTTAAGGTTAAAAATATACAAATTTTTGTGCTTTAAATTAATTCCCTCTATTGAACGTTGCCTTCTCCAAATTTGCAAATAACTTCTATATCTTTAGTCTTTGGAAATTAGGTTTTTATTTGAGTGAATTAGGGAAAATGACAAACTCCAAAAAAAATAGACTGAAGGACATCAAGTTTCATTTTTTGACCGAAGGACAAATGCTAGTTATAATGAGCATTATACTCAACTTTTACACTATTCAAAATGCTAGTTATATCTAGCATTATATTCGGTTTTATACTATACAAAATGTTAGTTATAACTAGCATTGTCCTTCTGCCTAGAAAACAAACTTGTTGCCCTTCGGTCTAATTTTTTTCTTCTTCTAAGTTCGTCCTTGTGCCTATTTTCCTGTTTTTATTTCAATTTCTTTTTCGATTGCGGATTGTTTTTTCGATTTACAATTTCTTGGACTTGTAGTTTGTAAATTAAATTTATGAATTAAGGTTTTTTTGACTAGCAGTTTCTTTGATGGCAAGTTGTAAGAGATTCTGAGTTTTTTTTTCCTCTTTCTAAAATCGCATAATGATGGATTGTGAATATGAAAATCATTTGTGAAGAATGAAAATTGTTATTCTGGTAATATTTTTTAAATAGTTTATAATCAAAGATCTATTTTATAAATTTTCACTGAAAAGGACTTGGGCTACCATCGTGGTTGATTATAAGGATATGGGTTAAAAAATTTCTAATAATAATTTACACCATGCATCTCAATAACTTGGTGCGAAAGCGCTAGTTTTTCCTGCATATAACGACCCGAATATGAAACCCATTATCAAAATTCAATGTCAAAACTTTTGAACTATCAGTCAAAACCCTTGGGCATACATCTGTCATATTCTTTTATTTGGCAACTTCATCTTCTGCCTCGTTAAACCTAACAAAATCACTATACTACTTTTTGATAAAATTGGGGTAGTTTGTCAAAAATGGAAGGAAACATGTAGCTCAGAAACAGCGGATAAAGAAACTCGAATTCTATGGGAGGTAAAATCTAACGTAATGTTGATATTCCCTTTTTTGTACGTATTTAATGCATATAATTTTTTTATGTAGTTGAGTGATTATTATTGCATACGTCTTATCGAATTTTTATTTTATCATCTTAGTTTTGAAAGTTACATGATGGATTTATCAAACTGACTAGAGGAGAATTTCTCTACGACTTACGTAGAATAATTATTTGACCGGAGCCTTTTTGCTCTTCCTAATGGTTTAAAATTTCTTATTTTTTCAATTGTTAATCTTCTTTCCATTGAGATTATGTGTAAATATGGTGAAAAATAGACGGTCGAAGTTCGATTTAAAGGTTACTTTTGTTTTCTACCCCAATTGCTGAATATAGAAAAATTGGGGATTGTTACTACACTTCACTTTTGATATGAGAAGTCAATTTTCTTTAAACAAAATTTTAATACCATGGGTACTAACAAATGTCTAAATCTAAAGTATTTTAGCCTCTGAGACACCCTCTTAAAAATTTAGTTATAAGGACACGACGGATAAAAATGATACTATACAATAGCATTATATGAAATTATTATGCAAAAAGAAAACTATCAGGTACAAAATGGTACTAAGTTGTATCATTTGAAAAAAAATGCTATTATAAGGTAAGATCAATCATTATATGATAAAATTGAACATAAATTTATATCCTTCTTTTAATTGATAAAATTTTTCATTCTCACTAAAAAAATTGACGAATTTTATCCTTCGTACTATTTTTCTGAATAAAAATAGACCTCTCATAAAATTATAATTTAAACTGTCCAATTTGCCCCTTTTTACTTTAATTTCTTTAATCTTCATTAATCTCCTTTAATCTTAAATCCAAATCAATAGTCAATGGAGAAGTCAAACTCATCTGCAGATGAGATTTCAAAACGAGAAAGAAACAAGGTTAATTCAGAACTTCCATAACATGGATTTTGTTCAATAAAACAATCAGATAATTATTTTTGAAATTTTTAAGGTTTCGTAGGTAGGGTTTAACATGTTTGTCGATCAGAAAAATCAATGTATAGCCAATGTTTGAAATAAAGTTCGGGAGGGGACGACCGAAATAAATAATTTAATTCGACGGCCCTCTGTCATTTAACCTTTTCTTTTATTTTGACAGTCTAGTGTCGATTTTTTGGTTTTAGTCCGGTATATACCCATCGAGTTTCATACTTTTTTAAATTAAAATTGAATCTGTATTTAGTTTTTCCTTATATTTTTTTGTTCTCATCATTTGTTTATTTATTTTTATAAAAGCAGGGAGGAGGAAAGAGTTAATTTGGTTGTTTACTTTTTACCATAGAGTTTTTTAACCAAGGACAAAAGAGGAAAAAATGCTAAATTTAATTAAAGGCTTGTACCTCTCATATCAATTTTATTAAACATGGAGTACTCATATAATTTTGATCCCCTAGTATCCGAAAATGGAGTGGCGGTAACAATACTCAAAATTTATTTGTTTCAATTTTTTATTTTTTTAATTAACACCTTAATAAAAAATTCTTCTCAACTCATATACAAATCGAACTAAATGTTGAGTTTCGACATTCCCACGTTCCGTACGCGTACGCTTCAGCTTGTGTGGATTTGCTAACGATCGAAGTCTCCCATGCCAATATCCCTTCATCACATTCCATCGGACATATAATCTGCTCTTGACAACACATTGCAACAAAAGAAATCACCAATTTTACGTACCATCAATCTCATATATATACACCATGATTGTTCCAAATATCCTGCGATGTTGGACTTTTAAACCATCCAATCCACCACCAACTCCATTTACAATATGAGTCACATCTAACACTAAACAAACTGGATAATGTAAATAAAAATATCTTGAACATCCATAACACCAACAACAAAGTCATACATAAAAAAATATTTATCATGTAATATAATTATATATTTTCGTTATCACTAGTGCTAATTAGAGGAATTTAACAATTTGATCTGGCATATTTTTGTGACTGAGCCATAAATAGCCATAAGAATATGTTTTATGCGCACAATTGAGGTTCCACCTTTCATTAAACTTTGTCTCTAATCTTACTGAAGAATCTTTCAGATATTCCTTTATGTTCTTGGCGGTCTACTTGTTAGAATGAAAGATCAGTAGTTACAGTGTATTTCTATTACTATTAGCAATTGGGCTTTGGGCTACTGTAATTAGGCCCACTAATCTACTGTGTATTGTATATAAATTAGACACCTCATGTAACTCTGATCATTCTGAAAACAATACAATTTCTTACTGCTATTCATTCTATTCAATCTCTATATCAAATCTCTCATAACAATCAAACTCATAGCAAAATCTATCATGGGATCAGAGCTAAAAACTGTCAAACGATAGTAATTTCTTCTTCTTTTGAAAAGATTCTCAACAGAGATTGTGCCTCTTCATCACCGAGCCATCCAAGGAGGTGTCAGTCAATTTGTCATCATTCACCATCCTGGTTGCTCTCAGATCAGCCTTCTCATCATCTGAGAATAAAGTATATCAGTTTCAGTAGCGAGATCTCACTGCTAACAGTGCCTCGCCAAAGTTCTTGAAATCAAGAAACTTAGCTGCACTATTTGGTTACCGATATCAGATCTCAACTTCACTTCCATCATTGACCACCATGGCAGGAGATGATGAAACCGCATCATCAGCATCCAGTGGAATGAAAAATCAGGAAGGGTCAAGATCAAGAAACCAAGAATCATCGATTGCTTAAACAAATTCCTGCAAAATCATAAAGCCAAAGAACAACTTAGTCACAACAATACTAGATGAAAACAACTTTGTACTATGGAAGTATCAAGTCGAAACTAGTATAAGAGGATATGGCCTAGAAGATTTTCTCTATGGAACTGCAACAATACCAACAAGAATGACAAATACTGCCTTAAGTGAAATGATCATCATCAAAGAATTCATCAACTATCAAAGACAAGATAGTCTACTGGCCGCATGGCTGCTCTCCTCCATCAGTTCAGGTTTAATTTCTCAACTTGTTGGATGTAAATCATCATTTGAGATATGGTCTGCAGTGCAACATAATTTTAACACACAGTCAGCTGCAAGAATTATGTACTATAAGCGGCAACTGCAGAATCTCAAGAAAGAAAACATGTCAATGAGAGAATATCTAACCAAAGCAAAATCATACTTTGATATTCTTGACACAACAGGACATTAAGTGTGAGTGACTGAAAAAATACTAACTATTTTGAATGGTTTGGACAGTGAATATGAGTCTGTTGTAGCAATTGTTTCATCGCAACAAGATCTACCCAACATGCAATATGTCAATTCAATACCGTTAGCTCATGAAGGAAGAATTGAGCAAAGGAAAGAAAGCAATGCATAACTATCCCTCAATTATGCCTCTAATTCAAGAAATAGAAGTCAAGGAAAGAAACCAGAAAATCAAAATGCAGTTCAAGAAAATTTCAGTCACAGAAACAATGCAAATCAGAGAGGCGGAGGAAGAAATGGAAGATGGAACAACAATAGAACAAATGTCAAATCTGTGAAAAACCAGGGCATACAGCCAGGCAATGTTATTTCAGACTCAATGTTAACTACTATCCAAACCAACAAAACCAATTAAATCAGAGAAATCAAAATTCCAGTGTCAATGTAGCACACATTGATCAAAGATATGGCAGTAATTCAGAAAATTCAAGAAATCAAAATCTTAACTCAGAGAGATTTACCAGATCTGAAGAGATAGCAGAGGAGGAATGGTATCCAGATTCAGGTGCAACGAATCACCTCACAAACAATTTACAGAATCTCAACCTTGGCAACAAAGAATACATAGGTATGCATTCTATTCTTATGGGAAATGGTGAAGCTCTTAAAATCACACAACTTGGAACTAGCAGTGTTCCAGGTAAAAGACTACTTTACCTTAATAATCTACTGAGAGTACCACAGATTAAGAAAAATCTATTAAGTGTATCTCAATTCGCTAATGATAATAATGTGTATTTTGAGTTTCACCCCAAGTTCTGTCTAGTTAAGGATCTAACAAGTAAGGATATACTGTTACAGGGTAAACTGGACAAGGGATTATACAAATTCAATCTTGGGAATACAAGGAAGAACAACCTTAGAAATATGTATTATAATAGCACTGAGTCACATGTTATTAAGGAACAAGAAATATTTACTCAGTGGCATTATAAACTTGGACATCCCAATGTAAACACTGTAAAACAGGTTCTGTTAAGCAATAATATTTCTGTTGATGTTACTTTGCCATTCGTATGTACATATTTTCAATTAGGCAAAAGTCACAAACTGCCATTTGCAGATTCAACAACAGTCATTAGCAAACCACTGCAAGTGGTTGCAGCAGACTTGTGGGGACCAGCCCCTATTAGTTCAGACTATGGCTACAGGTACTATATCTCATTTATTGATTTATTTTCAAGATACACATGGATATACTTTTTAAAATCAAAATCAGATGCACAAAAGACTGTGATACAGTTTATAACTCAAGTGAAAAAACGATTATGCAATGAGGTAAAGATCATACAAACAGATGGTGGCAGTGAATATAAACCATTAAAACAATATTTTCAGAAGAAAGGCATTATTCACAGAACCACCTGTCCACACACATCAGAACAAAATGGTATAGCAGAAAGAAAACATAGGCATATAGTAGAAACTGGTTTAACATTACTAGCACAGCCTCATTGGCTATGAAGTTCAGGCCAGAAGCATTTAATACTGCTGTGTATTTAACTAATAGACTTCCTACTAAAATACTTAAGCATCTGATTCCCATAGAAGTGTTATTTGGAGTAAAACCCGACTATGAGAATCTGAAGACATTTGGATGTCTATGTTTTCCATGTCTCAGGCCATACAACAAGCATAAACTAAGTCTTATATCTACTCCATGCACTTTTCTAGGGTATGGAAACAATCAGAAAGGGTACAGATGCTTAAGCAGTGATGGTAGGATCTATGTTTCTAGACATGTAGCATTTAATGAGAATATCTTTCCATTTGCAGATAAGAATATACAGACAACAAAGAAAGTGTACAGCAAAAACAATTTTTCAATACCTTCAATACCCACCTTATCTGAATGAAATAGAACTGATGAAAGTGTGCAGAGAGATCAAGAATCACAACACACAGTACCCAACAGTGAAGCCAGAAGTGTGCAGAGAGATCAAGGATCACAACACACTGTACCCAGCGGGGGAGCCAGATTAGGTCATGATCCAACTGAATTCTCCAGCTCCTTCCACAATGCAAACCAAGAGGGTGATGTCAGTTCAGGTCAAGGAGAATCCTCCTCACCCATGTCTCAACATACTGATGAAGGCACACATATTCAAGAGCAACCAACTGAATCTGAAATTCCTGGACATCACATGATCACAAGGTCAAAAAGTGGAATATTCAAACCAAAAAATATAATGCTCATCTTGATACTACTGAACCAAGAAACCACAGTGAAGCAGTCACAAACACTAACTGGAAACAAGCCATGGATAATGAATATAATGCTCTTATCAGAAATAAAACATGGAGTCTAGTACCATTACCCAGCAACAAAAATATAGTGGGATGCAAGTGGACTTACAAAGTCAAGAGAAATCCAGATGGAAGTATTGCAAAATATAAAGCAAGGCCAAGGGGTTTAATCAACAGTATGGACTGGACTTCAATGAAACATTCTCACCAGTTGTCAAGCCGACTACAATAAGAATCATATTAACTATAACACTTCACAGAGGATGGAAAATCAGACAACTCGATGTAAACAATGCATTTCTTAATGGAGACTTAAAGGAGGATGTATACATGGAACAACCAGAGGGCTACAAAAAGAACAGCAATAGTATCCTAGTTTGCAAACTACACAAAGCAATTTATGGTTTAAGACAAGCTCCACGTGTGTGGAATGAAAAACTTAAATCAACACTAGTAGACCTGGGATTCATCTCAACAAGATCAGACAGCTCCTTATACATGCAATGCAAGGAGGGAAAGATAACATATATACTGGTTTATGTAGATGACATCATCATTACTGGTAATGATAATCAGAGAATAAATTAGATAGTCAAGCATCTTGATAAAACATTTTCTATAAAGGATCTAGGAGACTTACACTACTTCCTTGGTGTTGAAGTCATCAGAAAATCTGACACAGAAATTTTTCTGTGTCAGAAACGATACATACTGGATCTACTCAAACGAGCAAATATGGACCAGGCAAAGCAACTTCCAACCCCAATGACTAGCAACCTCAAACTATCTAAAGACAGTGGAGAGGCCATAACAAATGAAAGTCAATACAGGAGTATTGTAGGTGCACTACAATATATAGCAATAACCAGGCCAGATCTAAGTTACTGTGTAAACAAAGTTTGCCAGTTTATGCATAAGCCACTTAACCATCATTGGAAAGCAGTAAAGCGTATATTAAGATACCTGAAGGGAACAATGAATCATGGACTGCATCTCAACAACAAAAGGAGTTTAAACATACAAGCTTACAGTGATGCCGATTGGGCCTCCGATCCTGACGACAGGAGATCCACAACTGGGTTTTGCGTATACTTAGGAGACAATCCAATCTCATGGAGCTCGAAGAAACATGCCACAGTATCTCGTTCGAGCACCGAAGCTGAATACAGAGCAATTGCCAGCACCGCCACTGAAATCATCTAGATAGTATCTCTTCTCACTGAAATACAGATCTATCACTCAAATACTCCCACAGTTACTCCGATAATTTGGTGTGGCAATTTAAGCTCAATTTCTCTATCATCCAACCCAATCTTACACACTCGAACGAAGCATATCGAAGTTGATTTACATTTCGTTCGAGAAAAAGTACTAGAGGGAAAACTGAGGGTTAACCACGTACCAGCTCAATTTCAGAGAGCCGACATACTAACTAAGCCATTATCTACAAAGAATTTCACTCGGCTGAAGCATGAACTAAAAATCGAAGATGGCGGCGTAGAAATGAGAAGAGAGGAGGAAACCCTAGATAAAGTTGAAGGGGGGAGTTAGAATGAAAGATCAGTAGTTACCGTGTATTTCTATTACTATTATCAATTGGGTTTTGGGCTACTGTAATTAGGCCCACTAATCATATTGTGTATTGTATATAAATTAGACACCTCATGTAACTCTGATCATTCTGAAAACAATACAATTTCTTTTTGCTATTCATTCTATTCAATCTCTATATCAAATCTCTCATAACAATCAAACTCATAGCAAAATCTATCACTACTTCCTTGAAATATAATTTAGAAATGTCCTTTTCCATTCACGGTTCTTGGAGAAAACAGCCATGTCTTCAGGGTTCAAGTTGTCCTCATCTTATCATTTTTTTCGTGTTTCTCTTTGGTGCTGCAACCATGGATTAATATATAATGTAATACTTCTTATTATATGTTACTAAATGGAAAGCTGAAGGTGTTTGATATTAAACACGAAAATGATTAGGATCGTGACACATAAACACGTAAATAAACATTATAAGCTAGTAGTATAATCCATATTTTGATAGATCAAATTATATAGTTGTATCAAACCACCCTCGGAGATAGATGATGTCTGTTTTTAACCGTGCTATTTCAGTGGATGCACATACATACATGATTAAATACTTATAATTGATTTATTGCATATGGAAGTAGTTTGGAGTACCTCTGTAGAATATGTTGAACAAAAAATGATATTTAACTGTATTCATGTTTTTCAAGTATATGCTTTGTGTGTGTGTGTGTTAAACTATACATATTAATAAAGGTCGTACCTCGTTTTGCACCATGCACGTGATAGCACTAGTTAGCTGCCACTTACTGAAATTATGTTTTTTAGCAAGCTGCTTTACAAGCCTACCTATTAAAGACATATATGGCTAATGAGCATTGAGCATGTACAATTTTAGGTAAAATTTGTCATGTTAAATTTAGTTTGACATGTAAGCTAATACCATGTTGCCAACTTTAGTCATTTGCGAAATTATCTTTTTATATTACAAAACGGTGTATCTTCAGATCTTAGGTGAATTTTCTTGTTTTCCCAAAGTATTTTAAACAGGAAGTAAAATTTCAGAAGCCTCTACTGCCAAAAGCACTTTTGCAAGAATATTTTTGTGAGTTTAGCCAGGAAATGTGGCCATAATCTTTCATCAAAAATTTCCTCCTCATTTAACTAACTATATCCTATATTTAAATGCATATAGTATGATGTATAACACAATTTTATGTGATAATGATAATTTTATTCAATAATTTTGTTTTATTGAAATCGAAATTCATTGCTCTTTAAGTGATAACAGGAAAAGAGGTGGAAATTTGCAGGCGTTTCTAGTGAGTCAGCAGCCGAGGATTCAAATTTGTTCCTTCGACTTTAGAGGAACCTGTTTTTGGTTCAGTCCTCCTGTAAGTTTTTACCTTTTATTCATCACGATCATCTATGTGTATATTTAAGGCCCAAATTTTAAAAATAAAAATAAAAATATGGTTTACTGGGAGTCTGGGACCAAAGATTATGGCATGCATACAGACTAATGGATCAAAGCATGTAGTTCGAAGTCCGTGTGAGTGATCGTTCAAGCAAAAAATGAAAGACCTAGTCCCTACTTGCACTCATGATTCACATACTTTCAAAATAAGTCGGTCCTGAAATTAGTTTTCATTATAATTTACATTATGTGTTAGCCGTTGCATTTCAATCCATTTCCTTCTTAGTGTGGCTTTATTGACTAGTTTATTCATATATTAGGTTTTATTATTAATGTGATTTGAAGCAAATGAGACATATAATGTACTTAATGTTTTTTAATGCAAAGCAATCTTACAAGTTGGATGTCTGCAAGCTTCTTTGGTTTTGCAAGTAACCTTTTATATTTGTGTCAAAAGGCATGGTTTAATTCTTTAAACTTGGACATCTTTGCACGAGTTATAAAGTATACTACTTCATTGTTGACCACTTTTGCATGAAAGTCTATTTGAAATTGCATCATTTTTTTGACACAGATACGGGTATTCCCGAAGGAATATCTATTAGTGCTTACCAATTAAAGGTTGAGGTTTTAGATTACGGTGTATTTCTAATTGAAAATTGTTAACCACCTTGGACTTGTGTAAGAGAGATCCATCTCTTTCAACATCAATGACAACGTTTTCTGTTGCATCTAAAACCTCAACATTTTGCATGTCAGCGAAAAAAAAGGAAAAAATAAAATAAAAATCATTTTGCATGTTTTTGGTTGAATAAAAAATTCTTTACATATAAACAGTCAGTAATAAGTTAATTAATGACCATTGCATCGTAAGCTTTTAAGAGGCCAGTAAAAGAACTTTTCTATACGAACAAAAAATACAAAGGAGCAAGTCAAAACCCTCAGTTGTGGAAACATATTTGCACATCTTATTAGAAGATGCTCACTTCAGCACAAAATTAAGTATGCTAACTTTAGCAAAGTATGGTCCCAGCGGGGCTCGAACCCGCGACCTTCGGCTCATAAGACCAACGCTCTAACCAACTGAGCTACGGGACCAAATGGCTTATTCTTTCAGTGATTTATTTTTTTTTAATTATTTTCATACATAGAAATCACCCCCAACCTTCTCTACACTGTATTACTTGAATGGGTACTAATTTGAATTCAAATCCTCGTGAAAAAAAAAATCATAGTAAATTCATGGGTAAGAAATAAATCTGAAAATAAAATAGAAATAGGTTATTCAGACACATAAACAGTTTAAAAATATTGGATCTTTGGGAAAATCTATTTTCTTTTACAAATTTAAATAAACTCTACCAGCGAATGTTTTATGTATGTTTTTTTTAAATATCCAAGTGAATTGAATTTTTTTGTAAACCATTGAGGGAATGTGTCTATTTGAGCTATATGTCTTATATCCGTTTAGAAGTCTCAATAACTGAAGCTCTAACCAATTGAGTTATAAGAGCTTTTTATTTGATGCAATTATGTCTCCCTTTTGTCCCATACAACCCTATTTTGTTTTTTCAGCTTGTGAAAAATGAAAAAATATCATGATTTGGGCTAGGTTTTCTTTTCTGCTAAATTGGTTGGGATTATTATCTACACCTGGTATTGTAGTTTTTTTGTTATATTATAATGTTGGGTAGGGTTTTAAAATTGGCTACATTATGTAATTAACTAATTTGGATAAGTCATGTTTGCTAATTGACCATAACTAATTATATTATGTTATATATGCAATTTGGATTGCAGTTGACTCATATATTGTTATGCCTTTTCTCAATCAAGGAGAAATCATCATCAATCACTGATCAAAAAAGCCGTTGATCACTAATAATGGAAGATAAAGCAGTAGGCTATTGATCTGATCACATCTGCAAACAAAAACTATTGTACTCCCTGATACTCACTAGGGAAAAGCGATGCAATATGAAATTGGTACTTTTGTAATCTGCACAAAAGAGAACTATCCAAAAGTGATACACGGAGTATCTGAAAATGACATACTGTCCAACCATCTACTAAGGAGTAACTTTTTTTAATTGTTTAGATAACCAAACTTTGCTCGTAAATTCTATGGAAGTTTTGTGTCCGCCAAACACATGCTCTGGGTATTTGTTACAGGGTTATCGGTTTTACAGTTCGAACTCGCGACCTTTGATCTCACAGTCCGAACCATCAATCTACTGCGCCAACTATGTTGGCTAACATAGATTACAAGCACCTAATAACTCGTAACTTATGAGTATGTGCAATAACAAGCCATGCTGCCTAACCACCTAATAACATAGCGCAAATGTCATTCATCTAGTGGAGTTGTGCCAATCCCAAAATAATTTATTTAAAATTTGATTTTCCGCTATTACTAAGACATAATCCGCCCTAAATTGTATTATCCTGCCTTTAGCTTCAGCAATCTGCATCACACATCTCGTTGACAACTTGAACGAAAGACGTGGCAGCGTCTAAAGGTAGATGCCAAACCAATGGAATGATGTCACTAATTCACATGCTTAAGCTTTCTATAAATAGAGAAAGCATCATAGCAAATAAGGTGGATTTTTGAGAGGAATAAAAAAAACTTAAAAAGGTAACAACAATGTCAGAACCATTTCACTCATATTTTGTCCTTATAATTTTCGATATAATAGTGAATGGTCTCCCTATGGACGTTCGATTCCTTAACATTACAAACTTCGTAAATGTTAAATTTTGGTGATACAAAATCACAAATAGAAGGAAACAAATATGCAAAAAGGAAAGTGATCATGTTTGTTCATTATGAAAATGAATAAATTATTGGACCGCATTTGCATGAGATGACAAGAAAATAAATGTATGCGCAAGTTATGAAATAAAATATACGCAAAAGGATATACATATTATTTGTTTCCCAGCAATCGCATTGTTTTGCGATTATTTTCTTCCATCTTTGCTAATTAAAGGAATGAGTGAATTACTTACTATGTTTGCATCATTTGTTTCCATTGTAAGTTGCTCCATCATCTTCTTACCATATCTTGGTAATTTAATCGACGACTCTCAAGGATTTGCACTGGTTCTATATTGATGGTAGATTTCATTGTAAACAAATCCTGACATTCAGCCAGCAATCCCCAAATAGAATGTCTCTTCTTGTTAACTCTAACTTAGGGCTTTGGTATGTAAATTCTTATCTTGTTATCTCTTCTAATTCCCTCATGTGTAATAAAATCGCTCTCCTTTTGGAATGGACATACATTACCTTGATGATAGTGGAACCAATATAAATATTGTTAGGGAAACTCCCTTTAAATAACCAATCTAAGGGAATAAAAAACCCAATGCAGCGGAAAACAACTGGATCGTGATTGTAGTGAGACGAAACAAACAGAGATAAACACTAGAACTGACAGCCACAGATCAATGCAATGCAGAAAAATAAATAACATCGGTATTTATAGTGGGTCCACTACCGCGAGGCAGTATACGTCCACCTGTAAAGAGGAGATTTTATTAATCACTGAAAGATTGGAGTTACAAGATTGATTCACTTTTGAAGACTATACAAAAGAAGAATTAACAATCCAGATAATTTTTTTTATCAAATTTCAGCTCTCTAGGATGGCTACCGTTATTGTTCAGAAGCTCCACTATTTATGTAGAATGAAGAAATGAGGAGGGGTAGCTACTATGTAGCAGCCCTGGGGTTTGGTTCGACATGCATCTGGTCCGGTACAATTTGGTTCAGCAGTCTTGGTTCGGCATGCATCACTTGGTATTTAGTTCGGCAAAGCGTCGAGCGATAAATTTGGACCAGTATCTCCAAAATACCGAACACTCTATATACGGAAAGCAGTATGTGTGACTGTTCCGGTACTATCACTAGGAGTACTTGGCTCAAGATACGTTCACCATAGACCTCGATAGAACTTTGAATGGGTTACTCTAAGTGAAGGTTCAAATCCAAAAGATACCTATCATTTATGTATTTGTTTTCACGATGATGTAAAATTTGATCTTGAAACTACATTGGCTTGATCCTACTTGGGTATGTAGGTAGTCACTCTAGTGATGCAAACATCTATTTTATTTATTTTACTTATTTTACTTATTTTGAAAACGGGGGAAATTGTTGGAAATTTTCAAAATTACTTTTGGAGTTGATTTTGTTTTTGAAGAGGGAAGAAGTGGGAAGAAGATGGAAGAAGAGTGGTGGAATGTATAGTCTCACATCTAGAAAAATAAGGAATTATACTTAGTTAAATATAGGATTCTCAAAGGAAGGTTGGGCCCTTTGGACACCCAAAACTTTGCTTTGATGTGAGGAGGAAAGTTATGCATCACCAACACACGCACGTGCCGCTGCCGTCTATCCGACCGGACCGGGTCGGGTTCGGGTATAAAATGGCGAATTAATTTTTGTTTACAGACCGTATCCAGAATTTGAATTTGAACGGATATATTTGACGGGTCATTTGAATGAAGGGACGCAACCGTTTAGTAATCGTTTCAAACCATTGCAACAGACACGACTGTTTGTAACAGTTTCGGACTGTTGGAAATAATGCGACGCTTGACGAATGAACACTTCCTCACTACTATAAATAGTGACGTCCAGGAAGCATCAGATAATAACAATCCTCTATCTTAGTACCTTCTTCTTCCTCCTCCGGATTTGCGACGCCTAGAAAGTGTTGTAGAATACTACCTTATCACCGCAGTGCCTGTTAGGTGTTGCAAACGTAGAAACATTGCAGATCAATACTCTTCTTCTTCTTCATTCCATTCTCTACTAAATTGTATCATCAGAGATCAAATTTGACTGTTCTTGGTCGGATCAAAATCGTACAAATTTTGAATCCGATTACGCTATTCCAAGGCTTTATTGAATCCTGAAGTCGATAGTTCGATAACCCGTTTGTACCTGTTGAGTTGAACTATTGTCTAAAAGAATCTACGCAGTAGATCCTTGAAGTCATAATTATCCAACATATTGCTCATCATTTTGTGTTTATACCTGATAAACAAAGTCAATATGACATCATGCACATAAGAGGAAAAAATTTCAAAGTAAAACTTCATGTACGAGACTATGAACTGGACCAGTTTGATGTTGTAAGCAACGTCGTTTATTCAAATTATTGTCAGTATGGTGAGATATAGTTCTAGTTATATCATTTGTTCATGGTGAGATACTGTTTGTTCTAGTTATTCTGCTTTTCTTCTCTCTAAAATATGCTACATATATCTACATAAATACCCATTCTAGAAATGGTAGGTTGTATCTAATAGTTATGACAAAAAACGACATGCATTCGTTAATACCCAAACGTCAGTTTGCTTTCACAGTGATAGTTCCATTAATTCTCACTATATTTTTAGTTGTGTGTATATTTAAATGACATGCCTTTTTTATCCCTGGAATAATGCAGACAATGAGCATGATTGCAGTGTTGGCTTTGGGACAGGACATGCCTGAAGGCAATTATTGCAAACTGTAGAAGCCAGGCGATAAACATAAGGATAATTTCTCCAAAGTATTTCTTGCTGGGGTGAAAAATTACAGGTATTGTTTTCTGTCAAACTACGTTGCTGAAAGGCTCTGTCAAGAATCATGTAAGATTTTTCTAAGAACCATCCACCCCTTTCGTTTTTTTTCTTCCCCTGTTGACTTGACTTGACATCTGAGATATACTGATACTAACTTTAGATAGCGGATAAGCACTGTGAGCTTTTGCTTAGAAGCTTCAACATTTTGTGCTTTGTTTCACTTGTGATGTACCGTTATACTATTCAATTATTCAAAATGAATTTGGTTCAATGCTAGGCGGCTAGCGTCTGAAATTTTAATGATACCAATCAGATCATTTTTATTTTTTATTTTGTTGAAAATTTCTTAATTTCCAACATTTTGTCGTTACGTCAATAACCACTTGTACAGTGGTGAAATCTTTAGCAATGCGATCAAAGCATTGGGTTTGATACCATGAGGCACAAGTTGCCAATTTTTGGAAGAAAAACAAAGATTGCTATTACTTTTGCTGGCGTTTTCTTTGCAACTAAAGTTTGATTTTGTAAACTTTACAAACTACTTCTTGTTTCAAACCACTTTCCTCACTGATGATAACAGTATCAAACTATTTGGATTTGAAATCAAAAAAAGGATAAGAACAGAATTTAGCTATAGGAAGTAGAGTTGAATTAACGTTTGCATGGACTATAACTGTAGGGGATGCATGCTAACAGCAACATACATATATTGCTTTGGAGTAGAGCTGAACATAGATAACATCATTGCTGAACACTAGAATCACTTCAACCCGAGCCTGAATATGGCTGGAACAATTGCAATAAGTATTGGTTGGGCAAATTGCAAGAGGCTGTGGAGCACTTGCAAGTTGATATTTGATACCATCATCAACTAAATACGTGCTTGAAAAGATGAAATATGTAAGATAATATGATTATTATTGTATTTTACTCTAGATTTCCTTTCAGTTTGTCCGTTGATCTAGAATGATATGATTATGTTAAATATGTAACGACCCGCTATTTTGGACCATTCAAATCGACACTAAAACCGTACATGTCTGACTTGAATAATTCAAAATACCGAATTATAAATTTAATTTGGCAAAACTTAAGATAAACAGTAAATAAATCAAACACAGATCACAGACACAGAGTAATATTATGCAGCGGAATAGAAAAATAGTAGTTCATGAAGCTACTATACACATCAGAGTTTAAAATAAAATACATCAGAATCTCTTGAATATAGAAAAGTCTTCAGTACGAGCCGATGACTTCTCTGAACCAGTCAACTAGAAAACTGAAAGTTGAAACGATAGTTGGATCTCCAAATGAAGCTCCAATCTCCAAAAGTGAGTCTCAAATGCTGTATTACTCGGTCTGACCCGAGCATAAAGCAAAACACAAAACACTCGAGTCAGGATTAACATTCTTATATCAATAAATTCAACTCAAGTGAAATTTCAACTGAAATACAATATAACTTAAAAGGATGTTTGGGATAACCATCCTCTAAGGGTCTATAGAACTATCTACAAGGTAGAATTATATACTATTACACCGTGATCATTCACTTAATTTATACTTCAAACCCAAATATCAATTTCACTTCAAATAATAGAATTTATATATATATATATATATATAATGTATACAACAAAGTACTTTCAATTTCCCCAACTTACAAATCGTTCACATCAACCCGACCTTCCCATTTCAATTAAATTCAATCAATTTAAATTTTCCAAAAATCCACTTAAATTTTTTATCAATCTCACATTTGGATTTGATATCCCAATTACCCCTTTACAATTTCAATATGTTTCCAAACTTTAAGTATCTAATATTCACTAAATTTCCAAATCCAGTTTTATAAATAGTAATCTCCAAATTCCGTTCAACCTAAATTTTCATTTAATTCAATTAGTTATTTAAATAACAAATTCAACTATATCGGTTCCCAAATACATATCCAAATCTCTAAATCATTTAATTTCAATATAGTTCATAGCTTTAATACTTAAATGTTAAATCTACAGTTCCCGATAGATCTCGATTTTCACCTCCTTACTATTTAGTTTTGAACACTCCCGTGTTTGGTTCAATATCATTTTAGTGACCTTAAATTACATTTTACTCAATATTATCTTAAATTTTATCAAACGGGAAATATCCATTAAAGTACTTAAATCAAAAATCCAGTTACAAAACATACCCTTAAATTTCCATTTAATAATTCCGAATTGATTAAATTAATTAAATTCTTATTTAAATGCCGTTTAAATAAACCCAAATTTATCTCCCAATCTTAATTTATTCAAATTATTGCAAATCTATTCGGAACATAATTCACCTAAATATCTATCAAATTATGTAAATAATCAATCTTGATTAAATTAGATATTATTAACTCTATATTTATCATTTCAATCCGTACACTAAATGTATACGGTGGATGGCATTCCAACCCGTAACCCAAATTTAATTAAATGAAAAACCGCTTTGGGTCTATCATTTCAACCTATTTCGATTCAAAATCAAACATACAAAGGGAACTTGCAGTGTGATGACAGGGATGGTGTCAAAGTAAATAAACAAGCAATAACAACAATCAATAACAATTCAATAAAATAATCAAATAACCCCGAAATAATCGTATTAATTCGCATCGTTATTTGTATAATTATCTCTAGAATCTGCACTATCATTTCTTGTAGATTAAAGACTATCACATTTCATTTTTCACTTGTCGTTCCATTTACATTTCAGTTTAAAACAACATAATTAATCCAAACTACGTTCAAAGATTTAAAGTATAATTTATCAATTTCTACGACAATTAATGGGTCAAATTTAACTAATCAAATTTACATATGGCGGGGTCAGGTTTTAATAAATCAAGGTCCGTCATATACAATCCGTTTAATTTGTAAACTATACTACCCCAAATTAAACCAGCGAACTAGTTATCACTTAACAATAATAAATTAACATCCCATTTGAACGGAAATCAATCAATCAGTCAATTATCAACCAAATCTGTATTATTATAAATAATTAACCGATAATGGTGTCAGGTGTCGTAAATGAACAGATCCAGCTAATAGCAGTCATAATAGTAAAACAACTAACAACAGCATATTTCAATTGACGTTTCAATTGAATTTAAATTTAATAAATAGAACGTTAATCGTGAGTGATTGCTCACCTTCCGAGGCTAGAAAGATTTGACAAAGAAATTGAGTTACACATCCAGGCACACACACTCAAAGCGAAGCAAACATTCGGTGGACAAGCTGGTGACAAAGAATTTGCGAGGTCAAATCAAGATTGTATCGATGACGATAGCTGGGCATAAGTGAACTCATATAGATACTAAATCAAATGTACAGTCGTATGCCTTAATATACCAATATATATGTAGACTAAGTTTATAATATGCACAAAATGAGGTTAACTGGACTCAACTAATATCTCTGCAAATGCAGACCTAACTGATAAACTATCTAAAATATGCATCCATACGCCCAGCATAATATGTCTCGACATGTGAAAACTAATGTATATTTATTATTCATCAACATATTATAATACTTACCCTATGAACACTATCATCATATAAATGGCTTATCCTGCAGACAACAAACATCCCTGACAATGTATACTTTTATATACACAAATATGACTATGTCTATAAAATGTTTTACAACATATTAAACTTTATACAAATTTATACAATATATGTATTGGGTACGAATGAGACAAAGTATATAATTATATGGTATAAAAATATATTATTGATGACAAAATGTATTGTGAGCTAAAATAAACTTTGATAAACCTCTGCTTTAAAACCTATCAGCCTGCAGCAAGTATCACACTTTAACCTATGCGACTTTTGGTTTATATCTATTAAGTTTTACAACTTATATACATAAAACGTTTATTTAATAACATGCTCCTGCAACTCGTAAAACACGAAACTCACAACCTATCTTTCATATAAAGTATAAATCGGTTCACATAATATCTTAGACACATATATGTATGAAAACGAAAGAGATGGATCAACCATACATCCAGGCATAGATCTCGATGTACCAAAAATGTTATGCAGACCGAAAGAATGGCACACTACAACATATGTTATATATACTCTGACTTACCCATCATGCGTGTTAAAAATACAAGAAAAATGTACATTTTTTTTTTTTTTTAACTGACTTACTTCCTCCACAATTTATTTTAATAGCTTATATAACATATTTAAATACATATACCAATTGCCTAATAAGATGAGTTTGCCTTACCTTTATTTATGTACTGACGTTTTATACCATATCATCTTAACATCTCAACAATCTTTCCTTATAAACTGTGACTACTGCATCTTGTTAACAGTTATGACTCAATAAACTTCAAATTTTATACCTAGGTATCCACTAACAGATCAGTCGAAAATACACATAAGGATTACTATAACCTAACTAATACTAAAACATCTACAGATTGCTATACTCATATATCTCATGTTTGAATATAGACAACAGAGAAAAAGTAGCACTCACCTAGCTATGCAAGGTTCTTCGGTCAGGGTAAGTGCAGCAGTGGGTTATCGGAGGAGATAAAAACTCGGGCCCGACAGATCCGCGGATGAGGAAGACCGGGGCCTGAGTTGTTGAGTGTGGAAATGGTGGCGGCTTAGGCGAATGGTGGTGGAAGGGCAGTTCGGGTCACGCAAGAGGATGGGGAAAACTGATGGGTTTTGGGCATGCGGCTTCGGCATGGGAATGATGGCCACTCGGGTTTGAGGTCTGGTGGTGAAGTTGGGACGCGGAGACGGAACCGGATGATGATGGACGTGGTTGTGTTCGACATGGCAAGAGGAAGTCACGGCCTTGTGTGCACCAAGCGTGGAGGCGGAGATTGGCGGAGGCCGAGGCTGGTGGGGTCGAGTCGATGGCCGTGTGTTTGAGCCGCGTCTTGGTGGCAGGCGGCAGGGAAGATCGGATCTGGGTGCATGAATGTTTGGAGGAAAGGCACAGGCGAGCTAAAAAAAAAATGGGCAAGGAAAAATAAATGAAGGGCCGTGCAAATGAAAGAGATGGCACATGCGGAGGTGCAAATTGCAGAAGAAAGAAGAGTATGTCCATGTGTAAATAGAGATGCAGACATATCCCCCTTTTTTTCTTTAGTAAAAGAAGATGAAGAGGAAAGAAAAATGAATCAGTATAGGAAACGAACAACAATATATTGAAGCGAATGTAACGTTACGAGTCAGCACCAATTAAATTCAGGAATAAATAAAGGAACGGTAGACAAATCAAAGGACAACCCGTTTAAATTTGAAGTGGTGGAATAGTGGAAGTCAAAAGCTGAATTCTGAATATTTCAAAAGCCAATGGCTAACGGTTTTTTACGGTATATAAATGCAAGGCCATTGAAATACCAAAAAGACTCGTAAGGGTACCGGTACGATTTATCGTTTCGCGGGTTTTGCCGCGCGTCAGACCCCGAAATACAGAAATAAATATACCGCAGAGATCACCATGGCGAGATGATCAAAACGGTATATAGATATCAGTGGTACGATCATCTGACCAAAAGTCGATAATCGGTACCGAAAATGCTGCTATTTTGCAGTAAATAAGGTAAACGGAGCAGTAGACGTCCGAATTTGGAAAAACGAAGGATGACGTCGCACTCAGAAAAGGATTTAGAATTTTTCTATGTGAAAATATTCTGCTTGGAAAATATTTTATTGTCAACAATTATTAGCTAGCTTGAATTGAATAGAATTTCGCAACGAAATAAACTTTGCCAAAATAAATTGAAAAATTAAAACCTGCTATGTTTAATTGGACGTAATTCAAATATCAAATTTTTATTTCAAAATATTACTATTTAAATTTCTCAAAAATTTCGATTTAATACGTTATAAAACCAATTAAACATTATTAAAACTTTATGGGTCGTTACACCCTCCCCCACTCAAAACTTTTCGTCCCCGAAAAGGAAGGAGGTTGGAGGATGAAAACAATCAGAAAGAAAATGGATTGAATGCCAAGATAAACAATTTATTTTAAACTATATAAATTTTTCTTGAAATATTCAGTTGTAAATCAGTTATCTTTAACACATTATGTTTCGAACCCATTGGAATTAAATATGTTTAAATAACACCTAATAAATATATGAAATTATTATTTGAAAACAGTTTATTTACCCAATTAGTTATAGTTACACGAAAGCTATTGAGACCATAAATTCCTTAATTCAAAATTTTATTAATTTATCTCAAAATACTTTCCAATATTATTAATAAACCAATAATCATTTCTTTACATATGTTGTATTTGATTAGTAATTTCTAAAATATTAGAATTTTCTATTAAACAATGTAGTATACAAATAAGCAAAATCTAAAAGGATCTATTTAACAAGGAAAAGAAGATAGATTTTGAAAACAGAATCGAGGTGAATAAATAAGCTGAGCAGAATAAGGTGGATTCAAAAGGGAGAATCGGGCACGAATTGTTAATTCACCCAAAGGAATTTAAATTTCAAAGATTAATACAAAATTTCTTTGTTGGGAAAATACCTATATAATAAGATACTGTTATATCGAAATAAATTTCCTTTCGAAAATACTTTTATAACTCGATGTTTCAACAAGTTTATTCTCGTTCTTGCAGACTCTGGCCATGCGTTGATCAGGCGCAAAGCTAGAATTCTTCAAGTACTAAGTAGACTTGTTTCAACACCCAGTGAAAATACTTGGAAAAATCTTTTTAAAATCAGATATGGAAAGTACGATCCGAACAAAACAATCAAACCAAAACTTTTGTCCGATCATGGTTCGCAGATACACAATGGTTACGCCTGGTTCCCCCAGGAAACAATCCATATCCGTAAGCTTTCACAGCCCTGCGAGTTACGCCATGATGACTAGTAGGGTGCAGGATACACAATGGTTACGCCTGGTTCCCCCAGGAAACAATCCGTACCCCCAGGCAAGACTCAGCCAGGCACTTGCGCTACTATTCGCGACCTACACAGATTGCAGGATACACAATGGTTACGCCTGGTTCCCCCAGGAAACAATCCGTACCCCTAGGCAAGACTCAGCCAGGCAATTTCGCTGTGCATTCACGAGAGAAAAGAAAACCATGGGTTACGCCACGGTGGGAACACTCGAGTATTACATCCGGAAAACCGAAAATCAGAGAGAATAATATCGATAGAATGAATCCACGATGTGGCCACAAAGCGGATATCAAGCAGAAGGCACTTTCCATATCTTTACTTGGAAATATATATTGTATAGTACCTTTTCAAATACTTCCAAATATCATACTTATATATATAGGATTCCTTTACCAAGTCGAATACTTTCCAAATCAATAGTATATCAAAACATACTTATATGGACTTTGATTATATACAATTCTCTTTCCAAATTGAGTACCTTTCAAATCAATAGATTTCAAATCACTTCCATACTTATACAAATCCATTTTATATAAGTCTGACCACTTCCCAAATCAAGTGCTTAATTATACAAGGTTCTCAATTTCAAATTATTCAATATCAAATTTTGTTCCAAAGTCATATATGAATTCACCAAATTTCTTCCAACTTAGATATCCTAACTTCAAAGTTCCCCAAAATAGTAGGTTTAGAAAATTATCCCAGTTTCCAGATTAAAATAATTCAAGTCAAACAAATTCATTTCCAAAATCATCATATAAGTACTGGTTTTAATTTTCAATTAAATTTCAAAACCCAATATTTTCTCACAATCCATTATCCTCAAAATGGTTTCCAACTTTATACTTATCCCTTCTAAACCTTTAAACTATCCATTTCTATGTGAAATATCCAATTTACCTTTTTGAAAACCATTATTCAACTATTTTTCCAAAACATTTCAAAACTAAATTTATATTCTTAATCAGACATTTTATACTCTTCGAAATTTCTTAGTTTTGAAAATTTAATCTCGATTTGGAAGTGTTCGAACATTTAAAATAGTTAGGGAAATCAAATTTTCAATTCAAGAGTTGAAAATCAACAATAAATCAATAAATCCATTATTAAATCTGGAACTCGAGGACCGAACACCGGTCTCATTTTATATTGTTTCAAATATATACTTATATCTTTCTAAAATATCAAATTATATTTCGGAATTTGAAATCAAAAACCGCTTTACAAATCACTCGCATAGCGAAGCTATTAAAGTGGCCTCTCTCCCACTCTGAAACTCGAAAATCAATGTCGATGATGCGTGCACTCATCACCGAAATTATTCTCCAGCGACATAAGTGAGTTCTGGACTTCTATTTTTCTTGAAAACTTCTTTGAAATTTCTTCAAATTATTGGAATTCATTTGAACTCATTCGAAACATTTCTTATTTGGAAAAATACTTTTAAATCGTATTATTTATATATATTTTCCAAAATCTTAAAACCAATTCCAAAACATCGGAATTCAATCCTCGAATTTCAAATTTAACAATTTAGTTCTAAATCTTTTTTTTTATTATATAGATCAGATTCTTATATTTTTCAAAATTTCAATTCTTTCAAAACCCTCTTATATAGAATGACATATCTTATTTGCTTTACACATATAGGTATATCATCCTTATTGAAAACATTCTCTTTTTATATATAGAAAAATCATAGTTTTCCAAATAATAATTTCGATATATAAAACAATTTTCAAAAATACAAACATACCCGATTTTCAAAGGATAAATTAAGAATGGATTTCAAACAAAGATGGATATTTAAATTAGAGGAACTCTAATCAATAGAATCCTGATACGAAGATAGACTCAACACAGTTGAAAAAATCAAAATACAAAATAGAAGGTGGATATACTTCTATAAATCTCGGGCAACCTTAACCGGGTCAACCATGACTTCCGGAATATAATTGATGCGAAATTCTAAAGCAAATCTACATCCGATCGCTAGAGATAGAATTCGGCATATCAAGAAATAGTAGCATCATAAACCGAGGATTCAGAATCTCCGGTGAATCAATGCCGATTGTAAAGGAGTTCTCACCCCCTTTACAAAACATTCAGTGGAGTTATGGGATACTCCAGAATCAAACGAATATAAATAGGGAGAGACAGAATATATTTGGAACCGAGGTACATTCCAAAATTCAAAGGAAATCGAGTCAAAAGGAAGAGATTCAACTCGAGCGAAAGTGATTCTGTAAATAAATTTACCATATATGTTAAGTTTTGCCTAGAGCCAAAGCTCTGATACCAGCTGTAACGACCCGCTATTTTGGACCATTCAAATCGACACTAAAACCGTACATGTCTGACTTGAATAATTCAAAATACCGAATTATAAATTTAATTTGGCAAAACTTAAGATATACAGTAAATAAATCAAACACAGATCACAGACACAGAGTAATATTATGCAGCGGAATAGAAAAATAGTAGTTCATGAAGCTACTATACACATCAGAGTTTAAAATAAAATACATCAGAATCTCTTGAATATAGAAAAGTCTTCAGTACGAGCCGATGACTTCTCTGAACCAGTCAACTAGAAAACTGAAAGTTGAAACGATAGTTGGATCTCCAAATGAAGCTCCAATCTCCAAAAGTGAGTCTCAAATGCTGTATTACTCGGTCTGACCCGAGCGTAAAGCAAAACACAAAACACTCGAGTCAGGATTAACATTCTTATATCAATAAATTCAACTCAAGTGAAATTTCAACTGAAATACAATATAACTTAAAAGGATGTTTGGGATAACCATCCTCTAAGGGTCTATAGAACTATCTACAAGGTAGAATTATATACTATTACACCGTGATCATTCACTTAATTTATACTTCAAACCCAAATATCAATTTCACTTCAAATAATAGAATTTATATATATATATATAATGTATACAACAAAGTACTTTCAATTTCCCCAACTTACAAATCGTTCACATCAACCCGACCTTCCCATTTCAATTAAATTCAATCAATTTAAATTTTCCAAAAATCCACTTAAATTTTTTATCAATCTCACATTTGGATTTGATATCCCAATTACCCCTTTACAATTTCAATATGTTTCCAAACTTTAAGTATCTAATATTCACTAAATTTCCAAATCCAGTTTTATAAATAGTAATCTCCAAATTCCGTTCAACCTAAATTTTCATTTAATTCAATTAGTTATTTAAATAACAAATTCAACTATATCGGTTCCCAAATACATATCCAAATCTCTAAATCATTTAATTTCAATATAGTTCATAGCTTTAATACTTAAATGTTAAATCTACAGTTCCCGATAGATCTCGATTTTCACCTCCTTACTATTTAGTTTTGAACACTCCCGTGTTTGGTTCAATATCATTTTAGTGACCTTAAATTACATTTTACTCAATATTATCTTAAATTTTATCAAACGGGAAATATCCATTAAAGTACTTAAATCAAAAATCCAGTTACAAAACATACCCTTAAATTTCCATTTAATAATTCCGAATTGATTAAATTAATTAAATTCTTATTTAAATGCCGTTTAAATAAACCCAAATTTATCTCCCAATCTTAATTTATTCAAATTATTGCAAATCTATTCGGAACATAATTCACCTAAATATCTATCAAATTATGTAAATAATCAATCTTGATTAAATTAGATATTATTAACTCTATATTTATCATTTCAATCCGTACACTAAATGTATACGGTGGATGGCATTCCAACCCGTAACCCAAATTTAATTAAATGAAAAACCGCTTTGGGTCTATCATTTCAACCTATTTCGATTCAAAATCAAACATACAAAGGGAACTTGCAGTGTGATGACAGGGATGGTGTCAAAGTAAATAAACAAGCAATAACAACAATCAATAACAATTCAATAAAATAATCAAATAACCCCGAAATAATCGTATTAATTTGCATCGTTATTTGTATAATTATCTCTAGAATCTGCACTATCATTTCTTGTAGATTAAAGACTATCACATTTCATTTTTCACTTGTCGTTCCATTTACATTTCAGTTTAAAACAACATAATTAATCCAAACTACGTTCAAAGATTTAAAGTATAATTTATCAATTTCTACGACAATTAATGGGTCAAATTTAACTAATCAAATTTACATATGGCGGGGTCAGGTTTTAATAAATCAAGGTCCGTCATATACAATCCGTTTAATTTGTAAACTATACTACCCCAAATTAAACCAGCGAACTAGTTATCACTTAACAATAATAAATTAACATCCCATTTGAACGGAAATCAATCAATCAGTCAATTATCAACCAAATCTGTATTATTATAAATAATTAACCGATAATGGTGTCAGGTGTCGTAAATGAACAGATCCAGCTAATAGCAGTCATAATAGTAAAACAACTAACAACAGCATATTTCAATTGACGTTTCAATTGAATTTAAATTTAATAAATAGAACGTTAATCGTGAGTGATTGCTCACCTTCCGAGGCTAGAAAGATTTGACAAAGAAATTGAGTTACACATCCAGGCACACACACTCAAAGCGAAGCAAACATTCGGTGGACAAGCTGGTGACAAAGAATTTGCGAGGTCAAATCAAGATTGTATCGATGACGATAGCTGGGCATAAGTGAACTCATATAGATACTAAATCAAATGTACAGTCGTATGCCTTAATATACCAATATATATGTAGACTAAGTTTATAATATGTACAAAATGAGGTTAACTGGACTCAACTAATATCTCTGCAAATGCAGACCTAACTGATAAACTATCTAAAATATGCATCCATACGCCCAGCATAATATGTCTCGACATGTGAAAACTAATGTATATTTATTATTCATCAACATATTATAATACTTACCCTATGAACACTATCATCATATAAATGGCTTATCCTGCAGACAACAAACATCCCTGACAATGTATACTTTTATATACACAAATATGACTATGTCTATAAAATGTTTTACAACATATTAAACTTTATACAAATTTATACTATATATGTATTGGGTACGAATGAGACAAAGTATATAATTATATGGTATAAAAATATATTATTGATGACAAAATGTATTGTGAGCTAAAATAAACTTTGATAAACCTCTGCTTTAAAACCTATCAGCCTGCAGCAAGTATCACACTTTAACCTATGCGACTTTTGGTTTATATCTATTAAGTTTTACAACTTATATACATAAAACGTTTATTTAATAACATGCTCCTGCAACTCGTAAAACACGAAACTCACAACCTATCTTTCATATAAAGTATAAATCGGTTCACATAATATCTTAGACACATATATGTATGAAAACGAAAGAGATGGATCAACCATACATCCAGGCATAGATCTCGATGTACCAAAAATGTTATGCAGACCGAAAGAATGGCACACTACAACATATGTTATATATACTCTGACTTACCCATCATGCGTGTTAAAAATACAAGAAAAATGTACATATTTTTTTTTTTTTTTTTTACTGACTTACTTCCTCCACAATTTATTTTAATAGCTTATATAACATATTTAAATACATATACCAATTGCCTAATAAGATGAGTTTGCCTTACCTTTATTTATGTACTGACGTTTTATACCATATCATCTTAACATCTCAACAATCTTTCCTTATAAACTGTGACTACTGCATCTTGTTAACAGTTATGACTCAATAAACTTCAAATTTTATACCTAGGTATCCACTAACAGATCAGTCGAAAATACACATAAGGATTACTATAACCTAACTAATACTAAAACATCTACAGATTGCTATACTCATATATCTCATGTTTGAATATAGACAACAGAGAAAAAGTAGCACTCACCTAGCTATGCAAGGTTCTTCGGTCAGGGTAAGTGCAGCAGTGGGTTATCGGAGGAGATAAAAACTCGGGCTCGACAGATCCGCGGATGAGGAAGACCGGGGCCTGAGTTGTTGAGTGTGGAAATGGTGGCGGCTTAGGCGAATGGTGGTGGAAGGGCAGTTCGGGTCACGCAAGAGGATGGGGAAAACTGATGGGTTTTGGGCATGCGGCTTCGGCATGGGAATGATGGCCACTCGGGTTTGAGGTCTGGTGGTGAAGTTGGGACGCGGAGACGGAACCGGATGATGATGGACGTGGTTGTGTTCGACATGGCAAGAGGAAGTCACGGCCTTGTGTGCACCAAGCGTGGAGGCGGAGATTGGCGGAGGCCGAGGCTGGTGGGGTCGAGTCGATGGCCGTGTGTTTGAGCCGCGTCTTGGTGGAAGGCGGCAGGGAAGATCGGATCTGGGTGCATGAATGTTTGGAGGAAAGGCACAGGCGAGCTAAAAAAAAAATGGGCAAGGAAAAATAAATGAAGGGCCGTGCAAATGAAAGAGATGGCACATGCGGAGGTGCAAATTGCAGAAGAAAGAAGAGTATGTCCATGTGTAAATAGAGATGCAGACATATCCCCCTTTTTTTCTTTAGTAAAAGAAGATGAAGAGGAAAGAAAAATGAATCAGTATAGGAAACGAACAACAATATATTGAAGCGAATGTAACGTTACGAGTCAGCACCAATTAAATTCAGGAATAAATAAAGGAACGGTAGACAAATCAAAGGACAACCCGTTTAAATTTGAAGTGGTGGAATAGTGGAAGTCAAAAGCTGAATTCTGAATATTTCAAAAGCCAATGGCTAACGGTTTTTTACGGTATATAAATGCAAGGCCATTGAAATACCAAAAAGACTCGTAAGGGTACCGGTACGATTTATCGTTTCGCGGGTTTTGCCGCGCGTCAGACCCCGAAATACAGAAATAAATATACCGCAGAGATCACCATGGCGAGATGATCAAAACGGTATATAGATATCAGTGGTACGATCATCTGACCAAAAGTCGATAATCGGTACCGAAAATGCTGCTATTTTGCAGTAAATAAGGTAAACGGAGCAGTAGACGTCCGAATTTGGAAAAACGAAGGATGACGTCGCACTCAGAAAAGGATTTAGAATTTTTCTATGTGAAAATATTCTGCTTGGAAAATATTTTATTGTCAACAATTATTAGCTAGCTTGAATTGAATAGAATTTCGCAACGAAATAAACTTTGCCAAAATAAATTGAAAAATTAAAACCTGCTATGTTTAATTGGACGTAATTCAAATATCAAATTTTTATTTCAAAATATTACTATTTAAATTTCTCAAAAATTTCGATTTAATACGTTATAAAACCAATTAAACATTATTAAAACTTTATGGGTCGTTAAAAAATACTTTATAAATAGTGTGAATATATTAATTGTTTTAGTTTTTCGTGGAATGTGGATTTTCTTGTTATTTTTTTTAAATGCCGATGATTTTGATTATTATTTGTACAATGTTAGCTTCAATTGTAAAAACCTACTAGTGCATGTATCAATATTTTAATTTTTCTCAATTTTTCATCTTTTTGTTACAATGGGCAAAAACAGTTGTATAATGCTTTATAACAATGGGAAAAAACATTACAGCCGTCTAAAACAATTGTGAAATGCTTTAACTCTATTGCAACTTCGCATATTACGACAATTATCATTGTCTCAGTGGTTAAGTGATTCGACTTTGGTGCGCGAGGTTACAAGTTCGAAACTTGCGTAGCGTGATTCAAATATTCATTGACACGTTGTATCTATGTATCATTAAAATAAACTTCACATGTTACGATAGTTGCATGACCATTGTTATAGGGTCTATTGCAACTGGCATTGTCAATTGCGAAATTGGTAATTTTTTAGTGACAAGAACTATTGGCTATTTAAAGCACTCTATTCAACGAGTCATATGCAGATAAACAATCAAGTTTGTAACAAAAGATATGTTTCATTTGGTTCAAAGAATGTAGAGGCAACACACTCGCTCTGCTAGGCTTATAATGATATTCCTATCATTATCTAGTTGAAAAGAAGAAAGGGAGAAGAAGAACCACGTCAGTGGAATACTTTAGAAGATCCAGCTTCAAATGCAAATATGAGCACCCCCGGCCCTCAAAACGATCAAGAACTTGTCGAAGAAAAGAGAGTGTGCTGCCGTTTGCGAATCCTTCCACATCGAATCTTGCAAAAGATCTTGAAAAGCTCTTGGTCGACATCGCCAAGAGGATGATCGTGACTTTAGTTGTGGCATCGAAGGTGGAGGTGACTGTAATGACCCGCACGTTAATGGGTCTGAATTTCGACTAAATCGAAACCTAAGTTCATTAGTATACGGAGCTTTGGTTTTGATAGCCTGTAATAAACATAAGCATATTAGAGAGCGATCAATATAAGTTCACAACGGAATAGGAAAATATAATATAACATATATACTGACTAAGGCTACTACCTTGGAATCAATATTATTCTTTGGATATCTAGTTGTCTTGTCAGTGCCAAGTATGAAAGAGAAGACTCAACCATCTGCAATTCCTATCTTGTACCAGTAGCACGTCCCTCTAAATCTATCATGTGGGTTGTAATGAGGAGAGGGTCAAAACAACATTCCGGTGACTGGAAAATTTACATACTTTACCAATAACATTAATTTATGTCGATTGATTTTCATTTAAGTGTTATGTCTATTATTTACAGCCGATCCATTCAATCCTATATGCGCATGCGATATGTCCAATCTTCTCTGAGGTATAACTATATGTACGCCTATATACATATGTACCACTTGCCTAAAGAATACCCCGACCACTTAATACTCCTTAAATATGGAGGTCGCAAATCCACTGTCCATTTAATATCTTAACCCCGAAGCGGACCCTTTGTAACGTAATCGCTAGTCAATTGGTTCTAGCTACAAAGACCGATGAACCCTAGATACGTCTTTATAATATTATTATCATATGACTAACGTATCTTGAAAACTCATTTAATGCATAACTAGCTCACCTCCAACAAAACATAACTAATTAATTAAACTTTGAGGTCCTTTTGTATCCCATATTGATTCTAGACTAATGCGAAGCAAAATTCATCAGGGATAATCCGAGTCTTTATTATCGGCTGCTCGAGATCGTCCGTGGTCATAGCCTATATGTCAGCCTTACTTTTAAATATCAATTCAATAACAATACTGACATAGCTCGCTGAACTTACAAGTCGAAATCCCATTTAGATAACCTATTGTAAGTCAAGAAAAATTCTCATTTCAGTAACTTAATACTTCTTATCAAAAATGAAGCGGACCCCATTTTCCTAAAAAGCACTTAGCCATTTGATACTTCAAATCCAAGACCAACCCTTGGTATATTTCCCAACCTATAAACAACCGTGTATCCCTTTTTCACGGGTCCTTCGGTTGTGTAACCCCCCGCTTTAAATTACAATTATATATGCAAATATTTAATTAAGTTATATACGTTTGGAATTTTAAAGTAAAGAAATGTTTGTAAATGGGGCAACTAATTAATATCATTTGGAATACATGTATATTTGTTTAACAAATAAATTAGTGAGAGAAATTATATAAAATTAATTAATAGGGAAGATTAATTGACGGTGTGTGTTTAAAAGAGAAATTAATATTCAATTAATTAGTAGAGGGGATTAATTAACAGAAATTGACAAGAAATGGAACTGTATTGTAGCAACTAATTGATATGATTAGAAACATATATGTTAGTGTAAGAGAATAAAATGGAGGAACATTAATTTATGCAAGTAATCAATTGTCAATTAATAAACATAGAGACTTATGGTAACATATATAATTAAGATTGCGATTCAGAATTCAATTGTAGCATATATGCATGCAATAATTATGGAAATAAAATAAATTAATATGCATATATGTTACGAATTAATGTACTGCATATTAATTTGGTAAGAAATCATAGTGCGGGCAGGGTTTAATTGAATAGTAAATTAATTCTAGGTATATATGAAATCTATTAATTGGTTAATTAATAGGGGAATCCTATTTAAAAGAAATGTCACATTTAAAAATATACGTTTCCATTGATTGCGAGGGAGAAGGGGAAAGTGATTAATGAAAAGATTGTGAGTGGATTTAATTATATCTTTTACATTTATGATATATTATCGTTAAGTTTCCTTTAATAATTTTATTCAATATTTCAGTAATTAATTCTATTAATTAGTTATGCTGAATTATAAGAAATTTACAGTTATTTACATCTAATTTGTAGTTATAATTTAGCCTAAATGCTAGTTTCTTTTTATCCTCTTTGTACGCAAATAATATAGTTAAGAAGAAAATTCGTGATTATGGATTAAATGGAAAAATACTAGACTAGATGTAAAATAAGAAAAGTTGGAATAAAGCTAGATAAATGGAATTATGCAATAAATTACGCTAAAACATGAATAATAAATTAATCTAATAACTTGATTTGGAAGTAAATAATAGATTAATTGGTTGGTTTAGAAAATATGATACATTTCTGTAATTTAATATTTAAAAGATAACGATATATGTAACTGCAAAAATAAAAGAAAGAAAAAAGGAACTAGTGTAAAATAGAGAAACCACTGTAGTTTACACTATTTCGAGTAATAAATGAAATACCTTGCATTTACCAATTATTGTTTATAGTATTATTTAGTATTGAATTATGGAAATACATTGTAACGACCCGTAAAATTCGATGATTTTAAAAGGGTTAATTTAATAGGATTTCTAATTTAATTTAGAAAAAATAAAAGTCTTAAAGTTTATATTGGAGCGAATTTAGTAATATGATGAAGCAACTGTAATTAAATGTGAACAATTTAATATTTATATGGCAATAAATTAAAATTGAGAGGTATTTAAGAATTTAACCCCATAAGTTGATGTAAATGTATTAAACTTGAAATTTTAAAAGATACGATATTTATAACTGGTTTTTTTCCAAGATTACAATTAAATGCACTTTAATGTTACACTAATATGATCTAGAAAATAACTGAAATTTATGAATGTAACAAAATGAATAGAAATGTTAATTTTATTTCATAAGTTAACAATTGATGTAATAAAAAGAATGAAACCAAGATAAAATAATTAATTGGGATTTTTTTTTTTAATATGTAGAACTGAAAAAAAAAATTCAATATACATTGAAATATAGTAATTAATATAAATAAAAGAATAAAATTGGATAGTATTAATGTAGTGAAAGGCAAACAAATATTAACTATGTTATTTGTGTAATTAATGGATAGGAATACCAAAGGATAATTGTAATAAGGGATATAATTGAGGAATATAAGTGGTAGAATAATAAAAATTTATGATTTTATTTTTGTTAACATATGTTAAGAGATATGTTTATGATCTTAATTTGAACTTCTACTAATAACATGTATTACAGTAAGATAAAAAAAAAGATAACATACATCAGGTGTATTTAATGACATTGTTTGAATGTAATTAATAACGGTGATTATAATAATAAATGTTAATCATGATTAAATTATGTGAATGTTATTATTAATTATTTGAATGCATGTATAAAAAGTTATGCAAATATCAATATTCAATATCGGCACACCTTTGAAACAAGGTTTAAATAAATAACTATATTGATGTTTTATTTTGTTGGAAACCTTATGTACTATGAATGCATGCTAAGATCAACCAACACATGGAGAAAATGAAAATGTTAATTGAATTAAATAACAAAGTTAAATAAGAAGAATAGAAAAAGATTCTTTTACCCTATTAAAAAAAATCTCCTCATTTTACTTTTCTTTTTTATAAAATCCTTCCTCCTCCTCTCCAAAAAAAAGGGCAGCCATCATCTTCATTTAAACAAAATAAAATCAATAACAATTTAATGTCAAACATCAAATTAAATAAAAATAAAGGTGATTCATCCAGCTCTTGCAAGGGTTGGGTGTGGGTCTTGACGATCCGAGGAGAAAGTACAAATCATGGAGTGAATTTTGGCCAGATCTAAGAGGTGCCTTTTATTTTAAAATGTTATATTCAGTATAATGTTATTATCATAGTTTGTATGTATATGCTATTTCCTCATTTGTTTTGAAATTGTTATGTTATTTGAATTTTTTGTTGAATGAATTAATTTGACTTTGAATTTGATAAATCAAAACAATTTTTTTTGTATATATATTAAAAGAATGTTTTAATGATAGATCCATGTTTTAAACTTTTAAACTAAATTGAAATTTTTTAGATATGAAAGTTTATATACATATAATTTTCATTTGTGTTGAAACAGAAATATTGTATACACATATTGTCACTTTATCTTGAATTGAAAATATCGTGAAATTTGAATACTTTGTTGAATAAATTATTTGTTTTTAATCTAATAAATTATAATAAAAGTTTACATATGCTTAACAATTTTTTGATGATAAATCTAAGCTTTGATTTTGATTACAACAATATTTAAATTTGTTACCTAATTTATTATCTCAAATGTCCTTATTGAGGATCTTAAAGGTTTGTTACTATATTGCTTAATTTGTCGTGTTCCACTTTTGTTTTGTTAAAAAAATAAATAAATTTCATTAAGGTAAAAAGGTTTAATTTATATGTATATATGTATTTTTGACTTCAAGTATACATAAGTTTACAATGCATTAGACAATTTAATGTGGTATGGAAGTATGCTTTGAATTAATTAATAAGCTTTGGTTTAATCTTTATACACACATGTATGTGTGTTTGTGTGCATGTGTATACATATAAACATTTAATAATTTAATTTCAAATTTCTAAAGCATGATTTAATTTTTATTATTGTTATAAAAATATTTAAAAGTGAGGTAATATTATATATATATTAATTTATTGTTTGTTGTTTATGTTTTCTAGTCATAACACAACTTGCATGATATTAAATGTCGTATTAATAAAATTGGCTAAAACGGGAAAGTGGAATTAATCAATGTCGTCACATCTTATCTCCTTCCCTATTAGATCCCTATGTGATTGCATCTACGTTTATTCTTGTTTATTCCTATATATTGTAACCAATTAATCGTACTTGATATATGTTTAGAAATTTTGACACACGGTTAAAGTATGAATATATATATGATGTATTCAAACTTTTCTATATCTAGCACTTAATTAGTTTAGAATCAAACTAATAAAACTGTGACGTTTAATTTTGTCCCTCCACATTCATTTCTTAATTATAAATAACCTACATCTTATTTCTTCTTTTACATTTTGTTTCTCCTAACACCTCATATTCAAAAGCTCTTATTCTTGCAAATCCAAAATCATTCTTTTATAAAAATGCTTTTTTTCCTTTTTCGTACACTTCTTATTCTCATCTTAGTTGTTCTTTAATCTTTTCCTGAAGCCTCATCTTGAGAAAACGTAAGTATTATAATTTGTTTATTTATATATATTTTTAACGCGTACTAATTTTTATTTTAATAATATTTCTTGTAACATGAATATCTTTTGCATATAAACTTTGATTCACGCGCAATTTCTTCTGGTGGATTCAAATCTATATTCCAGACAACATGAAATTGATTTAGTTGAATTTGGAGATTGTTGAGTTTTGCGCTTCTGTTGGATTTTTATGGGCTAAAATCAAAGCTGAGTGTTTTAACCCACTCACAACTTCTAACATTTCTTATGTTTGTTAAATTAAATTTGGTTGTGATTATGCATTTATTTATGATTTTTTTGTATATTTTAATCATCATCTCAGTTAATTTCATTTATTAAATTAAATCGTTATTTAATTTATTTTTGAATATAACTGCCAGTTAAATACCTGTTATATATATTATCAGTTATCTATTGATATTGATTGATTGTTTTGGATGATGATTGTGATGGATGTATGATTTATGATGGATGAATGGATGTTGTATTTTATTTTTGTAAATTGCAAATTATTGTGTATTTTTATTGATTCGGGATTGCGGTTTGAAATGATATATAACCATAATTTTTATTTTTAATTACGGATTGAAATGATAAACATCCGTATCACCTGATCATAGAGTATAAAATTATATACAGACACCGCGGTCTATATATATATATATAAATATGTTCAAATGATTTCTATGGTTTTTAAAGAAATATACGGATATATAAATATTGATTTTAGATGTTATATAAACGTCAAATTTATTATTGATTTTAGCTATATATAAATAGGCTTGAAATATAAAATAAGCCAAATAATAAAGTTTGATTATTTTATATAATAAGGTTTAATGAATATAGATTTTCGATATTACATAAATATTATTAAAATGCTTGAATTTAAGCTATGTATAAGTTTGTTAAATAAAAATTTAGTTTAATAATAGAGTTTGATTTTTTATTAAAATAAATGTGAGTAAGTATTTAAATTTTATTTTAATATAGTGAGTATAATGATTTAAATAAATTAAGGTTGGGAGATAAATTGGAGATTTATTTGGAATTGAATTTATTTAAGAATTAAACTCTAAAAGGTTGATGTGGAATTTATTAAATTGAAAATTTTAAAATGTATAATTATTATAACTGGATTTTGGGGTCTTGGTGAATAGAATGATTATTTCAAGTATAAATTAATTGAAGAAAATATTTAGTATTTGAAATTTGAGTTTTTTTTGTATAAAATGGATTTATTATGTAAATTATTTCAAAACTAAATAATAGAAGACTTGATTTTGAATCTAGATTATCAAATTTAGTTTAGGAATTTTGAATATTAAAGCTTTGAAATATATGAAATTTGAAGTGGTTTATTTGAGGATTTAAATCTGTATTGGGATTGATTTTGAAATTAAAGAAGCTAATTTATTATATAAAGTAATTTAATAGTAAACCATCTAAGTATTGGAAGTTATGTTTCAAAGCTATGAATTTCGAGGTATTATGATTTGAAAGTGCTATGATTTTGGGAAAAGGATATTTTTGAAATAAAAATGATATTATATCGATTTGGGATTTCTTTAAAATGATATCATATTGATTTGGTTTTTAAAATAGAAATGATATCGTATTTATATGGTTTTGAAACGGATATTATATTCTGGTTTTAAAATAAAATTATTTTGAAATAACCGCGGTATTATAATAACGTTTGGTTGTTGAAGAGACCGTGATCGAAAGTTGTCATACTCTCTTCCAACCTTGAAAACCACTTTAACAACCGTGTAGGCGGTGAAGATTCCAGAATGAAGTAGGACGGCGACGGCGTTTCCTTTGAGGTAAATACGAGGACCCAACTCCCGTGAGTTGGCATAAGGTGGCTAAAACAGGAGCGATTGACGGGTTAATTGGGGTAGCACCTTTGATCGGACACATCCCTTCGATATTATACTTTGACTCTTGGATTGATTCGGTGGCCACTTTTGATTTTTTTTGTTTGGGGGTGTGGCTCGAGGTGGGCGGTAGCTGCGGCTACGCGTTACCACCGACCCAGAAGCGTAATTGGTATATCTACCCTGGCATTGCCTAGTTGTGCCGTGTCACCTACCCTAGCGCGCCTTATACGATTTTGGTTTTGTACCATACCTATGGAGTGCCCTCTGACGACGCCCAGTACGGGGGAGATTACGGTACTGTATAGACTATGGGAATATATAAATGTGTTAAGGTGGAAATGTAAAGCCTTAACGCTATTTAAAAGTAAGTTTATTTTACTAATAGACATTATTATAATAGCGAAATATTACTACATAGTAAATAGTTTAACGGATCCTTAGGAGATGCGAATCCCGAGCATCTCTTAAGTTATTGCACTCATATTTATTCCTGTTAATTTAACTTACATAAGATCTTTTAGTTCTGACTCGAGTGTTTTTTTTTCAATTCGCTCGGGTCAGCCCGAGCATTTCAGGATCGAAGACTTTATTTCTGGAGGACGAAGACTTACATATGGTTTGAATTGGCACGTGTGTCGGTTTAAACCGTATAAAAAGGCGGGATGTTACATCTGGTATCAGAGCTTTGGTTTAGCATAAACTTTAGCTTTGTGGGGTTTGACTCTTTACTAATAGGGTAGTAATACCCTATGGGAGTCACTGAGCATATATATATGAGAGAGCATATTTGTTAGTGTTATAAAAAGGTTTTAATATTGTGTTAATCTGTTCCGCTTTGTATTTATAAATTCTGGTTGGTGCATGAGACACTGTGACATCAATAAAGATTTCTAAACACTTAATAGGATAGACCGACATAATATTTGTTTTTAAGATAGGCGAATGAAATAATTTGCCTATTATATTTTCTATATATAAATTAAATTTTTAAATGATAAGATATATATTTGGTTGCTATATATTGGTTGTTAGGCAATGAAATTTTTAAATAATAGTTGAAATAAGATTGAAAATAAAATAAATGGAAATTGAAAATTTCAGAACTTAAGTTCCGAGGTTTTGAAATTTCTTTTGAATAATTTTGAAATAAAATAAAAATATTATTAAAAGAAGTATTTTCTGATATAAATATTTCAATATAATTTGAAAGAATTGTTTAAAGAAAATTTGGAAATGAAATAAGTTTTGTACTCCCCTCTCTATCGTTGGAAAATAATTTCGGTGATGGGTGCACGCATCATCGATATTCATTTTCGAGTTTCGAAGTGGGAAGGTCATTGTCGTAGTTTTACTACAGATTTATTTGAAAAGAAGAAAAGAGAAAAGTTTCTATTAATTTCAAATTATTTTAAATATAATTGTAAGTTGTAGATATATACATTTATCTATTATTTTAAATGATTTGAAATTTTACCCGGTATTTAGTTCCTGAGTTTCCATTAATTAACATTTTCAGTTGTTGTAGTAAAACGGAATGTAACTGATTAATAAATGGTAGCCTATGAAATAAAGGATATAACTATTGAACATTAAATCAATTAAAAGTAATGAGAAAAACTTGTATAATTTTTCAATTACATTCTTAAAGCATATATATAACTTACCATATAATAAAAGTTACAATGTTAATAAGAAAATGTAATGGGAAATCTTACAAGTAAAACTTGAGGCAATGAAAGTATTCAATGAATTTGATGTTATAAATAAGAATTTAATGTTATAAACCTAAGTTATGACTAAAAGGCCACTAATTAAATATAATAGAAAAGTTATAAAGAAGTGAAATTAAATGATATTAAGTAGTGGATAAATGAATGCAATACAATAAAAAGGAATTTCAAATTTAAGTAAATAAGTTGAAGTTATTTCTAAATAAAATTGTAAGAAATAAGTGTAAATTAAAAAGATAAACCATTATATGAATGAAAAAGAAATCAAATAACAAATGTATGAATGTAACTAATAAGGATAAACTAAATCTATTGTTCGAAATAGTTGTTGTTTGTTTTGGTTTATGGTTGTTTGGATAAGAATACATTAAAATTGTTTGGATGAATGAATAATCTATTTAGTTTCGCCTAAGGCTGTTGAGTGAATGGTACACTTAGTAGTTTATTTTTCATTCCGTACGATTTGAAATTTTGAACCCAAACAACTATTTGTTTTGTTTGATTGAATGGTTGATTTGTATATGATGTGCATGCTGTGGTTGCAAGTGATTGTTGTTGTTTGTATTGATTTGTTTGATATTGATTGAAACAAGTAAATATTTCATTTTATATAAGTGTTAACCTTTTTGGATTATATAAGTGAAATACAGGTTATGGAAGCAATTGCTACTACTTTTGATTTCATAATTAAGCGTAAATTGCCCGACAAATAGGTACGTTTTCGGATTATGGTTTATAGCGTTATTGTGTTATTTTCCCGTATTAGGATATATATTATTTTGAATTATATGTTGCATATTGTTATATTTGATATTACTATATTCTCCCGAGCCTCTCCGTACAAAGGAGACTTTGCCGAAATTTTTCGTAAATTTTGGGTTTAGAAATATTTTGAAAATGTTTTCCAAACATTATTAATTTGAGTAATAAAAGATTTAATGGTTATAAACTGGTATATTTTATTTAAAATAAGTAATTTTGTAAATTTAGTGTTTATAAATTTAATACATCTCTTTAGTTACTGCACTCATATTTATTCTTGTTAATTTAACTTACATAAGATCTTTTAGTTCTGACTCGTGTGTTTTGTTTTTTTTTTCAATTCGCCCGGGTCAGCCCGAGCATTTGAGGATCGAAGACTTTATTTCTGGAGAACGAAGACGAAGTTTTCATTATTATTATTATTATTATTATTATTATTATTATTATTATTATTATTATTATTATTATATGGTTCACTACACATTGTATTATGCTGCATTGATATTTATTGGTATGTGAACTCTGATATTTATTGTATAAAGAAGAATCAAATGTTTTGTAAACAGTTTTATGAACTGTATATTAATTATTATATTTTATCCTTCCGCTGTGAGATTCTATTTAGTTTTTTTCTTCTCTATTTTTCTTATTTACCCCATAACAATCCGCCCTTCCATATGGTTTGAATTGGCATGTGTGTCGATTTAAACCGTATAAAAAGGCGGGATGTTACATAGATTTTAGCATAGCTTTCACGACCAACCAAATAAAATAGAATTACTTCCTAGAATAAAAGAAATTAAAGTAGAGTATGAAATGAATCAAATAAATTATTAGATAAGAAATTAAGGTTGTGCACAATAAACGAACCAAGGTCTATATTTACCGCACAGACTATAGAAAATGACAGTTAGTATGATAAGTTAGTTATATAATAAAAGTGAATGTAAAAGAATTCTATATCGTAACAAAAGAAGACAGAGTAGAACAGAAAAGAAACACTTGTAATTATATACGGATTTTAAAAGAAATAAACATAAATTATGATTAAGTAAAAGAATAGAAAGACTTAATTGGGAACTTAGAATAAATAAGCAACGATAGCAAAGGTAAGTATAAAAAGATTATGTTAGATTTCTATTAAATTAATAAGAAAATAGAACAAAAGATGCTTATTTAATAAATTTAAGACTTAAATTAAGTTAATAAGCAAGAAGTAGAAATACCAATAGCATTTCCTATTAGATCAATGGTGATCTCACAATAGGCAGAAGCGAGACGAGGGCAAGAATATGCTAATTATGGTAAATAAGTAGCCAACAGAACAATAAAAGTAAACTAAACGCAAATTAAAAGATTAGAATTAGGGTCTAATAAAAGAATTGAGACGCGTTTGGAGCAGTCCAAAGGATGAAGCGCCTAACAAAGTAGTTAATCACGGATTTTACAAATGGAGAAGCACATCCAACTTAATATTTTTGGGCTTCAAGAAAGTACGAGACTTCAGCGGGACATGAGGATACTCTACGATCCCCCTTTGGGCAGGACTAACGAAGCTGCACCTCTTGAGGCAGGTCTGTAGGTGTTCCATCAAGAGAGTATGCCTTGACTACATTCGCATTGTAGGCCTAATGAAACGGACCTTTGTAGGCAGTCAGAAGGGCTTGGTACTCGTAGTGGGGTATTCGTATGTCCAATACTTGTAAGTAAGTTTAAGGATAGTCGCATGCGGATATCGGCCAGCATCAAGACCAAGAGCGATTTTAGGAAAGACCAGAGTTAAACCAACAGACCAATGATTCTTTCACTATCAAGATGTTGGATGGGGGGCATCGCCAATTGGATGTAAGATTGTTTGCAGTAGGGCACTACCACTTAACTCTTTAGAGGTCTTTTGGTTTAGTTGAGGGGTGGCTGTTAGGGCCATAGTCACGACGAGAAAAGAGACAGACCAACTAAAATATCTTTGTTGTAGGTCTAACGAAGCAGTCCTTCACAGGTATAGAAAATCTCCGACTGAATTCCGTACAAGGTAGACTTTGTTGGCCGGATTAAGATAGTAGACAGAATGATCACATTGTCCTCAATGTATGCACTGGGTGGTACGTTGTGGATGTCCGAGCACTGGCATAGACTAGTGCGGACGCAATTTACGTTTTCATAATAAGTGGTGGAGCATGTATATTGTAGGCCTTACGAAGCAGTCCTTTACATATATCGTTATGGAACACTCTCGAAGAAAGACGATAGAGCCCTTTTAGATGAGGATACAGAAGGTACCATGGGTGGTACCTAGGACCAATATGGTCATTGGGCATATAGCTACATATATGTATATATTAGTCATTAGGTTTTAATCTACTATGGAGTAGATGGGCACGGTTCACGAACAGAGGCGAGAGTATTGTAACCTAATGAACCTAATATAAGATAGAAATAAAAAGATATATGTAGAATTAAACCTAGAAGTATATAATTTATTCATTCATCAAAACTTTTATTCTGACCCCTCCTCATAACATCCTACAGGTTAGGTAGATGGCAAAGATTTCTCAGCTTTATGACACTTGCTTAGAAAGTGTTATTATTTGGATGAGTATTTACTTACTATTATATTTTAGTCAATCCCGTTGTAAGATAAATTGTTGAGCTCTGATGTATTTGTCTTTGCCTATTTGAAAGATAGCAGATACCCAACTTGGGCTACAGTGGGCTAGGGTTTTAGTATTTTTGTGAAATTTTCAAACTATTGGAATTCGGGTTGTTACATTTGGCATTAAAGCCTAGGTTTTGGATTCCTAGGTAGATAGTGAGTGAACATATTTGTATTTTTGAATAAAACATCAATATATTATATACTAAAATCCAAATAGTTCCTAACCATAGATTTTAACATATGGAAAGTTTTTAGAAGTATATTTATGCATGATTTGCTAGTTGGGTTTGGGATGACCTAAGTATGTAAAGTCCTTTGTTATTATCGAATTATAGCATACAAATAAACCATGTTTTGAGAGAAGATTGGTATCCATATGTTATAGAAAGTGGAGAAGCTCCCTAGGGAGAGTGTTTTCATTTTAAAAGAAATAAGAGGTTTTAGTAAGAAGAAAATCCACTTTATGTCTAGCCCAACAAAATGAAACTTTTGAAATTGAAAAGTTAAAAATTATAATTCTTAATATATTTGAGGAAGTAAATATTGGGTTTTTGAAAAAAAAGTGGTATGAAATTTAAATTGGTTTTATATGATGTAAATTTTGTTAAAAGTGAAATTATTTTTGAAGAATTATAGAGCATGTATAGCTCGCTAGTTTCTTGTAGGTGAACAAAGATTTTGAATATAAAAGCCTACAGTGTGTTAAGTATCAAAAACATCGGTTACAAAAAGGATTACTGTTCTAACTTTTAAATCAACTAAAAATGAGACCTTTGCTTCGTTTAAAATTACAGATAATCATCCATTTTTTTATTGAAATAGACAACACAAACAACGAGGAATAACATTTGTACTTTACACATCCCTTTCATTTTAGGTATATTCCTTATTATTTCAAATGGTGCACTTTTTATACATTTGTGGAATTGGATAATTTACGAAAATACGGAGAAAGAGATACAACTAAATTGTACCCCGCTTCCAATAAATTAAAACATCTAAATTCACATCCCAAGTCAAATTTGGGCAAACTAAACTAATACCAACATTTTACAACCCAACTGTAAATTTGAAATAAACTTTACAACTTTACAATATTCAACTTTAACAAATTCAGGGACTAATTTCTAAGTTTTCAGATTATGCTGTAGATATCATTCATATTCCAATTACATATCTTATAGAATATGTAGGTGATATTCTTATACGTTCACTTCAGGCCTACAACTCATCAGATGTTATATAGGCATAGTAATTAAATAAAATTCAACGGTATAAATTTCAATGTTATAAATAAACTATATAATTTCTCACTCACCTTTCAAGCTTTCTAAATCTCCAAGTCTGAATTCATCCCTTTAACTTGACTTCTTTTCCTTTCCTTCAAAAAGAATATGATATAAATTTATACATACCATTAGAATTACAGATCTGAGAAGATATTTGAGATTAAAAGGAATGTATATTTTAATTATGAAATTTACCTTTTCTGCAGTATCGATTCGCTTCTCCTCTTCAATTTTCTGCCTTTCTCGCATTATATATACATATAATATAATATTTTATAATTTTAATAGAAATAGCAAAGAAAGAAAATGGTAGTGCTTTGCTGTTTTGATCAAAAAATATAAGAAGAGAAGTGAAGGGTTAAACATGTATTTATAGGCGCTGGAATCAATTGTATCCGTTAGATTTTTAAAATAAAAAAAATCTGAGCCGTTCATCCAAGGTTTAACTCTAGTCGCTACCTTCATCACCTGTCGACCGCTCCCTATAAGAAGTTGATTGCTAGCAATCGACTGCCCAAGTAAGGGGTCAATTGGTGGGGTCCACGCTATTAATATTTTTGATTTCCTTTTTCTCATTTTAAATTATTTCTGCTTTGAATATTTCAAACACTAATAGTTTCTTCATTTGATCTCCGATTGCAAAACTCCAAATATGAAAGTTGCTAAGAAAACCCCCACGAACATAATAGTGCTAGTTTCGTGGTCAAATTCTGAAATTTTCTCAAATTCCTTTTTTTGAGTCTTATTGGTTGTATATTATTTACCATTAGTTTAGCGGGGTGTTACAAAGACAGCTACTACTCTTTCCAGCAAGGCAACAAAGCGTCCAAGCCGACCTAGGTTTAGAACTGCAAGACCAAGATGAAGAAGAAATCCTCCATCCCCAACTGGCCTATTAGCATAACAACGATGGTCAATCACCATTGGAGCCATGGCCAGCAGGCACAAGCCCAAGCCAAGCCAAGATCTGCCTTGAGAGAGAGGTTCCATATGATTATTTGAAATACTATCAATAAGTGGCAGTTCGGCACTGAGAAAGCTTTCTCATTTCTTAAGATGCCAAACGAGTTTGATGAAAGGACATACACACAAAGAAGTTTGGAAAGGAAATATATAATGAAGCTAATTGCTTATTATCAATGAAGAAGTGCAAAAGATTCATAGGCTATGAATAATTTTCGTTTGGAAAGATTTTGCGAGTACGAGAAAGATGAGAAGGGGTATTTATATACCTACGCCTTAAATCGTGTGCATTGTTTCAAAAGGAAAAAAGAATCACAACCATTACGAAGAGATTGAGATAATGCCAACTTATGCATATAGAAGATGCAACACAGCTCTGCAACATTCGGAAAAACGAACCGTCACAACCAATAACACGAAGCCACATGGAAAGCACATTAAATGCTTTGTAGGGCTGTCAATTGGTAGGATTTTCATCATTTGACAAGGCTATACCGCTCGCGCATATGGACTTGGGAGAAAAATGTTGCTCAATTTTTTCGCAAGTAATTAGTAGGTCAGTTTAAAGTAGTCTAACCTAGTCAAAACCTGCTCAGCTACTTTACAACTAGCCGGCATAAGCCAACCCAAGTCCATGATGGTCTCAAACCATCCCTTATATCCAGCAAGGCACCATGATGAGGCATGATCGCCTCATCTTTAAGCGCCTATCACATGTAAGAGAAGTTTAGGCCTGACCCATCATCATGACTATTGACTTTCCTATGTCAATCTACTTCCAACACAATTCTAGGTCAGCATGTTATCCCAACGTCACTCTAATTGATGGCCAGCACCTCTGTAAAGACCCGAAATTTTGAAGGCTTTATATTTAAATATCGAAATTATTTAAATAATTGAATCTTGGATTTAATGTAATAAAATTGACTTAATAAGCTAATTTAAATTCTTTTTAAATAATATGTGAAATTATCATTTCGTTGGACAGTCTTGGATTTTGATGAAATCAGTGTTGTTTAATCCGGAATAATGAGTTGTTATAGGCCGATGAGTTTCGTGATGATCAAATGTGACGTATGGTTGTGTGAGCTCGATTAATTAAGAGGATTAAAATATAATATATATTTTCCTATATAAGAACCTCAACACTTAAATCCACTTCATTTTTCCTTCTCAAAATCAGCTGCCACCATTTTCTCCATTCAATTAATTAAATCCAAAGCCAAAGGCCACAAAATTCAACGATTTCAGATTTGTTGAAATCATGTGAGTGTGTGCTTCAAATCTATGTAAGGTTTGTTGGGTGTGGTGATTGTTAGTGGTGTTTGAGTTTTAATGGCCAAACTAAGGTTGAGGCAGGGAGGTGATGAAGGAGGATTTAGGTGAATTGGAGGACTTGGTTGGTTTCTCTTGGCGGCAAGCTTCTCCCAACATCAGCCAAATCGAGTCCGATCATGCCTAGCAGATCATGATTTTTCATTTGTCTCATACTGGGGTTGGGGCCATGATTTAACAGGGGATATCATTGAGGAAATAGATGGCACGGTTGAGCTCGTGGTGGTGTAAGGAGTGTTTTGGCAAAGGTCAGTGGTGCTTTGGTGTGGCAAGGCAAATCATGACCTGGGGATGGTGGAATTAAGGCAATGATCAAAATTTTGAAGAGTTGATCTAGCTTCAGGTAGTTACATAAGGGAAATTGCATTTGAGCAGAGCGATGTGATGGCACTGTCCCTTCATCGAACGTTGGACCAGATAGGGAGATTGGGGAAAGGAGCGTGCACGGCTTAGGTGTGTATCAGCTTGCATGTATAGGAAGTGTATTAAGAAGGGTGAAGATGGATTTGGTAGGAATGTGAAGGGATTAGTGATTAAAGTAAATTAATTAATTAAATTTTAATCTCAATTTCTTATGAAATCGACAACTTATGCATAGAAGGTCCAATCCAGACGTCATTTTAGCCGTTGCACTCGTAGTTAGATTCTCAACGCCTTGGATTGGTTTAGGCTTGGGTGAGTGTAATGATCTGTTATTTCACAACTTCGAATGTAAGATATTTTATTAATTTTAAATTTAAAAAGGTTTAGAACTCAAGTAAATATGTTGTAAATAATGAATAAGGATGGAAAAATTATTTATCTTATACTTAATAATGGAAAATTAAATATTTTGATTTTCATCACAAAATGGCCTAAAGTTAAGTTTTGTTAAAAATGAATAAATGCTTAAATAAATAGTTTTAAATATTTGTTTGAAAGGTAAAATTATATCAAAATCACTTAATAATGATAATATAAATATGATAAAGGTTTGGAAAATACACCTATGATCGTTTTACAAAAATATTTTAACTTTGTTACATTTGTCAAGTGCAACGTCGTATTTCAATAAATTGATATTAGCACTAATGATATCGGGTTTTAACCAAAGTAGACTTGTTTTTATTTATTAAATGTAATAGGAAGTTCATTTTCTAAGTTTTTTTACATAAATGAATGGTCAAATGGAAACGTTAAATTTTGACTGTAAAATATGTCAATAAAAACATTGTTTTTGACTAAAATAAGTTGTCACTACACTGTTGTAACATGATATGTTGCCTAATACACATATATACATATGTACACATTTACAATGTATGAATACATATATATTTACCATATAAAACAAGAATTCATTTTGATTTAAATTAAGTTTAATAAAAACATGATTCGACAATTTTAAATTTAAATAAAACTTTACAAACATCATCATATCATTTATATCATATCTCCTTAATGGATGTTATGTGTTTACATGGAAACCATGCAAATTTATATCTTTAAATATTAGTAAGTAATAAAATAGTGACATCTCTTATTACTAAACATATACACTTCTTATAACATCATTCCTAGCATTAAATGCACATCCTAATATGTTAACAAGCGTTATGCAAATCAAATCAAGAAAAAAGTCTTCTTTTTAAAATACAAAATTTAAGAGAAAAAAGTAATCATTCTATAAATACACATCACATTAATGTGCTATCATATCCTTCCGTAAATACATGCACTTAAGGGTTTAATCAAGGATTTAAAAATGGAAATAAAATACAAAAGTAGAGAAGGCTAAAATGGTCTTTAGCTAAGGAAGCTTCATGTATAAATAGAGGTCATAACCTTCGCTTCCTCACAACAATTCACTTCCCATTTACACCATTTTTTTCACTTCCTTAAACTCTTCTCCTTTATTATCTTCCTACACCTCCAACAACCCTCCATCCAAACCCACACCCGGACCCTACCATTACATACACCCCCTACACGGTTAAGTACCCTTCCGCCAACCCATACCTACCCCCTAGCCTCACACCCGAGCCGTACCCTCCTCCCTAGGCCACATACCTCCGTAGCATAGCATACACCCCCTCTCAAAGCTCACACATACAAAAAAAGAAGGAAAATAAACAAAGGAAATAGTTCGCGACATTTGCAGAGGAGCATGCTAGTTTATAGAAAAGTTTGATGGAGTGGAAATGAAGGAGAGAACCGCTTTTTAAATCATGTTTTGTTATGTTATAATAATCATGATTATCCCGTTTATACGTTATGTTAATTGCCACCATTGATAATATGGGCATTTGGCTGAAATGAATGTTTGAACGCGGTGGTTGGATAGTTGAGTTGTGATAATATACTTAATAAATGTTAATCGCTATGCTATGAAAATGGATGTTATGTTATTGATGAATATTCAAAGTGATTATGCTCAATTGTGATTAAGTAATCCCCTTTGTTATAAGTGACCAATTTTATAAAGGGGTTTTTAGGCTCAAGGAAAAAGTTGGAGAAAAATTTAGTTTTGGGGACAAGAAGTTTGTTTTTTAGGCTCAAGGACAATTTTTAGTGTAAATAACAGAATGATAGTTGTAACTATCATTTTCAATTTGCACTAAAAATGTCATTCAGACTAAAAAATAAACTTGTTGTCCCTGTTACTAAATTTTTTTTCCAACTTCTTCCTTGTGCCTATTTTCCTGTTTTATAAATATGGTATACATTTGAATTATTAAGCCTATATTTGAATAGTGAAATTGAAATCAAAAATTGAAATTGAAATTGGTTTTGAAATTGGCTTTGAAATTGAAATTGAAATTAAAGTCAAAATTGAAATTAAATTTGAAACTGTGTTTGAAATTGATTCTAATTTAAGATTAGAATTGATTTTAATTTAAGATTCATAAGCAGCCGCATAATATATTCACCAAAATAAATAATATTCATACGACCTTGGTTGAATGATAGAAATTCGTCTAGAATGAGTTTTGGCCAATTTACTTCAACTTCTCCCCAAATAGCACATAATGCTTTATAGTTGTATGGATAGACAAGCTCATACGAGCCAGTACGAGGTAGAATTGTGTGCATTAAAGCTCTATGCATTATTCTGGCAGTAGGTCGTAATGCAATAGACTTAATCTCGGTCATGTCATCTTCTAGGAATCGATGACTTACTTCATCTCTCTCGCCTACGACAGCATTTAATTCTTGTAACTCAACATCTCTTGTCGGAGTATGAAGAATATGACAAATTCTATCTAAAGAGACGAACAATTGTTGCCCACATACCAAACACCAAATGCAATTGTCACGATTGCGTGGGTTTTGATGGCCTAAATTCAAGTTCGCATAGAAAAGTTTAACCAATGTATGATTTATCTTGATATTGTTTTGATTATGATCTAGAAGTGATTCTAGATGGCTTCTTCTTGCTAATTCTTGAATCCTATATGACGTAAAATCAGGAAAGACTACAAAAGAACCTTCAAAGAATCGAGCTTCTTTCATCTTATTCCATCGTTGAACTGCAGTTGCATCGTATAGCCATTGAGCGATTTGTGAATCAATTGGCTCGGAGGAAGAAGAAGCATGCGTAGATCTCTTTGTTCGACGAGGGGCTATTTGAATTTATCAAAGAATTGAATAAATTTGGAAAAACTTGGGAACTAGCATTTTGGAATTCTGTAAAATGGAGGTAAAAGTAAAAAGTAAAAGAGGAAGTAGAGGGTTTTAGAGTTAAGAAATAGGTAAAAAAAGTGTAAAGGTACGTTTCAGATGTGAATTCAGTCGACTGAACGATTGTGGTCGGTCGACTAAACGATTGCGGTCAGTCAACTGAACCACTATCCTGAGAGTTCTATTCCAGAATTAGTCGACTGGTGTAGTCGACTGAGTAAACAAATATGCTCTCTGTTTTGTCATTTAGTCGACTGATTGCATTCGATCAGTCGACTGAATAGTGTATGAGAACATACAGTATGCAGTTTCAGTTGATTGATCGAATTTTTCCAGTCGATTGAATGTGTCTTTCAACATATTCAGTCATTTTTGAAACACAAACAAGTAATGTATTATATATATAAACAAAATGTATACAATATAAGATTAAAGAACAATTGTAAAAAAATAAACAAAAAATGAAATTATTTGGAAGAGGAAGTTGATGGAGACTTGGAGTTTGTCGGTTCATCCTTTGTCTTCTCTACATATGGTTGTAGTGGTGACCAATGGTTTCCACGTTCCTATGAGTTTGGAGAGACAGGCGTAGGTTGAGGTGACCTATACCGTGATTCCGAGTTGTCAATGGTGTAGGTTGATGAGCCGAAGAGGAAGATGAACCGCAGAACTTCCATCCAATCTGGTCAAGAAAACTCAAACGTCTAGAATTCATTTTCTGTTCATAATATATTTCGCGCTGAAGCGCTATCGATTCCCTCTGGTAATGATGAAGATCATCAATTTTTTGTTTGGTTCGAGGAGAACCAAAAAAAGGAACCGTCTAGCTTTCTTTTTCTCGGGTGTATAACCCATTCGATAATTTGATGGTCTTGCAGGTTCATGGGTAGGAGTAGGTGTAGGTAGATTTGACGATGCAGATGATGGAGTTTAAAAGTTGATAGATGAGTAGGATGATCCATCTGATGAATTATGTGATGAAGACATTTTGATTTTGAAAGAAAGTTTTTAGAAGTTTATGTAGTAGAGGAAGAAACAAATGTGTTTGAGATATAAATTCTTTTGATGGAGAAAGGAGAGCTGAGAACTGAATTATATAGGAGGCAATGCAGTTAAAAAATGATGGTTGAACGTGCAGATTGAAAACGTGAGGAAGAGAATGAACCAAAAAGTTTGTGGCTGAAATTTTATCTTTAAAAAATAGAAAATATAAAGAAACAGATGTACAAGGTGTAGATGTGAAATATTGAATGGCCAGGTGGTAAAGGCATAGACTTATCAAACCCGAGGTGCGAAGTTTGAGTACCAAAATTTTATTTTATTTTACTTTGAATTAATTGGTAATTTTTATAATTCTGTTAAAGAAATTATACCTAGTTCTCTTCTTAATCTTATAAAACAATTTTCATTGAGGGGTTTAGTGTAAATGTCATCTGATTGATTTTCAAAATTTACAAATTCTAAATTTATTATATCCTTTTCAATATTATCACGAAGAAAATAATGACGAATTTCAATATGTTTAGTTCGTGAGTAATTGACAGGATTTTTAGATAAATTTATTGCACTAGCGTTATTACGATATATTATAGACTTATTTAATTTTATATCAAAATCTTGTAATGTTTGTTGCATGTAGATTACTTGAGCACATGCTAAAGCTGCAGATATATACTCTGCTTCACATGCCGATAGTGAAACGCAATTTTGTTTCTTACTAAACTAAGTTACTAAGGATCGTCCAATGAAATGACAAGTTCCACTTGTACTTTTTCTATCTGTCCGACTTCCTCCAAAATCAGCATCACTTTATGATACTAATTCAAAAGGACATTCTTTTGGATAAAACAATCCTAAATCTTTGGTTTTATCAAGATAACGAATTATATGTTTAACTGCTCGCATATGTGATTCTTTAGGATTTGCTTTAAATCGAGCACATAAATAAACACTCATCATAATGTCAGGTCGACTAGCAGTTAAGTAAAGTTGTGATTCAATCATACTACGATATAGTTTTTGGTCAACATTCTTGTCATTTTCATCTTTTTCAAGATGTATAGTTTAATTAGATTATTACAATACATTTCTTGATTAAGAAAAATGCCATATTGCATTTGTTTGATTTGTAATCCGAGAAAATATGATAGTTCTCTCATATGTGACATTTCAAATTCATTTTTCATGATAGTCGAAAATTCCTGATATAATTTTTCATTTGTTGAACCAAAAATAATATTATCAACATATATTCGAATAATTAAAATGTCTTGTTTAGTTTTCTTAATAAATAATGTTTGATCAACTTTCCCAATCTCAAAACCAGATTCCAATAAATAGCTTTTAAGTCAGTCATACCAAGCACGAGGTGCTTGTTTTAAACCATATAAAGCTTTCTTAAGTTTATAAACGTGATCTGGAAATTTCTCATGAGTAAACAGAGGAGGTTGTTCAACATAAACATTTTCTTTTATAAAACCATTTAAAAAAGCACTTTCAACATCCATTTGATATAATTTAAAGTTATGAAAACATGCAAAAGCCAGTAGAATACGTGTAGCTTCTAGTCTTGCAACTGGAGCAAACGTTTCTTCATAGTCTATTCCCACTTCTTGATTATAACCTTGTGCTACTAATCTAGCCTTATTTCTAGTAATGTTACCTTATTCATCAGCTTTTTTTTGAAAACCCATTTTGTACCGATGACTGATTGATCACTAGGTCTAGGAACTAATTCCCAAACTTCGTTTCTTTCAAATTGATTTAGCTCTTCTTGCGTAGCTATAATCCAATAATCATCAGTTGAGGCTTCCTTAATATTTTTCGGTTCTATATTAGAGAGAAAAGCTATATGGCCCATTTGATTTAATCGATGTCTTATTATTATATTTGAATTTACTTCTCCAATTATCTTTTGAACAGGGTGATCTCTAAGAATTCTTGGAGAAGATCTTACTATATTATCATTATTAATAGTATTTACATTTTCTAAAGAAACATCAGAATTATTAATTTGAAGAATAATATCATCATCTTCTAAATTATTTGTTAGAATTATATTTGTATTATTTTCCAAATTTGTAAATTTAGAAGAAGTTTTTACATTTTCATCGAATGAAACATGAAGTGTTTCTTCGATTATTTTTGTTCTTATATTAAAAACTCGATAAGCCTTGCTTCTTTCCGAATATCCTATGAATATACCTTCATCGGATTTTGGATCATATTTTCCAAGCCGATCTTTAGTTTTAGGTATGAAACATTTTGAACCAAAAACTTTAAAATATGAAATATTTGGTTTTCTACTATTTAAAAGTTCATAAGGAGTATGTTTTGTTAATGGTCGAATAGAAACACGGTTCAAAATATATCAAGCAGTTGCAACAGCTTCTACCCAGAAATGCTTAGGTAAAGTGCTTCCATTTAATAAAGTTCGTGCACATTCTTGTAATGTTCTATTTTTCCTTTCTACAACTCCATTTTGTTGTGGTGTTTTAGAAAAGGAGAAATTATGATTAATTCCTTTCTTGTTACAAAAATGTGTGAAATCTTCATTTTCAAATTCACCTCCATGATCACTTCTAATGTTTTTAACTTCAAAATTCTTTATATTTTGAATTCTTTTAAAAAAATTAAAATTTTCAAAAGTATCACTTTTATGTTTCATAAAAATGGTCCATGTATATCTTGAAAAATCATCTACAATAACAAACACATATCTATTGTGATTAATAGATTGAACTTGAGCAGGTCCGTAAAGGTCCATATGTAATAATTCAAGTGGTTGTGTTGTAGATATGATTTTCTTAGATTTAAAAGAAGATTTTGTTAATTTTCCTAACTAACATGCATCACAGATATTATCAATTTTGAATCTCATATCAAGTAGTCCTTTAACAAGTTTATTTTTAGCTAATTTATTAATAGTATTGATGTTTATGTGGCAAAATCTTTTGTGCATGGCCAAGAATCATTTTCTGTAGCCACTAAATACATTTTTGTGTTGTAATTTATATTCATATTTAAAATATAGATATTTTTATCTCTTATACCTTCAAAAATTAAATCTTGATTTTTATCAGAAATATTACATTTATTTTCTGAAAAAGATATATTAAAACCTCTATCACATAACTGACTTATACTCAATAAATTATGTTTTAAGTTTTAACTAATAGAACATCAGTAATGAGAGGTGAGTTAGAGATACCATTATTGCTCACTTGCTTTTGCCGATGACATAACCTTTCGAATTATCTCCAAAAGTGTCTGATCCTCCATTTGAGTAGACTATGTTTGTTAACATGTCTTTATCACCAGTCGTGTGTTTCGAGCAACCACTGTCTAGAATGCATTTATTCCCTTTTCAAGTGGTACCTGCAAAAAATAAAGAATAAGATGGTACCCACTTTTCTTTTTAGGGTCCTAAGAGTTAGGTCTTAGGAAACCAAACCCAAGAAGGTTCCGAATTCCCTTTAAAAATATAATTCTTATTTTTATGAACAGTTTCCATTAATGTTTTGATATGTTTATTCCCGATCAAGTTATTATTTGTTTTAGCAATCCATATTTTAGTAGTTTTAACATTTTTAGAAATTGTTTTCTTTAAATCTTGCTTAATTTTGTTTTTAAACTTATTTTTAAACTTTTCAATTGGTTTTCCAATTTTTTTATACCCCAAACCCATTTTATTTGAAGTTGACTGAGAATTTTTTATTATTTTAGAAAGATTTTCTCGTCCTTTATTAAAATTGAAAATATTTTTATTAATATCTTCTAGCTTGGTTTTAAGACTAGAATTTTCTAATTCTAAAACTTTAGTGCTAGATTTTAAATCATTTACTTCAACTAATAAAATATCATTTTTAGTCCTCTGAATTTCTGATTCCTGAGTTATCATAGAAAGTTGAGAGGCTAAATTAGAATTAGATTCTTGAGATTTTTCAAGTTCTTCTTCGAGAATTTTCTTTTCATCTCTAAGCATACTAATTTCTAATTCGGATCTATTTAGTTTTCCTTGTAACTCCTTATTATGTTTCTTAGTCTGTTTAACAAAATCTACTAGTTCAGAATTAAGTTCAACTAAATCTTCAAAACTTAGTTCACTTACGTCATCATTTGTAGCCATGAAGCATACATTTGCTTACTCTGTGTCACTATCGCTGTCGCCTTCTAATGATAAAGATTTCGAATCATTCCATGTTATAGAAAATGCTTTCTTCTTGAAATTGTTCTTCTTGAATTTGATTTTCTGTTTTTGTGGACAATCTTTCTTCATATGACGCTTCTTATGACATTCATAACATTCCATGACAGATGATGATGGTTTATTGCTACTATTGTTGCTAGAATTATTTTTCTAACTCTTGCCCTTGTTATTCTTTTTGAATTTCAAAAACTTTTTGAAATTCTTAGCAATAAATGCCATATCCTCTTCATCTGAGTCAGGGTCATCTTGTTCTGCTTGAAATGCTATATTCTTCTTATCTTGTGCTTGAACTTTCTTTGCCTGCAAATTTACTTCATATGACATTAGATTTCCTACTAACTCTTCTGATTTCATAGTTGAAAGATCGTTTTCTTCTTCAATAGCTAGGACCTTTCTTTCCCATTCATCCGTTAAAAAGTTTAGGATTTTTGATACTATATCAAAATCAGAGAATTTTTCTCCTAGTGCCAACAGTGAATGATATATATCTTGAAATCTAGAATACATGTCATTTATATTTTCATTTGATTTCATTTTGAAATTTTGAAACTAATTTTTCAACATTGAATTTTTTCTTTGTTTGACTTTGTTATTTCCTTCATGTGTTACTTTTAGAGTTCTCCATATCTCATAAGCATTTGTGCACATATTACTCTATCATACTCATTTCTATCTAATGCACAAAATAGCATATTCATTGCTTTTGCATTTGTAGTAGCATCAGTTTTCTGTGCAGCAGTCCAAGTTGAAAAATCTTCTGTTGGAGTAGTATATTCATTTTGAGTAATGTTCCAAGTTTCAAAACCATTAGATTGCATATATATTCTCATTCTAGTTGACCAGTAATTATAATTCATGCCATTTAATAGTGGTGGCCGTGCAATAGATTGATCTTCAATAAAACTAGTGTTAGTGACAGTGCTTGTGATATTATTATTTTCATATTAACTAATAACGAATTATCAAATAACTGCGTTATGGTTATAGGATGACCTTGCTCTGATACCAAATGAAAGTGGCTACTGTGTGTCTTGCTATCACTTAGGATCGTGTAATATGGAATATTATTAAATCTAAATGCGGAAATAGATGATAATAACAAAGTAAATAAAATAAGCACACCAAGAATTTTTATACTGGTTCGAACTTCCCGTTCTACGTCCAATCCCAGACTTCCCTTTGGAATTTCTCACAATAATCCTCTCTTAAACTGGGGGAATAGGTATACAACACCTGAACAACCGAAAGAGCGCATTACCCGCTTGAACAACCGAACAAGACTTCAACAGTTTCAATAGAATTGCTTTGACGCTATGTTTTATTAATAATACTAATTTGTCTTTGATAGTACAACCTTCCTATTTTCTTTTCTCAAGTATATATGTGTGTATAAAGATTTAGAAAGGAAAATATTGCTTTGAATCAAAGAATAAGTTAATTGATTCAGAGATTCAAGAAATATATGAAAGTTGGGATCGCTTTTTAGAATATAGAGATAGTAGAAAGTAAGATCAGAAAGTAATCAATTTTTTTTTGATTTGTGAAGTGGATTTTGTGTGTTTATATAATAGTTAAAGAGGTGCAACCGTTCATGAAGAGTTCTGATCAACAGAAGCAGCCATACCTCATCATATTAGAACGTGACTCTTGGCAAAAGAAAGTGTCCATTCAGAAAAAATAGCTATTGGAAGAAGTCAGTCGACTGACCCAAAACGATCGGTCAACTGAATATTCAAAGTTGTTTAAAAACAGAGCGTTTCTGTGCACCTGTACAGGTTCAGTCGACTGGCCATATACGGTCAGTCGACTGACCTGACAGTCAAAGCACAATTTTCACATATTTTTAAAAAGTTTAAAGTTTTAAAACAACTTAACTACTTGAGGATAGATTTTAACATTTCCAAGACTAAAAAACTTCAATAAATCAACATACTATGCGCAGTTTTGTTGCCTTGTCTCCTTTTGTAGTTTGACGCTTATCCATATAGTATAATTCATTGCTTTATCATGAATCAAAAATATGTGATTCAACATATACAACTTTTCTTTTTAAACCCAAACTATATTATACTTATTTTTCAACTATTTTGAAAACTGGTTTCCCTTTTACAACAAATTTTCATCTGTTTTACAAACTAATTACTATTTTATAACTATTTTGCAACTATTTAACTATTTTATAACTATTTTATAATTACTTAAATATTTTTCAGCTATTTTACAACTAATAACTATTTTACAACTACTTATCTATTTTATACTTTTCAAGCTATTTTCTAAATTCAAGTTGGTCAGAGTCCAAACTGTTTATAATTGAAGTGATAACCCAAATGGAAATTGAAGCAATTGTGAATAGGTGAATAGAATCAAATGAAGATAAATACGTAGGATGTTCATATATTATTCTATTCGCATAACAATTTGATCCAGATTCGAGCATAGAATTTCGAGATAGTATATCGATCCGAGTCGGGATTTTTCACTCAATTTTCGACGGCGAACCCTGGATATGGATTTTCGAGGTTTTGGAAATTCTCTATCATATTTATGGCTATGCAAGGAGAATGACGGTTTGATCAAGAAAATCAGATCTGTGTACGCACTAGGAAGTTGGATGGACAATACTAGTTCGAAAGTGAAATTGTGTGATCAAGTGAGCGATCAGATTTGACGTTGCGTACGGATGATATATGTATATCGTACGTTCTAGAATGAAATTGATATTGGAAATTTTGAAAGGAAATGAAAAAATGATTTTGAAATGGAAAGTATATTTTGAAAAATATATTATGAATAAAAGTGGAAGTTTGGATATCACTATAATTGAAATTCATTTTATAAGAAGGTAGGAATGTGGCAAGTAAATTTATAAAAGAAATCAAACTTGAATATTTTATTTGGCATAATAAAAGTTATATATATGGTAACTACCCTTGTGAATTTTTAACTAGAAGATGTGGTCTTTGAAATTATTTGAAGTATAAAAGGAATTTATATAAGTATGAAGTGACCCAAAAATTTTTCAAGATTTTATATATCAATTTATACAAATGAATTTATGATAATGATTTTGGGAAAAGGGTTTTGGAACCTATGGATTTTGGAAGGCTTTTGATTTTTGGAAAAAAAAAATCAATTTCGAGAATTTGGAAATCCAAGTTTGGAACTATCGATTTGAGATATCGATTTTGTGTAAAGGACATTTTTATGTGAATCATAATGAGTATGATTTGAAAGATACTATATGTGTATAGCATAAAATGTTTTGAGATTGGCTTTGGAAAAAAAGTGCTCCCATGAAATGAACTTCTTAGGAGATCCATGGGGTGGTTCTGCCTTGAGCCCTAAGGGGAGTTCTAAATTGGATCTTGGGAGGAAGTCCGGACAAAATGAAGTTCCTGAGGATTTTGTGTGGGTAGAAAAAGTCGAGGGCGCTGATGCCTACAGAGATATTTGAGTTATGCTGTGACGACGGTGAAACTCGATGTCACTACGATCTACTGCGGACCATAGCGCAAGTCGTGTGGCGGTGAGTGCCAACGGTCTATGTTTGATTTCACTGGGAGGGCGATGTAACATCTGTAGGTTACAATCTATGAAGACATAGCAAAAGTCGTGTGACAGTGACTGCCTACGGGCAACATTGGGACTCGACTAATGTAGTCTTCCATCTGTGTGGGGAAGTTTCATTTGGCAGCGAAATTCAAGGGTGCTGGTGCCTGCAGTTAAATGGGTTTTTTCCATGATGGTGACGTAAAATCTGGGTGTAGCTGCGATCTGTGGTGGATTCCATGGTATAATCGAGGGGGGCAGGGTGCATATTGTTTTCTATGGTTTTGCCGGGATGGCAACGTAACCATCAGGCTAATTGCCACCATGGAGGGGGTGATGATTTTCAGAGCATTCTCACAAAAAAATGATTTCTATATTTTCAAAAATGATTTCCAAGTATTTTCACTGGGTGTTAAAAACGAGTCTGCTAAGTACTTATAGATTTTTAGTCCTACGCCTGATCAACGTATGACCGAATTTCTGTGAGAACAAGGATGGACTTGTTGAGATATCGAGTTATAAAAAGTATTTTTATAAAAGTTATTTTGGAAATAGTATGTAGATTTTAAACTATTATAAAAAATTTAAATAAAAAGAGTTAAAAATGTTTAAAGGATAACTTAATTGATAAATAACAGTATAATTAAAATTTTTGGCTTCAATCCTTTTCGAGGACAAAAGGTTCTAAAGGGGGGAGGAATGTGATAACTCGGATTTCTAGACATCTGTTAATTGGATAATTAACTGATTTTAACTATTGAAACACTGATTTATTAGTTGAATAAATAATTCTGATAATAAAAATATATATCTGGATAAATATAAATTTGATAATCTCCTGATATAATTATTTAATTTGGCAGAATTTATCTTGTCGAAAACAAAAAAAATTATGTCTATTTATGTATATATATAAAAAGATTTGTAAATAGAATTTGGATTTGAAATTCAAAAATAAATATTTAAAAATTAATTGGATTTAAAAAATCTATAGATAAATATTTATTAATATTAGATATAACAGTTTTAGTTGAAAAAGATTTAATAAAAAGTTTAAATACTTTCTTTTAAATTTATACATGATATGAATATAGCTAATATAAATAGAAAATGAATTAATTGAAAATATAATACGAAAATTACATAAAACATATTAAATAAATTTAATAACATGAGATAAGACATGTGTAACATTAATAACACATGTATTTAACAAGTGTAAACCATATAATAAGGAATTATACAAGTGTAGCCTAATTGTGACATGAAAATACAAGTGTCCATTTTTAGTTTCTTTATTTTTTTAAAATAAAAATAAGAACAAGGCTATATATATATATATATCCATACTCCTCCTCTTCTCATTTTCTTAGTTAATTCAAAACTAAAACCTAACAACTAAAACTCAAACCAGAAATAAAAGAAATTTTATACAAACTAAATCACACAACTACTTCAGCCTGAAGCTTAAATCAAAATCAAAACTGATGAAATCAAAAGCAAATAATAAGCTCAAAACCTGAAGCAGTAAATTCAAGTTCAGTTGCAAATCAAAAGCATGCAAGTTCGATTTAGTTTTATCAAGTCTCAGTTTTCAAATTCAAGTAGTAGTTTAAAGATCAAAAGCACTTCCAGGTTTCTCATAAGCCCTGGCTTCTCTGTTTCCTTAAACATGTGAGTAAACTACCCTTTAACATCTCAAATCTATCTGTATCTTGATCTGTATGTAATGATCATTGAAGTTTGGATGTAGAAATTTTCTTACATGTATATGTATACATGAAAATGATGTATGCATGTCTAGAAATAAGAACATTTGCTCTGTTCTAGGTTTACGGTGTTTAAACCAAATTCAAAAACCAAAATCTCTTTACCCATTCTCTTATAGGCTTTAATTTTTAAACAAAATATGTTTTGATTAACATGATTTAAGTTTGAAAAAATATTTTTAAGTAAAATTAGTTAAAGCATTTTCTAGAAATTAGAAAATATAGTAAAACTGAATACATGTTGGAAATTCAAGCATCATGGTTTCTTGTTTCAATTATATCATCTTGCTCGTTTTCAAAAATAATAATTTTTAAAAGTGGAATCATGATTTTTAAGTTTGTATTCATGGTGAAATTGCAAGATGAACGAGAATTGGTTTTTTATCGAATTCTGATGATCGATGAAGATATAATCCTCGGGATCGTGGCTGGAGGTAGCAGGGAGGTTGACGAACACGACAAAATTGATCGGAGGTTTTCCTGACCACCGCGGTGGCCGAACGAGGACGATTTAGGGCTTAATCCCTAGTTTTGATCAATGATAGAATTTGGGCTACTGTATCATCGTCGAGGCACCGAAGTCGATCGGTGCAGGGGGAAACGAAGCGTGGGTTATAGACAAAGCTCTGGACGCGATTGCATTATTTCTGATGGCCGAAGGTGGTAGTTCAAGGCAAACTTGGGGGATCCAGTTTTGTTTCAGTGGTACCATGGCTGCTTAATTTTTATTTCCAGTTAGTATAGAGTTCTAGGTGGTCGTGATGCCCGAGCAGGTCAACGATGATCTATGGGTGGCAGAGGTGATGGTCAGAGATGCTTCGACCATGTGTGCACGTGCACAAAGTATCAAGTCTGGGCTTTGTTTGCTGATGGATTTGAAGATTGTGGTCTCGGGAAAAAGATAAGTTGGCTTGGGTTTTTGATCGTGTCATTTGCGAGTGTTTTCTGAGAACAGGTTTTAAGTTTTAAAATAAAACAGAAGGAGAAAAAGGAAGAGGAAGTTTTTCTCGGGAATGGTCTCGGGAGAAAGATGAGATGACTCAGGTTTTGTCTCGAGTACGTGATGTTTCAGTTTTCAAACTTTAAAACAAAAATCAACTTTAAAAATTTCTTAATCAATTCTTTTAAATAATTTTTTATTTAAGTATGGATTAGTTGAAGGTTTCAAAGTTGATTATTTTAAAATTCATTAAATTATTTATTTATGTGACCATTATTATAATTATTTCTTTAAGTTATTTAAATAAATATAAAAATGTAATTAGGACGATTAATAACAAACGGTAAAATGTTTTTAATTAACTCAAAGGTCTTAAGCTAATTCATGTGTTAATGATAATTATTTTCAAAGGTTTAAATGTAAAAGTAATTAATTTGGGTAATGAAAAGTTTTCAAAGTAAATGTTAAAAAAGGTAAATTGTTAACAAATTTTTTAAAAACAAAAGAAAAAAAATTGGCAGCAAAATTTAGTTAACAAAGTTATTAAGCAATTTGTTCAACAAAGTTTTCTAACAAGTTCAAAGACTAAAATTCTTAAAGTTAAATGTTTTTTTAAATTGTTTTGGTATTGAATAATTAAATATTAAGTTAATTATTTAATTAAATCTCTAAGTATTTTTCAAAATTAAAGGATGTGATTAAATTAATTAAGATACATGAATTATCTTAAAATTTATTAAGGTTATAAGTAATTGAAGGATAATTATATAATGTAATATTAAAGGATAATTAATTAATGTAAGTAATTAAAGGATCATTAATTAATATAAGTAAATAAAGGTTAATCATTTATGTGAATGATTAAATGATTAAAGAATAATTAATTAATTTCAATAATTAATTAAATGGTTTAATTGGTGTTAATTAAGCGAGATTTAAAGGTAATTAATTTATCTTGTAATTTGGATGATAAATAAATCTTGCTTGTGGATGATTAAATTGTATTGAATGTTTGGATTAATGTCCCCACTCTGATAATTTGTGATGTCCTGTGATATGATTTGTTTGGTTGAACTGGAGTAATGCGGATTATTTATTGGCGATGTATTGTTGTGTAAATGTGACATCATGTATTTAAATTTAAATTGTCTTCACTTGAACACTTGGGTTAAGATGACATTGGATTCGAAAAGACCGGGGTCCGGTATCAGCAAATACCCAAATCCACTTCGATTAGCAAATCTACAATAATTCTTTATAGATATGTTTTTAAAATCAAATAGGCTGGAATGGAATAATTTAAGTAACATGACCATTTAAACTAAGTAACACTTTTAAATATTGTTTGATAATAAGTGACTGACTATAACCAGTTAAGAACTCCTAGTAAGGTACGAGTTACCTTGGTATTCAAATAAGTTATATAACTTAGAATTTCAGATTATATGGGTTTATTCACGCTGGTTTCCAGCCTGACCCGAGTGTTACTTTATTGTAATGCTCGGGTCAGACCAAGTATTACAGATTTTCAGGTTAGGACGTTGTGGAGCTTAGGAGGCGAGCTGGATGGCAGGAACGTATGGAGTATATTCCGCTATGTATTGGAGTTGTATTATTTGTTTTCTAAGACAAGTTGTTACAACTGTCCATTTTATGTATGAATGGTTGTACTTTGATGTATTTTATGTAATCTGACAGATACTGCTTTTCTTTGTATAAATACTATTATTTGATATTATATTTTGATCCACTGCGAATGTGAGATTTTGTGTTTTGCTTTCTGTTCTTCTTCTACATCTTCTCTTCTTTCCCCTAACAAATCTGAGATTTTCGGCGTTCGATTGCTCGGCACTTCTATAGTGAACGTATTAGTGTCGAATCCTCGAGGTCGAAAGTTTCGAGTCATTACAAATTTCAAATTATTTTAATAATTAAAATATAAATCCTTTGATAAAAATAACCATATTAAATGCTTCCCAACAACGGGTTGTTACAATAGCCCTCGAACGAAATTTTGATTTACCAGCAGTAGAAAACAATAATTAGAAGCTTGAGAAATGAGATAAGTAACAATAAAAAAATAAAATGACAATCCTATCCATACTACCTTTACCTATTTATGAAATCACTAGATTCGGTAATGGAAATAAGCGTTGCAAGCATCTGTAACGGAAAGATTTGTTAGAAATTTGTATCGGCAATATTCGCTACAAACGGAAATGAAAAAAATGTTATGAAATGGTTTATTTATTGCAGTTTGTATTACAATTTCAACTTTTTATCAATCGATACCATGTATAGAAATATTTGACGTTATCGGTATTTACGGTAAAATTTTGTAGTATTTCAAGCAATTATTGACAAAAATTATTTATTGCAAATATTTGTTTGGCGGATATTTACCATTTTTAACTATTCATTTATTGTATACTTATGGCAACTATTTTCATTTATCATCAACCAAATTTATCTATATCTAATATTTGTCATTATCAGCCTTTACAGCAAAATTTCACTTATATATCAAACATTTACTAACCAAAATCATGTATGTCAAATGATTGTCCAATTATATGTGTAGACTGAAGTGATATTTTTTCAGCCAAAATTATACCTATCAAATATTTGCCATTATTAATATATGTAGTAAAATTTCAGTTTACCTTTTCTTCTTTGATTTCAGGATTTTCTTTTCGTATTATTCCCTGTTCTTCATGGTAGGAATCGTTGGTTGCCATCTTTGAATATTGAACATCAGGAAATTATTGTCAAGGACAAAATCATAGCATTTTAGCCTCAAGGACAGGCCTTCAGTATTTTTGCATGAAGGACAACTTTCTTTAGGTATCAATTTTTAGTTATTGATAGCAGTTTGTAGGTATTAGTTTGTAGTTATTGGTAGCAATATTTAGGTATCAGTTTTCTGTTCGGTAGCAGTTTTGGAAGAATGTTTGTTCTTATGAATAATTTTGAAGTGATGTTTATCCTTATGATTAATTTTTAGGAGAATGTTTGTTCTTATGGTTAAACATTGAGATCATGCCCTTAAGGTTAAAAATATACAAATTTTTGTGCTTTAAATTAATTCCCTCTATTGAACATTGCCTTCTCCAAATTTGCAAATAACTTCCATATCATTAGTGTTTGGAAATTAGGTTTTTATTGGAGTGAATTAGGGAAAATGACAAACTCTAAAAAAAATTAGACTAAAGGACACCAAGTTTCATTTTTAGACCGAAGGACAAATGCTAGTTATAATGAAGATTATATTCAACCTTTACACTATACAAAATGCTAGTTATATCTAGCATTATATTCGGTTTTATACTATACAAAATGTTAGTTATAACTAGCATTGTCCTTCTGCCTAGAAAACAAACTTGTTGCCCTTCGATCTAATTTTTTTTCTTCTTCTAAGTTCGTCCTTGTGCCTATTTTCCTTATTTTAATTTGTTTTTCGATTGTGAATTGTTTTTTCGATTGACAATTTCTTGGACTTATAGTTTGTAAATTAAATTTATGAATTAAGGTTTTTTTCGACTAGCAGTTTCTTTGATGGCAGGTTGTAAGAGATTTTGAGTTTTTTTTTCCTCTTTGTAAAATCGCATAATGATGGATTGTGAATATGAAAATCATTTGTAAAGAATGCAAGTTGTTATTCTGGTAATATTTTTTAAATAGTTTATAATCAAAGATCTATTTTATAAATTTTCACTGAAAAGGACTTGGGCTACCATCGTCATTGATTATAAGGATGTGGGTAAAAAAATTTCTAATAATAATTTACACCATGCATCTCAATAACTTGGGGCGAAAGCGCTAGTTTTTCCTGCGTAGAACGACCCGAATACGAAACCCATTATCAAAATTCAATGTCAAAACTTTTAAACTATCAGTCAAAACCCTTGGGCATACATCTGTCCTATTCTTTTATTTGGCAACTTCATCTTCTGCCTCGTTAAACCCAACAAAATCACTGTACTACTTTTTGATAAAATTGGGGTAGTTTGCCAAAAATGGAAGGAAACACGTAGCTCAGAAACAACGGATAAAGAAACTCGAATTCCTTGGGAAATAAATTTTAATGTAATGTTGATATTCCCTTTTTTGTACATATTTTATGGATATAATTTTTTCATGTAGTTGAGTGATTATTATTGCATACGTCTTATCAAATTTTTTATTTTGTCATCTTAGTTTTGAAAGTTACATGATGGTTTTATCAAACTGACTGGAGGGGCATTTCTCTACGACGTACGTAGATTAATTATTTGAATGGAGCTTTTTTGTTCTTCCTAATGGTGTAAGATTAAGATTTTTTTCTTCAATTGTTAATCTTCCTTCCATTGAGATTATGTATAAATATGGTGAAAATAGATGGTCGAAGTTCAATTTTAAGGTTATTTTTGTTTTCTATGCCGAATGCTGAATATGGAAAAATTAGGGGATTGTTACTGCACTTCACTTTTAGACATGAGAAGGTCAATTTTCTGTAAACAAAATATTAATATCATGGGTACTAACAAATGTCTAAATCTAAAGTATTGTAGCCTCTGAGACAACCTCTTAAATATTTAGTCATAAGGACACAGCGGATAAAAATGATACTATACAATATCATTATATGAAATTATTATGCAAAATGAAAACTATCAGGTACAAAATGGTACCAAGTTGTATTGTTTGAAAAAAATGCTTCTATAAGGTAAGATCAACCATTATATGATAAAATTGAAACATAAATTTATATCTTTCTTTTAATTCAGTAAATACAAAACTGATACTACACAATAGCACTGTCATTCTCATTGAATTTTTATCCTTCTACTATATTTAATTGAAAATTTTGTCATTCTCATTAAAAAATTGATGAATTTTATCCTTCATACTATTTTTCCGAATAAAAATAGCCCTCTCATAAAATTATAATTTAAATTGTCCAATTTACCCCTTTTTACTTTGATTCCTTTAATCCACATTAATCTCCTTTAATCTTAAATCCAAATCAATAGTCAATGGAGAAGTCAAACTCATCTGCAGATGAGATTTCAAAACGAGAAAGAAACAAAGTTAATTCAAAAATTTCGTAACATGGATTCTGTTCAATAAAACAATCAGATAATTATTTTTAAAATTTTTAGGTCGTAGGTAGGGTTTAACATGTTTGGCGATCAGAAAAATCAATGTATAGCCTATATTTAAAAATAAGTTCGGATGGGGACGATCGAAATAAATAATTTAATTCGACGGTCCTCTCTCATTTAACTTTTTTTATTTCGGCAGCCTATTGTCGATTTTTTGATTTTAGTCCGGTATATACCCTTCGAATTTCATACTTTTTAAATTAAAATTGAATTTAAATTTAGTTTTTCCTTAGATTTTTTTGTTCTCATCATTTTTTTAATTTAATTTTATAAAAGCGGGGAGGAGGAAAGAGTTAATTTGGTTGTTTATTTCTTACTATAGAGTTTTTTAAGTTTTAACCAAGGGCAAAAGAGGAAAAGATGCAAAATTTAATTAAAGGCTTTGTACCTCTCATATCAATTTTATTAAACATGGATTACTCATATAATTTGATCCTCTCATATCAAAAATGGAGTGACGGTAACAATACTCAAAATCTATTTGTTTCAATTTTGTATTTTGTATTTGACACTGTAATAAAAATATTTCTTCTCAACTCGTATACAAAACGAACTAAATGTTGAGCTTTGGCATTCCCCCATCGGGCATATAATCCGATCTTGACAACACATTGTAACAAAAAGAATCACCAATGTTACGTGTCATCAATCTCATATATATACCACGATTATTTCAAATATCCTGCGATGTGGGACTTTTAAACCGGTATATCCACGCACTAACTCCACTTACAATGCGGGCCACACCTAACACTAAACAAACTGGATAATGTAAATAAAAATATATTGAAGATCCATAACACCAACAACAAAGTCATACATAAAAAACTATTTATCATGTAATATAATTATATATTTTCGTTATCACTAGTGCTAATTAGAGGAATTTAACAATTTGATCTGGCATATTTTTGAGACTGAGCCATAAATAGCCACAAGAATATGTTTTAAGCACACAATTGAGGTTCCACCTTTCATTAAACTTTGTCTCTAATCTTACTGAAGAATCTTTCAGATATTCCTTTATGTTCCTGGCGGTCTACTTCCCTGAAATATAATTCATAAATGTCCTTTTCCATTCATGGTTCTTGGAGAGAGCTGCCATGTCTTCAGAGTTCAAGTTGTCCTCATTTTATCATATATTATTTTGTGTTTCTCTTTGGTGCCGTAACCATGGATTAATATATAATGTAATACTTCATATTATATGTTACTAAATGGAAAGCTGAAGGTGTTTGATATTAAACACGAAAATGATTAGGATAGTGACACATAAACATGTAACTAAACATTATACGTTAGTAGTATAAATCCATATTTTGATAGATCTAACGTAATGTTGATATTCCCTTTTTTGTACGTATTTAATGGATATAATTTTTCATGTTGTTGAGTGATTATTATTGCATACGTCTTATCAAATTTTTTATTTTATCATCTTAGTTTTGAAAGTTACATGATGGATTTATCAAACTGACTGGAGGAGCATTTCTCTGCGACTTACGTAGAATAATTATTTGACCGGAGCTTTTTTGTTCTTCCAAATGGTTTAATTTTTTTTTTCAATTGTTAATCTTCATTCCATTGAGATTATGTGTAAATATGGTGAAAAATAGACGGTCAAAGTTCGATTTAAAGGTTACTTTTGTTTTCTACCCCAAACGCTGAATATAGAAAATTGGGGATTGTTACTGCACTTCACTTTTGATATGAGAAGTCAATTTTCTTTAAACAAAATTTTAATACCATGGGTACTGACAAATGTCTAAATCTAAAGTATTTTAGCCTCTGAGACAACCTCTTAAAAATTTAGTTATAAGGACATGACGAATAAAAATGATACTATTCAATATCATTATATGAAATTATTATGCAAAAAGAAAACTATCAGGTACAAAATGGTGCTAAGTTGTATCGTTTGAAAAAAAAAATGCTATTATAAGGTAAGATCAACCATTATATGATGAAATTGAAAATAAATTTATTTCCTTCTTTTTAATTCAGTACTAAACTGATACCACACAATAGCACTGTCATTCTCATCGAATTTTTATCCTTCTGCTATATTTAATTGAAAATTTGTCATTGTCACTAAAAAATTGATGAATTTTATCCTTCGTACTATTTTTTCGAACAAAAATAGACCTCTCATAAAATTATAATTTAAACTGTCCAATTTGCCCCTTTTTACTTTAATCTCTTTAATCGTCATTAATCTCCTTTAATCTTAAATCCAAATCAATAGTCAATGGGGAAGTCAAACTCACCTGCAGATGAGATTTCAAAACGGGAAAGAAACAAGGTTAATTCATGTGACGACCCAGAATTTTCAAACATTTAAAATCGAAATATTTAATTGATTTAATTATTTAAAGGTTAATTATCAACTTAAATTACGAATATCATAATTTATTTGACAATTAAATTGTTGAATTAAATAATTTGAATTGGATAAAATATGAAATCTGAGATTTTAAGTCTGTTGAAATATAATTTGAAGCTTATAAAATTTATATTGATAACATTGAATATAATAGAAGTTGTAATATGGGAATTAGCAGTAGTTTGTTCAGCTTTGAAATTTTATTATTTAAATTGAATTTAAAAAATAGCCTTCCGAGGCGCAGTCTCGGAATTCGATGAAACCGGTTCCATTGGATCCGTAATATTGAATTATTATTGGATTTCAATTTTTGTGGCGTTTGGAGTTGTCGTGTAAGCGTATGACATATAAACGCACTGAAATTTAATTGATAATAATCTAATGAAATTTAATTTAATTGGTCAAGCTTCTTGTTTACGCCATCTCCTCTACTTATCACGTCACCTCCTTTCCTTCTTATCAGTTAAGCCTAATTCATTTCCCCAATTCGAAAAATATATATAAAACAAAATAAAATATATTCATATAAAAGAAAAATCAGATCGATAAACAAATCTTCCTGTGTACGCCAATTACAAGCCGAGCCTTCTAGATATCTCGCACCCTCCTCCCCTATATTCAATTCTAAATTCAGAACCTAAAAAAAAAAAATTGAACGAATCAATTTTGGTTGTGGCGACGCCGTTGTGAGAGGAGGTACGGCCTGGGATCGCGCATGTTCACTCGTATGGGATGAAGGGATTTCATGCTCCATAGCTCGAGGGTTTGATCGTGAGCTTGGGGTTGCTCGCGGTGACTTCGAGGTGGCTTCGACATGAAGTCGTTCGCGAGGGGATTCACACTTAGGGCTAGGGTTTGGGAGAGGTGGCGATCTGGTAGTTCGTGGAGGCTGCAGGGGATGGTCGCGCTCGCGAGTTTTGGTGAGGGTTCGATGATGTGGTTGCGTGAGTGGTTTCACGCTAAGGTTTCGGCAACATGGTTCGTGGTGATAGAACGACGATGGGTGTGCGTGCGTGGGTAGCTGGGAGGGAGCAGGAGATTCGGCAGTGAAGGTATTGTTTTTTCCTAAATTAATATGCTTATATATATATATAAGGAAAGGTACAGTAAAGAAAAATATAAATATAAGAAATAATATTTCTGTTTAAATTTTATAATCTAATTTTACGACGTTTAGATAAAATTTGATTTTTGGAATCTATAGATTATTTGTTTTTATAGACATACAGGTAGTTTCAGAAAATAAAGAAATATACATGGGTACTTATTTTCAAATGTTTATATAGTATTTTGGTTATAAAAGTAGAAATCTAGTTTTACATTTTATTAAGTAACTTTATTTTGAAATGTTTATATAGTATGTATTTTAGTAAATTATTAAAGTAGTTTTAACTTAAGTGTTTAAAGGTAAATTCCAAAGCAAGTATTTTTTTTGTTTTATCTATTATCGTAGTAATTATATAAAGAATGACTTGGTATTTTGTTTAAAGCATTATTTTAAATTAAGTACTAAAGAATGATTTTCTAAATTAAATATTAACCATACTTTAAAATTAAAGTGTTTTGAAATTATTTTAAACAAAAAAAAATCTAAAATCTTGTGCTTGGTGATTCTAGTGGTAATGAAATACTCGGAATTTATTCTCAGAAAAAGGAAGGTAGTTTGAAAACTGTTTTCAAAAGGAATTTGAAAAGTGAAAATATACCTTGTGAAGATATTTTTGACATAAATAAATAATTTGGGAAATTATTTATTGGTTGATGGTTGTTTGTGAATATTAATTGATAGTTAAATAACCGACTATCAATATTGGCCAAATGCGTTGATCGTTTCGAAGAGACCGAGATCGAAATTAATTTTTCGAAAACCATTTCGATCCAGTTTGTACGTTTCGTGGAAAACGATTTTGGATTCGAAGATGGAGCAGTAAAGTGCAAGGGCTAGTCGCTACTAATCCTGAGGATGTCTCCAAAATGGATGTAGTAGGAATAGTGCCTTCGGTTCCGTTCGAACCCGGAACGGACTTGTATGGATGAATGCTTGCGAAACATCGTCAGGTGGACGATGGGCATTCTAAGGGATATGTTCTAAAAAGGTAACGCTTAGCCTCAAGCCTCATCAAATGGGAATGACTGAAAATCAGGGGTTATGCAGCAAGGCTAGGTGGGTAGCACCCAAGCTGGGTGAGGTAATTCCAGTCTAGATGTCCCTTTTTATTTCGGCTTAGTGGACGGTTGCTGATCCCAACCGCGGGGTGATCTCACTCGGGATTATCCAGTAAGGGGTAGTCCCGGCCTTGTGTTGCAGGGGAGCGGGCGTACTCCTCGGTACGGTGATCTAGGCCCCGTACTGTGACAGGTGGTACCCCAGTGCCAAGTCATTGGTTGGAAATCCGTTCTCCCTACGAGCCTTGTACGAGTTTTGTTTGTATTACCCACTCTGTGGCTAGTAGCTGGAATTTAATCATGTAATAGTTTCGGCTATTTTATAAGTATTTGTACAGACCCTATTATAATATCAGAGGATTTCTATAAAAATTGTTTTAGCTATCGTAAGGTAAAAACCTGACATGTTTATTTGTGGCGTGGTCTTACGAGATGCTTTTGTTTTCAAAGGATTTTTGAAACTTTAATAATCATTTGGGTGTGATTTTCTCACGCTGGTATTCCAGACTGACTCGGGTGTTATTTAACTGTAATGCTCGGGTCAGACCGAGTATTATAGGATACAGGATATGATGCTGTGGAGCTCAGAAGACGGGCAAGATGACGATACGTACATTCGTACTTGTTTTATATATATATATATTCCGCTGTGTTGTGTAGCTGTGTATCCAGTTGTATGTTATTGATGTGAGCTGTGATTGATGTACTCTGATGATGTAATATATGTAAACAGATATATTTGATTTTGAGTAAAGATTATTTATTATCTATTATATTTTACTCCGCTGCGATGGTTAGATTCTGTTGTTGTTTTCTATTCTCTTCTTCTACCTCTTCTTCTTTAACCCAAATGGTTCGTATTTCTGTACAACTTGAGTTGATTTAGGTAGAATAGTGTTGACTCAAGGGGTACGGATTTGTGGGCTGTTACAGTATTAATTCAAAACTTCCATAACATGGATTTTGTTCAATAAGACAATCAGATAATTATTTTTAAAATTTTTAGGGTTTCGTAGGTAGGGTTTAACATGTTTGTCGATTAGAAAAATCAATGTATGGCCAATATTTGAAATAAAGTTCGGGAGGGGACGACCGAAATAAATAATTTAATTCGATGGTCCTCTGTCATTTAACTTTTTTTATTTCGGCAATCTACTGTCGATTTTTTGGTTTTAGTCCGGTATATACCCATCAAATTTCATACTTTTTTTAATTGAAATTGAATCTATATTTAGTTTTTCCTTATATATTTTTTGTTCTCATCATTTGTTTATTTATTTTTATAAAAGTAGGGAGGAGGAAAGAGTTAATTTGGTTGTTTACTTTTTACCATAGAGTTTTTTAACCAAGTACAAAAGAGGAAAAGATGCTAAATTTAATTAAAGGCTTTGTACCTCTCATATCAATTTTATTAAACATCGAATACTCATATAATTTTGATCCCCTCATATCCAAAAATGGAGTGGCTATAACAATACTCAAAATTTATTTGTTTCAATTTTGTATTTTTTTAATTGACACCTTAATAAAAAAAAATCTCATCAACTCATATACAAATCGAACTAAATGTTGAGTTTCGGCATTCGCACGTTCCGTACGCGTACGCTTCAGCGTGTATGGATTAGCTAACGGTCGAAATCTTCCATGCCAACATCCCTTCATCGCATTCCATCGGACATATAATCTGCTCTTGACAGCACATCGTAACAAAAGAAATCACCAATGTTACATATCATCAATCTCATATATATACACCATGATTATTCCAAATATCCTGCGATGTGAGACTTTTAAACCGTCCAATCCACCACCAACTCCATTTACAATTCGAGCCACACCTAACACTAAACAAACTGGATAATGCAAATAAAAATATCATGAAGATCCATAACACCAACAACAAAGTCATACATAAAAAACTATTTATCATGTAATATAATTATATATTTTCGTTATCACTAGTGCTAATTAGAGGAATTTAACAATTTAATCTGGCATATTTTTGTGACTGAGCCATAAATAGCCACAAGAATATGTTTTATGCGCACAACTGAGGTTCCACCTTTCATTAAACTTTGTCTCTAATCTTACTGAAGAATCTTTCAGATATTCCTTTATGTTCTTGGTGGTCTGCTTCCCTGAAATATAAGTCAGAAATGTCCTTTTCCATTCACGGTTCTTGGAGAGAGCTGCCATGTCTTCAGAGTTCAAGTTGTCCTCATTTTATCATATATTTTTTCGTGTTTCTCTTTGGTGCCGTAACTATGGATAAATATATAATGTAATACTTCTTATTATATGTTACTAAATGGAAAGCTGAAGGTATTTGATATTAAACACGAAAATGATTAGGATAGTGACACATAAACATGTAACTAAACATTATACGTTAGTAGTATAAATCCATATTTTGATAGGTCAAATTATATAGTTTTATCAAACCACCCCCGGAAATAGATGATGTCTGTTTTTAACGTGATATTTCAATGGATGCACGTACATACATGATTAAATACTTATAATAGATTTTTGCATATGGAAGTAGTTTGGAATACCTTTGTAGAATATGTTGAACAAAACATTAGAAACTTATGTAATTAACTATATATTCCTTATATGACATGAGGTACTTTAAAATATGCATTTTCTGTGGTCAAATTGAAGCAATATCAGTTAATTTTAATATAGCGAAAGCCAAACAGTTGCTAAACATATAGGCTTAACTTGAATAGGTCGAATGGGTTTTGTACGCTTAAACTCTATCAGAGGCGTAGATGATCTCAATTTTTTTAGCATCTATACTGGTTCATGTAATATGAAACTTCAATTGCCGGTATAATGATTTACGTGTACTTCACAATTTATTATGGATATTCTTAATGAAGGCTATAAATTTGTTTTTTCCCCTTCTTCCTTATATATCTTTTTTAAGAACTTAGATTTGGATAACAATTTGGATAACATCTAATCTCAGTTCGATAGCATAATTTATAACTATCTCAAATTATAACTATCACAAACAATTTGGATAACATTTAATCTCAGTTATGTTTGGAATCTTTTGATATAAAAAAGTTTAATAGGGACGATAAACATTGCCTTGATTTTATCTGCATGTTTTTTTAATCATATCTAAAAATGAACATATTTGGAAATTTATCATTTTAAAATGGATTAATTTGTATTTAGGCCACTTTTGCAAAAAAATTACAAGAATAGCCCACTTTGCAAACTTATAACGGAAATAGACCAGTTTTGGCCACGTAGGACGACACGTGTACTGACGGCATCTCAAATGCCGCCAGTACACGTCTTTGTGGCATAATAACACTAGCGACATTTGAGATGCCGCCAGTCAGCGGCATTTGAGATGCCGCCAGTCAGCGGCATCCCAGATGCCGCTAATTCTGCTGCCCTCTGTTTAGTTTCCAGCCCTCCCTCCTTTCATCCTCACTCCCCCTTCTCTCATCCCCTCTTTAAAAAAGAAACGACCCACCCCCCCCCCCCCCAAATCCCCAAAAATCAAAATTTGAAGCTTCCAACTACCAAAATCTACTTAGGGAAGGAAGTAATAACATCTAATTCTTCCTCTTTGACAGGTTATTAGCTATAGCAGGTAGGTTATTTGTGGAAACCCTAGTTCCATTTTTTTAATTTTATTTGCTGTTTGGTATCAAGTGATAATAGTTTACAAGTTGATTGAATAAATTGTAGAATGGCTCCCAAGTGTGTACCGACCATATCTTATTTCAATGGCGAATTGGTTGTTGATGAAGTTAATTGTGGAAAATATGTGGGGGGGTCGTGTAAGCCAGCTAAAGTGTTGAGAGGTTGTAATTTGATGCAGCTGAAAAAATCGATCTACAAAGCGACGAAGATAAAATCTGAAGAATTTGACATAGAGGTAGTGTGTAATTGGCCGACGGACTCAGGATCGAAAGCCATAAAAATAGCCGATGATGACGATGTCGGGCTAATGTTTTCAGCGACATCGAAATCAATTGAGCTGTTTGTTGGGAAAATTAGGAGCTTGCAAGTAGAAGAACCCGTACGAGAACAAGAAGTTAACAGTGTTATTGAGGAGCACCGAAGAATGGTTGAGGCGGTAAGTATCAGCCGTGGAGACGCGTCATCGAGTTTCATTAACCCGACTATGCCAGCGATGTATAGTCAACAACAAGGTCTGTATGGATATCCTTCGTGTATGACATATCCACAGGGCATTCAGTATACGTACCCGTATCTAAGTCAAGGCACCTTTACGCATTTGCTCGGAAGGTGAAACATTTGTTTATGAAAATTTGGTCCTATTAATATGATTGTTGGCCGCAACTTAACAATTTTTTTCGTCTTATATGCAGTTATCTTCCTTGTCAACCAACACCGCCTAGTCCCGCTGGACCATCACAATGCCATATGTCTCAATTTATGTATCCAACTCCGTCCGAATTATATGATCTTAGTCAGAGATATGTCTCATGAAAAATCAAATTTGTGTAGGTAGTAATTACGGTAATGATTTTAAAGTAATACGTATGTCTGAATAGCAGATTCATCGCGAACGATACTGCTATGCAATCTAATGCTGATTTGGAGAATGTAAACGTAAACGTAAACGTGAACAATGAAGATGTTGATACCGAGATGGACGGGGAAGAAGGTGAAGATGGCAATGATGAACCCCACATACATAGTATGGATGTAGTGAACGTGGTGGAGAATGATATGTCGTGGATAGGTAGTATGCAAGTGAACAATGAACCTTTGAACTATGATGTTCCGGTTGAAGACAATATTTCCGAAGACAGCGATGAGGTGGAAATGGAAGTTCCTTTGGATGATGATTTGTGTAATTCACAAATTATGGCAAGGTCAATCGTTGCAAATCTTGGCTTCAACAATGAGATGTTTTCAACCGTAAGCGTTGAGAATGGATTTAAAGTTGGTATGATTTTCGAGACGAAATCCAAGTTGTTACAACAGTTGAGCGAATGGTCGATTTTGCATGCCGTATCTTTTAAAGCAATAAAATCAAATAAAACCAAATACACCGTCATTTGTAATATAAATGGAAATTGTCCATGGAGACTTCATGCTATTGTTTCAAAAAAATCGGAGCAGAATTGGTGGATTGTAAGGAAATATCCTAGCGAACACAATTGTGTTAATCCAACGGTGAACTCCACCCACAAGCAGGCGACGTCTAACTTTATAGTGGCAAAAATATTACCTTTTGTGAAAGCCGATCAAAACATTACAGCCGGAACGGTACAAGTTTTGATGGAAGAACAGTTGTTTGTGAAAATTAGTTATATGAAGGCTCGGAGAGCTTTGGGTAAGGCGGTGGAAAGAATTTATGGTGATTGGGCTGAGTCATATAGTAGTCTAAGGCAATATTTTGCTGAAATAACTAGATAAACCCCGGAAGTGTTGGACACGTTACGACCGATGAATATGGAGTCTTCGATCGAGCTTTTTGGGCATTTGGACCTTGTATTGAAGGATTTGTTCATTGTCGTCCGTTGTTATGTATTGACGGGACACATTTGTACGGGAAATATAAAGGGACGCTACTTGTGGTCACTGCTGTTGATGCGGATGACCATCTATACCCTTTAGCGTACGCAATTGTCGAGTCTGAATCCAGTGATAGCTGGGGGTGGTTTTTTGCCTGTATGCGGCGGTTCATTCACAGTGTAAACAATCGACGAATTACCTTCATTTCGGATCGAATGAAAGGAATACCATCAGCCTTGCAATCGAAATGGTGTTTGCCACATAAACATAGATTTTGTGCTAGATATCTTAAAGCTAATTTTCAAGCTGCAGGGTTCAGAGAAAAACGATTAACCGGACTATTTTATGCTGCAGCTTGTGCCACGGAAGAAGCCGAGTACATCAGAATACGTGAAGAAATAAAAACTATATGCATCAGGGCTCACAATTGGATAGAAAGGAGTTTGGGAGCGCACGAGGAGAACTGAGCGTTGTGTAAAGATGATGGCGGTCGATTTCATGTCATGACCACCAATTGTGCAGAAAGTTTCAACGGTGTTCTTAAAGGAGCTAGGTCATTACCTGACAAAGCTTTAGTTGCACACACCTTTTTCTGGTCGGTTGATTATTTTTGTCAACGAAGAGAAGCGGCAGCAAAACTGTCTTCCCGTCTAACTCCAAAGTGGGAAGCCAAGATCGCTGAACGAGCTAACGAAGCTAGGCATACAAGAATTATTCGATTCAGTCAATCTGAGTGGCAAGTTGTACACTATTTTGGTGATGAGTTCAAAGTACTAATCAACGGTAATAGTTGCTCTTGTACGTGCAAATCCCTCATTAGAGCACCTACCGTGTATGCATGTTATGGCGGCTTGCTCAACGGTTTTCAACGGAGCAAATAGAGCCCATCACGACTTTGCCTCAACATGGTATTCCACAGCGAAATACCTGGCAGCTTACACCCCTGAGTTTCACCCGGTACGAGATAAGCGTTATTGGAGTTTAAGTGACAGTCAATTGGTTCTACCTCCGGTCGCTAAAAGACAACCAGGACGCCCACGTTCAAGTAGAATTAAAGGTACAATGGACAAGATGCAGACCCCTAAAGGAAATAGGTGCAGTAAATGTGGTGTTCATGGTCATAAAAAAAATCGATGCGATACAGCAACTTAATGTTTTTGTTTTATTTTGTCTGTAATCCTAATTCGAACGCATTCTACTTTGTCTAAGAACAAATGTTTATGTAATCTAATGTTAGACGAAAATGTTATTTTCAAAGTCATTTGCAATGTTTGTTTTTTGGTGTTTGTATTTTAAATGCCGCTCTGGTACTTGCCCACCGGAAAATACAATGTCGCCTCTAGCGCCATTTGAAATGCCGCAAAATGCGATATTGTATTTTCCAGCGGGTAAGTTACAGAGCGTTATTTCAAATGCCGCTCAAGGCGGCATTTTAAATGACGCTCGAGGCGGCATTTGAAATGCCTCTTTGAGCGGTATTTCAAATACCGCCACCAGCAGCATTTGAAATATCGCCTCTACTGCCTATATATTTCAACAACCCCACCCACACCCTAACTTTACCAAATTTATTTTAGCAAAAGCTCTAGGTTTCCCGTCCGATTTCAACAATTCGCAATAACCCCTCCTCTATTTCAATCCAAAATTGGCGCGCCGAAGGTAATTATTATACTTTTCTCGTTCAAATTCATCAATTGTTTTGTCGATGTATTTTTGGTTGTATTCACAGGTGCATAATGGACAATTGGGAAATTGACGACGTAACAATGATGAAAATGTACGACGAATTTGAACAAAATAGAGGAAAGGGGATTTCAAGCGGCCCCGACCTTGAAGTTGATTTCGTACCAGAGACACAATTCGAAAAAGAAGCCCTGAATGAGGATAGTGGAACATCATGTGGAGAAGCAACGGTTGATATACCAGGCCAACAATCGCTCCATGCACGTCTTCTAGGTGTCCTAGGTCGGAAAAATCGTGGAAGCTCAAGCTCTCGCGCTATATGTGTAGTTTGCAGCCGTGGAGAGGAATGCGAAGTAGTCATTTGTAGAAATGGTAGGAACGCTGGACGTCGTTTCTACCGCTATGCTGGATACAACGATCACAAGATTCGGCCGAATCAGGTTGAATGCTGCAATTTTTTTAAGTGGCTAGATCCACCGCTATGTCCTAGAGGAGTGGAATATGCTTTAGAAATGCAAGCGGAAGTTAGTCGTTTGGAAAAGTTGAACCTGGAATACCGAAACAAATTGTTGGTTCTTGGGTACAAGTACTCAGCGTTGTGGCCACGTAGATCGTTGAAGGACAATTGAAATGTAACGTAATGATATTAGAAACTTGATGTGTGATTGAGGTATGTAATTGAAATGTAATTCAAGTATGTTATGTGCATCGTTTGAAGTATTTTATTGAAGTATAATTGAAATGTAATTCAAGTATGTTATGTTATGTGCATCGTTTGAAGTATGCTATTCATCGATAATTGAAGTACGTTGTGACTTGTGTAAAGTATGTTCCGCATCGTTCGAAGTATGGAATGCAAAATGCGACATTGTATTTTCCAGTGAGCAATTTACAGAGCGTTATTTCAAATGACGCTCAATGCGGCATTTGAAATGCCGCCTCAAGCGGCATTTGAAATAACGCTCTATAAATTGCTCACTGGAACATACAATGTCGCATTTTGCGGCATTACAAATGGCGCTAGAGGCGACATTGTATTTTCCAGTAAGCAAGTACCAGAGCGGCATTTAAAATACAATGGAATTTCAAATGTCCATTGCAACTTTCACACCATCAAATACAACTTCAAAACCGGTAACATTCACCCCATCATCGAAACACTAGAGTCAATTCTACAATCACAACGACAAACACTAGTCTACATTAGTTAACAACCAAACAACCCAAACGAACAAATACATACCATGAGCAGTCATTACTACAGTCAACATACCACACAAACGATCAATAAATAGTACAGTCATCAAATACAAACAACAGTCCACTACGGTTAGCCTAAAATTTCATCTCAAAATTTTTAATTCCCTAGGAGTTTTCTTCTTCGGTCTTCTAGGCTTGAGCATAAATTCCTCCTCTTCCAGTGACAGCTCTTCACTACCCTCCTCTTGCGTCTCTTCCGTTGGGGGTTGCGATGGCCCGACGGGTTGTGTATGCTGCGAAGATATCGCTTCGGAACTCCCGCCCTCTTTTTTCTTCCTTTATCCATACTTTCTCTTTGGTGAGGGGGCCGGTGGGACCGCAGTTATGTCCTCATACGACGCGGGAGGGGCAATATCCTCGATAAGTGGTGGCACTACAGGAGGAGGAGGAGGCGGAGGTGGGATGGGCCTTGACATCTTGTTCTTAGACAAACATGATAGCAAAATTTGTTTGATAGAGAAGAATTTTGCCTTGCTCTTTTCAGGAACCTCCTCCGCAAGCTCGTCGACAATGTCCAACACATGATACATACCATCCGCCTGCGTACAACATAAACCCGTATGAGTTTCGTAAGTACTAAAAAAGGTGTCAATAGTAATACGTACCACGTTCCGTTCTAGCGGAGCTCGTGGAGTGTAAGGTGCCACCTCTTGCTCGGGTTCCTCCGCTCATCTTCGAAGCACATAACGACGAGTGATATTCCAGTACCAGCTAAGATACTCCTCATCGGTCAGAGTGACATCATGCTCGTCTTCCGCAGCTATGAAACGGTTGTTCCATAACTCAATCATCTGTTCGAACTCATCTTCGCCGTATGGAAGCGTGTAATATGGAGCAGGATACGGTAGGTGCTGACGAAGACCAAACTGTCTCATGACTCTGTCTGGCAGATGGTATGCTAAATCTCCGAAACAAAAAACCATAAGTCGTGCCCGCCATAACGTCATGTCTATTGTACAAATAGCCGGAAGTGCATGAAGGTCTGCTTCGGAATACGGATTCCATGTTACTGCATTGTAATCTAAGACATCAAACTCGTTCCGGTAGAAGGTTAAATTGCGTCTGGGGGTCATTTTTTTATTCTTCGGGCCAATCCACCTGTAACAGCAACATGTTATACGAAATTCATATTTACCGTGTCGATACAACAACACTAACAACACTGTTTTACCTCGCTCCATAAGGCTTTGAATTGTCAATTATTTGCGTCTTCATAGATATACGACCAACCGGAAGGTAGGTCCATGACCGAAGCTGCAAGTGGGAAACTTAATTTTAGTTACGGTTTTACGAAATACTCAACTATGCAACAACGAATGCCTATGTCCGTACCTGAAGTAGAGTCATACAACCTCCGGCGGACCGTTGTTGGACCAAAGCAACTCTCGTAAGCGCCGTATAGGTGAAAGCAAGCACCGCACTACCCCAGGAGTATTGCCGACATGAATCGAAGTCTTCTAACAATGGAAGCCTTTGAAGGGCTACTCTTGTCTTCGATCGATCACAAAAAAGTCGTTGCGTGATGATGTGCAACATAGTACAGCGGGCCCTCTGGGCAATCTGCAAAGGAGAGGCATGACGTGGAATATCACCAGCCAACTGCTCCCTAAACCACGTGGCCACTATCGAATCATTTCCCCACCTCACGTCTTCTGGAGGAGCCAATCCAAGCAAGGGATCGCACAAATCCATGTAATTTCTTGGATAATCCGGTTTCAGGATGGGATCCCCGTTAATCGGCAATCCAAGCAATACAGCTACATCTTTCAAAGTGATTGTCATCTCACCTACTCTAAGATGAAATGTAGACGTCTCCGGTCGCCATCTATCGATCAAAGCCGTCAAAAGATTCCTATCGAGCTGTGTATATCCCAACTTATTAACAACACCAAATCCAGCTCTGTCTAACAGTTCCAACACGCCTGGATGCGCTGACGTGACGAGCTTTAAAGTTGATGAATGGTCAATGAAGTCGTCCGGCTCAACCGCCTGTCGATACATAGTAACAGAGCAAAGCAATTATGGTAATTACCACCAATTTGCAGAAGTAATAACAAATTATTTGACCTTGTACCTCCATCATATCGATGTTGTTTGTGCGGTGTTGAGCTTGAAGGTAAAGCACGCTAGGATCGATCGGTCCGTGAGCCATTTCATCGTATTCTACCACAATAACATTGCATAATCAAACTCAACTTCAATGGGTATAGAACCATAGATTTGCAACTATACAACTTCATTGTATACGATGGAAAAACAATTAAACATGTGCTCTAGGTGAGTACTCAACTTCATTGTACTATACAATCATAGATTTGCAACCATAGAACAATTTTAGCTCTAAACCCTAAATTGAAAAAATGACAATTAGAGACAATCGATAGATTTCATACCTATAGGATGAGCTTGAGACGATGATGAAGCCATAGTTCAAATCCTAAGTAGATTTTGGTAGTTGGAAGCTTCAAATTTTGATTTTTGGTGATTTGGGGGAGTGGGTTCATTTCTTTTTTGAAGAGGGGATGAGAGAAGGGGGAGTGAGGATGAAAGGAGGGAGGGCTGGAAACTAAACAGAGGGCAGCAGAATTAGCGGCATCTGGGATGCCGCTAACTGGCGGCATCTCAAATGCCACTGACTAGCGGCATCTCAAATGCCGCCAGTGTTATTATGCCACAAAGACGTGTACTGGCGGCATTTAAGATGCCGCCAGTACATGTGTCGTCCTACGTGGCCAAAACTGGTCTATTTCCTTTATAAGTTTGCAAAGTGGGCTATTCTTGTAATTTGTTTGCAAAAGTGGCCTAAATACAAAATTAATCCTTTTAAAATAGAGATGATAGACTAAGATGATCTTCTTACCAATTTGTCATAAGTGCAAGCCAAAAAAAAGTAGGCATGCTTTAAGGTAGTTCAAAAAATGAACTTTTTTTAAACTGCAAAAAATTAAAAACAAAATGTAAGTTGGGTTATTTTCTATTTTCAATAATGTTTCGTTTGGTTAAACATGATATTTAACTGTATTCATGTTCTTCAAATATATGCTCTGTGTGTGTGTTAAACCATACATATTAATAAAGGTCGTACCTCGTTTTGCACCACGCACGTGATAGCACTAGTTAGCTGCCACTTACTGAAAATATGTTTTTTAGCAAGCTGCTTTACAAGCCTACCTATTAAGACATGGCTAATGAGCATTGAGCATGTACAATTTTAGGTAAAATTTGTCATGTTAAATTTAGTTTGACATGTAAGCTAATACCATGTTGCCAACTTTAGTCATTTGCGAAATTATCTTTTTATCTTACAAAATGGTGTATCTTTAGATCTTAGGTGAATTTTCTTGTTTTCCCAGAGTATTTTAAACAGGAAGTAAAATTTCAGAAGCCTCTACTGCCAAAAGCACCTTTGCATGAATATTTTTATGAGTTTAGCCAGGAAATGTGACCTTAATCTTTCATCAAAAAATTTCTCCTCGTTTATCTAACTATATCCTATATTTAAATGCATATAGTATGATGTATAACACAATTTTATGTGATAATGATAATTTTATTCAATAATTTTGTTTTACTGAAATCGAAATTCATTGCTCTTTAAGTGATAACAGGCAAAGAGGTGGAAATTTGCAGGCGTTTATAGTGAGTCAGCAGCCGAGGATTCAAAATTTGTTCCTTTGACTTCAGAAGAACCTGTTATTGGTTCAGTCCTCCTGTAAGTTTTTACCTTTTATTCATCACGATCATCTATGTGTATATTTAAGGCCCAAAATTTAAAAATAAAAATAAAAATAAAAATATGGTTTACTGGGAGTCTGGGACCAAAGATTATACATGCATACAGACTAATGGATCTAAGCATGCAATCCGAAGTCCGTATGGGTGAGCGTTCAAGCAAAAAATGAATGACCTAGTCTCTACTTGCATCCACGATTCACATACTTTCAAACTAAGTTCACGAAATTTGTTTACATTTATAATTTACATTATGTGTTGGCAGTTTTATGTCAATCCATTTCCTTCTTCGTGTGGCTTTATTAGCTGGTTAAAGATTATGGCATGCATACGGACTAATGGATCAAAGCATGTAGTCCGAAGTCTGTGTGGGTGATCGTTCAAGCAAAAAATGAACGACCTAGTCCGTGTGGGTGGATCAAAGCATAGTATGGTCCCGGTGGGGCTCGAACCCGCGACCTTCGGCTCATAAGACCAACGCTCTAACCAACAGAGCTGCGGGACCAAATGGCCTATTTTTCCAGTGATTTTTGTTTTTTTAGTTATTTTCGTACATAAAAATCACCCCCAACCCTCTCTACACTGTATTACTTGAATGGGTACTAATTTGAACTCAGATCCTCGTGAAAAGAAAAAAAATCATAGTAAATTCATGGGTAAGAAATAAATCTGAAAATAAAATAGAAATAAAAATAGGTTATTCAGACACGTAAACAGTTTAAAAATATTGGATCTTTGGGAAAATCTATTTTCTTTTGCGAATTTAAATAAACTCTACCAGTGAATGTTTTATGTATGCTTTTTTTAAAAATATCCGAGTGAATTGAATTTTTTTTGTAAACCATTGAGGGAATGTGTCTATTTGAGCTATATGTCTTATATCCGTTTAGAAGTCTCAATAACTGAAGCTCTAACTAACTGAGTTATAAGAGCTTTTTATTTGATGCAATTATGTTTCCCTTTTATCCCATACAACCCTATTTTGTTTTGTCAGCTTGTGAAAAATGAAAAAATATCATGATTTGGGCTAGGTTTTCTTTTCTGCTAAATTGGTTGGGATTATTATCTACACCTGGTATTGTAGTTTTTTTTTATATTATAATGTTGGGTAGGGTTTTAAAATTGGCTAGATTATGTGATTAACTAATTTGGATAAGTCATGTTTACTAATTGACCATAACTAATTATATTATGTTATATATGCAATTTGGATTGCAGTTTATATTACTCATATATTGTTACTCCCTTTCTCAGTCAAGGAGAAATCATCATTAATCACTGATCAAAAAAGGCAGCCGTTGATCACTAATCATGGAAGATAAAGCAGTAGGCTATTGATCTGATCACATCTGCAAACAAAAACTATGGTGCTCCCTGCTACTCACTAGGGAAAAGCGGTGCAATATGAAATTGGTACTTTTGTAATCTTCACAAAAGAGGAACTATCCAAAAGTGATACACAGAGTATCTGAAAATGACATACTGTCCAACCATCTACTAAGGAGTAACTTTTTTTTAACTGTTTAGATAACCAAACTTTGCTCGTAAATTCTATGGAAGTTATGTGTCCGCCAAACACATGCTCTGGGTATTTGTTACAAGGTTATCGGTTTTAGAGTTCGAACTCGCGACCTTTGATCTCACAGTCCGAACCATCAACCTAATGCGCCAACTATGTTGGCTAACATAGATTTCAAGCACCTAATAACTCGTAACTTATGAGTATGTGCAATAACAAGCCATGCTGCCCAACCACCTAATAACATAGCACAAATGTCATTCATCTAGTGGAGTCGTGTCAATCACAAAATAATTTATTCAAAATTTGATTTTCCGCTATTACTAAGACATAATCTGCCCTAAATTGTATTATCCTGCCTTTAACTTCAGCAATCTGCATCACACATCTCGTTGACAACTTGAATGAAAGACGTGGCAGCGTCTGAAGGTAGATGCCAAACCAATGGAATGATGTCACTAATTCACATGCTTAAGCTTTCTATAAATAGAGAAAGCATCGTAGCAAATAAGGTGGATTTTTGAGAGGAATAAAAAAACTTAAAAAGGTAACAACAATGTCGGAACCATTTCACTCAGATTCTATCCTTATAATTTTCGATATAATAGTGAATGGTCGCCCTATGGACGTTAGGTTCCTTAACATTACAAACTTCGTAAATGTTAAATTTTGGTGATACAAAATCACAAATAGAAGGAAACAAATATGCAAGAAGGAAAGTAATCATGTTTGTTCATTATGAAAATGAATAAATTATTAGACCGCATTTGCATGACATGACAAGAAAATAAATGTATGCGCAAGTTATGAAATAAAATATACGCAAAAGGATATGCATATTATTTGTTTTCTAGCAATCGCATTGTTTTGCGATTATTTTCTTCCATCTTTGCTAATTAAAGGATTGAGTGAATTACTTACTATGTTTGCATCATTTTTTTCCATTGTAAGTTGCTCCATTATCTTTTTACCATATCTAGGTAAGTTAATCGACGACTCTCAAGGATTTGCAGTGGTTCTATATTGAGGGTAGATTTCATTGTAAACCAATCCTGACATTGCCAGCAATCCCCAAATAGAGCGTCTCTTCTTGTTAACTCTAATTTAGGGCTTTGGTATGTAAATTCTTATCTTGTAATCTCTTGTAATTCTCTTATGTGTAATAAAATCGCTTTCCTTTTGGACTGGACGTACATTACCTTGATGATAGTGGAACCAATATAAATATTATTAGGGAAACTCCCTTTAAATAATCAATCTAAGGGAATAAAAAACACAATGCAGCGGTAAACAACTGGATCGTGATTGTAGTGAGACGAAACAAACAGAGATAAACACTAGAACTGACAGTCACAGATCAATGCAATGCAGAAAAATAAATAACATCAGTATTTATAGTGGGTCCACTACCGCGAGGCAGTATACGTTCACTTGGAAAGAGGAGATTTTATTGATCACTGAAAGATTGGAGTTACAAGATTGATTCACTTTTGAAGGCAAATAAAATTTTTATAGAATTTCAGCTATCTAGGATGGCTACCGTTATTGTTCAGAAGCTTTACTATTTATGTAGAATGAAGAAATGAGGAGGGGTAGCTGCTATATAGCAGCTATGGGGTTTGGTTCGGCATGCATCTGGTCCGGTACAATTTGGTTCGGCAGTCCTAGTTCGGCATGAATCACTTGGTATTTAGTTCGGCAAAGCGCCGAGCGATAAATTTGGACCGGTATCTCCAAAATACCGAACACTCTATATATAGAAATCAATATGTGTGACTGTTTCGGTACTATCACTAGGGATACTTGGTTCAAGATACGTTCACCATAGACCTCGATAGAACTTTGAATGGGTTACCCTAAGTGAAGGTTCAAATCCAAAAGATACCTATCATTTATGTATTTGTTTTAATGATGATGCAAAATTTAATCTTGAAGCTACATTGGCTTGATCCTACTTGGGTATGTAGGTAGTCACTCTAGTGATGCAAACATATATTTTATTTATTTTACTTATTTTGAAAACGGGGGGAAAATGTTGGAAATTTTCAAAATTAGTTTTGGATTTGAGTTTGTTTTTAAAGAGGGAAGAAGTGGGAAGAAGATGGAAGGAGAGTGGTGGAATGTATAGTCTCACGTCTAGGAAAATAAGAGATTATACTTAGTTAAATATAGGATTCTTTAAGGAAGGTTGGGCCCTTTGGGCACCCAAAGCTTTGCTTTGATGTGAGGAGGAAAGTTATGCATCAACACCACACGCGCGCCACCGCCGTCTATCCGACCGGACCGGGTCGGGTTCGGGTATAAAATGGCGAATTAATTTTTGTTTACAGACCATATTCAGAATTTGAATTTGAACGGATAGATTTGGCGGGTCATTTGAATGAAGGGACGCAACCGTTTAGTAACGGTTTCAAACCGTTGCAATAGACATGACTGTTTGTAACAGTTTCGGACTGTTGAAAATAATGTGATGCTTGACGAATGAACACTTCCGCACTACTATAAATAGTGACTTCCAGGAAGCATCAGATAATAACAATCTTCTATCTTAGTACCCTCTTCTTCCTCGGATCTGCGACGCGCAGAAAGTGTTGTAGAACACTACCTTATCACCACAATGCCTGTTAGGTGTTGCAAACGTAGAAACGTTGCAGATCAATACTCTTCCTCTTCTTCATTCTATTCTTTACTAAATTGTATCATCGGAGATCAAATTTGAGTGTTCTTGGTCAGATCAAAATCGTACAAATTTTGAATCCGATTACGCTGGCTTTATTGAATGCTGAAGTCGATAGTTCGATAACCCGTTTGTACCTGTTGAGTTGAACTGTTGTCTAAAAGAATCCACGCAGTAGATCCTTGAAGTCACAATTTCCAACATATTGCTCATCATTTTGTGTTTATACATGATAAACAAAGTCAATATGACATCATGCATATAAGAGGAAAAAATTTCATAGTAAAACTTCATGTACGAGACTATGAACTGATCCAGTTTGATGTTGTAAGCAATGTCGTTTATTCAAGTTATTGTCAGTATGGTGAGATATAGTTCTAGTTATATCATTTGTTCATGGTGAGATACTGTTTATTCTAGTTATTCTACTTTTCTTCACTCTAAAATATGCTACATATATCTACATAAATACCCATTCTAGAAATGGTAGGTTGTATCTAATAGTTATGACAAAAAAGACATGCATTCGTTAATACCCAAACATCGGTTTGCTTTCACAGTGATAGTTCCGTTAATTCTCACTATATTTTTAGTTGTGTGTATATTTAAATGACATGCCTTTTTTATCCCTGGAATAATGCAGACAATGAGCATGATTGCAGTGTTGGCTTTGGGACAGGACATGACTGAAGGCAATTACTGCACGCTGTAGAAGCCAGGCGATAAACATAAGGATAATTTCTCCAAAGTATTTCTTGCTGGGGTGAAAAATTACAGGTATTGTTTTCTGTCAAACTACGTTGCTGAAAGGCTCTGTCAAGAATCATATAAGCTTTGTCTACGAACCATCCACCCCTTTCCTTTTTTTTCCTTCCCTGTTGACTCGACTTGACATCTGAGATATAGTGATACTAACTTTAGATAGCGGATAAGCACCGTGAGCTTTTGCTTAGAAGCTTCAACATTTTGTGCTTTGTTTCACTTGTGATGTACCGTTATACTATTCAATTATTCAAAATGAATTTCGTTCAAAGCTAGGCGGTTAGCGTCTTAAATTTTAATAATACCAATCAAATCATTTTTATTTTTTATTTTGTTGAAAATTTCTTAATTTCCAACCTTTTGTTGTTACGTCAATAACCACTCGTACAGTGGTGAAATCTTTAGCAATGCGATCAAAGCATTGGGTTTGATACCATGAGGCACAAGTTGCCAATTTTTGGAAGAAAAAAAAGATTGCTATTACTTTTGCTGGCGTTTTCTTTGCAACTAAAGTTTGATTTTGTAAACTTTACAAACTACTTCTTGTTTCAAACCACTTTCCTCACTGATGATAACAGTATCAAACTATTTGGATTTGAAATCAAAAAAAAGATAAGAACAGAATTTAACTATATCAAGTAGAGTTGAATTAACGTTTGCATGGACTATAACTATAGGGTATGCATGCTAACAGAAACACACACATATCTTGCTTTGGAGTAGATTGAACATAGATAACATCATTGCAGAACACCAGAATCACTTCAACGCGAGCCTCAATATTGCTGGAGCAATTGCAATAAGTTTTGGTTTGGCAAATTGCAAGAGGCTGTGGAGCACTTGCAATGATACCATCATCAACTAAAATACGTGCTTGAAAAGATGAAAAATGTAAGATAATATGATTATTATTGTATTTTACTATAGGTTTCCTTTCAGTTTATCCGTTGATCTAGTGTGAATACTTCTTTGCATGATAGAATGATGTGATTATGTTTAATACTTTATAAATAGTGTGAATATATGAATTGTTTTAGTTTTTCTTGGAATGTGGATCTTTCTTGTCATTTTTTTATAAATGCTGATGATTTTGATTATTATTTGTACAATGTTAGCTTCAATTGTAAAAACCTACTAGTGCATGTATCAGTATTTTAATTTTTCTCAATTTTTCATCTTTTTGTTACAATGGGCAAAAACAGTTTTATAATGCTTTATAACAATGGGAAAAAACATTACAGCCGTCCAAAACAATTGTGAAATGCTTTAACTCCATTGCAACTTCGCATATTACGACAAGTATCATTGTCTCAGTGGTTAGGTGATTCGACTTTGGTGCGAGAGCTTACAAGTTCGAAACTTGCGTAGCGTGATTCAAATATTCATTGACATGTTGTATCTAAGTACCGTTAAAAAAAACTTTACATGTTACGATGGTTTATGACCATTGTTATAGGTCTATTGCAACTAGCATTGCCAATTGCGAAATTGGTAATTTTTTAGTGACAAGAACTACTGGCTATCTAAAGCATTCTATTCAACGAGTCATATGCAGATAAACAAGAAAGTTTGTAACAAAAGATATGTTTCATTTGGTTCAAAGAATGTAGAGGCAACACACTCGCTCTGCTAGGCTTATAATGATATTCCTATCATTATCTAGTTGAAAAGAAGAAAGGGAGAAGAAGAACCACGTCAGTGGAACACTTTAGAAGATCCATCTTCAAATGCAAATATGAGCACCCCCGGCCCTCAAAACGATCAAGAACTTGTCGAAGAAAAGAGAGTGTGCTGCCGTTTGCGAATCCTTCCACATCGAATCTCGCAAAAGATCTTGACAACCTCTTGGTCGACATCCCAAGAGGATGATCATGACTTTAGTTGTGGCATCGAAGGTGGAGGTGACTGTAATGACCCACACGTTAATGGGTCTGAATTTCGACTAAATCGAAACCTAAGTTCATTAGTGTACGGAGCTTTGGTTTTGATAGCCTGTAATAAACATGAGCATATCAGAGAGCGATCAATATAAGTTCACAGCGGAATAGCAAAATATAATATAACAGATATACTGACTAAGGCTACTATCTTGGAATCAATATTATTCTTTGGATATCTAGTTGCCTTGTCAGTGCCAAGTATAAAAGAGAAGACTCCACCATCTGCAATTCCTATCTTGTACCAGTAGCACGTCGCTCTAAATCTATCATGTGGGTTGTAATGAGAAGAGGGTCAGAACAACATTCTGGTGACTGGAAAATTTACACATTTTACCAATAACATTAATTTATGTCGATTGATTTTCATTTAAATGTTATGTCTATTATTTACAGCTGATCCATTCAATCCTATATGCGCGTACGATATGTCCAATCTTCTCTGAGGTATAACTATACGTACGCCTATATACATATATACCACTTGCCTAAAGAAAACCCCGACCACTTAATACTCCTTAAATATGGAGGTCGCAAATCCAATGTCCATTTAATACCTTAACCCCGAAGCGGACCCTTTGTAACGTAATCGCTAGATAAATGGAAAAATACTAGATTAGATGTAAAATAAGAAAAGTTGGAATAAAGCTAGATAAATGGAATTATGCAATAAATTACGCTAAAACGAGAATAATAAATTAATCTAATAACTTGATTTGGAAGTAAATAATAGATTAATTGGTTGGTTTAGAAAATATGATACATTTCTGTAATTTAATATTTAAAAGATAATGATAAATGTAACTCCAAAAATAAAAGAAAGAAAAAAGGAACTAGTGTAAAATTGAGAAACCACTGTATTTTACACTATTTCAAGATAATAAAAGAAATACCTTGCAGTTACCAATTATTGTTTATAGTATTTTTTAGTATTGAATTATGGAAATAAATTTTAGTATAGCTTTCACGACCAACCAAATAAAATAGAATTACTTCCTAGAATAAAAGAAATTAAAGTAGAGTATGAAATGAATCAAATAAATTATTAGATAAGAAATTAAGGCTGTGTACAATAAACGAACCTAGGCCTATATTTACCGCACAGACTATAGAAAAGGACAGTTATTATGATAAGTTAGTTATATAATAAAAGAGAATTTAAAAGAATTCTATATCGTAATAAAAGAAGACAGAGTAGAACAGAAAAGAAACACTTGTAATTATATACGGATTTTAAAAGAAATAAACATAAATTATGATTAAGTAAAAGAACAGAAAGACTTAATTGGGAACTTAGAATAAATAAGCAATGATAGCAAAGACAAATAGTAAAAGATTATTTTAGATTTCTATTAAATTAATAAGCAAATAGAACAAAAGATGCTTATTTAATAAACTTAAGACTTAAATTAAGTTAATAAGCAAGAAGTAGAAATACCAATAGCTTTTCCTATTAGATGAATGGTGGTCTCACAATAGGCAGAAGCGAGACGAGGGCAAGAATATGCTAATTATGGTAAATAAGTAGCCAACAGAACAAGAAAAGTAAACTAAACGCAAATTAAAAGATTAGAATTAGGGTCTAATAAAAGAATTGAGATGCGTTTGGTGCAGTCCAAAGGATGAAACGCCTAACAAAGCAGTTCATCATGGATTTTACAAATGGAGAAGCACATCCAACTTAATATTTTTGGGCTTCAAGAAAGTACGAGACTTCAACGGGACGTGAGGATACTCTACGATGCCCCTTTGGGTAGGACTAACGAAGCTGCACCTCTTGAGGCAGGTCTGTAGGTGTTCCATCAAGAGAGTATGCCTTGACTACATTTGCATTGTAGGCCTAACGAAGTAGACCTTTGTAGGCAGTCAGAAGGGCTTGGTACTCAGAGTGGGGTATTCGTATGTCCAATACTTGTAAGTAAGTTTAAGGATAGTCGCATGCGGATATCGGCCAACATCAAGACCAAGAGCGATTTTAGGAAAGACCAGAGTTAAACCAACAAACCAATGATTCTTTCACTATCAATATATTGGATGGGGGACACCGCCAATTGGATGTTAGATTGTTTGCAGTAGGGCATTACCACTTAACTCTTTGGAGGTCTTTTGATTTAGTTGAGGGGTGGCTGTTGGGGTCATAGCCACGACGAGAAAAGAGACAGACCGACTAGAATATTTGTATTGTAGATCTAACGAAGCAGTCCTTCACAGGTATAGAAAATCTCTAACTGAATTCCGAACAAGGTAGACTTTGTTGGCAGGATTAAGATAGTAGACAGAATGATTACTTTGTCCTCAATGCATGCACTGGGTGGTACATTGTGGATGTCCGAGCACTGGCTTGGGTTTTAGTATTTTTGTGAAATTTTCAAACTACCGGAATTCGGGTTGTTACATTTGGCATTAGAGCCTAGGTTTTGGATTCCTGGGTACATAGTGAGTGAACATATTTGTATTTTTGAATAAAATATAAATATATTATGTACTAAGATCCAAATAGTTCCTAACCATAGATTTTAACATATGGAAAGTTTTTAGAAGTATATTTATGCATGGTTTGCTAGTTGGGTTTGGGATGACCCAAGTATGTAAAGGCCTATGTTATTACCGAATTATAGCACACAAATAAACCATGTTTTAAGAGAAGATTGGTATCCATATGTTATAGAAAGTGGAGAAGCTCCCTTGGGAGAGTGTTTTTATTTTAAAAGAAATAAGAGGTTTTAGTAAGAAGAAAATCCACTTTATGTCTAGCCCAATAAAATGAAACTTTTGAAATTGAAAAGTTGAAAAATATAATTGTTAATATATTTGAGGAAGTAAATATTGGGTTTTTGAAAAAAAAGTGGCATGAAATTTAAATTGGTTTTATATGATGTAAATTTTGTTAAAAGTGAAATTATTTTTGAAGAATTATAGAGCATGTATAGCTCGCTGGTTTCTTGTAGGTGAACAAAGATTTTAAATATAAAAACCTAAAGTGTGTTAAGTATCAAAAACATAGGTTACAAAAAGGATTACTGTTCTAACTTTTAAATCAACTAAAAATGAGACCTTTGCTTCGTTTAAAATTACAGATAATCATCCATTTTCTTTTATTGAAATAGACAACGCAAACTATGGGGAATAACATTTGTACTTTACACATCCCTTTCATTTTTGGTATATTCCTTATTATTTCAAATGGTGCACTTTTTATACATTTGTGGAATTGGATAATTTACGAAAATTACAGAGAAAGAGATACAACTAAATTGTACCCCGCTCCCAATAAATTAAAACATCTAAATTCACATCCCAAGTCAAATTTGGGCAAACTAAACTAATACCAACGTTTTACAACCCAACCGTAAATTTGAAATAAACTTTACAACTTTATCAATATTCAACTTTAACAAATTTAGGGACTAATTTCTAAATTTTCAGATTATGCTGTAGATATCGTTCATATTCCAATTACCTATCTTATAGAATATGTAGGTGATATTCTTATACGTTCGCTTCAGGCCTACAACTCATCAGATGTTATATAGGCATAGTGATTAAATAAAATTGAACGGTATAAATTTCAATGTTATAAATAAATTATATAATTTCTCACTCACCTTTCAAGCTTTCTAAATCTCCAAGTCTGAATTCATCCCTTTAACTTGACTTCTTTTCCTTTCCTTCAAAAAGAATATGATATAAATTTATCCATACCATTAGAATTACAGATCTAAGAAGATATTTGAGATTAAGAGGAATGTATATTTTAATTATGAAATTTACCTTTTTCTGCAGTATCGATTCGCTTCTCCTCTTCAATTTTCTGCCTTTCTCCCATTATATATATATATATATACATATATATAATATTTTATAATTTTAATAGAAATAGCAGAGAAAGAAAATGGTAGTGCTTTGCTGTTTTGATCAAAAAATATAAGAAGAGAAGTGAGGTGTTAAACATGTATTTATAGGCGCTCGAATCAATTGTATCCGTTAGATTTTTAAAATAAAAAAATCTGAGCCGTTCATCCAAGGTTTAACTCTAGCCGCTACCTTCATCACCTGTCGACCGCTCCGTACAAGTCGTTGATTGCTAGTAATCGACTGCCTAAGTAAGTGGTCGATTGGTGGGGTCCACGCTATTAATGTTTTTGATTTCCTTTTTCTCATTTAAATTATTTCCGCTTTGAATATTTCAAACACTAATAGTTTCTTCATTTGAGCTCCGATTGCAAAACTCCAAATATGAAAGTTGCTCAGAAAATCCTCACAAACACAATAGTGCTAGTTTCGTGGTGAAATTCTGAAATTTTCTCAAATTCCTTTTTTTAAGTCTTATTGATTATATATTATTTACCATTAGTTTTGCGGGGTGTTACAAAGACAGCTACTACTCTTTCCAGCAAGGCACCAAAGCGTCCAAGCCGACCTAGGTTTAGAACTGCAAGACCAAGATGAAGAAGAAATCCTCCATCCCCAACTGGCCTATTAGCGTAACAACGATGGTCAATCACCATTGGAGCCATGGCCAGTAGGCACAAGCCCAAGCCAAGCCAAGATCTTCCTCGAGAGGGAGGTTCCATATGATTGTTTGAAATACAATCAACAAGTGGCAGTTCGGCACCGAGAAAGCTTTCTCATTTCTTAAGATGCCAAACAAGTTTGATGAAAGGACATACACACAAAGAAGTTTGGAAAGGAAATATATAATGAAGCTAATTGCTTATTATCAATGAATAAGTGCAAAAGATTCAAAGGCTATGAAGAATTTTCGTTTGGAAAGATTTTGGAGTGCGAGAAAGATGAGAAGGGGTATTTATATACCCACGCCTTAAATCGTGTGCATTGTTTCGAAAGGAAAAAAGAATCACAACCATTAAGAAGAGATTGAGATAATGCCAACTTATGCATATAGGAGATGCAACACAGCTCTGCAACATTTGGAAAAACGAACCGTCACAACCAATAACATGAAACCACATGGAAAGCACATTAAATGCTTTGTAGGGCCGTCAATTGGTAGGATTTTCATCATTTGACAGGGCTATACCCTCTCGCGGATATGGACTTGGGAGAAAAATGTTGCTCAATTTTTTCGCAAGTAATTAGTAGGTCAGTTTAAAGTAGTCTAACCTAGTCAAAACCTGTTCAACTACTTTACGACTAGCCGACATAAGCCAACCCAAGTCCATGATGGTCTCAAACCATCCCTTATATCCAGCAAGGCACCATGATGAGGCATGATCGCCTCGTCTTTAAGCGCCTATCACATGTAAGAAAGGTTTGGGCCTGACCCATCATCATGACTATCGACTTTCCTATGTCAATCTACTTCCAGCACAATTCCAGGTCAGCATGTTAGCCCGACGTCACTCTAATTGATGGCCAGCACCTCTGTAAAGACCCGAAATTTTGAAGGCTTTATATTTAAATATCAAAATTACTTAAGTAATTGAAGCTTGGATTTAATGTAATAAAATTGACTTAATAAGCTTATTTAAATTCTTTTTTAATAATATGTGAAATTATCATTTTGTTGGACAGTCTTGGATTTTGATGAAATCAGTGTTTTTTATTCCGGAATAATGAGTTGTTATAGCCCTATGAGTTTCGTGACGATCGAATGTGATGTATGGTTGTGTGAGCTCGATTAATTAAGAGGATTAAAATATAATATATATTTTCCTATATAAGAACCTCAACACTTAAATCCTCTTCATTTTTCCTCCTCAAAATCAGCTGCCACCATTTTCTCCATTCAATTAATTAAATCCAAAGCCAAAGGCCACAAAATTCAACGATTTCGGATTTGTTGAAATCATGTGAGTGTGTGCTTCAAATCTATGTAAGGTTTGTAGGGTGTGGTGACTGTTAGTGATGTTCGATTTTGATGGCCAACTAAGGCTGAGGCAGGGAGGTGATGAAGGAGGATTTAGGTGAATTGGAGCACTTGGTTGGTTTCTCTTGGCGGCAAGCTTCTTCCAACATCAGCCAAATTTAGTCCGATCGTGCCTAGCAGATCATGACTTTTCATTTGTCTCATACTGGGGTTGGGGCCATGATGTAACAGGGGATATCGTAGAGGAAATAGATGGCACGGTTGAGCTCGTGGTGGTGTAAGGAGTGTTTTGGCAAAGGTCAGTGGTGCTTTGGTGTGGCAAGGCAAATCATGACCTGGGGATGGTCGAATTAGGGCAACGATCAGAATTCGGAAGAGTTGATCTAGCTCCAGGTAGTTGCATAAGGGAAATTGAATTTGAGCAGAGCGATGTGATGTCACTGTCCCTTCATCGAACGTTGGACCGGATAGGGAGATTGGGGAAAGGAGCATGCACGGCTTAGGTGTGTATCAGCTTGCATGTACAGGAAGTGTATTAAGAAGGGTGAAGATGGATTTAGTGGGCAAGTGAAGGGATTAGTGATTAAAGTAAATTAATTAAGTTTTAATCTCAATTTCCGATGAAATCGATAACTTATGCATAGAAGGTCCAATCCAGACGTCATTTTAGCCGTTGCACTCATAGTTAGATTCTCTACGCCTTGGATTGGTTTAGGCTTGGGTGAGTGTAACGGTCCGTTATTTCACAACTTCAAAAGTAAGATATTTTATTAATTTTAAATTTAAAAAGGTTTAGAACATAAGTAAATATGTTGTAAATAGTGAATAAGGATGGAAAAATTATTTATCTTATACTTAATAGTGGAAAAATAAAGATTTTGGATTTTCATCACAAAATGGCCAAAAGTTAAGTTTTGTTAAAAATGAATAAATGCTTAAATAAATAGTTTTAAATATTTATTTGAAAGGTAAAATTATATCAAAATCACTTAATAATGATAATAGAAGTATGATAAAGTTTGGAAAATACACCTATGATCGTTTTACAAAATATTTTAACTTTGTTACATTTTGTCAAGTGCAACGTCGTATTTCAATAAATTGATATTAGCACTAATGATATTGGGTTTTAACCAAAGTAGACTTGTTTTTATTTATTAAATGTAATAGGAAGTTCATTTTCTAAGTTTGTTTACATAAATGAAAGATTAAACGGAAACGTTAAATTTTGACTGTAAAATGTATCAAAAAAAACATTGTTTTTGACTAAAATAAGTTGTCGCTACATTGTTGCAACATGATATGTTGCCTAATACACATATATACATACGTACACATTTACAACGTATAAATACATATACATTTACCATATAAAACATGAATTCATTTTGATTTAAATTGAGTTTAATAAAAACATGATTCGACAATTTTAAATTTAAATAAAACTTTACAAACATCATCATATCATTTATATCATATCTCCTTAATGGATGTTATGTGTTTACATGGAAACCATGCAAATTTATATCTTTAAATATTAGTAAGTAATAAAATAGTGACATCTCTTATTACTAAACATATACACTTCTTATAACATCATTCCTAACATTAAATGCACATCCTAATATGTTAACAAGTGTTATGCAAATCAAATCAAGAAAAAGTCTTCTTTTTAAAATACAAAATTTAAGAGAAAAAAGTAATCATTCTATAAATACACATCACATTAATGTGCTATCATATCCTTCTGTAAATACATGTACTTAAGGGTTTAATCAAGGATTTAAAAATGGAAATAAAATACAAAAGTAGAGAAGGCTAAAATGGTCATTAGCCAAGGAAGCTTCATGTATAAATAGAGGTCATAACCTTCACTTCCTCACAACAATTCACTTCCCATTTCTACCATTTTTTTCACTTCCTTAAAGCTCTTCTCCTTTATTATCTTCCTCCACCTCCAACAACCCTCCATCCAAACCCACACCCGAACCCTACAGTTACACACACCCCCCCTTCACGGTCAAGTACCCTTCCACCAACCCATACCCACCCCCCTAGCCTCACACCCAAGCCGTACCCTCCTCCTAGGCTACACACCTCCCTAGCAGAGCATGCACCCCCTCTCAAAGCTCACACACACAAAGAAAGTGTAATGTCCCGGAAATTTAGGCAATAATTACTTAATAATTTCTTTAATAATTATTTTAAAATGTGAAATATTGATTTAATAATTTAATTCAAACAGGAATTCTCTATTGAAAACTAATAATTATTTAATTAGTCAAATGATATTCTTTTCAAAATTTAAAAATATTTAAATGATAAATTTATCTTTCTAAGCTGATTTAAATTTTTTTATTTATAATGTATAAATGTTTATACATTGTAAATAGAGGATTTGGTTTTAATTTTAATTTATATTAAATAAAGGATATTTTCTAATTATTATATATAAATGTATAAATTGAAAATTGATTAATTTGATTTAAATTAATTTAAAATAGTATTGTAAACTTTTCAAAGGTTTGTTTTAAAAATCTTTCTTATATCTTTACAGTAATGTAAGTAAGTATTTATTTTATAAAAAATAAATATAGTTTGAATTTTGTTTTATAATAAAAGTTTGTTTTGTTTTATTTTAAAATATGTTTTTCTTTGAAATAAGATTTAGATTATTCTTGTTAATGTATAACATTTGGTTTGAAAACTCTTAAATAAAATTTAATTCAACACTTCTTTTCTTTTTAAATTTAGTTTTATAAAGAATATTATTTTAAAAATAATCAAACAAACATTAAAATAAATGTTATAAGAAGTTATAGATAAACATGTAATTATTTCAAGGCTAATGTTAATAAATCATTTGAAACTTGCTAAAAACAAATTAGAAATGGGTTAAGATAAATTCAGATACATTTATAAATTTGGAAATTGCTTTTAAATATTGAAATATACATGTGTTAGTCATTTAACTAATAAAATGGACACTTGTAAATTTACCTATACCTAAACATAACAAGTGGCATGTTGTTTATTTTTGAAATTCATTCTTTTAAATAAGAAAATATAACAAATGTTTTTTTTGTTCAAACCTTTTTCTCAAATGAAACCTGAAATCAGATTTGAGTAAAATCAAAACTCAAAACAAATGCATGTTAAAATTTCTACAAAGCATGTTAAAATCTGCAAATCAATTTCTGCATACAACTACAAGATAAAAACAACTTTAAATCTGCAATCAATCTTTGCAAATCTGAGCAATGAAGAATGGAGTCTGCATGCATGTTCAATAAATTACATCATCAAGTTAAAGCAAATTCAATTTGCTAATGGAAACCCAGATTTCAAAAGCAGCTTCAATTTCATCATGCAGTTTCAACTGGGTCCTGGAAATGGATAATCTGCACCTAAGATTTTTCTCTACATCTTCATTTAAAAGGTGAGTAAGCTTCTCTGTTTTAAAAACAGTTTTTCTTTATAAACTAAAGCTAAACATGATCTACAGAACTCAGATCCTAATTTATAAAAAAAATCAAAATCTGTTATAGATAAAATTGCGCTGTTTTCTGTTTGAAGACAAAAATGAAATGAGTAACATAACCAAGTAAAAACCTATGATATCTGTGCATATGAATCAGTAGAAAGAAGATGATGTGATGATTGTATGATGATAACTGTTCTGTGAAAACATATATGAATGTGTTTATATGTTGCTGTTGCCTGTAGCTACATATCTTTGTAAATTAAGATTTTCTTTTACAGAAATTCTTTATCACTTGAATTGATTCCAGTTAGTAATTTTTGTGTAATAAGATATGTTTGTTTGGTATAACTTAGATTTATAAATTTTAAGTTAGTTTAATAAATCTGTAGCCTCTGTAAACTAAAATTAGTCATCATTAGAATAAAACAAATATCAGACATCATAAATTATTAGAACAAGTGTATAAATTAGAATACATGTTTGAAATTAGGAATTTAAAAAAAAAATATTACAGTTTTAAATAAACTGTTAGGGGAAAGGCATTTCTGTTTTAAAAAAGAAATAGGAAATTTTGAAAATATCTGTAGGCTAGTGAATTTAGGGGTTAAGATGCCTACTGTAGTGGAGTTTTGATGTAAGAATGTTAGAGGAATGTGGTGATACTTGATCAGAGAGAGAGAGAAGAGGGGGATTGGGTTTTTCAGGTTTCAAAACTTAGTATTACAGTGATGAAGTTTGGGATTCTGCACATGTTTTCTGCAGCATCGAATAGGGGTGGGGTTTGTTGAGGTTGCAGAAGGGTTGTAGATGGAGCTATAGCCGGAGTTGTAAGTGGTCTGGTGATCGGTGATTTGATTGCAAGATGATTGACAGGTTTGGTATGGTGTTGTTGTGATATTGCAGGTGGCTATGGATTTTCCAATTTTTGATCTCAAGTTGATATGGGGGTTTTGGGTCGTAGTGGTCGGGTAAGGAGAAGGTCAGTGACTTGTGGAGGTAGGTTGGAGGGGCTGAAGTTCGCCAAGGTGATGGTGCATGTGCACCGTACATATGAAGATTCTGGTGAACTTATTTGGGTATGCAGGGTATTTTGTCTCGAAGCAACCCTCGGGTTTATGTGCTTCTGACTCGAATCAAGGGGTTGGGAAACTCGAAGCAAAATAATGTTTTCTCGGGTATATTGAATTACAGGTTTATAAACCTGAAGCTTTGCAGTTTCTAAAATTTTGAATGAAATTTAAATTTTAGTGTGGGAATTTGATTTTAGGTGGAAGTTGAAAATTGTATTCAAATAAAGTTAGAAATTCAAAGTTTTTAAAAATGAAATTTTTAGATTTAAACAAGTTTTTAATTTTGTTTTAAATCAAGATTTAAAAACAGTTTCAGGTTTAAGCCTGAGAGGTTTTGCAGTTTTAAATTTTTGAATAAATTCATATTTTAAATTGAAAACTTGATTCAAGTAACTTGAATCTGAATTCAAATGTAGTTTTGAGTTCAAAAGTTTTTTTTAAAATGAAATCTTAAATTTAAACAAGTTTTAAATTTAGTTTTGAATCAAGTTTAAAAACTGTTTCAGGTTTACTTTTAAAACCTGACTTTTAATCCAAAATAGTTTTGTAAGATTTTAAATTATGAACAGATTTAAAAGTTTAAGCAAAACTTAAATTTGTTTTTGAATTCAAGATTAAAAATTGTTCAAAGGTTTCTTTAGAAACCAATTTAGGATTCAAAACAGTTTGTAAATAGAAAATAATAATGAACATATTCAGATGTTTAAAAAATAGATTTGAAAATGAAATTTGATTTCAAATAAGTTTAAAACTTGAAAGAATTTATTTCTTTTAATATTGAAATTAAAATATGAAGTGTTTAATTTAAATTTGAAAATTGAAATAATCAATTTATTTTTCAAAGCTTAATTTATTTAAATCAAGTAAATTTGTTTTAAATCTTTCTTTATATTTAAGTAATGAATGTTCTTTAAACATTCATTTTATTTTAAGAATTTTACTTATTTTAATTTGGATCAATGTTTAAATAGTTAAACATTTTAAATATCAAATTTTTAAATGGAATTTGAATTTATTTGGAAAAGTATTGTTTTAATACATTTTGAATGTAAATGAGTCATTTGATAAATAATTGGATTATTTTGAAAAAAATATTTAAGATAATTAAGGATTTACTTAATTATTTGATTTTAAATAACGGTTTAGATTAATTTTTAATTAGAAATGATTTATTAATCTAATTTAAATTTTCTTAAGTATGTAATTAGTGGAATGTTGTTCATTAATAAGTGATGACAATTATCTAAGGATAATTAAATAATTAATTAATGTAATTAATTTTGATAGTTAACTAGATAATTGATTGAATATAATTAATTGTAATTTGTTAAATATTATTAATTGTTAAAGTAATTAAGGAATTAATTACTTATTGTAATTAATTAAGCTAATCAATTTAGTTTAATTAATTTAAGTAAATCATCTAATGATTTTAAGAGTGCAATTACTTAATGTAATTAATGGAGCAGGATTACTTAGAGTAATAATGATAATTATTGGAATGTAATTAGTAATTTGGATAATTACTTTTGGAATTAATTAAGGAATTAATAAATGATTAATTATTGGATAATTAATTTATAAATAAGTAATTAAAGATGGTTAATTACTAAATTTAATATTAATCAAGGTGATTAATAATTAGATTAATTACTAAATGTAATTAATTTTAATTAAATAATTTATTTAAATATTAGAGATCATTAATTATTATAATTAATAATGTAATTAAGGATTTTTGATTAAGTAATAATTAATTAAGTGGTTAATTAATTGTAATTAATTAAGGATAAATATAATTAATTATAATTAATAAATGAGTAATTAAATGTTAACTACTTATGATTAAAGTTAATTAATTTATGAAATTAATTAAAGACTAATTACTTATTGTAATTAGTGAATGATTAATCAAAGTTGTTTAATCAAGTTGAATACTTAGGAAGTAATTAATTAACTGGGTTAATTAATTAATGGATGTTAAGCAGGATTTTAATGAGTAATTAATTTAATTTATTTTAAATTATTAGAGCTTGTTGTAATTAATTTAATTCATTTTAAATTAATTATAATTGATGGTTAATAAATCATTGCTTATGGATGTTATTGATTGAATGGTTGTGATCTCAGTAATGAGATTAGTTGTATCTGTATGATATGGATGTTTGGTTTAAGTATGATGGTTTGTGATGGATTATTTGGTTGTGATGATTATCTGTTTTTGATGATATAGATTATCTGTTTATGATATGAATGTGATTATCTATTGTGAGATGTAGTTTATCTATCTGTGTGAAATAGATAATAATGAAATAAGAAAATTATTTAAAACCTTTAAGTATAACTTGGACATTAAGATGGCGTTTGGTTTCGGTGAGACCGGGATCGGGTTTCCATATTTGGAATTCCGAAAACCACATCGATTCCAATTAAACGTTAGGTCATTAATCCAAGTGGAGCAAGTGAAGACTCGAGGTGTAAGAGCTATACGTCAGTATAACTCTGTGGGTGATTCCGTAATGGTTTTGACGGAATAGTGCTTATAGATTCGAGATGGTGATTTAGAGTGCAAGGGTTATCGTCGTTAATTATGAGGGTGATTCCAATACAAGTGTAACGAGATAATGCCTTCGGTTTCGTTCGAATCCGGAACGAACTTGTATTGATTGAATGCTTTAAGAACATCGTCAGGTGGACGATGAGCATTCTAAGATTGATGTGTCCTATAAAGGTAATCGTAGCCTCAAGCCTCATCAACCGGGATTGGCTAAAACAGGGGAGGTGCAGCAAAGCTTCGTGGGTAGCCCCCACTGGAGAGCAAGATTTACTCCTGTCTAGAGGTCCCTTTATATTCGGCTGTGTGGCAGTTGGTGACGACCAATCTGCGGGGTGGTCTTGGTCGGAACTGTTCAGTAAGGAACGGGTCCGGCTTTGTGTTGCACGGGAGTTAGGGTGGCTCCTCGGTACGGTGATCTAGGCCACGTACTGTGACGGGCGGTACCCCAGTAGCCCTGCCATTGATGGAATCCATAATCCAATAAGTGCCTGTACGGTTTTGATTGTGCCCAACTATGTTGGAACGTGAGATGTAAGCATTCCAGCTATTTCTGTATTTTATTTTGAAAACCCTAGACACTATTATAATATCACTGGATTTTCTATCAAATGTTTTGGTTAGCGTAAGGTAAAAACTTTTCCATGTTTATGTGTGGGAAGTCTTACGTAGTACCTTTTGTTTTCAAAGGATTTTCTAAAGTTAAGCAACTTTTATCCCCGTTTACTCACACCAGACCCCTGTCTGACCTGAGTGTTAATTTTCTGTTTTATTAAACTCTTGGGTACTCATATTACGTATGAGTAGTCAAGTGATTCAGGATTGCTTTGACGAGTTTCTGGAGGAGATAATGGAGCAGGTGGCTTCAGCGTGTAGATATTTTTAGTGGTTCCGCTGTGTTTGAGTTGTATCTGTTTTTCTCTGATGTACTTGGATTGTAATTGCTAGACAGATGTTTATAACTGTCTAGTTTGTGTTGTATCAGCTGTATTACTCTGATGTATATGATACTATGTAAAGTTTTATGTGATATATTATAATTTTTTCGATTCCGCTGTGAGATTCTGATGTGGTCTGTTCTTTCTTTCCTTTCTTTTCTCTTTTCTATCCCTTTCTTTCTTCTTAGCGATGCGACTTCCTGGAGTGTGGAAGTTGGGTCATTACACTGTGGTATCAGAGCTCTAGGTTGAGCGAATACCTAGACTCTGGAGTGGTGTCCTTCTTGATAGAGCGTATTTGTAATTTTGAATATATATATATATATATATATATATATATATATATTTCTACCTATTAGATTGGGTTACCTGTTAAGGTTTTCCAATATAAGTAATAAAGGTAGATAGGGTGGTGGTGTGTGTGTAACACAACTACCAAAGGTTGGAGTTCGAGTGTTTGAAGTTGGAAGTGATCTACTAGGGCAGTGTTGGGCATCTTGAGTAGTTTTGCAGTTTGGTATAAAGGATTTCTCTGATCTCTGAAGGAAATCTTTTTAAGATTCGGAATTTATCTTTGGATTGTAAGTTGGATTGCACTCGTGTGAGTGGATTTTCTTAAGTTTGGATCAGTTGGGAGTTCTGTCCGTATTTGAGTTTGAGACTCAGTTTGGCAGAGTGTTTTGTGTTTGGTTTGGAAGCGAGTTTTCTGAAAGATATATGTCTTTTGGAAGACTCTGTTGTGAAGAGGCTGGTGTAGCTTTGAGGTTCGATGAGTTTTTGATAAGGAAGTTTTTGGTAGCAGTAGCAGCAGTGAGTGGCCTGTTTCTGAGATGGTTCGGAAATCTCTGTGATTCTTCTGCCAGAAGTCGGGGCAGATGGTGGAGCTTGTCCATTCCTTCTAGAAGCTCAGCTGGGGGTGATGTTTGTGGTTATAGGTAGACCACTAGTTTCTTCTTTTGAAGGCTTTAGCTGTTCTGACTTTGTAGAGAGAACGATTTCTTGGAATCTGAACTGAGTGGGATCGCAAAAGTGACTTGCGATGGTTCGGAAGTTCTCTAAGTGATATTTGTTTGGATTGAAGCATCTCTAGAGGATGTTTGAGTTATCGAAGTGGTATTTTCTGGATATCTTCGAAGGAGTTAAGATTTGCATCCATCAAGAGTTTGAGTTCTGTTTCAACCTAGTTCTTGGAGTTTTACCGATGGATCAGATTAGTAGGGAGATTCTTTGAGAATGTGATCTGTTTAAGTTGGTAGGATTTATTGAATCCAGTTTCTGGTTGAATTTTTGTTGTGTGTTGTGACCGAATCGGATAGGTCACTGAGATTTTATGGAATTTGATGAACAATATTCCGGGATAAGTTGATCGAGTTTGTACTTGTGTTCGTCAACAACATTCTCGAATCAGAGTTGCGCAGTGGAAGCATGGTGGCAGCTATTCCAGAATAGAAGCAACATCGATTCATTAGGAATTTGAATTTTGTCTTGGATCTTAGGATTTCTACAGGAAATTCATTTTGGATCTGGAGACTTGATTGTTTTGTATCTGTTTGTTTTCCAGAAAGAGTAGTTTTCCTGGAGTCTTCTGATGTTTGTGTAATAGAGTTTGTGTGGTAAATTTGATTGATCTAGAAGGTTGAAGGCAGCCCAGGATCGATATGAGGGATTTGTGGATATGAGTATTGGATCTTTCTGTTTTCTCTTGAGGATTAAGTGTTTGATCTACGGAATTGAATTTCCAGTTCATATGGCTGGAATTTGTTTTGTTTTCACGTATCTTTGAGGGAGTACGTGTATGGTCTATCTTTGGTTTTAGAATTAGTAATTCTGAGATTTGGAATTGATCAGGACTTATCTATGGTCCTGTATTCTGTTTAGATTTGTAGATCTAGATATATAGGAGCTCTAGATCTGAGTGGTGTAGCTAGTTTAGATTCTGTAGGGCGAGTGTCCCGGTATTTGTACCTGGGAAACTCTAGGAATTTTTTTCCAGAATTTTGTCTGGATAATTAGAATTTTTTGTTTGGATAGGTTGCTATGGTTGCTAGTATTTGGTTGATAGTATATGATTGCTCTTTTTAAATTTAAAATCTGTATAGGATTATTAAATTACCTTTGCTTTTAAATTTCGGGGACGAAATTCTTTTAAGGGGGGAGGAATGTGATGTCCCGGAAATTTAGGCAATAATTATTTAATAATTTCTTTATTATTTATTTTAAAATGTGAAATATTGATTTAATAATTTAATTCAAACAGGAATTCTCTTTTGAAAATTAATAATTATTCAATTTGTCAAATGATATTCTTTTCAAAATTTAAAAATATTTAAATGATAAATTTATCTTTCTAAGCTGATTTAAAAATATTTTATTTATAATGTATAAATGTTTATACATTGTAAATAGAGGATTTGGTTTTAATTTTAATTTATATTAAATAAAGGTTATTTTCTAATTATTATATATAAATGTATAAATTGTAAATTGATTAATTTGATTTAAATTAATTTAAAATAGTATTGTAAACTTTTCAAAGGTTTGTTTTAAAAATCTTTCTTATATCTTTATAGTAATGTAAGTAAGTATTTATTTTATAAAAAATAAATATAGTTTAAATTTTGTTTTATAATAAAAAATTTTTTGTTTTATTTTAAAATATGTTTGTCTTTGAAATAAGATTTAATTTATTCTTGTTGAAGTATAACATTTGGTTTGAAAACTCTTAAATAAACTTTAATTCAACACTTCTTTTCTTTTGAAATTTAGTTTTATAAAGAATATTATTTTAAAAATAATCAAACAAACATTAAAATAAATGTTATAAGAAGTTATAGATAAACATGTAATTATTTCAAGGCTAATGTTAATAAATCATTTGAAACTTGCTAAAAACAAATTAGAAATGGGTTAAGATAAATTCAAGTACATTTATAAATTTAGAAATTGCTATTAAATATTGAAATATACATGTGTTAGTCATTTAACTAATAAAATGGACACTTGTAAATTTAGCTATACCTAAACATAACAAGTGGCATGCTGTTTATTTTCGAAATTCATTCTTTTAAATAAGAAAATATAACAAATGTTTTTCTTTGTTCAAACCTTTTTCTCAAATGAAACCTGAAATAAGATTTGAGTAAAATCCAAACTCAAAACAAATGCATGTTAAAATTTCTACAAAGCATGTTAAAATCTACAAATCAATTTCTGCATACAACTACAAGATAAAAACAACTTTAAATCTGCAATCAATCTCTGCAAATCTGAGCAATGAAGAATGGAGTCTGCATGCATGTTCAAAAAATTACATCATCAAGTTAAAGCAAATTCAATTAGCTAATGGAAACCAAGATTTCAAAAGCAACTTCAATTTCATCATGCAGTTTCAACTGGGTCCTGGCAATGGATAATCTGCACCTAAGATTTTTATCTGCATCTTCATTTAAAAGGTGAGTAAGCTTCTCTGTTTTAAAAACAGTTTTTCTTTATAAACTAAAGCTAAACATGATTTACAGAACTCAGATCCTAATTTATAAAAAAATCAAAATCTGTTATAGATAAAATTGCTTTGTTTTCTGTTTTAAGAAAAAAATGAAATGAGTAACATAACCAAGTAAAAACCTATTATATTTGTGCATATGAATCGGTAGAAAGAATATGATGTGATGATTGTATGATGATAACTGTTCTGTGAAAACATATATGAATGTGTTTATATGTTGCTGTTGCCTGTAGCTACATATCTTTGTAAATTAGGATTTTCTTTTACAGAAATTCTATGTCACTTGAATTGATTCCAGTTAGTAATTTTTGTGTAATAAGATATGTTTATTTGGTATAACTTAGATTTATAAATTTTAAGTTAGTTTAATAAATCTGTAGCCTCTGTAAACTAAAATCAGTCATCATTAGAATAAAACAAATATCAAACATCATAAATTATTAGAACAAGTGTATAAATTAGAATACATGTTTGAAATTAGGAATTTTAAAAAAAAACTAATATTGCAGTTTTAAATAAACTGTTAGGGGAAAGGAATTTCTGTTTTAAAACAGAAATAGAAAAATTTGAAAATATCTGTAGGCTACTGAATTTGGGGGTTAAGATGCCTACTGTAGTGGAGTTTTGATGTAAGAATGTTAGAGGAATGTGGTGATATTTGATCAGAGAGAGAGAGAAGAGGGGGATTGGGTTTTTCAGGTTTCAAAACTTAGTATTGCAGTGATGAAGTTTGGGATTCTGCACATGTTTTTTGCTTCATCTAATAGGAGTGGGGTTTGTTGAGGTTGCAGAAGGGTTGTAGATGGAGATATAGCCGGAGTTGTAAGTGGTCTGGTGATCGGTGATTTGATTGCAAGATGATTGACAGGTTTGGTATGGTGTTGTTGTGATATTGCAGATGGCTATGGATTTTCCAATTTTTGATCTCAAGTTGATATGGGGGTTTTGGGTGGTCGTGATCGGGTAAGGAGAAGGTCAGTGACTTGTGGAGGTAGGTTGGAGGGGATGAAGTTCGCCAAGGTGATGGTGCATGTGCACCGTACATATGAAGATTCTGGTGAACTTATTTGGGTACGCAGGGTATTTTGTCTCGAAGCAACCCTCGGGTTTATGTGCTTCTGACTCGAAGCAAGGGGTTGGGAAACTCAAAGCAAAATAATTATTTCTCGGGTATATTGAATTACAGGTTTATAAACCTGAAGCTTTGCAGTTTCTAAAATTTTGATTGAAATTTAAATTTTAGTGTGGGAATTTGATTTTAGGTGGAAGATGAAAACTGAATTCAAATAAAGTTAGAAATTCAAAGTTTTTAAAAATGAAATTTTTAGATTTAACCAAGTTTTTAATTCTGTTTTAAATCAAGATTTAAAAACAGTTTCAGGTTTAAGCCTGAGAGGTTTTGCAGTTTTAAATTTTTGAATAAATTCATATTTTAAATTGAAAACTTGATTCAAGTAACTTGAATCTGAATTCAAATGTAGTTTTGAGTTCAAAAGTTTTTTTTTTTTAAAAAATGAAATCTTAAATTTAAACAAGTTATAAATTCAGTTTTGAATCAAGTTTAAAAACTGTTTCAGGTTTACTTTTAAAACCTGACTTTTAATCCAAAATAGTTTTGTAAGATTTTAAATTATGAACAGATTTAAAAGTTTAAGCAAAACTTAAATTTGTTTTTGAATTCAAGATTAAAAATTGTTCAAAGGTTTCTTTAGAAACCAGTGTAGGATTCAAAACAGTTTGTAAATAGAAAATAATAATGAACATATTCAGATGTTTAAAAAATAGATTTGAAAATGAAATTTGATTTCAAATAAGTTTAAAACTTGAAAGAATTTATTTCTTTTAATATTGAAATTAAAATATGAAGTGTTTAATTTAAATTTAAAAGTTGAAATAATCAATTTATTTTTCAATGCTTAATTTATTTAAATTAAGTAAATTTGTTTTAAATCTTTCTTTATATTTAAGTAATGAATGTTCTTTAAACATTCATTTTATTTTAAGAATTTTACTTATTTTAATTTGGATCAATGTTTAAATAGTTAAACATTTTAAATATTAAATTTTTAAATGGAATTTGAATTTATTTAGAAAAGTATTGTTTTAATACATTTTGAATGTAAATGAGTCATTTGATAAATAATTGGATTATTTTGAAAAAAATATTTAAGATAATTAAGGATTTACTTAATTATTTGATTTTAAATAACGGTTTAGATTAATTTTTAATTAGAAATGATTTATTAATCTAATTTAAATTTTCTTAAGTATGTAATTAGTGGAATGTTGTTCATTAATAAGTGATGACAATTATCTAAGGATAATTAAATAATTAATTAATGTAATTAATTTTGATAATTAACTAGATTAATTAATTGAATATAATTAATTGTAATTTGTTAGTATTATTAATTGTTAAAGTAATTAGGGAATTAATTACTTATTGCAATTAATTAAGTTAATTAATTTAGTTTAATTAATTTAAGTAAATCATCTAATGATTTTAAGAGTGTAATTAATTAATGTAATTAATGGAGCAGGATTACTTAGAGAAGTAATAATGATAATTATTGGAATGTAATTAGTAATTTGGATAATTACTTTTGGAATTAATTAAGGAATTAATAAATGATTAATTATTGGATAATTAATTTATAAATAAGTAATTAAAGATGGTTAATTACTAAATTTAATATTAATCAAGGTGATTAATAATTAGATTAATTACTAAATGTAATTAATTTTAATTAAATAATTTATTTAAATATTAAAGATCACTAATTATTATAATTAATAATGTAATTACGGATTTTTGATTAAGTAATAATTAATTAAGTGATTAATTAATTGTAATTAATTAAGGATAAATATAATTAATTATAATTAATTAATAAATGAGTAATTAAATGTTAATTACTTATGATTAAAGTTAATTAATTTATGAAATTAATTAAAGACTAATTACTTATTGTAATTAGTGAATGATTAATCAAAGTTGTTTAATCAAGTTGAATACTTAGGAAGTAATTAATTAACTGGGTTAATTAATTAACGGATGTTAAGCAGGATTTTAATGAGTAATTAATTTAATTTATTTTAAATTAATTAGAGCTTGTTGTAATTAATTTAATTCATTTTAAATTAATTATAATTGATGGTTAATAAATCATTGCTTATGGATGTTATTGATTGAATGGTTGTGATCTCAGTAATGAGATTAGTTGTATCTGTATGATATGGATGTTTTGTTTAAGTATGATGGTTTATGATGGATTATTTGGTTGTGATGATTATCTGTTTGTGATGATACAGATTATCTGTTTATGATATGAATGTGATTATCTATTGTGAGATGTAGTTTATCTATCTGTGTGAAATAGATAATAATGAAATAAGAATATTCTTTAAAACCTTTAAGTATAACTTGGACATTAAGATGGCGTTTGGTTTCGGTGAGACCGGGATCGGGTTTCCATATTTGGAATTCCGAAAACCACATCGATTCCAATTAAACGTTAGGTCGTTAATCCAAGTGGAGCAAGTGAAGACTCAAGGTGTAAGAGCTATACGTCAGTATAACTCTGTGGGTGATTCCGTAATGAGTTTGACGGAATAGTGCTTATAGATTCGAGATGGTGATTTAGAGTGCAAGGGTTATCGTCGTTAACTATGAGGGTGATTCCAATACGAGTGTAACGAGATAATGCCTTCGGTTTCGTTCGAACCCGGAACGAACTTGTATGGATTGAATGCTTTCAGAACATCGTCAGGTGGAGGATGAGCATTCTAAGATTGATGTGTCCTATAAAGGTAATCGTAGCCTCAAGCCTCATCAACCGCGAATGGCTAAAACAGGGGATGTGCAGCAAAGCTTCGTGGGTAGCCCCCACTGGAGAGCAAGATTTACTCCTGTCTAGAGGTCCCTTTATATTCGGCTTGTGGCAGTTGGTGACGACCAATCTGAGGGGTTGTCTTGTTCGGAACTGTTCAGTAAGGAACGGGTCCGGCTTTGTGTTGCACGGGAGTTAGGGTGGCTCCTCGGTACGGTGATCTAGGCCACGTACTGTGACGGGCGGTACCCCAGTAGCCTTGCCATTGATGGAATCCATAATCCAATAAGTGCCTGTACGGTTTTGATTGTTTCCAACTGTGTTGGAACATGAGATGTAAGCATTCCAGCTATTTCTGTATTTTGTTTTGAAAACCCTAGACACTATTATAATATCACTGGATTTTCTATCAAATGTTTTGGTTAGCGTAAGGTAAAAACTTTTCCATGTTTATGTGTGGGAAGTCTTACGTGATACCTTTTGTTTTCAAAGGATTTTCTAAAGTTAAGCAACTTTTATCCCCGTTTACTCACACCAGACCCCTGTCTGACCTGAGTGTTTATTTTCTGTTTTATTAAACTCTTGGGTACTCATATTACGTATGAGTAGTCAAGTGATTCAGGATTGCTTTGATGAGTTTCTGGAGGAGTTAATGGAGCAGGAGGCTTCAGCGTATAGATATTTTTAGTGGTTCCGCTGTGTTTGAGTTGTATCTGTTTTTCTCTGATGTACTTGGATTGTAATTGCTAGACAGATGTTTATAACTGTCTAGTTTGTGTTGCATCAGCTGTATTACTCTGATGTATATGATACTATGTAAAGTTTTATGTGATATATTATAATTTATTTGATTCCACTGTGAGATTCTGATGTGGTCTGTTCTTTCTTTCCTTTCTTTTCTCTTTTCTATCCCTTTCTTTCTTCTTAGCGATGCGACTTCCTGGAGTGTGGAAGTTGGGTCGTTACAAAAAGAAGGAAAATAAACAAAGGCAATAGTTCGTGACATTTGCAGAGGAGCACGCTAGTTCATAGAAAAGTTTGATGGAGTGGAAATGAAGGCGAGAACTGCTTTTTAAATCATGTTTTGTTATGTTAAATAATCATGATTATCCCGTTTATACATTATGTTAATTGCCACCATTGATAATGTGGACATTTGGCTGAAATGAATGTTTGAACACGTTGGTTGGATAGTTGAGTTGTGATAATATACTTAATAAAATGTTAATCACTATGCTATGGAAATGGATGTTATGTTATTGATGAATATTGAAAGTGATTATGCTCATTTGTGATTAAGTAATCCCCTTTGTTATAAGTGACCAATTTTATAAATATGGTATATGTTGGAATTATTAGCCTATATTTGAATAGTGAAATTGAAATCAAAAATTGAAATTGAAATTGGTTTTGAATTGAAATTGGTTTTGAAATTTAAATCGAAATTAAAGTCGAAATCAAAATTAGATTTGAAATTGGGTTTGAAATTGATTTTAATTTAAGATTAGAATGGATTTTAATTTAAGATTCATAAGCAGCCGCATAATATATTCACCAAAATAAATAATATTTATACGACCTTAGTTGAATGACAGAAATTCGTCTAGAATGAGTTTTGGCTAATTTACTTCAACTTCTCCCCAAATAGCATATAATGCTTTATAGTTGTTTGGATAGACAAGCTCATACGAGCCAGTATGAGGTACAATTGTGTGCATTAAAGCTCTATGCATTATTCTGGCAGTAGGTCGTAATGCAATAGACTTAAGCTCGGTCATGTCATCTTCTAGGAATCGATGACTTACTTCATCTCTCTCGCCTACGACAACATTTAATTCTTGTAACTCAATACCTCTTGTCGAAGTATGAAGAATATGACCGATTCTACCTAAAGAGAGAAATACTTGTTGCCCACATACCAAACTCCAAATGCAATTGTCATGATTGCGTGATTTTGATGGCCTAAATTCAAGTTCGCATAGAAAAGTTTGACCAAGGTATAATTTATCTTGATATTGTTTTGATTATGATCTAGAAGTGATTCTAGATGGCTTCTTCTTGCTAATTCTTGAATCCTATATGACGTAAAATCAGGAAAGACAACAAATGAACCTTCAAAGAATCGAGCTTCTTTCATCTTATTCCATCGTTGAACTGTAGTTGCATCGTATAGCCATTGAGCGATTTGTGAATCAATTGGCTCGGAGGAAGAAGAAGCATGCCTAGATCTCTTTGTTTGACGAGGGGCCATTTAAATTTATCAAAGATTTGAATAAATTTGGGAACTAGGGTTTTAGAATTCTGTAAAATGGAGGTAAAAGTAAAAAGTTAAAGAGGTAGTAGAGGGTTTTAGAGTTAAGAAATAGGTAAAAAAAAGTGTAAAGGTACGTTTCAGATGTGAATTCAATCGACTAAACGATTGTGGTCAGTCGACTGAACCACTATCCCGAGAGTTCTATTCCAGAATTAGTCGACTGGTCTAGTCGACTGAATAAACAAATATGCTCTCTGTTTTGTCATTCAGTCGACTGGTTGCATTCGATCAGTCGATTGAATAGTGTATGAGAACATACAGTATGTAGTTTCAGTCGACTGATCGAATTTTTTCAGTAGACTGAATGAGTCTTTCAACATATTTAGTCATATCTGAAACACAAACAAGTAATATATTATATATATAAACAAAATGTATACAATATAAGATTAAAGAACAACTGTAAAAAATAGAAAAAAAATGAAATTATTTGGAAGAGGAAGTTGATGGAGACTTGGAGTTTTTCGGTTCATCCTCTGTCTTCTCTACATATGGTTGTAGTGGTGACCAACGTTTTCCACGTTCCCATGAGTTTGGAGAGACAGGCGGAGGTTGAGGTGACCTATCCCATGGATCCGAGTGGACAATAGTGTAGGTTGATGAGCCGAAGAGGAAGATGAACCGCATAACTTCCATCCAATCTGCTCAAGAAAATTCAGACGTGTAGAATTCATTTTCTGTTCATAATACATTTCGCGCTGAAGCGCTATCGATTCCCTCTGGTAATGATGAAGATCATCAATTTTTGGTTTGGTTTGAGGAGAACCAAAAAAGGAACCGTCTAGCTTTCTTTTTCTCGGGTGTATAACCCATTCGATAATTTGATGGTCTTGCAGGTTCATGGGTAGGAGTAGGTGTAGGTAGATTTGACGATGCAGATGATGGAGTTTCAAAGTTAATAGATGAGTAGGATGATCCATTTGATGAATTATGTGATTAAGACATTTTGATTTTGAAAGAAAGTTTTTAGAAGTTTATGTAGTGGAGAAAGAAAAAATGTGTTTGAGATATAAATTTCTTTTGATGGAGAAAGGAGAGCTGAGAACTGAATTATATAGGAGGCAATGCAGTTAAAAAATGATGGTTGAACGTGCAGATTGAAAAAGTGAGGAAGAGAATGAACCAAAAAGTTTGTGGTGAAATTTTATCTTTAAAAAATAGAAAATATAAAGAAACAGGATGTATAAGGTGTAGATGTGAAATATTAAATGGCCAGGTGGTAAAGGCATAGACTTATCAAACCCGAGGTGTAGAGTTCGAGTATCAAAATTTTATTTTATTTTATTTTAAATTAATTAGTAATTTTTATAATTCTGTTAAAGATATTATACCTAGTTCTCTTCTTAATCTTATAAAACAATTTTCATTGAGACGTTTAGTGGAAATGTCAGCTAATTGATTTTCAGAATTTACAAATTCTAAATTTATTATATTCTTTTCAATATTATCACGAAGAAAATGATGACGAATGTCAATATGTTTAGTTCGTGAGTAATTGACAGGATTTTTAGATAAATTTATTGTACTAGTGTTATCACGATATATTATAGACTTATTTAATTTTATATCAAAACCTTGTAATGTTTGTTGCATATAGATTACTTGAGCACATGCTAAAGCTGCAGATATATACTCTACTTCACATGTCGATAGTGAAACGCAATCTTGTTTCTTACTAAACTAAAATGCTAAGGATCGTCCAATGAAATGACAAGTTCCACTTGTACTTTTTCTATCTGTCCGACTTCCTCCAGAATCAGCACCACTATATGATACTAATTCAAAAGGACATTCTTTTGGATAAAATAATGCTAAATCTTTGGTTTTATTAAGATAACGAATTATACGTTTAACTGCTCGCATATGTGATTCTTTAGCATTTGCTTGAAATCGAGCACATAAACAAACACTCATCATAATGTCAGGTCGACTAGCAGTTAAGTAAAGTAGTGACCCAATCATACTACGATATAGTTTTTGGTCAACATTCTTGCCATTTTCATCCTTTTCAAGATGTATAGTTGTACTCATAGGAGTTGGTTTGGCAGACGTGTTTTCCACACCGAATCGTTTAGTTAGATTATTACAATACTTTTCTTAATTAAGAAAAATGCCATTTTGCATTTGTTTGATTTGTAATCCGAGAAAATATGATAGTTCTCTCATATGTGACATTTTAAAGTCAGTTGTCATGATAGTCGAAAATTCCTGACATAATTTTTCATTTGTTGAACCAAAAATAATATCGTCAACATATATTCAAATAATTAAAATATCTTGTTTAGTTTTCTTAATAAATAATGTTTGATCAACTTTCCCAATCTCAAAACCACATTCCAATAAATAGCTTTTAAGTCGGTCATACCAAGCACGAGGTGCTTGCTTTAAACCATATAAAGCTTTCTTAAGTTTATAAACGTGATCTGGAAATTTCTCATGAGTAAACAGAGGAGGTTGTTCAACATAAACATTTTCTTTTATAAAACCATTTAAAATAGCACTTTTAACATCTATTTGATATAATTTAAAGTTATGAAAACATGCAAAAGCCAGTAGAATACGTATAGCTTCTAGTCTTGCAACTGGAGCAAACGTTTCTTCATAGTCTATTCCCTCTTCTTGATTATAACCTTGTGCTACCAATCTAGCTTTATTTCTAGTAATGTTACCTTGTTCATCAGCTTTTTTTTTGAAAACCCATTTTGTACCGATGACTGATTGATCACTTAGTCTAGGAACTAATTCCCAAACTTCGTTTCTTTCAAATTGATTTAGCTCTTCTTGTATAGCTATAATCCAATAATCATCGGTTGAGGCTTCCTTAATATTTTTAGGTTCTATATTAGAGAGAAAAGCTATATGGCCCATTTGATTTAATTGATGTCTTGTTCTTACATTTGAATTTACTTCTCCAATTATATTTTGAATAGGGTGATCGCTAAGAATTCTTGGAGAAGATCTTACTATATTATCATTATTAATAGTATTTACATTTTCTAAAGAAACATTAGAATTATTATTTTGAAGAATAATATCATCATCTTCTGAATTATTTCTCAGTATTATATTTGTATTATTTTCCAGTTTTGTAAATTTAGAAGAAGTTTTTACATTTTAATCGAATGAAACATGAAGTGTTTCTTCGATTATTTTAGTTCTTGTATTAAAAACTCGATAAGCCTTGCTTCTTTTCGAATATCCTATGAATATACCTTCATCGGATTTTGGATCAAATTTTCCAAGCTGATCTTTAGTGTGAAGTATGAAATATTTTGAACCAAAAACTTTAAAATATGAACTATTTGGTTTTCTACTATTTAAAAGTTCATAAGGAGTATGTTTTGTTAATGGTCGAATAGAAACATGATTCAAAACATAGCAAGCAGTTGCAACAGCTTCTGCCTAGAAATGCTTAGGTAAAGTGCTTCCATTTAATAAAGTTTGTGTACATTCTTGTAATGTTCTTTTTTTCCTTTCTACAACTCCATTTTGTTGTGGTGTTCCAGCAAAGGAGAAATTATGATTAATTCCTTTCTTGTTACAAAAATGTTTGAAAGCTTCATTTTCAAATTCACCTCCATGATCACTTCTAATGTTTTTAACTTTAAAATTCTTTATATTTTGAATTCTTTTAAAAAAAATTAAAATTTTCAAAAGTATCACTTTTATGTTTCATAAAGATGGTCCATGTATATCTTGAAAAATCATCTATTACAACAAACACATATCTATTGTGATTAATAGATTGAACTTGAGCAGGTCCGAAAAGGTCCATATGTAATAATTCAAGTGGGTGTGTTGTAGATATGATTTTATTAGATTTAAAAGAATATTTTGTTAATTTTCGTAACTGACATGCATCATAGATACTATCAATTTTGAATCTCATATCAGGTAGTCCTTTAACAAGTTTATTTTTAGCTAATTTATTAATAGTATTGATGTTTATGTGACAAAATCTTTTGTGCCATAGCCAAAAATCATTTTCTGTAGCTACTACACACATATTTGTGTTGTAATTTATATTCATATTTAAAATATAGATATTTTTATCTCTTATACCTTCAAAAATTTAATTTTGATTTTTATCAGAAATATTACATTTATTTTCTGAAAAAGATATATTAAAACCTTTATCACATAACTGACTTATACTCAATAAATTATGTTTTAAGTTTTTAACTAATAAAACATCAGTAATGAGAGGTGAGTTAGAGATACCATTATTGCTCACATCGCCTTTGCCGATGACATAACCTTTCGAATTATCTCCAAAAGTGACTGATCCTCCATTTGAGTAGACTATGTTTGTTAACATGTCTTTATCACCAGTCATGTGTTTCGAGCAACCACGGTCTAGAATCCATTTTCTTCTCTTTTTAAGTGGTACCTGAAAAAAATAAAGATTAAGATGATACCCACTTTTCTTTTTAGCGTCCTAAGAGTTAGGTCTTAGGAAACCAAACCCAAGAAGGTTCAGAATTCCCTTTAAAAATATAATTCTTATTTTTATGAACAGTTTCCATTAATGTTTTGATATGTTTATTCCCGATCAAGTTATTGTTTGTTTTAGGAATCCATATTTTAATAGTTTTAACTTTTTTAGAAACTGTTTTCTTTAAATCTTGCTTAATTTTGTTTTTAAACTTTTCAAATTTCTTTGGTTTTTCAATTTTCTTATATCCTAAGCCCATTTTATTTGAAGTTGACCGAGAAATTTCTATTATTTTAGAAAGATTTTCTCGTTCTTTATTAAAATTGAAAATATTTTTATTAATATCTTCTAGCTTAGTTTTAAGACTAGAGTTTTCTAACTCTAAAACTTTAATGCTAGATTTTAAATCATTTACTTCAACTGATAAAAATATCATTTTTATTCTTTTGAATTTCTAATCTTGAGTTATCATAGAAAGTTGAGTGGCTAAATTAGAATTAGATTCTTGAGATTTTTCAAGTTCTTCTTCGAGAATTTTCTTTTCATCTCTAAGCATACTAATTTCTAATTCAGATCTATTTAGTTTTCCTTGTAACTCCTTATTATGTTTCTTAGTCTGTTTTACAAAATCTACTAGTTCGGAATTAGTTTCAACTAAATCTTCAAAACTTAGTTCACTTACATCATCATTTGTAGCCATGAAGCATACATTTGCTTACTCTGTGTCACTATCACTATCGCTTTCTGATGATGAAGAATCTGAATCATTCCATGTTACAGAAAATGCTTTCTTCTTGAAATTGTTCTTCTTGAATTTGATTTTCTATTTTTCTAGACAATCTTTCTTCATATGACCCTTCTTATGACATTCATAACATTCCATGACAGATGATGATGGTTTATTGCTATTATTGTTGCTGGAATTATTTTTGCAACTCTTGCCCTTGTTATTCTTTTTGAATTTCAAAAACTTTTTGAAATTCTTAGCAATAAATGCCATATCCTCTTCATCTGAGTCAGAGTCATCTTGTTCTGCTTGAAATGCTAGATTCTTCTTATCTTGTGCTTGAACTTTCTTTGCCTGCAAATTTACTTCATATGACATTAGATTTCCTATTAACTCTTCTGGTTTCATAGTTGAAAGATCGTTTGCTTCTTCAATAGTTAGGACCTTTCTTTCCCATTCATCCGTTAAAGAGTTTAGGATTTTTGATGCTATATCAAAATCAGAGAATTTTTCTCCTAGTGCCAATAGTGAATGATATATATCTTGAAATATAGAATACATGTCATTTATATTTTCATTTGATTTCATTTTGAAATTTTGAAACTGATTTTTCAACATTGAAATTTTGCTTTGTTTTACTTTATTAGTTCCTTCATGAGTTACTTTTAGAGCTCTCCATATCTCATAAGCATTTGTGCACATACTAACTCTATTATACTCATTTCTATCTAATGCACAAAATAGCATATTCATTGCTTTTGCATTTGTAGTAGCATCAGTTTTGTGTGCAGCAGTCCAAGTTGAAAAATCTTCTGTTGGAGTAGTATATTCATTTTGAGTAATGTTCCAAGTTTCAAAACCATTAGATTGCATATAAATTATCATTCTAGTTGACCAGTTATTATAATTCATGCCATTGAATAGTGGAGGTCGTGTAATAGATTGATCTTCAATAAAACTAGTGTTAGTGACAGTGCTTGTGATATTGTTATTTTCCATATTAACTAATAACAAATTATCAAATAACTGTGTTATGGTTAAAGGATGACCTTGCTTTGATACCAAATGAAAGTGGCTACTGTGTGGCTAGCTATCACTTATGATCGTGTAATATGGAATATTATTAAATCTAAATGCAGAAATAGATGATAATAGCAAAGTAAATAAAATGAGCACACCAGGAATTTTTATAATGGTTTGAACTTCCCATTCTACGTCCAGTCCTAGACTTTCCTCTGGAATTTCTCACAATAACCCTCTCTTAACCTGGAGGAATAGGTATATAACACCTGAACAACCGAACATGATTTTTCCGCCTCTAACAACCGAAAGAGGACTTTTCCCGCCTGAACAACCTAACAGGACTTCAACAGTTTCAATAGAATTGCTTTGACACTATGTTTTATTAATAATACTAATTTGTCTTTGATAGTACAATCTTCCTATAATCTTTCCTCAAGTATATATGTGTGTATAAAGATTTAGAAAGGAAAATATTTCTTTGAATCAAAGAATAAATTAATTGATTTAGAGATTCAAGCAATATATGAAAGTTGTGATCGCTTTTTAGAATACAGATATAGTAGAAAGTAAGATCAGAAAGTAATCAGAATTTTTGTTTTTGATTTGTGAAGTGGATTTTGTGTGTTTATATAATAGTTAAAGAGGTGCAACCGTTCATAAAGAGTTCTGATCAACAGACGCAGCCATACCTCTTCATATTAGAACGTGACTCTTGGCAAAAGAAAGTGTCCATTCATAAAATTAGCTATTGGAAGAAGTCAGTCGACTGACCCAAAACGATCGATCAACTGAATATTCAAAGTTGTTTAAAAACAGAGCGTTTCTGTGCACCTGTACAAGTTCAGTCGACTGGCCATATACGGTCATTCAACTGACCTGACAGTCAAAGCACAATCTTCACATATTTTAAAAAGTTTAAAGTTTTAAAACAACTTAACTACTTGAGGATAGACTTTAACATTTCTAAGACTAAAAAACTTCAATAAATCAACATACTATACGCAGTTTTGTAGCCTTGTCTCTTTTTGTAGTTTGAACAGCATAATTCCTTTTCATTTTGTCGCTTATCCATATAGTATAATTCATTTCTTTGTCCTGAATCAAAAATATGTGATTCAACATATACAACTTTTCTTTTTAAACCCAATTATCTTTTACTTATTTTTCAACTATTTTGAAAACTGATTTCCATTTTACAACAATTTTTCATCTATTTTACAAACTAATTACTATTTTATAACTATTTTGCAACTATTTAACTATTTTATAATTACTTAAATATTTTTCATCTATTTTACAACTACTTATCTCTTTTATACTTTTCAAGCTATTTTCTAAATTCAAGTTGGTCAGAGTGCAAACTGTTTATAATTGAAGTGATAACCCAAATGGAAATTGAAGCAATTGTGAATAGGTGAATAGAATCAAAATGAAGATAAATACGTAGGATGTACATATATGTATATCGTACGTGCTAGAATGAAATTGATATTGGAAATTTTGAAAGGAAAAGCAAAAATGATTTTGAAATGGAAAGTATATTTTGAAAAATATATTATGAATAAAAGTGAAAGTTTGGATATCACTATAATTGAAATTCATTTTATAAGAAGGTAGGAATGTGGCAAGTAAATTTATAAAAGAAATCAAACTTGAATATTTTATTTGGCATAATAAAAGTTATATATATATATATGGTAACTACCCTTATGAATTTTTAACTAGAAGATGTGTTCTTTGAAATTATTTGAAGTATAAAAGGAATTTATATAAGTATGAAGTGACCCAAAGATTTTTCAAGATTTTATATACCAATTTATACAAATGAATTTATGAGAATGATTTTGGGAAAAGGGTTTTGGAACCTATGGATTTTGGAAGGCTTTTGATTTTTGGAAAAGAAAATCAATTTTGGGAATCTGGAAAGCCAAGTTTGGAACTATCGATTTGAGATGTCGATTTTGTGTAAAGGACATTTTTATGTGAATCATAAAGAGTATACTATATGTGTATAGCATAAAATGTTTTGAGATTGGCTTTGGGAAAAAAAGTGCTCCCATGAAGTGAACTTCTTAGGAGATCCATGGGGTGGTTCTACCTTGAGCCCTAAGGGGGGTTCTATATTGGATCTTGGGAGGAAGTCCGGACAAAATGAAGTTCCTGAGGATTTTGTGTGGGTAGCAAAAGTCGAGGGCGCTGATGCCTACAGAGATATTTGGGTTATGCTGTGACGACAGTGAAACTCGATGTCACTACAATCTACTGCGGACCATAGCGCAAGTCGTGTGGCAGTGAGTGCCAACGGTCTATGCTTGATTTCACTGGGAGGACTATGTAACATCGGTAGACTACGATCTATGAAGACATAGCGAAAGTCGTGTGGCAGTGAGTGCCTACGGCATATATTGGGACTCGACTGATGTAGTCTGCCATCTGTGTGGGGAAGTTTCATTTGGCAGCGAAATTCAAGGGTGCTGATGCCTATAGTTAAATGGGTTTTTCCCATGACGATGACGTAAAACCTGGGTGTAGCTGCGATTTGTCGCGGGTTCCATGGTATAATCGTGGAGGGCAGGGTGCCTACTGTTTTCTATGGTTTTGCCGGGATGGCAACGTAACCATCGGGCTAATTGCGACCATGGTGGGGGTGATGATTTCCAGAGCATTCTCACCAAAAATGTTTTCTATATTTTCAAAAATGTTTTCTATATTTTCAAAAATATTTTTCAAGTATTTTCACTAGGTGTTGATAACAAGTCTGCTAAGTACTTATAGATTTTTAGTCCTACGCCTGATCAATGTATGACCGAATTTCTATGAGAACAAGGATGGACTTGTTGAGATATCCAGTTATAAAAAGTGTTTTATAAAAGGTATTCTGGCAATAGTATGTAGATTTTAAAGTATTATAAAAAAATTAAATAAAAAGAGTTAAAAATGTTTAAAGGATAACTTAACTGATAAATAACAGTATAATTAAAAATTCTGGCTTCAATCCTTTTCGAGGACGAAAAGTTCTAAAGGGGGGAGGAATTTGATAACCCGGATTTTTGGACATCTGTTAATAGGATAATTAACCGATTTTAACTATTGAAACACTAATTTATAAGTTGAATAAATAATTCTGATAATAAAAATATATATCTGGATAAATATAAATTTGATAATCTCCTGATATAATTATTTAAATTGGCAGAATTTATCTTTTCAAAAAAAACAAACAAAATTGTGTTTATTTATGTGTATATATATATAAAAAATTGTAAATAGAATTTGGATTTGAAATTCAAAAATAAATATTTAAAAAGTTATTGGATTTAAAAACTCTATAGATAAATATTTATTAATATTAGATATAATAGTTTTAGTTGAAAAAGATTTAATAAAAAGTTTAAATACTTTCTTTAAATTTATACATGATATGAATATAGTTAATATAAATAGAAAATGAATTAATTGAAAATATAATTCAAAAGTTATATAAAACATATTAAATAAATTTAATAACATGAGATAAGACATGTGTAACATTAGTAACACATGTATTTAACAAGTGTAAACCATATAATAAGGAATTAAACAAGTGTAGCCTAATTGTGACATGAAAATACAAGTGTCCATTTTTAGTTTCTTTATTTTTTTTAAAATAAAAATAAGAACAAGGCTATATATATATCCATACTTCTCCTCTTCTCATTTTCTTAGTTAATTCAAAACTAAAACCTAACAACTAAAACTCAAACCAGAAATAAAAGAAATTTTATACAAACTAAATCACACAACTACTTCAACCTGAAGCTTAAATCAAAATCAAAACTGATGAAATCAAAAGCAAACAATAAGCTCAAAACCTGAAGCAGTAGATTCAAGTTCAGTTGCAAATCAAAATCATGCAAGTTCAATTCAGTTTACCAAGTCTCAGTTTTCAAATTCAAGTAATAGTTTAAAGATCAAAAGCACTTCCAGGTTTCTCAAAAGCCCTGGCTTCTCTGTTACCTTAAACATGTGAGTAAACTACCCTTTAACATCTCAAATCTATCTGTATCTTGATCTGTATGTAATGATCATTGAAGTTTGGATGTAGAAATTTACTTACATGTATATGTATACATGAAAATGATGTATGCATGTCTAGAAACAAGAACATTTGCTCTGTTCTAGGTTTACGGTGTTTAAACCAAATTCAAAAACCAAAATCTCTTTACCCATTATCTTATAGGCTTTAATTTTTAAACAAAATATGTTTTGATTAACATGATTTAAGTTTGAAAAAATATTTTTAAGTAAAATTAGTTAAAGCATTTTCTAGAAATTAGAAAATACAGTAAAACTGAATACATGTTGGAAATTCAAGCATCATGGTTTCTTGTTTCAATTATATCATCTTGCTCGTTTTCAAAAAAAATGATTTTTAAAAGTGGAATCGTGATTTTTAAGTTTGTATTCGTGGTGAAATTGCGAGATGAACGGGAGTTAGTTTTCTGCCGAATTCTAATGATCGATGAAGATATAATCGTCGGGATCGTGGCTGGATGTAGCGGGGAGGTTGACGAACACGACAAAAATGATCTGGGGTTTTCCTGACCACCGTGGTGGCCGAACGAGGACGATTTAGGGCTTAATCCATAGTTTTGATCATATATTTGGGCTGCTGTATCATCGTCGAGGCACCGAAGTCGAACGGTGCAGGGGGAAACGAAGCGTGGGTTGTAGACGAAGCTCTGGACGCGATTGCATGATTTATGATGGCGAAGGTGGCATTTCTAGGCGATCTTGGGGGATCCAGTTTTGTTTCAGTGGTACCATGGCTGCTTAATTTTTATTTCCAGTTAGTTTAGAAGTTCTGGGTGGTCGTGATGCTCGAGCAGGTCAACGATGATCTATGGGTGGCACAGGTGATGGTCGGAGATGCTTCGACCATGTGTGCATGTGCACAAAGTATCAAGTCTGGGCTTTATTTGCCGATGGATTTGAAGATTGTGGTCTCGGGGTAAAGCTTGGGAAAAAGATATGTTGGCTTGGGTTTTTGATCGTGTCATTTGCGAGTGTTTTCTCGGAACAGGTTTTAAGTTTTAAAATAAAATAGAAGGAAATAAAGGAAGAGGAAGTTTTTCTCGGGAATGGTCTCGGGGGAAAGATGAGATGACTCGGGTTTTGTCTCGAGTACGTGATGTTGCAGTTTTCAAAATTTAAAACAAAAATCAACTTTAAAACATTTCTTAATCAATTCTTTTAAATAATTGTTTTATTTTAGTATGGATTAGTTGAAGGTTTCAAAGTAGATTATTTTAAAATTTATTAAGTTTAAATTATTTATTTATGTGACCATTATTATAATTACTTCTTTAAGTTATTTAAACAAATATAAAAATGTAATTAGGAAGATTAATTATAAAAGGTAAAATGTTTTTAATTAACTCAAAGTTCTGAAGCTGATTCATGTGTTAATGATAATTATTTTCAAAGGTTTAAATGTAAAAGTAATTAATTTGCGTAATGTAAAGCTTTCAAAGTAAATGTTAAAAAAAAGTAAATTGTTAACAAGTTTTTTAAAAAGAAAAGAAAAAATTGGAAGCAAAATTTAGTTAACAAAGTTATTAAGCAAATTGTTCAACAAAGTTTTCAAGCAAGTACAAAGATTAAAATTCTTAAAGTTAAATGTTTTTTTAAATTGTTTTGGTATTGAATAATTAAATATTAAGTTAATTATTTAATTAAATCTTGAAGTATTTTTCAAAATTAAAGGATGTGATTAAGTAATTAACTAAGATACATGAATTATCTTAAAATTTATTAAGGTTATAAGTAACTGAAGGATAATTACTTAATGTAATATTAAAGGATGACTAATTAATGTAAGTAATTAAAGGATCATTAATTAATATAAGTAACTAAAGGTTAATCATTTATGTGAATGATTAAATGATTAAAGAATAATTAATTAAATGGTTTAATTGGTGTTAATTAAGCAAGATTTAAAGGTAATTAATTTATCTTGTAATTTGGATGATAAATAAATATTGCTTATGGATGATTAAATTGTATTGAATGTTTGGATTAATGTCCCCAGTCTGATAATTTGTGATGTTCTGTGATATGATTTGTTTGGTTGAACTGGAGTAATGCGGATTATTTATTGGTGATGTATTGTTGTGTAAATGTGACATCATGTATTTAAATCTAAATTGTCTTCACTTAAACAACTTGGGTTAAGATGACATTAGATTTGAAGAGACCAGGGTCCGGTATCAGCAAATACCTGAATCCACTTCGATTAGCAAATCTACAATAATTCTTTATAGATATGTTTTTAAAATCAAATAGGCTGGAATGGAATAATTTAAGTAACATGACCATTTAAACTAAGTAACACTTTTAAATATTGTTTGATAATAAGTGATTGACTATAACCATTTAAGAACTCGTAGTAAGGTATGAATTACCCTGGTATTCAAATAAGTTATATAACTTAGAATTTCAGACTATATGGGTTTATTTACGCTGGTTTCTAGCTTGACCCGGGTGTTACTTTATTGTAATGCTCGGGTCAGACCGAGTATGACAGATTTTCAGGTTAGGACGATGTGGAGCTTAGGAGGCGAGACGGATGGCAGGACCGTATGGAGTATATTCCGCTATATATTGGAGTTGTATTATTTGTTTTCTGAGACAAGTTGTTACAATTGTCCAGTTTATGTATGAATGGTTGTACTCTGATGTATTATATGTAATTTGACAGATACAACTTTTCATTGTATAAATGCTATTACTTGATATTATATTTTAATCCGCTACGAATGTGAGATTCTGTGTTTTGTTTTCTGTTCTTCTTCTACATCTTTTCTTCTTTCCCCTAACAAATCTAATATTTTCGGCGTTCGATTGCTCGGCACTTATATAGTGAACGTATTAGTGTCGAATCCTCGAGGTCGAAAGTTTCGAGTCATTATAAATTTCAAATTCTTTTAATAATTAAAATATAACTCCTTTGAGAAAAATAACCCTATTAAATGCTTCCCAATAGCGGGTTGTTACAATATCCCTAGAACGAAATTTTGATTTACCAGCCGTAGAAAACAATAATTAGAAGCTTGAGAAATGAGATAAGTAACAATAGAAAAATAAAATGACAATCCTATCCATACTACCTCTACCTATTTATGAAATCACTAGATTCGGTAATGGAAATAAGCGTTGCAAGCATCTGTAACGGAAATATTTGTTAGAAATTTATAACGGTAATATCCGCTACAAACTGAAATGAAAAAAGTGTTATAAAATGGTTTATTTATTGCAGTGTGTATTACAATTTCAACTTATTATCAACCGATACCATGTATAGAAATATTTGACATCATCAGCATTTACGGTAAAATTTTTGTAGTATTTCAAGCAATTATTGACAAAAATTATTTATTGCAAATATTTGTTTGGCGGATATTTACCATTTTTAACTATTCATTTATTGTATACTTATGGCAACTATTTCCATTTATCATCAACCAAATTTATGTATATCTAATATTTGTCATTATCAATCTTTATAGCAAAATTTCACTTATATATCAAACATTTACTAACCAAAATCATGTATGTCAAATGATTTTCCAATTATAAGTGTAAACTGAAGTAATATTATTTCAGCCAAAATTATACCTATCAAATATTTGCCATTATCAATATATATAGTAAAATTCCAGTTTACCTTTTCTTCTTTGATTTCAGGATTTTCTTTTTGTATTGTTGTGTGTTCTTCATGGTAGGTATTGTTGGTTGCCATCTTTGAATATTGAACATCAGGAAACTTTTGTCAAGGACAAAATCATAGCATTTTAGCCTCGAGGATAGGCCTTCAGTATTTTTGCATGAAGGACAACTTTTTTCAGGTATCAGTTTTTAGTTATTGATAGCAGTTTTTAGGTATTAGTTTGTAGTTATCGGTTGCAATATTTAGGTATCATTTTTTTGTTCGGTAGCAGTTTTGGAAGAATTTCTGTCCTTATGAATAATTTTGAAGGAATGTTTATTGTTATGATTATTTTTTAGGAAAATGTTTGTTCTTGTGGTTAAAAATTGAGATCATGTCCTTAAGGTTAAAAATATACAATTTTTGTGCTTTAAATTAATTCCCTCTATTGAACGTTACCTTCTCCAAATTTGCAAATAACTTCCATATCTTTAGTCTTTGGAAATTAGGTTTTTATTTGAGTGAATTAGGTAAAATGACAAACTCTAAAAAAAATTAAACTGACGGACACCAACTTTCATTTTTAGACCATAGGACAAATGCTAGTTATAATTAGCATTAATTTAACTTTTACACTATACAAAATGCTAGTTATATCTAGCATTTTGTTCGGTTTTATACTATACAAAATGTTAGTTATAACTAGCATTGTCCTTCTGCCTAGAAAACAAACTTGTTGCCCTACGGCCTAATTTTTTCTTTTTCTAAGTTCGTCCTTGTGCCTATTTTCCTATTTTTATTTTAATTTGTTTTTCGATTGTGAATTGTTTTTTCGATTGACAATTTCTTGGACTTGTAGTTTGTAAATTAAATTTATGAATTAAGGTTTTCTTCGACTGGCAGTTTCTTCGATGACAAGTTGTAAGAGATTTTGAGTTTTTTTTCCTCTTTGTAAAATCGCATAATGATGGATTGTGAATATGGATCATTTGTGAAGAATGCAAGTTGTTATTCTGGTAATATTTTTTAAATAGTTTATAATCAAAGATCTATTTTATAAATTTTCACTGGAAAGGACTTGGGCTACCATCATCGTTAATTATAAGGATGTGGGTAAAAAAATTTCTAATAATAATTTACTCCATGCATCTCCATAACTTGGGGTGAAAGCGCTATTTTTTCCTGCATACAACGACCCGAATACGAAACCCATTATCAAAATTCAATGTCAAAACTTTTGAACTATCAGTCAAAACCCTTGGGCATACATCTGTCGTATTCTTTTATTTGGCAACTTCATCTTCTGCCTCGTTAAACCCAACAAAATCACTGTACTACTTTTTGATAAAATTGGGGTAGTTTGTCAAAAATGGAAGGAAACATGTAGCTCAAAAACAGCGGAAAAAGAAACTCGAATTCTATGGGAGGTAAAATCTAATACAATGTTGATATTCCCTATAATTTTTTCATGTAGTTGAGTGATTATTATGTAACAACCATACTCTTCTTGAGATGATTAGGGAAGGAAACAACAGCTCCATAGCCGAAATGAAGGGAGAAGAACAATCAGATCGGTGAACATCAGAGCAAGCTTCATTGATATTAAAAACTGCACATGTATAAGCAGTATTGTATAAGTAGTTGTGTGCTTTATGTAGAGAATATGGGCTTGTGCATGTATGGGCTGCTGTAGTATTTTGTTGTACTGGGGTGTATGTGCATATTGTTGTATTTTGATTCATGAGTTGGGTAGGCTATTAATGGGTTATTGTGTGGTATTGATCTATTATGTGAAAACTCTACATATATAAGCAATTTTGTGGTGTTGTAATGGTGTGAAGAATCAAAGTAATAAAATCATATTTCCATTTGCTACTGTGTTGCAGATGCCTTTCTCTCCAGTTTGTAATTTTTCCTCTTTTCATTTTTACCTGTTACTTTGTTTGTTCATATTGTCTTCTTATCTGTTAGTTACTGCTCACCATTATTCAGTTGTAAGTTTCTTCTTTGCCATCAACTTGTTATCTTTTATCTCAGATTAGTTTCTTTTTTGATTCATTTCTTAAGCATTTACTTTTTTCCAGTTCTTGTTTCTTGTTCTTGATTCAGCCTTAGTTTCTTGAATGTTTGTGTTTCTGTTTTTGAATCTACACTTTTATCTATCTCGTTATCTTTCAGTTTTCAGTTGACAATTAGTGTTTGTTGAATCATAAGTGATAGCTGCAGGAAATTTGGCATCTGTTATTTTTTGTGTGAATCAATTCTTGAATCTTGATCATGAATACTTTCTTTGAACTTATGTGAAATGTCTGTTACCAACTTTCTATATTTGAAACAATTCTTGAATCAATTTGTGTGCTTGAATTGCAAGAAATCCTAGAAACTATCACTCTGGGTGCACTAATATATCTGTGGACTGTAATTTGTATCTTCCTCTTCCAGTCAATTCATCAAACACCTTTGCAATTTCGTCGAACACTTCTTATTTCACTGACATAACACATCACATTCCCATGGCAACTAATCCAAACCCACCTGTGCCTTATAATTTGGTATCAGAGCTGATGACTGGGTTAACCTCTGACAACCAGTCAGATCCTTACCTTGCCAGCACTTATTCCCAAATTTTCCCTCCAAATCAAGGACTAGCATGGACATGGCAAGGAGAAATCAAGAACCAGTCCCTTCATCCTCTTCCACAACCACCTATGTACTATCAAGATCCTCATCTTCCAAACCCATACACCACCCTTCATATGTCAGCATTCCCTTAACTAGAGCCCTATCAACCAGTTTCAATAACCTTTGCTCCAAATCAGCAAGAACCCCTTCTTTCCAGTAATTCAAGAAACTATTTCCCAAGCCCAAAAACTGCTGCTAACAATACCTTTAATATCTCTCAAACCCAAGATTTTGACTCACCGGCATGGCTTATATTCGAATTAGAACATTCAATCAAGATCTTGGAATCAATGGAGTTAAGCACCATAATCATGTTCATCAAATCTATCAACAAAAAGATTGGTGATATCATCACTTGCCTTCAAAGCAACCAATTAACAACATCTCTTTCAAAGATTGAAAAAAAGAAGATCAATGGGCTTCCTTATAGAATTTGGAATGTTTGCATCAAATTGACAAATGAATATCCGGAAGGTTATGATTTATATCTCAATGAATTCGGGCTCTTCGCTGTCATCTTGGATGAACTATTAAAGAATGCATATATTATTGATTTTTCTAGTAATTCTACACTGGCCGTTACTACTTGTGGTGTTAATATAGGATCGGTTTCATCTTATGTCCAAGATTTCTAGCAAATCAAGAACCAACCTCCAGTTGCACCACAACCAGTACCTCAGCTGCCCCCTGTACACATTCAAGAACCTCCTCTACATAACTCATTCACCACCATTGCCCAAGACTTCCAGCAAACTGCTGTTATACCCCAACCATCCCCTGGAAACCACCAAGAGCCTCTCCTACCTAATCCATATACCACTAACATTTCAGTTCCTGTGCCAACAGTTCTTCATTCAGAGTTAAGAGTTCCTATTCCATCATCCATTGAATTTAATGATGAGAGTGAAAAGCCCAAATTCGTGACATAACATGGTACAAACAATGAAATAGAAGATAAGCATGGTGTTCTAGAAATTGTTAATGAATCAAATGAAAGCCAATTTAATTGTGAGAAAGTGGATATGGAGATTAAAATTGATGAAAATATATCAAAAGAAAAGATAAAGGAGGAAAAGAATGCAACTAATGGACTTGAAAGCCTAAGTCAAATCATTGAATGCATGCTTGCTTCAAATTCGACTATGATGAACAATACTCACATTGCATTAGAATGGCATGTGTGTTGTAGAATGCCTTATAATGAAGAAACTATTTTCATATTCGATCTAGGCGGTGCTCCGTTGGAAGGTGCGAGTAGTTAGAGTATCGGGTTGTCAATTGACCTTGAGGACAAGGTCCGTTTTAAGGGGAATGGAGATGTAACAACCATACTCTTCTCGAGATGATCAGGGAAGGAAACAGCAGCTCCATAGCCGAAATGAAGGGAGAAGAACAATCAGATCGGTGAACATCATAGCAAGCTTCTTTGATATTAAAAACTACACATGTATAAGCAGTATTGTATAAGTAGTTGTTTGCTTTATGTGGAGAATATGGGCTTGTGCATGTATGGGCTGCTGTAGTATTTTGTTGTACTGGGGTGTATGTGCATATTGTTGTATTTTAATTCATGAGTTGGGTAGGCTATTAATGGGTTATTGTGTGGTATTTATCTATTATGTGAAAACTACACATATATAAGCAGTGTTGTGGTGTTGTAATGGTGTGAAGAATCAAAGTAATAAAATCGTATTTTCATTTGCTATAGTGTTGCAGATGCTTCTGTCTTCAGTTTGTAATTATTCCTCTTTTCATTTTTACCTGTTACTTTGTTTGTTCATATTGTCTTCTTTTCTGTTAGTTACTACTCACCATTATTCAGTTGTAAGTTTCTTCTTTGCCATCAACTTGTTATCTTTTATCTCAGATTAGTTTTTGTTTTGATTCATTTCTTAAGCATTTACTTTTTTCCAGTTCTTGTTTCTTGTTCTTGATCCAACCTTAATTTCTTGAATGTTTGTGTTTCTGTTTTTGAATCTACACTTTTATCTATCTAATTATCTTTTAGTTTTCAGTTGACAATTAGTGTTTGTTGAATCATAAGTGATAGCTGTAGGAAATTTGGCATCTGTTATTTTTTGCGTGAATCAATTCTTGAATCTTGATGATGATTACTTTCTTTGAACTTATGTGAAACGTCCGTTACCAACTTTCTATATTTGAAACAATTCTTGAATCAATTTGTGTGCTTGAACTGCAAGAAATCCTAAAAACTATCACTCAGGGTGCACTAATACATCTGTGCACTGTAATTTGTATCTTCCTCTTCCAGTCAATTCATCAAACACCTTTGCAATTTCGTCGAACACTTCTTATGTCACTGACATAACACATCACATTCCCATGGCAACTAATCCAAACCCACCTGCGCCTTACATATTATTGCATACGTCTTATCAATTTTTTTATTTTATCATCTTAGTTTTGAAAGTTACATGATGGATTTATCAAACTGACTGGAGGAGCATTTCTCTGCGACGTACGTAGAATAATTATTTGACAGGAGATTTTTTGTTCTTCCTAATGGTTTAAGATTTATTTTTATTTTTTCAATTGTTAATCTTCTTTTCATTGAGATTATATTTATGGTGAAAAATAGACGGTCGAAATTCGATTTAAAGGTTACTTTTGTTTTCTACCTCAAACGCTAAATATAGAAAAATTGGGGATTGTTACTGCACTTCACTTTTGATATGAGAAGTCAATTTTCTTTAAACAAAATTTTAATACCATGGGTACTAACAAATGTCTAAATCTAAAGTATTTTAGCCTCTGAGACAAACTCTTAAAAATTTAGTAATAAGGACACGACGGATAAAAATGATATTATACAATATCATTATATGAAATTATTATGCAAAAAGAAAACTATCAGGTACAAAATGGTACTAAGTTGTATCGTTTGAAAAAAAATGCTATTATAAGGTAAGATCAACCATTATATGATAAAATTGAACATAAATTTATATCCTTCTTTTAATTCAGTAAATATGAAACTGATACTACACAATAGCACTGTCATTCTCATCGAATTTTTATCCTTCTGCTATATTTAATTGAAATTTTTTTCATTCTCACTAAAAAAATTGACGAATTTTATCCTTCGTACTATTTTTCTGAATAAAAATAGACCTCTCATAAAATTATAATTTAAACTGTCCAATTTGCCCCCTTTTTACTTTAATTTCTTTAATCTTCATTAATCTCCTTTAATCTTAAATCCAAATCAATAGTCAATGGAGAAGTCAAACTCATCTGCATATGAGATTTCAAAACGAGAAAGAAACAAGGTTAATTCAAAACTTCCATAACATGGATTTTGTTCAATAAAACAATCAGATAATTATTTTTAAAATTTTTAGGGTTTCGTAGGTAGGGTTTAACATGTTTGTCGATCAGAAAAATCAATGTATAGCCAATATTTGAAATAAAGTTCGGGAGGTGACGACCGAAATAAATAATTTAATTCGACCTTCCTCTGTCACTTAACTTTTTTTATTTCAGCAGTCTAGTGCCGATTTTTTGGTTTTAGTCCGGTATATACCCATCGAATTTCATACCTTTTTAAATTAAAATCGAATCTATATTTAGTTTATCCTTATATATTTTTTGTTCTCATCATTTGTTTATTTATTTTTATAAAAGCAGGGAGGAGGAAAGAGTTAATTTGGTTGTTTACTTTTTACCATAGAGTTTTTTAACCAAGGACAAAAGAGGAAAAGTTGCTAAATTTAATTAAAGGCTTTCTACCTCTCATATCAATTTTATTAAACATGGAGTAATCATATAATTTTGATCCCCTCATATCCAAAAATGGAGTGGCGATAACAATACTCAAAATTTATTTGTTTCAATTTTGTATTTTTTTAATTGACACCTTAATAAAAAAAAATCTTCTCAACTAAAATACAAATCGAGCTAAATGTTGAGTTTCGGCATTCCCACGTTCCGTACGCTTCAGCGTGTGTGGATTAGCCACAAAAAATACCAATGTTACATACCATCAATCTCATATATATACACCACGATTATTCCAAATATCCTGCGATGTGGGACTTTTAAACTGTCCAATCCACCACCAACTCCATTTACAATGTGAGCCACACCTAACCTTAAACAAACTGGATATTGTAAACAAAAGTATCTTGAAGATCCATAACACCAACAACGAAGTCATACATAAAAAAATATTTATCATGTAATATAATTATATATTTTCGTTATCACTAGTGCTAATTAGAGGAATTTTACAATTTGATCTGGCATATTTTTGTGACCGAGCCATAAATAGGCACAAGAATATGTTTCATGCGCACAATTGAGGTTCCACCTTTCATTAAACTTTGTCTCTGATCTTACTGAAGAATCTTTCAGATATTCCTTTATGTTCTTGGCAGTCTACTTCCCTGAAATATAATTCAGAAATGTCCTTTTCCATTCATGGTTCTTCGAGAAAGCAGCCATGTCTTCAGAGTTCAAGTTGTCCTCATCTTATCATTATTATTTTTTGTTTCTCTTTGGTGCCGTAACCATGGATTAATATATAATGTAATACTTCTTATTATATGTTACTAAATGGAAAGCTGAAGGTGTTTGATATTAAACACGAAAATGACTAGGATAGTGACACATGAACATGTAAATAAACATTATGCTTTAGTATTATAATCCATATTTTGATAGTTCAACCCCCGGAAATAGATGATGTCTGTTTTTAACCGTGCTATTTCAGTGGATGCACATGCATACATGATTAAATAATTATAATTGATTTATTGCATATGGAAGTAGTTTGGAATACCTTTGTAGAATATGTTGAACAAAACATTAGAAACTTATGTAATTAACTATATATTCCTTATATGACATGAGGCAATCTAATACATGCATTTTTTGTGGTTAAATTGAAGCAATATCAGTTAATTTTAATATAGCGAAAGCCAAACAGTTACCAAACATACAGGCTTAACTTGAATAGATCGAATGGGTTTTGTATGCTTAAACTCTATCAGAGGCGTAGATGACCTCAATTTGTTTAGCATCTATACTAGTTCATGTAATATGAAGCTTCAATTGCCGGTATAATGATTTACGTGTACTTCACAATTTATTATGGATATTCTTAATGAAGGTTATAAATTAGTTTTTTCCCCATCTTCCTTATATATCTTTTTTAAGAACTTAGATTTGGATACAATTTGGATAACATCTAAACTCAGTTCGATAGCACAATTTATAACTATCTCAAACAATTTGGATAACATCTAATCTCAGTTATGTTTGGAATCTTTTGACATAAAAAAGTTTAATAGGACGATAAACATTACCTTGACTTTCATCAAAAAAATTCTCCTCATTTAACTAACTATATCCTATATTTAAATGCATATAGTATGATGTAGAACACAATTTTATGTGATAATGATAATTTTATTCAATAATTTTGTTTTATTGAAATCGAAATTCATTGCTCTTTAAGTGATAACAGGCAAAGAGGTGGAAATTTGCAGGCGTAGTCAGCAGCCGAGGATTCAATATTTGTTCCTTTGACTTCAAAAGAACCTGTGTTTGGTTCAGTCCTCCTTTAAGTTTTTACCTTTTATTCATCACGATCATCTATGTGTATATTTAAGGCCCAAAATTTAAAACTAAAAATAAAAATATGGTTTACTGGGAGTCTGGGACCAAAGATTATGACATGCATACAGACTAATGGATCTAAGCATGCAATCCGAAGTCCGTATGAGTGAGCGTTCAAGCAAAAAATGAATGACCTAGTCTCTACTTGCATCCACGATTCACATACTTTCAAACTAAGTCCATGAAATTTGTTTACATTTATAATTCACATTATGTGTTGGCAGTTTTATGTTAAAGAACTGTTACAAAGCCTTTTAATTTATTTTGTATTGCTTGTCTAAAATAATATCAGATTACAACTCAAAATCATACAGCTGCTATATTTATACAGAATATACAAATGGGATGGAAGGCCCAGCTAAAAGTCTTGCAATCCATGTGCCAGCTGAGATGAAATGTGTGTCGTTGATATGATCCAGTGGCTGTGATATGATGAGCCTATTTATCCGGATTAAAGATGAACAAATAGATGTGTTAGATGCTTTATTATGCCCCCTCAAACGAAACTAGGGTTTTATTCCTCTTTCTCTTCCATGGCGGCTGGGCAAACTCTGAGTTCATCTCTGAAGCGAGTGAAATTTTTGGATGAAATAGCCTTAGTCAAAACATCTGCGCGTTGATAGAGGGAGGGAACATGTTGAATCTGTAGCTTACCACTTCTTGTCTGTTCTCGAACGAAGTGTAGATCAACCTCTAAGTGCTTCGTTCTCGAGTGCTGAATGGGGTTCATGGATAAGGATATGGCGCTCATATTATCTACCCAAATTATCGGCTTCTGATTGAGATCAAACCCTAATTCTTTGAGCAAGGTGCTAATCCATATAATCTCGGCCGTGGTGCTTGCAATGGCGCGATATTCAGCTTCCTTGCTCGATCTCGAAACGGTGGCCTGCTTTTTGGTGCACCATGAGATAAGATTTTTAACGAGAAACCCACAGTACCCGGTGATGAATCTTCTGTCATCCAAGTCGTTGGCCCAATCTGAATCACTGTAAGCCTGTAAACACAAATTTCTGCAAGGTATTAATCTTAGCCCATAGTTGATTGTCCCCTTTATATACCGTAGAATACGTTTGACCGCACACCAATGTTCACTTGTTGGGGCTTGCATGTATTGACATACCTTGTTAACGCTAAAACTGATGTCGGGTCTGGTGATAGTAGCATACTGAAGAGCCCCAACAATGCTCCTATAACGTTTGACATTTTCAATATGTTCGCCTTTGTTTTCTTAATTGAAGATTGCTGATCATAGGAGTTGGAAGTGCCTTTGCCTTATTCATGTTAACCCTAATTAGTATGTCTAACATGTATTGTCTTGTTATAAAATGATGCTTGAATCTGCTTGTCTTTGAATTCTTATGCCCAGAAAGTAGGTTGCATCACCCATGTCTTTTATGGCGAATTGTCTGTCCAAGTATTTTATAACAAGCTCAGTCTCCTGTTGATTGTCACCTGTGATAAGAATATCGTCAACATAAACTAAAAGGTAGATGTTATTTTCCTTTTTTCTTTTAGTATAGAGGGAGTTGTCAGATTTAGTAGCAGTAAATCCTAACTTGACCAGTTTGCTCTTCAATTTTTCATACCAAGCCCTTGATGCCTGCTTTAAACCGTAAATGGCCTTGTGTAACTTGCACACTTTACTGTTGTTGGCTTCAATGCTGTAACCTTTAGGCTGTTGCATATATACTTCTTCCACCAAGTCCCCATTTAAGAGTGCATTGTGCACATCTAATTGTCTTATCTTCCATTGCTTATGCATAGCAATGGTTAATATAATTCTGATGGTGGCTGGTTTGATGACTGGGGAGAAGGTCTCCTTGAAATCAAACCCGAATTATTGGGTGTATCCCTTTGCCACAAGTCTGGCTTTATACTTAATGACATTACCATTAGCATCTCTTTTGATTTTGTATGTCCATTTGCTTCCCACAACATTCTTATGCTTTGGTAGGTCAACTAAAGTCCATGTTTGATTTTTAATTAGAGCACTGTATTCTTCATCCATAGCTCTTTTCCATTTTATATTTCTAACTGCTGAGTCATATGATGTTGGCTCTATCTCATCAAGTTGAGTGCTGTATATTTTGGGTTTAAAAATCCCACTCTTTGATCTGGTAGTCATAGGATGTTGAATAGTAGTTGACTGTGGCACATGATGTTCTTCAGTATTAACATCACTGGTCTCATTTGTCATGTCTTCATTGTTGTGACTTTGTCGTGTACCTACTTCATGTTGTTCATAGTTTTGACATTGCTGTGTATCTATTTGCTGTTGTTCTTTAAGCTGTGGATTGCTTGTGATAGTCTGTCTGGAATGATTATCAAGTCCACTTGTTGCTGTGCCTTTTTGTGTTTGAACTTCTGTGTTGAACCATTCTGATATATCAGGTATATGACTTGTAATACCTTGGTTTGTATCAGTTCCTTGATTATGTTTCTCCTTTCCTACAAAAGGAAAAACATTTTCATTAAAAACAACATGCTTAGAAATATAAATTCTGCCTTGATCATCTAGATATATGTACCCCTTTTGATTATATATGTAGCTATATGCCCAATGACCATGTTGGTCCTAGTTACCACCCATGGTACCTTCCGTGTCCTCATCTAAAAGGGCTCTACCGTCTTTCTTTGAGAGTGTTCCATAACTATATCTGTAAAGGACTGCTTCGTAAGGCATACAATATAGATGCTCCACTACTTACTATGAAAACGTAAATCGCATCCGCACTAGTCTATGCCAGTGCTCGGACATCCACAATGTACCACCCAGTGCATACATTGAGGACAATGTAATCATTCTGTCTACTATCTTAATCCCGCCAACAAAGTCTACCTTGTATGGAATTCAGTCGGAGATTTTCTATACCTGTGAAGGACTGCTTCGTTAGACCTACAATGCAGATATTCTAGTTGGGCTGTCTCTTTTCTCATCGTGGCTATGTCCCCAACAGCCACCCCTCAACTAAATCAAAAGATCTCTAAAGAGTCAAGTGGTAGTGCCCTACTGCAAACAATCTAACATCCGATTGGCGGTGCCCCCCATCCAATATCTTGATAGTGAAAGAATCATTGGTTTGTTGGTTTAACTCTGGTCTTTCCAAAAATCGCTCTTGGTCTTGATGCTGGCCTATATCCGCATGCGACTATCCTTAAACTTACTTACAAGTATCGGACATACGAATACCCCACTCCGAGTACCGAGCCCTTCTAACTGCCTACAAAGGTCTGCTTCGTTAGGCCTACATTGCAAATGTAGTCAAGGCATATTCTCTTGATGGAACACCTACAGACCAGCCTCAGGAGGTGCAGCTTCGTTAGCCCTACCCAAAGGGGCGTCATAGAGTATCCTCACGTCCCGTTGAAGTCTCGTACTTTCTTGAAGCCCAAAAATATTAAGTTGGATGTGCTTCTCCATTTGTAAAATCCGTGATGAACTGCTTTGTTAGGCGCTTCATCCTTTGGACTGCTCCAAACGCATCTCAATTCTTTTATTAGACCCTAATTCTAATCTTTTAATTTGCGTTTAGTGTACTTTTCTTGTTCTGTTGGCTACTTATTTACCATAATTAGCATATTCTTGCCCTCGTCTCGCTTCTGCCTATTGTGAGACCACCATTGATCTAATAGGAAATGCTATTGGTATTTCTACTTCTTGCTTATTAACTTAATTTAAGTGTCAAGTTTATTAAATAAGCATCTTTTGTTCTATTTGCTTATTTATTTAATAGAAACCTAAAATAATCTTTTACTATTTATCTTTGCTATCATTGCTTATTTATTCAAAGTTCCCAATTAAGTCTTTCTATTCTTTTACTTAATCATAATTTATGTTTATTTCTTTTAAAATCCGTATATAATTACAAATGTTTCTTTTTTGTTTTACTCTGTCTTATTTTATTACGATATAGAATTCTTTTAAATTCTCTTTTATTATATAACTAACTTATCATAATAACTGTCCTTTTCTATAGTCTGTGTGGTAAATATAGACCTAGGTTCGTTTGTTGTACACGGCCTTAATTTCTTATCTAATAATTTATTTGATTCATCACATACTCTACTTTAATTTCTTTTATACTATGAAGTAATTCTATTTTATTTGGTTGGTCATGAAAGCTATACTAAAATCTATTTCCATAATTCAATACTAAATAATACTATAAACAATAATTGGTAACTGAAAGGTATTTCTTTTATTATCTTGAAATATGTGTAAAATACAGTGGTTTCTCTATTTTACACTAGTCTTTCTTTTATTTTTGCAGTTACATTTATCGTTATCTTTTAAATATTAAATTACAGAAATGTATTATATTTTCTAAACCAACTGATTAATCTATTATTTATTTCCAAACCAAGTTATTAGATTAATTTATTATTCCCGTTTTAGCGTAATTTATTGCATAATTCCATTTATCTAGCTTTATTCCAACTTTTCTTATTTTATGTCTAATCTAGTATTTTTTCCATTTAATCCATAATCACGAATTTTCTTCTTAACTATATTATTTGCGTACAAAGAGGATAAAAAGAAACTAGCACTTGGGCTAAATTATAACTACAAATTAGATGTAAATAACTGTAAATTTCTTATAGTTCAGCATAACTAATTAACAGAATTAATTACTGAAATATTGAAAAAAATTATTAAAGGAAACTTAACGATAATATATCGTAAATGTAAAAGATATAATTAAATCCACTCACATTGCTAGCTTTCCAAATCTCTCCGTTTTTATTTTAGATCTGTCCCTAACATCTATATTAACCTCCCTTGTAATTCCTAACTGGAATTACAAACGATATATTTATAGGTTTATAATATTTGAAAGAGAAATGAAGAGATTTGGATTAGAAATAGCAAATAAAACTCAGATATAGGGTTTTACCTTTGACACAGCCTTCTAATTTGAACCAATTCTTAATTCCCTAGTTAATTTTTTTCTCTTTCTATTTAGATCTAAATTCGTGTGAATTAGATCTAAATTTTTTTATTAAGAAAGTATAGAAGAGATAGAAAAATGGCAGTGCTAACCATTAGACATAAAACCCTAAAATCTAAAGCGTATACTCAGTCTATAGACATTAAATTAATATGTTTTCTTCTGCGTTCGTTTTTATTTCAAATTGATTCTCCAACAATCTTTTCATTAATCACTTTCCCTTCTCTCTCGCAATCAATGGAAACATATATTTTTAAATGTGACGTTTCTTTTAAATAGGATTCCCCTATTAATTAACCAATTAATAGATTTCATATATACCTAGAATTAATTTACTATCCAATTAAACCTTGCCTGCACTGTGCTTTCTTACCAAATTAATATGTGGTACATTAATTCGTAACATATATGCATATTAATTTATTTTATTTCCATAATTATTGTGTGCATATATGCTACAATTGAATTTTGAATCGCAATCTTAATTATATATGTTACCATAAGTCTCCATATTTACTAATTGACAATTGGTTACTTGCATAAAATAATCTTCCTCCATTTTATTCTCTTACACTAACATATATGTTTCTAATCATATCAATTAGTTGCTACAATACAGTTCCATTTCTTATCTTTCTGTCAATTAATCACCTCTACTAATTAATTGAATATTAGTTTCCCTTTTAAACACACACCGTCAATTAATCTTCCTTATTAATTGATTTTATATAATTTCTCTCACTAATTTATTTTTTACACAAATATATATGTATTCCAAATGATATTAATTAGTTGCCCCATTTACAAAAATTTCTTTATTTTAAAATTCCGAACGTATATAACTTAATTAAATTATTTGCATATATAATTGTAATTTAAAACGGGAGGTTACACAACCGAGGACCCGTGAAAAAGGGATACACGGTTGTTTATAGGTTGGGAAATATACCAAGGGTTGGTCTTGGATTTGAAGTATCAAATGGCTGAGTGCTTTTTAGGAAAATGGGGTTTGCTCCATTTTTGATAAAAGGTATTAAGTAACTGAAATGAGAATTTTTCTTGACTTACAATAGGTTATCTAAATGGGATTTCGACTTGAAAGATCAGCGAGCTATGTCTGTATTGTTATTGAATTGATATTTAAAAGTAAGGCTGACCACCAGCGATCTCGAGCAGCCGATAATAAAGACTCGAATTATGCCCTGATGAATTTCGCTTCGCACTAGTCTAGAATCAATATGGGATACAAAAGGACCTCAAAGTTTAATTAGTTAGTTATTTTTGTTGTTGGATGTGAGCTAGTTAAGCCTTAAATGAGTCTTTAAGATACGTTATTCATATGATAAAAATATTATAAAGCCGTATCTTGGGGTCATTGGTCTTTGTAGCTAGAACCGATTGACTAGCTATTACGTTACAAAGGGTCCACTTCGGGGTTAAGGTGTTAAATGGACATTGGATTTGCGACCTCCATATTTAAGGAGTATTAAGTGGTCGGGGTTTTCTTTAGGCAAGTGGTATATATGTATATAGGCGTACATATAGTTATGCCTCGGAGAAGATTGGACATATCGTATGCGCATATATGGTTGAATGGATCAGCTGTAAATAATAGACATAGCACTTAAATGAAAATCAATCGACATAAGTTAATGTTATTGGTAAAGTGTGTAAATTTTCCAGTCACCAGAATGTTGTTCTGACCCTCTCCTCATTACAACCCACATGATAGATTTAGAGGGACGTGCTACTGGTACAAGATAGAAATTGCAGATGGTGGAGTCTTCTCTTTCATACTTGGCACTGACAAGGCAACTAGATATCCAAAGAATAATATTGATTCCAAGGTAGTAGCCTTAGTCAGTATATCTATTATATTATATTTTTCTATTCCGCTATGAACTTATATTGATCTCTCTCTGATATGCTTATGTTTGTTACAAGCTATCAAAACCAAAGCTCCGTACACTAATGAACTTAGGTTTCGATTTAGTCGAAATTCAGACCCATTAACGTGCGGGTCATTACAGTCACCTCCACCTTCGATGCCACAACTAAAGTCACGATCATCCTCTTGGCGATGTCGACCAAGAGCTTTTCAAGATCTTTTGCGAGATTCGATGTGGAAGGATTCGCAAACGACAGTACACTCTCTTTTCTTCAACAAGTTCTTGATCGTTTTGAGGGCCGGGGGTGCTCATATTTGCATTTGAAGATGGATCTTCTAAAGTGTTCCACTAACGTGGTTCTTCTTCTCCCTTTCTTCTTTTCAACTAGATAATGATAGGAATATCATTATAAGCCTAGCAGAGCGAGTGTGTTGCCTCTACATTCTTTGAACCAAATGAAACATATCTTTTGTTACAAACTTGCTTGTTTATCTGCATATGACTCGTTGAATAGAGTGCTTTAAAATAGCCAGTAGTTCTTGTCACTAGAAAATTACCAATTTCGCAATTGGCAATGCCAGTTGCAATAGACCTATAAAAATGATCATGCAACCATCGTAACATGTGAAGTTTTTTTAACGGTACTTAGATACAACATGTCAATGAATATTTGAATCACGCTACGCAAGTTTCGAACTTGTAACCTCTCGCACGAAAGTCGAATCACTTAACCACTGAGACAATGATACTTATCGTAATATGCGAAGTTGCAATGGAGTTAAAGCATTTCACAATTGTTTTGGACGGTTGTAATGTTTTTTCCCTTTGTTATAAAGCATTATACAACTGTTTTTGCCCATTGTAACAAAAAGATGAAAAATTGAGAAAAACTAAAATATTGATACATGCACTAGTAGGTTTTTACAATTGAAGCTAACATTGCACAAACAATAATCAAAATCATCAACATTTAAAAAAAATAACAAAAAAGATCCACATTCCAAGAAAAACTAAAACAATTCATATATTCACATTATTTATAAAGTATTTAACATAATCACATCATTCTATTACGTAAAGAAGTATTCACACTAGATCAACGGATAAACCCAAAGGAAACCTAGAGTGAAATACAATAATAATCATATTATCTTACATTTTTCATCTTTTCAAGCACGTATTTAGTTGATGATGGTATCAAATATCAACTTGCAAGTGCTCCATAGCCTCTTACAATTTGCCAAACCAGAACTTATTGCAATTGTTCTAGCCATATTCAGGCTCGCATTGAAGTGATTCTGGTGTTCTGCAATGATGTTATCTATGTTCAGCTCTACTCCAAAGCAATATATGTATGTTGCTGTTAGCATGCATCCCCTACAGTTAAAGTCCATGCAAACGTTAATTTAACTCTACTAGATATAGCTAAATTCTGTTTTTATCCTTTTTTGGATTTCAAATCCAAATAGTTTGATACTGTCATCTGTGAGGAAAATGGTTTGAAATAAGAAGTAGTTTGTAAAGTTTACAAAATCAAACTTTAGTTGCAAAGAAAACGCCAGCAAAAGTAATAACATTCTTTTTTTTTCTTCCAAAAATTGGCAACTTGTGCCTCTTGGTATCAAACCCAATGCTTTGATCGCATTGCTAAAGATTTCACCACTGTACAAGTGGTTATTGACGTAACAACAAAAAGTTGGAAACTAAGAAATTTTCAACAAAATAAAAAATAAAAATGATTTGATTTGTATCATTAAAATTTCAGACGCTAACCGCCTAGCTTTGAACCAAATTCATTTTGAATAATTGAATAGTATAATGGTACATCACAAGTGAAACAAAGCACAAAATGTTGAAGCTTCTAAGAAAAAGCTCATGGTGCTTATCCTCTATCTAAAGTTAGTATCACTATATCTCAGATGTCAAGTCAAGTCAACAGGGGAAGAAAAAAAAGGATAGGGGTGGATGGTTCTTAGACAAAGTTTACATGATTCTTGACAGAGCCTTTCAGCGACGTAGTTTGACAGAAAACAATACCTGTAATTTTTCACCCCAGCTCATTGTCTGCGTCATTCCAGGGATAAAAAAGGTATGTCATTTAAATATACACACAACTTAAAATATAGTGAGAATTAACGGAACTATCACTGTGAAAGCAAACTGATGTTTGGGTATTAACGAATGCATGTCGTTTTTTGTCATAACTATAGATACAACCTACCATTTCTAGAATGGGTATTTATGTAGATATATGTAGCATATTTTAGAGAGAAGAAAAGTAGAATAACTAGAATAAACAGTATCTCACCATGAACAAATGATACAACTAGAACTATGTCTCTCCATACTGACAATAACTTGAATAAACGACGTTGCTTACAACATCAAACCGGTCCAGTTCATAGTCTCGTACATGAAGTTTTACTTTGAAATTTTTTCCTCTTATATGCATGATGTCATATTGACTCTGTTTATCATGTATAAACACAAAATGATGAGCAATATGTTGGATAATTGTGACTTCAAGGATCTACTGCGTAGATTCTTTTAGACAATAGTTCAACTCAACAGGTACAAACAGGTTATCGAACTATTGACTTCAAGGTTCAATAAAGCCAGCGTAATCGGATTCAAAATTTGTATGATTTTGATCCGACCAAGAACACTCAAATTTGATCTCTAATGATACAATTTAGTAGAGAATAGAATGAAGAAGAAGAAGAGTATTGATCTACAACGTTTCTACGTTTGCAACACCTAACAGGCACTGCGGTGGTAAGGTAGTGTTCTACAACACTTTCTGGGCGTCGCAGATCCGGAGGAAGAAGAAGAAGGAACTAAGATAGAAGATTGTTATTATCTGACGCTTCCTAGACATCACTATTTATAGTAATGAGGAAGTGTTAATTTGTCAAGCGTCGCATTATTTCCAACAGTCCGAAACTGGTACAAACAGTCGTGTCTATTGCAACGGCTTGAAATCATTACTAAACGGTTGCGTCCCTTCATTCAAATGACCCGCCAAATCTATCCGTTCAAATTCAAATTTTGGATACGGTCTGTAAACAAAAATTAATTCGCCATTTTAGACCCGAACCCGACCCGGTCCGGTCGGATAGACGGCGGTGGCGCGCGCGTGTGGTGGTGATACATAACTTTTCTCCTCATATCAAAGCAAACCTTAGGGTGCCCAGATGGCCCAACCTTCCTTAGAGAATTCTATATTTAACTAAGTATAATCCCTTATTTTCTTAGATGTGAGACTATACATTCCACCACTCTTCTTCCATCTTCTTCCCACTTCTTTCCTCTTCAAAAACAAACTCAAATCCAAAACTAATTTTAAAATTTTCCAACAATTTCCCTCCGTTTTCAAATAAGTAAAATAAATAAAATAGATGTTTTCATCACTAGAGTGACTACCTACATACCCAAGTAGGATCAAGCCAATGTAGTTTCAAGGTCAAATTTTGCATCATCATGAAAAAAAATACATAAATGATAGGTATCTTTTGGATTTGAACCTTCACTTAGAGTAACCCATTCAAAGTTCTATCGAGGTCCATGGTGAACGTATCTTGAACCAAGTACCCCTAGTGATAGTACCGGAACAGTCACACATACTGATTTTCGTATATAAAGTGTTCGGTATTTTGGAGATATCGGTCCAAATTTATCTCCCGGCGCTTTGCCGAACTAAATACCAAGTGATGCATGTCGAACCAGGACTGCCGAACCAAATTGTACCGGACCAGATGCATGTCGAACCAAACCTCAGGGCTGCTATATAGCAGCTACCCCTCCTCATTTCTTCATTCTACATAAATAGTGGAGCTTTTGAACAATAACGGTAGCCATCCTAGAGAGCTGAAATTCTATAAAAAAATTATCTGGATTTTTAATTCTTCTTTTGTATAGCCTTCAAAAGTGAATCAATCTTGTAACTCCAATCTTTCAGTAATTAATAAAATCTCCTCTTTCCAAGTGGACGTATACTGTCTCGTGGTAGTGAACCCACTATAAATACTGATGTTATTTATTTTTCTGCATTGCATTGATCGGTGGCTGTCAGTTCTAGTGTTTATCTTTATTTGTTTCGTCTCACTACAATCACGATCCAGTTGTTTTCTGCTGCATTGAGTTTTTTATTCCCTTAGATTGATTATTTAAAGGGAGTTTCTCTAACAATATTTATATTGGTTCCACTATCATCAAGGTAATGCACGTCCAGTCCAAAAGGAGAGCGATTTTATTAAACATGCAAGAATTACAAGAGATTAGAAGATAAGAATTTACATACCAAAGCCCTAAGTTAGAGTTAACAAGAAGAGACGCTCCATTTGGAGATTGCTGGCTGTGTCAGGATTGGTTTACAATGAAATCTACCCTCAATATAGAACCAGTGCAAATCCTTGAGAGAGTCGTCGATTAAATTACCAAGATATGGTAAGAAGATAATGGAGCAACTTACAACGGAAACAAATGATGCAAACATAGTAAGTAATTCACTCATTCCTTTAATTAGCAAAGATGGAAGAAAGTAATCGCAAAATAATGCGATTGCTGGGAAACAAATAATATGCATATCCTTTTGCGTATATTTTATTTCATAACTTACGCATACATTTATTTTCTTGTCATCTCATGCTAATGCGGTCCAATAATTTATTCATTTTCATAATGAACAAACATGATTACTTTCCTTCTTGCATATTTGTTTCCTTCTATTTGTGATTTTGTATCACCAAAGTTTAACATTTACGAAGTTTGTAATGTTAAGGAATCTAATGTCCATATGGAGACTATTCATTATTATATCGAAAATTATAAGGACGAAATCTGAGTGAAATGAATCTGACATTGTTGTTACCTTTTTAAGTTTTTTTTATTCCTCTCAAAAATCCACCTTATTTGCTACGATGCTTTCTCTATTTATAGAAAGCTTAAGCATGTGAATTAATGGCATCATTCCATTGATTTGGCATCTACCTTCAGACGCTGCCACGTCTTTCGTTTAAGTTGTCAATGAGATGTGTGATGCAGATTGCTGAAGTTAAAGGCAGGATAATACAATTTAGGGCGGATTATGTCTTAGTAATAGCGGAAAATCAAATTTTGAATAAATTATTTTGGGATTGGCACGACTCCACTAGATGAATGACATTTGTGCTATGTTATTAGGTGGTTGGGCAGCATGGCTTGTTATTGCACATACTCATAAGTTACGAGTTATTAGGTGCTTGTAATCTGTGTTACTGGTTCGTACTGTGAGATCAAAGGTCGCGGCTAAAACCGATAACCCTGTAACAAATACCCAGAGCATGTGTTTGGCAAATACATAACTTCCATAGAATTTACGAGCAAAGTTTTGTTATCTAAACAATTAAAAAAAAGTTAACCCTTAGTAGATGGTTGGACAGTATGTCATTTTTATATACTCTGTGTATCACTTTTGGATAGTTCGTCTTTTGTGCAGATTACAAAAGTACCAATTTCATATTGCACCGCTTTTCCCTAGTGATATCAGGGAGTACCATAGTTTTTGTTTGCAGATGTGATCAGATCAATAGCCTATTGCTTTATCTTCCATGATTAGTGATCAACGGCTGCCTTTTTTGGTCAGTGATTAATGATGATTTCTCCTTGATTGAGAAGGGCGTAACAATATATGAGTAATATCAACTGCAATCCAAATTGCATATATAACATAATATAATTAGCTATGGTCAATTAGTAAACATGACTTATCCAAATTAGTTAATTACATAACCTAGCCAATTTTAAAACCCTACCCAACATTATAATATAACAAAAAAACTATAATACCGGGTGTAGATAATAATCCCAACCAATTTAGCAGAAAAGAAAATCTAGCCCAAATCCTGATATTTTTTCATTTTTCACAAGATGACAAAACAAAATAGGGTTGTATGGGACAAAAGGGAAACATAATTGCATCAAATAAAAAGCTCTTATAACTCAATTGGTTAGAGCTTCAGTTATTGAGATTTCTAAACAGATAGGCATACTTAAGCAATAGTCACATTATAATAAAACAAACAACATTGGAATCCTGAAGCACTACCACGAACGCTACCGCAAAGACATATAGCTCAAATAGACACATTCCCTCAATGGTTTACAAAAAAAATTCAATTCACTTGGATATTTAAAAAAAAAAAGCATACATAAAACATTCACTGGTAGAGTTTATCTAAATTTGTAAAAGAAAATAGATTTTCCCAAAGATCCAATATTTTTAAACTGTTTATGTGTCTGAATAACCTATTTTTATTTCTATTTTATTTTCAGATTTATTTCTTACCCATGAATTTACTATGATTATTTTATTTTATTTCACGTGGATCAAAATTCAAATTAGTACCCATTCAAGTAATACAGTGTAGAGAAGGTTGGGGATGATTTTTATGTATGAAAATAATTAAAAAAAAGATAAATCACTGAAAAAATAAGCCGTTTGGTCCCGTAGCTCAGTTGGTTAGAGCGTTGGTCTTATGAGCCGAAGGTCGCGGGTTCAAGCCCCGCCGGGACCATACTGCGCTAAAGTTAGCAAACTTATTTTTAGGCTGAAGTGAGCATCTTCCAATAAGATGTGCAAATATGTTTCCACAACTGAGGGTTTTGACTTGCTCCTTTGTATTTTTTGTTCATATAGAAAAGTACTTTTACTGGCCTCTTAAAAGCCTACGATGCAATGGCCATTAATTAACTTATTACTGACTGTTTATATGTAAAGAATTTTTTATTCAACCAAAAACATGCAAAATGATTTTTATTTTATTTTTTCCTTTTTTTCGCTGACATGTATGTAGAAATATAGGTTTTAGATGCAACAGAAAAAATTGTTGTCATTGATGTTGAAAGAGATGGATCTCTCTTACACAAGTCTAAGGTGGTTAACAATTTTCAATTAGAAATACACCGTAATCTAAAACCTCAACCTTTAATTGGTAAGCACTAATAGATATTCCTTCTGGAATACCCATATCTGTGTCAACAAAATGATGCAATTTCAAATAGAATTTCATGCAAAAGTGATCAACAATGAAGTAGTATACTTTATACCTCGTGCAAAAATGTCCAAGTTAAAAGAACTAAACCATGCCTTTTGACACAAATATAAAAAGTTACTTGCAAAACCAAAGAAGCATGCAGACATACATCCAACTTGTAAGATAATGCTTTGCATTAACAAACATTGAGTACATTATATGTCTCATCTGCTTCAAATCACATCACTAATAAAGCCTAATATATGAATAAACTAGTCATTAAAGCCACACTAAGAAGGAAATGGATTGAAATGCAACTGCTAATGCATAATGTAAATTATAAATGAAAACTAATTTCAGGACCCACTTAGTTTGAAAGCATGTGAATCATGAGAACAAGTAGGGACTAGGTCGTTCATTTTTTGCTTGAACGATCACTCATACGGACTTCGGACTACATGCTTTGATCCATTAGTCTGTATGCATGCCATAATCTTTAACCAGTTAATAAAGCCACATGAAGAAGGAAATGGATTGACATATAATAAAGCATCTAAAACATCTGTTTGTTCATCTTTAATCCGGATCGATAGGCTCAGCATATCACAGCCATTGGATCATATCAACGGCACACATTTCATCTCAGCTGGCACATGGATTGCAATAGCTGGGCCTTCCAGCCCATTTGTATATTCTGTATAAATATAGCATCTGTATGATTTTGAGTTGTAATCTGATATTATTTTAGACAAGCAATACAAAATAAATTAAAAGGCTTTGTAACAGTTCTTTATGGTATCAGAGCGATCTGCCTAACGGCTATATCATCTCACTCTTTTTTTTCTCTTCTCTTTTGAGAGATTAAAAGTTTGGATCGTATTTGGCTCCCCTCAGAAAAGTGTCATCATCGGGGAGGCATACCTTTCTCGATATCTGTGCAGAGTTCTGATTTTATCAGTGTCATCTTACCCTCTGTGCCATCCGAGAAGCAGATCAGATCCATGATCTTCCTCTCTCCCTCTGGTTGCATCATTTCTCTCAGCCAAGATACTACAGGGATCTATGTTTGTTATGTGCATTACTGCTTTGCAGTAAAACAGTAATACACATTACTTCTGTATCTTTTCTCCATCAAATTTGTGATCCGGTTAACCTGCATCACCAAAGATCTACTTCTTGATCAAGAAATCAAGCAAATCAAGGTTCTTGGTTCATCATGGCCATGAAGAAGATGAAGTCAAATCAGCTAACACTGGCAACAAACCCAAGGATAATCAAAACCCCGACTGCATTTTGATCAGACCTAAAAATCAAGCTATAAGTACATCAATAGATGAGGATAATTACATCACATGGAAATATCAAGTTGAAATAGCACTAAGAGGGTATGATCTGCAGGATTATGTCAAGGGAACCAAGGTGATACCACCCATCAACACAACAGATGAAAAAGGTAACACTATTAGCAACCCAGATTACTCTTTATGTCAAAAACAAGATAATTTGCTTGCATCATGGCTACTTTCATCAATTAGCCAAAGTCTCTTATCACAATTTGTTGGATGTTATACATCATATGAGATATGGTCATCAATTGAGAGAATTTTTAACTCACAATCAGCCGCAAGAATCATGCACTATAGAAGAGAATTGCAAAATGCAAGGAAAAATGACATGAGCATGCGGGAATACCTTGCCAGGATTAAGAATCTTTGTGACAAATTAAAGGCAGTTGGTCATGAAATTTCTAATAGTGAACAGATTCTCATCATCACCAATGGTCTAGATCAAGATTACGAATCTTTAGTAACTTTCATTGCCACACAACAAATCCTACCTGACCTTAATTATGTTCACTCAACCCTCCTTGCTCATGAAGGGAGAGTTGAACAAAGAAAACTCATGCAAGAAGATTATTCTGAAAATTATGTTTCTAACACAAAGAACAAAGGTCAAAGAAACACCCCAAACAGTCAAAACTTAAGGGGAGGCAGCATTCAAAGAGTCAGAGGTAGGGGAAGATTTTCAAGTAATAATAGAGTCAAATGCCAAATTTGTGAAAAATTTGGTCATATGGCAAACAAATGTTACTTTAGATTCAAGGAAGACTACAATACAACTCAACAAGGTCAGTCTAGCAAGCAACCAGCAGCATATATAGCACAGACCAGTAATTAACAAGGAACAATTCAGATAACTCAAGGGATGGTGATGACAAGACTAATGGCATCAATACAGCAGAGTGGTTCCCAGACTCAGGAGCCACAAATCATATCACCAACAATCTGCAAAATCTCAATTTGGGGAACAGGAGCTACACAGGTAAACATACTGTTTTAATGGGTAATGGTGAAACTGCAAATATATCTCACATAATGGCAGGCACTATAAAAGGTACAAGGCTGCTCTACCTTAATAATTTACTAAGAGTGCCAAGTATCAAAAAGAATTTAATTAGTGTCTCTCAATTTGCTAAAGAAAATAATGTATATTTTGAGTTTCACCCCAAATTTTATCTTGTTAGAGATTTGCTAAGCAAAAATTATATTGTTACAGGTAAACTGGAACAAGGCCTATACAAGTTCTGCAATATGAGAAACAAAAACATTTGTAATAGTGTTGTATGGTGCAATAGTGCTGGCTTGAATCATAACAAACATGATGATATTTTTTTGTGGCATTTCAAACTAGGGCACCCTAGTTATGATGTAGTTATGCAGGTGTTGAATGATAATAAAATTTCTTTTTCATCCTTGAACAATTTATCTATAAGCACACATTGTCAAATAGGTAAAAGTCACAAATTACCTTTTCAAAATTCTGAAACAATCTATGAAAAGCCACCAGAGCTGATTGCAGCAGACTTGTGGGGACCATCACCACATAAATCAACCAAAGGAGACAGGTATTATCTATCTCTTGTTGATGCACATACAAGATATACATGGATTTACTTCTTAAAGGCCAAATCAGACACATGTAGTGCCATAAAACATTTCATTACTTGTGTTGAAAAACAACTCAATAGCAGTGTGAAAGTCATACAAACTGATGGTGGGGGAGAATTCAAACCCTTAAAGGATTTCTTTGATACAAAAGGAATCATACATAGAACTACATGCCCCTACACATCAGAACAAAATGGGTTGGTAGAGAGAAAACACAGGCATGTGGTAGAAACCGGATTAACACTCTTGTCACAAGCAGGCCTGCCAATGAAATATTGGAGAGAGGCATTTGCCACAGCAGTTTATCTTATTAATAGAATGCCAACAAGAGTGTTGAACCATGTTTGTCCTTTTGAAAAATTATTTGGCATTAAACCAAATTATAAATTTTTAAGAATCTTTGGTTGCTTGTGCTTTCCCTACCTCAGACCCTAAAACAAACACAAGTTGAGCCTAAGATCTAGCCAATGTACCTTTCTAGGGTATGCAAATGTATATATTATTTCTTAGGTTTTAATCTACTATGGAGTAGATGAGCACGGTTCACGAACAGAGGCGAGAGTATTGTAACCTAATGAACCTAATATAAGAGTAAATAGAAATAAAAAGATATATGTAGAATTAAACCAAGAAGTATATAATTTATTCATTCATCAGAACTTTTATTCTGACCCCTCCTTATAACATCCTATAGGTTAGGTAGATGGTAAAGACTTCTCGGCTTTATGACACTTGCTTAGAACGTGTTATTATTTGGGTGAGTGTTTACTTACTATTATATTTTAGTCAATCCTGTTGTAAGATAAATTATTGAGCTCTGAAATATTTGTCTTTGCCTATTTGAAAGATACCAGATACCCAACTTAGGCTACATTGGGCTTGGGTTTAAGTATTTTTGTGAAATTTTCAAACTACTGGAATTCGGGTTGTTGCATTTGGCATTAGAGCCTAGGTTTTGGATTCCTAGGTAGACAGTGAGTGAACATATTTGTATTTTTGAATAAAATATAATTATATTACATATTAAAATCCAAATAGTTCCTAACCATAGATTTTAACATATATAAAGTTTTTAGAAGTATATTTATGCATGGTTTGCTAGTTGGGTTTGGGATGACCCAAATATGTAAAGCCCTATGTTATTACCGAATTATAGCATACAAATAAACCATGTTTTGAGAGAAGATTTGTATCCATATGTTATAGAAAGTGGAGAAGCTCCCTAGGGAGAGTGTTTTTATTTTAAAAGAAATAAGAGGTTTTAGCAAGAAGAAAATCCACTTTATATCTAGCCCAATAAAATGAAACTTTTGAAATTGAAAAGTTCAAAAATATAATTGTTAATATATTTGAGGAATTAAATATTGGGTTTTTGAAAAAAAAGTAGTATGAAATTTAAATTGGTTTTATATGATGTAAATTTTGTTAAAAGTGAAATTATTTTTGAAGAATTATAGAGCATGTATAGCTCGCTAGTTTCTTGTAGGTGAACAAAGATTTTAAATATATAAACCTAGAGTGTGTTAAGTATCGAAAACATAGGTTACAAAAACGATTACTGTTCTAACTTTTAAATCAACTAAAAATGAGACCTTTGCTTCGTTTAAAATTACGGATAATCATCCATTTTCTTTTATTGAAATAGACAACGCAAACTACGGGGAATAATATTTGTACTTCACACATCCCTTTCATTTTTGGTATATTCCTTATTATTTCAAATGGTGCACTTTCTATACATTTGTGGAATTGGATAATTTATGGAAATTACAAAGAAAGAGATACAACTAAATTGTACCCGCTCCCAATAAATTAAAACATCTAAATTCACATCCCAAGTCAAATTTGGGCAAACTAAACTAATACCAACATTTTACAACCCAGCTGTAAATTTGAAATAAACTTTACAACTTTATCAATATTCAACTTTAACAAATTTAGGGACTAATTTCTAAATTTTCAGACTATGTTGTAGATATCATTCATATTCCAATTACCTATCTTATAGAATATGTAGGTGATATTCTTATACGTTCGCTTCAGGCCTACAACTCATCAGATGTTATATAGGCATAGTAATTAAATAAAATTCAACGGTATAAATTTCAATGTTATAAATAAATTATATAATTTCTCACTCACCTTTCAAGCTTTCTAAATCTCCAAGTCTGAATTCATCCCTTTAACTTGACCTCTTTTCCTTTCCTTCAAAAAGAATATGATATAATTTTGTACATACCATTAGAATTATAGATCTGAGAAGATATTGGATATTAAGAGGAATGTATATTTTAATTATGAAATTTACCTTTTTCTGCAGTATCGATTCGCTTCTCCTCTTCAATTTTCTGCCTTTCTCCCATTATATATACATATAATATAATATTTTATAATTTTAATAGAAATAGCAGAGAAAGAAAATGGTAGTGATTTGCTGTTTTGATCAAAAAATATAAGAACAGAAGTGTGGGGTTAAACATGTATTTGTAGGCGCTCGAATCAATTGTATCCGCTAGATTTTTAAAATAAAAAAATCTGAGCTGTTCATCCAAGGTTTAACTCTAGCCGCTACCTTCATCACCTGTCGACCGCTCCCTATAAGCAGTTGATTGCTAGCAATCGACTGCCCAAGTAAGGGGTCGATTGGTAGGGTCCACGCTATTAATATTTTTTATTTCCTTTTTCTCATTTTAAATTATTTCCGCTTTTAATATTTCAAACACTAATAGTTTCTTCATTTGAGCTCCGATTGCAAAACTCCAAATATGAAAGTTGCTCAGAAAACCCCCACGAGCACAATAGTGCTACTTTCGTGGTCAAATTCTGAAATTTTCTGAAATTCCTTTTTTTTAATCTTATTGATTATACATTATTTACTATTAGTTTTGCGGGGTGTTACAAAGATAGCTACTACTCTTTCCAGCAAGGCACCAAAGCGTCCAAGCCGACCTAGGTTTAGAACTGCAAGACCAAGATGAAGAAGAAATCCTCCATCCCCAACTGGCCTATTAGCGTAACAACGATGGTCACTCACCATTGGAGCCATGGCCAGCAGGCACAAGCCCAAGCCAAGCCAAGATCTGCCTCGAGAGGGAGGTTCCATATGATTGTTTGAAATACTATCAACAAGTGGCAGTTCGGCACCGAGAAAGCTTTCTCATTTCTTAAGATGCCAAACAAGTTTGATGAAAGGACATACACACAAAGAAGTTTGGAAAGGAAATATATAATGAAGCTAATTGCTTATTATCAATGAAGAAGTGCAAAAGATTCATAGGCTATGAAAAATTTTCGTTTGGAAAGATTTTGCGAGTACGAGGAAGATGAGAAGGGGTATTTATATACCCACGCCTTAAATCATGTGCATTGTTTCGAAAGGAAAAAAGAATCACAACCATTAAGAAGAGATTGAGATAATGCCAACTTATGCATATAGGAGATGCAAAACAGCTCTGCAAGATTTGGAAAAATGAACCGTCACAACCACTAGCACGAAGCCACATGGAAAGCACATTAAATGCTTTGTAGGGCCGTTAATTGGTAGGATTTTCATCATTTGACAAGGCTATACCCGCTCGCGGATATGGACTTGGGAGAAAAATGTTGCTCAATTTTTTCGCAAGTTATTAGTAGGTCAGTTTAAAGTAGTCTAACCTAGTCAAAACCTGCTCAACTACTTTACAACTAGCCGGCATAAGCCAACCCAAGTCCATGATAGTCTCAAACCATCCTTTATATCCAGCAAGGCACCATGATGAGGCATGATTGCAACAACTCGCCTTTCATACCACAGAACGACGCATCATTAAGAAGAAAGAAAGGGATAGAAAAAAGAAAAGGTAGAAAAGAAAGAACCAAACAACATCAGAATCTCACAGCGGAACGAATAAATTTTATTAATCAAATAAAATATTACATAGTATCATATAAATCAGAGTTATACAGCTCCAACACACAAACTAGACAGTTATAACACCTAACTAGATATTACAACTCAAGTACAACACAAAAATACAAATACAACTCTAACACGACAGAACACTATACATATATCTACACGCTGAAGCCACCTGCTCCATATCTCCTCCTAAACTCGTCAAAGCAAACCTGAATCCCTCGACTACTCATACATAATATGAGTACCCAAGAGTTTAATAAAACAGAAAATAAACACTTTAGCCAGACATGGGTCTGGTGTGAGTAAACGGGTTAAAGTTGTTTAACTTTGAAAATCCTTTGAAAACAAAGGTATCACGTAAGACTCCCCACAAATAAACATGGGTAAGTTTTTATCTTACGCTAACCAAAACATTTGATAGGAAATCCAGTGGTATTATAATAGGGTCTAGGGTTTTCAAATAAATAGAAAATAGCCGAAAATTGTTACATCTATTAAATTCCAGCCACTAGCCACAAAAGTGGGTAATACAATCAAAACCGTAAAGGGCACGTAGGAAGAATGGGTTTCCATCAATGACAGGGCTACTAGGGTACCGCCCGTCACAGTACGTGGCCTAGATTACCGTACCGAGGATCCACCCTAAATCCCCTGCAACACAAGGCCGGAACCATCCCTTACTGGACCGTCCCGAACAAGACGACCGCGGCAGTTGTCAAGATCAACCGCCCACACAGCCGAAATAAAAAGGGACCTCTAGATAGGGGTAAATCTCCTCCTACTTGGGCATGACCCACTTAGCCTTACTGCACCTCCCCTGTTTTAGCTAGTCCCAGTTGATGAGGCTTGAGGCTACGATTACCTTTATAGAACAAATCTATCTTAGAATGCTCATCGTCCACCATAAGATGTTTTGAAAGCATTCAATCCATACAAGTTCGTTCCGGGTTCGAACGAAACCGAAGGCACTATCTCGCTTCACTTATTTTGGAATCACCCTCAGAGTTAACGACAATAGCCCTTGCATTCTGAATCTTCATCTCGAACCTGAAAGTACTACCCCCGTTAAACTCTTATTGGAATCACCCTCAGGGTATTAACGACAATAGTCCTTACACCTCGAGTCTTTACTCTTTACTTGATATTCACGATCTAACGTTTAATTTGGATCGATGTGGTTTTCGGAATTCCAAATTTGAAAACCCGATCCCGGTCTCATCAAATCCAAATGCCATCTTAATGTCCAAGTGATTTAAGTTTAACAAATTAATTCAATTTAAAACATTGAATTCACACAGCATCATTCACATATAAATATCGCACATTCATCACTGATATATCAAATATCATATCATAGAATATCACAACATATCATCCAATAAATATCAACCAATCCAGATATTTCACAAAAAATCATCCACAAACAGGCATCATTAACCCTTTATAATTAATTTAATCTACTGAAATTAAATTAATTACAGGAGAATTAAACAACTAATCCTTCTTAAACAATCATTAATTAATTACAATTAATGAACCAATCACTCTTTAATCACCATCATAATCCAATTAATTAATCTTCATTTATAGATTAATTATCCTTTAGTCATATTCTTAATTAATCACCTCGATTAATTATTCTTTAATTACACTATGTAATTAACCTTTAAATTAATTACACAAATTAATTTATCTTTAATCATTAATTAACCTTAATTAATTATCTAATTAATTAATTAAAAATAATTAATTACATAAATCCTTACATTAATTAATTATTACTTCTTTTCTCACTTCATTGATTAAGTATCTTATAATTAATCACTTTTATTAATTTATTAAACAATTAGTTATTCATTAATTCCATTAATTAATGACCCTCTAATTACTTCATTAGTCAATTTTTCTCAAAATTACATTTAATAAATAATTATAAACTTAATTACATTTATTATCAAACCTGATTAATCATAATCAGTAATTAACTTACCTTAATTACTTCACCAATTAAACCAACTCCTTGATTAATTTCATTGATTAATCCTTTATGTGCACTGAGTAATTATCACTTAATTACTTTTCCTTAAGTAATTATCCTTTAATTACTATCCATCAAGTAATTTCCTTAATTAATTACATTCAGTAATTATTCATTAATTACTTCTCTAAGTAATTACACCTCTTTAATTACATTAAGTAATTATACTAAATTCCATCATTAAATAATTCTTTTAATTAATTAAGCTTAATTAATTAACTAAAATTATCCACAATAACGTAATTAATTACACTGAGTAATTAATTTCTTTAATTACTTTATTAAGTAATTATCTTTAATAATTCTTCTTAATCATTAAGTAATAAACTTCTTAATTACTTATTGCTTAATTAATGAACATAGATTAAACAATCCTTAGTAACATAATTAATTACACTTAATTAATTACACAAACTAATTTACCTTGATTTAATTACCCGCATTAATCATTTAACTTAATTAAGTAATTATACTTTAATTACCTTTATAAATAAAACTTGATTAAGATAGACCATACATTTCATTAACTCTTATTAATCATTTTAAAATTAAAATTTCAAATTCAAACGCTTGTATTTGGTTTATACAAAATCATCATCTTTTAATTTATCATTATCTTTTAATTTATCTAAGTTAAATACCTTACTTTAATCACATTTAAATCACTCCAATAACATTTTTATTTGAAAACATTATTATACAATTTAACAAAGCAAAATTGAAAACAGACTATTTTTAAACAAAAGTTTAAATCTTATAATCCCAAATTTTAAAACTAAAATTCTTTTTAAGTCAAACATTCATTCTTTATAAAACTAATTAAACGCTTTGTTCAAAATTCAACTTGCCTTCAAATTTTGAAACTTCGTTTTATATAGTATGTTCGTCGACGGAAATTCTATCGGTTTAGAAAACCGTCGAACGAATTTTCAAATAAAAATAACCGCAAGCGCACGGTGTACGAATGTAGCACGCGGTGTATACGGGTCGATCCACAGGGAATTGATGATTTTAAAATTCTATTCAATCAAATTATACCAAAGTCGAGAGAGTGATTAACTAAAAAAAATGTAGAAAAATGAGAAAAGAAAATAGATAAAAATATGAGAGTGTTAAGACAATTTAGAGGCAATTTCCACTCTCTAGATCACATAAATCAACAAAATGAAGTTATGATCTCTCTTTTCTTGTCATTAGTGACTTAGTTGATGTGCTTATCATAAGTATGGTATATTTGTGCTATTAATTAGCTCAATATAAACCATCAAACTATAACACAACCACTAATACACTTTTAAATCTCATAAAATATGACAATAAAGTTGAAAGCAAAATTTATTTTAAGCATGGCCTATTAACCATTAATTAGAAATATAAGCCATCAAATTTCAATTTCAACAATCACTTCTTTGCCATAATCATATGTAGATGAAGAGGCAATTTGTGTTTTGTTTGTTTAAGCATAGCCTATTTGTTATAAACAACATAGACTATCAAATTCAAAGCTAAACAACATCATTAAACCACTTCATTCATTCTCATTAAGCATAAAAAGAGAGCATAAACATCAAATTAAGTTGAAGCTACATGATTAGAGAGCTTCATTACCCCTAAATTGAAGGGGTTTAGCTTCTCATATTTGTTATTATATGAACAAATGAAGCTTGCAACATAAGAGAAAAAGAAAAGGAAAGGAGAGCAAAGTGAAATGGAAAACTATTCTAATTGCATAAAGGAAAATCTACACTACTTGCATAAAAAGAAATGAACATGTAATTAAAAAGAAACAATAATTAACATTGCATAAAAGAAAAGAATTACATAAGAGAAGAAATGGCTAAGTAGCCATGGAAAGAAAGAGAGATTTGATTTATTTTCTAAACTAAAACTAACTAACCAAGAGGAAGATCTACATGAAACATAAGGGGTATATATACAAGTTTTAAAACCCTAATTCACTTTTTGGGGAATGCCCAAAATGCCCCTTAGGAAGTGTGGAGGCCAAGTAATCATTAACATGTCTTAATCCCCTATTAAATGTACATGAAGCCATTAAGTCCAAAACATGTGCATTAGCCTTTAATTTGTACATTAAGGTAGGTGGGTAGGTGGGGTCCTCCATGATCTTCACTTTGAATTATTTCCATATTCATTCCTTTATATCCATTTTGTGCATGCATGTTTCTTCATGAAACCACTCCTATTTGAGACCATTTTCCTACAAAAATATATATAAATTTCCAATCAATTTTTCTCAAAGAAATATATGCACTTAAATGACCGTTTTGCCCCTATATGAAGATGAATATGTGAAAATTTGGAATTAATATGAATTTTGGTTAAAACAAGTTAAAATACCCAATATGATCATTTATTTAATTTAAATAGAATAAATATGGTGGTAAAAATATGCACATTTACGTGCACATCAAATACCCCCACACTTTTCTTTTTATTCGTCCTCGAATAAAGAAAAACTAAGATAAATCCGTTTTCGTAGGAAGCACGATTGCATTGAGCGTATGCAACAAGCCGTTAAACCTCTGGGTGTCCCCAGTAGGACGAGTGTTGTCTCGTGAGGGTTTTCAGCGGATACTACCCACAAAATCCAAGTGCGAGATGAAAATATTTACAAAATGAAAGATTTATTTACAAAGAGATGAATGCAAATTTTTGAAAATATTTACAAATGAAGGATTTATTTTTAAATTGACACGAATAAGTTAAATATAGGTTTTGGTTATTCTCTTGAAAATTTATGTCATTTACTGGTCAAAATTTCCAACAAAAATCAAGTTATCATAACAAATAGACAATAGTTTAACTTGTTGTTTCGGTTGATAACAAAGTGTAATTATAAAATGGATCCTTAGTTGATTATCAAAGTTTATCAAAGTGGTATTTTCATTTCTTTTCAATAAAAAATCAAATCAAATAAGTAAAAATAGTGCTAGGATTTCAATTGCTTGCTCTCTCATTATTTGCAAGAAAAATTACACACCTAGCTCAGGTAAACTGAGGCCAGATATACCACCCATGCACTGCCTTTCGGGCTTATGTGAGGGGAGTACAGAGCATGGCGAGTGCACACACTTTCATGCATGCACTATCGACCGTAGGTGGTTTTTATTAAGTCTTTTTTTTACATACATGTGTTCCATACATCATAACCGTGAGGACTTTTAAATGAGTATGAAAGCACATAATCAAAAATTCCAAGTAATCACCCCTGCATAACCGTGAGGACTTTTAAATGAGAGTGAATACTTGGATGTTATTATTTATTTATTTATTTATTTATTTTGAGAGGGAGTTTTGCAAAATTTTCTTAGCACCATTTAACTTAGAAGACAAAAAAAAATGTTATATCCTTTACTTTAAATTCACCACTTTTAAAACAAAGATGTTCAATTAGGATGTATTTCATAATTAACACGTATGAACCTTCCTATATACCAGTTAAACCATTGTTATTTATAATCAAACTTCATTTTTATTTTTCTTAAGACGAATAAATTTTCAAAAATTTCAATTTAATAAACCAAAACCATATATTTATCCTATAGTGTTCCTTTAAAAATAAATCAAAAATGCTAAAAAAAAAATTGTATTTTAAAATTTTGATATTTTTTGAGTTTTGGAAGAAAAAAGAAAAAATGAAAATTTAATCATGAAAATTCAAAAAGAAAATGAGTCGCCCCCCACACTTGATTTTGACTGTGTCCCTACAGTCAACCCAAGTGGAAGGAGATAAATAAAATAAAAATCTAATATTTACATGAAAGATTACTATTTACAAGAGATGAGAAAGTATATAGTCAAAAAGTAAATGTAACGGTCTTCCAAAGACCAATTCATTTGTCTCGTCAAATGCGTGAGACACGGCTTAAGCACGAAAAACCAAATCGTAAAAGAATTTGAAGTTGATTGTCGATTTGGAAAAACGAATGTCGTTTTATTAAAAATCGTACGAGTTGTTTTATTTTGGATGATTTTCAGGGTCGAAAAAACAATTGATTGAAGTTCAAGTTTATTTTCACCAATTTGAAATTCAAGCTTATCATTGAAAACATTTTCACAATTATTGATTTCAAAATCAAAATGGTGATTTTCATCTTCCCCTTCGGAATTTAACAACTCGTCATCCAAAAGTCCAAAAAATTCGTGTTCATTAAATTCGTCTTCCTTTGTTGGATTATCAACAATTTTATTACATAAATCAAGTTCAAAATTCAAAGTTGTTGTATTCAAATTTTCAGAAAAAGGAAGATCGAAATTTAAATCGAGTTTCGCACCCTCAAAAGAATTGAAATCCAACTCAATTACCGTATTTTCAACAACTTGATTAAGATCGTCATTATCAAATTCAAAACTTGTTATTTGAAAATCGTCGATTTGGGTAAAAGATGGATTATCACTTGACTCGTCACACGTTGAGATTTGATTTTGTTGTTCACGTTGTTTCATATAAGTTTCAAACAACAAATCCGTGTGATCATCGTAAATTTCATTCATTTGTTCAACAAAATCCAATTTATAGTTATTAAATTGAGAATTTTCGATTTGGATTTGTTGAGAACAAAAATTTTCACTCGTAACATGGTTAAGATTATTCCCATTGCCAAATTCGTTTGAAAAGTTGTTCCCATTTTCGTGTTGAGTTGGGAATTCATTTTGGAGCTCGAAATTAAATTGGCATGGGTTATAATCGTAATCATTTGAATTTTGAATTGAATTTAAATTTTGAAATCCTCGACTCGAGTTATTACACAAATCAGAATTACATAAATCATTTATTTCTTGATTTTGTCGTGTAGAAAGTTCGAGTAAAGATGAAATCATTTCAATGCTATTTTCAAGAGTCGAACGTTGGTCATCGTTTTGAAAATTTTGTTGTTCGAAATTTGAATTATTTACACAAAAGTTGTTAAAATATCCATATGAATTTGGAGTAAACTCATATGGATTATATTGATTTTCGCAGTTAAATTCAATCGAGTAAGAAAAAGGAAACTCAGACATTTTCAAGATTTTTTTTTTTTTGGTTTTTTTTTTATAAACAAAAATATTTACAAGTAGAATCTATTTTTCAGAATCGAAAATTGATTTTTGTTTTGTTTTTGGATTTCAATTTTTTTTTTTGAAAAGATTTTTTTGGATTTTTGATTTTAATTTTTTTTTGGATTTTTGGAATTTTGATTTGAAAATTTTCAAAAGAAAAGAAAAGAAAAAACTAAGTTAAGAAATATTAACAATTTTTTTTAGTTTTGGATTTTGAATTTTTTTGTTTTTTTTGTTTTTTAATATGCATGAACTAATGTAACTAAGTGAATGCAAGGGTCAATTACAAATGATTTATCCTAAGTTAATCCAAAATTGTATATTCACAAATTGTCTTAGATAAACAAGATAGTTCTCAGCCAGGTAACGGGCAGGATTTATCGGTGCACCACGAATCACCGTAGCAATGCAGCCGAAGGTTTAAGTACCTTCAGAGGATCAACCACTATAATATTTACGAATCACCGTAATATTTATAAATGGTTATTACTCTGCCGTAGCCTAGACACCAAGAAATTAAATTGTTCAAAAAAGACAAATTGTCAATATACAATTAAGTGTTATCGATGTCTAACCGTTATTATTAATCAAAATCTAAGATGAAATGCAGAACAGAAACTAAACGTGTATTAACAATGCAACTACGAATGAATTTTTTTTATTTTTTTAAAATGCAAATGCAAGCAACCAATAATTCAATTCAAAAGAAACGAAAGCAGAATTTTTTAGCAAGCAGAGCAATTTATTTTGGCTAGCTAAGAAAGCAATTTTCAACAAGCTATTCTTCCTTTATTTCCTGCTTTGGCAACCTAAAAATTAAAAACTAAGATATATACAATATATATTTTTTTTTGTTTTTTTTTTTTGAAAGGAAACTTAAAAGTAGGGTTTTACTTAAAAAAAAAACTTCTTTTTTTTTTGGTTTTTAATATTTTTTTTTGAAAAAGTTTTATAATTTTTTTTTGGTTTTAGAAAAAAAAACAAAAGGAAAATGGAACACAAAACAAAACTAATCAAAAAAATAAGAAGCCCACCCGGCCCATTTGTTTAGTAAGCACCCAAAGTAATTAAACACTCCTGAAATCCACAATCAAAATCGAACTAACATCACAGCACAGTTAAAAAAACGAAATAATTTCACAATCACTTCGCACAAACGAATACCCACAATCAACCCAGAAAGCTATTCGAAATAATAATCAACTTCAGAAGTAACTTCGCAAGCAATTCGAAAGTTGACGAAATGGATGTAGTGATGAGGAAGTCGCTGTTGATTTGGGTATTGAAGAAATTGGTCGCGATTTCGTTGATTGGCGTTTGGGTTTTGCTGTAGGGGTTTGATTGGTGGCGATTTGAGGAGCGGCGAGGAGGTGGACCGTTGATTCTAGGTCGCGTGAGTATGGTTGCTCGAGTTTGAAGGGATAAGGTTGGAGGTAGTTCGTTGGTCGCGGCGACTTGGGGTTGAAGGGATGAAGTCGCTATTCTCGGATTGCGGTTGGTCAGAGGTGATATGTGGTAGGGGATGGATGGTCGTTTGAACTTAGGAGGTTCAGATGGTTTATTTGGAGGTTCAGTGCGGTGAATTTTGTTGACTGGAGCGGCTTGATATCGGAATTACTCTTGAATTTGGGTGTGCCGATGAAGGTTGAAGCCGCGAGTTGCTTCGATGACTGCAGGGTGGTTGTAAGCTTCTCTGGAGGTAGTTTATGATGGGTTGAATGAATTGATGATGGTTGTTTGTGTGGTTGCAGAGGGGAATGTGGGTGGGTGGATGTTTGGGATTAAGCAAGTGGAATGGTGTACTGGAGGTGTACAAGATGGTAAATGTCAAGTGTAGTCTGTGGCTGTGATGGTTTGTGGTTTGGTGACAATGAAGTGGTTTAGGCAGTTTTGTTGAATATGAGGAAGGTGCAGGCTGAAGTGGATTAAGTTCCCGTGGGAAAAAGATGTGGTTCGGCTGTTGGTGATATGGTGAAATGATATTTGGAGGGTTATTGAGATGTTGGTGTGATTTGATGTGGGCAGAGGTGGTATGATATGCAATGGTGGGTAGTTGATGCTCAAAGAAGTAGCAGAGGGGATATGTACTATGGTTTTCACTGTGATGAAGTGTAGCTGACAGCTTCGCTGGTTCAGGTCAGAAGGAAGGCAGGGCGGCAGAGCAGTAGATGATGATGTGGCCAGAAGGTTGGATGGAAGGGAAGGGGAAGTGGTGATGTTGGTAGATGTTGTTTTGAAGATTGAAATGGCATTTGGGAAGTAAGTGGTCAGGAGGATGTATTGCTTTGAGTAGTAGTTGGAAGTGTTGATGAATGGGGGTTATAGAGACAGAGAGGAAGTTGTGTGCAGAGAAATGTAACAGTGAAATGAAAACTGTAAAACCAAAAAAATAGCGAATGTAATGATTTTTTTTTTTTTTGAACTTTGTATGTTTTTTTTTATATACAAATGCCAATGAAAACTAGACAAACAACAAGCATACACACAGGAATTGAAACCAAAATTAAACACAGATTCTTTTTTTTTTTTTAAACTAACACACAAAACATACACAAAAGAAAATCAAACAAAAATAATTCGAAGAATAGAAAATAAAATCAAAACAGTTCCCCGGCAACGGCGCCAAAAACTTGTTCGTCGAAGGAAATTCTATCGGTTTAGAAAACCGTCGAACGAATTTTCAAATAAAAATAACCGCAAGCGCACGGTGTACGAATGTAGCACGCGGTGAATACGGATCGATCCACAGGGAATTGATGATTTTAAAATTCTATGCAATCAAATTATACCAAAGTCGAGAGAGTGATTAACTAAAAAAAATGTAGAAAAATGAGAAAAGAAAATAGATAAAAATATGAGAGTGTTAAGACAATTTAGAGGCAATTTCCACTCTCTAGATCACATAAATCAACAAAATGAAGTTATGATCTCTCTTTTCTTGTCATTAGTGACTTAGTTGATGTGCTTATCATAAGTATGGTATATTTGTGCTATTAATTAGCTCAATATAAACCATCAAACTATAACACAACCACTAATACACTTTTAAATCTCATAAAATATGACAATAAAGTTGAAAGCAAAATTTATTTTAAGCATGGCCTATTAACCATTAATTAGAAATATAAGCCATTAAATTTCAATTTCAACAATCACTTCTTTGCCATAATCATATGTAGATGAAGAGGCAATTTGTGTTTTGTTTGTTTAAGCATAGCCTATTTGTTATAAACAACATAGACTATCAAATTCAAAGCTAAACAACATCATTAAACCACTTCATTCATTCTCATTAAGCATAAAAAGAGAGCATAAACATCAAATTAAGTTGAAGCTACATGATTAGAGAGCTTCATTACCCCTAAATTGAAGGGGTTTAGCTTCTCATATTTGTTATTATATGAACAAATGAAGCTTGCAACATAAGAGAAAAAGAAAAGGAAAGGAGAGCAAAGTGAAATGGAAAACTATTCTAATTGCATAAAGGAAAATCTACACTACTTGCATAAAAAGAAATGAACATGTAATTAAAAAGAAACAATAATTAACATTGCATAAAAGAAAAGAATTACATAAGAGAAGAAATGGCTAAGTAGCCATGGAAAGAAAGAGAGATTTGATTTATTTTCTAAACTAAAACTAACTAACCAAGAGGAAGATCTACATGAAACATAAGGGGTATATATACAAGTTTTAAAACCCTAATTCACTTTTTGGGGAATGCCCAAAATGCCCCTTAGGAAGTGTGGAGGCCAAGTAATCATTAACATGTCTTAATCCCCTATTAAATGTACATGAAGCCATTAAGTCCAAAACATGTGCATTAGCCTTTAATTTGTACATTAAGGTAGGTGGGTAGGTGGGGTCCTCCATGATCTTCACTTTGAATTATTTCCATCTTCATTCCTTTATATCCATTTTGTGCATGCATGTTTCTTCATGAAACCACTCCTATTTGAGACCATTTTCCTACAAAAATATATATAAATTTCCAATCAATTTTTCTCAAAGAAATATATGCACTTAAATGACCGTTTTGCCCCTATATGAAGATGAATATGTGAAAATTTGGAATTAATATGAATTTTGGTTAAAACAAGTTAAAATACCCAATATGATCATTTATTTAATTTAAATAGAATAAATATGGTGGTAAAAATATGCACATTTACGTGCACATCATAGTACAAAATCCGGACAGTACTAAAACTTTTTAAAACAAACTATTTTTTAAGAAAAATTAAATTTAAAATTTTATACCCTTAAAAAAACTTAAACTTGTTTAAACGCCAAGTTTTAATTTAAGCATTTCAAACATCTTTAAACTGTTTAAAACTTTGTTTAAAAAAAACTTAGTTTGCATTAAATTTCTAAAATTCAGTATACAGTTAAAATCAGACAGGATACAAATCCTGGAACCAAACTACTCGAGACAATCACACGTGACACCCTGAGCCACCCCCGATACATACACGAGACAAGCTTCGAGAAAACAATGAAATAAACCAAGGCTAAACTCTTTCTTCCCAAGACAAAAGAAGATGCACCGATTTGAACTCGTGTACGTGCACGCGCCACAGACCGACGTTGGCCAACTCTCCGATCATCTCCCATCGGCTACGACTTCACCGTTAGATCAGATCATCCAGTATTGCTAAATTCGCTTGGAATCAAAATCTGGACCCATCGAGCAACCTGGAACCAAAAATCACGATGACAAATCCTCTTGCCGTCGATGAACTATGCCATCAGAATCCAAAATGCTTCAACCACGGCCACGTCTCAAACCACCGAGACCATTCCTCACTAAGTGACTCGATCTAAATCACCATTGAAGCCACGATCACCACAATTTCAACGCAGTCACACACACAACATCAAACCCTACTGAGCCACTTTCTGATCACCACGACCATCGTTAGCATCTCACACCATTTTTCCTGCATCCCTTGACACCACGACCACCTCCATGCCGAAACTCGACCACCCCTTCAACTCCGATCAACGTTAAACGACCAAAGACCCAAATTCGAACCCTTTTCGAATTCATGTTAAATACAAAATTAAAAATCACAAATTTTATATTAAAATTCATGATTTGATAATACGATTCAGACCATCTAAGTGAATTCGAAATTCATCATACTTGAATTTTCTTCATTTTCGGATGTCCGCTGTATTTTTATATTTTACAGAGTATTATCCAAACACATTCACTTGAAATTAATTTTAAAAACAAGAATAAAATGTTATTAACATCTTCACTTCAGTAATCAATGTATAATTGTGATTATACAGGGAGATTTGAATTATTGTAGTTGATCTTGCAACAGATTATTTACAGAGAACATAAAACATACATATACAGGTATGTATTCAAATTTGTACAGCACAAATCAGATTAGAGATGAAAAATCTAAGCAACAAACATGATTATAACATCATCACACAGATCAACCACTATCAAAAGATTTTATTTTAAAATGTTTGCTCACCAAGAATTAGAAGCAGAGAATAGCTCTGTTCAACTGTTTCCAGTAACTTGATTTTTGACAGACATTGTTGAATCTATTTGCTTGCTGTTGATTATTATTGTAGTAGTTGACTCTCAGTTAAGCTTGAAACCATGTTTGTTAAAGTTGCTGTTGATTCCCATATTGAATTGTATGCTCTTCAGATTGAAATTTTGGATCTGAAGTTGTAAATGGTTTCAAATTTGATTACAGTTTGAATTTTGCTTTTGCTTTCTTTTTTTAAGAAGAAAGCTAAAGAAGATTTGAGCTAAAGAAAAAAAACAGACCTTTTCCTTTGTAAACATTAGTTATAAACAAAATTTTCTTTTAAACAAAGATTTGCCACTTGTTTCTTGCATAGATCCATCTATTTACAAATGTCCAAACATGAATTATTATGTATACAAGTGTATTCTCATTAATTCCTAAGTTGCCAAGTGTTTTTAGATTTGATTATTAAATTAATTTCTTATTATTACAAGTGATTTATACCTTAATTACAATATTAACCTAAATACTTATGTCTAATATAAACTATGAAATGTATTTATATCTTTATGTTTAATTTATAATTATTTGAAAATCCATTTTCTAAGGATAAGTTTAAAAGATAGAAAATAAAAATTTATATAAATTTTATTTTAAAAGTTTAAACTTAAGTTATTATATCTAACATTGATATTAGATATAAAAAATAAATTTATTTTCAAAAACCAATTTAAATGAAAACAAATTAAATTTTTATAATAATATATTATTTTTAAGCTATTATACTTTTAACAAAATAAACTTTTCTTTAAGTGTTTTGAAAATATAAGATAAATTTTAAATAGCTTTTGAAAAGCATTTTATTAAATCAAATCAAAAATCTTCCAAATCACCATATATACATACGTATATTATAAATTTGAAAACACATTTTCTGCTTGAGTTTAATCCATTATTTTTGTATTTACAATATATATACAAATATATATACATTATATGTAGAGCATTTTAAATATTAGTTCCAGAAATTATTTGAATTTTAAAACAGAACTCCAAATCATAATATATAAACGTATATATTATAATTTGAAAATATTTTTATTAAATTTAAATTTAAACCAAATTCCTTTTTACAATGTATACATGTATACATTACAAATAGAATATTTTTCTTAACTTAGAAAGATTAATTATTACTAATTTATATATTATTATTTTGGAAAAGAATAAACATTCCAAATTAAATTATTATTATTATTAAGTTTTGAAAAGATAACATTTGTTAAATTAGATTAACTATTAGTTTTGAATATATAATATTTGGTTAAATTAGATTATTAAATCAATATTACATATTTAAAAAAAAATTATAAATGAAAATTATTAAATAAGTATTGCCCAAAATTCCGGGACATCACATTCCTCCCCCCTTAAAAGAATTTCGTCCCCGAAATTAAAAGCAAAGATAATTTAATAAGCTCATATAGATTTTAATTTTAAAATAGCAATATATGCTATCAACCATATACTAGAAACCATAGCATCCAATTTAAACAACCAATTCTAACCATCCAGTCAAAATTATAGACAGAATTCCCTGGAGTTTTCCAGGTATAAACACCGGAATACTCGCTCTGCAGGATCTAAACTAGCTACACTACTCAAATCTAGAACTCCTATATCTAGATCTACAATCTAGACAGGATATCGGACCACAGACAAGTCCGGTTCACCTACTAAATCTCCCTGATCTGCTGGTTCTAAACCAGTGACGGATCAAACATGTACTCTCTTAGAGATATGAGAAATACCTTACGAATCCCAGCCATCCAAACTGGAAATTTAATCCTATAGATCAAACACTTATCCTTAAGAGAATACAGAAAGATTCCAATACGCTTTTGGGCTAGCTTCCCGTCTCATCCAATCTTATTGCTCTTATGATCAGAGGAAACTTATCCGAAAATTAAATCTCCGACTTCGAATTCTGAATTCCTTCATCTCTTGACCACACCCTCCGTCGATCCTGGGCTGCCCTCAACCTTCTTGATCAACCAACTTCACAGATGCTTCTCAAATCAAAACTGGATCAAGAATAAGATGATCTCTTGATTCTACTCAACAAGATGGTTCTTCCAAGATCCATCGAAATTCATCACACCAAATATACTATACAAGCATCAAAAACTTCAAACTTACTTCTCCTTTCGGGAAAACAGAACAGATGCTCTCGACAATCAAGCCTTCAGATCCCAGAGAACTTCCTAAAGAAACCCTTAAATCCAAGAAAAACACAAATCTTTCGATAAATCCGAGGTTGCTTCTATTCTAGAATAGCTGCCACCATGCCTCCGCTGCACAACTCTGATCCGAAGAAGATGAGAATGCTTTTGATGAACACAGGTACAAACTTGATCACTCATCTAGAAACATTGTCTATCAAATTCCATAAAAGCTTAGTGACCTATCCGATTTGGTCACAAATACTACAACAGAAATCCAGTCAGAAAACTAAATCCAATCAATCCTGATTGTTCACAAAATCCTCTCTTCTGGAATCTTCTCTTAACTAGGCTAAATCACCGAAAATCCAAGAACCAAATCGAAACAGAACTCCATCTCCCTATGCGGACATACTCCTTTGACTACCTCGAAGATATTCAGAAAGTCTCAAATCACTTCGATAGCTCCAACATCCTTTAGAGATGTCTCAAACTAAAGCAGAGATTACTAAAAGAACTTTCGAACCGTCGCAAGTCACTTTTGCGATAATACCAGTTCAGATTCCAAAGAAACTATTCTCTCTTACCATAACAGAATAGCTTAAGCCCTTCAAAAGAAGAAACATATGGTCCACCTCAACCACAAACATCCTACCTAGCTGAGCTTCCAGAAGAAGTGGGCAAGCCTTCACCATTTGCCCGGCCTACTGACAGAAGAGTCTCAAAGACTTCTGAACCATCGAAGAAACGGACGACACAACTGTTTTCGAACTCCACCTCTAGGATACTGCTAAGCCAAGTGATCTTCCTGACAGCACAGTCAACACCTCTGAGCTACCATTGCTACCAAAGACTTCCTATCCAAAAGCTCCTTGAATCCCAAATCTCTATCATCTAACTCCACAAAAAGAGTCTTCACGATGAGCAGAAACCTCTCAAGAAACTCGAGCTTCAAACCAAGCACAAACACCTAGCTGAACCGAGTCTCCTACTCGAATACAGATAAGACTCCTTCCTATGGTTGCTAAAATACCATTACTTGCTTCAGCACTTCCGACTGATCCAAATTCTAGAAATCCGCTCGCACGAGCGCAATCCAAACTTATACTCCAAAGATAAACTCCGAACCTTTAAAAGGTTTCCTTCAGAGATTGATGAAATCCATACACCAAGCTTCCAAGCTTACTCAAGATGCCCAAAACTGCCTTGGCAGTTACTCTTATAATCTATACTCCGACTTCTTCCATTGATAGTCGTGCTATACACACCTCTATCTCTTCTACTTCTAGAAATTACGTTGGCAAACCCGAACAGGTAACCCAACAAAATAGGTAGGTATATATATATATATATATATATATATATATATATATATATATAAATACAAGTACGCTCTCTCACGAAAGAATTTACTCCAATGCCTAGGTATTCACTCAATCTAGCGCTCTAATACCACGATGTAACAACCCGCCTTTTATGCCACAGAAAGACGCATCATTAAGAAGAAAGAAAGGGATAGAAAAGAGAAAAGATAGAAAAGAAAGAACCAAACAACATCAGAATCTCACAGTGGAACGAATAAATTATATTAATCAAATAAAATGTTACATAATATCATATAAATCAGAGTTATACAGCTCCAACAACACAAACTAGATAGTTATAACAACTGTCTAGATATTACAACTCAAGTACAACACAAAGATACAAATACAACTATAACACAGTAGAACACTATACATATATCTACACGCTGAAGCCACCTGCTCCATATCTCCTCCAGAACTCGTCAAAGCAAACCTGAATCCCTCGACTACTCATTCATAATATGAGTACCCAAGAGTTTAATAAAATAGAAAATAAACATTTGGGGTCAGACATGGGTCTGGTGTAAGTAAACGGGTCAAAGTTGTTTAACTAGTGGAAATCCTTTGAAAACAAATGTATCACGTAAGACTCCCCACAAATAAACATGGGTAAGTTTTTACCTTACGCTAACCAAAACATTTGATAGGAAATCCAGTGGTATTATAATAGGGTCTACGGTTTTCAAGTAAATAGAAAATAGCCGAAATTGTTACATCTATTAAATTCCAGCTAGTAGCCACAAATGTGGGTAGTACAATCAAAACCGTAAAGGGCACGTAGGAAGAATGGGCTTCCACCAATGGCAGGGCTATTGGGTTACCACCCGTCACAGTACGTGGCCTAGATCACCGTACCGAGGATCCACCCTAAATCCCCTGCAACACAAGGCCGGAACCATCCTTTACTGGACAGTCCCGAACAAGACAACCCCGGAAGTTGTCATGATCAACCGCCCACACAGCCGGAATAAAAAGGGACCTCTAGACATGGGCAAATCTCGTCCTACTTGGGCATGACCCACTTAGCATTGCTGTACCTCCTCTGTTTTAGCCATTCCCGGTTGATGAGGCTTGAGGCTACGATTACCTTTATAGAACACATCTATCTTAGAATGCTCATCGTCCACTTGACGATGTTCTGAAAGCATTCAATCCATACAAGTTCGTTCCGGATTCGAACGAAACCGAAGGCACTATCTCGCTACACTCGTTTTGGAATCACCCTCAGAGTTAACGACAATAGCCCTTGCACTCTGAATCTTCATCTCAAACCTGAAAGCACTACCCATGTTAAACTCGTATTGGAATCACCCTTAGAGTATTAACGACAATAGTCCTTACACCTCGAGTCTTCACTCTTTACTTGAGATTCACGACCTAACGTTTAATTTGGATCGATGTGGTTTTCGAAATTCCAAATTTGGAAACCCGATCCCGTCCAATCGAATCCAAACGCCATCTTAATGTCCAAGTGATTTAAGTTTAACAAATTAATTCAATTTAATACATTGAATTCACACAGCATCATTCACATATAAATATCGCACATTCATCACTGATATATCAAATATCATAGAATATCACAACATATCATCCAATAGATATCAACCAATCCAGATATTTCACAAACAATCATCCACAAACAGGCATCATTAACCCTTTATAATTAATTTAATCTACTTAAATTAAATTAATTACTTGAGAATTAAACAACTAATCTTGCTTAAACAGTCATTAATTAATTTCAATTAATGAACCAATCACTCTTTAATCACCATCATAATCCAATTAATTAATCTTCAATTACAGATTAATTATCCTTTAATCATATTCTTAATTAATCAATTATTCTTTAATTACACTATGTAATTAGCCTTTAAATTAATTACACAAATTAATTTATCTTTAATCATTAATTAATCTTAATTAATTTTCTAATTAATTAATTAACAATAATTAATTACATAAATCCTTACATTAATTAATTATTACTTCTTTTCTCACTTCATTGATTAATTATCTTATAATTAATTACATTTATTAATTTATTAAACAATTAGTTATTTACTAATTCCATTAATTAATGACCCTCTAATTACTTTATTAATCAATTTTTCTCAAAATTACATTTAATAAATAATTATAAACTTAATTACATTTATTAATCAAACCTATTAATCACAATCAGTAATTAACTTACCTTAATTACTTCACCAATTAAACCAACTCCTTGATTAATTTCTTTGATTAATCCTTTAAGTGCACTGAGTAATTATCACTTAATTACTTTTCCTTAAGTAATTATCCTTTAATTACTATCCATCAAGTAATTTCCTTAATTAATTACATTTGGTAATTATTCATTAATTACTTCTCTAAGTAATTACACCTTTTAATTACATTAAGTAATTATACTAAATCCCACCATTAAGTAATTCTTTTTAATTAATTAAACTTAATTAATTAACTAAAATTATCCACAATAACTTAATTAATTACACCGAGTAATTAATTTCTTTAATTACTTTATTAAGTAATTATCTTTAATAATTCTTCTTAATCATTAAGTAATAAACTTATTAATTACTTATTGCTTAATTAATTAACATAGATTAAACAATCCTTAATAACATAATTAATTACACTTAATTAATTACACAAACTAATTTACCTTAGTTTAATTACCCACATTAATCATTTAAGTTAACTAAGTAATTATACTTTAATTACCTTTATAAATAAAACTTGATTAAGATAGACCATACATTTCATTAACTCCTATCAATCATTTTAAAATTAAATTTTTAAATTCAAAAGCTTGTATTTGGTTTATACAAAATCATCATCTTTTAATTTATCTAAGTTAAATACCTTAATTTAATCACATTTAAATCACTCCAATAACATTTTTATTTGAAAACATTATTATAGAACTTAACAAAGCAAAACTGGAAACAAACTATTTTTAAACAAAAGTTTAAATTTTAAAAATGCAAATTTTAAAACTAAAATTCTTTTTAAGTCAAACATTCATTCTTTATAAAACTAATTAAACACTTCGTTCAAAATTCAACTTTCCTTAAAATTTTGAAACTTCATTTTATATTGTACAAAATCCGGACAGTACTAAAACTTTTTAAAACAAACTATTTTTTTTATTACTTTAAATTCTATGCCCTTAAAAAAAACTTAAACTTGTTTAAACGCCAAGTTTTAATTTAAACAATTCAAACATCTTTAAATTGTTTAAAACTTTGTTTAAAAAAACTTAGTTTGCTTTAAATTTCTAAAATTCAATATACAGTTAAAATCAGACAGGATACAAATCCTGGAACCAAACTACTCGAGACAATCACATGCGACACCGTGAGTCACCCCCGATACATACATGGGACAAGCTTCGAGAAAACAATGAAATAAACCATGGCCAAACTCTTTCTTCCCAAGACAAAAGTAGATGCACCTATTTGAACTCATGCACGTGCTCGCGCCATAGACCGACGCTGGCCAACTCTCCTATCATCTCCCAATCGGCTAGGACTTTACCGTTAGATCAGATCATCCAGTATTGCTAAATTCGCTTGGAATCAAAATCTAGACCCATCGAGCAACCTGGAACCAAAAATCACGATGACAAATCCTCTTGCCGTCGACAAACTATGCCATCAGAATCCAAAATTCTTCGACCACGGCCACGTCTCGAACCACCGAGACCATTCCTCACTAAGCGATTCGATCTAAATCACCATTGAAGCCGCGATCAGCACAATTTCAACGCAGTCACGCACACAACATCGAACCCTACTGAGCCATTTTCTGATCACCGCGACCATCGTTAGCATCTCACACCATTTTTCCTGCATCCCCTGACACCACGACCACCTCCATGCCGAAACTCGACCACCCCTTCAACTCCGATCAACGTCAAACGACCAAGGACCCAAATTCGAACCCTTTTCGAATTCACGTTAAATACAAAATTAAAAATCACAAATTTTATATTAAAATTCATGATTTGATAATACGATTCAGACCATCTAAGTGAATTCGAAATTCATAATACTTGAATTTTCTTCATTTTCGGATGTCCGCTGTATTTTTATATTTTACAGAGTATTATCCAAATACATTCACTTGAAATTAATTTTAAAAACAAGAATAAAATGTTATTAACATCTTCACTTCAGTTATCAATGTCTAATTGTGATTATACAGGGAGATTTGAATTATTGTAGTTGATCTTGCAACATATTATTTACAGAGAACATAAAACATACATATACAGGTATGTATTCAAATTTGTACAGCATAAATCAGATTAAAGATGAAAAATCTAAGCAACAAACATGATTATAACATCATCACACAGATCAACCACTATCAAAAGATTTTATTTTAAAATGTTTACTCACCAAGAATTAGAAGCAGAGAATAGCTCTGTTCAACTGTTTCCAGTAACTTGATTTTTGACAGACATTGTTGAATCTATTTTCTTGTTGTTGATTATTGTTGTAGTAGTTGATTCTCAGTTAAGCTTGAAACCATGTTTGTTAAAGTTGCTGTTGATTCCCATATTGAATTGCATGTTCTTCAGATTGAAATTTTGGATCTGAAGTTGTAAATGGTTTCAAATTTGATTACAGTTTGAATTTTGCTTTTGGTTTCTTTTTTTTAAGAAGAAAGCTAAAGAAGATTTGAGCTGAAGAAAAAAAATAACATACCTTTTTCTTTTTAAACATTAGTTATAAACAAAATTTTCTTTTAAACAAATATTTGCCACTTGTTTCTTGCATAAATCCATGTATTTACAAATGTCCAAACTCGAATTATTATGTATACAATTGTATTCTCATTAATTCCTAAGTTGCCAAGTGTTTTTATATTTGATTATTAAATTAATTTATTATTATTACAAGTGATTTATACCTTAATTACAATATTAACCTAAATACTTATGTCTAATATAAACTATGAAATGTATTTATATCTTTATGTTTAATTTATAATTATTAAAAATCCATTTTCTAAGGATAAGTTTAAAAGAAAGAAAATAGACATTTATATAAATTTTATTTTAAAAGTTTAAACTTAAGTTATTATATCTAACATTGATATTATATATAAAAACTAAATTTATTTTCAAAAACCAATTTAAAAGAAAACAAATTAAATTTTTATAATAATATACTATTTTTAAGCTATTATACTTTTAACAAAACAAACTTTTCTTTAAGTGTTTTGAAAATATAAGATAAATTTTAAATAGCTTTTGAAAAGCATTTTATTAAATCAAATCAAAAGTCTTCCAAATCACCATATATACATATGTATATTATAAATTTGAAAACACATTTTCTGCTTGAGTTTAATCCATTATTTTTCTATTTACAATATATATACAAATATATATATATACACATTATAAATAGACCATTTTAAATATTAGCTCCAAAAATTATTTGAATTTTAAAACAGAACTCCAAATCACAATATATAAAAATATATATTATAATTTGAAAATATTTTTATTAAATTTAAGTTGAAACCAATTTCCTTTTTACAATGTATATATATATACATAACAAAAAGAATATTTTTATTAACTTAGAAAGATTAATTATTATTAATTGTATATATTATTATTTTTGAAAAGAATAAACATTCCAAATTAAATTACTATTATTAAGTTTTGAAAAGATAACATTTGTTAAATTAGATTAAGTATTAGTTTTGAATATATAATAATTGGTTAAATTAGTTTATTAAATCAATATTACATATTTTAAAATAAATTATAAATGGAAATTATTAAATAAGTATTGCCTAAAATTCTGGGACATCACAATGATCGCCTCATCTTTAAGCGCCTATCACATGTAATAAAGTTTGGGCTTGACACATCATCATGACTATCGACTTTCCTATGTCAATCTACTTCCAGCATAATTCCAGTCAGCATGTTAGCCCGACGTAACTCTAATTGATGGCCAACACCTCTATAAAGACCCAAAATTTTGAAGGCTTTATATTTAAATATTGGAATTATTTAAATAATTGAATCGTGGATTTAATGTAATAAAATTGACTTAATAAGATTATTTAAATTCTTTTTAAATAATATATGAAATTATCATTTCGTTGGACAGTCTTGGATTTTGATGAAATTAGTGTTGTTTAATCCGGAATAATGAGTTGTTATAGGCCGATGAGTTTCGTGACGATCGAATGTGATGTATGGTTATGTGAGCTCGATTAATTAAGAGGATTAAAATATAAAATATTTTTTTCCTATATAAGAACCTCAACACTTAAATCCTCTTCATTTTTCCTTCTCAAAATCAGCTGCCACCATTTTCTCCATTCAATTAATTAAATCCAAAGCCACAGGCCACAAAATTCAACGATTTCGGATTTGTTGAAATCATGTAAGTGTGTACTTCGAATCTATGTAAGGTTTGTAGGGTGTGGTGACTGTTAGTGATGTTCGAGTTTATTTGGCCAAACTAAGGTTGAGGCAGGGAGGTGATGAAGGAGGATTTAGGTGAATTGGAGGACTTGGTTGGTTCCTCCTGGCGACAAGCTTCTTCCAACATCAGCCAAATCGAGTGTGCTCATGCCTAACAGATCATGACTTTTCATTTGTCTCATACTGGGGTTGGGGCCATGATTTGACAGGGGATATCGTAGAGGAAATAGATGGCACGGTTGAGCTCGTGGTGGTGTAAGGAGTGTTTTGGCAAAGGTCAGTGGTGCTTTGGTGTGGCAAGGCAAATCATGACCTGGGGATGGTCGAATTAGGGTAACGATCAGAATTTGGAAGAGTTGATCTAGCTTCAGGTAGTTGCATAAGGGAAGTTGCATTTGAGCAGAGCGATGTGATGGCACTATCCCTTCGTCGAACGTTGGACCGGATAGGGAGATTGGGGAAAGGAGCGTGCACGGCTTAGGTGTGTATCAGCTTGCATGTACAGGAAGTGTATTAAGAAGGGTGAAGATGGATTTGGTGGGCAAGTGAAGGGATTAGTGATTAAAGTAAACTAATTAATTAAGTTTTAATCTCAATTTCTTATGAAATCGATAACTTATGCATAGAAGGCCCAATCCAGATGTCATTTTAGCTGTTGCACTCGTAGTTAGATTCTCTACGCCTTGGATTGGTTTAGGCTTGGGTGAGTGTAACGATCCGTTATTTCACAACTTCGAAAGTAATATATTTTATTAATTTTAAATTTAAAAAGGTTTAGAACTTAAGTAAATATTTGTAAATAATGAATAAGGATGGAAAAATTATTTATCGTATACTTAATAATTGAAAAATAAAGATTTTGGATTTTCATCACAAAATGGCCAAAAGTTAAATTTTGTTAAAAATGAATAAATGCTTAAATAAATAGTTTTAAATATTTATTTGAAAGGTAAAATTATATTAAAATCACTTAATAATGATAATAGAAGTATGATAAAGGTTTGGAAAATACACCTATGATCGTTTTACAAAAATATTTTAACTTTGTTACATTTTGTCAAGTGCAACGTCATATTTCAATAAATTGATATTAGCACTAATGATATCGGGTTTTAACCAAAGTAGACTTGTTTTTATTTATTAAATGTAATAGGAAGTTCATTTTCTAAGTTTGTTTACATAAATGAATGGTTAAACGGAAACATTAAATTTTAACTGTAAAATATATCAATAAAAACATTGTTTTTGACTAAAATAAGTTGTCGCTACATTGTTGCAACATGATATGTTGCCTAATACGCATATATACATATGTACACATTTACAATGTATATATACATATACATTTGCCATATAAAACAAGAATTCATTTTGATTTAAATTAAGTTTAATAAAAACATGATTCGACAATTTTAAATTTAAATAAACTTTACAAACATCATCATATCATTTATATCATATCTCCTTAATGGATGTTATGTGTTTACATGGACACTATGCAAATTTGTATCTTTAAATATTAGTAAGTAATAAAATAGTGGCATCTCTTATTACTAAACATATACACTTCTTATAACATCATTCCTAACATTAAATGCACATCCTAATATGTTAACAAGTGTTATGCAATTCAAATCAAGAAAAAAGTCTTCTTTTTAAAATACAAAATTTAAGAGAAAAAAGTAGTCATTCTATAAATACACATCACATTAATGTGCTATCATACCCTTCTGTAAATACATCTACTTAAGGGTTTAATCAACGGAAATAAAATACAAAAGTAGAGAAGGCTAAAATGGTCATTAGCCAAGGAAGCTTCATGTATAAATAGAGGTCACAACCTTCACTTCCTCACAACAATTCACTTCCCATTTATACCATTTTTTTCACTTCCTTAAAGCTCTTCTCCTTTATTATCTTCCTCCACCTCCAACAACCCTCCATCCAAACCCACATCTGAACCCTACCATTACACACACCCCCCTACACGGTCAAGTACCCTTCCACCAACCCATACCCACCCCCTAGCCTCACACCCGAGACGTACCCTCCTCCCTAGGCCACACACCTCCCTAATAGAGCATACACCCCCCCTCAAAGCTCACACACACAAAAAAAGAAGGGAAATAAACAAAGGCAATAGTTCGTGACATTTGTAGAGGAGCACGCTAGTTCAAAGAAAAGTTTGATGGAGTGGAAATAAAGGCGAGAACCGCTTTTTAAATCATGTTTTTTATGTTATAATAATCATGATTATCCCATTTATACGTTATGTTAATTGCCACCATTGATAATATGGACATTTGGCTGAAATGAATGTTTGAACACGTTGGTTGGATAGTTGAGTTGTGATATATACTTAATAAATGTTAATCACTATGCTATGGAAATGGATGTTATGTTATTTGTGAATATTGAAAGTGATTATGCCCATTTGTGATTAAGTAATCCCCTTTGTTATAAGTGACCGATTTTATAAATATGGTATACGTTGGAATTATTAAGCCTATATTTGAATAGTGAAATTGAAATCAAAAATTAAAATTGAAATTGGTTTTGAATTGAAATTGGTTTTGAAATTGAAATCGAAATTAAAGTCGAAATCGAAATTAGATTTGAAATTGGGTTTGAAATTGATTTTAATTTAAGGTTAAAATTGATTTTAATTTAAGATTCATAAGCAGCCACATAATATATTCACCAAATTAAATAATATTCATACGACCTTGGTTGAATGACAGAAATTTGTCTAGAATGAGTTTTGGCCAATTTACTTCAACTTCTCCCTAAATAGTATATAATGCTTTATAGTTGTTTGGATAGACAAGCTCATACGAGCCAGTACGAGGTAGAATTGTGTGCGTTAAAGCTATATGCATTATTCTGGCAGTAGGTCGTAATGCAATAGACTTAAGCCGGTCATGTCATCTTCTAGGAATCGATGACTTACTTCATCTCTCTCGCCTACGACAACATTTAATTCTTGTAACTCAACACCTCTTGTCGGAGTATGAAGAATATGAACGATTCTATCTAAAGAGAGAAACACTTGTTGCCCACATACCAAACTCCAAATGCAATTGTCACGATTGCGTGGGTTTTGATGGCCTAAATTCAAGTTCGCATAGAAAAGTTTAACCAAGGTATGATTTATATTGACATTGTTTTGATTATGATCTAGAAGTGATTCTAGATGGCTTCATCTTGTTAATTCTTGAATCCTATACGACGTAAAATCAGGAAAGACAACAAAAGAACCTTTAAAGAATCGAGCTTCTTTCATCTTATTCCATCGTTGAACTGCAGTTGCATCGTATAGCCATTGAGCGATTTGTGAATCAATTGGCTCGGAGGAAGAAGAACCATGCCTAGATCTCTTTGTTTGACGAGGGGCCATTTGAATTTATCAAAGAATTGTATAAATTTGGAAAAATTTGGGAACTTGGGTTTTGGAATTCTGTAAAATGGAGATAAAAGTAAAAAGTAAAAGAGGAAGTAGAGGGTTTTAGAGTTAAGAAATAGGTAAAAAGGTGTAAAGGTACGTTTCAGATGTGAATTCAGTCGACTGAACGATTGTGGTCAGTCGACTGAACCACTATCCCAAGAGTTCTATTCCGGAATTAGTCGACTGGTGTAGTCAACTGAATAAAAAATATGCTCTCTGTTTTGTCATTCAGTCGACTGGTTGCATTCGATCAGTCGATTGAATAGTGTATGAGAACATACAGTATGCAGTTTCAGTCAACTGATCGAATTTTTTCAATCGACCGAATGAGTCTTTCAACATATTCAGTCATATTTGGACATAAACAAGTAATATATTATATATATATAAACAAAATGCATACAATATAAGATTAAAGAACAATTGTAAAAAATAGATAAAAAACGAAATTATTTGGACGAGCAAGTTGATGGAGACTTGGAGTTTGTCGGTTCATCCTTTGTCTTCTCTACACATGGTTGTAGTGGTGACCAACAGTTTCCACGTTCCCATGAATTTGGAGAGACAGGCGTAGATTGAGGTGACCTATCCCATGGATTCCGAATTGACGATAGTGTAGGTTGATGAGCCAAAGAGGAAGATGAACCGCAGAACTTCCATCCAATCTGCTAAAGAAAACTCAGACGTCTAGAATTCATTTTCTGTTCATAATACATTTCGCGCTGAAGCGCTATTGATTCCCTCAAGTAATAATGAAGATCATCAATTTTTTGTTTGGTTTGAGGAGAACCAAAAAACAAGAACCGTCTAGCTTTCTTTTTCTTGGGTGTTTAACCCGTTCGATAATTTGATGGTCTTGCAGGTTCATGGGTAGGAGTAGATATAGATAGATTTGACGATGCAGATGATTAATTTTAAAAGCTGATAGATGAGTAGGATGATCTATCTGATGAATTATGAGGTGAAGACATTTTGATTTTGAAAGAAAGTTTTTAGAAGTTTATGTAGTGGAGAAAGTAACAAATGTGTTTGAGACATAAATTTCTTTTGATGGAGTAAGGAGAGCTGAGAACTGAATTATATATGAGGCAATGCAGTTAGAAAATAATGGTTGAATGTGCAGATTGAAAAATTGAGGAAGAGAATGAACCAAAAAGTTTGTGGCTGAAATTTTGTCTTTAAAAAATAGAAAATATAAAGAAACAGATGTATAAGGTGTAGATGTGAAATATTGAATGGCCAGGTGGTAAAGGCATAGACTTATCAAACTTGAGGTGCAGAGTTCGAGTACCAAAATTTTATTTTATTTTATTTTAAACTAATTAGTAAGCTTTATAATTCTGTTAAAGAAATTATACCTAGTTCTCTTCTTAACCTTATAAAACAATTTTCATTGAGAGGTTTAGTGGAAATATCAGTTAATTGATTTTCAGAATTTACAAATTCTAAATTTATTATATCCTTTTCAATATTATCATGAAGAAAATGATGACGAATGTCAATATGTTTAGTTCGTGAGTAATTGACAGGATTTTTAGATAAATTTATTGCACTAGTGTTATCATGATATATTATAGACTTATTTAATTTTATATCAAAATCTTGTAATGTTTGTTGCATGTAGATTACTTGAGCACATGCTAAAGCTACAGATATATACTCTGCTTCACATGTCGATAGTGAAACGAAATTTTGTTTCTTATTAAACTAAGATACTAAGGATTGTCCAATGAAATGACAAGTTCCACTTGTACTTCTTCTATCTGTCCGACTTCCTCCAAAATCAGCATCACTATATGATACTAATTCAAAAGGACATTCTTTTGGATAAAATAATCCTAAATCTTTGGTTTTATTAAGATAACGAATTATACGTTTAACTGCTCGCATATGTGATTCTTTAGGATTTGCTTGAAATCGAGCACATAAACAAACACTCGTCATGATGTCAGGTCGACTAGCAATTAAGTAAAGTAGTGATCCAATCATAGTACGATATAGTTTTTGGTCAACATTCTTGCCATTTTCATCTTTTTCAAGATGTATAGTTGTACTCATAGGAGTTGGTTTGGCAGACGTGTTTTCCGTAACGAATCATTTAATTAGGTTATTACAATACTTTTCTTGATTAAGAAAAATTCCATTTTGCATTTGTTTGATTTGTAATCCGAGAAAATATGATAGTTCTCTCATATGTGACATTTCAAATTCATTTGTCATGATAGTCGAAAATTCCTGACATAATTTTTCATTTGTTGAACCAAAAATAATATCATCAACATATATTTGAATAATTAAAATATCTTGTTTAGTTTTCTTAGTAAATAATGTTTGATCAACTTTCCCAATCTCAAAACCAGATTCCAATAAATCGCTTTTAAGTCGGTCATACCAAGCACGAGGTGCTTGTTTTAAACCATATAAAGCTTTCTTAAGTTTATAAACATGATCTGAAAATTTCTCATGAGTAAACAGAGGAGGTTGTTCAACATAAACATTTTCTTTTATAAAACAATTTAAAAAAGCACTTTTAACATCCATTTGATATAATTTAAAGTTATGAAAACATGCAAAAGCCAGTAGAATACGTATAGCTTCTAGTCTTGCAATTGGAGCAAACGTTTCTTCATAGTCTATTCCCTCTTCTTGATTATAACCTTGTGCTACTAATCTAGCTTTATTTCTAGTAATGTTACCTTGTTCATCAGCTTTTTTTTTGAAAACTCATTTTGTACGGATGACCGATTGATCACTTGGTCTAGGAACTAATTCCCACACTTCGTTTCTTTCAAATTGATTTAGCTCTTCCTGCATAGCTATAATCCAATAATCATCAGTTGAGGCTTCCTTAATATTTTTATGTTCTATATTAGAGAGAAAAGTTATATGGCCCATTTGGTTTAATTGATGTCTTGTTCTTACATTTGAAATTACTTCTCCACTTATATTTTGAACAGGGTGATCTCTAAGAGTTCTCAAAGAAGATCTTACTATATTATCATTATTAATAGTATTTACATTTTCTAAAGAAACATCAGAATTATTATTTTGAAGAATAATATCATCATCTTCTGAATTATTTGTCAGAATTATATTTGTATTATTTTCCAAATTTGTAAATTTAGAAGAAGTTTTTACATTTTTATCGAATGAAACATGAAGTGCTTCTTCGATTATTTTAGTTCTTGTATTAAAAACTCGATAAGCCTTGCTTCTTTCCGAATATCCTATGAATATACCTTCATCGGATTTCGGATCAAATTTTCCAAGCTGATCTTTAGTGTTAATTATGAAACATTTTGAACCAAAAACTTTAAAATATGAAATATTTGGTTTTCTACTATTTAAAAGTTCATAAGGAGTATGTTTTGTTAATGGTCGAATAGAAACACGATTCAAAACATAGCAAGCAGTTGCAACAGCTTCTGCCCAGAAATGCTTAGGTAAAGTGCTTCCATTTAATAAATTTCGTGCACATTCTTGTAATGTTCTGTTTTTCCTTTCTACAACTCCATTTTGTTGTGGTGTTCTAGCAAAGGAGAAATTATGATTAATTCCTTTCTTGTTACCAAAATGTTTGAAAGCTTCATTTTCAAATTCACCTCCATGATCACTTCTAATGTTTTTAACTTTAAAATTCTTTATATTTTAAGTCTTTTCAAAAAAAAAAAATTTCAAAAGTATCACTTTTATTTTCATAAAAATGGCCCATGTATATCTTGAAAAATCATCTACAATAACAAACACATATCTATTGTGATTAATAGATTGAACTTGAGTAGGTCTGAAAAGTTCCATATGTAATAATTCAAGTGGTTGTGTTGCAAATATGATTTTCTTAGATTTAAAAGAAAATTTTGTTAATTTTCCTAACTAACATGCATCACAGATATTACCAATTTTGAATCTCATATCAGGTAGTCCTTTAATTTAATGACCCGTAATTTTCGACAATTTAAATTGGTTAAATGAATGAGATTTTGTAATTAAATTTAGTAGTAATATTGAAATGAACACTAAAATAAAATATATGAATGGTAATTAAAACCTATTTATTAGTAAATTGAATAAAATTTCAATAAATGAAATAGCGTAAGTATTATATCTGAATATAAATTGAATATGAAGAGTATAGGGTAGGCATTGAATTAGTTAATGTAAGAACACGTTGTTACAGTAATTGGTTGTAAATTTAAGAAACGTGTTAATGCAAGGTAATAATTAATGACTTGAATGAAATTCTAATTCAATAAAATAATTTACATGTTATGATTTGATTTTTTATGGAAATTTAAGATAAGTATTAACAGTTGAAATGAAATTACGAAAAATTGAAGTAATGTAAATTGTTATACTAGGCTAAGATTTGAATATAAGAATACAAAGGTATATAGTGAATTAATTTAATGAATTAATATATGATATTTATTTAGGGTATTGAATAAATTTGGTAATCCTATTGCAATTAATGGTAATAATGTTGATATAAGCTAATAAATTTAAATTTCAATGCAATACCCATTAATGGATGAAATGAAATGGGATTTATGTAAATGTATACTAGGTTTTACATCAAATGGAAGTTATTTGTAATAAGTGGATGTAAATATTGAATCAATTTATGAAATAAATCTAAAGGTTATGTTTGGTTAGAACATAGGCGAATGAAAATAAATGCCAACATTGATTTTAAGTAATAAAGGCTTATTTATGTGACTAAGAGTAACGACAATGTTTATTTAGGTTACCTATTTATTGAGATGGTAAATTGGAATTGGGGATAAACTGAAAAAAATGTAATTAAATGTTACATTTGTTTGAAATGTAATACAATGGTTAGGAGTTGTTAGAATGGTCATATTAAAGTATTGAATGGGGAAACCAAGGTGACTAAGTTTATATGGTAGTATTGAACTTAATAAAAGATTTGAATTAAATGAATCAATTGATATATGTTTTATTCTTTAGCATGTGCATAAAATTTGGAAAGCAAATAACAATCAAAGGAAATTAGGTAGTACATTATTTGGAAATTTAATAAATACATTAAGGAAATGTAATATAATTCACTGTAATTATACCTAAAATGTCAATTTATTGAATAGCAAGATATTAAATCAATAAACGGATTTATTGAGATGTCAATTTATAAATTAATAGTATTTAATGTGGAATCAAGTACAATTAATTGACTTAATTTGTGTAGTTAGGGTAGTTTTGGATTTTTCATTGAAGTTTGTTAATTCTATAAGATGCAATCAATGTTAATTTTATTTATAATATGACGATTGGGTGATTTAAGAAGTGAAAAACCAAGATTTATTAATTTATTTGAAATCTGAGATTCAATTAGTGGATTAATTGCAAATAAGTGAAATTTAATATTAAACTATTACGTTAATGGAAAGTAAGAGGAAATTTGAGAATATTAATGCAATAGCTACAAACCAATGTGAATTGCATACTTTGGATAATAATAGATGGAATAATAGGATGAAAAGTGAATTTAATAGAATTTATTTGAAATTTTATTTATAATTTTGAATTTAATGAAATTGAGGATTTATATTGAAATCTCTAAATTAATCTCCTCTAAATTGACAATTAAATTTGTTTAAATCGTTATAAATGATTAAGAAGTTAAAAATGTTGAAAAATTTGTCAATTATCGAAATAAAATTTGAAAATTTGATTTAATTAATTAATAATTTTATTTATTTAATTAATATAAACATAGCCATTTTGGCCACTGACTTGGATTTCGACGAAACTAGTTTCATCGGATCCGTAACGGTGAATTGTTGTAGGATTTCAAGTTTCGTATCGATCGGACTTGTCATTTGATCGTACGGACTCAAAACGCCTTGAAATTTATGAAATTGAAATCAATTTGAAAAATATCGATTTTAGCATAACTTCTTCATATGATGCAATTTGGACTTGAAACCTTTTCCATTGATTTTAAAATATTTGAAAACATATTTGATATATGGGTTGACCCAATTTCATTCCGGAGTTAGAACGGGCTTTTTGGGCCAATTATCGTTTGGCACGTTTATAATTCGGATCCATCTGTCTATTCCAGCGTTATCTATAAATACCCTGCTAAACCCTAGCCTACGCCTATTCTCATCTGTCTGGATGTAAAATTTCATCAGCTCCTCCTCTTCCTCAATGGATGCAAACCCTAGATCCAATTGCAAATTCAAAAATCTAATGAAAATCCAAACTCCTCAGAAAAATTCCAAAAAAAATATATTGAAGCTCTCAATGAGCATAATCTCCTAGTGGAATTCCTTTTTCAATTCGAGTTATCGTTTGCTCAGAAAGTGATCGTTTATTCTCGGTCGTTCGTTGACCATCGATCAATTTTGCCTGATCGAAAAATCAAAGTTGCTGGGTTGTGGAGATTCGAGAGAGGAGTTCATCGGTGCAATTTATTGGGGAAGTTAACGGCTAGATCCGCAAATTTAATTGGATTAGGGTTTCATGAAGGGGCGGCGGCTGTGCATTTTGGGGGAGAAGTTCGGCGATGGATCGAGTGTCGCGTGGCGTGGGGGAGGCCGGGGAGGCGGCGCGACGGTGTTTGGGTGTGTGCGACGTGACGCGCGACGGCAGTAGGCGCGAAATGGAAGGGTACGGCGGTGCTTGCGAACGAGATGCGTATCGGCATGGGAATATTTTCACGTGGAAGAATTGCGTGTTTGTCTGTTAGTAGGGTGACGTGTCCAAGAGAGTAAGCTGTGGTTAGTTTAATTTAATTTTAATTTTAATTTCAAGTGTTAAAATCTTAATAACTTTCACATACGAACTCCGTTTTACGCGAAATTTTCCTTGTTAGGATCATAATGGGATTCCAGACTTTTTGACGTTGGTTTGGACAAATTCGGAGACTGTTGGAATTTTGGGTTTAAATTGAATTTAAATTAAATTTAAATTCAAAAGGTGAGTGTTTTAACTCACTCACAATTTCTAAAATTTCTTATGTTTGTTAAATTGATTTATGATGTGTTTAAAAATTTATTTATAGCTGTTTGGCATATATTTCATGATTATCTCAGTTAAATTGCATTCATTTAATTTACTTGTTATTAAATTCATTATTGCATATTAACTGTAAGTTAAATTATTATTCATTTTTATAGAAACTGCTAGTTAAACAGTTATAATTTTTTTTGAATATAAACTGATAGTTGATACCTGTTATTATCACCTGTTATATATTGATGTATTGTTTGAATTTGGATGATGATTGTGATAAATGGTTGATGGTTGATATTGGGTGAATGGTTGCTGTACTTATATTGTTATAAACTGCAAGTTATTATGCATTTTCATCTCATTCGGGATTGCGGTTTGAAATGATATATAACCATAATTTTTATTTTTTTAAATTATGTATTGAAATGATAAATATCCGTATCACTTTACCATAGGATAGAAAATTTTATATAGACACCGCGGTATCTATATAAAAATATTTTGAAATGATTTCTATGGTTTTGTAAAGGAATATAAGGGTTATATAAATATTGATTTTGATGTTATATAAACGTCAAATGTATATTTTGATTCTAGCTATATATAAATATGCTTTGAAATATAAAATAAGCCCAATATTAAAGTTTGATTATTTTATATAATATGGTTAAATGAATATTGATTTTTGAGATTATATAAATATTACTTTAATATATATAGTTAAATTCATGTCTTTGACTATGTATGAATTTGGTGAATAACAAATAGTTGAATAATGGAGTCGGTTTTTATTTAATAAATAGGGTTAAGTGACAAAAATCATACTTTAATATAAAAGTTATGAAGATTTAAAATAAATTAAGATTTGAAGGTAAATTGGAGATTTATTTGAAATTTAGAGGTATTTAAGAATTTAACTCCATAAGTTGATGTAAATGTATTAAGCTTGAAATTCTAAAAGATATGATATTTATAACTAGGTTTTTCCAAGATTGAATTAAATGCATATTTCTAAGATAAATAAATTGAAGGAAATATTTAGTTATTGGAAATTGAGTTTATTTAAATGATTATGAATTTATTGTGCAAATATTTCGAAACTAAAAAAAATAGAACATTGAAAGTTTGAAATACATGGAAATTTAAATGGTTTATGCGGGAATTCAAATCTGTATGTGGAATTGATTGGAGAAATTTAAAAACTAATTTGCTTTATAAAGTAATTTATATTTAAACCATTTAAGTACTGAAATTTTGTTTCGAAGCTATGGGTTTAAGGTATATTTTTTTTGAAAGTACTATGATTTTGAAAAGGATATATGTGAAATAAATGATATCATATTGATTTGGTTTAAAAGGGAAATGATATCGAAATTATATGGATTTGAAACGAATATTTTATTCTGGTTTAAAGTACAAACTATTTTCAAAAGACCGCGGTGTTATAATAATGTTTGGTTGTTGAAGAGACCGGGATCGGAAGTTGTCATACTCTCTGCCAACTCCGAAAACCATTTTAACAACCGTGTACGCGGTGGAGATTCCAGAATGAAGTAGGATGGTGGCGGCGTTTCCTTTGAGGTAAATACGTGGACCCAACTCCCGTGAATTGGCATAAGGTGGCTAAAACAGGAGCGATTCTCGGGCCAATTGAGGTAGCACCTTTGATCGGACACATCCCTATGATTTTATACTTTGACTTTTGGATTGATTCGATGGCCACTTTTGATTTTCTTTTTGGGGTGTGGCTCGAGGTGGGCGGTAGCTGCGGCTACGCGTTACCACCAGCCCGGATGCGTAATTGGTATATCTACCCTGGCATTGCCTAGTTGTGCCATGTCACCTACCCTATCGCGCCTTGTACGAGTTTGGTTTTCTCCCGTAGCCCGTGGAGTATTTAGGGTAGTCTACCGATCTGGAGATGCGCTGATACTGGATGGACTACTGGGACAATTATTGTGTTAAGGGGGAGATTGGGTAACTCCTTAACGCTATTTAAAATTATGTTTATTTTACAATTAGACACTATTATAATAGCGAAATATACTACATAGTAAATAATTTAACGGATCCTTAGGAGATGTAAATCCCGAGCATCTCTTGAGTTACTGCACTCATATTTATTTCTGTTGATTTAACTCACATAAGATCTTTTAGTTTTGACTCGAGTATTTTGTTTTTCAATTCGCTCGGGTCAGTCCAAGCATTTCAGGATCGAACACTTTATTTCTGGAGGACGAAGACGAAGATTTCATCATCATTACTATTATATATTATATGGTTCCACTGCACTGTATTCTGGTGCATTGATATTTATTGGTAGTAAACTCTGATATTTATTGTATAAAGAAGAATCAAATATTTGTAAACAGTTTTATGAACTGTATATTTTATTATTATATTTTATCCCTCCGCGGTGAGATTGTGTTTGTTTTATTTCTTTCTTGTTTTTCTTATTTACCCCATAACAATCCGCCCTTTTGTATGTTTTAAGTCTGGCATGTGTGCTTTATCGTCGATCTAAAGCGTGCAAAAAGGCGGGACCATTACATTTAACAAGTTTATTTTTAGCTAATTTATTAATAGTATTGATGTTTATGTGACAAAATCTTTTGTGCCATAGCCAAAAATCATTTTCTGTAGCTACTAAACACATATTTTTGTTGTAATTTATATTCATATTTAAAATATAGATATTTTTATCTCTTATACCTTCAAAAATTAAAATTTGATTTTTATCAGAAATATTACATTTATTTCTGAAAAAGATATATTAAAACATTTATCACATAAATGACTTATACTCAATAAATTATGTTTTAAGTTTTTAACTAATAGAACATCAGTAATGAGAGGTGAGTTAGAGATACCATTATTGCTCACATCGCCTTTGCCGATGACATAACTTTTCGAATTATCTCCAAAAGTGACTGATCCTCCATTTGAGTAGACTATGTTTGTTAACATGTCTTTATCACCAGTCACGTGTTTCGAGCAACCACTGTCTAGAATCCATTTTCTTCTCTTTTTAAGTGGTACCTGCAAAAAATAAAGATTAAGATGGTACCCACTTTTCTTTTTAGGGTCCTAAGAGTTAGGTCATAGGAAACCAAACCCAAGAAGGTTTAGAATTCCCTTTAAAAATATAATTCTTATTTTTATGAACAGTTTCCAATAATGTTTTGATATGTTTATTCCCGATCAAGTTATTATTTGTTTTAGCAATACATATTTTAATAGTTTTAACATTTTTAGAAACTGTTTTCTTTAAATCTTGCTTAATTTTGTTTTTAAACTTTGCAAATTTCCTTGGTTTTTCAATTTTCTTATATCCAAACCCATTTTATTTGAAGTTGACTGAGAATTTTCTATTATTTTAGAAAGATTTTCTCGTCCTTTATTAAAATTGAAAATATTTTTATTAATATCTTCTAGCTTGATTTTAAGACTAGAGTTTTCTAATTCTAAACTTTAGTGCTAGATTTTAAATCATTTACTTCAACTGATAAAATATCATTTTTATTCTTCTAAATTTCTAATTCCTGAGTTATCATAGAAAGTTGAGAGGCCAAATTAGAATTAGATTCTTGAGATTTTTCAAGTTCTTCTTCGAGAATTTTCTTTTCATCTCTAAGCATACTAATTTCTAATTCAGATCTATTTAGTTTTCCTTGTAACTCCTTATTATGTTTCTTAGTCTGTTTTACAAAATCTACCAGTTCAGAATCAAGTTCAACTAAATCTTCAAAACTTAGTTCACTTGCATCATCATTTGTAGCCATGAAGCATACATTTACTTACTCTGTGTCACTACCACTGTCGCTTTCTGATGATGAAGAATATGAATCATTCCATGTTATAGAAAATGCTTTCTTCTTGAAATTGTTCTTCTTGAATTTGATTTTCTGTTTTTCTGGACAATCTTTCTTCATATGACACTTCTTATGACGTTCATAACATTCCATGACAGATGATGATGGTTTATTGCTATGATTGTTGCTAAAATTATTTTTGTAACTCTTGCCCTTGTTATTCCTTTTGAATTTCAAAAACTTTTTGAAATTCTTAGCAATAAATGCCATATCCTCTTCATCTGAGTCAGAGCCATCTTGTTCTGCTTAAAATGCTAGATTCTTCTTATCTTGTGCTTGAACTTTCTTTGCCTGCAAATTTACTTCATATGACATTAGATTTCCTATTAACTCGTCTGGTTTCATAGTTGAAAGATCGTTTGCTTCTTCAATAGCTAGGACCTTTCTTTCCCATTCATCCATTAAAGAGTTTAGGATTTTTGATACTATATCAAAATCAGAAAAAATTTCTCCTAGTGCCAATAGTGAATGATATATATATATATATATATATATATATCTTGAATCTAGAATACATGTCATTTATATTTTCATTTGATTTCATTTTGAAATTTTGAAACTGATTTTTCAACATTGAAATTTGGCTTTGTTTGGCTTTGTTAGTTCCTTCATGAGTTACTTTTAGAGTTCTCCATATCTCATAAGCATTTGTGCACATACTAACTCTATTATACTCATTTCTATCTAATGCACAAAATAGCATATTCATTGCTTTTGAATTTGTAGTAGCATCAGTTTTCTGTGCAGCAGTCCAAGTTGAAAAATCTTCTGTTGGAGTAGTGCATTCATTTTGAGTAATTTTCCAAGTTTCAAAACCATTAGATTGCATATATATTCTCATTCTAGTTGACCAGTAATTATAATTCATGTCATTGAATAGTGGAGGTAGTTCAGTAGATTGATCTTCAATAAAACTAGTGTTAGTGACAGTGCTTGTGATATTGTTATTTTCCATATTAACTAATAACAAATTATCAAATAACTTTGTTATGGTTATAGGATGACCTTACTCTGATACCAAATTAAAGTGGCTACTGTGTGGCTAGCTATCACTTAGGATCGTGTAATATGGAATATTATTAAATCTAAATGCGGAAATAGATGATAATAGCAAAGTAAATAAAATGGGCACATCATGAATTTTTATACTGGTTTGAACTTTCCATTCTACGTCCAGTCCCAGACTTCCCTCTGGAATTTCTCATAATAAGCCTCTCTTAACCTGGAGGAATAGGTATACAACACCTGAACAACTGAACATGATTTTTCCGCCTCTAACAACCGAAAGACGACTTTACCCGCCTGAACAACCGAACAGGATTTCAACAGTTTCAATAGAATTGCATTGACACTATGTTTTATTAATAATACTAATTAGTCTTTGATAGTACAACCTTCCTATAATCTTTCCTCAAGTATACATGTGTGTATAAAGATTTAGAATGGAAAATATTGCTTTGAATCAAAGAATAAGTTAATTGATTCAAAGATTCAAGCAATATATGAAAGTTGTGATCGCTTTTTAGAATACAGAGATAGTAGAAAGTAAGATCAGAAAGTAATCAATTTTTTTTATCTGTGAAGTGGATTTTGTGTGTTTATATAATAGTTAAAGGGGTACAACCGTTCATGAAGAGTTCTGATCAATAGAAGCATCCATACCTCTTCATATTAGAACGTGACTCTTGGCAAAAGAAAGTGTCCATTCAGAAAAAATAGCTATTGGAAGAAGTCAGTCGACTGACCCAAAATGATCGTTCAACTGAATATTCAAAGTTTTTAAAAACAGAGCATTTTTATGCACCTGTACAGGTTCAATCGACTAGGCATATACGGTCAGTCGACTGACCTGACAGTCAAAGCACAATTTTCATATATTTTAAAAAGTTTAAAGTTTTAAAACAACTTAACTACTTGAAGATAGATTTTAACATTTCTAAGACTAAAAAACTTCAATAAATCAACATACTATACGCAGTTTTGTTGCCTTGTCTCCTTTTGTAGTTTGAACAGCATAATTCCTTTTCTTTTTGTCGCTTATCCATATAGTATAATTCATTGCTTTGTCATGAATCAAAAATATGCGATTCAACATATACAACTTTTCTTTTTAAACCCAAACTATCTTATACTTATTTTTCAACTATTTTGAAATTTTATTTCCATTTTACAACAATTTTTCATCTGTTTTACAAACTAATTACTATTTTATAACTATTTTGCAACTATTTAACTATTTTATAATTACTTAAATATTCTTCAGCTATTTTACAACTAATAGCTATTTTACAACTACTTATATATTTTATACTTTTCAAGCTATTTTCTAAATTCAAGTTGGCCAGAGTGCAAATTGTTTATAATTGAAGTGATAACCCAAATGGAAATTGAAGCAATTGTGAATAAGTGAATAGAATAAAAATGAAGATAAATACGTAGGATGTACATATATTATTCTATTCGCATAACGATTTGATCCAGATTCGAGCATAGAATTTCGAGATAGTATATCGATCCGAGTTGGGATTTTTCACTCGATTTTCGACGGCGAATCCTGGATATGGATTTTCGATTGGGTTTGGATTCTCTATCATATTTATGGCTATGCAAGGAGAATGACGTTTCTGATCAAGAAAATCAGATCTGAGTACGCACTAGGAAGTCGGGTGGACAATACTAGTTCGGAAGTTAAATTGTGTGATCGAGTGAGCGATCAGATTTGACATCGCGTACGGATGATATATGTATATCGTACGTGCTAGAATGAAATTAATATTGGAAATTTTGAAATAAGCAAAAATGATTTTGAAATGAAAAGTATATTTTGAAAAATATATTATGAATAAAAGTGGAAGTTTGGATATCACTATAGTTGAAATTCATTTTATAAGAAGGTAGGAATGTGGCAAGTAAATTTATAAAAGAATTCAAACTTGAATATTTTATTTGGCATAATAAAATTTATATATATATATATATATATGTATGTATGGTAACTACCCTTGTGAATTTTTAACTAGAAGATGTGGTCTTTGAAATTATTTGAAGTATGAAAGGAATTTAGTATGAAGTGACCCAAAGATTTTTCAAGATTTTATATATCAATTTATACAAATGAATTTATGAGAATTATTTTGGGAAAAGGGTTTTGTGACCTATGGATTTTGGAAGGCTTTTGATTTTTGGAAAAAAATCAATTTTGGGAATTTGCAAAGCCAAGTTTGGAACTATCGATTTGAGATATCGATTTTGTGTAAAGGACATTTTTATGTGAATCATAAAGAGTATGATTTGAAAGATACTATATATGTATATCATAAAATGTTTTGAGATTGACTTTAGGAAAAAAAATGCTCCCATGAAATGAACTTCTTAGGAGATCCATGGGGTGGTTCTGCCTTGAGCCCTAAGGGGGGTTCTAAATTGGATATTGGGAGGAAGTCCGGACAAAATGAAGTTCCTGAGGATTTTGTGTGGGTAGCAAAAGTCGAGGGCGCTGATGCCTACAGAGATATTTGGGTTATGCTGTGACGACAGTGAAACTCGATGTCACTACGATCTACTACGGACCACAGCGCAAGTCGTGTGGCAGTGAGTGCCAACGGTCTATGTTTGATTTCACTGGAAGGGCGACGTAACATCGGTAGACTACGATCTATGAAGACATAGCGAAAGTCGTGTGGTAGTGAGTGCCTACGGGCTACATTGGGACTCGACTGATGTAGTCTGCCATTTGTCTGGGGAAGTTTCATTTGGCAGCGAAATTCAAGGGTGCTGATGCCTATAGTTAAATGGGTTTTTGCCGTGATGGTGACGTAAAACCTGGGTGTAGCTGCGATCTGTGGCAGGTTCCATGGTATAATCGAGGGGGTCAGGGTGCCTACTGTTTTCTATGGTTTTGCCGGGATGGCAACGTAACCATCGGGCTAATTGCAACCATGGAGGGGGTGATGATTTCCAAAGCATTCTCACCAAAGATGTTTTCTATATTTTCAAAAATGTTTTCTATATTTTCAAGTTCCAAGTATTTTCACTGGGTGTTGAAAACGGGTCTGCTAAGTACTTATAGATTTTCAATCGTACGCCTTATCATGTATGACCGAATTTCTGTGAGAACAAGGATGGACTTGTTGAGATATCGAGTTATAAAAAGTATTTTTATAAAAGTTATTTTGGCAATAGTATGTAGATTTTAAAGTATTGTAAAAAATTTAAATAAAAAGAGTTAAAAATGTTCAAAGGATAACTTAGCTGATAAATAACAGTATAATTGGATGAAAAGTTCTAAAGGGGGAAGGAATGTGATAACCCGGATTTTTGGACATCTGTTAATTGGATAATTAACTGATTTTAACTATTGAAACACTGATTTATAAGTTGAATAAATAATTCTGACAATAAAACTATATATCTGGATAAATATAAATTTGATAATCTCCTGATATAATTATTTAAATTGGCAGAATTTATCTTTTTAAAAACAAACAAAAAAATTGTGTTTATTTATGTGTATATATATATATATAAAAAGATTCGTAAATAGAATTTGGATTTGAAATTAAAAAATAAATATTTAAAAATTAATTGGATTTAAAAACTCTATAGATAAATATTTATTAATATTAGATATAATCGTTTTAGTTGAAAAAGATTTAATAAAAAGTTTAAATACTTTTTCTTTTAAATTTATACATGATATGAATATAGTTAATATAAATAGAAAATGAATTAATTGAAAATATAATACAAAAATTATGTAAAACATATTAAATAAATTTAATAACATGAGATAAGACATGTGTAACATTGATAACACATGTATTTAACAAGCGTAAACCATATAATAAGGAATTAAACAAGTGTAGCCTAATTGTGACATGAAAATACAAGTGTCCATTTTTAGTTTCTTTATTTTTATTTAATAAAAATAAGAACAATGTTATATATATATATATATCCATACTTCTCCTCTTCTCATTTTCTTAGAATTCAAAACTAAAACCTAACAACTAAAACTCAGACCAGAAATAAAAGAAATATTATACAAACTAAATCACACAACTGCTTCAACCTGAAGCTTAAATCAAAATCAAAACTGATGAAATCAAAAGCAAACATAAGCTCAAAACCTGAAGCAGTAGATTCAAGTTCAGTTGCAAATCAAAAGCATGCAAGTTCAATTCAGTTTTATCAAGTCTCAGTTTTTAAATTCAAGTAGTAGTTTAAAGATCAAAAGCACTTCCAGGTTTCTCAAAAGCCCTGGCTTCTCTGTTTCCTTAAACATGTGAGTAAACTATCCTTAAACATCTCAAATCTATCTGTATCTTGATCTGTATGTAATGATAATTGAAGTTTGGATGTAGAAATTTGCTTACATGTATATGTATACATGAAAATGATGTATGCATTTCTAGAAACAAGAACATTTGCTCTGTTCTAGGTTTACGGTGCTTAAACCAAATTCACAAACCAAAATCTCTTTACCCAATCTGCTTTAATTTAAAAAAAATATGTTTTGATTAACATGATTTTAGTTTAAAAAATATTTTTAAGTAAAATTACTTAAAGCATTTTCTAGAAATTAGAAAATACAGTAAAACTGAATACATGTTGGAAATTCAAGCATCATGGTTTCTTGTTTCAATTATATAATCTTGCTCGTTTTCAAAAACAATGATTTTAAAAAGTGGAATCATGATTTTTAAGTTTTTATTCGTGGTGAAATTGCGAGATGAACGGGAATTAGTTTTTTTGTCGAATTCTGATGATCGATGAAGATATAATCCTCAGGATCGTGGCTGGAGGTAGCGGGGAGGTTGACGAACACGGCAAAAATGGTCCGAGGTTTTCGTGACCACCACGGTGGCTGAACGAGGACGATTTAGGGCTTACTCCCTAGTTTTGATCAATGATAGATTTTGGGCTGCTGTATCATCGTCGAGGCACCGAAGTCGATCGGTGTAGGGGGAAACGAAGCGTGGGTTGTAGACGAAGCTCTGGACGTGATTGCATGATTTCTGATGGCCAAAGGTGGCAGTTCAAGGCGATCTTGGGGGATCCAGTTTTGTTTCAGCGGTGCCATGGCTGGTCAATTTTTATTTCCAGTTAGTTTAGAAGTTCTGGGTGGTCGTGATGCTCGAGCATGTCAACGATGATCTATGGGTGGTAGAGGTGATGGTCGGAGATGCTTCGACCATGTGTGCATGTGCACAAAGTATCAAGTCTGGGCTTTGTTTGCTGATGGATTTGAAGATTGTGGTCTCGAGGAAAAGCTTGGGAAAAAGATATGTTGGCTTGGGTTTTTGATCGTGTCATTTACGAGTGTTTTCTAGGAACAGGTTTTAAGTTTTAAAATAAAATAGAAGGAAAAAAAGGAAGAGGAAGTTTTTCTCGGGAATGGTCTCGGGGGAAAGACGAGTTGACTTGGGTTTTGTCTCGAGTACGTGATGCTGCAGTTTTCAAACTTTAAAACAAAAATCAAATTAGAAACATTTCTTAATCAATTCTTTTAAATAATTGTTTTATTTAAGTATGGATTAGTTGGAGGTTTCAAAGTAGATTATTTTAAAATTTATTAAGTTTAAATTATTTATTTATGTGACCGTTATTATAATTACTTCTTTAAGTTATTTAAACAAATATAAAAATGTAATTAGGAAGATCAATTACAAAAGGTAAAATGTTTTTAATTAACTCAAAGGTCTTAAGCTAATTCATGTGTTAATGATAATTATTTTCAAAGGTTTAAATATAAAATAATTAATTTGCGTAATGAAAAGTTTTCAAAGTAAATGTAAAAAAAAAAGTAAATTGTTAACAAGTTTTTTAAAAACAAAGAAAAAAATTGGAAGCAAAATTTAGTTAACAAAGTTATTAAGCAAGTTATTCAACAAAGTTTTCAAGCAAGTTCAAAGATTAAAATTCTTAAAGTTAAATGTTTTTTTAAATTGTTTTGGTATTGAATAATTAAATATTAAGTTAATTATTTAATTAAATCTCTAAGTATTTTTCGAAATTAAAGGATATGATTAAGTAATTAATTAAGATACATGAATTATCTTAAAATTTATTAAGGTTATAAGTAATTGAAGGATAATTACATAATGTAATATTAAAGGGTAATTAATTAGTGTAAGTAATTAAAGGATCCTTAATTAATATAAGTAACTAAAGGTTAACCATTTATGTGAATAATTAAATGATTAAAGAATAATTAATTAATTTCAATAATTAATTAAATGGTTTAAGTGGTGTTAATTAAGCAAGATTTAAAGGTAATTAATTTATCTTGTAATTTGGATGATAAATAAATCTTGCTTATGGATGATTAAATTGTATTGAATGATTGGATTAATGTCCCCAGTCTGATAATTTGTGATGTTCTGTGATATGATTTGTTTGGTTGAACTAGAGTAATGCGAATTATTTATTGGTGATGTATTGTTGTGTAAATGTGACATCATGTATTTAAATTTAAATTGTCTTCACTTAAACAACTTGGGTTAAGATGACATTGGATTCGAAGAGACCAGGGTCCGGTATCAGCAAATACTCGAATCCACTTCGATTAGAAAATCTACAATAATTCTTTATAGATATGTTTTGTGACGACGCGACTTTTCAACGCTCGAAAACCGACATCAATACGTCCACTGTATCAACTGCCGAGCAATCGAATGCCGGAAAGCCGTACCGTTATGGTTAAAGAAGAAGAAAAAGATAGAAGAAAAGAGAAAAAGATAGAACAAAAAAAAGAAACAGCAGAACAATATCAGAATCTCACAATCGTAGGGAACAATATATAATAGATAAATGAATAATCTTTAAACAAAGAACTATATCAGTTATTACATTACATCACATTACATCACATTACATCATCAGAGTGTACAACAACGAACAACAACAAACAGCGGAAAAGAAATACTATATACTAGTGAATACGCCATGCCATCCAGCTTGCCTCCAGCAACTTCTGAATTCCAGAATATCCTGATAAACCTGACTCTAGGCTGCCCGTGTGGAAATTGGTGGGCACCTAGAGTTTAGGAAGGAAAACAATAAACTCCGAGTCAGTCATGGGACTGGTGTGAGAACTAAAGCAGTTCTTTTTTTAAAACAAAGTACAGGATAATTTTTAAAATAGATTCGCAATGCTTTTTAGAAAATGAGACTACCATAAGGCCTCCCGCACACACACACAATGCAAACGCATAATCGGAGGAGATTTCTCCTTATGATAGTCAAAGATGCTTGATACACATTAAAAAGAAACATTTGATATTATTACTAGTGCATAGTGTAGGAAAAAAAATTCATTTTGAAAGTAAAGATATAAATCTTAGACAACATACGACCATTATCGTATGCCTACTATAGCTACCATCCAAACAGTGGGGTGCCACCATAAGTGAATGATAGGTTCTACAACTAAAACCGTACAAGATCATATTGTTTCTTTGGATTTCCAACAAATGGTCAGGCCAAGGAACTTACCATTGCCACATGGGTACGCCTCTGGAAAGACGACCCGAGAACCTAACCGGATCTCTGCCAACACAAGGCCGGGTTACCCCTAACTTGGTAACTACTGACACGAATATGTCATTCTCCGATCGTAACCGATCTATATCCGAGGATCCTCGATTTCCAACAACCACAAAGCAATAAATTTGCAGCAACAACATAGGTTAAGTATCTGGGCTCTATACCATGATACCACCTCTATCCAGAAGGAATGACATACACTAAAGGGGCGCTACCCCCTAATAACCTTGCCGCATCCTTCCTGTTTGGACCATTTTCGGGGTGTGAGGTTCGACGAAGTCTCGTCCACAAAGCCACGCTTTATACAAAAGCCACGCTTTATACAAAAGCTATGCTTTGATCATCAAATGCTCAACAGCACTTCGTACGCCACATTACCAATTTGGGAATGTATCGCTAGTAACCATCAACTACATAACCTCTAAGGGTGTTAAGCTAAGAGAATAAATTCCCGCCACCAACGGAAATATATTTGATAGAAACCAGCTTTACATCTTAAATTGTAACGTCAGATACACATCCATACAAGTCCGTTCCAGGATCGAACGGAACCAAAGGCACTTACAAAGAAGTCCTTGCAATCCGGATATTCACTAACCACGACCGGACTTCCAATCACAAAGGGTAATAAATTTCTATATCGGAGATCAGCTGATGCAGAAACATTCGAAGGTAATCCTTCCGTTTTCACAAATATCCGGTCTTCAACACCGATCATCAAATGCAATCCATAACGACGTATCACATATTCAGAATGGCTTATACGACCCCAAGGTCCTTTCCCGGCTAACCCGAATAGTGAGCGCTTATTCAAAAATAAGTGTGGCATTCAAATTCAAGCAAATCACAACAAATACCTATTTAAAGGTAAATATTGATAGTCGGTTATTTAACTATCAATTGGCATGCTCAACATCACCAGATTTCAAATAATTTCCGAAATTATTTATTTTCCAAAAATATCTTTACTAGATATATAATTTCCACACTTCAACCATTTGAAAACAAATTTCAATCATTTTCCTTACGCGGAAAAACTTTCATTTCAAAATGGTTCATTTAAACCAATTAAATAAATCCTTACCGATTTACCTTATATTTACATTCCAAATCCGTAAATTTATTCCCATACTTCAAAAATAAATCAACGTTTATTTTTTTAGCAAATTTCCATTTCTTTTATAAATTCCATAGTGAATTTACAATTCCAAAATATCTATGAATATACGATTTCCAAATCGATTTCTAATATTCATTTTCAATTTATCTTTAAAGGATAAAATCTCAAAACATTCGCTCCATATTGGAAAAAGCATTTCCATACTTATTTAATAATAAGTAATTCACGAATCCATTTAATTTCAACATTTGGAAAATATTTAATATACTTAAATCAAAATTAAGTATATATTTCATTCTTTAAAGAAAACGTGCGCTTAAACACATTTATTTGGGTCAAAACGAATGTTGCGTAAAACATCGTTACGACAACCCAAAATCACTAGTATAGGGATTCTAAATTTAGATAGATATATAAATCCCAATACTATAGAAAAACATTTCCTTTCGGAAATTATTTACTATAACAACAGTGTTATAGTCTACCATTTCCTTCTATTTCTCGAAAACGTCTATTACAACAATGAATGTTGAAATCTATGGTTTCGATAGTTAATACATTTTAAAACATCTTTTAAAACAATTAACTTCATTTTTAAAATTTCACTTCTCCAAAACATACCTGTTTTATTCAATAATATATTCAACGTCCAAAATCATGAATATACCTTATTTACCCAATTCAGTATTTCTACACTTTTATCAAAAGATTATCCACTGTCCAAAATCGTGGATATACATCGTTTACCAAATTCAACACTTCCACATATTTAATTAAAGGATTTTCCACAGTCCAAAATCGTGGATATAATTCCTTTAATAATATCTATGTTTACTTATCAAATTTATTTGATTACGGATTTATAAAACAACGTTTATAAATTTCATTTCTATTTCATAACTACTTCGATTTATAAATCTCCTTTAATAACCAGTTCTATTTATATTTCGTTTACATGTCGAATCCAATTTATAAGTAAATTACTTATAATCCATTTATTCACAAATCCATTCTTTTATATCATCATTAACTTATAAATCTAAAATTCTTATTTACTTATAAAACTAGGTACAACTTTATTTTAACACTTATTAAAGCTCGTTTTATAATTCCAATATCTTTAGCTTATAAAATATCAATTTTATAAATCTTTTATATAAACCGTTTATAATAATTCAAAATCCCAATTTAAACCATTTTATAAATTTATCAGCTATTTATTTCAAAAATCATGCTTTGGTTATATTTCACAAAAATATAATTTTTATAACATAAAAATTTATAACGTTTTAATTATTTAAAATGAATCAATTCGAAAATTTAATAAACGTATAATTTCAAAAATCACTTTAAAAATCCCTTAAACATCAAAATTGTTATTTTTAAACTTCAAAAATGGATCCGATGATGCAACACACCAAATAGTCAATCACGACTTTCAAACATCATATATCGATATGATAATCAATCAAATATCACAATATCTAAAATCAAATAAATACCGGTGAGGAATCTAGTTGGATCCCTCCAACCTGTTTCCCTGCATCCACAAACATTAGCACAATACCAATTCTATTCCAATACGGAATATCACGTTATATGGGATTTATAAAATATTATCCGCTATTATGCGGTGCAATAGGGTCTCATCCGCTATATAATGCGGGAAATCAACTCCAAATACATATATAATACCAATTCCATACTAGTTGGAATTATCGCGGTATATGCTTTTAATAAATAACATCCGCTTACTAACGGCGTATAATGTCTATTTTAACAATCAATAGATAACAATCATCATTCAAACATACAATCAAGAAATTTTAAATATAACTATTTAAAATTTAAATCGAAACTATTCGATTGAGTGAGAAGTTCTCACCTTGCTTTCAATTCAGTTTTCGCGTTTTATTTCAAATAAAATTAAACGAGCGTTTAATTTTACCCAAAATTTTCACTAGCTCCAAACAATTCCAATCTAGTTCCATAGCGTAGTGCTCGTCCATACGGTTCCAACGCAACTGGTTTCGTCCAAAACGGACCTCGTATGATAAAGATACAACATTTTAAATATTACACGATTTAAATTATAATTTATTTACAAGTCTATTTTTTTAATACCCTAATTAATCAGGGCCGTTAGATTTCTAGCCCTCAATCAGGGCCGTCCCCCCCATCTCCTTCCTCAACGTTCAAAGACGTGAGCACAAAACCCACAAGCCGCCTCAAAACCCTACTACACGCGACCTATCCAAGCCACCTAACGATGATCAGACACCACCATCCTATTGCTCATACTCGACTCCACCACCACCTCGAGCAAGGTGAAGCTCAGCTGTGCCTTTTCTCAGAAAATCATGCCCATGCATTGCGCCTTCCTACTCAAATTGACGACGATCCATTTCTCCATATTCGATCTCCACCGTTGGATAGGAAGATCTCGTTGTGCTCTACGACTTCCATGTTGAAGGTTTCTCGATTCGATTGACTGATCGAAAGAAAATTGAGGAAGAAGAAGTGAATAATCTCAGCCATTAAATTGTAGCCGGCGGCTTGAAGAAACAAACCCTACGGTTTGATTTCCTTTGCAAAAATGAAATATAGAGGGGCTTTTATAGAAAATTTGCAAAACACTATTCATCCAAAATTTTCCGAACTCCAAAAGAAGCGTGTCGGCTAGCGTTTCTAAGGTTTACCCCGCATTTCGAACACAATGGAATGTGTTTCGGAGGCCAGTTCGATCACCTGTGTGAGTTACGGCAATAAACGATCGATTTTAAATTAAATCGATTTAAACTAACTTCTATGCGTTTTGGCTTTCCCCGGACAAACGGTAAATCCGATTGACACGAAATTTGAAACCTTACAATAATATCACATTACGGATCCGGTGAAACTAGTTTCGTCAAAATCCAAGACTGTTTGAAAAATGGCTATTTTTACACGTCAATTAAATATTAAAATATTCAATTTTCACAAATTAACTTTAAATTCAATTTTAAAAGTTCTATAACATCATTCTAACTTTTCTATGATTAAATAAAATTTTACAAATCATTTTCAATCATATTAAACCCAATTTTCAATCATTTCTGCAATTTCAAATATTAAATTATCGATTTAATTACCCAATTAAATCCAATTATTCGAAATAAAATTTATTCGACTGTTTAATTTCACTTATTAATATTTAAAATCAATTAAATATACAAATTTTAATTAAAGAAATTCTGATTCGTTACATACTTCCCCCTGTAGCGACCCGACTTCCTATCTCCAGGAAATCGCATCACTAGTGAAGAAAGAAAGGGATAGAAGAAGAAAAGAAAGAGAAAGAAGAAAGACAACAACATCAGATAACTCACAGCGGAACGAATAAAATATCATATATCAAATACATTAATACATAGTATCATAATACATCAGAGTACACATCTTACAACACACATTAGACAGTTATAAACATCTGTCTAATTCATACAACTCAAGTACTACAGAAGAAACAGATACCAAACACACAGCGGAATCAATATATATCTACACGTGGAAGCTTCCTGCTCCATTACTCCTCCAGAATTCGTCAAGCAAACCTGAATCACTTGACTACTCATATATAATATGAGTACCCAAGAGTTTAATAAAACAGAAAATAAACACTTGGGTCAGACAGGGGTCTGGTGTGAGTAAACGGTTTAAAAATTGCTTAACTTTAGAAAACCTTTGAAAAGAAAAAGTATCACGTAAGACTTCCCACACATAAACATGGAAAAGTTTTTACCTTACGCTAACCAAAACATTTGATAGGAAATCCAGTGATATTATAATAGTGTCTAGGGTTTTCAAAATAAAATACAGAAATAGCTGGAATGCTTACATCTCACATTCCAACATAGTTAGGCACAATCAAAACCGTACAGGCACTTATTGGATTTTGGATTCCATCAATGGCAGGGCTACTGGGGTACCGCCCGTCACAGTACGTGGCCTAGATCACCGTACCGAGGATTACTCCCTTCATCCCCTGCAACACAAGGCCGGGACCATTCCTTACTGAACAGTCCCGAACAAGACAACCCCGGCGGTTGTCCGGAATTCAACCGCCCCACACAGCCGAATAAAAAGGGACTTCTAAACAGGGGTAAATCTTGCTCTCCAGTTGGAGCTACCCACGAAGCCTTGCTGCACCTCCCCTGTTTTAGCTATTCCCGGTTGATGAGGCTTGAGGCTGCGATTACCTTTATAGGACACTTTTATCTTAGAATGCTCATCATCCGCCTAACGATGTGCTGAAAGCATTCAATCCATACAAGTTCGTTCCGGGTTCGAACGAAACCGAAGGCACTATCTCGTTGCACTCATTATTGGAATCACCCTCAGAGTTATACTGACGTATAGCCCTTACACCTCGAGTCTTCACTTGCTCCACTTGGATTAACGACCTAACGTTTAATTGGAATCGATGTGGTTTTCGGATATCCAAATATGGAAACCCGATCCCGGTCTCATCGAAACCAAACGCCATTTTAATGTACAAGTTGTACTTAAGGGATTTAAACAGTTTAACTTATTCAGGATGATATAAACAGATAGATGAATAACATTATCACAATAGATGATTCATATAAACCATTCATCTTACAAAGCAGCATATCACAACATAGATATCCAAATCATCCAATATCAACCAATCACCCAATATCAACCATCCAATATCATTCAACATCCAATATCAACTATTCAATATTAACCATTCAATATCAATCACCCATAGCAGAATTGATTAATAATTTAACTAACCCTTAAATTAAATTAATTACTATCCTTTAATTACTTGGATTATTCTAACTCCCGCTTCATTGGTTTATTACCAATCTAATTCACTAATCATCTCTAAATGGTCTTCCTAATTAATCTTCCTCGATTAATTATCCTTAATTACCTTCGAGTAATTATCCTTAATCATTTTCAGTAATTAACCTTTAATTACTATCATTAATTAATTAACTATAATTAATTGCATACAATTAATTAACCACACTTAATTTAATTACTTAAATTAATTACTTACATTAATATTATTAATTAATAATCTTTATTAATTAATAATCCTTTAATTAAATAATTAACTTGTAATTAATCATCTCATTAATCATAAACAGTAATTATCAATTTGTAATTACTTATCTAAATAAATTAACTTCTTAATTAATTAACTTCTAATTTAATTATATTAATCCTTGATCCATTTAATTAATCTTTAATTACTTCATTAAGTAATTATCATTCAATTTAAATTAACAATTAATCCTTAATTAATTACTTAATTAATTAATTCCATTTTAATTAATTACACTTAGTAATTAATCTTAAATTAATCTCATTCTTTAATTAATTAATCATATTAATTAATTAACCAACATAATTAAGTAATTAACTCTTAATTACTTACATAAGTAATTATCTCTAATTACTTTCATTATTAATTCCATCATTAAATAAATCTTAATTAATTAATTAATTACTCCTTAATTAATTATCTTCAAACAAATAAGTTAATCAATTACATAATTGATAACATTAAGTGATTTCATTAATCACTTTCATTAATTACTACCATGAGTAACTTCTCTAATTACATTCAAAATTTAACCATTGATTACTTCATTAAGTAATTACACTTAATTAATCCATAATTAAGTGATTATTTAAAATTAAATAAACAATTAACTAATTATTTAAAATTAATTTAAATAATTAATTAATTAATATCTAATATTAAAGAAAAATCTTTAATAAATTAAGAAACCATAAATCTTAATCAAACTTAACTTATTAACAAATAAGTATTCTTAAGTTAATTTTCCAAATAAATTAACCTTATTTATTTCTATGAATAAATTATTTGAATTATTTAAATCTTATTAATTCAAAGACACATTACTAAACTTGGTTTACAAAATCATAATAATAACCTTACTCATAAATAAAGCATTTAGAAATCATTTCCAAATTTAAAACACTTTAAATTATCAAGTTTAAACTAATTTATTTTCAAAATAAATTGAAACTTAGTTTCAAATCATTACTTAATAACTTTGATTTAATATTTTAGAATGAAAACATTTCTTTTTAAATTGAAATTTCAAAATTTAATTAAGATAATTACTTCAGAAAGAAATCATTTAAAATTTAAAATTGAATCAATTAACACTTTTTAAAGTTTAATTAACTTTTATTTACAACAACAAGTTTTAACTTAGTATATTTGTTATCTTATAAACTTGTTTATGATATAAGCTCGATTCTAATTATTTTCAACAACAAATTAAGTTGCACTTAGACCTAACTCAGTATTTCTTTGCAACCTTATTTCATGAGCAGTACTAAATAAACAGCAACACTCTAATTACTCGAGACAAACACCCATACTACTCGAGCCAGTCCCGAGTCCTATTCCCAACTCCCCTTACTTCGAGTCGTCTTCAGGAAAACGCGGTAGCTCCTTCGAGATTCCAGTGTCTTCCCCAAATCCTTCTTCCCAGTGCACACAACCATCACGGTGCACATGCACCAACAACCCCGACCAACGCCGATCATCACGACCATCGTCCCTCATCACTTCTCCCCTCGCGAGCCTGAATCCACACCCAGGTTCACGAAAAATCGCGCGACCCAAATTATCACCTCACATTCGAACTGCAGGAAAACAAATCACCAAAACCCCTCCTATAGCCGCCGCACCAATCGTAGACGAACTTCGCCAATCACCCTGAAGTTTTGCCACACCAAGATTATCATTTACCCCCTGACGCGATCGCGTTCGATCCAACATACACGAGGTAAAGCTTCACCATTCAAGCCGAAAGTAACTGCAGACATAACCCTAATTCGATTGAATTCCAACAAATCAGTAATTAGAAAAATCTGATATCATTTTTCCCCTAATCCATGATCTATAAACTTGCTTCGAACCAAATTCTAGCTAAAATTATCAAGTCATCTCTCGGCAATTTGCAAAAACCCAATTTCCACACAAACTCCAATTTCTCAAGAATTTCTCAATTAAAAATTATGATATACACCTTAAAAATCATGATTTTTGATCCTTAACACATTCATGAAATCCAAATCCAAAGTTAAATAAATTGAATTTTTGTCATATATCAATGTTTCACTGTGCCTTTTATTTTAAAAATTATCTATGAAATTAAAAATTATAGAAACTATTTTATAATCTTTATCAATCATTAACAAATCAATTTCATTCAAATACTAAAGGCTAATATGGATTTGAGTTGTTGGTATTGAAAATTTTAAGCAGAACATCCACAGAAATCAACAGAGAACCATTGAATATATGAAAACAGGCAAACTCATAACATATTCATACCAATTTTTTTTAAACTCAAGCAAAAGAATTTTGATATAAGTAAATATCATCACATGCATGGCAATGAAACCAAATCAAACTGTTTCTAAGATTGTTTACTCACCTTGAATTAAAAGCAGAGCAGAGAAACTTTTTCTTTTCCAGGCTTGAACATTTAATTTGAAAAACTGTTTGATTTGCATGCTGTTGGAAATGAATCTTCTCTGCATGCTTAACAATTTGATGTTTTAAAAAGATGAACTTGCTGTAGCCAAATGCATATTTTTAATTGTTGCAGGTTGATTTCAGATTGTAAATTTGCAGAAGATTTGAATCTCAACTTGTAGTTTTCATTTTACTTCAAATTTGAGATATAGTTTTCTCTTTTTGCCACTAACATTTGAAAGAAGATAAACAAAGAGAAAAAAAATTATGTTTATAAAAAAAATAAAAGTTAAGACACTTGTGCTCAAAGATTAACACTTGTCATCAGCATATTCTTAAAATTACAAGTGTTGTAAGATAGCTTAAAATGTTCACACATGTACATAAGGGTTTTTAATTTATTTAGTTTAAATGTGTATATACTTACTTATTTAGTTTAAAAATATATATAAAAACTCTAAAGTTAGTTATAATATAAATATACACCTTATACATGTATTTAAAACCTAAACATTTATATTTATACATTTATAATCATTTAGAATTTTAAACAAAAGAAAACAAAACAAAGTTTGTTTGAATCATTTTTAAACTATCTTATTTAAAAATAAGTAACAATCTTATAATTTTGAAAACAAATAAATTAATCTTTAATTTATCTTTTTGAAAAACATTATGTTTTAAAACAAAGCTTCAATTTCAATATTATTCATATATAATTTATTAATAGATTAAATTAAATTTCAAACAATATCAAATTATAACATATGCTTACATATATTACAATTTGAAAATTCAATTTTTAATTTAAAACAAAAGAATATTCCACTCACAATATATATCAACACATATATATATTATAAATAGAATTAAAATTTATTAGCTTTTGAAAAATAATTCTAACCAACTTTTAAATTGTTAAAAGATATTGATTATACTTACCAAATTAAATATTTATTATCCTTAATAAGATTAATTTCACCAATTTAAATTAAAATTATAAAGAAAATTATCAAACCAATTAAATTATTATTGTAGATTATTAAATCGATATTGCCCAAAATTCCGGGTCGTTACATCCCCCCTTAAAAGAATTTCTCCTCGAAATTACCAAGTAAGAAAAAGTTACAGAATCCATTAACTAAACCATTCAAATTGGATTTTACAAATCTCTTAAGTGTTTAACTTCCTCAAAATTCATAGTTAAACTTCTTACAAAATCTTTACTAAGTTTCCAAATCCAAACTTAGTTTTCAAAAATTTCCCAATTTTCTCAAAAATATTATAACGCCTTAAATTTTCGGAAAAATTCGCCATAGTCTCCTTTGCGCGGCTCGATCCGAAAATAAAATGACAGTATATATATCACAAATATACATCCCATCAAGTGATGAGGCATCCCGCAGGGAAAAAAGTGTAAAAGTATGATATTTAATCTGAGATATGTACCTTATATTTTTATTAGCGAGCGTATACGGCTAATATAGCGCGAAAGCGAGCTCCAAAGGCGAAGCAAGTGCAATCCGCACCAACTAAACACTCAATAAACCATGAGAATATGCATATATGAAAGTAATATCAATATACAACATATATCTACATATGCTAACATAGCAAATGCAACAAAAGCAATAAATGCAACTACCAAACAACTATCATCCAACAATCCATATAAAATCAATATACATTCACTTCTCATTATTATCCAATGAATTGGTTTTCCAATTTAAATCACATTTGATTTGTTAACATTGGATTTTATAAATATTCATTCATTCATTTTTCAATTAGTTCATATTCACTAATTTACATTCACATTAGTTTACTTCCAAATTGAATCAAATTCAATACATATTCATTTACTTCCAATTTGGATTCAATTACTTTAGCTTTCAAATTTTGCTAATTCAATTTCATTAACACTTAATGAATTATATATAATTAACTAACATTCACATAACAACCAATGTACATCCATTACAACCAAATTTAATCAATCTACATTTCTTTACATTCAATTTGGTTCAACACTTTTAATTTCAACTGGTTGATATTAAATTGATTTTCATTCAATTTATTCAATTTCTCAACTTCATTAACTTCTAATAGATTAACACTTACATTCATTATTTCATATCAATTATTTACATTTAATTGATTGACATTCAATCCATTTATCAATTCAATTGCTAATTTGTTTAACAACCTAAAGTTGAATTTCATTTATATAACTCAAGTTCATATTCTTAATGACTTCATTTCATTAGTTCACTTATTAATTTTACTTTGATACTAGAATCAACTTCATTCAACATTACTTAAGTTATATTCTCTTTCAAACATCATTTGTTTAACTTAACTTAAGTTTCCACTTATAAATTCAATTCAGATTTCATTTCTATTTAACTTTTACCAAAGTCAAATTTTCATCACTTATTCAAATTTATTTTGCTTAACAAAATTGTTTAACCATTTTTAACTATTTGTTTCACTTTCATTTTCTCATTTCATAAGTTATACAACTTATATTCAACAATTACCACTTGGGTTTTTATTGATTAACTTATACCTCCTTTAATTTAACTCCATCCTTTAAGTTAAATTTATTCTATCAACATTCAAATTATATAAGTTATCAACTCATTTATCTTTCCCATAAATATTTTAAATAGGATTCCAGAGTCTTTTCAACCTTTCAAAACCATTTTTGAAATCAATTCAAATTACCTTTTGAATTTCCAAAACCCAAACTCAAATTTTCCAAACAACTTTCATTTAAAACAATTTGGCAGCAATTCCTCTTTTGGAAACTCGAAAATGAACACCGATGGTGTCGCGATCATCATTGGAATTATTTTCCAGCGACCGAAAAAAGTTTAGAGCTTTAATTTCTCAAAAAAAATTCCAAAATATCAAATCCTTTAAGAACACTTCTCTGGAATTTTATTTTCCGAATATAAATCACATTTATAAATCTCTTTCTTATATAATTTCATTTCTTATATATAAGATTATTCCACAATTGTAAATCATTTTAATTATAACTTCCATACTTCTAATTTTCGCTTATAAAATTTATTCTTTTACAATATGTTTCATTTAACTTATTCAAACAACTTTTATTAACATGCATATATCTTACATTTTCAATAACCAAACAATCAATTGATATACACTTTAATAATTCTGAAAAATTATTTCCTTTATATACAAAATATAATCGAGGTAAAATTATTTCATTTACCCAATTTAAGACAATACCATGTCAGTTTATCTTGTTTAAGAGTTTAGAAACCCCTATCGATCACGGTTGTACTTCCCGCACCGACCAGTATTCATAAACAATCAATCGATAAGTCAACACAATACAAAACAATTTATATTCACTAACAAATACGTGCTCATAGCTATTATTACACTCACACTCATTCTAGAGTACTACTGACTCTATCTCTAATGAGTAATTCCCAACAGAGCCATGGTTGTCGCTTAACCATATGCTATGATACCAAATGTGACGACGCGACTTTTCGACGCTCGAAAACCGACATCAATACGTCCACTGTATCAATTGCCGAGCAATCGAATGTCGGAAAGCCGTACCGTTATCGTTAAAGAAGAAGAAAAAGATAGAAGAAAAGAGAAAAAAGATAGAACAAAACAAAAGGAAACAGCAGAACAATATCAGAATCTCACAATCGCAGGGAACAACATATAATAGATAAATGAATAATCTTTAAACAAAGAAGTATATCAGTTATTACATTACATCACATTACATCATCAGAGTGTACAACGACAAACAACAACAAACAGCGGAAAAGAAATACTAGTGAATACGCCATGCCATCCAGCTTGCCTCCAGCAACTTCTGAATTCCAGAATATCTTGATAAACCTGACTCTAGACTGCCCGTGTGGAAATTGGTGGGCACCCAGAGTTCAGGAAGGAAAACAATATACTCCGAGTCAGTCATGAGACTGGTGTGAGAACTAAAGCAGTTCATTTTTTTAAAACAAAGTACAAGATAATTTTTAAAATAGATTCGCAATGCTTTTTAGAAAATGAGACTACCATAAGGCCTCCCGCACACACACAATGCAAACGCAAAATCGGAGGAGATTTCTCCTTATGACAGTCAAAGATGCTTGATATGCATTAAAAAGAAACATTTGATATTATTACTAGTGCATATTGTAGGAAAAAAAATCATTTCGAAAGTAAAGATATAAATCTTATCCAACATACGACCATTATCGTATGCCTATTATAGCTACCATCCAAACAGTGGGGCGCCACCATAAGTGAATGATAGGTTCTACAACTAAAACCGTATAAGATCATATTGTTTCTTTGGATTTCCAACAAATGGTCAGGCTAAGGAACTTCCCATTGCCATATGGGTACGCCTCTGGAAAGACGACCCGAGAACCTAACCGGATCTCTGCCAACACAAGGCCGGGTTACCCCTAACTGGGTAACTACTGATACGAATATGTCATTCCCCCAACCGATCTATATCCGAGGATCCTTGATTTCCAATAACCACAAAGCAATAAAATTGCAGCAACAACATATGTTAAGTATCTGGGCTCCATACCATGATACCACCTCTATCCAGAAGGAATGGCATACACTAAAGGGGCGCTACCCCCTAATAACCTTGCCGCATCCTTCCTGTTTTGACCATTTCCGGGGTGTGAGGTCCGACGAAGTCTCGTCCACAAAGCCACGCTTTATACAAAAGCTGTGCTTTGATCATCAAATGCTCAACAGCACTTCGTATGCAACATTACCAATTTGGGAATGTATCGCTAGTAACCATTAACTACATAACCTCTAAGGGTGTTAAGCTAAGAGAATATATTCTCTGCCACCAACTGAAATATATTTGATAGAAACCAGCTTTACATCTCAACTTGTAATGTCAGACACACATCCATACAAGTCTGTTCCAGGATCGAACGGAACCGAAGGCACTTACAAATGTTAGGGATGCGGATTAAGGATCTTAAGGCAGAAATAACACTAAAGGGGGGTGAATAGTGTTTTACAGAATATATGAACTATATGACTAAATTAAAAATTTCAACACAAATCTAAACAGAATTCTAACACAGAATGATCACAGAACATATAACAAATGCAAATAGTAAAGTAAAGCAAGTAAAGGGAAAGAACACACCGGATTTTATACTGGTTCGGAATCCTCCTACATCCAGTCCTGCACCAAGGCAATATCCTTGTACAGATTTTTATAAGCCAATATCCAAATTACAACCCTCAATTTCTAAGGCCTTGAGGAACCCTCCTATCTTCAAATCTAGGGTAAACTCTCTTGATTTACGGGACACAAGATCACCTTAATACTTCTTAATAACAATCCTTTTGAATGGATAGACTCTATGGACTTTTTGAATACAAATTAATCCTATAACTCTGAATAGCACTTTGATCTTTAGTAGAATGATGGAGAATCAAATAGAGAGAGTATCTAAATGATTTCCTATTGAGAATTTGGCAGAATGATGGCACGATCTTGAAAATATGAAGTTTTATGGATATGGAATGGTGGAGAAGAAAGAGTGAAGAAAAATAAGAAAGTAATTGTTAAAAAATTCGTTTTGGAAGCCTTTATATAGATGCACAACAGTCATAACCATTGGCGAAAGGTTTTTGGACGAATGGACACTTCTTTTGAAAATTGAATTTTGAATCCAACTATCACCATGTCGACATGGGGTATCCCCTTATGTTGACATCCCATAGTTCAAAATTATAGAGATGTTGTTTTGTAAAGACAATTGAATTTAAAACAAGTTGAAACTTCTCTGAAGCAAAGTAACAATATTTTGTGATAGAGAATGAATATAAAACATTATTTTAAATATATATAATTGATATAGACTGTCAATTATATAAGTAATATTTAAAATCAGAATAAGTTTTGATGTTTTAAAATTAGAAGTTTTTAAAATCAGAATAGAGGAATATTTTAAGGCTAAAACAAAGTTTGAAAACATTTTTGAAAACATGATTTTGAAAGCTAAAACATTTTGAAAACAGATTTAAAAACATTTTGAAAAATCTGTTCAAACTGGAATTGCAAGAACCTTCCTACAGAGCTCCTCCATAGGACTTGAGAACTTGTACAAAGTAGTTTAAATGGTTTTGATTTTCATGGGTTTGTAAGCCACTTGTCGTAGGTTTGTAAGCTATTTGTCGTGGGTTTGTAAGCCACTGGTTTCGATAGAAATTGGGTTCCATCCCAAAAGAAAATTGGAAGAAAGATGAGAGTGCTATTATGAAGTTTTAACAAATACTAGACACTTATCTTGAGATCTTGAAATCTTGATTCTCTAGAGTCTTGAATCTTGAATCTGTAATCTTCATCTTGATGCTTGAGTCTTTATACTGATCAGTCTTCGATGATACCTGCATATACTCCCTATATACAAATACATATACATATACATATATATGTCTATATGGAAATGTTAGTATATATTTTATAAAGTAAAGTATAATAACTATATAAGGTTGTTGTCATCAAAACATCATCAACTTAGTTCCTAACAATCTCCCCCTTTTTGATGATGACAACCTTTATTTATAAAATATTTTTACCATACCATAACTCTTCATAACTCCCCCCTACTCTGTGACTTCTTCTTAAAACTACAACTCCCCTTTATTCCATGACTCCCCCTTACACCAAGCACATATATTTTTATAACTTTCTCCCCCTTTGTCATCAACAAAAAGGAATAAAAGATTTACCTGTTCTAAGATAATCAAGTATATATAGAATAAAAGTGTAAAGTCAACGTGTAAGTGATCAAGTGTGTAAACATATATATAAGTGTAACTTGACAATCAAATCAATATCATACATAGCAAACCAATCATGTATAGTATATGAAGTTATATACAAACCAAATCCAAATCAAACTTAAATAAACAATTCAATCAAATCCTAATCAAATCTAAATCAAATCAAATCAAACAAACAAACATACATAATGATCGGACATTCCTTGGGACTTCCACCCATCCATCTTCTCCAAAGATAGGATCAGTTTTGATAACATCCCAATTATCTTTGTCGAGAGTGACTGGTGGATTTGCTTCGGATTCGTCTTTGCTAAGGCTTGAGATCATCCAACGAAGTGCGTCGAAGTGTTTCTCTTGCTCTTTGATCATCTGCATTTGGCTTAATTCTAAGTGCCTTTGATTTCTAAGTATAAAAGAGAGAATATTCTTGAAAGAAGTAAAAGTTTCTTCAAGATTTTCACTTAAATTCTTAATTGGAGAAGCCATAATTTAAGAAATAAGTTGAAGTATGAGAGGAGATGAATAGAAATGGAGGTAGAGAAGTTTCTCTGGAAGAAATAGGTATTTATAGGAGTTATTGGCCGTTCAAAATGAATTGTCACTTGGTAGTTACAAGAATTTGAAGTTAGAAATTGTAACTACTTTCTGACTGTTATATGTCGACATGGGGGGATGGGGCATGTCGACATGGTCTAGACAGAATGACCAAGTTTATTTTTGATTTCTAAGTTTATTATTATACTAGTGGACCTATATAAACTTAAAATAAATAACTATCAGAGGTATATAAAGCTGGAAAACAGAGAATAAGATAGCATTACTTATATTAGTTAACATTACATAATATTAACCAAAATAAAATAAAAAATACAAAGATAGATAAAAGATAGCTAGAGAGATAATGGCTAGGATTAGTTTGATGAAGACGATGATGAGGACAAGCCAAGTTTCCTGCCTATCTTCCCAAAGAATTTGTCGATCTTGGTAGAGATTATATCCATTTTCTTGCTAATAGATCTCTTAAGAACCTTTTGTTTTGAGTAAGTATCTTTTGGTTCTTGAGTATGGTTTTGTTGGACGGATTGGCGGGTGTATATGGATACTCTAAACTTTCCAAAGAGGTTTCTTCATCTTCCTCTTCTTCTTCAATTTCCATTCCTTCCACTTTTCTTCCTCTTCTTCTCCCTCTTCTTCCATCTCTTCATGAGCAAGTCTCTCTTCCTTTTCAGTAAGTGTTTCATACGGTTGAAACATAAGTGGGATTTTCATAAGGGAAATGTTCCTATGATTGAACACTTTCCTACTTACAAACTCTTCCTTTTTAACATCCACACCAAAATAATTGAAAATCCGAGTAAGATAAATTCCATGATAAAGAGTGTTTTCTCCTATAGTAAAATTTTTGGGTCTTAACTCATCCAAAATAGTTTGTGCCCAATTAATATCATATTTTCCAAATATAGCAAAAAGAGGTTTACACACTTTTGAGGGGGGATTATTGTAGTTTCCCGACCTAGGAATAATGGTGTGTTGAATAAGAACGGTTGACAATTCTTGCTTTTGGGCAGAAAAAGCGATTCTTAAAATCCATGTGGTCATCGCTTTCAAAAATGTGATGAAAGTCTCTCGATCGGTTTCATTGATTTGAAATTGCGAGAGATTCATACCGGTAGATTTGCAACCAAAAATAGTACCCAAAATATCGGAATCCAAAACAATAAGTGTTCCTTTAACACTACTCCAAATTTGATCTTCATTTCCATTATAAAATTCACGGTTTAGTTTTGCATAAAACATTTTGACAAGGTTAGGATAACAAACGAAATCATTTTTCTTGTTATCAATCAAGCAAAGAATGGAGTTTTCTTCAAAAAGTTGATCGATTTCATAAGAAGGAAAATCATCAAAAATAGCAAATTTTCCCGTATTGACTTTACCATAGTTTACATAACTTATGTAAGCTTTGATAGCCTCCGGGTCATTAAAAAGATCATTTTTGATGGATTTGGTTAGCCTCATAGTTGATGGGGTACTTGAGGAAGCCATTGATGAGTATTTGAGAGGAGTAGAAGATAATGAAGAAAGTTTGAATTATGAGAATAAAGTGAAAAGAGATGATAAGAGAAGTATATTAAATATATTCTCTAAAGTCATGTTTTCTGGTCAAGAGGTATCTTTTCAGAATTTTGAAGTAAGTGAAAAGGTGGAGGGAAATTCAAAAGTTTGAATTCAAATTTTGAAATCAAATTTCTGAGAGACATGTCGACATGGGGTATCCTGGCATGTCGACATGTGCCTGTTGAATTTGAAAAGGGGTGTCTATTTCTAAAATCTAAGAAATTCCTAAAATATTAAGAAAACTAATCTATATTCTATATCTATATATAATTCCAGTAATAATATTAAATATAATAGTATTAAAATATTTTAATATTTAAAATATTATTAAAATAATATTATTTTGAATTTAAAAATTCAAATTTCAAAGGGTGATTTTGAATTTAAAAATTCAAGGAATTGCAAACAAAATCAAAACAAACAAGCATCCAATAAAATTAAAATAAATGTGTACCTATTTATAGATCCAAACTCCGATCGTCTTCCGATTCAAGAATAGCAGTGAAGCACAGATTTGAATTACCAGTTTTCTTCTCGTCGTCACTGGATGAATCTGAATCGTCAAGAGTTGCTGCATATGCCTTCTTTCTTTTCTTTAGTTGCTCGTTATTTGGTTGAAATGTCTGTTTGTCTGGATATGGACAATCTATCTTGTAGTGTCCTGTTTTGTTGCAGTCATAGCATTTATCACCATTGTTGTTGTTGTTGTTGTTGTTATAATTGTTGTTGTTCTCCGAAGTATTTCTGGAATTCCTTTGGTCATTTCTTTAAAGTTATTCATCTTTCTATACTTCAGAAACTTTCTGAAATTTCTGGTGATGAAAGCAATTTCTTCATCACTATCTTGTTCTGAATCTCCAGTTGTTGCTTTGAATGCGATCGATTTCTTTTCCGTTGCCTTAGATTCTTTTCTCCCTTGTAGTTGAACTTCATAAGACATTAGATTACCAATTAACTCTTCGATCTTCATTTGACTAACATCATTTGCCTCTTCAATAGTAAGTGTCTTTTGATCCCATTCTGGAGTGAGTGAATTGAGTATTTTTCTGACTTGATCTTCTTCTGAGAAACCCTTTCCTAAAGCAATCAATGAATGTACAATATCTTGAAATCGACAATACATGTCGGAAATAGACTCATTTTCATGCATTTTAAACAATTGAAACTGGTTAGTTAGTATGGAAATTTTAGTCTGTTTAACTTTGCTTGTTCCTTCATGAGTTACTTGCAAAGTTTTCCAGATTTCAAATGCAGACTTACAAACAGAGACTCTACTAAACTCATTCCTATCTAGTGAACAAAACAGTATATTCATAGCCTTAGAATTGTTTTGTGCAACCGTCTTTTGCTCAGTAGTCCACTGGGCAAAATTAGTAGTTGGTTCAACATATTCAATTTGTGCCATATTCCAAGTATCTAAACTTATGGATTGTAAATAAATTTTCATCCTACATGCCCAATACGCATAATTACTGCCATTAAAAATTGGTGGTCTGACAGTAGACTGACCTTCTACAAATGAACTAGTGTTAGTGCTTGTGTTGACAGAAGTAGTGGTGACAGGAGTGACATTATTAGTGTATTGTGCCACTAAAACTTTTCAAAATTTCAGATTATGAAAATAATGAAAACCAATGCTCCGATACCAATTGTTAGGGATGCGGATTAAGGATCTTAAGGCAGAAATAGCACTTGAGGGGGGGTGAATAGTGTTTTAAAGAATATATGAACTATATGACTAAATTAAAACTTTCAACACAAATCTAAACAGAATTCTAACACAGAGTGATCACAGAACATATAACAAATGCAAATAGTAAAGTAAAACAAGTAAAAGGAAAGAACACACCAGATTTTATACTGGTTCGGAATCCTCCTACATCCAGTCTTGCACCAAGGCAATATCCTTGTACAGATTTTTATAAGCCAATATCCAAATTACAACCCTCAATTTCTAAGGCCTTGAGGAACCCTCTTATCTCCGAGTCTAGGGTAAACTCTCTTGATTTACGGGACACAAGATCACCCTAATACTTCTTAATAACAATCCTTTTGAATGGATAGACTCTATGGACTTTTTGAATACAAATTAATCCTATAACTCTGAGTAGCACTTTGATCTTTAGTAGAATGATGGCGAATCAAATAGAGAGAGTATCTAAATGATTTCCTATTGAGAATTTGGCAGAATGATGGCACGATCTTGAAAATATGAAGTTTTATGGATATGGAATGGTGGAGAAGAAAGAGTGAAGAAAAATAAGAGAGTAGTTGTTAAAAAATTCGTTTTGGAAACCTTTATATAGATGCACAACAGTCATAACCATTGGCGAAAGGTTTTTGAACGAATCGACACTTCTTTTGAAAATTGAATTTTGAATCCAACTGTCACCATGTCGACATGGGTATCCCCTTATGTCGACATCCCATAGTTCAAAATTATAGAGATGTTGTTTTGTAAAGACAATTGAATTTAAAACAAGTTGAAACTTCTCTGAAGCAAAGTAACAATATTTTGAGATAGAGAATGAATATAAAACATTATTTTAAATATAAATATAATTGATATAGACCGTCAATTATATAAGTAATATTTAAAATCGGAATAAGTATTGATGTTTTAAAATTAGAAGTTTTTAAAATCAGAATAGAGGAATATTTTAAGGCTAAAAAAAAGTTTGAAAACATTTTTGAAAACAATATTTTGAAAGCCAAAACATTTTGAAAACAGATTTAAAAATATTTTGAAAAATCTATTCAAACTGAAATTGCAAGAAACTTCCTACAGAGCTCCTCCATAGGACTCGAGAACTTGTACAAAGTAGTTTAAATGATTTTGATTTTCGTGGGTTTGTAAGCTACTTGTCGTAGGTTTGTAAGCTACTTTTCATGGGTTTGTAAACCACTGGTTTCGATAGAAATTGGGTTCCATCCCAAAAGAAAATTGGAAGAAAGATGAGAGTGCTATTATGAAGTTTTAACAAAATACTAGACACTTATCTTGAGATCTTGAAATCTTGATTCTCTAGAGTCTTGAATCTTGAATCTCTTATCTTCATCTTGATGCTTGAGTCTTTATACTGATCAGTCTTCGATGATACCTGCATATACTTCTTATATACGTACATATATATATATATATATATATGGAAATGTTAGTATATATTTTATAAAGTAAAGTATAATAACTATATAAGGTTGTTGTCATCAAAATATCATCAACTCAGTTCCTAACAACAAAGAAGTCCTTGCAATCCGGATATTCACTAATCACGACCGGACTTCCCATCACAAAGGGTAATAAATTTCTATATCGGAGATCAGCCGATGCATAAACATTCAACGGTAATCCCTCCGTTTTCACAAATATCCGGTCTTCAACACCGGTCATCAAATGCAATCCATAACGACGTATCACATATTCAGAATGGATTATACGACCCCAAGGTCCTTTCCCGGCTAACCCGAATAGTGAGTGCTTATTCAAAAATAAGTGTGGCATTCAAATTCAAGCAAATCACAACAAATACCTATTTAAAGGTAAACATTGATAGTCGGTTATTTAACTATCAATTGGCATGCTCAACATCACCAAATTCCAAATAATTTCCCAAATTATTTATTTTCCAAAAATATCTTTACTAGATATATAATTTCCACACTTCAACCATTTGAAAACAAATTTCAATCATTTTCCTTATGCGGAAAAACTTTCATTTCAAAATGGTTCATTTAAACCAATTAAATAAATCCTTACCGATTTACCTTATATTTACGTTCCAAATCCGTAAATTTATTCCCATACTTCAAAAATAAATCAACGTTTATTTTTTTAACAAATTTCCCTTTCTTTTATAAATTCCATAGTGAATTTACAATTCCAAAATATCTATGAATATACGATTTCCAAATCGATTTCTAATGTTCATTTTCAATTTATCTTTAAAAGATAAAATCTCAAAACATTCACTTCATATTGCAAAAAGCATTTCCATACTTATGTAATAATAAGTAATTCACAAATCCATTTAATTTCAACATTTGGAAAATATTCAATATACTTAAGTCGAAATTAAGTATATATTTCATTCTTTAAAGAAAACGTGCGCTTAAACACATTTATTTGAGTCAAAACGAATGTTGCGTAAAACATCGTTACGACAACCCAAAATCACTAGTATAGGGATTCGAAATTTAGATAAATATATAAATCCCAATACTATACAAAAACATTTCCTTTCGAAAATCATTTACTATAACAACAGTGTTATAGTCTACCATTTCCTTCTATTTCTCGAAAACGTCGATTTCAACAATGAATGTTGAAATCTATGGTTTCGATAGTTAATACATTTTAAAACATCTTTTAAAACAATTAACTTCATTTTTAAAATTTTACTTCTCCAAATCATACCCGTTTTACTCAATAATATATTCACCGTCCAAAATCGTGAATATACCTTATTTACCCAATTCAGTATTTATATACTTTTATCAAAAGATTATCCACTATCCAAAATCGTGGATATACATCGTTTACCAAATTCAACACTTCCACAAATTTAATTAAAGTATTTTCCACAGTCCAAAATCGTGGATATAATTCCTTTAATAATTTCTATGTTTACTGATCAAATTTATTTGATTACGGGTTTATAAAACAATGTTTATAAATTCCATTTCTATTTCATAACTACTTCGATTTATAAATCTCCTTTAATAACCAATTCTATTTATATTTCGTTTACATGTCGAATCCAACTTATAAGTAAACTACTTATAATCCAGTTATTCACAAATCCATTCTTTTATATCATCATTAATTTATAAATCTAAAATTCTTATTTACTTATAAAACTAGGTACAACTTTATTTTAACACTTATAAAAGCTCGTTTTATAATTCCAATATCTTTAGCTTATAAAATATCAATTTTATAAATCTTTTATATAAACCGTTTATAATAATTCAAAATCCCAATTTAAAACATTTTATAAATTTATCAGCTATTTATTTCAAAAATCATGCTTTGGTTATATTTCACAAAAATATAATTTTTATAACATAAAAATTTGTAACATTTTAATTATTTAAAATGAAACAATTCGAAAATTTAATAAACGTATAATTTCAAAAATCACTTTAAAAATCCCTTAAACATCAAAATCGTTATTTTTAAACTTCAAAAATGGATCCGATTATGCAACACACCAAATAGTCAATCACGACTTCCAAACATCATATATCGATATGATAATCAATTAAATATCACAATATCTAAAATCAAATAAATACTGGTGAGGAATCCAGTTGGATCCCTCTAACCTGTTTCCCTGCATCCACAAACATTAGAACAATACTAATTCCGTTCCAATACGGAGTATCGCGGTATATGGGATTTATAAAATATTATCCGCTATTATGCGGCGCAACAGGGTCTCATCCGCTATATAATGTGGAAAATCAACTCCAAATACATATATAATACCAATTCCATACAAGTTGGAATTATCGCGGTATATGTTTTTAATAAATAACATCCGCTTACTAACGGCGTATAATGTCTATTTTAATAATCAATAGATAACAATCGTCATTCAAACATACAATCAAGAAATTTTAAATATAACTATTTAAATTTAAATCGAAACTATTCGATTGAGTGAGAAGTTCTCACCTTGCTTTCAATTCAGTTTTCGCGTTTTATTTCGAATAAAATTAAACGAGCATTTAATTTTACCCAAAATTAATACTAGCTCCAAATGATTCCAATCCAGTTCCCTAGCGTAGTGCTCGTCCATGTGGTTCCAACGCAACTGGTTTCGTCCAAAACGGACCTCGTATGATAAAGATACAACATTTTGAATATTACACGATTTAAATTATAATTTATTTACAAATCTATTTTTTTTTATTTTATACCCTAATTAATCTGGGCCGTTAGATTTCCAGCCCTCAATCAGGGCCGTCCCCCCCATCTCCTTCCTCAACGTTCAAAGCCGTGAGCACAAAACCCACAAGCCGCCTCAAAACCCTACTACACGCGACCTATCCAAGCCACCTGACGATGATCAGACACCACCATCTTATAGCTCATACTCGACTCCACCACCACCTCGAGCAAGGTGAAGCTCCACTGTGCCTTATCTCTGAAAATCGTGCCCGTGCGTTGTGCCTTCCTGCTCAAATTGACGACGATCCATTACTCCATATTCGATCTCCACCGTTGGATAGGAAGATCTCGTTGTGCTCTACGACTTCCATGTTGAAGGTTTCTCGAATCGATTGACGGATTGAAAGAAAATTGAGGAAGAAGAAGTGAATAATCTCGGCCACTAAATTGTAGCCCGCGGCCTGAAGAAACAAACCCTAGGGTTTGATTTCCTTTGCAAAAATGAAATATAGAGGGGCTTTTATAGAAAATTTGCAAAACATTATTCATCCAAAATTTTCCGAACTCCAAACGAAGCGTGCCGTCTGGCATTTCTAAGGTTTACCCCACGTTTCGAACAACGTGTTTTGGAGGCCAGTTCGATCACCTGTGCGAGTTACGGCAATAAACGATCGATTTTAAATTAAATCGATTTAAACTAACTTCTATGCGTTTTGGCTTGCCCCGGACAAATGGTAAATCCGATTGACACGAAATTTGAAGCCTTACAAAAATATCACATTACGGATCCGTTGAAACTGGTTTCGTTGAAATCCGAGACTGTTGAAAAATGGCTATTTTTACACGTGAATTAAATACTAAAATATTCAATTTTCACAAATTAACTTTAAATTCAATTTTAAAAGTTGTATAACATCATTCTAACTTCAATATGATTAAATAAAATTTTACAAATCATTTTCAATCATATTAAACCCAATTTTCAATCATTTCTGCAATTTCAAATATTAAATTATCGATTTAATTACCCAATTAAATCCAATTATTCGAAATAAAATTTATTCAACTGTTTAATTTCACTTATTAATATTTAAAATCAATTAAATATACAAATTTTAATTAACAGAAATTCTGGGTCGTTACATGTTTTTAAAATCAAATAGGCTGAAAAGGAATTATTTAAGTAACTGACCATTTAAACTAAGTAACACTTTTAAATATTGTTTGATAATAAGTGATTGACTATAACCAGTTAAGAACTCGCAGTAAGGTATGAGTTACCCTGGTATTCAAATAAGTTATATAACTTAGAATTTCAAATTATATGGGTTTATTCACGTTGGTTTCCAGCCTGACCCGGGTGTTACTTTATTGTAATGCCCGGGTCAGACCGAGTATTACAGATTTTCAAGTTAGGACGTTGCGGAGCTTAGGAGGCGAGCTGGATAGCAGGAACGTATGGAGTATATTCCGCTATGTATTGGAGTTGTATTATTTGTTTTCTTAGACAAGTTGTTACAACTGTCCAGTTTATGTATGAATGGTTGTACTCTGATGTATTGTATGTAATTTGATAGATATAGCTTTTCTTTGTATAAATGCTATTATTTGATATTATATTTTGATCCACTGCGAATGTGAGATTCTGTGTTTTGTTTTCTGTTCTTCTTCTACATCTTTTCTTCTTTCCCCCAACAAATCTGAGATTTCCGGCGTTCGATTGCTCGGCACTTCTATAGTGAACGTATTAGTGTTGAATTCTCGAGGTCGAAAGTTTCGAGTCATTACAAATTTCAAATTCTTTTAATAATTAAAATATAACTCCTTTGATAAAAATAACCCTATTAAATGCTTCCCAACAGCGGGTTGCTACAATAGCCCTAGCACGAAATTTTGATTTACCAGTCGTAGAAAACAATAATTAGAAGCTTGAGAAATGAGATAAGTAACGATAAAATAAAATAAAATAACAATCCTATCCATACTACCTTTACCTATTTATGAAACCACTATATTCGGTAATGGAAATAAGCGTTGCAAGCATCTGTAACGGAAATATATGTTAGAAATTTGTAACGGTAATATCCGGTGCAAACTGAAATGAAATAAGTGTTATAAAATGGTTTATTTATTGCAGTGTGTATTACAATTTCAACTTATTATCAACCGATACCATGTATAGAAATATTTGACATTATCAGTATTTACGGTAAAAATTTTGTAGTATATCAAGCAATTATTGACAAAAATTATTTATTGCAAATATTTGTTTGGCGGATATTTACCATTTTTAACTATTCATTTATTGTATACTTATGGAAACTATTTTCATTTATCATCAACCAAATTTATGTATATCTAATATTTGTCATTATCAATCTTTACAGCAAAATTTCACTTATACATCAAACATTTACTAACCAAAATCATGTATGTCAAATGATTGTCCAATTATATGTGTAAACTGAAGTAATATTATTTCAGCCAAAATTATACCTATCAAATATTTGCCATTATCAATATATATGTAGTAAAATTTCAGTTTACCTTTTCTTCTTTGATTTCAGGATTTTCATTTCGTATTGTTGCATGTTCTTCATGGTAGGAATCGTTGGTTTCCATCTTTTAATATTGAACATCAGGAAATTATTGTCAAGGACAAAATCATAGCATTTTAGCCTCAGGAACAGACCTTCAGTATTTTTGCATGAAGGACAACTTTCTTTAGGTTTCAGTTTTTAGTTATTGATAGCAGTTTTTAGGTATTAGTTTGTAGTTATCGGTAGCAATATTTAGGTATCAGTTTTTTGTTCGGTAGTAATTTTGGAAGAATGTTTGTCCTTATGAATAATTTTGAAAGAATGCTTATCCTTATGATTAATTTTTAGGAGAATGTTTGTTCTTGTGGTTAAAAATTGAGATCATGTCCTTAAGGTTAAAAATATACAAATTTTTGTGCTTTAAATTCATTTCCCTCTATTTAACGTTGCCTTCTCCAAATTTGCAAATAACTTCCATATCTTTAGTCTTTGGAAATTAGGTTTTTATTTGAGCGAATTAGGGAAAATGACAAACTCTAAAAAAAATTAGACTGAAGGACACCAAGTTTCATTTTCAGACCGAAGGACAAATGCTAGTTATAGTAGGTATTATATTCAACTTTTACACTATACAAAATGCTAGTTATATCTAGCATTATATTCGGTTTTATAATATACAAAATGTTAGTTATAACTAGCATTGTCCTTCTGCCTAGAAAACAAACTTGTTGCCCTTCGGTCTAATTTTTTTCTTCTAAGTTCGTCCTTGTGCCTATTTTCCTATTTTTATTTTAATTTTTTTTTCGATTGTGAATTGTTTTTCGATTGACAATTTCTTGGACTTGTAGTTTGTAAATTAAATTTATGAATTAAGGTTTTTTTCGACTGGCAGTTTCTTTGATGGCAAGTTGTAAGAGATTTTGAGTTTTTTTCCTCTTTGTAAAATCGCATAATGATGGATTGTGAATTTGAAAATCATTTGAGAAGAATGCAAGTTGTTATTTTGGTAATATTTTTTAATTAGTTTATAATCAAAGATCTGTTTTATAAGTTTTCACTGAAAAGGACTTGGCCTACCATCGTCGTTGATTATAAGGATGTGGGTAAAAAAATTTCTAATAATAATTTACACCATGCATCTCAATAACCTGGGGCGAAAGCGCTAGATTTTCCTGCATACAACGACCCGAATACGAAACCCATTATCAAAATTCAATGTCAAAACTTTTAAACTATCAGTCAAAACCCTAGGGCATACATCTGTCGTATTCTTTTATTTGGCAACTTCATCTTCTGCCTCGTTAAACCCAACAAAATCACTGCACTACTTTTTGACAAAATTGGGGTAGTTTGTCAAAAATGGAAGGAAACATGTAGCTAAAAAACAATGGATAAAGAAACTCGAATTCTATAGGAGGTAAAATCTAATGTAATGTTGATATTCCCTTTTTTGTACGTATTTAATAGATATAATTTTATTCATGTAGTTGAGTGATTATTATTGCATACGTCTTATCAAATTTTTTATTTTATCATCTTAGTTTTGAAAGTTACATGATGGATTTATCAAACTGACTGGAGGAGCATTTCTCTGCGACGTACGTAGAATAATTATTTGACCGGAGCTTTTTTGTTCTTCCTAATGGTTTAAGATTTCTTTTTTTTTCAATTGTTAATCTTCTTTCCATTGAGATTATGTGTAAATATGGTGAAAAATAGACGGTCGAAGTTCGATTTAAAGGTTACTTTTGTTTTCTACCCCAAACGCTGAATACAGAAAAATTGGGGATTGTTACTGCACTTCACTTTTGATATGAGAAGTCAATTTTCTTTAAACAAAATTTTAATACCATGGGTACTAACAAATGTCTAAATCTAAAGTATTTTAGCCTCTGAGACAACCTCTTAAAAATTTAGTCATAAGGACACCACGGATAAAAATGATATTGTATCATTATATGAAATTATTATGCAAAAAGAAAACTATCAGGTACAAAATGGTACTAAGTTGTATCGTTTGAAAAAAAATGCTATTATAAGGTAAGATCAACCATTATATGATAAAATTGAACATAAATTTATATCCTTCATCTAATTCGGTAAATACGAAACTGATACTACACAATAGCACTGTCATTCTTAACTATCCTTCTGCTATATTTAATTGAAAATTTTGTCATTCTCACTAAAAAATTGATGAATTTTATCCTTCGTACTATTTTTTCGAGTAAAAATACACCTCTCATAAAATTATAATTTAAAATGTCCAATTTGCCCCTTTTTACTTTAATTTCTTAAATCTTCATTAATCTCTTTTAAATCCAAATCAATAGTCAATGGAGAAGTCAAACTCATCTGCAGATGAGATTTCAAAACGAGAAAGAAACAAGGTTAATTCAAAACTTCCACAACATGGATTTTTTTCAATAAAACAATCAGATAATTATTTTTAAATTTTTATGGTTTCGTAGGTAGGGCTTAACATGTTTGTCGATCAGAAAAATCAATGTATAGCCAATATTTGAAATAAAGTTCGGGAGGGGACGACCGAAACAAAATAATTTAATTCGACGGTCCTCTGTCATTTAACTTTTTTTATTTCGGCAGTCTAGTGTCAATTTTTGGTTTTAGTCCGGTATATAGCCATCGAATTTTGTACCTTTTTAAATTAAAATTGAATCTATATTTAGTTTTTCCTTATATTTTTTTGTTCTCATCATTTATTTATTAAATTTTATAAAAGCAGGGAGGGGAAAGAGTTAATTTGGTTGTTTACTTTTTACCACAGAGTTTTTTAACCAAGGAAAAAAGAGGAAAAGATGCTAAATTTAATTAAAGGCTTTGTACCTCTCATATCAATTTTATTAAACATGGAGTACTCATATAATTTTGATCCCCTCATATCCAAAAATGGAGTGGCGATAACAATACTCAAAATTTATTTGTTTCAATTTTGTATTTTTTTAATTGACGCCTTAATAAAAAAAATTCTTCTCGACTCATATACAAATCGAACTAAATGTTGAGTTTCGGCATTCCCACGTTCCGTACGCGTACGCTTCAGCATGTGTGGATTAGCTAACGGTCGAAATCTCCCATGCCAAAATCTCTTCATCGCATTCCATCGGACATATAATCTGCTCTTGACAACACATTGTAACAAAAGAAATCACCAATGTTACGTACCATCAATCTCATATATATACACAACGATTCCAAATATCCTGTGATGTGGGACTTTTAAACCGTCCAATCCACCACTAACTCCATTTACAATGTGAGCCACACATAACACTAAACAAATTGGATTACGTAAATAAAAATATCTTGAAGATCCATAACACCAACAACAAAGTCATACATAAAAAAATATTAATCATGTAATATAATTATATATTTTCGTTATCACTAGTGCTAATTAGAGGAATTTAACAATTTGATCTGGCATATTTTTGTGACTGAGCCATAAATAGCCACAAAAATATGTTTTATGCGCACAATTGAGGTTCCACCTTTCATTAAACTTTGTCTCTAATCTTACCGAAGAATCTTCAGATATTCCTTTATGTTCTTGGCGGTCTACTTCCCTGAAATATAATTCAGAAATGTCCTTTTCCATCCATGGTTCTTGGAGAAAGCAGCCATGTCTTCAGAGTTCAAGTTGTCCTCGTCTTATCATTTTTTTTTCGTGTTTCTCTTTGGTGCCGTAACCATGGATTAATATATAATGTAATACTTCTTATTATATGTCACTAAATGGAAAGTTGAAGGTGTTTTATATTAAACATGAAAATGATTAGGACGGTGACACATAAACATGTAAATAAACATTATACTTTAGTAGTATAATCCATATTTTGATAGATCAAATTATATAGTTGTATCCAACCACCCCCGGAAATAGATGATGTCTGTTTTTAACCGTGCTATTTCAGTGGATGCATATACATACATGATTAAATACTTATAATTGATTTATTGCATATGGAAGTAGTTTGGAATACCTTTGTAGAATTTGTTGAACAAAACATTAGAAACTTATGCAATTAACTATATATTCCTTATATGACATGAGGCAATCTAATACATGCATTTTCTGTGGTCAAATTGAAGCAATATCAGTTAATTTTAATATAGCGAAAGCCAAACAGTTACCAAACATACAGGCTTAACTTGAATAGATCGAATGGGTTTTGTATGCTTAAACTCTATCAGAGGCGTAGATGACCTCAATTTTTTTAGCATCTATACTAGTTCATGTAATATGAAACTTCAGTTGCCGGTATAATGATTTACGTGTACTTCACAATTTATTATGGATATTCTTAATGAAGGTTATAAGTTAGTTTTTTCCCCTTCTTCCTTATATATCTTTTTTAAGAACTTAGATTTGGATACAATTTGGATAACATCTAACCTCAGTTCGATAGCACAATTTATAACTATCTCAAACAATTTGGATAACATCTAATCTCAGTTATGTTTGGAATCTTTTGACATAAAAGGTTTAATAGGACGATAGACATTACCTTGATCTTTCATCAAAAAATTTCTCCTCATTTAACTAACTATATCCTATATTTAAATGCATATAGTATGATGTATAACACAATTTTATGTGATAATGATGATTTTATTCAATAATTTTGTTTTATTGAAATCGAAATTCATTGCTTTTTAAGTGATAACAGGCAAAGAGGTGGAAATTTGCAGGCATAGTCAGCAGCTGAGGATTCAAAATTTGTTCCTTTGACTTCAGCAGAACCTGTGTTTGGTTCAGTCCTCCTATAAGTTTTTACCTTTTATTCATCACGATCATCTATGTGTATATTTAAGGCCCAAAATTTAAAAATAAAAATAAAAATAAAAATATGGTTTACTGGGAGTCTGGGACTAAAGATTATGACATGCATACAGACTAATGGATCTAAGCATGCAATCCGAAGTCCGTATGAGTGAGCGTTCAAGCAAAAAATGAATGACCTAGTCTCTACTTGCATCCACGATTCACATACTTTCAAACTAAGTCCATGAAATTTGTTTACATTTATAATTTACATTATGTGTTGGCAGTTTCATGTCAATCCATTTCCTTCTTCGTGTAGCTTTATTAACTGGTTAAAGATTATGGCATGCATACGGACTAATGGATCAAAGCATGTAGTCCGAAGTCCGTGTGAGTGATCGTTCAAGCAAAAAATGAACGACCTGGTCCCTACTTGTACTCATGATTCACATACTTTCAAACTAAGTCGGTCCTGAAATTAGTTTTCATTTATAATTTACATTATGCGTTAGCAGTTGCATTTCAATCCATTTCCTTCTTAGTGTGGCTTTATTGACTAGTTTATTCATATATTAGGCTTTATTAGTAATGTGATTTGAAGCAGATGAGACATATAATGTACTTAATGTTTCTTAATGCAAAGCAATATCTTAAAAGTTGGATGTATGTCTGCAAGCTTCTTTGGTTTTGCAAGTAACTTTTTATATTTGTGTCAAAAGGCATGGTTTAATTCTTTCAACTTGGACATGTTTGCACGAGGTATAAAGTATACTACTTCATTGTTGATCACTTTTGCATGAAATTCTATTTGAAATTGCATCATTTTGTTGACACATGTATGGGTATTCTTGAAGGAATATCTATTAGTGCTTACCAATTAAAGTATGACGTTTTAGATTACGGTGTATTTATAATGAAAATTTGTTAACCACCTTGGACTTGGGCCAGAGAGATCCATCTCTTTCAACATCAATGACAACAATTTTTCCTGTTGCATCTAAAACCTATATTTCTACATACATGTCATGTCAACGGAAAAAAAAGGAAAAAATAAAATAAAAATCATTTTGCATGTTTTTGGTTGAATAAAAAATTCTTTACATATAAACAGTCAGTAATAAGTTAATTAATGGCCATTGCATCGTAGGCTTTTAAGAGGCCAGTAAAAGTACTTTTCTATACGAACAAAAAATACAAAAAAGCAAGTCAAAACCCTTAGTTGTGGAAACATATTTGCGCATCTTATTGGAAGATGCTCACTTCAGCTCAAAATTAAGTATGCTAACTTTAGCACAGTATGGTCCTGGCGGGGCTCGAACCCACGACCTTCGGCTCATAAGACCAACGCTCTAACCAACTGAGCTACGGGACCAAATGGCTTATTTTTTCAGTGATTTCTATTTTTTTTAATTATTTTCATACATAAAAATCACTCCCCACCTTCCCTACACTGTATTACTTGAATGGGTACTAACTTGAATTCAGATCCCCGTGAAAATAAAAATCATAGTAAATTCATGGGTAAGAAATAAATCTGAAAATAAAATAGAAATAAAAATAGGTTATTCAGACACATAAACAGTATAAAAATATTGGATCTTTGGGAAAATCTATTTTCTTTTGCGAATTTAAATAAACTCTACCAGTGAATGTTTTATGTATGCTTTTTTTTAAAATATCCAAGTGAATTGAATTTTTTTTGTAAAACATTGAGGGAATGTGTCTATTTGAGCTATATGTCTTATATCCGTTTAGAAGTCTAAATAACTGAAGCTCTAACCAATTGAGTTATAAGAGCTTTTTATTTGATGCAATTATGTTTCCCTTTTGTCCCATACAACCCTATTTTGTTTTGTCAGCTTGTGAAAAATGAAAAAATATCATGATTTGGGCTTGGTTTTCTTTTCTGCTAAATTGATTGGGATTATTATCTACACCTGGTATTATAGTTTTTTTGTTATATTATAATGTTGGGTAGGGTTTTTAAAATTGGCTAGATTATGTAATTAACTAATTTGGATAAGTCATGTTACCATAACTAATTATATTATGTTATATATGCAATTTGGATTGTAGTTGATATTACTCATATGTTGTTACGCCCTTTCTCAATCAAGGAGAAATCATCATTAATCACTGATCAAAAAAGGCAGCCGTTGATCACTAATCATGGAAGATAAAGCAGTAGGCTATTGATCTGATCACATCTGCAAACAAAAACTATGGTACTTCCTGATACTCACTAGGGAAAAGCAGTGCAATATGAAATTGGTGCTTTTGTAATCTGCACAAAAGAGGAATTATCCAAAAGTGATACACAGAGTATCTAAAAATGACATACTGCCCAACCATCTACTAAGGAGTAACTTTTTTTTAATTATTTAGATAACCAAACTTTGCTCGTAAATTCTATGGAAGTTATGTGTCCTCCAAACACATGTTCTGGGTATTTGTTACAGGGTTATTTGTTTTAGAGTTCGAACTCGCGACCTTTGATCTCACAGTCCGAACCGTCAACCTACTGCGCCAACTATGTTGGCTAACATAGATACAAGCACCTAATAACTCGTAACTTATGAGTATTTGCAATAACAAGCCATCCTGCCCAACCACCTAATAACATAGCACAAATTTCATTCATCTAGTGGAGTCGTGCCAATCCCAAAATAATTTATTCAAAATTTGATTTTCCGTTATTGCTAAGACATAATCCGCCCTAAATTTTATTATCCTGCCTTTAACTTCAGCAATCTGCATCACACATCTCGTTGACAACTTGAACGAAAGACGTGGCAACGTCTGAAGGTAGATGCCAAACCAATGGAATGATGTCACTAATTCACATGCTTTAGCTTTCTATAAATAGAGAAAGCGTCGTAGCAAATAAGGTGGATTTTTGAGAGGAATAAAAAAAACTTAAAAAGGTAACAACAATGTCAGAACCATTTCACTCAGATTCTGTCCTTATAATTTTCGATATAATAGTGAATGGTCGCCCTATGGACGTTAGATTCCTTAACATTACAAACTTCATAAATGTTAAATTTTGGTGATACAAAATCACAAATATAAGGAAACAAATATGCAAGAAGGAAAGTAATCATGTTTGTTCATTATGAAAATGAATAAATTATTGGACCGCATTTACATGAGATGACAAGAAAATAAATGTATGTGCAAGTTATGAAATAAAATATACGCAAAAGGATATGCATATTATTTGTTTCCCAGCAATCGCATTGTTTTACGATTATTTTCTTCCATCTTTGCTAATTAAAGGAATGAGTGAATTACTTACTATGTTTGCATCATTTGTTTCCATTGTAAGTTGCTCCATTATCTTCTTACCATATTTTGGTAATTTAATCGACGACTCTAAAGGATTTGCACTGGTATATATTGAGGGTAGATTTCATTGTAAACCAATCCTGACATTCAGCCAGCAATCTCCAAATAGAGCGTCTCTTCTTGTTAACTCTAATTTAGGGCTTTGGTATGTAAATTCTTATCTTGTAATTTCTTGTAATTCTCTCATGTGTAATAAAATCGCTCTTCTTTTGGACTGGACGTACATTACCTTGATGATAGTGGAACCAATATAAATATTGTTAGGGAAACTCCCTTTAAATAATCAATCTAATGGAATAAAAAACCCAATGCAGCGGAAAACAACTGGATCGTGATTGTAGTGAGACGAAACAAACAGAGATAAACACTATAACTGACAGCCACAGATCAATGCAATGCAGAAAAATAAATAACATCAGTATTTGTAGTGGGTCCACTACCGCGAGGCAGTATACGTCCACTTGGAAAGAGGAGATTTTATTAATCACTGAAAGATTGGAGTTACAAGATTGATTCACTTTTGAAGGATATACAAAAGAAGAATTAACAATCCAGATAAATTTTTTACAGAATTTCAGCTCTCTAGGATGGCTACCGTTATTGTTCAGAAGCTCCACTATTTAGGTAGAATGAAGAAATGAGGAGGGGTAGCTGCTATATAGCAGGACTGGGGTTTGGTTCAGCATGCATCTGGTCCGGTACAATTTGGTTCGGCGGTCCTGGTTCGACATGCATCACTTGGTATTTAGTTCGGCAAAGCGCCGAGCGATAAATTTGGACCGGTATCTCCAAAATACCGAACACTCTATATACGGAAATCAGTATGTGTGACTGTTCCGGTACTATCACTAGGGGTACTTGGTTCAAGATACGTTCACCATAGACCTCGATAGAACTTTGAATGAGTTACTCTAAGTGAAGGATCAAATCCAAAAGATACCTTACATTTATGTATTTGTTTTCATGATGATGCAAAATTTGATCTTGAAACTACATTGGCTTGATCCTACTTGGTTATGTAGGCAGTCACTCTAGTGATGCAAACATTTATTTTATTTATTTTACTTATTTTGAAAACGGAGGGAAATTGTTGGAAATTTTCAAAATTAGTTTTGGATTTGAGTTTGTTTTTGAAGAGGAAGAAGTGGGAAGAAGATGGAAGAAGAGTGGTGGAATATATAGTCTCACATCTTGGGAAATAATGGATTATACTTAGTTAAATATAGGATTCTCTAAGGAAGGTTGGGCCCTTTGGACACCCAAAGCTTTGCTTTGACGTGAGGAGGAAAGTTATGCATTACCACCACACGCACGCGCCGCCGCCGTCTATCCGACCAGACCGGGTCGGGTTCGGGTCTAAAATGGCGAATTAATTTTTGTTTACAGACCGTATCCAGAATTTGAATTTGAACGGATAGATTTGGCGGGTCATTTGAATGAAGGGACGCAACCGTTTAGTAACGGTTTCAAAACGTTGCAATAGACATGACTGTTTGTAACAGTTTTGGACTGTTGGAAATAATGCGACGCTTGACGAATGAACACTTCCTCACTACTACGTCCATGAAGCATCAGATAATAACAATCTTCTATCTTAGTATACTATAAATAGTATGTCCAGGACGAATCAGATGATAACAATCTTCTATCTTAGTTCCTTCTTCTTCCTCCGGATCTGCGACGTCCAGAAAGTGTTGTAGAACACTATCTTATCACCGCGGTGCAGGTTAGTTGTTTCATCAGAGATCAAATTTGAGTGTTCTTGGTCGGATCAAAATTGTACAAATTTTGAATCCAATTACGCTGGCTTTAATGAATCCTGAAGCGGATAGTTCGATAGCCCGTTTGTACCTATTGGATTCAACTATTGTCTAAAAGAATCTACGCAGTAGATCCTTGAAGTCACAATTATCCAACATATTGCTCATCATTTTGTGTTTATACATGATAAACAAAGTCAATATGACATCACGCATATAAGAGGAAATTTTTTTAAAGTAGAACTTCATGTACGGGACTATGAACTGGACCAGTTTGATGTTGTAAGCAACGTCGTTTATTCAAGTTATTGTCAGTACGGTAAGATATAGTTCTAGTTATATCATTTGTTCATGGTGAGATACTGTTTATTCTAGTTATTCTACTTTTCTTCTCTCTAAAATATGCTATATATATCTACATAAATACCCATTGTAGAAATGGTAGGTTGTATCTAATAGTTATGACAAAAAACAACATGCATTCGTTAATACCCAAACATCAGTTTGCTTTCACAGTGATAGTTCTGTTAATTCTCACTATATTTTTAGTTGTGTGTATATTTAAATGACATGCCTTTTTTATCCCTGAAATAATGCAGACAATGAGCATGATTGCAGTGTTGGCTTTGGGAAGGACATGCCTGAAGGCAATTATTGCAAACTGTAGAAGCCAGGCGATAAACGTAAGGATAATTTCTCCAAAGTATTTCTCGCAGGGGTTAAAAATTACAGGTATTGTTTTCTGTCAAACTACGTTGCTGAAAGGCTCTGTCAAGAATCATGTAAGCTTTGTCTAAGAACCATCCGCCCCTTTCCTTTTTTTTCTTCGCCTGTTGACTTGACTTGACATCTGAGATATAGTGATACTAACTTTAGATAGCGGATAAGCACCGTGAGCTTTTGCTTAGAAGCTTCAACATTTTCTGCTTTGTTTCACTTGTGATGTACCGTTATACTATTCAATTATTCAAAATGAATTTGGTTAAAAGCTAGGCGGCTAGGGTCTGAAATTTTAATGATACCAATCAAATCATTTTTATTTTTTATTTTGTTGAAAATTTCTTAATTTCCAACTTTTTGTTGTTACGTCAATAACCACTTGTACAGTGGTGAAATCTTTAGTAATACGATCAAAGCATTGGGTTTGATACCATGAGGCACAAGTTGCCAATTTTTGGAAGAAAAAAAAAGGTTGCTATTACTTTTGCTGGCGTTTTCTTTGCAACTAAAGTTTGATTTTGTAAACTTTACAAACTACTTCTTGTTTCAAACCACTTTCCTCACTGATGATAACAGTATAAAACTATTTGGATTTGAAATCAAAAAACGGATAAGAACAGAATTTAGCTATATCAAGTAGAGTTGAATTAACGTATGCATGGACTATAACTGTAGGGGATGCATGCTAACAACAACATACATATATTGCTTTGGAGTAGAGCTGAACATAGATAACATCATTGCAGAACACCAGAATCACTTCAACGCGAGCCTGAATATGGCTGGAACAATTACAATAAGTTTTGGTTTGGCAAATTGCAAGAGGCTGTAGAGCACTTGCAAGTTGATATTTGATACCATCATCAACTAAATTCGTGCTTGAAAAGATGAAAAATTTAAGATAATATGATTATTATTATTGTATTTTACTCTAGGTTTCCTTTGAGTTTATCCGTTGATCTAGTGTGAATACTTCATTACATAATAGAATGATGTGATTATGTTAAATACTTTATAAATAGTGTGAATATATGAATTGTTTTAGTTTTTCTTGGAATGTGGATCTTTTTTGTTATTTTTTTTATAAATGATGATGATTTTGATTATTATTTGTATAATGTTAGCTTCAATTGTAAAAACCTACTAGTGCATGTATCAATATTTTAATTTTTCTCAGTTTTTCATCTTTTTGTTACAATGGGCAAAAACAGTTGTATAATGCTTTATAACAATGGGAAAAAAGATTACAACCGTCCAAAGCAATTGTGAAATGCTTTAACTCCATTGCAACTTCGCATATTACGACAAGTATCATTGTCTCGGTGGTTAAGTGATTCGACTTTTGTGCGAGGGGTTACAAGTTCGAAACTTGCGTAGCGTGATTCAAATATTCATTAACATGTTGTATCTATGTACCGTTAAAAAAAAACTTCACATGTTACGATGGTTGCATGACCATTGTTATGGGTCTATTGCAACTGGCATTGCCAACTGCGAAATTGATAATTTTTTAGTGACAAAAACTACTGGCTATTTAAAGCACTCGATTCAATGAGTCATATGCAGATAAACAAGCAAGTTTGTAACAAAGGGTATGTTTCATTTGGTTCAAAGAATGTTGAGGCAACACACTCGCTCTGCTAGGCTTATAATGATATTCCTATCATTATCTAGTTGAAAAGAAGAAAGGGAGAAGAAGAACCACGTCAATGGAACACTTTAGAAGATCCAGCTTCAAATGCAAATATGAGCACCCCCGGCCCTCAAAACGACCAAGAACTTGTCGAAGAAAAGAGAGTGTGCTGCCATTTGCGAATCCTTCCACATCGAATCTCGCAAAAGATCTTGAAAAGCTCTTGGTCGACATCGCCAAGTGGATAATCGTGACTTTAGTTGTGGCATCGAAGGTGGAGGTGACTGTAATGACCCGCACGTTAATGGGTCTGAATTTCGACTAAATCGAAACCTAAGTTCATTAATATACGGAGCTTTGGTTTTGATGGCCTGTAATAAACATAAGCATATCAGAGAGCTATTAATATAAGTTCACAGCGGAATAGAAAAAATATATAACAGATATATTGAATAAGGCTACTACCTTGGAATCAATATTATTCTTTGGATATCTATTTGCCTTGTCAGTATCAAGTATGAAAGAGAACACTCAACCATCTGCAATTCATATCTTGTACCAGTAGCACGTCCCTCTAAATCTATCATGTGGGTTGTAATGAGGAGAGGGTTAGAACAACATTCTGGTGATCGAAAAATTTACACACTTTACCAATAACATTAATTTATGTCGATTGATTTTCATTTAAGTGTTATGTCTATTATTTACAGCTGATCCATTCAATCCTATGTGTGCATACGATATGTCCAATCTTCTCTGAGGTATAACTATATGTACGCCTATATACATATATACCACTTGCCTAAAGAAAACCCCGACCACTTAATACTCCTTAAATATGGAGGTCGCAAATCCAATGTCCATTTAATACCTTAACCCCGAAGCGGACCCTTTGTAACGTAATCGCTAGTCAATTGGTTCTAGCTATAAAGACCGATGACCCCTAGATACGGCTTTATAATATTATTATCATATGACTAACGTATCTTGAAGACTCATTTAAGGCTTAACTAGCTCACCTCCAACAAAAAAATAACTAATTAATAAAACTTTGAGGTCCTTTTGTATTACATATTGATTCTAGACTAGTGCGAAGCGAAATTCATCAGGGCATAATCCGAGTCTTTATTATCGGCTGCTCGAGATCGCTGATGGTCATAGCCTATATGTCAGCCTTACTTTTAAATATGAATTCAATAACAATACTGACATAGCTCGCTGACCTTCCAAGTCGAAATCCCATTTAGATAACTTACTGTATGTCAAGAAAAATTCTCATTTCAGTTACTTAATACTTCTTATCAAAAATGAAGCGGACCCCATTTTCCTAAAAAGCACTTAGCCATTTGATACTTCAAATCCAAGACCAACCCTTGGTAAATTTCCCAACCTATAGACACCATGTATCCCTTTTTCATGGGTCCTTCGGTTGTGTAACCCCACGCTTCAAATTACAATTATATATGCAAATATTTAATTAAGTTATATACGTTTGGAATTTTAAAATAAAGAAATGTTTGTAAATGGGGCAACTAATTAATATCATTTGGAATACATATATATTTGTGTAACAAATAATTTAGTGAGAGAAATTATATAAAATCAATTAATAGGGAAGATTAATTGACGGTGTGTATTTAAAAGGGAAATTAATATTCAATTAATTAGTAGAGGTGATTAATTGACAGAAATTGACAAGAAATGGAACTATATTGTAGCAACTAATTGATATGATTAGAAACATATATGTTAGTGTAAGAGAATAAAATGGAGGAAGATTAATTTATGCAAGTAATCAATTGTCAATTAATAAATATGGAGACTTATGGTAACATATATAATTAAGATTGCGATTCAGAATTCAATTGTAGCATATATGCATGCAATAATTATGGAAATAAAATAAATTAATATGCGTATATGTTACGAATTAATGTACTGCATATTAATTTGGTAAGAAATCATAGTGTAGGCAGGGTTTAATTGAATAGTAAATCAATTCTAGGTATATATGAAATCTATTACTTGGTTAATTAATAGGGGTATCCTATTTAAAAGAAACGTCACATTTATTAATATATGTTTCCATTGATTGCGAGAGAGAAGGGGAAAGTGATTAATGAAAAGATTGTTGGAGAATCAATTTGAAATAAAAACGAACGCAGAAAAAAACATATTAATTTAATGTCCACAGACTGAGTGTACGCTTTAGGTTTTAGGGTTTTATATCTAATGGTTAGCACTGCCATTTTTCCATCTCTTCTATAATTTCGTAGTAACAAAATTTTAGATCTAATTCACACGAATTTAGATCTAAATAGAAAGAGAAAAAATTAACTAGGGAATTAAGAATTGGTTCAAATTAGAAGGCTGTGTCAAAGGTAAAACCCTATATCTGAGTTTTATTTGCTATTTCTAATCCAAATCTCTTCATTTCTCTTTCAAATATTATAAACCTGCAAATATATCATTTGTAATTCCAGTTAGGAATTACAAGAGAGGTGAATATAGATGTTAGGGACAGATCTGAAATAAAAACAGAGAGATTTGGAAAGCTAGCAATATGAGTGGATTTAATTATATCTTTTACATTGACGATATATTATCGTTAAGTTTCCTTTAGTAATTTTATTCAATGTTTTAGTAATTAATTCTGTTAATTAGTTATGCTGAACTGTAAGAAATTTACATTTATTTACATCTAATTTGTAGTTATAATTTAGCCTCAGTGCTAGTTTCTTTTTATCCTCTTTGCACGCAAATAATATAGTTAAGAAGAAAATTCGTGATTATGGATTAAATGGAAAAATACTAGATTTGATGTAAAATAAGAAAAGTTGAAATAAAGCTAGACAAATGGAATTATGCAATAAATTACGCTAAAACGAGAATAATAAATTAATCTAATAACTTGATTTGGAAGTAAATAATAGTTAATTGGTTGGTTTAGAAAATATGACACATTTTTGTAATTTAATATTTAAAAATAACGATAAATGTAACTGCAAAAATAAAAGAAAGAAAAAAGGAACTAGTGTAAAATTGAGAAACCGCTGTATTTTACACTATTTCAAGATAATAAAAGATATACCTTGGAGTTACCAATTATTTTTTATAATATTATTTAGTATTGAATTATGGAAATATATTTTAGCATAGCTTTCACGACCAACCAAATAAAATAGAATTACTTCCTAGAATAAAAGAAATTAAAGTAGAGTATTAAATGAATCAAATAAATTATTAGATAAGAAATTAAGGCTGTGTACAATAAACGAACCTAGGTCTATATTTACCGCACAGACTATAGAAAAGGACAGTTAGTATGACAAGTTAGTTATATAATAAAAGTGAATTTAAAAGAATTCTATATCGTAATAAAAGAAGACAGAGTAGAACAGAAAAGAAACATTTGTAATTATATATGGATTTTAAAAGAAATAAACATAAATTATGATTAAGTAAAAGAATAGAAAGACTTAATTGGGAACTTAGAATAAATAAGCAATGACAGCAAAGATAAATATAAAAAGATTATTTTAGATTTCTATTAAATTAATAAGCAAATAGAACAAAAGATACTTATTTAATAAACTTAAGACTTAAATTAAGTTAATAAGCAAGAAGTAGGAATACCAATAGCATTTCCTATTAGATCAATGGAAATCTCACAATAGGCAAAAGCGAGACGAGGGCAAGAATATGCTAATTATGGTAAATAAGTAGCCAACAGAACAAGAAAAGTAAACTAAACGCAAATTAAAAGATTAGAATTAGGGTCTAATAAAAGAATTGAGATGTGTTTGGAGTAGTCCAAAGGATGAAGCGCCTAACAAAGCAGTTCATCACGGATTTTACAAATGGAGAAGCACATCCAACTTTGTATTTTTGGGCTTCAAGAAAGTACGAGACTTCAGCGGGACGTGAGGATACTCTACGATGCTCCTTTGGGTAGGACTAACGAAGCTGCACCTCTTGAGGCAGGTCTGTAGGTGTCCCATCAAGAGAGTATGCCTTGACTACATCTGCATTATAGGCCTAACGAAGCAGACCTTTGTAGGCAGTCAGAAGGGCTTGGTACTCGGAGTGGGGTATTCATATGTCCAATACTTGTAAGTAAGTTTAATGATAGTCGCATGCAGATATCGGCCGGCATCAAGACCAAGAGCGATTTTAGGAAAGACCAGAATTAAACCAACAGACCAATGATTCTTTCACTATCAAGATATTGGATGGGGGGCACCGCCAATTGGATGTTAGATTGTTTGTAGTAGGGCACTACCACTTAACTCTTTAGAGGTCTTTTGATTTGGTTGAGGGGTGGCTGTTGGGGCCAGAGCCACGACCAGAAAAGAGACAGACCAACTAGAATATCTGTGTTGTAGGTCTAACGAAGCAGTCCTTCACATGTATAGAAAATCTCCGACTGTATTCTATACAAGGTAGACTTTGTTGGCGGGATTAAGATAGTAGACAGAATGATTACATTGTCCTCAATGTATGCACTGGGTGGTACGTTGTGGATGTCCGAGCACTGGCATAGTTAGTGCGGACGCGATTTACGTTTTCATAGTAAGTAGTGGAGCATCTATATTGTAGGCCTTACGAAGCAGTCCTTTACAGATATAGTTATGGAACACTCTCGAAGAAAGGCGATAGATCCCTTTTAGATGAGGATACGGTAGGTACCATGGGTGGTACCTAGGACCAATATGGTCATTGGGCATATAGCTACATATATGTACATATTAGTTATTAGGTTTTAATCTACTATGGAGTAGATGGGCATGGTTCACGAGCAGAGGCGAGAGTATTGTAACCTAATGAACCTAATATAAGAGTAAATAGAAATAAAAAGATATATGTAGAATTAAACCTAGAAGTATATAATTTATTCATTCATCAGAACTTTTATTCTGACCTCTCCTCATAACATCCTACAGGTTAGGTAGATGGCAAAGACTTCTCAGCTTTATGACACTTGCTTAGAAAGTGTTATTATTTGGGTGAGTGTTTACTTACTATTATATTTTAGTCAATCCCGTTGTAAGATAAATTATTGAGCTCTGATGTATTTGTCTTTGCCTAGTTGAAAGATAGCACCCAACTCGGTCTACAGTGGGCTTGGGTTTTAGTATTTTTGTGAAATTTTCAAACTATTGGAATTAGGGTTGTTACATTTGGCATTAGAGCCTAGGTTATGGATTCCTAGGTAGATAGTGAGTGAACATATTTGTATTTTTGAATAAAATATAAACATATTATGTACTAAAATCCAAATAGTTCCTAACCATAGATTTTAACATATGGAAAGTTTTTAGAAGTATATTTATGCATGGTTTGCTAGTTGGGTTTGGGATGACCTAAGTATGTAAAGCACTTTATTATTACCGGATTATAGCATACAAATAAACCATGTTTTGAAAGAAGATTGGTATCCATATGTTATAGAAAGTGGAGAAGCTCCCTAGGGAGAGTGTTTTCATTTTAAAAGAAGTAAGAGGTTTTAGTAAGAAGAAAATCCACTTTATGTCTAGCCCAATAAAATGAAACTTTTGAAATTGAAAAGTTGAAAAATATAATTGTTAATATATTTGAGGAAGGAAATATTGGGTTTTTGAGAAAAAAGTGGTATGAAATTTAAATTGGTTTTATATGATGTAAATTTTGTTAAAAGTGAAATTATTTTTGAAGAATTATAGAGCATGTATAGCTCGCTAGTTTCTAATAGGTGAACAAAGATTTTAAATATAAAAGCCTAGAGTGTGTTAAGTATCAAAAACATAGGTTACAAAAAGGATTACTGTTCTAACTTTTAATTCAACTAAAAATGAGACCTTTGCTTCGTTTAAAATAACAGATAATCATCCATTTTCTTTTATTGAAATAGACAATGCAAACTACGGGGAATAACATTTGTACTTTACACATCCCTTTCATTTTTGGTATATTCCTTATTATTTCAAATGGTGCACTTTTATACATTTGTGGAATTGGATAATTTACGAAAATACAGAGAAAGAGATACAACTAAATTGTACCCCGCTCCCAATAAATTAAAACATCTAAATTCACATCCCAAGTCAAAATTGGGCAAAACTAAACTAATACCAACATTTCACAACCCAACTGTAAATTTGAAATAAACTTCACAACTTTATCAATATTCAACTTTAACAAATTTAGGGACTAATTTCTAAGTTTTCAGATTATGCTGTAAATATCATTCATATTCCAATTACAAATCTTATAGAATATGTAGATGATATTCTTATACGTTCGCTTCAGGCCTACAACTCATCAGATGTTATATAGGAATAGTAATTAAATAAAATTCAATGGTATAAATTTTAATGTTATAAATAAATTATATAATTTCTCACTCACCTTTCAAGCTTTCTAAATCTCCAAGTCTGAATTCATCCCTTTAACTTGACTTCTTTTCCTTTCCTTCAAAAAGAATATGATATAAATTTAAACATACCATTAGAATTACAGATCTGAGAAGATATTTGAGATTAAGAGGAATGTATATTTTAATTATGAAATTTACCTTTTTCTGCAGTATCGATTCGCTTCCCCTCTTCAATTTTTTGCCTTTCTCCCATTATATATACATATAATATAATATTTTATAATTTTAATAGAAATAGCAGAGAAAGAAAATGGTAGTGCTTTGTTGTTTTAATCAAAAATTATAAGAAGAGAAGTGAGGGGTTAAACATGTATTTATAGGCGCTCGAATCAATTATATCCGTTAGATTTTTAAAATCAAAAAATCCGAGCCGTTCATCCAAGGTTTAACTCTAGCCGCTACCTTCATTACCTGTCGACCGCTCCCTATAAGCAGTTGATTGCTAGCAATCGACTACCCAAGTAAGGGGTTGATTGGTGGGGTCCACGCTATTAATATTTTTAGTTTCCTTTTTCTCATTTTAAATTATTTCCTCTTTGAATATTTCAAAACTAATAGTTTCTTCATTTGAGCTCCGATTGCAAAACTCCAAATATGAAAGTTGCTCAGAAAACCCCCACGAACATAATAGTGCTAGTTTCGTGGTCAAATTCTGAAATTTTCTCAAATTCCTTTTTTGAGTCTTATTGATTGTATATTATTTACCACTAGTTTTGCGGGGTGTTACAAAGACAACTACTACTCTTTCTAGCAAGGCACCAAAGCGTCCAAGCCGACCTAGGTTTAGAACTGCAAGGCCAAGATGAAGAAGAAATCCTCTATCCCCAACTGGCCTATTAGCGTAACAACGATGGTCTATCACCATTGAAAAGCCATGGCCAGTAGGCACAAGCCCAAGCCAAGCCAAGATCTGCCTCGAGAGGAGGTTCCATATGATTGTTTGAAATACTATCAACAAGTGGCAGTTCGGCACCGAGAAAGCTTTCTCATTTCTTAAGATGCCAAACAAGTTTGATGAAAGGACATACACACAAAGAAGTTTGGAAAGGAAATATATAATGAAGCTAATTTCTTATTATCAATGAAGAAGCGCAAAAGATTCATAGGCTATGAATAATTTTCGTTTGGAAAAATTTTGCGAGTACGAGAAAGATGAGAAGGGGTACTTATATACCCATGCCTTAAATCGTGTGCATTGTTTCGAAAGGAAAAAAGAATCACAACCATTAAGAAGAGATTGAGATAATGCCAACTTATGCATATAGGAGATGCAACACAGCTCTGCAACATTTGGAAAAACGAACCGTCACAACCAATAGCACGAAGCCATATGGAAAGCACATTAAATGCTTTGTAGGGCCATCAATTGGTAGGATTTTCATCATTTGACAAGGCTATACCCGCTCGTGGATATGGACTTGGGAGAAAAATGTTGCTCAATTTTTTCGCCAGTAATTAGTAGGTCAGTTTAAAGTAGTCTAACCTAGTCAAAACCTGCTCAACTACTTTACAACTAGCCAGCATAAGCCAACCTAAGTCCATGATGGTCTCAAGCCATCCCTTATATCCAGCAAGGCACCATTATGAGGGATGATCGCCTCGTCTTTAAGCGCCTATCACATGTAAGAAAGGTTTGGGCCTGACCCATCATCATGACAATTGACTTTCCTATGTCAATCTACTTCCAGCACAATTCTAGGTCAGCATGTTAGCCCGACGTCACTCTAATCGATGGCCGGCACCTCTGTAAAGACCCGAAATTTTGAAGGCTTTATATTTAAATATCGGAATTATTTAACTAATTGAATCTTGGATTTAATGTAATAAAATCGACTTAATAAGCTTATTAAAATTCTTTTTAAATAATATGTGAAATTATCATTTCGTTGGACAGTCTTGGATTTTGATGAAATCAGTGTTGTTTAATCCGGAATAATGAGTTGTTATAGGCCGATGAGTTTCGTGACGATCGAATGTGATGTATGGTTGTGCGAGCTCGATTATTTAAGGGGATTAAAATATAATATATATTTTCCTATATAAGAACCTCAGCACTTAAATCCTCTTCATTTTTCCTTCTCAAAATCAGCTGCCACCATTTTCTCCATTCAATTAATTAAATCTAAAGCCAAAGGCCATAAAATTCAACGATTTTGAATTTGTTGAAATCATGTGAGTGTGTGCTTCAAATCTATGTAAGGTTTGTCGGGTGTGGTGACTGTTAGTGATGTTCGAGTTTTAATGGCCAAACTAAGGTTGAGGCAGGGAGGTGATGAAGGAGGATTTAGGTGAATTGGAGGACTTGAATGGTTTCTCTTGGCGGCAAGCTTTTTCCAGCATCAGCCAAATCGAGTCCGATCATGCCTGGCAGATCATGACTTTTCATTTGTCTCATACTGGGGTTGGGGCCATGATTTAACAGGGGATATCATAGAGGAAATAGATGGCACGGTTGAGCTCGTGGTGGTGTAAGGAGTGTTTTGGCAAAGGTTAGTTGTGCTTTGGTGTGGCAAGGCAAATCATGACCTGGGGATGGTCGAATTAGGGCAATGATCAAAATTTTGAAGAGTTGATCTAGCTTCAGGTAGTTGCATAAGGGAAATTGCATTTGAGCAGAGCGATGTGATGGCACTGTCCCTTCATCGAACGTTGGACCGGATAGGGAGATTGGGGAAAGGAGCGTGCACGGCTTAGGTGTGTATCATCTTGCATGTATAGGAAGTGTATTAAGAAGGGTGAAGATGGATTTGGTGGGCAAGTGAAGGCATTAGTGATTAAAGTAAATTAACTATTAAGTTTTAATCTCAATTTCTTATGAAATCGATAACTTATGCATAGAAAGTCCAATCCAGACGTCATTTTAGCCGTTGCACTCGTAGTTAGATTCTCAACGCCTTGGATTGGTTTAGGCTTGGGTGAGTGTAACGATCCGTTTTTTCACAACTTCAAAAGTAAGATATTTTATTAATTTTAAAATTAAAAAGGTTTAGAACTCAAGTAAATATGTTGTAAATAATGAATAAGGATGGAAAAATTATTTATCTTATACTTAATAATGGAAAAATAAAGATTTTGATTTTCATCACAAAATGGCCAAAAGTTAAGTTTTGTTAAAACTGAATAAATGCTTGAATAAATAGTTTTAAATATTTATTTGAAAGGTAAAATTATATCAAAATCACTTAATAATGATAATATAAATATGATAAAGGTTTGGAAAATACACCTATGATCGTTTTACAAAAATATTTTAACTTTGTTACATTTGTCAAGTGCAACGTCGTATTTCAATAAATTGATATTAGCACTAATGATATCGGGTTTTAACCAAAATAGACTTGTTTTTATTTATTAAATGTAATAGGAAGTTCATTTTCTAAGTTTGTTTACATAAATGAATGGTAAAACGGAAACGTTAAATTTTGACTATAAAATATGTCAATAAAAACATTGTTTTTGACTAAAATAAGTTGTCGCTACATTGTTGCAACATGATATGTTGCCTAATACACATATATACATAGTACACATTTACAATGTATGAATACATATACATTTACCATATAAAATAAGGATTCATTTTGATTTAAATTAAGTTTAATAAAAACATGATTCGACAATTTTAAATTTAAATAAAACTTTACAAACATCATCATATCATTTATATCATATCTCCTTAATGGATGTTATGTGTTTACATGGAAACGATGCAAATTGATATCTTTAAATATTAGTAAGTAACATCTCTTATTACTAAACATATACACTTCTTATAACATCATTCCTAGCATTAAATGCACATCCTAATATGTTAATAAGTGTTATGCAAATCAAATCAAGAAAAAAGTCTTCTTTTTAAAATACAAATTTAAGAGAAAAAAGTAATCATTCTATAAATACACATCACATTAATGTGCTATCATATCCTTCAGTAAATACATGTACTTAAGGGTTTAATCAAGGATTTAAAAATGGAAATAAAATACAAAAGTAGAGAAGGCTAAAATGGTCATTAGCCAAGGAAGCTTCATGTATAAATAGAGGTCATAACCTTCACTCCCTCACAACAATTCACTTCCCACTTCTACCATTTTTTCACTTCCTTAAAGCTCTTCTCCTTTATTATCTTCCTCCACCTCCAACAACCCTCCATCCAAACCCACACCCGAACCCTACCATTACACACACCCCCCCTACACGGTCAAGTACCCTTCCACCAACCCATACCCACCCCCCTAGCCTCACACCTGAGCCGTACCCTCCTCCCTAGGCCACACACCTCCCTAGCATAGCATACACCCCCTCTCAAAGCTCACACACACAAAAAAATAAGGAAAATAAACAAAGGATATATTTCGCGACATTTGCAGAGGAGCACGCTAGTTCATAGAAAAGTTTGATGTTGTGGAAATGAAGGCGAGAACCGCTTTTTAAATCATGTTTTGTTATGTTATAATAATCATGATTATCCCGTTTATACGTTATGTTAATTGCCACCATTGATAATATGGACGTTTGGCTGAAATGAATGTTTGAACACGTTGGTTGGATAGTTGAGTTGTGATAATATACTTAATAAATGTTAATCACTATGCTATGGAAATGGATGTTATGTTATTGATGAATATTGAAAGTGATTATGCTCATTTGTGATTAAGTAATCCCTTTTGTTATAAGTGACCAGTTTTATAAATATGGTATACATTGGAATTATTAAGCCATATTTGCATAGTGAAATTGAAATCAAAAATTGAAATTGAAATCGGTTTTGAATTGAAATTGGTTTTGAAATCGGTTTTGAAATTGAAATCGAAATTAAAGTCGAAATCGAAATTAGATTTGAAACTGGATTTGAAATTGATTCTAATTTAAGATTAGAATTGATTTTAATTTAAGATTTATAAGCAGTCGCATAATATATTCACCAAAATAAATAATATTCATACGACCTTGGTTGAATGATAGAAATTCGTCTAGAATGAGTTTTGGCCAATTTACTTCAACTTCTCCCCAAATAGCATATAATGCTTTGCAGTTGTTTGGATAGACAAGCTCATACGAGCCAGTACGAGTTAGAATTGTGTGCATTAAAGCTCTATGCATTATTCTGGCAGTAGGTCGTAATGCAACAGACTTAAGCTCGGTCATGTCATCTTCTAGGAATCGATGACTTACTTCATCTCTCTCGCCTATGACAGCATTTAATTCTTGTAACTCAACACCTCTTGCCGGAGTATGAAGAATATGATCGATTCTATCTAAAGAGAGAAACACTTGTTACCCACATACCAAACTCCAAACGCAATTGTCATGATTGCATGGGTTTTGATGGCCTAAATTCAAGTTCGCATAGAAAAGTTTAACCAATGTATGATTTATCTTGATATTGTTTTGATTATGATCTAAAAGTGATTCTAGATGGCTTCTTCTTACTAATTCTTGAATCCTATATGACGTAAAATCAAGAAAGACAACAAAAGAACCTTCAAAGAATCAAGCTTCTTTCATCTTATTCCATCGTTGAACTGCAGTTGCATCGTATAGCCATTGAGCGATTTGTGAATCAATTGGCTCGGAGGAAGAATAAGCATGCTTAGATCTCTTTGTTTGACGAGTGACCATTTGAATTTATCAAAGAATTAAATAAATTTGGAAATTTTTTGGAAATAGGGTTTTTGAATTCTGTAAAATGGAGGTAAAAGTAAAAAGTAAAAGAAGAAGTAGAGGGTTTTAGAGTTAAGAAATTGGTAAAAAAGTGGAAAGGTACGTTTCAGATGTGAATTCAGTCGACTGAACGATTGTGGTCAGTCGACTGAACGATTGTGGTCAGTCGACTAAACCACTATCTCGAGAGTTCTATTCCAGAATTAGTCGACTGGTGTAGTCAACTGAATAAACAAATATGCTCTCTGTTTTGTCATTCAGTCGACTGGTTGCATTCGATCAGTCGACTGAATAGTGTATGAGAACATACAGTATGCAGTTTCAGTCGACTGATCGAATTTTTTCAGTCGACTGAATGAGTCTTTCAACATATTCAGTCATATTTGAAACACAAACAAGTAATATATTATATATGTAAACAAAATGTATACAATATAAGATTAAAGAACAATTGTAAAAAATAGACAAAAAACTTATTTGGAAGAGGAAGTTGATGGAGACTTGGAGTTTGTCGGTTCATCCTTTGTCTTCTCTACATATGGTTGTAGTGGTGACCAACGGTTTCCACATTCCCTTGAGTTTGGAGAGACAGGCGTAGGTTGAGGTGACCTATCCCGTGGATTTCGAGTTGACAATAGTGTAGGTTGATGAGCCGAAGAGGAAGATGAACCGTAGAATTTCCATCCAATCTGCTCGAGAAAACCCAGACGTCTAGAATTCGTTTTCTGTTCATAATATATTTCACGCTGAAGCGCTATCGATTCCCTCCGGTAATGATGAAGATCATCAATTTTTTGTTTGGTTTGAGGAGAACCAAAAAATAGGAACCATCTAGCTTTCTTTTTCTCAGGTGTATAACCCGTTCGATAATTTGATGGTCTTGCAGGTTTATGGGTAGGAGTTGGTGTAGGTAGATTTGACGATGCAGATGATAGAGTTTAAAGGTTGATAGATGAGTAGGATGATCCATCTAATGAATTATGTGATGAAGACATTTTGATTTTGTAAGAAAGTTTTTAGAAGTTTATGTAGTGGAGAAAGAAACAAATGTGTTTGAGACATAAATTCTTTTGAAGGAGAAAGGAGAGCTGAGAACTGAATTACATAGGAGGAAATGCAGTAAAAAAATGATGGTTGAACTTGCAGATGGAAAAGTGAGGAAGAGAATGAACCAAAAAGTTTGTGGCTGAAATTTTATCTTTAAAAAATAGAAAATATAAATAAACAGATGTATAAGGTGTTGATGTGAAATATTGAATGGCCAGGTGGTAAAGGCATAGACTTATCAAACCCCAAGGTGCAGAGTTCGAGTACCAAATTTTTATTTTACTTTATTTTAAATTGATTAGTAATTTTTATAATTCTTTTGAGGAAATTATACCTAGTCTTTTCTTAATCTTATAAAACAATTTTCATTGAGAGGTTTAGTGGAAATGTCAGCTAATTGATTTTCAAAATTTACAAACTCTAAATTTATTATATCCTTTTCAATATTATCACGAAGAAAATAATGACGAATGTCAATATGTTTAGTTCGTGAGTAATTGACAGGATTTTTAGATAAATTTATTGCACTAGCGTTATTACGATATATTATAGACTTATTTAATTTTATATCAAAATCTTGTAATGTTTGTTGCATGTAGATTACTTGAGCACATGTTAAATCTGCAGATATATACTCTGCTTCACATGCCGATAGTGAAACGCAATTTTGTTTCTTACTAAACTAAGATACTAAGGATCGTCCAATGAAATGACAAGTTCCACTTGTACTTTTCTATATGTCCGACTTCCTCCAAAATCAGCATCACTATATGATACTGATTCAAAAGGATATTCTTTTGGATAAAATAACCCTAAATCTTTGGTTTTATCAAGATAATGAATTATACGTTTAACTTCTCGCATATGTGATTCTTTAGGATTTGCTTGAAATCGAGCATATAAATAAACACTCGTCATAATGTCAGGTCGACTAGCAGTTAAGTAAAGTAGTGATCCAATCATACTACGATATAGTTTTTGGTCAATATTCTTGCCATTTTCATCTTTTTCAAAATGTATAGTTGTACTTATAGGAGTTGGTTTGGAAGACGTGTTTTCCATACCGAATCGTTTAATTAGATTATTACAATACTTTTCTTGATTAAGAAAAATGCCATTTTGCATTTGTTTGATTTGTAATCCGAGAAAATATGATAGTTCTCTCATATGTGACATTTCAAATTCGTTTTTCATGATAGTCGAAAATTCCTGACATAATTTTTCATTTATTGAACCAAAAATAATACCATAAACATATATTCGAATAATTGAAATATCTTGTTTAGTTTTCTTAATAAATAATGTTTGATCAAATTTCCCAATCTCAAAACCAGATTCCAATAAATAGCTTTTAAGTCGATCATACCAAGCACGAGGTGCTTGTTTCAAACCATATAAAGCTTTCTTAAGTTTATAAACGTGATCTGGAAATTTCTCATGAGTAAACAGAGGAGGTTGTTCAACATAAACATTTTCTTTTATAAAACCATTTAAAAAAGCACTTTCAACATCCATTTGATATAATTTAAAGTTATGAAAACATGCAAAAGCCAGTAGAATACGTATAGCTTCTAGTCTTGCAACTGGAGAAAACGTTTCTTCATAGTCTATTCCCTCTTTCTTGATTATAACCTTGTGCTACTTATCTAGCTTTATTTCTAGTAATGTTACCTTGTTCATCAGCTTTTTTTTTTGAAAACCCATTTTGTACTGATGACTGATTGATCACTTGGTCTAGGAACAAATTCCCAAACTTCGTTTCTTTCAAATTGATTTAGCTCTTCTTGCATAGCTATAATCCAATAATCATCAGTTGAGGCTTCCTTAATATTTTTAGGTTCTATATTAGAGAGAAAAGCTATATGGCCCATTTGATTTAATTGATGTCTTTTTCTTACATTTGAATTTACTTCTCCAATTATATTTTGAACAGGGTGATCTCTAAGAATTCTTGGAGAAGATCTTACTATGTTATCATTATTATAGTATTTACATTTTCTAAAGAAACATCGGAATTATTATTTTGAAGAATAATACCATCATCTTCTGAATTATTTGTCAGAATTATATTTTTATTATTTTCCAAATTTGTAAATTTAGAAGAAGTTTTTACATTTTCATCGAATGAAACATGAAGTGTTTCTTCGATTATTTTTGTTCTTGTATTAAAAAATCGATAAGCCTTGCTTCTTTTCGAATATCCTATGAATATACCTTCATCAGATTTGGGATCAAATTTTCCAAGCCGATCTTTAGTGTTAAGTATGAAACATTTTGAACCAAAAACTTTAAAATATGAAATATTTGGTTTTCTACTATTTAAAAGTTCATAAGGAGTATGTTTTGTTAATGGTCGAATAGAAACACGATTCAAAACATATCAAGCAGCTGCAACAGCTTCTGCCCAGAAATGCTTAGGTAAAGTGCTTCCATTTAATAAAGTTCGTGCACATTCTTTTAATGTTCTGTTTTTTCTTTCTACAACTCCATTTTGTTGTGGTGTTCTAGAAAAGGAGAAATTATGATTAATTCCTTTCTTGTTACTAATATGTTTTAAAGCTTCATTTTCAAATTCATCTCCATGATCACTTCTAATGTTTTTAACTTTAAAATTCTTTATATTTCGAATTCTTTTAAAAAAATTGAAATTTTAAAAAGTATCACTTTTATATTTCATAAAAATGGTCCATGTATATCATGAAAAATCATCTATAATAACAAACACATATCTATTGTGATTAATAGATTGAACTTGAGCGGGTCCGAAAATGTCCATATGTAATAATTCAAGTGGTTGTGTTGTAGATATGATTTTCTTAGATTTAAAAGAAGATTTTGTTAATTTTCCTAACTGACATGCATCACAGATATTATCGATTTTGAATCTCATATCAAGTATTCCTTTAACAAGTTTATTTTTAGCTAATTTATTAATAGTACTGATGTTTATGTGACAAAATCTTTTGTGCCATAGCAAAGAATCATTTTCTGTAGCTACTAAACAAATATTTGTGTTGTAATTTATATTCATATTTAAAATATAGATATTTTTATCTCTTATACCATCAAAAATTAAATTTTGATTTTTATCATAAATATTACATATATTTTCTAAAAAAGATATATTAAAACCTTTATCACATAACTGACTTATACTCAATAAATTATATTTTAAGTTTTTAACTAATAGAACATCAGTAATGAGAGTTGAGTTAGAGATACCATTATTGCTCACATCGCCTTTGCCGATGACATAACCTTTCGGATTATCTCCAAAAGTGACCGATCCTCCATTTGAGTAGACTGTGTTTGTTAACATGTCTTTATCACCAGTCATGTGTTTGAGCAACCACTGTCTAGAAACCATTTTCTTCTCTTTTTAAGTGGTACCTGCAAAAAATAAAGAATAAGATGGTACCCACTTTTCTTTTTAGGGTCCTAAGAGTTAGGTCTTAGGAAACCAAACCCAAGAAGGTTCAGAATTCCCTTTAAAAATATAATTCTTATTTTTATGAACAGTTTCCATTAATGTTTTGATATGTTTATTCTCGATCAAGTTATTATTTGTTTTAGCAATCCATATTTTAGTAGTTTTAACATTTTTAGAAACTGTTTTCTTTAAATCTTGCTTAATTTTGTTTTTAAGCTTATTTTTAAACTTTTCAATTGGTTTTTCAATTTTCTTATATCCTAAACCCATTTTATTTGAAGTTGACTGAGAATTTTCTATTATTTTAGAAAGATTTTCTCGTCTATTATTAAAATTGAAAATATTTTTATTAATATATTCTAGCTTGGTTTTAAGACTAGAATTTTCTAATTCTAAAACTTTAGTGCTAGATTTTACATCATTTATTCAACTGATAAAATATCATTTTTATTCTTCTGAATTTCTGATTCGTGAGTTATCATAGAAAGTTGAGACGTTAAATTAGAATTAGATTCTTGAGATTTTTCAAGTTCTTCTTCGACAATTTTCTTTTCATCTCTAAGCATACTAATTTCTAATTCAGATCTATTTAGTTTTCCTTGTAACTCCTTATTATGTTTCTTAGTCTGTTTTACAAAATCTACTGGTTCAGAATTAAGTTCAGCTAAATCTTCAAAACTTAGTTCACTTACATCATCATTTGTAGCCATGAAGCATACATTTGCTTACTCTGTGTCACTATCACTGTCGCTTTCTGATGATAAAGAATCTGAATCATTCCATGTTATAGAAAATGCTTTCTTCTTGAAATTGTTCTTTTTGAATTTGATTTTCTGTTTTAATGGACAATCTTTCTTCATATGACCCTTCTTATGATATTCATAACATTCCATGACAGATGATGATGGTTTATTGCTATTATTGTTGCTAGAATTATTTTTGTAACTCTTGCCCTTGTTATTCTTTTTGAATTTCAATTTTTTTTTGAAATTCTTAGCAATAAATGCCATATCCTCTTCATGTGAGTCAGAGTCATCCTGTTCTGCTTGAAATGCTAGATTCTTCTTATCTTGTGTTTGAACTTTCTTTGCCGATAAATTTACTTCATATGACATTAGATTTCCTATTAACTCTTCTAGTTTCATAGTTGAAAGATCGTTTGCTTCTTCAATAGCTAGGATCTTTCTTTCCCATTCATCCGTTAAAGAGTTTAGGATTTTTGATACTATATCAAAATTAGAGAATTTTTCTCCTAGTGCTCACAGTGAATGATATATATCTTGAAAACTAGAATACATGTCATTTATATTTTCATTTGATTTCATTTTGAAATTTTGAAACTGATTTTTCAACATTGAAATTTTGCTTTGTTTGACTTTGTTAGTTCCTTCATGAGTTACTTTTAGAGTTCTCCATATCTCATAAGCATTTGTGCACATACTAACTCTATTATACTCATTTCTATCTAATGCGCAAAATAGCATATTCATTGCTTTTGCATTTGTAGTAGCATCAGTTTTCTGTGCAGCAGTCCAAGTTGAAAAATCTTCTGTTGGAGTAGTATATTCATTTTGAGTAATGTTCCAAGTTTCAAAACCATTAGATTGCATATATATTCTCATTCTAGTTGACCAGTACTTATAATTCATGCCATTGAATAGTGGAGGTCGTGCAGTAGATTGATCTTCAATAAAACTAGTGTTAGTGACAGTGCTTGTGATATTGTTTTTTTCCATATTAACTAATAACAAATTATCAAATAACTGTGTTATGGTTATAGGATGACCTTGCTCTGATACCAAATGAAAGTGGCACTGTGTGGCTTGCTATCACTTAGGATCGTGTAAGATGGAATATTATTAAATCTAAATGCGGAAATAGATGATAATAGCAAAGTAAATAAAATGAGCACACCAGAAATTTTTATAGTGATTCGAACTTCCCGTTCTACGTCCAATCCCAAACTTCCCTTTGAAATTTCTCATAATAAACCTCTCTTAACCTGGAGGAATAGGTATACAACACCTGAACAACCGAACAGGATTTTTCCGCCTCTAACAACCGAAAGAGGACATTACCCGCCTGAACAACCGAACAAGACTTCAACAGTTTCAATAGAATTGCTTTGACACTATGTTTTATTAATAATACTAATTTGTCTTTGATAGTACAACCTTCCTATTTTCTTTCCTCAAGTATATATGTGTGTATAAAGATTTAGAAAGGAAGATATTGCTTTGAATCAAAGAATAAGTTAATTGATTCAGAGATTCAAGCAATATATGAAAGTTGGGATTGCTTTTTAGAATATAGAGATAGTAGAAAGTAAGATCAGAAAGTAATCAATTTTTTTTGATTTATGAAGTGGATTTTGTGTGTTTATATAATAGTTAAAGAGGTGCAACCGTTCATGAAGAGTTCTGATCAACAAAAGCAGCCATACCTCTTCATATTAGAACATGACTCTTGGCAAAAGAAAGTGTCCATTCAGAAAAAATAGTTATTGAAAGAAGTCAGTCGACTGACCCAAAATGATCGGTCAACTGAATATTCAAAGTTGTTTAAAAGCAGAGCGTTTCTGTGCACCTGTACAGGTTCAGTCAACTGGCCATATACGGTCAGTCGACTGACCTAACAGTCAAAGCACAATTTTCACATATTTTGAAAAGTTTAAAGTTTTAAAAATACTTAACTACTTGAGGATAGATTTTAACATTTCTAAGACTAAAAAACTTCAATAAATCAACATACTATACGCAGTTTTGTAGCCTTGTCTCCTTTTGTAGTTTGAACAGCATAATTCCTTTTCTTTTGTCGCTTATCCATATAGTATAATTCATTGCTTTGTCATGAATCAAAAATATGTGATTCAACATATACAACTTTTCTTTTTAAACCCAAACTATCTTATACTTATTTTTCAACTATTTTGAAAACTGATTTCCATTTTACAACAATTTGTCATCTGTTTTACAAACTAATTACTATTTTATAACTATTTTTCAACTATTTAACTATTTTATAATTACTTAAATATTCTTTAGCTATTTTACAACTAATAACTATTTTACAGCTGCTTATCCATTTTATACTTTTCAAGCCATTTTCTAAATTGAAGTTGGTCAGAGTGCAAACAGTTTATAATTGAAGTGATAACCCAAATGGAAATTGAGGAAATTGTGAATAGGTGAATAGAATCAAAATGAAGATAAATACGTAGGATGTACATATATTATTCTATTCACATAACAATTTGATGCAGATTCGAGCATAGAATTTCGAGATAGTATATCGATCCGAGTTGGGATTTTTCACTCGATTTTCGATGGCGACCCTGGATATGGATTTTCGATTAGTTTTGGAAATTCTCTATCATATTTATGGCTATGCAAGGAGAATGATGGTTTCTGATCAAGAAAATCAGATCTGAGTGTGCACTACGAAGTCGGGTGGACAATACTAGTTCGGAAGTGAAATTGTGTGATCGAGTGAGCGATCAGATTTGAAGTTGCGTATGGATGATATATGTATATCGTACGTGCTAGAATGAAATTGATATTGGAAATTTTGAAAGGAAAAGAAAAAAAGATTTTGAAATGGAAAGTATATTTTGAAAAATATATTATGAATAAAAGTGGAAGTTTGGATATCACTATAATTGAAATTCATTTTGTAAGAAGGTAGGAATGTGGCAAGTAAATTTATAAAAGAAATCAAACTTGAATATTTTATTTGGAATAATAAAAGTTATATATATATATATATATATGTGTGTGTGTGTGTGTGTTAACTACCCTTGTGAATTTTTAGCTAGAAGATGTGGTCTTTGAAATTATTTGAAGTATAAAAGGAATTTATATAAGTATGAAGTGACCCAAAGATTTTCAAGATTTTATATATCAATTTATACAGATGAATTTATGAGAATGATTTTGGGAAAAGGGTTTTGGAACCTATGGATTTTGGAAGGCTTTTGATTTTTGAAAAAAAAAATCAATTTTGGGAATTTGGAAATCCAAGTTTGGAACTATCGATTTGAGATATCGATTTTTTGTAAATGACATTTTTATGTGAATCATAAAGAGTATGATTTGAAAGATACTATATGTGTATAGCATAAAATGTTTTGAGATTGGTTTTGGGAAAAAAAGTGCTCCCATGAAATGAACTTCTTAGGAGATCCATGGGGTGGTTCTGCCTAGAGCCCTAAGGGGAGTTCTAAATTGGATCTTGGGAGGAAGTCCGGACAAAATGAAGTTCCTGAGGATTTTGTGTGGGTAGCAAAAGTCGAGGGCGCTGATGCCTATAAAGATATTTGAGTTATGCTGTGACGACAGTTAAACTCGATGTCACTACGATCTACTGCGGACCATAGCGCAAGTCGTGTGGCAGTGAGTGCCAACGGTCTATGTTTGATTTCACTGGGAGGGCGACGTAACATTAGTAGACTACGATCTATGACGACATAGCGAAAGTCGTATGGCAATGAGTGCCTACGGGCTACATTGGGACTCGACTAATGTAGTCTACCATCTGTGTGGTGAAGTTTCATTTGGCAGTGAAATTCAAGGTTGCTGATGCCTACAGTTAAATGGGCTTTTTCCATGATGGTGGCGTAAAACCTGGGGGTAGCTACGATATGTGGCGGGTTCCATGGTATAATCGAGAGGGGCAGGGTGCCAACTGTTTCTATGGTTTTGCCGGGATGGCAACATAACTATCGGGCTAATTGCGACCAAGGTGATGATTTCCAGAGCATTCTCACAAAAAATGTTTTCTATATTTTCAAAAATGTTTTCTATATTTTCAAAAATGTTTTCCACGTATTTTCACCGGGTGTTGAAAACGGGTCTGCTAAGTACTTATAGACTTTCAGTCCTACGCCTAATCAACGTATGACCGAATTTCCGTGAGAACAAGGATGGACTTGTTGAGATATCGAGTTATAAAAAGTATTTTTATAAAAGTTATTTTGGCAATAGTATGTAGATTTTAAAGTATTATAAAAAATTTAAATAAAAAGAGTTAAAAATTTTTGAAGGATAACTTAACTGATAAATAACAGTATAATTAAAAATTCTGGCTTCAATCTTTTTCGAGGACAAAAAGTTCTAAAGGGGGGAGGAATGTGATAAATCGGATTTTTGGACATCTGTTAATTGGATAATTAACTAATTTTAACTATTGAAACACTGATTTATAAGTTGAACAAATAATTCTGATAATAAAAATATATATCTGGATAAATATAAATTTGATAATCTCCTGATATAACTATTTAAATTGGCAGAATTTATCTTTTCAAAAACAAAAACAATTATGTTTATTTATGTATATATATAAAAAGATTTGTAAATAGAATTTGGATTTGAAATTCAAAAATAAATATTAAAAATTAATTTGGATTTAAAAACTCTATAGATAAATATTTATTAATACTAGATATAATAGTTTTAGTTGAAAAAGATTTAATAAAAAGTTTAAATACTTTCTTTTAAATTTATACATGATATGAATATAGTTAATATAAATAGAAAATGAATTAATTGAAAATATAATACAAAAATTATATAAAACATATTAAATAAATTTAATAACATGAGATAAGACATGTGTAACATTAATAACACATGTATTTAACAAGTGTAAACCATATAATAAGGAATTAAACAAGTGTAGCCTAATTGTGACATGAAAATACAAGTGTCCATTTTTAGTTTCTTTATTTTTTTAAAACAAAAATAAGAACAAGGCTATATATATCTCCATACTTCTCCTCTTCTCATTGTATTAGTTAATTCAAAACTAAAACCTAACAACTAAAACTCAAACCATAAATAAAAGAAATTTTATACAAACTAAATCACACAACTACTTCAACCAGAAGCTTAAATCAAAATCAAAACTGATGAAATCAAAAGCAAACAATAAGCTCAAAACCTGAAGCAGTAGATTCAAGTTCAGTTGCAAATCAAAAGCATACAAGTTCAATTCAGTTTTATCAAGTCTCAGTTTTCAAATTCAAGTAGTAGTTCAAAGATCAAAAGCACTTCCAGGTTTCTCAAAAGCCCTGGATTCTCTGTTTCCTTAAACATGTGAGTAAACTACCCTTTAACATCTCAAATCTATCTGTATCTTGATCTGTATGTAATGATCATTGAAGTTTGGATGTAGAAATTTGCTTACATGTATATGTATACATGAAAATGATGTATGCATGTCTAGAAACAAGAACATTTGCTCTGTTCTAGGTTTACGGTGTTTCAACCAAATCTCTTACAGTGTTTTGATTAACATGATTTAAGTTTGAAAAAATATTTTTAAGTAAAATTAGTTAAAGCATTTTCTAGAAATTAGAAAATACAGTAAAACTGAATACATGTCGGAAATCCAAGCATCATGGTTTCTTGTTTCAATTATATCGTCTTGCTCGTTTTCAAAAACAATGATTTTTAAAAGTGGAATCATGATTTTTAAGTTTGTATTCATGGTGAAATTGCAAGATGAACGAGAATTGGTTTTTTATAATCCTCGGGATCGTGGCTGGAGGTAGCGAGGAGGTTGATGAACACGGCAAAAATGGTCTGAGGTTTTCTTGACCACCGTGGTGGCCGAACAAGGACGATTTAGGGCTTAATCCCTAGTTTTGATCAATGATAGATTTTGGGCTGTTGTATCATCGTCGAGGCACCGAAGTCGATCGGTGCAGGGGGAAACGATGCGTGGGTTGTAGACGAAGCTCTGGACGCGATTGCATTATTTCTAATGGCCGAAGGTGGCCGTTCAAGGCGATCTTGGGGGATCCAGTTTTGTTTCAGTGGTACCATGGCTGCTTAATTTTTATTTCCAGTTAGTTTAGAGTTCTAGGTAGTTGTGATGCTCGAGCAGGTCAACGATGATATATGGGTGGCAGAGGTGATGGTCGGAGATGCTTCGACCACGTGTGCACGTGCACAAAGTATCAAGTCTGGGCTTTGTTTGCTGATGAATTTGAAGATTGTGGTCTCGGGGAAAAGCTTGGGAAAAAGATATGTTGGCTTGGGTTTTTGATCGTGTCATTTGCGAGTGTTTTCTGGGAACATGTTTTAAGTTTTAAAATAAAACAGAAGGAAAAAAAGGAAGAGGAAGTTTTTCTCGAGAATAGTCTCGGGGGAAAGACGAGATGACTCGGGTGTTGTCTTGAGTACGTGATGTTGCAGTTTTCAAACTTTAAAACAAAAATCAACTTTAAAAATTACTTAATCAATTCTTTTAAATAATTGTTTTATTTAAGTATGGATTAGTTGAAGGTTTCAAAGTAGATTATTTTAAAATTTATTAAATTATTTATTTATGTGACCATTATTGTAATTACTTCTTTAAGTTATTTAAATAAATATAAAAATGTAATTAGGAAGATTAATTACAAAATGTAAAATGTTTTTAATTAACTCAAAGGTCTTAAGCTAATTCATGTGTTAATGATAATTATTTTCAAAGGTTTAAATGTAAAAGTAATTAATTTGCCTAATGAAAAGTATTCAAAGTAAATGTTAAAAAAAAGTAAATTGTTAACAAGTTTTTTAAAAACAAAGAAAAAAATTGGAAGCAAAATTTAGTTAACAAAGTTATTAAGAAAGTTGTTCAACAAAGTTTTCAAGCAAGTTCGAAGATTAAAATTCTTGAATTTAAATGTTTTCTTAAATTATTTTGGTATTGAATAATTAAATATTAAGTAAATTATTTAATTAAATCTCTAAGTATTTTTCAAAATTAAAGGATGTGATTAAGTAATTAATTAAGATACATGAATTATCTTAAAATTTATTAAGGTTATAAGTAAAATTGAAGGATAATTATATAATGTAATATTAAAGGATAATTAATTAATGTAAGTAATTAAAGGATCATTAATTAATTTAAGTAACTAAAGGTTAATCATTTATGTGAATGATTAAATGATTAAAGAATAATTAATTAATTTTAATAATTAATTAAATGGCTTAATTGGTGTTAATTAAGCGAGATTTAAAGGTAATTAATTTATCTTGTAATTTGGATGATAAATAAATCTTGCTTGTGGATGATTAAATTGTATTGAATGTTTGGATTAATATCCTTGGTCTGATAATTTGTGATGTTATGTGATATGATTTGTTTAGTTGAACTGGAGTAATGCAGATTATTTATTGGTAATGTATTGTTGTGTAAATGTGACATCATGTATTTAAATTTAAATTGTCTTCACTTAAACAACTTGGGTTAAGATGACATTGGATTCGAAAAGACCGGGGTCCGGTATCAGCAAATACCCGAATCCACTTCGATTAGCAAATCTACAATAATTCTTTATAGATATGTTTTTAAAATCAAATAGGCTGGAATGGAATAATTTAAGTAACATGACCATTTAAACTAAGTAACACTTTTAAATATTGTTGATAATAAGTGATTGACTATAACCAGTTAAGAACTCGTAGTAAGGTACGAGTACCCTGGTATTCAAGTTATATAACTTAGAATTTCAGATTATATGGGTTTATTCACGCTGGTTTCTAGCTTGACCCAGGTGTTACTTTATTGTAATGCTCGGGTCAGACCGAGTATTACAGATTTTCAGGTTAGGATGTTGTGGAGCTTAGGAGGCGAGCTGGATGGCAGGAACGTATGGAGTATATTCCGCTATGTATTGGAGTTGTATTATTTGTTTTCTAAGACAAGTTGTTACAGTTGTCCAGTTTATATATGAATGGTTGTACTCTGATGTATTGTATGTAATTTGACCGATACAGCTTTTCTTTGTATAAATGCGATTATTTGATATTATATTTTGATCTGCTGCGAATGTGAGATTCTGTGTTTTGTTTTCTGTTCTTCTTCTACATCTTTTCTTCTTTCCCCTAACAAATCTGAGATTTCCGGCGTTCGATTGCTCGGCACTTCTATATTGAACGTATTAGTGTCGAATCCTCGAAGTCGAAAGTTTCGAGTCATTACAAATTTCAAATTCTTTTAATAATTAAAATATAACTCCTTTGATAAAAATAACCCTATTAAATGCTTCCCAACAGCGAGTTGTTACAATAGCCCTAGAACGAAATTTTGATTTACCAGCAGTAGAAAACAATAATTAGAAGCTTGAGAAATGAGATAAGTAGCAATAAAAAAATAAAATGACAATCCTATCCATATTACCTTTACCTATTTATGAAATCACTAGATTCGGTAATGGAGATAAGCGTTGTAAGCATTTGTAACGGGAAGATTTGTTAGAAATTTGTATCGGTAATATCCGCTACAAACTGAAATGAAAAAAGTGTTATGAAATGGTTTATTTATTGCAGTGTGTATTACAATTTCAACTTATTATCAACCGCTACCATGTATAGAAATATTTGACATTATTAGTATTTAAGGTTAAAATTTTGTAGTATTTCAAGCAATTATTGACAAAAATTATTGATTGCAAATATTTGTTTGGCGGATATTTACCATTTTTAACTACTCATTTATTGTATACTTATGGCAACTATTTTCATTTATCATCAACCAAATTTACCTATATCTAATATTTTTCATTATCAATCTTTACAGCAAAATTTCACTTATATATCAAACATTTACTAACCAAAATCATGTATGTCAAATGATTGTCCAATTATATGTGTAAGCTGAAGTAATATTATTTCAGCCAAAATTACATTTACTAACCAAAATCATGTATGTCAAATGATTGTCCAATTATATGTGTAAGCTGAAGTAATATTATTTCAGCCAAAATTATACCTATCAAATATTTTCCATTGTTAATATATATAGCAAAATTTTAGATACCTTTTCTTCTTTGATTTCAGGATTTTCTTTTCGTATTATTGCGTGTTCTTCATGGTAGGAATCGTTGGTTGCCATCTTTGAATATTGAACATCAGGAAATTATTGTCAAGGACAAAATCATAACATTTTAGCCTCAAGGACAGGCCTTCAAGGACAACTTTATTTAGGTATCGATTTTTAGTTATTGATAGCAGTTTGTAGGTATTGGTTTGTAGTTATCGGTAGCAATATTTAGGTATCAGTTTTTTTGTTCGGTAGCAGTTTTGGAAGAATGTTTGTCCTTATGAATAATTTTGAAGTAATGTTTATCCTTATGATTAACTTTTAGGAGAATGTTTGCTCTTGTGGTTAAAAATTGGGATCATGTCCTTAAGGTTAAAAATATACAAATATTTGTGCTTTAAATTAATTCCTTCTATTGAATGTTGCCTTCTCCAAATTTGCAAATAACTTCCATATCTTTAGTCTTTAGAAATTAAGTTTTTATTTGAGTGAATTAGGGAAAATGACAAATTCTAAAAAAAATTAGACTGAAGGACACCAAGTTTCATTTTTAGACGGAAGGACAAATGCTAGTTATAATGAACATTATATTCAACTTTTACACTATACAAAATGCTAGTTATATCTAGCATTATATTCGGTTTTATACTATACAAAATGTTAGTTATAACTAGCATTGTCCTTCTTCCTAGAAAATAAACTTTTTGCCCTTCGGCCTAATTTTTCTTCTTCTTCTTCTAAGTTCGTCCTTGTGCCTATTTTCCTGTTTTTATTTTAATTTGTTTTTCGATTGTGAATTGTTTTTTCGATTGACAATTTCTTGGACTTGTAGTATGTAAATTAAATTTATGAATTAAGGTTTTTTTTCGACTAGCGGTTTATTTGATGGCAAGTTGTGAGAGATTTTGAGTTTTTTTCCTCTTTGTAAAATCGCATAATGATGGCTTGTGAATATGAAAATCATTTGTGAAGAATGCAAGTTGTTATTCTGGTAATATTTTTTAAATAATTTATAATTAAAGATCTATTTTATAAATTTTCACTGAAAAGGACTTGGGCTACCATCGTCGTTGATTATAAGGATGTGGGTAAAAAAAATTCTAATAATAATTTACACCATGCATCTCAATAACTTAGGGCGAAAGCGCTAGTTTTTCCTGCATATAACGACACAAATACGAAACCCATTATCAAAATTCAATGTCAAAACTTTTGAACTATCAGTCAAAACCCTTGGGCATACATCTGTCGTATTCTTTTATTTGGCAACTTCATCTTCTGCCTCGTTAAACCCAACAAAATCACTGTACTACTTTTTGATAAAATTGGGGTAGTTTGTCAAAAATGGAAGGAAACATGTAGCTCAGAAACAGCGGATAAAGAAACTCGAATTCTATGGGAGGTAAAATCTAACGTAATGTTGAATTCCCTTTTTTGTACGTATTTAATGGATATAATTTTTTCATGTAGTTGAGTGATTATTATTGCATACGTGTCATCAAATTTTTTATTTTATCATCTTAGTTTTGAAAGTTATATGATGGATTTATCAAACTGACTGGAGGAGCATTTCTCTACGACTTACGTATAATAATTATTTGACCGGAGCTTTTTTGTTCTTCCTTATGGTTTAAAATTTCTTTTTTTTCAATTGTTAATCTTCTTTCCATTGAGATTATGTGTAAGTATGGTGAAAAATATACGGTCGAAGTTCGATTTAAAGGTTACTTTTGTTTTCTGCCCCAAACGCTGAATATAGAAAAATTGGTGATTGTTACTGCACTTCACTTTTGATATGAGAAGTCAATTTTCTTTAAACAAAATTTTAATACCATGGGTACTAACAAATGTCTAAATCTAAAATATTTTAGCCTCTGAGACAACCTCTTAAAAATTTAGTTATAAGGACACGACGGATAAAAATGATACTATACAATATCATTATATGAAATTATTATGCAAAAAGAAAACTATCAGGTACAAAATGGAACTAAGTCGTATCGTTTGAAAAAAAATGCTATTATAAGGTAAGATCAACCATTATATGATAAAATTGAACATAAATTTATATCCTTCTTTTAATTCAGTAAATACGAAACTGGTACTACACAATAGCACTGTCATTCTCATCGAATTTTTATCCTTCTGCTATATTTAATTGAAAATTTTGTCATTCTCACTAGAAAATTGATGAATTTTATCCTTCGTACTATTTTTCTAAATAAAAATAGACCTCACATAAAATTATAATTTAAACCGTCCAATTTGCCCCTTTTTACTTTAATTTCTTTAATCTTCATTAATCTCCTTCAATCTTAAATCCAAATCAATAGTCAATGGAGAAGTCAAACTCATCTGCAGATGAGATTTCAAAACGAGAAAGAAACAAGGTTAATTCAAAATTTCCATAACATGGATTTTGTTCAATATAACAATCAGATAATTATTTTTGAAATTTTTAGGGTTTCGTAGGTAGGGTTTAACATGTTTGTCGATCAGAAAAATCAATGTATAGCCAATGTTTGAAATAAAGTTCGGGAGGGGACGACCGAAATAAATAATTTAATACGACGGTCCTCTGTCATTTAACTTTTTTTATTTCGGCAGTCGATTTTTTGGTTTTAGTCCGGTATATACCCATAGAATTTCATACTTTTTTAAATTAAAATTGAATCCGTATTTAGTTTTTCCTTATATTTTTTTGTTCTCATCATTTGTTTATTTATTTTTATAAAAGTAGGGAGGAGGAAAGAGTTAATTTAGTTGTTTACTTTTTACCATAGAGTTTTTTAACCAAGGACAAAGGAGGAAAAGATGCTAAATTTAATTAAAGGCTTTGTACCTCTCATATCAATTTTATTAAACATGGAGTACTCATATAATTTTGATCCCCTCATATCCGAAAATGGTGTGGCGATAACAATACTCAAAATTTATTTGTTTCAATTTTGTCTTTTTTAGTTGACACCTTAATAAAAAAAATTCTTCTCAACTCATATACAAATCAAACTAAATGTTGAGTTTCGGCATTCCCACGTTCCGTACGCGTACGCTTCAGCGTGTGTGGATTAGCTAACGGTCGAAGTCTCTCATTCCAATATCCCTTCATCCAATTCCATCGGACATATAATCTGATCTTGACAACACATTGTAACAAAAGAAATCACCAATTTTACGTGCCATCAATCTCATATATATACACCACGATTATTCCAAATATCCTGCGATGTGGGACTTTTAAACCGTCCAATCCATCACTAACTCCATTTACAATATGAGCCAAACCTAACACTAAACAAACTGGATAATGTAAAAAAAATATCTTGAAGATCCATAACACCAACAAAAAAGTCATACATAAAAAATATTTATCATGTAATATAATTATATATTTTCGTTATCACTAGTGCTAATTAGAGGAATTTAACAATTTGATCTGGCACATTTTTGTGACAGAGCCATAAATAGCCACAAGAATATGTTTTATGCGCACAATTGAGGTTCCAACTTTCATTAAACTTTGTCTCTAATCTTACTGAAGAATCATTCAGATATTCCTTTATTTTCTTGGCGGTCTACTTCCCTGAAATATAATTCAGAAATGTCCTTTTCCATTCATGGTTCTTGGAGAAAGCAGCCATGTCTTCAGTGTTCAAGTTGTCCTCATCTTATCATTTTTTTTTCGTGTTTCTCTTTGTTGCCGTAACCATGGATTAATATATAATGTAATACTTCTTATTATATGTTACTAAATGGAAAGCTGAAGGTGTTTGATATTAAACATGAAAATGATTAGGATAGTGACACATAAACACGTAAATAAACATTATACTTTAGTAGTATAATCCATATTTTGATAGACCAAATTATATAGTTGTATCAAACCACCCTCGGAGATAGATGACGTCTGTTTTTAACCGTGCTATTTCAGTGGATGCACATACATACATGATTAAATACTTATAATTGATTTATTGCATATGGAAGTAGTTTGGAGTACCTCTGTAGAATATGTTGAACAAAACATTAGAAACTTATATAATTAACTATATATTCCTTATATGACATGAGGCAATCTAATATATGCATTTTCTGTGGTCAAATTGAAGCAATATCAGTTAATTTTAATAGAGCAAAAGCCAAACCGTTACCAAACATATAGGCTTAACTTGAATAGATCGAATGGGGTTTGTATGCTTAACTCTATCAGAGGTGTAGCTGACCTCAATTTTTTTAGCATCTATACTAGTTCATGTAATATGAAACTCCAATTGCTGGTATAATGATTTACGTGTACTTCACAATTTATTATGGATATTCTTAATGAAGGTTATAAATTAGTTTTTCCCCCTTCTTCCTTATATATCTTTTTTAAGAACTTAGATTTGGATACAATTTAGATAACATCTAACCTCAGTTCGATAGTATAATTTATAACTATCTCAAACAATTTGGAGAACATCTAATCTCAATTATGTTTAGAATCTTTTGATATAAAAAAGTTTAATAGGACGATAAACATTACCTTGATCTTTCATCAAAAAATTTCTCCTCATTTAACTAACTATATCCTATATTTAAATGCATATAGTATGATGTATAACACAATTTTATGTGATAATGATAATTTTATTCCATAATTTTGTTTTATTAAAATCGAAATTCATTGCTCTTTAGGTGATAACAGGCAAAGAGGTGGAAATTTGCAGGCGTAGTCAGCAGCCGAGGATTCAAAATTTGTTCCTTTGACTTCAGAAGAACCTATGTTTGGTTCAGTCCTCCTGTAAGTTTTTACCTTTTATTCATCACGATCATCTATGTGTATATTTAAGGACCAAAATTTAAAAATAAAAACAAAAATCAAAATAAAAATAAAAGTATGGTTTATTGGGAGTCTGGGACCAAAGATTATGGCATGCATACAGACTAATGGATCTAAGCATGCAATCCGAAGTCTGTATGAGTGAGCGTTCAAGCAAAAAATGAATGACCTAGTCTCTACTTGCATCCACGATTCACATACTTTCAAACTAAGTCCATGAAATTTGTTTACGTTTATAATTTACATTTTGTGTTGGCAGTTTTATGTCAATCCATTTCCTTCTTCGTGTGGTTTTATTAACTGGTTAAAGATTATGGCATGCGTACGGACTAATGGATCAAAGCATGTAGTCCGAAGTCCGTGTGAGTGATCGTTCAAGCAAAAAATGAACGACCTAGTCCCTACTTGCACTCATGATTCACATACTTTCAAACTAAGTCGGTCCTGAAATTAGTTTTCATTAATAATACACATTATGCGTTAGCAGTTGCATTTCAATCCATTTCCTTCTTAGTGTGGCTTTATTGACTAGTTTATTCATATATTAGGCTTTATTAGTAATGTGATTTGAAGCAGATGAGACATATAATGTATTTAATGTTTCTTAATGCAAAGCAATATCTTACAAGTTGGATGTATGTCTGCAAGCTTCTTTGGTTTTGCGGGTAACTTTTTATATTTGTGTCAAAAGGCATGGTTTAATTATTTCAACTTGGACATTTTTGCACGAGGTATAAAGTATACATTAAATTATTGTCAAGGACAAAATTTCTCAGCATTTTAGCCTCAAGGATAGACCTTCAGTATTTTAGTCTGAAGGACAACTTTCTTTAGGTATCAGTTTTTAGTTATTGATAGCAGTTTTTAGGTATCAGTTTGTAGGTATCGGTAGCAGTTGTTAGGTATCAGTTTTTAGGTAGGTAGCAGTTTTGGAAGAATGTTTGTCCTTTTGAATAATTTTGGAAGATTATTTTTCCTTATAAATAATTTTTAGGAGAATGTTTGTCCTTGTGGTAAAAATGTTGAGTTCATGTCTTTGAGGCTAAAAATATACAAATTTTTGTCCTTTAAATTAATTCCCCCTAAAGTATACTACTTCATTGTTGATCACTTTTGCATGAAATTCTATGTGAAATTACATCATTTTGTTGACACAGATATGGGTATTCTTGAAGGAATATCTATTAGTGCTTACCAATTAAAGGTTGATGTTTTAGATTACAGTGTATTTCTAATGAAAATTTGTTAACCACCTTGGACTTGGGTAAGAGAGATCCATCTCTTTCAACAACAATGACTACAATTTTTTCTGTTGCATCTAAAACCTATATTTCTACATACATGTCATGTCAGCGAAAAAAAGGAAAAAATAAAATAAAAATAATTTTTGCATGTTTTGGGTTGAAAAAAAAATTCTTTACATATAAACAGTCGGTAATAAGTTAATTAATGGCCATTGCATCTTTGGCTTTTAAGGGGCCAGTAAAAGTACTTTCCTATAGTAACAAAAAATACAAAGGAGCAAGTGAAAACCCTCAGTTGTGGAAACATATTTGGACATCTTATTCGAAGATGCTTACTTCAGCCCAAAAACAAATTTACTAACTTGAACACAGTATGGTCCCGGCGGGGCTCGAACCCGCGACCTTCGGCTCATAAGACCAACGCTCTAACCAACTGAGCTACGGGACCAAGTGGTCTAATTTTTCAATGATTTATGTTTTTTTCAATTATTTTCATGCATAAAAATCATCCTCAATCTTCCCCACCCTGTGTTCCTTGAATGGGTACTAATTTGAATTCAGATCCTCATGAAAAAATAACTATAAATTCATAGGTAAGAAATAAATCAGAAAATAAAATTGAAATAAAAATAGGTTATTCAGATACATAAATAGTTTAAAAATATTGGATCTTTTGGAAAATATATTTTCTTTCGCGAATTTAAATAAACTCTACCAGTGAATGTTTTATGTATACCTTTTTTTTAAATATCCAAGTGAACTGTTTTTTTTTTGTAAACCATTGAGCGAATGTGTCTATTTGAGCTATATGTCTTTTATCCATTTAGAAGTCTCAATAACTGAAGCTCTAACCAATTGAGTTATAAGAGCTCTTTATTTGATGCAATTATGTTTCCCTTTTGTCTCATACAACCCTAATTTTGTTTTGTCAGCTTGTGAGAAATGAAAAAAATATCATGATTTTTGCTAGTTTTCTTTTCTGTTAAATTGGCTGGGATTATTATCTAGACCTGGTATTATAGTTTTTTTGTTATATTATAATGTTGGGTAGGGTTTTAAAATGGGCTAGATTATGTAATTAACTAATTTGGATAAGTCATGTTTACTAATTGACCATAACTAATTATATTATGTTATATGTGCAATTTGGATTGCAGTTGATATTACTCATATATTGTCACACCCGTTCTCAATCAAGAAGAAATCATCATTAATCACCTATCAAAAAAGGCAGCCGTTGATCACTAATCATGGAAGATAAAGCAGTAGGCTATTGATCTGATCACATCTGCAAACAAAAAACTATGGTACTCCCTGATACTCACTAGGAAAAAGCGGTGCAATATGAAATTGGTACTTATGTAATCCGCACAGAAGAGGAATTATCCAAAAGTGATACACAGAGTTATCGGTTGAAGAGTTCGAACTCGTGACCTTTGATCTCACAGTCCTAACCATCTACCTACTGCGCCAACTATGTTGGCTAACATAGATTACAAGCACCTAATAACTCGTAACTTATGAGCATGTACAATGACAAGCCATACTGACCAACCACCTAATAACAAAGATTACAAGCACAAATATCACTCCTCTAGTGGAGCCGTGCCAATCCCAAAAGAATTTATCCAAAATTTGACTTCCCACTATTACTAAGACATAATCCGCCTTAAATTGTATTATCGCGCCTTTAACTTCCGCAATCCGCATCACACATCTCGATGACAACTTGAATGAAAGACGTGGCAGCATTTGAAGGTAGATGCCAAACTGATGGAATGATGCCACTGATTCACATGCTTTTAGGCTTTCTATAAATAGATAAAGCATCGTAGCAAATAAGGTGGATTTTTGAGAGGGATAAAAAAAAATTAAAAAGGTAACAACAATGTCAGAACCATTTCACTCAGTTTCTGTACTTATAATTTTCGATATAATAGTGAATGGTTGCCATATGGACGTTAGATTCCTTAACATACAAACTTCATAAATGTTAAATTTTGGTGATACAAAATCATAAACAGAAGAAAACAAATATGCAAGAAGAAAAGTAATCACATTTGTTTAATTATGAAAATGAATAAATTATTGGATCGCATTTGCATGAGATGACAAGAAAATAAATGCATGCGCAAATTATGAAATAAAATATACGCAAAAGGATATTCATATTATTTGTTTCTCAGCAATCACATTGTTTTGAGATTATTTTCTTCCATCTTTGCTAATTAAAGGAATGAGTGAATACTTACTATGTTTGCATCATTTCTTTCCGTTGTAAGTTGCTCCATTATCTTCTTACCATATCTTGGTAATTTAATCGACCACTCTCAAGGATTTGTATTGGTTATATTATCAGGGTAGGCTTTATTGTAAACCCATCCTGGCATTCAGCGAGCGATCCCCAAATAGAGCGTTTCTTCTTGTTAACCCTAACATAGGGCATTGGTATGTAAACTCCTATCTTATAATCTTTTGTAATTCTCTCATGTGTAATAAAATCGCTCCCCTTTTGGACTGGACGTACACTATCTTGATGATAGTGGAACTAATATAAATATTGTTGGGGAAAATCCATTTAAATGATCAATCTATGGGAATAAAAAATCCAACGCAGCGGAAAACAATTGGATCATGATTATAGTGAGATGAAACAAACATAGATAAATAGTAGAACTGACAGGCATAGATCAATGCAATGCAGAAAAATAAATAGCACTAGTATTTATAGTGCTTTCACTACCGCGAGGCAATGTACGTCCACTCGGAAAGAAGAGATTTTATTAATCACTAAAAGATTGGAGTTGCAATATTTATTCACTTTTGGAGGCTATACAAAAGAAGAATTAACAATGCAGACAAAAATTCTACAGAGTTTCACTTCTCTAGGATGGCTACTATTATTGTTCAGAAGCTCCACTATTAATATACAGTAAAGAAATGAGGAGGGGTAGCCGCTATATAGCAGTCCTGGGGTTTGGTTCGGCATGCATCTGGTCCGATACAATTTCGGTTCGGCATTCCTGGTTCGGCATGCACCACTTGGTAATCGGTTCGGCAAAGGCCGAGCGACAAATTTGGACCGACTTCTCCAAAATACCGAACCAAACATTTGGAGCGGCAAACAGGTTCGGCAAAGCCCAATTTGGACTGGTATGCTTAAATGCCAAACGTGATTTTTCGTTCGGTATCACCAAAACACGGAACGATAATTTTGGTCCGGTCTTCATCTTCACCGCTCCAAAACATCTTCCACAGCAAGTCTGAACGAGCTTCCACCCTCCAAAACACTTAACGATAATTTTGGTTTGGCATTCTTTCCACCACTCTAGACTTTCCCCTTTCTCCAAATCATCGTTCAAAATCATCGCTCCAAATCATGCTACTGCTTCAAGTCCTGGCATCTTCCTTCGTTCGGTGATTTCAACTTCTGCTCTCTAGGGTTTCGCCTGCTCCTTGCTGCTGCTATGTCTTAGAATTGAGGTAGCAATTTCTAACAATCTCCACCTTGATACCGAATTCCATACATGTCTTCCAACTCCATCTACACCTTCATGCTTCAAGCGATAGATACTTACCCAATGAGCTTCGGCAATGCCATCAACCATTACACTTAGGTAACGAACACGGCAAAGCCATCGCCCGTAAACAGCGTGTTCGAAGTACCCAGTCGGTGTAGAACCTATAAAGCTCCACCATGAAAACAAACGCCTTTATAAACCATCTCAACTCTCCCCCGTGCCACCCCGTGACACCTAGCACTTCATTAAACGAATCAAGTCCGAGCAATGTTCAAACTTAGCAACATGCAATGACTTAATAAACATCTCTGCTGCATTCTTCTTTGTGTGAACTTTCTGAAGACGAACTAGATTTTCTTCACTCATTGAGGTAAGGAATGACTCTCTCACCTCAACGTCCTTCGTCCTCGAGCTGAATGCCAGATTTTCAGCTAAGTGGATGGCACTCTGATTGTCACAGTGCACATCAACGCCTTCATATACGAAGCCCAAATCACACAACATTCGCCTAAATAAAGCGCTTCCTTAGCTGCTTCAACCGCAGCTATGAGCTCTGCCTCTCTAGTAGGCAAAGCCACAATCGTCTGCAACCTCACTCTCCAACTGATCGTTGTCCCCCAATGGTGAACACATATCTGGAGGTTGACTTCGTTCCATCTCTATCACCAACATTGTCGGAATTACAAAATTCAACCAAGCTAAAATCTCTATCTCTGCCGCCAAAGAAAAGTCCATGGTTTGGTGTTCCTTAAAGGTATCTGAAGATGCACTTCACTACTTTTCAATGCATCTTTCTTGGATTTTTCATGAACCCACTAACCAATCCAACAGCCTGTGCAATGTCAGGCCTAGTGTAGACCATGTCATACATCAAGCTGCCAACTACACTTACATATGAGACCTTCATCATATAAGCATTGTCCTTTTTCGAGATCGGAGAGCCTTTACTAGAAAACTGTATATGCAAACGCATGGGTGTGCTGATTGCCTTTTCTCTTTCCATGCTAAACCGAGCAAGCACCTTTCGAATGTACTTCTTTTGAGTGAGACTCAAAAGTCCTAGCTTTCTATCCCTTTGGATTTCCATACCCAAAATTTTCTTTACTACTTCAAGGTCTTTAATTTCGAAATCCGCTTTTAGCTTTCACTTTAAACTATCGATTTCAGCCTTATTCTTGGAAGCAATTAACATATCATCCATGTACAAGAGTATGTACATCCATCTACCATTTTATGCTTGAAGTACACACAAGCGTCCTTGATGCTACGATCAAAACCAAATGAAAGCATAAAAGAATCAAACCTCTTGAACCATTGTCTAGGCGACTGCTTAAGTCCATACAAAGACTTCTTCGATTTGAAAACCCAATTTTTTCCATCTACAACAAATCCTTCTGGTTGCTTCATGTAGATGGTCTCATCCAAGTCTCCATGCAAGAAAGCGGTTTTCACCTCCAATTGCTTCAGCTCTAAGTCATGAGTTGCAACGATAGCGGGGAAAATGCGAATGGACGTGTGCCTCACTACTGAAGAGAATATCTCATTATACTCCAATCTTTTTGTGAAAACCCTTTAGCAACTAGTCTAGCCTTATATCTTCCATCATCCTTCACCTTGAACACCCACTTGCAACCTATGGCTCGGCTTTCTTGAGGAGGTGGTACCAAATGTCAAGTCTTGTTCCTTTTTAACGACTCTAACTCCTCTTCCATAGCGCACATCCACTTCGAGCTGTCACATAATTAAAAGCTTCATCAATGTCAAGCGGCTCCTCAAGAACCACATGTAGGACATAGTCAAACCGATCACTAAAGCTAAGGTTCACAAACTACCAATCACCATACTTTTGGGTTGTCTAATAGTTCTACGACTGACTCGGGTAGGTACTGCTTTGCGTAAACTTCTTTCAGCTCCACCTTGAACTGAACTTCCTCTAGATTCATGCACATCACTAGCACTGCTAGAAGGTACGTGTGAACTATCCTGTGATGTTTCATCAACTGTGTTTTCCTCGATAGCATCAACAATAACTCTACTATTTGGCTGGAATACGGAAACTTCTTTCCTTTCCTTAGGCCTATCAGAATCTTCTAATGTGGTAGGTAGCTTCTCCTTCGGATTGAACATAGCAGACACATCAAAAGTAACATGTCTGGAATGAACAATCATTCGATCAACAGGGTTCCAAATTCGATACCCTTTAATATCATTGGTGTATCCTATTAGTATGCCTTAGCCTCCAACTTGTCATCACCTGTATGGTGAACGTACACAGGACAACGAAAAATTCGAAAGTACCCACGATACACCGATTTACCTCTGCACTTCACCTCTAGAATCTTCTCATCTATGGCTGAGCACAGAATTTGATTTATGATATGCACTGCAGTTGACAATGCCTCATCCTAAAAGCCTCTAGACAAGCCCATCATCAGTCTCAAGCAACGAGCCTTCTCCAGTAGAGTCGTGTTCGTCCTTTCTATAGCCCTATAGGATTACAGATCTCGGGGTATAGTGAGATGTCTCTGAATGTCATGCTGTCTACAAAAGTCAAGGAACTCCCTAGAGACAAATTAACTGCTATTATCAGATCTCGGTATTTTTAACCTAGAACCAGATTGGTTCTCAACAAGCATTTTTCAGTCTTTGAACTTTTTAAAACTCTCTGATTTGGCCTTCATCAAATAGACCCATACTTTTCGAGAAAAGTAATCAATGAAAGAGATTAAATACTTTTCTCCTCCAAGAGAAGGAGTAGCAACCGGTCCCCAAACATCTGTATGCATGTACTCAAGTACTTGTCTCGATCTATGGAGTCCAACTCCAAAAGATACTTTAGTTTACTTGCCTAACACACAATCTTCGCAAAAGTCCATCTTGTCGAAGCTTTCTCTTTTGATCATCTTCCGTCTTCGAAGTAACTCTAAGCCCTTCTCTAAAACATGATCCAACCTGAGATGCTAAAACCTTGTGGCATCTAAAGCACAGGAACTATCTACTCCAACACACGATTGTCCAAGAACTGTGGTTCGTTTTAGCAAATACAGATTTCAGAACACATCTCCTTTCATAATAACTAGTGCACCTCTCGAAACCTTCAGACTATCATTCTCGATAGTTACCTTGCATCCCAAAGATGCAAATTGTCCTAAAGAAATTAAAGATTTGTGAAGACTTGGAACATACCGGACACATGTCGAAGTTCATATCACTCATTCAAACATCATGATCCTCACTGTACCTTCACCCATTGCTCTACAGCTAGCATCATTACCAATAAAAATAGGGCTTTCCTCTCGTGCAACAAAAAAATGAAGTAATCATTATTAGGTGTAATATGGGAAGACGCCTCCGAGTCCAGCATCCAATAGTCTAAGACATCCGACACTCTTCAGACAACATATCGTTAGATATAGACTTCTCCACCACAAATGATGAAGATTCGTCTTCTTCCTTCTTCAAATTCGAGCAATCATTTTCCAATGACCAAGTTTCTTGCAGATAAAGCACTTTCCGTCCTTAGACTTTCCTCTCCTGCCTGGGGTTTGATGAAGCTCCACTATTTATATAGAGTGAAGAAACGAGGAGATGTAGCTTTATATAGCAGCCTGGGGTTTGATTCGGCATGCATCTGGTCTGGCATAATTTGGTTCGACGGTCCTGGTTCGGCATGTATCACTTGGTATTTGGTTCGACAAAGCGTCGAGCAACAAATTTGGATCGACATCTTCAAAATACCGAACCAAACATCTGGAGCGGCAAACTAGTTTGGTAAAGCCCAATCTGGACCAGCATGCTCAAATTCCAAACGAGATTTTTCATTCGGTATCACCAAAACACCAAACGATAATTTTTGTCCGATTTTCATATTCGCCGCTCCAAAACATCTTCCATTGCAAGTCTGAACGAGCTTCAACTGCTTCAAAACACCGAACGATAATTTTGGTTCGGCATTCTTTCCACCACTCTAGACTTTTCCCTTTCTTTAAATCATCGCTCAAAATCACCGCTCCAAATCATGCTACCGCTTCAAGTCCTAATATCTTCCTTCGTTCGATGATTTCAACTTCTGCTCTCTAGGGTTTCGTCTGCTCCTTGCTGCTGCCGTGTCTTGGAATTGGGGTAGCAATTTCTAACAAATATTGTGCGTCACTTTCTTCTTTATAGTTATTTACTATTTGTTTGGAGTAATAGAATAATTGCTGTTAGATTGAGTGATGTTCAGATTGGCAAATATAGATCATGTTTATTGTTTTTCTGCATTTGTGCAATTTTTTGCACAATAGATTGGTATCAGAGCAAGGTGATTTGTTTAAATTTGTGCATCAATGGCTTCTAGAAAGAGCGGTAGATCTGGTGGTAATTATGCTATTACTCATTTGGACGGAAAAAGAGATTTTGTGCAATATGGAAGATAAGGACGAAGAATAATATGTTGAGAGAGAAGAGCGTTCCAGTCTTGAAACTTTGGTGATAAGGAGTTTATTGTGTTGAAGGGACATCTAGATTTGGGAACCTATATCTGATTCATGACTCAACGTTGTTGTAAGAGTCTTATGTTAATTTCCATGAGAAATTTGTTGTCGGGCAGATAATGTATGTGGAAGTGGAGAGATTTGATTGGTGATTGAGAGCATTTTTTGGCCTTGATGGCTTTGAGATTATTTTGGTATCTACCTTATTTTGATTTTGGATATTTGCAACATTTTGTTAGCGGACGGGGACACAGTCTGAGCTCGTTAGCAAGATGTGATGAAGGGTGGCCTTGCCAGAACCTATTTGGTAAGTATTCATTTTTGGTATCTATCTCATTAAGAGATTTTGGTTGAAGATTGAGTTCGTTTTTAAGAATTTTATGTTGAAAAGAGAATTTGATTCGAGGTGGGGTGTTGGAAATTTGTGATTTTGCATCAAAGTGAATTGTTAAATTTTGGTGATACAAAATCACAAATTGAAGGAAACAAATATGCATGAAGGAAAGTAATCGCGTTTGTTCATTATGGAAATGAATAAATTATTGGATCGCATTTGCATGAGATGACAAGAAAATAAGAACATGCGGAAGTTATGGAATAAAATATATGCAAAAGGATATGCATATTATTTGTTTCTCAGTAATCGCATTGCTTTGGGATTATTTTCTTCCATCTTTGTTAATTAAAGGAATAAGTGAATTACTTGATATGTTTGCGTTATTTATTACCATTGTAATTCATTATCTTCTTACCATACGTTATTAATTTAACCGACGACTCTTAACAATTTGCACTGGCTATATATTGATGGTAGACTTCATTGTAAAACCATCTTGCCATTCAGCCAGCGATTTTCAAATAAAACGTATCTTCTTGTTAATCCTAATTTAGGGCTTTGGTATGTAAACTCTTATCTTGTAATCTCTTGTAATTCTATCATGTGTAATAAAATCTCTCTCCTTTTGAACTGGACGTACACTACATCGATGATAGTGGCATCAATATAAATATTGTGCGTCTCTTTCTTCTTTATAGTTATTTACTATTTATTTGAAGTAATAGAATAATTGCGGTTAGATTGAGTGATGTTAAAATTGGAAAATCTAGATCCTTTTTTTTGTTTTATAGTTTTGAGTATTGGCTCCTAGAAGTTTTGGAAATTTCAGCACTTCCATCTGCTCCACTTCCAGCTGCATGAAACTATATTATAAAGTTAGAAAAGGTGTTTGAAATATATATAAGCATTAGAGTAACACAAATATGGTTCTTATGCTTCAACCAAGACCTACAACCCATATGATTGTTCTTTGAGCAACTAAGGCATGGACATATTAAACACTTCATACAAAATTAAAAATAATAATAATATAAAAATAAGTAAACGAAAACGAGGAGGAGGAGGGGATGTCATTTTGCTTTTGGTAAAATTGTATACAAGGCCAAAGAGACCTCAAAGATTCCAACAAGTTGAGACATGGATAATATACCATACTTAGAATTAGCCACCGAACCAACATCAAATATAATTTGGTTCGTACGCGTTGAATTTGTGCTTCTTTTAGGTAGCAACTTTATAAGATTCACAGACATGAGTTTTAAAGAAAGTCCACATGTTCATACTTCCTAGTCTAAAGACTAAACTCAATAAAGAGAAACCACTAAGAATGGAAAATAATAAGTCAATAAACTAGAATTTATGCCAAATTCTTACTTGAAGTAAACAAAAAGCTAAATTAGAAAATATAAATTAAGATTCAAAGAGCTGTATGCAAAGCAACAAGCTTCAGAGAAAGGTTTCTGCTACAAGCATAGAAAATGAATATTTCATCAAGATCAGCAATACTAATAGCTTGGAACTCCAAAACATGTAACTCTACTTAGTCATCAAACTTACCATAATACTAGAAGTGTGTGTCTGGTGGATCCACAGACATCCAATGTTTAAAACAAAAACATTTCATCAAAATAGCAACATAATGTTTACCAAAATTTGTGTGTGCACTAGTATTTTCTTGCACCCTTTCTGTTTGACATATACCAAGATTGGTCTAGTTCTGCCTGTTTTGTGCCATCTAATTTCGCCTCTTTGCAAGTCCCGTTCTATTTGTATTTTTCTTCTTTTTCCAATCCCAGATGTATATGCTTTTTGATGGTCCATGGACCATGGAAGAGGCGTCAAATCATCCAGGAAATGTGTTATCATTTATAAATGAAGCAAATCATGTAACTATATAGAAGTGTTGGAATATTTCAATAATTTGGAGCATATATGAAAAATAAAACGTGTTGTGCTATTTTGATGTAAAGTCTATTAAATTGATCAAAATTTAAATTAAAGGTGAAAGATTTAAGAATTTAGTTATCTTGAGATCAATGCGTACATAACGAGACATTTTAATTTGTTGAAAGGTCAAATTAGAAAATGCCAAAATTATTAAAAAATGGTTATAGTCCCCAAATTATATAAGCCTTAGCAACTCTCTAACCCTCTTCTATGAAAAGCTAATGTCAGATTTAGGGGTTCGGTCAATTTGGAAGATCAAACCAAATTCTTCTTCACTTCAATAATCAGAGATGGATTCAGATATGCTTCCCCTGATTTATTTACTTTTCTCTAGTTTATTCTTAATTAAATCAACATGAGTTGTATACTTGAACTAGGATTTCATAATTGATTGTTGCTAAAGCATAATGAAAATTTAGCAAGTGGTATCAGAGCAAACCATTATTGATTTATTTGAGGAATTTTGGTTGTAAATAGATTATATTTAAGATCTATGTTTAGCAAAATTATCTATTAATGTATCCACCATTGTTTTTGTTCACGCTGATAGTACGAAATCTGATTTGTTTCTTAATACCGCATATAAGAGAATGAATTAAAATCCCTGATGGTGATTCATAATAGGATCCTAACTCATTGTTAATTGATTCACTTAGTAAATCTGAGTGCTTTTTCTTAAATATTATGTTGGAAGTTTAAATGAATTAATTTAAAAAAAACAGGTTAATGGTTATATATTCATTGAGCCGTTGTAAAAGTTAATGGTATTAAAATTCGTTTTAAATGACAATAAATTCGAATCTATTAACATTCTCTGACTTCAGTAACGCATACAATTTTCATTTTGCCTATTTAAACGGTAGATAGACAGAAGAGAAAATGTGAATAATAAAACAATTTTTCTTTCTTCTTCTTTGTCCTCTGCATTTTTTCTCTATTTAAGAAACTTTACAAACAATTAAATTAGAAAGTTCTATATTCAGAACAATTTTCTGTAGTGCAAATAACAAATTGATCAAATGTTAGAGTCTGTTTTATCCTTGGACGGAGCAGTTGATAAATAGCTTTGCACCTTGAGGCTATACCGCGAATCGTCTTAAACAGAGCGACCTATTCTACGATTCGGCAAAAAAAAAAAGACGCTACAGATTCATATCGAGGTTCAACATATTATTATATTGCTTTGAAAGTGTATAATATGAGAGAAAGTTTTTATGATTATCTACATGTTGACCTACACTTTAGCCTTTCATATAAAATCTACTAGTTCTGATTTTTTCAAGTAAGGTACACTGAGTAGTAACAAAATTACAGAGGAATAGTATCTTTAGTTTGTTGCATAAAATAATTATATATATCTATACTATTATATTATTACTGAGTTTGGTTTCAAGGGCACAGAAGCCACCTCCATATTTTTATGAAATGAACAGTCGCTTATTTTACTTTGCCACGTTCGTACCTAACAATCCTCTTCTTACCTTCCCCATTCATTTTATCTGAGAAAAACAAATTTTTCCTTCTTCTCTTCTCCTTCTCTCCTAACCCTAATCATCACAAGACCCTAATTACCCACCTAGGCTTACTGATTATTGTTTGCATCTGTACATAAATTTCGCTTTCCTCTTCCCTAAGATCTAATCTTGCACTATAATGGCAACGACTGTGGCAATGGAAAGTCGCACAACGCAAAAACCACCACTCTCCTTCATATTGTATATGCATCACCTGTAAATACTTCATCCTTTATAATCTTCCGCCACGCGTCGTCATCCAAGCACAGGTAATTTCTAAACCCTTCTCCATATCACACTTTAAGTTTCTCAATTATTTGGATCCCCTAATCTATTTCCTTCAATAATTTGCTATCTTGCATCAGGTCTGATTAATTCACTCATCGCCCTTAGTTCTAGGTAATTCCTTTTGCGTTCATTCTTTGACATTTTTATGCCCTAATTTATTCACCGCTTCTTTCTTTTCCATGTTCTATGAGGGATAATTTATTCATAACTGATTTTGTAGATCTGTTTGTTTTGTAGTTTAAAAATATGGTATTTGATTTGGAGTCTGCCTTGGTTTACCCACTTCTGCTTTCTGTTTGTTTAATGTTTTACTTGGCTCGAAAAGATTTTTAACAAAAATGATGTAATTTTAGAATTTATGGTTTTGGTTGTTTTAAATGTAGTTTATTGCTTTTGAAAGCTTTGAAATTTCATTTTAGCTAAATTTTGAAGCTTTTTTTAATTTTTTTCCCCGAAATAAAAAAATGCACTTCAAACTATATACAAATTGCCTTTTAATACCGTTAAATTTGTAGGTTTTGATGTTTGAACTTCTATTACTATAGCTTTCAAGTAGCTGTTTTCATTCTAAATCGTTTGGCCTTGAATTCTGAAACCAAGAATTTTATAATATTTGCTCCTAATATTACTTAATTTAGAGGTCTTTCAAGCATACAACATGTAATTTTACAGTTTATTAATTTTACAGTTTACTGCAATATATATAATAACCAATCTGAAATGTGACAAACATTTGGAACTATATTTCTTTGTTATCTAGAAGATACATTTACGCAAAACTAAAATTTGTATTGGACAATTAACATACCGAAAACAAGATTTTTTTTTATAATTTATACGTTTTATATTTAACATTGACATATTTATAAGGAGTGACAAATTTCTACAATTATCTTTTCTATTCTGCCTTGGCTCAGATAAAATCCCATGTTCCACATCTGAATAGTTGTGTGTGCAGTTAATGGTATCAATTTCGCTTTTTTCTATTTTTTGTTATGTCGTTGCTGTTTGCTACCACTAACCCCTACTATTCAATTGAATACTAAGTCTGTTATATTGAATTTTATGCATGATACAAATATGATGCCGTGCTCATTCTTTCAATTTTTTTTCTGGCCTCTATTAATGAGTTCATCTCAAGTTAAGATCATTTCCACAATTCAACCCACATAAAAATACTTCACATAAAATGACTTATTCTATTCATTTTTCCATTCGTTTTTCAACATCCCTTCAATTTTGGTCGAACAACCAAAGTATCATACTGATTGTTCATTCATGAAACTAGATATGTTTAATATACAATGAAATCTAAAAGGAGTTAAACGAACTAAAAAAAATTCATAAATTTTGGCTCATCATTTACTCAGAGAATACTATCAATACTGAAGAAGCTTGTTTATTACTAGAGAGAATTAGAGTTGTCGAAAAATAATAAAGTAATAATTTTTTTTACCAATTGAGAATAAAATGAGAAGCATTAGAGTTTCAATTATTTTCCCTCTTCCACCTTGAAAAGTTATATATTTCTATAATATTATCAAACAATCAAACTACAGGAAAATTTTCTCTCATAATTTCGATCCATGTTTTCTATTTTTATAGGCATTGACCAACGTGCTGGTGCAAAAAAAGGAAGGCATGATGAAGTTCACTAAAGGTAACTACATAAACTTAGCTGAATCATAATCTTATTCTTCCAAATGTGTTTATTAAATTAACTGCTATTTTTTACTCATTACAGGTTAAATTTTTGTGCCTACTAATAAGATTCTGAGATTATATGCTTGCATACAATAGGTGATGAACAATGATTAATTAAAAGATAAGAAGACTATCAGAGACGTTAGCAATTTATGGTTAGTAATATATTTTAGGTCTACATATATAATGGAAGTTAAAATCAAACTCTTAGGACGGCTATTTAGTATATGCAAACACTCGATATATGTTCAGCCTTAATATTAACAAATCAATATTGGAGCAGAGATAACAGCTTAAGTTAAAGGTTAAAGCTATATTTGCACAATCTGCACCTTCATTTGCACAAATAGATTAGTTTACAAGTTTTAACTTATATTCCTATCTCATAGCCTATGTGTTTGTATTTTAGATGAAGTTATGAACCAATTTGTAACATACCAAAAATATAAATGATGTTGTTTTTGACATAATTCTTTTACATTTTGAAAGACTGTTATGTAATCTTAGAAGCCATCCTAGATGATCTGAAGACCACTTAGAAAACATAAAGGAATGTAACTTTTCACTTGCATTTGAAATGTTAACTATTACATAAAAAGCACCGATGTATGTAACGTAATTTCATCAATTTTTTCTATTAAACATAACATTGTCTTCCAGATGAAAATTTATGTCTTAACAACAATTATTTTTCTGTGCACGCTTTAAAGGAAAATACTACTCTGAAGTGGCATAAAACATATAATCCGTCGACATAGTCAAATTTAAAAACTAAAACTTTTAACAATGCAATCACTAATAAGTTGTTTTACAATAGACCGTATACGAAGCATGGATTCACACTAGTATACATGTACAGTTAACGTTATTAATTGAAAGCTTACTTTGTGTTACTTGGATTTGTAATTCATGATATATACCTAGTAATTTAATAGAGCCGGACCATAAATTCTTTTTTTATGGAACCTAAAAATGAAAAAAAAAATTTAATGGATAAGGATTCGGAGTTGTTACTGGTACTAGTCGTCTATCCGTGTAACTGAATACAAACATTTTAAATAAAGGTTTGGACATGAGCATTATATTATATTGTACTGCATGAATTAACATATGGCTATATACCAGTATGGTAACCATTAACCTAATGTTTAAATTATTATCATACCCATGTGATCGGTCAGTGTTGCATAGAGTAATGTATAAGTGTGCACATGCATTTTGACAATGTGAAACTTTTTTATGCCTAAGAAACTATTTGAGCAGTACATAGTCAACATGAAAACTTTACGCATTCGTGGGTTAATTTAACAAAATTCTAGTTGCGGTACTTATAGAATAACTTCTTGAATCCATAAAGTTGGTTGATTAATTTTAGTGTAAGTTCATTTTTTGTTAAAATGACAATGCTATTGTATGATTTTGTGACAATTTAACATGTGCTATTTGATATATGTATTGCATAATAAAGTAATAATTTGTAATAAATCCAAATATATTCCAGTGTCTCCTTGCAGATTAATTGTAAATATCCTACATTCCAAGTGAGCTAATTGAAATAACACGTCATTCAAGTAACCTCCTTATTTTAGTTGTTCATGAAAATGTTTAATATTTGTGTGTATTTATTCATGTGGATATTAGCTAGCCCAAAGGTAGAATAATATTTGACTGAATCGATTTCGTGTGTAATGATAAATATGTGATAATTATAAGGTCTTACAAGTGAATAATTAATCGGTCCAAAAAAAATTATTATTTGGCTTGAATTTCTTTTCACTGTTTGATAATCACAACAAGATTATTTGAAGGTTTTCTATAAGAGTTTTGTAAATTTAACCGTAAGTGATACTCTTTTTGTGATGATTTTATTTGTGACATCTTATAATTATCACATATTTATCATCACATATGCGCAAGTGATTCGGTCAAATATGAATCTTCCTTTGGACTGGCTAACATTCACATGGATAAATATACACAAATATCAAACATTTTTATGAACAACTAAAATAAGAGGCCGATCACATGGGTATGAATAACTAAAATAAGTACTCAGTTTCGTAAAGTTAAACCACGAATGCATAAAGTTTTCATATTGACTTAGTACTATTCAAATAGTTGCTTAGCCATAAAAAAAATCACATTGTCAGAATGCATGTACACACTTATACTTTACTCTACGCAACACTGATTGATCACATGGGTATGATAATAATTTAAACATTAGATTAATCGTTACAATTCTAGCATATAGCCATATAATAATTCATGTAGTACAAATGAAATATAATGTTCACGTCCAAACCTTTATTAAAAATGTAAGTAATCAATTATACAAATAGATGATTAGTACCAATAACAATTCTGAATCCTTATCCATAAAAAAATGTTCTTTTTCTTAGGGTTCCATAAAAAAATTTATGGTCCATGTAACGACCCAATTTTTTGACGCCCGAAAGTTGATATCGATATGTCCACTGTATCCAATGTCGCACAGTCGAATGCCGGAAAACCGAACCGTTAGGGTTTAAGAAGAAGAAGAAGATAGAAGAAGAAACAGAAACAACAAAAGAATCTCACATTTCGCAGCGGAACAAATATAATGGATAAATGAATATCTCTAAAACAAAGAACTATATCAGTTATTACATTACATTATTAGAGTTTACAACGACACCATTCAACACTAGGAATTTACAACATCTAATCCAAATTAAAACTGGACATACAGCAATCCGAACGCAGCGGATAATACATAATATATTGATACGTCTCGCAATCCAACTTGCCTTCAGATCTCCACAGCAACTCTTTTTCTAACTTCGCTCCAGAATAAATGAAACCTAACTCTAGGCTGCCGGTGTGGAAAAATAATGGGCACCCAAAGTTTAGAAAGGGAACAATAGACTCCAGGTCAGTCATGAGACTGGTGTGAGATCTTAAAAACAGTTATTTCCACAAAGAAGGGAAAAGAAATCTGCTATGCTTTTTGGAAAATGAAACTACCATAAGGCCTCCCGGCACACACACAATGCAATCGCAGACTTGGGGGAGATTTCTTCTTATGATGGTCAAACATGCTTGATACGCAAAATCCTCTTTAATATTATCATTAGTGCACAGTGCAGAAAACATTTCGAAAGTATAGTATTAACCTTAGCCAACATAGGTATCATTATATTATGCCTGCTATAGCTACCTCCTGAGGAGGCAGGTTATACAATTGCAATCGTAAAGGGCTCGTATTATTTCTTTGGATTCCCAGCAAATGGTCAAGCTAAAGAACTTCCTACTGCCACATGGGTACGTCTCCGGAGGGACGTCCTGAGAACTTAACCAGCTCTCTGCCAACACAAGGCCGGGTTACCTCGGTAACTAGGTAACTACTACATGAGTATGCCATCCCTCGGTCGTTTGCGACCTTTATCCGAGGATCCTCAACCACAAAGCAACAACCACAAAGTATAATAAATTTGCAGCATCGACATAGGTAAAATATCTGGGCTCCATGCCATGATACTATCCTTCTCCAGAAGGAAATGACATACCCTCAGGGGGCGCTACCCCCAAATAACCTTGCCGCATCTTTCCTATTTCGACCATTTCCGGGGTGTGAGGTCCGACGAAGTCTCATCCACAAAGCTACACTTTTCACAAAGTCATGCTTTGATTAATAAATGACCAGCAGCACTTCATATGCCACATTACCAGTTTGGGAATATATCACTAGTAAGCACGAACTACCTAACCTCTGAGCTCGTACGTCTCGGAGAAGGGTGTTAAGATAAGAGAATAAATTCTCCCCCACCAACAGAAATGTTTGATAGAAACTAGCTTTACATCTCAAAGTGTAACGTCAGACACACTCCATACAAGTCCGTTCCGGGATCGAACGGAACCGAAGGCACTTCAAAGAAGCCCTGCAAATCCGGATATTCACTAATAACGCCTGGAATCCCTATCACAAAGGGTGATAAAATCTCTATACCGGAGCAACCCGGTGCAGAGACATTCGACAGGAAATCCTTTCGCTTTCGAAAATACCCAGCTTCAACCCCATCTTCAAATGCAATCCCATTTTCGTCGTATCATTATTCGGAATGGATTTTATGACACAAGGTCCTCTCCGGCTAATCCGAATAATGAGCGCTTATTTTTAAAAATAAGTGTTCATTCAGATTTCAAACAAATCATAAAAATTTCCACGTTGATCTTCTTAAACAAAAGATCCATCACAATCACAAAGGTTCGATGTGGGTTTCAAATATCCATTTGGAATTCGACTCCCGGTCGCATCGAAATTCTAATGGCATTTAAAGGCCAATATTGATAGTCGGTTATTTAACTATCAATCAACATTCACAACAATCATCATATTTAAATAATTTTTCCCAAATTATTTATTTTCTAAATAACTTCACAAGATATATTTTCACACTTCAATCCTTTGAAAATAAATTTCAAATCAATTTTTCCTTACGCGGAAAACATTTCCAATATTTATTCATTTCCACTGAAAATCTACCGAGTTCAAATATTTTAAAATAATTCAAAATGCTTATCCAAAATATACTTAGAGATATTTAAAATAAAACTATTTTGAAACACTTGCTTAAATATTAGTTATGAAAATATTATACTAATGTCTCATAAAAAAATTCAAGTCCAAACTAATTTTTCAAATAAAATTGATATATAGGATATAACTATTTAAATATTCAATTTCTAAAACCAATATCAATTAAATCTTTAAATCATTACTTCCATGGTTAATTAAATAAATCATTACTTTAAAGATTTACAAAATAACTTAAGAAACTAACTTCTCCAAAATATTCTTTCAAAATCAACCCTAGAACATTTAATTTATATTTCAAAAGCTATTTTACAAACATACTCGGCTTTTCAGGGAAAATACACCTTCCTTTTCAAAATGGATCATTTTTGAAAGTGTGCAGGATCGTGTAATATGGAATATAATTAAATCTAAATGTGGTAATAGATGATAATAGCAAAGTAAATGGAAATAAAAATAAAAACAAGCACATAGGAATTTTTATACTGGTTCGGAGCACCGTCCTACGTCCAGTGCTAGACTCCTTCTGAAATTTCAACTACAATAACCCTCACTTAACCCGGAGGAACATGTATATACAGTTTGAGCAGCAGAACAGACACTTGAGCAACTGAACAGGATTTTCGCCTCAGCAGCAGAAGAGGACTTTCCCTTGCCTGAGCAGCAGAACAGGACTTTAACAAAGTATAAATGTAGTTGACTTAATGTGTTCTTGATAACACTGATTTGTCTATTAAGATTACAAATTTCCTATAATCAATTCCTCAAGAGTATATGTGAAGAGTTGAAAAAGGAAGAATATTGCTATGAATCAAAGTATATAGAATATAACTTAAAAATTCAAAGCAATGAAGAGCATGAGAGCACTTGAGTAATCACAAGAGAGTAGAAAGAATTAGAATCAGAAATTGGTGATTATGAAGTATGAGACAACTTCTATATATAGTTATCAGAGAGATGCAACTCTTAGTGAAGAGTTTCAGCCAAGGGAGACGACTGTTGATGAATTGCAACTCTTCATGGAAGAAGATGTCCATTCCGAAATTTTGCAGTTGAAGTCGGTTCAGTCGACTGGTATATTGGGTCAGTCGACTGGTGTTTGAATATTGTAAAAAAAAATATTTGTAGTTTCAAAAATATGAACAATGTTCACTGCTTTGCATATGTACAGTTAGTCGACTAGCAAGAAAAGTCAGTCGACTGGCTGTGCATAAATTTCATAGTGAACTTATTTGTAAAGAAAAATTTAAAATTGAAAACTTGAGGATTGATTTCAAAATATGTCTAAGACTCAATATCTATAATAGTTACTTTAAGCCAAGAGATCCTCTGTTGTCTTCTTTTTGTCATGTATGAATGCAAATTCTTCTTTAGCTTCTGAACTGTCTTGTCATGAATCAAAACTAGTAATTCAACAATTTTTAATCAATTAATAAATCCTTTTGGATTCATTTTAAATTTACGTTCCAAATCCGTAAATTTCTTTCCATACCTTTAAAAATAAAACAATATTTTTTTTAAAACAAATTTCCCTTTCCCTTATAAAATTCCCATTTTGAATTTTTAAAATTTCAAATATCCGCAGATATAGGATTTTTAAATCAATTCCCAAATAGTTATTATTTTTACCAAATCAATATCAAATTGATTTTCTAATTTATTTTCAAAACACCAAATCAAATTTCAAATTAATTCTCAAATTTATTTTCAAACACCAAATCAATTTTCGAATTTATTTTTAAAATAAATTCCTTTATCTTTTCTAAATTATTTAAAACCCATATTTTTTAAAATAAATTCTTCACCTTTTGAATATTATTACTTGAGATCCATTTATTAAACTTTTTTCCATATTTTGGAATTTTATTCAATAGGATTTCACTATAGATTTTCTACCTAAATTTAGAAATCCAATTTTATTTATTTCTGGTATTCTATGATACCAAAAATATTATTCGGGTAAATTTTAGCCTTCAACGATTTCAATCATAATATAATCACACACATATTTTAAATAATCAACGTACAATATTGAAACAAATTCAATTATTTAAGGAATCTAGTTGGATCCCTCCAACCTGTTTCCCTGCATCCACAGACGTTAGCATAACAATTAAATACCCATTCCACTTCGAGGTGGAATATCGCGGTATATGGGATTTATAAAATGTCATCCGTTATTATGTGGCGTATAGGGTCTATTTCAATACAACTAATAATAAATTATCATCTAAGCACACAATCAACAATTTAAATTTAACTATCAATCAATGACTAAAATTTTCCATTACTGAAATTTGAGTGAGAAGATCTCACCTTTGCTTTTATTTTGCAATCTGTTTTCCGTTCCGGCTTGTTTTCTTCCAATTTTTTTGACCTTGTATGAATAATTTATACAATCTATTAATATTTGAATAAATCGAACAATCTATTAACATTTAATAATTTGATTAAACTAATTATTCTCCCCTTTTTTTATAAAGAAAATCTAAATTAAAATGGATATCAAAATAAATTGAACAACTAATTATCATTTCTATTTATATTTAAAAAAAAATTCTTTTCTGAAAATCAAATTATCTTTTACTGTAAATAATTTTTCTTCTATATTATCAAAACATATATAAATTTAAATTAAATTTAATCGAATACCTTACTGCCTGAAACCACAACGTGGCCGATCTTCACCCTATCAACAGCCACCTCGCTGAACCCTAAATCAAACTGCCTCGAGATTGAAGACACCGACCTTTTTGACTTCGCTCACACTCGACTGAGCCCCACCTGTTCGCATGCGCGCGTCGCCTTCGAGCACCCACCTATTTCTCACTCGCCTTTGCCCGAGCTCGAGCAAACGAATGCCGTGCCACCAATACGAGCCCCGTCAAGCTCGAGAACCCACGCGCCCCGTGCGCTTGCGCCACCAGCATCGACGAGGTCACATCGTCGTTCGCACTCGCGAACTTTGCTTCCACCATCGAGCAAATCGATTTCGATTTGTGAAGGGAAACGCGATTCCCCTTATTTGATTCAAAATGAAGAAGAGGAAGGCCGGTTCGATTTATACTTCGTCCATTTGATTTTGATTTGAGAAGGCCATTATTTTTGAAGTTTTTGAACGAAAAGATTTTCGTTTATTTCTTATGTTTGAACGAAAAGGTAGGATAAGGTGGCGTGTAGGAGAAGACAATAGAAACGTGTACGTTACATTTTGCAAAAAGGTGGCTGCGATTTGATTTTGATCAGATATATATATTTAAATTTAAATCGACTCGATTTCGGACCCTAAATTCTTGATATCGTATCGACGCGTGCCGCTATGCGTTTATAATGTTATATTCCTATTTCGAACGCAACGTAAAAGGTTCCGAGGCCTAACTCGATCGTATGGAAAAGATAGCTTTTTGAATCGAGTTTAAATATTAAATTATAAATTTTAATTCCAACACTTTTCTCACCCGTACGGACAAACGGTAACTCCAAATGCTACAAAAATTGAAATCCGATACTAACGAACTATTACGGATTCAATGGAGTGGTTCATCGAATTCCGAAACTGTGCCTCGGAAGGCTATTTTTAAATATCGATTTATAAATTCAAAACTAAAGAAAACATTTTCAAATTAAATTCTGAAGCTTCCATTATCTTCATATTATCAATATAAATTTTCTGAGCCATCAAATTATTTTTAACAGGCTAAAAATTAAAAATTCAAATTTTTACCCATCATTAATAAATCAAATTCGATAATTTAATTGTCAAATTCATATTTATATTCAAAATTCAAGTTAAACTAACCTCCAAATAATTAATATAAATTAAATATTTCATTTCAAACGTTAAAAATTTCTGGGTCGTCATAGTCAAGCTTTCTTAAATTACTACGTATAGGTAATGAATAATAAATCCTATTAACACACTTCGAGCACTCAAAGAATAATGTTAGCCGTACACATATATAAGTTGAAATTAGTTTATACAAAAACTAAAGGTTTTAATCCTTTGTAATTTTGTTATTGTTCAATGTACCTTACTTGAAAAAGTCAGTACCAATAGATTTTAGATATAAAAGGCTAAAACGTAGGACAACACGTAGATAATCATGAAAAACTTTCTTTCACATTATACACTGTCAAAGCAATATAATAATATCTAAAAACATGTACTCACTTATTGAGTGAATCGATTAACAAAGAGTTAGGATCCCAATTATGAATCACTATCAGGAATTTTAATCCATGTTCTTATATGCGACATTAACAGACTATATTTTGTACTAGCAACATAAAAGAAATGGTGGATACATTAACGGATAATTTTGCTAAATATAGATCTTAAATATAATCTATTTACAAAATTTTATAATCAAAATTTTTCAAATAAATCAACAACGGTTTGCTCTGATACCACTTGTTAAAATTTCAATATTCTGTAGCAACAACCAATTATGAAACCCTAGATTCAAAAATACAACCCATTTTGATTTAATTGAGAATAAACTAGAGGAAATTAAATAAATCAGCGGAAGCATACCTGAATCGGTAGTTGATTATTGAAAAGAAAAAATGTTGGTTTGATCTTTCAAATTGGCATAAACACTAGTTCTGACAATAACTCTCCATAGAAGAGGGTTAGAAGATTGCCAAGGCTTGTGTAATTTTAGGATCGTAACTCTTTTCTTTATGATATTGACATTTTCTAATTTTGTCCTTTAACGAATTAAAATGTCCCGCATCTACACAATAATCCCATGATAAGTAGATGCTTAAAACAAGAAGAACATTAAAAACCAAGCTAGCAGTATCTTCATATAGACATCATGAAATCAAAAGAAAAGGGGCGCACAGGGAGGAGGGATTTGGTTGGGTGCAAAATCTTAAGTGATTAAATATTCTTTTTTCTCCTGGAACAAAATTTAAAAATAATAATCAATGCGTATAAACGAAGTTTACTAAAGGTTATGTTTCAAGAAAAATAAAAGAAATAGAGAGTGTAACAAGTACCATCTTCACCTTCAATTGTTGGAATAAATTTATCGATTAAAGGATGTGAAACTTTCGTTTCTTCTTTTGAAACTTTTGCCCCGAGATGATTGATTAGTTCATGATCGCTCCGATCAAATTTAACTCCTGTTGATAGCCTAACCCGATCTCGAAAATAATTGAAAATATGTTTATGTATATAAATTATCACTAGAGAAAGCATAAACATTTATCTTATGCAAAAAAAGAACCATGTAATCTTTTTTGGAACAAAATTTAAAAATAATAATCAATACATATAAAAGAAGTTTACTAAAAGATTATGTTTCAAAAAAAAAGAAACGAAGAGTGTAACATGTGTCATCTTCACCTTCGAGATGTTCGAGTAGTTCATGATCGCTCAGATCAAATTTATCTCCTCCTGGTAGCCTTACCCAATCTTGTAAATAATTGAAAATATGTATATGTATATAAATTATCACTAGAGAAAGCATAATCATTTAACTTATGCAAGAAAAGAACCATGTAAACTTATGGGCTTATTGAATTCAAGCTTGTGAGCACAGCTTGGACACTGCTTGGATTAGCTCAATATTGCAACCCACTTGCACAACATTTCACCCATGCGCAACCTCTGCCAATCATCTTGTCCACCATGCCTACACCGTCCAAATCAACGCTACGACCACATACACCTATTATGAAAAAACCGCACCACCTCCTACCACCACAACCTCAATCCATGAATATCACCAACACCCTTAACTTCAAGTCTTCAACACATCCAACACTTCACGGACCATCTTCACCAAACATGGAAAAGTGAATGGGCGTTAGCGTCATGTGCGAGGGATAAAAGCATGGACTGAGCAAGAAAGAAAGTTTTCAACAGATGTGAGAATAAAAATATAGAAACTTTTGATAAAAGAGGAAATGAGAAAGAGAGGGACAGTGGGGTGAAAAAAGTTAGGTAGTGTTTGGTTTGTTATTTTTAGTTTTGGATTTTCTTCTATACAAAAGGCTCAAGATACATGTGTATTACCAAAAACGATCAATTTAGAAAACAAAATTAACACACAAAATTGAATTTTTTTTCTCTCCATATTTTGGGAAATAGAAGAAGCACGTAAAACAATTCATTCTTCCATCGTCCCTCTATCCTCTTCGTCGTTCCATCCGTTTTTCTTTAATCCCCTCTGTCGTCCCTCCATTCTTTTCATATTTGACATACATATTGAAAACCGAAAACACAAAATTCGTTTTTAAACCAAACACTTCCTTAGGTTTTTGGTTTGTGAATAAACATGAGAAAAAATAATAAAAGGAAGGAAGCACTAAAATAATAAAAACGCAAAAAACATTTCGGGCGGGTTAGCGAAAATTTTCTGGCAGGATAGTGAAAAGGCATAAAGAAGCTATTTTGGATCAAAGTGAATACCGTAAAGGGATGCGAAGGGATATTTATCCAATTATTACATAATATAGTATTTAATAAATATGATAGGTGATAAATAACCTAAATTTATTGTTCATTGTGGTAGTTAAGTCGATTTGGTGAATCTTGTTTACGTTGGTTAATGTCCACCCTTATTTTAAATTTCGTTTACTTATTTTTTTGGAATTCTTATAAACTGATTAATTCTTTAAATTTTGTAAAAAAAATGAAATCGATGAAAATTTAAAAAAATTCTAAACTTTTAAAGATTATTGCAAATTCACGCAGTTCCATTTTTGCATTTAGTTATACCTTTTTTATTTTTAGCATCATTGGTAAACACGAATATTAAATTCTTCGAGTGAGAACCTTTGTGTCGACTAAACAACATGGATAGATAATTGGAAATAAAAGTGACATGGATAATTATAGCGGTTCCTTTTGATGTAACGTACATTGAGGAAAAATATATTTTATTATTGTACAGAGAGAGTTCTACAAAAGATTGATGAAACAATTTTAATTGAGATAGAATACGAGGGAGAAGATGAATTCCAATAAACTCAAATCCTAGAAGGTGAGATGTATATATACAGTTTTAAACATGTCACGACCGTTAGATCATAGTCATAGGAGGATCACCCGTCAACATATAAAGTCTAGGTGTCAAAGGATCGGAGTGCCTTTTCAAATTGATCAAAATTGGATCTGGTTGTTTCAGATTCATCAATTTTAATTGACTGAATCGGGTGCTAGTCAACTGACATGAATCTAAGTGGGTTGGTGTAGAATGTAAGTAGATTGAGATTCCTCCACAATAAAAGAATATGGTTATGTCCTAAACTCCACTTAGGTTTGTCAATGGATAATTTTGGATGTGAACCGTGTTATATCTGCATCTGCATCCAAAATTATTTTCTGATATCAGCCATGGACATGGTCGAGTATCAGATATTTATTCGCTTTCATAATTAATATCCTAAAAAAATAAAGGAATTTTTTTATTTATACCTGAGTCGCAAAATAGTGCTTTGTGTAGAGTGTTTCTTCATCTAAAGCATAAAGAGATGATTTTACTATAGTATAATCAGTCCTTTAATGCTTTTTCGAAGTATGTAATGGAATATAGTAATACTTTGCTGAAGAAGAATAAGAAATTTATTGAAGGTTTGAGGAAGGAACTGAACTATAAGGTATGGTGCACTTGTTGTCACCTTATAAGATGTTTGTTGAGAGTGGCAAGGAGGTATAATTTCTTGTATCAGGAGAAAAGGAAAGTCAATGTTAGTCTTAAGGGTGGACAAAAGAAGAGGTTCGACCCATATCACAAGGGGAATAAGAACCAAAAAGGAGGAAAAACCTCATGAGAAGATCAGAAGTCTAATGTAGCGAATATTACTTGTTTCAACTGTAGGTAGAAGGGTCGCTACTCTACCAAGTATCCCAGTTGGAGATTAGGGACATGCCCAAGTGCTTTAATTGTAGTAGGCCTAGCCATAAGAAGAGATAATGTTCTGTACTGAAGCAAGCGAAGGATTATGCTTTGCAGAGACCTTCAGTTGGACCAATGCTAAAGAAATGGGAAAAGGATGTTGTACTTGGAGTTATTATTTCGATTTCTAGCATTTTAGTTAGGGTTCTATTTGATACTTGAACTACACTCACTTTCTTTTTAAAAATTTAGCTGTTTGTTAAATTAAATAAAAATTAAATACTACATATTTGATTACTTCATTACGTGTGGTTAATCCACATATTGGTATGTTACTCGCACCTTAAGGTACTCTGATATTAAGTTTGCTTTGTTGGACATTTGTTTGTTTGCGGCAATATATGTTTGACTACTAAGGATACGAAGTAATTTTGGATATGGATTGTTTAGTGTAACGACACTATGATCTACTGTTCCGATAGAGTTATCACTTTATGAAATCCAAGGACAGAAGAAATGATCTTTATTGCATTGGACGTAATAAAGGAGAATTCAAGATTTATGTTGTGTGTAATGGAGAATTGGGAGGATGAGATTAGTAAAGTGCTAGTAGTCTGGGAATTTGAAGACATTTTCGAGTGGTGAAGGGATTATTGCCTAAAAAATCATTCAAATTTGGTATAGATTTGATATCGAGGGAAAAACCTATTAGTAGATCACCTAGCAGTATGCCACCCAAGGGTTAGAAGAACCGGAGAAGCGGTTAATGTCACTTGGGCATAAAAGTTTCACTAAGGTCGAATAGTTCACCATGGGGAACATCCGTAGTATTTATAAAGAAGTCAGATGGAGACGGATTATTCTTACAGCTAGATTTGACGATGCTATTACATAAACTATGGGTAGTTGAGGAAATTGTTCCACTAATCACGTTTAGAATAAGACACGATCCATATGAATGGTCAGTAATGCTCTTTGGACTGATCAGTGTTACTGCTTTCTTTGTAGAGCTTATATGCCGAATCTTTCACGATCAATTGAATAGATTTATGTTGGCCTTCATTGATGACATTTTGGTATAATTCTAAGAATGAAAGATACCATAAGTCCATTTTAGATAGTTGCTGGAGATCTTGAGACAACACAAGTTGAATGTAAAGTTTTTAAAATGCTATTTTTTGAAATGTGAAGTTAAATTTCTTGGTTATGTTGTTTCATAGAATGGATTAGCAATTGATCCAAGATGGAAACCATTAATTATTGGAAGAGATCAAAGACAGTCACTAAAATGAGAATTTTCTTGAGATTGGATGGCTATGCCATAGTTACATTAAGAACTTTTCGTAGATAGCAACTGCCTTAACTAAATTGACTAGAAAGAACGTAAAACTCGTATGGACTGTTCAGGAGTTGAAAAAGTCATCGGCAAGTGCATATATCTTGATCGTACTTAAAGGGAGTCAGGATTTGGTATTTCATGCTAATACTTGTGGATCGGATTAGGAGCGATACTGATGTAGAAGAAAAGAGTGATAATTTATACATCTTGGTAGTTGAGTCGCACAAATTTTGATATCCGACTCATGATTTGGAGTTTGTAGTAGTGATCTTCGCTTTAAAGATATAAAGGAATTACCTTTTTGGAGTATGTTCCGAGTATTATACGGATCTTAAGTCTCTTAAGTATTTATTCTCGCAGAAGAAGCTAAATATAAGGCAATAAAGATGGTTAGAATTTTTGATAGCATATGATTTTGTGATAGTATACATCAGGAAAGGGGAACAGCGTAGTCGATGCTTTATGTAGAAAGAAGTATAATGGATTGTTGTCCATGCTTGAGAAATGAAAGACGTTAGAGAAATTTGCATCCCATGGAGTGCAATATAGGGCGAATGCAGGATCAAGTCAAGATCCTAGAGCATTAATAAGTTTGAAAGTTCGTCTATTGCTTATGGAAAGAATTGTTGCAAGGCATAATGAGGTACCATTTTTAGCTAAAAAATTAGATGATTAGAGGTAGGCGTGGATGTAGAGGCTCTAAAGAGATACAATGTAGACTCTAAAGGACAGCTTAGGATGAAATGTAGACCGTGTTGCAAATGTGAGAGATCTTCAGAAGAAAGTCATAGAAGAAAGTCATCGACCTAAGTTTATGATTCATCCTAGAGAGATAAAGATGTACCATGACATGAAGCATGTTTTCTTTTGGTAATGGATAAAGAGAGATGTAAGAGGATGATCACATGTCAACAAGTGAAAACTGCGCATCAGAAGCCGAGCAGTTTACTTCATCCTTTGGAAGTATCAATTTTGAAGTGAGATTGATATCGATGGATCTTATAAATGGATCACTAAGGCATAGAGTTGGGAATGATAACATGTGGGTAATAATCGATAGATTTACTATGAGCGTCCAATATATCCCAGTGAAATTGACAAAGACTTCAGCTAGTTTGGCGAAGTTGTACATAAAGAATATTGTAAGATTGCAGAGGATTTCTAACGGTATTGTTAGTGATAGAGAGCCAATGTTCACCAATGAGTTGAAAAAAATTTGCTGAGTGCATTGAGTATATAATTAAACTTAAGTAAGACTACCACTGTTGCTCAATTTCTCACAAGTAATTAGCAGGCCAATTTAAAGCCTGACCCAGTCAAAGCCAGACCAACTCCTTTACAACTGGCCCGCATAAGCATCTTCAAATTCATGATGGCTTCGGATTATCTCTTCTATTCGATAAGGCACTAAAACGAGGTTCGCCACCTCGTCCCTATGTGTCTATCGCATTTAAGCAAGGTTTAGGACTGGCCCCACCTGGTCTAACCTGATCCGTCACAATGACGATCGGTCTTCCTATGTTTATCTAATTCCAACACTACTCCAAGTCAGCATGTTCACCTGGAGTTACTCAATTGACGGCTTACACCTCTCCACGCCTGCCTCAGCATGCAGCACATCAAGCAAGATAGGTTCGAGCATGGCCCGTCGTTAGCCTGGCTTCGGTGCAGCAGCCCCGATCGATCTCAGGCAGCCGTTCTGACTGCCTTGCACTCGGTTGTGCACCATTTTCCCATTATGGTTCTTATCAAGATCCCTATTTTCTTTCGTATCATCAACTAACGGTCAATCGGTTCAATAATACTTGTCATGTGAGCATTCAAGTAAACAACAAGTTGTCTATCCACCTATCCAAAGCACTATAGCTGAGCAGATGAACTGATATGGCTTACCATCAGCATTTAATGCGAAGTTTGCACACAAAATGCGAAGCCCACGTTTGATGCAAAGAAGCAGTGAGTATATTTTCATCCTACCGCACATCTCCTTACACCTTTACAGTTGTCGTCCATCTACCATTGCAATCGTATCAACAGTCGAATATTTTTCCTGTTATTTTACAGCTCAATCTCAATCATCCATAATCCACTTCACTTACTGTAAATATCTCCTATATTACAACTTCAAAGAGGTTGGTACGTACAAAGATTTTGAATAATATACATAATTCAAAGTTCTTGATACCACAAGTCCTTAAGATTACGTAGCTTTATTAGTCTTAAGTGCTTCCTGATTTCTTATTATTCTTTTGTAAATCTTTGTAGTTTTAAAAGAAATATATATAGTAAGGGAATTTCACAGTGGACGTAGGCAGCTTTGCCGAATCACTATACCTTGTGTTATTTACCTTTCAACAATGTATTTAACTCCTCATTTTTCACTTGAAGCAACCTTTATTTATTAGTTTAATTCCTTGGTTGGCAAAATCTTTAGTCAATATTTTGAAGCTAGAAGTAGGGCCAACGACATGATGAGGATGGAAGATGCAGATCTTTCAAACAACAACAATGAGGTAATGCGTCCTGCCCAAGCCGATCCACGCAACAACAATAATGGTCAAAACAACAATCATCAAACTGATGCCAGAAGGAATTCAAAGGCCGGTCCTAGGTACAATAATTACTCTCATTTTAACTCTATTTCACTAACAGGAACCGAGTGCGGTTGGCTACCACCAAATGGAAAGCGGGAGGAACCTTGTTGCAACACCAAATACTACGAGTTCCATCAAATCAATGGTCATTCTATAGTAGATTGTAGCGTACTCAGGGATGAAATCAAAAGACTCATCCGGAAAAGAATACTCCTGGAATTTGTTCGACATTAGGTTGAGCAAAGAGCAAACCGTGAAGAAAGGGAAAATTGGTCCCCTCGACTTAAAAGTGCCAATGTCCAAGCCATCATAGAGGTCCTGGCCATATGCGGTAGTCTGCATGTGGTCGGTAGCAACCGAGGGTCCCACTCCTGGTATAAAACGAAAGTGGGTACTGCCAGGCAAGTTTATTCATTAGAATCTCCAGCATCCAAGGCGCCTCAACTGGGATCTCAACGACTAATCAACTTCATTATCGAAGATAAGGAAGTAATCTCCTGCCCTCATTACAACCCCATAGTCGTAACTCTTGCTTTAGCCAACTCCAATGTGCACAGGGCCTTCGTAGATGGTGCCAACTCGGTAAACATCATGTTCAAGAATTGCTTTGAAGCTCTTTGGCTCCCTGTCTCTGGCCTTACCCTATGCGCCCTGCCCATTTATGCCTTTAGAAGTGTAGGCATTGTTCTTATATGCACAACCTCACTTGTATCAATTTTCAGTCAAGAGCCCCTCACTGTAAAGATCCAGGTAAACTTTATAGTTCATTGTCCATCTATGTATAACCTGTTAATAAGACGAATGACACTTCTTGAGCTGGAAGTCATCGTCTGCTACAACCGCCTTATCATAAAGTTCTCCATCCAAGATCGGGTTGGAGAAATCAAGGGCAAGAAGTGTAAGGCAAGGAAATATTATGGAACTTCACTTAGGAAGGCAAAAAAGGTGTACTCATGTTGAAGTAAGAACATTCAATTAACGGTTTTCTCAACGAATCCAATGGGCCGACCAGTGCCTTAGTTCTTGCCAAGCCCCCTAACCCTGAGACATTGGCGGCAACTCCTACTCTCTCATAGCCAGCTGCCTTATCTGAGAGTTGGGAGCATCATAACCTTGATTTTGACCCATCGTTACAGATAAGTTCTCAGTTGTAATAATAATGATAATAATAATACGTATGTATATGTGAACTTTTCCATCTACAAGTCCTTGTAAGTGGGCTGCGTATGCCCCTCAATATCATGCAACTCACTTAGACTAGAGTGTCCGAGCTAACTAATGTACTCAGGTTCCATTCAGGATCAACGGTCACTTCACGACTGACAACATATTACCCAGGATAACTTCACAGCCTCATGCGCTCAGTTTGAGCCTAGGCTCGTCTGCCACTCAACGTTCGACCAAACCCAAGAGAACCAGCAAGCAAGCTTGCATTTCAACTCATGCCAGTGCAAATTGCCGCTATACATCCAGTTGATACCTAGTCTACATTACCGATTATACATAGGTCGCCTTATTTTCACATTGATATTTAAACATATCCTAAAAAGATAGGCAATTCTGCAAAATGAGTACACACTACAACAAAAATACCCTATTACAATTGCTCGTTTACAACGTTCACAAAACAACCGTTGTAATAAAGGTTTTTAACAACAGGCGTTTCATAAAAGTTCCAATAAAATCATTTTTAACAACATTGAACATTTTGCAGTTGTAATACAGGTCTTTAACATTTTTTTTAGTTTTTGATAGTTGTGAATACTAATTTATAACAAATGTTATTTATAGCTATCGTATTCATTGCTTGTAAGTGATCACACATATTGTAATGTTCGTCGTAATCAATTGTACAAAAAATTAAAGAAACATAATAAAGTGCAAAACAGGAACTTCGTAAAATTTGGATAATCTTTAAAATTTTGAAAATAAAATTTCTAGATTATTTGTTTTTTAATTTTTAAACCAATTAAAGAATTAAACAGGTTTTTAACTGTGTTTTACTACAAATCGTAATAAATTTCTTCAACAACAATTAGTTGAAAAACGTGAATATCAATGTTAATTTTTTTTTGAATATGTTTACAATTGTTAAAAATACTATAATAATTATTAATTAGTACTTTATAACTAATAACTAATCATTTATAAATGATAACTTATAATTTATAAATGATAACTTATTTAGTTAATAATTTATAATCTATTATAACTGTTGATTATTATAAATATTTATCAATAATAATTTATAATTAATAACGGTTTATTATAATTAATAATCATAATAATAACGTATAACTAATAATATATAATTAATATTTAATAATTAAAAATTTATTATAATTAATGATTTATGGTTACTAATTTATAAACAATAATTTACGGTTAATGATTGTTACCCGGTTGCATGGCCTATGTACGGTTCGGCCATGGTGGTCCAGCCACTCATTGCTCGGTTTTGAAGAAGGAATCATCGTTCGGCCAACTCAAGGCCCGGTGTGTTTGGACAAGAGTTGGCTCGGTCTGCATGTTCTAAGAGGGATCACGTGGCAAAAGCGGCTCGGCTGTGGACCGTTCGGCCTGGACGCGTTGTTTGGCATGCAAGTGCCGTTCGGCCTAAGACCTGTGCTCGACATTCTTCATTCGAACGTCATCGCTCGAAAAGTGTTGTTGGGAACTCAGTACATATGTCGCCTAACAAATCCTCGCTCGACAACGTCATTTCGCGATCGCCGTTCGGCCAGTGAAGTTAAAGGTGATACAGTTCGGCCTGGATGCTCAGGGAAGGACGGCTTGACATGGGTGGTTCGGTCGAGGTAGCACAGACACATGTCGCTCGGCTTAGATGGTCGGCGCATGTCGCTCGGTGTGGAAGGTTCGGCATACATCGCTCGGTGCATTCTAGAGAAGTTGGTAGGTTGTCAGGCCTACAACAAAGTGAGGCAATCAGCATGACTTTGCTTTGAGTCAACCCGCTATTTGCTTCGGGTCTCCTCAAGGTTTACTTCGAGTCACTTGATAATCGACTAGACATGATGGGTCGGCATTTCTCGACCGACATTTCTCGATCGGCCTATCTCGTTTGGCATGCCTGACTCGGTGCGTAGAAGTCACCTACTATGGGCCAAGATACCTTATTCCTGGGCCCATAAAGGAAGTCCACCCTATCTTCTCTTATAAATAGAAGGACAGGGGATCAATGAAAAGAGACATTTTTTCGTGTACTCCGGGGAGACTCTGTCATTTTCAAGACTCATCTCTTTTCTGTTAGAACTTATGTAACGACCAATATTTTCAACCATTCGCATCCACACATGTCGGAATTGAATTGTTCAAAATACCGAATTGTAATTTAAATTTGGAAAAACACAACATAAACATTAAATGAATAATCAAAGATCACAGACACAGAGTAATAAAATGCAGTGGAAGAAAAGCGATAGTAGTTCATGAAGCTACTATATAAATACATCAAAGTTAAACAAGATACAACAGAAGTCTCAATATGATAATCAAGTACAAATCAGAATACATCACTGGATTCAACTGAATAATTGGAATCAACTGGATAACTGAAAGAGAATAGATAGCTGGATCTTCAGGCAAAGCTCAACTCCGAAGGTGAGTCTCAAATGATGTATCACTCAGTCTGACCTAAGCATAAAGCAAAACACAAAACACTCGAGTCAGGACATACATACTTATACAATGTAAAGCAGCTCAAGTGAACTGTAATATAAGGTACAAGTAACTTAAAGGATGCTTGGGACTGTCCATCCTCCAAGGATCCGTTGAACTATTTACTATGTAGTAATATTTCGCTATTATAATAATGTCTATAAGTAAAATAAACATACTTTTAAATAGAGTTAAGGCTTTACATTTTCCACCTTAACATGTAATAGTGCCAATAGTCTATACAGTATCGTAATACCTCCTGATCCAGAGGCAACCAGAGGATACTCCATAGGTACGACACAAATCAAACTCGTACAAGGCGCGCTAGGGTAGGTGACACGGCACAACTAGCCCACCTCGAGCCATACCCCCAAATCAAAAGAATCAAAAGTGGCCACCAAATCAATCTCAAAGTCCAAATATAATAGCGAAGGAGTGTGTCCGATCAAAGAAGCGACCTCATTAGCCCGTCAATTTCTCCTGTTTTAGCCACCCTATGCCAACTCACGGGAGTTGGCTCCACGTATACACCTTACTAGAACGTCGCCGCCATCCTACTTCATTCTGGAATCTTCACCGTACTCGGTTGTTAAAGTAGTTTTCAGAGTTGGCAGAGAGTATGACAACTTCCGATCCCGGTCTCTTTAACAACCAAACGTTATTATTACCCATGGATATTTATTTCAAATTCATTTCTATTCCAAAACCATTTAAAATCAAATACCATTTCTTTCCAAATAATATCCATTTCAAAACCAAAGTAACCGTATACCATTTAAATTTCAAACCAAAATCAATATATCATTTAAATGAAACCCAATTTCCAAATCATTGAATATTCCTTCAATTTATTAAACTCGAAATATTGCTTCAAATCATCTTAAGCCAAACCACTTTATAAATTCATATTCTTAAATCTTAAATTTCAATAAGTTCAATTTTATATATTTAAAGAAAATTCTTAATTAAATACAATTTCCAATAATTTCATTTCCAAAGCCATATTACTTTCAAGTTATAATAACTCTGAAACCAAACATTTTGAAACATATTTATATAGACCATCTAAATTCAATGTTAATATCTTCCAAACAAGATTCATTTAACCATTTAAATTCAATGTCAAATAATATTCATTTCAAAGTTGTAGCATTTATAAGTTTATTCATTCAATTATAAACTTGCCAAAACATTGTATATTTCAAAACAGCAGCATCTATAAAGTGCCGCGGTAGGTATATTTAGTATATATCAAAACATAGTTCAAATTCAGAAACTACAGCATTTCAGAAATGATGTTATAGTTTTATTTGAAAACTTCAGCATGTTGTTCAAATTTCAGCATCTGCAGCACATCAGAAATGCTGTTATAGGTTTCTTTAGTATAATTCAAGCCATAGTTCAATTTCCAAAAATTACAGCACTTCAGAAATGCTGTTATAGGTCTTTTTAGTATAATTCAAGCCATAGTTCATTTAACAACAGCATTTCAGAAACGCTATAATTTCCGTTATACCCCTTTAAAAAATATATCTTCAATTTTGTCATTTTTAACTTATCAAACTTATTCCACTTTTCAAAAAATTTATTTGGATATTATTTAACTTATAAATTTTAGTAAAATAACGTTTATTAATAAATATCCAATTAAAATTAAACATCCATTTGTTAAGCCAATACTTGATAAATTGCTTAACCTTTATTCCAATAAATAACTTAATAATTTATCTAACATACCCATCTCATAAATAAATTAAATTTCCATTTATTTGCTAAACTTAATAGTTTTCCATTTATAACCAAATTTCAAATTTCCAAGTTAAGTCATTGTTTAAATTACATTTTCCCATTTTAAAACCGTAACTATTTATTTTACACAACATAACATTTCACAAAAGAACATTTTATCATATTTAATATAACAATTAAATTTCCTTAATAGAAATAAACTTATTACAAATGTCCCATAAAATGTGTTTCATTTTATTTGTTCAAAATTGCATTACTTATTATAGAAAATATGTCCATTTCAAGAAATAACCTTTATTTAAATTACTAGGTTAGATTTAAGATTCCAAATTAAATCAAACTTAATTATTAAGTTATTTATCATAAATAAGACTCTTTAAACTCCATCCAAAACTAATTAACTTATAAAAAATTCAACTTATGGACAAATAATATTCTTTACACTTTAAAGCATTAAATCAAATTAATTTAAAATTTTCATATATTTAAAATTTCAAAATACTTAATAATTTTCAGAAAATATTTAAAATACTTAATAAATTTTTAGAAAAATATCATTTAAAATACAACCATGGGCCTGTATAATATTTTCTAACCTAGGTCAAGTGATACGGATATGTATTATTTCAATCTGTAATTTAAAAGAAAAATCTGGGTTCTATCATTTCAAACCCACAATCCCAAGTAAAATAAATGCAATAAAAATCATTCGAGCCTATTATTTCAGCCCATAATGATTTTTCCTTATTCTAAAGTCTGTTTCGATATGTATCTTTTCAACCCATAGTGATAGGCAACTCGCGGTAATGATACAGTAAATAAAATGAACAGTATATCTATAATAACATATTAGATGATGCAACAAATATAGAAACAGCATTTAACATCATATAACATATCACAGGCATGTATGAATAACATATCCATTTATACAGATCCACCTGATATTATTCCACAATAATATAAGTACATATGTCTAGAGTGATAAAACTCTCCTTTTTAAAGCTAGGATTGAAATTCAAACCCGAATCTAAACTCTGCAAAGCACGAAAAGGCACGGCAAAGCACGGCTATATTCTTTTGAGTGGATGAAGAGTCAGATTCAAATCTTGTATACAAACAATTACACAAAGATAAGTGTAAAATTCAACATACAAGATTATAAATCAAACAATGAACAATATGGATCAAAGGGACATAACCTTTTGATAAAACAAAGCAAGATGCAAACTTGAGTGAAAAGAGAGCTAAAAATCCTCATCTTGCACATAACAAAATAAAGCAAAGAAATATCACAAACATAAGAACATGATTCAGTACAAAGAATAGAGATTACAACAATGGAAATATAGGAAATAAAATGACATAACCTTGATAAATCAAAGCAAGTTGATGAATACATGTGCTTGGCTAGGCTTTGCATCAATTTTGGTGATGTAGTCTTCATCCATGGTTACAGGTTGGTCTTTGTGGTGATGAAAGGGTGATGGTTGATGGAGGTGGTCATGGTGGGTGGCTAGAGGCAAGAAGTCGAGCCTAGCTTTGAAGAAAAACAAAGAAAATAAAAGAAAAAGGAGAAGGAAAGAGAGGAGAAGCCATGGAAATAACCTAGAGCTTGCTGTATTTTCTTCACGCAAATAGAAATGAGGGATGAGAAATTTTTTCACGTGAATAAGAATATTGGGTGGCGGCTAGGGTTTACAAATGGCACGGCTAAGATGAATTGTATGGCTAGGAGATTTGAATGGTTAGGAAAAGGAAAAGGCAAAGAATAAAGAGGCTAGTGAATGCATGGGATTTACTTCCTATTTAATAAAAGAAACTTACTGTGAACTCTTTCAATCAGAAGAGGCAAATGAGGAAGTGAGATATTGAGAAGATTTTTATGTGATTTGAAATAAAGAGTAAGCAATTTAAAAAGGGAAGCAATTAAGAAAATTTAATGTATACCCTTTGATTTTTTTTCTAAGCCATAAATAAAAGATATAAACAAGCAACAATCAAATAAACATGACTGTGTAGACAAAATAAAAATAGAAAGATAAAATAGAGATGGATATAAGAAAAACATAAAATGTATTTATATAATAAAAGTACAAAAATTTATTGCGTGTAAAATGCTGTAATTTATCCAGTTTAAAAAGTATAAGTTTAAATTCCTAATAAATCCATATATTTGATTTCTCAATCTTGTTATTGAATCAATTATTAACTTATTCTCCTATGGGTAATATTAACACTGGTTTATATACTAATACATTAATAATTTCCCAATTCATCCAAATTTCAGTTACATAGTATTAAATCTTATTTACCTACAATAAATTCATATTTCAATTAGCAAAGTAATTAATTTCAATCTCTTACCATAATCTATTTGTTATGAATTGAATTCCCATAAGTTATAATTAATTTCAAATAAACTGTTTGGATTCAATTCTAATCCCTTTTTATGAAGTCTATGCTACTCTACAAACCTCGTTAATATTTGTTTATCTTTCATTACATTAATATATATTCAAATATCCATCTTTCCTTTGTATTAACAGTTGTTTTTAATTATATTGAATTTGTCAAATATTTATATTTATATGATTGAATCCTCAATTAATTCATTCAAATAGGTTTCATTCTTTTATTTTATCTATGAATAAAATATACATTTCCATTTATGTCATTACATTCACACTTTACAATTACAGTCCTATCTTGCATTAATGAACATTTACTTACATTTAAATGTAATTGATTTCCAATTAATTCCATAGACTAATTAAATAGGTGAGTTATAGTAATTGTTACCATAACCTTTAATTTACATTTAACCTTATTAATTTCAACTAATTATTAAAATTACATACATAATACTGAATTACCGTTAACTATACTAATTCATTTATTCGTACAACACTTACCCTTATTTACTTATATTCAATTTTACCCAAATATAACATTCACAACTAAGCAAATGGACCAATTAAATAGTAACTTATGACCGTTACTATATCTTTTAAATCACCCGTACGAATTCATTATTGTTTACAAATGTAACAATTACTTAATTAACACTGATTTACTTCAATTTCTATTAATCATATATTATCTCATTAATAATTCAACATTCACACTTGTTTCATTATATTAAAATGCAACAATTTACATTATTTCATCATTGGAACTTCATTTCAATTGTCCATTGCTCGATTATTAAGTTATAAAGTTTTTTTCTTCTTTTTTCTTTTTTTCCTTTTCTCTCTAAATTTAATTTCAAAATCTTATTAAATTAACCGGTTAAATTTTTGAAATTTACGGGTTGTTACAACTTATATTCAAGTTGTTGGTCTACGGATTGTATATGTATTCGATTATTTGAAAAGGCAATAAAGATTAAACTCAAAGTGGATGTAGGCCGTTACGCCGAACCACTATAAATTTGGTGTTCTAGTTTTTGCGGTTAATTTTACATACATTCCTCTATTTTAATTTTCTATCTTCGTTAATCTCTCTATACAAATATCTCTTTGGGTGTTAGTTACCAATTTTGGTGCCAACACTTTAATGCTTTCACCGAGAACGCATTCTCAGGTTACTAGGATCTACTTTGTAGCTACTGGATTGAAGAAATCTTTCATAGGAGATCCAAGTCATTCACAGGAAGTCTATTGATTCTACTCACATTTCCTACCAATAACTCTACAATGGGAAGGCCTTGTACCAGATCAGCCTCACACAACGCGGACGTCAACGAGACTGCTAGTGTCCAACAAGTAGGACCCAACAATCAACAAGTTAATCTAGGCGCAGGGACTGTCACTGCCTAAAACCAAATGGAAGTTGTCACTAGAACGGAGGTCAACGAGCTGATGAGAGAACACATGGAAAGCAGGAGACAACTTGACGAACAGATTCAAGCTAACGCCAACCTCATGACTCGGCTTACTCAAACAACATTAGAATGCTGGTGGAAGCCCCACTTCTTACTCTTCATCCAACAGCTCTGCTTGTCCGATGAACCTCTCAGGCGTAGACGCTGTAGAACTGAAACAACGCAAGCACGTGTTGCTGATCGATCAACTAGGGATGGTCCAGGTTCTCTACCTGGAGCCTTAGCTCCTCACTTACATCAAGGAAATCACACCCAAGCTGGAACAGGAAACTTATGATCTAGAGCACGAGTGGAAGCTGGACGGCCAGCTTGACAAGGTCCTAATGAAGCTGGTCCTCTGTATACACGTTTGATAGATCGCCAACAGAGGAGACACCAACCAGAGTGGTCTCGTAGGACAGATTCCAACCTGCCATCTTCCATACAAACCTCAGACATGTCGGCTATGGTCAGACAGCTGATGAGAGAAAATCAGGTCTTGACTAATGATGATTGGGGATATCTAGGAGTCGTACTCCATTCACAGATACTATTCTACAGGCCGAGTATCCCAGGAAGTTTAACATGCCAACTATTCTGGCCTATGAAGGGAAGACTGATCCCCGACAGCATGTTATGAGATATGAATGGATGATGGATTCAGCTAGAGCAAATGATGCAATTAAGTGTAGATGCTTCCCAATATCTTTATCTGGAATCACTACCGTGTGGTTCACCTGACTTCCACATGGTTTATCTCCAACTTTAATGAATCAGCGATGAAATTTATGGAACAATTTAGGATTCATGCCACTTGTCCTAAGAACGTGATGTCCTTGTCCAGTGTGATTCGGGCTCCAGGGGTCGTTAAAAGAGTACTTACAAAGATTTCATGTTGTGGCTACTGAAGTTAGTAACCCAAATGACCATGCCATTCTGACGGCTGTGATGCGAGGAGTAGATCCGGATTCAAAGTCTGGAGATTGGATGGTAGGAAAGCCTCCGACTACACTGGAACGTTGTTATTCAAAGGCGCTAAATTCATAAGAAGAGAGGAAGCCAGGTGGATGAGGCGAGACAACGCTCCAGGGGCTGGAAAGGAGGCTATGAAGAGCAACATTGCTGTAAAGCAATCTGGTGATAACTCGGGGAAGGTCCAGGTTAACGTCCAAAAAAAGCGAGAGAAATCTAAAGGTTCCGAAGGAGAAAATCCCGAAAAGAAAAGGAAAGCAGGAAAGTGGAAACCAACGATCCAAACTTACAACGATACACTCCTCTGAATGCATCTTTGGAAAACATCTTCTTATCGACTTGCAATACTTTTTAATATCGAAAGCCACGCCCAAAACAGTCCACTGAGAAACAAAAGTCAACTGGGAAGTATTACCGCTTCCATGAGACTTATGGACACAATACCGAAGATTGTAGGCACCTCCATGATGCTATAGAAAAGTTGATTAGATAGAAAAAGTTACAGGAGTTTTTCAAGAACCCGCAAGACGGTAGACAAGGAACATCAGACCTCGGTCGCGGGCAAGCTCCACGCTATCCAAAGGAACCTGCTCGAACTATAGGTAGACTAGTCATAAACACGATAGTCGGTGGGCCTCACCCTGAAGATAAGAATTGGCAAGAAATGGAATGGCATGTTAACTCCCTAAGGCATGCAGATTTTGAATGTTATTCAAACACGGAGGATGGAACCCCAGCTAAGTAATAGTGAATGATGACCGATGATATAGTGTTTAGGAGCAAAGATATTGACCAAGTGGAGGTGCCCACCATTGATCTGATGGTCATTTCGGCCACTATTGGGCCAGCGTTTGTGAGGAGAATACTGATTGACTATAGAAGTTCTGTTAACATTATCTTCAAAAAAGCATATGACCAGATGAAGATGGAGACAAATGATCTAAAACCATGTAAAGATCATATTCATGGCTTTAATAGTGCAGCTACTGATGTAGTGGGTTTTGTTGAATTACCAGTTGAACTTGGAGAAGGCGAACGTAGGAGGGTGCGTATTCTACCGTTCATCGTTTTAGATGTCGGAATCTCCGTATAGTGTGTTTCTGGGTCGACCGGCCCTTGTAGAGTTTAGAGCAGCTTTGTCCCCGTGGTGTTTAACCTTGAAATTTTCGAATGATAAAGGTGTTGGTGTTGTGCATGGCGATCAGCCAACTGGTCATGTGTGTTATGTGGCTGAGCTGAGGGACGCTCAGCGAAGAGAGAACGGAAAGGTTATGGATGGCTCCGTCCGCATCCGAGTCATTCAATATTGACAAGTAATGCCCGAGCCTTGGCTCGGGCAACACAATCGGATCTATAGAGACATAGATCCGAGAGACAATGATGAGAAACCCATAGAGGCAAAAGCAGCACCAGCTGAACTAACGATTGACATTCCAGTCAGCTGTGATGACCCATCACGAGTATTTAAGCTTGGATCACAACTCAACCCCTCGATGAATGAGGATCTCACTGATTTCCTCCGAACGAATCTGCATGTTTTCGCTTGGATGCATTCTGATATGTGCGGGATTTCTCCCGCCATTGCGAGTATATGTTGAACATAGACCCGAGGTACGTACCAGTAAAGAAAAAAAGGAGAGGCATGGACCCAGAGAGGTCCGCTGCTCTCAGAGAGGAGGTGGACAAACTCAAAGCCAATGGGTTCTTGCACGACACCCTCTACTTTGAATGGATGTCTAACCCCGTGCTAGTGAGAAAAGCAAATGGGAAATGAAGGACCTGCGTAGATTACTCAGATCTGAACAAAGCATGCCCTAAGGATAGTTTCCCTTTACCCAGAATTGACCAGCTGGTCGACTCAACGGCAGGACACGAGTTATTGTCATTTATGGATGCGTACCCAGGGTATAATAAAATCTCATTGCACATTCTAGACCAAGCATACACTAGTTTTGTCACAGACGTTGGGTTGTATTGTTATGTAGTGATGTCTTTCGGATTGAAAAATCCGAGAGCAACTTATCAACGTCTAGTGAATCGGATGTTTAAAGACCTTATTGGTATAACAATGGAATCTATGTGGATGACATGCTCGTGAAGTCACGATAGTCAAACGACCACATTCGAGACTTGGCGGAAACGTTTGATATACTCAGATATTATGGAATGAAAATCAATCCTTTGAAGTGTTCCTTTGGCGTTGCGTCAGGGAAGTTTTTGGGTTTCATTGTTAATGCATGGGGAATTGAAGCTAATCCAGAAAAGATTCAGGCTATTCAAGACATACAAGTGCCCAGAACTGTAAAGAAAGTACAAAGCATGAATGGAAAAATAGCCGCGTAGAGTCAATTCATATCCAGAGCGACAGATAAGTGTATTCCCTTCTTCGTTGTAATAAAGAAAGAAAAGAGAAATTTCGAATGGACGCCCAACTGTAAGGATGCATTTCGAGCTCTGGTAAGTCATTTGGAAAATCCCTGGATGCTGTCGAAGCTGGTAGACCATGAAGTGTTGTTTGTATACTTGGTTGTATCTCAACATGTCATCGGTATGGCTTTGGTTCACGAGGAGGACGTGTTCAAAGCCGGTGTACTATGTCAGTAAACGTTTAGCGATGATAGAAAGAAATTATCCTAAAATTGGGAAGCTAGCCTACTGCTTGGTGATTACATCACGCAAGCTTCGTCCATACTTTTAGGTACATTCGATCAGTGTTTATACCGATCAACCCTTGCGACAGGTACTCCAACGACCAGAAACCTCCGGAAGGATGTTAAAATGGAATACTGAGTTGAGTCAGTTCGATATTACCTACTTGACACGAAGGGCCATACAAGGGCAAGTGCTAGTAGACTTTTTGCAGAATTCACCATATCAGACGAACCAAACAGTCATGATGTCATTCTCCCCATTCGATGGAAAGTGTACATCGATGGGGCATCCAACGACCATTGTTCTGGGGCTGGTGTAATTCTTGTTACTCTCAAAAACGATCAATTTGTTATGCTATGAAGCTCGATCTCTCAGCTACAAATAACGAAACCGAGTATGAAGCATTGATTGCTGGCTTGAAGCTTTTCGGGGAACTTAGAGTGAGATCAGTTGAAATCTTTTGCGACTCGCAATTGGTGGTGTACCAAGTGCGGGGAGATTATCAAGCAAAGAGGCAGAGGATGGCTCCGTACCTTGCCCGAGTTCACGAACTATTGGCATACCTTAAATATTATGATATTTCGCATGTCTCGTGTGAGCAAAACAGAGAAGCCAATTCATTGGCAAAATTTGCAAGTACTAGTGATGCACAACAAATGGGATTGGTTTCTGTCAAAATCTTACACGCTCCGAGTATAAATGAGATGGAGGTAGATTTTGTGTTAGAAACAGAAATCGAGAAGGAGTCATGATAACCCCGTTCAAGCAATACCTGCTACACGGGGTCTTGCTCAAAAGAAAGAGTGAAAGACGACAAGTCGTTCGCAAAGCTTCGCAATATGTAATGCAGGACAGAATAATGTATCGAAAGGGATTCTCGGTCCTCTTACTCTGGTGCATTACCCACGGTGAGATAAAACGAGTCCTGAAAGAAGTTCATGAAAGAGAATGTAGTGACCATACCGGGGGTAGACAGTAGAAAAAAATCCTCCACTATGGATACTATTGGCCAACAGTAAAGCGGGATGTTGCGGATTACGTAAGAAGATGTGATAAGTGTCAAAAGTACTCAAAAATCCAGAGAGCTCCGCCAATGGAACTCGCACAAATGGTTATTCCCTGGCCGTTTGCAATATGGGGAATCAATATAATCGGTTCCATAGGTGGTGCAAAATATGCAATAGTTGCGATCGATTACTTTACCAAGTAGGCAGAAGCAGAGGCCTTAGCTACAATCACCACCAAAAAGGTCGTTGATTTTGTTGTACGAAACATCATATGCTGTTTTGGCCTCCCGCAAACTATCATTACGGACAATGGAACTCAGTTCGACAGTAGGGAGTCCAAAATTTTTTGTCAAAGTATGGCATTGAGAAAAGGTTTGCAGCAGTTGCTCATCCAAAAGCCAATGGACAAGTAGAAGCCGTGAACAAAATAATCAAATCCACACTGAAAAAACGTATGGAAAAGGCTAAATGCAAGTGGGTGGACAAGCTTCCAACAACACTTTGGGCTTATAGAACCACCCACAAGTCCGCGACTGGCCACATTCCATTCACATTGGCATATGGCACGGAAGTTGTTATACCCGTGGAACTTGAAGTTCCTTCACATCGGGTAACTCATTATGACCCTAAGACGATTCAGGGTCTCTTGATGGAATCACTAGACTTTGTTGACAAAAAACGTGAAGAAGCTGATTTAAGGGCGACCGCATATACGCACGAGTCGCTTGATATTATAATGAGAAGGTCCAATCGAGAATCTTTGACGTGGCGATCTCGTTTTGAAATGAGTTTTCCCGATCCCATCACATATGAATCCCACATGGGAAGGTCCATACGTCATTGAACGGAGGCTTAGAGAGGGAACTTTCAAACTAGAGACCGTTGATGGCGCGACACTCCCCCGAGAATGGAATAGTGAGCATCTGCGACGTTATTATACTAGTCTATTTCTTTCGCATTTTAGTTGCAATTATTTCCAGTGTATTTTTATTTCGTTGATTCTTACTTTTCGCCATGTAATAAGACAATTTTGTTTGTTTTCATTAATAAAGGATTGAAGCCATCTTTTCCATGAATTATTGATGTTTCTATGTGTTGTAATTCTATGGTAAAAATTAAAGTTACAATATTCTCTCTGGCATATGAGTGCGCACAAAAACATAAAATCTCCAAGTCCCCAAAGTGCAAACTGGAGTACTCTGAGTCCCTAGAGTGCGGACTAGAGTATAAATGGCTTAAGATCTCCAAGTCTCCAGAGTGCGGACTGGAGTACTCTGAATCCCCAAAGTGTGGACTAGAATATAAACGACTTAAAATATCCAAGTCCCCAAAGTGCGGACTGGAGTACTCTGAGTCCCCAGAGTGCGGACTAGAGTATAAACGACTTAAAATCTCCAAGTCCTCAGAGTGCGGACTGGAGTATTCTACGTCCCTAGAGTGCGGACTAGAGTATAAAAAACTTAAAATCTCCAAGTCCCCAGAGTGCGGACTAAAGTACTCTAAGTCCTCAGAATGCGGACTAGAGTATAAATGACTCAAAAATCTCCAAGTCTCCAGAGTGAGGACTGAAGTACTGAGTCCCATAATGCGGACTAGAGTATAAGCTACTTCAAAATCTCTAAGTCCCTATAGTGTGGGCTAAAAGTATTCTAAGTACCCAAGCATGGAATCGAGTATCTACGATTCCAAAAATTTCTGAGTCATATGGAAGTGAAATGGGACTTATGTAGCTCACATGATTTTGGATTTCGACTACAAGTTAGACAATAAGATGGAAAGCGGAAGTCATCGAAGACAAAGAAATGAAGTTTTATTCGCTAATCCCAAAACAAAGTTTCACTACAATTCCTCCTAAACTCAGGGTCAAAAGTCTATTTACATCGACTATAGAAATAAATGGAAATAATTACATAATCTAGGCTTATTCTCGTTGAACGAGGCATGATAGCTACTTCTTTGACTTCTTCTCCTTCCTCGGTTTCTCAAACAACTCCTCCCCCAAGCGTTTCCTCTTGGATTCCTTGCTCGCTAGGGAAATGGTGTTCGAGGAAGGAGGAGGAACTTCCAGTGTCTGGTCCCACTGAGGAGAATCACCTTCAAAGGCCTATTCAAGGGATCATCTAGTTACACTACTTGGGGCTCGACCTTGATTTCGACTTTACTCTTTTTCTCTTCCATAAGTTTCTCCTCCATGCTCAATTTTGAAGTGTGTTCGGAGGCGCCCGTAATCTCCACTTCATCATGTTCTTCGACGGGCGATGGATTTTCAGATTTGTCTTCGTTAAGCGCCTCGATCACTCGAACGTCAAGACCGGGAATCTCTTTCGTTTGAATTGCTTCTCCCATTTTCTCCTCCTTCTTCGTGGCAACATCGCTCCTTGGAGTTGGCTATGGATTAGAACAGCTTACACGAAATCATAAGAGACAAGTGTTAGAATAGATTAACTACTCGCCAAAAACGATGGCTCTTTAAACTCAAGGAAGAAAAATTATGTACCGGTATCTAGCTAACTCTCAAATGTCTGGGGAGTTTCACCCTTAGGAATGGGAGATAGAACATCAATGTCAAGACCAGGATCTTCTGGGTCATAACCAATGTGCTGATCGAAGCAGTCAAGTGATGGGCGACCAGTCGGCTGAATAGGGGGAGGAACTGGAGACTCGGTTCCGGACGGACCGGCAGTGTCATTCTTTCCTTTTGACGAGGAGGAGTCTCTACTATAAATAACCTTCGCTGCGGACAAGTCCGAAGGCTCATTCCCTTGGAGAAATTCCTTCACTAAAGCTTCTTCGTCAACCTCTTTAGTTCTCGACTCAACCTTTTTTATTTTTATTAAAGAGTCCCATGCTGCGGCCAAAGATTCGAGGTAATCCTCGCCAAGAAATGTTAGGTCGCGATGCATGAGAACTCGAGCATTATACTCGGCTATAAGCAGATCAAACATGCACTTGATTTCCTTCCTACCAGCATTAGTAGCCGCCTCAAGGCAAGAATCAATTTTCGTGAGCACTATTCTTTTGCCGTCTTCACGGGTTTCGTTCTTTAGCACTTCATCCTTGGAGAGCTCCTCATCGAGTTTTGTTTTTAGGAGTTGAGTGGTAACAATCTCGTCACAACATCATTGTGACTCCTCTTGAGCTGCAGTCTTTTCTTCTTTTTCTTTGGAGAGTAGCTCTTCCAATTATTTGACTCGTAGAGCGAGCGCATCTTTCTCCTTTTGAACGGAGTCTTTCTCTAAAGCTAAGCCGTCGCAGCATTGAACCGCATCATTGATCTCTTTCTTATGTGTGTCCTCTAAACGATTAACTGCCTCAGCTGTGTCTTTAGCATTTTTCTGATCAGTTTCAAGCTGACACTTATATAAGGAAAGCTCTTCATCCTGGGCTTTAATAATGTCTTCGTCATGGATGACTTCAAGTTTCAGAAGATCGATTTCATGCTGACGTTTGATAGAAACTTCTGAAACTTTTTCTGCCAAATGAACAAATGCATCATGTTGGACGTAGACATCATTGTTGCAAGCAATGGCACTTTTTTTAACATGCCTCGGAATAGGATGAATCGTTGGAAGAAGATTTAGACCGTCGAAACATATTTTTAGGAACATGGCCTTAAACTTGGTTAGCTTTTCCGCTATCGACGGATCATGCATAGGAGTAGAAGAAGTTTGTCAAAAGACTATAGATTTTTTTGTGAGGTTCCAATGATTTCCTGGTGCTAGATGAACCGGAGTGTTGGTCGCGGTGAGTCTTAGACTGGGACCCCTTATGAGCAGATTTCTCCCTGCTTTTCTCTGGTTGAGAGGAAGGATCGTGGGGGTATGAAAAGTGACTGTAAATTTTCATTTAAGACGATGAATCCCAGAGGCGATAGTCTCTATCACCGTCGTCGTCTCTATCTCGGCATTTTTCGAACCCCGAATCCCAGCTGTAATGATGGAAAATGGAGGACCCGCGAAGGCGGTCGAATCCATAAGAGCGTCTCATATCACCTGTAGAAAATTAAGTGGGCACGAGTTAGCAAGAATAACATGATGGCTGAAGTTTAAGTGCAAGGTGAGGTGTAAGTGTTAATGTGTGTCCTAGTGTTTCCCCCCAACGGACCAGTTTCTTTAGCTTTACTTATCTGAGTTTTTTCTCCTTGATTATGGGATTGAATGCCTTCATTGCCTCTCGCGGGCGAATGGAGTTTTAGGGATTTTGGATCGTTGAAGCCATAATTGAGCAAGTCGTCGGGAATAGTGAGGTCAGATAAGCCTTTTAGTGAACCCCTTAAGTGTTGTGGAGACGGCTCTTTCTCTATTGGAGTAATTGTGACCTTTGAGGTTCCGCCCACTATCTTTTTCCTCGGTTTATAAGTCGGTTTCTTTTTTTTCCTTTGAAGGGGGAGGTGGTTCATCAGTCCCATGTTCCTCAACCACCGGTTCTGGAGCAGGACTTACATTCTCACCCAGTGCTTCTGACACCCCAGTTTCTCTAATCTTGCCCTCCTCGGGTGTGTCTGGGCACCACATGTCGAACGCATCGAAGTCCCAGCTTGCCTTTGTCCAAGGCAGGTCCGGTTGTAGTGGCACTGTGAGGGAGACTTATTCGACAACCTTCCGCCAACAATCCAAATTTTGAGAGCGTTTCATTGGAAATGATGGATCTGATGTCCCGGTCTCCCGTGGGAACAACTCGAATAGCTTCGACGGCCTCAGAGTACCATGAGCCTTCTGGACATGGGCTGATGCCTGTAAAAGTCAAGAAAAGGTTTAGAAAGGATGCACTTTCTGCCGCATACAAATATTGATCCTGAAAAGAAAATTACTCCCTTATAGTCATCTCCTCGCAAAGCCAAGCGGACAACGCACATAAAACCATTCCTACTTATGTTGGAAGAATTTGCTCCATGCCCCCGTCAGGATTTGACATTTGTTATGTGGCTCAAGGAATATGAAAGATGGGCTGCCGGACCGTCTCTTGAAACGGTATATATAGCAGATATCATCGGGAGTGGAGATCCTGAATAGAATGAGCATGAAAAGAATACATGTGCTATATATGAACGCATGTCTATTGGTTGTGCTGGGGCGATCTCAATATATTGCGACACATCACAGAGAAAGGAGTTGAATGGTGGCACGCTACCGACCCAGCACATGAATTAGTTGGAGGCAGTATATTAATCCAGCTGGGCGCAGGTGGGGACGATCTTGTCCCGATGGAAGCAGTATACCGTCAAAAGGAATTCCATGGATTGAGCATAGTTGGCAAAGAGCGTTTTCATTGATTCTTAAAGCTTGAGAATCAGCCGGATTGTCTAGGATAATTGCTCCATCTATGGCATCAGGAGCCAAGTCAATAGTTGCAGTCATTGGACTCAGGATATTCTCTGCAGGATTTATTGATGGATTCGAAGTTTCCACTACTTCCTACTGAGAATTTGGTTCAGGTTTATCTGAGACTGTGGAAGAGCTCGACTTTCTAGACATCTTAAATGAGCGTCGAATTTAGACAAACACCTATTTGAACTATATTTTAAAGACAATCAATATTAGACATAACGACGAAAGTACTACCTCGTGTGGTGTGTGGACTAGTGCAATTGTTCGAGTACAAGTGTAAAAGAATTAAAAGTCCAAAAGCTGATAAAATAAGGTTAAGCATTGAATTGTCATCTTCGAAGACCGTCATCGCTGACCGTCTTCGAGAGCTTACCCTATGACGGTTTTGATCTTGAACTCGGACATTAACACTATGTGTTGAAGGCTATAATTTTTTTTTATCGAGTTGAACTCGGGTTTGTAGTTGTTGGAATTGGGGAGTTATTGGTCCGAATCAGTTTGATATACTTGTATGCCTAAGTTGTTGTCGTTGTTCATTGTTTTGTGGTAAGGCATGGAAGTATGTAGTTTTGATATGTGATGTGCATAAGTGGAGACAGTCATGATTATTAACGCCAACCCTAGGACCTGAAGCCGAACGACTCACTAGACTGACACCAAAGAATCACTGACTCTCCTCTCCAACGCTCTCTCTCTTCACCGAACGGCTTATGGGGCATACCGAACCACACTCGCTCAGTATAGCGAACCCACCTTATGATCTCTAACTGGGCCATAACACTACCCTCAAGTGGTTAAACCACACTCTCCGTTACACCGAATGATACCGAGTCGTAATCCATGGCTGTAGAAACCGCCCATATCGACCGACCCACTCGTTCTCCTCCATCTCATTTCCTCGAGTAACCTAAATACTCTCCTTCTTGCCCACCGAACGACATTCTCACTCATGCTGCGTCCAACCTACCGACTAGTAGACTTCCACACAACCTAGAAATTCAACATTAATATTCAGCCAATACCTCCAAAACTCACTAACTCGTACCGATCAACTACTACTTCCTCCTCCCTCACTTGATGGCTCAACAGGAGCCGATGTCCTAGGAATCACCGGCTCCAACCTAAAACATGTTCTAACCTCGGGTTCGTCTTCATCACCTACCTAAGAGAGCGAGTCGAGGCTTGGGGAATTGAGAGATTTGAGATCGAAGTTCGTTTTGATTTGTTGTTGGGGGAGTTGCAGAGCAGACGCTTTGGGTTTAGGATGAGAGAGGAAGGTTGAGTGGTAGCTAAAGTTTGGGGGAAGGTATATTAAAAGGTCCTGTGGTGTTGAAGTGGAAGTGAAAAGAAGAAAATGAGAAGTATTAGCTTTTATATGAGGAAGGGAAGGTCAACAGGCATTAACCAATGGACCCGGTCAAAGTGTCTCACTGGTTCGGTGAATAATCGTACCAATTGGAAATGGATATGCCGAACAGTGATTCGACGTGTTTACGTCGACTGGCCCACTCCAAAGATAATATCACAATGGAGAATCTGATCCCACTTGATAGTTGAAGAAAGGTGGAAGGCCTAGACTGGTTCAAAGCGCATCATGATGTCTCTCATGATACGCTTTGGGGGCAAATGTTACTTGGTTGCATGGCTCGGTCTATGTACAGTTCGTCTATGGTGGTCCGGCCACTCACCCTCAGTTTTGAAGAAGGAATCATCGTTCAGGCAATTCAAGGCCCGGTTTGTTTGGACAAGAGGTGGTTCGGTCTGCATATTCTAAGAGGGATCACGTGGCAAAAGCGGCCCGGCCGTGGACAGTTCGGCCTGGACGCATCGTTCGGCATGTAAGTGTCATTCGGCCTAAGACCATCGCTCGACATTCTTCATTAGAACGCCATCATTCGGAAAGTGTTGTTGGGAACTCAGTACATATGTCGCCCGGTAAAACCTCGCTCGGCAACGTCGTTCGGCGATCACCGTTCGACCAGTGAAGTTAAAGGTGATACGGTTCTGCCTGGATGCTCGGGGAAGGGCACGGCATGGGTGGTTCGGTCGAGGAAGCACGGACACATGTCGCTCGGCTTAGATGGTCGGTGCATGTCGCTTGGTGTGGAAGGTTCGGCATACATCGCTTGGTGCATTCTAGAGAAGTTGGTAGGTTGTTAGACCTACAACAAAGTGAGGCGACCGGCATGACTTCGCTTCGAGTCAACCCGCTACTTATTTCGAGTCTCTTGAAGGTTTACTTCGAGTCACTTGATAATCGACCAAATATGATGGGTCTGCATTTCTCGACCGGCATTTCTCGATCGGCATGTCTCGTTCGGTATGCCTGGCTCGCTGCGCAAAAGGCACATACTATGGGCTGAGATACCTTGTTCCTGGGCCCGTGAAGGAAGTTCAGCCTATCTTTGATCATAAATAGAGGGACAGGGCCGCAGTGAAAATGGACCTTTTTTCGTGAACTTCAGGAAGACTCTACCATTTTCATGACTCGTCCCTTTTCTGTTAGAACTTGTATTCAAGTTGTCGGTCTACGGATTATATCTTTATTCAATTATTTGTAAAAGAAATAAAGATTAAACTCAAAGTGGATGTAGGTCGTTGTGCCGAACCACTATAAATTTGATGTTCTAGTTTTTGCAGCTAATTTTACATACATTCCTCTATTTTAATTTTCTATATTCATTAATCTCTGTACACAAATCTCTCTTTGGGTGTTAGTGACCAATTTTGATGCTAACAATAATTATTAATTAATTATTATAATTAATGATTTATAAATAATAATTTGATTTTAACTATTAATACTTTAAAATATGTTAGTAATTTCTAATAGATTCCTTTAGAATTTCAATTTCCGCGTAATTATTTCGAAGCCGCCTACGAAGATCAATTTGTACTCGACGTATGTTTTACTCGTATGTTATTAAATAATAAAATCTCTCTCAATCCCCAAAATAAAAACCGTATGCTACCCATGCCCATAGTTACAGATAACTGTGGGTGTTCCCCGTATTGGTGAGTGCAAGGATCGATTGGATGCCGATCGTCGCTGATAGGTGTAGAGCCCTAGGATTTATGGCACTAACCAAAGAAGGAAGCGCGTAAGCCAACTCCCCGACTTTGATGATTTGGGGTTTTGGGTTGTGTTCGAGGTCAACGAATGGAGTTACTCTTACTGCTGCATCGACTGGGGAGAAGCAGTACGATTTGTCGATTTCAACTAATGTGCCCAAGATGATGGTACTCGACACAGGTAGAATAGAGCGCTTGTGATCAGCAGCGCTGCATGTCTGACGCGATGAGTAATTTATGCTGTTGTAATTTGTTTTTAGAGAGGCATGAATTGGGGGAAGTGATAATAATTTTTAGTTGATAAAACATACGTATTTTGTGTGGAACATATCGTTGTCGTTCCCTTATTTTTTGGATCGACAATATGTCAATGATTGGTTATACATTATGTATCAATAATATGTTGCTGATCAACTGATTGATATGAAGTATGTGAATGTTTTCTTCTTTCAAAGTTTGGGTAATATTTAAGGTATAAATTGAGATGCATTTAGCACAAATTTAAATAAATGCATACGTCTACTGAGACTTTATAAACATGATGTTAGTCTTTTTTGCGAACAAGATTGATAATTAATCAATAAAAGAATCAATTATCAATTCTCTTTAAAATAACAAGTAAAATAAGGTTTAAGAAATGAGGATACTATATGTTTACTTATTATGAGAACATAACAACAGGATCTAACAAATTGTAATTATGTTTTCCTTCGTAAATGACCAAGATGTGGCTACTATTAATGCAGGTACTAAGCTGCAGATTCAAAGAATAAATGAATGTTCTAAAATATTATCTCTTGACATCAAGCAAGTGCTATATTGAACACTAAAGTATTTTGCCACTCTTAACTTAATATTGGTGCACATCATCTAGCTTAATGTAATGCCTCCTGCCGTATGGGGAGTGCACTCGTAACCGATCCATCTTTAGAATCTAATACCGGAAATGCTTGGTAAGATCAAAAATTTGTTCTCCTTTACATATTGCTCATCATTTTGTGTTTATACATGATAAACAAAGTCAATATGACATGATGCATATAGGAGGAAGAATTTTCAAAGTAAAACTTCATGTACGTGACCATGAACTGGATCAGTATGATGTTGTAAGCAACGTCGTTTATTCAAGTAATTGTCAGCATGGTGAGATATTGTTCTAGTTATATCATTTGTTCATGGTGAGATATTGTTTATTCTAGTTATTCTACTTTTCTTCTCCCTAAAATATGCTACATATCTACATAAATACTCATTCTAGAAATAGTAGGTTGTATCTAATAGTTATGACAAAAAATGACGTGCATTCGTTAATACCCATTCATCAGTTTGCTTCCACGGTGATGGTTCCGTTAATTCTCACAATGTCTTTAGTTGCTGTGTGTATATTTAAATGACATGCCTTTTTTATCCCTGGAATAATGCAGACAATGAGCGCAATTGCAGTGTTGGCTTTGGGACAGGACATGCCTGAAGGCAATTATTGCAAACTGTAGAAGCCAGGCGATAAACATAAGGATAATTTCTCCGAAGTATATCTTGCAGGGGTGAAAAATTACAGGTATTGTTTTCTGTCAAACTATGTTGCTGAAAGGCTCTGCCAAGAATCATGTAAGCTCTGTGTAAGTACCACCCACCCCCTTTCTTCTTCTTTTTTCCCCCTGTTGACTTGACTTGACATCTGAGATATAGTGATACTAACTTTATATAGCGTATAAGCACCTTGAGCTTTTGCTTAGAAGCTTCAACATTTAGTGCTTTGTTTCACTTGTGATGTACCGTTATACTATTCAATTATTCAAAATGATTTTGGTTCAAAGCTAGGCCGAAAGCGTCTGAAATTTTAATGATACCAATCAAATCATTTCTATTTTTATTTTGTTGAAAATTTCTTAATTTTCAACTTTTTGTTGTTACGTCAATAACCACTGGTACAGTGGTAAAACCTTTAGCAATGCGATCAAAGCATTGGGTTTGATACCATGAGGCACAAGTTGCCAATTTTTGGAAGTAAAAAAAAAGATTGCTATTGCTTTTGCTGGCGTTTCTTTGCATCTAAAGTTTGATTTTGTAAATTTTACAAACTGCTTCTTGTTTCAAACCACTTTCCTCACTGATGATAACAGTATCAAACTATTTGGATTTGAAATCAAAAAAAGGATAAGAAGAACAGAACTTAGCTATATCAAGTAGAGTTTAATTAACGTTTGCATGGACTATAACTGTAGGGGATGCATGCTAACAGCAACATACATATATTGCTTTGAAGTAGAGCAGAACATAGATTACATCATTGCAGAACACCAGAATCACTTCAACGCGAGCCTGAATATGGGTGGAACAATTGCAATAAGTTTTGGTTTGGAAAATTGCAAGAGGATGTGGAGCACTTGCAAGTTGATATTTGATACCATCATCAAATAAATACGTGCTTGAAAAGATGAAAAATGTAGGATAATATGATTATTATTGTATTTTACTCTAGGTTTCCTTTGAGTTTTTCCGTTGATCTAGTGTGAATACTTCTTTACATAATAGAATGATGTGATTATGTTTAATACTTTATAATTAGTGTGAATATATGAATTGTTTTAGTTTTTCTTGGAATGTGGATCTTTCTTGTAATTTTTTATAAATGCTGATGATTTTGATTATTAGCTTCAATTGTAAAAACCTACTAGTGCATGTATCAATATTTTAATTTTTCTCACTTTTTCATCTTTTTGTTACAATGGGCAAAAACAGTTGTATAATGTTTTATAACAATGGGCAAAAACATTACAGCCGTCCAAACAATTGTGAAATGCTTTAACTCATTGCAACTTCGCATATTACGACAATTATCATTGTCTCAGTGGTTAAGTGATTCGACTTTGGTGCGAGAGGTTACAAGTTCGAAACCTGCGTTGCGTGATTCAAATATTCATTGACATGTTGTATCCAAGTACCGTTAAAAAAAACTTCACATGTTACGATGGTTGCATGACCATTGTTATAGATCTATTGCAACTGACATTGCCAATTGCGAAATTGGTAATTTTTTAGTGACAAGAACTACTGGCTATTTAAAGCACTCTATTCAACGAGTCATATGCAGATAAACAAGCAAGTTTGTAACAAAAGATATCTTTCATTTGGTTCAAAGAATATAAAGGCAACACACTCTCTCTGCTAGGCTTATAATGATATTCCTATCATTATCTAGTTGAAAAGAAGAAAGGGAGAAGAAGAACCACGTCAGTGGAACACTTTAGAAGATCCAGCTTCAAATGCAAATATGAGCACCCTGACCCTCAAAACGATCAAGAACTTGTCGAAGAAAAGAGTGTGTGCTGCCGTTTGCGAATCCTTTCACATCGAATCTCGCAAAAGATCTTGAAAAGCTCTTGGTCGACATCGCCAAGAGGATGATCATGACTTTAGTTGTGGCATTGAAGTTGGAGGTGACTGTAATGACCTGCACATTAATGGGTCTGAATTTCGACTAAATCGAAACCTAAGTTCGTTAGTATACGGAGCTTTGGTTTTGATAGCCTGTAATAAACATAAGCATATCAGAGAGCGATCAATATAAGTTCACAGCGGAATAGAAAAATATAATATAACATATATACTGACTAAGGCTACTACCTTGGAATTAATATTATTCTTTAGATATCTAGTTGCCTTGTCAGTGCCAAGTATGAAAGAGAAGACTCAACCATCTGCAATTCCTATCTTGTACCAATAGCACGTCCCTCTAAATCTATCATGTGGGTTGTAATGAGGAGAGGGTCAGAACAAAATTTTGGTGACTGGAAAATTTACACACTTTACTAATAACATTAATTTATATCGATTGATTTTCATTTAAGTGTTATGTCTATTATTTACAGCTGATCCATTCAATCCTATATGCGCATACGATATGTCCAATCTTCTCTGAGGTATAACTATATGTACGCCTATATACATATACACCACTTGCCTAAAGAAAACCCCGACCACTTAATACTCCTTAAATATGGAGGTCGCAAATCCAAGACTTAGCCATTTGAAACTTCAAATCCTTAAAAAGCACTTAGCCATTTGATACTTCAAATCCAAGACCAACCCTTAGTATATTTCCCAACCTATAAATTAATATTATATATGCAAATAATTTAATTAAGTTATATACATTTGGAATTTTAAAATAAAGAAATGTATGTAAATGAGGCAACTAATTAATATCATTTGGAATACATATATATTTGTGTAACAAATAAATTAGTGAGAGAAATTATATAAAATCAATTAATAGGGAAGATTAATTGACGGTGTGTGTTTAAAAGGGAAATTAATATTCAATTAATTAGTAAGGGTGAATAATTGACAGAAACTGACAAGAAATGGAACTGTATTGTAGCAACTAATTGTTATGATTAGAAACATATATGTTAGTGTAAGAGAATAAAATGGAGGAAGATTAATTTATGCAATTAATCAATTGTCAATTAATAAACATGGAGACTTATGGTAACGTATATAATTAAGATTGCGATTAAGAATTCAATTGTAGCATATATGCATGCAATAATTATGGAAATAAAATAAATTAATATGCATATATGTTACGAATTAATGTACTGCATATTAATTTGGTAAGAAATCACAGTGCAGGCAGGGTTTAATTGGATAGTAAATTAATTCTAGGTATATATGAAATCTATCAATTGGTTAATTAATAGGGGAATCCTATTTAAAAGAAACTTTACATTTGAAAATATACGTTTCCATTGATTGCGAGAGAGAAGGGGAAAGTGATTAATGAAAAGATTGTTGGAGAATCAATTTGAAATAAAAACGAACGCAGAAGAAAACATATTAATTTAATGTCCATAGACTGAGTGTACGCTTTAGATTTTAGGATTTTATATCTAGTGGTTTGCACTGCCATTTTTCTATCTCTTCTATACTTTCTTAATAACAAAATTTCAGATCTAATTCACACGAATTTAGATCTAAATGGAAAGAGAGAAAAAATTTAACTAGGGAATCAAGAATTGGTTCAAATTAGAAGGCTGTGTCAAAGGTAAAACCCTATATCTGAGTTTTATTTGCTATTTCTAATCCAAATCTCTTCATTTCTCCTTCAGATATTATAAACCTGTAAATATATTGTTTGTAATTCCAGTTAGGAATTACAAGGGAGTTGAATGTAGATGTTAGGGGCAGATCTGAAATAAAAACAGAGAGATTTGGGAAGCTAGCAATGTGAGTGGATTTAATTATATCTTTTACATTTACGTATATTAGCGTTAAGTTTCCTTTAATAATTTTATTCAATATTTCAGTAATTAATTCTGTTAATTAGTTATGCTGAACAGTAAGAAATTTACAGTTATTTACATCTAATTTGTAGTTATAGTTTAGCCTAAGTGCTAGTTTCTTTTTATCCTCTTTGTACGCAAATAATATAGTTAAGAAGAAAATTCGTGATTATGGATTAAATGGAAAAATACTAGATTAGATGTAAAATAAGAAAAGTTGGAATTGAGCTAGATAAATGGAATTATGCAATAAATTACGCTAAAACAGGAATAATAAATTAATCTAATAACTTGATTTGGAAGTAAATAATAGATTAATTGGTTGGTTTAGAAAATATGATACATTTCTGTAATTTAATATTTAAAAGATAACGATAAATGTAACTGCGAAAATAAAAGAAAGAAAAAAGGAACTAGTGTAAAATAGAGAAATCGCTGTATTTTACACTATTTCAAGATAATAAAAGAAATACCTTGCAGTTACCAATTATTGTTTATAGTATTATTTAGTATTGAATTATGGAAATAGATTTTAGTATAGCTTTCATGACCAACCAAATAAAATAGATTTACTTCCTAGAACAAAATAAATTAGAGTATGAAATGAATCAAATAAATTATTAGATAAGAAATTAAGGCTGTGTACAATAAACGAACCTAGGTCTACATTTACCGCACAGACTATAGAAAAGGACAGTTAGTATGATAAGTTAGTTATATAATAAAAGAGAATTTAAAAGAATTCTATATCGTAATAAAAGAAGACAGAGTAGAACATAAAAGAAACACTTGTAATTATATACGGATTTTAAAAGAAATAAACATAAATTATGATTAAGTAAAAGAATAGAAAAAATTAATTGGGAACTTAGAATAAATAAACAATGATAGTAAAGATAAATAGTAAAAGATTATTTTAGATTTCTATTAAATTAATAAGCAAATAGAACAAAAGATGCTTACTTAATAAACTTAAGACTTAAATTAAGTTAATAAGCAAGAAGTAGAAATACCAATAGCATTTCCTATTAGATCAATGGTGGTCTCACAATAGGCAGAAGCAGGACGAGGGCAAGAATACGCTAATTATGGTAAATAAGTAGCCAACAGAACAAGAAAAGTAAACTGAACGCAAATTAAAAGATTAGAATTGGGGTCTAATAAAAGAATTGAGATGCGTTTGGAGCAATCTAAAGGATGAAGCGCCTAACAAAGCAGTTCATCATGGATTTTACATATGGAGAAGCACATCCAACTTAATATTTTTGGGCTTCAAGAAAGTACGACACTTCAGCGGGAAGTGAGGATACTCTACGATGCCCCTTTGGATAGGACTAACGAAGCTGCACCTCTTGAGGCAGGTCTGTAGGTGTTCCATCAAGGGAGTATGCCTTGACTACATTTGTATTGTAGGCCTAACGAAGCAGACCTTTGTAGGCAGTCAGAAGGGCTTGGTACTCGGAGTGGGGTATTTGTATGTCCAATACTTGTAAGTAAGTTTAAGGATAGTCACATGCGGATATCGGCCAGCATCAAGACCAAGAGAGATTTTAGGAAAGACTAGAGTTAAACCAACAGATCAATGATTCTTTCACTATCAAGGTATTGGATGGGGGCACTGCCAATTGGATGTTAGATTGTTTGCAATAAGGCACTACCACTTAACTCTTTAGAGGTCTTTTGATTTAGTTGAGGGGTGGCTGTTGGGGCCATAGCCACGATGAGAAAAGAGATAGACCAACTATAATATCTATATTGTAGGTCTAACGAAGCAGTCCTTCACAGGTATAGAAAATCTCGGACTGAATTCCGTACAAGGCAGACTTTGTTGGCGGGATTAAGATAGTAGACAGAATGAATACATTGTCCTCAACGTATGCACTGGGTGGTACATTGTGGATGTCCGAGCGCTGGCATACACTAGTGCGGACGCGATTTACGTTTTCATAGTAAGTAGTGGAGCATCTATATTGTAGGCCTTACGAAGCAGTCCTTTATAAATATAGTTATGGAACACTCTCGAAGAAAGACGATAGAGCCCTTTTAGACGAGGATACGGAAGGTACCATGGGTGGTACCTAGGACCAATATGGTCATTGGGCATATAGCTACATATATGTATATATTAGTTATTAGGTTTTAATCTACTATGGAGTATATGGGCACGGTTCACGTACAAAGGCGAGAGTATTGTAACCCAATGAACCTAATATAAGAGTAAATAGAAATAAAAAGATATATGTAGAATTAAACCTAGAAGTATATAATTTATTCATTCATCGGAACTTTTATTCTGACGCCTCCTCATAACATCCTACAGGTTAGGTAGATGGCAAAGACTTCTCAGCTTTATGACACTTGCTTAGAAAGTGTTATTATTTGGGTGAGTGTTTACTTACTATTATATTTTAGTCAATCCCGTTGTAAGATAAATTATTGATCTCTGATGTATTTCTCTTTGCCTATTTGAAAGATAGCAGATACCCAACTCGGGCTACAGTAGGCTTGGGTTTTAGTATTTTTGTGAAATTTTTAAACTACTGGAATTCGGGTTGTTAGATTTGGCATTAGAGTCTAGGTTTTGGATTCCTAGGTAGATAGTGAGTGAACATATTTTTATTTTTGAATAAAATATAAATATATTATGTACTAAAATCCAAATAGTTCCTAACCATAGATTTTAACACATGGAAAGTTTTTAGAAGTATATTTATGCATGGTTTGCTAGTTGGGTTTGGGATGACCTAATTATGTAAAGCCCCATGTTATTACTGAATTATAGCATACAAATAAACCATGTTTTGAGAGAAGATTGGTATCCACAAGTTATAGAATGTGGAGAAGCTCCCTCGGGAGAGTGTTTTCATTTTAAAAGAAATAACAGGTTTTAGTAAGAAGAAAATCCACTTTATGTCTAGCCCAATAAAATGAAACTTTTGAAATTGAAAAGTTGAAAAATATAATTGTTAATATATTTGAGGAAGTAAATATTGGGTTTTTGATAAAAAAGGTGGTATGAAATTTAAATTGGTTTTATATGATGTAAATTTTGTTAAAAGTTAAATTATTTTTGAAGAATTATAGAGCATGTATAACTCATTAGTTTCTTGTAGGTGAACAAAGATTTTAAATATAGAAACCTAGAGTGTGTTAAGTATCGAAAACATAGTTTACAAAAAGGATTACTGTTCTAACTTTTAAATTAACTAAAAATGAGACCTTTGCTTCACTTCAAATTACAAATAACCATCCATTTTCTTTTATTGAAATAGACAACGAAAACTACAGGGAATAACATTTGTACTTTACACATCCCTTTCATTTTTGGTATATTCCTTATTATTTCAAATGGTGCACTTTTTATACATTTGTGGAATTGGATAATTTATGAAAATTACAGAGAAAGAGATACAACTAAATTGTACCCCACTCCCAATAAATTAAAACATCTAAATTCACATCCCAAGTCAAATTTGGGCAAACTAAACTAATACCAAAATTTTACAACCCAACTGTAAATTTGAAATAAACTTTACAACTTTATCAATATTCAGCTTTAGCAAATTTAGGGACTAATTTCTAAATTTTCAGATTATGCTGTAGATATCATTCATATTCCAATTACATATCTTATAGAATATGTAGGTGATATTCTTATACGTTCACTTCAGGCCTACAACTCATCAGATGTTATGTAGGCATAGTAATTAAATAAAATTCAACAGTATAAATTTCAATGTTATAAATAAATTATATAATTTCTCACTCACCTTTCAAGCTTTCTAAATCTCCAAGTCTGAATTCATCCCTTTAAATTGACTTCTTTTCCTTTCCTTCAAAAAGAATATGATATAAATTTATACATACCATTAGAATTACAGATCTGAGAAGATATTTGAGATTAAGAGGAATGTATAGTCTAATTATGAAATTTACCTTTTTCTGCAGTATCGATTCGCTTCTCCTCTTCAATTTTCTGCCTTTCTCCCATTATATATACATATGATATAATATTTTATAATTTTAATAGAAATAGTAGAGAAAGAAAATGGTAGTTCTTTGCTGTTTTGATCAAAAAATATAAGAAGAGAAGTAAGGGTCTAAACATGATTTATAGGCGCTCGTATCAATTGTATCCGTTATATTTTTAAAATAAAAAAATCTGAGCCGTTCATCCAAGGTTTAACTCTAGCCGCTACCTTCATCACCTATCGACCGCTCCCTATAAGCAGTTGATTGCTAGCAATCGACTGCACAAGTAAGGGGTCGATTTTTTCTCATTTTAAATTATTTCCGCTTTGAATATTTCAAACACTAATAGTTTCTTCATTTGAGCTCCGATTGCAAAACTCTAAATATGAAAGTTGCTCAGAAAACCCCCACGAACACAATAGTGCCAGTTTCGTGGTCAAATTCTGAAATTTTCTCAAATTCCTTTTTTTGAGTCTTATTGATTATATATTATTTACCATTAGTTTTGCGGGGTGTTACAGAGACAGCTACTACTCTTTCCAACAAGGCACCAAAGCGTCCAAGCCGACCTAGGTTTAGAACTGCAAGACCAAGATGAAGAAGAAATCCTCCACCCCCAACTGGCCTATTAGCGTAACAATGATGGTCAATCACCATTGGAGCCATGGCCAGCATGCACAAGCCCAAGCAAAGCCAAGATCTGCCTTGAGAGGGAGGTTCCATATGATTGTTTGAAATACTATCAACAAGTAGCAGTCCGGCACCGAGAAAGTTTTCTCATTTCTTAAGATGCCAAACAAGTTTGATGAAAGGACATACACACAATGTAGTTTGGAAAGGAAATATATAATGAAGCTAATTGCTTATTATCAATGAAGAAGTGCAAAAGATTCATAGGTTATGAAGAATTTTCGTTTGGAAAGATTTTGCAAGTACAAGAAAGATGAGAAGGGGTATTTATATACCCACGCCTTAAATCGTGTGCATTGTTTCGAAAGGAAAAAAGAATCACAACCATTGAGAAGAGATTGAGATAATGCCAACTTATGCATATAGGAGATGCAACACAACTCTGCAGCATTTGGAAAAACGAACCGTCGCAACCAATAGCACGAAGCCATATGGAAAGCACATTAAATGCTTTGTAGGGCCGTCAATTGGTAGGATTTTCATCATTTGACAAGGCTATACCCGCTCGCGGATATGGACTTGGGAGAAAAATGTTGCTCAATTTTTTCGCAAGTAATTAGTAGGTCAGTTTAAAGTAGTCTAACCTAGTCAAAACCTGCTCAACTACTTTACAACTAGCCGGCATAAGCCAACCCAAGTCCATGATGGTCTCAAACCATCCCTTATATCCAGCAAGGCACCATGATGGGGCATGATCGCCTCGTCTTTAAGCGCCTATCACTTGTAAGAAAGGTTTGGGCCTGACCCATCATCATGACTATCGACTTTCCTATGTCAATCTACTTCCAGCGCAATTCCAGGTCAGCATGTTAGCTCGACGTCACTCTAATTGATGGCCAGCACCTCTGTAAAGACCCAAAATTTTGAAGGCTTTATATTTAAATATCGGAATTATTTAAATAATTGAATCTTGGATTTAATGTAATAAATTGACTTAATAAGATTATTTAAATTCTTTTTAAATAATATGTGAAATTATCATTTCGTTGGACAGTCTTGGATTTTGATGAAATCAGTGTTGTTTAATCCGGAATAATGAGTTGTTATAGGCCGATGAGTTTCGTGACGATCGAATGTGATGTATGGTTGTGTGAGCTCGATTAATTAAGAGGATTAAAATATAACATATATTTTCCTATATAAGAACCTCAACACTTAAATCCTCTTCATTTTTCCTTCTCAAAATCAGCTGCCACCATTTTCTCCATTCAATTAATTAAATCCAAAGCCAAAGGCTACAAAATTCAACGATTTCGGATTTGTTGAAATCATGTGAGTGCGTGCTTCAAATCTATGTAAGGTTCGTAGGGTGTGGTGACTATTAGTGATGTTCGAGTTTTAATGGCCAAACTAAGCTTGAGGCAGGGAGGTGATGAAGGAGGATTTAGGTGAATTGGAGGACTTGGTTGGTTTCTCTTGGCGGCAAGCTTCTTCCAACATTAGCCAAATCGAGTCCGATCATGCCTAGCAGATCACAACTTTTAATTTATCTCACACTGGGGTTGGGTCCATGATTTGACATGGGATATCATAGAGGAAATAGATGGCACGGTTGAGCTCGTGGTGGTGTAAGGAGTTTTTTGGCAAAGGTCAATGGTGCTTTGGTGTGGCAAGGAAATCATGACCTGGGGATGGTCGAATTAGGGCAACAATCATAATTTTGAAGAGTTGATCTAGCTTCAGGTAGTTGCATAAGGGAAATTGCATTTGAGCAGAGCGATGTGATGGCACTGTCCTTCACCGAACATTGGACCGGATTTGTAACGTCCCGGAAATTTTCGACTTTCGAAAATTCAACATCGATACTCACTTTATCGACTGCCAAGAAATCGAAGGCCGGAAAACCCGAAATGTTATGGTTTAAGAAAAAGAAAAAGCGAGAAAAAGAGAGAAGACAGAAAATAGAGGGAAAAGAGAGAAAAGAACATAGAAAATAGAACGAAACAGAAAACAACAGAACAACATCAGAATCTCACAATCGCAGCGGAACAACATATAATAATAAATGAAAAATCTTTAAACAAAGAACTATATCAGTTATTACATCACATCACATTACATTACATTACATCAGAGTGTACAACAACAAACAATGCAGCGGAAAAAGAAATACTATATACTAGTAATACGCCATGCCATCCAGCTTGCCTCCAGCAACTCCTGATATCCAGAATATCCTGATAAACCTTAACTCTTGACTGCCTGTGTGGAAATTGGTGGGCACCCAGAGTTTAGGAAGGAAAACAATAAACTCCGAGTCAATCATGTGACTGGTGTGGGAACTGAAAATAGTTTATTTATCTTTGAAATCAAAATAGAAGAATATTTTTAAAGTCAATTCGCAATGCTTTTAAAAATGAGACTACCATAAGGCCTCCCGCACACACACACAATGCAAACGCAGAATCGGAGGAGATTTCTCCTTATGATAGTCAAAGATGCTTGATACGCATTAAAAAGAACATTTGATATTACTACTAGTGCATAGTGTAGAGAAAATTCATTTCGAAAATAAAGATATAAATCTTAGCCGACATAGACATTTCGAACTATGCCTACTATAGCTACCATCCAAACAGTGGGGCGCCACCATAAGTAGATGGCAGGTAATACAACTAATACCGTACAAGGCTCGTATTTGAAGAATGGATTTTCCAACAAATGGTCAGGCCAAGGAACTTCCCATTGCCACATGGAAATGCCTCTGGAAGTATGCCCCGAGAACCCAACTGGATCTCTTCCAAACAAGGCCGGGAACCCCTTTTCCCAAGGGATATTACAAACCCTCAGATATGCCACCCCCGGTCCTTTGGGACCTTTAAACGAGAGCTCTCTAACCAACATCACACCATAATAATAAGTGTTTCAACATGAGTAAGTATTTGGGCTCCATACCATGATACTACCCTTTTCCAGAAGGAATGGTCATACCCTAGGGACACTATCCCTGAAAACCTTGCCGCACAATTCCTGTTTCGACCATTACCGGTTTGTGAGGCTCGACGAAGTCTCGTCCACAAAGCCACGCTTTATACAAAGTCATGCTTTTGGTCAACAAATGATCATAGAAATGATCACCAAGATAGACGATCAAGCAAATGATCCTATCACAAATGATCAACACAATGATCATTTCACAGCAACACTCAGCATGTCACATTACCAAATTGGGAATATATCGCTGATAACCTTCAACTACATAACCTCTGAGCTCGTACGTCTCAGAGAAGGGTGTTAAGCTAAGAGAATAAATTCTCCGCCACCAACAGAAATATATTTGAAAGAAATCGGCTTTACATCTCAACTTGTAATGTCAGACATACAATCCATACAAGTCTGTTCCGGGCTCGAACAGAACCGAAGGCACTTACAAAGAAGTCCTTGCAATCCGGATATCCACAATCCTGATCGGATTTCCCATCACATATGGAGAACTCAATACCGGAGCAACTCGGTGCAGAGTCAACCGATAGGTCATCCTATCGCTCTCGCAAATACTGGGTCTTCAACACCGATCTTCAATGTTATCCATTACGTCGTATCACTATTCGGAATGGGTAATCCGAATAACGAGCGCAATAATTTAAAATAAGTGTGCATTCAAATTCAGCAAATCACAACAAATACCTTTCAAAGGTAAATATTGATAGTCGGTTATTGAACTATCAATGGATATGCACAACATCACCAGATTCCAAATAATTTTCCAAATTATTTATTTCCCAAAATTCATATCTTTACAAGATATATAATTTCAATTCCTCAAAAATAAATCAATATTTATTTTTAAACAAATTCCACTTTCTTTTATAAATTCCTTAGTGCATTTATATTTCACAATACCTATGAATATACGATTTCAATTATTCATTTCAATTTATCTTCAAAAAGATAAATTCTCAAAATATTCACTTTATATTGGAAAAACATTTCCATACTTATTTATTAATAAGTAATTCACAAATCTATTTATTTTCAACACTTGGAAAATATTCAATATACTTAAATCGAGATTAAGTACATATTTCATTCTTTAAGGAAATCATTCTCTTAAACATATTTATTTGGGCCAAAACGAATGTTGTGTAACACATCGTTACGACAACCCAAAATCACTAGTATAGGGATTCGAAATTAAAATAGATATATAAATCCCAATACTATACAAAACATTTTCTTTCGGAAATCTTTTACTATAACAACAGTGTTATAGTCCACCATTTCCTTTTATTTCTCGAAAACGTCTATTTCAACAATGAATGTTGAAATCTATGGTTTCGAATCTCAACATGTTTAAAACATCGTTAGATCGTTTTAATTCTATTTAAAATATCACATTCAAAACATCTTCTTTAACATATTATTCACTATTCAAAAACGTGAATATACCGTGTTAACCAATTTCATCCTTTCTATTCATTTTATTTTAAAGGATTATTCACTGTATAAAACGTGAATATAACTCCTTTAATAAGTTACAACAACTTACTTATCAAAATAAGTCATTGCGAATTTATAAAACAATGTTTATAAATTCCATTTATATTTGTTTTATAACTACTTCCTTTATAAATTCCCTTTATTAACCTATCTCAATTCATATCTCAATGATATACTAAAAGTTCATATTATAAGTTAAACACTTACAATTTATTTGTTTACAAGAATCGTTCTTTTAAATATCCCAATTTATAAATCTTATAACTTATAAGATTCATTTATTTACCCAAAACTTATTCTTCAAATAACTTTACAAATTTTATAAACCTACTGCTTATAAAATTCCATTTATAACTTCACCGTTTATAATTCTATAAATTTCATTCATTTATGAAATTCATTCACAATTCATTCTAACACTTATAAAAACTCGTTTTATAATTCCAATATTTTAATTTACAAATATCAATTTACAAATCTCTTATATAAATCAATTTATATTATTCTTTTAAAACATCTTTAATCTCCTTTATAATTTCACCATTTTGATTTATAAAATAATTAAATTTTATAAATCTTATATTTAAACTTTTCACAATAAATTCAGAAATCCCGTTTTAACTATTTTATAAAATCATTAACCCCATATTTTCAAAAATCAACTTTTAACTATATTTCTCAAAAATCATAATTTTTATAACATTAAAAATTATAACGTTTATTTATTTAAAATGAATCAATTCCAAAATATTTTATAAACGTATACTTTCAAAAATCACTTTAAAAACATTTTAAAATTCCAAAATTTGGTCCAATGATGCTACATACCAAATAGTCAATTACGACAACAACGACATCATATATCGATATGATAGTCCATCAAATATCAAAATATCTAAAATCAAAAAAATACTGTTGAGGAATCCAGTTGGATCCCTCCAACCTGTTTTCCTGCATCCACAAACATTAGCACAATACCAATTCCGCTCCAGTACGAAATTATCGCGGTATATGGGATTTAAAATATTATCCCCTTAATAGACGGCGCAATAGGGTCTCATCCGCTATACAATGCGTGAAATCAATAACTGCAATGTATACATATGCCAATATATATATATTGCTATTATATATAATACCAATTTCACTGTTTATGAAATATTCGCGGTATATGTTTTTGATAAATAACATCCGCTTACTAACGGCGCATAATGTCTATTTTAACAATCCATAGATATCAATCATCATTCAAACATGCATTCAAGTATTTTAAATCTAACTATTTAAAATTAAAATCGAAACCGATTCGATTGAGTGAGAAGTTCTCACCTTGATTTCAATTTCGTTTTAGCGATTTATTTCGAATAAAATTAAACGCACGTTTAATTTTACCCGAAATTCTCACTAACTCCAAACGACTCCAATCCAACTCCATCGCGTAGTGCTCGTCCATACGATTCCAACGCAACTGGTTTCGCGTGTTTTTGACCTCGTATGAAAAAGATATCATATTTTAAAGTCGAACAATTATAATATAAATAAATTACACTTTTTATTCTCTTTTATAAACCTAAATACCATCATAGCCGTTCAATCCATCATCTACAATCTCGGCCGCACTTTCTTTATCTTCCTCACGATGATATCCAGGTGACTTCGAACCCACTCGCCGCCGTTTTTCATTGAATTTCGCACGCCTCTTCGATGAACTTGACGACGATCAGAGCACTCCATCTCGAAGCCCGTAGCCTCACGCACCAAAGGCCAGTGAGCGGCCCCACTCGGCTCCCCCTTCGCCTCGGTTTTCGTGCATGAATGCCGGCCTTTCCAGCTTCGATTGCCGTCGATTCGTGCCACTATAAACGATCACACCCGTATGGAATCGAAGCTCTCATCACCCTCTTCCATGTTGTAGTTGGAAATTTTTGGTAATAGATGATGGATTAAGAGATAATAGAGGAGGAAGTATCGAGCATTCCTGGCCGTTGTTTTAGAGGCTGGCGGCTAGGGTTTTAAACCCTAATTTTCTTTGTTTTTTTTTTGTGAACAAGGGGTCTATTTATAGAGAATTTTGACGAACACTATTCATTTCGGGATTTTCGAACTCCGATTTACGCGCGATGACCGGCGTTTCTAGGGTTTATCCCGCGTTCCGGACACAATGGAATAGGTTTCGGAAGCTAATTCGGTCATCTGTGTGAGTTATGGCTATAAACATTCAACTTAAATTAAACCGATTTAAACGATTTTCTAGGCGTTTTAATTTGTACCGGACAAACGGTAATTCCAATTGACATGAAATTTGAAACATTACAATAATATCACATTACGGATCTGATGAAACTGGTTTCGTCGAAATCCGCGACTTTTTGAAAAATGGCTATTTTAACTCACCAAATTAATATTAAAAATAATTCGATGCGTTTCGAGCTGGTACGATCAAACGGTAACTCCGATTGACACGAAAATTGAAATCCGGTAATAACAAATTATTACGGATCTAATGAAACTAGTTTCGTTTAATTCTGAGACTTTTCAAAAATTGGCTATTTTCACTAGTCGATTTAAATAATTAAATATTCAATTTTCACTAATAAACTTTTAATTCAATTTTAAAAGTTCCGAAATATCGTTCTAACTTCAATATGATAAAATAAAATTTTACAAATCATTTTCAATCATATTTAACTCAATTTTCAATTATTTCCATAATTTCACATATTAAATTATCGATTTAATTATTCAATTAAATCCAATTATTCGAAATAAAATTTATTCGACTTATAAATTCACTTATTAATATTTAAAATTAATTAAATATTCAATTTTTAAATTAATAAAAATTCTGGGTCGTTACAGGATTGGGAAATTAGGGAAATGAGCGTGCACGGCTTAGGTGTGTATCATGTTGCATGTATAAGAAGTGTATTAAGAAGGGTGAAGATGGATTTGGTGGGAAAGTGAAGGGATTAGTTATTAAAGTAAATTAATTAATTAAGTTTTAATCTCAATTTCTTGTGAAATCGATAACTTATGCATAGAAGGTCCAATCCAGACGTCATTTTAGCCGTTGCACTCGTAGTTAGGTTCTCTACGCCTTGGATCGGTTTAGGCTTGGGTGAGTGTAACGATCCGTTACTTCACAACTTCGAAAGTAAGATATTTTATTAATTTTAAATTTAAAAAGGTTTATAACTTAAGTAAATATGTTGTAAATAATGAATAAGGATGGAAAAATAATTTATCTTATACTTAATAATGGAAAAATAAAGATTTTGATTTTCATCACAAAATGGCCAAAAGTTAAGATTTGTTAAAAATGAATAAATGCTTAAATAAATAGTTTTAAATATTTATTTGAAAGGTGAAATTGTATCAAAATCACTTAATAATGATAATAGAAGTATGATAAAGGTTTGGAAAATACACCTATGATCGTTTTACAAAAATATTTTAACTTTGTTACATTTTGTCAAGTGCAACGTCGTATTTCAATAAATTGATATTAGCACTAATCATATCGGGTTTTAACCAAAGTAGACTTGTTTTTATTTGTTAAATGTAATAGGAAGTTCATTTTCTAAGTTTGTTTACATAAATGAATGGTTAAACGGAAACGTTAAATTTTGACTATAAAATATGTCAATAAAAACATTGTTTTTGACTAAAATAAATTGCCGTTACATTGTTGCAACATGATATGTTGCCTAATACACATGTATACATATGTACACATTTACAATGTACCAATACATATATATTTACCATATAAAACAAGAATTCATTTTGATTTAAATTAAGTTTAATATATGATTCGACAATTTTAAATTTAAATAAAACTTTACAAACATCATCATATCATTTATATCATATCTCCTTAATGGATGTTATGTGTTTACATGGAAACCATGCAAATTTATATCTCTATATATTAGTAAGTAATAAAATAGTGACATCTCTTATTACTAAACATATACACTTCTTATAACAACATTCGTAGCATTAAATGCACTTCCTAATATGTTAACAAGTGTTATGCAAATCAAAACAAGAAAAAAGTCTTCTTTTTAAAATACAAAATTTTAGAGAAAAAAGTAATCATTCTATAAATACACATCACATTAATGTGCTATCATATCCTTCTGTAAATACATGTACTTAAGGGTTTAATCAAGGATTTAAAAATCGAAATAAAATATAGAAGTAGAGAAGGCTAAAATGGTCTTTAGCCAAGGATGCTTCATGTATAAATAGAGGTCCTAACCTTCACTTCCTCACAACAATTCACTTCCCATTTCTACCCTTTTTTTTCACTTCCTTAAAGCTCTTCTCCTTTATTATCTTCCTCACCTCCAACAACCCTCCATCCAAACCCACACCCGAACCCTACCATTACACACACCTCCCTACACAGACAAGTACCCTTCCACCAACCCATACCCACCCCCTAGCCTCACACCCGATGAGACGACCCGACTTTCTACTCCGAGAAAATCGCATCATCTCGAAGAAAGAAAGGGATAGAAGAAGAAAGAAAGAGAAAGAAGAAACAGAACAACATCAAAGAACTCACAGCGGAACGAATAAAATATAATATATAACATAAAATATTACATAGTATTTCATTACATCAGAGTACACAACTTAAACAACAGATAATAGACAGTTATAAACTTCTGTCTAAAACTCAAGTACAAAGCTATAGACACAACATACACAGCGGAATCATAATATATCTACACGTCGAAGCCTCCTGCTCCATGTCTACTCCAGAATTCGTCAAGCTAACCTGATCCACTTGACTACTCATACATAATATGAGTACCCAAGAGTTTAATAAAACAGAAAATAAAAACTCGGGTCAGACAGGGGTCTGGTGTGAGTAAACGGGTTAAAATTGCTTAACTTTAGAAAAACCTTTGAAAAGAAAAGGTATCACGTAAGACTTTCCACACATAAACATGGAAAAGTTTTTACCTTACGCTAACCAAAACATTTGATAGGAAATCCAGTGATATTATAATAGTGTCCAGGGTTTTCAAGTAAATAAGAAATAGCCGAAATTGTTACATTTATTAAATTCCAGCTACTAGCCACAAAAGTGGGTAATACAATCAAAACCGTAGGGTCTCGTAGGAAGAATGGGTTTCCATCAATGGCAGGGCTACTGGGGTACCGCCCGTCACAGTACATGGCCTAGATCAACGTACCGAGGAGTACTCCCACTCCACTGCAACACAAGGCCGGAACCATCCCTTACTGGACAATCCCGAACAAGACAACCCCGCAGTTGGCCGCGACCCAACTGCCCACACAGCCGAATAAAAAGCGATTTCTAGACAAGGGAAAATCTTGCTCTCCAGTGGGAGCTACCCACGAAGCCTTCCTACACCTCCCCTGTTTTAGCCATTCCCGGTTGATGAGGCTTGAGGTTACGATTACCTTTATAGAACACATCTATCTTAGAATGCTCATCGTCCACCTGACGATGTGCTGAAAGCATTCAATCCATACAAGTTCGTTCCGGGTTCGAACGAAACGGAAGGCGCTATCTCGTTGCACTCATTATTGGAATCACCCTCAGAGTCAACGACCATAGCCCTTGCACTCTGATTCGCCATCTCGAATCTATAAGCACTATTCCGTCAAACTCATTACGGAATCACCACAAAGTTATACTGACGTATAGCCCTTACACCTCGAGTCTTCACTTGCTCCACTTGGATACACGACCTAACGTTTAATTGGAATCGATGTGGTTTTCGGATCCCAAATACGGAAATCCAATCCCGGTCTCACCGTAACCAAACGCCATTTTAAATGTCCAAGTTATACTTAAGGGTTTAAACAGTTTAAACTCATATTCAGGATGATATATATAAACAGATAGATGAATCATATTATCACAATAGATAATTCATAACAATATTCATCTTCACAAAGCAGCATATCACATAACAGAGATATCCAGTATCAACCAATATCAATCAACATCCAATATCAACCAATCACCTAATATCATTCAACATCCAATATCAATCAATCATCTAATATCCATCATCCATATCAAAACAGAATTGATTAACTCTTAATCACCTGGATTACCTAAATCCTTTCATTTATTTATTCCAAATAAATAAATAAATTATCCCTAATGATCTTCTTTAATTAATCTTCCTTGATTAATTATCTTTTAATTACATTTAAGTAATTATCCTATCCATATTCAGTAATTAACCCTTTAATTACTATCATTAATTACAATAATTAATGATCATTCATTAATTAACTATAATTAATTACATTATTTTCTTAATTAATTACAATTAATTAATCATACTTAAATTACTCACTTATATTAATTAACCTTGATTAATACCATTAATTACATGAATTAATCAATCCTTATTAATTTAATAATTACTTTAATTAATTAACTAATTAACTTATAATTAATCAACTCATTAATCATAATTAGTAATTAACAATTTGTAATTACTTAACTAAATTAATTAACTTCTCAATTAATTAATTTCTAATTTAATTATATTAATGCTTGATTAATAAATTAAATTAATTAATCTTTAATTACTTCATTAAGTAATTATTAAACAATTTAAATTAACAATTAATCCTTAATTAAATTACTTTATTAATTAATTATATTTTAATAAATTACACTTAGTAATTAATCTCAAATTAATCACATTAATTAATTAACTAAAATAAATTAAGCAATTAACTCTTAATTACTTACATAAGTAATTATCTCTAATTACTTTCATTAATAAACCTTAATTAATCTCTTAATTAATTATTTAACAAATAATTAATCACATCATTAAATAATTCTTCATTCTTTAATTAATTAATTCAAAACAATTATATAAATCAATTCTTTAATTGATATTATTAAGTGATTAACCAATAATCACTTCAAGTAATTACTCCATGAGTAATTACCATTAATTATTTCCATAAGTAATTAACTTCCTTAATTACATTCACTTATTAATCATTAATTGCTCATTAAGTAGTTACACTTAATTAATCCATAATTAAGTGATTATTAAAAATTAAATATACAATAAACTAATTATTTAAAATTAATTAAAAAATTAATTAACTAATTCTAATATTCTTAAAAATCCTTAATGGATTAAGAAAACATTAATCTTAATTAATTCTTTACTAAATTGCAAATCATATTTAATTAAGTATCCTTAAATCAAAATAATTTAACTTTATTTATCTTTATACATAAGTTATTTGAAATAAATCAAATTTGAACAACTTAATCAACTTATCCCATTTGGATTTCAAAATCATAATAATAATAATAACCTTATTTGAAAATAAGGCATTTATAAATCTAATTTAAAATTTAAAACAATTAAATTTTCTAATTTAAACTTTCATTTTCAATATAATTTTGAAAACTTAGTTTTAAGATATTACTAAAACTTGTGATTTAATCAAAACACTTCTTTTTTTTTATGAAAATTCAAACTTTAATTAAGTTAAATTACTTTCATGGAAATCATCTTAACTTTTAAATTTGAAAGTAAATTTCAATTTACATTTTAAAGCTTGATTAAAACAACAGGTTTTAACTTTATCCCTTTGTTTCTTTTATCAAACCTGTTATAATATTTAGAGCTTACCTTCAATTATCCAAATACATGTTCCGTTTGCAACCTATATTTCCTTAACAGGTTTTAAATCAGCAACCTGCAATTCCAGAACAACCAGAAACTCACGAACCCAGCAATACTCGAGTGAATCACCTACCCAACTCGATCCTACCCTGAAACAAACGAGCCACCTCCCCTGCTTTGAGTCATACACGAAGAAAACACGAGCGCCTCTCCGAGTTTCCCCCCAATCATCCAAAACCAAACTGCTTCGAGACACACGCGAGCACAACCCGAGACTTCTCCCGAGTAAAACCTTCTTCCTCAACTCACTAACATACCAGCTGACATGATAACACGCGTGCACGTGTACTCTCGTCGCCGGCCGCCGTTGATCATCGCGATCGACGTTGACGATCACGCTAACGCTCACGAGCCAAGAATCGAACCCAGAAACACTAAACAATACGCGAGTCGAAATTTCGACCGATAGCTCGAAAATTTGCAGCAGACCACCTTCATAAATCCTCCCACCACCAACCACCGCGATGACGTTAAGCCTTGCCGACCCTCTCCATCGAACCTCTACGTCCCTAACTACCTTCCCCTGAAAAGCGAACGCCTCCGGTCCCATCTTCATGTCGCAAAGATCACGACAACCAAGCACAGCCGAAAACAGGTAAAAATCCTACTTGACCCAAATTCAAACATTACATCCATTATAAAAATTGCTTGGTATTTTTCCTAACATCTACATCCTACAAACCAGCTTCAATCCAAGTTTCACATCAATTCAAAGTATGGATAATCGGCAATTCACTAAAACCCAATTTACGAATAAACCCCAAATTCTTCCTATTTACACAACTAAAAATCATGATACAAGTATTAAAAATCATGAATTTCCATTGCTATTCCAATCATACACTCGAAATTTAAGATTAAGTTCATAAATTTTTAGCCCAAATTGATTTTTACTGTAATTTTGAAACTTCTGAACTATTATTTCATTTTAAAAACTTATAAACATTTTTAGATGAAAATTCATATGATTATTGACAACTTTTCTTCACATATCAAGATCTAATATTGCTTGGATTAAAAGATTTTGAATTTTTCCTTTTAACATATCATATACAGAAAGCACATTTTCATGTATTCAAACAAACACTCATAACATATAGGTACTAATTCATATAAATTCAAGCTATAGGATTTTAATACAGGTAAATATCAACACATGCATGACATTAGAATAAGATTCAACTGTTTTTAAAAACATTTACTCACCTGTATATACATGCAGAGCACAGAAGTGAATAGGAGTTTCAAATTGCCTTTAATTTCTTTGCTTGTTGAAATCCTACTGCATGTATGCAATTAGTTGTTGTTGAAATTGCAGGTTGTAGCATTGATCTTGATTCTTTGCATTACAGGTTCAATTTTGCTTCAGATTTGATCTTCATTTCAAATTCGTTTTTGGGTTTAGTTTCAAGTTTAAAGAAATTTCTGTTTTGAGCTTAGAAGTGAAAATAAAGAGAAAAGTATTTGCGAAAGAAAACTAATTTCCTTCTTACAATATTTACGAAAATGAAATTCAAAATAAAGACACTTGTCACTTTATTACGTAATTAACTTACATGTGTTTATTAAGGTAGTTAAGATGTTTACACATGTTCTTGAATATTTTTAATTAAAATTTTCATTTAATTTAAAATACAATATAAACTTCTTAATTAAGTTGCTTAAATAAATAAATATTTACATAGGTATATAATTTTTTTTTAAAAGAAGTTATTCTAATCTAACTATAATGTAAATAATTCTTATACATAAATTTAAAAATCTAAAACATATACATATACATTTTTAACCATTTAAAATTAAACACTTTAAAGAAAACAGAATAAAACATTGATTAATTTCTTTTATAAATTATCATATTAAAAAACAACTAATTATCATATATTTTAGAACAAATGAATTAATCTTTGAATTAACTTTTGAAAATATAAATTTCTAAACAAAGCTTTAATTTACCATATTCATTCATATATAAATTATTAATGGATTAAAATTATATTCAAAACAACTCAAATTATAACATATACATACATATATATTACAAATTTGCAAATTCATCTTTTAGTTAAAAACAAAAGATATTCCCATTCACAACATATATCAAATATATATATTATAAACAGAATAAAAATTTAATTAGCTTTTGAAAAATAAATCTTATCAATATTTAAATTGTCAGAAAGATATTGATTACTATTAACAGATTAAATATTTATTAATCTTAAAAAGAATAAATTAGCCAAATTTAAATTAAAATTATAAAGAAAATTACCAAACCAATTAAATTATTAACACAGATTATTAAATCGTTATTGCCCAAAATTCCGGGTCGTTACAATCCTCCCCCCTTAAAAGAATTTCGTCCCTGAAATTTAAAAGCAAAGGTAATTTGATAATCCAGTACAGATATTAATTTAAATTAGCAAAGCATTCCTAACAACCAGTTACTAACATCCATAGAAATCACATAAACAAACAAACCTAACTAATTATTCTGACACAAATCAGAATGAATCTCTAATACTATCTCGAGTTTTTCCCAAGTATAAATCACCGGGAGACTCGCTCTATAAAAGCCAACAAACTAACTACACAACCAAAATCCAGATCTCCACTCATCTCTAGATCAATCAATCTGAACAGAACATCAGATTACTCTCAAATCCAGCTCAACATCCAATTCCAACTGAACTACAGATTCAACAACCAATGATGAACCATACACGTACTCCCTTAGAGGCACATGTTACAAAATGAATTCCAGCTATCCAAACTGGCAATTCAATCTTATCCTATCAAAAACACAGACAAGAAATCTTCAAATGCCTCAGTACTGACCAACCAATCTTATCCAATATCTGCTCTCTTAACCAGAGAATTCTAACAACACTGAAATCTCCAACTTCAAATACCAAACTCCTTATCTCATATCTGCAAAACTCAACAGACAATCCAAGGCTGCCAAACTTCTTCCTGATCAGTTCAACCTATGCTGATACTTCCAGAAACAACTAGACCAAAGCAAATAGTTTCTAGATCCTATTCAACAGATAAGTTCCCGAAGATCCGTCGAAATCCAGAACACAAGATCTACTTCTCAAGCAATAACAAACAGAACTTGCTTCCTTCCTTGCACAGCAGCTTCCTTGCTTCCGCTGCACAACTCTGATTCTAAAATAGATGAGAAAAATGTTGATGAACACAGATACAAACTTATCCGATATCTGAAAAGCTTTGTTCATCAAATCTATAAAAATCTGAGTGACACATCGGACTTGGTCACACAACCCTATAACAGAATCCTATTCCAAAAAATAATTCTGAGCTGCTACACCAACTCTCCTTACTCCAAGAACCATCCAACTATTAGGCTAACTACCAAAATTACTTCTGAAAACCAAATCAATATGGAACTCAATTCCAGATGTAGACGCCCTTCTGATTTCCTCAGTAGCTCCTACTTCCACATGAGAATTCTCAGTCTCAACACAGACCACCCAATATAGCCTAAGAGAATTCCCAACTAATCGCAAGTCACTTTTGCGATCCTACCTAGTTCGGATTCCAAATAAAACTGTCCTCTCTTTACCCATTAGAACAGCTTTAAAGTTTTTCCAAACAAGGTTAATCCTTCAAGAAAAACTTCACCAACTCCCCGGGCTGCTGCTAGAAGAACCACCTGATTCCTAAACCATCGGAGAATCAACCAACACTGCTGCTTCTAAACTCTACCTTGATGATACTACAAGGCTAAAAGATCTCCTCGTCAGCACACCGAACACTTCGAGTTGCACTGCTACCACAGCTAACCAAGACTTCAAATTCAAAGGCCTCTCATCAACAAACCACACAACAGACCTCCGAGATGGCAGACATTCCAAAAGAAACTCGGGCTCCAAGCCAAGCATCCACAACTCGCTTACCTTAGGGAATAACAAATGAGACCATGTCAACAAATAGCTTATAGACCTTAGTCTCATATTCCAAAACAGCCAACCTCCATGCTAAAGATCCAAACAACTTCTACACAGACGAATCTTCTCTGCAGCAGGTAAAGGCTTCTCCTCAACCACTACTAAAACTGCTTCAAGAGAAACACCTTCGGAAAATATCCAAGGATACTGCATCTCATCACGCAGTCATCAAGATATCATCACTTACTTCTGCACTTCCGACAGATCCAAACACTAGAAAAATTCGCTCACCCGAGCAAAATCCAAACTTATTCTTCAAAGATAAACTCCGAATCTTCAAAAGATTTCCTACGGATATCAGAGAAATCCTTACTCCAAACTACAAATCTTACTCGAGACGGTATTAGGTCTACAGTCTCGACAAATACTTCCAACCTCAAACAAATGGAACCTCTTCCATTAGTGGTAGTCGTGTTACACACACACATACCACTACTCCATCTATCTACCTCTAAAACTTATGTTGGAAAATCTGAACGGATGACCCAACCTATTAGGTATATATATATATATATATATATATATATATATATATATAAATTACAAGTACGCTCTCTCAAGAAAGACACCACTACAGAGCCTAGGTATTCACTCAACCTAATGCTCCCTAAAGAAAGACACACTTCAGAGCCTAGGTATTTACTCAGCCTAATGCTCTGATACCAAATGAGACGACCCGACTTTCTACTCCCAGAAAATCGCATCATCTTGAAGAAAGAAAGGGATAGAAGAAGAAAGAAAGAGAAAGAAGAAACAGAACAATATCAGAGAACTCATAGCGGAACGAATAAAATATAATATATAACATAAAATATTACATAGTATTTCATTACATCAGAGTACACAACTTAAACAACAGATAATAGACAGTTATAAACTTCTGTCTAACTATACAACTCAAGTATACAAGCTATAGACACAACATACACAGCGGAATCATAATATATCTACACGTCGAAGCCTCCTGCTCCATGTCTACTCCAGAATTCGTCAAGCTAACCTGATCCACTTGACTACTCATACATAATATAAGTACCCAAGAGTTTAATAAAACAGAAAATAAACACTCGGGTCAGACAGGGGTCTGGTGTGAGTAAACGGGTTAAAATTGCTTAACTTTAGAAAAACCTTTGAAAAGAAAAGGTATCACGTAAGACTTTCCACACATAAACATGGAAAAGTTTTTACCTTACGCTAACCAAAACATTTGATAGGAAATCCAATGATATTATAATAGTGTCTAGGGTTTTCAAGTAAATAAGAAATAGCCGAAATTGTTACATTTATTAAATTCCAGCTACTAGGCACAAAAGTGGGTAATACAATCAAAACCGTAGGGTCTCGTAGGCAGAATAGGTTTCCATCAATGGCAGGGCTACTGGGGTACCGCCCGTCACAGTACGTGGCCTAGATCAACGTACCGCGGGGTACTCCCACTCCCCTGCAACGCAAGGCCGGAACCATCCCTTACTGGACAGTCCCGAACAAGACAACCCCGCAGTTGGCCGCGACCCAACTGCTTACACAGCCGAATAAAAAGGGACTTCTAGACAGGGGAAAATCTTGCTCTCCAGTGGGAGCTACCCACGAAACCTTGTTGCACCTCCCCTGTTTTAGCCATTCCCGGTTGATGAGGCTTGAGGTTACGATTACCTTTATAGAACACATCTATCTTAGAATGCTCATCGTCCACCTGACGATGTGCTGAAAGCATTCAATCCATACAAGTTCGTTCCGGGTTCGAATGAAACCGAAGGCACTATCTCGTTGCACTCATTATTGGAATCACCCTCAGAGTCAACGACCATAGCCCTTGCACTCTGATTCGCCATCTCGAATCTATAAGCACTATTCCGTCAAACTCATTACGGAATCACCCACAAAGTTATACTGACGTATAGCCCTTACACCTCGAGTCTTCACTTGCTCCACTTGGATACACGACCTAACGTTTAATTGGAATCAATGTGGTTTTCGGATCCCAAATATGGAAATCCGATCCCGGTCTCACCGAAACCAAACGCCATTTTAAATGTCCAAGTTGTACTTAAGGGTTTAAACAGATTAACTCATATTCAGGATGATATATATAAACAGATAGATGAATCATATTATCACAATAGATAATTCATAACAATATTCATCTTCATAAAGCAGCATATCACATAACAGAGATATCCAGTATCAACCAATATCAATCAACATCCAATATCAACCAATCACCTAATATCATTCAACATCCAATATCAATCAATCATCTAATATCCATCATCCATATCAAAACAGAATTGATTAACTCTTAATCACCTGGATTACCTAAATCCTTTCATTTATTTATTCCAAATAAATAAATAAATCATCTCTAATGATCTTCTTTAATTAATCTTCCTTGATTCATTATCTTTTAATTACATTCAAGTAATTATCCTATCCATATTCAGTAATTAACCCTTTAATTACTATCATTAATTACAATAATTAATGATCATTCATTAATTAACTATAATTAATTACATTATTTTCTTAATTAATTACAATTAATTAATCATACTTAAATTAATCACTTATATTAATCAACCTTGATTAATATCATTAATTACATGAATTAATCAATCCTTATTAATTTAATAATTACTTTAATTAATTAACTAATTAACTTATAATTAATCAACTCATTAATCATAATTAGTAATTAACAATTTGTAATTACTTAACTAAATTAATTAACTTCCCAATTAATTAATTTCTAATTTAATTATATTAATGCTTGATTAATAAATTAAATTAATTAATCTTTAATTACTTCATTAAGTAATGATTAAACAATTTATATTAACAATTAATCCTTAATTAAATTACTTTATTAATTAATTATATTTTAATTAATTACACTTAGTAATTAATCTCAAATTAATCACATTTATTAATTAATCACATTAATTAACTAAAATAAATTAAGCAATTAACTCTTAATTACTTACATAAGTAATTATCTCTAATTACTTTCATTAATAAACCTTAATTAATCTCTTAATTAATTATTTAACAAATAATTAATCACATCATTAAATAAATTTTCATTCTTTAATTAATTAATTTCAAAACAATTATATAAATCAATTCTTTAATTGATATTATTAAGTGATTAACCAATAATCACTTCAACTAATTACTCCATGAGTAATTACCATTAATTACTTCCATAAGTAATTAACTTCCTTAATTACATTCACTTATTAATCATTAATTACTCATTAAGTAATTACACTTAATTAATCCATAATTAAGTGATTATTAAAAACTAAATAAACAATTAACTAATTATTTAAAATTAATTAAACAATTAATTAACTAATTCTAATATTCTTAAAAATCCTTAATGAATTAAGAAAACATTAATCTTAATTAATTCTTTACTAAATTACAAATCATATTTAATTGAGTACACTTAAATCAAAATAATTTAACTTTATTTATCTTTATACATAAGTTATTTGAAATAAATCAAATTTGAACAACTTAATCAACTTATCCCATTTGGATTTCAAAATCATAATAATAATAATAATAACCTTATTTGAAAATAAGGCATTTAGAAATCTAATTTAAAATTTAAAACAATTAAATTTTCTAATTTAAACTTTCATTTTCAATATAATTTTGAAAACTTAGTTTTAAGATATTACTAAAACTTTTGATTTAATCAAAACACTTCTTTTTTTTTATTAAAATTCAAACTTTAATTAAGTTAAATTACTTTCATAGAAATCATCTTAACTTTTAAATTTGAAAGTAAATTTCAATTTACATTTTAAAGCTTGATAAAAAAACAGGTTTTAACGTTATCCCTTTGTTTCTTTTATCAAACCTGTTATAATATTTAGAGATTACCTTCAATTATCCAAATACATGTTACGTTTGCAACCTATATTTCCTTAACAGGTTTTAAATCAGCAACCCGCAATTCCAGAACAACCAGAAACTCACGAACCCAGCAATACTCGAGTGAATCACCTACCCAACTCGATCCTACCCTGAAACAAACGAGCCACCTCCCCTGCTTCGAGTCATACACGAAGAAAACACGAGCGCCTCTCCGAGTTTCCCCCCAATCTTCCAAACCCAAACTGCTTCGAGACACACGCGAGCACAACCCGAGACTTCCCCCGAGTAAAACCTTCTTCCTCAACTCACTAACATACAAGCTGACATGAAAACACGCGTGCACGTGTACTCTCGTTGCCGGCCGCCTTTAATCATCGCGATCGACGTTGACGATCACGCTAACGCTCACGAGCCAAGAATCGAACCCAGAAACACTAAACAATACGCGAGTCGAAATTTCGACCGATAGCTCGAAAATTTGCATCAGACCACCTTCATAAATCCTCCCACCACCAACCGCCGCGACGACGTTAAGCCTTGCCGACCCTCTCCATCGATGCTCTACGTCCCTAACTACCTTCCCCTGAAAAGCGAATGCCTCCGGTCCCATCTTCATGTCGCAAAGATCACGACAACCAAGCACAGCCGAAAACAGGTAAAAACCCTAGTTGACCCAAATTCAAACATTACAGCCAATATAAAAATTCTTTGGTATTTTTCCTAACATCTACATCCTACAAACCAGCTTCAATCCAAGTTTCACACCAAATTAAAGTATGGATAATCGGCAATTCACTAAAACCCAATTTACGAATAAACCCCAAATTCTCCCTATTTACACAACTAAAAGTCATGATACAAGTATTAAAAATCATGAATTTCCATTGCTATTCCAATCATACACTCGAAATTTAAGATTAAGTTCATAAATTTTTAGCCCAAATTGATTTTACTGTAATTTTGAAACTTCTGAGCTATTATTTCATTTTAAAAACTTATAAACTTTTTTAGATGAAAATTCATATGATTATAGACAACTTTTCTTCACATGTCAAGATCTAATATTGCTTGGATTAAAAGATTTTGAATTTTTCCTTTTAACAGATCATATACAGAAAGCACATTTGCATGTATTCAAACAAACACTCATAACATATAGGTACTAATTCATATAAATTCAAGCTATAGGATTTTAATACAGGTAAATAACAACACAATAAGATTCAACTGTTTTTAAAAAACATTTACTCACCTGTATGTACATGCAGAGCACAGCAGTGAACAGGAGTTTCAAATTGCCTTTGATTTCTTTGCTTGTTGAAATCCTATTGCATGTACGCAATTAGTTGTTGTTGAAATCGCAGGTTGTAGCATTGATCTTGATTCTTTGCATTACAGGTTCAATTTTGCTTCAGATTTGATCTTCATTTCAAATTCGTTTTTGGGTTTAATTTCAAGTTTAAAGAAATTTTTGTTTTGTGCTTAGAAGTGAAAATAAGGAGAAAAGTATTTGTGAAAGAAAACTAATTTCCTTCTTACAATATTTATTAAAATAAAATTCAAAATAAAGACACTTGTCACTTTATTACTTAATTAACTTACATGTGTTTATTAAGGAAGTTAACATGTTTACACATGTTCTTGAATATTTTTGATCAAATTTTTCATTTAATTTAAAAGACAATATAAACTTCGTAATTAAGTTGCTTAAATAAATAAATATTTACATAGGTATATAATTTTTTTTAAAAAAAGAAGTTATTCTAATCTAATTATAATGTAAATAATTCTTATACATAAATTTAAAAATCTAAAACATATACATATACATTTTTAACCATTTAAAATTAAACACTTTAAAGAAAACAGAATAAAACATTGATTAATTTCCTTTATAAATTATCATATTTAAAAACAACTGATTATCTCATAGTTTAAAACAAATGAATTAATCTTTGAATTAACTTTTGAAAATATAAATTTCTAAACAAATCTTTAATTTACCATATTCATTCATATATAAACTATTAATGGATTAAAATTAAATTTCAAAACAACTCAAATTATAACATATACATACATATATATTACAAATTTGCAAATTCATCTTTTAATTAAAAACAAAAGATATTCCCATTCACAACATATATCAAATATATATATTATAAACAGAATAAAAATTTAAATAGCTTTTGAAAAATAAATCTTATCAATATTTAAATTGTCAAAAAGATATTGATTACTATTAACAGATTAAATATTTATTAACCTTAGAAAGAATAAATTAGCCAAATTTAAATTAAAATTATAAAGAAAATTACCAAACCAATTAAATTATTAACACGGATTATTAAATCGTTATTGCCCGAAATTCCGGGTCGTTACACCCGAGCCGTACCCTCCTCCCTAGGCCACACACCTTCCTAGCAGAGCATACCCCCTCCCCTCAAAGCTCACACACACAAAAAAAGAAGGAAAATAAACAAAGGCAATAGTTCATGACATTTGCAAGAGCATGCTAGTTCATAGAAAAGTTTGATGGAGTGGAAATGAAGACGAGAACTGCTTTTTAAATCATGTTTTGTTATGTTATAATAATCATGATTGTTCCATTTATACGTTATGTTAATTGCCACCATTTATAATATGGACATTTGGCTGAAATGAATGTTTGAACGCGTTGGTTGGATAGTTGTGTTGTGATAATATACTTAATAAATGTTAATCACTGTGCTATGGAAATGGATGTTATGTTATTGATGAATATTGAAAGAGATTATGCTCATTTTTGATTAAGTAATCCCTTTTGTTATAAGTGACCAATTTTATAAATATGGTATATGTTGGAATTATTAAGCCTATATTTGAATAAAATTGAAATTGAAATTGGTTTTGAATTGAAATTGGTTTTGAAATTGAAATCGAAATTAAAGTCGAAATCGAAATTAGATTTGAAACTGGGTTTGAAATTGATTCTAATTCAAGATTAGAATTGATTTTAATTTAAGATTCATAAGCAGCCGCATAATATATTCACCAAAATAAATAATATTCATACGACCTTGGTTGAATGACAAAAATTCGTCTAGAATGAGTTTTGGCCAATTTACTTCAACTTCTCCCCAAATAGCACATAATGCTTTATAGTTGTTTGGATAGACAAGCACATACGAGCCAGTACGAGGTAGAATTGTGTGCATTAAAGCTCTATGCATTATTCTGGCAGTAGGTCGTAATGCAATGGACTTAAGCTCGGTCATGTCATCTTCTAGGAATCGATGACTTACTTCATCTCTCTCGTCTACGACAACATTTAATTCTTGTAACTCAACACCTCTTGTCGGAGTATGAAGAATATGATCGATTCTATCTAAAGAGAGAAACACTTGTTGCCCATATACCTCCAAACGCAATTGTCATGATTGCGTGGGTTTTGATGGCCTAAATTCAAGTTCGCATAGAAAAGTTTAACCAATGTATGATTTATCTTGATATTGTTTTGATTATGATCTAGAAGTGATTCTAGATGGCTTCTTCTTGCTAATTCTTGAATCCTATACGACATAAAATCGGGAAAGACAACAAAAGAACCTTCAAAGAATCGAGCTTCTTTCATCTTATTCCATCTTTGAACTGCAGTTGAACCGTATAACCATTGAGCGATTTGTGAATCATTGGCTCGGAGGAAGAAGAAGCATGCCTAGATCTCTTTGTTTGACGAGGGGCCATTTGAATTTATCAAAGAATTGAATAAATTTGGAAAAATTTGGGAACTAGGTTTTTGGAATTCTGTAAAATGGAGGTAAAAGCAAAAAGTAAAAGAGGAAGTAGAGGTTTTAGAGTTAAGAAATAGGCAAAAAAGGTGTAAAGGTACGTTTCAGATGTGAATTCGGTCGACTGAACGATTGTGGTCAGTCCATTGAACGATTGTGGTCAGTCGACTGAACCACCATCCCGAGAGTTCTATTCCAGAATTAGTCGACTGGTCTAGTCGACTGAATAAACAAATATGCTCTCTGTTTTGTCATTCAGACGACTGGTTGCATTCGACCAGTCGACTGAATAGTGTATGAGAACATACAGTATGCAGTTTCAGTCGACTGATTGAATTTTTTCAGTCGGCTGAATGAGTCTTTCAACATATTCAGTCATATTTGAAACACAAACAAGTAATATATTATATATATAAACAAAATGTATACAATATAAGACTAAAGAACAATTGTAAAAAATAGACAAAAAACGAAATTATTTGGAAAGAGGAAGTTTATGGAGACTTGGAGTTTGTCGGTTCATCCTTTGTCTTCTCTACATATGGTTATAGTGGTGACCAACGGTTTCCACGTTCCCATTAGTTTGGAGAGACAAGCGGAGGTTGAGGTGACCTATCCCATGGATTCCGAGTTTACAATAGTGTAGGTTGATGAGCCGAAGAGGAAGATGAACCGCAGAACTTCCATCCAATCAGCTCAAGAAAACTCAGACGCCTAGAATTATTTTCTGTTCATAATATATTTCACGCAAGCGCTATCGATTCCCTCTGGTAATGATGCAGATTGTGACGCCCCACCTATATACCCACGCTAGCCAAGAACACACCGGAGTAGTGCTGTCAACTAGCACGGAGAATAAGGCTGTTGAGGAGCGACCATCCATGTAATTGCTTATCACACGGTGGCTATAAATAATCTTCGGAAACAAACATAGAAATAATCATATCACAAATCAGTCACAGATATCCATATCACAAAGGCGGAAGAAGATATGAATATATATAACTAACACATGAAAGTGTACATCGGAGTAGTGGTCAATAAGATCCACGATAATACAAAAGAATAGCAACACGTGCTATACAAAAGAATACAACTATGAGTCTATATCTCAAGTGTATACAACAAAAACTGCTAATCTAAACAGTTAGCCAAAAGTCAGAGTGATGAATCCCTGGGAAGAAGTCAAGCAGAAGCACCTGTAACATCTCGGTCTGACCCGAGTATTATTTAAGAAAATAATAAACGGATCAGTCTAGCTATAAATATCAGATGACATGATATAACATAAAAGATATGGCATAAACATAAACATCCATAACGACATACCACTATAAGTATGTAAATAATGATCAACAGAAGATCAATCAATAAGAGATAATCAATATCACAAGAATCTTCTCAAAGATTCGAAGAGGGCATCATACCCTAAACTTGTACTCATAACAAGTCAATGACATAAATTCCAGAAATCAACACGAGAAATCCAGAAATCATAAAAAGGGAAAGAGGCCTATCACATGACGGTCCGAAGACCAAGGGGAGCTACCCCGCATGTGTGAATGGAATCACACAGATTGAGGTCAAGACTAACCAAAAAGCAGAAAGGTATTTGTGAATGGAATCACACAAGTGGTGTCTAGTCTAACCTTGCAATGAAAGAGACATCGCGCAATTGCTAGTCTAATTCATAAAGCGATCATCAAGATCAACGAGAAGTGTCAATTACACTAAGCTAGTAAATATAGAAGTTTAGCTTCATGTCCCATAACCACTTGCTTAACTTAATTATTTACGAACAAACTGTAAATCTTCACTAATAAAATTGTCACAAGAGGTTCAATCGAACAAGTCCAAGAATTAACCGACAAAGTGAACGCAAGCGTTTCATACCACTTGTTTTACTAAGTCGTTTAATTAGATTTCTCATCCGAGTGAGGTAAAGGCTTGTATATACTAATAGATTGGAAAACGGTTTAAGAAAAGAGCTTTGTTATTAAAAATGGAGTTGAAATTGTTTGTTAAAAGAGTTTTGATATTTACTACTAGTATTGAAACCTTTATATTATAAAGTGACAAAACACAGAAGCAATTGTAGAAACAATCAGTCACAAAAATCGCATACGGAGATGTGAATAAAATCCAAGGAAATCAGCTCAATGTTTTTCAGATAAGATCCCCTACGGAGGGGGGGTCCAGGGGGGGTGGCAACCCCCCAAGGTGGGGGTGCGGGGGCAACGCCACCGCTTACGGGGTTCGACCTGCCCGGTCAGGTCGCGGGGGTCCAGGGGGCAGCGCCCCGACAAAACGGTACGACCTAAGTGAAGGCAAGAGGCCTACGACCTAAAGCAAAATGAGGTCTAACGACCTAAGGGTTCACGCGACCTAACACAATAGCTGAGCGACCTAACTAAGTGCGCGACCTAGTGGGTAAGGAGGTCGAGCGACCTAAGGAGAAAGGAGGCAACGACTTAAGAGTGCAAGATAGGTCGAACGACCTAACGGTGCTGAGTCATACGACCTAACTGGGGTAGAGGGGACACGCGACCTAAAGGTACGCGACCTAAGAAAGCACGCGACCTATCGGCAACAAGGATCGAGCGACCTAACGACAACATGGGTCGAGCGACCTAACTTTGCCGCGACCTATAAATGTCACGACCTAAGGCCATAACGACCTAAGAAACAAAGGGGAGCGACCCAAAAGAGGAAGGGTTTAACGACCTAAGCAGTGAAGGGGCCAAGCGACCTAGCGTGGTCAACGACCTAAAAGGGTTCGCGACCTAAGAAAGTGCGCGACCTAAAGCACACGCGACTTACGACCTAAGGAAAGCAGGCGATCTAACTCCACACACAAGGCCTAACGACCTAAGAGTTAAACGACCTACGACCTACGCCACCAACTCACGAGCGACCTAAGTACTAGGTCGTGAACGACCTAACTCCGAACACACGAAAAGTGGCCAGGACGATCTAGGAGCTATCTCGTACGCGACCTACGACCTAAGATCCACACGACCTGACTCCGAACGACCTAAAATGGCCAGAACGACCTAAATGTAGAAATTTCGCCAAAACGCCAAAAATCGGAGTTTTTCGCCAATCCAATCCAAATCAAAAGCAAATATGCATGCTAAAGTGATAGGGAATCATTCCCAACAACCCAAGATAGTTATAGACTAGAATTGTGAGATAAAAATCTCACCTTTGCACTAAAATTTATGAAGATGAAGCTTGAAAGCAAGGAGAAGCAAGGAGAAGCAATCCAAAGCTTGAATCCAATATCTTGTACTTGAATTTGGAGTTGAATGTTGGATTTACAATTGAATTTGTGCTTGGAGTTTTAATTTCCAATTCTTTTCACCATTAATGCCCAAGCTTGAGTTAGTTAGGAAATTTATGAAGAGTGAGGAGAAGGGGGTTGGAACTTGGGCTTAATAGGCTAAACTAACCCAAAGTCCAAAGCGGGAAAAGTTAGTGAAATTTCACTAACTCCAAACCTATCGATGTTTATACTTAAAAAGTTGTAAACGACATTTCGAACTCAATGGAAGTGGTCTCGAGTCCTAATTTGACCGTTTGCAAAAAGTAGCTTTTCGGACCAAAATCCGATTAACGAGTTAATATTTAAATAAAATATTTAAATACAAACTCGATAAATATGCGGGTTGTTACACAGATCATCAATTTTTTTGGTTTGAGGAGAACCAAAAAACAGGTACCGTCTAGCTTTCTTTTTCTCGGGTGTATAACCCGTTCAATAATTTGATGGTCTTGCATGTTCATGGGTAGGAGTAGGTGTAGGTAGATTTGACGATGCAGATGATGGAGTTTAAAAGTTGATAGATGAGTAGGATGATCCATCTGATGAATTATGTGATGAAGACATTTTGGTTTTGAAAGAAAGTTTTTAGAAGTTTATGTAGCGGAGATGAAACAAATGTGTTTGAGATATAAATTTCTTTTGATAGAGAAAGGAGAGTTGAGAACTGAATTACATAGGAGGCAATGTAGTTAAAAAATGGTGGTTGAACGTGCAGATTGACAAAGTGAGGAAGAGAATGAACGAAAAAGTTTGTGGCTGAAATTTTATCTTTAAAAAATAGAAAATATAAAGAAACAGATGTATAAGGTGTAGATGTGAAATATTGAATGGCCAGACGGTAAAGGAATAGACTTATCAAACCCGAGGTGTAGAGTTCGAATACCAAATTTTATTTCATTTTATTTTAAATTAATTAGTAATTTTTATAATTCTGTTAAAGAAATTATACCTAGTTCTCTTCTTAATCTTATAAAACAATTTTCATTGAGAGGTTTAGTGCAAATGTCAGCTAATTGATTTTCACAATTTACAAATTCTAAATTTATTATATCCTTTTCAATATTATCAGGAAGAAAATGATGAAGAATGTCAATATGTTTAGTTCGTGAGTAATTGACAGGAATTTTAGATAAATTTATTGCACTAGCGTTATCACTATATATTATAGACTTATTTAATTTTATATCAAAATCTTGTAATGTTTGTTGCATGTAGATTACTTGAGCATATGCTAAAGATGCATATATATACTCTGCTTCACATATCGATAGTGAAACACAATTTTGTTTCTTACTAAACTAAGATACTAAGGGTCGTCCAATGAAATGACAAGTTCCACTTGTACTTTTTCTATCTGTCCGACTTCCTCCAAAATCAGCATCACTATATGATACTAATTCAAAAGGACATTCTTTTGGATAAAATAATCCTAAATCTTTGGTTTTATTAACAACGAATTATACGTTTAACTGCTTGCATATGTGATTCTTTAGGATTTGCTTGAAATCGAGCACACAAATAAACACTCATCATAATGTCAGGTCGACTAGCAGTTAAGTAAAGTAGTGATCCAATCATACTACGATATAGTTTTTAGTCAAAATTCTTGCCATTTTCATCTTTTTCAAGATGTATAGTTGTACTCATAGGAGTTGGTTTGGCAGACATGTTTTCATACCGAATCGTTTAATTAGATTATTACAATACTTTTCTTGATTAACAAAAATGCCATTTTGCATTTGTTTGATTTGTAATCCGAGAAAATATGATAGTTCTCTCATATGTGACATTTCAAATTCATTTTTCATGATAGTCGAAAATTCCTGACATAATTTTTCATTTGTTGAACCAAAAATAATATCATCAACATATATTCGAATAATTAAAATATCTTGTTTAGTTTTCTTAATAAATAATGTTTGATCAACTTTCCCAATCTCAAAACCAGATTCCAATAAATAGCTTTTAAGTCGGTCATACCAAGAACGAGGTGCTTGTTTTAAACCATATAAAGCTTTCTTAAGTTTATAAACGTGATCCGGAAATTTCTCATGAGTAAACAGAGGAGGTTGTTCAACATAAACATTTTCTTTTATAAAACCATTTAAAAAAGCACTTTTAACATCCATTTGATATAATTTAAAGTTATGAAAACATGCAAAAGCCAGTAGAATACGTATAGCTTCTAGTCTTGCAATTGGAGCAAACGTTTCTTCATAGTCTATTATTCCCTCTTCTTGACTATAACCTTGTGCTACTAATCCAGCTTTATTTCTAGTAATGTTACCTTGTTCATCAGCTTTTTTTTTAAAAATCCATTTTGTACCGATGACTGATTGACCACTTGGTCTAGGAACAATTCCCAAACTTCGTTTCTTTCAAATTGATTTAGTTCTTCTTACATAGCTATAATCCAATAATCATCAGTTGAGGCTTCCTTAATATTTTTAGGTTCTATATTAGAGAGAAAAGCTATATGGCCATTTGATTTTGATGTCTTGTTCTTACATTTGAATTTACTTCTCCAATTATATTTTGAACAGGGTGATCTCTTAGAACTCTTGGAGAAGATCTTACTATATTATCATTATTAATAGTATTTACATTTTCCAAAGAAACATCAGAATTATTATTTTGAAGAATAATATCATCATCTTTTGAATTATTTGTCAGAATTATATTTGTATTATTTTCCAAATTTGTAAATTTAGAAGAAGTTTTCACATTTTCATCGAATGAAACATGAAGTGTTTCTTCGATTATTTTTATTCTTGTATTAAAAACTCGATAAGCCTTGCTTCTTTCCGAATATCCTATGAATATACCTTCATCGGATTTTGGATCAAAATTTCCAAGCTGATCTTTAGTGTTAAGTATGAAACATTTTGAACCAAAAACTTTAAAATATGAAATATTTGGTTTTCTACTGTTTAAAAGTTCATAAGGAATATGTTTTGTTAATGGTCGAATAGAAACACGATTCAAAACATAGCAAGCAGTTGCAACAGCTTCTGCCCAGAAATGCTTAGGTAAAATGCTTCCATTTAATAAAGTTCGTGCACATTCTTGTAATGTTCTGTTTTTTCCTTTCTACAATTCCATTTTGTTGTGGTGTTCTCGAAAAGGAAAAATTATGATTAATTCCTTTCTTGTTACAAAAATGTTTGAAAGCTTCATTTTCAAATTCACTACAATGATCACTTCTAATGTTTTTAACTTTAAAATTCTTTATATTTTGAATTCTTTTAAAAAAAATTAAAATTTTCAAATGTATCACTTTTATGTTTCATAAAAATGGTCCATGTATATCTTGAAAAATCATCTACGATAACAAACACATATTTATTGTGATTAATAGATTGAACTTGAGTAGGTCCGAAAAAGTCCATGTGTAATAATTCAAGTGGTTGTGTTGTAGATATGATTTTCTTAGATTTAAAAGAAGATTTTGTTAATTTTCCTAACTGACATGCATCACAGATATTGTCAATTTTGAATCTTATATCAAGTAGTCCTTTAACAAGTTTATTTTTAGCTAATTTATTAATAATATTGATGTTTATATGACAAAATCTTTTGTGCCATGGCCAAGAATCATTTTCTGTAGCTACTAAACACATATTTGTGTTGTAATTTATATTCATATTTAAATTATAGATATTTTTATCTCTTATACCTTCAAAAATTAAATTTTTATTTTTATCAGAAATATTACATTTATTTTCTGAAAAAGATATATTAAAACATTTATCACATAACTGGCTTGTATTCAATAAATTATGTTTTAAGTTTTTAACTAATAGAACATCAGTAATGAGAGGTGAGTTAGAGATACCGTTATTGCTCACATCGCCTTTGCCGATGACATAACCTTTTGAATTATCTCCAAAAGTGACTGATCCTCCATTTGAGTAGACTATGTTTGTTAACATGTCTTTATCACCAGTCATGTGTTTCGAGCAACCATTGTCTAGAATCCATTTTCTTCTCTTTTTATGTGGTACCTGCAAAAAATAAAGAATACGATGGTCTTAGGAAACCAAACCCAAGAAGGTTCAGAATTCCCTTTAAAAATATAATTCTTATTTTTATGAACAGTTTCCATTATTGTTTTGATATGTTTATTCCCGATCAAGTTATTATTTGTTTTAGCAATCCATATTTTAATAGTTTTAACATTTTTAGAAACTGTTTTCTTTAAATCTTGCTTAATTTTGTTTTTAAACTTATTTTTAAACGTTTCAAATTTCTTTGGTTTTTCAATTTTCTTATATCCTAAACCCATTTTATTTGAAGTTGGCTGAGAATTTTCTATTATTTTAGAAAGATTTTCTCGTCCTTTATTAAAATTGAAAATATTTTTATTAATATCTTCTAGCTTGGTTTTAAGACTAGAATTTTCTAATTCTAAAACTTTAGTGCTAGATTTTAAAACATTTACTTCAACTGATAAAATATCATTTTTATTCTTCTCAATTTCTAATTCCTGAGTTATCATAGAAAGTTGAGAGGCTAAATTAGAATTAGATTCTTGAGATTTTTCAAGTTCTTCTCCGAGAATTTTCTTTTCATCTCTAAGCATACTAATTTCTAATCAGATCTATTTAGTTTTTCTTGTAACTCCTTATTATGTTTCTTAGTCTGTTTTACAAAATCTACTAGTTCAGAATTAAGTTCAACTAAATCTTCAAAACTTAGCTCACTTACATCATCATTTGTCGCCATGAAGCATACATTTTCTTACTCTGTGTCACTGTCACTACCGCTTTCTAATGATAAAGAATGTGAATCATTCCATGTTATAGAAAATGTTTTCTTCTTGAAATTGTTCTTTTTGAATTTGATTTTCTGTTTTTCTGGACAATCTTTCTTCATATGACCCTTCTTATGACATTCATAACATTCCATCACAGATGATGATGGTTTATTGCTATTATTGTTGCTAGAATTATTTTTGTAACTCTTGTCCATGTTATTCTTTTTGAATTTCAAAAACTTTTTGAAATTCTTAGCAATAAATGCCATATCCTCTTCATCTGAGTCAGAGTCATCATGTTCTGCTTGAAATGCTAGATTCTTCTTATCTTGTGCTTGAACTTTCTTTGCTTGCAAATTTACTTCATATGACATTAGATTTCTTACTAACTCTTCCGGTTTCATAGTTGAAAGATTGTTTGCTTCTTCAATAGCTAAAACCTTTCTTTCCCATTCATCCATTAAAGAGTTTAGGATTTTTGATACTATATCAAAATCAGAGAATTTTTCTCCTAGTGCAACAGCGAATGATATATATCGTGAAATCTAGAATACATGTCATTTATATTCTCATTTGATTTCATTTTGAAATTTTGAAACTGATTTTTCAACATTGAAATTTTGCTTTGTTTGGCTTTGTTAGTTCCTTCATGAGTTACTTTTAGAGTTCTCCATATCTCATAAGCATTTGTGCACATACTAACTCTATTATACTCATTTCTATCCAATGCACAAAATTGCATATTCATTGCTTTTGCATTTGTAGCAGCATCAGTTTTCTGTGCAGCAGTCCAAGTTGAAAAATCTTCTGTTGGAGTAGTATATTCATTTTGAGTAATGTTCCAAGTTTTAAAACCATTAGATTGCATAAATATTCTCATTCTAGTTGACCAGTAATTATAATTCATGCCATTGAATAGTGGAGGTCGTGTAGTAGATTGATCTTCAATAAAACTAGTGTTAGTGACAGTGCTTGTGATATTGTTATTTTCCATATTAACTAATAACAAATTATCAAATAACTGTGTTATGGTTATAGGATGACCTTGCTCTGATACCAAATGAGAGTGGCTACTGTGTGGCTTTCATCACTTAGGATCGTGTAATATGGAATATTATTAAATATAAATGCGGAAATAGATGATAATAGCAAAGTAAATAAAATGAGCACACCAGGAATTTTTATACTGGTTCGAACTTCCCGTTCTACATCCAGTCCCAGACTTCCCTTTGGAATTTCTCACAATAACCCTCTCTTAACATGGAGGAATAGGCATACAACACTTGAACAACCGAACAGGATTTTTCCGCCTCTAACAACCGAAAGAGGACTTTACCCACCTGAGCAACCGAACAAGACTTAAAAATAGTTTCAAAGAATTGCTTTGACACTATGTTTTTTTAATAATACTAATTTGTCTTTGATAGTACAACCTTTCTATTTTCTTTCCTTAAGTATATATGTGTGTATAAAGATTTAGAAAGGAAAATATTACTTTGAATCAAAGAATAAGTTGATTGATTCAGAGATTCAAGCAATATATGAAATATGTGATCGCTTTTTAGAACACAGAGATAGTAGAAAGTAAGATCAGAAAGTAATCAGATTTTTTTTTGATTTGTGAAGTGGATATTGTGTGTTTATATAATAGTTAAAGAGGTGCAACTGTTCATGAAGAGTTCTGATCAACAGAAGCAGCCATACTTCTTCATATTAGAATGTGACTCTTGGCAAAAGAAAGTGTCCATTCGGAAAAAATAGCTATTGAAAGAAGCCAGTCGACTGACCCAAAACGATCGGGCAACTGAATATTCAAAGTTTTTTAAAAACAGAGCGTTTCTGTGCACATGTACAGGTTCGGTCGACTAGCCATATACGGTCAGTCGACTGACCTGACAGTCAAAGCATAATTTTCACATATTTTAAAAAGTTTAAAGTTTTAAAACAACTTAACTTCTTGAGGATAGATTTTAACATTTCTAAGACTAAGAAACTTCAATAAATCAACATACTATACACAGTTTTGTAGCCTTGTCTCCTTTTGTAGTTTGAACAGCATAATTCCCTTTCTTTTTGTCACTTCTCTATATAGTATAATTCATTGCTTTGTCGTGAATCAAAAATATGTGATTCAACATATACAACCTTTCTTTTTAAACCCAAACTATTTATACTTATTTTTCAACTATTTTGAAAACTGATTTCCATTTTACAACAATTTTTCATCTGTTTTACAAATTAATTACTATTTTATAACTATTTTGCAACTATTTAACAATTTTTTAACTATTTTATAATTACTTAAATACTCTTCAGCTATTTTACAACTAATAACTATTTTACTACTACTTATCTATTTTATACTTTTCAAGCTATTTTCTAAATCAAGTTGGTCAGAGTGCAAACTGTTTATAATTAAACTGATAGCCCAAATGGAAATTGAAGCAATTGTGAATAGGTGAATAGAATCAAAATGAAGATAAATACGTAGGATGTACATATATTATTCTATTCACATAACAATTTGATGCAGATTCATGCATAGAATTTCGAGATAGTATATCGATCCGAGTTGGGATTTTCACTCAATTTTCGACGGCGAATCCTGGATATGGATTTTCGATTGGTTTTGGAAATTCTCTATCATAGTTATGGCTATGCAAGGAGAATGGCGGCTTTTGATCAAGAAAATCAGATCTGAGTACTCACTAGGAAGTCGGATGGACAATACTAGTTCGGAAGTGAAATTGTGTGATCGAGTGAGCGATCAGATTTGACGTTGCGTACGGATGATATATGTATATCGTACGTGCTAGAATGAAATTGATATTAGAAATTTTAAAAGGAAAAGCAAAAAATGATTTTGAAATGGAAAGTATATTTTGAAAAATATATTATGAATAAAAGTGGAAGTTTGGATATCACTGTAATTAAAATTCATTTTATAAGAAGGTAGGAATGTGGCAAGTAAATTTATAAAAGAAATCAAACTTGAATATTTTGTTTGGCATAATAAAGTTATATATATATATATATATATATATGGTAACTACCCTTGTGAATTTTTAACTAGAAGATGTGGTCTTTGAAATTATTTGAAGTATAAAAGGAATTTATATAAGTATGAAGTGACCCAAAGATTTTTCAAGATTTTATATATCAATTTATACAAATGAATTTATGAGAATGATTTAAGGAAAAGGTTTTTGGAACCTATGGATTTTGGAAGGCTTTTGATTTTTGGAAACAAAAATCAATTTTGGGAATTTAGAAAGCCAAGTTTGGAGCTATCGATTTGAGATATTGATTTTGTGTAAAGGACATTTTTATGTGAATCATAAAGAGTATGATTTGAAAGATACTATATGTGTATAACATAAAATGTTTTGAGATTGGCTTTGGGGAAAAAAGTGCTCCCATGAAATGAACTTTTTAGGAGATCCATGAGGTGGTTCTGCCTTGAGCCCTAAGGGGAGTTCTAAATTGGATCTTGGGAGGAAGCCCAGACAAAATGAAGTTCCTGAGGATTTTGTGTGGGTAGCAAAAGTCGAGGGCGCCGATGCCTACAGAGATATTTGAGTTATGTTGTGACGACAGTGAAGCTCGATGTCGCTACGATCTACTGCAGACCATAGCGCAAGTCGTGTGGAAGTGAGCGCCAACGGTCTATGTTTGATTTCACTGGGAGGGCAACGTAACATCGGTAGATTATGATATATGAAGACATAGCGAAAGTCGTGTGGTAGTGAGTGCCTACGGGCTACATTGGGACTCGACTAATGTAGTCTGCCATCTGTGTGGGGAAGTTTCATTTGGCAACGAAATTCAAGGGTGCTGATGCCTACAGTTAAATGGGTTTTTGCCATGATGGTGACGTAAAACCTGGGTGTAGCTGCGATCTGTGGCGGGTTCCATGGTATAATCGAGGGGGGCAGGGTGCCTACTGTTTTCTATGGTTTTACCGGGATGGCAACGTAACCATCGAGCTAATTGCGACCATGGAGGGGGTAATGATTTCTAGAGCATTCTCACCAAAAATGTTTTCTATATTTTCAAAATGTTTTCTATATTTTCAAAAATGTTTTCCAGGTATTTTCATTGGGTGTTGAAAACGGGTCTGCTAAGTACTTATAGATTTTCAGTCCTACGCCTGATCAACGTATAATCGAATTTCTGTGAGAACAAGGATGGACTTGTTGAGATATCGAGTTATAAAAAGTATTTTTATAAAAGTTATTTTGGCAATAGTATGTAGATTTTAAAGTATTATAACAAATTTAAATAAAAAGAGTTAAAAATGTTTAAGGGATAACTTAACTGATAATTAACAGTATAATTAAAAATTCTGGCTTCAATCCTTTTCGAGGACGAAAAGTTCTAAAGGGGGGAGGAATGTGATAACCCGGATTTTTGGACATCTGTTAATTGGATAATTAACTGATTTTAACTATTGAAACACTGATTTATAAGTTGAATAAATAATTCCGATAATAAAAATATAAATCTGGATAAATATAAATTTGATAATTTCCTGATATAATTATTTAAATTGGCAGAATTTATCTTTTCAAAAACAAAAAAATTGTGTTTATTTATGTATATATATAAAAAGATTTGTAAATAGAATTTGGATTTGAAATTCAAAAATAAATATTTAAAAATTAATTGGATTTAAAAAATCTATAGATAAATATATATTAATATTAGATATAACAGATTTAGTTGAAAAAGATTTAATAAAAAGTTTAAATACTTTCTTTTAAATTTATACATGATATGAATATAGTTAATATAAATAGAAAATGAATTAATTGAAAATATAATACAAAAATTATATAAAAACATATTAAATAAATTTAATAACATGAGATAAGACATGTGTAACATTAATAACACATGTACTTAACAAGTGTAAACCATATAATAAGGAATTAAACAAGTATAGCCTAATTGTGACATGAAAATACAAGTGTCCATTTTTAGTTTCTTTATTTATTTTTTAAATAAAAATAAGAACAAGGCTATATATATCCATACTTCTCCTCTTCTCATTTTCTTAGTTAATTCAAAACTAAAACCTAACAACTAAAACTCAAACCTAAAGGAAATTTTATACAAACTAAATCACACAACTACTTCAACCTGAAGCTTTAATCAAAATCAAAACTGATGAAATCAAAAGCAAACAATAAGCTCAAAACCTGAAGCAGTAGATTCAAGTTCAGTTGCAAATCAAAAGCATGCAAGTTCAATTCAGTTTTATCAAGTCACAGTTTTCAAATTCAAGTAGTAGTTTAAAGATCAAAAGCACTTCCAGGTTTCTCAAAAGCTCTGGCTTCTCTGTTTCCTTAAACATGTGACTAAACTACCCATAACATCTTAAATCTATCTGTATCTTGATCTGTGTGTAATGATCATTGAAGTTTGGATGTAGAAATTTTCTTACATGTATATGTATACATGAAAATGATGTATGCATGTCTAGAAACAAGAACATTTGCTCTGTTCTAGGTTTACGGTGTGTAAACCAAATTCAAAAACCAAAATCTCTTTACCCATTCGCTTATAGGCCTTAATTTTTAAACAAAATATGTTTTGATTAACATGATTTAAGTTTGAAAAAATATTTTTAAGTGAAATTAGTTAAAGAATTTTCTAGAAATTAGAAAATACAGTAAAACTGAATACATGTTGGAAATTCAAGCATCATGGTTTCTTGTTTCAATTATATCATCTTGCTCGTTTTCAAAAACAATGATTTTTAAAAGTGGAATCATGATTTTTAAGTTTGTATTCGTGGTGAAATTGCGAGATGAACGAGAATTAGTTTTTTGTCGAATTCTGATGATCAATGAAGATATAATCCTTGGGATCGTGGCTGGAGGTAGCGGGGAGATTGACGAACACGGCAAAAATGGTTTGAGGTTTTCCTGACCACCGTGGTGGACGAACGAGGATGATTTAGGGCTTAATCCCTAGTTTTGATCAATGATAGATTTTGGGTTGCTGCATCGTCGTCGAGGCACCGAAGTCGATCGGTGCGGGGGGAAACGAAGCGTGGGTTGTAGACGAAGCTCTGTACGCGATTGCATGATTTCTGATGGCCGAAGGTGGCAGTTCAAGGTGATCTTGGGGGATCTAGTTTTGTTTCAGTGGTACCATGGCTGCTTAATTTTTATTTCCAGTTAGTTAAGAAGTTCTGGGTGGTCGTGATGCTCGAGCAGGTCAACGATGATCTATGGGTGGCAGAGGTGATGGTCGGAGATGCTTCGACCATGTGTGCACGTGCACAAAGTATCAAGTTCGGGCTTTGTTTGCTGATCGATTTGAAGATTGTAGTCTCGGGGAAAAGCTTGGGAAAAAGATACGTTGGCGTGGGTTTTTGATCGTGTCATTTGCGAGTGTTTTCAGGGAACATGTTTTAAGTTTTAAAATAAAACAGAAGGAAAAAAAGGAAGAGAAATTTTTTCTCGGGAATGGTCTCGGGGGAAAGACGAGATGACTCGGGTTTTGTCTTGAGTATGTGATGTTGCAGTTTTCAAACTTTAAAACAAAAATCAACTTTAAAACATTTCTTAATCAATTCTTTTAAATAATTGTTTTATTTAAGTATGGATTAGTTGAAGGTTTCAAAATAGATTATTATAAAATTTATTAAATTATTTATTTATGTGACCATTATTATAATTGCTTCTTTAAGTTATTTAAACAAATGTAAAAATGTAATTAGGAAGATTAATTACAAAAGGTATAATGTTTTCAATTAACTCAAAGGTCTTAAGCTAATTCATGAGTTAATGATAATTATTTTCAAAGGTTTAAATGTAAAAGTAATTAATTTGCGTAATGAAAAGTTTTCAAAGTAAATGTTAAAAAAAAGTAAATTGTTAACAAGTTTTTTAAAAACAAAGAAAAAAATTGGAAGCAAAATTTAGTTAACAAAGTTATTAAGCAAGTTGTTCAACAAAGTTTTCAAGCAAGTTCAAAGATTAAAATTCTTAAAGTTAAATGTTTTTTTAAATTTTTTTGGTATTGAATAATCAAATATTAAGTTAATTGTTTAATTAAATCTCTAAGTATTTTTCAAAATTAAAGGACGTGATTAAGTAATTAATTAAGATACATGAATTATCTTAAAATTTATTAAGGTTATAAGTAAATGAAGGATAATTACATCATGTAATATTAAAGGATAATTAATTAATGTAAGTAATTAAAAGATCATTAATTAATATAAGTAACTAAAGGTTAATCATTTATGTGAATGATTAAATGATTAAATGATTAAAGAATAATTAATTAATTTCAATAATTAATTAAATGGTTTAATTGGTGTTAATTAAGCAAGATTTAAAGGTAATTAATTTATCTTCTAATTTGGATGATAAATAAATCTTGCTTATAGATGATTAAATTGTATTGAATGTTTGGATTAATGTCCCCAGTCTGATAATTTGTGATGTTCTGTGATATGATTTGTTTGGTTGAACTGGTGTAATGCGGATTATTTATTGGTGATACCTTTACCTATTTATGAAATCATTAAATTTGATAAAGGAAATAAGCGTTGCAAGCATCTGTAACGGAAATATTTGTTAGAAATTTGTATCGGTAATATCCGCTACAAACTGAAATGAAAAAAGTGTTATAAAATGGTTTATTTATTGTAGTGTGTATTACAATTTCAACTTATTATCAACCGATACCATGTATACAAATATTTAACATTATTGTATTTATAGTAAAAAATTTGTAGTATTTCAAGCAATTATTGACAAAAATTATTTATCGCAAATATTTGTTTTGCGGATATTTACCATTTTTAACTATTCATTTATTGTATACTTATGGCAACTATTTTCATTTATCATCAACCAAATTTACGTATATCTAATATTTGTCATTATCAATCTTTACAGCAAAATTTTACTTATATATCAAACATTTACTAACCAAAATCATGTATGTCAAACGATTGTCCAATTATATGTGTAAACTAAAGTAATATTATTTCAGCCAAAATTATACCTATCAAATATTTTCCATTATCAGTATATATAGTAAAATTTCAGTTTACCTTTTCTTCTTTGATTTCAGGATTTTCTTTTTGCATTGTTGCGTGTTCTTCATGGTAGGAATCGTTGGTTGCCATCTTTGAATATTGAACATCAGGAGATTATTTGTAACGACCCGGAATTTTAAGCAATACAAATTTAATAATCTGTATAAATAATTAAATTGGTTTGATAATTTTCTTTATAATTTTAATTTAAACTGATAAATTTATTCTTTTATGGTTAATAAATATTTAATCTGATAATTGTAATTTATATCTTTCTGACAATTTAAATTTGATAAGAATTGTTTTTCAAAGCTAATCAGATTTTATTCTGTTTATAATATATACATTTGATATATATTGTGAATAGGATATCTTCTGTTTTAATTAAAGATTAATTTTCAAATTGTAACATATATGTATGTATATGTTATAGTTTGATATTGTTTTGAAATTTAATTTTTATCCATTAATAATTTATATATGAATGAATATTGTAACTTAAGGCTTTGTTTAGAAATTTTATTTTCAAAAGTTAATTTAGTTTAATTTATTTGTTTTCAAATATAAGATGGATATTTATTTTAAATATGATAGTTTATAAAGGAAATTTATCAATGTTTTATTTTTGTTTTCTTTAAAATGTTCAAATTAAATTGGTTATAAATGAATATGTATAATGTTTAGGTATAATGTCTAGATTTTAAATACATATATAGGAATTATTTGCATTTTTATTAGTTTAGAATATTTTCTTTAAAAAGGTAAGCTTATATTTATCTATAAAGTAAATAACATGTGAGTTTTTATTTACATTTAAACAAAGTAAAATTTATCAAAAAGAGGCTTTAAAACATGTGTAACCATATAAACATATATAAGCACTTATTAATTAAGAGAATGAAGCAAGTTAGCTTTCTATTAACATTTAAATTAAATAAAAAATCTAATTAAAGATACTTAAAACTTGTGTTCTTATCTTAATTCACTTATGTAACACATGTAAGGGATTTAGGCAACATGGAGGACAAATGTAACTTTAAAATAACAAGTGTCTTCTTTTTAAAAATTCACTTTCTTTAATTTTTATTAAATCAAAATTTAAGTTTATTAAACATATTTTCATCCATTATTTCTCAGCTGATAAAAGATAATGTTAAGTTGAAACTAAAAAGAAAATTTTAAATTCCACAAAGCAAATCAAAGACCTGAAATTGCAAATTCAACCTGTTATTCAAATGAAGAAAAATCTGCAACCTGCAATTCAATTCAATCTACAACCAAAATGGAGTTATCTACAAGTTCAACATTTTTTTTCATCAATTAAAGCATGCATGCAAAGTTTTTCTTCAGCAATCAAAGTCATTTTCCAGATTTAAAGTTATTCAAACCTGGGAAAAGAAAACCTGCTCTGCATATTCTAGAAAGGTGAGTAAATGTATTTTTAAAAACAGTTTAACCTAATGCATGTGTTAATCTTTGAATTGATATTAGTAATTCATGAAAATCACTCAGTATTATGTTATTGAATTAAATAGAGAAGTTTATATATAGGAGTAAAAACCTGTGTATGTATGTAAACACCCTGTTTCTATTAAGACCGGGATCTGTTTCAAAAATTTAAAACTCCCAATAACATCATCAATTGTCTTTGATGATTATATGAATGTTGTATGTTAATGTTTGATAGAAATTTAAAAACAGTTTCTAAATTTTTTTTTTCTTGTTTAAAATGTACAAATAATTTTTAGAATTGGAAAACACAGTAAAACTAAGGTTTTTGTTAAAACCCAACTATTTTAAATTTTAAATTGAATTACATGCATGTAATCTGGATGTAAAATCATGAATTTAGATATGAAGTATGTAATTTATAGTTTAGTAATTCATTCGAAATTTGGGTTTGAATGTATTAGGAGTTTTTGTGAACTGCAGTTGATTTACTTGATAAATTAAGTTGATAATTGGATTGAAGCTTGTGTGAATGTTGTAGATTGAGGGATAATTACAATTGGAATTTTCCATTGTGTGAATTTTTTAGATTTAAGCAAACTAGGGTTTTGCAGTGAGTTTTGATTTCTTTGGGTACTGTGACATTTGCATCATGGATAATGGATCGAGTACGTTCGCGACAGAGGGAAATGGTGTTCTGGGGTGTAGAGACTCGATGGTGAGGGCGGCGGCGACTTAACGGTGACGTGATGTTGGTCGTGGGTGATTTTGTGGAAGGTGGGTTGCTGCAGTTTCGAGCATGATTGTAACATCCCGGTCTTTTCAACCATTCGCATCCGCACATGTCGGACTTGAATTGCTCAAAATACCGAATTGTAAAATAAATTTGGCAAAACATAGCATAAACAGTAAATAAATAAATCACAGATCACAAACACAGAGTAGTAAATGTAGTGGAAGCAAAGAGATAGTAGTTCATGAAGCTACTATGTAAATACATCAGAGTTAAACAAGATGCAATAGAAGTTCAATACAATAATCAAATACACAGCTGAATACATCACTGGAATCAACTGAATAATTGGGATCAACTGAATAACTGGAATTGAAGTAGATAGCTGGATCTTCAAGCAAAGCTCCAACTCCGAAGGTGAGTTTCCAATGCTGTATCACTCAGTCTGACCCGAGCGTAAAGCAAAACACAAAACACTCGAGTCAGGACATACATACTTATATAATGTAAGCTAAATCAAGTGTACTGTAATAAAGAGCAAGTAACCTAAAGGATGCTTGGGATCGCCCATCCTCTAAGGATCCGTTAAACTATTTACTATGTAGTATATTGCGCTATTATAATAGTGTCTATATTAAAATAAACTTACTTTTTAATAGCGTTAAGGGGTTACCCATATAGCCCTTAACACGTAATAGTCCCAGTAGTCCGTCCAATATCATAGCCCCTCCTGATCGGGAAGCCACTAGAGGATACCACACGGGCTACGGGAGAAAACCAAACTCGTACAAGGCTCGATATGGTAGGTGACACGGCACAACTAGGCAATGCCAGGGTAGATATACCAATTACGCTTCCGGACCGATGGTAACGCGAAGCCGCAGCAACCGCCCACCTCGAACAACACTCCCAAATCAAAGGTGCGCACCAAAACAATCACAAGAGTAATAGAATGGCATACGAAGAAGTGCGTTCGATCAGAGGAGCTACCTCATTAATCCGTCAATCGCTCCTGTTTTAGCCACCTTAAGCCAACTCACGGGAGTCGGGTCCACGTATATACCTTTCAAGAAACCGTCACCACCAACCTACTTCATTCTGGAATCTCCACCGCGTACACGGTTAGTCAAAGTGGTTTTCGGTATCGACAGAGAGTATGCCCATATCCGATCCCGGTCTCTTTGCCAACCAAACGTTATTATAACCCGTGGTTATAGTTTGAAAAATGGTATTTATATTTTTCAAATCAATATATATTTCAAATACCTTTAATTTCAAATCCTTGATTTAAAACATTTCCTTTGAAGAGATACCATTTCAATTTATTCAATTAAATTTGGAATTTATTGCTTTTATCAAAAGAATAGAAATCAATTTTCTTCTTTTAAATCTTTCCAAACTCAATTTCTTACTTTATTAGCAATTTCATATTTAAATTCCAAATCTTAACGTATTCCCAAAATAGAGATGAAATTTTAAATAAATCAATTTTAAATCAATTTCACTTCTACAGCATCTAGGAAATGCTATCCAAAGTATGGGTTTAAAATAGTCAAGTTTCAAAAGACAGCAATTAAATGCTGTAGTAGACTTTTAGCTAAACATCAAATTTCAAATATAACTTATTATTTATTATTTCTGTATTTAAATCTTTACCTTTCCAAAATATAGAATTTCTAAACAAGTTATATTCCAAAATTTTAACTCAACATTTATTTATTTAACCCCTTTTAAATCATTGTAAGTCTCATAAAAATCCTTTATATAATTTAAATTAGAATATCATCAAATTTCTAAATTTAAATAATTTAAAATAATTTCAGAAAATAATATATAAACCACGGGCCTGTATAAGATTTTCTAGCCTAGGTCAAGTGAAACGGATTTATATCATTTCAATCCGATATTTACACAACCCCGGGTTTTATCATTTCGAACCCGCAATCCCAAGACAATTTACAGCAGTTAACAGAACAAGTGAACAATAATAATTAATTAGGCCTATCATTTCAGCCCATACCATCTATAATAACAGGGAACTTGCAATGGTGATTTAAGCAGTAAATAAACAATAACATAACTGCAGAAATAATATAACAGATAATACTGATGAGGTGTCAATTTAAATGGGGTCCATCATTCTATATTACATTACAGACAGATAATAGTGAAATACAATTTTACACATACACTTGCAATAATTTACCAAAATATAAATACGTATGTCTGGTGAGAAATACTCACCTGAATTTTTGCAGAAAATTTTAAATTTCAAAAATGACAGTTCACCGGTACAGACCGACAGAGGGTAATGATAAAGATTCTCGGACGTCGCCTAGATTCAAATCTAGAAAAATTCAAATATCGAAACGCGACTTAAGAATTTATGGTCAAGGAAAAATTTAGAATAGAACAAGAATATGTTTGCTTTGCTCGACCACTTCACCGTGTAACGTGACCAAAACATACCCAAAACTGTGAACCGTGCTAACCCAAAATTTTACGACCAAAATTTTTCCCAAACAACTACGGCAAAAGTTGAACACGAATACACGTGCACCAAATTTTGTGCAGCCTTCCCTTCCCATCTTTTCAGTTTTCTTTTTCTTTTTTTTTTTTTTTATTTTTTTTGTCCACTACTAACTAAATCAAATCCTGGAAAATCTTAAACAAATCAACCAAAGTCCTTCCCATACATTAAATATCATATCCAGGTTCTTGGCTAAAACTCACTAGCCTACAACTACAAAATGCATGCAAAAACTCAACCTATATCTACACTCATCTTTATATCAGTGTTACTTCACCCCACATCCCTCAACATGAAAAAGGCCTACTGATCACTATATGCAGTTCGAAAATCAACAGGTTCAATACAAGGCTATTTCTTATATTGTCACTGAATCTAAACTTCCTAAATGCAACTTATCACTATTGTATAAAATTTCAACCATTCCTCATAACACTCAGTTTCTCCCACCAATCTACTGCTTCACCCTCTGATATGCACAAGACTAGCCTATATCTCAGCATAGGGATGAATGTACAGACATCTTATGCATGGCATAACAATGGAAATGGCCGAGCAAGGCACAGGTAGGACAAAATTTCGAGAAAGAGAAAGGGAGAAAAATATTTGAACCGAAAGAAAAGAACAATACTATAACTATTTACCTGATAGATTCACGAGAAGGAGCAGAGAATTGGATCGATGCAGAGAACAAATGGGTAGAGGGGAATGAGTTTATAGGCAGATGAGAAAAATAACGTGTCAGTTTCTATTGATATAAATGCTATTGATATGGACGAGAATTCTTCCCATCAGTTACAAAAGAATATTGCAAGCATTGATCTTCTGGCATGATTAATGCAAGGCAGGCATAAAGAGAAGGCCGAGAGGATTTAATTTTTTTTTTTGAAAACTTGTTGATGTTTATAAACTAGATTTTATTTCCTGCGTGAGTTACGTACTTGATTCAAGGATTTGAATTGATATATAACTGATGAGAACAGAGGCTAAAGGAAGAGAAATGGTGTGCACGGTTTCAAGCTTTAATTGCATGCATTTAAGTAAAAAGGAAATCATCAGAGAGAATAAGGTTTTTTTTTTTAACGTTACCCTATAATTAAGTTTGTGTGATGAAGGCAGGGTTAATACACACGTTCTTATAAATTAAAACTTGCGTGATTATAGGTTGATAATTGATGAGATAGAGGCAGAGGAAAATGCACGTTTCCAGGCTTAGAAGTGTATGCACACATTTGCAAAGAAAATAAATGTCAGAGAGAAAATCGAACGTTACCCTATAATTAAGGTTTGTGTGATGAAGGCAGGGTTAATACACACGTTCTTATAAATTAAAACTTGCGTGATTATAGGTTGATAATTGATGAGATAGAGGCAGAGGAAAATGCACGTTTCCAGGCTTAGAAGTGTATGCACACATTTGCAAAGAAAATAAATGTCAGAGAGATAATCGAACGTTACCCTATAATTAAGGTTTGCGTGATTTAAGTACTTGATTCCAGTATTTACATTAAATTCTTGTATAGCTGATGAGAACAGAGGCAGAGGAAAGGAATTGATGTGCATGTTGATTTCTTTAAAGTGGCAGTTAGGTTTCACACGTCTAGCTTAAACTTTGTACGTTACTACTTGTTGAATTTATTTCAGTTTTATGTATTTTGATTTGATTTTTTTTTTTAGTTTGATATCAAAATGAAAAGGCAAATTTATGTAGGCAGTTGAAATGGAAACGTATACAATATGTGTAAAGTCAAATTGTCAGTTAAAACAAGGTAACATTTGCTTTTTAAAACACTGACTGATATTTTCTTCAAAAATATATGAAAATATGATTTTTACACTACGTTAAACAGCCGCAAACTAAAACATCAAAAAAATTTGTGTGAAAATATCGTTCTGAAAACACGCGTTTTATTACGTCACTTATACCCTATAATTGACGCGTCTTTCAAACGCGAAATTTAACAGTTCAAAATAGCTTAAAATTTTACAGTTATTATTTAATTTTATTGGCATACAAAATTTTATAAAATATATCTCCAAATCAAATATTTAACTATATTGTTAAACCTAATCTATAAGAATATTATTTCAAATTTGAATAATTAAAATAAAATAAATTGTTAAAACTAGGGTTGTTACACAAGCTATTAAATAAAGATGTACATAAGAAATATTTAATAGATAAAATAAGATCTAGAAAAATCAATAAAGAAATAAATGTCAAGAGATAGACATAGGAAAATAATAAAGAGACTAGGCAAATAAAAGGTAAGAATTAAGGAGAGAGAAAACTTATATATAATTTATTTTTAAATGCAAATGAAAATGAGAAGTGGGAAATAAATCTTTTTATTTGAATGGCAAAAAGAAATACACAGTTATAAATGAGGTGGATGGCTACGGTAAGAAAGAAAGAGGATATAAACGAATAACTTACGTGTTAACTTTTCTTTCTAGAAATGTATGAGAGATGAGAATGATAAGCTTTGTATATGAATAGCAAGTACAATACACGGTCAAAAGAAATGAACGGCTAAAAGAAATAAAGAGTAGGCAATTAAAAAGACAAGCAATTAAGACAATATAACGCATACCCTTTTAGTTTCTTCCAAGCCATAAATAAAAGATATAAACAAGCAACAATCCAATAAATAAACATGACTGTCTAGACAAAATAAAAATAGAAAGATAAAATAAAGGTGGATATAAAATAATAATAATAATAATAATAATATATATGTAATAAAAGTAGAAAAATAGAAATTGAAATACAGGAAATAACTGCGTGTAAAACGCTGTAATTTATCTAATTTTAAAAGTATAACTCAGAATTTAACGAAACAAAAAGCAGAACAGATATCATAAATATATTCTGCTTCAAAGAAAAAGAATAAATTTAAAATTTCATTTTTTTTTTTAAATTTAAACTGAAAATTCAAATTTTGACCAAAATATAAAATTTTCAAAAATCGTTTATTTATTGCATTTGAAAAATAAATTACAAACAAATTCCAAACTTACATTACAAAATTTCTAAAAATTCACTTTTAAGTGATTTAAAAATCAAAATTTCAAATAAAATTTTAATTAAAAATATTCACAAAATTATGGGTTGTTACACTCTCCCCCACTCAAAACTTTTCGTCCCCGAAAAGGAACGAGGCATGGAAAATAGAGACAACAGATAGAATGAGATAGAATTAAGATAATATAAAAAAAGAAGATTGAATTAAATCTGGTAACATTCGTTACAGGTAAATTCCACAAGACGGAGATGATCTTCCCAAGATATTCTGTAATCAACGACATAAGCACGAATAAGATTCTTGAAAAGTTTTCCAAAACAGACTAGTAGAACTACAGATCGAACTTTAGGATATAAGATCAATTTGGAATTCAATTCCCCACTTAGGATGCAGGAGAATAGGAACAACCGAAGGATAAGAGATTGGAAAACAAAATAAGATGGAAAAAAATGAAAGTTTCAGCTTAAATTAATAATTGATTTCATCCATTTGATTTTTCCTAAGTTAATTAAATCTTATCTATTTATAATTTCATTATCTTATCACCCAATTAACAATTCAAAAATCGTGAATTTGAAATCATTTATTATACTCAAACTTTTATTCAATAAGTTTCATTTTTCATTTTCCAGATGGTTAATACATTTATTCTACTTAATATATGTCTAATCACATATATTAAGTATACTTACAGTACTTATTATGACTTACTCCAATTTATTCATAAGTTCCTTTAACATCACTTTATATTGTTTATTATTCAATTAACTTTTTATTCTATTTACCTTTGTTAATCCTTTTATAACTAAAATTTAAGTGTATAACATTTATTATAAACACTCAAATTTTATTTGGAAAAAATTCTTTTATATTGTATATTATCCAATTACATAGTCAACTTTTAAATAATTTAGGTAAGTTATAATGGAAATGCAATAGAATATTATACAAATAAAGTTTTCTAATTCAATTATTTCAACTTAAAAATTTATTCAAAATTTTTGGTTCATTTTATGATTGAAAACATTCTTTAAGGTAAATTTAAGAATTTCATTTCCGATTAACTTCAAACCCTTTAGAGGTAAATAAATATATACAATATATATCAAATCAAAATTTAAATCATATATCCATATATATATTATAAATCAAGTCATATTTTTGAAATTCAAATCAATTAAATTTTCAAAGGAAAACGGTAGCAAAGCTACATAATAGTCTCTTCACTTCGAAACTCGAAAATGAATGTCGACGATGCTGCAGTCATCACCGAAATTATTTTCCAGCGACAAGAGAAGAGCACTGATTTAAACATTAAAAATTCTTTGAAAACAATCTTTATTTGGAAAACACTTTAAATAATATATCTTTTAAAACTTTAAAACCCAAGTTTGAAACTATCGGAAATTTAATTCTAAATTTCTTGATTTAGATTCATTTTAATTTTCAAATTAATTTATAGCTATGTTTTAGAGTTCGGTTATTTATATAGGAGACAAAAGCCAATGGTTGCAAGCTATATACAAAGTCAAATATTATTTCTTAATATCCTATAAAATTCAGAAAATTACACTTATATAATTATACAAAATTTATCTTTTACTAAATTTTGAAATCAATATGGTGTCAGTTTGCTCTGTTCAAGTGTTTTGGAAATCCTATCGATAGCGTTGATCAGACGAATCGATCGGAAACCCAAATCAACATCAACAACTCAAACAACACAATAAATAAAATATTTTAAATATAGCTTTACAAAGCAATAATAGAGGTTCAAATTTAATTGACTCAAATCAAGAGAATTCTGATTCAAAGATAAGTTGGACACAAAAGATAAGATGATTAAATTGACAGAATAAGGAATGGATAAGCTTACATAAATCGCGGGCAACCTTAACCGGGTCAACCGTGACTTCAAGAATTAGATCAATGTGGAATTCTGAGGTAATTCTACATTCGATCTTAAGAAATAAAATTCGGAATAACAAGAGGTACTAGCATCTAAAGCGAGGATATATATAAGTCTCTGGTTAATCAATGCTAATTGCAAAGGAGTTTCACCTCTTTACAAGTCATCGGAATGTTGACGAGACCGCCAATTCATTAAAGATCATCCGAAGTGGAGTTATGGGATACTCCAAAATCAAAGGAAGATGAATAGTGAGGGACAAGAATGGATTTCGGAACCGCAGGGAACGTTCCAAAATTCAAAATGGATCGAGTCAGAAGGAAGAGATTCACACTCGGATGAAAGTGATTCTGTAAATAAATTTACCATATATGCTAAGTTTTGCCTAGAGCCAAAGCTCTGATACCAAATGTAACATCCCGGTCTTTTCAACCATTCGCATCCGCACATGTCGGACTTGAATTGCTCAAAATACCGAATTGTAAAATAAATTTGGCAAAACATAGCATAAACAGTAAATAAATAAATCACAGATCACAAACACAGAGTAGTAAATGTAGTGGAAGCAAAGAGATAGTAGTTCATGAAGCTACTATGTAAATACATCAGAGTTAAACAAGATGCAATAGAAGTTCAATACAATAATCAAATACACAGCTGAATACATCACTGGAATCAACTGAATAATTGGGATCAACTGAATAACTGGAATTGAAGTAGATAGCTGGATCTTCAAGCAAAGCTCCAACTCCGAAGGTGAGTTTCCAATGCTGTATCACTCAGTCTGACCCGAGCGTAAAGCAAAACACAAAACACTCGAGTCAGGACATACATACTTATATAATGTAAGCTAAATCAAGTGTACTGTAATAAAGAGCAAGTAACCTAAAGGATGCTTGGGATCGCCCATCCTCTAAGGATCCGTTAAACTATTTACTATGTAGTATATTGCGCTATTATAATAGTGTCTATATTAAAATAAACTTACTTTTTAATAGCGTTAAGGGGTTACCCATATAGCCCTTAACACGTAATAGTCCCAGTAGTCCGTCCAATATCATAGCCCCTCCTGATCGGGAAGCCACTAGAGGATACCACACGGGCTACGGGAGAAAACCAAACTCGTACAAGGCTCGATATGGTAGGTGACACGGCACAACTAGGCAATGCCAGGGTAGATATACCAATTACGCTTCCGGACCGATGGTAACGCGAAGCCGCAGCAACCGCCCACCTCGAACAACACTCCCAAATCAAAGGTGCGCACCAAAACAATCACAAGAGTAATAGAATGGCATACGAAGAAGTGCGTTCGATCAGAGGAGCTACCTCATTAATCCGTCAATCGCTCCTGTTTTAGCCACCTTAAGCCAACTCACGGGAGTCGGGTCCACGTATATACCTTTCAAGAAACCGTCACCACCAACCTACTTCATTCTGGAATCTCCACCGCGTACACGGTTAGTCAAAGTGGTTTTCGGTATCGACAGAGAGTATGCCCATATCCGATCCCGGTCTCTTTGCCAACCAAACGTTATTATAACCCGTGGTTATAGTTTGAAAAATGGTATTTATATTTTTCAAATCAATATATATTTCAAATACCTTTAATTTCAAATCCTTGATTTAAAACATTTCCTTTGAAGAGATACCATTTCAATTTATTCAATTAAATTTGGAATTTATTGCTTTTATCAAAAGAATAGAAATCAATTTTCTTCTTTTAAATCTTTCCAAACTCAATTTCTTACTTTATTAGCAATTTCATATTTAAATTCCAAATCTTAACGTATTCCCAAAATAGAGATGAAATTTTAAATAAATCAATTTTAAATCAATTTCACTTCTACAGCATCTAGGAAATGCTATCCAAAGTATGGGTTTAAAATAGTCAAGTTTCAAAAGACAGCAATTAAATGCTGTAGTAGACTTTTAGCTAAACATCAAATTTCAAATATAACTTATTATTTATTATTTCTGTATTGAAATCTTTACCTTTCCAAAATATAGAATTTCTAAACAAGTTATATTCCAAAATTTTAACTCAACATTTATTTATTTAACCCCTTTTAAATCATTGTAAGTCTCATAAAAATCCTTTATATAATTTAAATTAGAATATCATCAAATTTCTAAATTTAAATAATTTAAAATAATTTCAGAAAATAATATATAAACCACGGGCCTGTATAAGATTTTCTAGCCTAGGTCAAGTGAAACGGATTTATATCATTTCAATCCGATATTTACACAACCCCGGGTTTTATCATTTCGAACCCGCAATCCCAAGACAATTTACAGCAGTTAACAGAACAAGTGAACAATAATAATTAATTAGGCCTATCATTTCAGCCCATACCATCTATAATAACAGGGAACTTGCAATGGTGATTTAAGCAGTAAATAAACAATAACATAACTGCAGAAATAATATAACAGATAATACTGATGAGGTGTCAATTTAAATGGGGTCCATCATTCTATATTACATTACAGACAGATAATAGTGAAATACAATTTTACACATACACTTGCAATAATTTACCAAAATATAAATACGTATGTCTGGTGAGAAATACTCACCTGAATTTTTGCAGAAAATTTTAAATTTCAAAAATGACAGTTCACCGGTACAGACCGACAGAGGGTAATGATAAAGATTCTCGGACGTCGCCTAGATTCAAATCTAGAAAAATTCAAATATCGAAACGCGACTTAAGAATTTATGGTCAAGGAAAAATTTAGAATAGAACAAGAATATGTTTGCTTTGCTCGACCACTTCACCGTGTAACGTGACCAAAACATACCCAAAACTGTGAACCGTGCTAACCCAAAATTTTACGACCAAAATTTTTCCCAAACAACTACGGCAAAAGTTGAACACGAATACACGTGCACCAAATTTTGTGCAGCCTTCCCTTCCCATCTTTTCAGTTTTCTTTTTCTTTTTATTTTTTTTTTATTTTTTTTGTCCACTACTAACTAAATCAAATCCTGGAAAATCTTAAACAAATCAACCAAAGTCCTTCCCATACATTAAATATCATATCCAGGTTCTTGGCTAAAACTCACTAGCCTACAACTACAAAATGCATGCAAAAACTCAACCTATATCTACACTCATCTTTATATCAGTGTTACTTCACCCCACATCCCTCAACATGAAAAAGGCCTACTGATCACTATATGCAGTTCGAAAATCAACAGGTTCAATACAAGGCTATTTCTTATATTGTCACTGAATCTAAACTTCCTAAATGCAACTTATCACTATTGTATAAAATTTCAACCATTCCTCATAACACTCAGTTTCTCCCACCAATCTACTGCTTCACCCTCTGATATGCACAAGACTAGCCTATATCTCAGCATAGGGATGAATGTACAGGCATCTTATGCATGGCATAACAATGGAAATGGCCGAGCAAGGCACAGGTAGGACAAAATTTCGAGAAAGAGAAAGGGAGAAAAATATCTGAACCGAAAGAAAAGAACAATACTATAACTATTTACCTGATAGATTCACGAGAAGGAGCAGAGAATTGGATCGATGCAGAGAACAAATGGGTAGAGGGGAATGAGTTTATAGGCAGATGAGAAAAATAACGTGTCAGTTTCTATTGATATAAATGCTATTGATATGGACGAGAATTCTTCCCATCAGTTACAAAAGAATATTGCAAGCATTGATCTTCTGGCATGATTAATGCAAGGCAGGCATAAAGAGAAGGCCGAGAGGATTTAAATTTTTTTTTTGAAAACTTGTTGATGTTTATAAACTAGATTTTATTTCCTGCGTGAGTTACGTACTTGATTCAAGGATTTGAATTGATATATAACTGATGAGAACAGAGGCTAAAGGAAGAGAAATGGTGTGCACGGTTTCAAGCTTTAATTGCATGCATTTAAGTAAAAAGGAAATCATCAGAGAGAATAAGGTTTTTTTTTTTAACGTTACCCTATAATTAAGTTTGTGTGATGAAGGCAGGGTTAATACACACGTTCTTATAAATTAAAACTTGCGTGATTATAGGTTGATAATTGATGAGATAGAGGCAGAGGAAAATGCACGTTTCCAGGCTTAGAAGTGTATGCACACATTTGCAAAGAAAATAAATGTCAGAGAGAAAATCGAACGTTACCCTATAATTAAGGTTTGTGTGATGAAGGCAGGGTTAATACACACGTTCTTATAAATTAAAACTTGCGTGATTATAGGTTGATAATTGATGAGATAGAGGCAGAGGAAAATGCACGTTTCCAGGCTTAGAAGTGTATGCACACATTTGCAAAGAAAATAAATGTCAGAGAGAAAATCGAACGTTACCCTATAATTAAGGTTTGCGTGATTTAAGTACTTGATTCCAGTATTTACATTAAATTCTTGTATAGCTGATGAGAACAGAGGCAGAGGAAAGGAATTGATGTGCATGTTGATTTCTTTAAAGTGGCAGTTAGGTTTCACACGTCTAGCTTAAACTTTGTACGTTACTACTTGTTGAATTTATTTCAGTTTTATGTATTTTGATTTGATTTTTTTTTTTAGTTTGATATCAAAATGAAAAGGCAAATTTATGTAGGCAGTTGAAATGGAAACGTATACAATATGTGTGAAGTCAAATTGTCAGTTAAAACAAGGTAACATTTGCTTTTTAAAACACTGACTGATATTTTCTTCAAAAATATATGAAAATATGATTTTTACACTACGTTAAACAGCCGCAAACTAAAACATCAAAAAAAATTGTGTGAAAATATCGTTCTGAAAACACGCGTTTTATTACGTCACTTATACCCTATAATTGACGCGTCTTTCAAACGCGAAATTTAACAGTTCAAAATAGCTTAAAATTTTACAGTTATTATTTAATTTTATTGGCATACAAAATTTTATAAAATATATCTCCAAATCAAATATTTAACTATATTGTTAAACCTAATCTATAAGAATATTATTTCAAATTTGAATAATTAAAATAAAATAAATTGTTAAAACTAGGGTTGTTACACAAGCTATTAAATAAAGATGTACATAAGAAATATTTAATAGATAAAATAAGATCTAGAAAAATCAATAAAGAAATAAATGTCAAGAGATAGACATAGGAAAATAATAAAGAGACTAGGCAAATAAAAGGTAAGAATTAAGGAGAGAGAAAACTTATATATAATTTATTTTTAAATGCAAATGAAAATGAGAAGTGGGAAATAAATCTTTTTATTTGAATGGCAAAAAGAAATACACAGTTATAAATGAGGTGGATGGCTACGGTAAGAAAGAAGGAGGATATAAACGAATAACTTGATGTGTTAACTTTTCTTTCTAGAAATGTATGAGAGATGAGAATGATAAGCTTTGTATATGAATAGCAAGTACAATACACGGTCAAAAGAAATGAACGGCTAAAAGAAATAAAGAGTAGGCAATTAAAAAGACAAGCAATTAAGACAATATAACGCATACCCTTTTAGTTTCTTCCAAGCCATAAATAAAAGATATAAACAAGCAACAATCCAATAAATAAACATGACTGTCTAGACAAAATAAAAATAGAAAGATAAAATAATAATAATAATAATAATAATAATATATATGTAATAAAAGTAGAAAAATAGAAATTGAAATACAGGAAATAACTGCGTGTAAAACGCTGTAATTTATCTAATTTTAAAAGTATAACTCAGAATTTAACGAAACAAAACGCAGAACAGATATCATAAATATATTCTGCTTCAAAGAAAAAGAATAAATTTAAAATTTCATTTTTTTTTTAAAATTTAAACTGAAAATTCAAATTTTGACCAAAATATAAAATTTTCAAAAATCGTTTATTTATTGCATTTGAAAAATAAATTACAAACAAATTCCAAACTTACATTACAAAATTTCTAAAAATTCACTTTTAAGTGATTTAAAAATCAAAATTTCAAATAAAATTTTAATTAAAAATATTCACAAAATTATGGGTTGTTACAATGATGGGTCATTTTTCGATTCGATGTTGCTGTGATGGATCTGGGTATGGGATCGTGCTCGCGAAAGGTTTTGGGACTATGGAGGATCGTCGCGATGGGCGATGGAGGTCGGCGGCAGGGGTGCATATGCACCGTGTCTCGTGCACAGTTAGGGTTGGGGAAAAGGATTTGGGGAAGATGATGGAGTTCGAGTTTTGGCCCGTGAAGATGCTGGGTGGGACACGAAGTCGTGTTGAGTTGGGTTGCTTCGAGTCTTGCTCGAGTTCTTTTGTGGTTTTACTCGGGTTTGACCCGAGACTTTCGGCAATGATAGTTTAATGCTCTAGTTTTTTATAAAAAAAAATATAAGTTGCAAACTGAATATGCTATTCTTAGTAAATAAATCAAATTTAGCTTTATAAAAGAAAAAGAATTTTCAAGTTAAAAACTTGTTTCTTAGAAGAAAGGTTAATCAATCTTTCTAAATGTAAATTGAATTTATATTTTAAATATAAAAATATTTTAAGATGTTTGATCTTAAAAATAATTATCTTAATTATGCTTTAAAAAAAATTCAATTTAAAAAGAGAATTTGAATTTTAGATTTAAGTTAAAATTGTGAAGTAATGTTAAAACTAAGTTCAATCTATATTGTAAATAAATAGGTTTGAAATTAGATAATTTAAAATGTTTAAATTTGGGAAATTTGTTCTAAATACTTTATTTCCAAGAATAAATTATAATTAGGTAAGCCAAATTGGATAAATTTGTCTTTAGGGTTAATAAAATTCGATTATTTCAAATAATTTATTTTTGAAGATGAATATGGTTAATTTATTATTTATATGAACTTAAGAGTACTTAATTTAAATATGATTTGTTAATAAACAAAGTTTAATTAAGAATAATGTTTTCATAATTAATTAAAGATCTTCTTTAATATTAGAAGTTAACTAGTTAATTGTTTAATTAATTTTAGATAATTAGTTAATTATTTATTTAAATTTATATAATCACTTATTTATGAATTAATTAAGTATAATTACTTAATAAAGCAATTAACGGTTAATTGTGAATGTGATTAAGGCAGTTAATTACTTATGGAAGTAATTAATGGTAATTACTTATGGAGTAAGTAGTTGAAGTGATTATTGGTTAATCACTTAATTAAAGAATTCATCAATATAATTGTTTTAAAGATAATTAATTATGAAGTACTTAATTAAAGGGTCAAGGATTATTTACTAATGGAATTAATTATTTAAAAAGGTAATTAAGATTCATTTATGAAAGTAATTAGAGATAATTACTTATTTAAGTAATTAAGAGCTAATTACTTAATTTATTTTAGTTAAGTAATTAATGTAATTAATTAATGAATGTGATTAATTTAAAATTAATTACTAAGGGTAATTAATTAAAATAGCAATTAATTGATAAAGTAATTAAAGATTAATTGTTAATTTAAATTGATTAGTGAAGTGATTAAAGATTAATTAATTGAATTAATTAATCAAGGATTAATATAATTAAGTTAGAAATTAATTAATTAAGAAGCTAATTAATTAAAATAAGTAATTACAAATTGTTAATTACTAATTATGATTAATGAATTAATTAATTATAAGTTAATTATTTAAAGTATTATCAATCAATAAGGATCATTAATTAACATAATTAATGATGTTAATCAAGGTTGATTAATAAAATGACTAATTTAAATATGATTAATTAATTGTAATTAATTAAGAATTAATGTAATTAGTTATAGTTAATTAATTAATTAATGATCATTACTTATTGTAATTAATGATAGTAATTAAAGGTTAATTACTGAATATGGATAGGATAATTACTTGAATGTAATTAAATATAATTAATCAAGGAAGATTAATTAGTGAAAATCATTAGAGATGATTAATTTATATGGAATAATAATTAATGAAGAAGGATTTTAGTAATCCAATTAATTACGAGATAATCAATTCTGTTTTGGATGTTTGATTATTATGGGTTGATTGATTAATATTGGTCAATTAATTGATATTGGATGATCAATATTTGGAGATTGATGGTTGTTTGATAGTGGATGTTTGATATTGGTTTGATGCTGGATGATTTGGATATATCTGTTATGTGATATGCTGCTTTGTGAAGATGAATACTGACATGAATTATCTCTTGTAATAATATGATTCATCTATCTGTTTATTTCATCTTAAATATGAGTTTAAACTGTTTAAACCCTTAAGTATAACTTGGACATTAAAATGGCGTTTGTTTTCGGTGAGACCGGGATCGGATTTCCATATTTAGGATCCGAAAACCACATCGATTCCAATTAAACGTTAGGTCGTGTATCCAAGTAGAGCAAGTGAAGACTCGAGGTGTAAGGGCTATACGTCAGTATAACTCTGTGGGTGATTCTGTAATGAGTTTGATGGAATAGTGCTTATAGATTCGAGATGGTGAATCAGAGTGCAAGGGCTATGGTCGTTGACTCTGAGGGTGATTCCAATAATGAGTGCAACGAGATAGTGCCTTCGGTTTCGTTCGAACCCGGAACGAACTTGTATGGATTGAATGCCTTCAGAACATCGTCAGGTGGACGATGAGCATTCTAGGATAGATGTGTTCTATAAAGGTAATCGTAACCTCAAGCCTCATCAACCAGGAATGGCTAAAACAGGGAAGGTGAAGCAAGGCTTCGTGGGTAGATCCCACTTAATAGTGAGATTTACCCTTGTCTAGAGGTCCCTTTCTATTTCGGCTTAGTTGTGGTTGGTCGTGCCAACTACGGGGTGATCTTGTTCGGGACTGTCCAGTAAGGGATGGTTCCGGCCTTGTGTTGTAGGGGAATTAGGGTGGCTCCTCGGTACGTTGATCTATGCCACGTACTGTGACGGGCGGTACCCCAGTAGCCCTGCCATTGATGGAAACCCATTCTTTTTACGAGACCCTACGGTTTTGATTGTATTACCCACTTTTGTGGCTAGTAGCTGGAATTTAATCATGTAACAATTTCGGCTATTTCTTATTTACTTGAAAACCCTAGACACTATTATAATATCACTGGATTTCCTATTAAATGTTTTGGTTAGCGTAATGTAAAAACTTTTCCATGTTTATGTGTGGGAAGTCTTTCGTGATACCCTTTTCTTTTCAAAGGTTTTCTAAAGTTAAGCAACTTTAACCCGTTTACTCACACCAGACCCCTGTCTGACCCAAGTGTTTATTTTCTGTTTTATTAAACTCTTGGGTACTCATATTATGTATGAGTAGTCAAGTGATTCAGGTTTTCTTGACAAATTCTGGAGGAGTTATGGAGCAGGAGGCTTCGAAGTGTAGATAAATATTATGATTCCGCTGTGTATGTTGTGTCTGTATCTTGTATACTTGAGTTGTATAGTTAGACAGAAGTTTATAACTGTCTAATCTCTGTTGTTTAAGTTGTGTACTCTGATGTAATAAGATACTATGTAATATTTTATGTTAATTATTATATTTTATTCGTTCCGCTGTGAGTTTCTTTGATGTTATTGTTTTCTTTTTTCTCTTTCTTTTCTTCTTCTATCCCTTTCTTTCTTTAAGATGATGCGATTTTCTGGGAGTAGAAAGTCGGGTCGTCTCATGTGGTATCAGAGCATTAGGCTGAGTGAATACCTAGGCTCTGAAGTGTGTCTTTTTTTTAAGGACCATTAGGCTGAGTGAATACCTAGGCTCTGAAATGTGTCTTTTCTTTAAGGAGCATTAGGTTGAGTGAATACCTAGGCTTTGTAGTAGTGTCTTTCTTGAGAGAGCGTACTTGTAATTTTTATATATATCTATATATATATATATCTGCCTAAACTTGTTGGGTTATCTGTTCGGGTTTTCCAACATAAGTTTTAGAGGTGGATAGATGGAGTAGTGGGTTGTGTGTATAACACGACTACCACTAATGGAAAAGGTCCATATGTTGAGGTTGGAAGTATTTGTCGAGACTGTAGACCTAATACCGTCTCGAGTAAGATTTGTAGTTTGAAGTGAGGATTTCTTTGATATCCGAAGGAAATCTTTTGAAGATTCGGAGTTTATCTTTGAAGTGTAAGTTTGGATTCCGCTCGGGTAAGCGAATTTTTCTTGTGTTTGGATTTGTTGGAAGTGCAGGAGTAAGTGATGGTATCTTGATAACTGCGTGATGAGATGCAGTATCCTTGGATATTTTCCGAAGGTGTTTTCTCTAGAAGCAGTTTTAGTAGTGGTTGAGGAGCAATCTTTGCCTGTTGTAGGGAAGACTCGTCTGTGTAGAAGTTGTCTGGATCTTCAGCATGAAGGATGGCTGTTTTGGAATATGAGACTAAGGTCTATAAGTTATTTGCTTTGACATGGTCTCATTTGTTATTCCCTAAGGAAAGTGAGATATGGATGCTTGGCTTGGATTTGGAGCCCGAATTTCTTTTGGAATGTCTTCCATCTCGGAGGTCCGTTGTGTGGTTTGTTGATGAGAGGCCTTTGGATTTAAAGTCTTTGGTTAGCTGTGGTAGCAGTGCAACTCGAAGTGTTCGATGTGCTGTCAAGGAGATCTTTTAGCTTTGCAGTGTCATCGAGGTAGAGTTTGGAAGCAGCAATGTTGGTTGTTTCTCTGGTGGTTTAGAAATCTTTGTGGTTCTCTTTCAGTAGTCGGGGCTGAAGGTGGTGATGTTTTCTTGAAAGATTAACCTGGTTTGGAAAAGTTTAAGGCTATTATAATTGGTAAAGAGAGGACAGTTTCTTTGGAATCCGAATTAGGTTGAATCGCAAAAGTGACTTGCGATTAGTTTGGATTTTTCTTGAGCAATCGTTTGTTGAGACTCGAGGTTCTCATATGGATTGGAGTTGCTGGAGTAATCCGAAGTTGTCTGCATCTGGAGTGGAGTTCCATATTGTTTTGGTTCCAGAAGCAATTTTGGTAGTTAGCCTGGTTGTAGAGTGACTATTGAGGAAGAGTTAGTATAGCAGCTCAGAATTATTTTTTTAGAATTGGAATTGGACTGATTTAGCTCTTAAATAGGATTCTGTTTTAGGGTTGTGTGACCAAGTCTGATGTGTCACTCAGATTTTTATGGATTTGATGAACAAAGTTTTTCCGGATATAGTGGATAAGTTTGTATTCGTGTTCATCCACAGATATTCTTATCTATTTCAGAATCAAAGTTGTGCAGCGGAAGCAAGGTAGCAGCTGTGCAAGGATTGAAACAAGTTCAGTTTGCTATTGCTTGGGTAGTAGAGTTTGTGTTCTGGATTTCGACGGATTTCGGAAGACTTTTCTATTGGATAGGATCCAGAATCTGGTTTGTTTGGTCTAGTTGTTTCTAAAAGTATCAGCATAGGTTGAGCGGATCAGGAAGAAGTTGGGCAGTCTTGGATTGTCTGTTTGGTTATACAGATATGAGATAAGGAGTTTGGTATTTGAAGTTGGAGACTTCATTGTTGTTAAAAATTCTCTGGTTAAGAGAACAGATATTGGATAAGATTGGTTGGTTAGTGTTGTGGCATTTGAGATTTTCTTATCTGTGTTTTTGATAAGATAAGATTGAATTGCCAGTTTGGATAGTTGGAATTCATTTTGTAACACGTGTCTCTGAGGGAGTACGTGTATGATTCATCATTAGTTATTGAATCTGTAGTTCCGTTGGAGTTGGATTTAGAAGTTGAGCTGGATTTGAGAGTAATCTGATGTTCTGTTCAGATTGAAGGATCTAGAGATGAGTGGAGCTCTGGATTTTGGTTGTGTAGTTAGTTTGTTGGCTTTTGAAGAGCGAGTCACCCGGTGATTCATACTTGGGAAACTCGAGATAGTATTAGAGATTTATTCTGATTTGTGTCAGAATAATTAGTTAAGTTTGTTGGTTTATTTGATTGCTATGGATGTTAGTAACTGGTTGTTAAGTATGCTTTGCTATTTGAAATTAAAATCTGTACTGGGTTATTAAACTACCTTTGCTTTTAAATTTCGGGGACGAAATTCTTTTAAGGGGGGAGGATTGTAACGACCTGGAATTTTGAGCAATACAAATTTAATAACCTGTATAACTAATTAAATTGGTTTGATAATTTTCTTTATAATTTTAATTTAAACTGATAAATTTATTCTTTTATGGGTAATAAATATTTAATCTGATAATTGTAATTTATATCTTTCTGACAATTTAAATTTGATAAGAATTGTTTTTCAAAGCTAATCAGATTTTATTCTGTTTATAATATATACATTTGATATATATTGTGAATAGGATATCTTCTGTTTTAATTAAAGATCAATTTTCAAATTGTAACATATATGTATGTATATGTTATAGTTTGATATTGTTTTGAAATTTAATTTTTATCCATTAATAATTTATTTATGAATGAACATTGTAACTTAAGGCTTTGTTTAGAAATTTTATTTTCAAAAGTTAATTTAGTTTAATTTATTTGTTTTCAAATATAAGATGGATATTTATTTTAAATATGATAGTTTATAAAGGAAATTTATCGATGTTTTATTTTTGTTTTCTTTAAAATGTTCAAATTAAATTGGTTATAAATGAATATGTATAATGTTTAGGTATAATGTTTAGGTTTTAAATACATATATAGGAATTATTTGCATTTTTATTAGTTTAGAATATTTTCTTTAAAAAGGTAAGCTTATATTTATCTATAAAGTAAATCAACATGTGCGTTTTTATTTACATTTAAACAAAGTAAAATTTATCAAAAAGAGGCTTTAAAACATGTGTAACCATATAAACATATATAAGCACTTATTAATTAAGAGAATGAAGCAAGTTAGCTTTCTATTGACATTTAAATTAAATAAAAACCTAATTAAAGATACTTAAAACATGTGTTCTTATCTTAATTCACTTATGTAAAACATGTAAGGGATTTAGGCAATATGGAGGACAAATGTAACTTTAAAATAACAAGTGTCTTCTTTTTAAAAATTCACTTTCTTTAATTTTTATTAAATCAAAAATTAAGTTTATTAAACATATTTTCATCCATTATTTCTCAGCTGATAAAAGATAATGTTAAGTTGAAACTAAAAAGCAAAATTTAAATTCCACAAAGCAAATCAAAAACCTGAAACTGCAAATTCAACCTGTTATTCAAATGAAGAAAAATCTGCAACCTGCAATTCAATACAATCTACAACCAAAATGGAGTTATCTGCAAGTTCAACATTCGTGTTCATCAATTAAAGCATGCATGCAAAGTTTTTCTTCAGCAATCAAAGTCATTTCCCAGATTTAAAGTTATTCAAACCTGGGTAAAGAAAACCTGCTCTGCATATTCTAGAAAGGTGAGTAAATGTATTTTTAAAAACAGTTTAACCTAATGCATGTGTTAATCTTTGAATTGATATTAGTAATTCATGAAAATCACTCAATATTATGTTATTGAATTAAATAGAGAAGTTTATATATAGGAGTAAAAACCTGTGTATGTATGTAAACACCCTGTTTCTATTCAGACCAGGATCTGTTTCAAAATTTTAAAACTCCCAATAACATCATCAATTGTCTTTGATGATTATATGAATGTTGTATGTTAATGTTTGATAGAAATTTTAAAAACAGTTTCTAAATTTTTTGTTGTTGTTTAAAATGTACAAATAATTTTTAGAATTGGAAAACACAGTAAAACTAAGGTTTTTGTTAAAACCAACCGTTTTAAATTTTAAATTGAATTACGTGCATGTAATCTGGATGTAAAATCATGAATTTAGATATGAAGTATGTAATTTATAGTTTAGTAATTCATTCGAAATTTGGGTTTGAATGTATTAGGAGTTTTTGTGAACTGTAGTTGATTTACTTGATAAATTAAGTTGATAATTGGATTGAAGCTTGTGTGAATGTTATAGATTGAGAGAAAATTACAATTGGAATTTTCTATTGTGTGATTTTTTTAGAATTAAGAAAACTAGGGTTTTGCAGTGAGTTTTGTTTGCATCATGGATAATGGATCGAGTACGTTCGCGACTGTGGGAAATGGTGTTCTGGGGTATAGCGACTCGATGGTAAGGGCGGCGGTGGCTTAACGGTGACGTGATGTTGGTCGTGGGTGATTTTGTGGAAGGTGGGTTGCTGCAGTTTCGAGCATGATGGGTCATTTTTCGATTCGATGTTGCTAAGATGGATCTGGGTATGGGATCGTTCTCGCGAAAGGTTTTGGGACTATGGAGGATCGTCGCGATGGACGATGGAGGTCGGCGGCAGGGGTGCATATGCACCGTGTCTCGTGCACAGTTGGGGTTGGGGAAAAGGATTTGGGGAAGATGATGGAGTTCGAGTTTTGGCCCGTGAAGATGTTGGGTAGGACTCGAAGTCGTGTTGAGTTGGTTTGCTTCGAGTCTTGCTCGAGTTCTTTTGTGGTTTTCTCGGGTTTGACCCGAGACTTTCGGCAATGATAGTTTAATGCTCTAGTTTTTTATAAAGAAAAATATAAGTTGCAAACTGAATATGCTATTCTTAGTAAATAAATCAAATTTAGCTTTATAAAAGAAAAAGAATTTTCAAGTTAAAAACTTGTTTCTTAGAAGAAAGGTTAATCAATCTTTCTAAATGTAAATTGAATTGATATTTTAAATATAAAAATATTTTAAGATGTTTGATCTTAAAAATAATTATCTTAATTATGTTTTAAAAAAAAATTCAATTTAAAAGGAGAATTTGAATTTAAGATTTAAGTTAAAATTGTGAAGTAATGTTAAAACTAAGTTCAATCTATATTGTAAATAAATAGGTTTGAAATTAGATAATTTAAAATGTTTAAGTTTGGGAAATTTGTTCTAAATACTTTATTTCCAAAAATAAATTATAATTATGTAAACCAAATTGGATAAATTTGTCTTTAGGGTTAATAAAATTCGATTATTTCAAATAATTTATTTTTGAAGATGTATATGGTTAATTTATTATTTATATGAACTTAAGAGTACTTAATTTAAATATGATTTGTTAATAAATAAAGTTTAATTAAGAGTAATGTTTTCATAATTAATTAACAATCTTCTTTAATATTAGAAGTTAATTAGTTAATTGTTTAATTAATTTTAGATAATTAGTTAATTATTTATTTAAATTTATATAATCACTTGATTATGAATTAATTAAGTATAATTACTTAATAAAGCAATTAATGGTTAATTGTGAATGTAATTAAGGCAGTTAATTACTTATGGAAGTAATTAATGGTAATTACTTATGGAGTAAGTAGTTGAAGTGATTATTGGTTAATCACTTAATTAAAGAATTGATCAATATAATTGTTTTAAAGATAATTAATTATGAAGTAATTAATTAAAGGGTCAAGGATTATTTACTAATGGAATTAATTATTTAAGAAGGTAATTAAGATTCATTTATGAAAGTAATTAGAGATAATTACATATGTAAGCAATTAAGAGCTACTTACTTAATTTATTTTAGTTAATTAAATAATGTAATTAATTAATTAATGAATGTGATTAATTTAAAATTAATTACTAAGGGTAATTAATTAAAATAGCAATTAATTAATAAAGTAATTAAAGATTAATTGTTAATTTAAATTGATTAACGAAGTAATTAAAGATTAATTAATTGAATTAATTAATCAAGGATTAATATAACTAAATTAGAAATTAATTAATTAAGAAGTTAATTAATTAAAATAAGTAATTACAAATTGTTAATTACTAATGATTAATGAATTAATTAGTTATAAGTTAATTATTTAAAGTATTATCAATCAATAAGGATCATTAATTAATATAATTAATGATGTTAATCAAGGTTGATTAATAAAATGACTAATTTAAATATGATTAATTAATTGTAATTAATTAAGAATTAATGTAATTAATTATAGTTAATTAATTAACTAATGATCATTAATTATTGTAATTAATGATAGTAATTAAAGGTTAATTACTGAATATGGACAGGATAATTACTTGAATGTTATTAAATATAATTAATCAAGGAAGATTAATTAGTGAAAATCATTAGAGATGATTAATTTATTTGGACTAATAATTAATGAAGAAGGATTTTAGTAATCCAATTAATTACGAGATAATCAATTCTGTTTTGGATGTTTAATTATTATGGGTTGATTGATTAATATTGGTTGACTAATTGATATTGGATGATCAATATTTAGAGATTGATGATTGGTTGATACTGGATGTTTGATATTGGTTTGATGCTGGATGATTTGGATATATCTGTTATGTGATATGCTGCTTTGCGAAGATGAATATTGATATGAATTATCTCTTGTAATAATATGATTCATCTATCTGTTTATTTCATCCTGAATATGAGTTTAAACTGTTTAAAACCTTAAGTATAACTTGGACATTAAAATGGCGTTTGGTTTCGGTGAGACCGGGATCGGATTTCCATACTTGGGATCCAAAAACCACATCGATTCCAATTAAACGTTAGGTCGTGTATCCAAGTAGAGCAAGTGAAGACTCGAGGTGTAAGGGCTATACGTCAGTATAACTCTGTGGGTGATTCCGTAATGAGTTTGACGAAATAGTGCTTATAGATTCGAGATGGTGAATCAGAGTGCAAGGGCTATGGTCGTTGACTCTGAGGGTGATTCCAATAATGAGTGCAACGAGATAGTGCCTTCGGTTTCGTTCGAACCCGGAACGAACTTGTATGGATTGAATGCTTTCAGAACATCGTCAGGTGGACGATGAGCATTCTAAGATAGATGTGTTCTATAAAGGTAATCGTAACCTCAAGCCTCATCAACCGGGAATGGCTAAAACAGGGGAGGTGCAGCAAGGCTTCGTGGGTAGCTCCCACTTGAGAGTGAGATTTACCCCTGTCTAGAGGTCCCTTCTATTTCGGCTTAGTGTGTGGTTGGTCGCGCCAACTACAGGGTGGTCTTGTTCGGGACTGTCCAGTAAGGGATGGTTCCGGCCTTGTGTTGCAGGGGAGTTAGGGTGGCTCCTCGATACGTTGATCTAGGCTATGTACTATGACGGGCGGTACCCCAGTAGCCCTGCCATTGATGGAAACCCATTCTTCCTACGAGACCCTACGGTTTTGATTGTATTACCCACTTTTGTGGCTAGTAGCTGGAATTTAATCATGTAACAATTTCGGCTATTTCTTATTTACTTGAAAACCCTAGACACTATTATAATATCACTGGATTTCCTATCAAATGTTTTGGTTAGCGTAAGGTAAAAACTTTTCCATGTTTATGTGTGGGAAGTCTTACGTGATACCCTTTTCTTTTCAATGGTTTTCTAAAGTTAAGCAACTTTAACCCGTTTACTCACACCAGACCCCTATCTGACCCGAGTGTTTATTTTCTGTTTTATTAAACTCTTGGGTGATCATATTATGTATGAGTAGTCAAGTGATTCAGGTTTTCTTGACGAATTCTGGAGGAGTTATGGAGCAGGAGGCTTCGAAGTGTAGATAAATATTATGATTCCGCTGTGTATGTTGTGTCTGCATCTTGTATACTTGAGTTGTATAGTTAGACAGAAGTTTATAACTGTCTAATCTCTGTTGTTTAATTTGTGTACTCTGATGTAATAAGATACTATGTAATATTTTATGTTAATTATTATATTTTATTCGTTCCGCTGTGAGTTTCTCTGATGTTGTTGTTTTCTTCTTTCTCTTTCTTTCTTCTTCTATCCCTTTCTTTCTTTAAGATGATGCGATTTTCTAGGAGTAGAAAGTCGGGTCGTCTCATTATTGTCAAGGACAAAATCATAGAATTTTAGCCTCAAGGACAGGCCTTTAGTATTTTTGCATGAATGACAACTTTCTTTAGGTATCAGTTTTTAGTTATTGATAGCAGTTTTTAGTTATTAGTTTGTAGTTACCGGTAGAAATATTTAGGTATCAGTTTTTTGTTCGGTAGCAGTTTTGGAAGAATTTTTGTCCTTATGAATAATTTTGAAGTAATGTTTGTCCTTATGATTAATTTTTAGGAGAATGTTTGTTCTTGTGGTTAAAAATTGAGATCATGTCCTTAAGGTTAAAAAATATACAAATTTTTGTGCTTTAAATTAATTCCCTCTATTGAACGTTGCCTTCTCCAAATTTGCAAATAACTTCCATATTTTTAGTCTTTGGAAATTAGGTTTTTATTTGAGTGAACTTGGGAAAATAACAAACTCTAACAAAAATAGACCGAAGGACATCAAGTTTCATTTTTAGATCGAAGGACAAATGCTAGTTATAATGAGCATTATATTCCACTTTTACACTATACAAAATGCTAGTTATATCTAGCATTATATTCGGTTTTATACTATACAAAATGTTAGTTATAACTAGCATTGTCCTTCTGCCTAGGAAACAAATTTGTTGCCCTTCGGTCTAATTTTTCTTCTTCTTCTAAGTTCGTCCTTATGCCTATTTTCCTGTTCTTATTTTAATTTGTTTTTCGATTGTGAATTGTTTTTTCGATTGACAATTTCTTGGACTTGTAGTTTGTAAATTAAATTTATGAATTAAGGTTTTTTGACTAGCAGTTTCTTTGATGGCAAGTTGTAAGAGATTTTGAGTTTTTTCCACTTTGTAAAATCGCATAATGATGGATTGTGAATATGAAAATCATTTGTGAAGAATGCAAGTTGTTATTCTGGTAATATTTTTAAATAGTTTATAATCTAAGTTCTATTTTATAAATTTTCACTGAAAAGGACTTGGGCTACCATCGTGGTTGATTACAAGGATATGGGTAAAAAAATTACTAATAATAATTTACACCATGCATTCAATAACTTGGGGCGAAAGCGCTAGTTTTTCCTGCATACAACGACCCGAATACGAAACCCATTATCAAAATTCAATGTCAAAACTTTTGAACTATCAGTCAAAACCCTTGGGCATACATCTGTCGTATTCTTTTAGTTGGCAACTTCATCTTCTGCCTCGTTAAACCCAACAAAATCACTATACAACTTTTTGATAAAATTGGGGTAGTTTGTTAAAAATGGAAGGAAACATGTAGCTCAGAAACAGCGGATAAAGAAACTTGAACTCTATGGGAGGTAAAATCTAACGTAATGTTGATATTCCCTTTTTTGTACGTATTTAATGGATATAATTTTTTCATGTAGTTGAGTGATTATTGCATACGTCCTATCAAATTTTTTATTTTATCATCTTAGTTTTGAAAGTTACATGATGGATTTATCAAACTGACTGGAGGAGCATTTCTCAACGACTTACGTAGAATAATATTTGACTGGAGCTTTTTTGTTCTTCCTAATGGTTTAAAATTTCTTTTATTTTCAACTGTTAATCTTCCTTCCATTGAGATTATGTGTAAATATGGTGAAAAATAGATGGTCGAAGCTCGATTTAAAGGTTACTTTTGTTTTCTACCCCAAACGCTGAATATAGAAAAATTGGGGATTGTTACTGCACTTCACTTTTGATATGAGAAGTCAATTTTCTTTAAAAATTTTTTTAATACCATGGGTACTAACAAATGTCTAAATCTAAAGTATTTTAGCCTCTGAGACAACCTCTTAAAAATTTAGTTATAAGGACACGACGGATAAAAATGATACTATACAATATTATTATATGAAATTATTATGCAAAAAGAAAACTATCAGGTACAAAATGGTGCTAAGTTGTATCATTTGAAAAAAAAAATGCTATTATAAGGTAAGATCAACCACTATATGATAAAATTGAACATAAATTTATATCCTTCTTTAATTCAGTAAATACGAAACTGATACTACACAATAGCACTGTCATTCTCATCGAATTTTTATCCTTCTGCTATATTCAATTGAAAATTTTGTCATGCTCACTAAAAAATTGATGAATTTTATCCTTCATACTATTTTTCCCAAATAAAAATAGACTCTCATAAAATTATAATTTAAACTGTCCAATTTGCCCCTTTTTAATTTCTTTAATCTTCATTAATCTCCTTTAATCTTAAATCCAAATCAATAGTCAATGGAGAAGTTAAACTCATCCGCAGATGAGATTTCAAAACGAGAAAGAAACAAGGTTAATTCAAAACTTCCATAACTTGGATTTTGTTCAATAAAACAATCAGATAATTATTTTTGAAATTTTTAAGGTTTCGTAGGTAGGGTTAACATGTTTGTCGATCAGAAAAATCAATGTATAGCCAATTTTTGAAATAAAGTTCGGGAGGGGACGACGGAAATAAATAATTTAATTCGACGGCCCTCTGTCATTTAACTTTTTTTATTTCGGCAGTCTAGTGTCGATTTTTTGGTTTTAGTCCGGTATATACCCATCGAATTTCATACTTTTAAATTAAAATTGAATCTGTATTTAGTTTTTCCTTATATTCTTTTTGTTCTCATCATTTGTTTATTTATTTTTATAAAAGCAGGGAGGAGGAAAGAGTTAATTTGGTTGTTTACTTTTTACCATATAGTTTTTTAGCCAAGGACAAAAGAGGAAAAGATGCTAAATTTAATTAAAGGCTTTGTACCTCTCATATCAATTTTATTAAACATGGAGTGCTCATATAATTTTGATCCCCTCATATCCAAAAATGGAGTGGCGATAACAATACTCAAAATTTATTTGTTTCAATTTTGTATTTTTTTAATTAACACCTTAATAAAAATAATTTCTTCTCAACTCATATACAAATCGAAATAAATGTTGAGTTTCGGCATTCCCACGTTCCGTACCATCAATTTTGCGTACCATCAATCTCATATATATACACCATCATTATTCCAAATATCCTGCGATGTGGGACTTTTAAACCGTCCAATCCACCACCAACAATATGAGCCACACCTAACACTAAACAAACTGGATAATGTAAATAAAAATATCTTGAAGATCCATAACACCAATAACAAAGTCATACATAAAAAAATATTTATCATGTAATATAATTATATATTTTCGTTATCACTAGTGCTAATTAGAGGAATTTAACAATTTGATCTGGCATATTTTTGTGACCGAGCCATAAATAGCCACAAGAATATGTTTAATGCGCACAACTGAGGTTCCACCTTTCATTAAACTTTGTCTCTAATCTTACTGAAGAATCTTTCAGATATTCCTTTATGTTCTTGGCGGTCTACTTCCCTGAAATATAATTTAGAAATGTCCTTTTTCATTCATGGTTCTTCGAGAAAGCAACCATGTCTTCAGAGTTCTAGTTGTCCTCATCTTATCTTTTTTTTTCGTGTTTCTCTTTGGTGCCGTAACCATGGATTAATATATAATGTAATACTTCTTATTATATGTTACTAAATGGAAAGCTGAAGCTGTTTGATATTAAACACGAAAATGATTAGGATGGTGACACATAAACATGTAATAAATATTATACTTTAGTAGTATAATCCATATTTTGATAGATCAAGTTATATAGTTGTATCAAACCACCCTTGGAAATAGATGATGTCTATTTTTAATCGTGCTATTTCAGTGGATGCACATATATACATGATTAAATACTTATAATTGATTTATTGCATATGGAAGTAGTTTGGAATACCTTTGTAGAATATGTTGAACAAAACATTAGAAAATTATGTAATTAACTATATATTCCTTACATGACATGAGGCAATCTAATACATGCATTTTCTGTGGTCAAATTGAAGCAATATCAGTTAATTTTAATATAGCGAAAGCCAAACAGTTACCAAACATATAGGCTTAACTTGAATAGATCGAATGGGTTTTGTATGCTTAAACTCCATCAGAGGCGGAGATGACCTCAATTTTTTTAGCATCTGTACTAGTTCATGTAATATGAAACTTCAATTGCGGGTATAATGATTTACGTGTACTTCATAATTTATTATGGATATTCTAAATGAAGGTTATAAATTAGTTTTTTCCCCTTCTTCCTTATATATCTTTTTCAAGAGCTTAGATTTGGATACAATTTGGATAACATCTAACCTCAGTTCGATATAATTTATAACTATCTCAAACAATTTGGATAACATCCAATCTCGGTTATGTTTGGAATATTTTGATATAAAAAAGTTTAATAGGACGATAAACATTACCTTGATCATTCATCAAAAAATTTCTCCTCATTTAACTAACTATATCCTATATTTAAATGCTTATAGTATGATGTATAACACAATTTTATGTGATAATGATAATGTTATTCAATAATTTTGTTTCATTGAAATCGAAATTCATTTCTCTTTAAGTGATAACAGGCAAAGAGGTGAAAATTTGCAGGCGTAGTCAGCAGCCGAGGATTCAAAATTTGTTCCTTTGACTTTAGAAGAACCTGTGTTTGGTTCAGTCCTCCTGTAAGTTTTTACCTTTTATTCATCACGATCATCTATGTGTATATTTAAGGCCCAAAATTTAAAAATAAAAATAAAAATAAAAATAAAAATATGGTTTACTGGGAGTCTAGGAGAAAAGATTATGACATGCATACAGACTAATGGATCTACGCATGCAATCCGAAGTCCGTATGAGTGAGCGTTCACTACAAGAAACGGAAGGCATAGCAACGGCAAATAGCCGTTGGCGGCCGTTGCTAGCCGTTGCCAGCCGTTGCTATTAAGCACGTTGCTACTTGTTCCTGCAACGGCAATAGCAACGGCTCCGTTACCAATTTAGCAATGGGTGGCGACGACCAGTTGTCCACGTGGCAACAGTTAGTTACAATCCTGGTCGTCATGTGGCGTCGCGAGCCGTTGCAAGCCTAGAAACAGATAGCCATTGCTAGTCGTTGCCAGCCGTTGCTAGCTAGCCGTTGCGAGCCGTTGCAAACCTGGAACTTTTTTGTTTTCCAACAGTCAGCTTTCACTCTTCCAACCTTTGTCGTCGCAAACCATTCCACATCACAATAATCACTTCCAATCCATTGTATACATTCCATTCCAACCATCATATAACCAAATACATCGCAAATAATCCAATAAAACACATATATATCAATAATCACGCAACTATATAATCAACTAACACAAATCCATACATCTCAAATCCATCACACATAATATCCATCACCAACACCATAGGTACACAAAACACCAAACAAACTACCAAGTCCACCAACCAACATAAGTACACAAGTCCAACAAATATCCATTAAAACCACAATCTTGCCCAAAAAAATAATCATCAACAAAACATACCTACTCATCATCATCATCAGCATCATCATCATCACCACCACCACCACAAGACCCTGGCATGGTCCCATACTCTAAAACGAATGCGGCAATACGCTCATCTATCTGCTGAGACAAAAAGCTCTGTCGCCAATCATTTATCTCGTCCAGCTATCGTTGCATCTGGGCTATCGCCTCTTCGGCCATAGATTTCTTGTAAGCCCTCTGAAAGTTAAGAGCCTGTAAGACGATCAAACAAACTAGTTCTAATTCAAGCTCGCAACGGCTATATTAAATTCAAATATAAGTTATTAAAACAGTTTACCTCCTGATTTCCGTATCCATAATGCCTATTGCGAGAAGGCGGATCAATAATTCTATCCCATATTTGATTGGACTCTTGAAGCGTAATATCTTCCCTCCAGTTCTTTGCGCCATCGCTGCCCGCTCCGCTTCATATCTACCCTGCAATTACGAATACAAATTTGACTTGATATATAGCTATACAATTTACTTATACACTACTAAAGGAATGTGAAACGTTGTCATTGCGAATAAACATATTTACCATAACAGATTCAGTCTTCGCATCTGTCCACTCATAGGTGACATTCCCATCATCATCGGTCTGCTCCACCGCATGAGTGCCTCTTAAAACCTCGACCATTGTAGGCTCCTGTCCTGTTCTTGAATGCTGAAATTATACATGAACAAAAAACATTACTAATATGATTAAATAATATTACAGTTTATAAACTCAAATTACAAATTTACCAATTCCCTCCGCCATTGTTGGAATGACTTGGACCCACCGCGGTGTAACGAAGGATGTTTATTTCTGTTCGCGCTATTTCGCTTTGCTATTTCCTGTTAATTTAAATACACGGTTAATTAAATTAATAATGCAACTAACATACATAATTTAAACAAATAATACTAACAATACAACAATACATAACTTACTTTGACAGCTTCACTTTCCCAGTGGGTGACAAATGCAGCCCAAACATCATTACCCATCCAACTGGGTTTTTTTCCGCTTAGCTTGGCCTTCGAAAGAGTCTCCCTGTAATTTTTCCGCATCCTCTTATTCCAATGATTGAAGAAGATAGTCTTATCTTCCGGGCGGACACGTATTGCAGCCTGCTTATTGAAAATAATTTGAATTATATACAGTATACTAATTTTAAATTGAAATATAAAATTTTACTTACCATCAAATCAGCAACTATAGCATTCTTCACTTCGCCTGGGATGTCGTCCCAATAAGACCAGCAACCAGACAGCCTACTCTTATAGGATTGCTTTGAAACTTGAAGAATGTAATCCGCCGGCTCTATTTCGAAACCCCTGTATAAATGTTGATGTATATAATTAATATATTTTAAATAATATAATTGAAATTAATTAGATACTTACCCAACACTCTTGGGAACTATCTCTATCTCACGGCGTAAGTCCGGAGCTGTACCGCTGGGACCTGCGCCATGAGAAGGCGAAGGAGAAGGCTGAGATGTACTGTGCCTTCTGTGAGACATATCTGCCACAAACATAATCATATCATATAATGAAAAGAAACAAATTATTATTACAACACATGTTCCATTAATCATCATAATCATTCTTTGTAATTACATAGCTCAGAATAATGCAGAACATAATCATTATTATTATTACACAGCTCTGAATAACGAATAGGTCAAAATAAAACAGAATGATAATACATAACAAAATCATTATTATTACATAGCTCAGAATAATACAGAACGCGTTCATCATTCTTAATACTTTACTCAAAATAAAACATCATATATGCATACATTAAAAAACAGTGTAATGTATCAGTCTTCCTCATTTTCTGATTCAGACTCGGTCTCGTACTCTATATCGTTTTCTTCGATACTTTCAAATGCATCTATTAAAACATTCGCTTCATCATTCAACGATCCTACGTCAACATCGTCAGTTATTATTATTTCAGTATTTGGCTCCAGATCTGCTTGATACGCTGCTTCATCTGGAATATTATTTCCATCAAATGTAAATCTTGCCTTTGTTTTAATAACAGCCCACCAATCTGCTTTATCTTTTTGTAAGGATGGATACGGAGCAAAATAAACTTGTAATGCTTGCTTAGCTAATATGAAAGGAGCATACTTATAGTAATGCGAGGTATGCTTTATTTCAATGAGCTTGTAATCTTTGTGCACGTTAATTCCAGAACCAGGAATATTGCTAAACCAATTGCATTTAAATAAAAAAACTTTCTCTACAGGTTGTATATAATATGTCAACTCTAAAACCTGTGTTAAGACGCCGTAAAAATCTTTTATATGCTCCTCTGGACCATCACTTCCTTTAACAAATACACCATTGTTATATGTTAATTTTTCAGCCCCGTAATCTTTGGTGTTGAATTTAAATCCATTGACGAAGAATATTGGATAAGTCTTCACATTTCTTTTTGGTCCGATAGCAATATGTCATAATCCTTCGTCAACAACAGAGTTTTTTGGATCATATACGTATTTTGAAAACCATTTAGCAAAATCTTTACTGAGATCGCCAGATGGATGTTGTGATTCGTATATACTGCAAAAATGTATTATTCCCATCAAAGTTAATATACATATACGTATAATTAAATTGTACATGAATTTAGTACTACCTGACAAATGGTGCAACTTCAACACAATTTAAAAGAACATATGTGTGTGCTATATGGAAATCTTTATCGTCTAACCATATTTCCACACATTTCCCAGTCGGTCGGCCTTGTTGTCTAAAAATAGATAACATTGTTTGAGAAGTCAACAGCTTCATCATTACGGGGAATACTGACAAACGATAAGTTCACATCGTTACTAAAGTAATGTGAGAAAAAAAAAATGAAGATTCTTCTTCCAGATACGCTTTGCAAATTGAACCTTCTACTCGTGCTTTTTGTCTAATTTTCTTCTTCAAATGATTCAAGTACCTATAACAAAATTAATTTAATTTCTGTTTTGGTATATAAATCTAAATTTTAAGAAAACTTCATATTGCGGATATTCAAAATTACCTCTCAAATGGATACGTCCATCAATACTGCACAGGACCTCGAAGAAGTGCTTCGGATGGTAGTTGAACAGGTAAATGCTCCATTACATTAAAGAAACCTGGCGGAAATATTTTTTCCAATTTGCAGAGCAATATAGGGATTTCTACTTCAAGTTTACGTATGCGATCTACCTTTAACGTCGTCAAACAAAGTTGTTTATAAAACATACTTAATTCTGTTATAACACTCCATACTTTGCCAGGCAACAGTTCTTTCAAAAGCACAGGGAAAAAATATTCCATCATTATATGGCAATCGTGACTTTTCATCCCACTCAATTTACTGTTTTTAAAGTCAACACATCTACGGAGGTTAGAAGAAATCCCATCAGGACATCTTACTCCTTCCACCCACTTTAGCATGAGTTTTACTTGATTGTTATCTAGCTCATAGCATGCTTTGGGTTTTTTTATATCTTCGTACAAATGAAGTTCGGGCCGCTTACAAAAGTGTAATATATCACATCTCGAATTCACATCGTCCTTAGTTTTCTTCTTTACATTCAAAACTGTATTAAACACGTTATTGAACACTTTTTTTTCATTGTGCATAACGTCAATATTATGCCGGAGTAGCAGATCTTTCCAGTAAGGTAACTCCCAAAATATAATTTGTTTGCACCAGTTATGAATGTCTGATTTACCTGGAATTTCAACTTGTACCCCAGTTTCATGTATCTTTGGATAGTCTTTTACGATTTCATATATCTCTTCACCTGACCAAACTTTCGGTGGTAGCATACTCTCTTCTCTGTTTGCTTTAAAGTTCTTTTTATCTGTTCTAAATTTATGATTAACATGTAGAAAACATCGATGACGGTCAAACCAAGAAATTTTCTTTCCATACTTTAATGAAAATGCTCATGTTTCATTCATGCAATGAGGACAAGCTAGACGTCCAGCCGTGCTCCAACCTGAAAGCATCCCATACGCAGGAAAATCACTAATAGTCCATAATAAAGAAGCGAACATACGAAAATTCTTTTTTCTTGAAATGTCGTATGTTTCAACTCCTTCATGCCACAGTGTTTTCAATTCTTTGATCAATGGCTGTAGATAAACGTCAATTCCTTGTGTCGAATCATCGGGACCGGGGACGAAAATCGTTAGAAACATATACGGAGTTTTCATACACATCCATGGAGGTAAATTATAAGGAGTTACAATAATAGGCCATGATGAGTATTTACTACCAAACTGAGAGAATGGTGAAAATCCATCTGTACATAAACCGAGTCTGACAGTACGGCTCTCTGCAGCAAACGCAGGATAAGTCGTATCGAAATGTTTCCATGCTTCTCCATCAAATGGATGTATCAAAGTTCCTTCTTCTGGTGTTCTAACACTGTGCCATCGCATATGACATGCCGTAGCAGAAGATGCATATAACCTTTGAAGTCTAGGAGTGATAGGTAAATAATGCATTCTCTTGTATGGAACTTCTTTTCCTTTTTTTTTCTCGGTTTGAATCTTTCCTCGTTACATATTCTGCATTTTCTAAGGTCAACGTCATCTTTCCAATACAACATACAACCTTTTATACATGTATCTATCTTTTGGTATGACAATCCAAAAGCAGACATAAGTTTTTTCACTTTATAATGACTATCGCACATCAAATTATTGGGTGGCATGTGTCGTTTTGCAGCTTGTACAACTGCTGTAAATCCAGCTTCTGTAAGGTTGAATTTTGATTTCATAGTGATGTATTCGGCGGTTTCGGATAATTCGGTTCCGCTTTTACAACCATCCCACAAGGGCCTCTTAGCAGAATCCAATAAATCATAAAAAAAATTAGCTTGCGCGGTCGGTTCTTCTTCAACGTTATCATTGTCATCATCGCCCTGATCAATGGTAGGAAACATCGACCGTGCTGCATCTTGCACCATATTTTCTATTGGATTTGTCATAATATTATCGTCCTCTAACACTACAGGATTAGGTGTACGTTCAACAAGTTCTCCATGACGATCCCATAAGTAATAATTCGGCACAAAACCAAATATATACAGATGTACTTCTATCAAATCTGATTTCCAATGCTTTAAATGTTGCACTTACTACACGGACAACGAATTTCACTGTTATTCCAATTATTAGATTTAGCGAATCTAATAAATTCATGTACACCGTTACAGAAATGTTCCTTTATTGATCCTTTCATACCAGTTCGGACTTCATACATCCAACTACGATCGAGAAAATAATCGAACATTTTTCCTGATTTGATAAAATATATTAGAAGATTCAAGTAAACACTTCACTTCGTATTACAATATTTTACGATTGATTTATAATTTGTCATTAAATCAACTATTTAACAATTGAAAAACATTTTATAATTCATTGACGGCCGGTCATCCTACTTCCCATTACAAACACAATATCGTAATTACATTTTATAAATCATTTCAGGTTAAACGATTCAACAAAATTTCGGCAGCACTTCCCTGTATTCCCTCTATCGTACACAAAATGCGTGTACACAGGGAACAAAAAGGAAGTGCCACCAAAATTTTGTAAACCGTTTAAACTGAAATGATTTACAAAATGTGATTACTTTATTGTGTTTGTAACTTGTCCAAATACTAGGACAAATCCAACAAATATTGTATCATATGAATATAAATGTCCGTTCTTGGAAAAAACGAATATCCATATAACGATCATATACAACACTTGTCAGACGGGGCCAAAATATCTCTAAGGGATTTACATAAATAAAACATATTTTCTATTTATTCTTATAACAACTACAAAATATTCTATAGTTAATTAATTCATTATATTTATTAACTAAATTTTAAAACGTGTTTTAACTTTCACTGAATAACTAGCTCATTGTTATTACGCTCATTTCAAAATTTTATAATTCATTTAACGAATTATATTTATTTTAAACTACGATAACACTTATAATTAGCACTTCTGAATTAAATTATCGTCAACTGTACCAAACTATCAAGATATGTATTAGTTACTATACAATTAACTTTGGCGTAAACTATACACATTATTTTAAATAAAAACAAATATTGTCATAAACTTAAATATCAACAAGCATGTTCATCAATAATATACACTAATTTTAAAATCAAACCACCAATCAAAATCAACTAATACAAATATTACCACAACTAATACGCACTAATCATCATTTTCAACATAATCATAAACTAATTTAACTTTCACCTAACTTAAAACACTATAATCATCACCCAGTATCACTATAATCATCACCCAATATCACTATGATCAACTAATACAATTATTTTCAAAATTAGGGTTTTCCAATTAATCCTAAATTAAACCTAAATCAAAGCCGAATCAAGTTTAGAGAAATACCAGCGAGTTTTGGAGGTGTTTGAGCGACATGGAGGCAACGAGCGACGACTAGAGTTGGAGAGGGGGCGGATTGTGACGGGGAGGAGGGTTTTGGGAGACGTCGTTTTTGGTGGGAAATGAGAATCTGTTCGCGGGTTGCAGGTTATATTCGCGATATGCAACGACTAGCAACGGCTGCATTTTTTAGCCGTTGCCAGCCGTTGCAACGATCCGATACAAAATAGGACCGTTTCTTGTAGTGGTTCAAGCAAAAAATGAATGACCCGGTCTCTTCTTGTATCCACGATTCACATACTTTCAAACTAAGTCCATGAAATTTGTTTACATTCATAATTTACATTATGTGTTGGCAGTTTTATGTCAATCCATTTCCTTCTTCGCGTGGCTTTATTAACTGGTTAAAGATTATCGCATGCATACGGACTAATGGATCAATGCATGTAGTCCGAAGTCCATGTGAGTGATCGTTCAAGCAAAAAATGAATGACCTAGTCCCTACTTGCACTCATGATTCACATACTTTCAAACTAAGTCGGGCCTGAAATTAGTTTTCATTTATAATTTACATTATGCATTAGCAGTTGCATTTCAATCCAATTCCTTCTTTGTGTGGCTTCATTGACTAGTTTATTCATATATTAGGCTTTATTAGTAATGTGATTTGAAGCAGATGAGACATATAATGTACTTAATGTTTCTTAATGCAAAGCAATATCTTACAAGTTGGATGTATGTCTGCAAGCTTCTTTGGTTTTGCAAGTAACTTTTTCTATTTGTGTCAAAAGGCATGGTTTAATTCTTTCAACTTGGACATGTTTGCACGAGGTATAAAGTATACTACTTCATTGTTGATCACTTTTGCATGAAATTCTATTTTAAATTGCATCATTTTGTTGACACAGGTATGGGTATTCTTGAAGAAATATCTATTAGTGCTTACCAATTAAAGGTTGAGGTTTTAGATTACGGTGTATTTATAATGAAAATTTGTTAACCACCTTGGACTTGGGTAAGAGAGATCCATCTCTTTCAACATCAATGACAACAATTTTTTCTGTTGCATCTGAAACCTATATTTCTACATACATGTCAGCGACAAAAACAAAATCATTTTTGCATGTTTTTGGTTGAATAAAAAATTCTTTACATATAAACAGTCGGAAATAAGTTAATAATGTCCATTGCATCTTAGGCTTTTAAGGGGCCAGTAAAAGTAATTTCCTATAGTAACAAAAAATATAAAGGAGCAAGTCAAAACCCTCAGTTGTGGAAACATATTTGGACATCTTATTCGAAGATGCTTACTTCAGCCCAAAAATTAATTTACTAACTTCAACACAGTATGGTCCCGGCGGGGCTCCAACCCGTGACCTTCGGCTCATAAGACCAATGCTCTAACCAACTGAGCTACGGGACCGAGTGGTCTATTTTTTCAGTGATTATGTTTTTTTTAAATTATGTTCATGCGTAAATATCCCACACCGTGTTGCTTGAATGGGTACTAATTTGAATTCAAATCCTCGTGAAAAAAATAACAATAATAAATTCATAGGTAAGAAATAAATCGGAAAATAAAATAGAAATAAAAATAGGTTATTCAGACACATAAACAGTTTAAAAATATTGGATCTTTAGGAAAATCTATTTTCTTTTGCGAATTTAAATAAACTCTACCAGTGAATGTTTTATGTATGCCTTTTTTTTAAATATCCAAGTGAATTGATTTTTTTCTTTGTAAACCATTGAGCGAATGTGTCTATTTGAGCTATATGTCTTTTATCCATTTAGAATCTCAATAACTAAAGCTCTAACCAATTGAATTAAGAGCTCTTTATTTGATGCAATTATGTTTCCCTTTTGTCTCATACAACCCTAATTTTCTTTTGTCAGCTTGTGAAAAATGAAAAAAATATTATGATTTGGGCTAGGTTTTCTTTTCTGCTAAATTGGCTGGGATTATTATCTAGACCTGGTATTATAGTTTTTTTGTTATATTATAATGTTGGGTAGGGTTTTAAAATGGGCTAGATTATGTAATTAACTAATTTGGATAAGTCATGTTTACTAATTGACCATAACTAATTATATTATGCTATATATGCAATTTGGATTGCAGTTGGTATTACTCATATATCGTCACACCCGTTCTCAATCAAGAAGAAATCATCATTAATCACCTATCAAAAAAGGCGGCCGTTGATCACTAGTCATGGAAGATAAAGCAGTAGGCTATTCATCTGATCACATCTGCAAACAAAAAACTATGGTACTCCCTGATACTCGCTAGGGAAAAGCGGTGCAATATGAAGTTGGTACTTGTGTAATCTGCACAAAAGAGGAACTATCCAAAAGTGATACACAGAGTATCTCAAAATGACAACTGTCTAACCATCTACTAAGGAGTAACTTTTTTTAATCGCTTTGATAACCAAACTTTGCTCGTAAATTCTATGGAAGTTACTGCCAAACACATGCTCTGGGTATTTGTTACAGGGTTATCGGTTTAAGAGTTCGAACTCGTGACCTTTGATCTCATAGTCCTAACCATCAACCTACTGCTCCAACTATGTTGGCTAACGTAGATTACAAGCACCTAATAACTCGTAACTTATGAGCATGTGCAATGACAAGCCATACTAACCAACCACCTAATAACATAGATTACAAGCACAAATATCACTCATCTAGTGGAGTCGTGCCAATCCCAAAAGAATTTATCCAAAATTTGATTTTCCGCTATTAGTAAGACATAATCCGCCTTAAATTGTATTATCCCGCCTTTAACTTCAGCAATCCACATCTCACATCTCGATGACAACTTGAACGAAAGACGTGGCAGCATCTGAAGGTAGATGCCAAACTCATGGAATGATGTCACTAATTCACATGATTTTAGGCTTTCTATAAATAGAGAAAGCATCGTAGAAAATAAGGTGGATTTTTGAGAGGGATAAAAAAACTTAAAAAGGTAACAACAATGTCAGAACCATTTCACTCAGTTTCTGCACTTATAGTTTTCGATATAATAGTGAATGGTTGCCATATGGACGTTAGATTCCTTAACATACAAACTTCATAAAAGTTAAATTTTGGTGATACAAAATAGCAAACAGAAGAAAACAAATATGTAAGAAGAAAAGTAATCACGTTTGTTCATTATCAAAATGAATAAATTATTGGATCGCATTTGCATGAGATGACAAGAAAATAAATGCATGCGCAAGTTATGAAATAAAATATACTCAAAAGGATATGCATATTATTTGTTTCTCAGCAATCGCATTGTTTTGAGATTATTTTCTTCCATCTTTACTAATTAAAGGAATGAGTGAATTACTTACTATGTTTGCATCATTTCTTTCCATTGTAAGTTTCTCCATTATCTTCTTACCATATCTTGATAATTTAATCGACCACTCTCAAGGATTTGCACTGGTTATATAATCATGGTAGACTTTATTGTAAACCCATCAAGGCATTCAACGAGCGATCCCCAAATAGAGTGTTTCTTCTTGTTAACCCTAACTTAGGGCATTGGTATGTAAACTCCTATCTTGTAATCTTTTGTAATACTCTCATGTGTAATAAAATCGCTTTCCTTTTGGACTGGACGTACGCTACCTTGATGATAGTGGAACCAATATAAATATTGTTGGGGAAAATCCCTTTAAATGATCAATCTAAGGGAATAAAAAATCCAACGTAGCGGAAAACAATTGGATCATGATTGTAGTGAGACGAAACAAACATAGATAAGCAGTAGAACTGACGGCCACAGATTAATGCAATGTAGAAAAATAAATAGCACCAGTATTCATAGTGCTTTCACTACCGTGAGGCAATGCACGTCCATTTGAGAAGAGGGGATTTTATTAATCACTAAAAGATTGGAGTTGCAATATTGATTCACTTTTGGAGGCTATACAAAAGAAGAATTAACAATGTAGACAAAAATTCTGCAGAGTTTCACATCTCTAGGATGACTACCATTATTGTTCAGAAGCTCCACTATTTATATACAGTAGGGTAGCTGCTATATAGCAGTCCTGGGATTTGGTTCGGCAAGCATCTGGTCCGGTATAATTTTGGTTCGGCAGTCCTAATTCGGCATGCATCACTTGGTATTTGGTTCGGCAAAACGCCGAGCGACATATTTGGACCGACTTCTCCAAAATACCGAACCAAACATTTGGAGCGGCAAACTGGTTCGGCAAAGCCCAATTAGGACTGTTATGCTCAAATGCCAAACGACATTTTTCGTTCTGTATCACCAAAACACCAAACGATAATTTTGGTCCGGTCTTCATCTTCACCGCTCCAAAACATCTTCCACTGCAAGTCTGAACGAGCTTACACCCTCCAAAACACTGAACGATAATTTTGGTTTGGCATTTTTTCCACCTCTCCAGACTTCCCCCTTTCTCCAAATCATCGCTCAAAATGATCGCTCCAAATCATGCTACCGCTTCAAGTCCTAGCATCTTCCTTCGTTCGGTGATTTCAACTTTTGCTCTCTAGGGTTTCGCCTGCTCCTTGCTGGTGCTATGTCTTGGAATTGAGGTAGCAATTTCTAACAATTTCCACCTTGATACCGAATTCCATACATGCCTTCCAACTCCATCTATACCTTCATGCTTCGAGCGATAGATACTTACCCAATGAGCGTCGGCATTGCCATTAACCATTACACTTTGCTAATGAACACGACAAGGCCATCGCCCGTCAACAGCGTGTTCGAAGTACCCAGTCGGTGTAGAACCTATCAATCTCCACCGTGAAAATAAACGTCTTCATAAACCATCTCAACTCTCCCCCGTGCCACCCCGTGACACCTAGCACTTCATTAAGCGAATCAAGTCCGAGCAATGTTCGAACTTAGCAACATGCAATGACTTAATAAACATCTCTGCTGTATTCTTCTTTGTGTGAACTTTCTGAAGACGAACTAGCTTTTCTTCACTCATCGAGGTAAGGAATGACTCTTTCACCTCAATGTTTTTCGTCCTCGAGCTGAATGCCAGATTTTCAGCTAAGTGGATTGCACTCTGATTGTCACAGTGCACATCCACGCCTTCATATACGAAGCCCAAATCACACAAAAGTCGCCTTAAATAAAATGCTTCCTTAGCTGCTTCAACCGCAGCTATGATCTTTGCCTCTGTAGTAGGCAAAGCCACAATCGTCTGCAACCTCACTCTCCAACAGATCATTGTCCCCCCAATGGTGAACACATATCCGGAGGTTGACTTCGTTCAATCTCTATAGCCGACATAGTCGGAATCACAAAATTCAACCAAGCTGAAATCTCTATCTCTGCCGCCAAAGACAAGTCCATGGTTTGGTGTTCCTTAAAGGTATCTGAAGATACACTTCATTGCTGTTCAATATGTCTTTCTTGGATTTTCCATGAACCTACTAACCAATCCAACAGCCTGTGCAATGTCAGGCCTAGTGTAGACCATGTCATACAACAGGCTGCCAGCTACACTTACATATGAGACCTTCATCATATAAGCATTGTCCTTTTTCGAGATCGGAGAGCATTTACTAGAAAACTGTATATGCAAAGGCATGGGTGTGCTGATTGTCTTTGCCCTTTCCATGCTAAACCGAGCAAGCACCTTTCGAATGTACTTCTTTTGAGTGAGACTCAAAAGTCCTAGCTTTCTATCTCTTTGGATTTCCATACCCAAAATTTTCTTTACTTCTTCAAGGTCTTTCATTTCGAAATCCACTTTTAGCTTTCACTTTAAACTATCGATTCCAGCCTTATTCTTGGAAGCAATTAATATATCATCAATGTACAAGAGTAGGTACACCCATCTACCATTTTATACTTGAAGTACACACAAGCGTCCTTGATGCTACGATCAAAACCAAGTGAAAGCATAAAAGAATCAAACCTCTTGAACCATTGTCTAGGAGACTACTTAAGTCCATACAAAGACTTCTTCGATTTGCAAACCCAATTTTTTTCCATCTACAACAAATCCTTCTGGTTGCTTCATGTAGATGGTCTCATCCAAGTCTCCATGCAAGAAAGCGGTTTTCACCTCCAATTACTTCAGCTCTAAGTCATGAGCTGCGACGGTAGCGGGCAAAATGCGAATGGACGTGTGCCTCACTACTGAAGAGAATATCTCATCATACTCCAATCTTTTTGTGAAAACCCTTTAGCAACTAGTCTAGCCTTATATCTTCCATCGTCTTTCACCTTGAACACCCACTTGCAACCTATGGCTCGGCTTTCTTGAGGAGGTGGTACCAAATCTCAAGTCTTGTTCTTTTTTAACGACTCTAACTCCTCTTCCATAGCGCACATCTACTTCGAGCTATCACATAACTTAAAAGCTTCATCAATGTTAAGCGGCTCCTCAAGAACAACATATAGGGCATAGTCAAACTGATCACTAAAGCTAAGGTTCACAAACTACCAATCACCATACTTTCGGGCAGTCTAATAGTCCTACGACTGACTTGGGTAGGTACTGCTTTGCGTAAACTCTTTTCAGCTCCACCTTAAACTGAACTTTCTCTAGATTCATGCACATCACCAGCACTGCTAGAAGGTACCTGTGGACTATCCTGTGATGTTTCATCTACTGCGTTTTCTCGACAGCATCAACAACAACTCTACTATTTGGCTGGAATACGGAAACTTCTTCCCTTTCCTTAGGCCTATCAGAATCTTCTAATGTGGTAGGTAGCTTCTCCTTTGGATTGAGCATAACAGACACATCAAAAGTAACATGTCTGGAATGAACAATCTTTCGATCAACAGGGTTCCAAATTCAATACCCTTTAATATCATCGGTGTATCCCATTAGTATGCCCTAGTCTCCAACTTGTCATCACCTGTATGGTGAACGTACACAGGACAACGAAAAATTCGAAAGTAACCACGACACACCGATTTACCTCTGCATTTCTCCTCTAGAATCTTCTCATCTATGGCTGAGAACGGAATTCGATTTATGATATGCACTGCAGTTGATAATGCCTCAGCCTAAAAGCCTCTAGACAAGCCCGTCGTCAATCTCAAGCAACGAGCCTTCTCCAGTAGAGTCATGTTCGTCCTTTCTACAGCCCTATAAGGTTACAGATCTCCGGGTGTAGTGAAATGTCTCTGAATGTCATGCTGTCTACAAAAGTCAAGGAACTCCCTGGAGACAAATTCACCACTATTATCAGATCTCAGTATCTTCAACCTAGAACCAGATTGGTTCTCAACAAGCGTTTTTCAGTCTTTGAACTTTTTAAAATCTCTGATTTGGCCTTCATCAAATACACCCATACTTTTCGAGAAAAGTCATCAATGAAAGAGATAAAATACTTTGCTCCTCCAAGAGAAGGAGAAGCAAACAGTCCCCAAACATCTGTTTGCACGTACTCAAGTACTCGCCTCGATCTATGGAGTCCAACTCCAAAAGATACTTTAGTTTGTTTGCCTAACACACAATCTTGGCGAAAGTCCATTTGTCGAAGCTTTCTCTTTTGATCATCTTCCATCTTCGAAGTAACTCTAAGCCCTTCTCTGAAACATGATCCAACCTGAGATGCTAAAACCTTGTGGCATCTAAAGCATGGAAACTACCTACTCCAACACACGACTGTCCAAGAACTGTGGTTCTTTTTAGCAAATACAGATTTCAGAATACATCTCCTTTCATAATAACTAGTGTACCTCTCGAAACCTTCAGACTATCCTTCTCGATAGTTACCTTGCATCCCCAAGATGCCAATTGTCCTAAAGAAATTAAAGATTTGTGAAGACCTGGAACATACCGGACACATGTCAAAGTTCATATCACACATTCATACATCATGATCCTCACTGTACCTTCACCCATTTCTCTACAGCTAGCATCATTACCAATAAAAATAGAGCTTTCCTCTCGTGCAACAAAGAACTTAAGTAATCATTATTAGGCGTAATATGGAAAGACGCCTCCGAGTCCAGCATCCAACAGTCTAAGACATCCGACACTACTTCAGACAACATATCGTCAGATACAGACTTCCCCACCACAAATGATGAAGATCCGTCTTCTTCCTTCTTCAAATCCGAACAATCATTTTTCCAATGACCAAATTTCTTGCAGATAAAGCACTTTCTGTCCTTAGACTTTCCTCTCCTGCCTGGGGTTTGATGAAGCTCCACTATTTATATAGAGTGAAGAAACGAGGAGAGGTAGCTTGATATAGTAGCTTAGGGTTTGATTCGGCATGCATCTGGTCTGGCACAATTTGGTTCGACAGTCCTGGTTCGGCATGTATCACTTGGTATTTGGTTCGACAAAGGGTCGAGCGACAAATTTGGACCGACATCTTCAAAATACCGAACCAAACATCTGGAGCAGCAAATTAGTTCGACAAAGCCCAATCTGGAACAACATGCTCAAATTCCGAACGAGATTTTTCATTCGGTATCACCAAAACAACAAACGATAATTTTGGTATGGTCTTCATATTGGCCGCTCCAAAACATCTTCCATTGCAAGTCTGAACGAGCTTCCACCACTTCAAAACACCGAACGATAATTTTGGTTCGGCGTTCTTTCCACTACTCCAGACTTTCCCCTTTCTTTAAATCATCGCTCAAAATCACCGCTTCGAATCATGCTACCGCTTCAAGTCCCAATATCTTCCTTCATTCGATGATTTCAACTTCTGCTCTCTAGGGTTTCGTCTGCTCCTTGCTGCTGCTGTGCCTTGGAATTGGGGTAGCAATTTCTAACAAATATTGTGCGTCTCTTTCTTCTTTATAGTTATTTACTATTTGGTTGGAGTAATAGAATAATTGCTGTTAGATTGAGTGATGTTCAAATTGGCAAATATAGATCATGTTTATTTTTTTTCTGCATTTGTGCAATTTTTTGCACAACAGATTGGTATCAGAGCAAGGCGATTTGTTAAATCTGTGCATCAATGGCTTCTAGAAAGAGTGGTAGACCTGGTGGTAATTATGCTATTACCCATTTGGATGGAAAAAGAGATTTTGTGCAATATGGAAGATAAGGACGAAGGAGATTATGTTGAGAGAGAAGAGCGTTCCAATCTTGAAACTTTGGTGATAAGGAGTTTATTGTGTTGAAGGGACATCTAGATTTGGGAACCTATATCTGATTCATGACTCAACGTTGTTGTAAGAGTCTTATGTTAATTTCCATGAGAAATTTGTTGTCTGGCAGATAATGTATGTGGAAGTAGAGAGATTTGATTGGTGATTGAGAGCATTTTTTGGCCTTGATGGCTTTGAGATTATTTTGGTATCTACCTTCTTTTGATTTTAGGTATTTGCAACATTTTGCTAGCGGACGGGGACACAGTCTGAGCTCGTTAGCAAGATGTGATGAAGGGTGGCCTTGCCGGAACCTATTGGGTAAGTATTCATTTTTGGTATCTATCTCATTAAGAGATTTTGGTCGAAGATTGAGTTCATTTTTAAGAATTTTATGTTGAAAAGAGAATTTGAGTCAAGGTAGGGTGTTGGAAATTTGTGATTTTGCATCAAAGGAGGAGAAGGAGGAGATGTCATTTTGCTTTTGGTAAAATTTTATACAAGGCCAAAGAGACCTCAAAGATTCCAACAAGTTGAGAGATAATATATCGTACTTAGAATTAGCCACCGAACCAACATCAAATATAATTTGGTTCGTACGCGTTGAATTTGTGCTTCTTTTAGGTAGCAACTTTATAAGATTCACTGACATGAGTTTTAAAGAAAGTCCACATGTTCATACTTCCTAGTCTAAAGCCTAAACTCAATAAAGAGAAACCACTAAGAATGGCAAATAATAAGTCAATAAACTAGAATTTATGCCAAATTCTTACTTGAAGTAAATAAAAAGCTAAATTAGAAAATATAAATTAAGATTCAAAGAGCTGTTTGCAAAGCAACAAGCTTCAGAGAAAGGTTTCTGCTACAAGCACAGAAAATGAATATTTCATCAAGATCGACAATACTAATAGCTTGGAACTACAAACATGCAACTCTACTTACTCATAAACTTACCATAATACTAGAAGTGTGTGTCTGGTGGATCCATATGCATCCAATGTTTAAATCAAAAACATTTCATCAAAATAGCAACATAATGTTTATCAAAATTTGTGTATGCACTAGTATTTTCTTGCACCCTTTCTGTTTGCCATTTACCAAGATCGGTCTAGTTCTGCCTGTTTTGTGCCATCTAATTTCGCCTCTTTGAAAGTCCCTATTTGTATTTTCTTCCTTTTCCTATCCCAGATGTATATGCTTTTTGATGGTCCATGGACCATGGAAGAGGCGTCAAATCATCCAGGCTATGTGTTATCATTTATAAATGCAGCAAATCATGTAACTATATAGAAGTGTTGGAATATTTCAATAATTTGGAGCGTATATGAAAAATAAAACGTGTTGTGCTATTTTGTTGTAAAGTCTATTAAATTGATCAAAATTTAAATTAAAGGTGAAAGATTTAAGAATTTAGTTATCATGAGATCAATGCGTACATAACGAGACATTTTAATTTGTTGAAAGGTCAAATTAGAAAATGCCAAAATTATTAAAAATATGGTTATAGTCCTCAAATTATATAAGCTTTAGCAACTCTCTAACCCTCTTCTATGAAAAGCTAATGTCAGATTTAGGGTTTTGGTCAATTTGGAAGATCAAACCAAATTCTCTTCACTTCAATAATCAGAGATGGATTCAGATATGCTTCCCCTGATTTATTTACTTTTCTCTAGTTTATTCTTAATTAAATCAACATGAGTTGTATACTTGAACTAGGATTTCATAATTGATTGTTGCTAAAGTATATTGAATATTTAGCAAGTGGTATCATAGCAAACCATTATTGATTTATTTGAGGAATTTTGATTGTAAATAGATTATATTTAAGATCTATGTTTAGCAAAATTATTTATTAATTTATCCACCATTGTTTTTGTTCACGCTGATAGTACGAAATATGATTTGTTTCTTAATACCGCATATAAGAGCATGAATTAAAATCCCTGATGGTGATTCATAATAGGATCCTAACTCATTGTTAATTGATTCACTCAGTAAGTCTGAGTGCTTATTCTTAAATATTATGTTGGAATTTTAAATGAATTAATTTAAAAAAACAGGTTATTGGTTATATATTCATTGAGCCGTTGTAAAAGTTAATGGTATTAAAATTCATTTTAAATGACAATAAATCGAATCTATTAACATTCTCTGACTTCAGTAACGCATACAATTTTCATTCTGCCTATTTAAACGGTAGATAGACAGAAGAGAAAATGTGAATAATAAAACAATTTTTCTTCCTTCTCCTTTGTCCTCTGCATTTTTCTCTATTTAAGAAACTTTACAAACAATTAAATAAGAAAGTGCTATATTCAGAACAATTTGTTGTAGTGCAAATAACAAATTGATCAAATGTTGGAGACTGTTTTATCCTTGGACGGAGCAGTTGATAAATAGCTTTGCACCTTGAGGCTATACCGTGAATCGTCTTAAACGGAGCAACCTTGTCTGCGATTCAGCAAAAAAAAAGACGCTATAGATTCATATCGAGGTACAACATATTATTATATTGCTTTGAAAGTGTATAATATGAAAGAAAGTTTTTTATGATTATCTACATGTTGACCTACACTTTAGCCTTTCATATAAAATCTACTGGTTCTGATTTTTTCAAGTAAGGTACACGGAGTAGTAACAAAATTATAGAGGAATAGTATCTTTTGTATGTTGCATAAATAATTATATATTCAAGTTATCTATACTATTATATTATTACTGAGTTTGGTTTCAAGGGCACAGAAGCCACCTCCATATTTTTGTGAAATGAACAGTCGCTTATTTTACTTTGTTACTTTCGTACCTAAACATCCGCTTCTTACCTTCCCCATTCATTTTATCTGAGAAAAACAAAATTTGCCTTCTTCTCTTCTCCTTCTCTCCTAACCCTAATCATCACAAGACCCTAATTACCCACCTAGGCTTACTGATTATTGTTTGCACCTGTACATAAATTTCGCTTTCCTCTTCCCTAAGATCTAATCTTGCACTATAATGGCAACGACTGTGGCAATGGAAAGTCGCACAACACAAAAACCACCACTCTCCTTCATATTGTATATGCATCGCCTGTAAATACTTCTTCCTTTATAATCTTCCCCTACGCGTCGTCATCCATGCACAGGTAATTTCTAAACCCTTCTCCATATCACGCTTTAAATTTCTCAATTATTTGGATCCCCTAATCTATTTTCTTCAATAATTTGCTATCTTGCATCAGGTCTGATTAATTTACTCATCGCCCTTAGTTCTAGGTAATTCCTTTTGCATTCATTCTTGGACATTTTTTATGCCCTCATTTATTCACCGCTTCTTTCTGTTCCATGTTCTATGAGGGATAATTTATTCGTAACTGATTTTGTAGATCTGTTTGTTTTGTAGTTTAAAAATACGGTATTTGAAATTGTGGAATCATTTTTTAATAATAAGGTATTTGAATATTGAACCACTGTTCTTCGACCTGTATTACTTTAGATCTGATTATTTTGGAGTCTGCCTTGGTTTACTCACTTTTGCTTTCTGTTTGTTTAATGTTTTACTTGGTTCGAAAAGATTTTTAACGTAAATGATGTAATTTTGGAATTTATGGTTTTGGTTATTTTAAATGTAGTTTATTGCTTTTGAAAGCTTTGAAATTTCATTTTAGCTAAATTTTGAAGCTTTTTTTAATTTTTTTCCCCGAACTAAAAAAATACACTTCAAACTATATACAAATTGCCTTTAATACCGTTAAATTTGTAGGTTTTGATGTTTGAACTTCTATTACTATAGCTTTCAAGTAGCTGTTTTCATTCTAAATAGTCCGGCCTTGAATTCTGAAACCTAGAATTTTATAATATTTGCTCCTAATATTACTTAATTTAGAGGTCTTTCAAGCATACAACATGTAATTTTACAGTTTATTAATTTTACAGTTTACTGCAATATATATAATAACCAGTCTGAAATGTGACAAACGTTTGGAACTAGATTTCTTTGTTATCTAGAAGATACATTTACGCAAAACTAAAATTTGTGTTGGACAATTAATATACTGAAAACACGATTTTTTTTATAATTTATATGTTGTAAATTTAACATCGACATATTTATAAGGAGTGACAAATTTCTACAATTATCTTTTCTATTCTGCCTTGGCTCAGATAAAATCCCATGTGCCACATCTGAATAGTTTTGTGTGCAGTTAATGGTATCAATTTCGGTTTTTTCTATTTTTTGTTATGTTGTTGTTGTTTGGTAACATTTCAACATTTTTGGTGATTCTGGGAAAAAAATTTCTGACTGATGCTACTGAAAAGATAAGCTAGGCATCAATATTTTGATTTTAGCGTTCCATTATAAACACATTATTAATTTTTTTCTACTAGATGTGCCTGATGTTACTGATTTTTATATAAGTCAAGGCTATCATATAAATTGTTGTATTTCACAACATGTTAGTTTTATTTGTAATTAAAACAGTTGCATTCAACCATTTTCTGCATATGTCTACTACTACGCATGTCAATACTTTTGTTTTTATTTCATGTTGAGTCTGTTTTGTTAGCAACTAAACAAAACTATGCTCTATGCCTAATTTTGCTGGTGGTTATTATACTCATCACAAAATCCAAAAATAATAATCAAACTTCATTCAGTTCCATGTTTCAAATGCAATGCGTTTTTATATGTTATTGAATTTTATGTGAGATAAAACTATATATGAAATATGATTTAAATTTCACAGAATTGCCAAATATGTGTAACTGACCAGCAAAAAAATTTATTTTATAATTCTACTCTTGTTATTGCTCACAGTATTTTTAACAATATTTTTAAAAATTTGGATTGTAGTTTACCTAATTTAATTTAATTTGCACTGTTAGAGAATAGAAAAAATCCTTTTTCAGGGTTTTTGGTACTTCAAGCATGTTTGACTTAAATATTATCAACTATTGTTTTTTTTTTAATTTGCAGTTGTTGTATTTCATATTTATATGTTTTCAAAGGATTATGCTTACTTTTATTATTTATTTTATTCAAAATTTGATGAACTTGACTAGAACTCCTTTCTTAACAATATATTTTTGCTATTAATGAAGTAAGCATTAATGCTTTATACAAATGAGCTATTTTTCCCATGTCATTTGGAGATATATCTGTAAAACATAATCCCTACCATACATTGCTTTCACATTCTCATTCATACAGTAAGTGCATTTGAAGTAAACAATAATTCCTATAGATTTTTGAAATTTGGGAAATTTACAGTCATTTTAATAGCTAATAACAAGTTACTTTTTCTTTATGTTCCAAAAGTAAAACAAAACAAAAAAACCTCGTTTGAGTACATAGAAACAATAAGCTTTTAAAAGGTACTTTTGATTTAATGTGGAAGCAATTAGTCTAAATTGCCAAACTACAATTTGATTTTCATATGGTATATTTTGATTTTACCTGTATTTCTGTTTACAGTTGGTTATCCAGACTGTTAATGCAAGGTGTATTGGTTAGAGCTTAAATTATTTTGGTTAACAATGAAATTAACTTTTTTAACTACAATAAACACATTTTCAAAACTCTGAAATGAGGCTTTTCCTTTTGGAGACATATCAATTATATCGTGTACACATCAGCTATCGACGAATATAGTAACCACGGAGTCTATTACTTATTGGTGACATGTTAGATAACAAGGTCGTGGATTTTCTTTTTTAAAGACTGTCCATTTGTTATATTCTACTTATATTTTTAAAAAAAATTACTTTTAAAAATTGGTTTTACGGACGCTGTTGTAATTATACAGACTTAAATAGGGTAAATGATTAGTAATATTGATTGCTTTTAAATGGATTAAATGATTATTACTTTGCCCTGAAACTATACCACCGTATTTTTCTTGACAACTATTTTTCAACATCCTATGTCTACGCACTGATATTGTTTAAATTCTATCTTACTGTTGCATGCCTGCCTTGGTTTTTTCTTCACAAATTTACTTATGTGCATACCTTAAAAACTGCTTCCTCTTTCTTAAATTTAAGAAATAACTTAAATATAAACTGCTTCCAAAAAAATAATTTTTTTAATCTCCTATCTTTTTCAATGTAGTAAACTTAGCCATGGAGTCGCAGAAGATGTTTAACTACATTCCATGTCCAAAAATTGGAATGTATACTGCTATTACAATGGTATACAATTAACTATCCACTACTTACTTTGGGTCTGCATGCAAGTTCTTATTCTGTTATTCCGTACGTATTGCTTATATAGCAGTACTAGGAAGATTGTTCACTACTGATCATTGACACCTTTTTCGTTTTTCCATGTTGCTCTTGCTAATTTGGACAAGTGTTGGGAAGATTGACGAAATAAAGCCAACGATTAGCTTCCATCTAAAATTTAACCAAATGCTATGCTGTTTTTGGTTGTCTTCGGTCAGTAAAACTAGCAAAACACTTATTATTGAAAATATACTGTTGGACTGGGTTCATACTGTTTTACGTCATGTACTGACAACAATTGTCCACGGCTCAGGTTACAATTATTTTGCGCTGTTTGTATTTACTACTAGCTTAGGGCGGCTTACTGTGGCAGCTTTTATTGCGCTCTGTACGTAGTGCAATAATATTTTGCATATCAAAATGATAAAATACTGTTGCCTTACACCAAAGTATTGTTTTCTTTAGCAACTCTTTAAATATTTTGACTATTCGGCACAATACACACACATAACTTGGATTTATATATAGTGACAACTATTAAACCGTTGGACAGAATATTTCTTAACTAGGATTAAAGAAAATATATATTACTATGCTTAACTATGTATATTTTCTACGTTTTGTTGAAATGGTTGTATTTATATATTGTACAATATGTACTTAGTTGTAAATGGGCCCATATATATTTTGGCCATGTTGATAGATATAATTTGACAATATATTATATAAAGTAACAACCTCCGCACTTAGAATAATATTTCTGCACATTGCAGTTTATGATCATGGCATCATCATTTCAGGAATATTCAGTTTCGACTCACACAAGAGGAATGAAAGGTTCACCATGCATTTCCTCTACACGGTAGCGTATACCACTTTGATTTCATTTTTTCTTTTGCCAAACAAAATGCACTTCAATAGTCCTTTTTGTGTCCACTTAGAAATTCTTTAACAGTTTGTTAATTGAAACAAATATTATTTAGATATGTCTAATCAATTACCAATTAGCTTATACTTTTTTCATAAGTAAAACTACTCTTGCTGTTGTGTTGTGACTGCTACCACTAACCCCTACTATTCAATTGAATACTAAGTCTGTTACATTAAAATTTTATGCATGATACAAATATGCTGCCATGCTCATTCTTCCAATTTTTTTCTAGCCTCTATTAATGAGTTCATCTCATGTTAAGATCATTTCCACAATTCAACCCACATAAAAATACCTCACATAAAATGACTTATTCTATTCATTTTTCCATTCGTTTTTCAACATCCCTTCAATTTTGGTCGAACAACCAAAGTATCATACCGATTGTTCATTCATGAAACTAGATATGTTTAATATACAATGAAATCTAAAAGGAGTTAAATGAACAAAAAAAATTCATAAATTTTGGCTCATCATTTACTCAGAGAATACTGTCAATACTGAAGAAGCTTGGTTATTACTAAAGAGAATTAGAGTAGTCAAAAAATAATAAAGTAATAATTTTTTTTTACCAATTGAGATTAAAATGAGAAGCATTAGAGTTTCAATTATTTTCCCTCTTCCACCTCGAAAAGTTATATTTTTCTATAATATTATCAAACAATCAAACTACAGGAAAATTTTCTCTCATAATTTCGATCCATGATTTCTATTTTTATAGGCAATGTAGCGACCCGTATTTTTAGCTATTTTAATTAGAAAATTTAAGGTGATTATTGAAGAAAAATGATTATTAATGTAATTTGTTGAATAATTTAATATTTGAAATTATTTGAATAATTGGATAACGGGTTTAATATGATTAAAAATGATTTGTAAAATTCTATTTTATCATATTAAAGTTAGAATGATGTTGTAGAACTTTTAAAATCGAATTAAAAGTAAATTTGTGAAAATTGAATATTTTAATATTTAATTGACGAGTTAAAATAGCCATTTTTCAAACAGTCTCGGATTTCGATGAAACTTGTTTCATCGGATCCGTAATAGTAAATTATGGTAGGATTTCAATTTTCGTAGCAATTGGACTTGTCGTTTGGCCGTGCGAGCTTGAAACGCGTAGAAATTTAATTTCGAATTTAATTAAAATAATCGACTTCGAAAAGCTATCTTCCATATATGATCGAATTAGGTCTTGAAACTAGTTCCATTGCGTCCGGAATGGGGGTAAAACCTTATAAACGCTTGGCGGCACGTCTCGATTGGAGTTCGGATGATTTTGGACCTACCTATATAAATACGCACGCAAACCGAGACAGTTTTATTATTATTTTAATCCAGAAACCCTAATTCTAAATCATGGCCGCCACCTATTCCATGGCCAGAAATTTCCGATCTTCTTTCCTTAATATGTCTCAATCCGTTCGACGAAATCGAAAAATTCCAAAAGCAAAAGTGTAAATCTCGACGAGCTCTTCAAATCCATACGGTTGATGTGTGCTAATTTTTCATGGATTCGTCCAGATCTGACTTGGAAGTGTGTACGTATTTCCTTGGATTGCGTGCAAACGACGGCAAATGACGGGATGAAACTTGGCGCGTAGGTGGCTCTGGTGAAGGGCTTCGTGGTGGCGCTAGCTGATCGTTCTGGAAGTCGACGAGGTGGTCATGAAAATTGCTTGAAGATCGGCGGCTAATGGGTTTGCATACGTGAATTTCACGTTGGGGAAGAAGCGCCGGAATCATAGAGATGAGAGCTGCGCTGCAGTGCAGATCCGAAAGTGTTTGGAGCTCATTAAAATTTTATGTTAAATCGAACGTCGTTCGATTTGATTTAAAATCGTAAAATCAAGGTGAGTGTTTTATAACGCTCACAACGTACTGAATATCTTTATGCTAGTTAAATTTGACATTATGCATAGTTATGATTTTTATTTGTTGTTGTTTGATAAAATTTAATTATCATATTGATTGTCATTTGAATTCACCGTTAAAAAAATTAAATTGACAGTTAAATTTAAATCAAAATTGAATTGCGATTAAATTACCTGACATTGATAAATATGAAATTGCCGTGAATTGTATTGCCTATTGGATGATGTATTTCTATGGATGTTATTGGTTGATATTTAAATGTTTGGATGTTTATTTGTTTATATATATCCTGCTATGCATACATATGACACTGTGATTGATTTAAATGATATATTCATCCCTGACATTTAATTGTAATAACTAATCACTTGGCCATAGGTTAGAAAATTATATACGGACACCGAGTTGGATAAATTAAATGATTTTAAAAGTTGTTTTGAAATTATTTAAATGAATTGATTTTAAGAATAAAATCCAATTTATGGAAATTGAATTATTTTGAATTGTAGCTCGAAATGTTAGAATTTAAACTTGGTAAACGAAATTATTAAATAAAATCGAAGTTTAGATTTAAATTGAAAATTGAAATACGGTGTAAATTTTTGAAAGTTGATTTGTTTTAAAAGATTGGACTTTTAATCGAACTCTGAATATTTCTAAGAAAATTGATATGAAATGATATTTCAAGTTTGAGTTTGGAATTGAAAATTTATTTGAAATTTAGATTTAAATTAATTTGGAATTGAATTGAAATTTAAAGAAATTTGTGAATTGAAATCGAAATTTACGTGGAATAGAAATTTATTCAAGTTGAAATTGGAATAAATCGATTAAATCGAAATGGAATTTGGATTTGATTTGGATAGGAAATTTGGGAAGTTGACCGGTTTGACTTTGGAATTATTTATCAAATAATTTTTGATTTTTTCCAAACTATTTTATATATAAACCATTTTATATTCAAATTATTTTCGATTAAACTATTTAAATATTTTCTATTAAACTATTTTGAATTATTTAACTATTTTAAACTATTTAAACTATTTTCTTAAATTCAAACTGGTTAAAGAGACGGAAATGTTTATATTTAAACCTTTAGTTTAAATACGAACTAGGTTAAAGTAGAGATTATAACCTAAATTGAATTCGAATCAAATTTTGAAGTGAAATTGATTTATCGGACAAAACTGATAATTTTGAATATATGATGATTTTGAAATGGATTTGATTTTAAAGCGAATATGATATTTTGTTATCAATCATGAATCAATTTGAAATATAAAAGAGCCATCAGTGTAATAATACGTAGTTATTAAAGAGACCGGGATCGGATATGGACATACTCTCTGTCGATACCGAAAACCACTTTAATAACTATTATACGCGGAGTGTTGATCCAGAATGAAGTGGATGGTTTGGTGAACGCGTTGACTGAAGAAAGAGAACGATATTGGATGACCCCTGACATGACTAAAACAGGAACCTCGCCGGGCCATTGAGGTTCGCCACCTCTAGCGGACACACTTCTTCGATGCCATATCTATTACATTTGTGATTTGATTTGGGTGCACCCCTTGATTTGGGAGTGTTGTTTCGCGGTATTGAGGTACTAGCTTCTATGCTCAACATCACTCCGGATCACGCTACTACTAGTATCCTAGTTGGTATCGCCTCATGTACCTTGTCATACTGACTATCCTATTCGCGACCACTACGTTTTGGTTTGTACCATGAGTATATGGATTGCCCTCTGGTGACTTCCGGTTTTGGGGAAACTACGGTCTTGTATATGCTTTTGGGAATATAAAATGTGTTAAGGGGGATTATGGTAACGCCTTAACGCTATTTTGATACTTTATATTACTGATAGACATTATCTACTTAGCGTACATTACTACCTAGTAGATAGTTTAACGAATCCTTGAAAGGTGGAAAATCCCGTAACATCTCTTAAGTTATTGCACGCACGTTGACACTGGATATGAGATGTCAAACCCCGTAAACATCTCTGACGCTGTCACACTCATATTTATTTACGATTGATTTAACTTTCATATGGATATTTTAGTCCTGACTCGAGTGTTTTGTCTTTTCATTACGCTCGGGTCAGTCCTGAGTTTTCAGATTTTTGAAGATCTATTCTGGAGGACGAAGACGAAGATTTGGTATACTATTACTATTATTATCTGTGCATTATGTTGTCTGCTGCATTATTTATTTGTTCTGTTGTATATGTATAACTCTGATAAATGTTGTATAAATAATTGTCTAAGTATAGTAAACAGCTTCATGAACTGTTTATTTGACTATTATATTTTATCGTTCCGATGCGAGATTCTGTGTTGTTTCATTTCCTTTATTTCTTTTATTTTCTTAATTACCCCAATAACCATCTGCCTTTTTTTAATGGTTTGGAACCGGCATGTGTATTTGATCGTCGGTTTAAACATGTCCAAAAAGTTGGGTCGTTACAGTTGGTATCAGAGCTTTGGTTTAGCGATAAACCTTGACTCTAGTGGGGAATTACTCATTGAAATAGAGGTAAACTATATGAATGAGTTGAGTGTATATGAGAGAGCGTACTTGTTATTTGATATAAAATGGTTTTATATTGTGTTAATTTGTTCCGTTGAGTATTTATGAATTCTGGTCGATACTTGGGACGCCAAGGCGTCGATAGGAATTTCTAAACACTCGAATAGGACAAACCAACACAATATCATTTTGGAATATATTTTATATAAAAGAATTATTTGAATATTTATTCATTTTGATTGAATTGATTGTTAGGAGATGATAATATTAGATTATTATCGTTATTGTTTGATCAGTCAATATTTACAACAATTGATTAAATAACAATGGATTTAGGAAAATGAAATCTTGTAAACACAATTGATAATGAATATAAATGAATTTTAACTTGGATTTGGGAATTTAAATTCCTGTGTTTGAGATTGACTTACAAGAATTTGAAAAATATAATATGAGCATTATATGATAGTATAATTGAGTTGAAATTGTTTTCGAAGGATTTTTTTTATGATAAGTGTTATATTCCCTTCTCTTGACGCTAGAAAATGATTTCGATGATGTGTGCACGCATCATTGGCGTTTATTTTCGAGAGTCCGAGTGGGGAGACCACTTAATAGCTTGTCTAAACCTTGTTTTGACTCAAATTTTATTTTGTTTTGCATTCTCTATAGTATGATTTCATATATAAATTATATAAGTATATATTATTTCAAACCTTGATTTGAAATGAAACCGGGATTGGAATTCTTAAGTTCTTTAATAATTAATGATTTTTTTTATGATTGAAATGAATTTAGACTTGAATCATTAAGGAATTTCTGAATTGTGAAATGAGAAATGAACCTAAGAGCTAAGTGAAAATATCAATTGAAGTAGAAATCCTTAGAATTAGGAAATTATGAACTTAAAATAAAATTGAAACTGTAAAACTCGCATAGTATTAAATTTCATTCTATAGCTTAGATATAACTTACCAAAATACTTAAGAAGTTCAAAAATGTTATATGAATTGTTAATTGGATAATATACAAGTATAGGTTTGAATAATGAAATATGCATTTAATTAATGGTTTGCAAATATAAATAAAATTGTTAGTAAATAATTGGAATTTAAATTAACATTTAAAGGTGATTCACAATTATGTTAATATAAAATGAAAATACTATATGTGAATGTAAATGTGAAATTAAATTATAGCGAAATTTAAGTAATGACTTAAGAATTGATAAATTGAAAATTCAACTTTAAATGAAAAGAAGTTGTATGTTGTTTAACTACATTCTATTTGCAAAACTATAACTTACCAAATACTTAAAGGGTTTAAAATGCTAATAAGGATAAGTAGAGAAATAATATACCAGTGTGAGAGTGAAAAATAAAATGTAAAGATCTATTGATAGTTGTAAATATAAAAGAAATTTAAGCTGTAAAATGAATGATACATGTATAAGTAAATGAATAAAATTTAAACTTAATGAAATATAAAATTGGTAAATGGAAACTAATTAAATTTGAATATAACTAAATGTCAATAAACTTGGAAGTGTATGAAATTAAAATTGACTTGGAAATGTATAATTGATTTAGTGTAGATTTTGGATGGATGTTAATGTTTGATATGCATTGGTTGTTAGATGGATGATAATTGATTAAGTAGAATTCATTAGTGTTAATGGAATTGAATAAACGGAATAAAATTTTAAATAATTAAATTCAAATTGGGAGCAAATTGACTTGAATTAAAAATGTGAATGAAACAAACTTGAATAAATTGGAAACAAATTGAATGTAAACCTATTGCATGGATGAATAAGAAAATAGATGACTTTGTGTTTATGATTGTTCTTTAGAAAATTTGAAGTTTTGATGTTTTGTACTTTGAAATAATAAAAGCAAATTTTTGGAAAAAAAAAATCCAACATTGTCCAATATATGCTGAAACAAAAACAACCATAACTTTTAAATGGCTGAACGGAATTCGACGATTTTGGACTTTTCGGAAATCTTAGAAACTATAGCACAACTTTTGTTTAGATAACTTGAGAAAATTCCTTCGTCTGCTTGGTTAAAAACTTGAATGTTACTCGCTGTCCTGTGTAAAAATAAGTAAAATTAGTAGTATACACCCTTAGTATTTTCGCCATATCTTTTGACTAGTTTATCGGATTTTGATGATCTTGCACTTTATGAAAAGCTAAGAACTTAAGATAAAACTTTTGTTTTAAGTGTTTTGTGTTTTGATATCGTTTAGAAGGTCGAAAACGTGGGTGAACGTCGCTGACCTGCGCAATTCATTGCCTAGGCTGAGGCGTATCCTCTAAGTAAAACGGCCGTAACTTTTGAATGTATGGTCCGAATTCGATGATTTTGGACATTCCAGAAATTTTGAAATGAATACAACAACTTTTGTTTAGATTCTGTTGCCAAATTTTATAGTTTAGGTGACCTAAAACTGAGATTTGTTTGATGTCCTGAAATTGGAATCTCAGTTTTGAAGCTAAATAGGTTATATATATGTTGTGTAGGCTAAATATATCGATCTATCTTTATATGCATGGTTCTAACTTAGTTATTGAGCATTTTAGTAGGTAACAAAGGGGTTGCGCTTCGTTGTAGAGCTCGCTTCTGTGCTAAATACAAAATGTAAGTAAACTGCTAATAAATGCTAAATAAAAGATACGCTTATGGTTTTATATGGTATTGGTGATATATATATATGTTGTTTCCCTAGATATGGGATGCCTCATCATTGAGATGAGATGTATATTTGATATATATTGGCTACATTTGTGTTATATATTGAATTGTAAAAATTTTCGATCGAGCCGCGCAAAGGAGACCCTGCCGAAATTTTCCGTGAATCCGGGTGTTAGAAAATTTTTCAAGTTTTTAAATTTTATAACTTGTTTTGATAACTAACTTTTAAATTTAGAAAGCCGTTCGGAGTAACATTGTGGAAGCGTAGTTATGACTTTATAAATGGAATTTCATTGTTTTATAAGTAGGTAACTTTGAATAAAATATATCTAATGTTGAATTCTATACATAGTTCCTTTTCCCTTCTTTTCCTTTTCGGGGACGAAAAGTTTTGAGTGGGGGAGAGTGTAACGACCCGTATTTTTAGCTATTTTAATTAGAAAATTTAAGGTGATTATTGAAGGAAAATGATTATTAATGTAATTTGTTGAATAATTTAATATTTGAAATTATTTGAATAATTGGATAACGGGTTTAATATGATTAAAAATGATTTGTAAAATTCTATTTTATCATATTAAAGTTAGAATGATGTTGTAGAACTTTTAAAATTGAATTAAAAGTAAATTTGTGAAAATTGAATATTTTAATATTTAATTGACGAGTTAAAATAGCCATTTTTCAAACAGTCTCGGATTTTGACGAAACTTGTTTCATCGGATCCATAATAGTAAATTATGGTAGGATTTCAATTTTCGTAGCAATTGGACTTGTCGTTTGGCCGTGCGAGCTTGAAACGCGTAGAAATTTAATTTCGAATTTAATTAAAATAATCGACTTCGAAAAGCTATCTTCCAGATATGATCGAATTAGGTCTTGAAACTAGTTCCATTGCGTCCGGAATGGGGGTAAAACCTTATAAACGCCTGGCGGCACGTCTCGATTGGAGTTCGGATGATTTTGGACCTACCTATATAAATACGCACGCAAACCGAGACAGTTTTATTATTATTTTAATCCAGAAACCCTAATTCTAAATCATGGCCGCCACCTATTCCATGGCCAGAAATTGCCGATCTTCTTTCCTTAATATCTCTCAATCCGTCGATGAAATCGAAAAATTCCAAAAGCAAAAGTGTAAATCTCGACGAGCTCTTCAAATCCATACGGTTGATGTGTGCTAATTTTTCATGGATTCGTCCAGATCTGACTTGGAAGTGTGTACGTATTTCCTTGGATTGCGTGCAAACGACGGCGAATGACGGGATGAAACTTGGCGCGTAGGTGGCTCTGGTGAAGGGCTTCGTGGTGGCGCTAGCCGATCGTTCTGGAAGTCGACGAGGTGGTCATGAAAATTGCTTAAAGATCGGCGGTTAATGGGTTTGCATACGTGAATCTCACGTTGATGAAGAAGCGCCGGAATCACGGAGATGAAAGCTGCGCTGCAGTGCAGATCCGAAAGTGTTTGGAGCTCATTAAAATTTTATGTTAAATCGAACGTCGTTCGATTTGATTTAAAATCGTAAAATCAAGGTGAGTGTTTTATAACGCTCACAACGTATTGAATATCTTTATGCTAGTTAAATTTGACATTATGCATAGTTGTGATTTTTATTTGTTGTTGTTTGATAAAATTTAATTATCATATTGATTGTCATTTGAATTCACCGTTAAAAAAATTAAATTGACAGTTAAATTTAAATTAAAATTGAATTGCGATTAAATTACCTGACATTGATAAATATGAAATTGCCGTGAATTGTATTGCCTATTGGATGATGTATTTCGATGGATGTTATTGGTTGATATTTAAATGTTTGGATGTTTATTTGTTTATATATATCCTGCTATGCATACATATGACACTGTGATTGATTTAAATGATATATTCATCCCTGACATTTAATTGTAATAACTAATCACTTGGCCATAGGTTAGAAAATTATATACGGACATCGAGTTGGATAAATTAAATGATTTTAAAAGTTGTTTTGAAATTATTTAAATGAATTGATTTTAAGAATAAAATCCAATTTATGGAAATTGAATTATTTTGAATTGTAGCTCGAAATGTTAGAATTTAAACTTGGTAAACGAAATTATTAAATAAAATCGAAGTTTAGATTTAAATTGAAAATTGAAATACGGTGTAAATTTTTGAAAGTTGATTTGTTTTAAAAGATTGGACTTTTAATCGAACTCTGAATATTTCTAAGAAAATTGATATGAAATGATATTTCAAGTTTGAGTTTGGAATTGAAAATTTATTTGAAATTTAGATTTAAATTAATTTGAAATTGAATTGAAATTTAAAGAAATTTGTGAATTGAAATCGAAATTTACGTGGAATAGAAATTTATTCAAGTTGAAATTGGAATAAATCGATTAAATCGAAATGGAATTTGGATTTGATTTGGATAGGAAATTTGGGAAGTTGACCGGTTTGACTTTGGAATTATTTATCAAATAATTTTTGATTTTTTCCAAACTATTTTATATATAAACCATTTTATATTCAAATTATTTTCGATTAAACTATTTAAATATTTTCTATTAAACTATTTTGAATTATTTAACTATTTTAAACTATTTAAACTATTTTCTTAAATTCAAACTGGTTAAAGAGACGGAAATGTTTATATTTAAACCTTTGGTTTAAATACGAACTAGGTTAAAGTAGAGATTATAACCTAAATTGAATTCGAATCAAATTTTGAAGTGAAATTGATTTATCGGACAAAATTGATAATTTTGAATATGTGATGACTTTGAAATGGATTTGATTTTAAAGCGAATATGATATTTTGTTATCAATCATGAATCAATTTGAAATATAAAAGAGCCATCAGTGTAATAATACGTAGTTATTAAAGAGACCGGGATCGGATATGGACATACTCTCTGTCGATACCGAAAACCACTTTAATAACTATTATACGCGGAGTGTTGATCCAGAATGAAGTGGATGGTTTGGTGAACGCGTTGACTGAAGAAAGAGAACGATATTGGATGACCCCTGACATGACTAAAACAGGAGCCGCGCCGGGCCATTGAGGTTCGCCACCTCTAGCGGACACACTTCTTCGATACCATATCTATTACATTTGTGATTTGATTTGGGTGCACCCCTTGATTTGGGAGTGTTGTTACGCGGTGTTGAGGTAGTAGCTGCTATGCTCAACATCAGTCCGGATCACGCAACTACTAGTATCCTAGTTGGTATCGCCTCATGTACCTTGTCATACTGATTATCCTATTCGCGACCACTACGTTTTGGTTTGTACCTTGAGTATATGGATTGCCCTCTGGTGACTTCCGGTTTTGGGGAAACTACGGTCTTGTATATGCTTTTGGGAGTATAAAATGTGTTAAGGGGGATTATGGTAACGCCTTAACGCTATTTTGATACTTTATATTACTGATAGACATTATCTACTTAGCGTACATAACTGCCTAGTAGATAGTTTAACGAATCCTTGAAAGGTGGAAAATCCCGTAACATCTCTTAAGTTATTGCACGCATGTTGACAATGGATATGAGATGTCAAACCCCGTAAACATCTCTGACGCCGTCACACTCATATTTATTTACGATTGATTTAACTTTCATATGGATATTTTAGTCCTGACTCGAGTGTTTTGTCTTTTCATTACGCTCGGGTCAGTCCTGAGTTTTCAGATTTTTGAAGATCTATTCTGGAGGACGAAGACGAAGATTTGGTATACTATTACTATTATTATCTGTGCATCATGTTGTCTGCTGCATTATTTATTTGTTCTGTTGTATATGTATAATTCTGATAAATGTTGTATAAATAATTGTCTAAGTATAGTAAACAGCTTCATGAACTGTTTACTTGACTATTATATTTTATCGTTCCGCTGCGAGATTCTGTGTTGTTTCATTTCCTTTATTTCTTTTCTTTTCTTAATTACCCCAATAACCATATGCCTTTTTTTAATGGTTTGGAACCGGCATGTGTATTTGATCGTCGGTTTAAACATGTCCAAAAAGGTGGGTCGTTACAGGCAACGACTAACGTGCTGGTGCAAAAAAGGGAAGGCATGATGAAGTTCACTAAAGGTAACTACACAAACTTAACTGAATCATAATCTTATTCTTCCAAATGTGTTTATTAAATTAACTGCTATTTTTTTACTCATTACAGGTTAAATTTTGGTGCCTATTAATAAGACTCTGAGATTATATGCTTGCATATAATAGGTGATGAAGCTCTGATTAATTAGAAGATAAGAAGACTATCAGAGATGTTAGCAATTTATGGTTAGTAAAAATTTTTAGGTTGACATATATAATGGAAGTTAAAATCAAACTCTTAGGATGGCTATTTAGTATATGCAAACACTCGATATATGTTCAGCCTTAATATTAACAAATCAATATTGGAGCAGAGATAACAGCTTAGGTTAAAGGTTAAAGCTATATTTGCACAGTCTGTACCTTCATTTGCACATATAGAATAGTTTACAAGTTTTAACTTATATTCCTATCTCATAGTTTATGTGTTTGTAATTTAGATGAAGTTATGAACTAATTTGTAACATACCAAAAATATAAATGATGTCGTTTTTGACATAATTCTTTTACATTTTGAAAGACTGTTATGTAATCTTAGAAGCCATCCCAGATGATCTGAAGACCACTTAGAAAGCATAAAGGAATGTAACTTTTCACTTGCATTTGAAATGTTAACTATTACATAAAAAGCACCGATATATGTATCGTAATTTCATCAATTTTTTCTATTAAACATAACATTGTCTTCCAGATGAAAATTTATGTCTTAACAACAATTATTTTTCTATGTACGCTTTAAAGGAAAATACTACTCTGAAGTGGCATAAAATATATAATCCGTCGACATAGTCAAAATTAAAAACTAAAACTTTTAACAATGCAATCACTAATAAGTTGTTTTACAATAGACCGTATGCGAAACATGGATTCACACTAGTATACATGTACAGTTAACGTTATTCATTGAGAGCTCAGTTTGTGTTACTTGGATTTGTAATTCACGATATATACCTAGTAATTTAATAGAGTCGGACCATACATTCTTTTTTTATTGGACCTAAAAATGAAGAATTTTTTTTAATGGATAAGGATTCGGAGTTGTTACTGGTACCAGTCGTCTATCTGTGTAACTGAATACGAACATTTTAAATAAAGGTTTGGACATGAGCGTTATATTGTATTTGTACTGCATGAATTATTATATGGCTATATACCAGTATGGTAACCATTAATCTAATGTTTAAATTATTATCATACCCATGTGATCGGTCAGTGTTGCATAGAGTTATGTATAAGTGTGCACATGCATTTTGACAATGTGAAACTTTTTTACGCCTAAGCAACTATTTGAGCAGTACATAGTCAACATGAAAACTTTACGCATTCGTGGGTTAATTTAACAAAATTCTAGTTGCGGTACTTATAGAATAACTTCTTGAATCCATAAAGTTGATTGATTAATTTTAGTGTAATTTCATTTTTTGTTAAAATGACAATGCTATTGTATGATTTTGTGACAATTTAACATGTGCTATTTGATATACGTATTGCATAATAAAGTAATAATTTGTAATAAGTTCAAATATATTCCAGTGTCTCCTTGCAAATTAATTGTAAATATCCTACATTCCAAGTGAGCTAATTGAAATAACACGTCATTCAAGTAACCTCCTTATTTTAGTTGTTCATGAAAATGTTTAATATTTGTATGTATTTATTCATGTGGATATTAGCTAGCCCAAAGGTAGACTAATATTTGACTGAATCGCTTTCGTGTGTAATGATAAATATGTGATAATTATAAGGTCTTACAAGTGAATAACTAATCGGTCCAAAAAAAATTATTATTTGGCTTGAATTTCTTTTCACTGTTTGATAATCACAACAAGATTATTTGAAGGTTTTCTATAAGAGTTTTGTAAATTTAACCGTAAGTGATACTCTTTTTGTGATGATTTTATTTGTTACATCTTATAATTATCACATATTTATCATCACATATGCGCAAGTGATTCAGTCAAATATGAATCTTCCTTTGGACTGGCTAACATTCACATGGATAAATATACACAAATATCAAACATTTTTATGAACAACTAAAATAAGAGGCCGATCACATGGGTATGAATAACTAAAATAAGTACTCAGTTTCGTAAAGTTAAACCACGAATGCATAAAGTTTTCATATTGACTTAGTACTATTCAAATAGTTGCTTAGCCATAAAAAAAAATTCACATTGTCAAAATGCATGTACACACTTATACTTTACTCTATGCAACACTGATTGATCACATGGGTATGATAATAATTTAAACATTAGATTAATGGTTACAATTCTAGCATATAGCCATATAATAATTCATGTAGTTCAAATGAAATATAATGTTCACGTCCAAACCTTTATTAAAAATGTAAGTAACCAATTATACAAATAGATGATTAGTACCAATAACAATTCTGAATCCTTATCAATAAAAAAATGTTCTTTTTCTTAGGGTTCCATAAAAAAAATTATGGTCCATGTAACGACCTGATTTTTCGACGCCCGAAAGTTGATATCGATACATCCACTATATCCAATGCCGCACAGTCGAATGTCGGAAAACCGAATCGTTAGGGTTTAAGAAGAAGAAGAAGATAGAAGAAGAAACAGAAACAACAACAGAATCTCACATTTCGCAGCGGAACAAATATAATAGATAAATGAATATCTTTAAAACAAAGAATTATATCAGTTATTACATTACATTATTAGAGTTTACAACGACACCACTCAACCCTAGGCATTTACAACATCTAATCCAAATTAAAACTGGACATACAGCAATCCGAACGCAGCGGATAATACATAATATATTGATACATCTCGCAATCCAACTTGCCTTCAGATCTCCACAGCAACTCTGTTTTTATCTTCGCTCCAGAATAACTGAAACCTGACTCTACGCTGCCCGTGTGGAAAAATTGTGGGCACCCAGAGTTTAGAAAGGGAACAATAGACTCCAGGTCAGTCATGAGACTGGTGTGAGATCTTAAAAACAGTTATTTCCACAAATAAAGGAAAAGAAATCTGCTATGCTTTTTGGAAAATGAAACTACCATAAGGCCGCTCGGCAAACATGCAATGCAATCGCAGACTTGGGGGCGATTTCTTCTTACGATAGTCAAACATGCTTGATACGCAAAATCCTCTTTAATATTATCATCAGTGCACAGTGTAGAAAACATTTCGAAAGTATAATATTAATCTTAGCCAGCATAGGTACCATTATATTATGCCTGCTATAGCTACCTCCTGAGGAGGCAGGTTGTACAATTGCAATCCTAAAGGGCTCGTATTTTTTCTTTGTATTTCCAACAAATGGTCAAGCTAAGGAACTTCCTACTACTACATGGGTACGTCTCTGGAGGGACGTCCTGAGCACTTAACCAGCTCTCTGCCAACACAAGGCCGGGTTACCTCTGTAACTAGGTAACTACTACATGAGTATGCCATCCCTCGGTCGTTTGCGACCTTTATCCGAGGATCCTCAACCACAAAGCAACAACCACAAAGTATAATAAATTTGCAGCATCAACATAGGTAAAATATCTGGGCTCCATACCATGATACTACCCTTTTCCAGAAGGAAATGACATACCCTCAAGGGGCGCTACCCCCAAATAACCTTGCCGCATCTTTCCTGTTTCGACCATTTCCGCGGTGTGAGGTCCGACGAAGTCTCGTCCACAAAGCTGCACTTTTCACAAATTCATGCTTTGATTAACAAATGACCAGCAACACTTCGTATGCCACATTACCAGTTTGGGAATATATCACTACTAAGCATCGACTACATAACCTCTGAGCTCGTACGTCTCGGAGAAGGGTGTTGATCTAAGAGAATAAATTCTCCGCCACCAACAGAAATGTATTTGATAGAAACCAGCTTTACATCTCAAAGTGTAACATCAGACACACTCCATACAAGTCCGTTTCGGGATCGAACAGAACCGAAGGCCCTTCAAAGAAGCCCTGCAAATCTGGATATTCACTAATCACGTCCGGAATCCCTATCACAAAGGGTGATAAAATCTCTATACCAGAGCAACCCGGTGCAGAGACATTCGATAGGTAATCCTTTCACTTTCGAAAATACCCAGTCTTCAACCCCGTCTTCAAATGTAATCCCATTTCATCGTATCATTATTCGGAATGGGTTTTATGACACAAGGTTCTCTCTGGCTAATCCGAATAATGAGCGCTTATTTTTAAAAATAAGTGTTCATTCAGATTTCAAACAAATCACAACAATTTCCACGTTGATCTTCTTAAACAAAAGATCCATCACAATCACAAAGGTTCGATGTGGGTTTCAAATATCCATTTGGAATTCGACTCCCGGTCGCATCGAAATTCTAATGGCATTTAAAGGCCAATATTGATAGTCGGTTATTTAACTATCAATCAACATTCACAACAATCATCATATTTAAATAATTTTTTCCAAATTATTTATTTTCTAAATAACTTCACAAGATATATTTTCACACTTCAATCCTTTGAAAATAAATTTCAAATCAATTTTTTCCTTACGCGGAAAACTTTTTCAATATTTATTCATTTCCATTGAAAATCTACCGAGTTCAAATATTTTAAAACAATTCAAAATGCTTATCCAAAATATACTTAGAGATATTTAAAATAAAACTATTTTGAAACACTTGCTTAAATATTAGTTATGAAAATATTATACTAATGTCTCATAAAAAAATTCAAGTCCAAACTAATTTTTTAAATAAAATTAATATATAGGATATAACTATTTAAATATTCAATTTCTAAAACCAATATCAATTAAATCTTTAAATCATTACTTCCATAATTAATTAAGTAAATCATTACTTTAAAGATTTACATAATAACTAAAGAAACTAACTTCTCCAAAATATTCTTTCAAAATCAACCCTAGAACTTTTAATTTATATTTCAAAAGCTATTTTACAAACATACTCGGCTTTTCAGGGAAAATACACCTTCCTTTTCAAAATGGATCATTTTTGAAAGTGTGCAGGATCGTGTAATATGGAATATAATTAAATCTAAGTATGGTAATACGTGATAATAGCAAAGTAAATGGAAATAAAAATAAAAACAAGCACACACAAATTTTTGTATTGGTTCGGAGCACCGTCCTACGTCCAGTCCCAGACTCCTTCTGAAATTTCAACTACAATAACCCTCACTTAACCTGGAGGAACATGTATATACAGTCTGAGCAGCAGAACAGACACCTGAGCAACTGAACAGGATTTTCGCCTCAACAGCAGAAGAGGACTTTCCTTTGCCTGAGCAGCAGAACAGGATTTTAACAAAGTATAAATGTAGTTGACTTAATGTGTTCTTGATAACACTGATTTGTCTATTAAGATTACAAATTTCCTATAATCAATTCCTCAAGAGTATAAAGAGTATGTGAAGAGTTGAAAAAGGAAGAATATTGCTATGAATCAAAGTATATAGAATATAACTTAAAGATTCAAAGCACTGAAGAGTATGAGAGCACTTGAGTAATCACAAGAGAGTAGAAAGAATTAGAATCAGAAATTGGTGATTATGAAGTATGAGATAACTTCTATATATAGTTATCAGAGAGATGCAACTCTTAGTGAAGAGTTTCAGCCAAGAGAGACGACTGTTGATGAATTGCAACTCTTCATGGAAGAAGATGTCCATTCAGAAATTTTGCAGTTGAAGCCGGTTCAGTCGACTGGTATATTGGGTCAGTCGACTGGTGTTTGAATATTTTTAAAAAATGTCGTTTCAAAAATATGAACAATGTTCACTGCTGTGCATATGCACAGTTAGTCGACTGGCAAGAACAGTCAGTCGACTGGCTGTGCATAAATTGCACAGTGAACTCTGTTTGTAAAGAAAAATTTAAAAATTGAAAACCTGAGGATTGATTTTAACATGTGTCTAAGACTCAATATCTATAATAGTTACTTTAAGCCTAGAGATCCTCTGTTGTCTTCTTTTTGTCATGTATGAATGCAAATTCTTCTTTAGCTTCTGAATTGTCTTGTCATGAATCAAAACTAGTAATTCAACAATTTTTAATCAATTAATAAATCCTTTTGGATTCATTTTGAATTTATGTTCCAAATCCGTAAATTTCTTTCCACACCTTTAAAAATAAAACAATATTTATTTTTTTTAAACAAATTTCCCTTTCCCTTATCAAATTCCCATTTTGAATTTTTAAAATTTCAAATATCCACAGATATAGGATTTTCAAATCGATTCCCAAATAGTTATTATTTTTACCAAATCAATATCAAATTTATTTTCTAATTTATTTTCAAAACACCAAATCAAATTTCAAATTGATTCTCAAATTTATTTTCTAACACCAAATCAATTTTTGAATTTATTTTTAAAATAAATTCCTATATCTTTTCTAAATTATTTAAAAACCATATTTTTTAAAATAAATTCTTCACCTTTTGAATATTATTACTTGAGATCCATTTATTAAACTTTTTTCCATATTTTGGAATTTTATTCAATAGGATTTCACTATAGATTTTCTACCCAAATTTAGAAATCCAATTTTATTTATTTCTCGTATCCTATGATACCAAAAATATTGTTCGGATAAATTTTAGCCTTCAACGATTTCAATCATAATATTCACACACGGATTTTAAATAATCAACATACAATATTGAAACAAATTCAATTATTTGAGGAATCCATTTGGATCCCTCCAACCTGTTTCCCTGCATCCACAGACGTTAGCATAACAATTAAATACTCATTCCACTTCGAGGTGGAATATCGCGGTATATGGGATTTATAAAATATCAACCGTTATTATGCGGCGTATAAGGTCTATTTCAGTACAACTGATAATAAATTATCATCTAAGCACACAATCAACAATTTAAATTTAACTATCACAATTCAACTATCAATCAATGACTAAAATTTTCCATCACTAAAATTTGAGTGAGAAGATCTCACCTTTTCTTTTATTTTGCAATCCATTTTCCGTTCCGGCTTGTTTTCTTCCAAATTTTTTGACCTTGTATGAATAATTTATACAATCTATTAATATTTGAATAAATCGAACAATCTATTAACATTTAATAATTTGATTAAACTAATTTTCTCCCCTTTTTTATAAATAAAATCTAAATTAAAATGGATATCAAAATAAATTGAACAACTAATTATCATTTCTATTTATATTTAAAAAAAAATCTTTTCTGAAAATCAAATTATCTTTTACTGTAAATAAATTTTCTTCTATATTATCATAACATATATAAATTTAAATTAAATTTAATCGAATACCTTACTGCCTGAAACCACAACGTGGCCGATCTTCACCCTATCAATGGCCACCTCGCTGAACCCTAAATCGAACTGCCTCGAGATTGAAGACGCCAACCTTTTTGACTTCGCTCACACTCGACTGTACTCGAAATCTCATGGCGAGCTTGTGGCCCCACCTGCTCGCATGCACGCGTCGCCTTCGAGCACCCATCTATTGCTCACTCGCCTTTACCCGAGCTCGAGCAAACGAATGTCGTGCCACTAATACGAGCCCCGCCGAGCTCGAGAACCCACGCGCGCCGCGCGCTTGCGCCACCAGCATCGACGAGGTCATATCGTCGTTTGCACTCGCGAACTTTACTTCCACCAATCGAGCAAATCGATTTCGATTTGTGAAGGGAAACGCGATTCCCCTTTTTTGATTCAAAATGAAGAAGAGGAAGGCCGGTTCGATTTATACTTCGGCCATTTGATTTTGATTTGAAAAGGCCATTATTTTTGAAGTTTTTGAACGAAAAGATTTTCATTTATTTCTTATGTTTGAACAAAAAGGTAGGATAGGGTGGCATGTAGAAGAAGACAATAGAAACGTGTACGTTACATTTTGCAAAAAGGTGGCTGCGATTTGATTTTGATCAGATATATATATTTAAATTTAAATCGTCTCGATTTCGGACCCTAAATTCTTGATATCGTATCGAGACATGCCGCTATGCGTTTATAATGTTATACTCCTATTTCGAACGCAATGGAAAAGGTTCCGAGGCCTAACTCAATCGCATGGAAAAGATAACTTTTTGAATCGAGTTTAAATATTAAATTATCAATTTTAATTCCAACACTTTTCTCACCCGTACGGACAAACGGTAACTCCAAACGCCACAAAAATTGAAATCCGATAGTAACGAACTATTACGGATTAAATGGACTGGTTTCGTCGAATTCCGAGACTGTGCCTCGGAAGGCTATAATTAAATATCGATTTATAAATTCAAAACTAAAGAAAACATTTTCAAATTAAATTCTGAAGCTTCCATTATCTTCAGTATTATCAATATAAATTTTCTAAGCCATCAAATTATTTTAAACAAGCTAAAAATTGAAAATTCAAATTTTTACCCATCGTTAATAAATCAAATTCAACAATTTAATTGCCAAATTCATATTTATATTCGAAATTCAAGTTAAACTAACCTCCAAATAATTAAAATCAATTAAATATTTCATTTCAAATGTTAAAAATTTCCGGGTCATCACAGTCCAGCTTTCTTAAATTACTACGTATAGGTAGTGAATAATAAATCCTATTAACACACTTCGAGCTCTCAAAGAATAATGTTAGCCGTACACGTATGTAACTTGAAATTAGTTTATACAAAAACTAAAGGTTTTAATCCTTTGTAATTTTGTTATTGTTCAATGTACCTTATTTGAAAAAGTCAGTACCAATAGATTTTATATATAAAAGGCTGAAACGTAGGACAACACGTAGATAATCATGAAAAACTTTCTTTCACGTTATACACTTTCAAAGAAATATAATAATATCTAAAAACATGTACTCACTTATTGAGTGAATCGATTAACAAAGAGTTAGGATCCCAGTTATGAATCACTATCAGGAATTTTAATCCATGTTCTTATATGCGACATTAACAAACTATATTTTGTACTAGCAACATAAAAAAAATGGTGGATACATTAACGGATAATTTTGCTAAATATAGATCTTAAATACAATCTATTTACAAAATTTTATAATCAAAATTTATCAAATAAATCAACAACGGTTTGCTCTGATACCACTTGTTAAAATTTCAATACTCTATAGCAACAACCAATTATGAAACCCTAGATTCAAATATACAACCCATTTTGATTTAATTAGGAATAAACTAGAGGAAAGTAAATAAATCAGCGGAAGCATACCTGAATCGGTAGTTGATTATTGAAAAGAAAAAAATTTTGGTTTGATCTTTCAAATTGACACAAACACTAGTTCTGACATTAGCTCTCCATAGAAGAGGGTTAGAAGGTTGCCAAGGCTTGTGTAATTTTAGGATCATAACCTTTTTCTTTATAATATTGACATTTTCTAATTTCGTCCTTTAACGAATTAAAATGTCCCACATCTACACACTAATCACATGATAATTAGATTCTTAAGCTTAAAACAAGAAGAGCATTAAAAAACAAGCTAGTAGTATCTTCATATAGACATCATGAAATCAAAAGAAAAGGGGCGCACAGGGAGGAGGGGTTTGGTTGGGTGCAAAATCTTAAGTGATTAAACATTCTTTTTTCTCCTGGAACAAAATTTAAAAATAATAATCAATGCGTATAAACGAAGTTTACTAAAAGGTTATGTTTCAAGAAAAATAAAAGAAATAGAGAGTGTAACAAGTACCATCTTCACCTTCAATTGTTGGAATAAATTTATCGATTAAAGGATGTGAAACTTTCATTTCTTCTTTTGAAACTTTTGCCCTGAGATGTTTGATTAGTTCATGATCGCTCGGATCAAATTTAACTCCTGTTGATAGCCTAACCCGATCTCGAAAATAATTGAAAATATGTTTATGTACATAAATTATCACTAGAGAAAGCATAAACATTTAACTTATGCAAAAAAAGAACCATGTAATCATTTTTGGAACAAAATTTAAAAATAATAGTCAATACATATAAACGAAGTTTACTAAAAGATTATGTTTCAAAAAAAAAGAAACGAAGAGTGTAACATGTTTCATCTTCACCTTTGAGATGTTCGAGTAGTTCATGATCGCTAAGATCAAATTTATCTCCTCCTGGTAGCCTTACCCAATCCTGTAAATAATTAAAAATATGTATATGTATATAAATTATCACTAGAGAAAGCATAATCATTTAACTTATGCAAGAAAAGAACCATGTAAACTTATGGGCTTAATGAATTCGAGCTTGTGAGCACAGCTTGGACACTGCTTGGATTCGCTCAATATTGCAACCCACTTGCACAACATTTCACCCATGCACAACCTCTGCCAATCATCTTGTCCACTTTGCCTACACCGTCCAAATCAACACTACGACCACATACACCTATTATGAAAAAACCACACCACCTCCTACCACCACAACCTCAATCCATGAATATCACCAACACCCTTAACTTCAAGTCTTCAACCCACCCAACACTTCGCGGACCATCTTCACCAAACATGGAAAAGTGAATGGGCGTTAACGTCATGTGCGAGGGATAAAAGCATGGATTGAGAAAGGAAGAAAGTTTTCAACATATGTGAGAATAAAAATATAGAAATTTTTGATAAAAGAGGAAATGAGAAAGAGAGGGACAGTGGGGTGAAAAAGGTTAGGTAGTGTTTGGTTTGTTATTTTTAGTTTTGGGTTTTCGTCCATACAAAAGGCATAAGATACATGTGTATTGCCAAAAACGATCAATTTAGAAAACAAAATTAACACACAAAATTGAAAATAATTTCTTTTTATTTTCCATATTTTAGGAAATAGAAGAAGCACGTAAAACAATTCATTCTTCCATCGTCCCTCTATCATCTTCGTCGTTCCATCCGTCTTTCTTTAATCCCATCCGTCGTCCCTCCATTCTTTTCATATTTGGCATACATATTGAAAATCGAAAAAACAAAATTCGTTTTTAAACCAAACATTTCCTTAGGTTTTTGGTTTGTGAATAAACATGAGAAAAAATAATAAAAGGAAGGAAGCACTAAAATAATAAAAACGCAAAAAACATTTCGGGCGGGTTAGCGAAAATTTTCTGGCAGGATAGTGAAAAAGCATAAAGAAGCTATTTTGGATGAAAGTGAATACCGTAAAGGGATGCGAAGGGATATTTATCCAATTATTACATAATATAGTATTTAATAAATATGATAGGTGATAAATAACCTAAATTTATTATTCGTTGTGGTAGTTAAATCGATTTGGTGAATCTTGTTTACGTTGGTTAATGTCCACCCTTATTTTAAATTTCGTTTACTTATTTTTTGGAATTATTATAAACTGATTAATTCTTTAAATTTTGTAAAAAAATGAAATCGATGAAAATTTAAAAAATTTCTAAACTTTTAAAGACTATTGCAAATTCACGCAGTTCCATTTTTGCATTTAGTTATACCTTTTTAATTTTTAGCGTGATTGGTAAACACGAATATTAAATTCTTCGAGTGAGAACCTTTGTGTCGACTAAACAACATGGATAGATAATTGGAAGTAAAAATGACATGGATAATTATAGCGGTTCACTTTTGATGTAATGTACGCTGAGGAAAAATATATTTTATTATTGTACACAGAGAGTTCTACAAAAGATTGATGAAACAATTTTAATTGAGATATAATACAAGGGAGAAGATGAATTCCAATAAACTCAAATCCTAGAAGGTGAGATGTATATATACGGTTTTAAACACGTCACGACCCTTAGATCATAGTCATAGGAGGATCACCCGTCAAGATATAAAGTCTAGGCGTCAAAGGATCGGAGTGCCTTTTCAAATTGATCAAAATTGGATCTGGTTGTTTCAGATTCATAGATTTTAATTGACTGAATCGGGTGCTAGTCAACTGACATGAATCTGAGTGGGTTGGTGTAGAATGTCAGTAGATTGAGATTCCTCCATAATAAAAGAATATGGTTATGTCCTAAACTCCACTTAGGTTTGTCAATGGATAATTTTGGATGTGAACTGTGTTATATCTGCATCTGCATCCAAAATTATTTTCCGATATCATCCATGGACATGGTCGAGTATCAGATATTTATTCGCTTCGTTCATAATTAATATCCTCAAAAAATAAAGGAATTTTTTTATTTATACCTGAGTCGAAAAAGAGTGCTTTGTGTAGAGTGTTTCTTCATCTAAATCATGAAGAGATGATTTTACTATAGTATATTCAGTCCTTTAATGCTTTTTTGAAGTATGTAATGGAATATAGTAATACTTTGATGAAGAAGAATAAGAAATTTATTGAAGGTTTGAGGAAGGGACTTAACTATAAGGTATGGTGCACTTGTTGTCTCCTTATATGATGTTTGTTGAGAGTGGCAAGGAGGTATAATTTCTTGTATTAGGAGAAAAGGAAAGTCAATGATAGTCTTAAGGGTGGACAAAAGAAGAGGTTCGACCCATATCACAAGGGGAATAAAAACCAGAAAGGAGGAAAAACCTCATGAGAAGATCAGAAGTCTAATGTAGCTAATATTACTTGTTTCAACTATAGGTAGAAGGGTCGCTACTCTACCAAGTATCCCAGTTGGAGATTAGGGACATGTCCAAGTGCTTTAATTGTAGTAGGCCTAGCCATAAGAAGAGATAATGTTCTGTACTGAAGTAAGCGAAGGATTATGCTTTGTAGAGACCTTCAGTTGGACCAATGCTAAAGAAATGGGAAAAGGATGTTGTACTTGGAGGTATTATTTCGATTTCTAGCATTTTACTTAGGGTTCATTTGATACTTGTACTACAATAGCTTTCTTTTTAAAAATTTAGCTGACAGGTTAAATTAAATAAAAATTAAATACTACATATTTGATTACTTCATTACGTGTGGTTAATCCACAGATTGGTATGTTACTCGCACCTTAAGGTGATCTGATATTAAGTTTGCTTTGTTGGGCATTTGTTTGTTTGCGACGATATATGTTTGACTACGAAGGATACGAAGTAATTTTGGATATGGATTGTTTAGTGTAACGACACATGATCTACTGTTCCGATAGAGTTATCACTTTATGAAATCCAAGGACAGAAGAAATGATCTTGATTGCATTGGATGTAATAAAGGAGAATTCAAGATTTATGTTGTGTGTAATGGAGAATCGAAAGGATAAGATTAGTAAAGCGCTAGTAGTCTGGGAATTTGAAGACATTTTCGAGCAGTGAAGGGATTATTGCCTAAAAAATCATTCAAATTTGGTATAGATTTGATATCGAGGGAAAAACCTATTAGTAGATCCCCTAGCAGTATGCCACCCAAGGGTTAGAAGAACCGGAGAAGCGGTTAATGTCACTTGGGCATAAAAGTTTCACTAAGGCCGAGTAGTTCACCATGGGGAACATCCATAGTATTCATAAAGAAGTAAGATGGAGACGGATTATTCTTACAACTAGATTTGACGATGCTATTTCATAAACTATGGGTAGTTGAGGAAATTGTTCCACTGATCGCGTTTAGAATAAGACACGATCCATATGAATGGTTAGTTATGCTCTTTGGACTGATCAGTGTTACTGCTTTCTTTGTAGAGCTTATATGCCGAATCTTTCACGATCAATTGAATAGATTTATGTTGGTCTTCATTGATGACATTTTGGTATAATTCTAAGAATGAAAGATACCATAAGTCCATTTTAGATAGTTGTTGGAGATCTTGAGACAACACAAGTTGAATGTAAAGTTTTTGAAATGCTATTTTTGGAAATGTGAAGTTAAATTTCTTGGTTATGTTGTTTCATAGAATGGATTAGCAATTGATCCAAGATGGAAACCATTATTTATTGGAAGAGACCAAAGACGGTTACTAAAATGAGAATTTTCTTGAGATTGGATGGATATGCCATAGCTACATTAAGAACTTTTCGTAGGTAGCAACAGCCTTAACTAAATTGACTAGAAAGAACGTGAAACTCGTATGGATTGTTCAGGAGTTGAAAAAGTCATCGACAGGTGCATATATCTTGATCGTACTAAAAGGGAGTCAGGATTTGGTATTTCATACTAATACTTGTGGATCGGATTGGGAGCGATACTGATGTAGAAGAAAAGAGTGATAATTTATACATCTTGGTAGCTGAGTCGCGCAAATTTTGATATCCGACTCATGATTTGGAGTTTTTAGTAGTGATCTTCGCTTTAAAGATATAAAGGAATTATCTTTTTGGAGTATGTTCCGAGTATTATGTGGATCATAAGTCTCTTAAGTATTTATTCTCGCAGAAGAAGCTAAATATAAGGCAATAAAGTGGTTAGAATTTTTGACAGCATATGATTTTGTGATAGTATACATCGGGAAAAGGGAACAACGTAGTCGATGCTTTACGTAGAAAGCAGTATAATGGATTGTTGGCCATGCTTGAGAAATGGAAGACGTTAGAGAAATTTGCATCCCATGGAGTGCAATATAGGGCAAATGCACGATCAAGTCAAGATCCTAGAGCATTAATAAGTTTGAAAGTTCGTCTATTGCTTATGGAAAGAATTGTTGCAAGGCAAAATGAGGTACCCTTTTTAGCTAAAAAAATTAGATGATTAGAGATAGGCATGGATATAGAGGCTCTAAAGAGATACAATGTAGACTCTAAAGGACAGCTTAGGAAGAAATGTAGACCGTGTTGGAAATGTGAGAGATCTTCAGAAGAAAGTCTTAGAAGAAAGTCATCGACCTAAGTTTATGATTCATCCAAGAGAGATAAAGATGTATCATGACATTAAGCATGTTTTCTTTTGGTAATGGATAAAGAGAGATGTAAGAGGATAATCACATGTCAACAAGTGAAAACTGCGCATCAGAAGCCGAGTAGTTTACTTCATCCTTTTTTGAAGTGAGATTCGATATCAATGGATCTTATAAATGGATCACTAAGGCATAGAGTTGGGAATGATAACATGTGGGTAATAATCGATAGATTTACTATGAGCGTCCAATTTATCCCAGTGAAATCGACAAAGACTTCAGCTAGTTTGGCGAAGTTATACATAAAGAATATTGTAAGATTGCAGAGGATTTCTAACGGTATTGTTAGTGATAGAGAGCCAGTGTTCACCAATGAGTTGTAAAAAAGTTTGCTGAGTGCATTGAGTATATAATTGAACTTAAGTAAGACTACCACTGTTGCTCCATTTCTCACAAGTAATTACCAGGCTGATTTAAAGCCTGGCCCAGTCAAAGCCAGACTAACTCCTTTAGACCCGCCCCGCATAAGCATCTTCAAATTCATGATGGCTTCGGATCATCTCTTCTATTCAATAAGGCACTAGAACGAGGTCCGCCTCCTCATCCCTATGTGTCTATCGCATTTAAGAAGGTTTAGGACTGGCCCCACCTAGTCTAACCTGATCCGTCACAATGACGATCGGTCTTCCTATGTTTATCTAATTCCACCACTACTCCAAGTCAGCATGTTTGCCTGGCGTCATTTAGTTGATGGCTTACACCTCTCCACGCCTGCCTCAGCATGCAGCACGTGAAGCAAGATAGGTTCGAGCATGGTCCGTCGTTAGCCTGACTTCGGTGCAGCAGCCCCGATCGATCTCAGGCAGCCATTCTGACTGCCTTGCACTCGGTTGTGCACCATCTTCCCATTATGGTTCTTATCAAGATCCCTATTTTTTTCGTATCATCAACTAACGGTCAATCGGTTCAACAATACTTGTCATGTGAGCATTCAAGTAAACAACAAGTTGTCTATCCACCTATCCAAAGCACTATAGCTGAGCAGCTGAACTGATGTGGCTTACCATCAGCATTAAATGCGCATTTAATGCGAAGTTTGCACACAAAATGCGAAGCCCACGTTTGATGCAAAGAAGTAGTGAGTATATTTTCATCCTACCGCACATCTCCTTACACCTTTACAGTTGTCGTCCATCTACCATTGCAATCATATCAACAGTCGAATATTTTTCCCGTTAGTTCTACAGCTCAATCTCAATCATCCATAATCCACTTCACTTACTGTAAATATCTCCTATATTACAACTCCAAAGAGGTTGGTACATACAAAGATTTTGAATAATATACACAATTCAAAGTTCTTGATACCACAAGTCCTTAAGATTACATAGCTTTATTAGTCTTAAGTGCTTCCTACTTTCTTATTATTCTTTTGTAAATCTTTGTAGTTTTAAAAGAAATATATATAGTAAGGGAATTTCACAGTGGACGTAGGAAGCTTTGCTGAATCACTATATCTTGTGTTATTTACCTTTCAACAATGTATTTAACTCCTCATTTTTCACTTCAAGCAACCTTTATTTATTAGTTTAATTCCTTGGTTGGCAAAATCTTTAGTCAATATTTTGAAGCTAGAAGGAGGGCCAACGACATGATGAGGATGGAAGATGCAGATCTTTTAAACAACAACAATGAGGTAATGCGTCCTGCCCAAGCCGATCCACGCAACAAAAATAATCGTCAAAACAACAATCATCAAACTGATGCCAATAGGAATTCAAAGGCCAGTCCTAGGTACAATAATTAATCTCATTTTAACTCTATTTCACTAACAGGAACCGAGTGCGGTAGGCTACCACCAAATGGAAAGCGGGAGGAACCTCGCTGCAACAACAAATACTACGAGTTCCATCAAATCAATGGTCATTCTATAGTAGATTGTAGCGTACTCAGGGATGAAATCAAAAGACTCATCCGGAAAAGAATACTCCTGGAATTTGTTCGACTTTAGGTTGAGAAAAGAGCAAACCGTGAAGAAAGGGAAAATTGGCCCCCTCGACTTAAAAGTGCCAATGTCCAAGCCATCACAGAGGTCCTGGCCATATGCGGTAGTCTGCATGTGGTCGGCAGCAACCGAGGGTCCCACTCCTGGTATAAAATGAAAGTGGGTACTGCCAGGCAAGTTTACTCATTAGAATCTCCAGCATCCAAGGTGCCTCGACTGGGATCTCAACGACTAATCAACTTCATTATCGAAGATAAGGAAGCATTCTCCTACCCACATTACAACCCCATAGTCGTAACTCTTGCTTTAGCCAACTCCAATGTGCATAGGGCCTTCGTAAATGGTGCCAACTCGGTAAACATCATGTTCAAGAATTGCTTTGAAGATCTTTGGCTCCCTGTCACTCGCCTTACTCTATGCGCCCTGCCCATTTATGCCTTTGGAAGTGTAGGCATTGTTCTGATAGGCACAACCTCGCTTGTATCAATTTTCAATCAAGAGCCCCTCACTGTAAAGATCCAGGTAAACTTTATAGTAGATTGTCCATCTGTGTATAACCTGTTAATAAGACGAATGACGCTTCTTGAGCTGGAAGTCATCGTCTGCTACAACCGCCTTATCATAAAGTTCTCCATCCAAGATCGAGTTAGAGAAATCAAGGGCAAGCAGTGTAAGGCAAGGGAATATTATGGAACTTCACTTAGGAAGGCAAAAAAAGTGTACTCATGTTGAAGTAAGAACATTCAATTAACGGTTTTCTCAACGAATCCAATGGTCCGGCTAGTGCCTTAGTTCTTGCCAAGCCCTCTAACCCTGAGACATTAGCAGCTACTCCTACTCTCTCATAGCCAACTGCCTTATCTGAGAGTTGGGAGCATCATAACCTTGATTTTGACCCATCATTACAGATAAGTTCTCAGTTGTAATAAGAATGATAATAATAATACGTATGTATATGTGAACTTTTCCATCTACAAGTCCTTGTAAGTGGGCTGCGTATGCCCCTCAATATCATGCAACTCACTTAGACTAGAGTGTCCGAGCTAACCAATGTACTCAGGTTCCATTCAGGATCAACGGTCACTTCACGACTGACAACATATTACCCAGGATAACTTCACAGCCTCATGCGCTCAGTTTGAGCCTTGGCTCGTCTGCCACTCAACGTTCGACCAAACCCAAGAGAACCCGCAAGTAGGCTTGCATTTCAACCCATGCCGGTGCAAATTGCCGCTCTACATCCAGCTGATACCTAGTCTACATTACCGATTATACGTAGGTCGCCTTATTTTCACATTGATATTTAAACATATCCTAAAAAGATAGGCAATTCTGCAATGAGTACACACTACAACAAAAATACCCTATTAGAATTGCTCGTTTGCAACGTTCACAAAACAACCGTTGTAGTAAAGGTTTTTAACAACAGGCGTTTCATAAAAGTTCCAATAAAATCATTTTTAACAACATTGAACATTTTGCAGTTGTAATACAGGTCTTTAACGTTTTTTTAGTTTTTGATAGTTGTGAATGTTAATTTATAACAAATGTTATTTATAGCTATCGTATTCATTGCTTGTAAGTAATCACACATATTGTAATGTTCGTCGTAATCAATCGTACGAAAAATTAAAGAAACATAATAAAGTGCAAAATAGGAACTTCGTAAAATTTGGATAATCTTTAAAATTTTGAAAATTAAATTTCTAGATTGTTTGTTTTTTAATTTTTAAACCAATTAAAGAATTAAACAGGTTTTTAACTGTGTTTTACTGCAAATCGTAATAAATTTCTTCAACAACAATTAGTTGAAAAACGTGAATATCAATGTTAATTTTTTTTTGAATATGTTTACAATTGTTAAAAATACTATAGTAATTATTAATTAGTACTTTATAACTAATAACTAATCATTTATAAATGATAATTTATAATTTATAAATGATAACTTATTTAGTTAATAATTTATAATCTATTATAACTGTTGATTATTATAAATATTTATCAATAATAAGTTATAATTAATAACGGTTTATTATAATTAATAATTATAATAATAACGTATAACTAATAATATATAATTAATATTTAATAATTAAAAATTTATTATAATTAATGATTTATAGTTACTAATTTATAAACAATAATTTACGGTTAATGATTGTTACCCGGTTGCATGGCCCGGCCTATATACGGTTCGACCATGGTGGTCCGGCCACTCACCGCTCGATTTTGAAGGAGGAATCATCGTTCGGCCAACTCAAGGCCCGGTGTGTTTGGACAAGAGTTGGTTCGGTCTGCATGTTCTAAGAGGGACAACGTTGCAAAAGCGGCCCGGCCGTGGACCGTTCGGCCTAGACGCGTTGTTTGGCATGCAAGTGCCGTTCGGCCTAAGACCTTTGCTCGACATTCTTCATTCGAACGTCATCGCTCGAAAAGTGTTGTTGGGAACTCAGTACATATGTCGCCCAGCAAAGCCTCGCTCGGCAACGTCGTTCGGCGATCGCCGTTTGGCCAGTGAAGTTAAAGGTGATACGGCTCGGCCTGGATGCTCAGGGAAGGGCGGCTTGACATGGGTGGTTCGGTCGAGGTAGCACGGACACATGTCGCTCGGCTTAGACGGTCGGCGCATGTCTCTCGGTATGGAAGGTTCGGCATACATCGCTCGATGCATTCTAGAGAAGTTGGTAGGTTGTCAGGCCTACAACAAAGTGAGGCAATCGGCATGACTTCGCTTCGAGTCAACCCGCTATTTGCTTCGGGTCTCCTCAATGTTTACTTCGAGTCACTTGATAATCGACTAGACATGATGAGTCGGCATTTCTCGATCGACATTTCTCGATCGGCTTGTCTCGTTTGGCATGCCTAGCTTGGTGCATAGAAGTCACCTACTATGGGCCAAGATACCTTATTACTGGGCCCATGAAGGAAGTCCACCCTATCTTCGATTATAAATAGAAGGACAGAGGTGCAATGAAAAGTGACCGTTTTTCGTGTACTCCGGGGAGACTGTCATTTTCAAGACTCATCTCTTTTCTGTTAGAACTTATGTAACGACCGATATTTTCAACCATTCGCATCCACACATGCGGGACTTGAATTGTTCAAAATACCGAATTGTAATTTAAATTTGGCAAAACACAACATAAACATTAAATGAGTAATCAAAGATCACAAACACAGAGTAATAAAATGCAGCAGAAGAAAAGAGATAGTAGTTCATGAAGCTACTATATAAATAAATCACAGTTAAACAAGATACAACAGAAGTCTCAATATGATAATCAAGTACAATCAGAATACATCACTGGATTCAAATGAATAACTGGAATCAACTGGATAACTGAAAGAGGAATAGATAGCTAGATCTTTAAGCAAAGCTCAACTCCGAAGGTGAGTCTCAAATGTTGTATCACTCAGTCTGACCCAAGCGTAAAGCAAAACACAAAACACTCGAGTCGGGACATACATACTTATGCAATGTAAAGCAGCTCAAGTGAACTGTAATATAAGGTACAAGTAACTTAAAGGATGCTTGGGACTGTCCATCCTCTAAGGATCCATTGAACAATTTACTATGTAGTAATATTTCGCTATTATAGTAATGTCTGGGGCATTTCACTGGAAGAACAAACTTTGCAGTCCAATTAGTTTTTAGGACACACATCCATATAAATTAATTTCAAGGCCAAAATTAGCAAAATAATTACTTTTAAGGACAACGTCAGCAGTCCAATTACTTTTAAAGACATAAATTCATAGGTTTTTAGGCCTTAAAAACTAATTATTTTGCATTTGTCCTTAAAAGTAATTATTTCAGCCGTGTGTCCTAGAAACTAATTGCACTTGCTAAAGAGGCCCTTGTGGCTAATTTCCACTAAAATAAACATACTTTTAAATAGCGTTAAGGCTTTACATTTTCCACCTTAACATGTAATAGTGCTAATAGTCTATACAGTATCGTAATACCTCCTGATCCAGAGGCAACCAGAGGATACTCCATAGGTACGACACAAATCAAACTCGTACAAGGCGCGTAGGGTAGGTGACACGGCACAACTAGCCCACCTCGAGCCATACCCCCAAATCAAAAGAATCAAAAGTGGCCACCAAATCAATCTCAAAGTCCAAATATAATAGCGAAGGAGTGTGTCCTATCCAAGAAGCGACCTCATTTGCCCGTCAATTTCTCCTGTTTTAGCCACCTTATGCCAACTCGTGGGAGTTGGGTCCACGTATACACCTTACTAGAACGTCGCTGCCATCCTACTTCATTCTGGAATCTTCACCGCGTACTCGGTTGTTAAAGTAGTTTTCAAAGTTGGCAGAGAGTATGACAACTTCCGATCCCGGTCTCTTTAACAACCAAACGTTATTATTACCCATGGATATTTATTTCAAAATCATTTCTATTCCAAAACCATTTAAAATCAAATACCATTACTTTCCAAATAAATATCCATTTCAAAACCAAAGTAACCGTATATCATTTGAATTCCAAAAAAAAATCAATATATCATTTAAATGAAACCCAATTTCCAAACCATTGAATATTCCTTCAATTTATTAAACTCGAAATATTACTTTAAATCATCTTAAGCCAAACCACTTTATAAAGTAATATTCTTAAATCTTAAATTTCAATAAGTTCAATTTTATATATTTGAAGACAATTCTTAATTAAATACAATTTCCAATAATTTCATTTCCAAAGCCATATTACTTTCAAGTTATAGTAACTCTGAAACCAAACATTTTGAAACATATTTATTTAGACTATCTAAATTCAATGTTAATATCTTCCAAACAAGATTCATTTAACCATTTAAATTCAATGTCAAATAATATTCATTTCAAAGTTGTAGCATATATAAGTTTATTCATTCAATTATAAACTTGTCCAAACATTGTATATTTCAAAACAGCAGCATTTATGAAGTGTTGCGGTAGGTATATTTAGTATATATCAAAACATAGTTCAAATTCAAAAACTACAGCATTTCAGAAATGATGTTATAGGTTTATTTGAAAACTTCAGCATGTTGTTCAAATTTCAGCAACTTCAGCACTTCAGAAATGCTGTTATAGGTTTCTTTAGTATAATTCAAGCCATAGTTCAATTTCCAAAAATTACAGCACTTCAGAAATGCTGTTATAGGTCTTTTTAGTATAATTCAAGCCATAGTTCATTTAACCACAGCATTTCAGAAACGCTATAATTTCTGTTATACCCCTTTGAAAAATATATCTTCAATTTTCTCATTTTTAACTTATCAAACTTATTCCACTTTTCAAAAAATTTATTTGGATATTACTTAACTTATAAATTTTAGTAAAATAACATTTATTAATAAATATCCAATTAAAATTAAACATCCATTTGTTAAGCCAATACTTGATAACTTGCTTAACCTTTATTCCAATAAATAACTTAATAATTTATCTAACATATCCATCTCATAAATAAATTAAATTTCCATTTATTTGCTTAACTTAATATTTTCCATTTAAAACCAAATTTCAAATTTCCAAGTTAAGTCATTATTTAAATTACATTTTCCCATTTTAAAACCATAACAATTTATTTTACACAACATAACATTTCACAAAAGAACATTTTATCATAGTTAATATAACAATTAAATTTCCTTAATAGAAATAAACTTATTACAAATGTCCCATAAAATGTATTTCATTTTATTTGTTCAAAATTGCATTATTTATTATAGAAAATATGTCCATTTCAAGAATAACCTTTATTTAAATTACTAGGTTAGATTTAAGATTCCCAATTAAATCAAACTTAATTATTAGGTTATTTATCATAAATAAGACTCTTTAAATTCCATCCAAAACTAATTAACCTGTAAAAAATTTAACTTATGGACAAATAATATTCTTTACACTTTAAAGCATTAAATCAAATTAAGTTAAATTTTTCATATATTTAAAATTTCAAAATATTTAATAATTTTCAGAAAATATTTAAAATACTTAATAAATTTTTAAGAAAATATCATTTAAAATACAACCATGGGCCTGTATAATATTTTCTAACCTAGGTCAAGTGATACAGATATGTATCATTTCAATCCGTAATTTAAAAGAAAAATCCGGGTTCTATCATTTCAGACCCACAATCCCAAGTAAAATAAATGCAATAAAAATCATTCGAGCCTATTATTTCAGCCCATAATGATTTTTCCTTACTCTAAAGTCTGCTTCGGTATGTATCTTTTTAACCCATAGTGATAGGGAACTCGCAATAATGATACAATAAATAAAATGAACAGTATATCATATAATAACATATTAGATGATGCAACAAGTATATAAACATCATTTAACATCATATAACATGTCACATGCATGTATGAATAACATATCAATTTATACAGATCCACCTGACATTATTTCATAATAATAAAAGTACATATGTCTAGAGTGGTAAAACTCACCTTTTTAAAGCTAGGATTGAAATTCAAACCCGAATCTAAACTCCGCAAAGCACGAAAAGGCACGACAATGCACGACTATATTTTTTGAGTGGATGAAGAGTCAGATTCAAATCTTGTATACAAACAATTACATAAAGATAAGTGTTTCAACATACAAGATCATAAATCAAACAATGAACAATATGGATCAAAGGGACATAACCTTTTGATAAAACAAAGTAAGATGCAAACTTGAGTGAAAACAGAGCCAAAAATCCTCATCTTGCACATAACAAAATAAAGCAAACAAATATTACAAAGATAAGAACATGATTCAATACAAAGAATAGAGATTACAACAATGGAAAGATAGGAAATAAAATGACATAACCTTGATAAATCAAAGCAAGTTGATGAATACATGTGCTTGGCTAGGCTTTGCATCAATTTTGGTGACGTAGTCTTCATCCATGGTCACGGCTTGGTCTTTGTGGTGATGAAAGGGTGATGGTTGATGGAGGTGGTCATGGTGGTGGCTAGAGGCAAGAGGCCGAGCCTAGCTTTGAAGCAAAACAAAGAAATAAAAGAAAAAGGAGAAGGAAAGAGAGGAGAAGCCATGGAAATAACCTAGAGCTTGTTGTATTTTCTTCACGCAAATAGAAATGAGGGATGGGAATTTTTTCACGTGAATAAGAATATTGGGTGGCGGCTAGGGTTTAAAAAAAGCACGGCTAAGATGAATTGTACGGCTAGGAGATTTGAATGGTTAGGAAAAGGAAAAGGCAAAGAATAAAGTGGCTAGTGAATGCATGGGATTTATTTCCTATTTAATAAAAGAAACTTACTGTGAGCTCTTTCAATCAGAAGAGGCAAATGAGGAAGTGAGATATTGAGAGGATTTTTATATGATATGAAATAAAGAGTAGGCAATTTAAAAAGGGAAGCAATTAAGAAAATATAATGTATACCCTTTGATTTTTTTCTAAGCCATAAATAAAAGATATAAACAAGCAACAATCAAATAAACATGACTGTCTAGACAAAATAAAAATAGAAAGATAAAATAGAGATGGATATAAGAAAAATATAAAATATATATATATATATATAATAAAAGTACAAAAAATTTATTGCGTGTAAAACGCTGTAATTTATCCAGTTTAAAAAATATAAGTTTAAATTCCTAATAAATCCATATATTTGATTTCTCAATCTTGTTATTGAATCAATTATTAACTTATTCTCCTATGGGTAATATTAACATTGTTTTATATACTAATACATTAATAATTTCCCAATTCATCCAAATTTCAGTTTACATAGTATTAAATTTTATTTACCTACAATAAATTCATATTTCAATTAGCAAAGTAATTAATTTCAATCTCTTACCATAACCTATTTGTTATGAATTGAATTCCCACAAGTTATAATTAATTTCAAATAAACTGATTTGATTCAATTCTAATCCATTTTTATGAAGTCTATACTACTCTACAAACCTCGTTAATATTCGTTTATCTTTCGTTACATTGATATATATTCAAATATCCATCTTTCCTTTGTATTAACAGATGTTTTTAATTATATTGAATTTGTCAAATATTTATATTTATTATGATTGAATCCTCAATTAATTCATTCAAACAGGTTTCATTCTTTTATTTTATCTATGAATAAAATATACATTTTCATTTATGTCATTACATTCACACTTTACAATTACAGTCCTATCTTGCATTAATGAACATTTACTTACATTTAAATGTAACTGATTTCCAATTAATTCCATAGACTAATTAAATAGGTGAGTTATAGTAATTGTTACCATAACCTTTAATTTACATTTAACCTTATTAATTTCAACTAATTATTAAAATTACTTACATAATACTGAATTCATACAATTACCATTAACTATACTAATTCATTTATTCGTACAACACTTACCCTTATTTACTTATATTCAATTTTGCCCAAATATAACATTCACAACTAGATAAATGGACCAATTAAATAGTAACTTATGATCGTTACTATAACTTTTAAATCACACGTATGAATTCATTATTGTTTACAAATGTTACAATTACTTAATTAACACTGATTTACTTCAAGTCTATTAATCATATATTATCTCATTAATGATTAAACATTCACACTTGTTTCCTTATATTCAAATTTATAACTAAGTGCAACAATTTACATTATTTCATCATTGGTACTTCATTTCAATTGTTACTAATTAGTTCTAATTACCATTGCTCAATTATTAAGTTATAAAGTTTTTTTTTCTTCTTTTTTCTTTTTTTCTTCTTTTCCTTTTCTCTTTAAATTTAATTTCTAAATCTTATCAAATTAACCAGTTAAATTATTGAAATTTACGGGTTGTTACAGCTTATATTCAAGTTGTTGGCCTACGGATTGTATATGTATTCGATTATTTGAAACTGCAATAAAGATTAAACTCAAAGTGGATGTAAGGCGTTACGCCGAACCACTATAAATTTGGTGTTCTAGTTTTTGCAGTTAATTTTACATACATTCCTCTATTTTAATTTTCTATCTTCGTTAATCTCTCTATACAACTATCTCTTTGGGTGTTAGTGACCAATTTTGGTGCCAACACTTTAGTGCTTTCACCGAGAACGCATTCTTAGGTTACTAGGATCTACTTTGTAGCTAATGGATTGAAGAAATCCTTCGAAGGAGATCCAAGTGATCCACAGGAAGTCTATTAATTCTACTCATAGTTCCTACCAATAACTCTACAATGGGAAGGCCTTGTACCAGATCAGCCTCACACGACGCGGACGTCAACGAGACTGCTGGTGTCCAACAAGCAGGACCCAACAATCAACAAGTTAATCTAGGCGCAGGGACTGTCACTGCCTAAAACCAAATGGAAGTTGTCACTAGAACGGAGTTCAACGAGCTGATGAGAGAACTCATGGAAAGCAGGAGACAACTTGACGAACAGATTCAAGCTAACGCCAACCTCATGACTCGGCTTACTCAAAAACAACATCAGAATGCTGGTGGAAGCCCCGCTTCTTACTCTTCATCCGACAGCTCTGCTTATCCGATGAACCTCTCGGGCGTAGACTCCGTAGAACTGAAACAACGCAAGCAGGTGTTGCTGATCGATCAACTAGGGATGGTCCAGGTTCTCTACCTGGAGTCTTAGCTCCTCACTTACATCAAGGAAATCACACCCAAGCTGGAACAGGAAACTTATGATCTGGAGCACGAGTGGAAGCTGGACGGCCAGCTCAACAAGGTCCTAATGAAGCTGGTCCCCTGGGTGCACATTTGGTAGATCGCCAACAGAGGAGACACCAACCAGAGTGGTCTCGTAGGACAGATTCCAACCTACCATCTTCCATACAAACCTCAGACCTGTCGGCTATGGTCATACAGCTGATGAGAGAAAATCAAGTCTTGACTAATGATGATTAGGGGATATCTAGGAGTCATACTCCATTCACAGATACTATTCAGGCCGAGCATCCCAGGAAGTTTAACATGCCAACTATTCCGGCCTACGAAGGGAAGACTGATCCCCGACAGCATGTGATGAGATATGAATGGATGATGGATTCAGCTAGAGCAAATGATGCAACTAAGTGTAGATGCTTCCCAATATCTTTATCTGGAATCGCTACCATGTGGTTCACCTGACTTCCACGTGGTTTATCTCTAACTTTAATGAATAAGCGATGAAATTTATGGAACAGTTTAGGATTCATGCCACTCGTCCTAAGAAAGTGATGTCCTTGTCCAGTGTGATTCGGGCTCCAGGGGTCGTTAAAAGAGTACTTACAAAGATTTCACGTTGTGGCTACTGAAGTTAGTAACCCAAATAACCATGCCATTCTGACGGGTGTGATGCGAGGAGTAGATCCGGATTCAAAGTTTGGCGATTGGCTGGCAGGAAAGCCTCCGACTACACTGGAACGTTTTTATTCAAAGGAGCATCAATTCATAAGAAGAGAGGAAGCCAGGTGGATGAGGCGAGACAATGCTCCAAGGGCTGGCAAGGAGACTGTGAAGAGCAACATTGCTGTAAAGCAATCTGGTGATAACTCGGGAAAGGTCCAGGTTAACGTCAAAAAAAAGCTAGAGCATTCTAAAGGTTCCGGAGGAGGAAATCTCAAAAAGAAAAGGAAAGGAGGAAAGTGGAAACCAAGGATCCCAACTTACAACGAATACACTCCTCTGAATGCATCTCTGGAAAACATCTTCTTATCGACTTGCAATACTTTTCAATATCGAAAGCCATGCCCAAAACAGTCCACTGAGGAACAAAAGTCGATTGGGAAGTATTGCCGCTTCCATGAGACTTACGGACACAATACCGAAGATTGTAGGCACCTCCACGATGCTATAGAAAAGTTGATTCGATAGAAAAAGTTGCAGGAGTTTTTCAAGAACCCGTAGGACGGTAGACAAGGAACATCATACCTCGGTCGCGGGCAAGCTCCACGCTATCCAAAGGAACCTGCTCGAACTGTAGGTAGACTAGTCATAAACATGATAGTCAGTACCCTGAAGATAAGAATCGGCGAGAAATGGAATGGCATGCTAATTCCCTAAGGCATGCAAATTTTGAATGTTGTTCAAACACGGAGGATGGAACCCTAGCTAAGCAGTAGTGAATGATGACCGATGATATAGTGTTTAGGAGCAGAGATATTGACCATGTGGAGGTACCCACCATTGATCCGATGGTCATCTCGGCCACTATTGGGCCAGCGTTTGTGAGGAGAATACTGATTGACTACGGAAGTTCTGTTAACATTATCTTCAAAAAAGCATATGACCAGATGAAGATGGAGACAAATGATCTAAAACCATATAAAGCTCGTATTCATGGCTTTAATGGTGCAGTGGGTTTTGTTGAATTACCAGTTGAACTTGGAGAAGGCGAACATAAGAGGGTGCATATCCTACCGTTCATCATTTTAGATGTCGGAATCTCCGTATAGTGTGTTTCTGGGTCGACCGGCCCTGGTAGAGTTAAGAGCAGCTTTGTCCCCGTGGTGTTTAACCTTGACATTTTCGACTGATAAAGGAGTTGGTGTTGTGCATGGCGATCAGGCAACTGGTCATGCGTGTTATGTGGCTAAGCTGAGGGACGCCCAGCGAAGAGATAAAGGAAAGGTTGTCGACGGCTCCGTCCGCATTCGAGTCACTGAATATTGACAAGTAACGCCCGAGCCTTGGTTCGGGCAACACAATCGGATCTATAGAGACATAGATCCGAGAGACGATGATGAGAAACCCATGGAGGAAAAAGCAGCACTACCTGAACTAACGGTTGACATTCCAGTCAGCTGTGATGACCCATCACGAGTATTTAAGCTTGGATCACAACTCAACCCCTCGATGAACGAGGATCTCACTGATTTCCTCCGAACAAATCTGCATGTTTTCGCTTGGATGCATTCTTATATATGCGGGATTTCTCCCGCCATTACGAGTATATGTTGAACATAGACCCGAGGTACGTACCAGTAAAGCAAAAAAGGAGAGGCATGGACCCAGAGAGGTCCACTGCTCTCAGAGAGGAGGTGGACAAACTCAAAGCCAATGGGTTCGTCCATGACACCCTCTACTCTGAATGGATGTGTAACCCCGTGCTAGCGAGAAAAGCAAATGGGAAATGAAGGACCTGCGTAGATTACTCAGATCTGAACAAAGCATGCCCTAAGGATAGTTTCCCTTTACCCAGAATTGGTCAGCTGGTCGACTCAACGGCAGGACACGAGTTATTGTCGTTTATGGATGCGTACCCAGGGTATAATCAAATCTCGGTGCACATTCTAGACCAAGAATACACTAGTTTTATCACAGAAGTTGGGTTGTATTGTTATGTAGTGATGTCTTTCGGATTGAAAAATCCGAGGGCAACTTATCAACGTCTAGTGAATCGGATGTTTAAAGACCATATTGTTAGAACAATGGAATCTATGTGGATGACATGCTCGTGAAGTCACGATACTCAAACGACCACATTCGAGACTTGGCGGAAATGTTTGATATACTCAGATATTATGGAATGAAAATCAATCCTTTGAAGTGTTCCTTTGGCGTTGCGTCAGGGAAGTTTTTGGGTTTCATTGTTAATGCACGGGGAATTGAAGCTAATCCAGAAAAGATTCAGGCTATTCAAGACATACAAGTGCCCAGAACTGTAAAGAAAGTACAAAGCATAAATGGAAAAGTAGCCGCGCCGAGTCAGTTCATATCCAGAGCGACAGATAAGTGTATTCCCTTCTTCATTGTAATAAAGAAAGAAAAGAGAAATTTCGAATGGACGCCCAACTGTAAGGATGCATTCCGAGCTCTGGTAAGTCATTTGGAAAGTCCTCGGATGCTGTCGAAGCTGGTAGACCATGAAGTGTTGTTTGTATACTTGGTTGTATCTCAACATGCCATCAGCACGACTTTGGTTTGCGAGGAGGACGTGTTCAAAGCCAGTGTACTATGTTAGTAAACATTTAGCGGTGATAGAAAGAAATTATCCTAAAACTGAGAAGCTAGCCTACTGCTTGGTGATTACGTCACGCAAGCTTCGTCCATACTTTTAGGTACACTCGATCAGTGTTTATACCGATCAACCCTTGCGACAGGTACTCCAACGACCAGAAACCTCCGGAAGGATGTTAAAATGGAATATTGAGTTGAGTCAGTTCGATATTACCTACTTGCCACGAAGGATACAAGGGCAAGCGCTAGTAGACTTTATTGCAGAATTCACCGTATCAGACGAACCAAACAGTCATGATGTCATTCTCCCCATTCGATGGAAACTGTACATCGATGGGGCATCCAACAACCGTTGTTCTGGGGCCGGTGTAATTCTTTTTACTCTCGAAACGATCAATTTGTTATGCTATGAACCTCGATCTCTCGGCTACAAATAACGAAGCCGAGTATGAAGCATTGATTGCTGGCTTGAAGCTTATCGGGGAACTTAGAGTGAGATCAGTTGAAATCTTTTGTGACTCGCAATTGGTGGTGTACCAAGTGTGGGGAGATTATTAAGCAAAGAGGTAAAGGCTTGCTCTGTACCTTGCCTGAGTTCATGAACTATTGGCATACCTTAAATATTATGATATTTCGCATGTCTCGTGTGAGCAAAACAGAGAAGCCAATTCATTGGCAAAATTTGCAAGTACTAGTGATGCACAACAAATGGGATTGGTTTTCGTCAAAATCTTACATGCTTCGAGTATAAATGAGATGGAGGTAGATTTTGTGTTAGAAACAGAAATCGAGAAGGAGTCATGATAACCCCGTTCATGCAATACCTTCTACATGGGGTCTTGCTCGAAAGAAAGAGCGAAAGATGACAAGTCATTCGCAAAGCTTCGCAATATGTAATGCAGGACAGAATAATATATCGAAAGGGATTCTCAGTCCCCTTACTTTGGTGCATTACCCACGGTGAGATAAAACGAACCCTGAAGGAAGTTCATGAAGGAGAATGTGGTGACCATACCGGGGGTAGACACTAGAAAAAATCCTCCGCTATGGATACTATTGGCTAACAGTAAATCGGGATATTGCGGATTACGTAAGAAGATGTGATAAGTGTCAAAAGTACGCGAAAATCCCGAGAGCTCCGCCAATGGAACTCACACAAATGGTTAGTCCCTGGCCGTTTGCAATATGGGGAATCAATATAATCGGTTCCAAAGGTGGTGCAAAATATGCAATAGTTGCGATCGATTACTTTACCTAGTAGGCAGAAGCAGAGCCCTTAGCTACAATCACCACCAAAAAGGTCGTTGATTTTGTTGTACGAAACATCATATGCCGTTTTGGCCTCCCACGAACTATCATTACGGACAATGGAACTCAGTTCGATAGTAGGGAGTCCAAATTTTTTTGTCAAAGTATGGCATTGAGAAAAGGTTTGCAGCAGTTGCTCATCCAAAAGCCAATGGACAAGTAGAAACCGTGAACAAAATAATCAAATCCATACTGAAAAAACGTATGGAAAAGGTTAGACGCAAGTGGGTGGACGAGCTTCCAACAGCACTTTGGGCTTATAGAACCACCCACAAGTCCGCGACTGGCCACACTCCATTCACATTGGCATATGGCACGGAAGTTGTTATACCCGTGGAACTTGAAGTTCCTTCACATCGGGTAACTCATTATGACCCTAAGATGATTCAGGATCTCTTGATGGAATCACTGGACTTTGTTGATGAAAAACGTGAAGAAGCTGATTTAAGGGCGACCGCATATAGGCACGAGTCGCTCGATATTATAATGAGAAGGTCCAATCGAGAATCTTTGATGTGGCGATCTCGTTTTGAAATGAGTTTTCCCGATCCCATCACATATGAATCCCACATGGGAAGGTCCATATGTCATTGAACGGAGGCTTACAGAGGGAACTTTCAAACTAGAGACCGTTGATGGCGCGACACTCCCCCGATAATGGAATAGCGAGCATCTGCGACGTTATTATACTAGTCTATTTCTTTCGCATTTTAGTTGCAATTATTTCCAGTGTATTTTTATTTCGTTGATTCTTACTTTTCGGCATGTAATAAGACAATTTTGTTTGTTTTCATTAATAAAGGCTTGAAGCCATCTTTTTCATGAATTATTGATGTTTCTATGTGTTGTAATTCTATGGTAAAAATTAAAGTTACAATATTCTGTCTGGCATATGAGTGCGCACAAAAACTTAAAATCTCCAAGTCCCCAAAGTGCAGACTGGAGTACTCTGAGTCCCTAGAGTGCGGACTAGAGTATAAATGGCTTAAAATCTCTAAGTCTCCAGAGTGCGGACAGGAGTACTCTGAGTCCCCAGAGTGTGGAATAGAGTATAAACGACTTAAAATATCCAAGCCCCCAAAGTGCGGACTGGAGTACTCTGAGTCCCCAGAGTGCGGACTAGAGTATAAACGACTTAAAATCTCCAAGTCCCCAGAGTGCGGACTGGAGTATTCTATATCCCTAAAGTGCGGACTAGAGTATAAACAACTTCAAATCTCCAAGTCCCCAGAGTGCGGACTGAAGTACTCTAAGTCCCCAGAATGCGTAGTAGAGTATAAGTGACTCAAAAATCTCCAAGTCTCCAGAGTAAGGACTGGAGTACTTTGAGTCCTAAAATGTGGACTAGAGTATAGGCTACTTCAAAATCTCTAAGTCCCTAGAGTGTGGACTAAAAGTATTCTAAGTACCCAAGCATGGAATCGAGTATCTACGATTCCAAAAATTTCTGAGTCATATGGAAGTGAAATGGGACTTATGTAGCTCACTTGATTTTGGATTTCGAATACAAGTTAGATAATAAGCTGGAAAGCGAAAGTCATCGAAGACAAAGAAACGAAGTTTTATTCGCTAATCCCAAAACAAAGTTTCACTACAATTCCTCCTAAACTCGGAGTCAAAAATCTATTTACATCGACTATAGAAATAAATGGAAATAATTACATAATCTAGGCTTATTCTCGTTGAACGAGACATGATAGCTACTTCTTTGACTTCTTCTCCTTCCTCGGTTTCTCAAACAACTCCACCCCCGAGCGTTTCCTCTTGGATGCCTTGCTCGCTAGGGAAATGGTGTTCGAGGAAGGAGGAGGAACTTCCAGCGGGCTGGTCCCATCGAGGAGAATGACCTTCAAAGGCCTATTCAAGGGATCATCTAGTTACACTACTTGGGGCTCGACCTTGATTTCGGCTTTACTCTTCTTCTCTTCCATAAGTTTCTCCTCCATGCTCAATTTTGAAGTGTGTTTGGAGGCGCCATAATCTACACTTCATCATGTTCTTCGACGGACGATGGATTTTCAGATTTGTCTCCGTTAAGCGCCTCGATCACTTGAGCGTCGGGACCGGGAATCTCTCTCGTTTGAATTGCCTGTCTCGTTTTCTCCTCCTTCTTCGTAGCGACATCGCTCCTTGGAGTTGGCTCAGGATCAGAACAGCTTACACGAAATCATAAGAGACAAGTGTTAGAATAGATTAACTACTCGCCAAAAACGATGGCTCTTTAAAGTCAAGGAAGAAAAATTATGTACCAGTATCTAGCTAACTCTCAACTGTCTGGGGAGTTTCACCCTTAGGAACGGGAGATAGAACATGAATGTCAAGACTAGGATCTTCCGGGTCGTAACCAATGTGCTGCTCGAAGCAGTCAAGTGATGGGCAACCAGTCGGCTGAATAGAGGGAGGAACTGGAGACTCGGTCCCGGACGGACCGGCGGTGACATTCTTTCCATTTGACGAGGAGGAGTCTCTGCTATAAAGAGCCTTCGCTGCGGACAAGTCAGAAGGCTCATTCCCTTGGAGAAATTCCTTCACTAAAGCTTCTTCGTCAACCTCTTCAGTTCTTGACTCAACCTTTTTGATTTTTATTAAAGTGTCCCATGCTGCGGCCAAAGATTCGAGGTAACCCTCGCCAAGAAATGTTAGGTCACAACGCATGAGAACTCGAGCATTATACTCGGCTATGAGTAGATCAAACATGCACTTAATTTCCTTCCTACCAGCCTCAGTAGCCGCCTCAAGGCGAGAATTAATTTTCGTGAGCACTATTCTTTTGCCCACTTCACGGGTTTCGTTCTTTAGCACTTCAGCCTTGGAGAGCTCCTCATCGAGTTTTTTTAGGAGCCGAGTGGTAACAATCTCGTCACAACATTATTGTGACTCCTCTTGAGTTGCAGTCTTTTCTTCTTTTTCTTTGGAGAGTAGCTCTTCCAATTCTTTGACTCATAAAGCGAGCGCATCTTTCTCCTTTTGAATGGAGTCTTTCTCTAAAGCTAAGGCGCCGCAGCGTTGAACCGCATCATTGATCTCTTTCTTATGTTGTCCTCTAAACGATTAACTGCCTCAGCTGTGTCTTTAGCATTTTTCTGAGCAGTTTCAAGCTGAGACTTATACGAGGAAAGCTCTTCATCCTGGGCTTTAATAATGTCTTCGTCATGGATGACTTCAAGTTTCATACGATCGATTTCATGCTGATGTTTGATAGAAACTTCTGAAACTTTTTCTGCCAAATGAACAAATGCATCATGTTGGACGTAGACATCATTGTTGCAAGCAATGGCACTTTTTTTAACATGCCTCAGAATAGGATGAATCGCTGGAAGAAGCTTTAGACCGTCGAACATATTTTTAGGAACATGGCCTTAAACTTGGTTAGCTTTTCCGCTATCGACGGATCATGTGCAGGAGCAGAAGAAGTTTGTCTAGAGACTACAGATTTTTTGTGAGGTTCCCATGATTTCCTAGTGCTAGATGAACCAGAGTGTTGGTCACAGTGAGTCTCAGACTAGGACACCTTATGAGCAGATTTCTCCCTGCTTTGCTCTGGTTGAGAGGAAGGATCGTGGGGTATGAAGAGTGACTGTAAATTTTCATTTAAGACGATGAATCCCAGGGGCGATAGTCTCTATCACTGTCGTCGTCTCTATCTCGGCATTTTCCGGACCCCGAATCCCAGCTGGAATGATGGAAAATAGAGGACCCGCGAAGGCGGTCGAATCTATAAGAGCGTCTCACATCACATGCAGAAAATTAAGTGAGCACGAGTTAGAAAGAATAACATGATGGCTAAAGTTTAAGCGCAAGGTGAGGTGTAAGTGTTAGTGTGTGTCCTAGTGTTTCCCCCTAACGGACCAGTTTCTTTAGCTTTACTTATCTGAGTTTTTGCTCCTTGATTATGGCTTGAACGCCTTCATTGCCTCTCGTGGGCGAATGGAGTTTTAGGGCTTCTAGATCTTTAAAGCCATAATTGAGCAAGTCGTCGGGAATAGTGAGGTCAGATAAGCCTTTTAGTGAACCCCTTAAGTGTTGTGGAGACGGCTCTTTCTCCATTGGAGTAATTGTGACCTTTGAGGTTCCGCCCACTGTCTTTTTCCTCGGTTTATAAGTCAGTTTCTTTTTTTCCTTTGAAGGGGGAGGTGGTTCATCAGTGCCATGTGCCTCAACCACCGGTTCTGGAGTAGGACTTACATTCTCACCCAGTGCTTCTGACACCCCAGTTTCTCTAATCTCGCCCTCCTGGGGTGTATCTGGGCACCGCGTGTCGAAGGCATCAAAGTCCCAGCTTGCCTTTTGCCTTTGTCCAAGGCAGGTCCGGTTGTAGTGGCACTGTAAGGGAAACTTATTCGACAACCTTCCGCCAACAATCCAAATTTTGAGAGCGTTTCATTGGAAATGATGGATCTGATGTCCCGGTCTCCCGTGGGAACAACTCGAATAGCTTCGACGGCCTCAAAGTAACATGAGCCTTCTGGACATGGGCTGATACCTGTAAAAGTCGAGAAAAGGTTTAGAAAGGATGCACTTTCTACCGCATATAAATATTGATCCTGAAAAGAAAACTACTCCCTTATAGTCGTCTCCTCGCAAAGCCAGGAGGACAGCGCACATAAAACCATTCCTGCTTACATTGGAAGAATTTGCTCCATGCCCCCGTCAGGATTTTACATTTGTTATGTGGCTCAAGGAATATGAAAGATGGGCTGCCGGACCATCTCTTGAAACGATAGATATAGCAGATATCACCGGGAGTGGAGAGCCTGAATATAATGCTCATGAAAAGAATACATGTGCTATATATGAACGCATGTCTATTGGCTGTGCTGGGGCGATCTCAATATATTGCAACACATCACAGAGAAAGGAATTGAATGGTGGCATGCTACGGACCCAACACATGAATTAGTTGGAGGCAGTATGTTAATCCAGCTGGGGGCAGGTGGGGACGATCTTGTCCCGATGGAACCAATATACCGTCAAAAGGAATTCCATGGATTGAGCATAGTTGGCGAAGAGCGTTTTCATTGATTCTTAAAGCTTGAGAATCAACCGGATTGTCTAAGATAATTGCTCCATCTATGGCATTAGGAGCCAAGTCAACAGTTGCAGTCATTGGACTCAGGATATTCTATGCAGGAGTTGTTGATGGATTCGAAGTTTCCACTACTTCCTATTGAGAATTTGGCTCGAGTTTATCTGAGACTATGGAAGAGCTCGACTTTCTAGACATCTTCAATGAGCGTCGAATTTGGACAAAAACCTATTTGAACTATATTTTAAAGACAATCAATATTAGACATAACGACAAAAGTACTCCCTCGTGTGGTGTGTGGACTAGTGCAATCGTTCGAGTACAAGTGTAAAAGAATTAAAAGTCCAAAAGCTGATAAAATAAGGTTAAGCGTTGAATTGTCATCTTCGAAGACCGTCATCGCTGACCGTCTTCGAGAGCTTTCCCTATGACGGTTTTGATCTTGAACTCGGACATTAACATATATGTTGAAGGCTATAATTTGTTTTTATCGAGTTGAACTCGGGTCTGTAGTTGTTGGAATTGGGGAGTTATTGGTCTGAATCAGTTTGATATACTTGTATGCCTAAGTTGTTGTCGTTGTTCATTATTCTGTGGTAAGGCATGGAAGTATGTAGTTTTGATATGTGCTGTGCTTAAGTGGAGACAGTCATGATTATTAACGCCAACCCTAGGACCTGAAGCCGAACGACTCACTAGACCGGCACCAAAGAATCGCCGACTCTCCTCTCCAACACTCTCTCTCTTCATCGAACGGCTTATGGGGCATACCGAACCACACTCGCTCAGTATATCAAACCCACCTTGTGATCTCCAACTGGGCCATAACTGTAACATTCCTGAAATATTAGCCAAAATAATTCAATAATTAAATTAATTTTGAAATTAAATTGTGGGGTTATTTGTGAATTAATTAGATATTTCCAGAATAAACTTAAAATTTTAGATTTTAAATAAGAATTTGATTTCAAGTAAATAAAAATTGAATTGGCTTGAAAATTTGAAAATTCTAAAATTAAAATATATTGTAAACAAAATTCTAAGTATATTTGAATTCTTCAAATTTAATAAAGATATTTGTTCATTTAATTATACAAATGAATTATAATTAATAAATATAATGAACTAAGTTTAAAATAATATTGGCAATTAAATTTATTTTTGAAAATAAATTGTGAATTTTTAGAAAACTTTCTAGAATAAATAGATAATTTGATTATAAATAGAAATTTATATTAGAAATTTAAGAATAAGTGATTTATAAAACAAGTATTGAATTTCAAAATAAAATGCATTAAAAATAAAATATAAATTAAAAAGCTTGAGATTAATAAAATGATAGTAAAAGTTGTTTTCTAAATTTTTAATTATATTAATATTTGGAAGTGGTTAAAAAGAAAAAAATTAGTGTACTCATTTTTGAAATATTATTCTTAAGTCAAATTCCCTCAAATAAATAAATATAACTATTGTTAATATAAAATCAAAGTATTTAAAAGTCATTCTTTTCTTTTTATAAAAGATTGTACAAAAATAAATAAATAAATAAAAATATGTATGAATGTAAATTGTGTAGATATAACTTTTTTCTAAATAAATGTATGGATATGAATATATATAAATGTACATAAGTGGTTATAATTCAATTTGAATTGAAATTTAAAATAAAATATAAACATATACAAACATGCACATGTGAGAATGTAAATTTTGTGAATGTAGATATGAAAGGAAACACTACACATACAAATGAATAAAGAAGTGGACATTTCATAGAGATCTCATAATCATCTCTTTTAAACAAGTGGCATTCATTTTATTTAATTAAATAAAAAATTGCAAAGAAACTTTTGAGTTCCCCATATGCCATTATAATAACCTCTCACCAAAATCTGAAACTGCAGTAATAAAAGATTTTGCATTTCAAATCTCAACAAAGAAAAAAAGATAAATCAGAAAAAAAAAAGAAGAAATAGCAATCAAAGTAGCAAGCATTTGCAACTCAGGTTTCAAAGCAAGAACAGAGTGCAGATCAATTCAAGTAGCAATGCAAATATCAATCTGGAACAACTTAAATTTGAAAGCAAATGCAGTTTTCTCTGGAAATAAGTAAAGGCAAGTGAAACTTTTTTTTAAATCTGAGTTTAATGTTGAAATTAGTAAATAAGACAAAGTTTTAAACAGCCTTGTATATCAGTTGCAGGGATGAAATAAAGTTCAAGTCAAGATGAATTTTTGGTTTGCAACAGCAGACCCTATTCTCTGTTGCATTTAAAACAATACTGTAAGTAAGAAAATTTAAAACTATGTTTATTTATGAAATGAATAAATAAAACAAAAGACTTTAGCAATTGCATCAAATCTGAGTTGCAGGAAAATTTAAGATCAAAGACAAAACCATTTCCAATTTGCAGATCTAAACTTCAGGAATTAAAGAAAAAATATACAGGCTCAAAGAAATTCTTCTCTCTGCCTTCAAACATTTAATTCTAGGTGAGCAACTTTCCCTCCTAAAACCTATTTTCTTGTTAATGCTTGTGAGTAACACTCAATTTAAAATTAGTTAATTAGGAATGCATGTTTGTTTATTTGCTGAAGTTAAATTTTTGTACATGTTTTTTTCTACTGCCTGTGCATATATGAATGCAATGCATGCTTGATTTCTAAGGTTCTGATTGTTATAGTTGAGTTCAAATTTGATAAATAGTTTTTCTTTCATTAATCTGGTTGCTATTAGGGATTAGAATTTGAATGGAATTGGTTTATTTCCTGATAAAATAAATTTTTAAAGGCTATATAAGTTGTTTAGTTTTCTGTGATGTCTGGAAACATAAACAAACTAAATTCTGAAAAAAATTGGGAAATATAGGTATCATGAATTTATGTTCAGATTTACTTATAGAATCATTAAGTGAATGCAAGAATTTTAGATCAAAGATTAAAATTTACAGTAAAAAAAATAAAATGCAGTTTCAAGAAACACTGTATTTTTCACCTTTGACAAGTTCAGTTGAATCTTGCATTTGAATTGTTTGAATTTGTTCTGGGAATAGATTATCTATTATAAAACATATGAAATTTTTTTGAATTGATCTACAATTCAAGTTTGAGATGGAAATTTGGGATTTTTGATGATGAACCCTAGTTTATTTTGGGTTACTGTTTTGGGTCAATTTTGAACTCCTCTGTGCATCGAGTTCAAAGGTGTTTAGGGTATTGATGGATGGTGAAGTGATGAAGCTAGTGCCGGAGTTTGGATGTTGATAGTGGTCGAGAGGTGGAGAGATTGGTGTTGACAGGTTTGAAGTGGAGGGGGTTGGTCTGTTCCAGGTTTGGGGTAGGTTCTGGGTTGTAGGGATTTTGACTCGGGTTGATCTCGGGGAAAAGTGGAAATGACTTGAAGTAGAGGTGGGTTTGCCTCGGGTTATTTTGTTTCAGGTTTGTATGTAGGAAAAACAGAATTGTATTTCCAGGTTTTTAAAAGAATAAAGTTGTAGTAATAATAGGAATCTAAACTTGAAATTTGAATTCAGTTGGAACCTGAATTTAGTATAGATTCAAATAATTCAAACATGAAATTGGAAAACATTTTTAAATTCAAGAATGTAAAGGGTTTTAAATTTGACAGAAACTGTTTACTGTTTTCTTTAGTAAAAAAAAATGTAAACTAAATTTGGACTTAGGCTTTAATAAACTGAATTCAAATATGAATTCAAATATGTGAATTCTGTGCCTTTTGAAATAATTTAAAATTTCAGTAAATTTTAAAGTTTGGTTTCCAAATTAAACAGAAACTGTTCTTCTGTTTTAAAATGTAAAAGGGTAAGTTTAAGTTTTTAAGTGAGATTTAAACTGAGTTATATCTGAAATTTGAATATGAATTCAAATTTTGACTGTCTGAAATTTGAAATCAATTATGTTTTTTAAATTTAAATTTGATTTTTAACTCTAAAGTATAAAATGCATTGTTGTTTTGCATTTGAATTAAAGGTTAAGTATTTAATTTAGGAATTCAAATGAATTCAAATCTGAAGTTTTAAAATCTGGATTTTAAATTTAAACTTCAGTTTTAAAGTAAAGATTTAAATTTAAATTGCTTTCAAATGATTTTCATTTGAATTAAAGGTGTAAATTATAGAAAGAGTTTTAAAGAATTTAAAACTAAAATGAGAATGAAAGTTGTATTTCAATTTTGAAGTTTTAAAGTAATTTTTAAAATTGATTTGAATTTGATTTGAATTGAAATTTAATTCCTTTTCAACTTATTTATAAAGTATATGTTTCTTTTAAACATATAAGATTAAGTTGTGTATTGTTTTAAATTCTTATTTAAGACAAATTTGAGTCTTGAGTTTAAAGAAAATGTTAAATGGAATTTAATGTAAATTTAAAAACATTTTGTTTTTAAATGCATAATTTAAATAAGGAATGTTTATTTAAAGATAAAGAAAAGTATAATGATTTGTAATTCATTTAATTATTAAGGTATTACAAATGGATAATTAATATAATTAATTAATTAATGAAATGGATAATTAATTAAAGTTATTAAGGGTTTTAATTTGATTAATTAAAGTTTAAGATTAATTTTTCTTAGAATAATTAATTTGTAATTAAGAAATCATTAATTGAATGATATTAGATTTTAAATTAATAATTGAAGATTTATTAATTGAATAAATATGGATAGTTAATTAATTAGGAATAATAAACGAAAGCAATCATGTAGGTAATAAATTTAAAACCACCCAGTTTATTCATCTTAATTGTAGATGCTGATTGTTATTGAATGTTGTGTGATGGATTGATATATTTGGTATGTGATGTGATGCTATGTGATACTTTGTGCTGAACTGCTATATTTGTGATGAATATACTGTCGTATGTATATGAAACCCTTTGACCCGTAAAACGACATTTGAGTTTCGATGCGACAGGGAGTCGGATTCCAGTTGGTTATCCAAAACCCACATCGAATTGTAATAATTGAATCTGTGATGATTGATGATGTTGTGCACTATTGTGTAAAACCCCTGGACCACACTATACACACACAAATATGGGTTGCACGTGGAAATTTGGTTAAGTCACAGATTTTTGAAATTGTTTTAAAATTGAATTTTTTCCAAAATAGTTTTGGAATTAGAATTGATGCTTTTGAAAATGAGTTTTCAAAAATAAAAGTTATTTGAATAACTTGATTGAGTTTTGAAATGTAAATAAATTAATTTAAATTTGAATTCAATATTTGAAATTGAATTCTATGACTTGGAAACTATTGTTTAAAAAGTTATTCAACTTACAAATGGGTTATATGGGTTTTAACCATTTTAAGAAGTGATGTTTTGGACTTTAATAAAAAAAATTAACCCGTAGATTTCAACTTGTATAAATTGGATTTTTCTGAAAAGGAAACTATTTGTTTCCAAATGATTGAAGCTTTCACATGAGAATGAATTTCCAATTTGTGGTAAAGGATTTCAAGTCTAAAAATGAAAATAGTTTTCCAAGTTATGAATAAATCTTTGAAAACGTGTTTTGAAAGCTATAAATCTTTAATTTTAAAGATTTAATTGGGTTAATCCAATTGAAATGGGAATTGTTTTGAAATCTAGGAATAGATCTTTGTGAAACTGGGTGAAACTTTGTGAAATAAATCTTTTTGTTTAAAGATTTTAAAATGGTAATTTGTTAACCGTTTGAAAGAAAAGTTTGGATTTTATAAGTTGTGACTTAACTGAAATCCCATATCCATATGTTTTTAAATATGGCGCTCATTATTCGGTTTATCCGGGAGAGGACCTTGTGTCATATAGCCCATTCCGAATAATGATACGACGTTATGGATTGCAATTGAAGACCGGTGGTGAAGACCGGGTATTTGTGAGAACGATAGGATAACCTATCGATCGACTCTGCACTGAGTTGCTCCGGTATAGAGTTCTCCTTAGTGATGGGAAGTCCGATCGGGATTGTGGATACCCGGATTTGCAAGGGCTTCTTCGGAAGTGCCTTCGGTTCTGTTCGAACCCGGAACAGACTTGTATGGTTGTATGTCCGACATTACACTTTGAGATATTAAACTGATCTCTATCAAATACATTTCTGCTTGGTGGCGGAGAATTCATTCTCTCAGCTTAACACCCTTCTCTGAGACGTACGAGCTCAGAGGTTATGTAGTTGATATTTATCAGTGATATTCCCAATTTGGTAATGTGGTATGCTGAGTGCTGCTGTGTGATGATCATTGGTTGATCATTTGTGATATGATCATTTGTTTGATCATTTATCTTTGTGATCATTGCTTTGGTCATCTGTTGACCCAAAGCATGGCTTTGTGCCAAAGCGTAGCTTTGTGGACGAGACTGCATCAGGACCTTACTCCCTGGAAATGGTCGAAACAGGAAAGATGCGGCAAGGTTATGAGGGTCGCTCCCTTTAGGGTATGTCATTTCCTTCTGGTAAAGGGTGGTATCAGGTATGGAGCCCTGGTATTTAACCTATGTGGTTGCTCCAATCTCATTTACTGTGTGGTTGTTGCTTTGAGGCGCCTCGGATAAAGGTCCCAAAGGACCGGGGGATGGCATATTCGTGTAGTAGTTACCTAGTTACAGAGGTAACCCGGCCTTGTGTTGGCAGAGATCTAACCATAACGTTAGTTCTCGGGACGTCCCGCCAGAGGCGATCCCGTTGACAGTAGGAAGTTCCTTAGCCTGACCATTTGTTGGGAATCCATTCATCCAATACGTGCCTTGTACGGTTTTAGTTGTATTACCTGCCATTCACTTATGGTGGTCACCACTGTTTGGATGGTAGCTATAGTAGGCATAGTTCGGAATGTCTATGCTGGCTAGGATTTATATTGTACTTTCGAAATGGTTTTCTGCACTATGCACTAGTAATAATATCAAAGAAAACTTTCTCGTATTAAGCATATTTGACTGTCATAAGGAGAAATCTCCTCCAATTCTGCGTTTGCATTGTGTGTGTGGCGGGAGGCCTTATGGTAGTTTCATTTTCCAAAAAGCATTACGGATTTATTTTAAATTCCTTGTTGCTTGTTTTTAAAGACCAAATGTTTTTGTTTGCTCATACCAGTCCCACGACTGACCTGGAGTTTATTGTTCCTTTCCTAAACTCTGGGTGCCCACTATTTCCCACACAGGCAGTCTAGAGTTGGGATTTTCAGATAATCTATAGTAGGTGTAGATTCGATAGCATTCAGCCTTAGGATTTGGCAATCACATTTTGGATCGAGTTGTTTCTCTTCATCTTGATTTGGAGTTCGAGCTGTTTCTGGATTGGTGCCTTGGAGATGGAGATTACTGATACTGGAGTTCTTTCTTGAAGACTATATTGAAGATATTGTTCCGCTGCTGGTGTTATCTTTTATTTCCGCTGCTATTCTTTGTATCTCTGATAATGTTGATATTTATTGTACCATTCTGTTGTATCATTCATGTTGTATCAGCTATTGTATCAAATGTTGTATATATTATTCTTTTCTTCCGCTGTGTTATTTACTTGATGTGTTATAAGCTCCGGCGAACCAGGTTCGACGTTTGGATCTGCGGCATTTGAATACGAGTGTCGTATTCAGTGCCGATTTTCAAAGGTCGAGTCAGGGTCGTCACATTTGGTATCAGAGCTGATGGTTAAAACCTTAGCTCAGGAGTATAACACATTAGGTAACTCATTAGAGATAGGGTGAAGTATACCCTAGAATGAGTATATCCTTAAGATATCCGTTCGAATGCCTCAGTAAATTCTCTTACTATCCACTGATAGTAAGTATGAGTGCGAGAAGAGGACGAGATATGGGACGGGGGAGTACCACTACAAATGGTCAATACCCTGCAATAGCGGAAACAAATTTTCTCTATCAATCTCCTTTGATTCTATTCCAAAATTCTTTTGATTCCTTCGTGACAGCTCCAGAAAGAAGTTCCGGTGTGATGATGACCATACGTATTGTGGTAGAAAATTCTTACTTCGTATCTTCATCCGTTTCTTACCAGCTTTTCGATCTAAACTCTAATGAATTTGAAATTGAAAATTTAAATTAAAATAAATTGGAAATTTTAAATTACGTAAATCGGTTAATATGAAGCTAAAGTTGAATTATATCAATAAAACGATATCGGGTAAAACCAAATTTAAAATTGTAATTTAGTATGTATATCAAAGTCCATATACTTTGGAGTATTCTGGCTTGAATTCGTTATCCATATCTAGCATTTGGGAATTGTTGAAAATTAAGCCCATCTATCTATTCTCTGGGATCCGATTTATTCTACGAACGATTAGTTATCCTTCGAACTAATCAATGCCCTTGCATATTCGTAGACTGGTGAGCCCGAGTATCTTGTGGAATAATTGTATGAGGTTGTTCTCATATTGTCGATATTCTAATTTGGTAAGCCAAATGCAGAATAAATTTTTCGGTCTGATCTGATCAATCATTCCTTTATCTATTATCTTTTCTTTATCGTCTTCCTTGCAAATTTCGAGGACGAAATTTTTTAAGGGGGGGAATCTGTAACATTCCTGAAATATTAGCCAAAATAATTCAATAATTAAATTAATTTTGAAATTAAATTGTGGGGTTATTTGTGAATTAATTAGATATTTCCAGAATAAACTTAAAATTTTAGATTTTAAATAGGAATTTGATTTCAAGTAAATAAAAATTGAATTGGCTTGAAAATTTGAAAATTCTAAAATTAAAATATATTGTAAACAAAATTCTGAGTATATTTGAATTCTTCAAATTTAATAAAGATATTTGTTCATTTAATTATACAAATGAATTATAATTAATAAATATAATGAACTAAGTTTAAAATAATATTGGCAATTAAATTTATTTTTGAAAATAAATTGTGAATTTTTAGAAAACTTTCTAGAATAAATAGATAATTTGATTATAAATAGAAATTTATATTAGAAATTTAAGAATAAGTGATTTACAAAACAAGTATTGAATTTCAAAATAAAATGCATTAAAAATAAAATAGAAATTAAAAAGCTTGAGATTAATAAAATGATAGTAAAAGTTGTTTTCTAAATTTTTAATTATATTAATATTTGGAAGTGGTTAAAAAGAAAAAAATTAGTGTACTCATTTTTGAAATATTATTCTTAAGTCAAATTCCCTCAAATAAATAAATATAACTGTTGTTAATATAAAATCAAAGTATTTAAAAGTCATTCTTTTCTTTTTATAAAAGATTGTACAAAAATAAATAAATAAATAAAAATATGTATGAATGTAAATTGTGTAGATATAACTTTTTTCTAAATAAATGTATGGATATGAATATATATAAATGTACATAAGTGGTTATAATTCAATTTGAATTGAAATTTAAAATAAAATATAAACATATACAAACATGCACATGTGAGAATGTAAATTTTGTGAATGTAGATATGAAAGGAAACACTACACATACAAATGAATAAAGAAGTGGACATTTCATAGAGATCTCATAATCATCTCTTTTAAACAAGTAGCATTCATTTTATTTAATTAAATAAAAAATTGCAAAGAAACTTTTGAGTTCCCCATATGCAATTATAATAACCTCTCACCAAAAATCTGAAACTGCAGTAATAAAAGATTTTGCATTTCAAATCTCAACAAAGAAAAAAAGATAAATCAGAAAAAAAAAAAAGAAGAAGAAATAGCAATCAAAGTAGCAAGCATTTGCAACTCAGGTTTCAAAGCAAGAACAGAGTGCAGATCAATTCAAGTAGCAATGCAAATATCAATCTGGAACAACTTAAATTTGAAAGCAAATGCAGTTTTCTCTGGAAATAAGTAAAGGCAAGTGAAACTTTTTTTTTAAATCTGAGTTTAATGTTGAAATTAGTAAATAAGACAAAGTTTTAAACAGCCTTGTATATCAGTTGCAGGGATGAAATAAAGTTCAAGTCAAGATGAATTTTTGGTTTGCAACAGCAGACCCTATTCTCTGTTGCATTTAAAACAATACTGTAAGTAAGAAAATTTAAAACTTTCTTTATTTATGAAATGAATAAATAAAACAAAAGACTTTAGCAATTGCATCAAATCTGAGTTGCAGGAAAATTTAAGATCAAAGACAAAACCAATTCCAATTTGCAGATCTAAACTTCAGGAATTAAAGAAAAAATATACAGGCTCAAAGAAATTCTTCTCTCTGCCTTCAAACATTTAATTCTAGGTGAGCAACTTTCCCTCCTGAAACCTATTTTCTTGTTAATGCTTGTGAGTAACACTCAATTTAAAATAAGTTAATTAGGAATGCATGTTTGTTTATTTGCTGAAGTTAAATTTTTGTACATGTTTTTTTCTACTGCCTGTGCATATATGAATGCAATGCATGCTTGATTTCTAAGGTTCTGATTGTTATAGTTGAGTTCAAATTTGATAAATAGTTTTTCTTTCATTAATCCGGTTGCTATTAGGGATTAGAATTTGAATGGAATTGGTTTATTTCCTGATAAAATAAATTTTTAAAGGCTATATAAGTTGTTTAGTTTTCTGTGATGTCTGGAAACATAAACAAACTAAATTCTGAAAAAAATTGGGAAATATAGGTATCATGAATTTATGTTCAGATTTACTTATAGAATCATTAAGTGAATGCAAGAATTTTAGATCAAAGATTAAAATTTACAGTAAAAAAAATAAAATGCAGTTTCAAGAAACACTGTATTTTTCACCTTTGACAAGTTCAGTTGAATCTTGCATTTGAATTGTTTGAATTTGTTCTGGGAATAGATTATCTATTATAAAACATATGAAATTTTTTTGAATTGATCTACAATTCAAGTTTGAGATGGAAATTTGGGATTTTTGATGATGAACCCTAGTTTATTTTGGGTTACTGTTTTGGGTCAATTTTGAACTCCTCTGTGCATCGAGTTCAAAGGTGTTTAGGGTATTGATGGATGGTGAAGTGATGAAGCTAGTGCCGGAGTTTGGATGTTGATAGTGGTCGAGAGGTGGAGAGATTGGTGTTGACAGGTTTGAAGTGGAGGGGGTTGGTCTGTTCCAGGTTTGGGGTAGGTTCTGGGTTGCAGGGATTTTGACTCGGGTTGGTCTCGGGGAAAAGTGGAAATGACTCGAAGTAGAGGTGGGTTTGCCTCGGGTTATTTTGTTTCAGGTTTGTATGTAGGAAAAACAGAATTGTATTTCCAGGTTTTTAAAAGAATAAAGTTGTAGTAATAATAGGAATCTAAACTTGAAATTTGAATTCAGTTGGAACCTGAATTTAGTATAGATTCAAATAATTCAAACATGAAATTTGAAAACATTTCTAAATTCAAGAATGTAAAGGGTTTTAAATTTGACAGAAACTGTTTACTGTTTTCTTTAGTAAAAAAAAAAATGTAAACTAAATTTGGACTTAGGCTTTAATAAACTGAATTCAAATATGAATTCAAATATGTGAATTCTGTGCCTTTTGAAATAATTTAAAATTTCAGTAAATTTTAAAGTTTGGTTTCCAAATTAAACAGAAACTGTTCTTCTGTTTTAAAATGTAAAAGGGTAAGTTTAAGTTTTTAAGTGAGATTTAAACTGAGTTATATCTGAAATTTGAATATGAATTCAAATTTTGACTGTCTGAAATTTGAAATCAATTATGTTTTTTAAATTTAAATTTGATTTTTAACTCTAAAGTATAAAATGCATTGTTGTTTTGCATTTGAATTAAAGGTTAAGTATTTAATTTAGGAATTCAAATGAATTCAAATCTGAAGTTTTAAAATCTGGATTTTAAATTTAAACTTCAGTTTTAAAGTAAAGATTTAAATTTAAATTGCTTTCAAATGATTTTCATTTGAATTAAAGGTGTAAATTATAGAAAGAGTTTTAAAGAATTTAAAACTAAAATGAGAATGAAAGTTGTATTTCAATTTTGAAGTTTTAAAGTAATTTTTAAAATTGATTTGAATTTGATTTGAATTGAAATTTAAATCCTTTTCAACTTATTTATAAAGTATATGTTTCTTTTAAACATATAAGATTAAGTTGTGTATTGTTTTAAATTCTTATTTAAGACAAATTTGAGTCTTGAGTTTAAAGAAAATGTTAAATGGAATTTAATGCAAATTTAAAAACATTTTGTTTTTAAATGCATAATTTAAATAAGGAATGTTTATTTAAAGATAAAGAAAAGTATAATGATTTGTAATTCATTTAATTATTAAGGTATTACAAATGGATAATTAATATAATTAATTAATTAATGAAATGGATAATTAATTAAAGTTATTAAGGGTTTTAATTTGATTAATTAAAGTTTAAGATTAATTTTTCTTAGAATAATTAATTTGTAATTAAGAAATCATTAATTGAATGATATTAGATTTTAAATTAATAATTGAAGATTTATTAATTGAATAAATATGGATAGTTAATTAATTAGGAATAATAAACGAAAGTAATCATGTAGGTAATAAATTTAAAACCACCCAGTTTATTCATCTTAATTGTAGATGCTGATTGTTATTGAATGTTGTGTGATGGATTGATATATTTGGTATGTGATGTGATGCTATGTGATACTTTGTGCTGAACTGCTATATTTGTGATGAATATACTGTCGTATGTATATGAAACCCTTTGACCCGTAAAACGACATTTGAGTTTCGATGCGACAGGGAGTCGGATTCCAGTTGGTTATCCAAAACCCACATCGAATTGTAATAATTGAATTTGTGATGATTGATGATGTTGTGCACTATTGTGTAAAACCCCTGGACCACACTATACACACACAAATATGGGTTGCACGTGGAAATTTGGTTAAGTCACAGATTTTTGAAATTGTTTTAAAATTGAATTTTTTCCAAAATAGTTTTGGAATTAGAATTGATGCTTTTGAAAATGAGTTTTCAAAAATAAAAGTTATTTGAATAACTTGATTGAGTTTTGAAATGTAAATAAATTAATTTAAATTTGAATTCAATATTTGAAATTGAATTCTATGACTTGGAAACTATTGTTTAAAAAGTTATTCAACTTACAAATGGGTTATATGGGTTTTAACCATTTTAAGAAGTGATGTTTTGGACTTTAATAAAAAAAATTAACCCATAGATTTCAACTTGTATAAATTGGATTTTTCTGAAAAGGAAACTATTTGTTTCCAAATGATTGAAGCTTTCACATGAGAATGAATTTCCAATTTGTGGTAAAGGATTTCAAGTCTAAAAATGAAAATAGTTTTCCAAGTTATGAATAAATCTTTGAAAACGTGTTTTGAAAGCTATAAATCTTTAATTTTAAAGATTTAATTGGGTTAATCCAATTGAAATGGGAATTGTTTTGAAATCTAGGAATAGATCTTTGTGAAACTGGGTGAAACTTTGTGAAATAAATCTTTTTGTTTAAAGATTTTAAAATGGTAATTTGTTAACCGTTTGAAAGAAAAGTTTGGATTTTATAAGTTGTGACTTAACTGAAATCCCATATCCATATGTTTTTAAATATGGCGCTCATTATTCGGTTTATCCGGGAGAGGACCTTGTGTCATATAGCCCATTCCGAATAATGATACGACATTATGGATTGCAATTGAAGACCGGTGGTGAAGACCGGGTATTTGTGAGAACGATAGGATAACCTATCGATCGACTCTGCACTGAGTTGCTCTGGTATAGAGTTCTCCTTAGTGATGGGAAGTCCGATCAGGATTGTGGATACCCGGATTTGCAAGGGCTTCTTCGGAAGTGCCTTCGGTTCTGTTCGAACCCGGAACAGACTTGTATGGTTGTATGTCCGACATTACACTTTGAGATATTAAACTGATCTCTATCAAATACATTTCTGCTTGGTGGCGGAGAATTCATTCTCTCAGTTTAACACCCTTCTCTGAGACGTACGAGCTCAGAGGTTATGTAGTTGATATTTATCAGTGATATTCCCAATTTGGTAATGTGGTATGCTGAGTGCTGCTGTGTGATGATCATTGGTTGATCATTTGTGATATGATCATTTGTTTGATCATTTATCTTTGTGATCATTGCTTTGGTCATCTGTTGACCCAAAGCATGGCTTTGTGCCAAAGCGTAGCTTTGTGGACGAGACTGCATCAGGACCTCACTCCCCGAAAATGGTCGAAACAGGAAAGATGCGGCAAGGTTATGAGGGTCGCTCCCTTTAGGGTATGTCATTTCCTTCTGGTAAAGGGTGGTATCAGGTATGGAGCCCTGGTATTTAACCTATGTGGTTTCTCCAATCTCATTTACTGTGTGGTTGTTGCTTTGAGGCGCCTCGGATAAAGGTCCCAAAGGACCGGGGGATGGCATATTCGTGTAGTAGTTACCTAGTTACAGAGGTAACCCGGCCTTGTGTTGGCAGAGATCTAACCATAACGTTAGTTCTCGGGACGTCCCGCCAGAGGCGATCCCATTGACAGTAGGAAGTTCCTTAGCCTGACCATTTGTTGGGAATCCATTCATCCAATACGTGCCTTGTATGGTTTTAGTTGTATTACCTGCCATTCACTTATGGTGGTCACCACTGTTTGGATGGTAGCTATAGTAGGCATAGTTCGGAATGTCTATGCTGGCTAGGATTTATATTGTACTTTCGAAATGGTTTTCTGCACTATGCACTAGTAATAATATCAAAGAAAACTTTCTCGTATTAAGCATATTTGACTGTCATAAGGAGAAATCTCCTCCAATTCTGCGTTTGCATTGTGTGTGTGGCGGGAGGCCTTATGGTAGTTTCATTTTCCAAAAAGCATTACGGATTTATTTTAAATTCCTTGTTGCTTGTTTTTAAAGACCAAATGTTTTTGTTTGCTCATACCAGTCCCACGACTGACCTGGAGTTTATTGTTCCTTTCCTAAACTCTGGGTGCCCACTATTTCCCACACGGGCAGTCTAGAGTTGGGATTTTCAGATAATCTATAGTAGGTGTAGATTCGATAGCTTTCAGCCTTAGGATTTGGCAATCGCATTTTGGATCGAGTTGTTTCTCTTCATCTTGATTTGGAGTTCGAGCTGTTTCTGGATTGGTGCTTTGGAGATGGAGATTACTGATACTGGAGTTCTTTCTTGAAGACTATATTGAAGATATTGTTCCGCTGCTGGTGTTATCTTTTATTTCCGCTGCTATTCTTTGTATCTCTGATAATGTTGATATTTATTGTACCATTCTGTTGTATCATTCATGTTGTATCAGCTATTGTATCAAATGTTGTATATATTATTCTTTTCTTCCGCTGTGTTATTTACTTGATGTGTTATAAGCTCCGGCGAACCAGGTTCGACGTTTGGATCTGCGGCATTTGAATACGAGTGTCGTATTCAGTGCCGATTTTCGAAGGTCGAGTCAAGGTCGTCACAATTACACTACCCTCAAGTGGTTAAACCACACTCTTTCCCTTACACCGAACGATACTGGATCGTAATCCATGGCTATAGAAACTGCCCATATCGACCGACCCACTCGTTCTCCTCCATCTCATTTCCTCGAGTAACCTAAATACTCTCCTTCTTGCCCACCGAACGACACTCTCACTCATGCTGCGTCCAACCTACCGACTAGACTTCCACACAACCTAGCAATTCAACATTAACATTCAGCCAACACCTCCAAAACTAACTAACTCGTATCGATCCACTACTACTTCCTCCTCCCTCACTTGATGGCTCAACAGGAGCCGACGTCCTAGGAATCACCGGCTCCAACCTAAAACATGTTCTAACCTTGGGTTCATCTTCATCACCTACCTAAGAGAGCGAGTTGAGGCTTGGGGAATTGAGAGATTTGAGATCGAAGTTCGTTTCGATTTGTTGTTAGGGGGAGTTGCGGAGAAGACGCTTTGGGTTTAGGATGAGAGAGGAAGGTTGAGTGGTAGCTGAAGTTTGGGGGAAGGTAGATTAAAAAGTCCTGTGGTGTTGAAGTGGAAGTGAAAAGAAGAAAAGGAGAAGCGTTAGCTTTTATATGAGGAAGGGACGGTCAACAGGCATTAACAAGTGGTCCCGGTCAAAGTGTCTCACTGGTTCGGTGAATAATCGTACCACTTGGCAATGGATATGCCGAACAGTGATTCGGCGTGTTTACGTCGACTGGCCCACACCAAAGATAATATCACGATGGAGAATCAGATCCCACTTGATAGTTGAAGGAAGGTGGAAGGCCTGGACTGGTTCAAAGCGCATCATGATGTCTCTCATGATACGCTTTGGGGGGCAAATGTTACCCGGTTGCATGGCTCGGTCTATGTACAGTTCGGCTATGGTGATCCGGCCACACACCGCTCAGTTTTGAAGAAGGAATCATCATTCAGGCAATTCAAGGCCCGGTTTGTTTGGACAAGAGGTGGTTCGGTCTGCATATTCTAAGAGGGATCACGTGGCAAAAGCGGCCCGGCCGTGGACCGTTCGGCCTGGACACGTCGTTCGGCATGTAAGTGTCATTCGGCCTAAGACCATCGCTCGACATTCTTCATTAGAACGCCATCATTCGGAAAGTGTTTTTGGGAACTCAGTACATATGTTGCCCGGTAAAACCTCGCTCGGCAACGCCGTTCGGCGATCACCGTTCGACCAGCGAAGTTAAAGGTTATACGGTTCACTCTGGATGCTCGGGGAAGGACGGCTCGGCATGGGTGGTTCGGTCGAAGAAGCACAGACACATGTCGCTCGGCTTAGATGGTCGGCGCATGTCGCTCGGTGTGGAAGCTTCAGCATACATCACTTGGTGCATTCTAGAGAAGTTGGTAGGTTGTCAGACCTACGACAAAGTGAGGCGATCGGCATGACTTCGCTTCGAGTCAACCCGCTATTTATTTCGGTTCTCTTGAAGGTTTACTTCGAGTCACTTGATAATCGACCAAATATGATGGGTCTGCATTTCTCGACCGGCATTTCTCGATCGGCCTGTCTCGTTCGGTATGCCTTGCTCGCTGCGCAAAAGGCACATACTATGGGCCGAGATACCTTGTTCCAGGGCCCGTGAAGAAAGTTCAGCCTATCTTTGCTCATAAATAGAGGGGCATGGGCGCAGTGAAAATGGACCTTTTTTCGTGAACTTCAGGGAGACTACCATTTTCAAGACTCGTCTCTTTTCTGTAAGAACTTGTATTCAAGTTGTTGGTCTACGGATTGTATCTTTATTCAATTATTTGTAAAAGCAATAAAGATTAAACTCAAAGTAGACGTAGGCCGTTGCGCCGAACCACTATAAATTTGATGTTCTAGTTTTTGCAGCTAATTTTACATACATTCCTCTATTTTAATTTTCTATATTCATTAATCTCTCTACACAAATCTCTCTTTGGGTGTTAGTGACCAATTTTGATGCTAACAATAATTATTAATTAATTATTATAATTAATGATTTATAAATAATAATTTGATTTTAACTATTAATACTTTAAAATGTTAGTAATTTCTAATAGATCTCTTTAGAATTTCAATTCCCGCATAATTATTTCGAAGCCGCCTATAAAGATCAATTTGTACTCGATGTATGTTTTACTCATATGTTATTAAATAATAAAATCTCTCTCAGAACGACAAAGTTACCATACCCGAAAATCTGTTTGTCAAAAATTGAGGCTACAATCTTGACCTTTGAATCATTTAGCACCCCAATATGCTAACCGCTGGTTCCATTTTAGCACATCCCGTATTCTACCCATGCCTATTGTTACAGAAATCTGAATCGATTCATCGACCCGAAGCTTCAATAGTCGAGCGATTCTTAGGTGAAGATAACTGTGGGTGTTCCCCGTATTGATGAGTGCAAGGATCGATTGGATGCCGATCGTCGCCGATAGGTGTAGAGCCCTAGGATTTATGGCACTAACCAAAGAAGGAAGCGCGTAAGCCAACTCCTCGACTTTGATGATTTGGGGTTTTGGGTTGTGTTCGAGGTCAACGAATGGAGTTACTCTTATTGCTGCATCGACTGGGGGGAAGCAGTACGATTTGTCGATTTCAACTAATGTGCCCAGGATGATGGTACTCGACACAGGTAGAATAGAGCGCTTGTGATCAGCAGCGCTGCATGTCTGACGCGATGAGTAATTTATGCTGTTGTAATTTGTTTTTAGAGAGGCATGAATTGGGGCAAGTGATAATAATTTTTAGTCGATAAAACATACGTATTTTGTGTGGAACATATCGTTGTCGTTCCCTTATTTTTTGGATCGACAATATGTCAATGATTGGTTATACATTATGTATCAATAATATGTTGCTGATCAACTGATTGATATGAAGCATGTGAATGTTTTCTTCTTCCAAAGTTTGGGTAATATTTAAGGTATAAATTGAGATGCATTTAGCACAAATCTGAATAAATGCATACGTCTACTGAGACTTTATAAACATGATGTTAGTCTTTTTAGTGAACAAGATTGATAATTAATCAATAAAAGAATCAATTATCAATTCTCTTTAAAATAACAAGTAAAATAAGGTTTAAGAAATGAGGATACTATATGTTTACTTATTGTGAGAACATAACAGCGGGATCTAACAAATTGTAATTATGTTTGCCTTCGTAAATGACCAAGATGTGGCTACTATTAATGCAGGTACTAAGCTGCAGATTCAAAGATTAAATGAAAGTTCTAAAACATTATCTCTTGACATCAAACAAGTGCTATATTGAACATTAAAGTATTTTGCCACTCTTAACTTAATATTGGCGCACATCATCTAGCTTAATGTAATGCCTCATGCCCGTATGGGGAGTGCACTCGTAACCGATCCATCTTTAGAATCTAATACCGGAAATGCTTGGTAAGATCAAAAATTTGTTCTCCTTTACATACTGCTCATCATTTTGTGTTTATACATGATAAACAAAGTCAATATGACATGATGCATATAGGAGGAAGAATTTTCAAAGTAAAACTTCATGTACGTGACCATGAACTGGATCAGTATGATGTTGTAAGCAACGTCGTTTATTCAAGTAATTGTCAGCATGGTGAGATATTGTTCTAGTTATATCATTTGTTCATGGTGAGATATTGTTTATTCTAGTTATTCTACTTTTCTTCTCCCTAAAATATGCTGCATATCTACATAAATACTCATTCTAGAAATAGTAGGTTGTATCTAATAGTTATGACAAAAAATGACATGCATTCGTTAATACCCATTCATCAGTTTGCTTCCACGGTGATGGTTCCGTTAATTCTCACAATGTCTTTAGTTGCTGTGTGTATATTTAAATGACATGCCTTTTTTATCCCTGGAATAATGCAGACAATGAGCGCAATTGCAGTGTTGGCTTTGGGACAGGACATGCCTGAAGGCAATTATTGCAAACTATAGAAGCCAGGCGATAAACATAAGGATAATTTCTCCAAAGTATTTCTTGCACGGGTGAAAAATTACAGGTATTGTTTTCTGTCAAACTATGTTGCTGAAAGGCTCTGCCAAGAATCATGTAAGCTCTGTGTAAGTACCACCCACCCCCTTCCTTCTTCTTTTTTCCCCCTGTTGACTTGACTTGACATCTGAGATATAGTGATACTAACTTTAGATAGCGTATAAGCACCTTGAGCTTTTGCTTAGAAGCTTCAACATTTAGTGCTTTGTTTCACTTGTGATGTACCGTTATACTATTCAATTATTCAAAATGATTTTGGTTCAAAGCTAGGCCGTAAGCGTCTAAAATTTTAATGATACCAATCAAATCATTTCTATTTTTATTTTGTTGAAAATTTCTTAATTTTCAACTTTTTGTTGTTACGCCAATAACCACTGGTACAGTGGTAAAACCTTTAGCAATGCGATCAAAGCATTGGGTTTGATACCATGAGGCACAAGTTGCCAATTTTTGGAAGAAAAAAAAAAGATTGCTATTGCTTTTGCTGGCGTTTCTTTGCATCTAAAGTTTGATTTTGTAAATTTTACAAACTGCTTCTTGTTTCAAACCACTTTCCTCACTGATGATAACAGTATCAAACTATTTGGATTTGAAAAAAAAGGATAAGAAGAACAGAACTTAGCTATATCAAGTAGAGTTTAATTAACGTTTGCATGGACTATAACTATAGGGGATGGATGCTAACAGCAACATACGGATATTGCTTTGGAGTAGAGCTGAACATAGACAACATCATTGCAGAACACCAGAATCACTTCAACGCGAGTCTGAATACGGCTGGAACAATTGCAATAAGTTTTGGTTTGGCAAATTGCAAGAGGCTGTGGAGCACTTGCAAGTTGATATTTGATACCATCATCAACTAAATACGTGCTTGAAAAGATGAAAAATGTAAGATAATATGATTATTATTGTATTTTACTGTAGGTTTCCTTTGAGTTTATCCGTTGATCTAGTGTGAATACTTCTTTACATAATAGAATGATGTGATTATGTTTAATACTTTATAAATAGTGTGAATATATGAATTGTTTTAGTTTTTCTTTGAATGTGGATCTTTCTTGTTATTTTTTATAAATGCTGATGATTTTGATTATTTAGCTTCAATTGTAAAAACCTACTAGTGCATGTATCAATATTTTAATTTTTCTCAATTTTTCATCTTTTCGTTACAATGGTCAAAAACAGTTGTATAATGCTTTATAACAATGGGAAAAAACATTACAGCCGTCCAAAACAATTGTGAAATGCTTTAACTCCATTGCAACTTTGCATATTACGACAAGTGTCAATGTCTCAGTGGTTAAGTGATTTGATTTTGGTGCGAGAGGTTACAAGTTCGAAACTTGAATATTCATTGACATGTTGTATCTAAGTACCGTTAAAAAAAAACTTCACATGTTACGATGGTTGCATGACCATTGTTATAGGTCTATTGCAACTGGCATTGCCAATTGCGAAATTGGTAATTTCTTAGCGACAAGAACTACTGGCTATTTAAAGCACTCTTCAACGAGTCATATGCAAATAAACAAGCAAGTTTGTAACAAAAGATATGTTTCATTTGGTTCAAAGAATGTAGAGGCAACACACTCGCTCTACTAGGCTTATAATGATATTCCTATCATTATCTAGTTGAAAAGAAGAAAGGGAGAAGAAGAACCACGTCAGTGGAACACTTTAGAATCTCGCAAAAGATCTTGAAAAGCTCTTGGTCGACATCGCCAAGAGGATGATCGTGACTTTAGTTGTGGCATCGAAGGTGGAGGTGACTGTAATGATCCGCACGTTAATGGGTCTGAATTTCGACTAAATCGAAACCTAAGTTCATTAGCGTACGGAGCTTTGGTTTTGATAGCCTGTAATAAACATAAGCATATCAGAGAGCGATCAATATAAGTTCACAGCATAATAGAAAAATATAATATAACTGATATACTGACTAAGACTACTACATTGGAATCAATATTATTCTTTGGATATTTAGTTGCCTTGTCGGTGCCAAGTATGAAAGAGAAGACTCCACCATCTGCTATTCCTATCTTGTACCAGTAGCACGTCCCTCTAAATCTATCATGTGGATTGTAATGAGGAGAGGGTGAGAACAACATTTTGGTGACTGAAAAATTTACACACTTTACCAATGACATTAATTTATGTTGATTGATTTTCATTTAAGTGTTATGTCTATTATTTACAGCCGATCCATTCAATCCTATATGCACATACGATATGTCCAATCTTCTCTGAGGTATAACTATATGTACGCCTATGTACATATATACCACTTGCCTAAAGAAAACCCCGACCACTTAATACTCCTTAAATATGGAGGTCGCAAATCCAATGTCCATTTGATACCTTAACCCCGAAGCGGACCCTTTGTAACGTAATCGCTAGTCAATTGGTTCTAGCTACAAAGACCGATGACCCCTAGATACGGCTTTATAATATTATTATCATATGACTAACTTATCTTGAAGACTCATTAAAGGCTTAACTAGCTCACCTCCAACAAAAAAAATAACTAATTAATTAAACTTTGAGGTCCTTTTGTCATTAGAAATGGAACTGTATTGTAGCAAATAATTGTTATGATTAGAAACATATATGTTAGTGTAAGAGAATAAAATGGAGGAAGATTAATTTATGCAAGTAATCAATTGTCAATTAATAGACATGGAGATTTATTGTAAGATATATAATTAAGATTGCGATTCAGAATTCAATTGTAGCATATATGCATGCAATAATTATGGAAATAAAATAAATTAATATGCATATATGTTACGAATTAATGTACTGCATATTAATTGGTAAGAAATCACAGTGCAGGCAGGGTTTAATTGGATAGTAAATTAATTCTAGGTATATATGAAATCTATTAATTGGTTAATTAATAGGGGAATCCTATTTAAAAGAAATGTCACATTTAAAAATATACGTTTCCATTGATTGCGAGAGAGAAGGGGAAAGTGATTAATGAAAAGATTGTTGGAGAATCAATTTGAAATAAAAACGAACGCAGAAGAAAACATATTAATTTAATGTCCATAGACTGAGTGTACGCTTTAGATTTTAGGGTTTTATATCTAATGGTTAGCACTGCCATTTTTCTATCTCTTCTATACTTTCTTAATAACAAAATTTTAGATCTAATTCACACGAATTTAGATCTAAATGGAAAGAGAAAAAAATTAACTAGGGAATTAAGAATTGGTTCAAATTAGAAGGCTGTGTCAAAGGTAAAACCCTATATCTGAGTTTTATTTGGTATTTCTAATCCAAATCTCTTCATTTCTCTTTCAAATATTATAAACCTGTAAATATTTCGTTTGTAATTCCAGTTAGGAATTACAAGGGAGGTGAATATAGATGTTAGGGACAGATCTGAAATAAAAACAGAGAGATTTGGAAAGCTAGCAATGTGAGTGGATTTAATTATATCTTTTACATTTACAATATATTATCATTAAGTTTCCTTTAATAATTTTATTCAATATTTTAGTAATTAATTCTGTTAATTAGTTATGCTGAACTGTAAGAAATTTACAGTTATTTACATCTAATTTGTAGTTATAATTTAGCCTAAATGCTAGTTTCTTTTTATCCTCTTTGTACGCAAATAATATAGTTAAAAAGAAAATTCGTGATTATGGATTAAATGGAAAAATACTAGATTAGATGTAAAATAAGAAAAGTTGGAAAAAAGCTAGATAAATGGAATTATGCAATAAATTGCGCTAAAACAGAAATGATAAATTAATCTAATAACTTGATTTGAAAGTAAATAATAGATTAATTGGTTGGTTTAGAAAATATGATTCATTTCGGTAATTTAATATTTAAAGGATAACGATAATGTAACTGCAAAAATAATAGAAAGAAAAAAGGAACTAGTGTAAAATAGAGAAATCACTGCATTTTACACTATTTCAAGATAGTAAAAGAAATACCTTGCAGTTACCAATTATTGTTTATAGTATTATTTAGTATTGAATTATGGAAATAGATTTTAGTATAGCTTTCACGACCAACCAAATAAAATAGAATTACTTCCTAGAACAAAAGAAATTAAAGTAGAGTATGAAATGAATCAAATAAATTATTAGATAAGAAATTAAGGCTGTATATAATAAACGAACCTAGGTCTATATTTACCACACAGACTATAGAAAAGGACAGTTAGTATGATAAGTTAGTTATCTATATATAATAGGAATACCTCTATTTGAAGCTTTGAAAATATCAAAAATATCCCCTCCGCTTTTCAGTCTGAAAAAAAACGACTCATGGTATTTGTGTCATTTTGTTTACCCACGTCCTCTTCCTTCATGTTCTTCCACTTGCCACATTTCCTAAATCAGTTTTTCTTTCGCATCTCTCCACATTGACACTTTTCATCCTAATTAAGACATCATGGTTCTTCTCCTTAATAGCTGGTTCTTCTCCTTAATAGCAGCAGATTAATATTTTTTTTTTTTGAAATACCAACCGGATTATTTTTGTTTCCAATCTGATCTTTTGGATTTCTTTTGGATAGAGAACATGCCTGACCTTTAACCAAGGACTTTCTAGAGGCAAACGACACTATGAGATAGGTACGTATATATTTATCATATAGATCCTACTCTCTGTTAGTTGACTAATATTCCATTGGCATCAGCAAATATTAGAAAGATATGGTTGATAAATACTTGAAAAAAGGCATAACAGAAAGACATAGCAAATAAATGAAGGATCTGATTTATCAGTTATTTTTGATATTGAAGTGTCTGGGTTCTGATTAGCAATAGTTGTGAGCATCAATTCCAAGTAGAGTTTTGGTACAGTTTCATCGACATGTTGGAAGTCGGCTTGGGTCTGTACGAGACTAGCAGACAGGGAAAAATAACACACAAAGCATAGGATATTGGACTTTGGATATTGCAAGGGATAAAGGCGAATGAGTACATACCCGTTCAAAAGAAAGTTTACCATTATCTTTTCGGCAGCGTGAGTTTAAAACAAAATCAATAATTATCTCCTGCATGTGAAGTTAGAAAAGTTATATGTGCCAGCCACTAGGAAAGTATGGTCGTACAGGTTGATACCTTAATTTTTGTTACTTTGGTGTTTATTTTTTATCCTTTTGTTTTAAAAGCCTTCAATTTACATGAATTTAAGTGGTTGTTTTTAATTTCAGAAAAGAAAGTGGCTATTTTGTATGAAACATGCATAAAACACAATTTGATAAATCATTGTAATTTATTAATTTGATATTTGCATATTGTATCGTAAAAATTTGAAATGAATTTTTTTCCATGTGCGACTTATAAGCTATTCGTCAAACATTCAGGAACACCATCATACTCAACAACAGATAGGTGGTGAAGGAATCAGCAGAGAGAACATTGAGGAATACTAAAGTATATAATTGGCGATGGTGATTTGCAAGCTCTTGCCAGGGTACTACCTTATAAAAAAGCATTCAAATGTACAACCTGACGATCCTCCTCCTACTTCTACATTAGTTGCATTGATTTGCAAACTCTTGCAATGGTACTTCTTTATAAGTAGTGTTGATATAACATTGTTAAGTGACTGTTTATGAGATTGTGTTTAGTTGTTTATATAATTAGATTTGTTTGTGTCTATAACAAAATAGCAGATCCAACATTTATGAAGTATATTTATTTAGTTCTTATATATAGCAAACTTCGGCTTTTATACTGTTTTTTACTTATTTTTTTGTTTTATTTGATGGTGTATGTTTTTATTACATTTTACATTAGAATAATCGTCAGGAAGTGCTATGCAATAGCTGGCATAAGAAGCATTATGGATTAGAGTATTTTTTTTATATATCCTTTTTAATTTAGTAGTTTTACTAATTATTGAATCTGTGATATGAGTGCGTACGTGAAGGAGCTGCTGTGTTTTGGCTGCAGCAGTGATTGGTATGTGAGCGATGCATGCAAATAGTGTGCTCTTGCGTGCGTATTCTTACCTATGTGCATGTACATTTGTTTGTGTGCAGCTCTATCTATATGTGCATGTACATTTGTTTGTGTGCAGCTCTATCTATATATAACAAGAATACACCCGTTCGAAGCTTTTGAATTTACCATACTGCCCTTGATCGTACATGTAATACACAATGATAAATGATGGACAATTCTGTCGATTTGTACTCAAGATTCAAAATTGTGGATCTAACCATAACCAAACGATAATTTCACGAATTGTACTGCAATAAAAAATAACTTCATTTCTTAATCCATTTGAAGGCGTCTTCTTTAATTCATTCGTAAACTAAAATTAAGAAGAAAATTTATCAAATAAATACGTGCATGTTTTAAATCGAGCTCCACAAAACGCAAATGTAACGACAATCCTCTGACTTAAATTTTGATTATGACGATATGGAATGAAAACATGAGACGGATTATGATGAGTTTCTTTTGCCTGCGTCGATTATGTGAGTTTACTTATTTGACAACCAAAGATGTTTGTGGATATTACTAAAAAAAGTTGCATTTAAGGTGTCTTCGTTACTGTATCTTAGTTGGTTAATTAATTCAATGTGCGCTTCCTACTGGAGGTACTTCAGTTTCAGCAACATTTTTTCATTTTAGTTCAGTACTAATTCTATTTTTCGTTTTCTTTTTCACCAAATGTCGCTTTGCATACAATTTTCATACATATTAATACAGTTTATATTTCATTACATAAATTTGTATATGTAGACAAGTAAACTTTGGAGACTATTTCCATGTTGTTAGTTTGCAAAATAGAATGCTGGATACAGTTAGGTTTGGAGACAAATATATTTATACAAATATATGCCATATATAACTTTTGGGACTATTCGAAATATTCTTCAATTCTTTTTCTGTTAATATATGCACATATATAAATTACATGGCATGCATATCAATGCTTAGTCGATTTAAAAATAAAATTATTTTTTTCTACCAAATTTACGTGTATTTGCTGTCGAACTAAGATTATTTTCATAGGATGCCATGGAGTAAGTGATGAGAAGGTTTTTGTGGACAAATAAATCATAACATTAATTAGGTAGATCTAACTGGGCACTACTTTCATGTAAGATCTGTTAATATTTTTTATATTTTCACATCTGAACTATTTGGTTAAAAGAGGTATTAAATTCTTTCAAGTGGTAAGTAATTGTGACTGTTGTAGTCGTAGTACAAGGATGAAACTTAGAAAGGAGCATTTAAATTTGTACATCCTTTTATTGGACAACTTTTTTTATTACATTGCATAGTACTATACTGTGTAGTTATATGTCTTTTAAGTTTGTTTAACGATTGGCAATTTCAATGAGATGTTAATCTGTATGAACTATACTGTTCAAAATTTGGAATATGGCGCATGCATGCAAAACAAAGTCAGCTATTATATAAAAACATATATATACCGAAAAAATATGCATGTTTGTATGTACTATTTTACATGAAAAAGAAGATAACTCACGGTTGTCTTTGCACACGTCCAACGGATGTGCCATATATACTGGTATAATAAAAGAGAATTTAAAAGAATTCTATATCGTAATAAAAGAAGGCAGACTAGAACATAAAAGAAACACTTGTAATTATATACGGATTTTAAAAGAAATAAACATAAATTATGATTAAGTAAAAGAATAGAAAAACTTAATTGGGAACTTAGAATAAATAAACAATAATAGTAAATATCATAGTAAAAGATTATTTTAGATTTCTATTAAATTAATAAGCAAATAGAACAAAAGATGCTTACTTAATAAACTTAAGACTTAAATTAAGTTAATAAGCAAGAAATAAAAATACTAATAGCATTTCCTATTAGATCAATGGTGGTCTCACAATAGGCAGAAGCGGGATGAGGGAAAGAATATGCTAATTATGGTAAATAAGTAGCCAACAGAACAAGAAAAGTAAACTAAATGCAAATTAAAAGATTAGAATTAGGGTCTAATAAAAGAATTGAGATGCGTTTAGAGCAATCCAAAGGATGAAGCGCCTAACAAAGCATTTCATCATGGATTTTACAAATGGAGAAGCACATCCAACTTAATATTTTTGGGCTTCAAGAAAGTACGAGACTTCAGCGGGACGTAAGGATACTCTAAGATGCCCCTTTGGATAGGACTAACGAAACTGCACCTCTTGAGGCAGGTCTGTAGGTGTTCCATCAATATAGTATGCCTTGACCACATTTGCATTGTATGCCTAATGAAGCAGACCTTTGTAGGCAGTCAGAAGGGCTTGGTACTCGGAGTGGGGTATTCGTGTGTCCAATACTTGTAAGTAAGTTTAAGGATAGTCACATGTGGATATCGGCCAGCATCAAGACCAAGAGAGTTTTTAGGAAAGACTAGAGTTAAACCAACAGACCAATGGTTCTTTCACTATCAAGATATTGGATGGGGGCACCACTAATTGGATGTTAGATTGTTTGCAGTAGGGCACTACCACTTAACTCTTTAGAGGTCTTTTGATTTAGTTGAGGGGTCGCTGTTGGGACCATAGCCACGACGAGAAAAGAGATAGACCAACTAGAATATCTGTATTGTAGGTCTAACGAAGCAGTCCTTCACATGTATAGAAAATCTCCGACTGAACTCCGTACAAGGTAGACTTTGTTGGCGGGATTAAGATAGTAGACAGAATGATTACATTGTCCTCAATGTATGCACTGGGTGGTACATTGTGGATGTCCAAGCACTGGCATAGACTAGTGCGGACGCGATTTACGTTTTCATAGTAAGTAGTGGAGCATCTATATTGTAGGCCTTACGAAGCAGTCCTTTACAAATATAGTTATGGAACACTCTCGAAGAAAGACGATAGAGCCCTTTTAGATGAGGATACGGAAGGTACCATGGGTGGTACCTAGGACCAATATGGTCATTGGGCATATAGCTACATATATGTATATATTAGTTATTAGGTTTTAATCTACTATGGAGTATATGGGCACGGTTCGCGAACAAAGGCGAGAGTATTGTAACCTAATGAACCTAGTATAAGAGTAAATAGAAATAAAAAGATATATGTACAATTAAACCTAGAAGTATATAATTTATTCATTCATCAGAACTTATATTCTTACCCCTCCTCATAACATCCTACAGGTTAGGTAGATGGCAAAGACTTCTCAGCTTTATGAAACTTGCTTAGAAAGTGTTATTATTTGGGTGAGTGTTTACTTACTATTATAGTTTGGTCAATCCCGTTGTAAGATAAATTATTGATCTCTGATGTATTTGTCTTTTCCTATTTGAAAGATAGCAGATACCCAACTCGGGCTATAGTGGGCTTGGGTTTTAGTATTTTTGTGAAATTTTCAAACTACTGGAATTCGGGTTGTTAGATTTGGCATTAGAGCCTAAGTTTCGGATTCCTAGGTAGATAGTGAGTGAACATATTTGTATTTTTGAATAAAATATAAATATATTATCTACTAAAATCCAAATAGTTCCTAACCACAGATTTTAACATATGGAAAGTTTTTAGAAGTATATTTATGCATGGTTTGCTCGTTGCGTTTGGGAAGACCTAAGTATGTAAAGCCCCATGTTATTACCGAATTATAGCATACAAATAAACCATGTTTTGAGAGAAGATTGGTATCCATATGTTATAGAAAGTGGAGAAGCTCCCTAGGGAGAGTGTTTTCATTTTAAAAGAAATAAGAGGTTTTAGTAAGAAGAAAATCCACTTTATGTCTAGCCCAATAAAATGAAACTTTTGAAATTGAAAAGTTGAAAAATATAATTGTTAATATATTTGAGGAAGTAAATATTGGGTTTTTGAAAAAAAAGTGGTATGAAATTTAAATTTGTTTTATATGATGTAAATTTTGTTAAAAGTAAAATTATTTTTGAAGAATTATAGATCATATATAGCTCGCTTGTTTCTTGTAGGTGAAAAAAGATTTTAAATATAAAAACCTAGAGTGTGTTAAGTATCGAAAACATAGGTTACAAAAAGGATTACTGTTCTAACTTTTAAATCAACTAAAAATGAGACCTTTGCTTCGTTTAAAATTACAGATAATCATCCATTTTCTTTTATTGAAATGGACAACGCAAACTACAGGGAATAACGTTTGTACTTTACACATCCCTTTCATTTTTGGTATATTCCTTATTATTTCAAATGGTGCACTTTTTATACATTTGTGGAATTGGATAATTTACAAAAATTACAAAGAAAGAGATACAACTAAATTGTACCCCGCTCCCAATAAATTAAAACATCTAAATTCACATCCCAAGTCAAATTTGGGCAAACTAAACTAATACCAACATTTTACAACCCAACTATAAATTTGAAATAAACTTTACAACTTTATCAATATTCAGCTTTAACAAATTTAGGGACTAGTTTCTAAATTTTCAGATTATGCTATGGATATCATTCATATTCCAATTACATATCTTATAGAATATGTATGTGATATTCTTATACGTTCACTTCAGGCCTACAACTCATCAGATGTTATATAGGCATAGTAATTAAATAAAATTCAACGGTATAAATTTCAATGTTATAAATAAATTATATAATTTCTCACTCACCTTTCAAGCTTTCTAAATCTCCAAGTCTGAATTCATCCCTTTAACTTGACTTCTTTTCCTTTCCTTCAAAAAGAATACGATATAAATTTATACATACCATTAGAATTACAGATTTGAGAAGATATTTGAGATTAAGAGGAATGTATAGTTTAATTATGAAATTTACCTTTTTCTGCAGTATCGATTCGCTTCTCCTCTTCAATTTTTTGCCTTTCTCCCATTATATATACATATAATATAATATTTTATAATTTTAATAGAAATAGCAGAGAAAGAAAACGGTGGTGCTTTGCTGTTTTGATCAAAAAAATATAAGAAAAGAAGTGAGGGGTTAAACATGTATTTATAGGCGCTCGAATCAATTGTATCCGTTATATTTTTAAAATAAAAAAATCTGAGCCGTTCATCCAAGGTTTAACTCTAGCCGCTCCCTTCATCACCTGTCGACCGCTCCCTATAAGCAGTTGATTGCTAGCAATCGACTGCCCAAGTAAGGGGTCGATTGGTGGGGTCCACGCTATTAATATTTTTGATTTCCTTTTTCTCATTTTAAATTATTTCCGCTTTGAATATTTCAAACACTAATAGTTTCTCCATTTGAGCTCCGATTGCAAAACTCCAAATATGAAAGTTGCTCAGAAAACCCCACGAACACAATAGTGCTAGTTTCGTAGTCAAATTCTGAAATTTTCTCAAATTCCTTTTTTTGAGTCTTATTGATTATATATTATTTACCATTAGTTTTGCGGGGTGTTACAAAGACAGCTACTACTCTTTCCAACAAGGCAACAAAGCGTCCAAGCCGACCTAGGTTTAGAACTGCAAGACCAAGATGAAGAAGAAATCCTCCATCCTCAACTGGCCTATTAGCGTAATAACGATGGTCAATCACCATTAGAGCCATGGCCAGCATGCACAAGCCCAAGCCAAGCCAAGATCTGCCTCGAGAGGGAGGTTCCATATGATTGTTTGAAATACTATCAACAAGTGGCAGTCCGGCACCGAGAAAGCTTTCTCATTTCTTAAGATGCCAAACAAGTTTGATGAAAGGACATACACACAATGAATTTTGGAAAGGAAATATATAATGAAGCTAATTGCTTATTATCAATGAAGAAGTGCAAAAGATTCATAGGCTATGAAGAATTTTCGTTTGGAAAGATTTTGCGAGTACAAGAAAGATGAGAAGGGGTGTATATATATACCCATGCCTTAAATCGTGTGCATTGTTTCGAAAGGAAAAAAGATTCACAACCATTAAGAAGAGATTGAGATAATGCCAACTTATGCATATAGGAGATGCAACACAGCTCTGCAACATTTGGAAAAACGAACCGTCACAACCAATAGCACGAAGCCACATGGAAAGCACATTAAATGATTTGTAAGGCCATCAGTTGGTAGGATTTTCATCATTTGACAAGGCTATACCCGCTCGCGGATATGGACTTGGGAAAAAAATGTTGCTCAATTTTTTCGCAAGTAATTAGTAGGTCAGTTTAAAGTAGTCTAACCTAGTCAAAACCTGCTCAACTACTTTACAACTAGCCGGCATAAGCCAACCCAAGTCCATGATGGTCTCAAACCATACCTTATATCCAGCAAGGCACCATGATGAGGCATGATCGCCTCGTCTTTAAGCGCCTATCACATGTAAGAAAGGTTTGGGCCTGACCCATCATCATGACTATCGACTTTCCTATGTCAATTTACTTCCAGCACAATTCCAGGTCAGCATGTTAGCCCGACGTCACTCTAATTGATGGCCAGCACCTCTGTAAAGACCCGAAATTTTGAAGGCTTTATATTTAATTATCGGAATTATTTAAATAATCGAATCTTGGATTTAATGTAATAAATTGACTTAATAAGATTATTTAAATTCTTTTTAAATAATATGTGAAATTATCATTTCGTTGGACAGTCTTGGATTTTGATGAAATCAGTGTTGTTTAATCCAGAATAATGAGTTGTTATAGGCCGTTGAGTTTCGTGACGATCGAATGTGATGTATGGTTGTGTGAGCTCGATTAATCAAGAGGATTAAAATATAATATATATTTTCCTATATAAGAACCTCAACACTTAAATCCTCTTCATTTTTCCTTCTCAAAATCAGATGCCACCATTTTCTCCATTCAATTACAAAGCCAAAGGCCACAAAATTCAACGATTTCAGATTTGTTGAAATCATGTGAGTGTGTGCTTCAAATCTATGTAAGGTTTATAGGGTGTGGTGACTGTTAGTGATGTTCGAGTTTTAATGGCCAAACTAAGGTTGAGCAGGGAGGTGATGAAGGAGGATTTAGGTGAATTGGAGGACTTGGTTGGTTTCTCTTGGCAGCAAGCTTCTTCCAACATTAGCCAAATCGAGTCCGATCATGCCTAGATGATCATAACTTTTCATTTGTCTCATACTGGGGTTGGGGCCATGATTTGACATGGGATATCATAGAGGAAATTGATGGCACGGTTGAGCTCGTGGTGGTGTAAGGAGTGTTTTGGCAAAGGTCAATGGTGTTTTGGTGTGGAAAGGTAAATCATGACCCGGGGATGGTCGAATTAGGGCAATGATCAGAATTTTGAAGAGGTGATCTAGCTTCAGGTAGTTGCATAAGGTAAAATGCATTTGAGTAGAGCGATGTGATGGCACTGTCCCTTCATCGAACATTGGACCGGATAGGGAGATTGGGGAAAGGAGCGTGCACGGCTTAGGTGTGTATCATCTTGCATGTATAGGAAGTGTATTAAGAGGGTGAAGATGGATTTGGTGGGCAAGTGAAGGGATTAGTGATTAAAGTAAACTAATTAATTAAGTTTTAATCTCAGTTTCTTATGTCATCGATAACTTATGCATAGAAGGTCCAATCCAGACGTCATTTTAGCCGTTGCACTCGTAGTTAGATTCTCTACGCCTTGGATTGGTTTAGGCTTGGATGAGTGTAACGATCCGTTATTTCACAACTTCGAAAGTAAGCTATTTTATTAATTTTAAATTTAAAAAGGTTTAGAACTTAAGTAAATATGTTGTGAATAATGAATAAGGATGGAAAAATTATTTATCTTATACTTAATAATGGAAAAATAAAGATTGTGATTTTCATCACAAAATGGCCAAAAGTTAAGTTTTGTTAAAAATGAATAAATGCTTAAATAAATGGTTTTAAAATATTTATTTGTAAGGTAAAATTGTATCAAAATCACTTAACAATGATAATAGAAGTATGATAAAGGTTTGGAAAATACACCTATGATCGTTTTACAAAAATATTTTAACTTTGTTACATTTTGTCAAGTGCAACGTCGTATTTCAATAAATTGATATTAGCACTAATGATATCGGGTTTTAACCAAAGTAGACTTGTTTTTATTTATTAAATGTAATAGCAAGTTCATTTTCTAAGTTTGTTTACACAAATGAATGGTTAAACAGAAACATTAAATTTTGACTGTAAAATATGTCAATAAAAACATCGTTTTTGACTAAAATAAGTTGTTGCTACATTGTTGCAACAAAATATGTTGCCTAATACACATATATACATATGTACACATTTACAATGTATAAATACATATACATTTACCATATAAAACAAGAATTCATTTTGATTTAAATTAAGTTTAATAAATGATTCGACAATTTTAAATTTAAATAAAACTTTACAAACATCATCATATCATTTATATCATATCTCCTTAATGGATGTTATGTGTTTACATGGAAACCATGCAAATTTATATCTCTAAATATTAGTAAGTAATAAAATAGTGACATCTCTTATTACTAAATATATACACTTCTTATAACATCATTCCTAGCGTTAAATGCACATCCTAATATGTTAACAAGTGTTATGCAAATCAAATCAAGAAAAAAGTCTTCTTTTTAAAATACAAAATTTAAGAAAAAAAAGTAATCATTCTATAAATACACATCACATTAATGTGCTATCATATCCTTCTGTAAATACGTGTACTTAAGGGTTTAATCAAGGATTTAAAAATGGAAATAAAATATAAAAGTAGAGAAGGCTAAAATGGTCATTAGCCAAGGATGCTTCATGTATAAATAGAGGTCATAACCTTCACTTCCTCACAACAATTCACTTCCCATTTCTACCATTTTTTTCACTTCCTTAAAGCTCTTCTCCTTTATTTTCTTCCTCCACCTCCAACAACCCTCCATCCAAACCCACACCCGAACCCTACCATTACACACACCCCCCTACACGGTCAAGTACCCTTCCACCAACCCATACCCACCCCCCTAGCCTCATACCCGAGCCATACCCTCCTCCCTAGGCCACACACCTCCCTAGCAGAGTATACACCCCCTCTCAAAGCTCACACACACAAAAAAGAAGGAAAATAAACAAAGGCAATAGTCCGTGACATTTGTAGAGGAGCACGCTAGTTCATAGAAAAGTTTGATGGAGTGAAAATGAAGATGAGAACCGCTTTTTAAATCTTGTTTTGTTATGTAATAATAATCATGATTATCCTGTTTATACATTATGTTAATTGCCACCATTGATAATATGGACATTTGGCTGAAATGAATGTTTGAACGCGTTGGTTGGATAGTTGAGTTGTGATAATATACTTAATAAATGTTAATCACTATGCTATGGAAATGGATGTTATGTTATTGATGAATATTGAAAGTGATTATGCTCATTTTTGATTAAGTAATCCCCTTTGTTATAAGTGACCAGTTTTATAAATATGGTATATGTTGGAAATATTAAGCCTATATTTGAACAGTGAAATTGAAATCAAAAATTGAAATTGAAATTGGTTTTGAAATTGAAATCGTAATTAAAGTCGAAATCGAAATTATATTTGAAACTGGGTTTGAAATTGATTCTAATTTAAGATTAGAATTGATTTTAATTTAAGATTCACAAGCAGCCGCATAATATATTCACCAAAATAAATAATATTCATGCGACCTTGGTTGAATGACAGAAATTCGTCCACAATGAGTTTTGGCCAATTTACTTCAACTTCTCCCCAAATAGCACATAATGCTTTATAGTTTTTTAGATAGAAAAGCACATACGAGCCAGTACGTGGTAGAATTGTGTGTAGTAAAGCTCAATGCATTATTCTAGAAGTAGGTCGTAATGCAATAGACTTAAGCTCGGTCATGTCATCTTCTAGGAACCGATGACTTACTTAAGCTCTCTCGCCTACGACAACATTTAATTCTTGTAACTCAACACCTCTTGTCGGAGTATGAAGAATATGACCGATTCTATCTAAAGGGAGAAATACTTGTTGCCCATATAACTCCAAACGCAATTGTCACGATTGTGTGGGTTTTGATGGCCTAAATTCAAGTTCGCATAGAAAAGTTTAACCAATGTATGATTTATCTTGATATTGTTTTGATTATGATCTATAAGTGATTCTAGATGGCTTCTTCTTGCTAACTCTTGAATCCTATACGACATAAAATCAGGAAAGACAACAAAAGAACCTTCAAAGAATCGAGCTTCTTTCATTTTATTCCATCTTTGAACTGCAGTTGCATCGTATAGCCATTGAGCGATTTGTGAATCAATTGGCTCGAAGGAAGAAGAAGCATGCCTAGATCTCTTTGTTTGACGAGGGGCCATTTGAATTTAACAAAGAATTGAATAAATTTGAAATTTTTTGGGAACTAGGGTTTTGGAATTCTGTAAAATGGAAGTAAAAGTAAAAAGTAAAAGAGGAAGTAGAGGGTTTTATAGTTAAGAAATAGGTAAAAAAGTGTAAAAGTACGTTTCAGATGTGAATTCCGTCGACTGAACGATTGTGGTCAGTCGACTAAACCACCATCCCGAGAGTTCTATTCCTGAATTAGTCGACTGGTCTAGTCGAATGAATAAACAAATATGCTCTCTGTTTTGTCATTCAGTCGACAGGTTGCATTCGATCAGTCGACTGAATAGTGTATGAGAACATACAGTATGCAGTTTCAGTCGACTGATCGAATTTTTTCAATCGACTAAATGAGTCTTTCAACATATTCAGTCATATTTGAAACACAAACAAGTAATATATTATATATATAAACAAAATGTATACAATATAAGATTAAAGAACAATTGTAAAAAATAGAAAAAAACGAAATTATTTGGAAGAGGAAGTTGATGGAGACTTGGAGTTTGTCGGTTCATCCTTTGTCTTCTCTACATATGGCTGTAGTGGTGACCACCGGCTTCTACGTTCCCATGAGTTTGGAGAGACAGGCGGAGGTTGAGGTGACATATCCCATGGATTCCGAGTTGACAATAGTGTAGGTTGATGAGCCGAAGAGTAAGATGAACCGCAGAACTTCCATCCAATCTGCTCAAGAAAACTCAGATGTCTAGAATTCATTTTTTGTTCATAATATATTTCGCGCAAGCGCTATCGATTCCCTCTGGTAATGATGAAGATCATCAATTTTTTTTTTGGTTTGAGGAGAACCAAAAAACAGGTAGCGTCTAGCTTTCTTTTTCTCAGGTGTATAACCCGTTCGATAATTTGATGGTCTTGCAGGTTCATTGGTAGGAGTAGGTGTAGGTAGATTTTACGATGCAGATGATGGAGTTTAAAAGTTGATAGATGAGTAGGATGATCCATCTGATGAATTATGTGATGAAGACATTTTGATTTTGAAAGAAAGTTTTTAGAAGTTTATGTAGTAGAGAAAGAAAAAAATGTGTTTGAGATATAAATTTCTTTTGATGGAGAAAGGAGAGCTGAGAACTGAATTATATAGGAGGCAATGCAGTTAAAAAATGATGGTTGAATGTGCAGATTGAAAAAGTGAGGAAGAGAATGAACCAAAAATTTTGTGGCTGAAATTTTTACTTTAAAAAATAGAAAATATAAAGAAACAGATGTATAAGGTGTAGATGTGAAATATTGAATGGCCGGGCGGTAAAGGCATAGACTTATCAAACCCGAGGTGTAGAGTTCGAATACCAAATTTTTATTTTATTTTATTTTATTTTAATTAGTAATTTTTATAATTCTGTTAAAGAAATTATACCTAGTTCTCTTCTTAATCTTATAAAACAATTTTCATTGAGAGGTTTAGTGGAAATGTCAGCTAATTGATTTTCAAAATTTACAAACTCTAAATTTATTATATCCTTTTCAATATTATCACGAAGAAAATGATGACGAATGTTAATATGTTTAGTTCGTGAGTAACTGACATGATTTTTAGATAAATTTATTGCACTAGCGTTATCACGATATATTATAGACTTATTTAATTTTATATCAAAATCTTGTAATGTTTGTTGCATGTAGATTACTTGAGCATATGCTAAAGCTGCAGATATATACTCTGCTTCACATGTCGATAGTGAAATGCAATTTTGTTTCTTACTAAACAAAGATACTAAGGGTCGTCCAATGAAATGACAAGTTCCACTTGTACTTTTTCTATCTGTCCGACTTCCTCCAAAATCAGCATCACTATATGATACTAACTCAAAAGGACATTCTGTTGGATAAAATAATCCTAAATCTTTGGTTTTATTAAGACAACGAATTATACGTTTAGCTGCTCGCATATGTGATTCTTTAGGATTTACTTGAAATCGAGCACATAAATAAACTCATCATAATGTCAGGTCGACTAGCAGTTAAGTAAAGTAGTGATCCAATCATACTACGATATATTTTTTGGTCAAGATTCTTGCCATTTTCATCTTTTTCAAGATGTATAGTTGTACTCATAGGAGTTGGTTTGGCAGACGTGTTTTCCATACCGAATCGTTTAATTAGATTATTACAGCACTTTTCTTGATTAACAAAAATGTCATTTTGCATTTGTTTGATTTGTATTCCGAGAAAATATGATAGTTCTCTTATATGTGACATTTCAAATTCATTTGTCATGATAGTCGAAAATTCCTGACATAATTTTTCATTTGTTGAACCAAAAATAATATCACCAACATATATTCGAATAATTAAAATATCTTGTTTAGTTTTCTTAATAAATAATGTTTGATCAACTTTCCCAATCTCAAAACCAGATTCCAATAAATAGCTTTTAAGTCGGTCATACCAAGCACGAGGTGCTTGTTTTAAACCATATAAAGCTTTCTTAAGTTTATAAACGTGGTCTGGAAATTTCTCATGAGTAAACAGAGGAGGTTGTTCAACATAAACATTTTCTTTTATAAAACCATTTAAAAAAGCACTTTTAACATCCATTTGATATAATTTAAAGTTATGAAAACATGCAAAAGCCAGTAGAATACGTATAGCTTCTAGTCTTGCAACTTGAGCAAACATTTCTTCATAGTCTATTCCCTCTTCTTGACTATAACCTTGTGCTACTAATCTAGCTTTATTTCTAGTAATGTTACCCATTCATCAGCTTTTTTTTTGAGAACCCATTTTGTACCGATGACTGATTGATCACTTGGTTTAGGAACTAATTCTCAAACTTCGTTTCTTTCAAATTGATTTAGTTCTTCTTGCATAGCTATAATCCAATAATCATTAGTTGAGGCTTCCTTAATATTTTTAGGTTCTATATTAGAGAGAAAAGCTATATGGCCCATTTGATTTAATTGATGTCTTGTTCTTACATTTGAATTTACTTCTCCAATTATATTTTGAACAGGGTGATCTCTTAGAAATCTTGGAGAAGATCTTGCTATATTATCATTATTAATAGTATTTACATTTTCTAAAGAAACATCAGAATTATTATTTTGAATCATCTTCTGAATTATTTGTCATAATTATATTTGTATTATTTTCCAAATTTGTAAATTTAGAAGAAGTTTTTACATTTTCATCGAATGAAACATGAAGTGTTTCTTCGATTATTTTTGTTCTTGTATTAAAAACTCGATAAGCCTTGCTTCTTTTCGAATATCCTATGAATATACCTTCACCGGATTTTGGATCAAATTTTCCAAGCTGATCTTTAGTGTTAAGTATGAAACATTTTGAACCAAAAACTTTAAAATATGAAATATTTGGTTTTCTACTATTTAAAATTTCATAAGGAGTGTGTTTTGTTAATGGTCGAATAGAAACACGATTCAAAACATAGCAAGCAGTTGCAATAGCTTCTGCCCAGATATGATTAGGTAAAGTGCTTCCATTTAATAAAGTTCGTGCACAATCTTATAATATTCTTTTTTTCCTTTCTACAGTTCCATTTTCTTGTGGTGTTCTAGAAAAGGAGAAATTATGATTAATTCCTTTCTTGTTACAAAAATGTTTGAAAGCTTCATTTTCAAATTCACCTCTATGATCACTTCTAATGTTTTCAACTTTAAAATTCTTTATACTTTGAATTCTTTTAAAAAAAATTAAAATTTTCAAAAGTATCACTTTTATGTTTCATAAAAATGGTCCATGTATATCTTGAAAAATCATCTACAATAACAAACACATATCTATTGTGATTAATAGATTGAACTTGAGCAGGTCCGAAAAGGTCCATGTGTAATAATTCAAGTGGTTGTGTTGTACATTTGATTTTCTTAGATTTAAAAGAAGATTTTGTTAATTTTCCTAACTGACATGCATCACAGATATTATCAATTTTGAATCTCATAACAGGTAGTCCTTTACCAAGTTTATTTTTAGCTAATTTATTAATAGTATTGATGTTTATGTGACAAAATATTTTGTGCCATAGCCAAGAATCATTTTCTGTAGCTACTAAACACATATTTGTGTTGTAATTTATATTCATATTTAAATTATAGATATTTTTATATCTTATACCTTCAAAAATTAAATTTTATTTTTATCAGAAATATTACATTTATTTTCTGAAAAAGATATATTAAAACCTTTATCACATAACTGACTTATATTCAATAAATTATGTTTTAAGTTTTTAACTAATAGAACATCAGTAATGAGAGGTGAGTTAGAGATACCATTATTGCTCACATCGCCTTTGCCGATGACATAACCTTTCGAATTATCTCCAAAAGTGATTGATCCTCCATTTGAGTAGACTATGTTTGTTAACATGTCTTTATCACCAGTCATGTTTCGAGCAACCACTGTCTAGAATCCATTTTCTTCTCTTTTTAAGTAGTACCTGCAAAAAATAAAGAATACGATGGTCTTAGGAAACCAAATCCAAGAAGGTTCAGAATTCCCTTTAAATATATAATTCTTATTTTTATGAACAGTTTCCATTATTGTTTTGATATGTTTATTCCCCATCAAGTTAGCAATCCATATTTTAATAGTTTTAACATTTTTAGAAACTATTTTCTTTAAATCTTGCTTAATTTTGTTTTTAAACTTATTTTTAAACTTTTCAAATTTCTTTGGTTTTTCAATTTTCTTATATCCTAAACCCATTTTATTTGAAGTTGACTGAGAATTTTCTATTATTTTAGAAAGATTTTCTTGTCCTTTATTAAAATTGAAAATATTTTTATTAATATCTTCTAGCTTGGTTTTAAGACTAGAATTTTCTAATTCTAAAAGTTTAGTGCTAGATTTTAAATCATTTACTTCAACTGATAAAATATCATTTTTATTCTTCTGAATTTCTAATTCCTGAGTTATCATAGAAAGTTGAGAGGCTAAATTAGAATTAGATTCTTAAGATTTTTGAAGTTCTTCGAGAATTTTCTTTTCATCTCTAAGCATACTAATTTCTAATTCAGATCTATTTAGTTTTCCTTTTAACTCCTTATTATGTTTCTTAGTCTGTTTTACAAAATCCACTAGTTCAGAATTAAGTTCAACTAAATCTTCAAAACTTAGCTCACTTACATCATCATTTGTAGCCATGAAGCATACATTTGCTTACTTTGTGTCACTATCACTGTCGCTTTCTGATGATAAAGAATCTGAATCTTTCCATGTTATAGAAAATGCTTTCTTCTTGAAATTGTTCTTTTTGAATTTGATTTTCTATTTTTCTGGACAATCTTTCTTCATATGACCCTTCTTATGACGTTCATAACATTCCATCACAGATGATGATGGTTTATTGCTATTATTGTTGCTAGAATTATTTTTGTAACTCTTGCCCTTGTTATTCTTTTTGAATTTCAAAAACTTTTTGAAATTCTTAGCAATAAATGCCATATCCTCTTCATCTGAGTTAGAGTCAACATGTTCTGCTTGAAATGCTAGATTCCTCTTCTCTTGTGCTTGAACTTTCTTTGCTTGCAAATTTACTTCATATGACATTAGATTTCCTATTAACTCTTCTGGTTTCATAGTTGAAAGATCGTTTGTTCTTCAATAGCTAGGACCTTTCTTTCCCATTCATCCGTTAAAGAGTTTAGGATTTTTGATACTATATCAAAATCAGAGAATTTTTCTCCTAGTGCAACAGTGAATGATATATATCTTGAAATCTAGAATACATGTCATTTATATTTTCATTTGATTTCATTTTGAAATTTTGAAACTGATTTTTCAACATTGAAATTTTGCTTTGTCTGACTTTGTTAGTTCCTTCATGAGTTACTTTTAGAGTTCTCCATATCTCATAAGCATTTGTGCACATGCTAACTCTATTAAACTCATTTCTATCTAATGCACAAAATAGAATATTCATTGCTTTTGCATTTGTAGTAGCATCAGTTTTCTGTGCAGCAGTCCAAGTTGGAAAATCTTCTGTTGGAGTAGTATATTCATTTTGAGTAATGTTCCAAGTTTCAAAACTATTAGATTGCATATATATCTTCTCATTCTAGTTGACCAGTAATTATAATACATGTCATTGAATAGTGGAGGTCGTGTAGTAGATTGATCTTCAATAAAACTAGTGTTAGTGACAATGCTTGTGATATTGTTATTTTTCATATTAACTAATAACAAATTATCAAATAACTGTGTTATGGTTATAGGATGACCTTGCTCTGATACCAAATGAAAGTGGCTACTGTGTGGCTTGCTATCACTTAGGATCGTGTAATATAGAATATTATTAAATCTAAATGCGGAAATAGATGATAATAGCAAAGTAAATAAAATGAGCACACCATGAATTTTTATACTGGTTTGAACATCCCGTTCTATGTCCAGTCCCAGACTTCCCTTTGGAATTTCTCATAATAACCCTCTCTTAACCTGGAGGAATAGGTATACAATACCTGAACAACCGAACAGGATTTTTCTACCTCTAACAACCGAAAGAGGACTTTACCCGCCTGAACTACCAAACAAGACTTCAATAGTTTCAATAGAATTGCTTTGACACTATGTTTTATTAATAATACTAATCTGTCTTTGATAGTACAACCTTCCTATTTTCTTTCCTCAAGTATATATGTGTGTATAAAGATTTAAAAAGGAAAATATTGCTTTGAATCAAAGAATAAGTTGATTGATTCAGAGATTCAAGCAATATATGAAAGTTGTGATCGCTTTTTAGAATACAGAGATAGTAGAAAGTAAGATCAGAAAGTAATCAGAATTTTTTTTGATTTGTGGAGTGGATTTTGTGTGTTATATAATAGTTAAAGAGGTGCAACCGTTCATGAAGAATTCTGATCAACAAAAGCAGCCATACCTCTTCATATTAGTACGTGACTCTTGGCAAAAGGAAGTGTCCATTCAGAAAAAATAGCCATTGAAAGAAGTCAGTCGACTGACTCAAAACGATCGGGCAACTGAATATTCAAAGTTGTTTAAAAACAGAGCGTTTCTGCGCACCTGTACAGGTTCAGTCGACTGGCCATATACGGTCAGTCGACTGACCTGATAGTCAAAGCACAATTTTCACATATTTTAAAAAGTTTAAAGTTTAAAACAACTTAACTACTTGAGGATAGATTTTAACATTTCTAAGACTAAAAAATTTCAATAAATCAACATACTATATGCAGTTTTGTAGCCTTGTCTCCTTTTGTAGTTCGAACAGCATAATTCCTTTTCTTTTTGTCACTTATCCATATAGCATAATTCATTTCTTTGTCGTGAATCAAAAATATGTGATTCAACATATACAACCTTTCTTTTTAAACCCAAACTATTTATACTTATTTTTCAACTATTTTGAAAACTGATTTCCATTTTATAACAAGTTTTCATCTGTTTTGCAAACTAATTACTATTTTATAACTATTTTGCAACTATTTAACTATTTTATTACTATTTTATAATTACTTAAATATTCTTCAGCTATTTTACAACTAATAACTATTTTACTACTAATTATCTATTTTATACTTTTCAAGCTATTTTCTAAATCAAGTTGGTCAGAGTGCAAACTGTTTATAATTGAAGTGATAACCCAAATGGAAATTGAAGCCATTGTGAATAGGTGAATAGAATCAAAATGAAGATAAATACGTAGGATGTACATATATTATTCTATTCACATAACAATTTGATCCAGATTCGAGCATAGAATTTCGAGATAGTATATCGATCCGAGTTGGGATTTTTCACTCGATTTTCGACGGCGAACCCTGGATATGGATTTTCGATTGGTTTTGGAAATTCTCTATCATAGTTACGGCTATGCAAGGAGAATGACGGTTTCTGATCAAGAAAATCAGATCTGAGTATGCACTAGGAAGTCGGGTGGACAATACTAGTTCGGATGTGAAATTGTGTGATCGAGTGAGCGATCAGATTTGACGTTGCGTACGGATGATATATGTATATCGTACGTGCTAGAATGAAATTGATATTGGAAATTTTGAAAGGAAAAGCAAAAATGAGTTTGAAATGGAAAGTATATTTTGAAAAATATATTATGAATAAAAGTGGAAGTTTGGATATCAAATATAATTGAAATTCATTTTATAAGAGGGTAGGAATGTGGCAAGTAAATTTATAAAAGAAACCAAACTTGAATATTTTCTTTGGCATAATAAAGTTATATATATATGGTAACTACCCTTGTGAATTTTTAACTAGAAGATGTGGTCTTTGAAATTATTTGAAGTATAAAAGGAATTTATATAAGTATGAAGTGACCCAAAGATTTTTCAAGATTTTATATATCAATTTATACAAATGAATTTATGAGAATGATTTTAGGAAAAGGGTTTTGGAACCTATGGATTTTGGAAGGCTTTTGATTTTTGGAAAAAAAAATCAATTTTGGGAGTTTGGAAAGCCAAGTTTGGAACTATCGATTTGAGATATCGATTTTGTGCAAAGGGCATTTTTATGTGAATCATAAAGAGTATGATTTGAAAGATACTATATGTGTATAGCATAAAATGTTTTGAGATTGGCTTTGGGGAAAAAAGTGCTCCCATGAAATGAACTTCGTAGGAGATCCATGGGGTGGTTCTGCCTTGAGCCCTAAGGGGAGTTCTAAATTGGATCCTGGGAGGAAGTCCGGACAAAATGAAGTTCCTGAGGATTTTGTGTAGGTAGAAAAAGCCGAGGGCACTGATGCCTAGAGAGATATTTGAGTTATGTTGTGATGACAGTGAAGCTCGATGTCACTACGATCTACTGCGGACCATAGCGCAAGTCGTGTGGCAGTGAGTGCCAACGGTCTATGTTTGATTTCACTGGGAGGGCGACGTAACATTGGTAGACTACGATCTATGAAGACATACCGAAAGTCGTGTGGTAGTGAGTGCCTACGGGCTACATTGGGACTCGACTAATGTAGTCTGCCATCTGTGTGGGGAAGTTTCATTTGGCAGCAAAATTCAAGGGTGTTGATGCCTACAGTTAAATGGGTTTTCGCCATGATGGTGATGTAAAACCTGGGTGTAACTGTGATCTGTGGCGGGTTCCATGGTATAATCGAGGGGGGCAGGGTGCCTATCGTTTTCTATGGTTTTGCCGGGATGGCAACGTAACCATTGGGCTAATTCGACCATGGAGGGGGTGATGATTTTCAGAGCATTCTCACCAAAATTGTTTTCTATATTTTCAAAAATGTTTTCTATATTTTCAAAAAAAAATTCCAAGTATTTTCATTAGATGTTGAAAACGGGTCTGCTAAGTACTTATAGATTATCAGTCATACGCCTGATCAACGTATAATCGAATTTTTGTAAGAACAAGGATGGACTTGTTGAGATATCGAGTTACAAAATGTATTTTTATAAAAGTTATTTTGGAAATAGTATGTAGATTTTAAAGTATTATAAAAATTTTAAATAAAAAGAGTTAAAAATGTTTAAAGGATAACCTAACTGATAAATAACAGTATAATTAAAAATTCTGGCTTCAATCCTTTTCGAGGAAGAAAAGTTCTAAAGGGGGGAGGAATGTGATAACCCGGATTTTGGACATCTGTTAATCGGATAATTAACTGATTTTAACTATTGAAACACTGATTTATAAGCTGAATAAATAATTCTGATAATAAAAATATATATATCTGGATAAATATAAATTTGATAATTTCCTGATATAATTATTGAAATTGGCAGAATTTATCTTTTCAAAAACCAAAAAAATATATGTTTATTTATGTATATATATAAATATATTTGTAAATAGAATTAGGATTTGAAATTCAAAAATAAATATTTAAAAATCAATTGGATTTAAAAACTCTATACATAAATATTTATTAAAATTAAATATAATAGTTTTAGTTGAAAAAGATTTAATAAAAAGTTTAAATACTTTCTTTTAAATTTATACATGATATGAATATAGTTAATATAAATAGAAAATGAATTAATTGAAAATATAATACAAAAATTATATAAAACATATTAAGTAAATTTAATAACATGAGATAAGACATGTGTAACATTAATAACACATGTATTTAACAAGTGTAAACCATATAATAAGGAATTAAACAAGTGTAGCCTAATTGTGACATGAAAATACAAGTGTCCATTTTTAGTTTTTTATTTTTTAAAAATAAAAATAAGAACAAGGCCATATATATATCCATACTTCTCCTCTTCTCATTTTCTTAGTTAATTCAAAACTAAAACCTAACAACTAAAACTCAAACCAGAAATAAAAGAAATTTTATACAAACTAAATCACACAACTACTTCAACCTGAAGCTTAAATCAAAATCAAAACTGATGAAATCAAAAGCAAACAATAAGCTCAAAACGTGAAGCGGTAGATTCAAGTTCAGTTGTAAATCAAAAGCATGCAAGTTCAATTCAGTTTTATCAAGTCTCGGTTTTCAAATTCAAGTAGTAGTTTAAAGATCAAAAGCACTTCCAGGTTTCTCAAAAGCTCTGGCTTCTCTGTTTCCTGAAACATGTGAGTAAACTACCCATAACATCTCAAATCTATCTATATCTTGATCTGTATGTAATGATCATTGAAGTTTGGATGTAGAAATTTGCTTACATGTATATGTATACATGAAAATGATGTATGCATGTCTAGAAACAAGAACATTTGCTCTGTTCTAGGTTTACGGTGCTTAAACCAAATTCAAAAACTAAAATCTCTTTTCCCATTCTCTTATAGGTTTAATTTTTAAACAAAATATGTTTTGATGAACATGATTTAAGTTTGAAAAAATGTTTTTAAGTAAAATTAGTTAAAGCATTTTCTAGAAATTAGAAAAATACAGTAAAACTGAATACATGTTGGAAATTCAAGCATCATGGTTTCTGGTTTCAATTATAACATCTTGCTCGTTTTAAAAAACAATGATTTTTAAAAGTGGAATCTTGATTTTTAAGTTGTATTCGTGGTGAAATTGCGAGATGAATGAGAATTAGTTTTTTGTCGAATTCTGATGATCGATGAAGATATAATCCTCGGGATCGTGGCTGGAGGTAGCGGGGAGGTTGACGAACATGGCAAAAATGGTCTGAGGTTTTCCTGACCACCGTGGTGGCCGAACGAGGACGATTTAGGGCTTAATCCCTAGTTTTGATCAATGATAGATTTTGGGCTGCTGCATCATCGTCGAGGCACCAAAGTCGATCGGTGCGGGGGGAAACGAAGCGTGTGTTATAGACGAAGCTCTGGACGCGATTACATGATTTCTGATGGCCGAAAGTGGCAGTTCAAGGCGATCTTGGGGGATCCAGTTTTGTTTCAGTGGTACCATGGCTGCTTAATTTTTATTTCCAATTAGTTTAGAAGTTCTGGGTAGTCGTGATGCACGAGCAGGTCAACGATGATCTATGGGTGGCAGAGGTGATGGTCGGAGATGCTTCGACCATGTGTGCACGTGCACAAAGTATCAAGTCTGGGCTTTGTTTGCTGATGGATTTGAAGATTGTGGTCTCGGGGAAAAGCTTGGGAAAAAGATACGTTGGCTTGGGTTTTTGATCTTGTCATTTGCGAGTGTTTTCTAGGAATAAGTTTTAAGTTTTAAAATAAAACAGAAGGAAAAAAAGGAAGAGGAAGTTTTTCTCGGGAATGGTCTCGGGGGAAAGATGAGACGACTCGGGTTTTGTCTTGAGTACGTGATGTTGCAGTTTTCAAACTTTAAAACAAAAATCAACTTTAAAACATTTCTTAATCAATTCTTTTAAATAATTGTTTTATTTAAGTATGGAATAGTTGAAGGTTTCAAAGTAGATTATTTTAAAATTTATTAAATTATTTATTTATGTGACCGTTATTATAATTACTTCTTTAAGTTATTTAAACAAATATAAAAATGTAATTAGGAAGATTAATTACAAAAAGGTAAAATGTTTTTAATTAACTCAAAGGTCTTAAGCTAATTTATGTGTTAATGATAATTATTTTCAAAGGTTTAAATGTAAAAGTAATTAATTTGCGTAATGAAAAGTTTTCAAAGTAAATGTTAAAAAAATTAAATTGTTAACAAGTTTTTTGAAAACAAAGAAAAAAATTGGAAGCAAAATTTAGTTAACAAAGTTATTAAGCAAGTTGTTCAACAAAGTTTTCAAGCAAGTTCAAAGATTAAAATTCTTAAAGTTAAATGTTTTTTTAAATTTTTTTGGTATTGAATAATTAAATATTAAGTTAATTATTTAATTAAATCTCTAAGTATTTTTCAAAATTAAAGGATATGATTAGGTAATTAATTAAGATACACGAATTATCTTAAAATTTATTAAGGTTATAAGTAATTGAAGGATAATTACATAATGTAATATTAAAGGATAATTAATTAATGTAAGTAATTAAAGATCATTAATTAATATAAGTAACTAAAGGTTAATCATTTATGTGAATGATTAAATGATTAAAGAATAATTAATTAATTTCAATAATTAATTAAATGGTTTAATTGGTTAAGAAAGATTTAAAAGTAATTAATTTATCTTGTAATTTGGATGATAAATAAATCTTGCTTATGGATGATTAAATTGTATTGAATGTTTGGATTAATGTCCCCAGTCTGATAATTTGTGATGTTCTGTGATATGATTTGTTTGGTTGAACTGGAGTAATGCGGATTATTTATTGGTGATGTATTGTTGTGTAAATGTGACATCATGTATTTAAATTTAAATTGTCTACACTTAAACAACTTGGGTTAAGATGACATTGGATTCGAAGAGACCGGGGTCCGGTATCAGCAAATACCCGAATCCACTTCGATTAGCAATTCTACAATAATTCTTTATAGATATGTTTTTAAAATCTAATAGGCTGGAATGGAATAATTTAAGTAACATGACCATTTAAACTAGGTAACACTTTTAAATATTGTTTGATAATAAGTGATTGACTATAACCAGTTAAGAACTCGTAGTAAGGTACGAGTTACCCTGGTATTCAAATAAGTTACATAACTTAGAATTTCAGATTATATGGGTTTATTCACGCTAGTTTCCAGCCTGACCCAGGTGTTACTTTATTGTATGCTCGGGTCAGACCGAGTATTACAGATTTTGAGGTTAGGACGTTGTGGAGCTTAGGAGGCAAACTGGATGACATGAATATATGGAGTATATTCCGCTATGTATTAGAGTTGTATTATTTGTTATCTGACACAAGTTGTTACAACTGTCCAGTTTATGTATGAATTGTAGTACTATGATGTATTATATGTAATTTGATAGATACAGCTTTCCTTTGTATGAATTCTATTATTTGATATTATATTTTGATTCGCTGCGAATGTGAGATTCTGTGTTTTGTTTTCTGTTCTTCTTCTACATCTTTTCTTCTTTCCCCTAACAAATTTGAGATTTTCGGCATTCGATTGCTCGGCACTTCTATAGTGAACGTATTAGTGTCGAATCCTCGAGGTCGAAAGTTTCGAGTCATTACAAATTTCAAATTCTTTTAATAATTAAAATATAACACCTTTGATAAAAATAACCCTATTAAATGCTTCCCAACAGCTGGTTGTTACAATAGCCCTAGAACGAAATTTTGATTTACTGACCGTAGAAAACAATAATTAGAAGCTTGAGAAATGAGATAAGTAACGATAAAAAAATAAAATGACAATCCTATCCATACTACCTTTACCTATTTATGAAATCACTAAATTCGATAATGGAAACAAGCATTGCAAGCATCTGTAATGGAAATATTTGTTAGAAATTTGTATCGGTAATATCCGCTACAAACTAAAATGAAAAAAGTGTTATAAAATGGTTTATTTATTGCAGTGTGTATTACAATTTCAACTTATTATCAACTGATACCATGTATAGAAATATTTGACATTATCAGTATTTACGGTAAAAATTTTGTAGTATTTCAAGCAATTATTGACAAAAATTATTTATTGCAAATATTTGTTTGGCCGATATTTACCATTTTTAACTATTCATTTATTGTATACTTATGGCAACTATTTTCATTTATCATCAACCAAATTTATGTATATCTAATATTTGTCATTATCAATCTCTACAGCAAAATTTCACTTATATATCAAACATTTACTAACCAAAATCACGTATGTCAAACGATTGTCCAATTATATGTGTAAACTGAAGTAATATTATTTCAGCCAAAATTATACCTAACAAATATCTGCCATTATCAATATATATAGTAAAATTTCAGTTTACCATTTCTTCTTTGATTTCAGGATTTTTTCGTATTGTTGTGTGTTCTTCGTGGTAGGAATCGTTGGTTGCCATCTTTGAATATTGAACATCAGAAATTATTGTCAAGGACAAAATCATAGCATTTTAGCCTCAAGAATAGGCCTTTAGTACTTTTGCATGAAGGAAAACTTTCTTTAGGTATCAGTTTTTAGTTATTGATAGCAGTTTTCAGTTATTAGTTTGTAGTTATCGGTAGTAATATTTAGGTATCAGTTTTTTGTTCGGTAGCAGTTTTGGAAGAATGTTTGTCCTTATGAATAATTTTGAAGTAATGTTTATCCTTATGATTAATTTTTAGGAGAATGTTTGTTCTTGTGGTTAAAAATTGAGATCATGTCCTTAAGGTTAAAAATATACAAATTTTTGTGCTTTAAATTAATTCCCTCTATTGAATGTTGCCTTCTCCAAATTTGCAAATAACTTCCATATCTTTAGTCTTTGGAAATTAGGTTTTTATTTGAATGAATTAGAGAAAATGACAAACTCTAAAAAAATAGACTGAAGGACATCAAGTTTCATTTTTAGACCGAAAGACAAATGCTAGTTATAATGAGCATTATATTCAACTTTTACACTATACAAAATGCTAGTTATATCTAGCATTATATTCGATTTTATACTATACAAAATGTTAGTTATAACTAGCATTGTCCTTCTGCCTAGAAAACAAACTTGTTGCCCTTCGGTCTAATTTTTTTCTTCTTCTAAGTTCGTCCTTGTGCCTATTTTCCTATTTTTATTTTAATTTGTTTTTCGACTGTGAATTGTTTTTTCGATTGACAATTTCTTGGACTTGTAGTTTGTAAATTAAATTTACGAATTAAGGTTTTTTTGACTAGCAGTTTCCTTAATGGAAAGTTGTAAGAGATTTTAAGTTTTTTTTTCTCTTTGTAAAATCGCACAATGATGGATTGTGAATATGAAAATCATTTGTGAAGAATGCAAGTTGTTAATCTGGTAATATTTTTTAAATAGTTTATAATCAAAGATCTATTTTATAAATTTTCACTGAAAAGGACTTGGGCTACCATCGCGGTTGATTATAAGGATATGGGTAAAAAAAATTCTAATAATAATTTACACCATGCATCTCAATAACTTGGGGCGAAAGCGCTAGTTTTTCCTGCATACAATGACCCGAATACGAAACCCATTATCAAAATTCAATGTCAAAACTTTTGAATTATCAGTCAAAACCTTTGGGCATACATCTGTCGTATTCTTTTACTTGGCAACTTCATCTTCTGCCTCGTTAAACCCAATAAAATCACTGTACTAATTTTTGATAAAACTAGGGTAGTTTGTCAAAAATGGAAGGAAACATGTAGCTCTGAAACAGCGGATAAAGAAACTCGAATTCTATGGGAGGTAAAATCTAACGTAATGTTGATATTCCCTTTTTTGTATGTATTTAATGGATATAATTTTTTCATGTTGTCAAGTGATTATTATTGCATATGTCTTATCAAATTTTTTATTTTATCATCTTAGTTTTGAAAGTTACATAATGGATTTATCAAACTGACTGGAGGAGCATTTCTCTACGACTTACGTAGAATAATTATTTGACTGGAGCTTTTTTGTTCTTACTATTGGTTTAAAATTTCTTTTTTTTTCAATTGTTAATCTTCTTTCCATTGAGATTATGTGTAAATATGGTGAAAAATAGACGGTCGAAGTTCGATTTAAAGGTTACTTTTGTTTTCTACCCCAAACGCTAAATATAGAAAAATTGGGGATTGTTACCGCACTTCACTTTTGATATGAGAAGTCAATTTTCTTTAAACAAAATTTTAATACCATGGGTACTAACAAATGTCTAAATCTAAAGTATTTTAGCCTCCGAGATAACCTCTTAAAAATTTAGTTATAAGGACACGACGGATAAAAATGATACTGTACAATATCATTATATCAAATTATTATGCAAAAAGAAAACTATCAGGTGCAAAATGGTACTAAGTTGTATCGTTTGAAAAAAAATGCTATTATAAGGTAAGATCAACCATTATATGATAAAATTGACCATAAATCTTTCTTTTAATTCAGTAAATAAGAAACTGATACTACACAATAGCACTGTCATTCTCATTGAATTTTTATCCTTCTGCTTTATTTAATTGAAAATTTTGTCATTCTCACTAAAAAATTGATGAATTTTATCCTTCGTACTATTTTTCCAAATAAAAATAGACCTCTCATAAAATTATATTTTAAACTGTCCAATTTGCCCTTTTTTACTTTAATTTCTTTAATCTTCATTAATTGTAACGACCCGCCGCCCTGACCGCCTCTAGTCGGTAATTAAACCAACTAGAAACGTTCAAAATGACGGATTGTTATTTAGTTTATAACATTTAAACAGAATCAGCTACAGAATCACAGAATAGTAATCATATTTTATAAACAAACTTTTCTTTTATATACAAATATCAGAGTTAATACAATAAGTTACATTTTATACAGCGGAAACAAATTTTATTAAGTACAAGAAAAATAATTTTCTGAAAAGCTTTAGTTGTGCTTTCCCCTCTCTCTCTAACTTCGCTGCGCGCAAAACTCTAAGCTGTAAAAATACTCGGTCTGACCCGAGCGTTAATTGCAAAACACAAAAACACTCGAGTCAGGATTAATCTTTATTCAAGTAAATAAATTTGAAATGAACTGAATAATATGGTTACAGATATGGTAAAACAGATAAATCAATTTAAAATCTATTACGGATTTTTCACATTAACAATTTCAAATTTTTAAGTTCTGACAAACACACGTGTGCACTGCCTCGCCAACACGTGTGCGAGTGTAATCACAAAGACCACAAAGATACAATAACAAGCCCGAACAGAAACAACACAGCAGGTCAAGGCAGCGAGCACAAGTACAGGCCGAAATGCACAACAGTTTCAGCAGCCCCAAATGCAACAGGGCATACAACTACAAGTATGGACAGTGCACAGATCAATAGTGCACAGGGGCAGCAGTGGCAAGACACAACTACAGTGGACAGGTATACAACAACAAGCATGAAGTATGCAAGCTCAGCAACAACTACCAGTTCCATATAACAAGCTACAATTGAAGATGAAACTGAAGACCAACTGGCTACAAATTATAAGTAAGACCAACAACAAGTTGGACTGCAACAGTCAATATGCAGACCAAAGGCACAATGCCACAGCAACTAGGAGAAAACAGAAGTGAAGACAAGTGAAACAATGATTAAGCTTCAGGATGAACAATTGCAGACAAGAGTATGCATTGGAATGAAGTAGTGCAAGCATAGGTGAATGTGTCAACATATCACGTACATAACAATGCAATACCAAACTTCACAAGCAATGACCAGTGCGATGACCAAGCACTGAATTAAACATGAAACAAGACCACAACTAGGCAAACATCACATAGGTTTTACAACAACTAAAACCAAGATGAATAAGACAGCAAGTCAGTGACATGCCCATCAACCAGACAGAGTTAACAACAGGGAATACACAAATTGACACAGCAAAATGATCAAGATTTGTTCCAATGTTCACAGAGACAACCCATAAGATTTGTTTTGTTTATTTTCTAAATTCACAGAGACAATACAGAACTTTCATATTAAATAGAACTTTAAACTTTGACAAATGTTCATAGCCACATTTTGTTAAACCTTAAATCTTCACACTGAAAGAAATAAACTCACAGCAGCTTGCTCAACTAAATATATTCATGTATCTACCAGTATGAAATTGTGTTTTCATGCAAACACACTTGTTTCTAGAGTAAAACAGGCAAATAATTTCTACTTAAGTTTATTTAATATAAAATGTTACTCACATACAACATATTTTGTTTAAGGATTAAAAACTAAAAAAAAACACTTAGGTGGATAGTTTGAATTTTTAAATCAAGTTTAGAACCTGTAACTATAAAGATAGAGGCAAAATAAATCAAGGCAGTGCATCAAAATGACCAAGCTACACATGAATAATGCACAATTCAAACAACAGGCAAATAAAGGTCACAAATGCAAGTGCAGTTGCAGTGTGCAACCTGAGAATATACACAAGTGCAGATCAAATGCAATTATACAACAGTGGCCAAACTTATGTATGCAACAGATAAGGATGCAGACACCAAATGACCAAATGAATCAACTGCAATGCAACATATATCAGGATGCAAACAACAATGGAAATGAAGACTAGAACAACCAAGAGAACAGTGACCAGACCCAAGTGCAACAGCATGGGGTACAATTACAAGTGCAACAGCATGGATGCAACTTGACATGCAAACTGCCACAAACCAAAGTGCATGAACACAGTAGACTACTGTTACAAAAAAAAACTCAAGTGAAGCAAGTAATGCAACAGTAGCAAGTATATATGAATACAACTACAATGCAGACCAAATGCAACACCAATACAACAACAGTACCAAAAGACTCAAGTGCAAAATAATAAATGGTCTAATGGTTACCAGGCATGGGACAAACATGCAAGTTTAAATTCATAATGCAATTGTTTGCAAACAGTTTTCAAACAAGATATTTAGTAGCATCTGTACTTATCAATTTAATAACAAAATAAATATAGCATCTGTTCTTATCAATTTTTAAAACAAACACCAATAGCACATGTTCCTATCAATTTTAAAACAAACACAAATAGCACATGTTCCTATCAATTTTAAAACAAACACAAATAGTCAGGTAGCATTTGTTCTAATCAATTTAAAAATTAAGACTGGGCAGCATCTGTTCTTACAAATTTAAATTTTAAAAGAAATCAAAAAAACATTTGCTCCTAACAGTTCAAAAACTAAATCAAATGGGTAGAATCTGTTCTTATAGTTTAAAATAATTACTAGCATCTGTTTCTACCAATTTAAAATCCAAGTAAATCGAGCAAATAACAGCAACTAGCACAAAAATTCAACATGCAGTCACAAATCTGAGCATATCAGTTTTAAAAATTAAATTAGCCGAGCCAAAGATAATCAAATCGCCCCAAAAACATAGCATGCAACCAAGGAATTCACTTCAAACAAATTCAAAAACTTGCATGAAGATTATCGTGAGCTTAGAAAACTCACATGCATTTCAAAACAGAGGGACAGTCAACATAAACAAGCATGCAAACACATTATCACTTAACAAAAACAATTTCAGGTACCAAAACATCACAACATATTATAGGCTTAAGTGATTGATTCACGGATAAACAAAGAAGAAGGTTTGGGTTCAGAGGTTTCCATATAAATATTCATTAACAAAGCAAGATCCAACACATGCAGCAACACAAAGCAAGTCAAGATTTAATAGCCTCTATTCTCATCAGATTCTAAAATGATAGCATCTGTTCTCAACAGTAAAAAAAATTTAAATTTATAGCATCTGTTCAAATCAGTTTTTAAGAAAACAAATTTTCAAAACAACAATCTGAAATCAAACATTTGGAAGCACCTGTTCTCATCAGGTTATTCATAGCATTTGTTTTTATCAGTTTAAATTAAAATTTAAACAGTGTCTGTTCTTACCAATTTAAAACAAATATCAAATAGCATTTATTCTTATTAGTTTAAAATCAAAAATTGAGTAGAATCTGATCTTAACAGTTCAAAAACACAACATCAGAGCAAGTGATAACGAATAGCAACCAACAATCCAACATGCAGTGAGTTATCTGTTCTTATTAGTTTAAAATTCAAATTTAACCGAGCAACTGAAAACTAATAATCACCAAATCATAGCATGCAACCAACATTCAATCCAAACAAATTTAAACACCTGAATTAAAAATTAATCGTGAGCAGAAAACTCACCATAACAAAGTCGAAATAGCCCCAAATTTGATTACAAGCCCTAGTTTTTGAATCGCGAGAAGTAAAGCCCCAAATTTTCCAAAGCAGAACGAGTCGAGAAGAACGAAGCCGCCATATTTTTTTTCTCATGCTTTTTTTGTTTTTTTTGTTTTAGGGTTAAAAAAAATGGGAACGGGTAAAGTGAAATGGAAGGGGATCGGGTTAAAGATAAAGGCAGTAGTATTCAAACGTGGGCCGGTATAAATTTCAAAGCCCAAACCATAAACAAGTTTTCCTCTTATTTTTTTTCTATTTATCTAAATCCAATTTGTTTTGTCTAATTATTTTCATTACTTTGTTTTGTAAATTTTTGTTTAAGTTATGTTGTTAAATTTTTTTACTAAGTGTATTTGTTTATTTTATTTTGTATTGATTTTTTTTTTTTATTTAAGCTAAAGAAAAGAATGTTATTAAAATTTTAACCATCAATTTATTAATTTACATAAATAAAAATTCTTGTATCCAAATTATTTTCTTAAGTCATTAGTTTGAATTTCAATTACAAATTAAATATTCAATTTCAACTCCAAAGTCAAGTTTAAATTTTTCTTTAGCTTTGTATAGATTAAATTTTAAATATTTAATCACCAATTTCATTGTTATATCGGAAATTCAGTTTAAATTATCATTCAAATATTCAAAATTAATTAAATATTCACAATTTAAATTGTTCAAAATTTAGGATCGTTACAATCTCCCCTCCTTAAAATAATTTCGTCCCGAAATTACAAGTAAGGAAAAATGATTGTTAAAATTTCACTAATATTTATATTTTACTCAATTTTATCAAGTTCAACACTTATTAAAGATGAATGAATATAGGATTCATTCTATTTGTTTTATCTCGCTAGCTTTGCTAATTAACTCTTTTGTCTATTATTTTCTACAATCAAGACACAAAAATCTTTACTAAAATTTTCAACTTACAACCCAAAATTTTAAATTTGAAACACTTTATATTAGAGATTTACATATTATAACTTTTCCAAAGCTGTGGACTTTCAAAACCCTTCAAAAATCCTCTTCCTTAATTCATTAGGTTGGAATTATGCGAATTCTAATTCTAGATAATTGATTTTCTATTAAAGTTCGAAAATACTTGCTAACTCGAAATTTAACAAGTCTACTGTCGTTCTTAAAGACATTAGGCATACGCTGGCCAGGCGCAAGTCTAACAATCTCCAAGTACTAAATATACTTGCTTCAATTCCCAGTGAAAATACTTTTAAAAATTCTTTTAAAAATGGATATGGAAAGCACATTCCCCCATGGATCACAGTTTACTCGGCGGTTCCGCTACTATCCCAGTAGAGTCGCTTGTAACTGTGGATATCTCATCCCTTGAATTTCGCCATGGTTGTTGCCAAAGATCGCGGTTCACACGGCGGTTACGCTACTATCCCAGTAGAATCGCTCGTGACCGTAGGCATCTCGCCCCTCGAATTACGCTTTGGTTTGTAGATTGCAGTTTACACGGCGGTTACGCCACTATCCCAGTGGAATCGCTTGTAACTGTAGGCATCACGCCCCTCAAATTACGCTACCACCCGAGTGTAACTAGATCGCGGTATACTCGGCGGTTACGCCACTATCCCAGTGGAATCGCTTGTAACCATAGGCATCTCGCCCCTCGAATTACGCTAGCACACTATACCAGTCCAAAAGGACATTCCAACTAATGGAAATACAAAAGGTCATCCAACTAATGGAAATATAAATGGTCATCCAACTAATGGAAATACTACGTAGCTACGATTTTTAAATGGATACTCATCTCGAGTTCCATCACCATCACACAGTCACACAGTATAAATGGAAGGTACCTTTCCATATCCTCAATTTTGGAAAACATAATATTATACATACATATATAATATTTCACTTCACACTTAGTACAACCCATGTACTTAAATAAGTTTTCCACAACAATTACTTTTCCAAACTAATTGGTTTTCGAATTTATCGTATCCACACATATACGTTATGAAAACCACAACATTTCATACCCATAACAAATAGAGGATTCACAATTTTCCATTTCATTATCCATTTAAAATTTTCCTCTAAGTCGATTTGGAATTTTAAGGTTATCTCAAACCAAATTCATATTCATAATCCAATTTATTATCGACTTCACACTCGATTTGGATTTCACGTTACATCGTCAATCCTCAACACATAATTGATATCTATCGATATATAACCTCTGAGCTCGTACGTCTCAGAGAAGGGTGTTAAGCTAAGAGAATAAATTCTCCGCCACCAACAGATATATATTTAATAGAAATCAACTGATATGTCGTCAATTCACGACGTTAGACATACAATCCAAATCATCCATTTAAAATTCAAAGTTCAACTTACTTTGTTTTGGGTGACAAAGTTAAACTCAATTTAGCTCAAATTTCAATCATTTGAAAATTTTCAAATTAAACTAATTGTTCAAATTTCCCAAAAATAATATCTTTACAAGATATATAATTTCACACTTAACCATTTGAAAACAAATTTCAAACCATTTCTTCACCTTTTAATCTTTGAAAACAAATTTCAAAGCGATTTCCTTAAACGGAAACATTTCCAAATTATCTATGAATATACGATTTTCAAATCGATTTCACCTATTCATTTTCAATTTATCTTTAAAAGATAAAATTTCAAACCATTCATTTCATATAGGAAAACATACCCATACTTATTCAATAATAAGTAATTTACAAATCCACTTATTTTCAACACTTTGAAAATATTCAATATACTTCAAACCAAAATCAAGTATATATTCATTCTTAAAAAAAACCATTCTTTTAAACACATTTTATTTGAGTCAAAACGAATGTTGCGTAAAACATCGTTACGACGACTCAAAACCACTAGTATAAGGATTCAAATTTAAAAATAGATATGTAAATCCCAATACTAAACAAAATCATTTCCCTTTTGAAATTATTTACTATAACAACAAATGTTATAATCTACCATTTCCATTTTTCCACTCGAAAACGTCTATTTCAACAACAAGTGTTGAAATCTATGCTTTCGATTCTTAACACATTTCAAAATGAATTATCTTCATTTACATAATGTTTCTTCCCAAAAACATTCCCATTTAAGTTTTCAACTTCAACTTAATTCATGGTTTGAATTCCACATACACTTCAAAAATATTGGTTTTAAACCGATTTCAAATTCCCAATACTAAGTTTTCCACTCAACTTAATTCCATGCCCGTTCAAATTCAAATGCATCATTGAATCTATTTAAATCTATTTCGAATTTTCATTAGATTCATATCTCTTTTGATATTTTATTCACCGTTCAAAAACCATAGATATAATTCCTTTAATAAGTTACAACAATTTACTTATCAAAATAAGTCGTTTGCGGATTTTACAAACATCTCTAGAAATTCCATTTCTATTTATAAAACTTCGTTTTATAATCTCCTTTCTTAATTTGATTCAATTCAATTTATATAACTTAGTTATATACACCAAAAGTCCATATTATAAGTTAAATACTTATAATCCATTCATTTACTAAATCGTTCTTCACCACATTTGAAATCAATTTTCAAAAGAATTCAAAATTAAATTTCCAAGTTATAGTTCAATAATCCACTTGATTATAATCAAATTGACATATCATTTTATTTTCCAATTACTACTTTGAAGATATTCAAAATATTTGATTTAAACCAATTTAAACCAATTCGTTAATTCACTTAACTCATATTTCAGTTTCCATAAATCTCAACAATTTGATAATGAGTTTCCGAACGATCGAAACTCAAGTCTAACGAGACCTCACCGAATATAAACTATCGCAATCCTAACTTTTAGAGAGGGGAATCTTCAAAAATAATTCTAATTTTCAAAATACCTTTTATTTTAAAGAAAACAATCTTAACTTCTTTAGATTTGAAAACACTTTCTTTAAAGTGATTCTAGTAACTATTCATATTAAACGCCATAAACTAAGCTTTGTGTAAACCAAAGCTCTGATACCACTTTGTAACGACCCGCCGCCCTGACCGCCTCTAGTCGGTAATTAAACCAACTAGAAACGTTCAAAATGACGGATTGTTATTTAGTTTATAACATTTAAACAGAATCAGCTACAGAATCACAGAATAGTAATCATATTTTATAAACAAACTTTTCTTTTATATACAAATATCAGAGTTAATACAATAAGTTACATTTTATATAGCGGAAACAAATTTTATTAAGTACAAGAAAAATAATTTTCTGAAAAGCTTTAGTTGTGCTTTCCCCTCTCTCTCTAACTTCGCTGCGCGCAAAACTCTAAGCTGTAAAAATACTCGGTCTGACCCGAGCGTTAATTGCAAAACACAAAAACACTCGAGTCAGGATTAATCTTTATTCAAGTAAATAAATTTGAAATGAACTGAATAATATGGTTACAGATATGGTAAAACAGATAAATCAATTTAAAATCTATTACGGATTTTTCACATTAACAATTTCAAATTTTTAAGTTCTGACAAACACACGTGTGCACTGCCTCGCCAACACGTGTGCGAGTGTAATCACAAAGACCACAAAGATACAATAACAAGCCCGAACAGAAACAACACAGCAGGTCAAGGCAGCGAGCACAAGTACAGGCCGAAATGCACAACAGTTTCAGCAGCCCCAAATGCAACAGGGCATACAACTACAAGTATGGACAGTGCACAGATCAATAGTGCACAGGGGCAGCAGTGGCAAGACACAACTACAGTGGACAGGTATACAACAACAAGCATGAAGTATGCAAGCTCAGCAACAACTACCAGTTCCATATAACAAGCTACAATTGAAGATGAAACTGAAGACCAACTGGCTACAAATTATAAGTAAGACCAACAACAAGTTGGACTGCAACAGTCAATATGCAGACCAAAGGCACAATGCCACAGCAACTAGGAGAAAACAGAAGTGAAGAAAAGTGAAACAATGATTAAGCTTCAGGATGAACAATTGCAGACAAGAGTATGCATTGGAATGAAGTAGTGCAAGCATAGGTGAATGTGTCAACATATCACGTACATAACAATGCAATACCAAACTTCACAAGCAATGACCAGTGCGATGACCAAGCACTGAATTAAACATGAAACAAGACCACAACTAGGCAAACATCACATAGGTTTTACAACAACTAAAACCAAGATGAATAAGACAGCAAGTCAGTGACATGCCCATCAACCAGACAGAGTTAACAACAGGGAATACACAAATTGACACAGCAAAATGATCAAAATTTGTTCCAATGTTCACAGAGACAACCCATAAGATTTGTTTTGTTTATTTTCTAAATTCACAGAGACAATACAGAACTTTCATATTAAATAGAACTTTAAACTTTGACAAATGTTCATAGCCACATTTTGTTAAACCTTAAATCTTCACACTGAAAGAAATAAACTCACAGCAGCTTGCTCAACTAAATATATTCATGTATCTACCAGTATGAAATTGTGTTTTCATGCAAACACACTTGTTTCTAGAGTAAAACAGGCAAATAATTTCTACTTAAGTTTATTTAATATAAAATGTTACTCACATACAACATATTTTGTTTAAGGATTAAAAACTAAAAAAAAACACTTAGGTGGATAGTTTGAATTTTTAAATCAAGTTTAGAACCTGTAACTATAAAGATAGAGGCAAAATAAATCAAGGCAGTGCATCAAAATGACCAAGCTACACATGAATAATGCACAATTCAAACAACAGGCAAATAAAGGTCACAAATGCAAGTGCAGTTGCAGTGTGCAACCTGAGAATATACACAAGTGCAGATCAAATGCAATTATACAACAGTGGCCAAACTTATGTATGCAACAGATAAGGATGCAGACACCAAATGACCAAATGAATCAACTGCAATGCAACATATATCAGGATGCAAACAACAATGGAAATGAAGACTAGAACAACCAAGAGAACAGTGACCAGACCCAAGTGCAACAGCATGGGGTACAATTACAAGTGCAACAGCATGGATGCAACTTGACATGCAAACTGCCACAAACCAAAGTGCATGAACACAGTAGACTACTGTTACAAAAAAAAACTCAAGTGAAGCAAGTAATGCAACAGTAGCAAGTATATATGAATACAACTACAATGCAGACCAAATGCAACACCAATACAACAACAGTACCAAAAGACTCAAGTGCAAAATAATAAATGGTCTAATGGTTACCAGGCATGGGACAAACATGCAAGTTTAAATTCATAATGCAATTGTTTGCAAACAGTTTTCAAACAAGATATTTAGTAGCATCTGTACTTATCAATTTAATAACAAAATAAATATAGCATCTGTTCTTATCAATTTTTAAAACAAACACCAATAGCACATGTTCCTATCAATTTTAAAACAAACACAAATAGCACATGTTCCTATCAATTTTAAAACAAACACAAATAGTCAGGTAGCATTTGTTCTAATCAATTTAAAAATTAAGACTGGGCAGCATCTGTTCTTACAAATTTAAATTTTAAAAGAAATCAAAAAAACATTTGCTCCTAACAGTTCAAAAACTAAATCAAATGGGTAGAATCTGTTCTTATAGTTTAAAATAATTACTAGCATCTGTTTCTACCAATTTAAAATCCAAGTAAATCGAGCAAATAACAGCAACTAGCACAAAAATTCAACATGCAGTCACAAATCTGAGCATATCAGTTTTAAAAATTAAATTAGCCGAGCCAAAGATAATCAAATCGCCCCAAAAACATAGCATGCAACCAAGGAATTCACTTCAAACAAATTCAAAAACTTGCATGAAGATTATCGTGAGCTTAGAAAACTCACATGCATTTCAAAACAGAGGGACAGTCAACATAAACAAGCATGCAAACACATTATCACTTAACAAAAACAATTTCAGGTACCAAAACATCACAACATATTATAGGCTTAAGTGATTGATTCACGGATAAACAAAGAAGAAGGTTTGGGTTCAGAGGTTTCCATATAAATATTCATTAACAAAGCAAGATCCAACACATGCAGCAACACAAAGCAAGTCAAGATTTAATAGCCTCTATTCTCATCAGATTCTTAAAATGATAGCATCTGTTCTCAACAGTAAAAAAAATTTAAATTTATAGCATCTGTTCAAATCAGTTTTTAAGAAAACAAATTTTCAAAACAACAATCTGAAATCAAACATTTGGAAGCACCTGTTCTCATCAGGTTATTCATAGCATTTGTTTTTATCAGTTTAAATTAAAATTTAAACAGTGTCTGTTCTTACCAATTTAAAACAAATATCAAATAGCATTTATTCTTATTAGTTTAAAATCAAAAATTGAGTAGAATCTGATCTTAACAGTTCAAAAACACAACATCAGAGCAAGTGATAACGAATAGCAACCAACAATCCAACATGCAGTGAGTTATCTGTTCTTATTAGTTTAAAATTCAAATTTAACCGAGCAACTGAAAACTAATAATCACCAAATCATAGCATGCAACCAACATTCAATCCAAACAAATTTAAACACCTGAATTAAAAATTAATCGTGAGCAGAAAACTCACCATAACAAAGTCGAAATAGCCCCAAATTTGATTACAAGCCCTAGTTTTTGAATCGCGAGAAGTAAAGCCCCAAATTTTCCAAAGCAGAACGAGTCGAGAAGAACGAAGCCGCCATATTTTTTTTCTCGTGCTTTTTTTTTTTTTTTTTTGTTTTAGGGTTAAAAAAAATGGGAACGGGTAAAGTGAAATGGAAGGGGATCGGGTTAAAGATAAAGGCAGTAGTATTCAAACGTGGGCCGGTATAAATTTCAAAGCCCAAACCATAAACAAGTTTTCCTCTTATTTTTTTTCTATTTATCTAAATCCAATTTGTTTTGTCTAATTATTTTCATTACTTTGTTTTGTAAATTTTTGTTTAAGTTATGTTGTTAAATTTTTTTACTAAGTGTATTTGTTTATTTTATTTTGTATTGATTTTTTTTTTTTTTTATTTAAGCTAAAGAAAAGAATGTTATTAAAATTTTAACCATCAATTTATTAATTTACATAAATAAAAATTCTTGTATCCAAATTATTTTCTTAAGTCATTAGTTTGAATTTCAATTACAAATTAAATATTCAATTTCAACTCCAAAGTCAAGTTTAAATTTTTCTTCAGCTTTGTATAGATTAAATTTTAAATATTTAATCACCAATTTCATTGTTATATCGGAAATTCAGTTTAAATTATCATTCAAATATTCAAAATTAATTAAATATTCACAATTTAAATTGTTCAAAATTTAGGATCGTTACATTAATCTCCTTTAATCTTAAATCCAAATCAATGGTCAATGGAGAAGTCAAACTCGTCTGCAGATGAGATTTCAAAACGAGAAAGTAACAAGGTTAATTGAAAACTTCCATAACATGGATTTTGTTCAATAAAACAATCAGATAATTATTTTTGAAATTTTTAGGGTTTCGTAGGTAGGGTTTAACATGTTTGTCGATCAGAAAAATCAATGTATAACCAATGTTTGAAATAAAGTTTGGGAGGGGACGACCGAAATAAATAATTTAATTCAACGGTCCTCTGTCATTTAAGTTTTTTTATTTTGGCAGTCTAGTGTCGATTTTTTTGGTTTTAGTCCGGTATATACCCATCGAATTTCATATTTTTTTAAATTAAAATTGAATCTGTATTTAGTTTTTTCTTATATTTGTTTTGTTCTCATCATTTGTTTATTTATTTTTATAAAAGCAGGGAGGAGGAAAGAGTTAATTTTGTTTTTTACTTTTTACCATAGAGTTTTTTAACCAAGGACAAGAGAGGAAAAGATGCTAAATTTAATTAAAGGCTTTGTACCTCTCATATCAATTTTATTAAACATGGAGTACTCATATAATTTTGATCCCTTCATATCCAAAAATGGAGTGGCGATAACAATACTCAAAATTTATTTGTTTCAATCTTGTATTTTTTTAATTAACACCTTAATAAAAAAAATCTTGTCAACTCATATACAAATCAAACTAAATGTTGAGTTTCGGCATTCCCACGTTTCGTACGCGTACGCTTCAACGTGTGTGGATTAGCTAACGGTCGAAGTCTCCCATGCCAATATCCCTTCATCGCATTCCATCGGACATATAATCTGCTCTTGACAACACATTGTAACAAAAGTAATCACCAATTTTACGTACCATCAATCTCATATATATACACCATGATTATTCCCAATATTCTGCGATGTGGTACTTTTAAACCGTCCAATCCACCACCAACTCCATTTACAATATGAGCCACACCTAACACTAAACAAACTGGATAATGTAAATAAAAATATCTTGAAGATCCATAACACCAACAACAAATTCATACATAAAAAAATATTTATCATGTAATATAATTATATATTTTTGTTATCACTGGTGCTAATTAGAGGAATTTAACAATTTAATCTGGCATATTTTTGTGACTGAGCCATAAAAAGCCACAAGAATATGTTTTATGCGCACAATTGAGGTTCCACCTTTCATTAAACTTTGTCTCTAATCTTACTGAAGAATCTTTCAGATATTCCTTTATGTTCTTGGCGGTCTACTTCCCTGAAATACAATTCAGAAATGTCCTTTTCCATTCATGGTTCTTGGAGAAAGCAGCCATGTCTTCAAAGTTCAAGTTGTCCTCATCTTATCATTTTTTTCGTATTTCTCTTTGGTGCCGTAACCATGGATTAATATATAATGTAATACTTCTTATTATATGTTACTGAATGGAAAGCTTAAGGTGTTTGATATTAAACATGAAAATGATTAGGATAGTGACACATAAACACGTAAATAAACATTATACTTTAGTCGTATAATCCATATTTTGATAGATCAAATTATATAGTTGTATTAAACCACCCCCGGAGATAGATGATGTCTGTTTTTAACCGTGCTATTTCAGTGGATGCACATACATACATGATTAAATACTTATAATTGATTTATTGCATATGGAAGTAGTTTGGAGTACCTCTATAGAATATGTTGAACAAAACATTAGAAACTTATGTAATTAACTATATATTTCTTATATGACACGAGGCAGTCTAATATATGCATTTTCTGTGGTCAAATTGAAGCAATATCAGTTAATTTTAATATGGCGAAAGCCAAACAGTTACCAAACATATAGGCTTAACTTGAATAGATCGAATGGGTTTTGTATGCTTAAACTCTATCAGAGGCGTAGATGACCTCAATTTTTTTAGCATCTATACTAGTTCATGTAATATGAAACTTCAATTGCCGGTATAATGATTTACGTGTACATCACAATTTATTATGGATATTCTTAATGAAGGTTATAAATTAGTTTTTTCCCCTTCTTCCTTATATATCTTTTTTAAGAACTTAGATTTGGATACAATTTGGATAACATCTAACCTCAGTTCAATAACATAATTTATAACTATCTCAAACAATTTGGATAACATCTAATCTCAGTTATGTTTGGAATCTTTTGATATAAAAAAGTTTAATAGGACAATAAACATTACCTTGATCTTTCATCAAAAAATTTCTCCTCATTTAATTAACTATATCCTATAATTAAATGCATATAGTATGATGTATAACACAATTTTATGTGATAATGATAATTTTATTCAATAATTTTGTTTTATTGAAATCGAAACTCATTGCTTTTTAAGTGATAACAGGCAAAGAGGTGGAAATTTGCAGGCATAGTCAGCAGCCAAGGATTCAAAATTTGTTCCTTTGACTTCAGAAGAACCTGTGTTTGGTTCAGTCCTCCTGTAAGTTTTTACCTTTTATTCATCACGATCATCTATGTGTATATTTAAGGCCCAAAATTTAAAAATAAAAATAAAAATAAAAATATGGTTTACTGGGGGTATGAGACCAAAGATTATGACATGCATACAGACTAATGGATCTAAGCATGCAATCTGAAGTCTGTATGAGTGAGCGTTCAAGCAAAAAATGAATGATCTAGTCTCTACTTGCATCCACGATTCACATACTTTCAAACTAAGTCCATGAAATTTGTTTACGTTTATAATTTACATTATACGTTGGTAGTTTTATGTCAATCCATTTCCTTCTTCGTGTGGCTTTATTAACTGGTTAAACATTATGGCATGCATACGGACTAATGGATCAAAGCATGTAGTTCGAAGTCTATGTGAGTGATCGTTCAAGCAAAAATGAACGACCTAGTCCCTACTTGCACTCATGATTCACATACTTTCAAACTAAGTCGGTCCTGAAATTAGTTTTCATTTATAATATACATTATGCGTTAGCAGTTGCATTTCTATCCATTTCCTTCTTAGTGTGGCTTTATTGACTAGTTTATTCATATATTAGGCTTTATTAGTAATGTGATTTGAAGCAGATGAGACATATAATGTACTTAATGTTTCTTAATTCCAAGCAATACCTTACAAGTTGGATGTACGTCTGCAAGCTTCTTTGGTTTTGCAAGTAACTTTTTATATTTGTGTCAAAAGGCATGGTTTAATTCTTTCAACTTGGACATTTTTGCACAAGGTATAAAGTATACAGAAAATTATTGTCAGGGACAAAATTTCTTAGGATTTTACCTCAAGGACAGACCTTCGGTATTTTTGTCTGAAAAACAACTTTTTTAGGTATCAGTTTTTAGTTATTGATAGCAGTTTTTAGGTATCAGTTTGTAGGTATCGGTAGCAGTTGTTAGATATCAGTTTTTAGTTAGGTAGCAGTTTTGGAAGAATGTTTGTCCTTTTGAATAATTTTGGAAGAATGTTTGTTCTTATAAATAATTTTTAGGAGAATGTTTGTCCTTGTGGTAAAAATATTGAGGTCATATCCTTGAGGCTAAAAATATACATATTTTTGTCCTTTAAATTAATTCCCCCTAAAGTATACTACTTCATTGTTGATCACTTTTGCATGAAATTCTATTTGAAATTGCATCATTTTGTTGACAGAGACATGGGTATTCTTGAAGGAATATCTATTAGTGCTTACCAATTAAAGGTTGAGGTTTTAGATTATAGTGTATTTCTAATGAAAATTTGTTAACCACCTTGGACTTGGGTAAGAGAGATCCAACTCTATCAACATCAATGACAATAATTTTTTCTATTGCATCTAAAACCTATATTTCTACATACATGTCATGTCAGCGAAAAAAAGGAAAAAATAAAATAAAAATCATTTTTGCATGTTTTTGGTTGAATAAAAAATTCTTTACATATAAACAGTCGGTAATAAGTTAATTAATGGCCATTGCATCTTAGGCTTTTAAGGGGCCAGTAAAAGTACTTTCCTATAGTAACAACAAATACAAAGGAGCAAGTGAAAACCCTCAATTGTGGAAACATATTTGGACATCTTATTCGAAGATGCTTACTTCAGCCCAAAAGTAAATTTACTAACTTGAACACAGTATGGTCCCGGCGGGGCTTGAACCCGCGACCTTCGGCTCATAAGACCAACGCTCTAACCAACTGAGCTACGGGACCAAGTGGTCTATTTTTTCAGTGATTTATGTTTTTTTTAAAAAATTATTTTCATGCATAAAAATCATCCTCAATCTTCCCCACACCGTGTTCCTTGAATGGGTACTAATTTGAATTCAGATCCTCATGAAAAATAATAATAATAATAATAATAATAAATTTATAGGTAAGAAATAAATCAGAAAATAAAATAGAAATAAAAATAGGTTATTCAAATACATAAACAGTTTAAAAATATTGGATCTTTAGGAAAATCTATTTTCTTTTGCGAATTTAAATAAATCTACCAGTGAATGTTTTATGTGTGCCTTTTTTTTAAATATCCAAGCGAATTGATTTTTTTTTTGTAAACCATTGAGCGAATGTGTCTATTTGAGCTATATCTCTTTTATCCGTTTAGAAGTCTCAATAAATGAAGCTCTAACAAATTGAGTTATAAGAGCTCTTTATTTGATGCAATTATGTTTCCCTTTTGTCTCATACAACCCTAATTTTGTTTTGTCAGCTTGTGAAAAATGAAAAAAATATCATGATTTTGGCTAGGTTTTCTTTTCTGTTCAATTGGCTGGGATTATCATCTAGACATGGCATTATAGTTTTTTTGTTATATTACAATGTTAGGTAGGGTTTAAAAATGGGCTAGATTATGTAATTAACTAATTTGGATAAGTCATGTTTACTAATTGACCATAACTAATTATATTATGTTATATATGCAATTTGGATTGCAGTTGATATTACTCATATATTGTCACACCCATTCTCAATCAAGAAGAAATCATCATTAATTACCTATCAAAAAAGGCAGCTGTTGATCACTACTCATAGAAGATAAAGAAGTAGGCTATTGATCTGATCACATCTGCAAACAAAAAACAATGGTACTCCCTGATACTCACTAGGGAAAAGCGGTGCAATATGAAATTGGTACTTATGTAATCCTCACAAAAGAGGAATTATCCAAAAGTGATACACAGATTTATCGGTTTAAGAGTTCGAACTCGTGACCTTTGATCTCACAGTCCTAACCATCAACCTACTGCGCCAACTATGTTGGCTAACATAGATTACAAGCACCTAATAACTCGTAACTTATGAGCATGTGCTATAACAAGCCATATTGACCAACCACCTAATAACATAGATTACAAGCACAAATATCACTCATCTAGTGGAGTCGTGCCAATCCCAAAAGAATTTATCCAAAATTTGATTTTCCACTATTACTAAGACATAATCCACCTTAAATTGTATTATCCCGCCTTTAACTTCCGCAATCCGCATCACACATCTTGATGACAACTTGAACGAAAGACGTGGCAGCATCTGAAGGTAGATGCCAAACTGATGGAAGGATGTCACTGATTCACATGCTTTTAGGCTTTCAATAAGTAGAGAAAGCATCGTAACAAATAAGGTGGATTTTTGAGAGGGATAAAAAAACTTAAAAAGGTAACAACAATGTCAGAACCATTTCACTCAGTTTCTGCACTTATAATTTTTTCGATATAATAGTGAATGGTTGCCATATGGACGTTAGATTCCTTAACATACAAACTTCATAAATGTTAAATTTTGGTGATACAAAATAGCAAAGAGAAGAAAACAAATATGCAAGAAGAAAAGTAATCACGTTTGTTCATTATGAGAATGAATAAATTATTGGATCGCATTTGCATGAGATGACAAGAAAATAAATGCATGCGCAAATTATGAAATAAAATATATGCAAAAGGATAATCATATTATTTGTTTCTCAGCAATCGCATTGTTTTGAGATTATTTTCTTCCATCTTTGCTAATTAAAGGAATGAGTGAATTACTTACTATGTTTGCATCATTTCTTTCCGTTGTAAGTTGCTCCATTATCTTCTTACCATATCTTGGTAATTTAATCGACCACAATTAGATCATGATTATAGTGAGACGAAACAAACATAGATAAACAGTAGAACTGACAGCCACAAATCAATGCAATGCAGAAAAATAAATAGCACCAGTATTTATAGTGCTTTCACTACCGCGAGGCAATGTACGTCCACTTGGAAAGAAGAGATTTTATTAATCACTAAAAGATTGGAGTTGCAATATTGATTCACTTTTGGAGGCTATACAAAAGAAGAATTAACAATGCAGACAAAAATTCTACAGAGTTTCACCTCTCTAGGATGTCTACTATTATTGTTCAGAAGCTCCACTATTTATATACAGTAAAGAAATGAGGAGGGGTAGCTGCTATATAGCAGTCCTGGGGTTCGGTTCGGCATGCATCTGTTCCAGTACAATTTTGGTTCGGCGGTCCTGATTCGGCATGCATCACTTGGTATTTGGTTCGGTAAAGCGCCGAGCGACAAATTTGGACTGACTTCTCCAAAATACCGAACCAAACATTTGAAGAGGCAAACTGGTTCGGCAAAGCCCAATTTGGACTGGTATGCTCAAATGCCAAACGATATTTTTCATTCGGTATCACCAAAACACCGAACGATAATTTTGGTCCGGTCATCATCTTCACCGCTCCAACACATCTTCCACTGCAAGTCTGAACGAGCTTCCACCCTCCAAAACACTGAATGATAATATTGGTTTGGCATTCTTTCCACCGCTCCAGACTTCCCCCTTTCTCCAAATCATCGTTCAAAATCATCGCTCCAAATCATGCTACCGCTTCAAGTCCTGGCATCTTCCTTCGTTCGGTGATTTCAACTTCTGCTCTCTAGGGTTTCGCCTGCTCCTTGCTACTGCTATGTCTTGGAATTGAGGTAGCAATTTCTAACAATCTCCACCTTGATACCGAATTCCATACATACCTTCCAACTCCATCTACACCTTCATGCTTCGAGCGATAGATACTTACCCAATGAGCTTCGGCAATGCCATCAACCATTACACTTTGCTAATGAACACGGCAAAGCCATCGCCCGTAAACAGCGTGTTCGAAGTACCCAGTCGCTGTAGAACCTATCAATCTCCGCCATGAAATCAAACGTCTTCATAAACCATCTCAACTCTCCCCCGTGCCACCCCGTGACACCTAGCACTTCATTAAGAGAATCAAGTCCGAGCAATGTTCGAACTTAGCAACATGCAATGACTTAATAAACATCTCTGCTGCATTCTTCTTTGTGTGAACTTTTTGAAGACGAACTAGCTTTTCTTCACTCATCGAGGTAAGAAATGACTCTCTCACCTCAATGTCCTTCGTCCTCGAGCTGAATGCCAGATTTTCAGCTAAGTGGATTGCACTCTGATTGTCACAGTGCACATCCATGCCTTCATATACGAAGCCCAAATCACACAATAGTCGCCTAAATAAAGCGCTTCCTTAGCAGCTTCAACCGCAGGTATGAGCTCTGCCTCTCTAGTAGGCAAAGCCACAATCGTCTACAACCTCACTCTCCAACTGATCGTTGTCCCCCCAATGGTGAACACATATCCGGAGGTTGACTTCGTTCAATCTCTATCACCGACATAGTCGGAATAACAAAATTCAACCAAGCTGAAATCTCTATCTATGCCGCCAAAGACGAGTCCATGGTTTGGTGTTCCTTAAAGGTATCCGAAGATACACTTCACTACTTTTCAATGCGTCTTTCTTGAATTTTCCATGAACCCACTAACCAATCCAACAGCTTGTGCAATGTCAGACCTAGTGTAGACCATGTCATACATCAAGCTACCAACTACACTTACATATGAGACCTTCATCATATAAGCATTGTCCTTTTTCGAGATCGGAGAGCCTTCACTAGAAAACCGTATATGCAAAGGAATGGGTGTGCTGATTGCCTTTGCCCTTTCCATGCTAAACCGAGCAAGCACCTTTCGAATATACTTCTTTTGAGTGAGACTCAAAAGTCCTAGCTTTCTATCCCTTTGGATTTCCATACCCAAATTTTCTTTACTTCAAGGTCTTTAATTTCGAAATCCGCTTTTAGCTTTCGCTTTAAACTATCGATTTCAGCCTTATTCTTTGAAGCAATTAATAGAGTATGTACATCCATCTACCATTTTATGCTTGAAGTACACACAATCGTCCTTGATGCTACGATCAAAACCAAATGAAAGCATAAAAGAATCAAACCTCTTGAACCATTGTGTAGGCGACTGCTTAAGTCCATACAAAGACTTCTTCGATTTGCGAACCCAATTTTTTTTTCATCTACAACAAATCCTTCTGGTTGCTTCATGTAGATGGTCTCATCCAAGTCTCCATGCAAGAAAGCAGCTTTCACCTCCAATTGCTTCAGCTCTAAGTCATGAGTTGCGACGATAGCAGGCAAAATGCAAATGGACGTGCGCCTCACTACTGAAGAGAATATCTCATTATACTCCAATCTTTTTGTGAAAACCCTTTAGCAACTAGTCTAGCCTTATATCTTACATCATCCTTCACCTTGAACACCCACTTGCAACCTATGGCTCGGCTTTCTTGAGGAGGTCGTACCAAACGTCAAGTCTTGTTCTTTTTCAACTACTCTAACTCCTCTTCCATAGCGCATATCCACTTCTAGCTGTTACATAACTTAAAAGCTTCATCAATGTCAAGCGGCTCCTCAAGAACCACATGTAGGGCATAGTCAAACTAATCACTAAAGCTAAGGTTCACAAACTACCAATCACCATACTTTCGGATAGTCTAATAGTCCTACGAATGACTCGGGTAGGTACTGCTTTGCGTAAACTCCTTTCAGCTCCACCTTGAACTGAACTTCCTCTAGATTCATGCACATCACCAGCACTGCTAGAAGGTACATGTGAACTATCCTGTGATGTTTCATCAACTGCGTTTTCCTCCACAACATCAACAACAACTCTACTATTTGACTGGAATACGAAAACTTCTTTCCTTTCCTTAGGCCTATCAGAATCTTCCAATGTGGTAGGTAGCTTCTCCTTCGGTTTGAACATAGAAGACACATCAAAAGTAACATGTCTGGAATGAACAATCTTTCGATCAACAGGGTTCCAAATTCGATACCCTTTATTATCATCGGTGTATCCCATTAGTATGCCCTAGCCTCCAACTTGTCATCACCTGTATGGTGAACGTACACAGGACAACGAAAAATTCGGAAGTAACCACGATACACCGATTTACCTTTGCACTTCTCCTCTAAAATCTTCTCATCTATGGATGAGCACGGAATTCGATTTATGATATGCACTGCAATTGATAATGCCTTAGCCTAAAAGCCTCAAGACAAGCCCATCGTCAGTCTCAAGCAACGAGCCTTCTCTAGTAGAGTCCTGTTCGCCCTTTCTACGGCCCTATAGGATTACAGATCTCCAGGTATAGTGAAATGTCTCTGAATGTCATGTTTTATACAAAAGTCAAGGAACTCCCTAGAGACAAATTCACTGCTATTATCAGATCTCGGTATCTTCAACCAAGAACCAGGTTGGTTCTCAACAAGCGTTTTTCAGTCTTTGAACTTTTGAAAACTCTTTGATTTGGCCTTCATCAAATACACCCATACTTTTCGAGAAAAGTCATCAATGAAAGAGATAAAATACTTTTCTCCTCCAAGAGAAGGAGTAGCATCAGGTCCCCAAACATCTGTATGCACGTACTCAAGTACTCGCCTCGATCTATGGAGTCCAACTCCAAAAGATACTTTAGTTTGCTTGCCTAACACACAATCTTGGCGAAAGTCCATCTTGTCGAAGCTTTCTCTTTAGATCATCTTCTGTCTCCGAAGTAACTCTAAGCCCTTCTATGAAACATGATCCAACCCGAGATGCTAAAACCTTGTGGCATCTAAAGCACGGGAACTATCTACTCCAACACACGATTGTCCAAGAACCGTGGTTCGTTTTAGCAAATATAGATTTCAGAACACATCTCCTTTCATAATAATTAGTGCACCTCTCGAAACCTTCAGACTATCATTCTCGATAGTTACCTTGCATCCCAAAGATGCCAATTGTCCTAAAGAAATTAAAGATTTATGAAGACCTGGAACATACCGGACACATGTCAAAGTGCATATCACTCATTCAAACATCATGATCCTCACCGTGCCTTCACCCATTGCTCTACAGCTAGCATCATTACCAATAAAAATAGGGCATTCCTCTCATGCAAAAAAAAACTAAAGTAATCATTATTAGGCGTAATATGGAAAGACGCCTCCGAGTCCAGCATCCAATAGTCTAAGACATCCGACACTACTTCAGACAACATATCGTCAGATACAGACTTCTCCACCACAAATGATGAAGATCCATCTTCTTCCTTCTTTAAATCCGAGCAATCATTTTTCCAATGACCAAATTTCTTGTAGATAAAGCGCTTTCCGTCCTTAGACTTTCCTCTCCTTCCTGGGGTTTGATGAAGCTCCACTATTTATATAGAGTGAAGAAACGAGGAGATGTAGCTTTATATAGCAGCAAGGGGTTTGATTCGGCATGCATCTGGTCTGGCACAATTTGGTTCGACAGTCCTGGTTCGGCATGTATCACTTGGTATTTGGTTCGACAAAGCGTCGAGCGGCAAATTTGGAACGACGTCTTCAAAATACCGAACCAAACATCTGGAGCGGCAAACTGGTTCGGCAAAGCCCAATCTGGAACAGCATGCTCAAATTCCGAACGAGATTTTTCATTCGGTATCACCAAAACACCAAACGATAATTTTGGTCCGGTCTTCATATTCGCCGCTTCAAAACATCTTCCATTGCAAGTCTGAACAAGCTTCCACCGCTTCAAAACACCGAACGATAATTTTGGTTCGGCATTCTTTCCACCACTCTAGACTTTTCCCTTTCTTTAAATCATCGCTCAAAATCACCGCTCCAAATCATGCAACCGCTTCAAGTCCTAATATCTTCCTTCGTTCGATGATTTCAACTTCTGCTCTCTAGGGTTTCATCTGCTCCTTGCTGCTGCTGTGTCTTGGAATCGGGGTAGCAATTTCTAACAAATATTGTGCGTCTCTTCCTTCTTTATAGTTATTTACTATTTATTTGGAGTAATAGAATAATTGCTGTTAGATTGAGTGATGTTCAAATTGGCAAATATAGATCATGTTTATTGTTTTTCTGCATTTGTGCAATTTTTTGCACAACAGATTGGTATCAGTGCAAGGTGATTTGTTTAAATTTGTGCATCAATGGCTTCTAGAAAGAGCGGTAGATCTGGTGGTAATTATGCTATTACTCATTTGGACAGAAAAAGAGATTTTGTGCAATATGGAAGATAAGGACGAAGGATATTATGTGGAGAGAGAAGAGCGTTTCAGTCTTGAAACTTTGGTGATAAGGAGTTTATTGTGTTGAAGGGACATCTAGATTTGGGAACCTATATCTGATTCATAACTCAACGTTATTGTAAGAGTCTTATGTTAATTTCCATGAGAAATTTGTTGTCTGGCAGATAATGTATGTGGAAGCAGAGAGATTTGATTGGTGATTGAGAGCATTTTTTGGCCTTGATGGATTTGAGATTATTTTGATATCTACCTTCTTCTGATTTTGGATATTTGCAACATTTTGTTAGCGGACGGGGACATAGTCTGAGCTCGTTAGCAAGATGTGATGGAGGGTGGCCTTGCCAAAACATATTGGGTAAGTATTCATTTTTTGTATCTATCTCATTAAGAGATTTTGGTTGAAGATTGTGTTCATTTTTAAGAATTTTATGTTGAAAAGAGAATTTGAGTCGAGGTGGGGTGTTGGAAATTTGTGATTTTGCATCAAAGTGAAGTGTTAAATTTTGGTGATACAAAATCACAAATAGAAGGAAACAAATATGCATGAAGGAAAGTAATCGCGTTTGTTCATTATGAAAATGAATAAATTACTGGATCGCATTTGCATGAGATGACAAGAAAATAAGAACATGCGGAAGTTATGGAATAAAATATATGCAAATGGATATGCATATTATTTGTTTCTCAGTAATCGCATTGCTTTGAGATTATTTTCTTCCATCTTTGTTAATTAAAGGAATGATTGAATTACTTGCTATGTTTGCGTTATTTATTACCATTGTAATTCATCATCTTCTTACTATATGTTATTAATTTAATCGACGACTCTTAAGGATTTGCACTGGCTATATATTGATGGTAAACTTCATTGTAAAACCTTTTTGCCATTCAGCCAGCGATTTTCAAATAAAACGTCTCTTCTTGTTAATCCTAATTTAGGGCTTTTGTATGTAAACTCTTATCTTGTAATATCTTGTAAGTCTATCATGTGTAATAAAATCTCTCCCCTTTTGAACTGGACGTACCCTACCGGAGTGATAGTGGAATCAATATAAATATTGTGCGTCTCTTTCTTCTTTATAGTTATTTACTATTTATTTGAAGTACTAGAATAATTGCGGTTAGATTGAGTGATGTTCAAATTGGCAAATCTAGATCATATTTGTTGTTTTTCCGCATTTGTGCAATTTTTTGCACAGCCGTATATTCTGCGTTACTTGCGTTCTGCGTTGACTCTGTGTCTAGGTACTATACAATTCAAAGTAACTTCTCATGCATTTTAACAAACAGTTAATATGTGACTTCATACGCGTAATCCTTCATTATATTCTGCTTCAGTGCTTTCTTTTGATCATTTGTCAATGCCGCTGTTTTTTCTTATTTTTTGAACCAAACTTCAGCATGCTCCAAAATATATTGTGAGAGAAACACGGTAATCATATTTCTCGCCATCAAATTGAAGAGTGGAGGTTTGTTGGTTTTGAGTGCTTCAGCATGCCATTGCTTGGGATTTATTTTCTCAAGCAATTTTCTTTTAACTTGGCTCTGATGCCAGTGTTCGAAAATTTTGGAAGAGAATAACTTTATCGATTCCTTTTCTTACATCTAATCGTACAAATCCTTACATATTTATATAGCTAATTAGATGAGCATGACATTAAATTCTAATTTACAATGCACAACGGACGAATTATTGCGGGTAGTTAATTTCTTCTTCTTTACTCCACATTTACGATTAACCATTTATATTCCCCAAGTATTGCTCAACCCCTTGCTATAATAAAAACTGATCATTTTAAATTCGGAAAGTAAATAATATCAACAAAACTAAAAACTGATAATTTTGAATTCGGAAAGAATAATAATATCAACAAAACAATTAACATGTATGAAAAAGGCAGTGCCTAATGCACTTCGTCGTTGGATGATTACTAACGTTTTATTAAACTGGTTTTTTTTTACAAACAAAGAAATCAAACACTCAATATGGAAACATCTGTATGCATGTACTCAAGTACCCGCCTCGATCTATGGAGTCCAACTCCAAAAGATACTTTAGTTTGCTTGCCTAACACACAATCTTGGCAAAAGTCCATCTTGTCGAAGCTTTCTCTTTTGATCATCTTCCATCTCCGAAGTAACTCTAAGCCCTTTTCTGAAACATGACCCAACCTAAGATGCTAAAACCTTATGGCATCTAAAGCACGGGAACTATCTACTCCAACACACGACTGTTCAAGAACTGTGGTTCGTTTTAGCAAATACAAATTTTAGAACACATCTCCTTTCATAATAACTAGTGTACCTCTCGAAACCTTCGGACCATCCTTCTCGATAGTTACCTTGCATCCCAAAGATGCCAATTGTCCTAAAGAAATTAAAAACTTTCGAAGACCTGAAACATGCCGGACACATATCAAAGTGCGTATCAGTCCATCAAACATCATGATCCTCATTGTACCTTCACCCATTGCTCTACAGCTAGCATCATTACCAATAAAAATAGAGCTTTCCTCTCATCCAACAAAAGAACTGAAGTAATCCTTATTAGGTGTCATATGGAAAGACGCCTCCGAGTCCAGCACCCAATGGTCTGAGACATCCGACACTGCTGTAGACAACATATCATCAGATACAGACTTATCCACCATAAATGATGAAGATCCGTCTTTATTCTTCTTCTTCAAATCTGAACAATCATTTTCCAATGACCAGGTTTCTGACAGATAAAGCACTTTCCGTCCTTAGACTTTCCTCTCCCGCCATTACCGGACTTCCTAGACTTGGAATGCCTTCTAGAGTGCCAATTCTTCTTATCTTCTCTACCTCTTTCAACAAACAGGCCATGACTACTACTTCCACTTCTACTTCATTCACTTATCTCCTTCATTTGATCTCTCAAGTCCTCAGATAGAAGGCCTGACTTCACATCTTCCACTGTTAATGTATCTCTAGCGAAGATAAGGCTGTTAGCAAAACATGTGTAACGCTTCGGAAGAAAACAAAAAAGACTCATTGTCATTTGCTCCTTATCTATCTTCAAGTCAACAGTCTTCATCTTCATCGCGAGATCATCAAAGAAATTAAGATGTTCCTTCACTGAAGTACCCTCTCTCATCTGCATGGTGAAAAATATCTTCAGCAATATCAGACGGTTAGTCAGAGATTTCTTCAACTAAAGATATGCTAGCTTGGTCCAAATTCCCCTAGCAGTGATCTCGCTGCTAATCTATGAGATAACATTCGCTCCCATAGCTAGTTGTAAAGTAGTAAAAGCTCATTTCTCCATCTCCTGCCTTTCCGCGACTGAGATGTCAGCCGTCAACTTCTCAGGGTCAAACTTTACTGGATGGACTTCATTCCTCATTCGAACAGCCTTCATCCTCCATTGCTACTTCTCGAAGTCTTTATCCCCATTCCATTTCTCAATTGCCAACTGTGATCCTGACGTGATATACATCCCTCTAGTATAGGGTTTTGTAACAACTAGAGTCACTTCATCTCCTTTCATAGCATTCTACACTCCTCAATCGACCTTGCAGCTCTGATACCAGATTGTTGGGGAAAATCCCTTTAGATGATTAGTCTAAGGGAATAAAAAACCCAATGCAGCGGAAAACAACTGGATCGTAATTGTAGTGGGACGAAACAAATAGAGATAAATACTAGAACAGACAGCCACAAATTAATGCAATGCAGAAAAATAAATAACACAAGTATTTATAGTGGTTACACTACACGAGGTAGTGTTCGTCCACTTGGATATAGGAGATTTTATTAATCACTGAAAGATTAAAGTTACAAGATTAATTCACTTTTGGAGCCTATAAAAAATAAGAATTAACAATGCAGACAAAAATTCTACAGATTTTCAACTCTCTAGGATGGCTACCATTGTTGCCCAAAAGCTCCACTATTTATATAGAGTGAAAAAATGAGGAGATGTAGCTTTATATAGTAGCCTGGGGTTTGGTTCGGCATGCATCTGGTCCGGCACAATTTGGTTCGACAATCCTGGTTCGGCATGCATCACTTGGTATTTGGTTCGACAAAGCGTCGAGCGATAAATTTGGACCGACATCTTCAAAATACCGAACCAAACATCTGGAGCGGCAAGCTGGTTCGGCAAAGCCCAATCTTGACCAGCATGCTCAAATTCCAAACGAGATTTTTCATTCAGTATCACCAAAACACTAAACGATAATTTTGGTCCGACCTTTAAATTCGCCGCTCCAAAACATCTTCCACTGCAAGTCTGAACGAGCTTCCACCGCTCCAAAACACCGAACGATAATTTTGGTTCGGCATTCTTTCCACCACTCCAGACTTTACCCTTTCTTTAAATCATCGCTCAAAATCACCGCTCCAAATCATGCTATCGCTTTAAGTCCTAACATCTTCCTTCGTTCGATGATTTCAACTTCTTCTCTCTAGGGTTTCGTCTGCTCCTTGCTGCTGCGTCTTGGAATTGGGGTAGCAATTTCTAACAAATATTGTGCGTCTCTTTCTTCTTTATGGTTATTTACTATTTGTTTGGACTAATAGAATAATTGCTATTAGATGGAGTGATGTTCAAATTAAAAAATCTAGATCACGTTTATTGTTTTTCTGTATTTGTGCAATTTTTTCCACAATAGATTGGTACCAGAGCAAGGCAATTTGTTGAAACTTGTGCATCAATGGTTTCTAGAAAGAGTGGTAGATCTGGTGGTAATTATGCTATTACTCATTTGGATGGAAAAAGAGATTTTGCGCAATACGGAAGTTAAGGACAAAAGAGATTATGTTGAGAGAGAAGAGCTTTCCAGTCTTGAAACTTTGGTGATAAGGAGTTTAGTGTGTTGAAGGGACATCTTGATTTAGGAACCTATATATGATTCATGACTCAACGTTGTTGTAAGAGTCTTATGTTGATTTCCATGAGAAATTTGTTGTCTGGCAGATAATGTATGTGAAAGTAGAGAGATTTGATTGGTGATTGAGAGGATTTTTTGGTTTTGATGGCTTTGATATTATTTTGGTATCTACCTTCTTTTGATTTTGGATATTTGCAACATTTTTTTAGCGGACGGGGACATAGTCTAAGCTCGTTAGCAAGGTGTGATGGAGGGTGGCCTTCCCAGAACCTATTGGGTAAGCATTCGTTTTTGGTATCTATCCCGTTAAGAGATTTTGGTTGAAGATTGAGTTCATTTTTAAGAATTTTATGTTGAAAAGAGAATTTCAGTCGAGGTGAGGTATTGGAGATTTGTATTTTACATCAAAGTGAAGTGTTAAATTTTGGTGATACAAAATCACAAATAGAAGGAAACAAATATGCATGAAGGAAAGTAATCGCGTTTGTTCATTATAGAAATGAATAAATTATTGGATCGCATTTGCATGAGATGACAAGAAAATAAGAACATGCAGAAGTTATAGAATAAAATATATGTAAAAGGATATGCATATTATTTGTTTCTCAGTAATCGCATTGCTTTGGGATTATTTTCTTCTATATTTGTTAAGTAAAGGAATGAGTGAATTGCTTGCTATGTTTGCGTTATTTATTACCATTGTAATTCATTATCTTCTTACTATATGTTATTAATTTAATCGACGACTCTTAAGGATTTGCACTGGCTATATATTGATGGTAGACTTTATTGTAAAACCATCCTGCCATTCAGCCAGCGATTTTCAAATAAAACGTCTCTTCTTGTTAATCCTAATTTAGGGCTTTGGTAGGTAATCTCTTACCTTGTAATCTCTTGTAATTCTATCATGTGTAATAAAATCTCTCTCCTTTTGAACTGGACGTACCCTACCGGAGTGATAGTGTAATCAATATAAATATTGTGCGTCTCTTTCTTCTTTATAGTTATTTACTATTTATTTGAAGTAATAGAATAATTGTGGTTAGATTGAGTGATGTTCAAATTGACAAATCTAGATCCTATTTGTTGTTTTTCTGCATTTGTGCAATTTTTTGCACAGTAGTAATAAATTCTATGTGTTACTTGCGTTCTGCGTCGACTCCGTGTCTAGGTACTATACATTCAAAGTAACTTCTCATGCATTTTAACAAACAGTTGATATGTGACTTCATACGCGTAATCCTTCATTATATTCTGCTTCGGTGCTTTCTTTTGATCATTTGTCAATGACGTTGTTTTTTCTGATTTTTTTGAACCCAACTTCAGCATACTCCAAAAGATATTATGAGAGAAACACGGTAATCATATTTCTCGCCATCAAATTGAAGAGTGGAGGTTTGTTGGTTTTGAGTGCTTCAGCATGCCACTGCTTGGGATTTATTTTCTCAAGCAATTTTCTTTTAACTTGGCTTTTCTTACATCTAATCACACAAATCCATACATGTTTATATAGCTAATTGGATGAGCATGACATTGAATTCTAATTTACACTGCACAACGGACGAATTATTACGGGCAGTTAATTTCTTCTTCTCTACTCCACATTTAATATTCCCCAAGTATTGCTCAACCCTCTACTATAATAAAAACTGATAATTTTGAATTCGGAAAGTAAATAATATCAACAAAACTAAAAACTGATAATTTTGAATTCGGAAAGTAAATAATATCAACAAAACTAAAAACTGATAATTTTGAATTCGGAAAGAGAAATAATATCAACAAAACAATTTACATGTATAAAAAAGGCAGTGCTTAATACATTTCATCGTTGGATGATCACTAACGTTTTATTAAACTGTTTTTTTTTTTTTGCAAACGAGGAAATCAAACACTCAAATATGGAAACGTATTGGTTCACTAAGCTACGCCTAAGCTCTATTTTTGAACACCGTCACCCTTAGGCCTATTGGTTCTCTAATGCTCTGCTTCTTGTTTTATAGTTTCGAGTATTGGCTCTTAGAAGTTTTGGAAATTTAAGCACTTCCATCTGCTCCACTTCCAGCTGCATGAAACTATATTATAAAGTTAGAAAAGGGTTTGATTGTTCTTTAAGCAACTAAGGCATGGACATATTAAACACTTCATACAAAATTAAAAATAATAATAATAATATAAAAAATAAGTAAACAACAACGAGGAGGAGGAGGAGGAGATGTCATTTTGCTTTTGGTAAAATTGTATACAAGGCCAAAGAGACCTCAAAGATTCCAACAAGTTGAGACATGGATAATATATCATACTTAGAATTAGCCACCGAACCAACATCAAATATAATTTGGTTCGTACGCGTTGAATTTGTGCTTCTTTTAGGTAGCAACTTTATAAGATTCACAGACATGAGTTTTAAAGAAAGTCCACATGTTCATACTTCCTAGTCTAAAGCCTAAACTCAATAAAGAGAAACCACTAAGAATGGCAAATAATAAGTCAATAAACTAGAATTTATGCCAAATTATTACTTGAAGTAAACAAAAAGCTAAATTAGAAAATATAAATTAAGATTCAAAGAGCTGTTTGCAAAGCAACAAGCTTCAGAGAAAGGTTTCTACTACAAGCACAGAAAATGAATATTTCATTAAGATCAACAATACTAATAATAGCTTGGAACTACAAAACATGTAACTCTACTTAGTCATCAAACTTACCATAATACTAGAAGTGTGTGTCTGGTGGATCCATAGACATCCAATGTTTAAAACAAAAACATTTCATCAAAATAGCAACATAATGTTTACCAAAATTTGTGTGTGCACTATTATTTTCTTGCACCCTTTCTGTTTGACATATACCAAGATCGGTCTAGTTCTTCCTGTTTTGTGCCATCTAATTTCGCATCTTTCGAAGTCCCGTTCTATTTGTATTTTTCTTCCTTTTCCTATCCCAGATATATATGCTTTTTGATGGTCCATGGACCATGGAAGAGGCGTGTTGGAATATTTCAATAATTTGGAGCATATATGAAAAATAAAACGTGTTGTGTTATTTTGATGTGAAGTCTATTAAATTGATCAAAATTTAAATTAAAGGTGAAAGATTTAAGAATTTAGTTATCTTGAGATCAATGCGTACATAACGAGACATTTTAATTTGTTGAAAGGTCAAATTAGAAAATGTTAAAATTATTAAAAATATGGTTGTAGTCCCCAAATTATATAAGCTTTAGCAACTCTCTAGCCCTCTTCTATGAAAAGCTAATGTCAGATTTAAAGTTTCGGTCAATTTGGAAGATCAAACCAAATTCTTCTTCACTTCAATAATCAGAGAAGGATTTAGATATGCTTCCCCTGATTTATTTACTTTTCTCTAGTTTATTTTTAATTAAATCAACATGAGTTGTATACTTGAACTAGGATTTCATAATTGATTGTTGCTAAAGTATATTGAAAATTTAGCAAGTGGTATCAGAGCAAACCATTATTGATTTACTTGAGGAATTTTGATTGTAAATAGATTATATTTAAGATCTATGTTTAGCAAAATTATCTATTAATGTATCCACCATTGTTTTTGTTCACGCTGATAGTACGAAATATGATTTGTTTCTTAATACCGCATATAAGAGCATGAATTAAAATCCCTAATGGTGATTCATAATAGGATCCTAACTCATTATTAATTGATTCACTCGGTAAGTCTGAGTGCTTATTCTTAAATATAATGTTGGAACTTTAAATGAATTAATTAAAAAAAAAATAGGTTAATGGTTATATATTCATTGAGCCGTTGTAAAAGTTAATGGTATTAAAATTCGTTTTAAATGACAATAAATTCGAATCTATTAACATTCTCAGACTTCAATAACGCATACAATTTTCATTCTGCCTATTTAAACGGTAGATAGACAGAAGAGAAAATGTGAATAATAAAATAATTTTTCTTCCTTCTTCTTTGTCCTTTGCATTTTTCTCTATTTAAAAAACTTTATAAACAATTAAATTAGAAAGTGCTATATTCAGAATAATTTGCTGTTGTGCAAATAACAAATTGATCAAATTTTAGAGACTGTTTTATCCTTGGACGGAGCAGTTGATAAATAGCTTTGCACCTTGAGGCTATACCGCGAATCGTCTTAAAGAGAGCGACCTAGTCTGCGATTCAGCAAAAAAAAAAGACGCTACAGATTCATATTGAGGTACAACATATTATTATATTGCTTTTAATGTGTATAATATGAAAGAAAGTTTTTTATGATTATCTACATGTTGACCTACACTTTAGCCTTTCATATAAAATCTACTGGTTCTGATTTTTTCAAGTAAGGTACACTAAGTAGTAACAAAATTACAGAGGAATAGTATCTTTAGTTTGTTGCATAAAATAATTATATATTCAAGTTATCTATACTATTATATTATTACTGAGTTTGGTTTCAAGGGCACAGAAGGCACCTCCATATTTTTGTGAAATGAACAGTCGCTTATTTTACTTTGTTACGTTCGTACCTAGCCATCCGCTTCTTACCCTCCCCATTCATTTTATCTGGGAAAATTTTTTTGTCTTCTTCTCTTTTCCTTCTCTCCTAACCCTAATCATCACAAGACCCTAATTACCCACCTAGGCTTACTGATTATTGTTTGCACCTGTACATAAATTTCGCTTTCCTCTTCCCTAAGATCTAATCTTGCACTATAATGGCAACGACTGTGGCAATGGAAAGTCGCACAACTCAAAAACCACCACTCTCCTTCATATTGTATATGCATCGCCTGTAAATACTTCTTCCTTTATAATCTTCCGTCACGCGTCGTCCTCCAAGCACAGGTAATTTCTAAACCCTTCTCCATATCACACTTTAAATTTCTCAATTATTTGGATCCCCTAATCTATTTCCTTCAATAATTTGTTATCTTGCATCAGGTCTGGTTAATTCACTCATCGCCCTTAGTTCCAGGTAATTCCCTTTGCGTTCATTCTTTTACATTTTTTATGCCCTAATTTATTCACCGCTTTCTGTTCCATGTTCTATGAGGGATAATTTATTCATAACTGATTTTGTAGATCAATTTGTTTTGTAGTTTAAAAATATGGTATTTGAAATTGTGGAATCATTTTTTAATAATAAGGTATTTGAAATTATTGAATCATTGTTCTTCGACTGTATTACTTCAGATCTGATTAATTTGGAGTCTGCCTTGGTTTACTCACTTCTGCTTTCTGTTTGTTTACTTTTTACTTGGCTCGAATTTTTTTTTAACATAAATGATGTAATTTCGGACTTTATGGTTTTGGTTGTTCTAAATGTAGTTTATTGCTTTTGAAAGCTTTGAAATTTCATTTTAGCTAAATTTCGAAGCTTTTTTTAATTTTTTTTCCCCGAACTAAAAAATGCACTTCAAACTATATACAAATTGCCTTGTAATACCATTAAATTTGTAGGTTTTGATGTTTGAACTTCTATTACTGTAGCTTTCAAGTAGCTGTTTTCATTCTAAATAGTTTGGCCTTCAATTCTGAAACCTAGAATTTTATAATATTTGCTCCTAATATTACTTAATTTAGAGGTCTTTCAAGCATACAACATGTAATTTTACAGTTTATTAATTTTATAGTTTACTGCAATATATATAATAACCGGTCTGAAATGTGACAAACATTTGGAACTAGATTTCTTTGTTATCTAGAAGATACATTTACGCAAAACTAAAATTTGTGTTAGACAATTAATACACTAAAAACAAGATTTTTTTTTATAATTTATATGTTGTTAATTTAACATCGACATATTTATAGGGAGTGACAAATTTCTACAAATTTTTTACAATTATCTTTTCTATTCTGCCTTGGCTCAGATAAAATCCCGTGTGCCACATCTAAATAGTTTTGTGTGCAGTTAATGGTATCAATTTCGCTTTTTTCTATTTTTTGTTATGTGGTTGCTGTTTGGTAACATTTCAACATTTTTGGTGATTCTGGGGAAAAAAATTCCGACTGATCCTACTGAAAAGATAAGCTCGGCATCAATATTTTGATTTTAGCGTTCCATTATAAACACATTATAAAAAATTTTCTACTAGATGTGCCTGATGTTACTGATTTGTATATAAGTCAAGGCTATTATATAAACTGTTGTATTTTACAACATGCTAGTTTTATTTGTAATTAAAATAGTTGCATTCAACCATTTTCTGCATATGTCTACTGCTACGCATGTCAATACTTTTGTTTTTATTTCATGTTGAGTCTGTTTTGTTAGCAACTAAACAAAACTATGCTCTATGCCTAATTTTGCTGATGGTTATTATACTCATCACAAAATCCGAAAATAATAATCAAACTTCATTCAGTTCCATGTTTCAAATGCAATGCATTTTTATATGTTATTGAATTTTATGTGAGATAAAACTATATATGAAATATGGTTTAAATTTCACAGAATTGTCAAATATGTGTAACTGACCAGCAATTTTTTTTTTATATAATTCTACTCTTGTTATTACTCACAGTATTTTTAACAATATTTTTAAGAATTTGGATTGTAGTTTACCTAATTTAATTTAATTTGCACCGTTAGAGAACAGAAAAATCCTTTTTCAGGGTTTTTCGTACTTCAAGCATGTTTGACTTAAATATTATCAACTATTGTTTTTTTTTAATTTGCAATTGTTGTATTCCATATTCATATGTTTTCAAAGGATTATGCTTACTTATATTATTTATTTTATTCAAAATTTGATGAACTTGACTAGAACTCCTTTCTTAACAATATATTTTTGTTATTAATGAAGTAAGCATTAATGCTTTAAACAAATGAGCTATTTTTCCCATGTCATTTGGGGATATATCTGTAAAACATAATCCCTACCATACATTGCTTTCATATTCTACTTCATACAGTAAGTGCATTCGAAGTAAACAATAATTCCTATAGATTTTTGAAATTTGGGAAATTTACAGTCATTTTAATAGCTAATAACAAGTTACCTTTTCTTTATGTTCCGAAAGTAAAACAAAACAAAACAAAACTTCATTTGAGTACATAGAAACAATAAACTTTTAAAAGGTACTTTTGATTTAATGTGGAAGCAATTAGTTTAAATTGCCAAACTACAATTTGATTTTCATATGGTGTATTTTGATTTTACCTGTATTTCTGTTTACAGTTGGTTGTCCAGACTGTTAATGCAAGGTGTATTGGTTAGAGCTTAAATTATTTTGGTTAACAATGAAATTAACTTTTTTAACTACAATAAACACGTTTTCAAAACTCTGAAATGAGGCTTTTCTTTTTGGAGACATATCAATTATATCACGTACACATCAGCTATCGACGAATATAGTAACCACGGAGTCTATTACTTATTGGTGACATGTTAGATAATAAGGTCATGGATTTTCTTTTTTAAAGACTGTCCATTTATTATATTCTACTTATATTTTTAACATTTTTTACTTTTAAAAATTGGGTTTAGGGATGCTGTTATAATTATACAGACTTAAATAGGGTAAATGATTAGTAATATTGATTGCTTTTCAATGGATTAAATGATTATTGCTTTGCCCTGAAACTATATCACCATATTTTTCTTGACAACTATTTTCAACAGCCAATGTTTACGCACTGATATTGTTTAAATTCTATCTTATTGTTGCATGCCTGCCTTGGTTTTTTCTTCATAAATTTACTTATGTGCATACCTTAAAAAATGCTTCCTCTTTCTTAAATTTAAGAAATAACTTAAATATAAACTGCTTCCAAAAAAATAATTTTTTTAATCTCCTATCTTCTTTCAATGTAGTAAGCTTAGCCATGGAGTTGCAGAAGATGATTAACCACATTCCATGTCCAAAAACTTTCCATGTCCAAAAATTGGACATGTATATTGCTATTACAAAGGTATACAATTAACTATCCACTACTTACTTTGGGTCTGCATTCAAGTTCTTATTCTATTATTCCGTACATATTGCTTATATAACAGTACTAGGAAGATTGTTCACTACTTATCATTGTCACCTTTTTCGTTTTTCCATATTGCTCTTGCTAATTTTGACAAGTGTTGGGAAGATTGACGAAATAAAGTCAACGATTAGCTTCAATCTGAAATTTAACCAAATTCTATGCTATTTTTAGTTGTCTTCGGTCAGTAAAGCTAGCAAAACACTGATTGTTGAAAATATACTGTTGGACTGGGTTCATACTGTTTTACGTCATGTACTGACAACAATTGTCCACGACTCAGGTTACAATTGTTTTGCGCTGTTTGTATTTACTACTAGCTTAGGGCGGCTTACTGTGGCAGCTTTTATTGCGCTCTATACGTAGTGCAATAATATTTTGCATATCAAAATGATAAAATACTGTTGCCTTACACCAAAGTACTGTTTTCTTTAGCAACTCTTTAAATATTTTGACTATTCGACACAATACACACACATAACTTGGATTTATATATAGTGACAACTATTGAATTGTTGGACAGAATATTTCTTAACTAGGATTGAAGAAAATATATATTACTATCCTTAACTATGTAAATTTTCTACTATTTGCTGAAATGGTTGTATTTATATATTGTACAATATGTACTTAGTTGTAAATGGGCCCATATATATTTTAGCCATATTGACAGATATAATTTGACAATATATTATATACAGTAACAACCTGCGCACTTAAAATAATATTTCTGCGCATTGCAGTTTCTGATCATGGCATCATGATTTCAGGAATATTCAGTTTAGACTCACACAAGAGGAATGAAAGGTTCAAACATGCATTTCCTCTGCACGGTAGTGTATACCACTTTGATTTCATTTTTTCTTTCCCAAACAAAATGCACTTCAATAGTCCTTTTTGTGTCCACTTAGAAATTCTTTAACATTTTGTTAATTGAAATAAATATTATTTAGATATGTCTAATCAATTACCAATTAGCTTATACTTCTTTCATGAGTAAAACCACTCTTGCTGTTGTGCTGTAACTGCTACCACTAACCCCTACTATTCAATTGAATACTAAGTCTGTTATATTGAAATTTTATGCATGATACAAATATGCTGCCGTGCTCATTCTTTCAAATTTTTTGGTGGCCTCTATTAATGAGTACATCTCAAGTTAAGATCATTTCCACAATTTAACCCACATAAAAATACTTCGCATAAAATGACTTATTCTATTCATTTTTCCATTCGCTTTTCAACATCCCTTCAATTTTGGTCGAACAACCAATGTATCATACTGATTGTTCATTCATGAAACTAGATATGTTTAATATACAATGAAATCTAAAAGGAGTTAAATGAACTAAAAAAAATTCATAAATTTTGGCTCATCGTTTACTCAGAGAATACTGTCAATACTGAAGAAGCTTGGTTATTACTAAAGAGAATTAGAGTTGTCAAAAAATAATAAAGTAATAATATTTTTTTACCAATTGAGAATAAAATGAGAAGCATTAGAGTTTCAATTATTTTCCCTCTTCCACCTCGAAAAGTTATATTTTTCTATAATATTATCAAACAATCAAACTACAGGAAAATTTTCTCTCATAATTTCGATCCATGTTTTCTATTTTTATGGGCAACGACCGACGTGCTGGTGCAGAAAAGGGAAGGCATGATGAAGTTCACTAAAGGTAACTACACAAACCTAACTGAATCATGACCTTATTCTTCCAAATGTGTTTATTAAATTAACTGCTATTTTTTTTACTCATTACAGGTTAAATTTTGGTGCCTACTAATAAGATTCTGAGATTATATGCTTGCATACAATAGGTGATGAAGCTCTGATTAATTAAAAGATTAGATGACTATCAAAGATGTTAGCAATTTATGGTTGGTAATATTTTTTAGGTTGACGTATATAATGAAAGTTAAAATCAAACTCTTAGGATGGCTATTTAGTATATGCAAACACTCGATATATGTTCAGCCTTGATATTAACAAATCAATATTGGAGCAGAGATAACAGCTAAAGTTAAAGGTTAAAGTTGTATTTGCACAGTCTGTACCTTCGTTTGCACATATAGAATAGTTTACAAGTTTTAAGTTATATTCCTATCTCATAGCCTATGTGTTTGTATTTTAGATGAAGTTGTGAACCAATTTGTAACATACCAAAAATATAAATGATGTTGTTTTTGACATAAGTCTTTTACATTTTGAAAGACTGTTACGTAATCTTAGAAGCCATCCCAGATGATCTGAAGACAACTTAGAAAGCATAAAGGAATGTAACTTTTCACTTGAATTTGAAATGTTAACTATTACATAAAAAGCACCGATTTATGTAACGTAATTTCATCAATTTTTTCTATTAAACATAACATTGTCTTCCAGATGAAAATTTATGTCTTAACAATAATTATTTTTCTGCATACGCTTTAAAGGAAAATACTACTCTGAAGTGGCATAAAATATATAATCCGTCGACATAGTAAAATTTAAAAACTAAAACTTTTAACAATGCAATCACTAATAAGTTATTTTACAATAGACCATATGCGAAGCATGGGTTCACACTATTATACATGTACAGTTAACGTTATTCATTGAGAGCTCAGTTTGTGTTACTTGGATTTGTTATTCATGATATATACCTAGTAATTTAATAGAGCCGGACCGTAAATTCTTTTTTTATGGAACCTAAAAAAGAAGAATTTTTTCGGAGTTGTTACTGGTACTAGTCGTCTATCCGTGCAACTGAATATGAACATTTTAAATAAAGGTTTGGATATGAGCGTTAAATTGTATTTGTACTGCATGAATTATTATATGGCTATATGCCAGTATGGTAACCATTAATCTAATGTTTAAATTATTATCATACCCATGTGATCGGTCAGTGCTGCATAGAGTAATGTATAAGTGTGCACATGCATTTTGACAATGTGAAACTATTTTATGCCTAAACAACTATTTGAGCAGTACATAGTCAACATGAAAACTTTACGCATTTGTGGGTTAATTTAACAAAATTCTAGTTGCGGTACTTATAGAATAACTTCTTGAATCCATAAATTTGATTGATCAATTTTATTGTAAGTTCATTTTTTGTTAAAATGACAATGCTATTGTATGATTTTGTGACAATTTGACATGTTCTATTTGATATACATATTGCATAATAAAGTAATAATTTGTAATAAATTCAAATATATTTCAGTGTCTCCTTGCAAATTAATTGTAAATATCCTACATTCCAAGTGAGCTAATTGAAATAACACATCATCCAAGTAACCTCCTTATTTTAGCTGTTCATGAAAATGTTTAATATTTGTGTGTATTTATCCATATGGATATTAGCTAGCCCAAAGGTAGACCAATATTTGACTGAATCGCTTGCGCGTGTAATGACAAGTATGTGACAATTATAAGGTCTTACAAGTGAATAATTAATCGGTCCAAAAAAAATTAATATTTGGCTTGAATTTCTTGTCACCGTTTGATAATCACAACAAGATTATTTGAAGGTTTTCTATAAGAGTTTTGTAAATTTAACCGTAAGTGATACCCTTTTTGTGATGATTTTATTTGTGACATCTTATAATTATCACATATTTATCATCACATATGCGCAAGTGATTCGGTCAAATATGAATCTTCCTTTGGACTGGCAAACATTCACATGGATAAATATACACAAATATCAAACATTTTTATGAACAACTAAAATAAGAGGTCGATCACATGGGTATGAATAACTAAAATAAGTACTCAGTTTCGTATAGTTAAACCACGAATGCATAAAGTTTTCATATTGACTTAGTACTATTCAAATAGTTGCTTAGCCATAAAAAAAATTCACATTGTCAGAATGCATGTACACACTTATACTTTACTCCATGCAACACTAATTGATCACATGGGTATGATAATAATTTAAACATTAGATTAATGGTTACAATTCTAGCATATAGCCATATAATAATTCATGTAGTACAAATGAAATATAATGTTCACGTCCAAACCTTTATTAAAAATGTAAGTAATTAATTATACAAATAGATGATTAGTACCAATAACAATTCTGAATCCTTATCCATAAAAAATGTTCTTTTTCTTAGGGTTCCATAAAAAAATTTATGGTCAATGTAACGACCCAATTTTTCGACGCCTGAAAGTTGACATCGTTTGGTCCACTGTATCCAATGCCGCACAGTCGAATGCCGGAAAACCGAATCGGTAGGGTTTAAGAAGAAGAAGAAGATAGAAGAAGAAACATAAACAACAACAGAATCTCACATTTCGCAGCGGAACAAATATAATAGATAAATGAATATCTTTAAAACAAAGAACTATATCAGTTATTACATTACATTATCAGAGTTTACAACGACATCATTCAACACTAGGCATTTACAAAATCTAATCCAAATTAAAACTGGACATACAACAATCCCAATGCAGCAGATAATACATAATATAATGATATGTCTCGCAATCCAACTTGCCTTCAGATCTCCACAGCAACTCTTTTCCTGACTTCGCTCCAGAATAACTGAAACCTGACTCTAGGCTGCCCGTGTGGAAAAATTGTGGGCACCCAGAGTTTAGAAAGGAAACAATAGACTCCAGGTCAGTCATGAGACTGGTGTGAGATCTTAAAAACAGTTATTTCCACAAAGAAAGGAAAAGAAATCCGCTATGCTTTTTGGAAAATGAAACTACCATAAGGCCTCCCGGCACACACACAATGCACTCGCAGACTTGGAGGAGATTTCTCCTTATGATAGTCAAACATGCTTGATACGCAAAATCCTCTTTAATATTATCATTAGTGCACAGTGCAGAAAATATTTCGAAAGTATAATATTAATCTTAGCCAGCATAGGTACCATTATATTATGCCTGCTATAGCTACCTCCTGGGGAGGCAGGTTATACAAATGCAATCGTAAAGGGCTCGTATTGTTTCTTTGGATTTCCAACAAATGGTCAGGCTAAGGAACTTCCTACTGCCACATGGGTACGCCTCTGGAGGGACGTCCTGAGAACTTAACCAGCTCACTGCCAATACAAGGCCGGGTTACCTCTGTAGTCAGGTAACTACTACATGAGTATGCCATCCCTCGGCCGTTTGCGACCTTTATCCGAGGATCCTCCACCACAAAGAAACAACCAAAAAGTATAATAAATTTGCAACATCGACATAGGTAAAATATCTGGGCTCCATACCATGATACTACCCTTTTCTAGAAGGAAATGACATACCCTCAGGGGGCGCTACCCCCAAATAACCTTGCCGCATCTTTCATGTTTCGACCATTTCTGGGGTCTGAGGTCCGATGAAGTCTCGTCCACAAAGCTACACTTTTCGTAAAGTCATGCTTTGATCAACAAATGTCCAGCAGCACTTCGTATGTCACATTACCAGTTTGGGAATATATCACTAGTAACCATCAACTACATAACTTCCAAGCTCGTACGTCTCGGAGAAGGGTGTTAAACTAAGAGAATAAATTCTGCGCCACCAACAGAAATGTATTTGATAGAAACCAGCTTTATATCTCAAAGTGTATCGTCAGACACACATCCATACAAGTCCATTCCGGGATCGAACGAAATCGAAGGCACTTCAAAGAAGCCCTTGCAAATCCGGATATTCACTAATCACGTCTGGAATCCCTATCACAAAGGGTGATAAAATATCTATACCGGAGCAACTCGGTGCAGAGACAATCAACAGGTAATCCTTTCGCTTTCGAAAATATCCAGTCTCCAACAGCGTCTTCAAGTGCAATCCCATTTCGTCGTATCATTATTCGGAATGGGTTTTATGACATAAGGTCCTCTTCGGCTAATCCGAATAATGAGCACTTATTTTTAAAAATAAATGTTCGTTCAGATTTCAAACAAATCACAACAATTTCCACGTTGATCTTCTTAAACAAAAGATCCATCACAATCACAAAGGTTCGATGTGGGTTTCAAATATCCATTTGGAATTTGACTCTCGGTCGCATCGAAATTCTAATGGCATTTAAAGGCCAATATTGATAGTTGGTTATTTAACTATCAATCAACATTCACAACAATCATCATATTTAAATAATTTTCCCCAAATTATTTATTTTCTAAATAACTTCACAAGATATATTTTCACACTTCAATCCTTTGAAAATAAATATCAAATCAATTTTTTCCTTACGCAAAAAACATTTCCAATATTTATTCATTTCCACTGAAAATCTACCGAGTTCAAATATTTTAAAATAATTCAAAATGCTTATCCAAAATATACTTAGAGATATTTAAAATATAACTATTTTGAAACACTTGCTTAAATATTAGTTATGAAAATATTATACTAATGTCTCATAAAAAAAATTCAAGTCCAAACTAATTTTTTAAATAAAATTAATATATAGGATATAACTATTTAAATATTCAATTTCTAAAACCAATATCAATTAAATCTTTAAATCATTACTTCCATAATTAATTAAATAAACCATTACTTTAAAGATTTACAAAATAACTTAAGAAACTAACTTTTCCAAAATATTCTTTCAAAATCAACCCTAGAACTTTTAATTTATATTTCAAAAGTTATTTTACAAACATGCTCGGCTTTTTAGGGAAAATACACCTTCCTTTTCAAAACTGATCATTTTTAATCAATTAATAAATCCTTTTGGATTCATTTTAAATTTACGTTCCAAATCCGTAAATTTCTTCCCACACTTTTAAAAATAAAACAATATTTATTTATTTTTAAAACAAATTTCCCTTTCCCTTATAAAATTCCCATTTTAAATTTTTAAAATTTCAAATATCCACAGATATAGGATTTTCAAATCGATTCCCAAATAGTTATTATTTTTACCAAATCAATATCAAATTTATTTTCTAATTTATTTTCAAAACACCAAATCAAATTTCAAATTGATTCTCAAATTTATTTTCAAACACCAAATCAATTTCCGAATTTATTTTTAAAATAAATTCCTTTATCTTTTCTAAATTATTTAAAAACCATATTTTTTAAATAAATTCTTCACCTTTTGAATATTATTACTTGAGATCCATTTATTATACTTTTTCCATATTTTGGAATTTAATTCAATAGGATTTCACGATAGATTTTCTACCTAAATTTAGAAATCCAATTTTATTTATTTCTGGTATCCTATGATAACAAAAATATTATTCGGCCAAATTTTAGCCTTCAACGATTTCAATCATAATATAATCACACACAGATTTTAAATAATCAACCTACAATATTAAAACAAATTCAATTATTTGAGGAATCCAGTTGGATCCCTCCAACCTGTTTCCCTGCATCCACAGACGTTAGCATAACAATTAAATATCCATTCCACTTCGGGGTGGAATATCGCGGTATATGGAATTTATAAAATATCATCCGTTATTATGCGGCGTATAAGGTCTATTTCAATACAACTGATAATAAATTATCATCTAAGCGCACAATCAACAATTTAAATTTAACTATCACAATTCAACTATCAATCTGTAACTGAAATTTCCCATTATTAAAATTTGAGTGAGAAGATCTCACCTTTGCTTTTATTTTGCAATCCATTTTCCGTTCTGTTTTGTTTTCTTTCAAATTTTTTGACCTTGTATGAATAATTTATACAATATATTAATATTTGAATAAATCAAACAATCTATTAACATTAAATAATTTGATTAAACTAATTATTCTCCCCTTTTTTCATAAAGAAAATCTAAATTAAAGTGGATATCAAAATAAATTGAAAAATTGATTATCATTTCTATTTATATTTATAGAAATATTCTTTTCTGAAAATCAAATTATCTTTTACTGTAAATAATTTTTCTTCTATATTATCAAAACATATATAAATTTAAATTAAATTTAAACGAATACCTTACTGTCTGAAACCACAACGTGGTCGACCTTTACCCTATCAATAGCCACCTCGCCGAACCCTAAATCGAACTGCCTCGAGATTGAAGACGCCGACCTCTTTAACTTCGCTCACACTCTACTGTACTCAAAATATCATGGCGAGCTTGCGGCCCCACCTACTCGTATGCGCTCGTCGCCTTCGAGCACCCACCTATTACTCACTCGCCTTTGCTCGAGCTCGAGCAAACGAATGTCGTGCCACCAATACGAGCCCCGCCGAGCTCGAGAACCCACGCGCCCCGCGCGCTTGCGCCACCAGCATCGACGAGGTCACATCGTCATTCGCACTCGCGAACTTTGCTTCCACCAATCGAGCAAATAGATTTCGATTTTTGAAGGGAAACGTGATTCCTCTTTTTTTTATTCAAAATGAAGAAAAGGAAGGCCGGTTCGATTTATACTTCGGCCATTTGATTTCGATTTGAGAAGGCCATTATTTTTATAGTTTTTGAACGAAAAGATTTTCGTTTATTTCTTATGTTTGAACGAAAAGGTAGGATAGGGTGGCATGTAGGAGAAGACAATAGAAACGTGTACGTTACATTTTGAAAAAAGGTGGCTGTGATTTGATTTTGATCAGATATATATATATATATATATATATATATATATATATATATATATATTTAAATTTAAATCGTCTCGATTTCGCACCCTAAATTCTCGATATCATATCGAGACGTTCCGCTATGTGTTTATAAAGTTATACTCCTATTTCGAACGCAACGGAAAAGGTTCCAAGGCCTAACTCGATCGTATGGAGAAGATAGCCTTTTGAATCGAGTTTAAATATTAAATTATCGATTTTAATTCCAACACATTTCTCACCCGTACTGACAAACGGTAACTCCAAACGCTACAAAAATTAAATCCGATAATAACTAACTATTACGGATTCAATGGGACTGGTTTCGTCGAATTCCGGGATTGTGCTCAGAAGGCTATTTTAAATATCGATTTAAACGATATAAATTCAAAACTAAATAAAACATTTTCAAATTAAATTCTGAAGCTTCCATTATCTTCAGTATTATTAATATAAATTTTCTAAGCCATCAAATTATTTTTAGCAAGCTAAAAATTGAAAATTCAAATTTTTACCCATCATTAATAAATCAAATTCAATAATTTAATTGCCAAATTCATATTTATACTCGAAATTCAAGTTAAACTAACCTCCAAATAATTAAAATCAATTAAAAATTTCATTTCAAATGTTAAAAAATTTCAGGTCGTCACAGTCCAGCTTTCTTAAATTACTACGTATAGGTAATGAATAATAAATCCTATTAACACACTTCGAGCTCTCAAAGAATAATGCTGGTCGTACACGTATATAACTTGAAATTAGTTTATACAAAAATTAAAGGTTTTAATCCTTTGTAATTTTGTTATTGTTCAATGTACCTTACTTGAAAAACTCAGTACCAATAGATTTTATATAAAAGGCTGAAACGTAGTTCAACATGTAGATAATCATGAAAAACTTTCTTTCACATTATACACTTTCAAAGCAATATAATAATATCTAAAAACATGTACTCACTTATTGAGTGAATCGATTAACAAAGAATTAGGATCCCAGTTATGAATCACCATCAGGAATTTTAATCCATGTTCTTATATGCGACATTAACAAACTATATTTTGTACTAGCAACGTAAAAAAAATGGTGGATACATTAACGGATAATTTTGCTAAATATAGATCTTAAATATAATCTATTTACAAAATTTCACAATCAAAATTTCTCAAATAAATCAACAACGGTTTGCTCTGATACCACTTGTTAAAATTTCAATATTCTGTAGCAACAACCAATTATGAAACCCTAGATTCAAATATACAACCCATTTTGATTTAATTGAGAATAAAATAGAGGAAAGTAAATAAATTAGAGGAAGCATACCTGAATCGGTAGTTGATTATTGAAAAGAAAAAAATGTTGGTTCGGTCTTTCAAATTGACACAAACACTAGTTCTGACATTAGCTCTCCATAGAAGAGGGTTAGAAGGTTGCCAAGGCTTGTGTAATTTTAGGATCATAACCCTTTTCTTTATAATATTGACATTTTCTAATTTGGTCCTTTAACGAATTATAATGTCCCACATCTATACACTAATCACATGATAATTAGATTTTTAAGCTTAAATCAAGAAGAGCACTAAAAAACAAGCTAGCAGTATCTTCATATAGACATCATGAAATCAAAGGAAAAGGGGCGCACCGAGAGGAGGGGTTTGGTTGGGTGCAAAATCTTAAGTGATTAAATATTCTTTTTTCCCCTGGAACAAAATTTAAAAATAATAATCAATGTGTGTAAACGAAGTTTACTAAAAGGTTATGTTTCAAGAAAAATAAAAGAAATAGAGAGTGTAACAAGTACCATCTTCACCTTCAATTGTTGGAATAAATTTATCGATTAAAGGAGGTGAAACTTTCGTTTCTTCTTCTGAAACTTTTGCCCCGAGATGTTTGATTTGTTCATGATCGCTCGGATCAAATTTAACTCCTGTTGATAGCCCAACTCGATCCCGAAAATAATTGAAAATATGTTTATGTATATAAATTATCACTAGAGAAAGCATAAACATTTAACTTATGCAAAAAAAGAACCATGTAAACTTTTTTGGAACAAAATTTAAAAATAATAGTCAATACATAAAAATGAAGTTTACCAAAAGATTATGTTTCAGAAAAAAAATAAAAGAAACGAAGAGTGTAACATGTGTCATCTTCACCTTCGAGATGTCCGAGTAGTTCATGATCGCTCAGACCTAATTTATCTCCTCCTAGTAGCCTTACCCAATCTTGGAAATAATTGAAAATATGTATAATTATCACTAGAGAAAGCATAATCATTTAACTTATGCAAGAAAAAAACCATGTAAACTTATGGGCTTATTGAATTCAAGCTTGTGAGCACAGCTTGGACACTGCTTGGATTCGCTCAATATTACAACCCACTTGCACAACATTTCACCCATGCGCAACCTCTGCCAATCATCTTGTCCACTTTGCCTACACCGTCCAAATCAACGCTACGACCACATACACCTATTATGAAAAAACTGCACCACCTCCTACCACCACAATCTCAATCCATGAATATCACCAACACCCTTAACTTCAAGTCTTCAACCCACCCAACACTTCACGGACCATCTTCACCAAACAAGGAAAAGTGAATGGGCATTAGCGTCATGTGTGAGGGACAAAAGCATGGACTGAACAAGGAAGAAAGTTTTCAACAAATGTGAGAATAAAAATATAGAAATTTTTGATAAAAGAAGAAATGATAAAGAGAGGGACAGTGGGATGAAAAAGGTTAGGTAGTGTTTGGTTTGTTATTTTTAGTTTTGGGTTTTCGTCCATACCAAAGGCACAAGATACACGTGTATTGCCAAAAACGATCAATTTAGAAAACAAAATTAACATATAAAATTGAAAACATTTTTTCCCATGTTTTGGGAAATAGAAGAAGCACGTAAAACAATTCATTCTTCCATCGTCCCTCTATCCTCTTTTTCTTTATTCCCCTCCGTCGTCCCTCCATTCTTTTCATATTTGACATACATATTGAAAACCGGAAACACAAAATTCATTTTTAAATCAAACACTTCCTTAGGTTTTTGGTTTGTGAATAAACATAAGAAAAAATAATAAAAGGAAGGAAGCACTAAAATAATAAAAACGCAAAAAACATTTCGGGCGGGTTAGCGAAAATTTTCTGGCAGGATAGTGAAAAAGCATAAAGAAGCTATTTTGGATGAAAGTGAATACCGTAAAGGGATGCGAAGGGATATTTATCCAATTATTACATAATATAGTATTTAATAAATATGATAGGTGATAAATAACCTAAATTTATTGTTCATTGTGGTAGTTAAGTCGATTTGGTGAATCTTGTTTACGTTGGTTAATGTCCACCCTTATTTTAAATTTCGTTTACTTATTTTTTGGAATTCTTATAAACTGATTAATTCTTTAAATTTTGTAAAAAAATGAAATCGATAGAAATTTAAAAAAATTCTAAACTTTTAAAGATTATTGCAAATTCACGCAGTTCCATTTTTGCACTTAGTTATACCTTTTTAATTTTTAGCATGATTGGTAAGCATGAATATTAAATTCTTCGAGTGAGAACCTTTGTGTCGACTAAACAACATGGATAGATAATTGGAAGTAAAAGTGACATGGATAATTATAGCGGTTCACTTTTGATGTAATGTACGTTGAGGAAAAATATATTTTATTATTGTACAGAGAGAGTTCTACAAAAGATTGATGAAACCATTTTAATTGAGATATAATACAAGGGAGAAGATGAATTCCAATAAACTCAAATCCTAGAAGGTGAGATGTATATATACTATTTTAAACACATCACGACCCTTAGATCATAGTCATAGGAGGATCACCCGTCAAGATATAAAGTCTAGGTGTCAAAGGATTGGAGTGCCTTTTCAAATTGATCAAAATTGGAACTGGTTGTTTCAGATTCATCGATTTTAATTGACTGAATCGGGTGCTAGTCAACTGACATGAATCTAAGTGGGTTGGTGTAGAATGTTAGTAGATTGAGATTCCTCCATAATAAAAGAATATGGTTATGTCCTAAACTCCACTTAGATTTTTCAGTGGATAATTTTGGATGTGAACTGTGTTATATCTGCATCAGCATCCAAAATTATTTTCCGATATCAGCCATGGACATGGTCGAGTATCAGATATTTATTCTCCTTCATTCATAATTAATATCCTGTAACAACCCAAAATTTTGGGTCACTAGATTTGAATCATTTAAATGTTGAATATGGGTTATAATTTGAATTTTGGAATAAAAAGATTTTGGATAAGTTAATAGAATTGGTTAAATTTCCAATACGGGAATTAATTGAAATTGAATAATACTAATTTAATAGATAAAATTAGATTCTAAAATTTATTTTGAGTCTAATTGGATTCGAATTATAATATTGGACCATTGGATAGAATCAAAAGGCGGTAGATTAAATTTGGAATTTTATATTAATTTAATAATGGAATTTAATAATATAATAATACAAATAGTCCAATTTTGATTTAAAACGAATTAGAATGATTTCTAATGTGAATATAAATTTTATACGAATTATAATAGAATTAATAAAATTTTAAAGGTGAAATTTTAAGCGTTTTCGACAAATTCGAAAATCGCTCGATTTAATAGACGATTTAAAATAGCCTTCCGGGGCACAGTCTCGGAATTCGACGAAACCAGTTCCATTGGATCCGTAATAGTTAGTTATTATCGGATTTCAATTTTCGTAGCAATCGGAGTTGTTGTTTCACCGTGGCAGCTCGAAACGTATCGAAATCGTTTTAATCGGTTTAAATTAAAATTGATCGTTTAATTCCGTAACTCGCACATATGACCAAAATAGTTTACGAAACAGTTCCATTGTGTCCGGAATGCTGAAAAACCCTAGAAACGCCTATTGGAACGTAAGAATTGGAGTTCGTTTGCATAAGTTGTAAAAATTTGAGGAACGATAAATATATTAAACAATATTATATATATAAATTTATATTTGCTAAACCCTAGCTTAAACGTGAGCCGCCGCAGTTTTAGGTTTAATGGCCGATAAATGCTTACGTCCTTCTCAAATTTTCGATAAATCCTTGCAACAATTCTGAAAATTTTAACTGAAGAAACGTAGAGTTCGATGCACTCTTGAAATCCAACGGTAGGTTTTTGCTATCGTCGTCGTTTAGGGAAGTTGTGGGCCCGCATTCGTTCGTGGTTGGTGGCAAATTATGGCGAGGAGGAAGGCACCGAGCGTCGCGCTCGTCCGGCCGTGGGTGGTGCTCGCTGTAACGACCCAGAATTTTTAGAAATTAAAATTTGAATATTTAATTAATTTTAAAATATTAATAAGTGAATTTATAAGTCAAATAAATTTTTATTTGAATTCTTGGATTTAATTGGATAATTAAATCGATAATTTAATACGTTAAATTATGGAAATAATTGAAAATATATTTAAATATGATTGAAAATGATTTGTAAAATTTTATTTTATCATGTTGGAGTTAGAATGATATTTTAGAACTTTTAAAATCGAATTTAAAGTTAATTTGTGAAAATTGAATATTTTAATATTTAAATCGACTAGTGAAAATAGTCAATTTTTGAACAGTCTCAGAATTGAACGAAACCAGTTCCATTGGATCCGTAATAGTTAGTTATTACCGGATTTCAAATTTCGTGTCGATAGGAGCTATCGTTTGATCGTGGCAGCTCGAAACGCATCGAATTATTTTTAATTTAAATTTGGCGAGTCAAAATAGCCATTTTTCAAAAAGTCTCGGATTTCGACGAAACCAGTTTCATCGGATCCATAATGTGATATTATTGTAAGGTTTCAAATTTCAAGTCAATTGGATTTACCGTTTGTCTGGTACAAATTAAAACGCCTATAAATCGATTTAAATCGGTTTAATTTAAATTGAGCGTTTGTAGCCATAACTCGCACATACTTCCGAATTAGCTTCCGAAACCTGTTCCATTGTGTCCGGAACGCGGGGTAAACCTTAGAAACGCTGGTTACGGCGTCTAAATCGGAGTTCGGAATTTCCGGGATGAATAGTGTCGCTCGTTCCTTATAAATAGACCCACCTCTTCATAAATTGATAAAAAAAAAAGATAAAAACCCTAATTTACAAAACCCTAGGCGCCTATGTTAAAACCAATGGCCAGAAATGAATTTCCTTTCCCCCTCAATCTCTCTCAATCTACAATGAATTAGCTAAGGTGTTTAACATGAAAGTTGTTGAGAATCTCGAGGGCTTCACATCCATACGGATTTGATGGAGTTTGGAGCGTCGAAGGGGGAGGAGCTTGGGGCCGTTCGTGGGCTGTTTAGGGCCGTGCGCGCGCGTCATAGGGTGGCCGAGCTTCATGGTGGAGGAGGTGGAGATAGCTCTCGTCAAGGGCTTCGTGTTGGTGGTAGTGTGATGAGGTATCGTCGAGTATTCGCGATGCAAATGCTAACCCTAGTTGATCTATATGGGTTCGGCCTCAATTCTAAAACCTGTAGCTTGTGCGTGATGTAGAAGATGATGAGGGACGACCTGATGTAGCTTGCTTTGGATCCTATGGCTTAGATTTGTTTGGGTATAAAGATTTATAAAATTATGTTATAAATCTATGTATATAAATTCGAGTAAACTTGTAAAAATCATAACTTTTTCATACGAGGTCGAAAAAATGCAAACTCAGTTGCGTTGGAATCGTATGGACGAGCACTACGCGATGGAGCTGGTTTGGAGTCGTTTGGAGTTAGTGAGAATTTTGGGTAAAATTAAACGTCCGTTTAATTTTATTCGAAATAAATCGCTAAAACGGAAATTAAAACCAAGGTGAGAATTTCTCACTCAATCGAATTAGTTTCGATTTTATTTTAAATAGTTAGATTTAAAATATTTGAATGCATGTGTGAATGATGATTATTATCTATTGATTGTTAAAATAGACATTATACGCCGTTATTAAGCGGATGTTATTTAATAAAAACATATACCGCGAATATTTCATAAACAGTGAAATTGGTATTATATATAATATCAATATATATATATTGGCATATGTATATATTGCAGTTGTTGATTTCCCGCATTTATTTGTTTAGCGGATGAGACCCTATTACGCCGTTATTAAGCGGATAATATTAAATAAGAACATATACCGCGATAATTTCGTACTGGAGCGAAATTGGTATTGTGCTAATGTTTTTGGATGCAGGAAACAGGTTGGAGGGATCCAACTGGATTCCTCAACAGTTTTTATTTGATTTCAGATATTTTGATATTTGATGGATTATCATATTTGATATATGATGTCGTTGTAGTCGTGATTGACTATTTGGTGTGTAGCATCATTGGACCCAGATTTTGGGATTTTAAAATGATTTTTAAAGTGATTTTTGAAAATATACTATATTTTTAGAATTGATCTATTTTAAATAATTAAAAGCTATAATTTTTAAAGTTACAAAATTATGGTTTTTGTGTAATATAGTTAAAAGCTGATTTTTGAGAAATATGAACCAATGATTTTATAAAATAGTTTAAACTGGATTTTTGAGTTTATTATTAAAAGTTTGAATATAAGATTTATAAAATTTGATTATTTTATAAATCAGAATGGTGAAATTATAAAGGAATTTAAAGATGTTTTTAAAGAATAATATAATTTGATTTATATTAAGAGATTTATAAATGGATATTTATAAATTGAAATATGGACGTTATAAAACGAGTTTTTATAAGTGTTTTGAATGAAGTGAAAATGAAATTCATAAATGAATGAAATTTATAGAATTATAAACTGTGAAGTTATAAAAGAAATTTATAAATAGTAAGATTTATAAATTTGGTGAAATTATTTGAAGAATAGATTGGTTAAATAAATGGATCTTATAAGTTATAAGATTTATAAATTGGAAAGTCTCTAAAGGAACGATTTTGTAAAATAATCGTTTTATAAGTAATTAACTTATAATATGAACGTTTAGTTTATAGTTTAGTTATAAACTGGAATAGGTTAATAAAGGAATTTATAAAAAGGAAGTTTTTATAAATAATTAGAAATGGAATTTATAAACGTTGTTTTATAAATTTGCAAATGATTTATTTTGACGAGAAAATTTGTTGAAACCTATAGATGGAGTTATATTCACATTTTTGAATAGTGAATAATCCTTTGAATTAAAATGAATAAAAGGATGAAATTTGTTAACGAAGTTTATTCACTTTTTTGAATAGTGAATAACACGTTAAAGAAATTGTTTTAGATTTGGTGTTTTAAACAGAATTAAAACGATCTAACGATGTTTTAAAAGATGTTGAGATTCGAAACCATAGATTTCAACATTTATTGTTGAAATAGACGTTTTCGAGGAATAAAAGGAAATGGTGGACTATAACACTATTGTTACAGTAAATGATTTCCGAATGGAAATGTTTTTGTATAATATTGGGATTTATATATCTATTTTAATTCTGAATCCCTATACTAGTGATTTTGGGTTGTCGTAACGATGTTTTACGCAACATTCGTTTTGGCCCAAATAAATATGTTTAAGTAAATGATTTCCTTAAAGAATGAAATATATACTTAATTCGATTTAAGTATATTGAATATTTTCTAAGTGTTGAAAATAAAAAGATTTGTGAATTACTTATTTTTAATAAGTATGGAATTGTTTCCAATATGAAGTGAATAATTAGAATTTATCTTTTTGAAGATAAATTGAAAATGGATAATTGAAATCGTATATTCATGAATATTTTGAAATATAAATTCATTATGGAATTTATAAATGAAAAGAAGAATTTGTTTAAAAATAAATGTTGATTTATTTTTGAGGTATTGAAATTTAATATCTAGTGAAGATATTTTTGGAAAATAAATAATTTGGAAAGTTATTTGGAATCTGGTGATGTGTGCATATCCAGTGATAGTTCAATAACCGACTATCAATATTTCCTTTGAATGGGAAATTGATGTGATTTGTTTGAATTTGAATGCCACACTTATTTTTGAATAAGCGCTCACTATTCGGGTTAACCGGGAAAGGACCATGGGGTCGTATAACCAATTCCGAATATGTGATACGTCGTTATGAATTGCATTTGAAGATCGGTGTTGAAGACCGAGTATTTGTGAAAGCGATAGGATGACCTATCGATTGTCTCTGCACTGGGTAGCTCCTGGTATAGAGATCTCCTAAGTGATGGGAAATTCGATCGGGATTGTGAATACCCGTATTGCAAGGGCTTCGTAAGAAGTGCCTTCGGTTTTGTTCGAGCCCGGAACAGACTTGTATGGATTGTATGTCTGACATTACAAGTTGAGATATAAAGCCGATTTCTTTCAAATATATTTCTGTTGGTGGCGAAGAATTTATTCTTTTAGCTTAACACCCTTCTCTGAGACGTACGAGCTCAGAGGTTATGTAGTTGAATGTTATCAGCGATATATTCCCAATTTGGTAATGTGACATGCTGAGTGATGCTGAAATGATCATTGTGTTGATTATTTGTGATAGGATCGTTTATTTGATCGTCTATCCTTGTGATCATTGTGTTGATCATTTGTTGACCCAAAGCATGGCTTTTGTATAAAGTATGTTTTTGTGGACGTGAATTCGTCGAGCCTCACACACCGTGAATGGTCAAAACAGGAAAGAAGCAGCAAGGTTATGAGGGGTAGCACCCTTTAGGATATGCGCATTTCCTTCTGGAAAAGGGTGGTATCATGGTATGGAGCCCAGATACTTACTCATGTTGAAAACACTTTATGATTGTGTGAATTGATTACGAGCGCTCGTTTGATAAAGGTCCCAAAGGACCGGGGGATGGCATATTCGGTCAGTTGTTACTCTGTTAGGGGTAACCCGGCCTTGTGTTGGTAGAGATCCGGTTTGGTTCTCGGGGATGTCCATCCAGAGGCATTCTCATGTGGCAATGGGAAGTTCCTTGGCCTGACCATTTGTTGGAAATCCAATTCCCAATACGAAACTTGTACGGTATTAGTTGTAGAACCTGCTATTCACTTATGGTGGTCACCACTGTTTGGATAGTAGCTATAGTAGGCATACGATAATGGTCGTATGTTGGCTATGATTTATATCTTTACTTTCGAAAGAATTTACTACACTATGCACTAGTAATAATATCAAATGTTATTTTAATGCGTATCAAGCATCTTTGGCTATCATAAGGAGAAATCTCCTCCGATTCTGCGTTTGCATGTGTGTGTGTGCGGGAGGCCTTATGGTAGTCTCATTTTTAAAAGCATTGCGAATTGATTTAAAAATATTCCTCTATTTTGATTTTAAAGTAAATAAACTGTTTTGAGTTCTCACACCAGTCACATGACTGACTCGGAGTTTATTGTTTTCCTTCCTAAACTCTGGGTGCCCACCAATTTCCACACGGGCAGTTAAGAGTTAGGTTTATCAGGATATTCTGGATATTCTGGAGTTGCTGGAGGCAAGCTGGATGGCATGGCGTATTACTAGTTTATATAGTATTTCTTTTTCCGCTGCACTGTTTGTTGATGTTGTTGTACACTCTGATGATATGTTGTAATGTAATGTATAAAATGTAATAACTGATATAGTTCTTTGTTTAAAGATTATTCATTTATTATTATATGTTGTTCCGCTGCGAATTGTGAGATTCTGTTGTTGTTCCCTTTCTGTCCCGTTCTATTTTTAAAATTTTCTATCTTCTGTTTTTCTAATTCTCTGTTTTCAAAAAATTGTCTATCTTCTTTCCTCTCTATTTCCTATCTCTTCTCTTTTCTCTTTCTTTTCTTTTTAAAACCCATAACTATTCGGTTTTTCGGCAACGAAAATCCGGAATCGTTACATTTTTATTTTCCAAAATATCTTTACAAGATATAAATTATTTTTTTTCGGATCGAGCCGCGCAAAGGAGACTATGGCGAATTTTTCCGGAAATTTAAGGCGTTAGAAAAAAATTTGAGAAAATTGGAAAATTTTGAAAACTATAACTTTGATTTTGGAATTTAAAGTTAAACTATAGTAGTTGTTTTGAAAAGATAACTAAGTACGATTTGAAAACTTAGTAAAGATTTATAAGAAGTTTAATTATAAATTTTGGAAAGTTAATAGATTCTGTAATTTTCTTACTTGTAATTTCGGGGACGAAATTCTTTTAAGTGGGGAAGATTGTAACGACCCAGAATTTTTAGAAATTAAAATTTGAATATTTAATTAATTTTAAAATATTAATAAGTGAATTTATAAGTCAAATAAATTTTTATTTGAATTCTTGGATTTAATTGGATAATTAAATCGATAATTTAATACGTTAAATTATGGAAATAATTGAAAATATAGTTAAATATGATTGAAAATGATTTGTAAAATTTTATTTTATCATGTTGGAGTTAGAATGATATTTTAGAACTTTTAAAATCGAATTTAAAGTTAATTTGTGAAAATTGAATATTTTAATATTTAAATCGACTAGTGAAAATAGTCAATTTTTGAACAGTCTCAGAATTGAACGAAACCAGTTCCATTAGATCCGTAATAGTTAGTTATTACCGGATTTCAAATTTCGTGTCAATAGGAGCTATCGTTTGATCGTGGCAGCTCGAAACGCATCGAATTATTTTTAATTTAAATTTGGCGAGTCAAAATAGCCATTTTTCAAAAAGTCTCGGATTTCGACGAAACTAGTTTCATCGGATCCGTAATGTGATATTATTGTAAGGTTTCAAATTTCAAGTCAATTGGATTTACCGTTTGTCCGGTACAAATTAAAACGCCTATAAATCGATTTAAATCGGTTTAATTTAAATTGAGCGTTTGTAGCCATAACTCGCACATACTTCCGAATTAGCTTCCGAAACCTGTTCCATTGTGTCCGGAACGCGGGGTAAACCTTAGAAACGCTGGTTACGGCGTCTAAATCGGAGTTCGGAATTTCCGGGATGAATAGTGTCGCTCGTTCCTTATAAATAGACCCACCTCTTCATAAATTGATAAAAAAAAAAGATAAAAACCCTAATTTACAAAACCCTAGCCGCCTATGTTAAAACCAATGGCCAGAAATGAATTTCCTTTCCCCCTCAATCTCTCTCAATCTACAATGAATTAGCTAAGGTGTTTAACATGAAAGTTGTTGAGAATCTCGAGGGCTTCACATCCATACGGATTTGATGGAGTTTGGAGCGTCGAAGGGGGAGGAGCTTGGGGCCGTTCGTGGGCTGTTTAGGGCCGTGCGCGCGCGTCATAGGGTGGCCGAGCTTCATGGTGGAGGAGGTGGAGATAGCTCTCGTCAAGGGCTTCGTGTTGGTGGTAGTGTGATGAGGTATCGTCGAGTATTCGCGATGCAAATGCTAACCCTAGTTGATCTATATGGGTTCGGCCTCAATTCTAAAACCTGTAGCTTGTGCGTGATGTAGAAGATGATGAGGGACGGCCTGATGTAGCTTGCTTTGGATCCTATGGCTTAGATTGGTTTGGGTATAAAGATTTATAAAATTATGTTATAAATCTATGTATATAAATTCGAGTAAACTTGTAAAAATCATAACTTTTTCATACGAGGTCGAAAAAATGCAAACTCAGTTGCGTTGGAATCGTATGGACGAGCACTACGCGATGGAGTTGGTTTGGAGTCGTTTGGAGTTAGTGAGAATTTTGGGTAAAATTAAACGTCCGTTTAATTTTATTCGAAATAAATCGCTAAAACGGAAATTAAAACCAAGGTGAGAATTTCTCACTCAATCGAATTAGTTTCGATTTTATTTTAAATAGTTAGATTTAAAATATTTGAATGCATGTTTGAATGATGATTATTATCTATTGATTGTTAAAATAGACATTATACGCCGTTATTAAGCGGATGTTATTTAATAAAAACATATACCGCGAATATTTCATAAACAGCGAAATTGGTATTATATATAATATCAATATATATATATTGGCATATGTATATATTGCAGTTGTTGATTTCCCGCATTTATTTGTTTAGCGGATGAGACCCTATTACGCCGTTATTAAGCGGATAATATTAAATAAGAACATATACCGCGATAATTTCGTACTGGAGCGAAATTGGTATTGTGCTAATGTTTTTGGATGCAGGAAACAGGTTGGAGGGATCCAACTGGATTCCTCAACAGTTTTTATTTGATTTCAGATATTTTGATATTTGATGGATTATCATATTTGATATATGATGTCGTTGTAGTCGTGATTGACTATTTGGTGTGTAGCATCATTGGACCCAGATTTTGGGATTTTAAAATGATTTTTAAAGTGATTTTTGAAAATATACTATATTTTTAGAATTGATCCATTTTAAATAATTAAAAGCTATAATTTTTAAAGTTACAAAATTATGGTTTTTGTGTAATATAGTTAAAAGCTGATTTTTGAGAAATATGAACCAATGATTTTATAAAATAGTTTAAACTGGATTTTTGAGTTTATTATTAAAAGTTTGAATATAAGATTTATAAAATTTGATTATTTTATAAATCAGAATGGTGAAATTATAAAGGAATTTAAAGATGTTTTTAAAGAATAATATAATTTGATTTATATTAAGAGATTTATAAATGGATATTTATAAATTGAAATATGGACGTTATAAAACGAGTTTTTATAAGTGTTTTGAATGAAGTGAAAATGAAATTCATAAATGAATGAAATTTATAGAATTATAAACTGTGAAGTTATAAAAGAAATTTATAAATAGTAAGATTTATAAATTTGGTGAAATTATTTGAAGAATAGATTGGTTAAATAAATGGATCTTATAAGTTATAAGATTTATAAATTGGAAAGTCTCTAAAGGAACGATTTTGTAAAATAATCGTTTTATAAGTAATTAACTTATAATATGAACGTTTAGTTTATAACTTAGTTATAAACTGGAATAGGTTAATAAAGGAATTTATAAAAAGGAAGTTTTTATAAATAATTAGAAATGGAATTTATAAACGTTGTTTTATAAATTTGCAAATGATTTATTTTGACGAGAAAATTTGTTGAAACCTATAGATGGAGTTATATTCACATTTTTGAATAGTGAATAATCCTTTGAATTAAAATGAATAAAAGGATGAAATTTGTTAACGAAGTTTATTCACGTTTTGAATAGTGAATAACACGTTAAAGAAATTGTTTTAGATTTGGTGTTTTAAACAGAATTAAAACGATCTAACGATGTTTTAAAAGATGTTGAGATTCGAAACCATAGATTTCAACATTTATTGTTGAAATAGACGTTTTCGAGGAATAAAAGGAAATGGTGGACTATAACACTATTGTTATAGTAAATGATTTCCGAATGGAAATGTTTTTGTATAGTATTGGGATTTATATATCTATTTTAATTCCGAATCCCTATACTAGTGATTTTGGGTTGTCGTAACGATGTTTTACGCAACATTCGTTTTGGCCCAAATAAATATGTTTAAGTAAATGATTTCCTTAAAGAATGAAATATATACTTAATTCGATTTAAGTATATTGAATATTTTCTAAGTGTTGAAAATAAAAAGATTTGTGAATTACTTATTTTTAATAAGTATGGAATTGTTTCCAATATGAAGTGAATTATTAGAATTTATCTTTTTGAAGATAAATTGAAAATGGATAATTGAAATCGTATATTCATGAATATTTTGAAATATAAATTCATTATGGAATTTATAAATGAAAAGAAGAATTTGTTTAAAAATAAATGTTGATTTATTTTTGAGGTATTGAAATTTAATATCTAGTGAAGATATTTTTGGAAAATAAATAATTTGGAAAGTTATTTGGAATCTGGTGATGTGTGCATATCCAGTGATAGTTCAATAACCGACTATCAATATTTCCTTTGAATGGGAAATTGATGTGATTTGTTTGAATTTGAATGCCACGCTTATTTTTGAATAAGCGCTCACTATTCGGGTTAACCGGGAAAGGACCATGGGGTCGTATAACCCATTCCGAATATGTGATATGTCGTTATGAATTGCATTTGAAGATCGGTGTTGAAGACCGAGTATTTGTGAAAGCGATAGGATGACCTATCGATTGTCTCTGCACTGGGTAGCTCCTGGTATAGAGATCTCCTAAGTGATGGGAAATTCGATCGGGATTGTGAATACCCGTATTGCAAGGGCTTCGTAAGAAGTGCCTTCGGTTTTGTTCAAGCCCGGAACAGACTTGTATGGATTGTATGTCTGACATTACAAGTTGAGATATAAAGCCGATTTCTTTCAAATATATTTCTGTTGGTGGCGAAGAATTTATTCTTTTAGCTTAACACCCTTCTCTGAGACGTACGAGCTCAGAGGTTATGTAGTTGAATGTTATCAGCGATATATTCCCAATTTGGTAATGTGACATGCTGAGTGATGCTGAAATGATCATTGTGTTGATTATTTGTGATAGGATCGTTTATTTGATCGTCTATCCTTGTGATCATTGTGTTGATCATTTGTTGACCTAAAGCATGGCTTTTGTATAAAGTATGTTTTTGTGGACGTGAATTCGTCGAGCCTCACACACCGTGAATGGTCAAAACAGGAAAGAAGCAGCAAGGTTATGAGGGGTAGCACCCTTTAGGATATGTGCATTTCCTTCTGGAAAAGGGTGGTATCATGGTATGGAGCCCAGATACTTACTCATGTTGAAAACACTTTATGATTGTGTGAATTGATTACGAGCGCTCGTTTGATAAAGGTCCCAAAGGACCGGGGGATGGCATATTCGGTCAGTTGTTACTCAGTTAGGGGTAACCCGGCCTTGTGTTGGTAGAGATCCGGTTTGGTTCTCGGGGATGTCCATCCAGAGGCATTCTCATGTGGCAATGGGAAGTTCCTTGGCCTGACCATTTGTTGGAAATCCAATTCCCAATACGAAACTTGTACGGTATTAGTTGTAGAACCTGCTATTCACTTATGGTGGTCACCACTGTTTGGATAGTAGCTATAGTAGGCATACGATAATGGTCGTATGTTGGCTATGATTTATATCTTTACTTTCGAAAGAATTTACTACACTATGTACTAGTAATAATATCAAATGTTATTTTAAATGCGTATCAAGCATCTTTGGCTATCATAAGGAGAAATCTCCTCCGATTCTGCGTTTGCATGTGTGTGTGTGTGGGAGGCCTTATGGTAGTCTCATTTTTAAAAGCATTGCGAATTGATTTAAAAATATTCCTCTATTTTGATTTTAAAGTAAATAAACTGTTTTGAGTTCTCACACCAGTCACATGACTGACTCGGAGTTTATTGTTTTCCTTCCTAAACTCTGGGTGCCCACCAATTTCCACACGGGCAGTTAAGAGTTAGGTTTATCAGGATATTCTGGATATTCTGGAGTTGCTGGAGGCAAGCTGGATGGCATGGCGTATTACTAGTTTATATAGTATTTCTTTTTCCGCTGCACTGTTTGTTGATGTTGTTGTACACTCTGATGATATGTTGTAATGTAATGTATAAAATGTAATAACTGATATAGTTCTTTGTTTAAAGATTATTCATTTATTATTATATGTTGTTCCGCTGCGAATTGTGAGATTCTGTTGTTGTTCCCTTTCTGTCCCGTTCTATTTTTAAAATTTTCTATCTTCTGTTTTTCTAATTCTCTGTTTTCAAAAAATTGTCTATCTTCTTTCCTCTCTATTTCCTATCTCTTCTCTCTTCTCTTTCTTTTCTTTTTAAAACCCATAACTATTCGGTTTTTCGGCAACGAAAATCCGGAATCGTTACACTCGCAAAGGTCTTCCAAGCAGTGGTTCCCGATCGAGTTAAAGTGTGATGTAGGCGGCGCGGTTTCGAGCCCTAGCGAACGAAGATGGGTTCGTTCGTTGATTAGCTGGAACGCGTGATAGAGGAGAAGTCGGCCGCGTTTTTCTTTGGTAAATAAAAAAGAAAAAGAAATAAAGAGAAAATTGTTTATAAATTTTATTTAAAAACTTTAAGAATTGATATCTCACTCGCACGTTATCAGATTTCGAAGATTTTGGTAGCTCTGGAATCGCAGCGACGTAGTCTACGCTGCAGCGCAAGTTTGGAGACGATCATAGCAAGTGGAAAATTTAGGTTAAATCGGATGCGGTTCAGTTTAATTTAAATTTCAAACGCTCGCCGAAAACTCAAGCTGAGTTATTCTCACTCACATCTGGATGCTAGCCAATTTAAATAGTTAATATTTAAATATCTGTGTGATTGGTTGAATATAATTATTGCTATCAGTCTGGATTGATATTTATATATGTGTGATGTGCTAATATTTGTGGATGTAGGGAAAATAGGTTGGAGGATCCAACTGGATTCCTCACGATGCAGTAATTATTTTTATAATTGATGATGCAATCTGTTTATATGTTGTGATTGATAAATCTGAAAATTAGATGTTTAGTGATATTGTTGGGTAAATTATAAATCCAGAATTGAATTACAAATGGATTAAATTGGGTTTTTACGAAATAACACGAATTGTTAAATAAAGATTTTTAAAGGAATAAAATTTGAAATCCGGCTTCGATGAAGAATGAAAATTGGTAAATTTAAAATTTAAATGAAATGGAAAAATTTATCAATCTATAAGTGTGGAAATAAGGTTTTTTGGTGAGGAATTTATAAGAAGTATAGATTGTTAAAATATCGATGAGTTATTGTTGAAAATGAATGGTGTTTTTTCGGGAAATTAAAATATGTTGCAACGAAGTTTCCAAATATAAAATTTACAGTTTTAAATGTAAATAAAATATTTTGAAATGCAGTTTTCTCCATTGAGATTTTTTTAAGCAATTCATAAGTATTATTTTCCTTTAATAAATTCTCAAAAGTTTATTTAAAATGTTATAAACCTATACTTTGAAATGAATTTCCAGAAATGGGAAAAAGGTGTTTAAACTTCAAAGGGAGTTTATTTTTAAGCTTGGGAATAAATTTACAATAAGTAAGGTAAATTTGAGGGAATAGATCGGGCGGGATCTATATGAAGGATTCTTTGGGATGTTTGAATGGGAGTGTGTTCCCTGGAAAATCAAGTTAGAGTTTTGATAGATTTTATTTAACTAAAAGGTTAAAGCTTAAATTTGTTTAAAGAGTATTTTAAGAAATTATTATTTGAAAGAAGAAATTAATAAATTTGTTTTAAAATTATTTGTTTAAGTCAATTGTAAAAGCTAGTATTATCTCTTTCAACCTTACTTCTTAATTTAGTTAACTAAACCCCTATTTAAAATCAAAGTTTATATCTTAGTAAATAGTTTTACTTTAAATATTTTTAAATTATATTTTCAAGTAAATAATTAGTAGTAACTTGCATATTTTAAAGTATAGTTCAGAAGAAAGTGTTTTAATTGTTTTAAATCTAAATTGTTTTGAACTTGGTTATTTCCAATGGGAATAAAGGGCAAAGAATTTACCTTATAAAGGAAGAACTTTGGGAAATTTGTTTTCAAATGAGTTTTTGAAAATTTGGAAATATATCTTTTAAAGATATTTGAGGAAAATAAATAATGTGGAAATTATTTATTGTGTGATGGATGTTTGTGAATGTTAATTGATAGTTAAATCACCGACTATCAATATTGGACAAATGCGTTGATCGTTTCGAAGAGACCGGGATCGAGATTTATTTCTCGAAAACAACTTCGATCTGGTTTGTACGTTTCGTAAAACGTGTTCAGAGTCGAAGATGGTGCAGTGAAGTGCAAGGGCTAGTCGCTACTAATCCTGAGGATATTTCCAAAATGGATGTAGTAGAAGTAGTGCCTTCAGTTCCATTCGAACCCAGGACGGACTTGTATGGACGAATGCTTTCGAAACATCGTCAGGTGAACGATGGACATTCTAAGGGAAACGTTTGAAAAAGGTAACGCTTAGCCTCAAGCCTCATCAACCGGGAATGACTGAAAATCAGGGGATATGCAGCAAGGCTTCGTGGGTAGTCCCCACTTGAGAGTAAGGTCATCCCTATCTAAATATCCCTTTTTATTTCGGCTTAGTGGACGGTTGCTGATCCCAACCGCGGGGTGATCTTATTCGAAACTATCCAGTAAGGGATGGGTCCAGCCTTGTGTTGTAGGGGATCGGGCATGGTCCTCGGTACGGCAATCTAGGCCCCATACTGTAACAGGTGGTACCCCAGTGCCTAGTCATTGTTGGAAATCCATTCTCCCTACGAGCCTTGTACGAGTTTTGTTTGTATTACCCACTCTGTGGCTAGTAGCTGGCATTTAATAGATGTAACAATTTCAGCTATTTTATAAGTATTTGTATATAGACACTATTATAATATCAGAGGATTTCTATAAAAAGTGTTTTAGCTATCGTAAGGTAAAAACCTGACATGTTTATTTGTGGCATGGTCTTACGAGATGCTTTTGTTTTCAAAAGGATTTTTGAAACTTTAATAATCAATTTGGGTGCATTATTATCAGCTGGTATTCCAGACTGACTCGAGTGTTATTTCATTATAATGCTCGGGTCAGATCGAGTATTATATGTTCAGGATAGGATGCTTTGGAGTAGCAGAGGAGCTGGAGTCCGAAACGTATTATTCGTATTTGTATATTCATCCGCTGCTATGATTGTATGATTGTCTAACTGGTAAATGTTGTTTGTATGAGATACTCTGATGATATGATGTATAAAACAAATATAGTTTCATTTGGTGTAAAGATCTATTATTTACTATTATATTTTATTCCGCTGCGACTGTGAGATTCTGATATTGTTTAGTTTCTTCTTCTTCTACCTCTTCTTCTTTAACCCTAATAGTTCGTATTTCTGTTCCACTTGAGTTAATTGATGTAGAATAGTGTTGACTCAAGGGGTACAGATTTATGGGCTGTCACATATCCTCAAAAAATAAAGGAATTTTTTATTTATACTCACATATTCTAGCTTTGATTGAGATTTTAAGATAAGAAATTTCAATTTTTGTTATTGTTGCATGTTCGATTGAAAATCGCTGTCAGTAAATTATGTATATCTCTTTCATTTTACATCAGAATTCGAATTTTTTTAAAGTTCTGGAAATCTTGAAAAGAATGTGACAACTTTCCTGTTGATCACTTTCGAAAATTTTGAGCATTTGGGTCGAAAAACCCGATACAAACTCGCTGCTCTGTCACTGTAAATTTGTGATTTTCTGTGCTAAGCGTTGTTGGTAATTTAAGCATATCTTTATCTTTGATGTCCGAATTTGACGATCTTGATGTTCCAGAAAGTTTAGATTATATGCTACGATTTTCTTATTTTGTGTTTTGCCAAATTTTGACGTTTACATGGTCAAAAATTCATTTAGGCTGAGTCGCAAAAGAGTGCTTTGTATACAGTGTTTCTTCATCTAAAGCATGAAGAGATGATTTTACTATAGTATATTCAGCCCTTTAATGCTTTTTCGAAGTATGTAATGGAATATAGTAATACATCGATGAAGAAGAATAAGAAATTTAGTGAAGGTTTGAGGAAGGGACTGAACTGTAAGGTATGGTGCACTTGTTGTCTCCTTATAAGATGTTTATTGAGAGTGGCAAGGAGGTATAATTTCTTGTATCAGGAGAAAATGAAAGTCGATGTTAGTCTTAAGGGTGGACAAAAGAAGAGGTTCGACCCATATCACAAGGGGAATAAGAACCAGAAAGGAGGAAAACCTCATGAGAAGTTCAAAAGTCTAATGTAGCGAATATTACTTGTTTCAACTGTAGGTAGAAGGGTCGCTACTCTACCAAGTATCCCAGTTGGAGATTAGGGACATGCCCAAGTGCTTTAATTGTAGTAGGCCTAGCCATAAGAAGAGATAATGTTCTATACCGAAGCAAGCGAAGGATTATGCTTTGCAGAGACCTTCAGTTGGACCAATGCCAAAGAAATGGGAAAATGATGTTGTACTTGGAGGTATTATTTCAATATCTTGCATTTTAGTTAGGGTTCTATTTGACACTTGTACTACACTCTCTTTCTTTTTAAAAATTTAGCTGACAGGTTAAAATTAAATAAAAGTTAAACACTACATATTTGATTACTTCATTACGTGTGGTTAATCCATAGATTGGTATGTTACTCGCACCTTAAGGTGCTCTGATATTAAGTTTGCTTCGTTGGACATTTGTTTGTTTGCGACAATATATGTTTGACTACGAAGGATACGAAGTAATTTTGGATATGGATTGTTTAATGTAACGACACTATGATCTGTCGTTCCGATAGAGTTATCATTTTATGAAATCCAAGGACAGAAGAAATGATCTTGATTGCATTGGACGTAATAAAGGAGAATTCAATATTTATGTTGTGTGTAATGGAGAATCGGGAGGATGAGATTAGTAAAGTGCTAGTAGTTTGGGAATTTGAAGACATTTTCGAGCGGTGAAGGGATTATTGCCTAAAAAAGCATTCAAATTTGGTATACATTTGATATCAAGGTAAAAACCTATTAGTAGATCACCTAGCAGTATGCCACTCAAGGGTTAGAAGAACCGGAGAAGCGGTTAATATCACTTGGGCATAAAAGTTTCACTAAGGCTGAATAGTTCACCATGGGGAACATCCTAGTATTCATAAAGAAGTCAGATGGAGACGGATTATTCTTACAGCTAGATTTGACGATGCTATTTCATAAACTATGGGTAGTTGAGGAAATTGTTACACTGATCACGTTTAGAATAAGACACGATCCATATAATTGTTTAGTTATGCTCTTTGGACTGATCAGTGTTACTGCTTTCTTTGTAGACTTATATGCCGAATCTTTCACGATCAATTGAATAGATTTATGTTGGTCTTCATTGATGACATTTTGGTATAATTCTAAGAATGAAAGATACCATAAGTCCATTTTAGATAGTTGTTGGAGATCTTGAGACAACACAAGTTGAATGTTAAGTTTTTGAAATGATATTTTTGTAAATGTGAAGTTAAATTTCTTGGTTATGTTGTTTCATAGAATGGATGAGCAATTGATCCAAGATGGAAACCATTAATTATTGGAAGAAACCGAAGACGGTTACTAAAATGAGATTTTTCTTGAGATTGGATGGCTATACCGTAGTTACATTAAGAACTTTTCCTAGGTAGCAACACCCTTAATTAAATTGACTAGAAAGAACGTGAAACTCGTATGGACTGTTCAGGAGTTGAAAAAGTCATCGACAAGTGCATATATCTTTATCGTATTTAAAGGGAGTCAGGATTTTGTATTTCATACTAATACTTATGGATCGGATTGGGAGCGATACTGATGTAGAAGAAAAGAGTGATAATTTATACATCTTGGTAGTTGAGTTGCACAAATTTTGATATCCGACTCATGATTTGGAGTTTTTAGTAGCGATCTTCGCTTTAAAGATATGAAGGCATTATCTTTTTGGAGTATGGTCCAAGTATTATACGGATCATAAGTCTCTTAAGTAATTATTCTCGCAGAAGAAGATAAATATAAGGCAATAAAGATGGTTAGAATTTTTGATAGCATATGATTTTGTGATAGTATACACCGGGAAAAGGGAACAACGTTGTAGATGCTTTACATAGAAAGCAGTATAATGGATTGTTAGCCATGCTTGAGAAATGGAAGACGTTAGAGAAATTTGCATCTCATGGAGTGCAGTATAGGGCGAATGCAGGATCAAGTCAAGATCATAGAGCATTAATAAGTTTGAAAGTTCGTCTATTGCTTATGGAAAGAATTGTTGCAAGGTAAAATGAGGTACCATTTTTAGCTAAAAAATTAGATGATTAGAGATAGGCGTGGATGTAGAGGCTCTAAAGAGATACAACGTAGACTCTAAAGGACAGCTTAGGAAGAAATGAAGACCGTGTTGCAAATGTGAGAGATCTTTAGAAGAAAGTCTTAAAAGAAAGTCATCGACTAAAGTTTATGATTCATCCTGGAGAGATAAAGATGTACCATGACATGAAGCATGTTTTCTTTTGGTAATGGATAAAGAGAGATGTAAGAGGATGATCACATGTCAACAAGTGAAAACTGCGCATCAGAAGCCGAGCAGTTTACTTCATCCTTTGGAAGTATCAATTTTGAAGTGAGATTCGATATCGATGGATCTTATAAATGGATCATTAAGGCATAGAGTTTGGAATGATAACATGTGGGTAATAATCGATAGATTTACTATGAGCGTCCATTTTATCCTAGTGAATTCGACAAAGACTTCCGCTAGTTTGGCAAAGTTATACATAAAGAGTATTGTAAGATTGCAGAGGATTTCTAACGGTATTGTTAGTGATAGAGAATCAGTGTTCACCAATGAGTTGTAAAAAAGTTTGCTGAGTGCATTGAGTATATAATTGAACTTAAGTAAGACTACCACTGTTGCTCAATTTCTCACGAGTAATTAGCAGGCTGATTTAAAGCCTGGCCCAGTCAAAGCCAGACCAACTCCTTTACAACCGGCCCGCATAAGCATCTCCAAATTCATGATGGCTTTGGATCGTCTCTTCTATTCAATAAGGAAGTAAGACGAGGTCCACCACCTCGTCCCTATGTGACTATCGCATTTAAGCAAGGTTTAGGACTGGCCCCACCTGGTCTAACCTGATCCGTCACAATGACGATCGATCTTCCTATGTTTATCTAATTCCATCACTACTCTAAGTTAGCATGTTCGCCTGGCATCACTCAGTCGACGGCGTACACCTCTCCACGCCTGCCTCAGCATGTAGCATATGAAGCAAGATAGGTTCGAGCATGGCCCATCATTAGCCTGGCGATGCAGCAGCCCCGATCGATCTCAGGCAGCCCTTCTGACTGCCTTGCACTCGGTTGTGCACCATCTTCCCATTATGGTTCTTATCAAGATCCCTATTTTCTTTCGTATCATCAACTAACGGTCAATTGGTTCAACAATACTTGTTATGTGAGCATTCAAGTAAATAAAAAGTTGCCTATCCACCTATCCAAATCACTATAGCTGAGCAGCTGAACTGATGTGGCTTACCACCAACATTAAATGCGCATTTAATGCGAAGTTAGCACACAAAATGCGAAGCCCATGTTTGATGCAAAGAAGCAGTGAGTATATTTTCATCCTACCGCACATCTCCTTACACCTTTACAGTTGTCGTCCATCTACCATTGCAATCGTATCAGCAGTCAAATATTTTTCCCGTTAGTTCAACAGCTCAATCTCAATCATCCATAATCCACTTCACTTACTGTAAATATCTCCTATATTACAACTTCAAAGAGGTTGGTACATACAAAGATTTTTAATAATATACACAATTCAAAGTTCTTGATACCACAAGTCCTTAAGATTACGTAGTTTTATTAATCTTAAGTGCTTCCTGCTTTCTTATTATTCTTTTGTAAATCTTTGTAGTTTTAAAAGAAATATATAGTAAGGGAATTTCACAGTGGACGTAGGCAGCTTTGCTGAATCACTATATCTTGTGTTATTTACCTTTCAACAATGTATTTAACTCCTCATTTTTCACTTCAAGCAACCTTTATCTATTAGTTTAATTTCTTAGTTTGCAAAATCTTTAGTCAAGAAGCTAGAAGGAGGACCAACGACATGATGAGGATGGAAGATGCAGTTCTTTCAAACAACAACAATGAGGTAATGCGTCCTGCCCAAGCCAATCCACGCAACACCAATAATCGTCAAAACAACAATCATCAAACTGATGCCAGAAGGAATTCAAAGGCCGGTCCTTGGTACAATAATTACTCTCATTTTAACTCTATATCACTAATAGGGACCGAGTGTGGTTGGCTACCACCAAATGGAAAGCGGGAGGAACCTCGCTGCATGTAAAGTCCCGCAAATCCATACCCCTCGAATAGACACTAATCTCCAGTGATTTACTCAAGATGAACGAAAATACGAACCCTTAGGGTTTTAAGAAAGAAGAAAAAGAGAGAAGAAGAAGGTAGAAGGAGAGAAAAGAAAATAGAAAATAGAACGGAACTGAAAACAACAGAACAATATCAGAATCTCACAATTCGCAGCGGAACAACATATAATAGATAAATGAATAATCTTTAAACAAATAACTATATCAGTTATTACATTACATTTCATTACATCATATCATCAGAGTGTACAACATCAAACAATGCAGCGGAAAAAGAACTACTATATAAACTAGTAATACGCCATGCCATCCAGCTTGCCTCCAGCATTCCTGAATTCCAGAATATCCTGATAAACCTTAACTCTTGACTGCCCGTGTGGAAATTGGTGGGCACCCAGAGTTTAGGAAGGAAAACAATAAACTCCGAGTCAGTCATGTGACTGGTGTGAGAACTCAAAACAGTTTATTTTTCTTTAAAATCAAAATAGAGGAATATTTTTAAAATCAATTCGCAATGCTTTTTAAAAATGAGACTACCATAAGACCTCCCGCCACACACACAATGCAAACGCAGATTTGGAGGAGATTTCTTCTTATGTTAGTCAAAGATGCTTGATACGCATTAAAAAGAAACATTTGATATTATTATTAGTGCATAGTGTAGAAAACATTTCAAAAGTAGAATATAAATCTTAGCCAGCATAGGTACCATTAATATGCCTACTATAGCTACTTCTTGAGGAAGCAGGCTCTACAACTAAAACCGTACAAGTTTCGTATTGTTTCTTTGGATTTCCAACGAATGATCAGGCCAAGGAACTTCCCATTGCCACATGAGAACGCCTCTGGATGGACGTCCCCGAGAACCAAACCGGATCTCTACCAACACAAGGCCGGGTTACCCCTAACTGAGTAACAACTGACCGAATATGCCATCCCCCGGTCCTTTGGGACCTTTCACCGAGCGCTCGTAATCAATTCACACAATCATAAAGTGTTTTCAACATGAGTAAGTATCTGGGCTCCATACCATGATACCACCCTTTTCTAGAAGGAAATGCACATACCCTAAAGGGCGCTACCCCTCATAACCTTGCCGCATCTTTCCTGTTTTGACCATTCCGGGGTGTGAGGCTCGACGAAGTTTCGTCCACAAAAACACACTTTATACAAAAGCCGTGCTTTGGGTCAACAAATGATCATAGAAATGATCACCAAGATAGACGATCAAACAAATGATCCTATCACAAATAATCAACACAATGATCATTTCACAGCAACACTCAGTATGTCACATTACCAAATTGGGAATATATTGCTAATAACCTTCAACTATATAACCTCTGAGCTCGTACGTCTCAGAGAAGGGTGTTAAGCTAAGAGAATAAATTCTCCGCCTCCAACAGAAATATATTTGAAAGAAATCGGCTTTATATCTTAATTTGTAATGTCAGGCATACTATCCATACAAGTCTGTTCCGGGCTCGAACAGAACCGAAGGCACTTACAAAGAAGTCCTTGCAATCCGGATAATCTCTAATCACGTCCGAATTTCCCATCACATATGGAGATCTCTATACCGGGGATCAGCCAGTGCAGAGACAATCAACAAGAAACCCTTACGTTTTTGAAAATATCCGGTCTTCAACAACGATCTTCGAATGCAATTCATAACGACGTATCACATATTCGGAATGGGTTATACGACCCCAAGGTCCTTTCCCGGTTAACCCGAATAGTGAGCGCTTATTTTAAAAAAAAAGTGTGGCATTCAAATTCAAGCAAATCACAACACATACCTATTTAAAGGTAAATATTGATAGTTGGTTATTGAACTATCAATAGATATGCACAACATCACCAGATTCCAAATAATTTTTCAAATTATTTATTTCCCAAAAATATCTTTACAAGATATATATATTTTCCATTCTTCAAAAATAAATCAATATTTATTTTTAAACTCATTTTCCAAATTCCATTTATAAATTCCATATTGAATTTATATTTCCAAAAATATTCATGAATATACGTTTTCCATTCGATTTCTAATATTCATTCTCAATTTATCTTCAAAAGGATAAATTCAAAATATTCACTTAATATTGGAAAATCATTTCCATACTTATTTATTTATAAGTAATTCACAAGTCTTTTTATTTTCTATACTTGGAAAATATTCAATATACTCTAATCGAAATTAAGTATATATTTCATTCTTTAAGGAAATCATTCTCTTAAACATATTTATTTGGGCCAAAATGAATGTTGTGTAAAACACCGTTATGACAACCCAAAATCACTAGTATAGGGATTCGAAATTAAAATAGATATATAATCCCAATACTATACAAAACATTTCCTTTCGGAAATCATCTATTATAACAACAGTATTATAATCTACCATTTCCTTCTATTTCTCGAAAATGTCTATTTCAACAATGAATGTTGAAATCTATGGTTTCGATGGTTAATACATTTTAAAACATCTTTAGATCGTTTTAATTCTATTTAAAACATCACATCCAAAACATTTCTTTAACATATTATTCACTATTCAAAAACGTGAATATACTTGTTAACAAATTTCATCATTTCTATTCCTTTTATTTTAAAGATTATTCACTGTCTAAAACATGAATATAACTCCATTAACAAGTTACAACAATTTTACTTATCAAAATAAGTCGTTGCGGATTTAAAAAAATGTTTATAAATTCCATTTCTATTTATTTTATAACTACTTCCTTTTATAAATTTCCTTTATTAACCTATTCGATTTATAATTCAATTATATACCGAAAGTCCATATTATAAGTTAAATGCTTATAATTTATTTGTTTACAAAACATTCTTTTAAACTTCATAATCATAAATCTTATAACTTATAAGATTCATTTATTTATCCAAATCTATTCTCTAAATAACTTTATAAATTTTATAAACCTATTGTTTATAAAATTCCATTTATAACTTCACAGTTAAAATCCTATAAATTTCATTTCTTTATGAAATGCATTCACAATTCATTCTATCACTTATAAAAGCTCGTTTTACAATTCCAATATTTTTAATTTATAAATATCAATTTATAAATCTTTTATATGGATCAATTTATATTATTCTTTTAAACGTCTTTAAATTCCTTTATAATTCATCATTTGGTTTTATAAAATAATCAAATTCCATAAATCCTATTTTTAAACTTTTCACAATAAATCCAAAAATCCCAGTTTAAACTATTTTATATAATTATTAATCCTATATTTTCAAAAAAACAACTTTTAACTGTATTTCTCAAAAATCATAATTTTTATAATACTAAAATTATAACGTTTACTTATTTAAGATGAATCAATTCCAAAAATATTTTATAAACGTATACTTTCAAAAATCACTTTAGAAATCCCATAAAAATCAAAATCGTTATTTTTAAACTTCAAAATTGGATCCGATGATGCAACACATCAAATAGTCAATCACGACTTTCCAATATCATATATCGATATTGTAATCAATCAAACATCACAATATCTAAAATCAAATAAATATTTGTGAGGAATCCAGTTGGATCCCTCCAACCTGTTTCCCTGCATCCACAGACATTAGCACAATACCAATTCCGTTTCAAGACGGAATATCGCGGTATATGGGATTTTATAAATATTATCCGCTTACTAACGGCGCAATACGGTCTCATCCTCTATACAATGCGGGAAATCAATCAACCGCAATATATACATATGCCAATATATATATTGCTATATATATATAATATAATACCAATTCCACTTCGAGGTGGAATATCGCGGTATATGTGTGTAAAAGTAACCTCCGCTTACTAACGGCGTATAGGGTCTATTCACATCCAATATATATATATATATAACAATCATCATTCAAGCATTCAATCAACACAACTAACAATTTTAAATCTAACTATTTAAAATTTAAATAAATCCTTTTGAGTGAGAAGTTCTCACCTTTGCTTTTACTAGCAATCATTTCCCATCTTGACTCGATTTCCTTGATTTATACCTTGTATAAATATTTACACAATTTATTAATATTCGAACAGATCGAATAATAAATTTTCATTTGATAATTTTGATTCATCGGTGATTTCATTTTAATAGTTAAATTAACTGATGGTTTTATTTAAACCAGTTTCTTCTTTAATAAATTTATTTAAACTAATTATTTTACTTTAAACTAATATCTTTAAATCAATTTCTTTTAAATAAATTATAAAAAATTAAGTTTCAATCTAAATTTCCTTTAAAAATTTATTTCTACTAATTCTTTTACTTTAAATTAATATCTTTAAAACGATTTCTTTTAATAAATTTGTTTAACTCAAAATTTAAATTTAAAACTAAATTCCCTTTTCAATAAATTTTCTTTAGTAACCAAAAGAATTAACTAAGTTAATTAAACACCTTAATAAATTATTCTTAACCCATTTTTTCCATAAATGAATAATATTTCTTTTGATAAATCATTTTATTTAATAAATTAAATCTCTAACAAATTTTCTTTTACAAAATATTTTCCATTTGAAACTAAAAATTTTTATTCAACTAATAATTTAGTTTTAAACAAAAATTAAATTTTAACAAATTTTCTTTACTGTAAAAATATTCACTGCACATATTCATATGTACATATATATATTTAAAATGGAAATCTAAATTTATATAAACTGCTCGGCTCTTAAAATCACTATTGTTTTTTCTTCAAAGTTTTATACTTATATTAAACAGTACTTCATTTTTTTTTATTTTTAAAACCTTACTTTAAATAATTTAAATACTGATTACACATTTATTTTTCATTAAATTCGAAATAAAATCAATAGCATTACCTAATTGCCCTGCCGTCGCCGCTCGATCTTCGCTGCCTCATTCGAATCCCCCAATCACTCGCGCACGCCGCCGTGCCCTAATCACTCGTGACTCTCCCCTTCACCTCGACCTGCCCCCCATCGCGCGCGCGCACGCGCCAGTGTCGCCGTTGCACTAATCACGCGCGCGCAACCTCAACTTGCGTCGCCGCCTCGAGCTTGATCGAAGCCCTAACCCAACGCCTTGAATCGCCACCTGCTGTCGATCGCGCGCCATCACCTCTGCGCCTCCCCACGAGCTCGAACTGCAACGCGACCCCCCTTCCCATTCGCGCGACCTCAAATGTTGATCGCAACTATGATTTAGGGCTTCGGCCATTCGTGTTTTTTTTTCTTTCTGAAGAGAAGAGGGCTTCGGCTAGGGATTTGAAGACAACGGCCATTGATTGAAATTGCTGTTTAAATTTTTTTTTGTTTTCTTTTTCTCGTTTGAATTAACTGATAAGGGAGAGGGTATTTGAAATCGAATGAGTATGGTTTACACGATTTCATCAGTGATTTTAGGCGTGATTTTCTGCGTCTTTTAAGGGAGAACGTGTTGTGTTTGACTAAGTTTTAAATTTAAATTCAAATTGAATCCGATTCAATTGCAACGCATTTACTCACCGTGTGCTCACATATCAACTCAGAAAAATACGAAATTTGAAATCCGGCAATAATTCAATATTACGGACCCAATGGAACTGGTTTCGTCGAATTCCGAGACTGTGCCTCGGACGGCTATTTTTAAATATCGATTCAAACGATATATTTTCAAAACTGAACAAATCACTTTCAAATTCAATTCTGAAGCTTCTAAAATCTTCAATATTATCAATATGAATTTTACAAGCCTTTGAAATATTTTTAATCGGCTTAAAATTGAAGATTCAAATTATTATTCAACTTTCAATGGATTAAATTCTAAAATTTAATTGCCAATTCCAAAGTTATATTGAAAATTCAATCCAAACCATCATTCAAATATTTAAATTTAATTAAATATTTTCAAATTAAATTGTTCAAAATTCTGGGTCGTTACACTGCAACAACAAATACTACGAGTTCCATCAAATCAATGGTCATTCTACAGTAGATTGTACCGTACTCAGGGATGAAGTCAAAAGACTCATCCAGAAAAGAATACTCCTGGAATTTGTTCGACATTAGGTTGAGCAAAGAGCAAACCGTAAAGAACGGGAAAATTGGCCCCCTCGACTTAAAAGTGCCAATGTCCAAATCACAGAGGTCCTGGCCATATGCGGTAGTCTGCATGTGGTCGGCAGCAACCGAGGGTCCCACTCCTGGTATAAAACAGAAGTGGGTACTACCAGGCAAGTTTATTCATTAGAATCTCCAGCATCCAAGGCGCCTCGACTGGGATCTCAACGACTAATCAACTTCATTATCGAAGATAAGGAAGCAATTTCTTACCCTCATTACAACCCCATAGTCGCAACTCTTGCTTTAGCCAACTCCAATGTGCATAGGGCCTTCGTAGATGGGGCCAACTCGGTAAACATCATGTTAAAGAATTTCTTTGGAGCTCTTTGGCTCCATGTCTCTGGCCTTACCCTATGCGTCATGCCAATTTATGCCTTTGGAAGTGTAGGCATTGTTCTGATAAGCACAACCTCGCTTGTATCAATTTTCAGTCAAGATCCCCTCACTATAAAGATCTAGGTAAACTTTATAGTAGATCGTCCATCTATGTATAACCTGTTAATAAGACGAATAACGCTTCTTGAGCTGGAAGTCATCATCTGCAACAACCGCCTTATCATAAAGTTCTCCATCCAAGATCGGGTTGGAGAAATCAAGGGCAAGCAGCGTAAGGCAGGGGAATATTATGGACCTTCACTTAGGAAGGCAAAAAAGGTGTACTCATGTTGAAGTAAGAGCATTCAATTAACGGTTTTATCAACGAATCCAACGGGCCGGCCAATACCGTAGTTCTTGCCAAGCCCCCTAACAATGAGACATTGGCGGCAACTCCTACTCTCTCATAGCCAGCTGCCTTATCTGAGAGTTGGGAGTATCATAACCTTGATTTGGACCCATAATTACAGATAAGTTCTCAGTTGTAATAATAATGATAATAATAATACGTATGTATATGTGAACTTTTCCATCTACAAGTCCTTGTAAGTGGGTTGCGTATGCCCCTCAATATCATGCAACTCACTTAGACTAGAGTGTCCGAGCTAACCAGTGTACTCAGGTTCCATTCAGGATCAACGGTCACTTCACGACTGATAACATATTACCTAGGATAACTTCACAGCCTCATGCGCTCAGTTTGAGCCTAGGCTCGTCTGCCACTCAACGTTCGACCAAACCCAAGAGAACCCGCAAGCAAGCTTGCATTTCAACTCATGCCGGTGCAAACTGCCAATCTACATCCAGTTGATACCTAGTCTACATTACCGATTATACGTAGGTCGCCTTATTTTCACATTGATATTTAAACATATCCTAAAAGGATAGGCAATTCTGCAAAATGAGTACACACTACAACAAAAATACCCTATTACAATTGCTCGTTTACAACGTTCACAAAACGACCGTTGTAATTAAGGTTTATAACAACAGGCGTTTTATAAAATTTCCAATAAAATCATTTTTAACAGCATTGAACATTTTGCAGTTGTAATACATGTCTTTAACAATGTTTTAGTTTTTGATAGTTGTGAATGTTAATTTATAACAAATGTTATTTATAGCTATCGTATTCATTGCCTGTAAGTGATCACACATATTGTAATGTTCGTCGTAATCAGTCGTACGAAAAATTAAAGAAACATGATAAAGTGCAAAATAGGAACTTCGTAAAATTTGGATAACCTTTAAAATTTTGAAAATTAAATTTCTAGATTGTTTATTTTTTAAATTTTATACCAATTAAAGAATTAAATAGGTTTTTAGCTGTGTTTTACTGCAAATCGTAATAAATTTCTTCAACAACAATTAGTTGCAAAACGTGAATATCAATGTTAAATTTTTTTGAATATGTTTACAATTGTTAAAAATACTATAATAATTATTAATTGCTTTATAACTAATAACTAATAATTTATAAATGATAACTTATTTAGTTAATAATTTATAATCTATTATAATTGTTGATTATTATTAATATTTATCAATAATAATTTATAATTAATAACGGTTTATTATAATTAATAATTATAATAATAACGTATAACTAATAATATATAATTAATATTTAATAAGTAAAAATTTATTATCGTTTGGTTTTTGAAGAAGGAATCATCGTTTGGCCAATTCAAGGCCCGGTGTGTTTGGATAAGAGTTGGTTCGGTCTGCATGTTCTAAGAGGGATCACGTGGCAAAAGCGGCCCGGCCGTGGACCGTTCGGCCTGGACTCATCGTCCGGCATGCAAGCACCATTCGACCTAAGTCCTTTGCTCGGTATTCTTCATTCGAATGCCATCACTCGAAAAGTGTTTTTGGGAACTCAGTACATATGTCGCCCACCAAAGCCTCGCTCGACAATGTCGTTCGACGATCGCCGTTCGGCCAGTGAAGTTGAAGGAGATACGGTTCGGCCTGGATGCTCGGGGAAGGACGGCTCGACATGGGTGGTTCGGTCGAGGTAGCACGGACACATGTCGCTCGGCTTAGATGGTCGGCGCATGTCGGTCGGTGTGGAAGGTTTGGCATACATCACTCGGTGCATTCTAGAGAAGTTGGTAGGTTGTCAGGCCTACAACAAAGTGAGGCAATCGGCATGACCTCGCTTCGAGTCAAACCGCTATTTTCTTCGGGTCTCCTCAAGGTTTACTTCGAGTCACTTGATAATCGACTAGACATGATGGGTCGGCATTTCTCGACCGACATTTCTCGATCGGCCTGTCTCGTTTGGCATGGCTGGCGCGGTGCATAGAAGTCACCAGCTATGGGCCAAGATACCTTATTCCTAGGCCCGCGAAGGAAGTCCACCTATCTTCGCTTATAAATAGAAGGACAGGGGCGCAATGAAAAGAGACCTTTTTTCGTGTACTCCGGAGAGTCTCTGTCATTTTCAAGACTCGTCTCTTTTCTGTTAGAACTTATGTAACGACCGATATTTTCAACCATCTGCATCTGCCCATGTCTGACTTGAATTGTTCAAAATACCGAATCGTAATTTAAATTTGGCAAAACACAACATAAACAATAAATAAATAATCAAAGGTCATAGACATAGAGTAATAAAATGCAGCGGAAGAAAAGCGATGGTAGTTTATGAAGCTACTATATAAATACATCAAAGTTAAACAAGATACAATAGAAGTCTCAATATGATAATCAAGTACAAATCAGAATACATCACTGGATTCAACTGAATAACTGGAATCAACTGGATAACTGAAAGAGGAATAGATAGCTGGATTTTCAGGTAAAGCTCCAACTCCGAAGGTGAGTCTCAAATGTTGTATCACTCAGTCTGACCCGAGCGTAAAGCAAAACACAAAACACTCGAGTCAGGACATACAACATTATACAATGTAAAGCAGCTCAAGTGAACTGTAATATAAGGTACAAGTAACTTAAAGGATGCTTAGGACTGTCCATCCTCTAAGGATCCGTTGAACTATTTACTACGTAGTAATATTTTGCTATTATAATAATGTCTATAAGTAAAATAAACTTACTTTTAAATAGCGTTAAGGCTTTACATTTTCCACCTTAGCATGTAATAGTGCCAATAGTCTATACAGTATCGTAATACCTCCTGATCCAGAGGCAACCAGAGGATACTGCATAGGTACAACACAAATCAAACTCGTACAAGGCACGCTAGGGTAGGTGACACGGCACAACTAGCCCACCTCGAGCCATACCCCCAAATCAAAAGAATCAAAAGTGGCCACCAAATCAATCTCAAAGTCCAAATATAATAGCGAAGGAGTGTGTCCGATCAAACGAGCGACCTCATTAGCCCGTCATTTGGTTGCTTTAGCCACCTTATGCCAACTCACGGGAGTTGGGTCCACGTATATACCTTACGAGAACGTCGCTGCCATCCTACTTTATTCTGAAATCTTCACCGCGTACACGGTTGTTAAAGTGGTTTTCGGAGTTGGCAGAGAGTATGACAACTTCCGATCCCGGTCTCTTTAACAACCAAACGTTATTATTACCTATGGATATTTATTTCAAAATCATTTCTATTCCAAAAACCATTTAAAATCAAATACCATTACTTTCCAAATAATATCTATTTCAAAACCAAAGTAACCATATACCATTTAAATTCCAAAACCAAATCAATATATCATTTAAATAAAACCCAATTTCCAAATCATTGAATATTCCTTCAATTTATTAAACTCGAAATATTGCTTTAAATCATCTTAAGCCAAACCACTTTCTAAAGTCATATTCTTAAATCTTAAATTTCAATAAGTTCAATTTTATATATTTAAAGACAATTCTTAATTAAATACAATTTCCAATAATTTCATTTCCAAAGCCATATTACTTTCAAGTTATAATAACTCTGAACCCAAACATTTTGAAACATATTTATTTAGACCATCTAAATTCAATGTTAATATCTTCCAAACAAGATTCATTTAACCATTTAAATTCAATGTCAAATAATATTCATTTCAAAGTTGTAGCATTTATAAGTTTATTCATTTAATTATAAACTTGCCAAAACATTGTATATTTCAAAACAACAGCATTTACAAAGTGCTGCGGTAGGTATATTTAGTATATATCAAAACATAGTTCAAATTCAGAAACTACAGCATTTCAGAAATGCTGTTATAGGTTTATTTCAAAACTTCAGCACCTTGTTTAAATTTCAGCAATTGCAGCACTTCAGAAATGCTGTTATAGGTTTCTTTAGTATAATTCAAGCCATAGTTCAATTTCCAGAAATTACAGCACTTCAGAAATGCTGTTATAGGTCTTTTTAGTATAATTCGAGCCATAGTTCATTTAACCACAGCATTTCAGAAAAGCTATAATTTCTGTTATACCCCTTTAAAAAATATATCTTCAATTTTCTCATTTTTAACTTATCAAACTTATTCCACTTTTCAAAAAAAATATTTGGATATTACTTAACTTATAAATTTTAGTAAAATAACGTTTATTAATAAATATCCAATTAAAATTAAACATCCATTTGTTAAGCCAATACTTGATAAATTGCTTAATCTTTATTCCAATAAATAACTTAATAATTTATCTAACATACCCATCTCATAAATAAATTAAATTTCCATTTATTTGCTTAACTTAATATTTTCCCATTTAAAACCAAATTTCAAATTTCCAAGTTAAGTCATTATTTAAATTACATTTTCCCATTTTAAAACCATAACTATTTATTTTACACAACATAAAATTTCACGAAAGAACATTTTATCATAGTTAATATAACAACTAAATTTCCTTAATAGAAATAAACTTATTACAAATGTCCCATAAAATATTTTCCATTTTATTTATCCAAAATTGCATTATTTATTATAGAAAATATGTCAATTTCAAGAAATAACCTTTATTTAAATTACTAGGTTAGATTTAAGATTCCAAATTAAATCAAACTTAATTATTAAGTTATTTATCATAAATAAGACTCTTTAAACTCCATCCAAAACTAATTAACTTATAAATTTTTTAACTTATGGACAAATAATATTCTTTACACTTTAAAGCATTAAATCAAATTACGTTAAAAATTTCATATATTTAAAATTTCAAAATACTTAATAATTTTCAGAAAATATTTAAAATACTTAATAAATTTTTAGGAAAATATCATTTAAAATACAACCATGGGCCAGTATAATATTTTCTAACCTAGGTCAAGTGATACAGATATGTATCATTTCAATCCGTAATTTAAAAGAAGAATCCGGGTTCTATCATTTCAAACCCACAATCCCAGAATAAAGAGGCTAGTGAATGCCTAGGAGATTGTACGGCTAGGGTTTACAAAAAAGCACGGCTAAGATGAATTGTACGGCTAGGAGATTTGAATGGTTAGGAAAATGAAAAGGCAAAGAATAAAGAGGCTAGTGAATGCATGAGATTTATTTCCTATTTAATAAAAGAAACTTACTGTGAACTCTTTCAATCAGAAGAGGCAAATGAGGAAGTGAGATATTGAGAAGATTTTTATGTGATTTGAAATAAAGAGTTGGCAATTTAAAAAGGGATGCAATTAAGAAAATATAACGTATACCCTTTGATTTTTTTCTAAGCCATAAATAAAAGATATAAACAAGCAACAATCAAATAAACATGACTATCTAGACAAAATAAAAATAGAAAGATAAAATAGAGATGGATATAAGAAAAATATAATATATATATATATATATAATAAAAGTACAAAAATTTATTGCGTGTAAAATGCTGTAATTTATCCAGTTTAAAAAGTATAAGTTTAAATTCCTAATAAATCCATATAATTGATTTCTCAATCTTGTTATTGAATCAATTATTAACTTATTCTCCTATGGGTAATATTAACATTGGTTTATATACTAATACATTAATAATTTCCCAAATCATCCAAATTTCAGTTTACATAGTATTAAATCTTATTTACCTACAATAAATTCATATTTCAATTAGCAAAGTAATTAATTTCAATCTCTTACCATAATCTATTTGTTATGAATTGGATTCCCATAAGTTATAATTAATTTCAAATAAATTGATTTGATTCAGTTATAATCCCTTTTTATGAAGTCTATACCACTCTACAAACCTCGTTAATATTCGTTTATCTTTCATTACACTAATATATATTCAAATATCCATCTTTCCTTTGTATTAACAGTTGTTTTTAATTATATTGAATTTGTTAAATATTTATATTTATTATGATTGAATCCTCAATTAATTCGTTCAAATAGGTTTCATTCTTTTATTTTATCTAGAATAAAATATACATTTTCATTTATGTCATTACATTCACACTTTACAATTACAGTCCTATCTTGCATAAATGAACATTTACTTACGTTTAAATGTAATTGATTTCCAATTAATTCCATAGACTAATTAAATAGGTAAGTTATAGTAATTGTTACCATAACCTTTAATTTACATTTTACTTTATGAATTTCAACTAATTATTAAAATTACTTACACAATACCGAATTCATACAATTACCATTAACTATACTAATTCAATTATTCTTACAACACTTACCCTTATTTACTTACTCAATTTTACCCAAATATAACATTCACAACTAAATAAATGGACCAATTAAATATTAACTTATGACCGTTACTATAACTTTTAAATCACGTGTATGAATTCATTATTGTTTACAAATGTTACAGTTACCTAATTAACACTGATTTACTTCAATTTCTATTAATCATATATTATCCCATTAATGATTTAACATTCACACTTGTTTCCTTATATTCAAATTTATAACTAAGTGCAACAATTTACATTATTTCATCATTGGAACTTCATTTCAATTGTTACTAGTTAGTTCTAATTACCATTGCTCAATTATTAAGTTGTAAAGTTTTTTTTCTTCTTTTTTCTTTTTTCTTTTTTTTCCTTTTCTCTCTAAATATAATTTCAAAATCTTATTAAATTAACCAGTTAAATTATTGAAATTTACGAGTTTTTACAACTTATATTCAAGTTGTTGGTTTACGGATTGTATATGTATTCAATTATTTGAAAAAGTAATAAAGATTAAACTCAAAGTGGATCTAGGCCGTTACGCCGAACCACTATAAATTTAGTGTTCTATTTTTTGCAGTTAATTTTACATACATTCCTCTATTTTAATTTTCTATCTTCATTAATCTCTCTGCACAAATATCTCTTTGGATGTTAGTGACCAATTTTGGTGCTAACACTTTAGTGCTTTCGCCGAGAACGCATTCTCAGGTTACTAGGATCTACTTTGTAACTGTTGGATTGAAGAAATCTTCCGAAGGAGATCCAAGTCATTCACAGGAAGTCCATTGATTCTACTCATAGTTCCTACCAATAACTCTACAATGGGAAGGCCTTGTAGTAGATCAGCCCCACACAACGCGGACGTCAACGAGACCGCTAGTGTCCAACAAGTAGGACACAACAATCAACAAGTTAATCTAGGCGTAGGGACTGTCACTGCCTAAAACCAAATGGAAGTTGTCACCAGAACGGAGTTCAACGAGCTGATGAGAGAACTCATGGAAAGCAGGAGACAACTTGATGAACAGATTCAAGCTAACGCCAACATTATGACTCCGCTTACTCAAAAAAACATCAGACTGCTGGTGGAAGCCCCGCTTCTTACTCTTCATCCGACAGCTCTGCTTGTCTGATGAACCTCTCAGGCGTAGATGCCATAGAAATGAAACAACGCAAGCAGGTGTTGCTGATCGATCAACTAGGGATGGTCCAGGTTATCTACCTGGAGCCTTGGCTCCTCACTTACATCAAGGAAATCACACCCAAGATGGAACAGGAAATTTATGATCTGGAGCACGAGTGGAAGCTGGACGGCCAGCTCAACAAGGCCCTAATGAAGTTGGTCCCCATGATACACGTTTGGTAGATCGCTAACACAGGAGACATCAACCAGTGTGGTCTCGTAGGACAGATTCCAACCTTCCATCTTCCACATAAACCTCAGACCTGTCGGCTATGGTCAGACAGCTGATGAGAGAAAATCAAGTCTATCTAGGAATCATACTCCATTCACAGATACTATTATACAAGCCGAGTACCCCAAGAAGTTTAACATGCCAACTATTCCGGCCTACGAAGAGAAGACTGATAGCCGACAGCATGTGATGAGATATAAATGGATGATGGATTCAGCTAGAGAAAATGATGCAACTAAATGTAGATGCTTTCCAATATCTTTATCTGGAATCGCTACCGTGTGGTTCACCCGACTTCCTTGTGGTTTATCTCCAACTTTAACGAATTAGCGATGAAATTTATGGAACAGTTCAGGATTCATGCCACTCGTCCTAAGAACGTGATGTCCTTCTCCAGTGTGATTCGGGCTCCAGGGGTCGTTAAAAGAGTACTTACAAAGATTTCACGCTGTGGTTATTGAAGTTAGTAACCCAAATGACCATGCCATTCTGACGGTTGCGATGCGAGGAGTAGATCCGGATTCGGAATCTGGCGATTGGCTGGCAGGAAAGCCTCCGACTACACTGGAACGTTTTTATTCAAAGGCGCATCAATTCATAAGAAGAGAGGAAGCCAGGTGGATGAGGTGAGAAAATGCTCCAGGGCCTGGCAAGGAGACTGTGAAGAGCAACATTGCTGTAAAACAATCTGGTGATAACTCAAGGAAGGTCTAGATTAACGTCCAAAACAAGCCAGAGCAATCTAAAGGTTCCGGAGGAGGAAATCCCAAAAAGAAAAGGAAAGAAGGAAAGTGGAAATCAAGGATCCCAACTTACAACGAATACACTCCTCTGAATGCATCTCTGGAAAACATCTTCCTATCGACTTGCAATACTTTTCAGTATCGAAAGCCACGCCCAAAAGAGTCCACTGAGGAACAAAAGTCGACTGGGAAGTATTGCCGCTTCTATGAGACTTACGGACACAATACCAAAGATTGTAGGCACCTCCACGATGCTATAGAAAAGCTGATTCGATAAAAAAATTGCAGGAGTTTTTCAAGAACCCGCAGGACGGTAGACAAGGAACATCGGACCTCGGTCGTGGGCAAGCTCCACGCTATCCAAAGGAACCTGCTCGAACTGTAGGTAGACTAGTCATAAACACGATAGTCGGTGAGCCTCACCCTGAAGATAAGAATTGGCAAGAAATGGAATGACATGCTAATTCCCTAAGGCATGCAGATTTTGAATGTTGTTCAAACACTAAGGACGGAACCCTAGCTAAGCAGCAGTGAATGATGACCGATGATATAGTGTTTAGGAGCAGAGATATCGATCAAGTGGAGGTGTACACCATTGATCCGATGGTCATCTCGACCACTATTGGGCCAGCGTTTGTGAGGAGAATACTGATTGACTACGAAAGTTCTGTTAACATTATCTTCAAAAAATCATATGACCAGATGAAGATGGAGACAAAGGATATAAAACCATGTAAAGCTCGTATTCATGGCTTTAATGGTGCAGCTACTGATGCAGTGGGTTTTGTTGAATTACCAGTTGAACTTGGAGAAGGCGAACGTAGGAGGGTGCGTATCCTACCGTTCATCGTTTTAGATGTCGGAATCTCCGTATAATGTGTTTCTGGGTCGACCGGCCCTTGTAGAGTTTAGAGCAATTTTGGCCCCGTAGTGTTTAACCTTGAAATTTTCGAATGATAAAGGAGTTGGTGTTGTGCATGGCGATCAGGCAACTATTTATGCGTGTTATGTGGCTGAGCTGAGGGACGCTCAGCGAAGAGAGAAAGGAAAGGTTGTGGACGGCTCCGTCCGCATCCGAGTCACTGAATATTGACAAGTAATGCCTGAGCCTTGGCTCGGGAAACAAAATCGGATCTATAGAGACATAGATTCGAGAAACGATGATGAGAAACCTATGGAGGCAGAAGCAGCACCAGTTGAATTAACGATTGACATTCCAGTTAGCTGTGATGACCCATCACGAGTATTTAAGATTGGATTACAACTCAACCCCTCGATGAACGAGGATCTCACTGATTTCCTTCGAATGAATCTACATGTTTTCGCTTGGATGCATTCTGATATGTGCGGGATTTCTCCCGCCATTGCGAGTATACGTTGAACATAGACTCGAGGTACGTACCAGTAAAGAAAAAAAGGAGAGGCATGGACCCAGAGAGGTCCGCTGCTCTCAGAGAGGAGGTGGAAAAACTCAAAGCCAATGGGTTCTTCCACGACACCCTCTACTCTGAATGGATGTCAAACCCTGTGCTAGTGAGAAAAGCAAATGGGAAATGAAGGATCTGCGTAGATTACTTAGATCTGAACAAAGCATGCCCTAAGGATAGTTTTCCTTTACCCAGAATTGACTAGCTGGTCAACTCAACGGCAGGACACGAGTTATTGTCATTTATGGATGCGTACCCGGGGTATAATCAAATCTCGATGCACATTCTAGACCAAGAATACACTAGTTTTGTCACAGACGTTGGGCTGTATTGTTATGTAGTGATGTCTTTCGGATTGGAAAATCTGAGAGCAACTTATCAACGTCTAGTGAATCGGATGTTTAAAGACCATATTGGTAGAATAATGGAATCTATGTGGATGACATGCTCGTGAAGTCACGATAGTCAAACGACCACATTCGAGACTTGGCGGAAATGTTTGATATACTTAGATATTATGGAATGAAAATCAATCCTTTGAAGTGTACCTTTGGCGTTGCGTCAGGGAAGTTTTTGGGTTTCATTGTTAATGCACGGGGAATTGAAGCTAATCCAGAAAAGATTTTGGCTATTCAAGACATACAAGTGACCAGAACTGTAAAGAAAGTACAAAGCCTAAATGGAAAAGTAGCGACGCTGAGTCAATTCATATCCAGAGCGACAGATAAGTGTATTCCCTTCTTCGATGTAATAAAGAAAGAAAAGAGAAATTTCGAGTGGACGCCAACTGTAAGGATGCATTCCGATCTCTGGTAAGTCATTTGGAAAGTCCTCGGATGTTGTCGAAGCTGGTAGACCATGAAGTGTTGTTTGTATACTTGGCTGTATCTCAACATGCCATCAGTACGGCTTTGGTTCGCGAGGAGGACGTGTTCAAAGACGGTGTACTATGTCAGTAAACGTTTAGCGGTGATAGAAAGAAATTATCCTAAAATTGAGATGCTAGCATACTGCTTGGTGATTACATCACGCAAGCTTCATCCATACTTTCAGGTACACTCGATCAGTGTTTTTACCGATCAACCCTTGCGATAGGTACTCCGACGACCAGAAACCTCCGAAAGGATGTTAAAATGGAATATTGAGTTGAGTCAGTTTGATACTACCTACTTTCCATGAAGGGCCATACAAGGGCAAGTGCTAGTAGACTTTATTGCAGAATTCACCGTATCAGACGAACCAAACAGTCATGATGTCATTCTCCCCATTCGATGGAAATTGTACATCGATGGGGCATCCAACGACCGTTGTTCTGGGTTGGTGTAATTCTTGTTACTCTCGAAAACGATCGATTTGTTATGCTATGAAGCTCGATCTCTCAGCTACAAATAACAAAGCCGAGTATGAAGCATTGATTGCTGGCTTGAAGCTTATTAAGGAACTTAGAGTGAGATCAGTTGAAATCTTTTGCGACTCGCAATTGGTGGTGTACCAAGTGCGGGGAGATTATGAAGCAAAGAGGCAGAGGCTTGCTCCGTACCTTACCCGGGTTCATGAACTATTGGCATACCTTAAATATTATGATATTTCGCATGTCCCGTGTGACCAAAACAGAGAAGCCAATTCATTGGCAAAATTCGCAAGTACTAGTGATGCACAACAAATGGGATTGGTTTCCATCAAAATCTTACATGCTTCGAGTATAAATGAGATGGAGGTAGATTTTGTGCTAGAAACAAAAATCGAGAAGGTGTCATGATAACCCCGTTCAAGCAATACCTGCTACATGGGGTCTTGCTCGAAAGAAAGAGCGAGACGATAAGTCATTCGCAAAGCTTCGCGATATGTAATGCATGAAAGAATAATGTATCGAAAGGGATTCTCAGTCCCCTTACTCTGGTGCATTACCCACAGTGAGATAAAACGAGTCTTGAAGGAAGTTCATGAAGAGAATGTGGTGACCATACCGGGGGTAGACACCAGAAAAAAATCCTCCGCTATGGATACTATTGGCCAACAGTAAATCGGGATGCTGCGGATTACTTAAGAAGATGTGATAAGTGTCAAAAGTACGTGAAAATCCCGAGAGCTCCGCCAACGGAACTCACACAAATGGTTAGTCCCTGGCCGTTTGCAATATGGGGAATCGATATAATCGGTTCCAAAGGTGGTGCAAAATATGCAATAGTTGTGGTCGATTACTTTACCAAGTAGGCAGAAGCAGAGCCCTTAGCTACAATCACCACCACAAAGGTCATTGATTTTGTTGTACGAAACATCATATGTCGTTTTGGCCTCCCGCAAACTATCAATGGAACTCAGTTCGACAGTAGGGAGTCCAAAATTTTTTGTCAAAAGTATGGCATTGAGAAAAGGTTTGCAGCAGTTGCTCATCCAAAAGCCAATGGACAAGTAGAAGCCGTGAACAAAATAATCAAATCCATACTGAAAAAACGTATGGAAAAGGCTAGACGCAAGTGGGTAGACGAGCTTCCAACAGCACTTTGGGCTTATAGAACCACCCACAAGTCCGCGACTGGCCACACTCCATTCACATTGGCATATGGCACGTAAGCTGTTATACCCGTAGAACTTGAAGTTCCTTCACATCGGGTAACTCGTTATGACCCTAAGACGATTCGGGATCTCATGATGGAATCACTGGACTATGTTGACGAAAAACGTGAAGAAGCTGATTTAAGGGCGGCCGCATAATGGCACGAGTCGCTCGATATTATAATGAGAAGGTCCGACCGAGAATCTTTGATGTGGCGATCTCGTTTTGAAATGAGTTTTCTCGATCCCATCACATATGAATCCCACATGGGATGGTCCATACGTCATTGAACGGAGGCTTGGAGAGGGAACTTTCAAACTAGCGACTGTTGATGTCGCGACACTCCCCCGAGAATGGAATAGCGAGCATCTGTGACATTATTATACTTAGACTATTTCTGTCGCATTTTAGTTGCAATTATTTCCAGTGTATTTTTATTTCGTTGATTCTTACTTTTTGGCATGTAATAAGACAATTTTGTTTGTTTTCATTAATAAAGGCTTGAAGCCATCTTTCCATGAATTATTGATGTTTCTATGTGCTGTAATTCTATGGTAAAAATTAAAGTTACATTATTCTATCTGGCATATGAGTGCGCACAAAAACTTAAAATCTCCAAGTCCCCAAAGTGCAGACTGGAGTACTCTGAGTCTCCAGAGTGCGGACTAGAGTATAAGTAGCTTAAAAGTCTCTAGAGTACGGACTGGAGTACTCTGAGTCCCCAGAGTGTGGACTAGAGTATAAAGGACTTAAAATATCCAAGTCCCCAAAGTGCGGACTGGAGTACTCCGAGTCCCCAGAGTGCGGACTAGAGTATAAACGACTTAAAATCTCCAAGTCCCCGGAGTACGGACTGGAGTATTCTATGTCCCCAGAGTCCAGACTAGAGTGTAAACAACTTAAAATCTCCAAGTCCTCAGAGTGCAGACTGAAGTACTCTAAGTCCCCAGAATGCGGATTAGAGTATAAACGACTCAAAAATCTCCAAGTCTCCAGAGTGAGGACTGGAGTACTCTGAGTCCCCAAATGCGGACTAGAGTATAAGCTACTTCAAAATCTCTAAGTCCCTAGAGTGTGGACTAAAAGTATTCTAAGTACCCAAGCATGGAATCGAGTATCTACGATTCCAAAAATTTCTAAGTCATATGGAAGTGAAATGGGACTTACGTAGCTCACATGATTTCAGATTTTGACTACAAGTTAGACAATAAGGTGGAAAGTGAAAGTCATCGAAGACAAAGAAACGAAGTTTTATTCACTAATCCCAAAACAAAGTTCCACTATAATTCCTCCTAAACTCGGAGTCAAAAGTCTATTTACATCGACTACAGAAATAAATGGAAATAATTACATAATCTAGGCTTATTCTCGTTGAACGAGGCATGATAGCTACTTCTTTGACTTCTCCTCCTCCTCGGTTTCTCAGACAACTCCTCCCTCGAGCGTTTCCTCTTGGATGCCTTGCTCGCTAGGAAAATGGTGTTCGAGGAAGGAGGAGGAACTTCTAGTGGGCTAGTCCCACCGAGGAGATTGACCTTCAAAGGCCTATTCAAGGGATCATCTAGTTACACTACTTGGGGGTCGACCTTGATTTCGGCTGTCCTCTTCTTCTCTTCCATAAGTTTCTCCTCCATGCTCAATTTTGAAGTGTGTTCGGAGGCGCCCGTAATCTCCACTTCATCATGTTCTTCGACGGACGATGGATTTTCAGATTTGGCTTCGTTAAGCGCCTCAATCACTTGAGCGTCAGGACCGGGAATCTCTCTTGTTTGAATTGCCTCACCCTTTTTCTCCTCCTTCTCCGTGGCGACATCGCTTCTTGGAGTTGGCTCAAGATCATAATAGCTTACACGAAATCATAAGAGAGAAGTGTTAGAATAGATTAACTACTTGCCAAAAACGATGTCTCTTTAAACTCAAGGAAGAAAAATTATGTACCGGTATCTAGCTAACTCTCAACTGTCTGGGGAGTTTCAACCTCAGGAATAGGAGATAGAACATGAATGTCAAGACCAGGATCTTCTGGGTCGTAACCAATGTGCTGCTGAAGCAGTCAAGTGATGGGCGACCAGTCGGCTGAATAGGGGGAGGAACTGGAGACTCGGTTCCGGACGGACCGGCGGTGTCATTCTTTCCTTTTGACGAGTAGGAGTCTCTCTTATAAAGAACCTTCGCTGCGGACAAGTCCGAAGGCTCATTTCCTTGGAGAAATTCCTTCACTAAAACTTCTTCGTCAACCTCTTCAGTTCTCGACTCAACCTTTTTGATTTTTATTAAAGCGTCCCATGCTGCGGCTAAAGATTCGAGGTAACCCTCGCCAAGAAATGTTACGTCGCGATGCATGAGAACTCGAGCATTATACTCGGCTATGAGCGGTTCAAACATGCACTTGATTTCCTTCCTACCAGCCTCAGTAGCCGCCTCAAGGCGAGAATCAATTTTCGTGAGCACTATTCTTTTGCCCTCTTCATGGATTTCGTTCTTTAGCACTTCAGCCTTGGAGAGCTCCTCATCGAGTTTTGTTTTTAGGAGCCGAGTGGTAACAATCTCGTCACAACATTGTTGTGACTCCTCTTGATCTGCAGTCTTTTCTTCTTTTTCTTTGGAGAGTAGCTCTTCCAATTCTTTGACTCGTAGAGTGAGCACATCTTTCTCCTTTTGAATGGAGTCTTTCTGTAAAGCTAAGGCGCCGCAGCATTGAACCGCATCATCGATCTCTTTCTTATGTGTGTCCTTTAAACGATTAACTTCCTCAGCTTTGTCTTTAGCATTTTTCTGAGCAGTTTCAAGCTGAGACTTATATGAGGAAAGCTCTTCATCCTGGGCTTTAATAATGTCTTCGTCACGGATGACTTCAAGTTTCAAACAACCGATTTTGTGCTGACGTTTGATAGAAACTTCTGAAACTTTTTCTGCCAAATGAACAAATGCATCATGTTGGACGTAGACATCATTATTGCAAGCAATGGCACTTTTTTTAACATGCCCTGGAATAGGATGAATCGCTGGAAGAAACTTTAGGCCGTTGAAACATATTTTTAGGAACATGGCCTTAAACTTGGTTAGCTTTTCCGCTATCGACGGATCATGTGCAGGAGCAGAAGAAGTTTTTCTAGAGACTACAGATTTTTTGTGAGGTTCCCATGATTTCCTGGTGCTAGATAAACCGGAGAGTTGGTCGCGGTGAGTCTCAGACTGGGACCCCTTATGAGCAGACTTCTCCGTGCTTTACTCTGGTTGAGAGGAAGGATCGTGGGTGTATGAAGAGTGACTTTAAATTTTCATTTAAGACGATGAATCCCATGGGCGATAGTCTCTATCATTGTCGTCGTCTCTATATCGGCATTTTCCAAACCCCGAATCCCGGTTGGAATGATGGAAAATAGAGGACCTGCGAAGGCGGTTGAATCCATAAGAGCGTCTCATATCACTTGCAGAAAATTAAGTGGGAACGAGTTAGCAAGAATAACATGATGGCTGAAGTTTAAGTGCAAGGTGGCGTGTAAGTGTTAGTGTGTGTCCTAGTGTTTCCCCCCAACGGACCAGTTTCTTTAGCTTTACGAGTTTTTTCTCCTTGATTATGGGCTTGAACGCCTTCATCGCCTCTCGTGGACGAATGGAGTTTTAGGGCTTCTGGATCGTTGAAGCCATAATTGAGCAAGTCGTCGGGAATAGTGAGGTCAGATAAGCCTTTCAGTGATCCCCTTAAATGTTGTGGAGACGGCTCTTTCTCCATTGGAGTAATCGTGACCTTTGAGGTTCCGCCCACTGTCTTTTTCCTCAGTTTATAAGTCAGTTTTTTTTTCCTTTGAAGGGGGAGGTGGTTCATCAGTGTCATGTGTCTCAACCACCGATTCTGGAGAAGGACTTACATTCTCACCCGGTGCTTCTGATACCCCAGTTTCTCTAATCTCGCCCTCCTCGGGTGTGTCTGGACACCACATGTCGAAGGCATCGAAGTCCCAGCTTGCCTTTTGCTTTTGTCCAAGGCAGGTCCGGTTGTAGTGGCACTGTGAGGGAGACTTATTCAACAACCTTCCGCCAACAATCTAAATTTTGAGAGCGTTTCATTGGAAATGATGGATCTGATGTCTCGGTCTCCCGTGGGAACAACTCGAATAGCTTCGACGTCCTCAGCCTTCTGGACATGGGCTGATACCTGTAAAAGTCGAGAAAAGGTTTAGAAAGGACGCACTTTCTACCTCATACAAATATTGATCCAGAAAAGAAACTTACTCCCTTCTAGCCATCTCCTCGCAAAGCGAGGAGGACAGTGCACGTAAAACCATTCATGCTTATATTGGAAGAATTTGCACCATGCCCCCGTTAAGATTTGAAATTTGTTATGTGGCTCAAGGAATATGAAAGATCGGCTGCCAGACCGTCTCTTGAAACGGTAGATATAGCGGATATCACTGGGGGTGGAGAGCCTGAATAGAATGCTCATGAAAAGAATACATGTGCCATATATGAACGCATGTCTATTGGCTGTGCTGAGGCGATCTCAATATACTGCAACACATCACTGAGAAAGGAGTTGAATGGTGGCACGCTACTGACCCAGCACATGAATTAGTTGGTGGCAGTATATTAATCCAGCTGGGGGCAGGTGGGGACGATCTTGTCCCGATGGAACCAGTATACCGTCAAAAGGAATTCCATGGATTGAGCATAGTTGGCGAAGAGCGTTTTCATTGATTCTTAAAGCTTGAGAATCAGCCGGATTGTCTAGGAAAATTGCTCCATCTATGGCATCAGGAGCCAAGTCAATAGTTGCAGTCATTGGACTCAGGATATTCTGTGCAGGATTTGTTGATGGATTCGAAGTTTCCACTACTTCCTATTGAGACTTTGGCTCAGGTTTATCTGAGACCGTGGAAGAGCTTGACTTTCTAGACATCTTCAATGAGCGTCGAATTTGGACAAACACCTGTTTGAACTATATTTTAAAGACAATCAATATTAGACATAACGACAAAAGTACTCCCTCGTGTGGTTTGTGGACTTGTGCAATCGTTCGAGTACAAGTGTAAAAGAATTAAAAGTCCAAATGCTGATAAAATAAGGTTAAGCATTGAATTGTCATCTTCTAAGACCGTCATCGCTGACCGTCTTCGAGAGCTTTCCCTATGACAGTTTTGATCTTGAACTCGGACATTAACACTATATGTTGAAGGCTATAATTTGTTTTTATCGAGTTGAACTCGGGTTGGTAGTTGTTGGAATTGGGGAGTTATTGGTCCGAATCAGTTTGATACACTTGTATGCCTAAGTTGTTGTCGTTGTTCGTTGTTCTGTGGTAAGGCATGGAAGTATGTAGTTTTGATATGTGCTGTGCTTAAGTGGAGACAGTCATGATTATTAACGCCAACCCTAGGACCTGAAGCCGAACGAATCACTAGACCGGCACCAAAGAATCACTGACTCTCCTCTCCAACGCTCTCTCTCTCTCTTAACGAACGGCTTATGGGGCATACCGAACCACACTCGCTCAGTATATCGAACCCACCTTATGATCTCCAACTGGGCCATAACACTACCCTCAAGTGGTTAAACCACACTCTCTCCCTCAAACCGAACGATAGCGGGTCGTAATCCATGGCTGTAGAAACCGCCCATATCGACCGACCCACTCGTTCTCCTCCATCTCATTTGCTCGAGTAACCTAAATACTCTCCTTCTTGCGCACCAAACAACACTCTCACTCATGCTACGTCCAACCTACCGACTAGTAGACTTCCACACAACCTAGCAATTCAACATTAACATTCAACCAACACCTCCAAAACTCACTAACTCCTACCGATCCACTACTACTTCCTCCTCCCTCACTTGGTGGCTCAACAGGAGCCGACGTCTTAGGAATCACCGGCTCCAACCTAAAACAGGTTCTAACCTCGGGTTCATCTTCATCACCTACCTAAGAGAGCGAGTCGAGTCTTGGGGAATTGAGAGATTTGAGATCGAAGTTCGTTTCGATTTGTTGTCAGGGGGAGTTGCGGAGCAGACGCTTTGGGTTTAGGATGAGAGAGGAAGGTTGAGTGGTAGCTGAAGTTTAGGGGAAGGTAGATTAAAAAGTCCTGTGGTGTTGAAGTGGAAGTGAAAAGAAGAAAAGGAGAAGTGTTAGCTTTTATATGAGGAAGGGATGGTCAACAGGCATTAACCAGTGGACCCGGTCAAAGTGTCTCACTGGTTCGTTGAATAATCGTGCCACTTGGGAATGGATATGCCGAACAGTGATTCGGCGTGTTTACGTCGACTGACCCAACCAAAGATAATATCACAATGGAGAATCAGATCCCACTTGATATGTGAAGAAAGGTGGAAGGCCTTGACTGGTTCAAAGCGCATCATGATGACTCTCATGATACGCTTTGGGGGGCAAATGTTACCCGGTTGCATGACTCGGTCTATGTACAGTTCGGCCATGGTGGTCCGGCCACTCACCGCTCAATTTTGAAGAAGGAATCATCCTACAGGAAATTCAAGGCCCGGTTTGTTTGGACAAGAGGTGGTTCGGTCTGCATATTCTAAGAGGGATCATGTGGCAAAAGCGGCCCGGCCGTGGACCGTTCGGTCTGGACGCGTCGTTCGGCATGTAAGTGTCATTCGGCCTAAGACCATCGCTCGACATTCTTCATTAGAACGCCATCATTCGAAAAGTGCTGTTGGGAACTCAGTACATATGTCGCCTGGTAAAGCCTCGCTCGGCAACGTCGTTTGGCGATCACCATTCGACAAGTGAAGTTAAAGGTGATACGGTTCAGCCTGGATGCTTGGGGAAGGACGGCCCGGCATAGGTGGTTCGGTCGAGGAAGCACGGACACATGTCACTCGCCTTAGATGGTCAGCGCATGTCGCTCGGTGTGCAAGGTTTGGCATACATCGCTTGGTGCATCCTAGAGAAGTTGGTAGGTTGTCAGACCTACAACAAAGTGAGGCGATCGGCATGACTTCGCTTCGAGTCAACCAGCTATTTATTTCGGGTCTCCTGAAGGTTTACTTCGAGTTACTTGATAATCGACCAAATATGATAGGTCTGCATTTCTCGACCGGCATTTCTCGATCGGCCTGTCTCGTTCGGTATGCCTGGCTCGCTGTGCAAAAGGCACATACTATGGGACCGAGATACCTTGTTCCTGGGCCCGTGAAAGAAGTCCATCCTATCTTTGCTCATAAATAGATGGGCATGGGCGCAGTGAAAATGGACCTTTTTTCGTGAACTTCAGAGAGACTCGTTTCTTTTCTGTTAGAACTTGTATTCAAGTTGTTGGTCTACGGATTGTTTCTTCATTCAATTATTTGTAAAAGCAAAAAAGATTAAACTCAAAGTGGATGTAGGCCGTTGCGCCGAACCACTATTTTAATTTTCTATTTTCATTAATCTCTCTACACAAATCTCTCTTTGAATGTTAATGACCAATTTTGATGCTAACAATAATTATTAATTAATTATTATAATTAAGTATTTATAAATAATATTTTGATTTTATCCATTAATACTTTAAAATGTTAGTAATTTCTAATAGATTTATTTAGAATTTCAAATCCCGCATAATTATTTCGAAGCCGCCTAAGATGATCAATTTGTATTCGATGTATGTTTTACTCGTACGTTATTAAATAATAAAATCTCTCTCAGAATCCCCAAAATAAAAACTGTATTTTCTACCCATGCCCATAGTTACAGAAATCTGAATTGATTCATCGACCCGAAGCTTCAAAGGTCGAGCGATTCTTAGGTGAAGATAACCGTGGGTGTTCCCCGTATTGATGAGTACAAGGATCGATTGGATGCCGATCGTCGCCGATAGGTGTAGAGCCCTAGGATTTATGGCACTAACCCAAGAAGAAAGCGCGTAAGCCAACTCCTCGACTTTGACGATTTGGGGTTTTGGGTTGTGTTCGAGGTCAACGAATGGAGTTACTCTTATGCTGCATCGACAGGGGAGAAGCAGTACGATTTGTCGATTTCAACTAATGTGCCCAGGATGATGGTACTCGACACTGGTAGAATAGAGTGTTTGTGATCAGCAGCGCTGCATGTCTGACGCGATGAGTAATATATGTTGTTGTAATTTGTTTTTAGAGAGGCATGAATTGGGGGAAGTGATAATAATTTTTAGTTGATAAAACATACGTATTTTGTGTGGAACATATCGTTGTCATTCCCTTATTTTTTGGATCGACAATATGTCAATGATTGGTTATACATTATGTATCGACAATATGTCGTTCCCTTCACATGTTACGATGGTTGCATGACCATTGTTATAGGTCTATTGCAACTGGCATTGCCAATTGCGAAATTGGTAATTTTTTAGTGACAAGAACTACTGGCTATTTAAAGCACTCTATTCAACGAGTCATATGCAGATAAACAAGCAAGTTTGTAACAAAAGATATGTTTCATTTGGTTCAAAGAATGTAGAGGCAACACACTCGCTCTACTAGGTTTATAATGATATTCCTATCATTATCTAGTTGAAAAGAAGAAAGGGAGAAGAAGAACCACGTCGGTGGAACACTTTGGAAGATCCAGCTTCAAATGCAAATATGAGCACCCCCGACCCTCAAAACGATCAAGAACTTGTCAAAGAAAAGAGAGTGTGCTGCCGTTGCAAATCCTTCCACATCGAATCTCGCAAAAGATCTTGAAAAGCTCTTGGTCGGCATTGCCAAGAGGATGATCGTGACTTTAGTTGTGCATCGAAGGTGGAGGTGACTGTAATGACCCGCACGTTAATGGGTCTGAATTTCGTCTAAATCGAAACCTAAGTTCATTAGTGTACGGAGCTTTGGTTTTGATAGCCTGTAATAAACATAAGTATATCAGAGAGCGATCAATATAAGTTCACAGCGGAATAGAAAAATATAATATAACAGATATACTGACTAAGGCTACTACCTTGGAATCAATATTATTCTTTGGATATCTAGTTGCCTTGTCAGTGCAAAGTATGAAAGAGAAGACTCAACCATCTGCAATTCCTATTTTATAGCAGTAGCACGTCCCTCTAAATCTATCATGTGGGTTGTAATGAGGAGAGGGTCAGAACAACATTCCGATGACTGGAAAATTTACACACTTTACCAATAACATTAATTTATGTCGATTGATTTTCACTTAAGTTTTATGTCTATTATTTACAGCTGATCCATTCAATCCTATATGTGCATACGATATGTCCAATCTTCTCTGAGGTATAACTACATGTACGCCTATATACATATATACCACTTGCCTAAAGAAAACCCCGACCACTTTATACACCTTAAATATGGAGGTCGCAAATTCAAGGTCCATTTAATACCTTACCCCGAAGCGGACCCTTTGTAACGTAATCGCTAGTCAATTGGTTCTAGCTACAAAGACCGATGACCCCTAGATATGGCTTTATAATATTATTATCATATGACTAACGTATCTTGAAGACTCATTTAAGGTTTAACTAGCTCACCTACGAAAAAAAACTAATTAATTAAACTTTGAGGTCATTTTGTATCCCATATTGATTCTAGACTAGTGCGAAGCGAAATTCATCAGGGCATAATCCGACTCTTTATTATCGGCTGCTCGAGATCGCTGGTGGTCATAGCCTATATGTCAGCCTTACTTTTAAATATCAATTCAATAACAATACTAACATAGCTCGCTGACCTTCCAAGTCGAAAACCCTTTTAGATAACCTATTGTAAGTCAAGAAAAATTCTCATTTCAGTTACTTAATACCTCTTATCAAAAATAAAGTGGACCCCATTTCCCTAAAAAGCACCTAGCCATTTGATACTTCAAATCCAAGACCAACCCTTGGAATATTTCCCAACCTATAAACAACCGTGTATCCCTTTTTCATGGGTCCTTCGGTTGTGTAACCCCCCCTTTAAATTAATATTATATATGCAAATAATTTAATTAAGTTATATACGTTTTGAATTTTAAAATAAAGAAATGTTTGTAAATGAGACAACTAATTAATATCATTTGGAATACATATATATTTGTGTAACAAATAAATTAGTGAGAGAAATTATGTAAAATCAATTAATAAGGAAGATTAATTGACGGTGTGTGTTTAAAAGGGAAATTAACATTCAATTAATTAGTAGAGGTGAATAATTGACAGAAACTGACAAGAAATGGAAATGTATTGTAGCAACTAATTGTTATGATTAGAAACATATATGTTAGTGTAAGAGAATAAAATGGAGGAAGATTAATTTATGCAAGTAATCAATTGTCAGTTAATAAACATGGAGACTTATGGTAACATATATAATTAAGATTGCGATTCAGAATTCAATTGTAGCATATATGCATGCAATAATTATGGAAATAAAATAAATTAATATGCATATATGTTACGAATTAATGCACTGCATATTAATTTGGTAAGAAATCACAGTGCAGGCAGGGTTTAATTGGATAGTAAATTAATTCTAGGTATATATAAAATCTATTAATTGGTTAATTAATAGGGGAATCCTATTTAAAAGAAACGTCACATTTAAAAATATACGTTTCCATTGATTGCGAGAGAGAAAGGGAATGTGATTAATGAAAAGATTGTTGGGGAATCAATTTGAAATAAAAACGAACGCGGAAGAAAACATATTAATTTAATGTCCATAAACTGAGTGTACGCTTTAGATTTTAGGGTTTTACATATAATGGTTAGCACTGCCATTTTTCTATCTCTTCTATACTTTCTTAGTAACAAAATTTTAGATCTAATTCACACGAATTTAGATCTAAATGGAAAGAGAAAAAATTTAACTAGGGAATTAAGAATTGGTTCAAATTAGAAGGCTGTGTCAAAGTTAAAACCCTATATCTGAGTTTTATTTGCTGTTTCTAATCCAAATCTCTTCAATTCTCTTTCAAATATTATAAACCTGTAAATATATCGTTTGTAATTCCAGTTAGGAATTACAAGGGAGGTGAATATAGATGTTAGGGACAGATCTGAAACAAAAACATAGAGATTTGGAAATCTAGCAAGGTGAGTGGATTTAATTATATCTTCTACATTTATGATATTTTATCGTTAAGTATCCTTTAATAATTTTATTCAATGTTTCAGTAATTAATTCTGTTAATTAGTTATGCTGAACTGTAAGAAATTTGCAGTTATTTACATCTAATTTGTAGTTATAATTTAGCCAAAGTGCTAGTTTCTTTTTATCCTCTTTGTACGCAAATAATATAGTTAAGAAGAAAATTCGTGATTATGGATTAAATGGAAAAATATTAGATTAGATGTAAAATAAGAAAAGTTGGAATAAAGCTAGATAAATGGAATTATGCAATAAATTACACTAAAACAGGAATAATAAATTAATCTAATAACTTGATTTGGAAGTAAATAACAGATTAATTGGTTGGTTTAGAAAATATGATACATTTCTGTAAATTAATATTTAAAAGATAACGATAAATGTAACTGCAAAAATAAAAGAAAGAAAAAAGGAACTAGTGTAAAATAGAGAAATCACTGTATTTTACACTGTTGCAAGATAATAAAAGAAATACCATGCAGTTACCAATTATTGTTTATAGTATTATTTAGTATTGAATTATGGAAATAGATTTTAGTATAGCTTTCAAAGACCAACCAAATAAAATAGAATTACTTCCTAGAACAAAAGAAATTAAAGTAGAGTATGAAATGAATCAAATAAATTATTAGATAAGAAATTAAGGCTGTGTACAATAAACGAACCTAGGTCTATATTTACCGCACGGACTATAGAAAAGGACAGTTAGTATGATAAGTTAGTTATATAATAAAAGAGAATTTAAAAGAATTCTATATCATAATAAAAGAAGACAGAGTAGAACATAAAAGAAACACTTGTAATTATATATGGATTTTAAAAGAAATAAACATAAATTATGATTAAGTAAAAGAATTGAAAAACTTAATTGGGAACTTAGAATAAATAAGCAATGATAGTAAAGATAAATAGTAAAAGATTATTTTAGATTTCTATTAAATTAATAAGCAAATAGAACAAAAGATGCTTACTTAATAAACTTAAGACTTAAATTAAGTTAATAAGCAAGAAGTAGAAATACCAATAGCATTTCCTATTAGATCAATGGTGGTCTCACAATAGGCAGAAGCGGGACGAGGGCAAGAATATGCTAGTTATGGTAAATAAGTAGCCAACAGATCAAGAAAAGTAAACTAAACGCAAATTAAAAGATTAGAATTAGGGTCTAATAAAAGAATTGAGATGCGTTTGGAGCAATCTAAAGGATGAAGCGCCTAACAAAGCAGTTCATCACGGATTTTACAAATGGAGAAGCACATCCAACTTAATATTTTTGGGCTTCATGAAAGTACGAGACTTCAGCGGGACGTGAGGATACTCTACGATGCCCCTTTGGATAGGACTAACGAAGCCGCACCTCTTGAGGCAGGTCTATAGGTGTTCCATCAAGAGAGTATGCCTTGACTACATTTGCATTGTAGGCCTAACGAATAGACCTTTGTAGGTAGTCAGAAGGGCTTGGTACTCGGAGTGGGGTATTCGTATGTCCAATACTTGTAAGTAAGTTTAAGGATAGTCGCATGCGGATATTGGCCAGCATCAAGACCAAGAGCGATTTTAGGAAAGACTAGAGTTAAACCAACAGACCAGTGATCCTTTCACTATCAAGATATTGGATGGGGGCACCGCCAATTGGATGTTAGATTGTTTGCATTAAGGCACTACCACTTAACTCTTTAGAGGTCTTTTGATTTAGTTGAGGGGTGGCTGTTGTAATAACCCGGATTTCTGGGCATGGTCATTAATAATATAATTGGATTAAGTAGTAGGAATATTGAATTTATAAATTGAACAAATGAATCTGATCAAATAAATATTTATATTTGTAATTGTGTCGTATATATATACATAGATTTCAAACATAATTATTATATACAAGTTGGATTTGTATTTTTTAAAAATATGTATAGGTAGAATTGATTTGAAATCTGATTTGAATTTGGGTATTTGAATTGAAATTCAAAGATATATATATATATCTTAAATTATTCTTTGATTTTATTTTATTGAGGATATAAATTGTTTGTATAATTTTGTCATAAAAAAAGTTATTTATATAAATTAGAATAGGTATTTATAAATTAGAAAATTTATTATAAAGGTAATTTATTAAGGAAGAAAAATATTTAACTAATTTGGATATTTATATAAAAGCTTTAAATAAATTTAAAAATAAATGAAAATACATAAACACACGTGTTAGCATATAAATTGGTAAAACATATACATATATATATATATAAACTAAATATAATTTATCATTCAAATTACAAATGTAAGTGTTTAAATCATGGGAGATAATAAGTGTAACAATTCTAGCATAAATTTTAACAAGTGTTACAATATGAACAAGTGGCAACTAACTTCTCTTTAAAAAATAAAAGAAAAGAAAAATAATATGTAAAGAAGAAACCAGGTTACATTCTCTTTCCAAAAATAAACTGAGAAATTTTTTTAAAAAAAAAACTCAAAAGCATACAAATCAGCTCAGTTTTAAGAATTTGAGCAAGTAGATTCAAGATCAGAGAAACAAATTAGCAAGCCTGGGAAACAAAACCCGAGATGATGGAAATCAAAATAAAACAAGTTGAATCAAGCTTCAGTTCAATCCGATCAATCCATAAAGTTCCAGGAAATGATCCGTTTTCTGTTTTTCTAGAATAAGGTGAGTAAACACTTTCTGTTTTTTTTTTGGATTTAGCTGAATTGCATGTGATGGTTTTGAATTGCCTCAAATATTTTTTTAAGTTTGTATTTATCTGGATATGCATGTATATATATGCATGTCAGGTGTTTGATTTTATATGCATCCTGTACTCTGATCTAGGCAGTGATGTTTGTTTTCAAAAATTTCCAACTCCAAATCAAACAAATTTTTGATCTCGATGTATAAATGAAGTTTGTTTGTTAATGAATAGAGATGTTTTTAAGAGTAATTCCGGGATTTTAAATTTAGCAAATGAGTTTAAAATTAGGGATAACAGTGGAAATTTCTTTTACCGGTTAAAATCAACTATCTTAATTACGAATTCGAATTATGGAAATGGATTCATGAGGGGAAATCACGAATTTTAATCTTCGTTTCATGATTTTTAGTTTATTAATTCTTGTGTAACCTTGGATTGTTCGAATTGGACATTTTTGTGTTTTGCCGTTGATCGGCAATGACTTGGAGATCGTACTTTGGGTTGGAGGTGGCTAGTGAACTAGGGGTCAAGGGAAAAATGGTCAGGAAGATTATCAGTCGCCTTGGAGATGAGGCGGAGGCAGATTAGGGTTTAAGGAATCTTTTGGGTTCGATGAGTTGTCGAGTTCATCGCGATGGAGGGGGTGGACCGGACTTGGTCAGAGAGGGTGGGTTTGTACGTGAGACTTCCGCGTATGGTAGGATGGTGTATCAGGGTCTCAGGCGACCTGAGACGGCGGCAAGGGGAAGTTTTCCGATGAGAAATGTTGATTTTATTTTGACGACTAGCTCGATTTCGAGCTGTTGAGAATTATTGATTTCTGGGTTGCCCAACGTCTTGCCGATGACGTCGCCGACATGAGGACGGTAGCGGAGCCGGTCAGAGGTGACTAGAGTGATTGTGCACATGCACAAGATGGTGGCGTATCTGGTATGAAAATGGTCGTGATTAGCTTCGGGGAAGGAAGGGGTATTCGCGGGGTTTCTCTCGAGTTCGATTGGTAGTATTAAGTATTGGGGTCGGAAACGTTTGGTTTCTCTGGCTCGTGTTGCCGATCGAGTTTTACTGGGTTGGAGCTAGGGTTATTTCGATCTAACATCTAGTTCTTAACATATAAAGGAAGATAATTAAACAAGTTTATTTTATAAACTAGTATAATTAAAGTTCTCAAGCCAATATCAAGATAATTGGTTAGTCAAATGATCGTATAATTCAATTTATTTGATTTGATACATATATTTCCAAGTTGTTGTTTAAAGTAACTTGTTTTAATTATGAAATTAATCCCTAGAATGATTCTCAAATAAGAACAATAATGTAATTAAATATTTGATGATTATTTTTAAACTTTTCGTAAATAATTCCTTTCTATTATAAATGTTTCTTTAACCTTTAATTAAGTAAAGAAATGATTGTTAACTATGTTGTTAAGTTAAACTTTAAGACAGTTTAAAACTTAATTTTTTATATATAAAATTAAGTATTAATTGAAGGATAAATGTTTAATTTATGAGATTTGAAATTTATAAAGGTTAAATACTTAGAAAAAGGTAATTAAGGATTAAATTATGTGGTATAATTTATTTAGGAATTAATTAATTTAGATAAGAAATCACAGTAGGGTTAATTACTGTAATGATTAATTAAATATGGTTAATGGAAGTGATTAAATAAGGATCGTTAATTAATGTAATTAATGAAATACTAATTAAAAGTTAATTACTGAAAATGATGAAGGTTAATGGTAATTACTTAATAAAGTAATTAATTACTTGAGTAATTAATTAAGTTAATGTGATTAATTTGAATCAATAAATTGAGTTTAATTAAAGAGGATTTCTTAATAACGGGTTAAGTATAATTGCTTAATATAATCAATAAAATGTAATTACTTAGCGAAGTAATCAATGATTAATTACTGGATGTAATTAATTATGAAGTGAATTACATAATGGATGGTAACTAAAGGATAATTACTCAAGGGAAGTAATTAAGTGATAATTACTCGGTGTAATTAATGATTTATTAAGTAATCTAGAGGATAAATAATTAATGTGGGTAATTAAGAATAATTAATGAATAGATGGGTTAATCAAGACTGATTAATGAATGTGGTAAATTTATCAAAGGCTAATTTCTAAATGTAATTAGAGAATATAATTAGGGAATGAATAATTAATGGTTTGTAATTAATTTTTGTTAAGTAAGCAAGATTAGAAGAAATTTAAGTATTTAATTTGATTTAATTAAGAATGGGTGACCAATAAATCTTGCTTATGAATGATTGATTGATATTTCTAATATGAAATGTTTGTGATATGAAATGGTTGTCTTGAACAGTGATTATGTGGTTATCTGACGGTGATAAATTGCTGTGTAAAAGTGGCATCTTGTGATTAGAGATTAAATTGGGTTGCACCTGAATAGTGTGGGTTAAGTTGGTATGGAATTCGAAGAGACCGGAATCGGGTATTAGTAAATACCCGAAACCACTTCGATTTGTAATCTATAAAAAACTATATTCAGTTTTGATATGTGAAATCAATATACTGGATGACATGATTTAAGTGAACTGGACCATTTAATCTAAGTTTGGTACATAGAAATGGATGTGTGGAATAAGTGATGTCTATAATAACTTGTGAAGTTTGAAATTGATACAAGTTACCCGAGTTTTCCTTTAAACTTAGCATTTCAATTATATGGGTTTACTCACGCTGGTTTCCAGCCTGACCCGGGTGTTACTTTGGTGTAATGCTCGGGTCAGACCGAGTATTACAGATTTTCAGGTAAGGACGTTCTGGAGCTCAGGAGGCGAGCTAGATGGTAGAAACGTATGAGGAATTTCGTTGTATTTATCTGGAACAAGTTAATTTTAACTGTCTGGTATTTGTGAAATGATGTAACTCTGATATATAAAGATATAAGTGTAATGATATAGCTCTTCTTGTAAAACTATTATTTATGTGATATTATATTTTATCCGCTGTGAATGTGAGATTGTGTGTTTCTTTTCTGTTCTTCTTCTATCTCTTTCTTCTTTCTTTTTCTTCTTTTCTTAACTATCTGTAAATTTCGGGATCAAAATTTTCGGGTCGTTACATTTGGTATCAGAGCAGAAGGTTAAGCGAGAACCTTGGCTCTGGTGGGATTACTCATTGAGGTTAGGGTAAGTGGTACCCTAGAAAGAGTTGAGTGTTTATATATATATATATATATATATATATATATATATATATGAGAGAGCGTACTTGTTATTTTCTTATATAAAGATTTTAAAAGATTTTATATAAGAATATATTTTGATATATAAAGCAATATATCTTTCTAACAAATAGTAAATGAATTGGTTGTTAAATTGTTAAGTTAAATTAAGAAGTAACAGAAATACAACCAAACTGAAATTAAATCTTGAATTTGGGAAAGAGTTCAGGATAAGGATAATTAGTTAATTTATGTAATTAATTAAACTTTATTTAATGAGATTAATTAATGGATAATAATTGGAAATGATAAATAAAGAGGGGTTACTTAATGAAGTAACTAGAGGCAAGTAATTTAAGGGACAATTACTTAATGACGGTAATTAAGAAATAAGTTAATTATCGAATGTGATTAATTAATGATGTAAATAATTTAAAGAAATAACAAATAATATTATTTAATGCATTTGAATGAAATGGTCCTATTTCAAACAAGAGTTGTTTGAAAATTTTAAAGAGAATTTGTTTTGAATTTAAACCAAAGGTGGTTTAAATTTTAAAATTTGGCTTGGTAAGCCAAGAAGTAAATACGAATATGTGTGGATATACTTAAATATTAAAGTTAGTTTGAAATAAACTCTAAGTTTTAAATTTGGAATAAGATATGATACCCAAAGTGATAAGTTTTTGAACTTAATAAGTGGGAAGATTATTTATGAGAAGTTCAAAATTTGAGATGGAAGTTCAAACTGGGTAAGGTTGATTGGATAAAGTTAATTGAGTTTAACTTAGGAAAAGTTAAATATGTTGGGATGTTTGATTTGTAAATTTTAAGATGAAATTAAGATTTAACTTGGGAAGTTAAATGGGTGATTGTAATTGAGAGTGTGAATGATCTCTAATTTGGTTTGAGATCTAGAAATTAAAAATGAATGGATGTTTTAAAATAAATTGGATGATATCATCCTATTGTTATTAATAATCTTTAAATTATGAATTGGATTTGTTTGAATGAAGTGAAGTGTGGTAATATATCCGTTATAGAGATAATTTAAAATGGAATTTTGAGAATTTGACTCGAAATTAAATTGTTTAAAAGCTTTTAATAAAGGTTAACTTGGTTTAAAGAGTTAAACCAACCTTAGTAAATTTAACTTGAATTTATTTAATTCGAGATGGTTTAAATCTGGAATTTGAATTGAAATTAGTTCAAATTGAATTTGATTTGAAGTAATTGAAATTGTGATTGAGGATGTATGAGTATAAGATTCAAATGGAAAATTTGAATTGGATTAATTGGAAATAATTTGAAATTTGAGGTGGGTTCAATTTGAAATTAGTCCAAATTTCTTTGAATAATTTGGAATTGTAATTAAAATTTAATAATTTTAAATTCAAATGGAATTTGAATTAAATTTGGGAGAAAATCAAGAATAATTCAACTTGATTTGGAAATGGAGTTTGAAATTGGGATTAATTCAACCTGGGGTTGAAATGAATTGAAATTGGAACAAGTTCAATTAAAATTTATTTGAATTAGTAGAATTTGAGATCAAGGTTGAATAAAGTTAAATTTGGAAAGAAACTAAGGTTAATTCAACTTGAATTGGGATTGAATCAATTTCAATGGGAATTGAAGTTATTTAAATTGGAATTGGGTCAATTTAAATGGTAGAGGAAATGAAATTGAATCGATGAGAATGGAGATTGGGGAGAGAACAGTTTTGACTCTGGACTATTTTCAATATAAATTGTTTTAATATAAACCTATTTTTCCAAACTATTTATTATATATACAACCTTTCTTTATAAGCCAAACTATCTCATATTTGTTTTACAATTATTTTTGAAACTGTTTAATAATTTTCCAACTATTTTATAAACTAATTACTATATTTCAACTATTTTACAAGACTAATTACTATCTTACTATTATTTTGAAATTATCTAAAATTTCTATAATTATTTTAACTATTTTCTAACTATTTTACACCTATTTTACAAACTAGTAATTATTTTCCAACTACTTACCTATTTTTAAAATTACAAGTTATTTTCTAAATAAACTGGTCGGAGCTCAAACTATTATTGGTTGAATACCCAATCGAGATAAAACAGAGGTGATAATCCAAATGGGTTTGAGGCAGTTGTGAATAAGTGAATGAAAATTAAAGTAATGTGAATAGAAATAGAATTGATTTGGCTAATAACCAATAAAAATAAATACGTAGGGTGTACGTATGCTATTCTATTTGCATAGTGATTTGATCCAGATTCGAGCACAGAATTTCGAGATAGTTTTATCGATCCGAGTGGGATTTTTCACTCGATTTTCGACGGCGAACCTGGATATGGATTGTTGATTGGTTCTGGATATTCTCTATCATAATTAGACTATGCAAGGAGAATGACGGTTTCTGATCAAGAAACCAGATCTGTGTCCGCACTAGGAAGTCGGGTGGACGATACTAGTTCGGAAGTGATATTGTGTGATCGAATGAGTGATCTGATTGGTATGGCGTACGAATGATATGTGTACATCGTACGAATTTGAATGAAATTGATATTGAAAGGAGTAATCAAATTTGAATATTTGATTTTGGATAAATAAAGTTATATATCTTGGTTATATAAGATAAAACTCCCCTTGATGAATCTTTTGATAGAAGAAAAGGGTTTTTGGAAATGTTTGAAGTATAAAAGGAGTTTTATACAAGTTTGAAATGATCCAAAATTTTAAAAAGATTTTATACATCTAAATATATATATATATATATATATATATATATATATATATATGAAGGATCATATGAGGATTTTGGAAAAAGGTTTTGGGAACCTTTGGGTTTGGAAAGTCTTTTGATTTCTAGGTAAAATCAATATTGAATTTGGAAAGCCTAGTTTGAGAATTATCAATTTTGGGATAATCGATTTGTGTAAAGGAGCTTTGAATTGAGATCATACTAGGTGTGTGATTTGAAGATACTATATGTGTATAGGATAAAATGTTTTGATGATAGCTCTGGGGAAAATGGCGCTCCCTTGAAATGAACTTCTCAGGAGTACCATTGGGTGGTGTTGCCTTGAGCCCCAAGGGGGGGTTCTAAAGTTGATCCTGTGAGGAGTCCGGACAAAACTAGCTTCTCGGGATCTTGTGTAGAGGTTACCATAGCGAAAGTCGTGTGTGTCGCTGAGAGCCAAGGTCTATGTTTGATTTTATATCGGTAGACTGCGACCTATGGTATAACATAGCGAAAGTCGTGTGTGCCGCTGAGAGCCAACAGTCTGTGTTTGATTTTATATCGGCAGACTGCGACCTATGTAGAAGTGGAGAGATTTCATTTCGACAACGAAAATCAGAGGCCGCTGAGTGCCTGCAGTTACATGGACTTTTGCTATGACGGCAATGTAACCCTGGATGTAACTGTGATCTGTTGTGTGGGTTCCATGGCGTAATTGAGAGGCCGCGGAGAGCCTGCAGTTACATGGACTTTTGTTGCAACGGCAACGTAAGCCTGGAATGTAACTGTGACCATGGATGGGGGTGATGATTTCCAGAGCATTCTCACCAAAGATATATCCTCTATTTTCAAAAACCGTTTTCTATATTTTCAATAAAATTATTTTCAAAGTATTTTCACTAGGTGTTGAAATTGGGTCTGCTAAGTACTTATAGATTTTCAGTCCTACGCCTGATCAACGTATGACCAAATTTCTGTAAGAACGAAGTTGGACTTGTGAAAACATCGAGTTATAAAAGTACTTTTATAAAACTATTTTGGTAATATTATATAGATTTTAAAAAAATATTTTAAAGTAATCAAAGAGAAATTTTTCTGATAATAATCATGATATATATATATATATATATATTCTGACTTCGTTCCTTTTCGAGGACGAAAAGATTCTAAGGGGGGAGGAATGTAATAACCCGGATTTCTGGGCATGGTCATTAATAATATAATTGGATTAAGTAGTAGGAATACTGAATTTATAAATTGAACAAATGAATCTGATCAAATAAATACTTATATTTGTAATTGTGTCGTATATATACATAGATTTTAAACATAATTATTATATACAAGTTGGATTTGTATTTGTTTAAAAGTATGTATAGGTAGAATTGATTTGAAAATTGATTTGAATTTGGGTATTTGAATTGAAATTCAAAGGTAGATATATATATCTTAAATTATTCATTGATTTTATTTTATTGAGGATATAAATTGTTTGTATAATTTTGTCATAAAAAAAGTTATTTATATAATTAGAATAGGTATTTATAAATTAGAAAATTTATTATAAAGGTAATTTATTAAGGAAGAAAAATATTTAACTAATTTGGATATTTATATAAAAGCTTTAAATAAATTTAAAAATAAATGAAAATACATAAACACATGTGTTTGCATATAAATTGGTAAAACATATACATATATATAAACTAAATATAATTTATCATTCAAATTACAAATGTAAGTGTTTAAATCATGGGAGATAACAAGTGTAACAAATCTAGCATAAATTTTAACAAGTGTTACAATATGAACAAGTGGCAACTAACTTCTCTTTAAAAAATAAAAGAAAAGAAAAATAATATATAAAGAAGAAACCAGGTTACATTCTCTTTCCAAACATAAACTGAGAAAAAAAAATTAAAAAAAAAACTCAAAAGCATACAAAGCGGCTCAGTTTTAAGAATTTGAGCAACTAGATTAAAGATCAGAGAAACAAATTAGCAAGCCTGGGAAACAAAACTCGAGATGATGGAAATCAAAATAAAACAAGTTGAATCAAGCTTCAGTTCATTCCGATCAATCCATAAAGTTACAGGAAATGATCTGTTTTCTGCTTTTCTAGAACATGGTGAGTAAACACTTTCTGTTTTTTTTCTGGATTTAACTGAATTGCATGTGATGGTTTTGAATTGCCTCAAATATATTTTTTAGTTTGTATTTATCTGGATGTGCATGTATATATATGCATGTCAGGTGTTTGATTTTATACGCATCCTGTACTCTGATCTAGGCAGTGATGTTTGGTTTCAAAAATTTCCAACTCCAAATCAAACTAATTTTGATCTCGATGTATAAATGAAGTTTGTTTGTTAATGAATAGAGATGTTTTTAAGAGTAATTCTAGGATTTTAAATTTAGCAAATGAGTTTAAAATTAGGGATAACAGTGGAAATTTCTTTTACTGGTTAAAATCAACTATCTTAATTACGAATTCGAATTATGGAAATGGATTCATGAGGGGAAATCATGAATTTTAATCTTCATTTCGTGATTTTTAGTTTATTAATTCTCGTGTAATCTTGGATTGTTCGAATTGGACATTTTTGTGTCTTGCCGTTGATCGGCAATGACTTGGAGATTGTACTTTGGGTTGGAGGTGGCTAGTGAACTAGGGTTCAAGGGAAAAATGGTCAGGAAGATTATCAGTCGCCCTGGCGACGGGGCAGAGGCAGATTAGGGTTTAAGGAATCTTTTGGGTTCGATGAGTTGTCGAGTTCATCGCGATGGAGGGGGTGGACCGGAGTTTGGTTAGAGAGGGTGGGTTTATGCGTGAGACTTCGGCGTATGGTAGGATGGTGTATCAGGGTCTCAGGCGACCCGAGACGGCGGCAAGGGGAAGTTTTTAGATGAGCAATGTTGATTTTATTGTGATGATTAGCTCGATTTCGAGCTGTTGAGAATTATTGATTTCTGGGTTGCCCAACGTCTCGCCGATGACGTCGCCGACATGAGGACGGTAGCGGAGCTGGTCAGAGGTGACTAGAGTGATTGTGAACATGCACAAGATGGTGGCGTATCTGGTATGGAAATGGTCGTAATTAGCTTTGGGGAAGGAAGGGGTATTCGCGGGGTTTCTCTCGAGTTCGATAGGTAGCATTAAGTTTTGGGGTCGGAAAGGTTTGGTTTCTCTGGCTCGTGTTGCCGATCGAGTTTTACTGGGTTGGAGCTCGGGTTATTTCGATCTAACATCTGGTTCTTAACATATAAAGGACGATAATTAAACAAGTTTATTTTAAAAGCTAGTATAATTAAAGTTCTCAAGCCAATATGAAGATAATTGGTTAGTCAAATGATCGTATAATTTAATTTGTTTGATTTGATACATATATTTCCAAGTTGTTGTTTAAAGTAACTTGTTTTAATTATGAAATTAATCCCTAGAATGATTCTCAAATAAGAACAATAATGTAATTAAATATTTGATGATTATTTCAAAACTTTTCGTAAATAATTCCTTTCTATTATAAATGTTTCTTTAACCTTTAATTAAGTAAAGAAATGATTGTTAACTTATGTTGTTAAGTTAAACTTTAAGACAGTTTAAAACTTAATTTTTTATATATAAAATTAAGTACTAATTAAAGGATAAATGTTTAATTTATGAGATTTGAAATTTATAAAGGTTAAATACTTAGAAAAAGGTAATTAAGGATTAAATTATGTGGTATAATTTATTTAGGAATTAATTAATTTAGATAAGAAATCACAGTAGGGTTAATTACTGTAATGATTAATTAAATATGGTTAATGGAAGTGATTGAATAAGGATCGTTAATTAATGTAATTAATGAAATACTAATTAAAAGTTAATTACTGAAAATGATGAAGGTTAATGGTAATTACTTAATAAAGTAATTAATTACTTGAGTAATTAATTAAGTTAATGTGATTAATTTGAATCAATAAATTGAGTTTAATTAAAGAGGATTTCTTAATAACGGGTTAAGTATAATTTCTTAATATAATCAATAAAATGTAATTACTTAGCGAAGTAATCAATGATTAATTACTGGATGTAATTAATTATGAAGTGAATTACATAATGGATGGTAACTAAAGGATAATTACTCAAGGGAAGTAATTAAGTGATAATTACTCGGTGTAATTAATGATTTATTAAGTAATCTAGAGGATAAATAATTAATGTGGGTAATTAAGAATAATTAATTAATAGATGGGTTAATCAAGACTGATTAATTAATGTGGTAAATTTATCAAAGGCTAATTTCTAAATGTAATTAGAGAATATAATTAGGGAATGAATAATTAATGGTTTGTAATTAATTTTTGTTAAGTAAGCAAGATTAAAAGAAATTTAAGTATTTAATTTGATTTAATTAGGAATGGGTGACCAATAAATCTTGCTTATGAATGATTGATTGATATTTCTGATATGAAATGTTTGTGATATGAAATGGTTGTCTTGAACAGTGATTATGTGGTTATCTGACGGTGATAAATTGCTGTGTAAAAGTGGCCTCTTGTGATTAGAGATTAAATTGGGTTGCACCTGAATAGTGTGGGTTAAGTTGGTATGGAATTTGAAGAGACCGGAATCGGGTATTAGTAAATACCCAAAACCACTTCGATTTGTAATCTATTAAAAACTCTATTCAGTTTTGATATGTGAAATCAATATACTGGAATGATATGATTTAAGTGAACTGGACCATTTAATCTATGTTTGGTACATAGAAATGGATGTGTGGAATAAGTGATGTCTATAATAACTTGTGAAGTTTGAAATTGATACAAGTTACCCGGGTTTTCCTTTAAACTTAGCATTTCAATTATATGGGTTTACTCACGCTGGTTTCCAGCCTGACCCGGGTGTTACTTTGGTGTAATGCTCGAGTTAGACCGAGTATTACAGATTTTCAGGTAAGGACGTTCTGGAGCTCAGGAGGCGAGCTAGATGGCAGAAACGTATGAAGAGTTTCGCTGTATTTATCTGGAACAAGTTAATTTTAACTGTCTGGTATTTGTGAAATGATGTAACTCTGATATATAAAGATATAAGTGTAATGATATAGTTCTTCTTGTAAAACTATTATTTATGTGATATTATATTTTATCCGCTGTGAATGTGTGATTGTGTGTTTCTTTTCTGTTCTTCTTCTATCTCTTTCTTCTTTCTTTTTCTTCTTTTCTTAACTATCTGGAAATTTCGGGATCGAAATTTTCAAGTCGTTACAGCTGTTGGGGCCATAGCCACGATGAGAAAAGAGACAGACCAACTAGAATATCTGTATTGTAGGTCTAACGAAGCAGTCCTTCACAGGTATAGAAAATCTCCGACTGAATTCTGTACAATGTAGACTTTGTTGGCGGGCTTAAGATAGTAGACAGAATGATTACATTGTCCTCAACGTATGCACTGGGTGGTACATTGTGGATGTCCGAGCACTGGCATAGACTAGTGCGGATGCGATTTGCGTTTTCGTAGTAAGTAGTGGATCACTATATTGTAGGACTTACGAAGCAGTCCTTTACAGATATAGTTATGGAACACTCTCGAAGAAAGACGACAGAGCCCTTTTAGATGAGGACACGGAAGGTTCCATGGGTGGTACCTAGGACCAATATGGTCATTGGGCATATGGCTACATATATGTATATATTAGTTATTAGGTTTTAATCTACTATGGAGTATATGGACACGGTTCACGAACAAAGGCGAGAGTATTGTAACCTAATGAACCTAATATAAGAGTAAATAGAAATAAAAAGATATATGTAGAATTAAACCTAGAAGTATATAATTTATTCATTCATCATAACTTTTATTCTGACGCCTCCTCATAACATCCTGCAGGTTATGTAGATGGCAAAGACTTCTCAGCTTTATGACACTTGCTTAGAAAGTGTTATTATTTGGGTGAGTGTTTACTTACTATTATATTTTAGTCAATCCCGTTGTAAGATAAATTATTGATCTCTGATGTATTTGTCTTTGCCTATTTGAAAGATAGCAGATACCCAACTCGGGCTACAATGGGCTTGGGTTTTAGTATTTTTGTGAAATTTTCAAACTACTGGAATTCGGGTTGTTAGATTTGGCATTAGAGCCAAGGTTTTGGATTCCTAGGTAGATGTGAGTGAATATATTTGTATTTTTGAATAAAATATAAATATATTATGTACTAAAATCGAAATAGTTCCTAACCACAGATTTTAACATATGGAAAGTTTTTAGAAGTATATTTATGCATGGTTTGCTAGTTGGGTTTGGGATGACCTAAGTATGTAAAGCCCCATGTCATTACCGAATTATAGCATACAAATAAACCATGTTTTGAGAGAAGATTGGTATCGATAAGTTATAGAAAGTGGAGAAGCTCCCTAGGGAGAGTGTTTTCATTTTAAAAGAAATAAGAGGTTTTAGTAAGAAGAAAATCCACTTTATGTCTAGCCCAATAAAATGAAACTTTTGAAATTGAAAAGTTGAAAAATATAATCGTTAATATATTTGAGGAAGTAAATATTGGGTTTTTGAAAAAAAGTGGTATGAAATTTAAATTGGTTTTATATGATGTAAATTTTGTTAAAAGTGAAATTATTTTTTTAGAATTATAGAGCATGTATAGCTCGCTAGTTTCTTGTAGGTGAACAAAGATTTAAATATAAAAACCTAGAGTGTGTTAAGTATCGAAAACATAGGTTACAAAAAGGATTACTTTTCTAGCTTTTAAATCAACTAAAAATGAGACCTTTGCTTCATTTAAAATTACAGATAATCATCCATTTTCTTTTATTGAAATAGACAACGCAAACTACGGGGAATAACATTTGTACTTTACACATCCCATTCATTTTTGGTATATTCCTTACTATTTCAAATGGTGCACTTTTTATACATTTGTGGAATTGGATAATTTACGAAAATTACAGAGAAAGAGATACAACTAAATTGTATCCCGCTCCCAATAAATTAAAACATCTAAATTCACATCCCAAGTCAAATTTGGGAAAACTAAACTAATACCAACATTTTACAACCCAACTGTAAATTTGAAATAAACTTTACAACTTTATCAATATTCAGCTTTAACAAATTTAGGGACTAATTTCTAAATTTTCAGATTATGCTGTAGATATCATTCATATTCCAATTACATATCATATAGAATATGTAGGTGATATTCTTATACGTTCGCTTCAGGCCTACAACTCATCAGATGTTATACAGGCATAGTAAATAAATAAAATTAAACGGTATAAATTTCAATGTTATAAATAAATTATATAATTTCCCACTCACCTTTCAAACTTTCTAAATCTCCAAGTCTGAATTCATCCCTTTAACTTGACTTCTTTTCCTTCCCTTCAAAAATAATATGATATAAATTTATACATACCATTAGAATTACAGATCTGAGAAGATATTTGAGATTAAGAGGAATGTGTAGTTTAATTATGAAATTTACCTTTTTCTGCAGTATCGATTCGCTTCTCCTCTTCAATTTTCTGCCTTTCTCCCATTATATATACATATAATATAATATTTTATAATTTTAATAGAAATAGCAAAGAAAGAAAATGGTAGTGCTTTGCTGTTTTGATCAAAAAATATAAGAAGAGAAGTAAGGGGTTAAACATGTATTTATAGGCACTCGAATCAATTGTATCTGTTATATTTTTAAAATAAAAAAATCTGAGCCGTTCATCCAAGGTTTAAATCTAGCCGCTACCTTCATCACATGTAGGCCGCTCCCTATAAGCATTTGATTGCTAGCAATCGACTGCCCAAGTAAGGGGTCAATTGGTGGGGTCCACGCTATTAATATTTTTGATTTCCTTTTTCTCATTTTAAATTATTTTCGCTTTGAATATTTCAAACACTAATAGTTTCTTCATTTGAGCTCCGAGTGCTAAACTCCAAATATGAAAGTTGCTCAGAAAACCCCCACAAACACAATAGTGCTAGTTTCGTGGTCGAATTCTGAAATTTTCTCAAATTCCTTTTTTTAGTCTTATTGATTATATATTATTTACCATTAGTTTTGCGGGGTGTTACAAAGACAGCTACTACTCTTTCCATCAAGGCACCAAAGCGTCCAAGCCGACCTAGGTTTAGAACTACAAGACCAAGATGAAGAAGAAATCCTCCATCCCCAACTGGCCTATTAGCGTAACAACGATGGTCAATCACCATTGGAGCCATGGCCAGCACGCACAAGCCCAAGCCAAGCCAAGATCTGCCTCGAGAGGGAGGTTCCATATGATTGTTTGAAATACTATCAACAAGTGGCAGTCCGGCATCGAGAAAGCTTTCTCATTTCTTAAGATGCCAAACAAGTTTGATGAAAGGACATACACACAAAGAAGTTTGGAAAGGAGATATATAATGAAGCTAATTGCTTATTATCAATGAAGAAGTGCAAAAGATTCATAGGCTATGAAGAATTTTCGTTTGGAAAGATTTTGCGAGTACAAGAAAGATAAGAAGGGGTATTTATATACCCACGCCTTAAATCGTGTGCATTGTTTCGAAAGGAAAAAAGAATCACAACCATTAAGAAGAGATTGAGATAATGCTAACTTATGCATATAGGAGATGCAACACAGCTCTGCAACATTTGGAAAAACGAACCGTCACAACCAATAGCACGAAGCCACATGGAAAGCACATTAAATCTTTGTAGGGCCATCAATTGGTAGAATTTTCATCATTTGACAAGGCTATACACGCTCGCGGATATGGACTTGGGAGAAAAATGTTGCTCAATTTTTTCGCAAGTAATTAGTAGGTCAGTTTAAAGTAGTCTAACCTAGTCAAAACCTGCTCAACTACTTTACAACTAGCCGGCATAAGCCAACCCAAGTCCATGATGGTCTCAAACCATCCCTTATATCCAGCAAGGCACCATGATGAGGCATGATCGCCTCGTCTTTAAGCGCCTATCACATGTAAGAAAGGTTTGGGCCTGACCCATCATCATGACTATCGACTTTCCTATGTCAATCTACTTCCAGCACAATTCCAGGTCAGCATGTTAGCCCGACGTCACTCTAATTGATGGCCAGCACCTCTGTAAAGACCCAAAATTTTGAAGGCTTTATATTTAAATATCGAAATTATTTAAATAATTGAATCTTGGATTTAATGTAATAAATTGACTTAATAAGCTTATTTAAATTCTTTTTAAATAATATGTGAAATTATCATTTTGTTGGATAGTCTTGGATTTTGAAGAAATCAGTGTTGTTTAATCCGGAATAATGAGTTGTTGTAGGCCGATGAGTTTCGTGACGATGGAATGTGATGTATGGTTGTGTGAGCTCGATTAATTAAGAGGATTAAAATATAATATATATTTTCCTATATAAGAACCTCAACACTTAAATCCTCTTCATTTTTCCTTCTCAAAATCAGCTGACACCATTTTCTCCATTTAATTAATTAAATCCAAAGCCAAATGCCATAATATTCAACGATTTCGGATTTGTTGAAATCATGTGAGTGTGTGCTTCAAATCTATGTAAGGTTTGTAGGGTGTGGTGACTGTTAGTGATGTTCGAGTTTTAATGGCCAAACTAAGGTTGAGGCAGGGAGGTGATGAAGGAGGATTTAGGTGAATTGGAAGAATTGGTTGGTTTCTCTTGGCGGCAAGCTTTTCTCGTACTGGGGTTGGGGCCATGATTTAATAGGGGATATCATAGAGGAAATAGATGGCACGGTTGAGCTCGTGTTGGTGAAAGGAGTGTTTTGGCAAAGGTCAGTGGTGCTTTGGTGTGGCAAGGCAAATCATGACATGGGGATGGTCGAATTAGGGCAACGATCAGAATTTTGAAGAGTTGATCTAGCTTCAGGTAGTTGCATAAGGGAAATTGCTTTTGAGCAAAGCGATGTGATGGCACTGTCCCTTCATCGAACGTTGGACCGGATAGGGAGATTGGGGAAAGGAGCGTGCACGGCTTAGGTGTGTATCATCTTGCATGTATAGGAAGTATATTAAGAAGGGCGAAGATGGATTTGGTGGGCAAGTGAAGGGATTAGTGATTAAAGTAAATTAATTAATTAAGTTTTAATCTCAATTTCTTATGAAATCGATAACTTATGCATAGAAGGTCCAATCCAGACGTCATTTTAGCCATTGCACTCGTAGTTAGATTCTCTATGCCTTGGATTAGTTTAGGCTTGGGTGAGTGTAACGATCCGTTATTTCACAACTTCGAAAGTAAGATATTTTATTAATTTTAAATTTAAAAAGGTTTAGAACTTAAGTAAGTATGTTGTAAATAAAGAATAAGGATGGAAAAATTATTTATCTTATACTTAATAATGGAAAAATAAAGATTTTGATTTTCATCACAAAATGGCAAAAAGTTAAGTTTTGTTAAAAATGAATAAATGCTTAAATAAATAGTTTTAAATATTTATTTGAAAGGTAAAATTATATCAAAATCACTTAATAATGATAATAGAAGTATGATAAAGGTTTGGAAAATACACCTATGATCGTTTTACAAAAATATTTTAACCTTGTTACATTTTGTCAAATGCAAGTCGTATTTCAATAAATTGATATTAGCACTAATGATATCGGGTTTTAACCAAAGTAGACTTGTTTTTATTTATTAAATGTAATAGGAAGTTCATTTTCTAAGATTGTTTACATAAACGAATGGTTAAAAGGAAACGTTAAATTTTGACTGTAAAATATATCAACAAAAACATTGTTTTTGACTAAAATAAGTTGTCGCTACATTGTTGCAACATGATATGTTGCCTAATACACATATATACATATGTACACATTTACAATGTACAAATACATATACATTTACCATATAAAACAAAAATTCATTTTGATTTAAATTAAGTTTAATAAATGATTCGACAATTTTAAATTTAAATAAAACTTTACAAACATCATCATATAATTTATATCATATCTCCTTAATGAAAGTTATGTGTTTACATGGAAACCATGCAAATTTATATCTCTAAATATTAGTAAGTAATAAAATAGTGACATCTCTTATTAATAAACATATACACTTCTTATAACATCATTCCTAGCATTAAATGCACATCTTAATATGTTAACAAGTGTTATGCAAATCAAATCAAGAAAAAAGTCTTCTTTTTAAAATACAAAATTTAAGAGAAAAAAGTAATCATTCTATAAATACACATCACATTAATGTGCTATCATATCCTTCTGTAAATACATGTACTTAAGGGTTTAATCAAGGATTTAAAAATGGAAATAAAATGCAAAAGTAGAGAAGGCTAAAATGGTCATTAGCCAAGGATGCTTCATGTATAAATAGAGGTCATAACCTTCACTTCCTCACAACAATTCACTTCCCATTTCTACCATTTTTTTCCACTTCCTTAAAGCTCTTCTTCTTTATTATCTTCCTCCACCTCCAACAACCCTCCATCCAAACCCACACCCCAACCCTACCATTACACACACCCCCCTACACGGTCAAGTACCCTTCCACCAACCCATACCCACCCCCCTAGCCTCACACCCAAGCCGTACCCTCCTCCCTAGGCTACACACCTCCCTAACAGAGCATACACCCCCTCTCAAAGCTCCCACACCCAAAAAAAGAAGGAAAATAAACAAAGGCAATAGTTCGTGACATTTGCAGAGGAGCACGCTAGCTCATAGAAAAGTTTGATGGAGTGGAAATGAAGGCGAGAACCGCTTTTTAAATCATTTTTTGTTATGTTATAATAATCATGATTATCCCGTTTATACATTATGTTAATTGCCACCATTGATAATATGGACATTTGGCTGAAATGAATGTTTGAACGCGTTGGTTGGATAGTTGAGTTGTGATAATATACTTAATAAATGTTAATCACTATGCTATGGAAATGGATGTTATGTTATTGATGAATATTGAAAGAGATTGTGCTCATTTTTGATTAAGTAATCCCCTTTGTTATAAGTGACCAATTTTATAAATATGGTATATGTTGGAATTATTAAGCCTATATTTGAATAGTGAAATTGAAATTGGTTTTGAATTGAAATTGGTTTTGAAATTGAAATCGAAATTAAAGTCGAAATTGAAATTAGATTTGAAACTGGGTTTGAAATTGATTCTAATTTAAGATTAGAATTGATTTTAATTTAAGATTCATAAGCAGCCACATAATATATTCACCAAAATAAATAATATTCATATGACCTTGGTTGAATGACAGAAATTCGTCTGGAATGAGTTTTGGCCAATTTACTTCAACTTCTCCCCAAATAGCACATAATGCTTTATAGTTGTTTGGATAGACAAGCACATACGAGCCAGTACGAGGTAAAATTGTGTGCATTAAAGCTCTATGCATTATTCTGGCAGTAGGTCGTAATGCAATAGACTTAATCTCGGTCATGTCATCTTCTAGGAATCGATGACTAACTTCATCTCTCTCGCTTACGACAACACTTAATTCTTGTAACTCAACACCTCTTGTCAGAGTATGAAGAATATGAACAATTCTAACTAAATAGAGAAACACTTGTTGCCCATATACCTTCAAACGCAATTGTCACGATTGCGTGGGTTTTGATGGCCTAAATTCAAGTTCGCATAGAAAAGTTTAACCAATGTATGATTTATCTTGATATTATTTTGATTATGATCTAGAAGTGATTTTAGATGGCTTCTTCTTGCTAATTCTTGAATCCTCTACGACATAAAATCAGGAAAGACAACAAAGGAACCTTCAAAGAATCGAGCTTCTTTCATCTTATTCCATCTTTGAATTGCAGTTGCATCGTATAGCCATTGAGCGATTTGCGAATCAATTGGCTCGGAGAAAGAAGAAGCATGCCTAGATCTCTTTGTTTGATGAGGGGCCATTTGAATTTATCAAAGAATTGAATAAATTTGGAAAAATTTGGGAACTAGGTTTATGGAATTCTATAAAATGGAGGTAAAAGTAAAAAGTAAAAGAGGAAGTAGAGGGTTTTAGAGTTAAGAAATAGGTAAAAAAAAGTGTAAAGGTACGTTTCAGATGTGAATTCGGTCGACTGAACGATTATGGTCAGTCGACTGAACCACCATCCCGAGAGTTCTATTCCAGAATTAGTCGACTGGTCTAGTCGACTGAATAAACAAATATGCTCTCTGTTTTGTCATTCAGTCGACTGGTTGCATTCGATCGGTCGATTGAATAGTGTATGAGAACATACAGTATGCAGTTTCAGTCGACTGATCGAATTTTTTCAGTCGACTGAATGACAGTCATATTTGAAACACAAACAAGTAATATATTATATATATAAACAAAATGTATACAATATAAGATTAAAGAACAATTGTAAAAAATAGAAAAAAAACGAAATTATTTGGAAGAGGAAGTTGATGGAGACTTGGAGTTTGTCGGTTCATCCTTTGTCTTCTCTACATATGGTTGTAGTGGTGACCAACGGTTTCCACGTTCCCATGAGTTTGGAGAGACAGGCGGAGGTTGAGGTGACCAATCCCATGGATTCCGAGTTGACAATAGTGTAGGTTGATGAGCCGAAGAGGAAGATGAACCGCAGAACTTCCATCCAATCTGCTCAAGAAAACTCAGACGTCTAGAATTCATTTTCTGTTCATAATATATTTCGTGCAAGCGCTATCGATTCCCTCTGGTAATGATGAAGATCATCAATTTTTTGTTTGGTTTGAGGAGAACCAAAAAACAGGTACCGTCTAGCTTTCTTTTTCTCGGGTGTATGACCCGTTCGATAACTTGATGTTCTTGCATGTTCATGGATAGGAGTAGGTGTAGGTAGATTTGACGATGCAGATGATGGAGTTTAAAAGTTGATAGATGAGTAGGATGATCCATCTGATGAATTATGTGATGGATACATTTTGATTTTGAAAGAAAGTTTTTAGAAGTTTATGTAGTGGAGAAAGAAACAAATGTGTTTGAGATATAAATTTCTTTTGATGGAGAAATGAGAGCAAAGAATTGAATTATATAGGAGGCAATGCATATAAAAAATGATGGTTGAACGTGCGGGTTGAAAAAGTGAGGAAGAGAACGAACCAAAAAGTTTATGGCTGAAATTTTATCTTTAAAAAAGAGAAAATATAAAGAAACAGATGTATAAGGTGTAGATGTGAAATATTGAATGGCCAGGTGGTAAAGGCATAGACTTATCAAACCCGAGGTGTAGAGTTTGAACACCAAATTTCTATTTTATTTTATTTTAAATTAATTAGTAATTTTTATAATTCTGTTAAAGAAATTATACCTAGTTCTCTTCTTAATCTTATAAAACAATTTTCATTGAGAGGTTTAGTGGAAATTTCAGCTAATTGATTTTCAGAATTTACAAATTCTAAATTTATTATATCATTTTCAATATTATCACGAAGAAAATGATGACGAATGTCAATTTGTTTAGTTCATGAGTAATTCTTGCCATTTTCATCTTTTTTCAAGATGTATAGTTGTACTCATAGGAGTTGGTTTGGCAGACGTGTTTTCCATACCGAATCGTTTAATTAGATTATTATAATACTTTTCTTGATTAATAAAAATGCCATTTTGCATTTGTTTGATTTGTAATCCGAGAAAATATGATAGTTCTCTCATATGTGACATTTCAAATTCATTTGTCATGATAGTCGAAAATTCCTGACATAATTATTCATTTGCTGAACCAAAAATAATATCATTAACATATATTCGAAGAATTAAAATATCTTGTTTAGTTTTCTTAATAAATAATATTTAATCAACTTTCCCAATCTCAAAACCAGATTCCAATAAATAGCTTTTAAGTCGGTCATACCAAGCATGAGGTGCTTGTTTTAAACCATATAAAAAGCTTTCTTAAGTTTATAAACGTGATCTGGAAATTTCTCATGAGTAAACAGAGGAGGTTGTTCAAAATAAACATTTTCTTTTATAAAACCATTTAAAAAAGCACTTTTAACATCCATTTGATATAATTTAAAGTTATGAAAACATGCAAAAGCCTGTAGAATACGTATAGCTTCTAGTCTTGCAACTGGAGCAAACGTTTCTTCATAGTCTATTCCCTCTTCTTGACTATAACCTTGTGCTACTAACCTAGCTTTATTTCTAGTAATGTTACCTTGTTCATCAGCTTTTTTTTGAAAACCCATTTTGTGTCGATGACTGATTGATCACTTGGCCTAGGAACTAATTCCCAAACTTCGTTTCTTTCAAATTGATTTAGTTCTTCTTGCATAGCTATAATCCAATAATCATCAGTTGAGGCTTCCTTAATATTTTTAGGTTCTATATTAGAGAGAAAAGCTATGTGGACCACTTGATTTTATTGATGTCTTGTTCTTACATTTGATTTTACTTCTCCAATTATTTTTTGAACATGGTGATCTCTTAGAACTCTCGGAGAAGATCTTACTTATCATTATTAATAGTATTTACATTTTCTAAAGAAACATCAGAATTATTATTTTGAAGAATAATATCATCATCTTCTGAATTATTTGTCAGAATTATATTTGTATTATTTTCCAAATTTGTAAATTTAGAAGAAGTTTTTACATTTTCATCGAATGAAACACGAAGTGTTTCTTCGATTATTTTTGTTCTTGTATTAAAAACTCGATAAGCCTTGCTTCTTTCCGAATATCCTATGAATATACCTTCATCGGATTTTGGATCAAATTTTCCAAGCTGATCTTTAGTGTTAAGTATGAAACATTTTGAACCAAAAACTTTAAAATTTGAAATATTTGGTTTTCTACTATTTAAAAGTTCATAAGGAGTATGTTTTGTTAATGGTCGAATAGAAACACGATTCAAAACATAGCAAGCAGTTGCAACAGCTTCTGCCTAGAAATGCTTAGGTAAAGTGCTTCCATTTAATAAAGTTTGTGCACATTCTTGTAATGTTCTGTTTTTCCTTTCTACAATTCCATTTTGTTGTGGTGTTCTAGAAAAGGAGAAATTATGATTAATTCCTTTCTTGTTACAAAAATATTTGAAAGCTTCATTTTCAAATTCACCTCCGTGATCACTTCTAATGTTTTTAACTTTAAAATTCCTTATATTTTGAATTCTTTTAAGAAAAAATAAAATTTTCAAATGTAACTTTTATGTTTCATAAAAATGGTCCATGTATATCTTGAAAAATCATCTACAATAACAAACACTTATCTATTGTGATTAATAGATTGAACTTGAGCAGGTCCGAAAAGGTTCATGTGTAATAATTCAAGTGGTTGTGTTGTAGATATGATTTTCTTAAATTTAAAAGAAGATTTTGTTAATATTCCTAACTGACATGCATCACAGATATTATAAATTTTGAATCTCATATCAGGTAGTCTTTTAACAAGTTTATTTTTAGGTAATTTATTAATAGTATTGATGTTTATGTGACAAAATCTTTTGTGCCATAGCCAAGAATCATTTTCTATAGCTACTAAACACATATTTGTGTTGTAATTTATATTCATATTTAAATTATAGATATTATTATATCTTATACCTTCAAAAATTAAATTTTTATTTTTATCAGAAATATTACATTTATTTTCTGAAAATGATATATTAAAACTTTTATCACATAACTGACTTATACTTAATAAATTATGTTTTAAGTTTTTAACTAATAGAACATCAGTAATGAGAGGTGAGTTAGAGATACCATTATTGCTCACATCGCCTTTGCCGATGACATAACCTTTCGAATTATCTCCAAAAGTGACTGATCCTCCATTTGAGTAGACTATGTTTGTTAACATGTCTTTATCACCAGTCATGTGTTTCGAGCAACTACTATCTAGAATCCATTTTCTTCTCTTTTTAAGTGGTACCTGCAAAAAATAAAGAATACGATGGTCTTAGGAAACCAAACCCAAGAAGGTTCAGAATTCCCTTTTAAAATATAACTCTTATTTTTATGAACAGTTTCCATTATTGTTTTGATATGTTTATTCCCTATCAAGTTATTATTTGTTTTAGCAATCCATATTTTAATAGTTTTAACATTTTTAGAAACTGTTTTCTTTAAATCTTGCTTAATTTTGTTTTTAAACTCATTTTTAAACTTATTTTTAAACTTTTCAAATTTCTTTGGGTTTTTCAATTTTCTTATATCCTAAACCCATTTTATTTGAAGTTGACTGAGAATTTTCTATTATTTTAGAAAGATTTTCTCGCCCTTTATTAAAATTGAAAATATTTTTATTAATATCTTCTAGCTTGGTTTTAAGACTAGAATTTTCTAATTCTAAAACTTTAGTGCTAGATTTTAAATCATTTACTTCAACTGATAAAATATCATTTTTATTCTTCTAAACTTCTAATTCCTGAGTTATCATAGAAAGTTGAGAGGCTAAATTAGAATTAGATTCTTGAGATTTTTCAAGTTCTTCTTCGAGAATTTTCTTTTCATCTCTAAGCATACTAATTTCTAATTCAGATCTATTTAGTTTTTCTTGTAACTCCTTATTATGTTTCTTAGTCTGTTTTACAAAATCTACTACTTCAGAATTAAGTTCAACTAAATTTTTAAAACTTAGCACACTACATCATCATTTGTAGCCATGAAGCACATTTGCTTACTCTGTGTCACTATCACTATCGCTTTCTGATGATAAAGAATCTGAATCATTCCATGTTATAGAAAATGCTTTCTTCTTGAAATTGTTCTTTTTGAATTTGATTTTCCATTTTTCTGGACAATCTTTCTTAATATGACCCTTCTTATGACATTCATAACATTCCATCACAGATGATGATGGTTTATTGCTATTATTATTGCTAGAATTATTTTTGTAACTCTTTCCCTTGTTATTCTTTTTGAATTTCAAAAACTTTTTGAAATTCTTAGCAATAAATGCCATATCCTCTTCATCTGAGTCAAAGTCATCATGTTCTGCTTGAAATGCTAGATTCTTCTTATCTTGTGCTTGAACTTTCTTTGCTTGCAAATATACTTCATATGACATTAGATTTCCTATTAACTCTTCTTGTTTCATAGTTGAAAGATCGTTTGCTTCTTCAATAGCTAGGACCTTTCTTTCCTATTCATCTATTAAAGAGTTTAGGATTTTTGATACCATATCGAAATCAGAGAATTTTTCTCCTAGTGCAACAGTGAATGATATATATCTTGAAATCTAGAATACATGTCATTTATATTCTCATTTGATTTCATTTTGAAATTTTGAAACTGATTTTTCAACATTGAAATTTTGCTTTGTTTGACTTTGTTAGTTCCTTCATGAGTTACTTTTAGAGTTCTCCATATCTCATAAACATTTGTGCACATATTAGCTCTATTATACTCATTTTTATCTAATGCACAAAATAGCATATTCATTGCTATTGCATTTGTAGTAGCATCAGTTTTATGTGCAATAGTCCAAGTTGAAAAATCTTCTGTTGTAGTAGTATATTCATTTTGAGCAATGTTCCAAGTTTCAAAACCATTAGATTGCATAAATATTCTCATTCTAGTTGACCAGTAATTATAATTCATGCCATTGAATAGTGGAGGTCGTGTAGTAGATTGATCTTCAATAAAATTAGTGTTAGTGACAGTGCTTGTGATATTGTTATTTTCCATATTAACTGATAACAAATTATCAAATAACTATGTTATGGTTATAGGATGACCTTGCTCTGATACCAAATGAAAGTGGCTACTGTGTGGCTTGCTATCACTTAGGATCATGTAATATGGAATATTATTAAATCTAAATGCGGAAATAGATGATAATAGCAAAGATAATAAAATGAGCGCACCAGGAATTTTTATACTGGTTCGAACTTCCCGTTCTACGTCCAGTCCCAGTCTTCTCTTTGGAATTTCTCACAATAACACTCTCTTAACCTGGAGGAAAATGTATACAACACCTGAACAACCGAACATGATTTTTCCGCCTCTAACAACCGAAAGAGGACTTTACCCGCCTGAACAACCGAACGAGACTTCAATAGTTTCAATAGAATTTATTTGACACTATGTTTTATTAATAATACTAATTTGTCTTTGATAGTACAACCTTCCTATTTTCTTTCCTCAAGTATATATGTGTGTATAAAGATTTAGAAAGGAAAATATTGCTTTGAATCAAAGAATAAGTTGATTGATTCAGAGATTCAAGCAATATATGAAAGTTGTGATCGCTTTTTAGAATACAGAGATAGTAGAAAGTAAGATCAGAAAGTAATCAGAATTTTTTTGATTTGTGAAGTGGATTTTGTTTGTTTACATAATAGTTAAAGAGGTGCAACCGTTCATGAAGAGTTCTGATCAACAGAAGCAGCCATACCCCTTCATATTAGAACGTGACTCTTGGTAAAAGAAAGCGTCCGTTCAGAAAAAATAGCTATTGAAAGAAGTCAGTCGACTGTCCCAAAACGATCGGGCAACTGAATATTCAAAGTTGTTTAAAAACAGACCGTTTCTGTGCACCTGTACAGGTTCAGTCGACTGGCCACATACGGTCAGTCGACTGACTTGACAGTCAAAGCACAATTATCACATATTTTAAAAAGTTTAAAGTTTTAAAACAACTTAACTACTTGAGGATAGATTTTAACATTTCTAAGACTAAAAAACTTCAATAAATCAACATACTATACGCAGTTTTGTAGCCTTGTCTCCTTTTGTAGTTTGAACAGCATAATTCCTTTTCTTTTTGTCACTTATCCATATAGTATAATTCATTGCTTTGTCATGAATCAAAAATATGTGATTCAACACATACAACCTTTCTTTTTAAACCTAAACTGTTTATACTTATTTTTCAACTATTTTGAAAACTGATTTCCATTTTACAACAATTTTTCATTTGTTTTACAAACTAATTACTATTTTATAACTATTTTGCAACTATTTAACTATTTTTTTAACTATTTTATAATTACTTAAATATTCTTCAGCTATTTTACTACTACTTATCTATTTTATACTTTTCAAGCTATTTTCTCAATCAAGTTGGTCAGAGTGCAAACTGTTTATAATTGAAGTGATAACCCAAATGGAAATTGAAGCAATTGTGAATAGGTGAATAGAATCAAAATGAAGATAAATACGTAGGATGTACATATATTATTCTATTCGCATAACAATTTGATCCAGATTCGAGCATAGAATTTCGAGATAGTATATCGATCCGAGTTGGAAATTTTCATTCGATTTTCGACGGCGAACCCTGGATATGGATTTTCGATTGATTTTGGAAATTCTCTATCATAGTTATGACTTTGCAAGGAGAATGACAGTTTCTGATCAAGAAAATCAGATCTGAGTACGCACTAGGAAGTTGGATGGACAATACTAGTTCGAAAGTGAAATTGTGTGATCGAGTGAGCGATCAGATTTGACGTTGCGTACGGATGATATATATATATATCGTACGTGCTAGAATGAAATTGATATTGGAAATTTTGAAAGGAAAAGAAAAAATGATTTTGAAATGGATAGTATATTTTGAAAAATATATTATGAATAAAAGTGGAAGTTTGGATATCACTATAATTAAAATTCATTTTATAAGAAGGTAGGAATGTGGCAAGTAAATTTATAAAAGAAATCAAACTTGAATATTTTATTTGGCATAATAAAGTTATATACATATGGTAACTACCCTTGTGAATTTTTAACTAGAAGATGTGGTCTTTGAAATTATTTGAAGTATAAAAGGAATTTATATAAGTATGAAGTGACCCAAAGATTTTTCAAGATTTTATATATCAATTTATACAAATGAATTTATGAGAATGATTTTGGGAAAAGGGTTTTGGAGCCTATGGATTTTGGAAGGCTTTTGATTTTTGAAAAAAAAAAAATCAATTATGGGAATTTGGAAAGCCAAGTTTGGAACTATCGATTTGAGATATTGATTTTGTGTAAAGGACATTTTTATGCGAATCATAAAGAGTATGATTTGAAAGATACTATATGTGTATAGCATAAAATGTTTTGAGATTGGCTTTGGAAAAAAAGTGCTCCCATGAAATGAACTTCTTAGGAGATCCAAGGGGTGGTTCTGCCTTGAGCCCTAAGGGGATATCTAAAATGGATCTTGGGAGGAAGTCCGTACAAAATGAAGTTCTTGAGGATTTTCTGTGGGTAACAAAAGTCGAGGGCGCTGATGCCTACAGAGATATTTCAGTTATGTTGTAACGACAGTGAAGCTCGATGTCACTACGATCTACTACGGACCATAGCGCAAGTCGTGTGGCAGTGAGTGCCAACGGTCTATGTTTGATTTCACTGGGAGGGCGACGTTACATCGGTAGACTACGATCTATGAAGATATAGCGAAAGTCGTGTGGCAGTGAGTGCCTATGGGCTACATTGGGACTCGACTAATGTAGTCTGCCATCTGTGTGGGGAAGTTTCATTTGGTAGTGAAATTCAAGGGTGCTGATGCCTACAGATAAATGGGTTTTTTCCATGATGGTGACGTAAAACCTGGGTGTAGCTGCGATCTGTGGTGGGTTCCATGGTATAATTGGGGGGGGGGGGGGTAGGGTGCCTACTGTTTTTTATGGTTTTGCCGGGATGGCAACGTACCATCGGCCTGATTGCGACCATGGAGGGGGTGATGATTTCCAGAGCATTCTCACCAAAAATGTTTTCTATATTTTCAAAAATGTTTTCCAAGTATTTTCATTGGGTGTTGAAAATGGGTCTGCTAAGTACTTATAGATTTTCAGTCCTACGCCTGATCAACGTATAATCAAATTTCATTGAGAACAAGGATGGACTTGTTAAGATATCGAGTTATAAAAAGTATTTTTATAAAAGTTATTTTGGCAATAGTATGTAGATTTTAAAGTATTATAAAAATTTTAAATAAAAAGAGTTAAAAATGTTTAAAGGATAACTTAACTGATAAATAACAGTATAATTAAAAATTCTGGCTTCAATCCTTTTCGAGGACGAAAAGTTCTAAAGGGGGAGGAATGTGACAACCCGGATTTTTGGACATCTGTTAATTGGATAATTAACTGATTTTAACTATTGAAACACTAATTTATAAGCTGAATAAACAATTCTGATAATAAAAATATATATCTGGATAAATATAAATTTGATAATTTCCTGATATAATTAATTAAATTGGCAAAATTTATCTTTTCAGAAACAAAAAAATTATGTTTATTTATGTATATATATAAAAAGATTTGTAAATAGAATTTGGATTTGAAATTCAAAAATAAATATTTAAAAATTAATCGGATTTAAAAACTCTATAGATAAATATTTATTAATATTAGATATAATAGTTTTAGTTGAAAAAGATTTAATAAAAAGTTTAAATACTTTCTTTTAAATTTATACATGATATGAATATAGTTAATATAAATAGAAAATGAACTAATTGAAAATATATACAAAAATTATATAAAACATATTAAATAAATTTAATAACATGAGATAAGACATGTGTAACATTAATAACACATGTATTTAACAAGTGTAAACCATATAATAAGGAATTAAACAAGTGTAGCCTAATTGTGACATGAAAATACAAGTGTCCATTTTTAGTTTCTTTATTTTTTCAAAATAAAAATAAGAACAAGGCTATATATATATGCATACTTCTCCTCTTCTCATTTTCTTAGTTAATTTAAAACTAAAACCTAATAACTAAAACTCAAACCAGAAATAAAAGAAATTTTATACAAACTAAATCACACAACTACTTCAACCTGAAGCTTAAATCAAAATCAAAACTGATGAAATCAAAAGCAAACAATAAGCTCAAAACCTGAAGCAGTAGATTCAAGTTCAGTTGCAAATCAAAAGCATGCAAGTTCAATTCAGTTTTATCAAGTCTCAGTTTTTAAATTCAAGTAGTAGTCTAAAGATCAAAAGCACTTCCTGGTTTCTCAAAAGCTCTGGCTTCTCTGTTTCCTTAAACATGTGAGTAAACTACCCATAACATCTCAAATCTATCTGTATCTTGATCTTTATGTAATGATCATTGAAGTGTGGATGTAGAAATTTGCTTACATGTATATGTATACATGAAAATGATGTATGCATGTGTAGAAACAAGAACATTTGCTCTGTTCTAGGTTTACGGTGTTTAAACCAAATTCAAAAACCAAAATCTCTTTACCCATTCTCTTATAGGCCTTAATTTTTAAAAAAAAATATGTTTTGATTAACATGATTTAAGTTTGAAAAAATATTTTTAAGTAAAATTAGTTAAAGCATTTTTTAGAAATTAGAAAATAGAGTAAAACTGAATACATGTTGGAAATTCAAGCATCATGGTTTCTTGTTTCAATTATATCATCTTGCTCGTTTTCAAAAACAGTGATTTTTAAAAGTGGAATCATGATTTTTAAGTTTGTATTCATGGTGAAATTGCAAGATGGACGAGAATTATTTTTTTGTCGAATTCTGTTGATCAATGAAGATATAATCCTCGGGATCGTGGCTGGCGGTAGCGGGGAGGTTGACGAACACGGCAAAAATGGTCTGAGGTTTTCCTGACCACCGTGGTGGCCGAACAAAGACGATTTAGGGCTTAATCCCTAGTTTTGATCAATGATAGATTTTGGGATGCTTAATCATCGTCGAGGCACCGAAGTCGATCAGTGCGGGGGGAAACGAAGCGTGGGTTGTAGACGGAGCTCTGGACGCGATTGCATGATTTCTGATGGCCGAAGGTGGCAGTTCAAGGCGATCTTGGGGGATCCAGTTTTGTTTCAGTAGTACCATGGCTGCTTAATTTTTATTTCCAGTTAGTTTAGAAGTTTTGGGTGGTCGTGATGCTCGAGCAGGTCAACGATGATCTATGGGTAGCAGAGGTGATGGTCGGAGATGCTTCGACCATGTGTGCACGTGCACAAAGTATCAAGTCTGGGCTTTGTTTGCTGATGGATTTGAAGATTGTGGTCTTAGGGAAAAGCTTGGGAAAAAGATACGTTGGCTTGGGTTTTTGATCGTGTCATTTGTGAGTGTTTTCTGGGAACATATTTTAAGTTTTAAAATAAAACAGAAGGAAAAAAAGGAAGAGGAAGTTTTTCTCGGGAATGGTCTCGAGGGAAAGACGAGATGACTCGGGTTTTGTCTTGAGTACGTGATGTTGCAGTTTTCAAACTTTAAAACAAAAATCAACTTTAAAACATTTCTTAATCAATTCTTTTATATAATTGTTTTATTTAAGTATGGATTAGTTGATGGTTTCAAAATAGATTATTTTAAAATTTATTAAATTATTTATTTATGTGACCGTTATTATAGTTACTTCTTTAAGTTATTTAAACAAATATAAAAATGTAATTAGGAAGATTAATTACAAAAGGTAAAATGTTTTTAATTAACTCAAAGGTCTTAAGCTAATTCATGTGTTAATGATAATTATTTTCAAAGGTTTAAATGTAAAAGTAATTACTTTGCGTAATGAAAGTTTTCAAAGTAAATGTTAAAAAAAAGTAAATTGTTAACAAGTTTTTTAAAAACAAAGAAAAAAATTGGAAGCAAAATTTAGTTAACAAAGTTATTAAGCAAGTTGTTCAACAAAGTTTTCAAGCAAGTTCAAAGATTAAAATTCTTAAAGTTAAATGTTTTTTTAAATTGTTTTGGTATTGAATAATTAAATATTAAGTTAATTATTTAATTAAATCTCTAAGTATTTTTCAAAATCAAAGGATGTGATTAAGTAATTAATTAAGACGTATGAATTATCTTAAAATTTATTAAGGTTATAAGTAATTGAAGGATAATTACATAATGAAATATTAAAGGATAATTAATTAATGTAAGTAATTAAAGGATCATTAATTAATATAAGTAACTAAAGGTTAATCATTTATGTGAATGATTAAATGATTAAAGAATAATTAATTAATTTCAATAATTAATTAAATGGTTTAATTGGTGTTAATTAAGCAAGATTTAAAGGTAATTAATTTATCTTGTAATTTGGATGATAAATAAATCTTGCTTAAGGATGATTAAATTGTATTGAACGTTTGGATTAATGTCTCCAGTCTGATAATTTATGATATTCTGTGATATGATTTGTTTGGTTGAACAGGAGTAATGCGGATTATTTATTGGTGATGTATTGTTGTGTAAATGTGATATCATGTATTTAAATTTAAAATGTCTTCACTTAAACAACTTGGGTTAAGATGACATTGGATTCGAAGAGACCGGGGTCCAGTATCAGCAAATACCTGAATCCGCTTCGATTAGCAAATCTACAATAATTCTTTATAAATATGTTTTTAAAATCTAATAGGCTGGAATGGAATAATTTAAGTAACATGACCATTTAAACTAAGTAACACTTTTAAATATTGTTTGATAATAAGTGATTGACTATAACCAGTTAAGAACTCGTAGTAAGGTACGAGTTACCCTGGTATTCAAATAAGTTATATAATTTAGAATTTCAGATTATATGGGTTTAGTCACGCTGGTTTCCAGCCTGCCCCAGGTGTTACTTTATTGTAATGCTCGAGTCAGACCGAGTATTACAGATTTTCAGGTTAGGACGTTGTTGAGCTTAGGAGGCGAGCTGGATGGTAGGAATGTATGGAGTATATTCCGCTATGTATTGGAGTTGTATTATTTGTTTTCTGACACTAAGTTGTTACAACTGTCCAATTTATGTATGAATGGTTGAACTATGATGTATTGTATGTAATTTGACAGATACAGCTTTTCTTTGTATAAATGCTATTATTTGATATTATATTTTGATCCGCTGCGAATGTGAGATTCTGTGTTTTTTTCTGTTCTTCTTCTACATCTTTTCTTCTTTCCCCTAACAAATCTGAGATTTCCGGCGTTCGATTGCTTGACACTTCTATAGTGAACGTAATAGTGTCGAATCCTCGAGGTCGAAAGTTTCGAGTCATTACAAAATTTCAAATTCTTTTAATAATTAACTCCTTTGATAAAAATAACCCTATTAAATGCTTCCCAACAGCGGGTTGTTACAATAGCCCTGGAACGAAATTTTGATTTACCGACCGTAGAAATCAATAATTAGAAGCTTGAGAAATGAGATAAGTAACAATAAAAAAATAAAATGACAATCCTATCCATACTACCTTTACCTATTTATGAAATCACTAAATTCGATAGTGGAAATAAGCGTTGCAAGCATCTGTGACGGAAATATTTGTTAGAAATTTGTATCGGTAATATCCGCTACAAACTGAAATGAAAAAAGTGTTATAAAATGGTTTATTTATTGCAGCGTGTATTACAATTTCAACTTATCATAAACCGATACCATGTATAGAAATATTTGACATTATCAGTATTTACGGTAAAAAATTTGTAGTATTTCTAGCAATTATAGACAAAAATTATTTATTGCAAATATTTGTTTGGCGGATATTTACCATTTTTAACTATTCATTTATTGTATACTTATGGAAACTATTTTCATTTATCATCAACCAAATTTATGTATATCTAATATTTGTCATTATCAATCTTTAAAGCAAAATTTCACTTATATATCAAACATTTACTAACCAAAATCATGTATGTCAAACGATTGTCCAGTTATATGTGTAAACTGGAGTAATAATATTTCAGCCAAAATTATACCTATCAAATATTTGCCATTATCAATATATATAGTAAAATTTCAATTGACCTTTTCTTCTTTGATTTTAGGATTTTCTTTTCGTATTGTTGCGTGTTCTTCATGGTAGGAATCGTTGGTTTCCATCTTTGAATATTGAACATCAGCAAATTATTGTCAAGGAAAAAATCATAGCATTTTAGCCTCAAGGACAGGCCTTTAGTATTTTTGCATGAAGGACAACTTTCTTTAGGTATCAGTTTTTAGTTATTGATAGCAGTTTTTAGTTATTAGTTTGTAGTTATCGGTAGCAATATTTAGATATCAGTTTTTTGTTCGGTAGCAGTTTTGGAAGAATGTTTGTCCTTATGAATAATTTTGAAGTAATGTTTATCCTTCTGATTAATTTTTAGGAGAATGTTTGTTCTTGTGGTTAAAAATTGAGATCATGTCCTTAAGGTTAAAAATATACAAATTTTTGTGCTTTAAATTAATTCCCTCTATTGAACGTTGCCTTCTCCAAATTTGCAAATAACTTCCATATCTTTAGTCTTTGGAAATTAGGTTTTTATTTGAGTGAATTAGGGAAAATGACAAACTCCAAAAAAAATAGACTGAAGGACATCAAGTTTCATTTTTTGACCGAAGGACAAATGCTAGTTATAATGAGCATTATATTCAACTTTTACACTATACAAAATGCTAGTTATATCTAGCATTATATTCGGTTTTATACTATACAAAACGTTAGTTATAACTAGCATTGTCCTTTTGCCTAGAAAACAAACTTGTTGCCCTTCGGTCTAATTTTTTTCTTCTTCTAAGTTCGTCCTTGTGCCTATTTTCCTGTTTTTATTTTAATTTTTTTTCGATTGCGGATTGTTTTTTTGATTGACAATTTCTTGGACTTGTTGTTTGTAAATTAAATTTATGAATTAAGGTTTTTTTGACTAGCAGTTTCTTTGATGGCAAGTTGTAAGAGATTCTGAGTTTTTTTCCTCTTTGTAAAATCGCATAATGATGGATTGTGAATATGAAAATCATTTGTGAAGAATGAAAATTGTTATTCTGGTAATATTTTTTAAATAATTTATAATCAAAGATCTATTTTATAAATTTTCACTGAAAAGGACTTGGGCTACCATCGTGGTTGATTATAAGGATATGGGTAAAAAGATTTCTAATAATAATTTACACCATGCATCTCAATAACTTGGGGCGAAAGCGCTAGTTTTTCCTGCATACAATGACCCGAATATGAAACCCATTATCAAAATTCAATGTCAAAACTTTTGAACTATCAGTCAAAACCCTTGGGCATACATCTGTCGTATTCTTTTATTTGGCAACTTCATCTTCTGCCTCGTTAAACCTAACAAAATCACTATACTACTTTTTGATAAAATTGGGGTAGTTTGTCAAAAATGGAAGGAAACATGTAGCTCAGAAACAGCGGATAAAGAAACTCGAATTCTATGGGAGGTAAAATCTAACGTAATGTTGATATTCCCTTTTTTGTACGTATTTAATGCATATAATTTTTTCATGTAGTTGAGTGATTATTATTGCATACATCTTATCGAATTTTTATTTTATCATCTTAGTTTTGAAAGTTACATGATGGATTTATCAAACTGATTGGAGGAGAATTTCTCTACGACTTACGTAGAATAATTATTTGACCGGAGCTTTTTTGCTCTTCCTAATGGTTTAAAATTTCTTTTTTTTTTCAATTGTTAATCTTCTTTCCATTGAGATTATGTGTAAATATGGTGAAAAATAGATGGTCGAAGTTCGATTTAAAGGTTACTTTTGTTTTCTACCCCAATTGCTGAATATAGAAAAATTGGGGATTGTTACTGCACTTCACTTTTGATATGAGAAGTCAATTTTCTTTAAACAAAATTTTAATACCATGGGTACTAACAAATGTCTAAATCTAAAGTATTTTAGCCTCTGAGACACCCTCTTAAAAATTTTGTTATAAGGACACGACGGATAAAAATGATACTATACAATATCATTATATGAAATTATTATGCAAAAAGAAAACTATCGGGTACAAAATGGTACTAAGTTGTATCATTTGAAAAAAATGCTATTATAAGGTAAGGTCAATCATTATATGATAAAATTGAACATAAATTTATATCCTTTTTTTAATTCAGTAAATACGAAACTGATACTACACCATAGCACTGTCATTCTCATTGAATTTTTATCCTTCTGCTACATTTAATTGAAAATTTTGTCATTCTTACTAAAAAATTGATGAATTTTATCCTTCGTACTATTTTTCCAAATAAAAATAGACCTCTCATAAAATTATAATTTAAACTATCCAATTTGCCCCTTTTTACTTTAATTTCTTTAATCTTCATTAATCTCCTTTAATCTTAAATCCAAATCAATAGTCAATGGAGAAGTCAAACTCATCTGCAGATGAAATTTCAAAATGAGAAAGAAACAAGGTTAATTCAGAACTTCCATAACATGGATTTTTTTCAATAAAACAATCAGATAATTATTTTTGAAATTTTTAAGGTTTCGTAGGTAGGGTTTAACATGTTTGTCGATCAGAAAAATCAATGTATAACCAATGTTTGAAATAAAGTTCGGGAGGGGACGACCGAAATAAATAATTTAATTCGACGGCCCTCCGTCATTTAACTTTTATTTTATTTCGACAGTCTAGTGTCGATTTTTTGGTTTTAGTCCGGTATATACCCATCGAGTTTCATACTTTTTTAAATTAAAATTGAATCTGTATTTAGTTTTTCCTTATATTTTTTTGTTCTCATCATTTGTTTATTTATTATTATAAAAGCAGGGAGGAGGAAAGAGTTAATTTGGTTGTTTACTTTTTACCATAGAGTTTTTTAACCAAGGACAAAAAAGGAAAAAATGCTAAATTTAATTAAAGGCTTGTACCTCTCATATCAATTTTATTAAACATGGAGTACTCATATAATTTTGATCCCCTAGTATCCGAAAATGGAGTGGCGATAACAATACTCAAAATTTATTTGTTTCAATTTTTTATTTTTTTAATTAACACCTTAATAAAAAATTCTTCTCAACTCATATACAAATCGAACTAAATGTTGAGTTTCGACATTTCCACGTTCCGTACGCGTACGCTTCAGCGTGTGTGGATTAGCTAACGATCAAAGTCTCCCATGCCAATATCCCTTTATCACATTCCATCGGAAATATAATCTGCTCTTGACAACACATTGCAACAAAAGAAATCACCAATTTTACGTACCATCAATCTCATATATATACACCATGATTGTTCCAAATATCCTGCGATGTTGGACTTTTAAACCGTCCAATCCACCACCAACTCCATTTACAATATGAGCCACATCTAACACTAAACAAACTGGATAATGTAAATAAAAATATCTTGAAGATCCATAACACCAACAACAAAGTCATACATAAAAAAATATTTATCATGTAATATAATTATATATTTTCGTTATCACTAGTGCTAATTAGAGGAATTTAACAATTTGATCTGGCATATTTTTGTGACTGAGCCATAAATAGCCATATGAATATGTTTTATGCGCATAATTGAGGTTCCACCTTTCATTAAACTTTGTCTCTAATCTTATTGAAGAATCTTTCAGATATTCCTTTATGTTCTTGGCGGTCTACTAGTTAGAATGAAAGATCAGTTGTTACCGTGTATTTCTATTACTATTAGCAATTGGGGTTTGGGCTACTGTAATTAGGCCCACTAATCTACTGTGTATTGTATATAAATTAGACACCTCATGTAACTCTGATCATTCTGAAAACAATACAATTTCTTACTGCTATTCATTCTGTTCAATCTCTATATCAAATCTCTCATAACAATCAAACTCATAGCAAAATCTATCATGGTATCAGAGCTAAAAACTGTCAAACGACGGTAATTTCTTCTTCTTTTGAAAAGATTCTCAACAGAGATTGTGCCTCTTCATCACCGAGCCATCCAATGAGGTGTCAGTCACTTTGTCATCATTCACCATCCTGGTTGCTCTCAGATCAGCCTTCTCATCATCTGAGAATAAAGTATATCAGTTTCAGTAGCGAGATCTCACTGCTAACAGTGCCTCGCCAAAGTTCTTGAAATCAAGAAACTTAGCTGCACTATTTGGTTACCGATATCAGATCTCAAATTCACTTCCATCATTGACCACCATGGCAGGAGATGATGAAACCGCATCATCAGCATCCAGTGGAATGAAAAATCAGGAAGGGTCAAGATCAAGAAACCAAGAATCATCGATTGCTTAAAAAAATTCCTGCAAAATCATAAAGCCAAAGAACAACTTAGTCACAACAATACTAGATGAAAACAACTTTATACTATGGAAGTATCAAGTCGAAACTAGTATAAGAGGATATGGCCTAGAAGATTTTCTCTATGGAACTGCAACAATACCAGCAAGAATGACAAATACTGCCTCAAGTGAAATGATCATCAACAAAGAATTCATCAACTATCAAAGACAAGATAGTCTACTGGCCGCATGGCTGCTCTCCTCCATCAGTTCAGGTTTAATTTCCCAACTTGTTGGATGTAAAACATCATTTGAGATATGGTCTGCAGTGCAACATAATTTTAAGACACAGTCAGCTGCAAGAATTATGTACTATAAGCGGCAACTACAGAATCTCAAGAAAGAAAACATGTCAATGAGAGAATATCTAACCAAAGCAAAATCATACTTTGATATTCTTGACACAACAGGACATTAAGTGTCAGAGACTGAAAAAATACTAACTATTTTGAATGGTTTGGACAGTGAATATGAGTCTGTTGTAGCAATTGTTTCATCGCAACAAGATCTACCCAACATGCAATATGTCAATTCAATACCGTTAGCTCATGAAGGAAGAATTGAACAAAGGAAAGAAAGCAATGCAGAACTATCCCTCAATTATGCCTCTAATTCAAGAAACAGAAGTCAAGGAAAAAACCAGAAAATCAAAATGCAGTTCAAGAAAATTTCAGTCACAGAAACAATGCAAATCAGAGAGGCGGAGGAAGAAATGGAAGATGGAACAATAATAGAACAACTGTCAAATCTGTGAAAAACCAGGGCATACAGCCAGGCAATGTTATTTCAGACTCAATGTCAACTACTATCCAAACCAACAAAACCAATTAAATCAGAGAAATCAAAATTCCAGTGTCAATGTAGCACACATTGATCAAAGATAGGGAAGTAATTCAGAAAATTCAAGAAATCAAAATCTTAACTCAGAGAGATTTACCAGATCTGAAGAGATAGCAGAGGAGGAATGGTATCCAGATTCAGGTGCAACGAATCACCTCACAAACAATTTACAGAATCTCAACCTTGGCAACAAAGAATACATAGGTATGCATTCTATTCTTATGGGAAATGGTGAAGCTCTTAAAATCACACATGTTGGAACTAGCAGTGTTCCAGGTAAAAGACTACTTTACCTTAATAATCTACTGAGAGTACCACAGATTAAGAAAAATCTATTAAGTGTATCTCAATTCGCTAATGATAATAATGTGTATTTTGAGTTTCACCCCAAGTTCTGTCTAGTTAAGGATCTAACAAGTAAGGATATACTGTTACAGGGTAAACTGGACAAGGGATTATACAAATTCAATCTTGGGAATACAAGGAAGAACAACCTTAGAAATATGTATTGTAACAGCACTGAGTCACATGTTATTAAGGAACAAGAAATATTTACTCAGTGGCATTATAAACTTGGACATCCAAATGTAAACACTGTAAAACAGGTTCTGTTAAGCAATAATATTTCTGTTGATGTTACTTTGCCATTCGTATGTACATATTTTCAATTAGGCAAAAGTCACAAACTGCCATTTGCAGATTCAACAACAGTCATTAGCAAACCACTGCAAGTGGTTGCAACAGACTTGTGGGGACCAGCCCCTATTAGTTCAGACTATGGCTACAGGTACTATATATCATTTATTGATTTATTTTCCAGATACACATGGATATACTTTTTAAAATCAAAATCAGATGCACAAAAGACTGTGATACAGTTTATAACTCAAGTGAAAAAACGACTATGCAATGAGGTAAAGATCATACAAACAGATGGTGGCAGTGAATATAAACCATTAAAACAATATTTTCAGAAGAAAGGCATTATTCACAGAACCACCTGTGCACACACATCAAAACAAAATGGTATAGCAGAAAGAAAACATAGGCATATAGTAGAAACTGGTTTAACATTACTAGCACATGCCTCATTGCCTATGAAGTTTAGGACAGAAGCATTTAATACTGCTGTGTATTTAACTAACAGACTTCCTACTAAAATACTTAAGCATCTGATTCCCATAGAAGTGTTATTTGGAGTAAAACCCGACTATGAGAATCTGAAGACATTTAGATGTCTATGTTTTCCATGTCTCAGACCATACAACAAGCATAAACTAAGTCTTAGATCTACTCCATGTACTTTTATAGGGTATGGAAACAATCAAAAAGGGTACAGATGCTTAAGTAGTGATGGTAGGATCTATGTTTCTAGACATGTAGTATTTAATGAGAATATCTTTCCATTTGCAGATAAGAATATACAGACAACAAAGAAAGTGTACAGTAAAAACAATTTTTCAATACCTTCAATACCCACCTTATCTGAATGGAATAGAACTGATGAAAGTGTGCAAAGAGATCAAGAATCACAACACATAGTACGCAGCAGTGAAGCCAGAAGTGTGCAGAGAGATCAAGGATCACAACACACTGTACCCAGCGGTGGAGCCAGATCAGGTCATGATCCAACTGAATTCTTCAGCTCCTTCCACAATGCAATCCAAGAGGGTGATGTCAGTTCAGGTCAAGGAGAATCCTCCTCACCCATGTCTCAACATACTGATAAAGGCACACATATTCAAGAGCAACCAACTGAATCTGAAATTCCTGGACATCACATGATCACAAGGTCAAAAAGTGGAATATTAAAACCAAAAACATATAATGCTCAGCTTGATACTACTGAACCAAGAAACCACAGTGAAGCAGTCACAAACACTAACTGGAAACAAGCCATGGATAATGAATATAATGCTCTTATCAGAAATAAAACATGGAGTCTAGTACCATTACCCAGCAACAAAAATATAGTGGGATGCAAGTGGACTTACAAAGTCAAGAGAAATCCAGATGGAAGTATTGCAAAATATAAAGCAAGGCCAAGGGGTTTAATCAATAGTATGGACTGGACTTCAATGAAACATTCTCACCAGTTGTCAAGCCGACTACAATAAGAATCATATTAACTATAGCACTTCACAGAGGATGGAAAATCAGACAACTCGATGTAAATAATGCATTTCTTAATGGAGACTTAAAGGAGGATGTATACATGGAACAACCAGAGGGCTACAAAAAGAACAGCAACAATATCCTAGTTTGCAAACTACACAAAGCAATTTATGGTTTAAGACAAGCTCCACATGTGTGGAATGAAAAACTTAAATCAGCACTAGTAGACCTGGGATTCATCTCAACAGGATCAGACAGCTCCTTATACATGCAATGCAAGCAGGGAAAGATAACATATATACTGGTTTATGTAGATGACATCATCATTACTGGTAATGATAATCAGATAATAAATCAGATAGTCAAGCATCTTGATAAAACATTTTCTATAAAGGATCTAGGAGACTTACACTACTTCCTTGGTGTTGAAGTCATCAGAAAATCTGACACAGAAATATTTCTGTGTCAGAAACGATACATACTGGATCTACTCAAACGAGCAAATATGGACCAGGCAAAGCAACTTCCAACCCCAATGACTAGCAACCTCAAACTATCTAAAGACAGTGGAGAGGCCATAACAAATGAAAGTCAATACAGGAGTATTGTAGGTGCACTACAATATATAACCATAACCAGGCCAGATCTAAGTTACTGTGTAAACAAAGTTTTCCAGTTTATGCATAAGCCACTTAACCATCATTGGAAAGCAGTAAAGCGTATATTAAGATACCTGAAGGGAACAATGAATCATGGACTGCATCTCAACAAAAAAAGGAGTTTAAACATACAAGCTTAGAGTGATGCCGATTGGGCCTCCGATCCTGACGACAGGAGATCCACAACCGGGTTTTGCGTATACTTAGGCGACAATCCAATCTCATGGAGCTCGAAGAAACATGCCACAGTATCTCGTTCGAGCACCGAAGCTGAATACGGAGCAATTGCCAGCACCGCCACTGAAATCATCTGGATAGTATCTCTTCTCACTGAAATACAGATCTATCACTCAAATACTCCCACAGTTACTCCGATAATTTGGTGTGACAATTTAAGCTCAATTTCTCTATCATCCAACCCAATCTTACACACTCGAACGAAGCATATCGAAGTTGATTTACATTTCGTTCGAGAAAATGTACTAGAGGGAAAACTGAGGGTTAACCACGTACCAGCTCAATTTCAGAGAGCCGACATACTAACTAAGCCATTATCTACAAAGAATTTCACTCGACTGAAGCATGAACTAAAAATCGAAGATGGCGGCGTAGAAATGAGAAGAGAGGAGGAAACCCTAGATAAAGTTGAAGGGGGGAGTTAGAATGAAAGATCAGTAGTTACCGTGTATTTCTATTACTATTATCAATTGGGCTTTGGGCTACTGTAATTAGGCCCACTAATCATATTGTGTATTGTATATAAATTAGACACCTCATGTAACTCTGATCATTCTGAAAACAATACAATTTCTTTTTGCTATTTATTCTATTCAATCTCTATATCAAATCTCTCATAACAATCAAACTCATAGCAAAATCTATCACTACTTCCTTGAAATATAATTCAGAAATGTCCTTTTCCATTCACGGTTCTTGGAGAAAGCAGCCATGTCTTCAGGGTTCAAGTTGTCCTCATCTTATCATTTTTTTCGTGTTTCTCTTTGGTGCTGCAACCATGGATTAATATATAATGCAATGCTTCTTATTATATGTTACTAAATGGAAAGCTGAAGGTGTTTGATATTAAACACGAAAATGATTAGGATAGTGACACATAAACACGTAAATAAACATTATACGCTAGTAGTATAATCCATATTTTGATAGATCAAATTATATAGTTGTATCAAACCACCCCCGGAGATAGATGATGTCTGTTTTTAACCGTGCTATTTCAGTGGATGCACATACATACATGATTAAATACTTATAATTGATTTATTGCATATGGAAGTAGTTTGGAGTACCTCTGTAGAATATGTTGAACAAAAAATGATATTTAACCGTATTCATGTTTTTCAAGTATATGCTTTGTGTGTGTGTGTGTGTTAAACTATACATATTAATAAAGGTCGTACCTCGTTTTGCACCATGCACGTGATAGCACTAGTTAGTTGCCACTTACTGAAATTATGATTTTTAGCAAGCTGCTTTACAAGCCTACCTATTAAAGACATATATGGCTAATGAGCATTAAGCATGTACAATTTTTGGTAAAATTTGTCATGTTAAATTTAGTTTGACATGTAAGCTAATACCATGTTGCCAACTTTAGTCATTTGCGAAATTATCTTTTTATATTACAAAACGGTGTATCTTCAGATCTTAGGTGAATTTTCTTGTTTTCCCAGAGTATTTTAAACAGGAAGTAAAATTTCAGAAGCCTCTACTGCCAAAAGCACTTTTGCAAGAATATTTTTGTGAGTTTAGCCAGGAAATGTGGCCATAATCTTTCATCAAAAATTTCCTCCTCATTTAACTAACTATATCCTATATTTAAATGCATATAGTATGATGTATAACACAATTTTATGTGATAATGATAATTTTATTCAATAATTTTGTTTTATTGAAATCGAAATTCATTGCTCTTTAAGTGATAACAGGAAAAGAGGTGGAAATTTGCAGGCGTTTCTAGTGAGTCAGCAGCCGAGGATTCAAATTTGTTCCTTCTACTTTAGAGGAACCTGTTTTTGGTTCAGTCCTCCTGTAAGTTTTTACCTTTTATTTATCACGATCATCTATGTGTATATTTAAGGCCTAAATTTTAAAAATAAAATAAAAATATGGTTTACTGGGAGTCTGGGACCAAAGATTATGGCATGCATACAGACTAATGGATCAAAGCATGTAGTCCGAAGTCCGTGTGAGTGATCGTTCAAGCAAAAAATGAAAGACCTAGTCCCTACTTGCACTCATGATTCACATACTTTCAAACTAAGTCGGTCCTGAAATTAGTTTTCATTATAATTTACATTATGCGTTAGCCGTTGCATTTCAATCCATTTCCTTCTTAGTGTGGCTTTATTTACTAGTTTATTCATATATTAGGTTTTATTATTAATGTGATTTGAAGCAGATGAGACATATAATGTACTTAATGTTTCTTAATGCAAAGCAATCTTACAAGTTGGATGTCTGCAAGCTTCTTTGGTTTTGCAAGTTACCTTTTATATTTGTGTCAAAAGGCATGGTTTAATTCTTTAAACTTGGACATCTTTGCACGGGTTATAAAGTATACTACTTCATTGTTGACCACTTTTGCATGAAAGTCTATTTGAAATTGCATCATTTTGTTGACACAGATATAGGTATTCCCGAAGGAATATCTATTAGTGCTTACCAATTAAAGGTTGAGGTTTTAGATTACGGTGTATTTCTAATTGAAAATTGTTAACCACCTTGGACTTGTGTAAGAGAGATCCATCTCTTTCAACATCAATGACAACGTTTTCTGTTGCATCTAAAACCTCAACATTTTGCATGTCAGCGAAAAAAAGGGAAAAATTAAAATAAAAATCATTTTGCATGTTTTTGGTTGAATAAAAAATTCTTTACATATGAACAGTCACTAATAAGTTAATTAATGACCATTGCATCGTAAGCTTTTAAGAGGCCAGTAAAAGAACTTTTCTATACGAACAAAAAATACAAAGGAGCAAGTCAAAACCCTCAGTTGTGGAAACATATTTGCACATCTTATTGGAAGATGCTCACTTCAGCCGAAAATTAAGTATGCTAACTTTAGCACAGTATGGTCCCAGCAGGGCTCGAACCCGCGACCTTCGGCTCATAAGACCAACGCTCTAACCAACTGAGCTACGGGACCAAATGGCTTATTCTTTCAGTGATTTATTTTTTTTAATTATTTTCATACATAGAAATCACCACCAACCTTCTCTACACTGTATTACTTGAATGGGTACTAATTTGAATTCAAATCCTCGTGAAAAAAAAAATCATAGTAAATTCATGGGTAAGAAATAAATCTGAAAATAAAATAGAAATAGGTTATTCAGACACATAAACAGTTTAAAAATATTGGATCTTTGGGAAAATCTATTTTCTTTTACAAATTTAAATAAACTCTACCAGTGAACGTTTTATGTATGTTTTTTTTTAAATATCCAAGTGAATTGAATTTTTTGTAAACCATTGAGGGAATGTGTCTATTTGAGCTATATGTCTTATATCCGTTTATAAGTCTCAATAACTGAAGCTCTAACCAATTGAGTTATAAGAGCTTTTTATTTGATGCAATTATGTCTCCCTTTTGTCCCATACAACCCTATTTTGTTTTTTCAGCTTCTGAAAAATGAAAAAATATCATGATTTGGGCTAGGTTTTCTTTTCTGCTAAATTGGTTGGGATTATTATCTACACCTGGTATTGTAGTTTTTTTGTTATATTATAATGTTGGGTAGGGTTTTAAAATTGGCTAGATTATGTAATTAACTAATTTGGATAAGTCATTTTTGCTAATTGACCATAACTAATTATATTATGTTATATATGCAATTTGGATTGCAGTTGACTCATATATTGTTACGCCCTTTCTCAATCAAGGAGAAATCATCATCAATCACTGATCAAAAAAGGCAGCCGTTGATCACTAATAATGGAAGATAAAGCAATAGGCTATTGATCTGATCACATCTGCAAACAAAAACTATGGTACTCCCTGATACTCACTAGGGAAAAGCGATGCAATATGAAATTGGTACTTTTGTAATCTGCACAAAAGAGAACTATCCAAAAGTGATACACGGAGTATCTGAAAATGACATACTGTCCAACCATCTACTAAGGAGTAACTTTTTTTAATTGTTTAGATAACCAAACTTTGCTCGTAAATTCTATGGAAGTTATGTGTCCGCCAAACACATGCTCTGGGTATTTGTTACAGGGTTATCGGTTTTACAGTTCGAATTCGCGACCTTTCATCTCACAGTCCGAACCATCAATCTACTGCGCCAACTATGTTGGCTAACATAGATTACAAGCACCTAATAACTCGTAACTTATGAGTATGTGCAATAACAAGCCATGCTGCCCAACCACCTAATAACGTAGCGCAAATGTCATTCATCTAGTGGAGTTGTGCCAATCCCAAAATAATTTATTTAAAATTTGATTTTCCGCTATTACTAAGACATAATCCGCCCTAAATTGTATTATCCTGCCTTTAACTTCAGCAATCTGCATCACACATCTCCTTGACAACTTGAACGAAAGACGTGGCAGCGTCTGAAGGTAGATGCCAAACCAATGGAATGATGTCACTAATTCACATGCTTAAGCTTTCTATAAATAGAGAAAGCATCGTAGCAAATAAGGTGGATTTTTGAGAGGAATAAAAAAAACTTAAAAAGGTAACAACAATGTCAGAACCATTTCACTCATATTTTGTCCTTATAATTTTCGATATAATAGTGAATGGTCGCCCTATGGACGTTCGATTCCTTAACATTACAAACTTCGTAAATGTTAAATTTTGGTGATAAAAAATCACAAATAGAAGGAAACAAATATGCAAAAAGGAAAGTGATCATGTTTGTTCATTATGAAAATGAATAAATTATTGGACCGCATTTGCATGAGATGACAAGAAAATAAATGTATGCGCAAGTTATGAAATAAAATATACGCAAAAGGATATGCATATTATTTGTTTCCCAGCAATCGCATTGTTTTTCGATTATTTTCTTCCATCTTTGCTAATTAAAGGAATGAGTGAATTACTTACTATGTTTGCATCATTTGTTTCCATTGTAAGTTGCTCCATCATCTTCTTACCATATCTTGGTAATTTAATCGACGACTCTCAAGGATTTGCACTGGTTCTATATTGATGGTAGATTTCATTGTAAATAAATCCTGACATTCAGCCAGCAATCCCCAAATAGAATGTCTCTTCTTGTTAACTCTAACTTAGGGCTTTGGTATGTAAATTCTTATCTTGTTATCTCTTCTAATTCTCTCATGTGTAATAAAATCGCTCTCCTTTTGGACTGGACATACATTACCTTGATGATAGTGGAACCAATATAAATATTGTTAGGGAAACTCCCTTTAAATAACCAATCTAAGGGAATAAAAAACCCAATGCAGCGGAAAACAACTGGATCGTGATTGTAGTGAGACGAAACAAACAGAGATAAACACTAGAACTGACAGCCACAGATCAATGCAATGCAGAAAAATAAATAACATCGGTATTTATAGTGGGTCCAATACCGCGAGGCAGTATACGTCCACCTGTAAAGAGGAGATTTTATTAATCACTGAAAGATTGGAGTTACAAGATTGATTCACTTTTGAAGACTATACAAAAGAAGAATTAACAATCCAGATAATTTTTTTTATCAAATTTCAGCTCTCTAGGATGGCTGCCGTTATTGTTCAGAAGCTCCACTATTTATGTAGAATGAAGAAATGAGGAGGGGTAGCTGCTATGTAGCAGCCCTGGGGTTTGGTTCGACATGCATCTGGTCCGGTACAATTTGGTTCGGCAGTCTTGGTTCGGCATGCATCACTTGGTATTTAGTTCGGCAAAGCGTCGAGCTATAAATTTGGACCGGTATCTCCAAAATACCGAACACTCTATATACGAAAATCAGTATGTGTGACTGTTTCGGTACTATCACTAGGAGTACTTGGCTCAAGATACGTTCACCATAGACCTCGATGGAACTTTGAATGGGTTGCTCTAAGTGAAGGTTCAAATCCAAAAGATACCTATCATTTATGTATTTGTTTTCACGATGATGTAAAATTTGATCTTGAAACTACATTGGCTTGATCCTACTTGGGTATGTAGGTAGTCACTCTAGTGATGCAAACATCTATTTTATTTATTTTACTTATTTTACTTATTTTGAAAACGGGGGAAAGTGTTGGAAATTTTCAAAATTAGTTTTGGAGTTGATTTTGTTTTTGAAGAGGGACGAAGTGGGAAGAAGATGGAAGAAGAGTGGTGGAATGTATAGTCTCACATCTAGAAAAATAAGGAATTATACTTAGTTAAATATAGGATTCTCTAAGGAAGGTTGGGCCCTTTGGACACCCAAAACTTTGCTTTGATGTGAGGAGGAAAGTTATGCATCACCACCACACGCGCGCGCCGCTGCCGTCTATCCGACCGGACCGGGTCGGGTTCGGGTCTAAAATCGCGAATTAATTTTTGTTTACAGACCGTATCCAGAATTTGAATTTGAACGGATATATTTGACGGGTCATTTGAATGAAGGGACGCAACCGTTTAGTAATGGTTTCAAACCGTTGCAACAGACACGACTGTTTGTAACAGTTTCGGACTGTTGGAAATAATGCGACGCTTGACGAATGAACACTTCCTCACTACTATAAATAGTGACGTCCAGGAAGCATCAGATAATAACAATCCTCTATCTTAGTACCTTCTTCTTCTTCCTCCGGATTTGCGACGCCTAGAAAGTGTTGTAGAATACTATCTTATCACCGCAGTGCCTGTTAGGTGTTGCAAACATAGAAACATTGCAGATCAATACTCTTCTTCTTCTTCATTCCATTCTCTACTAAATTGTATCATCAGAGATCAAATTTGACTGTTCTTGGTCGGATCAAAATCGTACAAATTTTGAATCCGATTACGCTGTTCCAAGGCTTTATTGAATCATGAAGTCGATAGTTCGATAACACGTTTGTACCTGTTGAGTTGAACTATTGTCTAAAAGAATCTACGCAGTAGATCCTTGAAGTCACAATTATCCAACATATTGCTCATCATTTTGTGTTTATACCTGATAAACAAAGTCAATATGACATCATGCACATAAGAGGAAAAAATTTCAAAGTAAAACTTCATGTACGAGACTATGAACTGGACCAGTTTGATGTTGTAAGCAACGTCGTTTATTCAAATTATTGTCAGTATGGTGAGATATAGTTCTAGTTATATCATTTGTTCATGGTGAGATACTGTTTGTTCTAGTTATTCTGCTTTTCTTCTCTCTAAAATATGCTACATATATCTACATAAATACCCATTCTAGAAATGGTAGGTTGTATCTAATAGTTATGACAAAAAACGACATGCATTCGTTAATACCCAAACATCAGTTTGCTTTCACAGTGATAGTTCCATTAATTCTCACTATATTTTTTGTTGTGTGTATATTTAAATGACATGCCTTTTTTATCCCTGGAATAATGCAGACAATGAGCATGATTGCAGTGTTGGCTTTGGGACAGGACATGCCTGAAGGCAATTATTGCAAACTGTAGAAGCCAGGCGATAAACAAAAGGATAATTTCTCCAAAGTATTTCTTGCTGGGGTGAAAAATTACAGGTATTGTTTTCTGTCAAACTACGTTGCTGAAAGGCTCTGACAAGAATCATGTAAGATTTTTCTAAGAACCATCCACCCCTTTCCTTTTTTTTTCTTCCCCTGTTGACTTGACTTGACATCTGAGATATACTGATACTAACTTTAGATAGCGGATAAGCACTGTGAGCTTTTGCTTAGAAGCTTCAACATTTTGTGCTTTATTTCACTTGTGATGTACCATTATACTATTCAATTATTCAAAATGAATTTGGTTCAATGCTAGGCGGCTAGCGTCTGAAATTTTAATGATACCAATCATATCATTTTTATTTTTTATTTTGTTGAAAATTTCTTAATTTCCATCTTTTTGTTGTTACGTCAATAACCACTTGTACGGTGGTGAAATCTTCAGCAATGCGATCAAAGCATTGGGTTTGATACCATGAGGCACAAGTTGCCAATTTTTGGAAGAAAAACAAAGATTGCTATTACTTTTGCTAGCGTTTTCTTTGCAACTAAAGTTTGATTTTGTAAACTTTACTAACTACTTCTTGTTTCAAACCACTTTCCTCACTGATGATAACAGTATCAAACTATTTGGATTTGAAATCAAAAAAAGGATAAGAACAGAATTTAGCTATATCAAGTAGAGTTGAATTAACGTTTGCATGGACTATAACTGTAGGGGATGCATGCTAACAGCAACATACATATATTGCTTTGGAGTAGAGCTGAACATAGATAACATCATTGCTGAACACTAGAATCACTTCAACCAGAGCCTGAATATGGCTGGAACAATTGCAATAAGTATTGGTTTGGCAAATTGCAAGAGGCTGTGGAGCACTTGCAAGTTGATATTTGATACCATGATGTTTGATACCATCATCAACTAAATACGTGCTTGAAAAGATGAAATATGTAAGATAATATGATTATTATTGTATTTTACTCTAGGTTTCCTTTCAGTTTGTCCATTGATCTAGAATGATGTGATTATATTAAATACTTTATAAATAGTGTGAATATATCAATTGTTTTACTTTTTGCGTGGAATGTGGATCTTTCTTGTTATTTTTTTATAAATGCCGATGATTTTGATTATTATTTGTACAATGTTAGCTTCAATTGTAAAAACCTACTAGTGCATGTATCAATATTTTAATTTTTCTCAATTTTTCATCTTTTTGTTACAATGGGCAAATACAGTTGTATAATGCTTTATAACAATGGGAAAAAACATTACAGCCGTCTAAAACAATTGTGAAATGCTTTAACTCTATTGCAACTTCGCATATTACGACAATTATCATTGTCTCAGTGGTTAAGTGATTCGACTTTGGGGCGCGAGGTTACAAGTTCGAAACTTGCGTAGCGTGATTCAAATATTCATTGACATGTTGTATCTATGTATCATTAAAATAAACTTAACATGTTACGATAGTTGCATGACCATTGTTATAGGGTCTATTGCAACTGGCATTGTCAATTGCGAAATTGGTAATTTTTTAGTGACAAGAACTACTGGCTATTTAAAGCACTCTATTCAACGAGTCATATGCAGATAAACAATCAAGTTTGTAACAAAAGATATGTTTCATTTGGTTCAAAGAATGTAGAGGCAACACACTCGCTCTGCTAGGCTTATAATGATATTCCTATCATTATCTAGTTGAAAAGAAGAAACGGAGAAGAAGAACCACATCAGTGGAACACTTTAGAAGATCCAGCTTCAAATGCAAATATGAGCACCCACGGCCCTCAAAACGATCAAGAACTTGTCGAAGAAAAGAGAGTGTGTTGCCGTTTGCGAATCCTTCCACATCGAATCTCGCAAAAGATCTTGAAAAGCTCTTGGTCGACATCGCCAAAAGGATGATCGTGACTTTAGTTGTGGCATCGAAGGTGGAGGTGACTGTAATGACCCGCACGTTAATGGATCTGAATTTCGACTAAATCGAAACCTAAGTTCATTAGTATACGGAGCTTTGGTTTTGATAGCTTGTAATAAACATAAGCATATCAGAGAGCGATCAATATAAGTTCACAACGGAATAGGAAAATATAATATAACATATATACTGACTAAGGCTACTACCTTGGAATCAATATTATTCTTTGGATATCTAGTTGTCTTGTCAGTGCCAAGTATGAAAGAGAAGACTCAACCATCTGCAATTCCTATCTTGTACCAGTAGCACGTCCCTATAAATCTTTCATGTGGGTTGTAATGAGGAGAGGGTCAAAACAACATTCCGGTGACTGGAAAATTTACATACTTTACCAATAACATTAATTTATGTCGATTGATTTTCATTTAAGTGTTATGTCTATTATTTACAGCTGATCCATTCAATCCTATATGCGCATGCGATATGTCCAATCTTCTCTGAGGTATAACTATATGTACGCCTATATACATATGTACCACTTGCCTAAAGAAAACCCCGACCACTTAATACTCCTTAAATATGGAGGTCGCAAATCCAATGTCCATTTAATATCTTAACCCCGAAGCGGACCCTTTGTAACGTAATCGCTAGTCAATTGGTTCTAGGTACAAAGACCGATGAACCCTAGATACGTCTTTATAATATTATTATCATATGACTAACGTATCTTGAAAACTCATTTAATGCATAACTAGCTCACCTCCAACAAAAAATAACTAAGTAATTAAACTTTGAGGTCCTTTTGTATCCCATATTGATTCTAGACTAGTGCGAAGCAAAATTCATCAGGGATAATCCGAGTCTTTATTATCGGCCGCTCGAGATCGTCCGTGGTCATAGCCTAAATGTCAGCCTTACTTTTAAATATCAATTCAATAACAATACTGACATAGCTCGCTGAACTTACAAGTCGAAATCCCATTTAGATAACCTATTGTAAGTCAAGAAAAATTCTCATTTCAGTTACTTAATACTACTTATCAAAAATGAAGCGGACCCCATTTTTCTAAAAAAGCACTTAGCCATTTGATACTTCAAATCCAAGACCAACCCTTGGTATATTTCCCAACCTATAAACAACCGTGCATCCCTTTTTCACGGGTCCTTCGGTTGTGTAACCCCCCGCTTTAAATTACAATTATATATGCAAATATTTAATTAAGTTATATACGTTTGGAATTTTAAAGTAAAGAAATGTTTGTAAATGGGGCAACTAATTAATATCATTTGGAATACATGTATATTTGTTTAACAAATAAATTAGTGAGAGAAATTATATAAAATTAATTAATAGGAAAGATTAATTGACGGTGTGTGTTTAAAAGAGAAATTAATATTCAATTAATTAGTAGAGGGGATTAATTAACAGAAATTGACAAGAAATGGAACTGTATTGTAGCAACTAATTGATATGATTAGAAACATATATGTTAGTGTAAGAGAATAAAATGGAGGAACATTAATTTATGCAAGTAATCAATTGTCAATTAATAAACATAGCGACTTATGGTAACATATATAATTAAGATTGCGATTCAGAATTCAATTGTAGCATATATGCATGCAATAATTATGGAAATAAAATAAATTAATATGCATATATGTTACGAATTAATGTACTGCATATTAATTTGGTAAGAAATCACAGTGCGGGCAGGGTTTAATTGGATAGTAAATTAATTCTAGGTATATATGAAATCTATTAATTGGTTAATTAATAGGGGAATCCTATTTAAAAGAAATGTCACATTTAAAAATATACGTTTCCATTGATTGCGAGAGAGAAGGGGAAAGTGATTAATGAAAAGATTGTGAGTGGATTTAATTATATCTTTTACATTTGTGATATATTATCGTTAAGTTTCCTTTAATAATTTTATTCAATATTTTAGTAATTAATTCTATTAATTAGTTATGCTGAACTGTAAGAAATTTACAGTTATTTACATCTAATTTGTAGTTATAATTTAGCCTAAGTGCTAGTTTCTTTTTATCCTCTTTGTACGCAAATAATATAGTTAAGAAGAAAATTCGTGATTATGGATTAAATGGAAAAATACTAGACTAGATGTAAAATAAGAAAAGTTGGAATAAAGCTAGATAAATGGAATTATGCAATAAATTACGCTAAAACATGAATAATAAATTAATCTAATAACTTGATTTGGAAGTAAATAATAGATTAATTGGTTGGTTTAGAAAATATGGTACATTTCTGTAATTTGATATTTAAAAGATAACGATATATGTAACTGGAAAAATAAAAGAAAGAAAAAAGGAACTAGTGTAAAATAGAGAAACCACTGTAGTTTACACTATTTCGAGTAATAAATGAAATACCTCGCATTTACCAATTATTGTTTATAGTATTATTTAGTATTGAATTATGGAAATACATTGTAACGACCCGTAAAATTCGATGATTTTAAAAGGGTTAATTTAATAGGATTTCTAATTTAATTTAGAAAAAATAAAAGTCTTAAAGTTTATATTGGAGCGAATTTAGAAATATGATGAAGCAACTATAATTAAATGTTAACAATTTAATATTTATATGGCAATAAATTAAAATTGAGAGGTATTTAAGAATTTAACCCCATAAGTTGATGTAAATGTATTAAACTTGAAATTTTAAAAGATATGATATTTATAACTGGATTTTTTCCAAGATTACAATTAAATGAACTTTAATGTTACACTAATATGATCTAGAAAATAACTGAAATTTATGTATGTAACAAAATGAATAGAAATGTTAATTTTATTTCATAAGTTAACAATTGATGTAATAAAAAGAATGAAACCAAGATAAAATAATTAATTGGGATTTTATTGTTTATTAATATGTAAAACTAAAAAAAAATTCAATATACATTGAAATATAGTAATTAATATAAATAAAAGAATAAAATTGGATAGTATTAATGTAGTGAAAGACAAACAAATATTAACTATGTTATTTGTGTAATTAATGGATAGGAATACCAAAGGATAATTGTAATAAGGGATATAATTGAGGAATATAAGTGGTAGAATAATAAAAATTTATGATTTTATTTTTGTTAACATATGTTAAGAGATATGTTTATGATCTTAATTTGAACTTCTACTAATAACATGTATTACAGTAAGATAAAAAAAAGATAACATACGTCAGGTGTATTTAATGACATTGTTTGAATGTAATTAATAATGGTGATTATAATAATAAATGTTAATCATGATTAAATTATGTGAATGTTATTATTAATTATTTGAATGTATGTATAAAAAGTTATGCAAATATCAATATTCAATATCGGCAAACCTTTGAAACAAGGTTTAAATAAATAACTACATTGATGTTTTATTTTGTTGGAAACCTTATGTACTATGAATGCATGCTAAGATCAGCCAACACATGGAGAAAATGGAAATGTTAATTGAATTAAATAAGAAAGTTAAATAAGAAGAATAGAAAAAGATTCTTTTACCCTATTAAAAAAAATCTCCTCATTTTACTTTTCTTTTTTATAAAATCCTTCCTCCTCCTCTCCAAAAAAAAGGGCAGCCATCATCTTCATTTAAACAAAATAAAATCAATAACAATTTAATGTCAAACATCAAATTAAATAAAAATAAAGGTGATTCATCCAGCTCTTGCAAGGGTTGGGTGTGGGTCTTGATGATCCGAGGAGAAAGTACAAATCAAGGAGTGAATTTTGGCCAGATCTAAGAGGTGCCTTTTATTTTAAAATGTTATATTCAGTATAATGTTATTATCATAGTTTGTATGTATATGCTATTTCCTCATTTGTTTTGAAATTGTTATGTTATTTGAATTTTTTGTTGAATGAATTAATTTGACTTTTAATTTGATAAATCAAAACAATTTTTTTTTGTATATATATTAAAAGAATGTTTTAATGATAGATCCATGTTTTAAACTTTTAAACTAAATTGAAAATTTTTAGATATGAAAGTTTATATACATATAATTTGCATTTGTGTTGAAACAGAAATATTGTATACACATATTGTCAATTTATCTTGAATTGAAAATATCATGAAATTTGAATACTTTGTTGAATAAATTATTTGTTTTTAATCTAATAAATTATAATAAAAGTTTACATATGCTTAACAATTTTTCGATGATAAATCTAAGCTTTGATTTTGATTACAACAATATTTAAATTTGTTACCTAATTTGTTATCTCAAATGTCCTTATTTGAGGATCTTAAAGGTTTGTTACTATATTGCTTAATTTGTCGTGTTCCACTTTTGTTTTGTTAAAAAAATAAATAAATTTCATTAAGGTAAAAAGGTTTAATTTATATGTATATATGTATTTTTGACTTCAATTATACATAAGTTTACAATGCATTAGACAATTTAATGTGGTATGGAAGTATGCTTTGAATTAATTAATAAGCTTTGGTTTAATCTTTATAACACATGTATGTGTGTTTGTGTGCATGTGTATACATATAAACATTTAATATTTTAATTTCAAATTTCTAAAGCATGATTTAATTTTTATTATTATTATCAAAATATTTAAAAGTGAGGTAATATTATATACATATTAATTTATTGTTTGTTGTTTATGTTTTCTAGTCATAATACAACTTGCATGATATTAAATGTCGTATTAATAAAATTGGCTAAAACGGGAAAGTGGAATTAATCAATGTCGTCACATCTTATCTCCTTCCCTATTAGATCCTTATGTGATTGCATCTACGTTTATTCTTGTTTATTCCTATATATTGTAACCAATTAATCGTACTTGATATATGTTTAGAAATTTTGACACACGGTTAAAGTATGAATATATATGATGTATTCAAACTTTTCTGTATCTAGCACTTAATTAGTTTAGAATCAAACTAATAAAACTGTGACATTTAATTTTGTCCCTCTACATTCATTTCTTAATTATAAATAACCTACATCTTATTTCTTCTTTTACATTTTGTTTCTCCTAACACCTCATATTCAAAAGCTCTTATTCTTGCAAATCCAAAATCATTCTTTTATAAAAATGCTTTTTTTCCTTTTTCGTACACTTCCTATTCTCATCTTAGTTGTTCTTCAATCTTTTCCTGAAGCCTCATCTTGAGAAAACGTAAGTATTATAATTTGTTTATTTATATATATTTTTAACGCGTACTAATTTTTATTTTAATAATATTTCTTGTAACATGAATATCTTTTGCATATAAACTTTGATTCACGTGCAATTTGTTCTGGTGGATTCAAATCTATATTCCAGACAACATGAAATTGATTTAGTTGAATTTGGAGATTGTTGAGTTTTGCGTTTCTGTTGGATTTTTATGGGCTAAAATCAAAGCTGAGTGTTTTAACCCACTCACAACTTCTAACATTTCTTATGTTTGTTAAATTAAATTTGGTTGTGATTATGCATTTATTTATGAGTTTTTTGTATATTTTTAATCATCATCTCAGTTAATTTCATTTATTAAATTAAATCATTATTTAATTTATTTTTGAATATAACTGCCAGTTAAATACCTGTTATATATATTATCAGTTATCTGTTGATGTTGATTGTTTGTTTTAGATGATGATTGTGATGGATGTATGATTTATGGTGGATGAATGGATGTTGTATTTTATTTTTATAAACTGCAAATTATTGTGTATTTTTATTGATTCGGGATTGCGGTTTGAAATGATATATAACCGTAATTTTTATTTTTAATTACCGATTGAAATGATAAACATCCGTATCACCTGATCATAGAGTAGAAAATTATATACAGACACCGCGGTCTCTATATATATATATATAAAAATATGTTCAAATGATTTCTATGGTTTTTAAAGAAATATATGGATATATAAATATTGATTTTAGATGTTATATAAACGTCAAATTTATTATTGATTTTAGCTATATATAAATAGGCTTGAAATATAAAATAAGTCTAATAATAAAGTTTGATTATTTTATATAATAAGGTTTAATGAATATCGATTTTTGATATTACATAAATATTATTAAAATGCTTGAATTTAAGCTATGTATAAGTTTGTTAAATAAAAATTTGGTTTAATAATAGAGTTTGATTTTTTATTAAAATAAATGTGAGTAAGTATTTAAATTTTATTTTAATATAGTGAGTATAATGATTTAAATAAATTAAGGTTGGGAGATAAATTGGAGATTTATTTGGAATTGAATTTATTTAAGAATTAAACTCTAAAAGGTTGATGTGGAATTTATTAAATTGAAAATTTTAAAATGTATAATTATTATAACTGGATTTTGGGGTCTTGGTGAATAGAATGATTATTTCAAGTATAAATTAATTGAAGAAAATATTTAGTATTTGAAATTTGAGTTTTTTTTGTATAAAATGGATTTATTATGTAAATTATTTCAAAACTAAATAATAGAAGACTTGATTTTGAATCTAGATTATCAAATTTAGTTTAGGAATTTTGAATATTAAAGCTTTGAAATATATGAAATTTGAAATGGTTTATTTGAGGATTTAAATCTGTATTGGGATTGATTTTGAAATTAAAGAAGCTAATTTAATATATAAAGCAATTTAATAGTAAACCATCTAAGTATTGGAAGTTATGTTTCAAAGCTATGAATTTCGAGGTATTATGATTTGAAAGTGCTATGATTTTGGGAAAAGGATATTTTTGAAATAAAAATGATATTATATCGATTTGGGATTTCTTTAAAATGATATCATATTGATTTGGTTTTTAAAATAGAAATGATATCGTATTTATATGGTTTTGAAACTGATATTATATTCTGGTTTTAAAATAAAATTATTTTGAAATAACCGCGGTGTTATAATAACGTTTGGTTGTTGAAGAGACCGTGATCGGAAGTTGTCATACTCTCTTCCAACCTTGAAAACCACTTTAACAACCGTGTAGGCAGTGAAGATTGCAGAATGAAGTAGGACGGCGACGGCGTTTCCTTTGAGGTAAATACGTGGACCCAACTCTTGTGAGTTGGCATAAGGTGGCTAAACAGGAGCGATTGACGGGTTAATTGGGGTAGCACCTTTGATCGGGCACATACCTTCGATATTATACTTTGACTCTTGGATTGATTCGGTGGCCACTTTTGATTTTTTTTATTTGGGGGTGTGGCTCGAGGTGGGAGGTAGCTGCGGCTACGCGTTACCACCGACCCAGAAGCGTAATTGGTATATCTACACTGGCATTGCCTAGTTGTGCCGTGTCACCTACCCTAGCGCGCCTTATACGATTTTGGTTTTGTACCATACCTATGGAGTGCCCTCTGACGACGCCCAGTACGGGGGAGATTACGGTACTGTATAGACTATGGGAATATATAAATGTGTTAAGGTGGAAAATGTAAAGCCTTAACGCTATTTAAAAGTAAGTTTTTTTACTAATAGACATTATTATAATAGCGAAATATTACTACATAGTAAATAGTTTAACGGATCCTTAGGAGATGTGAATCCCGAGCATCTCTTAAGTTATTGCACTCATATTTATTCCTGTTAATTTAACTTACATAAGATCTTTTAGTTCTGACTCGAGTGTTTTTTTTCCAATTTGCTCGGGTCAGCCCGAGCATTTCAGGATCGAAGACTTTATTTCTGGAGGACGAAGACTTACATATGGTTTGAATTGGCACATGTGTCGATTTAAACCATATAAAAAGGTGGGATGTTACATCTGGTATCAGAGCTTTGGTTTAGCATAAACTTTAGCTTTGTGGGGTTTGACTCTTTACTAATAGGGTAGTAATACCCTATGGGAGTCACTGAGCATATATATATATATATATATGAGAGAGCATATTTGTTAGTGTTATAAAAAGGTTTTAATATTGTGTTAATCTGTTCCGCTTTGTATTTATAAATTCTGGTTGGTGCATGGGACGCTGTGACATCAATAGAGATTTCTAAACACTTAATAGGACAGACCGACATAATATTTGTTTTTAAGATAGGCGAATGAAATAATTTGCCTATTATATTTCCTATATATAAATTAAATTTTTAAATGATAAGATATATATTTGGTTGCTATATATTGGTTGTTAGGCAATGAAATTTTTAAATAATAGTTGAAATAAGATTGAAAATAAAATAAATGGAAATTGAAAATTTCAGAACTTAAGCTCAGAGGTTTTGAAATTTCTTTTGAATAATTTTGAAATAAAATAAAAATATTATTAAAGAAGTATTTTCTGATATAAATATTTTAATATAATTTGAAAGAATTGTTTAAAGAAAATTTGGAAAAGAAATAAGTTTTGTACTCCCCTCTCTATCGCTGGAAAATAATTTCGGTGATGGGTGCACGCATCATCGATATTCATTTTCGAGTTTCGAAGTGGGAAGACCATTGTCGTAGTTTTACTACAGATTTATTTGAAAAGAAGAAAAGAGAAAAGTTTCTGTTAATTTCAAATTATTTTAAATATAATTGTAAGTTGTAGATATATACATTTATCTATTATTTTAAATGATTTGAAATTTTACCCGGTATTTAGTTCCTGAGTTTCCATTAATTAACAGTTTCAGTTATTGTAGTAAAACGGAATGTAACTGATTAATAAATGGTAGCCTATGAAATAAAGGATATAACTATTGAACATTAAATCAATTAAAAGTAATGAGAAAAACTTGTATAATTTTTCAATTACATTCTTAAAGCATATATATAACTTACCATATAATAAAAGTTACAATGTTAATAAGAAAATGTAATGGGAAATCTTACAAGTAAAACTTGAGGCAATGAAAGTATTCAATGAATTTGATGTTATAAATAAGAATTTAATGTTATAAACCTAAGTTATGACTAAAAGGCCACTAATTAAATATAATAGAAAAGTTATAAAGAAGTGAAATTAAATGATATTAAGTAGTGGATAAATGAATGCAATACAATAAAAAGGAATTTCAAATTTAAGTAAATAAGTTGAAGTTATTTCTAAATAAAATTGTAAGAAATAAGTGTAAATTAAAAAGATAAACCATTATATGAATGAAAAAGAAATCAAATAACAAATGTATGAATGGAATTAATAAGGATAAACTAAATCTATTGTTCGAAATAGTTGTTGTTTGTTTTGGTTTATGGTTGTTTGGATAAGAATACATTAAAATTGTTTGGATGAATGAATAATCTATTTAGTTTCGCCTAAGACTGTTGAGTGAATGGTACACTTAGTAGTTTATTGTTCATTCCGTACGATTTGAAATTTTGAACCCGAACAACTATTTGTTTTGTTTGATTGAATGGTTGATTTGTATATGATGTGCATGCTGTGGTTGCAAGTGATTGTTGTTGTTTGTATTGATTTGTTTGATATTGATTGAAACAAGTAAATATTTCATTTTATATAAGTGTTAACCTTTTTGGATTATATAAGTGAAATACAGGTTATGGAAGCAATTGCTACTACTTTTGATTTCATAATTAAGCGTAAATTGCCCGACAAATAGGTACGTTTTCGGATTACGGTTTATAGCGTTATTGTATTATTTTCCCGTATTAGGATATATATTATTTTGAATTATATGTTGCATATTGTTATATTTGATATTACTATATTCTCCCGAGCCTCTCCGTACAAAGGAGACTCTGCCGAAATTTTTCGTAAATTTTGGATTTAGAAATATTTTGAAAATGTTTTCCAAACTTTATTAATTTGAGTAATAAAAGATTTAATGGTTATAAACTGGTATATTTTATTTAAAATAAGTAATTTTGTAAATTTAGTGTTTATAAATTTAATACATCTCTTTAGTTACTGCACTCATATTTATTCTTGTTAATTTAACTTACATAAGATCTTTTAGTTCTGACTCGAGTGTTTTGTTTTTTTTTTCAATTCGCCCCGGTCAGCCCGAGCATTTGAGGATCGAAGACTTTATTTCTGGAGAACGAAGACGAAGTTTTCATTATTATTATTATTATTATTATTATATGGTTCACCACACATTGTATTCTGCTGCATTGATATTTATTGGTATGTGAACTCTGATATTTATTGTATAAAGAAGAATCAAATGTTTTGTAAACAGTTTTATGAACTGTATATTAATTAAATATTTTATCCTTCCGCTGTGAGATTCTGTTTAGTTTTTTTCTTCTCTATTTTTCTTATTTACCCCATAACAATCCGCCCTTCCGTATGGTTTGAATTAGCATGTGTGTCGATTTAAACCGTATAAAAAGGCGGGATGTTACATAGATTTTAGCATAGCTTTCACGACCAACCAAATAAAATAGAATTACTTCCTAGAATAAAAGAAATTAAAATAGAGTATGAAATGAATCAAATAAATTATTAGATAAGAAATTAAGGTTGTGCACAATAAACGAACAAAGTTCTATATTTACCGCGCAGACTATAGAAAATGACAGTTAGTATGATAAGTTAGTTATATAATAAAAGTGAATTTAAAAGAATTCTATATCGTAACAAAAGAAGACAGAGTAGAACAGAAAAGAAACACTTGTAATTATATACGGATTTTAAAAGAAATAAACATAAATTATGATTAAGTAAAGGAATAGAAAGACTTAATTGGGAACTTAGAATAAATAAGCAACTATAGCAAAGGTAAATATAAAAAGATTATGTTAGATTTCTATTAAATTAATAAGAAAATAGAACAAAAGATGCTTATTTAATAAATTTAAGACTTAAATTAAGTTAATAAGCAAGAAGTAGAAATACCAATAGCATTTCCTATTAGATCAATGGTGATCTCACAATAGGCAGAAGCGAGACGAGGGCAAGAATATGCTAATTATGGTAAATAAGTAGCCAACAGAACAAGAAAAGTAAACTAAACGCAAATTAAAAGATTAGAATTAGGGTCTAATAAAAGAATTGAGATGCGTTTGGAGCAGTCCAAAGGATGAAGCGCCTAACAAAGTAGTTCATCACGGATTTTACAAATGGAGAAGCACATTCGACTTAATATTTTTGGGCTTCAAGAAAGTACGAGACTTCAGCGGGACATGACGATACTCTACGATCCCCCTTTGGGCAGGACTAACGAAGCTGCACCTCTTGAGGCAGGTCTGTAGGTGTTCCATCAAGAGAGTATGCCTTGACTACATTTGCATTGTAGGCCTAATGAAACGGACCTTTGTAGGCAGTCAGAAGGGCTTGGTACTCGTAGTGGGGTAATCGTATGTCCAATACTTGTAAGTAAGTTTAAGGATAGTCGCATGCGGATATCGGCCAGCATCAAGACCAAGTGTGATTTTAGGAAAGACCAGAGTTAAACCAACAGACCAATGATTCTTTCACTATCAAGATGTTGGATGGGGGGCACTGCCAATTGGATGTAAGATTGTTTGCAGTAGGGCACTACCACTTAACTCTTTAGAGGTCTTTTGGTTTAGTTGAGGGGTGGCTGTTGGGGCCATAGTCACGACGAGAAAAGAGACAGACCAACTAAAATATCTTTGTTGTAGGTCTAACGAAGTAGTCCTTCATAGGTATAGAAAATCTCCGACTGAATTCCGTACAAGGTAGACTTTGTTGGCCGGATTAAGATAGTAGACAAAATGATTACATTGTCCTCAATGTATGCACTAGGTGGTACGTTGTGGATGTCCGAGCACTGGCATAGACTAGTGCGGACGCAATTTACATATCATAATAAGTGGTGGAGCATGTATATTGTAGGCCTTACGAAGCAGTGCTTTACATATATCGTTATGGAACACTCTCGAAGAAAGACGATAGAGCCCTTTTAGATTAGGATACAGAAGGTACCATGGGTGGTACCTAGGACCAATATGGTCATTGGGCATATAGCTACATATATGTATATATTAGTTATTAGGTTTTAATCTACTATGGAGTAGATGGGCATGGTTCACGAGCAGAGGCGAGGGTATTGTAACCTAATGAACCTAATATAAGAGTAAATAGAAATAAAAAGATATATGTAGAATTAAACCTAGAAGTATATAATTTATTCATTCATCAAAACTTTTATTCTGACCCCTCCTCATAACATCCTACAGGTTAGGTAGATGGCAAAGATTTCTCAGCTTTATGACACTTGCTTAGAAAGTGTTATTATTTGGATGAGTATTTACTTACTATTATATTTTAGTCAATCCCGTTGTAAGATAAATTGTTGAGCTCTGATGTATTTGTCTTTGTCTATTTGAAAGATAGCAGATATCCAACTCGGGCTACAGTGGGCTAGGGTTTTAGTATTTTTGTGAAATTTTCAAACTATTGGAATTCGGGTTGTTACATTTGGCATTAAAGCCTAGGTTTTGGATTCCTAGGTAGATAGTGAGTGAACATATTTGTATTTTTGAATAAAATATCAATATATTATATACTAAAATCCAAATAGTTCCTAACCATAGATTTTAACATATGGAAAGTTTTTAGAAGTATATTTATGCGTGATTTGCTAGTTGGGTTTGGGATGACCTAAGTATGTAAAGTCCTTTGTTATTATCGAATTATAGCATACAAATAAACCATGTTTTGAGAGAAGATTGGTATCCATATGTTATAGAAAGTGGAGAAGCTCCCTAGGGAGAGTGTTTTCATTTTAAAAGAAATAAGAGGTTTTAGTAAGAAGAAAATCCACTTTATGTCTAGCCCAACAAAATGAAACTTTTGAAATTGAAAAGTTAAAAAATATAATTGTTAATATATTTGAGGAAGTAAATATTGGGTTTTTGAAAAAAAAGTGGTATGAAATTTAAATTGGTTTTATATGATGTAAATTTTGTTAAAAGTGAAATTATTTTTGAAGAATTATAGAGCATGTATAGCTCGCTAGTTTCTTGTAGGTGAACAAAGATTTTAAATATAAAAGCCTAGAGTGTGTTAAGTATCAAAAACATCGGTTACAAAGAGGATTACTGTTCTAACTTTTAAATCAACTAAAAATGAGACCTTTGCTTCGTTTAAAATTACAGATAATCATCCATTTTTTTATTGAAATAGACAACACAAACTACGAGGAATAACATTTGTACTTTACACATCCCTTTCATTTTTGGTATATTCCTTATTATTTCAAATGGTGCACTTTTTATACATTTGTGGAATTGGATAATTTACGAAAATATGGAGAAAGAGATACAACTAAATTGCACCCCGCTTCCAATAAATTAAAACATCTAAATTCACATCCCAAGTCAAATTTGGGCAAACTAAACTAATACCAACATTTTACAACCCAACTTTAAATTTGAAATAAACTTTACAACTTTACAATATTCAACTTTAACAAATTCAGGGACTAATTTCTAAGTTTTCAGATTATGCTGTAGATATCATTCATATTCCAATTACATATCTTATAGAATATGTTGGTGATATTCTTATACGTTCACTTCAGGCCTACAACTCATCAGATGTTATATAGGCATAGTAATTAAATAAAATTCAACGGTATAAATTTCAATGTTATAAATAAACTATATAATTTCTCACTCACCTTTCAAGCTTTCTAAATCTCCAAGTCTGAATTCATCCCTTTAACTTGACTTCTTTTCCTTTCCTTCAAAAAGAATATGATATAAATTTATACATACCATTAGAATTACAGATCTGAGAAGATATTTGAGATTAAAAGGAATGTATATTTTAATTATGAAATTTACCTTTTCTGCAGTATCGATTCGCTTCTCCTCTTCAATTTTCTGCCTTTCTCGAATTATATATACATATAATATAATATTTTATAATTTTAATGGAAATAGCAAAGAAAGAAAATGGTAGTGCTTTGCTGTTTTCATCAAAAAATATAAGAAGAGAAGTGAAGGGTTAAACATGTATTTATAGGCGCTGGAATCAATTGTATCTGTTAGATTTTTAAAATAAAAAACATCTGAGCCGTTCATCCAAGGTTTGACTCTAGTCGCTACCTTCATCACCTGTCGACCGCTCCCTATAAACAGTTGATTGCTAGCAATCGACTGCCCAAGTAAGGGGTCAATTGGTGGGGTCCATGCTATTAATATTTTTGATTTCCTTTTTCTCATTTTAAATTATTTCCGCTTTGAATATTTCAAACACTAATAGTTTCTTCATTTGATCTTCGATTGCAAAACTCCAAATATGAAAGTTGCTAAGAAAACCCCCACGAACATAATATTGCTAGTTTCGTGGTCAAATTCTGAAATTTTCTCAAATTCCATTTTTTGAGTCTTATTGGTTGTATATTATTTACCTTTAGTTTAGCGGGATGTTACAAAGACAGCTACTACTCTTTCCAGCAAGGCAACAAAGCGTCCAAGCCGACCTAGGTTTAGAACTGCAAGACCAAGATGAAGAAGAAATCCTCCATCCCCAACTGGCCTATTAGCGTAACAACGATGGTCAATCACCATTGGAGCCATGGCCAGCAGGCACAAGCCCAAGCCAAGCCAAGATCTGCCTCGAGAGAGAGGTTCCATATGATTGTTTGAAATACTATCAATAAGTGACAGTTCGGCACTGAGAAAGCTTTCTCATTTCTTAAGATGCCAAACGAGTTTGATGAAAGGACATACACACAAAGAAGTTTGGAAAGGAAATATATAATGAAGCTAATTGCTTATTATCAATGAAGAAGTGCAAAAGATTCATAGGCTATGAATAATTTTCGTTTGGAAAGATTTTACGAGTACGAGAAAGATGAGAAGGGGTATTTATATACCCACGCCTTAAATCGTGTGCATTGTTTCAAAAGGAAAAAAGAATCACAACCATTAAGAAGATATTGGGATAATGCCAACTTATGCATATAGAAGATGCAACACAGCTCTGCAACATTTGGAAAAACGAACAGTCACAACCAATAACACGAAGCCACATGGAAAGCACATTAAATGCTTTGTAGGGCCGTCAATTGGTAGGATTTTCATCATTTGACAAGGCTATACCACTCGCGGATATGGACTTGGGAGAAAAATGTTGCTCAATTTTTTCGCAAGTAATTAGTAAGTCAGTTTAAAGTAGTCTAACCTAGTCAAAACCTGCTCAACTACTTTACAACTAGCCGGCATAAGCCAACCCAAGTCCATGATGGTCTCAAACCATCCCTTATATCCAGCAAGGCACCATGATGAGGCATGATCGCCTCATCTTTAAGCGCCTATCACATGTAAGAAAAGTTTGGGCCTGACCCATCATCATGACTATTGACTTTCCTATGTCAATCTACTTCCAGCACAATTCTAGGTCAGAATGTTATCCCAACGTCACTCTAATTGATGGCCAGCACCTCCGTAAAGACCCGAAATTTTGAAGGCTTTATATTTAATATCGGAATTATTTAAATAATTGAATCTTGGATTTAATGTAATAAAATTGACTTAATAAGCTTATTTAAATTCTTTTTAAATAATATGTGAAATTATCATTTCGTTGGACAGTCTTGGATTTTGATGAAATCAGTGTTGTTTAATCCGGAATAATGAGTTGTTATAGGCCGATGAGTTTCGTGATGATCAAATGTGACGTATGGTTGTGTGAGCTCGATTAATTAAGAGGATTAAAATATAATATATATTTTCCTATATAAGAACCTCAACACTTAAATCCACTTCATTTTTCCTTCTCAAAATCAGCTGCCACCATTTTCTCCATTCAATTAATTAAATCCAAAGCCAAAGGCCACAAAATTCAACGATTTCAGATTTGTTGAAATCATGTGAGTGTGTGCTTCAAATCTATGTAAGGTTTGTAGGGTGTGGTGACTGTTAGTGATGTTTGAGTTTTAATGGCCAAACTAAGGTTGAGGCAGGGAGGTGATGAAGGAGGATTTAGGTGAATTGGAGGACTTGGTTGGTTTCTCTTGGCGGCAAGCTTCTCCCAACATCAGCCAAATCGAGTCCGATCATGCCTAGCAGATCATGACTTTTCTTTTGTCTCATACTGGGGTTGGGGCCATGATTTAACAGGGGATATCATAGAGGAAATAGATGGCACGGTTGAGCTCGTGGTGGTGTAAGGTGTGTTTTGGCAAAGGTCAGTGGTGCTTTGGTGTGGCAAGGCAAATCATGACCTGGGGATGGTCGAATTAAGGCAATGATCAAAATTTTGAAGAGTTGATCTAGCTTCAGGTAGTTGCATAAGAGAAATTGCATTTGAGCAGAGCGATGTGATGGCACTGTCCCTTCATCGAACGTTGGACCGGATAGGGAGATTGGGGAAAGGAGCGTGCACGGCTTAGGTGTGTATCAGCTTGCATATATAGGAAGTGTATTAAGAAGGGTGAAGATGAATTTGGTAGGCAAGTGAAGGGATTAGTGATTAAAGTAAATTAATTAATTAAATTTTAATATCGATTTCTTATGAAATCGACAACTTATGCATTGAAGGTCAAATCCAGACGTCATTTTAGCCGTTGCACTCGTAGTTAGATTCTCAACGCCTTGGATTGGTTTAGGCTTGGGTGAGTGTAATGATCTGTTATTTCACAACTTCGAAAGTAAGATATTTTATTAATTTTAAATTTAAAAAGGCTTAGAACTCAAGTAAATATGTTGTAAATAATTAATAAGGATGGAAAAATTAGTTATCTTATACTTAATAATGGAAAATTAAATATTTTGATTTTCATCACAAAATGGCCAAAAATTAAGTTTTGTTAAAAATGAATAAATGCTTAAATAAATAGTTTTAAATATTTATTTGAAAGGTAAAATTATGTCAAAATCACTTAATAATGATAATATAAATATGATAAAGGTTTGGAAAATACACCTATGGTCGTTTTACAAAAATATTTTAACTTTGTTACATTTGTCAAGTGCAACGTCGTATTTCAATAAATTAATATTAGCACTAATGATATCGGGTTTTAACCAAAGTAGACTTGTTTTTATTTATTAAATGTAATAGGAAGTTCATTTTCTAAGTTTGTTTACATAAATGAATGGTTAAATGGAAACGTTAAATTTTGACTGTAAAATATGTCAATAAAAACATTGTTTTTGACTAAAATAAGTTGTCACTACACTGTTGCAACATGATATGTTGCCTAATACACATATATACATATGTACACATTTACAATGTATGAATACATATATATTTACCATATAAAACAAGAATTCATTTTGATTTAAATTAAGTTTAATAAAAACATGATTCGACAATTTTAAATTTAAATAAAACTTTACAAACATCATCATATCATTTATATCATATCTCCTTAATGGATGTTATGTGTTTACATGGAAACCATGCAAATTTATATCTTTAAATATTAGTAAGTAATAAAATAGTGACATCTCTTATTACTAAACATATACACTTCTTATAACATCATTCCTAGCATTAAATGCACATCCTAATATGTTAACAAGTGTTATGCAAATCAAATCAAGAAAAAAGTCTTCTTTTTAAAATACAAAATTTAAGAGAAAAAAGTAATCATTCTAGAAATACACATCACATTAATGTGCTATCATATCCTTCCGTAAATACATGCACTTAAGGGTTTAATCAAGGATTTAAAAATGGAAATAAAATACAAAAGTAGAGAAGGCTAAAATGGTCTTTAGCCAAGGAAGCTTCATGTATAAATAGAGGTCATAACCTTCGCTTCCTCACAACAATTCACTTCCCATTTACACCATTTTTTTCACTTCCTTAAACTCTTCTCCTTTATTATCTTCCTCCACCTCCAACAACCCTCCATCCAAACCCACACTCAAACCCTACCATTACATACACCCCCTACACGGTTAAGTACCCTTCCACCAACCCATACCTACCCCCTAGCCTCACACCCGAGCCGTGCCCTCCTCCCTAAGCCACATACCTCCCTAGCATAGCATACACCCCCTCTCAAAGCTCACACATACAAAAAAAGAAGGAAAATAAACAAAGGAAATAGTTCGCGACATTTGCAGAGGAGCACGCTAGTTTATAGAAAAGTTTGATGGAGTGGAAATGAAGGCGAGAACCGCTTTTTAAATCATGTTTTGTTATGTTATAATAATCATGATTATCCCGTTTATACGTTATGTTAATTGCCACCATTGATAATATGGACATTTGGCTGAAATGAATGTTTGAACGCATTGGTTGGATAGTTGAGTTGTGATAATATACTTAATAAATGTTAATCGCTATGCTATGAAAATGGATGTTATGTTATTGATGAATATTGAAAGTGATTATGCTCATTTGTGATTAAGTAATCCCCTTTGTTATAAGTGACCAATTTTATAAAGGGGTTTTTAGGCTCAAGGAAAAAGTTGGAGAAAAATTTAGTTTTGGGGACAAGAAGTTTGTTTTTTAGGCTCAAGCACATTTTTTAGTGTAAATAACAGAATGATAGTTGTAACTATCATTTTCAATTTACACTAAAAATGTCCTTCAGACTAAAAAATAAACTTGTTGTCCCTGTTACTAATTTTTTTTCCAACTTCTTCCTTGTGCCTATTTTCCTGTTTTATAAATATGGTATACATTTGAATTATTAAGCCTATATTTGAATAGTGAAATTGAAATCAAAAATTGAAATTGAAATTGGTTTTGAAATTGGCTTTAAAATTGAAATCGAAATTAAAGTCAAAATTGAAATTAGATTTGAAAATGTGTTTGAAATTGATTCTAATTTAAGATTATAATTGATTTTAATTTAAGATTCATAAGCAGCCACATAATATATTCACCAAAATAAATAATATGCATACGACCTTGGTTGAATGATAGAAATTCGTCTAGAATGAGTTTTGGCCAATTTACTTCAACTTCTCCCTAAATAGCACATAATGCTTTATAGTTGTTTGGATAGACAAGCTCATACGAGCCAATACGAGGTAGAATTGTGTGCATTAAAGCTCTATGCATTATTCTGGCAGTAGGTCGTAATGCAATAAACTTAATCTCGGTCATGTCATCTTCTAGGAATCGATGACTTACTTCATCTCTCTCGCCTACGACAGCATTTAATTCTTGTAACTCAACATCTCTTGTCGGAGTATGAAGAATATGACCAATTCTATCTAAAGAGACAAACAATTGTTGCCCACATACCAAACTCCAAATGCAATTGTCACGATTGCATGGGTTTTGATGGCCTAAATTCAAGTTCGCAAAGAAAAGTTTAACCAATGTATGATTTATCTTGATATTGTTTTGATTATGATCTAGAAGTGATTCTAGATGGCTTCTTCTTGCTAATTCTTGAATCCTATATGACGTAAAATCAGGAAAGACAACAAAAGAACCTTCAAAGAATCGAGCTTCTTTCATCTTATTCCATCGTTGAACTGCAGTTGCATCGTATAGCCATTGAGCGATTTGTGAATCAATTGGCTCGGAGGAAGAAGAAGCATGCGTAGATCTCTTTGTTTGACGAGGGGCTATTTGAATTTATCAAAGAATTGAATAAATTTGGAAAAACTTGGGAACTAGCGTTTTGGAATTCTGTAAAATGGAGGTAAAAGTAAAAAGTAAAAGAGGAAGTAGAGGGTTTTAGTGTTAAGAAATAGGTAAAAAAAGTGTAAAGGCACGTTTCAGATGTGAATTCAGTCGACTGAACGATTGTGGTCAGTCGACTAAACAATTGTGGTCAGTCAACTGAACCACTATCCTGAGAGTTCTATTCCAGAATTAGTCGACTGGTGTAGTCGACTGAATAAACAAATATGCTCTCTGTTTTGTCATTTAGTCGACTGATTGCATTCGATCAGTCGACTGAATAGTGTATGAGAACATACAGTATGCAGTTTCACTCGATTGATCGAATTTTTCCAGTCGATTGAATGGGTCTTTCAACATATTCAGTCATTTTTGAAACACAAACAAGTAATGTATTATATATATAAACAAAATGTATACAATATAAGATTAAAGAACAATTGTAAAAAAATAAACAAAAAACGAAATTATTTGGAAGAGGAAGTTGATGGAGACTTGGAGTTTGTCGGTTCATCCTTTGTCTTCTCTACATATGGTTGTAGTGGTGACCAATGGTTTCCACGTTCCTATGAGTTTGGAGAGACAGGCGTAGGTTGAGGTGACCTATACCGTGATTCCGAGTTGTCAATGGTGTAGGTTGATGAGCCGAAGAGGAAGATGAACCGCAGAACTTCCATCCAATCTGCTCAAGAAAACTCAAACGTCTAGAATCCATTTTCTGTTCATAATATATTTCGCGCTGAAGCGCTATCGATTCCCTCTGGTAATGATGAAGATCATCAATTTTTTGTTTGGTTCGAGGAGAACCAAAAAAAGGAACCGTCTAGCTTTCTTTTTCTCGGATGTATAACCCATTCAATAATTTGATGGTCTTGCAGGTTCATGGGTAGGAGTAGGTGTAGGTAGATTTGACGATGCAGATGATGGAGTTTAAAAGTTTATAGATGAGTAGGATGATCCATCTGATGAATCATGTGATGAAGACATTTTGATTTTGAAAGAAAGTTTTTAGAAGTTTATGTAGTAGAGGAAGAAACAAATGTGTTTGAGATATAAATTCTTTTGATGGAGAAAGGAGAGCTGAGAACTGAATTATATAGGAGGCAATGCAGTTAAAAAATGATGGTTGAACGTGTAGATTGAAAACGTGAGGAAGAGAATGAACCAAAAAGTTTGTGGCTGAAATTTTATCTTTAAAAAATAGAAAATATAAAGAAACAGATGTATAAGGTGTAGATGTGAAATATTGAATGGCCAGGTGGTAAAGGCATAGACTTATCAAACCCGAGGTGCGAAGTTTGAGTACCAAAATTTTATTTTATTTTATTTTGAATTAATTGGTAATTTTTATAATTCTGTTAAAGAAATTATACCTAGTTCTCTTCTTAATCTTATAAAACAATTTTCATTGAGGGGTTTAGTGTAAATGTCAGCTGATTGATTTTCAAAATTTACAAATTCTAAATTTATTATATCCTTTTCAATATTATCACGAAGAAAATAATGACGAATTTCAATATGTTTAGTTCGTGAGTAATTGACAAGATTTTTAGATAAATTTATTGACTAGCGTTATTACGATATATTATAGACTTATTTAATTTTATATCAAAATCTTGTAATGTTTGTTGCATGTAGATTACTTGAGCACATGCTAAAGCTGTAGATATATACTCTGCTTCACATGCCGATAGTGAAACGCAATTTTGTTTCTTACTAAACTAAGTTACTAAGGATCGTCCAATGAAATGACAAGTTCCACTTGTACTTTTTCTATCTGTCCGTCTTCCTCCAAAATCAGCATCACTATATGATACTAATTCAAAAGGACATTCTTTTGGATAAAATAATCCTAAATCTTTGGTTTTATCAAGATAACGAATTATATGTTTAACTGCTCGCATATGTGATTCTTTAGGATTTGCTTTAAATCGAGCACATAAATAAACACTCATCATAATGTCAGGTCGACTAGCAGTTAAGTAAAGTTATGATTCAATCATACTATGATATAGTTTTTGGTCAACATTCTTGTCATTTTCATCTTTTTCAAGATGTATAGTTTAATTAGATTATTACAATACATTTCTTGATTAAGAAAAATGCCATTTTGCATTTGTTTGATTTGTAATCCGAGAAAATATGATAGTTCTCTCATATGTGACATTTCAAATTCATTTTTCATGATAGTCGAAAATTCCTGATATAATTTTTCATTTGTTGAACCAAAAATAATATTATCAACATATATTCGAATAATTAAAATATCTTGTTTAGTTTTCTTAATAAATAATGTTTGATCAACTTTCCCAATCTCAAAACCAGATTCCAATAAATAGCTTTTAAGTCGGTCATACCAAGCACGAGGTGCTTGTTTTAAACCATATAAAGCTTTCTTAAGTTTATAAACGTGATCTGGAAATTTCTCAAGAGTAAACAGAGGAGGTTGTTCAACACAAACATTTTCTTTTATAAAACCATTTAAAAAAGCACTTTCAACATCCATTTGATATAATTTAAAGTTATGAAAACATGCAAAAGCCAGTAGAATACGTGTAGCTTCTAGTCTTGCAATTGGAGCAAACGTTTCTTCATAGTCTATTCCCTCTTCTTGATTATAACCTCGTGCTACTAATCTAGCTTTATTTCTAGTAATGTTACCTTGTTCATCAGCTTTTTTTTGAAAACCCATTTTGTACCGATGACTGATTGATCACTTGGTCTAGTAACTAATTCCCAAACTTCGTTTCTTTCAAATTGATTTAGCTCTTCTTGCATAGCTATAATCCAATAATCATCAGTTGAGGCTTCCTTAATATTTTTAGGTTCTATATTAGAGAGAAAAGCTATATGGCCCATTTGATTTAATCGATATCTTGTTATTATATTTGAATTTGCTTCTCCAATTATCTTTTGAACAGGGTGATCTCTAAGAATTCTTGGAGAAGATCTTACTATATTATCATTATTAATAGTATTTACATTTTCTAAAGAAACATCAGAATTATTATTTTGAAGAATAATATCATCATCTTCTGAATTATTTGTTAGAATTATATTTGTATTATTTTCCAAATTTGTAAATTTAGAAGAAGTTTTTACATTTTCATCGAATGAAACATGAAGTGTTTCTTCGATTATTTTTGTTCTTATATTAAAAACTCGATAAGCCTTGCTTCTTTCCGAATATCCTATGAATATACCTTCATCGGATTTTGGATCAAATTTTCCAAGCCGATCTTTAGTTTTAGGTATGAAACATTTTGAACCAAAAACTTTAAAATATGAAATATTTGGTTTTCTACTATTTAAAAGTTCATAAGGAGTATGTTTTGTTAATGGTCGAATAGAAACACGGTTCAAAACATATCAAGCAGTTGCAACAGCTTCTACCCAGAAATGCTTAGGTAAAGTGCTTCCATTTAATAAAGTTCGTGCACATTTTTGTAATGTTCTATTTTTCCTTTCTGCAACTCCATTTTGTTGTGGTGTTCTAGAAAAGGAGAAATTATGATTAATTCCTTTCTTGTTACAAAAATGTGTGAAATCTTCATTTTCAAATTCACCTCCATGATCACTTCTAATGTTTTTAACTTCAAAATTCTTTATATTTTGAATTCTTTTAAAAAAATTAAAATTTTCAAAAGTATCACTTTTATGTTTCATAAAAATGGTCCATGTATATCTTGAAAAATCATCTACAATAACAAACACATATCTATTGTGATTAATAGATTGAACTTGAGCAGGTCCGAAAAGGTCCATATGTAATAATTCAAGTGGTTGTGTTGTAGATATGATTTTCTTAGATTTAAAAGAAGATTTTGTTAATTTTCCTAACTAACATGCATTACAGATATTATCAATTTTGAATCTCATATCAAGTAGTCCTTTAACAAGTTTATTTTTAGCTAATTTATTAATAGTATTGATGTTTATGTGACAAAATCTTTTGTGCATGGCCAAGAATCATTTTCTGTAGCCACTAAATACATATTTGTGTTGTAATTTATATTCATATTTAAAATATAGATATTTTTATCTCTTATACCTTCAAAATTAAATCTTGATTTTTATCAGAAATATTACATTTATTTTCTGAAAAAGATATATTAAAACCTCTATCACATAACTGACTTATACTCAATAAATTATGTTTTAAGTTTTTAACTAATAGAACATCAGTAATGAGAGGTGAGTTAGAGATACCATTATTGCTCACATCGCTTTTTCCGATGACATAACCTTTCGAATTATCTCCAAAAGTGTCTGATCCTCCATTTGAGTAGACTATGTTTGTTAACATGTCTTTATCACCAGTCGTGTGTTTCGAGTAACCACTGTCTAGAATCCATTTATTCCCTTTTCAAGTGGTACCTGCAAAAAATAAAGAATAAGATGGTACCCACTTTTCTTTTTAGGGTCCTAAGAGTTAGGTCTTAGGAAACCAAACCCAAGAAGGTTCTGAATTCCCTTTAAAAATATAATTCTTATTTTTATGAACAGTTTCCATTAATGTTTTGATATGTTTATTCCCGATCAAGTTATTATTTGTTTTAGCAATCCATATTTAAGTAGTTTTAACATTTTTAGAAATTGTTTTCTTTAAATCTTGCTTAATTTTGTTTTTAAACTTATTTTTAAACTTTTCAATTAGTTTTCCAATTTTTTTATACCCCAAACCCATTTTATTTGAAGTTGACTGAGAATTTTCTATTATTTTAGAAAGATTTTCTCGTCCTTTATTAAAATTGAAAATATTTTTATTAATATCTTCTAGCTTGGTTTTAAGACTAGAATTTTCTAATTCTAAAACTTTAGTGCTAGATTTTAAATCATTTACTTCAACTAATAAAATATCATTTTTAGTCCTCTGAATTTCTGATTCCTGAGTTATCATAGAAAGTTGAGAGGCTAAATTAGATTCTTGAGATTTTTCAAGTTCTTCTTCGAGAATTTTCTTTTCATCTCTAAGCATACTAATTTCTAATTCAGATCTATTTAGTTTTCCTTGTAACTCCTTATTATGTTTCTTAGTTTGTTTAACAAAATCTACTAGTTCAGAATTAAGTTCAACTAAATCTTCAAAACTTAGTTCACTTACGTCCTCATTTGTAGCCACGAAGCATACATTTACTTACTCTGTGGCACTATCGCTGTCGCTTTCTAATGATAAAGAATCCGAATCATTCCATGTTATAGAAAATGCTTTCTTCTTGAAATTGTTCTTCTTGAATTTGATTTTCTGTTTTTGTGGACAATCTTTCTTCATATGACGCTTCTTATGACATTCATAACATTCCATGACAGATGATGATGGTTTATTGCTACTATTGTTGCTAGAATTATTTTTCTAACTCTTGCCCTTGTTATTCTTTCTGAATTTCAAAAACTTTTTGAAATTCTTAGCAATAAATGTCATATCCTCTTCATCTGAGTCAGGGTCATCTTGTTCTGCTTGAAATGCTATATTCTTCTTATCTTGTGCTTGAACTTTCTTTGCCTGCAAATTTACTTCATATGACATTAGATTTCCTACTAACTCTTCTGATTTCATAGTTGAAAGATCGTTTGCTTCTTCAATAGCTAGGACCTTTCTTTCCCATTCATCCGTTAAAAAATTTAGGATTTTTTATACTATATCAAAATCAGAGAATTTTTCTCCTAGTGCCAACAGTGAATGATATATATCTCGAAATCTAGAATACATGTCATTTATATTTTCATTTGATTTCATTTTGAAATTTTGAAACTGATTTTTCAACATTGAATTTTTTCTTTGTTTGACTTTGTTAGTTCCTTCATGAGTTACTTTTAGAGTTCTCCATATCTCAAAAGCATTTGTGCACATTTTACTCTATTATACTCATTTCTATCTAATGCACAAAATAACATATTCATTGCTTTTGCATTTGTAGTAGCATCAGTTTTCTGTGCAGCAGTCCAAGTTGAAAAATCTTCTGTTGGAGTAGTATATTCATTTTGAGTAATGTTCCAAGTTTCAAAACCATTAGATTGCATATATATTCTCATTCTAGTTGACCATTAATTATAATTCATGCCATTTAATAGTGGAGGTCGTGCAGTAGATTGATTTTCAATAAAACTAGTGTTAGTGACAGTGCTTGTGATATTATTATTTTCATATTAACTAATAACGAATTATCAAATAACTGCGTTATGGTTATAGGATGACCTTGCTCTGATACCAAATGAAAGTGGCTACTGTGTCTTGCTATCACTTAGGATCGTGTAATATGGAATATTATTAAATCTAAATGCGGAAATAGATGATAATAACAAAGTAAATAAAATAAGCACACCAAGAAATTTTATACTGGTTCGAACTTCCCGTTCTACGCCCAATCCCAGACTTACCTTTGGAACTTCTCACAATAATCCTCTCTTAACCTGGAGGAATAAGTATACAACACCTGAACAACCGAAAGAGCGCATTACCCGCCTGAACAACCGAACAAGACTTCAACAGTTTCAATAGAATTGCTTTGACGCTATGTTTTATTAATAATACTAATTTGTCTTTGATAGTACAACCTTCCTATTTTCTTTTCTCAAGTATATATGTGTGTATAAAGATTTAGAAAGGAAAATATTGCTTTGAACCAAAGAATAAGTTAATTGATTCAGAGATTCAAGCAATATATGAAAGTTGGGATCGCTTTTTAGAATATAGAGATAGTAGAAAGTAAGATCAGAAAGTAATCAATTTTTTTTTATTTGTGAAGTGGATTTTGTGTGTTTATATAATAGTTAAAGAGGTGCAACCGTTCATGAAGAGTTCTGATCAACAGAAGCAGCCATACCTCTTCATATTAGAACGTAACTCTTGGCAAAAGAAAGTGTCCATTCAGAAAAAATAGCTATTGGAAGAAGTCAGTCGACTGACCCAAAACGATCGGTCAACTGAATATTCAAAGTTGTTTAAAAACAGAGCGTTTCTGTGCACCTGTACAGGTTCAGTCGACTGGCCATATACGGTCAGTCGACTGACCTGACAGTCAAAGCACAATTTTCACATATTTTTAAAAATTTTAAAGTTTTAAAACAACTTAACTACTTGAGGATAGATTTTAACATTTCCAAGACTAAAAAACTTCAATAAATCAACATACTATACGCAGTTTTGTTGCCTTGTCTCCTTTTGTAGTTTGACGCTTATCCATATAGTATAATTCATTGCTTTATCATGAATCAAAAATATGTGATTCAACATATACAACTTTTCTTTTTAAACCCAAACTATATTATACTTATTTTTCAACTATTTTGAAAACTGGTTTCCCTTTTACAACAAATTTTCATCTGTTTTACAAACTAATTACTATTTTATAACTATTTTGCAACTATTTAACTATTTTATAACTATTTTATAATTACTTAAATATTCTTCAGCTATTTTACAACTAATAACTATTTTACAACTACTTATCTATTTTATACTTTTCAAGCTATTTTCTAAATTCAAGTTGGTCAGAGTGCAAACTGTTTATAATTGAAGTGATAACCCAAATGGAAATTGAAGCAATTGTGAATAGGTGAATAGAATCAAATGAAGATAAATACGTAGGATGTTCATATATTATTCTATTCGCATAACAATTTGATCCAGATTCGAGCATAGAATTTCGAGATAGTATATCAATCCGAGTCGGGATTTTTCACTCAATTTTCGACGGCGAACCCTGGATATGGATTTTCGAGGTTTTGGAAATTCTCTATCATATGTATGGATATGCAAGGAGAATGACGGTTTGATCAAGAAAATCAGATCTGTGTACGCACTAGGAAGTTGGATGGACAATACTAGTTCGAAAGTGAAATTGTGTGATCAAGTGAGCGATCAGATTTGACGTTGCGTACGAATGATATATGTATATCGTACGTTCTAGAATGAAATTGATATTGGAAATTTTGAAAGGAAATGAAAAAATGATTTTGAAATGGAAAGTATATTTTGAAAAATATATTATGAATAAAAGTGGAAGTTTGGATATCACTATAATTGAAATTCATTTTATAAGAAGGTAGGGATGTGGCAAGTAAATTTATAAAAGAAATCAAACTTGAATATTTTATTTGGCATAATAAAAGTTATATATATAGGTAACTACCCTTGTGAATTTTTAACTAGAAGATGTGGTCTTTGAAATTATTTGAAGTATAAAAGGAATTTATATAAGTATGAAGTGACCCAAAATTTTTTCAAGATTTTATATATCAATTTATACAAATGAATTTATGAGAATGATTTTGGGAAAAGGGTTTTGGAACCTATGGATTTTGGAAGGCTTTTGATTTTTGGAAAAAAAATCAATTTCGGGAATTTGGAAATCCAAGTTTGGAACTATCAATTTGAGATATCGATTTTGTGTAAAGGACATTTTTATGTGAATCATAAAGAGTATGATTTGAAAGATACTATATGTGTATAGCATAAATGTTTTGAGATTGGCTTTGGAAAAAAAAGTGCTCCCATGAAATGAACTTCTTAGGAGATCCATGGGGTGGTTCTGCCTTGAGCCCTAAGGGGAGTTCTAAATTGGATCTTGGGAGGAAGTCCGGACAAAATGAAGTTCCTGAGGATTTTGTGTGGGTAGAAAAAGTCGAGGGCGCTGATGCCTACAGAGATATTTGAGTTATGCCGTGACGACGGTGAAACTCGATGTCACTACGATCTACTACGGACCATAGCGCAAGTCGTGTGGCGGTGAGTGCCAACGGTCTATGTTTGATTTCACTGGGAGGGCGATGTAACATCTATAGGTTACGATCTATGAAGACATAGCAAAAGTCATGTGACAGTGACTGCCTACGGGCAACATTGGGACTCGACTAATGTAGTCTTCCATCTGTGTGGGGAAGTTTCATTTGGCAGCGAAATTCAAGGGTGCTGGTGCCTGCAGTTAAATGGGTTTTTTCCATGATGGTGACGTAAAACCTGGGTGTAGCTGCGATCTGTGGTGGGTTCCATGGTATAATCGAGGGGGGCAGGGTGCCTATTGTTTTCTATGGTTTTGCCGGGATGGCAACGTAACCATCAGGCTAATTGCCACCATGGAGGGGGTGATGATTTTCAGAGCATTCTCACAAAAAATGATTTCTATATTTTCAAAAATGATTTCCAAGTATTTTCATTGGGTGTTAAAAACGAGTCTGCTAAGTACTTATAGATTTTTAGTCCTACGCCTGATCAACGTATGACCGAATTTCTGTGAGAACAAGGATGGACTTGTTGAGATATCGAGTTATAAAAAGTATTTTTATAAAAGTTATTTTGGAAATAGTATGTAGATTTTAAACTATTATAAAAATTTTAAATAAAAAGAGTTAAAAATGCTTAAAGGATAACTTAATTGATAAATAACAGTATAATTAAAAATTCTGGCTTCAATCCTTTTCGAGGACAAAAAGTTCTAAAGGGGGGAGGAATGTGATAACTCGGATTTCTGGACATCTGTTAATTAGATAATTAACTGATTTTAACTATTGAAACACTGATTTATAAGTTGAATAAATAATTCTGATAATAAAAATATATATCTGGATAAATATAAATTTGATAATCTCCTGATATAATTATTTAATTTGGCAGAATTTATCTTGTCGAAAACAAAAAAATTATGTTTATTTATGTATATATATAAAAAGATTTGTAAATAGAATTTGGATTTGAAATTCAAAAATAAATATTTAAAAATTAATTGGATTTAAAAAATCTATTGATAAATATTTATTAATATTAGATATAACAGTTTTAGTTGAAAAAGATTTAATAAAAAGTTTAAATACTTTCTTTTAAATTTATACATGATATGAATATAGCTAATATAAATAGAAAATGAATTAATTGAAAATATAATACGAAAATTACATAAAACATATTAAATAAATTTAATAACATGAGATAAGACATGTGTAACATTAATAACACATGTATTTAACAAGTGTAAACCATATAATAAGGAGTTAAACAAGTGTAGCCTAATTGTGACATGAAAATACAAGTGTCCATTTTTAGTTTCTTTATCTTTTTAAAATAAAAATAAGAACAAGGCTATATATATATACATCCATACTTCTCCTCTTCTCATTTTCTTAGTTAATTCAAAACTAAAACCTAACAACTAAAACTCAAACCAGAAATAAAAGAAATTTTATACAAACTAAATCACACAACTACTTCAGCCTGAAGCTTAAATCAAAATCAAAACTGATGAAATCAAAAGCAAATAATAAGCTCAAAACCTGAAGCAGTAGATTCAAGTTCAGTTGCAAATAAAAAGCATGCAAGTTCAATTTAGTTTTATCAAGTCTCAGTTTTCAAATTCAAGTAGTAGTTTAAAGATCAAAAGCACTTCCAGGTTTCTCATAAGCCCTGGCTTCTCTGTTTCCTTAAACATGTGAGTAAACTACCCTTTAACATCTCAAATCTATCTGTATCTTGATCTGTGTGTAATGATCATTGAAGTTTGGATGTAGAAATTTTCTTACATGTATATGTATACATGAAAATGATGTATGCATGTCTAGAAATAAGAACATTTGCTCTGTTCTAGGTTTACGGTGTTTAAACCAAATTCAAAAACCAAAATCTCTTTACCCATTCTCTTATAGGCTTTAATTTTTAAACAAAATATGTTTTGATTAACATGATTTAAGTTTGAAAAAATATTTTTAAGTAAAATTAGTTAAAGCATTTTCTAGAAATTAGAAAATACAGTAAAACTGAATACATGTTGGAAATTCAAGCATCATGGTTTCTTGTTTCAATTATATCATCTTGCTCGTTTTCAAAAATAATGATTTTTAAAAGTGGAATCATGATTTTTAAGTTTGTATTCATGGTGAAATTGCAAGATGAACGAGAATTGGTTTTTTATCGAATTCTGATGATCGATGAAGATATAATCCTCGGGATCGTGGCTGGAGGTAGCAGGGAGGTTGACGAACACGACAAAATTGATCGGAGGTTTTCCTGACCACCGTGGTGGCCGAACGAGGACGATTTAGGGCTTAATCCCTAGTTTTGATCAATGATAGATTTTGGGCTGCTGTATCATCGTCGAGGCACCGAAGTCGATCGGTGCAGGGGTAAACGAAGCGTGGGTTGTAGACAAAGCTCTGGACGCGATTGCATTATTTCTGATGGCCGAAGGTGGCAGTTCAAGGCAAACTTGGGGGATCCAGTTTTGTTTCAGTGGTACCATGGCTGCCTAATTTTTATTTCCAGTTAGTATAGAGTTCTAGGTGGTCGTGATGCCCGAGCAGGTCAACGGTGATCTATGGGTGGCAGAGGTGATGGTCAGAAATGCTTCGACCATGTGTGCACGTGCACAAAGTATCAAGTATGGGCTTTGTTTGCTGATGGATTTGAAGATTGTGGTCTCGGGAAAAAGATAAGTTGGCTTGGGTTTTTGATCGTGTCATTTGCGAGTGTTTTCTGAGAACAGGTTTTAAGTTTTAAAATAAAACAGAAGGAAAAAAAGGAAGAGGAAGTTTTTCTTGGGAATGGTCTCGGGAGAAAGACGAGATGACTCGGGTTTTGTCTCGAGTACGTGATGTTGCAGTTTTCAAACTTTAAAACAAAAATCAACTTTAAAAATTTCTTAATCAATTCTTTTAAATAATTTTTTATTTAAGTATGGATTAGTTGAAGGTTTCAAAGTTGATTATTTTAAAATTTATTAAATTATTTATTTATGTGACCATTATTATAATTATTTCTTTAAGTTATTTAAATAAATATAAAAATGTAATTAGGACGATTAATAACAAACGGTAAAATGTTTTTAATTAACTCAAAGGTCTTAAGCTAATTCATGTGTCAATGATAATTATTTTCAAAGGTTTAAATGTAAAAGTAATTAATTTGCGTAATGAAAAGTTTTCAAAGTAAATGTTAGAAAAGGTAAATTGTTAACAAGTTTTTTTAAAAACAAAAGAAAAAAAATTGGTAGCAAAATTTAGTTAACAAAGTTATTAAGCAATTTGTTCAACAAAGTTTTCTAACAAGTTCAAAGACTAAAATTCTTAAAGTTAAATGTTTTTTTAAATTGTTTTGGTATTGAATAATTAAATATTAAGTTAATTATTTAATTAAATCTCTAAGTATTTTTCAAAATTAAAGGATGTGATTAAATTAATTAAGATACATGAATTATCTTAAAATTTATTAAGGTTATAAGTAATTGAAGAATAATTATATAATGTAATATTAAAGGATAATTAATTAATGTAAGTAATTAAAGGATCATTAATTAATATAAGTAAATAAAGGTTAATCATTTATGTGAATGATTAAATGATTAAAGAATAATTAATTAATTTCAAGAATTAATTAAATGGTTTAATTGGTGTTAATTAAGCGAGATTTAAAGGTAATTAATTTATCTTGTAATTTGGATGATAAATAAATCTTGCTTGTGGATGATTAAATTGTATTGAATGTTTGGATTAATGTCCCCACTCTGATAATTTGTGATGTCCTGTGATATGATTTGTTTGGTTGAACTGGAGTAATGCAGATTATTTATTGGCGATGTATTGTTGTGTAAATGTGACATCATGTATTTAAATTTAAATTGTCTTCACTTAAACAGTTGGGTTAAGATGACATTGGATTCGAAAAGACCGGGGTCCGGTATCAGCAAATACCCGAATCCACTTCGATTAGCAAATCTACAATAATTCTTTATAGATATGTTTTTAAAATCAAATAGCCTGGAATGGAATAATTTAAGTAACATGACCATTTAAACTAAGTAACACTTTTAAATATTGTTTGATAATAAGTGACTGACTATAACCAGTTAAGAACTCCTAGTAAGGTACGAGTTACCTTGGTATTCAAATAAGTTATATAACTTAGAATTTCAGATTATATGGGTTTATTCACGCTGGTTTCCAGCCTGACCCGGGTGTTACTTTATTGTAATGCTCGGGTCAGACCAAGTATTACAGATTTTCAGGTTAGGACGTTGTGGAGATTAGGAGGCGAGCTGGATGGCAGGAACGTATGGAGTATATTCCGCTATGTATTGGAGTTGTATTATTTATTTTCTAAGACAAGTTGTTACTACTGTCCAGTTTATGTATGAATGGTTGTACTTTGATGTATTGTATGTAATCTAATAGATACTGCTTTTCTTTGTATAAATACTATTATTTGATATTATATTTTGTTACTCTGCGAATGTGAGATTTTGTGTTTTGTTTTCTGTTCTTCTTCTACATCTTCTCTTCTTTCCCCTAACAAATCTGAGATTTTTGGCGTTCGATTGCTTGGCACTTCTATAGTGAACGTATTAGTGTCGAATCCTCGAGGTCGAAAGTTTCGATTCATTACAAATTTCAGATTCTTTTAATAATTAAAATATAACTCCTTTGATAAAAATAACCCTATTAAATGCTTCCCAACAACGGGTTGTTACAATAGCCCTAGAACGAAATTTTGATTTACCAACAGTAGAAAACAATAATTAGAAGCTTGAGAAATGAGATAAGTAACAATAAAAAAATAAAATGACAATCCTATCCATACTACCTTTACCTATTTATGAAATCACTAGATTCGGTAATGGAAATAAGCGTTGCAAGCATGTGTAACGGAAAGATTTATTAGAAATTTGTATCGGCAATATCCGCTACAAACGGAAATGAAAAAAATGTTATGAAATGGTTTATTTATTGCAGTGTGTATTACAATTTCAACCTTTTATCAATCGATACCATGTATAGAAATATTTGACGTTATCGGTATTTACGGTAAAATTTTGTAGTATTTCAAGCAATTATTGACAAAAATTATTTATTGTAAATATTTGTTTGGCGGATATTTTCCATTTTTAACTATTCATTTATTGTATACTTATGGCAACTATTTTCATTTATCATCAACCAAATTTATCTATATCTAATATTTGTCATTATCAGTTTTACAGCAAAATTTCACTTATATATCAAACATTTACTAACCAAAATCATGTATGTCAAATGATTGTCCAATTATATGTGTAAACTGAAGTGGTATTATTTCAGCCAAAATTATACCTATCAAATATTTTCCATTATTAATATATATAGTAAAATTTCAGTTTACCTTTTCTTCTTTGATTTCAGGATTTTCTTTTCCTATTATTCCGTGTTCTTCATGGTAGGAATCGTTGGTTGCCACCTTTGAATATTGAACATCAGGAAATTATTGTCAAGGACAAAATCATAGCATTTTAGCCTCAAGGACAGGCCTTCAGTATTTTTGCATGAAGGACAACTTTCTTTAGGTATCAATTTTTAGTTATTGATAGCAGTTTGTAGGTATTAGTTTGTAGTTATTGGTAGCAATATTTAGGTATCAGTTTTTTGTTCGGTAGAAGTTTTGGAAGAATGTTTGTTCTTATGAATAATTTTGAAGTGATGTTTATCCTTATGATTAATTTTTAGGAGATTGTTTGTTCTTATGGTTAAACAGTGAGATCATGTCCTTAAGGCTAAAAATATACAAATTTTTGTGCTTTAAATTAATTCCCTCTATTGAACATTGCCTTCTCCAAATTTGCATATAACTTCCATATCATTAGTGTTTGGAAATTAGGTTTTTATTGGAGTGAATTAGGGAAAATGACAAACTCTAAAAAAAATTAGACTGAAGGACACCAAGTTTCATTTTTAGACCGAAGGACAAATGCTAGTTATAATGAACATTATGTTCAACCTTTACACTATACAAAATGCTAGTTATATCTAGCATTATATTCGGTTTTATACTATACAAAATGTTAGTTATAACTAGCATTGTCCTTCTGCCTAGAAAACAAACTTGTTGCCCTTCGATCTAATTTTTTTTCTTCTTCTAAGTTCGTCCTTGTGCCTATTTTCCTTATTTTAATTTGTTTTTCGATTGTGAATTGTTTTTTCGACTGAAAATTTCTTGGACTTATAGTTTGTAAATTAAATTTATGAATTAAGGTTTTTTTCGACTAGCAGTTTCTTTGATGGCAGGTTGTAAGAGATTTTGAGTTTTTTTCCTCTTTGTAAAATCGCATAATGATGGATTGTGAATATGAAAATCATTTGTAAAGAATGCAAGTTGTTATTCTGGTAATATTTTTTAAATAGTTTATAATCAAAGATCTATTTTATAAATTTTCACTGAAAAGGACTTGGGCTACCATCGTCATTGATTATAAGGATGTGGGTAAAAAAATTTCTAATAATAATTTACATCATGCATCTCAATAACTTGGGGCGAAAGCGCTAGTTTTTCCTGCATAGAACGACCCGAATACGAAACCCATTATCAAAATTCAATGTCAAAACTTTTAAACTATCATTCAAAACCCTTGGGCATACATCTGTCCTATTCTTTTATTTGGCAACTTCATCTTCTGCCTCATTAAACCCAACAAAATCACTGTACTACTTTTTGATAAAATTGGGGTAGTTTGTCAAAAATGGAAGGAAACACGTAGCTCAGAAACAACGGATAAAGAAACTCGAATTCCATGGGAAATAAAATTTAATGTAATGTTGATATTCCCTTTTTTTATGTATTTTATGGATATAATTTTTTCATGCAGTTGAGTGATTATTATTGCATACGTCTTATCAAATTTTTTATTTTGTCATCTTAGTTTCGAAAGTTACATGATGGATTTATCAAACTGACTGGAGGGGCATTTCTCTACGACGTACGTAGATTAATTATTTGAACGGAGCTTTTTTGTTCTTCCTAATGGTGTAAGATTAAGATTTTTTTTCTTCAATTGTTAATCTTCCTTCCATTGAGATTATGTATAAATATGGTGAAAATAGATGGTCGAAGTTCAATTTTAAGGTTATTTTTGTTTTCTATGCCGAATGCTGAATATAGAAAAATTAGGGGATTGTTACTGCACTTCACTTTTAGACATGAGAAGGTCAATTTTATGTAAACAAAATATTAATACCATGGGTTCTAACAAATGTCTAAATCTAAAGTATTGTAGCCTCTGAGACAACCTCTTAAAAATTTAGTCATAAGGACACAGCGGATAAAAATGATACTATATAATATCATTATATGAAATTATTATGCAAAAAGAAAACTATCAGGTACAAAATGGTACCAAGTTGTATCGTTTGAAAAAAATGCTTCTATAAGGTAAGATCAACCATTATATGATAAAATTGAAACATAAATTTATATCTTTCTTTTAATTCGGTAAATACAAAACTGATACTACACAATAGCACTGTCATTCTCATTGAATTTTTATCCTTCTACTATATTTAATTGAAAATTTTGTCATTCTCATTAAAAAATTAATGAATTTTATCCTTCATACTATTTTTCCGAATAAAAATAGCCCTCTCATAAAATTATAATTTAAATTGTCCAATTTACCCCTTTTTACTTTAATTCCTTTAATCCTCATTAATCTCCTTTAATCTTAAATCCAAATCAATAGTCAATGGAGAAGTCAAACTCATCTGCAGATGAGATTTCAAAACGAGAAAGAAACAAAGTTAATTCAAAAATTTCGTAACATGGATTCTGTTCAATAAAACAATCAGATAATTATTTTTAAAATTTTTAGGTCGTAGGTAGGGTTTAACATGTTTGGCGATCAGAAAAATCAATGTATAGCCTATATTTAAAAAAAAGTTCGGATGGGGACAACCGAAATAAATAATTTAATTCGACGGTCCTCTTTCATTTAACTTTTTTATTTCGGTAGTCTATTGTCGATTTTTTGATTTTAGTCTGGTATATACCCCTCGAATTTCATACTTTTTTAAATTAAAATTGAATTTAACTTTAGTTTTTCCTTAGATTTTTTTGTTCTCATCATTTTTTTAATTTATTTTTATAAAAGCAGGGAGGAGGAAAGAGTTAATTTGGTTGCTTACTTTTTACTGTAGAGTTTTTTAAGTTTTAACCAAGGGCAAAAGAGGAAAAGATGCTAAATTTAATTAAAGGCTTTGTACCTCTCATATCAATTTTATTAAACATGGATTACTCATATAATTTGATCCTCTCATATCAAAAATGGAGTGACGGTAACAATACTCAAAATCTATTTGTTTCAATTTTGTATTTTTTATTTGACACTGTAATAAAAATATTTCTTCTCAACTCGTATACAAAACGAACTAAATGTTGAGCTTTGGCATTCCCCCATCGGGCATATAATCCGATCTTGACAACACATTGTAACAAAAAGAATCACCAATGTTACGTGTCATCAATCTCATATATGTACCACGATTATTTCAAATATCCTGCGATGTGGGACTTTTAAACCGTTATATCCACGCACTAACTCCACTTACAATGCGGGCCACACCTAACACTAAACAAACTGGATAATGTAAATAAAAATATCTTGAAGATCCATAACACCAACAACAAAGTCATACATAAAAAACTATTTATCATGTAATATAATTATATATTTTCGTTATCACTAGTGCTAATTAGAGGAATTTAACAATTTGATCTGGCATATTTTTATGACTGAGCCATAAATAGCCACAAGAATATGTTTTAAGCACACAATTGAGGCTCCACCTTTCATTAAACTTTGTCTCTAATCTTACTGAAGAATCTTTCAGATATTCCTTTATGTTCTTGGCGGTCTACTTCCCTGAAATATAATTCAGAAATGTCCTTTTCCGTTCATGGTTCTTGGAGAGAGCTGCCATGTCTTCAGAGTTCAAGTTGTCCTCATTTTATCATATATTTTTTTGTGTTTCTCTTTGGTGCCGTAACCATGGATTAATATATAATGTAATACTTCTTATTTATGTTACTAAATGGAAAGCTGAAGGTGTTTGATATTAAACACGAAAATGATTAGGATAGTGACACATAAACATGTAACTAAACATTATACGTTAGTAGTATAAATCCATATTTTGATAGATCTAACGTAATGTTGATATTCCCTTTTTTGTACGTATTTAATGGATATAATTTTTCATGTTGTTGAGTGATTATGATTGCATATGTCTTATCAAATTTTTTATTTTATCATCTTAGTTTTGAAAGTTACATGATGGATTTATCAAACTGACTGGAGGAGCATTTCTCTGCAACTTACGTAGAATAATTATTTGACCGGAGCTTTTTTGTTCTTCCTAATGGTTTAATTTTTTTTTCAATTGTTAATCTTCATTCCATTGAGATTATGTGTAAATATGGTGAAAAATAGACGGTCAAAGTTCGATTTAAAGGTTACTTTTGTTTTCTACCCCAAACGCTGAATATAGAAAATTGGGGATTGTTACTGCACTTCACTTTTGATATGAGAAGTCAATTTTCTTTAAACAAAATTTTAATACCATGGGTACTGACAAATGTCTAAATCTAAAGTATTTTAGCCTCTGAGACAACCTCTTAAAAATTTAGTTATAAGGACATGACGAATAAAAATGATACTATTCAATATCATTATATGAAATTATTATGCAAAAAGAAAACTATCAGGTACAAAATGGTGCTAAGTTGTATCGTTTGAAAAAAAAATGCTATTATAAGGTAAGATCAACCATTATATGATGAAATTGAAAATAAATTTATTTCCTTCTTTTAATTCATTACTAAACTGATACCACACAATAACACTGTCATTCTCATCGAATTTTTATCCTTCTGCTATATTTAATTGAAAATTTGTCATTGTCACTAAAAAATTGATGAATTTTATCCTTCGTACTATTTTTTCGAATAAAAATAGACCTCTCATAAAGTTATAATTTAAACTGTCCAATTTGCCCCTTTTTACTTTAATTTCTTTAATCGTCATTAATCTCCTTTAATCTTAAATCTAAATCAATAGTCAATGGGGAAGTCAAACTCATCTGCAGATGTGATTTCAAAACGGGAAAGAAACGAGGTTAATTCATGTGACGACCCAGAATTTTCAAACATTTAAAATCGGAATATTTAATTGATTTTAATTATTTAAAGGTTAATTATCAACTTAAATTACGAATATCATAATTTATTTGACAATTAAATTGTTGAATTAAATAATTTGAATTGGATAAAATATGAAATCTGAGATTTTAAGTCTGTTGAATTATAATTTGAAGCTTATAAAATTTATATTGATAACATTGAATATAATAGAAGTTGTAACATGGGAATTAGCAGTAGTTTGTTCAGTTTTGAAATTTTATTATTTAAATTGAATTTAAAAAATAGCCTTCCGAGGCGCAGTCTCGGAATTCGATGAAACCGATTCCATCGGATCCGTAATATTGAATTATTATTGGATTTCAATTTTTGTGGCGTTTGGAGTTGTCGTGTGAGCGTATGACATATAAACGCACTGAAATTTAATTGATAATAATCTAATGAAATTTAATTTAATTGGTCAAGCTTCTTGTTTACGCCATCTCCTCTACTTATCACGTCACCTCCTTTCCTTCTTATCAGTTAAGCCTAATTCATTTCCCCAATTCGAAAAATATATATAAAACAAAATAAAATATATTCATATAAAATAAAAATCAGACCGATAAACAAATCTTCCTGTGTACGCCAATTACAAGCCGAGCCTTCTAAATATCTCACACCCTCCTCCCCTATATTCAATTCTCAATTCAGAACCTAAAAAAAAAATTGAACGAATCAATTTTGGTTATGGCGACGCGGTTGTGAGAGGGGGTACGGCCTGGGATCGCGCATGTTCACTCGTATGGGATGAAGGGATTTCATGCTCCATAGCTCGAGGGTTTGATCGTGAGCTTGGGGTTGCTCGCGGTGACTTCGAGGCGGCTTCGACATGACGTCGTTCGGGAGGGGATTCGCACTTAGGGCTAGGGTTTGGGGGAGGTGGCGATCTGGTAGTTCGTGGCGGCTGCACGGGATGGTCGCGCTCGCGAGTTTTCGTGAGGGTTCGATGATGTGGTTGCGCGAGTGGTTTCACGCTAGGGTTTCGGCAACATGGTTCGTGGTGATAGAACGACGATGGGTGTGCGTGCGTGGGTAGCTGGGAGGGAGCAGGAGATTTGGCAGTGAAGGTATTGTTTTTTTCTAAATTACTATGCTTATATATATATATATATATATATATATATATATATATAGAAGGAAAGGTACAGTAAAGAAAAATATAAATATAAGAAATAATATTTCTGTTTAAATTTTTATAATCTAATTTTACGACGTTTAGATAAAATTTGATTTTTGGAATCTATAGATTATTTGTTTTTATAGACATACAGGTAGTTTCAGAAAATAAAGAATTATACATGGGTACTTATTTTCAAATGTTTATATAGTATTTTGGTTATAAAAGTAGAAATCTAGTTTTACATTTTATTAAGTAACTTTATTTTCAAATGTTTATATAATATGTATTTTAGTAAATTATTAAAGTAGTTTTAACTTAAGTGTTTAAAGGTAAATTCCAAAGCAAGTAATTTTTTGTTTTATCTATTATCGTAGTAATTATATAAAGAATGACTTGGTATTTTGTTTAAAGCATTATTTTAAATTAAGTACTAAAGAATGATTTTCTAAATTAAATATTAACCATACTTTACAATTAAAGTGTTTTGAAATTATTTTAAACAAAAAAAAATCTAAAATCTTGTGCTTGGTGATTCTAGTGGTAATGAAATACTCGGAATTTATTCTGAGAAAAAGGAAGGTAGTTTGAAAACTGTTTTCAAAAGGAATTTGAAAAGTGAAAATATACCTTGTGAAGATATTTTTGACATAAATAAATAATTTGGGAAATTATTTATTGGTTGATGGTTGTTTGTGAATATTAATTGAGAGTTAAATAACCGACTATCAATATTGGCCAAATGCGTTGATCGTTTCGAAGAGACCGAGATCGAGATTAATTTCTCGTAAACCACTTCGATCCAGTTTGTACGTTTCGTGGAAAACGATTTTGGATTCGAAGATGGAGCACTAAAGTGCAAGGGCTAGTCGCTACTAATCCTGAGGATATCTCCAAAATGGATGTAGTAGGAATAGTGCCTTCGGTTCCGTTCGAACCCGGAACGGACTTGTATGGATGAATGCTTGCGAAACATCGTCAGGTGGACGATGGGCATTCTAAGGGATATGTTCTAAAAAGGTAACGCTTAGCCTCAAGCCTCATCAAATGGGAATGACTTAAAATCAGGGGTTATGCAGCAAGGCTAGGTGGGTAGCACCCAAGCAGGGTGAGGTCATTCCAGTCTAGATGTCCCTTTTTATTTCGGCTTAGTGGACGGTTGCTGATCCCAACCGCGGGGTGATCTCACTCGGGATTATCCAGTAAGGGGTAGTCCCGGCCTTGTGTTGCAGGGGAGCGGGCGTACTCCTCGGTACGGTGATTTAGGCCCCGTACTGTGACAGGTGGTACCCCAGTGCCTAGTCATTGGTTGGAAATCCATTCTCCCTACGAGCCTTGTACGAGTTTTGTTTGCATTACCCTCTCTTTGGCTAGTAGCTGGAATTTAATCATGTAATAGTTTCGGCTATTTTATAAGTATTTGTACAGACCCTATTATAATATCAGAGGATTTCTATAAAAATTGTTTTAGCTATCGTAAGGTAAAAACCCGACATGTTTATTTGTGGCGCGGTCTTACGAGATGCTTTTGTTTTCAAAGGATTTTTGAAACTTTAATAATCATTTGGGTGTGATTTTCTCACGCTGGTATTCCAGACTGACTCGGGTGTTATTTAACTGTAATGCTCGGGTCAGACCGAGTATTATAGGATACAGGATATGATGCTGTGGAGCTCAGAAGACGGGCAAGATGACGATACGTACATTCGTACTTGTTATATATATATATATATTCCGCTATGTTGTGTAGCTGTGTATCCAGTTGTATGTTATTGATGTGAGCTGTGATTGATGTACTCTGATGATGTAATATATGTAAACAGATATATTTGATTTTGAGTAAAGATTATTTATTATCTATTATATTTTACTCCGCTGCGATGGTTAGATTCTGTTGTTGTTTTCTATTCTCTTCTTCTACCTCTTCTTCTTTAACCCAAATGGTTCGTATTTCTGTACAACTTGAGTTGATTTAGGTAGAATAGTATTGACTCAAGGGGTACGGATTTGCGGGCTGTTACAGTTGGTATCAGAGCACAGGTTGGTGATAACTTTGGCTCTATGGGAATTACTCATAAAATAGAGTCTTTAGTACTCTAGAATGAGTTTGAGCGTATTATTAGATATGAGCGCGTATTTGTTAGTGAATATAAATTGTTTTAATATTGTGTTGATTGATTTATTGAGTGAACCTTCATCGATACAGTCTACGCAACTGTATTGAAAGGGTTTCTAAACACTTGAATAGAACAATTGACACGGTATTGTTTTAAATGTGGGTAAATGAAATAATTTTACCCAAAATATATTTTGATATAAATAAAAGTTTTGTAAACTATTTTAGCTAATATATGGTTGCTTGGATGTTAGGTAGAATAATATTAAAGTATTATCATTGTTAAGTGAAAATTTAACTAGAAATTGACAATGTAACCAAAGATTGAGGGAATAAATTCAATTATAAACTGAAACTTATAAATATGAATTATAAATGTAAATTATAAATTGAAATATAATCAAATAAGAATTTATATGAGCATAAGCTATGCAAATTAATTATAGAAAAAAAAATTGATTGAAACAGGATTTGGAAATTTAAATCCCGGAGATTTTGGAAGTGTTTTGAAGATAAATAATAGCACAATTGTTTTGGAGATATTTCTGAAAAGAAATTTGTTTAAAATGAATTTTGAAAGTGATATAGCATTGAAATCACTTGGATTATTGGGAAATAATTCTGATGATGACGGCCGCATCATCAGTATTCATTTTCGAATTTCTAAGTGGCGGATTGCTGCCAAAAATTGATTTGCTCAGAAGAGCTAGTTGTTTTTGACAATTTCAAAAGAAATATGTTGGGAATAAAACCAGGATTGGTTTAAATTTTTGAGAAGTATGATTTGAGATGTTGGAGATTTCAAAATGTTTTGAAACCAATAACCGGGTGTTTAAAAATCTTGATGAGACAGTTTTAAGCTTATAAATTGAGATGATTTTAAATCATGAAGGAAATATAAGCTTTGAATAATGGAATTTAAATTTACAAGGATAAAATGAGGTTAACTTGGATTGGAGAATAAAAATCTAACTGGATTGGAATAAATTGAATAGGTTGGAAATAATATCCAGTTGTATTCGAATTAAGTAAAAAAAAATCGAATTGAGTTAAATAAAACTGAGTTAAAACAAAATTGAGTTGAAATAAGAATTCAATTGAATTATTGAATGGAATTGGATTCTTACTTGAATTAATGGAAAATGAGTTGGATAAGGATTGCATTGAAATAACTACATCAGAATCAGAATAACTTATAAGAGAAATTAAAAATCCATAAAATAAAATATGTTTGGGTTGTAAATAAGCATAAGACTTGAGTTAAAAATAAAAGAAGAATATATTCAAACCTAGAATGAATGGAAGTGTGTAAAATAATAAGTTATGACTTATAAATTGAAAAATGGGATAGAAAATCCAAAATAAATAGTATTGATGAATTGGAGAATAGAAATAAAATCAAAACTTGAATTATAAACTAAATTGAACTAAGAAAATTAAATGGAGTAATATTTGGAGTTAAAATTCAAGTGTTGGATTATAAATAGGAAAGAACAAATTTGTTAGTAAATTAGTTAATGAAATTGAATTGTGAGTTATGATGAGGTTTGACAATAAAAATCAAGTTATAATTAAATTCGACTTAAATTGTCGATGAAGAAAATATAATTGAAAGTGGCCTTGCAATTAATTAAATGAATTGCGAATGAAATTGAATTGTGAGTTAATAAAATGGATGGTAAATTAAAGGAGAATGGTGGGATCATGACTTGAGTTGTAAATTAAAATTTAACTTGAAATGCTACCAAATTAGATATAATTGGAAATGCATTGAATAAAAATGAAATTGGATTAAAATAGTAATGGTATGAATTGCAAATAAAATCCAAATAAGTGGAAATAAATTGGAGATGACCATGTAATCAATTGAATGAGTTGAATCTAAAAGTTAAATTTTATAATAACTAATCAGATGAAATTGTAAATTTTAAAATGAGATTTAACTGAGATGGAATTAAGTTGAATGAAAGAGAAAGATTTACTCGTAAGATGAAACAAGTTTAAGCATCAAATTTGGAATAAATTGAAGTAAATTGACTTAAGCTAAATGAATGAAGGAGAGTTGAATTGAATTCAACTTAAACAAAGTTTAATAATATTGGATTGGTTTTAAATCAAGTGAAGGTGATTTTTAATCGAAATAAAATTCGATAAGTTATAAATAATATTAGTGGAATGGAATTCTAGAATGAATAACTGTAAACCATTTAAAATTATTAAGGAATTGAAATAACTTGAGACACTAAGAAAATAGAATGTTTCAAGTTTAATAAAATGGATTTAAATAATGTGGATAAGAAATGAAGTATAAATGAGTGGACTGTGAATAAAATTTAATAGGTAATGAAGATGAACCTAAGTTGTTAATGGTTTGAATAAACAAATATGAATTGAAATGCAAGTGAATGGATTCAAATTTGAAATGCAATGAAAATGGGAATATATGGGTTGTGAATAAATTTACAAACGGAATAGAATTAAGTATAAATTTAGTTGAAATCAATTTCAATTGATTATAAAACACAAGTACTTATTTATTCACATAGATCTCGTCAAACTGCATAGAATGAATTGCCATTTGATGTAAAGGGAAGTAATTAAAATTCTATGAGTTGATAAAAGTAAAATAAATTGATTTTGGGAGCAATTGAGTTAAATATGAGATCTGTTTGCTTAAAAATAAATTAAATGTAAGCGATTGAGTTTTAAAACCATTCAAATTGAATGAAAATGGATATGAATAAGTTGAAACAGTTGAATTAGTATGAAAATTATATAAATTGCTTACGGAAAAATGTTTGGTGTGAATTTCTTTTAGAATTCATAAGTTTTAACTGTTGCAAATAAGTGAAATGTTGTTAAACTTCATTTATATCGCACTTACATGTTTAAATTGAGTAAGTACAGGTACCTAGAAGCCGTGTGGCTGGATTTGGTTGTGCTAACTGCTAAATAAATAAGCTGCGTGCTTAAAAATGCTAAATAAGGTACGCCTACGCAATTAAAATAGGAAATATGAACTGTTTTTGGTTTTTCCGACCGTGTGGGTCGATGTATATATATTTATATCTTTTGTCAAATTTCAAAAGCTCCTCTGTACAAAGGGGACTCTGCCAAAAAATTTCAGAAATTTTGGGAGTTAGAAATTTTTTTTTGAAATTTTTGAAAAAAAATTTGTTAACGACAAAACGATTTTAAATTGGAAATTGAAATAAGTTAGTAAATGAAACTAATTAAAATAATGACATGAATTAGTAAAGTGACAAATAAAATTTATATATTTAGAGTTAAAGATGAATTGAATTCATATGTAAATGAAGGAATCAACTTGAATAGAATTAGATATAAACTAAAGCGATAAGATGAAAGTAAATATAAGAAACACATAAATGATTATACTAACTTAAGTATGAAATAGTGAATTCTTAATTGGAAATTGAATATTGCAAATATATTCTAAGTTGATATTTGGATGAATATTGGCATTTGTAAGGAAGTCGATAAAATGTCTTTGAATATTGTGATGGGACATATTACTGTGTAAGATGTGCAGGTAATATAAAGGTAAAGAGAATTGACTTTGATTTCAGAAGATAAATTTGAAATGCTCGACAAAAAGGTATGTATTTAAATTTGGTATGAAATTTGATAAGGATTTGGATTGAGCCACTTGGCCTTTTGTTTTCTTTTGAGATTTGGGAGCCCGTAGAGGCCATTTTGTAGTTGTACCGAGTCAGCCGTGCAAAGGAGACGCTGGCGAATTTTTCGAAAATTTAGAGAGTTAGAAATTTTTTGAGAAAATGTGCTAGTTCAAAATTCAGTTTTAAACTCAAACTTGAATAATAGAGAAAATAGGATTGTTTGCAAACTAGAGAAAGGTTTGGAAAGTTAATAAGGATGATGATGGTCTTTTGTAAAAGCTAGTTGGTTGGATGTCGAATTGTTTGTTTAAGAATAAGTAAACGGGTATTGGATCGTTCTTCCTAACTAGTAATTTCGGGGATGAAATTCTTTTAAGGGGGAAGGAATGTGACGACCCGAAATTTTCAAACATTTAAAATCGGAATATTTAATTGATTTTAATTATTTAAAGGTTAATTATCAACTTAAATTACGAATATCATAATTTATTTGACAATTAAATTATTGAATTAAATAATTTGAATTGGATAAAATATGAAATCTGAGATTTTAAGTCTGTTAAAATATAATTTGAAGCTTATAAAATTTATATTGATAACATTGAATATAATAGAAGTTGTAACATGGGAATTAGCAGTAGTTTTTTCAGTTTTGAAATTTTATTATTTAAATTGAATTTAAAAAATAGCCTTTCAAGGCGCAGTCTCGTAATTCGACGAAACCGGTTCCATTGGATCTGTAATATTGAATTATTATCAGATTTCAATTTTTGTGGCGTTTGGAGTTGTCGTGTGAGCGTATGACATATAAACGCACTGAAATTTAATTGATAATAATCTAATGAAATTTAATTTAATTGGTCAAGCTTCTTGTTTACGCCATCTTCTCTACTTATCACGTCACCTCCTTTCCTTCTTATCAGTTAAGCCTAATTCATTTCCCCAATTCGAAAAATATATATAAAACAAAATAAAATATATTCATATAAAAGAAAAATCAGACCAATAAACAAATCTTCCTGTGTACGCCAATAACAAGCCGAGCCTTCTAAATATCTCACACCCTTCTCCCCTATATTCAATTCTAAATTCAGAACCTAAAAAAAAGAAAAATTGAACGAATCAATTTTGGTTATGGAGACGCGGTTGTGAGAGGGGGTACGGCCTGGGATCGCGCACGGTCACTCATATGGGATGAAGGGATTTCATGCTCCATAGCTCGAGGGTCTGGTCGTGAGCTTGGGGTTGCTCGCGGCGACTTTGATGCGGCTTCGACATGAAGTCGTTCGTGAGGGGATTCGCACTTAGGGCTAGGGTTTTGGGGAGGTGGCGATCTGGTAGTTCGTGGCGGCTACAGGGGATGGTCGCCCTCGCGAGTTTGGGTGAGGGTTCGATGATGTGGTTGCGCGAGTGGTTTCACGCTAGGGTTTCGGCAACATGGTTCGTGGTGATAGAACGACGATGGGTGTGCGTGCGTGGGTAGCTGGGAGGGAGTAGGAGATTCGGCAGTGAAGGTATTGTTTTTTCCTAAATTTAATATGCTTATATATATATATATATATATATATATATAGAAGGAAAGGTACAGTAAAGAAAAATATAAATATAAGAAATAATATTTCTGTTTAAAATTTTATAATCTAATTTTACGACGTTTGGATAAAATTTGATTTTTGGAATCTATAGATTATTTGTTTTTATAGACATACAGGTAGTTTCAGAAAATAAAGAAATATACATGGGTACTTATTCTCAGTCATAAATTGAATTCTAAAATAGGGGTGAATCAATTTGTTTAATTAAACTTATTTGTTTGTTTACTTACTGAAGGGAATTTTATTAAAGGAAATTGATTTAAATAAATGATTAGTTGATTAAATTAAAATTACCCAATGGAAATCAATTACTTGAGTTACTGATGGAAGATCTTTATGGGAAATCTGTTTTGAATCAAATAAATTGTTAATCAAATTTTAAATTGGAAGTCAATTGTCCGATTTATTTTGAATATTGATAAACCATATAAATTGTTTATTCAAGGTCAAATCGGGGAAAACCAAAGCTATATTTGAAGTGGATCGCAAATGAAACGCAATAAGGTGAGTTAATCTCACTCAGTTTAAATTTAAATTTAAGTGATTAAATTTAAATAATTGATTGTATGGTTGAATTGATTGATGTGATATAGTATAGTATAATTTGAATTTGGCATGTCATGTAATGATAACGTCTGTGAATGCAGGGAAAACAGGTTGGAGGGATCCAACTGGATCCCTCAACATTTATTTAAATTATTTAATTCCCCTGTTATGATGATTTGATATTTTATGATGAATTATGTTGAAATATTGAATGCTATGGTTCGGTTGGTTATGATTGCGTATAATTCATTACCAAAAATATAAATTTGATTTTGGAAATGAAAATAAGAGAAGTGAAATTGCAAGTAGAATAATTATAGAATAAATTTAAGAATGACTTGGAAAAGAAATACAGTGACTTTAAAATTCTAATAAATGAATCCTGAGAATGGAAAGGAAAATTTGAATAAACAGAGAGTTAATGAACTTTAAAAAAAACGCAGTATATTTAATTAAAAGAACAAACATTTATTTAGAATTTAAGATTTGAATTATTGAAAGAGTAAAGAAGTAATTGAATAATAATAATAATAATAATAGTAATAAAGACCATCACTACTGAATTTGGAAATGAACTGATAAGTAAAAGAATTTATTCCAAACAAAATAAATTGGAAATCAATTTGGGGAAATTGATTTAAGTGCTTGAAATTGGAATACTCTCTGGATAGCCAAGTACATGTTTTTTAAGAGTAAATTTTTAAAAATAAATTAAATGTTTTAAAGTTGTTTTTACAGAAAACAGGTTTTGTAAAATTATTATTTCTAATATTTAAAGTAAGTATTTTCATTAATCTATTCTAGCAGTAATTATTAAGAAGTAACTTAGTATTTTGGTTATAAAAGTAGAAATCTAGTTTTACATTTTATTAAGTAACTTTATTTTCAAATGTTTATATAGTATGTATTTTAGTAAATTATTAAAGTAGTTTTAACTTAAGTGTTTAAAGGTAAATTCCAAAGCAAGTATTTTTTTGGTTTTATCTATTATCGTAGTAATTATACAAAGAATGACTTGGTATTTTGTTCAAAGCATTATTTTAAATTAAGTACTAAAGAATGATTTTCTAAATTAAATATTAACCATACTTTACAATTAAAGTGTTTTGAAATTATTTGAAACAAAAAAAAATCTAAAATCTTGTGCTTGGTGATTCTAGTGGTAATGAAATACTCGGAATTTATTCTGAGAAAAAGGAAGGTAGTTTGAAAACTGTTTTCAAAAGGAATTTGAAAAGTGAAAATATACCTTGTGAAGATATTTTTGACATAAATAAATAATTTGGGAAATTATTTATTGGTTGATGGTTGTTTGTGAATATTAATTGATAGTTAAATAACCGACTATCAATATTGGCCAAATGCGTTGATCGTTTCGAAGAGATCGAGATCGAGATTAATTTCTCGAAAACCACTTCGATCCAGTTTGTTCGTTTCGTGGAAAACGATTTTGGATTCGAAGATGGAGCAGTAAAGTGCAAGGGCTAGTCGCTACTAATCCTGAGGATATCTCCAAAATGGATGTAGTAGGAATAGTGCCTTCGGTTCCGTTCGAACCCGGAACGGACTTGTATGGATGAATGCTTGCGAAACATCGTCAGGTGGACGATGGGCATTCTAAGGGATATGTTCTAAAAAGGTAACGCTTAGCCTCAAGCCTCATCAAATGGGAATGACTTAAAATCAGGGGTTATGCAGCAAGGCTAGGTGGTAGCACCCAAGCAGGGTGAGGTCATTCCAGTCTAGATGTCCCTTTTTATTTCGGCTTAGTGGACGGTTGCTGATCCCAACCGCGGGGTGATCTCACTCGGGATTATCCAGTAAGGGGTAGTCCCGGCCTTGTGTTGCAGGGGAGCGGGCGTACTCCTCGGTACGGTGATTTAGGCCCCGTACTGTGACAGGTGGTACCCCAGTGCCTAGTCATTGGTTGGAAATCCATTCTCCCTACGAGCCTTGTACGAGTTTTGTTTGCATTACCCTCTCTTTGGCTAGTAGCTGGAATTTAATCATGTAATAGTTTCGGCTATTTTATAAGTATTTGTACAGACCCTATTATAATATCAGAGGATTTCTATAAAAATTGTTTTAGCTATCGTAAGGTAAAAACCCGACATGTTTATTTGTGGCGCGGTCTTACGAGATGCTTTTGTTTTCAAAGGATTTTTGAAACTTTAATAATCATTTGGGTGTGATTTTCTCACGCTGGTATTCCAGACTGACTCGGGTGTTATTTAACTGTAATGCTCGGGTCAGACCGAGTATTATAGGATACAGGATATGATGCTGTGGAGCTCAGAAGACGGGCAAGATGACTATACGTACATTCGTACTTGTTTTATATATATATATATATATATATATATATATATATATATATATATATATTCCGCTGTGTTGTGTAGCTGTGTATCCAGTTTTATGTTATTGATGTGAGCTGTGACTGATGTACTCTGATGATGTAATATATGTAAACAGATATATTTGATTTTGAGTAAAGATTATTTATTATCTATTATATTTTACTCCGCTGCGATGGTTAGATTCTGTTGTTGTTTTCTATTCTCTTCTTCTACCTCTTCTTCTTTAACCCAAATGGTTCGTATTTCTGTACAACTTGAGTTGATTTAGGTAGAATAGTGTTGACTCAAGGGGTACGCATTTGCGGGCTGTTACAGTATTAATTCAAAACTTCCATAACATGGATTTTGTTCAATAAGACAATCAGATAATTATTTTTAAAATTTTTAGGGTTTCGTAGGTAGGGTTTAACATGCTTGTCGATCAGAAAAATCAATGTACAGCCAATATTTGAAATAAAGTTCGGGAGGGGACGACCGAAATAAATAATTTAATTCGACGGTCCTCTGTCATTTAACTTTTTTTATTTCGGCAATCTAGTGTCGATTTTTTGGTTTTAGTCCGGTATATACCCATCAAATTTCATACTTTTTTAAATTGAAATTGAATCTATATTTAGTTTTTCCTTATATTTTTTTTGTTCTCATCATTTGTTTATTTATTTTTATCAAAGTAGGGAGGAGGAAAGAGTTAATTTGGTTGTTTACTTTTTACCATAGAGTTTTTTAACCAAGTACAAAAGAGGAAAAGATGCTAAATTTAATTAAAGGCTTTGTACCTCTCATATCAATTTTATTAAACATCGAATACTCATATAATTTTGATCCCCTCATATCCAAAAATGGAGTGGCTATAACAAGACTCAAAATTTATTTGTTTCAATTTTGTATTTTTTTAATTGACACCTTTATAAAAAAAAATCTCATCAACTCATATACAAATCGAACTAAATGTTGAGTTTCGGCATTCGCACGTTCCGTACGCGTACGCTTCAGCGTGTATGGATTAGCTAACGGTCGAAATCTTCCATGCCAACATCCCTTCATCGCATTCCATCGGACATATAATCTACTCTTGACAACACATCGTAACAAAAGAAATCACCAATGTTACGTATCATCAATCTCATATATACACACACCACGATTATTCCGAATATCCTGCGATGTGAGACTTTTAAACCGTCCAATCCACCACCAACTCCATTTACAATGCGAGCCACACCTAACACTAAACAAACTGGATAATGTAAATAAAAATATCATGAAGATCCATAACACCAACAACAAAGTCATACATAAAAAACTATTTATCATGTAATATAATTATATATTTTCGTTATCACTAGTGCTAATTAGAGGAATTTAACAATTTAATCTGGCATATTTTTGTGACTGAGCCATAAATAGCCACAAGAATATGTTTTAGCGCACAACTGAGGTTCCACCTTTCATTAAACTTTGTCTCTAATCTTACTGAAGAATCTTTCAGATATTCCTTTATGTTCTTGGTGGTCTACTTCCCTGAAATATAAGTCAGAAATGTCCTTTTCCATTCACGGTTCTTGGAGAGAGCTGCCATGTCTTCAGAGTTCAAGTTGTCCTTATTTTATCATATTTTTTTTCGTGTTTCTCTTTAGTGCCGTAACCATGGATTAATATATAATGTAATACTTCTTATTATATGTTACTAAATGGAAAGCTTAAGGTATTTGATATTAAACACGAAAATGATTAGGATAGTGACACATAAACATGTAACTAAACATTATACGTTAGTAGTATAAATCCATATTTTGATAGGTCAAATTATATAGTTTTATCAAACCACCCCCGGAAATAGATGATGTCTGTTTTTAACGTGATATTTCAATGGATGCACGTACATACATGATTAAATACTTATAATAGATTTATTGCATATGGAAGTAGTTTGGAATACCTTTGTAGAATATGTTGAACAAAACATTAGAAACTTATGTAATTAACTATATATTCCTTATATGACATGAGGTACTTTAAAATATGCATTTTCTGTGGTTAAATTGAAGCTATATCAGTTAATTTTAATATAGCGAAAGCCAAACAGTTGCCAAACATATAGGCTTAACTTGAATAGGTCGAATGGGTTTTGTACGCTTAAACTCGATCAGAGGCGTAGATGACCTCAATTTTTTTAGCATCTATACTGGTTCATGTAATATGAAACTTCAATTGTCGGTATAATGATTTACGTGTACTTCACAATTTATTATGGATATTCTTAATGAAGGCTATAAATTTGTTTTTTCCCCTTCTTCCTTATATATCTTTTTTAAGAACTTAGATTTGGATAACAATTTGGATAACATCTAATCTCAGGTCGATAGCATAATTTATAACTATCTCAAATTATAACTATCACAAACAATTTGGATAACATTTAGTCACAGTTATGTTTGGAATCTTTTGATATAAAAAAGTTTAATAGGGACGATAAACATTGCCTTGATTTTATCTACATGTTTTTTTAATCATATCTAAAAATGAACATATTTGGAAATTTATCATTTTAAAATGGATTAATTTTGTATTTAGGCCACTTTTGCAAACAAATTACAAGAGTAGCCCACTTTGCAAACTTATAACGGAAATAGACCAGTTTTGGCCACGTAGGATGACACGTGTACTGGCGGCATCTCAAATGCCGCCAGTACACGTCTTTGTTGCATAATAACACTGGCGGCATTTGAGATGCCGCCAGTCAGCGGCATTTGAGATGCCGCCAGTCAGCGGCATTTGAGATGCCGCCAGTCAGCGGCATCCCAGATGCCGCTAATTCTGCTGCCCTCTGTTTAGTTTCCAGCCCTCCCTCCTTTCATCCTCACTCCCCCTTCTCTCATCCTCTCTTTAAAAAAGAAACGAACCCACCCTCCCCCCCCCCCCCAAATCACCAAAAATCAAAATTTGAAGCTTCCAACTACCAAAATCTACTTAAGGAAGGAAGGAATAACATCTAATTCTTCCTCTTTGACAGGTTATTAGCTATAGCAGGTAGGTTATTTGTGGAAACCCTAGTTTCATTTTTTTAATTTTATTTGCTGTTTGGTATCAAGTGATAATAGTTTACAAGTTGATTGAATAAATTGTAGAATGGCTCCCAAGTGTGTACCAATCATATCTTATTTCGATGGCGAATTGGTTGTTGATGAAGTTAATTGTGGAAAATATGTGGGGGGGTCGTGTAAGCCAGCTAAATTGTTGAGAGGTTGTAATTTGATGCAGCTAAAAGAATCGATCTATAAAGCGACGAAGATAAAATATGAAGAATTTGACATAGAGGTAGTGTGTAATTGGCCGACGGACTCAGGATCGAAAGCCATAAAAATAGCCGATGATGACGATGTCGAGCTAATGTTTTCAGCGACATCGAAATCAATTGAGCTGTTTGTTGGGAAAATTAGGCGCTTGCAAGTAGAAGAACCCGTATGAGAACAAAAAGTTAACAGTGTTATTGAGGAGCACCAAAGAATGGTTGAGGCGGTAAGTATCATCCGTGGAGACGCGTCATCGAGTTTCATTAACCCGACTATGCCAGCGATGTATAGTCAACAACAAGGTCTGTATGGATATCCTTCGTGTATGACATATCCACAGGGCATTCAGTATACGTACCCGTATCCAAGTCAAGGCACCTTTACGCATTTGCTCGGAAGGTGAAACATTTGTTTATGAAAATTTGGTCCTATTAATATGATTGTTGGGCGCAACTTAACAATTTTTTTCGTCTTATATGCAGTTATCTTCCTTGTCGACCAACACCGCCTAGTCCCGCTGGACCATCACAATGCCATATGTCTCAATTTATGTATCCAACTCCGTCCGAATTATATGATCTTAGTCAGAGGTATGTCTCATGAAAAATCAAATTTGTGTAGGTAGTAATTACGGTAATGATTTTAAAGTAATACATATGTCTGAATAGCAGATTCATCGCGAACGATACTGCTATGCAATCTAATGCTGATTTGGAGAATGTAAACGTAAACGTAAACGTGAACAATGAAGATGTTGATACTGAGATGGACGGGGAGGAAGGTGAAGATGGAAATGATGAACCCCACATACATAGTATGGATGTAGTGAACGTGGTGGAGAATAACATGTCGTGGATAGGTAGTATGCAAGTGAACAATGAACCTTTGAACTATGATTTTTCGGTTGAAGACAATATTTCCGAAGACAGCGATGAGGTGGAAATGGAAGTTCCTTTGGATGATGATTTGTGCAATGCACAAATTATGGCAAGGTCAATCGTTGCAAATCTTGGCTTCAACAATGAGATGTTTTCAACCGTAAGCATTGAGAATGGATTTAAAGTTGGTATGATTTTCGAGACGAAATCCAAGTTGTTACAACAGTTGAGCGAATGGTCGATTTTGCATGCCGTATCTTTTAAAGCAATAAAATCAAATAAAACCAAATACACTGTCATTTGTAATATAGATGGAAATTGTCCATGGAGACTTCATGCTATTGTTTCAAAAAGATCGGAGCAGAATTGGTGGATTGTAAGGAAATATCCTAGCGAACACAATTGTGTTAATCCAACGGTGAACTCCACCCACAAGCAGGCGACGTCTAACTTTATAGTGGCAAAAATATTACCTTTTGTGAAAGCCGATCAAAACATTACAGCCGGAACGGTACAAGTTTTGATGGAAGAACAGTTGTTTGTGAAAATTAGTTATATGAAGGCTTGGAGAGCTTTGGGTAAGGCGGTGGAAAGAATTTATGGTGATTGGGCTGAATCATATAGTAGTCTAAGGCAATATTTTGCTGAAATAACTAGATCAAACCCGAGAAGTGTTGGACACGTTACGACCGATGAATATGGAGTCTTCGATCGAGCTTTTTGGGCATTTGGACCTTGTATTGAAGGATTTGTTCATTGTCGTCCGTTGTTATGTATTGACGGGACACATTTGTACGGGAAATATAAAGGGACGCTACTTGTGGTCACTACTGTTGATGCGGATGACCATCTATACCCTTTAGCGTACGCAATTGTCGAGTCTGAATCCAGTGATAGCTGGGGGTGGTTTTTTGCCTGCATGCAGCGGTTCATTCACAGTGTAAACAATCGACGAATTACCTTCATTTCGGATCGCATGAAAGGAATACCATCAGCCTTGCAATCGAATGGTGTTTGCCACATAAACATAGATTTTGTGCTAGACATCTTAAAGCTAATTTTCCAGCTACAGGGTTGAGAGAAAAACGATTAACCGAACTATTTTATGCTGCAGCTTGTTCCGCGGAAGAAGCCGAGTACATCAGAATACGTGAAGAAATAAAAACTATAAGCATCAGGGCTCACAATTGGATAGAAAGGAGTTTGGGAGCGCACGAGGAGAACTGGGCGTTGTGTAAAGATGATGGCGGTCGATTTCATTTCATGACCACCAATTGTGCAGAAAGTTTCAACGGTGTTCTTAAAGGAGCTAGGTCATTACATGTCAAAGCTTTAGTTGCACGCACCTTTTTCTGGTCGGTTGATTATTTTTGTCAACGAAGAGAAGCGGCAGCAAAACTGTCTTCCCGTCTAACTCCAAAGTGGGAAGCCAAGATCGCTGAAAGAGCTAACGAAGCTAGGTATACAAGAATTATTCGATTCAGTCAATCTGAGTGGCAAGTTGTACACTACTTTGGTGATGAGTTCAAAGTACTAATCAACGGTAATAGTTGCTCTTGTACGTGCAACATCCCTCATTTAGAGCACCTACCGTGTATGAATGTTATGGCGGCTTGCTCAACGGTTTTCAACGGAGCAAATAGAGCCCATCACGACTTCGCCTCAACATGGTATTCCACAGCGAAATACTTGGCAGCTTACACCCCTGAGTTTCACCCGGTACGAGATAAGCGTTAATGGAGTTTAAGTGACAGTCAATTGGTTCTACCTCCGGTCGCTAAAAGACAACCAGGACGCCCACGTTCAAGTAGAATTAAAGGTACAATGGACAAGATGCAGACCCCTAAAGGAAATAGGTGCAGTAAATGTGGTGTTCATGGTCATAAAAAAAATCGATGCGATACAGCAACTTAATGTTTTTGTTTTATTTTGTCTGTAATCCTAATTCGAACGCATTGTACTTTGTTTGAGAACAAATGTTTGTGTAATCTAATGTTAGACGAAAATGTTATTTGCAAAGTCATTTGCAATGTTTGTTTTTTGGTGTTTGTATTTTAAATGCCGCTATGCTACTTGCTCACCGGAAAATACAATGTCGCCTCTAGCGCCATTTAAAATGCTGCAAAATGCGATATTGTATTTTCCAGCGAGTAAGTTACAGAGCGTTATTTCAAATGCCGCTCAAGGCGGCATTTTAAATGACGCTCGAGGCGGCATTTGAAATGCCTCTTTGAGCGGTATTTCAAATACCGCCACCAGCAGCATTTGAAATATCGCCTCTACTGCCTATATATTTCAACTACCCCACCCACACCCTAACTATACCAAATTTATTTTAGCAAAAGCTCTAGGTTTCCCGTCCGATTTCAACAATTCGCAATAGCCCCTCCCCTATTTCAATCCAAAATTGGCGCGCCGAAGGTAATTAATATACTTTTCTCGTTCAAATTCATCAATTGTTTTGTCGATGTATTTTTGGTTGTATTCACAGGTGCACAATGGACAATTGGGAAATTGACGACGTAACAATGATGAAAATGTACGACGAATTTGAATAAAATAGAGGAAAGGGGATTTCAAGCGGCGCCGACCTTGAAGTTGATTTCGTACCAGAGACACAATTCGAAAAAGAACCCCTGAATGAGGATAGTGGAACATCACGTGGAGAAGCAGTGGTTGATATACCAGGCCAACAATCGCTCCATGCACGTCTTCTAGGTGTCCTAGGTCGAAAAAATCGTGGAAGCTCAAGCTCTCACGCTATATGTGTAGTTTGCAGCTGTGGAGAGGAATGCGAAGTAGTCATTTGCAGAAATGATAGGAACGTTGGACGTCGTTTCTACCGCTATGCTGGATACAACGATCACAAGATTCGGCCGAATCAGGTTGAATGCTGCAATTTTTTTAAGTGGCTAGATCCACCGCTATGTCCTAGAGGAGTGGAATATGCTTTAGAAATGCAAGCGAAAGTTAGTCGTTTGGAAAAGTTGAACCTGGAATACCGAAACAAATTATTGGTTCATGGGTACAAGTACTCAGCGTTGTGGCCACGTAGATCGTTGAAGGACAATTGAAATGTAACGTAATGATATTAGAAACTTGATGTGTGATTGAGGTATGTAATTGAAATGTAATTCAAGTATGTTATGTGCATCGTTTGAAGTATTTTATTGAAGTATAATTGAAATGTAATTCAAGTATGTTATGTTATGTGCATCGTTTGAAGTATGCTATTCATCGATAATTGAAGTACGTTGTGACTTGTGTAAAGTATGTTCCACATCGTTCGACGTATGGAATGAAAAATGCGACATTGTATTTTCCAGTGAGCAATTTACAGAGCGTTATTTCAAATGACGCTCAATGCGGCATTTCAAATGCCGCCTTGGGCGGCATTTCAAATGCCGCCTCACGCGGCATTTGAAATAACGCTCTGTAAATTGCTCACTGTAAAATACAATGTCGCATTTTGCGCATTACAAATGGTGCTAGAGACGACATTGTATTTTCCAGTAAGCAAGTACCAGAGTGGCATTTAAAATACAATGGCATTTCAAATGTCCATTGCAACTTTCACACCATCAAATACAACTTCAAAACAGGTAACATTCACCCCATCATCGAAACACTAGAGTCAATTCTACAGTCACAACGACAAACACTAGTCTACATTAGTTAACAACCAAACAACCCAAACGAACAAATACAGACCATGAGCAGTCATTACTACAGTCAACATACCACACAAACGATCAATAAATAGTACAGTCATCAAATACAAACAACAGTCCACTACGGTTAGCCTAAAATTTCATCTCAAAATTTTTAATTCCCTAGGAGTTTTCTTCTTCGGTCTTCTAGGATTGAGCATAAATTCCTCCTCTTCTAGTGACAGCTCTTCACTACCCTCCTCTTGCGTCTCTTCCGTTGGGGGTTGCGATGGCCCGACGGGTTGTGTATGCTGCGAAGATATCGCTCCGGAACTCCCGCCCTCTTTTTTCTTCCTTCTTCCATACTTTCTCTTTGGTGAGGGGGCCGGTGGGACTGCAGTTATGTCCTCATACGACGCGGGAGGGGCAATATCCTCGATAAGTGGTGGCACTACAGGAGGAGGAGGCGGCGGAGGTGGGATGGGCCTTGACATCTTGTTCTTAGACAAACATGATAGCAAAATTTGTTTGATAGAGAAGCATTTTGCCTTGCTCTTTTCATGAACCTCCTCCGCAAGATCGTCGACAATGTCCAACACATGATACATATCATCCGCCTGCGTACAACATAAACCCGTATGAGTTTCGTAAGTACTACAAAAGGTGTCAATAGTAATACGTACCACGTTCCATTCTAGCGGAGCTCGTGGAGTGTAAGGTGCCACCTCTTGCTCGGGTTCCTCCGCTCATCTTCGAAGCACATAACGACGAGTGATATTCCAGTACCAGCTAAGATACTCCTCATCGGTCAGAGTGACATCGTGCTCGTCTTCCGCAGCTATGAAACGGTTGTTCCATAACTCAATCATCTGTTCGAACTCATCTTTGCCGTATGGAAGCGTGTAATATGGAGCACGATACGGTAGGTGCTGACGAAGACCAAACAGTCTCATGACTCTGTCTGGCAGATGGTATACTAAATCTCCGAAACAAAAAACCATAAGTCGTGCCCGCCATAACGTCATGTCTATTGTACAAATAGCCGAAAGTGCATGAAGGTCTGCTTCGGAATACGGATTCCATGTTACTGCATTGTAATCTAAGACATCAAACTCGTTCCGGTAGAAGGTTAAATTGCATCTGTGGGTCATTTTTGTATTCTTCGGGCCAATCCACCTGTAATAGCAACATGTTATACGAAATTCATATTTACTGTGTCGATACAACAACACTAACAACACTGTTTTACCTCGCTCCATAAGGCTTTGAATTGTCAATTATTTGGGTCTTCATAGATATACGACCAACCGGAAGGTAGGTCCATGACCGAAGCTGCAAGTGGAAAACTTAATTTTAGTTACGGTTTTACGAAATACTCAACTATGCAACAACGAATGCCTATGTCCGTACCTGAAGTAGAGTCATACAACCTCCGGCAGACCGTTGTTGGACCAAAGCAACTCTCGTAAGCTCCGTATAGGCGAAAGCAAGCACCGCACTACCCCAGGAGTATTGCCGACATGAATCGAAGTCATCTAACAATGGAAGCCATTGAAGGGCTACTCTTGTCTTCGATCGATCACAAAAAAGACGTTGCGTGATGATGTGCAACATAATACAGCGGGCCCTCTGGGCAATCTGCAAAGGAGAGGCACGACGTGGAATATCACCGGCCAACTGCTCCCTAAACCACGTTGCCACTATCGAATCATTTCCCCACCTCACGTCTTCTGGAGGAGCCAATCCAAGCAAGGGCTCGCACAAATCCATGTAATTTCTTGGATAATCCGGTTTCAGGATGGGATCCCCGTTAATCGGCAATCCAAGCAATACAGCTACATTTTTCAAAGTGATTGTCATCTCACCTACTCTAAGATGAAATGTAGACGTCTCCGGTCGCCATCTATCGATCAAATCCGTCAAAAGATTCCTATCGAGCTGTATATATCCCAACTTATTAACAACACCAAATCCAGCTCTGTCTAACAGTTCCAACACGCCTGGATGCGCTGACGTGACGAGCTTTAAAGTTGATGAATGGTCAATGAAGCCGTCCGGCTCAACCGCCTGTCGATACATAGTAACAGAGCAAAGCAATTATGGTAATTACCACCAATTTGCAGAAGTAATAACAAATTATTTGACCTTGTACCTCCATCATATCGATGTTGTTTGTGCGGTGTTGAGCTTGAAGGTTAAGCACGCTAGGATCGATCGGTCCGGGAGCCATTTCATCGTATTCTACCATAATAACATTGCATAATCAAACTCAACTTCAATGGGTATAGAACCATAGATTTGCAACTATACAACTTCATTGTATACGATGGAAAAACAATTAAACATGTGCTCTAGGTGAGTACTCAACTTCATTGTACTATACAATCATAGATTTGCAACCATAGAACAATTTTAGCTCTAAACCCTAAATTGAAAAATGACAATTAGAGACAAAATCGATAGATTTCATACCTATAGGATGAGCTTGAGACGATGATGAAGGCATAGTTCAAATCCTAAGTAGATTTTGGTAGTTGGAAGCTTCAAATTTTGATTTTTGGTGATTTGGGGGAGTGGGTTCGTTTCTTTTTTGAAGAGGGGATGAGAGAAGGGGGAGTGAGGATGAAAGGAGGGAGGGCTGGAAACTAAACAGAGGGCAGCAGAATTAGCGGCATCTGGGATGCCGCTAACTGGCGGCATCTCAAATGCCACTGACTGGCGGCATCTCAAATGCCGTCAGTGTTATTATGCCACAAAGACGTGTACTGGCGGCATTTAAGATGCCGCCAGTACACGTGTCGTCCTACGTGGCCAAAACTGGTCTATTTCCGTTATAAGTTTGCAAAGTGGGCTATTCTTGTAATTTGTTTGCAAAAGTGGCCTAAATACAAAATTAATCCTTTTAAAATAGAGATGATAGACTAAGATGATCTTCTTACCAATTTGTCATAAGTGCAGGCCAAAAAAAAGTAGGCATGCTTTAAGGTAGTTCAAAAAATGAACTTTTTTTAAACTGCAAAAAATTAAAAACAAAATGTAAGTTTGGTTATTTTCTATTTTCAATAATGTTTCGTTTGGTTAAACATGATATTTAACTGTATTCATGTTTTTCAAGTATATGCTCTGTGTGTGTGTTAAACCATACATATTAATAAAGGTCGTACCTCGTTTTGCACCATGCACGTGATAGCACTAGTTAGCTGCCACTTACTGAAATTATGTTTTTTAGCAAGCTGCTTTACAAGCCTACCTATTAAGACATGGCTAATGAGCATTGAGCATGTACAATTTTAGGTAAAATTTGTCATGTTAAATTTAGTTTGACATGTAAGCTAATACCATGTTGCCAACTTTAGTCATTTGCGAAATTATCTTTTTATCTTACAAAATGGTGTATCTTTAGATCTTAGGTGAATTTTCTTGTTTTCCCAGAGTATTTTAAACAGGAAGTAAAATTTCAGAAGCCTCTACTGCCAAAAGCACTTTTGCATGAATATTTTTATGAGTTTAGCCAGGAAATGTGACCTTAATCTTTCATCAAAAAATTTCTCCTCGTTTATCTAACTATATCCTATATTTAAATGCATATAGTATGATGTATAACACAATTTTATGTGATAATGATAATTTTATTCAATAATTTTGTTTTACTGAAATCGAAATTCATTGCTCTTTAAGTGATAACAGGCAAAGAGGTGGAAATTTGCAGGCGTTTATAGTGAGTCAGCAGCCGAGGATTCAAAATTTGTTCCTTTGACTTCAGAAGAACCTGTTTTTGGTTCAGTCCTCCTGTAAGTTTTTACCTTTTATTCATCACGGTCATCTATGTGTATATTAAGGCCCAAAATTTAAAAATAAAAATAAAAATAAAAATATGGTTTACTGGGAGTCTGGGACCAAAGATTATGACATGCATACAGACTAATGGATCTAAGCATGCAATCCGAAGTCCGTATGAGCGAGCGTTCAAGCAAAAAATGAATGACCTAGTCTCTACTTGCATCCACGATTCACATACTTTCAAACTAAGTTCAGGAAATTTGTTTACATTTATAATTTACATTATGTGTTGGCATTTTTATGTCAATCCACTTCCTTCTTCGTGTGGCTTTATTAACTGGTTAAAGATTATGGCATGCATACGGACTAATGGATCAAAGCATGTAGTCCGAAGTCCGTGTGGGTGATCGTTCAAGCAAAAAATGAACGACCTAGTCCGTGTGGGTGGATCAAAGCACAGTATGGTCCCGGCGGGGCTCGAACCCGCGACCTTCGGCTCATAAGACCAACGCTCTAACCAACAGAGCTGCGGGACCAAATGGCCTATTTTTCCAGTGATTTTTGTTTTTTTTAATTATTTTCGTACATAAAAATCAACCCCAACTCTCTCTACACTGTATTACTTGAATGGGTACTAATTTGAACTCAGATCCTCGTGAAAAGAAAAAAAAATCATAGTAAATTCATGGGTAAGAAATAAATCTGAAAATAAAATAGAAATAAAAATAGGTTATTCAGACACGTAAACAGTTTAAAAATATTGGATCTTTGGGAAAATCTATTTTCTTTTGCGAATTTAAATAAACTCTACCAGTGAATTATGTATGCTTTTTTTAAAAATATCCGAGTGAATTGAATTTTTTTTGTAAACCATTGAGGGAATGTGTCTATTTGAGCTATATGTCTTATATCCGTTTAGAAGTCTCAATAACTGAAGCTCTAACTAACTGAGTTATAAGAGTTTTTTATTTGATGCAATTATGTTTCCCTTTTGTCCCATACAACCCTATTTTGTTTTGTCAGCTTGTGAAAAATGAAAAAATATCATGATTTGGGCTAGGTTTTCTTTTCTGCTAAATTGGTTGGGATTATTATCTACACCTGGTATTGTAGTTTTTTTTATATTATAATGTTGGGTAGGGTTTTAAAATTGGCTAGATTATGTGATTAACTAATTTGGATAAGTCATGTTTACTAATTGACCATAACTAATTATATTATGTTATATATGCAATTTGGATTGCAGTTTATATTACTCATATATTGTTACTCCCTTTCTCAATCAAGGAGAAATCATCATTAATCACTGATCAAAAAAGGCAGCCGTTGATCACTAATCATGGAAGATAAAGCAGTAGGCTATTGATCTGATCACATCTGCAAACGAAAACTATGGTGCTCCCTGCTACTCACTAGGGAAAAGCGGTGCAATATGAAATTGGTACTTTTGTAATCTGCACAAAAGAGGAACTATCCAAAAGTGATACACAGAGTATCTGAAAATGACATACTGTCCAACCATCTACTAAGGAGTAACTTTTTTTTAACTGTATAGATAACCAAACTTTGCTCGTAAATTCTATGGAAGTTATGTGTTCGCCAAACACATGCTCTGGGTATTTGTTACAAGGTTATCGGTTTTAGAGTTCGAACTCGCGACCTTTGATCTCACAGTCCGAACCATCAACCTACTGCGCCAACTATGTTGGCTAACATAGATTACAAGCACCTAATAACTCGTAACTTATGAGTATGTGCAATAACAAGCCATGCTGCCCAACCACCTAATAACATAGCACAAATGTCATTCATCTAGTGGAGTCGTGTCAATCACAAAATAATTTATTCAAAATTTGATTTTCCGCTATTACTAAGACATAATCTGCCCTAAATTGTATTATCCTGCCTTTAACTTCAGCAATCTGCATCACACATCTCGTTGACAACTTGAATGAAAGACGTGGCAGCATCTGAAGGTAGATGCCAAACCAATGGAATGATGTCACTAATTCACATGCTTAAGCTTTCTATAAATAGAGAAAGCATCGTAGCAAATAAGGTGGATTTTTGAGAGGAATAAAAAAACTTAAAAAGGTAACAACAATGTCGGAACCATTTCACTCAGATTCTATCCTTATAATTTTCGATATAATAGTGAATGGTCGCCCTATGGACGTTAGGTTCCTTAACATTACAAACTTCGTAAATGTTAAATTTTGGTGATACAAAATCACAAATAGAAGAAAACAAATATGCAAGAAGGAAAGTAATCATGTTTGTTCATTATGAAAATGAATAAATTATTGGACCGCATTTGCATGACATGACAAGAAAATAAATGTATGCGCAAGTTATGAAATAAAATATACGCAAAAGGATATGCATATTATTTGTTTTCTAGCAATTGCATTGTTTTGCGATTATTTTCTTCCATCTTTGCTAATTAAAGGATTGAGTGAATTACTTACTATGTTTGCATCATTTGTTTCCATTGTAAGTTGCTCCATTATCTTTTTACCATATCTAGGTAAGTTAATCGACGACTCTCAAGGATTTGCAGTGGTTCTATATTGAGGGTAGATTTCATTGTAAACCAATCCTGACATTCAGCCAGCAATCCCCAAATAGAGCGTCTCTTCTTGTTAACTCTAATTTAGGGCTTTGGTATGTAAATTCTTATCTTGTAATCTCTTGTAATTATCTTATGTGTAATAAAATCGCTTTCCTTTTGGACTGGACGTACATTACCTTGATGATAGTGGAACCAATATAAATATTATTAGGGAAACTCCCTTTAAATAATCAATCTAAGGGAATAAAAAACACAATGCAGCGGTAAACAACTGGATCGTGATTGTAGTGAGATGAAACAAACAGCGATAAACACTAGAACTGACAGTCACAGATCAATGCAATGCAGAAAAATAAATAACATCAGTATTTATAGTGGGTCCACTACCGCGAGGCAGTATACGTTCACTTGGAAAGAGGAGATTTTATTGATCACTGAAAGATTGGAGTTACAAGATTGATTCACTTTTGAAGGCAGATAATTTTTTTATAGAATTTCAGCTATCTAGGATGGCTACCGTTGTTGTTCAGAAGCTTTACTATTTATGTAGAATGAAGAAATGAGGAGGGGTAGCTGCTATATAGCAGCCCTGGGGTTTGGTTCGGCATACATCTGGTCCGGTACAATTTGGTTCGGCATTCCTGGTTCGGCATGAATTACTTAGTATTTAGTTCGGCAAAGCGCCGAGCGATAAATTTGGACCGGTATCTCCAAAATACCGAACACTCTGTATATAGAAATCAATATGTATGAATGTTTCGGTACTATCACTGGGGGTATTTGGTTCAAGATACGTTCACCATAGACCTCGATAGAACTTTGAATGGGTTACCCTAAGCGAAGGTTCAAATACAAAAGATACCTATCATTTATGTATTTGTTTTCATGATGATGCAAAATTTGATCTTGAAACTACATTGGCTTGATCCTACTTGGGTATGTAGGTAGTCACTCTAGTGATGCAAACATATATTTTATTTATTTTACTTATTTTGAAAACGGGGGGAAATTGTTGGAAATTTTCAAAATTAGTTTTGGATTTGAGTTTGTTTTTGAAGAGGGAAGAAGTGGGAAGAAGATGGAAGAAGAGTGGTGGAATGTGTAGTCTCACGTCTAGGAAAATAAGAGATTATACTTAGTTAAATATAGGATTCTTTAAGGAAGGTTGGGCCCTTTGGGCACCCAAAGCTTTGCTTTGATGTGAGGAGGAAAGTTATGCATCAACACCACACGCGCGCCACCGCCGTCTATCCGACCGGACCGGGTCGGGTTCGGGTATAAAATGGCAAATTAATTTTTGTTTACAGACCGTATTCAGAATTTGAATTTGAACGGATAGGTTTGGCGGGTCATTTGAATGAAGGGACGCAACCGTTTAGTAACGGTTTCAAACCGTTGCAATAGACATGACTGTTTGTAACAGTTTCGGACTGTTGAAAATAATGTGACGCTTGACGAATGAACACTTACTCACTACTATAAATAGTGACCTCCAGGAAGCATCAGATAATAACAATCTTCTATCTTAGTACCCTCTTCTTCCTCGGATCTGCGACGCGCAGAAAGTGTTGTAGAACACCACCTTATCACCACAATGCCTGTTAGGTGTTGCAAACGTAGAAACGTTGTAGATCAATACTCTTCCTCTTCTTCATTCTATTCTTTACTAAATTGTATCATCAGAGATCAAATTTGAGTGTTCTTGGTCAGATCAAAATCGTACAAATTTTGAATTCGATTACGCTGGCTTTATTGAATGCTGAAGTCGATAGTTCGATAACCCGTTTGTACCTGTTGAGTTGAACTATTGTCTAAAAGAATCCACGCAGTAGATCCTTGAAGTCACAATTTCCAACATATTGCTCATCATTTTGTGTTTATACATGATAAACAAAGTCAATATGACATCATGCATATAAGAGGAAAATATTTCAAAGTAAAACTTCATGTACGAGACTATGAACTGATCAAGTTTGATGTTGTAAGCAACGTCGTTTATTCAAGTTATTGTCAGTATGGTGAGATATAGTTCTAGTTATATCATTTGTTCATGGTGAGATACTGTTTATTCTAGTTATTCTACTTTTCTTCACTCTAAAATATGCTACATATATCTACATAAATACCCATTCTAGAAATGGTAGGTTGTATCTAATAGTTATGACAAAAAAGACATGCATTCGTTAATACCCAAACATCGGTTTGCTTTCACAGTGATAGTTCCGTTAATTCTCACTATATTTTTAGTTGTGTGTATATTTAAATGACATGCCTTTTTTATCCCTAGAATAATGCAGACAATGAGCATGATTGCAGTGTTGGCTTTGGGACAGGACATGACTGAAGGCAATTATTGCAAGCTGTAGAAGCCGGGCGATAAACATAAGGATAATTTCTCCAAAGTATTTCTTGCTGGGGTGAAAAATTACAGGTATTGTTTTCTGTCAAACTACGTTGCTGAAAGGCTCTGTCAAGAATCATATAAGCTTTGTCTATGAACCATCCACCCCTTTCCTTTTTTTCCTTCCCTGTTGACTTGACTTGACATATGAGATATAGTGATACTAACTTTAGATAGCGGATAAGCACCGTGAGCTTTTGCTTAGAAGCTTCAATATTTTGTGCTTTGTTTCACTTGTGATGTACCGTTATACTATTCAATTATTCAAAATTAATTTCGTTCAAAGCTAGGCGGTTAGCGTCTGAAATTTTAATGATACCAATCAAATCATTTTTATTTTTTATTTTGTTGAAAATTTCTTAATTTCCAACCTTTTGTTGTTACGTCAATAACCACTCGTACAGTGGTGAAATCTTTAGCAATGCGATCAAAGCATTGGGTTTGATACCATGAGGCACAAGTTGCCAATTTTTGGAAGAAAAAAAAAAGATTGCTATTACTTTTGCTGGCGTTTTCTTTGCAGCTAAAGTTTGATTTTGTAAACTTTACAAACTACTTCTTGTTTCAAACCACTTTCCTCACTGATGATAACAGTATCAAACTATTTGGATTTGAAATCAAAAAAAAGATAAGAACGGAATTTAACTATATGAAGTAGAGTTGAATTAACGTTTGCATGGACTATAACTATATGGTATGCATGCTAACAGCAACATACATATATTGCTTTGGAGTAGACTGAACATAGATAACATCATTGCAGAACACCAGAATCACTTCAACGCGAGCCTCAATATTGCTGGAGCAATTGCAATAAGTTTTGGTTTGGCAAATTGCAAGAGGCTGCGGAGCACTTGCAATGATACCATCATCAACTAAAATACGTGCTTGAAAAGATGAAAAATGTAAGATAATATGATTATTATTGTATTTTACTCTAGGTTTCGTTTCAGTTTATCCGTTGATCTAGTGTGAATACTTCTTTACATGATAGAATGATGTGATTATGTTTAATACTTTATAAATAGTGTGAATATATGAATTGTTTTAGTTTTTCTTGGAATGTGGATCTTTCTTGTTATATTTTTATAAATGCTGATGATTTTGATTATTATTTGTACAATGTTAGCTTCAATTGTAAAAACCTACTGGTGCATGTATCAATATTTTAATTTTTCTCAGTTTTTCATCTTTTTGTTACAATGGGCAAAAAAAGTTTTATAACGCTTTATAACAATGGGAAAAAACATTACAGCCGTCCAAAACAATTGTGAAATGCTTTAACTCCATTGCAACTTCGCATATTACGACAAGTATCATTGTCTCAGTGGTTAAGTGATTCGACTTTGGTGTGAGAGCTTGCATGTTCGAAACTTGCGTAGCGTGATTCAAATATTCATTGACATGTTGTATCTAAGTACCGTTAAAAAAAACTTTACATGTTACGATGGTTTATGACCATTGTTATAGGTCTATTGCAACTAGCATTGCCAATTGCGAAATTGGTATTTTTTTAGTGACAAGAACTACTGGCTATTTAAAGCACTCTATTCAACGAGTCATATGCAGATAAACAAGCAAGTTTGTAACAAAAGATATGTTTCATTTGGTTCAAAGAATGTAGAGGCAACACACTCGCTCTGCTAGGCTTATAATGATATTCCTATCATTATCCAGTTGAAAAGAAGAAAGGGAGAAGAAGAACCACGTCAGCGGAACACTTTAGAAGATCTAGCTTCAAATGCAAATATGAGCACCCCCGGCCCTCAAAACGATCAAGAACTTGTCGAAGAAAAGAGAGTGTGCTGCCGTTTGCGAATCCTTCCACATCGAATCTCGCAAAAGATCTTGACAAGCTCTTGGTCGACATCGCCAAGAGGATCATCGTTACTTTAGTTGTGGCATCGAAGGTGGAGGTGACTGTAATGACCCACACGTTAATGGGTCTGAATTTCGACTAAATCGAAACCTAAGTTCATTAGTGTACGGAGCTTTGGTTTTGATAGCCTGTAATAAACATGAGCATATCAGAGAGCGATCAATATAAGTTCGCAGCGGAATAGAAAAATATAATATAACAGATATACTGACTAAGGCTACTATCTTGGAATCAATATTATTCTTTGAATATCTAGTTGCCTTGTCAGTGCCAAGTATAAAAGAGAAGACTCCACCATCTGCAATTCCTATCTTGTACCAGTAGCACGTCCCTCTAAATTTATCATGTGGGTTGTAATGAGAAGAGGGTCAGAACAACATTCTGTTGACTGGAAAATTTACACATTTTACCAATAACATTAATTTATGTCGATTGATTTTCATTTAAATGTTATGTCTATTATTTACAGCTGATCCATTCAATCCTATATGCGCATACGATATGTCCAATCTTCTCAGAGGTATAACCATATGTACGCCTATATACATATATACCATTTGCCTAAAGAAAACCCCGACCACTTAATACTCCTTAAATATGGAGGTCGCAAATCCAATGTCCATTTAATAACTTAACCCCGAAGCGGACCCTTTGCAACGTAATCGCTAGCCAATTGGTTCTAGCTACAAAGACCGATGACCCCTAGATACGGCTTTATAATATTATTATCATATGACTAATGTAACGACCCAGGATTTTTAGTAATTAAAATTTGAATATTTAATTAATTTTAAATATTAATAAGTGAATTTATAAGTCGAATAAATTTTATTTCGAATAATTGAATTTAATTGAATAATTAAATCAATAATTTAATATGTTAAAATACAGAAATAATTGAATATTGGGTTAAATATGATTGAAAATAATTTGTAAAATTTTATTTTATCATATTGAAGTTAGAATGATATTTTAGAACTTTTAAAATCGAATTTAAAGTTTATTTGTGAAAATTGAATATTTTAATATTTAAATCGACTAGTGAAATAGCCAATTTTTGAACAGTCTCAGAATTGGACGAGACCAGTTTCATTGGATCCGTAATAGTTAGTTATTATCGGATTTCAATTTTCCTAGCAATCGGAGTTATCATTTGATCGTGGCAGCTCGAAACGCATCGAAATTGTTTTAATAATAATTTGGCGAGTTAAAATAGCCATTTTTCAAAAAGTCTCGGGTTTCGACGAAACCAGTTTCATAGGATCCGTAATGTGATATTATTGTAAGGTTTCAAATTTTGTGTCAATCGGATTTACCGTTTGTCCGATACAAATTAAAACGCCTAGAAAATCGTTTAAATCTGTTTAATTCAAATTGAACGTTTATTGCCATAACTCGCACAGATGACCGAATTAGCTCCCGAAACACGTTCCATTGTGTTCGGAACGCGGGGTAAACCCTAGAAACGCTGGTTACGGCGCATGAATCGGAGTTCGGAATTTCCAGAATGAATAGTGTTTCGTCGGTTCCCTATAAATAGCCCACATTCACAAATAAAAAAAAAAAAACCTAACCCTAATTCTAAACTGCAGCCGCCACCCCTTCAATGGAAGGCCAGAAATTCGTTTCAATCTTCCCTTATAATCTTCCAATCCACAAACAATTAGAAGAAACTTTCAACATGAAAGTTGTAGAGGGCGACGTGATCTTTAAATCTATACGGTTGTGATCGAGTTTCGTTGCAAGGATCGTCGACAAGATGGCCGCGTTTCCCTTGAGTTGCGCACGGTTTTCGAGGGTCATGAGGTGACCGAGCTCCTCCACGCTAGGGGCGAGTGTGGAGGTGGCCAGGGGCTTTCGAATGGGAGTTGCTGATCATGCTAGAAATCGACGTGGTGGTTGCAATATAAAACCCTAGTTTCGACTAAATGGGTTTCTTGGTTGCGTTGTTACTGGTAACGTACGTGAAGATGAAGATGAGCAAGGAGCGGCTTGATGTTGTTGGGCAGGAGATCCTATGGCTCTGAATTGATTTAGGTTTAAAATTAATTAAAAGTTGTAAATAATTGTTTATTAAATCGTGTAAAACTTCAAAATTTGATAACTTTTTCTTACGAGGTCGAAAACGCGCGAAAAAAGTTGCGTTGGAATCGTATGGATGAGCACTACGCGATGCAATTGGATTGGAGTCGTTTGGAGTTAGTGAGAATTTCGGGTAAAATTAAACGTCCGTTTAATTTTATTCGAAATAAATCGCTAAAACGAAATTGAAATCAAGGTGAGAACTTCTCACTCAATCGAATCGGTTACGATTTTTATTTTAAATAGTTATATTTAAAATATTTGAATGCACGTTTGAATGATGATTGTTATCTATTGATTGTTAAAATAGACATTATGCGCCGTTAGTAAGCGGATGTTACTTATTAAAAACATATACCGCGAATATTTCATAAACAGTGAAATTGGTATTATATATAATAGCAATATATATATTGGCATATGTATATATTGGAGTTATTGATTTCCCGCATATGTATAGCGAATGAGACCCTATTGCACCGTCTATTAAGTGGATAATATTTTAAATCCCATATACCGTGATAATTCCGTACTGGAGCGGAATTGGTATTGTGCTAATGTTTGTGGATGCAGGAAAACAGGTTGGAGGGATACAACTGGATTCCTCAACAGTATTTATTTGATTTTGAAAATTTTGATATTCATTGATTATCATATACGATATATGATGTCGTTGTGGTTGTGATTGACTATTTGGTATGTAGCATCATTGGGCCAAATTTTGGAATTTTAAAAATGATTTTTAAAGTGATTTTTGAAAATATAGTATATTTTTGGAATTGATCCATTATAAATAAATAACGTTATAATTTTAATGTTATAAAAATTATGGTTTTTGAGAAATATAGTTAAAGGTTGATTTTTGAAAATATGGGATTAATGATTTTATAAAAGAGTTTAAATCTAGATTAATTGAATTTATTACGAAAAGTTGAAATATAGGATTTATAAAATTTAATTATTTTATGAATCAAAATGATGATATTATAAAGGAGTTTGAAGATGTTTTAAAAGAATAATATAAATTGATTTATATAAAAAGATTTATAAATTGATATTTATAAATTAAAAATATTTGAGTTATAAAACGAGTTTTTATAAGTGTTAGAATGAATTGTGAATGAATTTCATAAATGAATGAAATTTATAGAATTATAATCGGTGAAGTTAGAAATGGAATTGTATAAACAGTAGGTTTATAGAATATGTAAAGTTATTTGAAGAATAAGTTTTGGGTAAATAATTGAATCTTATAAGTTATAAGATTTATAATTATGAAGTTTAAAGGAACGATTTTGTAAAATAATCGTTTTATAAGCATTTAACTTATAATATGAACTTTTAGCATATCATTGGGATATGAAATTGAATAGGTTAATAAAGGAGATTTATAAAGGAAGTAGTTGTAAAATAAATAGAAATGGAGTTTATAAATCGTTGTTTTATAAATTCGCAAACGACTTATTTTAAGAAGTAAATTGTTGTAACCTATTAATGGAGTTATATTCACGTTTTTGACTGTGAATAATCCTTTGAAATAAAATGAATAGAAATGATGAAATTGGTTAACGTAGTATATTCACGTTTTTGAATAGTGAATAATATGTTAAAGAAAATGTTTAGAATGTGATATTTTAAATTGAATTAAAACGATCTAACGATGTTTTAAATGTGTTGAGATTCAAAACCATAGATTTCAACATTTATTGTTGAAATAGACGTTTTCGAGAAATAGAAGGAAATGGTGGGCTATAACATTGTTGTTATAGTAAATGATTTCCGAAAGGAAATGTGTTGTATAGTATTGGGATTTATATATATCTATTTTAATTTAGAATCCCTATACTAGTGATTTTGGGACGTCGTAACGATGTTTTACGCAACATTCGTTTTGGCCCAAATAAATATGTTAAAGAGAATGATTTCCTTAAAGAATGAAATATGTACTTAATCTCGATTTAAGTATATTGAATATTTTCCAAGTGTTGAAAATAAATAAAATTTGTGAATTACTTATGAATAAATAAGTATGGAAATGTTTTTCCCAATGCGAAGTGAATAAGTTGAGAATTTATCTTTTTGAAGATAAATTGAAAATGAATAATAAAAATCGTATATTCATAGATATTGTGAAATATAAATTCATTATGGAATTTATGAATGAAAAGGGAAGTTGTTTAAAGATAAATATTGATTTATTTTTGACATATTGAAATTATTTATCTTGTAAAGATATTTTTGGGAAATAAATAATTTGGAAAATTATTTGGAATCTGGTGATGTTGTGCATATCCGTTGATAGTTCAATAACCGACTATCAATATTTACCTTTGAAAGGTATTTGTTGGGATTTGTTGAATTTTAATGCTACGCTTGTTTTTAAAATATTGCGCTCGTTATTCGGATTACCCATTCCGAATAGTGATACGACGTAATGGATAGCATTGAAGATCGGTGTTGAAGACTCGGTATTTGCGAGAGCGATAGGATGACCTGTCGATTGACTCTGCACCGAGTTGCTCCGGTATAGAGTTCTCCATATGTGATGGGAAATCCGATCAGGATTGTGGATATCCGGATTGCAAGGACTTCTTTGTAAGTGCCTTCGGTTCTGTTCGAGCCCGGAACAGACTTGTATGGATTGTATGTCTGACGTTACAAATTGAGATATAAAGCAGATTTCTTTCAAATATATTTCTGTTGGTGGCGGAGAATTTATTCTTTTAGCTTAACACCCTTCTCTGAGACGTACGAGCTCAGAGGTTATGTAGTTGAAGGTTATCAGCAATATATTCCCAATTTGGTAATGTGACATGCTGATTGTTGCTGTGAAATGATCATTGTGTTGATCATTTGTGATAGGATCATTTATTTGATCGTCTATCTTGGTGATCATTTCTATGATCATTTGTTGACCCAAAGCATGGCTTTTGTATAAAGTATGTTTTTGTGGACGTGACTTCGTCGAGCCTCACACCCGGAAATGGTCAAAACAGGAAAGATGCGGCAAGGTTATGAGGGGTAGCGCCCTTTAGGGTATGTGCATTTCCTTCTGGAAAAGGGTGGTATCATGGTATGGAGCCCAGATACTTACTCATGTTGAAAACACTTTATGATTGTGTGAATTGATTACGAGTGCTCGGATAAAGGTCCCAAAGGACCGGGGGATGGCATATTCGGTCAGTTGTTACTCAGTTAGGGGTAACCCGACCTTGTGTTGGCAGAGATCCGGTTTGGTTCTCGGGGATGTCCTTCCAGAGGCATTCTCATGTGGCAATGGGAAGTTCCTTGGCTTGACCATTTGTTGGAAATCCAAAGAAACAATACGAGACTTGTACGGTTTTAGTTGTATAACCTGCTATGGAATGTGGCGGTAACCTGCTATTGAACATAGTTAGCTATAGTAGGCATACGATAATGGTCGTATGTTGGCTAAGATTTATATTCTACTTTCGAAATATTTTCCTACACTATGCACTAGTAATAATATCAAATGTTCTTTTAAATGCATATCAAGCATCTTTGACTATCATAAGGAGAAATCTCCTCCGATTCTGCGTTTGCATAGTGTGTGTGTGCGGGAGGCCTTATGGTAGTCTCATTTTTAAAAGCATTGCGAATTGACTTTAAAAATATTCCTCTATTTTGATTTTAAAGATAAATAAACTGTTTTGAGTTCTCACACCAGTCACATGACTGACTCGGAGTTTATTGTTTTCCTTCCTAAACTCTGGGTGCCCACCAATTTCCACACGGGCAGTCAAGAGTTAGGTTTATCAGGATATTCTGGAATTGCTGGAGGCAAGCTGGATGGCATGACGTATTACTAGTATATAGTATTTCTTTTCCGCTGTTTGTTGTTGTTTGATGTTGTACACTCTGATGATGATATGATGTAATGAAATGTAATGTAATGTAATAACTGATATAGTTCTTTGTTTAAAGATTATTCATTTATTTATTATATGTTGTTCCGCTGCGATTGTGAGATTTTTTTATTGTTCTGCTGTTTTCTCTTCCGTTCTATTTTCTATTTCTTTTCCCTCTATTTTCTATCTTTTTCTCTCTCCTTCTCTCTCTTTCTTCTTCTTAAACCCTCAGTGTTTGGTTTTCCGGCATCCGACTGATTGGCATTGGATACAGTGGACGTATTGATGTCGATATTCGAGAGTCGAAGAATCGGGAACTGACAATGGACTAACGTATCTTAAAGACTCATTTATGGCTTAACTAGCTCACCTCCAACAAAAAAATAACTAATTAATTAAACTTTGAGGTCCTTTTGTATCCCATATTGATTCTAGACTAGTGCGAAGCGAAATTCATCAGGGCATAATCTGAGTCTTTATTATCGGCTACTCGAGATCGCTGGTGGTCATAGCCTATATGTCAGCCTTACTTTAAATATCAATTCAATAACAATATTGACATAGCTCGCTGACCTTCCAAGTCGAAATCCCATTTAGATAACCTATTGTAAGTCAAGAAAAATTCTCATTTCGGTTACTTAATACCTCTTATCAAAAATGAAGCGGACCCCATTTTCCTAAAAAGCACTTAGCCATTTGATACTTCAAATCCAAGACCAACCTTTGGAATATTTCCCAACCTATAAACAACCATGTATCCCTTTTCATGGGCCCTTCGGTTGTGTAACCCCCCGCTTTAAATTACAATTATATATGCAAATAATTTAATTAAGTTATATACGTTTGGAATTTTAAAATAAAGAAATGTTTGTAAATGGGGCAACTAATTAATATCATTTTGAATACATATATATTTTTGTAACAAATAAATTAGTGAGAGAAATTATATAAAATCAATTAATAGGGAAGATTAATTGACGATGTGTGTTTAAAAGGGAAATTAATATTCAATTAATTAGTAGAGGTGATTAATTGACAGAAACTGACAAGAAATGGAACAGTATTGTAGCAACTAATTGATATGATTAGAAACATATATGTTAGTGTAAGAGAATAAAATAGAGGAAGATTAATTTATGCAAGTAATCAATTGTCAATTAATAAACATGGAGACTTATGGTAACATATATAATTAAGATTGCGATTCAAAATTCAATTGTAGCATATATGCTTGCAATAGTTATGAATAAAATAAATTAATATGCATATATGTTGCGAATTAATGTACTGCATATTAATTTGGTAAGAAATCACAGTGAAGGCAGGGTTTAATTGGATAGTAAATTAATTCCAGGTATATATGAAATCTATTAATTGGTTAATTAATAGGGGAATCCTATTTAAAAGAAACATCACATTTAAAAATATATGTTTCCATTGATTGCAAGAGAGAAGGGGAAAGTGATTAATGGAAAGATTGTTGGAGAATCAATTTGAAATAGAAACGAACGCAGAAGAAAACATATTAATTTAATGTCCATAAATTGAGTGTACGCTTTAGATTTTAGGGTTTTATATCTAATGGTTAGCACTGCCATTTTTCTATCTCTTCTATACTTTCTTAATAACAAAATTTTAGATCTAATTCACACGAATTTAGATCTAAATAGAAAGAGACAAAAATTAACTAGGGAATTAAGAATTGGTTCAAATTAGAAGGTTGTGTCAAAGGTCAAACTCTATATCTGAGTTTATTTGCTATTTCTAATCCAAATCTCTTCATTTCTCTTTCAAATATTATAAACCTGTAAATATATCGTTTGTAATTCCAGTTAGGAATTACAATGGAGGTGAATATAGATGTTAGGGACAGATCTGAAATAAAAACAGAGAGATTTAGAAAGCTAGTAATGAGAGTGGATTTAATTACATCTTTTACATTTACGATATATTATCGTTAAGTTTCCTTTAATAATTTTATTCAATATTTCAGTAATTAATTCTGTTAATTAGTTATGCTGAACTGTAAGAAATTTACAGTTATTTACATCTAATTTGTAGTTATAGTTTAGCCAAAGTGCTAGTTTCCTTTTATCCTCTTTGTACGCAAATAATATAGTTAAGAAGAAAATTCATGATTATGGATTAAATGGAAAAATACTAGATTAGATGTAAAATAAGAAAAGTTGGAATAAAGCCAGATAAACGGAATTATGCAATAAATTACGGTAAAACGAGAATAATAAATTAATCTAATAACTTGATTTGGAAGTAAATAATAGATTAATTGGTTGGTTTAGAAAATATGATACATTTCTGTAATTTAATATTTAAAAGATAATGATAAATGTAACTCCAAAAATAAAAGAAAGAAAAAAGGAACAAGTGTAAAATTGAGAAACCACTGTATTTTACACTATTTCAAGATAATAAAAGAAATACCTTGCAGTTACAAATTATTGTTTATAGTATTATTTAGTATTGAATTATGGAAATAAATTTTAGTATAGCTTTCACGACCAACCAAATAAAATAGAATTACTTCCTAGAATAAAAGAAATTAAAGTAGAGTATGAAATCAATCAAATAAATTATTAGATAAGAAATTAAGGCTGTGTACAGTAAACGAACCTAGGCCTATATTTACCGCACAGACTATAGAAAAGGATAGTTATTATGATAAGTTAGTTATATGATAAAAGAGAATTTAAAAGAATTCTATATCGTAATAAAAGAAGACAGAGTAGAACAGAAAAGAAACACTTGTAATTATATACGAATTTTAAAAGAAATAAACATAAATTATGATTAAGTAAAAGAACAGAAAGACTTAATTGGGAACTTAGAATAAATAAGCAATGATAGCAAAGATAAATAGTAAAAGATTATTTTAGATTTCTATTAAATTAATAAGCAAATAGAACAAAAGATGCTTATTTAATAAACTTAAGACTTAAATTAAGTTAATAAGCAAGATGTAGAAATACCAATAGCATTTCCTATTAGATGAATGGTGGTCTCACAATAGGCAGAAGCGAGACGAGGGCAAGAATATGCTAATTATGGTAAATAAGTAGCCAACAGAACAAGAAAAGTAAACTAAACGCAAATTAAAAGATTAGAATTAGGGTCTAATAAAAGAATTGAGATGCGTTTGGAGCACTCCAAAGGATGAAGCGCCTAACAAAGCAGTTCATCATGGATTTTACAAATGGAGAAGCACATCCAACTTAATATTTTTAGGCTTCAAGAAAGTACGAGACTTCAACGGGACGTGATGTAACGACCCAGAATTTTTAATAATTTAAATTTGAATATTTAATTAATTTTAAATATTAAAAAGTGAATTTATAAGTCAAATAAATTTTTATTTGAATTATTGGATTCAATTGGATTATTAAATCGATAATTTAATATGTTAAATTATGGAAATAATTGAAAATTGAGTTAAATATGATTGTAAATGATTTGTAAAATTTTATTTTATCATGTTGAAGTTAGAATGATATTTTAGAACTTTTAAAATAGAATTAAAAGTTAATTTGTGAAAATTGAATATTTTAATATTTAAATCGACTAGTGAAAATAGTCAATTTTTGAACAGTCTCAGAATTGAACGAAACCAGTTTCATTGGATCCGTAATAGTTAGTTATTACCGGGTTTCAATTTTCGTGTCAATCGGAGCTATCGTTTGATCGTGGCAGCTCGAAACGCATCGAATTATTTTTAATCTAAATTTGGCGAGTCAAAATAGCCATTTTTCAAAAAGTCTCGGATTTCGACGAAACCAGTTTCATCGGATCCGTAATGTGATATTATTGTAAGGTTTCAAATTTCAAGTCAATCGGATTTACCGTTTGTCCGGTACAAATTAAAACGCCTAGAAATCGATTTAAATCGGTTTAATTTAAATTGAACGTTTTCAGCCATAACTCGCACATACTTCCGAATTAGCTTCCGAAACCTGTTCCATTATGTCCGGAACGCGGGGTAAACCTTAGAAACGCTGGTTACGGCGCGTAAATCGGAGTTCGGAATTCCCGGGATGAATAGTGTTTACGCTTGCTTTTCCTATAAATACACCCTCACTCTAAAATAAATAAATAAAAAAAACAACAAAACCCTAATCTATACAGGCCGCCTCCATGTATAATCAAGGGCTGAAACTTAATCTTCTTCATCCTTCAATTTCTCAAAATCCATGCATCGATTCATGAAAGTATCAACTACAAAGTTGTAGAGGGTTGTGAGTACTACGTTTTGAACGGCTATGATCTAAAATGGAGCATCGTAGTGGGAGATAGGGGGGTTTAAAGGGGCCGACCTGCGCACGCATTCCCAGGTGGAGGGCATGGCCGAGCTTGACATGGTGGGGGCCGAACATAGCTCTTGTCGAGAGCTTCGCGATGGTGGTTGTGTGATCGAGTTTAGTTGAGTATGGTGTTGCAAAATTCAAACCCTAGCATGCATTGTTGGGTTCAAGTGTGTTCGGCTTCACCTGTAGATGGAACGCAAATGGGAAGATGAGGGGGACGGCCTGATGGTGTGGGCTTTGGATCCAAGGGCTGGTGTGAGTTTGGGTTTAAAATATAAAAGTTTATGTTGAAATTAGTTTATAAAATTGTGTACAAACTTGTAAAATCAATATCTTTTTCATACGAGGTCGAAAAAATGCAAACTCAGTTGCGTTGGAATCGTATGGACGAGCACTACGCGATGGAGTTTGTTTGGAGTCGTTTGGAGTTAGTGAGAATTTCGGGTAAAACTAAACGCGCGTTTAATTTTATTCGAAATAAATCGCTAAAACGGAAATTAAAACCAAGGTGAGAACTTCTCACTCAATCGAATCGGTTTCGATTTTATTTTAAATAGTTAGATTTAAAATATTTGAATGCATGTTTGAATGATGATTGATATCTATTGATTGTTAAAATAGACATTATGCGCCGTTAGTAAGCGGATGTTATTTAATATAAACATATACCGCGAATATTTCATAAACAGTGAAATTGGTATTATATATAATATCAATATATATATATTGGCATATGTATATATTGCAGTTGTTGATTTCCCGCATTTTTTGTTTAGCGGATGAGACCCTATTACGCCGTTAGTAAGCGGATAATATTTATTAAAAACATGTACCGCGATAATTTCGTACTGGAGCGAAATTGGTATTGTGCTAATGTTTTTGGATGCAGGAAACAGGTTGGAGGGATCCAACTGGATTCCTCAATAGTATTTATTTTATTTCAGATATTTTGATATTTGATGGATTATCATATCGATATATGATATCGTTGTTAGTCGTGATTGACTATTTGGTGTGTAGCATCATTGGACCCAGATTTTGGGATTTTAAAATGGTTTTAAAGTGATTTTTGAAAATATACTATATTTTTGGAATTGATCCATTATAAATAAATAAACGTTATAATTTTTAAAGTTATAAAATTATGGTTTTTGTGAAATATAGTTAAAAGCTGGTTTTTGAGAAATATGAACCAATGATTTTATAAAATAGTTTAAACTGGATTTTTGAGTTTATTATTAAAAGTTTGAATATAAGATTTATAAAATTTGATTATTTTATAAATCAAGAGAACGGTGAAATTTTAAAGGAATTTAAAGACGTTTAAAAGAATAATATAAATTAATTTATATTAAGAGATTTATAAATGGATATTTATAAATTGAATTATGGACATTATAAAACGAGTTTTTATAAGTGTTTGAATGTAGTGAAAATGAATTTCCTAAATGAATGAAATTTATGAAATTATAAACTGTGAAGTTATAAATGAAATTTTATAAGCAACAGGTTTATAAAATTTATAAAGTTATCGAAAGAATGAATTTTGGATAAATAAACAATCTTATAAGTTAAGATTAATAATTTGGGAAGTTAAATGAACGATTTTGTAAAATAATCGTTTTATAAGTATTTAACTTATAATATGAACGTTTAGTTTATAATTTAGTTATAAACTGGAATAGGTTAATAAAGGAATTTATAAAAAGGAAGTTTTTATAAATAAATAGAAACGGAATTTATAAACATTGTTTTATAAATTCGCAAACGACTTATTTTGATAAGTTAATTGTTATAACCTATTAATGGAGTTATATTCACATTTTTGAATAGTGAATAATCCTTTAAAATAAATTGAATAAAAGGATGAAATTTGTTAACGAAGTATGTTCACGATTTTTGAATAGTGAATAACACGTTAAAGAAAATGTTTTAGAATGTGATATTTTCAACAGAATTAAAACGATCTAACGATGTTTTAAAGGTGTTGAGATTCGAAACCATAGATTTCAACATTTATTGTTGAAATAGACGATTTCGAGAAATAAAAGGAAATAGTGGACTATAACACTGTTGTTATAGTAAATGATTTCCGAAAGGAAATGTTTTGTATAGTATTGGGATTTATATATCTATTTTAATTTCGAATCCCTATACTAGTGATTTTGGGTTGTTGTAACGATGTTTTACGTAACATTCGTTTTGGCCCAAATAAATATGTTTAAGAGAATGATTTCCTTAAAGAATGAATTATATACTTAATTCGATTTAAGTATATTGAATATTTTCTAAGTGTTGAAAATAAAAGGAATTTGTGAATTACTTATGAATAAATAAGTATGGAAATGTTTTCCAATATGAAGTGAATAATTAGAATTTATCTTTTTCTGAAGATAAATTGAAATGAATTATTGAAATCGCATATGCATGGATATCTTGAAATATAAATTCATTATGGAATTTATATGTGAAAGTGAAACTTGTTAAAAATAAATATTGATTTATTTTTGAAGTGTTGAAATAATATATCTTGTAAAGATATTTTGGAAAATAAATAATTTGGAAAATTATTTGGAATCTGGTGATGTGTGCATATCCATTGATAGTTCAATAACCGACTATCAATATTTCCCTTTGAATGGGTATTTGATGTGAATTGATTGAATTTGAATGCACACTTATTTTTGAATAAGCGCTCACTATTCGGGTTAACCGGGAAAGGACCATGGGGTCGTATAACCCACTCCGAATATGTGATACGTCGTTGTGAATCGCATTTGAAGATCGGTGTTGAAGACCGGTATTTGCGAGAGTGATAGGATGAACTATCGATTGACTCTGCACCGAGTAGCTACGGTATTGAGTTCTCCATATGTGATGGTGAATCCGATCAGGATTGTGAATATCCGGATTGCAAGGACTTCTTTGTCAGTGCCTTCGGTTCTGTTCGAGCCCGGAACAGACTTGTATGGATTGTATGTCTGACATTACAATTTGAGATATAAAGCTGATTTCTTTCAAATATATTTCTGTTGGTGGCGGAGAATTTATTCTTTGCTTAACACCCTTCTTTGAGACGTATGTGCTCAAAGGTTATATAGTTGAAGTTATCAGCGATATATTCCCAATTTGGTAATGTGATATGCTGAGTGATGCTGAAATGATCATTGTGTTGATTATTTGTGATAGGATCGTTTATTTGATCGTCTATCCTTGTGATCATTGTGTTGATCATTTGTTGACCCAAAGCATGGCTTTTGTATAAAGTATGTTTTTGTGGACGTGACTTCGTCGAGCCTCACACCCCGTGAATGGTCAAAACAGGAAAGAAGCAGCAAGGTTATGAGGGGTAGCACCCTTTAGGATGTGTCCATTTCCTTCTGAAAAAGGGTGGTATCATGGTATGGAGCCCAGATACTTACTCATGTTGAAAACACTTTATGATTGTGTGAATTGATTACGAGCGCTCGGTTGATAAAGGTCCCAAAGGACCGGGGGATGGCATATTCGGTCAGTTGTTACTCAGTTAGGGGTAACCCGGCCTTGTGTTGGTAGAGATCCGGTTTGGTTCTCGGGGATGTCCATCCAGAGGCATTCTCATGTGGCAATGGGAAGTTCCTTGGCCTGACCATTTGTTGGAAATCCAATTCCCAATACGAAACTTGTACGGTATTAGTTGTAGAACCTGCTATTCACTTATGGTGGTCACCACTGTTTGGATAGTAGCTATAGTAGGCATACGATAATGGTCGTATGTTGGCTAAGATTTATATTCTACTTTCGAAATGAATTTTTCCTACACTATGCACTAATAATAATATCAAATATTATTTTAAATGCGTATCAAGCATCTTTGACTATCATAAGGAGAAATCTCCTCCGATTCTGCGTTTGCATTGTGTGTGTGTGCGGGAGGCCTTATGGTAGTCTCATTTTTAAAAGCATTGCGAATTGAATTTAAAAATATTCCTCTATTTTGATTTTAAAGATAAATAAACTGTTTTGAGTTCTCACACCAGTCTCATGACTGACTCGGAGTTTATTGTTTTCCTTCCTAAACTCTGGGTGCCCACCAATTTTCCACACGGGCAGTTAAGAGTTAGGTTTATCAGGATATTCTGGATATTCTGGAGTTGCTGGAGGCAAGCTGGATGGCATGGCGTATTACTAGTTTATATAGTATTTCTTTTTCCGCTGTATTGTTTGTTGTTGTATGTTGTTGTACACTCTGATGATATGATGTAATGAAATGAAATGTAATGTAATAACTGATATAGTTCTTTGTTTAAAGATTATTCATTTATTATAATATGTTGTTCCGCTGCGAATTGTGAGATTCTGTTGTTGTTCTGTTGTTTCCTTTCTGTCCCGTTCTATTTTAAAAATTCTCTGTTTTCTAAAAATCGTCTATCTTCTTTCCTCTCTATTTTCTATCTTTTCTCTCTTTTTCTTTTCTTAAATTCTTTTTAAAACCCCTAACATCTCGGTTTTCGGCCTTTGATTTCTCGGCAGTCGATAAAGTGAGTGTCGATGTTGGATTTTCGAAGAACGAAAATTTCCGGGGCGTTACATTTGGTATCAGAGCTGATGGTTAAGCGACAACCATGGTTCTGTAGGGTATTACTCATTAGAGATAGAGTCAGTAGTACTCTAGAATGAGTTTGAGTGTAATAATAGCTATGAGAGCGTATTTGTTAGTGAATATGAAATCGTTTTATATTGTGATGATTGGTTTATTGAGTGGCATATGAACCTTCGTCAGCACGGTCAGTCAAACTATGCCGAAGGGGTTTCTAAACACTTGAATAGAACAATTCGGCACAGTATTGTTTTAAATTGGGTAAATGAAATAATTTTACCTTAAGTATATTTTGTATGCAAAGAAATAATTTTTCAAAATTATTAAAGTGTATGTAAGTTGATTGTTAGGTTGTTTGAATAATCTAAATAAAGAGTAATTGCATAAGCAAATGAATTATAAGAATAGAATTATAATTAAAGTGATTTACAATTGTGAAATAAACTTATATATGTAAGAAGTGAAATTATATGAATATGAGTTGTAAATAATCAAGTGGATTAAATGAATGTGAACTTGAGTATATGAATGAAATTCAACTTTGTAATTGAATTGAATGAATGGATTGAATGTTAATCAATTGAATGTAATTTAAGTTGATATGGAATAATGAATGAAAGTATTAATTCATTGAAATCAAATGTAATTAGAAGTTGAATAAATTGAATGAGAATGAATATAAGCAAAGGAATTTGGTTATAATTAATATACTTTGGTTGTTATATGATTGTTGATTGATTGTATGTAATTCATTAAGTGTTAATGAAATTGAAAGCTATGAAATTGAATTCAAATTAGAAGTAAATAAATTTGAATAGAATTGAAAGTGAATTGGATTTAATTAGTGAATGCAAACTAATTAAAATTGAGAACGTATGTTGATAAAATCCAATGTGAATAAATCAAATGTGATTTAAAGTGAAAACCAATTCATTGAATATTAATGAGAATATGAATGAAAATTCATTTGATTATGGATGGTAGTTGGTTGATGTTTGCATTTGTTGTTTCGTTGCATTTGCTATGTGACATATATAGTTGTTATGTTGCTATATGTTGTATATCGATACTATTGTCATATATGCATGTTTCTCATGTTGTTTGTTGAGTTTAGTAGTTGCGGATCGCGTTTGCTTCGCATTTGGAGTTCGCTTTAGCGCTATATTAGCCGTATATGCTTGCTAATAAAATATAAGGTACATATCTCGGATTAAATATCGTACTTTTATACTTTTTTCCCTTCGGGATGCCTCATTACTTGATGAGATGTATATTTGTGATATATATACTGTCATTTTTTTTCGGATCGAGCCGCGCAAAGGAGACTATGGCGAATTTTTCCGAAAATTTAAGGCGTTAGAAAATTTTTGAGAAAATTGGGAAAATTTTGAAAACTTCAACTTTGATTTTGAAGTTGAAAGTTAAACAATAGGTAGTTGTTTTTGAAAAGATAACTAAGTATGATTTGGAAAACTTAGTAAAGTATTGTAAGGAATTTAATTATGAATTTTGGAAAGTTAATAAATTCTGTAACCTTTCTTACTTATAATTTCGAGGACGAAATTCTTTTAAGGGGGAAAGATTGTAACGACCCAGAATTTTTAATAATTTAAATTTGAATATTTAATTAATTTTAAATATTAAAAAGTGAATTTATAAGTCAAATAAATTTTTATTTGAATTATTGGATTCAATTGGATTATTAAATCGATAATTTAATATGTTAAATTATGGAAATAACTGAAAATTGAGTTAAATATGATTGTAAATGATTTGTAAAATTTTATTTTATCATGTTGAAGTTAGAATGATATTTTAGAACTTTTAAAATAGAATTAAAAGTTAATTTGTGAAAATTGAATATTTTAATATTTAAATCGACTAGTGAAAATAGTCAATTTTTGAACAGTCTCAGAATTGAACGAAACCAGTTTCATTGGATCCATAATAGTTAGTTATTACCGGGTTTCAATTTTCGTGTCAATCGGAGCTATCGTTTGATCGTGGCAGCTCGAAACGCATCGAATTATTTTTAATCTAAATTTGGCGAGTCAAAATAGCCATTTTTCAAAAAGTCTCGGATTTCGACGAAACCAGTTTCATCGGATCCGTAATGTGATATTATTGTAAGGTTTCAAATTTCAAGTCAATTGGATTTACCGTTTGTCCGGTACAAATTAAAACGCCTAGAAATCGATTTAAATCGGTTTAATTTAAATTGAACGTTTTCAGCCATAACTCGCACATACTTCCGAATTAGCTTCCGAAACCTGTTCCATTGTGTCCGGAACGCGGGGTAAACCTTAGAAACGCTGGTTATGGCGCGTAAATCGGAGTTCGGAATTCCCGGGATGAATAGTGTTTACGCTTGCTTTTCCTATAAATACACCCTCACTCTAAAATAAAAAATAAAAAAACAACAAAACCCTAATCTATACAGGCCGCCTCCATGTATAATCAAGGGCTGAAACTTAATCTTCTTCATCCTTCAATTTCTCAAAATCCATGCATCGATTCATGAAAGTATCAACTACAAAGTTGTAGAGGGCTGTGAGTACTACGTTTTGAACGGCTATGATCTAAAATGGAGCATCGTAGTGGGAGATAGGGGGGTTTAAAGGGGCCGACCTGCGCACGCATTCCCAGGTGGAGGGCATGGCCGAGCTTGACGTGGTGGGGGCCGAACATAGCTCTTGTCGAGAGCTTCGCGATGGTGGTTGTGTGATCGAGTTTAGTTGAGTATGGTGTTGCAAAATTCAAACCCTAGCATGCATTGTTGGGTTCAAGTGTGTTCGGCTTCACCTGTAGATGGAACGCAAATGGGAAGATGAGGGGGACGGCCTGATGGTGTGGGCTTTGGATCCAAGGGCTGGTGTGAGTTTGGGTTTAAAATATAAAAGTTTATGTTGAAATTAGTTTATAAAATTGTGTACAAACTTGTAAAATCAATATCTTTTTCATACGAGGTCGAAAAAATGCAAACTCAGTTGCGTTGGAATCGTATGGACGAGCACTACGCGATGGAGTTGGTTTGGAGTCGTTTGGAGTTAGTGAGAATTTCGGGTAAAACTAAACGCGCGTTTAATTTTATTCGAAATAAATCGCTAAAACGGAAATTAAAACCAAGGTGAGAACTTCTCACTCAATCGAATCGGTTTCGATTTTATTTTAAATAGTTAGATTTAAAATATTTGAATGCATGTTTGAATGATGATTGATATCTATTGATTGTTAAAATAGACATTATGCGCCATTAGTAAGCGGATGTTATTTAATATAAACATATACCGCGAATATTTCATAAACAGTGAAATTGGTATTATATATAATATCAATATATATATTGGCATATGTATATATTGCAGTTGTTGATTTCCCGCATTTTTTGTTTAGCGGATGAGACCCTATTACGCCGTTAGTAAGCGGATAATATTTATTAAAAACATGTACCGCGATAATTTCGTACTGGAGCGAAATTGGTATTGTGCTAATGTTTTTGGATGCAGGAAACAGGTTGGAGGGATCCAACTGGATTCCTCAACAGTATTTATTTTATTTCAGATATTTTGATATTTGATGGATTATCATATTGATATATGATATCGTTGTTAGTCGTGATTGACTATTTGGTGTGTAGCATCATTGGACCCAGATTTTGGGATTTTAAAATGGTTTTAAAGTGATTTTTGAAAATATACTATATTTTTGGAATTGATCCATTATAAATAAATAAACGTTATAATTTTTAAAGTTATAAAATTATGGTTTTTGTGAAATATAGTTAAAAGCTGGTTTTTGAGAAATATGAACCAATGATTTTATAAAATAGTTTAAACTGGATTTTTGAGTTTATTATTAAAAGTTTGAATATAAGATTTATAAAATTTGATTATTTTATAAATCAAGAGAACGGTGAAATTTTAAAGGAATTTAAAGACGTTTAAAAGAATAATATAAATTAATTTATATTAAGAGATTTATAAATGGATATTTATAAATTGAATTATGGACATTATAAAACGAGTTTTTATAAGTGTTTGAATGTAGTGAAAATGAATTTCCTAAATGAATGAAATTTATGAAATTATAAACTGTGAAGTTATAAATGAAATTTTATAAGCAATAGGTTTATAAAATTTATAAAGTTATCGAAAGAATGAATTTTGGATAAATAAACAATCTTATAAGTTAAGATTAATAATTTGGGAAGTTAAATGAACGATTTTGTAAAATAATCGTTTTATAAGTATTTAACTTATAATATGAACGTTTAGTTTATAATTTAGTTATAAACTGGAATAGGTTAATAAAGGAATTTATAAAAAGGAAGTTTTTATAAATAAATAGAAACGGAATTTATAAACATTGTTTTATAAATTCGCAAACGACTTATTTTGATAAGTTAATTGTTATAACCTATTAATGGAGTTATATTCACATTTTTGAATAGTGAATAATCCTTTAAAATAAATTGAATAAAAGGATGAAATTTGTTAACGAAGTATGTTCACGATTTTTGAATAGTGAATAACACGTTAAAGAAAATGTTTTAGAATGTGATATTTTAAACAGAATTAAAACGATCTAACGATGTTTTAAAGTTGTTGAGATTCGAAACCATAGATTTCAACATTTATTGTTGAAATAGACGATTTCGAGAAATAAAAGGAAATAGTGGACTATAACACTGTTGTTATAGTAAATGATTTCCGAAAGGAAATGTTTTGTATAGTATTGGGATTTATATATCTATTTTAATTTCGAATCCCTATACTAGTGATTTTGGGTTGTCGTAACGATGTTTTACGTAACATTCGTTTTGGCCCAAATAAATATGTTTAAGAGAATGATTTCCTTAAAGAATGAATTATATACTTAATTCGATTTAAGTATATTGAATATTTTCTAAGTGTTGAAAATAAAAGGAATTTGTGAATTACTTATGAATAAATAAGTATGGAAATGTTTTCCAATATGAAGTGAATAATTAGAATTTATCTTTTTCTGAAGATAAATTGAAATGAATTATTGAAATCGCATATGCATGGATATCTTGAAATATAAATTCATTATGGAATTTATATGTGAAAGTGAAACTTGTTAAAAATAAATATTGATTTATTTTTGAAGTGTTGAAATAATATATCTTGTAAAGATATTTTGGAAAATAAATAATTTGGAAAATTATTTGGAATCTGGTGATGTGTGCATATCCATTGATAGTTCAATAACCGACTATCAATATTTCCCTTTGAATGGGTATTTGATGTGAATTGATTGAATTTGAATGCACACTTATTTTTGAATAAGCGCTCACTATTCGGGTTAACCGGGAAAGGACCATGGGGTCGTATAACCCACTCCGAATATGTGATACGTCGTTGTGAATCGCATTTGAAGATCGGTGTTGAAGACCGGTATTTGCGAGAGTGATAGGATGAACTATCGATTGACTCTGCACCGAGTAGCTACGGTATTGAGTTCTCCATATGTGATGGTGAATCCGATCAGGATTGTGAATATCCGGATTGCAAGGACTTCTTTGTAAGTGCCTTCGGTTCTGTTCGAGCCCGGAATAGACTTGTATGGATTGTATGTCTGACATTACAATTTGAGATATAAAGCCGATTTCTTTCAAATATATTTCTGTTGGTGGCGGAGAATTTATTCTTTGCTTAACACCCTTCTTTGAGACGTATGTGCTCAAAGGTTATATAGTTGAAGTTATCAGCGATATATTCCCAATTTGGTAATGTGATATGCTGAGTGATGCTGAAATGATCATTGTGTTGATTATTTGTGATAGGATCGTTTATTTGATCGTCTATCCTTGTGATCATTGTGTTGATCATTTGTTGACCCAAAGCATGGCTTTTGTATAAAGTATGTTTTTGTGGACGTGACTTCGTCGAGCCTCACACCCCGTGAATGGTCAAAACAGGAAAGAAGCAGCAAGGTTATGAGGGGTAGCACCCTTTAGGATGTGTCCATTTCCTTCTGGAAAAGGGTGGTATCATGGTATGGAGCCCAGATACTTACTCATGTTGAAAACACTTTATGATTATGTGAATTGATTACGAGCGCTCGGTTGATAAAGGTCCCAAAGGACCGGGGGATGGCATATTCGGTCAGTTGTTACTCAGTTAGGGGTAACCCGGCCTTGTGTTGGTAGAGATCCGGTTTGGTTCTCGGGGATGTCCATCCAGAGGCATTCTCATGTGGCAATGGGAAGTTCCTTGGCCTGACCATTTGTTGGAAATCCAATTCCCAATACGAAACTTGTACGGTATTAGTTGTAGAACCTGCTATTCACTTATGGTGGTCACCACTGTTTGGATAGTAGCTATAGTAGGCATACGATAATGGTCGTATGTTGGCTAAGATTTATATTCTACTTTCGAAATGAATTTTTCCTACACTATGCACTAATAATAATATCAAATATTATTTTAAATGCGTATCAAGCATCTTTGACTATCATAAGGAGAAATCTCCTCCGATTCTGCGTTTGCATTGTGTGTGTGTGCGGGAGGCCTTATGGTAGTCTCATTTTTAAAAGCATTGCGAATTGAATTTAAAAATATTCCTCTATTTTGATTTTAAAGATAAATAAACTGTTTTGAGTTCTCACACCAGTCTCATGACTGACTCGGAGTTTATTGTTTTCCTTCCTAAACTCTGGGTGCCCACCAATTTTCCACACGGGCAGTTAAGAGTTAGGTTTATCAGGATATTCTGGATATTCTGGAGTTGCTGGAGGCAAGCTGGATGGCATGGCGTATTACTAGTTTATATAGTATTTCTTTTTCCGCTGTATTGTTTGTTGTTGTATGTTGTTGTACACTCTGATGATATGATGTAATGAAATGAAATGTAATGTAATAACTGATATAGTTCTTTGTTTAAAGATTATTCATTTATTATAATATGTTGTTCCGCTGCGAATTGTGAGATTCTGTTGTTGTTCTGTTGTTTCCTTTCTGTCCCGTTCTATTTTAAAAATTCTCTGTTTTCTAAAAATCGTCTATCTTCTTTCCTCTCTATTTTCTATCTTTTCTCTCTTTTTCTTTTCTTAAATTCTTTTTAAAACCCCTAACATCTCGGTTTTCGGCCTTTGATTTCTCGGCAGTCGATAAAGTGAGTGTCGATGTTGGATTTTCGAAGAACGAAAATTTCCGGGGCGTTACACGTGAGGATACTCTACGATGCCCCTTTGGGTAGGACTAACGAAGCTGCACCTCTTGAGGCAGGTCTGTAGGTGTTCCATCAAGAGAGTATGCCTTGACTACATTTGCATTGTAGGCCTAACGAAGTAGACCTTTGTAGGCAGTCAGAAGGGCTTGGTACTCAGAGTGGGGTATTCGTATGTCCAATACTTGTAAGTAAGTTTAAGGATAGTCGCATGCGGATATCGGCCAACATCAAGACCAAGAGCGATTTTAGGAAAGACCAGAGTTAAACCAACAAACCAATGATTCTTTCACTATCAAGATATTGGATGGGGGACACCGCCAATTGGATGTTAGATTGTTTGCAGTAGGGCACTACCACTTAACTCTTTGGAGGTCTTTTGATTTAGTTGAGGGGTGGCTGTTGGGGTCATAGCCACGACGAGAAAAGAGACAGACCGACTATAATATTTGTATTGTAGATCTAACGAAGCAGTCCTTCACAGGTATAGAAAATCTCCGACTGAATTCCGAACAAGGTAGACTTTGTTGGCAGGATTAAGATAGTAGACAGAATGATCACTTTGTCCTCAATGTATGCACTGGGTGGTACATTGTGGATGTCCGAGCACTGGCTTGGGTTTTATTATTTTTGTGAAATTTTCAAACTACTGGAATTCGGGTTGTTACATTTGGCATTAGAGCCTCGGTTTTGGATTCCTAGGTACATAGTGAGTGAACATATTTGTATTTTTGAATAAAATATAAATATATTATGTACTAAGATCCAAATAGTTTCTAACCATAGATTTTAACATATGGAAAGTTTTTAGAAGTATATTTATGCATGGTTTGCTAGTTGGGTTTGGGATGACCCAAGTATGTAAAGCCCCATGTTATTACCGAATTATAGCATACAAATAAACCATGTTTTGAGAGAAGATTGGTATCCATATGTTATAGAAAGTGGAGAAGCTCCCTTGGGAGAGTGTTTTTATTTTAAAAGAAATAAGAGGTTTTAGTAAGAAGAAAATCCACTTTATGTCTAGCCCAATAAAATGAAACTTTTGAAATTAAAAAGTTGAAAAATATAATTGTTAATATATTTGAGGAAGTAAATATTGGGTTTTTGAAAAAAAAGTGGTATGAAATTTAAATTGGTTTTATATGATGTAAATTTTGTTAAAAGTGAAATTATTTTTGAAGAATTATAGAGCATGTATAGCTCGCTGGTTTCTTGTAGGTGAACAAAGATTTTAAATATAAAAACCTAAAGTGTGTTAAGTATCGAAAACATAGGTTACAAAAAGGATCACTGTTCTAACTTTTAAATCAACTAAAAATGAGACCCTTGCTTCGTTTAAAATTATAGATAATCATCCATTTTCTTTTATTGAAATAGACAACGCAAACTACGGGGAATAACATTTGTACTTTACACATCCCTTTCATTTTTGGTATATTCCTTATTATTTCAAATGGTGCACTTTTTATACATTTGTGGAATTGGATAATTTACGAAAATTACAGAGAAAGAGATACAACTAAATTGTACCCTGCTCCCAATAAATTAAAACATCTAAATTCACATCCCAAGTCAAATTTGGGCAAACTAAACTAATACCAACGTTTTACAACCCAACCGTAAATTTGAAATAAACTTTACAACTTTATCAATATTCAACTTTAACAAATTTAGGGACTAATTTCTAAATTTTCAGATTATGCTGTAGATATCGTTCATATTCCAATTACCTATCTTATAGAATATGTAGGTGATATTCTTATACGTTCGCTTCAGGCCTACAACTCATCAGATGTTATATAGGCATAGTAATTAAATAAAATTCAACGGTATAAATTTCAATGTTATAAATAAATTATATAATTTCTCACTCACCTTTCAAGCTTTCTAAATCTCCAAGTCTGAATTCATCCCTTTAACTTGACTTCTTTTCCTTTCCTTCAAAAAGAATATGATATAAATTTATACATACCATTAGAATTACAGATCTAAGAAGATATTTGAGATTAAGAGGAATGTATATTTTAATTATGAAATTTACCTTTTTCTGCAGTATCGATTCGCTTCTCCTCTTCAATTTTCTGCCTTTCTCCCATTATATATATATATATATATATAATATAATATTTTATAATTTTAATAGAAATAGCAGAGAAAGAAAATGGTAGTGCTTTGCTATTTTGATCAAAAAATATAAGAAGAGAAGTGAGGTGTTAAACATGTATTTATAGGTGCTCGAATCAATTGTATCCGTTAGATTTTTAAAATAAAAAAATCTGAGCCGTTCATCCGAGGTTTAACTCTAGCCGCTACCTTCATAACCTGTCGACCGCTCCGTACAAGTTGTTGATTGCTAGTAATCGACTGCCCAAGTAAGTGGTCGATTGGTGGGGTCCACGCTATTAATGTTTTTGATTTCCTTTTTCTCATTTAAATTATTTCCGCTTTGAATATTTCAAACACTAATAGTTTCTTCATATGAGCTCCGATTGCAAAACTCCAAATATGAAAGTTGCTCAGAAAATCCCCACAAACACAATAGTGCTAGTTTTGTGGTGAAATTCTGAAATTTTCTCAAATTCCTTTTTTTAAGTCTTATTGATTATATATTATTTACCATTAGTTTTGCGGGGTGTTACAAAGACAGCTACTACTCTTTCCAGCAAGGCACCAAAGTGTCCAAGCCGACCTAGGTTTAGAACTGCAAGACCAAGATGAAGAAGAAATCCTCCATCCCCAACTGGCCTATTAGCGTAACAACGATGGTCAATCACCATTTGAGCCATGGCCAGCAGGCACAAGCCCAAGCCAAGCCAAGATCTGCCTCGAGAGAGAGGTTCCATATGATTGTTTGAAATACTATCAATAAGTGACAGTTCGGCACTGAGAAAGCTTTCTCATTTCTTAAGATGCCAAACGAGTTTGATGAAAGGACATACACACAAAGAAGTTTGGAAAGGAAATATATAATGAAGCTAATTGCTTATTATCAATGAAGAAGTGCAGAAGATTCATAGGCTATGAATAATTTTCGTTTGGAAAGATTTTGCGAGTACGAGAAAGATGAGAAGGGGTATTTATATACCCACGCCTTAAATCGTGTGCATTGTTTCGAAAGGAAAAAAGAATCACAACCATTAAGAAGAGATTGAGATAATGCCAACTTATGCATATAGAAGATGCAACACAGCTTTGCAACATTTGGAAAAACGAACCGTCACAACCAATAACACGAAACCACATGGAAAGCACATTAAATGCTTTGTAGGGCCGTCAATTGGTAGGATTTTCATCATTTGACAGGGCTATACCCTCTCGCGGATATGGACTTGGGAGAAAAATGTTGCTCAATTTTTTCGCAAGTAATTAGTAGGTCAGTTTAAAGTAGTCTAACCTAGTCAAAACCCGTTCAACTACTTTACGACTAGCCGGCATAAGCCTACCCAAGTCCATGATGGTCTCAAACCATCCCTTATATCCAGCAAGGCACCATGATGAGGCATGATCGCCTTGTCTTTAAGCGCCTATCACATGTAAGAAAGGTTTGGGCCTGACCCATCATCATGACTATCGACTTTCCTATGTCAATCTACTTCCAGCACAATTCCAGGTCAGCATGTTAGCCCGACGTCACTCTAATTGATGGCCAGCACCTCTGTAAAGACCCGAAATTTTGAAGGCTTTATATTTAAATATCAAAATTATTTAAATAATTGAATCTTGGATTTAATGTAATAAAATTGACTTAATAAGCTTATTTAAATTCTTTTTTAATAATATGTGAAATTATCATTTTGTTGGACATCTTGGATTTTGATGAAATCAGTGTTTTTTATTCCGGAATAATGAGTTGTTATAGGCCTATGAGTTTCGTGACGATCGAATGTGATGTATGGTTGTGTGAGCTCGATTAATTAAGAGGATTAAAATATAATATATATTTTCCTATATAAGAACCTCAACACTTAAATCCTCTTCATTTTTCCGCCTCAAAATCAGCTGCCACCATTTTCTCCATTCAATTAATTAAATCCAAATTTCGGATTTGTTGAAATCATGTGAGTGTGTGCTTCAAATCTACGTAAGGTTTGTAGGGTGTGGTGACTGTTAGTGATGTTCGAGTTTTGATGGCCAACTAAGGCTGAGGCAGGGAGGTGATGAAGGAGGATTTATGTGAATTGGAGCACTTGGTTGGTTTCTCTTGGCGGCAAGCTTCTTCCAACATCAGCCAAATCGAGTCCGATCATGCCTAGCAGATCACGACTTTTCATTTGTCTCATACTGGGGTTGGGGCCATGATGTAACAGGGGATATCGTAGAGGAAATAGATGGCACGGTTGACCTCGTGGTGGTGTAAGGAGTGTTTTGGCAAAGGTCAGTGGTGCTTTGGTGTGGCAAGGCAAATCATGACCTGGGGATGGTCGAATTAGGGCAACGATCAGAATTCGGAAGAGTTGATCTAGCTCCAAGTAGTTGCATAAGGGAAATTGCATTTGAGCAGAGCGATGTGATGGCACTGTCCCTTCATCGAACGTTGGACCGGATAGGGAGATTGGGGAAAGGAGCATACACGGCTTAGGTATGTATCAGCTTGCATGTACAGGAAGTGTATTAAGAAGGGTGAAGATGGATTTGGTGGGCAAGTGAAGGGATTAGTGATTAAAGTAAATTAATTAATTAAGTTTTAATCTCAATTTCTTATGAAATCGATAACTTATGCATAGAAGGTCCAATCCAGACGTTATTTTAGCCGTTGCACTCATAGTTAGATTCTCTACGCCTTGGATTGGTTTAGGCTTGGGTGAGTGTAACGGTCCGTTATTTCACAACTTCAAAAGTAAGATATTTTATTAATTTTAAATTTAAAAAGGTTTAGAACTTAAGTAAATATGTTGTAAATAATGAATAAGGATGGAAAAATTATTTATCTTATACTTAATAGTGGAAAAATAAAGATTTTGGATTTTCATCACAAAATGGCCAAAAGTTAAGTTTTGTTAAAAATGAATAAATGCTTAAATAAATAGTTTTAAATATTTATTTGAAAGGTAAAATTATATCAAAATCACTTAATAATGATAATAGAAGTATGATAAAGTTTGGAAAATACACCTATGATCGTTTTACAAAATTTTTTAACTTTGTTACATTTTGTCAAGTGCAACGTCGTATTTCAATAAATTGATATTAGCACTAATGATATTGGGTTTTAACCAAAGTAGACTTGTTTTTATTTATTAAATGTAATAGGAAGTTCATTTTCTAAGTTTGTTTACATAAATGAAAGATTAAACGGAAACGTTAAATTTTGACTGTAAAATATATCAATAAAAACATTGTGTTTGACTAAAATAAGTTGTCGCTACATTGTTGCAACATGATATGTTGCCTAATACACATATATACATACGTACACATTTACAATGTATAAATACATATACATTTACCATATAAAACATGAATTCATTTTGATTTAAATTAAGTTTAATAAAAACATGATTCGACAATTTTAAATTTAAATAAAACTTTACAAACATCATCATATCATTTAAACATCATCATATCATTTATATCATATCTCCTTAATGGATGTTATGTGTTTACATGGAAACCATGCAAATTTATATCTTTAAATATTAGTAAGTAATAAAATAGTGACATCTCTTATTACTAAACATATACACTTCTTATAACATCATTCCTAACATTAAATGCACATCCTAATATGTTAACAAGTGTTACGCAAATCAAATCAAGAAAAAGTCTTCTTTTTAAAATACAAAATTTAAGAGAAAAAAGTAATCATTCTATAAATGCACATCACATTAATGTGCTATCATATCCTTCTGTAAATACATGTACTTAAGGATTTAATCAAGGATTTAAAAATGGAAATAAAATACAAAAGTAGAGAAGGCTAAAATGGTCATTAGCCAAGGAAGCTTCATGTATAAATAGAGGTCATAACCTTCACTTCCTCACAACAATTCACTTCCCATTTCTACCATTTTTTTCACTTCCTTAAAGCTCTTCTCCTTTATTATCTTCCTCCACCTCCAACAACCCTCCATCCAAACCCAAACCCGAACCCTACAGTTACACACACCCCCCTTCACGGTCAAGTACCCTTCCACCAACCCATACCCACCCCCCTAGCCTCACACCTGAGCCGTACCCTCCTCCTAGGCTACACACCTCCCTAGTAGAGCATACACCCCCTCTCAAAGCTCACACACACAAAAAAAGTGTGATGTCCCGGAAATTTAGGCAATAATTACTTAATAATTTCTTTAATAATTATTTTAAAATGTAAAATATTGATTTAAAAATTTATTCAAACAGGAATTCTCTTTTGAAAATTAATAATTATTTAATTAGTCAAATGATATTCTTTTCAAAATTTAAAAATATTTAAATGATAAATTTATCATTCTAAGATGATTTAAAAATATTTTATTTATAATGTATAAATGTTTATCCATTGTCAATAGAGGATTTGGTTTTAATTTTAATTTATATTAAATAAAGGATATTTTCTAATTATTATATATAAATGTATAAATTGTAAATTGATTAATTTGGTTTAAATTAATTTAAAATAGTATTGTAAACTTTTCAAAGGTTTGTTTTAAAAATCTTTCTTATATCTTTATAGTAATGTAAGTAAGTATTTATTTTATAAAAAATAAATATAGTTTAAATTTTGTTTTATAATAAAAGTTTGTTTTGTTTTGTTTTAAAATATGTTTTTCTTTGAAATAAGATTTAGATTATTCTTGTTAAAGTATAACATTTGGTTTGAAAACTCTTAAATAAAATTTAATTCAACACTTCTTTTCTTTTGAAATTTAGTTTTATAAAGAATATTATTTTAAAAATAATCAAACAAACATTAAAATAAATGTTATAAGAAGTTATAGATAAACATGTAATTATTTCAAGGCTAATGTTAATAAATCATTTGAAACTTGCTAAAAACAAATTAGAAATGGGTTAAGATAAATTCAGATACATTTATAAATTTGGAAATTGCTTTTAAGTATTGAAATATACATGTGTTAGTCATTTAACTAATAAAATGGACACTTGTAAATTTATCTATACCTAAACATAACAAGTGGCACGTTGTTTATTTTTGAAATTCATTCTTTTAAATAAGAAAATATAACAAATGTTTTTCTTTGTTCAAACCTTTTTCTCAAATGAAACCTGAAATCAGATTTGAGTAAAATCAAAACTCAAAACAAATGCATGTTAAAATTTCTACAAAGCATGTTAAAATCTGCAAATCAATTTCTGCATACAACTACAAGATAAAAACAACTTAAATCTGCAATCAATCTCTGCAAATCTGAGCAATGAAGAATGGAGTCTGCATGCATGTTCAACAAATTACATCATCAAGTTAAAGAAAATTCAATTAGCTAATGGAAACCCAGATTTCAAAAGCAACTTCAATTTCATCATGCAGTTTCAACTGGGTCCTGGAAATGGATAATCTGCACCTAAGATTTTTCTCTGCATCTTCATTTAAAAGGTGAGTAAGCTTCTCTGTTTTAAAAACAGTTTTTCTTTATAAACTAAAGCTAAACATGATCTACAGAACTCAGATCCTAATTTATAAAAAAAATCAAAATCTGTTATAGATAAAATTGCGCTGTTTTCTGTTTGAAGAAAAAAATGAAATGAGTAACATAACCAAGTAAAAACCTATGATATCTGTGCATATGAATCAGTAGAAAGAATATGATGTGATGATTGTATGATGATAACTGTTCTGTGAAAACATATATGAATGTGTTTATATGTTGCTGTTGCCTGTAGCTACATATCTTTGTAAATTAAGATTTTCTTTTACAGAAATTCTTTATCACTTGAATTGATTCCAGTTAGTAATTTTTGTGTAATAAGATATGTTTGTTTGGTATAACTTAGATTTATAAATTTTAAGTTAGTTTATTAAATCTGTAGCCTCTGTAAACTAAAATCATTCATCATTAGAATAAAACAAATATAAAACATCATAAATTATTAGAACAAGTGTATAAATTAGAATACATGTTTGAAATTAGGAATTTAAAAAAAAATTTACAGTTTTAAATAAACTGTTAGGGGAAAGGCATTTCTGTTTTAAAACAGAAATAGGAAAATTTGAAAATATCTGTAGGCTAGTGAATTTGGGGGTTAAGATGCCTACTGTAGTGGAGTTTTGATGAAAGAATGTTAGAGGAATGTGGTGATATTTGATCAGAGAGGGAGAGAAGAGGGGGATTGGGTTTTTCAGGTTTCAAAACTTAGTATTGCAGTGATGAAGTTTGGGATTCTGCACATGTTTTCTGCAGCATGGAATAGGAGTGGGGTTTGTTGAGGTTGCAGAAGGGTTGTAGATGGAGCTATAGCCGGAGTTGTAAGTGGTCTGGTGATCGGTGATTTGATTGCAAGATGATTGACAGGTTTGGTATGGTGTTGTTGTGATATTGCAGGTGGCTATGGATTTTCCAATTTTTGATCTCAAGTTGATATGGGGTTTTGGGTGGTCGTGATCGGGTAAGGAGAAGGTCAGTGACTTGTGGAGGTAGGTTGGAGGGGCTGAAGTTCGCCAAGGTGATGGTGCATGTGCACCATACATATGAAGATTCTGGTGAACTTATTTGGGTATGCAGGGTATTTTGTCTCGAAGCAACCCTCGGGTTTATGTGCTTCTGACTCGAATCAAGGGGTTGGGAAACTCGAAGCAAAATAATGTTTTCTCGGGTATATTGAATTACAGGTTTATAAACCTGAAGCTTTGCAGTTTCTAAAATTTTGAATGAAATTTAAATTTTAGTGTGGGAATTTGATTTTAGGTGGAAGTTGAAAATTGTATTCAAATAAAGTTAGATATTCAAAGTTTTTAAAAATGAAATTTTTAGATTTAAACAAGTTTTTAATTCTGTTTTAAATCAAGATTTAAAACCAGTTTCAGGTTTAAGCCTGAGAGGTTTTGCAGTTTTAAATTTTTGAATAAATTCATATTTTAAATTGAATACTTGATTCAAGTAACTTGAATCTGAATTCAAATGTAGTTTTGAGTTCAAAAGTTTTTTTTTTAAAATGAAATCTTAAATTTAAACAAGTTTTAAATTCAGTTTTGAATCAAGTTTAAAAACTGTTTCAGGTTTACTTTTAAAACCTGACTTTTAATCCAAAATAGTTTTGTAAGATTTTAAATTATGAACAGATTTAAAAGTTTAAGCAAAACTTAAATTTGTTTTTGAATTCAAGATTAAAAATTGTTCAAATCTTTCTTTAGAAACCAATTTAGGATTCAAAACAGTTTGTAAATAGAAAATAATAATGAACATATTCAGATGTTTAAAAAATAGATTTGAAAATGAAATTTGATTTCAAATAAGTTTAAAACTTGAAAGAATTTATTTCTTTTAATATTGAAATTAAAATATGAAGTGTTTAATTTAAATTTGAAAGTTGAAATAATCAATTTATTTTCCAAAGCTTAATTTATTTAAATCAAGTAAATTTGTTTTAAATCGTTCTTTATATTTAAGTAATGAATGTTCTTTAAACATTCATTTTATTTTAAGAATTTTACTTATTTTAATTTGGATCAATGTTTAAATAGTTAAACATTTTAAATATTAAATTTTTAAATGGAATTTGAATTTATTTAGAAATGTATTGTTTTAATGCATTTTGAATGTAAACGAGTCATTTGATAAATAATTGGATTATTTTGAAAAAAATATTTAAGATAATTAAGGATTTACTTAATTATTTGATTTTAAATAACGGTTTAGATTAATTTTTAATTAGAAATGATTTATTAATCTAATTTAAATTTTCTTAAGTATGTAATTAGTGGAATGTTGTTCATTAATAAGTGATGACAATTATCTAAGGATAATTAAATAATTAATTAATGTAATTAATTTTGATAATTAACTAGATAATTGATTGAATATAATTAATTGTAATTTGTTAAGTATTATTAATTGTTAAAGTAATTAAGGAATTAATTACTTATTGTAATTAATTAAGTTAATTAATTAAGTTTAATTAATTTAAGTAAATCATCTAATGATTTTAAGAGTGTAATTACTTAATGTAATTAATGGAGCAGGATTACTTAGAGAAGTAATAATGATAATTATTGGAATGTAATTAGTAATTTGGATAATTACTTTTGGAATTAATTAAGGAATTAATAAACGATTAATTATTGGATAATTAATTTATAAATAAGTAATTAAAGATGGTTAATTACTAAATTTAATATTAATCAAGGTGATTAATAATTAGATTAATTACTAAATGTAATTAATTTTAATTAAATAATTTATTTAAATATTAGAGATCATTAATTATTATAATTAATAATGTAATTAAGGATTTTTGATTAAGTAATAATTAATTAAGTGATTAATTAATTGTAATTAATTAAGGATAAATATAATTAATTATTATTAATTAATAAATGAGTAATTAAATGTTAACTATTTATGATTAAAGTTAATTAATTTATGAAATTAATTAAAGACTAATTACTTATTGTAATTAGTGAATGATTAATCGAAGTTGTTTAATCAAGTTGAATACTTAGGAAGTAATTAATTAACTGGGTTAATTAATTAATGGATGTTAAGCAGGATTTTAATGAGTAATTAATTTAATTTATTTTAAATTAATTAGAGCTTGTTGTAATTAATTTAATTTATTTTAAATTAATTATAATTGATGGTTAATAAATCATTGCTTATGGATGTTATTGATTGAATGGTTGTGATCTCAGTAATGAGATTAGTTGTATCTGTATGATATGGATGTTTGGTTTAAGTATGATGGTTTGTGATGGATTATTTGGTTGTGATGATTATCTGTTTGTGATGATACAGATTATCTATTTATGATATGAATGTGATTATCTATTGTGAGATGTAGTTTATCTACCTGCGTGAAATAGATAATAATGAAATAAGAAAATTGTTTAAAACCTTTAAGTATAACTTGGACATTAAGATGGCGTTTGGTTTCGGTGAGACCGGGATCGGGTTTCCATATTTGGAATTCGGAAAACCACATCGATTCCAATTAAACGTTAGGTCGTTAATCCAAGTGGAGCAAGTGAAGACTCGAGGTGTAAGAGCTATACGTCAGTATAACTCTGTGGGTGATTCCGTAATGAGTTTGACGAAATATTGCTTATAGATTCGAGATGGTGATTTAGAGTGCAAGGGTTATCGTTGTTAATTATGAGGGTGATTCCAATACGAGTGTAACGAGATAATGCCTTCGGTTTCGTTCAAATCCGGAACGAACTTGTATTGATTGAATGCTTTCAGAACATCGTCAGGTGGACGATGAGCATTCTAAGATTGATGTGTCCTATAAAGGTAATCGTAGCCTCAAGCCTCATCAACCGGGAATGGCTAAAACAGGGGAGGTGCAGCAAAGCTTCGTGGGTAGCCCCCACTGGAGAGCAAGATTTACTCCTGTCTAGAGGTCCCTTTATATTCGGCTGTGTGGCAGTTGGTGACGACCAATCTGCGGGGTGGTCTTGTTCGGAACTGTTCAGTAAGGAACGGGTCCGGCTTTGTGTTGCACGGGAGTTAGGGTGGCTCCTCGGTACGGTGATCTAGGCCACGTACTGTGACGGGCGGTTCTCCAGTAGCCCTGCCATTGATGGAATCCATAATCCAATAAGTGCCTGTACGGTTTTGATTGTGCCCAACTATGTTGGAACGTGAGATGTAAGCATTCCAGCTATTTCTGTATTTTATTTTGAAAACCCTAGACACTATTATAATATCATTGGATTTTCTATCAAATGTTTTGGTTTGCGTAAGGTAAAAACTTTTCCATGTTTATGTGTGGGAAGTCTTATGTAGTACCTTTTGTTTTCAAAGGATTTTCTAAAGTTAAGCAACTTTTATCCCCGTTTACTCACACCAGACCCCTGTCTGACCTGAGTGTTAATTTTCCGTTTTATTAAACTCTTGGGTACTCATATTACGTATGAGTAGTCAAAGTATTCAGGATTGCTTTGACGAGTTTCTGGAGGAGATAATGGAGCAAGAGGCTTCGGCGTGTAGATATTTTTAGTGGTTCCGCTGTGTTTGAGTTGTATCTGTTTTTCTCTGATGTACTTGGATTGTAATTGCTAGACAGATGTTTATAACTGTCTAGTTTGTGTTGTATCAGCTGTATTACTCTGATGTATATGATACTATGTAAAGTTTTATGTGATATATTATAATTTTTTCGATTCCGCTGTGAGATTCTGATGTGGTCTGTTCTTTCTTTCCTTTCTTTTCTCTTTTCTATCCCTTTCTTTCTTCTTAGCGATGCGACTTCCTGGAGTGTGGAAGTTGGGTCGTTACACTGTGGTATCAGAGCTCTAGGTTGAGCGAATACCTAGACTCTGGAGTGGTGTCCTTCTTGAGAGAGCGTATTTGTAATTTTGAATATATATATATATATATATATATATATATATATATATATTTCTTTCTACCTATTAGTTGGGTTACCTGTTAAGGTTTTCCAATATAAGTAATAAAGGTAGATAGGGTGGTGGTGTGTGTGTAACACAACTACCAAAGGTTGGAGTTCGAGTGTTTGAAGTTGGAAGTGATCTACTAGGGCAGTGTTGGGCATCTTGAGTAGTTTTGCAGTTTGGTATAAAGGATTTCTCTGATCTCTGAAGGAAATCTTTATAAGATTCGGAATTTATCTTTGGATTGTAAACTAGATTGCACTCGTGTGAGTGGATTTTCTTAAGTTTGGATCAGTTGGGAGTTCTGTCCGTATTTGAGTTTGAGACTCAGTTTGGCAGAGTGTTTTGTGTTTGGTTTGGAAGCGAGTTTTCTGAAAGATATATGTCTTTAGGAAGACTCTGTTGTGAAGAGGCTGGTGTAGCTTTGAGGTTCGATGAGTTTTTGATAAGGAAGTTTTTGGTAGCAGTAGCAGCAGTGAGTGGCCTGTTTCTTAGATGGTTCAGAAATCTCTGTGATTCTTCTGTCAGAAGTCGGGGCAGATGGTGGAGCTTGTCCATTCCTTCTAGAAGCTCAGCTGGGGGTGATGTTTGTGGTTATAGGTAGACCACTAGTTTCTTCTTTTGAAGGCTTTAGCTGTTCTGACTTTGTAGAGAGAACGATTTCTTGGAATCTGAACTGAGTGGGATCGCAAAAGTGACTTGCGACGGTTCGGAAGTTCTCTAAGTGATATTTGTTTGGATTGAAGCATCTCTAGAGGGTGTTTGAGTTATCGAAGTGGTATTTTCTAGATATCTTCGAAGGAGTTAAGATTTGCATCCATCAAGAGTTTGAGTTCTGTTTCAACCTAGTTCTTAGAGTTTTACCGATGGATCAGATTAGTAGGGAGATTCTTTGAGAATGTGATCTGTTTAAGATGGTAGGATTTATTGAATCCAGTTTCTGGTTGAATTTTTGTTGTGTGTTATGACCGAATCGGATAGGTCACTGAGATTTTATGGACATTGATGAACAATATTCCGGGATAAGTTGATCAAGTTTGTACTTGTGTTCATCAACAGCATTCTCGAATCAGAGTTGCGCAGTGGAAGCATGGTGGCAGCTATTCCAGAATAGAAGCAACATCGATTCATTAGGAATTTGAATTTTGTCTTGGATCTTAGGATTTCTACAGGAAATTCATTTTGGATCTGGAGACTTGATTTTTTTGTATCTGTTTGTTTTCCAGAAAGAGTAGTTTGCCTGGAGTCTTCTGATGTTTGTGTAATAGAGTTTGTGTGGTAAATTTGATTGATCTAGAAGGTTGAAGGCAGCCCAGGATCGATATGAGGGATTTGTGGATAAGAGTATTAGATCTTTCTGTTTTCTCTTGAGGATTAAGTGTTTGATCTACGGAATTGAATTTCCAGTTCATATGGCTGGAATTTGTTTTGTTTTCACGTATCTCTTAGGGAGTACGTGTATGGTCTATCTTTGGTTTTAGAATCAGTAATTCTGAGATTTGGAATTGATCAGGACTTGTCTGTGGTCCTGTATTCTGTTTAGATTTGTAGATCTAGATATATAGGAGCTCTAGATCTGAGTGGTGTAGCTAGTTTAGATTCTGTAGGGCGAGTGTCCAGGTATTTGTACCTGGGAAACTCAAGGAATTTTTATCCAGAATTTTGTCTGGATAATTAGAATTGTTTGTTTGGATAGGTTGCTATGGTTGCTAGTATTTGGTTGATAATATATGATTGCTCTTTTTAAATTTAAAATCTGTATAGGATTATTAAATTACCTTTGCTTTTAAATTTCGGGGACGAAATTCTTTTAAGGGGGGAGGAATGTGATGTCCCGGAAATTTAGGCAATAATCATTTAATAATTTCTTTAATATTTATTTTAAAATGTGAAATATTGATTTAATAATTTAATTCAAACAGGAATTCTCTTTTGAAAATTAATAATTATTTAATTTGTCAAATGATATTCTTTTCAAAATTTAAAAATATTTAAATGATAAATTTATCTTTCTAAGCTGATTTAAAAATATTTTATTTACAATGTATAAATGTTTATACATTGTAAATAGAGGATTTGGTTTTAATTTTAATTTATATTGAATAAAGGATATTTTCTAATTATTATATATAAATGTATAAATTGTAAATTGATTAATTTGATTTAAATTAATTTAAAATAGTATTGTAAACTTTTCAAAGGTTTGTTTTAAAAATCTTTCTTATATCTTTATAGTAATGTAAGTAAGTATTTATTTTATAAAAAATAAATATAGTTTAAATTTTGTTTTATAATAAAATTTTGTTTTGTTTTATTTTAAAATATGTTTTTCTTTGAAATAAGATTTAATTTATTCTTGTTAAAGTATAACATTTGGTTTGAAAACTCTTAAATAAAATTTAATTCAACACTTCTTTTCTTTTGAAATTTAGTTTTATAAAGAATATTATTTTAAAAATAATCAAACAAACATTAAAATAAATGTTATACGAAGTTATAGATAAACATGTAATTATTTCAAGGCTAATGTTAATAAATCATTTGAAACTTGCTAAAAACAAATTAGAAATGGGTTAAGATAAATTCAAGTACATTTATAAATTTAGAAATTGCTTTTAAATATTGAAATATACATCTGTTAGTCATTTAACTAATAAAATGGACACTTGTAAATTTAGCTATACCTAAACATAACAAGTGGCATGTTGTTTATTTTCGAAATTCATTCTTTTAAATAAGAAAATATAACAAATGTTTTTCTTTGTTCAAACCTTTTTCTCAAATGAAACCTGAAATCAGATTTGAGTAAAATCTAAACTCAAAACAAATGCATGTTAAAATTTCTACAAAGCATGTTAAAATCTGCAAATCAATTTCTGCATACAACTACAAGATAAAAACAACTTTAAATCTACAATCAATCTCTGCAAATCTGAGCAATGAAGAATGGAGTCTGCATGCATGTTCAACAAATTACATCATCAAGTTAAAGCAAATTCAATTAGCTAATGGAAACCCAGATTTCAAAAGCAACTTCAATTTCATCATGCAGTTTCAACTGGGTCCTGGCAATGGATAATCTGCACCTAAGATTTTTATCTGCATCTTCATTTAAAAGGTGAGTAAGCTTCTCTGTTTTAAAAACAGTTTTTCTTTATAAACTAAAGCTAAACATGATCTATAGAACTCAGATCCTAATTTATAAAAAAATCAAAATCTGTTATAGATAAAATTGCTCTGTTTTCTGTTTTAAGAAAAAAATGAAATGAGTAACATAACCAAGTAAAAACCTATGATATTTGTGCATATGAATCGGTAGAAAGAATATGATGTGATGATTGTATGATGATAACTGTTCTGTGAAAACATATATGAATGTGTTTATATGTTGCTGTTGCCTGTAGCTACATATCTTTGTAAATTAAGATTTTCTTTTCCAGAAATTCTTTATCACTTGAATTGATTCCAGTTAGTAATTTTTGTGTAATAAGATATGTTTATTTGGTATAACTTAGATTTATAAATTTTAAATTAGTTTAATAAATCTGTAGCCTCTATAAACTAAAATCAGTCATCATTAGAATAAAACAAATATCAAACATCATAAATTATTAGAACAAGTGTATAAATTAGAATATATGTTTGAAATTAGGAATTTAAAAAAAAACTAATATTGCAGTTTTAAATAAACTGTTAGGGGAAAGGCATTTCTGTTTTAAGACAGAAATAGGAAAATTTGAAAATATCTGTAGACTAGTGAATTTGGGGGTTAAGATGCCTACTGTAGTGGAGTTTTGATGTAAGAATGTTAGAGTAATGTGGTGATATTTGATCAGAGAGAGAGAGAGAAGAGGGGGATTGGGTTTTTCAGGTTTCAAAACTTAGTATTGCAGTGATGATGTTTGGGATTCTGCACATGTTTTCTGCTTCATCTAATAGGAGTGGGGTTTGTTGAGGTTGCAGAAGGGTTGTAGATGGAGCTATAGCCGGAGTTGTAAGTGTTCTGGTGATCGGTGATTTGATTGCAAGATGATTGACAGGTTTGGTATGGTGTTGTTGTGTTATTGCAGGTGGCTGTGGATTTTCCAATTTTTGATCTCAAGTTGATATGGGGGTTTTGGGTGGTCGTGATCGGGTAAGGAGAAGGTCAGTGACTTGTGGAGGTAGGTTGGAGGGGCTGAAGTTCGCCAAGGTGATGGTGCATGTGCACCGTACATATGAAGATTCTGGTGAACTTATTTGGGTATGCAGGGTATTTTGTCTCGAAGCAACCCTCGGGTTTATGTGCTTCTGACTCGAAGCAAGGGGTTGGGAAACTCGAAGCAAAATAATGTTTTCTCGGGTATATTGAATTACAGGTTTATAAACCTGAAGCTTTGCAGTTTCTAAAATTTTGAATGAAATTTAAATTTTAGTGTGGGAATTTGATTTTAGGTGGAAGTTGAAAACTGAATTCAAATAAAGTTAGAAATTCAAAGTTTTTAAAAATGAAATTTTTAGATTTAAATAAGTTTTTAATTCTATTTTAAATCAAGATTTAAAAACAGTTTTAGGTTTAAGCCTGAGAGGTTTTGCAGTTTTAAATTTTTGAATAAATTCATATTTTAAATTGAAAACTTGATTCAAGTAACTTGAATCTGAATTCAAATGTTGTTTTGAGTTCAAAAGTTTTTTTAAAAAAAAAAATGAAATCTTAAATTTAAACAAGTTTTAAATTCAGTTTTGAATCAAGTTTAAAAACTGTTTCAGGTTTACTTTTAAAACCTGACTTTTAATCCAAAACAGTTTAGTGAGATTTTAAATTATGAACAGATTTAAAAGTTTAAGCAAAACTTAAATTTGTTTTTGAATTCAAGCTTAAAAATTGTTCAAAGGTTTCTTTAGAAACCAGTGTAGGATTCAAAACAGTTTGTAAATAGAAAATAATAAAGAACATATTCAGATGTTTAAAAAATAGATTTGAAAATGAAATTTGATTTCAAATAAGTTTAAAACTTGAAAGAATTTATTTCTTTTAATATTGAAATTAAAATATGAAGTGTTTAATTTAAATTTAAAAGTTGAAATAATCAATTTATTTTTCAATGCTTAATTTATTTAAATGAAGTAAATTTGTTTTAAATCTTTCTTTATATTTAAGTAATGAATGTTCTTTAAACATTCATTTTATTTTAAGAATTTTACTTATTTTAATTTGGATCAATGTTTAAATAGTTAAACATTTTAAATATTAAATTTTTAAATGGAATTTGAATTTATTTAGAAAAGTATTGTTTTAATACATTTTGAATGTAAATGAGTCATTTGATAAATAATTGGATTATTTTGAAAAAAAATATTTAAGATAATTAAGGATTTACTTAATTATTTGATTTTAAATAACGGTTTAGATTAATTTTTAATTAGAAATGATTTATTAATCTAATTTAAATTTTCTTAAGTATGTAATTAGTGGATGTTGTTCATTAATAAGTGATGACAATTATCTAAGGATAATTAAATAATTAATTAATGTAATTAATTTTGATAATTAACTAGATTAATTAATTGAATATAATTAATTGTAATTTGTTAGTATTATTAATTGTTAAAGTAATTAAGGAATTAATTACTTATTGCAATTAATTAAGTTAATTAATTTAGTTTAATTAATTTAAGTAAATCATCTAATGATTTTAAGAGTGTAATTAATTAATGTAATTAATGGAGCAGGATTACTTAGAGAAGTAATAATGATAATTATTGGAATGTAATTAGTAATTTGGATAATTACTTTTGGAATTAATTAAGGAATTAATAAATGATTAATTATTGGATAATTAATTTATAAATAAGTAATTAAAGATGGTTAATTACTAAATTTAATATTAATCAAGGTGATTAATAATTAGATTAATTACTAAATGTAATTAATTTTAATTAAATAATTTATTTAAATATTAGAGATCACTAATTATTATAATTAATAATGTAATTACGGATTTTTGATTAAGTAATAATTAATTAAGTGATTAATTAATTGTAATTAATTAAGGATAAATATAATTAATTATAATTAATTAATAAATGAGTAATTAAATGTTAATTACTTATGAGTAAAGTTAATTAATTTATGAAATTAATTAAAGACTAATTACTTATTGTAATTAGTGAATGATTAATCAAAGTTGTTTAATCAAGTTGAATACTTAGGAAGTAATTAATTAACTGGGTTAATTAATTAACGGATGTTAAGCAGGATTTTAATGAGTAATTAATTTAATTTATTTTAAATTAATTAGAGATGGTTGTAATTAATTTAATTCATTTTAAATTAATTATAATTGATGGTTAATAAATCATTGCTTATGGATGTTATTGATTGAATGGTTGTGATCTCAGTAATGAGATTAGTTGTATCTGTATGATATGGATGTTTGGTTTAAGTATGATGGTTTATGATGGATTATTTGGTTGTGATGATTATCTGTTTGTGATGATACAGATTATCTGTTTATAATATGAATGTGATTATCTATTGTGAGATGTAGTTTATCTATCTGCGTGAAATAGATAATAATGAAATAAGAAAATTGTTTAAAACCTTTAAGTATAACTTGGACATTAAGATGGCGTTTGGTTTCGGTGAGACCGGGATCGGGTTTCCATATTTGGAATTCCGAAAACCACATAGATTCCAATTAAACGTTAGGTCGTTAATCCAAGTGGAGCAAGTGAAGACTCGAGGTGTAAGAGCTATACGTCAGTATAACTCTGTGGGTGATTCCGTAATGAGTTTGACGGAATAGTGCTTATAGATTCGAGATGGTGATTTAGAGTGCAAGGGTTATCGTCGTTAACTATGAGGGTGATTCCAATACGAGTGTAACGAGATAATGCCTTCGGTTTCGTTCGAACCCGGAACGAACTTGTATGGATTGAATGCTTTCAGAACATCGTCAGGTGGACGATGAGCATTCTAAGATTGATGTGTCCTGTAAAGGTAATCGTAGCCTCAAGCCTCATCAACCGCGAATGGCTAAAACAGGGGATGTGCAGCAAAGCTTCGTGGGTAGCCCCCACTGGAGAGCAAGATTTACTCCTGTCTAGAGGTCCCTTTATATTCGGCTGTGTGGCAGTTGGTGACGACCAATCTGCGGGGTGGTCTTGTTCGGAACTATTCAGTAAGGAACGGGTCCGGCTTTGTGTTGCACGGGAGTTAGGGTGGCTCCTCGGTATGGTGATCTAGGCTACGTACTGTGATGGGCGGTACACCAGTAGCCCTGCCATTGATGGAATCCATAATCCAATAAGTGCATGTACGGTTTTGATTGTTCCCAACTGTGTTGGAACGTGAGATGTAAGCATTCCAGCTATTTCTGTATTTTGTTTTGAAAACCCTAGACACCATTATAATATCACTGAATTTTCTATCAAATGTTTTGGTTAGCGTAAGGTAAAAACTTTTCCATGTTTATGTGTGGGAAGTCTTACGGATACCTTTTTTTTTCAAAGGATTTTCTAAAGTTAAGCAACTTTTATCCCCGTTTACTCACACCAGACCCCTGTCTGACCTGAGTGCTTATTTTCTGTTTTATTAAACTCTTGGGTACTCATATTACGTATGAGTAGTCAAGTGATTCAGGATTGCTTTGATGAGTTTCTGGAGGAGATAATGGAGCAGGAGGCTTCAGCGTGTAGATATTTTTAGTGGTTCCGCTGTGTCTGAGTTGTATCTGTTTTTCTCTGATGTACTTGGATTGTAATTGCTAGACAGATGTTTATAACTGTCTAGTTTGTGTTGCATCAGCTGTATTACTATGATGTATATGATACTATGTAAAGTTTTATGTGATATATTATAATTTATTTGATTCCGCTGTGAGATTCTGATGTGGTCTGTTCTTTCTTTCCTTTCTTTTCTCTTTTCTATCCCTTTCTTTCTTCTTAGCGATGCGACTTCCTGGAGTGTGGAAGTTGGGTCGTTACAAAAAGAAGGAAAATAAACAAAGGCAATAGTTCGTGACATTTGCAGAGGAGCACGCTAGTTCATAGAAAAGTTTGATGGAGTGGAAATGAAGGCGAGAACTGCTTTTTAAATCATGTTTTGTTATGTTAAATAATCATGATTATCCTGTTTATACGTTATGTTAATTGCCACCATTGATAATGTGGACATTTGGCTGAAATGAATGTTTGAACACGTTGGTTGGATAGTTGAGTTGTGATAATATACTTAATAAAATGTTAATCACTATGCTATGGAAATGGATGTTATGTTATTGATGAATATTGAAAGTGATTATGCTCATTTGTGATTAAGTAATCCCCTTTGTTATAAGTGACCAATTTTATAAATATGGTATACGTTGGAATTATTAGCCCATATTTGAATAGTGAAATTGAAATCAAAAATTGAAATTGAAATTGGTTTTGAATTGAAATTGGTTTTGAAATTTAAATCGAAATTAAAGTCGAAATCGAAATTAGATTTGAAATTGGGTTTGAAATTGATTTTAATTTAAGATTAGAATGGATTTTAATTTAAGATTCAAAAGCAGCCGCATAATATATTCACCAAAATAAATAATATTTATACGACCTTAGTTAATGACAGAAATTCGTCTAGAATGAGTTTTGGCTAATTTACTTCAACTTCTCCCCAAATAGCATATAATGCTTTATAGTTGTTTGGATAGACAAGCTCATACGAGCCAGTATGAGGTAGAATTGTGTGCATTAAAGCTCTATGCATTATTCTGGCAGTAGGTCGTAATGCAATAGACTTAAGCTCGGTCATGTCATCTTCTAGGAATCGATGACTTACTTCATCTCTCTCGCCTACGACAGCATTTAATTCTTGTAACTCAATACCTCTTGTCGAAGTATGAAGAATATGACCGATTCTACCTAAAGAGAGAAATACTTGTTGCCCACATACCAAACTCCAAATGCAATTGTCATGATTGCGTGATTTTGATGGCCTAAATTCAAGTTCGCATAGAAAAGTTTGACCAAGGTATAATTTATCTTGATATTGTTTTGATTATGATCTAGAAGTGATTCTAGATGGCTTCTTCTTGCTAATTCTTGAATCCTATACGACGTAAAATCAGGAAAGACAACAAATGAACCTTCAAAAAATCGAGCTTCTTTCATCTTATTCCATCGTTGAACTGCAGTTGCATCGTATAGCCATTGAGCGATTTGTGAATCAATTGGCTCGAAGGAAGAAGAAGCATGCCTAGATCTCTTTGTTTGACGAGGGGCCATTTAAATTTATCAAAGATTTGAATTAATTTGGGAACTAGGGTTTTGGAATTTTGTAAAATGGAGGTAAAAGTAAAAAGTTAAAGAGGAAGTAGAGGGTTTTAGAGTTAAGAAATAGGTAAAAAAAAGTGTAAAGGTACGTTTCAGATGTGAATTCAATCGACTAAACGATTGTGGTCAGTCGACTGAACCACTATCCCGAGAGTTCTATTCCAGAATTAGTCGACTGGTCTAGTCGACTGAATAAACAAATATGCTCTCTGTTTTGTCATTCAGTCGACTGGTTGCATTCGATCAGTCGATTGAATAGTGTATGAGAACATACAGTATGCAGTTTCAGTCGACTGATCGAATTTTTTCAGTAGACTGAATGAGTCTTTCAACATATTTAGTCATATCTGAAACACAAACAAGTAACATATTATATATATAAACAAAATGTATACAATATAAGATTAAAGAACAACTGTAAAAAATAGACAAAAAATGAAATTATTTAGAAGAGGAAGTTGATGGAGACTTGGAGTTTTTTGGTTCATCCTCTGTCTTCTCTACATATGGTTGTAGTGGTGACCAACGGTTTCCACGTTCCCATGAGTTTGGAGAGACAGGCGGAGGTTGAGGTGACCTATCCCATGGATCCGAGTGGACAATAGTGTAGGTTGATGAGCCGAAGAGGAAGATGAACCGCATAACTTCCATCCAATCTGCTCAAGAAAATTCAGACGTCTAGAATTCATTTTCTGTTCATAATACATTTCGTGCTGAAGCGCTATCGATTCCCTCTGGTAATGATGAAGATCATCAATTTTTTGTTTTGTTTGAGGAGAACCAAAAAAGGAACCGTCTAGCTTTCTTTTTCTCGGGTGTATAACCCATTTGATAATTTGATGGTCTTGCAGGTTCATGGGTAGGAGTAGGTGTAGGTAGATTTGACGATGCAGATGATGGAGTTTCAAAGTTAATAGATGAGTAGGATGATCCATTTGATGAATTATGTGATGAAGACATTTTGATTTTGAAAGAAAGTTTTTAGAAGTTTATGTAGTGGAGAAAGAAAAAATGTGTTTGAGATATAAATTTCTTTTGATGGAGAAAGGAGAGCTGAGAACTGAATTATATAGGAGGCAATGCAGTTAAAAAATGATGGTTGAACGTGCAGACTGAAAAAGTGAGGAAGAGAATGAACCAAAAAGTTTGTGGTGAAATTTATCTTTAAAAAATAGAAAATATAAAGAAACAGGATGTATAAGGTGTAGATGTGAAATATTAAATGGCCAGGTGGTAAAGGCATAGACTTATCAAACCCGAGGTGCAGAGTTCGAGTATCAAATTTTTATTTATTTTATTTTAAATTAATTAGTAATTTTTATAATTCTGTTAAAGAAATTATACCTAGTTCTCTTCTTAATCTTATAAAACAATTTTCATTGAGGCGTTTAGTGGAAATGTCAGCTAATTGATTTTCAGAATTTACAAATTCTAAATTTATTATATTCTTTTCAATATTATCACGAAGAAAATGATGACGAATGTCAATATGTTTAGTTCGTGAGTAATTGACAGGATTTTTAGATAAATTTATTGTACTAGTGTTATCACGATATATTATAGACTTATTTAATTTTATATCAAAATCTTGTAATGTTTGTTGCATGTAGATTACTTGAGCACATGCTAAAGCTGCAGATATATACTCTACTTCACATGTCGATAGTGAAACACAATCTTGTTTCTTACTAAACTAAAATGCTAAGGATCGTCCAACGAAATGACAAGTTCCACTTGTACTTTTTCTATCTGTCCGACTTCCTCCAGAATCAGCATCACTATATGATACTAATTCAAAAGGACATTCTTTTGGATAAAATAATCCTAAATCTTTGGTTTTATTAAGATAACGAAGTATACGTTTAACTGCTCGCATATGTGATTCTTTAGGGTTTGCTTGAAATCGAGCACATAAACAAACACTCATCATAATGTCAGGTCGACTAGCAGTTAAGTAAAGTAGTGACCCAATCATACTACGATATAGTTTTTGGTCAACATTCTTGCCATTTTCATCCTTTTCAAGATGTATAGTTGTAATCATAGGAGTTGGTTTGGCAGATGTGTTTTCCATACCGAATCGTTTAGTTAGATTATTACAATACTTTTCTTGATTAAGAAAAATGCCATTTTGCATTTGTTTGATTTGTAATCCGAGAAAATATGATAGTTCTCTCATATGTGACATTTTAAAGTCATTTGTCATGATAGTCGAAAATTCCTCACATAATTTTTCATTTGTTGAACCGAAAATAATATCGTCAACATATATTCGAATAATTAAAATATCTTGTTTAGTTTTCTTAATAAATAATGTTTGATCAACTTTCCCAATCTCAAAACCACATTCCAATAAATAGCTTTTAAGTCGGTCATACCAAGCACGAGGTGCTTGCTTTAAACCATATAAAGCTTTCTTAAGTTTATAAACGTGATCTGGAAATTTCTCATGAGTAAACAGAGGAGGTTGTTCAACATAAACATTTTCTTTTATAAAACCATTTAAAATAGCACTTTTAACATCTATTTGATATAATTTAAAGTTATGAAAACATGCAAAAGCCAGTAGAATACGTATAGCTTCTAGTCTTGCAACTGGAGCAAACGTTTCTTCATAGTCTATTCCCTCTTCTTGATTATAACCTTGTGCTACTAATCTAGCTTTATTTCTAGTAATGTTACCTTGTTCACCAGCTTTTTTTTGAAAACCCATTTTGTACCGATGACTGATTGATCACTTGGTTTAGGAACTAATTCCCAAACTTCGTTTCTTTCAAATTGATTTAGCTCTTCTTGCATAGCTATAATCCAATAATCATCGGTTGAGGCTTCCTTAATATTTTTAGGTTCTATATTAGAGAGAAAAGCTATATGGCCCATTTGATTTAATTGATGTCTTGTTCTTACATTTGAATTTACTTCTTCAATTATATTTTGAATAGGGTGATCGCTAAGAATTCTTGGAGAAGATCTTACAATATTATCATTATTAATAGTATTTACATTTTCTAAAGAAACATCGGAATTATTATTTTGAAGAATAATATCATCATCTTCTGAATTATTTCTCAGTATTATATTTGTATTATTTTCCAGATTTGTAAATTTAGAAGAAGTTTTTACATTTTAATCGAATGAAACATGAAGTGTTTCTTCGATTATTTTAGTTCTTGTATTAAAAACTCGATAAGCCTTGCTACTTTTCGAATATCCTATGAATATACCTTCATCGGATTTTGGATCAAATTTTCCAAGCTGATCTTTAGTGTTAAGTATGAAACATTTTGAACCAAAAACTTTAAAATATGAACTATTTGGTTTTCTACTATTTAAAAGTTCATAAGGAGTATGTTTTGTTAATGGTCGAATAGAAACATGATTCAAAACATAGCAAGCAGTTGCAACAGCTTCTGCCTAGAAATGCTTAGGTAAAGTGCTTCCATTTAATAAAGTTTGTGTACATTCTTGTAATGTTCTTTTTTTCCTTTCTACAACTCCATTTTGTTGTGGTGTTCCAGCAAAGGAGAAATTATGATTAATTCCTTTCTTGTTACAAAAATGTTTGAAAGCTTCATTTTCAAATTCACCTCCATGATCACTTCTAATGTTTTTAACATTAAAATTCTTTGTATTTTGAATTCTTTTAAACAAAATTAAAATTTTCAAAAGTATCACTTTTATGTTTCATAAAAATGGTCCATGTATATCTTGAAAAATCATCTATTAAAACAAACACATATCTATTGTGATTAATAGATTGAACTTGAGCAGGTCCGAAAAGGTCCATATGTAATAATTCAAGTGGTTGTGTTGTAGATATGATTTTATTAGATTTAAAAGAAGATTTTGTTAATTTTCCTAACTGACATGCATCATAGATACTATCAATTTTGAATCTCATATCAGGTAGTCCTTTAACAAGTTTATTTTTAGCTAATTTACTAATAGTATTGACGTTTATGTGACAAAATCTTTTGTGCCATAGCCAAAAATCATTTTCTGTAGCTACTACACACATATTTGTGTTGTAATTTATATTCATATTTAAAATATAGATATTTTTATCTCTTATACCTTCAAAAATTTAATTTTAATTTTTATCAGAAATATTACATTTATTTTCTGAAAAAGATATATTAAAACCTTTATCACATAACTGACTTATACTCAATAAATTATGTTTTAAGTTTTTAACTAATAAAACATCAGTAATGAGAGGTGAGTTAGTGATACCATTATTGCTCACATCGCCTTTGCCGATGACATAACCTTTCGAATTATCTCCAAAAGTGACTGATCCTCCATTTGAGTAGACTATGTTTGTTAACATGTCTTTATCACCAGTCATGTGTTTCGAGCAACCACGGTCTAGAATCCATTTTCTTCTCTTTTTAAGTGGTACCTGAAAAAAATAAAGATTAAGATGATGCCCACTTTTCTTTTTAGGGTACTAAGAGTTAGGTCTTAGGAAACCAAACCCAAGAAGGTTCAGAATTCCCTTTAAAAATATAATTCTTATTTTTATGAACAGTTTCCATTAATGTTTTGATATGTTTATTCCCGATCAAGTTATTATTTGTTTTAGGAATCCATATTTTAATAGTTTTAACTTTTTTAGAAATTGTTTTCTTTAAATCTTGCTTAATTTTGTTTTTAAACTTTTCAAATTTCTTTGGTTTTTCAATTTTCTTATATCCTAAGCCCATTTTATTTGAAGTTGACTGAGAATTTTCTATTATTTTAGAAAGATTTTCTCGTTCTTTATTAAAATTGAAAATATTTTTATTAATATCTTCTAGCTTAGTTTTAAGACTAGAGTTTTCTAATTCTAAAACTTTAGTGCTAGATTCTAAATCATTTACTTCAACTGATAAAAATATCATTTTTATTCTTTTGAATTTCTAATCTTGAGTTATCATAGAAAGTTGAGAGGCTAAATTAGAATTAGATTCTTGAGATTTTTCAAGTTCTTCTTCGAGAATTTTCTTTTCATCTCTAAGCATACTAATTTCTAATTCAGATCTATTTAGTTTTCCTTGTAACTCCTTATTATGTTTCTTAGTCTGTTTTACAAAATCTACTAGTTCGGAATTAGGTTCAACTAAATCTTTAAAACTTAGTTCACTTAGATCATCATTTGTAGCCATGAAGCATACATTTGCTTACTCTGTGTCACTATCACTATCGCTTTCTGATGATGAAGAATCTGAATCATTCCATGTTACAGAAAATGCTTTCTTCTTGAAATTGTTCTTCTTGAATTTGATTTTCTATTTTTCTGGACAATCTTTCTTCATATGACCCTTCTTATGACATTCATAACATTCCATGACAAATGATGATGGTTTATTGCTATTATTGTTGCTGGAATTATTTTTGTAACTCTTGCCCTTGTTATTCTTTTTGAATTTCAAAAACTTTTTGAAATTCTTAGCAATAAATGCCATATCCTCTTCATCTGAGTCAGAGTCATCTTGTTCTGGTTGAAATGCTAGATTCTTCTTATCTTGTGCTTGAACTTTCTTTGCCTGCAAATTTACTTCATATGACATTAGATTTCCTATTAACTCTTCTGGTTTCATAGTTGAAAGATCGTTTGCTTCTTCAATAGTTAGGACCTTTCTTTCCCATTCATCCGTTAAAGAGTTTAGGATTTTTGATACTATATCAAAATCAGAGAATTTTTCTGCTAGTGCCAATAGTGAATGATATATATCTTGAAATCTAGAATACATGTCATTTATATTTTCATTTGATTTCATTTTGAAATTTTGAAACTGATTTTTCAACATTGAAATTTTGCTTTGTTTTACTTTATTAGTTCCTTCATGAGTTACTTTTAGAGTTCTCCATATCTCATAAGCATTTGTGCACATACTAACTCTATTATACTCATTTCTATCTAATGCACAAAATAGCATATTCATTGCTTTTGCATTTGTAGTAGCATCAGTTTTCTGTGCAGCAGTCCAAGTTGAAAAATCTTCTGTTGGAGTAGTATATTCATTTTGAGTAATGTTCCAAGTTTCAAAACCATTAGATTGCATATAAATTATCATTTTGTTGACCAGTAATTATAATTCATGCCATTGAATAGTGGGGGTCGTATAGTAGATTGATCTTCAATAAAACTAGTGTTAGTGACAGTGCTTGTGATATTGTTATTTTCCATATTAACTAATAACAAATTATCAAATAACTGTGTTATGGTTAAAGGATGACCTTGCTTTGATACCAAATGAAAGTGGCTACTGTGTGGCTAGCTATCACTTATAATCGTGTAATGTGGAATATTATTAAATCTAAATGCGGAAATAGATGATAATAGCAAAGTAAATAAAATGAGCACACCATGAATTTTTATACTGGTTTGAACTTCCCATTCTACGTCCAGTCCTAGACTTTCCTCTGGAATTTCTCACAATAACCCTCTCTTAACCTGGAGGAATAGGTATATAACACCTGAACAACCGAACATGATTTTTCCGCCGCTAACAACCGAAAGAGGACTTTTCCCGCCTGAACAACCTAACAGGACTTCAACAGTTTCAATAGAATTGCTTTGACACTATGTTTTATTAATAATACTAATTTGTCTTTGATAGTACAATCTTCCTATAATCTTTCCTCAAGTATATATGTGTGTATAAAGATTTAGAAAGGAAAATATTGTTTTGAATCAAAGAATAAGTTAATTGATTCAGAGATTCAAGCAATATATGAAAGTTGTGATCGCTTTTTAGAATACAGAGATAGTAGAAAGTAAGATCAGAAAGTAAGCAGAATTTTTGTTTTTGATTTGTGAAGTGGATTTTGTGTGTTTATATAATAGTTAAAGAGGTGCAACCGTTCGTAAAGAGTTCTGATCAACAGAAGCAGCCATACCTCTTCATATTAGAACGTGACTCTTGGCAAAAGAAAGTGTCCATTCATAAAATTAGCTATTGGAAGAAGTCAGTCGACTGACCCAAAACGATCGATAAACTGAATATTCAAAGTTGTTTAAAAACAGAGCGTTTCTGTGCACCTGTACAAGTTCAGTCGACTGGCCATATACGGTCATTCGACTGACCTGACAGTCAACGCACAATCTTCACATATTTTAAAAAGTTTAAAGTTTTAAAACAACTTAACTACTTGAGGATAGATTTTAACATTTCTAAGACTAAAAAACTTCAATAAATCAACATACTATACGCAGTTTTGTAGCCTTGTCTCATTTTGTAGTTTGAACAGCATAATTCCTTTTCTTTTTGTCGCTTATCCATATAGTATAATTCATTTCTTTGTCCTGAATCAAAAATATGTGATTCAACATATACAACTTTTCTTTTTAAACCCAATTATCTTTTACTTATTTTTCAACTATTTTGAAAACTGATTTCCATTTTACAACAATTTTTCATCTATTTTACAAACTAATTACTATTTTATAACTATTTTGCAACTATTTAACTATTTTATAATTACTTAAATATTCTTCATCTATTTTACAACTACTTATCTCTTTTATACTTTTCAAGCTATTTTCTAAATTCAAGTTGGTCAGAGTGCAAACTGTTTATAATTGAAGTGATAACCCAAATGGAAATTGAAGCAATTGTGAATAGGTGAATAGAATCAAAATGAAGATAAATACGTAGGATGTACATATATTATTCTATTCGCATAACGAATTGATCCAGATTCGAGCATAGAATTTCGAGATAGTATATCGATCCGAGTTAGAATTTTTCACTCAATTTTCGATGGCGAACCCTGGATATGGATTTTCGATTGGTTTTGAAAATTCTCTATCATAGTTATGGCTATGCAAGGAGAATGACGGTTTCTGATCAAGAAAATCAGATCTGAGTATGCACTAGGAAGTCGGGTGGACAATACTAGTTCGGAAGTGAAATTGTTTGATCGAGTGAGCATTCAGATTTGACGTTGCGTACGGATGATATATGTATATCGTACGTGCTAGAATGAAATTGATAATGGAAATTTTGAAAGGAAAAGCAAAAATGATTTTGAAATGGAAAGTATATTTTGAAAAATATATTATGAATAAAAGTGAAAGTTTGGATATCACTATAATTGAAATTCATTTTATAAGAAGGTAGGAATGTGGCACGTAAATTTATAAAAGAAATCAAACTTGAATATTTTATTTGGCATAATAAAAGTTATATATATATGGTAACTACCCTTATGAATTTTTAACTAGAAGATGTGGTCTTTGAAATTATTTGAAGTATAAAAGGAATTTATATAAGTATGAAGTGACCCAAAGAATTTTCAAGATTTTATATACCAATTTGTACAAATGAATTTATGAGAATGATTTTGGGAAAAGGGTTTTGGAACCTATGGATTTTGGAAGGCTTTTGATTTTTGAAAAAGAAAATCAATTTTGGGAATCTGGAAAGCCAAGTTTGGAACTATCGATTTGAGATGTCGATTTTGTGTAAAGGACATTTTTATGTGAATCATAAAGAGTATACTATATGTGTATAGCATAAAATGTTTTGAGATTGGCTTTGGGAAAAAAAGTGCTCCCATGAAGTGAACTTCTTAGGAGATCCATGGGGTGGTTGTACCTTGAGCCCTAAGGGGGGTTATAAATTGGATCTTGGGAGGAAGTCCGGACAAAATGAAGTTCCTGAGGATTTTGTGTGGGTAGCAAAAGTCGAGGGCGCTGATGCCTACAGAGATATTTGGGTTATGCTGTGACGACAGTGAAACTCGATGTCACTACAATCTACTGTGGACCATAGCGCAAGTCGTGTGGCAGTGAGTGCCAACGGTCTTTGCTTAATTTCACTAGGAGGACTATGTAACATCGGTAGACTACGATCTATGAAGACATAGCGAAAGTCGTGTGGCAGTGAGTGCCTACGGCATATATTGGGACTCGACTAATGTAGTCTGCCATCTGTGTGGGGAAGTTTCATTTGGCAGCGAAATTCAAGGGTGCTGATGCCTATAGTTAAATGGGTTTTTTCCATGATGATGACGTAAAACCTGGGTGTAGCAGCGATTTGTCGCGGGTTCCATGGTATAATCGTGGAGGGTAGGGTGCCTACTGTTTTCTATGGTTTTGCCGGGATGGCAACGTAACCATCGGGCTAATTGCGACCATGGTGGGGGTGATGATTTCCAGAGCATTCTCACCAAAAATGTTTTCTATATTTTCAAAAATGTTTTCTATATTTTCAAAAATATTTTCCAAGTATTTTCACTAGGTGTTGATAACAAGTCTGCTAAGTACTTATATATTTTTAGTCCTACGCCTGATCAATGTATGACCGAATTTCTATGAGAACAAGGATGGACTTGTTGAGATATCCAGTTATAAAAAGTGTTTTTATAAAAGGTATTCTGGCAATAGTATGTAGATTTTAAAGTATATAAAAAATTTAAATAATAAGAGTTAAAAATGTTTAAAGGATAACTTAACTGATAAATAACAGTATAATTAAAAATTCTGGCTTCAATCCTTTTCGAGGACGAAAAGTTCTAAAGGGGGGAGGAATGTGATAACCCGGATTTTTGGACATCTGTTAATAGGATAATTAACCGATTTTAACTATTGAAACACTAATTTATAAGTTGAATAAATAATTCTGATAATAAAAATATATACCTGGATAAATATAAATTTGATAATCTCCTGATATAATTATTTAAATTGGCAGAATTTATCTTTTCAAAAAAAACAAACAAAATTGTGTTTATTTATGTGTATATATATAAAAAATTGTAAATAGAATTTGGATTTGAAATTCAAAAATAAATATTTAAAAATTTATTGGATTTAAAAACTCTATAGATAAATATTTATTAATATTAGATATAATAGTTTTAGTTGAAAAAGATTTAATAAAAAGTTTAAATACTTTCTTTTAAATTTATACATGATATGAATATAGTTAATATAAATAGAAAATGAATTAATTGAAAATATAATTCAAAAGTTATATAAAACATATTAAATAAATTTAATAACATGAGATAAGACATGTGTAACATTAGTAACACATGTATTTAACAAGTGTAAACCATATAATAAGGAATTAAACAAGTGTAGCCTAATTGTGACATGAAAATACAAGTGTCCATTTTTAGTTTCTTTATTTTTTTTAAAATAAAAATAAGAACAAGGCTATATATATATATATATATCCATACTTCTCCTCTTCTCATTTTCTTAGTTAATTCAAAACTAAAACCTAACAACTAAAACTCAAACCAGAAATAAAAGAAATTTTATACAAACTAAATCACACAACTACTTCAACCTGAAGCTTAAATCAAAATCAAAACTGATGAAATCAAAAGCAAACAATAAGCTCAAAACCTGAAGCAGTAGATTCAAGTTCAGTTGCATATCAAAAGCATGCAAGTTCAATTCAGTTTTACCAAGTCTCAGTTTTCAAATTCAAGTAGTAGCTTAAAGATCAAAAGCACTTCCAGGTTTCTCAAAAGCCCTGGCTTCTCTGTTTCCTTAAACATGTGAGTAAACTACCCTTTAACATCTCAAATCTATCTGTATCTTGATCTGTATGTAATGATCATTGAAGTTTGGATGTAGAAATTTACTTACATGTATATGTATACATGAAAATGATGTATGCATGTCTAGAAACAAGAACATTTGCTTTGTTCTAGGTTTACGGTGTTTAAACCAAATTCAAAAACCAAAATCTCTTTACCCATTCTCTTATAGGCTTTAATTTTTAAACAAAATATGTTTTGATTAACATGATTTAAGTTTGAAAAAAATATTTTTAAGTAAAATTAGTTAAAGCATTTTCTAGAAATTAGAAAATACAGTAAAACTGAATACATGTTGGAAATTCAAGCATCATGGTTTCTTGTTTCAATTATATCATCTTGCTCGTTTTCAAAAACAATGATTTTTAAAAGTGGAATCGTGATTTTTAAGTTTGTATTTGTGGTGAAATTGCGAGATGAACGGGAGTTAGTTTTCTGCCGAATTCTAATGATCGATGAAGATATAATCGTCGGGATCGTGGCTGGATGTAGCGGGGAGGTTGACGAACACGACAAAAATGATCTGGGGTTTTCCTGACCACCGTGGTGGCCGAACGAGGACGATTTAGGGCTTAATCCCTAGTTTTGATCATTGATATATTTGGGCTGCTGTATCATCGTCGAGGCACCGAAGTCGAACGATGCAGGGGGAAAACGAAGCGTGGGTTGTAGACGAAGCTCTGGACACGATTGCATGATTTTTGATGGCCGAAGGTGGCATTTCTAGGCGATCTTGGGGGATCCAGTTTTGTTTCAGTGGTACCATGGCTGCTTAATTTTTATTTCCAGTTAGTTTAGAAGTTCTGGGTGGTCGTGATGCTCGAGCAGGTCAACGATGATCTATGGGTGGCAGAGGTGATGGTCGGAGATGCTTCGACCATGTGTGCATGTGCACAAAGTATCAAGTCTGGGCTTTGTTTGCCGATGGATTTGAAGATTGTGGTCTCGGGGAAAAGCTTGGGAAAAAGATACGTTGGCTTGGGTTTTTGATCGTGTCATTTGCGAGTGTTTTCTGGGAACAGGTTTTAAGTTTTAAAATAAAATAGAAGGAAATAAAGGAAGAGGAAGTTTTCTCGGGAATGGTCTCGGGGGAAAGACGAGATGACTCGGGTTTTGTCTCGAGTACGTGATGTTGCAGTTTTCAAACTTTAAAACAAAAATCAACTTTAAAACATTTCTTAATCAATTCTTTTAAATAATTGTTTTATTGTAGTATGGATTAGTTGAAGGTTTCAAAGTAGATTATTTTAAAATTTATTAAGTTTAAATTATTTATTTATGTGACCGTTATTATAATTACTTCTTTAAGTTATTTAAACAAATATAAAAATGTAATTAGGAAGATTAATTATAAAAGGTAAAATGTTTTTAATTAACTCAAAGTTCTGAAGCTGATTCATGTGTTAATGATAATTATTTTCAAAGGTTTAAATGTAAAAGTAATTAATTTGCGTAATGTAAAGCTTTCAAAGTAAATGTTAAAAAAAAGTAAATTGTTAACAAGTTTTTTAAAAAGAAAAGAAAAAATTGGAAGCAAAATTTAGTTAACAAAGTTATTAAGCAAATTGTTCAACAAAGTTTTCAAGCAAGTACAAAGATTAAAATTCTTAAAGTTAAATGTTTTTTTAAATTGTTTTGGTATTGAATAATTAAATATTAAGTTAATTATTTAATTAAATCTTTAAGTATTTTTCAAAATTAAAGGATGTGATTAAGTAATTAACTAAGATACATGAATTATCTTAAAATTTATTAAGGTTATAAGTAACTGAAGGATAATTACTTAATGTAATATTAAAGGATAATTAATTAATGTAAGTAATTAAAGGATCATTAATTAATATAAGTGACTAAAGGTTAATCATTTATGTGAATGATTAAATGATTAAAGAATAATTAATTAATTTCAATAATTAATTAAATGGTTTAATTGGTGTTAATTAAGCAAGATTTAAAGGTAATTAATTTATCTTGTAATTTGGATGATAAATAAATCTTGCTTATGGATGATTAAATTGTATTGAATGTTTGGATTAATGTCCCCAGTATGATAATTTGTGATGTTTTGTGATATGATTTGTTTGGTTGAACTGGAGTAATGCGGATTATTTATTGGTGATGTATTGTTGTGTAAATGTGACATCATGTATTTAAATCTAAATTGTCTTCACTTAAACAACTTGGGTTAAGATGACATTGGATTTGAAGAGACCAGGGTCCGGTATCAGCAAATACCTGAATCCACTTCGATTAGCAAATCTACAATAATTCTTTATAGATATGTTTTTAAAATCAAATAGGCTGGAATGGAATAATTTAAGTAACATGACCATTTAAACTAAGTAACACTTTTAAATATTGTTTGATAATAAGTGATTGACTATAACCATTTAAGAACTCGTAGTAAGGTATGAGTTACCCTGGTATTCAAATAAGTTATATAACTTAGAGTTTCAGACTATATGGGTTTATTCAAGCTGGTTTCTAGCCTGACCCGGGTGTTACTTTATTGTAATGCTCGGGTCAGACCGAGTATGACAGATTTTCAGGTTAGGACGATGTGGAGCTTAGGAGGCGAGCTGGATGGCAGGAACGTATGGAGTATATTCCGCTATATATTGGAGTTGTATTATTTGTTTTCTGAGACAAGTTGTTACAATTGTCCAGTTTATGTATGAATGGTTGTACTCTGATGTATTATATGTAATTTGACAGATACAACTTTTCTTTGTATAAATGCTATTACTTGATATTATATTTTAATCCGCTGCGAATGTGAGATTCTGTGTTTTGTTTTCTGTTCTTCTTCTACATCTTTTCTTCTTTCCCCTAACAAATCTAAGATTTTCGGCGTTCGATTGCTCGGCACTTATATAGTGAACGTATTAGTGTCGAATCCTCAAGGTCGAAAGTTTCGAGTCATTACAAATTTCAAATTCATTTAATAATTAAAATATAACTCCTTTGAGAAAAATAACCCTATTAAATGCTTCCCAATAACGGGTTGTTACAATAGCCCTAGAACGAAATTTTGATTTACCAGCCGTAGAAAACAATAATTAGAAGCTTGAGAAATGAGATAAGTAACAATAGAAAAATAAAATGACAATCCTATCCATACTACCTTTACCTATTTATGAAATCACTAGATTCGGTAATGGAAATAAGCGTTGCAAGCATCTGTAACAGAAATATTTGTTAGAAATTTATAACGGTAATATCCGCTACAAACTGAAATAAAAAAATTGTTATAAAATGGTTTATTTATTGCAGTGTGTATTACAATTTCAACTTATTATCAACCGATACCATGTATAGAAATATTTGACATTATCAGCATTTACGGTAAAATTTTTGTAGTATTTCAAGCAATTATTGAAAAAAATTATTTATTGCAAATATTTGTTTGGCGGATGTTTACCATTTTTAACTATTCATTTATTGTATACTTATGGCAACTATTTCCATTTATCATCAACCAAATTTATGTATATCTAATATTTGTCATTATCAATCTTTACAGCAAAATTTCACTTATATATCAAACATGTACTAACCAAAATCATGTATGTCAAATGATTGTCCAATTGTAAGCGTAAACTGAAGTAATATTATTTCAGCCAAAATTATACCTATCAAATATTTGCCATTATCAATATATATAGTAAAATTCCAGTTTACCTTTTCTTCTTTGATTTCAGGATTTTCTTTTTGTATTGTTGTGTGTTCTTCATGGTAGGAATTGTTGGTTCCCGTCTTTGAATATTGAACATCAGGAAACTTTTGTCAAGGACAAAATCATAGCATTTTAGCCTCGAGGACAGGCCTTCAGTATTTTTGCATGAAGGACAACTTTTTTCAGGTATCAGTTTTTAGTTATTGATAGCATTTTTTAGGTATTAGTTTGTAGTTATCGGTAGCAATATTTAGGTATCAGTTTTTTGTTCGGTAGCAGTTTTGGAAGAATTTCTGTCCTTATGAATAATTTTGAAGGAATGTTTATTCTTATGATTATTTTTTAGGAAAATGTTTGTTCTTGTGGTCAAAAATTGTGATCATGTCCTTAAGGTTAAAAATATACAATTTTTGTGCTTTAAATTAATTCCCTCTATTGAACGTTACCTTCTCCAAATTTGCAAATAACTTCCATATCTTTAGTCTTTGGAAATTAGGTTTTTATTTGAGTGAATTAGGGAAAATGATAAACTCTAAAAAAAATTAAACTGACGGACACCAACTTTCATTTTTAGACCATAGGACAAATGCTAGTTATAATTAGCATTAATTCAACTTTTACACTATACAAAATGCTAGTTATATCTAGCATTTTGTTCGGTTTTATACTATACAAAATGTTAGTTATAACTAGCATTTCCTTCTGCCTAGAAAACAAACTTGTTGCCCTTCGGCCTAATTTTTTCTTTTTCTAAGTTCGTCCTTGTGCCTATTTTCCTGTTTTTATTTTAATTTGTTTTTCGATTGTGAATTGTTTTTTCGATTGACAATTTCTTGGACTTGTAGTTTGTAAATTAAATTTATGAATTAAGGTTTTCTTCGACTGGCAGTTTCTTTGATGACAAGTTGTAAGAGATTTTGAGTTTTTTTTCCTCTTTGTAAAATCGCATAATGATGGATTGTGAATATGGATCATTTGTGAAGAATGCAAGTTGTTATTCTGGTAATATTTTTTAAATAGTTTATAATCAAAGATCTATTTTATAAATTTTCACTGGAAAGGACTTGGGCTACCATCATCGTTAATTATAAGGATGTGGGTAAAAAAATTTCTAATAATAATTTACTCCATGCATCTCCATAACTTAGGGCGAAAGCACTATTTTTTCCTGCATACAACGACCCGAGTACGAAACCCATTATCAAAATTCAATGTCAAAACTTTTGAACTATCAGTCAAAACCCTTGGGCATACATCTGTCGTATTCTTTTATTTGGCAACTTCATCTTCTGCCTCGTTAAACCCAACAAAATCACTGTACTACTTTTTGATAAAATTAGGGTAGTTTGTCAAAAATGGAAGGAAACATGTAGCTCAAAAACAGCGGAAAAAGAAACTCGAATTCTATGGGAGGTAAAATCTAATGCAATGTTGATATTCCCTATAATTTTTTCATGTAGTTGAGTGATTATTATGTAACAACCATACTCTTCTCGAGATGATCAGGGAAGGAAACAACAGCTCCATAGCCGAAATGAAGGGAGAAGAACAATGGGATCGGTGAACATCAGAGCAAGCTTCATTGATATTAAAAACTGCACATGTATAAGCAGTATTGTATAAGTAGTTGTGTGCTTTATGTAGAGAATATGGGCTTGTGCATGTATGGGCTGTTGTAGTATTTTGTTGTACTGGGGTGTATGTGCATATTGTTGTATTTTGATTCATGAGTTGGGTAGGCTATTAATGGGTTATTGTGTGGTATTGATCTATTATGTGAAAGCTGCACATATATAAGCAGTTTTGTGGTGTTGTAATGGTGTGAAGAATCAAAGTAATAAAATCATATTTTCATTTCCTACTGTGTTGCAGATGCCTTTCTCTCCAGTTTGTAATTTTTCCTCTTTTCATTTTTACCTGTTACTTTGTTTGTTCATATTGTCTTCTTTTCTGTTAGTTACTGCTCACCATTATTCAGTTGTAAGTTTCTTCTTTCCATCAACTTGTTATCTTTTATCTCAGATTAGTTTCTTTTTTGATTCATTTCTTAAGCATTTACTTTTTTCCAGTTCTTGTTTCTTGTTCTTGATTCAGCCTTAGTTTCTTGAATGTTTGTGTTTCTGTTTTTGAATCTACACTTTTATCTATCTCGTTATCTTTCAGTTTTCAGTTGACAATTAGTGTTTGTTGAATCATAAGTGATAGCTGTAGGAAATTTGGCATCTGTTATTTTTTGTGTGAATCAATTCTTGAATCTTGATCATGAATACTTTCTTTGAACTTATGTGAAATGTTTGTTACCAACTTTCTATATTTGAAACAATTCTTGAATCAATTTGTGTGCTTGAACTGCAAGAAATCCTAGAAACTATCACTCAGGGTGCAATAATATATCTGTGGACTGTAATTTGTATCTTCCTCTTCCAGTCAATTCATCAAACACCTTTGCAATTTCGTCGAACACTTCTTATTTCACTGACATAACACATCACATTCCCATGGCAACTAATCCAAACCCACCTGTGCCTTATAATTTGGTATCAGAGCTGATGACTGGGTTAACCTCTGACGACCAGTCAGATCCTTAACTTGCCAGCACTTATTCCCAAATTTTGCCTCCAAATCAAGGACTAGCATGGACACGGCAAGGAGAAATCAAGAACCAGTCCCTTCATCCTCTTCCACAACCACCTATGTACTATCAAGATCCTCATCTTCCAAACCCATACACCACCCTTCATATGTCAGCATTCCCTCAACCAGAGCCCTATCAACCAGTTTCAATAACCTTTGCTCCAAATCAGCAAGAACCCCTTCTTTCCAGTAATTCAAGAAACTATTTCCCAAGCCCAAAAACTGCTGCTAACAATACCTTTAATATCTCTCAAACCCAAGATTTTGACTCACCGGCATGGCTTATATTCGAATTAGAACATTCAATCAAGATCTTGGAATCAATGGAGTTAAGCACCATAATCATGTTCATCAAATCTATCAACAAAAAGATTGGTGATATCATCACTTGCCTTCAAAGCAGCTTATTAACAACATCTCTTTCAAAGATTGAAAAAAAGAAGATCAATAGGCTTCCTTATAGAATTTGGAATGTTTGCCGAATTGACAAATGAATATCCGGAAGGTTATGATTTATATCTCAATGAATTCGGACTCTTCGCTGTCATCTTGGATGAACTATTAAAGAATGCATATATTATTGATTTTTCTAGTAATTCTACACTGGCCGTTACTACTTGTGGTGTTAATATAGGATCAGTTTCATCTTATGTCCAAGATTTCTAGCAAATCAAGAACCAACCTCCAGTTGCACCACAACCAGTACCTCAGCTGCCCCCTGTACACATTCAAGAACCTCCTCTACATAACTCATTCACCACCATTGCCCAAGACTTCCAGCAAACTACTGTTATACCCCAACCATCCCCTGGAAACCACCAAGAGCCTCTCCTACCTAATCCATATACCACTAACATTTCAGTTCCTGTGCCAACAGTTCTTCATTCAGAGTTAAGAGTTCCTATTCCATCATCCATTGAATTTAATGATGAGAGTGAAAAGCCCAAATTCGTGACATAACATGGTACAAACAATGAAATAGAAGATAAGCATGGTGTTCTAGAAATTGTTAATGAATCAAATGAAAGCCAATTTAATTGTGAGAAAGTGGATAGGGAGATTAAAATTGATGAAAATATATCAAAAGAAAAGATAAAGGAGGAAAAGAATGCAACTAATGGACTTGAAAGCCTAAGTCAAATCATTGAATGCATGCTTGCTTCAAATTCGACTATGATGAACAATACTCACATTGCATTAGAATGGCATGTGTGTTGTAGAATGCCTTATAATGAAGAAACTATTTTCATATTCGATCTAGGCGGTGCTCCGTTGGAAGGTGCGAGTAGTTAGAGTATCGGGTTGTCAATTGACCTTGAGGACAAGGTCCGTTTTAAGGGGAATGGAGATGTAACAACCATACTCTTCTCGAGATGATCAGGGAAGGAAACAGCAGCTCCATAGCCGAAATGAAGGGAGAAGAACAATCAGATCGGTGAACATCATAGCAAGCTTCTTTGATATTAAAAACTGCACATGTATAAGCAGTATTGTATAAGTAGTTGTTTGCTTTATGTGGAGAATATGGGCTTGTGCATGTATGGGCTGCTGTAGTATTTTGTTGTACTGGGGTGTATGTGCATATTGTTGTATTTTAATTCATGAGTTGGGTAGGCTATTAATGGGTTATTGTGTGGTATTTATCTATTATGTGAAAACTACACATATATAAGCAGTGTTGTGGTGTTGTAATGGTGTGAAGAATCAAAGTAATAAAATCGTATTTTCATTTGCTATAGTGTTGCAGATGCTTCTGTCTTCAGTTTGTAATTATTCCTCTTTTCATTTTTACCTGTTACTTTGTTTGTTCATATTGTCTTCTTTTCTGTTAGTTACTACTCACCATTATTCAGTTGTAAGTTTCTTCTTTGCCATCAACTTGTTATCTTTTATCTCAGATTAGTTTTTGTTTTGATTCATTTCTTAAGCATTTACTTTTTTCCAGTTCTTGTTTCTTGTTCTTGATTCAGCCTTAATTTCTTGAATGTTTGTGTTTCTGTTTTTGAATCTACACTTTTATCTATCTAATTATCTTTTAGTTTTCAGTTGACAATTAGTGTTTGTTGAATCATAAGTGATAGCTGTAGGAAATTTGGCATCTGTTATTTTTTGCGTGAATCAATTCTTGAATCTTGATCATGATTACTTTCTTTGAACTTATGTGAAACGTCCGTTACCAACTTTCTATATTTGAAACAATTCTTGAATCAATTTGTGTGCTTGAACTGCAAGAAATCCTAAAAACTATCACTCAGGGTGCACTAATACATCTGTGCACTGTAATTTGTATCTTCCTCTTCCAGTCAATTCATCAAACACCTTTGCAATTTCGTCGAACACTTCTTATGTCACTGACATAACACATCACATTCCCATGGCAACTAATCCAAACCCACCTGCGCCTTACATATTATTGCATACGTCTTATCAATTTTTTTATTTTATCATCTTAGTTTTGAAAGTTACATGATGGATTTATCAAACTGACTGGAGGAGCATTTCTCTGCGACGTACGTAGAATAATTATTTGACCGGAGCTTTTTTGTTCTTCCTAATGGTTTAAGATTTATTTTTATTTTTTCAATTGTTAATCTTCTTTTCATTGAGATTATATTTATGGTGAAAAATAGACGGTCGAAATTCGATTTAAAGGTTACTTTTGTTTTCTACCTCAAACGCTAAATATAGAAAAATTGGGGATTGTTACTGCACTTCACTTTTGATATGAGAAGTCAATTTTCTTTAAACAAAATTTTAATACCATGGGTACTAACAAATGTCTAAATCTAAAGTATTTTAGCCTCTGAGACAACCTCTTAAAATTTTAGTAATAAGGAACGACGGATAAAAATGATACTATACAATATCATTATATGAAATTATTATGCAAAAAGAAAACTATTAGGTACAAAATGGTACTAAGTTGTATCGTTTGAAAAAAAATGCTATTATAAGGTAAGATCAACCATTATATGATAAAATTGAACATAAATTTATATCCTTCTTTTAATTCAGTAAATACGAAACTGATACTACACAATAGCACTGTCATTCTCATCGAATTTTTATCCTTCTGCTATATTTAATTGAAAATTTTGTCATTCTCACTAAAAAAATTGACGAATTTTATCCTTCGTACTATTTTTCTGAATAAAAATAGACCTCTCATAAAATTATAATTTAAACTGTCCAATTTGCCCCTTTTTACTTTAATTTCTTTAATCTTCATTAATCTCCTTTAATCTTAAATCCAAATCAATAGTCAATGGAGAAGTCAAACTCATCTGCATATGAGATTTCAAAATGAGAAAGAAACAAGGTTAATTCAAAACTTCCATAACATGGATTTTGTTCAATAAAATAATCAGATAATTATTTTTAAAATTTTTAGGGTTTCGTAGGTAGGGTTTAACATGTTTGTCGATCAGAAAAATAAATGTATAGCCAATATTTGAAATAAAGTTCGGGAGGTGACGACCGAAATAAATAATTTAATTCGACGGTCCTCTGTCACTTAACATTTTTTATTTCGGCAGTCTAGTGCTGATTTTTTGGTTTTAGTCCGGTATATACCCATCGAATTTCATACCTTTTTAAATTAAAATCGAATCTATATTTAGTTTATCCTTATATATTTTTTGTTCTCATCATTTGTTTATTTATTTTTATAAAAGCAGGGAGGAGGAAAGAGTTAATTTGGTTGTTTACTTTTTACCATAGAGTTTTTTAACCAAGGACAAAAGAGGAAAAGTTGCTAAATTTAATTAAAGGCTTTGTACCTCTCATGTCAATTTTATTAAACATGGAGTAATCATATAATTTTGATCCCCTCATATCCAAAAATGGAGTGGCGATAACAATACTCAAAATTTATTTGTTTCAATTTTGTATTTTTTTAATTGACACCATAATAAAAAAAACTCTTCTCAACTAAAATACAAATCGAACTAAATGTTGAGTTTCGGCATTCCCACGTTCCGTACGCTTCAGCGTGTGTGGATTAGCTACAAAAAAAATCACCAATGTTACGTACCATCAATCTCATATATATACACCACGATTATTCCAAATATCATGCGATGTGGGACTTTTAAACTGTCCAATCCACCACCAACTCCATTTACAATGTGAGCCACACCTAACCTTAAACAAACTGGATAATGTAAATAAAAATATCTTGAAGATCCATAACACCAACAACGAAGTCATACATAAAAAAATATTTATCATGTAATATAATTATATACTTTCGTTATCACTAGTGCTAATTAGAGGAATTTTACAATTTGATTTGGCATATTTTTGTGACCGAGCCATAAATAGCCACAAGAATATGTTTCATGCGCACAATTGAGGTTCCACCTTTCATTAAACTTTGTCTCTGATCTTACTGAAGAATCTTTCAGATATTCCTTTATGTTCTTGGCGGTCTACTTCCCCGAAATATAATTCAGAAATGTCCTTTTCCATTCATGGTTCTTCGAGAAAGCAGCCATGTCTTCAGAGTTCAAGTTGTCCTCATCTTATCATTATTTTTTTGTGTTTCCCTTTGGTGCCGTAACCATGGATTAATATATAATGTAATACTTCTTATTATATGTTACTAAATGGAAAGCTGAAGGTGTTTGATATTAAACACGAAAATGATTAGGATAGTGACACATGAACATGTAAATAAACATTATACTTTAGTATTATAATCCATATTTTGATAGTTCAACCCCCGGAAATAGATGATGTCTGTTTTTAACCGTGCTATTTCAGTGGATGCACATGCATACATGATTAAATAATTATAATTGATTTATTGCATATGGAAGTAGTTTGGAATACCTTTGTAGAATATGTTGAACAAAACATTAGAAACTTATGTAATTAACTATATATTCCTTATATGACATGAGGCAATCTAATACATGCATTTTCTGTGGTCAAATTGAAGCAATATCAGTTAATTTTAATATAGCGAAAGCCAAACAGTTACCAAACATACAGGCTTAACTTGAATAGATCGAATGGGTTTTGTATGCTTAAACTCTATCAGAGGCGTAGATGACCTCAATTTGTTTAGCATCTATACTAGTTCATGTAATATGAAACTTCAATTGCCGGTATAATGATTTACGTGTACTTCACAATTTATTATGGATATTCTTAATGAAGGTTATAAATTAGTTTTTTCCCCTTCTTCCTTATATATCTTTTTTAAGAACTTAGATTTGGATACAATTTGGATAACATCTAAACTCAGTTCGATAGCACAATTTATAACTATCTCAAACAATTTGGATAACATCTAATCTCAGTTATGTTTGGAATCTTTTGACATAAAAAAGTTTAATAGGACGATAAACATTACCTTGATCTTTCATCAAAAAAATTCTCCTCATTTAACTAACTATATCCTATATTTAAATGCATATAGTATGATGTATAACACAATTTTATGTGATAATGATAATTTTATTCAATAATTTTGTTTTATTGAAATCGAAATTCATTGCTCTTTAAGTGATAACAGGCAAAGAGGTGGAAATTTGCAGGCGTAGTCAGCAGCCGAGGATTCAATATTTGTTCCTTTGACTTCAGAAGAACCTGTGTTTGGTTCAGTCCTCCTGTAAGTTTTTACCTTTTATTCATCACGATCATCTATGTGTATATTTAAGGCCCAAAATTTAAAAATAAAAATATGGTTTACTGGGAGTCTGGGACCAAAGATTATGACATGCATACAGACTAATGGATCTAAGCATGCAATCCGAAGTCCGTATGAGTGAGCATTCAAGCAAAAAATGAATGACCTAGTCTCTACTTGCATCCACGATTCACATACTTTCAAACTAAGTCCATGAAATTTGTTTACATTTATAATTTACATTATGTGTTGGCAGTTTTATGTTAAAGAACTGTTACAAAGCCTTTTAATTTATTTTGTATTGCTTGTCTAAAATAATATCAGATTACAACTCAAAATCATATAGCTGCTATATTTATACAGAATATACAAATGGGCTGGAAGGCCCAGCTAAAAGTCTTGCAATCCATGTGCCAACGGAGATGAAATGTGTGCCGTTGATATGATCCAATGGCTGTGATATGATGAGCCTATTGATCCGGATTAAAGATGAACAAACAGATGTGTTAGATGCTTTATTATGCCCCCTCAAACGAAACCAGGGTTTTATTCCTCTTTCTCTTCCATGGCGACTGGGCAAACTCTGAGTTCATCTCTGAAGCGAGCGAAATTTTTGGATGAAATAGCCTTAGTAAAAACATCTGCGCGTTGATAGAGGGAGGGAACATGTTGAATCTGTAGCTTACCACTTCCTGTCTGTTCTCGAACGAAGTGTAGATCAACCGCTAAGTGCTTCGTTCTCGAGTGCTGAATGGGGTTCATGGATAAAGATATGGCGCTCATATTATCTACCCAAATTATCGGCTTCTGATTGAGCTCAAACCCTAATTCTTTGAGCAAGGTGCTAATCCATATAATCTCGGCCGTGGTGCTTGCAATGGCGCGATATTCAGCTTCCTTGCTCGATCTCGAAACGGTGGCCTGCTTTTTGGTGCACCATGAGATAAGATTTTTACCGAGAAACCCACAGTACCCGATGATGAATCTTCTGTCATCCAAGTCGTTGGCCCAATCTGAATCATTGTAAGCTTGTAAACTCAAATTTCTGCAAGGTATTAATCTTAGCCTATAATTGATTGTCCCCTTTATATACCGTAGAATACGTTTGACCGCACACCAATGTTCACTTGTTGGGGCTTGCATGTATTGACATACCTTGTTAACGCTAAAACTGATGTCGGGTCTGGTGATAGTAGCATACTGAAGAGCCCCAACAATGCTCCTATAATGTTTGACATTTTCAATATGTTCGCCTTTGTTTTCTTAATTGAAGATTGCTGATCATAGGAGTGGGAAGTGCCTTTGCCTTATTCATGTTAACCCTAATTAGTATGTCTAACATGTATTGTCTTGTTATAAAATGATGCTTGAATCTGCTTGTCTTTGAATTCTTATGCCCAGAAAGTAGGTTCCATCACCCATGTCTTTTATGGCGAATTGTTTGTCCAAGTATTTTATAACAAGCTCAATCTCCTGTTGATTGTCACCTGTGATAAGAATATCATCAACATAAACTAAAAGGTAGATGTTATTTTCCTTTTTTCTTTTAGTATAGAGGGAGTTGTCAGATTTAGTAGCAGTAAATCCTAACTTGACCAGTTTGCTCTTCAATTTTTCATACCAAGCCCTTGATGCCTGCTTTAAACCGTAAATGGCCTTGTGTAACTTGCATACTTTACTGTTGTTGGCTTCAGTGCTGTAACCTTTAGGCTATTGCATATATACTTCTTCCACCAAGTCCCCATTTAAGAGTGCATTGTGCACATCTAGTTGTCTTATCTTCCATTGCTTATGCATAGCAATGGTTAATATAATTCTGATGGTGGCTGGTTTGATGACTGGAGAGAAGGTCTCCTTGAAATCAAACCCGAATTGTTCGGTGTATCCCTTTGCCACAAGTCTGGCTTTATACTTAATGACATTACCATTAGCATCTCTTTTGATTTTGTATGTCCATTTGCTTCCCACAACAATCTTATGCTTTGGTAGGTCAACTAAAGTCCATGTTTGATTTTTAATTAGAGCACTGTATTCTTCATTCATAGCTCTTTTCCATTTTATATTTCTAACTGCTGAGTCATATGATGTTGGCTCTATCTAATCAAGTTGAGTGCTGTATATTTTGGGTTTAAAAATGCCACTCTTTGATCTGGTAGTCATAGGATGTTGAATAGTAGTTGACTGTGGCACATGATGTTCTTCAGTATTAACATCATTGGTCTCATTTGTCATGTCTTCATTGTTGTGACTTTGTTGTGTACCTACTTCATGTTGTTCATAGTTTTGACATTGCTGTGTATCTATTTGTTGTTGTTCTTTAAGCTGTGGATTGCTTGTAGTAGTCTGTCTGGAATGATTATCAAGTCCACTTGTTGCTGTGCCTTTTTGTGTTTGAACTTCCGTGTTGAACCATTCTGATATATCAGGTATATGACTTGCAATACCTTGGTTTGTATCAGTTGCTTGATTATGTTTCTCCTTTCCTACAAAAGGAAAAACATTTTAATTAAAAACAACATGCCTAGAAATATAAATTCTGCCTTGATCATCTAGACATATGTACCCCTTTTGATTATATATGTAGCTATATGCCCAATGACCATATTGGTCCTAGGTACCACCCATGGTACCTTCCGTGTCCTCATCTAAAAGGGCTCTACCGTCTTTCTTTGAGAGTGTTCCATAACTATATCTGTAAAGGACTGCTTCGTAAGGCATACAATATAGATGCTCCACTATTTACTATGAAAACGTAAATCGCATCCGCACTAGTCTATGCCAGTGCTCGGACATCCACAATGTACCACCCAGTGAATACATTGAGGACAATGTAATCATTCTGTCTACTATCTTAATCCCGCCAACAAAGTCTACCTTGTATGGAATTCAGTCGGAGATTTTCTGTACCTGTGAAGGACTGCTTCGTTAGACCTACAATGCAGATATTCTAGTTGGGCTGTCTCTTTTCTCGTCGTGGCTATGTCCCCAACAGCCACCCCTCAACTAAATCAAAAGATCTCAAAAGAGTCAAGTGGTAGTGCCCTACTGCAAACAATCTAACATCCGATTGGCGGTGCCCCCCATCCAATATCTTGATAGTGAAAGAATCATTGGTTTGTTGGTTTAACTCTGGTCTTTCCAAAAATCGCTCTTGGTCTTGATGCTGGCCGATATCCGCATGCGACTATCCTTAAACTTACTCACAAGTATCGGACATACGAATACCCCACTCCGAGTACCGAGCCCTTCTAACTGCCTACAAAGGTCTGCTTCGTTAGGCCTACAATGCAAATGTAGTCAAGGCATATTCTCTTGATGGAACACCTACAGACCAGCCTCAGGAGGTGCAGCTTCGTTAGTCCTACCCAAAGGGGCATCATAGAGTATCCTCACGTCCCGTTGAAGTCTCGTACTTTCTTGAAGCCCAAAAATATTAAGTTGGATGTGCTTCTCCATTTGTCAAATCCGTGATGAACTGCTTTGTTAGGCGCTTCATCCTTTGGACTGCTCCAAACGCTTCTCAATTCTTTTATTAGACCCTAATTCTAATCTTTTAATTTGCGTTTAGTTTACTTTTCTTGTTCAGTTGGCTACTTATTTACCATAATTAGCATATTCTTGCCCTCGTCTCGCTTCTGCCTATTGTGAGACCACCATTGATCTAATAGGAAATGCTATTGGTATTTTTACTTCTTGCTTATTAACTTAATTTAAGTGTCAAGTTTATTAAATAAGCATCTTTTGTTCTATTTGCTTATTAATTTAATAGAAACCTAAAATAATCTTTTACTATTTATCTTTGCTATCATTGCTTATTTATTCAAAGTTCCCAATTAAGTCTTTCTATTCTTTTACTTAATCATAATTTATGTTTATTTCTCTTAAAATCCGTATATAATTACAAGTGTTTCTTTTTTGTTTTACTCTGTCTTATTTTATTACGATATAGAATTCTTTTAAATTCTCTTTTATTATATAACTAACTTATCATAATAACTGTCCTTTTCTATAGTCTGTGTGGTAAATATAGACCTAGGTTCGTTTATTGTACACAGCCTTAATTTCTTATCTAATAATTTATTTGATTCATTACATACTCTACTTTAATTTCTTTTATTCTATGAAGTAATTCTATTTTATTTGGTTGGTCGTGAAAGCTATACTAAAATCTATTTCCATAATTCAATACTAAATAATACTATAAACAATAATTAGTAACTGAAAGGTATTTCTTTTATTATCTTGAAATATGTGTAAAATACAGTGGTTTCTCTATTTTACACTAGTCTTTCTTTTATTTTTGCAGTTACATTTATCGTTATCTTTTAAATATTAAATTACAGAAATGTATTATATTTTCTAAACCAACCAATTAATCTATTATTTATTTCCAAATCAAGTTATTAGATTAATTTATTATTCCCGTTTTAGCGTAATTTATTGCATAATTCCATTTATCTAGCTGTATTCCAACTTTTCTTATTTTGTATCTAATCTAGTATTTTATCCATTTAATCCATAATCACGAATTTTCTTCTTAACTATATTATTTGCGTACAAAGAGGATAAAAAGAAACTAGCACTTAGGCTAAATTATAACTACAAATTAGATGTAAATAACTGTAAATTTCTTATAGTTCAGCATAACTAATTAACAGAATTAATTACTGAAATATTGAAAAAAATTATTAAAGGAAACTTAACGATAATATATCGTAAATGTAAAAGATATAATTAAATCCACTCACATTGCTAGCTTTCCAAATCTCTCTGTTTTTATTTTAGATCTGTCCCTAACATCTATATTAACCTCCCTTGTAATTCCTAACTGGAATTACAAACAATATATTTACAGGTTTATAATATTTGAAAGAGAAATGAAGAGATTTGGATTAGAAATAGCAAATAAAACTCAGATATAGGGTTTTACCTTTGACACAGCCTTCTAATTTGAACCAATTCTTAATTCCCTAGTTAATTTTTTTCTCTTTCTATTTAGATCTAAATTCGTGTGAATTAGATCTAAATTTTTTTATTAAGAAAGTATAGAAGAGATAGAAAAATGGCAGTGCTAACCATTAGATATAAAACCCTAAAATCTAAAGCGTATACTCAGTCTATAGACATTAAATTAATATGTTTTCTTCTGCGTTCGTTTTTATTTCATATTGATTCTCCAACAATCTTTTCATTAATCACTTTCCCTTCTCTCCCGCAATCAATGGAAACATATATTTTTAAATGTGACGTTTCTTTTAAATAGGATTCCCCTATAAATTAACCAATTAATAGATTTCATATATACCTAGAATTAATTTACTATCCAATTAAACCTTGCCTGCACTGTGCTTTCTTACCAAATTAATATGTGGTACATTAATTCGTAACATATATGCATATTAATTTATTTTATTTCCATATTTATTGTGTGCATAAATGCTATAATTGAATTTTGAATCGCAATCTTAATTATATATGTTACCATAAGTCTCCATATTTATTAATTGACAATTGGTTACTTGCATAAATTAATATTCCTTCATTTTATTCTCTTACACTAACATATATGTTTCTAATCATATCAATTAGTTGCTACAATACAGTTCCATTTCTTGTCAGTTTCTGTCAATTAATCACCTCTACTAATTAATTGAATATTAGTTTCCCTTTTAAACACACACCGTCAATTAATCTTCCCTATTAATTGATTTTATATAATTTCTCTCACTAATTTATTTTTTACACAAATATATATGTATTCCAAATGATATTAATTAGTTGCCCCATTTACAAAAATTTCTTTATTTTAAAATTCCGAACGTATATAACTTAATTAAATTACTTGCATATATAATTGTAATTTAAAGCGGGAGGTTACACAACCGAGGACCCGTGAAAAAGGGATACACGGTTGTTTATAGGTTGGGAAATATACCAAGGGCTGGTCTTGGATTTGAAGTATCAAATAGCCGAGTGCTTTTTAGGAAAATGGGGTCCGCTCCATTTTTGATAAAAGGTATTAAGTAACTGAAATGAGAATTTTTCTTGACTTACAATAGGTTATCTAAATGGGATTTCGACTTGGAAGATCAGCGAGCTATGTCAGTATTGTTATTGAATTGATATTTAAAAGTAAGGCTGACCACCAGCGATCTCGAGCAGCCGATAATAAAGACTCGGATTATGCCCTGATGAATTTCGCTTCGCACTAGTCTAGAATCAATATGGGATACAAAAGGACCTCAAAGTTTAATTAGTTAGTTATTTTTGTTGTTGGATGTGAGCTAGTTAAGCCTTAAATGAGTCTTTAAGATACGTTAGTCATATGATAAAAATATTATAAAGCCGTATCTAGGGGTCATTGGTCTTTGTAGCTAGAACCGATTGACTAGCTATTACGTTACAAAGGGTCCGCTTCGGGGTTAAGGTATTAAATGGACATTGGATTTGCGACCTCCATATTTAACGAGTATTAAGTGGTCGGGGTTTTCTTTAGGCAAGTGGTATATATGTATATAGGTGTACATATAGTTATACCTCAGAGAAGATTGGACATATCGTATGCGCATATATGGTTGAATGGATCAGTTGTAAATAATAGACATAGCACTTAAATGAAAATCAATCGACATAAGTTAATGTTATTGGTAAAGTGTGTAAATTTTCCAGTCACCAGAATGTTGTTCTGACCCTCTTCTCATTACAACCCACATAATAGATTTAGAGGGACGTGCTACTGGTACAAGATAGGAATTGCAGATGGTGGAGTCTTCTCTTTCATACTTGGCACTGACAAGGCAACTAGATATCCAAAGAATAATATTGATTCCAAGGTAGTAGCCTTAGTCAGTATATCTATTATATTATATTTTTCTATTCCGCTATGAACTTATATTGATCGCTCTCTGATATGCTTATGTTTATTACAGGCTATCAAAACCAAAGTTCCGTACACTAATGAACTTAGGTTTCGATTTAGTCGAAATTCAGACCCATTAATGTGCGGGTCATCACAGTCACCTCCACCTTCGATACCACAACTAAAGTCACGATCATCCTCTTGGCGATGTCGACCAAGAGCTTTTCAAGATCTTTTGCGAGATTCGATGTGGAAGCATTCGCAAACGACAGTACACTCTCTTTTCTTCGACAAGTTCTTGATCGTTTTGAGGGCCGGGGGTGCTCATATTTGCATTTGAAGATGGATCTTCTAAAGTGTTCCACTGACATGGTTCTTCTTCTCCCTTTCTTCTTGTCAACTAGATAATGATAGGAATATCATTATAAGCCTAGCAGAGTGAGTGTGGTGCCTCTACATTCTTTGAACCAAATGAAACATATCTTTTGTTACAAACTTGCTTGTTTATTTGCATATGACTTGTTGAATAGAGTGCTTTAAAATAGCCAGTAGTTCTTGTCACTAGAAAATTACCAATTTCGCAATTGGCAATGCCAGTTGCAATAGACCTATAAAAATGATCATGCAACCATCGTAATATGTGAAGTTTTTTTTAACGGTACTTAGATACAACATGTCAATGAATATTTGAATCACGCTACCCAAGTTTCGAACTTGTAACCTCTCGCACGAAAGTCGAATCACTTAACCACTGAGACAATGATACTTATCGTAATATGCAAAGTTGCAATGGAGTTAAAGCATTTCACAATTGTTTTGGACGGCTGTAATGTTTTTTCCCATTGTTATAAAGCATTATACAACTGTTTTTGCCCATTGTAACAAAAAGATGAAAAATTGAGAAAAACTAAAATATTGATACATGCACTAGTAGGTTTTTACAATTGAAGCTAACATTGCACAAATAATAATCAAAATCATCAGCATTTTAAAAAAATAACAAAAAAGATCCACATTCCAAGAAAAACTAAAACAATTCATATATTCACATTATTTATAAAGTATTTAACATAATCACATCATTTTATTACGTAAAGGAGTATTCACACTAGATCAACGGATAAACTCAAAGGAAACCTAGAGTAAAATACAATAATAATCATATTATCTTACATTTTTCATCTTTTCAAGCACGTATTTAGTTGATGATGGTATCGAATATCAACTTGCAAGTGCTCCACAGCCTCTTACAATTTGCCAAACCAGAACTTATTGCAATTGTTCTAGCCATATTCAGGCTCGCATTGAAGTGATTCTGGTGTTCTGCAATGATGTTATCTATGTTCAGCTCTACTCCAAAGCAATATATGTATGTTGCTGTTAGCATGCATCCCCTACAGTTAAAGTCCATGCAAACGTTAATTCAACTCTACTTGATATAGCTAAATTCTGTTTTTATCCTTTTTTGGATTTCAAATCCAAATAGTTTGATACTGTCATCTGTGAGGAAAGTGGTTTGAAATAAGAAGTAGTTTGTAAAGTTTACAAAATCAAACTTTAGTTGCAAAGAAAACACCAGCAAAAGTAATAGCATTCTTTTTTTTTCTTCCAAAAATTGGCACCTTGTGCCTCTTGGTATCAAACCCAATGCTTTGATCGCATTGCTAAAGATTTCACCACTGTACAAGTGGTTATTGACGTAACAACAAAAAGTTGGAAACTAAGAAATTTTCAACAAAATAAAAAATAAAAATGATTTGATTTGTATCATTAAAATTTCAGACGCTAACCGCCTAGCTTTGAACCAAATTCATTTTGAATAATTAAATAGTATAACGGTACATCACAAGTGAAACAAAGCACAAAATGTTGAAGCTTCTAAGAAAAAGCTCACGGTGCTTATCCTCTATCTAAAGTTAGTATCACTATATCTCAGATGTCAAGTCAAGTCTACAGGGGAAGAAAAAAAAAGGATAGGGGTGGATGGTTCTTAGACAAAGTTTACATGATTCTTGACAGAGCCTTTCAGCGACGTAGTTTGACAGAAAACAATACCTGTAATTTTTCACCCCAGCTCATTGTCTGCGTCATTCCAGGGATAAAAAAGGTATGTCATTTAAATATACACAAAACTTAAAATATAGTGAGAATTAACGGAACTATCACTGTGAAAGCAAACTGATGTTTGGGTATTAACGAATGCATGTCGTTTTTTGTCATAACTATTAGATACAACCTACCATTTCTAGAATGGGTATTTATGTAGATATATGTAGCATATTTCAGAGAGAAGAAAAGTAGAATAACTATAATAAACAGTATCTCACCATGAACAAATGATACAACTAGAACTATGCCTCACCATACTGACAATAACTTGAATAAACGACGTTGCTTACAACATCAAACCGGTCCAGTTCATAGTCTCGTACATGAAGTTTTACTTTGAAATTTTTTCCTCTTATATGCATGATGTCATATTGACTCTGTTTATCATGTATAAACACAAAATGATGAGCAATATGTTGGATAATTGTGACTTCAAGGATCTACTGCGTAGATTCTTTTAGACAATAGTTCAACTCAACAGGTACAAACAGGTTATCGAACTATCGACTTCAAGATTCAATAAAGCCAGCGTAATCGGATTCAAAATTTGTACGATTTTGATCCGACCAAGAACACTCAAATTTGATCTCTAATGATACAATTTAGTAGAGAATAGAATGAAGAAGAAGAAGAGTATTGATCTACAACGTTTCTACGTTTGCAACACCAAACAGGCACTGCGGTGGTAAGGTAGTGTTCTACAGCACTTTCTGGGCATCGCAGATCCGGAGGAAGAAGAAGGAACTAAGATAGAAGATTCTTATTATCTGACGCTTCCTAGACATCACTATTTATAGTAATGAGGAAGTGTTCATTTGTCAAGCGTTGCATTATTTCCAACAGTCCGAAACTGGTACAAACAGTCGTGTCTATTGCAACGGCTTGAAATCGTTACTAAACGGTTGCGTCCCTTCATTCAAATGACCCGCCAAATCTATCCGTTCAAATTCAAATTTTGGATATGGTCTGTAAACAAAAATTAATTCGCCATTTTAGACCCGAACCCAACCCGGTCCAGTCGGATAGACGGCGGTGGCGCGCGCGTGTGGTGGTGATACATAACTTTTCTCCTCATATCAAAGCAAACCTTTGGGTGCCCAGATGGCCCAACCTTCCTTAGAGAATTCTATATTTAACTAAGTATAATCCCTTATTTTCTTGGATGTGAGACTATACATTCCACCACTCTTCTTCCATCTTCTTCCCACTTCTTTCCTCTTCAAAAACAAACTCAAATCCAAAACTAATTTTAAAATTTTCCAACAATTTCCCTCCGTTTTCAAATAAATAAAATAAATAAAATAGAAGTTTTCATCACTAGAGTGACTACCTACATACCCAAGTAGGACCAAGCCAATGTAGTTTCAAGATCAAATTTTGCATCATCATGAAAACAAATACATAAATGATAGGTATCTTTTGGATTTGAACCTTCACTTAGAGTAACCCATTCAAAGTTCTATCGAGGTCTATTGTGAACGTATTTTGAACCAAGTACCCCTAGTGATAGTACCGGAACAGTCACACATACTGATTTTCGTATATAAAGTGTTCGGTATTTTGGAGATATCGGTCCAAATTTATCGCCCGGCGCTTTGCCGAACTAAATACCAAGTGATGCATGCCGAACCAGGACCGCCGAACCAAATTGTACCGGACCAGATGCATGTCGAACCAAACCTCAGGGCTGCTTTGTCAGGACCAGATTTTTCGTTGCCGAAAAACCGAACACTGAGGGGTTTTTTTAAGAAAGAAGAGGAAAGAAAAAGAGAGAAGAGTAGATAAGAAGATAGAAAATAGAGAATTTGAAAATAGAAAAAGAGAATAGAAAATTTTAAAATAGAACATAGAGAAGAAGGAATATAAAACAGGACAACAACATCAATATCTCACAATTCGCAGCGGAACAACATATAATAAATAAATAAATATTCTTTAAACAAAGAACTATATCAGTTATTACATTTCATCATATTTCATTACATTAAATCATCAGAGTGTACAACAACATACAACATCAAACAGTGGAAAAGAGATACTATATACTAATAATATGCTACGCCATCCAGCTTTCCTCCAGCAACTCCTGAATATCCAGAATTTCCTGATAAACCTAACTCTTGACTGCCCGTGTGGAAATTGGTGGGCACCCAGAGTTTAGGAAGGAAAACAATAAACTCCGAGTCAGTCATGTGACTGGTGTGAGAACTCAAAACAGTTTATTTACTTTAAAATCAAAATAGAGGAATATTTTTGAAATCAATTCGCAATGCTTTTGAAAATGTAACTACCATAAGACCTCCCACCACACACACAATGCAAACGCAGGCTTGGAGGAGATTTCTTCTTATGTTAGTCAAAGATGCTTGATACGCATTTAAAATAACATTTGATATTATTACTAGTGCATAGTGTAGAACAAATCCTTTCGAAAGTAGAATATAAATCTTAGCCAGCATAGGTACCATTATATTATGCCTACTAATAGCTACCATATTAAATGGCAGGTTCTACAACTAAAACCGTACAAGTTTCGTATTGTTTCTTTGGATTTCCAACAAATGGTCAGGCCAAGGAACTTCCCATTGCCACTGAGAATGCCTCTGGAAAGACATCCCAGAGAACCAAACCGGAACTCTGCCAACACAAGGCCGGGTTAACCCTTAACTGGGTAACTACTGACACGAGCACGCCATTCCCCGGTCCTTTAGGACCTTTTCAACCGAGCGCTCGATATCCAACATCACACCATAATAAATAGAGTGTTTTCAACATGAGTAAGTATCTGGGCTCCATACCATGATACCACCCCTTTCCAGAAGGAAATGCACATACCCTAAGGGGAGCTACAGCAACCCCTAATAACCTTGCCGCATCTTTCCTGTTTTGACCATTTCCGGGATGTGAGGCTCGACGAAGTCACGTCCACAAAAACATACTTTATACAAAAGCCATGCTTTGGGTCAACAAATGATCAACACAATGATCACTAGGATAGACGATCAAATAAACGATCCTATCACAAATAATCAACACAATGATCATTTCAGCATCACTCGGCATGTCACATTACCAAAATGGGATATATCGCTGATAACTTCAACTATATAACCTCTGAACTCGTACGTCTCAGAGAAGGGTGTTAAGCTAAAAGAATAAATTCTCCGCCACCAACAGAAATATATTTGAAAGAAATCGGCTTTATATCTCAACTTGTAATGTCAGACATACCATCCATACAAGTCTGTTCCGGGATCGAACAGAACCGAAGGCACTTACAAAGAAGTCCTTGCAATCCGAATAATTTCTAATCACGTTCGGATTTCCCATCACTTATGGAGATCTCTATACCAGGGATCAGCCAGTGCAGAGACAATCAACAAGAAATCCTTTTGCTTTCGAAAATATCCGGTCTTCAACACCGTTCTTCGAATGCAATTCATAACGACGTATCACATATTCGGAATGGGTTATACGACCCCATGGTCCTTTCCCGGTTAACCCGAATAGTGAGCGCTTATTTAAAAAAAATCAGTGTGGCATTTAATTTCAAACAATTCACAACAAATACCTATTTGAAGGTAAATATTGATAGTCGGTTATTGAACTATCAATAGATATGTCAACATCACCAGAATCCAAATAATTTTCCAAATTATTTATTTTCCAAAAATATCTTTAGAAGATATAACTTTCCATATTTCAAAAATAAATCAATATTTATTTTAAACCTATTTCCCCAATTCCTTTTATAAATTCCATATTGAATTTATATTTCCAAAATATTTATGAATATATAATTTTCAAATATCCATTTTTCAATTTATCTTCAAAAAGATGAATTCTCAACATATTCACTTTATATTGGAAAACATTTCCATACTTATTAAATAAGTAATTCACAATCTTTTATTTTCAACACTTAGAAAATATTCTATATACTTAAATCGAAATTTAGTATATATTTCTTTCTTTAAGGAAATCATTCACTTAACCGTATTTATTTGGGCCAAAACGATGTTGCGTAAAACATCGTTACGACAACCCAAAATCACTAGTATAGGGATTCGAAATAAAACGGATATATAAATCCCAATACTATACAAAATATTTCCTTTCGGAAATTATCTATTATAACAACATGAATATAACTCCATAAATAAATTAGAACAATTTACTTATCAAAATAAGTCGTTTTGAATTTATAAAACAACGTTTATAACTTCTATTCTATTTATTTTATATCAACTTCCTTTTATAATTTTCTTTATTAACCTCTCTCAATTCATATCACAATGATATACTAGAAATTCATATTATAAGTCAAATACTTATAATTTATTTATTTACAAAATCGTTTCTTTAAACTTCATAAATTTTATAATCTTATAACTTATAAGATTCATTCATTTATCCAAAATCATTCCTTTAATAACTTTATAAATTTTATAAACCTACTGCTTATAAAATTCTATTTATAACTTCACCGTTATAATTCTATAATTCCATTTCTATTTATGAAATTCATTTTCAATTTATCTTAACACTTAGAAAAGTTCGTTTTACAAATTCTAATGTTTTTAATTTATAAATATCGATTTATAAATCTTTTAATATAAAACAATTTATATTATTCCTTTGAAACATCTTCAAAGTCTTTCATAATTTCATCACTTTGATTTATAAAATAATCAAATTTCATAAATCCTATTTTTTTAAACCTTTTTTTTTTTTTTTATAATAGATTCAAAAATCCCAGTTTAAATTATTTTATCAAATCATTAATCTCATATTCTCAAAAATCACTTTTAACTACATTCCTCAAGAATCATAATTTTTATAACATAAAAATTATAACGTTTATTTATTTGTAATAAATCAATTCCAAAAATATTTTATAAACGTATACTTTCAAAATTACTTTAGAATCCTTTATAAATAAAAATCGTTATTTTTAAACTTTCAAAATTGGATCCGATGATGCAACACATCAATAGTCAATCACGATTTTTCAATATCATATATCGACTTAATAAACAATCAAGCATCACAATATTTAAAAATCAATGAATATTTGTGAGGAATCCAGTTGGATCCCTCCAACCTGTTTCCCTGCATCCACAGACATTAGCACAATACCATTCCGTTTCAAGACGGAATATCGCGGTATATGGGATTTTATAAAATATATATATCCGCTTACTAACGGCGTATAGGGTCTCATCCGCTAAAAGAAAATGCGGGAAATCAATCAACTGCAATATATACATATGCCAATATATATATATATTGCTATATATATAATATAATACCAATTCCACTTCGAGGTGGAATATCGCGGTATATGTGTGTACTAAATAACCTCCGCTTACTAACGGCGTATAGGGTCTATTCACATCCAATATATATATATCAATCATCATTCAAGCATTCAATCAACACAGTCAATCAATTTTAAATCTATCTATTTAAAATTTAAATAAACAATAGAAATTCCTTTTGAGTGAGAAGTTCTCACCTTTTATTCCTGTTTGCCATCCACTTCCAATTCAACTTGTTTTCTTCATTTATACCTTGTATAAATATTTACACATTTTATTAATATTCGAATCAATCGAATAAATTAAATTTTCATTTGATTGTTAAATAAATCAATAGTTTTATTTAAATCAGTTTCTTCTTTAATAATATTTGTTTTAACTAATTGTTTTACTTTAAACTAATATCTTTAAATCAATCTCTTTCAATAAATTTAGTTTAACTAACTAATTCTTTTTTTTTTCTTCTAAACTATACTTTTCTTTACTGTAATATGTTTTACATACATATTTTATTTTCTGTTTATAACTTTACAAATTTATATATACTGTAAAACAAAAAAAACAAAAAAAAAAACTTATACCTTACTGCAAAATCACTCTACTGCTACCAGTCACCAAACCCTCCTGCGTCACCACGATGTCACCATTGACTCACGCCTCGACCTCGTCGCCATCGCGTGCCACCCCCCCAAATCGATGCCATCAGTCACGTCCTCGAATTGCGCGACCACTGCACTCCACATGAACCCACGAGTCGCCGCCGCGCCGCCTCGAGCTCCTTCACGCGCGAGTCGCCCTCGTCCCTAATCGCGACTCGAAAACACTGCATCCACCTCCACGAAATCGCGCCTACGTCCCTCCCTCCATCGTGCGCCGCGATCCCCCACTTCAATCGCGCGACAGCGCCGCCGCAGTTCCCCTCACGCGAGCACGAAACTGAATTTGGGGCTTCGGCCACCATTTTTATTTCTTTTTTTTTTTTTTCTTTCAGAGAGGGGGAAATGGAATTTGCGTTCGAAGAATGGAACGAGTATCGGCCATTATTTAAAATTCGAACGAGATGGGCTTCGATTTTTTTTCTTTGATTTCGTTCTGAGATTTTTTTGTTTTCGGTTATGAATGAGAGAAGGGGAAAGAACGAGGTGATTTAAGGACGAAGGGGAAGACGTGCTTACACGATTTTCGTTCGTGATGTTCAGCGTGAATTTAGGCTGAGACCAAGGAACGTGTTTTAAGGGAAGACAACGTGTTTGTTAATTAATTATAATTTAAATTTTTAAATTGAATTCAATTTGATCTCGACGCGTTTATTCGTCGTGTGTTCACATAACAACTCCAAAAATTACGAAATTTGAAATCCGGTAATAATTCAATATTACGGACCCAATGGAACTGGTTTCGTCGGATTCCGAGACTGTGCCTCGGACGGCTATTTTAATATTGATTCAAACGATTAAATTCCAAAATTGAACAAATCACTTTCAAATTAAATTCTGAAGCTTCTAAAATTCTCAGTATTATCAATATGAATTTTGCAAGCCTTTGAAATATTTTTCTTCAGCTTAAAATTGAAGATTCACATTTTTATTCACTTGCAATCGATTAAATTTTAGAATTAAATCGCCAAATTCAAAGTTATATTGGAATTTCAATCTAAACCATAATTTTAAATATTTAAAATTAATTAAATATTTCATTTTTACATTGTTCAAAATTCAGGGTCGTTACAATCTTCCCTCCTTAAAAGAATTTCGTCCCGAAATTACAAGTTAGGAAGAATGCCCTTTATCCCGTCTATTATTTTTCACAATTCAAATAGTTTTATCAACTTACTAGCCTAAATCTTTTTATTAAAGATTCACTATTATTTCAACTAGCTTTCCAACTTCATTTATAGGTTTCAAACAATATTGTTTTACTAACCATTCAAATTTAAATTCAAATTCAAATTTCAAACTTTCAAAATTTCTCAAAAATTTTCAAAAATTTTCTAACACCCTAAATTTTCGAAAAATTTCGCCAGCGTCTCCTTTGCGCGGCTCGATCGGTACGACTACAAAATGGCACCTCGGCCCCTCAGAATCAAAAAGAAAAGAGAAAAGCCAAGTGGCTAGAGAAGGAAGTCATCAAATCTCATATCGAAATTGAAATACGTACCTTTTTGTCGAGCAATTCAATTTTATCTTTGAAATCAAAATCTCAATTTCTTTATATACCTGTATAACCTGTATAACCTGCTAGTAGTAGCATCCAAATCCAACATTCAAACCGTTTTGCCAATTCTATTGCAAAATTTCGATATATGTTTCTTTATATGTTTTTACTTCAGTATTGAAGTTACATATTAATTTTCATTCAATTTCACGTTTCAATTCAATTCACGACTTCAAATTCATTCTAATTCAATTCTCAATTTAAATTCTATTTGAATTAAACTCTAAATTCTAAATATTGAATTCTATTGATTAACTAATTTAATTCAATTTGTACATTCACATTACTACACTGAATTAGTTTCATTTACTAATTCATTTCAATATTTAATTCATCTCATTTTCACTTAGAAATCCAATTCTATTTTATTTATTCAATTCCATTTGAAATTATTTTACAAATGAATAAATTATCAAGTCAATTTACTTGAATTCAATCCATCTATTTCTTTCCATTATTAATGATAATAATTCGATATTATCACTTCTAACAATCATGCAACCATATACTATAATAATTCATAGAAAATCATTTCTTTTTTTTTTCTATACCAAAAATAGTTTTGGGCAAAATTATTTTATAATATAAACCAATTTTATATTCACTAACAAATACGCGCTCATATCTATTATTACACTAAAACTCATTCTAGAGTACTGCTGACTCTATCTCTAACGAGTAATACCCATCAGAACCATGGTTGTCGCTTAACCAACAGCTCTGATACCACATTGTCAGGACCAGATTTTTCGTTGCCGAAAAACCGAACACTGAGGGGTTTTTTTAAGAAATAAGAGGAAAGAAAAAGAGAGAAGAGTAGATAAGAAGATAGAAAATAGAGAATTTGAAAATAGAAAAAGAGAATAGAAAATTTTAAAATAGAACATAGAGAAGAAGGAATATAAAACAGGACAACAACATCAATATCTCACAATTCGCAGCGGAACAACATATAATAAATAAATAAATATTCTTTAAACAAAGAACTATATCAGTTATTACATTTCATCATATTTCATTACATTAAATCATCAGAGTGTACAACAACATACAACATCAAACAGTGGAAAAGAGATACTATATACTAATAATATGCTACGCCATCCAGCTTGCCTGCAGCAACTCCTGAATATCCAGAATTTCCTGATAAACCTAACTCTTGACTGCCCGTGTGGAAATTGGTGGGCACCCAGAGTTTAGGAAGGCAAACAATAAACTCCGAGTCAGTCATGTGACTGGTGTGAGAACTCAAAACAGTTTATTTACTTTAAAATCAAAATAGAGGAATATTTTTGAAATCAATTCGCAATGCTTTTGAAAATGTAACTACCATAAGACCTCCCACCACACACACAATGCAAACGCAGACTTGGAGGAGATTTCTTCTTATGTTAGTCAAAGATGCTTGATACGCATTTAAAATAACATTTGATATTATTACTAGTGCATAGTGTAGAACAAATCCTTTCGAAAGTAGAATATAAATCTTAGCCAGCATAGGTACCATTATATTATGCCTACTAATAGCTACCATATTAAATGGCAGGTTCTACAACTAAAACCGTACAAGTTTCGTATTGTTTCTTTGGATTTCCAACAAATGGTCAGGCCAAGGAACTTCCCATTGCCACTGAGAATGCCTCTGGAAAGACATCCCAGAGAACCAAACCGGAACTCTGCCAACACAAGGCCGGGTTACCCCTTAACTGGGTAACTACTGACACGAGCACGCCATTCCCCGGTCCTTTAGGACCTTTTCAACCGAGCGCTCGATATCCAACATCACACCATAATAAATAGAGTGTTTTCAACATGAGTAAGTATCTGGGCTCCATACCATGATACCACCCCTTTCCAGAAGGAAATGCACATACCCTAAGGGGAGCTACAGCAACCCCTAATAACCTTGCCGCATCTTTCCTGTTTTGACCATTTCCGGGATGTGAGGCTCGACGAAGTCACGTCCACAAAAACATACTTTATACAAAAGCCATGCTTTGGGTCAACAAATGATCAACACAATGATCACTAGGATAGACGATCAAATAAACGATCCTATCACAAATAATCAACACAATGATCATTTCAGCATCACTCGGCATGTCACATTACCAAAATGGGATATATCGCTGATAACTTCAACTATATAACCTCTGAACTCGTACGTCTCAGAGAAGGGTGTTAAGCTAAAAGAATAAATTCTCCGCCACCAACAGAAATATATTTGAAAGAAATCGGCTTTATATCTCAACTTGTAATGTCAGACATACCATCCATACAAGTCTGTTCCGGGATCGAACAGAACCGAAGGCACTTACAAAGAAGTCCTTGCAATCCGAATAATTTCTAATCACGTTCGGATTTCCCATCACTTATGGAGATCTCTATACCAGGGATCAGCCAGTGCAGAGACAATCAACAAGAAATCCTTTTGCTTTCGAAAATATCCGGTCTTCAACACCGTTCTTCGAATGCAATTCATAACGACGTATCACATATTCGGAATGGGTTATACGACCCCATGGTCCTTTCCCGGTTAACCCGAATAGTGAGCGCTTATTTAAAAAAAATCAGTGTGGCATTTAATTTCAAACAATTCACAACAAATACCTATTTGAAGGTAAATATTGATAGTCGGTTATTGAACTATCAATAGATATGTCAACATCACCAGAATCCAAATAATTTTCCAAATTATTTATTTTCCAAAAATATCTTTAGAAGATATAACTTTCCATATTTCAAAAATAAATCAATATTTATTTTAAACCTATTTCCCCAATTCCTTTTATAAATTCCATATTGAATTTATATTTCCAAAATATTTATGAATATATAATTTTCAAATATCCATTTTTCAATTTATCTTCAAAAAGATGAATTCTCAACATATTCACTTTATATTGGAAAACATTTCCATACTTATTAAATAAGTAATTCACAATCTTTTATTTTCAACACTTAGAAAATATTCTATATACTTAAATCGAAATTTAGTATATATTTCTTTCTTTAAGGAAATCATTCACTTAACCGTATTTATTTGGGCCAAAACGATGTTGCGTAAAACATCGTTACGACAACCCAAAATCACTAGTATAGGGATTCGAAATAAAACGGATATATAAATCCCAATACTATACAAAATATTTCCTTTCGGAAATTATCTATTATAACAACATGAATATAACTCCATAAATAAATTAGAACAATTTACTTATCAAAATAAGTCGTTTTGAATTTATAAAACAACGTTTATAACTTCTATTCTATTTATTTTATATCAACTTCCTTTTATAATTTTCTTTATTAACCTCTCTCAATTCATATCACAATGATATACTAGAAATTCATATTATAAGTCAAATACTTATAATTTATTTATTTACAAAATCGTTTCTTTAAACTTCATAAATTTTATAATCTTATAACTTATAAGATTCATTCATTTATCCAAAATCATTCCTTTAATAACTTTATAAATTTTATAAACCTACTGCTTATAAAATTCTATTTATAACTTCACCTTTATAATTCTATAATTCCATTTCTATTTATGAAATTCATTTTCAATTTATCTTAACACTTAGAAAAGTTCGTTTTACAAATTCTAATGTTTTTAATTTATAAATATCGATTTATAAATCTTTTAATATAAAACAATTTATATTATTCCTTTGAAACATCTTCAAAGTCTTTCATAATTTCATCACTTTGATTTATAAAATAATCAAATTTCATAAATCCTATTTTTTTAAACCTTTTTTTTTTTTATAATAGATTCAAAAATCCCAGTTTAAATTATTTTATCAAATCATTAATCTCATATTCTCAAAAATCACTTTTAACTACATTCCTCAAGAATCATAATTTTTATAACATAAAAATTATAACGTTTATTTATTTGTAATAAATCAATTCCAAAAATATTTTATAAACGTATACTTTCAAAATTACTTTAGAATCCTTTATAAATAAAAATCGTTATTTTTAAACTTTCAAAATTGGATCCGATGATGCAACACATCAATAGTCAATCACGATTTTTCAATATCATATATCGACTTAATAAACAATCAAGCATCACAATATTTAAAAATCAATGAATATTTGTGAGGAATCCAGTTGGATCCCTCCAACCTGTTTCCCTGCATCCACAGACATTAGCACAATACCATTCCGTTTCAAGACGGAATATCGCGGTATATGGGATTTTATAAAATATATATATCCGCTTACTAACGGCGTATAGGGTCTCATCCGCTAAAAGAAAATGCGGGAAATCAATCAACTGCAATATATACATATGCCAATATATATATATTGCTATATATATAATATAATACCAATTCCACTTCGAGGTGGAATATCGCGGTATATGTGTGTACTAAATAACCTCCGCTTACTAACGGCGTATAGGGTCTATTCACATCCAATATATATATATCAATCATCATTCAAGCATTCAATCAACACAGTCAATCAATTTTAAATCTATCTATTTAAAATTTAAATAAACAATAGAAATTCCTTTTGAGTGAGAAGTTCTCACCTTTTATTCCTGTTTGCCATCCACTTCCAATTCAACTTGTTTTCTTCATTTATACCTTGTATAAATATTTACACATTTTATTAATATTCGAATCAATCGAATAAATTAAATTTTCATTTGATTGTTAAATAAATCAATAGTTTTATTTAAATCAGTTTCTTCTTTAATAATATTTGTTTTAACTAATTGTTTTACTTTAAACTAATATCTTTAAATCAATCTCTTTCAATAAATTTAGTTTAACTAACTAATTCTTTTTTTTTTCTTCTAAACTATACTTTTCTTTACTGTAATATGTTTTACATACATATTTTATTTTCTGTTTATAACTTTACAAATTTATATATACTGTAAAACAAAAAAAACAAAAAAAAAACTTATACCTTACTGCAAAATCACTCTACTGCTACCAGTCACCAAACCCTCCTGCGTCACCACGATGTCACCATTGACTCACGCCTCGACCTCGTCGCCATCGCGTGCCACCCCCCCAAATCGATGCCATCAGTCACGTCCTCGAATTGCGCGACCACTGCACTCCACATGAACCCACGAGTCGCCGCCGCGCCGCCTCGAGCTCCTTCACGCGCGAGTCGCCCTCGTCCCTAATCGCGACTCGAAAACACTGCATCCACCTCCACGAAATCGCGCCTACGTCCCTCCCTCCATCGTGCGCCGCGATCCCCCACTTCAATCGCGCGACAGCGCCGCCGCAGTTCCCCTCACGCGAGCACGAAACTGAATTTGGGGCTTCGGCCACCATTTTTATTTCTTTTTTTTTTTCTTTCAGAGAGGGGGAAATGGAATTTGCGTTCGAAGAATGGAACGAGTATCGGCCATGATTTAAAATTCGAACGAGATGGGCTTCGATTTTTTTTCTTTGATTTCGTTCTGAGATTTTTTTGTTTTCGGTTATGAATGAGAGAAGGGGAAAGAACGAGGTGATTTAAGGACGAAGGGGAAGACGTGCTTACACGATTTTCGTTCGTGATGTTCAGCGTGAATTTAGGCTGAGACCAAGGAACGTGTTTTAAGGGAAGACAACGTGTTTGTTAATTAATTATAATTTAAATTTTTAAATTGAATTCAATTTGATCTCGACGCGTTTATTCGTCGTGTGTTCACATAACAACTCCAAAAATTACGAAATTTGAAATCCGGTAATAATTCAATATTACGGACCCAATGGAACTGGTTTCGTCGGATTCCGAGACTGTGCCTCGGACGGCTATTTTAATATTGATTCAAACGATTAAATTCCAAAATTGAACAAATCACTTTCAAATTAAATTCTGAAGCTTCTAAAATTCTCAGTATTATCAATATGAATTTTGCAAGCCTTTGAAATATTTTTCTTCAGCTTAAAATTGAAGATTCACATTTTTATTCACTTGCAATCGATTAAATTTTAGAATTAAATCGCCAAATTCAAAGTTATATTGGAATTTCAATCTAAACCATAATTTTAAATATTTAAAATTAATTAAATATTTCATTTTTACATTGTTCAAAATTCAGGGTCGTTACATGCTATATAGCAGCTACCCCTCCTCATTTCTTCATTCTACATAATAGTGGAGCTTTTGAACAATAACGGTAGCCATCCTAGAGAGCTGAAATTCTATAAAAAATTATCTGGATTTTTAATTCTTCTTTTGTATAGCCTTCACAAGTGAATCAATCTTGTAACTCCAATCTTTCAGTAATTAATAAAATATCCTCTTTCCAAGTGGACGTATACTGTCTCGTGGTAGTGGACCCACTATAAATACTGATGTTATTTATTTTTCTGCATTGCATTGATCTGTGGCTGTCAGTTCTAGTGTTTATCTTTATTTGTTTCGTCTCACTACAATCACGATCCAGTTGTTTTCTGCTGCATTGAGTTTTTTATTCCCTTAGATTGATTATTTAAAGGGAGTTTCTCTAACAATATTTATATTGGTTCCACTATCATCAAGGTAATGCAGGTCCAGTCCAAAAGGAGAGCGATTTTATTACACATGCGAGAATTACAAGAGATTACAAGATAAGAATTTACATACCAAAGCCCTAAGTTAGAATTAACAAGAAGATACGCTCCATTTGGAGATTGCTGGCTGTGTCAGGATTGGTTTACAATGAAATCTACCCTCAATATAGAACCAGTGCAAATCCTTGAGAGTCGTCGATTAAATTACCAAGATATGGTAAGAAGATAATGGAGCAACTTACAACGGAAACAAATGATGCAAACATAGTAAGTAATTCACTCATTCCTTTATTTAGCAAAGATGGAAGAAAGTAATCGCAAAATAATGCGATTGCTGGGAAACAAATAATATGCATATCCTTTTGCGTATATTTTATTTCATAACTTACACATACATTTATTTTCTTGTCATCTCATGCAAATGCGGTCCAATAATTTATTCATTTTCATAATGAACAAACATGATTACTTTCCTTCTTGCATATTTGTTTCCTTCTATTTGTGATTTTGTATCACCAAAATTTAACATTTACGAAGTTTGTAATGTTAAGGAATCTAATGTCCATATGGCGACTATTCATTATTGTATCGAAAATTATAAGGACGAAATCTGAGTGAAATGAATCTGACATTGTTGTTACCTTTTTAATTTTTTTTTATTCCTCTCAAAAATCCACCTTATTTGCTACGATGCTTTATCTATTTATAGAAAGCTTAAGCATGTGAATTAGTGACAACATTCCATTGGTTTGGCATCTGCCTTCAGATGCTGCCACGTCTTTCGTTTAAGTTGTCAATGAGATGTGTGATGCAGATTGCTGAAGTTAAAGGCAGGATAATACAATATAGGGCGGATTATGTCTTAGTAATAGCGGAAAATCAAATTTTGAATAAATTATTTTGGGATTGGCACGACTCCACTAGATGAATGACATTTGTGCTATGTTATTAGGTGGTTGGGCAGCATGGCTTGTTATTGCACATACTCAAAAGTTACGAGTTATTAGGTGCTTGTAATCTGTGTTACTGGTTCGGACTGTGAGATCAAAGGTCGCGGCTAAAACCGATAACCCTGTAACAAATACCCAGAGCATGTGTTTGGCAAACACATAACTTCCATAGAATTTACGAGCAAAGTTTTGTTATCTAAACAATTAAAAAAAAGTTAACCCTTAGTAGATGGTTGGACAGTATGTCATTTTTAGATACTCTGTGTATAACTTTTGGATAGTTCGTCTTTTGTGCAGATTACAAAAGTACCAATTTCATATTGCACCGCTTTTCCCTAGTGATATCAGGGAGTACCATAGTTTTTGTTTGCAGATGTGATCAGATCAATAGCCTACTGCTTTATCTTTCATGATTAGTGATCAACGGCTGCCTTTTTTGGTCAGTGATTAATGATGATTTCTCCTTGATTGAGAAGGGCGTAACAATATATGAGTAATATCAACTGCAATCCAAATTGCATATATAACATAATATAATTAGCTATGGTCAATTAGTAAACATGACTTATCCAAATTAGTTAATTACATAACCTAGCCAATTTTAAAACCCTACCCAACATTATAATATAACAAAAAAACTATAATACCGGGTGTAGATAATAATCCCAACCAATTTAGCAGAAAAGAAAATCTAGCCCAAATCCTGATATTTTTTCATTTTTCACAAGCTGACAAAACAAAATAGGGTTGTATGGGACAAAAGGGAAACATAATTGCATCAAATAAAAAGCTCTTATAACTCAATTGGTTAGAGCTTCAGTTATTGAGACTTCTAAACAGGTAGGCATACTTAAGCAATAGTCACATTATGATAAAACAAACAACATTGGAATCCTGAAGCACTACCACGAACGCTACCGCAAAGACATATAGCTCAAATAGACACATTCCCTCAATGGTTTACAAAAAAAATTCAATTCACTTGGATATTTAAAAAAAAAGCATACATAAAACATTCACTAGTAGAGTTTATCTAAATTTGTAAAAGAAAATAGATTTTCCCAAAGATCCAATATTTTTAAACTGTTTATGTGTCTGAATAACCTATTTTTATTTCTATTTTATTTTCAGATTTATTTCTTACCCATGAATTTACTATGATTATTTTATTTTATTTCACGAGGATCAGAATTCAAATTAGTACCCATTCAAGTAATACAGTGTAGAGAAGGTTGGGGATGATTTTTATGTATGAAAATAATCAAAAAAAAAAAGATAAATCACTGAAAAAATAAGCTGTTTGGTCCCGTAGCTCAGTTGGTTAGAGCGTTGGTCTTATGAGCCGAAGGTCGCGGGTTCAAGCCCCGTCGGGACCATACTGCGCTAAAGTTAGCAAACCTATTTTTGGGCTGAAGTGAGCATCTTCCAATAAGATGTGCAAATATGTTTCCACAACTGAGGGTTTTGACTTGCTCCTTTGTATTTTTTGTTCATATAGAAAAGTACTTTTGCTGGCCTCTTAAAAGCCTACGATGCAATGGCCATTAATTAACTTATTACTGACTGTTTATGTGTAAAGAATTTTTTATTCAACCAAAAACATGCAAAATGATTTTTATTTTATTTTTCCTTTTTTCCGCTGACATGTATGTAGAAATATAGATTTTAGATGCAACAGAAAAAATTGTTGTCATTGATGTTGAAAGAGATGGATCTCTCTTACACAAGTCTAAGGTGATTAACAATTTTCAATTAGAAATACACCGTAATCTAAAACCTCAACCTTTAATTGGTAAGCACTAATAGATATTCCTTCTGGAATACCCATATCTGTGTCAACAAAATGATGCAATTTCAAATAGAATTTCATGCAAAAGTGATCAACAATGAAGTAGTATACTTTATACCTCGTGCAAAAATGTCCAAGTTAAAAGAACTAAACCATGCCTTTTGACACAAATATAAAAAGTTACTTGCAAAACCAAAGAAGCATGCAGACATACATCCAACTTGTAAGATAATGCTTTGCATTAACAAACATTAAGTACATTATATGTCTCATCTGCTTCAAATCACATCACTAATAAAGCCTAATATATGAATAAACTAGTCAATAAAGCCACACTAAGAAGGAAATGGATTGAAATGCAACTGCTAATGCATAATGTAAATTATAAATGAAAACTAATTTCAGGACCCACTTAGTTTGAAAGCATGTGAATCATGAGTACAAGTAGGGACTAGGTCGTTCATTTTTTGCTTGAACGATCACTCATACGGACTTCGGACTACATGCTTTGATCCATTAGTCCATATGCATGCCATAATCTTTAACCAGTTAATAAAGCCACACGAAGAAGGAAATGGATTGACATATAATAAAGCATCTAACACATCTGTTTGTTCATCTTTAATCCGGATCAATAGGCTCAGCATATCATAGCCATTGGATCATATCAACGGCACACATTTCATCTCAGCTGGTACATGGATTGCAAGACTTTTAGCTGGGCCTTCCAGCCCATTTGTATATTCTGTATAAATATAGCAGCTGTATGATTTTGAGTTGTAATCTGATATTATTTTAGACAAGCAATACAAAATAAATTAAAAGGCTTTGTAACAGTTCTTTATGGTATCAGAGCGATCTGCCTAACGGCTATATCATCTCACTCTTTTTTTTTCTCTTCTCTTTTGAGAGATTAAAAGTTTGGATCGTATTTGGCTCCCCTCAGAAAAGTCATCATCGGGGAGGCTTACCTTTCTCGATATCTGTGCAGAGTTCTGATTTTATCAGTGTCATCTTACCCTCTGTGCCATCCAAGAAGGAGATCAGATCCATGATCTTCCTCTCTCCCTCTGGTTGCATCATTTCTCTCAGCCAAGATACTACAGGGATCTCTGTTTGTTATGTGCATTATTGCTTTGCAGTAAAACAGTAATACACATTACTTCTGTATCTTTTCTCCATCAAATTTGTGATCCAGTTAACCTGCATCACCAAAGATCTACTTCTTGATCAAGAAATCAAGCAAATCAGGGTTCTTGGTTCATCATGGCCATGAAGAAGATGAAGTCAAATCAGCTAACACTGGCAACAAACCCAAGGATAATCAAAACCCCGACTGCATTCTGATTAGACCTAAAAATCAAGCTATAAGTACATCAATAGATGAGGATAATTACATCACATGGAAATATCAAGTTGAAATAGGATTAAGAGGGTATGATCTGCAAGATTATGTCAAGGGAACCAAGGTGATACCACCCATCAACACAACAGATGAAAAAGGTAACACTATTAGCAACCCAGATTACTCTTTATGTCAAAAACAAGATAATTTGCTTGCATCATGGCTACTTTCATCAATTAGCCAAAGTCTCTTATCACAATTTGTTGGATGTTATACATCATATGAAATATGGTCATCAATTGAGAGAATTTTTAACTCACAATCAGCTGCAAGAATCATGCACTATAGAAGAGAATTGCAAAATGCAAGGAAAAATGACATGAGCATGAGGGAATACCTTGCCAAGATTAAGAATCTTTGTGACAAATTAAAGGCAGTTGGTCATGAAATTTCTAATAGTGAACAGATTCTCATCATCACCAATGGTCTAGATCAAGATTACGAATCTTTAGTAACTTTCATTGCCACACAACAAATCCTACCTGACCTTAATTATGTTCACTCAACCCTCCTTGCTCATGAAGGGAGAGTTGAACAAAGAAAACTCATGCAAGAAGATTATTCTGAAAATTATGTTTCTAACACAGAGAACAAAGGTCAAAGAAACACCCCCAAACAGTCAAAACTCAAGGGGAGGCAGCATTCAAAGAGTCAGAGGTAGGGGAAGATTTTCAAGTAATAATAGAGTCAAATGCCAAATTTGTGAAAAATTTGGTCATATGGCAAACAAATGTTACTTTAGATTCAAGGAAGACTACAATACAACTCAACAAGGTCAGTCTAGCAAGCAACCAGCAGCAAATATAGCACAGACCAGTAATTAAGCAAGGAACAATTCAGATAACTCAAGGGATGGTGATGACAAGACTAATGGCATCAATACAGCAGAGTGGTTCCCAGACTCAGGAGCCACAAACCATATCACCAACAATCTGCAAAATCTCAATTTGGGGAACAGGAGCTACACAGGTAAACATACTGTTTTAATGGGTAATGGTGAAACTGCAAATATATCTCACATAATGGCAGGCACTATAAAAGGTACAAGGCTGCTCTACCTTAATAATTTACTAAGAGTGCCAAGTATCAAAAAGAATTTAATTAGTGTCTCTCAATTTGCTAAAGAAAATAATGTATATTTTGAATTTCACCCCAAATTTTGTCTTGTTAGAGATTTGCTAAGCAAAAATTATATTGTTACAGGGTAAACTAGAACAAGGCCTATACGAGTTCTGCAATATGAGAAACAAAAACATTTGTAATAGTGTTGTATGGTGCAATAGTGCTGGCTTGAATCATAACAAACATGATGATATTTTTTTGTGGCATTGCAAACTAGGGCACCCTAGTTATGATGTAGTTATGCAGGTGTTGAATGATAATAAAATTTCTTTTTCATCCTTGATCAATTTGTCTATAAGCACACATTGTCAAATTGGTAACAGTCACAAATTACCTTTTCAAAATTCTGAAACAATCTATGAAAAGCCACTAGAGCTGATTGCAGCAGACTTGTGGGGACCATCACCACATAATTCAACCAAAGGAGACAGGTATTATCTATCTCTTGTTGATGCACATACAAGATATACATGGATTTACTTCTTAAAGGCCAAATCAGACACATGTAGTGCCATAAAACATTTCATTACTTGTGTTGAAAAACAACTCAATAGCAGTGTGAAAGTCATACAAACTGATGGTGGGGGAGAATTCAAACCCTTAAAGGATTTCTTTGATACAAAAGGAATCATACATAGAACTACGTACCCCTACACATCAGAACAAAATGGGTTGGTAGAGAGAAAACACAGGCATGTGGTAGAAACTGGATTAACACTCTTGTCACAAGCAGGCCTGCCAATGAAATATTGGAGAGAGGCATTTGCCACAGCAGTTTATCTTATTAATAGAATGCCAACAAGAGTGTTGAACCATGTTTGTCCTTTTGAAAAATTATTTGGCATTAAACCAAATTATAAATTTTTAAGAACCTTTGGTTGCTTGTGCTTTCCCTACCTCATACCCTATAACAAACACAAGTTGAGCCTAAGATCTAGCCAATGTACCTTTCTAGGGTATGCAAATGTATATATTATTTCTTAGGTTTTAATCTACTATGGAGTAGATGAGCACGGTTCACGAACAGAGGCGAGAGTATTGTAACCTAATGACCCTAATATAAGAGTAAATAGAAATAAAAAGATATATGTAGAATTAAACCAAGAAGTATATAATTTATTCATTCATCAGAACTTTTATTCTGACCCCTCCTTATAACATCCTATAGGTTAGGTAGATGGTAAAGACTTCTCGGCTTTATGACACTTGCTTAGAACGTGTTATTATTTGGGTGAGTGTTTACTTACTATTATATTTTAGTCAATCCCGTTGTAAGATAAATTATTGAGCTCTGAAATATTTGTCTTTGCCTATTTGAAAGATACCAGATACCCAACTTAGGCTACATTGGGCTTGGGTTTTAGTATTTTTGTGAAATTTTCAAACTACTGGAATTCGGGTTGTTGCATTTGGCATTAGAGCCTAGGTTTTGGATTCCTAGGTAGACAGTGAGTGAACATATTTGTATTTTTGAATAAAATATAAATATATTATGTATTAAAATCCAAATAGTTCCTAACCATAGATTTTAACATATGGAAAGTTTTTAGAAGTATATTTATGCATGGTTTGCTATTTGGGTTTGGGATGACCCAAATATGTAAAGCCCTATGTTATTACCGAATTATAGCATACAAATAAACCATGTTTTGAGAGAAGATTTGTATCCATATGTTATAGAAAATGGAGAAGCTCCCTAGGGAGAGTGTTTTTATTTTAAAAGAAATAAGAGGTTTTAGTAAGAAGAAAATCCACTTTATATCTAGCCCAATAAAATGAAACTTTTGAAATTGAAAAGTTCAAAAATATAATTGTTAATATATTTGAGGAATTAAATATTGGGTTTTTGAAAAAAAAAAGTAGTATGAAATTTAAATTGGTTTTATATGATGTAAATTTTGTTAAAAGTGAAATTATTTTTGAAGAATTATAGAGCATGTATAGCTCGCTAGTTTCTTGTAGGTGAACAAAGATTTTAAATGTAAAAACCTAGAGTGTGTTAAGTATCGAAAACATAGGTTACAAAAACGATTACTGTTCTAACTTTTAAATCAACTAAAAATGAGACCTTTGCTTCGTTTAAAATTACGGATAATCATCCATTTTCTTTTATTGAAATAGACAACGCAAACTACGGGGAATAACATTTGTACTTTACACATCCCTTTCATTTTTGGTATATTCCTTATTATTTCAAATGGTGCACTTTCTATACATTTGTGGAATTGGATAATTTATGGAAATTACAAAGAAAGAGATACGACTAAATTATACTTGCTCCCAATAAATTAAAACATCTAAATTCACATCCCAAGTCAAATTTGGGCAAACTAAACTAATACCAACATTTTACAACCCAGCTGTACATTTGAAATAAACTTTACAACTTTATCAATATTCAACTTTAACAAATTTAGGGACTAATTTCTAAATTTTCAGACTATGTTGTAGATATCATTCATATTCCAATTACCTATCTTATAGAATATGTAGGTGATATTCTTATACGTTCGCTTCAGGCCTACAACTCATCAGATGTTATATAGGCATAGTAATTAAATAAAATTCAACGGTATAAATTTCAATGTTATAAATAAATTATATAATTTCTCACTCACCTTTCAAGCTTTCTAAATCTCCAAGTCTGAATTCATCCCTTTAACTTGACCTCTTTTCCTTTCCTTCAAAAAGAATATGATATAATTTTGTACATACCATTAGAATTATAGATCTGAGAAGATATTGGATATTAAGAGGAATGTATATTTTAATTATGAAATTTACCTTTTTCTGCAGTATCGATTCGCTTCTCCTCTTCAATTTTCTGCCTTTCTCCCATTATATATACATATAATATAATATTTTATAATTTTAATAGAAATAGCAGAGAAAGAAAATGGTAGTGATTTGCTGTTTTGATCAAAAAATATAAGAACAGAAGTGAGGGGTTAAACATGTATTTGTAGGCGCTCGAATCAACTGTATCCGCTAGATTTTTAAAATAAAAAAATCTGAGCTGTTCATCCAAGGTTTAACTCTAGCCTCTACCTTCATCACCCGTCGACCGCTCCCTATAAGCAGTTGATTGCTAGCAATCGACTGCCCAAGTAAGGGGTCGATTGGTAGGGTCTATGCTATTAATATTTTTTATTTCCTTTTTCTCATTTTAAATTATTTCCGCTTTTAATATTTCAAACACTAATAGTTTCTTCATTTGAGCTCCGATTGCAAAACTCCAAATATGAAAGTTGCTCAGAAAACCCCCGAGCACAATAGTGCTAGTTTCATGGTCAAATTCTGAAATTTTCTCAAATTCCTTTTTTTTAATCTTATTGATTATACATTATTTACCATTAGTTTTGCGGGGTGTTACAAAGACAGCTACTACTCTTTCCAGCAACGCACCAAAGCGTCCAAGCCGACCTAAGTTTAGAATTGCAAGACCAAGATGAAGAAGAAATCCTCCATCCCCAACTGGCCTATTAGCGTAACAACGATGGTCACTTACCAGTGGACCCATGGCCAGCAGGCACAAGCCCAAGCCAAGCCAAGATCTGCCCCGAGAGGGAGGTTCCATATGATTGTTTGAAATACTATCAACAAGTGGCAGTTCGGCACCGAGAAAGCTTTCTCATTTCTTAAGATGCCAAACAAGTTTGATGAAAGGACATACACACAAAGAAGTTTGGAAAGGAAATATATAATGAAGCTAATTGGTTATTATCAATGAAGAAGTGCAAAAGATTCATAGGCTATGAAGAATTTTCGTTTGGAAAGATTTTGCGAGTACGAGAAAGATGAGAAGGGGTATTTATATACCCACGCCTTAAATCATGTGCATTGTTTCGAAAGGAAAAAAGAATCACAACCATTAAGAAGAGATTGAGATAATGCCAACTTATGCATATAGAAGATGCAAAACAGCTCTGCAAGATTTGGAAAAATGAACCGTCGCAACCACTTGCACGAAGCCACATGGAAAGCACATTAAATGCTTTGTAGGGCCGTTAATTGGTAGGATTTTCATCATTTGACAAGGCTATACCCGCTCGCGGATATGGACTTGGGAGAAAAATGTTGCTCAATTTTTTCGCAAGTTATTAGTAGGTCAGTTTAAAGTAGTCTAACCTAGTCAAAACCTGCCCAACTACTTTACAACTAGCCGGCATAAGCCAACCCAAGTCCATGATAGTCTCAAACCATCCTTTATATCCAGCAAGGCACCATGATGAGGCATGATTGCAACAACTCACCTTTCATACCACAGAACGACGCATCATTAAGAAGAAAGAAAGGGATTGAAAAAAGAAAAGGTAGAAAAGAAAGAACCAAACAACATCAGAATCTCACGGCGGAACGAATAAATTTTATTAATCAAATAAAATATTGCATAGTATCATATAAATCAGAGTTATACAGCTCCAACAACACAAACTAGACAGTTATAACACCTATCTAGATATTACAACTCAAGTACAACACAAAGATACAGATACAACTCTAACACGGCAGAACACTATACATATATCTACACGCTGAAGCCACCTGCTCCATATCTCCTCCTGAACTCGTCAAAGCAAACCTGAATCCCTCGACTACTCATACATAATATGAGTACCCAAGAGTTTAATAAAACAGAAAATAAACACTTTAGCCAGACATGGGTCTGGTGTGAGTAAACGGGTTAAAGTTGTTTAACTTTGAAAATCCTTTGAAAACAAAGGTATCACGTAAGACTCCCCACAAATAAACATGGGTAAGTTTTTATCTTACCCTAACCAAAACATTTGATAGGAAATCCAGTGGTATTATAATAGGGTCTAGGGTTTTCAAATAAATAGAAAATAGCCGAAATTGTTACATCTTTTAAATTCCAGCCACTAGCCACAAAAGTGGGTAATACAATCAAAACCGTAAAGGGCATGTAGGAAGAATGGGTTTCCATCAATGACAGGGCTACTAGGGTACCGCCCGTCACAGTACGTGGCCTAGATTACCGTACCAAGGATCCACCCTAAATCCCCTGCAACACAAGGCCGGAACCATCCCTTACTGGACAGTCCCGAACAAGACAACCGCGGCAGTTGTCAAGATCAACCGCCCACACAGCCGAAATAAAAAGGGACCTCTAGATAGGGGTAAATCTCGTCCTACTTGGGCATGACCCACTTAGCCTTACTGCACCTCCCCTGTTTTAGCTAGTCCCGGTTGATGAGGCTTGAGGCTACGATTACCTTTATAGAACACATCTATCTTAGAATGCTCAACGTCCACCTGACGATGTTTTGAAAGCATTCAATCCATACAAGTTCGTTCCGGGTTCGAACGAAACCGAAGGCACTATCTTGCTACACTTGTTTTGGAATCACCCTCAGAGTTAACGACAATAACCCTTGCATTCTAAATCTTCATCTCGAACCTGAAAGTACTACCCCCGTTAAACTTGTATTGGAATCACCCTCAGGGTATTAACGACAATAGTCCTTACACCTCGAGTCTTTACTCTTTACTTGATATTCACGACCTAACGTCTAATTTGGATCGATGTGGTTTTCGGAATTCCAAATTTGAAAACCCGATCCCGGTCTCATCAAATCCAAACGCCATCTTAATGTCCAAGTGATTTAAGTTTAACAAATTAATTCAATTTAAAACATTGAATTCACACAGCATCATTCACATATAAATATCGCACATTCATCACTGATATATCAAATATCATATCACAGAATATCACAACATATCATACAATAAATATCAACCAATCCAGATATTTCACAAAAAAACATCCACAAACAGGCATCATTAACCCTTTATAATTAATTTAATCTACTTAAATTAAATTAATTACTTGAGAATTAAACAACTAATCCTGCTTAAACAATCATTAATTAATTACAATTAATGAACCAATCACTCTTTAAGCACCATCATAATCCAATTAATTAATCTTCATTTATAGATTAATTATCCTTTAGTCATATTCTTAATTAATCACCTCGATTAATTATTCTTTAATTACACTATGTAATTAACCTTTAAATTAATTACACAAATTAATTTATCTCTAATCATTAATTAACCTTAATTAATTATCTAATTAATTAATTAAAAAAATTAATTACATAAATCCTTACATTAATTAATTATTACTTCTTTTCTCACTTCATTGATTAAGTATCTTATAATTAATCACTTTTATTAATTTATTAAACAATTAGTTATTCATTAATTCCATTAATTAATGACCCTCTAATTACTTCATTAGTCAATTTTTCTCAAAATTACATTTAATAAATAATTATAAACTTAATTACATTTATTAATCAAACCTGATTAATCATAATCAGTAATTAACTTACCTTAATTACTTCACCAATTAAACCAACTCCTTGATTAATTTCATTGATTAATCCTTTAAGTGCACTGAGTAATTATCACTTAATTACTTTTCCTTAAGTAATTATCCTTTAATTACTATCCATCAAGTAATTTCCTTAATTAATTACATTCAGTAATTATTCATTAATTACTTCTCTAAGTATTTACACCTCTTTAATTACATTAAGCAATTATACTAAATTCCATCATTAAATAATTCTTTTAATTAATTAAACTTAATTAATTAACTAAAATTATCCACAATAACGTAATTAATTACACTGAGTAATTAGTTTCTTTAATTACTTTATTAAGTAATTATCTTTAATAATTCTTCTTAATCATTAAGTAATAAACTTCTTAATTACTTATTGCTTAATTAATTAACATAGATTAAAAAATCCTTAGTAACATAATTAATTACACTTAATTAATTACACAAACTAATTTACCTTGATTTAATTACCCGCATTAATCATTTAAGTTAATTAAGTAATTATACTTTAATTACCTTTATAAATAAAACTTGATTAAGATAGACCATACATTTCATTAACTCTTATTAATCATTCTAAAATTCAAATTTCAAATTCAAACGCTTGTATTTGGTTTATACAAAATCATCATCTTTTAATTTATCATTATCTTTTAATTTATCTAAGTTAAATACCTTACTTTAATTACATTTAAATCACTCCAATAACATTTTTATTTGAAAACATTATTATACAATTTAACAAAGCAAAATTGAAAACAGACTATTTTTAAACAAAAGTTTAAATCTTATAATCCCAAATTTTAAAACTAAAATTCTTTTTAAGTCAAACATTCATTCTTTATAAAACTAATTAAACGCTTTGTTCAAAATTCAACTTGCCTTCAAATTTTGAAACTTCGTTTTATATAGTAGAAAATCCGGACAGTACTAAAACTTTTTAAAACAAACTATTTTTTAAGCAAAATTAACTTTAAAATTTTATACCCTTAAAAAAACTTAAACTTGTTCAAACGCCAAGTTTTAATTTAAACATTTCAAAAATCTTTAAACTGTTTAAAAATTTGTTTAAAAAAAACTTAGTTTGCTTTAAATTTCTAAAATTCAGTATACAGTTAAAATCAGACAGGATACAAATCCTGGAACCAAACTACTCGAGACAATCACACGTGACACCCTGAGCCACCCCCGATACATACACACAAGCTTCGAGAAAACAACGAAATAAACCATGGCTAAACTATTTCTTCCTAAGACAAAAGCAGATGCACTGATTTGAACTCGTGCACGTGCACGCGCCACAGACCGATGCTGGCCAACTCTCCGATCATCTCCCATCGGCTACGACTTCACCGTTAGATCAGACCATCCAGTATTGCTAAATTCGCTTGGAATCAAAATCTGGACCCATCGAGCAACCTGGAACCAAAAATCACGTTGACAAATCCTCTTGCCGTCGATGAACTATGCCATCAGAATCCAAAATGCTTCAACCACGGCCACGTCTCGAACCACCGAGACCATTCCTTACTAAGTGACTCGATCTAAATCACCATTGAAGCCACAATCACCACAATTTCAACGCAGTCACACACACAACATCAAACCCAACTGAGCCATTTTCTAATCACCACGACCATCGCTAGCATCTCACACCATTTTTCCTGCATCCCTTGACACCACGACCACCTCCATGCCGAAACTCGACCACCCCTTCAACTTCGATCAACGTTAAACGACCAAAGACCCAAATTCGAACCCTTTTCGAATTCACGTTAAATGCAAAATTAAAAATCACAAATTTTATATTAAAATTCATGATTTGATAATACGATTCAGACCATCTAAGTGAATTCGAAATTCATCATACTTGAATTTTCTTCATTTTCGGATGTCCACTGTATTTTTATATTTTACAGAGTATTATCCAAATACATTCACTTGAAATTAATTTTAAAAACAAGAATAAAATGTTATAAACATCTTCACTTCAGTAATCAATGTATAATTGTGATTATACAGGGAGATTTGAATTATTGTAGTTGATCTTGCAACAGATTATTTACAGAGAGCATAAAACATACATATACAGGTATGTATTCAAATTTGTACAGCACAAATCAGATTAAAGATGAAAAATATGAGCAACAAACATGATTATAACATCATCACACAGATCAACCACTATCAAAAGATTTTATTTTAAAATGTTTGCTCACCAAGAATTAGAAGCAGAGAATAGCTCTGTTCAACTGTTTCCAGTAACTTGATTTTTGACAGACATTGTTGAATCTATTTTCTTGCTGTTGATTATTATTGTAGTAGTTGATTCTCAGTTAAGCTTGAAACCATGTTTGTTAAAGTTGCTGTTGATTCCCATATTGAATTGCATGCTCTTCAGATTGAAATTTTGGATCTGAAGTTGTAAATGGTTTCAAATTTGATTACAGTTTGAATTTTGCTTTTGGTTTCTTTTTTTAAGAAGAAAGCTAAAGAAGATTTGAGCTGAAGAAAAAAAAACAGACCTTTTTCTTTGTAAACATTAGTTATAAACAATATTTTCTTTTAAACAAAGATTTGCCACTTGTTTCTTGCATAAATCCATGTATTTACAAATGTCCAAACTTGAATTATTATGTATACAAGTGTATTCTCATTAATTCCTAAGTTGCCAAGTGTTTTTAGATTTGATTATTAAATTAATTTCTTATTATTACAAGTGATTTATACCTTAATTACAATATTAACCTAAATACTTATGTCTAATATAAACTATGAAATGTATTTATATCTTTATGTTTAATTTATAATTATTTGAAAATCCATTTTCTAAGGATAAGTTTAAAAGAAAGAAAATAAAAATTTATATAAATTTTATTTTAAAAGTTTAAACTTAAGTTATTATATCTAACATTGATATTAGATATAAAAAATAAATTTATTTTCAAAAACCAATTTAAATGAAAACAAATTAAAATATTATAATAATATATTATTTTCAAGCTATTATACTTTTAACAAAATAAACTTTTCTTTAAGTGTTTTGAAAATATAAGATAAATTTTAAATAGCTTTTGAAAAGCATTTTATTAAATCAAATCAAAAATCTTCCAAATCACCATATATACATATGTATATTATAAATTTGAAAACACATTTTCTGCTTGAGTTTAATCCATTATTTTTGTATTTACAATATATATACAAATATATATACATTATATATAGAGCATTTTAAATATTAGTTCCAGAAATTATTTGAATTTTAAAACAGAACTCCAAATCACAATATATAAACGTATATATTATAATTTGAAAATATTTTTATTAAATTTAAATTTAAACCAAATTCCTTTTTACAATGTATACATGTATACATTATAAATAGAATATTTTTCTTAACTTAGAAAGATTAATTATTATTAATTTATATATTATTATTTTTGAAAAGAATAAACATTCCAAATTAAATTATTATTATTAAGTTTTGAAAAGATAACATTTGTTAAATTAGATTAACTATTAGTTTTGAATATATAATATTTGGTTAAATTAGATTATTAAATCAATATTACATATTTTAAAATAAATTATAAATGAAAATTATTAAATAAGTATTGCCCAAAATTCCAGGACATCACATTCCTCCCCCCTTAAAAGAATTTCGTCCCCGAAATTAAAAGCAAAGATAATTTAATAATCTCATACAGATTTTAATTTTAAAATAGCAATATATGCTATCAACCATATACTAGAAACCATAACATCCAATTTAAACAACCAATTCTAACCATCCAGAGAAAATTATAGACAGAATTCCCTGGAGTTTCCCAGGTATAAACACCGGAATACTCGCTCTGCAGGATCTAAACTAGCTACACTACTCAAATCTAGAACTCCTATATCTAGATCTACAATCTAGACAGGATATCGGACCACAGACAAGTCCGGTTCACCTACTAAATCTCCCTGATCTGCTGGTTCTAAACCAGTGACGGATCAAGCATGTACTCTCTTAGAGATATGAGAAATACCTTACGAATCCCATCCTATAGATCAAACACTTATCCTTAAGAGAATACAGAAAGATTCCAATACGCTTTTGAGCTAGCTTCCCGTCTCATCCAATCTTATTGCTCTTATGATCAGAGGAAACTTATCCGAAAATTAAATCTCCGACTTCGAATTCCGAATTCCTTCGTCTCTTGACCACACCCTCCGTCGATCCTGGGCTGCCCTCAACCTTCTTGATCAACCAACTTCACAGATGCTTCTCAAATCAAAACTGGATCAAGAATAAGATGATCTCTTGATTCTACTCAACAAGATGGTTCTTCCAAGATCCATCGAAATTCATCACACCAAATCTACTATACAAGACTCAAAAACTTCAAACTTACTTCTCCTTTCGGGAAAACAGAATAGATGCTCTCGACAATCAAGCCTTCAGATCCTAGAGAACTTCCTGAAGAAACCCTTAAATCCAAGAAAAACACAAATCTTTCGATAAATCCGAGGTTGCTTCTATTCTAGAATAGCTGCCACCATGCCTCCGCTGCACAACTCTGATCCGAAGAAGATGAGAATACTTTTGATGAACACAGGTACAAACTTGATCACTCATCCAGAAACATTGTCTATCAAATTCCATAAAAGCTTAGTGACCTATCCGATTTGGTCACAAATACTACAACAGTAATCCAGTCAGAAAACTAAATCCAATCAATCCTGATTGTTCACAAAATCCTCTCTTTTGGAATCTTCTCTTAACTAGGCTAAACCACCGAAAATCCAAGAACCAAATCGAAACAGAACTCCATCTCCCTATGCGGACATACTCCTTTGACTACCTCGAAGATATTCAGAAAGTCTCAAATCACTTCGATAGCTCCAACATCCTTTAGAGATGTCTCAAACTAAAGCAGAGATTACTAAAAGAACTTTCGAACCGTCGCAAGTCACTTTTGCGATAATACCAGTTCAGATTCCAAAGAAACTATTCTCTCTTACCATAACAGAATAGCTTAAGCCCTTCAAAAGAAGAAACATATGGTCCACCTCAACCACAAACATCCTACCTAGCTGAGCTTCCAAAAGAAGTGGACAAGCCTTCACCATTTGCCCGGCCTACTGACAGAAGAGTCTCAAAGACTTCTGAACCATCGAAGAAACGGACCACACAACTGTTTTCGAACTCCACCTCTAGGATACTGCTAAGCCAAGTGATCTTCCAGACAGCACAGTCAACACCTCTGAGCTACCATTGCTACCAAAGACTTCCTATCCAAAAGCTCCTTGAATCCCAAATCTCTATCATCTAACTCCACAAAAAGAGTCTTCACGATGAGCAGAAACCTCTCAAGAAACTCGAGCTTAAAACCAAGCACAAACACCTAGCTGAACTGAGTCTCCTACTCGAATACAGATAAGACTCCTTCCTATGGTTGCTAAAATACCATTACTTGCTTCAGCACTTCCGACTGATCCAAATTCTAGAAATCCACTCGCACGAGCGCAATCCAAACTTATACTCCAAAGATAAACTCCGAACCTTTAAAAGGTTTCCTTCAGAGATTGATGAAATCCATACACCAAGCTGCCAAGCTTACTCAAGATGCCCAAAACTGCCTTGGCAGTTACTCTTATAATCTATACTCCGACTTCTTCCATTGATAGTCGTGCTATACACACCTCTATCTCTTCTACTTCTAGAAATTACGTTGGCAAACCCGAACAGGTAACCCAACAAAATAGGTAGGTATATATATATATATATATATATATATATATATATATATATATATATATATAATACAAGTACGCTCTCTCACGAAAGAATTTACTCCAAAGCCTAGGTATTCACTCAACCTAGCGCTCTGATACCACGATGTAACAACCCGCCTTTCATGCCACAGAAAGACGCATCATTAAGAAGAAAGAAAGGGATAGAAAAGAGAAAAGATAGAAAAGAAAGAACCAAACAACATCAGAATCTCACAGTGGAATGAATAAATTATATTAATCAAATAAAATATTACATAATATCATATAAATCAGAGTTATACAGCTCCAACAACACAAACTAGATAGTTGTAACACCTGTCTAGATATTACAACTCAAGTACAACACAAAGATACAAATACAACTATAACACAGTAGAACACTATACATATATCTACACGCTAAAGCCACCTGCTCCATATCTCCTCCAGAACTCGTCAAAGCAAACCTGAATCCCTCGACTACTCATACATAATATGAGTACCCAAGAGTTTAATAAAATAGAAAATAAACACTTGGGGTCAGACATGGGTCTGGTGTAAGTAAACGGTCAAAGTTGTTTAACTAGTGGAAATCCTTTGAAAACAAATGTATCACGTAAGACTCCCCACAAATAAACATGGGTAAGTTTTTACCTTACGCTAACCAAAACATTTGATAGAAAATCCAGTGGTATTAATAGGGTCTAGGGTTTTCAAGTAAATAGAAAATAGCCGAAATTGTTACAGCTATTAAATTCCAGCTAGTAGCCACAAAAGTGGGTAGTACAATCAAAACCGTAAAGGGCACATATGAAGAATGGGCTTCCATCAATGGCAGGGCTACTGGGGTACCGCCCGTCACAGTACGTGGCCTAGATCACCGTACCGAGGATCCACCCTAAATCCCCTGCAGCACAAGGTCGGAACCATCCCTTACTGGACAGTCCCGAACAAGACAACCCCGGCAGTTGTCATGATCAACCGCCCATACAGCCGAAATAAAAATGGACCTCTAGACATGGGCAAATCTCGTCCTACTTGGGCATGACCCACTTAGCATTGCTGTACCTCCTCTGTTTTAGCCATTCCCGGTTGATGAGGCTTGAGGCTACGATTACCTTTATAGAACACATCTATCTTAGAATGCTCATCATCCACCTGACGATGTTCTGAAAGAATTCAATCCATACAAGTTCGTTCCGGATTCGAACGAAACCGAAGGCACTATCTCGCTACACTCGTTTTGGAATCACCCTCAGAGTTAACGACAATAGCCCTTGCACTCTGAATCTTCATCTCAAAACTGAAAGTAGTACCCATGTTAAACTCATATTGGAATCACCCTTAGAGTATTAACGACAATAGTCCTTACACCTCGAGTCTTCACTCTTTACTTGAGATTCACGACCTAACGTTTAATTTGGATCGATGTGGTTTTTGAAATTCCAAATTTGGAAACCCGATCCCGTCCAATCGAATCCAAACGCCATCTTAATGTCCAAGTGATTTAAGTTTAACAAATTAATTCAATTTAATACATTGAACTCACACAGCATCATTCACATATAAATATCGCACATTCATCACTGATATATCAAATATCATAGAATATCACAACATATCGTCCAATAGATATCAACCAATACAGATATTTCACAAACAATCATCCACAAACAGGCATCATTAACCCTTTATAATTAATTTAATCTACTTAAATTAAATTAATTACTTGAGAATTAAACAACTAATCTTGCTTAAACAGTCATTAATTAATTTCAATTAATGAACCAATCACTCTTTAATCACCATCATAATCCAACTAATTAATCTTCAATTACAAATTAATTATCCTTTAATCATATTCTTAATTAATCAATTATTCTTTAATTACACTATGTAATTAGCCTTTAAATTAATTACACAAATTAATTTATCTTTAGTCATTAATTAATCTTAATTAATTTTCTAGTTAATTAATTAACAATAATTAATTACATAAATCCTTACATTAATTAATTATTACTTCTTTTCTCACTTCATTGATTAATTATCTTATAATTAATTACATTTATTAATTTATTAAACAATTAGTTATTTACTAATTCCATTAATTAATGACCCTCTAATTACTTTATTAATCAATTTTTCTCAAAATTACATTTAATAAATAATTATAAACTTAATTACATTTATTAATCAAACCTATTAATCACAATCAGTAATTAACTTACCTTAATTACTTCACCAACTAAACCAACTCCTTGATTAATTTCATTGATTAATCCTTTAAGTGCACTGAGTAATTATCACTTAATTACTTTTCCTTAAGTAATTATCCTTTAATTACTATCCATCAAGTAATTTCCTTAATTAATTACATTTGGTAATTATTCATTAATTACTTCTCTAAGTAATTACACCTTTTAATTACATTAAGTAATTATACTAAATCCCACCATTAAGTAATTTTTTTTAATTAATTAAACTTAATTAATTAACTATAATTATCCACAATAACTTAATTAATTACACCGAGTAATTAATTTCTTTAATTACTTTATTAAGTAATTATCTTTAATAATTCTTCTTAATCATTAAGTAATAAACTTATTAATTACTTATTGCTTAATTAATTAACATAGATTAAACAATCCTTAATAACATAATTAATTACACTTAATTAATTACACAAACTAATTTACCTTAGTTTAATTACCCACATTAATCATTTAAGTTAACTAAGTAATTATACTTTAATTACCTTTATAAATAAAACTTGATTAAGATGGACCATACATTTCATTAACTCCTATCAATCATTTTAAAATTAAAATTTTAAATTCAAAAGCTTGTATTTGGTTTGTACAAAATCATCATCTTTTAATTTATCATTATCTTTTAATTTATCTAAGTTAAATACCTTACTTTAATCACATTTAAATCACTCCAATAACATTTTTATTTGAAAACATTATTATAGAACTTAACAAAGCAAAACTGAAAACAAACTATTTTTAAACAAAAGATTAAATTTTAAAAATGCAAATTTTAAAACTAAAATTCTTTTTTAAGTAAAACATTCATTCTTTATAAAACTAATTAAACACTTTGTTCAAAATTCAACTTTCCTTAAAATTTTGAAACTTCATTTTATATTGTACAAAATCCGGACAGTGCTAAAACTTTTTAAAACAAACTATTTTTTTTATAACTTTAAATTCTATACCCTTAAAAAAAACTTAAACTTGTTTAAACGCCAAGTTTTAATTTAAACAATACAAACATCTTTAAATTGTTTAAAACTTTGTTTAAAAAAACTTAGTTTGCTTTAAATTTCTAAAATTCAATATACAATTAAAATCAGACAGGACACAAATCCTGGAACCAAACTACTCGAGACAATCACATGCGACACCGTGAGTCACCCCCGATACATACACGGGACAAGCTTCGAGAAAACAACGAAATAAACCATGGCCAAACTCTTTCTTCCCAAGACAAAAGTAGATGCACCGATTTGAACTCATGCACGTGCACGCGCCATAGACCGACGCTGGCCAACTCTCCTATCATCTCCCAATCGGCTAGGACTTTACCGTTAGATCAGATCATCCAGTATTGCTAAATTCGCTTGGAATCAAAATCTAGACCTATCGAGCAACCTGGAACCAAAAATCACGATGACAAATCCTCTTGCCGTCGACGAACTATGCCATCAGAATCCAAAATGCTTCGACCACGGCCACGTCTCGAACCACCGAGACCATTCCTCACTAAGCGATTCGATCTAAATCACCATTGAAGCCGCGATCAGCACAATTTCAACGCAGTTACACACACAACATCGAACCCTACTGAGCCATTTTCTGATCACTGCGACCATCGTTAGCATCTCACACCATTTTTCCTGCATCCCCTAACACCACGACCACCTCCATGCCGAAACTCGACCACCCCTTCAACTCCGATCAACGTCAAACGACCAAGGACCCAAATTCGAACCCTTTTCGAATTCACGTTAAATACAAAATTAAAAATCACAAATTTTATATTAAAATTCATGATTTGATAATACGATTCAGACCATCTAAGTGAATTCGAAATTCATAATACTTGAATTTTCTTCATTTTCGGATGTCCGCTGTATTTTTATATTTTACAGAGTATTATCCAAATACATTCACTTGAAATTAATTTTAAAAACAAGAATAAAATGTTATTAAAATCTTCACTTCAGTTATCAATGTCTAATTGTGATTATACAGGGAGATTTGAATTATTGTAGTTGATCTTGCAACAGATTATTTACAGAGAACATAAAACATACATATACAGGTATGTAGTCAAATTTGTACAGCACAAATCAGATTAAAGATGAAAAATCTAAGCAACAAACATGATTATAACATCATCACACAGATCAACCACTATCAAAAGATTTTATTTTAAAATGTTTACTCACCAAGAATTAGAAGCAGAGAATAGCTCTGTTCAACTGTTTCCAATAACTTGATTTTTGACAGACATTGTTGAATCTATTTGCTTGCTGTTGATTATTGTTGTAGTAGTTGATTCTCAGTTAAGCTTGAAACCATGTTTGTTAAAGTTGCTGTTGATTCCCATATTGAATTGCATGTTCTTCAGATTGAAATTTTGGATCTGAAGTTGTAAATGGTTTCAAATTTGATTATAGTTTGAATTTTGCTTTTGGTTTCTTTTTTTTAAGAAGAAAGCTAAAGAAGATTTGAGCTGAAGAAAAAAAATAACATACCTTTTTCTTTTTAAACATTAGTTATAAACAAAATTTTCTTTTAAACAAATATTTTCCACTTGTTTCTTGCATAAATCCATGTATTTACAAATGTCCAAACTTGAATTATTATGTATACAAGTGTATTCTCATTAATTCCTAAGTTGCCAAGTGTTTTTAGATTTGATTATTAAATTAATTTATTATTATTACAAGTGATTTATACCTTAATTACAATATTAACCTAAATACTTATGTCTAATATAAACTATGAAATGTATTTATATCTTTATGTTTAATTTATAATTATTTAAAAATCCATTTTCTAAGGATAAGTTTAAAAGAAAGAAAATAGACATTTATATAAATTTTATTTTAAAAGTTTAGACTTAAGTTATTATATCTAACATTGATATTATATATAAAAACTAAATTTATTTTCAAAAACCAATTTAAAAGAAAAAAAATTAAATTTTTATAATAATATACTATTTTTAAGCTATTATACTTTTAACAAAACAAACTTTTCTTTAAGTGTTTTGAAAATATAAGATAAATTTTAAATAGCTTTTGAAAAGCATTTTATTAAATCAAATCAAAAGTCTTCCAAATCACCATATATACATATGTATATTATAAATTTGAAAACACATTTTCTGCTTGAGTTTAATCCATTATTTTTCTATTTACAATATATATATAAATATATATATATATATACATTATAAATAGACCATTTTAAATATTAGCTCCAGAAATTATTTGAATTTTAAAACAGAACTCCAAATCACAATATATAAAAATATATATTATAATTTGAAAATATTTTTATTAAATTTAAGTTGAAACCAATTTCCTTTTTACAATGTATATATATATACATAACAAAAAGAATATTTTTATTAACTTAGAAAGATTAATTATTATTAATTACATATATTATTATTTTTGAAAAGAATAAACATTCCAAATTAAATTACTATTATTAAGTTTTGAAAAGATAACATTTGTTAAATTAGATTAAGTATTAGTTTTGAATATATAATATTTGGTTAAATTAGTTTATTAAATCAATATTACATATTTTAAAATAAATTATAAATGGAAATTATTAAATAAGTATTCCCTAAAATTCTGGGACATCACAATGATCGCCTCATCTTTAAGCACCTATCACATGTAAGAAAGTTTGGGCTTGACACATCATCATGACTATCGACTTTCCTATGTCAATCTACTTCCAGCATAATTCCAGTCAGCATGTTAGCCCGACGTAACTCTAATTGATGGCCAACGCCTCTATAAAGACCCAAAATTTTGAAGGCTTTATATTTAAATATCGGAATTATTTAAATAATTGAATCTTGGATTTAATGTAATAAAATTGACTTAATAAGCTTATTTAAATTCTTTTTAAATAACATATGAAATTATCATTTCGTTGGACAGTCTTGGATTTTGATGAAATTAGTGTTTTTTAATCCGGAATAATGAGTTGTTATAGGCCGATGAGTTTCGTGACGATCGAATGTGATGTATGGTTATGTGAGCTCGATTAATTAAGAGGATTAAAATATAAAATATTTTTTTCCTATATAAGAACCTCAACACTTAAATCCTCTTCATTTTTCCTTCTCAAAATCAGCTGCCACCATTTTCTCCATTCAATTAATTAAATCCAAAGCCAAAGGCCACAAAATTCAACGATTTCGGATTTGTTGAAATCATGTAAGTGTGTACTTCGAATCTATGTAAGGTTTGTAGGGTGTGGTGACTGTTAGTGATGTTCGAGTTTTAATGGCCAAACTAAGGTTGAGGCAGGGAGGTGATGAAGGAGGATTTAGGTAAATTGGAGGACTTGGTTGGTTTCTCCTGGCGACAAGCTTCTTCCAACATCAGCCAAATCGAGTCTGCTCATGCCTAGCAGATCATGACTTTTCATTTGTCTCATACTGGGGTTGGGGCCATGATTTGACAGGGGATATCGTAGAGGAAATAGATGGCACGGTTGAGCTCGTGGTGGTGTAAGGAGTGTTTTGGAAAAGGTCAGTGGTGCTTTGGTGTGGCAAGGCAAATCATGACCTGGGGATGGTCGAATTAGGGTAACGATCAGAATTTGGAAGAGTTGATCTAGCTTCAGGTAGTTGCATAAGGGAAATTGCATTTGAGCAGAGCGATGTGATGGCACTATCCCTTCGTCGAACGTTGGACCGGATAGGGAGATTGGGGAAAGGAGCGTGCACGGCTTAGGTGTGTATCAGCTTGCATGTATAGGAAGTGTATTAAGAAGGGTGAAGATGGATTTGGTGGGCAAGTGAAGGGATTAGTGATTAAAGTAAACTAATTAATTAAGTTTTAATCTCAATTTCTTATGAAATCGATAACTTATGCATAGAAGTCCCAATCCAGATGTCATTTTAGCCGTTGCACTCGTAGTTAGATTCTCTACGCCTTGGATTGGTTTAGGCTTGGGTGAGTGTAACGGTCCGTTATTTCACAACTTCGAAAGTAATATATTTTATTAATTTTAAATTTAAAAAGGTTTAGAACTTAAGTAAATATTTGTAAATAATGAATAAGGATGGAAAAATTATTTATCGTATACTTAATAATGGAAAAATAAAGATTTTGGATTTTCATCACAAAATGGCCAAAAGTTAAGTTTTGTTAAAAATGAATAAATGCTTAAATAAATAGTTTTAAATATTTATTTGAAAGGTAAAATTATATCAAAATCACTTAATAATGATAATAGAAGTATGATAAAGGTTTGGAAAATACACCTATGATCGATTTACAAAAATATTTTAACTTTGTTACGTTTTGTCAAGTGCAACGTCATATTTCAATAAATTGATATTAGCACTAATGATATCGGGTTTTAACCAAAGTAGACTTGTTTTTATTTATTAAAAGTTATAGGAAGTTCATTTTCTAAGTTTTTTTACATAAATGAATGGTTAAACGGAAACGTTAAATTTTAACTATAAAATATATCAATAAAAACATTGTTTTTGACTAAAATAAGTTGTCGCTACATTGTTGCAACATGATATGTTGCCTAATACGCATATATACATATGTACACGTTTACAATGTATATATACATATACATTTACCATATAAAATAAGAATTCATTTGATTTAAATTAAGTTTAATAAAAACATGATTCGACAATTTTAAATTTAAAAGAAAACTTTACAAACATCATCATATCATTTATATCATATCTCCTTAATGGATGTTACGTGTTTACATGGACACTATGAAAATTTGTATCTTTAAATATTAGTAAGTAATAAAATAGTGGCATCTCTTATTACTAAAAATATACACTTCTTATAACATCATTCCTAACATTAAATGCACATCCTAATATGTTAACAAGTGTTATGCAATTCAAATCAAGAAAAAAGTCTTCTTTTTAAAATACAAAATTTAAGAGAAAAAAGTAACCATTCTATAAATACACATCACATTAATGTGCTATCATACCCTTCCGTAAATACATCTACTTAAGGGTTTAATCAAGGGAAATAAAATACAAAAGTAGAGAAGGCTAAAATGGTCATTAGCCAAGGAAGCTTCATGTATAAATAGAGGTCATAACCTTCACTTCCTCACAACAATTCACTTCCCATTTATACCATTTTTTTCACTTCCTTAAAGCTCTTCTCCTTTATTATCTTCCTCCACCTCCAACAACCCTCCATCCAAATCCACACCCGAACCCTACCATTACACACACCCACCTACGCGGTCAAGTACCCTTCCACCAACCCATACCCACCCCCTAGCCTCACACCCAAGCCGTACCCTTCTCCCTAGGCCACACACCTCCCTAATAGAGCATACACCCCCCCTCAAAGCTCACACACACAAAAAAAGAAGGGAAATAAACAAAGGCAATAGTTCGTGACATTTGTAGAGGAGCACTCTAGTTCATAGAAAAGTTTGATGGAGTGGAAATAAAGGCGAGAACCGCTTTTTAAATCATGTTTTTTTATGTTATAATAATCATGATTATCCCGTTTATACGTTATGTTAATTGCCACCATTGATAATATGGACATTTGGCTGAAATGAATGTTTGAACACTTTGGTTGGATAGTTGAGTTGTGATAATATACTTAATAAATGTTAATCACTATGCGATGGAAATGGATGTTATGTTATTGGTGAATATTGAAAGTGATTATGCTCATTTGTGATTAAGTAATCCCCTTTGTTATAAGTGACCGATTTTATAAATATGGTATACGTTGGAATTATTAAGCCTATATTTGAATAGTGAAATTGAAATCAAAAATTGAAATTGAAATTGGTTTTGAATTGAAATTGGTTTTGAAATTGAAATCGAAATTAAAGTCGAAATCGAAATTAGATTTGAAATTGGGTTTGAAATTGATTTTAATTTAAGGTTAGAATTTATTTTAATTTAAGATTCATAAGCAGCCGCATAATATATTCACCAAATTAAATAATATTCATACGACCTTGGTTGAATGACAGAAATTTGTCTAGAATGAGTTTTGGCCAATTTACTTTAACTTCTCCCCAAATAACATATAATGCTTTATAGTTTTTTGGATAGACAAGCTCATACGAGCCAGTACGAGGTAGAATTGTGTGCGTTAAAGCTATATGCATTATTCTGGCAATAGGTCGTAATGCAATAGACTTAAGCCGGTCATGTCATCTTCTAGGAATCGATGACTTACTTCATCTCTCTCGCCTACGACAACATTTAATTCTTGTAACTCAACACCTCTTGTCGGAGTATGAAGAATATGAACGATTCTATCTAAAGAGAGAAACACTTGTTGCCCACATACCAAACTCCAAATACAATTGTCACGATTGCGTGGGTTTTGATGGCCTAAATTCAAGTTCGCATAGAAAAGTTTAACCAAGGTATGATTTATCTTGATATTGTTTTGATTATGATCTAGAAGTGATTCTAGATGGCTTCTTCTTGTTAATTCTTGAATCCTATACGACGTAAAATCAGGAAAGACAACAAAAGAACCTTTAAAGAATCGAGCTTCTTTCATCTTATTCCATCGTTGAACTGCAGTTGCATCGTATAGCCATTAAGCGATTTGTGAATCAATTGGCTCGGAGGAAGAAGAACCATGCCTAGATCTCTTTGTTTGACGAGGGGCCATTTGAATTTATCAAAGAATTTATATATTTGGAAAAATTTGGGAACTTGGGTTTTGGAATTCTGTAAAATGGAGATAAAGGTAAAAAGTAAAAGAGGAAGTAGAGGGTTTTAGAGTTAAGAAATAGGTAAAAAGGTGTAAAGGTACGTTTCAGATGTGAATTCAGTCGACTGAACGATTGTGGTCAGTCGACTGAACCACTATCCCAAGAGTTCTATTCCGGAATTAGTCGACTGGTCTAGTCGACTGAATAAAAAAATATGCTCTCTGTTTTGTCATTCAGTCGACTGGTTGCATTCGATCAGTCGACTGAATAGTGTATGAGAACATACAGTATGCAGTTTCAGTTGACTGATCGAATTTTTTCAACCGACCGAATGAATCTTTCAACATATTCAGTCATATTTGGACATAAACAAGTAATATATTATATATATATATAAACAAAATGCATACAATATAAGATTAAAGAACAATTGTAAAAAATAGATAAAAAACGAAATTATTTGGAAGAGCAAGTTGATGGAGACTTGGAGTTTGTCGGTTCATCCTTTGTCTTCTCTACACATGGTTGTAGTAGTGACCAACAGTTTCCACGTTCCCATGAATTTGGAGAGACAGGCGTAGGTTGAGGTGACCTATCCCATGGATTCCGAATTGACGATAGTGTAGGTTGATGAGCCGAAGAGGAAGATGAGCCGCAGAACTTCCATCCAATCTTCTAAAGAAAACTCAGACGTCTAGAATTCATTTTTTGTTCATAATACATTTCGCGCTGAAGCGCTATTGATTCCCTCAGGAAATAATGAAGATCATCAATTTTTTGTTTGGTTTGAGGAGAACCAAAAAAAAAGAACCGTCTAGCTTTCTTTTTCTTAGGTGTTTAACCCGTTCGATAATTTGATGGTCTTGCAGGTTCATGGGTATGAGTAGATATAGGTAGATTTGACGATGCAGATGATAGATTTTAAAAGCTGATAGATGAGTAGGATGATCTATCTGATTAATTATGAGGTGAAGACATTTTGATTTTGAAAGAAAGTTTTTAGAAGTTTATGTAGTGGAGAAAGTAACAAATGTGTTTTAGACATAAATTTCTTTTGATGGATTAAGGAGAGCTGAGAACTGAATTATATATGAGGCAATGCAGTTAGAAAATGATGGTTGAATGTGCAGATTGAAAAATTGAGGAAGAGAATGAACCAAAAAGTTTGTGGCTGAAATTTTGTCTTTAAAAAATAGAAAATATAAAGAAACAGATGTATAAGGTGTAGATGTGAAATATTGAATGGCCAGGTGATAAAGGCATAGACTTATCAAACCTGAGGTGCAGAGTTCGAGTACCAAAATTTTATTTTATTTTATTTTAAACTAATTAGTAAGTTTTATAATTCTGTTAAAGAAATTATACCTAGTTCTCTTCTTAACCTTATAAAACAATTTTCATTGAGAGGTTTAGTGGAAATATCAGTTAATTGATTTTTAGAATTTACAAATTCTAAATTTATTATATCCTTTTCAATATTATCACGAAGAAAATGATGATGAATGTCAATATGTTTCGTGAGTAATTGACAGGATTTTTAGATAAATTTATTGCACTAGTGTTATCATGATATATTATAGACTTATTTAATTTTATATCAAAATCTTGTAATGTTTGTTGCATGTAGATTACTTGAGCACATGCTAAAGCTACAGATATATACTCTGCTTCACATGTCGATAGTGAAACGAAATTTTGTTTCTTATTAAACTAAGATACTAAGGATCGTCCAATGAAATGACAAGTTCCACTTGTACTTTTTCTATCTGTCCGACTTCCTCCAAAATCAGCATCACTATATGATACTAATTCAAAAGGACATTCTTTTGGATAAAATAATCCTAAATCTTTGGTTTTATTAAGATAACGAATTATACGTTTAACTGCTCGCATATGTGATTCTTTAGGATTTGCTTGAAATCGAGCACATAAACAAACACTCGTCATAATGTCAGGTCGACTAGCAATTAAGTAAAGTAGTGATCCAATCATAGTACGATATAGTTTTTGGTCAACATTCTTGCCATTTTCATCTTTTTCAAGATGTATAGTTGTACTCATAGGAGTTGGTTTGGCAGACGTGTTTTCCGTACCGAATCATTTAATTAGGTTATTACAATACTTTTCTTGATTAAGAAAAATTCCATTTTGCATTTGTTTGATTTGTAATCCGAGAAAATATGATAGTTCTCTCATATGTGACATTTCAAATTCATTTGTCATGATAGTCGAAAATTCCAGACATAATTTTTCATTTGTTGAACCAAAAATAATATCATCAACATATATTTGAATAATTAAAATATCTTGTTTAGTTTTCTTAGTAAATAATGTTTGATCAAACTTTCCCAATCTCAAAACCAGATTCCAATAAATCGCTTTTAAGTCGGTCATACCAAGCACGAGGTGCTTGTTTTAAACCATATAAAGCTTTCTTAAGTTTATAAACATGATCTGAAAATTTCTCATGAGTAAACAGAGGAGGTTGTTCAACATAAACATTTTCTTTTATAAAACCATTTAAAAAAGCACTTTTAACATCCATTTGATATAATTTAAAGTTATGAAAACATGCAAAAGCCAGTAGAATATGTATAGCTTCTAGTCTTGCAACTGGAGCAAACGTTTCTTTATAGTCTATTCCCTCTTCTTGATTATAACCTTGTGCTACTAATCTAGCTTTATTTCTAGTAATGTTACCTTGTTCATCAGTTTTTTTTTTGAAAACTCATTTTGTACCGATGACTGATTGATCACTTGGTCTAGGAACTAATTCCCACACTTCGTTTCTTTCAAATTGATTTATCTCTTCTTGCATAGCTATAATCCAATAATCATCAGTTGAGGCTTCCTTAATATTTTTATGTTCTATATTAGAGAGAAAAGTTATATGGCCCATTTGGTTTAATTGATGTCTTGTTCTTACATTTGTAATTACTTCTCCACTTATATTTTGAACAGGGTGATCTCTAAGAATTCTCAAAGAAGATCTTACTATATTATCATTATTAATAGTATTTACATTTTCTAAAGAAACATCAGAATTATTATTTTGAAGAATAATATCATCATCTTCTGAATTATTTGTCAGAATTATATTTGTATTATTTTCCAAATTTGTAAATTTAGAAGAAGTTTTTACATTTTTATCGAATGAAACATGAAGTGTTTCTTCGATTATTTTAGTTCTTGTATTAAAAACTCGATAAGCCTTGCTTCTTTCCGAATATCCTATGAATATACCTTCATCGGATTTCGGATCAAATTTTCCAAGCCGATCTTTAGTGTTAATTATGAAACATTTTGAACCAAAAACTTTAAAATATGAAATATTTGGTTTTCTACTATTTAAAAGTTCATAAGGAGTATGTTTTGTTAATGGTCGAATAGAAACACGATTCAAAACATAGCAAGCAGTTGCAACAGCTTCTGCCCAGAAATGCTTAGGTAAAGTGCTTCCATTTAATAAATTTCGTGCACATTCTTGTAATATTCTGTTTTTCCTTTCTACAACTCCATTTTGTTGTGGTGTTCTAGCAAAGGAGAAATTATGATTAATTCCTTTCTTGTTACCAAAATGTTTGAAAGCTTCATTTTCAAATTCACCTCCATGATCACTTCTAATGTTTTTAACTTTAAAATTCTTTATATTTTAAGTCTTTTCAAAAAAAATTAAAATTTTCAAAAGTATCACTTTTATTTTCATAAAAATGGCCCATGTATATCTTGAAAAATCATCTACAATAACAAACACATATCTATTGTGATTAATAGATTGAACTTGAGTAGGTCCGAAAAGTTCCATATGTAATAATTCAAGTGGTTGTGTTGCAGATATGATTTTCTTAGATTTAAAAGAAGATTTTGTTAATTTTCCTAACTAACATGCATCACAGATATTACCAATTTTGAATCTCGTATCAGGTAGTCGTTTAATTTAATGACCCGTAATTTTCGACAATTTAAATTGGTTAAATGAATGAGATTTTGTAATTAAATTTAGTAGTAATATTGAAATGAACACTAAAATAAAATATATGAATGGTAATTAAAACCTATTTATTAGTAAATTGAATAAAATTTCAATAAATGAAATAGCGTAAGTATTATATCTGAATATAAATTGAATATGAAGAGTATAGGGTAGGCATTGAATTAGTTAATGTAAGAACACGTTGTTACAGTAATTGGTTGTAAATTTAGGAAACGTGTTAATGCAAGTTAATAATTAATGACTTGAATGAAATTCTAATTCAATAAAATAATTTAAATGTTATGATTTGATTTTTTTATGGAAATTTAAGATAAGTATTAACAGTTGAAATGAAATTACGAAAAATTAAAGTAATGTAAATTGTTATACTAGGCTAAGATTTAAATATAAGAATACAAAGGTATATAGTGAATTAATTTAATGAATTAATATATGATATTTATTTAGGGTATTGAATAAATTTGGTAATCCTATTGCAATTAATGGTAATAATGTTGATATAAGCTAATAAATTTAAATTTCAATGCAATACCCATTAATGGATGAAATGAAATGGGATTTATGTAAATGTATACTAGGTTTTACATCAAATGGAAGTTATTTGTAATAAGTGGATGTAAATATTGAATCAATTTATGAAATAAATCTAAAGGTTATGTTTGGTTAGAACATAGGCGAATGAAAATAAATGCCAACATTGATTTTAAGTAATAAAGGCTTATTTATGTGACTAAGAGTAACGACAATGTTTATTTAGGTTACCTATTTATTGAGATGGTAAATTGGAATTGGGGATAAACTGAAAAAAATGTAATTAAATGTTACATTTGTGTGAAATGTAATACAATGGTTAGGAGTTGTTAGAATGGTCATATTAAAGTATTGAATGGGGAAACCAAGGTGACTAAGTTTATATGGTAGTATTGAACTTAATAAAAGATTTGAATTAAATGAATCAATTGATATATGTTTTATTCTTTAGCATGTGCATAAAATTTGGAAAGCAAATAACAATCAAAGAAAATTAGGTAGTACGTTATTTGGAAATTTAATAAATACATTAAGGAAATGTAATATAATTCACTGTAATTATACCTAAAATGTCAATTTATTGAATAGCAAGATATTAAATCAATAAACGGATTTATTGAGATTTCAATTTATAAATTAATAGTATTTAATGTGGAACCAAGTACAATTAATTGACTTAATTTGTGTAGTTAGGGTAGTTTTGATTTTTCATTGAAGTTTGTTAATTCTATAAGATGCAATCAATGTTAATTTTATTTATAATATGACGATTGGGTGATTTAAGAAGTGAAAAACCAAGATTTATTAATTTGTTTGAAATCTGAGATTCAATTAGTGGATTAATTGCAAATAAGTGAAATTTAATATTAAACTATTACGTTAATGGAAAGTAAGAGGAAATTTGAGAATATTAATGCAATAGCTACAAACCAATGTGAATTGCATACTTTGGATAATAATAGATGGAATAATAGGATGAAAAGTGAATTTAATAGAATTTATTTGAAATTTTATTTATAATTTTGAATTTAATGAAATTGATGATTTATATTGAAATCTATAAATTAATCTCCTCTAAATTGACAATTAAATTTGTTTAAATCGTTATAAATGATTAAGAAGTTAAAAATGTTGAAAAATTTGTCAATTATCGAAATAAAATTTGAAAATTTGATTTAATTAATTAATAATCTTATTTATTTAATTAGTATAAACATAGCCATTTTGGCCACTGACTCGGATTTCGACGAAACTAGTTTCATCGGATCCGTAACGGTGAATTGTTGTAGGATTTCAAGTTTCGTATCGATCGGACTTGTCATTTGATCGTACAGACTCGAAACGCCTTGAAATTTATGAAATTGAAATCAATTTGAAAAATATTGATTTTAGCATAACTTCTTCATACGATGCAATTTGGACTTGAAACCTTTTCCATTGATTTTAAAATATTTGAAAACATATATTTTGATATATGGGTTGACCCAATTTCATTCCGGAGTTAGAACGGGCTTTTTGGGCCAATTATCGTTTGGCACGTTTATAATTCGGATCCATCTGTCTATTCCAACGTTATCTATAAATACCCTGCTAAACCCTAGCCTACGTCTATTCTCATCTGTCTGCATGTAAAATTTCATCAGCTCCTCCTCTTCCTCAATGGATGCAAACCCTAGATCCAATTGCAAATTCAAAAATCTAATGAAAATCCAAACTCCTCAGAAAAATTCCAAAAAAAATATATTGAAGCTCTCAATGAGCATAATCTCCTGGTGGAATTCGTTTTTCAATTCGAGTTATCGTTTGCCCAGAAAGTGATCGTTTATTCTCGGTCGTTCGTTGACCATCGATCAACTTTGCCTGATCGAAAAATCGAAGTTGTTGGGTTGTGGAGATTTGAGAGAGGAGTTCGTCGGTGCAATTTATTGGGGAAGTTAACGGCTAGATCCGCAAATTTAATTGGATTAGGGTTTCATGAAGGGGCGGCGGCTGTGCATTTTGGGGGAGAAGTTCGGCGATGGATCGAGTGTCGCGTGGCGTGGAGGAGGCCGGGGAGGCGGCGCGGCGGTGATTGGGTGTGTGTGACGTGACGCGCGGCGGCTGTAGGCGTGAAATGGAAGGGTACAGCGGTGCTTGCGAACGAGATGCGTATCGGCATGGGAATATTTTCACGTGGAAGAAATTGCGTGTTTGTCTGTTAGTAGGGTGACGTGTCCAAGAGAGTAAGCTGCGGTTAGTTTAATTTAATTTTAATTTTAATTTCAAGTGTTAAAATCTTAATAACTTTCACATACGAACTCCGTTTTACGCGAAATTTTCCTTGTTAGGATCATAATGGGATTCCAGACTTTTTGACGTTGGTTTGGACAAATTCGGAGACTGTTGGAATTTTGGGTTTAAACTGAATTTAAATTAAATTTAAATTCAAAAGGTGAGTGTTTTAACTCACTCACAATTTCTAAAATTTCTTATGTTTGTTAAATTGATTTATGATGTGTTTAAAAATTTATTTATAGCTGTTTGGCATATATTTCATGATTATCTCAGTTAAATTGCATTCATTTAATTTACTTGTTATTAAATTCATTATTGCATATTAACTGTAAGTTAAATTATTATTCATTTTTATAGAAACTGCCAGTTAAACAGTTATAATTTTTTTTGAATATAAACTGATAGTTGATACCTGTTATTATCACCTGTTATATATTGATGTATTGTTTGAATTTGGATGATGATTGTGATAAATGGTTGATGGTTGATATTGGATGAATGGTTGTTGTACTTATATTGTTATAAACTGCAAGTTATTATGCATTTTCATCTCATTCGGGATTGCGGTTTGAAATGATATATAACCATAATTTTTATTTTTTTAAATTATGTATTGAAATGATAAATATCCGTATCACTTTACCATAGGATAGAAAATTTTATATAGACACCGCGGTATCTATATAAAAATATTTTGAAATGATTTCTATGGTTTTGTAAAGGAATATAAGGGTTATATAAATATTTATTTTGATGTTATATAAACGTCAAATGTATATTTTGATTCTAGCTATATATAAATATGCTTTGAAATATAAAATAAGCCCAATATTAAAGTTTGATTATTTTATATAATATGGTTAAATGAATATTGATTTTTGAGATTATATAATATTACTTTAATATATATAGTTAAATTCATGTCTTTGACTATGTATGAATTTGGTGAATAACAAATAGTTTAATAATAGAGTTGGTTTTTATTTAATAAATAGGGTTAAGTGATAAAAATCATACTTTAATATAAAAGTTATGAAGATTTAAAATAAATTAAGATTTGAAGGTAAATTGGAGATTTATTTGAAATTTAGAGGTATTTAAGAATTTAACTCCATAAGTTGATGTAAATGTATTAAGCTTGAAATTCTAAAAGATATGATATTTATAACTAGGTTTTTCCAAGATTGAATTAAATGCATATTTCTAAGATAAATAAATTGAAGAAATATTTAGTTATTGGAAATTGAGTTTATTTAAATGATTATGAATTTATTGTGCAAATATTTCGAAACTAGAAAAATAGAACATTGAAAGTTTGAAATACATGGAAATTTAAATGGTTTATTCGGGAATTCAAATCTGTATGTGGAATTGATTGGAGAAATTTAAAAACTAATTTTCTTTATAAAGTAATTTATATTTAAACCATTTAAGTACTGAAAATTTTATTTCGAAGCTATGGGTTTAAGGTATATTTTTTTTGAAAGTACTATGATTTTGAAAAGGATATATGTGAAATAAATGATATCATATTGATTTGGTTTAAAAGGGAAATGATATCGAAATTATATGGATTTGAAATGAATATTTTATTCTGGTTTAAAGTACAAACTATTTTTAAAAGACCGCGGTGTTATAATAATGTTTGGTTGTTGAAGAGACCGGGATCGGAAGTTGTCATACTCTCTGCCAACTCCGAAAACCATTTTAACAACCGTGTACGCGGTGGAGATTCCAGAATGAGGTAGGATGGTGGCGGCGTTTCCTTTGAGGTAAATACGTGGACCTAACTCCCGTGAATTGGCATAAGGTGGCTAAAACAGGAGCGATTCTCGGGCCAATTGAGGTAGCACCTTTGATCGGACACATCCCTTCGATTTTATACTTTGACTTTTGGATTGATTCGATGGCCACTTTTGATTTTCCTTTTGGGGTGTGGCTCGAGGTGGGCGGTAGCTGCGGCTACGCGTTACCACCAGCCTGGATGCGTAATTGGTATATCAACCCTGGCATTGCCTAGTTGTGTCATGTCACCTACCCTATCGCGCCTTGTACGAGTTTGGTTTTCTCCCGTAGCCCGTGGAGTATTTAGGGTAGTCTACCGATCTTGAGATGCGCTGATACTGGATGGACTACTGGGACTATTATTGTGTTAAGGGGGAGATTGGGTAACTCCTTAATGCTATTTAAAATTATGTTTATTTTACAATTAGACACTATTATAATAGCGAAATATACTACATAGTAAATAATTTAACGGATCCTTAGGAGATGTAAATCCCGAGCATCTCTTGAGTTACTGCACTCATATTTATTTCTGTTGATTTAACTCACATAAGATCTTTTAGTTTTGACTCGAGTGTTTTATTTTTCAATTCGCTCGGGTCAGTCCGAGCATTTCAGGATCGAACACTTTATTTCTGGAGGACGAAGACGAAGATTTCATCATCATTACTATTATATATTATATGGTTCCACTACACTGTATTCCGGTGCATTGACATTTATTGGTAGTGAACTCTGATATTTATTGTATAAAGAAGAATCAAATATTTGTAAACAGTTTTATGAACTGTATATTTTATTATTATATTTTATCCCTCCGTGGTGAGATTCTGTTTGTTTTATTTCTTTCTTGTTTTTCTTCTTTACCCCATAACAATCCGCCCTTTTGTATGTTTTAAGTCTGGCATGTGTGGTTTATCATCGATCTAAAGCGTGCGAAAAGGCGGGACCGTTACATTTAACAATTTTATTTTTAGCTAATTTATTAATAGTGTTGATGTTTATGTGACAAAATCTTTTGTGCCATAGGCAAAAATCATTTTCTGTAGCTACTAAACACATAATTTTGTTGTAATTTATATTCATATTTAAAATATAGATATTTTTATCTCTTATTCCTTCAAAAATTAAATTTTGATTTTTATCAGAAATATTACATTTATTTCTGAAAAAGATATATTAAAACATTTATCACATAACTGACTTATACTCAATAAATTATGTTTTAAGTTTTTAACTAATAGAACATCAGTAATGAGAGGTGAGTTAGAGATACCATTATTGCTCACATCGCCTTTGCCGATGACATAACTTTTCGAATTATCTCCAAAAGTGACTGATCCTCCATTTGAGTAGACTATGTTTGTTAACATGTCTTTATCACCAGTCATGTGTTTCGAGCAACCACTGTCTAGAATCCATTTTCTTCTCTTTTTAAGTGGTACCTGCAAAAAATAAAGATTAAGATGGTACCCACTTTTCTTTTTAGGGTCCTAAGAGTTAGGTCATAGGAAACCAAACCCAAGAAGGTTCAGAATTCCCTTTAAAAATATAATTCTTATTTTTATGAACAGTTTCCAATAATGTTTTGATATGTTTATTCCCGATCAAGTTATTATTTGTTTTAGCAATCCATATTTTAATAGTATTAACATTTTTAGAAACTGTTTTCTTTAAATCTTGCTTAATTTTGTTTTTAAACTTTGCAAATTTCCTTGGTTTTTCAATTTTCTTATATCCAAAACCCATTTTATTTGAAGTTGACTGAGAATTTTCTATTATTTTAGAAAGATTTTCTCGTCCTTTATTAAAATTGAAAATATTTTTATTAATATATTCTAGCTTGATTTTAAGACTAGAGTTTTCTAATTCTAAAACTTTAGTGCTAGATTTTAAATCATTTACTTCAACTGATAAAATATCATTTTTATTCTTCTAAATTTCTAATTCCTGAGTTATCATAGAAAGTTGAGAGGCCAAATTAGAATTAGATTCTTGAGATTTTTCAAGTTCTTCTTCGAGAATTTTCTTTTCATCTCTAAGCATACTAATTTCTAATTTAGATCTATTTAGTTTTCCTTGTAACTCCTTATTATGTTTCTTAGTCTGTTTTACAAAATCTACTCGTTCAGAATCAAGTTCAACTAAATCTTCAAAACTTAGTTCACTTGCATCATCATTTGTAGCCATGAAGCATACATTTACTTACTCTGTGTCACTACCACTGTCGCTTTCTGATGATGAAGAATATGAATCATTCCATGTTATAGAAAATGCTTTCTTCTTGAAATTGTTCTTCTTGAATTTGATTTTCTGTTTTTCTGGACAATCTTTCTTCATATGACACTTCTTATGACGTTCATAACATTCCATGACAGATGATGATGGTTTATTGTTATGATTGTTGCTAAAATTATTTTTTTAACTCTTTCCCTTGTTATTCTTTTTGAATTTCAAAAACTTTTTGAAATTCTTAGCAATAAATGCCATATCCTCTTCATCTGAGTCAGAGTCATCTTGTTCTGCTTGAAATGCTAGATTCTTCTTATCTTGTGCTTGAACTTTCTTTACCTGCAAATTTACCTCATATGACATTAGATTTCCTATTAACTCGTCTGGTTTCATAGTTGAAAGATCGTTTGCTTCTTCAATAGCTAGGACCTTTCTTTCCCATTCATCCGTTAAAGAGTTTAGGATTTTTGATACTATATCAAAATCAAAAAAAAATTCTCCTAGTGCCAATAGTGAATGATATATATATATATATATATATATATATCTTGAATCTAGAATACATGTCATTTATATTTTCATTTGATTTCATTTTGAAATTTTGAAACTGATTTTTCAACATTGAAATTTGGCTTTGTTTGACTTTGTTAGTTCCTTCATGAGTTACTTTTAGAGTTCTCCATATCTCATAAGCATTTGTGCACATACTAACTCTATTATACTCATTTCTATCTAATGCACAAAATAGCATATTCATTGCTTTTGCATTTGTAGTAGCATGAGTTTTCTGTGCAGCAGTCCAAGTTGAAAAATCTTCTGTTGGAGTAGTACATTCATTTTGAGTAATGTTCCAAGTCTCAAAACCATTAGATTGCATATATATTCTCATTCTAGTTGACCAGTAATTATAATTCATGCCATTGAATAGTGGAGGTAGTTCAGTAGATTGATCTTCAATAAAACTAGTGTTAGTGACAGTGCTTGTGATATTATTATTTTCCATATTAACTAATAACAAATTATCAAATAACTGTATTATGGTTATAGGATGACCTTACTCTGATACCAAATGAAAGTGGCTACTGTGTGGCTAGCTATCACTTAGGATCGTGTGATATGGAATATTATTAAATCTAAATGTGGAAATAGATGATAATAGCAAAGTAAATAAAATGAGCACACCAGGAATTTTTATACTGGTTTGAACTTCCCGTTCTACGTCCAGTCCCAGACTTCCCTCTGGAATTTCTCATAATAAGCCTCTCTTAACCTGGAGGAATAGGTATACAACACCTGAACAACTGAACATGATTTTTCCGCCTCTAACAACCGAAAGACGACTTTACCCGCCTGAACAACCGAACAGGACTTCAGCAGTTTCAATAGAATTGCATTGACACTATGTTTTACTAATAATACTAATTAGTCTTTGATAGTGCAACCTTCCTATAATCTTTCCTCAAGTATACATGTGTGTATAAATATTTAGAAAGGAAAATATTGCTTTGAATCAAAGAATAAGTTAATTGATTCAAAGATTCAAGCAATATATGAAAGTTGTGATCGCTTTTTAGAATACAGAGATAGTAGAAAGTAAGATCAGAAAGTAATCAATTTTTTTTTGATCTGTGAAGTGGATTTTGTGTGTTTATATAATAGTTAAAGGGGTACAACCGTTCATGAAGAGTTCTGATCAATAGAAGCATCCATACCTCTTCATATTAGAACGTGACTCTTGGCAAAAGAAAGTGTCCATTCAGAAAAAATAGCTATTGGAAGAAGTCAGTCGACTGACCCAAAACGATCGTTCAACTGAATATTCAAAGTTTTTAAAAACAGAGCGTTTTTATGCACCTGTACAGGTTCAATCGACTGGGCATATACGGTCAGTCGACTGACCTGACAGTCAAAGCACAATTTTCATATATTTTAAAAAGTTTAAAGTTTTAAAACAACTTAACTACTTGAAGATAGATTTTAACATTTCTAAGACTAAAAAACTTCAATAAATCAACATACTATACGCAGTTTTGTAGCCTTGTCTCCTTTTGTAGTTTGAACAGCATAATTCCTTTTCTTTTTGTCGCTTATCCATATAGTATAATTCATTGCTTTGTCATGAATCAAAAATATGCGATTCAACATATACAACTTTTCTTTTTAAACCCAAACTATCTTATACTTATTTTTCAACTATTTTGAAATTTTATTTCCATTTTGCAACAATTTTTCATCTGTTTTACAAACTAATTACTATTTTATAACTATTTTGCAACTATTTAACTATTTTATAATTACTTAAATATTCTTCAGCTATTTTACAACTAATAACTATTTTACAACTACTTATATATTTTATACTTTCCAAGCTATTTTCTAAATTCAAGTTGGCCAGAGTGTAAATTGTTTATAATTGAAATGATAACCCAAATGGAAATTGAAGCAATTGTGAATAGGTGAACAGAATAAAAATGAAGATAAATACGTAGGATGTACATATATTACTCCATTCGCATAACGATTTGATCCAGATTCGAGCATAGAATTTCGAGATAGTATATCGATCCGAGTTGGGATTTTTCACTCGATTTTCGACGGCGAACCCTGGATATGGATTTTCGATTGGGTTTGGATTCTCTATCATAGTTATGGCTATGCAAGGAGAATGACGTTTTGGTCAAGAAAATCAAATCTGAGTACGCACTAGGAAGTCGGGTGGACAATACTAGTTCGGAAGTTAAATTGTGTGATCGAGTGAGCGATCAGATTTGACGTTGCGTACGGATGATATATGTATATCGTACGTGCTAGAATGAAATTAATATTGGAAATTTTGAAAGGAAAAGCAAAAATGATTTTGAAATGAAAAGTATATTTTGAAAAATATATTATGAATAAAAGTGGAAGTTTGGATATCACTATAATTGAAATTCATTTTATAAGAAGGTAGGAATGTGGCAAGTAAATTTATAAAAGCAATCAAACTTGAATATTTTATTTGGCATAATAAAAGTTATATATATATATATATATATATATATGGTAACTACCCTTGTGAATTTTTAACTAGAAGATGTGGTCTTTGAAATTATTTGAAGTATGAAAGGAATTTATATAAGTATGAAGTGACCCAAAGATTTTTCAAGATTTTATATATCAATTTATACAAATGAATTTATGAGAATTATTTTGGGAAAAGGGTTTTGTGACCTATGGATTTTGGAAGTCTTTTGATTTTTGGAAAAAAATCAATTTTGGGAATTTGCAAAGCCAAGTTTGGAACTATCGATTTGAGATATCGATTTTGTGTAAAGGACATTTTTATGTGAATCATAAAGAGTATGATTTGAAAGATACTATATATGTATATCATAAAATGTTTTGAGATTGACTTTGGGAAAAAAATGCTCCCATGAAATGAACTTCTTAGGAGATCCATGGGGTGGTTCTGCCTTGAGCCCTAAGGGGGGTTCTAAATTGGATATTGGGAGGAAGTCCGGAAAAAATGAAGTTCCTGAGGATTTTGTGTGGGTAGAAAAAGTCGAGGGCGTTGATGCCTACAGAGATATTTGGGTTATGCTGTGACGACAGTGAAACTCGATGTCACTACGATCTACTGCGGACCACAGCGCAAGTCGTGTGGCAGTGAGTGCCAACGGTCTATGTTTGATTTCACTGGAAGGGCGACGTAACATCGGTAGACTACGATCTATGAAGACATAATGAAAGTCGTGTGGTAGTGAGTGCCTACGGGCTACATTGGGACTCGACTGATGTAGTCTGCCATCTGTCTGGGGAAGTTTCATTTGGCAGCGAAATTCAAGTGTGTTGATGCCTATAGTTAAATGGGTTTTTGCCGTGATGGTGACGTAAAACCTGGGTGTAGCTGCGATCTGTGGCAGGTTCCATGGTATAATCGAGTGGGTCAGTGTGCCTACTGTTTTCTATGGTTTTGCCGGGATGGCAACGTAACCATCGGGCTAATTGCAACCATGGAGGGGGTGATGATTTCCAAAGCATTCTCACCAAAAATGTTTTCTATATTTTCAAAAATGTTTTCTATATTTTCAAGTTCCAAGTATTTTCACTGGGTGTTGAAAACGGGTCTGCTAAGTACTTATAGATTTTCAGTCGTACGCCTTATCATGTATGACCGAATTTCTGTGAGAACAAGGATGGACTTGTTGAGATATCGAGTTATAAAAAGTATTTTTATAAAAGTTATTTTGGCAATAGTATGTAGATTTTAAAGTATTGTAAAAAATTTAAATAAAAAGAGTTAAAAATGTTCAAAGGATAACTTAGCTGATAAATAACAGTATAATTGGACGAAAAGTTCTAAAGGGGGAAGGAATGTGATAACCCGGATTTTTGGACATCTATTAGTTGGATAATTAACTGATTTTAACTATTGAAACACTGATTTATAAGTTGAATAAATAATTCTGATAATAAAACTATATATCTGGATATATATAAATTTGATAATCTCCTGATATAATTATTTAAATTGGCAGAATTTATCTTTTTAGAAACAAACAAAAAAATTGTGTTTATTTATGTATATATATATAAAAAGATTCGTAAATAGAATTTGGATTTGAAATTAAAAAATAAATATTTAAAAATTAATTGGATTTAAAAACTCTATAGATAAATATTTATTAATATTAGATATAATCGTTTTGGTTGAAAAAGATTTAATAAAAAGTTTAAATACTTTTTCTTTTAAATTTATACATGATATGAATATAGTTAATATAAATAGAAAATGAATTAATTGAAAATATAATACAAAAATTATATAAAACATATTAAATAAATTTAATAACATGAGATAAGACATGTGTAACATTGATAACACATGTATTTAACAAGCGTAAACCATATAATAAGGAATTAAACAAGTGTAGCCTAATTGTGACATGAAAATACAAGTGTCCATTTTTAGTTTCTTTATTTTTATTTAATAAAAATAAGAACAATGTTATATATATATATATATACACACACATCCATACTTCTCCTCTTCTCATTTTCTTAGAATTCAAAACTAAAACCTAACAACTAAAACTCAGACCGGAAATAAAAGAAATATTATACAAAATAAATCACACAACTGCTTCAACCTGAAGCTTAAATCAAAATCAAAACTGATGAAATCAAAAGCAAACATAAGCTCAAAACCTGAAGCAGTAGATTCAAGTTCAGTTGCAAATCAAAAGCATGCAAGTTCAATTCAGTTTTATCAAGTCTCAGTTTTTAAATTCAAGTAGTAGTTTAAAGATCAAAAGCACTTCCAGGTTTCTCAAAAGCCCTGGCTTCTCTATTTCCTTAAACATGTGAGTAAACTATCCTTAAACATCTCAAATCTATCTGTATCTTGATCTGTATGTAATGATCATTGAAGTTTGGATGTAGAAATTTGCTTACATGTACATGTATACATGAAAATGATGTATGCATGTCTAGAAACAAAAACATTTGCTCTGTTCTAGGTTTACGGTGTTTAAACCAAATTCACAAACCAAAATCTCTTTACCCAATCTGCTTTAATTTAAAAAAAAAATGTTTTGATTAACATGATTTTAGTTTAAAAAATATTTTTAAGTAAAATTACTTAAAGCATTTTCTAGAAATTAGAAAATACAGTAAAACTGAATACATGTTGGAAATTCAAGCATCATGGTTTCTTGTTTCAATTATATAATCTTGCTCATTTTCAAAAACAATGATTTTTAAAAGTGGAATCATGATTTTAAGTTTGTATTCGTGGTGAAATTGCGAAATGAACGGGAATTAGTTTTTTTGTCGAATTCTGATGATCGATGAAGATATAATCCTCGGGATCGTGGCTGGAGGTAGCGGGGAGGTTGACGAACACGGCAAAAATGGTCCTAGGTTTTCTTGACCACCACGGTGGCCGAACGAGGTCGATTTAGGGCTTACTCCCTAGTTTTGATCAATGATAGATTTTGGGCTGTATCATCGTCGAGGCACCGAAGTCGATCGGTGTAGGGGGAAACGAAGCGTGTGTTGTAGACGAAGCTCTGGACGCGATTGCATGATTTCTGATGGCCAAAGGTGGCAGTTCAAGGCGATTTTGGGGGATCCAGTTTTGTTTCAGCGGTACCATGGCTGGTCAATTTTTATTTCCAGTTAGTTTAGAAGTTCTGGGTGGTCGTGATGCTCGAGCATGTCAACGATGATCTATGGGTGGTAGAGGTGATGGTCGGGGATGCTTCGACCATGTGTGCATGTGCACAAAGTATCAAGTCTGGGCTTTGTTTGCTGATGGATTTGAAGATTGTGGTCTCGAGGAAAAGCTTGGGAAAAAGATATGTTGGCTTGGGTTTTTGATCGTGTCATTTACGAATGTTTTCTAGGAACAGGTTTTAAGTTTTAAAATAAAATAGAAGGAAAAAAAGGAAGAGGAAGTTTTTCTCGGGAATGGTCTCGGGGGAAAGACGAGATGACTCGGGTTTTGTCTCGAGTACGTGATGCTGCAGTTTTCAAACTTTAAAACAAAAATCAAATTTAAAACATTTCTTAATCAATTCTTTTAAATAATTGTTTTATTTAAGTATGGATTAGTTGGAGGTTTCAAAGTAGATTATTTTAAAATTTATTAAGTTTAAATTATTTATTTATGTGACCGTTATTATAATTACTTCTTTAAGTTATTTAAACAAATATAAAAATGTAATTAGGAAGATCAATTACAAAAGGTAAAATGTTTTTAATTCACTTAAAGGTCTTAAGCTAATTCATGTGTTAATGATAATTATTTTCAAAGGTTTAAATATAAAAGTAATTAATTTGCGTAATGAAAAGTTTTCAAAGTAAATGTAAAAAAAAAAAGTAAATTGTTAACAAGTTTTTTAAAAACAAAGAAAAAAATTGGAAGCAAAATTTAGTTAACAAAGTTATTAAGCAAGTTATTCAACAAAGTTTTCAAGCAAGTTCAAAGATTAAAATTCTTAAAGTTAAATGTTTTTTTAAATTGTTATGGTATTGAATAATTAAATATTAAGTTAATTATTTAATTAAATCTCTAAGTATTTTTTGAAATTAAAGGATATGATTAAGTAATTAATTAAGATACATGAATTATCTTAAAATTTATTAAGGTTATAAGTAATTGAAGGATAATTACATAATTTAATATTAAAGGGTAATTAATTAGTGTAAGTAATTAAAGGATCCTTAATTAATATAAGTAACTAAAGGTTAATCATTTATGTGAATAATTAAATGATTAAAGAATAATTAATTAATTTCAATAATTAATTAAATGGTTTAAGTGGTGTTAATTAAGCAAGATTTAAAGGTAATTAATTTATCTTGTAATTTGGATGATAAATAAATCTTGCTTATGGATGATTAAATTATATTGAATGTTTGGATTAATGTCCTCAGTCTGATAATTTGTGATGTTCTGTGATATGATTTGTTTGGTTGAACTGGAGTAATGTGGATTATTTATTGGTGATGTATTGTTGTGTAAATGTGACATCATGTATTTAAATTTAAATTGTCTTCACTTAAACAACTAGGGTTAAGATGACATTGGATTCGAAGAGACCAGGGTCCGGTATCAGCAAATACTCGAATCCACTTCGATTAGAAAATCTACAATAATTCTTTATAGATATGTTTTGTGACGACGCGACTTTTCGACGCTCGAAAACCGACATCAATACGTCCACTGTATCAACTGCCGAGCAATCGAATGCCGGAAAGCCGTACCGTTATGGTTAAAGAAGAAGAAAAAGATAGAAGAAAAGAGAAAAAGATAGAACAAAACAAAAGGAAACAGCAGAACAATATCAGAATCTCACAATCATACGGAACAACATATAATAGATAAATGAATAATCTTTAAACAAAGAACTATATCAGTTATTACATTACATCACATTACATCACATTGCATCATCAGAGTGTACAATAACGAACAACAACAAACAGCGGAAAAGAAATACTATATACTAGTGAATACGCCATGCCATCCAGCTTGCCTCCAGCAACTTCTGAATTCCAGAATATCCTGATCAACCTGACTCTAGGCTGCCCGTGTGGAAATTGGTGGGCACCTAGAGTTTAGGAAGGAAAACAATAAACTCCGAGTCAGTCATGGGACTGGTGTGAGAACTAAAGCAGTTCTTTTTTTAAAACAAAGTACAGGATAATTTTTAAAATAGATTCGCAATGCTTTTTAGAAAATGAGACTACATAAGGCCTCCCGCACACACACACAATGCAAACGCATAATCGGAGGAGATTTCTCCTTATGATAGTCAAAGATGCTTGATACACATTAAAAAGAAACATTTGATATTATTACTAGTGCATAGTGTAGGTTAAAAAATCATTTTGAAAGTAAAGATATAAATCTTAGACAACATACGACTATTATCGTATGCCTACTATAGCTACCATCCAAACAGTGGGGTGCCACCATAAGTGAATGATAGGTACTACAACTAAAACCGTAAAAGATCATATTGTTTCTTTGGATTTCCAACAAATGGTCAGGCCAAGGAACTTCCCATTGCCACATGGGTACGCCTCTGGAAAGACGACCCGAGAACCTAACCGGATCTCTGCCAACACAAGGCCGGGTTACCCCTAACTAGGTAACTACTGACACGAATATGTCATTCTCCGATCGTAACCGATCTATATCCGAGGATCCTCGATTTCCAACAACCATAAAGCAATAAATTTGCAGCAGCAACATAGGTTAAGTATCTGGGCTCTATACCATGATACCACCTCTATCCAGAAGGAATGACATACACTAAAGGGGAGCTACCCCCTAATAACCTTGCTGCATCCTTCCTGTTTGGACCATTTCCGGGGTGTGAGGTTCGACGAAGTCTCGTCCACAAAGCTACGCTTTATACAAAAGCTATGCTTTGATCATCAAATGCTCAACAGCACTTCGTATGCCACATTACCAATTTGGGAATGTATCGCTAGTAACCATCAACTACATAACCTCTAAGGGTGTTAAGCTAAGAGAATAAATTCTCCGCCACCAACGGAAATATATTTGATAGAAACCAGCTTTACATCTCAAATTGTAACGTCAGATACACATCCATACAAGTCCGTTCCAGGATCGAACGGAACCGAAGGCACTTACAAAGAAGTCCTTGCAATCCGGATATTCACTAATCACGACCGGACTTCCAATCACAAAGGGTAATAAATTTCTATATCGGAGATCAGCTGATGCAGAAACATTCGAAGGTAATCCTTCCGTTTTCACAAATATCTGGTCTTCAACATCGGTGATCAAATGCAATCCATAACGACGTATCACATATTCAGCATGGGTTATACGACCCCAAGGTCCTTTCTCGGCTAACCCGAATAGTGAGCGCTTATTCAAAAATAAGTGTGGCATTCAAATTCAAGCAAATCACAACAAATACCTATTTAAAGGTAAATATTGATAGTCGGTTATTTAACTATCAATTGGCATGCTCAACATCACCAGATTCCAAATAATTTCCCAAATTATTTATTTTTCAAAAATATCTTTACTAGATATATAATTTCCACACTTCAACCATTTGAAAACAAATTTCAATCATTTTCCTTACGCGGAAAAACTTTCATTTCAAAATGGTTCATTTAAACCAATTAAATAAATCCTTACCGATTTACCTTATATTTACGTTCCAAATCCGTAAATTTATTCCCATACTTCAAAAATAAATCAACGTTTATTTTTTTAGCAAATTTCCCTTTCTTTTATAAATTCCAAAGTGAATTTACAATTCCAAAATATCTATGAATATACGATTTCCAAATCGATTTCTAATATTCATTTTCAATTTATCTTTAAAGGATAAAATCTCAAAACATTCACTTCATATTGGAAAAAGCATTTCCATACTTATTTAATAATAAGTAATTCACAAATCCATTTAATTTCAACATTTGGAAAATATTTAATATACTTAAATCGAAATTAAGTATATATTTCATTCTTTAAAGAAAACGTGCGCTTAAACACATTTATTTGGGTCAAAACGAATGTTGCGTAAAACATCGTTACGACAACCCAAAATCACTAGTATAGGGATTCGAAATTTAGATAGATATATAAATCTCAATACTATACAAAAACATTTCCTTTCGGAAATCATTTACTATAACAACAGTGTTATAGTCTACCATTTCCTTCTATTTCTCGAAAACGTCTATTACAACAATGAATGTTGAAATCTATGGTTTCGATAGTTAATACATTTTAAAACATCTTTTAAAACAATTAACTTCATTTTTAAAATTTCACTTCTCCAAAACATACCCGTTTTATTCAATAATATATTCAACGTCCAAAATCATGAATATACCTTATTTACCCAATTTGGTATTTCTACACTTTTATCAAAAGATTATCCACTGTCCAAAATCGTGGATATACATCGTTTACCAAATTCAACACTTCCACATATTTAATTAAAGGATTTTCCATAGTCCAAAATCGTGGATATAATTCCTTCAATAATTTCTATGTTTACTTGTCAAATTTATTTGATTACGGATTATAAAACAACGTTTATAAATTCCATTTCTATTTCATAACTACTTCGATTTATAAATCTCCTTTAATAACCAATTCTATTTATATTTCGTTTACATGTCGAATCCAATTTATAAGTAAATTACTTATAATCCATTTATTCACAAATCCATTCTTTTATATCATCATTAACTTATAAATCTAAAATTCTTATTTACTTATAAAACTAGGTACAACTTTATTTTAACACTTATAAAAGCTCGTTTTATAATTCCAATATCTTTAGCTTATAAAATATCAATTTTATAAATCTTTTATATAAACCGTTTATAATAATTCAAAATCCCAATTTAAACCATTTTATAAATTTATCAGCTATTTATTTCAAAAATCATGCTTTGGTTATATTTCACAAAAACATAATTTTTATAACATAAAAATTTATAACGTTTTAATTATTTAAAATGAATCAATTCGAAAATTTAATAAACGTATAATTTCAAAAATCACTTTAAAAATCCCTTAAACATCAAAATCGTTATTTTTAAACTTCAAAAATGGATCCGATGAAGCAACACGCCAAATAGTCAATCACGACTTTCAAACATCATATATCGATATGATAATCAATCAAATATCACAATATCTAAAATCAAATAAATACTGGTGAGGAATCTAGTTGGATCCCTCCAACCTGTTTCCCTGCATCAACAAACATTAGCACAATACTAATTCCATTCCAATACGGAATATCGCGTTATATGGGATTTATAAAATGTTATCCGCTATTATGCGGTGCAATAGGGTCTCATCCGCTATATAATGCGGGAAATCAACTCCAAATACATATATAATACCAATTCCATACAAGTTGGAATTATCGCGGTTTATGCTTTTAATAAATAACATCCGCTTACTAACGGCGTATAATGTCTATTTTAACAATCAGTAGATAACAATCATCGTTCAAACATACAATCAAGAAATTTTAAATATAACTATTTAAAATTTAAATCGAAACTATTCGATTGAGTGAGAAGTTCTCACCTTGCTTTCAATTCAGTTTTCGCGTTTTATTTCAAATAAAATTAAACGAGCGTTTAATTTTACCCGAAATTTTCACTAGTTCCAAACGATTCCAATCTAGTTCCATAGTGTAGTGCTCGTCCATACGGTTCCAACGCAACTGGTTTCGTCCAAAATGGACCTCGTATGATAAAGATACAACATTTTAATTATTACACGATTTAAATTATAATTTATTTACAAATCTATTTTTTTAATACCCTAATTAATCGGGGCCGTTAGATTTCCAGCCCTCAATCAGGGTCGTCCCCCCCATCTCCTTCCTCAACGTTCAAAGTCGTGAGCACAAAACCCACAAGCCGCCTCAAAACCCTACTACACGCGACCTATCCAAGCCACCTAACGATGATCTGACACCACCATCCTATAGCTCATACTCGACTCCACCACCATCTCGAGCAAGGTGAAGCTCGGCTGTGCCTTTTCTCAGAAAGTCATGCCCGTGCGTTGCGCCTTCCTACTCAAATTGACGACGATCCATTTCTCCATATTCGATCTCCACCGTTGGATAGGAAGATCTCGTTGTGCTCTACGACTTCCATGTTGAAGGTTTCTCGAATCGATTGACTGATCGAAAGAAAATTGAGGAAGAAGAAGTAAATAATCTCAGCCATTAAATTGTAGCTGGCGGCCTGAAGAAACAAACCCTATGGTTTGATTGCCTTTGCAAAAATGAAATATAGAGGGGCTTCTATAGAAAATTTGCAAAACACTATTCATCCAAAATTTTCCGAACTGCAAACGAAGCGTGTCATCTGGCATTTCTAAGGTTTACCCCGCATTTCGAACACAATGGAATGTGTTTCGGAGGCCAGTTCGATCAGCTGTGTGAGTTACGGCAATAAACGATCGATTTTAAATTAAATCGATTTAAACTAACTTCTATGCGTTTTGGCTTTCCCCGGACAAACGGTAAATCCGATTGACACGAAATTTGAAACCTTACAATAATATCACATTACGGATCCGGTGAAACTGGTTTCATCAAAATCCAAGACTGTTTGAAAAATGGCTATTTTTACACGTCAATTAAATATTAAAATATTCAATTTTCACAAATTAACTTTAAATTCAATTTTAAAAGTTCTATAACATCATTCTAACTTTTCTATGATTAAATAAAATTTTACAAATCATTTTCAATCATATTAAACCCAATTTTCAATCATTTCTGCAATTTCAAATATTAAATTATCGATTTAATTACCCAATTAAATCCAGTTATTCGAAATAAAATTTATTCGACTGTTTAATTTCACTTATTAATATTTAAAATCAATTAAATATACAAATTTTAATTAAAGAAATTATGATTCGTTACATATTTCCCCTGTAGCGACCCGACTTCCTATCTCTAGGAAATCGCATCACTAGTGAAGAAAGAAACGGATAGAAGAAGAAAAGAAAGAGAAAGAAGAAAGACAACAACATCAGATAACTCACAGCGGAACGAATAAAATATCATATATCAAATACATTAATACATAGTATCATAATACATCAGAGTACACATCTTACAACACACATTAGACAGTTATAAACATCTGTCTAATTCATACAACTCAAGTACAACAGAAGAAACAGATACCAAACACACAACGGAATCAATATATATCTACATGTGGAAGCCTCCTGCTCCATTACTCCTCCAGAATTCGTCAAGCAAACCTGAATCACTTGACTACTCATACATAATATGAGTACCCAAGAGTTTAATAAAACAGAAAATAAACACTTGGGTCAGACAGGGGTCTGGTGTGAGTAATCGGTTTAAAAATTGCTTAACTTTAGAAAACCTTTGAAAAGAAAAAGTATCACGTAAGACTTCCCACACATAAACATGGAAAAGTTTTTACCTTACACTAACCAAAACATTTGATAGGAAATCCAGTGATATTATAATAGTGTCTAGGGTTTTCAAAATAAAATACAGAAATAGCTGGAATGCTTACATCTCACGTTCCAACATAGTTAGGCACAATCAAAACCGTACAGGCACTTATTGGATTTTGGATTCCATCAATGGCAGGGCTACTTGGGTACCGCCCGTCACAGTACGTGGCCTAGATCACCGTACCAAGGATTACTCCCTTCATCCCCTGCAACACAAGGCCTGGACCATTCCTTACTGAACAGTCCCGAACAAGACAACCCCGGCGGTTGTCCGGAATTCAACCGCCCCACACAGCCGAATAAAAAAGGACTTCTAAACAGGGGTAAATCTTGCTCTCCAGTGGGAGCAACCCACGAAGCCTTGCTGCACCTCCCCTGTTTTAGCCATTCCAGTTGATGAGGCTTGAGGCTGCGATTACCTTTATAGGACACTTTTATCTTAGAATGCTCATCGTCTGCCTGACGATGTGCTGAAAGCATTCAATCCATACAAGTTCATTCCGGGTTCGAACGAAACCGAAGGCACTATCTCGTTGCACTCATTATTGGAATCACCCTTAGAGTTATACTGACGTATAGCCCTTACACCTCGAGTCTTCACTTGCTCCATTTGGATTAACGACCTAACGTTTAATTGGAATCGATGTGGTTTACGGATATCCAAATATGGAAACCCGATCCCGGTCTCATCGAAACCAAACGCCATTTTAATGTACAAGTTGTACTTAAAGGATTTAAACAGTTTAACTTATTCAGGATGATATAAACAGATAGATGAATAACATTATCACAATAGATGATTCATATAAACCATTCATCCTACAAAGCAGCATATCACAACATAGATATCCAAATCATCCAATATCAACCAATCACCCAATATCAACCATCCAATATCATTCAACATCCAATATCAACTATTCAATATTAACCATTCAATATCAATCACCCATAGCAGAATTGATTAATAATTTAACTAACCCTTAAATTAAATTAATTACCATCCTTTAATTACTTGGATTATTCTAACTCCCGCTTCATTGGTTTATTACCAATCTAATTCACTAATCATCTCTAAATGGTCTTCCTAATTAATCTTCCTCGATTAATTATCCTTAATAACCTTCGAGTAATTATCCTTAATCATTTTCAGTAATTAACCTTTAATTACCATAATTAATTACATACAATTAATTAACCATACTTAATTTAATTACTTAAATTAATTACTTACATTAATATTATTAATTAATAATCTTTATTAATTAATAATCCTTTAATTAAATAATGAACTTGCAATTAATCGTCTCATTAATCATAAACAGTAATTATCAATTTGTAATTACTTATCTAAATAAATTAACTTCTTAATTAATTAACTTCTAATTTAATTATATTAATCCTTGATCCATTTAATTAATCTTTAATTACTTCATTAAGTAATTATCATTCAATTTAAATTAACAATTAATCCTTGATTAATTACTTAATTAATTAATTCCATTTTAATTAATTACACTTAGTAATTAATCTTAAATTAATCTCATTCTTTAATTAATTAATCATATTAATTAATTAACCAACATAATTAAGTAATTAACTCTTAATTACTTACATAAGTAATTATCTCTAATTACTTTCATTATTAATTCCATCATTAAATAAATCTTAATTAATTAATTAATTGCTCCATAATTAATTATCTTCAAACAAATAAGTTAATCAATTACATAATTGATAACATTAAGTGATTTCATTAATCACTTTCATTAATTACTACCATGAGTAACTTCTCTAATTACATTCAAAATTTAACCATTGATTACTTCATTAAGTAATTACACTTAATTAATCCATAATTAAGTGATTATTTAAAATTAAATAAACAATTAACTAATTATTTAAAATTAATTTAAATAATTAACTAATTAATATCTAATATTAAAGAAAAATCTTTAATAAATTAAGAAAACCATAAATCTTAATCAAACTTAACTTATTAACAAATAAGTATTCTTAAGTTAATTTTCCAAATAAATTAACCTTATTTATTTCTATGAATAAATTATTTGAATTATTTAAATCTTATTAATTCAAAGACACATTATTAAACTTGGTTTACAAAATCATAATAATAACCTTACTTATAAATAAAGCATTTAGAAATCATTTCCAAATTTAAAACACTTTAAATTATCAAGTTTAAACTAATTTATTTTCAAAATAAATTGAAACTTAGTTTCAAATCATTACTTAATAACTTTGATTTAATATTTTAGAATGAAAACATTTCTTTTTAAATTGAAATTTCAAAATTTAATTAAGATAATTACTTCAGAAAGAAATCATTTAAAATTTAAAATTGAATCAATTAACACTTTTTAAAGTTTAATTAACTTTTATTTACAACAACAAGTTTTAACTTAGTATATTTGTTATCTTATAAATTGTTTATGATATAAGCTCGATTCTAATTATTTTCAACAACAAATTAAGTTGCACTTAGACCTAACTCAGTATTTCTTTGCAACCTTATTTCATTAGCAGTACTAAATAAACAGCAACACTCTAATTACTCGAGACAAACACCCATACTACTCGAGCCAGTCCCGAGTCCTATTCCCAACTCCCCTTACTTCGAGTCGTCTTCAGGAAAACACGGTAGCTCCTTCGAGATTCCAGTGTCTTCCCCAAATCCTTCTTCCCAGTGCACACAACCATCACGGTGCACATGCACCAACAACCCCGACCAACGCCGATCATCACGACCATCGTCCCTCATCACTTCTCCCCTCGCGAGCCTGAATCCACACCCAGGTTCACGAAAAATCGCGCGACCCAAATTATCACCTCACATTCGAACTGCAGGAAAACAAATCACCAAAACCCCTCCTATAGCCGCCTCACCAATCGTAGACGAACTTCGCCAATCACCCTGAAGTTTTGCCACACCAAGATTATCATTTACCCCCTGACACGATCGCGTTCGATCCAACATACACGAGGTAAAGCTTCACCATTCAAGCCGAAAGTAATTGCAGACATAACCCTAATTCGATTGAATTCCAACAAATCAGTAATTAGAAAAATCTGATATCATTTTTCCCCTAATCCATGATCTATAGACTTGCTTCGAACCAAATTCTAGCTAAAATTATCAAGTCATCTCTCGGCAATTTGCAAAAACCCAATTTCCACACAAACTCCAATTTCTCAAGAATTTCTCAATTAAAAATTATGATATACACCTTAAAAATCATGATTTTTGATCCTTAACACATTCATGAAATCCAAATCCAAAGTTAAATAAATTGAATTTTTGTCATATATCAATGTTTCACTGTGCCTTTTATTTTAAAAATTATCTGTGAAATTAAAAATTATAGAAACTATTTTATAATCTTTATCAATCATTAACAAATCAATTTCATTCAAATACTAAAGGCTAATATGGATTTGAGTTGTTGGTATTGAAAATTTTAAGAAGAACATCCACAGAAATCAATAGAGAACCATTGAATATATGAAAACAGACAAACTCATAACATATTCATACCAATTTTTTTTAAACTCAAGCAAAAGAATTTTGATATAAGTAAATATCATCACATGCATGGCAATGAAACCAAATCAAACTGTTTTTAAGATTGTTTACTCACCTTGAATTAAAAGCAGAGCAGAGAAACTTTTTTTTTTCCAGGCTTGAACATTTAATTTGAAAAACTGTTTGATTTGCATGCTGTTGGAAATGAATCTTCTCTGCATGCTTAACAATTTGATGTTTTAACAAGATGAACTTGCTGTAGCCAAATGCAGATTTTTAATTGTTGCAGGTTGATTTCAGATTGTAAATTTGCAGAAGATTTGAATCTCAACTTGTAGTTTTCATTTTACTTCAAATTTGAGATATAGTTTTCTCCTTTTTCCACTAACATTTGAAAGAAGATAAACAAAGAGAAAAAAAAATTATGTTTATAAAAAAAATAAAAGTTAAGACACTTGTGCTCAAAGATTAGCACTTGTCATTAGCATATTCTTAAAATTACAAGTGTTATAAGATAGCTTAAAATGTTCACACATGTATATAAGGGTTTTTAATTTATTTAGTTTAAATGTGTATATACTTACTTATTTAGTTTAAAAATATATATAAAAACTCTAAAGTTAGTTATAATATAAATATACACCTTATACATGTATTTAAAACCTAAACATTTATATTTATACATTTAAATCATTTAGAATTTTAAATAAAAGAAAACAAAACAAAGTTTGTTTGAATCATTTTTAAACTATCTTATTTAAAAATAAGTAACAATCTTATAATTTTGAAAACAAATAAATTAATCTTTAATTTATCTTTTTGAAAAACATTATGTTTTAAAACAAAGCTTCAATTTCAATATTATTCATATATAATTTATTAATAGATTAAATTAAATTTCAAACAATATCAAATTATAACATATGCTTACATATATTACAATTTGAAAATTCAATTTTTAATTTAAAACAAAAGAATATTCCACTCACAATATATATCAACACATATATATATTATTAATAGAATTAAAATTTATTAGCTTTTGAAAAATAATTCTAACCAACTTTTAAATTGTTAAAAGATATTGACTATACTTACCAAATTAAATATTTATTATCCTTAATAAGATTAATTTCACCAATTTAAATTAAAATTGTAAAGAAAATTATCAAACCAATTAAATTATTATTGTAGATTATTAAATCGATATTGCCCAAAATTCCGGGTCGTTACATCCCCCCTTAAAAGAATTTCTCCTCGAAATTACCAAGTAAGAAAAAGTTACAGAATCCATTAACTAAACCATTCAAATTGGATTTTACAAATCTCTTAAGTGTCTAACATCCTCAAAATTCATAGTTAAACTTCTTACAAAATCTTTACTAAGTTTCCAAATCCAAACTTAGTTTTCAAAAATTACCCAATTTTCTCAAAAATATTCTAACGCCTTAAATTTTCGGAAAAATTCGCCATAGTCTCCTTTGCGCGGCTCGATCCGAAAATAAAATGACAGTATATATATCACAAATATACATCCCATCAAGTGATGAGGCATCCCGCAGGGAAAAAGTGTAAAAGTACGATATTTAATCCGAGATATGTACCTTATATTTTTATTAGCGAGCGTATACGGCTAATATAGCGCGAAAGCGAGCTCCAAAGGCGAAGCAAGCGCAATCCGCACCTGCTAAACACTCAATAAACCATGAGAATATGCATATATGAAAGTAATATCAATATACAACATATATCTACATATGCTAACATAGCAAATGCAACAAAAGCAATAAATGCAACTACCAAACAACTATCATCTAACAATCCATATCAAATCAATATACATTCACTTCTCATTATTATTCAATGAATTGGTTTTCCAATTTAAATCACATTTGATTTGTTAACATTGGATTTTATAAATATTCATTCATTCATTTTTCAATTAGTTCATATTCACTAATTTACATTCACATTAGTTTACTTCCAAATTGAATCAAATTCAATACATATTCATTTACTTCCAATTTGGATTCAATTACTTTAGCTTTCAAATTTTGCTAATTCAATTTCATTAACACTTAATGAATTATATACAATTAACTAACATTCACATAACAACCAATGTACATCCATTACAACCAAATTTAATTAATCTACATTTCTTTACATTCAATTTGGTTCAACACTTTTAATTTCAATTGGTTGATATTAAATTGATTTTCATTCAATTTATTCAATTTCTCAACTTCATTAACTTCTAATGGATTAACACTTACATTCATTATTTCATATCAATTATTTACATTTAATTGATTAACATTCAATCCATTTATCAATTCAATTGCTAATTTGTTTAACAACCTAAAGTTGAATTTCATTTATATAACTCAAGTTCATATTCTTAATGACTTCATTTCATTAGTTCACTTATTAATTTTACTTTGATACTAGAATCAACTTCATTCAACATCACTTAAGTTATATTCTCTTTCAAACATCATTTGTTTAACTTAACTTAAGTTTCCACTTATAAATTCAATTCAGATTTCATTTCTATTTAACTTTTACCAAAGTCAAATATTCATCACTTATTCAAATTTATTTTGCTTAACAAAATTGTTTAACCATTTTTAACTATTTGTTTCACTTTCATTTTCTCATTTCATAAGTTATACAACTTATATTCAACAATTACCACTTGGGTTTTTATTGATTAACTTATACCTCCTTTAATTTAACTCCATCCTTTAAGTTAAATTTATTCTATCAACATTCAAATTGTATAAGTTATCAACTCATTTATCTTTCCCATAAATATTTTAAATAGGATTCCAGTGTCTTTTCAACCTTTCAAAACCATTTTTGAAACCAATTCAAATTACCTTTTGAATTTCCAAAACCCAAACTCGAATTTTCCAAACAACTTTCATTTAAAACAATTTGGCAGCAATTCCTCTTTTGGAAACTCGAAAATGAACACCGATGGTGTCGCGATCATCATTGGAATTATTTTCCAGCGACCGAAAAGAGTTTAGAGCTTTAATTTCTCCAAAAAAAATTTCCAAAATATCAAATCCTTTAAAAACACTTCTCTGGAATTTTATTTTCCGATTATAAATCACATTTGTAAATCTCTTTCTTATATAATTTCACTTCTTATATATAAGATTATTCCACAATTGTAAATCATTTTAATTATAACTTCCATACTTATAATTTTCGCTTATAAAATTTATTGTTTTACAATATGTTTCATTTAACTTATTCAAACAACTTTTATTAACTTGCATATATCTTACATTTTCAATAACCAAACAATCAATTGATATACACTTTAATAATTCTGAAAAATTATTTCCTTTATATACAAAATATAATCGAGGTAAAATTATTTCATTTACCCAATTTAAAACAACACCGTGTCAGTTTATCTTGTTTAAGAGTTTAGAAACCCCTATCGATCACGGTTGTACTTCCCGCACCGACCAGTATTCATAAACAATCAATCGATAAGTCAACACAATACAAAACAATTTATATTCACTAACAAATACGTGCTCATAGCTATTATTACACTCACACTCATTCTAGAGTACTACTGACTCTATCTCTAATGAGTAATTCCCAACAGAGCCATGGTTGTTGTGACGACCCAACTTCCACTCCCGGAAAATCGCGTCATCTTTTAAGAAAGAAAGGGATAGAAGAAGAAAAGAAAGAGAAGAAAGAGAAAACAACACATCAGAATCTCACAGCGGAACGATTTAAATATAATATAGAACATATACAGAGTATCATATACATCAGAGTACACAACTAAACATCTTAAATTAGACAGTTATAACATTTCTGTCTAATACAATACAAGACATCATACAGAAACAACACAGCGGAAACTCTAACCATATATCTACACGCTGAAGCCTCCTGCTCCAAAGCTCCTCCAGAATTCGTCAAGAGATAACCTGAATCACTTGACTACTCATATAGAATATGAGTACCCAAGAGTTTAATAAAACAGAAAATAAACACTCGGGTCAGACAGGGGTCTGGTGTGAGTAAACGGTTTAAGATTGCTTAACTTTAGAAAAACCTTTGAAAACAAAAGGTATCACGTAAGACTTCCCACACATAAACATGGAAAAGTTTTTACCTTACGCTAACCAAAACATTTGATAGGAAATCCAGTGATATTATAATAGTGTCTAGGGTTTTCAAATAAATATGAAATAGCCGAAATTGTTACATGATTAAATTCCAGCTACTAGCCACAAAAGTGGGTAATACAAACAAAACCGTAGGGTCTCGTAGGGAAAATGGGTTTCCATCAATGGCAGGGCTACTGGGGTACCGCCCGTCACAGTACGTGGCCTAGATCACCGTACCGAGGATTACTCCCTTCATCCCCTGCAACACAAAGCCGGACCCGTTCCTTACTGAACAGTTCCGAACAAGACCACCCCGCAGATTGGTCGTCACCAACTGCCACACAGCCGAAATATATAAAGGGACCTCTAGACAGGGGTAAATCTTGCTCTCAAGTGGGGGCTACCCACGAAGCTTTGCTGCACCTCCCATGTTTTAGCCATTCCCGGTTGATGAGGCTTGAGGCTACGATTACCTTTATAGGACATATTAATCTTAGAATGCTCATCGTCCGCCTGACGATGTTCTGAAAGCATTCAATCCATACAAGTTCGTTCCGGGTTCGAACGAAACCGAAGGCACTATCTCGTTGCACTCATTTTGGAATCACCCTCAGAGTCAACGACCATAGCCCTTGCACTCTGATTCACCATCTCGAATCTATAAGCACTATTCCGTCAAACTCATTACGGAATCACCCACAGAGTTATACTGACGTATAGCCCTTACACCTCGAGTCTTCACTTGCTCCACTTGGATTAACGACCTAACGTTTAATTGGAATCGATGTGGTTTTCGGATATCCAAATATGGAAACCCGATCCCGGTCTCATCGAAACCAAACGCCATCTTAATGTCCAAGTTGTACTTAAGGGTTTTAAAACAATTAATTCATTTCATTACTATCTACATTACAGAGATAGATACACTACATCTAACAATAGATAAGCACATTCATATCATAACAGATAATCTGTATCATCCATAAATAGATAATCATCACAACCAAACAATCCATCACAAACCATCATACTTAAACCATACATTCGTATCATTCAGATACGACTCATCTCATTACTGAGATCACAATCATTCAATCAATATCATCCATAAGCTATGATTTACCCATCAATTATAATTAATTTAAAATGAATTAAATTAATTACAATCATCTCTAATTAATTTAAAATAAATTAAATTAACTAACACATTTAAATCCTGCTTACATCCATTAATTAATTAACCTAGTTAATTAATCATTCTCTAAGAATTCAACTTGATTAAACACCTCTGATTAATCATTCCCTAATTACAATAAGTAATTAGTCTCTAGATTAATTTCACAAAATTAATTAACCTTAATCATAAGTAATTAACATTTAATTACTTCATTAATTAATTATAATTAATTGCATTTATCCTTAATTAATTACATTAATTAATCATTTAACTATTAATTAATTACTTAATTAAACAATCCTTAATTACATCATTAATCATATTAATTAATGATCTCTAATTAATATTTAAATTAATTACTTTATTAAAAATTAATTACATTTAGTAATTAATCTACAATTTAAAATTACAATTATTAATCACCTTGATTAATATTAATTTCAGTAATTAACTAACCTTAATTACTCATTAATTATTCCATAATTAATTATCTTCATTAATTAATCCCTTGATTAATTATAAAAGTAATTATCCAAATTACTTTATTATCTTTACTAATTACATTTAAGTAATTATCATTTATTACTTCACTAAGTAATATTGCTCCACTAATTACATTAAGTAATTATCATTATTAAATCATCAAATGATTTATTTAAATTAATTAAACTAAATTAATTAACTTAATTAATCTCATTATCATAATTAATTACAATAAGTAATTAATTCTTTAATTACTTTTATCAAGTAATTATTCTTAACAATTTACAATTAATTATCTTCAATTAATTAATCTAATTAATTATCAAAATTAATTATATTAATTATTTACTTAATTATCCTAAGATAATTATCATATTAATTAATAACATTTTCTTAAATTATTCACTTAAGAAAAATTATCTTAGATTAATTATTCATTAATCATCTCTAATTAAAAATTACTCCAAATCATTATTTACAATTAAATAAATAAGTAAATTCCTTAATTATCTTAATTATTTTCAAAATAATTCATTTACTTATTAATGATTTCATTAATCATTTCAAATGTATTTAAAACATTACATTTCTAAATTTAAATTCAAATTCCATTTTAAAATCCTAATATTTAAAATGTTTAACTATTTAAACATTAACCCAAATTTCAAATCTTTAATTCAAATATTAAAGGAATTAAATTCTTTCAAGTTTTAAAACTTATTTGAAATCAAATCCTTTTAAAACATTTGAATATGTTCATTTTTTTTTTTTACAAACTGTTTTGAATCAAAACTGTTTTTAAAGGTAAACCTGAAAAACTGTTTTTTTTTTCAAACTAAATTGAAATCTTGTTTAAATTTTAAATTTTCATTTTTTAATAACCTTGAATTCAAAACTTTATTTGAATTCAAATTTAACTTGCATTTTGAATCAAATTACAACTTCAATATGAATTTCATTTAAATTGAAAAACTGCAGAACTACAGATTTATCAACCTGCAACTAAACTAACCCGAGTGACCCCTCTATTTACTTCGAGTTTCTAATCCACTTACTTCGAGTCACTGCATGGTTTACCCGAGGATTACACGAGACAGAAAACTGCAAACTCTCTCTTGATTAAAACCTGCAAACTGTTTTAAACTCTTGATTTAAAACAGATTTTTAAATCTTGTTTAAATTTAAGATTTTACTTTTAAAAACTTTGAATTTCAAATTTTATTTAAATTCAGTTTCATTTTCCACTTGAATCAAAATCCAGCTTTAAAAATATGAATTCATTCAAAATTAAAACTGCATAATTCTCTGGTTTAAAACCTGCAAACTGTTTTAATTTTGATTTAAAACTGAATTTAAATTTAATATTTCAATTTTTAAAACTTTGAATTCAAAACTACATTTGAATTCAGATGCAAGTTATACTTGAATCAAGTTGCAACTTAAAAATATGAATTTTATTCAAAACTGCAAAACTACAGGATTAAAACCTGAAACTGTTTTGTTTTTAAATCTTGATTTAAAACAGAATTTAAAACTTGTTTAAATTAAAAAATTACAATTTTAAAACCTTGAACTCAAAACTCCATTTGAATTCAGGCTTAACTTATATTTAAATCAAATTAAGATCTTTAAATTCATGAATTTTATTTAAATTCTTAAAACTGCAAACTACAGGTTTATAACCCTGCAACTAACCAACCCGAGATTCCATCAATTTAACTTCGAGTTTACTAACCATCTGCTTCGAGTCAGAGACCAGAAACCCCAAGATCTACTTCGAGTAAAAATACCCTGCACACTACCAATATAGTTCACCTGAGTTCAACATGTATGGTGCATATGCACCGTCACCTTGGCGAACTCCAGCCATGCAAACCCACTTCTACAAGTCACCTACCATCTCCTAACATAGGTACGATCATCAGAAACCTACTGTAACATGAAATTCGAAGTTTGAGAAACCACTGCAAAACCTGAAACTCATCTACACCCTAAAGCCAAACCTGTCAACACCCTACAAACCCACCTCTGATCATCTGGCCCAATTTTCTCCACTCCCCAATCAATACTCCACCTACAGGAAGCATTCTTAACTTCCAAAATCCACCGAATAATCAAACATACCCCAAAAGACCCAATTTTGTTCAAAACAGAAATGCTCATCCCACAGTAAATTTAAAAATATGAAATTTGTTTTAAAATTACTGATTTCTAACATACATTCCTGCTATAAACTTGTTTAAATGATTTGTGATGTTTAATATCCTTGTTTATTGAAAATGTTTGCTGCAGTATTTGTTTCAGTGGTAACAGATTTTTTTTTTAAAATTAACAAATACTGTATTTTATTGTAACAGAGACACAAATTTTATTTCAATTTAGCTTAGTTATAATTTCAAATTGAATTTATACTAAACAAACAAAATTTTGTTTTACCTATTAACTTCTAACAGAGATCAAATCCAAAGGTAAAGATTTCTACTTAAAATCTCAGTTCAAAACATAAACAGGTATGCAAATACCTGTCAGCAGCAATCACATATGTATATTGATATATATACACAGAACATTCATCAATATGCAATCACCCAAACATACATATTTTTATCAATCCACATGCACAGATACTTAGGTTTTTTTTTGCATTGTGATGTTACTCATTTTTAAATAAAACAAAACAGTGCAGTTTCCATCATGACAGTTTTTGATTTCAGTGGATTAGACTTGGGTTCTATAAATTTTGTTTAACTTTGATTTTAAAAGGGAAAACTGTTTTTAAGATAGAAGTTTACTCACTTTATTATATTGAAGATGCAGAGAACCATTAACATTCTCCTGGAGCTGCTGCAGTTGAATTTCCCGAAGTTGATTTGCATTTGAGCTTTATCTCCTGAAGTTGTTGAACTAAAACTGCAATTGCTAGTTGATTTTGATCATGCAGCTGAACTCCATCTTCATTACTTAGATTTGTAATTGAACTTCAATTGATGTTGAAAAATTGCAGATTTGAAGTTGATCTCATACAGATTACAGGCTTTAAAGATAGAACAGATTGCTTAAATTTCAGATTTTGGTTTTTAGTTTGTTTATAGATTTCAGATGGTATTTGTTTGCAGAATTTTGAGTGGATAGGTTTTGCAGATTTTAGAACTGATTTTGGGTTTTGCTGATTCTTGCTTTCAGATTTGAAAACTCCATCAGATTTGAATACTGAACTATTGAATTTTGTTTGTAGGATTTGTTTTGAAATTTCTTTTAGATCTGATTTTCAGATTCATTTGAAGAGAATGGTTTTTTTTTTTTAACAAAATGCATTGCTATGTTTTCTTATCAATTTACAAATATTTCAAAAATATGTGAACATAGCCACTTGTCCCTTTATAATGTATATTAATTTACAAGTGTCCACTTTATGGTTTAAGAGTTTAACACATATACATTTTTAATATTAAAAGAGATTTCTTAATTTATAAATGTTTTTAAATTCTTCTAAAACCGTTTCTAATTTATTTTAAGATGTTTTTAAATGTTCGTTAACATTAGCCTTGAAAATGAATACATGTTTACTTATAAACTTCTTTATAAAATAAAATTTCAAAAGAAAAGATTTTTAAAAGAAGAAAGATGTTGAGTTTGTCTTATACAAGAGCTTTAAATCAAAGACTATATTCTAATATGAATGAATTAAATTAAATTTATTTCAAAGAAAACAATTTTTAGAATAAGCAAAATAAACTTTTATAATAAAATACAATTTTAAACAAACTAATATTTACTTTAATCTCTTATGAAAATATAAGATAGATTTTTAAATTAACTTTTGAAAAGTTTTCAATTTAAATCAAATTAAATCAATTCATAATTTATACATCTATATATAAAATAATTTGGAAAATATTCTTTAAATTAGCTTAGAAAGAAAATTTTATCATTTAAATAATTTTAACTTTGAAAAGAATATCATTTGACAAACCAATTAATTATTAATCTTCAAAAGATAATTCTTGTTTAAATTAAATTGTTAAACCAACATTTCACATTTTAAAACAATTATTAATGGAAATTATTAAATAATTATTGCCCAAATTTCCGGGACATCACATTCCTCCCCCCTTAAAAGAATTTCGTCCCCGAAATTTAAAAGCAAAGCTAATTTAATAATCCCATACAGATTTTAAATTTTAAAAGAGCAATCATATTTCATCAACCAAATACTAGCAACCATAGCAACCAATTCAAAACAAACAATTCTAATTATCCAGATAAAATTCTGAATAGGATTCTCTAGAGTTTCCCAGGTACAAACACCGGGACACTCGCCCTACAGAATCTAAACTAGCTACACCACTCAGATCTAGAGCTCCTATATATATCTAGATTTACAAATCTAAACAGGATACAGGACTACAGACAAATCCAGGTCAACTTCCAAACCTCCCAAAACTACTGATTTTAAAATCAGTGATAAACCATACACTTAACCCTACAAAGAATACAGAAAGATCCAATATTTTATCCACAAATCTTTCCTGTCGATCCTGGGCTTCCTCAACCTTCTAGATCAATCCAAACTACCACACAAAACTCAAATTCTCAATAAATCGGTGCTGCTTCTATTCTAGAATAGCTGCCACCATGCTTCCACTGCACCACTCTGATTTGAGAATGCTGTTGATGATCGCAAGTATAAACTTGATCAACTCACTCCGGAAACATTATTCATCAAATTCTATAAAATCTCAAACCACTTCAATAACTCTAACATCCTCTAGAGATGCTTCAATCCAAACAAAGATTACTTAAAAACTTTCAAACCATCGCAAGTCACTTTTGCGATTCTACTCAGTTCAGATTCCAAGATATTGTTTTCTCTTCAACAATCAGAACAGCTAAAGCCTTCTAATCACAAGAAAAACTAGTGGTCTACCTCCAACCACAAACATCACACTCAGCTGGGTTTCTAGAAGAAATGAACAAGCTTCACCATCAGCCCGGACTACTGACAAAAGAATCACAGAGATTTCCGAACCACCGAAGAAACAGGCCACTCTACCGCTTCCGGACTCCACCTCTAAGATATAGCTAAGCCAAGAAACTATCCTGATAGCACATTCAACACCTCCAAGCTGATACTGCTGCCAAAGACTTCTTATCCAAAATCTCATCGAATCACAAAGCTACACTAGCCTCTTCATTAAAGAGCCTTCTATAGACAGATATCCCTCAGGAAACTCGATCTCAATCCAAGCACAAAACATTCTGCTAAACTGAGTTTCAAACTCAAATATAGACAGAACTACTTCCTAAGGTTGCCAAGATACCATGCTGGCTTCAGTACTCCCAACTGCTTCCAGACTCAAGAAAATCCATTCATACGAGTGCAACCCAGCTTACAATCCAAAGATAAACTCCGAATCTTGAAAAGATTTCCTTCAGAGATTAGTGAAATCCTTCACCAACTGCAGAACTACTCAAGATGCCCAAACTGCCCTAGCAGACCACCTCAAACACTCGAACTCCAACCATTGGTAGTTGTGTTACACACACCACCACCCTATCTACCTTTATTACTTATTGGAAAACCTGAACGGGTAACCCAATCTAATAGGTAGAATTATATACACACATATATATATATATTCAAAATTACAAATACGCTCTCTCAAGAAAGACACCACTCCAGAGCCTAGGTATTCACTCAACCTAATGCTCCCTAAAGAAAGACACACTTCAGAGCCTAGGTATTCACTCAACCTAATGCTCTGATACCACCTGTGACGACCCAACTTCCACTCCCGGAAAATCGCGTCATCTTTTAAGAAAGAAAGGGATAGAAGAAGAAAAGAAAGAGAAGAAAGAGAAAACAACACATCAGAATCTCACAGCGGAACGATTTAAATATAATATAGAACATATACAGAGTATCATATACATCAGAGTACACAACTAAACATCTTAAATTAGACAGTTATAACATTTCTGTCTAATACAATACAAGACATCATACAGAAACAACACAGCGGAAACTCTAACCATATATCTACACGCTGAAGCCTCCTGCTCCAAAGCTCCTCCAGAATTCGTCAAGAGATAACCTGAATCACTTGACTACTCATATAGAATATGAGTACCCAAGAGTTTAATAAAACAGAAAATAAACACTCGGGTCAGACAGGGGTCTGGTGTGAGTAAACGGTTTAAGATTGCTTAACTTTAGAAAAACCTTTGAAAACAAAAGGTATCACGTAAGACTTCCCACACATAAACATGGAAAAGTTTTTACCTTACGCTAACCAAAACATTTGATAGGAAATCCAGTGATATTATAATAGTGTCTAGGGTTTTCAAATAAATATGAAATAGCCGAAATTGTTACATGATTAAATTCCAGCTACTAGCCACAAAAGTGGGTAATACAAACAAAACCGTAGGGTCTCGTAGGGAAAATGGGTTTCCATCAATGGCAGGGCTACTGGGGTACCGCCCGTCACAGTACGTGGCCTAGATCACCGTACCGAGGATTACTCCCTTCATCCCCTGCAACACAAAGCCGGACCCGTTCCTTACTGAACAGTTCCGAACAAGACCACCCCGCAGATTGGTCGTCACCAACTGCCACACAGCCGAAATATATAAAGGGACCTCTAGACAGGGGTAAATCTTGCTCTCAAGTGGGGGCTACCCACGAAGCTTTGCTGCACCTCCCCTGTTTTAGCCATTCCCGGTTGATGAGGCTTGAGGCTACGATTACCTTTATAGGACATATTAATCTTAGAATGCTCATCGTCCGCCTGACGATGTTCTGAAAGCATTCAATCCATACAAGTTTGTTCCGGGTTCGAACGAAACCGAAGGCACTATCTCGTTGCACTCATTTTGGAATCACCCTCAGAGTCAACGACCATAGCCCTTGCACTCTGATTCACCATCTCGAATCTATAAGCACTATTCCGTCAAACTCATTACGGAATCACCCACAGAGTTATACTGACGTATAGCCCTTACACCTCGAGTCTTCACTTGCTCCACTTGGATTAACGACCTAACGTTTAATTGGAATCGATGTGGTTTTCGGATATCCAAATATGGAAACCCGATCCCGGTCTCATCGAAACCAAACGCCATCTTAATGTCCAAGTTGTACTTAAGGGTTTTAAAACAATTAATTCATTTCATTACTATCTACATTACAGAGATAGATACACTACATCTAACAATAGATAAGCACATTCATATCATAACAGATAATCTGTATCATCCATAAATAGATAATCATCACAACCAAACAATCCATCACAAACCATCATACTTAAACCATACATTCGTATCATTCAGATACGACTCATCTCATTACTGAGATCACAATCATTCAATCAATATCATCCATAAGCTATGATTTACCCATCAATTATAATTAATTTAAAATGAATTAAATTAATTACAATCATCTCTAATTAATTTAAAATAAATTAAATTAACCAACACATTTAAATCCTGCTTACATCCATTAATTAATTAACCTAGTTAATTAATCATTCTCTAAGAATTCAACTTGATTAAACACCTCTGATTAATCATTCCCTAATTACAATAAGTAATTAGTCTCTAGATTAATTTCACAAAATTAATTAACCTTAATCATAAGTAATTAACATTTAATTACTTCATTAATTAATTATAATTAATTGCATTTATCCTTAATTAATTACATTAATTAATCATTTAACTATTAATTAATTACTTAATTAAACAATCCTTAATTACATCATTAATCATATTAATTAATGATCTCTAATTAATATTTAAATTAATTACTTTATTAAAAATTAATTACATTTAGTAATTAATCTACAATTTAAAATTACAATTATTAATCACCTTGATTAATATTAATTTCAGTAATTAACTAACCTTAATTACTCATTAATTATTCCATAATTAATTATCTTCATTAATTAATCCCTTGATTAATTATAAAAGTAATTATCCAAATTACTTTATTATCTTTACTAATTACATTTAAGTAATTATCATTTATTACTTCACTAAGTAATATTGCTCCACTAATTACATTAAGTAATTATCATTATTAAATCATCAAATGATTTATTTAAATTAATTAAACTAAATTAATTAACTTAATTAATCTCATTATCATAATTAATTACAATAAGTAATTAATTCTTTAATTACTTTTATCAAGTAATTATTCTTAACAATTTACAATTAATTATCTTCAATTAATTAATCTAATTAATTATCAAAATTAATTATATTAATTATTTACTTAATTATCCTAAGATAATTATCATATTAATTAATAACATTTTCTTAAATTATTCACTTAAGAAAAATTATCTTAGATTAATTATTCATTAATCATCTCTAATTAAAAATTACTCCAAATCATTATTTACAATTAAATAAATAAGTAAATTCCTTAATTATCTTAATTATTTTCAAAATAATTCATTTACTTATTAATGATTTCATTAATCATTTCAAATGTATTTAAAACATTACATTTCTAAATTTAAATTCAAATTCCATTTTAAAATCCTAATATTTAAAATGTTTAACTATTTAAACATTAACCCAAATTTCAAATCTTTAATTCAAATATTAAAGGAATTAAATTCTTTCAAGTTTTAAAACTTATTTGAAATCAAATCCTTTTAAAACATTTGAATATGTTCATTTTTTTTTTTTTACAAACTGTTTTGAATCAAAACTGTTTTTAAAGGTAAACCTGAAAAACTGTTTTTTTTTTTCAAACTAAATTGAAATCTTGTTTAAATTTTAAATTTTCATTTTTTAATAACCTTGAATTCAAAACTTTATTTGAATTCAAATTTAACTTGCATTTTGAATCAAATTACAACTTCAATATGAATTTCATTTAAATTGAAAAACTGCAGAACTACAGATTTATCAACCTGCAACTAAACTAACCCGAGTGACCCCTCTATTTACTTCGAGTTTCTAATCCACTTACTTCGAGTCACTGCATGGTTTACCCGAGGATTACACGAGACAGAAAACTGCAAACTCTCTCTTGATTAAAACCTGCAAACTGTTTTAAACTCTTGATTTAAAACAGATTTTTAAATCTTGTTTAAATTTAAGATTTTACTTTTAAAAACTTTGAATTTCAAATTTTATTTAAATTCAGTTTCATTTTCCACTTGAATCAAAATCCAGCTTTAAAAATATGAATTCATTCAAAATTAAAACTGCATAATTCTCTGGTTTAAAACCTGCAAACTGTTTTAATTTTGATTTAAAACTGAATTTAAATTTAATATTTCAATTTTTAAAACTTTGAATTCAAAACTACATTTGAATTCAGATGCAAGTTATACTTGAATCAAGTTGCAACTTAAAAATATGAATTTTATTCAAAACTGCAAAACTACAGGATTAAAACCTGAAACTGTTTTGTTTTTAAATCTTGATTTAAAACAGAATTTAAAACTTGTTTAAATTAAAAAATTACAATTTTAAAACCTTGAACTCAAAACTCCATTTGAATTCAGGCTTAACTTATATTTAAATCAAATTAAGATCTTTAAATTCATGAATTTTATTTAAATTCTTAAAACTGCAAACTACAGGTTTATAACCCTGCAACTAACCAACCCGAGATTCCATCAATTTAACTTCGAGTTTACTAACCATCTGCTTCGAGTCAGAGACCAGAAACCCCAAGATCTACTTCGAGTAAAAATACCCTGCACACTACCAATATAGTTCACCTGAGTTCAACATGTATGGTGCATATGCACCGTCACCTTGGCGAACTCCAGCCATGCAAACCCACTTCTACAAGTCACCTACCATCTCCTAACATAGGTACGATCATCAGAAACCTACTGTAACATGAAATTCGAAGTTTGAGAAACCACTGCAAAACCTGAAACTCATCTACACCCTAAAGCCAAACCTGTCAACACCCTACAAACCCACCTCTGATCATCTGGCCCAATTTTCTCCACTCCCCAATCAATACTCCACCTACAGGAAGCATTCTTAACTTCCAAAATCCACCGAATAATCAAACATACCCCAAAAGACCCAATTTTGTTCAAAACAGAAATGCTCATCCCACAGTAAATTTAAAAATATGAAATTTGTTTTAAAATTACTGATTTCTAACATACATTCCTGCTATAAACTTGTTTAAATGATTTGTGATGTTTAATATCCTTGTTTATTGAAAATGTTTGCTGCAGTATTTGTTTCAGTGGTAACAGATTTTTTTTTTAAAATTAACAAATACTGTATTTTCTTGTAACAGAGACACAAATTTTATTTCAATTTAGCTTAGTTATAATTTCAAATTGAATTTATACTAAACAAACAAAATTTTGTTTTACCTATTAACTTCTAACAGAGATCAAATCCAAAGGTAAAGATTTCTACTTAAAATCTCAGTTCAAAACATAAACAGGTATGCAAATACCTGTCAGCAGCAATCACATATGTATATTGATATATATACACAGAACATTCATCAATATGCAATCACCCAAACATACATATTTTTATCAATCCACATGCACAGATACTTAGGTTTTTTTTTGCATTGTGATGTTACTCATTTTTAAATAAAACAAAACAGTGCAGTTTCCATCATGACAGTTTTTGATTTCAGTGGATTAGACTTGGGTTCTATAAATTTTGTTTAACTTTGATTTTAAAAGGGAAAACTGTTTTTAAGATAGAAGTTTACTCACTTTATTATATTGAAGATGCAGAGAACCATTAACATTCTCCTGGAGCTGCTGCAGTTGAATTTCCCGAAGTTGATTTGCATTTGAGCTTTATCTCCTGAAGTTGTTGAACTAAAACTGCAATTGCTAGTTGATTTTGATCATGCAGCTGAACTCCATCTTCATTACTTAGATTTGTAATTGAACTTCAATTGATGTTGAAAAATTGCAGATTTGAAGTTGATCTCATACAGATTACAGGCTTTAAAGATAGAACAGATTGCTTAAATTTCAGATTTTGGTTTTTAGTTTGTTTATAGATTTCAGATGGTATTTGTTTGCAGAATTTTGAGTGGATAGGTTTTGCAGATTTTAGAACTGATTTTGGGTTTTGCTGATTCTTGCTTTCAGATTTGAAAACTCCATCAGATTTGAATACTGAACTATTGAATTTTGTTTGTAGGATTTGTTTTGAAATTTCTTTTAGATCTGATTTTCAGATTCATTTGAAGAGAATGGTTTTTTTTTTTAACAAAATGCATTGCTATGTTTTCTTATCAATTTACAAATATTTCAAAAATATGTGAACATAGCCACTTGTCCCTTTATAATGTATATTAATTTACAAGTGTCCACTTTATGGTTTAAGAGTTTAACACATATACATTTTTAATATTAAAAGAGATTTCTTAATTTATAAATGTTTTTAAATTCTTCTAAAACCGTTTCTAATTTATTTTAAGATGTTTTTAAATGTTCGTTAACATTAGCCTTGAAAATGAATACATGTTTACTTATAAACTTCTTTATAAAATAAAATTTCAAAAGAAAAGATTTTTAAAAGAAGAAAGATGTTGAGTTTGTCTTATACAAGAGCTTTAAATCAAAGACTATATTCTAATATGAATGAATTAAATTAAATTTATTTCAAAGAAAACAATTTTTAGAATAAGCAAAATAAACTTTTATAATAAAATACAATTTTAAACAAACTAATATTTACTTTAATCTCTTATGAAAATATAAGATAGATTTTTAAATTAACTTTTGAAAAGTTTTCAATTTAAATCAAATTAAATCAATTCATAATTTATACATCTATATATAAAATAATTTGGAAAATATTCTTTAAATTAGCTTAGAAAGAAAATTTTATCATTTAAATAATTTTAACTTTGAAAAGAATATCATTTGACAAACCAATTAATTATTAATCTTCAAAAGATAATTCTTGTTTAAATTAAATTGTTAAACCAACATTTCACATTTTAAAACAATTATTAATGGAAATTATTAAATAATTATTGCCCAAATTTCCGGGACATCACAGTTGTCGCTTAACCATATGCTCTGATACCAAATGTGACGACGCGACTTTTCGACGCTCGAAAACCGACATCAATACGTCCATTGTATCAACTGCCGAGCAATCGAATGTCGGAAAGCCGTACCGTTATGGTTAAAGAAGAAGAAAAAGATAGAAGAAAAGAGAAAATGATAGAACAAAACAAAAAGAAACAGCAGAACAATATCAGAATCTCACAATCGCAGGGAACAACATATAATAGATAAATGAATAATCTTTAAACAAAGAAGCATATCAGTTATTACATTACATCACATTACATCATCAGAGTGTACAACGACAAACAACAACAAACAGCGGAAAAGAAATACTAGTGAATATGCCATGCCATCCAGCTTGCCTCCAGCAACTTCTGAATTCCAGAATATCTTGATAAACCTGACTCTAGACTACCCGTGTGGAAATTGGTGGGCACCCAGAGTTCAGGAAGGAAAACAATATACTCTGAGTCAGTCATGGGACTGGTGTGAGAACTAAAGCAGTTCATTTTTTTAAAACAAAGTACAAGATAATTTTTAAAATAGATTCGCAATGCTTTTTAGAAAATGAGACTACCATAAGGCCTCCCGCACACACACATAATGCAAACGCAAAATCGGAGGAGATTTCTCCTTATGACAGTCAAAGATGCTTGATATGCATTAAAAAAAAACATTTGATATTATTACTAGTGCATAGTGTAGGAAAAAAAATCATTTCGAAAGTAAAGATATAAATCTTAGCCAACATACGACCATTATCGTATGCCTATTATAGCTACCATCCAAACAGTGGGGCGCCACCATAAGTGAATGATAGGTTCTACAACTAAAACCGTATAAGATCGTATTGTTTCTTTGGATTTCCAACAAATAGTCAGGCCAAGGAACTTCCCATTGCCATATGGGTATGCCTCTGGAAAGACGACCCGAGAACCTAACCGGATCTCTGCCAACACAAGGCCGGGTTACCCCTAACTAGGTAACTACTGATACGAATATGTCATTCCCCGATCGTAACCGATCTATATCCGAGGATCCTTGATTTCCAATAACCACAAAGCAATAAATTTGCAGCAACAACATAGGTTAAGTATCTGGGCTCCATACCATGATACCACCTCTATCCAGAAGGAATGACATACACTAAAGGGGCGCTACCCCCTAATAACCTTGCCGCATCCTTCCTGTTTTGACCATTTCCGGGGTGTGAGGTCCGACGAAGTCTCGTCCACAAAGCCACGCTTTATACAAAAGCTGTGCTTTGATCATCAAATGCTCAACAACACTTCGTATGCCACATTACCAATTTGGGAATGTATCGCTAGTAACCATTAACTACATAACCTCTAAGGGTGTTAAGCTAAGAGAATATATTCTCTGCCACCAACTGAAATATATTTGATAGAAACCAGCTTTACATCTCAACTTGTAATGTCAGACACACATCCATACAAGTCCGTTCCAGGATCGAACGGAACCGAAGGCACTTACAAACGTTAGGGATGCGGATTAAGGATCTTAAGGCAGAAATAACACTAGAGGGGGGTGAATAGTGTTTTATAGAATATACGAACTATATACTAAATTAAAACATTCAACACAAATCTAAACAGAATTCTAACACAAAATGATCACAGAACATATAACAAATGCAAATAGCAAAGTAAAGCAAGTAAAAGGAAAGAACACACCGGATTTTATACTGGTTCGGAATCCTCCTACATCCAGTCCTGCACCAAGGCAATATCCTTGTACAGATTTTTATAAGCCAATATCCAAATTACAACCCTCAATTTCTAAGGCCTTGAGGAACCCGCCTATCTTCGAATCTAGGGTAAACTCTCTTGATTTACGGGACACAAGATCACCCTAATACTTCTTAATAACAATCCTTTTGAATGGATAGACTCTATGGACTTTTTGAATACAAATTAATCCTATAACTCTGAATAGCACTTTGATCTTTAGTAGAATGATGGAGAATCAAATGGAGAGAGTATCTAAATGATTTCCTATTGAGAATTTGGCAGAATGATGGCACGATCTTGAAAATATGAAGTTTTATGGATATGGAATGGTGGAGAAGAAAGAGTGAAGAAAAATAGGAAAGTAGTTGTTAAAAAATTCGTTTTGGAAGCCTTTATATAGATGCACAACAGTCATAACCATTGGCGAAAGGTTTTTGAACGAATGGACACTTCTTTTGAAAATTGAATTTTGAATCCAACTATCACCATGTCGACATGGGGTATCCCCTTATGTCGACATCCCATAGTTCAAAATTATAGAGATGTTGTTTTGTAAAGACAATTGAATTTAAAACAAGTTGAAACTTCTCTGAAGCAAAGTAACAATATTTTGAGATAGAGAATGAATATAAAACATTATTTTAAATATATATATATAATTGATATAGACCGTCAATTATATAAGTAATATTTAAAATCAGAATAAGTTTTGATGTTTTAAAATTAGAAGTTTTTAAAATCAGAATAGAGGAATATTTTAAGGCTAAAACAAAGTTTGAAAACATTTTTGAAAACATGATTTTGAAAGCTAAAACATTTTGAAAACAGATTTAAAAACATTTTGAAAAATCTATTCAAACTGAAATTGCAAGAGCCTTCCTACAGAGCTCCTCCAGAGGACTCGAGAACTTGTACAAAGTAGTTTAAATGATTTTGATTTTCGTGGGTTTGTAAGCCACTTGTCGTAGGTTTGTAAGCTACTTGTCGTGGGTTTGTAAGCCACTGGTTTCGATAGAAATTGGGTTCCATCCCAAAAGAAAATTGGAAGAAAGATGAGAGTGCTATTATGAAGTTTTAACAAAATACTAGACACTTATCTTGAGATCTTGAAATCTTGATTCTCTAGAGTCTTGAATCTTGAATCTGTAATCTTCATCTTGATGCTTGAGTCTTTATACTGATCAGTCTTCGATGATACCTGCATATACTTCCTATATACATATACATATACATATATATATATCTATATGGAAATGTTAGTATATATTTTATGAAGTAAAGTATAATAACTATATAAGGTTGTTGTCATCAAAACATCATCAACTTAGTTCCTAACAATCTCCCCCTTTTTGATGATGACAACCTTTATTTATAAAATATTCTTACCATACCATAACTCTTCATAACTCCCCCTTACTCTATGACTTCTTCTTAAAACTACAACTCCCCTTTATTCCATGACTCCCCCTTACACCAAGCACATATATTTTTATAACTTTCTCCCCCTTTGTCATCAACAAAAAGGAATAAAAGATTTACCTGTTCTAAGATAATCAAGTATATATAGAATAAAAGTGTAAAGTCAACGTGTAAGTGATCAAGTGTGTGAACATATATGTAAGTGTAACTTGACAATCAAATCAATATCATACATAGCAAACCAATCATGTATAGTATATGAAGTTATATACAAACCAAATCCAAATCAAACTTAAATAAACAATTCAATCAAATCCTAATCAAATCTAAATCAAATCAAATCAAACAAACAAACATACATAATGATCGGACATTCCTTGGGACTTCCACCCATCCATCTTCTCCAAAGATAGGATCAGTTTTGATAACATCCCAATTATCTTTGTCGAGAGTGACTGGTGGATTTGCTTCGGGTTCGTCTTTGCTAAGGCTTGAGATCATCCAACGAAGTGCGTCGAAGTGTTTCTCTTGCTCTTTGATCATCTGCATTTGGCTTAATTCTAAGTGCCTTTGATTTCTAAGTATAAAAGAGAGAATATTCTTGAAAGAAGTAAAAGTTTCTTTAAGATTTTCACTTAAATTCTTAATTGGAGAAGCCATAATTTAAGAAATAAGTTGAAGTATGAGAGGAGATGAATAGAAATGGAGGTAGAGAAGTTTCTCTGGAAGAAATAGGTATTTATAGGAGTTATTGGCCGTTCAAAATGAATTGTCACTTGGTAGTTACAATAATTTGAAGTTAGAAATTGTAACTACTTTCTGACTGTTATATGTCGACATGGGGGGATGGGGCATGTCGACATGGTCTAGACAGAATGACCAAGTTTATTTTTGATTTCTAAGTTTATTTTTATACTAGTGGACCTATATAAACTTAAAATAAATAACTATCAGAGATATATAAAGCTGTAAAACAGAGAATAAGATAGCATTACTTATATTAGTTAACATTACATAATATTAACCAAAAAAAATAGAAAATACAAAGATAGATAAAAGATAGCTAGAGAGATAATGGCTAGGATTAGTTTGATGAAGATGATGATGAGGACAAGCCAAGTTTCCTGCCTATCTTCCCAAAGAATTTGTCGATCTTGGTAGAGATTTTATCCATTTTCTTGCTAATAGATCTCTTAAGAACCTTTTGTTTTGAGTAAGTATCTTTTGGTTCTTGAGTATGGTTTTGTTGGACGGATTGGCGGGTGTATATGGATACTCTATACTTTCCAAAGAGGTTTCTTCATCTTCCTCTTCTTCTTCAATTTTCATTCCTTCCACTTCTTCTTCCTCTTCTTCTCCCTCTTCTTCCATCTCTTCATGAGCAAGTCTCTCTTCCTTTTCAGTAAGTGTTTCATACGGCTGGAACATAAGTGGGATTTTCATAAGGGAAATGTTCCCATGATTGAAAACTTTCCTACTTACAAACTCTTCCTTTTTAACATCCACACCAAAATAATTGAAGATCCGAGTAAGATAAATTCCATGATAAAGAGTGTTTTCTCCCATAGTAAAATTTTTGGGTCTTAACTCATCCAAAATAGTTTGTTCCCAATTAATATCATATTTTCCTAATATAGCAAAAAGAGCTTTACACACTTTTGAGGTGGGATTATTGTAGTTTCCCGACCTAGGAATAATGGTGTGTTGAATAAGAAGGTTGACAATTCTTGCTTTTGGGCGGAAAAAGCGATTCTTAAAATCCATGTGGTCATCACTTTCAAAAATGTGATGAAAGTCTCTCGATCGGTTTCATTGATTTGAAATTGCGAGAGATTCATACCGGTAGATTTGCAACCAAAAATAGTACCCAAAATATCGAAATCCAAAACAATAAGTGTTCCTTTAACACTACTCCAAATTTGATCTTCATTTCCATTATAAAATTCACGGTTTAGGTTTGCATAAAACATTTTGACAAGGTTAGGATAACAAACGAAATCATTTTGCTTGTTATCAATCAAGCAAAGAATGGAGTTTTCTTCAAAAAGTTGATCGATTTCATAAGAAGGAAAATCATCAAAAATAGCAAATTTTCCCGTATTGACTTTACCATAGTTTACATAACTTATGTAAGCTTTGATAGCCTCCGGGTCATTCAAAAGATCATTTTTGATGGATTTGGTTAGCCTCATAGTTGATGGGGTACTTGAGGAAGCCATTGATGAGTGTTTGAGAGGAGTAGAAGATAATGAAGAAAGTTTGAATTATGAGAATAAAGTGAAAAGAGATGATAAGAGAAGTATATTAAATAGATTCTCTAAAGTCATGTTCTCTGGTCAAGAGGTATCTTTTCAGAATTTTGAAGTAAGTGAAAAGGTGGAGGGAAATTCAAAAGTTTGAATTCAAATTTTGAAATCAAATTTCTGAGAGACATGTCGACATGGGGTATCCTGGCATGTCGACATGTGCCTGTTGAATTTGAAAAGGGGTGTCTATTTCTAAAATCTAAGAAATTCCTAAAATATTAAGAAAACTAATCTATATTCTATATCTATATATAATTCCAGTAATAATATTAAATATAATAGTATTAAAATATTTTAATATTTAAAATATTATTAAAATAATATTATTTTGAATTTAAAAATTCAAATTTCAAAGGGTGATTTTGAATTTAAAAATTCAAGGAATTGCAAACAAAATCAAAACAAACAAGCATCCAATAAAATTAAAATAAATGTGTACCTATTTTTAGATCCAAACTCCGATCGTCTTCCGATTCAAGAATAGCAGTGAAGCACAGATTTGAATTATCAGTTTTCTTCTCGTCGTCACTGGATGAATCTGAATCGTCAAGAGTTGCTGCATTTGCCTTCTTTCTTTTCTTTAGTTGCTCGTTATTTGGTTGAAATGTCCATTTGTCTGGATATGGACAATCTATCTTGTAGTGTCCTGTTTTGTTGCAGTCGTAGAATTTATCACCATTATTGTTGTTGTTGTTGTAATTGTTGTTGTTCTCCGAAGTATTTTTGGAATTCCTTTGGTCATTTATTTAAGTTATTCATCTTTCTATACTTCAGAAACTTTCTGTAATTTCTGGTGATGAAAGCAATTTCTTCATCACTATCTTGTTCTGAATCTCCAGTTGTTGCTTTGAATGCGATCGATTTCTTTTCCGTTTCCTTAGATTCTTTTCTCCCTTGTAGTTGAACTTCATAAGACATTAGATTACCAATTAACTCTTCGATCTTCATTTGACTAACATCATTTGCCTCTTCAGTAGTAAGTGTCTTTTGATCCCATTCTGGAGTGAGTGAATTGAGTATTTTTCTGACTTGATCTTCTTCTGAGAAACCCTTTCCTAAAGCAATCAATGAATGTACAATATCTTGAAATCGACAATACATGTCGGAAATGGACTCATTTTCATGCATTTTAAATAATTGAAACTGGTTAGTTAATATGGAAATTTTAGTCTGTTTAACTTTGCTTGTTCCTTCATGAGTTACTTGCAAAGTTTTCCAGATTTCAAATGCAGACTTACAAACGAAGACTCTACTAAACTCATTCCTATCTAGTGAACAAAACAGTATATTCATAGCCTTAGAATTGTTTTGTGCAACCGTCTTTTGCTCAGTAGTCCACTGGGCAAAATTAGTAGTTGGTTCAACATATTCAATTTGTGTCATATTCCAAGTATCTAAACTTATGGATTGTAAATAAATTTTCATCCTACATGCCCAATATGCATAATTACTGCCATTAAAAATTGGTGGTCTGACAGTAGACTGACCTTCTACAAATGAACTAGTGTTAGTGCTTGTGTTGACAGAAGTAGTGGTGACAGGAGTGACATTATTAGTGTATTGTGCCACTAAAACTTTTCAAAATTTCAGATTATGAAAATAATGAAAACCAATGCTCCGATACCAATTGTTAGGGATGTGGATTAAGGATCTTAAGGCAGAAATAACACTTGAGGGGGGGTGAATAGTGTTTTAAAGAATATATGAACTATATGACTAAATTAAAACTTTCAACACAAATCTAAACAGAATTCTAACACAGAGTGATCACAGAACATATAACAAATGCAAATAGTAAAGTAAAGCAAGTAAAAGGAAAGAACACACCGGATTTTATACTGGTTCGGTATCCTCCTACATCCAGTCCTGCACCAAGGCAATATCCTTGTACAGATTTTTATAAGCCAATATCCAAATTACAACCCTTAATTTCTAAGGCCTTGAGGAACCCTCCTATCTCCGAGTCTAGGGTAAACTCTCTTGATTTACGGGACACAAGATCACCTTAATACTTCTTAATAACAATCCTTTTGAATGGATAGACTCTATGGACTTTTTGAATACAAATTAATCCTATAACTCTGAATAGCACTTTGATCTTTAGTAGAATGATGGCGAATCAAATAGAGAGAGTATCTAAATGATTTCCTATTGAGAATTTGGCAGAATGATGGCACGATCTTGAAAATATGAAGTTTTATGGATATGGAATGGTGGAGAAGAAAGAGTGAAGAAAAATAAGAGAGTAGTTGTTAAAAAATTCGTTTTGGAAACCTTTATATAGATGCACAACAGTCATAACCATTGGCGAAAGGTTTTTGAACGAATCGACACTTCTTTTGAAAATTGAATTTTGAATCCAACTGTCACCATGTCGACATGGGGTATCCCCTTATGTCGACATCCCATAGTTCAAAATTATAGAGATGTTGTTTTGTAAAGACAATTTAATTTAAAACAAGTTGAAACTTCTCTTAAGCAAAGTAACAATATTTTGAGATAGAGAATGAATATAAAACATTATTTTAAATATATATTTAATTGATATAGACCGTCAATTATATAAGTAATATTTAAAATCAGAATAAGTTTTGATGTTTTAAAATTAGAAGTTTTTAAAATCAGAATAGAGGAATATTTTAAGGCTAAAACAAAGTTTGAAAACATTTTTGAAAACATGATTTTGAAAGCCAAAACATTTTGAAAAATATATTCAAACTGAAATTGCAAGAACCTTCCTACAGAGCTCCTCCATAGGACTCGAGAACTTGTACAAAGTAGTTTAAATGATTTTGATTTTCGTGGGTTTGTAAGCTACTTGTCGTAGGTTTGTAAGCTACTTTTCATGGGTTTGTAAACCACTGGTTTCGATAGAAATTGGGTTCCATCCCAAAAGAAAATTGGAAGAAAGATGAGAGTGCTATTATGAAGTTTTAACAAAATACTAGACACTTATCTTGAGATCTTGAAATCTTGATTCTCTAGAGTCTTGAATCTTGAATCTCTTATCTTCATCTTGATGCTTGAGTCTTTATACTGATCAGTCTTCGATGATACCTGCATATACTTCTTATATACATATATATATATATATATATATATATATATATATATATATATCTATATGGAAATGTTAGTATATATTTTATAAAGTAAAGTATAATAACTATATAAGGTTGTTGTCATCAAAATATCATCAACTCAGTTCCTAACAACAGAGAAGTCCTTGCAATCCGGATATTCACTAATCACGACCGGACTTCCCATCACAAAGGGTAATAAATTTCTATATCGGAGATCAGCCGATGCATAAACATTCGACGGTAATCCCTCCGTTTTCACAAATATCCGGTCTTCAACACCGGTCATCAAATGCAATCCATAACGACGTATCACATATTCAGAATGGATTATACGACCCCAAGGTCCTTTCCCGGCTAACCCGAATAGTGAGCGCTTATTCAAAAATAAGTGTGGCATTCAAATTCAAGCAAATCACAACAAATACCTATTTAAAGGTAAACATTGATAGTCGGTTATTTAACTATCAATTGGCATGCTCAACATCACCAAATTCCAAATAATTTCCCAAATTATTTATTTTCCAAAATATCTTTACTAGATATATAATTTCCATACTTCAACCATATGAAAACAAATTTCGATCATTTTCCTTACGCGGAAAAAACTTTCATTTCAAAATGGTTCATTTAAACCAATTAAATAAATCCTTACCGATTTACATTATATTTACGTTCCAAATCCGTAAATTTATTCCCATACTTCAAAAATAAATCAACGTTTATTTTTTTAACAAATTTCCCTTTCTTTTATAAATTCCGTAGTGAATTTAAAATTCCAAAATATCTATGAATATACGATTTCCAAATCGATTTCTAATGTTCATTTTCAATTTATCTTTAAAAGATAAAATCTCAAAACATTCACTTCATATTGCAAAAAGCATTTCCATACTTATGTAATAATAAGTAATTCACAAATCCATTTAATTTCAACATTTGGAAAATATTCAATATACTTAAGTCGAAATTAAGTATATATTTCATTCTTTAAAGAAAACGTGCGCTTAAACACATTTATTTGAGTCAAAACGAATGTTGCGTAAAACATCGTTACGACAACCCAAAATCACTAGTATAGGGATTCGAAATTTAGATAGATATATAAATCCCAATACTATACAAAAACATTTCCTTTCGGAAATCATTTACTATAACAACAGTGTTATAGTCTACCATTTCCTTCTATTTCTCGAAAACGTCGATTTCAACAATAAATGTTGAAATCTATGGTTTCGATAGTTAATACATTTTAAAACATCTTTTAAAACAATTAACTTCATTTTTAAAATTCCACTTCTCCAAATCATACCCGTTTTACTCAATAATATATTCACCGTCCAAAATCGTGAATATACCTTATTTTCCCAATTCAGTATTTATACACTTTTATCAAAAGATTATCCACTATCCAAAATCGTGGATATACATCGTTTACCAAATTCAACACTTCCACAAATTTAATTAAAGGATTTTCCACAGTCCAAAATCATGGATATAATTCCTTTAATAATTTCTATGTTTACTTATCAAATTTATTTGATTACGGGTTTATAAAACAACGTTTATAAATTCCATTTCTATTTCATAACTACTTCGATTTATAAATCTCCTTTAATAACCAATTCTATTTATATTTCGTTCCCCCCCCCCCCCCCATCTCCTTCCTTAACGTTCAAAGCTGTGAGCACAAAACCCACAAGCCGCCTCAAAACCCTACTACACGCGACCTATCCAAGCCACCTGACGATGATCAGACACCACCATCCTATAGCTCATACTCGACTCCACCACCACCTCGAGCAAGGTGAAGCTCGACTGTGCCTTTTCTCTGAAAATCGTGCCCGTGCGTTGTGCCTTCCTGCTCAAATTGACGACGATCCATTACTCCATATTCGATCTCCACCGTTGGATAGGAAGATCTCATTGTGCTCTACGACTTCCATGTTGAAGGTTTCTCGAATCGATTGACAGATTGAAAGAAAATTGAGGAAGAAGAAGTGAATAATCTCGGCCACTAAATTGTAGCCGGTGGCCTGAAGAAACAAACCCTAGGGTTTGATTTCCTTTGCAAAAATGAAATATAGAGGGGCTTTTATAGAAAATTTGCAAAACATTATTCATCCAAAATTTTCCGAACTCCAAACGAAGCGTGCCGGCTGGCATTTCTAAGGTTTACCACACGTTCCGAACAACGTGTTTTGGAGGCCAGTTCGATCACCTGTGCGAGTTACGGCAATAAACGATCGATTTTAAATTAAATCGATTTAAACTAACTTCTATGCGTTTTGGCTTGCCCCGGACAAATGGTAAATCCGATTGACACGAAATTTGAAGCCTTACAATAATATCACATTACGGATCCGTTGAAACTGGTTTCGTTGAAATCCGAGACTGTTTAAAAAATGACTATTTTTACACGTGAATTAAATACTAAAATATTCAATTTTCACAAATTAACTTTAAATTCAATTTTAAAAGTTCTATAACATCATTCTAACTTCAATATGATTAAATAAAATTTTACAAATCATTTTCAATCATATTAAACCTAATTTTCAATCATTTCTGCAATTTCAAATATTAAATTATCGATTTAATTACCCAATTAAATCCAATTATTCGAAATAAAATTTATTCGGCTGTTTAATTTCACTTATTAATATTTAAAATCAATTAAATATACAAATTTTAATTAACAGAAATTCTGGGTCGTTACATGTTTTTAAAATCAAATAGGCTGGAAAGGAATTATTTAAGTAACTGACCATTTAAACTAAGTAACACTTTTAAATATTGTTTGATAATAAGTGATTGACTATAACCAGTTAAGAACTCGCAGTAAGGTACGAGTTACCCTGGTATTCAAATAAGTTATATAACTTAGAATTTCAAATTATATGGGTTTATTCACGTTGGTTTCCAGCCTGACCCGGGTGTTACTTTATTGTAATGCCCGGGTCAGACCGAGCATTACAGATTTTCAAGTTAGGACGTTGCGGAGCTTAGGAGGCGAGCTGGATAGCAGGAACGTATGGAGTATATTCCGCTATGTATTGGAGTTGTATTATTTGTTTTCTTAGACAAGTTGTTACAACTGTCCAGTTTATGTATGAATGGTTGTACTCTGATGTATTGTATGTAATTTGACAGATACAGCTTTTCTTTGTATAAATGCTATTATTTGATATTATATTTTGATCCGCTGCGAATGTGAGATTCTGTGTTTTGTTTTCTGTTCTTCTTCTACATCTTTTCTTCTTTCCCCCAAAAATCCGAGGTTTCCGGCGTTCGATTGCTCGGCACTTCTATAGTGAACGTATTAGTGTAGAATCCTCGAGGTCGAAAGTTTCGAGTCATTACAAATTTCAAATTCTTTTAATAATTAAAATATAACTCCTTTGATAAAAATAACCCTATTAAATGCTTCCCAACAGCGGGTTGTTACAATAGCCCTAGAACAAAATTTTGATTTACCAGTCGTAGAAAACAATAATTAGAAGCTTGAGAAATGAGATAAGTAACGATAAAATAAAATAAAATGACAATCCTTCCATACTACCTTTACCTATTTATGAAACCACTAGATTCGGTAATGGAAATAAGCGTTGCAAGCATCTGTAATGGAAATATATGTTAGAAATTTGTAACGGTAATATCCGGTGCAAACTGAAATGAAATAAGTGTTATAAAATGGTTTATTTATTGCAGTGTGTATTACAATTTCAACTTATTATCAACCGATACCATGTATAGAAATATTTGACATTATCAGTATTTACGGTAAAATTTTTGTAGTATTTCAAGCAATTATTGACAAAAATTATTTATTGCAAATATTTGTTTGGCGGATATTTACCATTTTTAACTATTCATTTATTGTATACTTATGGAAACTATTTTCATTTATCATCAACCAAATTTATGTATATCTAATATTTGTCATTATCAATCTTTACAGCAAAATTTCACTTATACATCAAACATTTACTAACCAAAATCATGTATGTCAAATGATTGTCCAATTATATGTGTAAACTGAAGTAATATTATTTCAGCCAAAATTATACCTATCAAATATTGTCCATTATCAATATATATGTAGTAAAATTTCAGTTTACCTTTTCTTCTTTGATTTCAGGATTTTCATTTCGTATTCTTGCGTGTTCTTCATGGTAGGAATCGTTGGTTTCCATTTTTTAATATTGAACATCAGGAAATTATTGTCAAGGACAAAATCATAGCATTTTAGCCTCAGGAACAGGCCTTCAGTATTTTTGCATGAAGGACAACTTTCTTTAGGTTTCAGTTTTTAGTTATTGATAGCAGTTTTTATGTAACAAACGGAAATTTTCGACTTTCGAAAATTCAACATCGATACTCACTTTATCGACTGCCGAGAAATCGAAGGCAAAAAAAACCGAAATGTTATGGGTTTAAGAAAGAAGAAAGAAAGAAGAAGAGAAGAAGGTAGAAGATGGAGAGAAGAAAGAAAACAGAAAATTAGAAAATAGAAGAAAAAGAGAATAGAAAATGTAACGGAACAGAAAACAACAGAACCACATCAGAATCTCACAATTCGCAGCGGAACAACATATAATAATAAATGAATAATCTTTAAACAAAGAACTATCAGTTATTACATATTATACATTTCATTACATCATATCATCAGAGTATACAACATCAAACAAACAGCGGAAAAAGAAATACTATATAAGTAATATGCCATGCCATCCAGCTTACCTCCAGCAACTCCAGAATATCCAGAATATCCTGATAAACCTAACTCTTAACTGCCCGTGTGAAAATTGGTGGGCACCCAGAGTTTAGGAAGGAAAACAATAAACTCCAAGTCAGTCATGTGACTGGTGTGAGAACTCAAAACAGTTTATTTACTTTAAAATCAAAATAGAAGAATATTTTAAATTCAATTCGCAATGCTTTTAAAAATGAGACTACCATAAGGCCTCCCGCACACACACACATGCAAACGCAGAATCGGAGGAGATTTCTCCTTATGATAGTCAAAGATGCTTGATACGCATTTAAAATAACATTTGATATTATTATTAGTGCATAGTGTAGAAAAAAAATTCATTTCGAAAGTAGAATATAAATCTTAGCCAACATAGACATTTCGAACTATGTCTACTATAGCTACCATCCAAACAGTGGTGACCACCATAAGTGAATGATAGGTTCTACAACTAATACCGTACAAGTTTCGTATTGGGAATTGGATTTCCAACAAATGGTCAGGCCAAGGAACTTCCCATTGCCACATGAGAATGCCTCTGGATGGACATCCCCGAGAACCAAACCGGATCTCTACCAACACAAGGCCGGGTTACCCCTAACTGAGTAACAACTGACCGAATATGCCATCCCCCGGTCCTTTGGGACCTTTTCACCGAGCGCTCGCAATCAATTCACACAATCATAACAAAGTGTTTTCAACATGAGTAACTATCTGGGCTCCATACCATGATACCACCCTTTTCCAGAAGGAAATGCACACATCCTAAAGGGCGCTACCCCTCATAACCTTGCCGCATCTTTCCTGTTTTGACCATTCACGGGGTGTGAGGTTCGACGAAGTCACGTCCACAAAAACATACTTTATACAAAAGCCATGCTTTGGGTCAACAAATGATCAACACAATGATCACAAGGATAGACGATCAAATAAACGATCCTATCACAAATAATCAACACAATGATCATTTCAGCATCACTCAGCATATCACATTACCAAATTGGGAATATATCACTGATAACATTCAACTACATAACCTCTGAGCTCGTACGTCTCAGAGAAGGGTGTTAAGCTAAAAGAATAAATTCTCCGCCACCACAGAAATATATTTGAAAGAAATCGGCTTTATATCTCAACTTGTAATGTCAGACATACAATCCATACAAGTCTGTTCCGGGATCGAACAAAACCGAAGGCACTTACAAAGAAGTCCTTGCAATCCGGATATTCACAATCCTGATCGGATTCACCATCACATATGGAGAACTCAATACCGTAGCTACTCGGTGCAGAGTCAATCGACAGGTCATCCTATCGCTTTCGCAAATACCGGGTCTTCAACACCGATCTTCAAATGCAATTCACAACGACGTATCACATATTCGGAATGGGTTATACGACCCCATGGTCCTTTCCCGGTTAACCCGAATAGTGAGCGCTTATTCAAAAATAAGTGTGGCATTCAAATTCAAACAAATCACATCAAGTACCCATTCAAAGGGAAATATTGATAGTCGGTTATTGAACTATCAATGGATATGCACACATCACCAGTTTCCAAATAATTTTCCAAATTATTTATTTTCCAAAATATCTTCACTAGATATTAAATTTCAATACTTCAAAAATAAATCAATATTTATTTTTATACAAATTTCCACTTTCTTTTATAAATTCAATAGTGAATTCATATTCCAAAATATTCATGCATATACGATTTCAACTATCCATTTTCAATTTATCTTCAAAAGATAAATTCTAAATATTCACTTCATATTGGAAAACATTTCCATACTTATTTATTCATAAGTAATTCACAAATCTTTTTATTTCCAACCTTGGAAAATATTCAATATACTTAAATCGAATTAAGTATATATTTCATTCTTTAAGGAAATCATTCTCTTTAACATATTTATTTGGGCCAAAACGAATGTTGCGTAAAACATCGTTACGACAACCCAAAATCACTAGTATAGGGATTCGAGATTAAAATAGATATATAAATCTCAATACTATACCAACACATTTCCTTTCGGAAATCATTTACTATAACAACAGTGTTATAGTCCACCATTTCCTTTTATTTCTCGAAAACGTCTATTTCAACAATGAATGTTGAAATCTATGGTTTCGAATCTCAACACATTTTAAAACATCGTTAGATCGTTTTAATTCTATTTAGAATATCACATTCTAAACATTTTCTTTAACATATTATTCACTATTCAAAAACGTGAATATTCTTTGTTAACAAATTTCATCCTTTTATTCATTTTATTTCTAAGGATTATTCACAGTCAAAAATGTGAATATAACTCCATTAATAGGTTTCAGCAATTTACTTATCAAAATAAGTCATTTGCGAATTTATACAACAACATTTATAAATTCTATTTCTATTTATTTTATATCAATTCCCTTTATAAATTCCTTTATTAACCTATTCAATTTCATATCTCAATTATAAACCAAAAGTTCATATTATAAGTTAAACACTTATAATTTATTCGTTTACAAAAATCGTTCCTTTGAACTTCATAATTATAAATCCTATAACTTATAAGATTCGATGATTTATTCAAAACCATTCTTTTAATAACTTTATAAAATTTATAAATCTTACTATTTATAAATTTCATTTATAACTTCACCATTTATAATTCTATGAATTTCATTCAATTACAAAATTCATTTTCACTTCATTTAAACACTTATAAAAACTCGTTTTATAATTCAATATTTCAATTTATAAATATCCATTTATAAATCTCTCAATATAAATCAATTTATATTGTTCTTTAAAACATCTTCAAATTCCTTTATAATTTCACCATTCTCTTGATTTATAAAATAATTAAATTTTATAAATCCTATATTTAAACTTTTCACAATAAATTCTAAAATCCCGATTAAACTATTTTATAAAATATTTAGCATAATATTCTCAAAAATCAGTTTTTAACTATATTTCTCAAAAATCATAATTTTTATAACTTTAAAAATTATAATGTTTATTTATTTAAAATGGATCAAATTCCAAACATATAGTATATTTTCAAAAAATCACTTTATAAATTATTTTAAAATTCCAAAACTTGGTCCAATGATGCTACATACCAAATAGTCAACCACGACAACAACGATATCACATATCGTATATGATAATCAACGAATATCAAAATATCCATAATCAAATAAATACTGTTGAGGAATCCAGTTGGATCCCTCCAACCTGTTTTCCTGCATCCAAAAACATTAGCACAATACCAATTTCGCTCCAGTACGAAATTATCGCGGTACATGTTTTTATTAAATATTATCCGCTTAATAACGGCGCAATAGGGTCTCATCCGCTAAACAAAAAAATGCGGGAAATCAATAACTCCAATATATACATATGCCAATATATATATATTGCTATTATATATAATACCAATTTCACTGTTTATGAAATATTCGCGGTATACGTTTTTATTAAACAACATCCGCTTACTAACGGCGTATAATGTCTATTTTAACAATCAATAGATATCAATCATCATTCAAACATGCATTCAAATATTTTAAATCTAACTATTTAAAATAAAATCGAAACTAATTCGATTGAGTGAGAAGTTCTCACCTTGATTTTAAATCCGTTTTAGCGATTTATTTCGAATAAAATTAAACGGACGTTTAATTTTACCCAAAATTCTCACTAACTCTAAACGACTCCAAACCAACTCCATCGCGTAGTGCTCGTCCATACGATTCCAACGCAACTGGTTTCGCGCATTTTCGACCTCGTATGAAAAAGTTATTGATTTTACAGTTTATACACGATTTATATAACATTTTATAACATAAATTAAAAAATTAAAACCCACATCCATCATTGGCCGTTAGATCACACTTGAGCAAATCTGGGCCGTGCCCCTTCTCCATCTTCCCCACGTAAATTTGCTCCCAGGCAACACGCATATGGCCGAACCCATCATGCTTGAGTTAGGGTTTAATATTGCATCCTCATCTCTCGACTATACTTCATCATACAACCACCATCGCGAAGCCCCCAACCTAAGCTACCCACGGCCAGAAGCAAGTTGAACTCGGCCCCCCCATTTGCCTCGAAAACCGTGCGCAAGCGTGGCCGAACGAATGCCATTATCTCCCTCCTCGGTGCATCGTTTTAGATCATAGCCGTTCAACTTGAAGCTCTCACTACACTCTACAATTTCTTAGTTGGAAGTTTCATGAATGGGTTTGTGGATTGAAAGATAATTGAAGATGAAATCAAGACAATTTCGGCCATTCATTTTGTTAGTGGCGGCTGGCTATTATAATTAGGGTTTGGGTTATGATGTTGAAGATAGTGAGGCCATGGTTCCTTTTATAGATTTTTGAATAAAACACTATTCATTCACAATTTTCCAACTCCGATTTTCGCGCCGAAACTGACGTACCTATGGTTTATCCCACATTCCGGACACAATGGAACAGTTTTCGGAAGCTAATTCGGACATCTGTGCGAGATATGGCTGTAAACGCTCAATTTAAATTAAACCGATTTAAATCGATTTCTAGGCGCTTTAATTCGTACCGGACAAACGGTAAATCCAATTGACTTGAAATTTGAAACATTACAATAATATCACATTACAGATCCGATGAAACTGGTTTCGTCGAAATCCGAGACTTTTTGAAAAATGGCTATTTTAGCTCGCCAAATTTAAATTAAAAATAAATCGATGCGTTTCGAGCTACCACGATCAAACGATAACTCCGATTGACACGAAAATTGAAATCCGGTAATAACTAACTATTACGGATCCAATGGAACAAGTTTCGTTCAATTCTGAGACTGTTCAAAAATTGACTATTTTACACTCAATTATTAAATATTAAAATATTCAATTTTCACAAATTAACTTTTAATTCGATTTTAAAAGTTCTAAAATATCGTTCTAACTCCCATATGATAAAATAAAATTTTACAAATCATTTTCAATCATATTTAACTCAATATTCAATTATTTCCATAATTTAACATGTTAAATTATCGATTTAATTATCCAATTTAAATCCAATAATTCAAAAAAAAATGATTTGACTTATAAATTCACTTGTTAACATTTAAAATTAATTAAATATTCAAATTTTAATTAATAAAAATTCTGGGTCGTTACAATCTTCCCCCCTTAAAAGAATTTCGTCCTCGAAATTACAAGTAAGAAAAGTTACAGAATCTATTAACCTTCCAAAATTCATAGTTAAACTTCTTACAATACTTTACTAAGTTTTCAAATCATACTTAGTTATCTTTTCAAAAACAATTACTATTGTTTAACTTTCAACTTCAAATCAAAGTTAAAGTTTTCAAAAATTTTCAATTTTCTCAAATTTTTTCTACGCCTTAAATTTTCGGAAAAATTTGCCATAGTCTCCTTTGCGCGGCTCGATCCGAAAAAAAAAATGACAGTATATATATCACAAATATACATCTCATCAAGTAATGAGGCATCCCGAAGGGAAAAAAGTGTAAAAGTACGATATGTAATCCGAGATATGTACCTTATATTTTATTAGCAAGCATATACGGCTAATATAGCGCGAAAGCGAGCTCCAAATGCGAAGCAAACGCGATCCGCACCTACTAAACACTCAACAAACAACATGAGAACATGCATATAGACAATAATCTCAATATACAACATATAGTAACATATCAACTATATATGTCACATAGCAAATGCAACTAAACAACAAATGCAAACATCAACCAACTACCATTCATAACCAATAAATATTCATTCATATTCTCATTAATATTCAATGAAAGGGTTTTCAATTCAAATCACATTTGATTTATTTACATTGGGTTTTATCAACATTCATTCTCAATTTTAATTAGTTTGCATTCACTAATTAAATCCATTTCACGTTCAATTCTATTCAAATTTATTTACTTCTAATTTGAATTCAATTACATATCTTTCAATTTCATTAACACAATTGCATTAACACTTAATGAATTTTATACAATCAACTAACAACCAATGTATATTAATTACAACCAAATTTCTTTGCTTATATTCATTCTCATTTAATTTATTCAACTTCTAATAACATTAGATTTTAATGAATTAACACTTATATTCATTATTCCATATCAACTAAATTTACATTCAATTGATTAATATTCAATCCATTCATTCAATTCAACAGTTGAATTTCATTACATAACTCAAGTTTATATCCATTTAACTTTAATTCATTTTTGTTTACAACTTATATTCATAAATATATTCATATAGTTTCACTTCTTACATATATAAGTTTATTTCACTAATTGTAAATCACTTTAATTATAATTCAATTCTTATAATTCATTATACTTATACAATTATTCTTTTATTTAGATTATTCAAACAACTAAACAATCAACTTATATATACTTTAATAATTCTGAAAAAAAATTCCTTTATATATAAAATATAATCAAGGTAAAATTATTCCATTTACCCAATTTAAAACAATATCGTGTCAGTTTATCTTGTTTAAGAGTTTAGAAACCCCTATCTACGATAGTTAGCTAGACTAGATCGACCGGAATCTATAAACAATCAACCGATAAGTCAACACAATATAAAACAATTTTATATTCACTAACAAATACGCTCTCATAGCTATTATTACACTCAAACTCATTCTAGAGTACTGCTGACTCTATCTCTAACGAGTAATACCCAACAGAACCATGGTTGTCGCTTAACCATAAGCTCTGATACCAAATGTAACAAACGGAAATTTTCGACTTTCGAAAATTCAACATCGATACTCACTTTATCGATTGCCGAGAAATCGAAGGCAAAAAAAAACCGAAATGTTATGGGTTTAAGAAAGAAGAAAGAAAGAAGAAGAGAAGAAGGTAGAAGATGGAGAGAAGAAAGAAAACAGAAAATTAGAAAATAGAAGAAAAAGAGAATAGAAAATGGAACGGAACAGAAAACAACAGAACCACATCAGAATCTCACAATTCGCAGCGGAACAACATATAATAATAAATGAATAATCTTTAAACAAAGAACTACCAGTTATTACATATTATACATTTCATTACATCATATCATCAGAGTATACAACATCAAACAAACAGCGGAAAAAGAAATACTATATAAGTAATATGCCATGCCATCCAGCTTGCCTCCAGCAACACCAGAATATCCAGAATATCCTGATAAATCTATCTCTTAACTGCCCGTGTGAAAATTGGTGGGCAACCAGAGTTTAGGAAGGAAAACAATAAACTCCAAGTCAGTCATGTGACTGGTGTGAGAACTCAAAACAGTTTATTTACTTTAAAATCAAAATAGAAGAATATTTTAAATTCAATTCGCAATGCTTTTAAAAATGAGACTACCATAAGGCCTCCCGCACACACACACATGCAAACGCAGAATCGGAGGAGATTTCTCCTTATGATAGTCAAAGATGCTTGATACGCATTTAAAATAACATTTGATATTATTATTAGTGCATAGTGTAGAAAAAAATTCATTTCGAAAGTAGAATATAAATCTTAGCCAACATAGACATTTCGAACTATGTCTACTATAGCTACCATCCAAACAGTGGTGACCACCATAAGTGAATGATAGGTTCTACAACTAATACCGTACAAGTTTCGTATTGGGAATTGGATTTCCAACAAATGGTCAGGCCAAGGAACTTCCCATTGCCACATGAGAATGCCTCTGGATGGACATCCCCGAGAACCAAACCGGATCTCTACCAACACAAGGCCGGGTTACCCCTAACTGAGTAACAACTGACCGAATATGCCATCCCCCGGTCCTTTGGGACCTTTTCACCGAGCGCTCGCAATCAATTCACACAATCATAACAAAGTGTTTTCAACATGAGTAACTATCTGGGCTCCATACCATGATACCACCCTTTTCCAGAAGGAAATGCACACATCCTAAAGGGCGCTACCCCTCATAACCTTGCCGCATCTTTCCTGTTTTGACCATTCACGGGGTGTGAGGTTCGACGAAGTCACGTCCACAAAAACATACTTTATACAAAAGCCATGCTTTGGGTCAACAAATGATCAACACAATGATCACAAGGATAGACGATCAAATAAACGATCCTATCACAAATAATCAACACAATGATCATTTCAGCATCACTCAGCATATCACATTACCAAATTGGGAATATATCACTGATAACATTCAACTACATAACCTCTGAGCTCGTACGTCTCAGAGAAGGGTGTTAAGCTAAAAGAATAAATTCTCCGCCACCACAGAAATATATTTGAAAGAAATCGGCTTTATATCTCAACTTGTAATGTCAGACATACAATCCATACAAGTCTGTTCCGGGATCGAACAAAACCGAAGGCACTTACAAAGAAGTCCTTGCAATCCGGATATTCACAATCCTGATCGGATTCACCATCACATATGGAGAACTCAATACCGTAGCTACTCGGTGCAGAGTCAATCGACAGGTCATCCTATCGCTTTCGCAAATACCGGGTCTTCAACACCGATCTTCAAATGCAATTCACAACGACGTATCACATATTCGGAATGGGTTATACGACCCCATGGTCCTTTCCCGGTTAACCCGAATAGTGAGCGCTTATTCAAAAATAAGTGTGGCATTCAAATTCAAACAAATCACATCAAGTACCCATTCAAAGGGAAATATTGATAGTCGGTTATTGAACTATCAATGGATATGCACACATCACCAGTTTCCAAATAATTTTCCAAATTATTTATTTTCCAAAATATCTTCACTAGATATTAAATTTCAATACTTCAAAAATAAATCAATATTTATTTTTATACAAATTTCCACTTTCTTTTATAAATTCAATAGTGAATTCATATTCCAAAATATTCATGCATATACGATTTCAACTATCCATTTTCAATTTATCTTCAAAAGATAAATTCTAAATATTCACTTCATATTGAAAAACATTTCCATACTTATTTATTCATAAGTAATTCACAAATCTTTTTATTTCCAACCTTGGAAAATATTCAATATACTTAAATCGAATTAAGTATATATTTCATTCTTTAAGGAAATCATTCTCTTTAACATATTTATTTGGGCCAAAACGAATGTTGCGTAAAACATCATTACGACAACCCAAAATCACTAGTATAGGGATTCGAGATTAAAATAGATATATAAATCTCAATACTATACCAACACATTTCCTTTCGGAAATCATTTACTATAACAACAGTATTATAGTCCACCATTTCCTTTTATTTCTCGAAAACGTCTATTTCAACAATGAATGTTGAAATCTATGGTTTCGAATCTCAACACATTTTAAAACATCGTTAGATCGTTTTAATTCTATTTAGAATATCACATTCTAAACATTTTCTTTAACATATTATTCACTATTCAAAAACGTGAATATTCTTTGTTAACAAATTTCATCCTTTTATTCATTTTATTTCTAAGGATTATTCACAGTCAAAAATGTGAATATAACTCCATTAATAGGTTTCAGCAATTTACTTATCAAAATAAGTCATTTGCGAATTTATACAACAACATTTATAAATTCTATTTCTATTTATTTTATATCAATTCCCTTTATAAATTCCTTTATTAACCTATTCAATTTCATATCTCAATTATAAACCAAAAGTTCATATTATAAGTTAAACACTTATAATTTATTCGTTTACAAAAATCGTTCCTTTGAACTTCATAATTATAAATCCTATAATTTATAAGATTCGATGATTTATTCAAAACCATTCTTTTAATAACTTTATAAAATTTATAAATCTTACTATTTATAAATTTCATTTATAACTTCACCATTTATAATTCTATGAATTTCATTCAATTACAAAATTCATTTTCACTTCATTTAAACACTTATAAAAACTCGTTTTATAATTCAATATTTCAATTTATAAATATCCATTTATAAATCTCTCAATATAAATCAATTTATATTGTTCTTTAAAACATCTTCAAATTCCTTTATAATTTCACCATTCTCTTGATTTATAAAATAATTAAATTTTATAAATCCTATATTTAAACTTTTCACAATAAATTCTAAAATCCCGATTAAACTATTTTATAAAATATTTAGCATAATATTCTCAAAAATCAGTTTTTAACTATATTTCTCAAAAATCATAATTTTTATAACTTTAAAAATTATAATGTTTATTTATTTAAAATGGATCAAATTCCAAACATATAGTATATTTTCAAAAAATCACTTTATAAATTATTTTAAAATTCCAAAACTTGGTCCAATGATGCTACATACCAAATAGTCAACCACGACAACAACGATATCACATATCGTATATGATAATCAACGAATATCAAAATATCCATAATCAAATAAATACTGTTGAGGAATCCAGTTGGATCCCTCCAACCTGTTTTCCTGCATCCAAAAACATTAGCACAATACCAATTTCGCTCCAGTACGAAATTATCGCGGTACATATTTTTATTAAATATTATCCGCTTAATAACGGCGCAATAGGGTCTCATCCGCTAAACAAAAAAATGCGGGAAATCAATAACTCCAATATATACATATGCCAATATATATATATTGCTATTATATATAATACCAATTTCACTGTTTATGAAATATTCGCGGTATACGTTTTTATTAAACAACATCCGCTTACTAACGGCGTATAATGTCTATTTTAACAATCAATAGATATCAATCATCATTCAAACATGCATTCAAATATTTTAAATCTAACTATTTAAAATAAAATCGAAACTAATTCGATTGAGTGAGAAGTTCTCACCTTGATTTTAAATCCGTTTTAGCGATTTATTTCGAATAAAATTAAACGGACGTTTAATTTTACCCAAAATTCTCACTAACTCTAAACGACTCCAAACCAACTCCATCGCGTAGTGCTCGTCCATACGATTCCAACGCAACTGGTTTCGCGCATTTTCGACCTCGTATGAAAAAGTTATTGATTTTACAGTTTATACACGATTTATATTACATTTTATAACATAAATTAAAAAATTAAAACCCACATCCATCATTGGCCGTTAGATCACACTTGAGCAAATCTGGGCCGTGCCCCTTCTCCATCTTCCCCACGTAAATTTGCTCCCAGGCAACACGCATATGGCCGAACCCATCATGCTTGAGTTAGGGTTTAATATTGCATCCTCATCTCTCGACTATACTTCATCATACAACCACCATCGCGAAGCCCCCAACCTAAGCTACCCACGGCCAGAAGCAAGTTGAACTCGGCCCCCCCATTTGCCTCGAAAACCATGCGCAAGCGTGGCCGAACGCAGGCCATTATCTCCCTCCTCGGTGCATCGTTTTAGATCATAGCCGTTCAACTTGAAGCTCTCACTACACTCTACAATTTCTTAGTTGGAAGTTTCATGAATGGGTTTGTGGATTGAAAGATAATTGAAGATGAAATCAAGACAATTTTGGCCATTCATTTTGTTAGTGGCGACTGGCTATTATAATTAGGGTTTGGGTTATGATGTTGAAGATAGTGAGGCCATGGTTCCTTTTATAGATTTTTGAATAAAACACTATTCATTCACAATTTTTCAACTCCGATTTTCGCGCCGAAACTGACGTACCTAGGGTTTATCCCGCGTTCCGGACACAATGGAACAGGTTTCGGAAGCTAATTCGGATATCTGTGCGAGATATGGCTGTAAACGCTCAATTTAAATTAAACCGATTTAAATCGATTTCTAGGCGTTTTAATTCGTACCGGACAAACGGTAAATCCAATTGACTTGAAATTTGAAACCTTACAATAATATCACATTACGGATCCGATGAAACTGGTTTCATCGAAATCCGAGACTTTTTGAAAAATGGCTATTTTAACTCGCCAAATTTAAATTAAAAATAAATCGATGCGTTTCGAGCTGCCACGATCAAACGATAACTCCGATTGACACGAAAATTGAAATCCGGTAATAACTAACTATTACGGATCCAATGGAACAGGTTTCGTTCGATTCTGAGACTGTTCAAAAATTGACTATTTTACAGTCAATTATTAAATATTAAAATATTCAATTTTCACAAATTAACTTTTAATTCGATTTTAAAAGTTCTAAAATATCGTTCTAACTCCCATATGATAAAATAAAATTTTACAAATCATTTTCAATCATATTTAACTCAATATTCAATTATTTCCATAATTTAACATATTAAATTATCGATTTAATTATCCAATTTAAATCCAATAATTCAAAAAAAAATTATTTGACTTATAAATTCACTTGTTAACATTTAAAATTAATTAAATATTCAAATTTTAATTAATAAAAATTCTGGGTCGTTACAATTTAGGTATTGTTTGTAGTTATCGGTAGCAATATTTAGGTATCAGTTTTTTGTTCGGTAGTAGTTTTGGAAGAATGTTTGTCCTTATAAATAATTTTGAAAGAATGCTTATCCTTATGATTAATTTTTAGGAGAATGTTTGTTCTTGTGGTTAAAAATTGAGATCATGTCCTTAAGGTTAAAAATATACAAATTTTTGTGCTTTAAATTAATTTCCCTCTATTGAACGTTGCCTTCTCCAAATTTGCAAATAACTTCCATATCTTTAATCTTTGGAAATTAGGTTTTTATTTGAGCGAATTAGGGAAAATGACAAACTCTAAAAAAAATTAGACTGAAGGACACCAAGTTTCATTTTTAGACCGAAGGACAAATGCTAGTTATAGTAGGTATTATATTCAACTTTTACACTATACAAAATGCTAGTTATATCTAGCATTATATTCGGTTTTATAATATACAAAATGTTAGTTATAACTAGCATTGTCCTTCTGCCTAGAAAACAAACTTGTTGCCCTTCGATCTAATTTTTTTCTTCTAAGTTCGTCCTTGTGCCTATTTTCCTATTTTTATTTTTATTTTTATTTTTCGATTGTGAATTGTTTTTCGATTGACAATTTCCCGGACTTGTAGTTTGTAAATTAAATTTATGAATTAAGGTTTTTTTCGAATGGCAGTTTCTTTGATGGCAAGTTGTAAGAGATTTTGAGTTTTTTTCCTCTTTGTAAAATGGCATAATGATGGATTGTGAATATGAAAATCATTTGAGAAGAATGCAAGTTGTTATTCTGGTAATATTTTTAAATAGTTTATAATCGAAGATCTGTTTTATAAGTTTTCACTGAAAAGGACTTGGCCTACCATCGTCGTTGATTATAAGGATGTGGGTAAAAAAAATTCTAATAATAATTTACACCATGCATCTCAATAACTTGGGGCGAAATCGATAGATTTTCCTGCATACAACGACCCGAATACGAAACCCATTATCAGAATTCAATGTCAAAACTTTTAAACTATCAGTCAAAACCCTAGGGCATACATCTGTCGTATTCTTTTATTTGGCAACTTCCTCTTCTGCCTCGTTAAACCCAACAAAATCACTGTACTACTTTTTGATAAAATTGGGGTAGTTTGTCAAAAATGGAAGGAAACATGTAGCTCAAAAACAACGGATAAAGAAACTCGAATTCTATGGGAGGTAAAATCTAATGTAATGTTGATATTCCCTTTTTTGTACGTATTTAATGGATGTAATTTTATTCATGTAGTTGAGTGATTATTATTGCATACGTCTTATCAAATTTTTTATTTTATCATCTTAGTTTTGAAAGTTACATGATGGATTTATCAAACTGACTGGAGGAGCATTTCTCTGCGACGTACGTAGAATAATTATTTGACCGGAGCTTTTTTGTTCTTCCTAATGGTTTAAGATTTCTTTTTTTTTCAATTGTTAATCTTCTTTCCATTGAGATTATGTGTAAATATGGTGAAAAATAGACGGTCGAAGTTCGATTTAAAGGTTACTTTTGTTTTCTACCCCAAATGCTGAACACAGAAAAATTGGGGATTGTTACTGCACTTCACTTTTGATATGAGAAGTCAATTTTCTTTAAACAAAATTTTAATACCATGGGTACTAACAAATGTCTAAATCTAAAGTATTTTAGCCTCTGAGACAACCTCTTAAAAATTTAGTTATAAGGACACCACAGATAAAAATGATATTGTATCGTTATATGAAATTATTATGCAAAAAGAAAACTATCAGGTACAAAATGGTACTAAGTTGTATCGTTTGAAAAAAAAATGCTATTATAAGGTAAGATCAACCATTATATGATAAAAATTGAACATAAATTTATACCCTTCATCTAATTCAGTAAATACGAAACTGATACTACACAATAGCACTGTCATTCTCATCTATCCTTCTGCTATATTTAATTGAAAATTTTGTCATTCTCACTAAAAAATTGATGAATTTTATCCTTCGTACTATTTTTTCGAGTAAAAATAGACCTCTCATAAAATTATAATTTAAAATGTCCAATTTGCCCCTTTTTACTTTAATTTCTTTAATCTTCATTAATCTCTTTTAAATCCAAATCAATAGTCAATGGAGAAGTCAAACTCATCTGCAGATGAGATTTCAAAACGAGAAAGAAACAAGGTTAATTCAAAACTTCCACAACATGGATTTTTTTCAATAAAACAATCAGATAATTATTTTTAAATTTTTTAGGGTTTCGTAGGTAGGGCTTAACATGTTTGTCGATCAGAAAAATCAATGTATAGCCATATTTGAAATAAAGTTTGGGAGGGGACGACCGAAACAAAATAATTTAATTCGACAGTCCTCTGTCATTTAACTTTTTATATTTCGGCAGTCTAGTGTCGATTTTTGGTTTTAGTCCGGTATATACCCATCGAATTTTGTACCCTTTTAAATTAAAATTGAATCTATATTTAGTTTTTCCTTATATTTTTTTGTTCTCATCATTTATTTATTAATTTTTATAAAAGCAGGGAGGGGAAAGAGTTAATTTGGTTGTTTACTTTTTACCATAGAGTTTTTTAACCAAGGAAAAAAGAGGAAAAGATGCTAAATTTAATTAAAGGCTTTGTACCTCTCATATCAATTTTATTAAACATGGAGTACTCATATAATTTTGATCCCCTCATATCCAAAAATGGAGTGGCGATAACAATACTCAAAATTTATTTGTTTCAATTTTGTATTTTTTTAATTGACGCCTTAATAAAAAAAATCTTCTCGACTCATATACAAATCGAACTAAATGTTGAGTTTCGGCATTCCCACGTTCCGTACGCGTACGCTTCAGCGTGTGTGGATTAGCTAACGGTCGAAATCTCCCATGCCAAAATCTCTTCATCGCATTCCATCGGACATATAATCTGCTCTTGACAACACATTGTAACAAAAGAAATCACCAATGTTACGTACCATCAATCTCATATATATACACAACGATTATTCCAAATATCCTGCGATGTGGGACTTTTAAACCGTCCAATCCACCACTAACTCCATTTACAATGTGAGCCACACATAACACTAAACAAACTAGATTACGTAAATAAAAATATCTTAAAGATCCATAACACCAACAACAAAGTCATACATAAAAAAATATTAATCATGTAATATAATTATATATTTTCGTTATCACTAGTGCTAATTAGAGGAATTTAACAATTTGATCTGGCATATTTTTGTGACTGAGCCATAAATAGCCACAAGAATATGTTTTATGCGCACAATTGAGGTTCCACCTTTCATTAAACTTTGTCTCTAATCTTACCGAAGAATCTTTCAAATATTCCTTTATGTTCTTGGCGGTCTACTTCCCTGAAATATAATTCAAAAATGTCCTTTTCCATCCATGGTTCTTGGAGAAAGCAGCCATGTCTTCAGACTTCAAGTTGTCCTCGTCTTATCATTTTTTTTTCGTGTTTCTCTTTGGTGCCGTAACCATGGATTAATATATAATGTAATACTTCTTATTATATGTCACTAAATGGAAAGCTGAAGGTGTTTTATATTAAACACGAAAATGATTAGGATGGTGACACATAAACATGTAAATAAACATTATACTTTAGTAGTATAATCCATATTTTGATAGATCAAATTATATAGTTGCATCAAACCACCCCCGGAAATAGATGATGTCTGTTTTTAACCGTGCTATTTCAGTGGATGCATATACACACATGATTAAATACTTATAATTGATTTATTGCATATGGAAGTAGTTTGGAATACCTTTGTAGAATTTGTTGAACAAAACATTAGAAACTTATGCAATTAACTATATATTCCTTATATGACATGAGGCAATCTAATACATGCATTTTCTGTGGTCAAATTGAAGCAATATCAGTTAATTTTAATATAGCGAAAGCCAAACAGTTACCAAACATACAGGCTTAACTTGAATAGATCGAATGGGTTTTGTATGCTTAAACTCTATCAGAGGCGTAGATGACCTCAATTTTTTTAGCATCTATACTAGTTCATGTAATATGAAACTTCAGTTGCCGGTATAATGATTTACGTGTACTTCACAATTTATTATGGATATTCTTAATGAAGGTTATAAGTTAGTTTTTTCCCCTTCTTCCTTATATATCTTTTTTAAGAACTTAGATTTGGATACAATTTGGATAACATCTAACCTCAGTTCGATAGCACAATTTATAACTATCTCAAACAATTTGGATAACATCTAATCTCAGTTATGTTTGGAATCTTTTGACATAAAAAGGTTTAATAGGACGATAGACATTACCTTGATCTTTCATCAAAAAATTTCTCCTCATTTAACTAACTATATCCTATATTTAAATGCATATAGTATGATGTATAACACAATTTTATGTGATAATGATGATTTTGTTCAATAATTTTGTTTTATTGAAATCGAAATTCATTGCTTTTTAAGTGATATCAGGCAAAGAGGTGGAAATTTGCAGGCATAGTCAGCAGCTGAGGATTCAAAATTTGTTCCTTTGACTTCAGCAGAACCTATGTTTGGTTCAGTCCTCCTATAAGTTTTACCTTTTATTCATCACGATCATCTATGTGTATATTTAAGGCCCAAAATTTAAAAATAAAAATAAAAATATGGTTTACTGGGAGTCTGGGACCAAAGATTATGACATGCATAATGGATCTAAGCATGCAATCCGAAGTCCGTATGAGTGAGCGTTCAAGCAAAAAATGAATGACCTAGTCTCTACTTTCATCCACGATTCACATATTTCAAACTAAGTCCATGAAATTTGTTTACATTTATAATTTACATTATGTGTTGGCAGTTTCATGTCAACCCATTTCCTTCTTCGTGTGGCTTTATTAACTGGTTAAAGATTATGGCATGCATACGGACTATTGGATCAAAGCATGTAGTCCGAAGTCCGTGTGAGTGATCGTTCAAGCAAAAAATGAACGACCTGGTCCCTACTTGCACTCATGATTCACATACTTTCAAACTAAGTCGGTCCTGAAATTAGTTTTCATTTATAATTTACATTATGCGTTAGCAGTTGCATTTCAATCCATTTCCTTCTTAGTGTGGCTTTATTGACTAGTTTATTCATATATTAGGCTTTATTAGTAATGTGATTTGAAGCAGATGAGACATATAATGTACTTAATGTTTCTTAATGCAAAGCAATATCTTAAAAGTTGGATGTATGTCTGCAAGCTTCTTTGGTTTTGCAAGTAACTTTTTATATTTGTGTCAAAAGGCATGGTTTAATTCTTTCAACTTGGACATGTTTGCATGAGGTATAAAGTATACTACTTCATTGTTGATCACTTTTGCATGAAATTCTATTTGAAATTGCATCATTTTGTTGACACATGTATGGGTTTTCTTGAAGGAATATCTATTAGTGCTTACCAATTTAATGTTGAGGTTTTAGATTAAGGTGTATTTATAATGAAAATTTGTTAACCACCTTGGACTTGGGCAAGAGAGATCCATCTCTTTCAACATCAATGACAACAATTTTTCCTGTTGCATCTAAAACCTATATTTCTACATACATGTCATGTCAACGGAAAAAAAAGGAAAAAATAAAATAAAAATCATTTTGCATGTTTTTGGTCGAATAAAAAATTCTTTACATATAAACAGTCAGTAATAAGTTAATTAATGGCCATTGCATCGTAGGCTTTTAAGAGGCCAGTAAAAGTACTTTTCTATACGAACAAAAAATACAAAGAAGCAAGTCAAAACCCTTAGTTGTGGAAACATATTTGCGCATCTTATTGGAAGATGTTCACTTCAGCTCAAAATTAAGTATGCTAACTTTAGCACAGTATGGTCCCGGCGGGGCTCGAACCCGCGACCTTCGGCTCATAAGACCAACGCTCTAACCAACTGAGCTACGGGACCAAATGGCTTATTTTTTCAGTGATTTCTATTTTTTTTAATTATTTTCATACATAAAAATCACCCCCCACCTTCCCTACACTGTATTACTTGAATGGGTACTAACTTGAATTCAGATCCTCGTGAAAAAAAAAATCATAGTAAATTCATGGGTAAGAAATAAATCTGAAAATAAAATAGAAATAAAAATAGGTTATTCAGACACATAAACGTATAAAAATATTGGTTCTTTGGGAAAATCTATTTTCTTTTGCGAATTTAAATAAACTCTACCAGTGAATGTTTTATGTATGCTTTTTTTTAAAATATCCAAGTGAATTGAATTTTTTTTGTAAACCATTGAGGGAATGTGTCTATTTGAGCTATATGTCTTATATCCGTTTAGAAGTCTAAATAACTAAAGCTCTAACCAATTGAGTTATAAGAGCTTTTTATTTGATGCAATTATGTTTCCCTTTTGTCCCATACAACCCTATTTTGTTTTGTCAGCTTGTGAAAAATGAAAAAATATCATGATTTGGGCTTGGTTTTCTTTTCTGCTAAATTGATTGGGATTATTATCTACACTTGGTATTATAGTTTTTTTGTTATATTATAATGTTGGGTAGGGTTTTTAAAATTGGCTAGATTATGTAATTAACTAATTTGGATAAGTCATGTTACCATAACTAATTATATTATGTTTTATATGCAATTTGGATTGTAGTTGATATTACTCATATGTTGTTACGCCCTTTCTCAATCAAGGAGAAATCATCATTAATCACTGATCAAAAAAGGCAGCCGTTGATCACTAATCATGGAAGATAAAGCAGTAGGCTATTGATCTGATCACATCTGCAAACAAAAACTATGGTACTCCCTGATACTCACTAGGGAAAAGTGGTGCAATATGAAATTGGTACTTTTGTAATCTGCACAAAAGAGGAACTATCCAAAAGTGATACACAGAGTATCTAAAAATGACATACTGCCCAACCATCTACTAAGGAGTAACTTTTTTCTAATTGTTTAGATAACCAAACTTTACTCGTAAATTCTATGGAAGTTATGTGTCCGCCAAACACATGTTCTGGGTATTTGTTACAGGGTTATTTGTTTTAGAGTTCGAACTCGCGACCTTTGATCTCACAGTCCGAACCGTCAACCTACTGCGCCAACTATGTTGGCTAACATAGATACAAGCACCTAATAACTCGTAACTTATGAGTATTTGCAATAACAAGCCATCCTGCCCAACCACCTAATAACATAGCACAAATGTCATTCATCTAGTGGAGTCGTGCCAATCCCAAAATAATTTATTCAAAATTTGATTTTCCGCTATTGCTAAGACATAATCCACCCTAAATTGTATTATCCTGCCTTTAACTTCAGCAATCTACATCACACGTCTCGTTGACAACTTGAACGAAAGACGTGGCAACGTCTGAAGGTAGATGCCAAACCAATGGAATGATGTCACTAATTCACATGCTTTAGCTTTCTATAAATAGAGAAAGCATCGTAGCAAATAAGGTGGATTTTTGAGAGGAATAAAAAAAACTTAAAAAGGTAACAACAATGTCAGAACCATTTCACTCAGATTCTGTCCTTATAATTTTCGATATAATAGTGAATGGTCGCCCTATGGACGTTAGATTCCTTAACATTACAAACTTCATAAATGTTAAATTTTGGTGATACAAAATCACAAATATAAGGAAACAAATATGCAAGAAGGAAAGTAATCATGTTTGTTCATTATGAAAATGAATAAATTATTGGACCGCATTTACATGAGATGACAAGAAAATAAATGTATGTGCAAGCTATGAAATAAAATATACGCAAAAGGATATGCATATTATTTGTTTCCCAGCAATCGCATTGTTTTGCGATTATTTTCTTCCATCTTTGCTAATAAAGGAATGAGTGAATTACTTACTATGTTTGCATCATTTGTTTCCATTGTAAGTTGCTCCATTATCTTCTTACCATATCTTGGTAATTTAATCGACGACTCTAAAGGATTTGCACTGGTATATATTGAGGGTAGATTTCATTGTAAACCAATCCTGACATTCAGCCAGCAATCTCCCAATAGAGCGTCTCTTCTTGTTAACTCTAAATTAGGGCTTTGGTATGTAAATTCTTATCTTGTAATTTCTTGTAATTCTCTCATGTGTAATAAAATCGCTCTTCTTTTGGACTGGACGTACATTACCTTGATGATAGTGGAACCAATATAAATATTGTTAGGGAAACTCCCTTTAAATAATCAATCTAATGGAATAAAAAACCCAATGCAGCGGAAAACAACTGGATCGTGATTGTAGTGAGACGAAACAAACAGAGATAAACACTAGAACTGACAGCCACAAATCAATGCAATGCAGAAAAATAAATAACATCAGTATTTATAGTGGGTCCACTACCACGAGGCAGTATACGTCCACTTGGAAAGAGGAGATTTTATTAATCACTGAAAGATTGGAGTTACAAGATTGATTCACTTTTGAAGGATATACAAAAGAAGAATTAACAATCCAGATAATTTTTTTATAGAATTTCAGCTCACTAGGATGGCTACCGTTATTGTTCAGAAGCTCTACTATTTATGTAGAATGAAGAAATGAGGAGGGGTAGCTGCTATATAGCAGGCCTGGGGTTTGGTTCAGCATGCATCTGGTCCGGTACAATTTGGTTCGGCGGTCCTGGTTCGGCATGCATCACTTGGTATTTAGTTCGGCAAAGCGCCGAGCGATAAATTTGGACCGGTATCTCCAAAATACCGAACACTCTATATATGGAAATCAGTATGTGTGACTGTTCCGGTACTATCACTAGGGGTACTTGGTTCAAGATACGTTCACCATAGACCTCGATAGAACTTTGAATGAGTTACTCTAAGTGAAGGTTCAAATCCAAAAGATACCTTACATTTATGTATTTGTTTTCATGATGATGCAAAATTTGATCTTGAACTACATTGGCTTGATCCTACTTGGTTATGTAGGTAGTCACTCTAGTGATGCAAACATTTATTTTATTTATTTTACTTATTTTGAAAACGGAGGTAAATTGTTGGAAATTTTCAAAATTAGTTTTGGATTTGAGTTTGTTTTTGAAGAGGAAGAAGTGGGAAGAAGATGGAAGAAGAGTGGTGGAATATATAGTCTCACATCTTGGGAAATAATGGATTATACTTAGTTAAATATAGGATTCTCTAAGGAAGGTTGGGCCCTTTGGACACCCAAAGCTTTGCTTTGACGTGAGGAGGAAAGTTATGCATTACCACCACACGCACGCGTCGCCGCCGTCTATCCGACCAGACCGGGTCGGGTTCGGGTCTAAAATGGCGAATTAATTTTTGTTTACAGACCGTATCCAGAATTTGAATTTGAACGGATAGATTTGGCGGGTCATTTGAATGAAGGGACGCAACCGTTTAGTAACGGTTTCAAAACGTTGCAATAGACACGACTGTTTGTAACAGTTTCGGACTGTTGGAAATAATGCAACGCTTGACGAATGAACACTTCCTCACTACTATAAATAGTGACGTCCATGAAGCATCAGATAATAACAATCTTCTATCTTAGTATACTATAAATAGTACGTCCAGGAAGAATCGATGATAACAATCTTCTGTCTTAGTTCCTTCTTCTTCCTCCGGATTTGCGACGTCCAGAAAGTGTTGTAGAACACTATCTTATCACCGCGGTGCCGGTTAGTTGTTTCATCAGAGATCAAATTTGAGTGTTCTTGGTCGGATCAAAATCGTACAAATTTTGAATCCGATTACGCTGGCTTTAATGAATCCTGAAGCGGATAGTTCGATAACCCGTTTGTACCTATTGGATTGAACTATTGTCTAAAAGAATCTACACAGTAGATCCTTGAAGTCACAATTATCCAACATATTGCTCATCATTTTGTGTTTATACATGATAAACAAAGTCAATATGACATCATGCATATAAGAGGAAAAAATTTCAAAGTAAAACTTCATGTACGGGACTATGAACTGGACAAGTTTGATGTTGTAAGCAACGTCGTTTATTCAAGTTATTGTCAGTATGGTGAGATATAGTTCTAGTTATATCATTTCTTCATGGTGAGATACTTTTTATTCTAGTTATTCTACTTTTCTTCTCTCTAAAATATGCTATATATATCTACATAAATACCCATTGTAGAAATGGTAGGTTGTATCTAATAGTTATGACAAAAAACAACATGCATTCGTTAATACCCAAACATCAGTTTGCTTTCACAGTGATAGTTCTGTTAATTCTCACTATATTTTTAGTTGTGTGTATATTTAAATGACATGCCTTTTTTATCCCTGAAATAATGCAGACAATGAGCATGATTGCAGTGTTGGCTTTGGGAAGGACATGCCTGAAGGCAATTATTGCAAACTGTAGAAGCCGGGCGATAAACATAAGGATAATTTCTCCAAAGTATTTCTCGCAGGGGTTAAAAATTACAGGTATTGTTTTCTGTCAAACTACGTTGCTGAAAGGCTCTGTCAAGAATCATGTAAGCTTTGTCTAAGAACCATCCGCCCCTTTCCTTTTTTTTTATTCCCCTGTTGACTTGACTTGACATCTGAGATATAGTGATACTAACTTTAGATAGCGGATAAGCACCGTGAGCTTTTGCTTAGAAGCTTCAACATTTTGTGCTTTGTTTCACTTGTGATGTACCGTTATACTATTCAATTATTCAAAATGAATTTGGTTAAAAGCTAGGCGGATAGGGTCTGAAATTTTAATGATACCAATCAAATCATTTTTATTTTTTATTTTGTTGAAAATTTCTTAATTTCCAACTTTTTGTTGTTACGTCAATAACCACTTGTACAGTGGTGAAATCTTTAGCAATACGATCAAAGCATTGGGTTTGACACCATGAGGCACAAGTTGCCAATTTTTGGAAGAAAAAAAAAGATTGCTATTAATTTTGCTGGCGTTTTCTTTGCAACTAAAGTTTGATTTTGTAAACTTTACAAACTACTTCTTGTTTCAAACCAATTTCCTCACTGATGATAACAGTATCAAACTATTTGGATTTGAAATCAAAAAAAAGGATAAGAACAGAATTTAGCTATATCAAGTAGAGTTGAATTAACGTTTGCATGGACTATAACTGTAGGGGATGCATGCTAACAGCAACATACATATATTGCTTCGGAGTAGAGCTAAACATAGATAACATCATTGCAGAACACCAGAATCACTTCAACGCGAGCCTGAATATGGCTGGAACAATTACAATAAGTTTTGGTTTGGCAAATTGCAAGAGGCTGTGGAGCACTTGCAAGTTGATATTTGATACCATCATCAACTAAATACGTGCTTGAAAAGATGAAAAATGTAAGATAATATGATTATTATTATTGTATTTTACTCTAGGTTTCCTTTGAGTTTATCCGTTGATCTAGTGTGAATACTTCTTTACATAATAGAATGATGTGATTATGTTAAATACTTTATAAATAGTGTGAATATATGAATTGTTTTAGTTTTTCTTGGAGTGGATCTTTTTTGTTATTTTTTTTATAAATGATGATGATTTTGATTATTATTTGTATAATGTTAGCTTCAATTGTAAAAACCTACTAGTGCATGTATCAATATTTTAATTTTTCTCAGTTTTTCATCTTTTTGTTACAATGGGCAAAAACAGTTGTATAATGCTTTATAACAATGGGAAAAAACATTACAGCCGTCCAAAGCAATTGTGAAATGCTTTAACTCCATTGCAACTTCGCATATTACGACAAGTATCATTGTCTCGGTGGTTAAGTGATTCGACTTTTGTGCGAGGGGTTACAAGTTCGAAACTTGCGTAGCGTGATTCAAATATTCATTAACATGTTGTATCTATGTACCGTTAAAAAAAAACTTCACATGTTACGATGGTTGCATGACCATTGTTATGGGTCTATTGCAACTGGCATTGCCAATTGCGAAATTGGTAATTTTTTTATGACAAAAACTACTGGCTATTTAAAGCACTCGATTCAACGAGTCATATGCAGATAAACAAGCAAGTTTGTAACAAAGGGTATGTTTCATTTAGCTCAAAGAATGTTGAGGCAACACACTCACTCTGCTAGGCTTATAATGATATTCCTATCATTATCTTGTTGAAAAGAAGAAAGGGAGAAGAAGAACCACGTCAATGGAACACTTTAGAAGATCCAGCTTCAAATGCAAATATGAGCACCCCCGGCCCTCAAAACGATCAAGAACTTGTCGAAGAAAAGAGAGTGTGCTGCCGTTTGCGAATCCTTCCACATCGAATCTCGCAAAAGATCTTGAAAAGCTCTTGGTCGACATCGCCAAGAGGATGATCGTGACTTTAGTTGTGGCATCGAAGGTGGAGGTGACTGTAATGACCCGCACGTTAATGGGTCTGAATTTCGACTAAATCGAAACCTAAGTTCATTAATATACGGAGCTTTGGTTTTGATGGCCTGTAATAAACATAAGCATATTAGAGAGCGATTAATATAAGTTCACAACGGAATAGAAAATATATATAACAGATATACTGACTAAGGCTACTACCTTGGAATCAATATTATTCTTTGGATATCTAGTTGCCTTGTCAGTATCAAGTATGAAAGAGAACACTCAACCATCTGCAATTCATATCTTGTACCAGTAGCACGTCCCTCTAAATCTATCATGTGGGTTGTAATGAGGAGAGGGTTAGAACAACATTCTGGTGACCGGAAAATTTACACACTTTACCAATAACATTAATTTATGTCGATTGATTTTCTTTTAAGTGTTATGTCTATTATTTACAGCTGATCCATTCAATCCTATATGCGCATACGATATGTCCAATGTTCTCTGAGGTTTAACTATATGTACGCCTATATACATATATACCACTTGCCTAAAGAAAACCCCGACCACTTAATACTCCTTAAATATGGAGGTCGCAAATCCAATGTCCATTTAATACCTTAACCCCGAAGCGGACCCTTTGTAACGTAATCGCTAGTCAATTGGTTCTAGCTATAAAGACCGATGACCCCTAGATACGGCTTTATAATATTATTATCATATGACGAACGTATCTTGAAGACTCATTTAAGGCTTAACTAGCTCACCTCCAACAAAAAAAATAACTAATTAATAAAACTTTGAGGTCTTTTGTATTCCATATTGATTCTAGACTAGTGCGAAGCGAAATTCATCAGGGCATAATCCGAGTCTTTATTATTGGCTGCTCGAGATCGCTGGTGGTCATAGCCTATATGTCAGCCTTACTTTTAAATATCAATTCAATAACAATACTGACATAGCTCGCTGACCTTCCAAGTCGAAATCCCATTTAGGTAACTTACTGTATGTCAAGAAAAATTCTCATTTCAGTTACTTAATACTTCTTATCAAAAATGAAGCGGACCCCATTTTCCTAAAAAGCACTTAGCCATTTGATACTTCAAATCCAAGACCAACCCTTGGTATATTTCCCAACCTATAAACAACCGTGTATCCCTTTTTCATGGGTCCTTCGGTTGTGTAACCCCCCGCTTTAAATTACAATTACATATGCAAATATTTAATTAAGTTATATACGTTTGGAATTTTAAAATAAAGAAATGTTTGTAAATGGGGCAACTAATTAATATCATTTGGAATACATATATATTTGTGTAACAAATAAATTAGTGAGAGAAATTATATAAAATCAATTAATAGGGAAGATTAATTGACGGTGTGTATTTAAAAGGGAAATTAATATTCAATTAATTATTAGAGGTGATTAATTGACAGAAATTGACAAGAAATGGAACTATATTGTAGCAACTAATTGATATGATTAGAAACATATATGTTAGCGTAAGAGAATAAAATGGAGGAAGATTAATTTATGCAAGTAATCAATTGTCATTTAATAAATATGGAGACTTATGGTAACCTATATAATTAAGATTGCGATTCAGAATTCAATTGTAGCATATATGCATGCAATAATTATGGAAATAAAATAAATTAATATGCATATATGTTACGAATTAATGTATTGCATATTAATTTGGTAAGAAATCAAAGTGCAGGCAGGGTTTAACTGAATAGTAAGTCAATTCTAGGTATATATGAAATCTATTAATTGGTTAATTAATAGGGGTATCCTATTTAAAAGAAACGTCACATTTAAAAATATATGTTTCCATTGATTGCGAGAGAGAAGGGGAAAGTGATTAATGAAAAGATTGTTGGAGAATCAATTTGAAATAAAAACGAACGTAGAAAAAAACATATTAATTTAATGTCCACAGACTGAGTGTACGCTTTAGGTTTTAGGGTTTTATATCTAATGGTTAGCACTGCCATTTTTCCATCTCTTCTATAATTTCGTAGTAACAAAATTTTAGATCTAATTCACACGAATTTAGATCTAAATAGAAAGAGAAAAAATTAACTAGGGAATTAAGAATTGGTTGAAATTAGAAGGCTGTGTCAAAGGTAAAACCCTATATCTGAGTTTTATTTGCTATTTCTAATCCAAATCTCTTCATTTCTCTTTCAAATATTATAAACCTGCAAATATATCATTTGTAATTCCAGTTAGGAATTACAAGGGAGGTGAATATAGACGTTAGGGACAGATCTGAAATAAAAACAGAGAGATTTGGAAAGCTAGCAATATGAGTGGATTTAATTATATCTTTTACATTGACGATATATTATCGTTAAGTTTCCTTTAGTAATTTTATTCAATGTTTTAGTAATTAATTCTGTTAATTAGTTATGCTGAACTGTAAGAAATTTACAGTTATTTACATCTAATTTGTAGTTATAATTTAGCCTCAGTGCTAGTTTCTTTTTATCCTCTTTGTACGCAAATAATATAGTTAAGAAGAAAATTCGTGATTATGGATTAAATGGAAAAATACTAGATTTGATGTAAAATAAGAAAAGTTGAAATAAAGCTAGACAAATGGAATTATGCAATAAATTACGCTAAAACGAGAATAATAAATTAATCTAATAACTTGATTTGGAAGTAAATAATAGTTAATTGGTTGGTTTAGAAAATATGACACATTTTTGTAATTTAATATTTAAAAGATAACGATAAATGTAACTGCAAAAATGAAAGAAAGAAAAAAGGAACTAGTGTAAAATAGAGAAACCGCTGTATTTTACACCATTTCAAGATAATAAAAGATATACCTTGGAGTTACCAATTATTTTTTATAGTATTATTTAGTATTGAATTATGGAAATAGATTTTAGCATAGCTTTCACGACCAACCAAATAAAATAGAATTACTTCCTAGAATAAAAGAAATTAAAGTAGAGTATGAAATGAATCAAATAAATTATTATATACGAAATTAAGGCTGTGTACAATAAACGAACCTAGGTCTATATTTACCGCACAGACTATAGAAAAGCACAGTTAGTATGACAAGTTAGTTATATAATAAAAGTGAATTTAAAAGAATTCTATATCGTAATAAAAGAAGACAAAGTAGAACAGAAAAGAAACATTTGTAATTATATATGGATTTTAAAAGAAATAAACATAAATTATGATTAAGTAAAAGAATAGAAAGACTTAATTGGGAACTTAGAATAAATAAGCAATGACAGCAAAGATAAATATAAAAAGATTATTTTAGATTTCTATTAAATTAATAAGAAAATAGAACAAAAGATACTTATTTAATAAACTTAAGACTTAAATTAAGTTAATAAGCAAGAAGTAGAAATACCAATAGCATTTCCTATTAGATCAATGGAAATCTCACAATAGGCAGAAGCGAGACGAGGGCAAGAATATGCTAATTATGGTAAATAAGTAGCCAACAGAACAAGAAAAGTAAACTAAACGCAAATTAAAAGATTAGAATTAGGGTCTAATAAAAGAATTGAGATGTGTTTGGAGTAGTCCAAAGGATGAAGCGCCTAACAAAGCAGTTCATCACGGATTTTACAAATGGAGAAGCACATCCAACTTAGTATTTTTGAGCTTCAAGAAAGTACGAGACTTCAGCGGGACGTGAGGATACTCTACGATGCCCCTTTGGGTAGGACTAACGAAGCTGCACCTCTTGAGGCAGGTCTGTAGGTGTTCCATCAAGAGAGTATGCCTTGACTACATTTGCATTATAGGCCTAACAAAGCAGACCTTTGTAGGTAGTCAGAAGGGCTTGGTACTCGGAGTGGGGTATTCGTATGTCCAATACTTGTAAGTAAGTTTAATGATAGTCGCATGCGGATATCGGCCGGCATCAAGACCAAGAGCGATTTTAGGAAAGACCAGAATTAAACCAACAGACCAATGATTCTTTCACTATCAAGATATTGGATGGGGGGCACCTCCAATTGGATGTTAGATTGTTTGTAGTAGGGCACTACCACTTAACTCTTTAGAGGTCTTTTGATTTGGTTGAGGGGTGGCTGTTGGGGCCAGAGCCACGACCAGAAAAGAGACAGACCATCTAGAATATCTGTGTTGTAAGTCTAACAAAGCAGTCCTTCACATGTATAGAAAATCTCCGACTGTATTCTGTACAAGGTAGACTTTGTTGGCGGGATTAAGATAGTAGACATAATGATTACATTGTCCTCAATGTATGCACTGGGTGGTACGTTGTGGATGTCCGAGCACTGGCATAGACTAGTGCGGACGCGATTTATGTTTTCATAGTAAGTAGTGGAGCATCTATATTGTAGGCCTTACGAAGCAGTCCTTTACAGATATTGTTATGGAACACTCTCGAAGAAAGGCGATAGATCCCTTTTAGATGAGGATACGGTAGGTACCATGGTTGGTACCTAGGACCAATATGGTCATTGGGCATATAGCTACATATATGTATATATTAGTTATTAGGTTTTAATCTACTATGGAGTAGATGGGCATGGTTCACGAACAGAGGCGAGAGTATTGTAACCTAATGAACCTAATATAAGAGTAAATAGAAATAAAAAGGTATATGTAGAATTAAACCTAGAAGTATATAATTTATTCATTCATCAGAACTTTTATTCTGACCTCTCCTCATAACATCCTACAGGTTAGGTAGATGGAAAAGACTTCTCAGCTTTATGACACTTGCTTAGAAAGTGTTATTATTTGGGTGAGTGTTTACTTACTATTATATTTTAGTCAATCCCGTTGTAAGTTAAATTATTGAGCTCTGATGTATTTCTCCCATTATATATACATATAATATAATATTTTATAATTTTAATAGAAATAGCAGAGAAAGAAAATGGTAGTGCTTTGTTGTTTTGATCAAAAATTATAAGAAGAGAAGTGAGGGGTTAAACATGTATTTATAGGCGCTCGAATCAATTATATCCGTTAGATTTTTAAAATCAAAAAATCCGAGCCGTTCATCCAAGGTTTAACTCTAGCCGCTACCTTCATCACCTGTCGACCGCTCCCTATAAGCAGTTGTTTGCTAGCAATCGACTACCCAAGTAAGGGGTCGATTGGTGGGGTCCAAACTATTAATATTTTTAGTTTCCTTTTTATCATTTTAAATTATTTCCGCTTTGAATATTTCAAACACTAATAGTTTCTTCATTTGAGCTCCGATTGCAAAACTCCCAATATGAAAGTTGCTCAGAAAACCCCCACGAACATAATAGTGCTAGTTTCGTGGTCAAATTCTGAAATTTTCTCAAATTCCTTTTTTGAGTCTTATTAATTGTATATTATTTACCACTAGTTTTGCGGGGTGTTACAAAGACAGCTACTACTCTTTCTAGCAAGGCACCAAAGCGTCCAAGTGGACCTAGGTTTAGAACTGCAAGGCCAAGATGAAGAAGAAATCCTTTATCCCCAACTGGCCTATTAGCGTAACAACGATGGTCTATCACCATTGAAAAGCCATGGGCAGCAGGCACAAGCCCAAGCCAAGCCAAGATCTGCCTCGAGAGGAGGTTCCATATGATTGTTTGAAATACTATCAACAAGTGGCAGTTCGGCACCGAGAAAGCTTTCTCATTTCTTAAGATGCCAAACAAGTTTGATGAAAGGACATACACACAAAGAAGTTTCGAAAGGAAATATATAATGAAGCTAATTTCTTATTATCAATGAAGAAGCGCAAAAGATTCATAGGCTATGAATAATTTTCGTTTGGAAAGATTTTGCGAGTACGAGAAAGATGAGAAGGGGTACTTATATACCCACGCCTTAAATCGTGTGCATTGTTTCGAAAGGAAAAAAGAATCACAACCATTAAGAAGAGATTGAGATAATGCCAACTTATGCATATAGGAGATGCAACACAGCTCTACAACATTTGGAAAAACGAACTGTCACAACCAATAGCACGAAGCCATATGGAAAGCACATTAAATGCTTTGTAGGGCCGTCAATTGGTAGGATTTTCATCATTTGACAAGGCTATACCCGCTCGTGGATATGGACTTGGGAGAAAAATGTTGCTCAATTTTTTCGCAAGTAATTAGTAGGTCAGTTTAAAGTAGTCTAACCTAGTCAAAACCTGCTCAACTACTTTACAACTAGCCAGCATAAGCCAACCTAAGTCCATGATGGTCTCAAGCCATCCCTTATATCCAGCAAGGCACCATTATGAGGGATGATCGGCTCGTCTTTAAGCGCCTATCACATGTAACAAAGGTTTGGGCCTGACCCATCATCATGACTATTGACTTTCCTATGTCAATCTACTTCCAGCACAATTCTAGGTCAGCATGTTAGCCCGACGTCACTCTAATCGATGGCCGGCACCTCTGTAAAGACCCGAAATTTTGAAGACTTTATATTTAAATATCGGAATTATTTAACTAATCGAATCTTGGATTTAATGTAATAAAATTGACTTAATAAGCTTATTCAATTCTTTTTAAATAATATGTGAAATTATCATTTCGTTGGATAGTCTTGGATTTTGATGAAATCAGTGTTGTTTAATCCGGAATAATGAGTTGTTATAGGCCGATGAGTTTCGTGACGATCGAATGTGATGTATGGTTGTGCGAGCTCGATTATTTAAGGGGATTAAAATATAATATATATTTTCCTATATAAGAACCTCAACACTTAAATCCTCTTCATTTTTCCTTCTCAAAATCAGCTGCCACCATTTTCTCCATTCAATTAATTAAATCTAAAGCCAAAGGCCATAAAATTCAACGATTTCGAATTTATTGAAATCATGTGAGTGTGTGCTTCAAATCTATGTAAGGTTTGTCGGGTGTGGTGACTGTTAGTGATGTTCGAGTTTTAATGGCCAAACTAAGGTTGAGGCAGGGAGGTGATGAAGGAGGATTTAGGTGAATTGGAGGACTTGGTTGGTTTCTCTTGGCGGCAAGCTTTTTCCAGCATCAGCCAAATCGAGTCCGATCATGCCTGGCAGATCACGACTTTTCATTTGTCTCATAATGGGGTTGGGGCCATGATTTAACAGGGGATATCATAGAGGAAATAGATGGCACGGTTGAGCTCGTGGTGGTGTAAGGAGTGTTTTGGCAAAGGTTAGTGGTGCTTTGGTGTGGCAAGGCAAATCATGACCTGGGGATGGTCGAATTAGGGCAACGATCAAAATTTTGAAGAGTTGATCTTGCTTCAGGTAGTTACATAAGGGAAATTGCATTTGAGCAGAGCGATGTGATGGCACTGTCCCTTCATCGAACGTTGGACCGGATAGGGAGATTGGGGAAAGGAGCGTGCACGGCTTAGCTGTGTATCATCTTGCATGTATAGGAAGTGTATTAAGAAGGGTGAAGATAGATTTGGTGGGCAAGTGAAGGCATTAGTGATTAAAGTAAATTAACGAATTAAGTTTTAATCTCAATTTCTTATTAAATCGATAACTTATGCATAGAAAGTCCAATCCAGACGTCATTTTAGCCATTGCACTCGTAGTTAGATTCTCAACGCCTTGGATTGGTTTAGGCTTGGGTGAGTGTAACGATCCGTTTTTTCACAACTTCGAAAGTAAGATATTTTATTAATTTTAAAATTAAAAAGGTTTAGAACTCAAGTAAATATGTTGTAAATAATGAATAAGGATGGAAAAATTATTTATATTATACTTAATAATGGAAAAATAAAGATTTTGATTTTTATCACGAAATAGCCAAAAGTTAAGTTTTGTTAAAAATGAATAAATGCTTGAATAAATAGTTTTAAATATTTATTTGAAAGGTAAAATTATATCAAAATCACTTAATAATGATAATATAAATATGATAAAGGTTTGGAAAATACACCTATGATCGTTTTACAAAAATATTTTAACTTTGTTACATTTGTCAAGTGCAACGTCGTATTTCAATAAATTGATATTAGCACTAATGATATCGGGTTTTAACCAAAATAGACTTGTTTTTATTTATTAAATGTAATAGGAAGTTCATTTTCTAAGTTTGTTTACATAAATGAATGGTAAAACGGAAACGTTAAATTTTGACTATAAAATATGTCAATAAAAACATTGTTTTTGACTAAAATAAGTTGTCGCTACATTGTTGCAACATGATATGTTGCCTAATACACATATATACATATGTACACATTTACAATGTATGAATACATATACATTTACCATATAAAACAAGGATTCATTTTGATTTAAATTAAGTTTAATAAAAACATGATTCGACAATTTTAAATTTAAATAAAACTTTACAAACATCATCATATCATTTATATCATATCTCCTTAATGGATGTTATGTGTTTACATGGAAACGATGCAAATTTATATCTTTAAATATTAGTAAGTAACATCTCTTATTACTAAACATATACACTTCTTATAACATCATTCCTAGCATTAAATGCACATCCTAATATGTTAATAAGTGTTATGCAAATCAAATCAAGAAAAAAGTCTTCTTTTTAAAATACAAATTTAAGAGAAAAAAGTAATCATTCTATAAATACACATCACATTAATGTGCTATCATATCCTTCCGTAAATACATGTACTTAAGGGTTTAATCAAGGATTTAAAAATGGAAATAAAATACAAAAGTAGAGAAGGCTAAAATGGTCATTAGCCAAGGAAGCTTCATGTATAAATAGAGTTCATAACCTTCACTTCCTCACAACAATTCACTTCCCACTTCTACCATTTTTTCACTTCCTTAAAGCTCTTCTCCTTTATTATCTTCCTCCACCTCCAACAACCCTCCATCCAAACCCACACCCGAACCCTACCATTACACACACCCCCCCTACATGGTCAAGTACCCTTCCACTAACCCATACCCACCCCCCTAGCCTCACACCTGAGACGTACCCTCCTCCCTAGGCCACACACCTCCCTAACATAGCATACACCCCCTCTCAAAGCTCACACACACAAAAAAAGAAGGAAAATATACAAAGGATATAGTTCGCGACATTTGCAGAGGAGCACGCTAGTTCATAGAAAAGTTGTTATGTTTTGTTATGTTATAATAATCATGTTTTTTAAATCATGTTTTGTTATGTTATAATAATCATGATTATCCCGTTTATACGTTATGTTAATTGCCACCATTGATAATATGGACGTTTGGCTGAAATGAATGTTTGAACGCGTTGGTTGGATAGTTGAGTGGTGATAATATACTTAATAAATGTTAATCACTATGCTATGGAAATGGATGTTATGTTATTGATGAATATTGAACGTGATTATGCTCATTTGTGATTAAGTAATCCCCTTTGTTATAAGTGACCAGTTTTATAAATATGGTATACATTGGAATTATTAAGCCATATTTGCATAGTGAAATTGAAATCAAAAATTGAAATTGAAATCGGTTTTGAATTGAAATTGGTTTTGAAATTGGTTTTGAAATTGAAATTGAAATTAAAGTCGAAATCGAAATTAGATTTGAAACTGGGTTTGAAATTGATTCTAATTTAAGATTAGAATTGATTTTAATTTAAGATTTATAAGCAGTCGCATAATATATTCACCAAAATAAATAATATTCATACGACCTTGGTTGAATGACAGAAATTCGTCTAGAATGAGTTTTGGCCAATTTACTTCAACTTCTCCCCAAATAGCATATAATTCTTTGCAGTTGTTTAGATAGACAAGCTCATACGAGCCAGTACGAGTGAGAATTATGTGCATTAAAGCTCTATGCATTATTCTGGCAGTAGGTCGTAATGCAACAGACTTAAGCTCGGTCATGTCATCTTCTAGGAATCGATGACTTACTTCATCTCTCTCGCCTATGACAGCATTTAATTCTTGTAACTCAACACCTCTTGCCGGAGTATGAAGAATATGATCGATTCTATCTAAAGAGAGAAACACTTGTTACCCACATACCAAACTCCAAACGCAATTGTCATGATTGCATGGGTTTTGATGGCCTAAATTCAAGTTCGCATAGAAAAGTTTAACCAATGTATGATTTATCTTGATATTGTTTTGATTATGATCTAAAAGTGATTCTAGATGGCTTCTTCTTACTAATTCTTGAATCCTATATGACGTAAAATCAAGAAAGACAACAAAAGAACCTTCAAAGAATCAAGCTTCTTTCATCTTATTCCATCGTTGAATTGCAGTTGCATCGTATAGCCATTGAGCAATTTGTGAATCAATTGGCTCGAAGGAAGAATAAGCATGCTTAGATCTCTTTGTTTGACGAGCGACCATTTGAATTTATCAAAGAATTGAATAAATTTGGAAATTTTTTGGAAATAGGGTTTTTGAATTCTGTAAAATGGAGGTAAAAGTAAAAAGTAAAAGAAGAAGTATAGGGTTTTAGAGTTAAGAAATTGGTAAAAAAGTGTAAAGGTACGTTTCAGATGTGAATTCAGTCGACTAAACGATTGTGGTCAGTCGACTAAACCACTATCTCGAGAGTTCTATTCCAGAATTAGTCGACTGGTGTAGTCAACTGAATAAACAAATATGCTCTCTGTTTTGTCATTCAGTCGACTGGTTGCATTCGATCAGTCGACTGAATAGTGTATGAGAACATATAGTATGCAGTTTCAGTCGACTGATCGAATTTTTTCAGTCGACTGAATGAGTCTTTCAACATATTCATTCATATTTGAAACACAAACAAGTAATATATTATATATATAAACAAAATGTATACAATATAAGATTAAAGAACAATTGTAAAAAATAGACAAAAAACCTTATTTGGAAGAGGAAGTTGATGGAGACTTGGAGTTTGTCGGTTCATCCTTTGTCTTCTCTACATATGGTTGTAGTGGTGACCAACGGTTTCCACATTCCCTTGAGTTTGGAGAGACAGGCGTTGGTTGAGGTGACCTATCCCGTGGATTTCGAGTTGACAATAGTGTAGGTTGATGAGCCGAAGAGGAAGATGAACCATAGAACTTCCATCCAATCTGCTCGAGAAAACTCAGACGTCTAGAATTCATTTTCTGTTCATAATATATTTCACGCTGAAGCGCTATCGATTCCCTCCGGTAATGATGAAGATCATCAATTTTTTGTTTGGTTTGAGGAGAACCAAAAAATAGGAACCATCTAGCTTTCTTTTTCTCAGGTGTATAACCCGTTCGATAATTTGATGGTCTTGCAGGTTCATGGGTAGGAGTAGGTGTAGGTAGATTTGACGATGCAGATGATAGTGTTTAAAAGTTGATAGTTGAGTAGGATGATCCATCTAATGAATTATGTGATGAAGACATTTTGATTTTGAAACAAAGTTTTTAGAAGTTTATGTAGTGGAGAAAGAAACAAATGTGTTTGAGACATAAATTCTTTTGAAGGAGAAAGGAGAGCTGAGAACTGAATTACATAGGAGGCAATGCAGTTAAAAAAATGATGGTTGAACTTGCAGATGGAAAAGTGAGGAAGAGAATGAACCAAAAAGTTTGTGGCTGAAATTTTATCTTTAAAAAATAGAAAATATAAAGAAACAGACGTATAAGGTGTAGATGTGAAATATTGAATGGCCAGGTGGTAAAGGCATAGACTTATCAAACCCCAAGGTGCAGAGTTCGAGTACCAAATTTTTATTTTATTTTATTTTAAATTAATTAGTAATTTTTATAATTCTTTTGAGGAAATTATACCTAGTTCTTTTCTTAATCTTATAAAACAATTTTCATTGAGAGGTTTAGTGGAAATGTCAGCTAATTGATTTTCAAAATTTACAAATTCTAAATTTATTATATCCTTTTCAATATTATCACGAAGAAAATAATGACGAATGTCAATATGTTTAGTTCGTGAGTAATTGACAAGATTTTTAGATAAATTTATTGCACTAGCGTTATTACGATATATTATAGACTTATTTAATTTTATATCAAAATCTTGTAATGTTTGTTGCATGTAGATTACTTGAGCACATGTTAAAGCTGCAGATATATACTCTGCTTCACAAGACGATATTGAAACGCAATTTTGTTTCTTACTAAACTAAGATACTAAGGATCGTCCAATGAAATGACAAGTTCCACTTGTACTTTTCTATCTGTCCGACTTCCTCCAAAATCAGCATCACTATATGATACTAATTCAAAAGGATATTCTTTTGGATAAAATAACCCTAAATCTTTGGTTTTATCAAGATAATGAATTATACGTTTAACTTCTCGCATATGTGATTCTTTAGGATTTGCTTGAAATCGAGCATATAAATAAACACTCGTCATAATGTCAGGTCGACTAGAAGTTAAGTAAAGTAGTGATCCAATCATACTACGATATAGTTTTTGGTCAACATTCTTGCCATTTTCATCTTTTTCAAGATGTATAGTTGTACTCATAGGAGTTGGTTTGGCAGACGTGTTTTCCATACTGAATCGTTTAATTAGATTATTACAATACTTTTCTTGATTAAGAAAAATGCCATTTTGCATTTGCTTGATTTGTAATCCGAGAAAATATGATAGTTCTCTCATATGTGACATTTCAAATTCATTTTTCATGATAGTCGAAAATTCCTGACATAATTTTTCATTTGTTGAACCAAAAATAATACCATCAACATATATTCGAATAATTAAAATATCTTGTTTAGTTTTCTTAATAAATAATGTTTGATCAAATTTTCCAATCTCAAAACCAGATTCCAATAAATAGCTTTCAAGTCGATCATACCAAGCACGAGGTGCTTGTTTCAAACCATATAAAGCTTTCTTAAGTTTATAAACGTGATCTGGAAATTTCTCATGAGTAAACAGAGGAGGTTGTTCAACATAAACATTTTCTTTTATAAAACCATTTAAAAAAGCACTTTCAACATCCATTTGATATAATTTAAAGTTATGAAAACATGCAAAAGCCAGTAGAATACGTATAGTGTCTAGTCTTGCAACTGGAGCAAACGTTTCTTCATAGTCTATTCCCTCTTTCTTGATTATAACCTTGTGCTACTTATCTACCTTTATTTCTAGTAATGTTACCTTGTTCATCAGCTTTTTTTTTTGAAAACCCATTTTGTACTGATGACTGATTGATCACTTGGTCTAGGAACAAATTCCCAAACTTCGTTTCTTTCAACTTGATTTAGCTCTTCTTGCATAGCTATAATCCAATAATCATCAGTTGAGGCTTCCTTAATATTTTTAAGTTCTATATTAGAGAGAAAAGCTATATGGCCCATTTGATTTAATTGATGTCTTTTTCTTACATTTGAATTTACTTCTCCAATTATATTTTGAACAGGGTGATCTCTAAGAATTCTTGGAGAAGATCTTACTATGTTATCATTATTATAGTATTTACATTTTCTAAAGAAACATCAGAATTATTATTTTGAAGAATAATACCATCATCTTCTGAATTATTTGTCAGAATTATATTTGTATTATTTTCCAAATTTGTAAATTTAGAAAAAGTTTTTACATTTTCATCGAATGAAACATGAAGTGTTTCTTCGATTATTTTTGTTCTTGTATTAAAAAATCGATAAGCCTTGCTTCTTTCCGAATATCCTATGAATATACCTTCATCAGATTTTGAATCAAATTTTCCAAGCTGATCTTTAGTGTTAAGTATGAAACATTTTGAACCAAAAACTTTAAAATATGAAATATTTGGTTTTCTACTATTTAAAAGTTCATAAGGAGTATGTTTTGTTAATGGTCGAATAGAAACACGATTCAAAACATATCAAGCAGTTGCAACAGCTTCTGCCCAGAAATGCTTAGGTAAAGTGCTTCCATTTAATAAAGTTCGTGCACATTCTTTTAATGTTCTGTTTTTTCTTTCTACAACTCCATTTTGTTGTGGTGTTCTAGAAAAGGAGAAATTATGATTAATTCCTTTCTTGTTACAAAAATGTTTGAAAGCTTCATTTTCAAATTCATCTCCATGATCACTTCTAATGTTTTTAACTTTAAAATTCTTTATATTTCGTATTCTTTTAAAAAAATTGAAATTTTAAAAAGTATCACTTTTATATTTCATAAAAATGGTCCATGTATATCATGAAAAATCATCTATAATAACAAACACATATCTATTGTGATTAATAGATTGAACTTGAGCAGGTCCGAAAATGTCCATATGTAATAATTCAAGTGGTTGTGTTGTAGATATGATTTTCTTAGATTTAAAAGAAGATTTTGTTAATTTTCCTAACTGACATGCATCACAGATATTATCAATTTTGAATCTCATATCAAGTATTCCTTTAACAAGTTTATTTTTAGCTAATTTATTAATAGTACTGATGTTTATGTGACAAAATCTTTTGTGCCATAGCCAAGAATCATTTTCTGTAGCTACTAAACAAATATTTGTGTTGTAATTTATATTCATATTTAAAATATAGATATTTTATCTCTTAAACCATCAAAAATTAAATTTTGATTTTTATCATAAATATTACATTTATTTTCTAAAAAAGATATATTAAAACCTTTATCACATAACTGACTTATACTCAATAAATTATGTTTTAAGTTTTTAACTAATAGAACATCAGTAATGAGAGTTGAGTTAGAGATACCATTATTGCTCACATCGCCTTTGCCGATGACATAACCTTTCGGATTATCTCCAAAATTGACCGATCCTCCATTTGAGTAGACTGTGTTTGTTAACATGTCTTTATCACCAGTCATGTGTTTGAGCAACCACTGTCTAGAAACCATTTTCTTCTCTTTTTAAGTGGTACCTGCAAAAAATAAAGAATAAGATGGTACCCACTTTACTTTTTAGGGTCCTAAGAGTTAGGTCTTAGGAAACCAAACCCAAGAAGGTTCAGAATTCCCTTTAAAAATATAATTCTTATTTTTATGAACAGTTTCCATTAATGTTTTGATATGTTTATTCCCGATCAAGTTATTATTTGTTTTAGCAATCCATATTTTAGTAGTTTTAACATTTTTAGAAACTGTTTTCTTTAAATCTAGCTTAATTTTGTTTTTAAGCTTATTTTTAAACTTTTCAATTTTCTTATATCCTAAACCCATTTTATTTGAAGTTGACTGAGAATTTTCTATTATTTTAGAAATATTTTCTCGTCCATTATTAAAATTGAAAATATTTTTATTAATATATTCTAGCTTGGTTTTAAGACTAGAATTTTCTAATTCTAAAACTTTAGTGCTAGATTTTACATCATTTATTCAACTGATAAAATATCATTTTTATTCTTCTGAATTTCTGATTCGTGAGTTATCATAGAAAGTTGAGACGTTAAATTAGAATTAGATTCTTGAGATTTTTCAAGTTCTTCTTCGATAATTTTCTTTTCATCTCTAAGCATACTAATTTCTAATTCAGATCTATTTAGTTTTCCTTGTAACTCCTTATTATGTTTCTTAGTCTGTTTTACAAAATCTACTAGTTCAGAATTAAGTTCAGCTAAATCTTCAAAACTTAGTTCACTTACATCATCATTTGTAGCCATGAAGCATACATTTGCTTACTCTGTGTCACTATCACTGTCACTTTCTGATGATAAAGAATCTGAATCATTCCATGTTATAGAAAATGCTTTCTTCTTGAAATTGTTCTTTTTGAATTTGATTTTCTGTTTTAATGGACAATCTTTCTTCATATGACCCTTCTTATGATATTCATAACATTCCATGACAGATGATGATGGTTTATTGCTATTACTGTTGCTAGAATTATTTTTGTAACTCTTGCCCTTGTTATTCTTTTTGAATTTCAATTTTTTTTGTAATTCTTAGCAATAAATGCCATATCCTCTTCATGTGAGTCAGAGTCATCTTGTTCTGCTTGAAATGCTAGATTCTTCTTATCTTGTGCTTGAACTTTCTTTGCCGGCAAATTTACTTCATATGACATTAGATTTCCTATTAACTCTTCTGGTTTCATAGTTGAAAGATCGTTTGCTTCTTCAATAGCTAGGATCTTTCTTTCCCATTCATCCGTTAAAGAGTTTAGGATTTTTGATACTACATCAAAATTAGAGAATTTTTCTCCTAGTGCTAACAGTGAATGATATATATCTTGAAAACTAGAATACATGTCATTTATATTTTCATTTGATTTCATTTTGAAATTTTGAAACTGATTTTTCAACATTGAAATTTTGTTTTGTTTGACTTTGTTAGTTCCTTCATGAGTTACTTTTAGAGTTCTCCATATCTCATAAGCATTTGTGCACATACTAACTCTATTATACTCATTTCTATCTAATGCACAAAATAGCATATTCATTGCTTTTGCATTTGTAGTAGCATCAGTTTTCTGTGCAGCAGTCCAAGTTGAAAAATCTTCTGTTGGAGTAGTATATTCATTTTGAGTAATGTTCCAAGTTTCAAAACCATTAGATTGCATATATATTCTCATTCTAGTTGACCAGTACTTATAATTCATGCCATTGAATAGTGGAGGTCGTGCAGTAGATTGATCTTCAATAAAACTAGTGTTAGTGACAGTGCTTGTGATATTGTTTTTTTCCATATTAACTAATAAAAAATTATCAAATAACTGTGCTATGGTTATAGGATGACCTTGCTCTGATACCAAATGAAAGTGGCACTGTGTGGCTTGCTATCACTTAAGATCGTGTAATATGGAATATTATTAAATCTAAATGCGGAAATAGATGATAATAGCAAAGTAAATAAAATGAGCACACCAGAAATTTTTATACTGATTCGAACTTCCCGTTCTACGTCCAATCCCAGACTTCCCTTTGAAATTTCTCACAATAAACCTCTCTTAACCTGGAGGAATAGGTATACAACACCTGAACAACCGAACAGGATTTTTCCGCCTCTAACAACCGAAAGAGGACATTACCCGCCTGAACAACCGAACAAGACTTTAACAGTTTCAATAGAATTGCTTTGACACTATGTTTTATTAATAATAATAATTTGTCTTTGATAGTACAACCTTCCTATTTTCTTTCCTCAAGTATATATGTGTGTATAAAGATTTAGAAAGGAAGATATTGCTTTGAATCAAAGAATAAGTTAATTGATTCAGAGATTCAAGCAATATATGAAAGTTGGGATTGCTTTTTAGAATACAGAGATAGTAGAAAGTAAGATCAGAAAGTAATCAATTTTTTTTTTATTTATGAAGTGGATTTTGTGTGTTTATATAATAGTTAAAGAGGTGCAACCGTTCATGAAGAGTTCTGATCAACTAAAGTAGCCATACCTCTTCATATTAGAACATGATTCTTGGCAAAAGAAAGTGTCCATTCAGAAAAAATAGTTATTGGAAGAAGTCAGTCGACGGACCCAAAATGATCGATCAACTGAATATTCAAAGTTGTTTAAAAGCAGAGCGTTTCTGTGCACCTGTACAGGTTCAGTCAACTGGCCATATACGGTCAGTCGACTGACCTGACAGTCAAAGCACAATTTTCACATATTTTGAAAAGTTTAAAGTTTTAAAACAACTTAACTACTTGAGGATAGATTTTAACATTTCTAAGACTAAAAAACTTCAATAAATCAACATACTATACCAAGTTTTGTAGCCTTGTCTCCTTTTGTAGTTTGAACAGCATAATTCCTTTTCTTTTGTCGCTTATCCATATAGTATAATTCATTGCTTTTTCATGAATCAAAAATATGTGATTCAACATATACAACTTTTCTTTTTAAACCCAAACTATCTTATACTTATTTTTCAACTATTTTGAAAACTGATTTCCATTTTACAACAATTTGTCATCTGTTTTACAAACTAATTACTATTTTATAACTATTTTGCAACTATTTAACTATTTTATAATTACTTAAATATTCTTTAGCTATTTTACAACTAATAACTATTTTACAGCTGCTTATCCATTTTATACTTTTCAAGCCATTTTCTAAATTGAAGTTGGTCAGAGTGCAAACAGTTTATAATTGAAGTGATAACCCAAATGGAAATTGAGGGAATTGTGAATAGGTGAATAGAATCAAAATGAAGATAAATACGTAGGATGTACATATATTATTCTATTCACATAACAATTTGATGCAGATTCGAGCATAGAATTTCGAGATAGTATATCGATCCGAGTTGGGATTTTTCGCTCGATTTCGACGGCGACCCTGGATATGGATTTTCGATTAGTTTTGGAAATTCTCTATCATATTTATGGCTATGCAAGGAGAATTATGGTTTCTGATCAAGAAAATCAGATCTGAGTGCGCACTAGGAAGTCGGGTGGACAATACTAGTTTGGAAGTGAAATTGTGTGATCGAGTGAGCGATCAGATTTGAAGTTGCGTATGGATGATATATGTATATCGTACGTGCTAGAATGAAATTGATATTGGAAATTTTGAAAGGAAAAGAAAAAAAGATTTTGAAATGGAAAGTATATTTTGAAAAATATATTATGAATAAAAGTGGAAGGTTGGATATCACTATAATTGAAATTCATTTTATAAGAAGGTAGGAATGTGGCAAGTAAATTTATAAAAGAAATCAAACTTGAATATTTTATTTGGCATAATAAAAGTTATATATATATATATGTGTGTGTGTGTGTGTGTTAACTACCCTTATGAATTTTTAGCTAGAAGATGTGGTCTTTGAAATTATTTGAAGTATAAAAGGAATTTATATAAGTATGAAGTGACCCAAAGATTTTCAAGATTTTATATATCAATTTATACACATGAATTTATGAGAATGATTTTGGGAAAAGGGTTTTGGAACCTATGGATTTTGGAAGGCTTTTGATTTTTGAAAAAAAAATCAATTTTGGGAATTTGGAAATCCAAGTTCGGAACTATCGATTTGAGATATCGATTTTATGTAAATGACATTTTTATGTGAATCATAAAGAGTATGATTTGAAAGATACTATATGTGTATAGCATAAAATGTTTTGAGATTGGTTTTGGGAAAAAAAAGTGCTCCCATGAAATGAACTTCTTAGGTGGTTCTGCCTAGAGCCCTAAGGGGAGTTCTAAATTGGATCTTGGGAGGAAGTCCGACAAAATGAAGTTCCTGAGGATTTTGTGTGGGTAGCAAAAGTCGAGGGCGCTGATGCCTATAAAGATATTTGAGTTATGCTGTGACGACAGTTAAACTCGATGTCACTACGATCTACTGCGGACCATAGCGCAAGTCGTGTGGCAGTGAGTGCCAACGGTCTATGTTTGATTTCATTGGGAGGGCGACGTAACATTGGTAGACTATGATCTATGACGACATAGCGAAAGTCATATGGCAATGAGTGCCTACGGGCTACATTGGGACTCGACTAATGTAGTCTACCATCTGTGTGGGGAAGTTTCATTTGGCAGTGAAATTCAAGGGTGCTGATGCCTACAGTTAAATGGGTTTTTGCCATGATGGTGGCGTAAAACCTGGGGTTAGCTACGATATGTGGCGGGTTCCATGGTATAATCGAGAGGGGCAGGGTGCCAACTGTTTTCTATGGTTTTGTCGGAATGGCAACGTAACTATCGGGCTAATTGTGACCAGGGTGATGATTTCCAGAGCATTCTCACAAAAAATGTTTTCTATATTTTCAAAAATGTTTTCCAAGTATTTTCACCAGGTGTTGAAAACGGGTCTGCTAAGTACTTATAGACTTTCAGTCCTACGCCTAATCAACGTATGACCGAATTTCCGTGAGAACAAGGATGGACTTGTTGAGATATCGAGTTATAAAAAGTATTTTTATAAAAGTTATTTTGGCAATAGTATGTAGATTTTAAAGTATTATAAAAATTTTAATTAAAAAGAGTTAAAAATTTTTGAAGGATAACTTAACTGATAAATAACAGTATAATTAAAAATTCTGGCTTCAATCTTTTTTGAGGACAAAAAGTTCTAAAGGGGGGAGGAATGTGATAACTCGGATTTTTGGACATCTGTTAATTGGATAATCAACTAATTTTCACTATTGAAACACTGATTTATAAGTTGAACAAATAATTCTGATAATAAAAAATATATATCTGGATAAATATAAATTTGATAATCTCCTGATATAATTATTTAAATTGGCAGAATTTATCTTTTCAAAAACAAAAACAATTATGTTTATTTATGTATATATATAAAGAGATTTGTAAATAGAATTTGGATTTGAAATTCAAAAATAAATATTAAAAATTAATTGGATTTAAAAACTCTATAGATAAATATTTATTAATATTAGATATAATAGTTTTAGTTGAAAAAGTTTTAATAAAAAGTTTAAATACTTTCTTTTAAATTTATACATGATATGAATATAGTTAATATAAATAGAAAATGAATTAATTGAAAATATAATAAAAAATTATATAAAACATATTAAATAAATTTAATAACATGAGATAAGACACGTGTAACATTAATAACACATGTATTTAACAAGTGTAAACCATATAATAAGGAATTAAACAAGTGTAGCCTAATTGTGACATGAAAATACAAGTGTCCATTTTTAGTTTCTTTATTTTTTTAAAACAAAAATAAGAACAAGTCTATATATATCTCCATACTTCTCCTCTTCTCATTTTATTAGTTAATTCAAAACTAAAACCTAACAACTAAAACTCAAACCAGAAATAAAAGAAATTTTATACAAACTAAATCACACAACTACTTCAACCAGAAGCTTAAATCAAAATCAAAACTGATGAAATCAAAAGCAAACAATAAGCTCAAAACCTGAAGCAGTAGATTCAAGTTCAGTTGCAAATCAAAAGCATGCAAGTTCAATTCAGTTTTATCAAGTCTCAGTTTTCAAATTCAAGTAGTAGTTCAAAGATCAAAAGCGCTTCCAGGTTTCTCAAAAGCCCTGGATTCTCTGTTTCCTTAAACATGTGAGTAAATTACCCTTTAACATCTCAAATCTATCTGTATCTTGATCTGTATGTAATGATCATTGAAGTTTGGATGTAGAAATTTGCTTAGATGTATATGTATACATGAAAATGATGTATGCATGTCTAGAAACAAGAACATCTGCTCTATTCTAGGTTTACGGTGTTTAAACCAAATTCAAAAACCAAAATCTCTTACAGTGTTTTGATTAACATGATTTAAGTTTGAAAATATATTTTTAAGTAAAATTAGTTAAAGCATTTTCTAGAAATTAGAAAATACAGTAAAACTAAATACATGTCGGAAATTCAAGCATCATGGTTTCTTGTTTCAATTATATCATCTTGCTCGTTTTCAAAAACAATGATTTTTAAAAGTGGAATCATGATTTTTAAGTTTGTATTCATGGTGAAATTGCAAGATGAACGAGAATTGGTTTTTTATAATCCTCGGGTTCGTAGCTGGAGGTAGCGGGGAGGTTGATGAACACGGCAAAAATGGTCTGAGGTTTTCTTGACCACCGTGGTGGCCGAACGAGGACGATTTAGGGCTTAATCCCTAGTTTTGATCAATGATAGATTTTGGGCTGTTGTATCATCGTCGAGGCACCGAAGTCGATCGGTGCATGGGGAAACAATGCGTGGGTTGTAGACGAAGCTCTGGACGCGATTGCATTATTTCTAATGGCCGAAGGTGGCAGTTCAAGGCGATCTTGGGGGATCCAGTTTTGTTTCAGTGGTACCATGGCTGCTTAATTTTTATTTCCAGTTAGTTTAGAGTTCAAGGTAGTTGTGATGCTCGAGCAAGTCAACGATGGTCTATGGGTGGCAGAGGTGATGGTCGGAGATGCTTCGACCACGTGTGCACGTGCACAAAGTATCAAGTCTGGGCTTTGTTTGCTGATGAATTTGAAGATTGTGGTCTCGGGGAAAAGCTTGGGAAAAAGATATGTTGGCTTGGGTTTTTGATCGTGTCATTTGCGAGTGTTTTCTGGGAACATGTTTTAAGTTTTAAAATAAAACAGAAGGAAAAAAAGGAAGAGGAAGTTTTTCTCGGGGATAGTCTCGGGGGAAAGACGAGATGACTCGGGTGTTGTCTTGAGTACGTGATGTTGCAGTTTTCAAACTTTAAAACAAAAATCAACTTTAAAAATTTCTTAATCAATTCTTTTAAATAATTGGTTTATTTTAGTATGGATTAGTTGAAGGTTTCAAAGTAGATAATTTTAAAATTTATTAAATTATTTATTTATGTGACCATTATTGTAATTACTTCTTTAAGTTATTTAAATAAATATAAAAATGTCATTAGGAAGATTAATTACAAAAGGTAAAATGTTTTTAATTAACTCAAAGGTCTTAAGCTAATTCATGTGTTAATGAAAATTATTTTCAAAGGTTTAAATGTAAAAGTAATTAATTTGCCTAATTAAAAGTATTCAAAGTAAATGTTAAAAAAAAGTAAATTGTTAACAAGTTTTTTAAAAACAAAGAAAAAAATTGGAAGCAAAATTTAGTTAACAAAGTTATTAAGCAAGTTGTTCAACAAAGTTTTCAAGCAAGTTCGAAGATTAAAATTCTTGAAGTTAAATGTTTTCTTAAATTATTTTGGTATTGAATAATTAAATATTAAGTTAATTATTTAATTAAATCTCTAAGTATTTTTCAAAATTAAAGGATGTGATTAAGTAATTAATTAAGATACATGAATCATCTTAAAATTTATTAAGGTTATAAGTAAAATTGAAGGATAATTATATAATGTAATATTAAAGGATAATTAATTAATGTAAGTAATTAAAGGATCATTAATTAATTTAAGTAACTAAAGGTTAATCATTTATGTGAATGATTAAATGATTAAAGAATAATTAATTAATTTCAATAATTAATTAAATGGCTTAATTGGTGTTAATTAAGCGATATTTAAAGGTAATTAATTTATCTTGTAATTTGGATGATAAATAAATCTTGCTTGTGGATGATTAAATTGTATTGAATGTTTGGATTAATATCCCTGGTCTGATAATTTGTGATGTTATGTGATATGATTTGTTTAGTTGAACTGGAGTAATGCGGATTATTTATTGGTAATGTATTGTTGTGTAAATGTGACATCATGTATTTAAATTTAAATTGTCTTCACTTAAACAACTTGGGTTAAGATGACATTGGATTCGAAAAGACCAGGGTCCGGTATCAGCAAATACCCGAATCCACTTCGATTAGCAAATCTACAATAATTCTTTATAGATATTTTTTAAAATCAAATGGGCTGGAATGGAATAATTTAAGTAACATGACCATTTAAACTAAGTAACACTTTTAAATATTGTTGATAATAAGTGATTGACTATAACCAGTTAAGAACTCGTAGTAAGGTACGAGTACCCTGGTATTCAAGTTATATAACTTAGAATTTCAGATTATATGGGTTTATTCACGCTGGTTTCCAGCCTGACCCGGGTGTTACTTTATTGTAATGCTCGGGTCAGACCGAGTATTACAGATTTTCAGGTTAGGATGTTGTGGAGCTTAGGAGGCGAGCTGGATGGCAGGAACGTATGGAGTATATTCCGCTATGTATTGGAGTTGTATTATTTGTTTTCTAAGACAAGTTGTTACAGTTGTCCAGTTTATATATGAATGGTTGTACTCTGATGTATTGTATGTAATTTGACTGATAAAGCTTTTCTTTGTATAAATGCGATTATTTGATATTATATTTTGATCTGCTGCAAATGTGAGATTCTGTGTTTTGTTTTTTGTTCTTCTTCTACATCTTTTCTTCTTTCCCCCAACAAATCTGAGATTTCCGGCGTTCGATTGCTCGGCACTTCTATAGTGAACGTATTAGTGTCGAATCCTCGAGGTCGAAAGTTTCGAGTCATTACAAATTTCAAATTCTTTTAATAATTAAAATATAACTCCTTTGATAAAAATAACCCTATTAAATGCTTCCCAACAGCGGGTTGTTACAGTAGTCCTAAAACGAAATTTTGATTTACTAGCAGTAGAAAACAATAATTAGAAGCTTGAGAAATGAGATAAGTAGCAATAAAAAAATAAAATGACAATCCTATCCATACTACCTTTGCCTATTTATGAAATCACTAGATTCGGTAATGGAGATAAGCGTTGCAAGCATTTGTAACGGAAAGATTTGTTAGAAATTTGTATCGGTAATATCCGCTACAAACTGAAATGAAAAAAGTGTTATGAAATGGTTTATTTATTGCAGTGTGTATTACAATTTCAACTTATTATCAACCGCTACCATGTATAGAACTATTTGACATTATCAGTATTTAAGGTTAAAATTTTGTAGTATTTCAAGCAATTATTGACAAAAATTATTGATTGCAAATATTTGTTTGGCGGATATTTACCATTTTTAACTACTCATTTATTGTATACTTATGGCAACTATTTTCATTTATCATCAACCAAATTTACCTATATCTAATATTTGTCATTATCAATCTTTACAGCAAAATTTCACTTATATATCAAACATTTACTAACCAAAATCATGTATGTCAAATGATTGTCCAATTATATGTGTAAGCTGAAGTAATATTATTTCAGCCAAAATTATACCTATCAAATATTTTCCATTGTTAATATATATAGTAAAATTTCAGTTTACCTTTTCTTCTTTGATTTCAGGATTTTCTTTTCGTATTATTGCGTGTTCTTCATGGTAGGAATCGTTGGTTGCCGTCTTTGAATATTGAACATCAGGAAATTATTGTCAAGGACAAAATCATAACATTTTAGCCTCAAGGACAGGCCTTCAGTATTTTTGCATGAAGGACAACTTTATTTAGGTATCGATTTTTAGTTATTGATAGCAGTTTGTAGGTATTGGTTTGTAGTTATCGGTAGCAATATTTAGGTATCAGTATTTTGTTCGGTAGCAGTTTTGGAAGAATGTTTGTCCTTATGAATAATTTTGAAGTAATGTTTATCCTTATGATTAACTTTTAGGAGAATGTTTGCTCTTGTGGTTAAAAATTGAGATCATGTCCTTAAGGTTAAAAATATACAAATATTTGTGCTTTAAATTAATTCCTTCTATTCAATGTTGCCTTCACCAAATTTGCAAATAACTTCCATATCTTTAATCTTTGGAAATTAAGTTTTTATTTGAGTGAATTAGGGAAAATGACAAATTCTAAAAAAAATTAGACTGAAGGACACCAAGTTTCATTTTTAGACCGAAGGACAAATGCTAGTTATGATGAACATTATATTCAACTTTTACACTATACAAAATGCTAGTTATATCTAGCATTATATTCGGTTTTATACTATACAAAATGTTAGTTATAACTAGCATTGTCCTTCTTCCTAGAAAATAAACTTTTTGCCCTTCGGCCTAATTTTTCTTCTTCTTCTTCTAAGTTCGTCCTTGTGCCTATTTTCCTGTTTTTATTTTAATTTGTTTTTCGATTGTGAATTGTTTTTTCGATTGACAATTTCTTGGACTTGTAGTATGTAAATTAAATTTATGAATTAAGGTTTTTTTTCGACTAGCGGTTTCTTTGATGGCAAGTTGTAAGAGATTTTGAGTTTTTTTCCTCTTTGTAAAATCGCATAATGATGGCTTGTGAATATGAAAATCATTTGTGAAGAATGCAAGTTGTTATTCTGGTAATATTTTTTAAATAATTTATAATTAAAGATCTATTTTATAAATTTTCACTGAAAAGGACTTGCGCTACCATCGTCGTCGATTATAAGGATGTGGGTAAAAAAATTTCTAATAATAATTTACACCATGCATCTCAATAACTTAGGGCGAAAGCGCTAGTTTTTCCTGCATATAGCGACCCAAATACGAAACCCATTATCAAAATTCAATGTCAAAACTTTTGAACTATCAGTCAAAACCCTTGGGCATACATCTGTCGTATTCTTTTATTTGGCAACTTCATCTTCTGCCTCGTTAAACCCAACAAAATCACTGTACTACTTTTTGATAAAATTGGGGTAGTTTTTCAAAAATGGAAGGAAACATGTAGCTCAGAAACAGCGGATAAAGAAACTCGAATTCTATGGGAGGTAAAATCTAACGTAATGTTGAATTCCCTTTTTCGTATGTATTTAATGGATATAATTTTTTTCATGTAGTTGAGTGATTATTGTTGCATACGTGTCATCAAATTTTTTATTTTATCATCTTAGTTTTGAAAGTTATATGATGGATTTATCAAACTGACTGGAGGAGCATTTCTCTACGACTTACGTAGAATAATTATTTGACCGGAACTTTTTTGTTCTTCCTAATGGTTTAAAATTTCTTTTTTTTCAATTGTTAATCTTCTTTCCATTGAGATTATGTGTAAATATGGTGAAAAATATACGGTCGAAGTTCGATTTAAAGGTTACTTTTGTTTTCTACCCCAAACGCTGAATATAGAAAAATGGGGGATTGTTACTGCACTTCACTTTTGATATGAGAAGTCAATTTTCTTTAAACAAAATTTTAATACCATGGGTACTAACAAATGTCTAAATCTAAAATATTTTAGCCTCTGAGACAACCTCTTAAAAATTTAGTTATAAGGACACGACGGATAAAAATGATACTATACAATATCATTATATGAAATTATTATGCAAAAAGAAAACTATCAGGTACAAAATGGAACTAAGTCGTATCGTTTGAAAAAAAAATGCTATTATAAGGTAGGATCAACCATTTTATGATAAAATTGAACATAAATTTATATCCTTCTTTTAATTCAGTAAATACGAAACTGGTACTACACAATAGCACTGTCATTCTCATCGAATTTTTATCCTTCTGCTATATTTAATTGAAAATTTTGTCATTCTCACTAAAAAATTGATGAATTTTATCCTTCGTACTATTTTTCCAAATAAAAATAGACCTCTCATAGAATTATAATTTAAACTGTCCAATTTGCCCCTTTTTACTTTAATTTCTTTAATCTTCATTAATCTCCTTCAATCTTAAATCCAAATCAATAGTCAATGGAGAAGTCAAACTCATCTGCAGATGAGATTTCAAAACGAGAAAGAAACAAGGTTAATTCAAAATTTCCATAACATGGATTTTGTTCAATAAAACAATCAGATAATTATTTTTGAAATTTTTAGGGTTTCGTAGGTAGGGTTTAACATGTTTGTCGATCAGAAAAATCAATGTATAGCCAATGTTTGAAATAAAGTTCGGGAGGGGACGACCGAAATAAATAATTTAATACGACGGTCCTCTGTCATTTAACTTTTTTTATTTCGGCAGTCGATTTTTTGGTTTTAGTCCGGTATGTACCCATTGAATTTCATACTTTTTTAAATTAAAATTGAATCTGTATTTAGTTTTTCCTTATATTTTTTTGTTCTCATCATTTGTTTATTTATTTTTATAAAAGTAGGGAGGAGGAAAGAGTTAATTTGGTTGTTTACTTGTTACCATAGAGTTTTTTAACCAAGGACAAAGGAGGAAAAGATGCTAAATTTAATTAAAGGCTTTGTACCTCTCATATCAATTTTATTAAATGTGGAGTACTCATATAATTTTGATACCCTCATATCCGAAAATGGTGTGGCGATAACAATACTCAAAATTTATTTGTTTCAATTTTGTCTTTTTTAGTTAACACCTTAATAAAAAAAAATTCTTCTCAACTCATATACAAATCGAACTAAATGTTGAGTTTCGGCATTCCCACGTTCCATACGCGTACACTTCAGCGTGTGTGGATTAGCTAACGGTCGAAGTCTCCCATGCCAATATCCCTTCATCCAATTCCATCGGACATATAATCTGATCTTGACAATACATTGTAACAAGAGAAATCACCAATTTTACGTACCATCAATCTCATATATATACACCACGATTATTCCAAATATCCTGCGATGTGGGACTTTTAAACCGTCCAATCCACCACCAACTCCATTTACAATATGAGCCACACCTAACACTAAACAAACTGGATAACGTAAAAAAAATATCTTGAAGATCCATAACACCAACAAAAAAGTCATACATAAAAAATATTTATCATGTAATATAATTATATATTTTCGTTATCACTAGTGCTAATTAGAGGAATTTAACAATTTGATCTGGCACATTTTTGTGACAGAGCCATAAATAGCCACAAGAATATGTTTTATGCGCACAATTGAGGTTCCAACTTTCATTAAACTTTGTCTCTAATCTTACTAAAGAATCTTTCAGATATTCCTTTATTTTCTTGGCGGTCTACTTCCCTGAAATATAATTCAGAAATGTCCTTTTCCATTCATGGTTCTTGGAGAAAGCAGCCATGTCTTCAGTGTTCGAGTTGTCCTCATCTTATCATTTTTTTCTTGTTTCTCTTTGTTGCCGCAACCATGGATTAATATATAATGTAATACTTCTTATTATATGTTACTAAATGGAAAGATGAAGGTGTTTGATATTAAACACAAAAATGATTAGGATAGTGACACATAAACACGTAAATAAACATTATACTTTATTAGTATAATCCATATTTTGATAGATCAAATTATATAGTTGTATCAAACCACCCTCGGAGATAGATGATGTCTGTTTTTAACCGTGCTATTTCAGTGGATGCACATACATACATGATTAAATACTTACAATTGATTTATTGCATATGGAAGTAGTTTGGAGTACCTCTGTAGAATATGTTGAACAAAACATTAGAAACTTATATAATTAACTATATATTCCTTATATGACATGAGGCAATCTAATATATGCATTTTCTGTGGTCAAATTGAAGCAATATCAGTTAATTTTAATAGAGCGAAAGCCAAACAGTTACCAAACATATAGGCTTAACTTGAATAGATCGAATGGGTTTTGTATGCTTAAACTCTATCAGAGGCGTAGCTGACCTCAATTTTTTTAGCATCTATACTAGTTCATGTAATATGAAACTTCAATTGCCGGTATAATGATTTACGTGTACTTCACAATTTATTATGGATATTCTTAATGAAGGTTATAAATTAGTTTTTCCCCCTTCTTCCTTATATATCTTTTTTAAGAACTTAGATTTGGATACAATTTAGATAACATCTAACCTCAGTTCGATAGCATAATTTATAACTATCTCAAACAATTTGGAGAACATCTAATCTCAGTTATGTTTAGAATCTTTTGATATAAAAAAGTTTAATAGGACGATAAACATTACCTTGATCTTTCATCAAAAAATTTCTCCTCATTTAACTAACTATATCCTATATTTAAATGCATATAGTATGATGTATAACACAATTTTATGTGATAATGATAATTTTATTCAATAATTTTGTTTTATTAAAATCGAAACTCATTGCTCTTTAAGTGATAACAGGCAAAGAGGTGGAAATTTGCAGGCGTAGTCAGCAGCCGAGGATTCAAAATTTGTTCCTTTGACTTCAGAAGAACCTATGTTTGGTTCAGTCCTCCTGTAAGTTTTTACCTTTTATTCATCACGATCATCTATGTGTATATTTAAGGACCAAAATTTAAAAATAAAAACAAAAATCAAAATAAAAATAAAAGTATGGTTTATTGGGAGTCTGGGACCAAAGATTATGACATGCATACAGACTAATGGATCTAAGCATGCAATCCGAAGTCCGTATGAGTGAGCGTTCAAGCAAAAAATGAATGACCTAGTCTCTACTTGCATCCACGATTCACATACTTTCAAACTAAGTCCATGAAATTTGTTTACGTATATAATTTACATTTTGTGTTGGCAGTTTTATGTCAATCCATTTCATTCTTCGTGTGGCTTTATTAACTGGTTAAAGATTATGGCATGCGTACGGACTAATGGATCAAAGCATGTAGTCCGAAGTCCGTGTGAGTGATTGTTCAAGCAAAAAATGAACGACCTAGTCCCTACTTGCACTCATGATTCACATACTTTCAAACTAAGTCGGTCCTGAAATTAGTTTTCATTAATAATACACATTATGCGTTAGCAGTTGCATTTCAATCCATTTCCTTCTTAGTGTGGCTTTATTGACTAGTTTATTCATATATTAGGCTTTATTAGTAATGTGATTTGTAGCAGATGAGACATATAATGTACTTAATGTTTCTTAATGCAAAGCAATATCTTACAAGTTGGATGTATGTCTGCAAGCTTCTTTGGTTTTGCGGGTAACTTTTTATATTTGTGTCAAAAGGCGTGGTTTAATTATTTCAACTTGGACATTTTTGCACGAGGTATAAAGTATACATTAAATTATTGTCAAGGACAAAATTTCTCAGCATTTTAGCCTCAAGGATAGACCTTCAGTATTTTAGTCTGAAGGACAACTTTATTTAGGTATCAGTTTTTAGTTATTGATAGCAGTTTTTAGGTATCAGTTTGTAGGTATCGGTAGCAGTTGTTAGGTATCAGTTTTTAGGTAGGTAGCAGTTTTGGAAGAATGTTTGTCCTTTTGAATAATTTTGGAAGATTATTTTTCCTTATAAATAAATTTTAGGAGAATGTTTGTCCTTGTGGTAAAAATGTTGAGTTCATGTCCTTGAGGCTAAAAATATACAAATTTTTGTCCTTTAAATTAATTCCCCCTAAAGTATACTACTTCATTGTTGATCACTTTTGCATGAAATTCTATGTGAAATTACATCATTTTGTTGACACAGATATGGGTATTCTTGAAGGAATATCTATTAGTGCTTACCAATTAAAGGTTGATGTTTTAGATTACGGTGTATTTCTAATGAAAATTTGTTAACCACCTTGGACTTGGGTAAGAGAGATCCATCTCTTTCAACATCAATGACAACAATTTTTTCTGTTGCATCTAAAACCTATATTTCTACATACATGTCATGTCAGCGAAAAAAAGGAAAAAATAAAATAAAAATAATTTTTGCATGTTTTTGGTTGAATAAAAAATTCTTTACATATAAACAGTCGGTAATAAGTTAATTAATGGCCATTGCATCTTAGGCTTTTAAGGGGCCAGTAAAAGTACTTTCCTATAGTAACAAAAAATACAAAGGAGCAAGTGAAAACCCTCAGTTGTGGAAACATATTTGGACATCTTATTCGAAGATGCTTACTTCAGCCCAAAAATAAATTTACTAACTTGAACACTGTATGGTCCCGGCAAGGCTCGAACCCGCAACCTTCGGCTCATAAGACCAACACTCTAACCAACTGAGCTACGGGACCAAGTGGTATATTTTTTCAATGATTTATGTTTTTTTCAATTATTTTCATGCATAAAAATCATCCTCAATCTTCCCCACCCTGTGTTCCTTGAATGGGTACTAATTTGAATTCAGATCCTCATGAAAAAATAATAATAAATTCATAGGTAAGAAATAAATCAGAAAATAAAATAGAAATAGAAATAGGTTATTCAGATACATAAATAGTTTAAAAATATTGGATATTTTGGAAAATATATTTTCTTTCGCGAATTTAAATAAACTCTACCAGTGAATGTTTTATGTATACCTTTTTTTTAAATATCCAAGTGAACTGATTTTTTTTTGTAAACCATTGAGCGAATGTGTCTATTTGAGCTATATGTCTTTTATCCATTTAGAAGTCTCAATAACTGAAGCTCTAACCAATTGAGTTATAAGAGCTCTTTATTTGATGCAATTATGTTTCCCTTTTGTCTCATACAACCCTAATTTTGTTTTATCAGCTTGGGAGAAATGAAAAAAATATCATGATTTTGGCTAGTTTTCTTTTCTGTTAAATTGGCTGGGATTATTATCTAGACCTGGTATTATAGTTTTGTTGTTATATTATAATGTTGGGTAGGGTTTTAAAATGGGCTAGATTATGTAATTAACTAATTTGGATAAGTCATGTTTACTAATTGACCATAACTAATTATATTATGTTATATATGCAATTTGGATTGCAGTTGATATTACTCATATATTGTCACACCCGTTCTCAATCAAGAAGAAATCATCATTAATCACCTATCAAAAAAGGCAGCCGTTGATCACTAATCATGGAAGATAAAGCAGTAGGCTATTGATCTGATCACATCTGCAAACAAAAAACTATGGTACTCCCTGATACTCACTAAGAAAAAGCGGTGCAATATGAAATTGGTACTTATGTAATCCGAACAAAAGAGGAATTATCCAAAAGTGATACACAGAGTTATCGGTTGAAGAGTTCGAACTCGTGACCTTTGATCTCACAGTCCTAACCATCTACCTACTACGCCAACTATGTTGGCTAACATAGATTACAAGCACCTAATAACTCGTAACTTATGAGCATGTACAATAACAAGCCATACTGACCAACCACCTAATAACAAAGATTACAAGCACAAATATCACTCATCTAGTGGAGTCGTGCCAATCCCAAAAGAATTTATCCAAAATTTGACTTTCCACTATTACTAAGACATAATCCGCCTTAAATTGTATTATCGCGCCTTTAACTTCCGCAATCCGCATCACACATCTCGATGACAACTTGAACGAAAGACGTGGCAGCATCTGAAGGTAGATGCCAAACTGATGGAATGATGTCACTGATTCACATGCTTTTAGGCTTTCTATAAATAGAGAAAGCATCGTAGAAAATAAGGTGGATTTTTGAGAGGGATAAAAAAATTAAAAAGGTAACAACAATGTCAGAACCATTTCACTCAGTTTCTGTACTTATAATTTTCGATATAATAGTGAATGGTTGCCATATGGACGTTAGATTCCTTAACATACAAACTTCATAAATGTTAAATTTTGGTGATACAAAATCATAAACAGAAGAAAACAAATATGCAAGAAGAAAAGTAATCACGTTTGTTTAATTATGAAAATGAATAAATTATTGGATCGCATTTGCATGAGATGACAAGAAAATAAATGCATGCGCAAATTATGAAATAAAATATACGCAAAAGGATATTCATATTATTTGTTTCTCAGCAATCACATTGTTTTGAGATTATTTTCTTCCATCTTTGCGAATTAAAGGAATGAGTGAATACTTACTATGTTTGCATCATTTCTTTCCGTTGTAAGTTGCTCCATTATCTTCTTACCATATCTTGGTAATTTAATCGACCACTCTCAAGGATTTGTATTGGTTATATTATCAGGGTAGGCTTTATTGTAAACCCATCCTGGCATTCAGCGAGCGATCCCCAAATAGAGTGTTTCTTCTTGTTAACCCTAACATAGGGCATTGGTATGTAAACTCCTATCTTATAATCTTTTGTAATTCTCTCATGTGTAATAAAATCGCTCCCCTTTTGGACTGGACGTACACTACCTTGGTGATGGTGGAACTAATATAAATATTGTTGGGGAAAATCCATTTAAATGATCAATCTAAGGGAATAAAAAATCCAACGCAGCGGAAAACAATTGGATCATGATTATAGTGAGATGAAACAAACATAGATAAATAGTAGAACTGACAGCCATAGATCAATGCAATGCAGAAAAATAAATAGCACTAGTATTTATAGTGCTTTCACTACCGCGAGGCAATGTACGTCCACTTGGAAAGAAGAGATTTTATTAATCACTAAAAGAATGGAGTTGCAATATTTATTCACTTTTGGAGGCTATACAAAAGAAGAATTAACAATGCAGACAAAAATTCAACAGAGTTTCACTTCTCTAGGATGGCTACTATTATTGTTCAGAAGCTCCACTATTAATATACAGTAAAGAAATGAGGAGGGGTAGCCGCTATATAGCAGTCCTGGGGTTTGGTTCGGCATGCATCTGGTCCGGTACAATTTTGGTTCGGCATTCCTGATTCGGCATGCACCACTTGGTATTCGGTTCGGCAAAGGCCGAGCGACAAATTTGGACCGACTTCTCCGATGATGCAGCACGATCTACAATTCCTCAAGGGTTAAGTCGTTCACGAGCTAATAAAGAGGCCTTAAGTCGTTCGCGACTTAACAGGGTGAAGGATAACGAGTTACGACCTAAGGAAGAGGAGCTACGAGTTGAGGCAGCCGCGTTGAATTATCTGCGAGCTAAGGACTCAAGTCGGCTACGACTTAAGAGTTTAAGTCGGCTACGACTTAACAGAAGAGGAAGCAGTCACGACCTAACTAAGCCGTTGAGGAGATATGCGCAGGGAGATTGGGGCTTGAGTCGGCATGCGCTTAAGTCGGCCATATGAGCATATGTGTTGTAGTTTGTTGCCTTTGAGTCGTTAGGTCGTATACGACCTAACTGTTGTATCCATGTGGTGTTGAGTCGGCCTTGTGTTGTAAGGTCGCGAGTCTTTGAGTCGTTAAGTCGGTGTGATGTTGGGTCGGCCGAAGGCTGTGTAATGTAATGAGCTGAGTCCTTGAGTCGGTCTTGTATGTAATGTGTTAGGTCGCGTACGACCTATGATGAGTCGGTCGTGTTGAGTCGTTTACATTGGGCTGTATTGTAAAGGGGTTGAGTCGCGTGTGTTAAGTCGGTCACGACTTAAGTTGGGTCGTAGGTCGGCAACGACTTAGGGACTGGGTTGTAACTCCTATAAATACGCGTGTGTTGTATATTTTGAGGTTGTTGATTTTGAATAAAATTTCTCTTTTGTTAGCTTTGTGCTTTCATACCAATTGGTAGTTGAGTGTAATCTCCTATCTCCACTTACGTCGTTCGAGTGCGCTCGAATCCACGTTTGTTGAAGCCGATTCACGGAATCTAGTGCGCTAGATCAACGTGCGAAGAATCGTAGATCTTTGAACACGGTATAGTGCGCTATCAACGTGTTTGAGATAGCTAGAGTTCGGTATCTTTGGATCAACGAACTTGGGCATTTTTGGTATCTTCAACTCACCGATTGCTACAATCCATCGATTGAAGTTTTGTTTGATTAATCCGCTGCGTCCTGACGCAGCGGATTAATCAAACAAAACTTCAATCGATGGATTGTAGCAATCGGTGAGTTGAAGATACCAAAAATGCCCAAGTTCGTTGATCCAAAGATACCGAACTCTAGCTATCTCAAACACGTTGATAGCGCACTATACCGTGTTCAAAGATCTACGATTCTTCGCACGTTGATCTAGCGCACTAGATTCCGTGAATCGGCTTCAACAAACGTGGATTCGAGCGCACTCGAACGACGTAAGTGGAGATAGGAGATTACACTCAACTACCAATTGGTATGAAAGCACAAAGCTAACAAAAGAGAAATTTTATTCAAAATCAACAACCTCAAAATATACAACACACGCGTATTTATAGGAGTTACAACCCAGTCCCTAAGTCGTTGCCGACCTACGACCCAACTTAAGTCGTGACCGACTTAACACACGCGACTCAACCCCTTTACAATACAGCCCAATGTAAACGACTCAACACGACCGACTCATCATAGGTCGTACGCGACCTAACACATTACATACAAGACCGACTCAAGGACTCAGCTCATTACATTACACAGCCTTCGGCCGACCCAACATCACACCGACTTAACGACTCAAAGACTCGCGACCTTACAACACAAGGCCGACTCAACACCACATGGATACAACAGTTAGGTCGTATACGACCTAACGACTCAAAGGCAACAAACTACAACACATATGCTCATATGGCCGACTTAAGCGCATGCCGACTCAAGCCCCAATCTCCCTGCGCATATCTCCTCAACGGCTTAGTTAGGTCGTGACTGCTTCCTCTTCTGTTAAGTCGTAGCCGACTTAAACTCTTAAGTCGTAGCCGACTTGAGTCCTTAGCTCGCAGATAATTCAACGCGGCTGCCTCAACTCGTAGCTCCTCTTCCTTAGGTCGTAACTCGTTATCCTTCACCCTGTTAAGTCGCGAACGACTTAAGGCCTCTTTATTAGCTCGTGAACGACTTAACCCTTGAGGAATTGTAGATCGTGCTGCATCATCCTCCCCTGGTTGAGAAAAATTCGTCCTCGAATTTGTAAATTCTTTCCCATCAGATTGTCCATCTCCATAATACGGCACAAGATGTTTAACATTGAATACGTCAGAAGTGTATACATCCTCCGGCAGTTTCAACTTATAAGCATTCTCATTGATTTGTTTCACAACTTCTACTGGACCAATTTTTCTGGCTTTCAACTTATTATAAGCGCCCATTGGAAAACGATCCTTTGTTAACACAGCATACACCAAATCACCTTTATTAAATTCAACATTTCGTCTCTTTAAATCTGCAGCTTGCTTATACTTCTCATTCGACTTTTCCAATCGTTCCCGAACGATCTTATGACACTCCGTCAATCCTTCAATAAAATCAACAGCTCGTTTAACCGTCCCCTTTGCTTGTGGTACCACCGCTAAATCTAACGGTCCCCTGGGTAAAATTGAATAAACAATCTGAAATGGACTGAATTCTGTGCTACGATTCACTGCATGATTATGAGCAAATTCTGCCTGGCATAGCTTCATGTCCCAACTTCTCAAATTATCCTGTACAAGACAACGCAACAAATTTCCCAATGACCTGTTAACAACTTCTGTCTGCCCATCAGTTTGTGGATGGTAAGCGCTACTAAAATTCAGCTTTGTTCCGACCATCTTCCACAAACTCAGCCAAAAGTGACTCAGGAAACGAGTATCTCGATCAGAAACAATAGATTCTGGTAAACCATGAAGTCGATAAATCTCCTTGAAAAATAACTGTGCCACTCGAACTGCATCTGCTGTCTTCTTGCAAGCAACAAAATGTGCCATCTTTGAAAACCTGTCCACCACAACAAATATCGAATCATTTCCCCTTTGAGTTCTTGGCAAACCCAAAACGAAATCCATGCTAATATCAACCCATGGCTTAGATGGTACTGGTAATGGCATATACAATCCTGCATTCGTTGCTGTTCCTTTTGAAACTTGGCAAATATGACATCGCTCCACGAATCTTTCAACCTCTTTCCTCATCGACGGCCAAAAGTAAGACTGCGAAATTAACTGTAAAGTACGATCACGGCCAACATGTCCTTCCTCGTGCAATTCCTTCACAATCTTCATCCTCAAACTACAGTCTGGAATACATAAACGATTTCCTTTAAACAGAAAACCATCAACTAACATGAATTCATCGGTACTCCCATCCTTCACTTTTTCAACATATTTCACAAAGTAAGGATCTTCTTCAATCATCTCTGGCAACATTTCAAACCCCGTCACTTCCACCTTCATTGTCGTCAGTAAATGACTCCTCCTACTTAAAGCATCAGCTACTCGATTGGTCACCCCAGATTTGTGCTTAACGACAAAAGTAAACTGCTGTAAATATGCAATCCATGATGCATGTCTTGCTGAAATCTTATCTTGCCCCTGTAAATGTTTCAAAGCTTCGTGATCAGTGTACAGAACAAATTCCTTCTGAAATAAGTAATGTCTCCAATGCTTAACAGCCTGAACAACAGCATAAAATTCAACGTCATATGTACTGTATCTGATCTTTGCCCCTGACAGTTTCTCACTAAAATAAGCAACTGGCTTTCCATTCTGGCTCAGAACTCCTCCAATTCCAACCTTCGAAGCATCAGTATGCAATTCAAACAATAACTGAAAATTAGGTAGAACAAGAATTGGTGCAGACGTCAACAATTCCTTGATCCTTTCAAAGGCAACCCCCGCTTCCTCTGACCACACCAACTGTTTACCCTTCATGCAATCAGTCACTGGAGCCATCACGCTACTGAAGTGTGGTATGAACCTTCGGTAGAATGACGCTAGCCCATGAAAACTTCTCACTTCTGTAATTGTCTTTGGCTGTGGCCAATTCTTGACTGCTTCAACTTTGCTCTGGTCAACTTGAATACCTTTCCCTGAAACAACATACCCCAGGAATAAAACACTAGGTGTCATAAACACACATTTCTTTGTAGCAGCATAAAATTGTTCTTCACGAAGAATAAACAACACTTCTCTCAGATGTAGAACATGTTCCTCCGTACTCCTGCTATAAATCAAAATATCATCGAAATAAACCACGACGAACTTTCCAATGAGTGGTCTAAAAATTTGATTCATCACCCGCATGAATGTACTAGGTGCATTAGACAAACCAAATGGCATAACCAACCATTCGTACAACCCCTCTCTAGTTTTGAAAGCTGTCTTCCATTCGTCTCCAGGTCTGATACGAATTTGATGATAACCACTCTTCAAATCAATTTTCGAGAATATAGTTGCCCCACTCAACTGATCCAACAAATCATCCAACCTCGGCATAGGAAATCTGTAACGAACAGTGATCTTATTCAAAGCTCTACTATCAGTGCACATTCTCCAAGTTCCGTCCTTCTTTGGTACTAACAATGCAGGTACAGCACACGGACTCAAACTTTCCTGAATACGACCCTGTTCAAGTAATTCTTCCACCTGCCTTCTCAATTCCTCATGTTCCTTCGGACTCATACGATAATGTGGTCGATGTGGTAACACTGCCCCCGGAACAAGATCAATCTGATGTTGAATGTCTCTAAGTGGTGGTAACTCCTTTGGCAACTCCTCTGGAAAGACATCTTCAAACTCTTCCAAAACTGGCTTTGCTTCTTCGGGAATCTCAACTTCTTCACTACTCTCTCTCCCAATCAACAAAAACACTTCCGGTTCTTCCTCCACTTCTTTAACAAACTCCTTCAAAGTCAACAGAGTTTTCAATTCTTCAATCTCCTCCAGTTTGTTCTCCTTCTGCTGTTGCTTCTTAGGAACCAAAGTGATTTTAGTACCCTCGAACATGAAACTGTAACTGTTGGCACGACCGTCATGCTGAACTGCTCTATCAAACTGCCATGGCCTGCCCAATAACAAGTGACAAACATCCATGTCCACAACATCACACCAAATTTCATCTTTGTACTTCTTCCCAATCGAAAAATTCACACAAGCTCTTCGACACACTTTCACTTCACCTCCTTTTCTTAACCATGCTAGCTTGTATGGTTTAGGATGCTTCTCGGTCTTCAAATTCAACTTTCTCACTGCTTCTGTAGAAATAATATTATCACAACTTCCTGCATCAATAACAAACTTGCAGACCTTTCCCAGAATAGTACATGTCGATTGGAAAATATTGCTTCTCAGCCAACTACAATCCTCCTCTTGCTTAGGTGTCAAACAACTTCTCCTCATCATAAGATTACAACCTTCATCACCCGACACTTTTTCTTCCTCCTCAACATAAGGTACATTTGAATACTCTGCCTCCTCACCATCATCTGCTTCAACCTCTGCAACCATGGTTCTCTTCTTCGGCTTCGGACATTCGTTGCTTTTGTGACCCAACTCCTGACAATTATAACATTTGAAAACACTACTAGCCTTCGCCTTCTCAACCTCCTTGACCACTGGCTTTGTAACAGGTTTAGGAACATTAGAACTTCCGCCAACACCCCTTGCTTGATTATTGGAATTAGTAAACACACCACCTCCACGCCTTCCTTGTTTCTCCCAAGCTAACGCTTTCTGATGTGCCTCTGCTACTGATCTAGGATCAAACATATTAACCATATCTTGGATCTGCATTCTCAAGCCCCCAATGAATCTAGCAGTTAGCTGTTCTTCTGTTTCCATGATATCATTCCTGGCGATGAGTTGGTAAAATTCATCAGCATAATCACTAACAGATTTTGTCCCTTGCCTCAGATTCTGCAACCTCTGGTACATAAGTGATTGGTAGTTATAAGGCAAAAATGTAGATCTCATCAACTTTTTCATCTTCTTCCAAGATTCTATCTTTGACTTCCCCATTCGTTCTCGAGTAAGTTTAGTTTGCTGCCACCACGCCAAAGCTCTCCCCCTCAACCTAGTAGCAACCAACTTCACCCTTCGATTCTCCGGCACCTCCTTGAAATCAAAGATTTCCTCCACATTAGACAACCAATCTAAGAACTCCTCAGCAACCATCCCGCCTTTAAACTCCGGAATCTCCATTTTCATACCCGACTCCCAACGACGGTCATCCTCCACATCACGGTAAGAATTTCGAACTTGGTCTCGATCTCGATAATGAATACTTGCTCTATCACCCTCTTCAACAAAATCAAAGGTACGCCTACATCGATCTCGACTAACATCATCCCTTCTCTCATGCATGCTTCTTTGACTATGTCCCTCTTCATCTCTATATACTTCATGGTCAAATTCTCGATGACTTCTTCTTTCTTCATGTGCATAGTCATGATGATCTCTTCGTGATGAAATTGATGTTTCTCTTCTATCTCTACAAGAATGTGGTGATACCCTCCTCGCTTCCGTAACCAATGGCGAAACTCGGTTTCCTCCATGGTTCGAGTTTGGTGATCTCCTCCTTTGATTCAAATCATTCATCAATCTCTCCAATTTACCAATGCCTTCATCAAATTTTTCATTAATACGTTGTTCCATAAGCTCGGCTTCTTCTCTACGATACAAAGCTTCAACGTTTTGATGACGATTAGCTCTCCTTGGTGGCATGGTTAAAATTTTCACAAACTTCAACAAATTGAACACAATACTTCAAAATTTCACACGATAAGGCAATCTAGGCTCAACTGTCTCGGCAATGCTTGTCTCGGCCTTGACTCTTCACAACTTTGCTTGGCTCGGTCAAGACTTGCCTCGGCTCACTCCAAAACCTTCAAAACTTTGGCGCGCAAATCACCAATTCAAAATCCAAACAAAATCCAACTCCTCGATCCAAAATGAAATGGATCAAACTCTCCAAACTTGATGCAACTTCAATATGAACACGATGAACTACTTCAAACTTCAAAAACTTGGCTCCAAGAATCAAACTTAGCTATGATTGGCTAAGTATGGCTCTGATACCAAACTGACGCAGCGGATTAATCAAACAAAACTTCAATCGATGGATTGTAGCAATCGGTGAGTTGAAGATACCAAAAATGCCCAAGTTCGTTGATCCAAAGATACCGAACTCTAGCTATCTCAAACACGTTGATAGCGCACTATACCGTGTTCAAAGATCTACGATTCTTCGCACGTTGATCTAGCGCACTAGATTCCGTGAATCGGCTTCAACAAACGTGGATTCGAGCGCACTCGAACGACGTAAGTGGAGATAGGAGATTACACTCAACTACCAATTGGTATGAAAGCACAAAGCTAACAAAAGAGAAATTTTATTCAAAATCAACAACCTCAAAATATACAACACACGCGTATTTATAGGAGTTACAACCCAGTCCCTAAGTCGTTGCCGACCTACGACCCAACTTAAGTCGTGACCGACTTAACACACGCGACTCAACCCCTTTACAATACAGCCCAATGTAAACGACTCAACACGACCGACTCATCATAGGTCGTACGCGACCTAACACATTACATACAAGACCGACTCAAGGACTCAGCTCATTACATTACACAGCCTTCGGCCGACCCAACATCACACCGACTTAACGACTCAAAGACTCGCGACCTTACAACACAAGGCCGACTCAACACCACATGGATACAACAGTTAGGTCGTATACGACCTAACGACTCAAAGGCAACAAACTACAACACATATGCTCATATGGCCGACTTAAGCGCATGCCGACTCAAGCCCCAATCTCCCTGCGCATATCTCCTCAACGGCTTAGTTAGGTCGTGACTGCTTCCTCTTCTGTTAAGTCGTAGCCGACTTAAACTCTTAAGTCGTAGCCGACTTGAGTCCTTAGCTCGCAGATAATTCAACGCGGCTGCCTCAACTCGTAGCTCCTCTTCCTTAGGTCGTAACTCGTTATCCTTCACCCTGTTAAGTCGCGAACGACTTAAGGCCTCTTTATTAGCTCGTGAACGACTTAACCCTTGAGGAATTGTAGATCGTGCTGCATCATCCAAAATACCGAACCAAACATTTGGAGCGGCAAACTGGTTCGGCAAAGCCCAATTTGGACTGGTATGCTCAAATGCCAAACGTGATTTTTCGTTCGGTATCACCAAAACACGGAACGATAATTTTGGTCCGGTCTTCATCTTCACCGCTCCAAAACATCTTCCACAGCAAGTCTGAACGAGCTTCCACCCTCCAAAACACTTAACGATAATTTTGGTTTGGCTTTCTTTCCACCACTCCAGACTTTCCCCTTTCTCCAAATCATCGTTCAAAATCATCGCTCCAAATCATTCTACTGCTTCAAGTCCTGGCATCTTCCTTCATTCGGTGATTTCAACTTCTGCTCTCTAGGGTTTCGCCTGCTCCTTGCTGCTGCTATGTCTTAGAATTGAGGTAGCAATTTCTAACAATCTCCACCTTGATACCGAATTCCATACATGCCTTCCAACTCCATCTACACCTTCATGCTTCAAGCGATAGATACTTACCCAATGAGCTTCGGCAATGCCATCAACCATTACACTTAGGTAACGAACACGGCAAAGCCATCGCCCGTAAACAGCGTGTTCGAAGTACCCAATCGGTGTAGAACCTATAAAGCTCCACCATGAAAACAAACGACTTTATAAACCATCTCAACTTTCCCCCGTGCCACCCCGTGACACCTAGCACTTCATTAAACGAATCAAGTCCAAGCAATGTTCGAACTTAGCAACATGCAATGACTTAATAAACATCTCTGCTGCATTCTTCTTCGTGTGAACTTTCTGAAGACGAACTAGATTTTCTTCACTCATCGAGGTAAGGAATGACTCTCTCACCTCAATGTCCTTCGTCCTCGAGCTGAATGCCAGATTTTCAGCTAAGTGGATGGCATTCTGATTGTCACAGTGCACATCCACGCCTTCATATACGAAGCCTAAATCACACAACATTCGCCTAAATAAAGCGCTTCCTTAGCTGCTTCAACCGCAGCTATGAGCTCTGCCTCTCTAGTAGGCAAAGCCACAATCGTCTGCAACCTCACTCTCCAACCGATCGTTGTCCCCCAATGGTGAACACATATCTGGAGGTTGACTTCGTTCCATCTCTATCACCAACATAGTCGGAATTACAAAATTCAACCAAGCTAAAATCTCTATCTCTGCCGCCAAAGAAAAGTCCATGGTTTGGTGTTCCTTAAAGGTATCTGAAGATGCACTTCACTACTTTTCAATGCATCTTTCTTGGATTTTTCATGAACCCACTAACCAATCCAACAGCCAGTGCAATGTCAGGCCTAGTGTAGACCATGTCATACATCAAGCTGCCAACTACACTTACATATGAGACCTTCATCATATAAGCATTGTCCTTTTTCGAGATCGGAGAGCCTTTACTAGAAAACTATATATGCAAACGCATGGGTGTGCTGATTGCCTTTGCTCTTTCCATGCTAAACCGAGCAAGCACCTTTCGAATGTACTTCTTTTGAGTGAGACTCAAAAGTCCTAGCTTTCTATCCCTTTGGATTTCCATACCCAAAATTTTCTTTACTACTTCAAGGTCTTTAATTTCGAAATCCGCTTTTAGCTTTCACTTTAAACTATCGATTTCAGCCTTATTCTTGGAAGCAATTAACATATCATCCATGTACAAGAGTATGTACATCCATCTACCATTTTATGCTTGAAGTACACATAAGCGTCCTTGATGCTACGATCAAAACCAAATGAAAGCATAAAAGAATCAAACCTCTTGAACCATTGTCTAGGCGACTGCTTAAGTCCATACAAAGACTTCTTCGATTTGAAAACCCATTTTTTTCCATCTACAACAAATCCTTCTGGTTGCTTCATGTAGATGGTCTCATCCAAGTCTCCATGCAAGAAAGCGGTTTTCACCTCCAATTGCTTCAGCTCTAAGTCATGAGTTGCGACGATAGCGGGCAAAATGCGAATGGACGTGTTCCTCACTACTGAAGAGAATATCTCATTATACTACAATCTTTTTGTGAAAACCCTTTAGCAACTAGTCTAGCCTTATATCTTCCATCATCCTTCACCTTGAACACCTACTTGCAACCTATGGCTCGGCTTTCTTGAGGAGGTTGTAACAGCCCTAGTTTTAGCTATTTATTTTATTTTAATTATTTAACTTTGAAATATATTTTATATAAATTGTGTTTATCAAAATAGTTAATTATTTTATTTGGAGATATATTTTATAAAATTTGTATATGTCAATAAAATTAAATAATAACTGTGAAAATTTAAGCTATTTTTGAACTGTTAAATTTCGCGTTTAAAGGACGCGTCAATTATAGGGTATAAGTGACGTAATAAAACGTGTGTTTTTAAAATGTTATTTTTATGAAAATTTTTGATGTTTTGGACTGCGTCTGTTTAGCGTAGTGTAAAAATCATGTTTTCGTAAAATTTTGGAGCAAAATATCAGTCAGAGATTTTATAACAAACGTTACGTTGCATTAACTGACAGTCTGATTTTAAATAAATTTGTATACGTTTTTCTAAGCTTTGCATAAATTCTTGCCATTCCATTTATTGTTTTCAAACTAAAATCAAATAAATAAAATGAAGTAAAAACTTAACATGGAAGTAACGTGTGAGACAAAAATCCAAGGAGAAATTTGTACATGCCTAAATTGATACGATACATATCAACTCTTTCGTTCATCCTCTGATGTATACTTACCTTTATTTCTCCCCATATCAACGTATGCCTTAATTAAACCTTTTGTAAATCAAAACTGAATTGAATATGAGTTTGCCTTTCCTTTTCTCAGAAATAAAATCATGCATTGATAACTTCCCTTGTTTATTTCTTCAATCACGTTTAAGCATTTATTCAAAGAGAAAACTGAAGCAAATCTCTCGGCCTTCCAGTAAATTCAAAAACTTATAATTTTTGCAAACTGAACTAAAAAAAAAGAACATAAAGTTACGTACAAACTTTATATCCAGGCTTATATCACGCAACTTTTCATTTTGTACGTTTCTTTTTAAAAAGTTTTGCATTAAGTCTGGCCAGTTTGTTTATTAAATCAAACATAGGAGAATCAAAGCATGCTGAAATCACGCATGCATATTTACATATTTTCAAACTTTATATGTTGTGTAACTGCCTAAATCTTATATCACGTAAACATATTTATAACTTTTGTAACTGAAAGCTTTAAATCTCTACAGCTTCCTCTTTTTCCCCTGTGTTTTTGCCTATGATCTAGTATGGTATCTGCGAACGTCCAAATACATTTGTAAACATATTTAATACAAATCAAAATTTATGTAAATATAAATGAATCATCACACACGTATTCATATTTACATATTTATATATATAAAACTGATACTTTAAACCATTTAAGCTGCTTGCCCTTTTCTCCCCATTTGTCCATTTGATTCCGCCTCAAACAAATCCTTTTATCTGCAAATCATCAATCTAAAATCACGCCTACATTAAATAGTATAAGATTTTGAAATCAAAGCTTCTCATAAAAATTGCAGTTATCGCATGCATTAAATCTAGATTTCAATTGGCAGTTTTAAATCACGCATTCATACTTAACCTTGCCTATCTTTTCAACTTCTCAATTCCCATGTATATCTCTCTATTTCACCTTTATTGTGCAATAAATAAATAAATAAATAAATAAAATTTTCCGTTCCTAATCACACATATAATTCAAGCAAAGTATCCTGGAAGGAAATTACACAGTCCATATTCATCAAATCTGGAAATTTATAAGGCACGCATGCTTTTGAAAAAAAATTCTTATAACGTGCAAATATTTATATTTGGAAGATATATCACGCATGCATTAAAACTGGAAATGAATCACGCAACCTACAGTTAAAACAAATCTATATGTATTTGCTTGAATCACTAGTTGTATCAGCACCTCTACCGTTTCTTAAGACCAAGGGAATATTGCATTGTATCACTATTTGCCGTTTGTTTGCCTATAAATCAATGTATAAACTAAATCACGTATAAGCATTTATCATATAGAAACTGATGTTTTCATTCCCATTTATCTCTCCTTTAATTCATACGAAGATTTAAAGCAAATATTTACCAAATCAATGCTTGAAATGTGAACGTATTCCCTGACATCTTGTATAATTGATAACTATTGATTTATCTCCTCTGATTTAGCTCGTCAGTTATATTCAAAGCCCTATATATTTATCCCATTGCTTTAATCACGTGAGTAAACAATTAACATAAGAAACTGATGCATTCAATCAATTGTGTATAACTGGCAGCAGATTTGATTTCTCTTCCTCTTAATATTGAAACCTTTATTTCTTTGAAACTGAAAGGAGAAATCACGCATATATGCAAAACGTTCAGATTTCAAAGCAATGCTCCGTTTCTATTCTTGCCATTTTCCCCATAAATCTCTGCAACTACTTCAAAGCATGTTTGCTTTAACCATGCAACTGTTTAATTGGAACATATTGTGAAATCAAAATATATTCATAATGAGCAGTTTAAAATCACACATATCATCTGGAAAGAAAAAAAATATAAATCAAGCACCCTTCAAATGCGCATCAGTTCAAATTTATGTGCCTTGCCGTTTTATCATTTAATCACACATCACATAAATTTGAAGTTATAACAATGTATACCTGCCAAGATACCAGTTCTCTGGTATGAGCTCAAATCACGCAGGAAATTAATCTGGCATTAAATTATCATCAAGCTTTATACGTTGTGAAACTCTTGGCTTCCCCTGTATATTTCGAAGATTTATCCTTTTGCAAACTGATCAGTAAATCACGCTCATAACGTTCTAACAGAGGAGTGGTAGGAGAGATCAACGCTTACATTAATACTCGTACGTTTCATATCTGACTATTTCGCAAAATCCATCTATATATACTTTGCTTTATCTTCTTTAGTTTCATTCTCTCTTGTCTGTTCTTCTCGGGCTCGAACTCTTATCAGGTAAATGGTCTATGTCATTTTCTTTTCTTTGTTCAGATATTTCCTCTTCCTCGAAAATTTTGTTTTATCTCTGCCTTGCTCGGCCACACTACCATTTATCCACTTTGTTTTCTCTAAGAATCTTATCATATGCCTTGAACAACATATGGATCTGGGTTTATAGAGTTTTCTTTTTTTTTCTTTTTTTTTTTGTATACATAATTAAGTCAGAGGTACTAACTTTATAGAACTGAGAGGTTACTTTGAAAAAAATTTTTACATATGTAAAACCAAGTTCTATCAAACATCTCATTAACCTGAGTTTTCTTTTGATTTCAAAATCATGGGTTCGACTAGGGGTATAATAAGGAATTTGCTCATTTTTCTCCTTTCAGACAAACTGTATTTGTAAACTTAGACCAGGTTTGGGTTCTAGTTTGGGTAAGTCATTGCAAAAGAGGATAGAAGAAGAAAAGAGCATAGAGGCATATATGAGTGAATTAAGAAAAACGTAGTTGAGTGGTAGTCTGCATTTATAAAATTCATAGGCTGTGCATATCTGTGTATCACACGGTGCACGAATGGATCAGTAAAAACTTGCTTTGGATATGATGACCAAGCCTTGTGAGTGAATTCATCTAACCTGAGTGTTTAGTAAAAGGCTGGAGTTTGGGGATGCTAGTAATAGTTGAAGAATAGGATGAGGTGTGTCTGTACAGTTTTTAAGCCTGGAAAGTTTAGATTGAAGATGGATGAAGTCATAAAGCAATGATGCAAATTAAGTTTAAAATGTAAGATAGTAGCTGGATTTGAAAAAGTGACTCTAAGTTTGAGGAAAATTTAAGCAACAACATTTTCATAATACATAGGAATGCAAGTGTGCACGTGTATGCGTATTCAACATTTTGCCGTTTTTGTTTTAGGAAATTTTGTCGTAATTTTTGTGTTAGCACGGTTCACGTTTGGGTATATTTAGGTCACATTATACGGTGGAGTGGTCGAGCAAGTCAAAACAATTTCCGTTCTATTTTAATCCTTTCTTGACCATACATTCTAAAGTCGCGTTTCAAAATATTTGAATTTGTTCTAGATTTGAATCTAGGCGACATCAGAAGAAATTTGATCGTTATTTTCTGTCGGTCTTTACCGGTGAATCGTCGTTTTGAATTCAAATTTTCTGCAACTTTCAGGTGAGTATTTCTCACCAGACATACGTATTTATATTTCGTAAATTATTGCAAGTGTATGTGTAAAATTTTATGTCACTATTATCTGTCTGTAGTGTAATATAAAATGATGAACCCCATTTAAATTGACACCTCATCAGTTATTATCTGTTGTATTATATCTGCAGTTATATTATGTTATTGTTTATTTACTGCTTAAATCACACTGCAAGTTCCCTGTTATACGTAGATTGTTATGGGCTGAAATGATAGGCCTAAATGATTATTATTGTTAAATTATGCTGTTAACTGTTAAACTGTTAAACTTGGGATTGCGGGTTTGAAATGATAGGACCCGGGATATTTGTAAACTACGGATTGAAATGATATAAATCCGTACCACTTGACCTAGGCTAGAAAACTATATACAGGCCCGTGGTCCTTATAATATTTTCTGAAATATTTAAAATTATTTTGGAAGTTAAATATTTGATTTATATCTTTAAAGGAATTTATATTGATTTTTAATAAGTTATAAATAAAGAAATAAATAAATATTTGAATAAATTTATGGAATATAACTTATTTGGTAAATCGGGATTTTGAAAGAATAAGATTTCAGTTAATAAATGAATAAATAAATAGGTTATATTTGGAAATATTTATCAAGTTAAACAATCTATTACAGCATTTAAATGCTGTCTTTTGAAATTTGACTAGTTTTACCCATAACTTTAGGTAGCATTTCCTAAGTGCTATGGAATCTAGAATTTGATTGCTCTAAAATTTATGGAATTTGATAAATTTTATTTTACCTTAAGTTTTGGAAAAACTTAAGACATAATATTTATAACTGTATTTTCCTAAATAAATTAAAGATAAATATTCTGGTATTAAGTAAATTTTGGGAAAAATTTAATGGTTAAAATTTGGAGTTTTATTTATGGAAATTATGGGAATATTCAAGACTAAAAATATAAAACATTGATTTGTGAAAGAATAAAACCCAAACTAAGTTTTGAATAGTAAATACTCCAATTGGATATATATAAAAATTTAAATGGTTTTGGGAACATAAAGGGATATTTAAATTATGGTTAAACTTTAAATAAAGAAATATATTTGTGAAGCTATGTAAATTATCTTCTTTACAAAGTAACCATAAAGTTAACCCATTTATATATATACCGTTGAATGTCCAAACCATTGTGTTTGGGAGTTATGGATTTAAGTAAAGTTTCCAAAACATTATCCTTTGAAGATATAATTCAAATATTTGGTCTCCAGATATTATAAACAGTATGGTTTTGGAAAGAATTATATTTGAATATAACGATATCCTATTGTTTTGGGTTTTAAAATGATATCGTATCTATAGTTTTGAAATGGAAATGTTTATTCTGATTTAAAGTATAAACTGTTTTTAAATAACCACGGGTTATAATAACGTTTGGTTGGCAAAGAGACCGGGATCGGATATGGGCATACTCTCTGTCGATACCGAAAACCACTTTGACTAACCGTGTACGCGGTGGAGATTCCAGAATGAAGTAGGATGGTGGTGACGGTTTCTTGAAAGGTATATACGTGGACCCGACTCCCGTGAGTCGGCTTAAGGTGGCTAAAACAGGAGCGATCGACGGATTAATGAGGTAGCTCCTCTGATCGAACACACTTCTTCGGTTGCCATTCTATTACTCTTGTGATTGTTTGGTGCGCGCACCTTTGATTTGGGAGTGTTGTTCGAGGTGGGCGGTTGCTGCGGCTTCGCGTTACCATCGGTCAGGAAGCGTAATTGGTATATCTACCCTGGCATTGCCTAGTTGTGCCGTGTCACCTACCATATCGAGCCTTGTACGAGTTTGGATTTCTCCCGTAGCCCGTGTGGTATCCTCTGGTGGCTTCCCGATCAGGAGGGGCTATGATATTGGATGGACTACTGGGACTATTACGTGTTAAGGGCTATATGGGTAACCCCTTAATGCTAAGAAAAAAGTATGTTTATTTTATAAATAGACACTATTATAATAGCGCAATATATTACATAGTAAATAGTTTGACGGATCCTTAGAGGATGGGCGGTCCCAAGCATCCTTTAAGTTACTTGCTCTATATTACAGTACACTTGATTTAGCTTACATCATATAAGTATGTATGTCCTGACTCGAGTGTTTGTTTTATTTTACGCTCGGGTCAGCCTGAGTTGCAGCTTCAGTTTCTTCTCCGTAGCTAGGACACTCAATAGATCATTCGTGCTATTGGAAGTTGTTTCAGCCTTTATCCTTTCTGGAATTCAAGACTTTGAAGACTCTCTATCTGTGTATGTTAAAATTTGTATTGAGGATTATAGACAATGTAAGTTCTGTTTTGTTAAAGATGTATCAGTGGCTTCATGAACCACTAAATTTTAATTTCCGCTGCGAGATTCTGATATCTGTGTATGTGATTCTGTGATTTATTTACTGTATATTCTGAGTTTGCTAAATTTATTCTACAACGCAGTATTTTGAACAATTCAAGTCCGACATGTGCGGATGCGAATGGTTGAAAATATTGGGTCGTTACATTTGGTATCAGAGCTTTGGCTCTAGGCAAACTTAGAATGTATGGTAAATTGATTTATAGAATCACCTTCATTCGAGCTTGAACCTCTTCCTTTTCGAATTTGGAACATTCCCTGTGGTTCCAAAGTTCATCCGTGTCCCTCACTTTCATCTACTTTAGATTCTGGAGTGTCCCATAACTCCACTTCGGATGATCTTTATAGTAAATTGGCGGTCTCGCCATTATTCTAATAAAGGGGCGAAACTCCTTTACCATTAACATTGATTCACCAGAGATTTATATTTATCCTCGGTTTATATGCCAGTATCTTTGGTTATTCCGAACTCTATCTCTTCGGATCAAATATATATTTACCCAATCATATCGATCCGACTCTTCAAGTCACGGTTGACCAGGTCAAGGTTGTCCGCGATTTATATAGACTTACCCAGTTCCTTATTCTGTTATTTAATCATCGGACCTTCTGATTTTAACTAGCTTGGATTCTATTTGATTTGAGTTCATCAAATTTGAATTTCTATCCTTGTTTTGGAAATAGACATGTCTTGAAAAATGGATAATTATGATTAAGATGTATTTTAATATCACTAAAATTTGATAATTGAGAATTTGGTTTTCAAATGGAAATTTCAAGTGTAACTTATTAAAGGAATATCTTAATTATAAAATAGGTATTTTAAATAAAGTGTTAGGTTATTGCTAAATCAAGAGTTAAGTAGAATAATGAATTGATTGGAAAATACTATTATATCTACCGTAACATATTATAAGTGCTGCTGTTTTAAAAATAAAATGTTTTGAAAATTTTATAATTGAATAAATGAACCTTAAAATATTTCAACTTTGAAATAAGTATTATTTGGCATTGAATTTAAAAGGTATAAATGAAGATTATTTTAAAAAGTGCTATGATTTTTGTAATATGATTTCCAGATGATGATATCTATAAATTTTAACGACCTTCAAAGTATTATAATCTCAAAAGCATTATGATTTCAAATTTATTATCTTATTTTGTTTATGAACTATTTTTAAGTGTCCTTGGTTTCCCTATCTGCTACAGAATGGGGAGGCGATTGCTTCTACCAGCCTATTTAGGAATCTTTCAATATTCTTTGAAACCTTTGTTACTCATCGAGACCTAAGCACCGTTTATCACCCATGGACTGACGGTCAAACTGAAGAGTAGAACCGATTCTGGAGGATCTTCTTCGTGTTTCAAATCCGGAACTATTCGTTTAAGATTCTTGTTTGTCTAGCTTATCCTCTTTTGATTCTTTTCCTTTCGTTCCTTTTCGAGGACGAAAAGTTTTTAAGTGGGGGAGAGTGTAACAGCCCTAGTTTTAGCTATTTATTTTATTTTAATTATTTAACTTTGAAATATATTTTATATAAATTGTGTTTATCAAAATAGTTAATTATTTTATTTGGAGATATATTTTATAAAATTTGTATATGTCAATAAAATTAAATAATAACTGTGAAAATTTAAGCTATTTTTGAACTGTTAAATTTCGCGTTTAAAGGACGCGTCAATTATAGGGTATAAGTGACGTAATAAAACGTGTGTTTTTAAAATGTTATTTTTATGAAAATTTTTGATGTTTTGGACTGCGTCTGTTTAGCGTAGTGTAAAAATCATGTTTTCGTAAAATTTTGGAGCAAAATATCAGTCAGAGATTTTATAACAAACGTTACGTTGCATTAACTGACAGTCTGATTTTAAATAAATTTGTATACGTTTTTCTAAGCTTTGCATAAATTCTTGCCATTCCATTTATTGTTTTCAAACTAAAATCAAATAAATAAAATGAAGTAAAAACTTAACATGGAAGTAACGTGTGAGACAAAAATCCAAGGAGAAATTTGTACATGCCTAAATTGATACGATACATATCAACTCTTTCGTTCATCCTCTGATGTATACTTACCTTTATTTCTCCCCATATCAACGTATGCCTTAATTAAACCTTTTGTAAATCAAAACTGAATTGAATATGAGTTTGCCTTTCCTTTTCTCAGAAATAAAATCATGCATTGATAACTTCCCTTGTTTATTTCTTCAATCACGTTTAAGCATTTATTCAAAGAGAAAACTGAAGCAAATCTCTCGGCCTTCCAGTAAATTCAAAAACTTATAATTTTTGCAAACTGAACTAAAAAAAAAGAACATAAAGTTACGTACAAACTTTATATCCAGGCTTATATCACGCAACTTTTCATTTTGTACGTTTCTTTTTAAAAAGTTTTGCATTAAGTCTGGCCAGTTTGTTTATTAAATCAAACATAGGAGAATCAAAGCATGCTGAAATCACGCATGCATATTTACATATTTTCAAACTTTATATGTTGTGTAACTGCCTAAATCTTATATCACGTAAACATATTTATAACTTTTGTAACTGAAAGCTTTAAATCTCTACAGCTTCCTCTTTTTCCCCTGTGTTTTTGCCTATGATCTAGTATGGTATCTGCGAACGTCCAAATACATTTGTAAACATATTTAATACAAATCAAAATTTATGTAAATATAAATGAATCATCACACACGTATTCATATTTACATATTTATATATATAAAACTGATACTTTAAACCATTTAAGCTGCTTGCCCTTTTCTCCCCATTTGTCCATTTGATTCCGCCTCAAACAAATCCTTTTATCTGCAAATCATCAATCTAAAATCACGCCTACATTAAATAGTATAAGATTTTGAAATCAAAGCTTCTCATAAAAATTGCAGTTATCGCATGCATTAAATCTAGATTTCAATTGGCAGTTTTAAATCACGCATTCATACTTAACCTTGCCTATCTTTTCAACTTCTCAATTCCCATGTATATCTCTCTATTTCACCTTTATTGTGCAATAAATAAATAAATAAATAAATAAAATTTTCCGTTCCTAATCACACATATAATTCAAGCAAAGTATCCTGGAAGGAAATTACACAGTCCATATTCATCAAATCTGGAAATTTATAAGGCACGCATGCTTTTGAAAAAAAATTCTTATAACGTGCAAATATTTATATTTGGAAGATATATCACGCATGCATTAAAACTGGAAATGAATCACGCAACCTACAGTTAAAACAAATCTATATGTATTTGCTTGAATCACTAGTTGTATCAGCACCTCTACCGTTTCTTAAGACCAAGGGAATATTGCATTGTATCACTATTTGCCGTTTGTTTGCCTATAAATCAATGTATAAACTAAATCACGTATAAGCATTTATCATATAGAAACTGATGTTTTCATTCCCATTTATCTCTCCTTTAATTCATACGAAGATTTAAAGCAAATATTTACCAAATCAATGCTTGAAATGTGAACGTATTCCCTGACATCTTGTATAATTGATAACTATTGATTTATCTCCTCTGATTTAGCTCGTCAGTTATATTCAAAGCCCTATATATTTATCCCATTGCTTTAATCACGTGAGTAAACAATTAACATAAGAAACTGATGCATTCAATCAATTGTGTATAACTGGCAGCAGATTTGATTTCTCTTCCTCTTAATATTGAAACCTTTATTTCTTTGAAACTGAAAGGAGAAATCACGCATATATGCAAAACGTTCAGATTTCAAAGCAATGCTCCGTTTCTATTCTTGCCATTTTCCCCATAAATCTCTGCAACTACTTCAAAGCATGTTTGCTTTAACCATGCAACTGTTTAATTGGAACATATTGTGAAATCAAAATATATTCATAATGAGCAGTTTAAAATCACACATATCATCTGGAAAGAAAAAAAATATAAATCAAGCACCCTTCAAATGCGCATCAGTTCAAATTTATGTGCCTTGCCGTTTTATCATTTAATCACACATCACATAAATTTGAAGTTATAACAATGTATACCTGCCAAGATACCAGTTCTCTGGTATGAGCTCAAATCACGCAGGAAATTAATCTGGCATTAAATTATCATCAAGCTTTATACGTTGTGAAACTCTTGGCTTCCCCTGTATATTTCGAAGATTTATCCTTTTGCAAACTGATCAGTAAATCACGCTCATAACGTTCTAACAGAGGAGTGGTAGGAGAGATCAACGCTTACATTAATACTCGTACGTTTCATATCTGACTATTTCGCAAAATCCATCTATATATACTTTGCTTTATCTTCTTTAGTTTCATTCTCTCTTGTCTGTTCTTCTCGGGCTCGAACTCTTATCAGGTAAATGGTCTATGTCATTTTCTTTTCTTTGTTCAGATATTTCCTCTTCCTCGAAAATTTTGTTTTATCTCTGCCTTGCTCGGCCACACTACCATTTATCCACTTTGTTTTCTCTAAGAATCTTATCATATGCCTTGAACAACATATGGATCTGGGTTTATAGAGTTTTCTTTTTTTTTCTTTTTTTTTTTGTATACATAATTAAGTCAGAGGTACTAACTTTATAGAACTGAGAGGTTACTTTGAAAAAAATTTTTACATATGTAAAACCAAGTTCTATCAAACATCTCATTAACCTGAGTTTTCTTTTGATTTCAAAATCATGGGTTCGACTAGGGGTATAATAAGGAATTTGCTCATTTTTCTCCTTTCAGACAAACTGTATTTGTAAACTTAGACCAGGTTTGGGTTCTAGTTTGGGTAAGTCATTGCAAAAGAGGATAGAAGAAGAAAAGAGCATAGAGGCATATATGAGTGAATTAAGAAAAACGTAGTTGAGTGGTAGTCTGCATTTATAAAATTCATAGGCTGTGCATATCTGTGTATCACACGGTGCACGAATGGATCAGTAAAAACTTGCTTTGGATATGATGACCAAGCCTTGTGAGTGAATTCATCTAACCTGAGTGTTTAGTAAAAGGCTGGAGTTTGGGGATGCTAGTAATAGTTGAAGAATAGGATGAGGTGTGTCTGTACAGTTTTTAAGCCTGGAAAGTTTAGATTGAAGATGGATGAAGTCATAAAGCAATGATGCAAATTAAGTTTAAAATGTAAGATAGTAGCTGGATTTGAAAAAGTGACTCTAAGTTTGAGGAAAATTTAAGCAACAACATTTTCATAATACATAGGAATGCAAGTGTGCACGTGTATGCGTATTCAACATTTTGCCGTTTTTGTTTTAGGAAATTTTGTCGTAATTTTTGTGTTAGCACGGTTCACGTTTGGGTATATTTAGGTCACATTATACGGTGGAGTGGTCGAGCAAGTCAAAACAATTTCCGTTCTATTTTAATCCTTTCTTGACCATACATTCTAAAGTCGCGTTTCAAAATATTTGAATTTGTTCTAGATTTGAATCTAGGCGACATCAGAAGAAATTTGATCGTTATTTTCTGTCGGTCTTTACCGGTGAATCGTCGTTTTGAATTCAAATTTTCTGCAACTTTCAGGTGAGTATTTCTCACCAGACATACGTATTTATATTTCGTAAATTATTGCAAGTGTATGTGTAAAATTTTATGTCACTATTATCTGTCTGTAGTGTAATATAAAATGATGAACCCCATTTAAATTGACACCTCATCAGTTATTATCTGTTGTATTATATCTGCAGTTATATTATGTTATTGTTTATTTACTGCTTAAATCACACTGCAAGTTCCCTGTTATACGTAGATTGTTATGGGCTGAAATGATAGGCCTAAATGATTATTATTGTTAAATTATGCTGTTAACTGTTAAACTGTTAAACTTGGGATTGCGGGTTTGAAATGATAGGACCCGGGATATTTGTAAACTACGGATTGAAATGATATAAATCCGTACCACTTGACCTAGGCTAGAAAACTATATACAGGCCCGTGGTCCTTATAATATTTTCTGAAATATTTAAAATTATTTTGGAAGTTAAATATTTGATTTATATCTTTAAAGGAATTTATATTGATTTTTAATAAGTTATAAATAAAGAAATAAATAAATATTTGAATAAATTTATGGAATATAACTTATTTGGTAAATCGGGATTTTGAAAGAATAAGATTTCAGTTAATAAATGAATAAATAAATAGGTTATATTTGGAAATATTTATCAAGTTAAACAATCTATTACAGCATTTAAATGCTGTCTTTTGAAATTTGACTAGTTTTACCCATAACTTTAGGTAGCATTTCCTAAGTGCTATGGAATCTAGAATTTGATTGCTCTAAAATTTATGGAATTTGATAAATTTTATTTTACCTTAAGTTTTGGAAAAACTTAAGACATAATATTTATAACTGTATTTTCCTAAATAAATTAAAGATAAATATTCTGGTATTAAGTAAATTTTGGGAAAAATTTAATGGTTAAAATTTGGAGTTTTATTTATGGAAATTATGGGAATATTCAAGACTAAAAATATAAAACATTGATTTGTGAAAGAATAAAACCCAAACTAAGTTTTGAATAGTAAATACTCCAATTGGATATATATAAAAATTTAAATGGTTTTGGGAACATAAAGGGATATTTAAATTATGGTTAAACTTTAAATAAAGAAATATATTTGTGAAGCTATGTAAATTATCTTCTTTACAAAGTAACCATAAAGTTAACCCATTTATATATATACCGTTGAATGTCCAAACCATTGTGTTTGGGAGTTATGGATTTAAGTAAAGTTTCCAAAACATTATCCTTTGAAGATATAATTCAAATATTTGGTCTCCAGATATTATAAACAGTATGGTTTTGGAAAGAATTATATTTGAATATAACGATATCCTATTGTTTTGGGTTTTAAAATGATATCGTATCTATAGTTTTGAAATGGAAATGTTTATTCTGATTTAAAGTATAAACTGTTTTTAAATAACCACGGGTTATAATAACGTTTGGTTGGCAAAGAGACCGGGATCGGATATGGGCATACTCTCTGTCGATACCGAAAACCACTTTGACTAACCGTGTACGCGGTGGAGATTCCAGAATGAAGTAGGATGGTGGTGACGGTTTCTTGAAAGGTATATACGTGGACCCGACTCCCGTGAGTCGGCTTAAGGTGGCTAAAACAGGAGCGATCGACGGATTAATGAGGTAGCTCCTCTGATCGAACACACTTCTTCGGTTGCCATTCTATTACTCTTGTGATTGTTTGGTGCGCGCACCTTTGATTTGGGAGTGTTGTTCGAGGTGGGCGGTTGCTGCGGCTTCGCGTTACCATCGGTCCGGAAGCGTAATTGGTATATCTACCCTGGCATTGCCTAGTTGTGCCGTGTCACCTACCATATCGAGCCTTGTACGAGTTTGGATTTCTCCCGTAGCCCGTGTGGTATCCTCTGGTGGCTTCCCGATCAGGAGGGGCTATGATATTGGATGGACTACTGGGACTATTACGTGTTAAGGGCTATATGGGTAACCCCTTAATGCTAAGAAAAAAGTATGTTTATTTTATAAATAGACACTATTATAATAGCGCAATATATTACATAGTAAATAGTTTGACGGATCCTTAGAGGATGGGCGGTCCCAAGCATCCTTTAAGTTACTTGCTCTATATTACAGTACACTTGATTTAGCTTACATCATATAAGTATGTATGTCCTGACTCGAGTGTTTGTTTTATTTTACGCTCGGGTCAGCCTGAGTTGCAGCTTCAGTTTCTTCTCCGTAGCTAGGACACTCAATAGATCATTCGTGCTATTGGAAGTTGTTTCAGCCTTTATCCTTTCTGGAATTCAAGACTTTGAAGACTCTCTATCTGTGTATGTTAAAATTTGTATTGAGGATTATAGACAATGTAAGTTCTGTTTTGTTAAAGATGTATCAGTGGCTTCATGAACCACTAAATTTTAATTTCCGCTGCGAGATTCTGATATCTGTGTATGTGATTCTGTGATTTATTTACTGTATATTCTGAGTTTGCTAAATTTATTCTACAACGCAGTATTTTGAACAATTCAAGTCCGACATGTGCGGATGCGAATGGTTGAAAATATTGGGTCGTTACAGAGGTGGTACCAAATGTCAAGTCTTGTTCCTTTTTAACGACTCTAACTCCTCTTCCATAGCGCACATCCACTTCAAGCTGTCACATAATTAAAAGCTTCATCAATGTCAAGCAGCTCCTCAAGAACCACATGTAGGACATAGTCAAACCGATCACTAAAGCTAAGGTTCCCAAACTACCAATCACCATACTTTTGGGTTGTCTAATAGTCCTACGACTGACTCGGGTAGGTACTGCTTTGCGTAAACTCCTTTCAGCTCCACCTTGAACTGAACTTCATCTAGATTCATGCACATCACTAGCACTGCTAGAAGGTACATGTGAACTATCCTATGATGTTTCATCAACTGTGTTTTCCTCGATAGCATCAACAATAACTCTACTATTTGGCTGGAATACGGAAATTTCTTTCCTTTCCTTAGGCCTATCAGAATCTTCTAATGTGATAGGTAGCTTCTCCTTCGGATTGAACATAGCAGACACATCAAAAGTAACATGTCTGGAATGAACAATCTTTCGATCAACAGGGTTCCAAATTCGATACCCTTTAATATCATTGGTGTATCCTATTAGTATGCCTTAGCCTCCAACTTGTCATCACCTGTATGGTGAACGTACACAGGACAACGAAAAATTCGGAAGTACCCACGATACACCGATTTACCTCAGCACTTCACCTCTAGAATCTTCTCATCTATGGCTGAGCACAAAATTCGATTTATGATATGCACTGCAGTTGACAATGCCTCATCCTAAAAGCCTCTAGACAAGCCCATCGTCAATCTCAAGCAACGAGCCTTCTCCAGTAGAGTCGTGTTCGTCCTTTCTATAGCCCTATAGGATTACTGATCTCGGGGTATAGTGAGATGTCTCTGAATGTCATGCTGTCTACAAAAGTCAAGGAACTCCCTAGAGACAAATTAACTGCTATTATCAGATCTCGGTATTTTTAACCTAGAACCAGATTGGTTCTCAACAAGCGTTTTTCAGTCTTTGAACTTTTTAAAACTCTCTGATTTGGCCTTCATCAAATAGACCCATACTTTTCGACAAAAGTAATCAATGAAAGAGATAAAATACTTTTCTCCTCCAAGAGAAGGAGTAGCAACCAGTCCCCAAACATCTGTATGCACGTACTCAAGTACTCGTCTCGATCTATGGAGTCCAACTCCAAAAGATACTTTAATTTGCTTGCCTAACACACAATCTTGGCAAAAGTCCATCTTGTCGAAGCTTTCTCTTTTGATCATCTTCCGTCTCCGAAGTAACTCTAATCCCTTCTCTGAAACATGATCCAACCTGAGATGCTAAAACCTTGTGGCATCTAAAGCACAGGAACTATCTACTCCAACACACGATTGTCCAAGAACTGTGGTTCGTTTTAGCAAATACAGATTTCAGAACACATCTCCTTTCATAATAACTAGTGCACCTCCCGAAACCTTCAGACTATCATTCTCGATAGTTACCTTGCATCCCAAAGATGCAAATTGTCCTAAAGAAATTAAAGATTTGTGAAGACCTGGAACATACCGGACACATGTCATAGTGCATATCACTCATTCAAACATCATGATCCTCACTGTACCTTCACCCATTGCTCTACAGCTAGCATCATTACCAATAAAAATAGGGCTTTCCTCTCGTGCAACAAAAAAATGAAGTAATTATTATTAGGTGTAATATGGGAAGACGCCTCCGAGTCCAGCATCAAATAGTCTAAGACATCCGACACTCTTCAGACAACATATCGTTAGATATAGACTTCTCCACCACAAATGATGAAGATTCGTCTTCTTCCTTCTTCAAATCCGAGCAATCATTTTTCCAATGACCAAGTTTCTTGCAGATAAAGCACTTTCCGTCCTTAGACTTTCCTCTCCTTCCTGGGGTTTGATGAACCTCCACTATTTATATAGAGTGAAGAAACGAGGAGATGCAGCTTTATATAGCAGCCTGGGGTTTGATTCGGCATGCATCTGGTCTGGCACAATTTGGTTCGACAGTCCTGGTTCGGCATGTATCACTTGGTATTTGGTTCGACAAAGCGTCGAGCAACAAATTTGGATCGACATCTTCAAAATACCGAACCAAACATCTGGAGCGACAAACTGGTTCGGTAAAGCCCAATCTGGGCCAGCATGCTCAAATTCCTAACGAGTTTTTTCATTCGGTATCACCAAAACACCAAACGATAATTTTTTTCCGATTTTCATATTCGCCGCTCCAAAATATCTTCCATTGCAAGTCTGAACGAGCTTCCACTGCTTCAAAACACCGAACGATAATTTTGGTTCGGCATTCTTTCCACCACTCTAGACTTTTCCCTTTCTTTAAATCATCGCTCAAAATCATCGCTCCAAATCATGCTACCGCTTCAAGTCCTAATATCTTCCTTCGTTCGATGATTTCAACTTCTGCTCTCTAGGGTTTCGTCTGCTCCTTGCTGCTGCCGTGTCTTGGAATTAGGGTAGCAATTTCTAACAAATATTGTGCGTCTCTTTCTTCTTTATAGTTATTTACTATTTGTTTGGAGTAATAGAATAATTGATGTTAGATTGAGTGATGTTCAGATTGGCAAATATAGATCATGTTTATTGTTTTTCTGCATTTGTGCAATTTTTTGCACAACAGATTGGTATCAGAGCAAGGTGATTTGTTTAAATTTGTGCATCAATGGCTTCTAGAAAGAGCAGTAGATCTGGTGGTAATTATGCTATTACTCATTTGGATGGAAAAAGAGATTTTGTGCAATATGGAAGATAAGGACGAAGAATAATATATTGAGAGAGAAGAGCGTTCCAGTCTTGAAACTTTGGTGATAAGGAGTTTATTGTGTTGAAGGGACATCTAGATTTGGGAACCTATATCTGATTCATGACTCAACGTTGTTGTAAGAGTCTTATGTTAATTTCTATGAGAAATTTGTTGTCGGGCAGATAATGTATGTGGAAGTAGAGAGATTTGATTGGTGATTGAGAGCATTTTTTGGCCTTGATGGCTTTGAGATTATTTTGGTATCTACCTTATTTTGATTTTGGATATTTGCAACATTTTGTTAGCGGACGGGGACACAGTCTGAGCTCGTTAGCAAGATGTGATGAAGGGTGGCCTTGCCAGAACCTATTGGGTAAGTATTCATTTTTGGTATCTATCTCATTAAGAGATTTTGGTTGAAGATTGAGTTCATTTTTAAGAATTTTATGTTGAAAAGAGAATTTGATTCGAGGTGGGGTGTTGGAAATTTGTGATTTTGCATCAAAGTGAATTGTTAAATTTTGGTGATACAAAATCACAAATTGAAGGAAACAAATATGCATGAAGGAAAGTAATCGCGTTTGTTCATTATGGAAATGAATAAATTATTGGATCGCATTTGCATGAGATGACAAGAAAATAAGAACATGCGGAAGTTATGGAATAAAATATATGCAAAAGGATATGCATATTATTTGTTTCTCAGTAATCGCATTGCTTTGGGATTATTTTCTTCCATCTTTGTTAATTAAAGGAATGAGTGAATTACTTGCTATGTTTGCGTTATTTATTACCATTGTAATTCATTATCTTCTTACCATAAGTTATTAATTTAATCGACGACTCTTAACAATTTGCACTTGCTATATATTGATGGTAGACTTCATTGTAAAACCATCTTGCCATTCAGCCAGCGATTTTCAAATAAAACGTATCTTCTTGTTAATCCTAATTTAGGGCTTTGGTATGTAAACTCTTATCTTGTAATCTCTTGTAATTCTATCATGTGTAATAAAATCTCTCTCCTTTTGAACTGGACGTACACTACCTCGATGATAGTGGAATCAATATAAATATTGTGCGTCTCTTTCTTCTTTATAGTTATTTACTATTATTTGAAGTAATAGAATAATTGCAGTTAGATTGAGTGATATTCAAATTGGAAAATCTAGATCCTTTTTGTTGTTTTATAGTTTTGAGCATTGGCTCCTTGAAGTTTTGGAATTTTCAGCACTTCCATCTGCTCCACTTCCAGCTGCATGAAACTATATTATAAAGTTAGAAAAGGTGTTTGAAATGTATATAAGCATTATAGTAACACAAATATGGTTCTAATGCTTCAACCAAGACCTACAACCCATATGATTGTTCTTTGGGCAACTAAGGCATGGACATATTAAACACTTCATACAAAATTAAAAATAATAATAATATAAAAATAAGTAAATGAAAACGAGGAGGAGGAGGGGATGTCATTTTGCTTTTGGTAAAATTGTATACAAGGCCAAAGAGACCTCAAAGATTCCAACAAGTTGAGACATGGATAATATACCATACTTAGAATTAGCCACCGAACCAACATCAAATATAATTTGGTTCGTACGCGTTGAATTTGTGCTTCTTTTAGGTAGCAACTTTATAAGATTCACAGACATGAGTTTTAAAGAAAGTCCACATGTTCATACTTCCTAGTCTAAAGACTAAACTCAATAAAGAGAAACCACTAAGAATGGCAAATAATAAGTCAATAAACTAGAATTTATGCCAAATTCTTACTTGAAGTAAACAAAAAGCTAAATTAGAAAATATAAATTAAGATTCAAAGAGCTGTTTGCAAAGCAACAAGCTTCAGAGAAAGGTTTCTGCTACAAGCACAGAAAATGAATATTTCATCAAGATCAACAATACTAATAGCTTGGAACTACAAAACATGTAACTCTACTTAGTCATCAAACTTACCATAATAATAGAAGTGTGTGTCCGGTGGATCCATAGACATCCAATGTTTAAAACAAAAACATTTCATCAAAATAGCAACATAATGTTTACCAAAATTTGTTTGTGCACTAGTATTTTCTTGCACCCTTTCTGTTTGACATATACCAAGATTGGTCTAGTTCTGCCTGTTTTGTGCCGTCTAAGTTCGCCTCTTTGCAAGTCCCGTTCTATTTGTATTTTTCTTCTTTTTCCAATCCCAGATGTATATGCTTTTTGATGGTCCATGGACCATGGAAGAGGCGTCAAATCATCCAGGAAATGTGTTATCATTTATAAATGAAGCAAATCATGTAACTATATAGAAGTGTTGGAATATTTCAATAATTTGGAGCATATATGAAAAATAAAACGTGTTGTGCAATTTTGATGTAAAGTCTATTAAATTGATCAAAATTTAAATTAAAGGTGAAAGATTTAAGAATTTAGTTATCTTGAGATCAATGCGTACATAACGAGACATTTTAATTTGTTGAAAGGTCAAATTAGAAAATGCCAAAATTATTAAAAAATGGTTATAGTCCCCAAATTATATAAGCCTTAGCAACTCTCTAACCCTCTTCTATGAAAAGCTAATGTCAGATTTAGGGTTTCGGTCAATTTGGAAGATCAAACCAAATTCTTCTTCACTTCAATAATCAGAGATGGATTCAGATATGCTTCCCCTGATTTATTTACTTTTCTCTAGTTTATTCTTAATTAAATCAACATGAGTTGTATACTTGAACTAGGATTTCATAATTGATTGTTGCTAAAGTATATTGAAAATTTAGCAAGTGGTATCAGAGCAAACCATTATTGATTTATTTGAGGAATTTTGATTGTAAATAGATTATATTTAAGATCTATGTTCAGCAAAATTATCTATTAATGTATCCACCATTGCTTTTGTTCACGCTGATAGTACGAAATATGATTTGTTTCTTAATACCGCATATAAGAGAATGAATTAAAATCCCTGATGGTGATTCATAATAGGATCCTAACTCATTGTTAATTGATTCACTTAGTAAATCTGAGTGCTTTTTCTTAAATATTATGTTGGAAGTTTAAATGAATTAATTTAAAAAAAAAAACAGGTTAATGGTTATATATTCATTGAGCCGTTGTAAAAGTTAATGGTATTAATATTCGTTTTAAATGACAATAAATTCGAATCTATTAACATTCTCTGAATTCAGTAACGCATACAATTTTCATTTTGCCTATTTAAACGGTAGATAGACAGAAGAGAAAATGTGAATAATAAAACAATTTTTCTTTCTTCTTCTTTGTCCTCTGCATTTTTTCTCTATTTAAGAAACTTTACAAACAATTAAATTAGAAAGTTCTATATTCAGAACAATTTTCTGTAGTGCAAATAACAAATTGATCAAATGTTAGAGTCTGTTTTATCCTTGGACGGAGCAGTTGATAAATAGCTTTGCACCTTGAGGCTATACCGCGAATCGTCTTAAACAGAGCGACCTATTCTGCGATTCAGCAAAAAAAAAAGACGCTACAGATTCATATCGAGGTTCAACATATTATTATATTGCTTTGAAAGTGTATAATATGAGAGAAAGTTTTTTATGATTATCTACATGTTGACCTACACTTTAGCCTTTCATATAAAATCTACTAGTTCTGATTTTTTCAAGTAAGGTACACTGAGTAGTAACAAAATTACAGAGGAATAGTATCTTTAGTTTGTTGCATAGAATAATTATATATTCAAGTTATCTATACTATTATATTATTACTGAGTTTGGTTTCAAGGGCACAGAAGCCACCTCCATATTTTTATGAAATGAACAGTCGCTTATTTTACTTTGCCACGTTCGTACCTAACAATCCTCTTCTTACCTTCCCCATTCATTTTATTTGAGAAAAATAAATTTTGCCTTCTTCTCTTCTCCTTCTCTCCTAACCCTAATCATCACAAGACCCTAATTACCCACCTAGGCTTACTGATTATTGTTTGCATCTGTACATAAATTTCGCTTTCCTCTTCCCTAAGATCTAATCTTGCACTATAATGGCAACGACTGTGGCAATGGAAAGTCGCAAAACGCAAAAGCCACCACTCTCCTTCATATTGTATATGCATCACCTGTAAATACTTCTTCCTTTATAATCTTCCGCCGCGTGTCGTCATCCAAGCACAGGTAATTTCTAAACCCTTCTCCATATCACGCTTTAAGTTTCTCAATTATTTGGATCCCCTAATCTATTTCCTTCAATAATTTGCTATCTTGCATCAGGTCTGATTAATTCACTCATCGCCCTTAGTTCTAGGTAATTCCTTTTGCGTTCATTCTTTGACATTTTTTATGCCCTAATTTATTCACCGCTTCTTTCTTTTCCATGTTCTATGAGGGATAATTTATTCATAACTGATTTTGTAGATCTGTTTGTTTTGTAGCTTAAAAATATGGTATTTGATTTGGAGTCTGGCTTGGTTTACCCACTTCTGCTTTCTGTTTGTTTAATGTTTTACTTGGCTCGAAAAGATTTTTAACAAAAATGATGTAATTTTAGAATTTATGGTTTTGGTTGTTTTAAATGTAGTTTATTGCTTTTGAAAGCTTTGAAATTTCATTTTAGCTAAATTTTGAAGCTTTTTTTAATTTTTTTCCCCGAAATAAAAAAATGCACTTCAAACTATATACAAATTGCCTTTTAATACCGTTAAATTTGTAGGTTTTGATGTTTGAACTTCTATTACTATAGCTTTCAAGTAGCTGTTTTCATTCTAAATAGTTTGGCCTTGAATTCTGAAACCTAGAATTTTATAATATTTGCTCCTAATATTACTTAATTTAGAGGTCTTTCAAGCATACAACATGTAATTTTACAGTTTATTAATTTTACAGTTTACTGCAATATATATAATAACCAATCTGAAATGTGTCAAACATTTGGAACTAGATTTCTTTGTTATCTAGAAGATACATTTACGCAAAACTAAAATTTGTATTGGACAATTAATATACTGAAAAAAAGATTTTTTTTTTATAATTTATACGTTGTATATTTAACATTGACATATTTATAAGGAGTGACAAATTTCTACAATTATCTTTTCTATTCTGCCTTGGCTCAGATAAAATCCCATGTTCCACATCTGAATAGTTTTGTGTGCAGTTAATGGTATCAATTTCGCTTTTTTCTATTTTTTGTTATGTCGTTGCTGTTTGCTACCACTAACCCCTACTATTCAATTGAATACTAAGTCTGTTATATTGAAATTTTATGCATGATACAAATATGATGCCGTGCTCATTCTTTCAATTTTTTTTCTGGCCTCTATTAATGAGTTCATCTCAAGTTAAGATCATTTCCACAATTCAACCCACATAAAAATACTTCACATAAAATGACTTATTCTATTCATTTTTCCATTCGTTTTTCAACATCCCTTCAATTTTGGTCGAACAACCAAAGTATCATACTGATTGTTCATTCACGAAACTAGATATGTTTAATATACAATGAAATCTAAAAGGAGTTAAACGAACTAAAAAAAATTCATAAATTTTGGCTCATCATTTACTCAGAGAATACTGTCAATACTGAAGAAGCTTGTTTATTACTAGAGAGAATTAGAGTTGTCGAAAAATAATAAAGTAATAATTTTTTTTACCAATTGAGAATAAAATGAGAAGCATTAGAGTTTCAATTATTTTCCCTCTTCCACCTTGAAAAGTTATATTTTTCTATAATATTATCAAACAATCAAACTACAGGAAAATTTTCTCTCATAATTTCGATCCATGTTTTCTATTTTTATAGGCATTGACCAACGTGCTGGTGCAAAAAAAGGAAGGCATGATGAAGTTCACTAAAGGTAACTACATAAACTTAGCTGAATCATAATCTTATTCTTCCAAATGTGTTTATTAAATTAACTGCTATTTTTTTACTCATTACAGGTTAAATTTTGGTGCCTACTAATAAGATTCTGAGATTATATGCTTGCATACAATAGGTGATGAACAATGATTAATTAGAAGATAAGAAGACTATCAGAGACGTTAGCAATTTATGGTTAGTAATATATTTTAGGTCTACATATATAATGGAAGTTAAAATCAAACTCTTAGGACGGCTATTTAGTATATGCAAACACTCGATATATGTTCAGCCTTAATATTAACAAATCAATATTGGAGCAGAGATAACAGCTTAAGTTAAAGGTTAAAGCTATATTTGCACAGTCTGTACCTTCATTTGCACATATAGAATAGTTTACAAGTTTTAACTTATATTCCTATCTCATAGCCTATGTGTTTGTATTTTAGATGAAGTTATGAACCAATTTGTAACATACTAAAAATATAAATGATGTTGTTTTTGACATAATTCTTTTACATTTTGAAAGACTGTTATGTAATCTTAGAAGCCATCCCAGATGATCTGAAGACCACTTAGAAAACATAAAGGAATGTAACTTTTCACTTGCATTTGAAATGTTAACTATTACATAAAAAGCACCGATGTATGTAACGTAATTTCATCAATTTTTTCTATTAAACATAACATTGTCTTCCAGATGAAAATTTATGTCTCAACAACAATTATTTTTCTGTGTACGCTTTAAAGGAAAATACTACTCTGAAGTGGCATAAAACATATAACCCGTCGACATAATCAAATTTAAAAACTAAAACTTTTAACAATGCAATCACTAGTAAGTTGTTTTACAATAGACCGTATACAAAGCATGGATTCACACTAGTATACATGTACAGTTAACGTTATTCATTGAAAGCTCAGTTTGTGTTACTTGGATTTGTAATTCATGATATATACCTAGTAATTTAATAGAGCCGGATCATAAATTCTTTTTTTATGGAACCTAAAAATGAAGAATTTTTTTTAATGGATAAGGATTCGGAGTTGTTACTGGTACTAGTCGTCTATCCGTGTAACTGAATACAAACATTTTAAATAAAGGTTTGGACATGAGCGTTATATTATATTTGTACTGCATGAATTAATATATGGCTATATACCAGTATGGTAACCATTAACCTAATGTTTAAATTATTATCATACCCATGTGATCGGTCAGTGTTGCATAGAGTAATGTATAAGTGTGCACATGCATTTTGACAATGTGAAACTTTTTTATGCCTAAGAAACTATTTGAGCAATACATAGTCAACATGAAAACTTTACGCATTCGTGGGTTAATTTAACAAAATTCTAGTTGCGGTACTTATAGAATAACTTCTTGAATCCATAAAGTTGGTTGATTAATTTTAGTGTAAGTTCATTTTTTGTTAAAATGACAATGCTATTGTATGATTTTGTGACAATTTAACATGTGCTATTTGATATACGTATTGCATAATAAAGTAATAATTTGTAATAAATTCAAATATATTTCAGTGTCTCCTTGCAGATTAATTGTAAATATCCTACATTCCAAGTGAGCTAATTGAAATAACACGTCATTCAAGTAACCTCCTTATTTTAGTTGTTCATGAAAATGTTTAATATTTGTGTGTATTTATTCATGTGGATATTAGCTAGCCCAAAGGTAGACTAATATTTGACTGAATCGATTTCGTGTGTAATGATAAATATGTGATAATTATAAGGTCTTACAAGTGAATAATTAATCGGTCCAAAAAAAATTATTATTTGGCTTGAATATCTTTTCACTGTTTGATAATCACAACAAGATTATTTGAAGGTTTTCTATAAGAGTTTTGTAAATTTAACCGTAAGTGATACTCTTTTTGTGATGATTTTATTTGTGACATCTTATAATTATCACATATTTATCATCACATATGCGCAAGTGATTCGGTCAAATATGAATCTTCCTTTGGACTGGCTAACATTCACATGGATAAATATACCCAAATATCAAACATTTTTATGAACAACTAAAATAAGAGGCCGATCACATGGGTATGAATAACTAAAATAAGTACTCTGTTTCGTAAAGTTAAACCACGAATGCATAAAGTTTTCATATTGACTTAGTACTATTCAAATAGTTGCTTAGCCATAAAAAAAATCACATTGTCAGAATGCATGTACACACTTATACTTTACTCTATGCAACACTGATTGATCACATGGGTATGATAATAATTTAAACATTAGATTAATGGTTACAATTCTAGCATATAGCCATATAATAATTCATGTAGTACAAATGAAATATAATGTTCACGTCCAAACCTTTATTAAAAATGTAAGTAATCAATTATACAAATAGATGATTAGTGCCAATAACAATTCTGAATCCTTATCCATAAAAAAATGTTCTTTTTCTTAGGGTTCCATAAAAAAAATTATGGTCCATGTAAGGACCCAATTTTTCGACGCCCGAAAGTTGATATCGATACGTCCACTGTATCCAATGCCGCACAGTCGAATGCCGGAAAACCGAATCGTTAGGGTTTAAGAAGAAGAAGAAGATAGAAGAAGAAGAAGATAGAAGAAGAAACAGAAACAACAAAAGAATCTCACATTTCGCAGCGGAACAAATATAATGGATAAATGAATATCTTTAAAACAAAGAACTATATCAGTTATTACATTACATTATTAGAGTTTACAACGACACCATTCAACACTAGGCATTTACAACATCTAATCCAAAATAAAACTGGACATACAGCAATCCGAACGCAGCGGATAATACATAACATATTGATACGTCTCGCAATACAACTTGCCTTCAGATCTCCACAGCAACTCTTTTTCTAACTTCGCTCCAGAATAAATGAAACCTAACTCTAGGCTGCCGGTGTGGAAAAATTATGGGCACCCAAAGTTTAGAAAGGGAACAATAGACTCCAGGTCAGTCATGAGACTGGTGTGAGATCTTAAAAACAGTTATTTCCACAAAGAAGGGAAAAGAAATCCGCTATGCTTTTTGGAAAATGAAACTACCATAAGGCCTCCCGGCACACACACAATGCAATCGCAGCCTTGGGGGAGATTTCTTCTTATGATGGTCAAACATGCTTGATACGCAAAATCCTCTTTAATATTATCATTAGTGCACAGTGCAGAAAACATTTCGAAAGTATAGTATTAACCTTAGCCAGCATAGGTATCATTATATTATGCCTGCTATAGCTACCTCCTGAGGAGGCAGGTTATACAATTGCAATCGTAAAGGGCTCGTATTGTTTCTTTGGATTCCCAGCAAATGGTCAAGCTAAAGAACTTCCTACTGCCACATGGGTACGTCTCTGGAGGGACGTCCTGAGAACTTAACCAGCTCTCTGCCAACACAAGGCCGGGTTACCTAGGTAACTAGGTAACTACTACATGAGTATGCCATCCCTCGGTCGTTTGCGACCTTTATCCGAGGATCCTCAACCACAAAGCAACAACCACAAAGTATAATAAATTTGCAGCATCGACATAGGTAAAATATCTGGGCTCCATGCCATGATACTATCCCTTTCCAGAAGGAAATGACATACCCTCAGGGGGCGCTACCCCCAAATAACCTTGCCGCATCTTTCCTGTTTCGACCATTTCCGGGGTGTGAGGTCCGACGAAGTCTCATCCACAAAGCTACACTTTTCACAAAGTCATGCTTTGATTAATAAATGATCAGCAGCACTTCATATGCCACATTACCAGTTTGGGAATATATCACTAGTAAGCACGAACTACATAACCTCTGAGCTCGTACGTCTCGGAGAAGGGTGTTAAGCTAAGAGAATAAATTCTCCCCCACCAACAGAAATGTTTGATAGAAACTAGCTTTACATCTCAAAGTGTAACGTCAGACACACTCCATACAAGTCCGTTTCGGGATCGAATGGAATCGAAGGCACTTCAAAGAAGCCCTGCAAATCCGGATATTCACTAATAACGCCTGGAATCCCTATCACAAAGGGTGATAAAATCTCTATTCCGGAGCAACCCGGTGCAGAGACATTCGACAGGAAATCCTTTCGCTTTCGAAAATACCCAGCTTCAACCCCATCTTCAAATGCAATCCCATTTTCGTCGTATCATTATTCGGAATGGATTTTATGACACAAGGTCCTCTCCGGCTAATCCGAATAATGAGCGCTTATTTTTAAAAATGAGTGTTCATTCAGATTTCAAACAAATCATAAAAATTTCCACGTTGATCTTATTAAACAAAAGATCCATCACAATCACAAAGGTTCGATGTGGGTTTCAAATATCCATTTGGAATTCGACTCCCGGTCGCATCGAAATTCTAATGGCATTTAAAGGCCAATATTGATAGTCGGTTATTTAACTATCAATCAACATTCACAACAATCATCATATTTAAATAATTTTTCCCAAATTATTTATTTTCTAAATAACTTCACAAGATATATTTTCACACTTCAATCCTTTGAAAATAAATTTCAAATCAATTTTTTCCTTACGCGGAAAACATTTCCAACATTTATTCATTTCCACTGAAAATCTACCGAGTTCAAATATTTTAAAATAATTCAAAATGCTTATCCAAAATATACTTAGAGATATTAAAAATAAAACTATTTTGAAACACTTTCTTAAATATTAGTTATGAAAATATTATACTAATGTCTCATAAAAAATTCAAGTCCAAACTAATTTTTCAAATAAAATTAATATATAGGATATAACTATTTAAATATTCAATTTCTAAAACCAATATCAATTAAATCTTTAAATCATTACTTCCATGGTTAATTAAATAAATCATTACTTTAAAGATTTACAAAATAACTTAAGAAGCTAACTTCTCCAAAATATTCTTTCAAAAACAACCCTAGAACTTTTAATTTATATTTCAAAAGCTATTTTACAAACATACTCGGCTTTTCAGGGAAAATACACCTTCCTTTTCAAAATGGATCATTTTTGAAAGTGTGCAGGATCGTGTAATATGGAATATAATTAAATCTAAATGTGGTAATAGATGATAATAACAAAGCAAATGGAAATAAAAATAAAAACAAGCACATAGGAATTTTTATACTGGTTCGGAGCACCATCCTACGTCCAGTGCCAGACTCCTTCTGAAATTTCAACTACAATAACCCTCACGTAACCCGGAGGAACATGTATATACAGTCTGAGCAGCAGAAAAGACACCTGAGCAACTAAACAGGATTTTCGCCTCAGCAGCAGAAGAGGACTTTCCCTTGCCTGAGCAGCAGAACAGGACTTTAACAAAGTATAAATGTAGTTGGCTTAATGTGTTCTTGATAACACTGATTTGTCTATTAAGATTACAAATTTCCTATAATCAATTCCTTAAGAGTATATGTGAAGAGTTGAAAAAGGAATAATATTGCTATGAATCAAAGTATATAGAATATAACTTAAAGATTCAAAGCAATGAAGAGCATGAGAGCACTTGAGTAATCACAAGAGAGTAGAAAGAATTAGAATCAGAAATTGGTGATTACGAAGTATGAGATAACTTCTATATATAGTTATCAGAGAGATGCAACTCTTAGTGAAGAGTTTCAGCCAAGAGAGATGACTGTTGATGAATTGCAACTCTTCATGGAAGAAGATGTCCATTCCGAAATTTTGCAGTTGAAGTCGGTTTAGTCGACTAGTATATTGGGTCAGTCGACTGGTGTTTGAATATTGTAAAAAAAAATATTTGTAGTTTCAAAAATATGAACAATGTTCACTGCTTTGCATATGTACAGTCAGTCGACTAGCAAGAAAAGTCAGTCGACTGGCTGTGCATAAATTTCATAGTGAACTTATTTGTAAAGAAAAATTTAAAAATTGAAAACTTGAGGATTGATTTCAAAATATGTCTAAGACTCAATATCTATAATAGTTACTTTAAGCCAAGAGATCCTCTGTTGGCTTCTTTTTGTCATGTATGAATGCAAATTCTTCTTTAGCTTCTTAACTGTCTTGTCATGAATCAAAACTAGTAATTCAACCATTTTTAATCAATTAATAAATCCTTTTGGATTCATTTTAAATTTACGTTCCAAATCCGTAAATTTCTTTCCATACCTTTAAAAATAAAACAATATTTTTTTTAAAACAAATTTCCCTTTCCCTTATAAAATTCCCATTTTGAATTTTTAAAATTTCAAATATCCGCAGATATAGGATTTTCAAATCGATTCCCAAATAGTTATTATTTTTACCAAATCAATATCAAATTGATTTTCTAATTTATTTTCAAAACACCAAATCAAATTTCGAATTAATTCTCAAATTTATTTTCAAACACCAAATCAATTTCCGAATTTATTTTTAAAATAAATTCCTTTATCTTTTCTAAATTATTTAAAACCCATATTTTTAAAATAAATTCTTCACCTTTTGAATATTATTACTTGAGATCCATTTATTAAACTTTTTTCCATATTTTGGAATTTTATTCAATAGGATTTCACTATAGATTTTCTACCTAAATTTAGAAATCCAATTTTATTTATTTCTGGTATCCTATGATACCAAAAATATTATTTGGGTAAATGTTAGCCTTCAACGATTTCAATCATAATATAATCACACACATATTTTAAATAATCAACGTACAATATTGAAACAAATTCAATTATTTAAGGAATCTAGTTGGATCCCTCCAACCTGTTTCCCTGCATCCACAGACGTTAGCATAACAATTAAATACCCATTCCACTTCGTGGTGGAATATCGCGGTATATGGGATTTATAAAATATCATCCGTTATTATGTGGCGTATAGGGTCTATTTCAATACAACTAATAATAAATTATCATCTAAGCACACAATCAACAATTTAAATTTAACTATCAATCAATGACTAAAATTTTCCTTTACTGAAATTTGAGTGAGAAGATCTCACCTTTGCTTTTATTTTGCAATCCGTTTTCCGTTCCGGCTTGTTTTCTTTTAATTTTTTTGACCTTGTATGAATAATTTATACAATCTATTAATATTTGAATAAATCGAATAATCTATTAACATTTAATAATTTGATTAAACTAATTATTCTCCCCTTTTTTATAAAGAAAATCTAAATTAAAATGGATATCAAAATAAATTGAACAACTAATTATCATTTCTATTTATATTTAAAAAAAAATTCTTTTCTGAAAATCAAATTATCTTTTACTGTAAATAATTTTTCTTCTATATTATCAAAACATATATAAATATAAATTAAATTTAATCGAATACCTTACTGCCTGAAACCACAACGTGGCCGATTTTCACCCTATCAACAGCCACCTCGCCGAACCCTAAATCAAACTGCCTCGAGATTGAAGATACCGACCTCTTTGACTTCGCTCACACTCGACTGGGCCCCACCTGTTCGCATGCGCGCGTCGCCTTCGAGCACCCACCTATTTCTCACTCGTCTTTGCCCGAGCTCGAGCAAATGAATGCCGTGCCACCAATACGAGCCCCGTCGAGCTCGAGAACCCACGCGCCCCGTGCGCTTGCGCCACCAGCATCGACGAGGTCACATCGTCGTTTGCACTCGCGAACTTTGCTTCCACCATCGAGCAAATCGATTTCGATTTGTGAAGGGAAACGCGATTAACCTTTTTTGATTCAAAATGAAGAAGAGGAAGGCCGGTTCGATTTATACTTCGACCATTTGATTTTGATTTGAGAAGGCCATTATTTTTGAAGTTTTTGAACGAAAAGATTTTCGTTTATTTCTTATGTTTGAACGAAAAGGTAGGATAGGGTGGCGCGTAGGAGAAGACAATAGAAACGTGTACGTTACATTTTGCAAAAAGGTGGCTGCGATTTGATTTTGATCAGATATATATATTTAAATTTAAATCAACTCGATTTCGGACCCTAAATTCTTGATATCGTATCGACGCGTGCCGCTATGCGTTTATAATGTTATATTCCTATTTCGAACGCAACGTAAAAGGTTCCGAGACCTAACTCGATCGTATGGAAAAGATAGCTTTTTGAATCGAGTTTAAATATTAAATTATAAATTTTAATTCCAACACTTTTCTCACCCGTACGGACAAACGGTAACTCCAAATGCTACAAAAATTGAAATCCGATACTAACGAACTATTACGGACTCAATGGAGTGGTTCATCGAATTCCGAGACTGTGCCTCGGAAGGCTATTTTTAAATATCGATTTATAAATTCAAAACTAAAGAAAACATTTTCAAATTAAATTCTGAAGCTTACATTATCTTCATATTATCAATATAAATTTTCTAAGCCATCAAATTATTTTTAACAAGCTAAAAATTAAAAATTCAAATTTTTACCCATCATTAATAAATCAAATTCGATAATTAAATTGTCAAATTCATATTTATATTCAAAATTCAAGTTAAACTAACCTCCAAATAATTAATATAAATTAAATATTTCATTTCAAATGTTAAAAATTTCCGGGTCGTCGTAGTCAAGCTTTCTTAAATTACTACGTATAGGTAATGAATAATAAATCCTATTAACACACTTCGAGCTCTCAAAGAATAATGTTAGCCGTACACGTATATAACTTGAAATTAGTTTATACAAAAACTAAAGGTTTTAATCCTTTGTAATTTTGTTATTGTTCAATGTACCTTACTTGAAAAAGTCGGTACCAATAGATTTTAGATATAAAAGGCTAAAACGTAGGACAACACGTAGATAATCATGAAAAACTTTCTTTCACATTATACACTGTCAAAGTAATATAATAATATCTAAAAACATGTACTCACTTATTGAGTGAATCGATTAACAAAGAGTTAGGATCCCAATTATGAATCACTATCAGGAATTTTAATCCATGTTCTTATATGCGACATTAATAGACTATATTTTGTACTAGCAACATAAAAAAATGGTGGATACATTAACGGATAATTTTTCTAAATATAGATCTTAAATATAATCTATTTACAAAATTTTATAATCAAAATTTCTCAAATAAATCAACAACGGTTTGCTCTGATACCACTTGTTAAAATTTCAATATTCTGTAGCAACAACCAATTATGAAACCCTAGATTCAAAAATACAACCCATTTTGATTTAATTGAGAATAAACTAGAGGAAATTAAATAAATCAGCGGAAGCATACCTGAATCGGTAGTTGATTATTGAAAAGAAAAAATGTTGGTTTGATCTTTCAAATTGACATAAACACTAGTTCTGACAATAGCTCTCCATAGAAGAGGGTTAGAAGGTTGCTAAGGCTTGTGTAATTTTAGGATCGTAACTCTTTTCTTTATAATATTGACATTTTCTAATTTTGTCCTTTAACGAATTAAAATGTCCCGCATCTACACACTAATCACATGATAATTAGATGCTTAAAACAAGAAGAGCATTAAAAAACAAGCTAGCAGTATCTTCATATAGACATCATGAAATCAAAAGAAAAGGGGCGCACAGGGAGGAGGGGTTTGGTTGGGTGCAAAATCTTAAGTGATTAAATATTCTTTTTTCTCCTGGAACAAAATTTAAAAATAATAATCAATGCGTATAAACGAAGTTTACTAGAGGTTATGTTTCAAGAAAAATAAAAGAAATAGAAAGTGTAACAAGTACCATCTTCACCTTCAATTGTTGGAATAAATTTATCGATTAAAGGATGTGAAACTTTCGTTTCTTCTTTTGAAACTTTTGCCCCGAGATGATTGATTAGTTCATGATCGCTCCGATCAAATTTAACTCCTGTTGATAGCCTAACCCGATCCCGAAAATAATTGAAAATATGTTTATGCATATAAATTATCACTAGAGAAAGCATAAACATTTAACTTATGCAAAAAAAGAACCATGTAATCTTTTTTGGAACAAAATTTAAAAATAATAATCAATACATATAAAAGAAGTTTACTAAAAGATTATGTTTCAAAAAAAAAAAGAAACGAAGAGTGTAACATGTGTCATCTTCACCTTCGAGATGTTCGAGTAGTTCATGATCGCTCAGATCAAATTTATCTCCTCCTGGTAGCCTTACCGAATCTTGGAAATAATTGAAAATATGTATATGTATATAAATTATCACTAGAGAAAGCATAATCATTTAACTTATGCAAGAAAAGAACCATGTAAACTTATGGGCTTATTGAATTCAAGCTTGTGAGCACAGCTTGGACACTGCTTGGATTAGCTCAATATTGCAACCCACTTGCACAACATTTCACCCATGCGCAACCTCTGCCTATCATCTTGTCCACCATGCCTACGCCGTCCAAATCAACGCTACGACCACATACACCTATTATGAAAAAACCGCACCACCTCCTACCACCACAACCTCAATCCATGAATATCACCAACACCCTTAACTTCAAGTTTTCAACACACCCAACACTTCACGGACCATCTTCACCAAACATGGAAAAGTGAATGGGCGTTAGCGTCATGTGCGAGGGATAAAAGCATGGACTGAGCAAGAACGAAAGTTTTCAACAGATGTGAGAATAAAAATATAGAAATTTTTGATAAAAGAGGAAATGAGAAAGAGAGGGACAGTGGGGTGAAAAAAGTTAGGTAGTGTTTGGTTTGTTATTTTTAGTTTTGGGTTTTCTTCCATACAAAAGGCTCAAGATACATGTGTATTACCAAAAACGATCAATTTAGAAAACAAAATTAACACACAAAATTGAATTTTTTTTTCTCTCCATATTTTGGGAAATAGAAGAAGCACGTAAAATAATTCATTCTTCCATCGTCCCTCTATCCTCTTCGTCGTTCCATCCGTTTTTCTTTAATCCCCTCTGTCGTCCCTCCATTCTTTCATATTTGACATACATATTGAAAATCGAAAACAAAAAATTCGTTTTTAAACCAAACACTTCCTTAGGTTTTTGGTTTGTGAATAAACATGAGAAAAAATAATAAAAGGAAGCAAGCACTAAAATAATAAAAACGCAAAAAACATTTCGGGCGGGTTAGCGAAAATTTTCTGGCAGGATAGTGAAAAGGCATAAAGAAGCTATTTTGGATGAAAGTGAATACCGTAAAGGGATGTGAAGGGATATTTATCCAATTATTACATAATATGGTATTTAATAAATATGATAGGTGATAAATAACCTAAATTTATTGTTCATTGTGGTAGTTAAGTCGATTTAGTGAATCTTGTTTACGTTGGTTAATGTCCACCCTTATTTTAATTTTCGTTTACTTATTTTTTTGGAATTCTTATAAACTGATTAATTCTTTAAATTTTGTAAAAAAAATGAAATCGATGAAAATTTAAAAAAATTCTAAACTTTTAAAGACTATTGCAAATTCACGCAGTTCCAGTTTTGCATTTAGTTATACCTTTTTAATTTTTAGCATCATTGGTAAACACGAATATTAAATTTTTTGAGTGAGAACCTTTGTGTCGACTAAACAACATGGATAGATAATTGGAAGTAAAAGTGACATGGATAATTATAGCGGTTCCTTTTGATGTAACGTACGTTGAGGAAAAATATATTTTATTATTGTACAGAGAGAGTTCTACAAAAGATTGATGAAACAATTTTAATTGAGATAGAATACGAGGGAGAAGATGAATTCCAATAAACTCAAATCCTAGAAGGTGAGATGTATATATACAGTTTTAAACATGTCACGACCGTTAGATCATAGTCATAGGAGGATCACCCGTCAAGATATAAAGTCTAGGTGTCAAAGGATCGGAGTGCCTTTTCAAATTGATCAAAATTGGATCTGGTTGTTTCAGATTCATCAATTTTAATTGACTGAATCGGGTGCTAGTCAACTGACATGAATCTGAGTGGGTTGGTGTAGAATGTCAGTAGATTGAGATTCCTCCATAATAAAAGAATATGGTTATGTCCTAAACTCCACTTAGGTTTGTCAACGGATAATTTTGGATGTGAACCGTGTTATATCTGCATCTGCATCCAAAATTATTTTCTGATATCAGCCATGGACATGGTCGAGTATCAGATATTTATTCGCTTCGTTCATAATTAATATCCTCAAAAAATAAAGGAATTTTTTTATTTATACCTGAGTCGCAAAATTGTGCTTTGTGTAGAGTGTTTCTTCATCTAAAGCATGAAGAGATGATTTTACTATAGTATAATCAGTCCTTTAATGCTTTTTCGAAGTATGTAATGGAATATAGTAATACTTTGATGAAGAATAATAAGAAATTTATTGAAGGTTTGAGGAAGGGACTGAACTATAAGGTATGGTGCACTTGTTGTCACCTTATAAGATGTTTGTTGAGAGTGGCAAGGAGGTACAATTTCTTGTATCAGGAGAAAAGGAAAGTCGATGTTAGTCTTAAGGGTGGACAAAAGAAGAGGTTCGACCCATATCACAAGGGGAATAAGAACCAAAAAGGAGGAAAAACCTCATGAGAAGATCAGAAGTCTAATGTAGCGAATATTACTTGTTTCAACTGTAGGTAGAAGGGTCGCTACTCTACCAAGTATCCTAGTTGGAGATTAGGGACATGTCCAATTGCTTTAATTGTAGTAGGCCTAGCCATAAGAAGAGATAATGTTTTGTACTGAAGCAAGCGAAGGATTATGCTTTGCAGAGACCTTCAGTTGGACCAATGCTAAAGAAATGGGAAAAGGATGTTGTACTTGGAGTTATTATTTCGATTTCTAGCATTTTAGTTAGGGTTCTATTTGATACTTGAACTACACTCACTTTCTTTTTAAAAATTTAGCTGTTTGTTAAATTAAAAAAAATTAAATACTACATATTTGATTACTTCATTACGTATGGTTAATCCACATATTGATATGTTACTCGCACCTTAAGGTACTCTGATATTAAGTTTGCTTTGTTGGACATTTGTTTGTTTGCGACAATATATGTTTGACTACTAAGGATACGAAGTAATGTTGGATATGGATTGTTTAGTGTAACGACACTATGATCTACTGTTCCGATAGAGTTATCACTTTACGAAATCCAAGGACAGAAGAAATGATCTTTATTCCATTGGACGTAATAAAGGAGAATTCAATATTTATGTTGTGTGTAATGGAGAATTGGGAGGATGAGATTAGTAAAGTGCTAGTAGTCTGGGAATTTGAAGACATTTTCGAGTGGTGAAGGGATTATTGCCTAAAAATCATTCAAATTTGGTATAGATTTGATATCGATGGAAAAACCTATTAGTAGATCACCTAGCAGTATGCCATCCAAGGGTTAGAAGAACCGAAGAAGCGGTTAATGTCACTTGGGCATAAAAGTTTCACTAAGGCCGAATAGTTAACCATGGGGAACATCCGTAGTATTTATAAAGAAGTCAGATGGAGACGGATTATTCTTACAGCTAGATTTGACGATGCTATTACATAAACTATGGGTAGTTGAGGAAATTGTTCCACTGATCACGTTTAGAATAAGACACGATCCATATGAATGGTCAGTTATGCTCTTTGGACTGATCAGTGTTACTGCTTTCTTTGTAGAGCTTATATGCCGAATCTTTCACGATCAATTGAATAGATTTATGTTGGTCTTCATTGATGACATTTTGGTATAATTCTAAGAATGAAAGATACCATAAGTCCATTTTAGATAGTTGTTGGAGATCTTGAGACAACACAGGTTGAATGTAAAGTTTTTGAAATGCTATTTATGGAAATGTGAAGTTAAATTTCTTGGTTATGTTGTTTCATAGAATGGATTAGCAATTGATCCAAGATGGAAACCATTAATTATTGGAAGAGATCAAAGAAAGTTACTAAAATGACAATTTTCTTGAGATTGGATGGTTATGCCATAGTTACATTAAGAACTTTTCATAGATAGCAACTGCCTTAACTAAATTGACTAGAAAGAACGTAAAACTCGTATGGACTGTTCAGGAGTGAAAAAGTCATCGACAAGTGCATATATCTTGATCGTACTTAAAGGGAGTCAGGATTTGGTATTTCATGCTAATACTTGTGGATCGGATTAGGAGTGATACTGATGTAGAAGAAAAGAGTGATAATTTATACATCTTGGTAGTTGAGTCGCACAAATTTTGATATCCGACTCATGATTTGGAGTTTTTAGTAGTGATCTTCGCTTTAAAGATATAAAGGAATTATCTTTTTGGAGTATGTTCCGAGTATTATACGGATCTTAAGTCTCTTAAGTATTTATTCTCGCATAAGAAGCTAAATATAAGGCAATAAAGATGGTTAGAATTTTTGATAGCATATGATTTTGTGATAGTATACATCGGGAAAAGGGAACAGCGTAGTCGATGCTTTATGTAGAAAGCAGTATAATGGATTGTTGGCCATGCTTGAGAAATAAAAGACGTTAGAGAAATTTGCATCCCATGGAGTGCAATATAGGGCGAATGCAGGATCAAGTCAAGATCCTAGAGCATTAATAAGTTTGAAAGTTCGTCTATTGCTTATGGAAAGAATTGTTGCAAGGCATAATGAGGTACCATTTTTAGATAAAAAAATTAGATGATTAGAGGTAGGCGTGGATGTAGAGGCTCTAAAGAGATACAATGTAGACTCTAAAGGACAGCTTAGGATGAAATGTAGACCGTGTTGCAAATGTGAGAGATCTTCAGAAGAAAGTCTTAGACGAAAGTCATCGACCTAAGTTTATGATTCATCCTAGAGAGATAAAGATGTACCATGACATGAAGCATGTTTTCTTTTGGTAATGGATAAAGAGAGATGTAAGAGGATGATCACATGTCAACAAGTGAAAACTGCACATCAGAAGCCGAGAAGTTTACTTCATCCTTTGGAAGTATCAATTTTGAAGTGAGATTGATATCGATGGATCTTATAAATGGATCACTAAGGCATAGAGTTGGGAATGATAACATGTGGGTAATAATCGATAGATTTACTATGAGCGTCCAATATATCCCAGTGAAATTGACAAAGACTTCAGCTAGTTTGGCGAAGTTGTACATAAAGAATATTGTAAGATTGCAGAGGATTTCTAACGGTATTGTTAGTGATAGAGAGCCAATGTTCACCAATGAGTTGAAAAAAATTTGCTGGGTGCATTGAGTATATAATTAAACTTAAGTAAGACTACCACTGTTGCTCAATTTCTCACAAGCAATTAGCAGGCTGATTTAAAGCCTGGCCCAGTCAAAGCCAGACCAACTCCTTTACAACTGGCCCGCATAAGCATCTTCAAATTCATGATGGCTTCGGACCATCTCTTCTATTCAATAAGGCACTAAAACGAGGTTCGCCACCTCGTCCCTATGTGTCTATCGCATTTAAGCAAGGTTTAGGACTGGCCCCACTTGGTCTAACCTGATCCGTCACAATGACGATCGGTCTTCCTATGTTTATCTAATTCCAACACTACTCCAAGTCAGCATGTTCACCTGGAGTTACTCAGTTGACGGCTTACACCTCTCCACGCCTGCCTCAGCATGCAGCACATCTAGCAAGATAGGTTCGAGCATGGCCCGTCGTTAGCCTGGCTTCGGTGCAGCAGCCCCGATCGATCTCAGGCAGCCGTTCTGACTGCCTTGCACTCGGTTGTGCACCATTTTCCCATTATGGTTCTTATCAAGATCCCTATTTTCTTTCGTATCATGAACTAACGGTCAATAGGTTCAATAATACTTGTCATGTGAGCATTCAAGTAAACAACAAGTTGTCTATCCACCTATCCAAAGCACTATAGCTGAGCAGCTGAACTGATATGGCTTACCATCAGCATTTAATGCGAAGTTTGCACACAAAATGCGAAGCCCGCGTTTGATGCAAAGAAGCAGTGAGTATATTTTCATCCTACCGCACATCTCCTTACACCTTTACATTTGTCGTCCATCTACCATTGCAATCGTATCAACAGTCGAATAATTTTCCCGTTATTTCTATAGCTCAATCTCAATCATCCATAATCCACTTCACTTACTGTAAATATCTCCTATATTACAACTTCAAAGAGGTTGGTACGTACAAAGATTTTGAATAATATACATAATTCAAAGTTCTTGATACCACAAGTCCTTAAGATTACGTAGCTTTATTAGTCTTAAGTGCTTCCTGATTTCTTATTATTCTTTTGTAAATCTTTGTAGTTTTAAAAGAAATATATATAGTAAGGGAATTTCACAGTGGACGTAGGCAGCTTTGCCGAATCACTATATCTTGTGTTATTTACCTTTCAACAATGTATTTAACTCCTCATTTTTCACTTGAAGCAACCTTTATTTATTAGTTTAATTCCTTGGTTGGCAAAATCTTTGGTCAATATTTTGAAGCTAGAAGAAGGGCCAACGACATGATGAGGATGGAAGATGCAGATCTTTCAAACAACAACAATGAGGTAATGCGTCCTGCCAAGCCGATCCACACAACAACAATAATCGTCAAAACAACAATCATTAAACTGATGCCAGAAGGAATTCAGAGGCCGGTCCAAGGTACAATAATTACTCTCATTTTAACTCTATTTCACTAACAGGAACCGAGTGCGGTTGGCTACCACCAAATGGAAAGCGGGAGGAACCTCGTTGCAACACCAAATACTACGAGTTCCATCAAATCAATGGTCATTCTATAGTAGATTGTAGCGTACTCAGGGATGAAATCAAAAGACTCATCCGGAAAAGAATACTCCTGGAATTTATTCGAAATTAGATTGAGCAAAGAGAAAACCGTGAAGAAAGGGAAAATTGGTCCCCTCGACTTAAAAGTGCCAATGTCCGAGCCATCATAGAGGTCTTGGCCTTATGCGGTAGTCTGCATGTGGTCGGTAGCAACCGAGGGTCCCACTCCTGGTATAAAACGAAAGCGGGTACTGCCAGGCAAGTTTATTCATTAGAATCTCCAGCATCCAAGGCGCCTCAACTGGGATCTCAACGACTAATCAACTTCATTATCGAAGATAAGGAAGCAATCTCCTACCCTCATTACAACCCCATAGTCGTAACTCTTGCTTTAGCCAACTCCAATGTGCACAGGGCCTTTGTAGATGGTGCCAACTCGGTAAACATCATGTTCAATAATTGCTTTGAAGCTCTTTGGCTCCCTGTCTCTGGCCTTACCCTATGCGCCCTGCCCATTTATGCCTTTAGAAGTGTAGGCATTGTTCTGATATGCACAACCTCACTTGTATCAATTTTCAGTCAAGAGCCCCTCACTGTAAAGATCCAGGTAAACTTTATAGTCGATTGTCCATCTATGTATAACCTGTTAATAAGACGAATGACACTTCTTGAGCTGGAAGTCATCGTCTGCTACAACCGCCTTATCATAAAGTTCTCCATCCAAGATCGGGTTGGAGAAATCAAGGGCAAGTAGTGTAAGGCAAGGAAATCTTATGGAACTTCACTTAGGAAGGCAAAAAAGGTGTACTCATGTTGAAGTAAGAACATTCAATTAACGGTTTTCTCAACGAATCCAATGGGCCGACCAGTGCCTTAGTTCTTGCCAAGCCCCCTAACCCTGAGACATTGGCGGCAACTCCTACTCTCTCATAGCTAGCTGCCTTATCTGAGAGTTGGGAGCATCATAACCTTGATTTTGACCCATCATTACAGATAAGTTCTCAGTTGTAATAATAATGATAATAATAATACGTATGTATATGTGAACTTTTCCATCTACAAGTCCTTGTAAGTGGGCTGCGTATGCCCCTCAATATCATGCAACTCACTTAGACTAGAGTGTCCGAGCTAACTAATATACTCAGGTTCCATTCAGGATCAACGGTCACTTCACGACAGACAACATATTACCCAGGATAACTTCACAGCCTCATGCGCTCAGTTTGAGCCTAGGCTCGTCTGCCACTCAACGTTCGACCAAACCCAAGAGAACCAGCAAGCAAGCTTGCATTTCAACTCATGCCGGTGCAAATTGTCGCTCTACATCCAGTTGATACCTAGTCTACATTACCGATTATACATAAGTCGCCTTATTTTCACATTGATATTTAAACATATCCTAAAAAGATAGGAAATTCTGCAAAATGAGTACACACTACAACAAAAATACCCTATTACAATTGCTCGTTTACAACGTTCACAAAACAACCGTTGTAATAAAGGTTTTTAACAACAGGCGTTTCATAAAAGTTCCAATAAAATCATTTTTAACAACATTGAACATTTTGCAGTTGTAATACAGGTCTTTAACATTTTTTTTAGTTTTTGATAGTTGTGAATGCTAATTTATAACAAATGTTATTTATAGCTATCGTATTCATTGCTTGTAAGTGATCACACATATTGTAATGTTCGTCGTAATCAATTGTACGAAAAATTAAAGAAACATAATAAAGTGCAAAACAGGAACTTCGTAAAATTTGGATGATCTTTAAAATTTTGAAAATAAAATTTCTAGATTGTTGTTTTTTAATTTTTAAACCAATTAAAGAATTAAATAGGTTTCTAACTGTGTTTACTGCAAATCGTAATAAATTTCTGCAACAACAATTAGTTGAAAAACGTGAATATCAATGTTAATTTTTTTTTGAATATGTTTACAATTGTTAAAAATACTATAATAATTATTAATTAGTACTTTATAACTAATAACTAATCATTTATAAATGATAACTTATAATTTATAAATGATAACTTATTTAGTTAATAATTTATAATCTATTATAACTGTTGATTATTACAAATATTTATCAATAATAATTTATAATTAATAACAGTTTATTATAATTAATAATCATAATAATAACGTATAACTAATAATATATAATTAACATTTAATAATTAAAAATTTATTATAATTAATGATTTATGGTTACTAATTTATAAACAATAATTTACGGTTAATGATTGTTACCCGGTTGCATGGCCTATATACGGTTCGGCCATGGTGGTTCAGCCACTCGTCGCTCGGTTTTGAAGAAGGAATCATCGTTCGGCCAACTCAAGGCCCAGTGTGTTTGGACAAGAGTTGGTTCGGTCTGCATGTTCTAAGAGGGATCACGTGGCAAAAGCAGCCCGGCCGTGGACCGTTCGGCCTGGACGCGTTGTTTGGCATGCAAGTGTCGTTCGGCCTAAGACCTTTGCTCGACATTCTTCATTCGAACGTCATCGCTCGAAAAGTGTTGTTGGGAACTCAGTAAATATGTCGCCTAACAAAGCCTCGCTCGACAACGTCATTCGGCGATCGCCGTTCGGCCAGTGAAGTTAAAGGTGATACGGTTCGGCCTGGATGCTCAGGGAAGGACGGCTTGACATGGGTGGTTCGGTCGAGGTAGCACGGACACATGTCGCTCGGCTTAGATGGTCGGCGCATGTCGCTCGGTGTGGAAGGTTCGGCATACATCGCTCGGTGCATTCTAGAGAAGTTGGTAGGTTGTCAGGCCTACAACAAAGTGAGGCAATCAGCATGACTTTGCTTTGAGTCAACCCGCTATTTGCTTCGGGTCTCCTCAAGGTTTACTTCGAGTCACTTGATAATCGACTAGACATGATGGATCGGCATTTCTCGAACGACATTTCTCGATCGGCCTATCTCGTTTGGCATGCCTGACTCGGTGCGTAGAAGTCACCTACTATGGGCCAAGATACCTTATTCCTGGTCCCATGAAGGAAGTCCACCCTATCTTCGCTTATAAATAGAAGGACAGGGGATCAATGAAAAGAGACATTTTTTCGTGTACTCCGGGGAGACTCTGTCATTTTCAAGACTCATCTCTTTTCTGTTAGAACTTATGTAACGACCGATATTTTCAACCATTCGCATCCACACATGTCGCAATTGAATTGTTCAAAATACCGAATTGTAATTTAAATTTGGAAAAACACAACATAAACATTAAATGAATAATCAAAGATCACAGACACAGAGTAATAAAATGCAGTGGAAGAAAAGCGATAGTAGTTCATGAAGCTACTATATAAATACATCAAAGTTAAACAAGATACAATAGAAGTCTCAATATGATAATCAAGTACAAATCAGAATACATCACTGGATTCAACTGAATAATTGGAATCAACTGGATAACTGAAAGAGGAATAGATAGCCGGATCTTCAAGCAAAGCTCAACTCCGAAGGTGAGTCTCAAATGCTGTATCACTCAGTCTGACCTGAGCATAATGCAAAACACAAAACACTCGAGTCAAGACATACATACTTATACAATGTAAAGCAGCTCAAGTGAACTGTAATATAAGGTACAAGTAACTTAAAGGATGCTTGGAACTGTCCATTCTCCAAGGATCTGTTGAACTATTTACTATGTAGTAATATTTCGCTATTATAATAATGTCTATAAGTAAAATAAACATACTTTTAAATAGCGTTAAGGCTTTACATTTTCCACCTTAACAAGTAATAGTGCCAATAGTCTATACAGTATCGTAATACCTCCTGATCCAGAGGCAACCAGAGGATACTCCATAGGTACGACACAAATCAAACTCGTACAAGGCACGCTAGGGCAGGTGACACGGCACAGCTAGCCCACCTCGAGCCATACCCCCAAATCAAAAGAATCAAAAGTGGCCACAAAATCAATCTCAAAGTCCAAATATAATAGCGAAGGAGTGTGTCCGATCAAAGAAGCGACCTCATTAGCCCGTCAATTTCTCCTGTTTTAGCCACCTTATGCCAACTCACGGGAGTTGGCTCCACGTATACACCTTACTAGAACGTCGCCGCCATCCTACTTCATTCTGGAATCTTCACCTTACTCGGTTGTTAAAGTAGTTTTCAGAGTTGGCAGAGAGTATGACAACTTCCGATCCCGGTCTCTTTAACAACCAAACGTTATTATTACCCATGGATATTTATTTCAAAATCATTTCTATTCCAAAACCATTTAAAATCAAATACCATTTCTTTCCAAATAATATCCATTTCAAAACCAAAGTAACCGTATACCATTTAAATTCCAAAACAAAATCAATATATCATTTAAATGAAACCCAATTTCCAAATCATTGAATATTCCTTCAATTTATTAAACTCGGAATATTGCTTTAAATCATCTTAAGCCAAACCACTTTATAAATTCGTATTCTTAAATCTTAAATTTCAATAAGTTCAATTTTATATATTTAAAGACAATTCTTAATTAAATACAATTTCCAATAATTTCATTTCCAAGCCATATTACTTTCAAGTTATAATAACTCTGAAACCAAACATTTTGAAACATATTTATATAGACCATCTAAATTCAATGTTAATATCTTCCAAACAAGATTCATTTAACCATTTAAATTCAATGTCAAATAATATTCATTTCAAAGTTGTAGCATTTATAAGTTTATTCATTCAATTATAAACTTGACAAAACATTGTATATTTCAAAACAGCAGCATCTATAAAGTGCCGCGGTAGGTATATTTAGTATATATCAAAACATAGTTCAAATTCAGAAACTACAGCATTTCAGAAATGATGTTATAGTTTTATTTGAAAACTTCAGCATGTTGTTCAAATTTCAGCATCTGCAGCACATCAGAAATGCTGTTATAGGTTTCTTTAGTATAATTCAAGCCATAGTTCAATTTTCAAAAATTACAGCACTTCAAAAATGCTGTTATAGGTCTTTTTAGTATAATTCAAGCCATAGTTCATTTAACAACAGCATTTCAGAAACGCTATACTTTCCGTTATACCCCTTTAAAAAATATATCTTCAATTTTGTCATTTTTAACTTATCAAACTTATTCCACTTTTCAAAAATTTTATTTGGATATTACTTAACTTATAAATTTTAGTAAAATAACATTTATTAATAAATATCCAATTAAAATTAAACATCCATTTGTTAAGCCAATACTTGATAAATTGCTTAACCTTTATTCCAATAAATAACTTAATAATTTATCTAACATACCCATCTCATAAATAGATTAAATTTCCATTTATTTGCTTAACTTAATAGTTTTCCATTTCAAACCAAATTTCAAATTTCCAAGTTAAGTCATTATTTAAATTACGTTTTCCCATTTTAAAACCGTAACTATTTATTTTACACAACATAACATTTCACAAAAGAACATTTTATCATAGTTAATATAACAATTAAATTTCCTTAATAGAAATAAACTTATTACAAATGTCCCATAAAACGTGTTTCGTTTTATTTGTTCAAAATTGCATTACTTATTATAGAAAATATGTCCATTTCAAGAAATAACCTTTATTTAAATTACTAGGTTAGATTTAAGATTCCAAATTAAACCAAACTTAATTATTAAGTTATTTATCATAAATAAGACTCTTTAAACTCCATCCAAAACTAATTAACTTATAAAAATTTTAACTTATGGACAAATAATATTCTTTACACTTTAAAGCATTAAATCAAATTAATTTAAAATTTTCATATATTTAAAATTTCAAAATACTTAGTAATTTTCAGAAAATATTTAAAATACTTAATAAATTTTTAGAAAAATATCATTTAAAATACAACCATGGGCCTGTATAATATTTTCTAACCTAGGTCAAGTGATACAGATATGTATTATTTCAATCTGTAATTTAAAAGAAAAATCCGGGTTCTATTATTTCAAACCCGCAATCCCAAGTAAAATAAATGCAATAAAAATCATTCGAGCCTATTATTTCAGCCCATAATGATTTTTCCTTATTCTAAAGTCTGTTCCGGTATGTATCTTTTCAACCCATAGTGATAGAGAACTCGCAGTAATGATACAGTAAATAAAATGAACAGTATATCATATAATAACATATTAGATGATGCAACAAATATAGAAATAGCATTTAACATCATATAACATATCACAGGCATGTATGAATAACATATCAATTTATACAGATCCACCTGATATTATTCCACAATAATATAAGTACATATGTCTAGAGTGATAAAACTCACCTTTTTAAAGCTAGGATTGAAATGCAAACCCGAATCTAAACTCTGCAAAGCACGAAAAGGCATGGCAAAGCACGGCTATATTCTTTTGAGTGGATGAAGAGTCAGATTCAAATCTTGTATACAAACAATTACACAAAGATAAGTGTAAAATTTAACATACAAGATTATAAATCAAACAATGAACAATATGGATCAAAGGGACATAACCTTTTGATAAAACAAAGCAAGATGCAAACTTGAGTGAAAAGAGAGCTAAAAATCCTCATCTTGCACATAACAAAATAAAGCAAAGAAATATCACAAACATAAGAACATGATTCAATACAAAGAATAGAGATTACAACAATGGAAATATAGGAAATAAAATGACATAACCTTGATAAATCAAAGCAAGTTGATGAATACATGTGCTTGGCTAGGCTTTGCATCAATTTTGGTGACGTAGTCTTCATCCATTGTCACGGCTTGGTCTTTGTGGTGATGAAAGGGTGATGGTTGATGGAGGTGGACATGGTGGGTGGCTAGAGGCAAGAAGCCGAGCCTAGCTTTGAAGAAAAACAAAGAAAATAAAAGAAAAAGGAGAAGGAAAGAGAGGAGAAGCCATGGAAATAACCTAGAGCTTGCTGTATTTTCTTCACGCAAATAGAAATGAGGGATGAGAAATTTTTTTACGTGAATAAGAATATTGGGTGGCGGCTAGGGTTTACAAATGGCACGGCTAAGATGAATTGTATGGCTAGGAGATTTGAATGGTTAGGAAAAGGAAAAGGCAAAGAATAAAGAGGCTAGTGAATGCATGGGATTTATTTCCTATTTAATAAAAGAAACTTACTGTGAACTCTTTCAATCAGAAGAGGCAAATGAGGAAGTGAGATATTGAGAAGATTTTTATGCGATTTGAAATAAAGAGTAAGAAAATATAATGTATACCCTTTGATTTTTTTTCTAAGCCATAAATAAAAGATATAAACAAGCAACAATCAAATAAACATGACTGTGTAGACAAAATAAAAATAGAAAGATAAAATAGAGATGGATATAAGAAAAATATAAAACGTATTTATATAATAAAAGTACAAAAATTTATTGCGTGTAAAATGCTGTAATTTATCCAGTTTAAAAAGTACAAGTTTAAATTCCTAATAAATCCATATATTTGATTTCTCAATCTTGTTATTGAATCAATTATTAACTTATTCTCCTATGGGTAATATTAACACTGGTTTATATACTAATACATTAATAATTTCCTAATTCATCCAAATTTCAGTTACATAGTATTAAATCTTATTTACCTACAATAAATTCATATTTCAATTAGCAAAGTAATTAATTTCAATCTCTTACCATAATCTATTTGTTATGAATTGAATTCCCATAAGTTATAATTAATTTCAAATAAACTGTTTGGATTCAATTCTAATCCCTTTTTATGAAGTCTATGTTACTCTACAAACCTCGTTAATATTCGTTTATCTTTCATTACATTAATATATATTCAAATATCCATCTTTCCTTTGTATTAACAGTTGTTTTTAATTATATTGAATTTGTCAAATATTTATATTTATTATGATTGAATCCTCAATTAATTCATTCAAATAGGTTTCATTCTTTTATTTTATCTATGAATAAAATATACATTTCCATTTATGTCATTACATTCACACTTTACAATTGCAGTCCTATCTTGCATTAATGAACATTTACTTACATTTAAATGTAATTGATTTCCAATTAATTCCATAGACTAATTAAATAGGTGAGTTATAGTAATTGTTACCATAACCTTTAATTTACATTTAACCTTATTAATTTCAACTAATTATTAAAATTACTTACATAATACTGAATTACCGTTAACTATACTAATTCATTTATTCGTACAACACTTACCCTTATTTACTTATATTCAATTTTACCCAAATATAACATTCACAACTAAGCAAATGGACCAATTAAATAGTAACTTATGACCGTTACTATAACTTTTAAATCACCCGTACGAATTCATTATTCTTTACAAATGTAACAATTACTTAATTAGCACTGATTTACTTCAATTTCTATTAATCATATATTATCTCATTAATAATTCAACATTCACACTTGTTTCCTTATATTAAAATTTATAACTAAGTGCAACAATTTACATTATTTCATCATTGGAACTTCATTTCAATTGTCCATTGCTCGATTATTAAGTTATAAAGTTTTTTTTTCTTCGTTTTTCTTTTTTTCTTTTTTCCTTTTCTCTCTAAATTTAATTTCAAAATCTTATTAAATTAACCAGTTAAATTTTTGAAATTTACGGGTTGTTACAACTTATATTCAAGTTGTTGGTCTACGGATTGTATATGTATTCGATTATTTGAAAAGGCAATAAAGATTAAACTCAAAGTGGATGTAGGCCGTTACGCCGAACCACTATAAATTTGGTGTTCTAGTTTTGCGGTTAATTTTACATACATTCCTCTATTTTAATTTTCTATCTTCGTTAATCTCTCTATACAAATATCTCTTTGGGTGTTGGTTACCAATTTTGGTTCCAACACTTTAGTGCTTTCACCGAGAACGCATTCTCAGGTTACTAGGATCTACTTTGTAGCTACTGGATTGAAGAAATCTTTCATAGGAGATCCAAGTCATTCACAAGAAGTCTATTGATTCTACTCACATTTCCTACCAATAACTCTACAATGGGAAGGCCTTGTACCAGATCAGCCTCACACAACGCGGACGTCAACGAGACTGCTAGTATCCAACAAGTAGGACCCAATAATCAACAAGTTAATCTAGGCGCAGGGACTGTCACTGCCTAAAACCAAATGGAAGTTGTCACTAGAACGGAGGTCAACGAGCTGATGAGAGAACACATGGAAAGCAGGAGACAACTTGACGAACAGATTCAAGCTAACGCCAACCTCATGACTCGGCTTACTCAAAAACAACATCAGAATGTTGGTGGAAGCCCCACTTCTTACTCTTCATCCAACAGCTCTGCTTGTCCGATGAACCTCTCAAGCGTAGACGCTGTAGAACTGAAACAACGCAAGCACGTGTTGCTGATCGATCAACTAGGGATGGTCCAGGTTCTCTACCTGGAGCCTTAGCTCCTCACTTACATCAAGGAAATCACACCCAAGCTGGAACAGGAAACTTATGATCTGGAGCACGAGTGGAAGCTGGACGGCCAGCTCGACAAGGTCCTAATGAAGCTGGTCCTCTGTATACATGTTTGATAGATCACCAACAGAGGAGACACCAACCAGAGTGATCTCGTAGGACAGATTCCAACCTGCCATCTTCCATACAAACCTCAGACCTGTCGGCTATGGTCAGACAGCTGATGAGAGAAAATCAGGTTTTGACTAATGATGATTGGGGGTATCTAGGAGTCATACTCCATTCATAGATACTATTCTACAGGCCGAGTATCCCAGGAAGTTTAACATGCCAACTATTCCGGCCTACGAAGGGAAGACTGATCCCCGACAGCATGTAATGAGATATGAATGGATGATGGATTCAGCTAGAGCAAATGATGCAATTAAGTGTAGATGCTTCCCAGTATCTTTATCTGGAATCACTACCGTGTGGTTCACCTGACTTCCACGTGGTTTATCTCCAACTTTAATGAATTAGCGATGAAATTTATGGAACAATTTAGGATTCGTGCCACTTGTCCTAAGAACGTGATGTCCTTGTCCAGTGTGATTCGGGCTCCAGGGGTCGTTAAAAGAGTACTTACAAAGATTTCATGTTGTGGCTACTGAAGTTAGTAACCCAAATGACCATGCCATTCTGACGGCTGTGATGCGAGGAGTAGATCCGGGTTCAAAGTCTGGCGATTGGATGGAAGGAAAGCCTCCGACTACACTGGAACGTTGTTATTCAAAGGCGCTAAATTCATGAGAAGAGAGGAAGCCGGGTGGATGAGGCGAGACAATGTTCCAGGGGCTGGAAAGGAGACTATGAAGAGCAACATTGCTGTAAAGCAATCTGGTGATAACTCGGGGAAGGTCCAGGTTAACGTCCAAAAAAAGCCAGAGCAATCTAAAGGTTCCGAAGGAGGAAATCCCGAAAAGAAAAGGAAAGCAGGAAAGTGGAAACCAAGGATCCAAACTTACAACGATACACTCCTCTGAATGCATCTCTGGAAAACATCTTCTTATCGACTTGCAATACTTTTTAGTATCGAAAGCCACTCCCAAAACAGTCCACTGAGAAACAAAAGTCGACTGGGAAGTATTACCGCTTCCATGAGACTTACGGACACAATACCGAAGATTGTAGGCACCTCCATGATGCTATAGAAAAGTTGATTAGATAGAAAAAGTTACAGGAGTTTTTCAAGAACCCGCAGTGTAACGACCCAGAAATTTTATTAATTAAAATTTGAATATTTAATTAATTTTAAATATTAATAAGTGAAATTTATAAGTCGAATAAATTTTATTTCGAATAATTGGATTTAATTGAATAATTAAATCGATAATTAAATAGTGAAATTATGGAAATAATTTAAAATTGAGTTAAATATGATTGAAAATGATTTGTAAAATTTTATTTTATCATGTTGAAGTTAGAAAGACGTTTTATAACTTTTAAAATTGAATTAAAAGTTAATTTGTGAAAAATTGAATATTTTAATATTAAATCGACTAGTGAAATAGTCAATTTTTGAACAGTCTCAGAATTGGACGAAACCAATTCCATTGGATTCGTAATAGTTAGTTATTACCGGATTTCAATTTTCCTAGCAATCGGAGTTGTCGTTTGATCGTGGCAGCTCGAAACGCATCGAAATTGTTTTAATATTAATTTGGCGAGTTAAAATAGTCATTTTTCAAAAAGTCTCGAATTTCGACGAAACCAGTTTCATCGGATCCGTAATGTGATATTATTGTAAGGTTTCAAATTTCGTGTCAATTGGATTTACCGTTTGTCCAGTACAAGCTAAAACGCCTAGAAAATCGTTTAAATCGGTTTAATTTAAATTGAACGTTTATTGCCATAACTCGCACGATGTCCGAATTAGCTTTCGAAACCTGTTCCAATGTGTCCGGAACGCGGGCTAAACCCCAAAAACGTCGGTCACCGCGTGTAAATTGGAGTCCGGAAATCCCGGAATGAATAGTGTTTTCGTTTGATTTTCTATAAATAGCCCCCTCACTCTCTAAAAAAAAAAAAAAAAAAAATTAACAAAACCCTAATTCTATTCAGGCCGCCACCCTTAGCCATCAATGGCCGAAAATGCTCCTTTCTTCTCCTCCAATTATCTCCCAATCCACTCAATGATTTCGAAAACTTTTAACTAAGAAAATGTCGAGCACACTAGGATCTACAACTTCAACGGTTGTGATCGAAATTGGAGTCATAGATCGACGGCAAGAAGGTGATGAAGGCCATGCGTTCGGCCTCGTGATGCGTGCATATGTGTCGACCGGACCTAGACGCACTTGGGCCGTGGGTGGAGCTAGGGGAGGCGCGCGTCATGAGGTATCCTGATCGAATTTTAATCGAGTTTTGGAGGTGCAAGAATTAACCCTAGATATATGATGATGGGTTGTTTGTTCGGCATGGGCATACACGCGCGTGCGTTGGGGAAGACGCAGTAAAGGGCCCAGATGCAAAGTCACAGGGACGAATGGCAGTGATCAGTGGAGGTTAAAATTATATATAATATGGTTGTAAATTATTTATATAAAAATCGAGTAAACTTGTAAAATTGATATCTTTTTCATACGAGGTCGAAAACGCGCGAAACCAGTTGCGTTGGAATCGTATGGACGAGCACTACGCGATGGAGTTGGATTGGAGTCGTTTGGAGTTAGTGAGAATTTCGGGTAAAATTAAACGTTCGTTTAATTTTATTCGAAATAAATCGCTAAAACGAAATTAAAATCAAGGTGAGAACTTCTCACTCAATCGAATCAGTTTCGATTTTATTTTAAATAGTTAGATTTAAAATGTTTGAATGCATGTTTGAATGATGATTGTTATCTATTGATTGTTAAAATAGACATTATGCGCCGTTAGTAAGCGGATGTTATTTATTAAAAACATATACCGCGAATATTTCATAAACAGTGAAATTGGTATTATATATAATAGCAATATATATATATTGGCATATGTATATATTGGAGTTATTGATTTCCCGCATTTGTATAGCGGATGAGACCTTATTGCGCCGTCTATTAAGCGGATAATATTTTAAATCCTATGTACCGCGATAATTCCGTACTGGAGCGGAATTGGTATTGTGCTAATGTTGTGGATGCAGGAAAACAGGTTGGAGGGATCCAACTGGATTCCTCAACAGTTTTTATTTGATTTCAGATATTTTGATATTTGATGGATTATCATATCGATATATGATATAGTTGTTGTCGTGATTGACTACTTGGTATGTAGCATCATTGGACCAAATTTTGGAATTTTAAAAGGATTTTTAAAGCGATTTTTGAAGAGTATACGTTTATAAAATATATTTTTTTGAATTGATCCATTTTAAATAAATAAACGCTATAAATTTTAATGTTATAAAAATTATGATTTTTGAGAAATATAGTTAAAAGTTGATTTTTGAAAATATGGGTTAATAATTTTATAAAAAGAGTTTAAATCGGGATTTTTGGATTTATTGTAAAAAGTTAAATAATAGGATTTATAAAATTTGATTATTTTATAAATCAAAATGATGAAATTATAAAGGGGAATAAAGATGTTTTAAAAGAATAATATAAATTGATTTATATAAGAGACTTATAAATGGATATTTATAAATTGAAATATTGAGATTATAAAATGAGTTTTTATAAGTGTTTGAAGGAAGTGAAAATGGATTGCATAAGTGAATGGAATTTATAAAATTATAAATGGTGAAGTTATAAATGAAATTTATAAATAGTAGGATTTATAAATTTTGTGAAGTTATTAAAGAATATATTTGGGTAAATCAATGAATCTTATAAGTTATAAGATTTATAATTATGAAGTTTAAAGGAACGATTTTGTAAAATAATTGTTTTATAAGCATTTAACTTATAATATGAACCTTTGGTATATGATTGAGATATGAATTGAGATAGGTTAATAAAGAATTTATAAAGGAAGTAGTTATAAAACAAATAGAAATGGAATTTATAAACATTGTTTATAAATTCGCAATGACTTATTTTGATAAGTAAATTGTTGTAACCTATTAATGGAGTTATATTCACGTTTTTGACTGTGAATAATCCTTTGAAATAAAATGTATAGAAAAGATGAAATTGGTTAACACGGTATATTCACGTTTTTGAATGGTGAATAATATGTTAAAGAAACTGTTTTGAATGTGATGTTTTAAATAGAATTAAAACGATCTAACGATGTTTTAAATGTGTTGAGATTCAAAACCATAGATTTCAACATTTATTGTTGAAATAGATGTTTTCGAGAAATAGAAGGAAATGGTGGACTATAACACCGTTGTTATAGTAAATGATTTCCGAAAGGAAATGTTTTGTATAGTATTGGGTTTATATATCTATTTTAATTTCGAATCCCTATACTAGTGATTTTGGGTTGTCGTAACGATGTTTTACGCAACATTCGTTTTGACCCAAATAAATATGTTTAAGAGCATGTTTACCTTAAAGAATGAAATATATACTTAATTTCGATTTAAGTATATTGAATATTTTCCAAGAGTTGAAAATAAAAAGATTTGTGAATTTCTTATTAAATAAGTATGGAAATGTTTCCAATATAAAGTGAATATTAGAGAATTTATCTTTTTAAGGATAAATTGAAATGAATAATTGAAATCGTATATGCATGGATATTTTGGAATGAAAATTCACTATGGAATTTATAAAAGAATGGGGAAATTTGTTTAAAAATAAATATTGATTTATTTTTGAGGTATTGAAATTATATATCTTGTAAAGATATTTTTGGGAAATAAATTATTTGGAAAATTATTTGGAATCTGGTGATGTGTGCATATCCATTGATAGTTCAATAACCGACTATCAATATTTACCTTTGAATATTTGTTGGGATTTGTTGAATTTGAATGCTACACTTGTTTTTAAATTATTGCGCTCGTTATTCGGATTACCCATTCCGAATAGTGACACGACATAATGGATAGCATTGAAGATCGGTGTTGAAGACCCGGTATTTGCGAGAGCGATAGGATGACCTGTCGATTGACTCTGCACCGAGTAGCTACGGTATTGAGTTCTCCATATGTGATGGGAAATCCGATCAGGATTGTGGATATCCGGATTGCAAGGACTTCTTTGTAAGTTCCTTCGGTTCTGTTCGAGCCCGGAAGAGACTTGTATGGATTGTATGTCTGACGTTACAGATTGAGATATAAAGCAAATTTCTTTCAAATATATTTCTGTTGGTGGCGGAGAATTTATTCTTTTATCTTAACACCCTTCTCTGAGACGTACGAGCTCAGAGGTTATGTAGTTGAAGGTTATCAGCGATATATTCCCAATTTGGTAATGTGACATGCTGAGTGTTGCTGTGAAATGATCATTGTGTTGATCATTTGTGATAGGATCATTTGTTTGATCGTCTATCTTGGTGATCATTTCTATGATCATTTGTTGACCCAAAGCATGGCTTTTATATAAAGTATGTTTTTGTGGACGTGACTTCGTCGAGCCTCACACCCCGGGAATGGTCAAAACAGGAAAGGTACGGCAAGGTTATGAGGGGCAGCGCCCTTTAGGGTATGTGCATTTCCTTCTGGAAAAGGGTGGTATCATGGTATGGAGCCCAGATATTACTCATGTTGAAAACACTTTATGATTGTGTGAATTGATTGCGAGCACTCGGTTAAAGGTCCCAAAGGACCGGGGGATGGCATATTCGGTCAGTTGTTACTTAGTTAGGGGTAACCCGGCCTTGTGTTGGCAGAGATCCGGTTTGGTCCTCGGGGACGTCCATCCAGAGGCGTTCTCATGTGGCAATGGGAAGTTCCTTGGCCTGATCATTCGTTGGAAATCCAATTCCCAATACGAAACCTTGTACGGTATTAGTTGTCGAACCTGCCATTTACTTATGGTGGTCACCACTGTTTAGATGGTAGCTATAGTAGGCATACGATAATGGTCGTATGTTGGCTAAGATTTATATTCTACTTTCGAAATGAATTTTTCCTACACTATGCACTAATAATAATATCAAATGTTCTTTTAAATGCGTATCAAGCATCTTTGACTATCATAAGGAGAAATCTCCTCCGATTCTGCGTTTGCATTGTGTGTGTGTATGCGGGAGGCCTTATGGTAGTCTCATTTTTAAAAGCATTGCGAATTGACTTTAAAAATATTCCTCTATTTTGATTTTTAAAGATAAATAAATTGTTTTGAGTTCTCACACCAGTCACGTGACTGACTCGGAGTTTATTGTTTTCCTTCCTAAACTCTGGGTGCCCACCAATTTCCACACGGGCAGTCAAGAGTTAAGGTTTATCAGGATATTCTAGATATTCTGGAGTTGCTGGAGGCAAGCTGGATGGCATGACGTATTTCTAGTATATAGTATTTCTTTTTGCGCTGCACTGTTTGTTGTTGTTTGTTTGTACACTCTGATGTAATGAAATGTAATGTGATGTAATGTAATAACTGATATAGTTCTTTGTTTAAAGATTATTCATTTATCTATTATATGTTGTTCCGCTGCGATTGTGAGATTCTGTTATTTTTCTGTTGTTTTCTATTCCGTTCTATTTTCTATTTTCTTTCCTCTATATTTTCTATCCTTTCTCTCTCCTTCTCTCTTTCTTTTTCTTAAACATTGAGAATTCGTATTTCTGTTCATCTTGAGTTAATCTATGGAGATTAGTGTATATTCAAGGAGTACGGATTTGCGGGTCTTCACAGGTGGTATCAGAGCATATGGTTAAGCGACAACCATGGTTCTGTTGGGTATTACTCATTAGAGATAGAGTCAGTAGTACTCTAGAATGAGTTGAGTGTAATAATAGCTATGAGAGCGTATTTGTTAGTGAATATATAAAATTGTTTTATATTGTGATGATTGGTTTGTTGAGTGGCATATGAACCTTCGTCGGCGCAGCCTCGAAACTGAATCGAAGGGGTTTCTAAACACTTGAATAGAACAATTCGGCACAATATTATTTTAAATTTGGTAAATGAAATAATTTTACCTTGATTATATTTTATATATAAAGGAATAATTTTTCAGAATTATTAAAGTGGATATAAGTTGATTGTTTGGTTGTTTGAATAATTGTATAAGTAAAAAGAATTATAAGAATTGAATTATAATTAAAGTGATCTACAATTGTGAAATAAACTTATATATATGAGAAGTGAGACTATATGAATATATTTATAAATATGAGTTGTAATAAAAATGAATTTAAAGTTAAATGGAATATAACTTAAGAGATGTTGAATGAAGTTGATATAGGTATCAAAGTAAATTAATAAAGTTAAATGAATGTGAACTAAAGTTATATAAATGAAATTCAACTTTTGAAATTGAATTGAATGAATGGATTGAATATTAATCAATTAAATGTGAATAATTGATATGAAAAAAATGAATATAAGTGTTAATTCATTAAGATCTAATGTTATTGAAAAGTTGAATAGTTGAATAAAAAAATCAATTAATTAAACCAATTGAAAGCAAAGGAATTTGGTTGCAATTAATATACATTGGTTGTTATATGATTGTTAGTTGATTGTATATAATTCATTAAGTTAATGGAATTGGAAGCTAAAGTAATTGGAATTCAATTGGAAGTTAAGTGAATCTTAAATAGAATTGAATTTGATTTGGAAGTGAACCAACTTGAATATAAATTAGTGAATATAAGCAAATTGAAAAAGAATGTTAGTAAAAACATCCACTGTAAAGAATCAGATGAGATTTAAATTGAAAACCTATTTCATTGAATATTAATGAGAATATGAATGAATATTTATTGGTTATGAATGCTAGTTGGTTGATGATTGAATATATTGCTTTTATTGCATTTGCTATGTTGGCATATATAGTTATTATGTTGCTATATGTTGTATATTGATACTATTGTCTATATACATGTTTCTCATGTTGTTTGTTGAGTGTTTAGTAGGTGCAGATCATGTTTGCTTCGCATTTGGAGCTCGCTTTCGCGCTATATTAGCCGTATATGCTTGCTAATAAAATATAAGGTACATATCTCGGATTAAATATCGTACTTTTATACCTTTTTCCCTGCGGGATGCCTCATTACTTGATGAGATGTATATTTGTGATATATATACTGTCATTTTTTTTTTCAGATCTAGCCGCGCAAAGGAGACTATTGCGAATTTTTTCGAAAATTTAAGGCGTTAGAAAAAATTTGAGAAAAATTGGAAAATTTTGAAAACTTTAACTTTGATTTGGAGTTGAAAGTTAAACAATAGTAGTTGTTTTTGAAAAGATAACTAAGTATGATTTGAAAACTTAGTAAAGTATGGTGAGAAGTTTAAAATTTGTTTTGGGAAAGTTAATAGATTATGTAACTTCTCTTACTTGTTAATTTCGAGGACGAAATTCTTTTAAGGGGGGAAGATTGTAACGACCCAGAAATTTTATTAATTAAAATTTGAATATTTAATTAATTTTAAATATTAATAAGTGAAATTTATAAGTCGAATAAATTTTATTTCGAATAATTGGATTTAATTGAATAATTAAATCGATAATTAAATAGTGAAATTATGGAAATAATTGAAAATTGAGTTAAATATGATTGAAAATGATTTGTAAAATTTTATTTTATCATGTTGAAGTTAGAAAGACGTTTTAGAACTTTTAAAATTGAATTAAAAGTTAATTTGTGAAAAATTGAATATTTTAATATTAAATCGACTAGTGAAATAGTCAATTTTTGAACAGTCTCAGAATTGGACAAAATCAGTTCTATTGGATCCGTAATAGTTAGTTATTACCGGATTTCAATTTTCGTAGCAATCGGAGTTGTCGTTTGATCGTGGCAGCTCGAAACGCATCGAAATTGTTTTAATATTAATTTGGCGAGTTAAAATAGTCATTTTTCAAAAAGTCTCGAATTTCGACGAAACCAGTTTCATCGGATCCGTAATGTGATATTATTGTAAGGTTTCAAATTTCGTGTCAATTGGATTTACCGTTTGTCCGGTACAAGCTAAAACGCCTAGAAAATCGTTTAAATCGGTTTAATTTAAATTGAACGTTTATTGCCATAACTCGCACGATGTCCGAAATAGCTTTCGAAACCTGTTCCAATGTGTCCGGAACGCGGGGTAAACCCCAGAAACGTCGGTCACCGCGTGTAAATCGGAGTCCGGAAATCCCGGAATGAATAGTGTTTTCGTTTGATTTTCTATAAATAGCCCCCTCTCTCTCTAAAAAAAAAAAAAAAAAAAAATTAACAAAACCCTAATTCTATTCAGGCCGCCACCCTTAGCCATCAATGGCCGAAAATGCTCCTTTCTTCTCCTCCAATTATCTCCCAATCCACTCAATGATTTCGAAAACTTTCAACTAAGAAAATGTCGAGCACACTAGGATCTACAACTTCAACGGTTGTGATCGAAATTGGAGTCATAGATCGACGGCAAGAAGGAGATGAAGGCCATGCGTTCGGCCTCGTGATGCGTGCATATGTGTCGACCGGACCTAGCTGCACTTGGGCCGTGGGTGGAGCTAGGGGAGGCGCGCGTCATGAGGTATCCTGATCGAATTTTAATCGAGTTTTGGAGGTGCAAGAATTAACCCTAGATATATGATGATGGGTGGTTTGTTCGGCCTGGGCATACACGCGCGTGCGTTGGGGAAGATGCAGTGAAGGGCCCAGATGCAAAGTCACAGGGACGAACGGCAGTGATCAGTGGAGGTTAAAATTATATATAATATGGTTGTAAATTATTTATATAAAAATCGAGTAAACTTGTAAAATTGATATCTTTTTCATACGAGGTCAAAAACGCGCGAAACCAGTTGCGTTGGAATCGTATGGACGAGCACTACACGATGGAGTTGGATTGGAGTCGTTTGGAGTTAGTGAGAATTTCGGGTAAAATTAAACGTTCGTTTAATTTTATTCGAAATAAATCCCTAAAACGAAATTGAAATCAAGGTGAGAACTTCTCACTCAATCGAATCAGTTTCGATTTTATTTTAAATAGTTAGATTTAAAATATTTGAATGCATGTTTGAATGATGATTGTTATCTATTGATTGTTAAAATAGACATTATGCGCCGTTAGTAAGCGGATGTTATTTATTAAAAACATATACCGCGAATATTTCATAAACAGTGAAATTGGTATTATATATAATAGCAATATATATATATATATATATTGGCATATGTATATATTGGAGTTATTGATTTCCCGCATTTGTATAGCGGATGAGACCCTATTGCGTCGTCTATTAAGCGGATAATATTTTAAGTCCTATGTACCGCGATAATTCCGTACTGGAGCGGAATTGGTATTGTGCTAATGTTGTGGATGCAGGAAAACAGGTTGGAGGGATCCAACTGGATTCCTCAACAGTTTTTATTTGATTTCAGATATTTTGATATTTGATGGATTATCATATCGATATATGATATCGTTGTTGTCGTGATTGACTATTTGGTATGTAGCATCATTGGACCAAATTTTGGAATTTTAAAAGGATTTTTAAAGTGATTTTTGAAGAGTATACGTTTATAAAATATATTTTTTTGAATTGATCCATTTTAAATAAATAAACGTTATAAATTTTAATGTTATAAAAATTATGATTTTTGAGAATTATAGTTAAAAGTTGATTTTTGAAAATATGGGTTAATAATTTTATAAAAAGAGTTTAAATCGGGATTTTTGGATTTATTGTAAAAAGTTAAAAAATAGGATTTATAAAATTTGATTATTTTATAAATCAAAATGATGAAATTATAAAGGGGATTAAAGATGTTTTAAAAGAATAATATAAATTGATTTATATAAGAGACTTATAAATGGATATTTATAAATTGAAATATTGAGATTATAAAATGAGTTTTTATAAGTGTTTGAAGGAAGTGAGAATGGACTGCATAAGTGAATGGAATTTATAAAATTATAAATGGTGAAGTTATAAATGAAATTTATAAATAGTAGGATTTATAAATTTTGTGAAGTTATTAAAGAATATATTTGGGTAAATCAATGAATCTTATAAGTTATAAGATTTATAATTATGAAGTTTAAAGGAACGATTTTGTAAAATAATTGTTTTATAAGCATTTAACTTATAATATGAACCTTTGGTATATGATTGAGATATGAATTGAGATAGGTTAATAAGGAATTTATAAAGGAAGTAGTTATAAAACAAATAGAAATGGAATTTTTAAACATTGTTTTATAAATTCGCAATGACTTATTTTGATAAGTAAATTGTTGTAACCTATTAATGGAGTTATATTCACGTTTTTGACTGTGAATAATCCTTTGAAATAAAATGTATAGAAAAGATGAAATTGGTTAACACGGTATATTCACGTTTTTGAATGGTGAATAATATGTTAAAGAAATTGTTTTGAATGTGATGTTTTAAATAGAATTAAAACGATCTAACGATGTTTTAAATGTGTTGAGATTCAAAACCATAGATTTCAACATTTATTGTTGAAATAGATGTTTTCGAGAAATGGAAGGAAATGGTGGACTATAACACCGTTGTTATAGTAAATGATTTCCGAAAGGAAATGTTTTGTATAGTATTGGGATTTATATATCTATTTTAATTTCGAATCTCTATACTAGTGATTTTGGGTTGTCGTAACGATGTTTTACGCAACATTCGTTTTGACCCAAATAAATATGTTTAAGAGCATGTTTACCATAAAGAATGAAATATATACTTAATTTCGATTTAAGTATATTGAATATTTTCCAAGAGTTGAAAATAAAAAGATTTGTGAATTTCTTATTAAATAAGTATGGAAATGTTTTCCAATATAAAGTGAATATTAGAGAATTTATCTTTTTAAGGATAAATTGAAATGAATAATTGAAATCGTATATGCATGGATATTTTGGAATGAAAATTCACTATGGCATTTATAAAAGAATGGGGAAATTTGTTTAAAAATAAATATTGATTTATTTTTGAGGCATTAAAATTATATACCTTGTAAAGATATTTTTGGGAAATAAATAATTTGGAAAATTATTTGGAATCTGGTGATGTGTGCATATCCATTGATAGTTCAATAACCGACTATCAATATTTACCTTTGAAAGGTATTTGTTGGGATTTGTTGAATTTGAATGCTGCACTTGTTTTTAAATTATTGCGCTCGTTATTCGGATTACCCATTCCGAATAGTGATACGACGTAATGGATAGCATTGAAGATCGGTGTTGAAGACCCGGTATTTGCGAGAGCGATAGGATGACCTGTCGATTGACTCTGCACCGAGTAGCTACGGTATTGAGTTCTCCATATGTGATGGGAAATCCGATCAGGATTGTGGATATCCGGATTGCAAGGACTTCTTTGTAAGTGCCTTCGGTTCTGTTCGAGCCCGGAACAGACTTGTATGGATTGTATGTCTGACGTTACGGATTGAGATATAAAGCAGATTTCTTTCAAATATATTTCTGTTGGTGGCGGAGAATTTATTCTTTTATCTTAACACCCTTCTCTGAGACGTACGAGCTCAGAGGTTATGTAGTTGAAGGTTATCAGCGATATATTCCCAATTTGGTAATGTGACATGCTGAGTGTTGCTGTGAAATGATCATTGTGTTGATCATTTGTGATAGGATCATTTGTTTGATCGTCTATCCTGGTGATCATTTCTATGATCATTTGTTGACCCAAAGCATGGCTTTTGTATAAAGTATGTTTTTGTGGATGTGACTTCGTCGAGCCTCACACCCCGGGAATGGTCAAAACAGGAAAGATGCGGCAAGGTTATGAGGGGTAGCGCCCTTTAGGGTATGTGCATTTCCTTCTGGAAAAGGGTGGTATCACGGTATGGAGCCCAGATACTTACTCATGTTGAAAACACTTTATGATTGTGTGAATTGATTGCGAGCGCTCGGTTAAAGGTCCCAAAGGACCGGGGGATGGCATATTCGGTCAGTTGTTACTCAGTTAGGGGTAACCCGGCCTTGTGTTGGCAGAGATCCGGTTTGGTTCTCAGGGACGTCCATCCAGAGGCGTTCTCATGTGGCAATGGGAAGTTTCTTGGCCTGATCATTCATTGGAAATCCAATTCCCAATACGAAACCTTGTACGGTATTAGTTGTAGAACCTGCCATTTACTTATGGTGGTCACCACTGTTTAGATGGTAGCTATAGTAGGCATACGATAATGGTCGTATGTTGGCTAAGATTTATATTCTACTTTCGAAATGAATTTTTCCTACACTATGCACTAATAATAATATCAAATGTTCTTTTAAATGCGTATCAAGCATATTTGACTATCATAAGGAGAAATCTCCTCCGATTCTACGTTTGCATTGTGTGTGTGTGCGGGAGGCCTTATGGTAGTCTCATTTTTATAAGCATTGCGAATTGACTTTAAAAATATTCCTCTATTTTGATTTTTAAAGATAAATAAACTGTTTTGAGTTCTCACACCAGTCACATGGCTGACTCGGAGTTTATTGTTTTCCTTCCTAAACTCTGGGTGCCCACCAATTTCCACATGGGCAGTCAAGAGTTAAGGTTTATCAGGATATTCTGGATATTCTGGAGTTGCTGGAGGCAAGCTGGATGGCATGGCGTATTTCTAGTATATAGTATTTCTTTTTCCGCTGCACTGTTTGTTGTTGTTTGTTGTACACTCTGATGTAATGAAATGTAATGTGATGTAATATAATAACTGATATAGTTCTTTGTTTAAAGATTATTCATTTATCTATTATATGTTGTTCCGCTGCGATTGTGAGATTCTGTTATTGTTCTGTTGTTTTCTATTCCGTTCTATTTTCTATTTTCTTTCCTCTATATTTTCTATCCTTTCTCTCTCCTTCTTTCTTTCTTTTTCTTAAACATTGAGAATTCGTATTTCTGTTCATCTTGAGTTAATCTATGGAGATTAGTGTATATTCAAGGAGTACGGATTTGCGGGTCTTCACACGCAGGACGGTAGACAAGGAACATCAGACTTCGATCGCGGGCAAGCTCCACGCTATCCAAAGGAACCTGCTCGAACTATAGGTAGACTAGTCATAAACACGATAGTCAGTGGGCCTCACCCTGAAGATAAGAATTGGCAAGAAATGGAATGGCATGTTAATTCCCTAAGACATGCAGATTTTGAATGTTATTCAAACACGGAGGATGGAACCCCAGCTAAGTAATAGTGAATGATGACCGATGATATAGTGTTTAGGAGCAGAGATATTGACCAAGTGGAGGTGCCCACCATTGATCCGATGGTCATCTCGGCCACTATTGGGCCAGCGTTTGTGAGGAGAATACTGATTGACTATTGAAGTTCTGTTAACATTATCTTCAAAAAAGCATATGACCAGATGAAGATGGAGACAAATGATCTAAAACCATATAAAGCTCGTATTCATGGCTTTAATGGTGCAGCTACTGATGTAGTGGGTTTTGTTGAATTACCAGTTGAACTTGGAGAAGGCGAACGTAGGAGGGTGCGTATTCTACCGTTCATCGTTTTAGATGTCGGAATCTCCGTATAGTGTGTTTCTGGGTCGACCGGCCCTTGTAGAGTTTAGAGAAGCTTTGTCCCCGTGGTTTTTAACCTTGAAATTTTCGACTGATAAAGGAGTTGGTGTTGTGCATGGCGATCAGGCAACTGGTCATGTGTGTTATGTGGCTGAGCTGAGGGATGCTCAGCGAAGAGAGAACGGAAAGGTTATGGATGGCTCCGTCCGCATCCAAGTCATTCAATATTGACAAGTAATGCCCGAGCCTTGGCTCGGGCAACACAATCTGATCTATAGAGACATAGATCCGAGAGACAATGATGAGAAACCCATGGAGGCAAAAGCAGCACCAGTTGAACTAACGATTGACATTCCAGTCAGCTGTGATGACCCATCACGAGTATTTAAGCTTGGATCACAACTCAACCCCTCGATGAATGAGGATCTCACTGATTTCCTCCGAACGAATCTACATGTTTTCGCTTGGATGCATTCTGATATGTGCGGGATTTCTCCCGCCATTGCGAGTATATGTTGAACATAGACCCGAGGTACGTACCAGTAAAGCAAAAAAGGAGAGGCATGGACCCAGAGAGGTCCGCTGCTCTCAGAGAGGAGGTGGACAAACTCAAAGCCAATGGGTTCGTCCACGACACCCTCTACTCTGAATGGATGTCTAACCCCGTGCTAGTGAGAAAAGCAAATGGGAAATGAAGGACCTGCGTAGATTACTCAGATCTGAACAAAGCATGCCCTAAGGATAGTTTCCCTTTACCCAGAATTGGCCAGCTGGTCAACTCAACGGCAGGACACGAGTTATTGTCATTTATGGATGCGTACCCAGGGTATAATCAAATCTCATTGCACATTCTAGACCAAGCATACACTAGTTTTGTCACAGACGTTGGGTTGTATTGTTATGTAGTGATGTCTTTCGTATTGAAAAATCCGAGAGCAACTTATCAACGTCTAGTGAATCGGATGTTTAAAGACCATATTGGTAGAACAATGGAATCTATGTGGATGACATGCTCGTGAAGTCACGATAGTCAAACGACCACATTCGAGACTTGGCGGAAACGTTTGATATACTCAGATATTATGGAATGAAAATCAATCCTTTGAAGTGTTCCTTTGGCGTTGCGTCAGGGAAGTTTTTGGGTTTCATTGTTAATGAATGGGGAATTGAAGCTAATCCAGAAAAGATTCAGGCTATTCAAGACATACAAGTGCCCAGAACTGTAAAGAAAGTACAAATCATGAATGGAAAAGTAGCCGCGTAGAGTCAATTCATATCCATAGCGACAGATAAGTGTATTCCCTTCTTCGTTGTAATAAAGAAAGAAAAGAGAAATTTCGAATGGACGCCCAATTGTAAGGATGCATTTCGAGCTCTGGTAAGTCATTTCGAAAATCCCTGGATGCTGTCAAAGCTGGTAGACCATGAAGTGTTGTTTGTATACTTGGTTGTATCTCAACATGTCATCAGTATGGCTTTGGTTCACGAGGAGGACGTGTTCAAAGCCGGTGTACTATGTCAGTAAACGTTTAGCGATGATAGAAAGAAATTATCCTAAAATTGGGAAGCTAGCCTACTCCTTGGTGATTACATCATGCAAGCTTCGTCCATACTTTTAGGTACATTCGATCAGTGTTTATACCGATCAACCCTTGCGACAGGTACTCCAACGACCAGAAACCTCCGGAAGGATGTTAAAATGGAATATTGAGTTGATTCAGTTCGATATTACCTACTTGACACGAAGGGCCATACAAGGGCAAGTGCTAGTAGACTTTTTGCAGAATTCACCATATCAGACGAACCAAACAGTCATGATGTCATTCTCCCCATTCGATGGAAACTGTACATCGATGGGGCATCCAACGACCATTGTTCTGGGGCTGGTGTAATTCTTGTTACTCTCAAAAACGATCAATTTGTTATGCTATGAAGCTCGATCTCTCAGCTACAAATAATGAAACCAAGTATGTAGCATTGATTGCTGGCTTGAAGCTTATCAGGGAACTTAGAGTGAGATCAGTTGAAATCTTTTGCGACTCGCAATTGGTGGTGTACCAAGTGCGGGGAGATTATCAAGCAAAGAGGCAGAGGCTGGCTCCGTACCTTGCCCGAGTTCACGAACTATTGGCATACCTTAAATATTATGATATTTCGCATGTCTCGTGTGAGCAAAACAGAGAAGCCAATTCATTGGCAAAATTTGCAAGTACTAGTGATGCACAACAAATGGGATTGGTTTCTGTCAAAATCTTACACGCTCCGAGTATAAATGAGATGGAGGTAGATTTTGTGTTAGAAACAAAAATCGAGAAGGAGTCATGATAACCTCGTTCAAGCAATACCTGCTACACGGGGTCTTGCTCAAAAGAAAGAGTGAAAGACGACAAGTCGTTCGCAAAGCTTCGCGATATGTAATGCAGGACAGAATAATGTATCGAAAGGGAATCTCGGTCCTCTTACTCTGGTGCATTACCCACGGTGAGATAAAACGAGTCCTGAAAGAAGTTCATGAAGGAGAATGTGGTGACCATACCGGGGGTAGACAGTAGAAAAAAATCCTCCACTATGGATACTATTGGCCAACAGTAAAGCGGGATGTTGCGGATTACGTAAGAAGGTGTGATAAGTGTCAAAAGTACTCAAAAATCCCGAGAGCTCCGCCAATGGAACTCGCACAAATGGTTATTCCCTGGCCGTTTGCAATATGGGGAATCAATATAATCGGTTCCAAAGGTGGTGCAAAATATGCAATAGTTGCGATCGATTACTTTACCAAGTAGGCAGAAGCAGAGGCCTTAGCTACAATCACCACCAAAAAGGTCGTTGATTTTGTTGTACGAAACATCATATGCTGTTTTGGCCTCCCACAAACTATCATTACGGACAATGGAACTCAGTTCGACAGTAGGGAGTCCAAAAAATTTTGTCAAAGTATGGCATTGAGAAAAGGTTTGCAGTAGTTGCTCATCCAAAAGCCAATGGACAAGTAGAAGCCGTGAACAAAATAATCAAATCCACACTGAAAAAACGTATGGAAAAGGCTAAATGCAAGTGGGTGGACAAGCTTCCAACAACACTTTGGGCTTATAGAACCACCCACAAGTCCGCGACTGGCCACACTCCATTCACATTGGCATATGGCACGGAAGTTGTTATACCCGTGGAACTTGAAGTTCCTTCACATCGGGTAACTCATTATGACCCTAAGACGATTCAGGATCTCTTGATGGAATCTTTAGACTTTGTTGACAAAAAACGTGAAGAAGCTGATTTAAGGGCGACCGCATATACGCACGAGTCGCTCGATATTATAATGAGAAGGTCCAATCGAGAATCTTTGATGTGGCAATCTCGTTTTGAAATGAGTTTTCCCGATCCCATCACATATGAATCCCACATGGGAAGGTCCATATGTCATTGAACGGAGGCTTACAGAGGGAACTTTCAAACTAGAGACCGTTGATGGCGCGACACTCCCCTGATAATGTAATAGCGAGCATCTGCGACGTTATTATACTAGTCTATTTCTTTCGCATTTTAGTTGCAATTATTTCCAGTGTATTTTTATTTCGTTGATTCTTACTTTTCGGCATGTAATAAGACAATTTTGTTTGTTTTCATTAATAAAGGCTTGAAGCCATCTTTTCCATGAATTATTGATGTTTCTATGTGTTGTAATTTTATGGTAAAAATTAAAGTTACAATATTCTGTCTGGCATATGAGTGCGCACAAAAACTTAAAATCTCCAAGTCCCCAAAGTGCAAACTGGAGTACTCTGAGTCCCAAGAGTGCGGACTAGAGTATAAATCGCTTAAGATCTCCAAGTCTCCAGAGTGCGGACTGGAGTACTCTGAGTCCCCAAAGTGTGGACTAGAGTATAAACGACTTAAAATATCCAAGTCCCCAAAGTGCGGACTGGAGTACTCTGAGTCCCCAGAGTGCGGACTAGAGTATAAACGACTTAAAATCTCCAAGTCCTCAGAGTGCGGACTGGAGTATTCTACGTCCCCAGAGTGCGGACTAGAGTATAAAAAACTTAAAATCTCCAAGTCCCCAGAGTGCGGACTGAAGTATTCTAAGTCCTCAGAATGCGGACTAGAGTATAAATGACTCAAAAATCTCCAAGTCTCCAGAGTGAGGACTGGAGTACTCTGAGTCCCAAAATACGGACTAGAGTATAAGCTACTTCAAAATCTCTAAGTCCCTATAGTGTGGGCTAAAAGTATTCTAAGTACCCAAGCATGGAATCGAGTATCTACGATTCCGAAAATTTCTGAGACATATGGAAGTGAAATGGGACTTATGTAGCTCACATGATTTTGGATTTCGACTACAAGTTAGACAATAAGCTGGAAAGCGGAAGTCATCGAAGACAAAGAAATGAAGTTTTATTCGCTAATCCCAAAACAAAGTTTCACTACAATTCCTCCTAAACTCGGAGTCAAAAGTCTATTTACATCGACTATAGAAATAAATGGAAATAATTACATAATCTAGGCTTATTCTCGTTGAACGAGGCATGATAGCTACTTCTTTGACTTCTTCTCCTTCCTCGGTTTCTCAAACAACTCCTCCCCCAAGCGTTTCCTCTTGGATTCCTTCCTCGCTAGGGAAATGGTGTTCGAGGAAGGAGGAGGAACTTCCAGTGTCTGGTCCCACTGAGGAGAATCACCTTCAAAGGCCTATTCAAGGGATCATCTAGTTACACTACTTGGGGCTCGACCTTGATTTCGGCTTTACTCTTCTTCTCTTCCATAAGTTTCTCTCCATGCTCAATTTTGAAGTGTGTTCGGAGGCGCCCGTAATCTCCACTTCATCATGTTCTTCGACGGGCGATGGATTTTCAGATTTGTCTTCGTTAAGCGCCTCGATCACTTGAACGTCAAGACCGGGAATCTCTCTCGTTTGAATTGCTTCTCCCATTTTCTCCTCCTTCTTCGTGGCAACATCGCTCCTTGGAGTTGGCTATGGATCAGAACAGCTTACACGAAATCATAAGAGACAAGTGTTAGAATAGATTAACTACTCGCCAAAAACGATGGCTCTTTAAACTCAAGGAAGAAAAATTATGTAACGGTATCTAGCTAACTCTCAAATGTCTGGGGAGTTTCACCCTTAGGAATGGGAGATAGAACATCAATGTCAAGACCAGGATCTTCTGGGTCGTAACCAATGTGCTGCTCGAAGCAGTCAAGTGATGGGCGACCAGTCGGCTGAATAGGGGGAGGAACTGGAGACTCGGTTTCGGACGGACCGGCAGTGTCATTCTTTCCTTTTGACGAGGAGGAGTCTCTACTATAAAGAACCTTCACTGCGGACAAGTCCAAAGGCTCATTCCCTTGGAAAAATTCCTTCACTAAAGCTTCTTCGTCAACCTCTTCAGTTCTCGACTCAACCTTTTTTATTTTTATTAAAGAGTCCCACGCCGCGGCCAAAGATTCGAGGTAATCCTCGCCAAGAAATGTTAGGTCGCGATGCATGAGAACTCGAGCATTATACTCGGTTATAAGCAGATCAAACATGCACTTGATTTCCTTCCTACCAGCATTAGTAGCCACCTCAAGGCAAGAATCAATTTTCATGAGCACTATTCTTTTGTCGTCTTCACGGGTTTCGTTCTTTAGCACTTCATCCTTGGAGAGCTCCTCATCGAGTTTTGTTTTTAGGAGCCGAGTGGTAACAATCTCGTCACAACATCATTGTGACTCCTCTTGAGCTGTAGTCTTTTCTTCTTTTTCTTTGGAGAGTAGCTCTTCCAATTATTTGACTCGTAGAGCGAGCGCATCTTTCTCCTTTTGAACGGAGTCTTTCTCTAAAGCTAAGCCGTCGCAGCATTGAACCGCATCATTGATCTCTTTCTTATGTGTGTCCTCTAAACGATTAACTGCCTCAGCTGTGTCTTTAGCATTTTTCTGAGCAGTTTCAAGCTGACACTTATATAAGAAAAGCTCTTCATCCTGGGCTTTAATAATGTCTTCGTCATGGATGACTTCAAGTTTCAGAAGATCGATTTCATGCTGACGTTTGATAGAAACTTCTGAAACTTTTTCTGCCAAATGAACAAATGCATCATATTGGACGTAGACATCATTGTTGCAAGCAATGGCACTTTTTTTAAAATGCCTCGGAATAGGATGAATCGTTGGAAGAAGCTTTAGACCATCGAAACATATTTTTAGGAACATGGCCTTAAACTTGGTTAGCTTTTCCGCTATCGACGGATCATGCGTAGGAGTAGAAGAAGTTTGCCAAAAGACTATAGATTTTTTGTGAGGTTCCAATGATTTCCTGGTGCTAGATGAACCGGAGTGTTGGTCACGGTGAGTCATAGACTGGGACTCCTTATGAGCAGATTTCTCCCTGCTTTTCTCTCGTTGAGAGGAAGGATCGTGGGGGTATGAAAAGTGACTGTAAATTTTCATTTAGGACGATGAATCCCAGAGGCGATAGTCTCTATCACCGTCGTCGTCTCTATCTCGGCAATTTTTCGGACCCCGAATCCCAGCTGTAATGATGGAAAATAGAGGACCCGCGAAGGTGGTCGAATCCATAAGAGCGTCTCATATCACCTGCAGAAAATTAAGTGCGCACGAGTTAGCAAGAATAACATGATGGCTGAAGTTTAAGTGCAAGGTGAGGTGTAAGTGTTAGTGTGTGTCCTAGTGTTTCCCCCCAACGGACCAATTTCTTTAGCTTTACTTATCTGAGTTTTTTCTCCTTGATTATGGGATTGAATGCCTTCATTGCCTCTCGCGGGCGAATGGAGTTTTAGGGATTTTGGATCGTTGAAGCCATAATTGAGCAAGTCGTCGGGAATAGTGAGGTCAGATAAGCCTTTTAGTGAACCCCTTAAGTGTTGTGGAGACGGCTCTTTCTCCATTGGAGTAATTGTGACCTTTGAGGTTCCGCCCACTATCTTTTTCCTCAGTTTATAAGTCAGTTTCTTTTTTTCCTTTGAAGGGGGAGGTGGTTCATCAGTCCCATGTTCCTCAACCACCGGTTCTAGAGCAGGACTTACATTCTCACCCAGTGCTTCTGACACTCCAGTTTCTCTAATCTTGCCCTCCTCGGGTGTGTCTGGGCACCACATGTCGAAGGCATCGAAGTCCCAGCTTGCCTTTGTCCAAGGCAGGTCCGGTTGTAGTGGCACTGTGAGGGAGACTTATTCGACAACCTTCCACCAACAATCCAAATTTTGAGAGAGTTTCATTGGAAATGATGGATCTGATGTCTCGGTCTCCCGTGGGAACAACTCGAATAGCTTCGACGGCCTCAGAGTACCATGAGCCTTCTGGACATGGGCTGATGCCTGTAAAAGTCGAGAAAAGGTTTAGAAAGGATGCACTTTCTACCGCATACAAATATTGATCCTGAAAAGAAAATTACTCCCTTATAGTCATCTCCTCGCAAAGCCAAGAGGACAGCGCACATAAAACCATTCCTGCTTATATTGGAAGAATTTGCTCCATGCCCCCGTCAGGATTTGACATTTGTTATGTGGCTCAAGGAATATGAAAGATGGGCTGCCGGACCGTCTCTTGAAACGGTAGATATAGCAGATATCACCGGGAGTGGAGATCCTGAATAGAATGAGCATGAAAAGAATACATGTGCTATATATGAACGCATGTCTATTGGTTGTGCTGGGGCGATCTCAATATATTGCAACACATCACGGAGAAAGGAGTTGAATGGGGGCACGCTACCGACCCAGCACATGAATTAGTTGGAGGCAGTATATTAATCCAGCTGGGGGCAGGTGGGGACGATCTTGTCCCGATGGAAGCAGTATACCGTCAAAAGGAATTCCATGGATTGAGCATAGTTGGCGAAGTGCGTTTTCATTGATTCTTAAAGCTTGAGAATCAGCTGGATTGTCTAGGATAATTGCTCCATCTATGGCATCAGGAGCCAAGTCAATAGTTGCAGTCATTGGACTCAGGATATTCTCTGCAGGAGTTGTTGATGGATTCGAAGTTTCCACTACTTCCTACTGAGAATTTGGCTCAGGTTTATCTGAGACTGTGGAAGAGCTCGACTTTCTAGACATCTTCAATGAGCGTCGAATTTAGACAAACACCTGTTTGAACTATATTTTAAAGACAATCAATATTAGACATAACGACGAAAGTACTACCTCGTGTGGTGTGTGGACTAGTGCAATCGTTCGAGTACAAGTGTAAAAGAATTAAAAGTCCAAAAGCTGATAAAATAAGGTTAAGCATTGAATTGTCATCTTCGAAGACCGTCATCGCTGACCGTCTTCGAGAGCTTACCCTATGACGGTTTTGATCTTGAACTCAGACATTAACACTATATGTTGAAGGCTATAATTTTTTTTTATCGAGTTGAACTCGGGTTTGTAGTTGTTGGAATTGGGGAGTTATTGGTCTGAATCAGTTTGATATACTTGTATGCCTAAGTTGTTGTCGTTGTTCATTGTTCTGTGGTAAGGCATGGAAGTATGTAGTTCTGATATGTGATGTGCTTAAGTGGAGACAGTCATGATTATTAACGCCAACCCTAGGACCTGAAGCCGAACGACTCACTAGACCGACACCAAAGAATCACTAACTCTCCTCTCCAACGCTCTCTCTTCACCGAACGGCTTATGGGGCATACCGAACCACACTCGCTCAGTATATCGAACCCACCTTATGATCTCCAACTGGGCCATAACACTACCCTCAAGTGGTTAAACCACACTCTCCCTTACACCGAACGATACCGGGTCGTAATCCATGGCTGTAGAAACCGCCCATATCGACCGACCCACTCGTTCTCCTCCATCTCATTTCCTCGAGTAACCTAAATACTCTCCTTCTTGCCCACCGAACGACACTCTCACTCATGCTGCGTCCAACCTACCGACTAGTAGACTTCCACACAACCTAGAAATTCAACATTAATATTCAGCCAATACCTCCAAAACTCACTAACTCGTACCGATCAACTACTACTTCCTCCTCCCTCACTTGATGGCTCAACAGGAGCCGATGTCCTAGGAATCACCGGCTCCAACCTAAAACATGTTCTAACCTCGGGTTCGTCTTCATCACCTACCTAAGAGAGCGAGTCGAGGCTTGGGGAATTGAGAGATTTGAGATCGAAGTTCGTTTTGATTTGTTGTCGGGGGAGTTGCAGAGCAGACGCTTTGGGTTTAGGATGAGAGAGGAAGGTTGAGTGGTAGGTGAAGTTTGGGGGAAGGTATATTAAAAAGTCCTGTGGTGTTGAAGTGGAAGCGAAAAGAAGAAAATGAGAAGTATTAGCTTTTATATGAGGAAGGGAAGGTCAACAGGCATTAACCAGTGGACCCGGTCAAAGTGTCTCACTGGTTCGGTGAATAATCGTACCACTTGGAAATGGATATGCCGAACAGTGATTCGACGTGTTTACGTCGACTGGCCCACTCCAAAGATAATATCACAATGGAGAATCAGATCCCACTTGATAGTTGAAGAAAGATGGAAGGCCTAGACTGGTTCAAAGCGCATCATGATGTCTCTCATGATACGCTTTGGGGGCAAATGTTACTTGGTTGCATGGCTCGGTCTATGTACAGTTCGTCTATGGTGGTCCGGCCACTCACCCTCAGTTTTGAAGAAGAAATCATCGTTCAGGCAATTCAAGGCCCGGTTTGTTTGGACAAGAGGTGGTTCGGTCTGCATATTCTAAGAGGGATCACGTGGCAAAAGCGGCCCGGCCGTGGACAGTTCGGCCTGGACGCGTCGTTTGGCATGTAAGTGTCATTCGGCCTAAGACCATCGCTCGACATTCTTCATTAGAACGCCATCATTCGGAAAGTGTTGTTGGGAACTCAGTACATATGTCGCCCGGTTAAACCTCGCTCGGCAACGTCGTTCGGCGATCACCGTTCGACCAGTGAAGTTAAAGGTGATACGGTTCAGCCTAGATGCTCGGGGAAGGGCACGGCATGGGTGGTTCGGTCGAGGAAGCACGGACACATGTCGCTCGGCTTAGATGGTTGGTGCATGTCGCTTGGTGTGGAAGGTTCGGCATACATCGCTTGGTGCATTCTAGAGAAGTTGGTAGGTTGTTAGACCTACAACAAAGTGAGGTGACCGGCATGACTTCGCTTCGAGTCAACCCGCTACTTATTTCGAGTCTCTTGAAGGTTTACTTCGAGTCACTTGATAATCGACCAAATATGATGGGTCTGCATTTCTCGACCGGCATTTCTCGATCGGCATGTCTCGTTCGGTATGCCTGGCTCGCTGCGCAAAAGGCACATACTATAGGCCGAGATACCTTGTTCCTGGGCCCGTGAAGGAAGTTCAGCCTATCTTTGATCATAAATAGAGGGACATGGCCGCAGTGAAAATGGACCTTTTTTCGTGAACTTCAGGAAGACTCTACCATTTTCATGACTCGTCTCTTTTCTGTTAGAACTTGTATTCAAGTTGTCGGTCTACGGATTATATCTTTATTCAATTATCTGTAAAAGCAATAAAGATTAAACTCAAAGTGGATGTTGGTCGTTGTGCCGAACCACTATAAATTTGATGTTCTAGTTTTTTGCAGCTAATTTTACATACATTCCTCTATTTTAATTTTCTATATTCATTAATCTCTGTACACAAATCTCTCTTTGGGTGTTAGTGACCAATTTTGATGCTAACAATAATTATTAATTAATTATTATAATTAATGATTTATAAATAATAATTTGATTTTAACTATTAATACTTTAAAATATGTTAGTAATTTCTAATAGATTCCTTTAGAATTTCAATTCCCGCGTAATTATTTCGAAGCCGCCTGCGAAGATCAATTTGTACTCGACGTATGTTTTACTCGTATCTCAGAATCCCCAAAATAAAAACCGTATGCTACCCATGCCCATAGTTGCAGATAACTGTGGGTGTTCCCCGTATTGATGAGTGCAAGGATCAATTGGATGCCGATCGTCGCCTATAGGTGTAGAGCCCTAGGATTTATGGCACTAACCAAAGAAGGAAGCGCGTAAGCCAACTCCTCGACTTTGATGATTTGGGGTTTTGGGTTGTGTTCGAGGTCAACGAATGGAGTTACTCTTATTGCTGCATCGACTGGGGAGAAGCAGTACGATTTGTCGATTTCAACTAATGTGCCCAGGATGATGGTACTCGACACAGGTAGAATAGAGCGCTTGTGATCAGCAGCGCTGCATGCCTGACGCGATGAGTAATTTATGCTGTTGTAATTTGTTTTTAGAGAGGCATGAATTGGGGGAAGTGATAATAATTTTTAGTTGATAAAACATACGTATTTTGTGTGGAACATATCGTTGTCGTTCCCTTATTTTTTGGATCGACAATATGTCAATGATTGGTTATACATTATGTATCAATAATATGTTGCTGATCAACTGATTGATATGAAGTATGTGAATGTTTTCTTCTTTCAAAGTTTGGGTAATATTTAAGGTATAAATTGAGATGCATTTAGCACAAATCTGAATAAATTCATACGTCTACAGAGACTTTATAAACATGATGTTAGTCTTTTTAGTGAACAATATCTTTAGTTGCTGTGTGTATATTTAAATGACATGCCTTTTTTATCCCTGGAATAATGCAGACAATGAGCGCAATTGCAGTGTTGGCTTTGGGACAGGACATGCCTAAAGGCAATTATTGCAAACTGTAGAAGCCAGGCGATAAACATAAGGATAATTTCTCCGAAGTATTTCTTGCAGGGGTGAAAAATTACAGGTATTGTTTTCTGTCAAACTATGTTGCTGAAAGGCTCTGCCAAGAATCATGTAAGCTCTGTGTAAGTACCACCCACCCCCTTCCTTCTTCTTTTTTTCCCCTGTTGACTTGACTTGACATCTGAGATATACTGATACTAACTTTAGATAGCGTATAAGCACCTTGAGCTTTAGCTTAGAAGCTTCAACATTTAGTGCTTTGCTTCAACATTTTATATTTTGTTGAAAATTTCTTAATTTCCAACTTGTTGTTGTTACGTCAATAACCACTTGTACAGTGGTAAAACCTTTAGCAATGCGATCAAAGCATTGGGTTTGATACCATGAGGCACAAGTTGCCAATTTTGGAAGAAAAAAAAAGATTGCTATTACTTTTGCTGGCATTTTCTTTGCAATTAAAGTTTGATTTTGTAAACTTTACAAACTACTTCTTGTTTCAAACCACTTTCCTCGCTGATGATAACAGTATCAAACTTATTTGGATTTGAAATCAAAAAAAGGATAAGAACATAATTTAGCTATATCAAGTAGAGTTGAATTAACGTTTGCATGGACTATAACTGTAGGGGATGCATGCTAACAGCAACATACATATATTGCTTTGAAGTAGAGCTGAACATAGATTACATCATTGCAGAACACCAGAATCACTTCAACGCGAGCCTGAATATGGGTGGAACAATTGCAATAAGTTTTGGTTTGGCAAATTGCAAGAGGATGTGGAGCACTTGCAAGTTGATATTTGATACCATCATCAAATAAATACGTGCTTGAAAAGATGAAAAATGTAGGATAATATGATTATTATTGTATTTTACTCTAGGTTTCCTTTGAGTTTTTCCGTTGATCTAGTGTGAATACTTCTTTACATAATAGAATGATGTGATTATGTTTAATACTTTATAAATAGTGTGAATATATGAATTGTTTTAGTTTTTCTTGGAATGTGGATCTTTCTTGTAATTTTTTATAAATGCTGATGATTTTGATTATTAGCTTCAATTGTAAAAACCTACTAGTGCATGTATCAATATTTTAATTTTTTTCAATTTTTCATCTTTTTGTTACAATGGGCAAAAACAGTTGTATAATGCTTTATAACAATGGGCAAAAACATTACAGCCGTCCAAAACTATTGTGAAATGCTTTAACTCCATTGCAACTTCGCATATTACGACAATTATCATTGTCTCAGTGGTTAAGTGATTCGACTTTGGTGCGAGAGGTTACAAGTTCGAAACTTGCGTTGCGTGATTCAAATATTCATTGACATGTTGTATCCAAGTACTGTTAAAAAAAACTTCACATGTTACGATGGTTGCATGACCATTGTTATAGGTCTATTGCAACTGACATTGCCAATTGCGAAATTGGTAATTTTTAGTGACAAGAACTACTGGCTATTTAAAGCACTCTATTCAACGAGTCATATGCAGATAAACAAGCAAGTTTGTAACAAAAGATATCTTTCACTTGGTTCAAAGAATGTAGAGGCAACACACTCGCTCTGCTAGGCTTATAATGATATTCCTATCATTATCTAGTTGAAAAGAAGAAAGGGAGAAGAAGAACCACGTCAGTGGAACACTTTAGAAGATCCAGCTTCAAATGCAAATATGAGCACCCTGACCCTCAAAACGATCAAGAACTTGTCGAAGAAAAGAGTGTGTGCTGCCGTTTGCGAATCCTTTCAGATCGAATCTCGCAAAAGATCTTGAAAAGCTCTTGGTCGACATCGCCAAGAGGATGATCGTGACTTTAGTTGTGGCATCGAAGTTGGAGGTGACTGTAATGACCCGCACATTAATGGGTCTGAATTTCGACTAAATCGAAACCTAAGTTCGTTAGTATACGGAGCTTTAGTTTTGATAGCCTGTAATAAACATAAGCATATCAGAGAGCGATCAATATAAGTTCACAGCGGAATAGAAAAATATAATATAACAGATATACTGACTAAGGCTACTACCTTGGAATCAATATTATTCTTTAGATATCTAGTTGCCTTGTCAGTGCCAAGTATGAAAGAGAAGACTCAACCATCTGCAATTCCTATCTTGTACCAATAGCACGTCCCTCTAAATCTATCATGTGGGTTGTAATGAGGAGAGGGTCAGAACAACATTTTGGTGACTGGAAAATTTACACACTTTACAAATAACATTAATTTATATCGATTGATTTTCATTTAAGTGTTATGTCTATTATTTACAGCTGATCCATTCAATCCTATATGCGCATACGATATGTCCAATCTTCTCTGAGGTATAACTATATGTACGCCTATATACATATATACCACTTGCCTAAAGAAAACCCCGACCACTTAATACTCCTTAAATATGGAGGTCGCAAATCCAAGACTTAGCCATTTGATACTTCAAATCCTTAAAAAGCACTTAGCCATTTGATACTTCAAATCCAAGACCAACCCTTAGTGTATTTCCCAACCTATAAATTAATATTATATATGCAAATAATTTAATTAAGTTATATACATTTGGAATTTTAAAATAAAGAAATGTTTGTAAATGAGGCAACTAATTAATATCATTTGGAATACATATATATTTGTGTAACAAATAAATTAGTGAGAGAAATTATATAAAATCAATTAATAGGGAAGATTAATTGACGGTGTGTGTTTAAAAGGGAAATTAATATTCAATTAATTAGTAAGGGTGAATAATTGACAGAAACTGACAAGAAATGGAACTGTATTGTAGCAACTAATTGTTATGATTAGAAACATATATGTTAGTGTAAGAGAATAAAATGGAGGAAGATTAATTTATGCAATTAATCAATTGTCAATTAATAAACATGGAGACTTATGGTAACATATATAATTAAGATTGCGATTCAGAATTCAATTGTAGCATATATGCATGCAATAATTATGGAAATAAAATAAATTAATATGCATATATGTTACGAATTAATGTACTGCATATTAATTTGGTAAGAAATCACAGTGCAGGCAGGGTTTAATTGGATAGTAAATTAATTCTAGGTATATATGAAATCTATTAATTGGTTAATTAATAGGGGAATCCTATTTAAAAGAAACGTTACATTTGAAAATATACGTTTCCATTGATTGCGAGAGAGAAGGGGAAAGTGATTAATGAAAAGATTGTTGGAGAATCAATTTGAAATAAAAACGAACGCAGAAGAAAACATATTAATTTAATGTCCATAGACTGAGTGTACGCTTTAGATTTTAGGGTTTTATATCTAGTGGTTTGCACTGCCATTTTTCTATCTCTTCTATACTTTCTTAATAACAAAATTTCAGATCTAATTCACACGAATTAGATCTAAATGGAAAGAGAAAAAATTTAACTAGGGAATTAAGAATTGGTTCAAATTAGAAGGCTGTGTCAAAGGTAAAACCCTATATCTGAGTTTTATTTGCTATTTCTAATCCAAATCTCTTCATTTCTCCTTCAAATATTATAAACCTGTAAATATATCGTTTGTAATTCCAATTAGGAATTACAAGGGAGTTGATTGTAGATGTTAGGGGCAAATCTGAAATAAAAACAGAGAGATTTGGGAAGCTAGCAATGTGAGTGGATTTAATTATATCTTTTACATTTACGTATATTATCGTTAAGTTTCCTTCAATAATTTTATTCAATATTTCAGTAATTAATTCTGTTAATTAGTTATGTTGAACAGTAAGAAATTTACAGTTATTTACATCTAATTTGTAGTTATAGTTTAGCCTAAGTGCTAGTTTCTTTTTATCCTCTTTGTACGCAAATAATATAATTAAGAAGAAAATTCGTGATTATGGATTAAATGGAAAAATACTACATTAGATGTAAAATAAGAAAAGTTGGAATCGAGCTAGATAAATGGAATTATGCAATAAATTACGCTAAAACAGGAATAATAAATTAATCTAATAACTTGATTTGGAAGTAAATAATAGATTAATTGGTTGGTTTAGAAAATATGATACATTTCTGTAATTTAATATTTAAAAGATAACGATAAATGTAACTGCAAAAATAAAATAAAGAAAAAAGGAACTAGTGTAAAATAGAGAAATCGCTGTATTTTACACTATTTCAAGATAATAAAAGAAATACCTTGCAGTTACCAATTATTGTTTATAGTATTATTTAGTATTGAATTATGGAAATAGATTTTAGTATAGCTTTCATGACCAACCAAATAAAATAGAATTACTTCCTAGAACAAAAGAAATTAGAGTATGAAATGAATCAAATAAATTATTAGATAAGAAATTAAGGCTGTGTACAATAAACGAACCTAGGTCTACATTTACCGCACAGACTATAGAAAAGGACAGTTAGTATGATAAGTTAGTTATATAATAAAAGAGAATTTAAAAGAATTCTATATCGTAATAAAAGAAGACAGAGTAGAACATAAAAGAAACACTTGTAATTATATACGGATTTTAAAAGAAATAAACATAAATTATGATTAAGTAAAAGAATAGAAAAAATTAATTGGGAACTTAGAATAAATAAGCAATGATAGTAAAGATAAATAGTAAAAGATTATTTTAAATTTCTATTAAATTAATAAGCAAATAGAACAAAAGATGCTTACTTAATAAACTTAAGACTTAAATTAAGTTAATAAGCAAGAAGTAGAAATACCAATAGCATTTCCTATTAGATCAATGGTGGTCTCACAATAGGCAGAAGGAGGACGAGGGCAAGAATATGTTAATTATGGTAAATAAGTAGCCAACAAAACAAGAAAAGTAAACTGAACGCAAATTAAAAGATTAGAATTGGGGTCTAATAAAAGAATTGAGATGCGTTTGGAGCAATCTAAAGGATGAAGCGCCTAACAAAGCAGTTTATCACGGATTTTACATATGGAGAAGCACATCCAACTTAATATTTTTGGGCTTCAAGAAAGTACGACACTTCAGCGGGAAGTGAGGATACTCTACGATGCCCTTTGGATAGGACTAACGAAGCTGCACCTCTTGAGGCAGGTCTGTAGGTGTTCCATCAAGGGAGTATGCCTTGACTACATTTGCATTGTAGGCCTAACGAAGCAGACCTTTGTAGGCAGTCAGAAGGGCTTGGTACTCGGAGTGGGGTATTTGTATGTCCAATACTTGTAAGTAAGTTTAGGGATAGTCACACGCGGATATCGGCCAGCATCAAGACCAAGAGAGATTTTAGGAAAGACTAGAGTTGAACCAACAGATCAATGATTCTTTCACTATCAAGATATTGGACAGGGACACTGCCAATTGGATGTTAGATTGTTTGCAATAAGGCACTACCACTTAACTCTTTAGAGGTCTTTTGATTTAGTTGAGGGGTGGCAGTTGGGGCCATAGCCACGATGAGAAAAGAGATAGACCAACTATAATATCTGTATTGTAGGTCTAACGAAGCAGTCCTTCACAGGTATAGAAAATCTCCGACTGAATTCCGTACAAGGTAGACTTTGTTGGCGGGATTAAGATAGTAGACAGAATGACTACATTGTCCTCAACGTATGCACTGGGTGGTACATTGTGGATGTCCGAGCGCTGGCATAGACTAGTGCGGACGCGATTTACGTTTTCATAGTAAGTAGTGGAGCATCTATATTGTAGGCCTTACGAAGCAGTCCTTTATAGATATAGTTATGGAACACTCTCGAAGAAAGACGATAGAGCCCTTTTAGACGAGGATACGGAAGGTACCATGGGTGGTACCTAGGACCAATATGGTCATTGGGCATATAGCTACATATATGTATATATTAGTTATTAGGTTTTAATCTACTATGGAGTATATGGGCACGGTTCACGTACAAAGGCGAGAGTATTGTAACCCAATGAACCTAATATAAGAGTAAATAGAAATAAAAAGATATATGTAGAATTAAACCTAGAAGTATACAATATATTCATTCATCGGAACTTTTATTCTGACGCCTCCTCATAACATCCTACAGGTTAGGTAGATGGCAAAGACTTCTCAGCTTTATGACACTTGCTTAGAAAGTGTTATTATTTAGGTGAGTGTTTACTTACTATTATATTTTAGTCAATCCCGTTGTAAGATAAATTATTGATCTCTGAAGTATTTCTCTTTGCCTATTTGAAAGATAGCAGATACCCAACTCGGGCTACAGTGGGCTTGGGTTTTAGTATTTTTGTGAAATTTTTAAACTACTGGAATTCGGGTTGTTAGATTTGGCATTAGAGTCTAGGTTTTGGATTCCTAGGTAGATAGTGAGTGAACATATTTTTATTTTTGAATAAAATATAAATATATTATGTACTAAAATCCAAATAGTTCCTAACCATAGATTTTAACACATGGAAAGTTTTTAGAAGTATATTTATGCATGGTTTGCTAGTTGGGTTTGGGATGACCTAAGTATGTAAAGCCCCATGTTATTACCGAATTATAGCATACAAATAAACCATGTTTTGAGAGAAGATTGGTATCCATAAGTTATAGAATGTGGAGAAGCTCCCTCGGGAGAGTGTTTTCATTTTAAAAGAAATAACAAGTTTTAGTAAGAAGAAAATCCACTTTATGTCTAGCCCAATAAAATGAAACTTTTGAAATTGAAAAGTTGAAAAATATAATTGTTAATATATTTGAGGAAGTAAATATTGGGTTTTTGATAAAAAAAAGTGGTATGAAATTTAAATTGGTTTTATATGATGTAAATTTTGTTAAAAGTTAAATTATTTTTGAAGAATTATAGAGCATGTATAACTCGTTAGTTTCTTGTAGGTGAACAAAGATTTTAAATATAGAAACCTAGAGTGTGTTAAGTATCGAAAACATAGGTTACAAAAAGGATTACTGTTCTAACTTTTAAATTAACTAAAAATGAGACCTTTGCTTCACTTCAAATTACAAATAGCCATCCATTTTCTTTTATTGAAATAGACAACACAAACTACGGGGAATAACAATTGTACTTTACACATCCCTTTCATTTTTGGTATATTCCTTATTATTTCAAATGGTGCACTTTTTATACATTTGTGGAATTGGATAATTTATGAAAATTACAGAGAAGGAGATACAACTAAATTGTACCCCACTCCCAATAAATTAAAACATCTAAATTCACATCCCAAGTCAAATTTGGACAAACTAAACTAATACCAACATTTTACAACCCAACTGTAAATTTGAAATAAATTTTACAACTTTATCAATATTCAGCTTTAACAAATTTAGGGACTAATTTCTAAATTTTCAGATTATGCTGTAGATATCATTCATATTCCAATTACATATCTTATAGAATATGTAGGTGATATTCTTATATGTTCACTTCAGGCCTACAACTCATCAGATGTTATATGGGCATAGTAATTAAATAAAATTCAACAGTATAAATTTCAATGTTATAAATAAATTATATAATTTCTCACTCACCTTTCAAGCTTTCTAAATCTCCAAGTCTGAATTCATCCCTTTAACTTGACTTCTTTTCCTTTCCTTCAAAAAGAATATGATATAAATTTATACATACCATTAGAATTACAGATCTGAGAAGATATTTGAGATTAAGAGGAATGTATAGTTTAATTATGAAATTTACCTTTTTCTGCAGTATCGATTCGCTTCTCCTCTTCAATTTTCTGCCTTTCTCCCATTATATATACATATGATATAATATTTTATAATTTTAATAGAAATAGTAGAGAAAGAAAATGGTAGTGCTTTGCTGTTTTGATCAAAAAATATAAGAAGAGAAGTGAGGGGCTAAACATGATTTATAGGCGCTCGTATCAATTGTATCCGTTATATTTTTAAAATAAAAAATCTGAGCCGTTCATCCAAGGTTTAACTCTAGCCGCTACCTTCATCACCTATCGACCGCTCCCTATAAGCAGTTGATTGCTAGCAATCGACTGCACAAGTAAGGGGTCGATTTTTTCTCATTTTAAATTATTTCCGCTTTGAATATTTCAAACACTAATAGTTTCTTCATTTGAGCTCCGATTGCAAAACTCCAAATATGAAAGTTGCTCAGGAAAACCCCCACGAACACAATAGTGCTAGTTTCGTGGTCAAATTTTGAAATTTTCTCAAATTCCTTTTTTTGAGTCTTATTGATTATATATTATTTACCATTAGTTTTGCGGGGTGTTACAGAGACAGCTACTACTCTTTCCAACAAGGCACCAAAGCGTCCAAGCCGACCTAGGTTTAGAACTGCAAGACCAAGATGAAGAAGAAATCCTACATCCCCAACTGGCCTATTAGCGTAACAATGATGGTCAATCACCATTGGAGCCATGGCCAGCATGCACAAGCCCAAGCAAAGCCAAGATCTGCCTTGAGAGGGAGGTTCCATATGATTGTTTGAAATACTATCAACAAGTGGCAGTCCGGCACCGAGAAAGTTTTCTCATTTCTTAAGATGCCAAACAAGTTTGATGAAAGGACATACACACAATGTAGTTTGGAAAGGAAATATATAATGAAGCTAATTGCTTATTATCAATGAAGAAGTGCAAAAGATTCATAGGTTATGAAGAATTTTCATTTGGAAAGATTTTGCGAGTACAAGAAAGATGAGAAGGGGTATTTATATACCCACGCCTTAAATCGTGTGCATTGTTTCGAAAGGAAAAAAGAATCACAACCATTGAGAAGAGATTGAGATAATGCCAACTTATGCATGTAGGAGATGCAACACAGCTCTGCAACATTTGGAAAAATGAACCGTCACAACCAATAGCACGAAGCCACATGGAAAGCACATTAAATGCTTTGTAGGGCCGTCAATTGGTAGGATTTTCATCATTTAACAAGGCTATACCCGCTCGCGGATATGGACTTGGGAGAAAAATGTTGCTCAATTTTTTCGCAAGTAATTAGTAGGTCAGTTTAAAGTAGTCTAACCTAGTCAAAACCTGCTCAACTACTTTACAACTAGCCGGCATAAGCCAACCCAAGTCCATGATGGTCTCAAACCATCCCTTATATCCAGCAAGGCACCATGATGGGGCATGATCGCCTCGTCTTTAAGCGCCTATCACATGTAAGAAAGGTTTGGGCCTGACCCATCATCATGACTATCGACTTTCCTATGTCAATCTACTTCCAGCGCAATTCCAGGTCAGCATGTTAGCTCGACGTCACTCTAATTGATGGCCAGCACCTCTGTAAAGACCCAAAATTTTGAAGGCTTTATATTTAAATATCGGAATTATTTAAATAATTGAATCTTGGATTTAATGTAATAAATTGACTTAATAAGATTATTTAAATTCTTTTTAAACAATATGTGAAATTATCATTTCGTTGGACAGTCTTGGATTTTGATGAAATCAGTGTTGTTTAATCAAATATAATGAGTTGTTGTAGGCCGATGAGTTTCGTGACGATCGAATGTGATGTATGGTTGTGTGAGCTCGATTTATTAAGAGGATTAAAATATAATATATATTTTCCTATATAAGAACCTCAACACTTAAATCCTCTTCATTTTTCCTTCTCAAAATCAGCTGCCACCATTTTCTCCATTCAATTAATTAAATCCAAAGCCAAAGGCCACAAAATTCAACGATTTCGGATTTGTTGAAATCATGTGAGTGTGTGCTTCAAATCTATGTAAGGTTCGTAGGGTGTGGTGACTGTTAGTGATGTTCGAGTTTTAATGGCCAAACTAAGCTTGAGGTAGGGAGGTGATGAAGGAGGATTTAGGTGAATTGGAGGACTTGGTTGATTTCTCTTGGCGGCAAGCTTCTTCCAACATTAGCCAAATCGAGTCCGATCATGCCTAGCAGATCACAACTTTTCATTTGTCTCATACTGGGGTTGGGGCCATGATTTGACATGGGATATCATAGAGGAAATAGATGGCACGGTTGAGCTCGTGGTGGTGTAAGGAGTGTTTTGGCAAAGGTCAATGGTGCTTTGGTGTGGCAAGGAAATCATGACCTGGGGATGGTCAAATTAGGGCAACGATCATAATTTTGAAGAGTTGATCTAGCTTCAGGTAGTTGCATAAGGGAAATTGCATTTGAGCAGAGCGATGTGATGGCACTGTCCCTTCATCGAACATTGGACCGAATTGGGAAATTGGGGAAATGAGCGTGCACGGCTTAGGTGTGTATCATGTTGCATGTATAGGAAGTGTATTAAGAAGGGTGAAGATGGATTTGGTGGGCAAGTGAAGGGATTATTGATTAAAGTAAATTAATTAATTACGTTTTAATCTCAATTTCTTATGAAATCGATAACTTATGCATAGAAGGTCCAATCCAGACGTCATTTTAGCCGTTGCACTCGTAGTTAGGTTCTCTACGCCTTGGATTGGTTTAGGCTTGGGTGAGTGTAACGATCCGTTACTTCACAACTTCGAAAGTAAGATATTTTATTAATTTTAAATTTAAAAAGGTTTATAACTTAAGTAAATATGTTGTAAATAATGAATAAGGATGGAAAAATTATTTATCTTATACTTAATAATGGAAAAATAAAGATTTTGATTTTCATCACAAAATGGCCAAAAGTTAAGATTTGTTAAAAATGAATAAATGCTTAAATAAATAGTTTTAAATATTTATTTGAAAGGTGAAATTGTATCAAAATCACTTAATAATGATAATAGAAGTATGATAAAGGTTTGGAAAATACACCTATGATCGTTTTACAAAAATATTTTAACTTTGTTACATTTTGTCAAGTGCAACGTCGTATTTCAATAAATTGATATTAGCACTTATCATATCGGGTTTTAACCAAAGTAGACTTGTTTTTATTTGTTAAATGTAATAGGAAGTTCATTTTCTAAGTTTGTTTACATAAATGAATGGTTAAACGGAAACGTTAAATTTTGACTATAAAATATGTCAATAAAAACATTGTTTTTGACTAAAATAAATTGCCGTTACATTGTTGCAACATGATATGTTGCCTAATACACATGTATACATATGTACACATTTACAATGTACCAATACATATATATTTACCATATAAAAAAAGAATTCATTTTGATTTAAATTAAGTTTAATATATGATTCGACAATTTTAAATTTAAATAAAACTTTACAAACATCATCATATCATTTATATCATATCTCCTTAATGGATGTTATGTGTTTACATGGAAACCATGCAAACTTATATCTCTAAATATTAGTAAGTAATAAAATAGTGACATCTCTTATTACTAAACATATACACTTCTTATAACAACATTCCTAGCATTAAATGCACTTCCTAATATGTTAACAAGTGTTATGCAAATCAAATCAAGAAAAAAGTCTTCTTTTTAAAATACAAAATTTTAGAGAAAAAAGTAATCATTCTATAAATACACATCACATTAATGTGCTATCATATCCTTCTGTAAATACATGTACTTAAGGGTTTAATCAAGGATTTAAAAATGGAAATAAAATATAAAAGTAGAGAAGGCTAAAATGGTCTTTAGCCAAGGATGCTTCATGTATAAATAGAGGTCATAACCTTCACTTCCTCACAACAATTCACTTCCCATTTCTACCCGTTTTTTTCACTTCCTTAAAGCTCTTCTCCTTTAATATCTTCCTCACCTCCAACAACCCTCCATCCAAACCCACACCTGAACCCTACCATTACACACACCTCCCTACACGGTCAAGTACCCTTCCACCAACCCATACCCACCCCCTAGCCTCACACCCAATGAGACGACCCGACTTTCTACTCCTAGAAAATCGCATCATCTCGAAGAAAGAAAGGGATAGAAGAAGAAAGAAAGAGAAAGAAGAAACAGAACAACATCAGAGAACTCACAGCGGAACGAATAAAATATAATATATAACATAAAATATTACATAGTATTTCATTACATCAGAGTACAAAACTTAAACAACAGATAATAGAGAGTTATAAACTTCTGTCTAACTATACAACTCAAGTATACAAGCTATAGACACAACATACACAGCGGAATCATAATATATCTACACGTCGAAGCCTCCTGCTCCATGTCTACTCCAGAATTCGTCAAGCTAACCTGATCCACTTGACTACTCATACATAATATGAGTACCCAAGAGTTTAATAAAACAGAAAATAAAAACTCGGGTCAGACAGGGTTCTGGTGTGAGTAAACAGGTTAAAATTGCTTAACTTTAGAAAAACCTTTGAAAAGAAAAGGTATCACGTAAGACTTTCCACACATAAACATGGAAAAGTTTTTACCTTACGCTAACCAAAACATTTGATAGGAAATCCAGTGATATTATAATAGTGTCTAGGGTTTTCAAGTAAATAAGAAATAGCCGAAATTGTTACATTTATTAAATTCCAGCTACTAGCCACAAAAGTGGGTAATACAATCAAAACCGTAGGGTCTCGCAGGAAGAATGGGTTTCCATCAATGGCAGGGCTACTGGGATACCGCCCGTCACAGTACGTGGCCTAGATCAACGTACCGAGGAGTACTCCCACTCCACTGCAACACAAGGCCGGAACCATCCCTTATGGGACAATCCCGAACAAGACAACCCCGCAGTTGGCCGCGACCCAACTGCCCACACAGCCAAATAAAAAGGGACTTCTAGATAGGGGAAAATCTTGCTCTCCAGTGGGAGCTACCCACGAAGCCTTCCTGCACCTCCCCTGTTTTAGCCATTCCCGGTCGATGAGGCTTGAGGTTACGATTACCTTTACAGAACACATCTATCTTAGAATGCTCATCGTCCACCTGACGATGTGCTGAAAGCATTCAATCCATACAAGTTCGTTCTGGGTTCGAACGAAACGGAAGGCGCTATCTCGTTGCACTCATTATTGGAATCACCCTCAGAGTCAACGACCATAGCCCTTGCACTCTGATTCGCCATCTCGAATCTATAAGCACTATTCCGTCAAACTCATTACGGAATCACCACAAAGTTATACTGACGTATAGCCCTTACACCTCGAGTCTTCACTTGCTCCACTTGGATACACGACCTAACGTTTAATTGGAATCGATGTGGTTTTCGGATCCTAAATACGGAAATCCAATCCCGGTCTCACCGAAACCAAACGCCATTTTAAATGTCCAAGTTATACTTAAGGGTTTAAACAGTTTAAACTCATATTCAGGATGATATATATAAACAGATAGATGAATCATATCATCACAATAGATAATTCATAACAATATTCATCTTCACAAAGCAGCATATCACATAACAGAGATATCCAGTATCAACCAATATCAATCAACATCCAATATCAACCAATCACCTAATATCATTCAACATCCAATATCAATCAATCATCTAATATCCATCATCCATATCAAAACAGAATTGATTAACTCTTAATCACCTGGATTACCTAAATCCTTTCATTTATTTATTCCAAATAAATAAATAAATCATCCCTAATGATCTTCTTTAATTAATCTTCCTTGATTAATTATCTTTTAATTACATTCAAGTAATTATCCTATCCATGTTCAGTAATTAACCCTTTAATTACTATCATTAATTACAATAATTAATGATCATTCATTAATTAACTATAATTAATTACATTATTTTCTTAATTAATTACAATTAATTAATCATACTTAAATTAATCACTTATATTAATCAACCTTGATTAATATCATTAATTACATGAATTAATCAATCCTTATTAATTTAATAATTACTTTAACTAATTAACTAATTAACTTATAATTAATCAACTCATTAATCATAATTAGTAATTAACAATTTGTAATTACTTAACCAAATTAATTAACTTCTCAATTAATTAATTTCTAATTTAATTATATTAATGCTTGATTAATAAATTAAATTAATTAATCTTTAATTACTTCATTAAGTAATTATTAAACAATTTAAATTAACAATTAATCCTTAATTAAATTACTTTATTAATTAATTATATTTTAATTAATTACACTTAGTAATTAATCTCAAATTAATCACATTTATTAGTTAATCACATTAGTTAATTAACTAAAATAAATTAAGCAATTAACTCTTAATTACTTACATAAGTAATTATCTCTAATTACTTTCATTAATAAACCTTAATTAATCTCTTAATTAGTTATTTAACAAATAATTAATCACATCATTAAATAATTCTTCATTCTTTAATTAATTAATTTCAAAACAATTATATAAATCAATTCTTTAATTGATATTATTAAGTGATTAACCAATAATCACTTCAACTAATTACTCCATGAGTAATTACCATTAATTACTTCCATAAGTAATTAACTTCCTTAATTACATTCACTTATTAATCATTAATTACTCATTAAGTAATTACACTTAATTAATCCATAATTAAGTGATTATTAAAAATTAAATATACAATAAACTAATTAGTAAAAAATTAATTAACTAATTCTAATATTCTTAAAAATCCTTAATGAATTAAGAAAACATTAATCTTGATTAATTCTTTACTAAATTGCAAATCATATTTAATTAAGTATCCTTAAATCAAAATAATTTAACTTTATTTATCTTTATACATAAGTTATTTGAAATAAATCAAATTTGAACAACTTAATCAACTTATCCCATTTGGATTTCAAAATCATAATAATAATAATAACCTTATTTGAAAATAAGGCATTTATAAATCTAATTTAAAATTTAAAACAATTAAATTTTCTAATTTAAACTTTCATTTTCAATATAATTTTGAAAACTTAGTTTTAAGATATTACTAAAACTTTTGATTTAATCAAAACACTTCTTTTTTTTATGAAAATTCAAACTTTAATTAAGTTAAATTACTTTCATGGAAATCATCTTAACTTTTAAATTTGAAAGTAAATTTCAATTTACATTTTAAAGCTTGATTAAAACAACAGGTTTTAACTTTATCCCTTTGTTTTTTTTATCAAACCTGTTATAATATTTAGAGCTTACCTTCAATTATCCAAATACATGTTACGTTTGCAACCTATATTTCCTTAACAGGTTTTAAATCAGCAAACTGCAATTCCAGAACAACCAGAAACTCACGAACCCAGCAATACTCGAGTGAATCACCTACCCAACTCGATCCTACCCTGAAACAAACGAGCCACCTCCCCTGCTTCGAGTCATACACGAAGAAAACACGAGCGCCTCTCCGAGTTTCCCCCCAATCATCCAAACCCAAACTGCTTCGAGACACACACGAGCACAACCCGAGACTTCCCCCGAGTAAAACCTTCTTCCTCAACTCACTAACATACCAGCTGACATGATAACACGCGTGCACGTGTACTGTAGTCGCCCGCCGCCGTTGATCATCGCGATCGACGTTGACGATCACGCTAACGCTCACGAGCCAAGAATCAAACCCAGAAACACTAAACAATACACGAGTCGAAATTTCGACCGATAGCTCGAAAATTTGCAGCAGACCACCTTCGTAAATCCTCCCACCACCAACCACCGCGATGACGTTAAGCCTTACCGACCCTCTCCATCGAAGCTCTACGTGCCTAACTACCTTCCCCTGAAAAGCGAACGCCTCCGGTCCCATCTTCGTGTCGCAAAGATCACGACAACCAAGCACAGCCGAAAACAGGTAAAAATCCTACTTGACCCAAATTCAAACATTACAGCCATTATAAAAATTGTTTGGTATTTTTCCTAACATCTACATCCTACAAACCAGCTTCAATCCAAGTTTCACACCAAATCAAAGTATGGATAATCGGCAATTCACTAAAACCCAATTTACGAATAAACCCCAAATTCTTCCTATTTACACAACTAAAAATCATGATACAAGTATTAAAAATCATGAATTTCCATTGCTATTCCAATCATACACTCAAAATTTAAGATTAAGTTCATAAATTTTTAGCCCAAATTGATTTTTACTGTAATTTTGAAACTTCTTAACTATTATTTCATTTTAAAAACTTATAAACATTTTTAGATGAAAATTCATATGATTATAGACAACTTTTCTTCACATATCAAGATCTAATATTGCTTGGATTAAAAGATTTTGAATTTTTCCTTTTAACAGATCATATACAGAAAGCACATTTTCATGTATTCAAACAAACACTCATAACATATAGGTACTAATTCATATAAATTCAAGCTATAGGATTTTAATACAGGTAAATATCAACACATGCATGACATTAGAATAAGATTCAACTGTTTTTAAAAACATTTACTCACCTGTATATACATGAAGAGCACAGCAGTGAACAGGAGTTTCAAATTGCCTTTGATTTCTTTGCTTGTTGAAATCCTACTGCATGTATGCAATTAGTTGTTGTTGAAATTGCAGGTTGTAGCATTGATCTTGATTCTTTGCATTACAGGTTCAATTTTGCTTCAGATTTGATCTTCATTTCAAATTCGTTTTTGGGTTTAGTTTCAAGTTTAAAGAAATTTCTGTTTTGAGCTTAGAAGTGAAAATAAAGAGAAAAGTATTTGTGAAAGAAAACTAATTTCCTTCTTACAATATTTACTAAAATGAAATTCAAAATAAAGACACTTGTCACTTTATTACTTAATTAACTTACATGTGTTTATTAAGGAAGTTAACATGTTTACATATGTTCTTGAATATTTTTAATTAAAATTTTCATTTAATTTAAAATACAATATAAACTTCTTAATTAAGTTGCTTAAATAAATAAATATTTACATAGGTATATAATTTTTTTTTTAAAAGAAGTTATTCTAATCTAATTATAATGTAAATAATTCTTATACATAAATTTAAAAATCTAAAACATATACATATACATTTTTAACCATTTAAAATTAAACACTTTAAAGAAAACAGAATAAAACATTGATTAATTTCTTTTATAAATTATCATACTAAAAAACAACTAATTATCATATATTTTAGAACAAATGAATTAATCTTTGAATTAACTTTTGAAAATATAAATTTCTAAACAAAGCTTTAAATTACCATATTCATTCATATATAAATTATTAATGGATTAAAATTAAATTTCAAAACAACTCAAATTATAACATATACATACATATATATTACAAATTTGCGAATTCATCTTTTAACTAAAAACAAAAGATATTCCCATTCACAACATATATAAAATATATATATTATAAACAGAATAAAAATTTAATTAGCTTTTGAAAAATAAATCTTATCAATATTTAAATTGTCAGAAAGATATTGATTAATATTAACAGATTAAATATTTATTAATCTTAAAAAGAATAAATTAGCCAAATTAAAATTAAAATTATAAAGAAAATTACCAAACCAATTAAATTATTAACACAGATTATTAAATCGTTATTGCCCAAAATTCCGGGTCGTTACAATCCTCCCCCCTTAAAAGAATTTCGTCCCTGAAATTTAAAAGCAAAGGTAATTTAATAATCCAGTACAGATTTTAATTTAAATTAGCAAAGCATTCCTAACAACCAGTTACTAACATCCATAGAAATCACATAAACAAACAAACCTAACTAATTATTCTGACACAAATCAGAATGAATCTCTAATACTATCTCGAGTTTTTCCCAAGTATAAATCACCGGGAGACTCGCTCTATAAAAGCCAACAAACTAACTACACAACCAAAATCCCGATCTCCACTCATCTCTAGATCAATCAATCTGAACAGAACATCATATTACTCGCAAATCCAGCTCAACATCCAATTCCAACTGAACTACAGATTCAACAACCAATGATGAATCATACACGTACTCCTTTAGAGACACGTGTTACAAAATGAATTCCAGCTATCCAAACTGGCAATTCAATCTTATCCTATCAAAAACACAGATAAGAAATCTTCAAATGCCTCAGTACTAACCAACCAATCTTATCCAATATCTGCTCTCTTAACCAGAGAATTCTAACAACACTGAAATCTCCAACTTCAAATACCAAACTCCTTATCTCATATCTGCAAAACTCAACAGACAATCCAAGGCTGCCAAACTTCTTCCTGATCAGTTCAACCTATGCTGATACTTCCAGAAACAACTAGACCAAAGCAAACAGTTTCTAGATCTTATTCAACAGATAAGTTCCCGAAGATCCGTCGAAATCCAGAACACAAGATCTACTTCTCAAGAAATAACAAACAGAACTTGCTTCCTTCCTTGCACAGCAGCTTCCTTGCTTCCGCTGCACAACTCTGATTCTAAAATAGATGAGAAAAATGTTGATGAACACAGATACAAACTTATCCGATATCTGAAAAGCTTTGTTCATCAAATCTATAAAAATCTGAGTGACACATCGGACTTGGTCACACAACCCTATAACAGAATCGTATTCCAAAAAATAATTCTGACCTGCTACACCAACTCTCCTTACTCCAAGAACCATCCAACTATCAGGCTAACTACCGAAATTACTTCTGGAAACCAAATCAATATGGAACTCAATTCCAGATGTAGATGCCCTTCTGATTTCCTCAGTAGCTCCTACTTCCACATGAGAATTCTCAGTCTCAACACAGACCACCCAATATAGCCTAAGAAAATTCCTAACTAATCGCAAGTCACTTTTGCGATCCTACCTAGTTAGGATTCCAAATAAAACTGTCCTCTCTTTACCCATTAGAACAGCTTTAAAGTTTTTCCAAACAAGGTTAATCCTTCAAGAAAAACTTCACCAACTCCCCGGGCTGCTGCTAGAAGAACCACCTGATTCCTAAACCATCGGAGAATCAACCAACACTGCTGCTTCTAAACTCTACCTTGATGATACTACAAGGCTAAAAGATCTCCTCGTCAGCACACCGAACACTTCGAGTTGCACTGCTACCACAGCTAACCAAGACTTCAAATTCAAAGGCCTCTCATCAACAAACCACACAACAGACCTCCGAGATGGCAGACATTCCAACAGAAACTCGGGCTCCAAGCCAAGCATCCACAACTCGCTTACCTTAGGGAATAACAAATGAGACCATGTCAACAAATAGCTTATAGACCTTAGTCTCATAATCCAAAACAGCCAACCTCCATGCTAAAGATCCAAACAACTTCTACACAGACGAATCTTCTCTGCGGCAGGTAAAGGCTGCTCCTCAACCACTACTAAAACTGCTTCAAGAGAAACACCTTCGGAAAATATCCAAGGATACTGCATGTGACGCCCCACCTCTATACCCACGCTAGCCAAGAACACTACGAAGTAGTGCTGTCAACTAGCACGGAGAATGAGGCTGTTGAGGAGCGACCATCCATGTAATTGCTTATCACATGGTGGCTATAAATAATCTTCGGAAACAAACATAGAAATAATCATATCACAAATCAGTCACAGATATCCATATCACAAAGGCGGAAGAAGATATGAATATATAACTAACACATGAAAGTGTACATCAGAGTAGTGGTCAATAAGATCCACGATAATACAAAAGAATAGCAACACGTGCTATACAAAAGAATACAACTATGAGTCTATATCTCAAGTGTATACAACAAAAACTGCTAATCTAAACAGTTAGCCAAAAGTCAGAGTGATGAATCCCTGGGAAGAAGTCAAGCAGAAGCACCTGTAACATCTCGGTCTGATCCGAGTATTATTTAAGAAAATAATAAACGGATCAGTCTAGCTATAAATATCAGATGACATGATATAACATAAAAGATATGGCATAAACATAAACATCCATAACGACATACCACTATAAGTATGTAAATAATGATCAACAGAAGATCAATCAATAAGAGATAATCAATATCACAAGAATCTTCTCAAAGATTCGAAGGGGGCATCATACCCTAAACTTGTACTCATAACAAGTCAATGACATAAATTCCAGAAATCAACACGAGAAATCCAGAAATCATAAAAAAGGGGAAGAGGCCTATCACATGACGGTCCGAAGACCATGGGGAGCTACCCCACATGTGTGAGTGGAATCACACAGAATGAGGTCAAGACTAACCAAAAAGCAGAAAGGTATGTGTGAATGGAATCACACAAGTGGTGTCTAGTCTAACCTTGCAATGAAAGAGACATCGCGCAATTGCTAGTCTAATTCATAGAGCGATCATCAAGATCAACGAGAAGTGTCAATTACACTAAGCTAGTAAATATAGAAGTTTAGCTTCATGTCCCATAACCACTTGCTTAACTTCAATATTTACGAACAAACTGTAAATCTTCACTAATAAAATTGTCATAAGAGGTTCAATCGAACAAGTCCAAGAATTAACCGACGAAGTGAACGCAAGCGTTTCATACCACTTGTTTTACTAAGTCGTTTAATTAGATTTCTCATCCGAGTGAGGTAAAGGCTTGTATATACTAATAGATTGGAAAACGGTTTAAGAAAAGAGCTTTGTTATTAAAAATAGAGTTGAAATTGTTTGTTAAAAGAGTTTTGATATTTACTACTAGTATTGAAACCTTTATATTATAAAGTGACAAAACACATAAGCAAGTGTAGAAACAATCAGTCACAAAGATCGCATACGGAGATGCGAATAAAATCCAAGGAAATCAGCTCAATGTTTTTCATATAAGATCCCCTACGCAGAGTTATACGGGGTTCGACCTGCCCGGTCAGGTCGCGGGGGTCCAGGGGGCAGCGCCCCCGGCGGGGTGCGGGGCAGCGCCCCGTCACGGTACGACCTAAGTGAAGACAAGCGGCTTACGACCTAAAGCAAAATGAGGTCTAACGACCTAAAGAGTTCGCGGCCTAAGGGATACGACCTAAGTGGCGCGACCTAGTGGATGACAGGTCATACGACCTAAGGGTAAGGTCGGAGGCGACCTACGACTTAGTGGGGTCGAACGACTTAAGGACAGCCGACTTAACAAACAGGTCATACGACCTAACGACTCAAGGGTCTAACGACTCAGCGACTCAAGGGTCAACGACTCAGCGACTCAAGGGTGAACGACTCAGCGACTCAAGGGTGGACGACTCAGCGACTCAAGGGTGAACGACTCAGCGACTCAAGGGTTAACGACTCAGCGACTCAAGGGTGGACGACTCAGCGACTCAAGGTTGAACGACTCAGCGACTCAAGGGTGAACGACTTACGAGATAACACACGAACGACTTAACTCTTAACTCGCAGCCGACTTAGCACTCTAACTCGTGAACGACTCAACACAGGCGAACAGAAATACAAAGGCGGTGACTTTTCAACGCGCGCGACTTACGACTTAGGCTTAACTCGTGGACGACTTAGCGATGGCCAGAAACGACTTAACTCCGAGGCAGTGCGACCTAACTGCAGTTTTTTGTCAAAAACGCTAAAAATTGGAGTTTTTCGCCAATCCAATCCAAACCAAATGCAAATGCACATGCTAAAGTGATGGGGAATCATTCCCAACAGTCCAATATAGTTATAGGCTAGAATTGTGAGATAAAAATCTCACCTTTGCACTAAAATTTATGAAGATGAAGCTTGAAAGCAAGGAGAAGCAATCCAAAGCTTGAATCCAATATCTTCTACTTGAATTTGGAGTTGAATGATGGAGTTGCAATTGAATTTGAGCTTGGAGTTTTAATTTCCCATTCTCTTCACCATTAATGTTAAAGCTTGAGTTAGTTAGGAAATTTATGAAGAGTGAGGAGAAGAGGGTTGGAACTTGGGCTTAATAGGCTAAACTAACCCAAAGTCCAAAGCGGAAAAAGTTAGTGAAATTTCACTAACTCCAAACCTATCGATGTTTATACTTAAAAAGTTGTAAACGACATTTCGAACTCAATGGAAGTGGTCTCGAGTCCTAATTTGACCGTTTGCAAAAAGTAGTTTTTCGGACCAAAATCCGATTAACGATTTAATATTTAAATAAAAATATTTAAATGTAAACTCGATAAATATGCGGGTTGTTACACTGCATCTCATCACGCAGTCATCAAGATATCATCACTTACTTCTGCACTTCCGAAAGATCCAAACGCTAGAAAAATTCGCTCACCCGAGCAAAATCCAAACTTATTCTTCAAAGATAAACTCCGAATCTTCAAAAAATTTCCTTCGGATATCAGAGAAATCCTTACTCCAAACTACAAATCTTACTCGAGACGGTATTAGGTCTACAGTCTCGACAAATACTTCCAACCTCAAACAAATGGAACCTCTTCCATTAGTGGTAGTCGTGTTACACATACACATACCACTATTCCATCTATCTACCTCTAAAACTTATGTTGGAAAATCCAAACGGATGACCCAACCTATTAGGTATATATATATATATATACACACATATATATATATAGTTATATATAAAAATTACAAGTACGCTCTCTCAAGAAAGACACCACTACAGAGCCTAGGTATTCACTCAACCTAATGCTCCCTAAAGAAAGACACACTTCAGAGCCTAGGTACTTACTCAGCCTAATGCTCTGATACCAAATGAGACGACCCGACTTTCTACTCCCAGAAAATCTCATCATCTTGAAGAAAGAAAGGGATAGAAGAAGAAAGAAAGAGAAAGAAGAAACAGAACAATATCAGAGAACTCATAGCGGAAAGAATAAAATATAATATATAACATAAAATATTACATAGTATTTCATTACATCAGAGTACACAACTTAAACAACAGATAATAGATAGTTATAAACTTCTGTCTAACTATACAACTCAAGTATACAAGCTATAGACACAACATACACAGCGGAATCATAATATATCTACACGTCGAAGCCTCCTGCTCCATGTCTACTCCAGAATTCGTCAAGCTAACCTGATCCACTTGACTACTCATACATAATATGAGTACCCAAGAGTTTAATAAAACAGAAAATAAACACTCGGGTCAGACACGGGTCTGGTGTGAGTAAACGGGTTAAAATTGCTTAACTTTAGAAAAACCTTTGAAAAGAAAAGGTATCACGTAAGACTTTCCACACATAAACATGGAAAAGTTTTTACCTTACGCTAACCAAAACATTTGATAGGAAATCCAGTGATATTATAATAGTGTCTAGGGTTTCCAAGTAAATAAGAAATAGCCGAAATTGTTACATTTATTAAATTCCAGCTACTAGGCACAAAAGTGGGTAATACAATCAAAACCGTAGGGTCTCGTAGGAAGAATGGGTTTCCATCAATGGCAAGGCTACTGGGGTACCGCCCGTCACAGTACGTGGCCTAGATCAACGTACCGAGGAGTACTCCCACTCCCCTGCAACACAAGGCTGGAACCATCCCTTACTGGACAGTCCCGAACAAGACAACCCCGCAGTTGGCCGCGATCCAACTGCCCACACAGCCGAATAAAAAGGGACTTCTAGACAGGGGAAAATCTTGCTCTCCAGTGGGAGCTACCCACGAAACCTTGCTGCACCTCCCCTGTTTTAGCCATTCCCGGTTGATGAGGCTTGAGGTTACGATTGCCTTTATAGAACACATCTATCTTAGAATGCTCATCGTCCACCTGACGATATGCTGAAAGCATTCAATTCATACAAGTTCGTTCCGGGTTCGAATGAAACCGAAGGCACTATCTCGTTGCACTCATTATTGGAATCACCCTCAGAGTCAACGACCATAGCCCTTGCACTCTGATTCGCCATCTCGAATCTATAAGCACTATTCCGTCAAACTCATTACGGAATCACCCACAAAGTTATACTGACGTATAGCCCTTACACCTCGAGTCTTCACTTGCTCCACTTGGATACACGACCTAACGTTTAATTGGAATCAATGTGGTTTTCGGATCTCAAATATGGAAATCCGATCCCGGTCTCACCGAAACCAAACGCCATTTTAAATGTCCAAGTTGTACTTAAGGGTTTAAACAGATTAACTCATATTCAGGATGATATATATAAACAGATAGATGAATCATATTATCACAATAGATAATTCATAACAATATTCATCTTCACAAAGCAGCATATCACATAACAGAGATATCCAGTATCAACCAATATCAATCAACATCCAATATCAACCAATCACCTAATATCATTCAACATCCAATATCAATCAATCATCTAATATCCATCATCCATATCAAAACAAAATTGATTAACTCTTAATCACCTGGATTACCTAAATCCTTTCATTTATTTATTCCAAATAAATAAATAAATCATCTCTAATGATCTTCTTTAATTATTCTTCCTTGATTAATTATCTTTTAATTACATTCAAGTAATTATCCTATCCATATTCAGTAATTAACCCTTTAATTACTATCATTAATTACAATAATTAATGATCATTCATTAATTAACTATAATTAATTACATTATTTTCTTAATTAATTACAATTAATTAATCATACTTAAATTAATCACTTATATTAATCAACCTTGATTAATATCATTAATTACATGAATTAATCAATCCTTATTAATTTAATAATTACTTTAATTAATTAACTAATTAACTTATAATTAATCAACTCATTAATCATAATTAGTAATTAACAATTTGTAATTACTTAACTAAATTAACTAACTTCTCAATTAATTAATTTCTAATTTAATTACATTAATGCTTGATTAATAAATTAAATTAATTAATCTTTAATTACTTCATTAAGTAATGATTAAACAATTTATATTAACAATTAATCCTTAATTAAATTACTTTATTAATTAATTATATTTTAATTAATTATATTTTAATTAATTACATTTAGTAATTAATCTCAAATTAATCACATTTATTAATTAATCACATTAATTAACTAAAATAAATTAAGCAATTAACTCTTAATTACTTACATAAGTAATTATCTCTAATTACTTTCATTAATAAACCTTAATTAATCTCTTAATTAATTATTTGACAAATAATTAATCACATCATTAAATAATTTTTCATTCTTTAATTAATTAATTTCAAAACAATTATATAAATCAATTCTTCAATTGATATTATTAAGTGATTAACCAATAATCACTTCAACTAATTACTCCATGAGTAATTACCATTAATTACTTCCATAAGTAATTAACTTCCTTAATTATATTCACTTATTAATCATTAATTACTCATTAAGTAATTACACTTAATTAATCCATAATTAAGTGATTATTAAAAACTAAATAAACAATTAACTAATTATTTAAAATTAATTAAACAATTAATTAACTAATTCTAATATTCTTAAAAATCCTTAATGAATTAAGAAAACATTAATCTTAATTAATTCTTTACTAAATTACAAATCATATTTAATTGAGTACCCTTAAATCAAAATATTTTAACTTTATTTATCTTTGTACATAAGTTATTTGAAATAAATCAAATTTGAACAACTTAATCAACTTATCCCATTTGGATTTCAAAATCATAATAATAATAATAATAACCTTATTTGAAAATAAGGCATTTAGAAATCAAATTTAAAATTTAAAACAATTAAATTTTCTAATTTAAACTTTCATTTTCAATATAATTTTGAAAACTTAGTTTTAAGATATTACTAAAACTTTTGATTTAATCAAAACACTTCTTTTTTTTATTAAAATTCAAAGTTTAATTAAGTTAAATTACTTTCATCGAAATCATCTTAACTTTTAAATTTGAAAGTAAATTTCAATTTACATTTTAAAGCTTGATTAAAACAACAGGTTTTAACTTTATCCCTTTGTTTCTTTTATCAAACCTGTTATAATATTTAGAGCTTACCTTCAATTATCCAAATACATGTTACGTTTGCAACCTATATTTCCTTAACAGGTTTTAAATCAGCAACCTGTAGTTCCAGAACAACCAGAAACTCACGAACCCAGCAATACTCGAGTGAATCACCTACCCAACTCGATCCTACCCTGAAACAAACGAGCCACCTCCCCTGCTTCGAGTCATACACGAAGAAAACACGAGCACCTCTCCGAGTTTCCCCCCAATCTTCCAAACCCAAACTGCTTCGAGACACACGCGAGCACAACCCGAGACTTCCCCCGAGTAAAACCTTCTTCCTCAACTCACTAACATACCAGCTGACATGATAACACGCGTGCACGTGTACTCTCGTCACCGGCCACCGTTAATCTTCGCGATCGACGTTGATGATCACGCTAACGCTCACGAGCCAAGAATCGAACCCAGAAACACTAAACAATACGCGAGTCGAAATTTCGACCGATAGCTCGAAAATTTGCAGCAGACCACCTTCATAAATCCTCCCACCACCAACCGCTGCGACGACGTTAAGCCTTGCCGACCCTCTCCATCGAAGCTCTACGTCCCTAACTACCTTCCCCTGAAAAGTGAACGCCTCCGGTCCCATCTTCATGTCGCAAAGATCACGACAACCAAGCACAGCCAAAAACAGGTAAAAATCCTACTTGACCCAAATTCAAACATTACGGCCAATATAAAAATTCTTTGGTATTTTTCCTAACATCTACATCCTACAAACCAGCTTCAATCCAAGTTTCACACCAAATTAAAGTATGGATAATCGGTAATTCACTAAAACCCAATTTACGAATAAACCCCAAATTCTCCCTATTTACACAACTAAAAATCATGATACAAGTATTAAAAATCATGAATTTCCATTGCTATTCCAATCATAAACTCGAAATTTAAGATTAAGTTCATAAATTTTTAGCCCATATTGATTTTTACTGTAATTTTGAAACTTCTGAGCTATTATTTCATTTTAAAAACTTATAAACATTTTTAGATGAAAATTCATATGATTATAGACAACTTTTCTTCACATATCAAGATCTAATATTGCTTGGATTAAAAGATTTTGAATTTTTCCTTTTAACAGATCATATACAGAAAGCACATTTTCATGTATTCAAACAAACACTCATAACATATAGGTACTAATTCATATAAATTCAAGCTATAGGATTTTAATACAGGTAAATAACAACACAATAAGATTCAACTGTTTTTAAAAACATTTACTCACCTGTATGTACATGCAGAGCACAAAAGTGAACAGGAGTTTCAAATTGCCTTTGATTTCTTTGCTTGTTGAAATCCTACTGCATGTATGCAATTAGTTGTTGTTGAAATTGCAGGTTGTAGCATTGATCTTGATTCTTTGCATTACAGGTTCAATTTTGCTTCAGATTTGATCTTCATTTCAAATTCGTTTTTGGGTTTAATTTCAAGTTTAAAGAAATTTCTATTTTGAGCTTAGAAGTGAAAATAAAGAGAAAAGTATTTGTGAAAGAAAACTAATTTCCTTCTTACAATATTTATTAAAATAAAATTCAAAATAAAGACACTTGTCACTTTATTACTTAATTAACTTACATGTGTTTATTAAGGAAGTTAACATGTTTACACATGTTCTTGAATATTTTTAATCAAATTTTTCATTTAATTTAAAAGACAATATAAACTTCTTAATTAAGTTTCTTAAATAAATAAATATTTACATAGGTATATAAATTTTTTTTAAAAAAAGAAGTTATTCTAATCTAATTATAATGTAAATAATTCTTATACATAAATTTAAAAATCTAAAACATATACATATACATTTTTAACCATTTAAAATTAAACACTTTAAAGAAAACAGAATAAAACATTGATTAATTACCTTTATAAATTATCATATTTAAAAACAACTGATTATCTTATATTTTAAAACAAATGAATTAATCTTTGAATTAACTTTTGAAAATATAAATTTCTAAACAAAGCTTTAATTTACCATATTCATTCATATATAAATTATTAATGGATTAAAATTAAATTTCAAAACAACTCAAATTATAACATATACATACATATATATTACAAATTTGCAAATTCATCTTTTAATTAAAAACAAAAGATATTTCCATTCACAACATATATCAAATATATATATATATATTATAAACAGAATAAAAATTTAATTAGCTTTTAAAAATAAATCTTATCAATATTTAAATTGTCAGAAAGATATTGATTACTATTAACAAATTAAATATTTATTAACCTTAAAAAGAATAAATTAGCCAAATTTAAATTAAAATTATAAAGAAAATTACCAAACCACTTAAATTATTAACACGGATTATTAAATCGTTATTGCCCAAAATTCCGGGTCGTTACACCCGAGTCGTACCCTCCTCCCTAGGCCACACACCTTCCTAGCAGAGCATAACCCCCCCCCCCCCTTCAAAGCTCACACACACAAAAAAAGAAGGAAAATAAACAAAGGCAATAGTTCGTGACATTTGCAAGAGCATGCTAGTTCATAGAAAAGTTTGATGGAGTGGAAATGAAGACGAGAACTGCTTTTTAAATCATGTTTTGTTATGTTATAATAATCATGATTGTTCCATTTATACGTTATGTTAATTGCCACCATTTATAATATGGACATTTGGCTGAAATGAATGTTTGAACGCGTTGGTTGGATAGTTGTGTTGTGACAATATACTTAATAAATGTTAATCACTATGTTATGGAAATGGATGTTATGTTATTGATGAATACTGAAAGAGATTATGCTCATTTTTGAATAAGTAATCCCCTTTGTTATAAGTGACCAATTTTATAAATATGGTATATGTTGGAATTATTAAGCCTATATTTGAATAATGAAATTGAAATTGAAATTGGTTTTGAATTGAAATTGGTTTTGAAATTGAAATCGAAATTAAAGTCGAAATCGAAATTAGATTTGAAAATGGGTTTGAAATTGATTCTAATTCAAGATTAGAATTGATTTTAATTTAAGATTCATAAGCAGCCGCATAATATATTTCCCAAAATAAATAATATTCATACGACCTTGGTTGAATGACAGAAATTCGTCTAGAATGAGTTTTGGCCAATTTACTTCAACTTCTCCCCAAATAGCACATAATGCTTTATAGTTGTTTGGATAGACAAGCACATACGAGCCAGTACGAGGTAGAATTGTGTGCATTAAAGCTCTATGCATTATTCTGGCAGTAGGTCGTAATGCAATGGACTTAAGCTCGGTCATGTCATCTTCTAGGAATCGATGACTTACTTCATCTCTCTCGTCTACGACAACATTTAATTCTTGTAACTCAACACCTCTTGTCGGAGTATGAAGAATATGATCGATTCTATCTAAAGAGATAAACACTTGTTTCCCATATACCTCCAAACGCAATTGTCACGATTGCGTGGGTTTTGATGGCCTAAATTCAAGTTCGCATAGAAAAGTTTAACCAATGTATGATTTATCTTGATATTGTTTTGATTATGATCTAGAAGTGATTCTAGATGGCTTCTTCTTGCTAATTCTTGAATCCTATACGACATAAAATCGGGAAAGACAACAAAAGAACCTTCAAAGAATCGAGCTTCTTTCATCTTATTCCATCTTTGAACTGCAGTTGAACCGTATAACCACTGAGCGATTTGTGAATCAATTGGCTCGGAGGAAGAAGAAGCATGCCTAGATCTCTTTGTTTGACGAGGGGCCATTTGAATTTATCAAAGAATTGAATAAATTTGGAAAAATTTGGGAACTAGGTTTTTGGAATTCTGTAAAATGGAGGTAAAAGTAAAAAGTAAAAGAGGAAGTAGAGGTTTTAGAGTTAAGAAATAGGCAAAAAAGGTGTAAAGGTACGTTTCAGATGTGAATTCGGTCGACTGAACGATTGTGGTCAGTCCATTGAACGATTGTGGTCAGTCGACTGAACCACCATCCCGAGAGTTCTATTCTAGAATTAGTCGACTGGTCTAGTCGACTGAATAAACAAATATGCTCTCTGTTTTGTCATTCAGTCGACTGGTTGCATTCGATCAGTCGACTGAATTGTGTATGAGAACATACAGTATGCAGTTTCAGTCGACTGATTGAATTTTTTCAGTCGGCTGAATGAGTCTTTCAACATATTCAGTCATATTTGAAACACAAACAAGTAATATATTATATATATAAACAAAATGTATACAATATAAGACTAAAGAACAATTGTAAAAAATAGACAAAAAACGAAATTATTTGGAAGAGGAAGTTGATGGAGACTTGGAGTTTGTCGGTTCATCCTTTGTCTTCTCTACATATGGTTATAGTGGTGACCAACGGTTTCCACGTTCCCATTAGTTTGGAGAGACAAGCGGAGGTTGAGGTGACCTATCTCATGGATTCCGAGTTTACAATAGTGTAGGTTGATGAGCCGAAGAGGAAGATGAACCGCAGAACTTCCATCCAATCAGCTCAAGAAAACTCAGACGCCTAGAATTCTTTTCTGTTCATAATATATTTCGTGCAAGCGCTATCGATTCCCTCTGGTAATGATGAAGATCGTCAAATTTTTTTTGGTTTGAGGAGAACCAAAAAACAGGTACCGTCTAGCTTTCTTTTTCTCGGGTGTATAACCCGTTCAATAATTTGATGGTCTTGCAGGTTCATGGGTAGGAGTAGGTGTAGGTAGATTTGACGATGCAGATGATGGAGTTTAAAAGTTGATAGATGAGTAGGATGATCCATCTGATGAATTATGTGATGAAGACATTTTGGTTTTGAAAGAAAGTTTTAAGAAGTTTATGTAGCGGAGATGAAACAAATGTGTTTGAGATATAAATTTCTTTTGATGGAGAAAGGTGAGTTGAGAACTGAATTATATAGGAGGCAATGTAGTTAAAAAATGGTGGTTGATCGTGCAGATTGACAAAGTGAGGAAGAGAATGAACCAAAAAGTTTGTGGCTGAAATTTTATCTTTAAAAAATAGAAAATATAAAGAAACAGATGTATAAGGTGTAGATGTGAAATATTGAATGGCCAGACGGTAAAGGCATAGACTTATCAAACCCGAGGTGCAGAGTTCGAATACCAAATTTTATTTTATTTTATTTTAAATTAATTAGTAATTTTTATAATTCTGTTAAAGAAATTATACCTAGTTCTCTTCTTAATCTTATAAAACAATTTTCATTGAGAGGTTTAGTGCAAATATCAGCTAATTGATTTTCACAATTTACAAATTCTAAATTTATTATATCCTTTTCAATATTATCAGGAAGAAAATGATGACGAATGTCAATATGTTTAGTTCGTGAGTAATTGACAGGATTTTTAGATAAATTTATTGCACTAGCGTTATCACTATATATTATAGACTTATTTAATTTTATATCAAAATCTTGTAATGTTAGTTGCATGTAGATTACTTGAGCATATGCTAAAGATGCATATATATACTCTGCTTCACATATCGATAGTGAAACACAATTTTGTTTCTTACTAAACTAAGATACTAAGGGTCGTCCAATGAAATGACAAGTTCCACTTGTACTTTTTCTATCTGTCCGACTTCCTCCAAAATCAGCATCACTATATGATACTAATTCAAAAGGACATTCTTTTGGATAAAATAATCCTAAATCTTTAGTTTTATTAACAACGAATTATACGTTTAGCTGCTTGCATATGTGATTCTTTAGGATTTGCTTGAAATCGAGCACATAAATAAACACTCATCATAATGTCAGGTCGACTAGCAGTTAAGTAAAGTAGTGATCCAATCATACTACGATATAGTTTTTGGTCAAAATTCTTGCCATTTTCATCTTTTTCAAGATGTATAGTTGTACTCATAGGAGTTGGTTTGGCAGACATGTTTTCATACCGAATCGTTTAATTAGATTATTACAATACTTTTCTTGATTGACAAAAATGCCATTTTGCATTTGTTTGATTTGTAATCCGAGAAAATATGATAGTTCTCTCATATGTGACATTTCAAATTCATTTTTCATGATAGTCGAAAATTCCTGACATAATTTTTCATTTGTTGAACCAAAAATAATATCATCAACATATATTCGAATAATTAAAATATCTTGTTTAGTTTTCTTAATAAATAATGTTTGATCAACTTTCCCAATCTCAAAACCAGATTCCAATAAATAGCTTTTAAGTCGGTCATACCAAGAACGAGGTGCTTGTTTTAAACCATATAAAGCTTTCTTAAGTTTATAAACGTGATCCGGAAATTTCTCATGAGTAAACAGAGGAGGTTGTTCAACATAAACATTTTCTTTTATAAAACCATTTAAAAAAGCACTTTTAACATCCATTTGATATAATTTAAAGTTATGAAAACATGCAAAAGCCAGTAGAATACGTATAGCTTCTAGTCTTGCAATTGGAGCAAATGTTTCTTCATAGTCTATTATTCCCTCTTCTTGACTATAACCGTGTGCTACTAATCCAGCTTTATTTCTAGTAACGTTACCTTGTCCATCAGCTTTTTTTTGAAAATCCATTTTGTACCGATGACTGATTGATCACTTGGTCTAGGAACAATTCCCAAACTTCGTTTCTTTCAAATTGATTTAGTTCTTCTTACATAGCTATAATCCAATAATCATCAGTTGAGGCTTCCATAATATTTTTAGGTTCTATATTAGAGAGAAAAGCTATATGGCCCATTTGATTTAATTGATGTCTTGTTCTTACATTTGAATTTACTTCTCCAATTATATTTTGAACAGGGTGATCTCTTAGAACTCTTGGAGAAGATCTTACTACATTATCATTATTAATAGTATTTACATTTTCCAAAGAAACATCAGAATTATTATTTTGAAGAATAATATCATCATCTTCTGAATTATTTGTCAGAATTATATTTGTATTATTTTCCAAATTTGTAAATTTAGAAGAAGTTTTTACATTTTCATCGAATGAAACATGAAGTGTTTCTTCGATTATTTTTATTCTTGTATTAAAAACTCGATAAGCCTTGCTTCTTTCCGAATATCCTATGAATATACCTTCATCGGATTTTGGATCAAATTTTCCAAGCTGATCTTTAGTGTTAAGTATGAAACATTTTGAACCAAAAACTTTAAAATATGAAATATTTGGTTTTCTACTGTTTAAAAGTTCATAAGGAGTATGTTTTGTTAATGGTCGAATAGAAACACGATTCAAAACATAGCAAGCAGTTACAACAGCTTCTTCCCAGAAATGCTTAGGTAAAGTGCTTCCATTTAATAAAGTTCGTGCACATTCTTGTAATGTACTGTTTTTTCCTTTCTACAATTCCATTTTGTTGTGGTGTTCTCGAAAAGGAGAAATTATGATTAATTCCTTTCTTGTTACAAAAATGTTTGAAAGCTTCATTTTCAAATTCACCACAATGATCACTTCTAATGTTTTTAACTTTAAAATTCTTTATATTTTGAATTCTTTTAAAAAAAATTAAAATTTTCAAATGTATTACTTTTATGTTTCATAAAAATGGTCCATGTATATCTTGAAAAATCATCTACGATAACAAACACATATCTATTGTGATTAATAGATTGAACTTGAGTAGGTCCGAAAAAGTCCATGTGTAATAATTCAAGTGGTTGTGTTGTAGATATGATTTTCTTAGATTTAAAAGAAGATTTTGTTAATTTTCCTAACTGACATGCATCACAGATATTGTCAATTTTGAATCTCATATCAAATAGTCCTTTAACAAGTTTATTTTTAGCTAATTTATTAATAGTATTGATGTTTATATGACAAAATCTTTTGTGCCATGGCCAAGAATCATTTTCTGTAGCTACTAAACACATATTTGTGTTGTAATCTATATTCATATTTAAATTATAGATATTTTTATCTCTTATACCTTCAAAAATTAAATTTTTATTTTTATCAGAAATATTACATTTATTTTCTGAAAAAGATATATTAAAACATTTATCACATAACTGACTTGTATTCAATAAATTATGTTTTAAGTTTTTAACTAATAGAACATCAGTAATGGGAGGTGAGTTAGAGATACCGTTATTGCTCACATTGCCTTTGCCGATGACATAACCTTTTGAATTATCTCCAAAAGTGACTGATCCTCCATTTGAGTAGACTATGTTTGTTAACATGTCTTTATCACCAGTCATGTGTTTCGAGCAACCATTGTCTAGAATCCATTTTCTTCTCTTTTTAAGCGGTACCTGCAAAAAATAAAGAATACGATGGTCTTAGGAAACCAAACCCAAGAAGGTTCAGAATTCCCTTTAAAAATATAATTCTTATTTTTATGAATAGTTTCCATTATTGTTTTGATATGTTTATTCCCGATCAAGTTATTATTTGTTTTAGCAATCCATATTTTAATAGTTTTAACATTTTTAGAAACTGTTTTCTTTAAATCTTGCTTAACTTTGTTTTTAAACTTATTTTTAAACGTTTCAAATTTCTTTGGTTTTTCAATTTTCTTATATCCTAAACCCATTTTATTTGAAGTTGGCTGAGAATTTTCTATTATTTTAGAAAGATTTTCTCGTCCTTTATTAAAATTGAAAATATTTTTATTAATATCTTCTAGCTTGGTTTTAAGACTAGAATTTTCTAATTCTAAAACTTTAGTGCTAGATTTTAAAACATTTACTTCAACTGATAAAATATCATTTTTATTCTTCTCAATTTCTAATTCCTGAGTTATCATAGAAAGTTGAGAGGCTAAATTAGAATTAGATTCTTGAGATTTTTCAAGTTCTTCTTCGAGAATTTTCTTTTCATCTCTAAGCATACTAATTTCTAATTCAGATCTATTTAGTTTTTCTTGTAACTCCTTATTATGTTTCTTAGTCCGTTTTACAAAATCTACTAGTTTAGAATTAAGTTCAACTAAATCTTCAAAACTTAGCTCACTTACATCATCATTTGTCGCCATGAAGCATACATTTTCTTACTCTGTGTCACTGTCACTACTGCTTTCTAATGATAAAGAATGTGAATCATTCCATGTAATAGAAAATGCTTTCTTCTTGAAATTGTTCTTTTTGAATTTGATTTTCTGTTTTTCTGGACAATCTTTCTTCATATGACCCTTCTTATGACATTCCATCACAGATGATGATGGTTTATTGCTATTATTGTTGCTAGAATTATTTTTGTAACTCTTGTCCATGTTATTCTTTTTGAATTTCAAAAACTTTTTGAAATTCTTAGCAATAAATGCCATATCCTCTTCATCTAAGTCAGAGTCATCATGTTCTGCTTGAAATGCTAGATTCTTCTTATCTTGTGCTTGAACTTTCTTTGCTTGCAAATTTACTTCATATGACATTAGATTTCCTACTAACTCTTCTGGTTTCATAGTTGAAAGATTGTTTGCTTCTTCAATAGCTAAAACCTTTCTTTCCCATTCATCCATTAAAGAGTTTAGGATTTTTGATACTATATCAAAATCAGAGAATTTTTCTCCTAGTGCAACAGTGAATGATATATATCGTGAAATCTAGAATACATGTCATTTATATTCTCATTTGATTTCATTTTGAAATTTTGAAACTGATTTTTCAACATTGAAATTTTGCTTTGTTTGGCTTTGTTAGTTCCTTCATGAGTTACTTTTAGAGCTCTCCATATCTCATAAGCATTTGTGCACATACTAACTCTATTATACTCATTTCTATCCAATGCACAAAATTGCATATTCATTGCTTTTGCATTTGTAGTAGCATCAGTTTTCTGTGCAGCAGTCCAAGTTGAAAAATCTTCTGTTGGAGTAGTATATTCATTTTGAGTAATGTTCCAAGTTTTAAAACCATTAGATTGCATAAATATTCTCATTCTAGTTGACCAGTAATTATAATTCATGCCATTGAATAGTGGAGGTCGTGTAGTAGATTGATCTTCAATAAAACTAGTGTTAGTGAGAGTGCTTGTGATATTGTTATTTTCCATATTAACTAATAACAAATTATCAAATAACTGTGTTATGGTTATAGGATGACCTTGCTCTGATACCAAATGAGAGTGGCTACTGTGTGGCTTTCTATCACTTAGGATCGTGTAATATGGAATATTACTAAATCTAAATGTGGAAATAGATGATAATAGCAAAGTAAATAAAATGAGCACACCAGGAATTTTTATACTGGTTCGAACTTCCCGTTCTACGTCCAGTCCCAGACTTCCCTTTGGAATATCTCACAATAACCCTCTCTTAACCTGGAGGAATAGGCATACAACACCTGAACAACCGAACAGGATTTTTCCGCCTCTCACAACCGAAAGAGGACTTTACCCGCCTGAACAACCGAACAAGACTTAAAAATAGTTTCAAAGAATTGCTTTGACACTATTTTTTTTAATAATACTAATTTGTCTTTGATAGTACAACCTTTCTATTTTCTTTCCTTAAGTATATATGTGTGTATAAAGATTTAGAAAGGAAAATATTACTTTGAATCAAAGAATAAGTTGATTGATTCAGAGATTCAAGCAATATATGAAATATGTGATCGCTTTTTAGAACACAGAGATAGTAGAAAGTAAGATCAGAAAGTAATCAGATTTTTTTTTGATTTGTGAAGTGGATATTGTGTGTTTATATAATAGTTAAAGAGGTGCAACTGTTCATGAAGAGTTCTGATCAACAGAAGCAGCCATACTTCTTCATATTAGAATGTGACTCTTGGCAAAAGAAAGTGTCCATTCGAAAAAAATAGCTATTGAGAGAAGCTAGTCGACTGACCCAAAACGATCGGGCAACTGAATATTCAAAGTTGTTTAAAAACAGAGCGTTTCTGTGCACATGTACAGGTTCAGTCGACTGGCCATATACAGTCAATCGACTGACCTGACAGTCAAAGCACAATTTTCACATATTTTAAAAAGTTTAAAGTTTTAAAACAACTTAACTACTTGAGGATAGATTTTAACATTTCTAAGACTAAAAAACTTCAATAAATCAACATACTATACGCAGTTTTGTAGCCTTATCTCCTTTTGCAGTTTGAACAGCATAATTCCCTTTCTTTTTGTCACTTATCCATATAGTATAATTCATTGCTTTGTCGTGAATCAAAAATATGTGATTCAACATATACAACCTTTCTTTTTAAACCCAAACTAATTATACTTATTTTTCAACTATTTTGAAATCTGATTTCCATTTTACAACAATTTTTCATCTGTTTTACAAATTAATTACTATTTTATAACTATTTTGCAACTATTTAACAATTTTTTAACTATTTTATAATTACTTAAATATTCTTCATCTATTTTACAACTAATAACTATTTTACTACTACTTATCTATTTTATACTTTTCAAGCTATTTTCTAAATCAAGTTGGTCAGAGTGCAAACTGTTTATAATTAAACTGATAGCCCAAATGGAAATTGAAGCAATTGTGAATAGGTGAATAGAATCAAAATGAAGATAAATACGTAGGATGTACATATATTATTCTATTCGCATAACAATTTGATGCAGATTCATGCATAGAATTTCGAGATAGTATATCGATCCGAGTTGGGATTTTCACTCAATTTTCGAAGGAGAATCCTGGATATGGATTTTCGATTGGTTTTGGAAATTCTCTATCATAGTTATGGCTATGCAAGGAGAATGACGGCTTCTGATCAAGAAAATCAGATCTGAGTACTCACTAGGAAGTCGGATGGACAATACTAGTTCGGAAGTGAAATTGTGTGATCGACTGAGCGATCAGATTTGACGTTGCGTACGGATGATATATGTATATCGTACGTGCTAGAATGAAATTGATATTAGAAATTTTAAAAGGAAAAGCAAAAATGATTTTGAAATGGAAAGTATATTTTGAAAAATATATTATGAATAAAAGTGGAAGTTTGGATATCACTGTAATTAAAATTCATTTTATAAGAAGGTAGGAATGTGGCAAGTAAATTTATAAAAGAAATCAAACTTGAATATTTTGTTTGGCATAATAAAGTTATATATATATATATATATATGGTAACTACCCTTGTGAATTTTTAACTAGAAGATGTGGTCTTTGAAATTATTTGAAGTATAAAAGGAATTTATATAAGTATGAAGTGACCCAAAGATTTTTCAAGATTTTATATATCAATTTATACAAATGAATTTATGAGAATGATTTAGGGAAAAGGGTTTTGGAACCTATGGATTTTGGAAGGCTTTTGATTTTTGGAAAAAAAAATCAATTTTGGGAATTTAGAAAGCCAAGTTTGGAGCTATCGATTTGAGATATTGATTTTGTCTAAAGGACATTTTTATGTGAATCATAAAGAGTATGATTTGAAAGATACTATATGTGTATAACATAAAATGTTTTGAGATTGGCTTTGGGAAAAAAAGTGCTCCCATGAAATGAACTTCTTAGGAGATCCATGGGGTGGTTCTGCCTTGAGCCCTAAGGGGAGTTCTAAATTGGATCTTAGGAAGAAGCCCGGACAAAATGAAGTTCCTGAGGATTTTGTGTGGGTAGAAAAAGTCGAGGGCGCTGATGCCTACAGAGATATTTGAGTTATGCTGTGACGACAGTGAAGCTCGATGTCACTACGATCTACTGCAGACCATAGCGCAAGTCGTGTGGAAGTGAGCGCCAACGGTCTATGTTTGATTTCATTGGGAGGGCAACGTAACATCGGTAGACTATGATATATGAAGACATAGCGAAAGTCGTGTTGTAGTGAGTGCCTACGGGCTACATTGGGACTCGACTAATGTAGTCTGCCATCTGTGTGGGGAAGTTTCATTTGGCAGCGAAATTCAAGGGTGCTGATGCCTACAGTTAAATGGGTTTTTGCCATGATGGTGATGTATAACCTGGGTGTAGCTGCGATCTGTGGCGGGTTCCATGGTATAATCGAGGGGGGCAGGGTGCCTACTGTTTTGCTATGGTTTTGCCAGGATGGCAACGTAACCATCGAGCTAATTGCGACCATGGAGGGGGTAATAATTTCTAGAGCATTCTCACCAAAAATGTTTTCTATATTTTCAAAATGTTTTCTATATTTTCAAAAATGTTTTCTAGGTATTTTCATTGGGTGTTGAAAACGGGTCTGCTAAGTACTTATAGATTTTCAGTCCTACGCCTGATCAACGTATAATCGAATTTCTGTGAGAACAAGGATGGACTTGTTGAGATATCGAGTTATAAAAAGTATTTTTATAAAAGTTATTTTGGCAATAGTATGTAGATTTTAAAGTATTGTAACAAATTTAAATAAAAAGAGTTAAAAATGTTTAAAGGATAACTTAACTGATAATTAACAGTATAATTAAAAATTCTGGCTTCAATCCTTTTCGAGGACGAAAAGTTCTAAAGGGGGGAGGAATGTGATAACCCGGATTTTTGGACATCTGTTAATTGGATAATTAACCGATTTTAACTATTGAAACACTGATTTATAAGCTGAATAAATAATTCTGATAATAAAAATATATATTTGGATAAATATAAATTTGATAATTTCCTGATATAATTATTTAAATTGGCAGAATTTATCTTTTCAAAAACAAAAAAATTATGTTTATTTATGCATATATATATAAAGATTTGTAAATAGAATTTGGATTTGAAATTCAAAAATAAATATTTAAAAATTAATTGGATTTAAAAAATCTATAGATAAATATTTATTAATATTAGATATAACAGTTTTAGTTGAAAAAGATTTAATAAAAAGTTTAAATACTTTTTTTTAAATTTATACATGATATGAATATAGTTAATATAAATAAAAAATGAATTAATTGAAAATATAATACAAAAATTATATAAAAACATATTAAATAAATTTAATAACATGAGATAAGACATGTGTAACATTAATAACACATGTACTTAACAAGTGTAAACCATATAATAAGGAATTAAACAAGTATAGCCTAATTGTGACATGAAAATACAAGTGTCCATTTTTAGTTTCTTTATTTATTTTTTAAATAAAAATAAGAACAAGGCTATATATATCCATACTTATCCTCTTCTCATTTTCTTAGTTAATTCAAAACTAAAACCTAACAACTAAAACTCAAACCTAAAGGAAATTTTATACAAACTAAATCACACAACTACTTCAACCTGAAGCTTTAATCAAAATCAAAACTGATGAAATCAAAAGCAAACAATAAGCTCAAAACCTGAAGCAGTAGATTCAAGTTCAGTTGCAAATCAAAAGCATGCAAGTTCAATTCAGTTTTATCAAGTCACAGTTTTCAAATTCAAGTAGTAGTTTAAAGATCAAAAGCACTTCCAGGTTTCTCAAAAGCTCTGGCTTCTCTATTTCCTTAAACATGTGAGTAAACTACCCATAACATCTCAAATCTATCTGTATCTTGATCTGTGTGTAATGATCATTGAAGTTTGGATGTAGAAATTTTCTTACATGTATATGTATACATGAAAATGATGTATGAATGTCTAGAAACAAGAACATTTGCTCTGTTCTAGGTTTACGGTGTTTAAACCAAATTCAAAAACCAAAATCTCTTTACCCATTCGCCTATAGGCCTTAATTTTTAGACAAAATATGTTTTGATTAACATGATTTAAGTTTGAAAAAATATTTTTAAGTAAAATTAGTTAAAGCATTTTCTAGAAATTAGAAAATACAGTAAAACTGAATACATGTTGGAAATTCAAGCATCATGGTTTCTTGTTTCAATTATATCATCTTGCTCATTTTCAAAAACAATGATTTTTAAAAGTGGAATCATGATTTTTAAGTTTGTATTCGTGGTGAAATTGCGAGATGAATGAGAATTAGTTTTTTGTCGAATTCTGATGATCAATGAAGATATAATCCTCGGGATCGTGGCTGGAGGTAGCGGGGAGATTGACGAACACGGCAAAAATGGTCTGAGGTTTTCCTGACCACCGTGGTGGCCGAACGAGGATGATTTAGGGCTTAATCCCTAGTTTTGATCAATGATAGATTTTGGGCTGCTGCATCGTCGTTGAGGCACCGAAGTCGATCGGTGCGGGGGGAAACGAAGCGTGGGTTGTAGATGAAGCTCTGGACGCGATTACATGATTTCTGATGGCCGAAGGTGGCAGTTCAAGGTGATCTTGGGGGATCCAGTTTTGTTTCAGTGGTACCATGGCTGCTTAATTTTTATTTCCAGTTAGTTCAGAAGTTCTGGGTGGTCTTGATGCTCGAGCAGGTCAACGACGATCTATGGGTGGCAGAGGTGATGGTCGGAGATGCTTCGACCATGTGTGCACATGCACAAAGTATCAAGTCCGGGCTTTGTTTGCTGATCGATTTGAAGATTGTGGTCTCGGGGAAAAGCTTGGGAAAAAGATACGTTGGCGTGGGTTTTTGATCGTGTCATTTGCGAGTGTTTTCAGGGAACATGTTTTATGTTTTAAAATAAAACAGAAGGAAAAAAAGGAAGAGAAATTTTTTCTCGGGAATGGTCTCGGGGGAAAGACGAGATGACTCGGGTTTTGTCTTGAGTATGTGATGTTGCAGTTTTCAAACTTTAAAACAAAAATCAACTTTAAAACATTTCTTAATCAATTCTTTTAAATAATTGTTTTATTTAAGTATGGATTAGTTGAAGGTTTCAAAATAGATTATTTTAAAATTTATTAAATTATTTATTTATGTGACCATTATTATAATTGCTTCTTTAAGTTATTTAAACAAATGTAAAAATGTAATTAGGAAGATTAATTACAAAAGGTATAATGCTTTTAATTAACTCAAAGGTCTTAAGCTAATTTATGAGTTAATGATAATTATTTTCAAAGGTTTAAATGTAAAAGTAATTAATTTGCGTAATGAAAAGTTTTCAAAGTAAATGTTAAAAAAAAGTAAATTTTTAACAAGTTTTTTAAAAACAAAGAAAAAAAGTGGAAGCAAAATTTAGTTAACAAAGTTATTAAGCAAGTTGTTCAACAAAGTTTTCAAGCAAGTTCAAAAATTAAAATTCTTAAAGTTAAATGTTTTTTTAAATTTTTTTGGTATTGAATAATTAAATATTAAGTTAATTATTTAATTAAATCTCTAAGTATTTTTCAAAATTAAAGGACGTGATTAAGTAATTAATTAAGATACATGAATTATCTTAAAATTTATTAAGGCTATAAGTAAATGAAGGATAATTACATAATGTAATATTAAAGGATAATTAATTAATGTAAGTAATTAAAGGATCATTAATTAATATAAGTAACTAAAGGTTAATCATTTATGCGAATGATTAAATGATTAAAGAATAATTAATTAATTTCAATAATTAATTAAATGGTTTAATTGGTGTTAATTTAGCAAGATTTAAAGGTAATTAATTTATCTTTTAATTTGGATGATAAATAAATCTTGCTTATAGATGATTAAATTGTATTGAATGTTTGGATTAATGTCCCCAGTCTGATAATTTGTGATGTTCTGTGATATGATTTGTTTGGTTGAACTGGTGTAATGCGGATTATTTTTTTTTATTTTTTTTTTTTTTTTTTTTTTTTTTTTTTTAGCAAAGCCAGCCTGTTTTTATAGTGGACAGTCCACTTAAATTATAACAGAGTCAAATTACAATGAAGAATGAAAATGATAAATCACGATACAATCTAAGAAGAAAATAACTGATCAGCATAACCACCCATAAACCAATAAAAAAAAAAAAAAAACGCGATAGCTACAGGGGAATTTTCAAAAGAAGTTGAGAAAGAGAGGAAGAAGACCGCGCAAATCTTCTCATGTTCCTTTCGTCCCATATCACAGCTATCGTAAGCTTGAGGTAGGTGAGAATTCGTTTGGTCGATATCGTTTTCCACCTAGTTATATTGAAAATCCTAATCCATTCCAGCTTAAAATCTCGATGCGGAGGTCTCTCGTGAATTCTATGAAGAACTTCCTTCCATAACTGAAAAGAAAAGTGGCAATTGAAGAATAAATGCCCTACATTTTCCGCAGCTCTGTTGCAAAGAATGCAGAGCGAGTGATCGATTAATTGCCTTCTAACAAGATTGTCTTGAGTGTGTATTGCATTCATCAGGCATTTCCAAAGCAGCAGATTGTGCTTTTGTTTAGATCCAAACTTCCTAAATAAATGCGGATTATTTATTGGTGATACCTTTACCTATTTATGAAATCACTAAATTTGATAAAGGAAATAAGCGTTGCAAGCATCTGTAACGGAAATATTTGTTAGATATTTGTATCGGTAATATCCGCTACAAACTGAAATGAAAAAAGTGTTATAAAATGGTTTATTGCAGTGTGTATTACAATTTCAACTTATTATCAACCGATACCATGTATACAAATATTTAACATTATTGTATTTATAGTAAAAATTTTGTAGTATTTCAAGCAATTATTGACAAAAATTATTTATCGCAAATATTTGTTTTGGGGATATTTACCATTTTTAACTATTCATTTATTGTATACTTATGGCAACTATTTTCATTTATCATCAACCAAATTTACGTATATCTAATATTTGTCATTATCAATCTTTACAGCAAAATTTTACTTATATATCAAACATTTACTAACCAAAATCATGTATGTCAAACGATTGTCCAATTATATGTGTAAACTAAAGTAATATTATTTCAGCCAAAATTATACCTATCAAATATTTGCCATTATCGGTATATATAGTAAAATTTCAGTTTACCTTTTCTTCTTTGATTTCAGGATTTTCTTTTCGCATTGTTGCGTGTTCTTCATGGTAGGAATCGTTGGTTGCCATCTTTGAATATTGAACATCAGGAGATTATTTGTAACGACTCGGAATTTTGAGCAATACAAATTTAATAATCTGTATAAATAATTAAATTGGTTTGATATTGTAACGACCCAGGATTTTAAGTAATTAAAATTTGAATATTTAATTAATTTTAAATATTTATTAGTGAATTTATAAGTCAAATAAATTTTTATTCGAATAATTGGATTTAATTGGATAATTAAATCGATAATTTAATATGTTAAATTATGGTAATAATTGAAAATTGAGTTAAATATGATTGAAAATGATTTGGGAAATTTTATTTTATCATATTGAAGTTAGAATGATATTTTAGAACTTTTAAAATCGAATTAAAAGTTAATTTGTGAAAATTGAATATTTTAATATTAAATCGACTAGTGAAAATAGTCAATTTTTGAACAGTCTCAGAATTGAACGAGACCAGTTCCATTGGATCCGTAATAGTTAGTTATTACCGGATTTCAATTTTCGTAGCAATCGGAGTTATCGTTTGATCGTAGCAGCTCGAAACGCATCGAATTATTTTTAATATTAATTTGGCGAGTTAAAATAGCCATTTTTCAAACAGTCTCGGATTTCGACGAAACCAGTTTCATCGGATCCGTAATGTGATATTATTGTAAGGTTTAAAATTTCGTGTCAATTGGATTTACCGTTTGTCCGGTACAAATTAAAACGCCTAGAAAATCGTTTAAATCGGTTTAATTTAAATTGAACGTTTATTGCCATAACTCGCAAAGATGTCTGAATTAGCTTCCGAAACCTATTCCATTGTGTCCGGAACGTGGGGTAAACCCTAGAAACGCTGGTTACGGCGCGTGAATCGGAATTTGGAATTCCCGGATGAATAGTGTTCATAAATTCCCTATAAATAGCCCCCTCTCTCTCTAAATTAAAAAAAAAATATAAAACCCTAACCCTAGCCAGCCGCCTCCACCTATATAAACGGCCGAAAATCACCATTGCTCTTCCCCAAATATCTCGCAATCCACTAGCCATTGGGAGAAATGTCCAACTACAATCTTGAAGAGCTCGATGAGATCTTTAATATCAACGGTCAAGATCGCGAATAGCTTCACGAATCAACGGCAAATCGCCCATGAAGGCTGCGACTTCGAGCACGAAATACGAGGAAACGGCGGCACTAGGAACGGCCGGTCTCGGGCCGAGCACGTGTCATGGGTAGGCGAGCGTTTTGGCGTTTCTTGATCGACGTGGAGATGAGCGTTTTGACTCGCGTGAATTAGGGTTTAAAGTTGATTTTGGGTTCGGTTCTACTGGGAGTTACGCGTGAGGGAGATGATGGGGTGGACGGACCTGATGCAGTGAAAGGGGATCTAACGGTAGATAATAGCTTAGGTTTATAAATAATGAAATTATGTTGTAAATTATAAATATAAATTCATGTAATCTTAGAAAATGCATATCTTTTTCATACGAGGCCGAAAACGCGCGAAACCAGTTGCGTTGGAATCGTATGGACGAGCACTACGCGATGGAGTTGGATTGGAGTCGTTTGGAGTTAGTGAGAATTTTGGGTAAAATTAAACGTCCGTTTAATTTTATTCGAAATAAATAGATAAAACGAAATTTAAATCAAGGTGAGAACTTCTCACTCAATCGAATCGGTTTCGATTTTTATTTTAAATAGTTAGATTTAAAATATTTGAATGCATGTTTGAATGATGATTGTTATCTATTGATTGTTAAAATAGACATTATGCGCCGTTAGTAAGCGGATGTTATTTATTAAAAACATATACCGCGAATATTTCATAAACAGTGAAATTGGTATTATATATAATAGCAATATATATATATTGGCATATGTATATATTGTAGTTGTTGGTTTCCCGCATTTTTTTAGCGGATGAGACCCTATTGCGCCGTCTATTAAGCGGATAATATTTTAAATCCCATATACCGCGATAATTCCGTACTGGAGCGGAATTGGTATTGTGCTAATGTTTGTGGATGCAGGGAAACAGGTTGGAGGGATCCAACTGGATTCCTCAACAGTATTTATTTGATTTCAGATATTTTGATATTTGATGGATTATCATATCGATATATGATATCGTTTTAGTCGTGATTAACTATTTGGTGTGTAGCATCATTGGACCAAATTTTGGAATTTTAAAATGATTTTAAAGTGATTTTTGAAAGTATACGTTTATAAAATATTTTTGGAATTGATCCATTTTAAATAAATAAACGTTATAATTTTTAAAGTTATAAAAATTATGATTTTGAGAAATACTGTTTAAGATTGATTTTTGAGAAATATGGGTTAATGTTTTTTTATAAAATAATTAAATTGGATTTTTGAATTTATTATGAAAAGTTTAAATATAGGATTTATAAAACTTGATTATTTTATGAATCAAGATGATGAAATTATAAAGGAGATTAAAGATGTTTTAAAATAATAGTATAAATTGATTTTATAAAGGATTTATAAATTGATATTTATAAATTAAAACATTTGAATTATAAAACGAGTTTTTATAAGTGTTTGAATGAAGTGAAAATGGATTGCAGGAGTGAATGGAATTTATAAAATTATAAATGGTGAAGTTATAAATGAAATTTATAAATAGTAAGATTTAAAATTTTTGTGAAGTTATTAAAGAATATATTTGGATAAATAATTGAATCTTATAAGTTATAAGATTGATAATTATGAAGTTTAAAGGAACGATTGTGCAAACAAATAAATTATAAGTGTTTAACTTAAAATATAGATCTTCGGTTTATAATTGAGTTATGAATTGAGTAGGTTAATAAAGGAATTTATAAACGTTGTTTTATAAATTCGCAAACGACTTATTTTGATAAGTAAATTGTTGAAACCTATTAATGGGGTTATATTCACGTTTTAGACAGTGAATAATCCTTTGAAATAAAATGAATAGAAGTGATGAAAGTTGTTAACGTAGTATATTCACGTTTTTGAATAGTGAATAATATGTTAAAGAAAATGTTTAGAATGTGATATTTTAAATAGAATTAAAACAATCTAATGATGTTTAAAAATGTGTTGAGATTCGAAACCATAGATTTCAACATTTATTGTTGAAATGGACGTTTTCGAGAAATAGAAGGAAATGGTGAACTATAACACTGTTGTTATAGTAAATGATTTCCGAAAGGAAATGTTTTGTATAGTATTGAGATTTATATATTTATTTTAATTTCGAATCCCTATACTAGAGATTTTGGGTTGTCGTAACGATGTTTTACGTAACATTCATTTTGGCCCAAATAAATATGTTTAAGAGAATGATTTCCTTAAAGAATGAAATATATACTTAATCTCGATTTAAGTATATTGAATATTTTGGAAAATAAATAGGTTCGTGAATTACTTATTTAATAAGTATGGAAATGTTTTCCAATATAAAGTGAATATTTTGAGAATTTATCTTTTTGAAGATAAATTGAAAAGGAATATTGAAACCTATTGAAAATCGTATATAAGTAGATATTGTGAAATATAAATTCACTACGGAATTTATAAAAGAAAGGGGGACTTATTTAAAAATAAATATTGATTTATTTTTGAAGTATTGAAAATAATATATCTTGTAAAGATATTTTGGAAAATAAATAATTTGAAAAATTATTTGGAATCTGGTGATGCTGTGCATATCCATTGATAGTTCAATAACCGACTATCAATATTTCCCTTTGAATGGGTAATTGATGTGATTTGTTTGAATTTGAATGCCACACTTATTTTTGAATAAGCGCTCACAATTCGGGTTAACCGAGAAGGGACCATGGGGTCGTATAACCCATTCCGAATATGTGATACGTCGTTATGAATTGCATTTGAAGACCGGTGTTGAAGACCGGATCTTTTTGAAAGCGAAAGGACAACTCGTCGATTGTCTTTGCATCGAGTAGCTACGGTATAGAGACTCCATATGTGATGGGAAGTCCGGACGTGATTAGAGATTATTCGGATTGCAAGGACTTCTTTATAAGTGCCTTCGGTTCTGTTCGAGCCCGGAACAGACTTGTATGGATTGTATGTCTGACATTACAAGTTGAGATATAAAGCCGATTTCTTTCAAATATATTTTTGTTGGTGGCGGAGAATTTATTCTTTTAGTTTAACACCCTAGAGGTTATGTAGTTGAAGGTTATCAGCGATATATTCCCAATTTGGTAATGTGACATGCTGAGTGTTGCTGTGAAATGATCATTGTGTTGATTATTTGTGATAGGATCATTTGTTTGATCGTCTATCTTGGTGATCATTTCTATGATCATTTGTTGACCCAAAGCACGGCTTTTGTATAAAGTGTGTTTTTGTGGACGAGACTTCGTCGAGCCTCACAAACCGGTAATGGTCGAAACAGGAATTGTGCGGCAAGGTTTTCAGGGATCGCTTCCCTAGGGTATGACCATTCCTTCTGAAAAAGGGTAGTATCATGGTATGGAGCCCAGATACTTACTCACTTTGAAACACTTATTATTATGGTGTGATGTTGGTTAGAGAGCTCTCGTTTAAAGGTTCCAAAGGACTGGGGGTGGCATATCTGAGGGTTTGTAATATCCCTTGGGAAAAGGGGTTCCCGGCTTTGTGTAGCAGAGAACGGTGGTTCTCGGGGCGTCCTTCCAGAGGCGTTTCCATGTGGCAATGGGAAGTTCCTTGGCCTGACCACTTGTTGGAAAATCCATTCTTCAAATACGAGCCTTGTACGGTATTAGTTGTATTACCTGCCATCTACTTATGGTGGCGCCCCACTGTTTGGATGGTAGCTATAGTAGGCATAGTTCGAAATGTCTATGTCGGCCAAGATTTATATCTTTATTTTCGAAATGAATTTTCTCTACACTATGCACTAATAATAATATCAAATGTTTCTTTTTAATGCGTATCAAGCATCTTTGACTATCATAAGGAGAAATCTCCTCCGATTCTGCGTTTGCATTGTGTGTGTGTGCGGGAGGCCTTATGGTAGTCTCATTCTTAAAAGCATTGCGAATAGATTTTTAAAAATATTCCTCTATTTTGTTTTCAAAGATAAATAAACTGTTTTGAGTTCTCACACCAGTCACATGACTGACTCGGAGTTTATTGTTTTCCTTCCTAAATTCTGGGTGCCCACCAATTTTCACACGGGCAGTCAAGAGTTAAGGTTTATCAGGATATTCTGGATATTCAGAAATTGCTGGAGGCAAGATGGATGGCATGGCGTATTACTATGTATAGTATTTCTTTTCCGCTGTTTGATGTTGTTGATTGTTATGATGTTGTACACTCTGATGATATGATGTGATGTAATGTAATAACTGATACAGTTCTTTATTTAAAGATTATTCATTTATTTATTATATGTTGTTCCGCTGCGAATTGTGAGATTCTGATGTTGTTCTGTTATTTCTTTCAGTTCTATTTTCTTTTCTCTCTATTTTCTATCTTTTTCTCTCTTCTTCTACCTCTTTTCTTTTCTTAAACCATAACATTTCGGGTTTCCGACCTTCGATTTCTCGGCAGTCGATAAAGTGAGTATCGATGTTGAATTTTCGAAGGTCGAAAATTTCTGGGACGTTACAATTTGGTATCAGAGCATATGGTTAAGCGACAACCATGGTTCTGTTGAGTATTACTCATTAGAGATAGAGTCAGTAGTACTCTAGAATGAGTTTGAGTGTAATAATAGCTATGAGAGCGTATTTGTTAGTGAATATAAAATTGTTTTATATTGTGATGATTGGTTTGTTGAGTGGTATATAGATTCTGGTTAATACGAGTAATTAACGTTGTTGATAGGGATTTCTAAACACTTGAATAGAACAATTCAACACGATATTGTTTTAAATTGGGTAAACGAAATAATTTTGCCTTGATTATATTTATATATATAAAGGAATAATTTTTCAGAATTATTAAAGTATATAAGTTGATTGTTTGGTTGTTTGAATAATCCAAATTAAAGAGTAATTGTATAAGCAAATGAATTATAAGAATTGAATTATAATTAAAGTGATTTACAATTGTGAAATAAACTTATATATATAAGAAGTGAAACTATAGGAATATATGTATGAATATGAGTTGTAAATAAAAATGAATTTAAAGTTAAATGGAAATTTACTTAGAATTTAGAATCTGAATTGATTTATAAGTTGGAATTTAAGTTATGTAAAAACAAGTGATGTTTATAAAATGGAATATAACTTAAGTGATGTTGAATGAAGTTGATTTTGGTATCAATTTAAATTAATAAAACCAAGTGATAAATGTGAACTTGAGTTATATAAATGGAATTCAACTTAAGATGGTTAAATGAATTACCAATTGAATTGAATGAATGGATTGAAGGTTAAATAATTGATATGAAATAATGAATATAAGTGTTAATTCGTTAAAATCTAATGTTATTGGAAGTTGAAAGATTGAATAAAAATCAATTAATTAAACCAATTGAAAGTGATGGTGTTAAACCAATTGATATGCAAAGGAATTTGGTTGTAATAAATATACATTGGTTGTTATATGGTTGTTAGTTGATTGTATATAATTCATTAAGTATTAATCAAATTGGAAGCTAAAGTAATTAAAATCCAATTGGAAGTTAAGTGAATCTTGAATAAAATTGAATTTGATTTGGAAGTGAACCAACTTGAATATGGATTAGTGAATATAAACTAATTGAAAATGAATGTTAGTAAACATCCATTGTTAATGAATCAAATGTGATTAAATTGAAAACCATTTCATTGAATATTAATGAGAATATGAATGAATATTTATTGGTTATGAATGCTAGTTGGTTGATGGTTGAATATATTGCTTTTATTGCATTTGCTATGTTGGCATATATAGTTATTATGTTGTATATTGATACTATTGTCTATATGCATGATTCTCATGTTGTTTGTTGAGTGTTTAGTAGGTGCGGATCGCGTTTGCTTCGCATTTGGAGCTCGCTTTCGCGCTATATTAGTCGTATACGCTTGCTAATAAAATATAAGGTACATATCTCGGATTAAATATCGTACTTTTATACTTTTTCCCTTCGGGATGCCTCATTACTTGATGAGATGTATATTTGTGATATATATACTGTCATTTTTTTTGGATCGAGCCGCGCAAAGGAGACTATGGCGAATTTTTCCAAAAATTTAAGGCGTTAGAAAAAATTTGAGAAAATTGGATAGTTTTGAAAAACTTTAACTTTGATTTGGAATTGAAAGTTAAACAATAGTAGTTGATTTTGAAAAGATAACTAAGTATGATTTGAAAACTTAGTAAATTATTGTAAGAAGTTTAACTATGGATTTTGGAAAATTAATGGATTCTGTAACTTTTCTTACTTAATAATTTCGAGGACGAAATTCTTTTAAGGGGGGAAGATTGTAACGACCCAGGATTTTAAGTAATTAAAATTTGAATATTTAATTAATTTTAAATATTTATTAGTGAATTTATAAGTCAAATAAATTTTTATTCGAATAATTGGATTTAATTGGATAATTAAATCGATAATTTAATATGTTAAATTATGGTAATAATTGAAAATTGAGTTAAATATGATTGAAAATGATTTGGGAAATTTTATTTTATCATATTGAAGTTAGAATGATATTTTAGAACTTTTAAAATCGAATTAAAAGTTAATTTGTGAAAATTGAATATTTTAATATTAAATCGACTAGTGAAAATAGTCAATTTTTGAACAGTCTCAGAATTGAACGAGACCAGTTCCATTGGATCCGTAATAGTTAGTTATTACCGGATTTCAATTTTCGTAGCAATCGGAGTTATCGTTTGATCGTAGCAGCTCGAAACGCATCGAATTATTTTTAATATTAATTTGGCGAGTTAAAATAGCCATTTTTCAAACAGTCTCGGATTTCGACGAAACCAGTTTCATCGGATCCGTAATGTGATATTATTGTAAGGTTTAAAATTTCGTGTCAATTGGATTTACCGTTTGTCCGGTACAAATTAAAACGCCTAGAAAATCGTTTAAATCGGTTTAATTTAAATTGAACGTTTATTGCCATAACTCGCAAAGATGTCTGAATTAGCTTCCGAAACCTATTCCATTGTGTCCGGAACGTGGGGTAAACCCTAGAAACGCTGGTTACGGGGCGTGAATCGGAGTTTGGAATTCCCGGATGAATAGTGTTCATAAATTCCCTATAAATAGCCCCCTCTCTCTCTCTCTCTCTCTCTATATATATATATATATATATATATATATATATATATATAAAACCTAACCCTAGCCAGCCGCCTCCACCTATATGAACGGCCGAAAATCACCATTGCTCTTCCCCAAATATCTCGCAATCCACTAACCATTGGGAGAAATGTCCAACTACAATCTTGAAGAGCTCGATGAGATTTTTAATATCAACGGTCAAGATCGCGAATAGCTTCACGAATCAACGGCAAATCGCCCATGAAGGCTGCGACTTCGAGCACGAAATATGAGGAAATGGCGGCACTAGGAAGGGCCGGTCTGGGGCCGAGCACGTGTCATGGGTAGGCGAGCGTTTTGGCGTTTCTTGATCGACGTGGAGATGAGCGTTTTGACTCGCGTGAATTAGGGTTTAAAGTTGATTTTGGGTTCGGTTCTACTGGGAGTTACGCGTGAGGGAGATGATGGGGTTGACGGACCTGATGCAGTGAAAGGGGATCTAACGGTAGATAATAGCTTAGGTTTATAAATAATGAAATTATGTTGTAAATTATAAATATAAATTCGTGTAATCTTAGAAAATGCATATCTTTTTCATACGAGGTCGAAAACGCGCGAAACCAGTTGCGTTGGAATCGTATGGACGAGCACTACGCGATGGAGTTGGATTGGAGTCGTTTGGAGTTAGTGAGAATTTCGGGTAAAATTAAACGTCCGTTTAATTTTATTCGAAATAAATCGCTAAAACGAAATTTAAATCAAGGTGAGAACTTCTCACTCAATCGAATCGGTTTCGATTTTTATTTTAAATAGTTAGATTTAAAATATTTGAATGCATGTTTGAATGATGTTTGTTATCTATTGATTGTTAAAATAGACATTATGCGCCGTTAGTAAGCGGATGTTATTTATTAAAAACATATACCGCGAATATTTCATAAACAGTGAAATTGGTATTATATATAATAGCAATATATATATATATATATATATATTGGCATATGTATATATTGGAGTTGTTGATTTCCCACATTTTTTAGCGGATGAGACCCTATTGCGCCGTCTATTAAGCGGATAATATTTTAAATCCCATATACCGCGATAATTCCGTACTGGAGCGGAATTGGTATTGTGCTAATGTTTGTGGATGCAGGGAAACAGGTTGGAGGGATCCAACTGGATTCCTCAACAGTATTTATTTGATTTCAGATATTTTGATATTTGATGGATTATCATATCGATATATGATATCGTTGTAGTCGTGATTGACTATTTGGTGTGTAGCATCATTGGACCAAATTTTGGAATTTTAAAATGATTTTAAAGTGATTTTTGAAAGTATACGTTTATAAAATATTTTTGGAATTGATCCATTTTAAATAAATAAACGTTATAATTTTTGAAGTTATAAAAATTATGATTTTGAGAAATACGGTTAAAGATTGATTTTTGAGAAATATGGGTTAATGTTTTTTTTATAAAATAATTAAATTGGATTTTTGAATTTATTATGAAAAGTTTAAATATAGGATTTATAAAACTTGATTATTTTATGAATCAAGATGATGAAATTACAAAGGAGATTAAAGATGTTTTAAAATAATAGTATAAATTGATTTTATAAAGGATTTATACATTGATATTTATAAATTAAAACATTTGAATTATAAAACGAGCTTTTATAAGCGTTTGAATGAAGTGAAAATGGATTGCAGGAGTGAATGGAATTTATAAAATTATAAATGGTGAAGTTATAAATGAAATTTATAAATAGTAAGATTTATAAATTTTTGTGAAGTTATTAAAGAATATATTTGGATAAATAATTGAATCTTATAAGTTATAAGATTGATAATTATGAAGTTTAAAGGAACGATTGTGCAAACAAATAAATTATAAGTGTTTAACTTAAAATATAGATCTTCGGTTTATAATTGAGTTATGAATTGAGTAGGTTAATAAAGGAATTTATAAACGTTGTTTTATAAATTCGCAAACGACTTATTTTGATAAGTAAATTGTTGAAACCTATTAATGGGGTTATATTCACGTTTTAGACAGTGAATAATCCTTTGAAATAAAATGAATAGAAGTGATGAAAGTTGTTAACGTAGTATATTCACGTTTTTGAATAGTGAATAATATGTTAAAGAAAATGTTTAGAATGTGATATTTTAAATAGAATTAAAACAATCTAATGATGTTTAAAAATGTGTTCAGATTCGAAACCATAGATTTCAACATTTATTGTTGAAATAGACGTTTTCGAGAAATAGAAGGAAATGGTGAACTATAACACTGTTGTTATAGTAAATGATTTCCGAAAGGAAATGTTTTGTATAGTATTGGGATTTATATATTTATTTTAATTTCGAATCCCAATACTAGAGATTTTGGGTTGTCGTAACGATGTTTTACGTAACATTCGTTTTGGCCCAAATAAATATGTTTAAGAGAATGATTTCCTTAAAGAATGAAATATATACTTAATCTCGATTTAAGTATATTGAATATTTTGGAAAATAAATAGGTTCGTGAATTACTTATTTAATAAGTATGGAAATGTTTTCCAATATAAAGTGAATATTTTGAGAATTTATCTTTTTGAAGATAAATTGAAAAGGAATATTGAAACCTATTGAAAATCGTATATTAGTAGATATTGTGAAATATAAATTCACTATGGAATTTATAAAAGAAAAGGGGACTTGTTTAAAAATAAATATTGATTTATTTTTGAAGTATTGAAAATAATATATCTTGTAAAGATATTTTGGAAAATAAATAATTTGGAAAATTATTTGGAATCTGGTGATGTTGTGCATATCCATTGATAGTTCAATAACCGACTATCAATATTTCCCTTTGAATGGGTAATTGATGTGATTTGTTTGAATTTGAATGCCACACTTATTTTTGAATAGGCGCCCACAATTCGGGTTAACCAGGAAGGGACCATGGGGTCGTATAACCCATTCCAAATATGTGATACGTCGTTATGAATTGCATTTGAAGACCGGTGTTGAAGACCGGATCTTTTTGAAAGCGAAAGGACAACTCGTCGATTGTCTTTGCACCGAGTAGCTACGGTATAGAGACTCCATATGTGATGGGAAGTCCGGACGTGATTAGAGATTATCCGGATTGCAAGGACTTCTTTGTAAGTGCCTTCGGTTCTGTTCGAGCCCGGAACAGACTTGTATGGATTGTATGTCTGACATTACAAGTTGAGATATAAAGCCGATTTCTTCCAAATATATTTCTGTTGGTGGCGGAGAATTTATTCTTTTAGCTTAACACCCTAGAGGTTATGTAGTTGAAGGTTATCCGCGATATATTCCCAATCTGGTAATGTGACATGCTGAGTGTTGCTGTGAAATGATCATTGTGTTGATTATTTGTGATAGGATCATTTGTTTGATCGTCTATCTTGGTGATCATTTCTATGATCATTTGTTGACCCAAAGCACGGCTTTTGTACAAAGTGTGTTTTTGTGGACGAGACTTCGTCGAGCCACAAACCGGTAATGGTCGAAACAGAAATTGTGCGGCAAGGTTTTCAGGGATCGCTTCCCTAGGGTACGACCATTCCTTCTGGAAAAGGGTAGTATCATGGTATGGAGCCTAGATACTTACTCACGTTGAAACACTTATTATTATGGTGTGATATTGGTTTGAGAGCTCTCGTTTAAAGGTTCCAAAGGACCGGGGGTGGCATATCTGAGGGTTTGTAATATCCCTTGGGAAAAGGGGTTCCCGGCTTTGTGTAGCAGAGAACGGTGGTTCTCGGGGCGTCCTTCCAGAGGCGTTTCCATGTGGCAATGGGAAGTTCCTTGGCCTGACCATTTGTTGGAAAATCCATTCCTCAAATACGAGCCTTGTACGGTATTAGTTGTATTACCTGCCATCTACTTATGGTGGCGCCCCACTGTTTGGATGGTAGCTATAGTAGGCATAGTTCGAAATGTCTATGTCGGCTAAGATTTATATCTTTATTTTCGAAATGAATTTTCTCTACACTATGCACTAATAATAATATCAAATGTTTCTTTTTAATGCGTATCAAGCATCTTTGACTATCATAAGGAGAAATCTCCTCCGATTCTGCGTTTGCATTGTGTGTGTGTGCGGGAGGCCTTGTGGTAGTCTCATTCTTAAAAGCATTGCAAATAGATTTTTAAAAATATTCCTCTATTTTGTTTTCAAAGATAAATAAACTGTTTTGAGTTCTCACACCAGTCAGATGACTGACTCGGAGTTTATTGTTTTCCTTCCTAAACTCTGGATGCCCACCAATTTTCACACGGGCAGTCAAGAGTTAAGGTTTATCAGAATATTCTGGATATTCAGAAATTGCTGGAGGCAAGATGGATGGCATGGCGTATTACTATGTATAGTATTTCTTTTCCGCTGTTTGATGTTGTTGATTGTTATGATGTTGTACACTCTGATGATATGATGTGATGTAATGTAATAACTGATATAGTTCTTTGTTTAAAGATTATTCATTTATTTATTATATGTTGTTCCGCTGCGAATTGTGAGATTCTGATGTTGTTCTGTTATTTATTTCAGTTCTATTTTCTTTTCTCTCTATTTTCTATCTTTTTCTCTCTTCTTCTACCTCTTTTCTTTTCTTAAACCATAACATTTCGGGTTTCCGACCTTCGATTTCTCGGCAGTCGATAAAGTGAGTATCGATGTTGAATTTTCGAAATTCGAAAATTTCCGGGACGTTACAGATAATTTTCTTTATAATTTTAATTTAAACTGATAAATTTATTCTTTTATGGTTAATAAATATTTAATCTGATAATTGTAATTTATATCTTTCTGACAATTTAAATTTGATAAGAATTGTTTTTCAAAGCTAATCAAATTTTATTCTGTTTATAATATATACATTTGGTATATATGGTGAATAGAATATCTTCTGTTTTAATTAAAGATTAATTTTCAAATTGTAACATATATGTATGTATATGTTATAGTTTGATATTGTTTTGAAATTTAATTTTTATCCATTAATAATTTATATATGAATGAATATTGTAACTTAAGGCTTTGTTTAGAAATTTTAGTTTCAAAAGTTAATTTAGTTTAATTTATTTGTTTTCAAATATAAGATGGATATTTATTTGAAATATGATAGTTTATAAAGGAAATTTATCGATGTTTTATTTTTGTTTTCTTTAAAATGTTCAAATTAAATTGGTTATAAATGAATATGTATAATGTTTAGGTATAATGTTTAGGTTTTAAATACATATATAGGAATTATTTGCATTTTTATTAGTTTAGAATATTTTCTTTAAAAAGGTAAGCTTATATTTATCTATAAAGTAAATCAACATGTGAGTTTTTATTTACATTTAAACAAAGTAAAATTTATCAAAAAGAGGCTTTAAAACATGTGTAACCATATAAACATATATAAGCACTTATTAATTAAGAGAATGAAGCAAGTTAGCTTTCTATTAACATTTAAATTAAATAAAAATCTAATTAAAGATACTTAAAACATGTGTTCTTATCTTAATTCACTTATGTAACACATGTAAGGGATGTAGGCAACATGGAGGACAAATGTAACTTTAAAATAACAAGTGTCTTCTTTTTAAAAATTCACTTTCTTTAATTTTTATTAAATCAAAAATTAAGTTTATTAAACATATTTTCATCCATTATTTCTCAGCTGATAAAAGATAATGTTAAGTTGAAACTAAAAAGCAAAATTTAAATTCCACAAAGCAAATCAAAAACCTGAAACTGCAAATTCAACCTGTTATTCAAATGAAGAAAAATCTGCAACCTGCAATTCAATTCAATCTACAACCAAAATGGAGTTATCTGCAAGTTCAACATTCTTGTTCATCAATTAAAGCATGCATGCAAAGTTTTTTTTCAGCAATCAAAGTCATTTTCCAGATTTAAAGTTATTCAAACCTGGGTAAAGAAAACCTGCTCTGCATATTCTAGAAAGGTGAGTAAATGTATTTTTAAAAACAGTTTAACCTAATGCATGTGTTAATCTTTGAATTGATATTAGTAATTCATGAAAATCACTCAATATTATGTTATTGAATTAAATAGAGAAGTTTATATATAGGAGTAAAAACCTGTGTATGTATGTAAATACCCTGTTTCTATTCAGACCAGGATCTGTTTCAAAATTTTAAAACTCCCAATAACATCATCAATTGTCTTTGATGATTATATGAATGTTGTATGTTAATGTTTGATAGAAATTTTAAAAACAGTTTCTAAATTTTTTTTTCTTGTTTAAAATGTACAAATAATTTTTAGAATTGGAAAACACGGTAAAACTAAGGTTTTTGTTAAAACCCAACTATTTTAAATTGAATTACATGCATGTAATCTGGATGTAAAATCATGAATTTAGATATGAAGTATGTAATTTATAGTTTAGTAATTCATTCGAAATTTGGGTTTGAATGTATTAGGAGCTTTTGTGAACTGCAGTTGATTTACTTGATAAATTAAGTTGATAATTGGATTGAAGCTTGTGTGAATGTTGTAGATTGAGGAAAAATTACAATTGGAATTTTCTATTATGTGAATTTTTTATAATTAAGCAAACTAGGGTTTTGCAGTGAGTTTTGTTTTCTTTGGGTACTGTGACATTTGCATCATGGATAATGGATCGAGTACGTTCGCGACAGAGGGAAATGGTGTTCTAGGGTGTAGAGACTCGATGGTGAGGGCGGCGGCGACTTAACGGTGACGTGATGTTGGTCGTGGGTGATTTTGTGGAAGGTGGGTTGCTGCAGTTTCGAGCATGATGGGTCATTTTTCGATTCGATGTTGCTGGGATGGATCTGGGTATGGGATCGTGCTCGCGAAAGGTTTTGGGACTATGGAGAATCGTCGCGATGGATGATGGAGGTCGGCGGCGGGGGTGCATATGCACCGTGTCTCATGCACAATTGGGGTTGGGGAAAAGGATTTGGGGAAGATGATGGAGTTCGAGTTTTGGCCCGTGAAGATGCTGGGTGGGACACGAAGTCGTGTTGAGTTGGTTTGCTTCGAGTCTTGCTCGAGTTCTTTTGTGGTTTTACTCGGGTTTGACCCGAGACTTTCGGCAATGATAGTTTAATGCTCTAGTTTTTTATAAAAAAAATATAAGTTGCAAACTGAATATGCTATTCTTAGTAAATAAATCAAATTTAGCTTTATAAAAGAAAAAGAATTTTCAAGTTAAAAACTTGTTTCTTAGAAGAAAGGTTAATCAATCTTTCTAAATGTAAATTGAATTTATATTTTAAATATAAAAATATTTTAAGATGTTTGATCTTAAAAATAATTATCTTAATCATGTTTTAAAAAAAATCAATTTAAAAAGAGAATTTGAATTTAAGATTTAAGTTAAAATTGTGAAGTAATGTTAAAACTAAGTTCAATCTATATTGTAAATAAATAGGTTTGAAATTAGATAATTTAAAATGTTTAAATTTGGGAAATTTGTTCTAAATACTTTATTTCCAAAAATAAATTATAATTATGTAAACCAAATTGGATAAATTTGTCTTTAGGGTTAATAAAATTCATTATTTCAAATAATTTATTTTTGAAGATGAATATGGTTAATTTATTATTTATATGAACTTAAGAGTACTTAATTTAAATATGATTTGTTAATAAATAAAGTTTAATTAAGAATAATGTTTTCATAATTAATTAAAGATCTTCTTTAATATTAGAAGTTAATTAGTTAATTGTTTAATTAATTTTAGATAATTAGTTAATTATTTATTTAAATTTATATAATCACTTAATTATGAATTAATTAAGTATAATTACTTAATAAAGCAATTAACGGTTAATTGTGAATGTAATTAAGGCAGTTAATTACTTATGGAAGTAATTAATGGTAATTACTTATGGAGTAAGTAGTTGAAGTGATTATTGGTTAATCACTTAATTAAAGAATTGATCAATATAATTGTTTTAAAGATAATTAATTATGAAGTAATTAATTAAAGGGTCAAGGATTATTTACTAATGGAATTAATTATTTAAGAAGGTAATTAAGATTCATTTATGAAAGTAATTGGAGATAATTACTTATTTAAGTAATTAAGAGCTAATTACTTAATTTATTTTAGTTAATTAATTAATGTAATTAATTAATGAATGTGATTAATTTAAAATTAATTACTAAGGGTAATTAATTAAAATAGCAATTAATTAATAAAGTAATTAAAGATTAATTGTTAATTTAAATTGATTAATGAAGTAATTAAAGATTAATTAATTGAATTAATTAATCAAGGATTAATATAATTAAGTTCGAAATTAATTAATTAAGAAGTTAATTAATTAAAATTAGTAATTACAAATTGTTAATTACTAATTATGATTAATGAATTAATTAATTATAAGTTAATTATTTAAAGTATTATCAATCAATAAGGATCACTAATTAATATAATTAATGATGTTAATCAAGGTTGATTAATAAAATGACTAATTTAAATATGATTAATTAATTATAATTAATTAAGAATTAATGTAATTAGTTATAGTTAATTAATTAATTAATGATCATTAATTATTGTAATCAATGATAGTAATTAAAGGTTAATTACTGAATATGGATAGGATAATTACTTGAATGTAATTAAATATAATTGATCAAGGAAGATTAATTAGTGAAAATCATTAGAGATGATTAATTTATTTGGAATAATAATTAATGAAGAAGGATTTTAGTAATCCAATTAATTACGAGATAATCAATTCTGTTTTGGATGTTTGATTATTATGGGTTGATTGATTAATATTGGTCAATTAATTGATATTGGATGATCAATATTTGGAGATTGATGATTGTTTGATATTGGATGTTTGATATTGGTTTGATGCTGGATGATTTGGATATATCTGTTATGTGATATGCTGCTTTGTGAAGATGAATACTGACATGAATTATCTCTTGTAATAATATGATTCATCCATCTGTTTATTTCATCCTGAATATGAGTTTAAACTGTTTAAACCCTTAAGTATAACTTGGACATTAAAATGGCGTTTGGTTTCGGTGAGACCGGGATCGGATTTCCATATTTGGGATCCGAAAACCACATCGATTCCAATTAAACGTTAGGTCGTGTATCCAAGTAGAGCAAGTGAAGACTCGAGGTGTAAGGGCTATACGTCAGTATAACTTTGTGGGTGATTCTGTAATGAGTTTGACGGAATAGTGCTTATAGATTCGAGATGGTGAATCAGAGTTAAAGGGCTATGGTCGTTGACTCTGAGGGTGATTCCAATAATGAGTGCAACGAGATAGTGCCTTCGGTTTCGTTCGAACCCGGAACGAACTTGTATGGATTGAATGCCTTCAGAACATCGTCAGGTGGACGATGAGCATTCTAAGATAGATGTGTTCTATAAAGGTAATCGTAACCTCAAGCCTCATCAACTGGGAATGGCTAAAACAGGGAAGGTGCAGCAAGGCTTCGTGGGTAGCTCCCACTTGAGAGTGAGATTTACCCCTGTCTAGAGGTCCCTTTCTATTTCGGCTTAGTGTGTGGTTGGTCGCGCCAACTACGGGGTGGTCTTGTTCGGGACTGTCCAGTAAGGGATGGTTCCGGCCTTGTGTTGCAGGGGAATTAGGGTGGCTCCTCGGTACGTTGATCTAGGCCACGTACTGTGACGGGCGGTACCCCAGTAACCCTGCCATTGATGGAAACCCATTCTTTCTCCGAGACCCTACGGTTTTGATTGTATTACCCACTTTTGTGGCTAGTAGCTGGAATTTAATCATGTAACAATTTCGGCTATTTCTTATTTACTTCAAAACCCTAGACACTATTATAATATCACTGGATTTCCTATTAAATGTTTTGGTTAGCGTAATGTAAAAACTTTTCCATGTTTATGTGTGGGAAGTCTTTCGTGATACCCTTTTCTTTTCAAAGGTTTTCTAAAGTTAAGCAACTTTAACCCGTTTACTCACACCAGACCCCTGTCTGACCCAAGTGTTTATTTTCTGTTTTATTAAACTCTTGGGTACTCATATTATGTATGAGTAGTCAAGTGATTCAGGTTTTCTTGACAAATTCTGGAGGAGTTTTGGAGCAGGAGGCTTCGAAGTGTAGATAAATATTATGATTCCGCTGTGTATGTTGTGTCTGTATCTTGTATACTTGAGTTGTATAGTTAGACAGAAGTTTATAACTGTCTAATCTCTGTTGTTTAAGTTGTGTACTCTGATGTAATAAGATACTATGTAATATTTTATGTTAATTATTATATTTTATTCGTTCCGCTGTGAGTTTCTTTGATGTTGTTGTTTTCTTCTTTCTCTTTCTTTTCTTCTTCTATCCCTTTCTTTCTTTAAGATGATGCGATTTTCTGGGAGTAGAAAGTCGGGTCGTCTCATGTGGTATCAGAGCATTAGGTTGAGTGAATACCTAGGCTCTGAAGCGTGTCTTTTTTTTTAAGGACCATTAGGCTGAGTGAATACCTAGGCTCTGAAGTGTGTCTTTTCTTTAAGGAGCATTAGGTTGAGTGAATACCTAGGCTTTGTAGTAGTGTCTCTCTTGAGAGAGCGTACTTGTAATTTTTATATATATATATCTATATATATATATATATATATCTGCCTAAACTTGTTGGGTTATCTGTTCGGGTTTTCCAACATAAGTTTTAGAGGTGGATAGATGGAGTAGTGGGTTGTGTGTATAACACGACTACCACTGATGGAAAAGGTCCATATGTTGAGGTTGGAAGTATTTATCGAGACTGTAGACCTAATACCGTCTCGAGTAAGATTTGTAGTTTAAAGTGAGGATTTCTTTGATAACCGAAGGAAATCTTTTGAAGATTCGGAGTTTATCTTTGAAGTGTAAGTTTGGATTCCGCTCGGGTAAGCGAATTTTTCTTGTGTTTAGATTTGTTGGAAGTGCAGGAGTAAGTGATGGTATCTTGATAACTGCGTGATGAGATGCAGTATCCTTGGATATTTTCCGAAGGTGTTTTCTTTAGAAGCAGTTTTAGTAGTGGTTGAGGAGCAATCTTTGCCTGTTGCAGGGAAGACTCGTCTGTGTAGAAGTTGTCTGGATCTTCAGCATGAAGGATGGCTGTTTTGGAATATGAGACTAAGGTCTATAAGTTATTTGCTTTGACATGGTCTCATTTGTTATTCCCTAAGGAAAGTGAGATATGGATGCTTGGCTTGGATTTGGAGCCCGAATTTCTTTTGGAATGTCTTCCATCTCGGAGGTCCGTTGTGTGGTTTGTTGATGAGAGGCCTTTGGATTTGAAGTCTTTGGTTAGCTGTGGTAGCAGTGCAACTCGAAGTGTTCGATGTGCTGTCAAGGAGATCTTTTAGCTTTGCAGTGTCATCGAGGTAGAGTTTGGAAGCAGCAATGTTGGTTGTTTCTCTGGTGGTTTAGAAATCTTTGTGGTTCTCTTTCAGCAGTCGGGGCTGAAGGTGGTGATGTTTTCTTGAAAGATTAACCTGGTTTGGAAAAGTTTAAGGCTGTTCTAATTGTTAAAGAGAGGACGGTTTCTTTGGAATCCGAATTAGGTTGAATTGCAAAAGTGACTTGCGATTAGTTTGGATTTTCCTTGAGCAATCGTTTGTTGAGACTCGAGGTTCTCATATGGATTGGAGTTGCTGGAGTAATCCGAAGTTGTCTGCATCTGGAGTGGAGTTCCATATTGTTTTGGTTCCAGAAGCAATTTTGGTAGTTAGCCTGGTTGTAGAATGACTATTGAGGAAGAGTTAGTATAGCAGCTCAGAATTATTTTTTTGGAATTGGAATTGGACTGATTTAGCTCTTAAATAGGATTCTGTTTTAGGGTTGTGCGACCAAGTCTGATGTGTCACTCAGATTTTTATGGATTTGATGAACAAAGTTTTTCCGGATATAGTGGATAAGTTTGTATTCGTGTTCATCCACAGATATTCTTATCTATTTCAGAATCAGAGTTGTGCAGCGGAAGCAAGGTAGCAGCTGTGCAAGGATGGAAACAAGTTCAGTTTGCTATTGCTTGGGTAGTAGAGTTTGTGTTCTGGATTTCGACGGATTTTGGAAGACTTTTCTATTGGATAGGATCCAGAATCTGGTTTGTTTGGTCTAGTTGTTTCTAAAAGTATCAGCATAGGTTGAGCTGATCAGGAAGAAGTTGGGCAGTCTTGGATTGTCTGTTTGGTTATACAGATATGAGATAAGGAGTTTGGTATTTGAAGTTGGAGACTTCATTGTTGTTAAAAATTCTCTGGTTAAGAGAACAGATATTGGATAAGATTGGTTGGTTAGTGTTGTGGCATTTGAGATTTTCTTATCTGTGTTTTTGATAAGATAAGATTGAATTGCCAGTTTGGATAGCTGGAATTCATTTTGTAACACGTGTCTCTGAGGGAGTACGTGTATGATTCATCATTGGTTATTGAATCTGTAGTTCCGTTGGAGTTGGATTTAGAAGTTGAGCTGGATTTGAGAGTAATCTGATGTTCTGTTCAGATTGAAGGATCTAGAGATGAGTGGAGCTCTGGATTTTGGTTGTGTAGTTAGTTTGTTGGCTTTTGTAGAGCGAGTCACCCGGTGATTCATACTTGGGAAACTCGAGATAGTATTAGAGATTTTTTCTGATTTGTGTCAGAATAATTAGTTAAGTTTGTTGGTTTATTTGATTGCTATGGATGTTAGTAACTGGTTGTTAAGTATGCTTTGCTATTTGAAATTAAAATCTGTACTGGGTTATTAAACTACCTTTGCTTTTAAATTTCGGGGACGAAATTCTTTTAAGGGGGAGGATTGTAACGACCTGGAATTTTGAGCAATACAAATTTAATAACCTGTATAACTAATTAAATTGGTTTGATAATTTTCTTCATAATTTTAATTTAAACTGATAAATTTATTCTTTTATGGTTAATAAATATTTAATCTGATAATTGTAATTTATATCTTTCTGACAATCTAAATTTGATAAGAATTGTTTTTCAAAGCTAATCAGATTTTATTCTGTTTATAATATATACATTTGATATATATTGTGAATATGATATCTTCTGTTTTAATTAAAGATTAATTTTCAAATTGTAACATATATGTATGTATATGTTATAGTTTGATATTGTTTTGAAATTTAATTTTTATCCATTAATAATTTATATATGAATGAATATTGTAACTTAAGGCTTTGTTTAGAAATTTTATTTTCAAAAGTTAATTTAGTTTAATTTATTTGTTTTCAAATATAAGATGGATATTTATTTTAAATATGATAGTTTATAAAGGAAATTTATCGATGTTTTATTTTTGCTTTCTTTAAAATGTTCAAATTAAATTGGTTATAAATGAATATGTATAATGTTTAGGTATAATGTTTAGGTTTTAAATACATATATAGGAATTATTTGCATTTTTATTAGTTTAGAATATTTTCTTTAAAAAGGTAAGCTTATATTTATCTATAAAGTAAATCAACATGTGAGTTTTTATTTACATTTAAACAAAGTAAAATTTATCAAAAAGAGGCTTTAAAACATGTGTAACCATATAAACATATATAAGCCCTTATTAATTAAGAGAATGAAGCAAGTTAGCTTTCTATTAACATTTAAATTAAATAAAAATCTAATTAAAGATACTTAAAACATGTGTTCTTATCTTAATTCACTTATGTAACACATGTAAGGGATTTAGGCAATATGGAGGACAAATGTAACTTTAAAATAACAAGTGTCTTCTTTTTAAAAATTCACTTTCTTTAATTTTTATTAAATCAAAAATTAAGTTTATTAAACATATTTTCATCCATTATTTCTCAGCTGATAAAAGATAATGTTAAGTTGAAACTAAAAAGAAAAATTTAAATTCCACAAAGCAAATCAAAAATCTGAAACTGCAAATTCAACCTGTTATTCAAATGAAGAAAAATCTGCAACATGCAATTCAATTCAATCTACAACCAAAATGGAGTTATCTGCAAGTTCAACATTCTTGTTCATCAATTAAAGCATGCATGCAAAGTTTTTCTTCAGCAATCAAAGTCATTTTCCAGATTTAAAGTTATTCAAACCTGGGTAAAGAAAACCTGCTCTGCATATTCTAGAAAGGTGAGTAAATGTATTTTTAAAAATAGTTTTTACCTAATGCATGTGTTAATCTTTGAATTTATATTAGTAATTCATGAAAATCACTCAATATTATGTTATTGAATTAAATAGAGAAGTTTATATATAGGAGTAAAAACCTGTGTATGTATGTAAACAACATGTTTCTATTCAGACTAGGATCTGTTTCAAAATTTTAAAACTCCCAATAACATCATCAATTGTCTTTGATGATTATATGAATGTTGTATGTTAATGTTTGATAGAAATTTTAAAAACAGTTTCTAAATTTTTTTTTTCTTGTTTAAAATGTCAAATAATTTTTAGAATTGGAAAACACAGTAAAACTAAGGTTTTTGTTCAAACCCAACTATTTTAAATTTTAAATTGAATTACATGCATGTAATCTGGATGTAAAATCATGAATTTAGATATGAAGTATGTAATTTATAGTTTAGTAATTCATTCAAAATTTGGGTTTGAATGTATTAGGAGTTTTTGTGAACTGCAGTTGATTTACTTGATAAATTAAGTTGATAATTGGATTGAAGCTTGTGTGAATGTTGTAGATTGAGGGAAAATTACAATTGGAATTTTCTATTGTGTGAATTTTTTAGAATTAAGCAAACTAGGGTTTTGCAGTGAGTTTTGTTTGCATCATGGATAATGGATCGAGTAAGTTCGCGACAGAGGGAAATGGTGTTCTGGGGTATAGCGACTCGATGGTGAGGGCGACGGCGGCTTAACGTTGACGTGATGTTGGTCGTGGGTGATTTTGTGGAAGGTGGGTTGCTGCAGTTTCGAGCATGATGGGTCATTTTTCGATTCGATGTTGCTAGGATGGATCTGGGTATGGGATCGTGCTCGCGAAAGGTTTTGGGACTATGGAGGATCGTCGCGATGGACGATGGAGGTCGACGGCAGGGGTGCATATGCACCGTGTCTCGTGCACAGTTGGGGTTGGGGAAAAGGATTTGAGGAAGATGATGGAGTTCGAGTTTTGGCCCGTGAAGATGCTGGGTAGGACTCGAAGTCGTGTTGAGTTGGTTTGCTTCGAGTCTTGCTCGAGTTCTTTTGTGGTTTTCTCGGGTTTGACCCGAGACTTTCGGCAATGATAGTTTAATGTTCTAGTTTTTTATAAAGAAAAATATAAGTTGCAAACTGAATATGCTATTCTTAGTAAATAAATCAAATTTAGCTTTATAAAAGAAAAAGAATTTTCAAGTTAAAAACTTGTTTCTTAGAAGAAAGGTTAATCAATCTTTCTAAATGTAAATTGAATTTATATTTTAAATATAAAAATATTTTAAGATGTTTGATCTTAAAAAAAATTATCTTAATTATGTTTTAAAAAAAATTCAATTTAAAAGGAGAATTTGAATTTAAGATTTAAGTTAATATTGTGAAGTAATGTTAAAACTAAGTTCAATTTATATTGTAAATAAATAGGTTTGAAATTAGATAATTTAAAATGTTTAAATTTGGGAAATTTGTTCTAAATACTTTATTTCCAAAATTAAATTATAATTATGTAAACCAAATTGGATAAATTTGTCTTTAGGGTTAATAAAATTCGATTATTTCAAATAATTTATTTTTGAAGATGAATATGGTTAATTTATTATTTATATGAACTTAAGAGTACTTAAGTTAAATATGATTTGTTAATAAATAAAGTTTAATTAAGAATAATGTTTTCATAATTAATTAACAATCTTCTTTAATATTAGAAGTTAATTAGTTAATTATTTAATTAATTTTAGATAATTAGTTAATTATTTATTTAAATTTACATAATCACTTAATTATGAATTAATTAAGTATAATTACTTAATAAAGCAATTAATGGTTAATTGTGAATGTAATTAAGGCAGTTAATTACTTATGGAAGTAATTAATGGTAATTACTTATGGAGTAAGTAGTTGAAGTGATTATTGGTTAATCACTTAATTAAATAATTGATCAATATAATTGTTTTAAAGATAATTAATTATGAAGTAATTAATTAAAGGGCCAAGGATTATTTACTAATGGAATTAATTATTTAAGAAGGTAATTAAGATTCATTTATGAAAGTAATTAGAGATAATTACATATATAAGTAATTAAGAGCTACTTAGTTAATTTATTTTAGTTAATTAATTAATGTAATTAATTAATTAATGAATGTGATTAATTTAAAATTAATTACTAAGGGTAATTAATTAAAATAGCAATTAATTAATAAAGTAATTAAAGATTAATTGTTAATTTAAATTGATTGACGAAGTAATTAAAGATTAATTAATTGAATTAATTAATCAAGGAATAATATAACTAAATTAGAAATTAATTAATTAAGAAATTAATTAATTAAAATAAGTAATTACAAATTGTTAATTACTAATTATGATTAATGAATTAATTAATTATAAGTTAATTATTTAAAGTATTATCAATCAATAAGGATCATTAATTAATATAATTAATGATGTTAATCAAGGTTGATTAATAAAATGACTAATTTAAATATGATTAATTAATTGTAATTAATTAAGAATTAATGTAATTAATTATAGTTAATTAATTATTTAATGATCATTAATTATTGCAATCAATGATAGTAATTAAAGGTTAATTACTGAATATGGATAGGATAATTACTTGAATGTAATTAAATATAATTGATCAAGGAAGATTAATTAGTGAAAATCATTAGAGATGATTAATTTATTTGGAATAATAATTAATGAAGAAGGATTTTAGTAATCCAATTAATTACGAGATAATCAATTCTGTTTTGGATGTTTGATTATTATGGGTTGATTGATTAATATTGGTCAATTAATTGATATTGGATGATCAATATTTGGAGATTGATGATTGTTTGATATTGGATGTTTGATATTGGTTTGATGCTGGATGATTTGGATATATCTGTTATGTGATATGCTGCTTTGTGAAGATGAATACTGACATGAATTATCTCTTGTAATAATATGATTCATCTATCTGTTTATTTCATCCTGAATATGAGTTTAAACTGTTTAAACCCTTAAGTATAACTTGGACATTAAAATGGCGTTTGGTTTCGGTGAGACCGGGATCGGATTTCCATATTTGGGATCCGAAAACCACATCGATTCCAATTAAACGTTAGGTCGTGTATCCAAGTAGAGCAAGTGAAGACTCGAGATGTAAGGGCTATACGTCAGTATAACTCTGTGGGTGATTCCGTGTAATGAGTTTGACGGAATAGTGCTTATAGATTCGAGATGGTGAATCAGAGTGCAAGGGCTATGGTCGTTGACTCTGAGGGTGATTCCAATAATGAGTGCAACGAGATAGTGCCTTCGGTTTCGTTCGAACCCGGAACGAACTTGTATGGATTGAATGCCTTCAGAACATCGTCAGGTGGACGATGAGCATTCTAAGATAGATGTGTTCTATAAAGGTAATCGTAACCTCAAGCCTCATCAACCGGGAATGGCTAAAACAGGGAAGGTGCAGCAAGGCTTCGTGGGTAGCTCCCACTTGAGAGTGAGATTTACCCCTGTCTAGAGGTCCCTTTCTATTTTGGCTTAGTGTGTGGTTGGTCGCGCCAACTACGGGGTGGTCTTGTTCGGGACTGTCCAGTAAGGGATGGTTCCGGCCTTGTGTTGCAGGGGAGTTAGGGTGGCTCCTCGATACGTTGATCTAGGCCATGTACTGTGACGGGCGGTACCCCAGTAGACCTGCCATTGATGGAAACTCATTCTTCCTACGAGACCCTACGGTTTTGATTGTATTACCCACTTTTGTGGCTAGTAGCTGGAATTTAATCATGTAACAATTTCGGCTATTTCTTATTTACTTGAAAACCCTAGATACTATTATAATATCACTAGATTTCCTATCAAATGTTTTGGTTAGCGTAAGGTAAAAACTTTTCCATGTTTATGTGTGGGAAGTCTTACGTGATACCCTTTTCTTTTCAATGGTTTTCTAAAGTTAAGCAACTTTAACCCGTTTACTCACCCCAGACCCCTGTCCGACCCGAGTGTTTATTTTCTGTTTTATTAAACTCTTGGGTGCTCATATTATGTATGAGTAGTCAAGTGATTCAGGTTTTCTTGACGAATTCTGGAGGAGTTATGGAGCAGGAGGCTTCGAAGTGTAGATAAATATTATGATTCCGCTGTGTATGTTGTGTCTGTATCTTGTATACTTGAGTTGTATAGTTAGACAAAAGTTTATAATTGTCTAATCTCTGTTGTTTAAGTTGTGTTCTCTGATGTAATAAGATACTATGTAATATTTTATGTTAATTATTATCTTTTATTCGTTCCGCTGTGAGTTTCTTTGATGTTGTTGTTTTCTTCTTTCTTTCTTCTTCTATCCCTTTCTTTCTTTAAGATGATGCGATTTTCTAGGAGTAGAAAGTCGGGTCGTCTCATTATTGTCAAGGACAAAATCATAGAATTTTAGCCTCAAGGACAGGCCTTTAGTATTTTTGCATGAAGGACAACTTTCTTTAGGTATCAGTTTTTAGTTATTGATAGCAGTTTTTAGTTATTAGTTTGTAGTTACCGGTAGAAATATTTAGGTATCGGTTTTTTGTTCGGTAGCAGTTTTGGAAGAATGTTTGTCCTTATGAATAATTTTGAAGTAATGTTTGTCCTTATGATTAATTTTTAGGAGAATGTTTGTTCTTGTGGTTAAAAGTTGAGATCATGTCCTTAAGGTTAAAAAATATACAAATTTTTGTGCTTTAAATTAATTCCCTCTATTGAACGTTGCCTTCTCCAAATTTGCAAATAACTTCCATATTTTTAGTCTTTGGAAATTAGGTTTTTATTTGAGTGAACTTGGGAGAATAACAAACTCTAACAAAAATAGACCGAAGGACATCAAGTTTCATTTTTAGATCGAAGGACAAATGCTAGTTATAATGAGCATTATATTCCACTTTTACACTATACAAAATGCTAGTTATATCTAGCATTATATTCGGTTTTATACTATACAAAATGTTAGTTATAACTAGCATTGTCCTTCTGCCTAGAAAACAAACTTGTTGCCCTTCGGTCTAATTTTTTTCTTCTTCTAAGTTCGTCCTTATGCCTATTTTCCTGTTCTTATTTTAATTTGTTTTTCGATTGTGAATTGTTTTTTCGATTGACAATTTCTTGGACTTGTAGTTTGTAAATTAAATTTATAAATTAAGGTTTTTTTGACTAGCAGTTTCTTTGATGGCAAGTTGTAAGAGATTTTGAGTTTTTTCCACTTTGTAAAATCGCATAATGATGGATTGTGAATATGAAAATCATTTGTGAAGAATGCAAGTTGTTATTCTGGTAATATTTTTAAATAGTTTATAATCAAAGATCTATTTTATAAATTTTCACTGAAAAGGACTTGGGCTACCATCGTGGTTGATTACAAGGATATGGGTAAAAAAATTACTAATAATAATTTACACCATGCATTCAATAACTTGGGGCGAAAGCGCTAGTTTTTCCTGCATACAACGACCCGAATACGAAACCCATTATCAAAATTCAATGTCAAAACTTTTGAACTATCAGTCAAAACCCTTGGGCATACATCTGTCGTATTCTTTTAGTTGGCAACTTCATCTTCTGCCTTGTTAAACCCAACAAAATCACTATACAACTTTTTGATAAAATTGGGGTAGTTTGTCAAAAATGGAAGGAAACATGTAGCTCAGAAACAGCGGATAAAGAAACTTGAACTCTATGGGAGGTAAAATCTAACGTAATGTTGATATTCCCTTTTTTGTACGTATTTAATGGATATAATTTTTTCATGTAGTTCAGTGATTATTGCATACTTCCTATCAAATTTTTTATTTTATCATCTTAGTTTTGAAAGTTACATGATGGATTTATCAAACTGACTGGAGGAGCATTTCTCAACGACTTACGTAGAATAATTATTTGACTGGAGCTTTTTTGTTCTTCCTAATGGTTTAAAATTTCTTTTATTTTCAATTGTTAATCTTCTTTCCATTGAGATTATGTGTAAATATGGTGAAAAATAGATGGTCGACGTTTGATTTAAAGGTTACTTTTGTTTTCTACCCCAAACGCTGAATATAGAAAAATTGGGGATTGTTACTGCACTTCACTTTTGATATGAGAAGTCAATTTTCTTTAAAAAAAAATTTAATACCATGGATACTAACAAATGTCTAAATCTAAAGTATTTTAGCCTCTGACACAACCTCTTAAAAATTTAGTTATAAGGACACGACGGATAAAAACGATACTATACAATATCATTATATGAAATTATTATGCAAAAATAAAACTATCAGGTACAAAATGGTACTAAGTTGTATCATTTGAAAAAAAATGCTATTATAAGGTACGATTAACCATTATATGATAAAATTGAACATAAATTTATATCCTTTTTTTAATTTAGTAAATACGAAACTGATACTACACAATAGCACTGTCATTCTCATCGAATTTTTATCTTTCTGCTATATTCAATTGAAAATTTTGTCATTCTCACTAAAAAATTGATGAATTTTATCCTTCATACTATTTTTCCCAAATAAAAATAGACTCTCATAAAATTATAATTTAAACTGTCCAATTTGCCCCTTTTTAATTTCTTTAATCTTCATTAATCTCCTTTAATCTTAAATCCAAATCAATAGTCAATGGAGAAGTTAAACTCATCCGCAGATGAGATTTCAAAACGAGAAGAAACAAGGTTAATTCAAAACTTCCATAACTTGGATTTTGTTCAATAAAACAATCAGATAATTATTTTTGAAATTTTTAGGGTTTCGTAGGTAGGGTTAACATGTTTGTCGATCAGAAAAATCAATGTATAGCCAATTTTTGAAATAAAGTTCGGGAGGGGACGACGGAAATAAATAATTTAATTCGACGGCCCTCTGTCATTTAACTTTTTTTTATTTCGGCAGTCTAGTGTCGATTTTTTGGTTTTAGTCCGGTATATACCCATCGAATTTCATACTTTTATATTAAAATTGAATCTGTATTTAGTTTTTCCTTATATATTTTTTGTTCTCATCATTTGTTTATTTATTTTTATAAAAGCAGGGAGGAGGAAAGAGTTAATTTGGTTGTTTACTTTTTACCATATAGTTTTTTAGCCAAGGACAAAAGAGGAAAAGATTCTAAATTTAATTAAAGGCTTTGTACCTCTCATATCAATTTTATTAAACATGGAGTGCTCATATAATTTTGATCCCCTCATATCCAAAAATGGAGTGGCGATAACAATACTCAAAATTTATTTGTTTCAATTTTGTATTTTTTTAATTAACACCTTAATAAAAATAATTTCTTCTCAACTCATATACAAATCGAAATAAATGTTGAGTTTCGGCATTCCCACGTTCCGTACCATCAATTTTACGTACCATCAATCTCATATATATACACCATGATTATTCCAAATATCCTGCGATGTGGGACTTTTAAACCGTCCAATCCACCACCAACAATATGAGCCACACCTAACACTAAACAAACTGGATAATGTAAATAAAAATATCTTGAAGATCCATAACACCAATAACAAAGTCATACATAAAAAAATATTTATCATGTAATATAATTATATATTTTCGTTATCACTAGTGCTAATTAGAGGAATTTAACAATTTGATCTGGCATATTTTTGTGACTGAGCCATAAATAGCCACAAGAATATGTTTAATGCGCACAACTGAGGTTCCACCTTTCATTAAACTTTGTCTCTAATCTTACTGAAGAATCTTTCAGATATTCCTTTATGTTCTTGGCGGTCTACTTCCCTGAAATATAGTTCAGAAATGTCCTTTTTCATTCATGGTTCTTCGAGAAAGCAGCCATGTCTTCAGAGTTCAAGTTGTCCTCATCTTATCATTTTTTTTTCGTGTTTCTCTTTGGTGCCGTAACCATGGATTAATATATAATGTAATACTTCTTATTATATGTTACTAAATGAAAGCTGAAGCTGTTTGATATTAAACACGAAAATGATTAGGATAGTGACACATAAACATGTAATAAATATTATACTTTAGTAGTATAATCCATATTTTGATAGATCAAGTTATATAGTTGTATCAAACCACCCTTGGAAATAGATGATGTCTGTTTTTAACCATGCTATTTCAGTGGATGCACATAGATACATAATTAAATACTTATAATTGATTTATTGCATATGGAAGTAGTTTGGAATACCTTTGTAGAATATGTTGAACATAACAATAGAAAATTATGTAATTAACTATATATTCCTCACATGACATGAGGCAATCTAATACATGCAATTTCTGTGGTCAAATTGAAGCAATATCAGTTAATTTTAATATAGCGAAAGCCAAACAGTTACCAAACATATAGGCTTAACTTGAATAGATCGAATGTGTTTTGTATGCTTAAACTCCATCAGAGGCGGAGATGACGTCAATTTTTTTAGCATCTGTACTAGTTCATGTAATATGAAACTTCAATTGCCGGTATAAAGATTTACGTGTACTTCACAATTTATTATGGATATTCTAAATGAAGGTTATAAATTAGTTTTTTCCCCTTCTTCCTTATATATCTTTTTTAAGATTTTAGATTTGGATACAATTTGGATAACATCTAACCTCAGTTCGATATAATTTATAACTATCTCAAACAATTTGGATAACATCCAATCTCGGTTATGTTTGGAATATTTTGATATAAAAAAGTTTAATAGGACGATAAACATTACCTTGATCTTTCATCAAAAAATTTCTCCTCATTTAACTAACTATATCCTATATTTAAATGCATATAATATGATGTATAACACAATTTTATGTGATAATGATAATGTTATTCAATAATTTTGTTTCATTGAAGTCGAAATTCATTGCTCTTTAGGTGATAACAAGCAAAGAGGTGAAAATTTGCAGGCGTAGTCAGCAGCCGAGGATTCAAAATTTGTTCCTTTGACTTCAGAAGAACCTGTGTTTGGTTCAGTCCTCCTGTAAGTTTTTACCTTTTATTCATCACGATCATCTATGTGTATATTTAAGGCCCAAAATTTAAAAATAAAAATAAAAATAAAAATATGGTTTACTGGGAGTCTGGGACCAAAGATTATGACATGCATACAGACTAATGGATCTAAGCATGCAATCCGAAGTCCGTATGAGTGAGCGTTCACTACAAGAAACGGAAGGCATAGCAACGGCAAATAGCCGTTGGCGGCCGTTGCTAGCCGTTGCTAAAAGCCGTTGCTATTAAGCACGTTGCTACTTGTTCCAGCAACGGCAATAGCAACGGCTCTGTTACCAATTTAGCAATGGATGGTGACGACCAGTTGTCCACGTGGCAACAGTTAGTTACAATCCTGGTCGTCACGTGGCGTCGCGAGCCGTTGCAAGCCTGGAACCAGATAGCCGTTGCTAGCTGTTGCCAACCGTTGCTAGCTAGCCGTTGCGAGCCGTTGCAAACCTGGAACTTTTTTGTTTTCCAACAGTCAGCTTTCACTCTTCCAACCTTTGTCGTCGCAAACCATTCCACATCACAATAATCACTTCCAATCCATTGTATACATTCCATTCCAACCATCATATAACCAAATACATCGCAAATAATCCAATAAAACACATATATATCAATAATCACGCAACTATATAATCAACTAACACAAATCCATACATCTCAAATCCATCACACATAATATCCATCACCAACACCATAGGTACACAAAACACCAAACAAACTACCAAGTCCACCAACCAACATAAGTACACAAGTCCAACAAATATCCATTAAAACCACAATCTTGCCCAAAAAAATAATCATCAACAAAACATACCTACTCATCATCATCATCAGCATCATCATCAGCATCATCATCACCACCACCACCACCACAAAACCCTGGCATGGTCCCATGCTCTAAAACGAATGCGGCAATACGCTCATCTATCTGCTGAGACAAGAAGCTCTGTCTCCAATCATTTATCTCGTCCAGCTGTCGTTGCATCTGGGCTATCGCCTCTTCGGCCATAGATTTCTTGTAAGCCCTCTGGAAGTTAAGAGCCTGTAAAACGATCAAACAAACTAGTTCTAATTCACGCTCGCAATGGCTATATTAAATTCAAATATAAGTTATTAAAACAGTTTACCTCCTGATTGCCGTATCCATAACGCCTATTGCGAGAAGGCGGATCAATAATTCTATCCCATATTTGATTGGACTCTTGAAGCGTAATATCCTCCCGTCCAGTTCTTTGCGCCATCGCTGCCCGCTCCGCTTCATATCTACCCTGCAATTACGAATACAAATTTGACTTGATATATAGCTATACAATTTACTTATACACTACTAAAGGAATGTGAAACGTTGTCATTGCGAATAAACATATTTACCATAACAGATTCAGTCTTCGCATCTGTCCACTCATAGGTGACATTCCCATCATCATCGGTCTGCTCCACCGCATGAGTGACTCTTAAAACCTCGACCATTGTAGGCTCCTGTCCGGTTCTTGAATGCTGCAATTATACATGAACAAAAAACATTACTAATATGATTAAATAATATTACAGTTTATAAACTCAAATTACAAATTTACCAATTCCCTCCGCCATTGTTGGAATGACTTGGACCCACCGCGGTGTAACGAAGGATTTTTATTTCTGTTCGCGCTATTTCGCTTTGCTATTTCCTGTTAATTTAAATACACGGTTAATTAAATTAATAATGCAACTAACATACATAATTTAGACAAATAATACTAACAATACAGCAATACATAACTTACTTTGACAGCTTCACTTTCCCGGTGGGTGACAAATGCAGCCCAAACATCATTACCCATCCAACTGGGTTTTTTTCCGCTTAGCTTGGCCTTCGAAAGAGTCTCCCTGTAATTTTTCCGCATCCTCTTATTCCAATGATTGAAGAAGACAGACTTATCTTCCGGGCGGACACGTATTGCAACCTGCTTATTGAAAATAATTTGAATTATATACAGTATACTAATTTTAAATTGAAATATAAAATTTTACTTACCATCAAATCAGCAACTATTACATTCTTCACTTCGCCTGGGATGTCGTCCCAATAAGACCAGCAACCAGACAGCCTACTCTTATAGGATTGCTTTGAAACCTGAAGAATGTAATCCGCCGGCTCTATTTCGAAACCCCTGTATAAAGGTTGATGTATATAATTAATATATTTTAAATAATATAATTGAAATTAATTAGATACTTACCCAACACTCTTGGGAACTATCTCTATCTCACGGCCTAAGTCCGGAGCTGTACCGCTGGGACTTGCGCCATGAGAAGGCGAAGGAGAAGGCTGAGATGTACTGCGCCTTCTGTGAGACATATCTGCCACAAACATAATCATATCATATAATGAAAAGAAAACAAATTATTATTACAACACATGTTCCATTAATCATCATAATCATTCTTTGTAATTACATAGCTCAGAATAATGCAGAACATAATCATTATTATTATTACATAGCTCTGAATAATGAATAGGTCAAAATAAAACAGAATGATAATACATAACAAAATCATTATTATTACATAGCTCAGAATAATACAGAACGCGTTCATCAGTCTTAATACTTTACTCAAAATAAAACATCATATATGCATACATTAAAAAAACAGTGTAATGTATCAGTCTTCCTCGTTTTCTGATTCAGACTCGGTCTCGTACTCTATATCGTTTTCTTCGATACTTTCAAATGCATCTATTAAAACATTCGCTTCATCATTCAACGATCCTACGTCAACATCGTCAGTTATTATTATTTCAGTATTTGGCTCCAGATCTGCTTGATACGCTGCTTCATCTGGAATATTATTTCCATCAAATGTAAATCTTTCCTTTGTTTTAATAACAGCCCACCAATCTGCTTTATCTTTTTTTAAGGATGGATACGGAGCAAAATAAACTTGTAATGCTTGCTTAGCTAATATGAAAGGAGCATACTTATAGTAATGCGAGGTATGCTTTATTTCAATGAGCTTGTAACCTTTGTGCACGTTAATTCCAGAACCAGGAATATTGCTAAACCAATTGCATTTAAATAAAAAAAACTTTCTCTACAGGTTGTATATAATATGTCAACTCTAAAACCTGTGTTAAGACGCCGTAAAAATCTTTTATATGCTCCTCTGGACCATCACTGCCTTTAACAAATACACCATTGTTATATGTTAATTTTTCAGCCCCATAATCTTTGGTGTTGAATTTAAATCCATTGACGAAGAATATTGGATAAGTCTTCACATTTCTTTTTGGTCTGATAGTAATATGTCATAATCCTTCGTCAACAACAGAGTTTTTTGGATCATATACGTATTTTGAAAACCATTTAGCAAAATCTTTACTGAGATCGCCAGATGGATGTTGTGATTCGTATATACTGCAAAAATGTATTATTCCCATCAAAATTAATATATATATATATATATATATACGTATAATTAAATTGTACATGAATTTAGTACTACCTGACAAACGGTGCAACTTCAACACAATTTAAAAGAACATATGTGTGTGCTATATGGAAATCTTTATCGTCTAACCATATTTCCACACATTTCCCAGCCGGTCGGCCTTGTTGTCTAAAAATAGATAACATTGTTTGATAAGAAATCATGTTCAACAGCTTCATCATTACGGGGAATACTGACGAACGATAAGTTCACATCGTTACTAAAGTAATGTGAGAAAAAAAATGAAGATTCTTCTTCCAGATACGCTTTGCAAATTGAACCTTCTACTCGTGCTTTTTGTCTAATTTTATTCTTCAAATGATTCAAGTACCTATAACAAAATTAATTTAATTTCTGTTTTGGCATATAAATCTAAATTTTAAGCAAACTTCATATTGCGGATATTCAAAATTACCTCTCAAATGGATACATCCATCCATACTGCACAGGACCTCGAAGAAGTGCTTCGGATGGTAGTTGAACAGGTAAATGCTCCATTACATTAAAGAAACCCGGCGGAAATATTTTTTCCAATTTGCAGAGCAGTATAGGGATTTCTACTTCAATTTTACGTATGCGATCTACCTTTAACGTCGTCGAACAAAGTTGTTTATAAAACATACTTAATTCTGTTATAACACTCCATACTTTGCCAGGCAACAGTTCTTTCAAAAGCACAGGGAAAAAATATTCCATCATTATATGGCAATCGTGACTTTTCATCCCACTCAATTTACTGTTTTTAAAGTCAACACATCTACGGAGGTTAGAAAAAATCCCATCAGGACATCTTACTCCTTCCACCCACTTTAGCATGAGTTTTACTTGATTGTTATCTAGCTCATAGCATGCTTTGGGTTTTTTTGTATCATCGTACAAATGAAGTTCGGGCCGCTTACAAAAGTGTAATATATCACATCTCGAATTCACATCATCCTTAGTTTTCTTCTTTACATTCAAAACTGTATTAAACACGTTATTGAACACTTTTTTTTCATTGTGCATAACGTCAATATTATGCCAGAGTAGCAGATCTTTCCAGTAAGGTAACTCCCAAAATATAATTTGTTTGCACCAGTTATGAATGTCTGATTTACCTGGAATTTCAACTTGTACCCCAGTTTCATGTATCTTTGGATAGTCTTTTACGATTTCATATATCTCTTCACCTGACCAAACCTTCGGTGGTAGCATACTCTCTTCTCTATTTGCTTTAAAGTTCTTTTTATCTGTTCTAAATTTATGATTAACATGTAGAAAACATCGATGACGGTCAAACCAAGAAATTTTCTTTCCATGCTTTAATGAAAATGCTCATGTTTCATTCATGCAATGAGGACAAGCTAGATGTCCAGCCGTGCTCCAACCTGAAAGCATCCCATACGCAGGAAAATCACTAATAGTCCATAATAAAGAAGCGAACATACGAAAATCCTTTTTTCTTGAAATGTCGTATGTTTCAACTCCTTCATGCCATAGTGTTTTCAATTCTTCGATCAATGGTTGTAGATAAATGTCAATTCCTTGTGTCGGATCATCGGGACCGGGGACGACAATCGTTAGAAACATATACGGAGTTTTCATACACATCCATGGAGGTAAATTATAAGGAGTAACAATAATAGGCCATGATGAGTATTTACTACAAAACTGAGAGAATGGTGAAAATCCATCTGTACATAAACCGAGTCTGACATTACGGCTCTCTGCAGCAAATGCAGGATAAGTCGTATCGAAATGTTTCCATGCTTCTCCATCAAATGGATGTATCAAATTTCCTTCTTCTGGTGTTCTAACACTGTGCCATCGCATATGACATGCCGTAGCAGAAGATGCATATAACCTTTGAAGTCTAGGAGTGATAGATAAATAATGCATTCTCTTGTATGGAACTTCTTTTCCTTTTTTTTCTTGGTTTGAATCTTTCCTCGTTACATATTCTGCATTTTCTAAGGTCAACGTCATCTTTACAATACAACATACAACCTTTTATACATGTATCTATCTTTTGGTATGGCAATCCAAAAGCAGACATAAGTTTTTTCACTTTATAATGACTATCGCACATCAAATTATTGGGTGGCATGTGTCGTTTTGCAGCTTGTACAACTGCTGTAAATCCAGCTTCTGTAAGGTTGAATTTTGATTTCATAGTGATGTATTCGGCGGTTTCGGATAATTCGGTTCCGCTTTTACAACCATCCCACAAGGGCCACTTAGCAGAATCCAATAAATCATAAAAAAAATTAGCTTGCGTGGTCGGTTCTTCTTCAACGTTATCATTGTCATCATCGCCCTGATCAATGGTAGGAAACATCGACCGTGCTGCATCTTGCACCATATTTTCTATTGGATTCGTCATAATATTATCGTCCTCTAACACTACAGGATTAGGTGTACGTTCAACAAGTTCTCCATGACGATCCCATAAGTAATAATTCGGCACAAAACCAAATTTATACAGATGTACTTCTATCAAATCTGATTTCCAATGCTTTAAATGTTTGCACTTACTACACGGACAATGAATTTCATTGTTATTCCGATTATTAGATTTAGCGAATCTAATAAATTCATGTACACCGTTACAGAAATGTTCCTTTATTGATCCTTTCATACTAGTTCGGACTTCATACATCCAACTACGATCGAGAAAATAATCGAACATTTTTCCTGATTTGATAAAATATGTTAGAAGATTCAAGTAAACACTTCACTTCGTATTACAGTATTTTACGATTGATTTATAATTTTTCATTAAATCAACTATTTAACAATTGAAAAACATTTTATAATTCATTGACGGCCGGTCATCCTGCTTCCCATTACAAACACAATATCGTAATTACATTTTATAAATCATTTCAGGTTAAACGATTCAACAAAATTTCGGCAGCACTTCCCTGTATTCCCTGTATCGTACACAAAATGCGTGTACACAGGGAACAAAAAGGAAGTGCCACCAAAATTTTGTAAACCGTTTAAACTGAAATGATTTACAAAATGTGATTACTTTATTGTGTTTGTAACTTGTCCAAATACTAGGACAAATCCAACAAATATTGTATCAGATGAATATAAATGTCCGTTCTTGGAAAAAACGAATATCCATATAACGATCATATACAACACTTGTCAGACGGGGCCAAAATATCTCTAAGGGATTTACATAAATAAAACATATTTTCTAATTATTCTTATAACAACTACAAAATATTCTATAGTTAATTAATTCATTATATTTATTAACTAAATTTTAAAACGTGTTTTAACTTTCACTGAATAATTAGCTCATTGTTATTACGCTCATTTCAAAATTTTATAATTCATTCAACGAATTATATTTATTTTAAACTACGATAACACTTATAATTAGCACTTCTGAATTAAATTATCGTCAACTGTACCAATCTATCAAGATATGTATTAATTACTATACAATTAACTTTGGCATAAACTATACACATTATTTTAAATAAAAACAAATATTGTCATAAACTTAAATATCAACAAGCATGTTCATCAATAATATACACTAATTTTAAAATCAAACCACCAATCAAAATCAACTAATACAAATATTACCACAACTAATACGCATTAATCATCATTTTCAACATCATCATAAACTAATTTAACTTTCACCTAACTTAAAACACTATAATCATCACCCAGTATCACTATAATCATCACCCAATATCACTATGATCAACTAATACAATTATTTTCGAAATTAGGGTTTTCCAATTAATCCTAAATTAAACCTAAATCAAAGCCGAATCAAGTTTAGAGAAATACCAGCGAGTTTTGGAGGTGTTTGAGCGACATGGAGGCAACGAGCGACGACTGGAGTTGGAGAGGGGGTGGATTGTGACGGGGAGGAGGGTTTTGGGAGACGTCGTTTTTGGTGGGAAATGAGAATCTGTTCGCGGGTTCCAGGTTATATTCGCGATATGCAACGGCTAGCAACGGCTGCATTTTTTAGCCGTTGCCAGCCGTTGCAATGATCCGATACAAAATGGGACCGTTTCTTGTAGTGGTTCAAGCAAAAAATGAATGACCTAGTCTCTACTTGTATCCACGATTCACATACTTTCAAACTAAGTCCATGAAATTTGTTTACATTCATAATTTACATTATGTGTTGGCAGTTTTATGTCAATCCATTTCCTTCTTCGTGTGGCTTTATTAACTGGTTAAAGATTATCGCATGCATACGGACTAATGGATAAATGCATGTAGTCCGAAGTCCATGTGAGTGATCGTTCAAGCAAAAAATGAATGACCTAGTCCCTACTTGCACTCATGATTCACATACTTTCAAACTAAGTCGGGCCTGAAATTAGTTTTCATTTATAATTTACATTATGCATTAGTAGTTGCATTTCAATCCATTTCCTTCTTATTGTGGCTTTATTGACTAGTTTATTCATATATTAGGCTTTATTAGTAATGTGATTTGAAGCAGATGAGACATATAATGTACTTAATGTTTCTTAATGCAAAGCAATATCTTACAAGTTGGATGTATGTCTGCAAGCTTCTTTGGTTTTGCAAGTAACTTTTTATATTTGTGTCAAAAGGCATGGTTTAATTCTTTCAACTTGGACATGTTTGCACGAGGTATAAAGTATAATACTTCATTGTTGATCACTTTTGCATGAAATTCTATTTGAAATTGCATCATTTTGTTGACACAGGTATGGGTATTCTTGAAGGAATATCTATTAGTGCTTACGAATTAAAGGTTGAGGTTTTAGATTACGGTGTATTTATAATGAAAATTTGTTAACCACCTTGGACTTGGGTAAGAGAGATCCATCTCTTTCAACATCAATGACAACAATTTTTTCTGTTGCATCTGAAACCTATATTTCTACATACATGTCAGCGACAAAAAAAATCATTTTTGCATGTTTTTTGTTGAATAAAAAATTCTTTACATATAAACAGTCGGTAATAAGTTAATAATGGCCATTGCATCTTAGGCTTTTAAGGGGCCAGTAAAAGTAATTTCCTATAGTAACAAAAAATATAAAGGAGCAAGTCAAAACCCTCAGTTGTGGAAACATATTTGGACATCTTATTCGAAGATGCTTACTTCAGCCCAAAAATTAATTTACTAACTTCAACACAGTATGGTCTCGGGCGGGCTCCAACCCGTGACCTTCGGCTCATAAGACCAATGCTCTAACCAACTGAGCTACGGGACCGAGTGGTCTATTTTTTCAGTGATTTATATTTTTTTTAAATTATGTTCATGCGTAAATATCCCACACTGTGTTGCTTGAATGGGTACTAATTTGAATTCAGATCCTCGTGAAAAAAATAACAATAATAAATTCATAGGTAAGAAATAAATCGGAAAATAAAATAGAAATAAAAATAGGTTATTCAGACACATAAACAGTTTAAAAATATTGGATCTTTAGGAAAATCTATTTTCTTTTGCGAATTTAAATAAACTCTACCAATGAATGTTTTATGTATGCCTTTTTTGTAAATATCCAAGTGAATTGATTTTTTTTTTGTAAACCATTGAGCGAATGTGTCTATTTGAGCTATATGTCTTTTATCCATTTAGAAGTCTCAATAACTAAAGCTCTAACCAATTGAGTTATAAGAGCTCTTTATTTGATGCAATTATGTTTCCCTTTTGTCTCATACAACCCTAATTTTCTTTTGTCAGCTTGTGAAAAATGAAAAAAATATTATGATTTGGGCTAGGTTTTCTTTTCTGCTAAATTGGCTGGGATTATTATCTAGACCTGGTATTATAGTTTTTTTGTTACATTATAATGTTGGGTAGGGTTTTAAAATGGGCTAGATTATGTAATTAACTAATTTGGATAAGTCATGTTTACTAATTGACCATAACTAATTATATTATGCTATATATGCAATTTGGATTGCAGTTGATATTACTCATATATTGTCACACCCGTTCTCAATCAAGAAGAAATCATCATTAATCACCTATCAAAAAAGGCGGCCGTTGATCACTAATCATGGAAGATAAAGCAGTAGGCTATTGATCTGATCACATCTGCAAACAAAAAACTATGGTACTCCCTGATACTTGCTAGGGAAAAGCGGTGCAATATGAAGTTGGTACTTGTGTAATCTGCACAAAAGAGGAATTATCCAAAAGTGATACACAGAGTATCTCAAAAAGACAACTGTCTAACCATCTACTAAGGAGTAACTTTTTTTAATCGCTTTGATAACCAAACTTTGCTCGTAAATTCTATGGAAGTTATGCGTCTGCCAAACACATGCTCTGGGTATTTGTTGCAGGGTTATCGGTTTAAGAGTTCGAACTCGTGACCTTTGATCTCATAGTCCTAACCATCAACCTACTGCTCCAACTATGTTGGCTAACGTAGATTACAAGCACCTAATAACTCGTAACTTATGAGCATGTGCAATAACAAGCCATACTGACCAACCACCTAATAACATAGATTACAAGCACAAATATCACTCATCTAGTGGAGTCGTGCCAACCCCAAAAGAATTTATCCAAAATTTGATTTTCCGCTATTAGTAAGACATAATCCGCCTTAAATTGTATTATCCCGCCTTTAACTTCAGCAATCCGCATCTCACATCTCGATGACAACTTGAACGATAGACGTGGCAGCATCTGAAGGTAGATGCCAAACTCATGGAATGATGTCACTAATTCACATGCGTTTAGGCTTTCTATAAATAGAGAAAGCATCGTAGCAAATAAAGTGGATTTTTGAGAGGGATAAAAAAACTTAAAAAGGTAACAACAATGTCAGAACCATTTCACTCAGTTTTTGCACTTATAGTTTTCGATATAATAGTGAATGGTTGCCATATGGACGTTAGATTCCTTAACATACAAACTTCATAAATGTTAAATTTTGGTGATACAAAATAGCAAACAGAAGAAAACAAATATGCAAGAAGAAAAGTAATCACGTTTGTTCATTATCAAAATGAATAAATTATTGGATCGCATTTGCATGAGATGACAAGAAAATAAATGCATGCGCAAGTTATGAAATAAAATATACTCAAAAGGATATGCATATTATTTGTTTCTCAGCAATCGCATTGTTTTGAGATTATTTTCTTCCATCTTTACTAATTAAAGGAATGAGTGAATTACTTACTATGTTTGCATCATTTCTTTCCATTGTAAGTTTCTCCATTATCTTCTTACCATATCTTGATAATTTAATCGACCACTCTCAAGGATTTGCACTGGTTATATAATCATGGTAGACTTTATTGTAAACCCATCCTGGCATTCAACGAGCGATCCCCAAATAGAGCGTTTCTTCTTGTTAACCCTAACTTAGGGCATTGGTATGTAAACTCCTATCTTGTAATCTTTTGTAATACTCTCATGTGTAATAAAATCGCTCTCCTTTTGGACTGGACGTACGCTACCTTGATGATAGTGGAACCAATATAAATATTGTTGGGGAAAATCCCTTTAAATGATCAATCTAAGGGAATAAAAAATCCAACGTAGCGGAAAACAATTGGATCATGATTGTAGTGAGACGAAACAAACATAGATAAGCAGTAGAACTGATGGCCACAGATTAATGCAATGTAGAAAAATAAATAGCACCAGTATTTATGGTGCTTTCACTACCGCGAGGCAATGTACGTCCATTTAAGAAGAGGGGATTTTATTAATCACTAAAAGATTGGAGTTGCAATATTGATTCACTTTTGGAGGCTATACAAAAGAAGAATTAACAATGTAGACAAAAATTCTACAGAGTTTCACATCTCTAGGATGACTACCATTATTGTTCAGAAGCTCCCCTATTTATATACAGTAGGGTAGCTGCTATATAGCAGTCCTGGGATTTGGATCGGCAAGCATCTGGTCCGGTATAATTTTGGTTCGGCAGTCCTGATTCGGCATGCATCACTTGGTATTTGGTTCGGCAAAGCGCCGAGCGACATATTTGGACCGACTTCTCCAAAATACCGAACCAAACATTTGGAGCGGCAAACTGGTTCGGCAAAGCCCAATTTGGACTGTTATGCTCAAATGCCAAACGACATTTTTTGTTCTGTATCACCAAAACACCGAACGATAATTTTGGTCCGGTCTTCATCTTCACCGCTCCAAAACATCTTCCACTGCAAGTCTGGACGAGCTTACACCCTCCAAAACACTGAACGATAATTTGGTTTGGCATTTTTTCCACCTCTCCAGACTTCCCCCTTTCTCCAAATCATCGCTCAAAATGGTCGCTCCAAATCATGCTACCGCTTCAAGTCCTAGCATCTTCCTTCGTTCGGTGATTTCAACTTTTGCTCTCTAGGGTTTCGCCTGCTCCTTGCTGGTGCTATGTCTTGGAATTGAGGTAGCAATTTCTAACAATTTCCACCTTGATACCGAATTCCATACATGCCTTCCAATTCCATCTATACCTTCATGCTTCGAGCGATAGATACTTACCCAATGAGCGTCGGCATTGCCATCAACCATTACACTTTGCTAACGAACACGACAAGGCCATCGCCCGTCAACAGCGTGTTCGAAGTACCCAGTCGGTGTAGAACCTATCAATTTCCACCGTGAAAAAAAACGTCTTCATAAACCATCTCAACTCTCCACCGTGCCACCCCGTGACACCTAGCACTTCATTAAGCGAATCAAGTCCGAGCAATGTTCGAACTTAGCAACATGCAATGACTTAATAAACATCTCTGCTGCATTCTTCTTTGTGTGAACTTTCTGAAGACGAACTAGCTTTTCTTCACTCATCGAGGTAAGGAATGACTCTTTCACCTCAATGTTTTTCTTCCTCGAGCTGAATGCCAGATTTTTAGCTAAGTGGATTGCACTCTGATTGTCACAGTGCACATCCACGCCTTCATATACGAAGCCCAAATCACACAAAAGTCGCCTTAAATAAAACGCTTCCTTAGCTGCTTCAACCGCAGCTATAATCTTTGCCTCTGTAGTAGGCAAAGCCACAATCGTCTGCAACCTCACTCTCCAACAGATCATTGTCCCCCCAATGGTGAACACATATCCGGAGGTTGACTTTGTTCAATCTCTATAGCCGACATAGTCGGAATCACAAAATTCAACCAAGCTGAAATCTCTATCTCTGCCGCCAAAGACAAGTCCATGGTTTGGTGTTCCTTAAAGGTATCTGAAGATACACTTCATTGTTGTTCAATATGTCTTTCTTGGATTTTCCATGAACCTACTAACCAATCCAACAGCCTGTGCAATGTCAGGCCTAGTGTAGACCATGTCATACATCAGGCTGCCAACTACACTTACATATGAGACCTTCATCATATAAGCATTGTCCTTTTTCGAGATCGGAGAGCCTTTACTAGAAAACTGTATATGCAAAGGCATGGGTGTGCTGATTGCCTTTGCCCTTTCCATGCTAAACCGAGCAAGCACCTTTCGAATGTACTTCTTTTGAGTGAGACTCAAAAGTCCTAGCTTTCTATCTCTTTGGATTTCCATACCCAAAATTTTCTTTACTTCTTCAAGGTCTTTCATTTCGAAATCCACTTTTAGCTTTCACTTTAAACTATCGATTCCAGCCTTATTCTTGGAAGCAATTAATATATCATCAATGTACAAGAGTAGGTACACCCATCTACCATTTTATACTTGAACTACACACAAGCGTCCTTGATGCTACGATCAAAACCAAGTGAAAGCATAAAAGAATCAAACCTCTTGAACCATTGTCTAAGGACTGCTTAAGTCCATACAAAGACTTCTTCGATTTGCAAACCCAATTTTTTCCATCTACAACAAATCCTTCTGGTTGCTTCATGTAGATGGTCTCATCCAAGTCTCCATGCAAGAAAGCGGTTTTCACCTCTAATTGCTTCAGCTCTAAGTCATGAGCTGTGACGGTAGCAGGCAAAATGCGAATGGACGTGTGCCTCACTACTGAAGAGAATATCTCATCATACTCCAATCTTTTTGTGAAAACCCTTTAGCAACTAGTCTAGCCTTATATCTTCCATCGTCTTTCACCTTGAACACCCACTTGCAACCTATGGCTCGGCTTTCTTGAGGAGGTGGTACCAAATCTCAAGTCTTGTTCTTTTTTAACAACTCTAACTCCTCTTCCATAGCGCACATCTACTTCGAGCTATCACATAACTTAAAAGCTTCATCAATGTTAAGCGGCTCCTCAAGAACCACATATAGGGCATAGTCAAACTGATCACTAAAGCTAAGGTTCACAAACTACCAATCACCATACTTTCGGGCAGTCTAATAGTCCTATGACTGACTCGGGTAGGTGCTGCTTTGCGTAAACTCTTTTGAGCTCCACCTTAAACTGAACTTTCTCTAGATTCATGCACATCACCAGCACTGCTAGAAGGTACCTGTGTACTATCCTGTGATGTTTCATCTACTGCGTTTTCTCGATAGCATCAACAACAACTCTACTATTTGGCTGGAATACGAAAACTTCTTCCCTTTCCTTAGGCCTATCAGAATCTTCTAATGTGGTAGGTAGCTTCTCCTTTGGATTGAGCATAACAGACACATCAAAAGTAACATGTCTGGAATGAACAATCTTTCGATCAACAGGGTTCCAAATTCAATACCCTTTAATATCATCGGTGTATCCCATTAGTATGCCCTAGCCTCCAACTTGTCATCACCTGTATGGTGAACGTACACAGGACAACGAAAAATTCGGAAGTAACCACGATACACCGATTTACCTCTGCATTTCTCCTCTAGAATCTTCTAATCTATGGCTAAGAACAGAATTCGATTTATGATATGCACTGCAGTTGATAATGCCTCAGCCTAAAAGCCTCTAGACAAGCCCGTCGTCAATCTCAAGCAACGAGCCTTCTCCAGTAGAGTCATGTTCGTCCTTTCTACAGCCCTATAAGGTTACAGATCTCCGGGTGTAGTGAAATGTCTCTGAATGTCATGCTGTCTACAAAAGTCAAGGAACTCCCTGGAGACAAATTCACCGCTATTATCAGATCTCAGTATCTTCAACCTAGAACCAGATTGGTTCTCAACAAGCATTTTTCAGTCTTTGAACTTTTTAAAATCTCTGATTTGGCCTTCATCAAATACACCTATGCTTTTCAAGAAAATTCATCAATGAAAGAGATAAAATACTTTGCTCCTCCAAGAGAAGGAGTAGCAAACGGTCCCCAAACATCTGTTTGCACGTACTCAAGTACTCGCCTCGATCTATGGAGTACAACTCCAAAAGATACTTTAGTTTGTTTTCCTAACACACAATCTTGGCGAAAGTCCATCTTGTCGAAGCTTTCTCTTTTGATCATCTTCCGTCTTCGAAGTAACTCTAAGCCCTTCTCTGAAACATGATCCAACCTGAGATGCTAAAACCTTGTGGCATCTAAAGCATGGAAACTACCTACTCCAACACACGACTGTCCAAGAACTGTGGTCTTTTTAGTAAATACAGATTTCAGAACACATCTCCTTTCATAATAACTAGTGTACCTCTCGAAACCTTCAGACTATCCTTCTCGATAGTTACCTTGCATCCCCAAGATGCCAATTGTCCTAAAGAAATTAAAGATTTGTGAAGACCTGGAACATACCGGACACATGTCAAAGTGCATATCACACATTCAAACATCATGATCCTCACTGTACCTTCACCCATTGCTCTATAGCTAGCATCATTACCAATAAAAATAGAGCTTTCCTCTCGTGCAACAAAAAACTTAAGTAAACATTATTAGGCATAATATGGAAAGACGCCTCCGAGTCCAGCATCCAACAGTCTAAGACATCCGACACTACTTCAGACAACATATCGTCAGATACAGACTTCTCCACCACAAATGATGAAGATCCGTCTTCTTCCTTCTTCAAATCCGAACAATCATTTTTCCAATGACCAAATTTCTTGCAGATAAAGCACTTTCTGTCCTTAGACTTTCCTCTCCTGCCTGGGGTTTGATGAAGCTCCACTATTTAAATAGAGTGAAGAAACGAGGAGAGGTAGCTTGATATAGTAGCCTAGGGTTTGATTCGGCATGCATTTGGTCTGGCACAATTTGGTTCGACAGTCCTGGTTCGGCATGTATCACTTGGTATTTGGTTCGACAAAGCGTCGAGCGACAAATTTGGACCGACATCTTCAAAATACCAAACCAAACATCTGGAGCAGCAAATTGGTTCGGCAAAGCCCAATCTGGAACAACATGCTCAAATTCCGAACGAGATTTTTCATTCGGTATCACCAAAACACCAAACGATAATTTTGGTATGGTCTTCATATTCGCCGCTCCAAAAAATCTTCCATTGCAAGTCTGAACGAGCTTCCACCGCTTCAAAACACCGAACGATAATTTTGGTTCGGCGTTCTTTCCACTACTCCAGACTTTCCCCTTTCTTTAAATCATCGCTCAAAATCACTGCTTCAAATCATGCTACCGCTTCAAGTCCCAATATCTTCCTTCGTTCGATGATTTCAACTTCTGCTCTCTAGGGTTTCGTCTGCTCCTTGCTGCTGCTGTGCCTTGGAATTGGGGTAGCAATTTCTAACAAATATTGTGCGTCTCTTCTTCTTTATAGTTATTTACTATTTGGTTGGAGTAATAGAATAATTGCTGTTAGATTGAGTGATGTTCAAATTGGCAAATATAGATCATGTTTATTTTTTTTCTGCATTTGTGCAATTTTTTGCATAACAGATTGGTATCAAAGCAAGGCGATTTGTTAAATCTGTGCATCAATGGCTTCTAGAAAGAGTGGTAGACCTGGTGGTAATTATGCTATTACCCATTTGGATGGAAAAAGAGATTTTGTGCAATATGGAAGATAAGGACGAAGGAGATTATGTTGAGAGAGAAGAGCGTTCCAATCTTGAAACTTTGGTGATAAGGAGTTTATTGTGTTGAAGGGACATCTAGATTTGGGAACCTATATCTGATTCATGACTCAACGTTATTGTAAGAGTCTTATGTTAATTTCCATGAGAAATTTGTTGTCTGGCAGATAATGTATGTGGAAGTAGAGAGATTTGATTGGTGATTGAGAGCATTTTTTGGCCTTGATGGCTTTGAGATTATTTTGGTATCTACCTTCTTTTGATTTTGGGTATTTGCAACATTTTGTTAGCGGACGGGGACACAGTCTGAGCTCGTTAGCAAGATGTGATGAAGGGTGGCCTTGCCGGAACCTATTGGGTAAGTATTCATTTTTGGTATCTATCTCATTAAGAGATTTTGGTCGAAGATTGAGTTCATTTTTAAGAATTTTATGTTGAAAAGAGAATTTGAGTCAAGGTAGGGTGTTGGAAATTTGTGATTTTGCATCAAAGGAGGAGGAGGAGGAGATGTCATTTTGCTTTTGGTAAAATTTTATACAAGGCCAAAGAGACCTCAAATATTCCAACAAGTTGAGACATGGGTAATATATCGTACTTAGAATTAGCCACCGAACCAACATCAAATATAATTTGGTTCGTACGCGTTGAATTTGTGCTTCTTTTAGGGAGCAACTTTATAAGATTCACAGACATGAGTTTTAAAGAAAGTCCACATGTTCATGCTTCCTAGTCTAAAGCCTAAACTCAATAAAGAGAAACCACTACGAATGGCAAATAATAAGTCAATAAACTAGAATTTATGCCAAATTCTTACTTGAAGTAAATAAAAAGCTAAATTAGAAAATATAAATTAAGATTCAAAGAGCTGTTTGCAAAGCAACAAGCTTCAGAGAAAGGTTTCTGCTACAAGCACAGAAAATGAATATTTCATCAAGATCAACAATACTAATAGCTTGGAACTACAAAACATGCAACTCTACTTACTCATAAACTTACCATAATACTAGAAGTGTGTGTCTGGTGGATCCATATGCATCCAATGTTTAAATCAAAAACATTTCATCAAAATAGCAACATAATGTTTATCAAAATTTGTGTATGCACTAGTATTTTCTTGCACCCTTTCTGTTTGCCATTTACCAAGATCGGTCTAGTTCTGCCTGTTTTGTGCCATCTAATTTCGCCTCTTTGCAAGTCCCGTTCTATTTGTATTTTCTTCCTTTTCCTATCCCAGATGTATATGCTTTTTGATGGTCCATGGACCATGGAAGAGGCGTTAAATCATCCAGTCTATGTGTTATAATTTATAAATGCAGCAAATCATGTAACTATATAGAAGTGTTGGAATATTTCAATAATTTGGAGCATATATGAAAAATAAAACGTGTTGTGCTATTTTGTTGTAAAGTCCATCAAATTGATCAAAATTTAAATTAAAGGTGAAAGATTTAAGAATTTAGTTATCATGAGATCAATGCGTACATAACGAGACATTTTAATTTGTTGAAAGGTCAAATTAGAAAATGCCAAAATTATTAAAAATATGGTTATAGTCCTCAAATTATATAAGCTTTAGCAACTCTCTAACCCTCTTCTATGAAAAGCTAATGTCAGATTTAGGGTTTCGGTCAATTTGGAAGATCAAACCAAATTCTCTTCACTTCAATAATCAGAGATGGATTCAGATATGCTTCCCCTGATTTATTTACTTTTCTCTAGTTTATTCTTAATTAAATCAACATGAGTTGTATACTTGAACTAGGATTTCATAATTGATTGTTGCTAAAGTATATTGAATATTTAGCAAGTGGTATCATAGCAAACCATTATTGATTTATTTGAGGAATTTTGATTGTAAATAGATTATATTTAAGATCTATGTTTAGCAAAATTATATATTAATTTATCCACCATTGTTTTTGTTCACGCTGATAGTACGAAATATGATTTGTTTCTTAATACCGCATATAAGAGCATGAATTAAAATCCCTGATGGTGATTCATAATAGGATACTAACTCATTGTTAATTGATTCACTCAGTAAGTCTGAGTGCTTATTCTTAAATATTATGTTGGAATTTTAAATGAATTAATTTAAAAAAACAGGTTATTGGTTATATATTCATTGAGCCGTTGTAAAAGTTAATGGTATTAAAATTCATTTTAAATGACAATAAATTCGAATCTATTAACATTCTCTGACTTCAGTAACGCATACAATTTTCATTCTGCCTATTTAAACGGTAGATAGACAGAAGAGAAAATGTGAATAATAAAACAATTTTTCTTCCTTCTCCTTTGTCATCTGCATTTTTCTCTATTTAAGAAACTTTACAAACAATTAAATTAGAAAGTGTTATATTCAGAACAATTTGTTGTAGTGCAAATAACAAATTGATCAAATGTTAGAGACTGTTTTATCCTTGGACGGAGCAGTTGATAAATAGCTTTGCACCTTGAGGCTATACCGCGAATTGTCTTAAACAGAGCGACCTAGTCTGCGATTCAGCAAAAAAAAAGACGCTATAGATTCATATCGAGGTACAACATATTATTGTATTGCTTTGAAAGTGTATAATATGAAAGAAAGTTTTTTATGATTATCTACATGTTGACCTACACTTTAGCCTTTCATATAAAATCTACTGGTTCTGATTTTTTCAAGTAAGGTACACTGAGTAGTAACAAAATTACAAAGGAATAGTATCTTTTGTATGTTGCATAAATAATTATATATTCAAGTTATCTACACTATTATATTATTACTGAGTTTGGTTTCAAGGGCACAGAAGCCACCTCCATATTTTTGTGAAATGAACAGTCGCTTATTTTACTTTGTTACGTTCGTACCTAGCCATCCGCTTCTTACCTTCCCCATTCATTTTATCTGAGAAAAACAAAATTTGCCTTCTTCTCTTCTCCTTCTCTCCTAACCCTAATCATCACAAGACCCTAATTACCCACCTAGGCTTGCTGATTATTGTTTGCACCTGTACATAAATTTCGCTTTCCTCTTCCCTAAGATCTAATCTTGCACTATAATGGCAACGACTGTGGCAATGGAAAGTCGCACAACACAAAAACCACCACTCTCCTTCATATTGTATATGCATCGCCTGTAAATACTTCTTCCTTTATAATCTTCCGCCACGCGTCGTCATCCATGCACAGGTAATTTCTAAACCCTTCTCCATATCACGCTTTAAATTTCTCAATTATTTGGATCCCCTAATCTATTTCCTTCAATAATTTGCTATCTTGCATCAGGTCTGATTAATTTACTCATCGCCCTTAGTTCTAGGTAATTCCTTTTGCATTCATTCTTGGACATTTTTTATGCCCTAATTTATTCACCGCTTCTTTCTGTTCCATGTTCTATGAGGGATAATTTATTTATAACTGATTTTGTAGATCTGTTTGTTTTGTAGTTTAAAAATACGGTATTTGAAATTGTGGAATCATTTTTTAATAATAAGGTATTTGAAACTATTGAACCACTGTTCTTCGACCTGTATTACTTTAGATCTGATTAATTTGGAGTCTGCCTTGGTTTACTCACTTCTGCTTTCTGTTTGTTTAATGTTTTACTTGGTTCGAAAAGATTTTTAACATAAATGATGTAATTTTGGAATTTATGGTTTTGGTTGTTTTAAATGTAGTTTATTTCTTTTGAAAGCTTTGAAATTTCATTTTAGCTAATTTTGAAGCTTTTTTTAAATTTTTTCCCCGAACTAAAAAAATGCACTTCAAACTATATACAAATTGCCTTCAATACCGTTAAATTTGTAGGTTTTGATGTTTGAACTTCTATTACTATAGCTTTCAAGTAGCTGTTTTCATTCTAAATAGTCCGGCCTTGAATTCTGAAACCTAGAATTTTATAATATTTGCTCCTAATATTACTTAATTTAGAGGTCTTTCAAGCATACAACATGTAATTTTACAGTTTATTAATTTTACAGTTTACTGCAATATATATAATAACCAATCTGAAATGTGACAAACATTTGGAACTAGATTTCTTTGTTATCTAGAAGATACATTTACGCAAAACTAAAATTTGTGTTGGACAATTAATATACTGAAAACAAGATTTTTTTTATAATTTATATGTTGTAAATTTAACATCGACATATTTATAAGGAGTGACAAATTTCTACAATTATCTTTTCTATTCTGCCTTGGCTCGGATAAAATCCCATGTGCCACATCTGAATAGTTTTGTGTGCAGTTAATGGTATCGATTTCGCTTTTTTCTATTTTTTGTTATGTTGTTGTTGTTTGGTAACATTTCAACATTTTTGGTGATTCTGGGAAAAAAATTTCTGACTGATGCTACTGAAAAGATAAGCTAGGCATCAATATTTTGATTTTAGCGTTCCATTATAAACATATTATTAATTTTTTTCTACTAGATGTGCCTGATGTTACTGATTTTTATATAAGTCAAGGCTATCATATAAATTGTTGTATTTCACAACATGTTAGTTTTATTTGTAATTAAAACAGTTGCATTCAACCATTTTCTGCATATGTCTACTGCTACGCATGTCAATACTTTTGTTTTTATTTCAAGTTGAGTCTATTTTGTTAGCAACTAAACAAAACTATGCTCTATGCCTAATTTTGCTGGTGGTTATTATACTCATCACAAAATCCAAAAATAATAATCAAACTTCATTCAGTTCCATGTTTCAAATGCAATGCGTTTTTATATGTTATTGAATTTTATGTGAGATAAAACTATATATGAAATATGGTTTAAATTTCACAGAATTGCCAAATATGTGTAACTGACGAGCAAAAAAATTTATTTTATAATTCTACTCTTGTTATTGCTCACAGTATTTTTAACAATATTTTTAAAAATTTGGATTGTAGTTTACCTAATTTAATTTAATTTGCACTATTAGAGAATAGAAAAAATCCTTTTTCAGGGTTTTTGGTACTTCAAGCATGTTTGACTTAAATATTATCAACTATTGTTTTTTTTTATTTGCAGTTGTTGTATTTCATATTCATATGTTTTCAAAGGATTATGCTTACTTTTATTATTTATTTTATTCAAAAATTGATGAACTTGACTAGAACTCCTTTCTTAACAATATATTTTTGCTATTAATGAAGTAAGCATTAATGCTTTAAACAAATGAGCTATTTTTCCCATGTCATTTGGAGATATATCTGTAAAACATAATCCCTACCATACATTGCTTTCACATTCTCATTCATACAGTAAGTGCATTTGAAGTAAACAATAATTCCTATAGATTTTTGAAATTTGGGATTTTACAGTCATTTTAATAGCTAATAACAAGTTACTTTTTCTTTATGTTCCAAAAGTAAAACAAAACAAAAAAACCTCGTTTGAGTACATAGAAACAATAAGCTTTTAAAAGGTACTTTTGATTTAATGTGGAAGCAATTAGTTTAAATTGCCAAACTACAATTCGATTTTCATATGGTGTATTTTGATTTTACCTGTATTTCTGTTTACAGTTGGTTATCCAGACTGTTAATGCAAGGTGGATTGGTTAGAGCTTAAATTATTTTGGTTAACAATGAAATTAACTTTTTTAACTACAATAAACACATTTTCAAAACTCTGAAATGAGGCTTTTCTTTTTGGAGACATATCAATTATATCATGCACACATCAGCTATCGACGAATATAGTAACCACGGAGTCTATTACTTATTGGTGACATGTTAGATAACAAGGTCGTGGATTTTCTTTTTTAAAGACTGTCCATTTGTTATATTCTACTTATATTTTTAAAAAAATTTACTTTTAAAAATTGGTTTTACGGACGCTGTTGTAATTATACAGACTTAAATAGGGTAAATGATTAGTAATATTGATTGCTTTTAAATGGATTAAATGATTATTACTTTGCCCTGAAACTATACCACCGTATTTTTCTTGACAACTATTTTTCAACATCCTATGTCTACGCACTGATATTGTTTAAATTCTATCTTACTGTTGCATGCCTGCCTTGGTTTTTTCTTCATAAATTTACTTATGTGCATACCTTAAAAACTGCTTCCTCTTTCTTAAATTTAAGAAATAACTTAAATATAAACTGCTTCCAAAAAAATAATTTTTTTAATCTCCTATCTTTTTTCAAAGTAGTAAACTTAGCCATGGAGTCGCAGAAGATGTTTAACTACATTCCATGTCCAAAAATTGGAATGTATACTGCTATTACAAAGGTATACAATTAACTATCCACTACTTACTTTGGGTCTGCATGCAAGTTCTTATTCTGTTATTCCGTACATATTGCTTATATAGTAGTACTAGGAAGATTGTTCACTACTGATCATTGACACCTTTTTCGTTTTTCCATGTTGCTCTTGCTAATTTGGACAAGTGTTGGGAAGATTGACGAAATAAAGCCAACGATTAGCTTCCATCTGAAATTTAACCAAATGCTATGCTGTTTTTGGTTGTCTTCGGTCAGTAAAACTAGCAAAACACTTATTATTGAAAATATATTGTTGGACTGGGTTCATACTGTTTTACGTCATGTACTGACAACAATTGTCCACGGCTCAGGTTACAATTATTTTGCGCTGTTTGTATTTACTACTAGCTTAGGGCGGCTTACTGTGGCAGCTTTTATTGCGCTCTGTACGTAGTGCAATAATATTTTGCATATCAAAATGATAAAATACTGTTGCCTTACACCTAAGTACTGTTTTCTTTAGCAACTCTTTAAATATTTTGACTATTCGGCACAATACACACACATAACTTGGATTTATATATAGTGACAACTATTGAACCGTTGGACAGAATATTTCTTAACTAGGATTAAAGAAAATATATATTACTATCCTTAACTATGTATATTTTCTACGTTTTGCTGAAATGGTTGTATTTATATATTGTACAATATGTACTTAGTTGTATATGGGCCCATATATATTTTGACCATGTTGACAGATATAATTTGACAATATATTATATAAAGTAGCAACCTCCGCGCTTAGAATAATATTTCTGCACATTGCAGTTTCTAATCATGGCATCATCATTTCAGGAATATTCAGTTTCGACTCACACAAGAGGAATGAAAGGTTCACCATGCATTTCCTCTGCACGGTAGCGTATACCACTTTGATTTCATTTTTTCTTTTCTCAAACAAAATGCACTTCAATAGTCCTTTTTGTGTCCACTTAGAAATTCTTTAACAGTTTGTTAATTGAAACAAATATTATTTAGATATGTCTAATCAATTACCAATTAGCTTATACTTTTTTCATAAGTAAAACCACTCTTGCTGTTGTGTTGTGACTGCTACCACTAACCCCTACTATTCAATTGAATACTAAGTCTGCTACATTAAAATTTTATGCATGATACAAATATGCTGCCATGCTCATTCTTTCAATTTTTTTCTGGCCTCTATTAATGAGTTCATCTCAAGTTAAGATCATTTCCACAATTCAACCCACATAAAAATACCTCACATAAAATGACTTATTCTATTCATTTTTCCATTCGTTTTTCAACATCCCTTCAATTTTGGTCGAACAACCAAAGTATCATACTGATTGTTCATTCATGAAACTAGATATGTTTAATATACAATGAAATCTAAAAGGAGTTAAATGAACAAAAAAAAATCATAAATTTTGGCTCATCATTTACTCAGAGAATACTGTCAATACTGAAGATGCTTGGTTATTACTAAAGAGAATTAGAGTTGTCAAAAAATAATAAAGTAATAATTTTTTTTACCAATTGAGATTAAAATGAGAAGCATTAGAGTTTCAATTGTTTTCCCTCTTCCACCTCGAAAAGCTATATTTTTCTATAATATTATCAAACAATCAAACTACAGGAAAATTTTCTCTCATAATTTCGATCCATGATTTCTATTTTTATAGGCAACGACTAACGTGCTGGTGCAAAAAAGGGAAGGCATGATGAAGTTCACTAAAGGTAACTACACAAACTTAACTGAATCATAATCTTATTCTTCCAAATGTGTTTATTAAATTAACTGCTATTTTTTTACTCATTACAGGTTAAATTTTGGTGCCTATTAATAAGATTCTGAGATTATATGCTTGCATACAATAGGTGATGAAGCTCTGATTGATTAGAAGATAAGAAGACTATCAGAGACATTAGCAATTTATGGTTAGTAATATTTTTTAGGTTGACATATATAATGGAAGTTAAAATCAAACTCTTAGGATGGCTATTTAGTATATGCAAACACTCGATATATGTTCAGCCTTAAGGAGCAGAGATAACAGCTTAAGTTAAAGGTTAAAGCTATATTTGCACAGTCTGTACCTTCATTTGCACATATAGAATAGTTTACAAGTTTTAACTTATATTCCTATCTCATAGTTTATGTGTTTGTAATTTAGATGAAGTTATGAACTAATTTGTAACATACCAAAAATATAAATGATGTCGTTTTTGACATAATTCTTTTACATTTTGAAAGACTGTTATGTAATCTTAGAAGCCATCCCAGATGATCTGAAGACCACTTAGAAAGCATAAAGGAATGTAACTTTTCACTTGCATTTGAAATGTTAACTATTACATAAAAAGCACCGATATATGTAACGTAATTTCATCAATTTTTTCTATTAAACATAACATTGTCTTCCAGATGAAAATTTATGTCTTAACAACAATTATTTTTCTGTGTATGCTTTAAAGGAAAATACTACTCTGAAGTGGCATAAAATATATAATCCGTCGATATTTCTTCTTACGATAGTCAAACATGCTTGATACGCAAAATCCTCTTTAATATTATCATCAGTGCACAGTGTAGAAAACATTTCGAAAGTATAATATTAATCTTAGCCAGCATAGGTACCATTATATTATGCCTGCTATAGCTACCTCCTGAGGAGGCAGGTTATACAATTGCAATCGTAAAGGGCTCGTATTGTTTCTTTGTATTTCCAACAAATGGTCAAGCTAAGGAACTTCCTACTGCTACATGGGTACGTCTTTGGAGGGACGTCCTGAGAACTTAACCAGCTCTCTGCCAACACAAGGTCGGGTTACCTCTGTAACTAGGTAACTACTACATGAGTATGCCATCCCTCGGTCGTTTGCGACCTTTATCCGAGGATCCTCAACCACAAAGCAACAACCACAAAGTATAATAAATTTGCAGCATCAACATCGGTAAAATATCTGGGCTCCATACCATGATACTACCCTTTTCCAGAAGGAAATGACATACCCTCAAGGGGCGCTACCCCAAATAACCTTGCCGCATCTTTCCTGTTTCGACCATTTCCGGGGTGTGAGGTCCGACGAAGTCTCGTCCACAAAGCTACACTTTTCACAAATTCATGCTTTGATTAACAAATGACTAGCAACACTTCGTATGCCACATTACCAGTTTGGGAATATATCACTACTAAGCATCGACTACATAACCTCTGAGCTCGTACGTCTCGGAGAAGGGTGTTGAGCTAAGAGAATAAATTCTCCGCCACCAATAGAAATGTATTTGATAGAAACCAGCTTTACATCTCAAAGTGTAACATCAGACACACTCCATACAAGTCCGTTCCGGGATTGAACAGAACCGAAGGCCCTTCAAAGAAGCCCTGCAAATCTGGATATTCACTAATCACGTCCGGAATCCCTATCACAAAGGGTGATAAAATATCTATACCGGAGCAACCCGGTGCAGAGACATTCGACAGGTAATCCTTTCACTTTCGAAAATACTCAGTCTTCAACCCCGTTTTCAAATGCAATCCCATTTCGTCGTATCATTATTCGGAATGGGTTTTATGACACAAGTTCCTCTCCGGCTAATACGAATAATGAGCGCTTATTTTTAAAAATAAGTGTTCATTTAGATTTCAAACAAATCACAACAATTTCCACGTTGATCTTCTTAAACAAAAGATCCATCACAATCACAAAGGTTCGATGTGGGTTTCAAATATCCATTTGGAATTCGACTCCCGGTCGCATCGAAATTCTAATGGCATTTAAAGGCCAATATTGATAGTCGGTTATTTAACTATCAATCAACATTCACAACAATCATCATATTTAAATAATTTTTTCCAAATTATTTATTTTCTAAATAACTTCACAAGATATATTTTCACACTTCAATCCTTTGAAAATAAATTTCAAATCAATTTTTTCCTTACGTGGAAAACTTTTTCAATATTTATTCATTTCCACTGAAAATCTACCGAGTTCAAATATTTTAAAACAATTCAAAATGCTTATCCAAAATATACTTAGAGATATTTAAAATAAAACTATTTTGAAACACTTGCTTAAATATTAGTTATGAAAATATTATACTAACGTCTCATAAAAAAATTCAAGTCCAAACTAATTTTTTAAATAAAATTAATATATAGGATATAACTATTTAAATATTCAATTTCTAAAACCAATATCAATTAAATCTTTAAATCATTACTTCCATAATTAATTAAGTAAATCATTACTTTAAAGATTTACATAATAACTTAAGAAACTAACTTCTCCAAAATATTCTTTCAAAATCAACCCTAGAACTTTTAATTTATATTTCAAAAGCTATTTTACAAACATACTCGGCTTTTCAGGGAAAATACACCTTCCTTTTCAAAATGGATCATTTTTGAAAGTGTGCAGGATCGTGTAATATGGAATATAATTAAATCTAAATATGGTAATACGTGATAATGGCAAAGTAAATGGAAATAAAAATAAAAACAAGCACACAGGAATTTTTGTACTGGTTCGGAGCACCGTCCTACGTCCAGTTCCAGACTCCTTCTGAAATTTCAACTACAATAACCCTCACTTAACCTGGAGGAACATGTATATACAGTCTGGGCAGCAGAACAGACTCCTGAGCAACTGATCAGGATTTTCGCCTCAGCAGCAGAAGAGGACTTTCCTTTGCCTGAGCAGCAGAACAGGACTTTAACAAAGTATAAATGTAGTTGAGTTAATGTGTTCTTGATAACACTGATTTGTCTATTAAGATTACAAATTTCCTATAATCAATTCCTCAAGATTATAAAGAGTATGTGAAGAGTTGAAAAAGGAAGAATATTGCTATGAATCAAAGTATATAGAATATAACTTAAAGATTCGAAGCAATGAAGAGTATGAGAGCACTTGAGTAATCACAAGAGAGTAGAAAGAATTAGAATCAGAAATTGGTGATTATGAAGTATGAGATAACTTCCATATATAGTTATCAGAGAGATGCAACTCTTCGTGAAGAGTTTCAGCCAAGAGAGACGACTGTTGATGAATTGCAACTCTTCATGGAAGAAGATGTCCATTCAGAAATTTTGCAGTTGAAGCCGGTTCAGTCGACTCGTATATTGGGTCAGTCGACTGGTGTTTGAATATTTTAAAAAAAAATATCGTTTCAAAAATATGAACAATGTTCACTGCTGTGCATATGCACAGTCAGTCGACTGGCAAGAACAGTCAGTCGACTGGCTGTGCATAAATTGCACAGTGAACTCTGTTTGTAAAGAAAAATTTAAAAATTGAAAACCTGAGGATTGATTTTAACATGTGTCTAAGACTCAATATCTATAATAGTTACTTTAAGCCTAGAGATCCTCTGTTGTCTTCTTTTTGTCATGTATGAATGCAAATTCTTCTTTAGCTTCTGAATTGTCTTGTCATGAATCAAAACTAGTAATTCAACAATTTTTAATCAATTAATAAATCCTTTTGGATTCATTTTGAATTTACGTTCCAAATCCGTAAATTTCTTTCCACACCTTTAAAAATAAAACAATATTTATTTTTTTTAAACAAATTTCCCTTTCACTTATAAAATTCCCATTTTGAATTTTTAAAATTTCAAATATCCACAGATATAGGATTTTCAAATCGATTCCCAAATAGTTATTATTTTTACCAAATCAATATCAAATTGATTTTCTAATTTATTTTCAAAACACCAAATCAAATTTCAAATTGATTCTCAAATTTATTTTCTAACACCAAATCAATTTTCGAATTTATTTTTAAAATAAATACCTATATCTTTTCTAAATTATTTAAAAACCATATTTTTTAAAATAAATTCTTCACCTTTTGAATATTATTACTTGAGATCCATTTATTAAACTTTTTTCCATATTTTGGAATTTTATTCAATAGGATTTCACTATAGATTTTCTACCTAAATTTAGAAATCCAATTTTATTTATTTCTCTATGATACCAAAAATATTGTTCGGATAAATTTTAGCCTTCAACGATTTCAATCATAATAAAATCACACACGGATTTTAAATAATCAACATACAATATTGAAACAAATTCAATTATTTGAGGAATCCATTTGGATCCCTCCAAACTGTTTCCCTACATCAACAGACGTTAGCAGAACAATTAAATACTCATTCCACTTCGAGGTGGAATATCGCGGTATATGGGATTTATAAAATATCAACCGTTATTATGCGGCGTATAGGGTCTATTTCAGTACAACTGATAATAAATTATCATCTAAGCACACAATCAACAATTTAAATTTAACTATCACAATTCAACTATCAATCAATGACTAAAATTTTCCATCACTAAAATTTGAGTGAGAAGATCTCACCTTTGCTTTTATTTTGCAATCCATTTTCCGTTCCGGCTTGTTTTCTTCCAAATTTTTTGACCTTTTATGAATAATTTATACAATCTATTAATATTTGAATAAATCGAACAATCTATTAACATTTAATAATTTGATTAAACTAATTTTCTCCCCTTTTTTATAAATAAAATCTAAATTAAAATGGATATCAAAATAAATTGAGCAACTAATTATCATTTCTATTTATATTTATAAAAAAATCTTTTCTGAAAATCAAATTATCTTTTACTGTAAATAAATTTTCTTCTATATTATCATAACATATATAAATTTAAATTAAATTTAATCGAATACCTTACTGCATGAAACCACAACGTGGCCGATCTTCACCCTATCAACGGCCACCTCGCTGAACCCTAAATCGAACTGCCTCGAGATTGAAGACGCCAACCTCTTTGACTTCGCTCACACTCGACTGTACTCGAAATCTCATGGCGAGCTTGCGGCCCCACCTGCTCGCATGCGCGCGTCGCCTTTGAGCACCCATCTATTGCTCACTCGCTTTTACCCGAGCTCGAGCAAATGAATGTCGTGCCACTAATACGAGCCTCATCGAGCTCGAGAACCCACGCGCCCCGCACGCTTGCGCCACCAGCATCGACGAGGTCATATCGTCGTTTGCACTCGCGAACTTTGCTTCCACCAATCGAGCAAATCGATTTCGATTTGTGAAGGGAAACGCGATTCCCCCTTTTTGATTCAAAATGAAGAAGAGGAAGGCCGGTTCGATTTATACTTCGGCCATTTGATTTTGATTTGAAAAGGCCATTATTTTTGAAGTTTTTGAACGAAAAGATTTTCATTTATTTCTTATGCTTGAACGAAAAGGTAGGATAGGGTGGCATGTAGGAGAAGACAATAGAAACGTGTACGTTAAATTTTGCAAAAAGGTGGCTGCGATTTGATTTTGATCAGATATATATATTTAAATTTAAATCGTCTCGATTTCGGACCCTAAATTCTTGATATCGTATCGAGACATGCCGCTATGCGTTTATAATGTTATACTCCTATTTCGAACGCAATGGAAAAGGTTCCGAGGCCTAACTCAATCACATGGAAAAGATAACTTTTTGAATCGAGTTTAAATATTAAATTATCAATTTTGATTCCAACACTTTTCTCACCCGTACGGACAAACGGTAACTCCAAATGCCACAAAAATTGAAATCCGATAGTAACGAACTATTACGGATTCAATGGACTGGTTTCGTCGAATTCCGAGACTGTGCCTCGGAAGGCTATTATTAAATATCGATTTATAAATTCAAAACTAAAGAAAACATTTTCAAATTAAATTATGAAGCTTCCATTATCTTCAGTATTATCAATATAAATTTTCTAAGCCATCAAATTATTTTAAACAAGCTAAAAATTGAAAATTCAAATTTTTACCCATCATTATTAAATCAAATTCAATAATTTAATTGCCAAATTCATATTTATATTCGAAATTCAAGTTAAACTAACCTCCAAATAATTAAAATCAATTAAATATTTCATTTCAAATGTTAAAAATTTCCGGGTCATCACAGTCCAGCTTTCTTAAATTACTACGTATAGGTAATGAATAATAAATCCTATTAACACACTTTGAGCTCTCAAAGAATAATGTTAGCCGTACACGTATATAACTTGAAATTAGTTTATACAAAAACTAAAGGTTTTAATCCTTTGTAATTTTGTTATTGTTCAATGTACCTTATTTGAAAAAGTCAGTACCAATAGATTTTATATATAAAAAGGCTGAAACGTAGGACAACACGTAGATAATCATGAAAAACTTTCTTTCACATTATACACTTTCAAAGCAATATAATAATATCTAAAAACATGTACTCACTTATTGAGTGAATCGATTAACAAAGAGTTAGGATCCCAGTTATGAATCACTATCAGGAATTTTAATCCATGTTCTTATATGCGACATTAACAAACTATATTTTGTACTAGCAACATAAAAAAATGGTGGACACATTAACGGATAATTTTGCTAAATATAGATCTTAAATACAATCTATTTACAAAATTTTATAATCAAAATTTCTCAAATAAATCAACAACGGTTTGCTCTGATACCACTTGTTAAAATTTCAATACTCTATAGCAACAACCAATTATGAAACCCTAGATTCAAATATACAACCCATTTTGATTTAATTGGGAATAAACTAGAGGAAAGTAAATAAATCAGCGGAAGCATACCTGAATCGGTAGTTGATTATTGAAAAGAAAAAAATGTTGGTTTGATCTTTCAAATTGACACAAACACTAGTTCTGACATTAGCTCTCCATAGAAGAGGGTTAGAAGGTTGCCAAGGCTTGTGTAATTTTAGGATCATAACCTTTTTCTTTATAATATTGACATTTTCTAATTTCGTCCTTTAACGAATTAAAATGCCCCTCATCTACACACTAATCACATGATAATTAGATTCTTAAGCTTAAAACAAGAAGAGCATTAAAAAACAAGCTAGTAGTATCTTCATATCGACATCATGAAATCAAAAGAAAAGGGGCGCACAGGGAAGAGGGGTTTGGTTGGGTGCAAAATCTTAAGTGATTAAATATTCTTTTTGCTCCTGGAACAAAATTTAAAAATAATAATCAATGCGTATAAACGAAGTTTACTAAAAGGTTATGTTTCAAGAAAAATAAAAGAAATAGAGAGTGTAACAAGTACCATCTTCACCTTCAATTGTTGGAATAAATTTATCGATTAAAGGATGTGAAACTTTCGTTTCTTCTTTTGAAACTTTTGCCCCGAGATGTTTGATTAGTTCATGATCGCTCGGATCAAATTTAACTCCTGTTGATAGCCTAACCCGATCTCGAAAATAATTGAAAATATGTTTATGTACATAAATTATCACTAGAGAAAGCATAAACATTTGACTTATGCAAAAAAAGAACCATGTAATCATTTTTGGAACAAAATTTAAAAATAATAGTCAATACATATAAATGAAGTTTACTAAAAGATTATGTTTCAAAAAAAAACGAAGAGTGTAACATGTTTCATCTTCACCTTCGAGATGTTCGAGTAGTTCATGATCGCTAAGATCAAATTTATCTCCTCCTGGTAGCCTTACCCAATCCTGTAAATAATTAAAAATATTTATATGTATATAAATTATCACTAGAGAAAGCATAATCATTTAACTTATGCAAGAAAAGAACCATGTAAACTTATGGGCTTATTGAATTCGAGCTTGTGAGCACAGCTTGGACACTGCTTGGATTCGCTCAATATTGCAACCCACTTGCACAACATTTCACCCATGCGCAACCTCTGCCAATCATCTGGTCCACTTTGCCTACACCGTCCAAATCAACGCTACGACCACATACACCTATTATGAAAAAACCACACCACCTCCTACCACCACAACCTCAATCCATGAATATCACCAACACCCTTAACTTCAAGTCTTCAACCCCCCCAACACTTCGCGGACCATCTTCACCAATCATGGAATAGTGAATGGGCGTTAGCGTCATGTGCGAGGGATAAAAGCATGGATTGAGCAAGGAAGAAAGTTTTCAACATATGTGAGAATAAAAATATAGAAATTTTTGATAAAAGAGGAAATGAGAAAGAGAGGGACAGTGGGGTGAAAAAGGTTAGGTAGTGTTTGGTTTGTTATTTTTAGTTTTGGGTTTTCGTCCATACAAAAGGCATAAGATACATGTGTATTGCCAAAAACGATCAATTTAGAAAACAAAATTAACACACAAAATTGAAAACAAATTTTTTTTTTTATTTTCCATATTTTAGGAAATAGAAGAAGAACGTAAATCAATTCATTCTTCCATCGTCCCTCTATCATCTTCGTCGTTCCATCCGTCTTTCTTTAATCCCATCTGTCGTCCCTCCATTCTTTTCATATTTGGCATACATATTGAAAACCGAAAAAACAAAATTCGTTTTAAACCAAACATTTCCTTAGGTTTTTGGTTTGTGAATAAACATGAGAAAAAATAATAAAAGGAAGGAAGCACTAAAATAATAAAAACGCAAAAAACATTTCGGGCGGGTTAGCGAAAATTTTCTGGCAGGATAGTGAAAAAGCATAAAGAAGCTATTTTGGATGAAAGTGAATACCGTAAAGGGGTGCGAAGGGATATTTATCCAATTATTACATAATATAGTATTTAATAAATATGATAGGTGATAAATAACCTAAATTTATTGTTCGTTGTGGTAGTTAAATCGATTTGGCGAATCTTGTTTACGTTGGTTAATGTCCACCCTTATTTTAAATTTTGTTTACTTATTTTTTGGAATTATTATAAACTGATTAATTCTTTAAATTTTGTAAAAAAAATGAAATCGATGAAAATTTAAAAAATTTCTAAACTTTTAAAGACTATTACATATTCACGCAGTTCCATTTTTGCATTTAGTTACACCTTTTTAATTTTTAGCATGATTGGTAAACACGAATATTAAATTCTTCGAGTGAGAACCTTTGTGTCGACTAAACGACATGGATAGATAATTGGAAGTAAAAATGACATGGATAATTATAGAGGTTCACTTTTGATGTAATGTACGTTGAGGAAAAATATATTTTATTATTGTACACAGAGAGTTCAACAAAAGATTGATGAAACAATTTTAATTGAGATATAATACAAGGGAGAAGATGAATTCCAATAAACTCAAATCCTTGAAGGTGAGATGTATATATACGGTTTTAAACACGTCACGACCCTTAGATCATAGTCATAGGAGGATCACCCGTCAAGATATAAAGTCTAGGCATCAAAGGATCGGAGTGCCTTTTCAAATTGATCAAAATTGGATCTGGTTGTTTCAGATTCATCGATTTTAATTGACTGAATCGGGTGCTAGTCAACTGACATGAATCTGAGTGGGTTGGTGTAGAATGTCAGTAGATTGAGATTCCTCCATAATAAAAGAATATGGTTATGTCCTAAACTCCACTTAGGTTTGTCAATGGATAATTTTGGATGTGAACTGTGTTATATCTGCATCTGCATCCAAAATTATTTTCCGATATCATCCATGGACATGGTCGAGTATCAGATATTTATTCGCTTCGTTCATAATTAATATCCTCAAAAAATAAAGGAATTTTTTTATTTATACCTGAGTCGCAAAAGAGTGCTTTGTGTAGAGTGTTTCTTCATCTAAATCATGAAGAGATGATTTTACTATAGTATATTCAGTCCTTTAATGCTTTTTTGAAGTATGTAATGGAATATAGTAATACTTTGATGAAGAAGAATAAGAAATTTATTGAAGGTTTGAGGAAGGGACTGAACTATAAGGTATGGTGCACTTGTTGTCTCCTTATAAGATGTTTGTTGAGAGTGACAAGGAGGTATAATTTCTTGTATTAGGAGAAAAGGAAAGTCGATGTTAGTCTTAAGGGTGGACAAAAGAAGAGGTTCGACCCATATCACAAGGGGAATAAAAACCAGAAAGGAGGAAAAACCTCATGAGAAGATCAGAAGTCTAATGTAGCTAATATTACTTGTTTCAACTATAGGTAGAAGGGTCGCTACTCTACCAAGTATCCCAGTTGGAGATTAGGGACATGTCTAAGTGCTTTAATTGTAGTAGGCCTAGCCATAAGAAGAGATAATGTTCTGTACTAAAGCAAGCGAAGGATTATGCTTTGCAGAGACCTTCAGTTGGACCAATGCTAAAGAAATGGTAAAAGGATGTTGTACTTGGAGGTATTATTTCGATTTCTAGCATTTTACTTAGGGTTCATTTGATACTTGTACTACACTAACTTTCTTTTTAAAAATTTAGCTGACGGTTAAATTAAATAAAAATTAAATACTACATATTTGATTACTTCATTACGTGTGGTTAATCCACAGATTGGTATGTTACTCGCACCTTAAGGTGATCTGATATTAAGTTTGCTTTGTTGGACATTTGTTTGTTTGCGACAATATATGTTTGACTACGAAGGATACGAAGTAATTTTGGATATGGATTGTTTAGTGTAACGACACATGATCTACTGTTCCGATAGAGTTATCACTTTATGAAATCCAAGGACAGAAGAAATGATCTTGATTGCATTGGATGTAATAAAGGAGAATTCAATATTTATGTTGTGTGTAATGGAGAATCGAAAGGATAAGATTAGTAAAGTGCTAGTAGTCTGGGAATTTGAAGACATTTTCGAGCGGTGAAGGGATTATTGCCTAAAAAGTCATTCAAATTTGGTATAGATTTGATATCGAGGGAAAAACCTATTCGTAGATCCCCTAGCAGTATGCCACCCAAGGGTTAGAAGAACCGGAGAAGCGGTTAATGTCACTTGGGCATAAAAGTTTCACTAAGGCCGAGTAGTTCACCATGGGGAACATCCATAGTATTCATAAAGAAGTCAGATGGAGACGGATTATTCTTACAGCTAGATTTGACGATGCTATTTCATAAACTATGGGTAGTTGAGGAAATTGTTCCACTGATCGCGTTTAGAATAAGACACTATCCATATGAATGGTTAGTTATGTTCTTTGGACTGATCAGTGTTACTGCTTTCTTTGTAGAGCTTATATGCCGAATCTTTCACGATCAATTGAATAGATTTATGTTGGTCTTCATTGATGACATTTTGGTATAATTCTAAGAATGAAAGATACCATAAGTCCATTTTAGATAGTTGTTGGAGATCTTGAGACAACACAAGTTGAATGTAAAGTTTTTGAAATGCTATTTTTGGAAATGTGAAGTTAAATTTCTTGGTTATGTTGTTTCATAGAATGGATTAGCAATTGATCCAAGATGGAAACCATTATTTATTGGAAGAGACCAAAGACGGTTACTAAAATGAGAATTTTCTTGAGATTGGATGGATATGCCATAGTTACATTAAGAACTTTTCGTAGGTAGCAACAGCCTTAACTAAATTGACTAGAAAGAACGTGAAACTCGTATGGATTGTTCAGGAGTTGAAAAAGTCATCGACAGGTGCATATATCTTGATCATACTTAAAGGGAGTCAGGATTTGGTATTTCATACTAATACTTGTGGATCGGATTGGGAGCGATACTGATGTAGAAGAAAAGAGTGATAATTTATACATCTTGGTAGATGAGTCGCGCAAATTTTGATATCCGACTCATGATTTGGAGTTTTTAGTAGTGATCTTCGCTTTAAAGATATAAAGGAATTATCTTTTTGGAGTATGTTCCGAGTATTATACGGATCATAAGTCTCTTAAGTATTTATTCTCGCAGAAGAAGCTAAATATAAGGCAATAAAGATGGTTAGAATTTTTGACAGCATATGATTTTGTGATAGTATACATCGGGAAAAGGGAACAACGTAGTCGATGCTTTACGTAGAAAGCAGTATAATGGATTGTTGGCCATGCTTGAGAAATGGAAGACGTTAGAGAAATTTGCATCCCATGGAGTGCAATATAGGGCAAATGCACGATCAAGTCAAGATCCTAGAGCATTAATAAGTTTGAAAGTTCGTCTATTGCTTATGGAAAGAATTGTTGCAAGGCAAAATGAGGTACCATTTTTAGCTAAAAAAATTAGATGATTAGAGATAGGCGTGGATATGGAGGCTCTAAAGAGATACAATGTAGACTCTAAAGGACAGCTTAGGAAGAAATGTAGACCGTGTTGGAAATGTGAGAGATCTTCAGAAGAAAGTCTTAGAAGAAAGTCATCGACCTAAGTTTATGATTCATCCTAGAGAGATAAAGATGTATCATGACATGAAGCATGTTTTCTTTTGGTAATGGATAAAGAGAGATGTAAGAGGATAATCACATGTCAACAAGTGAAAACTGCGCATCAGAAGCCGAGTAGTTTACTTCATCCTTTTTTGAAGTGAGATTCGATATCAATGGATCTTATAAATGGATCACTAAGGCATAGAGTTGGGAATGATAACATGTGGGTAATAATCGATAGATTTACTATGAGCGTCCAATTTATCCCAGTGAAATCGACAAAGACTTCAGCTAGTTTGGCGAAGTTATACATAAAGAATATTGTAAGATTGCAGAGGATTTCTAACGGTATTGTTAGTGATAGAGAGCCAGTGTTCACTAAGGAGTTGTAAAAAAGTTTGCTGAGTGCATTGAGTATATAATTGAACTTAAGTAAGACTACCACTGTTGCTCAATTTCTCACAAGTAATTACCAGGCTGATTTAAAGCCTGGCCCAGTCAAAGCCAGACTAACTCCTTTACACCCGTCCCGCATAAGCATCTTCAAATTCATGATGGCTTCGGATCATCTCTTCTATTTAATAAGGCATTAGAACGAGGTCCGCCTCCTCGTCCCTATGTGTCTATCGCATTTAAGCAAGGTTTAGGACTAGCCCCACCTAGTCTAACCTGATCCGTCACAATGACGATCGGTCTTCCTATGTTTATCTAATTCCACCACTACTCCAAGTCAGCATGTTTGCCTGGTGTCATTCAGTTGACGGCTTACACCTCTCCACGCCTGCCTCAGCATGCAGCACGTCAAGCAAGATAGGTTCGAGCATGGTCCGTCGTTAGCCTGGCTTCGGTGCAGCAGCCCCGATCGATCTCAGGCAGCCATTCTGACTGCCTTGCACTCGGTTGTGCACCATCTTCCCATTATGGTTCTTATCAAGATCCCTATTTTCTTTCGTATCATCAACTAACAGTCAATCGGTTCAACAATACTTGCATGTGAGCATTCAAGTAAACAACAAGTTGTCTATCCACCTATCCAAAGCACTATAGCTGAGCAGCTGAACTGATGTGGCTTACCATCAGCATTAAATGCGCATTTAATGCGAAGTTTGCACACAAAATGCGAAGCCCACGTTTGATGCAAAGAAGCAGTGAGTATATTTTCATCCTACCGCACATCTCCTTACACCTTTACAGTTGCCGTCCATCTACCATTGCAATCGTATCAACAGTCGAATATTTTTCCCGTTAGTTCTACAGCTCAATCTCAATCATCCATAATCCACTTCACTTACTGTAAATATCTCCTATATTACAACTTCAAAGAGGTTGGTACATAAAAAGATTTTGAATAATATACACAATTCAAAGTTCTTGATACCACAAGTCCTTAAGATTACGTAGCTTTATTAGTCTTAAGTGCTTCCTGCTTTCTTATTATTCTTTTGTAAATCTTTGTAGTTTTAAAAGAAATATATATAGTAAGGGAATTTCACAGTGGACGTAGGAAGCTTTGCTGAATCACTATATCTTGTGTTATTTACCTTTCAACAATGTATTTAACTCCTCATTTTTCACTTCAAGCAACCTTTATTTATTAGTTTAATTCCTTGGTTGGCAAAACCTTTAGTCAATATTTTGAAGCTAGAAGGAGGGCCAACGACATGATGAGGATGGAAGAGGCAGATCTTTCAAACAACAACAATGAGGTAATGCGTCCTGCCCAAGCCGATCCACGCAACAAAAATAATCGTCAAAACAACAATCATCAAACTGATGCCAATAGGAATTCAAAGGCCAGTCCTGGGTACAATAATTAATCTCATTTTAACTCTATTTCACTAACAGGAACCGAGTGCGGTAGGCTACCACCAAATGGAAAGCGGGAGGAACCTCGCTGCAATAACAAATACTACGAGTTCCATCAAATCAATGGTCATTCTATAGTAGATTGTAGCGTACTCAGGGATGAAATCAAAAGACTCATCCGGAAAAGAATACTCTTGGAATTTGTTCGACATTAGGTTGAGAAAAGAGAAAACCGTGAAGAAAGGGAAAATTGGCCCCCTCGACTTAAAAGTGCCAATGTCCAAGCCATCACAGAGGTCCTGGCCATATGCGGTAGTCTGCATGTGGTCGGCAGCAACCGAGGGTCCCACTCCTGGTATAAAATGAAAGTGGGTACTGCCAGGCAAGTTTATTCATTATAATCTCCAGCATCCAAGGTGCCTAGACTGGGATCTCAACGACTAATCAACTTCATTATCGAAGATAAGGAAGCAATCTCCTACCCTCATTACAACCCCATAGTCGTAAATCTTGCTTTAGCCAACTCCAATGTGCATAGGGCCTTCGTAAATGGTGCCAACTCGGTAAACATCATGTTCAAGAATTGCTTTGAAGCTCTTTGGCTCCCTGTCACTCGCCTTACTCTATGCGCCCTGCCCATTTATGCCTTTGGAAGTGTAGGCATTATTCTGATAGGCACAACCTCGCTTGTATCAATTTTCAATCAAGAGCCCCTCACTGTAAAGATCCAGGTAAACTTTATAGTAGATTGTCCATCTGTGTATAACCTGTTAATAAGACGAATGACACTTCTTGAGCTGGAAGTCATCGTCTGCTACAACCGCCTTATCATAAAGTTCTCCATCCAAGATCGGGTTAGAGAAATCAAGGGCAAGCAGTGTAAGGCAAGGGAATATTATGGAACTTCACTTAGGAAGGCAAAAAAAGTGTACTCATGTTGAAGTAAGAACATTCAATTAACGGTTTTCTCAACGAATCCAATGGTCCGGCCAGTGCCTTAGTTCTTGCCAAGCCCTCTAACCCTGAGACATTAGCGGCTACTCCTACTCTCTCATAGCCAACTGCCTTATCTGAGAGTTGGGAGCATCATAACCTTGATTTTGACCCATCATTACAGATAAGTTCTCAGTTGTAATAATAATGATAATAATAATACGTATGTATATGTGAACTTTTCCATCTACAAGTCCTTGTAAGTGGGCTGCGTATGCCCCTCAATATCATGCAACTCACTTAGACTAGAGTGTCCGAGCTAACCAATGTACTCAGGTTCCATTCAGGATCAACGGTCACTTCACGACTGACAACATATTACCCAGGATAACTTCACAGCCTCATGCGCTCAGTTTGAGCCTTGGCTTGTCTGCCACTCAACGTTCGAGCAAACCCAAGAGAACCCGCAAGCAAGCTTGCATTTCAACCCATGCCGGTGCAAATTGCCGCTCTACATCCAGCTGATACCTAGTCTACATTACCGATTATACGTAGGTCGCCTTATTTTCACATTGATATTTAAACATATCCTAAAAAGATAGGCAATTCTGCAATGAGTACACACTACAACAAAAATACCCTATTAGAATTGCTCGTTTGCAACGTTCACAAAACAACCGTTGTAGTAAAGGTTTTTAATAACAGGCGTTTCATAAAAGTTCCAATAAAATCATTTTTAACAACATTGAACATTTTGCAGTTGTAATACAGGTCTTTAACGTTTTTTTAGTTTTTGATAGTTGTGAATGTTAATTTATAACAAATGTTATTTATAGCTATCGTATTCATTGCTTGTAAGTAATCACACATATTGTAATGTTCGTCGTAATCAATCGTACGAAAAATTAAAGAAACATAATAAAGTGCAAAATAGGAACTTCGTAAAATTTGGATAATCTTTAAAATTTTGAAAATTAAATTTCTTGATTGTTTGTTTTTTAATTTTTAAACCAATTAAAGAATTAAACAGGTTTTTAACTGTGTTTTACTGCAAATCGTAATAAATTTCTTCAACAACAATTAGTTGAAAAACGTGAATATCAATGTTAAATTTTTTTTGAATATGTTTACAATTGTTAAAAATACTATAGTAATTATTAATTAGTACTTTATAACTAATAACTAATCATTTATAAATGATAATTTATAATTTATAAATGATAACTTATTTAGTTAATAATTTATAATCTATTATAACTGTTGATTATTATAAATATTTATCAATAATAATTTATAATTAATAACGGTTTATTATAATTAATAATTATAATAATAACGTATAACTAATAATATATAATTAATATTTAATAATTAAAAATTTATTATAATTAATGATTTATAGTTACTAATTTATAAACAATAATTTACGGTTAATGATTGTTACCCGGTTGCATGGCCCGGCCTATATACGGTTCGGCCATGGTGGTCCGGCCACTCACCGCTCGATTTTGAAGGAGGAATCATCATTCGGCCAACTCAAGGCCCGGTGTGTTTGGACAAGAGTTGGTTCGGTCTGCATGTTCTAAGAGGGATAACGTTGCAAAAGCGGCCCGGCTGTGGACCGTTCGGCCTGGCGCGTTGTTTGGCATGCAAGTGCCGTTCGGCCTAAGACCTTTGCTCGACATTCTTCATTCGAACGTCATCGCTCGAAAAGTGTTGTTGGGAACTCAGTACATATGTCGCCCAGCAAAGCCTCGCTCGGCAACGTCGTTCGGCGATCGCCGTTTGGCCAGTGAAGTTAAAGGTGATACGGCTCGGCCTGGATGCTCAGGGAAGGGCGGCTTGACATGGGTGGTTCGGTCGAGGTAGCACGGACACATGTCGCTCGGCTTAGACGGTCGGCGCATGTCTCTCGGTATGGAAGGTTCGGCATACATCGCTCGATGCATTCTAGAGAAGTTGGTAGGTTGTCAGGCCTACAACAAAGTGAGGCAATCGGCATGACTTCGCTTCGAGTCAACCTGCTATTTGCTTCGGGTCTCCTCAAGGTTTACTTCGAGTCACTTGATAATCGACTAGACATGATGGGTCAGCATTTCTCGACCGACATTTCTCGATCGGCTTGTCTCGTTTGGCATGCCTGGCTTGGTGCGTAGAAGTCACCTACTATGGGCCAAGATACCTTATTACTGGGCCCATGAAGGAAGTCCACCCTATCTTCGCTTATAAATAGAAGGACAGAGGTGCAATGAAAAGTGACCGTTTTTCGTGTACTCCGGGGAGACTCTGTCATTTTCAAGACTCATCTCTTTTCTGTTAGAACTTATGTAACGACCGATATTTTCAACCATTCGCATCCACACATGCGGGACTTGAATTGTTCAAAATACCGAATTGTAATTTAAATTTGGCAAAACACAACATAAACATTAAATGAGTAATCAAAGATCGCAAACACAGAGTAATGAAATGCAGCAGAAGAAAAGCGATAGTAGTTCATGAAGCTACTATATAAATACATCACAGTTAAACAAGATACAACAGAAGTCTCAATACGATAATCAAGTACAATCAGAATACATCCCTGGATTCAACTAAATAACTGGAATCAACTGGATAACTGAAAGAGGAATAGATAGCTAGATCTTTAAGCAAAGCTCAACTCCGAAGGTGAGTCTCAAATGTTGTATCACTCAGTCTGACCCAAGCGTAAAGCAAAACACAAAATACTCGAGTCGGGACATACATACTTATGCAATGTAAAGCAGCTCAAGTGAACCGTAATATAAGGTACAAGTAACTTAAAGGATGCTTGGGACTGTCCATCCTCTAAGGATCCATTGAACTATTTACTATGTAGTAATATTTCGCTATTATAATAATGTCTGGGGCATTTCACTGGAAGAACAAACTTTACAGTCCAATTAGTTTTTAGGACACACATCCATAGAAATTAATTTCAAGGCCAAAATTAGCAAAATAATTACTTTTAAGGACAACGTCAGCAGTCCAATTACTTTTAAGGACATAAATTCATAGGTTTTTAGGCCTTAAAAACTAATTATTTTGCATTTGTCCTTAAAAGTAATTATTTCAACCGTGTGTCCTAGAAACTAATTGCACTTGCTAAAGAGGCCCTTGTGGCTAATTTCCACTAAAATAAACATACTTTTAAATAGCGTTAAGGCTTTACATTTTCCACCTTAACATGTAATAGTGCCAATAGTCTATACAGTATCGTAATACCTCCTGATCCAGAGGCAACCAGAGGATACTCCATAGGTACAACACAAATCAAACTCGTACAAGGCGCGTAGGGTAGGTGACACGGCACAACTAGCCCACCTCGAGCCATACCCCCAAATCAAAAGAATCAAAAGTGGCCACCAAATCAATCTCAAAGTCCAAATATAATAGCGAAGGAGTGTGTCCTATCCAAGAAGCGACCTCATTTGCCCGTCAATTTCTCCTGTTTTAGCCACATTATGCCAACTCGTGGGAGTTGGGTCCACGTATACACCTTACGAGAACGTCGCTGCCATCCTACTTCATTCTGGAATTTTCACCGCGTACTCGGTTGTTAAAGTAGTTTTCAAAGTTGGCAGAGAGTATGACAACTTCCGATCCCGGTCTCTTTAACAACCAAACGTTATTATTACCCATGGATATTTATTTCAAAATCATTTCTTTTCCAAAACCATTTAAAATCAAATACCATTACTTTCCAAATAATATCCATTTCAAAACCAAAGTAACCGTATACCATTTGAATTCCAAAAAAAAATCAATATATCATTTAAATGAAACCCAATTTCCAAACCATTGAATATTCCTTCAATTTATTAAACTCGAAATATTACTTTAAATCATCTTAAGCCAAACCACTTTATAAAGTAATATTCTTAAATCTTAAATTTCAATAAGTTCAATTTTATATATTTAAAGTCAATTCTTAATTAAATACAATTTCTAATAATTTCATTTCCAAAGCCATATTACTTTCAAGTTATAATAACTCTGAAACCAAACATTTTGAAACATATTTATTTAGACTATCTAAATTCAATGTTAATATCTTCCAAACAAGATTCATTTAACCATTTAAATTCAATGTCAAATAATATTCATTTCAAAGTTGTAGCATTTATAAGTTTATTCATTCAATTATAAACTTGTCAAAACATTGTATATTTCAAAACAGCAGCATTTATGAAGTGTTGCGGTAGGTATATTTAGTATATATCAAAACATAGTTCAAATTCAAAAACTACAGCATTTCAGAAATGATGTTATAGGTTTATTTGAAAACTTCAGCATGTTGTTCAAATTTCAGCAACTTCAGCACTTCAAAAATGCTGTTATAGGTTTCTTTAGTATAATTCAAGCCATAGTTCAATTTCCAAAAATTACAGCACTTCAGAAATGCTGTTATAGGTCTTTTTAGTATAATTCAAGCCATAGTTCATTTAACCACAGCATTTCAGAAACGCTATAATTTCTGTTATACCCCTTTGAAAAATATATCTTCAATTTTCTCATTTTTAACTTATCAAACTTATTCCACTTTTCAAAAAAATTATTTGGATATTACTTAACTTATAAATTTTAGTAAAATAACATTTATTAATAAATATCCAATTAAAATTAAACATCCATTTGTTAAGCCAATACTTGATAACTTGCTTAACCTTTATTCCAATAAATAACTTAATAATTTATCTAACATATCCATCTCATAAATAAATTAAATTTCCATTTATTTGCTTAACTTAATATTTTCCATTTAAAACCAAATTTCAAATTTCCAAGTTAAGTCATTATTTAAATTACATTTTCCCATTTTAAAACCATAACAATTTATTTTACACAAAATAACATTTCACAAAAGAACATTTCACAAAAGAACATTTCACAAAAGAACATTTTATCATAGTTAATATAACAATTAAATTTCCTTAATAGAAATAAACTTATTACAAATGTCCCATAAAATGTATTTCATTTTATTTATTCAAAATTGCATTATTTATTATAGAAAATATGTCCATTTTAAGAATAACCTTTATTTAAATTACTAGGTTAGATTTAAGATTCCAAATTAAATCAAACTTAATTATTAGGTTATTTATCATAAATAAGACTCTTTAAATTCCATCCAAAATTAATTAACCTATAAAAATTTTAACTTATGGACAAATAATATTCTTTACACTTTAAAGCATTAAATCAAATTAAGTTAAATTTTTCATATATTTAAAATTTCAAAATATTTAATAATTTTCAGAAAATATTTAAAATACTTAATAAATTTTTAGGAAAATATCATTTAAAATACAACCATGGGCCTGTATAATATTTTCTAACCTAGGTCAAGTGATGCAGATATGTATCATTTCAATCCGTAATTTAAAAGAAAAATCCGGGTTCTATCATTTCAGACCCGCAATCCCAAGTAAAATAAATGCAATAAAAATCATTCGAGCCTATTATTTCAGCCCATAATGATTTTTCCTTATTCTAAAGTCTGTTTCGGTATGTATCTTTTTAACCCATAGTGATAGGGAACTCGCAATAATGATACAGTAAATAAAATGAACAGTATATCATATAATAACATATTAGATGATGCAACAAATATATAAACATCATTTAACATCATATAACATATCACAGGCGTGTATGAATAACATATCAATTTATACAGATCCACCTGACATTATTCCACAATAATATAAGTACATAAGTCTAGAGTGATAAAACTCACCTTTTTAAAGCTAGGATTGAAATTCAAACCCGAATCTAAACTCCGTAAAGCACGAAAAGGCACGACAATGCACGACTATATTTTTTGAGTGGATGAAGAGTCAGATTCAAATCTTGTATACAAACAATTACACAAAGATAAGTGTTTCAACATACAAGATTATAAATCAAACAATGAACAATATGGATCAAAGGGACATAACCTTTTGATAAAACAAAGCAAGATGCAAACTTGAGTGAAAACAGAGCCAAAAATCCTCATCTTGCACATAAAAAAATAAAGCAAACAAATATTACAAAGATAAGAACATGATTCAATACAAAGAATAGAGATTACAACAATGGAAAGATAGGAAATAAAATGACATAACCTTGATAAATCAAAGCAAGTTGATGAATACATGTGCTTGGCTAGGCTTTGCATCAATTTTGGTGACGTAGTCTTCATCCATGGTCACGGCTTGGTCTTTGTGGTGATGAAAGGGTGATGGTTGATGGAGGTGGTCATGGTGGTGGCTAGAGGCAAGAGGCCGAGCCTAGCTTTGAAGCAAAACAAAGAAAATAAAAGAAAAAGGAGAAGGAAAGAGAGGAGAAGCCATGGAAATAACCTAGAGCTTGTTGTATTTTCTTCACGCAAATAGAAAAGAGGGATGAGAAATTTTTTCACGTGAATAAGAATATTGGGTGGCGACTAGGGTTTAAAAAAAGCACAGCTAAGATGAATTGTACGGCTAGGAGATTTGAACGGTTAGGAAAAGGAAAAGGCAAAGAATAAAGAGGCTAGTGAATGCATGAGATTTATTTCCTATTTAATAAAAGAAACTTACTGTGAACTCTTTCAATCAGAAGAGGCAAATGAGGAAGTGAGATATTGAGAGGATTTTTATGTGATTTGAAATAAAGAGTAGGCAATTTGAAAAGGGAAGCAATTAAGAAAATATAATGTATACCCTTTGATTTTTTTCTAAGCCATAAATAAAAGATATAAACAAGCAACAATCAAATAAGCATGACTGTCTAGACAAAATAAAAATAGAAAGATAAAATAGAGATGGATATAAGAAAAATATAAAATATATATATATAATAAAAGTACAAAAATTTATTGCGTGTAAAACGCTGTAATTTATCCAGTTTAAAAAATATAAGTTTAAATTCCTAATAAATCCATATATTTGATTTCTCAATCTTGTTATTGAATCAATTATTAACTTATTCTCCTATGGGTAATATTAACATTGTTTTATATACTAATACATTAATAATTTCCCAATTCATCCAAATTTCAGTTTACATAGTATTAAATTTTATTTACCTACAATAAATTCATATTTCAATTAGCAAAGTAATTATTTCAATCTCTTACCATAACCTATTTGTTATGAATTGAATTCCCATAAGTTATAATTAATTTCAAATAAACTGATTTGATTCAATTCTAATCCATTTTTATGAAGTCTATACTACTCTACAAACCTCGTTAATATTCGTTTATCTTTCATTACATTGATATATATTCAAATATCCATCTTTCCTTTGTATTAACAGTTGTTTTTAATTATATTGAATTTGTCAAATATTTATATTTATTATGATTGAATCCTCAATTAATTCATTCAAATAGGTTTCATTCTTTTATTTTATCTATGAATAAAATATACATTTTCATTTATGTCATTACATTCACACTTTACAATTACAGTCCTATCTTGCATTAATGAACATTTACTTACATTTAAATGTAATTGATTTCCAATTAATTCCATAGACTAATTAAATAGGTGAGTTATAGTAATTGTTACCATAACCTTTAATTTACATTTAACCTTATTAATTTCAACTAATTATTAAAATTACTTACATAATACTGAATTCATACAATTACCATTAACTATACTAATTCATTTATTCGTACAACACTTACCCTTATTTACTTATATTCAATTTTGCCCAAATATAACATTCACAACTAGATAAATGGACCAATTAAATAGTAACTTATGATCGTTACTATAACTTTTAAATCACACGTATGAATTCATTATTGTTTACAAATATTACAATTACTTAATTAACACTGATTTACTTCAAGTCTATTAATCATATATTATCTCATTAATGATTAAACATTCACACTTGTTTCCTTATATTCAAATTTATAACTAAGTGCAACAATTTACATTATTTCATCATTGGAACTTCATTTCAATTGTTACTAATTAGTTCTAATTACCATTGCTCAATTATTAAGTTATAAAGTTTTTTTTTCTTCTTTTTTCTTTTTTTCTTTTTTCCCTTTTCTCTTTAAATTTAATTTCTAAATCTTATTAAATTAACCAGTTAAATTATTGAAATTTACGGGTTGTTACAGCTTATATTCAAGTTGTTGGTCTACGGATTGTATATGTATTCGATTATTTGAAACTGCAATAAAGATTAAACTCAAAGTGGATGTAAGGCGTTACGCCGAACCACTATAAATTTGGTGTTCTAGTTTTTGCAGTTAATTTTACATACATTCCTCTATTTTAATTTTCTATCTTCGTTAATCTCTCTATACAACTATCTCTTTGGGTGTTAGTGACCAATTTTGGTGCCAACACTTTAGTGCTTTCACCGAGAACGCATTCTTAGGTTACTAGGATCTACTTTGTAGCTAATGGATTGAAGAAATCCTTCGAAGAAGATCCAAGTGATCCACAGGAAGTCTATTAATTCTACTCATAGTTCCTACCAATAACTCTACAATGGGAAGGCCTTGTACCAGATCAGCCTCACACGACGCGGACGTCAACGAGACTGCTAGTGTCCAACAAGTAGGACCCAACAATCAACAAGTTAATCTAGGCGCAGGGACTGTCACTGCCTAAAACCAAATGGAAGTTGTCACTAGAACGAAGTTCAACGAGCTGATGAGAGAACTCATGGAAAGCAGGAGACAACTTGACGAACAGATTCAAGCTAACGCCAACCTCATGACTCGGCTTACTCAAAAACAACATCAGAATGCTGGTGGAAGCCCCGTTTCTTACTCTTCATCCGACAGCTCTGCTTATCCGATGAACCTCTCGGGCGTAGACGCCGTAGAACTGAAACAACGCAAGCAGGTGTTGTTGATCGATCAACTAGGGATGGTCCAGGTTCTCTACCTGGAGCCTTAGCTCCTCACTTACATCAAGGAAATCACACCCAAGCTGGAACAGGAAACTTATGATCTGGAGCATGAGTGGAAGCTGGACGGCCAGCTCAACAAGGTCCTAATGAAGCTGGTCCCCTGGGTGCACATTTGGTAGATCGCCAACAGAGGAGACACCAACCAGAGTGGTCTCGTAGGACAGATTCCAACCTACCATCTTTTATACAAACCTCAGACTTGTCGGCTATGGTCAGACAGCTGATGAGAGAAAATCAAGTCTTGACTAATGATGATTAGGGGATATCTAGGAGTCATACTCCATTCACAGATACTATTCAGGCCGAGTATCCCAGGAAGTTTGACATGCCAACTATTCCGGCCTACGAAGGGAAGACTGATCCCCGACAGCATGTGATGAGATATGAATGGATGATGGATTCAGCTAGAGCAAATGATGCAACTAAGTGTAGATGCTTCCCAATATCTTTATCTGGAATCGCTACCATGTGGTTCACCTGACTTCCACGTGGTTTATCTCTAACTTTAATGAATAAGCGATGAAATTTATGGAACAGTTTAGGATTCATGCCACTCGTCCTAAGAAAGTGATGTCCTTGTCCAGTGTGATTCGGGCTCCAGGGGTCGTTAAAAGAGTACTTACAAATATTTCACGCTGTGGCTACTGAAGTTAGTAACCCAAATAACCATGCCATTCTGACGGGTGTGATGCGAGGAGTAGATCCGGATTCAAAGTTTGGCGATTGGCTGGCAGGAAAGCCTCCGACTACACTGGAACGTTTTTATTCAAAGGAGCATCATTGCTCCAAGGGCTGGCAAGGAGACTGTGAAGAGAAACATTGCTGTAAAGCAATCTGGTGATAACTCGGGGAAGGTCCAGGTTAACGTCAAAAAAAAGCTAGAGCATTCTAAAGGTTCCGGAGGAGGAAATCTCAAAAAGAAAAGGAAAGGAGGAAAGTGGAAACCAAGGATCCCAACTTACAACGAATACACTCCTCTGAATGCATCTCTGGAAAACATCTTCTTATCGACTTGCAATACTTTTCAATATCGAAAGCCATGCCCAAAACAGTCCACTGAGGAACAAAAGTCGATTGGGAAGTATTGCCGCTTCCATGAGACTTACGGATACAATACCGAAGATTGTAGGCACCTCCACGATGCTATAGAAAAGCTGATTCGATAGAAAAAGTTGCAGGATTTTTTCAAGAACCCGTAGGACGGTAGACAAGGAACATCATACCTCGGTCGCGGGCAAGCTCCACGCTATCCAAAGGAACCTGCTCAAACTGTAGGTAGACTAGTCATAAACACGATAGTCAGTACCCTGAAGATAAGAATTGGTAAGAAATGGAATGGCATGCTAATTCCCTAAGGCATGCAAATTTTGAATGTTGTTCAAACACGGAGGATGGAACCCCAGCTAAGCAGTAGTGAATGATGACCGATGATATAGTGTTTAGGAGCAAAGATATTGACCAAGTGGAGGTACCCACCATTGATCCGATGGTCATCTCGGCCACTATTGGGCCAGCGTTTGTGAGGAGAATACTGATTGACTACGGAAGTTCTGTTAACATTATCTTCAAAAAAGCATATGACCAGATGAAGATGGATACAAATGATCTAAAACCATATAAAGCTCGTATTCATGGCTTTAATGGTGCAGCTACTGATGCAGTGGGTTTTGTTGAATTACCAGTTGAACTTGGAGAAGGCGAACATAGGAGGGTGCGTATCCTACCGTTCATTGTTTCAGATGTCGGAATCTCCGTATAGTGCGTTTCTGGGTCGATTGGCCCTGGTAGAGTTAAGAGTAGCTTTGTCCCCGTGGTGTTTAACCTTGACATTTTCGACTGATAAAGGAGATGGTGTTGTGCATGGCGATCAGGCAACTGGTCATGCGTGTTATGTGGCTAAGCTGAGGGACACCCAGCGAAGAGAGAAAGGAAAGGTTGTGGACGGCTCCGTTCGCAATCGAGTCACTGAATATTGACAAGTAACGCCCGAGCCTTGGCTCGGGCAACACAATCGGATCTATAGAGACATAGATCCGAGAGACGATGATGAGAAACCCATGGAGGAAAAAGCAGCACTACCTGAACTAACGGTTGACATTCCAGTCAGCTGTGATGACCCATCACGAGTATCTAAGCTTGGATCACAACTCAACCCCTCGATGAACGAGGATCTCACTGATTTCCTCCGAACAAATCTGCATGTTTTCGCTTGGATGCATTCTGATATGTGCGGGATTTCTCCCGCCATTACGAGTATATGTTGAACATAGACCCGAGGTACATACCAGTAAAGCAAAAAAGGAGAGGCATGGACCCAGAGAGGTCTGCTGCTCTCAGAGAGGAGGTGGACAAACTCAAAGCCAATGGGTTCGTCCACGACACCCTCTACTCTGAATGGATGTCTAACCCCGTGCTAGCGAGAAAAGCAAAAGAGAAATGAAGGACCTGCGTAGATTACTCAGATCTGAACAAAGCATGCCCTAAGGATAGTTTCCCTTTACCCAGAATTGGTCAGCTGGTCGACTCAACGGCAGGACACGAGTTATTGTCGTTTATGGATGCGTACCCAGGGTATAATCAAATCTCGGTGCACATTCTAGACCAAGAATACACTAGTTTTGTCACAGAAGTTGGGTTGTATTGTTATGTAGTGATGTCTTTCGGATTGAAAAATCCGAGAGCAACTTATCAACGTCTAGTGAATCGGATGTTTAAAGACCATATTGTTAGAACAATGGAATCTATGTGGATGACATGCTCGTGAAGTCACGATACTCAAACGACCACATTCGAGACTTGGCGGAAATGTTTGATATACTCAGATATTATGGAATGAAAATCAATCCTTTGAAGTGTTCCTTTGGCGTTGCATCAGGGAAGTTTTTGGGTTTCATTGTTAATGCACGGGGAATTGAAGCTAATCCAGAAAAGATTCAGGCTATTCAAGACATACAAGTGCCCAAACTGTAAAGAAAGTACAAAGCATAAATGGAAAAGTAGCCGCACTGAGTCAGTTCATATCCAGAGCGACAGATAAGTGTATTCCCTTCTTCATTGTAATAAAGAAAGAAAAGAGAAATTTCGAATGGACGCCCAACTGTAAGGATGCATTCCGAGCTCTGGTAAGTCATTTGGAAAGTCCTCGGATGCTGTCGAAGCTGGTAGACCATGAAGTGTTGTTTGTATACTTGGTTGTATCTCAACATGCCATCAGCACGACTTTGGTTTGCGAGGAGGACGTGTTCAAAGCTAGTGTACTATGTCAGTAAACGTTTAGCGGTGATAGAAAGAAATTATCCTAAAATTGAGAAGCTAGCCTACTGCTTGGTGATTACGTCACGCAAGCTTCGTCCATACTTTTAGGTACACTCGATCAGTGTTTATATCGATCAACCCTTGCGACAGGTACTCCAACGACCAGAAACCTCCGGAAGGATGTTAAAATGGAATATTGAGTTGAGTCAGTTCGATATTACCTACTTGCCACGAAGGATACAAGGGCAAGCGCTAGTAGACTTTATTGCAGAATTCACCGTATCAGACAAACCAAACAATCATGATGTCATTCTCCCCATTCGATGGAAACTGTACATCGATGGGGCATCCAACAACCGTTGTTCTGGGGCCGATGTAATTCTTGTTACTCTTGAAATGATCAATTTGTTATGCTATGAAGCTCGATCTCTCGGCTACAAATAACGAAGCCGAGTATGAAGCATTGATTGCTGGCTTGAAGCTTATCGGGGAACTTAGAGTGAGATCAGTTGAAATCTTTTGCGACTCGCAATTGGTGGTGTACCAAGTGTGGGGAGATTATCAAGCAAAGAGGTAAAGGCTTGCTCCGTACCTTGCCTGAGTTCATGAACTATTGGCATACCTTAAATATTATGATATTTCGCATGTCTCGTGTGAGCAAAACAGAGAAGCCAATTCATTGGAAAATTTTGCAAGTACTAGTGATGCACAACAAATGGGATTGGTTTCCGTCAAAATCTTACATGCTTCGAGTATAAATGAGATGGAGGTAGATTTTGTGTTAGAAACAGAAATCGAGAAGGAGTCATGATAACCCCGTTCATGCAATACCTTCTACATGGGGTCTTGCTCGAAAGAAAGAGCGAAAGATGACAAGTCATTCGCAAAGCTTCGCAATATGTAATGCAGGACAGAATAATATATCGAAAGGGATTCTCAGTCCCCTTACTCTGGTGCATTACCCACGGTGAGATAAAACGAACCCTGAAGGAAGTTCATGAAGGAGAATGTGGTGACCATACCGGGGGTAGACACCAGAAAAAATCCTCCGCTATGGATACTATTGGCTAACAGTAAATCGGGATGTTGCGGATTACGTAAGAAGATGTGATAAGTGTCAAAAGTACGCGAAAATCCCGAGAGCTCCGCCAATGGAACTCACACAAATGGTTAGTCCCTGGCCGTTTGCAATATGGGGAATCAATATAATCGGTTCCAAAGGTGGTGCAAAATATGCAATAGTTGCAATCGATTACTTTACCAAGTAGGCAGAAGCAGAGCCCTTAGCTACAATCACCACCAAAAAGGTCGTTGATTTTGTTGTACGAAACATCATATGCCGTTTTGGCCTCCCGCGAACTATCATTACGGACAATGGAACTCAGTTTGACAGTAGGGAGTCCAAATTTTTTTGTCAAAGTATGGCATTGAGAAAAGGTTTGCAGTAGTTGCTCATCCAAAAGCCAATGGACAAGTAGAAGCCGTGAACAAAATAATCAAATCCATACTGAAAAAACGTATGGAAAAGGTTAGACGCAAGTGGGTGGACGAGCTTCCAACAGCACTTTGGGCTTATAGAACCACCCACAAGTCCGCGACTGGCCACACTCCATTCACATTGGCATATGGAACGGAAGTTGTTATACCCATGGAACTTGAAGTTCCTTCACATCGGGTAACTCATTATGACCCTAAGATGATTCAGGATCTCTTGATGGAATCACTGGACTTTGTTGATGAAAAACGTGAAGAAGCTGATTTAAGGGCGACCGCATATAGGCACGAGTCGCTCGATATTATAATGAGAAGGTCCAATCGAGAATCTTTGATGTGGCGATCTCGTTTTGAAATGAGTTTTCCCGGTCCCATCACATATGAATCCCACATGGGAAGGTCCATATGTCATTGAACGGAGGCTTACAGAGGGAACTTTCAAACTAGAGACCGTTGATGGCGCGACACTCCCCCGATAATGGAATAGCGAGCATCTGCGACGTTATTATACTAGTCTATTTCTTTCGCATTTTAGTTGCAATTATTTCCAGTGTATTTTTATTTCGTTGATTCTTACTTTTCGGCATGTAATAAGACAATTTTGTTTGTTTTCATTAATAAAGGCTTGAAGCCATCTTTTCCATGAATTATTGATGTTTCTATGTGTTGTAATTCTATGGTAAAAATTAAAGTTACAATATTCTGTCTGGCATATGAGTGCGCACAAAAACTTAAAATCTCCAAGTCCCCAAAGTGCAGACTGGAGTACTCTGAGTCCCTAGAGTGCGGACTAGAGTATAAATGGCTTAAAATATCTAAGGCTCCAGAGTGCGGACAGGAGTACTCTGAGTCCCCAGAGTGTGGACTAGAGTATAAACGACTTAAAATATCCAAGCCCCCAAAGTGCGGACTGGAGTACTCTGAGTCCCCAGAGTGCGGACTAGAGTATAAACGACTTAAAATCTCCAAGTCCCCAGAGTGCGGACGGAGTATTCTATATCCCTAAAGTGCGGACTAGAGTATAAACAACTTCGAATCTCCAAGTCCCCAGAGTGCGGACTGAAGTACTCTAAGTCCCCAGAATGCGTACTAGAGTATAAGTGACTCAAAAATCTCCAAGTCTCCAGAGTAAGGACTGAAGTACTTTGAGTCCCAAAATATGGACTAGAGTATAGGCTACTTCAAAATCTCTAAGTCCCTAGAGTGTGGACTAAAAGTATTCTAACTACCCAAGCATGGAATCGAGTATCTACGATTCCAAAAATTTCTGAGTCATATGGAAGTGAAATGGGACTTATGTAGCTCACTTGATTTTGGATTTCGACTACAAGTTAGATAATAAGCTGGAAAGCGAAAGTCATCGAAGACAAAGAAACGAAGTTTTATTCGCTAATCCCAAAACAAAGTTTCACTACGATTCCTCCTAAACTCGGCGTCAAAAATCTATTTACATCGACTATAGAAATAAATGGAAATAATTACATAATCTAGGCTTATTCTCGTTGAACGAGACATGATAGCTACTTCTTTGACTTCTTCTCCTTCCTCGGTTTCTCAGACAACTCCTCCCCCGAGCGTTTCCTCTTGGATGCCTTGCTCGCTAGGGAAATGGTGTTCGAGGAAGGAGGAGGAACTTCCAGTGGGCTGGTCCCATCGAGGAGAATGACCTTCAAAGGCCTATTCAAGGGATCATCTAGTTACACTACTTGGGGCTCGACCTTGATTTCGGCTTTACTCTTCTTCTCTTCCATAAGTTTCTCCTCCATGCTCAATTTTGAAGTGTGTTTAGAGGCGCCGTAATCTACACTTCATCATGTTCTTCGACGGACGATGGATTTTCAGATTTGTCTCCGTTAAGCGCCTCGATCACTTGAGCGTCGGGACCGGGAATCTTTCTCGTTTGAATTGCCTGTCCCGTTTTCTCCTCCTTCTTCGTAGCGACATCGCTCCTTGGAGTTGGCTCAGGATCAGAACAGCTTACACGAAATCATAAGAGACAAGTGTTAGAATAGATTAACTACTCGCCAAAAACAATGGCTCTTTAAACTCAAGGAAGAAAAATTATGTACCAGTATCTAGCTAACTCTCAACTGTCTGGGGAGTTTCACCCTTAGGAACGGGAGATAGAACATGAATGTCAAGACCAGGATCTTCCGGGTCGTAACCAATGTGCTGCTCGAAGCAGTCAAGTGATGGGCAACTAGTCGGCTGAATAGAGGGAGGAACTGGAGACTCGGTTCCGGACGGACCGGCGGTGTCATTCTTTCCTTTTGACGAGGAGGAGTCTCTGCTATAAAGAGCCTTCGCTGCTGACAAGTCCGAAGGCTCATTCCCTTGGAGAAATTCCTTCACTAAAGCTTCTTCGTCAACCTCTTCAGTTCTTGACTCAACCTTTTTGATTTTTATTAAAGTGTCCCATGCTGCGGCCAAAGATTCGAGGTAACCCTCACCAAGAAATGTTAGGTCACGACGCATGAAAACTCGAGCATTATACTCGGCTATGAGTAGATAAAACATGCACTTAATTTCCTTCCTACCAGCCTCAGTAGCTGCCTCAAGGCGAGAATTAATTTTCGTGAGCACTATTCTTTTGCCTACTTCACGGGTTTCGTTCTTTAGCACTTCAGCCTTGGAGAGCTCCTCATCGAGTTTTTTTAGGAGCCGAGTGGTAACAATCTCGTCACAACATTATTGTGACTCCTCTTGAGTTGCAGTCTTTTCTTCTTTTTCTTTGGAGAGTAGCTCTTTGACTCATAGAGCGAGCGCATCTTTCTCCTTTTGAACGGAGTCTTTCTCTAAAGCTAAGGCGCCGCAGCGTTGAACCGCATCATTGATCTCTTTCTTATGTTGTCCTCTAAACGATTAACTGCCTCAGCTGTGTCTTTAGCATTTTTCTGAGCAGTTTCAAGCTGAGACTTATATGAGGAAAGCTCTTCATCCTGGGCTTTAATAATGTCTTCGTCATGGATGACTTCAAGTTTCATACGATCGATTTCATGCTGATGTTTGATAGAAACTTCTGAAACTTTTTCTGCCAAATGAACAAATGCATCATGTTGGACGTAGACATCATTGTTGCAAGCAATGGCACTTTTTTTAACATGCCTCGGAATAGGATGAATCGCTGGAAGAAGCTTTAGACCGTCGAACATATTTTTAGGAACATGGCCTTAAACTTGGTTAGCTTTTCCGCTATCGACGGATCATGTGCAGGAGCAGAAGAAGTTTGTCTAGAGACTACAGATTTTTTGTGAGGTTCCCATGATTTCCTAGTGCTAGATGAACCAGAGTGTTGGTCGCGGTGAGTCTCAGACTAGGACCCCTTATGAGCAGATTTCTCCCTGGTTTGCTCTGGTTGAGAGGAAGGATCGTGGGGTATGAAGAGTGACTGTAAATTTTCATTTAAGATGATGAATCCCAGGGGCGATAGTCTCTATCACTGTTGTCGTCTCTATCTCGGCATTTTCCGGACCCCGAATCCCAGCTGGAATGATGGAAAATAGAGGACCCGCGAAGGCGGTCGAATCCATAAGAGCGTCTCACATCACATGCAGAAAATTAAGTGAGCACGAGTTAGAAAGAATAACATGATGGCTAAAGTTTAAGCGCAAGGTGAGGTGTAAGTGTTAGTGTGTGTCCTAGTGTTTCCCCCTAACGGACCAGTTTCTTTAGCTTTACTTATCTGAGTTTTTTCTCCTTGATTATGGCTTGAACGCCTTCATTGCCTCTCGTGGGCGAATGGAGTTTTAGGGCTTCTGGATCGTTGAAGCCATAATTGAGCAAGTCGTCGGGAATAGTGAGGTCAGATAAGCCTTTTAGTGAACCCCTTAAGTGTTGTGGAGACGGCTCTTTCTCCATTGGAGTAATTGTGACCTTTGAGGTTCCGCCCACTGTCTTTTTCCTCTGTTTATAAGTCAGTTTCTTTTTTTCTTTTGAAGGGGGAGGTGGTTCATCAGTGCCATGTGCCTCAACCACCGGTTCTGTAGTAGGACTTACATTCTCACCCAGTGCTTCTGACACCCCAGTTTCTCTAATCTCGCCCTCCTCGGGTGTATCTGGGCACCGCGTGTTGAAGGCATCAAAGTCCCAGCTTGCCTTTTGCCTTTGTCCAAGGCAGGTCCGGTCGTAGTGGCACTGTGAGGGAAACTTATTCGACAACCTTCCGCCAACAATCCAAATTTTGAGAGCGTTTCATTGGAAATGATGGATCTGATGTCCCGGTCTCCCGTGGGAACAACTCGAATAGCTTCGACGGCCTCAAAGTACCATGAGCCTTCTGGACATGGGCTGATACCTGTAAAAGTCGAGAAAAGGTTTAGAAAGGATGCACTTTCTACCGCATATAAATATTGATCCTGAAAAGAAAATTACTCCCTTATAGTCATCTCCTCGCAAAGCCAGGAGGACAAAGCACGTAAAACCATTCCTGCTTGTATTGGAAGAATTTGCTCCATGCCCCCGTCAGGATTTTACATTTGTTATGTGGCTCAAGGAATATGAAAGATAGGCTGCCGGACCGTCTCTTGAAACGATAGATATAGCAGATATCACCGGGAGTGGAGAGCCTGAATATAATGCTCATGAAAAGAATACATGTGCTATATATGAACGCTTGTCTATTGGCTGTGATGGGGCGATCTCAATATATTGCAACACATCACAAAGAAAGGAATTGAATGGTGGCACGCTACCGACCCAGCACATGAATTAGTTGGAGGCAGTATGTTAATCCAGCTGGGGGCAGGTGGGGACGATCTTGTCCCGATGGAACCAATATACCGTCAAAAGGAATTCCATGGATTGAGCATAGTTGGCGAAGAGCTTTTTCATTGATTCTTAAAGCTTGAGAATCAACCGGATTGTCTAAGATAATTGCTCCATCTATGGCATCAGGAGCCAAGTCAATAGTTGCAGTCATTGGACTCAGGATATTCTGTGCAGGAGTTGTTGATGGATTCGAAGTTTCCACTACTTCCTATTGAGAATTTGGCTCGAGTTTATCTGAGACTATGGAAAAGCTCGACTTTCTAGACATCTTCAATGAGCGTCGAATTTGGACAAACACCTATTTGAACTATATTTTAAAGACAATCAATATTAGACATAACGACAAAAGTACTCCCTCGTGTGGTGTGTGGACTAGTGCAATCGTTCGAGTACAAGTGTAAAAGAATTAAAAGTCCAAAAGCTGATAAAATAAGGTTAAGCATTGAATTGTCATCTTCGAAGACCGTCATCGCTGACCGTCTTCGAGAGCTTTCCCTATGACGGTTTTGATCTTGAACTCGGACATTAACATATATGTTGAAGGCTATAATTTGTTTTTATCGAGTTGAACTCGGGTTTGTAGTTGTTGGAATTGGGGAGTTATTGGTCTGAATCAGTTTGATATACTTGTATGCCTAAGTTGTTGTCGTTGTTCATTATTCTGTGGTAAGGCATGGAAGTATGTAGTTTTGATATGTACTGTGCTTAAGTGGAGACAGTCATGATTATTAACGCCAACCCTAGGACCTGAAGCCGAACGACTCACTAAACCGACACCAAAGAATCGCCGACTCTCCTCTCCAACGCTCTCTCTTCACCGAACGGCTTATGGGGCATACCGAACCACACTCGCTCAGTATATCGAACCCACCGTATGATCTCCAACTGGGCCATAACACTACCCTCAAGTGGTTAAACCACACTCTCCCTTACACCGAACGATACCGGGTCGTAATCCATGGCTGTAGAAACCGCCCATATCGACCGACCCACTCGTTCTCCTCCATCTCATTTCCTCGAGTAACCTAAATACTCTCCTTCTTGCCCACCGAACGACATTCTCACTCATGCTGCGTCCAACCTACCGACTAGTAGACTTCCACACAACCTAGAAATTCAACATTAACATTCAGCCAACACCTCCAAAACTAACTAACTCATATCGATCCACTACTACTTCCTCCTCCCTCACTTGATGGCTCAACAGGAGCCGACGTCCTAGGAATCACCGGCTCCAACCTAAAACATGTTCTAACCTTGGGTTTGTAAAGACCCGTAAATCCGTACTCCTTGAATAGACACCAATCTCCATTCATTAATTCAAGATGAATGAAAATACGAACCCTTAGGGGTTTAAGAAATATTTAAGAAAAGAAAAAGAAAAAGATAGAAAATTTAGATAGGGAAAAGAAGATAGAACGAAAATAGAAAAAAAATGGAGGGAATAGAAAATAGGACAGAAAGAAAAATAGAACATAGAAAATTTTAAAATAGAAGAAAAAGAGAATAGAGAACATAGAACGGAACAGAAAGAAAACAGAACAACATCAGAATCTCACAATTCGCAGCGGAACAACATATAATAATAAATGAATAATCTTTAAACAAAGAACTATATCAGTTATTACATTACATCACATTTCATTACATCATATCATCATCAGAGTGTACAACAACAACAAATAGTGCAGCGGAAAAAGAAATACTATATAAACTAGTAATACGCCATGCCATCCATCTTGCCTCCAGCAACTCCAGAATATCCAGAATATCCTGATAAACCTTACTCTTGACTGCCCGTGTGGAAATTGGTGGGCACCCAGAGTTTAGGAAGGAAAACAATAAACTCCAAGTCAGTCATGTGACTGGTGTGAGAACTCAAAACAGTTTATTTATCTTTAAAATCAAAAATAGAGGAATATTTTTAAATTCAATTCGCAATGCTTTTAAAAATGAGACTACCATAAGGCCTCCCGCACACACATACAATGCAAACGCAGAATCGGAGGAGATTTCTCCTTATGATAGTCAAAGATGCTTGATACGCATTTAAAAAGACATTTGATATTATTACTAGTGCATAGTGTAGGGGAAAAATTCATTTCGAAAGTAGAATATAAATCTTAGCCAGCATAGACATTTCGAACTATGCCTACTATAGCTAACTATGTTCAATAGCAGGTTACCGCCACATTCCATAGCAGGTTATACAACTAAAACCGTACAAGTCACGTATTGTTTCTTTGGATTTCCAACAAATGGTCAGGCCAAGGAACTTCCCATTGCCACATGAGAATGCCTCCGGAAAGACATCCCCGAGAACCAAACCGGAACTCTGCCAACACAAGGCCGGGTTACCCCTAACTGGGTAACTACTGACACGAGCACGCCATTCCCCGATCGTAAACGACCTTTCTCACGGGATCCCGAAAACCAACAACCACAAAGTAATAAATTCGTAGTAACCACATAGGTTAAATATCTGGGCTCCATACCATGATACCACCTCTATCCAGAAGGAAATGTACATACCCTAAAGGGAGCTACCCCTCATAACCTTGCCGCATCTTTCCTGTTTTGACCATTTCCGGGGTGTGAGGCTCGACGAAGTCACGTCCACAAAAACATACTTTATACAAAAGCCATGCTTTGGGTCAACAAATGATCAACACAATGATCACCAAGATAGACGATCAAATAAACGATCCTATCACAATTAATCAACACAATGATCATTTCAGCAACACTCAGCATGTCACATTACCAAATTGGGAATATATCGCTGATAACTTCAACTATATAACCTCTGAGCTCGTACGTCTCAGAGAAGGGTGTTAATCTAAAAGAATAAATTCTCCGCCACCAACAGAAATATATTTGAAAGAAATCGGCTTTATATCTCAACTTGTAATGTCAGACATACAATCCATACAAGTCTGTTCCGGGCTCGAATAAAACCGAAGGCACTTACAAAGAAGTCTTTGCAATCCGGATATTCACAATCCTGATCGGATTTCCCATCACTTAGGGAGTCTCTATACCGCTGCAACTCAGTGCAGAGACAATCGACAGGTCATCCTATCGCTCTCGCAAATACCGGGTCTTCAACACCGATCTTCAAATGCAATTTACAACGACGTATCACATATTCGGAATGGGTTATACGACCCCATGGTCCTTTCCCGGTTAACCCGAATAGTGAGCGCTTATTCAAAAATAAGTGTGGCATTCACATTCAAACAATTCACATCAATTACCCATTCAAAGGGAAATATTGATAGTCGGTTATTGAACTATCAATTGATATGCACACATCACTAGATTCCAAATAATTTTCCAAATTATTTATTTTCCAAAATATCTTTACAAGATATATAATTTTCACATTTCAAAATAAATCAATATTTTTTTTTAAACCAATTCCACTTTCTTTTATAAATTTCTTAATGAATTTATAATCCAAAATATCTATGGATATTCGATTTCAATTATTCATTTCAATTTATCTTCAAAAAGATAAATTCTCAAAATATTCACCTTATATTGGAAAACATTTCCATACTTATACATTCATAAGTAATTCACAAATTTTATTTATTTTCAACACTTAGAAAATATTCAATATACTTAAATCGAGATTAAGTATATATTTCATTCTTTAAGGAAATCATTCTCTTAAACATATTTATTTGGGCCAAAACGAATGTTACGTAAAACATCGTTACGACAACCCAAAATCACCAGTATAGGGATTTGAAATTAAAATAGATATATAAATCCCAATACTATATAAAACATTTCCTTTTGGAAATCATTTACTATAACAACAGTGTTATAGTCCACTATTTCCTTTTAATTCTCGAAAACGTCTATTTCAACAATAAATGTTGAAATCTATGGTTTCGAATCTCAACACATTTTAAAACATCGTTAGATTGTTTTAATTCAATTTAAAATATCACATTCTAAACATTTTCTTTAACATATTATTCACTATTCAAAAACGTGAATATACTACGTTAACAATTTTTTTTTTCATCCTTTTTTACATTTTACTTTAAAGTATTATTCACAGTCAAAAATGTGAATTTAACTCCATTAATAGGTTTCAACAATTTACTTATCAAAATAAGTCGTTTGTGAATTTATAAAACAACGTTTATGAATTCCATTTCTATTTATCTTATAAAAACTACTTTTTATAAATTCCTTTATTAACCTATTCCAGTTTATAACTCAATTATAAACTAAAAGTTCATATTATAAGTCAAATGCTTATAAAACGATTATTTTACAAAATCGTTCTTTTAAAGACTTTCCAAATCATAAATCTTATAACTTATAAGATTGTTTATTTATCCAAAATTCATTCTTTCAATATCTTTATAAATTTTATAAACCTACTGTTTATAAAATTTCATTTATAACTTCACTGTTTAAAATCCTATAAATTCCATACAATTATGAAATTCATTTTCACTTCATTCAAACACTTATAAAAACTCGTTTTATAATATCTATATTTCAATTTATAAATATCCATTTAGAAATCTCTTAATATAAATCAATTTATATTATTCTTTAAAACATCTTTAATCTCCTTTATTATTTCACCATTTTTGATTCATAAAATAATTAAATTTTATAAATCCTATATTTAAACTTTTCATAATAAATTCAAAAATCTCGATTAACTATTTTATAAAATCATTAGCATCATATTCTCAAAAATCAGTTTTTAACTATATTTCTCAAAAACCATAATTTTTATAACATAAAAATTATAACGTTTTATTTATTTAAAATGAATCAATTCCAAACATATAGTATATTTTCAAAAATCACTTTATACATTATTTTAAAATTCCAAAACTTGGTCCAATGATGCTACATATCAAATAGTCAATCACGACAACGACGATATCATATATCGATGTGATAATCCATCAAATATCAAAATATCTGAAATCAAATAAATACTGTTGAGGAATCCAGTTGGATCCCTCCAACCTGTTTTCCTGCATCCAAAAACATTAGCACAATACCAATTTCGCTCCAGTACGAAATTATCGCGGTATATGTTCTTATTAAATATTATCCGCTTAATAACGGCGCAATAGGGTCTCATCCGCTAAAAAATGCGGGGAATCAACAACTGCAATATATACATATTCCAATATATATATATATATTGATATTATTTATAATACCAATTTCACTGTTTATGAAATATTCGCGGTATATGTTTTTAATAAGTAACATCCGCTTACTAACGGCGCATAATGTCTATTTTAACAATCAATAGATATCAATCAACATTCAAACATGCATTCAAATATTTTAAATCTAACTATTTAAAATAAAATCGAAACTGATTCGATTGAGTGAGAAGTTCTCACCTTGATTTTAAATTCCGTTTTAGCGATTTATTTCGAATAAAATTAAACGGACGTTTAATTTTACCCAAAATTCTCACTAACTCCAAACGACTCCAAACCAACTCCATCGCGTAGTGCTCGTCCATACGATTCCAACGCAACTGGTTTCGCGCGTTTTTGACCTCGTATGAAAAAGATATGAATTTTTGAAGTTTACACGATTTATAGTTTATAAATTTACAACTTTTAAATAAATTTTAAACCTAAATTCAATCTGAGCCATTGCTTTCCATCCCACAGATCATGGCCGTGTATTGTTGCTTCTTCCCCAAACACATACCCAGGTTTTCGAACGCATGCTATAACCCACGGCCGCCGTTTATCATTGAATTTCGCACGCCTCTTCGATGAACTTGACGACGATCAGAGCACTCCATCTCGAAGCCCGTAGCCTCACGCACCAACGGCCAGTGAGCGGCCCCACTCGGCTCCCCCTTTGCCTCGGTTTTCGTGCATGAATTCCGGCCCTTCCAGCTTCGATTGCCATTGATTTAAGCCACTTCAAACGATCATAACCGTTGAACTTCAAGATCTCATCGCCCTCTACAAAGTTGCAGTTGATAATTGTTCGAATAGATGTATAGATTTGGAGAAAATTGGAGGAGAAAAAGGGATAACTTCGGCCATTCATTATTTAGAACGGCGGCCTGTAGGTTTTGAAACCCTAGGCTATTTTTTTTTATGTGATAATTTGGTCTATTTATAGAAATTAAACGACACTATTCATCCGGGTTTTCAAAACTCCGATTCACGCGCCGTAACCAGCGTTTCTAGGGTTTACCCCGCTTTCCGGACATAATGGAACAGGTTTCGAAAGCTAATTCGGACATCTGTGCGAGTTATGGCTATAAACGCTCAATTTAAATTAAACCGATTTAAATCGATTTCTAGGCGTTTTAATTCGTACCGGACAAACGGTAAATCCAATTGACACGAAATTTGAAACCATGCAATAATATCACATTACGGATCCGATGAAACTGGTTTCGTCGAAATCCAAGACTTTTTGAAAAATGGCTATTTTAGCTCGCCAAATTTAAATTAAAAACAATTCGATGCGTTTCGAGCTGCCACGATCAAACGATAACTCCGATTGACATGAAAATTAAAATCCGGTAATAACTAACTATTACGGATCCAATGGAACTGGTTTCGTTCAATTCTGAGACTGTTCAAAAATTGACTATTTTCACTAGTCGATTTAATATTAAAATATTCAATTTTCACAAATTAACTTTTAATTCGATTTTAAAAGTTCTAAAATATCATTCTAACTTCAATATGATAAAATAAAATTTTACAAATCATTTTTAATCATATTTAACCCAATTTTCAATTATTTTCATAATTTAACATATTAAATTATCGATTTAATTATCCAATTAAATCCAATAATTCAAATAAAAATTTATTCGACTTATAAATTCACTCATTAATATTTAAAATTAATTAAATATTCATATTTTAATTATCAAAAATTCTGGGTCGTTACAGGGTTCATCTTCATCACCTACCTAAGAGAGCGAGTTGAGGCTTGGGGAATTGAGAGATTTGAGATCGAAGTTCGTTTCGATTTGCTGTTAGGGGGAGTTGCGGAGAAGACGCTTTGGGTTTAGGATGAGAGAGGAAGGTTGAGTGGTAGCTGAAGTTTGGGGGAAGGTAGATTAAAAAGTCCTGTGGTGTTGAAGTGGAAGTGAAAAGAAGAAAAGGAGAAGTGTTAGCTTTTATATGAGGAAGGGACGGTCAACAGGCATTAACAAGTGGTCCCGGTCAAAGTGTCTCACTAGTTCGGTGAATAATCGTACCACTTGGCAATGGATATGCCGAACAGTGATTCGGCGTGTTTACGTCGACTGGCCCACACCAAAGATAATACCACGATGGAGAATCAGATCCCACTTGATAGTTGAAGAAAGGTGGAAGGCCTGGACTGGTTCAAAGCGCATCATGATGTCTCTCATGATACACTTTGGGGGGCAAATGTTACCCGGTTGCATGGCTCGTTCTATGTACAGTTCGGCTATGGTGGTCCGGCCACACACCGCTCAGTTTTGAAGAAGGAATCATCGTTCAGGCAATTCAAGGCCCAGTTTGTTTAGACAAGAGGTGGTTCGGTCTGCATGTTCTAAGAGGGATCACGTGGCAAAAGCGGCCCGGCCGTGGACCGTTCGGCCTGGACGCGTCGTTCGGCATGTAAGTGTCATTCGGCCTAAGACCATCGCTCGACATTCTTCATTAGAACGCCATCATTCGGAAAGTGTTGTTGGGAACTCAGTACATATGTTGCCCGGTAAAACCTCGCTTGGCAACGTCGTTCGGCGATCACCGTTCGACCAGCGAAGTTAAAGGTGATACGGTTCAGCCTGGATGCTCGGGGAAGGACGGCTCGGCATGGGTGGTTCGGTCGAAGAAGCACAGACACATGTCGCTCGGCTTAGATGGTCGGCGCATGTCGCTCGGTGTGGAAGGTTCAGCATACATCGCTTGGTGCATTCTAGAGAAGTTGGTAGGTTGTCAGACCTACAACAAAGTGAGGCGATCGGCATGACTTCGCTTTGAGTCAACCCGATATGTATTTCGGGTCTCTTGAAGGTTTACTTCGAGTCACTTGATAATCGACCAAATATGATGGGTCTGCATTTCTCGACCGGCATTTCTCGATCGGCCTGTCTCGTTCGGTATGCCTTGCTCGCTGCGCAAAAGGCACATACTATGGGCCGAGATACCTTATTCCTGGGCCCGTGAAGAAAGTTCAGCCTATCTTTGCTCATAAATAGAGGGGCAGGGGCGCAGTGAAAATGGACCTTTTTTCGTGAACTTCAGGGAGACTCTAGCATTTTCAAGACTCATCTCTTTTCTGTAAGAACTTGTATTCAAGTTGTTGGTCTACGGATTGTATCTTTATTCAATTATTTGTAAAAGCAATAAAGATTAAACTCAAAGTAGACGTAGGCCGTTGCGCCGAACCACTATAAATTTTATGTTCTAGTTTTTGCAGCTAATTTTACATACATTCCTCTATTTTAATTTTCTATATTCATTAATTTCTCTACACAAATCTCTCTTTGGGTGTTATTGACCAATTTTGATGCTAACAATAATTATTAATTAATTATTATAATTAATGATTTATAAATAATAATTTGATTTTAACTATTAATACTTTAAAATGTTAGTAATTTCTAATAGATCTCTTTAGAATTTCAATTCCCGCATAATTATTTCGAAGCTGCCTATGAAGATCAATTTGTACTCGATGTATGTTTTACTCATATGTTATTAAATAATAAAATCTCTCTCAGAACGACAAAGTTACCGTACCCGAAAATCTGTTTGTCAAAAATTGAGGCTACAATCTTGACCTTTGAATCATTTAGCACCCCAATATGCTAACCGCTGGTTCCATTTTAGCACATCCCGTATCGCTTTTTTTTTGTCGCTCTAGCACTGTTCCTCTCAGAATCCCCAAAATAAAAACCGTATTCTACCCATGCCTATTGTTACAGAAATCTAAATCGATTCATCGACCCGAAGCTTCAAAAGTCGAGCGATTCTTAGGTGAAGATAACTGTGGGTGTTCCCCGTATTGATGAGTGCAAGGATCGATTGGATGCCGATCGTCGCCGATAGGTGTAGAGCCCTAGGATTTATGGCACTAACCAAAGAAGGAAGCGCGTAAGCCAACTCCTCGACTTTGATGATTTGGGGTTTTGGGTTGTGTTCGAGGTCAACGAATGGAGTTACTCTTACTGCTGCATCGACTGGGGAGAAGCAGTTCGATTTGTCGATTTCAACTAATGTGCCCAGGATGATGGTACTCGACGCAGGTAGAATAGAGCGCTTGTGATCAGCAGCGCTGCATGTCTGACGCGATGAGTAATTTATGCTGTTGCAATTTGTTTTTAGAGAGGCATGAATTGGGGGAAGTGATAATAATTTTTAGTTGATAAAACATACGTATTTTGTGTGGAACATATCGTTGTCGTTCCCTTATTTTTTGGATCGACAATATGTCAATGATTGGTTATACATTATGTATCAATAATATGTTGCTGATCAACTGATTGATATGAAGTATGTGAATGTTTTCTTCTTTCAAAGTTTGGGTAATATTTAAGGTATAAATTGAGATGCATTTAGCACAAATCTGAATAAATTCATACGTCTACAGAGACTTTATAAACATGATGTTAGTCTTTTTAGTGAACAAGATTGATAATTAATCAATAAAAGAATCAATTATCAATTCTCTTTAAAATAACAAGTCAAATAAGGTAATTATGTTTGCCTTCGTAAATGACCAAGATGTGGCTACTATTAATGCAGGTACTAAGCTGCAGATTCAAAGATTAAATGAAAGTTCTAAAACGTTATCTCTTGACATCAAACAAGTGCTGTATTGAACACTAAAGTATTTTGCCACTCTTAACTTAATATTGGCGCACATCATCTAGCTTAATGTAATGCCTCCTGCCCGTATGGGGAGTGCACTCGTAACCGATCCATCTATAGAATCTAATACCGGAAATGCTTGGTAAGATCAAAAATTTGTTCTCTTTACATATTGCTCATCATTTTGTGTTTATACATGATAAACAAAGTCAATATGACATGATGCATATAGGAGGAAGAATTTTCAAAGTAAAACTTCATGTACGTGACCGTGAACTGGATTAGTATGATGTTGTAAGCAACGTCATTTATTCAAGTTATTGCCAGCATGGTGAGATATAGTTCTACTTATATCATTTGTTCATGGTGATATATTGTTTATTCTAGTTATTCTACTTTTCTTCTCCCTAGCATACTCTACATATCTACGTAAATACTCATTCTAGAAATAGTAGGTTGTATCTAATAGTTATGACAAAAAATGACATTCGTTAATACCCATTCATCAGTTTGCTTCCACGGTGATGGTTCCGTTAATTCTCACAATATCTTTAGTTGCTGTGTGTATATTTAAATGACATGCCTTTTTTATCCCTGGAATAATGCAGACAATGAGCGCAATTGCAGTGTTGGCTTTGGGACAGGACATGCCTGAAGGAATTATTGCAAACTGTAGAAGCCAGGCGATAAACATAAGGATAATTTCTCCAAAGTATTTCTTGCAGGGGTGAAAAATTACAGGTATTGTTTTCTGTCAAACTATGTTGCTGAAAGGCTCTGCCAAGAATCATGTAAGCTCTGTGTAAGTGTAACAACCCGTATATTTTGACCGTTTAAATTGACAATAATTCTCACATGCCAACTTAAATAATACAAAACACGAATCATTATGGGATTATAAATACATAATGTAAATGAGAATCAATGCAATATCACAGTCACAGAACAGTCACAGAATAATGCAGCGGAAAATACATCGTCATAATAGCAGTTCATGAAGCTACTACTTAAAGTACAACAATGTCTAAACAAAAGGTGACTGAAAGGAAACACATAAATGTCCAACAGACACAGACATCAAAATAGACTGATAATGATAAATGCTAAGTCTTCAGCATCTTCAGCCAACCTTGATCAGCAAACTGGATAGCTTCAGACTGACCCGAGCATATACAAAAGGAAACACTCGAGTCAGGACTCAAAATCTTATACAGGATAATCAAGTGCAGGGAATAAAGTTCATAACTCAAAGATGAATAAAACATCTCTAAGCACCCGATAAACTATCCATATCAACAATAGAATACGATATGTAGAAAATGTCTAATTAGTAAAGTACGATATTAAAATAGCGTTAAGGCATTACCATAATTTCCCTTAACACATTTTATAATGCCATAGTCTATTTAACACCGTAAACCCCACCGTAAACTAGTGGTTATCAGAGGGTACCCCATAGGTATAACACAAAACAAAACATAGTGGTCGCGAATAGGATAATCAGTATGACAAGGTACATGAGGCGATACCAACTAGGATACTAGTAGTTGCATGATCCGGACTGATGTTGAGCATAGTAGCTACTATCTCAAAACCGCGAAACAACACTCCAAATCAAGGGGTGCACCCAAATCGAATCATAAAAGTAATAGATATGGTATCGAAGAAGCGTGTCCGCTAGAGGTGGCGATCCTCAATGGCCCGGCTCGGCTCCTGTTTTAGTCATGCCAGGGGTCATCCAATATCGTTCTCTTTCTTCAGTCAACGCGTTCACCAAACCATCCACTTCGTTCTAGATCAACACTTCGCGCATAATAGTTATTAAAGTGGTTTTCGGTATCGACTGAGAGTATGTCCATTCCCGATCCCGGTCTCTTTAATAACTACGTATTTATTACCCGATGGTCGGTTAAATTAACGCTTAAACAAATCAAAGTCCAAAAGTCAAGGTGCAAATTTGACTTCCAAAATTTGACATTTCACGATTCAATTTATTTTAGATATTTTAAACATATTTTCGAATGTAAATTTTTTTAGTTCAAACATTTGAGTTGACAATTTAAAATTAAGTATTCAAGTTCGATTTAATAAGGTCTAAATGTCGCTTATTAAATTTAGTTCATAATCAATGAATTCACTTTAATGCTAAACTTAGTTTAAATTATTAAATCAAATTCTATTCATTTCACTTCATGTTTACATCCACTGTTATCATAAATCCGATAAATCAATTCCATTACTAAATTCCTTTTATCAAATCTCATTTGATTTATTTACCTATTCAATTAAATTCCCAAATCAAAGAAATCCATTTTCATTTACAATGTCCCGATTTGATTAATTTGTGAGTTTAAAATCATTTTAAATTTAAATAACTAAGTTATATCCATAAAACTTTAGTTAGTTTTGTATTCCTCTTAAGTCAAATTTTCTAAATTTTCAAATAAAATTTATAACATGTTCCAATTCCATTTAATTTAAACCTGAGTTTTAATCTTAACCTAACAAATCTAATAAATTTATTAAATTCTAAACTTACTTGTTTCTAAATCTCATTTCGATTAAATTCATTTATTTCAACTTAAATCCCTTAAGTTCGTTATTAAATTTCCAAACAAATTGTTAAGTTCATTCCTTAAATTTAAAATATATTTCAATTTCGAAAATGGTTTTGTTGACCAATCAGGTTTCTTATTTTTATTTTCTATCCTAGGCCAAGTTGTTTAATTCGGGTATTTATCATTTCAACCCAATGTCATTCAGTATAAAACAAAGCATAGCAAAGGAAACTTGCAGTGTGATAACTGGGATGGTGTCAAAGTAAATAAACAAGCAATAGCGACCATACATAACAATTTAACAATTTATTAAATAATCCCGAAATAATCGTATTAACTTACATTTGTTATTTATGCAAATTAATATAATTATTCCTAGAATCCACACTATCGTTCATGCAGATTAAAGATTATCATGGTTTCCACTTGGTGTCTATTATCAAGTTGCTATATAAATCATACATTCAATGGTTCAAAGTGTAGTTAACGCTATTTCTACGCGACGATTTATTTAACATTTAAAGGGGTCAAGTTCAACGTATATAATCCATTTCAAATTGTTGACTATCCTATATCAATTTCAATTTCATATTAAATTTCACTTATATTAAGAACCAAATTCAACATCACATAATAATTTTAGTGTCACAACTATTTGTCGTAAACTAGCAATATTCAAATTTAACTTGCATAGCGATTTACAATTTTTATTTCAACAATTCTAACAATCAACAATTTAACATCCAAATTAATATAAACAACAATTATCACTTGATTATCATAGCATAATAGATTTGAGTCGTGAATGAAATATTCACCTTGCGTGGTTGAAGAAGATGACGGCGAAGCACGAAAATGGATAGACTAGATAGACGGCACAAGCACGAATACGAACTATAAATCAAACAAAAGATTATTCAACAATAGTTTAATACAATGTATATATATCGATTTGTATATATATAAACCATACCAAACAACTAAATGCAAATAAGTAGATGGAGCCTAGGCATGAGATTCCGGATCTGCTACAACTGAAATTCAAACAAGGAAGTTATACGACAATCGATTGACGTATATATATAACACTTGTATATATAAAACGTATCAAAACAAGTCGGGATGAGAGCGAATGAGTCGAAGCGATGTCCTAAGAATCCGGAGCGGTGGCTAAAACAACATGCAAAGTTTATTAATATATATATATATATATATATATATATATATATACTGCTAATCTTAAACTAACGGAAAACCACTGTATGTTTATAAACTATCATGTAAAGCAAAATTTCTAAAACAAAGTCAGAAATGCTGGTACAAAATTATGAAACAAAGTTTATGCAAACAGTTCTGTACCCAAAATTTATAAAACACTGCCGTATAAAACTACATAACTTTACTAAACAACTAAAGTTTATATAATAACAACTCGCATACATAAAGTTTTATACTTTACCTCACAGAATAATAAAACAGAGATATATAGTTTTATATTTCAACTTTGTATGCAACCTGGAGACTAAACTAACAACAGCCAACAGAACTCTGGTATATATTTTCCAACTAAAATATGTAGCTTTGTATATACAATCCAACAGTAAACAAAGATTTATATACACATCCACTTATACTTACTAGCAGATATATATATACTTTATATTGTAACAACTATTACATACTTTGGAATCATGTTAAAAATAGAGAAGCTGATATATATATATAAACATAGATATCCTTTTCATACTTCATAATAGATAACAGCTTGATAGGTGTAAACTGTATACACTTCTTATACTTTAACTTATAAACTGCAGCATGTATGCTTCAAATTAATATATATAATTTTTATATACCGTGAACACTTATCATATAACAACCAAGTCTTAAAACTAAACATATATACACATATATAATATGCAAACCACTCAAGGACAAGGGGAAAAGAAGTTCGGCAGAGGGGAGATTGCATGGGGTGGTCGAGTGGAGCTGGGGGAGCAGGGGGTAGGGACGGAGGCTAGGTGGGTCGTGGCTGCATAGGGTGGCCGAGGGGTCGGTGCAGGGCCGTTAGTGGTAGGGGGGGGGGGGGAAGATGGCCGCTGGTAGGTGGATGGGTGCAGGTGGACGTGTGGTTGCATGGGCGGAAGCCGGTAGCGGTTGCGAGGGGTTTTGCAGTGGTAGACGTGGGAACTGCATGGGGTTGGTGGCCGGAGCTGTGGGTCAGTGGCTAATGGCAGTGGGGCCGAGTGATGGGGGGAAGTGGCTGCAGGGTTTTCTGGTGTGGGGAACGCGGTTGATGGGGAGGGTTTTGAGGCCGAATGTGGGGTGAGGTGGTGATCGAGTGGAACTGGGGAAGCAGGGGTATGGACGTGCGAACTGGTAGGGGTTTGGAAATAAAAAAAAATAAATAAATAAAGAGAAAATGCGCAGAGAAAAGAAAGGGAGGAGAATGATGTGGGTTTCATATTTACAGTAAAAAAATATAGAGGAAGAAGAAAGGGAGGAGGGAGAGAAAGAAATATGCAGAGGAGAGAAGAAAGGTTACGTACCAAGTTTCTTCGAAGTGAAAACTGATGCAGGAGAAATAAATGAGGTGAGCTGGTGTGCAGTGGAGAAAATGAAGGGAGATATGTACACAGGGTTTAAAGTGTGCAGAAGTCAGTGTAATGATGATTTTGCAAAGTGGTGGCTATTTGGGTTCCCAAGGCAGCTGAACGGCTCTAAAATTTTGAATGCTGGGAAGTTTGGTACCGGTTTGTGCTGCGTAACGGACCGGTTTTCGCTCCGTTAAAAATTATAATTCGCAACGCCGAACTCCGATTGACACAAATAAATATACCGTTTTGATCAGCGCGTCGAGACGGACACAACGGTATGAAGATATTGATGATTTGACATTGTTTGAGAAGTGGTTACTCTTATTTAACCATTTGCACGAGCGAACATTTTAACCAGCAATTAAAAGCGAAATTTGATGAAACGAAATGCGCCATCAAGTTCAGAATATTTTTCTTATGCAACATCGAGAAAAATATTTGAGTTCGGACGATAGGAAATTTTCACATAAGATTTAAACTAAAATGTAAATGCAACGAGCGTAATTTACTTCAATATTTTTCAACGAAATTTGGCGCTCGCCTATGTCCATTTAGACGCATTCCAAATATGAAGTTTGAATAGCAACGGAAGTTGTTTAAGAAAATTCGAATTTCTACATTGAATAAGCGATTTTAAAATTTTAATCTGGGTCTGAATTTCAGGGTCGTTACATTCTCCCCCACTCAAAACTTTTCGTCCCCGAAAAGGAACAAAGGAAAGAGTGGAAGAACAATAAAAGAGATACGATGGATATAGAATAGATTATCGAATAAAGTAAAGAATATAGAATGGAATTTACCTTCAACAAACAATTCTGGATTAGAATCTTGGATACTCTCCTCGGTTTCTCAAGTACAATCATGATCATCGGGACTCCATTGGAATTTGACTAGGCTAACAGTCTTCCTTCTAAGCTGCTTCGTATCCCTATCAACAATACGATGTGGTCTCCTCTCTATAGTCAAATCCAGCTCAATATCAACCTCATCTAACTGAGCAAAAGGAATGGTCACGGACATATCATGTACAACCTTCCGGAGATGTGAAACATGAAATACGTTGTGCACGCCCTCAAATTTCTCCGGCAGCGCAACTCTGTAGGCTAGTGTACCAATCCTCTCAGTGATAGTGAATGGTCCAACAAATCTAGGAGCGAGCTTCCCTGTGACGCCCCACCTCTATACCCACGTTAGCAAAGAGTATTGTATAGATAATACCGTCTGCTAACACGGAGAATAAGACTGGATAGGAGCGACCATGTGTAATCTTACCTTAACTATTCACTAAACACGTCGAAAAGTAGAATCACAAACAGTTCGACGTATTCAATAAATATTTAAAGCAAGACTTCAATGGCTATAGGATCTATCAGAATAGAATATAACAACTCAAATGTAATATACATCACAGAACAGTAAATCATCACATACACATATATAGATACATAACAGAGTATACAAAATGATACATATCAAGTGGTATAGCAAACCACAATATACAGACGAGTTCACAAGAATACATATCAGAGTTACAACAAAATAGGACTACACAAAAAGCTATGACAAAAAGAAGCTAGCGGAGTAGTCCATGCGGAAGCAAAAGAGGCTAAGTCCAAAGCACCTAACCTGAAACATCTCGGTCTGACCCGAGTATAAAATACCCGGGTCGGTCTAGCTAAACAAATCAGTTAGATAAACTGAACAACAATAAACCTGCAAGGTTTCAAAGCATAACAAATATCTCTAAAGGAGATAACACAATCATCGAACAAAAGATGAATCATATGATAACAAACAAGCCTCATATCATCGGCAACTCATAGAAACAAAGGATAGGAATATCCCAAAACAAGCCAAAAAGGCAAATAACAAATACCAATATGGTATACAAGTTCACAAGGTGATCACTACATATCGTGTGGTTCAAAAAGACCTATACCGAGGGGCGATACCTAGGGAATATACATCTCAATTGAAACATCATAAAAATTGCTCGAGTGGTAACGAATGACCAACTCCGAAAGCAATACAATAGGGCAACCTAATATCACCCATGTGGTGCATAACCGTCGACATCGGAAGCGATACAATAGCAACCCAATATCACCCATGTGGCGCATAACGGCCAACATCGGAAGCGATACTATAGCAACCCAATATCACCCATGTGGCGCATAACGGCCAACATCGAAAGCGATACTAAAGGCAACAAGCCAGAAGGAGACAGTCCGAAGACACTATCCCAAAGGCGATATGTGTCACAAACTCCCAGAAAGGAATCCGAAAAGTGGTAACGTGAGTCCCATAACCACCCGTTCGCACTAAACGGTTTACTATCCGTTAGTTTATTTCACACTCAAAGCAGTACAAATTTACCTCATATCATCGGTAAACTAAACCCGAAGGTCAAAACAATCAATCGAATAGGTCAGGGACTAATCGGAAAGATAAACGCACAGATTCATGGTCCGTGTTTTGCCCAACCATTTAATCACCCTTCCACTTCGCTCGAAGTGCGAAAGTGTGTGTTTTAAATAGAATTTATAAATTGGAGAAACGAGCTTTTAATTGTGATTCGAGAGATTATTTTATAAAAACCCGTGGATGAAGTCAAGAGTAAGTTATCAAAGCAAAATATGCAATAACAACCACTAAAAAACAACTTCAATCGATAAAATCCGGAAAACAAATCAAAATATACAAAAACAGGCAAAACATGGCAAATAGGAGCAGGTCGGTCGGCCGCCTACAGGGCTCGGTCGACCGGACACTGTTCATAAAAACTCTCGGGAAGCAGGTCGGTCGACCGGCTACAGGGCTCGGTCGGCCGAACCTGATGATTTTGCACTTCCTGCCCTATTTCAATGAAATGCAAATTATTCCAAAACGCAATCGTTCGAGCAATGGACCTAAGAAGCTTTAGCCAATAGATACCCCAGCTCCATTAGCTCTCCGATTCGCAACCAAAAACATATTCAAACATCAAAGTTAGGATCTTTAAAGAATTGAACCCAAACACTAAAAATTTGGATATTCACCAATTCAATCCAAACCAAAAGCAAGAGCATATGAACAAGGTGTTAGGAATTCATACCCAACATCAATGAAATCATAAGAAATAGATGTGAGTTCAAAACTCACCTTTTTACACAAAACAAAGAAGATGAAGAAGCACAAATGCAAGGAATCAACCAACTACACTCCACTTCAACACTACAAGCTTCAATCTAAAATCAAAGCAAGTATTTCCTAAGTTAGGGTTAGGAAATTACTGAAATTGAAGAGGAGAAGAGATGGAGAAGATGAAGATGAAGCTTACCTATTGCTTCTCTTTGATTTTGGAGCAAGAATATGAGCTAGCAAGAAGAACTAGGGTTTGCAATTTCTATTTCCCTTTCCCTTCCACCATTTTCAGTTGGAGCTTGAGTTTAGAAGAGTGGAATGAGAGAATGGAGAGGAGAGGGCTGAGTTAGGGTATTAGTTAAGCTAGTGGGCTGAACCCAAACCCTAAACCCAACTAGAAAAAGTAGCCAATTGCGACTTACTCCAAACATATCGAAGCTTATACTTAAAAAGATTACAAACGACATTTTGAACTCAATGGATGTGGTCTTGGGCTCCAATTCGACCGTTTGCAAAAAGTGACATTTCAGACCCCAAAATCCGAATACGATGCCATATTTAAATCAAACATTTAAATATGTAATCGTTAAATAGGCGGGTTGTTACAGATCTCCCCTCCTTAAAGAAATTGCGTCCTCGCAATACTTAAGGAGAAAATAAATAGCAACGACCAAAAGGTATATCAACAAAAAAGAATATCCGAAGAAGAAGCTCACAATAAAGGGCACGAAAAGATAAGCCCGAACTTGCTTGCTTAGAGAACTCTCTAGATTCCTAAGCTCAAATATTCGGAACACCGACGTAATGCAAACAATACGTCAATGAACCGAAGCCCAACAAAAAGAAGCACAATAAAACGTCCGATGAACTTGGTAAAAAGATCATTCCATTCGGACATCAACAAAGAAACAATCACTTGTTGCTTACAACAAAGTGCATTGGCAACACGATCCCCCTTCCGGGAGTATACAAAGAATATCAAGGTCATAAGATGCAAGGAACTCAAGCCATCATTAAGCTCCTTATGAGAAAATAAACATTCAAAAATTATGATTGGTGAGGAGAACAAAATTCCTTACCCAAAAATAATGATGCCAAATATAAAGAGCGAAAACAATAGCCGTGAGCACTAGATCATGAGTGGCATACCTAGTCTCCATCGGCTTTAATGATTTAGAAGCACAAGTGATAGCACGTTTTCTTTTGCAAGAGAACGACATTCAAACCAACACGACTAGTATTGGTAAAAAGATAAAATCTTGGTTCCCTTCGGGAATCCCAAGATAAGAGTATCGGAAACGAGTCCTTTCAAATAATCTACTTTCTTAAAAGCTAAAACTTTCAAATAAAATTCTTTACCAAAAAGCTAAAGCTTCAAAATTTCAATTACCTTCATGAAATCATATTTCGAGAAAAATTTTCTTATTTTAAATCAATTTATTGTGTCAAATTGTCTCATCAAAGCGTTTAGGAGATTCCTATCGATAACGTTGATCAAGCGCATCGACCAGAATTCTTAAAGCACTCAATGGGCAATACAATCACAAAACCATCTTTTATAAGATAAACCTTTTTCTAAAAACTTTTAAAAATTCAGTTTGTTCGTTTAAGAACAATATCCCATTTATACTTATAAATAACTCTTATGAAAAAGATTTGCAAAAATTTTAAATTGCTAATTTCCATCCAAAACCAATAAAATACTAAAATGGAATCATCGAGATATTCACAGAATACTCGATTCATAAAATGGATGAAATGAGCTAGACAAACTGAATGACACAACAAATCATTCATAAGAATTACAACGAGTGCGGAGAGCGGTAAGTGGAGTGCTAACTTCCGCAACTCGTAGCCAAATGAAAACCAGTGGTAAGGTCGAGCTAAAAACACCTTAACACTACAACAAAAGATTGCTTGGGTGATAATCCTAAGATAAGACCAGAAATACCAGAAAATTCTCAAACTACAAGAATGAGAGAAACAACACTTTCCTCGTCATGAGGGATTAAAGAATAAAATGATACCATCAAATTGGAATCGAAATCACAAAGAAAATAGAGACCTACCAAAATAGATGGAGACCTACCTTATACTCGAGAAGAACCTCCAAAAGCACCAGCTGTATTTAACTTGCCAGCTGGAGAATTATTTGGAGCAATGGGACAAGTGGAACTACGATGACCTTCCTTCTTGCAATAGCGGCAGAAGAGAGGCTTAGGACACTCTCGAATCATATGATCAGGGGAACCACAATTGAAACACTTTCGAATGGAAGGTGTTCCAGCAGACTGAGACGGAGAATCAGATTCAACGGACTTTTTCTTCTTGGAAGGGAAAAATTCCGACTCATCCAATGGAGACTGCTTTTTGTTGGGGTTCTTGCAAACCTCAACATCATCACTACTATCACACTCCCCCTCGATGGCTTCGAGATGAAGTGCAGAATCAACTAACTCCTCAAAGGAAAGCTTAAGCTCAAGCAATAAAGACTTCTTCAGATATTTCCTAAGACCAGATACAAACTTCAGATTCTTCCTATAAGAAGTGCTAATGAATTCAAGACCATACTTAGATAAGGCCTCGAAAGATGCAACATATTCAGAAACGGAAGACTCCCCTTGCTTCAACTCAAGAAAGCGCCGGGACAACAAAGCTTTCTCAGATTCAGGAACGAACTTGAGTTCGAATCGTTCCCGAAACTGAGTCCAAGAAAGAGCAGACTCATCAAATTCAGCTAAAAGAAGCTCGTACCAATCAAGGGCACGCTCTCGCAATAAGCTAGAAGTTACAAGAACTCTATCATGATTAGAAATATCCATTCTAGAGAAGATACGTTCGCACGTGCGAAACCAAGCTTGGGTCTCAAGAACAGACCCGGAGCCTTTAAACGGCTTTCCTCCAAGATGAGTAAAATCACTGCACAAGCGTGCAAAGGTAGACTTGTGAGGTGGAGACACTCGAGCAGGAACTGGAGGCTGAGTGCTCCTAAACAACTCCATAAACTGATCGGCAGACATATAAATACCGTCCGGATGCGAGCCACTGGATTGCCCAGCACCCGAGCGTCGTCCTCTGCCTCTTCCAACCATAAGCTGAAAGTTGAAGAAGATAAAGATTAACTACAAGGTAGATATTTCAATACGGAATACTACGGAATAAGATATATTCCTAAACGTATTCCCCAAATCCTATCTACCCCAAAAACACGGAGGGAATAAAAGCACGATGATTCAAAGATCTGTAACACTTGTTACACTTTGATGTACCATAATATGTGCTTCTGTTCTGTGTTTATCATATTTTGTTCTGAACGCAGCTCTGATACCACGCTGTGACGTCCCACCTCTATACCCACGTTAGCAAAGAGTATTGTATAGATAATACCGTCTGCTAACACGGAGAATAAGGCTGGATAGGAGCGACCATGTGTAATCTTACCTTAACTATTCACTAAACACGTCGAAAAGTAGAATCACAAACAGTTCGACGTATTCAATAAATATTTAAAGCAAGACTTCAATGGCTATAGGATCTATCAGAACAGAATATAACAACTCAAATGTAATATACATCACAGAACAGTAAATCATCACATACACATATATAGATACATAACAGAGTATACAAAATGATACATATCAAGTGGTATAGCAAACCACAATATACAGACGAGTTCACAAGAATACATATCAGAGTTACAACAAAATAGGACTACACAAAAAGCTATGACAAAAAGAAGCTAGCGGAGTAGTCCATGCGGAAGCAAAAGAGGCTAAGTCCAAAGCACCTAACCTGAAACATCTCGGTCTGACCCGAGTATAAAATACCCGGGTCGGTCTAGCTAAACAAATCAGTTAGATAAACTGACTTGTTAAACCTGCAAGGTTTCAAAGCATAACAAATATCTCTAAAGGAGATAACACAATCATCGAACAAAAGATGAATCATATGATAACAAACAAGCCTCATATCATCGGCAACTCATCGAAACAAAGGATAGGAATATCCCAAAACAAGCCAAAAAGGCAAATAACAAATACCAATATGGTACACAAGTTCACAAGGTGATCACTACATATCGTGTGGTTCACAAAGACCTACACCGAGGGGCGATACCTAGGGAATATACATCTCAATTGAAACATCATAAAAATTGCTCGAGTGGTAACGAATGACCAACTCCGAAAGCAATACAATAGGGCAACCTAATATCACCCATGTGGCGCATAACGGCCGACATCGGAAGCGATACAATAACAACCCAATATCACCCATGTGGCGCATAACGGCCAACATCGGAAGCGATACTATAGCAACCCAATATCACCCATATGGCGCATAACGGCCAACATCGAAAGCGATACTAAAGCCAACAAGCCAGAAGGAGACAGTCCGAAGACACTATCCCAAAGGCGATATGTGTCACAAACTCCCAGAAAGGAATCCGAAAAGCGGTAACGTGAGTCCCATAACCACCCGTTCGCACTAAACGGTTTACTATCCATTAGTTTATTTCACACTCAAAGCAGTACAAATTTACCTCATATCATCGGTAAACTAAACCCGAAGGTCAAAACAATCAATCGAATAGGTCGGGGACTAATCGGAAAGATAAACGCACAGATTCATGGTCCGTGTTTTGCCCAACCATTTAATCACCCTTCCACTTCGCTCGAAGTGCGAAAGTATGTGTTTTAAATAGAATTTATAAATTGGAGAAACGAACTTTTATTGCGATTCGAGAGATTATTTTATAAAAACCCGTGGATGAAGTCAAGAGTAAGTTATCAAAGCCAAATATGCAATAACAACCACTAAAAAGCAACTTGAATCGATAAAATCCGAAAAACAAATCAAAATATACAAAAACAGGCAAAACATGGCAAATAGGAGCAGGTCGGTCGGCCGCCTACAGGGCTCGGTCGACCGGACACTGTTCATAAAAACTCTCGGGAAGCAGGTCGGTCGACCGGCTACAGGGCTCGGTCGGCCGAACCTGATGATTTTGCACTTCCTGCCCTATTTCAATGAAATGCAAATTCTTCCAAAACGCGATTGTTCGAGCAATGGACCTAAGGAGCTTTAGCCAATAGATACCTCAGCTCCATTAGCTCTCCGATTCGCAACCAAAAACATATTCAAACATCAAAGTTAGGATCTTTAAAGAATTGAACCCAAACACTAAAAATTTGGATATTCACCGATTCAATCCAAACCAAAAGCAGGAGCATATGAACAAGGTGTTAGGAATTCATATCCAACATCAATGAAATCATAAGAAATAGATGTGAGTTCAAAACTCACCTTTTTACACAAAACAAAGAAGATGAAGAAGCACAAATGCAAGGAATCAACCAACTACACTCCACTTCAACACTACAAGCTTCAATCTAAAATCAAAGCAAGTATTTCCTAAGTTAGGGTTAGGAAATTACTGAAATTGAAGAGGAGAAGAGATGGAGAAGATGAAGATGAAGCTTACCTATTGCTTCTCTTTGATTTTGGAGCAAGAATATGAGCTAGCAAGAAGAACCAGGGTTTGCAATTTCTATTTCCCTTTCCCTTCCACCATTTTCAGTTGGAGCTTGAGTTTAGAAGAGTAGAATGAGAGAATGGAGAGGAGAGGGCTGAGTTAGGGTATTAGTTAAGCTAGTGGGCTGAACCCAAACCCTAAACCCAACTAGAAAAAGTAGCCAATTGCGACTTACTCCAAACATATCGAAGCTTATACTTAAAAAGATTGCAAACGACATTTTGAACTCAATGGAAGTGGTCTTGAGCTCCAATTCGACCGTTTGCAAAAAGTGACATTTCGGACCCCAAAATCCGAATAACGACGCCATATTTAAATCAAACATTTAAATATGTAATCGTTAAATAGGCGGGTTGTTACATTCCCTCTACGACCAAATCGAATAACATTCTTCAAAGGTGATACTTTAAGAAAGACCTCATCTCCAATCTGGAATTTTAACTCTCTTCTACGCCTATCTGCATAGCTCTTCTGTCTATCCTGTGCGGTCTTCATCTTCCTTCTGATCTCATTAACCTTCTTGGATGCTTCCATAATCATATCCGGGCCTAGAACTAATCGGTCACCAGGCTCAATCCAACAAGCTGGCGATTTGCATGGCCGTCCATATAAAGCTTCGAATGATGCCATATCGATACTCGCCTGATTATAAAGATAGTTATATTTCAATTCAAATTTTTACTTATTCAAATTGAAAATTTTGGATTACCTGATAGCTGTTATTATAAGTGAATTCAACCAAATGGAAGATCCACCGAAATCAATAATGCAAGCTCGGAGCAGATCTTCCAAAATCTGATTTACCCTCTCAGTTTGGCCATATGTCTGAGGATGGTAAGCTGTACTCAGATTCAGTTTAGTGCCCAAGGCGTCTTGAAATGCCTTCCAGAATTTACTAGTGAATAAAGGATCTCTATCGCATACAATACTAGATGGAACTCCATGAAGTCTAACAATCTCTCTCATATAAATCTCGGCCAAACTCGAAGCAGTACGAGTGGTCTTAACAGGAATAAAGTGAGAAGATTTTGTCAACCTATCAACAATCACCCATATACTCTCGTCACCTTTTCTGGTCCTCGGTAATCCGTCAACGAAGTCCATAGAAATCTGGTCCCATTTCCAACACGGAATCTCTAGGGGTTGAAGTAATCCTGCCTTGTTTCGGTGATCGGCCTTGACTTGCTGGCAAGTGGTGCATCTACTGACATATATGGAAATATCTCTCTTCATCCCACTCCACCAATATAAACGCTTCATATTTCGATACATCTTGGTGACACCAGGATGAAATGAAAGTGATGACTGATGGTTCTCTCTAAGCACTTCTTGTCCCAATCCATCAACATTAGGAACACAAATACGGTTGTCAATCTTCAGAACTCCATTACTATCTATCTGTGCTCCCACTTTACTGTCAGCATTTCCAACTCTACCAAGAACTAAATCCTTCATGCGATAAAGCAAGGTGTCCTCATATTGCTTAGCTTTGATGCGATCCATAAGAGATGGGGAGATAACAAGCTGAAATAGCATGCCTTCTACAAGATTACAACAAGACAGTGCTTTGCTACGGCTCAAAGCATCAGCTACAACATTTGCTTTTCCAAGAGTATAATTGATGTCGAGATCATATGCAGCTAAGAATTCGAGCCATCGGACCTGCCTTTGGTTCAAATCCTTCTGAGAGAAAATATACCGCAAGGACTTATGATCTGTGAATAATTCAAATTTTGTCCACAAAAGATGGTGCCTCCATGGTTTCAAAGCAAATACAACTGCAAGAAGCTCTAAATCATGTGTTGCATAGTTTACTTTATGGGTCTTCAACTGACGACCAGCATGGGCAACAACCTTGCCATTTTGCATCAAGACAGCGCCTAAACCTTCCCGACAAGCATCGGTATAGACAGTTAATCCTTCACTCCCGTCAATTACCGCAAGAACTGGGGCTGAAGTTAACTTACGTTTCAACTCATTAAAAGCTGATTCGCACTTCTCACTCCAAATAAACTTGACATCCTTTCGAGTTAAAGCAGTAAGTGGGGCAGAAATCCGGCCAAAGCGCTCAATGAATCTGCGATAATAACCGGCTAGGCCCAAGAAGCTACGGATATCAGTAGGAGTTTTAGGAGTCTCCCAATCCTGTAGATAAATTTTCAAATTATAAAGGAATGAGATGGATCGAATAGAAATAATAAATAGGATAGAACTTACATTGATTACGGCGATCTTAGCTGGATCGACCGAAATCCCATTTTCAGAAACAATATGGCCAAGGAATCGTACTTCGTCTCGCCAGAAGTGGCATTTAGAGAACTTGGCTTTAAGCTGATGATTTCGGAGAGTTTCCAGAACATAAGCAAGGTGTGTCTCATGCTCTTTCTCATCTTTGGAAAAGACGAGAATATCATCGATGAAAACAAGAACAAACTTATTAAGAACATCACGGAAGACTCGATTCATTAAGTCGACGAAATAAGCAGGTGCGTTGGTCAAACCGAATGGCATAACTAACCATTCATAGAATCCATTCTCGGTACGGAAAGCTGTCTTATGAATACTATCTTCTGCTACTCTGAGTTGGTGGAAACCAGTGGCTAGATCAAGTTGTGAGAAAACTTTAGTTCCATGGAGCTGATCGAATAAATCATTGATGCGAGGCATCGGATAGCGGTTCTTGAGAGTGCGTTTGTTTAATTCCCGGTAATCAACACACATGCGAAGAGATCCATCTGGTTTGGTGACAAAGACGACTGCGGCGCCCCATTCAGAATAACTTCTCCTGATTTAGAAAATAGATCATCAATTTGGGTTTTAAGTTCAGCTTTTTCTTTAGGAGCCATCCTTCTGTGACGGAGAACTACGGGAGTAGCTCCGGGAATAAGGTCAATGCGGAAATCGATCTCTCGTTTTGGCGGTAGAGAGTCGACCTCTCCAAATACATTGGAAAATTTCTGAACAATAGGAGTAGTACTAAGATCATCCGGGTGAGCATCAAGAAAGAATATGAAGCTTCCGGCATATTTATGAGGTGATTTGCATTCAATGACAAGCGGTAGACCCTTGTCATTGACTAGAGAAACAGAACGAGCTTTGCAGGAAATAACAACATCGAATTTTCTTAACCAATCAGCACCCAACAAAATGTCAAATGCTACGAAGCCAAGCACATAAAAATTCCAAGTGAATCGGTATCTTCCATAGAAAAGCATTACCTCTTTACAAATTCGACCGAGGTTGGCAAGTCCTCCAATAGGGTTGGAGACACATAAGGAAGTAGTAGCAAGAGTAGGTTCTAATTTGAGCTTATTACAAAGATCAATAGATATGAAGCTATGAGATGCACCTGTATCGAATAATACCCTAACAGGTAAATCACGGAATGAAAAAGTACTTCGTAAGGTACCTCGGTCATCCAGAGCAGGTGGTGGAAGTGGTGCAGGAGTGGTGACAGCATATACTCCTGATGGTGTGCCTTTCTTCCTCAATAGGCAGTCCCTCTTGAAGTGACCTGGCTGGAGGCAGACATGGCATAAATCATTCCGCATCTGAGGAGGTGGTGGAATAGCAGCTCCGGTGGATGGACAACTATTAGCATAATGGCCCTTCTTATCGCATTTGAAGCAAGTGATCTTAGCAAGGTCGATTGGGCTTTTCTGGGCATATCCTAATCCTGCAGTCTTTTGCCAAGCTTTCTTTTGTTGATCAAAGTTCATCTTCCTCTTTCCGAGCTGGCTGGAAGAGGGCTGAGTAGGAGGGGCCTTGGCAGTGGGTCCCCTTGGCTTTGCCTCATATCTAAGAGCATAGTCAACAAGCTCTGTGAAGATGCAGTGAGTGTGGCCAGTAAGCAAGTCATTATACTCTGGTCTAGCTCCCATAATGAACTTCTCGTTCTTTAGAAGTGGTGTATCGATCAATCCCGGGCCGAACATGGAGAGTTCGTTGAATTTCCTCTCGTACTCAGAAAAAGTCATACTGCCTTGCTTAAGATCCATAAAAGCTCTATAAAGTTGGGTTTTCCCAGCAGCGGGCATCCATTGTGCCGAGAAAGTATCCCTAATCAAAAGATAGACTAGATAAATAACATTTTAAAGATTGAGAGAAGAATTTAGACTACGAAATCCAAATAAATTTATACCTAAACTGGGCCCAAGTGATGGTGCTCTCCTCGATACGGGAAGTAACCGATTCCCACCAATCTTGCGCGGCATCCTGAAGTTGCCACGCAGCAAGCTGACGTTTCTGAGCATCAGTGATCTCCAATCCAGAAAATATCTTCTCTAAGCCCTTGAGCCATTGCTGGGCTTCGATAATGCCCTCGGACCCAGAAAACTTAGTACCACCTAGCTGTGTATACTCCTTGCTAAGAGTGGTGAATTTGACTGGAGCTGTGATGGCAGGTGCAGCCTGGGCAGGACCATGACCTCTTCCTCCCCTATTGTTTCTTCCGGTGCTCATCCTGAAATATCGAAGGAGATTTAGAACCAAGGATAGAAAATCGTACAGCTTGAAGAAAATCTAATGAACGAATCAAGAAGTTTGAATTTTAAAGGATCGGGATATTGAATTGATTCTCCTTATTCTAGGGTATTGCTACCCTCTCTCTAATGAGTTTATATAACCCCAAACTAAGGTTTTTATGGAAACCAAAGCTTTGATACCAACTGTAACAACCCGTATATTTGGACCATTTAAATTGACAATAATCCTCACATGTCAACTTAAATAATACAAAACACGAATCATTATAGGATTATAAATACATAATGTAAATGAGAATCAATGCAATATCAAAGTCACAGAACAGTCACAGAATAATGCAGCGGAAAATACATCGTCATAATAACAGTTCATGAAGCTACTACATAAAGTACAACAATGTCTAAACAAAAGGTGACTGAAAGGAAATACATAAATGTCCAGCAGACACGGACATCAAAATAGACTGATAAAGATAAATGCTAAGTCTTCAGCATCTTCAACCAACCTTGATCAGCAAATTGGATAGCTTCAGACTGACCCGAGCATATATAAAAGGAAACACTCGAGTCAGTACTCAAAATCTTATACATGATAATCAAGTGCAGGGAATAAAGTTCATAACTCAAAGATGAATAAAACATCTCTAAGGATCCGATAAACTATCTATATATACAAAAGAATACGATATGTAGAAAATGCCTAATCAGTAAAGTATGATATTAAAATAGCGTTAAGGCGTTACCATAATTCCCTTTAATACATTTTATAATGCTATAGTCTATACAGCACCGTAAACCCCACCATAAACTAATGCTTATCAGAGGGTACCCCATAGGTATAACACAAAAAAAACGTAGTGGTCGCGAATAGGATAATCAGTATGACAAGGTACATGCGGCGATACCAACTAGGATACTAGTAGTTGCGTGATCCGGACTGATGTTGAGCATAGTAACTACTATCTCAACACCGCGCAACAACACTCCAAATCAAAGGGTGCACCCAAATCGAATCACAAAAGTAATAGATATGGTATCGAAGAAGCGTGTCCGCTAGAGGTGGCGATCCTCAATGGCCCGGTGCGGCTCCTGTTTTAGTCATGTCAGGGGTCATCCAATATCGTTCTCTTTCTTCAGTCAACGCGTTCACCAAACCATCCACTTCATTCTGGATCAACACTTCGCCCATAATAGTTATTAAAGTGGTTTGCGGTATCAACAGAGAGTATGTCCATTCCCGATCCCGGTCTCTTTAATAACTACGTATTTATTACCCGATGGTCGGTTAAATTAACGCTTAAACAAATCAAAGTCCAAAAGTCAAGGTGCAAATTTGACTTCCAAAATTTGACATTTCACGATTCAATTTATTTTAGATATTTTAAACATATTTTCAAATGTAATTTTTTTAGTTCAAACATTTGAGTTGACAATTTAAAATTGAGTATTCAAGTTCGATTTAATAAGGTCTAAATGTCGCTTATTAAATTTAGTTCATAATCAATGAATTCACTTTAATGCTAAACTTAGTTTAAATTATTAAATCAAATTCTATTCATTTCACTTCATGTTTACATCCACTGTTATCATAAATCCGATAAATCAATTTCATTACTAAATTCCTTTTATCAAACCTCATTTGATTTATTTACCTATTCAATTAAATTCCCAAATCAAAGAAATCCATTTTCATTTACAATGTCCTGATTTGATTAATTTGTGAGTTTAAAATCATTTTAAATTTAAATATCACTAAGTTATATTCATAAAACTTTAGTTAGTTTTGTATTCCTCTTAAGTCAAATTTTCTAAATTTTCAAATAAAATTTATAACATGTTCCAATTCCATCTAATTTAAACCCGAGTTTTAATCTTAACCTAACAAATCTAATAAATTTATTAAATTCTTAACTTACTTGTTTCTAAATCTCATTTCGATTAAATTCATTTATTTATTTCAACTTAAATCCCTTAAGTTCGTTATTAAATTTCCAAACAAATTGTTAAGTTCATTCCTTAAATTTAAAATATATTTCAATTTCGAAAATGGTTTTGTTGACCAATCGGGTTTCTTATTTTTATTTTCTATCGTAGGCCAAGTTGGTTAATTCGGGTATTTATCATTTCAACCCAATGTCATTCAATATAAAACAAAGCATAGCAAAGAGAACTTGCAGTGTGATAACTGGGATGGTGTCAAAGTAAATAAACAAGCAATAGCGACCATACATAACAATTTAACAATTTATTAAATAATCCCGAAATAATCGTATTAACTTACATTTGTTATTTATGAAAATTAATATAATTATTCCTAGAATCCACACTATCGTTCATGCAGATTAAAGATTATCATGGTTTCCACTTGGTGTCTATTATCAAGTTACTATATAAATCATACATTCAATGGTTCAAAGTGTAGTTAACGCTATTTCTACGCGACGATTTATTTAACATTTAAAGGGGTCAAGTTCAACATATATAATCCATTTCAAATTGTTGACTATCCTATATCAATTTCAATTTCATATTAAATTTCACTTATATTAACAACCAAATTCAACATCACATAATAATTTTAGTGTCACAACTATTTGTCGTAAACTACCAATATTCAAATTTAACTTGCATAGAGATTTACAATTTTTATTTCAACAACTCTAACAATCAACAATTTAACATCCAAATTAATATAAACAACAATTATCACTTGATTATCATAGCATAATAGATCTGAGTCGTGAATGAAATATTCACCTTGCGTGGTTGAAGAAGATGACGGCGAAGCACGAAAATGGATAGACTAGATAGACGGCACAAGCACGAATACGAACTATAAATCAAACAAAAGATTATTCAACAATAGTTTAATACAATGTATATATATCGATTTGTATATACAAAAACCATACCAAACAACTAAATGCAAATAAGGTAGATGGAGCCTAGGCCTGAGATTCCGGATCAACTACAACTGAAATTCAAACAAGGAAGTTATTCGACAGTCGATTTACTTATATATATAACACTTGTATATATAAAACGTACCAAAACAAGTCGGGATGAGAGCGAATGAGCTGAAGCAATGTCCTAAGAATCCGGAGCGGTGGCTGAAACAACACGCAAAGTTTATTAAAATATATATATATATATATATATATATATATATATATATACTGCTAATCTTAAACTAACGGAAAACCACTGTATGTTTATAAACTATCATGTAAATCAAAATTTCTAAAACAAAGTCAAAAATGCTGGTACAAAATTATGAAACAAAATTTATGCAAACAGTTTTGTACCCAAAATTTATAAAACAATGCCGTATAAAACTACATAACTTTACTAAACAACTAAAGTTTATATAATAACAACTCACATACATAAAGTTTTATACAAAACAGAGATATATAGTTTTATGTTTCAACTTTATATGCAACCTTGAGACTAAACTAAAAACAGCCAATAGAACTCTGGTATATATTTTCCAACTAAAGTATGTAGCTTTGTATATACAATCCAACAGTAAACAAAGATTTATATACACATCCACTTATACTTACTAACAGATATATATATACTTTATATTGTAACAACTATTACATACTTTGGAATCATGTTAAAAGTAGAGAAGCTGATATATATATAAACATAGATAACCTTTTCATACTTCATAATAGATAACAGCTTGATAGGTGTAAACCGTATACACTTCTTATACTTTAACTTATAAACTACAGCATGCATGCTTCAAATTAATATATATAATTCATATATACCGTGAACACATTATCATATAACAACCAATTCTTAAAACTAAACATATATACACATATATAATATGCAAACCACTCAAGGACAAGGGGAAAAGAAGTTCGGCAGAGGGGAGATTGCACGGGGTGGCCGAGTGGAGCTGGGGGAGCGGGGGTAGGGATGGAGGCCAGGTGGGTCGTGGCTGCATGGGGTGGACGAGGGGTCGGTGCAGGGCCGTTAGTGGTGAGGGGGGAAAAAGACGGTCGCTGGTAGGTGGAGGGGTGCAGGTGGACATGTGGTTGCATGGGCGGAAGCCGGTGGCGTTTGCGGGGGGTTTTGCAGTGGTAAACGTGGGAACTGCATGGGGTTGGCGGCTGGAGCTGTGGGTCAGTGGCTAATGGCAGTGGGTCCGAGTGATAGGGGGAAGTGGCTGCAGGGTTTTCTGGTGTGGGGAACGCGGTTGATGGGGAGGGTTTTGAGGCCGCATGTGGGGTGAGGTGGTGATCGAGTGGAACTGGGGAAGCAGGGGTAGGGACGTGCGAACTGGTAGGGGTTTGGAAATAAAAAAAAAATAAAAATAAAGAGAAAATGCGCAGAGAAGAGAAAGGGAGGAGAGTGATGTGGGTTTCATATTTACAGTAAAAAAATATAGAGGAAGAAGAAAGGGAGGAGGGAGAGAAAGATATATGCAGAGGAGAGAAGAAAGGTTACGTACCAAGTTTCTTCGAAGTGAAAACTGATGCAGAGCAATAAATTAGGTGAGCTGGTGTGCAGTGGAGTAAATGAAGGGAGATATATACATAGGGTTTAAAGTGTGCAGAGGTCAGTGTAATGATGATTTTGCAAAGTGGTGGCTATTTGGGTTCCCAAGGCAGCTGAACGGCTCTAAAATTTTGAATGCTGGGAAGTTTGGTACCGGTTTGTGCTGCGTAACGGACCGGTTTTCGCTTCGTTAAAAATTATAATTCGCAACGCCGAACTCCGATTGACACAAATAAATATACCGTTTTGATCAGCGCGTCGAGACGGACACAACGGTATGAAGACATTGATGGTTTGACACTGTTGAGAAGTGGTTACTCTTATTTAACCATTTGCACGAGGGAACATTTTAACCAGCAATTAAAAGCGAAATTTGACGAAACGAAATGCGCCGTCAAGTTCAGAATTTTTCTTATACAACATCGTGAAAAATATTTGAGTTCGGACGATAGGAAATTTTCACATAAGATTTAAACTAAAATGTAAATACGACGAGCGTAATTTACTTCAATATTTTTCAACGAAATTTGGCGCACGCCTATGTCTATCTAGACGCATTCCAAATATGAAGTTTGAATAGCAACGGAAGTTGTTTAAGAAAAATCGAATTTCTACATTGAATAAGCGATTTTAAAATTTTAAACTAGGTCTGAATTTCAGGGTCGTTACAGTAAGTACCACCCACTCCCTTCCTTCTTCTTTTTTCCCCTGTTGATTTGACTTGACATATGAGATATAGTGATACTAACTTTAGATAGCGTATAAGCACCTTGAGCTTTTGCTTAGAAGCTTCAACATTTAGTGCTTGTTTCACTTGTGATGTGTACCGTTATACTATTCAATTATTCAAAATGATTTTGGTTCAAAGCTAGGCCGTTAGCGTCTGAAATTTTAATGATACCAATCAAAACATTTCTATTTTTTATTTTGTTGAAAATTTCTTAATTTCCAACTTTTTGTTGTTACGTCAATAACCACTTGTACAGTGGTAAAACCTTTAGCAATGCGATCAAAGCATTGGGTTTGATACCATGAGGCACAAGTTGCCAATTTTTGAAAGAAAAAAAAAGATTGCTATTACTTTTGCTGGCGTTTTCTTTGCAACTAAAGTTTGATTTTGTAAACTTTACAAACTACTTCTTGTTTCAAACCACTTTCCTTACTGATGATAACAGCATCAAACTATTTGGATTTGAAATCAAAAAAAGGATAAGAACAGAATTTAGCTATATCAAGTAGAGTTGAATTAACGTTTGCATGGACTATAACTGTAGGGGATGCATGCTAACAGCAACATACATATATTGCTTTGGAGTAGAGCTGAATATAGATAACATCATTGCTGAACACCAGAATCACTTCAACGCGAGCTTGAATATGGCTGGAACAATTGCAATAAGTTTTGGTTTGGCAAATTGCATGAGGCTGTGGAGCACATGCAAGTTGATATTTGAAACCATGATATTTGATACCATCATCAACTAAATACGTGCTTGAAAAGATGAAAAATGTAAGATAATATGATTATTATTGTATTTTACTCTAGGTTTCCTTTGATTTATCCGTAGATCTAGTGTGAATACTTCTTTACATAATAGAATGATGTGATTATGTTAAATACTTTATAAATAGTGTGAATATATGAATTGTTTTAGTTTTTCTTGCAATGTGGATCTTTCTTGTTATTTTCTTATAAATTCTGATGATTTTAATTATTATTTGTACAGTATTACCTTCAATTGTAAAAACCTACTAGTGCATGTATCAATATTTTAATTTTTCTCAATTTTTCATCTTTTTGTTACAATGGGCAAAAAAAGTTGTATAATGCTTTATAACAATGGGAAAAAACATGACAGCCGTCCAAAACAATTGTGAAATGCTTTAACTCCATTGCAACTTCGCATATTACGATAATTATCATTGTCTCAGTGGTTAAGTGATTCGACTTTGGTGCGAGAGGTTACAAGTTCGAAACTTGCGTAGCGTGATTCAAATATTCATTGACATGTTGTATCTATGTACCGTTAAAAAAAACTTCACATGTTACAATGGTTGCATGACCATTGTTATAGGTCTATTGCAACTGGCATTGCCAATTGCGAAATTAGTAATTTTTTAGTGACAAAAACTACTGGCTATTTAAAGCACTCTATTCAACGAGTCATATGCAGATAAACAAGCAAGTTTGTAACAAAAGATATGTTTCATTTGGTTCAAAGAATGTTGAGGCAACATACTCGCTCTGCTAGGCTTATAATGATATTCCTACCATTATCTAGTTGAAAAGAAGAAAGGGAGAAGAAGAACCACGTCAGTGGAACACTTTAGAAGATCCAGCTTCAAATGCAAATATGAGCACCCCCGGCCCTCAAAACGATCAAGAACTTGTCGAAGAAAAGAGAGTGTTCTGCCGTTTGCGAATCCTTCCACATCAAATCTCGCAAAATATCTTGAAAAGCTCTTGGTCGACATTAATTTATGTCGATTGATTTTCATTTAAGTGTTATTTCTATTATTTACAGCTGATCCATTCAATCCTATATGCGCATACGATATGTCCAATCTTCTCTGAGGTATAACTATACGTACGCCTATATACATATATACCACTTGCCTAAAGAAAACCCCGACCACTTAATACTCCTTAAATATGGAGGTCGCAAATCCAATGTCCATTTAATACCTTAACCCCGAAGCGGACCCTTTGTAACGTAATCGCTAGTCAACTGGTTCTAGCTACAAAGACCGATGACCCCTAGATACGGCTTTATAATATTATTATCATATGACTAACGTATCTTGAAGACTCATTTAAGGCTTAACTAGCTCACCTCCAACAAAAAAATAACTAATTAATTAAACTTTGAGGTCCTTTTGTATTCCATATTGATTCTAGACTAGTGCGAAGCGAAATTCATCAGGGCATAATCCGAGTCTTTATTATCGGCTGCTCGAGATCGCTGGTGGTCATAGCCTATATGTCAGCCTTACTTTTAAATATCAATTCAATAACAATACTGATATAGCTCGCTGACCTTCCAAGTCGAAATCCCATTTAGATAAATTATTGTAAGTCAAGAAAAATCCTCATTTCAGTTACTTAATACTTCTTATCAAAAATGAAGCGGACCCCATTTTCCTAAAAAGCACTTAGCCATTTGATACTTCAAATCCAAGACCAACCCTTGGTATATTTCCTAACCCATAAACAACCATGTATCCCTTTTTCATGGGTCCTTCGGTTGTGTAACCCCCCGCTTTAAATTACAGTTACATATGCAAATATTTAATTAAGTTATATACGTTTGGAATTTTAAAATAAAGAAATGTTTGTAAATGGGGCAACTAATTAATATCATTTGGAACACATATATATTTGTGTAACAAATAAATTAGTGAGAGAAATTATATAAAATCAATTAATAGGGAAGATTAATTGACGATGTGTATTTAAAAGGGAAATTAATATTCAATTAATTAGTAGAGGTGATTAATTGACAGAAATTGACAAGAAATGGAACCGTATTGTAGCAGCTAATTGATATGATTAGAAACATATATGTTAGTGTAAGAGAATAAAATGGAGGAAGATTAATTTATGCAAGTAATCAACTGTCAATTAATAAACATGGAGACTTATGGTAACATATATAATTAAGATTGCGATTCAGAATTCAATTGTAGCATATATGCATGCAATAATTATGGAAATAAAATAAATTAATATGCATATATGTTACGAATTAATGTACCGCATATTAATTTGGTAAGAAATCATAGTGCGGGCAGGGTTTAATTGAATAGTAAATTAATTCTAGGTATATATGAAATCTATTAATTGGTTAATTAATAGGGGAATCCTATTTAAAAGAAACGTCACATTTAAAAATATATGTTTCCATTGATTGCGAGAGAGAAGGGGAAAGTGATTAATGAAAAGATTGTTGGAGAATCAATTTGAAATAAAAATGAACGCAGAAGAAAACATATTAATTTAATGTCCATAGACTGAGTGTACGCTTTAGGTTTTAGGGTTTTATATCTAATGGTTAGCACTGCCATTTTTCCATCTCTTCTATAATTTCTTAGTAACAAAATTTTAGATCTAATTCACACGAATTTAGATCCAAATAGAAAGAGAAAAAAATTAACTAGGGAATTAAGAATTGGTTCAAATTAGAAGGCTGTGTCAAAGGTAAAACCCATATCTGAGTTTTATTTGCTATTTCTAATCCAAATCTCTTCATTTCTCTTTCAAATATTATAAACCTATAAACATATCGTTTGTAATTCCAATTAGGAATTACAAGGGAGGTGAATATAGATGTTAGGGATAGATCTGAAATAAAAACAGAGAGATTTGGAAAGCTAGCAATATGAGTGGATTTAATTATATCTTTTACATTTACGATATATTATCGTTAAGTTTCCTTTAATAATTTTATTCAATATTTCAGTAATTAATTCTGTTAATTAGTTATGCTGAACTGTAAGAAATTTACAGTTATTTACATCTAATTTGTAGTTATAATTTAGCCTAAGTGCTAGTTTCTTTTTATCCTCTTTGTACGCAAATAATATAGTTAAGAAGAAAATTCATGATTATGGATTAAATGAAAAAATACTAGATTAGATGTAAAATAAGAAAAGTTGAAATAAAGCTAGATAAATGGAATTATGCAATAAATTACGCTAAAACGGGAATAATAAATTAATCTAATAACTTGATTTGGAAGTAAATAATAGATTAATTGGTTAGTTTAGAAAATATGACACATTTTTGTAATTTAAATTTAAAAGATAACGATAAATGTAACTGCAAAAGTAAAAGAAAGAAAAAAGGAACTAGTGTAAAATAGAGAAACCACTGTATTTTACACTATTCCAAGATAATAAAAGAAATACCTTGCAGTTACCAATTATTGTTTATAGTATTATTTAGTATTGAATTATGGAAGTAGATTTTAGCATAGCTTTCACGACCAACCAAATAAAATAGAATTACTTCCTAGAATAAAAGAAATTAAAGCAGAGTATGAAATGAATCAAATAAATTATTTGATAAGAAATTAAGGACGTGTACAATAAACGAACCTAGGTCTATATTTACCGCACAGACTATAGAAAAGGACAGTTAGTATGATAAGTTAGTTATATAATAAAAGTTAATTTAAAAGAATTCTATATCATAATAAAAGAAGACAGAGTAGAAAAGAAAAGAAACATTTGTAATTATATATTGATTTTAAAAGAAATAAACATAAATTATGATTAAGTAAAAGAATAAAAAGACTTAATTGGGAACTTAGAATAAATAAGCAATGATAGCAAAGATAAATATAAAAAGATTATTTTAGATTTCTATTAAATTAATAAGAAAATAGAACAAAAGATGCTTATTTAATAAACTTAAGACTTAAATTAAGTTAATAAGCAAGAAGTAGAAATACCAATAGCATTTCCTATTAGATCAATGGTGATCTCACAATAGGCAGAAGCGAGACGAGGGCAAGAATATGCTAATTATGGTAAATAAGTAGCCAATAGAACAAGAAAAGTAAACTAAACGCATATTAAAAGATTAGAATTAGGGTCTAATAAAAGAATTGAGATGCGTTTGGAGCAGTCCAAAGGATGAAGCGCCTAACAAAGCAGTTCATCATGGATTTTACAAACGGAGAAGCACATCCAACTTAATATTTTTAGGCTTCAAGAAAGTACGAGACTTCAGCGGGACGTGAGGATACTCTACGATGCCCCTTTGGGTAGGACTAACGAAGCTGCACCTCTTGAGGCATGTCTGTAGGTGTTCCATCAAGAGAGTATGCCTTGACTACATTTGCATTGTAGGCTTAACGAAGCAGACCTTTGTAGGCAGTCAGAAGGGCTTGGTACTCGTAGTGGGGTATTCGTATGTCCAGTACTTATAAGTAAGTTTAAGGATAGTCGCATGCGGATATGAAAGACCAGAATTAAACCAACAGACCAATGATTCTTTCACTATCAAGATATTGGATGGGGGGTACCGCCAATTGGATGTTAGATTGTTTGCAGTAGGGCATTACCACTTAACTCTTTAGAGGTCTTTTGATTTGGTTGAGGGGTGGCTGTTGGGGCTATAGCCACGACGAGAAAAGAGACAGGCCAACTAGAATATCTGTGTTGTAGGTCTAACGAAGCAGTCCTTCATAGGTATAGAAAATCTCCGACTGAATTCTATACAAGGTAGACTTTGTTGGCGGGATTAAGATAGTAGACAGAATGATTACATTTTCCTCAATGTATGCACTGGGTGGTACGTTGTGGATGTCCGAGCACTGGCATAGACTAGTGCGGACGCGATTTACGTTTTCATAGTAAGTATTGGAGAATCTATATTGTAGGCCTTGCGAAGCAGTCCTTTACAGATATAGTTACGGAACACTCTGGAAGAAAGACGATAGAGCCCTTTTAGATGAGGATACGGTAGGTACCATGGGTGGTACCTAGGACCAATATGGTCATTGGGCATATAGCTACATATTTGTATATATTAGTTATTAGGTTTTAATCTACTATGGAGTAGATGGGCACGGTTCACGAACAGAGGCGAGAGTATTGTAACCTAATGAACCTGATATAAGAGTAAATAGAAATAAAAAGATATATGTAGAATTAAATCTAGAAGTATATAATTTATTCATTCACCAGAACTTTTATTCTGACTTCTCCTCATAACATCCTACAGGTTAGGTAGATGGCAAAGACTTCTCAGCTTTATGACACTTGCTTAGAAAGTGTTATTATTTGGGTAAGTGCTTACTTACTATTATATTTTAGTCAATCCCGTTGTAAGATAAATTATTGAGCTCTGATGTATTTGTCTTTGCCTATTTGAAAGATAACACCTAACTCAGGCTACAGTGGGCTTGGGTTTTAGTATTTTTGTGAAATTTTCAAACTATTGGAATTCGGGTTGTTACATTTGGCATTAGAGCCTAGGTTTTGGATTCCTAGGTAGATAGTGAGTGAACATATTTGTATTTTTGAATAAAATATAAATATATTATGTACTAAAATCCAAATAGTTCCTAACCATTGATTTTAACATATGGAAAGTTTTTAGAAGTATATTTATGCATGGTTTGCTAGTTGGGTTTGGGATGACCTAAGTATGTAAAGCCCTTTGTTATTACCGAATTATAACATACAAATAAACCATGTTTTGAGAGAAGATTGGTATCCATATGTTATAGAAAGTGGAGAAGCTCGCTAGGGAGAGTGTTTTCATTTTAAAAGAAATAAGAGGTTTTAGTAAGAAGAAAATCCACTTTATGTCTAGCCCAATAAAATGAAACTTTTGAAATTGAAAAGTTGAAAAATATAATTGTTAATATATTTGAGGAAGTAAATATTGGGTTTTTGAAAAAAAAAGTGGTATGAAATTTAAATTGGTTTTATATGATGTAAATTTTGTTAAAAGTAAAATTATTTTTGAAGAATTATAGAGCATGTATAGCTCGCTAGTTTCTTGTAGGTGAACAAAGATTTTAAATATAAAAGCCTAGAGTGTGCTAAGTATCAAAAACATAGGTTACAAAAAGGATTATTGTTCTAACTTTTAAATCAACTAAAAATGAGACCTTTGCTTCGTTTAAAATTACAGATAATCATCTATTTTCTTTTATTGAAATAGACAACGCAAACTACGGGGAATAACATTTGTACTTTACACATCCCTTTCATTTTTGGTATATTCCTTATTATTTCGAATGGTGCACTTTTTATATATTTGTGGAATCGGATAATTTACGAAAATACAGAGAAAGAGATACAACTAAATTGTACCCTGCTCCCAATAAATTAAAGCATCTGAATTCACATCCCAAGTCAAATTTGGGCAAACTAAACTAATACCAACATTTTACAACACAACTGTAAATTTGAAATAAACTTTACAACTTTATCAACATTCAACTTTAACAAATTTAGGGACTAGTTTCTAAGTTTTCAGATTATGCTGTAGATATCATTCATATTCCAATTACATATCTTATAGAATATGTAGGTGATATTCTTATACGTTCGCTTCAGGCCTACAACTCATCAGATGTTATATAGGCATAGTAATTAAATAAAATTCAACGGTATAAATTTCAATGTTATAAATAAATCATATAATTTCTCACTCACCTTTCAAGCTTTCTAAATCTCCAAGTCTGAATTCATCCCTTTAACTTGACTTCTTTTCCTTTCCTTTAAAAAGAATATGATATAAATTTAAACATACCACTATAATTACAGATCTGAGAAGATATTTGAGATTAAGAGGAATGTATATTTTAATTATGAAATTTACCTTTTTCTGCAGTATCGATTCGCTTCTCCTCTTCAATTTTCTGCCTTTCTCCCATTATATATACATATAATATAATATTTTATAATTTTAATAGAAATAGCAGACAAAGAAAATGGTAGTGCTTTGCTGTTTTGATCAAAAATTATAAGAAGAGAAGTGAGGGGTTAAACATGTATTTATAGTCGCTCGAATCAATTGTATCCGTTAGATTTTTAAAATAAAAAAATCCGAGCCGTTCATCCAAGGTTTAACTCTAGCCGCTACCTTCATCACCTGTCGACCGCTCCCTATAAGCAGTTGATTACTAGCAATCGACTGCCCAAGTAAGGGGTCGATTGGTGGGGTCCACGCTATTAATATTTTTGATTTCCTTTTTCTCATTTTAAATTATTTCCGCTTTGAATATTTCAAACACTAATAGTTTCTTCATTTGAGCTCCGATTGCAAAACTCCAAATATGAAAGTTGCTCAGAAAACCCCCACGAACATAATAGTGCTAGTTTCGTGGTCAAATTCTGAAATTTTCTCAAATTCCTTTTTTGCGTCTTATTGATTGTATATTATTTACCATTAGTTTTGCGGGGTGTTACAAAGACAGCTACTACTCTTTCCAGCAAGGCACCAAAGCGTCCAAGCCGACCTAGGTTTAGAGCTGCAAGGCCAAGATGAATAAGAAATCCTTCATCCCCAACTGGCCTATTAGCGTAACAACGATGGTCAATCACCATTGGAGCCATGGCCAGCAGGCACAAGCCCAAGCCAAGCCAAGATCTGCCTCGAGAAGGAGGTTCCATATGATTGTTTGAAATACTATCAACAAGTGGCAGTTCGGCACCGAGAAAGCTTTCTCATTTCTTAAGATGCCAAACAAGTTTGATGAAAGGAGATACACAAAAAGAAGTTTGGAAAGGAAATATATAATGAAGCTAATTGCTTATTATCAATGAAGAAGCGCAAAAGATTCATAGGCTATGAATAATTTCCGTTTGGAAAGATTTTGCGAGTACGAGAAAGATGAGAAGGGGTATTTATATACCCATGCCTTAAATCGTGTGCATTGTTTTGAAAGGAAAAAAGAATCACAACCATTAAGAAGAGATTGAGATAATGCCAACTTATGCATATAGGAGATGCAACACAGCTCTGCAACATTTGGAAAAACGAACCGTCACAACCAATAGCACGAAGCCACATGGAAAGCACATTAAATGCTTTGTAGGGCCGTCAATTGGTAGGATTTTCATCATTTGACAAGGCTATACCCGGTCGCGGATATGGACTTGGGAGACAAATGTTGCTCAATTTTTTCGCAAGTAATTAGTAGGTCAGTTTAAAGTAGTCTAACCTAGTCAAAACCTGCTCAACTACTTTACAACTAGCCAACATAAGCCAACCCAAGTCCATGATGGTCTCAAACTATCCCTTATATCACCAAGGCACCATGATGAGGCATGATCGCCTCGTCTTTAAGCGCCTATCACATGTAAGAATGGTTGGGCCTGACCCATCATCATGACTATCGACTTTCCTATGTCAGTATACTTCCAACACAATTCCAGGTCAGCATGTTAGCCCGACATCACTCTAATTGATGGCCAGCACCTTTGTAAAGACCCGAAATTTTGAAGGCTTTATATTTAAATATCGGAATAATTTAAGTAATTGAATCTTGGATTTAATGTAATAAAATTGACTTAATAAACTTATTTAAATTCTTTTAAAATAATATGTGAAATTATCATTTCGCTGGACAGTCTTGGATTTTGATGAAATCAGTGTTGTTTAATCCGGAAGTATGATTTGTTATAGGCCGATGAGTTTCGTGACGATCGAATGTGATGTATGGTTGTGTGAGCTCGATTAATTAAGAGGATTAAAATATAATATATATTTTCCTACATAAGAACCTCAACGCTTAAATCCTCTTCATTTTTTCTTCTCAAATCAGCTGCCGCCATTTTCTCCATTCGATTAATTAAATCCAAAGCCAAAGGCCATAAAATTCAACGATTTCGGATTTGTTGAAATCATGTGAGTGTGTGCTTCAAATCTATGTAAGGTTTGTAGGGTGTGGTGACTGTTAGTGATGTTCGAGTTTTAAAGGCCAAACTAAGGTTGAGGCAGGGAGGTGATGAAGGAGGATTTAGGTGAATTGGAGGACTTGGTTGGTTTCTCTTAGCGGCAAGCTTTTTCCAGCATCAGCCAAATCGAGTCTGATCATGCCTAGCAGATCACGACTTTTCATTTGTCTCATACTGGGGTTGGGGCCATGATTTAACAGGGGATATCATAGAGGAAATAGATGGCACGGTTGAGCTCGTGGTGTTGTAAGGAGCATTTTGGCAAAGGTCAGTGGTGCTTTGGTGTGGCAAGGCAAATCATGACCTGGGGATGGTCGAATTAGGGCAACGATCAAAATTTTGAAGATTGATCTAGCTTCAGGTAGTTGCATAAGGGAAATTGTATTTGAGCAGAGCGATGTGATGGAACTGTCCCTTCATCGAACGTTGGACCGGATAGGGAGATTGGGGAAAGGAGCGTACACGACTTAGGTGTTTATCAGCTTACATGTATATGAAGTGTATTAAGAAGGGTGAAGATGGATTTGGTGGGCAAGTGAAGGCATTAGTGATTAAAGTAAAATAATTAATTAAGTTTTAATCTCAATTTCTTATGAAATGGATAACTTATGCATAGAAAGTCCAATCCAGACGTCATTTTAGCCGTTGCACTCGTAGTTAGATTCTCAACGCCTTAGATTGGTTTAGGCTTGGGTGAGTGTAACGATCCGTTATTTCACAACTTCGAAAGTGAGATATTTTATTGATTTTAAATTTAAAAAGGTTTAGAACTCAAGTAAATATGTTGTAAATAATGAATAAGGATGGAAAAATTATTTATCTTATACTTAATAATGGAAAAATAAAGATTTTGATTTTCATCACAAAATGGCCAAAAGTTAAGTTTTGTTAAAAATGAATAAATGCTTAAATAAATAGTTTTAAATATTTATTTGAAAGGTAAAATTATATCAAAATCACTTAATAATGATAATATAAATATGATAAAGGTTTGGAAAATACACCTATGATCGTTTTACAAAAATAATTTAACTTTGTTACATTTGTCAAGTGCAACGTCGTATTTCAATAAATTGATATTAGCACTAATGATATCGGGTTTTAACCAAAGTAGACTTGTTTTTATTTATTAAATGTAATAGGAAGTTCATTTTCTAAGTTTGTTTACATAAATGAATGGTTAAGCGGAAACGTTAAATTTTGACTGTAAAATATGTCAATAAAAACATTGTTTTTGACTAAAATAAGTTGTCGCTACATTGTTGCAACATGATATGTTGCCTAATACACATATATACATATGTACACATTTACAATGTATGAATACTTATACATTTACCATATAAAACAAGAATTCATTTTGATTTAAATTAAGTTTAATAAAAACATGATTCGACAATTTTAAATTTAAATAAAACTTTACAAACATCGTCATATCATTTATATCATATCTCCTTAATGGATGTTATGTGTTTACATGGAAACCATGCAAATTTATATCTTTAAATATTAGTAAGTAATAAAATAGTGACATCTCTTATTACTAAACATATACACTTCTTATAACATCATTCCTAGCATTAAATGCACATCCTAATATGTTAACAAGTGTTATGTAAATCAAATCAAGAAAAAAGTCTTCTTTTTAAAATACAAAATTTAAGAGAAAAAAGTAATCATTCTATAAATACACATCATATTAATGTGCTATCATATTCTTCCGTAAATACATGTACTTAAGGGTTTAATCAAGGATTTAAAAATGGAAATAAAATACAGAAGTAGAGAAGGCTAAAATGGTCATTAGCCAAGGAAGCTTCATGTATAAATAGAGGTCATAACCTTCACTTCCTCGCAACAATTCACTTCCCATTTCTACCCTTTTTTCACTTCCTTAAAGCTCTTCTCCTTTATTATCTTCCTCCACCTCCAACAACCCTCCATCCAAACCCACACCCGAACCCTACCATTACACACACCCTCCCTACACGGTCAAGTACCCTTCCACCAACCCATACCCACCCCCTAGCCTCACACCCGAGCCGTACCCTCCTCCCTAGGCCACACACCTCCCTAGCATAGCATACACCCCCTCTCAAAGCTCACACACAAAAAAAGAAGGAAAATAAACAAAGGATATAGTTCGCGACATTTGAAGAGGATCACGCTAGTTCATAGAAAAGTTTGATGTTGTGGAAATGAAGGCGAGAGCCGCTTTTTAAATCATGTTTTGTTATGTTATAATAATCATGATTATCCCGTTTATATGTTATGTTAATTGCCACCATTGATAATATGGACATTTGGCTGAAATGAATGTTTGAACGCGTTGGTTGGATAGTTGAGTTGCGATAATATACTTAATAAATGTTAATCACTATGCTATGGAAATGGATGTTATGTTATTGACGAACATTGAAAGTGATTATGCTCATTTGTGATTAAGTAACCCCCTTTGTTATAAGTGATGTAACAGCCCTGTATTTTGTAATTATTTTATTGTATATTTTAATTATTTTTAATGTAAGATTTTGATTTAAAAACTTATTTTACTTATTTGAAATGATTAAATTTATTATTTAAATATAATCTTGATTTTTATATGAGTTATAATTCCAAACTTGTGTAAGTTGAATATTTGCCTGAAATGCTGATTTTGGTCAAAATAGTCAAACTGTGACTTTCAACTTAAAATTTTAAAAGTTTAAAATTTAATTTTTTTATTATGAAAGTACATAAAATTCTAAGAACATCACTTTTCGTTTCGTTGAATTTGGATGTAAATTGTGAAAGTTATACCCTTTACAATATTGTGCGTATATAGGGTTATTTAACAATGACTATTTTAAATTGTATAAATTACTTCTTCTTTGTTATATTTTATTTTAATATGTGATAATATGTTATATTATGTATATTTTGACTTTTAAGTATTTTTAAAATGATAATATAATTTTTCTAAAGTTTATTTGAATTTATTTCAATTTATAAAGCCTAGTTCGTATTTACTGCATTTTTCTTTATTTAACTTTCTATTTAATAAAAATTAAATTATTATTTTACCTTGAAAATGTTTTAAAACCATTTTTAATTCAAATTTTGTGTTTTAATATTTTTTTATGAAGTAATAATTTTTCCAAAGTCATGGAGATCTTCTTGTAATTTTTATGTCAGGGTTGCTATTTTTAAGCAATTTCTTATTTCCTTTTTCTATTTTACTTAAAATAAATTATTTATTTTATTTTATTCTTACTTAATTTCGGTTTTAAATAACATTTCTGAGTTTATTTTGTTTTTATAAAATTAAAAAGAAAAGGAAATGCAAAAGGTTTAGAAAGTTAAGAGATCTTAAAAGCCTGAAACGTAAAGACGTTTTATCCGTTTCTTTTTGCAATTAATACATCAATTTATCTTAGCCATTCCTTTCCTCATCCTTTGCATCCGACTCCCTCATATTATTCATGAATTTTCAAGCTCCAAAACCCTAAAAATCATGGCCTCCATCTTGAGAAAAAAATCTGGTAATGGCTACATCTTTTTCTACCTTTTTCTTCTCATTTTCTATGTATTTTGCCTAGTTTTGTATGCTTTCTGGATTGGCCTCTACCACCCACCATCACCACAATACTCTCCACCATCCCCTACCGCTCTTCCTTGGCATCATCTCCAGCCATCATTTCAGATCCATCCATGGCCACACCTCCCTTGGTGACAAAACTCCACAAAATTGCAAATAATGTCCAAAACAACGCACTAGCCACCACTATTACTTCACCACCTTCATACTTCACCATGGCCACCACCTCTAGCCATGACCACCACCTTGCTACCACCACTACACTTCATTTTAGCCTCTGTCCAGATCTGAAATTGACATGGCCAAGACTCCATGAACCAAAACTCCACAAAAACAATGCATAAAGCCTTGAAACATTCATGATAGCCACCCTATCACTTCATATCTTCATCCACCACCTTGGCCACCACCATAGGCCGCCACCACCACCTTTTCCAGACCTCCCCACACCCCTCCATCTACTATCCAAACCTATACAAGTATGGCCAAGCCCCACTTGACCCAAGGCCGAGCCTTGTTGTGCTCAAAAACTTCATATATGTTGCCTTGACCAATTGTATGCTTCATGTTATAACCCTACCACTCCATACTCCTTCTAGCCGTGAGTTATGGTGCCAAACCCGAGCTATATCATCATCATGGCTGAACTCAAGAACCTCCTAGGCCAAGCATTTGAATGGTTAAAGCAAGGTCAAGTAATCTATTCCTTTGTTGCTTCGTATTTTCATTGTTTCAACATTGTTTTGCGTTGAATATTTATGTGTATATTGTCATGTTTTGGTTATTGTTTACAAGACAAATAACATGGCTCTCCATTCATTCAAATCAAAAGTCATGCTATATCGTGCTTGTCGTGCTTTTGGAATCGCACTTATATTTGTTGTTTTGGTCTTCAGCTTGAAAAAGTGAGTCTTTCTCACTCTGACATTTATACTTATGAGAAGTGAATTGATGACTAGTATTTAGTAATAAAAAAATGTTTATGCAAGTTAATGATGATCATGTGATATGCTATGCCATGTTATTACCATATTATTACCATGTTAAAACTGTTAATTTTCACCTGACATCTTATATATGGCTGTATATTGTGATATTGACCTTGTTTATATTATTCCTGTATATGATCACACTGCAAGTTCCCTGTTAGAAAAAAAATGTTATGGGCTGAAATGATAGGCCTGAATGGTTTTAAATTTTTCATTTTGACTTGGGATTGCGGGTTTGAAATGATAAAACCCGGATTTTCTTTGTAAATTATGGGTTGAAATGATATATTACCCATATCACTTTACCTAGCGTAGAAAATTATATACAGGCCCGTAGTTAAAATATGTTTTTCTAAAATTTTAAATATTTTAGAAATTTAATTATTATAATATTTTGATTTTAAATTTAATAAAAAAAAGGATTTTTGTAAATTATTATTGATTTTCTGAATAATCTAAGTGAAATGAATTAATGAAAAAGTTAGAAATTTTGAACGTAAGTATTAAGTTGAAATTTAATGTAATGGATTTTAAAAATTCAACATTGCATTTTAATAAGTGAATTATTATTAAATCTTGATTTTTGAGTGGAAATTTAACTTTATAAAATCATGAACTTGAGGAAAATTAAATGATGTTTATAAATGTGAAAATGTATGATTTTATAAGTTAAAAATGTTTTAATAAAAATATAACTGGTTGAGAAATTTTATTGAATATTTGAAGTTAATTGACTGCATTTTTGAAATGATATTAATTACAATGTAAATGATATTACAGCAATTGTAAATACTGTAGTTGATGATAATGAACTAAAAAAAAGCTATTGAAAAAAAAACTATTATTGAAATTGTTGTAAGTACTATGATTTTTAAATTTAACTAAGCTTATTTGAAATTTAAGAAAACTCTATTACAACATTTTTAAACGTTGTCTTTTGTTAAATTGAACTGTTTTGAATGAACTTTCCATAGAGTTTTTTAAATGATGCGAAAAGTGAAATTTCACTGTTTTGATAAACTTAAGTGAATAAATGAACTTTGAAAGTTGAAATTTTTGAAAATTTAATAATTTAATTATTAAGCATAATAACTTCATTGAAATGAAAATTTTTTTTTGGAATATAAACTGTTTTAAAATATGAATTGAAATGGTATTTTAGATTGAATAAAATGAATAATGATTTGAAATGAATGAAGTTTTGAAAAGATACGATATTTTGATATATTAAAATGATTTGAAAATGAAGTTTTGAAAGGATATGATATTTTGATATATTAAAATGATTTGAAACGAAGTTTTGAAAGAGATGACATTTTTGATATTAAATGATTTGAAAAACGGAGTTTGAAAGATAGGACATTTTGATATTAACATGATTTAAAAAGAAGTTCTGAAAGATATAATATTTTGGAACTGAAAGGTAGTGTTGAAAGGGTATGAAAATTTAATATATAGAAATGCTTAGAAATGACTTGATATTTATTTTGATAAATATTTGAATTGAAAGATATTTTACGATGATATATTGAAATGGTTTTGGAAATGATTTAATCTTTATTTTGACAAAGATTTGGATTGAAAAGGATATTTTATTTTGAAGTACAAAATATTGTTTTAAAGTTATAACTACGGGTTATAATAACGATTGGTTGTTAAAGAGACCGGGATCGGATATTGTCTTATAACCGGCCAATACCGAAAACCACTTTAACAACTGTGTACGCGGTGGAGATTCCAGAATGAAGTAGGATGGTGGCGACGTTCTCGAGGTATATTACGTGGACCCAACTCCCGTGAGTTGGCATATATGACTAAAACAGGAGCTATACAGGGCTACACAAAGGGTCGCACCCTTTCATCGAGCATGCTCCATCGAAAACCATTCTATTACTGTTGTGATTCGATTTGGTGGCGCCACTTTGATTCGGGGGTATTGTTCGAGGTGGGCGGAAGCTGCTGGCTTGCCGTCACCACCGGTCCGGGAGTGCAAATGGTGTATCCACCCTGGCATTGCCTTGCGTGCCATGTCATATCCTTATATCGAGCCCACTACGATTTTGGTTTTAAAGATCCGACCGCGTTAAGGTTCACCATCCCCTTAACGCTATTTTCTATATGATTATACTTTACTGATTAGACACTACCGTATATAGCGTATATTACTACATAGTAAATAGTTTAACGGATCCTTAGAGGATGGGCGGTCCCAAGCATCCTTTAAGTTACTAATGCATTTTGTTACTGTTCACTTGAGTTGATTTACAGCTTATAAGTATTTATGTCCTGACTCGAGGGTTTTGTGTTTTGCTTTACGCTCGGGTCAGATTGATTGAGTTAGCATTCAAGGTTCACCTTCGGCGTTGGAGCTTTCCTTGAAGATCCAGCCATCTATTTTGTTTCAGTATCCAGTGGTTCAATGTTGTATCTGATTTGTACCTGATGTATCCTGTTACTCTTCTGTTGTATCTTATTTAACTCTAATGTATCTTATATTTTATATAGTAGCTTCATGAACTACTATCTCTTTTTCTTCCGCTGCATTTTATATACTCTGTGTCTGTGATCTATGATTTTTGTTTACTATATATTCAGAGATTTGCCAAATTTTTATTTACAACGCGGTATTTTGAGCACCAATTCCGGCATGAGTGTCTACCTATACACTTATAATGGATGCGAATGGTTGAAAATACATGGTTGTTACAAGTGACCAGTTTTATAAATATGGTATACATTGGAATTATTAAGCCATATTTGAATAGTGAAAATGAAATCAAAAATTGAAATTGAAATTGGTTTTGAATTCAAATTGGTTTCGAAATTGGTTTTGAAATTGAAATCGAAATTAAAGTCGAAATCGAAATTAGATTTGAAACTGGGTTTGAAATTGATTCTAATTTAAGATTAGAATTGATTTTAATTTAAGATTTATAAGCAGCCGCATAATATATTCACCAAAATAAATAATATTCATACGACCATGGTTGAATGACAGAAATTCGTCTAGAATGAGTTTTGGCCAATTTACTTCAACTTCTCCCTAAATAGCATATAATGCTTTGTAGTTGTTTGGATAGACAAGCTTATACGAGCCAGTACGAGTTAGAATTGTGTGCATTAAAGCTCTATGCATTATTCTGGCAGTAGGTCGTAATGCAACAGACTTAAGCTCAGTCATGTCATCTTCTAGGAATCGATGACTTACTTCATCTCTCTCGCCTACGACAACATTTAATTCTTGTAACTCAACACCTCTTGTCGGAGTATGAAGAATATGACTGATTCTATCTAAAGAGAGAAACACTTGTTTCCCACATACCAAACTCCAAACGCAATTGTCACGATTGCGTGGGTTTTGATGGCCTAAATTCAAGTTCGCACAGAAAAGTTTAACCAATTATGATTTATCTTGATATTGTTTTGATTATGATCTAGAAGTGATTCTAGATGGCTTCTTCTTGCTAATTCTTGAATCCTATATGACGTAAAATGTAACGACCCGTAGATTTCGACCATTTAATTTGTTTGTATAATAGGATTTTGTAATTTAAATTTAGTAGAAATAATAGAAGGTGATAAATTTTATATGGGAATGAACACTAATTTAAAATACAACAATGGTAACTTAAGTCTATTTATAGCAATTTGTATAAATTTCAATAAATTTAGTAGTGGAAAGATTTTTCCTGTATATACTTTGAATATGAGAGAATAAAGGAAGGTATTAAATTGATTTAACAAAACAAAACATTTTAATGGTAATTGAAATAAATTAGGGAATTTTGTAACGCAAGTAATAATCTCTACACTTGAATGAACATTTCAATTTGATAAATTATTTAAAGGATATGACTTAGTAAATAAGCTGACTGGGTCCAATTGGTATATGATGAAATTTAGTGTTGAAGTATTATATAGATAAGGATTAGATGGAATGGATTTATTTTTGAAATAAAGGATAGCAACCATATAAAATGTTAAGTAAGTAATATTGTCATTTATAATAAATGGTACTTTAAGGATAATAAGTGTAGTAACGTAAGGTGTAAATGTAAATTACAATGGAAACGTAACTTTAATTCTAGGAAGAAATTGCAGGTAGATTTATGAAATGGAGTTTATGCAATAAATGACTGTTATGATAAGAATGGAATTCCAATTTGTAGGAATGGAATAAATACACTTAGAAAAAGTTAGTATAGAAAAAAAAACGAAATGGAAATATTGAATTAATAAATTCGTATATATATAGTATATGGTGATTTTGTATTGTAAGTAAGAAACTTATTAAAGGTGGTCAAGGATTGTGACTACAAGTTGCTATTAGTGATACATATATATTTAATTCATTAAATTTATGTGGAAAGCATTGCAATAAATATAAATAAAATGTTACGTTAAATAAATTAGGATAATAAATGGAGAATAACGTGAGTGTTCTTCATAAGTATGATGATTTGTGAATAAAGAATGGAAATTTAGTTGTATCAATACATTAGAATTTAATTTATAATAATAAGGTTAATTGAAATTAGATAAGTTAAATATTTAAATGGGAATCAAGCTTTATTTATTCATCTGGATTTTTAAAATACGATAATTTGAATCTATTGAAATTAATGGGAATTGGATATAACATTTTACGTTAATTGGAAAATAAAGATGGAAATAGGAAGGTTTTTAACTAAGGGAAGGATATGAAATAATTGCATTAATTTGTAATTTGAAATAAAACGTTGATGAGAACAAGTATTTAAGATTTGCCATCTATTTAGTATATTAAGTTATAACGGATAATCCATTGCAATAATTAAAATTTTATTTATTACATTAACAATAATGGAAGTAATATTTGAAATTTAATATTTAGATATTATGCAAATATAAATTTAGATGAAATTGGAGAGATGTACGTAATGAAGTATGAATCCAATGATAAATTTATCTATTTTACAAGAATATATGGAAGGTAAAATAATTAAATTATTTAGAAATTTAATCTATAATTGGTGAATTTAATGAATTTCGAGAATGTATAGATTTTATTTAGACAGTTAAATTTTGTTCAAGTTAGTTAAGATGATTGAAAGATTTATGATGATAAGAATCGTCAATTATCAAATTGAAATGGGAAATTTGATTTAATTGACTAATTTTTAATTTATTTAATTATTATAAAAATCACCATTTTGGCCACGGACTCGGATTTCGACGAAACCAGTTTCATCGGATCCGTATCGGTGAATTATTGTAGGGTTTCAAGTTTCGTAACGATCGGACCTGTCGTTTGATCGTATGGACGCGAAACGCCTTGAAATCGATTTAATTAAAAATCAATTTGAAATCAATTTGGAAATTTTGTTTTTGGCATAACTTCTTCATACGATCGAATTTGGACGCGAAACTTTTTCCATCGCGTTCAGAATATTTTAAAATACCTATTTGGATATATGGGTTTAATAAATTTCATTCCGGGGTCAGAACGGGCTTTTTGGGCCAACTACCGTTTAGCACGTTCCTAAATTCGTACCCACCTAGCCTACTACATTTTGTCTATAAATAGACAATTATAAACCCTAGCCCCATCCTATTATTATTTGTCTGTACGTTCATTTTCTTCATCTCTTTCTTTTCCTTAATGGTTGCAAAACCTAGATCTATTTCAATTCAAAATTTCAAATGAAAATTCAAACTCTGCGGAATAATTCCATAAAAATTTATGTCATAGTTCTCAGTGTTCGTAATCTGCTGTTATGATTTGTTTTCCGATTGGAGCTACCGTTCGTCCAGAAAAAATTCAAATCATTTTCAGCCGTTCACGAGATGCCGATGGAGTGGACGGTGGATCTGCGATCTTAGATCGATCGGAGGTGATCAATGGGTAGAGGGGATCGAGCAGGTCACATCGGTAGGGTTCATTCGCTCAGGAGGGGGTTGGTTGCGCCGTGATTGGCTGTGGAAGTCAGTGGCAACGGCAACGGCCGTGAACACCAGGGGATCGCGCACGCTGGCAGTAGGGGCGCCACAGGGAGGAGAGTCCAACGGCGCGACCCGATCTGGGTGCAGTCGCATGTGGAAGCATCATAAATTGATGGAATTGCGGCGGCTGAAGTAGGGTTTTTTTTTTTTTTTTTTTTTTGCGTTCGAACGAGGAAGGCAGGGAGAGATGGATCCTGTAGCACGTGTTCTGCTGACGTGGTTTGTTTGGTTAGTTTAATTTTAGTTTTAATTTTAATTTTAATTTTAATTTTGTTTCAAATGATTCGAATCGCTATAACTTTTACATACGAATTCGGATTCACGCGAAATTTCTTTTGTTAGGATCGTAATTAAAATCCGGTCCTGTAGATGCTGGTTTGGACAGATTTGGAGACCGTCAAATTTTTAGGTTTAAATTGGATTTGAATTCAATTTAAATCCAAAAGGTGACTGTTTTAACCCACTCACAACTTCTAAAAAGTTTTTATGTTTGTTAAATTTATTTTAGTTATGAGTAGAAATTTATTTATGACTGTTGGCATGTTTTATTCAGCATATCTGTTAAATCGCATTTATTAAATTAACTGTTAATTTCTTTTATGTATTGCATATAAATTGGCAGTTAGAATTTATTTATGTGCATATAAACTGCTAGTTAAACAGTTATAAATTTAATTGAATATGAAATGTTAATTAATAACTGCCAATTATTTCCTGTTATATTGTATATGCCATACATTGATGTTTGTTTAAACTGATGATGTTTGAGATAATTTGGTTGATGATTGATGATGGATGAATGGATGTTTTGTTTCATATCATTAAACTGCAAGTTATCATGTATTTTTCATTTCATTCGGGATTGTGGTTTGAAATGATATACAACCGCAAAATTTTATATCTTTTAAATTGCGGATTGAAATGATAAATATCCGTATCACTTGACCATAGGATAGAAAATATTATACAGGCACCGTGGTGTATATATAAAATATTTTAAAGTGATTTCTATGGTTTCGATGATACGGTTTATAATAAGTTAATTTTGATATTTTCTTCTGTATATATATATACATATGAAGTTAGAAATTTTAAATTTAAGCTGTGTATAAATCTCTTAAATAAAAATGGAAAAATTGAGGAAATGAAATTTGATAATTCACATTATATGTTTAAGTTTGAAATTTTTTAAGGTATGATATTTATAACTGGATTTTTCCAATATAAATTTAAAATGAATATTCTAGTATAATTTAATTTAAGAAAATATTTAATTGCTAGAAATTTGGAGTTTTATTTATGGATTTTTATGTAAATATTCAAGACTAAATAATAGAACATTTAATTTGGTTGAAGGAATAAATTCCAACTTTAGTTTTGAAATATTAATACTCCAAATGGATATATATATACATATACATACATATATATATATATATATATATATATAGAAATTGAAGTGGTTTTGGAACTTGAAAGTGGTATTTAAATTTTGGTTTAGACTTTAAATAAAGAAATACATTTGTAAAGCCATGGAAATTATTTTCTTTACAAAGTAACCTTAAAGTTAAACCATTATTTCGTATACCGATGAATATCCAAACCATTCAAGTTTTAGAAGTTATGGTTTTAAAATATATGAATTTCGAAATATTATGCTTTGAAAGTGTAAGTCAAATATTTGGTTTCAGATATTTTAAATTTTAAAGCAGTATGATTTTGGAAAAGAAATAGATTTGGATAAAATGATATCATATTGTTTTGGGTTTTAAGATGATATCATATTCATAGTTTTGAAATGGAATTATTATTCTGGTTTTAAATATAAACTATTTTAAATGACCGCGGTGTTATAATAATGATTGGTTGGTAAAGAGACCGGGATCGGATATGGACATACTCTCTGTCGATACCGAAAACCACTTTGACTAACCGTGTACGCGGTGGAGATTCTAGAATGAAGTAGGTTGGTGGTGACGTTTCCTGTAAGGTAAATACATGGACCCAACTCCCGTGAGTTGGCATAAGGTGGCTGAAACATGAGCGATTCTCGGGCCAATGAGGTCATTCCTCTGATCGAACGCACTCCTTCGATACTATACTCTGACTTTGGATTGTTTCGGTGGCCACTATTGATTTCTTTGATTTGGGGTGTTAGTTCGAGGTGGGCGGTAGCTGCGGCTATGCGTTACCACCAGCCCGGATAGGAATTGGTATATCTACCCTGGCATTGCCTAGTTGTGCCGTGTCACCTACCCTAGCGCGCCTTATACGATTTTGGTTTTGTACCATACCTATGGAGTGCCCTCTGACGACGCCCAGTACGGGGGAGATTACGGTACTGTATAGACTATGGGAATATATTCTGTGTTAAGGGCTATATGGGTAACCCCTTAACGCTATTAAAAAGTAAGTTTATTTTATAAATAGACACTATTATAATAGCGCAATATACTACATAGTAAATAGTTTAACGGATCCTTAGGAGATGTAAATCCCGAGCATCTCTTGAGTTACTGCACTCATATTTACTCCTGTTGATTTAACTCACATAAGATCTTTTAGTTCTGACTCGAGTGTTTTGTCTTTTCAATTCGCTCGGGTCAGTCCGAGCGTTTCAGGATTTGAAGATTTAGCTCTGGAGGACGAAGACGAAGATTTGTATTATTATTATTTATAGTATTGCACTACACTCACACTGTATTCCGCTGCATTGATATTATTGGTATGTGAACTCTGATATTTAATTGTATAAAGAAGAATCAAATGTTTTGAAAATAGTTTTATAAACTGTATATTTTATTATTATATTTTATCCTTCCGCTGTGAGATTCTATTTTGCTTTATTTCTTCTCTGTTTTTCTTGTTTACCCCATAACAATCCGCCCTTACGTATGGTTTGAATCGGCACGTGTGTCTGTTTAAATTGTGCAAAAAGGCGGGATGTTACAGTTGGTATCAGAGCTTTGGTTTAGCGATAAACCTTAGCTTTGTAGGGTTTGACTCTTGGTTAATAGGGTAGTAATACCCTATGGGAGTCGCTGAGTGTATATATATGAGAGAGCGTATTTGTTAGTGTTATAAAAAGATTTTGATATTGTGTTAATCTGTTCCGTTTTGTATTTATATATTCTGGTTGGTGCATGGGACGCTATGACATCAATAGGGATTTCTAAACACTTAATAGGACAGACCGACATAATATTTGTTTTAATATAGGTAAATGAAATAATTTTTGCCTATTATATTTTCTATATATAAAATAAAAATTTTCAAATGATATCTATATTTGGTTGCAATAGATTGGTTGTTAGGAATAAAATTTATAAATAATAGGTAAAATAAGATTGCAATTAAAATCGTTGAAATTTGGAAATTTTAGAACTTAAGTCCGGGATTTTTGAAAATTTGCTTTCAAAGGATTTATGAAATATAATGATTTGGTTTATAAGTATTTTCTTATATAAATATTCAGTATAATTCGGAAGAATTGTTTTAAAGAAAATTTTGGAGAAAATAAATTTTGTACTTTCCTCTCTGTCGTTGGAAAATAATTTCGGTGATGGCGGCCGCATCATCGACTTTCATTTTCGAGTTTCGCAGGGGAAAGGCCACTGTAGTAAATTCTACTGCAGATTTATTTTGGAAATTATCTAAAATTTTAATTGTTCTAAATATAATTGAGATATAAAAGTTGTAAGAAATTATTTATCTATATTTCTTTTAATTTGAAATTTGACCCGGTATGTAATTCTTAAATTTCCATTAATTAATGGTTTAAATTATTTTAGTGAAATAAAAGGTAAGTAATTAATGAATTGAAATCTCTAATTTAGGCAAGAAATTAATGCAAAGTTATAAAGGGAAATTTGAAATTTTTAACATATGAGACAAAAAGTAATATTGTTGAACATTAAATCTAGTTAAAAGAAGAGATAAAATTTGTATAAGTTCTTTTGCATTTTCTTTAACATATATAACTTACCAAATATGAAAAGTTGAAATGTTAAATAAGAGATTGGAATAGAATATTATACAAGTAGAAATTTTATAAATAATGTAGTATTTAATAAATTGTTGCTACAAATGAGAATTTAATGTTATAAACTTAAGTTATAAAGTGAAATTTTACCATAATTAAAGGTAAGTATATTAAATAGGTGATTTTAAAACTTAAGCAAATAAAATGAAATTCTTTAATAAATAAGGATTGATGTGTAGGGTTATAAACTTAAGTATGATTTAAATGCTACTATTTTAATCTAATGGAAAGTAGGTAATATTTATAGATTACTGCAAACCATAGTTAATGAATTAATAAAAAAATCCTTTACTTATAAGAATGAATGTTATAAGGTTAAGAAATAAAGTGTAATTAAAAATGATTACTATAATTAAATGTAATAGATATGTAAGCATTAAACAAATGATTGAAAGTGAGAAGTGCAATAAATTTAATACAAATAAAAGAAACTTACATAACCTGAATAAATAAAAAATGAATAACTGTAAGTAATAAGTAAAAACAAAGGAATTTATATAAGTTAATTTGATTTGTTGGTTTAAATCGACATTGTTTGATCTGCGGTTGGTTGGGTAAGGAAATTTGAAGTTGTTCGATGAATAAATAAGCTATTTTTGTCCCATCTAAGACTGTTGAGTAAATGATGCACAGGATAGCTATTTTTCATTCCGTACCATTTCAAGTTTTGAACCCGAACAACTATTTGCTTGTTTGATTGAATGATTGTTTTGTTTGGTTGTGTATGCTGTTGTTGAAATTGATGATTGTGTATTTATTGTTGTTAGTAGTTGAAACCATGAAAATATTTCACTTTATATAAATAGTTAACCTTTTTAGATTATATAAGTGAAATGCAGGTGTGGAAGCAATTGCTACTGCTTTTGGTTCCATAAATTAAGCGTAATTTGCCCGACAAATAGGTACGTTTCCGGATTACGTTTTGTAGCGCTATTTTTTATATATTTTCCCGTGTTGGGATATACTATTTTGAATATTCTATATGAGACTTTGTTATATTGTGGTATTATATTTTTCCCGAGCCTCTCCGTACAAAGGAGACTCTGCCCAAAATTTTCCATAAAATTTTGAACTTAGAAATGATTTTGAAATGTTTTCCAAAATCTAGAAATTTAAGTATAAAAGTTTTAGCGGTTATAAATTGAGATATCTTATATAAATTATTTCTTAATTATTATAAAGTTAATGTTTGCATAAGGTATATAGATTTCTTACTCTTCCTTCTCTTTTCTTTTTCCTTTTCGGGGACGAAAAGTTTTGAGTGGGGGAGATTGTAACGGCCCGTAGATTTCGACCATTTAATTTGTTTGTATAATAGGATTTTGTAATTTAAATTTAGTAGAAATAATAGAAGGTGATAAATTTTATATGGGAATGAACACTAATTTAAAATACAACAATGGTAATTTAAGTCTATTTATAGCAATTTGCATAAATTTCAACAAATTTAGTAGTGGAAAGATTTTTCCTGTATATACTTTGAATATGAGAGAATAAAGGAAGGTATTAAATTGATTTAACAAAACAAAACATTTTAATGGTAATTGAAATAAATTAGGGAATTTTGTAACGCAAGTAATAATCTCTATACTTGAATGAACATTTCAATTTGATAAATTATTTAAAGGATACGACTTAGTAAATAAGCTGACTGGGTCCAATTGGTATATGATGAAATTTAGTGTTGAAGTATTATTTAGATAAGGATTAGATGGAATGGATTTATTTTTGAAATAAAGGATAGCAACCATATAAAATGTTAAGTAAGTAATATTGTCATTTATAATAAATGGTACTTTAAGGATAATAAGTGTAGTAACGTAAGGTGTAAATGTAAATTACAATGGAAACGTAACTTTAACTCTAGGAAGAAATTGCAGGTAGATTTATGAAATGGAGTTTATGCAATAAATCTGTTATGATAAGAATGGAATTCCAATTTGTAGGAATGGAATAAATACACTTAGAAAAAGTTAGTATAGAAAAAAAAACGAAATGGAAATATTGAATTAATAAATTCGTATATATATAGTATATGGTGATTTTGTATTGTAAGTAAGAAACTTATTAAAGGTGGTCAAGGATTGTGACTACAAGTTGCTATTAGTGATACATATATATTTAATTCATTAAATTTATGTGGAAAGCATTGCAATAAATATAAATAAAATGTTACGTTAAATAAATTAGGATAATAAATGGAGAATAACGTGAGTGTTCTTCATAAGTATGATGATTTGTGAATAAAGAATGGAAATTTAGTTGTATCAATACATCAGAATTTAATTTATAATAATAAGGTTAATTGAAATTAGATGAGTTAAATATTTAAACGGGAATCAAGCTTTATTTATTCATCTGGATTTTTAAAATACGATAATTTGAATCTATTGAAATTAATGGGAAATGGATATAACATTTTACGTTAATTGGAAAATAAAGATGGAAATAGGAAGGTTTTTAACTAAGGAAAGATATGAAATAATTGCATTAATTTGTAATTAGAAATAAAACGTTAATGAGAACAAGTATTTAAGATTTGCCATCTATTTAGTATATTAAGTTATAACGGATAATCCATTGCAATAATTAAAATTTTATTTATTACATTAACAATAATGGAAGTAATATTAGAAATTTAATATTTAGATATTATGCAAATATAAATTTAGATGAAATTGGAGAGATGTACGTAATGAAGTATGAATCCAATGATAAATTTATCTACTTGACAAGAATATATGGAAGGTAAAATAATTAAATTATTTGGAAATTTAATCTATAATTGGTGAATTTAATGAATTTCGAGAATGTATAGATTTTATTTAGACAGTTAAATTTTGTTCAAGTTAGTTAAGATGATTGAAAGATTTATGATGATAAGAATCGTCAATTATCAAATTGAAATGGGAAATTTGATTTAATTGACTAATTTTTAATTTATTTAATTATTATAAAAATAGCCATTTTGGCCACGGACTCGGATTTCGATGAAACCAGTTTCATCGGATCCGTATCGGTGAATTATTGTAGGGTTTCAAGTTTCGTAACGATCGGACCTGTCGTTTGATCGTATGGACGCGAAACGCCTTGAAATCGATTTAATTAAAAATCAATTTGAAATCAATTTGGAAATTTTGTTTTTGGCATAACTTCTTCATACGATCGAATTTGGACGCGAAACTTTTTCCATCGCGTTCAGAATATTTTAAAATACCTATTTGGATATATGGGTTTAATAAATTTCATTCCGGGGTCAGAACGGGCTTTTTGGGCCAACTACCGTTTAGCACGTTCCTAAATTCGTACCCACCTAGCCTACTACAGTTTGTCTATAAATAGACAATTATAAACCCTAGCCCCATCCTATTATCATTTGTCTGTACGTTCATTTTCTTCATCTCTTTCTTTTCCTTAATGGTTGCAAAACCTAGATCTATTCCATTTCAAAATTTGAAATGAAAATTCAAACTCGGCGGAATAATTCCATAAAAATTTATGTCATAGTTCTCAGTGTTCGTAATCTGCTGTTATGAATTGTTTTTCGACATTCGTCCAGAAAAAATTCAAATCATTTTCAGCCGTTCACGAGATGCCGATGGAGTGGACGGTGGATCTGCGATCTTAGATCGATCGGAGGTGATCAATGGATAGAGGGGATCGAGCAGGTCACATCGGTAGGGTTCATTCGCTCAGGAGGGGGTTGGTTGCGCCGTGATTGGTTGTGGAAGTCAGTGGCAACGGCAATGGCCGTGAACACCAGGGGATCGCGCACGCTGGCAGTAGGGGCGGCACAGGGAGGAGAGTCCAACGGCGCGACCTGATCTGGGTGCAGTCGCATGTGGAAGCATCATAAACTGATGGAATTGCGGCGGCTGAAGTAGGGTTTTGTTTTTTTGTTTGTTTTTTTTTTTTGCGTTCGAACGAGGAAGGCAGGGAGAGATGGATTCTGTAGCACGTGTTCTGCTGACGTGGTTTGTTTGGTTAGTTTAATTTTAATTTTAATTTTAATTTTAATTTTGTTTCAAACGATTCGAATCGCTATAACTTTTACATACGAATTCGGATTCACACGAAATTTCTTTTGTTAGGATCGTAATTAAAATCCGGACCTGTTGACGCTGGTTTGGACAGATTTGGAGACCGTCAAATTTTTAGGTTTAAATTGGATTTGAATTCAATTTAAATCCCAAAAGTGAGTGTTTTAACCCACTCACAACTTCTAAAAAGTTTTTATGTTTGTTAAATTTATTTTAGATATGAGTAGAAATTTATTTATGACTGTTGGCATGTTTTATTCAGCATATCTGTTAAATCGAATTTATTAAATTAACTGTTAATTTCTTTTATGTATTGCATATGAATTGGCAGTTAGAATTTATTTATGTGCATATAAACTGCTAGTTAAACAGCTATAAATTTAATTGAATATGAAATGTTAATTAATAACTGCCAATTATTTCCTGTTATATTGTATATGCCATATATTGATGTTTGTTTAAACTGATGATGTTTGAGATAATTTGGTTGATGATTGATGATGGATGAATGGATGTTTTGTTTCATATCATTAAACTGCAAGTTATCATGTATTTTTCATTTCATTCGGGATTGTGGTTTGAAATGATATACAACCGCAAAATTTTATATCTTTTAAATTGCGGATTGAAATGATAAATATCCGTATCACTTGACCATAGGATAGAAAATTTTATACAGGCACCGTGGCCTATATATAAAATATTTTAAAGTGATTTCTATGGTTTCGATGATACGGTTTATAATAAGTTAATTTTGATATTTTCTTCTATATATATATATATACATATGAAGTTAGAAATTTTAAATTTAAGCTGTGTATAAATATCTTAAATAAAAATGGAAAAATTGAGGAAATGAAATTTGATAATTCACATTATATGTTTAAGTTTGGAAAATTTTAAGGTATGATATTTATAACTGGATTTTTCCAAGATAAATTTAAAATGAATATTCTAGTATAATTCAATTTAAGAAAATATTTAATTGCTAGAAATTTGGAGTTTTATTTATGGATTTTTATGTAAATATTCAAGACTAAATAATAGAACATTTAATTTGGTTGAAGGAATAAATTCCAACTTTAGTTTTGAAATATTAATACTCCAAATGGATACATATATATATATAGAAATTGAAGTGGTTTTGGAACTTGAAAGTGGTATTTAAATTTTGGTTTAGACTTCAAATAAAGAAATATATTTGTAAAGCCATGGAAATTATTTTCTTTACAAAGTAACCTTAAAGTTAAACCATTTATTTCGTATACCGATGAATATCCAAACCATTCAAGTTTTAGAAGTTATGGTTTTAAAATATATGAATTTCAAAATATTATGCTTTGAAAGTATAAGTCAAATATTTGGTTTCAGATATTTTAAATTTTTAAGGCAATATGATTTTGGAAAAGAAATAGATTTGGATAAAATGACATCATATTGTTTTGGGTTTTAAGATGATATCATATTCATAGTTCTGAAATGGAATTTTTATTCTGGTTTTAAATATAAACTATTTTAAATGACCGCGGTGTTATAATAACGATTGGTTCGCAAAGAGACCGGGATCGGATATGGACATACTCTCTGTCGATACTGAAAACCACTTTGACTAACCGTGTACGCGGTGGAGATTCCAGAATGAAGTAGGTTGGTGGCGACGTTTCCTGTAAGGTAAATACGTGGACCCAACTCCCGTGAGTTGGCATAAGGTGGCTGAAACAGGAGCGATTCTCGGACCAATGAGGTCATTCCTCTGATCGAACGCACTCATTCGATACTATACTCTGACTTTGGATTGTTTCGGTGGCCACTATTGATTTCTTTGACTTGGGGGTGTTAGTTCGAGGTGGGCGGTAGCTGCGGCTATGTGTTACCACCAGCCCGGATAGCAATTGGTATATCTACCCTGGCATTGCCTAGTTGTGCCGTGTCACCTACCCTATAGCGCCTTATATGATTTTGGTTTTGTACCATACCTATGGAGTGCCCTCTGACGACGCCCAGTACGGGGGAGATTACGGTACTGTATAGACTATGGGAATATATTCTGTGTTAAGGGCTATATGGGTAACCCCTTAACGCTATTAAAAAGTAAGTTTATTTTATAAATAGACACTATTATAATAGTGCAATATACTACATAGTAAATAGTTTAACGGATCCTTAGGAGATGTAAATCCCGATCATCTCTTGAGTTACTGCACTCATATTTACTCCTGTTGATTTAACTCACATAAGATCTTTTAGTTCTGACTCGAGTGTTTTGTCTTTTCAATTCGCTCGGGTTAGTCCGAGCATTTCAGGATTTGAAGATTTAGCTCTGGAGGATGAAGACGAAGATTTGTATTATTATTATTTATAGTATTGCACTACACTCACACTGTATTCCGCTGCATTGATATTATTGGTATGTGAACTCTGATATTTAATTGTATAAAGAAGAATTAAATGTTTTGAAAACAGTTTTATAAACTTTATATTTTATTATTATATTTTATCCTTCCGCTGTGAGATTCTATTTTGTTTTATTTCTTCTCTGTTTTTCTTATTTACCCCATAACAATCCGCCCTTACGTATGGTTTGAATCGGCACGTGTGTGTGTTTAAATTGTGCGAAAAGGCAGGATGTTACATAAATTCAGGAAAGACAACAAAAGAACCTTCAAAGAATCGAGCTTCTTTCATCTTATTCCATCGTTGAACTGCAGTTGCATCGTATAGCCATTGAGCGATTTGTGAATCAATTGGCTCGGAGGAAGAATAAGCATGCTTAGATCTCTTTGTTTGACAAGGGGCCATTTGAATTTATCAAAGAATTGAATAAATTTGGAAAAATTTGGGAACTAGGGTTTTGGAATTCTGTAAAATGGAGGTAAAAGTAAAAAGTAAAAGAGGAAATAGAGGGTTTTAGAGTTAAGAAATTTGTAAAAAAAAGTGTAAAGGTACATTTCAGATGTGAATTCAGTCGACTGAACGATTGTGGTCAGTCGACTGAACGACTGTGGTCAGTCGACTGAACCACTGTCCCGAGAGTTCTATTCCAGAATTAGTCGACTGGTGTAGTCAACTGAATAAACAAATATGCTCTCTGTTTTGTCATTCAGTCGACTGGTTGCATTCGATCAGTCGACTGAATAATGTACGAGAACATACAGTATGCAGTTTCAGTCGACTGATCGAATTTTTTTAGTCGACTGAATGAGTCTTTCAACATATTCAGTCATATTTGAAACACAAACAAGTAATATATTATATATATAAACAAAATGTATACAATATAAGATTAAAGAAAAATTGTAAAAAATAGACAAAAAATGAAATTATTTAGAAGAGGAAGTTGATGGAGACTTGGGTTTGTCGATTCATCCTTTGTCTTCTCTACATATGGTTGTAGTGGTGACCACGGTTTCCACGTTCCTATGAGTTTGGAGAGACATGCGTAGGTTGAGGTGACCTATCCCGTGGATTTCGAGTTGACAATAGTGTAGGTTGATGAGCCGAAGAGGAAGATGAACCGCAGAACTTCCATCCAATCTGCTCAAGAAAACTCAGACGTCTAGAATTCATTTTCTGTTCATAATATATTTCACGCTGAAGCGCTATCGATTCCCTCTGGTAGTGATGAAGATCATCAATTTTTTGTTTGGTTTGAGGAGAACCAAAAAACAGGAACCGTCTAGCTTTCTTTTTCTCGGGTGTATAGCCCGTTCGATAATTTGATGGTCTTCAGGTTCATGAGTAAGAGTAGGTGTAGGTAGATTTGACAATGCAGATGATGGAGTTTAAAAGTCGATAGATGAGTAGGATGATCCATCTGATGAATTATGTGATGAAGACATTTTGATTTTGAAAGAAAGTTTTTAGAAGTTTATGTAGTGGAGAAAGAAACAAGTGTGTTTGAGATATAAATTCTTTTGACGGAGAAAGGAGAGTTGAGAACTGAATTATATAGGAGGCAATGCAGTTAAAAAATGATGGTTGAACGTGCAGATTGAAAAGTGAGGAAGAGAATGAACCAAAAAGTTTGTGGCTGAAATTTTATCTTTAAAAAATAGAAAATATAAAGAAAAGATGTATAAGGTGTAGATATGAAATATTGAATGGCCAGGTGGTAAAGGCATAGACTTATCAAACACCGAGGTGCAGAGTTCGAGTACCAAATTTTTATTTTATTTTATTTTAAATTAATTAGTAATTTTTATAATTCTGTTGAAGAAATTATACCTAGTTCTCTTCTTAATCTTATAAAACAATTTTCATTGAGAGGTTTAGTGGAAATGTCAACTAATTGATTTTCAAAATTTACAAATTCAAAATTTATTATATCCGTTTCAATATTATCACGAAGAAAATAATGACGAATGTCAATATGTTTAGTTCGTGAGTAATTGACAGGATTTTTAGATAAATTTATTGCACTAGCGTTATTACGATATATTATAGACTTAGTTAATTTTATATCAAAATCTTGTAATGTTTGTTGCATGTAGATTACTTGAGCACATGCTAAAGCTGCAGATATATACTCTGCTTCACATGCAGATAGTGAAACGCTATTTTGTTTCTTACTAAACTAAGATACTAAGGATCGTCCAATGAAATGACAAGTTCCACTTGTACTTTTTCTATATGTCCGACTTCCTCCAAAATCAGCATCACTATATGATACTAATTCAAAAGGATATTCTTTTGGATAAAATAATCCTAAATCTTTGGTTTTATCAAGATAATGAATTATACGTTTAACTTCTCGCATATGTGATTCTTTAGGATTTGCTTGAAATCGAGCACATAAATAAACACTCATCGTAATGTCAGGTCGACTTGCACTTTAGTAAAGTAGTGATCCAATCATACTACGATATAGTTTTTGGTCAACATTCTTGCCATTTTCATCTTTTTCAAGATGTATAGTTGTACTCATAGGAGTTGGTTTGGCATACATGTTTTCCATACCGAATCGTTTAATTAGATTATTATAATACTTTTCTTGATTAAGAAAAATGCCATTTTGCATTTGTTTGATTTGTAATCCGAGAAAATATGATAGTTCTCTCATATGTGACATTTCAAATTCATTTTTCATGATAGTCAAAAATTCCTGACATAATTTTTCATTTGTTGAATCAAAAATAATATCTTCAACATGTATTCGAATAATTAAAATATCTTGTTTAGTTTTCTTAATAAATAATGTTTGATCAACTTTCCTAATTGCAAAACCAGATTCCAATAAATAGCTTTTAAGTCGGTCATACCAAGCACGAGGTGCTTATTTTAAACCATATAAAGCTTTCTTAAGTTTATAAACGTGATTTGGAAATTTATCATGAGTAAACAGAGGAGGTTGTTCAACATAAACATTTTATTTTATAAAACCATTTAAAAAAGCACTTTCAACATACATTTGATATAATTTAAAGTTATGAAAACATGCAAAAGCCAGTAGAATATGTATGGCTTCTAGTCTTGCAACTGGAGCAAACGTTTCTTCATAGTCTATTCCCTCTTCTTGATTATAACCTTGTGCTACTAATCTAGCTTTATTTCTAGTAATGTTACCTTGTTCATCATCCTTTTTTTTGAAAACCCATTTTGTACCGATGACTGATTGATCACTTGGTCTAGGAACAAATTCCCAAACTTCGTTTCTTTCAAATTGATTTAGCTCTTCTTGCATAGCTATAATCCATTAATCATCAGTTGAGGCTTCCTTAATATTTTTAGGTTCTATATTAGAGAGAAAAGCTATATGGCCCATTTGATTTAATTGATGTCTTGTTCTTACATTTGAATTTACTTCTCCAATTATATTTTGAACAGGGTGATCTCTAAGAATTCTTGGAGAAGATCTTACTATATTATCATTATTAATGGTATTTACATTTTCTAAAGAAACATCAGAATTATTATTTTGAAGGATAATATCATCATCTTCTGAATTATTTGTCAGAATTATATTTGTATTATTTTCCAAATTTGTAAATTTAGAAGAAGTTTTTACATTTTCATCGAATGAAACATGAAGTGTTTCTTCGATTATTTTTGTTCTTGTATTAAAAAATCGATAAGCCTTGCTTCTTTCCGAATATCCTATGAATATACCTTCATCGGATTTTGGATCAAATTTTCCTAGCTGATCTTTAGTGTTAAGTATGAAACATTTTGAACCAAAAACTTTAAAATATGAAATATTTGGTTTTCTACTATTTAAAAGTTCATAAGGAGTATGTTTTGTTAATGGTCGAATAGAAACACGAAAACATATCAAGCAGTTGCAACAGCTTCTGCCCAGAAATGCTTAGGTAAAGTGCTTCCATTTAATAAAGTTTGTGCACATTCTTTTAATGTTCTGTTTTTCCTTTCTACAACTCCATTTTGTTGTGGTGTTCTAGAAAAGGAGAAATTATGATTAATTCCTTTCTTGTTACAGAAATGTTTGAAAGCTTCATTTTCAAATTCATATCCATGATCACTTCTAATGTTTTTAACTTTAAAATTATTTATATTTTGAATTCTTTTAAAAAAATTGAAATTTTCAGAAGTATCACTTTTATGTTTCATAAAAATGGTCCATGTATATCATGAAAAATCATCTATAATAACAAACACATATCTATTGTGATTAATAGATTGAACTTGAGCAGGTCCGAAAATGTCCATATGTAATAATTCGAGTGGTTGTGTTGTAGATATGATTTTCTTAGATTTAAAAGAAGATTTTGTTAATTTTCCTAACTGACATGCATCACAGATATTATCAATTTTGAATCTCATATCAAGTAGTCCTTTAAAAAGTTTATTTTTAGTTAATTTATTAATAGTATTGGTGTTTATGTGACAAAATCTTTTGTGCCATAGCCAAGAATCATTTTATGTAGCTAGTAAACACATATTTGTGTTGTAATTTATATTCATATTTAAAATATAGATATTTTTATCTCTTATACCTTCAAAAATTAAATTTTGATTTTTATCATAAATATTACATTTATTTTTTGAAAAAGTTATATTAAAACCTTTATCACATAACTGACTTATACTCAATAAATTATGTTTTAAGTTTTTAACTAATAGAACGTCAGAAATGAGAGGTGAGTTAGAGATACCATTATTGCTCACATCGCCTTTGCCGATGACATAACCTTTCGAATTATCTCCAAAAGCGACTGATCCTCCATTTGAGTAGACTATGTTTGTTAACATGTCTTTATCGCCAGTCATGTGTTTCGAGCAACCACTGTCTAGAATCCATTTTCTTCTCTTTTTAAGTGGTACCTGCAAAAAATAAAGAATAAGATGGTACCCGTTTTCTTTTTAGGGTCCTAAGAGTTAGGTCTTAGGAAACTAAACCCAAGAAGGTTCAGAATTCCCTTTAAAAATATAATTCTTATTTTTAGGAATAGTTTCCATTAACGTTTTGATATGTTTATTCCCGATCAAGTTATTATTTGTTTTAGCAATCCATATTTTAGTAGTTTTAACATTTTTAGAAACTGTTTTCTTTAAATCTTGCTTAATTTTGTTTTTAAACTTATTTTTAAACTTTTCAATTGGTTTTTCAATTTTCTTATGTCCTAAACCCATTTTATTTGAAGTTGACTGAGAATTTTCTATTATTTTAGAAAGATTTTCTCATCCTTTATTAAAATTGAAAATATTTTTATTAATATATTCTAGCTTGGTTTTAAGACTAGAATTTTCTAATTCTAAAACTTTAGTGCTAGATTTTAAATCATTTACTTCAACTGATAAAATAACATTTTATTCTTCTGAATTTTTGATTCGTGAGTTATCATAGAAAGTTGAGACGCTAAATTAGAATTAGATTCTTGAGATTTTTCAAGTTCTTCTTCGAGAATTTTCTTTTCATCTCTAAGCATACTAATTTCTAATTCAGATCTATTTAGTTTTCCTTGTAACTCCTTATTATGTTTCTTAGTCTGTTTTACAAAATCTACTAGTTCAGAATTAAGTTCAGCTAAATCTTCAAAACTTAGTTCACTTACATCATCATTTGTAGCCATGAAGCATACATTAGCTTACTCTGTGTCACTATCACAGTCGCTTTCTGATGATAAAGAATCTGAATCAATCCATGTTATAAAAAATGCTTTCTTCTTGAAATTGTTCTTCTTGAATTTGATTTTCTGTTTTTCTAGACAATCTTTCTTCATATGGCCCTTCTTATGACATTCATAACATTCCATGATAGATGATGATGGTTTATTGCTATTATTGTTGCTATAATTATTTTTGTAACTCTTTCCCTTGTTATTCTTTTTGAATTTCAATTTTTTTTGAAATTCTTAGCAATAAATGCCATATCCTCTTCATGTGAGTCAGAGTCATCTTGTTCTGCTTGAAATGCTAGATTCTTTTTATCTTGTGCTTGAACTTTCTTTGCCTGCAAATTTACTTCATATGACATTAGATTTCCAATTAACTCTTTTGGTTTCATAGTTGAAAGATCGTTTGCTTCTTCAATAGCTAGGACCTTTCTTTCCCATTCATCCGTTAAAGAGTTTAGGATTTTTGATACTATATCAAAATCAAAGAATTTTTCTCCTAGTGCTAACAGTGAATGATATATATCTTGAAAACTAGAATACATGTCATTTAAATTTTCATTTGATTTCATTTTGAAATTTTGAAACTGACTTTTCAACATTGAAATTTTGCTTTGTTTGACTTTGTTAGTTCCTTCATGAGTTACTTTTAGAGTTCTCCATATCTCATAAGCATTTGTGCACATACTAACTCTATTATACTCATTTCTATCTAATGCACAAAATAGCATATTCATTGCTTTTGCATTTGCAGTAGCATCAGTTTTCTGTGCAGCAGTCCAAGTTGAAAAATCATATGTTGGATATTATATTCATTTTGAGTAATGTTCCAAGTTTCAAAACCATTAGATTGCATATATATTCTCATTCTAGTTGACCAGTAATTATAATTCATGCCATTGAATAGTGGAGGTCGTGCAGTAGATTGATCTTCAATAAAACTAGTGTTAGTGACAGTGCTTGTGATATTGTTTTTTTCCATATTAACTAATAACAAATTATCAAATAACTGTGTTATGGTTATAGGATGACCTTGCTCTGATACCAAATGAATGTGGCTACTGTGTGGCTTGCATCACTTAGGATCGTGTAATATGGAATATTATTAAATCTAAATGCGAAAATAGATGATAATAGCAAAGTAAATAAAATGAGCACACCAGGAATTTTTATACTGATTCGAACTTCCCGTTCTACGTCCAATCCCAGACTACTTCCCTTCGGAATTTCTCACAATAACCCTCTCTTAACCTAGAGGAATAGGTATACAACACCTGAACAACCGAACATGATTTTTCCGCCTCTAAAAACCGAAAGAGGACATTACCCGCCTGAACAACCGAACAAGACTTCAACAGTTTCAATAGAATTGCTTTGACACTATGTTTTATTAATAATACTAATTTGTCTTTGATAGTACAACCTTTCTATTTTCTTTCCTCAAGTATATATGTGTGTATAAAGATTTAGAAAGGAAAATATTGCTTTGAATCAAAGAATAAGTTAATTGATTCAGAGATTCAAGCAATATATGAAAGTTGGGATCGCTATTTAGAATACAGAGATAGTAGAAAGTAAGATCAGAAAGTAATCAAATTTTTTTTAATTTGTGAAGTGGATTTTTTGTGTTTATATAATAGTTAAAGAGGTGCAACCGTTCATGAAGAGTTCTGATCAACAGAAGTAGCTATACCTCTTCATATTAGAACATGACTCTTGGCAAAAGAAAGTGTCCATTCATAAAAAATAGCTATTGGAAGAAGTCAGTTGACTGACCGAAAACGATTGGTCAATTGAATATTCAAAGTTGTTTAAAAACAGAGCATTTCTGTGCACCTGTACAGGTTCAATCGACTGGCCATATACGGTCAGTCGACTGACCTGACAGTCAAAGCACAATTTTCACATATTTTAAAAAGTTTAAAGTTTTAAAACAACTTAACTACTCGAGGATAGATTTTAATATTTCTAAGACTAAGAAACTTCAATAAATCAACATACTATACGCAGTTTTGTAGCCTTGTCTCCTTTTGTAGTTTGAACAACATAATTCCTTTTCTTTTTGTCGCTTATCCATATAGTATAATTCATTGCTTTGTCATGAATCAAAAATATGTGATTCAACATATACAACTTTTCTTTTTAAACCCAAACTATCTTTTACTTATTTTTCAAATATTTTGAAAACTGATTTCCATTTTATAACAATTTTTCATCTGTTTTACAAACTAATTACTATTTTATAACTATTTTGCAACTATTTAACTATTTTATAACTATTTTATAATTACTTAAATATTCTTCAGCTATTTTACAACTAATAACTATTTTACAACTACTTATCCATTTTATACTTTTCAAGCCATTTTCTAAATTCAAGTTGGTCAGAGTGCAAACTGTTTATAATTGAAGTGATAACCCAAATGGAAATTGAGGCAATTATGAATAGGTGAATAGAATCAAAATGAAGATAAATACGTAGGATGTTCATATATTATTCTATTCGCATAACAATTTGATGCAGATTCGAGCATTGAATTTCGAGATAGTATATTGATCCGAGTTGGGATTTTTCACTAGATTTTCGACGACGAACCCTGGATATGAATTTTCGATTGGTTTTGGAAATTTTCTATCATATTTATGGCTATGCAAGGAGAATGATGGTTTCTGATCAAGAAAATCAGATCTGAGTATGCACTAGAAAGTCGGGTGGACAGTACTAGTTCGGAAGTGAAATTGTGTGATCGAGTGAGCGATCAGATTTGAAGTTGCGTATGGATGATATATGTATATCGTACGTGCTAGAATGAATTTGATATTGGAAATTTTGAAAGGAAAAGAAAAAAAGATTTTGAAAAGGAAAGTATATTTTGAAAAATATATTATGAATAAAAGTGGAAGTTTGGATATCACTATAATTGAAATTCATTTTATAAGAAGGTAGGAATGTGGCAAGTAAATTTATAAAAGATATCAAACTTGAATATTTTATTTGGCATAATAAAAGTTATATATATATATATATATATATATATATATGGTAACTACCCTTGTGAATTTTTAACTAGAAGATGTGGTCTTTGAAATTATTTGAAGTATAGAAGGAATTTATATAAGTATGAAGTGACCCAAAGATTTTTCAAGATTTTATATATCAATTTATAAAAATGAATTTATGAGAATGATTTTGTGAAAAGGGTTTTGGAACCTATGGATTTTGCAAAGCTTTTGATTTTTGGGAAAAAAAAATTAATTTTGGGAATTTGGAAATCCAAGTTTGGAACTATCGATTTAAGATATCGATTTTGTGTAAAGGACATTTTTATGTGAATCATAAAGAGTATGATTTGAAAGATACTATATGTGTATAGCATAAAATGTTTTGAGATTGGTTTTGGGAAAAAAAGTGCTCCCATGAAATGAACTTCTTAGGAGATCCACGGGGTGGTTCCGCCTTGAGCCCTAAGGGGATTTCTAAATTGGATCTTGGGAGGAAGTCAAGACAAAATGAAGTTCCTGAGGATTTTGTGTGGGTAGCAAAAGTCGAGGGCGCTGATGCCAACAGAGATATTTGAGTTATGCTGTGACGATAGTGAAACTCGATGTCACTACGATCTACTGCGGACCATAGCGCAAGTCGTATGGCAGTGAGTGCCAACGATCTATGTTTGATTTCACTGGGAGGGCGACGTAACATCGGTAGACTACGATCTATGAAGACATAGCGAAAGTCAAGTGGCAATGAGTGCCTATGGGCTACATTGGGACTCGACTAATGTAGTCTACCATCTGTGTGGGGAAGTTTCATTTGGCAGCGAAATTCTAGGGTGATGATGCCTATAGTTAAATGGGTTTTTTCCATGATGGTGACGTAAAACCTGGGGGTAGCTACGATCTGTGGCGGGTTCCATGGTATAATCGAGGGGGGCAGGGTGCCTACTGTTTTCTATGGTTTTGCCGGGATGGCAACGTAACTATCGAGCTAATTGTGACCGAGGTGATGATTTCCAGAGCATTCTCACAAAAAATGTTTTCTACATTTTAAAAAATGTTTTCTATATTTTCAAAAACGTTTTCCAAGTATTTTCACTGGGTGTTGAAAACGGGCCTGCTAAGTACTTATAGATTTTCAGTCCTACGCATGATCAACGTATGATCGAATTTCTGTGAGAACAAGGATGGACTTGTTGAGATATCGAGTTATAAAAAGTATTTTTATAAAAGTTATTTTGGCAATAGTATGTAGATTTTAAAGTATTATAAAATTTTTAAATAAAAAGAGTTAAAAATGTTTAAAGGATAACTTAACTGATAAATAACAGTATAATTAAAAATTCTGGCTTCAATCCTTTTCGAGGACGAAAAGTTCTAAAGGGGGGAGGAATGTGATAACTCGGATTTTTGGACATCTGTTAATTGGATAATTAACCGATTTTAACTATTGAAACACTGATTTATAAGTTGAATAAATAATTCTGATAATAAAAATATATATCTGGATAAATAAAAATTTGATAATCTCCTGATATAATTATTTAAATTGGCAAAATTTATCTTTTCAAAAACAAAAAAATTATGTTTATTTATGTATATATATAAAAGTATTTGTAAATAGAATTTGGATTTGAAATTCAAAATAAATATTTAAAAATTAATTGGATTTAAAAACTCTATAGATAAATATTTATTAATATTAGCTATAATAGTTTTAGTTGAAAAAGATTAATAAAAAGTTTAAAAACTTTCTTTTAAGTTTATACATTATATGAATATAGTTAATATAAATAGAAAATGAATTAATTGAAAATATAATACAAAGATTATATAAAACATATTAAATAAATTTAATAACATGAGATAAGACATGTGTAACATTAATAACACATGTATTTAACAAGTGTAAACCATATAATAAGGAATTAAACAAGTGTAGCCTAATTATGACATGAAAATACAAGTGTCCATTTTTAGTTTCTTTATTTTTTTAAAATAAAAATAAGAACAAGGCTATATATATATTTCCATACTTCTCCTCTTCTCATTTTCTTAGTTAATTCAAAACTAAAACCTAACAACTAAAACTCAAACCAGAAATAAATGAAATTTTATACAAACTAAATCACACAACTACTTCAACCTGAAGCTTAAATCAAAATCAAAACTGATGAAATCAAAAGCAAACAATAAGCTCAAAACCTGAAGTAGTATATTCAAGTTCAGTTACAAATCAAAAGCATGCAAGTTCAATTCTATTTTATCAAGTCTCAGTTTTCAAATTCAAGTAGTAGTTTAAAGATCAAAAGCACTTCCAGGTTTCTCAAAAGCCCTGGCTTCTCTATTTCCTTAAACATGTGAGTAAACTACCCTTTAACATCACAAATCTATCTGTATCTTGATCTGTATGTAATGATCATTGAAGTTTGGATGTAGAAATTTGCTTACATGTATATGAATACATGAAAATGATGTATGCATGTCTGGAAACAAGAACATTTGCTTTGTTCTAGGTTTACGGTGTTTAAACCAAATTCAAAAACCAAAATCTCTTACAGTGTTATGATTAACATGATTTAAGTTTGAAAAAATATTTTTAAGTAAAATTAGTTAAAGCATTTTCTAGAAATTAAAAAATACAGTAAAACTGAATACATGTTGGAAATTCAAGCATCATGGTTTCTTGTTTCAATTATATCATCTTGCTCATTTTCAAAAACAATGAATTTTAAAAGTGGAATCATGATTTTTAAGTTTGTATTCGTGGTGAAATTGCAAGATGAACGAGAATTGGTTTTTTTATCGAATTTTGATGATCGATGAAGATATAATCCTCGGGATCGTGGCTAGAGGTAGTAGGGAGGTTGATGAACACGACAAAAATGGTCTGAGGTTTTCCTGACCACCGAGGTGGCCAAACAAGGACGATTTAGGGCTTAATCCCTAGTTTTGATCAATGATAGATTTTGGGCTGCTATATCATCGTCGAGGCACCGAAGTCGATCGGTGCAGGGGGAAACGAAGCGTGGGTTGTAGACGAAGCTTTGGACGCGATTGCATTATTTCTAATGGCCGAAGGTGGCAGTTCAAGGCGATCTTGGGGGACCCAGTTTTGTTTCAGTGGTACCATGGCTGCTTAATTCTTATTTCCAGTTCGTTTAGAGTTCTAGGTGGTCGTGATGCTCGAGCAGGTCAACGATGATCTATGGGTGGCAGAGGTGATGGTCGGAGATGCTTCGACCATGTGTGCACATGCACAAAGTATCAAGTCTGGGCTTTGTTTGCTGATGGATTTGAAGATTGTGGTCTCGGGTAAAAGCTTGGGAAAAAGATATGTTGGCTTGGGTTGTTGATCGTGTCATTTGCAAGTGTTTTCTGGGAACATGTTTTAAGTTTTAAAATAAAACAGAAGGAAAAAAAAAGGAAGAGGATGTTTTTCTCGGGAATGGTCTTGGGGGAAAGACGAGATGACTCGGGTTTTGTCTTGAGTACGTGATGTTGCAGTTTTCAAACTTTAAAACAAAAATCAACTTTAAAAATTTCTTAATCAATTCTTTTAAATAATTGTTATATTTAAGTAGATTATTTTAAAATTTATTAAATTATTTATTTATGTGACCATTATTATAATTACTTCTTTAAGTTATTTAAATAGATATAAAAATGTAATTAGGAAGATTAATTACAAAAAGTAAAATGTTTTTAATTAACTCAAAGGTCTTAAGCTAATTCATGTGTTAATGATAATTATTTTCAAAGGTTTAAATGTAAAATTAATTAATTTGCGTAATGAAAAGTTTTCAAAGTAAATGTTAAAAAAAAGTAAATTGTTAACAAGTTTTTTAAAAACAAAGAAAAAAATTGGAAGCAAAATTTACTTAACAAAGTTATTAAGAAAGTTGTTCAACAAAGTTTTCAAGCAAGTTCAAAGATTAAAATTCTTGAAGTTAAATGTTTTTTTAAATTATTTTGGTATTGAATAATTAAATATTAAGTTAATTATTTAATTAAATATCTAAGTATTTTTCAAAATTAAAGGATGTGATTAAGTAATTAATTAAGATACATGAATTATCTTAAAATTTATTAAGGTTATAAGTAAAATTGAAGGATAATTATATAATGTAATATTAAAGGATAATTAATTAATGTAAGTAATTAAAGGATCATTAATTAAGATAAGTAACTAAAGGTTAATCATTTATGTGAATGATTAAATGATTAAAGAATAATTAATTAATTTCAATAATTAATTAAATGGTTTAATTGGTGTTAATTAAGAGATATTTAAAGGTAATTAATTTATCTTGTAATTTGGATGATAAATAAATCTTGCTTGTGGATGATTAAATTGTATTGAATGTTTGGATTAATGTCCCCAGTCTGATAATTTGTGATGTTCTGTGATATGATTTGTTTGGTTGAACTGGAGTAATGCGGATTATTTATTGGTGATGTATTGTTGTGTAAATGTGACATCATGTATTTAAATTTAAATTGTCTTCACTTAAACAACTTGGGTTAAGATGACATTGGATTCGAAAAGACCGGGGTCCGGTATCAGCAAATACCCGAATCCACTTCGATTAGCAAATCTACAATAATTCTTTATAAATATGTTTTTAAAATCAAATAGGCTGGAATGGAATAATTTAAGTAACATGACCACTTAAACTAAGTAACACTTTTAAATATTGTTTGATAATAAGTGATTGACTATAACCAGTTAAGAACTCGTAGCAAGGTACGAGTTACCCTGGTATTCAAATAAGTTATATAACTTAGAATTTCAGATTATATGGGTTTATTCACGTTGGTTTCCAGCCTGACCCGGGTGTTACTTTATTGTAATGCTCGGGTCAGACCGAGTATTACAGATTTTCAGGTTAGGATGTTGTGGAGCTTAGGAGGCGAGCTGGATGGCAGGAACGTATGGAATATATTCCGCTATGTATTGGAGTTGTATTATTTGTTTTCTAAGACAAGTTGTTACAACTGTCCAGTTTATATATGAATGGTTGTACTCTGATGTATTGTATGTAATTTGACCGATACAGCTTTTCTTTGTATAAATGCTATTATTTGATATTATATTTTGATCCGCTGCGAATGTGAGATTCTGTGTTTTGTTTTCTGTTCTTCTTCTACATCTTTTCTTCTTTCCTCTAACAAATCTGAGATTTCCGGCGTTCGATTGCTCGGCACTTCTATAGTGAACGTATTAGTGTCGAATCCTCGAGGTCGAAAGTTTCGAGTCATTACAAATTTCAAATTCTTTTAATAATTAAAATGTAACTCGTTTGATAAAAATAACCTTATTAAATACTTCCCAACAGCGGGTTGTTACAATAGCCCTAGAACGAAATTTTGATTTACCAGCAGTAGAAAACAATAATTAGAAGCTTGAGAAATAAGATAAGTAGCAATGCAAAAATAAAATGACAATCCTATCCATACTACCTTTACCTATTTATGAAATCACTAGATTCGGTAATGGAAATAAGCATTGCAAGCATCTGTAACGGAAAGATTTGTTAGAAATTTGTATCGGTAATATCCGCTACAAACTGAAATGAAAAAAGTGCTATGAAATGGTTTATTTATTGCAGTGTGTATTACAATTTCAACTTATTATCAACCGCTACCATGTATAGAAATATTTGACATTATCAGTATTTAAGGTAAAATTTTTGTAGTATTTCAAGCAATTATTGACAAAAATTATTGATTGCAAATATTTGTTTGGCGGATATTTACCATTTTTAACTACTCATTTATTGTATACTTATGGCAACTATTTTCATTTATCATTAACCAAATTTATCTATATCTAATATTTGTCATTGTCAATCTTTACAACAAAATTTCACTTATATATCTAACATTTACTAACCAAAATCATGTATGTCAAATGATTGTCCAATTATATGTGTAAACTGAAGTAATATTATTTCAGCCAAAATTATACCTATCAAATATTTTCCATTATTAATATATATAGTAAAATTTCAGTTTACCTTTTCTTCTTTGATTTCAGGATTTTCTTTTCGTATTATTGCGTGTTCTTCATGGTAGGAATCGTTGGTTGCCGTCTTTGAATATTGAACATCAGGAAATTATTGTCAAGGACAAAATCATAACATTTTAGCCTCAAGGACAGGCCTTCAGTATTTTTGCATGAAGGACAACTTTATTTAGGTATCAGTTTTTAGTTATTGACAGCAGTTTGTAGGTATTAGTTTGTAGTTATCAGTAGCAATATTTAGATATCAGTTTTTTGTTCGGTAGCAGTTTTGGAAGAATGTTTGTCCTTATGAATAATTTTGAAGTAATGTTTATCCTTATGATTAATTTTTAGGAGAATGTTTGTTTTTGTGGTTAAAAATTGAGATCATGTCCTTAAGGTTGAAAATATACAAATTTTTGTGCTTTAAATTAATTCCCTCTATTGAACGTTGCCTTCTCCAAATTTGTAAATAACTTCCATATCTTTAGTCTTTGGAAATTAGGTTTTTATTTGAGTGAATTAGGGAAAATGACAAACTGTAAAAAAAAATTAGACTGAAGGACACCAAGTTTCATTTTTAGACCGAAGGACAAATGCTAGTTATAGTGAACATTATATTCAACTTTTACACTATACAAAATGCTAGTTATATCTAGCATTATATTCGGTTTTATACTATACAAAATGTTAGTTATAACTAGCATTGTCCTTCTGCCTAGAAAACAAACTTTTTGCCCTTCGGCCTAATTTTTTTCTACTTCTAAGTTCGTCCTTGTGCCTATTTTCCTGTTTTTATTTTAATTTGTTTTTCGATTGTGAATTGTTTTTCGATTGACAATTTCTTGGACTTGTAGTTTGTAAATTAAATTTATGAATTAAGGTTTTTTCGACTAGCGGTTTCTTTGATGGCAAGTTGTAAGAGATTTTGAGTTTTTTTCCTCTTTGTAAAATTGCATAATGATGGATTGTGAATATGAAAATCATTTGTGAAGAATGCAAGTTGTTATTCTGGTAATATTTTTTAAATAGTTTATAATCAAAGATCTATTTTATAAATTTTCACTGAAAAGGACATGGGCTACCGTTGTCGTTGATTGGATGTGGGTAAAAAAATTCTAATAATAATTTACACCATGCATCTCAATAACTTGGGGCGAAAGCGCTAGTTTTTCCTGCATACAACGACCCGAATACGAAACCCATTATCAAAATTCAATGTCAAAACTTTTGAACTTTCAGTCAAAACCCTTGGGCGTACATCTGTCGTATTCTTTTATTTGGCAACTTCACCTTCTGCCTCGTTAAACCCAACAAAATCACTGTACTACTTTTTGATAAAATTGGGGTAGTTTGTCAAAAATGGAAGGAAACATGTAGCTCAGAAACAGCGGATAAAGAAACTCGAATTCTATGGGAGGTAAAATCTAACGTAATGTTGATATTCCCTTTTTTGTACGTATTTAATGGATTTAATTTTTTCATGTATTTGAGTGTTTATTATTGCATAAGTCTTATCAATTTTTTTATTTTATCATCTTAGTTTTGAAAGTTACGTGATGGATTTATCAAACTGACTGGAGGAGCATTTCTCTACGTCTTACGTAGAATAATTATTTGACCGGAGCTTTTTTGTTCTTCCTAATGGTTTAATTTTTTTTTTCCAATTGTTAATCTTCTTTCCATTGAGATTATGTGTAAATATGGTGAAAAATAGACGGTCGAAGTTCGATTTAAAGGTTACTTTTGTTTTCTACCCCAAACGCTGAATATAGAAAAATTGGGGATTGTTACTGCACTTCACTTCTGATATGAGAAGTCAATTTTCTTTAAACAAAATTTTAATACCATGGGTACTAACAAATGTCTAAATCTAAAATATTTTAGCCTCTGAGACAACCTCTTAAAAATTTAGTTATAAGGACACGACGGATAAAAATGATAATATACAATATCATTATATGAAATTATTATGCGAAAAGAAAACTATCAGGTACAAAATGGAACTAAGTTGTATCGTTTGAAAAAAAAAAATCTATTATAAGGTAAGATCAACCATTATATGATAAAATTGAACATAAATTTATATCCTTCTTTTAATTCAGTAAATACGAAACTGATACTACACAATAGCACTGCCATTCTCCTCGAATTTTTATCCTTCTGCTATATTTAATTGAAAATTTGTCATGCTGACTAAAAAATTGATGAATTTTATCCTTCGTACTATTTTTCCAAATAAAAATAGACCTCTCATAAAATTATAATTTAAACTGTCTAATTTGCCCCTTTTTACTTTAATTTCTTTAATCTTCATTAATCTCCTTTAATCTTAAATCCAAATCAATAGTCAATGGAGAAGTCAAACTCATCTGCAGATGAGATTTCAAAACGAGAAAGAAACAAGGTTAATTCAAAATTTCCATAACATGGATTTTGTTCAATAAAACAATGAGATGATTATTTTTGAAATTTTTAGGGTTTCGTAGGTAGGGCTTAACATGTTTGTCGATCAGAAAAATCAATGTATAGCCAATGTTTGAAATAAAGTTCGGGAGGGGACGACTGAAATAAATAATTTAATACGACGGTCCTCTGTCATTTAACTTATTTTATTTGGCAATCTAGTGTCGATTTTTTGGTTTTAGTCCGGTATATACCCATTGAATTTCATACTTTTTTAAATTAAAATTGAATATGTATTTAATTTTTCCTAATATTTTTTTTGTTCTCATCATTTGTTTATTTATTTTTATAAAAGCAGAGAGGAGGAAAGAGTTAATTTGGCTGTTTACTTTTTACCATAGAGTTTTTTAACCAAGGACAAAGGAGGAAAAGATGCTAAATTTAATTAAAGGCTTTTTACCTCTCATATCAATTTTATTAAACATGGAGTACTCATATAATTTTGATCCCCTCATATCAAAAAATGGAGTGGTGATAACAATACTCGAAATTTATTTGTCTCAATTTTGTATTTTTTTAATTGACACCTTAATAAAAAAAAATTCTTCTCAACTCATATACAAATCGAACTAAATGTTGAGTTTCGGCATTCCCACGTTCCGTACGCGTACGCTTCAGCGTGCGTGGATTAGCTAACGGTCGAAGTCTCCCATGCCAATATCCCTTCATCCAATTCCATCGGATATATAATCTGCTCTTGACAACACATTGTAACAAAATAAATCACCAAATTTACGTACCATCAATCTCATATATATACGCCACGATTATTCCAAATATCCTGCGCTGTGGGACTTTTAAACCGTCCAATCCACCACCAACTCCATTTACAGTTTGAGCCACACCTAACACTAAACAAACTGGATAATGTAAATAAAAATATCTTGAAGATCCATAACACCAACAAAAAAGTCATACATGAAAAAATATTTATCATGTAATATAATTATATATTTTCGTTATCACTAGTGCTAATTAGAGGAATTTAACAATTTGATCTGGCATATTTTTGTGACAGAGCCATAAATAGCCACAAGAATATGTTTTATGCGCACAATTGAGGTTCCACCTTTCATTAAACTTTGTCTCTAATCTTACTGAAGAATCTTTCAGATATTCCTTTATGTTCTTGGCGGTCTACTTCCCTGAAATATAATTCAGAAATGTCCTTTTCCATTCATGGTTCTTGGAGAAAGCAGCCATGTCTTCAGAGTTCAAGTTGTCCTCATCTTATCATTTTTTTTTCGTGTTTCTTTTTGTTGCCGTAACCATGGATTAATATATAATGTAATACTTCTTATTATATGTAACTAAATGGAAAGCCGAAGGTGGTTTATATTAAACACGAAAATGATTAGGATAGTGACACATAAACACGTAAATAAACATTATACTTTAGTAGCATAATCCATATTTTGATAGATCAAATTATATAGTAGTATCAAACCACCCCCGGAGATAGATGATGTCTGTTTTTAACCATGCTATTTCAGAGCATGCACATACATACATGATTAAATACTTATAATTGATTTATTGCATATGGAAGTAGTTTGGAGTACCTCTGTAGAATATGTTGAACAAAACATTAGAAACTTATATAATTAACTATATATTCCTTATATGACATAAGGCAATTTAATATATGCATTTTCTGTGGCCAAATTGAAGCAATATCAGTTAATTTTAATATAGCGAAAGCCAAATAGTTACCAAACATATAGGCTTAACTTGAATAGATCGAATGGGTTTTGTATGCTTAAACTCTATCAGAGGCGTAGATGACCTCAATTTTTTTAGCATCTATACTAGTTCATGTAATATGAAACTTCAATTGCCGGTATAATATTTTACGTGTACTTCACAATTTATTATGGATATTCTTAATGAAGGTTATAAATTAGTTTTTTCCCCTTCTTCCTTATATATCTGTTTTAAGAACTTAGATTTGGATACAATTTGGATAACATCTAACCTCAGTTCGATAGCATAATTTATAACTATCTCAAACAATTTGGATAACATCTAATCTCAGTTATGTTTAGAATCTTTTGATATAAAAAAGTTTAATAGAACGATAAACATTACCTTGATCTTTCATCAAAAATTTACTCCTCATTTAACTAAATATATTCTACATTTAAATGCATATAGTATGATGTATAACACAATTTTATGTGATAATGATAATTTTATTCAATAATTTTGTTTTATTGAAATCAAAATTCATTGCTCTTTAAGTGATAACAGGCAAAGAGGTGGAAATTTGCAGGCGTAGTCAACAGCCGAGGATTCAAAATTTGTTCCTTTGACTTCAGAAGAATCCGTAGTCAGCAGCCGAGGATTCAAAATTTGGCAGTTTTATGTCAATCCATTTCCTTCTTCGTGTGGCTTTATTAACTGGTTAAAGATTATGGCATGCATACGGACTAATGGATCAAAGCATGTAGTCCGAAGTCCGTGTGAGTGATCCTTCAAGCAAAAAATGAACGACCTAGTCCCTACTTGCACTCATGATTCACATACTTTCAAACTAAGTCGGTCCTGAATTTAGTTTTCATTTATAATATACATTATGCGTTAGCAGTTGCATTTCAATCCATTTCCTTCTTAGTGTGGCTTTATTGACTAGTTTATTCATATATTAGGCTTTATTAGTAATGTGATTTGAAGCAGATGAGACATATAATGTACTTAATGTTTCTTAATGCAAAGCAATATCTTACAAGCTGGATGTATGTCTGCAAGCTTCTTTGGTTTTGCGAGTAACTTTTTATATTTGTGTCAAAAGGCGTGGTTTAATTCTTTCAACTTGGACATTTTTGCACGAGGTATAAAGTATGCATTAAATTATTGTCAAGGACAAAATTTCTCAGCATTTTAGCCTCAAGGATAGACCTTCGGTATTTTTTTCTGAAGGACAACATTCTTTAGGTATCAATTTTTAGTTATTGATAGAAGTTTTTAGGTATCAGTTTGTAGGTATCGGTAGCAGTTGTTAGGTATCAGTTTTTAGCTAAGTAGCAGTTTTGGAAGAATGTTTGTCCTTTTGAATAATTTTGAAAGAATGTTTTTCCTTATAAATAATTTTTGGGAGAATGTTTGTCATTATGGTAAAAATGTTGAGGTCATGTCCTTGAGGCTAAAAATATACAAATTTTTGTCCTTTAAATTAATTCCCCTTAAAGTATACTACTTCATTGTTGATCACTTTTGGATGAAATTCTATTTGAAATTGCATCATTTTGTTGACACAGATATGGGTATTCTTGAAGGAATATCTATTAGTGCTTACCAATTAAAGGTTGAGGTTTTAGATTATGGTGTATTTCTAATGAAAATTTGTTAACCACCTTGGACTTGGGTAAGAGAGATCCATCCTTTCAACATCAATGACAACAATTTTTTCTGTTGCATCTAAAACCTATATTTCTACATAAATGTCATGTCAGCGAAAAAAAGGAAAAAATAAAATAAAAATCAATTTTTCATGTTTTTGGTTGAATAAAAAATTCTTTACATATAAACAGTCGGTAATAAGTTAATTAATGGCCATTGCATCTTAGGCTTTTAAGTGGCCAGTAAAAGTACTTTCCTATAGTAACAAAAAATGCAAAGGAGCAAGTGAAAACCCTCAGTTGTGGAAACATATTTGGACATCTTATTCGAAGATGCTTACTTCAGCCCTAAAATAAATTTACTAAATTTAACACAGTATGGTCCCGGCGGGGCTCGAACCCGCGACCTTCGGCTCATAAGACCAACGCTCTAACCAACTGAGCTACGGGACCAAGTGGTCTATTTTTTCAGTGATTTTTGTTTTTTTTAATTATTTTCATGCATAAAAATCATCCTCAATCTTCCCCACACTGTGTTCCTTGAATGGGTACTAATTTGATTTCAGATCCTCATGAAATAATAATAATAATAATAATAATAATAATAAATTCATAGGTAAGAAATAAATCAGAAAATAAAATAGAAATAAAAATAAATTATTCAGATACATAAACAGTTTAAAAATATTGGATCTTTAGGAAAATATATTTTCTTTTGCGAATTTAAATAAACTCTACCAGTGAATGTTTTATGTATACCTTTTTTTAAATATCCAAGTGAATTGATTTTTTTTTGTAAGCCATTGAGCGAATGTGTCTATTTGAGCTATATGTCTTTTATCCATTTAGAAGTCTCAATAACTAAAGCTCTAACCAATTGAGTTATAAGAGCTCTTTATTTGATGCAATTATGTTTCCCTTTTGTCTCATAGAACCCTAATTTTGTTTTGTCAGCTTGTGAGAAATGAAAAAAATATCATTATTTTGGCTAGTTTTCTTTTCTGTTAAATTGGCTGGGATTATTATCTAGACCTGGTATTATAGTTTTTTTGTTATATTATAATGTTGGGTAGGGTTTTAAAATGGGCTAGATTATGTAATTAACTAATTTGGATAAGTCATGTTTACTAATTGACCATAACTAATTATATTATGTTATATATGCAATTTGGATTGCAGTTGATATTACTCATATATTGTCACACCCGTTCTCAATAAAGAAGAAATCATCATTAATCACCTATCAAAAAAGGCAGCCGTTGATCACTAATCATGGAAGATAAAGCAGTATGCTATTGATATGATCACATCTGCAAACAAAAAACTATGGTACTCCCTGATACTCACTAGGGAAAAGCGATGCAATATGAAATTGGTACTTATGTAATCCGCACAAAAAAGGAATTATCCAAAAGTGATACACAGAGTTATCGGTTTAAGAGTTCGAACTCGTGATCTTTGATCTCACAGTCCTAACCATCAACCTACTGCGCCAACTATGTTGGCTAACATAGATTACAAGCACCTAATAACTCGTAACTTATGAGCATGTACAATAACAAGCCATACTGACCAACCACCTAATAAAAAAGATTACAAGCACAAATATCACTCATCTAGTGGAGTCGTGCCAATCCCAAAAGAATTTATCCAAAATTTGATTTTCCACTATTACTAAGACATAATCCGCCTTAAATTGTATTATCGCGCCTTTAACTTCCGCAATCCGCATCACACATCTCGATGATAACTTGAACGAAAGACGTGGCAGCATCTGAAGGTAGATGCCAAATTGATGGAATGATGTCACTGATTCACACGCTTTTAGGCTTTCTATAAATAGAGAAAGCATCGTAGCAAATATGGTGGATTTTTGAGAGGGATAAAAAAATTTAAAAAGGTAACAACAATGTCAGAACCATTTCACTCAGTTTCTGCACTTATAATTTTTGATATAATAATGAATGGTTTCCGTATGGACGTTAGATTCCTTAACATACAAACTTCATAAATGTTAAATTTTGGTGATACAAAATCACAAATAGAAGAAAACAAATATGCAAGAAGAAAAGTAATCACGTTTGTTCATTATGAAAATGAATAAATTATTGGATCGCATTTGCATGAGATGACAAGAAAATAAATGCATGCGCAAATTATGAAATAAAATATACGCAAAAGGATATTCATATTATTTGTTTCTCAACAATCGCATTGTTTTGAGATTATTTTCTTCCATCTTTGCTAATTAAAGGAATGAGTGAATTACTTACTATGTTTGCATCATTTCTTTCCGTTGTAAGTTGTTCCATTATCTTCTTATTATATCTTGGTAATTTAATCGACCAATCTCAAGGATTTGTACTGGTTATATTATCAGTGTAGGCTTTATTGTAAACCCATCCTGGCATTCAGCGATCCCCAAATAGAGTGTTTCTTCTTGTTAACCCTAACTTAGGGCATTGTTATGTAAACTGCTATCTTATAATCTTTTGTAATTCTCTCATGTGTAATAAAATCGCTCTCCTTTTGGACTGGACGTACACTACCTTGATGATAGTGGAACCAATATAAATATTGTTGGGGAAAATCCCTTTAAATGATCAATTTAAGGGAATAAAAAATCCAACGCAGCGGAAAACAATTGGATCAAGATTATAGTGAGATGAAACAAACATAGATAAATAGTAGAACTGACAGCCACAGATCAATGCAATGCAGAAAAATAAATAGCACTAGTATTTATAGTGCTTTCACTACTGTGAGGCAATGTACGTCAACTTGGAAAGAAGAGATTTTATTAATCACTAAAAGATTGGAGTTGCAATATTTATTCACTTTTGGAGGCTATACAAAAGAAGAATTAATAATGCAGACAAAAATTCTACAGCGTTTCACTTCTCTAGGATGGCTACTATTATTGTTCAGAAGCTCCACTATTTTTATACAGTAAAGAAATGAGGAGGGGAAGCTACTATATAGCAGTCCTGGGGTTTGGTTCGGCATGCATCTAGTCCTGTACAATTTTGGTTCGGCGGTCCTGATTCGGCATGCATCACTTGGTATTTGGTTCGGCAAAGGCCGAGCGACAAATTTGGACCGACTTCTCCAAAATACTGAACCAAACATTTGGAGCGGCAAACTGGTTCGGCAAAGCCCAATTTGGACTGGTATGCTCAAATGCCAAACGAGATTTTTCGTTCGGTATCACCAAAACACCGAACGATAATTTTGGTTCGGTCTTCATCTTCACCGCTCCAAAACATCTTCCACTGCAGGTCTGAACGAGCTTCCACCCTCCAAAACACTGAACGATAATTTTGGTTTGGCATTCTTCCCACCGCTCCAGACTTTCACCTTTCTCTAAATCATCGTTCAAAATCATCGCTCCAAATCATGCTACCGCTTCAAGTCCTGGCATCTTCCTTCGTTCGGTGATTTCAACTTCTGCTCTCTAGGGTTTCGCCTGCTCCTTGCTGCTGCTATGTCTTGAAATTGAGGTAGCAATTTCTAACAATCTCCACCTTGATACCAATTCCATACATGCCTTCCAACTCCATCTACACCTTCATGCTTCAAGCGATAGATACTTACCCAATGAGCTTCGGCAATGCCATCAACCATTACACTTAGCTAACGAACACGGCAAAGCCATCACCCGTAAACAGCGTGTTCGAAGTACCCAGTCAGTGTAGAACCTATAAATCTCCAACATGAAAACAAACGTCTTTATAAACCATCTCAACTCTCCCCCGTGCCACCCCATGACACCTAGCACTTCATTAAACGAATCAAGTCCGAGCATTGTTCAAACTTAGCAACATGCAATGACTAAATAAACATCTCTGCCGCATTCTTCTTTGTGTGAACTTTCTAAAGACGAACTAGATTTTCTTCACTCATCGAGGTAAGGAATAACTCTCTCACCTCAATGTCCTTCGTCCTCGAGCTGAATGCCCGATTTTCAGCTAAGTGGATTGCACTCTGATTGTCACAGTGCACATCCACACCTTCATATTCGAAGCCCAAATCACACAACAGTCGCCTAAATAAAGCGCTTCCTTAGATGCTTCTACCGCAGCTATGAGCTCTGCCTCTCTAGTAGGCAAAGCCACAATCGTCTGCAACCTCACTCTCCAACTGATCGTTGTCCCCTCAATGGTCGTTCAATCTCTATCACCGACATAGTCGGAATTACAAAATTCAACCAAGCTAAAATATCTATCTCTGCCGCCAAAGAAAAGTCCATGGTTTGGTGTTCCTTAAAGGTGTCTGAAGATGCACTTCACTACTTTTCAATGCGTCTTTCTTGGATTTTTCATGAACCCACTAACCAATCCAACAGCCTGTGCAATGTCAGGCCTAGTGTAGACCATGTCATACATCAAGCTGCCAACTACACTTACGTATGAGACCTTCATCATATAAGCATTGCCCTATTTCAAGATCGGAGAGCCTTTACTAGAAAACTGTATATGCAAAGGCATGGGTGTGCTGATTGCCTTTGCCCTTTCCATGCTAAACTGAACAAGCACCTTTCGTATGTACTTCTTTTGAGTGAGACTCAAAAGTCCTAACTTTCTATCCCTTTGGATTTCCATACCCAAAATTTTCTTTACTTCTTCAAGGTCTTTAATTTCGAAATCCGCTTTTAGCTTTCGCTTTAAACTATCGATTTCAGTCTTATTCTTGGAAGCAATTAACATATCATCCATGTACGAGAGTATGTGCATCCATGTACCATTTTATGCTTGAAGTACACATAAGCGTCCTTGATGCTACGATCAAAACCAAATGAAAGCATAAAAGAATCAAACCTCTTGAACCATTGTCTAGGCGACTGCTTAAGTCCATACAAAGACTTCTTCGATTTGCAAACCCAATTTTTTTCCATCTACAACAAATCCTTCCGGTTGCTTCTTGTAGATGGTTTCGTCCAAGTCTCCATGCAAGAAAGCGGTTTTCACCTCCAATTGCTTCAGCTCTGAGTCATGAGTTGCGACGATAGCGGGAAAAATGCGAATGGACATGTGCCTCACTACTGAAGAGAATATCTCATTATACTCCAATCTGTTTGTGAAAACCCTTTAGCAACTAGTCTAGCCTTATATCTTCCATCATCCTTCACCTTGAACACCCACTTGCAACCTATGGCTCGGCTTTCTTGAGGAGGTGGTACCAAATGTCAAGTCTTGTTCTTTTTTAACGACTCTAACTCCTCTTCCATAGAGCACATCCACTTCGAGCTGTCACATAACTTAAAAGCTTCATCAATGTCAAGCGGCTCCTCAAGAACCACATGTAGGACATAGTTAAACTGATCACTAAAGCTAAGGTTCACAAACTACCAATCACTATACTTTCGGGTAGTCTACTAGTCCTACGACTGACTCGGGTAGGTACTGCTTTGCGTAAACTCCTTTCAGCTCCACCTTGAACTGAACTTCCTCTAGATTCATGCACATCACTAGCACTACTAGAAGGTACATGTGAACTATCCTGTGATGTTTCATAAACTGTGTTTTCCTCGATAGCATCAACAATAACTCTACTATTTAGCTGGAATACAGAAACTTCTTTCCTTTCCTTAGGACTATCAGAATCTACTAATGCGGTAGGTAGCTTCTCCTTCGGATTGAACATAGCAGACACATCAAAAGTAACATGTCTGGAATGAACAATCTTTCGATCAACAGGGTTCCAAATTCGATACCCTTTAATATCATCGGTGTATCCTATTAGTATGCCCTAGCCTCCAACTTGTCATCACCGGTATGGTGAACGTACACAGGACAACGAAAAATTCGAAAGTAACCACGATACACCGATTTACCTCTGCACTTCTCCTCTAGAATCTTCTCGTCTATGGCTGAGCACGGAATTCGATTTGTGATATGCATTGCAGTTGACAATGCCTCAGCCTAAAAGCCTATAGACAAGCCCATCGTCAATCTCAAGCAACGAGCCTTCTCCAGTAGAGTCTTGTTCGTCCATTATACAGCCCTATAGGATTACAGATCTCCGGGTATACTGAGATGTCTCTGAATGTCATGCTGTCTACAAATGTCAAGGAACTCCCTAGAGACAAATTCACTGCTATTATCAGATCTCAGTATCTTTAACCTAGAACCAGATTGGTTCTCAACAAACGTTTTTTAGTCTTTGAACTTTTTAAAACTCTTTGATTTGGCCTTCATCAAATACACCCATACTTATCGAGAAAAGTCATCAATGAAAGAGATAAAATACTTTGCTCCTCCAAGAGAAGGAGTAGCAACCGGTCCCCAAACATCTGTATGCACGTACTCAAGTACTCGCCTCGATCTATGGAGTCCAACTCCAAAAGATACTTTAGTTTGCTTGCCTTACACACAATCTTGGCGAAATTCCATCTTGTCGAAGCTTTCTCATTTGATTATCTTCTGTCTCCGAAGTAACTCTAAGCCCTTCTCTAAAATATGATCCAACCTGAGATGCTAAAACCTTGTGGCATCTAAAACACGGGAACTATCTACTCCAACACACGATTGTCCAAGAACCGTGGTTCGTTTTAGCAAATACAGATTTCAGAACACATCTCCTTTCATAATAACTAGTGCACCTCTCAAAACCTTCAGACTATCATTCTCGATAGTTACCTTGCATCCCAAAGATCGCAAAGATGTCAAAGTGCATATCATTCATTCAAACATCATGATCCTCACTGTACCTTCACCCATTGCTCTACAGCTAGCACCATTACCAATAAAAATAGGGCTTTCCTCTTGTGCAATAAAAAACTGAAGTAATCATTATTAGGCGTAATATGGAAAGACGCCTCCGAGTCCAGCATCCAATAGTCTAAGACATCCGACACTACTTCAAACAACATATCGTCAGATACAGACTTCTCCACCACAAACGATGAAGATCCATCTACTTCCTTCTACAAATCCGAGCAATCATTTTTCCAATGACCAAGTTTCTTGCAGATAAAGAACTTTCCGTCCTTAGACTTTCCTGTCCTGCCTGGGGTTTGATGAAGTGAAGAAATGAGGAGATGTAGCTTTATATAGCAGCCTGGGGTTTGATTCGGCATGCATCTGGTCTGGCACAATTTGGTTCGACAGTCCTGGTTCGGCATGTATCACTTGGTATTTGGTTCGACAAAGCGTCGAGCGGCAAATTCGGAGAGACATCTTCAAAATACCGAACCAAACATCTGGAGCGGCAAACTGGTTCGGCAAAGCCCAATCTGGACCAGCATGCTCAAATTCCGAACGAGATTTTTCATTTGGTATCACCAAAACACCATACGATAATTTTTGTCCGGTCTTCATATTCGCCGCTCCAAAACATCTTCCATTGCAAGTTTGAACGAGCTTCCACCGCTTCAAAGCACCGAACGATAATTTTGGTTCGGCATTCTTTCCACCACTCTAGACTTTTCCCTTTCTTTAAATCATCGCTCAAAATCACCGGTCCAAATCATGCTACCGCTTCAACTCCTAATATCTTCCTTTGTTCGATGATTTCAGCTTCTGCTCTCTAGGGTTTCGTCTGCTCCTTGCTGCTGCTGTGTCTTGGAATTGGGGTAGCAATTTCTAACAAATATTGTGCGTCTCTTTCTTCTTTATAGTTATTTACTATTTTTTTGGAGTAACAGAATAATTGCTGTTAGATTGAGTGATGTTCAGATTGGCAAATATAGATCATGTTTATTGTTTTTATGCATTTGTGCAATTATTTGCACAATAGATTGGTATCAGAGCAAGGTGATTTGTTTAAATTTATGCATCAATGGCTTCTAGAAAGAGCGGTAGATCTGGTAGTAATTATGCTATTACTCATTTGGATGGAAAAAGAGATTTTGTGCATTATGGAAGATAAGGTCGAAGAATGTTATGTTGAGAGAGAAGAGCGTTCCAGTCTTGAAACTTTGGTGATAAGGAGTTTATTGTGTTGAAGGGACATCTAGATTTGGAAAACTATATCTGATTCATGACTCAACGTTGTTGTAAGAGTCTTATGTTAATTTCCATGAGAAATTTGTTGTCAGGCAGATAATGTATGTGGAAGTAGAGAGATTTGATTGGTGATTGAGAGCATTTTTTGGCCTTGATGGCTTTGAGGTTATTTTGGTATCTACCTTCTTTTGATTTTGGATATTTGCAACATTTTGTTAGCGGACGGGGACACAGTCTGAGCTCGTTAGCAAGATGTGATGAAGGGTGGCCTTGCTAGAACCTATTGGGTAAGTATTCATTTTTGGTATCTATCTCATTAAGAGATTTGGGTTGAAGGTTGAGTTCATTTTTAAGAATTTTATGTTGAAAAGAGAATTTGAGTCGAGGTGGGGTGTTGGAAATTTGTGATTTTGCATCAAAGTGAAGTGTTAAATTTTGGTGATACAAAATCACAAATAGAAGGAAACAAATATGCATGAAGAAAAGTAATCGCATTTGTTCATTATGGAAATGAATAAATTATTGGATCGCATTTGCATGAGATGACAAGAAAATAAGAACATGCGGAAGTTATGGAATAAAATATATGCAAAAGAATATGCATATTATTTGTTTCTCAGTAATCACATTGCTTTGGGGTTATTTTCTTCCATCTTTGTTAATTAAAGGAATGAGTGAATTACTTGCTATGTTTGCGTTATTTATTACCATTGTAATTCATTATCTTCTTACTATATGTTATTAATTTAATCGACGACTCTTAACGATTTGCACTGGCTATATATTGATGGTAGACTTCATTGTAAAACCATCCTGCCATTCAGCCAGCGATTTTCAAATAAAACGTCTATTCTTGTTAATCCTAATTTAGGGCATTGGTATGGGAACTCTTATCTTGTAATCTCTTGTAATTCTATCTTGTGTAATAAAATCTCTCTCCTTTTGAGCTGGAGGTACATTACCTCGATGATAGTGGAATCAATATAAATATTGTGCTTTTCTTTCTTCTTTATAATTATTTACTATTTATTTGAAGTAATAGAATAATTGCGGTTAGATTGAGTGATGTTCAAATTGGCAAATCTAGATCCTTTTTGTTGTTTTATAGTTTCGAGTATTGGCTCCTAGAAGTTTTGGAAATTTTAGCACTTCCATCTATTCCACTTCCAGTTGCATGAAACTATATTATAAAGTTAGAAAAGGTGTTTGAAATGTATATAAGTATTAGAGTAACACAAATATGGTTCTAATGCTACAACCAAGACCTACAACCCATATGATTGTTCTTTAAGCAACTAAGGCATGGACATATTAAACACTTCATACAAAATTAAAAATAATAATAATATAAAAAATAAGTAAACGACAACAAGGAGGAGGAGGAGATGTCATTTTGCTTTTGGTAAAATTGTATACAAGGCCAAAGAGACCTCAAAGATTCCAACAAGTTGAGACATGGATAATATACCATACTTAGAATTAGCCACCGAACCAACATCAAATATAATTTGGTTCATACGCGTTGAATTAGTGCTTCTTTTAGGTAGCAACTTTATAAGATTCACAGACATGAGTTTTAAAGAAAGTCCACATGTTCATACTTCCTAGTCTAAAGACTAAACTCAATAAAGAGAAACCACTAAGAATGGCAAATAATAAGTCAATAAACTAGAATTTATGCCAAATTCTTACTTGAAGTAAACAACAAGATAAATTAGAAAATATAAATTAAGATTCAAAGAGCTGTTTGCAAAGCAACAAGCTTCAGAGAAAGGTTTCTACTACAAGCACAGAAAATGAATATTTCATCAAGATCAACAATACTAATAGCTTGGAACTACAAAACATGTAACTCTACTTAGTCATCAAACTTACCATAATACTAGAAGTGTGTGTCTGGTGGATCCATAGACATCCAATGTTTAAAAAAAAACATTTCATCAAAATAGCAACATAATGTTTACCAAAATTTGTGCGTGCACTAGTATTCTTGCACCCTTTCTGTTTGACATATACCAAGATCGGTCTAGTTCTGCCTGTTTTGTGCCATCTAATTTCGCCTCTTTACAAGTCCCGTTCTTTTTGTATTTTTCTTCCTTTTCCTATCCCAGATGTATATGCTTTTTGATGGTCCATGGACCATGGAAGAGGCGTCAAATCATCCAGGCTATGCGTTATCATTTATAAATGCAGCAAATCATGTAATTATATAGAAGTGTTTGAATATTTCAATCATTTGGAGAATATATGAAAAATAAAACGTGTTGTACTATTTTGATGTAAAGTCTATTGAATTGGTCAAAATTTAAATTAAAGGTGAAAGATTTAAGAATTTAGTTATCATGAGATCAATGCGTACATAACGAGACATTAATTTGTTGAAAGGTCAAATTAGAAAATGCCAAAATTATTAAAAAATGGTTATAGTCCCCAAATTATATAAGCCTTAGCAACTCTCTAACCCTCTTCTATGAAAAGCTAATGTCAGATTTAGGGTTTCGGTCAATTTGGAAGATCAAACCAAATTCTTCTTCACTTCAATAATCAAAGATGGATTCAGATATGCTTCCCCTGATTTATTTACTTTTCTCTAGTTTATTCTTAATTAAATCAACTTGAGTTGTATACTTGAACTAAGATTTCATAATTGATTGTTGCTAAAGTATATTGAAAATTTAGCAAGTGGTATCAGAGCAAACCATTATTGATTTATTTGAGGAATTTTGATTGTAAATGGATTATATTTAAGATCTATGTTTAGCAAAATTATCTATTAATGTATCCACCATTGTTTTTGTTCACGCTGATAGTATGAAATATGATTTGTTTCTTAATACCGCATATAAGAGCATGAATTAAAATCCCTGATGGTGATTCATAATAGGATCCTAACTCATTGTTAATTGATTGACTCCGTAATTCTGAGTGCTTTTTCTTAAATATTATGTTGGAACTTTAAATGAATTAATTTTAAAAAAATAGGTTAATGGTTATATATTCATTGAGTCGTTGTAAAAGTTAATGGTATTAAAATTCGTTTTAAATGACAATAAATTCGAATCTATTAACATTCTCTGACTTCAGTAACGCATACAATTTTCATTCTGCCTATTTAAACGGTAGAAAGACAGAAGAGAAAATGTGAATAATAAAACAATTTTTCTTCCTTCTTTTTTGTCCTCTGCATTTTTTCTCTATTTAAGAAACTTTACAAACAATTAAATTAGAAAGTGCTATATTCAGAACAATTTGTTGTAGTGCATATAACAAATTGATCAAATGTTAGAGTCTGTTTATCCTTGGATGGAGCAGTTGATAAATAGCTTTGCACCTTGAGGCTATACCGCGAATCGTCTTAAACAGAGCGACCTAGTCTGCGATTCAGCAAAAAAAAAGACGCTACAGATTCATATCGAGGTACAACATATTATTATATTGCTTTGAAAGTGTATAATATGAAAGAAAGTTTTTCATGATTATCGACATGTTGACCTACACTTTAGCCTTTCATATAAAATCTACTAGTTTTGATTTTTTCAAGTAAGGTACACTGAGTAGTAAAAAAAATTACAGAGGAATGGTATCTTTAGTTTGTTGCATAAAATAATTATATATTCAAGTTATCTATACTATTATATTATTACTGAGTTTGGTTTCAAGGGCACAGAAGCCACCTTCATATTTTTATGAAATGAACAGTCGCTTATTTTACTTTGCTACGTTCGTACCTAACCATCCGCTTCTTACCTTCCCCATTCATTTTATCTGAGAAAAACAAAATTTGCCTTCTTCTCTTCTCCTTCTCTCCTAACCCTAATCATCACAAGACCCTAATTACCCACCTAGGCTTACTGATTATTGTTTGCACCTATACATAAATTTCGCTTTCCTCTTCCCTAAGATCTAATCTTGCACTATAATGGCAACGACTGTGGCAATGGAAAGTCGCACAACGCAAAAAACACCACTCTCCTTCATATTGTATATGCATCACCTGTAAATACTTCTTCCTTTATAATCTTCCGTTGCGCGTCGTCATCCAAGCACAGGTAATTTCTAAACCCTTCTCCATATCATGCTTTAAATTTCTCAATTATTTAGATCCCCTAATTTATTTCCTTCAATAATTTGCTATCTTGCATCAGGTCTGATTAATTCACTCATTGCCCTTAGTTCTAGGTAATTCCTTTTGCGTTCATTCTTTGACATTTTTTATGCCCTAATTTATTCACTGCTTCTTTCTGTTCCATGTCCTATGAGGGATAATTTATTCATAACTGATTTTGTAGATCTGTTTGTTTTGTAGTTTAAAAATATGGTATTTGAAATTGTGGAATCATTTTTTAATAATAAAGTATTTGAAACTATTGAATCACAGTTCTTCGACCTGTATTACTTCAGATCTGATTAATTTGGAGTCTGCCTTGGTTTACTCACTTCTGCTTTTTGTTTGTTTAATGTTTTACTTGGCTTGAAAAGATTTTTAACATAAATGATGTAATTTTAGAATTTATGGTTTTGGTTGTTTTAAATGTAGTTTATTGCTTTGAAAGCTTTGAAATTTCATTTTAGCTAAATTTCGAAGCTTTTTTATAATTTTTTTCCCCGAACTAAAAAAATGCAGTTCAAACTATATACAAATTGCCTTTTAATACCGTTAAATTTGTAGGTTTTGATGTTTGAACTTCTATTACTATAGCTTTCAAGTAGCTGTTTTCATTCTAAATAGTTCGGCCTTGAATTCCGAAAACTAGAATTTTATAATATTTGCTCCTAATATTACTTAATTTAGAGGTCTTTCAAGAATACAACATGTAATTTTACAGTTTATTAATTTTACAGTTTACTGCAATATATATAATAACCAATCTGAAATGTGACAAACATTTGGAACTAGATTTCTTTGTTATCTAGAAGATACATTTAAGCAAAACTAAAATTTGTGTTGGACAATTAATATACTGAAAACAAGATTATTTTTATAATTTATATGTTGTAAATTTAACATCGACATATTTATAAGGAGTGACAAATTTCTACAATTATCTTTTCTATTCTGCCTTGGCTCAGTTAAAATCCCATGTGCCACATATGAATAGTTTTGTGTGCAGTTAATGGTATCAAATTCGTTTTTTTCTATTTTTTGTTATGTTGTTGCTGTTTGGTAACATTTCAACATTTTTGGTGATTCTGGGAAAAAAAATTCTGACTGATGCTACTGAAAAGATAAGCTAGGCATCAATATTTTGATTTTAACGTTCCATAATAAGCACATTATAAATTATTTTCTACTAGATGTGCCTGATGTTACTGATTTTTATGTAAGTCAAGGCTATTATATAAACTGTTGTATTTTGCAACATGTTAGTTTTATTTGTAATTAAAACAGTTGCGTTCAACCATTTTCTGCATATGTCTACTGCTACGCATGTCAATACTTTTGTTTTTATTTCATGTTGAGTCTGTTTTGTTAGCAACTAAACAAAACTACGCTCTATGCCTAATTTTCCTGGTGGTTATTATACTCATCACAAAATCCGAAAATAATAATCAAACTTCATTTAGTTCCATATTTCAAATGCTTATGTTATTGAATTTTATGTGAGATAAAACTATATATGAAATATGGTTTAAATTTCACAGAATTGTCAAATATGTGTAACTGACCAGCAAAAAATTTATTTTATAATTCTACTCTTGTTATTGCTCACAGTATTTTTAACAATATTTTAAAAAATTTGGATTGTAGTTTACCTAATTTAATTTAAATTGCACTGTTAGAGAATAGAAAAATCCTTTTTCAAGGTTTTTGGTACTTCAAGCATGTTTGACTTAAATATTATCAACTATTGTTTTTTTAATTTGCAATTGTTGTATTTCATATTCATATGTTTTCAAAGGATTATGCTTACTTATATTATTTATTTTATTCAAAATTTGATGAACTTGACTAGAACTCCTTTCTTAACAATATTTTTTTGCTATTAATGAAGTAAGCATTAATGCTTTAACAAATGAGATATTTTTCCCATGTCATTTGGAGATATATCTGTAAAACATAATCCCTACCATACATTGCTTTCACATTCTCATTCATACAGTAAATGCATTTGAAGTAAACAATAATTCCTATAGATTTTTGAAATTTGGGAAATTTACAGTGTAATGACCCATTAAATTCGATGATATTAAATGAGTTAATTTAATATGATTTCTAATCTAATTTGGAATGAAATAAAAGTCTTAAGATTTTATTTGAGTAAATGTAGGAATCAGATATAGTAACTGTAATTAAAGGTTAACAATTTAAATGTTTATATGGAAATAGATTGAAATAACGTAAATTGGCGTTTGCGGTTATAAGTATAATTTGTTGATTTATACTGGAAGATATAAAGCGGAAATAGTATTAATGAAATAATAACTGAATTGAATTACAACTATATAAATGAAAGTAAATTTTATTTAGTGGATGTCAACATTGAATAAATTTATTTAAAATAAAAAGATTTAAATGCATGTTGGATTAAGGGGTAAGTAACTAGAATTTAGTTCTATATAATTTGGAACTTAATGTATGTAAAAAAAATTTGTAAGAATAAGTTAATAAACAATTTATTTGCGCATACCCGATTTAAATAACAGAAAGGACAAGATCTTGATTTGCCTAGGTATGTATATATTGATAAACTATAACTAAGTAGGAAGTTTGGTAGTAAATAGGAAATAAGATGACAAAGGCAACTAGTAAATTAATAAATGAATTCATAATAATAAGTAGTAATTAATGCATAAATATATTTGGCATTTGGGAAAATTACAAAGTTATACCCATTCATCTAATTTATTTAATTGAATCTAAATCTATGGCAACATTTTTGTTATTAATGGTTGTAAGTGATTTTGAATGTAAAAGGATAACAATTATTTAGGTTAACCATTCATTAAGTATATTAAGTTAAGAATGGAAATAGATTGAAATATATCTAAATTTATTTATTTTGTTTTGTTAATATGTTTTGGTTAATAAAAGGGAATTTATAAGAAATGAAGCATGCACTAATGAAGTGTATCATAATTCAAATGTTATTTATACCCATAAATGCCTATTTACTGAATAGAAAGATTTTAAATCAATAAACGAATTTATTTAGGTTCCAATTCATAATTTATAACATTTAATGTAGACTCAATGTAAATTAATTGACTTAATTTGTGCAGTAGCGTAGATTTGGTTTGTGATTGAAGAGGGTTAATTTTATAGACGAAATTTATGCTAATTCTTTTATAACAGGGCCCTGGTTTGTTTTAAAGTATAGGAAGAAGGATTTATAAACTTAATTAGAGTATCAAATTCAACCATTGCATTTATTGCATAATAAAAAGGAATGAAACGGTTAAATATTAAGTTACTGAAATTAAAATGGATTTTGAGGATAATGAAGTGAAATCATGAACTAATGTTGTGGCATCCTTATTTTGATAAAAGTTAAGAATATAAGAGTTGAAAGTCTAATAAATGGGTTTTTGAGAATTTAATTTATAATTTCTAAATATAAGGAAGTGGATAAATTAACACTGCAATTGATAGACTTATCAACTTTTAATTCGCATCTAAACTTGTTAAATTATTTAAATTGATTATGAAATATATAAGCAATAAAATTTAGCAAATTTTAGAATTTAAATATAAAATTGGATTTTTATAATTTATTTTTAATCTATTTAATTAATATAAAAATAGCCATTTTGTCCACGGACTCGGATTTCGACGAAACCAGTTTCATCGGATCCGTATCGGTGAATTATTTTAGGGTTTCAAGTTTCGGATCGATCGGACCTGTCGTTTGATCGTACGGACGCGAAACGCCTTGAAATCGATTTAATTAAAAATCAATTTGAAACCAATTTGGAAATTTTGTTTTCAGCATAACTTCTTCATACGATCAAATTAGGACGTGAAACTTTTTCCATCGCGTTCAGAATATTTTAAAATACCTATTTGGATATATGGGTTTAATAAATTTCGTTCTGGGGTTAGAACGGGCTTTTTGGGCCAACTACCGTTTAGCACGTTCGTAACTCGTGCCCACCTAGCCTTCTACAATTTGTCTATATATATGATGTGATAAACCCTAGCCTCCTTCTTCTATCATTTGTCTGTATGTTCATTTTCTTCATCTCTTTCTCTTCCTCAATGGTTGCAAAACCTAGATCTATCTACAGTTCAAAAATCAAAAGTGAAAATTCAAACTCTCCAGAAAAATTCGAGAAAAATATATGTTGATGCTCTAGACGAGCGTAATTCAACGCTGTATTTCGTTTGTCGATTGGAGTTTTCGTTCGTCCTGAAGTTTGCAATTTAGTTTCGGCCGTTCATGTATGGAGGTGGGTTTTAACGGCGGATCTTCAGATTTGTCTCGATCGGGGAGTGCAGGATCGTAGAGTGTCGTGTGTAGCTTGCATCAGCACGGTCGATTTGGTCGAAGGGTGCTCGGATTCTCTAGAAATGGCAGCCCTAGGCACGGCGGCGCGACCTTGTTCAGGCGCCTCAAGGCGTGCGCGACCTCAAGGTGGGGTTGGCCTGAGGTGGTCGTGGCATTGGTGAAGTCTGATCGCGGCCATGGTGGGTCAGATGACGACAAAAATTCATGATACGTGGCGGCGGCTTGCAGTGTGGGTTTGAACGCGTGAAGGCTGTAGGGTTCGAGGGTTTTGGTTCCTACAGCATGCCGGTGACGTGGCTTATGTTGGGGAAGAGGTGTTGTTTTCTTTTTTTCTTGTTTTTAATTCAAATAAAATTTCCAAGCGTTTATTCGAATAACTTTTTCGTACGACATCCGATTCACGCGAAATTCCTTTTGTTAGGATCGTATTGAGATTCCAGATCTTTTGACGCTGGTTTGGGCAGTTTTGGAGACCGTCGAATTTTTAGGTTTAAATCAAATTTAAATTCGATTTAAATTCAAAAGGTGAGTGTTTTAACCCACTCACAACTTCTAAAAGTTTTTATGTTTGTTAAATTTATTTTAGATATGAGTAGAAATTTATTTATGACTGTTTGGCATGTTTATTCATCATATCTGTTAAATCGTGTTATTTAATTTAACTGTTAATTTATTTTATTTATTGCATATTAATTGATAGTTAGAATTAATTTATTTGCATATAAAATGCTAGTAAACAGTTATAAAATTTATTACTGAATAAAAACTGTTAGTTTAATAGTTGTTAAATTTTATTTTGAATATAACTGCCAGTTATTACCTGTTATATATTATCATATATATATTGATATTGATTTATTATTGGATGATGATTGTGATTTGGATGATGGATGATTTTGATGAATGGATGTTTTATTTTATATCATTAAACTGCAAGTTATCATGCATTTTTCGTTTCATTCGGGATTGTGGTTTGAAATGATATACAACCGCAAAATTTTATTTTTTTAAATTGCGGATTGAAATGATAAATATCCGTATCACTTGACCATAGGATATAAAATTATATACAGGCACCGTGGTCTATATATAAATTATTTTAAAGTGATTTCTATGGTTTGGATGGGATATGGTTTATAAAAATTTGATTTGGATATTTTATAAAATATTATTCTTCGATATATATACATATGAAGTTAAAAATTTGAAAATTAAGTTGTGTATAAACCTGTTGAATAAAAATGAAAAAAATTGAGAAAATGGAATTTGGAAATTCATCTTATATGTTTAAGTTTGGAAATTTTAAGGTATGATATTTATAACTGGATTTTTCAAGATGGATTAAAAATGAAAATTCTAGTATAAAGTAAATTTAAGAAAATATTTAATTGCTAGAAATTGGAGTTTTATTTATGGAATTTATATGAATATTCAAGACTAAATAATAGAATATAAATTGTTGAAAGAAGAAAATCCAACTTTAGTTTTGAAATATTAAGACTCCAAATGGATATATATATATATATATATATATATATATATATATAGAAATTAAAGGGGTTTTTGGAACTTGAATATATTTAAATTATGGTTTAAACTTTAAATAAAGAAATATATTTGAAAAGCCATGGAAATTATTTTTCTTTACAAAGTAACTTTAAAGTTAAACCATTTATTTTACATTCGTTGAATATCCAAACCATTCAAGTTTTAGAAGTTATGGTTTTAAAATTTTGAATTTCGAAATATTATGCTTTGAAAGTATATTTCAAATATTTGGTTTCCAGATATTTTAAATTTTAAACCAGCATGATTTTGAAAAAGAATTATATTTGAGATAAAATATATCTTATTGTTTTGGGTTTAAATTGATATCCTATTCATAGTTTTGAAATGGAAAATTTTATTCTGGTTTTAAAATTTTGAATTTCGAAATATTATGCTTTGAAAGTATATTTCAAATATTTGGTTTCCAGATATTTTAAATTTTAAACCAGCATGATTTTGGAAAAGAATTTTATTTGAGATAAAATGATATCTTATTGTTTTGGGTTTAAATTGATATCGTATTCATAGTTTTGAAATGGAAAATTTTATTCTGGTTTTAAAGTATAAACTATTTTTAAATGACCGCGGTGTTATAATAACGATGGGTTGGCAAAGAGACCGGGATCGGATATGGACATACTCTCTGTCGATACCGAAAACCACTTTGACTAACCGTGTACGCGGTGGAGATTCCAGAATGAAGTAGGTGGTGGCGACGCTTCCTGTAAGGTAAATACGTGGACCCGACTCCCGTGAGTTGGCATAAGGTGGCTAAAACAGGAGTGATTCTCGGGCCAATGAGGTCATACCTTTGATCGGACGCTCCTCTTCTATACTTTGACTTTGGATTGATTCAGTGGCCACTTCTATTTTTGATATTGGGGGAGTTTGTTCGAGATGGGCGGTAACTGCGGCTATGCGTTTCCACCATCCCAGATAGCAATTGGTGTATCTACCCTGGCATTGCCTAGTTGTGTCGTGTCACCTACCATACCGAGCCTTTACTACGAGTTTCTATTTGTGTCGTACCTATGGAGTATCCTCTGGTAGCTTCCCAATCAGGAGGTATTACGGTACTGTATAGACTATTGTCATTTTACGTGTTAAGGTGGAAAATGTAAAGCCTTAACGCTATTTAAAAGTAAGTTTATTTTACAATTAAACACTATTATAATAGCGCAATATACTACATAGTAAATAGTTTAACGAATCCTTAGGAGATGTAGATCCCGAGCATCTCTTGAGTTACTGCACTCATATTTACTCCTGTTGATTTAACTTACATAAGATCTTTTAGTTTTGACTCGAGTGTTTTTGTCTTTTCAAATTCGCTCGGGTCAGTCCGAGCGTGTCAGGATTTGAAGATTTAGCTTTGGAGGACGAAGACGAAGATTTGTATTATTATTATTTTTACTAGTGCACTACACACTGTTCCGCTGCATTGTATATGGTATGTGTACTCTGATATGTATTGTATAAATATAATTAAAGGTTTTGTAAAACAGATTTATGAACTGTATACTTTATTATCATATTTTATCCTTCCGCTGTGAGATTCTGTTTAGTTTTTTTTCTTCTCTTTCTCTGTTTTCTTATTTATCCCATAACAATCCGCCCTTATGTATGGTTTGAATTGGCACGTGTGTCTGTTTGAAACGTACGAAAAGGCGGGATGTTACAGTTGGTATCAGAGCTTTGGTTTAGCGATAAACCTTAGCTTTGTGGGGTTTGACTCTTTGTTAATAGGGTAGTAATACCCTATGGGAGTCGCTGAGTATATATTTATGAGAGAGCGTATTTGTTAGTGTTATAAAAAGATTTTATATTGTGTTAATCTGTTCCGTTTTGTATTTATGAATTCTGCTTGATGCATGGGACACTATGTCGTCAATAGGGATTTCTAAACACTTAATAGGACAGACCGATATAATATTTGTTTTTAATATAGGTGAATGAAATAATTTTGCCTATTATATTTTCTATATATAAAAAAATATTTTATGAAGATATATATATTTTTGGTTGCTATAGATTTGGTGTTAGGTAATAAAAATATTTATACTAATTGTAGCTAAGATGGAATTATAATAAATCAAATTGGAGATTTTAGAACTTAAGTCCGGGATTTTTGAATATTTGCTTTCAAAGGATTTATGAAATATAATAATTGTTTATAAGTATTTTCTTATATAATTATTTAGTATAATTCGAAAGAATTGTTTTAAAGAAGATTTTGGAGAAAATAAATTATGTACTTTCCTCTCCGTCGCTAGAAAATAATTTCGGTGATGGCGGCCGCATCATCGACTTTCATTTTCGAGTTTCGAAGGGGAAAGGCCACTGTAGTAAATTCTACTTGTGACGCCCCACCTCTATACCCACGCTAGCCAAGAACATTACGGAGAATGTTGTCAACTAGCACGGAGAATAAGGCTGTTTAGGAGCGACCATCCATGTAATTGCTTTGCGCGAGCACCGATATGTCAGATAGTATAACATGCATTTTATTTCGAGAGGAAATCCGACATACCGATACAAACACAAAGCTACTACACAGTGGCTATAATAATCTTTGGAAACAAATATAGAAATAAGCATAACACAAATCAGTCACAGACAATTCATATCACAAAGGCGGAAATAGATATGAATATTACACTAGGAAGTGTACATCAGAGTAGTGGTCTAAAAAGATCCACAATATCACAAAAGAACAGTTACATGAACTACACAAAAGAATAAGTATACATTATGGAGTCTATATCTCGAATGTATACACCAAAATAAACTACTAATCTAAGTAGTAAGCCAAAAGTCAGAGAAATCAATCCCAAGAGAGAAGTCAAGCTGAAGCACCTGTAACATCTCGGTCTGACCCGAGTATTATTTAATAAGAAAATAATAAACGGATCAGTCTAACTATAGATATCAGATGAAACGATATAGAATAAGAGATATGACTAAACACATAATAATCACAATTCCAAGCTGTGATATATATAAGTTATTGAAAATCAACGAGAGATTAATCAATATCACCAAATCTACACAAGAATCAAAGAAATGCCATACTCCTTATTTCGTTCATCAAACCACAAATATTGACGATTATATTAATGTCAATCACAAAAGTCAATGACACACAAATTCACCAATGCACAAATATTGACAATAATATTAATGTCAATCACACAAGTCAATGACACACAAATTCACCAATGCACAAATATTGAAAATAATATCAATGTCAATGACACAAGTCAATGACACATAAATTCACCAATGCACAAATATTGATAAAACTTATCAATGGAAATCACGAAAATTGGTGAAACACAAATTCTAGAAATCATCTCAAGAAATCCAGAAATCACAAAGAGGGGAGGCCTATCACAAACGGGAGCATAAAGCCCACCAACACGTGTATCACAAACCGAACGCTAATTCCATGGTTGCTAACCATCACAAATTGAGCCGAAGCTCCACAAACGGCCCGAAGACCATGGGTTGATACCCCACCAAATTGAGTCGAAACTCCACAAAACGGGATTTAGTCTCCCTCGCAGACAAAGAGACATCGCACATTGCTAGCCTAAATCACAAAGATGATCATCATGATCAACGAGAAGTGTCGATTACAGTAAGCTAGTAAATATATGAGCTTAGCATCATGTCCCATAACCACTAGCTTAACTTAAATATTTACGAACAAATTATAGATCTCCACTAGAAAATTGTCACAAGAGTTTCAATCGAACAAGTCCAAGAATTAAGCAACAAAGTGAACGCAAGCGTTTCATACCACTTGTTTTACTAAGTCGTTTAATTAGATTTCTCATACGAGTGAGGTAAAGGTTTGTATATACTAATAGATTGGAAAAACGGTTTTATAAACGAATTTGGTATTAAAATAGTATTGAAATCGTTTGAGGAAAAAGTTTTGATATTTACTACTAGTATAGACCTTTATATTTTTAAAGTGACAAAACACAAAGAAGATTGTAGGAACAATCAATCACTAAAATTCACATACGAAGATGTGAATAAAATCCAACGAAACCGATAAAGAATCCATCAAAATGGATACTCAAAAATCCCTAAAAAGGAGTCATCAAAGTCATAACAAATGATAACAAGACATAGGAAACAACACGAATCGATTAAAGTTGGAAACCACACAAAATAGGCGAAATAGGCAAAATAACATCAGGTCGGTCAGCCGGCCTCAGGGCTCGGTCGACCGAACCTTGTTTTGAAAAACTTCTCGGGAAGCAGGTCGGTCGACCGAACCAGTGGGGTCGGTCGGCTGAACCAGAAATAGAGAAGTTCTCTGCACTTTTACTAGCAGGTCGGTCGACCGGACCAGGGGGGTCGGTCGACCGAACCTGATACTCTGCAAATTGATGCCCATAAATTGATATGCAACCTCCACCAATTCGCAGCCGAACGAGCACGGACGCTAGGGAATTATGCCTAACGGCTACCCGGCCCTATTGGCTTCTCGATGCATCACCAAACACTTGTTCAAACATCAAAGTTATGATTTTTAAGGAATTGAACCCAAAACACTAAAAATTGGAATATTCACCAAATCAATCCAAACCAAAAGCAAATGTGCACGAATAAGTGTTAGGATTTCATACCTAACAATTGAAGATAAATATAAGCATAGATGTGAGATAAAAATCTCACCTTTTTACAAAATCGAACAAGAAGAAGCTTGAAAGCAAATGGAGAATCAACCTCTCTTCAACACAACCCAAATGAGCTTGAATCTATGCTCAAAACAAGAACATTCCCAAAATTAGGTTTAGGAATTTCTGAAAGTGGTAAAAGAATGAGTTGGAGAAGAAGAAGAGAAGCTTACCAATGGGTTCTTCTATTAGTTTGGAGCTAGAGTTGATTTGCAAGAGAAAACTAGGGCTTGGAGTTTTAATTTCCAATCTCTCCCACCATTAATGCTATAAAAACTGAAAAGAGAAAGAAGTGAGGGAGAATGGGGAGGAGGGGTTCAGTTTTTGAGTATAAGTTGGCTTATGGCTGAACCCAAACTCAAACCCAAAGTGAAAAGTAGCAAAAATCAACTTTCTCCAAACATATCGAAGCTTATACTCAAAAAGGTCGCAAACGGCATTTTAAACTCAATGGGAGTGGTCCCGAGTCCTAATTCGACCGTATGCAAAAAGTAGCTTTTCGGACTAGAATCTGACTAACGATAAAATATTTAAATATAAAATCGATAAATATGCGGGTTGTTACATACTCCCCTCCTTAAAGAAATTGCGTCCTCGCAATATTTTAAGAAGAAGATATATAGTAACAACCATAAAAGCATATTCAACACAAAAGAAGTTTGAAATAAGAAGTTCACCTCAAAGAGCACGAGAAAGTAAGTCCGGATGTGTTCGCTCGATGTACTCTCTAGATTCCCAAGAACAATCCTTTGGATTTGAAGACCATTGAACTTTAACAAGCGGAACATCTTTATTTCGAAGTCGTTTGACCTCCGAAGCAATGATACAAGTAGGATGTTGCTCATAAGTTAAATTAGGCGAAACTTCAATCTCTCCCACAACACCGGGCACAAGAACAGAATCAGAATCTCGAAGGCACTTCCGTAATTGAGAAACGTGAAACACGTCATGAATAGCAGAAAATTGAGCCGGTAATACAAGGCGATAAGCCATGGAACCAATATGTTCGGTGATAGGAAATGGCCCAATATATCGAGGCGCCAATTTTCCCGATCGACTGAAACGTACAACACCTTTCACAGGTGAAACACGAATGAACACAAGATCTCCCACAGAAAATTCTAACTTCCTTCTTCGGTTATCGACATAGGATTTTTGTCTACTTTGGGCTTCTTTCATCCTATGACGAATAAGATCAATCTTTTCTGTGGAATCACGAATAAAATCTGGACCTAAAACCAGCTTCTCACCGGCCTCAAGCCAACAAGAAGGAGATCGGCATGGCCTTCCATAGAGTGCCTCTAAAGGTGCCATACCAATACTAGATTGGAAGCTATTATTATAGGAAAATTCAACAAGTGAAATATGATCTTCCCAACTTCTACCAAAATCAAGCACACAAGAACGAAGAAGATCTTCAAGAGTTTGATTCACACGCTCAGTTTGTCCATCGGACTGGGGATGATAAGCGGTGCTAAAATTAAGATTCGTTCCCAAAGCTTTTTGAAGACTCTTCCAAAATCCACTAGTAAACAATGGATCACGATCACTAACAATAGAAGTAAGAACACCATGTAATTTAACAATCTCTTTAACAAAGAGTTTGGCCAAAAGAGGAACGGTTCGGTTAGACCGAACGGGAATAAAATGGGCGGATTTAGTAAGTCTATCAACGATCACCCACAAGCTATCATGACCCAAAGGAGAACGGGGAAGGACATCTATAAAATCCATGGAAATTTGATCCCACTTCCAAATTGGAATTTCTAAAGGTTGCAATAACCTACCGGGCCTTTGATGTTCGGCCTTAACGAGTTGGCAAGTCATGCAACGCTTAACGAAGTTAGCGATGTCAAGTTTCATTCCCTCCCAATAATAAAGTCGCTTCATATCCGCGTATATTTTACTACTACCGGGATGAATGGTAAATTTAGAACGATGTGAATCTTCTAAAATATCTTTACGAAGATCACTAATATTTGGCACGATAAGTCTACCAAATTTCCGCATGCCGCCACGAGAATCGATATCAAAGTCTTTCAAACCTTCAATATCAATTTTATCCTTAATATTTTGGCCAAGAAGAGCCAATTCGGGATCTAGCCTTTGAGCTTCAAGAATGCGGTCCAAAAGAGAAAGATGAGCCTCAAGGCTACATAAAACAAGAGATGAACATAAATCGGAAACACGGTCTCGAATTTCGCAAGTGGATAAAATCTCGAGATCGTTCCATTTGGATATCATTATAGAAACAACAGCTTGCTGTTTACGGCTAAGGGCATCGGCGACACGATTACCCTTACCGGGAGTATAAAGAATATCAAGATCGTATGGTGCAAGAAATTCGAGCCAACGCTGTTGACGCAAATTAAGTTCCTTTTGAGAGAATAAATACTTCAAGGATTTATGATCGGTATAAAGAACAAATTTCTCTCCTAAAAGATAATGACGCCAAATACGAAGGGCGAAAACAATAGCCGCGAGCTCTAAATCATGGGTGGCATATCTAGTCTCAGCAGGCTTCAATTGCCTAGAAGCATAAGCAATAACACGTTCTCTTTACATAAGAACGGCACCCAAACCAACGCGACTAGCATCGGTATAAACAACAAAATCTTGATTCCCCTCGGGAATAACAAGAATAGCAGCATCTGAAAGGAGTTATTTTAGTTTCTGAAAAGAAGTTTCACATTTGTCCGACCAAATGTATTTAATACCTTTCTTCGTTAAGCTAGTGAGAGGCACGGCAATCTTAGAAAAGTCTTTGATAAAACGACGGTAATAACCCGCCAATCCGAGAAAACTATGAATCTCTGTCACACTTTCCGGTCTCTTCCAATCTTGAATCGCTTCAATCTTTGAAGGATCCACGGAAATTCCGGATTCGGAAATAATATGACCAAAAAACTTCACACGAGATTGCCAAAAGTGGCATTTAGAAAATTTTGCCCTTAATTGATTACTCCTAAGAGTTTCCAACACAATCCGAAGATGTTTTTCATGCTCCTCCTCGGTTTTAGAATACACAAGAATATCATCGATAAAGATAAGAACAAATCGGTCGAGGAAGTCTTTGAAAACTCTATTCATAAGGTCAACGAAATACGCCGGAGCATTCGTCAAACCAAATGGCATGACAAGCCATTCATAAGATCCATAACGAGTACGGAACGAGGTCAATGGAATACTATCCTTTGCAATACGAAGCTGATGAAATCCAGTAGCTAAGTCTAATTGTGAAAACACTCTAGCACCACTAAGTTGATCGAATAGATCATCAATCCGAGGTAAAGGATATTTATTTTTGATAGTAAGATCATTAAGCTTGCGGTAGTCAACGCAAAGCCTAAGTGTTCCATCGGATTTCTTCACGAAAATAGCCGAAGCTCCCCAAGGCGAGGAACTAGAGCGAATAAATTGCTTCATCTCCAATTTGGATAATTGTTTACGCATCTCCTCGTTTTCTTTATTGGACATACGATACGGAGGACGAGTGATAGGTTGAGCTCCAGGAATAAGATTAATTCTGAACTCAATTGCCCGCTTAGGTGGTAATCCTAAAACGGGTTCGAATATGTCGGAAAATTCACGAACGACGTGAATAAGAGAAATAATATCACCCTCATCATCATCGTCGTCATCACGAGGATTTAAAGAATATAAAGATGCAACCAAGCTGGAAAATGAATCTTTAAGATTAATAGAAATCTGCTTAACAGATTGAGGATGTCGAAGATGAATAGTCCGCTCAGGACATAGGATATGGGCTTCATAACGGTTAAGCCAATCCATTCCCAAAATCATTCCAAAGCCTAAATAACGCATGACATGCAAATCGGCTCGGAAAGAAAAATCACACAAAATAATCTCGACATCTTTACACAATAAACTGATTGTCGCGGATCCACCAACCGGATTCGCAATTCTCAAAGAAGTCATTAAACACAAAACATCCAAAGAAAAAGTATCAACAAGTTCTTTTGATATAAAAGAATGGGACGCACCCGTATCAAAAAGAACTCGAATAGGATGATCACGAAATAAAATAATTCCATCTAGAATAGAATGAGAAATACCTTGGCCACGAGATGTGTTGCCAGGGGCTTGAGCAACATTAAGTTTTCCCTCCTTCTTGCCCTGAAGCTTGGGGCATGAAGATATAACATGACCGGGAACTTTGCAGTAGCGACAAGAGAGAGACTTTGGGCACTTGTTCGCATAATGGTCCTTCGAACCACAATTATAGCATTCCCCACGGCCAAGGGAAGAAGTCTTTGCTACGGAGGTTGCTTGCTTCCCTTTCTTATTAGGATAGGGGCCTTTGAATTTGTTTGGCCTCTTCTTATTGTTGAAGTTTGGTTTGGAACCCACCACTTCAACATCGTTCTCCCTATCCGCCTCTTCAAGACGAAGAGCAATATCAACGAGTTGGTTGAAAGAAACTTCTAATTTTAGAAGTAATGGCTTCTTGAGATTTTTGTTTAAGCCATAGACGAATCTCTGGTTCTTCTTTAAAGAGGTGTTGATGTATTCAACCCCATATTTGGAAAGACTCTCGAAGGAGGCGACGTAATCAGTCACGGAGGACTCACCTTGAACAAGGTCTATAAATCGTAGAGCCAATGTCACTTTCTCTGCATCCGGTACAAATTTCAACTCGAAGCGTTCCCGGAATTTCTCCCAGGTGAGATCCGCTTCATTAATCTCATAAATAAGAAGCTTGTACCAGTCCAATGCTCTTTCTCGGAGCATACTAGAGGCCACCTGAACTCGGTGAAGGTCAATAAGATTCATGCGAGAAAAGATTCGATCGCATGACCTTAGCCAAGCCTGTACTTCAATAACAGTTTCGGAACCTTTGAATGGCTCCCTACCCAAATTAGTGTAATCGCTACACAAGCATGCAAATCCCGACTTTGGGTCCGTAGGTTCCGGGTTAGCTCCAGCTGCTTGAGCATTCGTCACTAAATCAAGAAGCTATTGAGCAGTCATAAAAACTCCATCTTGGGGTGGAACACTAGATGGTCCCACTCTGGGATGGCCTGGTCTAGACATTGCTCTTCCTTAGAAAGAAAGAAGAGCAAGAAGAAGATTATTCACCAAATTTAATATCAAGCAATCTTGATAGATAAACAAGGAATCATAAGGAAAATAGGATGAATCGGTACGAAGACTCGGATTAAATCCTAAAGCACGACTCCTAAGATGGACTTAGGACGATGATCCTTGTTATAATATTCCATATTGTTCCGAAGTTTGGCTCTGATACCAAGCTGTGACGCCCCACCTCTATACCCAAGCTAGCCAAGAACATTACAGAGAATGCTGTCAACTAGCACGGAGAATAAGGCTGTTGAGGAGCGACCATCCATGTAATTGCTTTGCGCGAGCATCCATATGTCAGATAGTATAACATGCATTTTATTTCGAGAGAAAATCCGACATACCGATACAAACACAAAGCTACTACACAGTGGCTATAATAATCTTCGGAAACAAATATAGAAATAAGCATAACACAAATCAGTCACAGACAATTCATATCACAAAGGCGGAAATAGATATGAATATTACACTAGGAAGTGTACATCAGAGTAGTGGTCTAAAAAGATCCACAATATCACAAAAGAACAGTTACATGAACTACACAAAAGAATAAGTATACATTATGGAGTCTATATCTAGAATGTGTACACCAAAATAAACTACTAATCTAAGTAGTAAGCCAAAAGTCAGAGAAATCAATCTCAAGAGAGAAGTCAAGCTGAAGCACCTGTAACATCTCGGTCTAACCCGAGTATTATTTAATAAGAAAATAATAAACGGATCAGTCTAACTATAAATATCAGATGAAACGATATAGAATAAGAGATATGACTAAACACATAATAATCACAATTCCAAGCTGTGATATATATAAGTTATTGAAAATCAACGAGAGATTAATCAATATCACCAAATCTACACAAGAATCAAAGAAATGCCATACTCCTTATTTCGTTCATCAAACCACAAATATTGACGATTATAATAATGTCAATCACAAAAGTCAATGACACACAAATTCACCAATGCACAAATATTGACAATAATATCAATGTCAATCACACAAGTCAATGACACACAAATTCACCAATGCACAAATATTGACAATAATATCAATGTCAATCACACAAGCCAATGACACACAAATTCACCAATGCACAAATATTGATAAAACTTATCAATGGAAATCACGAAAATTGGTGAAACACAAATTCTAGAAATCATCTCAAGAAATCCAGAAATCACAAAGGGGGGGAGGCCTATCACAAACGGGAGCATAAAGCCCACCAACACGTGTATCACAAACGGAACGCTAATTCCATGGTTGCTAAACATCACAAATTGAGCCGAAGCTCCACAAACGGCCCGAAGACCATGGGTTGCTACCCCACCAAATTGAGTCGAAACTCCACAAAACGGGGTTTAATCTCCCTCGCAGGCAAAGAGACATCGCACATTGCCAGTCTAAATCACAAAGATGATCGTCATGATCAACGAGAAGTGTCGATTACAGTAAGCTAGTAAATATATGAGCTTAGCATCATGTCCCATAACCACTAGCTTAACTTAAATATTTACGAACAAATTGTAGATCTCCACTAGAAAATTGTCACAAGAGTTTCAATCGAACAAGTCCAAGAATTAACCAACAAAGTGAACGCAAGCGTTTCATACCACTTGTTTTACTAAGTCGTTTAATTAGATTTCTCATACGAGTGAGGTAAAGGTTTGTATATACTAATAGATTGGAAAAACGGTTTTATAAACGAATTTGGTATTAAAATAGTATTGAAATCATTTGAGGAAAGAGTTTTGATATTTACTACTAGTATAGAAAACTTTTATATTTTTAAAGTGACAAAACACAAAGAAGATTGTAGGCACAATCAATCACTAAAATTCACATACGAAGATGTGAATAAAATCCAACGAAACCGATAAAGAATCCATCAAAATGGATACTCAAAAATCCCTAAAAAGGAGTCATCAAAGTCATAACAAATGATAACAAGACATAGGAAACAACACGAATCGATTAAAGTTGGAAACCACACAAAATAGGCGAAATAGGCAAAATAACATCAGGTCGGTCGGCCGGCCTCTGGGCTCGGTCGACCGAACCTTGTTTTGACAAACTTCTCGGGAAGCAGGTCGGTCGACCGAACCAGGGGGGTCGGTCGGCCGAACCAGAAACAGAGAAGTTCTCTGCACTTTTACTAGTAGGTCGGTCGATCGGACCAGGGGGGTCGGTCGACCGAACCTGATACTCTGCAAATTGATGCCTATAAATTGATATGCAACCTCCACCAATTCGCAGCCGAACGAGAACGGACGCTAGGGAATTATGCCTAACGGCTACCCGGCCCTATTGGCTCCTCGATGCATCACCAAACACATGTTCAAACATCAAAGTTATGATTTTTAAGGAATTGAACCCAAAACACTAAAAATTGGAATATTCACCAAATCAATCCAAACCAAAAGCAAATGCACACGAATAAGTGTTAGGAATTCATACCTAACAATCGAAGATAAATATAAGCATAGATGTGAGTTAAAAATCTCACCTTTTTACAAAATCGAACAAGAAGAAGCTTGAAAGCAAATGGAGAATCAACCTCTCTTCAACACAACCCAAATGAGCTTGAATCTATGCTCAAAACAAGAACATTCTCAAAATTAGGTTTAGGAATTTCTGAAATTGGTAAGAGAATGAGTTGGAGAAGAAGAAGAGAAGCTTACCAATGGGTTCTTCTATTAGTTTGGAGCTAGAGTTGATTTGCAAGAGAAAACTAGGGCTTGGAGTTTTAATTTCCAATCTCTCCCACCATTAATGCTATAAAAACTGAAAAGAGAAAGAAGTGAGGGAGAATGGGGAGGAGGGGTTCAGTTTTTGAGTATAAGTTGGCTTATGGCTGAACCCAAACTCAACCCAAAGTGAAAAGTAGCAAAAATCAACTTTCTCCAAACATATCGAAGCTGATACTCAAAAAGGTCGCAAACGGCATTTTAAACTCAATGGGAGTGGTCCTGAGTCCTAATTCGACCGTATGCAAAAAGTAGCTTTTCGGACTAAAATCCGACTAACGATAAAATATTTAAATAAAATATTTAAATATAAAATCGATAAATATGTGGGTTGTTACACTACTGCAGATTTATTTTGAAATTTTCTAAAAATTTAATTGTTTTAAATATAATTAGAGATATAAAAGTTGTAAGAAATTATTTATCTATTATTTTTAAAATAATTTGAAATTTGACCCGGAATTTCATTCTTAAATGTCCATTAATTAATTGTTTAAATTATTTTAGTGAAATAAAAGGTGAGTAATTAATGAATTAAAATCTCTAATTTAGGCAAGAAATTAATGCAAAGTTATAAAGGGGAATTTGAAAATTTTAACATATGAGACAAAAAGTAATATTGCATTAAATTTAATTAAAAGAAGAGATAAAACTTGTATAAGTTCTTTTGCATTGTCTTTAACATATATAACTTACCAAATATGAAAAGCTGAAATGTTAAATAAGAAGATTGGAATAGAATATTATACAAGTAGAAATTTCGGAAATAATGAAGTATTCAATGAATTTATATTATCAATAAGAATTTAATGGTATAAACTTAAGTTATAATTGAAATTTTACTAAAATTAAAGGTAATATTATTAATAGGTGATTTTAAACTTAAGTAAATAAAATGAAATTCTTTAATAAATAAGGATTGATGTGTAGGATTTTAAACTTAAGAATGATTTAAATGCTACTAGTTTAATATAGTAGGAAGTAGGTAATAAAAATAAACGACTGCAAACCCTAAGTAATAAATTAATAAAATCCTTTATTTATAAGAATGGAGGTTATAAGGTTAAGAATTTGAGTGAAATTCAAAATGATTACTATAATTAAATATAATAGAATGTAAGCATTTAATAAATGATTGAATTTGAGAAGTGCATTAAATGTAACACAAATAAAAGAAACTTACATAACCTGAATAAATAAATAAATGAATAACTGTAAGTAATAAGTAAAAATAAAGGAAACAACCACTGATGAGTAAATAAAATTAAAAGTTGTTAGAAATAAATGTAGATTATAAAAAGATAATTTATGTGGTATATGAATGGAAATAAATGAAAATAAAAGATAAACTGTTATATGAATGAAAAGATCAAACAACTAATGTATGAAATAAAAATTTATAATGAGTTAATTTGATTTCTTGGTTTGAATTGTTATTGTTTGATTTAGGGTTGGTTGGGTAAGGAAATTTGAAGTTGTTGGATGAATAAATAATCTATTTTATCCCATCTAAGACTGCGCGTAAATGATGCACTGGATAGTTATTTTTCATTCCGTACCATTTCAAGTTTTGAACCCAAGCAACTATTTGCTTGTTTGATTGAATGGTTGTTTTGTTTGATTGTGTGCTGATTGTTGTTAGTAGTTGAAAACCATGGAAATATTTCGCTTTAATAAATAGTTAACCTTTTAGATTATATAAGTGAAATGCAGGTATGGAAGCAATTGCTACTCCTTTTGGTTCCATAAATTAAGCGAAATTTGCCCGACAAATAGGTACGTTTCGAATTACGATCTATAGCGCTATTTTATATATTTTTCCCCGTGTTGGGATATTTTATTTTGGATAATATATATAATATATTTGTTATATATTTAATAGTATATTTTCTCCCGAACCTCTCCGTACAAAGGAGACTGCCAAAATTTTCCGTAAATTTTGGACTTAGAATTATGTTGAAAATGTTTTCCAAACTTTAATTATTTAAGTATAAAAGGATATAATGATTATAAAACAGGTACATTTTATTTAAGGTAATAAATTTAGTAAATTATTGTTTATAAGTTAATATTTGAAAAAAGATGTACTGTTTATTAAATTCTTCCTTCTCTTTTCTTTTTCCTTTTCGGGGACGAAAAGTTTTGAGTGGGGGAGAGTGTAACGACCCGTTAAATTCGATGATATTAAATGAGTTAATTTAATATGATTTCTAATCTAATTTAGAATGAAATAAAAGTCTTAAGATTTTATTTGAGTAAATGTAGGAATTAGATATAGTAACTGTAATTAGAGGTTAAAGATTTAAATGTTTATATGGCAATAGATTGAAATAACGTAAATTGGCGTTTGTGGTTATAAGTATAATTTGTTGATTTATACTGGAAGATATAAAGTGGAAATAGTATTAATGAAATAATAACTGAATTGAATTGCAACTATATAAATGAAAGTAAATTTTATTTAGTGGATGTCAACATTGAATAAATTTATTTAAAATAAAAAGATTTAAATGCATGTTGGATTAAGGGGTAAGTAATTAGAATTTAGTTCTATATAATTTGGAACTGAATGTATGTAATTTTTTTTGTAAGAATAAGTTAATAAACAATTTATTTGCGCATACCTGATTTAAATAACAGAAAGGACAAGATCTTGATTTGCCTAGGTATGTATATATTGATAAACTATAACTAAGTAGGAAGTTTGGTAGTAAATAGGAAATAAGATGACAAAGGCAACTAGTAAATTAATAAATGAATTCATAATAATAAGTAGTAATTAATGCATAAATATATTTGGCATTTGGGAAAATTACAAAGTTATACCCATTCATCTAATTTATTTAATTAAATCTAAATCTATGGCAACATTTTTGTTATTAATGGTTGTAAGTGATTTTGAATGTAAAAGGATAACAATTATTTAGGTTAACCATTCATTAAGTATATTAAGTTAAGAATGGAAATAGATTGAAATATATCTAAATTTATTTATTTTGTTTTGTTAACATGTTCTAATTAATAAAAGGGAATTTATAAGAAATGAAGCCTGCACTAATGAAGTGTATCATAATTCAAATGTTATTCATACCCATAAATGTCTATTTACTGAATAGGAAGATTTTAAATCAATAAACGAATTTATTTAGGTTCCAATTCATAGTTTATAACATTTAATGTAGACTCAATGTAAATTAATTGACTTAATTTGTGCAGTAGCGTAGATTTGGTTTGTGATTGAAGAGGGTTAATTTTATAGACGAAATTTATGCTAATTCTTTTATAACAGAGCCCTGGTTTGTTTTAAAGTATAGGAAGCAGGATTTATAAACTTAATTAGAGTATCAAATTCAACCATTGCATTTATTGCATAATAAAAAGGAATGAAACGGTTAAATATTAAGTTACTGAAATTAAAATGGATTTTGAGGATAATGAAGTGAAATCATGAACTAATGTTGTGGCATCCTTATTTTGGATAAAAGTTGAGAATATAAGAGTTGAAAATCTAATAAATGGGTTTTTGAGAATTTAATTTATAATTTCTAAGTATAAGGAAGTGGATAAATTAACACTGCAATTGATAGACTTATCAACTTTTAATTCGCATCTAAACTTGTTAAATTATTTAAATTGATTATGAAATATATAAGCGATAAAATTTAGCAAATTTTAGAATTTAAATATAAAATTGGATTTTTATAATTTATTTTTAATCTATTTAATTAATATAAAAATAGCCATTTTGTCCACGGACTCGGATTTCGACGAAACCAGTTTCATCGGATCTATATCGGTGAATTATTGTAGGGTTTCAAGTTTCGGATCGATCGGACCTGTTGTTTTAAAGAGTATTGCAAATTCACGCAGTTCCATTTTTGCATTTAGTTATACCTTTTTAATTGTTAGCATGATTGGTAAACTAGAATATTAAATTCTTCGAGTGAGAACCTTTGTGTCGACTAAACAACATGGATAGATAATTGGAAGTAAAAGTGACATGGATAATTATAGCGGTTCCTTTTGATGTAACGTACGTTGAGGAACAGAGAGAGTTCTATAAAAGATTGATGAAACAATTTTAATTGAGATATAATACAAAGGAGAAGATGAATTCCAATAAACTCTAATCCTAGAAGGTGAGATGTATATATACAGTTTTAAACATGTCACGACCCTTAGATCATAGTCATAGGAGGATCACTCGTCAAGATATAAAGTCTAGGTGTCAAAGGATCGGAGTGCCTTTTCAAATTGATCAAAATTGGATCTGGTTGTTTCAGATCCATCATTTAATTGACTGAATCGGGTGCTAGTCAACTGCATGAATCTGAGTGGGTTGGTGTAGAATGTCAGTAGATTGAGATTCCTCCATAATAAAAGAATATGGTTATGTCCTAAACTCCACTTAGGTTTGTCAATGGATAAATTTGGATGTGAACCGTGTTATATCTGCATCTGCATCCAAAATTATTTTCTGATATCAGCCTTGGACATGGTCGAGTATCAGATATTTATTCGCTTCGTTCATATTTAATATCCTCAAAAAATAAAGGAATTTTTTATTTATATCTGAGTCGTAAAAGAGTGCTTTGTGTAGAGTGTTTCTTCATCTAAAGCATGAAGAGATGATTTTACTATAGTATATTCAGTCCTTTAATGCTTTTTCGAAGTATGTAATGGAATATAGTAATACTTTGATGAAGAAGAATAAGAAATTTATTGAAGGTTTGAGGAAGGGACTGAACTATAAGGTATGGTGCACTTGTTGTCTCCTTATAAGATGTTTGTTGAGAGTGGCAAGGAGGTATAATTTCTTGTATCAGGAGAAAAGGAAAGTCGATGTTAGTCTTAAGGGTGGACAAAAGAAGAGGTTCGACCCATATCACAAGGGGAATAAGAACCAGAAAGGAGGAAAAACCTCATGAGAAGATCAGAAGTATAATGTAACGAATATTACTTGTTTCAACTGTAGGTAGAAGGGTCGTTACTCTACCAAGTATCCCAGTTGGAGATTAGGGACATGTCCAAGTGCTTTAATTGCAGTAGGCCTAGCCATAAGAAGAGATAATGTTCTGTACTGAAGCAAGCGAAGGATTATGCTTTGCAGAGACCTTCAGTTGGACCAATGCTAAAGAAATGGGAAAAGGATGTTGTACTTGGAGGTATTATTTCAATTTCTAGCATTTTAGTTAGGGTTCTATTTGATACTTGTACTACACTCACTTTCTTCTTATAAATTTAGCTGCAGGTTAAATTAAATAAAAATTAAATACTACATATTTGATTACTTCATTACGTGTGGTTAATCCACAGATTGGTATGTTACTCGCACCTTAAGGTGCTCTGATATTAAGTTTGCTTTGTTGGACATTTGTTTGTTTGCGACAATATATGTTTGACTACGAAGGATACGAAGTAATTGTGGATATGGATTGTTTAGTGTAACGACACTATGGTCTACTGTTCTGATAGGGTTATCACTTTATGAAATCCAAGGATAGAAGAAATGATCTTTATTGCATTGGACGTAATAAAGTAGAATTCAAGATTTATGTTGTGTGTAATGGAGAATCGGGAGGATGAGATTAGTAAAGTGCTAGTAGTCTGGGAATTTAAAGACATTTTTGAGCGGTGAAGGGATTATTGCCTAAAAAATCATTCAAATTTGGTATAGATTTGATATCGGGGGAAAAACCTATTAGTAGATCACCTAGCAGTATGCCACCCAAGGGTTAGAAGAACTGGAGAAGTGGTTAATGTCACTTGGGCATAAAAGTTTCACTAAGGACGAATAGTTCACCATGGGAACATCCTTAGTATTCATAAAGAAGTCAGATGGAGACGGATTATTCTTACAGCTAGATTTGACGATGCTATTTCATAAACTATAGGTAGTTGAGGAAATTGTTCCACTGATCACGTTTAGAATAAGACACGATCCATATGAATGGTTAGTTATGCTCGTTGGACTGATCAGTGTTACTGCTTTCTTTGTAGAGCTTATATGTCGAATCTTTCACGATCAATTGAATAGATTTATGTTGGTCTTCATTGATGACATTTTGGTATAATTCTAAGAATGAAAGATACCATAAGTCCATTTTAGATAGTTGTTGGAGATCTTGAGACAACACAAGATGAATGTAAAGTTTTTGAAATGCTATTTTTGGAAATGTGAAGTTAAATTTCTTGGTTATGTTGTTTCATAGAATGGATTAGCAATTGATCCAAGATGGAAACCATTAATTATTGGAGGAGACCAAAGATGGTTACTAAAATGAGAATTTTCTTGAGATTGGATGGCTATGCCATAGTTACATTAAGAACTTTTCGTAGATAGCAACTGCCTTAACTAAATTGACTAGAAAAAACGTAAAACTCGTATGGACTGTTCAGGAGTTGAAAAAGTCATCGACAAGTGCATATATCTTGATCGTACTTAAAGGGAGTCAGGATTTGGTATTTCATACTAATACTTGTGGATCGGATTGGGAGCGATACTGATGTAGAAGAAAAGAGTGATAATTTATGCATCTTGGTAGTTGAGTCGCACAAATTTTGATATCCTACTCATGATTTGGAGTTTTTAGTAGTGATCTTCGCTTTAAAGATATAAAGGAATTATCTTTTTGGAGTATGTTCCGAGTATTATACGGATCATAAGTCTCTTAAGTATTTATTCTCGCAGAAGAAGCTAAATATAAGGCAATAAAGATGGTTAGAATTTTTGATAGCATATGATTTTGTGATAGTATACATCGGGAAAAGGGAACAACGTAGTCGATGCTTTATGTAGAAAGCAGTATAATGGATTGTTGGCCATGCTTGAGAAATGGAAGACGTTAGAGAAATTTGCATCCCATGGAGTGCAATATAGGGCGAATGTAGGATCAAGTCAAGATCCTAGAGCATTAATAAGTTTGAAAGTTCGTCTATTGCTTATGGAAAGAACTGTTGCAAGGCATAATGAGGTACCATTTTTAGCTAAAAAAATTAGATGATTAGAGATAGGCATGGATGTAGAGGCTCTAAAGAGATACAATGTAGATTCTAAAGGACAGCTTAGGAAGAAATGTACCGTGTTGCAAATGTGAGAGATCTTCAGAAGAAAGTCTTAGACGAAAGTCATCGACCTAAGTTTATGATTCATCCTAGAGAGATAAAGACGTACCATGACATGAAGCATGTTTTCTTTTGGTAATGGATAAAGAGAGATGTAAGAGGATGATCACATGTCAACAAGTGAAAACTGCGCATCAGAAGCTGAGCAGTTTACTTCATCCTTTGGAAGTATCAATTTTGAAGTGAGATTCGATATCGATGGATCTTATAAATGGATCACTAAGGCATAGAGTTTGGAATGATAACATGTGGGTAATAATCGATAGATTTACTATGAGCGTCCAATTTATCCCAGTGAAATCGACAAAGACTTCAGCTAGTTTGGCGAAGTTATACATATAGAATATTGTAAGATTGCAGAGGATTTCTAATGGTATTGTTAGTGATAGAGAGCCAGTGTTCACCAATGAGTTGTAAAAAGTTTGTTGAGTGCATTGAGTATATAATTAAACTTAAGTATGACTACCACTTTTGCTCAATTTCTAACAAGTAATTAGTAAGCTGATTTAAAGCCTGGCCCAGTCAAAGCTAAACCAACTCCTTTACAACCGGCCCGCATAAGCATCTTCAAATTCATGATGGCTTCGGATCATCTCTTCTATTCAATAAGGCACTAAAATGAGGTCCGCCACCTCGTCCCTATGTGTCCATCGCATTTAAGCAAGGTTTAGGACTGGTCCCACCTGGTCTAACCTGATCCGTCACAATGACGATCGGTCTTCCTATGTTTATCTAATTCCACCACTACTCCAAGTCAGCATGTTCTCCTGGCGTCACTCAGTTTATGGCTTACACCTCTCCACGCCTGCCTCAGCATGCAGCACATCAAGCAAGATAGGTTCGAGCATGGCACTTCATTAGCCTGGCTTCGGTGCAGCAGCCCCGATCGATCTCAGGTAGCCATTCTGACTGCCTTGCACTTGGTTGTGCACCATTTTCCCATTATGGTTCTTATCAAGATCCCTATTTTCTTTCGTATCATCAACTAACGGTCAATCGGTTCAACAATACTTGTCATGTGAGCATTCAAGTAAACAACAAGTTGTCTATCCACCTATCCAAAGCACCATAGCTGAGCAGCTGAACTGATGTGGCTTACCATCAACATTAAATGCGCATTTAATGCGAAGTTTGCACACAAAATGCGAAGCCCACGTTTGATGCAAAGAAGTAGTGAGTATATTTTCATCCTACCGCACATCTCCTTACACCTTTACAGTTGTCGTCCATCTACCATTGTAATCGTATCAACAGTCGAATATTTTTCCCGTTAGTTCTACAGCTTAATCTCAGTCATCCATAATCCACTTCACTTACTGTAAATATCTCCTATATTACAACTTCAAAGAGGTTGGTACATACAAAGATTTTGAATAATATACACAATTCAAAGTTCTTGATACTACAAGTCCTTAAGATTACGTAGCTTTATTAGTCTTAAGTGCTTCCTACTTTCTTATTATTCTTTTGTAAATCTTTGTAGTTTTAAAAGAAATATATATAGTAAGGGAATTTCACAGTGGACGTATGCAGCTTTGCCGAATCACTATATCTTATGTTATTTACCTTTTAACAATGTATTTAACTCCTCATTTTTCACTTCAAGCAACCTTTATTTATTAGTTTAATTCCTTGGTTGGCAAAATCTTTAGTCAATATTTTAAAGCTAGAAGAAGGGCCAACGACATGATGAGGATGGAAGATGCAGATCTTTCAAACAACAACAATGAGGTAATGCGTCCTGCCCAAGCCGATCCACGCAACAACAATAATCGTCAAAACAGAAATCATCAAACTGATGCCAGAAGGAATTCAAAGGCCGGTCCTAGGTACAATAATTACTCTCATTTTAACTCTATTTCACTAACAGGAACCGAGTGCGGTTGGTTACCACCAAATGTAAAGCGGGAGGAACCTCGTTGCAACAACAAATACTGCGAGTTCCATCAAATCAATGGTCGTTCTATAGTAGATTGTAGCATACTCAGGGATGAAATCAAAAGACTCATCCGGAAAAGAATACTCCTGGAATTTGTTCGACATTAGGTTGAGAAAAGAGCAAACCGTGAAGAAAGGGAAAATTGGCCCCCTCGACTTAAAAGTGCCAATGTCCAAGCCATCACAGAGGTCCTGGCCATATGCGGTAGTCTGCATGTGGTCGGCAGCAACCGAGGGTCCCACTCCTGGTATAAAACGAAAGTGGGTACTGCCAGGAAAGTTTATTCATTAGAATCTCCATCATCCAAGGCGCCTCAACTGGGATCTCAACGACTAATCAACTTCATTAACGAAGATAAGGAAGCAATCTCCTACCCTCATTACAACCCCATAGTCGTAACTCTTGCTTTAGCCAACTCCAATGTGCATAGGGCCTTCGTAGATGGTGCCAACTCGGTAAACATCATGTTCAAGAATTGCTTTGAAGCTCTTTGGCTCCCTGTCTCTGGCCTTACCCTATGCGCCCTGCCCATTTATGCCTTTGGAAGTGTAGGCATTGTTCTGATATGCACAACCTCGCTTGTATCAATTTTCAGTCAAGAGCCCCTCACTGTAAAGATCTAGGTAAACTTTATAGTATATTGTCCATCTGTTTATAACCTGTTAATAAGACGAATGACGCTTCTTGAGCTGGAAGTCATCGTCTACTACAACCGCCTTATCATATAGTTCTCCATCCAAGATCGGGTTGGAGAAATCAAGGGCAAGCAGTGTAAGGCAAGGGAATATTATGGAACTTCACTTAGGAAGGCAAAAAAGGTGTACTCATGTTGAAGTAATAACATTCAATTAACGGTTTTCTCAACGAATCCAATGGGCCGACCAGTGCCTTAGTTCTTGCCAAGCCCCCTAACCCTGAGACATTGGCGGCAACTCCTACTCTCTCATAGCCAGCTGCCTTATCTGAGAGTTGCGAGCATCATAACCTTGATTTTGACCCATCATTACAGATAATTTCTCAGTTGTAATAATAATGATAATAATAGTACGTATGTATATGTGAACTTTTCCATCTACAAGTCCTTGTAAGTGGGCTGTGTATGCCCCTCAATATCATGCAACTCACTTAGACTAGAGTGTCCGAGCTAACCAATGTACTCAGGTTCCATTCAGGATCAACGGTCACTTCACGACTGACAACATATTACCCAGGATAACTTCACAGCCTCATGCGCTCAGTTTGCTCCTAGGCTCGTCTGCCACTCAACGTTCGACCAAACTCAAGAGAACCCGCAAGCAAGCTTGCATTTCAACTCATGCCGGTGCAAATTGCCGCTCTACATCCAGTTGATACCTAGTCTACATTACCGATTATACGTAGGTCGCCTTATTTTCACATTGATATTTAAACATATCCTAAAAAGATAGGCAATTCTGCAAAATTAGTACACAATACAACAAAAATACCCTATTACAATTGCTCGTTTACAACGTTCACAAAACAACCGTTGTAATAAAGGTTTTTATCAACAGGCGTTTCCTAAAAGTTCAAATAAAATCATTTTTAACAACACTGAACATTTTGCAGTTGTAATACAGGTCTTTAACATTTTTTTTAGTTTTTGATAGTTGTGAATGCTAATTTATAACAAATGTTATTTATAGCTATCATATTCATTGCTTGTAAGTGATCACACATATTGTAATGTTCGTCATAATCAATCGTACGAAAAATTAAAGAAACATAATAAAGTGCAAAACAGGAACTTCGTAAAATTTGGATAATCTTTAAAATTTTGAAAATTAAATTTCTAGATTGTTTGTTTTTTAATTTTTAAACCAATTAAAGAATTAAACAGGTTTTTAACTGTGTTTTACTGCAAATCGTAATAAATTTCTTCAACAACAATTAGTTGAAAAACGTGAATATCAATGTTAAATTTTTTTTGAATATGTTTACAATTGTTAAAAATACTATAATAACTATTAATTAGTACTTTATAATTAATAACTAATCATTTATAAATGATAATATATAATTTATAAATGATAACTTATTTAGTCAATAATTTATAATCTATTATAACTGTCGATTATTATAAATATTTATCAATAATAATTTATAATTAATAACGGTTTATTATAATTAATAATCATAATAATAACGTATAACTAATAATATATAATTAATATTTAATAATTAAATTTTATCATAATTAATTATTTATAGTTACTAATTTACAAACAATTATTTACGGTTAATGATTGTTACCCCGTTGCATGGCCCGGCCTATATACGGTTCGGCCATGGTGGTCCGGCCACTCACCGCTCGGTTTTGAAGAAGGAATCATCATTCGGCCAACTCAAGGCCCGGTGTGTTTGGACAAGAGTTGGTTCGGTCTGCATGTTCTAAGAGGGATCACGTGGCAAAAGCGGCCCGGCAATGGACCGTTCGGCCTGGACGCGTTGTTTGGCATGCAAGTGCCGTTCGGCCTAAGACCTTTGCTCGGCATTCTTCATTCGAACGTCATCGCTCGAAAAGTATTGTTGGGAACTCTGTACATATGTCGCCCAGCAAAGCCTCGCTCGACAACGTCGTTCGGCGATCGCCGTTCGGCGATCGCCGTTCGGCCAGTGAAGTTAAAGGTGATACGGTTCGGCCTGGATTCTCAAGGAAGGACGGCTTGATATGGGTGGTTCGGTCGAGGTAGCACAGACACATGTCGCTCGGCTTAGATGGTCGACGTAGGTCGCTCGGTGTGGAAGGTTCGGCATACATCGCTCGGTGCATTCTAGGGAAGTTGGTAGGTTGTCAGGCCTACAACAAAGTGAGGTAATCAACATGACTTCGCTTCGAGTCGACCTGCTATTTGCTTCGGGTCTCCTCAAGGTTTACTTCGAGTCACTTGATAATTGACTAGACATGATGGGTCGGCATTTCTCGACCGACATTTCTCGATCGGCCTGTCTCGTTTGGCATGCCTGGCTCGGTGCGTAGAAGTCACCTACTATGGGCCAAGATACCTTATTCCTGGGCCCATGAAGGAAGTCCACCCTATCTTTGCTTATAAATAGAAGGACAGGGGCGCAAAGAAAAGCGACCTTTTTTCGTGTACTCCGGGGAGACTCTGTCATTTTCAAGACTCGTCTCTTTTCTGTTAGAACTTTGTAACGACCGATATTTTCAACCATTCGCATCCATACATGTCGGACTTGAATTGTTCAAAATAACGAATTGTAATTTAAATTTGGCAAAACACAACATAAACATTAAATGAATAATCAAAGATCACAGACACAGAGTAATAAAATGCAGTGGAAGAAAAGCGATAGTAGTTCATGAAGCTACTATATAAATACATCAAAGTTAAAAAAGATACAACAGAAGTCTCAATATGATAATCAAGTACAAATCAGAATACATCACTGGATTCAACTGAATAACTGGAATCAAATGGATAACTGAAAGAGGAATAGATAGCTGGATCTTCAAGCAAATCTCAACACCGAAGGTGAGTCTCAAATGATGTATCACTCAGTCTGACCCGAGCGTAAAGCAAAACACAAAACACTCGAGTCAGGACATACATACTTATACAATGTAAAGCAGCTTAAGTGAACTGTAATATAAGGTACAAGTAACTTAAAGGATGCTTGGGACTGTCCATCCTCCAAGGATCCGTTGAACTATTTACTATGCAGTAATATTTCGCTATTATTATAATGTCTATTAGTAAAATAAACATACTTTTAAATAGCGTTAAGGCTTTACATTTTCCACCTTACCATGTAATAGTGCCAATAGTCTATACAGTATCGTAATACCTCCTGATCCAGAGGCAACCAGAGGATACTCCATAGGTACGACACAAATCAAACTCGTACAAGGCGCGCTAGGGTAGGTGACACGGCACAACTAGCCCACCTCGAGCCATATCCCCAAATCAAAAGAATCAAAAAGGGCCACCAAATCAATCTCAAAGTCCAAATATAATAGTGAAGGAGTGTGTCCGATCAAAGAAGCGACCTCATTAGCCCGTCAATTGCTCCTGTTTTAGCCACCTTATGCCAACTCATGAGAGTTGGGTCCACGTATGCACCTTACTAGAACGTCGCTGCCATCCTACTTCATTCTGGAATCTTCACCGTACTCGGTTGTTAAAGTAGTTCTCAGAGTTGGCAGAGAGTATGGCAACTTCCGATCCCGGCCACTTTAACAACCAAACGTTATTATTACACATGGATATTTATTTCAAAATCATTTCTATTCTAAAACCATTTAAAATCAAATACCATTACTTTCCAAATAATATCCATTTCAAAACCAAAGTAACCGTATACCATTTAAATTCCAAAACAAAATCAACATATCATTTAAATGAAACCCAACTTTGAAATCATTGAATATTCCTTCAATTTATTAAACTCGAAATATTGCTTTAAATCATCTTAAGCCAAACCACTTTATAAAGTCGTATTCTTAAATCTTAAATTTCAATAAGTTCGATTTTATATATTTAAAGACAATTCTTAATTAAATACAATTTCCAATAATTTCATTTCCAAAGCCATATTACTTTCAAGTTATAATAACTCTGAAACCAAACATTTTGAAACATATTTATTTAGACCATCTAAATTCAATGTTAATATCTTCCAAACAAGATTCATTCAATCATTTAAATTCAATGTCGAATAATATTCATTTCAAAGTTGTAGCATTTATAAGTTTATTCATTCAATTATATACTTGCCAAAACATTGTATATTTCAAAACAACAGCATTTATAAAGTGCTGCGGTAGGTATATTTAGTATATATCAAAACATAGTTCAAATTCAGAAACTACAGCATTTTAGAAATGATGTTATAGGTTTATTTGAAAACTTCAGCATGTTGTTCAAATTTCAGCAACCGCAGCACATCAGAAATGCTGTTATAGGTTTCTTTAGTATAATTCAAGCCATAGTTCAATTTCCAAAAATTACAGCACTTCAGAAGTGCTGTTATAGGTCATTTTAGTATAATTCAAGCCATAGTTCATTTAACCACAACATTTCAGAAACGCTATAATTTCTGTTATACCCCTTTAAAAAATATATCTTCAATTTTCTCATTTTTAACTTATCAAACTTATTCCACTTTTCAAAAAATTGATTTGGATATTACTTAACTTATAAATTTTAGTAAAATAACATTTATTAATAAATATCCAATTAAAATTAAACATCCATTTGTTAAGCCAATACTTGATAAATTGCTTAACCTTTATTCCAATAAATAACTTAATAATTTATCTAACATACCCATCTCATAAATAAATTAAATTTCCATTTATTTGCTTAACTTAATATTTTTCCATTTAAAACCAAATTTCAAATTTCCAAGTTAAGTCATTATTTAAATTACATTTTCCCATTTTAAAACCATAACTATTTATTTTACACAACATAACATTTCACAAAAGAAAATTTTATCATAGTTAATATAACAATTAAATTTCCTTAATAGAAATAAACTTATTACAAATGTCCCATAAAACGTGTTTCATTTTATTTATTCAAAATTGCATTATTTATTATAGAAAATACGTCCATTTCAAGAAATAACCTTTATTTAAATTACTAGGTTAGATTTAAGATTCCAAATTAAATCAAACTTAATTATTAAGTTATTTATCATAAATAAGACTCTTTAAACTGCATCCAAAACTAACTAACTTATAAAAAATTTAACGTATGGACAAATAATATTCTTTACACTTTAAAGCATTAAATCAAATTAATTTAAAATTTTCATATATTTAAAATTTCAAAATACTTAATAATTTTCAGAAAATATTTAAAATATTTAATAAATTTTTAGAAAAATATCATTTAAAATACAACCATGGGCCTGTATAATATTTTCTAACCTAGGTCAAGTGATACAGATATGTATCATTTCAATCCGTAATTTAAAAGAAAATCCGGGTTCTATCATTTCAAACTTGCAATCCCAAGTAAAATAAATGCAATAAAAATCATTCGAGCCTATTATTTCAGCCCATAATGATTTTTCCTTATTCTAAAGTCTGTTCCGGTATGTGTCTTTTCAACCCATAGTGATAGGGAACTCGCAGTAATGATACAGTAATTAAAATAAACAGTATATCATATAATAACATATTAGATGATGCAATAAATATAGAAACAGCATTTAACATCATATAACATATCACAGGCATGTATGAATAACATATCAATTTATACAGATCCACCTGACATTATTCGACAATAATATAAGTACATATGCCTAGAGTGATAAAACTCACCTTTTTAAAGCTAGGATTGAAATTCAAACCCGAATCTAAACTCCGCAAAGCACGAAAAGGCACGACAAAGCACAGCTGTATTCTTTTGAGTGGATGAAGAGTCGGATTCAAATCTTGTATACAAACAATTACACAAAGATAAGTGTAAAATTCAACATACAAGATTATAAATCAAACAATGAACAATATGGATCAAAGGGACATAACCTTTTAATAAAACAAAGCAAGATGCAAACTTGAGTGAAAAGAGAGCCAAAAATCCTCATCTTGCATATAACAAAATAAAGCAAACAAATATCACAAACATAAGAACATGATTCAATACAAAGAATAGAGATTACAGCAATGGAAAGATAGGAAATAAAATGACATAACCTTGATAAATCAAAGCAAGTTGATGAATACAAGTGCTTGGCTAGGCTTTGCATCAATTTTGGTGATGTAGTCTTCATCCATGGTCACGGCTTGGTCTTTGTGGTGATGAAGGGGTGATGGTTGATGGAGGTGGTCATGGTGGTGGCTAGAGGCAAGAAGCCGAACCTAGCTTTGAAGAAAAACAAAGAAAATAAAAGAAAAAGGAGAAGGAAAGAGAGGAGAAGCCATGGAAATAACCTAGAGTTTGCTGTATTTTCTTCACGCAATTAGAAATGAGGGATGATAAATTTTTTCATGTGAATAAGAATATTGGGTGGCGGCTAGGGTTTACAAAAAGCACGGCTAAGATGAATTGTACGGCTAGGAGATTTGAATGGTTAGGAAAAGGAAAAGGCAAAGAATAAAGAGGCTAGTGAATGCATGGGATTTATTTCCTATTTAATAAAAGAAACTTACTGTGAACTCTTTCAATCAGAAGAGGCAAATGAGGAAGTGAGATATTGAGAAGATTTTTATGTGATTTGAACTAAAGAGTAGGCAGTTTAAAAAGGGAAGCAATTTAGAAAATATAATGTATACCCTTTGATTTTTTTCTAAGCCATAAATAAAAGATATATATATATATATATATATAATAAAAGTACAAAAATTTATTGCATGTAAAACGCTGTAATTTATCCAGTTTAAAAAGTATAAGTTTAAATTCCTAATAAATCCATATATTTGATTTCTCAATCTTGTTATTGAATCAATTATTAACTTATTCTCCTATGGGTAATATTAACACTGGTTTATATACTAATACATTAATAATTTCCCAATTAATCCAAATTTCAGTTGCATAGTATTAAATCTTATTTACCTACAATAAATTCATATTTCAATTAGCAAAGTAATTAATTTCAATCTCTTACCATAATCTATTTGTTATGAATTGAATTCCCATAAGTTATAACTAATTTCAAATAAACTGATTTGATTCAATTCTAATCCCTTTTAATGAAGTCTATGCTACTCTACAAACCTTGTTAATATTCGTTTATCTTTCATTACATTAATATATATTCAAATATCCATCTTTCCTTTGTATTAACAGTTGTTTTTAATTATATTGAATTTGTCAAATATTTATATTTATTATGATTGAATCCTCAATTAATTCATTCAAATAGGTTTCATTCTTTTATTTTATCTATGAATAGAATATACATTTCCATTTATGTCATTACATTCACACTTTACAATTATAGTCCTATCTTACATTAATAAACATTTACTTACATTTAAATGTAATTGATTTCCAATTAATTCCATAGACTAATTAAATAGGTGAGTTATAGTAATTGTTACCATAACCTTTAATTTACATTTAACCTTATTAATTTCAACTAATTATTAAAATTACTTACATAATACTGAATTCATACAATTACCATTAACTATACTAATTCATTTATTCATACAACACTTACCCTTATTTACTTATATTCAATTTTACCCAAATATAACATTCACAACTAAATAAATGGACCAATTAAATAGTAACTTATGACCGTTACTATAACTTTTAAATTACACGTATGAATTCATTATTGTTTACAAATGTTACAATTACTTAATTAACACTGATTTACTTCAATTTCTATTAATCATATATTATCTCATTAAAGATTCAACATTCACACTTGTTTCATTATATTAAAATTTATAACTAAGTGCAACAATTTACATTATTTCATCATTGGAACTTCATTTCAATTGTTACTAATTAGTTCTAATTACCATTGCTTAATTATTAAGTTATAAAGTTTTTTTTTCTTCTTTTTCTTTTTTTCTTTTTTTCCCTTTCTCTCTAAATTTAATTTTAAAATCTTATTAAATTAACCGGTTAAATTATTGAAATTTACGGGTTGTTACAACTTGTATTCAAGTTGTTGGTCTACGGATTGTATATGTATTCGATTATTTGAAAAAGCAATAAAGATTAAACTCAAAGTGGATGTAGGCCGTTACGCCGAACCACTATAAATTTGGTGTTCTAGTTTTTGCAGTTAATTTTACATACATTCCTCTATTTTAGTTTTCTATCTTCGTTAATCTCTCTGTAAAAATATCTCTTTGGGTGTTAGTGACCAATTTTGGTGCCAACACTTTAGTGCTTTCACCGAGAACGCATTCTCAGGTTACTAGGATCTACTTTGTAGCTACTGGATTGAAGAAATCTTTCGAAGGAGATCCAAGTCATTCACAGGAAGTCTATTGATTCTACTCACATTTCCTACCAATAACTCTACAATGGGAAGGCCTTGTACCAGATCAGCCTCACACAACGCGGACTTCAACGAGACTGCTAGTGTCCAACAAGTTGGACCCAACAATCAACAAGTTAATCTAGGCGCAGGGACTGTCACTGCCTAAAACCAAATGGAAGTTGTCACTAGAACGGAGTTCAACGAGCTGATGAGAGAACTCATGGAAAGTAGGAGACAACTTGACGAACAGATTCAAGCTAACGCCAACCTCATGACTCGGCTTACTCAAAAACAACATCAGAATGGTGGTGGAAGCCCCGCTTCTTACTCTTCATCCAACTGCTCTGCTTGTCCAATGAACCTCTCAGGCGTAGACGCTGTAGAACTGAAACAATGCAAGCAGGTGTTGTTGATCGATCAACTAGGGATGGTCCAGGTTCTCTACCTGGAGCCTTAGCTCTTCACTTACATCAAGGAAATCACACCCAAGATGGAACAGGAAACTTATGATCTGTAGCATGAGTGGAAGCTGGACGGCCAGCTCGACAAGGTCCTAATGAATCTGGTCCCCCGGATACACGTTTGGTAGATCGTCAACAGAGGAGACACCAACTAGAGTGGTCTTGTAGGACAGATTCCAACCTGCCTTCTTCCATACAAACCTCAGACCTGTCGGCTATGGTCAGACTGCTGATGAGAGAAAATCAAGTCTTGACTAATGATGATTGGGGGATATCTAGGAGTCATACTCCATTCACAGATACTATTCTACAGGCCGAGTATCCCAGGAAGTTTAACATGCTAACTATTCTGGCCTACGAAGGGAAGACTGATCCCCGACAGCATGTGATGAGATATGAATGGATGATGGATTCAGCTAGACCAAATGACGCAACTAAGTGTAGATGCTTCCCAATATCTTTATCTGGAATCGCTACCGTGTGGTTCACCTGACTTCCATGTGGTTTATCTCCAACTTTAATGAATTAGCGATGAAATTTATGGAACAGTTTAGGATTCATGCCACTCGTCCTAAGAACGTGATGTTCTTGTCCAGTGTGTATAACGACCCGCAAATCCGTACCCCTTGAGTCAACACTATTCTACCTAAATCAACTCAAGTTGCACAGAAATACGAACCATTTGGGTTTAAGAAGAAGAGGTAGAAGAAGAAAAAACAAAATTAACATCAGAATCTAACCATCGCAGCGGAATAAAATATAATAGAGAATAAATAATCTTTACTCAAAATCAAATATATCAGCTTACATATATTACATCATCAGAGTACATCAGCCACAGCTCACATCAATAACATACAATGGGTACACAACAACTCAACACAGCTGAAATATATATATACAAGTACGAGAATACGTATCGTCATCCAGCTGGTCTCCTGAGCTCCACAGCATCATATCCTGTATCCTATAATACTCGGTCTAACCCGAGCATTACAGTTAAATAACACCCGAGTCAGTCTGGAATACCAGCGTGAGAAAATCACAACCAATTGATTATTGAAGTTTCAAAAATCCTTTGAAAGCAAAAGCATCTCGTAAGACCACGCCACAAATAAACATGTCGGGTTTTTACCTTACGATAGCTAAAACAATTTTTATAGAACTCCTCTGATATTATAATAGGGTCTATTTACAAATACTTATAAAATAGCCGAAATTGTTACATTCATTAAATTCCAGCTACTAGCCACAAAAGTGGGTAATACAAACAAAACTCGTACAAGGCTCGTAGGGAGAATGGATTTCCAACAATGACTAGGCACTGGGGTACCACCTGTCACGGTACGGGGCCTAGATCACCGTACCGAGGACTACTCCCTTCATCCCCTGCAACATAAGGCCGGAACCATTCCTTACTGAACAGTCCCGAACAAGATAAACCCCGTGGTTGGCGCGACCAACCACCCACTAAGCCGAAATATATATGAGGGACATCTAGACAGGGGAATTATCTTGTCCTGCTTGGGTATGACCCACCTAACCTTGCTGCATATCCCCTGATTTTCAGTCATTCCCATTTGATGAGGCTTGAGGCTAAGCGTTACCTTTAGAACGTTTCACTTAGAATGCTCAATCCAAAAAGAACTAAGGCTTGGGTACAACTACAAAATGGCTCTACGGCCTCCCAAATCCAAAAAGAAAACAAAAAGGCCAAGTGGCTCAATCCAAATCTAAATCCCAATCAAATTCCATACCAAATTTAAATACATACCTTGGTCGGGCAATTCAAATTTATCTCTTGAAATCAAATCCAATTTCTTTTTCCCTTTTATAGTACCTGCATATCTTGCTTAACACTAATATCCAATCACAACATTCAAAAAAACATTTTATCAACTTTCTTACCAGATGTCACTATTTATCCAAATATCAACTTAGAATATATTTGCAATATCCAATTTCCAACTAAGAATGCACCATTTCATACTTAAGTTAGTATAAGTTTTTTATGTGTTTCTTATATTTATTTCATTCCGACTTTAGTTTATATCTATTTCTATTCGAATCGTTTCTTTCATTTCCGTATGAATTCAATTTTTCTTAACTCTGCATATATAAATTTTATTTATCATTCATCACTAATTCATATCACTATCCAATTAGTTTTATTTACTAACTTATTTTAGTTTCCAATTTGAATTTGTTTGTCGTTAATAAAATCTTTCAAAATTTTCAAAAATTTTCTAACTCCCAAAATTTCTGAAATTTTTTGGCAGAGTCCCCTTTGTACGGAGGAGCTTTTGCAATTTGACAAAAGAGATAAATATATATACATCGACCCACACGGTCGGAAAAACCAAAAACAGTTCATATTTCCTATTTTAATTGCGTAGGCGTACCTTATTTAGCATTTTACGCAAGCAGCTTATTATTTTTAGCATATAGCACAACCCAATCCAGCCTCACGACTTCCAGGTACCTGTACTTACTCAGTTTAAACTTGTAAGTGTCAAATATAAGAAGTTTAACACATTTCACTTACTTGCAATAGTTAAAACATATGAATTCTAAAAGAAATTCACACCAAACATTTTCCATAAGCAACTTCTACAATTTCCATGTTAATTCAACTGTTCCAATTTATTTATAAACAATTTTTATGCAATTTGAATGGTTTTCAATCTATTCGTATACAACCTCATCAATTTAAAATGGTTTTAATCTCAATCACTTACATTTAATTTATTTTTAAGCAAACTGAGCTCATTTTTAATTCAATTGCTTTCGAAATCAATTTATTTTACTTCTAGAATTTAATTACTTCCATTTATATCCAATAACAATTTATTCTATGCAATTCGACGAGATTTATGTGGAAAAAAAATAAAAAGAAAAAAAATAAAAAAAATAAGCACTTGGGTTCTATAATCAATTTAAATGACTCCAAATCAACTTACACTTAATCCTATTCCATTTCGGATTTATTCACAATCCATATATTCTCAGTTTTATTGCATTTCAATTTTATTAACCAAACTAGTCCATTCCAAACCATTAACAAGTTAGGCTTCATCTCCATTACCAATTAAATTTCCTTTTTATTTTAATCCATTCACAAGCATTTATTTAGCTCGAAGACAATCCAAGCTATTTTATTCAATAACCATTTCTCAACTTATATTTAAACCACATTTCAATTGATACTTATTTATTCCATCATTTATTTATTCAATAAAATTAGTTTATCCACATTCACTTAAACCATTCTAATAAACTTGAAACCTTCTATTTTCCTTATTGTCTCAAGTTATTTCAATTCCTTAATAATTTTAAATGATTTACAATTATTTATTCTGGAATTCCCTTCCATTAATATTATTTATAAATCATCGATTTTTTTTTTATTTCGATTAAGAATTTATTTTCACTTGATTCAAAACCAATCCAATATTATTAAACTTAATTTTAAGTTGAATTCAGTTCACTCCTTTCCATCTTTTAGCTTAAGTTTATTCACTCTAATTTATACTTAAGCTCATTCTCATCTTGCAAACCAAGCTCTCTTTTCAATTAACTTGATTCTATTTCAATCCAATCTCCTTTCAACTACAAATTTATTTGATTTATTATTATAAATTTCAAATTTCCAAGATCGATCCATTCTCAGTTCACTTAAATAAATTTACAAGGTCATTTCAATTTATTTCTATATATTTGGATTTCATTCACAAAACAAACCATTATTATTTTAATCCGTTTCATTTTTATTTTATACATCTCAAATTATATTTACTTTGTTAACACTTCCAGTCTAATTTTAATTAATAACTCAAGTTCTGATTCTATTATTCACTTTTAATTTACCATGCAATTTATTAACTCACAATTCAACTTCATTCTAAATTACTTTCACTTTATCAACAATTTAAATCAAATTTTAATTTATAACTCAAGTTCTGAATTCTCAATCCATTCTCAATTTACCACCCAAATTTCTGAACTCACAGTTCAATTCTATTTGCATCATCGACAATCTAAGCCGAATTTAATGTATAACGTGAGTTTTATTTCCAAACTTCAGTATTATCTCACAATTTAGCTTTTATTTAACTACATTGGGTTCTCATTACATATTCCATTAGCTAATTATTATCTAAATAGTCTTTCCCCAACTTATAATCCAAAACTTGATTTTAATCTCAAAATCTCTTCATTTAAATTTTCTTAAGTTCAAATTTATTTTATAATTCAAGTTTTGATCCATTAAAATATTTATTTTGGGTTTTCTATCCCACTTTTCAAATTTTATAAGTCACAACTTATTGTTTACACAATCCCATTCATTCTAGGCTTGAATATATTCTTCTTTTATTTTTAACTCAAGCCTTATGCTTATTTACAACCCAAACATATTTTATTCCATGCATTTTAATTCTTTTATAAGTTATTTTGATTTATTTATTCCTCCAATCCTTATCCCACTTATTTTCCATTTATTCAAGTAAGAATTTAATTCCATTCATAGTTCAATTGAATTCTTATTCCAATGCAATTTAATTTTACTCTAATCCATTTAACTTAATTCGATTTCAACTCAATTCGAATAGAACTGGATATTCTTTCAGCTTATTCAGTTAATTTCAATCTAGTCAAATTTTTATGTTCAAATCCAAGTTAAATTCATTTTCAACTTTTCTATTTAAATTTTAATTCCAACATTCAAAGCCTATATTTCCTTCCTGATTTAAAACTCAACTCAATTTTATAAGCTTACAATTTATCTCATCGGGATTTTTTAAACTTCCAGCTTTGGCTTCAAATCAATTTTGAAATCTCCAATATCTCAAATCACACTTCTCAAAATTTAAACCAATCTTGGTTTTTATTTCCAACAAATTTCCTTTGAAATTTTCAAAAACATCCGCTTTCCTAAACAAATCAATTTGGTAGCAATTCTTCACTTGGAAATTCGAAAATGAATACTGATGATGCGGCCGTCATCATCAGAATTATTTTCCAATAATCCAAGTGATCTCAATGCTATATTACTTCCAAAATCCATTTATAACAATTCCCTTTCAGAAATAACTCCAAAACAATGCTATCATTTACTTTCAAAAATACTTCCAAATCCCCGGGATTTAAAATTTCCAAATCCTGCTTAAATAAGTTTTAACCATATTTCTTTTGTACAGTTTATGCTAATACAAATTCTTATTTGATTATATTTCAATTTATAAATTACAATTATAATTTATATTTTTAAGTTTCATTTTATAATGAATTTATTCCCTTAATCTTCGGTTATATTTTCAATTTCTAGTTAAATTTTCACTTAACAATGATAATACTTTAACATTATCATTTCTAACATCCAAGCAACCATATAATAGCTCTATAGTTTACCAAAAACTTTCTTTATATCAAAAATATATTTTTGGGTAAAATTATTTCATTCACCCATATTTAAAACAATACCGTGTCGAATGTTCTATTCAAGTGTTTAGAAACCCTTTCGATACAGTTGCGCAGACCGTGTCGACGAAGGTTCATATGCCACTCAATAAACCAATCAACACAATATTAAAACAATTTATATTCACTAACAAATACGCGCTCATATCTATTAATACGCTCAAACTCATTATAGAGTACTATAGACTCTAATTTAAATGAGTAATTCCCACCAGAGCCAAGGTTATCTCCAACCTATGCTCTGATACCAAGTGTAACGACCCGCAAATCCGTACCCCTTGAGTCAACACTATTCTACCTAAATCAACTCAAGTTGCACAGAAATACGAACCATTTGGGTTTAAGAAGAAGAGGTAGAAGAAGAGAAAACAAAATTAACATCAGAATCTAACCATCGCAGCGGAATAAAATATAATAGAGAATAAATAATCTTTACTCAAAATCAAATATATCAGCTTACATATATTACATCATCAGAGTACATCATCCACAGCTCACATCAATAACATACAATGGGTACACAACAACTCAACACAGCGGAAATATATATATACAAGTACGAGAATCGTATCGTCATCCAGCTCGTCTCCTGAGCTCCACAGCATCATATCCTGTATCCTATAATACTCGGTCTGACCCGAGCATTACAGTTAAATAACACCCGAGTCAGTCTGGAATACCAGCGTGAGAAAATCACACCTAGTTGATTATTAAAGTTTCAAAAATCCTTTGAAAGCAAAAGCATCTCGTAAGACCACGCCACAAATAAACATGTCGTGTTTTTACCTTACGATAGCTAAAACAATTTTTATAGAACTCCTTTGATATTATAATAGGGTCTATTTACAAATACTTATAAAATAGCCGAAATTGTTACATTCATTAAATTCCAGCTACTAGCCACAAAAGTGGGTAATACAAACAAAACTCGTACAAGGCTCGTAGGGAGAATGGATTTCCAACAATGACTAGGCACTGGGGTACCACCTGTCACAGTACGGGGCCTAGATCACCGTACCTAGGACTACTCCCTTCATCCCTTGCAACACAAGGCCGGAACCATTCCTTACTGAACAGTCCCGAACAAGATAAACCCCGTGGTTGGCGCGACCAACCACCCATTAAGCCGAAATATATATGAGGGACATCTAGACAGGGGAATTATCTTGTCATGCTTGGGTATGACCCACCTAACCTTGCTGCATATCCCCTGATTTTCAGTCATTCCCATTTGATGAGGCTTGAGGCTAAGCGTTACCTTTAGAACGTTTCACTTAGAATGCTCATCGCCCACCTGACGATGTTTCGCAAGCATTCGTCCATACAAGTCCGTCCCGGGTTCGAACGGAACCGAAGGCACTATTCCTACTACATCCATTTGGGAAATATCCTCAGGATTAGTAGCGACTAGCCCTTGCACTTCACTGCTCCATCTTCGAATCCAGAATCGTTTTCACGAAACGTACAAACCGAATCGAAGTGGTTTTCGAGAAATAAATCTCGATCCCGGTCTCGTCGAAACGATCAACGCATTGTCCAATATTGATAGTCGGTTATTTAACTATCAATTAACATTCACAAACATCCATCAAACAATAAATAATTTCCCAAATTATTTATTTATCTCAAAGATATCTTCACAAGATATATTCCACTTTTCAAACCGTTTTGAAAACAGTTTTAATACTATCATCCTTTCTCAGAATCAATTTCCTAAATAGTTTCTATTTCCACTGAAATCGCCAAGCACAAAACTTAAGATTTTTAAAATAATTTAAAAACACTTTACGTTGAAATATATTTTAAAACATTCATTTAAAATAAAACTACTTCAATAATGTATTAAAAATACATACTATATGAGTTTTGAAAATAAAGTTACTTTATAAAATATAAAACTAGGTTTTCACTCTTAAAAATAAAATACTAAGTCACATTTTTAAATAGTTAATACAATAATAGATTTGAAAAATATTTACTTATGAATTTTAAACATTCAGAAATAATAAAATTTCTAAAATATGCTTTTTAAAACCACATTGAACTTTTATCTTATATTTACATTTTCTTAAAAAAACGTACTTGGCTATCCAGGGAAATATACTCCCCTTCACATTCTTCTTGAAATTCTAATTTCTATCACTTGAATCAATTTCCAAATTGAATTCCAATTTTCTTCCTTTCTATTTCAAAATCCATTAATTTTAGATTTTGTTTCCTTAATTATGAGTTAAATTTCTTTTAACTGAAAATACCAATTCTTAGATTTCTCAAGTTACTTCTTATTCTTTAAATAAATTTAAACTTTAAAGTTTTAAAATAATTCTTTATTCCTTTAATTAATATAGCTTGAGTTTACAATTCATAAATTTCTGTTTTATTCAAAATTCTTTTCATACTCGAAATTATTTATTAGTATTTTAATACTACTCCTATTTCTTTTCCATTCGTTCTTAATTCATTCAAGTTTTCTATACTTATTTCGCTTACAAATTCACTTCTTTATTTTCTTTCCAAAACCCAATTTATATATTTTTGGTAATTCATTTTACCCAAATATATTCAATCAACCATAGCATTCAATATTCCCACATAATTCATCATAGAATATCAAATAATCACAACATAGAATATTGAATAATTTAAATAAATGTGAAGGGTCCAGTTGGATCCCTCCAACCTGTTTTCCCTGCATCCATAAATGTTAGCACAATATAATATGTCAATTCCAAAATATCATACTATATCACATTTATCAATTCAACCATTCAAACAATTATTTAAATTTATTCATTTAAATTTAAATTTAAACTGAGTGAGATTAACTCACCTTTGATTTTTGTTTGGACAATCCAATTCCATCTTGATCATTATCCCCCAATTTTGACCTTGTACAAACAATTATATGGTTTTATTAATATTCGAACTATTTGAGAAATAAATTTCCATTTGATAAATTTAATTTAATTAATTTATAATTTATTTTAACTAATGATTTAGTTTTAAACAAAGAACTAAGTTTCGAACTGGTTTCCTTTTTAAAAAAAAATCTTTTAGTAACTAAAATAGTTAAATACGGGAATTAAAACAGTTAAATCTTCAAAATCATTTATTTTAAAATTAAACTAGTAGATAACAAAAAAAATATTCATTTTTATTTCCTGCTTGAAATTATTTATACCTAAAAATCAAATCTTTATAAGCTCTACAACATTTTTTTTTCTTCAATAATTTGTCAATATATATGCACACCTTACTGTTAACAACGTCATGAGTTATATACAAAATTTTCTTTCTACTTGATTTATTTATTTATTTTTTCCCACGCAGATAATTTCTTAACTAAGTGTTACTAAATTTAAGCCAAACATATACCTTGCTGAGACGAGCCTCCTTCACATTTGCAAGTACAACCTGCAAGACCCCATCGACACTGCTAGCTCGATCCTCCCTCAGAAAATTCGCTATGGCCATATGCTCGGAATCGGGCCGACCTCCTTCACAACGATTGTCACTATATCAGCCTCCATCCCAAGCCTTTCTCCTAGATGTTGTCGATAAATAGGCAAGGCCGCTCCTACTCCCTCCCCCACTGCCGTAACCCCCCTCTCGGCGCCGCGAAATCAAAGTCGACCCCTTGATAACAAAGCACCTTCACAATAACCTCCTACATCGTCGGCCAAACACTGGCGATCTCGCCATCGCCTCCGGCCCTGTGTCGCCGTCCTGAACACGACCTCGAACCCCCCTATAGCCGCCTAGGCCAAGCCACCATGTTCGGTTCTATTCGATGCGAATGACTATTATTATTAATTTTTTTTTAAAGACTGAGTGGTTTTGGGGTTGAAAAGAAGAAAAGGGTTTCGGTTCAGGATAAAAGCGACGTGATTATATATTAAAAAAAAAATATCTGGCTTGGCTTCCTTCAGAAGGAAGACGCGAGTAATACCTCTTCTTTTTTTTATTATTTTAAAAGAGAACGGGCATGATTTTGAGATAAGGGGGGTCGCGTACGCAAAACTTGACTAATTAAAATAAAATAAATTAGATTATTATCAATTACATTTTCAACGTTTTTATATCGTACACTCACACAACAATTCCGATTAATATGAAATTTTGAACTCCGATAATAATTCAATATCACGGACCCAATGGAACTGGTTTCGTCGAATTCCGAGACTGCGCCTCGGAAGGCTATTTTTAATTTCAATTTAAACGATGAAATTTCAAAAGTGAATAAATCACTATTAAATTTAATTTCAAAGCTTCTATTATCTTCAATAATATCAATATAAATTTTACAAGTCTTCTAATTATTTTTGATCGGCTTAAAATTCTAAATTCAATAATTTTTTCCAACTTTAACTTATTTAATTCTATAATTTAATCATCAAATAAATTGTGATATTCGTAATTCAAGTTAAAATAACTCTATTGAATATTCAAAATCAATTAAATATCCCGATTTTTAATGCTCGGAAATTCCGGGTCGTCACAGTGTGATTCGGGCTCCAGGGGTCGTTAAAAGAGTACTTACAAAGATTTCACGCTGTGGCTATTGAAGTTAGCAACCCAAATGACCATGCCATTCTGACGGTTGTGATGCGAGGAGTAGATCTAGATTCAAAGTCTGGCGATTGGCTGGTAGGAAAGCTTCCGACTACACTGGAACGTTGTTAATCAAAGGCGCATCAATTCATAAGAAGAGAGGAAGCCAGGTGGATGAGGCGAGACAATGCTCCAGGGGCTGGAAAGGAGATTGTGAAGAGCAACATTGCTGCAAAGCAATCTGGTGATAACTCGGGGAAGGTCCAGGTTAACGTCCAAAAAAAGCCAGAGCAATCTAAAGGTTCCGAAGGAGGAAATTCTGAAAAGAAAAGGAAAGCAAGAAAGTGGAAACCAAGGATCCAAACTTACAACGAATACACTTCTCTGAATGCATCTCTGAAAAAAATCTTCTTATCGACTTGCAATACTTTTCAGTATCGAAAGCCACGCCCAAAACAGTCCACCGAGGAACAAAAGTCGACTGGGAAGTATTACCGCTTCCATGAGACTTACGGACACAATACCGAAGATTGTAGGCACCTCCACGATGCTATGAAAAAGCTGATTCGATAGAAAAGGTTGCAGGAGTTTTTCAAGAACCCGCAGGACGGTAGACAAGGAACATCAAACATCGGTCGCGGGCAAGCTCCACGCTATCCAAAGGAACCTGCTCAAACTGTAGGTAGACTAGTCATAAACACGATAGTCGGTGGGCCTCACCCTGAAGATAAGAATTGGCAAGAAATGGAACGGCATGCTAATTCCCTAAGGCATGCAGATTTTGAATGTTGTTCAAACACGGAGGATGGAACCCCAGCTAAGCAGTAGTGAATGATGACCGATGATATAGTGTTTAGGAGCAGAGATACTGACCAAGTGGAGGCGCCCACCATTGATCCGAGGTCATCTCGGCCACTATTGGGCCAGCGTTTGTGAGGAGAATACTGATTGACTACGGAAGTTCTGTTAACATTATCTTCAAAAACGCATATGACTAGATGAAGATGGAGACAAATGATCTAAAACCATATAAAGCTCGTATTCATGGCTTTAATGGTGCAGCTACTGATGCAGTGGGTTTTGTTGAATTACCAGTTGAACTTGGAGAAGGCGAACGTAGGAGGGTGCGTGTAACGACCCGCAAATCCGTACCCCTTGAGTCAACACTATTCTACAACAATTAACTCAAGTTGCACAGAAATACGAACCATTTGGGTTTAAGAAGAAGAGGTAGAAGAAGAGAAAACAAAATCAACATCAGAATCTAACCATCGCAGCGGAATAAAATATAATACATAGTAAATAATCTTTACTAAAAATCAAATATATCTGTTTACATACATTACATCATCAGAATACATCAGTCACAACTCAACATCAATATCATATAAAATGGGTACACAACAACTCAACACAGCGGAATACGTATATAAATATACAAGTACGAGAGTACGTTTCGTCATCCAGCACGTCTCCTGAGCTCCACAGCATCATATCCTGTATCCTATAATACTCGGTCTGACCCGGGCATTACAGTTAAATAACCCCCGAGTCAGTCTGGATTACCAGTGTGAGAAAATCACACCCAATTGATTTTAAAAAAAGTTTCAAAAATCCTTTGAAAACAAAAGCATCTCGTAAGAACACGCCACAAATAAACATGTCGGGTTTTTACCTTACGATAGCTAAAACAATTTTATAGAAATCCTCTGATATTATAATAGGGTCTATATACAAGTACGTATAAAATAGCCGAAATTGTTACATTATTAAATTCCAGCTACTAGCCACAAAAGTGGGCAATACAAACAAAACTCGTACAAGGCTCGTAGGGAGAATGGATTTCCAACTAATGACTAGGCACTGGGGTACCACCTGTCACAGTACGGGGCCTAGATCACCGTACCGAGGATTACTCCCTTCATCCCCTGCAACACAAGGCCGGAACCATCCCTTACTGGACAGTCCCGAGTGAGATCACCCCATGGTTGGGATCAGCAACCGCCCATTAAGCCGAAAAAGAAATAAGGGACATCTAGACTGGAATGACCTCACCCTGCTTGGGTGCTACCCACCTAACCTTGCTGCATATCCCTTGATTTTCAGTCATTCCCATTTGATGAGGCTTGAGGCTAAGCGTTACCTTTTAGAACGTTTCAATGCCCATCGCCCACCTGACGATGTTTCGCAAGCATTCGTCCATACAAGTCCGTCCCGGGTTCGAACGGAACCGAAGGCACTATTCCTACTACATCCATTTTGGAAATATCCTCAGGATTAGTAGCGACTAGCCCTTGCACTTCACTGCTCCATCTTCGACTCCGAACACGTTTTTCGCACGAAACGTACAAACCGGATCGAAGTGGTTTTTGAGAAATAAATCTCGATCCCGGTTTCTTCGAAACGATCAACGCAGTTGGCCAATATTGATAGTCGGTTATTTAACTATCAATTAATATTCACAACATCCATCACACAATAAATAATTTCCCAAATTATTTATTAACCTCAAAATATCTTCCCAATATATATTTTCTATTTTCAACCCTTTGAAAACAGTTTTCAAAACCTTCTTTCTTTTCAGACTAAACTTTCCCAAATATTTTCTATCTCCTCTGAAATTACCAAGCACAAAGCTAGATTTTAAAAATAATTTAAAAACACTTTTCTTTAAAATATATACTTTTAAAACATTTAAATTAAAACTATTTTAATAGTTTGTTAAAAATACATACTATATGAATATTTGAAAATAAAGTTACTAAATAAATGTAAAAACTAGATTTCCACTTTTACAAAACAAAACACCAAATCTCTTTTAAATAATTACTACTATAATAAATTAAAAGGAAATACTTACTTTAGACTTAAAATATTAGAAATAATAATTTTTTTTCAAAACATACTTTTTTTTCAAAAAAACAATTTTAAAACTATTAACTTATATTTAAATATTTATTTAAAAACGTTCTTGGTTATTCAGGGAGAATTTCCAACTTCAATCAATTGAATCGGTTTTCCAAATTGATTCCCAATTTATTCCATTTGAAATAACTTTCTTTAATTACTCAATTCATTTCAAATTTCATTTATTTTGGACTTTATTATTTTTGTTACTATTTCTCGTTTGATTAAAAATTCTTTAACTGAAATATACAAATCTCAGCTACTTCCCAATTTCTTCTTTATTCTTTCAATAATTTAAATCTTAAATTTTAAATAAGAGTTTTGTTCTTTAAAAATAATAATGCTGAAGTTTAAAATTCATTAATCTTCTATTTATCCAAAATTACCCTTTCTATACTCAAGATTTATTCATTCGAAATTTTTACATTACTTTATTTCTTTTCCCAATTCATTCTTAAATTTATTCAAATTTTCTATACTTGTTTCACTTACAAATTCACTTCTTTTATTTTCTTTTCAACAATCTAATTTATATATTTTTGGGAATTCATTGTATCCAAATATATCCAATCAAACCATAACATTTAATATTCCGACATATCTCATCATAGAATATCAATATTCGCAGCAGAGAATATTAATAATTTAAATAAATATTGAGGGGTCCAGTTGGATCCCTCCAACCTGTTTTCCCTGCATCCACAGACGTTAGCTCAATATAATCTGCCAATCCCAAAATATTCCATACTATAGCACATCAACCAAATTCACCCATTCAAACAATTATTTAAATTTAAATTAACTGAGTGAGATTAACTCACCTTTGGTTATTGCTTCGCAACTCAATCCAAACTGACTCGCTTTTCTTCACTTCTTTTAAACCTTGTACAACATTATATGATTTATTAATATTTGAACTAATTGAACAATTTATTTCCATTCAATAGATTGAATTTACTACTTATTCAATTTAAAACTAAATTTCTTTTGATACAATACATTTTGTTCTTATAACTAAAATAATTAAATAGATTACTGAATAGATTAATTATCATAATTTTTTTAGAGTAAACTAATAACATTAAAAATGTATCTAATTATTATTATATATTATATATTTTGTTACTTTAAAACACTCTATATCTGTATACTCATAAAAAAATAAATTATATTACCATTTAAAATTTCTGCTTTCTAAACATTATTTACATAAACTATCCTCTGTTATTTTCTGTATACATACCCATATATAAATCTTGTAATTAGCCAAATAAATTGTTTTTATATCCTACTGCATAATTTCTGTTAAGTGATGATAATCAACAGTTTATTTACCAGCTTAACTTGAGTAAGCATTAAATTAATCTTTATATAAAAAAAATTACCTAAGTACGAACAGTGAAATCCGCGATCGCCCCTTGGGTCGAGAAAGCCTAAGCCAAGATCTGTGGCCGCCGCCCTCTTCTCCCCTGCGCACCGCCGCCGTCCCACCAGCAAGTACGCTCGCGAATCGAGAACCTTTGCTGCTCCTCCAACAAGTGCCAGTAGCCACCATTCACTCGCCCACGCCCACCTCGGCCAGCCCCGCCGTCGACAGCCTTCGCCATCACGTGTGGCCTCGCACGATCCTTCGTTGTTTTTTTTCCTTTCTTTTGACTGATTAGCGATTAGGGGAGAAGGAAACGAAGGAGGAAGACAGTGAAGTCGCCATTGTATTCGTTCTCGATTTTGATTTGGGGGTTTTTTTTCGGCTGAAAAGAAAGAAGGGAGCGAAGTGATTTGATTGAAAGAAAGGAAGCGTATACAAGAAGACTCGACTTATTTAAATTAAATTTCACCAAATTATTTATCAAATAAATTCCCAGCACATTTATATTTCGTACACTCACACACTAACTCCGATCAAAACGAAATTTGAAGTCCGATAATAATTCAATATTACGGATCCAACGGGACTGGTTTCGTCAACTTCCGAGACTGTGCCTCGGACGGCTATTTTTAAGTTCAATTTAAACGATATAAAATTTCAAAACTTAACAAACCATTTTAAAATTTGATTTCAACACCTCTATTCACTTCAGTATTATCAATATAAATTTTATAAGCCGTCAAATTATTTTTAACAGGCTTAAAACTCCAGATTCAATAATTTACCCAATTCCGATAATTAAATTTAATATTTAATTATGCAATAAATATTGAAATTTGAAATTCAAGTTAAAAATTAACTTTTCGAATATTTAAAATTAATTAAATATTCCGATTTCAAATATTCAGAAATTCTGGGTCGTCATAGTGCGTATCCTACCGTTCATCGTTTTAGATGTCGGAATCTCCGTTTAGTGTGTTTCTGGGTTGACCGACCCTTGTAGAGTTTAGAGCAGCTTTGTCCCCATGGTGTTTAACCTTGAAATTTTCGACTAATAAAGGAGTTGGTGTTGTGCATGGCGATCAGGCAACTGGTCATGCGTGTTATGTGGCTGAGCCGAGGGACGCTAAGCGAAGAGAGAAAGGAAATGTTGAGGACGGCTACGTCCGCATCCGAGTCACTGAATATTGACAAGTAATGCCCGAGCCTTGGCTCGGGCAACACAATCGGATCTATAGAGACATAGATCCGAGAGACGATGATGAGAAACCCATGGAGGCAAAAGCAGCACCAGCTGAACTAACGATTGACGTTCTAGTCAGCTGTAATGACCCATCACGAGTATTTAAGCTTGGATCACAACTCAACCCCTCGATGAACGAGGATCTCACTGATTTCCTCCGAACGAATCTGCATGTTTTCGCTTGGATGCATTCTGATATGTGCGGGATTTCTCCCGCCATTGTGAGTATATGTTGAACATAGACCCGAGGTACGTACCAGTAAAGCAAAAAAGGAGAGGCATGGACCCAGAGAGGTCCGCTGTTCTCAGAGAGGAGGTGGACAAACTCAAAGCAAATGGGTTCGTCCACGACACCCTCTACTCTGAATGGATGCCTAACCCCGTGCTAGTGAGAAAAGAAAATGGGAAATGAAGGACCTGCGTAGATTACTTAGATCTGAACAAAGCATGACCTAAGGATAGTTTCCGTTTATCCAGAATTGACCAGTTGGTCGACTCAATGGCAGGACATGAGTTATTGTCATTTATGGATGCGTACCCAGGGTATAATCAAATCTCGGTTCACATTCTAGACCAAGCATACACTAGTTTTGTCACAGACGTTGGGCTGTATTGTTATGTAGTGATGTCTTTCGGATTGAAAAATTCGAGAACAACTTATCAACGTCTAGTGAGTCAGATGTTTAAAGACCATATTGGTAGAACAATGGAATCTATGTGGATGACATGCTCGTGAAGTCACGATAGCCAAACGACCACATTCGAGACTTGGCGGAAATGTTTGATATACTCAGATATTATGGAATGAAAATCAATCCTTTGAAGTGTTCCTTTGGGGTTGCGTCAGGGAAGTTTTTGGGTTTCATTATTAATGCACAGGGAATTGAAGCTAATCCAGAAAAGATTCAGGCTATTCAAGACATACAAGTGTCCAGAACTGTAAAGAAAGTACAAAGCATGAATGGAAAAGTAGCCGCGTTGAGTCAATTCATATCCTGAGCGACAGATAAGTGTATTCCCTTCTTCGTTGCAATAAAGAAAGAAAAGAGAAATTTTGAATGGACGCCCAACTGTAAGGATGCATTCCGAGCTCTGGTTAGTCATTTGGAAAGTCCCCAGATGCTGTCGAAGCTGGTAGACCATGAAGTGTTGTTTGTATACTTGGCTGTATCTTAACATGTCATCAGTATGGCTTTGGTTCGCGAGGAGGACGTGTTCAAAGCAGGTGTACTATGTCAGTAAACATTTAGCGGTGATAGAAAGAAATTATCCTAAAATTGAGAAGCTAGCCTACTGCTTGGTGATTACATCACGCAAGCTTCGTCCATACTTTTAGGTACATTCGATCAGTGTTTATACCGATCAACCCTTGCGACAGGTACTCCAACGACTAGAAACCTCCGGAAGGATGTTAAAATGGAATATTGAGTTGGGTCAGTTCTATATTACCTACTTGCCACGAAGGTCCATACAAGGGCAAGCGCTAGTAGACTTTATTGCAGAATTCACCGTATCAGACGAACCAAACAGTGATGATGTCATTCTCCCCATTCGATGGAAACTGTACATCGATGGGGCATCCAACGACCGTTGTTCTGGGGCTAGTGTAATTCTTGTTACTCTCAAAAATGATTAATTTGTTATGCTATGAAGCTCGATCTCTCAGCTACAAATAACGAAGCCGAGTATGAAGCATTGATTGCTGGCTTGAAGCTTATCGGGGAACTTAGAGTGAGATCAGTTGAAATCTTTTGCGACTCGCAATTGGTGGTGTACCAAGTGTGGGAGATTATCAAGCAAAGAGGAAGTGGCTTGATCCGTACCTTGCCCGAGTTCATGAACTATTGGCATACCATAAATATTATTATATTTCGCATGTCTCGTGTGAGAAAAACAGAGAAGCCAATTCATTTGCAAAATTTGCAAGTACTAGTGATGCACAACAAATGGGACTGGTTTCCGTCAAAATCTTACATGCTCCGAGTATAAATGAGATGGAGGTAGATTTTGTGTTAGAAACAGAAATCGAGAAGGAGACATGATAACCCCGTTCAAGCAATACCTGCTACACGGGGTCTTGCTCGAAAGAAAGAGCGAAAGACGACATGTCGTTCGCAAAGCTTCGCGATATGTAATGCAGAACAGAATAATATATCGAAAGGGATTCTCGGTCCCCTTACTCTGGTGCATTACCCACGGTGAGATAAAACGAGTCCTGAAGGAAGTTCATGAAGGAGAATGTGGTGACCATACCGGGGGTAGACACCAGAAAAAAAATCCTCCGCTATGGATATTATTGGCCAACAGTAAATCGGGATGTTGTGGATTACGTAAGAAGGTGTGATAAGTGTCAAAAGTACGTGAAAATACCGAGAGCTCCGCCAATGGAACTCGCACAAATGGTTATTCCAAGACCGTTTGCAATATGGGGAATCGATGTAATCGGTTCCAAAGGTGGTGCAAAATATGCAATAGTTGCGATCGATTACTTTACCAAGTAGGCAGAAGCAGAGCCCTTAGCTACAATCACCACCAAAAAGGTCATTAATTTTGTTATACAAAACATCATATGCCGTTTTAGCCTCCTGCGAACTATCATTACGGACAATGGAACTCAGTTCGACAGTAGGGAGTCCAAAATTTTTTGTCAAAGTATGGCATTGAGAAAAGGTTTGCAGTAGTTGCTCATCCAAAAGCCAATGGACAAGTAGAAGCCGTGAATAAAATAATCAAATCCATACTGAAAAAACGTATGGAAAAGGCTAGACGCAAGTGGGTGGACGAGCTTCCAACAACACTTTGGGCTTATAGAACCACCCACAAGTCCACGACTGGCCACACTCCATTCACATTGGCATATGGAACAGAAGTTGTTATACCCATGGAACTTGAAGTTCCTTCACATCGGGTAACTCATTGTGACCCTAAGACGATTCAGGATCTCTTGATGGAATCACTGGACTTTGTTGACAAAAAAGTGAAGAAGCCGATTTAAGGGCGACCGCATATACGCACGAGTCGCTCGATATTATAATGAGAAGGTCCAATCGAGAGTCTTTGATGTGGCGATCTCGTTTTGAAATAAGTTTTCCCGATCCCATCACATATGAATCCCACATTGGAAGGTCCATACGTCATTGAACGGAGGCTTAGAGAGGGAACTTTCAAACTAGAGACCGTTGATGGCGCGACACTCCCCCGAGAATGGAATAGCGAGCATCTACGACATTATTATACTAGTCTATTTCTTTCGTATTTTAGTTGCAATTATTTCCAGTGTATTTTTATTTCGTTGATTCTTACTTTTCGGCACGTAATAAGACAATTTTGTTTGTTTTCATTAATAAAGGCTTGAAGCCATCTTTTCCATGAATTATTGATGTTTCTATGTGTTGTAATTCTATGGTAAAATTAAAGTTACAATATTCTGTCTGGCATATGAGTGCGCACAAAAACTTAAAATCTCCAAGTCCCTAAAGTGCAGAATGGAGTACTCTGAGTCCCTAGAGTGCGGACTAGAGTATAAATGGCTTAAAATCTCCAAGTCTCCAGAGTGCGGACTGGAGTACTCTGAGTCCCCAGAGCATGGACTAGAGTATAAACGACTTAAAAATATCCAAGTCCTCAAAGTGCGGACTGGAGTACTCTGAGTCCCCAGAGTGCGGACTGGAGTATAAACGACTTAAAATCTCCAAGTCCCCAGAGTGCGGACTGGAGTATTCTACGTCCCCAGAGTGCGGACTAGAGTATAAACAACTTAAAATCTCCAAGTCCCCAGAGTGCGAACTGAAGTACTATAAGTCCTCAGAATGCGGACTAGAGTATAAATGACTCAAAAATCTCTAAGTCTCCAGAGTGAGGACTAGAGTACTCTGAGTCGCAAAATGCAGACTAGAGTATAAGCTACTTCAAAATCTCTAAGTCCCTAGAGTGTGGGCTAAAAGTATTCTAAGTACCCAAGCATGGAATCGAGTATCTACGATTCCAAAAATTTCTGAGTCATATGGAAGTGAAATGGGACTTATGTAGCTCACATGATTTTGGATTTCGACTACAAGTTAGACAATAAGCTGGAAAGCGAAAGTCATCGAAGACAAAGAAATGAAGTTTTATTCGCTAATCCCAAAACAAAGTTTCACTACAATTCCTCCTAAACTCAGAGTCAAAAGTCTATTTACATCGACTATAGAAATAAATGGAAATAATTACATAATCTAGGCTTATTCTTGTTGAACGAGGCATGATAGCTACTTCTTTGACTTCTTCTCCTTCCTCGGTTTCTCAGACAACTCCTCCCCCGAGCGTTACCTCTTGAATGCCTTGCTCGGTAGGGAAATGGTGTTCGAGGAAGGAGGAGGAACTTCCAGTGGGCTGGTCCCACCGAGGAGAATGACCTTCAAAGTCCTATTCAAGGGATCATCTAGTTACACTACATAGGGCTCGACCTTGATTTCGGCTTTACTCTTCTTCTCTTCCATAAGTTTCTCCTCCTTGCTCAATTTTGAAGTGTGTTCGGAGGCGCCCGTAATCTCCACTTCATCACTTTCTTCGACAGGCGATGGATTTTCAGATTTGTCTTCGATAAGCGCCTCGATCACTTGAGCGTCAGGACCGGGAATCTCTCTCGTTTGAATTGCCTCTCCCGTTTTCTCCTTCTTCTTCGTGGCGACATTGCTCCTTGGAGTTGGCTCTGGATCAGAACAGCTTACACGAAATCATAAGAGACAAGTGTTAGAATAGATTAACTACTCGCCAAAAATGATAGCTCTTTAAACTTAAGGAAGAAAAATTATGTACCGGTATCTAGCTAACTCTCAATTGTCTGGGGAGTTTCACCCTTAGGAATAGGATATAGAACATCAATGTCAAGACCAGGATCTTTTGAGTCATAACCAATGTGCTGCTCGAAGCAGTCAAGTGATGGGCGACCAGTCAGCTGAATAGGGGGAGGAACTGGAGACTCGGTTCCGGACGGACCGGCAGTGTCATTCTTTCCTTTTGACAAGGAGGAGTCTCTACTATGAAGAGCCTTCGCTGCGGACAAGTCCGAAGGCTCATTCCCTTGGAGAAATTCCTTCACTAAAGCTTCTTTGTCAACCTCTTCAGTTCTCGACTCAACCTTTTTTATTTTTATTAAAGCGTCCCATGTTGCGGCCAAAGATTCGAGGTAACCCTCGCCAAGAAATATTAGGTCGCGATGCATGAGAACTCGAGCATTATACTCGGTTATAAGCAGATCAAACATGCACTTGATTTCCTTCCTACCAGCCTCAGTAGCCGCCTCAAGGCGAGAATCAATTTTCGTGAGCACTATTCCTTTGCCCTCTTCACGGGTTTTGTTCTTTAGCACTTCAGCCTTGGAGAGCTCCTCATCAAGTTTTGTTTTTAGGAGCCAAGTGGTAACAATCTCATCACAACATCATTGTGACTCCTCTTGAGCTGTAGTCTTTTCTTCTTTTTCTTTGAATAGTAGCTCTTCCAATTCTTTGACTCGTAGAGCGAGCGCATCTTTCTCCTTTTGAACGGAGTCTTTCTCTAAAGCTAAGGCGCCGCAGCGTTGAACCGCATCATTTATCTCTTTCTTATGTGTGTCCTCTAAACGATTAACTGCCTCAGCTGTGTCTTTAGCATTTTTCTGAGCAGTTTCAAGCTGAGACTTATATAAGGAAAGCTCTTCATCCTGGGCTTTAATAATGTCTTCGTCATGGATGACTTCAAGTTTCAGACGATCGATTTCATGCTGACGTTTGATAGAAACTTCTGAAACTTTTTCTGCCAAATGAACAAATGCATCATGTTGGACGTAGACATCATTGTTGCAAGCAATGGCACTTTTTTAACATGCCTCGGAATAGGATGAATCGCTGGAAGAAGCTTTAGACCGTCGAAACATATTTTTAGGAACATGGCCTTAAACTTGGTTAGCTTTTCCGCTATCGACGGATCATGTGCAGAAGTAGAAGAAGTTTGTCTAGAGACTACAGATTTTTTGTGAGGTTCCAATGATTTCCTGGTGCTAGATGAAACGGAGTGTTGGTCGCGGTGAGTCTCAGACTGGGACCCCTTATGAGTAGATTTCTCCCTGCTTTGCTCTGGTTGAGAGGAAGGATCGTGGGGGTATGAAGAGTGACTGTAAATTTTCATTTAAGACGATGAATCCCAAAGGCGATAGTATCTATCATTGTCGTCGTCACGATCTCGGCATTTTCCGGACCCCGAATCCCAGCTGGAATGATGGAAAATAGAGGACCCGCGAAGGCGGTCGAATCCATAAGAGCGTCTCATATCACCTGTAGAAATTAAGTGAGCACGAGTTAGCAAGAATAACATGATGGCTGAAGTTTAAGTGCAAGGGGAGGTGTAAGTGTTAGTGTGTGTCCTAGTGTTTCCCCCCAACGGACCAGTTTCTTTAGCTTTACTTATCTGAGTTTTTTCTCCTTGATTATGGGCTTGAATGCCTTCATTGCCTCTCGCGGGCGAATGGAGTTTTAGGGCTTCTGGATCGTTGAAGCCATAATTGAGCAAGTCGTCGGGAATAGTGAGGTCAGATAAGCCTTTTAGTGAACCCCTTAAGTGTTGTGGAGACGGCTCTTTCTCCATTGGAGTAATTGTGACCTTTGAGGTTCCGCCCATTATTTTTTTCCTCGGTTTATAAGTCAGTTTCTTTTTTACCTTTGAAGGGGGAGGTGGTTCACCAGTGCCATGTGCCTCAACCACCGGTTCTGGAGCAGGACTTACATTCTCACCCAGTGCTTCTGACACCCCATTTTCTCTAATCTCGCCCTCCTCGGGTGTGTCTGGGCACCATGTGTCGAAGGCATGGAAGTCCCAGCTTGCCTTTGTCCAAGGCAGGTCCGGTTGTAGTGGCACTGTGAGGGAGACTTATTCGAAAACCTTTTGCCAACAATCCAAATTTTGAGAGCGTTTCATTGGAAATAATGGATCTGATGTCCCGGTCTCCCGTGGGAACAGCTCGAATAGCTTCGACGGCCTCAGAGTACCATGAGCCTTATGGACATAGGCTGATACCTGTAAAAGTCGAGAAAAGGTTTAGAAAGGATGCACTTTCTACCGCGTACAAATATTGATCCTGAAAAGAAAATTACTCCCTTATAGTCATCTCCTCGCAAAGCCAAGAGGACAACGCACATAAAACCATTCCTGCTTATATTGGAAGAATTTTCTCCATGCCCCCGTCAGGATTTGACATTTGTTATGTGGCTCAAGGAATATGAAAGATGGGCTGCCGGACCGTCTCTTGAAATGGTAGATATAGCAGATATCACTGGGAGTGGAGAGCCTGAATAGAATGCTCATGAAAAGAATGCATGTGCTATATATGAACGCATGTCTATTGGTTGTGCTGGGGCGATCTCAATATATTGCAACACATCACGGAGAAAGGAGTTGAATGGTGGCACGCTACCGACCCAGCACATGAATTAGTTGGAGGCAGTATATTAATCCAGCTGGGGGCAGGTGGGGACGATCTTGTCCCAATGGAACCAGTATACCGCCAAAAGGAATTCCATGGACTGAGCATAGTTGGCGAAGAGCGTTTTCATTGATTCTTAAAGCTTGAGAATCAGCCGGATTGTCTAGGATAATTGCTCCATCTATGGCATCAGGAGCCAAGTCAATAGTTGCAGTTGTTGGACTCAGGATATTCTCTACAGGAGTTGTTGATGGATTCGAAGTTTCCACTACTTCCTATTGAGAATTTGGCTCAGGTTTATCTGAGACTGTGGAAGAGCTTGACTTTCTAGACATCTTCAATGAGCGTCGAATTTGGACAAACACGTATTTGAACTATATTTTAAAGATAATCAATATTAGACATAATGACGAAAGTACTACCTCGTGTGGTGTATGGACTAGTGCAATCGTTCGAGTACAAGTGTAAAAGAATTAAAAGTCCAAAAGCTGATAAAATAAGGTTAAGCACTGAATTGTCATCTTCGAAGACCGTCATCGCTTACCATCTTCGAGAGCTTGCCCTATAACGGTTTTGATCTTGAACTCGGACATTAACACTATATGTTGAAGGCTATAATTTGTTTTTATCGAGTTGAACTCGGGTTTGTAGTTGTTGGAATTGGGGAGTTATTGGTCCGAATCAGTTTGATATACTTGTATGCTTAAGTTGTTGTCGTTGTTCATTGTTCTGTGGTAAGGCATGGAAGTATGTAGTTTTGATATGTGCTGTGCTTAAGTGGAGACAGTCATGATTATTAACGCCAACCCTAGGACCTGAAGCCGAACGACTCACTAGACCGACACCAAAGAATCACTGACTCTCCTCTCCAACGCTCTCTCTCTTCACCGAACGGCTTATGGGGCATAACGAACCACACTCGCTCAGTATATCGAACCCACCTTGTGATCTCTAACTGGGCCATAACACTACCCTCAAGTGGTTAAACCACACTCTCTCCCTTACACCGAATGATACTTGGTCGTAATCCATGGCTGTAGAAACCGCCCATATCGACCGACCCACTCGTTCTCCTCCATCTCATATCCTCGAGTAACCTAAATACTCTCCTTCTTGCCCACCGAACGACACTCTCACTCATGATGCGTCCAACCTACCGACTAGTAGACTTCCACACAACCTAGCAATTCAACATTAACATTCAGCCAACACCTTCAAAACTCATTAACTCGTACCGATCCACTACTACTTCCTCCTCCCTCACTTGATGGCTCAACAGGAGCCGACGTCCTAGGAATCACCGGCTCCAACCTAAAACATGTTCTAACCTCAGGTTCGTCTTCATCACCTACCTAAGAGAGCGAGTCGAGGCTTGGGGAATTGAGAGATTTGAGATCGAAGTTCGTTTCGATTTGTTGTCAGGGGGAGTTGCGGAGAAGACGCTTTGGGTTTAGGATGAGAGAGGAAGGTTGAGTGGTAGCTGAAGTTTGGGGGAAGGTAGATTAAAAAGTCCTGTGGTGTTGAAGTGGAAGTGAAAAGAAGAAAATGAGAAGTGTTAGCTTTTATATGAGGAAGGGAAGATCAACAGGCATTAACCAGTGGACCCGGTCAGAGTGTCTCACTAGTTCGGTGAATAATCGTACCACTTGGCAATGGATATGCCGAACAGTGGTTCGGCGTGTTTACGTCGACTGCCCACACCAAAGATAATATCACAATGGAGAATCAGATCCCACTTGATAGTTGAAGAAAGGTGGAAGGCCTGGACTGGTTCAAAGTGCATCATGATGTCTCTCATGATAAGCTTTGGGGGGCAAATGTTACCCGGTTGCATGGCTCGGTCTATGTACAGTTCAGCTATGGTGGTCCGGCCACTCAACGGCTCAGTTTTGAAGAAGGAATCATCGTTCAGGCAATTCAAGGCCCGGTTTGTTTGGACAAGAGGTGGTTCGGTCTGCATATTCTAAGAGGGATCATGTGGCAAAAGTGGCCCCACCGTGGACCGTTCGGCCTGTACGCGTCGTTCGACATGTAAGTGTCATTCGGCCTAAGACCATCGCTCGACATTCTTCATTAGAATGCCATCATTCGGAAAGTCTTGTTGGGAACTCGGTACATATGACGCCCGGTAAAACCTCGCTCGGCAACGTCGTTCGGCGATCACCATTCGACCAGTGAAGTTAAAGGTGATACGGTTCAGCCTGGATGCTCGGGGAAGGACGGCTCGGCATGGGTGGTTCGGTCGAGGAAGCACGGACATATGTCGCTCGGCTTAGATGGTCGGTGCATGTCGCTCGGTGTGGAAGGTTCGGCATACATCGCTAGGTGCATTCTAGAAAAGTTGGTAGGTTGTCAGACCTACAACAAAGTGAGGCGACCGGCATGACTTCGCTTCGAGTCAACCTGCTACTTATTTCGAGTCTCTTGAAGGTTTACTTCGAGTCACTTGATAATCAACCAAATATGATGGGTCTGCATTTCTCGATCGGCATGTCTCGTTTGGTATGCCTGGCTCGTTGCGCAAAAGGCACATACTATGGGCCGAGATACGTTGTTCCTGGGCCCGTGAAGGAAGTTCAGCCTATCTTTGCTCATAAATAGAGGGACAGGGGTGCAGTGAAAATGGACCTTTTTTCGTGAACTTCAGGAAGACTCTACCATTTTCAAGACTCGTCTCTTTTCTGTTAGAACTTGTATTCAAGTTGTTGGTCTATGGATTGTATCTTTATTCAATTATTTGTAAAAGCAATAAAGATTAAACTCAAAGTGGACGTAGGCCGTTGCGCCGAACCACTATAAATTTGATGTTCTAGTTTATGCATCTAATTTTACATACATTCCTCTATTTTAATTTTCTATGTTCATTAATCTCTCTACACAAATCTCTCTTTGGGTGTTAGTGACCAAATTTGATGCTAACAATAATTATTATAATTAATGATTTATAAATAATAATTTGATTTTAACTATTAATACTTTAAAATGTTAGTAATTTCTAATAGATTTCTTTAGAATTTCAATTCCCGCATAATTATTTCGAAGCCGCCTATGAAGATCAATTTGTACTCGATGTATGTTTTACTCATATGTTATTAAATAATAAAATCTCTCTCAGAATTCCCAAAATGAAAACCGTATTCTACCTATGCTCATAGTTATAGAAATCTGAATTGATTCATCGACCCGAAGCTTCAAAAGTCGAGCGATTCTTAGGGGAAGATAACTGTGGGTGTTCCCCGTATTGATGAGTGCAAGGATCGATTGGATGTCGATCGTCGCCGATAGGTGTTCGAGGTCAACGAATGGAGTTACTCTTGCTGCTGCATCGAGTGGGGAGAAGCAATACAATTTGTCGATTTCAACTAATGAGTAATTTATGCTATTGCAATTTGTTTTTAGAGAGGCATGAATTGGGGGAAGTGATAATAATTTTTAGTTGATAAAACATACGTATTTTGGGTGGAACATATCGTTGTCGTTCCCTTATTTTTTGGATCGAAAATATGTCAATGATTGGTTATACATTATGTATCAATAATATGTTGCTGATCAACTGATTAATATGAAGTATGTGAATGTTTTCTTCTTTCAAAGTTTGGGTAATATTTAAGGTATAAATTGAGATGCATTTAGCACAAATCTAAATAAACGCATACGTCTACTGAGACTTTATAAACATGATGTTAGTCTTTTTAGTGAACAAGATTGATAATTAATCAATAAAAGAATCAATTATCAATTCTCTTTAAAATAACAAGTAAAATAAGGTTTAAGAAATGAGGATACTATATGTTTACTTATTGTGAGAACATAACAGCAGGATCTAACAAATTGTAATTATGTTTGCCTTCGTAAATGACCAAGATGTGGCTATCATTAATGCAGGTACTAAGCTGCAAATTCAAAGATTAAATGGAAGTTCTAAAACATTATCTCTTGACATCAAACAAGTGCTATATTGAACACTAAAGTATTTTGCTACTCTTAACTTAATATTGGCGCACATCATCTAGCTTAATGTAATGCCCTGCCCGTATGGGGAGTGCACTCGTAACCGATCCATCTTTAGAATCCAATACCGGAAATGCTTGGTAAGATCAAAAATTTACATATTGCTCATCATTTTGTGTTTATACATGATAAACAAAGTCAATATGACATGATGCATATAGGAGGAAGAATTTTCAAAGTAAAACTTCATGTACGTGACCATGAACTGGATCAGTATGATGTTGTAAGCAACGTCGTTTATTCAAGTTATTGTCAGCATGGTGAGATATAGTTCTAGTTATATCATTTGTTCATGGTGAGATATTGTTTATTCTAGTTATTCTACTTTTCTTCTCCCTAAAATATGCTACATATCTACATAAATACTCATTCTAGAAATAGTAGGTTGTATCTAACAGTTATGACAAAAAATGACATGCATTCGTTAATACCCACTCATCAGTTTGCTTCCACGGTGATGGTTTCGTTAATTCTCACAATATCTTTAGTTGCTGTGTGTATATTTAAATGACATGCCTTTTTTATCCCTGGAATAAGGCAGACAATGAGCGCAATTGCAGTGTTGGCTTTGGGACAGGACATGCCTGAAGGCAATTATTGCAAACTGTAGAAGCCAAGCGATAAACATAAGGATAATTTCTCCGAAGTATTTCTTACAGGGGTGAAAAATTACAGGTACTGTTTTCTGTCAAACTATGTTGTTGAAAGGCTCTGCCAAGAATCATGTAATCTCTGTGTAAGTACCACCCACCCCCTTCCTTCTTCTTTTTTTCCCCTGTTGACTTGACTTGACATCTGAGATATATTGATATTAACTTTAGATAGCGTATAATCACCTTGAGCTTTTTCTTAGAAGCTTCAACATTTAGTCCTTTGTTTCACTTGTGATGTACCATTATACTATTCAATTATTCAAAATGATTTTGGTTCAAAGCTAGGCCGTTAGCGTCTGAAATTTTAATGATACCAATCAAATCATTTCTATTTTTTATTTTGTTGAAAATTTCTTAATTTCAAACTTTTTGTTGTTACGTCAATAAACACTTGTACAGTGGTAAAACCTTTAGCAATGCGATCAAAGCATTAGGTTTGATACCATGAGGCACAAGTTGCCAATTTTTGGAAGAAAAAAAGAAGATTGCTATTACTTTTGCTGGCATTTTCTTTGCAACTAAAGTTTGATTTTGTAAACTTTACAAACTACTTCTTGTTTCAAACCACTTTCCTCACTGATGATAACAGTATCAAACTATTTGGATTTGAAATCAAAAAAAGGATAAGAACAGAATTTAGCTATATCAAGTAGAGTTGAACTAACGTTTGCATGGACTATAACTGTAGGGGATGCATGCTAACAGCAACATACATATATTGCTTTGAAGTAGAGCTGAACATAGATAACATCATTGCAGAACACCAGAATCACTTCAACGCGAGCCTGAATATGGCTGGAACAATTGCAATAAGTTTTGGTTTCGCAAATTGCAAGAGGCTGTGGAGCACTTGCAAGTTGATATTTGATACCATCATCAGCTAAATACATGCTTGAAAAGATGAAAAATGTAAGATAATATGATTATTATTGTATTTTACTCTTGGTTTCCTTTGAGTTTATCCGTTGATCTAGTGTGAATACTTCTTTACATATAGAATGATGTGATTATGTTTTAATACTTTATAAATAGTGTGAATATATGAATTGTTTTAGTTTTTCTTGGAATGTGGATCTTTCTTGTTATTTTTTATAAATGCTGATGATTTTGATTAGTTAGCTTCAATTGTAAAAACCTACTAGTGCATGTATCAATATTTTAATTTTTCTCACTTTTTCATCATTTTGTTACAATGGGCAAAAACAATTGTATAATGCTTTATAACAATGGGAAAAAACACTACAGCCGGCCAAAACAATTGTGAAATGCTTTAACTCTATTGCAACTTTGCATATTACGACAAGTATCATTGTCTCAGTGGTTAAGTGATTCGACTTTGGTGCAAGAGGTTACAAGTTCGAAACTTGCGTAGCATGATTCAAATATTCATTGACATGTTGTATCTAAGTACCGTTAAAAAAAAACTTTACATGTTACGATGGTTGCATGACCATTGTTATAGGTCTATTGCAAATGGCATTGCTAATTGCGAAATTGGTAATTTTTTAGTGACAAGAACTACTGGCTATTTAAAGCACTCTATTCAACGAGTCATATGCAGATAAACAAGCAAGTTTGTAACAAAAGATATGTTTCATTTGGTTCAAAGATTGTAGAGGCAACACACTCGCTCTGCAAAGCTTATAATGATATTCCTATCTTTATCTTGTTGAAAAGAAGAAAGAGAGAAGAAGAACCACGTCACCGGAACACTTTAGAAGATCCAGCTTCAAATGCAAATATGAGCACCCCCGGCCCTCAAAACGATCAAGAACTTGTCGAAGAAAAGAGAGTATGCTGCCGTTTGTGAATCCTTCCACATCGAATCATGCAAAAGATCTTGGAAAGCTCTTGGTCGACGTCGCCAAGAGGATGATCGTGACTTTAGTTGTGGCATCGAAAGTGGTGGTGACTGCAATGACCCGCACGTTAATGGGTCTGAATTTCGACTAAATCGAAACCTAAGTTCATTAGCGTACGGAACTTTGGTTTTGATAGCCTGTAATAAACATAAGCATATCCGAGAGCGATCAATATAAGTTCACGGCAGAATAGAAAAATATAATATAACAGATATACTGACTAAGGCTACTACATTGGAATCAATATTATTCTTTGGATACCTAGTTGCCTTGTCAGTGCCAAGTATGAAAGAGAAGACTCCACCATCTGCAATTCCTATCTTGCACCAGTAGCACGCCCCTCTAAATCTATCATGTGGATTGTAATGAGGAGAGGGTGAGAACAGCGTTCTGGTGACTGAAAAATTTACACACTTTACCAATGACATTAATTTATGTCGATTGATTTTCATTTAAGTGTTATGTCTATTATTTACAGCTGATCCATTCAATCCTTTATGCGCATACGATATGTCCAATCTTCTCTGAGGTATAACTATATGTACGCCTATGTACATATATACCACTTGCCTAAAGAAAACCCCGACCACTTAATACTCCTTAAATATGGAGGTCGCAAATCCAATGTCCATTAAATACCTTAACCCCGAAGCGGACCCTTTGTAACGTAATCGCTTGTCAATTGGTTCTAGCTACAAAGACCGATGGCCCTTAGATACGGCATTATAATATTATTATCATATGACTAACGTATCTTGAAGACTCATTAAAGGCTTAACTAGTTCACCTCCAACAAAAAAATAACTAATTAATTAATCTTTGAGGTCCTTTTGTATCCCATATTGATTCTAGACTAGTGCGAAGCGAAATTCATCAGGGCATAATCTGAGTCTTTATTATCGGCTGCTCGAGATCGCGGGTGGTCATAGCCTATATGTCAGCCTTACTTTTAAATATCAATTCAACAACAATACCGACATAGCTCGTTGACCTTCCAAGTCGAAAACCCATTTAGATAACCTATTGTAAGTTATGAAAAATTCTCATTTCAGTTACTTAATACCTCTTATCAAAAATCAAGTGGACCCTATTTTCCTAAAAAGCACTTAGCCATTTGATACTTCAAATCCAAGATCAACCCTCGGTATATTTCCCAACCTATAAACAACCGTGCATCCCTTTTTCACAGGTCCATCGGTAGTGTAAACCCCCCTTTAAATTAATATTGTATATGCAAATAATTTAATTAAGTTATATACGTTTGGAATTTTAAAATAAAAAAATGTTTGTAAATGAGGCAACTAATTAATATCATTTGAAATACATATATATTTGTGTAACAAATAAATTAGTGAGAGAAGTTATATAAAATCAATTAATAGGGAAGATTAATTGGCGGTGTGTGTTTAAAAGGGAAATTAATATTCAATTAATTAGTAGAGGTGAATAATTGACAGAAACTGACAGGAAATGGAACTGTATTGTAGCAACTAATTGTTATGATTAGAAACATATATGTTAGTGTAAGAGAATAAAATGGAGGAAGATTAATTTATGCAAGTAATCAATTGTCAATTAATAAACATGGAGACTTATGGTAACATATATAATTAAGATTGCGATTCAGAATTCAATTGTAGATATATGCATGCAATAATTATGGAAATAAAATAAATTAATATGCAGATATGTTACGAATTAATGTACTGCATATTAATTTGGTAAGAAATCACAGTGCAGGCAGGGTTTAATTGGATAGTAAATTAATTCTAGGTATATATGAAATCTATTAATTGGTTAATTAATAGGGGAATCATATTTAAAAGAAACGTCACATTTAAAAATATACGTTTCCATTGATTGCGAGAAAGAAGGGGAAAGTGATTAATGAAAAGATTTTTGGAAAATCAATTTGAAATAAAAACGAACGCAGAAGAAAACATATTAATTTAATGTCCATAGACTGAGTGTACGCTTTAGATTTTAGGGTTTTATATCTAATGGTTAGCACTACCATTTTTCTATCTCTTCTATACTTACTTAATAACAAAATTTTAGATCTAGTTCACACGAATTTAGATCTAAATGGAAAGAGAGAAAAATTAACTAGGGAATTAAGAATTGGTTAAAATTAGAAGGCTGTGTCAAAGGTAAAACCCGATATCTGAGTTTTATTTGGTATTTCTAATCAAAATCTCTTCATTTCTCTTTCAAATATTATAAACCTGTAAATATATCGTTTGTAATTCCAGTTAGGAATTACAAGGGAGGTGAATATAGATGTTAGGGACAGATCTGAAATAAAAACAGTGAGATTTGGAAAGCTAGCAATGTGAGTGGATTTAATTATATCTTTTACATTTACGATATATTATCGTTAAGTTTCCTTTAATAATTTTATTCAATATTTCAGTAATTAATTCTGTTAATTAGTTATGCTGAACTATAAAAAATTTACAGTTATTTACATCAAATTTGTAGCTATAATTTAGCCCAAGTGCTAGTTTCTTTTTATCCTCTTTGTACGCAAATAATATAGTCAAGAAGAAAATTCGTGATTATGGATTAAATGGAAAAATACTAGATTAGATGTAAAATAAGAAAAGTTGGAAAAAAGCTAGATAAATGGAATTATGCAATAAATTACGCTAAAACAGAAATAATAAATTAATCTAATAAATTCATTTGGAAGTAAATAATAGATTAATTGGTTGGTTTAAAAAATATGATTCATTTCTGTAATTTAATATTTAAAAGATAACGATAAATGTAACTGCAAAAAAAAGGAAAAAAAAAGGAACTAGTGTAAAATAGAGAAATCGCTGTATTTTACACTATTTCACGATAATAAAAGAAATACCTTGCAGTTACCAATTATTGCTTATAGTATTATTTAGTATTAAATTATGGAAATAGATTTTAGTATAGCTTTCACGACCAACCAAATAAAATAGAATTACTTCCTAGAACAAAAAAAATTAAAGTAGAGTACGAAATGAATCAAATAAATTATTAGATAAGAAATTAAGGTTGTGTACAATAAACGAACCTAGGTCTATATTTACCACACAGACTATAGAAAAGGACAGTTAGTATGATAAGTTAGTTAAATAATAAAAGAGAATTTAAAAGAATTATATATCGTAATAAAAGAAGACAGAGTAGAACATAAAAGAAACACTTGTAATTATATACAGATTTTAAAAGAAATAAACATAAATTATGACTAAGTAAAAGAATAGAAAAACTTAATTGGGAACTTAGAATTAATAAGCAATGATAGTAAAGATAAATAGTAAAAGATTATTTTAGATTTCTATTAAATTAATAAGCAAATAGAACAAAAGATGCTTACTTAATAAACTTAAGACTTAAATTAAGTTAATAAGCAAGAAGTAGAAATACCAATAGCATTTCCTATTAGATCAATGGTGGTCTCACAATAGGCAGAAGCGGGACGAGGGCAAGAATATGCTAATTATGGTAAATAAGTAGCCAACAGAACAAGAAAAGTAAACTAAACGCAAATTAAAAGATTAGAATTATTGTCTTATAAGAGAATTGAGATGCGTTTAGAGCAATCCAAAGGATGAAGCGCCTAACAAAGCAGTTCATCATGGATTTTACAAATGGAGAAGCACATCCAACTTAATATTTTTGGGCTTCAAGAAAGTACGAGACTTCAACGGGACGTGAGGATACTCTACGATGCCCCTTTGGATAGGACTAACGAAGCTGCACCTCTTGAGGTAGGTCTGTAGGTGTTCCATCAATAGAGTATGCCTTGACTACATTTGCATTGTAGGACTAACGAAGCAGACCTTTGTAGGCAGTCAGAAGGGCTTGGTACGGAGTGGGGTATTCGTATGTTCAATACTTGTAAGTAAGTTTAAGGATAGTCGCATACGAATATCGGCCAGCATCAAGACCAAGAGCGATTTTAGGAAAGACTAGAGTTAAACCAACAGACCAATGATTCTTTCACTATCAAGATATTGGATGGAGGCACCGCCAATTGGATGTTAGATTGTTTGCAGTAGGACACTACCACTTAACTCTTTAGAGATCTTTTGATTTAGTTGAGGGGTGGCTGTTGGGGCCATAGCCACGACGAGAAAAGAGATAGACCAACTAGAATATCTGTATTGTAGGTCTAACGAAGCAGTCCTTCACAGGTATAGAAAATCTCCGACTGAACTCCGTACAAGGTAGACTTTGTTGGCGGGATTAAGATAGTAGACAGAATGATTACATTGTCCTCAATGTATGCACTGGGTGGTACATTGTGGATGTCCGAGCACTGGCATAGACTAGTGCGGACGCGATTTACGTTTTCATAGTAAGTAGTGGAGCATCTATATTGTAGGCCTTACGAACCAGTCCTTTACAGATATAGTTATGGAACACTCTCGAAGAAAGACGATAGAGCCCTTTTAGATGAGGATACGGAAGGTACCATGGGTGGTACCTAGGACCAATATGGTCATTGGGCATATAGCTACATATATGTATATGTTAGTTATGAGGTTTTAATCTACTATGGAGTATATGAGCACGGTTCACGAACAAAGGCGAGAGTATTGTAACCTAGTGAACCTAATATAAGAGTAAATGGAAATAAAAAGATATATGTAGAATTAAACCTAGAAGTATATAATTTATTCATTCATCAAAACTTTTATTTTGACCCCTCCTCATAACATCCTACAGGTTAGGTAGATGGCAAAGACTTCTCAGCTTTATGAAACTTGCTTAGAAAGTGTTATTATTTGGGTGAGTGTTTACTTACTATTATATTTTAGTCAATCCCGTTGTAAGATAAATTATAGATCTATGATGTATTTGTCTTTTCCTATTTGAAAGATAGTAGATACCCAAATCGGGCTACAGTGGGCTTGGGTTTTAGTATTTTTGTGAAATTTTCAAACTACTGGAATTCGGGTTGTTAGATTTGGCATTAGAGCCTAGGTTTTGGATTCCTAGGTAGATAGTGAGTGAACATATTTGTATTTTTGAATAAAATATAAATTGTAACAACTCGATATTTTCAACCATTCGCATCCGCACATGTCGGACTTGAATTGCTCAAAATACCGCGTTCTAAATAAAATTTGGCAAATCTCAGAATATACAGTAAATAATTAAGACACAGAGTAAATAATAATGCAGCGGAAGTAAAAGAGATAGAAGTTCATGAAGCTACTATATATATATATATATAAGATACATCAGAGTTAAACAAGATACAACAAAAAGTAACAAGATACATCAGGTACAAATCAGAATACATCACTGAAATCACTGGATACAGAAAGCAAAATAGATGGCTGGATCTTCAAGGAAAGCTCCAACTCTGAAGGTGAATCTTGAATGCTAACTCACTCAATCTGACTCGAGCGTAAAGCAAAACACAAAACACTCGAGTCGGGACATAAATACTTATGAACTATAAATCAACTCAAATGAACAGTAACAAAAATGCATCAGTAACTTAAAGGATGCTTAGGATCGCCCATCCTTTAAGGATCCGTTAAACTATTTACTATGTAGTAATATTACGCTATTATAATAATTTCTACAGTAAAATAAACATACTTTTAAATAGCGTTCCGGGCTACCCATATCACCCTTCACACATAATAGTCCCAATAGTCCATCCAATATCATGCCATCTCCACTCCGGTGACTGTCAGAGGATACCACACGGGCTACGGGAGAAAAACAAACTCGTAGTAAAGGCTCGATATGGTAGGTGACATGGCACACAAGACAATGCCAGGGTAGATATACCAATTACACACACGGGCTGGTGGTAACGCAGCAGCCACATACGCCCACCTCGGAACACACTCCCAATCAAAATCGGAGGATGGCCATCTAATCAATCACCAGTAAGAGTATAGTATCGAAGGAATGTGTCCGACCAGAGGTGCTACCTCCTTTGGCCCGAGATCGCTCCTGTTTTAGCCACCTTACGCCAACTCACGGGAGTTGGGTCCACGTAATATACCTCAAGAACGTCGCCACCATCCTACTTCATTCTGGAATCTCCACCGCGTGCACAGTTGTTAAAGTGGTTTTCGGAGTTGGCAGAGAGTATGACAACTTCCGATCCTGGTCTCTTTAACAACCAATCGTTATTCTAACGCCGTGGCCATTTAAAATAGTTTATACTTCAAAAATCATTTCATTTCATTTCAAAACTATATCCCTTTCAAAATAGTTATACTTGGAAACCAAAACCATTTTATTTCAAAACTATATTCAAATCAAATAGTTTATCATTTCCATTTCAAACATATATTCACCTTTAAAAAAATTCATAATACTTTCAAAGTATAACTTTTTCGAAACCAAAATACTTGAAATCATTACACGTTGAAAATCATAACATTCCGAAATCATACATTTGAAATCAATCTTTTAATTCTTTACACTTTACAAATTATTCCATTAAACTAAAATTTCAAATTTCCAATTTAATTCAATTCAAACCATCAGTTTCAATTCAGTTTAGTTTTCTAACAAAACATTTCAAATCTTACAACTTCAAATATAGATTTGATCTACAAAATAAACAATCCACCTTTAATATATTTCCAAACTTTAATGTCCCACATTTCAAAACTAAACTTTATAATTCCATATATTCATATCTCAAATCTAATTTCATTATTATTTCGTTTTGAAATATTCATTTCATAAATCCAACATTATAAAAAAACTTAAATTACAAATTAAATCACGTATCTTTTCATACAAATATAAACTTCAAATATTCCTTTATCAAATAAATCAAAATCAAATATTATTCCACATTCATATTCTTTATCAAAATAAAGATCAATCATTTCCAAACCATTTCAAAATCATTAAAATATCACATCCTTTCAAAACCTCATTATCATATCATTATTTGAATTCAAATTCAAATATTCAAATCTAGATCATTACAAAACACCTTTCAAAATCACATTCACCAATTCATTTATCTTATTACATTTCAATCCATTTAACACATAACCAAGTAAACTTGATTTAAAATTAAATTCAATTCAAATTCCTTAAAAATTCAAATTTAAATATTAAAATATATCCAAAACTCCTTATATTCACAATAATAAATTTTCAAAGTTAAATCATTTAACACTTTAAAATATAACACAAATAGTGTTAAATTTTATAACATTTCAAAACATTGTCAAACTAAAGCCACGACAACATTTATACAGTACTATAGTAGCTTATAGTTTTCAAACCAGTTTAGTTCAAGAATAACAGCATTTATAACATGCCGTAATAGATATTTTGTTATTTCAAACATAGTCAAGTTCAAAAACAACAGCATTAAAAGAATGTTGTCAAAAGACTACAACATTTTGGAAATGCTATAAAATTTCAGATTTTATTTTAACTTTTCAAAACAATAAAATTTCAATTTACCAAATTTTAAACTTATAAATCATATTTGTAGACTTCAAAATTTCACATTTAAATAATTTTAACATATGATTTATCACAATAAAATTTTAAGATCAAATATTCAATTTAAAAACTCCATTAATTTATTAAGTCAAAATTCACTATTTATTAACTTATAAATTTGATAAAACTTAACATTTTGCTTTGAATATCATTTCAAAACTTTAAATTTAATTTCCATTATTTATTTACATTTTAAGTTAAAATTTAAAGTCAAAAATCAAATTACTTCAAATTTACATACTTAAATTCACAATTTCAAGACTTAATATTTAATTTTCTTAAAACCATAAAATATTTTTTTTTTAAAAATAAAAATTTCATACTTTTAAAAAAAAAGATATTTTAATAAAAATCATTTAAAAATATACCACGGGGTCTGTATATAATTTTCTAACCTAGGTCAAGTGATACGGATATATATCATTTCAATCCGTAGTTTACAAAGAAAACCCGGGTTCTATCATTTCAAACCCACAATCCCAAGTCAAATAAAATACAATAAAAATCGCTCAGGCCTATCATTTCAGGCCATAACGATTTTCCCTAATCTAAAGTCCGTTCGGGTATGTATCATTTCAACCCATAGCGATTCTATTCTAACAGGGAACTTGCAGTGTGAATATATGCATAAACAATGCTAATGTCAAAATATAATGTCATATATCAGATGTCAGGTGATAATTAACAGTTTTAACATGGTAATAACATGGCATAGCATATCATATGATCATCATTAACTTGCATAACATTTTACATTACTAAACATTTGTCATCAATTCACTATTTCATAAGTATAAATGTCAGAGTGAGAAAGACTCACCTTTTCAAGCTGAAGACCACTATGACACACAAAATGATTCCAAAGGAACGACAAGCACGATACATCACAATATTGGATTCAAGTGAGTGGGGAGCCTAGATGATGATCTTGTATGCAACAATCAAAACAAGACAATGTAACATAAATACGAATATATTTAACACCAAACCCATTAAAACAATTTGAATTTAAAATGCAACAATGGACATGATGACTTTACCATGCTTTAACCATTCAAAAGCTTAGCCATAGCTGGACCTAGACTCGGCCATAATGTGTGTTAACCTCAGGTTATGGCATCAAAATAGCACAGCAACATGAAGATGAAGTATAGAGGTGAAACATGGAGCATATAAAAGTAACAAGGCAAAAAGGCAACTTTAGTTCAACAATTTAGCTCGACCAAAGGCTAGTGGGTTCGGCCTATGGGATTTCAGACCTAGACAGAGGTAGAGATGGCTGAAGTGGTGTCTAGAAGAGGGGTAGCTACTGGTGGTGGTGGCTAAGGGGGTGTCCAAAGTGAAATAGGAAGGGTATGGTGGAATCTAGGCTCGGCTATGGTTGGTTTTTGGTGGAACTTTGAAATTTTATGGTGATGGCATCATCAAGTGGCATGGCCAGATCCAGAGGTGGGAATAGTTGATGGTTGCTGGTATATATGGTGATGGTGGTGGTGGGTGGAGATGAAGGTGGTGGAGTCGAGCAAAGATAGGAGAAGAGGAAGGTGAAAAACATTGAAAAATAGTTAAAGGACGAAGGAGATGAAGCCATTTTTTTCTTGTTGAAGATAGCCGTGAGTTTGAAAGTGAGAAACTTATTATTCACTTGAAAACACAAGAGAAAACACACGGAAATGGAAAAAAATGGTCGGCCAAAAGAAAGGAAGTGAAAAGGCAAGAAGAAGAAAAGACAAAGAAAGGAAAGGTCACAGGAAAATGAAAGGTTTTGACTCTTTGTTTTCTATTTTCTTTTATTCAAATAAAATAATTAAAATTTTAGTAATTTGACTTTAAAACCGAAATAAAGTAACATAAAATAAAAATAAATAATAAATTTTAAATAAAATGGAAAAAGAATTAAAGAAATTGCTTAAAAATTCCAAAACAGGGTTCAAAAATTACAATTAAATCATCATTGGCTTTGGAAAAATATTTACTTCATTTTAAAAATATTCTAAAGCAAAATTTTCTAATAAAGTAATTTCCTAAAAATATTTCAAGTTAAATAAATAATTAAATTTAGAGAAAATAGAAAAATAAATAAAGAAATTGTTTAAAAATTGGAAACAAGACATGAAAATTACAAATAAAATACCATTGGCTCTAGACAAATTTCTATTTCACTTTAAAATAAATAAAATGTCAAATAAATAAAATAAATAAGAAAAAATAAAGTAGAAATGAAATAAAAATGAAAATCTTAAAAAAATAGAAAAATAAATAAAGAATTTCTTTAATTAATTGAAACTAGAAATTAAAAATTATAAACAGAATACAACTAACATTGCAAAATGTCAATTACACTTTCAAAAATGTTTTAAAACCAAAATATATATAATACATGTTATTTACCCATATAAACATGAATTAGAACATTACATGACCAAATAAAATATTATTTATATAATTTAAAATAAACAATTTTGTTAAATACAGCAAATTTCACACAATAGTTAAAAAGGCATAACTTTCACATTATAAATCAGATTTCAACGAAACGAAAAGTAGTGTTCTTAAAATTTTATTTACTTTCATAATAAAAGATAAAATTAAAATTTTCAAACTTTAAAATTTTAAATTTAAAAGTCAAAGTTTGACCATTTTGACCAAAATTCACATTTTTTGGAAATATTCAATTTATGCATGTTTGAAATTCTAATCCACATCAAAATCAACATTTATATTTCAAATAACAAAATATATTCATTTTAACAAATAAAATAAAGATTTTAAATTAGGAATTTAAATTAAAATAATTAAAATATACAGTTACAATAATCAGAAAATACAAGGTTGTTACACTCTCCCCCACTCAAAACTTTTCGTCCCCGAAAAGGAATGAGGTACGGGAAAGCACAGGAAAGGATAGAATGAAATAGGATTAGGACAGGATGACAAGAATATTGAAATTATACCTGATAACTGTTGTTATAGGTAAGTATAACAAGGTGGAGATGATCTTCTCAAGATCCTCCAGAATCAAGAACACAAGCACGAAACTTTTTCAAGAATCTGATTCACTCTTTCCGTTTGACCGACGGTCTGTGGGTGGAAAACAGTGCTCAGATTCAAAAATGAGTACCAAAGATTATTAAAGATTATAGAAAGATTTCTAAACAGACTGGTATAAGAAATAGCCTCCCATTCTGTAGCAAGATAAGGGAAATTAGGACAACCAAATGATAGTTTGAAAAACAAAATAAGATAATAAATTTGAAACCATAAAAATTTCAACTTAAACTGAAAATTAATTTTACATAAGTCAAATAAATCTTTAGCATCTCTAATTTCATTATCTTATCATCCAATTATCGTAAATTAACAAATCCCTAAAATCATGTATTTGAAAAAAATCTTTTATTATACTCAAAATGTACGAAATAAAATTTAATTCTTCTGCATTACTAACTATAATTAAATTTATTCCTCTCAATATATTTTATCACCTATGTTAAATATATTTACACTCATTGTAACTGCCTTAAATTTATTCTTAGTTCCTTTGTCATCATTTTATATTGTAAATTATTCCATTACACTTTTTCTTTATTTACCTCTGTTAATCCTTTTATAACTAAAATTTAAGTATATAACATTTATTATAACCACTCAAATTTTATTTATAAAATCTTTTTTTTATTGTATATTATCCAATTACATATTCAACTTCTGAAAATTAAGGTAAATTATATTAGAATGAAATTGGGTATTATACAAATAAAAATTTCTAATTCAATTATTTCAAGCTTGAATATTTATCCAAATCTTGAAATTATACTTGGAAATTATCCTTGAAGATAAAATTTAGGAATTAAATTTCCGATAAATTCCAAACTATTTAGAGATAAATAAATGCACATATACTATATATATATATATATATCCATTCAAATTTAAATCATTTATCAGCATAAGTTATGAATCCAGTATTATTTAAGAAATTCAAATCAATTAAATTTCCAAAACAAACCTGTAGCAAGACTACAGAACGGTCTCTTCACTTCGAAACTCGAAAATGAATGTCGATAATGCTGCAGTCATCACCGAAGTTATTTTCCAGCGACAAAGAGAATAGCACTAATTTTAAGCTTTAAAATTCTTTGAAACAAATTTCTATTCGAAAATATTTTAAATAGCATATCCTTTTAAAAACTTTAAATACAAGGTTTGGAACCATCGGAAATTAAATTCTCAAATTCTTGTTTTAAATTCATTTAAATTTTCAAATAAATTTATAACCATGTTTATAGTTCAATTATTTATGTATGAAAGAAGAGATAATGGTATATAAAATCAAATATTATTTCTTAACAACCAATTCAATAAAATCCAGAAAGACATTTATAATATAGTTACAGAATTTATTTCATTACTAAATTTGAAAAACAACATATTGTGTCATTTTGTTCCGTTCAAGTGTTTTGGAAATCTTATCGATAGCGTTGATCAGACGAATCGATCAGAAACCCAAATCAACATCAACAACTCAAACAACACAATATATAAAACATTTTAAATATTAGTTTACAAATACACTTCAAGAATGATTTGAAGATAAGTTGGAAACAAAGATGAGATGATTAAATAACAGAATAGGGAGATGGATGAATTTATATAAATCGCGGGCAACCTTAACCCGGTCAACCGTGACTTAAAGAATAAGATCGATGTGGATTTCTTGGGTAAATTAACATTCGGTCTCAAGAGATAGAGTTCGGGATTATAAGAGGTACTAGCATCTAAACCGAGGATATAGAATCTGTGGTGAATCGATGCTGTTGTAAAGGAGTTTCCTCCTTTACAAATAAATTTGAGGTTGGCGAGACCGCCGACTCATTATATAGATCATTCAAAGTTGAGTTAAGGGATACTCCAGAATCAAATGAATAGTGAGGGACACGAAATGGATTTTGAAACCGCAGGGAACGTTCCAAAATCAAAGGAATCGAGTCAAAAGGAAGAGATTCAAATTCGAATGAAAGTGATTCTGTAAATTCATTTACTCTATATGCTGAGTTTTTCCTAGAGCTACCAAAGCTCTGATACCAAATGTAACAACCCGATATTTTCAACCATTCGCATCCCCACACATCGGACTTGAATTGCACAAAATACCGCGTTGTAAATAAAATTTGGCAAATCTCAGAATATACAGTAAATAGTTAATCACAGACACAGAATAAATAATAATGCAGCGGAAGTAAAAGAGATAGCAGTTCATGAAGCTACTATATATATAAGATACATCAGAGTTAAACAAGATACAACAAAAAGTAACAAGATACATCAGGTACAAATCAGAATACATCACTGAAATCACTGGATACAGAAAGAAAAATAGATGGCTGGATCTTCAAGGAAAGCTCCAACTCCGAAGGTGAATCTTGAATGCTAACTCACTCAATCTGACTCGAGCGTAAACCAAAACACAAAACACTCGAGTCAGGACATAAATACTTATGAACTATAAATCAACTCAAATGAACAGTAACAAAAATGCATCTGTAACTTAAAGGATGCTTGGGATCGCCCATCCTTAAGGATCCGTTAAACTATTTACTATGCAGTAATATTGCGCTATTATAATAATGTCTACAGTAAAATAAACATACTTTTGAATAGCGTTCCGGGCTACCCATATCACCCTTCACACATAATAGTCCTAGTAGTCCATCCAATATCATGCCATCTCCACTCCGGTGACTGTCAGAGGATACCACACGGGCTACGGGAGAAAAACAAACTCGTAGTAAAGGCTTGGTATGGTAGGTGACACGGCACACAAGGCAATGCCGGGGTAGATATACCAATTACGCACATGGGCTGGTGGTAACGCAGCAGCCACATACGCCCACCTCGGAACACACTCCCAATCAAAATCGGAGGATGGCCATCTAATCAATCACCAGCAAGAGTATAGTATCGAAGGAATGTGTCCGACCAGAGGTGCTACCTTCTTTGGCCCGAGATCGCTCCTGTTTTATCCACCTTATGCCAACTCACGGGAGTTGGGTCCACGTAATATACCTCAAGAACGTTGCCACCATCCTACTTCATTCTGGAATCTCCACCGCGTGCACAGTTGTTAAAGTGGTTTTCGGAGTTGGCAGAGAGTACGACAACTTCCGATCCCGGTCTCTTTAAGAACCAATCGTTATTATAATACCGTGGCCATTTAAAATAGTTTATACTTCAAAAATCAAATCATTTCATTTCAAAAATATATCCCTTTCAAAATAGTTATACTTCGAAATCAAAACCATTTTATTTCAAAACTATATTCAAATCAAATAGTTTATCATTTCCATTTCAAACATTTATTCACCTTTAAAAAAATTCATAATACTTTCAAAGTATAACTTTTTCGAAACCAAAATACTTGAAATCATTACACCTTGAAAATCGTAACATTCCGAAATCATACATTTGAAATCAATCTTTTAATTCTTTACACTTTACAAATTATTCCATTAAACCAAAATTTCAAATTTCCAATTTAATTCAATTCAAACCATCGGTTTCAATTCGGTTTAGTTTTCTAACAAAACATTTCAAATCTTACAATTTCAAATATAGATTTGATCTACAAAATAAACAATCCACCTTTAATATATTTCCAAACTTTAATATCCCACATTTCAAAACTAAACTTTATAATTCCATATATTCATATCTCAAATCTAATTTTATTATTATTTCGTTTTGAAATATTCATTTCATAAATCCAACATTATAAAAAAAACTTAAATTACAATTAAACCACATATCTTTTCATGCAAATATAAACTTCAAATATTCCTTTATCAAATAAATCAAAATCAAATATTATTCCACATTCATATTCTTTATCAAAATAAAGATCAATCATTTCCAAACCATTTCAAAATCATTAAAATTCACATCCTTTCAAAACCTCATTATCATATCATTATTTGAATTCAAATTCAAATATTAAAATCTAGATCATTACAAAACACCTTTCAAAATCACATTCACCAATTCATTTATCATATTGCATTTCATTCCATTTAACACATAACCAAGTAAACTTTATTTAAATTCAAATTCAATTCAAATTCCTTAAAAATTCAAATTTAAATATTAAAATATATTCAAAACTCCTTATATTCACAAATAATAAATTTTCAAAGTTAAATCATTTAACACTTTAAAATATAACACAAATAGTGTTAAATTTTATAACATTTCAAAACATTGTCAAATTAAAGCCACGACAACATTTATACAGTACTATAGTAGCTTATAGTATCCAAACCAGTTTAGTTCAAGAATAACGGCATTTATAACATGCCGTAATAGATATTTAGTTATTTCAAACATTGTCAAGTTCAAAAACAACAGCATTAAAAAAATGCTATCAAAAGACTACAACATTTTGGAAATGCTATGAAATTCCAGATTTTATTTTAACTTTTCAAAACAATAAAACTTCAATTTACCTAATTTTAAAATTTTAAATCATATTTGTAGACTTCAAAATTTCACATTTAAATAATTTTAACATATGATTTATCACAATAAAATTTTAAGATCAAATATTCAATTTAAAAACTCCATTAGTTTATTAAGTCAAAATTCACTATTTATTAACTTATAAATTTGATAAAACTTAACATTTTACTTCAAATATCATTTCAAAACTTTAAATTTAATTTCCATTATTTATTTACATTTTAAAATAAAATTTAAAGTCAAAAATCACAATTACTTCAAATTTATATACTTAAATTCACAATTTCAAGAATTAATATTTAATTTTCTTAAAACCATAAAATATATATTTTTTAAAAATAAAAATTTCATACTTTTAAAAAAATAGATATTTTAATCAAAATCATTTAAAAATATACCACGGGGTCTGTATATAATTTTCTAACCTAGGTCAAGTGATACGGATATATATCATTTCAATCCGTAGTTTACAAAGAAAACCCGGGTTCTATCATTTCAAACCCACAATCCCAAGTCAAATAAAATACAATAAAAATCGCTCAGGCCTATCATTTCAGCCCATAGCGATTTTTCCCTAATCTAAAGTCCGTTCGGGTATGTATCATTTCAACCCATAGTGATTCTATTCTAACAGGGAACTTGCAGTATGAATATATGCATAAACAATATAAACAATGCTAATGTCAAAATATAATGTCATATATCAGATGTCAGGTGATAATTAACAGTTTTAACATGGTAATAACATGGCATAGCATATCATATGATCATCATTAACTTGCATAACATTTTATATTACTAAACACTTGTCATCAATTCACTATTTCATAAGTATAAATGTCAGAGTGAGAAAGACTCACCTTTTCAAGCTGAAGACCACTACGACACACAAAATGATTCCAAAGGAACGAAGAGCACGATACGTCACAATATTGGATTCAAGTGAGTGGGGAGCCTAGATGATGATCTTGTATGCAACAATCAAAACAAGACAATGTAACATAAAAACGAATATATTTAACACCAAACACATTAAAACAATTTGAATTTAAAATGCAACAATGGACAAGATGACTTTACCATGCTTTAACCATTCAAAAGCTTAGCCATAGCTAGACCTAGGCTCGGCCATGATGTGTGTTAACCTCAGGTTATGGCATCAAAATAGTATGGCAACATGATGATGAAGTATAGAGGTGAAACATGGAGCATATAAAAGAAACAAGGCAAAAAGGCAACTTTAGTTCAACAATTTGGCTCGACCAAAGGCTAGTGGGTTCGGCTTATGGGATTTCAGACTTGGACAGAGGTAGAGATGGCTGAAGTGGTGTCTATAGGAGGGGTAGCTACTGGTGGTGGTGGCTAAGGGGATGGCCAAAGTGAAATAGGAAGGGTATGGTGGAATCTAGGCTTGGCTATGCTTGGTTTTTGGTGGAACTTTAAAATTTTGTGGTGATGGCATCATCAAATGGCATGGCCAGATCTGGAGATGGGAATAGGTGATGGTTTCTGGTATGTATGGTGATGGTGGTGGTGGGTGGAGATGAAGGTGGTGGAGCCGAGCAAAGATAGGAGAAGAGGAAGGTGAAAAACATTGAAAAATAGTGAAAAGACGAAGGAGATGAAGCCATTTTTTTTCTTGTTGAAGATAGCCATGAGTTTGAAAGTGAGAAACTTATTATTCACGTGAAAACACAAGAGAAAACACACGGCAATGAAAAAAAATAGTCGGCCGAAAGAAAGGAAGTGAAAAGGCAAGAAGAGGAAAAGACAAAGAAAGGAAAGGTCATAGGAAAATGAGAGGTTTTGACTCTTTGTTTTCTATTTTCTTTTATTCAAATAAACTAATTAAAATTTCAGTAATTTGAATTTAAAACCTAAATAAAGTAATATAAAATAAAAATAAATAATAAATTTTAAATAAAATGGAAAAAGAATTAAAGAAATTGCTTAAAATTCCAAAACAGGGTTCAAAAATTACAATTAAATCATCATTGGCTTTGAAAAAATATCTACTTCATTCTAAAAATATTCTAAAGCAAAATTTTGAAATAAATTAATTTCCTAAACATATTTAAAGTGAAATAAATAATTAAATTTAGAGAAAATAGAAAAATAAATAAAGAAATTGTTTAAAAATTGGAAACAGGACAGGAAAATTACAAATAAAATACCATTGGCTCTAGACAAATTTCTATTTCACTTTAAAACAAATAAAATGTCAAATAAATAAAATAAATAAGAAAAAAAATAAAGTAAAAATGAAATACAAATGAAAATCCTAAAAAAAATAGAAAAATAAATAAAGAATTTCTTTAATTAATTGAAACTAGAAATTAAAAATTATAAACAGAATACAACTGACGTCGGTAAATGTCAATTACACTTTCAAAAATGTTTTAAAACCGAAATATATATAATAAATGTTATTTACCCATATAAACATGAATTAGAACATTACATGACCAAATATAATATTATTTATATAATTTAAAAGAAACAATTTTGTTAAATACAGCAAATTTCACACAATAGTTAAAAAGGCATAACTTTCACATTATAAATCAGATTTCAACGAAACGAAAAGTAGTGTTCTTAAAATTTTATTTACTTTCATAATAAAAGATAAAATTCAAATTTTCAAACTTTAAAATTTTAAATTTAAAAGTCAAAATTTGACCATTTTGACCAAAATTCACATTTTCTGGAAATATTCAATTTATGCATGTTTGAAATTCTAATCCACATCAAAATCAACATTTATATTTCAAATAACGAAATATATTCATTTTAACAAATAAAATAAATTTTTAAATTAGAAATTCAAATTAAAATAATTAAAATATACAATTACAATAATCAGAAAATACATGGTTGTTACATAAATATATTATCTACTAAAATCCAAATAGTTCCTAACCATAGATTTTAATATATGGAAAGTTTTTAGAAGTATATTTATGCATGGTTTGCTAGTTGGGTTTGGGATGACCTAAGTATGTAAAGCCCCATGCTATTACCGAATTATAGCATACAAATAAACCATGTTTTGAGAGAAGATTGGTATCCATATGCTATAGAAAGTGGAGAAGCTCCCTAGGGAGAGTGTTTTGATTTTAAAAGAAATAAGAGGTTTCAGTAAGAAGAAAATCCACTTGATGTCTAGCCCAATAAAATGAAACTTTTGAAATTGAAAAGTTGAAAAATATAATTGTTAATATATTTAAGGAAGTAAATATTGGGGTTTTGAAAAAAAAGTGGTATGAAATTTAATTTTGTTTTATATGATGTAAATTTTGTTAAAAGTGAAATTATTTTTGAAGAATTATAGAGCATGTATAGCTCGCTTGTTTCTTGTAGGTGAACAAAGATTTTAAATTTAAAAACCTAGAGTGTGTTAAGTATCGAAAACATAGGTTACAAAAAGGATTACCGTTCTAACTTTTAAATCAACTAAAAATGAGACATTTGCTTCGTTTAAAATTACAGATAATCATCCATTTTCTTTTATTGAAATAGACAATGCAAACTACAGGGAATAACATTTGTACTTTACACATCCCTTTCATTTTTGGTATATTCCTTATTATTTCAAATGGTGCACTTTTTATACATTTGTGGAATTGGTTAATTTACGAAAATTACAGAGAAAGAGATACAACTAAATTGTACCCCGCTCCCAATAAATTAAAACATCTAAATTCACATCCCAAGTCAAATTTGGGCAAACTAAACTAATACCAACATTTGACAACCCAACTGTAAATTTGAAATAAATTTTACAACTTTATCGATATTCATCTTTAACAAATTTAGGGACTAGTTTCTAAATTTTCAGATTATGCTGTAGAGATCATTCATATTCCAATTACATATCTTATAGAATATGTATGTGATATTCTTATACGTTCGCTTCAGGCCTACAACTCATCAGATGTTATATAGGCATAGTAATTAAATAAAATTCAACGGTATAAATTTCAATGTTATAAATAAATTATATAATTTCTCACTCACCTTTCAAGCTTTCTAAATCTCTACGTCTGAATTCATCCCTTTAACTTGACTTCTTTTCCTTTCCTTCAAAAAGAATATGATATAAATTTATACATACCATTAGAATTACAGATCTGAGAAGATATTTGAGATTAAGAGGAATGTATAGTTTAATTATGAAATTTACCTTTTTCTGCAGTATCGATTCGCTTCTCCTCTTCAATTTTCTGCCTTTCTCCTATTATATATACATATAATATAATATTCTATAATTTTAATAGAAATAGCAGAGAAAGAAAATGGTGGTGCTTTGCTGTTTTGATCAAAAAATATAAGAAGAGAAGTGAGGGGTTAAACATGTATTTATAGGCGCTCGAATCAATTGTATTCGTTATATTTTTAAAATAAAAAAATATGAGCCGTTCATCCAAGGTTTAACTCTAGCCACTACCTTCATCACCTGTCGACCGCTCCCTATAAGCAGTTGATTGCTAGCAATCGACTGCCCAAGTAAGGGGTCTATTGGTGGGGTCCATGCTATTAATATTTTTGATTTCCTTTTTCTCATTTTAAATTATTTCCGCTTTGAATATTTCAAACACTAATAGTTTCTTCATCTGAGCTCAGATTGCAAAATTCCAAATATGAAAGTTGCTCAGAAAACCCCCCACGAACACAATAGTGCTAGTTTCGAGGTCAAATTCTGAAATTTTCTCAAATTTCTTTTTTTGAGTCTTATTGATTATATATTATTTACTATTAGTTTTGCGGGGTGTTACAAAGACAGCTACTACTCTTTCCAACAAGGTACCAAAGCGTCCAAGCCGAGCTAGGTTTAGAACTGCAAGACCAAGATGAAGAAGAAATCCTCCATCTCCAACTGGCCTATTAGCGTAACAACGATGGTCAATCACCATTGGAGCCATGGCCAGCATGCACAAGCCCAAGCCAAGCCAAAATCTGCCTCGAGAGGGAGGTTCCATATGATTGTTTGAAATACTATCAATAAGTGGCAGTCCGGCACCGAGAAAGCTTTCTCATTTCTTAAGATGCCAAACAAGTTTGATGAAAGGACATACACACAAAGAAGTTTGGAAAGAAAATATATAATGAATCTAATTGCTTATTATCAATGAAGAAGTGCAAAAGATTCATAGGCTATGAAGAATTTTCGTTTGGAAAGATTTTGCGAGTACAAGAAAGATGAGAAGGGGTGTTTATATACCCACGCCTTAAATCGTGTGCATTGTTTCGAAAGGAAAAAAGAATCACAACCATTAAAAAGTTATTGAGATAATGCCAACTTGTGCATATAGGAGATGCAACACAGCTCTGCAACATTTGTAAAAACGAACCGTCACAACCAATAGCACGTAGCCACATGGAAAGCACATTAAATGCTTTGTAGGGCCGTCAATTGGTAGGATTTTCATCATTTGACAAGGCTATACCTGCTCGCGGATATGGACTTGGGAGAAAAATGTTGCTCAATTTTTTCGCAAGTAATTAGTAGGTCAGTTTAAAATAGTCTAACCTAGTCAAAACCTATGCAACTACTTTATAACTAGCCGGCATAAGCCAACCCAAGTCCAAGATGGTCTCAAACCATCCCTTATATCCAGCAAGGCACCATGATGAGGCATGATCGCCTCGTCTTTAAGCGCCTACCACATGCAAGAAAGGTTTGGGCCTGACCCATCATCATGACTATCGACTTTCCTATGTCAATCTACTTCCAGCACAATTCCAGGTCAGCATGTTAGCCCGATGTCACTCTAATTGATGGCCAGCACCTCTGTAAAGACCCGAAATTTTGAAGGCTTTATATTTAATTATCGTATTATTTAAATAATTGAATCTTGGATTTAATGTAATAAATTGACTTAATAAGATTATTTAAATTCATTTTAAATAATATGTGAAATTATCATTTCGTTGGACAGTCTTGGATTTTGATGAAATCAGTGTTGTTTGATCCAGAATAATGAGTTGTTATAGGCCGATGAGTTTCGTGATGATCGAATGTGATGTATGGTTGCGTGAGCTCGATTAATTAAGAGGATTAAAATATAATATATATTTTCCTATATAAGAACCTCAACACTTAAATCCTCTTCATTTTTCCTTCTCAAAATCAGATGCCACCATTTTCTCCATTCAATTAATTAAATCCAAAGCCAAAGGCCACAAAATTCAATGATTTCAGGTTTGTTGAAATCATGTGAGTGTGTGCTTCAAATCTATATAAGGTTTGCAGGGTGTGGTGACTGTTAGTGATGTTCGAGTTTTAATGGCCAAACTAAGGTTGAGCAGGGAGGTGATGAAGGAGGATTTAGGTGAATTGGAGTACTTGGTTGGTTTCTCTTGGCAGCAAGCTTCTTCCAACATTAGCCAAATTGAGTCCGATCATGCCTAGCAGATCACAACTTTTCATTTGTCTCATACTAGGGTTGGGGCCATGATTTGACATGGGATATCATAGAGGAAATAGATGGCACGGTTGAGCTCGTGGTGGTGTAAGGAGTGTTTTGGCAAAGGTCAATGGTGCTTTGGTGTGGCAAGGCTAATCATGACTTGGGGATGGTCGAATCAGGGCAACGATCAGAATTGTGAAGAGTTGATATAGCTTCAGGTAGTTGCATAAGGGAAAATGCAATTGAGGAGAGCGATGTGATGGCACTGTCCCTTCGTCAAACATTGGACCAGATAGGAAGATTGGGGAAAGGAGCGTGCACGACTTAGGTGTGTATCGTCTTGCATGTATAGGAAGTGTATTAAGAAGGGTGAAGATGGATTTGGTGGGCAAGTGAAGGGATTAGTGATTAAAGTAAATTAATTAATTAAGTTTTAATCTAAATTTCTTATGAAATCGATAACTTATGCATAGAAGGTCCAATCCAGACGTCATTTTAGCCATTGTACTCGTAGTTAGATTCTCTACGCCTTGGATTGGTTTAGGCTTGGGTGAGCGTAACGATCCGTTATTTCACAACTTCGAAAGTAAGTTATTTTATTAATTTTAAATTTAAAAAGGTTTAGAACTTAAGTAAATATGTTGTAAATAATGAATAAGGATGGAAAAATTATTTATCTTATACTTAATAATTGAAAAATAAAGATTTTGATTTTCATCACAAAATGGCCAAAAGTTAGGTTTTGTTAAAAATGAATAAATGCTTAAATAAATAGTTTTAAATATTTATTTGAAAGGTAAAATTATATCAAAATCACTTAATAATGATAATAGAAGTATGATAAAGGTTTGGAAAATACACCTATGATCGTTTTACAAAAATATTTTAACTTTGTTACATTTTGTCAAGTGCAACGTCGTATTTCAATAAATTGATACTAGCACTAATGATATCGGGTTTTAACCAAAGTAGACTTGTTTTTATTTATTAAATGTAATAGGAAGTTCATTTTCTAAGTTTGTTTACATAAATGAATGGTTAAACAGAAACGTTAAATTTTGACTGTAAAATATGTCAATAAAAACATTGTTTTTGACTAAAATAAGTTGTTGCTACATTGTTGCAACGTGATATGTTGCCTAATACACATATATACATATGTACACATTTACAATGTATAAATACATATACATTTACCATATAAAACAAGAATTCATTTTGATTTAAATTAAGTTTAATAAATGATTCGACAATTTTAAATTTTAATAAAACTTTACAAACATCATCATATCATTTATATCATATCTCCTTAATGGATGTTATGTGTTTACATGGAAACCATGCAAATTTATATCTCTAAATATTAGTAAGTAATAAAATAGTGACATCTCTTATTACCAAACATATACACTTCTTATAACATCATTCCTAGCATTAAATGCACATCCTAATATGTCAACAAGTGTTATGCAAATCAAATCAAGAAAAAAGTCTTCTTTTTAAAATACAAAATTTAAGAGAAAAAAGTAATCATTCTATAGATACACATCACATTAATGTGCTATCATATCCTTCTGTAAATACATGTACTTAAGGGTTTAATCAAGGATTTAAAAATGGAAATAAAATACAAAAGTAGAGAAGGCTAAAATGGTCATTAGCCAAGGATGCTTCATGTATAAATAGAGGTCATAACCTTCACTTCCTCACAAAAATTCACTTCCCTTTCTACCCTTTTTTTCACTTTCTTAAAGCTCTTCTCCTTTATTATCTTCCTCGACCTCCAACAACCCACCATCCAAACCCACACCCGAACCCTACCATTACACACACCCCCCCTACACAGTCAAGTACCCTTCCACCAACCCATACCCACACCCCTAGCCCCACACCCGAGCCGTACCCTCCTCCCTTGGACACACACCTCCTTAGCAGAGTATACACCCCCTCTCAAAGCTCACACACACAAAAAAGAAGGAAAATAAACAAAGGCAATAGTTCGTGACATTTGCAGAGGAGCATGCTAGCTCATAGAAAAGTTTGATGGAGTGGAAATAAAGGCGAGAACTGCTTTTTAAATCATGTTTTGTTATGTTATAATAATCAAGATTATCCCGTTTATACGTTATGTTAATTGCCACCATTGATAATATGGACATTTGGCTGAAATGAATGTTTGAACGCGTTGGTTGGATAGTTGAGTTGTGATAATATACTTAATAAATGTTAATCACTATGCTATGGAAATGGATGTTATGTTATTGATAAATATTGAAAATGATTATGCTCATTTTCGATTAAGTAATCCCCTTTGTTATAAGTGACCAATTTTATAAATATGGTATATGTTGGAATTATTAAGCCTATATTTGAATAGTGAAATTGAAATCAAAAATTGAAATTGAAATTGTTTTTGAATTGAAATTGGTTTTGAAATTGAAATCGAAATTAATGTCGAAATCGAATTTAGATTTGAAACTGGGTTTGAAATTGATTCTAATTTAAGATTGAATTTATTTTAATTTAAGATTCATAAGCAGCCGCATAATATATTTACCAAAATAAATAATATTCATACGACCTTGGTTGAATTACAGAAATTCGTCTAGAATGAGTTTTGGCCAATTTACTTCAACTTCTCCCCAAACAGCACATAATGCTTTACAGTTGTTTGGATAGACAAGCACATACGAGCCAGTACATGGTAGAATTGTGTGCATTAAAGCTCAATGCATTATTCTGGCAGTAGGTCATAATGCAATAGACTTAAGCTCGGTCATGTCATCTTCTAGGAACCGATGACTTACTTCATCGCTCTCGCCTACAACAACATTTAATTCTTGTAACTCAACACCTCTTATCGGAGTATGAAGAATATGACCGATTCTATCTAAAGAGAGAAAAACTTGTTGCCCATATACCTCCAAACGCAATTGTCACGATTGCGTGGGTTTTGATGGCCTAAATTCAAGTTCGCATAGAAAAGTTTAACCAATGTATGATTTATCTTGATATTGTTTTGATTATGATCTAGAAGTGATTCTAGATGGCTTCTTCTTGCTAACTCTTGAATCCTATACGACATAAAATCAGGAAAGACAACAAAAGAACCTTCAAAGAATCGAGCTTCTTTCATCTTGTTCCATCTTTGAACTGCAGTTGCATCGTATAGCCATTGAGAGATTTGTGAATCAATTGGCTCGAAGGAAGAAGAAGCATGCCTAGATCTCTTTGTTTGACGAGGGGCCATTTGAATTTATCAAAGAATTGAATATATTTGGAAAAATTTGGGAACTAGGGTTTTGGAATTCTGTAAAATGGAAGTAAAAGTAAAAAGTAAAAGAGGAAGTAGAGGGTTTTAGAGTTAAGAAATAGGTAAAAAAGTGTAAAGGTACGTTTCAGATGTGAATTCAGTCAACTAAACGATTGTGGTCAGTCGACTGAACGATTGTGGTCAGTCGACTGAACCGCCATCCCGAGAGTTCTATTCCAGAATTAGTCGAATGGTCTAGTTGACTGAATAAACAAATATGCTCTCTGTTTTGTCATTCAGTCGACTGGTTGCATTCGATCAGTCGACTGAATAGTGTACGAGAACATACAATATGCAGTTTCAGTCGACTGAATGAGTCTTTCAACATATTCAGTCATATTTAAAACACAAACAAGTAACATATTATATATATATAAACAAAATGTATACAACATAAGATTAAAGAACAATTGTAAAAAATAGACAAAAAACGAAATTATTTGGAAGAGGAAGTTGATGGAGACTTGGAGTTTGTTGGTTCATCCTTTGTCTTCTCTACATATGGTTGTAGTGGTGACCAACGGTTTCCACGTTCACATGAGTTTGGAGAGACAAGCAGAGGTTGAGGTGACCTATCCCATGGATTCCGAGTTGACAATAGTGTAGGTTGATGAGCTGAAGAGGAAGATGAACCGCAGAACTTCCATCCAATCTGCTCAAGAAAACTCAGAAGTCTAGAATTTATTTTTTGTTCATAATATATTTCACGCAAGCACTCTCGATTCCCTCTGGTAATAATGAAGATCATCAATTTTTTGTTTGGTTTGAGGAGAACCAAAAAACATGTACCGTCTAGCTTTCTTTTTCTCGGGTGTATAACCCATTCGATAATTTGATGGTCTTGCAGGTTCATGGGTAGGAGTAGGTGTAGGTAGATTTGACGATGCAGATGATGGAGTTTACAAGTTGATACACGAGTAGGATGATCCATCTGATGAATTATGTGATGAAGACATTTTGATTTTGAAAGAAAGTTTTTAGAAGTTTATGTAGTGGAGAAAGAAACAAATGTGTTTGAGATATAAATTTCTTTTGATGGAGAAAGGAAAGCTGAGAACTGAATTATATAGGAGGCAATGCAGTTAAAAAATGATGGTTGAATGTGCAGATTGAAAAAGTGAGGAAGAGAATGAACCAAAAAGTTTATGGCTGAAATTTTAACTTTAAAAAATAGAAAATACAAACAAACAGATGTATAAGGTGTAGATGTGAAATATTGAATGGCCAGGCGGTAAAGGCATAGACTTATCAAACCCGAGGTGCAGAGTTCAAATACCAAATTTTTATTTTATTTTATTTTAAAGTAATTAGTAATTTTTATAATTCTGTTAAAGAAATTATACCTAATTCTCTTCTTAATCTTATAAAACAATTTTCATTGAGAGGTTTAGTGGAAATGTCAGCTAATTGATTTTCAGAATTTACAAATTCTAAATTTATTATATCATTTTCAATATTGTCACGAAGAATATGATGACGAATGTTAATATGTTTAGTTCGTGAGTAATTGGTAGGATTTTTAGATAAATTTATTGCACTAGCATTATCACGATATATTATAGACTTATTTAATTTTATATCAAAATCTTGTAATGTTTGTTGCATGTAGATTACTTGAGCATATTCTAAAGCTGCAGATATATACTCTACTTCACATGTCGATAGTGAAACGTAATTTTGTTTCTTAGTAAACTAAGATACTAAGGGTCGTCCAATGAAATGACGAGTTCCACTTGTACTTTTTCTATTTGTCCGACTTCCTCCGAAATCAGCATCACTATATGATACTAACTCAAAAGGACATTCTTTTGGATAAAATAATCCTAAATCTTTGGTTTTATTAAGATAACGAATTATACATTTAACTGCTCGCATATGTGATTCTTTAGGATTTGCTTGAAATCGAGCACATAAATAAACACTCATCATAATGTCAGGTCGACTAGCAGTTAAGTAAAGTAGTGATCCAATTATACCACGATATAGTTTTTGGTCAAAATTCTTGCCATTTTCATCTTTTTCAAGATGTATAGTTATACTCATAGGAGTTGGTTTGGCAGACGTGCTTTCCATACCGAATCGTTTAATTAGATTATTACAACACTTTTCTTGATTAACAAAAATGCCATTTTGCATTTGTTTGATTTGTATTTCGAGAAAATATGATAGTTCTCTCATATGTGACATTTCAAATTCATTTGTCATGATAGTCGAAAATTCCTGACATAATTTTTCATTTGTTGAACCAAAAATAATATCATCAACATATATTCGAATAATTAAAATATCTTGTTTAGTTTTCTTAATAAATAATGTTTGATCAACTTTCCGAATCTCAAAACCAGATTCCAATAAATAGCTTTTAAGTCGGTCATACCAAGCACGAGGTGCTTGTTTTAAACCATATAAAGCTTTCTTAAGTTTATAAACATGATCTGGAAATTTCTCATGAGTAAACAGAGGAGGTTGTTCAACATAAACATTTTCTTTTATAAAACCATTTAAAAAAGCACTTTTAACATCCATTTGATATAATTTAAAGTTATGAAAACATGCAAAAGCCAGTAGAATACGTATAGCTTCTAGTCTTGCAACTGGAGCAAATGTTTCTTCATAGTCTATTCCCTCTTCTTGAATATAACCTTGTGCTACTAATCTAGCTTTATTTCTAGTAATGTTACCTTGTTCATCAACTTTTTTTTTGAAAATCCATTTTGTACCGATGACGGATTGATAACTTGGTTTAGGAACTAATTCCCAAACTTCGTTTCTTTCAAATTGATTTAGTTCTTGTTGCATAGCTACAATGCAATAATCATCAGTTGAGGCTTCCTTAATACTTTTAGGTTCTATAATAGAGAGAAAAGCTATATGGCCCATTTGATTTAATTGATGTCTTCTTCTTACATTCGAATTTACTTCCCCAATTGTATTTTGAACAGGGTGATCTCTTAGAACTCTTTAAGAAGATCTTGCTATATTATCATTATTAATCGTATTTACAGTTTCTAAAGAAACGTCAAAATTATTATTTTGAAGAATAATATCATCATCTTCTGAATTATTTGTCAGAATTATATTTGTATTATTTTCCAAATTTGTAAATTTAGAAGAAGTTTTTACATTTTCATCGAATGAAACATGAAGTGTTTCTTCGATTATTTTTGTTCTTGTATTAAAAACTCGATAAGCCTTGCTTCTTTTCGAATATCCTATGAATATACCTTCATCGGATTTGGATCAAATTTTCCAAGCAGATCTTTAGTGTTAAGTATGAAACATTTTGAACCAAAAACTTTAAAATATGAAATATTTGGTTTTCTACTATTTAAAATTTCATAAGGAGTGTGTTTTGTTAATGGTCGAATAGAAACACGATTCAAAACATAGCAAGCAGTTGCAACAGCTTCTGTCCAGAAATGCTTAGGTAAAGTGCTTCCATTTAATAAAGTTCATGCACATTCTTGTAATATTCTATTTTTTCTTTCTACAGTTCCATTTTCTTGTGGTGTTCTAGAAAAGGAGAAATTATGATTAATTCCTTTCTTGTTACAAAAATGTTTGAAAGCTTCATTTTCAAATTCACCTCTATGATTACTTCTAATGTTTTTAACTTTAAAATTCTTTATATTTTGAATTCTTTTACAAAAAATTAAAATTTTCAAATGTATCACTTTTATGTTTCATAAAAATGGTCCATGTATATCTTGAAAAATCATCTACAATAACAAACACATATCTTTTGTGATTAATAGATTGAACTTGAGCAGGTCCGAAAAGGTCCATGTGTAATAATTCAAGCGGTTGTGTTGTACATATGATTTTCTTAGATTTAAAAGAAGATTTTGTTAATTTTCCTAACTGACATGCATCACAGATATTATCAATTTTGAATCTCATAACAGGTAGTCCTTTACCAAGTTTATTTTTAGCTAATTTATTAATAGTATCGATGTTTATGTGACAAAATCTTTTGTGCCATAGCCAAGAATCATTTTCTGTAGCTACTAAACACATATTTGTGTTGTAATTTATATTCATATTTAAATTATAGATATTTTTATCTCTTATACCTTCAAAAATTAAATTTTTATTTTTATCAAAAATATTACATTTATTTTCTGAAAAAGATATATTAAAACCTTTATCATATAACTGACTTATACTCAATAAATTATGTTTTAAGTTTTTAACTAATAGAACATCAGTAATGAGAGGTGAGTTAGAGATACCATTATTGCTCACATCGCCTTTGCCGATGATATAACCTTTCGAATTATCTCCAAAAGTGACTGATCCTCCATTTGAGTAGACTATGTTTGTTAACATGTCTTTATCACCAATTATGTTTCGAGCAACCACTGTCTAGAATCCATTTTCTTCTCTTTTTAAGTGGTACCTGCAAAAAATAAAGAATACGATGGTCTTAGGAAACCAAATCCAAGATGGTTCAGAATTCCCTTTAAATATATAATTCTTATTTTCATGAATATTTTCCATTATTGTTTTGATATGTTTATTCCCCATCAAGTTAGCAACCCATATTTTAATAGTTTTTACATTTTTAGAAACTATTTTCTTTAAATCTTGCTTAATTTTGCTTTTAAACTTATTTTTAAACTTTTCAAATTTCTTTGGTTTTTCAATTTCCTTATATCCTAATCCCACTTTATTTGAAGTTGACTGAGAACTTTCTATTATTTTTGAAAGATTTTATCGTCCTTTATTAAAATTGAAAATATTTTTATTAATATCTTCTAGGTTGGTTTTAAGACTAGAATTTTCTAATTCTAAAACTTTAGTGCTAGATTTTAAATTATTTACTTCAACTGATAAAATATCATTTTTATTCTTCTGAATTTCTAATTCCTGAGTTATCATAGAAAGTTGAGAGGCTAAATTAGAATTAGATTCATGAGATTTTTGAAGTTCTTCTTCGAGAATTTTCTTTTCATCTCTAAGCATGCTAATTTCTAATTCAGATCTGTTTAGTTTTCCTTTTAACTCCTTATTATGTTTCTTAGTCTGTTTTACAAAATCTACTAGTTCAGAATTAATTTCAACTAAATCTTCAAAATTTAGCTCACTTACATCATCATTTGTAGCCATGAAGCATACATTTGCTTACTCTGTGTCACTATCAGTGTCGCTTTCTGATGATAATCTGAATCTTTCCATGTTATATAAAATGCTTTCTTCTTGAAATTGTTCTTTTTGAATTTGATTTTCTGTTTTTCTGGACAATCTTTCTTCATATGACCCTTCTTATGACGTTCATAACATTCCATCACAGATGATGATGGTTTATTGCTATTATTGTTGCTAGAATTATTTTTGTAACTCTTGCCCTTGTTATTCTTTTTGAATTTTAAAAACTTTTTGAAATTCTTAGCAATAAATGCCATATCCTCTTCATCTGAGTTAGAGTCAACATGTTCTACTTGAAATGCTAGATTCTTCTTATCTTGTGCTTGAACTTTCTTTGCTTGCAAATTTACTTCATATGACAGTAGATTTCCCATTAACTCTTCTGGTTTCATAGTTGAAAGATCGTTTACTTCTTCAATAGCTAGGACCTTTCTTTCCCATTAATCCGTTAAAGAGTTTAGGATTTTTGATACTATATCAAAATCAGAGAATTTTTCTCCTAGTGCGACAGTGAATGATATATATCTTGAAATCTAGAATACATGTCATTTATATTTTCATTTGATTTCATTTTGAAATTTTGAAACTGATTTTTCAACATTGAAATTTTGCTTTGTCTGACTTTGTTAGTTCCTTCATGAGTTACTTTTAGAGTTCTCCATATCTCATAAGCATTTGTGCACATACTAACTCTATTATACTCATTTCTATCTAATGCACAAAATAGCATATTCATTGCTTTTGCATTTGTATTAGCATCAGTTTTCTATGCAGCAGTCCAAGTTGAAAAATCTTCTATTGGAGTAGTATATTCATTTTGAGTAATGTTCCAAGTTTCAAAACCATTAGATTGCATATATATTCTCATTCTAGTTGACCAGTAATTATAATTCATGCCATTGAATAGTGGAGGTCGTGTAGTAGATTGATCTTCAATAAAACTAGTGTTAGTGACAGTGCTTGTGATATTGTTATTTTCCATATTAACTAATAACAGATTATCAAATAACTGTGTTATGGTTATAGGATGACCTTGCTCTGATACCAAATGAAAGTGGCTACTGTGTGGCTTGCAATCACTTAGGATCGTGTAATATGGAATATTATTAAATCTAAGTGCGGAAATAAATGATAATAGCAAAGTAAATAAAATGAGCACACCATGAATTTTTATACTGGTTCGAACTTCCCGTTCTACGTCCAGTCCTAGACTTCCCTTTGGAATTTCTCACAATAACCCTCTCTTGACCTGGAGGAATAGGTATACAACACCTGAACAACCGAACAGGATTTTTCTGCCTCTGACAACCGAAAGAGGACTTTACCCGCCTGAACAACCGAACAAGACTACAATAGTTTCAATAGAATAGCTTTGACACTATGTTTTATTAATAATACTAATTTGTATTTGATATTACAACCTTCCTATTTTCTTTCCTCAAGTATATATGTGTGTATAAAGATTTAGAAAGGAAAATATTGCTTTGAATCAAAGAATAAGTTGATTGATTCAGAGATTCAAGCAATATATGAAAGTTGTGATCGCTTTTTAGAATACAGAGATAATAGAAAGTAAGATCAGAAAGTAATCAGAATTTTTTTTGATTTGTGAAGTGGATTTTGTGTGTTATATAATAGTTAAAGAGGTGCAACCGTTCATGAGGAGTTCTGATCAACAGAAGCAGCCATACCTCTTCATATTAGAACGTGACTCTTGGCAAAAGGAAGTGTCCATTCAGAAAAAATAGCTATTGAAAGAAGTCAGTCGACTGACCCAAAACGATCGGGCAACTGAATATTCAAAGTTGTTTAAAAACAGAGCTTCTCTGTGCACCTGTACAGGTTCAGTCGACTGGCCATATACGGTCAGTCGACTGACCTGACAGTCAAAGCACAATTTGCACATATTTTAAAAAGATTAAAGTTTTAAAACAACTTAACTACTTGAGGATAAATCTTAACATTTCTAAGACTAAAAAACTTCAATAAATCAACATACTATACTCAATTTTGTAGCCTTGTCTCCTTTTGTAGTTTGAACAGCATAATTCCTTTTCTTTTTGTCACTTATCCATATAGTATAATTCATTGCTTTGTCGTGAATCAAAAATATGTGATTCAACATATACAACCTTTCTTTTTAAACCCAAATATTTATACTTATTTTTCAACTATTTTGAAAAATGATTTCCATTTTATAACAATTTTTCATCTTTTTTACAAACTATTTACTATTTTATAACTATTTTCAACTATTTAACTATTTTAACTATTTTATAATTACTTAAATATTCTTTAGCTATTTTACAACTAATAACTATTTTACTACAAATTATCTATTTTATACCTTTCAAGCTATTTTGTAAATCAAGTTGGTCAGAGTGCAAACTGTTTATAATTGAAGTGATAACCCAAATGGAAATTGAAGCTATTGTGAATAGGTGAATAGAATCAAAATGAAGATAAATACGTAGAATGTACATATATTATTCTATTCGCATAACAATTTGATCCAGATTCGAGCATAGAATTTAGAGATAGTATATCGATTTGAGTTTGGATTTTTCACTCGATTTTCGACGGCGAACCATGGATATGGATTTTCGATTGGTTTTGGAAATTCTCTATCATGGTTATGGATATGCAAGGAGAACGACGGTTTTTGATCAAGAAAATCAGATCTGAGTATGCACTAGGAAGTCGGTAGGACAATACTAGTTCGGAAGTGAAATTGTGTGATCGAGTGAGCGATCAGATTTGACATTACGTACGGATGATATATGTATATCGTACGTGCTAGAATGAAATTGATATTGGAAATTTTGAAAGGAAAAGAAAAAATGAGTTTGAAATGGAAAGTATATTTTGAAAAATATATTATGAATAAAAGTGGAAGTTGGATATCGCTATAGTTGAAATTCATTTTATAAGAAGGTAGGAATGTGGCAAGTAAATTTATAAACGAAATAAAACTTGAATATTTTATTTGGCATAATAAAGTTATATATATATATGGTAACTACCCTTGTGATTTTTAACTAGAAGATGAGGTCTTTGAAATTATTTGAAGTATAAAAGGAATTTATATAAGTATGAAGTGACCCAAAGATTTTTCAAGATTTTATATATCAATTTATACAAATGAATTTATGAGAATGATTTTAGGAAAAGGGTTTTGGAACCTATGGATTTTGGAAGGCTTTGGATTTTTGGAAAAAAAATCAATTTTGGGAATTTGGAAATCCAAGTTTGGAACTATCGATTTGAGATATCGATTTTGTGTAAAGGACATTTTTATGTGAATCATAAAGAGTATGATTTGAAAGATACTATATGTGTATAGCATAAAATGTTTTAAGATTGGATTTGGGGAAAAAAGTGCTCCCATGAAATGAAATTCTTAGGAGATCCATGGGGTGGTTCTGCCTTGAGCCCTAACGGGAGTTCTAAATTGGATCTTGGGAGGAAGTCCGGACAAAATGAAGTTCCTGAGGATTTTGTATGGGTAGAAAAAGCCGAGGGCGCTGATGCCTACAGAGATATTTGAGTTATGCTATTACGAAAGTGAAGCTCGATGTCACTACGATCTACTGCGGACTATAGCGCAAGTCGTGTGGCAGTGAGTGCCAACGGTCTATGTTTGATTTCGTCGGGAGGGCGACGTAACATCGGTAGACTACGTATATGAAGACATAGCGAAAGTCGTGTGGCAACGTAACCATCGGGCTAATTGCGACCATGGAGGGGGTGATGATTTCCAGAGCATTCTCACCAAAATTGTTTTCTATATTTTCAAAAATGTTTTCTATATTTTCAAAAATGTTTTCCAAGTATTTTCATTGGGTGTTGAAAACGGGTCTACTAAGTACTTATAGATTTTCAGTCCTACGCCTGATCAACGTATAATCGAATTTCTATGAGAACAAGGATGGACTTGTTGAGATATCGAGTTACAAAATGTATTTTTATTTATTTTGGCAATAGTATGTAGATTTTAAATATTATAAAAAATTTAAATAAAAAGAGTTAAAAATTTTTAAAGGATAACTTAACTGATAAATAAAAGTATAATTAAAAATTCTGGCTTCAACCCCTTTCGAGGAAGAAAAGTTCTAAAGAGGGGAGGAATGTGATAACCCGGATTTTGGACATATGTTAATTGGATAATTAACTGATTTTAACTATTAAAACACTAATTTATAAGCTGAATAAATAATTCTGATAATAAAAATATATATCTGGATAAATATAAATTTGATAATTTCCAGATATAATTATAAAATTGGCAGAATTTATCTTTTCAAAAACCAAAAAAAATTATGTTTATTTATGTATATATATAAATAGATTTCTAAAGAGAATTTGGATTTGAAATTCAAAAATAAATATTTAAAAATTAATTGGATTTAAAAACTCTATAGATAAATATTTATTAATATTAGATATAATAGTTTTAGTTGAAAAAGATTTAATAAAAAGTTTAAATACTTTTTTTTAAATTAATACATGATATTAATATATTTAATATAAATAGATAATGAATTAATTGAAAATATAATACAAAAATTATATAAAACATATTAAATAAATTTAATAACATGAGATAAGACATGTGTAACATTAATAACACATGTATTTAACAAGTGTAAACCATATAATAAGGAATTAAACAAGTGTAGCCTAATTGTGACATGAAAATACAAGTGTCCATTTTTAGTTTCTTTATTTTAAAAAATAAAATAAGAACATGGCTATATATATATATATCCATACTTCTCCTCTTCACATTTTCTTAGTTAATTCAAAACTAAAACCTAACAACTAAAACTCAAACCAGAAATAAAGAAATTTTATACAAACTAAATCACACAACTATTTCAACCTGAAGCTTAAATCAAAATCAAAACTGATGAAATCAAAAGCAAACAATAAGCTCAAAACCTAAAGTAGTAGATTCATGTTCTGTTGCAAATCAAAAGCATGCAAGTTCAATTCAGTTTTATCAAGTCTCAGTTTTCAAATTCAAGTAGTAGTTTAAAGATCAAAAGCACTTCCAGGTTTCTCAAAAGCTTTGGCTTCTCTGTTTCCTTAAACATGTGAGTAAACTACCCATAACACCTCAAATCTATATGTATCTTGATCTGTATGTAATGATCATTGAAGTTTGGATGTAGAAATTTGCTTACATGTATATGTATACATGAAAATGATGTATGCATGTCTAGAAACAAGAACATTTGCTCTGTTCTAGGTTTACGGTGCTTAAACCAAATTCAAAAACCAAAATCTCTTTTCCCATTCTCTTATAGGTTTAATTTTTAAACAAAATATGTTTTGATTAACATGATTTAAGTTTGAAAAAATATTTTTAAGTAAAATTAGTTAAAGCATTTTCTAGAAATTAGAAAAATACAGTAAAACTGAATACATGTTGGAAATTCAAGCATCATGGTTTCTTGTTTCAATTATATCATCTTGCTCGTTTTCAAAAACAATGATTTTTAAAAGTGGAATCTTGATTTTTAAGTTTGTATTCGTGGTGAAATTGCGAGATGAATGAGAATTAGTTTTTTGTCGAATTCTGATGATCGATGAAGATATAATCCTCGGGATCGTGGCTGGAGGTAGCGGGGAGGTTGACGAACATGGCAAAAATGGTCTAAGGTTTTTCTGACCACCGTGGTCGCCGAACGAGGACGATTTAGTGCTTAATCCCTAGTTTTGATAAATGATAGATTTTGGGCTGCTGCATCATTGTCGAGGCACCGAAGTCGATCGGTACGGGGGGAAACGAAGCGTGTGTTATAGACGAAGCTCTGGATGCGATTACATGATTGCTGATGGTCGAAGGTGGCAGTTCAAGGAGATCTTGGGGGATCCAGTTTTGTTTCAGTGGTACCATGGCTGCTTAATTTTTATTTCCAATTAGTTTAGAAGTTCTGGGTGGTCGTGATGCTCGAGCAGGTCAACGATGATCTATGGGTGGCAGAGGTGATGGTCGGAGATGCTTCGACCATGTGTGCACGTGCACAAAATATCAAGTCTGGGCTTTGTTTGCTGATGGATTTGAAGATTGTGGTCTCGGGGGAAAAGCTTGGGAAAAAGATACGTTGGCTTGGGTTTTTGATCGTGTCATTTGCGAATGTTTTCTAGGAATAGGTTTTAAGTTTTAAAATAAAACAGAAGGAAAAAACGGAAGAGGAAGTTTTTCTCGGGAATGGTCTCGGGGGAAAGACGAGATGACTCGGGTTTTGTCTTGAGTACGTGATGTTGCAGTTTTCAAACTTTAAAACAAAAATCAACTTTAAAACATTTCTTAATCAATTCTTTTAAATAATTGTTTTATTTAAATATGGATTAGTTGAAGGTTTCAAAGTAGATTATTTTAAAATTTATTAAATTATTTATTTATGTGACAGCTGTTATAAATACTTCATTAAGTTATTTAAACAAATATAAAAATGTAATTAGGAAGATTAATTACAAAAGGTAAGAAAATTTTAATTAACTCAAAGGTCTTGAGCTAATTCATGTGTTAATGATAATTATTTTCAAAGGTTTAAATGTAAAAGTAATTAATTTGCGTAATGAAAAGTTTTCAAAGTAAATGTTAAAAAAATTAAATTGTTAACAAGTTTTTTAAAAACAAAGAAAAAAATTGGAAGCTAAATTTAGTTACAAAGTTATTAAGCAAGTTGTTCAACAAAGTTTTCAAGCAAGTTCAAAGATAAAAATTCTTAAAGTTAAATGTTTTTTTAAATTTTTTTGGTATTGAATGATTAAATATTAAGTTAATTATTTAATTAAATCTCTAAGTATTTTTCAAAATTAAAGGATATGATTAAGTAATTAATTAAGATACATTAATTATCTTAAAATTTATTAAGGTTATAAGTAATTGAAGGATAATTACATAATGTAATATTAAAGGATAATTAATTAATGTAAGTAATTAAAGGATCATTAATTAATATAAGTAACTAAAGGTTAATCATTTATGTGAATGATTAAATGATCAAAGAATAATTAATTAATTTCAATAATTAATTAAATGGTTTAATTGGTGTTAATTAAGCAAGATTTAAAGGTAATTAATTTATCTTGTAATTTGGATGATAAATAAATCTTGCTTATGGATGATTAAATTGTATTGAATGTTTGAATTAATGTCCCCAGTCAGATAATTTGTGATGTTCTCTGATATGATTTTTTTGGTTGAACTGGAGTAATGCGGATTATTTATTGGTGATGTATTGTTGTGTAAATGTGACATCATGTATTTAAATTTAAATTGTCTTTACTTAAACAACTTGGGTTAAGATGACATTGGATTCGAAGAGACCGGGGTCCGGTATCAGCAAATACCCGAATCCACTTCGATTAGCAAATCTACAATAATTCTTTATAGATATGTTTTTAAAATCTAATAGGCTAGAATGGAATAATTTAAGTAACATGACCATTTAAACTAAGTAACACTTTTAAATATTGTTTGATAATAAGTGATTGACTATAACCGTTAAGAACTCGTAGTAAGGTACGAGTTACCCTGGTATTCAAATAAGTTATATAACTTAGAATTTCAGATTATATGGCTTCATTCACGCTGGTTTCCAGCCTGACCCGGGTGTTAATTTATTGTAATGCTCGGGTCAAACCGAGTATTACAGATTTTGAGGTTAGGACGTTGTGGAGCTTAGAAGGCGAACTGGATGGCAGGAATGTACGGAGTATATTCCGCTATGTATTGGAGTTGTATTATTTGTTTTCTGATACAAGTTGTTACAACTGTCCAGTTTATGTATGAATGGTTGTACTATGATGTATTATATGTAATTTGATAGATACAACTTTTCTTTGTATAAATGCTATTATTTGATATAATATTTTGATCCGCTGCGATTGTGAGATTCTGTGTTTTGTTTTCTGTTCTTCTTCTACATCTTTTCTTCTTTCCCCTAACAAAATTGAGATTTCCGGCGTTCGATTGCTCGGCACTTCTATAGTGAACGTATTAGTGTCGAATCCTCGAGGTCGAAAGTTTCGAGTGATTACAAATTTCAAATTCTTTTACTAATTAAAATATAACTCCTTTGATAAAAATAACCCTATTAAATGCTTCCCAACAGCTAGTTGTTACAATAGCCCTAAAACGAAATTTTGATTTACCAACCGTAGAAAACAATAATTAGAAGCTTGAGAAATGAGATAAGTAACAATAAAAAAATAAAATGACAATCCTATCCATACTACCTTTACCTATTTATGAAATCACTAAATTCGATAATGGAAATAAGCGTTGCAAGCATCTGTAACGGAAATATTTGTTAGAAATTTGTATCGATAATATCCGCAACAAACTGAAATGAAAAAAGTGTTATAAAATGGTTTATTTATTGCAGTGTGTTTTACAATTTCAACTTATTATCAACCGATAACATGTATAGAAATATTTGACATTATCAGTATTTACGGTAAAAAATTTGTAGTATTTCAAGCAATTATTGACAAAAATTATTTATTGCAAATATTTGTTTGGCGGATCTTTACCATTTTTAACTATTCATTTATTGTATACTTATGGAAACTATTTTCATTTATCATCAACCAAATTTATGTATATCTAATATTTGTCATTGTCAATCTTTACAGCAAAATTTCACTTATATATCAAACATTTACTAACCAAAATCATGTATGTCAAACGATTGTCCAATTATATGTGTAAACTGAAGTAATATTATTTCAGCCAAAATTATACCTATCAAATATCTGCCATTATCAATATATATAGTAAAATTTCAGTTTACCTTTTCTTCTTTGATTTCAGGATTTTCTTTTCGTATTGTTGCGTGTTCTTCATGGTAGGAATCGTTGGTTGCCATCTTTGAATATTGAACATCGGAAATCATTGTCAAGGACAAAATCATAGAATTTTAGCCTCAAGAACAGGCCTTCAGTATTTTTTCATGAAGGACAACTTTCTTTAGGTATCAGTTTTTAGTTATTGAGAGCAATTCTTAGTTATTAGTTTGTAGTTATCGGTAGTAATATTTAGGTATCAGTTTTTTGTTCGGTAGCAGTTTTGGAAGAATGTTTGTCCTTATGAATAATTTTGAAGTAATGTTTATCCTTATGATTAATTTTTAGGAGAATGTTTTTTCTTGTGGTTAAAAATTGAGATCATGTCCTTAAGGTTAAAAATATACAAATTTTTGTGCTTTAAATTAATTCCCTCTATTCAACGTTGCCTTCTCCAAATTTGCAAATAACTTGCATATCTTTTGTCTTTGGAAATTAGGTTTTTATTTGAATGAATTAGGGAAAATGACAAACTCTAAAAAAAATAGACTGAAGGACATCAAGTTTCATTTTTAGACCGAAGGACAAATGCTAGTTATAATGAGCATTATATTCAACTTTTACACTATACAAAATGCTAGTTATATCTAGCATTATATTCGGTTTTATACTATACAAAATGTTAGTTATAACTAGCATTGTCCTTCTGCCTAGAAAACAAACTTGTTGCCCTTCGGTCTAATTTTTTTCTTCTTCTAAGTTCGTCCTTGTGCCTATTTTCCTGTTTTTATTTTAATTTGTTTTTCGATTGTGAATTGTTTTTTTGATTGACAATTTCTTGGACTTGTAGTTTGTAAATTAAATTTATGAATTAAGGTTTTTTTTGACTAGCAGTTTCTTTGATGGCAAGTTGTAAGAGATTTTGAGTTTTTTTCCTCTTTGTAAAATCGCATGATGATGGATTGTGAATATGAAAATCATTTGTGAAGAATGCAAGTTGTTATTCTGGTAATATTTTTTAAATAGTTTATAATCAAAGATCTATTTTATAAATTTTCACTGAAAAGGACTTGGGCTACCATCGTGGTTGATTATAAGGATATGGGTAAAAAAAATTCTAATAATAATTTACACCATGCATCTCAATAACTTGGGGCGAAAGCGCTAGTTTTTCCTGCATACAACGACCCGAATACGAAACCCATTATCAAAATTCAATGTCAAAACTTTTGAATTATCAGTCAAAACCCTTGGGCATACATCTGTCGTATTCTTTTATTTGGCAACTTCATCTTCTGCCTCGTTAAACCCAACAAAATCACTGTACTACTTTTTGATAAAATTGGGGTAGTTTGTCAAAAATGGAAGGAAACATGTAGCTCAGAAACTGTGGATAAAGAAACTCGAATTCTATGGGAGGTAAAATCTAACGTAATGTTGATATTCCCCTTTTTGTATGTATTTAATGGATATAATTTTTTCATGTAGTTGAGTGATTATTATTGCATACGTCTTATCAAATTTTTTATTTTATTATCTTAGTTTTGAAAGTTACATGATGGATTTATCAAACTGACTGGAGGAGCATTTCTCTACGACTTACGTAGAATAATTATTTGACCGGAGCTTTTTTGTTCTTCCTAATGGTTTAAATTTTGTTTTTTTCAATTGTTAATCTTCTTTCCATTGAGATTATGTGTAAATATGGTGAAAAATAGACGGTCGAAGTTCGATTAAAAGGTTACTTTTGTTTTCTACACCAAACGCTAAATATAGAAAAATTGGGGATTGTTATTGCACTTCACTTTTGATATGAGAAGTTAATTTTCTTTAAACCAAATTTTAATACCATGGGTACTAACAAATGTCTAAATCTAAAGTATATTAGCCTCTGAGACAACCTCTTAAAAATTTAGTTATAAGGACATGACGGATAAAAATGATACTATACAATATCATTATATGAAATTATTATGCAAAAAGAAAACTATCAGGTACAAAATGGTACTAAGTTTTATCGTTTGAAAAAAAATGCTATTGTAAGGTAAGATCAACCATTATATGATAAAACTGAACATAAATCCTTCTTTTAATTCAGTAAATAAGAAACTGATACTACACAATAGCACCGTCATTCTCATCGAATTTTTATCCTTTTGCTATATTTAATTGAACATTTTGTCATTCTCACTAAAGAATTGATGAATTTTATCCTTCGTACTATTTTTCCAAATAAAAATAGACCTCTCATAAAATTATAATTTAAACTATCCAATTTGCCCCTTTTTACTTTAATTTCTTTAATCTTAATTAATCTCCTTTAATCTTAAATCCAAATCAATAGTCAATGGAGAAGTCAAACTCATCTACAGAGGAGATTTGAAAACGAGAAAGAAACAAGGTTAATTGAAAACTTCCATAACATGGATTTTGTTCAATAAAACAATTAGATAATTATTTTTGAAATTTTTAGGGTTTCGTAGGTAGGGTTTAACATGTTTGTCGATCAGAAAAATCAATGTATAGCCAATGTTTGAAATAAAGTTCGGGAGGGGACGACTGAAATAAATAATTTAATTCGACGGTCCTCTATCATTTAAGTTTTTTTGTTTTGGCAGTCTAGTGTCGATTTTTTGGTTTTAGTCCGGTATATACCCATCAAATTTCATACTTTTTTAAATTAAAATTGAATCCGTATTTAGTTTTTCCTTATATTTTTTTTGTTCACATCATTTGTTTATTTATTTTTATAAAAGCAGGGAGGAGGAAAAAGTTAATTTTGTTGTTTACTTTTTACCATAGAGTTTTTTAACCAAGGACAAAAGAGGAAAAGATGCTAAATTTAATTAAAGGCTTTGTACCTCTCATATCAATTTTATTAAACATGGAGTACTCATATAATTTTGATCCCCTCATATCCAAAAATGGAGTGGCGATAAAAATACTCAAAATTTATTTGTTTCAATTTTGTATTTTTTAATTAATACCTTAATAAAAAAAATTCTTCTCAACTCATATACAAATCGAACTAAACGTTGAGTTTCGACATTCCCACGGTCCGTACGCGTACACTTCAGCGTGTGTGGATTAGCTAACGGTCGAAGTCTCCCATGCCAATATCCCTTCATCGCATTCCATCGGACATATAATATGCTCTTGACAACACATTGTAACAAAAGGAATCACCAATTTTACGTACCATCAATCTCATATATATACACCATGATTATTCTAAATATCCTACGATGTGGGACTTTTAAACCGTCCAATCCACCACCAACTCCATTTGCAATATGAGCCACACCTAACACTAAACAAACTGGATAATGTAATTAAAAATATCTTGAAGATCCATAACACCAACAACAAAGTCATACAACAAAAAAAATATTTATCATGTAATATGATTATATATTTTTGTTATCACTATTGCTAATTAGAGGAATTTAACAATTTAATCTGGCATATTTTTGTGACTGAGCCAAAAATAGCCACAAGAATATGTTTTATGCGCACAATTGAGGTTCCACCTTTCATTAAACTTTGTCTCTAATCTTACTGAAGAATCTTTCAGATATTCCTTTAAGTTCTTGGCGGTCTACTTCCCTGAAATACAATTCACAAATGTCCTTTTCCATTCATGGTTCTTGGAGAAAGCAGCCATGTCTTCAGAGTTCATGTTGTCCTCATCTTATCATATATTTTTTCGTGTTTCTCTTTGGTGCCGTAACCATGGATTAATATATAATGTAATACTTCTTATTATATGTTACTAAATGGAAAGCTGAAGGTGTTTGATATTAAACACGAAAATGATTAGGATAGTGACACATAAACACGTAAATAAACATTATACTTTAGTAGTATAATCCATATTTTGATAGATCAAATTATGTAGTTGTATCAAACCACCCCCGGAGATAGATGATGTCTATTTTTAACCGTGCTATTTCAGTGGATGCACATACATACATGATTAAATACTTATAATTGATTTGTTGCGTATGGAAGTAGTTTGGAGTACCTATGTAGAATATGTTGAACAAAACATTAGAAACTTATGTAATTAACTATATATTCCTTATATGACATGAGGCAATCTAATATATGCATTTTCTGTGGTCAAATTGAAGCAATATCAGTTAATTTTAATAATGCGAAAGCCAAACAGTTACCAAACATATAGGCTTAACTTGAATAGATCGAATGGGTTTTGTATGCTTAAACTCTATCAGAGGCGTAGATGACCTCAATTTTTTTAGCATCTATACTAGTTCATGTAATATGAAACTTCAATTGCCAGTATAATGATTTACGTGTACTTCACAATTTATTGTAGGATATTCTTAATGAAGGTTATAAATTAGTTTTTTCCCCTTCTTCCTTATATATCTTTTTTAAGAACTTAGATTTGGATACAATTTGGATAACATCTAACCTCAGTTTGATAGCATAATTTATAACTATCTCAAACAATTTGGATAACATCTAATCTCAGTTTTTTTGGAATCTTTTGATACAAAAAAATTTAATACGACGATGAACATTACCTTGATCTTTCATCAAAAAATTTCTCCTCATTTAACTAACTATATCATATATTTAAATGCATATAGTATGATGTATAACACAATTTTATGTGATAATGATAATTTTATTCAGTAATTTTGTTTTATTGAAAACGAAATTCATTGCTCTTTAAGTGATAACAGGCAAAGAGGTGGAAATTTGCAGGCGTAGTCAGCGGCCGAGGATCCAAAATTTGTTCCTTTGACTTCAGAAGAACCTGTGTTTGGTTCAGTCCTCCTGTAAGTTTTTACCTTTTATTCATCACGATCATCTATGTGTATATTTAAGGCCCAAAATTTAAAAATAAAAATAAAAATAAAAATAAAAATATGGTTTACTAGGAATCTGGGACCAAAGATTATAACATGCATACAGACTAATGGATCTAAGCATGCAATCCGAAGTCCGTATGAGTGAGCGTTCAAGCAAAAAATGAATGACCTAGTCTCTACTTGCATCCACGATTCACATACTTTCAAACTAAGTCCATGAAATTTTTTTACGTTTATAATTTACATTACGCGTTGGCAGTTTTATGTCAATCCATTTCCTTCTTCGTATGGCTTTATTAACTGGTTAAAGATTATGGCATGCATACGGACTAATGGATCAAAGCATGTAGTCCGAAGTCTGTGTGAGTGATCGTTCAAGCAAAAAATGAACGACCTAGTCCCTACTTGCACTCATGATTCACATACTTTCAAACTAAGTCTGTTAGGTGTTAGCAGTTGCATTTCAATCCATTTCCTTCTTAGTGTGGCTTTATTGACTAGTTTATTCACATATTAGGCTTTATATATTAGTAATGTGATTTGAAGCAGTTGGCCAACAGGGTTGGCGCAGTTGGTTGATGGTCCGGACTGCGTGATCGAAGGTCACGAGTTCGAGCCTCGAAACTGACAACCCTGTAACAAGTACCCGAAGTATGTGTTTGGCAGGCACATACTTCCCTAGAGTTTACATGCGAAGCTTGGTTCTCTAGGTAATTCAAAAAAAAAATGTGATTTGAAGCAGATGAGACATATAATGTACTTAATGTTTCTTAATTCCACGCAATATCTTACAAGTTGGATGTATGTCTGCAAGCTTCTTTGGTTTTGCAAGTAACTTTTTATATTTGTGTCAAAAGGCATGGTTTAATTCTTTCAACTTGGACATTTTTGCACGAGGTATAAAGTATACAGAAAATTATTGTCAGGGACAAAATTTCTTAGGATTAGGCTCAAGGACAGACCTTCAGTATTTTTGTCTGAAAGACAACTTTCTTTAGGTATCAGTTTTTAGTTATTGATGGCAGTTTTTAGGTATCGGTTGGTAGGTATCGGTAGCAGTTGTTAGGTATCAGTTTTTAGCTAGTAGCAGTTTTGAAAGAATGTTTGTCCTTTTGAATAATTTTGGAAGAATGTTTGTCCTTATAAATAATTTTTAGGAGAATATTTGTCCTTGTGGTAAAAATGTTAAGGTCATATCCTTGAGGCTAAAAATATACAAATTTTTGTCCTTTAAATTAATTCCCTCTAAAGTATACTACTTCATTGTTGATCACTTTTGCATGAAATTCTATTTGAAATTGCGTCACTTTGTTGACACAGATATGGGTATTCTTGAAGGAATATCTATTAGTGCTTACCAATTAAAGGTTGAGGCTTTAGATTACGGTGTATTTCTATTGAAAATTTGTTAACCACCTTGGACTTGGGTAAGAGAGATCCATCTCTTTCAACATCAATGACAACAATTTTTTCTGTTGCATCTAAAACCTATATTTCTACATACATGTCATGTCAGCGAAAAAAAAGGAAAAAATAAAATAAAAATCATTGTTGCATGTTTTTGGTTGAACAAAAAATTCTTTACATATAAACAGTCGGTAATAAGTTAATTAATGGCCATTGCATCTTAGGCTTTTAAGGGGCCAGTAAAAGTACTTTCCTATAGTAACAACAAATACAAAGGAGCAAGTGAAAACCCTCAGTTGTGGAAACATATTTGGACATCTTATTCGAAGATGCTTACTTCAGCCCAAAAATAAATTTACTAACTTTAACACATTATGGTCCCGGCGGGGCTCGAACCCGCGACCTTCGGCTCATAAGACCAACGCTCTAACCAACTGAGCTACGGGACCAAGTGGTTTATTTTTTCAGTGATTTATGTTTTTTTTAAAATTATTTTCATGCATAAAAATCATCCTCAATCTTCCCCACACTGTGTTCCTTGAATGGGTACTAATTTGAATTCAGATCGTCGTGAAAAAAATAAAGTAATAATAATAAATTCATAGGTAAGAAATAAATAAGAAAATAAAATAGAAATAAAAATAGGTTATTCAAATACATAAACAGTTTAAAAATATTGGATCTTTAGGAAAATCTATTTTCTTTTGCGAATTTAAATAAACTCTACCAGTGAATGTTTTATGTATGCCTTTTTTTTAAAATATCCAAGTGAATTGATTTTATTTTTTGTAAACCATTGAGCGAATGTCTCTATTTGAGCTATATCTCTCTTATCCATTTAGAAGTCTCAATAACAGAAGCTCTAACCAATTGAGTTATAAGAGCTCTTTATTTGATGCAATTATGTTTCCCTTTTGTCTCATACAACCCTAATTTTGTTTTGTCAGCTTGTGAAAAATGAAAAAATATCATGATTTGGGCTAGGTTTTCTTTTCAGTTCAATTGGCTGGGATTATTATCTAGACATGGTATTATAGTTTTTTTGTTATATTACAATGTTGGGTAGGGTTTTAAAATGGGCTAGATTATGTAATTAACTAATTTGGATAAGTCATGTTTACTAATTGGTCATAACTAATTATGTTATGTTATATATGCAATTTGGATTACAGTTGATATTACTCATATATTGTCACACCCGTTCTCAATCAAGAAGAAATCATCATTAATCACCTATCAAAAAAGGCAGTCGTTGATCACTAATCATGGAAGATAAAGAAGTAGGCTATTGATCTGATCACATCTGCAAACAAAAAACTATGGTACTCCTTGACACTCACTAGGGAAAAGCGGTGCAATATGAAAGTAATCCGCACAAAAGAGGAATTATCCAAAAGTGATACACAGAGTTATCGGTTTAAGAGTTCGAACTCGTGACCTTTGCTCTCACAGTCCTAACCATCAACCTACTGCGCCAACTATGTTAGCTAACATAGATTACAAGCACCTAATAACTCGTAACTTATGAGCATGTGCTATAACAAGCCATACTGACCAACCACCTAATAACATAGATTACAAGCACAAATATCACTCATCTAGTGGAATCGTGCCAATCCCAAAAGAATTTATCCAAAATTTGATTTTCCACTATTACTAAGACGTAATTCGCCTTAAATTGTATTATCCCGCCTTTAACTTCCGCAATCCGCATCACACATCTCGATGACAACTTGAACGAAAGACGTGGCAGCATCTGAAGGTAGATGCCAAACTGATGGAATGATGTCACTGATTCACATGCTTTTAGGCTTTCTATAAATAGAGAAAGCATCGTAGCAAATAAGGTGGATTTTTGAGAGGGATAAAAAAAATTAAAAAGGTAACGACAATGTCAGAACCATTTCACTCAGTTTCTGCACTTATAATTTTTTTGATATAATAGTGAATGGTTGCCATATGGAGTTATATTCCTTAACATACAAACTTCATAAATGTTAAATTTTGGTGATACAAAATCGCAAACAGAAGAAAACAAATATGCAAGAAGAAAAGTAATCACGTTTGTTCATTATGAAAATGAATAAATTATTGGATCGCATTTGCATGAGATGACAAGAAAATAAATGCATGCGCAAATTATGAAATAAAATATACGCAAAAGGATATTCATATTATTTGTTTCTTAGCAATCACATTGTTTTGAGATTATTTTCTTCCATCTTTGCTAATTAAAGGAATGAGTGAATTACTTACTATGTTTGCATCATTTCTTTCCGTTGTAAGTTGCTCCATTATCTTCTTACCATATCTTGGTAATTTAATCGACCGCTCTTAAGGATTTGTACTGGTTATATTATCAGGGTAGACTTTATTGTAAACTCATCCTAGCATTTAGATAGCGATCCCCAAATAGAGCTTTTCTTCTTGTTAACCCTAACTTAAGGCATTGGTATGTAAACTCCTATCTTATAATCTTTTGTAATTCTCTCATGTGTAATAAAATCGCTCTCCTTTTGGACTGAATGTACACTACCTTGATGATAGTGGAACCAATATAAATATTGTTGGGGAAAATCCCTTTAAATGATCAATCTAAGGGAATAAAAAATCCAACGCAGTGGAAAACAATTAGATCATGATTATAGTGAGACGAAACAAACATAGATAAACAGTAGAACTGACAGCCACAGATCAATGCAATGCAGAAAAATAAATAGCACTAGTATTTATAGTGCTTTCACTACCGCGAGGCAATGTACGTCCACTTGGAAAGAAGAGATTTTATTAATCACTAAAAGATTGGAGTTGCAATATTGATTCACTTTTGGAGGTTATACAAAAGAAGAATTACAATGCAGACAAAAATTCTACAGAGTTTCACCTCTCTAGGATGGCTATTATTATTGTTCAAAAGCTCCACTATTTATATACAGTAAAGAAATGAGGAGGGATAACTGCTATATAGCAGTCCTGGGGTTCGGTTCGGCATGCATCTGGTCGGGTACAATTTTTGTTCGGCAGTCCTGATTCGGCATGCGTCACTTGGTATTTGGTTCGGCAAAGTGCCGAGCGACAAATTTGGACCGACTTCTCCAAAATACCAAACCAAACATTTGAAGCGGCAAACTGGTTCGGCAAAGCCCAATTTGGACCGGTATGCTCAAATGCCAAGCGACATTTTTCATTCGGTATCACCAAAACACTGAACGATAATTTTGATCCGGTCTTCATCTTCACCGCTCCAAAACATCTTCCACTGCAAGTCTGAACGAGCTTCCACCCTCCAAAACACTGAACAATAATTTTGGTTTGGCATTCTTTCCACCGCTCTAGACTTCCCCCTTTCTCCAAATCATCGTTCAAAATCATCGCTCCAAATCATGCTACCGCTTCAAGTCTTGGCATCTTCCTTCGTTCGGTGATTTCAAATTTTGCTCTCTAGGGTTTCGCCTGCTCCTTGCTGCTGCTATGTCTTGGAATTGAGGTAGCAATTTCTACAATCTCCACCTTGATATTGAATTCCATACATGCCTTCCAACTCCATCTACACCTTCATGCTTCGAGCGATAGATACTTACCCAATGAGCTTCGGCAATGCCATCAACTATTACACTTTGCTAACGAACACGGCAAAGCCATCGCCCGTAAACAGTGTGTTCGAAGTACCCAGTCGGTGTAGAACCTATCAATCTCCACCATGAAAACAAACGTCTTCATAAACCATCTCAGCTCTCCCCCGTGCCACCCCGTGACACCTAGCACTTCATTAAGCGAATCAAGTCCGAGCAATGTTCGAACTTAGCAACATGCAATGAATTAATAAACATCTCTGCTGCATTCTTCTTTGTGTGAAATTTCTGAATACGAACTAGCTTTTCTTCACTCATCGAGGTAAGAAATGACTCTCTCAACTCAATGTCCTTCGTCCTCGAGCTGAATGCCAAATTTTCAGCTAAGTGGATTGCACTATGATTGTCACAGTGTACATCCACGCCTTCATATACGAAGCCCAAATCACACAATAGTCGCCTAAATAAAGAGCTTCCTTAGCTTCTTCAACCGTAGGTATGAGATCTGCCTCTCTAGTAGGCAAAGCCACAATCGTCTGCAACCTCACTCTCCAACTGATCGTTGTCCCCCCAACGGTGAACACATATCCGGAGGTTGACTTCGTTCAATCTCTATCACCGACATAGTCGGAATCACAAAATTCAACCAAGCTGAATTCTCTATCTCTGCCGCCAAAGACAAGTCCATGGTTTGGTGTTCCTCAAAGGTATCTGAAGATACACTTCACTCTTTTCAATGCGTCTTTCTTGGATTTTCCATGAACCCACTAACCAATCCAACATCCTGTGCAATGTATGACCTAGTGTAGACCATGTCATACATCAAGCTGCCAACTACACTTACATATGAGACCTTCATCATATAAGCATTGTCCTTTTTCGAGATTGGAGAGTCTTTACTAGAAAACTTTATATGCAAAGGCATGGGTGTGCTGATTGCCTTTGCCCTTTCCATGCTAAACCGAGCAAGCACCTTTTGAATGTACTTCTTTTGAGCGAGACTCAAAAGTCCTAGCTTTCTATCCCTTTGGATTTCCATACCCAAAATTTTCTTTACTTCTTCAAGGTCTTTAATTTCGAAATCCGCTTTTAGCTTTCGCTTTAAACTATCGATTTCAGCCTTATTCTTGGAAGCAATTAACATATCATCCATGTACAAGAGTATGTACATCCATCTACCATTTTATGCTTGAAGTACACACAAGCGTCCTTGATGCTACGATCAAAACCAAATGAAAACATAAAAGAATCAAACCTCTTGAACCATTGTCTATGCGACTGCTTAAGTCCATACAAAGACTTCTTCGATTTGCAGACCAATTTTTTTTCCATCTACAACAAATCCTTCTTGTTGCTTCATGTAGATGGTCTCTTCCAAGTCTCCATGCAAGAAAGCGGTTTTCACCTTCAATTGCTTCAGCTCTAAGTCATGAGTTGCGACGATAGCGGCCAAAATGCAAATGGACGTGTGCCTCACTACTGAAGAGAATATCTCATTATACTCCAATCTTTTTGTGAAAACCCTTTAGCAACTAGTCTAGCCTTATATCTTCCATCATCCTTCACCTTGAACACCCACTTGCAACCTATGGCTCGGCATTCTTGAGGAGGTGGTGCCAAATGTCAAGTCTTGTTCTTTTTCAACGACTCTAACTCCTCTTCCATAGCGCACATCCACTTCGAGCTGTCACATAACTTAAAAGCTTCATCAATGTAAAGCGGCTCCTCAAGAACCACATGTAGGGCATAGTCAAACTTATCACTAAAGCTATGGTTCGCAAACTACCAATCACCATACTTTCGAGTAGTCCAATAGTGCTACGACTGACTCGGGTAGGTACTGCTTTGCGTAAACTCCTTTCAGCTCCACCTTGAACTGAACTTCCTCTAGATTCATGCACATCACCAGCACTGCTAGAAGGTACATGTGAACTATCCTGTGATGTTTCATCAACTGCGTTTTCCTGGACAAAATCAACAACAACTCTACTATTTGACTGGAATACGGAAACTTCTTTCCTTTTCTTAGGCCTATCAGAATCTTCTAATGTGGTAGATAGCTTCTCCTTCGGATTGAACATTGCAGACACGTCAAAAGTAACATGTCTGGAATGAACAATCTTTCGATCAACAGGGTTCCAAATTCGATACCCTTTAATATCATCGGTGTATCCCATTAGTATGCCCTAGCCTCCAACTTGTCATCACCTGTATGGTGAACGTACACAGGACAACGAAAAATTCGAAAGTAACCACGATACATCGATTTACCTCTGCACTTCTCCTCTAGAATCTTCTCATCTATGGCTGGGCACGGAATTCGATTTATGATATGCACTGTAGTTAATAATGCCTTAGCCTAAAAGCCTCAAGACAAGCCCGTCGTCAGTCTCAAGCAACGAGCCTTCTCCAGTAGAGTCCAATTCGCCCTTTCTACGACCCTATAGGATTACAGATCTCCGGGTATAGTGAAATGTCTCTGAATGTCATGCTGTCTACAAAAGTTAAGGAACTCCCTAGAGAAAATTCACTGCTATTATCAGATCTCAATATATTCAACCAAGGACAAGATTGGTTCTCAACAAGCGTTTTTCAGTCTTTGAACTTTTTAAAACTCTCTGATTTGGCCTTCATCAAATACACCCATACTTTTCGAGAAAAATCATCAATGAAAGAGATAACATACTTTTCTCCTTCAAGAGAAGGAGTAGCAACAGGTCCCCAAACATCTGTATGCACGTACTCAAGTACTCGCCTCGATCTATGGAGTCCAACTCCAAAAGATACTTTAGTTTGCTTGCCTAACACACAATCTTGGCGAAAGTCCATCTTGTCAAAGCTTTCTCTTTTGATCATCTTCCGTCTCCGAAGTAACTCTAAGCCCTTCTCTGTAACATGATCCAACCTGAGATGCTAAAACCTTGTGGCATCTAAAGCACGGGAACTATCTACTCCAAACACGATTGTCCAAGAACCGTGGTTCGTTTTAGCAAATACAGATTTCAGAACACATCTCCTTTCATAATAACTAGTGCACCTCTCAAAACATTCAGACTATCATTCTCGATAGTTACCTTGCATCCCAAAGATGCCAATTGTCCTAAAGAAATTAAAGATTTGTGAAGACCTAGAACATACCGGACACATGTCAAAGTGCATATCACTCTTTCAAACATCACGATCCTCACTGTGCCTTCACCCATTGCTCTACAGCTAGCATCATTGCCAATAAAAATAGGGCTTTCCTCTCGTGCAACAAAAAACTAATGCAATCATTATTAAGCGTAATATGGAAAGATGCCTCCGAGTCCAGCATCCAATAGTCTAAGACATCCGACGCTACTTCAGACAACATATCGTCAGATACAGACTTCTCCACCACAAATGATGAAGATCCGTCTTCTTCCTTCTTCAAATCCGATCAATCATTTTTCCAATGACTAAATTTCTTGCAGATAAAGCACTTTCCGTCCTTAGACTTTTCTCTCCTGCCTGGGGTTTGATGAAGATTCACAATTTATATAGAGTGAAGAAACGAGGAGACGCAGCTTTATATAACAGCATGGGGTTTGATTCGGCATGCATCTGGTCTGGCACAATTTGGTTCGACAGTCCTGGTTCGGCATGTATCACTTGGTATTTGGTTCGACAAAGCGTCGAGCGAAAAATTTGGAACGACGTCTTCAAAATACCGAACCAAACATCTGGAGCGGCAAAATGGTTCGGCAAAGCCCAATCTGGAACAACATGCTCAAATTCCGAACGAAATTTTTCATTCGGTATCACCAAAACACCAAACGATAATTTTGGTTCGGTCTTCATATTCGCTGCTCCTAAACATCTTCCATTGCAAGTCTGAACGAGCTTCCACCGCTTCAAAACACCGAATGATAATTTTGGTTCGGCATTCTTTCCACCACTCTAGACTTTTCCCTTTCTTTAAATCATCGCTCAAAATCACCGCTCCAAATCATGCTACCGCTTCAAGTCCTAATATCTTCCTTCGTTCGATGATTTCAACTTCAGCTCTTTAGGGTTTCGTCTGTTCCTTGCTGCTGTTGTGTCTTGGAATTGGGGTAGCAATTTCTAACAAATATTGTGCGTCTCTTTCTTCTTCATAGTTATTACTTTTTTTTTGGAGTAATAGAATAACTGCTGTTAGATTGAGTGATGTTCAAATTGGCAAATATAGATCATGTTTATTGTTTTTCTGCATTTGTGCAATTTTTTGCACAACAGATTGGTATCAGAGCAAGGTGATTTGTTTAAATTTGTGCATCAATGGCTTCTAGAAAGAGCGGTAGATCTGGTGGTAATTATGCTATTACTCATTGGGACGGAAAAAGAGATTTTGTGCAATATGGAAGATAAGGACGAAGGATATTATGTTGAGAGAGAAGAGCGTTCCAGTCTTGAAACTTTGGTGATAAGGAGTTTATTATGTTGAAGGGACATCTAGATTTGGAAACCTATATCTGATTCATGACTCAACGTTGTTGTAAGAGTCTTATGTTAATTTCCATGTGAAATTTGTTGTCTGGCAGATAATGTATGTGGAAGTAGAGAGATTTGATTGGTGATTGAGAGCATTTTTTTGGCCTTGATGGCTTTGAGATTATTTTGGTATCTACCTTCTTTTGATTTTGGATATTTGCAACATTTTGTTAGTGGACGGGGACACGGTCTGAGCTCGTTAGCAAGATGTGATGAAGGGTGGCCTTGCCGGAACCTATTGGGTAAGTATTCATTTTTGGTATCTATCTCATTAAGAGATTTTGGTTGAAGATTGAGTTCATTTTTAAGAATTTTATGTTGAAAAGAGAATTTGAGTCGAGGTGGGGTGTTGGAAACTTGTGATTTTGCATCAAAGTGAAGTGTTAAATTTTGGTGATACAAAATCGCAAATAGAAAGAAACAAATATGCATGAAGGAAAGTAATCGCGTTTGTTCATTATGGAAATGAATAAATTATTGGATCGAATTTGCATGAGATGACAAGAAAATAAGAACATGCGGAAGTTATAGAATAAAATATATGTAAAAGGATATGCATATTATTTGTTTCTCAGTAATCGCATTGCTTTGGGATTATTTTCTTCGATCTTTGTTAATTAAAGGAATGAGTGAATTACTTGCTATGTTTGCGTTATTTATTACCATTGTAATTCATTATCTTCTTACTATATGTTATTAATTTAATCGACGACTCTTAAAGATTTGCACTGGCTATATATTGATGGTAGATTTCATTGTAAAACCATCATGCCATTCAGCCAGTGATTTTCAAATAAAACGTCTCTTCTTGTTAATCCTAATTTAGGGCTTCGGTATGTAAACTCTTATCTTGTAATATTTTGTAATTCTATCATGTGTAATAAAATCTCTCCCTTTTGAACTGGACGTACCCTACCGCGATGATAGTGGAATCAATATAAATATTGTGTGTCTCTTTCTTCTTTATAGTAATTTACTATTTATTTGAAGTACTAGAATAATTGCGGTTAGATTGAGTGATGTTCAAATTGGCAAATCTAGATCCTATTTATTGTTTTTCCGCATTTGTGAAATTTTTTGCACAGCAATATATTCTGTGTTACTTGCGTTCTGCATTGACTCTGTGTCTAGGTACTATACATTCAAAGTAACTTCTCATGCATTTTAACAGACAGTTAATACGTGACTTCATACGCGTAATCCTTCATTATATTCTACTTCAGTGCTTTCTTTTGATCATTTGTCAATGCCGCTGTTTTTTCTTACTTTTTGAACCAAACTTCAGCATAATCCAGAAGATATTGTGAGAGAAACACGGTAATCATATTTCTTGCCATCAAATTGAAGAGTGGAGGTTTGCTGGTTTTGAGTGCTTCAGCATGCCATTGCTTGGGATTTATTTTCTCAAGCAATTTTCTTTTAACTTGGCTCTGATGCCAGTGTTTGAAAATTTTGGAAGAGAATGATTTTATTGATTGCTTTTCTTACATCTAATCATACAAATCCATACATGTTTATATAGCTAATTGGATGTGTAACGAGAAGGATTTTGCCCGCTCGAAAATCGACATCCATACTTCAAATCGTATTCGAATGCCATAAATTCGACCGTTCAAATCCGATTCGCCGGAGCTTATAACAATCATTAAGTAAACAACACAGCGGAATAAAAGAATAATACATTGATATACAGCTTTGATACAATATCTGATACAACAGATAATCCAATAGATATCAATATACATCAGAGATATGATACAATAAAATAGCAGCAGAAAAGAAAATAGATGACATCTAACATACGGAACAATATAACTCTAAAATAGTCTTCAAGGAAGAACTCCAAATCTGAACTCCATCTCCAAGAATCAATCCAGCAATAGCTCGAACCCCCAATAACATATCACCAAGCTCAGCAAGACTGGTGCGATCCAAAGACTGAACTAACTCCAGATAATCTACTATATCTAACTATCTGTAAAACCCAACTCTAGACTGCTCGTGTAGAAAATAATGAGCACCCAGAGTTTAGGAAATAAATCAATAAACTCCGGATCAGTCATGGGACTGGTGTGAGCAACAAAAACAGTTTATCTTATAAAAATAATATAAGAAAGAATTTTAAAGTCAATTCGCAATGCTTTTTAGAAATGAGACTACCATAAGGCCTCCCGCACACACACACAATGCAAACGCAGAATCGGAGGAGATTTCTCCTTATGATAGTCAAAGATGCTTGATACGCATTAAAAGAACATTTGATATTATTACTAGTGCATAGTGTAGTAAAAATCATTTCGAAAGTAAAGATATAAATCTTATCCAACATAGACATTTCGAACTATGCCTACTATAGCTACCATCCAAACAGTGTTGCGACACCATAAGTGAATGATAGGTTCTACAACTAATACCGTACAAGTTTCGTATTGGGAATTGGATTTCCAACAAATGGTCAGGCCAAGGAACTTCCCATTGCCACATGAGAATGCCTCTGGAAAGACATCCCTGAGAACCAAACCGGAACTCTGCCAACACAAGGCCGGGTTACCCCTAACTGGGTAACTACTGACACGAGCACGCCATTCCCCGATCGTAAACAACCTTTCTCACGGGATCCCGAAAACCAACAACCACAAAGTAATAAATTCGTAGTAACCACATAGGTTAAATATCTGGGCTCCATACCATGATACCACCTCTATCCAGAAGGAAATGTACATACCCTAAAGGGTGCTACCCCTCATAACCTTGCCGCATCTTTCCTGTTTTGACCATTTCCGGGGTGTGAGGCTCGACGAATTCACGTCCACAAAAACATACTTTATACAAAAGCCATGCTTTGGGTCAACAAATGATCATAGAAATGATCACTAAGATAGACGATCAACTAAATGATCCTATCATAAATAATCAACACAATGATCATTTCACAGCAACACTCAGTATGTCACATTACCAAATTGGGAACATATCGCTGATAACCTTCAACTATATAACCTCTGAGCTCGTACGTCTCAGAGAAGGGTGTTAAGCTAAGAGAATAAATTCTTCGCCACCAACAGAAATATATTTGAAAGAAATCGGCTTTATATCTCAATTTGTAATGTCAGACATACAATCCATACAAGTCTGTTCTGGGTTCGAACAGAACCGAAGGCACTTACAAAGAAGTCCTTGCAACCCGGATATTCACAATCCCGATCGGATTTTCCCATCACTTAGGGAGTTTCTATACCGGCGCGACTCGGTGCAGAAACAATCGATAGGTCATCCTATCGCTTTCGCAAATACCCGGTCTTCATCACCGGTCTTCAAATGCTATCCACAACGACGTATCACATATTCGGAATGGGTTATAAGACACAACGGTCCTTTCCCGGCTAAACCGAATAGTGAGCACGATATTTCAAAAACAAATGGATAATGGGATTTCAATTAAGTCACAACTTATTACCCAAAAATTTTCTTCAAATGGCTTAACAAATTACCATTTTCAATCTTTAACAAAAAGATTCATTTTCACAACCTTTAACGGTTCTAAACAAATTTCACATTTTAATTTTTTTAAATAAAAGATTCATTCACAGATTTTCCAAATCAATTTTCATTTCAATTTGATTAACTCGTTAAATCTTTAAATCAAAGATTTAACCTATAGCCTTCAAAACAATTTCATTTCAATTTGATTTAAACAAATCATCAATTTAAATCTGTTAAGAATAAACAGATTTAATTCATAGCTTTCAAAAAGAATTCATTCATAACTTAGGAAAATCATTTCTCTATTCAATCTTGAAATTCCCCTAATTAACTGGAATCTCAGTCCTTATCTAAAAGTATTTATCATTTGAAAACAACAGTTTTCATTTTGGAAATCTGATTCATTTATACGAGTTGAAATCCTTGGGTTAAATTCAAATTCCCAAAAAAAGATACTTAAAAGTGGTTTAATCCTTATATAACCAATATAACATCTTTAATCCCTAATTTCAAATCATAGAATTCAATTTCAAGTATTGAATTTAACTTTAAATCAAATTATTTAAATTCCAAAACTTAATCAAGTAATTTAAAAATAATAAATTTTATTTTGAAATTCCATTCCAAACGCTTTTCACATTTATTCCGATTCCATTTCCAAAACATTTGAATTTAAATATTCAATTTTAAAAATCATTTTAAAATCATTTTAAAATCTGTGACTTAATCGATTTCCTCGTGAAATCCATAATTGCGTGTGTATGGTGTGGTCCAGGGGTTTTAACACACTAGTGCAACATCATTTCAATCGTCACAGATTGAAACATAGAAATATAGTTGATAAGCGATATAAGCTATAACGCTTATCGTCTATTCACAGATTCACAGATAATATACAAATGTATCATCCATAAATGAATAAATTATACATACCACAATCTACAGAACAAAATATCACAGATCAGATAGGAAAAACAATTCAAGGCAACTCATTCAATACAATCATTCATAAGTAAGGCCAAGCATTTGATAATCATTTATAAATAGTATTAATTAATTGTTTAATCCCAAGTAATTTGATTTATTTTCAATTTAAATTATCTACTTATGAATAAATTTTCAAATCCTGATTTATTATACAAATCATTTGATTTAAATTAATTTATCAAACACTTATCAATCTATCAAATGATTTCTTAAATTAATTAAACTAAATTAATTAATTAAAATTAATTATATTATCAAGATTAATCGCAATAAATAATTAATCTTTAATTACTTTCATCAAGTAATTACACTTAACCCATTTACAAATGATTATCTTAATTCTTAATAAAACTTAATTAATCAGTTATTTATCACAAATCACTTAATTTAATTACTTAGTTAATGATTTAAACCTTTAATTACTTATTTCATTAATCCAAGTCATTAATTAATAAATTTAAATAACTTATCCATTTAAATTGGCTAAAAAAAAATTTTACTTCTTAATTACTCAATTAATTAATTCTTAATTTGACCAAATATCTTAATTAATTAAGCAATTATGCTTTAATTTCTTTTGTAAATAAAATTGGATTTAAATTAAGATAAAGCGTTCATTTACATTAAACTCTTGTCTTCCCTTTTAAATTAAATTAACCTAAAGCTTGAATTTGATTTATTTAAAATCATCATCTTTTAACCTATTAAGTTAAATATCCTTTCCAAAAATTGTTTAAACTATCATTTTCTAACTTAAAACATTTTATACAATGAGCACTGTTTAAAGCTTTGCTTTTATACTTATAGCTTTCTTATGCATTGAACATATTCCTATTACATACCTTCAAATATGTTTATTCTTTGTTTTGAAACCCATTAGAAATCATTTAAGTGATATCACTTTGCTTTGCAAATTTTTGGAATCAGGTCAAAATAGATTAACTAGAGGAAGGAGAACTCAAACCAAAGTAACGGGCCGAAGCCCAAACCCATCAGCAAAATGAATCAAAATCCTTTCTCTTCCGTTCTGCTTCATTCCCAAATCATTTGAACTACTCCAAGATAAACGTGCACCGTGCACGTGCACTGCCACCGGAGCCACTTCCGATCATCCTCTGCAACCTCGACACGTCGATCACCGACGCAGCAACTCCCCCTCGATCACTAACCCGAATCGTAAGCCCACGACAAAAATTAGCATTCCCATTGAAAACTGGAAACAGACCCATGGCCAACATCCACCTCGAAGTCGCTCCTCTGACCATCAGGCGACGCGCGTCACCGTTCACTCCATCTCCATTCATCCACGAAGCTGTTGCACACGGTCCCATCGAACTCGATGCTTCAAGGGAGAAGCAGCGACCCATTTAACAAGCTAAACCCAAAATTAGGTTTAGAAACTTTGAACCACGGCCATCGCCACCACCGTCATTACTGACGCCACCACCCATTTTTCCCAGCACCTCCATAAGCTCCCGCGTCTCCAGCCCAAATTCTGACCTCTCCCATCATCGCTACCGACCACGGCAACTCGAAATTCCCAAAATAGATAAACACAAATTGCTCTTAACCCCAATCACTAAAAATCTGAATTACTGCTTTAAAATTCATATTAATGTGTGTGAATTCGACTTACCTACCTGAATTCATGGAACCAGAGATTTATATTTTGGCACATTTTGAGTTTGCCAAGTTTCTTCTTGGTTTCCAGAAGTATTTCTAATTTATCTAACTTAAATAAATTTAATACTATAATCTACGATACCTTTAACATAATTTGTTTGAAATTTTAAACCTTAACATAAATTAGATTTTGAGGTAATGATTATTGATCAGAACCTATTCTTTTTATTATTGGTTATAAACAATCAGAACAATTGAAATGGAATTCCTTTGAACTAAAAGTATAACCTGTACTTCTTATAACAGGGTTTTATTCCTTATTACCAGATATATATTCACACAAACAGGCATTACCAAAACCATATCGACATATAACTTTAAATATGACAGCACAAAAATCAATGATTCAAACTGAACTCGGGTTTAAGATGAGTTTACTCACTTTCCAGATTACCATTCAGAATTTTTTTTTTAAGTGGATGTTGAGATTATAATCAGGTTTTGATACTGAAGCTTCTTTGCTTCCTGATGTCCAGGCCTTGATTTCTTTGATATCACTTCTCCTCTGGTATAGCTACCAATTCATACACTTGAAGTTTAAATTTTTTTTGAGCTTAAAGGTTTCTTACTTCAGTCATATATATAATTTTTTTTTAATGAACGAGCTGAGATGGAGTTGAGGTATATAGAAATCTATAAAAATCTAAAAGTTGTACAGGTTAATATTTTTTTGTACAGAGTGATATAAATGGGTTTGTAGGTTGATACATATTATATTATGTACTTTATTTTGTTTATTACGGTAAAGATTATTATTATTTTTTTCTTTCTTTTCTTCTTGCAGGCTAAGGAGGCTGAGGTGATCTTGTATCATGGCTGATGTTTCTTGCTTCTGTGCTAGTGTACTGGTTACAGTAAATGCATGTTTCCCCCATGCCTACATCCTTATCCCATTTTCCTCTAAGTACATAGATATTTTCATTTTATACTTTGTTTCCATGCTTGCATGTATTTGCTGTCTTTTATTTGTTTGATTTATTTCTTGGTTTTCTTATACAAGTTAATTCATATTCATCTACTTACTTTTGTTCAACTTGGACAATAACATTGTCTTTGCTTTTATATTGCCTTGTTTTATATGCTTATGCATATCACTTTTTTTTTCTATTTCCATTTGTTTGCTTTGTTTATGTTTCGATAGATATTTATTTTACTTTATGTACATTTTATTGCCTACATATATTTTATTATTTTGTTTATTCTAGATAATGTGTTGTTTTAATTTAGCAAATTTGTTTATTTTATTTTAAAGACTTCGTTTTGAATTTTCAAATCAATTTATAAATAAATTTCACCATTATTAAATTAAGTTAAAAATAATTTTATCTTTAAATCGTTTAGTTAAAGGAATAACTCAAACTCAATGTATGTTCATATATACATATATATTCATATTATCATATATTCATTACTTTGAAATTCGAATCCAAATCACATATGCAAAATGTTTAAATTCATATGATTTAATATATATGTTTATTTGAATTTTAGGAAACTCGCTACTATTTAGAATAAATTTTTGCAAATTTTAATTCAAAAATCCATTTAAATTATCAATTTAAATTCATAAAAATCTGGGGTCGTTACAGGATGAGCATGACATTGAATTCTAATTTACAATGCACAACGGACGAATTATTGCGGGTAGTTAATTTCTTCTTCTTTACTCCACATTTAATATTCCCCAAGTATTGCTCAACCCCTACTACTATAATAAAAACTGATAATTTTGAATTCGAAAAGTAAATAATATCAACAAAACCAAAAAGTGATAATTTTGAATTCAGAAAGCGAAGAAATATCAACAAAACAATTAACATGTATGGAAAAGGCAGTACCTAATGCACTTCGTCGTTGGATGATTACTAACGTTTTATTAAACTGTTTTTTTACAAACGAGGAAATCAAACACTCAAATATGGAAACATATTGGTTTATCGTAGAACTAATATGTTCATTTAACAACAAAAATAGAATAATATGGTTTCAGTGGGTTTTTCAGCATCTAAAATTCTAGAACAGACTATATTTATTTATTTTTGGAATCCTTAATAGCTATATTTATGCTGTTAAAAGGCCTGCATAAGGTTCACTAAGCCACGCCTAAGCACTATTTTTGAACACTGTCACCCTTAGGCCTATTGGTGCTCTAATGCTCTGCTTCTTTTTTTATAGTTTCGAGTATTGGCTCCTAAAAGTTTTGGAAATTTCAGCACTTCATCTTCTCCACTTCCAACTGCATGAAACTATATTATAAAGTTAGAAAAGGTGTTTGAAATGTATATAAGCATTAGAGTAACATAAATATGGTTCTAATGCTTCAACCAAGACCTACAACCCATATGATTGTTCTTTAAGCAACTAAGGCATGGATATATTAAACACTTCATACAAAATTAAAAATAATAATAATAATACAAAAAATAAGTAAACCACAACAAGGAGGAGGAGGAGGAGGAGATGTCATTTTGCTTTTGGTAAAATTTTATACAAGGCCAAAGAGACCTCAAAGATTCCAACAAGTTGAGACATGGATAATATATCATACTTAGAATTAGCCACTGAACCAACATCAAATATAATTTCGTCCGTACGCGTTGAATTTGTGCTTCTTTTAGGTAGCAACTTTATAAGATTCACAGACATGAGTTTTAAAGAAAGTCCACATGTTCATACTTCCTAGTCTAAAGACTAAACTCAATAAAGAGAAACCACTAAGAATGGTAAATAATAAGTCAATAAACTAGAATTTATGCCAAATTCTTACTTGAAGTAAACAAAAAGCTAAATTAGAAAATATAAATTAAGATTACAAGATCTGCTTGCAAAGCTACAAGCTTCAAAGAAAGGTTTCTGCTACAAGCACAGAAAATGAATATTTCATACAAATAGCTTGGAACTACAAAACATATAACTCTACTTACTCATCAAACTTACCATAATACTAGAAGTGTGTGTCTGGTGGATCCATAGACATCCAGTGTTTAAAACAAAAACATTTCATCAAAATAGCAACATAATTTTTACCAAAATTTGTGTGTGCACTAGTATTTTCTTGCACCCTTTCTGTTTGACATATACCAAGATCGGTCTAGTTCTGCCTGTTTTGTGCTATCTAATTTCGCATCTTTGCAAGTCCCGTTCTATTTTTATTTTTCTTCCTTTTCCTATCCCAGATGTATATGCTTTTTAATGGTCCATGGACCATGGAAGAGGCGTCAAATCATCCAGGCTATGTGTTATCATTTATGAATGCAGCAAATCATGTAACTATATAGAAATGTTGGAATATTTCAATAATTTGGAGCATATATGAAAAATACGTGTTATGCTATTTTGATGTAAAGTCTATTAAATTGATCAAAATTTAAATTAAAGGTGAAAGATTTAAGAATTTAGTTATCATGAGATCAATGCGACATTTTAATTTGTTGAAAAGTCAAATTAGAAAATGCCAAAATTATTAAAAAATATGATTTGTTTCTTAATACCGCATATAAGAGCAATCCCTGATGGTGATTCATAATAGGATCCTAACTCATTGTTAATTGATTCACTTAGTAAGTCTGAGTGCTTATTCTTAAATATTATGTTGGAACTTTAAATGAATTAATTTAAAAAAAACAGGTTAATGGTTATATATTCATTGAGCCGTTGTAAAAGTTAATGGTATTAAAATTCGTTTTAAATAATAATAAATTCGAATCTATTAACATTCTCTGACTTCAGTAACGCATACAATTTTCATTCTGCCTATTTAAACGGTAGATAGACAGAAGAGAAAATGTGAATAACAAAATAATTTTTCTTCCTTCTACTTTGTCCTCTGCATTTTTCTCTATTTAAGAAACTTTACAAACAATTAAATTAGAAAGTGCTATATTCAAAACAATTTGCTGTAGTGCAAATAACAAATTGATCAAATGTTAGAGACTGTTTTATCCGTGGACGGAGCAGTAGATAAATAGCTTTGCACCTTGAGGCTATATCGCGAATCGTCTTAAACAGAGCGACCTAGTCTGCGATTCAGCAAAGAAAAAAAGACTCTATAGATTCATATCGAGGTACAACATATTATTGTATTGCTTTGAAAGTGTATAATATGAAAGAAAGTTTTTTATGATTATTTACATGTTGACCTACATTTTAGACTTTCATATAAAATCTACTAGTTCTGATTTTTTCAAGTAAGGTATGCTGAGTGGTAACAAAATTACAGAGGAATAGTATGTAACAACCCGCATATTTGTCAATTTTATATTTAAATATTTTATTTAAATATTTTATCGATAATCGGAATTTAGTCCGAAAAACTACCTTTTGCATACAGTCGATTTAGGACTCGGGACCACTGCCATTGAGTTTAAAATGCCGTTTGCGACCTTTTTGAGTATAAGCTTCGATATGTTTGGAGTAAGTTGATTTTTGCTACTTTTTCACTTAGGGCTTTGGTTTGGGCTGAACCCATTAACCCCACCTATGTATTCAGTCCCAACCCCTTCTCCTCTTCATTACTTCATTCCTCATTTCCTTATACTCAAGCTTTATATTAATGGAGAGTGGAAGAGGAAATTAAACTCCAAAACCCTAGCTTTCTTTTGCAAATCAAGCTCTAGCTCCAAACTAATAGAAGAACCCATTGGTAAGCTTCTCTTCTTCTTCTCCAACTCATTCTCTTATCAATTTCAAAAATTCCTAAACCTAACTTTGGGAATGTTCTTCTTTTAAAGCTTAGAATTAAGCTTCTTGAGTTGGATTTGAAGAGTGGTTGATTCTCCTTTGCTTCTAAGCTTCTTTTTCAATCTTTTGGGTTCAAAGGTGAGATTTTTATCTCACATCTTAGTCTATAACTATCTTCGATTGTTAGGTATGAATTCCTAACACTTGTTCATGTGCATTTGCTTTTGGTTTGGATTGATTTGGTGAATATTTCAATTTTTAGTGTTTCGGGTTCAATTCTTTAAAAATCATAGCTTTGATGTTTTGATCATGTTTTGGTGTTGAACCGAAGAGCTTATATGGCCGGGTAGTCGATTGGCGTAAACCCTTAGTGCCGATGCTCGACCGATAGCAATATGGAAGAGTTTGGCATTCATTAGATTGGCTTGGGGGATGCTGGCTACAGGTCCGACCGACCGAACTCAGGGTCCGGTCGACCGACCTGCTACCCCGAGCACTTCCCAGCCTCAGTTAGGAAGTGCAGGTTACAGGTCCGGCCGACCGAACTCAGGGTCCGGCCGACCGACCTGCTACCCCGAGCATTTCTGTTTTCTAGTCCGGTCGACCGAACTCTGTAGCCAGCCGACCGACCTGTTGCTGTTTTGCCTATTTCGCCTATATTGCATGGTTTTTCAAATTTAATCGATTCGTGTTATTTCCCTATTTGTTGTTATCATTTGTTATTGACTTTGATGACTTATTTTCTTCGGGAATTCTTGGAATATCCATTTTGATGGATTCGGTATCGATTTCTTTGGATATTTATTAACATCTTCGTATGTGAATTTTAGTGATTGATTGTTCCTACAATCTTCTTTGTGATTTGTCACTTTAAAAATATAAAGGTTTTCTATGCTAGTAGTAAATATCAAAACTCTTTCTTCAAATGATTTCAACACTATTTTATTACAAAGCTCGTTTTCTTAAACCGTTTTCCAATCTATTAGTATATACAAGCCTTTACCTCACTCGTATGAGGAATCTAATTAAACGACTTAGTAAAACGAGTGGTATGAAACGCTTGCGTTTACTTCGTTGGTTAATTCTTGTACTTGTTCGATTGAATCTCTTGCGACAATTTTCTAGTGGAGATCAACAATTTGTTCGTAAATATTTATGTTAAGCTTGTGGTAATGGGACATGAAGCTAAGCTCATATATTTACTAGCTTACTGTAATTGACACTTATCATTGATCATGACGATCATTTTAAGATTTAGACTAGCAATTGTGCGATGTCTCTTTGTTTCGGTGTGATTTCGACTCACACATGTGGGGTAGCTCCCCATGGTCTTCGGGCCATTCGTGTACCAAAAATTAATGGCTAGCTACCATGAGATAGCTTCTCGTTCGTGTGATACATATGTTGGTGAGTTTTAATGCTCCCGTTCGTGTAATAGGCCTCCCTCCCTTTTTCTTGTGATTTCTGGATTTCGTGTGTTGAATTTTGGAATTTATGCTTCACCTATTTTTGTGATTTCCATTAATATGCTTTATCAATTTTTATGCATTGGTGAATTCGTGTGTCATTGACTTGTTGTGAATTTAAGTTTTGGGTATGAAACCCTTTTTGGGTCTTTGTAAAGATTTGTGTGATATTGATTAATCTCATGTTGAGTTTCAATTGCATACTTATAGTAGTATGCCATTATGGTTATCATATGTTTATGCCATATCTCTTATTCTATATCATGTCGTCTGATATTTATAGCTAGACTGATCCGTTTATTATTTTCTTATTAAATAATACTCGGGTCAGACCGGGATGTTACAGGTGCTTCTGCTTGACTTCTCCCCAGGGATTTATTACTCTGACTTTTGGCTAACTACTTAGATTAGTAGTTTATTTTGTTGTATACACTTGAGATATGGACTCATAGTTGTATTCTTTTGTATAGCATGTGTTGCTATTTTTTTGTATTATTGTGGATCTTTTTGACCACTACTCTGATATACACTTTCATGTGTTAGTTATATATTCATATCTTCTTCCACCTTTGTGATATGAATTATCTGTGACTGATTTGTGTTATGCTTATTTCTATATTTGTTTCCGAAGATTATTATAGCCACTGTGTAGTAGCTTTGTGTTTGTATCGGTATGTCGGATTTCCTCTTGAAATAAAATGCATGTTATACTATCTGACATATCGGTGCTCGCGCCAAGCAATTACACGGATGGTCGCTTCTCAACAGCCTTATTCTCTGTGCTAGTTGACAGCATTACACCGTAGTGTTCTTGGCTAGCGTGGGTATAGAAGTGGGGCGTCACAGCTTGGTATCGGAGCCAAACTTCGGAACAATGTAGAATAATTTAACAAGGATATCGTCCTAAGTCCATCTATGGAGTCGTGCTTTAGGATTTTATTCGAGTCTTCGTACCGATTCATCCTATTTTCTTTATGATTCCTTGTTTTATCTATCAAGATTGCTTGATATTCATTTGGTGAATAACCATTTTCTTCTTCTTTCTTTCTATCTAAGGGAAGAGAAATGGTTAGACCTGGTCGTCCCAGAGCTGGACCATCTAGTGCTCCACCCCACGATGGAGTTTTTATGACTACCCAACAACTTCTTGACCTTGTCACGAATGCTCAAGCAGCTGGTTCTAATCCGTAACCTACTCACCCTAAATCTGGGTTTGCACGTTTGTGCAATGATTACACCCACCTGGGTGGGAAGCCATTTAAAGGTTCCGAAACTATTATTGAAGTCCAGGCTTGGCTGAGATCATGCGATCGAATCTTTTCTCGCATGAACCTCATTGATCTTCACCGAGTTCAGGTGGCCTCTAGTATGCTCCAAGAAAGAGCATTGGACTGGTACGAACTTCTTATTTCTGAGATTAATGAAGTGGATCTCACCTGCGAGAAATTCCGGGAACGCTTCGAATTAAAATTCGTGTCGGAAGCAGAGAAAGTGACATTGGCTCGACTTTTCATAGACCTTGTTCAGGGTGAAGCCTCCGTGACTGATTATGTTGCATCCTTCAAGTCACTTTCCAAATATGGGGTTGAATACATCAACACCCCATTGAAGAAGAACCAAAGATTTGTCTATGGCTTAAACAAAAATCTCAAGAAGCCATTACTTCTAAAATTAGAAGTTCCCTTCGACCAACTCATTGATACCGCTCTTCGTCTTGAATAGGCGGATAGGGAAAGTGATGTTGAAGTGGTGGGTTCCAAACCAAACTTCAACAACAAGAAGAGGCCAAGCAAATTCAAAGGTCCTTATCCCAATAAGAAAGGGAGGCAAGCAACTCCTGCTACAAAGACCTTTTCCTCTACCGAGGGGAAATGCTTTAACTGTGGTTCCAGAGACCATTTTACGAACAAGTGTTCAAAGCCTCGTACTTGTCGCTATTACAAAAGCCTGGATCATTATTTATCTTCTTGCCCCAAGCTTCAGGGCAGGAAGGAGGGAAAGTTAAATGTTGCTCAAGCCCCTGGCAACACATCTCGTGGCCAAGGTATTTCTCATTCCATTCTTGATAGCATTATTTTATTTCGTGATCATCCTATTCGAGTTCTTTTTGGTACGGGTGCGTCCCACTCTTTTGTATCAAAAGATCTTGTTGATACTTTTTCTTTAAGTGTTGTTGCTTTAATGACTTCTTTGAGAATTTCGAATCCGGTTGGTGGATCAGCAACAATCAGTTTATTGTGTAAAGATGTGGAGATTATTTTGTGTGATTTTCCTTTCCTAGCCGATTTGCATGTCATGTGTTATTTAGGCTTTGGAATGATTTTGGGAATGGATTGGCTTAACCATTATGAAGCTCACATCCTATGTCCCGAGCGGACTATTTATCTCCGACACCCTCAATCTGTTAAGCAGATTTCAATTAATCTTAAAGATTCGGATTCCAGTTTGGTTGCATCATTATACTCTTTAAATCCTCATGATGACGGTAATGATGATGAGGAAGATATTATTTCTCTTATTCACGTTGTTCGTGAATTTTCCGACATATTTGAGCCCGTTTTAGGATTACCCCCTAAGCGAGCAATTGAGTTCAGAATTAATCTTATCCCTAGAGCTCAACCTATTACTCGTCCTCCTTGTCGTATGTCCAATAAAGAAAATGAGGAGATGTGTAAACAATTGTCCGAATTGGAGACGAAGTAATTTATTCTCTCTAGTTCCTCGCCTTGGGGAGCTTCAGCTATTTTTGTGAAGAAATCGGATGGTACACTTAGGCTTTACGTTGACTACCGCAAGCTTAATGATTTTACTATCAAAAATAAATATCCTTTACCTCGGATTGATGATCTATTCGATCAACTTAGTGGTGCTAGAGTCTCTTCACAATTGAACTTGGCAACCATTTTTCATCAGCTTCGTATTGCAGAGGATAGCATTCCTTTGACATCGTTCCGTACTCGTTATGGATCTTATGAATGGCTCGTTATGCCATTTGGTCTAACGAATGCTCCGGCTTATTTCGTTGACCTTATGAATCGAGTTTTCAAAGATTTTCTCGATCGATTTGTTTTCATCTTTATTGATGATATTCTTGTGTATTCAAAAACCAAGGAGGAACATGAGAAGCATCCTCGAATTGTGTTGGAAACTCTTAGGAGTAATCATTTAAAAGCAAAGTTTTCTAAATGCCACTTTTGGCAATCTAGTGTGAAGTTTCTCGGTCATATTATTTCCGAATCCGGAATTTCCGTGGATCCTTCAAAGATTGAAGCGATTCAAGATTGGAAGAGACCGGAGGGTGTGGCGGAGATTCGTAGTTTTCTTGGATTGGCGGGTTATTACCGCCGTTTTATCAAATACTTTTCTAAGATTGTCGTGCCTCTCACTAGCTTAACAAAGAAAGGTGTTAAATGCATTTGGTCGGACAAATGTGAAACTTCTTTTCATAAATTAAAAGAACTCCTTTCCGATGCTCCTATTCTTGTTATTCCCGAAGGAAATCAAGATTTCGTTGTTTATACCGATGCTAGTCACACTGGTTTGGGTGCCGTTCTTATGCAAAAAGAACGTGTTATTGCTTATGTTTCTAGGCAATTAAAGCCTGCCGAGACTAGATATGCCACTCATGATTTAGAGCTCGCGGCTATTGTTTTTGCTATTTGGATTTGGCGTCATTATCTTTTGGGAGAGAAGTTTATTCTTTATACCGATCATAAATCCTTGAAGTATTTATTCTATCAAAAGGAACATAATTTGCGTCAACAACGTTGGCTCGAGTTCCTTGCTCCTTATGATCTTGATATTCTTTATACCCCCGGTAAGGGTAATCGTGTCGCCGATGCTCTTAGCCGTAAACAACAAGCTATTGTTTCTATGATGATATCCGAATGGAACGATCTCGAGATCTTATCCACTTGTGAGATTCGCGACCGCGTATCCGATTTATGCTCATCATTTGTTTTATGTAGCCTTGAGGCTCATCCTTCTCTTTTAGACCGCATTCTTGAAGCTCAAAGGCTAGATCCCGAATTGGCTCTTCTTGGCCAAAATATTAAGGATAAAATTGATATTGAAGGTTTGAAAGACTTTAGTATCGATTCTCGTGGCGGCGTTCGGAAATTTGGCAAACTTATCGTGCCAAATATTTGTGATCTTCATAAAGATATTCTAGAAGATTCACATCGTTCTAAATTTACCATTCATCCTGGTAGTAGTAAAATGTACGCGGATATGAAGCGACTTTATTATTGGGAGAGAATGAAACTTGACATCGCTAACTCCGTTAAGCGTTGCATGACTCGCCAACTCGTTAAGGCCGAACATCAAAGGCCCGGTGGGTTATTGCAACCTTTAGAAATTCCAATTTGGAAGTGGGACCAAATTTCCATGGATTTTATATATGTCCTTCCCCGTTCTCGTTCGGGTCATGATAGCTTATGGGTGATCGTTGATAGACTTACTAAATCTGCCCATTTTATTCCCGTTCGGTCTAACCGAACCGTTCCTCTTTTGGCCAAACTCTTTGTTAAAGAGATTGTTAAATTACATGGAGTTCATACTTCTATTGTTCGTGATCGTGATGCATTGTTTACTAGTGGATTTTGGAAGAGTCTTCAAAAAGCTTTGGGAACGAAACTTAATTTTAGCACCGCTTATCACCCCCAGTCCGATGGACAAACCGAGCGTGTGAATCAAATTCTTGAAGATCTTCTTCGTGCGTGTGTTCTTGATTTTGGTGGAAGTTGGGAAGATCATATTTCACTTGTTGAATTTTCCTATAATAATAGCTTCCAATCTAGCATTGGTATGGCACCTTTCGAGGCACTCTATGGAAGGCCATGCCGATCTCCTTCTTGTTGGCTTGAGGTCGGTGAGAAGCTGGTTTTAGGTCCAGATTTTGTTCGGGATTCCACAGAGAAAATTGACCTTATTCGACATAGGATGAAAGAAGCCCAGAGCAGACAAAAATCCTATGCCGATAACCGGAGAAGGAGAATAGAATTTTCTATGGGAGATCTTGTGTTCGTTCGTGTTTCACCCATGAAAGGTGTTGTATGTTTCAACCGATCGGGAAAATTGGCGCCTCGATATATTGGGCCATTTCCTATCACTGAACATATTGGTTCCATGGCTTATCGCCTTTTATTACCAGCTCAATTTTCTGCGATCCATGACGTGTTTCACGTTTCTCAACTTAGGAAATGTCTTTGAGATTCCGATTCTATTCTTGAGCCCAGTGTTGTGGAAGAAATTGAAGTTTCGCCTAATTTAACTTATGAGCAACATCCTATTTGTATTATTGCTTCGGAAGTCAAACGACTTCGAAATAAGGATGTTCCTCTTGTGAAAGTTTAATGGTCTTCAAATCCTAAGGATTGTTCTTGGGAGTCTAGAGAGTTCATCGAGCGATCACATCCGGACTTGCTTTCCCGTGCTCTTTAAGATGAACCTTTTACTTCAAATTTCTTTTGTGTTGAATATGCTTTATGGTTGTCACTTTATATTTTCTTCTTGAATATTGCGAGGACGCAATTTCTTTAAGGAGGGGAGTCTGTAACAACCCGCATATTTGTCTATTTTATATTTAAATATTTTATTTAAATATTTTATCGATACTCGGAATTTAGTCCGAAAACCTACTTTTTGCATACGGTCGAATTAGGACTCGGGACCACTCCCATTGAGTTTAAAATGCCGTTTGCGACCTTTTTGAGTATAAGCTTCGATATGTTTGGAGTAAGTTGATTTTTGCTACTTTTTCACTTAGGGCTTTGGTTTGGGCTGAATCCATTAACCCCACCTATGTATTCAGTCCCAACCCCATCTCCTCTTCATTACTTCATTCCTCATTTCCTTATACTCAAGCTTTATATTAATGGAGAGTGGAAGAGGAAATTAAAACTCCAAAACCCTAGCTTTCTTTTGCAAATCAAGCTCTAGCTCCAAACTAATAGAAGAACCCATTGGTAAGCTTCTCTTCTTCTTCTTCTCCAACTCATTCTCTTATCAATTTCAGAAATTCCTAAACCTAACTTTGGGAATATTCTTCTTTTAAATCTTAGAATCAAGCTTCTTGAGTTGGATTTGAAGAGTGGTTGATTCTCCTTTGCTTCTAAGCTTCTTTTCCAATCTTTTGGGGTTCAAAGGTGAGATTTTTATCTCACATCTTAGTCTATAACTATCTTCGATTGGTAGGTATGAATTCATAACACTTATTCGTGTGCATTTGCTTTTGGTTTGGATTGATTTGGCGAATATTTCAATTTTTAGTGTTTTGGGTTCAGTTCTTTAAAAATCATAGCTTTGATGTCTTGATCATGTTTTGGTGTTGAACCGAAGAGCTTATATGGCCGGGTAGTTGATTGGCGTAAACCCTTAGTGCCGATGCTCGACCAATAGCAATATGGAAGATTTTGGCATTCATTAGATTGGCTTGGGGGTGCTGGCTACAGGTCCGGCCGATCGAACTCAGGGTCCGGTCGACCGACCTGCTACTCCGAGCACTTCCCAGCCTCTGTTAGGAAGTGCAGGTTATAGGTCCGGCCGACCGAACTCAGGGTCCGGTCGACCGACCTCCTACCCCGACCATTTCTGTTTTCTGGTCCGGTCGACCGAACTCTGTAGCCAGCTGACCGACCTGTTGTTGTTTTGCCTATTTCGCCTATATTGCATGGTTTTCCAAATTTAATCGATTCGTGTTATTTCCCTATTTGTTGTTATCATTTGTTATTGACTTTGATGACTTATTTTCTTCGAGAATTCTTGGAATATCCATTTCGATGGATTCGGTATCGATTTCTTTGGATTTTTATTCACGTTTTCGTATGTAATTTTAGTGATTGATTGTTCCTACAATCTTCTTTGTGATTTGTCACTTTAAAAGTATAAAGGTTTTCTATGCTAGTAGTAAATATCAAAACTCTTTCTTCAAATGATTTCAACACTATTTTATTACAAAGCTCGTTTTCTTAAACCGTTTTCCAATCTATTAGTATACACAAGCCTTTACCTCACTCGTATGAGAAACCTAATTAAACGACTTAGTAAAACGAGTGGTATGAAATGCTTGCGTTTACTTCGTTGGTTAATTCTTGTACTTGTTCGATTGAATCTCTTGTGATAATTTTCTAGTGGAGATCTACAATTTGTTCGTAAATATTTAAGTTAAGCTAGTGGTTATGGGACATGAAGCTAAGCTCATATATTTACTAGCTTACTGTAATTGACACTTCTCTTTGATCATGACGATCATTTTAAGATTTAGACTAGCAATTGTGCGATGTCTCTTTGTTTCGGTGTGATTTCGACTCACACATGTGGGGTAGCTCCCCATGGTCTTCGGGCCATCGTGTGCCAAATATTAATGGCTAGCTACCATGGGATAGCTTCTCGTTCGTGTGATACATATGTTGGTGAGTTTTAATGCTCCCGTTCGTGTGACAGAGCTCCCCCCCCCTTTTCTTGTGATTTCTGGATTTCGTGTGTTGAATTCTGGAATTTATGCTTCACCTATTTTTGTGATTTCTGTTGATATGCTTTATCAATTTTTATGCATTGGTGAATTCATATGTCATTGACTTGTTGTGAATTCAAGTTTTGGGTATGAAACCCTTTTTGGGTCTTTGTGAAGATTTGTGTGATATTGATTAATCTCATGTTGAGTTTCAATTGCATACTTATAGTAGTATGCCATTATGGTTATCATATGTTTATGCCATATCTCTTATTCTATATCATGTCGTCTGATATTTATAGCTAGACTAATCCGTTTATTATTTTCTTATTAAATAATACTCGGGTCAGACCAAGATGTTACAGGTGCTTCTGTTTGACTTCTCCCCAGGGATTTATTACCCTGACTTTTGGCTAACTACTTAGATTAGTAGTTTATTTTGTTGTATACACTTGAATATGGACTCATTGACGTATTCTTTTGTATAGCACGTGTTGCTATTCTTTTGTATTATTGTGGATCTTTTTGACCACTACTCTGAGATACACTTTCATGTGTTAGTTATATATATTCATATCTTCTTCCGCCTTTGTGATATGAATTATCTGTGACTGATTTGTGTTATGCTTATTTCTATATTTGTTTCCGAAGATTATTATAGCCACTGTGTAGTAGCTTTGTGTTTGTATCGGTATGTCGGATTTCCTCTTGAAATAAAATGCATGTTATACTATCTGACATATTGGTGCTCGCGCAAAGCAATTACACGGATGGTCGCTCCTCAACAGCCTTATTCTCCGTGCTAGTTGACAGCATTACACCATAGTGTTCTTGGCTAGCGTGGGTATAGAAGTGGGGCGTCACATAGTATCTTTAGTTTGTTGCATAAATAATTATATATTCAAGTTATCTATACTATTATATTATTACTGAGTTTGGTTTCAAGGGCACAGAAGCCACCTCCATATTCTTGTGAAAGTAACAGTCGCTTATTTTACTTTGTTACGTTCGTACCTAGCCTCCGCTTGTTACCTTCCCCGTTCATTTTATCTGAGAAAAACAAAATTTTCCTTCTTCTCTTCTCCTTCTCTCCTAACCCTAATCATCACAAGACCCTAATTACCCACCTAGGCTTACTGATTATTGTTTGCACCTGTACATAAATTTCGCTTTCCTCTTCCCTAAGATCTAATCTTGCACTATAATGGCAATGACCGTGGCAATGGAAAGTCGCACAACGCAAAAACCACCACTCTCCTTCATATAGTATATGCATCGCCTGCAAATACTTCTTCCTTTATAATCTTTCGCCGCGCGTCGTCATCCACGCACAGGTAATTTCTAAACCCTTTTCCATATCACGCTTTAAATTTTTATTTGGATCCCTTAATCTATTTCCTTCAATAATTTGCTATCTTGCATGAGGTCTGATTAATTCACTCATCGCCCTCAGTTCTAGGTAATTCCTTTTGCGTTCATTCTATGACATTTTTTATGCCTTAATTTATTCACCGCTTCTTTCTGTTCCATGTTCTATGAGGGATAATTTATTCATAACTGATTTTGTAGATCTGTTTTTTTTGTAGTTTAAAAAGACTTTTAATGCATAGTGTATTGGTTAGAGCTAAATTATTTTGGTTAACAATGAAATTAACCTTTTTAACTACAATAAACACATTTTCAAAACTCTGAAATGAGGCTTTTCTTTTTGGAGACATATCAATTATATCATGTACACATCAGCTATCGACGAATATAGTAACCACGGAGTCTATTACTTATTGGTGACATGTTAGATAACAAGGTCATGGATTTGCTTTTTTAAAGACTGTCCATTTATTATATTCTACTTATATTTTTAACATTTTTTTACTTTTAAAAATTGGGTTTACGGATGCTGTTATAATTATACAGACTTAAATAGGGTAAATGATTAGTAATATTGATCGCTTTTCAATGGATTAAATGATTATTACTTTGCCCTGAAACTATACCACCTTATTTTTCTTGACAACTATTTTTCAACAGCCTATGTCTACGCACTGATAATGTTTAAATTCTATCTTACTGTTGCGTTCCTGCCTTGGTTTTTTCTTCATAAATTTACTTATGTGCATACTTTAAAAACTGCTTCCTCTTTCTTAAATTTAAGAAATAACTTAAATATAAACTTCTTCCAAAAAAATAATTTTTTTTATCTCTTATCTTTATTCAATGTAGTAAGCTTAGCCATGGAGTCTCAGAAGATGTTTAACTACATTCCATGTCCAAAAATTAGACATGTATACTACTATTACAAAGGTATACAATTAACTATCCACTACTTACTTTGGGTCTGCATGCAAGTTCTTATTATGTTATTCCCTACATATTGCTTATATAGCAGTACTAGGAAGATTGTTCACTACTGATCATTGACACCTTTTTCGTTTTTCCATGTTGCTCTTGCTAATTTGGACAAGTGTTGGGAACATTGACGAAATAAAGTCAACGATTTGCTTCCATCTGAAATTTAACCAAATGCTATGCTGTTTTTGGTTGTCTTCGGTCAGTAAAACTAGCAAAACACTTATTGTTGAAAATATACTGTTGGACTGGGTTCATACTGTTTTACGTCATGTACTGACAATAATTGTCCACGGCTCAGGTTACAATTGTTTTGCGGTGTTTGTATTTACTACTAGCTTAGGGCGGCTTACTGTGGCAGCTTTTATTGCGCTCTGTACGTAGTGCAATAATATTTTGAATATCAAAATGATAAAGTACTGTTGCCTTACACCAAAGTACTGTTTTCTTTAGCAACTCTTTAAATATTTTGACTATTCGGCACAATACACACACATAACTTGGATTTATATATACTGACAACTATTGAACCATTGGACAGAATATTTCTTAACTAGGATTATAGAAAATATATATTACTATCCTTAACTATGTATATTTTCTGCGTTTTGCTGAAATGGTTGTATTTATATATTGCACAATATGTACTTAGTTATGCTGAACTGTAAGAAATTTACAGTTATTTACATCAAATTTGTAGTTATAATTTAGCCTAATTGCTAGTTTCTTTTTATCCTCTTTGTACGCAAATAATATAGTTATGAATAAAATTCGTGATTATGGATTAAATGGAAAAATACTAGATTAGATGTAAAATAAGAAAAGTTGGAATAAAGCTAAATAAATGGAATTATGCAATAAATTACGCTAAAATGGGAATAATAAATTGATCTAATAACTTGATTTGGAAGTAAATAATAGATTAATTGGTTGGTTTAGAAAATATGATACATTTCTGTAATTTAATATTTAAAAGATAACGATAAATGTAACTGCAAAAATAAAAGAAAGAAAAAGGAACTAGTGTAAAATAGAGAAATCACTATATTTTGCACTATTTCAAGATAATAAAAGAAATACCTTGGAGTTACAAATTATCGTTTATAGTATTATTTAGTATTGAATTATGGAAATAGATTTTAGCATAGCTTTCACGACCAACCAAATAAAATAGAATTACTTCCTAGAACAAAAGAAATTAAAGTAGAGTATGAAATGAATCAAATAAATTATTAGATAAGAAATTAAGGCTGTGTACAATAAACGAACCTAGGTTTATATTTACCGCATAGACTATAGAAAAGGACAGTTAGTATGATAAGTTAGTTATATAATAAAAGAGAATTTAAAGAATTCTATATTGTAATAAAAGAAGACAGAGTAGAACATAAAAGAAACACTTGTAAATATATACGGATTTTAAAAGAAATAAACATAAATTATGATTACGTAAAAGAATAGAAAAACTAATTGGGAACTTAGAATAAATAAGCAATGATAGGAAAGATAAATAGTAAAAGATTATTTTAGATTTCTATTAAATTAATAAGCAAATAGAACAAAAGACGCTTACTTAATAAACTTAAGACTTAAATTAAGTTAATAAGCAAGAAGTAGAAATACCAATAGCATTTCCTATTAGATCAACGGTGGTCTCACAATAGGAAGAAGCGGGACGAGGGCAAGAATATGCTAATTATGGTAAATAAGTAGCCAAGAGAACAAGAAAAGTAAACTAAACGCAAATTAAAAGATTTGAATTAGGGTCTAATAAAAGAATTGAGATGCATTTGGAGCAGTCTAAAGGATGAAGCGCCTAACAAAGTAGTTCATCACGGATTTTACAAATGGAGAAGCACATCCAACTTAATATTTTTGGGCTTCAAGAAAGTACGAGAATTCAACGGGATGTGAGGATACTCTACGATGCCCCTTTGGATAGGACTAACGAAGCTGCACCTCTTGAGGCAGGTCTGTAGATGTTCCATCAAGAGAGTATGCGTTGACTACATTTGCATTGTAGGCCTAACGAAGCAGACCTTTGTAGGCAGTCAGAAGGGCTTGGTACTCGGAGTGGGGTATTCGTATGTCCAATACTTGTAAGTAAGTTTAAGGATAGTCGCATGCGAATATCGACCAGCATCAAGACCAAGAGCGATTTTAGAAAAAACTAGAGTTAAACCAACAGACCAATGATTCTTTCACTATCAATATATTGGATGGAGGCACCGCCAATTGGATGTTAGATTGTTTGCAGTAGGGCATTACCACTTAACTCTTTAGAGGTCTTTTGATTTAGTTGAGGAGTGGCTGTTGGGGCCATAACAACGACGAGAAAAGAGATAGACCAACTAGAATATCTGTATTGTAGGTCTAATGAAGCAGTCCTTCATAGGTATAGAAAATCTCCGACTGAATTCCATACAAGGTAGACTTTGTTGGCGGGATTAAGATAGTAGACAGAATGATTACATTGTCCTCAACGTATGCACTGGGTGGTACATTGTGGATGTCCGAGCACTGGCATAGACTAGTACGGACGCGATTTACGTTTTCATAGTAAGTAGTGGAGTATCTATATTGTAGGCCTTACGAAGTAGTCCTTTACAGATATGGTTATGGAACACTCACGAAGAAAGACGATAGAGCCCTTTTAGATGAGGATACGGAAGGTACCATGGGTGGTACCTAGGACGAATATGGTCATTGGGCATATAGCTACATATATGTATATATTAGTTATTAGGTTTTAATCTATTATGGAGTATATGGGCACGGTTCACGAACAAAGGCGAGAGTATTGTAACATAATGAACCTAATATAAGAGTAAATAGAAATAAAAAGATATATGTAGAATTAAACCTAGAAGTATATAATTTATTCATTCATCGGAACTTTTATTCTGACGCCTCCTCATAACATCCTACATGTTAGGTAGATGGCAAAGACTTATCAGCTTTATGACACTTGCTTAGAAAGTGTTATTATTTGGGTGAGTGTTTACTTACTATTATATTTTAGTCAATCCCGTTGTAAGATAAATTATTGATCTCTAATGTATTTGTCTTTGCCTATTTAAAAGATAGCAGATACCCAACTCGGGCTGCAGTGGGCTTGGGTTTTAGTATTTTTGTGAAATTTTCAAACTACTAGAATTCGGGTTGTTAGATTTGGCATTAGAGCCTAGGTTTTGGATTCCTAGGTAGATAGTGAGTGAACATATTTGTATTTTTGAATAAAATATAAATATATTATGTACTAAACTCAAATAGTTCCTAACCATAGATTTTTACATATGGAAAGTTTTTAGAAGTATATTTATGCATGGTTTGCTAGTTGGGTTTGGGATGACCTAAGTATGCAAAGCCCCATGTTATTACCGAATTATAGCATACAAATAAACCATGTTTTGAGAGAAGATTGGTATCCATAAGTTATAGAAAGTGGAGAAGCTGCCTAGGGAGAGTGTTATCATTTTAAAAGAAATAGGAGGTTTTAGTAAGAAGAAAATCCACTTTATGTCTAGCCTAATAAAATGAAACTTTTGAAATTGAAAAGTTAAAAAATATAATTGTTAATATATTTGAGGAAGTAAATATTGGGTTTTTGAAAAAAAAGTGGTATGAAATTTAAATTGGTTTTATATGATGTAAATTTTGTTAAAAGTGAAATTACTTTTGAAGAATTATAGAGCATGTATAGCTCGCTAGTTTCTTGTAGGTTAACAAAGATTTTAAATATAAAAACCTAGAGTGTGTTAAGTATCGAAAACATAGGTTACAAAATGGATTACTGTTCTAACTTTTAAATGAACTAAAAATGAGACCTTTGCTTCATTTAAAATTACAGATAATCATCCATTTTCTTTTATTGAAATAGACAATGTAAACTATGGGGAATAACATTTGTACTTTACACATCCCTTTCATTTTTGGTATATTCCTTATTATTTCAAATGGTGCACTTTTTATACATTTGTGGAATTGGATAATTTACGAAAATTACAAAGAAAGAGATACAACTGAATTGTACCCCACTGCCAACAAAGTGAAACATCTAAATTCACATCCCAAGTCAAATTTGGCCAAAGTAAACTAATACCAACATTTTACAACCCAACTGTAAATTTGCAATAAACTTTACAACTTTATTGATATTCAGCTTTAACAAATTTAGGGACTAATTTCTCAATTTTCAGCTTATGCTGTAGATATCATTCATATTCCAATTACATATCTTATAGAATATGTAGGCGATATTCTTATACGTTCGCTTCAGGCCTACAACTCATCAGATGTTATATAGGCATAGCAATTAAATAAAATTCAACGGTATAAATTTCAATGTTATAAATAAATTATATAATTTCTCACTCACCTTTCAAGCTTTCTAAATCTCCAAGTCTGAATTCATCCCTTTAACTTGACTTCTTTTCCTTTCCTTTAAAAAGAATATGATATAAATTTAAACATACCACTAGAATTACAGATCTGAGAAGATATTTGAGATTAAGAGGAATGTATATTTTAATAATGAAATTTACCTTTTTCTGCGGTATCGATTCGCTTCTCCTCTTCAATTTTCTGCCTTTCTCCCATTATATATACATATAATATAATATTTTATAATTTTAATAGAAATAGCAGAGAAAGAAAATGGTAGTGCTTTGCTGTTTTGATCAAAAAATATCAGAAGAGAAGTGAGGGGTTAAACATGTATTTATAGGCGCTCGGATCAATTGTATCCGTTATATTTTTAAAATAAAAAAATCTGAGCCGTTCATCCAAGGTTTAACTCTAGCCGCTACCTTCATCACCTGTCGACCGCTGCCTATAAGCAGTTGATTGCTAGCAATCGACTGCCCAAGTAAGGGGTCGATTGGTGTGGTCCACGCTATTAATATTTTTGATTTTCTTTTTCTCATTTTAAATTATTTCCGCTTTGAATTTTTTAAACACTAATAGTTTCTTCATTTGAGCTCCGATTACAAAACTCCAAATATGAAAGTTGCTCAGAAAACCCCCACGAACACAATAGTGCTAGTTTCCTGGTCAAATTCTGAAATTTTCTCAAATCCCTTTTTTTGTGTCTTATTTATTATATATTATTTACCATTAGTTTTGCGGGGTGTTACAAAGACAGCTACTACTCTTTCCAGCAAGGCACCAAAGCGTCCAAGCCGACCTAGGTTTAGAATTGCAAGACCAAGATGAAGAAGAAATCCTCCATCCCCAACTGGCCTATTAGCATAACAACGATGGTCAATCACCATTGGAGCCATGGCCAGCATGCACAAGCCCAAGCCAAGCCAAGATCTGCCTCGAGAGGGAGGTTCCATATGATTGTTTGAAATACTATCAATAAGTCGCAGTCCGGCACCGAGAAAGCTTTCTCATTTCTTAAGATTCCAAACAAGTTTGATGAAAGGACATACACACAAATAAGTTTGGAAAGGAAATATATAATGAAGGTAATTGCTTATTATCAATGAAGAAGTGCAAAAGATTCAAAGGCTATGAAGAATTTTCGTTTGGAAAGATTTTGCGAGTACAAGAAAGATGAGAAGGGGTATTTATATACCCACGCCTTAAATCGTGTGCATTGTTTCGAAAGGAAAAAAGAATCACAACCATTAAGAAGAGATTGAGATAATGCCAACTTATGCATATAGGAGATGCAACACAGCTCTGCAACATTTGGAAAAACGAACCGTCACAACCAATAGCACGAAGCCACATAGAAAGCACACTAAATGCTTTGTAGGGGCGTCAATTGGTAGGATTTTCATCATTTGACAAGGCTATACCCGCTCGCGGATATGGACTTGGGAGAAAAGTGTTGCTCAATATTTTCGCAAGTAATTAGTAGGTCGGTTTAAAGTTGTCTAACCTAGTCAAAACCTGCTCAACTACTTTACGACTAGCCGGCAAAAGCCAACCCAAGTCCATGATGGTCTCAAACCATCCCTTATATCCAGCAAGGCACCATGATGAGGCATGATCGCCTCATCTTTAAGCGCCTATCACATGTAAGAAGGGTTTGGGCCTGACCCATCATCATGACTATCGACTTTCCTATGTCAATCTACTTCCAGCACAATTCCAGGTCAGCATGTTAGCCCGACGTCACTCTAATTGATGGCCAGCACCTTTGTAAAGACCCAAAATTTTGAAGGCTTTATATTGAATTATCGGAATTATTTAAATAATTGAATCTTGGATTTAATGTAATAAATTGACTTAATAAGATTATTTAAATTCTTTTTAAATAATATGTGAAATTATCATTTCGTTGGACAGTCTTGGATTTTGATGAAATCAGTGTTGTTTAATCCAGAATAATGAGTTGTTATAGGCCGATGAGTTTCGTGACGATCGAATGTGATGTATGGTTGTGTGAGCTCGATTAATTAAGAGGATTAAAATATAATATATATTGTCCTATATAAGAACCTCAACACTTAAATCCTCTTCATTTTTCCTTCTCAAAATCAGCTGCCACCATTTTCTCCATTCACTTAATTAAATCCAAAGCCAAAGGCCAATGATTTCTGATTTGTTGAAATCGTGTGAGTGTGTGCTTCAAATCTATATAAGGTTTGTAGGTTGTGGTGACTGTTAGTGATGTTCGAGTTTTAATGGCCAAACGAAGGTTGAGGCAGGGAGGTGATGAAGGAGGATTTAGTTGGATTGGAGGACTTGGTTGGTTTCTCTTGGCCGCAAGCTTCTTCCAACATTAGCCAAATCGTGTCCGATCATGCCTAGCAGATCACAACTTTTCATTTGTCTCATACTGGGGGTTGGGGCCATGATTTGACATGGGATATCATAGAGGAAATAGATGGCACGGTTGAGCTCGTGGTGGTGTAAGGAGTGTTTTGGCAAAGATCAGTGGTGCTTTGGTGTGGCAAGGCAAATCATAACCTGGGGTTGGTCGAATTAGGGCAACGGTCAGAATTTTGAAGAGTTGATCTAGCTTCAGGTAGTTGCATAAGGGAAATTGCATTTGAGCAGAGCGATGTGATGGCACTGTCCCTTCATGAACGTTGGACCAGATAGGGAGATTGGGGAAAGGAGCGTGCACGGCTTAGGTGTGTATCATCTTGCATGTATAGGAAGTGTATTAAGAAGGGTGAAGATGGATTTGGTGGGCAAGTGAAGGGATTAGTGATCAAAGTAAATTAATTAATTAAGTTTTAATCTCAATTTCTTATGAAATCGATAACTTATGCATAGAAGGTCCAATCCAGACGTCATTTTAGCAGTTGCACTCGTAGTTAGATTCTCTACGCCTTAGATTGGTTTAGGCTTGGGTGAGTGTAACGATATGTTATTTCATAACTTTGAAAGTACGATATTTTATTAATTTTAAATTTAAAAAGGTTTAGAACTTAAGTAAATATCTTGTAAATAATGAATAAGGATGGAAAAATTATTTATCTCATACTTAATAATGGAAGTATAAAGATTTTGATTTTCATCACAAAATGGCCAAAAGTTAAGTTTTGTTAAAAATGAATAAATGCTTAAATAAATAGTTTTAAATATTTATTTGAAAGCTAAAATTATATCAAAATCACTTAATAATGATAATAGAAGTATGATAAAGGTTTGGAAAATACACCTATGACCGTTTTACAAAAATATTTTAACTTTGTTACATTTTGTCAAGTGCAACGTCGTATTTCAATAAATTGATATTAGCACTAATGATATCGGGTTTTAACCAAAGTAGACTTGTTTTTATTTATTAAATGTAATAGGAAGTTCATTTTCTAAGTTTGCTTACATGAATGAATGGTTAAACGGAAACGTTAAATTTTGATTGTAAAATATGTCAATAAAAACATTGTTTTTGACTAAAATAAGTTGTCGCTACATTGTTGCAACATGATATGTTGCCTAATACACATACACACATATGTACACATTTACAATGTACAAATACATATACATTTACCATATAAAACAAGAATTCATTTTGATTTAAATTAAGTTTAATAAATGATTCAACAATTTTAAATTTAAATAAAACTTTACAAACATCATCATATCATTTATATCATATCTCCTTAATGGACGTTATGTGTTTAGATGGAAACCATGCAAATTTATATCTCTAAATATTAGTAAGTAATAAAATAGTGACATCTCTTATTACTAAACATATACACTTCTTAAAACATCATTCCTAGCATTAAATGCACATCCTAATATGTTAACAAGTGTTATGCAAATCAAATCAAGAAAAAAGTATTCTTTTTAAAATACAAAATTTAAGAGAAAAAAGTAATCATTCTATAAATACACATCACATTAATGTGCTATCATATCCTTCTGTAAATACATGTACCTAAGGGTTTAATCAAGGATTTAAAAATGGAAATAAAATACAAAAGTAGAGAAGGCTAAAATGGTCATTAGCCAAGGATGCTTCATGTATAAACACACCTCCCTAGCAGAGCATACACCCCCTCTCAAAGCTCACACACACAGAAAATGAAGGAAATAAACAAAGGCAATAGTTCGTGACATTTGCAGAGGAGCATGCTAGTTCATAGAAAAGTTTGATGGAGTGGGAATGAAGGCGAGAACTACTTTTTAAATCATGTTTTGTTATGCTATAATAATCATGATTATCCCGTTTATACATTATGTTAATTGCCACCATTGATAATATGGACATTTGGCTGAAATGAATGTTTGAATGCGTCGGTTGGATAGTTGAGTTGTGATAATATACTTAATAAATGTTAATCACTATGCTATGGAATTGGATGTTATGTTATTGATGAATATTGAAAGTGATTATGCTCATTTTTGATTAAGTAATCCCTATTGTTATAAGTGATCAATTTTATAAATATGGTATATGTTGGAATTATTAAGCCTATATTTGAATAGTGAAATTGAAATTGAAATAGGTTTTGAATTGAAATTGGTTTTGAAATTGAAATCGAAATTAAAGTCGAAATCGAAATTAGATTTGAAACTGGGTCTGAAATTGATTCTAATTTAAGATTAGAATTGATTTTAATTTAAGATTCATAAGCAGCCACATAATATATTCACCAAAATAAATAATATTCATACGACCTTGGTTGAATGACAGAAATTCGTCTAGAATGAGTTTTGGCCAATTTACTTCAACTTCTCCCCAAATAGCACATAATGCTTTATAGTTGTTTGGATAGACAAACACATACGAGCCAGTACGAGGTAGAATTGTGTGCATTAAAGCTCTATGCATTATTATGGCAGTAGGTTGTAATGCAATAGACTTAAGCTCTGTCATGTCAACTTCTAGGAATCGATGACTTACTTCATCTCTCTCTCCTACGACAAAATTTAATTCTTGTAACTCAACACCACTTGTCGGAGTATGAAGAATATGACCGATTCTGTCTAAAGAGAGAAACACTTGTTGCCCATATACCTCCAAACGCAATTGTCACGATTGTGTGGGTTTTGATGGCCTAAAGTCCAGTTCACATAGAAAAGTTTAACCAATGTATGATTTATCTTGATATTGTTTTGATTATGATCTAGAAGTGATTCTAGATGGCTTCTTGTTGCTAATTCTTGAATCCTATACGACATAAAATCAGGAAAGACAACAAAAGAACCTTCAAAGAATCGAGCTTCTTTCATCTTATTCCATCTTTGAACTGCAATTGCATCATATAGCCATTGAGCGATTTGTGAATCAATTGGCTCGGAGTAAGAAGAAGCATGCCTAGATCTCTTAGTTTGACGAGGGGCCATTTGAATTTATCAAAGAATTGAATAAATATGGAAAAATTTGGGAACTAGGTTTTTGGAATTCTGTAAAATGGAGGTAAAAGTAAAAAGTAAAAGAGGAAGTAGAGGGTTTTAGAGTTAAGAAATAGGTAAAAAAAAGTGTAAAGGTACATTTCAGATGTGAATTCGGTCAATTGAACGATTGTGGTCAATCGACTGAACAATTGCGGTCAGTCGACTGAACCACCATCCCGAGAGTTCTATTCCAGAATTAGTCGACTGGTCTAGTCGACTGAATAAACAAATATGCTCTCTGTTTTGTCATTCAGTCGACTGGTTGCATTCGATCAGTCGAGTGAATAGTGTATGAGAACATACAGTATGCAGTTTCAGTCGACTGATCGATTTTTTTCTGTCGACTGAATGAGTCTTTCAACATATTCAGTCATATTTGAAACACATATGTAAAAAATGTACACAATATAAGATTAAAGAACAATTGTAAAAAATAGACAAAAAACGAAATTATTTGGAAGAGGAAGTTGATGGAGACTTGGAGTTTGTCGATTCATCCTTTGTCTTCTCAACATATGGTTGTAGTGGTGACGAACGGTTTCCACGTTCCCATGAGTTTGGAGAGACATGCGGAGGTTGAGGTGACATATCCCATGGATTCCGAGTTGACAATAGTATAGGTTGATGAGCCGAAGAGGAAGATGAACCGTAGAACTTCCATCCAATCTGCTTAAGAAAACTCATACGTCTAGAATTCATTTTCTGTTCATAATATATTTCGCGCAAGCGCTATACATTTCCTCTGGTAATGATGAAGATCATAAATTTTTTGTTTGGTTTGAGGAGAACAAAAAAAAGGTACCGTCTAGCTTTCTTTTTCTCGGGTGTATAACCCGTTCGACAATTTGATGGTCTTGCAGGTTCATGGGTAGGAGTAGGTGTAGGTAGATTTGACGATGCAGATGATGGAGTTTAAAAGTTGATAGATGAGTAGGATGATCCATCTGATGAATTATGTGATGTAGACATTTTGATTTTGAAAGAAAGTTTTTAGAAGTTTATGTAGTGGAGAAAGAAACAAATGTGTTTGAGATATCACTTTCTTTTGATGGAGAAAGGAGAGCTGAGAACTGAATTAGATAGGAGGCAATGCAGTTAAAAAATGATGGTTGAACATGCAGATTGAAAAAGTGAGGAAGAGAATGAACCAAAAAGTTTGTGGCTGAAATTTTGTCATTAAAAAATAGAAAATATAAAGAAACAGATGTATAAGGTGTAGATGTGAAATATTGAATGGCCAGGCAGTAAAGGCATAGACTTATCAAACCCAAGGTGCAGAGTTCGAATACCAAATTTTTATTTTATTTTATTTTAAATTAGTTAGTAATTTTTATAATTCTGTTAAAGAAATTATACCTAGTTCTCTTCTTAATCTTATAAAACATTTTTCATTGAGAGGTTTAGTGGAAATGTCAGCTAATTGATTTTCAGAATTTACAAATTCTAAATTTATTATATCCTTTTCAATATTATCATGAAGAAAATGATGACGAATGTCAATATGTTTAGTTCGTGAGTAATTGACAGGATTTTTAGATAAATTTATTGCACTAGCGTTATCACTATATATTATAGACTTATTTAATTTTATATCAAAATCTTGTAATGTTTGTTGCATGTATATTACTTGAGCGTATGCTAAAGCTGCATATATATACTCTACTTCACATGTCGATAGTGAAACGCAATTTTGTTTCTTACTGAACTAAGATACTAAGGGTCGTCCAATGAAATGACAAGTTCCACTTGTACTTTTTCTATCTGTCCGACTTCCTCCAAAATCAGCATCACTATATGATACTAATTCAAAAGGACATTCTTTTGGATAAAATAATTCTAAATCTTTGGTTTTATTAAGACAACGAATTATACGTTCAACTGCTCGCATATGTGATTCTTTAGGATTTTCTTGAAATCGAGCACATAAATAAACACTCATCATAATGTCAGGTCGACTAGCAGTTAAATAAAGTAGTGATCCAATCATACTACGATATAGTTTTTGGTCAAAATTCTTGCCATTTTCATCTTTTTAAAGATGTATAGTTGTACTCATAGGAGTTGGTTTGGCAGATGTGTTTTCCATATCGAATCGTTTAATTAGATTATTACAATACTTTACTTGATTAACAAAAATGCCATCTTGCATTTGTTTGATTTGTAATCCGAGAAAATATGATAGTTCTCTCATATGTGACATTTCAAATTCATTTGTCATGATAGTCGAAAATTCCTGACATAAATTTTCATTTGTTGAACCAAAAATAATATCATCAACATATATTCGAATAATTAAAATATCTTGTTTAGTTTTCTTAATAAATAATGTTTGATCAGCTTTCCCAATCTCAAAACCAGATTCCAATAAATAGCTTTTAAGTCGGTCATACCAAGCACGAGGTGCTTGTTTTAAACCATATAGAGCTTTCTTAAATTTATAAACGTGATCTGGAAATTTCTCATGAGTAAACAGAGGAGGTTGTTCAAAATAAACATTTTCTTTTATAAAACCATTTAAAAAAGCATTTTTAACATCCATTTGATATAATTTAAAGTTATGAAAACATGCAAAAGTCAGTAGAATACGTATAGCTTCTAGTCTTGCAACTGGAGCAAACGTTTCTTCATAGTCTATTCCCTCTTCTTGACTATAACCTTGTGCTGCTAATCTAGATTTATTTCTAGTAATGTTACCTTGTTCATCAACTTTTTTTTTGAAAACCCATTTTGTACCGATGACTGATTGATCACTTGGTCTAGGAACTAATTCCCAAACTTCGTTTCTTTCAAATTGATTTAGTTCTTTTTGCACAGCTATAAACCAATAATCATCAGTTGAGGATTCCTTAATATTTTTAGGTTCTATATTAGAGAGAAAAGCTATATGGCCCATTTGATTTAATTAATGTCTTGTTCTTACATTTGAATTTACTTCTCCAATTATATTTTGAATAGGGTGATCTCTTAGAACTCTTGGAGAAGATCTTACTATATTATCATTATTAATAGTATTTACATTTTCTAAAGAAACATCAGAATTATTATTTTGAAGAACAATATCATCATCTTCTGAATTATTTGCCAGAATTATATTTGTATTATTTTCCAAATTTGTAAATTTAAAAAAGTTTTTACATTTTCATCGAATGAAACATGAAGTGTTTCTTCGATTATTTTTGTTCTTGTATTAAAAACTCGATAATCCTTGCTTCTTTCCAAATATCCTATAAATATACCTTCATCGGATTTTGGATCAAATTTTCCAAGCCGATCTTTAGTGTTAAGTATGAAACATTTTGAACCAAAAACTTTAAAATATGAAATATTTTGTTTTCTACTATTTAAAAGTTCATAAGGAGTATGTTTTGTTAATGGTCGAATAGAAACACGATTCAAAGCATAGCAAGCAGTTGCAACAGCTTCTGCCCAAAAAAGCTTAGGTAAAGTGCTTCCATTTAATAAAGTTCGTGCACATTCTCCTAATGTTCTGTTTTTCCTTTCTATAATTCCATTTTGTTGTGGTGTTCTAGAAAAGGAGAAATTATGATTAATTCCTTTCTTGTTACAAAAATGTTTGAAAGCTTCATTTTCAAATTCACCTCCATGATAACTTCTAATGTTTTTAACTTTAAAATTCTTTATATTTTGAGTTCTTTTAAAAAAAATTAAAATTTTCAAATGTATCACTTTTATGTTTTATAAAAATGGTCCATGTATATGTTGAAAAATCATCTACAATAACAAACACATATCTACTGTGATTAATAGATCGAACTTGAGCAGGTCCGAAAAGGTCCATGTGTAATAATTCAAGTGATTGTGTTGTAGATATGATTTTCTTAGATTTAAAAGAAGATTTTGTTAATTTTCCTAACTGACATGCATCGCAGGTATTAACAATTTTGAATCTCATATCAGGTAGTCCTTTAACAAGTTTATTTTTAGCTAATTTATTAATAGTATTGATGTTTATGTGACAAAATCTTTTGTGCCATAGCCAAGAATCATTTTCTATAGCTATTAAACACATATTTGTTCTGTAATTTATATTCAAATTTAAATTATAAATATTTTTATCTCTTATACCTTCAAAAATTAAATTTTTATTTTTATCAGAAATATTACATTTATTTTCTGAAAAAGATATATTAAAACCTTTATCACATAACTGACTTATACTCAATAAATTATGTTTTAAGTTTTTAACTAATAGAACATCAGTAATGAGAGGTGAGTTAGAGATACCATTATTGCTCACATCGCCTTTGCCGATGACATAACCTTTCGAATTATCTCCAAAAGTGACTGATCCTCCATTTGAGTAGACTATGTTTGTTAACATGTCTTTATCACCAGTCATGTGTTTCGAGCAACCGCTGTCTAGAATCCATTTTCTACTCTTTTTAAGTGGTACTTGCAAAAAATAAAGAATACGATGGTCTTAGGAAACCAAACCCAAGAAGGTTCAGAATTCCCTTTAAAAATATAATTCTTATTTTTATGAACAGTTTCCATTATTGTTTTGATATGTTTATTCTCGATCAAGTTATTATTTGTTTTAGCAATCCATATTTTAATAGTTTTAGCATTTTTAGAAACTGTTTTCTTTAAATCTTGCTTAATTTTGTCTTTAAAATTTTCAAATTTCTTTGGTTTTTCAATTTTCATATATCTTAAACCCATTTTATTTGAAGTTGACGGAGAATTTTCTATTATTTTAGAAAGATTTTCTCGTCCTTTATTAAAATTGAAAATGTTTTTATTAATATCTTCTAGCTTGGTTTTAAGGCTAGAATTTTCTAATTCTAAAACTTTAGTGCTAGATTTTAAATCATTTACCTCAACTGATAAAATATCATTTTTATTCTTATGAATTTCTAATTCCTGAGTTATCATAGAAAGTTGAGAGGCTAAATTAGAATTAGATTCTTGAGATTTTTCATGTTCTTCTTCGAGAATTTTCTTTTCATCTCTAAGCATACTAATTTCTAATTTAGATCTATTTAGTTTTTCTTGTAACTCCTTATTGTGTTTCTTAGTTTGTTTTACAAAATCTACTAGTTCAAAATTAAGTTCAACTAAATCTTCAAAACTTAGCTCACTTACATCATCATTTGAAGCCATGAAGCATACATTTGCTTACTCTGTGTCACTATCACTGCCGCTTTCTGATGATAAAGAATCTGAATCATTCCATGTTATAGGAAATGCTTTGCTCTTGAAATTGTTCCTTTTGAATTTGATTTTCTGTTTTTCAGGACAATCTTGCTTCATATGACCCTTCTTATGACATTCATAACATTCCATCACAGATGATGATGGTTTATTGCTATTATTGTTGCTAGAATTATTTTTGTTACTCTTGCCCTTGTTATTCTTTTTGAATTTCAAAAACCTTTTGAAATTCTTAGCAATAAATGCCATATCCTCTTCATCTGATTCAGAGTCATCATGTTCTGCTTGAAATGCTAGATTCTTCTTATCTTGTGCTTGAACTTTCTTTGCTTGCAAATTTACTTCATATGACATTAGATTTCCTATTAACTCTTCTGGTTTCATAGTTGAAAGATCATTTGCTTCTTCAATAGCTAGGACCTTTCTTTCCCATTCATCCGTTAAAGAGTTTAGGATTTTTGATACTATATCAAAATCAGAGAATTTTTCTCCTAGTGCAACAGTGAATGATATATGTCTTGAAATCTAGAATACATGTCATTTATATTCTCATTTGATTTCATTTTGAAATTTTGAAACTGATTTTTCAAAATTGAAATTTTGCTTTGTTTGACTTTGTTAGTTCCTTAATGAGTTACTTTTAGAGTTCTCCATATCTCATAAGCATTTGTGCACATACTAACTCTATTATACTCATTTCTATCTAATGCACAAAATAGCATATTCATTGCTTTTGCATTTGTAGTAGCTTCTGTGCAGCAGTCCAAGTTGAAAAATCTTCGGTTGGAGTTGTATATTCATTTTGAGTAATGTTCCAAGTTTCAAAACCATTAGATTGCATAAATATTCTCATTCTAGTTGACCAGTAATTATAATTCATGCCATTGAATAGTGGAGGTCGTGTAGTAGATTGATCTTCAATAAAACTAGTATTAGTGACAGTGCTTGTGATATTGTTATTTTCCATATTAACTAACAAAAAATTATCAAATAACTGTGTTATGGTTATAGGATGACCTTGCTCTGATACCAAATGAAAGTGGCTACTGTGTGGCTTGCTATCACATAGGATCATGTAATATGGAATATTATTAAATCTAAATGCGGAAATAGATGATAATAGAAAAGTAAATAAAATGAGCACACCAGGAATTTTTATACTGGTTCGAACTTCCCATTCTACGTCCAGTCCCAGACTTCCCTTTGGAATTTCTCACAATAACCCTTTCTTAACCTGGAGGAATAGGTATACAACACTTGAACAACCGAACAAGATTTTTCCGCCTCTAACAACCGAAAGAGGACTTTACCCGCCTGAACACGACTTCAATAGTTTCAATAGAATTGCTTTGACACTATGTTTTATTAATAATACTAATTTGTCTTTGCTAGTACAACCTTCCTATTTTCTTTCCTCAAGTATATTGTGTGTATAAAGATTTAGAAAGGAAAATATTGCTTTGAATCAAAGAATAAGTTGATTGATTCAGAGATTCAAGCAATATATGAAAGTTGCGATCTCTTTTTAGAATACAGAGATAGTAGAAAGTAAGATCAGAAAATAATCAGAATTTTTTTGATTTTTGAAATGGATTTTGTGTGTTTATATAATAGTTAAAGAGGTGCAACCGTTCATGAAGAGTTCTGATCAACAGAAGCAGCCATACCTCTTCATATTAGAACGTGACTCTTGGCAAAAGAAAGTGTCCATTCAGAAAAATAGCCATTGAAAGAAGTCATTCGACTGACCCAAAACGATCGGGCAACTGAATATTCAAAGTTGTTTAAAAACAGAGCGTTCGTGTGCACCTGTACAGGTTCAGTCGACTGGCCATGTACGGTTAGTCGACTGACCTGACAGTCAAAGCACAATTTTCACATATTTTAAAAAGTTTAAAGTTTAAAAACAACTAAACTACTTGAGGATAGATTTTAACATTTCTTAGACTAAAAAACTTCAATAAATCAACATACTATATGCAGTTTTGTATCCTTGTGACGCCCCACCTCTATACCCACGCTAGCCAAGAACACTCCGGAGTAGTGCTGTCAACTAGCACGGAGAATAAGGCTGTTGAGGAGCGACCATCCATGTAATTGCTTATCACACGGTGGCTATAAATAATCTTCGGAAACAAACATAGAAATAATCATATCACAAATCAGTCACAGATATCCATATTACAAAGGCGGAAGAAGATACAAATATATAACTAACACATGAAAGTGTACATCAGAGTAGTGGTCAGTAAGATCCACGATAATACAAAAGAATAGAAACACGTGCTATACAAAAGAATACAACTATGAGTCTATATCTCAAGTGTATACAACAAAAACTGCTAATCTAAACAGTTAGCCAAAAGTCAGAGTGATGAATCCCTGGGAAGAAGTCAAGCAGAAGCACCTGTAACATCTCGGTCTGACCCGAGTATTATTTAAGAAAATAATAAACGGGTCAGTCTAGCTATAAATATCAGATGACATGATATAACATAAAAGATATGGCACAAACATAAACATCCATAATGACATACCACTATAAGTATGTAAATAATGATCAACAGAAGATCAATCAATAAGAGATAATCAATATCACAAGAATCTTCTCAAAGATTCGGAAAGGGCATCATACCCCAAACTTGTACTCATAACAAGTCAATGACATAAATTCTAGAAATCAATGCAAGAAGTCCAGAAATCATAGAAAAGAGAAAGAGGCCTATCATGTAACATCCCGCCTTCTCGCACACTTTAAACCGACACACATGCCGATTCAAACCATACGGAAGGGCGGATTTGTTATGGGGTAAATAAGAAAAAAAAACAGAGAAGAAAAAAAAACAAATAGAATCTCACAGCGGAAGGATAAAATATAATAAGAAAATATACAGTTTACAAAAACTGTTTACAAACATTTATATAATACATATCAGAGTTACACATACCAATAACAATGCAGCGGAACAGTGTGAGTGTAGTGCAATACTATGAATAATAATAATACAAATTCTTCGTCTTCGTCCTCCAAAGCTAAAGTCTTCGATCCTGAAACGCTCGGACTGACCCGAGCGAATTTGAAAAGACAAAAACACTCGAGTCAGAACTAAAAGATCTTATGTGAGTTAAATTACCAGAAATAAATATGAGTGCAATAACTCAAAAGATGTTCGGGATTTACATCTCCTAAGGATCCGTTAAACTATTTACTATGTAGTATATTGCGCTATTATAATAGTGTCTATAGTAAAATAAACATACTTTTAAATAGCATTAAGGCTTTACATTTTCCACCTTAACATGTAATAGTCCCAGTAGTCCATCCAATATCATAGTCCCTCCTGATCGGGAAGCCACCAGAGGATACCACACGGGCTACGGGAGAAATCCAAACTCGTACAAGGCGCGATAGGGTAGGTGACATGGCACAACTAGGCAATGCCAGGGTAGATATACCAATTACGCTTCCGGGTCGATGGTAATGCGTAGCCGCAGCTACCGCCCACCTCGAACAAACTCCCCAAAATCAAAATAGAAGTGGCCACTGAATCAATCCAAAGTCAAAGTATAATATCGAAGAGGAGTGTCCGATTAGAGGAATGACCTCATTAACCCGTCAATCGCTCCTGTTTTAGCCACCTTATGCCAACTCACGGGAGTTGGGTCCACGTATTTACCTTACAGGAAACGTCGCCACCAACCTACTTCATTCTGGAATCTCCACCGCGTACACGGTTAGTCAAAGTGGTTTTCGGTATCGACAGAGAGTATGTCCATATCCGATCCCGGTCTCTTTGCCAACCCATCGTTATTATAACACCGCGGTCATTTAAAAGTAGTTTATACTTTAAAACCAGAATATAATCCATTTCAAAACCATAATATTACGATATCATTTCTTCTTCAAAACCCAAAACGATTCATTTTGATATTATTTTTATAAAACCCAAATCAATGATATCATTTCCCAAATATAAATCTTTTCCAAAATTATGCCACTTTTAAAATTTATAATTCCTTGTAACCAAATATTTGAATATTAACTTTCAACATAATACTTCGAAATCCATAGTTTTTAAAACCATTACTTTCAAAACTAAATGGTTTGGATATTCAACAATATATAAAATAAGTGATTTAACTTTATGGTTACTTTGTAAAGAAAATAATTTACATGGCTTTACAAATATGGTTCTTTATTAAAGTTTAAACCATAATCACTTTAAGTTCTAAAACCCCTTAAATTTCTATTTATATATATCCATTTGGAGTATTAATATTTCAAAACTAAAGTTGGAATTTATTCTTTCAACAAATTAAATGTTCTATTATTTAGTTTTGAATATTTACATAAAATCTATAAATAAAACTCCAATTTCTAGAAATTAACTATTTTCTTAAATTTAAATTATACTAAAATATTCTATTTAAGTAAATCTTGGAAAATCCATTTATAAATATCATACCTTAAAATTTCCAAACTTAAACATATAAGATAAATCACCAAATTCCATTTTTCTCAAATTTTTATCATTTTATTCAACAGGTTTATACTCAGCTTAAATTTAAAATTTTAACTTCATATGTGTATATCTCGAAGAATCATATTTTATAAGATATCAAAATTAAATTTTATAAACCGTATCCCATCCAAACCATAGAAATCACCTTTAAAGTAATTTATATATAGACCACGGTGCCTGTATATAATTTTCTATCCTATGGTCAAGTGATACGAATATTTATCATTTCAATCCGCAATTTAAAATAAAATTTTGCGGTTGTATATCATTTCAAACCACAATCCCGAATGAAATGAAAAATGCATGATAACTTGCAATTTAATGATATCAAATAAACATCCATTCATCAACATCATCCATTATCCAAATCACAATCATCCATCAATATCAATCAATATCAAAATATATATGAGATTATATAGCAGGTAATAACTGGCAATTATATTCAAATTAAATTTAACAACTATTAATCTAACATTTTATATTCAGTAATAATTATATAACTGTTAACTAGCAGTTTATATGCGAACAAACAAATTCTAGCTGTCAAATACTACGCAATAAATAAATTAAATTGGCAGTTAAATTCAATAAATGCAATTTAACAGCTATGACGAAAGAAACATGCCAAATAGTCATAAATAAATTTCTATTCATTTCTAAGATAAATTTAACAAACATAAAAACTTTTACAAGTTGTGAGTGGGTTAAAACACTCACCTTTTGAATTTAAATCGAATTTAAATTCGATTTAAACCCAAAAATTCGCGCATCTCAGAATTCGTCCAAACCAGCGTCATCGAGTCCGGAATTTAAATACGATCCTAATAAAAAAAATCTCGCGTCAATCGGATATCGTATGACGAAGTTATAGCGAAAAATCGAGTTGAAAAAATCAAAATTTAAAATAAACAAAGAGAACATAAAGAACATATTCACTACCTTATACATAAAAGCCACGTCACGCACTTCTCTCATCTTCCAGTAACGCGCACGAAGGCAACAGCCCAGGCCGAAGCCCCTAACGCACGCAGCCCTTGTTGACCGTACTTTGACCGCTGATTTGCATGCCGCCTGCTCCACTGGTGGCCTCGGCGTCGCCACCATGGCCTCCCCCTTGACCGGCCGAGCTCGCCCACGTCCACCATGGCCCATGCGGTGGTCGCCGCCGCCACTAAAGTCTTAACCCTAATCGAATTTTGACTCCAATCCGACCGTTAAATCGCCAAACAAATTACATAGATGTGCTCCCCATCGTCCATACTACAATACCCAGAAACAGAATCTCGATCCAATGAAGTTTTGTGCGACGATGATGAACGGTTTGGGGGCTGTTTGAATTTATTCTGGATGAACGACAGCTCCAATTGAAAAACGAACTACACCATGAGATTACGCGTATCGAATACTTCAACATATATTTTTTCTGGAATTTTCTGAAATTTTTGAGTTTTGACTTTTGATTTTGAACTGTGGATAGATCTGGGATTGGATCTGAGATGTATCCATTGAGGAAGAAATGAGGTTGAAGAAAATGAACGTACAACAAATAGACAATAGGGTGAAGCTAGGGTTTATGATCGCATATATATAGACAAATAGAAGAAGGCTAGGTGGGTACGGATAACGAACGCGCTAGACGGTAGTTGGCCCAAAAAGCCCGTTCTGACCCCGGAACGAAATTTATCAAACCCATATATCCAGATAGGCATTTTAAAATATTCTGAACGCGATGGAAAACGTTTCACGACCAAATTCGATCGTATGAAGAAGTTATGCTGAAAACAAGATTTCCAAATTGATTTCAAATTGATTTTTAATAAAATCGATTTCAAGGCGTTTCGCGTCCGTACGATCAAACGACAAGTCCGATCGATACGAAATTTGAAATCCTATAATAATTCACCGATACGGATCCGATGAAACTGGTTTCGTCGAAATCCGAGTCAGTGCCAAAAATGGCTATTTTTAATATTTATTAAATAAATTAAAATAAATTATAAATCCAGTTTTTATGTTTCAACTTCTAATATTGGCCAAATTTTGTGACTTATATAATCCAATCAATTCCAAAAGATTTAGCAAGCTTGGATGTGAATTAAAAACTATAAGTATATCAATTTGCAGTGTTAATCTCTGCACTTCTTATTATTTGGGAATTATAAATTTTATTCTCAAAACCCAATTATTTAATCTTATACTTTTATACTCTCATCTTAAATCTAATTAAATAAATAACTTGATTTCCATTTCAACTAATTTTTAATTGCAATTAACCTTTTTACCATAAATTAAATCCCAAATTATAAATAAACTTTTATTTCCATTTCCTTTTTCTCAACTGTTTATTAATTCCCATCCAAATGAATTCAACATTATGAATTTGATAAATTTATTAGATTTACTTCCTTTCTATATTTCTAAGTTATTATTGTCAATATGAACATTAGTTTAAGGTTTCACTCAAATGTTTACCAATTCCAATCTAAACTCAATAACGTCATAATTAACGTTAGAATCCGTTTTATTATGCATAAATTCTAAATTTTACTGACCCAAATTTTCTTCTTTTCATTCCATATTAATTGTCAATCCCATAGAAAATTAACATTAGGTTCATACCTTTTTACAAATAACTCCAATTTCTTCCAAATAATAATTACATAAACTATTAAATATTAAATCCATTAAATTGCAATAAATTCAATTGATTGCAATTTATTTCCAAATAAATTTGGATTTTTATTTGGTTATACACAAAATTCCGTTATCACTTGCCTAACAAGGTTATTATCACTTAAGATCTCACTGCATCCACATTTTCACATTTCATTTCCTAGTTTCTTTACTTTATTCTACATAATTTATTACAAATGGGATTTTCTTTGGTTTAAATCTTATTTGTATTTAACATTTCTCAATCACCAATTCATTTCACTTTAACTGCGGTAAATTGGCGGATAAATTGAATTTGATTCCCAAAATCTAAATTAACAAGAAACAAGGGTAGGTAACATACAATAGTCATTACTCCAAATTCTAGTCACCTAAATAGGCTTTTATTCCTTGCAAATAAATGTTACTATTTATATTCATAGTACAATTCTCAATGATTATTCCATTTTATATTTGCTTAGGCCATTTATAGTCCACTATACATATCTACATAAATGGGTAATTTATTCAATTCATTAAGTGTCAATTCTATTAAGCCCTGTTTATATCTTATGAATTCTTCTATTACTTTACAAAAGGGAATAACTTTTAAACTCATACACTTAATAACAAAACCGTTATAAATCCAATAAACTTCCAAATCCAAGTTTGTACACATTTTACACAACTATTATGATTTCTCACAAACGTTGAATTTATTAAATGACCATTTATTATAATTTAATTCCCTTAATTGAATCAAATGCTTATTATTATATATGTTCTTTTCATTCTACCATTCCTTCCCATTTTATATTCATTAACGTATTTACACATCTCTATCTTTCAAATATAAAATAACCAAACTGATTACAAACACTGTTTCTATCAATCTTCATAAGTTTGTTCAAAACTATACTTTTGTTTACATAAAATAAATTTTATGTTTCTATTAGTTTTCTTTTCCTTTCACTACAGGCAGAAATTATTACTATCTACACTAATTACATCTTTGTATTAATGAACACCATTTAAGTTAATATTTATACTTACATTCACAAATTCAACATTTATTTGTTTCTTCAAAATTACTTTAAATCAAGTTGTGAAAATTTACATTATCCACATCTATTATCATAAAATTTTATAGTTACACTAAATTGCAACCACTATACCAAATTTCTACATTTATTCTTAACCAAATTAGAAATTATATTAATTCATTTTATTAAATATCATAAATTTAACGGGTCGTTACAATCTCCCCCACTCAAAACTTTTCGTCCCCGAACAGGAAAAAGAAGGGAGGAGGAAGATTTACAGTGCATCTTATTTCAAATATTAACTTATAAACAATATTTTACTGGATTAATTTCCTTAAATGAAATACACTTGTTTTATAATCATTATATCCTTTAATACTTGAATTATTAAAGTTGGAAAAATATTTTCACAAAATTCTAAGTCCAAAATTTCCTGAAAATTTTGGCAAAGTCTCCTTTGTACGGAGGGACTCTGGAGAAAATATAATATCCAAATATACAAATATATTACACATATTATCCAAATAAAATATCCCAACACGGGAAAATATATAAAATAGCGCTTTATACGTAATCCGGAAACGTACCTATTTGTCGGGCAATACGCTTATTATTACGGAACCAAAAGCAGTAGCAGTTGCTTCCATAACCTGTATTTTCTTATAAGCCTAAAAGGTTAAATATTTATTTTAAAATGAACTATTCTAGTGGATTCAATCATTCATATCCAATCAAATGCAACAACCATACATTTTAACAAACAGCACACACCGCAAACAAAATCATTCAATCAAACAAACAATTAGTTGTTAGGTTCAAATTCCGAAATTGTACGAAATGTAAAATAACTATCAAGTGCATCCTTTACTCAACAGTCTTAGATGGAACAAAGATAGATTATTTCTCCATCCAACAACTTCAAAATTCCTTACCCAACAACGATACATCAACCAAACAATTCAAATCAACACCAAAACAGCTTATTATACATTTATTTCATACTTCAGTGGTTTGATTTTCTTCCCTTCATTTATGAGGGATTTCTTTGTTCTTACAAGTTTTATTTTCCAATTATCATCAAATTTATTATATTTGTATTTCCTTTTTATTACTTAAGTTTATAAAATAATTCTCATTAATAACAACAAATATTTTGAATATCTTCCTTTCCTTACTCTTCACTTGTAAGATTTCCCTTAAATTCTTAATCTGCTAACATTCATTCTTATAAGTGGAAGTTTTTTTTTTATTTATCCATTAACTATGGATTACAGTCATTTAAATTCTTCCTACTTTCCATTATATTAGAATAGGGGAGATTAAAACATACTCAAGTGAATAATCATATAATAAATTCTTATTTTGAATTTCATTTTATATACTTAGGTTCATACCATCTATTAATAATAAAATTTCAATTATAACCTAAGTTTATACCATTTAAATTCTTATTTATAACAATAAATTATTGAATACTTCATTATTTCCAAAATTCTACTTGTATAATATCCTATTTAAAATTCTTATTTAACATTTCAACTTTTATATTTGGGTAAGTTATTTATGTCAAAGAAAGTGCAATTGAACTTATACAAGTTGAATCTCAATTCTCTAAATTAAATTTGATGTTTATCCATATTTCTCTTTGTCTTATATGTATGCAAATTCCTCTTTATAACTTTGCAATTATTCTCTTATTTAAATTAGAGGTTTCAATTCATTTATTACTTAACTTTTATTTCACTACAATTTAACAATTGATTAATTAATGGAGAATTTTAGAATTGGATTCCGGGTCAGATTTTAATTTATTTCAAAATAATAGATAAATAAGTTCTTACAACTCAAAATCTCTAATTATAGTTAGAACAATAAAAGAAAATTTTTTTAGAAAATTTCATAATAAATCTGTAGTAGAATTCACTACAGTATCCTTTCCCCTTCGAAACCCGAAAATGAAAGTCGATGATGTGGCCGCCATCACCGAAATTATTTTCCAGCGACAGAGAGGAAAGTTCAAAATTTATTCTCTCCAAAATCTTCTTTAAAACAATTCTTACAAATTATACTAAATATTTATATAAGAAAATACTTATAAACCAAATCATTATATTTCATAAATCCTTTGAAAGCAGATTTTCAAAATCCCGGACTTAATTTCTAAAATCTCCCATTTGATTTATTATAATTTCAACTTAGCTTCAATTTATTATAAAATATTTTTTTCCTAACACCCAATCTATAGCAACCAAATATATATATATCTTTATAAAAATTATTTTTATATGTAGAAAATATAATAGGCAAAATTCTTTCATTCACCTATATTAAAACAAATATTATGTCGGTCTGTCCTATTAAGTGTTTAGAAATCCCTATTGATGACATAGCGTCCCATGCATCAACCAGAATTTATAAATACAAAGCAGAACAGATTAACACAATATAAAAATCTTTTTATTAATACTAACAAATACGCTCTCTCATATATATACACTCAGCGACTCCCATAGGATATTACTACCCTATTAACAAAGAGTCAAACCCCACAAAGCCAAGGTTTATCGCTAAACCAAAGCTCTGATACCAACTGTAACATCCCGCCTTCTCGCACACTTTAAACCGACACACATGCCGATTCAAACCATACGGAAGGGCGGATTTGTTATGGGGTAAATAAGAAAAAAAAAACAGAGAAGAAAAAAAACAAATAGAATCTCACAGCGGAAGGATAAAATATAATAAGAAAATATACAGTTTATAAAAACTGTTTACAAACATTTATATAATACATATCAGAGTTACACATACCAATAACAATGCAGCGGAACAGTGTGAGTGTAGTGCAATACTATGAATAATAATAATACAAATTCTTCGTCTTCGTCCTCCAAAGCTAAAGTCTTCGATCCTGAAACGCTCGGACTGACCCGAGCGAATTTGAAAAGACAAAAACACTCGAGTCAGTACTAAAAGATCTTATGTGAGTTAAATTAACAGAAATAAATATGAGTGCAATAACTCAAAAGATGTTCGGGATTTACATCTCCTAAGGATCCGTTAAACTATTTACTATGTAGTATATTGCGCTATTATAATAGTGTCTATAGTAAAATAAACATACTTTTAAATAGCATTAAGGCTTTACATTTTCCACCTTAACACGTAATAGTCCCAGTAGTCCATCCAATATCATAGTCTCTCCTGATCGGGAAGCCACCAGAGGATACCACACGGGCTACGGGAGAAATCCAAACTCGTACAAGGCGCGATAGGGTAGGTGACACGGCACAACTAGGCAATGCCAGGGTAGATATACCAATTACGCTTCTGGGTCGATGGTAACGCGTAGCCGCAGCTACCGCCCACCTCGAACAAACTCCCCAAAATCAAAATAGAAGTGGCCACTAAATCAATCCAAAGTCAAAGTATAATATCGAAGAGGAGTGTCCGATCAGAGGAATGACCTCATTAACCCGTCAATCGCTCCTGTTTTAGCCACCTTATGCCAACTCACGGGAGTTGGGTCCACGTATTTACCTTACAGGAAACGTCGCCACCAACCTACTTCATTCTGGAATCTCCACCGCGTACACGGTTAGTCAAAGTGGTTTTCGGTATCGACAGAGAGTATGTCCATATCCGATCCCGGTCTCTTTGCCAACCCATCGTTATTATAACACCGCGGTCATTTAAAAGTAGTTTATACTTTAAAACCAGAATATAATCCATTTCAAAACCATAATATTACGATATCATTTCTTCTTCAAAACCCAAAACGATTCATTTTGATATTATTTTTATAAAACCCAAATCAATGATATCATTTCCCAAATATAAATCTTTTCCAAAATTATGCCACTTTTAAAATTTATAATTCCTTGTAACCAAATATTTGAATATCAACTTTCAACATAATACTTCGAAATCCATAGTTTTTAAAACCATTACTTTCAAAACTAAATGGTTTGGATATTCAACAATATATAAAATAAGTGATTTAACTTTATGGTTACTTTGTAAAGAAAATAATTTACATGGCTTTACAAATATGGTTCTTTATTAAAGTTTAAACCATAATCACTTTAAGTTCTAAAACCCCTTAAATTTCTATTTATATATATCCATTTGGATTATTAATATTTCAAAACTAAAGTTGGAATTTATTCTTTCAACAAATTAAATGTTCTATTATTTAGTTTTGAATATTTACATAAAATCTATAAATAAAACTCCAATTTCTAGAAATTAACTATTTTCTTAAATTTAAATTATACTAAAATATTCTATTTAAGTAAATCTTGGAAAATCCATTTATAAATATCATACCTTAAAATTTCCAAACTTAAACATATAAGATAAATCACCAAATTCCATTTTTCTCAAATTTTTATCATTTTATTCAACAGGTTTATACTCAGCTTAAATTTAAAATTTTAACTTCATATGTGTATATCTCGAAGAATCATATTTTATAAGATATCAAAATTAAATTTTATAAACCGTATCCCATCCAAACCATAGAAATCACCTTTAAAATAATTTATATATAGACCACGGTGCCTGTATATAATTTTCTATCATATGGTCAAGTGATACGAATATTTATCATTTCAATCCGCAATTTAAAATAAAATTTTGCGGTTGTATATCATTTCAAACCACAATCCCGAATGAAATGAAAAATGCATGATAACTTGCAATTTAATGATATCAAATAAACATCCATTCATCAACATCATCCATTATCCAAATCACAATCATCCATCAATATCAATCAATATCAAAATATATATGAGATTATATAGCAGGTAATAACTGGCAATTATATTCAAATTAAATTTAACAACTATTAATCTAACATTTTATATTCAGTAATAATTATATAACTGTTAACTAGCAGTTTATATGCGAACAAACAAATTCTAGCTGTCAAATACTACGCAATAAATAAATTAAATTGGCAGTTAAATTCAATAAATGCAATTTAACAGCTATGACGAAAGAAACATGCCAAATAGTCATAAATAAATTTCTATTCATTTCTAAGATAAATTTAACAAACATAAAAACTTTTAGAAGTTGTGAGTGGGTTAAAACACTCACCTTTTGAATTTAAATCGAATTTAAATTCGATTTAAACCCAAAAATCCGCCCGTCTCAGAATTCGTCCAAACCAGCGTCATCGAGTCCGGAATTTAAATACGATCCTAATAAAAAAAATCGCGCGTCAATCGGATATCGTATGACGAAGTTATAGCGAAAAATCGAGTTGAAAAAATCAAAATTTAAAATAAACAAAGAGAACAAAAAGAACATATTCACTACCTTATACATAAAAGCCACGTCACGCACTTCTCTCATCTTCCAGTAACGCGCACGAAGGCAACAGCCCAGGCCGAAGCCCCTAACGCACGCAGCCCTTGTTGACCGTACTTTGACCGCTGATTTGCATGCCGCCTGCTCCACTGGTGGCCTCGGCGTCGCCACCATGGCCTCCCCCTTGACCGGCCGAGCTCGCCCACGTCCACCATGGCCCATGCGGTGGTCGCCGCCGCCACTAAAGTCTTAACCCTAATCGAATTTTGACTCCAATCCGACCGTTAAATCGCCAAACAAATTACATAGATGTGCTCCCCATCGTCCATACTACAATACCCAGAAACAGAATCTCGATCCGATGAAGTTTTGTGCGACGATGATGAACGGTTTTGGGGCTGTTTGAATTTATTCTGGATGAACGACAGCTCCAATTGAAAAACGAACTACACCATGAGATTATGCGTATCGAATACTTTAACATATATTTTTTCTGGAATTTTCTGAAATTTTTGAGTTTTGACTTTTGATTTTGAACTGTGGATAGATCTGGGATTGGATCTGAGATGTATCCATTGAGGAAGAAATGAGGTTGAAGAAAATGAACGTACAGCAAATAGACAATAGGGTGAAGCTAGGGTTTATGATCGCATATATATAGACAAATAGAAGAAGGCTAGGTGGGTACGGATAACGAACGCGCTAGACGGTAGTTGGCCCAAAAAGCCCGTTCTGACCCCGGAACGAAATTTATCAAACCCATATATCCAGATAGGTATTTTAAAATGTTCTGAACGCGATGGAAAACGTTTCACGACCAAATTCGATCGTATGAAGAAGTTATGCTGAAAACAAGATTTCCAAATTGATTTCAAATTGATTTTTAATAAAATCGATTTCAAGGTGTTTCGCGTCCGTACGATCAAACGACAAGTCCGACCGATACGAAATTTGAAATCCTATAATAATTCACCGATACGGATCCGATGAAACTGGTTTCGTCGAAATCCGAGTCCGTGCCAAAAATGGCTATTTTTAATATTTATTAAATAAATTAAAATAAATTATAAATCCAGTTTTTATGTTTCAACTTCTAATATTGGCCAAATTTTGTGACTTATATAATCCAATCAATTCCAAAAGATTTAGCAAGCTTGGATGTGAATTAAAAACTATAAGTATATCAATTTGCAGTGTTAATCTCTGCACTTCTTATTATTTGGGAATTATAAATTTTATTCTCAAAACCCAATTATTTAATCTTATACTTTTATACTCTCATCTTAAATCTAATTAAATAAATAACTTGATTTCCATTTCAACTCATTTTTAATTGCAATTAACCTTTTTACCATAAATTAAATCCCAAATTATAAATAAACTTTTATTTCCATTTCCTTTTTCTCAACTGTTTATTAATTCCCATCCAAATGAATTCAACATTATGAATTTGATAAATTTATTAGATTTACTTCCTTTCTATATTTCTAAGTTATTGTTGTCAATATGAACATTAGTTTAAGATTTCACTCAAATGTTTACCAATTCCAATCTAAACTCAATAATGTCATAATTAACGTTAGAATCCGTTTTATTATGCATAAATTCTAAATTTTACTGACCCAAATTTTCTTCTTTTCATTCCATATTAATTGTCAATCCCATAGAAAATTAACATTAGGTTCATACCTTTTTACAAATAACTCCAATTTCTTCCAAATAATAATTACATAAACTATTAAATATTAAATCCATTAAATTGCAATAAATTCAATTGATTGCAATTTATTTCCAAATAAATTTGGATTTTTATTTGGTTATACACAAAATTCCGTTATCACTTGCCTAACAAGGTTATTATCACTTAAGATCTCACTGCATCCACATTTTCAAATTTCATTTCCTAGTTTCTTTACTTTATTCTACATAATTTATTACAAATGGGATTTTCTTTGGTTTACATCTTATTTGTATTTAACATTTCTCAATCACCAATTCATTTCACTTTAACTGCGGTAAATTGGCGGATAAATTGAATTTGATTCCCAAAATCTAAATTAACAAGAAACAAGGGTAGGTAACATACAATAGTCATTACTCCAAATTCTAGTCACCTAAATAGGCTTTTATTCCTTGCAAATAAATGTTACTATTTATATTCATAGTACAATTCTCAATGATTATTCCATTTTATATTTGCTTAGGCCATTTATAGTCCACTATACATATCTACATAAATGGGTAATTTATTCAATTCATTAAGTGTCAATTCTATTAAGCCCTGTTTATATCTTATGAATTCTTCTATTACTTTACAAAAGGGAATAACTTTTAAACTCATACACTTAATAACAAAACCGTTATAAATCCAATAAACTTCCAAATCCAAGTTTGTACACATTTTACACAACTATTATGATTTCTCACAAACGTTGAATTTATTAAATGACCATTTATTATAATTTAATTCCCTTAATTGAATCAAATGCTTATTATTATATATATTCTTTTCATTCTACCATTCCTTCCCATTTTATATTCATTAACGTATTTACACATCTCTATCTTTCAAATATAAAATAACCTAACTGATTACAAACACTGTTTCTATCAATTTTCATAAGTTTGTTCAAAACTATACTTTTGTTTACATAAAATAAATTTTATGTTTCTATTAGTTTTCTTTTCCTTTCACTACAGGCAGAAATTATTACTATCTACACTAATTACATCTTTGTATTAATGAACACCATTTAAGTTAATATTTATACTAACATTCACAAATTCAACATTTATTTGTTTCTTCAAAATTACTTTAAATCAAGTTGTGAAAATTTACATTATCCACATCTATTATCATAAAATTTTATAGTTACACTAAATTGCAACCACTATACCAAATTTCTACATTTATTCTTAACCAAATTAGAAATTATATTAATTCATTTTATTAAATATCATAAATTTAACGGGTCGTTACAATCTCCCCCACTCAAAACTATTCGTCCCCGAAAAGGAAAAAGAAGGGAGGAGGAAGATTTACAGTGCATCTTATTTCAAATATTAACTTATAAACAATATTTTACTGGATTAATTTCCTTAAATGAAATACACTTGTTTTATAATCATTATATCCTTTAATACTTGAATTATTAAAGTTGGAAAAATATTTTCACAAAATTCTAAGTCCAAAATTTCCTGAAAATTTTGGCAAAGTCTCCTTTGTACGGAGGGACTCTGGAGAAAATATAATATCCAAATATACAAATATATTACACATATTATCCAAATAAAATATCCCAACACGGGAAAATATATAAAATAGCGCTTTATACGTAATCCGGAAACGTACCTATTTGTCGGGCAATACGCTTATTATTACGGAACCAAAAGCAGTAGCAGTTGCTTCCATAACCTGTATTTTCTTATAAGCCTAAAAGGTTAAATATTTATTTTAAAATGAACTATTCTAGTGTATTCAATCATTCATATCCAATCAAATGCAACAACCATACATTTTAACAAACAGCACACACCACAAACAAAATCATTCAATCAAACAAACAATTAGTTGTTAGGTTCAAATTCCGAAATTGTACGAAATGTAAAATAACTATCAAGTGCATCCTTTACTCAACAGTCTTAGATGGAACAAAGATAGATTATTTCTCCATCCAACAACTTCAAAATTCCTTACCCAACAACGATACATCGACCAAACAATTCAAATCAACACCAAAACAGCTTATTATACATTTATTTCATACTTCAGTGGTTTGATTTTCTTCCCTTCATTTATGAGGGATTTCTTTGTTCTTACAAGTTTTATTTTCCAATTATCACCAAATTTATTATATTTGTATTTCCTTTTTATTACTTAAGTTTATAAAATAATTCTCATTAATAACAACAAATATTTTGAATATCTTCCTTTCCTTACTCTTCACTTGTAAGATTTCCCTTAAATTCTTAATCTGCTAACATTCATTCTTATAAGTGGAAGTTTTTTTTTTATTTATCCATTAACTATGGATTACAGTCATTTAAATTCTTCCTACTTTCCATTATATTAGAATAGGGGAGATTAAAACATACTTAAGTGAATAATCATATAATAAATTCTTATTTTGAATTTCATTTTATATACTTAGGTTCATATCATCTATTAATAATAAAATTTCAATTATAACCTAAGTTTATACCATTTAAATTCTTATATATAACAATAAATTATTGAATACTTCATTATTTCCAAATTTCTACTTGTATAATATCCTATTTAAAATTCTTATATAACATTTCAACTTTTATATTTGGGTAAGTTATTTATGTCAAAGAAAGTGCAATTGAACTTATACAAGTTGAATCTCAATTCTCTAAATTAAATTTGATGTTTATCCATATTTCTCTTTGTCTTATATGTATGCAAATTCCTCTTTATAACTTTGCAATTATTCTCTTATTTAAATTAGAGGTTTCAATTCATTTATTACTTAACTTTTATTTCACTACAATTTAACAATTAGTTAATTAATGGAGAATTTTAGAATTGGATTCCGGGTCAGATTTCAATTTATTTCAAAATAATAGATAAATAAGTTCTTACAACTCAAAATCTCTAATTATAGTTAGAACAATAAAAGAAATTTTTTTTAGAAAATTTCATAATAAATCTGTAGTAGAATTCACTACAGTAGCCTTTCCCCTTCGAAACCCGAAAATGAAAGTCGATGATGTGGCCGCCATCACCGAAATTATTTTCCAGCGACATAGAGGAAAGTACAAAATTTATTCTCTCCAAAATCTTCTTTAAAACAATTCTTACAAATTATACTAAATATTTGTATAAGAAAATACTTATAAACCAAATCATTATATTTCATAAATCCTTTGAAAGCAGATTTTCAAAATCCCGGACTTAAGTTCTAAAATCTCCCATTTGATTTATTATAATTTCAACTTAGCTTCAATTTATTATAAAATATTTTTTTTCCTAACACCCAATCTATAGCAACCAAATATATATATATATCTTTATAAAAATTATTTTTATATGTAGAAAATATAATAGGCAAAATTCTTTCATTCACCTATATTAAAACAAATATTATGTCGGTCTGTCCTATTAAGTGTTTAGAAATTCCTATTGATGACATAGCGTCCCATGCGTCAACCAGAATTTATAAATACAAAGCGGAACAGATTAACACAGTATAAAAACCTTTTTATTAATACTAACAAATACGCTCTCTCATATATATACACTCAGCGACTCCCATAGGATATTACTACCCTATTAACAAAGAGTCAAACCCCACAAAGCCAAGGTTTATCGCTAAACCAAAGCTCTGATACCAACTGTAACATCCCGCCTTCTCGCACACTTTAAACCGACACACATGCCGATTCAAACCATACCGAAGGGCGGATTTGTTATGGGGTAAATAAGAAGAAAAAAACAGAGAAGAAAAAAAAACAAATAGAATCTCACAGCGGAAGGATAAAATATAATAAGAAAATACACAGTTTATAAAAACTGTTTACAAACATTTATATAATACATATCAGAGTTACACATACCAATAACAATGCAGCGGAACAGTGTGAGTGTAGTGCAATACTATGAATAATAATAATACAAATTCTTCGTCTTCGTCCTCCAAAGCTAAAGTCTTCGATCCTGAAACGCTCGGACTGACCCGAGCGAATTTGAAAAGACAAAAACACTCGAGTCAGAACTAAAAGATCTTATGTGAGTTAAATTAACAGAAATAAATATGAGTGCAATAACTCAAAAGATGTTCGGGATTTACATCTCCTAAGGATCCGTTAAACTATTTACTATGTAGTATATTGCGCTATTATAATAGTGTCTATAGTAAAATAAACATACTTTTAAATAGCATTAAGGCTTTACATTTTCCACCTTAACACGTAATAGTCCCAGTAGTCCATCCAATATCATAGTCCCTCCTGATCGGGAAGCCACCAGAGGATACCACACGGGCTACGGGAGAAATCCAAACTCGTACAAGGCGCGATAGGGTAGGTGACACGGCACAACTAGGCAATGCCAGGGTAGATATACCAATTACGCTTCTGGGTCGATGGTAACGCGTAGCCGCAGCTACCGCCCACCTCGAACAAACTCCCCAAAATCAAAATAGAAGTGGCCACTGAATCAATCCAAAGTCAAAGTATAATATCGAAGAGGAGTGTCCGATCAGAGGAATGACCTCATTAACCCGTCAATCGCTCCTGTTTTAGCCACCTTATGCCAACTCACGGGAGTTGGGTCCACGTATTTACCTTACAGGAAACATCGCCACCAACCTACTTCATTCTGGAATCTCCACCGCGTACACGGTTAGTCAAAGTGGTTTTCGGTATCGACAGAGAGTATGTCCATATCCGATCCCGGTCTCTTTGCCAACCCATCGTTATTATAACACCGCGGTCATTTAAAAGTAGTTTATACTTTAAAACCAGAATATAATCCATTTCAAAACCATAATATTACGATATCATTTCTTCTTCAAAACCCAAAACGATTCATTTTGATATTATTTTTATAAAACACAAATCAATGATATCATTTCCCAAATATAAATCTTTTCCAAAATTATGCCACTTTTAAAATTTATAATTCCTTGTAACCAAATATTTGAATATCAACTTTCAACATAATACTTCGAAATCCATAGTTTTTAAAACCATTACTTTCAAAACTAAATGGTTTGGATATTCAACAATATATAAAATAAGTGATTTAACTTTATGGTTACTTTGTAAAGAAAATAATTTACATGGCTTTACAAATATGGTTCTTTATTAAAGTTTAAACCATAATCACTTTAAGTTCTAAAACCCCTTAAATTTCTATTTATATATATCCATTTGGATTATTAATATTTCAAAACTAAAGTTGGAATTTATTCTTTCAACAAATTAAATGTTCTATTATTTAGTTTTGAATATTTACATAAAATCTATAAATAAAACTCCAATTTCTAGAAATTAACTATTTTCTTAAATTTAAATTATACTAAAATATTCTATTTAAGTAAATCTTGGAAAATCCATTTATAAATATCATACCTTAAAATTTCCAAACTTAAACATATAAGATAAATCACCAAATTCCATTTTTCTCAAATTTTTATCATTTTATTCAACAGGTTTATACTCAGCTTAAATTTAAAATTTTAACTTCATATGTGTATATCTCGAAGAATCATATTTTATAAGATATCAAAATTAAATTTTATAAACCGTATCCCATCCAAACCATAGAAATCACCTTTAAAATAATTTATATATAGACCACGGTGCCTGTATATAATTTTCTATCCTATGGTCAAGTGATACGAATATTTATCATTTCAATCCGCAATTTAAAATAAAATTTTGCGGTTGTATATCATTTCAAACCACAATCCCGAATGAAATGAAAAATGCATGATAACTTGCAATTTAATGATATCAAATAAACATCCATTCATCAACATCATCCATTATCCAAATCACAATCATCCATCAATATCAATCAATATCAAAATATATATGAGATTATATAGCAGGTAATAACTGGCAATTATATTCAAATTAAATTTAACAACTATTAATCTAACATTTTATATTCAGTAATAATTATATAACTGTTAACTAGCAGTTTATATGCGAACAAACAAATTCTAGCTGTCAAATACTACGCAATAAATAAATTAAATTGGCAGTTAAATTCAATAAATGCAATTTAACAGCTATGACGAAAGAAACATGCCAAATAGTCATAAATAAATTTCTATTCATTTCTAAGATAAATTTAACAAACATAAAAACTTTTAGAAGTTGTGAGTGGGTTAAAACACTCACCTTTTGAATTTAAATCGAATTTAAATTCGATTTAAACCCAAAAATCCGCCCGTCTCAGAATTCGTCCAAACCAGCGTCATCGAGTCCGGAATTTAAATACGATCCTAATAAAAAAAATCTCGCGTCAATCGGATATCGTATGACGAAGTTATAGCGAAAAATCGAGTTGAAAAAATCAAAATTTAAAACAAACAAAGAGAACATAAAGAACATATTCACTACCTTATACATAAAAGCCACGTCACGCACTTCTCTCATCTTCCAGTAACGCGCACGAAGGCAACAGCCCAGGCCGAAGCCCCTAACGCACGCAGGCCTTGTTGACCGTTCTTTGACCGCTGATTTGCATGCTGCCTGCTCCACTGGTGGCCTCGGCGTCGCCACCATGGCCTCCCCCTTGACCGGCCGAGCTCGCCCACGTCCACCATGGCCCATGCGGTGGTCGCCGCCGCCACTAAAGTCTTAACCCTAATCGAATTTTGACTCCAATCCGACCGTTAAATCGCCAAACAAATTACATAGATGTGCTCCCCATCGTCCATACTACAATACCCAGAAACAGAATCTCGATCCGATGAAGTTTTGTGCGACGATGATGAACGGTTTTGGGGCTGTTTGAATTTATTCTGGATGAACGACAGCTCCAATTGAAAAACGAACTACACCATGAGATTACGCGTATCGAATACTTTAACATATATTTTTTCTGGAATTTTCTGAAATTTTTGAGTTTTGACTTTTGATTTTGAACTGTGGATAGATCTGGGATTGGATCTGAGATGTATCCATTGAGGAAGAAATGAGGTTGAAGAAAATGAACGTACAACAAATAGACAATAGGGTGAAGCTAGGGTTTATGATCGCATATATATAGACAAATAGAAGAAGGCTAGGTGGGTACGGATAACGAACGCGCTAGACGGTAGTTGGCCCAAAAAGCCCGTTCTGACCCCGGAACGAAATTTATCAAACCCATATATCCAGATAGGTATTTTAAAATATTCTGAACGCGATGGAAAACGTTTCACGACCAAATTCGATCGTATGAAGAAGTTATGCTGAAAACAAGATTTCCAAATTGATTTCAAATTGATTTTTAATAAAATCGATTTCAAGGCGTTTCGCGTCCGTACGATCAAACGACAAGTCCGATCGATACGAAATTTGAAATCCTATAATAATTCACCGATACGGATCCGATGAAACTGGTTTCGTCGAAATCCGAGTCCGTGCCAAAAATGGCTATTTTTAATATTTATTAAATAAATTAAAATAAATTATAAATCCAGTTTTTATGTTTCAACTTCTAATATTGGCCAAATTTTATGACTTATATAATCCAATCAATTCCAAAAGATTTAGCAAGCTTGGATGTGAATTAAAAACTATAAGTATATCAATTTGCAGTGTTAATCTCTGCACTTCTTATTATTTGGGAATTATAAATTTTATTCTCAAAACCCAATTATTTAATCTTATACTTTTATACTCTCATCTTAAATCTAATTAAATAAATAACTTGATTTCCATTTCAACTCATTTTTAATTGCAATTAACCTTTTTACCATAAATTAAATCCCAAATTATAAATAAACTTTTATTTCCATTTCCTTTTTCTCAACTGTTTATTAATTCCCATCCAAATGAATTCAACATTATGAATTTGATAAATTTATTAGATTTACTTCCTTTCTATATTTCTAAGTTATTGTTGTCAATATGAACATTAGTTTAAGATTTCACTCAAATGTTTACCAATTCCAATCTAAACTCAATAACGTCATAATTAACGTTAGAATCCGTTTTATTATGCATAAATTCTAAATTTTACTGACCCAAATTTTCTTCTTTTCATTCCATATTAATTGTCAATCCCATAGAAAATTAACATTAGGTTCATACCTTTTTACAAATAACTCCAATTTCTTCCAAATAATAATTACATAAACTATTAAATATTAAATCCATTAAATTGCAATAAATTCAATTGATTGCAATTTATTTCCAAATAAATTTGGATTTTTATTTGGTTATACACAAAATTCCGTTATCACTTGCCTAACAAGGTTATTATCACTTAAGATCTCACTGCATCCACATTTTCACATTTCATTTCCTAGTTTCTTTACTTTATTCTACATAATTTATTACAAATGGGATTTTCTTTGGTTTACATCTTATTTGTATTTAACATTTCTCAATCACCAATTCATTTCACTTTAACTGCGGTAAATTGGCGGATAAATTGAATTTGATTCCCAAAATCTAAATTAACAAGAAACAAGGGTAGGTAACATACAATAGTCATTACTCCAAATTCTAGTCACCTAAATAGGCTTTTATTCCTTGCAAATAAATGTTACTATTTATATTCATAGTACAATTCTCAATGATTATTCCATTTTATATTTGCTTAGGCCATTTATAGTCCACTATACATATCTACATAAATGGGTAATTTATTCAGTTCATTAAGTGTCAATTCTATTAAGCCCTGTTTATATCTTATGCATTCTTCTATTACTTTACAAAAGGGAATAACTTTTAAACTCATACACTTAATAACAAAACCGTTATAAATCCAATAAACTTCCAAATCCAAGTTTGTACACATTTTACACAACTATTATGATTTCTCACAAACGTTGAATTTATTAAATGACCATTTATTATAATTTAATTCCCTTAATTGAATCAAATGCTTATTATTATATATATTCTTTTCATTCTACCATTCCTTCCCATTTTATATTCATTAACGTATTTACACATCTCTATCTTTCAAATATAAAATAACCAAACTGATTACAAACACTGTTTCTATCAATCTTCATAAGTTTGTTCAAAACTATACTTTTGTTTACATAAAATAAATTTTATGTTTCTATTAGTTTTCTTTTCCTTTCACTACAGGCAGAAATTATTACTATCTACACTAATTACATCTTTGTATTAATGAACACCATTTAAGTTAATATTTATACTAACATTCACAAATTCAACATTTATTTGTTTCTTCAAAATTACTTTAAATCAAGTTGTGAAAATTTACATTATCCACATCTATTATCATAAAATTTTATAGTTACACTAAATTGCAACCACTATACCAAATTTCTACATTTATTCTTAACCAAATTAGAAATTATATTAATTCATTTTATTAAATATCATAAATTTAACGGGTCGTTACATATCACATGACGGTCCGAAGACCAAGGGGAGCTACCCCACATGTGTGAATGGAATCACACAGATTAAGGTCCAGACTAACCAAAAAGCAAAAAGGTAAGTGTGAGTGGAATCACACAAGTGGTGTCTAGTCTAACCTCGTAACAAGAGACATCGCACAGTTGCTAGTCTAAATCATCAGAATGATCATCATGATCAACGAGAAGTGTCAATTACACTAAGCTAGTAAATATAGAAGTTTAGCTTCATGTCCCATAACCACTTGCTTAACTTAAATATTTACGAACAAACTGTAAATCTTCACTAATAAAATTGTCACAAGAGGTTCAATCGAACAAGTCCAAGAATTAACCGACGAAGTGAACGCAAGCGTTTCATACCACTTGTTTTACTAAGTCGTTTAATTAGATTTCTCATCCGAGTGAGGTAAAGGTTTGTATATACTAATAGATTGGAAAACGGTTTAAGAAAAGAGCTTTGTTATTAAAAATAGAGTTGAAATTGTTTGTTAAAAGAGTTTTGATATTTACTACTAGTATTGAAACCTTTATATTATAAAGTGACAAAACACAGGAGCAATTGTGGAAACAATCAGTCACAAAAATCGCATACGGAGATGTGAATAAAATCCAAGGAAATCAGCTCAATGTTTTTCAGATAAGATCCCCTACGGAGGGGGGGTGGCAACCCCCCAAGGTGGGGGTGCGGGGGCAACGCCACCCCTTACGGGGTTCGACCTGCCCGGTCAGGTCGCGGGGGTCCAGGGGGCAGCGCCCCGACCAAAATGGTACGACCTAGTGAAGACAAAATGAGGTCTAACGACCTAACGACTCAAGGGTCATACGACCTAACGACTCAAGGGTCATACGACCTAACGACTCAAGGGTCATACGACCTAACGACTCAAGGGTCTACGACCTAACGACTCAAGGGTCATACGACCTAACGACTCCAGGGTCATACGACCTAAGGTTAACTCGTGAACGACTCACGACTTATGGACGAACGACTTAACTCCGAACGACCTAAAAACGGCCAGAACGACCTAAGTGTAGAAAATTCGCCAAAACGCTAAAAATTGAAGTTTTTCGCCAATCCAATCCAAACCAAATGCTAACATGCATGCAAAAATGATAGGGAATCATTCCCAACAGTCCAATATAGTTATAGGCTAGAATTGTGAGGTAAAAATCTCACCTTTGCACCAAATATCAATGAAAATGAAGTTTTAAGCAAGCAAGGATCAATCCTTCTTCTATCTAAGCACAAGAAGCTTGAATCCAATGTCTTCTTCTTGAATTTGGAGTAGAAAGATGGATTGCAATTGAATTTGAGTTTTGGAATTTTAATTTCCCATTCCCTCCACCATTAATGGCAAAGCTTGATTAGTTAGAAAATTTATGAAGAGTGAGGAGAAGAGGGTTGGAACTTGGGCTTAATAGGCTAAACTAACCCAAAGTCCAAAGCGGGAAAAGTTAGTGAAATTTCACTAACTCCAAACCTATCGATGTTTATACTCAAAAAAATTGTAAACGACATTTCGAACTCAATGGAAGTGGTCTCGAGTCCTAATTTGACCGTTTGCAAAAAGTAGCTTTTCGGACCAAAATCCGATTAACGAGTTAATATTTAAATAAAATATTTAAATACAAACTCGACAAATATGCGGGTTGTTACAATCCTTGTCTCCTTTTGTAGTTTGAACAGCATAATTCCTTTTCTTTTTGTCACTTATCCATATAGTATAATTCATTGCTTTGTCACGAATCAAAAATATGTAATTCAACATATGCAACCTTTCTTTTTAAACCCAAACTATTTATACTTATTTTTCAACTATTTTCAAAACTGATTTCCATTTTACAACAATTTTTCATCTGTTCTACAAACTAATTACTATTTTATAACTATTTTGAAACTATTTAACTATTTTTTAACTATTTTATAATTACTTAAATATTCTTCAACTATTTTACAACTAATAACTATTTTACTACTACTTATCTATTTTATACTTTTCAAGCTATTTTCTAAATCATGTTGGTTAGAGTGCAAACTGTTTATAATTAAAGTGATAACCCAAATGGAAATTGAAGCAATTGTGAATAGGTGAATAGAATCAAAATGAAGATAAATGCGTAGGATGTACATATATTATTCTGCTCGCATAACAATTTGATCCAGATTCAAGCATAGAATTTCGAGATAGTATATCGATCCTAGTTGGGATTTTTCACTCGATATTCGACGACGAACCCTGGATATGGATTTTCGATGGTTTTCGAAATTCTCTATCATAGTTATGGCTATGCAAGGAGAATGAAGGTTTCTGATCAAGGAAATCAGATCTGAGTACGCACTAGGAAGTCGGATGGACAATACTAGCTCGGAAGTGAAATTGTGTGATCGAGTGAGCGATCAGATTTGACGTTGCGTACGGATGATATATGTATATCGTACATGCTAGAATGAAATTGATATTGGAAATTTTGAAAGGAAAAGCAGAAATGATTTTGAAATGGAAAGTATATTTTGGAAAATATATTATGAATAAAAGTGGAAGTTTGGATATCACTATAATTAAAATTCATTTTATAAGAAGGTAGGAATGTGGCAAGTAAATTTATAAAAGAAATCAAACTTGAATATTTTATTTGGCATAATAAAGTTATATATATATATATATATATGGTAACTACCCTTATGAATTTTTAACTAGAAGATGTGGTCTTTGAAATTATTTGAAGTATAAAAGGAATTTATATAAGTATGAAGTGACCCAAATATTTTTCAATATTTTATACATCAATTTATACAAATGAATTTATGAGAATGATTTTGGGAAAAGGGCTTTGGAACCTATGGATTTTGGAAGGCTTTTGATTTTTGGAAAAAAAAATCAATTTTGGGAATTTGGAAAGCCAAGTTTGGAACTATCGATTTGAGATATTGATTTTGTGTAAAGGACATTTTTATGTGAATCATAAAGAGTATGATTTGAAAGATACTATATGTGTATAACATAAAATGTATTGAGATTGGCTTGGGGAAAAAAAGTGCTCCCATGAAATGAACTTCTTAGGAGATCCATGGGGTGGGTCTGCCTTGATCCCTAAGGGGAGTTCTAAATTGGATCTTGGGAGGAAGTTCGGACAAAATGAAGTTCCTGAGGATTTTGTGCGGGTAGCAAAAGTCGAGGGCGCTGATGCCTACAGAGATATTTGAGTTATGCTGTGACGACAGTGAAGCTTGATGTCACTACAATCTACTACGGACCATAGCGCTAGTCGTGTGGCAGTGAGTGCCAACGGTCTATGTTTGATTTCAATGGGAGGACGACGTAACATCGGTAGACTATGATCTATGAAGACATAGCGAAAGTTGTGTGGCAGTGAGTGCCTACGGGCAACAGCGGGAATCGACTAATGTAGTCTGCCATCTGTGTGGGGAAGTTTTATTTGGCAGCGTAATTCGAGGCACCGAAGTCGTTCGATGCGGGAGGAAACAAAACGTAGGTTGTAGACGAAGCTCTGGATGCGATTGCATGATTTCTGATGGCCGAAGATGGCAGTTCCAGGCGATCTTGGGGGATCCAGTTTTGTTTCAGTGGTACCATGGCTGCTTAATTTTTATTTCCAGTTAGTTTAGAAGTTCTGGGTGGTCATGATGCTCGAGCAGGTCAACGATGATCTATGGGTGGCAGAGGTGATGGTCGGAGATGCTTCGACCATGTGTGCACGTGCACAAAGTATCAAGTCTGGGCTTTGTTTGCTGATGGATTTGAAGATTGTGGTCTCGGGGAAAAGCTTGGGAAAAAGATACGTTGGCTTGGGTTTTTGATTGTGTCATTTGCGAGTGTTTTCTGGGAACAGGTTTTAAGTTTTAAAGTAAAACAAAAGGAAAAAAAGGAAGAGGAATTTTTTCTCGGGAATGGTCTCGGGGGAAAGACGAGATGACTCGGGTTTTGTCTTGAGTACGTGATGTTGCAGTTTTCAAACATTAAAACAAAAATCAACTTTAAAACATTTCTTAATCAATTCTTTTAAATAATTGTTTTATTTAAGTATGGATTAGTTGAAGGTTTCAAAGTAGATTGTTTTAAAATTTATTAAATTATTTATTTATGTGACCGTTATTATAATTACTTCTTTAAGTTATTTAAACAAATATAAAAATGTAATTAGGAAGATTAATTACAAAAGGTAAAATGTTTTTAATTAACTCAAAGGTCTTAAGCTAATTCATGTGTTAATGATAATTATTTTCAAAGGTTTAAATGTAAAAGTAATTAATTTGCGTAATGAAAAGTTTTCAAAGTAAATGTTAAAAAAAAGTAAATTGCTAACAAGTTTTTTAAAAACAAAGAAAAAAATTGGAAGCAAAATTTGGTTAACAAAGTTATTAAGCAAGCTGTTCAACAAAGTTTTCAAGAAAGTTCAAAGATTAAAATTCTTATATATAAAAGTTTTTTTAAAATTTTTTGGTATTGAATAATTAAATATTAAGTTAATTATTTAATTAAATCTCTAAGTATTTTTCAAAATTAAAGGATGTTATTAAGTAATTAATTAAGATACATGAATTATCTTAAAATTTATTAAGGTTATAAGTAATTGAAGGATAATTACATAACGTAATATTAAAGGATAATTAATTAATGTAAGTAATTAAAGGATCATTAATTAATATAAGTAACTAAAGGTTAATCATTTATGTGAATGATTAAATGATTAAAGAATAATTAATTAATTTAAATAATTAATTAAATGGTTTAATTGGTGTTATTTAAGCAAGATTTAAAGGTAATTAATTTATCTTGTAATTTGGATGATAAATAAATCTTGCTTATGGATGATTAAATTGTATTGAATTTTTGGATTAATGTTCCCAGTCTGATAATTTGTGATGTTCTGTGATATGATGTTTGGTTGAACTGGATTAATGCGGATTATTTATTGGTGATGTATTGTTGTGTAAATGTGACATCATGTATTTAAATTTAAATTGTCTTCACTTAAACAACTTGGGTTAAGATGACATTGGATTCGAAGAGACCGGGGTCCGGTATCAGCAAATACCCGAATCCACTTCGATTAGCAAATCTACAATAATTCTTTATAGATATGTTTTTAAAATCTAATAGGTTGGAATGGAATAATTTAAGTAACATTACCATTTAAACTAATTAACACTTTTAAATATTGTTTGACAATAAGTGATTGACTATAACCAGTTAAGAACTCGTAGTTAGGTACGAGTTACCCTGGCATTCAAATAAGTTATATAACTTAGAATTTCAGATTATATGGGTTTATTCACGCAGGTTTCCAGCTTGACCCGGGTGTTACTTTATTGTAATACTTGGGTCAGACCGAGTATTACAGATTTTCAGGTTAGGACGTTGTGGAGCTTAGGAGGCAAGCTGGATGGCAGGAATGTATGGAGTATATTCCGCCTTGTATTGGAGTTGTATTATTTGTTTTCTGAAACAAGTTGTTACAACTGTCCAGTTTATGTATGAATGGTTGTATTATGACGTATTGTATGTAATTTGACGTATACAGCTTTTCTTTGTATAAATGCTATTATTTGATATTATATTTTGATCCACTGCGAATGTGAGATTTTGTGTTTTGTTTTCTGTTCTTCTACGTCTTTTCTTCTTTCCCCTAACAAATCTGAGATTTCCATGTAACATCCCGGAATTTCGGGCATTGAATTTTGAACATTTAATTCATTTTAAATGTTTAATGTAGGTTTTGAATTGGTTTTAAAATAAAAAGAATTGGGTGGAATTAATAATACGTATAATTCCAATTATGGTAATCCAATTGGAATTTAAATAATAATAATTAACTATTGAGTCGAGATAAATTGTGGATATGGAGGTAAACAGATATGGAAATGAGCTCTAGAATTTATTTTCAGCTTATTTGGTCATTAAAAGTGTTATTGGATTTTTAGATGAATTTAAAAGTTAATAAGTTATTATTTGGGATTTTATATTAATTTAAAAATGAATTTAATATTATTAAAATGCAATTAATCATATTTTGGGTCGGAATGAGCCAGAATGATTTGTAATGTAATCATATATTTTATATGATTTATTATTAAGGTACTCAAATTTTAAAAGGGAAATTTTAAGCGTTTTTGACAATTTTGAAAATTGCTCGATTAAATAGACGAGTTAAAATAGCCTTCCGGGGCACGGTCTCGGAATTCGACGAAACTAATTCCATTGGATCCGTAATAGTTAGTTATTATCGGATTTCAATTTTTGTAGCAATCAGAGTTGTCGTTTGACCGTGGCAGCTCGAAACGCTTAGAAATCGATTTAATCGATTTAATTTTAAATTGATCGTTTAATTCCGTAACTCACACATACGACCGATTAGCTTACGAAACCTATTCCATTGTGTCCGGAATGTGGAAAAACCCTAGAAACGCCTGTCCTAACGTGTAGTTTGGAGTTCGTTTGCATAGGATATTAAATTGAGAATTATATGAATTAAATACTATTAGTTTTATTTTATATATATTTATATTTGCAAACCCTAATCCATTCTAAGCAGCCGCCGCCTCTATTACCTTTCATGGCCAAAAATGTCCCTCATCCCTCCTCAATTTTCTCTTGATCCTTGCATCAATTCACGAAATTTTCTACTGGAAGATCGAAGGGGATGACGAGCTTAACACATCCGTACGGTGGAGTGGTTCACGATGCGACGTGTGGGCCAGAATTTGGGCCGATGCCGGGTCGGTTCGTGCTCGATTTTCGAGGCCTGGAGGAGGCCGAGCTCGTGTGCGCCTGGGGAAGGTGGAGTTGGCATTGGGATTCGAGGTGGAGATCTCTGATCGAGGTAAAAGGGTTCAGGTTGGTCGCGGTCGTCAACCCTAATTCGGTGTTATGGGTTCAATCTTACTGGGGGCGTACGAGAGAAGGAAGTAGAAGATCGAGGCCGCGATTTTGGGGTGGTAATCGTGCGGCTATGGTTTGTTAAGGTCTAAAATAATAAAATTAAATTAAAGAAATTAGTTTAAATTCAAATTCAAATCTTTAATTTGAATAACTAGTTCATATGTAATCGGATTTCAACGAAATTTACGGCGCCGGAATCGCAGAGACGCGTACTACGCAGTAGTGTAGTTCGGGAATCATTCCGGGCAAGTAGAAATTTGAGCTAAATTGAACGTCTTTCGGTTTAATTTAAATTTCGAACGCTCGCCGAAAACTCAAGGTGAGTTATTCTCACTCACATCTGGATGCTAGTTCATTTAAATAGTTAATATTTAAATATCTGTGTAATTGGTTGAATATAATTGTTGATACCAGTTTGGATTGATATTTTTATATGTGATGTGCTAATATTTGTGATGCAGGAAAACAGGTTGGAGGGATCCAACTGGATTCCTCGCAATGTAGTAATTATTTTTGTAATTGGTAATGATGCTCGTTTATATATTGTAATTGATAAATTTGGAATTAAATTGTATTGTGATGTTGTTGGATGAACTATGAACTCAGAATGTTAATTATAAAGAAAATAAATTGGGATTTAAAAAGGAATCAAGAAATTGATAAATAAAGAATTTAAAGGAATATAAAAATTGGAATCTGCTTTGGATAAAGAAAAATGTAAATTGGTAAATTTGGAATTTAAAATACAGTGAAAAATTTATCAATCGACAAATGTGAAGTATAGATTTCTGAAAAATGAATCTATGGAAATTATAAATTTGTTTTGAAATAACGATTTGGTTATTGATGATGTTCCGGGAAATTAAAATATGTTGCAACGAAGCTTCCAAATATAAAATTTACAGTTTTAAATGTAAATAGAATATTTTGAAATGTCGTTTTCTTTATTGGGATTTTATTTAAGTAAAATTTAAATATGGTTTTGCATTGAAAAATTCTTCAAATTTATTTTATTTAAAAATAATAATAATAATTTAACATCGATATTTCAAAATGAATTTCCGGATATGGGAAATTGAGATTTAACTTCAGATGAAGATATAGATTAGTATGGAATTGGGAATTTATGTTGTAAACATAAACTGAATTGAAATAAATCGGTTGGATTTATATGAAGGATACTTTGGGATGTTTGAACGGGAAAGTGTTTTCCCAGGGAAAACCAAGTTAGTGTTTTAAAAGATTTATTCAATTAAAAGTTAAAGTTTAAATTGTTTAAAGAGTATTTTTTTTAGAAATGGTTATTTTAAAGAAGAAATTAATAAACTATGTTTTATAATCATTTGTTTAATTTATTGGTAAAGGCTAGTATTATTCTTTTAAACTCCATTTTTAAATTTAGTAAACCAAACCCTTATTTAAATCCAGTTTATATCTTATTAAATAATGCTATTTAAAAAAAAATTTGAAATTAATTTTTTTGTAAATTAATGGAAGAAATTTTCATATTTTAAGGTATATTTCAGTACAAAGTATTTTAACTGTTTTTAAAGCAAAATGTTTAAGCTTGGTCTTTCAAATGGGAATAAATGATAATGGGATTTACCGTGAAAAGGAAGAATTTTGGGAAATTATTTTCGAATGAGCTTTGAAAATTTGAAAATATATCTTGTAAGAGATATTTGAGTCAAATAGATAATGCGGGAATTATTTATTGTGTGATGGATGTTTGTGAATATTAATTGATAGTTAAATCACCGACTATCAATATTGGACAAATGCGTTGATGGTTTCCAAGGGACCGGGATCGAGATTTATTTTTCGAAAACCACTTCGATCCGGTTTGTAGGTTTCCATGCGAAAAACGTGTTCGGAGTCAAAGATGGAGCAGTAAAGTGCAAGGGCTAGTCGCTACGAATCCTGAGGATATTTCCAAAATGGATGTAGTAGGAATAGTGCCTTCGGTTCCGTTCGAACCCGAGACGGACTTGTATGGACGAATGCTTTCGGAACATCGTCAGGTGGGCGATGTGCATTCTAAGTGAAACGTTCTAAAGGTAACGCTAAGCCTCAAGCCTCATCAAATGGGAATGACTGAAAATCATGGGATATGCAGCAAGGCTGCATGGGTAGCACCCACTGGAGAGTAAGGTCATCCCTGTCTAGATGTCCCTTTTTATTTCGGCTTAGTGGTGCGGTTGCTGATCCCAACCGTGGGGTGATTTTATTCGGAACTGTCCAGTAAGGGATGGGTCCGGCCTTGTGTTGCAAGGTATCGGGAGTGGTCCTCGGTATGGTGATCTAGGCCCCGTACTGTGATAGGTGGTACCCCAGTGCCTAGTCATTGTTGGAAATCCATTCTCTCTACGAGCCTTGTACGAGTTTTGTTTGTATTACCCATTTTTGTTGCTAGTAGCTGGAATTTAATAGATGTAACAATTTCGGCTATTTTATAAGTATTTGTAAATAGACCTTATTGTAATATCAGAGGATTTCTATAAAAAGCGTTTTAGCTATCGTAAGTTAAAAACCCGACATGTTTATTTGTGGCATGGTCTTACAAGATGCTTTTGTTTTCAAAAGGATTTTAAAACTTTAATAATCAATTTGGATGCATTATTATCAGCTGGTATTCCAGACTGACTTGGGTGTTATTTCATCATAATGTTCGGGTCAGACCGAGTATTATATGTTCAGGACAGGATGCTTTGGAGCAGCAGAGGAGCTGGAGTCTGAGACGTATTATCTATATACATACATATATTCCACTGCTATGATTGTATGATTTGTCTGATTGGAAAGTTGATGTATGAGATACTCTGATGATGTGATGTATAAAACTGGTATAGATTTCATTTTGTGTAAAGATCTATATTTACTATTATATTTTATTCCGCTGCGACTTTGAGATTCTGACATTGTTTAGCTTCTTCTTCTTCTATCTCTTCTTCTTAAACCCCAAATGGTTCGTATTTCTATGCCACTTGAATTAACAGAGGCAGAATAGTGTTGGTTCAAGGGGTACGGATTTGCGGGCTGTCACACTTGGTATTAGAGCTTAGGTTGGCGACAACCTAGGCTTTGGTGGGGGAAATTACTCATTGGATATAGAGTCAATAGTACTCTATAATGAGTTGAGTGTAATACTAAATATGAGAGCGTACTTGTTAATGGATATAAAGTTTGTTTTTATACTGTGTTGACTTATCGGTTGAGTGTCTATGAATTCTGGTCGGTGCAGGAAGTACAACCGTATCGATAGGGGTTTCTAAACTCTTAAACAAGATAAACCCACATAGTATTGTTTTTAAAGGGGTAAATGAAATAATTTTACCCAAAATTATATTTTGATATAAAAGAAAATAATTTTCTGAAATTATTATATATGTATATTTGGTTGATTGGTCGTTAATACTGTAATTAAATAAGAATCTAAAATGTAATTTAAAATTCAAAATGGTTATTGCCAAACAAATTCTATGAGTATAAATTATATAAAGGAAGAATAACTAAATTTGAATTAAACCAGAATTTAAATCCCGGAAATTTTGTAACAAATGTTTTAAATGGGGTGAAACCTAAAGTTTGGGAAATTTAAAATCTTGGGAATATTAGGGAATGTTTTCCAAGGTGTTTGAAGGAAATGATGAAATATTGTTTTGGGTAATATTTTTGAATGGGAAACTGTTTTGAAATGAATGTGGGAAGGTAAGAAGCTCTAAACTCACTTCAGTCGCTGGAAAATAATCCTGATGATGCTGGCCACATCATTAGAATTCATTTTTGAGTCTCTAAAGTGATGGATTGCTACCAAAGTGGTAGGTTATGATATTTGTTGGACTTGTTTGTGATACAAGTAATTTTAGAAGTTTCAAAAGGGAAATTGTTTTGGTGAAAAAAAACAGATTGTTTTGGAAATCTGGAGATTTGATTTGATATACCTGGAGAGTATGATTTATTTACTATTTCAAAATGGTTTTGAAATAAAACCGGGTAATTGAATTCTGGAACATTCTATTTAAATGGTATGTAAAGGTAAAATGCATCAACTAATGAACTTATTTTGGTAAAGTTGATGCTAATAAGAAGGAAATGAAAATCTTAATCTTGGAATTAAAATTTTAACCTAAGTAAATTGGAGTGAATTTAATATATCGAAGTGAATAGAAAATTGGAATTTAACTTGGATAAGTTAAATAAATTGGGCTTAGAATTAAATTGATTTGGGTTAGATTAAAATGTAAGTCAACTTTGAAATTGTGGGTCATTGAGAAATAAATTGTACCCATGAGCTATTAAGTGTTATGTTTATAATTTGAAATTGTGGATTTAAAGTTGTGCAAAGGATTAAATTGATGTATCCTTAAAAATTCAGTGATACACATATATATAATTTGAAATTGTGATTATAAGATGTAGATGGATTAAAATGAGCAATATAATCTTTTAAGTAAATTTGTTGGTGAACTTATAAATAGAGAAATGGAGTTATAATCACAAATGGAAAATAGTGAAATGGTATGGTGGATTCAAACTTAATCTCAAATGAAATGTGGATTGAGATAAGGTAGAGTGAGATATAAAAGAAGTGAAAGAACTTAAGATAGAAAATAAGTTTTGAACTTATTTAGGAGGAATAAATTGGATTTAAAGGTGAAATGTAAATTGCTTATAATTGCATAAAGAAATTCATATTCTTAAGTTATTAGGTGTTATAATTTGAACTGGTGATTATAAAATAGAAATGGACTTAAATAAGCAATCTAAACTCTTGGATAGAAGTGAAATTGTAATTCATTAATGGAAAGAGTTGAATGGTGTGACAAATTCAAAACTTGACCATAAATGAAATGTAATGTGTAGTGGAATAAAGTGAGAATATAAGGTAGGTGTTTTTAAGTTAGCAAATAAGTCTTGGACTTGTGTATGGGGAAAATGAAATTTGTTTTGATAATGACATTGAAATTAAATTTCAGTTGTGCAATAAATAATATTGGAAGAAATTTAGATTCTATTTAAAGGAGTGAAAAGGAGAGGTAGAAAATTTAAATTTACTAATTGACATAATTGGGAAATTGTCATATTATAAATGAATTCAGAGTGAATTGAGGAAGTGAATTAAAACCTAATATGGATTAGGTATTTGACTAAATTGAATTACAATTTAATGGAATTTGTAATGAGACGAATAAAATTTTGATAGTTTGGTCAAAATTTGGAAAGTAAATAAAATCCAGTTGGGGCATGGGACTTAAATTTGTGGTAATAAATATTAGAAGCTTGAATGAATAATGGAATTAGATTATGATGGTGATAGTTTGAATTGTGAATAATTTCAAAGGAATGAAATAATTTAAAGTGGTTTCTTTGCTAATAAAATAAATCTGAAATGGACTAAATGTTAAGCAAAGTGCATTAAAGTTTGTAAAATGGATTGGAATTGATTTGGACGAGAATCAAATGAAAATAAAATAAAATTGGTATAAGAAGATAATGAAAATATTGTGAAAATTGAAAGAACTTGAGCAACTTGAAAGAGAAAACAAAATGATTGTGAATAAGCTTTATTAAGTACTCTTGAATGAAATTTGTTAGATAATGAAATTGAAATGCAAGTGAATGAATTTTAATTGATTATTGTGATGTGATATGAATATAAGAGTTGTAAATAACTCAGAATGGGATAATATTAATATAAACTTAAGCTAAATAATAAATTTGCAGTGAGAATAAGAAATTAAGTTAAAAATTGCAGTAGGATAAGAATGCTTGGGTTGTGAACCATGCAGAATTGAATAAAATTAGTATGAATCTAAATTGGAATTAACGTTAATGGTTATAAGCTTAAGGATTGGTTATTTGTTTGAATAACCACAACCTGCATAAAAATTAGTCGTTGAGCTTAAGTGAAAGAATTAAAAGAAGTAAATGAAATTGATATTTGAATAATGGGAAATGAATTGGAACCTATTTAGTGGATTTGTTTGTAAATGCAGGTTAATTAAAAAGAAAGGTAAATGGGTTAAACGAATAGATTCATAATATTGAAGTGAAAATGGATTGATGATAGTAGTTGTAAATTGAGAATGGTAAACTTGTATGTAACTCATTTGTGTGAAATAAAAATGAATTTTGGACTTGGATAAGAAATTTAAAAGGGTGATTGAAATCATTAAATTATTGATAAAATATGGTTAACATTGTTAAATAATGAATTTTCTTGGTTAGGTCATGAAATGGATATGTTTGGCTTACATTTATATTGGAAATGTTGTTAAAATGTTCATATCTTTGAAAACTGATGAGTTTGTTGTGTAAGTACAGGTACGGAAGGCGATCGATGGAGTTGGAGCGCGTATATGCGTTATATTAGCCGCTTGCTACTAAAATTTGCTAAAAAGGTACGCCTACGCAAATATATTTGGGAAATGATATATATTTTGTGATATATTTTGGTTTCCGATCGTGTGGGTCGATGTATATATATTTGTTTGTATCGCGATATCGCGAAAGCTCCTCCGTGCAGGGGAGACTCTGCCAAAATTTTTTGAAAATTTTGGGCGTTAGAAAATTTTTGGGAATTTTGAAAAATTTATTAACTAGTAAAGTTGTTTTGAAATAATGTTGCCACAAAAGCTTTTGAGTAAAAATAAAGCAAATGAATGTGGGATTGGGCTAAAGGATTTTGGAAAGTGAATATAAGTTTTTAACTAAGCAAACTGGATGAGTAAGTGAGTTTGAGCATAGTTTCTACCTTGGCATAAGTTTTTAACTAAGCAAACTGGATGAGTAAGTGAGTTTAAGCATGGTTTCTACCTTGGCAAAACTAAGCAAACTGGATGAGTAAGCGAGTTTAAGCATAGTTTCTACCTTGGCAAATTTCGGGGACGAAATTTTTATAAGGGGGGAGGAATGTAACATCCCGGAATTTCGGGCATTGAATTTTGAACATTTAATTCATTTTAAATGTTCAATGTAGGTTTTGAATTGGTTTTAAAATAAAAAGAATTGGGTGGAATTAATAATATGTATAATTCCAATTATGGTAATCCAATTGGAATTTAAATAATAATAATTAAATATTGAGTCGGGATAAATTGTGGATATGGAGGTAAACAGATATGGAAATGAGCTCTAGAATTTATTTTCAGCTTAATTGGTCACTAAAAGTGTTATTGGATTTTTAGATGAATTTAAAAGTTAATAAGTTATTATTTGGGATTTTATATTAATTTAAAAATGAATTTAATATTATTAAAATGCAATTAACCAGATTTTGGGTCCGGAATGAGCCAGAATGATTTGTAATGTAATCATATATTTTATATGATTTATTATTAAGGTACTAAAATTTTAAAAGGGAAATTTTAAGCGTTTTTGACAATTTTGAAAATCGCTTGATTAAATAGACGAGTTAAAATAGCCTTCCGGGGCACAGTCTCAGAATTCGACGAAACCAGTTCCATTGGATTCGTAATAGTTAGTTATTATCAGATTTCAATTTTCGTAGCAATCGGAGTTGTCATCTGACCGTGGCAGCTCGAAACGCTTAGAAATCGATTTAACCGATTTAATTTTAAATTGATCGTTTAATTCCATAACTCGCACATACAACCGAATTAGCTTACGAAACCTGTTCCATTGTGTCCGGAACGTGGAAAACCCCTAGGAACGCCTATCGAAACACGTAGTTTGGAGTTCGTTTGCAGAGGATATTAAATTGAGAATTATATGAATTAAATACTATTAGTTTTATTTTATATATACGAGTATGGTGGCACGTCCGTTGGACGTGTGAGTAAATGGTGGAGAGCAAATTTTCTCCATGTTACATTTCTCGTGTTGTTTGAGAGTTTGGTAAAGGGGTGTGATAAAGGGGGGAAAAGGGGGAAGTGATATGGTTACTAAAGTGTAATAAAGTGCTAAGGTATACTGAAAGTAAATTATATGTCCGAATTAATTAACGTATTATTGCATAAACAATGGTACAGCGTGTGTGGGTAGGTGGAGCAATTGGTCAAACTTCAACCCAATTTCATATTTGCTTGTTTGTGATAATTTACCATTGAGAAATGGATATGTAATTGGTTTTAATTGTTCAGTTGAATTTGTTTGTGCCGTATAAAATATGAGGGTTAATGAAGGAGAATAAGTGGTTGGAGAGTGGCTTAAAAGTTTGTAGATGTGATGAGTTAGTTTGGTGCTTTTTAAATTATAGTGAAAGTAACATGGGATAACCGGATTATGCATAACAAAATAATCAGAGATCAACTGTGGTGTTGATATTACATGTAAGTTGATAGAGCAGATTATTGCTTGTTAATGTTGTCGGAAAAAATAAGCAACCGGTACATTAAATAGTTGGGTAGACAAAAAGAACGTTATATAGAGTATTAAATGTTATAAAGCAGAGGAGTTATGGAAGATGGCTTATTGGTAGTTGCAGACGGAGAAAAATGAGGTAGAGTAGGAGCGCCAAATGTTGTAGCAGCATGCGGCACGATCAGTTATGCGAATGTTCTGCAAGAAAAAGCTCAATGGCTTTGTCGCACTCTTCAATCTGTGGGATAAGTTAAAATGGGTCGGAAATTAGAATAAGCATATATTTGTAGACAAATAGAAGTATGTATTAAGGACAGGGAGTTATGTGCAGCATACCACTTCTGGTGTGAAGAAAGCATCCCAGTTGTCGTATGGTTGAGAGGATGTAAATTGTTGGTAGTCGTCATGGAGTTGCGGTTGTTCTGCAACTGTAGACAGTTGGTCTAAATTGCTGTTTTGATGCGCAGTAGTAGGCGATGTTACAGAAGATTTGAAATGTTGTTGCGCAATATTTGGTGATGTTGTGGAGTAGGGAAGCGAAAGCAGGCGGTTTGCATTGGTACTTTTGTCTGACTTGTCGTATGAAGCTGTAGGAGGTATTGTAAGGTCAGAAGGAGCAACTATTTCAAGAGGAGGTTGTTGTAGAAGCTTTGACGCACGGGTGCATTTTCGCTTACTTTTGTCCGTGGAAATGGCAGCCGAAGGCTGTTGAATGGTTGCTGAACATTTGGTCTGCGGGGGAGGGGGGTGGAGTTAGTTAAAGTGAATGAAAAAAGGTGCAAACAGTATATGGGGCAGAAGTACACGTATTCAGTATTAAAATATGGTAGTAATAATGGTGGAAGGGGTGAAGTTGATGTGGAGTTGGGGAGCTGTAGGATGGACGGACAGTAAGTGGAAGACAGCGCTAAAAGATGTTCAAAGGAATAAGCAATATGTTGTGTAGTTGTAAAAAAAAAAGACATAAAGTAAAAGGTGGTAAGGAAATATTAGTTTGAAAATTTACCTTTTTCATTGTGCTTGATGCGGGGAGGATTGAGGGTGTGCAAATATTTGGATGGGGAAGAGGTTATATGTGGGTTAGGCTATAAGTGAATGTAGAGGAAAAGTGAACACGCAAGAGAGTAGGGAAGGTAGAGGAGTAAATGAGGGAGAAATATGTGACAGGAGGTTGTACTGTTTTGGAGGGGAGAGGAATGCGTAAAATTGTTTGTTGGCAGCAGGACAGTTAAGTGTGGAGTAAGTGGAAAAAGTAGTATTAGTTGAACGTAGTAAGTGATGTGGCTGCTTTGCAAGTGTTAAAATTACACGGTCCACCTATCCGTGCGTGTAAAGTTTGATGACATAATTTTAATGCACTGTCCCTTTTTTAGTATGTAGAAGTATGGTGAGATAAGACAGATGACATATATGTGCAGTTGAAGCTTGTGACCTCAGTTTGAAGGTGTTTTTTTTTAATTAAGGAAGGGTACTTAATTGGTAACGTGTGCAGTAAGAAGTGTAAAATACAGAGGATAGCTGTATTCACAGCATGGCATAGCAGTTGTTGCATGGGACAGCGTAAAGTGGGGAGATGGGCATTGCGTATTACAGTTGTGTAGTATTAGGTTGTACGTACGGAAGTATGGGAAATAATAGGCATTGTGTACTACAGTTTTCTACTATTAGCATGTACCACCAACTGTGCTGCACGTAAGCAAGAAAACAAATGTAGTAAATTGTGCACAAATAATGTATGCAGCCGTAATTCCTTTTTGTTGCTGAAATGTCGTGAGTTGTTTACAACTGACAAAAATTGTTTACGTTTATAGTCAGAGGAGGGGTTAACAACCGGTAAAACTTGTTTATGGTTATGATTAGGGGAGTTGTTAACAACCGGTAAAACATGTTTTCAGTGACAATTAGAGGAGTTGGCAACCCTGTGTGTTGAGTGATATTATGCGTGACAGATAGTGATGAGGAAGTGTGTTAAAAGGTAGCAGGAGTTAATATTTGAGTAAATAACAGTGTGAACTAATTGACAGAACAAATTAGATAATGTAGCTTCTGATAGACGTATGAAAAAAATATGTAAAAGGTGTGAATGTAAAGCACTGCATTGAGGTTGAAGTTGATACAACTGACATACTTTGCAAGTCTACTGAACTGCTGAAAACTCTATTTCATCAGACTCAAAAGTGGAACATAAAAGCTCTATTTCATCAGACTCAAAAGTGGAACATAAAAGCATAGTGTACAATTAGAACGGAAGGATCTATTTATCCGACGTTACCACCTATTTTGTTGGGCAGCATACGGGCGTTTCAGATGAAGATGTGGAAAGAGGATTAATAAGCGGAAGAAGCATTATGTTGTGCTGAAGATTGTCGCGGACAGTATACAGGTTAATGTCAAAACACTACTGTGCTCCATAAGTTGCAGGATGACAACAAATGTCGTGCGCAGTCATGCCCAGTTTTTCCATTTCCTTCTCAATGCAAATAGTGTTCGTCTTATGTACTTGTATGTTATGAATCATATAGCGGAGTTGAAGTGAATAATAGAACAGTGATAAATGGATTAAGGCAATAACAGTTCAATGTGGCTGTTCTTAACTGAGCCTCGTTTAGTGTGAAGTATTCAGTGTCAGGTCGAAAGTAATATGCATGAAGCAGGGGAGGATATACTTTATTGTTGTGTGTTATGTCAGTGTGCAGTATTCAGTGTCAAGTCGAAACTAATATGCATTGCAGTGTCAGGTCAGTGTGCAGAATTCAATATTCAGTGCAGTGTCAGGTCGAAAGTAATATGCATGAGGTCAGTGTGCAGTATTGAGTCTCAAGTCGAAAATAAGTGTATGAAAGGAACAAAGTTTATTGTTCTGCTGAAATTAATAAGCTGCTAACCTCAGAAGTGGAATAAGGCTTGCTTTTAATGTGTCAACCTATTGGAGAAATTGTTAGTGAAGTAGTATAAGTAAGCTATCCATATAGTGGTTGAAGTCATGGTCGTTAAGTGGATGCATACCGTGATATTGGCAGTGGATTGAAAGCAAATGTTTATATCTTTGTGTTGTTCCCTTGCAGAGGGGTAAGTAAATCATGCCTGATAATGAAAAAAATCACAGAATATTGTGTTAGAAGAACAATTTGTGTAATGTGTAAAATTTGCAATCGTGTGGTTTGAGCACTTACAGTTTCTGTAATTCTGTTAGGTTCAGAACAGTGGTTGAAGTTAGGTTGTGGAAAGCAGCGTCGATGGAGTACGTTAGTTGCGTGAACTATTCGTACTTAGTCCCGTTGATATATTGAGTTCAGTAGGTAGGCATCTCGCTCGAGTTGACAGCATGAACTCAAATTGTAGGTTGCAAGTAAATCGACAGGAGTTTGTTTGCAGGAAAGAGAGAAGGAAATTTGGTAATATGCATAGAAGCATAGAAGTATAATAGGTGGAAAGGCATATGTTAAATGTAATGTCAGAGAACAGTATCTGTACATAAAACAAATGGACTCCGTGGGTGTGATGAGAAGAATGAAATGCAGTTTTATTATAATGTTTGCTTATTTTAATAATTTGCAATGCAAATCCATGGTAACGACAGAAGGCTATGCGTTGGAAGAAATATGAAATGGAATGTAAGTTAGAACATAGTAAGTGCAGAAGTGGGTTAGGAAGAGGTGGGGAGGGTGAAGGAAGTAGCGTGTAGGCGGGTGGTTGAAAAGTGGGATTGGTAAGTTGTGTTTATGGGACATGCATAATTTGAGAGAACGCATGCAAAGCATCGTGGTAAACAACATTTCGAGTGTGTGTTGCGGTACGGCAACGTAGTTCTGCGTTTGCAACCAAAATTTTTGTTGTCCTGCTTGAAGTCCTACGGGATAAAGCGACGTAAAGTTGGCCGTGACTGAAAACATGGTTGGGAAGGTTAATCCCAACATGAGGAGTGGTTTGTCCCTGTGATTTGTTTATTGTTAATGCGAAGGCACGCCGCACGGGGAATTGTTTACGGATAAGGTTGAATGGTAGCTTTATGTTTTCAGAAGGCTTTAACGGTATACGTGGAATGAATACCCTTGTACCCTGGAACTGACCGAAAGAAATTTCAGCGTCTATAAGGTTTCGATGAAAGACACGACAGATTAGTCTCATCCCATCACATAGCCCAATTCGTGGATCAATGTTCCATAGTAACATTATCGGACATCCTTCCTTAAGAGCCAGCTTATGAGGTGGCATACCACCTGGGTTAAGCGAGTTCAAGAACTCAGTTTGATATAAGTTTGATGGGTTATCTTCTATTTTGTCAAAAGAGTAGTAAATGTGATGGTCGCCGGGAAATTGGTTTATTATGACATTATTAATTTCATCCGCGGTTCCATTTGTTGGTGATAATATCGCTCTATTTAGCATGTAGTTTGTATTGTTAAAATTATCATCTAATGCGGGGAAGATTTCGTTGGTCAAACGGTGTAACGAACGTGGACCGTCCCATCGTATCACAATATGCGATGGTAGTTTGATCATGTCGTCATGTACGGTGGGTTCAGCTCCGTTTCCAACCCGCAAAACAAAGTCAGCGTACGGTTGGTCAGCTCGTGCCCTCATATTTTTTGTAAGGTGAAATACTTTAACATTTGACCACAAATATGACCGAACTATACATGCGTCAGATGTTTGAGCTCTAGTACCGCCTGGAACAACCGGTAAAACTTGACGAAAATCACCGTCTAATATAAAAAAATTTCCTCCAAATGGATCATCGGCATTGGTCAAGTCTCGTAATGTTCTGTCTAAAGCTTCGAACGCGTGACGGTGAGCCATGATGGCTTCATCCCATAGTAGAACGGTTGCCGCGGATAGAAGTTTCGCGTTATCAGATTGTTTGGTAATATGACATGTGGACGTAGAATTTAAGTTAATAGGAATTTTAAATCTTGAGTGTGTTGTTCTACCACTGGGCAACGCAATAGAAGCTATTTAAGAAGTAGCGGTTGCAATTGCGATAAGACCTCCGTTTCGTAGTTGAGCTAAAATTGCTTTGTATAGAAAAGTTTTTCCTGTCCCTCCAGGCTCGTCGATGAAATAGATGGAGCTGGTTTTTGAATCTACAGTTAACATGATCGCGGCAAAAGCTTCCTTTTGTTCAGCGGTTAACTTATTTATTGTTTGTAAATCGGATAATGGTATTTGTATTGACTGTTCTTCCAAAAGAAGTGTTGAATTGTTGTATTCGTCGGTTGAATGTACGCAGTTATGTGGAAAATCATAATCAAATATGGTTCTATTATACGTTTTCAGAAGGTTGTTAAGATCAAAAAGACATCGACCAACTAAATATGTAGCAGATAGTGAGGCAGAAGAAGTGGATAGGTAATCTTCAGTTAGAGAAGGCCAAAATTCATCCCATCGGTCACGGACACCGTAGGGTTCGCAGTAGACTAAAATGGTAACAAATAATCGTCGTAAAGCAAGAGGCATATGGGTGTTCGAAGCATCAGTTAAACAATCCTTAATACTGTTATCATTTTCGAGCAATCCTCGGTGTTCGGCCGATTCTTTGAATGTACTGTAAACAATGTCGTTCACAGTGCGTAAGTGTGTAAAAGAAAGTGGTCCTGGAATATGATTGAGTAATAATCGTAAGTAGTAGCGGTCACCTTTTGTAGGAGGTACGGTGTATAGCCGACCAATTACTTTACGGTGTATTTGTCGACGAACCCATTGTTTATGTTCATTGTTCCACCAATAGTTTTCTGGGAATTCGTGGTAAAGGTACTGGCGTGCGTCCTCGTCTATTAAATTTTGGGAAAAAAATTCAATGAGCATAGTTTTTGTTCTGTGTTCATCAGTGACAATAGATTGTAAGCTTTCGTTTGTGTTAAATTGAATATGTTGGTTGTTAGGCAGATGCATTTGTAGTCCTATTACTGACGGAGACATGCTACTAAGTTGGAACTTAAATATCCGCCATAGGGACTCCGGTGCACAGACCCATCTGGCATTAACGAATTGAGAAATTTCATCAGTGGTGGATGATGAAGAAGACACGCTTACGGATACGCGATCTGATCCTTTATAAACGTACTTGTATAGATATTTAACTGACTTAATACTGGAACAAATTTCGACGTTTATATGACAGTCATATTTTAGAAGCAAATAAGGGTTATAAGGAACGACCCAACGATTGTCAACTGAACTATTATTTGTTTGACCTTGTACTCATATGTCACGACGTCTATAGATGGGATACGAATCAAATCCTTGTAAGGTTGATGGGGCGAAGTGTTTAGGAAATCCCTTCTTACACATCCCATCGCGCATGCATACGGCAGTGGGGTTGAAATTGCCGCATGGATGATGAATCATGTGTTTAATAACTAACTTTTACAAATCTGGTTCTAATTCCATGTTTGGAATTTCTGCCCTAACCATAGTATCGTAATCGTCCGCAGTATTTAGTTTATCGGTGTCAGCAAGAATAAGTAAGATATGAGCTTTCGGTAATCCCCTTTTCTGAAACTCTATAACATGAACATGTGCAATGACTCTACCTAGGACATGTTTATCAGATAAATCAACTTTAAGTTGTTCCAATTTTGCACGGAAAACTCGAGTTGTCAAATCAGGACGATCATATGGTTGTTGAAAGGGTAATTGGTCCTGTGTAATCTCAGTCCAATTAGGATTACAGGTTACAGTAATAAATAAGTCGGGTTTTCCCTACCGTCGCACAATTTCCATTGCGTCCTGGTACCGTTGGTGCATGTCTCGTGGACTACCAATATGGGAGGATGGAAGTACTTTTCGAACCCCAACATTTGCTACAAAAAGAAGAGGTGTGTGAAAATTTGAACTATGCAATGTATATTGTCAAAAGGAAGAAATGGATGGGTTGGAAAGTACGAACCAGAAGTTGTCTCCCCACTGGCTAGAGCGTCTTGTAAACCCTGGTATAAGTCGGCTCGAATAGTACCTTAGTGGTCTCGAAGATAGCTGAGTCGCATAGTTTCAATTTTGACATAAGTATCAACCACAAACTGTTGGGGTAGGCGACCACCAAGTAGCAGAAGAGACGGCTCCGTAGGTCGTACCTACGATGAGTACGAAGTGGTAGGAATGGGGGATATATGACAAAGGTAATGTATGTGACGTATGCATACAGAAGTTGTATATTCCGTAGAACGTAGGGGATTGCAAACCTGTAACAGATGAGAGTAGTAGGCTCTGCAGCAGATATGGTTTTGTTCGGTATTGTGCATGTTCACATCCCATCCTTGTTTACCGCATGGGAAGAGAAGTGGGTATTGTAGTGGGTCATAAAATCCTGCTATATCCGTAACTCGTTGCAGCGTTCCTGATCTTGTTTCAACTATAATTTCTCTGTCGTTTGAATTATTTGAGCAGTCGTTGCCTACAATGATACACGCTACTTGTGATGCAGTAGGTAGTTGGTGAAAATGACGGTTAACTGTAAGCTCTTTTATTATCAGTCTGCAATCTTGAAAATCAGTGCGCTGCCCCACTGGCGCAGCACATGTACATATGGGTTGTAAAAATCTAAGATTTGCTGCAACGGCTGTAGGATGTCTGCTCTTAATATGGTACTATCCTGTTGTCGATTGTCAACCTCATGATCAGTATCGTAGATGTACATTTGGAGGTATCTAGGTCTACTACCCGGCAGAGGCAGAACACTTCCGATGCTGTGATAGATGGAGCCTTGTGCACGGTAAGAGTATATTCCGCTCCAAGCGGAAGCCAAGTGCTGATCGATGTTAGCGCCCATAGAAGTGAATGCGAAAGCATTGTTGTAAGATCTAATGTTGGTTCGGAAATGTAAACCTCTTTCATTGTCTTCAGTGAATGTTATCCTATTTTTTGGACAAAACTGGAATATCAATGTTGTGTGCGTTTCCACCACGACCGGAACAAGAAGAAGCAAGCAAACATATATAAGTCTGGGATTTCACTCATGATTCAAGTGCAAAGGTTCATTCAGTAAAGCAAGGCAAGAGTTCGTTCGACACTACACTCCCCGAGTTCATCCAGTAATAAGTGTCATCCGGTACTTAAAACCCCTCGGTTTCATCTGGGAGTTCAAGCGTATGAGTTCGTTCGGCATTCGAACTCCCCATGGTTCATTCGGCATTCTCAGATATTAAGGCTCATTCGGCATTCGGTATTCATGAAGGCTCATTCGGCATTCGGCATTCATGAAGGCTCATTCGATAGTACCCACACCGAACCACACCATCTCCAAGTAATGCCGGTCCACAACATCTTTCCCCACATAGTCGAACCAACCTCACTGCCATCGAATCACCTCCACCGAACCATCCATCGCCGGTCCAAACTCCACCGGTCCAACACCACACCCTGCATAGCCGGACCAGAACCCAAATCCACACTCCTACCACCGAACCACCTCACTGCCAGTACCACCGAACCAAGGCTTCTCCATCCCTCTCTCCAAGCACGACCGAACCAAGCTCCGCCGAACCAGATGTGCCAGTCCAGATTGCATCAGCCCAGCCCATCAGCAGCTATAAACATCCAAGACCCCTGCCCCCAGCCTCACTCTATAAATAGAGGGGCAGGGGTACAACAATGGCAGACAAGTTTGAGAGCTCAAGCCTGGAAGGAATTTTCAAACAACTTTAGATACTTGTAATCAAAGCTTTGTACTTGTAATCTGAAGAAAAAAGGAGAATAACTTATAAAGTGGACGTAGGCACGTTCTGGCCGAACCACTATAAATCTGTGTGTCTTCTACAGTTTAGTCCCTACTTTTTATATATTTGCATAAATCACCCAAATCACTGAAAACAACATAAAATCGACTAGTTCATACGACTTTGGGTGTTTGTGGCCATTTTTGGCGCAAACATTTTGGAGCTTTCACGGAGAAGGACCAGCTCCCGCTACATCGGATAGAAGTTGAATTTGAAAATCTAAGAGTTCAGATCTAAGAGTTATGACGAGACAAACAAGTAGAAGGCAAAGGCCAGAGAGAAGTGAACACCAAGGAAGTCAAGAGGCTTCCTCAGGAGGGAATCAAGCGTCGATCTTCATCACTAGGGATGAGATGGAGGCCATGATGAGAAGACAAGAAGAGATGGTCCAGAGCCTACTTCAACAAATTGGGAAAATTGGAGAACAAATCCAAGGAGCAACCGGAGTTCAGAACAGAGCAGGACCATCTGGCGCAGCACCAGAGCTAGGGGGCACCCACGCAGAGCATGTTGATCCGACCCCGGGAAGAGAGATGGGGGCATCCGAGCCACCTGGTAGCAATAGAGGAATGAACATTCAGCCAGGGAGGCATACACATGAAAACTCCCCCAAACAATAACTCCGGCACTGGTAATATTAAGTCCCCCCCGGGCACACTCATTCGCCTCGAACGACACCCGACTTCGAACAGTCACAATTCGCCTCGAACGGCACCCGATCGCGAACGATCATAACTCGCCTCGAACGGCACAACTCGCCTCGAACGGCACAACTCGCCTCGAACGGCACCCGACTTCGAACAGTCACAATCTCGCCTCGAACGGCACAACTCATCTCGCCACAAATGGCTCGATCGCGAAAGGTCGCCATTTGCGGTCCACCCCCTGACCGCCAACAGTCGCACCTTACCACGAATGGCTCGATCTCGAACGATCGTCATCTGAAGTAAGGCGCTTGACCGCGAACGGTCCCATTCCATCTTTTCCCGCGAACGGCACCGGCCGTGAACGGTCACATTTCACCCCAAGTGGCTTGATCGCGAACGGTCGCCATTTGAGGTCCGCCCTCTGACCGGCCTCGGTCGCACTTTACCTCGAATGGCTCGATCCCGAACGGTCGTCATTTGAAGTAAAGCGCTTGACCGTGAACGGTCACATTCCACCGCAAATGACTCGATCTCGAATGATCGTTGCATGGATTTAGACGCTTGACCGCGAACGGTCGCACTTCACCTCAAATGACTCGATCGCGAACGGTCGTCGTTTGAAGTTAGGCGCTTGACTATGAACGGCCGCTCTTCATCCCAAATAGCTCGATCCCGAACGGTCGTCATTTGGGGCCATATAAAATATCAAGCTCTTTACAGGTTGTCAACAGGATATGAACATCCAACTCATGGCATTACAAAACAAGCCTTCCTACCGCAAGACATGTTTTGGGGGGCAAAGTGTTATCCCATTTTTTGGACAAAACTGGAATATCAATGTTGTGTGCGTTTCCACCACGACCGGAACAAGAAGAAGCAAGCAAGCATATATAAGTCTGGGATTTCACTCATGATTCAAGTGAAAAGGTTCATTCAGTAAAGCAAGATAAGAGTTCGTTCGACACTACACTCCCCGAGTTCATCCAGTAATAAGTGTCATCCGGTACTTAAAACCCCTCGGTTTCATCTGGGAGTTCAAGCGTATGAGTTCGTTCGGCATTCGAACTCCCCATGGTTCATTCGGCATTCTCAGATATTAAGGCTCATTCGGCATTCGGCATTCATGAAGGCTCATTCGATAGTACCCACACCGAACCACACCATCTCCAAGTAATGCCGGTCCACAACATCTTTCCCCACATAGTCGAACCAACCTCACCGCCATCGAATCACCTCCACCGAACCATCCATCGCCGGTCCAAACTCCACCGGTCCAACACCACACCCTGCATAGCCGGACCAGTACCCACATCCACACTCCTACCACCGAACCACCTCACTGCCAGTACCACCGAACCAAGGCTTCTCCATCCCTCTCTCCAAGAACGAACGAACCAAGCTCCGCCGAACCAGATGTGCCAGTCCAGATTGCATCAGCCCAGGCCCATCAGCAGCTATAAACAACCAGGACCCCTGCCCCCAGCCTCACTCTATAAATAGAGGGGCAGGGGTACAACAATGGCAGACAAGTTTGAGAGCTCAAGCCTGGAAGGAACTTTCAAACAACTTTAGATACTTGTAATCAAAGCTTTGTACTTGTAATCTGAAGAAAAAAGGAGAAAAACATATAAAGTTGACGTAGGCACGTTCTGGCCGAACCACTATAAATCTGTGTGTCTTTTGTAGTTTAGTCCCTACTTTTTATATATTTGCATAAATCACCCAAATCACTGGAAACAACATAAAATCGACTAGTTCATACGACTTTGGGTGTTTGTGGCCATTTTTGGCGCAAGCAGTGAATAAAGTTAAAAGTTCAGGAGGTGGTGGAGGATAGGAAGTGGTAAGTTTACCACTTGAGCAACAATTCGCACTTGTTTCACGGTGAAATAATTTTGTAGCACAGTGTCGGCACTGAGTTGGTTGAGGTAGGATATGGTGGAGGAACAGTTGCGAAGCAATAAAATTTCGACCGCAGCTATAACGGGTTGGAAGGGCAGATTGGTGCAGAAGTTGTTGATGGGGATGAGATGTAGCAGTCGGTGCAGCAGAATTAGCATCGGCTGTTATGCGTGAAAAGCATAAGTTTAGATTGAAGATATATGAACGTTGAAAAAGAGTATGTGTTGTGTATGTACGAAAAATTGGTTGAAAGACTAAGTGCAGAAGTAGTAAAAAGCAAAGTGGATGAATTAGGTAGAAATAGAAGATTGATTTGTTTGAACTACAATCAACCAATGGGAAATAATTAAATTGTTCGACAAAATGGTTAGTTACAGTGAACAGGCTGAAAATTTTCCCTTAGGCAGATGCCATCGTGTCGCCATACGTAGAAGTATGTGTGTAAAAGACAATGTGACAGGGAGATGACCCAGTACGGACTGTTTCTAATGTTTTTTAAATTGGTGTGCGGATTGAGCGGCTATAATTGTCGTGTAGTAACATGTAGGGAGACAAAGGAAGAAAAAATGTCACATGTTATGCTTGTGTGCATACTGGGAATTCATTTTGATTATGTAAAAGCAGTAAAAGTTGAGAAATACAATTAGTACAGAAAGTAATTAACTTTGTTTCACAAAATGATGGCGTTTTTATTGGACATTACAAACAGACACAGTGTGAAACGTAATCAAAGGCGGTTCTTTCACATATGGTAAGCATCAAATTTTAAAACCCTGTCGTATTGAAAAATCTTTGAATATCAGTGTATAAACTTAAAATTTCATATTATTATACGATTAACGAAATCAGTGTATGTATTAAAGTAGTAATATTTATAGTAAAGGTGGTACTGTGTAAATTGCTACCGTCACCTAATGTTGACGAAAGTATTTTGTAAAAGTGAAAGGGACATGCAATAGATCATTATCGGTATATACAGATTTGTTTAAACTAAAAGTTTGTGATGTCAAACGTTTGTAGGTAGAAACTATAGAAATTGATGGTCAACGTGACAGTGTGGAATAAGAGTTGAACAAAAAGAAACAGCATACATCAAACTCATTGTAACTTTTTGAACTTCGTTGGAATCAATGTAAGTTATTTGAAATTGGTCGGAAGGCACATAGAACATGCAAATCGAAAATAGTTATGTTGACTGTGCTGGACGATAAGTTTAACAGTAATGTTTGTTAAATGTAAAACTACCAAACAATAATGATGATAATTGGAGCGACTATTGTAAAGTAACATCTGAGACCACTAACAAATACTATTCTGTTGGATATAATTTCCTATGTCGGTTACTGGAGTTTATGAATGGAAGAAACAAATGACTATTTATTAGCATGTGTAGTATCACATCATATCCTATTGGTTATATGTAAGGAAATTATTTTCTTTAGACAGTCAGAGAAACGAATGGAAAATCAGACAGAAGGAGATATTAGTTTTAACATTGTATACATTTGCTTCAGACATAGGACTTCTAGCTTCAGAAAGTGGTGTTAATAGTGGTAACACATGCGGCAATGTATTTAGAACCACATGCAGCAATGTATTTGTAGATTGATATTAAAAATAAAAGTATTGTCCTGTTTTAAAGTAAAGGATAGATAGAAGATGTTGGTTTTTTTAATGTAAATCCGCAAATGAGAACAGTAATAAATGTAATAAAGAAGAAAACAGTAATCCAAAAGTGATTTTAATATAGTTAACAACTGCAGAAATGTAATTTCCACCACAAATATTGATTCAGCCAAAGTACTTATACGTTTATTTTGCAAAAAATAGGATCGTCATGTATTACATGACAATATTTTCTGTAGGGAGTAAGGAAAACGAATGGAAAATCTGACGTAAGGAGATATTGGTTTTAACATTGTATACATTTGGTTGAGACAAAGGAGTTATAGCTTCAGAAAGTGGTGTTAACAGTAGGAACACATGTAGCTATGTATTTACAACTACATGCAGCAAAGTACTGGTAGATTGATATTAAAATAAAAGTACTGTCCTGGTGTAAAATAAAGGATGGATAAAAGATGTTTTTTATATAAATCCAGCAATAAAAACAGTAATAAATTGTAGTGAAGAACAACATAGTAATCCAAAAGTTATTTAAATATACTTAACAGTTACAGAAATGTAATTTCCACCACAAATATTGATTCACCCAAGGTACGTGTTCGTGTATATTGGGAAAAATAGGAATGCCATGTAGTACATGACATTATTTTCTGTACACAGTAATAAAAACGAATCGAAAATCAGACATAACGAAATATTGGTTTTAACATTGTATACTTTTGCGTCAGACAAAGGAGTTGTACGTTAAGAAAGTGGTGTCAATATTGGTAAGACATGTAGTAATGTATTTACAACCGCGTGCAGCAAAGTACTTCTAGATTGATTTAAAAATTAAAAGTATTGTCCTGTTTTAAAATAAAGGTTGGATAAAAGATGTTGTATTTTTTGTATATAAATCCATAAATAAAAACAGTAGTAAATAGTAATAAAGAACAGCAGTAACAAATAGTAATAAATAACAACAGACTATCTGTGTAAAAGTGGTTGGCAGCATAAAATCCAGAAACGGTGCGTACATGTGTAGTGTACTTATGTAAATTGAAACATAGGTGTTAAAATGGTACACAATAGTGGTGGTGAAGGGAGGGGAAAAGTACCTGTCGACTGTTTCTGCTGCCGGTTTTCAGTGACCGTCGTCCTTCTACTTGCGACGGCGGACTGTCTAGATTGTTGACGCCTTGCGGTTGAGTAACACGCCGTCTTTCCCTTTGTTGCTGATCCATAAAGTTACGGGAAAAAATGAGTTGTGTGGAAGAGATGTGTTAAGACAGTGGGGTAGTTGAACTGATGGGAGGAAAAAGTGTTTATTGAAACGTAAGCTAAGCAGAACGTAGTAGTGAGGGGGAAAAGTTGGGGGAGTGGATATTGGAAATTGCATACTTATAGGGGTTGCTAGGGTAGATATTTTGCAACTGACTCAATAGTTCGTTGAAGATTTTGAAGTAGTCAGAGTTTTGTAAGTAAGGCAGAAACAGTGGGGGTTAACGGCTAATATGTAGCATGTCAAAGGTAAGTGGACAGTTTGCAAGTGCAACAGAACTGTAAGTATCGGTTTGCAGTATTTCCTCATCACATTTTACGTACTAATATGTGTGCGTCTTTATTGCAGAAGTAAAGTCAACAAATGCATGAATCGAGCAATTTTTTTTATGTGTGAGATAAATAGGTACATCTAGTTAAGGTGCAGTCAAATAGAAAACCTTTTTTTATCAACTGTCACAAATTTGGAAAGTGCGAATTTGGAGAAATAAAAGGGCATGAATGTAAATAAGATTCTGTTTTTTGAAGTACTTGTGTAGTCATACCTTATGTTGTTCCCCTTATCCTTATAGCTCCATGGTCATTTAGGACTATCCCAATTCTGTACCCATGTTATTGCCTTAAGCAGCTCATGATGTAGACATCCTTCATCAAACCTTTGCATCGTATTCGCACCTCAAACATATTAACGATTGTCAGAAAAGAAAAAGGATAATTTAAATATATATATTATAGAAGAATAATTCAAATATTATATAATAATCTAGCCTTTCTTTTTTACTTCAGATCTTCTCCATCCTCAAACAGAAGCCCTCGCACATATTAAACCATACAGTAGTGAGATAAAACAAAAGGGTACAGAAATACAATATTTGAATCCAAAACATGTACTGAAACAAAGAACAATTCAGGAAACAGAGATAAACGTTTTAGTCTGTCATTAGTCAGTTAAGATATAAATTGAGTTGCAGTTTTTTAGAAGAATGTGTGCCACAAAATATTTTAACCAATTTAATAACCTTGTTTCTTTCATAGGAGATGCCTGTATGGTTGCAATTAATTGATTTCGTTGAAATCAAACTGAAGCATTATGTGAAATATGTGGGAGATAAGATACGACAGTGTTAACAATTTCGTAGTCCATGCATTTGAGTCTTTTGATATAGTTAAATATCGAGTAAGCTTGAAATAATTTGACTTTGCAGTCAGTAAGAAAACTGAAAGCCTTTTGAAATCAATTCTCGAAATCAAATCTATTTTAAATTATATTCCTTTGAAATCATTTTTTTTGAAATTTGGGTACATATTTCCAACAGTTGAAATGTCATTTTTGAAGGTTAAAGCATTGCTTTTCAAGATCTGAAGTAGTTGTAGATGTTTAAAAAAATGTGTCCCACAAAATATTTTAACCAATTTAATAACCGTGTTTCTTTCGTAGGAGATGAGTGTATGGTTGCAATAAATTGATTTCACTGAAGTTAAACCGAACCATTATGTGAAATAAGTGTGAGATAAAATACGACACTGTTAACAATTTTGTAGTCCATGCATTTCAGTATTTTGATATAGTTAAAAATCGAGTAAGTTTGAAATAATTTGACTTTGCAGTCAGTAAGAAAACTGAAAGCCTTTTGAAATCAATTCTCGAAATCAAATCTATTTTAAATTATATTCCTTTGAAATCATTTTTTTTTTGAAATTTGGGTACATATTTCCAACAGTTGAAATGTCATTTTTGAAGGTTAAAGCATTGCTTTTCAAGATCTGAAGCAGTTGTAGATGGTTAAAAAAATGTGTCCTACAAAATATTTTAACCAATTTAATAACCGTGTTTCTTTCGTAGGAGATGAGTGTATGGTTGCAATAAATTGATTTCACTGAAGTTAAACTGAACCATTATGTGAAATAAGTGTGAGATAAAATACGACACTGTTAACAATTTTGTAGTCCATGCATTTCAGTATTTTGATATAGTTAAAAATCGAGTAAGTTTGAAATAATTTGACTTTGCAGTCAGTAAGAAAACTGAAAGCCTTCTGAAATCAATTCTCGAAATCAAATCTATTTTAAATTATATTCCTTTGAAATCATTTAATTTTTGAAAGTTAGGGTACATATTTCCAAAAATTGAAATGTCATTTTTGAAGCTTAAAGCATTGCTTTTCAAGATCTGAAGCAGTTGCAGTTGTTTAAAAAAATGTGTCCCACAAAATATTTTACCCAATTTAATAACCTTGTTTCTTTCATAGGAGATGACTGTATGGTTGCAGTAAATTGATTTTGCTGAAATCAAACTGAGGCATTACGTGGAATATATGTGAGATAAAATACGACACTGTTAACAATTTCGTAGTCCATGCATGTCAGTCTTTTGATATAGTTAAAAATCGAGTAACCTTGAAATAATTTGACCTTGTAGTCAGTAAGAAAACTGAAAGCCTATTGAAATCAATTCTCGAAATCAAATCAGTTTTAAATTGTATTCCTTTGAAATCATTTTATGTTTGAAAGTTGGGGTACATATTTCCAAAAATTGAAATGTCAGTTTTGAAGCTTAAAGCGTTGCTTTCAAGAGCTGAAGCAGTTGCAGTTGTTTAAAAAATGTGTCGTGGAAAATATTTTAACCAATTTAATAACCTTGTTTCTTTCATAGGAGATGACTGTATGGCTGCAACAAATTGATTTTACTGAAGTTAAACTGAAGCATTATGTGAAATACGTGCGAGATAAAAAACGACAGTGATAACAATTTCGTACTCCATGCATTTCAGACTGTTGATATAGTTAAAATTCGAGGAAGGTTGAAATAATTTGACTTTGGAGTCAGCATGAGAACTGAAATCCATTTGAAATCAACTCTCAAAATCAAATCTAGTTGAAATTATATTCCTTTGAAATCATTTTATTTTTGAAATTTAGGGTACATATTTCCAAAAATGTAAATTTCATTTGTTAAGCTTAAAGCATAGCTTTTCAAGATCTCAAGCAGTTGAAAGATTATCTTTTATAATTGATATGTATAGCTTGCAGATATTTAAAAGAGTTGAAGTCGCATACCTTGAGATGTCAGTTTTGAACATACGAATGGCAGGTCACATAACAGTGAGCCCAGACCTTGTTCGGCGCCAATTGGGGACGTCGATTTCTTTTATTGCTGGTGATATCCATTACCATCGATATTGATTTCTTTTCGGCTACCACTGGTTCATAAAAGTTGTGAAAAGCAGTAAATTTAAAGTGATCCAAATTTATCAAAACATAAGCATTATACCTATTGTTAGTTGGATCTATAATTACTGCAAGGTGTATTGGCTGTCAGAATCATTTTTTTTCGTACAATCACTATTTTACGTCTGCACATGGGTACTTTTAAAAGGATAATATTGCACCTATGCTCCTTGCATTTATCCAATATATGCTACACACCTCATTCTATTTTTGAATCTTATTTAAATACATTTTACTTCAACTGCCAAACCCTCTGAATAAACAAAACCCAAAATGAAACTTGAAAGAAATTATAGAAAAAAACCCTCTTAACTGTTCTTTGAAGTCAAAATGAAAAAATGGCTCAAACCAAAGAAAATGAATGTAAATAAGATTCTATTTTTTGAAGTACTTGTGTAGTCATACCTTATGTTGGTCCCCTTATCCTTATAGCTCCATGGTCATTTACGACTATCCCATTTCTTTACCCATTTTATTGCCTTAAGCAGCTCATGATGTAGATGTCCTTCATCAAACCTTTGCATCGTATTCACACCTACCACAGTTACAAACATAATCAGTACAGTTTGTAGGTATATATTTAGGCAACCTAATATCTCCCAAATATCAATATTCCATAACACTATATTACATACTGCAATAAATATCAAACCTCTTTTGACATATCTTACAAAATATATTAGCATTTCAAATAGTCATGCGAAGTCCTATTTATCATTGATTATTGTTTTCAGTTATCCCATCATATATGAAGTTCTATTTTTATGGTGATATAATGGACTTTGAGATGTCAGTTTTGAACATACGAATGGCAACTCACGTAACAATGAAGCAAAATCTTTTTAGATTGAAAAGTGATGCAAATAAACAACTACAGCAGTAATATAGGAAAGTATGTAAATGAACAACTGCATTGGTAGTTTTTTAATATTCTGACTAATTAACATGTTCGCTTTTAGTTAATCCTGCTTCTATTTCAGCCATCGGATGCGGCTTAGATAGCAAAAGACAAGCATCACAAACGCAATCATGCATGACATATGAAACTGGTCGAAAATATCAGTTGCAACATCGAACGATGAGGTAAGTTACAAATACTAATTTTTCATTTAATAAAGCAAAGTGCAATATCTACTGCATTTCAGAAAAGGTAACCTTACATGAGGAAGGGGGAAAAAAAGAGGTCCATCGGCAGAGGAGAAAGTCTTCGTCTTCGTCGCTGTCAGCTTTTTAGGTGCCGGCGGACAGGGGAGGTGTGGGTTCAGGAGGTGATGTTCGGTCGTTGGTGTGCGACATCCTGAGTCGTTGCCTGGTTTCGAAGACTTTGTCGCTGTCGGCTTCAAATTGGGCAAACAGAGTCTTCTACAATTACTCAACCATGGTCGTCGAATTCGGCAATCTCAAAATAGATGAGGAAGCCGTGACGATAGCACGCAACTGACTGAGCCGTAAGTTGCCGAGAGTTGACAGATGAGGGAATGAACGGTTTTCTGTCTTCCGATTGTTTAGGGTTAGGGGGGAGAAAAAGCTGAAGTGGGGTTGAATATGGCAACCGCCTTAAGAACATGGTGGAAGGAAGGAAGACGGTAAAACCATCATTTTCTTCTAACTATCGTGGGTGGTAGTGGACATTTTGGGTAATGCAAAAAAGGCTTCACTTTGACCGGGTTGACCAAGGTTTTGCTTTATAATATAGATTTATATTTGCAAACCCTAATCCATTCTAAGCAGCCGCCGCCTCTATTACCTTGCATGGCCGAAAACGCCCCTCATCCCTCCTCAATTTTCTCTCGATCCTAGCATCTATTCACGAAATTTTCTACTGGAAGATCGAAGGGGATAACGAGCTTAACACATCCGTACGGTGGAGTGGTTCACGATGCGACATGGGGGCCAGAATTTGGGCCAATGCGGGGTCGGTTCGTGTTCGATTTTCGAGCCTAGGAGGAGGCCGAGCTCGTGCGCGCGCCTGGGGAAGGTGGAGTTGGCGTTGGGCTTCAAGGTGGAGATCTCTGATCGAGGTAAAAGGGTTCAGATTGGTCGTGGTCGTCAACCCTAATTCGGCTTGATGGGCTCGATCTTACTGGGGGCGTACGAGAGAAGGAAGTAGAAGATCGAGGCCGTGATTTTGGGGTGGTAATCGTGCGGCTATGGTTTGTTAAGGTCTAAAATAATAAAATAAAATTAAAGAAATTAGTTTAAATTCAAATTCAAATTTTTAAATTTGAATAACTAGTTCATATGTTATCAGATTTCAACGAAATTTGCGGCGCCGGAATCGCAGAGACGCGTACTACGCAGTAGTGCAGTTCGGGAATCATTCCGGGCAAGTAGAAATTTGAGTTAAATTGAACGTCGTTCGGTTTAATTTAAATTTCGAACGCTCACCGAAAACTCAAGGTGAGTTATTCTCACTCACATCTGGATGCTAGTTCATTTAAATAGTTAATATTTAAATATCTGTGTGATTGGTTGAATATGATTGTTGATACCAGTTTGGATTGATATGTTTATATGTGATGTGCTAATATTTGTGATGCAGGAAAACAGGTTGGAGGGATCCAACTGGATTCCTCATAATGTAGTAATTATTTTTGTAATTGGTAATGATGCTTGTTTATAAATTGTAATTGATAAATTTGGAATTAAATTGTATTGTGATGTTTTTGGATGAACTATGAACTCAGAATGTTAATTATAAAGAAAATAAATTGGGATTTAAAAAGGAATCAAGAAATTGATAAATAAAGAATTTAAAGGAATATAAAAATTGGAATCTGCTTTGGATAAAGAAAAATGTAAATTGGTAAATTTGGAATTTAAAATACAGTGAAAAATTTATCAATCGATAAATGTGAAGTATAGATTTCTGAAAAATGAATTCTATGGAAATTATAAATTTGTTTTGAAATAACGATGAGGTTAGCGATGATGTTCCGGGAAATAAAAATATGTTGCAACGAAGGTTCCAAATATAAAATTTACAGTTTTAAATGTAAATAGAATATTTTGAAATGTCGTTTTCTTCATTGGGATTTTATTTAAGTAAAATTCAAATAAGGTTTTTCATTGAAAAATTCTTCAAATTAATTTTATTTAAAAATATAATAATTTAACATCGATATTTCAAAATGAATTTCCGGATATGGGAAATTGAGATATAACTTCAGATGAAGATATAGATAAGTATAGAATTGGGAATTTATGTTGTAAACATAAATTGAATTGAAATAAATCGGTTGGATTTACATAAAGGATACTTTGGGATCTTTGAACGGGAAAGTGTTTTCCCAAGGAAAACCAAGTTAGTGTTTTAGAAGATTTATTTAATTAAAAGTTAAAGTTTAAATTGTTTAAAGAGTATTTTATTTTTAGAAATGGTTATTTTAAAGAAGAAATTAATAAACTTTGTTTTATAATCATTTGTTTAAGTTATTGGTAAAGGCTAGTATTATTCTTTTAAACTCCATTTTTAAATTTAGTAAACCAAACCCTTATTTAAATCCAGTTTATATCTTATTAAATAATGCTATTTAAAAATTGTTTGAAATTTATTTTTTTGTAAATTAATAGAAGAAATTTTCATATTTTAAGGTATATTTCAGTACAAAGTATTTTAATTGTTTTTAAAGAAAAATGTTTAAGCTTGGTCTTTCCAATGGGAATAAATGATAATGGGATTTACCGTGAAAAGGAAGAATTTTGGGAAATTATTTTCGAATGAGCTTTGAAAATTTGAAAATATATCTTGTAAGAGATATTTGAGTCAAATAGATAATCCGGGAATTATTTATCGTGTGATGGATGTTTGTGAATATTAATTGATAGTTAAATCACCGACTATCAATATTGGACAAATGCGTTGATCGTTTCGAAGAGACCGGGATCGAGATTTATTTCTCGAAAACCACTTCGATCCGGTTTGTACGTTTCCATGTGAAAAACGTGTTCGGAGTCAAAGATGGAGCAGCGAAGTGCAAGGGCTAGTCGCTACTAATCCTGAGGATATTTTCAAAATGGATGTAGTAGGAATAGTGCCTTCGGTTCCGTTCGAACCCGGGACGGACTTGTATGGACGAATGCTTTTGGAACACCGTCAGGTGGGCGATGGGCATTCTAAGTGAAACGTTCTAAAGGTAACGCTAAGCCTCAAGCCTCATCAAATGGGAATGACTGAAAATCAGGGGATATGCAGCAAGGCTTCGTGGGTAGCACCCACTGGAGAGTAAGGTCATCCCTGTCTAGATGTCCCTTTTTATTTCGGCTTAGTGGTGCGGTTGCTGATCCCAACCGCGGGGTGATCTTGTTCGGAACTATCCAGTAAGGGATGGGTTCGGCCTTGTGTTGCAGGGGATCGAGAGTGGTCCTCGATACGGTGATCTAGGTCCCGTACTATGACCGGTGGTACCCCAGTGCCTAGTCATTGTTGGAAATCCATTCTCCCTACGAGCCTTGTACGAGTTTTGTTTGTATTACCCACTTTTGTGGCTAGTAGCTGGAATTTAATAGATGTAACAATTTCGGCTATTTTATAAGTATTTGTAAATAGACCCTATTATAATATCAGAGGATTTCTATAAAAAGTGTTTTAGCTATCGTAAGGTAAAAACCCGACATGTTTATTTGTGGCGTGGTCTTACGAGATGCTTTTGTTTTCAAAAAGATTTTAAAACTTTAATAATAAATTTGGATGCATTATTATCAGCTGGTATTCCGGACTGACTCGGGTGTTATTTCATTATATGCTCGGGTCAGACCAAGTATTATATGTTCAGGACAGGATGCTTTGGATCAGTAGAGGAGCTGGAGTCCGAGACGTATTATATATATATACATATATTCCACTGCTATGATTGTATGATTTGTCTGATTGGAAAGTTGATTTATGAGATACTCTGATGATGTGATGTATAAAACTGGTATAGATTTCATTTTGTGTAAAGATCTATATTTACTATTATATTTATTCCGCTGCGACTGTGAGATTCTGGCATTGTTTAGCTTCTTATTCTTCTATCACTTCTTCTTAAACCCCAAATGGTTCGTATTTTTGTGCCACTTGAGTTAACTGAGGTAGAATAGTGTTGGTTCAAGGGGTACGGATTTGCGGGCTGTCACATCCGGCGTTCGATTGCTCGGCACTTCTATAGTGAACGTAATAGTGTCGAATCCTCGAGGTCGAAAGTTTCGAGTCATTACAAAATTCCAAATTCTTTTAATAATTAACTCCTTTGATAAAAATAACCTTATTAAAATGCTTCCCAACAGCGGGTTGTAACAATAGCCCTAGAACGAAATTTTGATTTACCGACTGTAGAAAACAATAATTAGAAGCTTGAGAAATGAGATAAGTAACAATAAAAAAATAAAATGACAACCCTATCCATACTACCTTTACCTATTTATGAAATCACTAAATTCAATAATGGAAATAGCTATTGCAAGCATCTGTAACAGAAATATTTGTTAGAAATTTGTATCGGTAATATCCGCTACAAACTGAAATGAAAAAAGTGTTATAAAATGGTTTATTTATTGCAGTGTATTAAAATTTCAACTTATTATCAACCGATACCATGTATAGAAATATTTGACATTAGCAGTATTTACAGTAAAAATTTTGTAGTATTTTAAGCAATTGTTGAGAAAAATTATTTATCGCAAATATTTGTTTAGCGGATATTTACCATTTTTAACTATTCATTTATTGTATACTTATGGCAACTATTTTCATTTATCATCAACCAAATTTATGTATATCTAATATTTGTCATTATCAATCTTTACAGCAAAATTTCACTTCTATATCAAACATTTACTAACCAAAATCATGTATGTCAAATGATTGTCCAATTATATATGTAAACTGAAGTAATATTATTTCAGCCAAAATTATGCCTATCAAATATTTGCCATTATCAATATATATAGTAAAATTTCAGTTTACCTTTTCTTCTTTGGTTTCAGGATTTTCTTTTCTTATTGTTGCATGTTCTTCATGGTAGGAATCGTTGGTTGCCATCTTTGAATATTGAACATCAGGAAATTATTGTCAAGGACAAAATCATAGCATTTTAGCCTCAAGGACAGGCCTTTAGTATTTTTGCATGAAGGACAACTTTCTTTAGGTATCAGTTCATAGTTATTGATAGCAGTTTTTAGTTATTAGTTTGTAGTTATCGGTAGCAATATTTAGGTATCAGTTTTTTGTTTGGTAGCAGTTTTGGAAGAATGTTTGTCCTTATGAATAATTTTGAAGTAATGTTTATCCTTATGATTAATTTTTAGGAGAATGTTTGTTCTTGTGGTTAAAAATTGAGATCATGTCCTTAAGGTTAAGTATATACAAATTTTTGTGCTTTAAATTAATTCCCTCTATTGAACGTATCCTTCTCCAAATTTGCAAATAACTTCCATATCTTTAGTCTTTGGAAATTAGGTTTTTATTTGAGTGAATTAGGGAAAATGACCAACTCTAAAAAAGTAGACTGAAGGACATCAAGTTTCATTTCTAGACCGAAGGACAAATGCTAGTTATAATGAGCATTATATTCAACTTTTACACTATACAAAATGCTAGTTATATCTAGCATTATATTCGGTTTTGTACTATACAAAATGTTAGTTATAACTAGCATTGTCCTTCTGCCTAGAAAACAAACTTGTTGCCCTTCGGTCTAATTTTTTTCTTCTTCTAAGTTCGTCCTTGTGCCTATTTTCCTGTTTTTATTTTAATTTGTTTTTCGGTTGTGAATTTTTTTTCGATTGACAATTTCTTGGACTTGTAGTTTGTAAATTAAATTTATGAATTAAAGTTTTTTTGACTAGCAGTTTCTTTGATGGCAAGTTGTAAGAGATTTTGAGTTTTTTTCCTCTTTGTAAAATCGCATAACGATGGAATGTGAATATGAAAATCATTTGTGAAGAATGCAAGTTGTTATTCTGGTAATATTTTTTAAATATTTTATAATCAAAGATCTATTTTTTAAATTTTCACTGAAAATGACTTGGGCAACCATCGTGGTTGATTATAAGGAGATGGGTAGAAAAAATTCGAATAGTAATTTACACCCTGCATCTCAATAACTTGGGGCGAAAGCGCTAGTTTTTCCTGCATATAACAACCCGAATACGAAACCCATTATCAAAATTCAATGTCAAAACTTTTGAACTATCAGTCAAAACCCTTGGGCATACATCTGTTGTATTATTTTATTTAGCAACTTCATCTTCTGCCACATTAAGCCCAACAAAATCATATACTACTTTTGATAAAATTGGGGTAGTTTGTCAAAAATGGAAGGAAGCATGTAGCTTAGAAACAGTGGATAAAGAAACTCGAATTCTATGGGAGGTAAAATCTAAGTAATGTTGATATTAATGGATATAATTTTTTCATGTAGTTGAGTGATTATTATTGCATACTTCTTATCAAAATTTTTATTTTATCATCTTAGTTTTGAAAGTTACATGATGGATTTACCAAACTGACTGGAGGAGCATTTCTCTACAACTTACGTAGAATAATTATTTCACCGGAGCTTTTTTTTCTTCCTAATGGTTTAAAATTTCTTTTTTTTCAATTGTTAATCTTCTTTCCATTGAGATTATGTGTAAATATGGTGAAAAATAGACGGTCGAAGTTCGATTTAAAGGTTACTTTTGTTTTCTACCCCAAACGCTGAATATAGAAAAATTGGGGATTGTTACTGCACTTCACTTTTGATATGAGAAGTCAATTTTCTTTAAACAAAATGTTAATAAATGGGTACTAACAAATGTTTAAATCTGAAGTATTTTAGCCTCTGAGACAACCTCTTAAAAATTTAGTTATAAGGACACGATGGATAAAAATGATACTATACAATATCATTATATGAAATTTGTTATGCAAAAAGAAAACTATCACGTACAAAATGGTACTAAGTTGTATCAATTGAAAAAATGCTATTATGAGGTAAGATCAACCATTATATGATAAAATTGAACATAAATTTTTATCCTTCTTTTAATTCCGTAAATACGAAACTGATACTACACAATAACACTGTCATTCTCATCGAATTTTTATCCTTCTGCTATATTTAATTGAAAATTTTGTCATTCTCACTAAAAAATTGATGAATTTTATCCTTCGTACTATTTTTCCAAATAAAAATAGCTCTCATAAAATTATAATTTAAACTGTCCAATTTGCCCCTTTTTACTTTAATTTCTTTAATCTTCACTAATCTCCTTTAATCTTAAATCCAAATCAATAGTCAATGGAGAAGTCAAACTCATCTGCAGATGAGATTTCAAAACGAGAAAGAAACAAGGTTAATTCAAAACTTCCATAACATGGATTTTGTTCAATAAAACAATTAGATAATTATTTTTGAAATTTTTAGGGTTTCGTAGGTAGGGTTTAACATGTTTGTCGCTCAGAAAAATCAATGTATAGCCAATGTTTGAAATAAAGTTTGGGAGGGGACGACCGAAATAAATAATTTAATTCGACGGTCCTCTGTCATTTAAGTTTTTTTATTTTGGCAGTCTAGTGTCGATTTTTTGGTTTTAGTCCGGTATATACCCATCGAATTTCATACTTTTCTAATTAAAATTGAATCTGTATTTAGATTTTCCTTATATTTTTTTTGTTCTCATCATTTGTTTATTTATTTTTATAAAAGCAGGGAGGAGGAAAGATTAATTTGGTTGTTTACTTTTTACCATCGAGTTTTTTAACCAAGGACAAAAGAGGAAACGATGCTAAATTTAATTAAAGGCTTTGTACCTCTCATATTAATTTTATTAAACATGGAGTACTCGTATAATTTTGATCCCCTCATATCCAAAAATGGAGTGGCGATAACAATACTCAAAATTTATTTGTTTCAATTTTGTATTTTTTTAATTAACACCTTAATGAAAAAAAATTCTTCTCAACTCATATACAAATCGAACTAAATGTTGAGTTTCGGCATTCCCACGTTTCGTACGCGTACGCTTCGGCGTGTGTGGATTATCTAACGGTCGAAGTCTTCCATGCCAATATCCCTTCATCGCATTCCATCGAACATATAATCTGCTCTTGACAACACATTGTAATAAAATAAATCACTAATTTTACGTACCATCAATCTCATATACATACACCATGATCGTTCCAAATATCCTGCGATGTGGAACTTTTAAACCGTCCAATCCACCACCAACTCCATTTACAATATGAGCCACACCTAACACTAAACAAACTGGATAATGTGAATAAAAATATCTTGAAGATCCATAACACCAACAACAAAGTCATACATAAAAAAATATTTATCATGTAATATAATTATATATTTTCGTTATCACTAGTGCTAATTAGAGGAATTTAACAATTTGATCTGGCATATTTTTGTGACTGAGCCATAAATAGCCACAAGAATATGTTTTATGCGCAAAATTGAGGTTCCACCTTTCATTAAACTTTGTCTCTAATCTTACTGAAGAATCTTTCAGATATTCCTTTATGTTCTTGGCGGTCTACTTCCCTGAAATATAATTCAAAAATGTCCTTTTCCATTCATGGTTCTTGGACAAAGCAGCCATGTCTTCAGAGTTCAAGTTGTCCTCATCTTATCATTTTTTTCGTGTTTCTCTTTGGTGCCATAACCATGGATTAATATATAATGTAATACTTCTTATTATATGTTACGAAATGGAAAGCTAAAGGTGTTTGATATTAAACACGAAAATGATTAGGATAGTGACACATAAACACGTAAATAAACATTATACTTTAGTAGTATAATCCAAATTTTGATAGATCAAATTATATAGTTGTATCAAACCACACCCGGAGATAGATGATGTCTGCTTTTGACCGTGCTATTTCAGTGGATGCACATACATACATGATTAAATACTTATAATTGATTTATTGCATATGGAAGTAGTTTGGAGTACCTCTGTAGAATATGTTGAACAAAACATTAGAAACTTATGTAATTAACTATATATTCCTTATATGACATGAGGCAATCTAATATATGCATTTTCTGTGGTTAAATTGAAGCAATATCAGTTAATTTTAATATAGCGAAAGCCAAACGTTACCAAACATATAGGCTTAATTTGAATAGGTCGAATGGGTTTTGTATGCTTAAACTCTATCAGAGGTGTAGATGACCTCAATTTTTTTAGCTTCTATACTAGTTCATGTAATATGAAACTTCAATTGCCGGTATAATGATTTACGTGTACTTCACAATTTATTATGGATATTCTTAATGAAGGTTATAAATTAGTTTTTCCCCTTCTTCCTTATATATCTTTTTTAAGAACTTAGATCTGGATACAATTTGGATAACATCTAACCTCAGTTCGATAGCATAATTTATAACTATCTCAAACAATTTGGATAACATCTAATCTCAGTTATGTTTGGAATCTTTTGATATAAAAAAGTTTAATAGAACGATAAACATTACCTTGATCTTTCATCAAAAAATTTCTCCTCATTTAACTAACTATATCCTATATTTAAATGCATATAGTATGATGTATAACATAATTTTATGTGATAATGATAATTTTATTCAATAATTTTGTTTTATTGAAATCGAAATTCATTGCTCTTTAAGTGATAACAGGCAAAGAGGTGGAAATTTGCAGGCGTAACGATCCTGAATTTTGAACAATTTAAATTGAAAATATTTAATTAATTTTAAATATTTGAATGATGATTTAAATTGAATTCCCAATGCTATATAAAACATTTCTATGATTTGGCGATTAAATTTTAAAATTTAGTCTATAAAAAGTTGAATAAAAATTAAATTTGACTTTGGAGTTGAAATTGAATATTGAATTTGTATTTTAAATTCAAGCTAATGACTTAGAAAAATAATTTGGATTTAAGGATTATTACTTATGTAAAATTAATAATTGAATTACATTTTGATTTGAAACTGTGAAGTTATTTGAATTTTTCAAGTTAATATGAAGAACATATTTGAATTTAAAAAAAATAATTGAGCTTGGAGTTTGTAAATTTATTTAAATTCCTTTCAAAATTTTTGTTAAGGGTTAAGTGGGCTTTGAAAATAATACCGGCCCACATTTGATATTGGTGTCGTGATTATGTATACCCATTCCCTCATTTCTCCATTCGATTCGTAACCCTAACCTAACAAAATCAAACGAAAAAAAAAAAGATTAATAATGGCGGCTCTCAATTTTCTTCTTCCTCCGATCGACTAAGTTAGGGCTTGTGATAATTTGGGGCCTTCGTTCGATTGCGTTGCCTTGCTCGATCGTTTTATCGTTGCTCTCTCTGGCTGCGTCGTCTTCTACCCAACTAGCAATGGTGAGATTTCTCACGATTAATCGTTATTCAAGTTTTTAAATTTGTTTGAATTGGGTGCTTTGTTGCATGCTATGATTTGGTGTTATTTGGCCTCCATTTGCTCGGTTAATTTGCTTTTAAAACTGATAAGAACAGATAAGTCTCTGCATGTATGGTTGTTGGTGTTATTTGCTACCATTTGCTCGGTAAATTTGTTTTAAGCCGATAAGAACAGATGCTATTTGAAAAAAAAATTAAACTGATAAGTACAGATAAGTCTCTGCATGTATGTTTGTTGGGTGTTATTTGCTATCACTTGCTCGATTGCTTGAATTTAAACTGTTGAGAGCAGATGCTATCATTAAAATCTGATAAGAACAGATGCTATATCAAAAACTTTGCTTGTTTGTTGTTGCTGCATGTGATGGATCTTTAAATCTGGTTAAGGAAAATGTAGTAAAGAAAATTAATACTTGTGAGTAAACTTCTTAACTTGGTTATTTAGGTGGAAGTTCGAGTTAATATCGAAGTATGCTTTGATAAATGTATGTTCAATTGTGATTATTGGTTGCATGGTTGTTTTAACTGGATTTTTGATTTGAAATACACTGCACACTTGCGTGTATGCTTAAAGATAAGCTCAATCCAGTTTGTAGTTTTCAAACTAAAGAAAGAAAAAAAAATCTTTAATATAGTATGGGATTGTGGCTTGGGGCAACTGCAGTTTTTAAAAAGTTTTAAAGCAAAGCTTGAAAATCAAAAGCTTGATTCTTTTACAACCTGGAATCAACTTAGCAAACCAAATCCTTTTTCTCTGTTTACCTGTAAATAAATGACTTAGGCCTAGTGTGTGTTGTGATTTTTGGTTTGGTACCTAGAATTGTTTTGTATAAGTGATAATGTACATGTATGAATGTGAATCATTTTTGGCTTGTGAATGATTGCTATTTAAGCTATGAATTATGGAAGTTAAGATGATGATATGGATGTAAATCTTATTTTTGAATGTTTATTCACAAAGTTTTCTGGCTTGGGTTTTAAAAATCTAGTCTTGGGTATAATTTGTGTTTAGTCTCAGATTTTAAAACCTGTAATGTTTTGTTCTAAACAATTTTCAAATTAAGGTTCATTAAAAATATGAGTAAAAGTTTTAAATTAAAGTTTAATCTAGAATTAAATTTAAGTTATATCCAATTTTGAAATGAGAAAGTTTTTTTTTATTTTTATTTAAATTTTATTCACTTTTAACCTTAAATTTAAAAAAGAAATTTGGAAGTACTTGGAAGTGAACTGTTTCAATACTTATTGATCTCTGCTTGTGGTGTTCTTTGTTGTTGCTGTGTATTATGTTTGCATGCCTGAAAATAGGCAAATCTTGCCTCTGTATGTCCATTTCAGGTTTTAAACCTGTTAGGAAATTCCAAATCACCACAACCAACGATTTTGAATTATAAACTCTGAATGAAAGAGGGTTGTTATAAGTGAAATTATTCTAAAAATAAATTTCAAGTGTTCAAATTGAATATTCATTTAGAAAATGAAACATATACAGTGATGGTTTGAAATTAGCCCAGAATTAATTGTTTTAATTCCAAAATTCAATCACATAAACAGTTCTTTCTGTCTGGATGAATCTTATTGCATGTGTGAATTATAGCCTCTAATGATTGCTTTGAGATTGAATATAAAAGAGTGTATTTATAAGTATGATATTGCCTGCATACTTGTTTCTGAGTATTGTATATTTGTTGCTCTGTGGTTGATAACAGACCACCATTATCACTAGATAATTATAACTTCCTGTATAATTGAAATTTGACATTGATTACTGAAGAGAATTTGTTAATAATACTATATTCTTGGTTTTAAAAATTGTTTAAGATAGAATTGTTTGACAAATGAACTGTAAAAAAATTTAATCTTACAGTAAAAATCAAGTTTTGGTAAAAAAAAAAAAACTTATAACAACAATTTCACTTTGAAATTATATAATCTGATTCATCTAAACGAGCTATGAATTTTAGTGGAAATCTTGTGAATTCTAGTTAAGAATTTGTGAAGTTGTTTCAGTCACTTGTGTTCTGGTTCTTCATGCATGTTCTCTGTTCTTTGTATCTATAGCTTGCGTTACTGGTGCACATTATATCATGGTGTACATGTTGTCAATTGATCTGTTTCAATGAAAGTTGGCATTTTGTTTTGTAACTTTAAGTCTGCATTGCACTACTTCATTTATGGCTGTTCTCTATTTGGTTCATCCACTTGCTTGGTGCATTTCTGTAGTTCCACTGCACTTTGTAGTTGCCCTGCACTTTGGTGGCTCTGGCTTGATTATCTGGACTGTATTTAGTTTGTCATGTAGTTTCTTCTTGGCTTTGACATTGCTGAGTCTTTGTCTTTGATGTTATTTTGTGGTCTGCATTCACTCCGCCTTCTTTAACTTAGGTCAGGTCTGATTGAATCATTGTCTTGAAGTCTTTGTGGTCTTTACTTGAGTTCATTGTCATCTGTATGCGTCTTGTTGTTGCCACTGTGTTGCATTGACATGTTGTATACTTTCTGAGCCGATAGCATTTGGTTTCTTTGCATCCATTACTGCAATACTCATTGTCACTGCCGCTCTTTGCATTTTGTCAGTACTTTCACTTGAACTTTTGTGACTTGTGGTTTGAGCCCTGTTGTCTGCACTTGTATACTCTCCATTTTGCATACTAGATTGTATTGAGCTCGACATGCTTTATGTTGTAGTCATGCATTGTTGTTGAGTTGAGTTGTCTGCACCTTGTATGTTGTTGCATTGGTGCATTGGGTTTGTCTCAGCCTTGAACCTTTGTAGTTGTAGTTGTATTCATGAACACTACTGCCTCGAACTTCTGTTGGTCACTTGATTCAGTAGTTTGTTTTCATTTGGCTTGAGTGTTGTCTCTGAACTGAGGACTTGTTTTCCATTGTCCATACATGTTCATGCTTTATGGCTGTGTAACGACCCAGAATTTTTGATAATTAAAATTCGAATATTTAATTAATTTTAAATATTAATAAGTGAAATTTATAAGTCGAATAAATTTTTATTTGAATAATTGGATTTAATTGGATAATTAAATCGATAATTTAATATGTTAAATTATGGAAATAATTGAAAATCGAGTTAAATATGATTGACAATGATTCGTAAAATTTTATTTTATCATATTGAAGTTAGAACGATATTTTAGAACTTTTAAAATCGAATTAAAAGTTTATTTGTGAAAATTAAATATTTTAATATTTAATCGACTAGTGAAAATAGTCAATTTTTGAACAGTCTCAGAATTGAACGAAACCAGTTCCATTGGATCCGTAATAGTTAATTATTACCGGATTTCAATTTTCGTGTAAATCGGAGTCACCGTTTGATCGTGGCAGCTCGAAACGCATCGATTTATTTTTAATATTAATTTGGCGAGTTAAAATAGCCATTTTTCAAAAAGTCTCGGATTTTGACGAAACCAGTTTCATCGGATCCGTAATGTGATATTATTTTAAGGTTTCTAATTTCGTGTCAATTGGATATACCGTTTGTCCGGTACGAATTAAAACGCCTAGAAATCGATTTAAATCGGTTTAATTTAAATTGAACGTTTATTGCCATAACTCGCACAGATGTCCGAATTAGCTTTCGAAACCTGTTCCATTGTGTCCGGAACGCGGGGTAAACCTTAGAAACGCTGGTTACGGCGCGTGAATCGGAGTTCGTAATTTCCGGATGAATAGTGTTCGAAAATTCTCTATAAATAGCCATTTTCTCAACAAAAAATATATTAAAAAAAAGTTAGGGTTCATCACGTTTCAGCCGCCAGTGATAACTATGTATGGCCGAAAACGTGCCATCTTCTTCTTCATTTTTCTCCCCATCCACAAATAGATTCAAAATTTTTCCAACTACAATATTGGAGAGCACATCGAGTACTTTAAATCCAACGGTGGATTTGCGTTGCAGTGGTTTCGATTCTCTGTAATTTGGCGGTGAAGTTCGATCGTTCACGTGCGTTTTTCATCGTGGAGAAGCAGCCGAGCTTCAAGGCGTTTGGGCCGGTGGTGGCTCTGTGGGAGGCGCACGTGGTGGGGGTGTCTGATCGAGGCAAACGACATCGTGGGGGTCGAAAAATTTAAACCCTAATTTCGTATATGGGTTACTTTGTGCGTATTTAGTTACTGGAGAGTAACGCGAGGGAGATGGAGATGCAGGGGACGGCCAAGATGTGGGGGGAGTTGAAATCAGCGGCTGTGATGGGTAGGGTTAGAAAAAAATAGTTAATTATGTTGTAATTTGTTTATATTAAATTCGTGTAACTTCATAAATGCATAACTTTTTCATACGAGGTCGAAAACGCGCGAAACCAGTTGCGTTGGAATCGTATGGACGAGCACTACGCGATGGAGTTGGTTTGGAGTCGTTTGGAGTTAGTGAGAATTTTGGGTAAAATTAAACGTCCGTTTAATTTTATTCGAAATAAATCGCTAAAACGGAATTTAAAATCAAGGTGAGAACTTCTCACTCAATCGAATCAGTTTCGATTTTATTTTAAATAGTTAGATTTAAAATATTTGAATGCATGTTTGAATGATGATTGATATCTTTTGATTGTTAAAATAGACATTATACGCCGTTAGTAAGCGGATGTTATTTATTAAAAACATATACCGCGAATATTTCATAAACAGTGAAATTGGTATTATATATAATAGCAATATATATGTATTGGCATATGTATATATTGGAGTTATTGATTTCCCGCATTTTTTGTTTAGCAGATGAGACCCTATTGCGCCGTCTATTAAGCGGATAATATTTAATAAAAACATATACCGCGATAATTCCGTACTGGAGCGGAATTGGTATTGTGCTAATGTTTGTGGATGCAGGAAAACAGGTTGGAGGGATCCAACTGGATTCCTCAACAGTAATTATTTGATTTCAGATATTTTGATATTTGATGGATTATCATATACGATATATGATGTCGTTGTTATCATGATTGACTATTTGGTATGTAGCATCATTGGACCAAATTTGGAATTTTAAAATGGATTTTTAAGTGATTTTTGAAAGTATAAGTTATAAAATATATTTTTTTGAATTGATCCATTTTAAATAAATAAACGTATAATTTTAATGTTATATAAAAATTATGATTTTTGAGAAATATAGTTAAAAACTGATTTTTGAGAAATATGAACTAATGATTTTATAAAATAGTTTAAATCGGGATTTTCTGAATTTATTATTGAAAGTTTAAATATAGGATTTATAAAATTTAATTATTTTATAAATCAAGAGAATGATGAAGTTTTTAAAGGAGTTTAAAGACGTTTTAAAAGAATAATATAAATTGATTTATATTAAGAGATTTATAAATGGATATTTATAAATTGAAATATGGACATTATAAAACGAGTTTTTATAAGTGTTTGAATGAAGTGATAATGAATTTCATAATTGAACGGAATTTATAGAATTTTATACGGTGAAGTTATAAATGGAATTTTATAAGCAGTAGGTTTATAAAATTTATTAAGTTATTAAAATAATGGTTTTGGATAAATGAATGAATCTTATAAGTTATAAGATTTATAATTTGGGGAGTTAAAAAGAACGATTTTGTAAAATAATCGTTTTATAAGCATTTAACTTATAATATGAACCTTTAGTTTATAATTGAGTTATAAATCGAATAGATTTATAAAGGAATTTATAAAAGGAAGTTGTTATAAAATAAATAGAAATGGAGTTTATAAACGTTGTTTTATAAATTCGCAAACGACTTATTTTGATAAGTAAATTGTTGAAACCTATTAATGGAGTTATATTCACGTTTCTAACTGTGAATAATCCTTTGAAATAAAATGAATTAAAGGATGAAATTGATTAACGTAGTATATTCACGTTTTTTTTGAATAGTGAATAATATGTTAAAGAAATTGTTTTGAATGTGATATTTGAAATAGAATTAAAACGACCTAACGATGTTTTAAATATGTTAAGATTCGAAACCATAGATTTCAACATTCATTGTTGAAATAGACGTTTTCGAGAAATAAAAGGAAATAGTGGACTATGACACTGTTGTTATAGTAAATGATTTCCGAAAGGAAATGTTTTGTATAGTATTGGGATTTATATATCTATTTTAATTTCGAATCCCTATACTAGTGATTTTGGGTTGTCGTAACGATGTTTTACGCAACATTCGTTTTGGCCCAAAATAAATATGTTTAAGAGAATGATTTCCTTAAAGAATGAAATATATACTTAATCTCGATTTAAGTATATTGAATATTTTCTAAGTGTTGAAAATAAATAAAGATTTGTGAATTACTTATTTAATAAGTATGGAAATGTTTTTCCAATATAAAGTGAATATTAGAGAATTTATCTTTTTGAAGATAAATTGAAATGAATAATTGAAATCGAATATTCATAGATATTGTGAAATGTAAATTCAATATGGAATTTATAAAAGAAAGTGGAATTTGATTAAAAATAAATATTGATTTATTTTTGAAGTGTTGAAAATTCTATATCTAGTAAAGATATTTTGGAAAATAAATAATTTGGAAAATTATTTGGAGACTGGTGATGTGTGCATATCCATTGATAGTTCAATAACCGACTATCAATATTTCCCTTTGAATGGGTAATTGATGTGATTTGTTTGAATGTGAATGCCACACTTATTTTTTTAAATAAGCGCTCACTATTCGGGTTAACCGGGAAAGGACCATGGGGTCGCATAACCCATTCCGAATATGTGATACGTCGTTATGAATTGCATTTGATGACCGGTGTTGAAGACCCGGTATTAGCGAGAGCGATAGGATGACCTGTCGATTTACTCTGCACCGAGTTGCTCCGGTATAGAGTTCTCCATATGTGATGGTGAATCCGATCAGGATTGTGGATATCCGGATTGCAAGGACTTCTTTGTAAGTGCCTTCGGTTTTGTTCGAGCCCAGAACAGACTTGTATGGATTGTGTGTCTGACATTACAAATTGAGATATAAAGCCGATTTCATTCAAATATATTTCTGTTGGTGGCGAAGAATTTATTCTTTTAGCTTAACACCCTTCTCTGAGACGTACGAGCTCAGAGGTTATGTAGTTGAATGTTATCAGCGATATATTCCCAATTTGGTAATGTGACATGCTGAGTGTTGCTGTAAATGATCATTGTGTTGATTATTTGTGATAGGATCATTTGTTTGATCGTCTATCTTTGTGATCATTTCTATGATCATTTGTTGACCCAAAGCATGGCTTTTGTATAAAGTATGTTTTTGTGGACGTGACTTCGTCGAGCCTCACACCCCGTGAATGGTCAAAACAGGAAAGAAGCAGCAAGGTTATGAGGGGTAGCGCCCTTTAGGATATGTGCATTTCCTTCTGGAAAAGGGTGGTATCATGGTATGGAGCCCAGATACTTACTCATGTTTAAAACACTTTATGATTGTGTGAATTGATTACGAGATCTCGGATAAAGGTCCCAAAGGACCGGGGGATGGCATATTCGGTCAGTTGTTACTCAGTTAGGGGTAACCCGGCCTTGTGTTGGCAGAGATCCGGTTTGGTTCTCGGGGATGTCCATCCAGAGGCATTCTCATGTGGCAATGGGAAGTTTCTTGGCCTGATCATTCGTTGGAAATCCAAAGAAACAATACGAGACTTGTACGGTTTTAGTTGTAGAACCTGCCATTTAAAATGGTAGCTATAGTAGGCATAATATAATGGTACTTATGCTGGCTAAGATTTATATTCTACTTTCGAAATATCTTCTACACTATGCACTAATAATAATATCAAAATTGATTTGATTTTAATGCGTATCAAGCATCTTTGACTAACATAAGAAGAAATCTCCTCCAAGTCTGCGTTTGCATTGTGTGTGTGGCGGGAGGTCTTATGGTAGTCTCATTTTTAAAAGCATTGCGAATTGAATTTAAAAATATTCCTCTATTTTTGATTTTAAAGAAAAAAAATAAAAATAAACTGTTTTAGTTCTCGCACCAGTCACATGACTGACTCGGAGTTTATTGTTTTCCTTCCTAAACTCTGGGTGCCCACCAATTTCCACATGGGCAGTTAAGAGTTAGGTTTATCAGGATATTCTGGATATTCTGGAGTTGCTGGAGGCAAGCTGGATGGCATGGCGTATTACTAGTTATATAGTATGTCTTTTTCCGCTGCACTGGTTGTTGTTGTTGTTGTACACTCTGATGATATGATGTAATGAAATGTAATGTATAAAATGTAATAACTGATATAGTTCTTTGTTTAAAGATTATTCATTTATTATTATATGTTGTTCCGCTACGAATTGTGAGATTCTGATGTTGTTCAGTTGTTTTCTGTTCCGTTCTATTGTCTATTTTCTTTTCCCTCTATTTTCTCTTCTTTTCTACCTCTTTTCTTTTCTTAAACCATAACATTTCGGGTTTCCGGCCTTCGATTTCTCGGCAGTCGATAAAGTGAGTATCGATGTTGAATTTTCGAAAGTCGAAAATTTTCGGGACGTTACATTTGGTATCAGAGCATATGGTTAAGCGACAACCATGGTTCTGTTGGGTATTACTCATTAGAGATAGAGTCAGTAGTACTCTAGAATGAGTTGAGAGTAATAATAGCTATGAGAGCGTATTTGTTAGTGAATATAAAATTGTTTATATTGTGATGATTGGTTTGTTGAGTGGCATATGAACTTTCGTCAGCGTGGTCCGCAAGACTATGCCGAAGGGGTTTCTAAACACTTGAATAGAACAATTCAGCACAATATTGTTTTATATTGGGTAAATGAAATAATTTTACTTGAGTATATTTTATATATGAAGAAATAATTTTTCAGAATTATTAAAGTGTATATAAGTTGATTGTTTAGTTGTTTGAATAATCTAAACTTAAGAATAATTGTATAAGCAAATGAATTATAAGAATTGAATTAAAATTAAAGTGATTTGCAATTGTGAAATAAACTTATATATATAAAAAAGTGAAACTATATGAATATATTTATGAATATGAGTTGTAAAATAAAAATGAATTTAAAGTTAAATGAAAATTTACTTTAGAATTTGGAAGTGAACCAACTTGAATATGAATTAGTAAATATAAACTAATTGAAAATGAATGTTAGTAAAAACATCCACTGTTAATGAATCAAATATGATTTAAACTGAAAACCGTTTCATTGAATATTGATGAGGATATGAATGAATATTTATTGGTTATGGATTATAGTTGGTTGATGGTTGAATATATATTGCATTTGTTGTTTAATTGCATTTGCTATGTTGACATATATAGTTATTATGTTGCTATATGTTGTATATTGATACTATTGTCTATATGCATGATTCTCATGTTGTTTGTTGAGTGATTAGTAGGTGCGGATCGCGTTTGCTTCGCATTTGGAGCTCGCTTTCGCGCTATATTAGCCGTATATGCTCGCTAATAAAATATAAGGTACATATCTCGGATTACATACCGTACTTTTATACTTTTTCCCTTCGGGATGCCTCATTACTTGATGAGATGTATATTTGTGATATATATACTGTCATTTTTTTTTTCGGATCGAGCCGCGCAAAGGAGACTATGGCGAATTTTTCTGGAAATTTAAGGCGTTAGAAAAAAATTCGAGAAATTTGGAAAGTTTTGAAAATTTTAACTTTGATTTGGAATTGAAAGTTAAACAATAGTAGTTGTTTTTGAAAAGATAACTAAGTATGATTTGAAAACTTAGTAAGTTATTATAAGAAGTTTAACTATGGAATTTGAAAAATTAATAGATTCTATAACTTTTCTTACTTAATATTTCGAGGACGAAATTCTTTTAAGGGGGGAAGATTGTAACGACCCAGAATTTTTGATAATTAAAATTTGAATACTTAATTAATTTTAAATATTAATAAGTGAAATTTATAAGTCGAATAAATTTTTATTTGAATAATTGGATTTAATTGGATAATTAAATCGATAATTTAATATGTTAAATTATGGAAATAATTGGAAATCGAGTTAAATATGATTGAAAATGATTTGTAAAATTTTATTTTATCATATTGAAGTTAGAACGATATTTTAGAACTTTTAAAATCGAATTAAAAGTTTATTTGTGAAAATTGAATATTTTAATATTTAATCGACTAGTGAAAATAGTCAATTTTTGAACAGCCTCAGAATTGAACGAAACCAGTTCCATTGGATCCGTAATAGTTAATTATTACCGGATTTCAATTTTCATGTCTATCGGAGTCACCGTTTGATCGTGGCAGCTCGAAACGCATCGATTTATTTTTAATATTAATTTGGCGAGTTAAAATAGCCATTTTTCAAAAAATCTAGGATTTCGACGAAACCAGTTTCATCGGATCCGTAATGTGATATTATTGTAAGGTTTCAAATTTCGTGTCAATTGGATTTACCGTTTGTCTGGTACGAATTAAAACGCCTAGAAATCGATTTAAATCGGTTTAATTTAAATTGAATGTTTATTGCCATAACTCGCACAGATGTCCGAATTAGCTTTCGAAACCTGTTCCATTGTGTCCGGAACGCGGGGTAAACCTTAGAAACGCTGGTTACGGCGCGTGAATCGGAGTTCGGAATTTCCGGATGAATAGTGTTCGAAAATTCTCTATAAATAGCCATTTTCTCAACAAAAAATATATAAAAAAAAAGTTAGGGTTCATCACGTTTCAGCCGCCAGTGATAACCATGTATGGCCGAAAACGTGCCATCTTCTTCTTCATTTTTCTCCCCATCCACAAATCGATTCAAAATTTTTCCAACTACAATATTGGAGAGCACATCGAGTACTTTAAATCCAACGGTGGATTTGCGTTGCAGTGGTTTCGATTCTCTGTAATTTGGCGGTGAAGTCCGATCGTTCACGTGCGTTTTTCATCGTGGAGAAGCAGCCGAGCTTCAAGACGTTTGGGCCGGTGGTGGCTCTGGGGGAGGCGCACGTGGTGGGGGTGTCTGATCGAGGCAAACGACATCGTGGGGGTCGAAAAATTTAAACCCTAATTTCGTATATGGGTTACTTTGTGCGTATTTAGTTACTGGAGAGTAACGCGAGGGAGATGGAGATGCAGGGGATGGCCAAGATGTGGGGGGAGTTGAAATCAGCGGCTGTGATGGGTAGGGTTAGAAAAAAATAGTTAATTATGTTGTAATTTGTTTATATTAAATTCGTGTAACTTCATAAATGCATAACTTTTTCATACGAGGTCGAAAACGCGCGAAACCAGTTGCGTTGGAATCGTATGGACGAGCACTACGCGATGAAATTGGATTGGAGTCGTTTGGAGTTAGTGAGAATTTTGGGTAAAATTAAACGTCCGTTTAATTTTATTCGAAATAAATCGCTAAAACGGAATTTAAAATCAAGGTGAGAACTTCTCACTCAATCGAATCAGTTTCGATTTTATTTTAAATAGTTAGATTTAAAATATTTGAATGCATGTTTGAATGATGATTGATATCTGTTGATTGTTAAAATAGACATTATACGCCGTTAGTAAGCGGATGTTATTTATTAAAAACATATACCGCGAATATTTCATAAACAGTGAAATTGGTATTATATATAATAGCAATATATATGTATTGGCATATGTATATATTGGATTTATTGATTTCCCGCATTTTTTGTTTAGCGGATGAGACCCTATTGCGCCGTCTATTAAGCGGATAATATTTAATAAAAACATATACCGCGATAATTCCGTAATGGAGCGGAATTGGTATTGTGCTAATGTTTGTGGATGCAGGAAAACAGGTTGGAGGGATCCAACTGGATTCCTCAACAGTAATTATTTGATTTCAGATATTTTGATATTTGATGGATTATCATATACGATATATGATGTCGTTGTTATCGTGATTGACTATTTGGTATGTAGCATCATTGGACCAAATTTGGAATTTTAAAATGGATTTTTAAGTGATTTTTGAAAGTATAAGTTATAAAATATTTTTTTTGAATTGATCCATTTTAAATAAATAAACGTATAATTTTAATGTTATACAAAAATTATGATTTTTGAGAAATATAGTTAAAAACTGATTTTTGAGAAATATGAACTAATGATTTTATAAAATAGTTTAAATCGGGATTTTCTGAATTTATTATTGAAAGTTTAAATATAGGATTTATAAAATTTAATTATTTTATAAATCAAGAGAATGATGAAGTTTTTAAAGGAGTTTAAAGACGTTTTAAAATAATAATAGAAATTGATTTATATTAAGAGATTTATAAATGGATATTTATAAATTGAAATATGGACATTATAAAACGAGTTTTTATAAGTGTTTGAATGAAGTGATAATGAATTTCATAATTGAATGGAATTAATAGAATTTTATACGGTGAAGTTATAAATGGAATTTTATAAGCAGTAGGTTTATAAAATTTATTAAGTTATTAACATAATGGTTTTGGATAAATGAATGAATCTTATAAGTTATAAGATTTATAATTTGGGGAGTTAAAAAGAACGATTTTGTAAAATAATCGTTTTATAAGCATTTAACTTATAATATGAACCTTTAGTTTATACTTGAGTTATAAATCGAATAGATTTATAAAGGAATTTATAAAAGGAAGTTGTTATAAAATAAATAGAAATGGAGTTTATAAACGTTGTTTTATAAATTCGCAAACGATTTATTTTGATAAGTAAATTGTTGAAACCTATTAATGGAGTTATATTCACGTTTCTAACTGCGAATAATCCTTTGAAATAAAATGAATTAAAGGATGAAATTGATTAACGTAGTATATTCACGTTTTTTTTGAATAGTGAATAATATGTTAAAGAAATTGTTTTGAATGTGATATTTGAAATAGAATTAAAACTACCTAACGATGTTTTAAATATGTTAAGATTCGAAACCATAGATTTCAACATTCATTGTTGAAATAGACGTTTTCGAGAAATAAAAGGAAATAGTGGACTATGACACTGTTGTTATAGTAAATGATTTCCGAAAGGAAATGTTTTGTATAGTATTGGGATTTATATATCTATTTTAATTTCGAATCCCTATACTAGTGATTTTGGGTTGTCGTAACGATGTTTTACGCAACATTCGTTTTGGCCCAAAATAAATATGTTTAAGAGAATGATTTCCTTAAAGAATGAAATATATACTTAATCTCGATTTAAGTATATTGAATATTTTCTAAGTGTTGAAAATAAATAAAGATTTGTGAATTACTTATTTAATAAGTATGGAAATGTTTTTCCAATATAAAGTGAATATTAGAGAATTTATCTTTTTGAAGATAAATTGAAATAAATAATTGAAATCGAATATTCATAGATATTGTGAAATGTAAATTCAATATGGAATTTATAAAAGAAAGTGGAATTTGATTAAAAATAAATATTGATTTATTTTTGAAGTGTTGAAAATTCTATATCTAGTAAAGATATTTTGGAAAATAAATAATTTGGAAAATTATTTGGAAACTGGTGATGTGTGCATATCCATTGATAGTTCAATAACCGACTATCAATATTTCCCTTTGAATGGGTAATTGATGTGATTTGTTTGAATGTGAATGCCACACTTATTTTTTTAAATAAGCGCTCACTATTCGAGTTAACCGGGAAAGGACCATGGGGTCGCATAACCCATTCCGAATATGTGATACGTCGTTATGAATTGCATTTGATGACCGGTGTTGAAGACCCGGTATTAGCGAGAGCGATAGGATGACCTGTCGATTTACTCTGCACCGAGTTGCTCCGGTATAGAGTTCTCCATATGTGATGGTGAATCCGATCAGGATTGTGGATATCCGGATTGCAAGGACTTCTTTGTAAGTGCCTTCGGTTTTGTTCGAGCCCGGAACAGACTTGTATGGATTGTGTGTCTGACATTACAAATTGAGATATAAAGCCGATTTCATTCAAATATATTTCTGTTGGTGGCGAAGAATTTATTCTTTTAGCTTAACACCCTTCTCTGAGACGTACGAGCTCAGAGGTTATGTAGTTGAATGTTATCAGCGATATATTCCCAATTTGGTAATGTGACATGCTGAGTGTTGCTGTAAATGATCATTGTGTTGATTATTTGTGATAGGATCATTTGTTTGATCGTCTATCTTTGTGATCATTTCTATGATCATTTGTTGACCCAAAGCATGGCTTTTGTATAAAGTATGTTTTTGTGGACGTGACTTCGTCGAGCCTCACACCCCGTGAATGGTCAAAACAGGAAAGAAGCAGCAAGGTTATGAGGGGTAGCGCCCTTTAGGATATGTGCATTTCCTTCTGGAAAAGGGTGGTATCATGGTATGGAGCCCAGATACTTACTCATGTTGAAAACACTTTATGATTGTGTGAATTGATTACGAGATCTCGGATAAAGGTCCCAAAGGACCGGGGGATGGCATATTCGGTCAGTTGTTACTCAGTTAGGGGTAACCCGGCCTTGTGTTGGCAGAGATCCGGTTTGGTTCTCGGGGATGTCCATCCAGAGGCATTCTCATGTGGCAATGGGAAGTTTCTTGGCCTGATCATTCGTTGGAAATCCAAAGAAACAATACGAGACTTGTACGGTTTTAGTTGTAGAACCTGCCATTTAAAATGGTAGCTATAGTAGGCATAATATAATGGTACCTATGCTGGCTAAGATTTATATTCTACTTTCGAAATATCTTCTACACTATGCACTATGCACTAATAATAATATCAAAATTGATTTGATTTTAATGCGTATCAAGCATCTTTGACTAACATAAGAAGAAATCTCCTCCAAGTCTGCGTTTGCATTGTGTGTGTGGCGGGAGGTCTTATGGTAGTCTCATTTTTAAAAGCATTGCGAATTGAATTTAAAAATATTTCTCTATTTTTGATTTTAAAGAAAAAAAATAAAAATAAACTGTTTTAGTTCTCGCACCAGTCACATGACTGACTCGGAGTTTATTGTTTTCCTTCCTAAACTCTGGGTGCCCACCAATTTCCACACGGGCAGTTAAGAGTTAGGTTTATCAGGATATTCTGGATATTCTGGAGTTGCTGGAGGCAAGCTGGATGGCATGGCGTATTACTAGTTATATAGTATGTCTTTTTCCGCTGCACTGGTTGTTGTTGTTGTTGTACACTCTGATGATATGATGTAATGAAATGTAATGTATAAAATGTAATAACTGATATAGTTCTTTGTTTAAAGATTGTTCATTTATTATTATATGTTGTTCCGCTACGAATTGTGAGATTCTGATGTTGTTCAGTTGTTTTCTGTTCCGTTCTATTGTCTATTTTCTTTTCCCTCTATTTTCTCTTCTTTTCTACCTCTTTTCTTTTCTTAAACCATAACATTTCGGGTTTCCGGCCTTCGATTTCTCGGCAGTCGATAAAGTGAGTATCGATGTTGAATTTTCGAAAGTCGAAAATTTTCGGGACGTTACATTTGGTATCAGAGCATATGGTTAAGCGACAACCATGGTTCTGTTGGGTATTACTCATTAGAGATAGAGTCAGTAGTACTCTAGAATGAGTTGAGAGTAATAATAGCTATGAGAGCGTATTTGTTAGTGAATATAAAATTGTTTATATTGTGATGATTGGTTTGTTGAGTGGCATATGAACTTTCGTCAGCGTGGTCCGCAAGACTATGCCGAAGGGGTTTCTAAACACTTGAATAGAACAATTCAGCACAATATTGTTTTATATTGGGTAAATGAAATAATTTTACTTGAGTATATTTTATATATGAAGAAATAATTTTTCAGAATTATTAAAGTGTATATAAGTTGATTGTTTAGTTGTTTGAATAATCTAAACTTAAGAATAATTGTATAAGCAAATGAATTATAAGAATTGAATTAAAATTAAAGTGATTTGCAATTGTGAAATAAACTTATATATATAAAAAAGTGAAACTATATGAATATATTTATGAATATGAGTTGTAAAATAAAAATGAATTTAAAGTTAAATGAAAATTTACTTTAGAATTTGGAAGTGAACCAACTTGAATATGAATTAGTAAATATAAACTAATTGAAAATGAATGTTAGTAAAAACATCCACTGTTAATGAATCAAATATGATTTAAACTGAAAACCGTTTCATTGAATATTAATGAGGATATGAATGAATATTTATTGGTTATGGATTATAGTTGGTTGATGGTTGAATATATATTGCATTTGTTGTTTAATTGCATTTGCTATGTTGACATATATAGTTATTATGTTGCTATATGTTGTATATTGATACTATTGTCTATATGCATGATTCTCATGTTGTTTGTTGAGTGATTAGTAGGTGCGGATCGCGTTTGCTTCGCATTTGGAGCTCGCTTTCGCGCTATATTAGCCGTATATGCTCGCTAATAAAATATAAGGTACATATCTCGGATTACATACCGTACTTTTATACTTTTTCCCTTCGGGATGCCTCATTACTTGATGAGATGTATATTTGTGATATATATACTGTCATTTTTTTTTTCGGATCGAGCCGCGCAAAGGAGACTATGGCGAATTTTTCTGGAAATTTAAGGCGTTAGAAAAAAATTCGAGAAATTTGGAAAGTTTTGAAAATTTTAACTTTGATTTGGAATTGAAAGTTAAACAATAGTAGTTGTTTTTGAAAAGATAACTAAGTATGATTTGAAAACTTAGTAAGTTATTATAAGAAGTTTAACTATGGAATTTGAAAAATTAATAGATTCTATAACTTTTCTTACTTAATATTTCGAGGACGAAATTCTTTTAAGGGGGGAAGATTGTAACGACCCAGAATTTTTGATAATTAAAATTTGAATACTTAATTAATTTTAAATATTAATAAGTGAAATTTATAAGTCGAATAAATTTTTATTTGAATAATTGGATTTAATTGGATAATTAAATCGATAATTTAATATGTTAAATTATGGAAATAATTGGAAATCGAGTTAAATATGATTGAAAATGATTTGTAAAATTTTATTTTATCATATTGAAGTTAGAACGATATTTTAGAACTTTTAAAATCGAATTAAAAGTTTATTTGTGAAAATTGAATATTTTAATATTTAATCGACTAGTGAAAATAGTCAATTTTTGAACAGCCTCAGAATTGAACGAAACCAGTTCCATTGGATCCGTAATAGTTAATTATTACCGGATTTCAATTTTCATGTCTATCGGAGTCACCGTTTGATCGTGGCAGCTCGAAACGCATCGATTTATTTTTAATATTAATTTGGCGAGTTAAAATAGCCATTTTTCAAAAAATCTAGGATTTCGACGAAACCAGTTTCATCGGATCCGTAATGTGATATTATTGTAAGGTTTCAAATTTCGTGTCAATTGGATTTACCGTTTGTCTGGTACGAATTAAAACGCCTAGAAATCGATTTAAATCGGTTTAATTTAAATTGAATGTTTATTGCCATAACTCGCACAGATGTCCGAATTAGCTTTCGAAACCTGTTCCATTGTGTCCGGAACGCGGGGTAAACCTTAGAAACGCTGGTTACGGCGCGTGAATCGGAGTTCGGAATTTCCGGATGAATAGTGTTCGAAAATTCTCTATAAATAGCCATTTTCTCAACAAAAAATATATAAAAAAAAAGTTAGGGTTCATCACGTTTCAGCCGCCAGTGATAACCATGTATGGCCGAAAACGTGCCATCTTCTTCTTCATTTTTCTCCCCATCCACAAATCGATTCAAAATTTTTCCAACTACAATATTGGAGAGCACATCGAGTACTTTAAATCCAACGGTGGATTTGCGTTGCAGTGGTTTCGATTCTCTGTAATTTGGCGGTGAAGTCCGATCGTTCACGTGCGTTTTTCATCGTGGAGAAGCAGCCGAGCTTCAAGACGTTTGGGCCGGTGGTGGCTCTGGGGGAGGCGCACGTGGTGGGGGTGTCTGATCGAGGCAAACGACATCGTGGGGGTCGAAAAATTTAAACCCTAATTTCGTATATGGGTTACTTTGTGCGTATTTAGTTACTGGAGAGTAACGCGAGGGAGATGGAGATGCAGGGGATGGCCAAGATGTGGGGGGAGTTGAAATCAGCGGCTGTGATGGGTAGGGTTAGAAAAAAATAGTTAATTATGTTGTAATTTGTTTATATTAAATTCGTGTAACTTCATAAATGCATAACTTTTTCATACGAGGTCGAAAACGCGCGAAACCAGTTGCTTTGGAATCGTATGGACGAGCACTACGCGATGAAATTGGATTGGAGTCGTTTGGAGTTAGTGAGAATTTTGGGTAAAATTAAACGTCCGTTTAATTTTATTCGAAATAAATCGCTAAAACGGAATTTAAAATCAAGGTGAGAACTTCTCACTCAATCGAATCAGTTTCGATTTTATTTTAAATAGTTAGATTTAAAATATTTGAATGCATGTTTGAATGATGATTGATATCTGTTGATTGTTAAAATAGACATTATACGCCGTTAGTAAGCGGATGTTATTTATTAAAAACATATACCGCGAATATTTCATAAACAGTGAAATTGGTATTATATATAATAGCAATATATATGTATTGGCATATGTATATATTGGATTTATTGATTTCCCGCATTTTTTGTTTAGCGGATGAGACCCTATTGCGCCGTCTATTAAGCGGATAATATTTAATAAAAACATATACCGCGATAATTCCGTAATGGAGCGGAATTGGTATTGTGCTAATGTTTGTGGATGCAGGAAAACAGGTTGGAGGGATCCAACTGGATTCCTCAACAGTAATTATTTGATTTCAGATATTTTGATATTTGATGGATTATCATATACGATATATGATGTCGTTGTTATCGTGATTGACTATTTGGTATGTAGCATCATTGGACCAAATTTGGAATTTTAAAATGGATTTTTAAGTGATTTTTGAAAGTATAAGTTATAAAATATTTTTTTTGAATTGATCCATTTTAAATAAATAAACGTATAATTTTAATGTTATACAAAAATTATGATTTTTGAGAAATATAGTTAAAAACTGATTTTTGAGAAATATGAACTAATGATTTTATAAAATAGTTTAAATCGGGATTTTCTGAATTTATTATTGAAAGTTTAAATATAGGATTTATAAAATTTAATTATTTTATAAATCAAGAGAATGATGAAGTTTTTAAAGGAGTTTAAAGACGTTTTAAAATAATAATAGAAATTGATTTATATTAAGAGATTTATAAATGGATATTTATAAATTGAAATATGGACATTATAAAACGAGTTTTTATAAGTGTTTGAATGAAGTGATAATGAATTTCATAATTGAATGGAATTAATAGAATTTTATACGGTGAAGTTATAAATGGAATTTTATAAGCAGTAGGTTTATAAAATTTATTAAGTTATTAACATAATGGTTTTGGATAAATGAATGAATCTTATAAGTTATAAGATTTATAATTTGGGGAGTTAAAAAGAACGATTTTGTAAAATAATCGTTTTATAAGCATTTAACTTATAATATGAACCTTTAGTTTATACTTGAGTTATAAATCGAATAGATTTATAAAGGAATTTATAAAAGGAAGTTGTTATAAAATAAATAGAAATGGAGTTTATAAACGTTGTTTTATAAATTCGCAAACGATTTATTTTGATAAGTAAATTGTTGAAACCTATTAATGGAGTTATATTCACGTTTCTAACTGCGAATAATCCTTTGAAATAAAATGAATTAAAGGATGAAATTGATTAACGTAGTATATTCACGTTTTTTTTGAATAGTGAATAATATGTTAAAGAAATTGTTTTGAATGTGATATTTGAAATAGAATTAAAACTACCTAACGATGTTTTAAATATGTTAAGATTCGAAACCATAGATTTCAACATTCATTGTTGAAATAGACGTTTTCGAGAAATAAAAGGAAATAGTGGACTATGACACTGTTGTTATAGTAAATGATTTCCGAAAGGAAATGTTTTGTATAGTATTGGGATTTATATATCTATTTTAATTTCGAATCCCTATACTAGTGATTTTGGGTTGTCGTAACGATGTTTTACGCAACATTCGTTTTGGCCCAAAATAAATATGTTTAAGAGAATGATTTCCTTAAAGAATGAAATATATACTTAATCTCGATTTAAGTATATTGAATATTTTCTAAGTGTTGAAAATAAATAAAGATTTGTGAATTACTTATTTAATAAGTATGGAAATGTTTTTCCAATATAAAGTGAATATTAGAGAATTTATCTTTTTGAAGATAAATTGAAATAAATAATTGAAATCGAATATTCATAGATATTGTGAAATGTAAATTCAATATGGAATTTATAAAAGAAAGTGGAATTTGATTAAAAATAAATATTGATTTATTTTTGAAGTGTTGAAAATTCTATATCTAGTAAAGATATTTTGGAAAATAAATAATTTGGAAAATTATTTGGAAACTGGTGATGTGTGCATATCCATTGATAGTTCAATAACCGACTATCAATATTTCCCTTTGAATGGGTAATTGATGTGATTTGTTTGAATGTGAATGCCACACTTATTTTTTTAAATAAGCGCTCACTATTCGAGTTAACCGGGAAAGGACCATGGGGTCGCATAACCCATTCCGAATATGTGATACGTCGTTATGAATTGCATTTGATGACCGGTGTTGAAGACCCGGTATTAGCGAGAGCGATAGGATGACCTGTCGATTGTCTCTGCACTGGGTAGCTCCTGGTATAGAGATTTCCTAAGTGATGGGAAATTGGATCGGGATTGTGAATACCCGGATTGCAAGGGCTTCGTAAGAAGTGCCTTCGGTTTTGTTCGAGCCCGGAACAGACTTGTATGGATTGTATGTCTGACATTACAAATTGAGATATAAAGCCGATTTCATTCAAATATATTTCTGTTGGTGGCGAAGAATTTATTCTTTTAGCTTAACACCCTTCTCTGAGACATACGAGCTCAGAGGTTATGTAGTTGAATGTTATCAGCGATATATTCCCAATTTGGTAATGTGACATGCTGAGTGTTGCTGTAAATGATCATTGTGTTGATTATTTGTGATAGGATCATTTGTTTGATCGTCTATCTTTGTGATCATTTCTATGATCATTTGTTGACCCAAAGCATGGCTTTTGTATAAAGTATGTTTTTGTGGACGTGACTTCGTCGAGCCTCACACCCCGTGAATGGTCAAAACAGGAAAGAAGCAGCAAGGTTATGAGGGATAGCGCCCTTTAGGATATGTGCATTTCCTTCTGGAAAAGGGTGGTATCATGGTATGGAGCCCAGATACTTACTCATGTTGAAAACACTTTATGATTGTGTGAATTGATTACGAGATCTCGGATAAAGGTCCCAAAGGACCGGGGGATGGCATATTCGGTCAGTTGTTACTCAGTTAGGGGTAACCCGGCCTTGTGTTGGTAGAGATCCGGTTTGGTTCTCGGGGATGTCCATCCAGAGGCATTCTCATGTGGCAATGGGAAGTTCCTTGGCCTGATCATTCGTTGGAAATCCAAAGAAACAATACGAGACTTGTACGGTTTTAGTTGTAGAACCTGCCATTTAAAATGGTAGCTATAGTAGGCATAATATAATGGTACCTATGCTGGCTAAGATTTATATTCTACTTTCGTAATATCTTCTACACTATGCACTAATAATAATATCAAAATTGATTTGATTTTAATGCGTATCAAGCATCTTTGACTAACATAAGAAGAAATCTCCTCCAAGTCTGCGTTTGCATTGTGTGTGTGGCGGGAGGTCTTATGGTAGTCTCATTTTTAAAAGCATTGCGAATTGAATTTAAAAATATTCCTCTATTTTTGATTTTAAAGGAAAAAAATAAAAATAAACTGTTTTAGTTCTCGCACCAGTCACATGACTGACTCGGAGTTTATTGTTTTCCTTCCTAAACTCTGGGTGCCCACCAATTTCCACACGGGCAGTTAAGAGTTAGGTTTATCAGGATATTCTGGATATTCTGGAGTTGCTGGAGGCAAGCTGGATGGCATGGCGTATTACTAGTTATATAGTATTTCTTTTTCCGCTGCACTGGTTGTTGTTGTTGTTGTACACTCTGATGATATGATGTAATGAAATGTAATGTATAAAATGTAATAACTGATATAGTTCTTTGTTTAAAGATTATTCATTTATTATTATATGTTGTTCCGCTGCGAATTGTGAGATTCTGATGTTGTTCAGTTGTTTTCTGTTCCGTTCTATTGTCTATTTTCTTTTCCCTCTATTTTCTCTTCTTTTCTACCTCTTTTCTTTTCTTAAACCATAACATTTCGGGTTTCCGGCCTTCGATTTCTCGACAGTCGATAAAGTGAGTATCGATGTTGAATTTTCGAAAGTCGAAAATTTTCGGGACGTTACAGGCTGTTACCATTTTATTCAGTTCATTGAAAATTTATTTACTTGAATAAAGATTAATCCTGACTCGAGTGTTTTTGTGTTTTGCATAAAACGCTCTGGTCAGACCGAGTATTTTACAGCTTGAAGATTTTCAGGCAGCGAAGATAGAGAGAGGGGGATTACCGCATCACTAAAGTTTTTCAGGAAATTTTTTTCTTGTACTAAATAATAAATAAATTGTTCCGCTGTATTAAAATGTAATTCATTGTATAACTCTGATATTTGTATATAAAAGAAAAGCTCATTTATGTGAAATATATTTATTGTTCTGTGATTCTATGACTGATTCTGTTTAAATGTTATAAACTAAATAACAATCCGTCATTTTGAACGTTTCTAGTTGGTTTATTTACCGACTAGAGGCGGTCAGAGCCGCGGGTCGTTACAAAAGTGGTATCAGAGCTTTGGTTTACACAAAGCTTAGTTTATGGCGTTTAATATGAATAGTTACTAGAATCACTTTAAAGAAAGCATTTTTCAAATTTAAAGAAGTATAAAATTGTTTTTTTTTTAAATAAAAGGTATTTTAAAATCCAAATCTTTTTGGACAATTCCCCTCTCTAAATTTAGGTTTGCGATAGTTTATATTCGGTGAGGTCCCTTAGATTTGAGTTTTGATCGTTCGGAAACTCATTATCGAATTTTTGAGAGTTATGGAAAAATAAAATTTGAGTTAAGTGAATTGATAAATTGGTTTAAATCGAATATTTTGAATATTTCCGAAGTAATTGGGAAATAAAATGACATGTTAATTTGGTTATAACCAAACGGATTATTGAACTATAACTTGGGAATTTGATTCTGAATTCTTTTGAAATTGATTTCAATTGTTGTGAAGAACGATTTAGTAAATAAAACGGATATGTCTTGGTAAAACGATTGAATAACCCAACTTCTGCTAATGAGGATTTCAAATTTTGATAGGAAACTTCTTAAAACATCTTGTTAATTATAATGGCGAAAACCGAAGCGCAAAAGGCAGCATGCCGTGAACAAAGAGCAGTTGCCCGTAGAGAAGCAGAAGTAGCACATGCGGAAATCGAAAGGAAAATCAATGAAAGGCAAGGACCTGGTCCCTATGATGATGTTATCTGTTATCGATGTCATAAGAAAGGACATTATGCCGTTACGTGCAGAGAGAAGCGAAAGAAAAGGAATGTGGATGACCGGTTCGCTCGTCCTGAGATTGTGTGTTTTAAGTGTAAGGGGAAAGGGCATTTTCTTAGTCATTTCCCTGAAGTGAAAAAGAAGAAGAGTGCACTCGGTTTACCAGTCGACAGATCGACAATCTGCTATCATTGCCGCCAGGCTGGACATATAGCTAGAAACTGCACTGAAAGGCTGCATGGAAAGCAAGCTATAGCCCGATCAGCTAGAGCAAAAAGTGTAAGGATGATAGATAAGGATGGGAACATCTCATATTTTTGCGGAAACTGTAAGAATTGGGGACATGTTGACTTTTAATGTGTTAATCCTCCTTCAATACAACCCAAAATAGTGCAAACCGAAGAGGGAAGTTTAGCAAGGATGCGGACTACCAGACCGGAAATCGATAGCCTTAATAATTCTGAATCTTAAACCAATTAATGTATTTGAAGGAATCAATGTATTTTGTAATACTATCTTTTGTAATCCAAAATCTTCTATGTATGTATTATAAAAGTATTAAGCTATGGATGGTTTTGTATGGAAAGAAGTATTCTAGTAAAATAGCGTTTTGGGAAGGAAATCTATTTGTCAACTTAACTGTATGAATAAAACCAGTTTTGATGTAAAAGCTTATATTCCAAGTTTAGACTAATGCCTAAAATAGTTAATGTGGAAATATGAATCTAATGGTACCAAGTCGATGAATGGCTTACTAAAGAACTAGTTGATTATTTTGGAAATGAAAAGCAAATGCAAAAATTCAAATGGGATTTAGATTTCAAATTTGATATTTGTTAATATGAAAATCCATAATAGATTTAATAGATTCGGTGATGAATTTGAATTTGAACGGGCATGGAATTAAGTTATGTGGAAAACTTAATATTGGAAAATTTGAAGTTGTTTTAAAATGTGTTAAGGATCGAAAGCATAGATTTCAACATTCATTGTTGAAATAGACGTTTTCGAGAGATATCAAAGGAAATGGTGGACTATAACACTGTTGTTATAATAAATGGTTTCCGAAAGGAAATGTTTTTACATAGTATTGGGATTTATATATCTATCTTAAATTCGAATCCCTATACTTGTGATTTTGGGTCGTCGTAACGATGTTTTACGCAACATTCGTTTTGACTCAAATTAATGTGTTTAAAGAATGTTTTTCTTTAACAATGAGATATATACTTAATTATGATAAGTATATTGAATATTTTCAAAGTGTTGAAAATATGTGAATTACTTATTATTAAATAAGTATGGGAATATTTTCCAATATGAAATGAAAAGTTTGAAATTTTATCTTTTGAAGATAAATTGAAAAGTGAATGTTTGAATTTGTTTCAAATGGTTAAGTGTGGAAAATTATATATATCTTGTAAAGATATTATTTTTGGGAAATTTGAACAATTAGTTCAACTTTGAATTTTGAATGGTTGATTTGGATTGTATGTCTAACATTGTGAATTGACGACATAGCAGTTGATCTCTATTAAATATATATCTGTTGGTGGCGGAGAATTTATTCTCTTAGCTTAACACCCTTCTCTGAGACGTACGAGCTCAGAGGTTATATATCGATAGACATCAATTATGTGTTGAGAATTGACGATCTAACATGAAATCCAAATCGAGTGTGAAGTCGATAATAAATTGGATTATGAATGTGAATTAGGTTTGAGATAACCTTAAATTTCCAAATCGACTTAGAGGAAAATTTTAAATGGATAATGAAATGGAAAATTTGTGAATCCTCTATTTGTCATGGGTATGAGATATTGTGGTTTTCATAACGTATATATGAGAATACGATAAATTCGAAAACCATTAGTTTGGAAGGTAATTGTTATGGGAAACTTATGTAAGTACATGGGTGTGATATGTACGAAATGTGAATTGAAATATTATATATGTATGTATGATATTATGTTTTCCAAATTGAGGATATGGAAAAGTACCTTCCATTTAAAATTTGTGAAGGTTGTTGGAACTCGAGATGAGTGTCCATTTGAAAATCGTAGCTACGTAGAATTCCATTAGTTGGATTGACCATTTGATTTCCATTAGTTGGATTGGCCATTTGTTTTCCATTAGTTGGATTGGCCATTTGTTTTCCATTAGTTGGAGTGACTAGCGTAATTTGAGGGGCGTGATGCCTACAGTTACAAGCGATTCCACTGGGATAGTGGCGTAACCGCCGAGTAAACTGCAATCTAGATGCCAAAGCGAAATTCGAGGGGCGAGATGCCTACGGTCACAAGTGATTCTACTGGGATAGTAGCATAACCGCCGTGTGAACCGCGATCTATGGCGACAACCATGGCGAAATTCAAGAGATAAGAAATCTACAGTTACAAGCGATTCTACTGGGATAGTAGCGGAACCGCCGGGTAAACTGTGATCCATGGGGGAATGTGCTTTCCATATCCATTTTTAAAAAAGATTTTTTTTAGTATTTTCACTGGGAATTGAAGCAAGTATATTTAGTACTTGGAGATTTTTAGACTTGCGCCTAGCCAGCGTATGCCTAATGTCTTTAAGAACGACAATAGACTTGTTAAATTTCGAGTTAGCAAGTATTTTCAAACGTTAAATAGCAAATTAATTGTTGAAATTAAAATCTCCATAACCCCAACTTAATAAACTAAGGAAGAGGATCTTTGAAATGTTTTGAAAGTCCAAAGCTTTGGGAAAGATATAATATGTAAATCTCTAATATGAAGTGTTTCAAGTTTAAAATTGAGTTTTGTAAGTCGAAAATTTTAGTAAAAGATCTTTTGCGTCTTGATTGTAGAAATAAATGAACAAAAAGAAATTAATGAACAAAGCTTGTAAGATAAAACAAATAGAATGAATTTTATACTCATTTATTTTAAAAAAAAGTTTTGAGCTTGGTAAAATTGTGCAAAATATAAATATCGGTGAAATTTTAACAATCATTTTTCCTTACTTGTAATTTCGGGACGAAATTCTTTTAAGGAGGGGAGATTGTAACGATCCTGAATTTTGAACAATTTAAATTGAAAATATTTAATTAATTTTAAATAGTTGAATGATGATTTAAATTGAATTCCCAATGCTATATAAAACATTTCTATGATTTGGCGATTAAATTTTAAAATTTAGTCTATAAAAAGTTGAATAAAAATTTAAATTTGACTTTGGAGTTGAAATTGAATATTGAATTTGTATTTTAAATTCAAACTAATGACTTAGAAAAATAATTTGGATTTAAGGATTATTACTTATGTAAAATTAATAATTGAATTACATTTTGATTTGAAACTGTGAAGTTATTTGAATTTTTCAAGTTAATATGAAGAACATATTTGAATTTAAAAAAAAATTGAGCTTGGAGTTTGTAAATTTATTTAAATTCCTTTCAAAATTTTTGTTAAGGGTTAAGTGGGCTTTGAAAATAATACCGGCCCACATTTGATATTGGTGTCGTGATTATGTATACCCATTCCCTTATTTCTCCATTCGATTCGTAACCCTAACCTAACAAAATCAAACGAAAAAAAAAGATTAATAATGGCGGCTCTCAATTTTCTTCTTCCTCCGATCGACTAAGTTAGGGCTTGTGATAATTTAGGGCCTTCGTTCGATTGCGTTGCCTTGCTCGATCGTTTTATCGTTGCTCTCTCTAGCTGCGTCGTCTTCTACCCAGCTAGCAATGGTGAGTTTTCTCACGATTAATCGTTATTCAAGTTTCTAAATTTGTTTGAATTGGGTGCTTGGTTGCATGCTATGATTTGGTGTTATTTGGCCTCCATTTGCTCGGTTAATTTGCTTTTAAAACTGATAAGAACAGATAAGTCTCTGCATGTATGGTTGTTGGTGTTATTTGCTACCATTTGCTCGGTAAATTTGTTTTAAACTGATAAGAACAGATGCTATTTGAAATTTGTTTTTAAACTGATAAGTACAGATAAGTCTCTGCATGTATGTTTGTTTGGTGTTATTTGCTATCACTTGCTCGATTGCTTGAATTTAAACTGTTGAGAGCAGATGCTATCATTAAAATCTGATAAGAACAGATGCTATATCAAAAACTTTGCTTGTTTGTTGTTGCTGCATGTGATGGATCTTTAAATCTGGTTAAGGAAAATGTAGTAAAGAAAATTAATACTTGTGAGTAAACTTCTTAACTTGGTTATTTAGGTGGAAGTTCGAGTTAATATCGAAGTATGCTTTGATAAATGTATGTTCAATTGTGATTATTGGTTGCATGGTTGTTTTAACTGGATTTTTGATTTGAAATACACTGCACACTTGTGTGTATGCTTAAAGATAAGCTCAATCCAGTTTGTAGTTTTCAAACTAAAGAAAGAAAAAAAAATCTTGAATATAGTATGGGATTGTGGCTTGGGGCAACTGCAGTTTTTAAAAAGTTTTAAAGCAAAGCTTGAAAATCAAAGGCTTGATTCTTTTACAACCTGGAATCAACTTAGCAAACCAAATCCTTTTTCTCCGTTTACCTGTAAATAAATGACTTAGGCCTAGTGTGTGTTGTGATTTTTGGTTTGGTACCTGGAATTGTTTTGTATAAGTGATAATGTACATGTATGAATGTGAATCATTTTTGGCTTGTGAATGATTGCTATTTCAGCTATGAATTCTGGAAGTTAAGATGATGATATGGATGTAAATCTTATTTTTGAATGTTTATTCACAAAGTTTTCTGGCTTGGGTTTTAAAAATCTAGTCTTGGGTACAATTTGTGTTTAGTCTCAGATTTTAAAACCTGTAGTGTTTTGTTCTAAACAATTTTCAAATTAAGGTTCATTAAAAATATGAGTAAAAGTTTTAAATTAAAGTTTAATCTAGAATTAAATTTAAGTTGTATCCAGTTTTGAAATGAGAAAGTTTGCTTTTATTTTTATTTAAATTTTATTCATTTTTAACCTTAAATTTAAAAAGGAAATTTGGAAGTACTTGGAAGTGAACTGTTTCAATACTTATTGATCTCTTCTTGTGGTGTTCTTTGTTGTTGCTGTGTATTATGTTTGCATGCCAGAAAATAGGCAAATCTTGCCTCTATATGTCCATTTCAGGTTTTAAACCTGTCGGGAAATTCCAAATCACCATAACCAACGATTTTGAATTATAAACTCTGAATGAAAGAGGGTTGTTATAAGTGAAATTATTCTAAAAATAAATTTCAAGTGTTCAAATTGAATATTCATTTAGAAAATGAAACATATACAGTGATGGTTTGAAATTAGCCTAGAATTAATTGTTTTAATTCCAAAATTCAATCACATAAACAGTTCTTTCTATCTGGATGAATCTTATTGCATGTGTGAATTATAAGCTCTAATGATTGCTTTGAGATTAAATATAAAAGAGTGTATTTATAAGTATGATATTGCCTGCATACTTGTTTCTGAGTATTGTATATTTGTTGCTCTGTGGTTGATAACAGACCACCATTATCACTAGATAATTATAACTTCCTGTATAATTGAAATTTGGCATTGATTACTGAAGACAATTTGTTAATAATACTATATTCTTGGTTTTAAAAATAGTTTAAGATAGAATTGTTTGACAAATGAACTGTAAAAAAAATTAATCTTATAGTAAAAATCAAGTTTTGGTATAAAAAAAAAACTTATAACAACAATTTCACTTTGAAATTATATAATCCGATTCATCTAAACAAGATATGAATTTTAGTGGAAATCTTGTGAATTCTAGTTAAGAATTTGTGAAGTTGTTTCAGTCACTTGTGTTCTGTTTCTTCATGCATGTTCTCTGTTCTTTGTATCTATAGCTTGCATTACTGGTGCACATTATATCATGGTGCACATGTTGTCACTTGATCTGTTTCATTTAAAGTTGGCATTTTGTTTTGTAACTTTAAGTCTGCATTGCACTACTTCATTTATGGTTGTTCTCTGTCTGGTTCATCAACTTGCTTGGTGCATTTCTGTAGTTCCACTGCACTTTGTAGTTGCCCTGCACTTTGGTGGCTCTGGCTTGATTATCTGGACTGTATTTAGTTTGTCATGTAGTTTCTTCTTGGCTTTGACATTGCTGAGTCTTTGCCTTTGATGCTATTTTGTGGTCTGCATTCACTCCGCCTTCTTTAACTTAGGTCAGGTCTGATTGAATCACTGTCTTGAAGTCTTTGTGGTCTTTACTTGAGTTCATTGTCATCTGTATGCGTCTTGTTGTTGCCACTGTGTTGCATTGACATGTTGTATACTTTCTGAGCTGATAGCATTTGGTTTCTTTGCATCCATTACTGCAATACTCATTGTCACTGCTTCTCTTTGCATTTTGTCAGTACTTTCACTTGCACTTTTGTGACTTGTGGTTTGAGCCCTGTTGTCTGCACTTGTATACTCTCCATTTTGCATACTAGATTGTATTGAGCTCGACATGCTTTATGTTGTAGTCATGCATTGCTGTTTAGTTGAGTTGTCTGCACCTTGTATGCTGTTGCATTGGTGCATTGGGTTTGTCTCAGCCTTGAACCTTTGTAGTTGCAGTTGTATTCATGAACACTACTGCCTCGAACTTCTGTTGGTCACTTGATTCAGTAGTTTGTTTTCATTTGGCTTGAGTGTTGTCTCTGACCTTAGGGCTTGTTTTCCATTGTCCACACATGTTCATGCATTATGGCTGTTACCATTTTATTCAGTTCATTGCAAATTTATTTACTTGAATAAAGATTAATCCTTACTCGAGTGTTTTTGTGTTTTGCATAAAACGCTCGGGTCAGACCGAGTATTTTACAGCTTGAAGATTTTCAGGCAGCGAAGATAGAGAGAGGGGGATTACCGCATCACTAAAGTTTTTCAGGAATTTTTTTTCTTGTACTAAATAATAAATAAATTGTTCCGCTGTATTAAAATGTAATTCATTGTATAACTCTGATATTTGTATATAAAAGAAAAGCTCATTTATGTGAAATATATTTATTGTTCTGTGATTCTGTGACTGATTCTGTTTAAATGTTATAAACTAAATAACAATCCGTCATTTTGAACATTTCTAGTTGGTTTAATTACCGACTAGAGGCGGTCAAAGCGGCGGGTCGTTACAGCAGGCATAGTCAGCAGCCGAGGATTCAAAATTTGTTCCTTTGACTTCAGAAGAATCCGTGTTTGGTTCAGTCCCCTTGTAAGTTTTTACTTTTATTCATCACGATCATCTATGTGTATATTTGAGGCCCAAAATTTATAAATAAAAAAAAAGATGGTTTATTGGGAGTCTGGGACCAAAGATTATGACATGCATACAGACTAATGGATCTAAGCATGCAATCTGAAGTCCGTACGAGCGTGCGTTCAAGCAAAAAATATATGACCTAGTCTCTACTTGCATCCACGATTCACATACTTTCAAACTAAGTCCATGAAATTTGTTTACGTTTATAATTTACATTATGTGTTGGCAGTTTTATGTCAATCCATTTCCTTCTTCGTGTGGCTTTATTAACTGGTTAAAGATTGTGGCATGCATACGGACTAATGGATCAAAACATGTAGTCCGATATCCGTGTGAGTGATCGTTCAAGCAAAAAATGAACGACCTAGTCCCTACTTGCACTCATGATTCACATACTTTCGAACTAAGTCGATCTTGAAATTAGTCTTCATTTATAATATACATTATGTGTTAGCAGTTGCATTTCAATCCATTTCCTTTTTAATGTGGCTTTATTGACTAGTTTATTCATATATTAGGCTTTATTAGTAATGTGTTTTGAAGCGGATGAGACATATAATGTACTTAATGTTTCTTAATGCAAAGCAATATCTTACAAGTTGGATGTATGTCTGCAAGCTTCTTTGGTTTTGCAAGTAACTTTTTATATTTGTGTCAAAAGGCAAGGTTTAATTCTTTCAACTTGGACATTTTTGCACGAGGTATAAAGTATACAGAAAATTATTGTCAGGGACAAAATTTCTCAGCATTTTAGCCCCAAGGACAGACCTTCAGTATTTTTGTCTGAAGGACAACTTTCTTTCGGTATCCATTTTTAGTTATTGATAGTAGTTTTTAGGTATCCGTTTGTAGGTATCGGTAGCAGTTGTTAGGTATCAGTTTTTAGCTAGGTAGCAGTTTTGGAAGAATGTTTATCCTTTTGATATTTTGGAAGAATGTTTGTCCATATAAATAATTTTTAGGAGAATGTTTGTCCTTGTGGTAAAAATATTGAGGTCATGTCCTTGAGGCTGAAAATATACAAATTTTTGTCCTTTAAATTAATTCCCCCTAAAGTATACTACTTCATTGTTGATCACTTTTGCATGAAATTCTATTTGAAATTGCATCATTTTGTGGACACTGATATGGGTATTCTTGAAGGAATATCTATTAGTGCTTACCAATTAATGGTTGAGGTTTTAGATTACGGTGTATTTCTAATGAAAATTTGTTAACCACCTTGGACTTGGGTAAGAGAGATCCATCTCTTTCAACATCAATGACAACAATTTTTTTTGTTGCATCTAAAACCTATATTTCTACATACATGTCATGTCAGCGAAAAAAAAGGAAAAAATAAAATAAAAATAATTTTTGCATGTTTTTGGTTGAATAAAAAATTCTTTACATATAAACAGTCGGTAATAAGTTAATTAATGGCCATTGCATCTTAGGCTTTTAAAGGGCCAGTAAAAGTACTTTCCTATAGTAACAACAAATACAAAGGAGCAGGTGAAAACCCTTAGTTGTGGAAACATATTTGGACATCTTATTCGAAGATGCTTACTTCAGCCCAAAAATAAATTTACTAACTTTAACACATTATGGTCCCGGCGGGGCTCGAACCCGCGACCTTCGGCTCATAAGACCAACACTCTAACCAACTGAGCTACGGGACCAAGTGGTCTATATTTTCAGTGATTTTTTATTTTTTATTTTCATGCATAAAAATCATCCTCAATCTTCCCCACACTGTGTTTCTTGAATGGGTACTAATTTTAATTCAGATCCTCGTGAATAATAATAATAATAATAAAAAATTCATAGGTAAGAAATAAAATAGAAATAAAAATAGGTTATTCAGATACATAAACAGTTTAAAAATATTGGATCTTTAGGAAAATCTATTTTCTTTTGCGAATTTAAATAAACTCTACCGGTGAATGTTTTATGTATGCCTTTTTTTTAAATATCCAAGTGAATTGATTTTTTTTTTGTAAACCATTAAGCGAATGTGTCTATTTGAGCTATATGTCTTTCATCCATTTAGAAGTCTCAATAACTAAAGCTCTAACCAATTGAGTTATAAGAGCTCTTTATTTGATGCAATTGTGTTTCCCTTTTGTCTCATACAACCCTAATTTTGTTTTCTCAGCTTGTGAAAAATGAAAAAAATATCACGATTTGGGCTAGGTTTTCTTTTCTGTTAAATTGACTGGGATTATTATCTAGACCTGGTATTATAGTTTTTTGTTATATTACAATGTTGGGTAGGGTTTTAAAATGGGCTAGATTGTGTAATTTAATTTGGATAAGTCATGTTTACTAATTGACCATAACTAATTATATTATGTTATATATGCAATTTGGATTGCATTTGATATTACTCATATGTTGTCACACCCGTTCTCAATCAAGAAGAAATCATCATTAATCACCTATCAAAAAAGGCAGCCGTTGATCACTAATCATGGAAGATAAAGCAGTAGGCTATTGATATGATCACATCTGCAAACAAAAAACTATGGTACTCCCCGATACTCACTAGGGAAAAGCAGTGCAATATGAAATTGGTACTTATGTAATCCGCACAAAACAGGAATTATCCAAAAGTGATACACAGAGTTATCGGTTTAAGAGTTCGAACTCATGACCTTTGATCTCACAGTCCTAAACATCAACCTACTGCGCCAACTATGTTGGCTAACATAGATTACAAGCACCTAATAACTCGTAACTTATGCGCATGTGCAATAACAAGCCACACTGACCAACCACCTAATAACATAGATTACAAGCACAAATATCACTCATCAAATGGAGTCGTGCGAATCCCAAAAGAATTTATCCAAAAATTGATTTTCCACTATTACTAAGACATAATCCGCCTGAAATTGTATTATCCCGCCTTTAACTTCTGCAATCCGCATCACACATCTCGATGACAACTTGAACGAAAGACGTGGCAGCATCTGAAGGTAGATGCCAAATTGATGGAATGATGTCACTGATTCACATGCTTTTAGGCTTTCTATAAATAGAGAAAGCATCATAGCAAATAGGGTGGATTTTTGAGAGGTTAAAACAATTTAAAAAGGTAACAACAATGTCAGAACCATTTCACTCAGTTTCTGCAGTAATAATTTTCGATATAATAGTGAATGGCTGCCATATGGACGTTAGATTCCTTAACATACAAACTTCATAAATGTTAAATTTTGGTGATACAAAATCACAAAAAGAAGAAAACAAATATGCAAGAAGAAAAGTAACCAAATTTGTTCATTATGAAAATGAATAAATTATTGGATTGCATTAGCATGAGATGACAAGAAAATAAATGCATGCGCAAATTATGAAATAAAATATACGCAAAAGAATATTCATATTATTTGTTTCTCAACAATCGCATTGTTTTGAGATTATTTTCTTCCATCTTTGCTAATTAAAGGAATGAGTGAATTACTTACTATGTTTGCATCATTTCTTTCCGTTGTAAGTTGCTCCATTATCTTCTTACCATATCTTTGGTTATGTAATCGACCACTCTCAAGGATTTGTACTGGTTATATTGCCAGGGTAGACTTTATTGTAAACCCATCCTCGCATTCAGTGAGCGATCCCCAAATAGAGCGTTTATTCTTGTTAACCCTAACTTAGGGCATTGGTATGTAAACTCCTATCTTATAATCTTTTGTAATTCTCCCATGTGTAATAAAATCGCTCTCCTTTTGGACTGGACGTGCACTACCTTGATGATAGTGGAAGCAATATAAATATTGTTGGGGAAAATCCCTTTAAATGATCAATCTAAGGGAATAAAAAATCCAACGTAGCGGAAAACAATTGGATCATGATTATAGTGAGACGAAACAAACATAGATAAACAGTAGAACTGACAGCCACAGATCAATGCAATGCAGAAAAATAAATAGCACCAGTATTTATAGTGCTTTCACTGCCGCGAGGCAATGTACATCCACTTGGAAATAAGAGATTTTATTAATCACTAAAAGATTGGAGTTGCAATATTTGTTCACTTTTGGAGGCTATACAAAAGAAGAATTACAATGCAGACAAAAATTCTACTGAGTTTCACCTCTCTAGGATGGCTATTATTATTGTTCAGAAGCTCCACTATTTATATACAGTAAAGAAATAAGGAAGGGTAGCTGCTATATAGCAGTCCTGGGGTTTGGTTCGGCATGCATCTGGTCCGGTACAATTTTGGTTCGGCAATCCTGATTCGGCATGCATCACTTGGTATTTGGTTCGGCAAAACATCGAGCGACAAATTTGGACCGACTTCTCCAAAATACCGAACCAAACATTTGGAACGGCAAACTGGTTCGGCAAAGCCCAATTTGGACTGGTATGCTCAAATGCCAGAGGAGATTTTTCGTTCGGTATCACCAAAACACCGAACGATAATTTTGGTCCGGTCTTCATCTTCACCGCTCCAAAACATCTTCCACTGCAAGTCTGAACGAGCTTCCACCCTCCAAAACACTGAACGATAATTTTGGTTTGGCATTCTTTCCACCGCTCCAGACTTCTCCCTTTTTCCAAATCATCGTTCAAAACCATCGCTCCAAATCATTCTACCGCTTCAAGTCCTAGCATCTTCCTTCGTTCGGTGATTTCAACTTCTGCTCTCTAGGGTTTCGCCTGCTCCTTGCTGCTGCTATGTCTTGGAATTGAGGTAGCAATTTCTGACGATCTCCGTCTTGATACAGAATTCCATACATGCCTTCCAACTCCATCTACACCTTCATGCTTCGAGCGATAGATACTTATCCAATGAGCTTCGGCAATGCCGTCAACCATTACACTTTGCTGACGAACATGGCAAAGCCATCGCCCGTAAACAGCATGTTCGAAGTACCCAGTCGATGTAGAACCCAATCTCCACCATGAAAACAAATGTCTTCATAAACCATCTTAACTCTCCCCCGTGCCACCCCGTGACACCTAGCACTTCATTAAGAGAATCAAGTCCGAGCAATGTTCGAACTTAGCAACATGCAATGACTTAATAAACATCTCTGCTGCATTCTTCTTTGTGTGAACTTTCTGAAGACGAACTAGCTTTTCTTCACTCATCGAGGTAAGGAATGAATCTCTCACCTCAATTTCCTTCGTCCCCGAGCTGAATGCCAGATTTTCAGCTAAGTGGATTGCACTCTGATTGTCACAGTGCACATCCACGCCTTCATATACGAAGCCCAAATCACACAACAGTCGCCTAAATAAAGCACTTCCTTAGCTGCTTCAACCATAGGTATGAGCTCTGCCTCTCTAGTAGGCAAAGCCACAATCGTCTGCAACATCACTCTCCAATTGATCGTTGTCCCCCCAATGGTAAACACATATCTGGAGGTTCACTTCGTTCAATCTTTATCACCGACATAGTCAGAATTACAAAATTCAACCAAGCTGAAATCTCTATCTCTGCCGCCAAAGACAAGTCCATGGTTTGGTGTTCCTTAAAGGTATCTGAAGATACACTTCACTACTTTTCAATGCGTCTTTCTTGGATTTTCCATGAACCCACTAACCAATCCAACAGCCTGTGCAACGTCAGACCTAGTGTAGACCATGTCATACATCAAGCTGTCAACTACACTTACATATGAGACCTTCATCATATAAGCATTGTCCTTTTTCGAGATCGGAGAGCCTTTACTTGAAAACTGTATATGCAAAGGCTTGGGTGTGCTGATTGCCTTTGCCCTTTCCATGCTAAACCGAGCAAGCACTTTTCGAATGTACTTCTTTTGTGTGAGACTCAAAAGTCCTAGCTTTCTATCCCTTTGGATTTTCATACCCAAAATTTTCATTACTTCTTCAAGGTCTTTAATTTCGAAATTCTCTTTTAGCTTTCGCTTTAAACTATCGATTTCAGCCTTATTCTTGGAAGCAATTAACATATCATCCATGTACAAGAGTATGTACATCCATCTACCATTTTATGCTTGAAGTACACACAAGCGTCCTTGATGCTACGATCAAAACCAAATGAAAGCATAAAAGAATCAAACCTCTTGAACCATTGTCTAGGCGACTGCTTAAGTCCATACAAAGATTTCTTCGATTTGCAAACCTAATTTTTTTTTCCATCTACAACAAATCCTTCTGGTTGCTTCACGTAGATGGTCTCATCTAAGTCTCCATGCAAGAAAGCGGTTTTCACCACCAATTGTTTCAGCTCTAAGTCATGAGTTGCGACAATAGCGGGCAAAATGCAAATGGACGTATGCCTCACTACTGAAGAGAATATCTCATTATACTCCAATCTTTTTGTGACAACCCTTTAGCAACTAGTCTAGCCTTATATCTTCCATCATCCTTCACCTTGAACACCCACTTGCAACCTATGGCTCGGCTTTCTTGAGGAGGTGGTACCAAATGCCAAGTCTTGTTCTTTTTCAACGACTCTAACTCCTCTTCCATAGCGCACATCCACTTCGAGCTGTCACATAACTTAAAGGCTTCATCAATGTCAAGCGGCTCCTCAAAAACAACATGTAAGGCATAGTCAAACTAATCACTAAAGCTAAGGTTCACAAACTACCAATCACCATACTTTCGGATAGTCTAATAGTCCTACGACTGACTCGGGTAGGTACTGCTTTGCGTAAACTCCTTTCAGCTCCACCTTGAACTGAATTTCCTCTAGATTCATGCACATCACCAGCATTGCTAGAAGGTACATGTGAACTATCCTGTGATGTTTCATCAACTGCGTTTTCCTCGACAACATCAACAACAACTCTACTATTTGACTGGAATACGGAAACTTCTTTCCTTTCCTTAGGCCTATCAGAATCTTCTAATGTGGTAGGTAGCTTCTCCTTCGGATTGAACATAGCAGACACATCAAAAGTAACATGTCTGGAATGAACAATCTTTCGATCAACAGGGTTCCAAATTCGATACCCTTTAATATCATCGGTGTATGCCATTGGTATGCACTAGCCTACAACTTGTCATCACCTGTATGGTGAACGTACACAGGACAACGAAAAATTCGAAAGTAAACATGATACACCGATTTTCCTCTGCACTTCTCCTCAAGAATCTTCTCATCTATGGCTGAGCACGGAATTCGATTTATGATATGCACTGCAGTTGATAATGCCTTAGCCTAAAAGCCTCAAGAAAAGCCCGTCGTCAGTCTCAAGCAACGAGCCTTCTCCAGTAGAGTCATGTTCGCCCTTTCTACGGCCCTATAGGATTACAGATCTCCGGGTATAGTGAAATGTCTCTGAATGTCATGCTGTCTACAAAAGTCAAGGAACTCCCTAGAGACAAATTCACTGCTATTATCAGATCTCAGTATCTTCAACTAGGAACCAGATTGGTTCTCAACAAGCGTTTTTCAGTCTTTGAACTTTTTAAAACTCTCTGATTTGGCCTTCATCAAATACACCCATACTTTTCGAGAAAGGTCATCAACGAAGGAGATAAAATACTTTTCTCCTCCAAGAGAAGGAGTAGCAACAGGTCCCCAAACATTTGTATACACGTACTCAAGTACTTGCCTCGATCTATGGAGTCCAACTCCAAAAGATACTTTAGTTTGCTTTCCTAACACACAATCTTGGCGAAAGTCCATCTTGTCGAAGCTTTCTCTTTTGATCATCTTTCAGCTCCGAAGTAACTCTAAGCCCTTCTCTAAAACATGATCCAACCTGAGATGCTAAAACCTTGTGGCATCTAAAGCACGGGAACTATCTACTCCAATACACGATTGTCCAAGAACCGTGGTTCGTTTTAGCAAATACAGATGTCAGAACACATCTCCTTTCATAATAACTAGTGCACCTCTCAAAACCTTCAGACTATCATTCTTGATAGTTACCTTGCATCCCAAAGATGCCCATTGTCCTAAAAAAATTAAAGATTTGTGAAGACCTGGAACATACCGGACACATGTCAAAGTGCATATCACTCATTCAAACATCATGATCCTCACTGTGCCTTCACCCATTGCTCTACAGCTAGCATCATTACCAATAAAAATATGGCTTCCCTCTCGTGCAACAAAAAACTGAAGTAATCATTATTAGGCGTAATATTGAAAGATGCCTCCGAGTCCAGCATCCAATAGTCTAAGACATCCGACACTACTTCAGACAATATATCATCAGATACAGACTTCTCCACCACAAATGATGAAGATCCGTCTTCTTCCTTCTTCAAATTCGAGCAATCATTTTTCCAATGACAAAATTTCTTGCAGATAAAGCACTTTCCGTCGTTAGACTTTCCTCTCCTGCCTGGGGTTAGATGAAGCTCCACTATTTATATAGAGTGAAGAAACGAGGAGATGAGCAGCATGGAGTTTGATTCGGCATGCATCTGGTCTGGCACAATTTGGTTCGACAGTCCTGGTTCGGCATGTATCACTTGGTATTTGGTTCGACAAATCATCGAGCGACAAATTTGGAACGACATCTTCAAAATACCGAACCAAACATCTGGAGTGGCAAACTGGTTCGGCAAAGCCCAATCTGGAACAGCATGCTCAAATTATGAACGAGATTTTTCATTCGGTATCGCCAAAACACCAAACGATAATTTTGGTCTGGTCTTCATATTCGCCGCTCCAAAACATCTTCCATTGCAAGTCTAAACGAGCTTCCACCGCTTCAAAACACCGAACGATAATTTGGTTCGGCATTCTTTCCACCACTCTAGACTTTTCCCTTTCTTTAAATCATCGCTCAAAATCACCGCTCCAAATCATGATACCGCTTCAAGTCCTAATATCTTCCTTCGTTCGATGATTTCAACTTCTGCTCTCCAGGGTTTCGTCTGGTCCTTGCTGCTGCTGTGTCTTGGAATTGGGGTGGCAATTTCTAACAAATATTGTGCGTCTCTTTCTTCTTTATAGTTATTACTATTTGTTTGGAGTAATAGAATAATTGCTGTTAGATTGAGTGATGTTCAAATTGGAAAATATAGATCATGTTTATTGTTTTTCTGCATTTGTGCAATTTTTTGCACAACAGCTTGGTATCAGAGCAAGGTGATTTGTTTAAATGTGTGCATCAATGGCTTCTAGAAAGAGCAGTAGATCTGGTGGTAATTATGCTATTACTCATTTGGACAGAAAAATAGATTTTGTGCAATATGAAAGATAAGGATGAAGGATATTATGTTGAGAGAGAAGAGCGTTCCAGTCTTGAAACTTTGGTGATAAGGAGTTTATTGTGTTGAAGGGACATCTAGATTTGGGAACCTATATCTGATTCATGACTCAACGTTGTCGTAAGAGTCTTATGTTAATTTCCATAAGAAATTTGTTGTCTGGCAGATAATGTATGTGGAAGTAGAGAGATTTGATTGGTGATTGAGAGCATTTTTTTGCCTTGATGGCTTTGAGATTATTTTGGTATCCACCTTCTTTTGATTTTGGATATTTGCAACATTTTGTTAGTGGACGGGGACACAGTCTGAGCTCGTTAGCAAGATGTGATGAAGGGTGGCCTTGCCGGAACCTATTGGGTAAGTATTCATTTTTGGTATCTATCTCATTAAAAGATTTTGGTCGAAGATTGAGTTCATTTTTAAGAATTTTATGTTGAAAAGAGAATTTGAGTCGAGGTGGGCTGTTGGAAATTTGTGATTTTGCATCAAGGTGAAGTGTTAAATTTTGGTGATACAAAATCACAAATAGAAAGAAACAAATACGCATGAAGGAAAGTAATCGACTGTGTTTGCATTATTTATTACCATTGTAATTCATTATCTTCTAACTATATGTTGTTAATTTAATCGACGACACTTAAGGATTTGCACTGGCTATATATTGATGGTAGACTTCATTGTAAAACCATCCTGTCATTCAGCCAGCGATTTTCAAATAAAGCGTCTCTTCTTGTTAATCCTAACTTAGAGCTTTGGTATGTAAACTCTTATCTTGTAATCTCTTGTAATTCTCTCATGTGTAATAAATTCTCTCCTTTTGGAATTTACATACACTACCTCGATGATAGTGGAATCAATATAAATATTGTGCGTCTCTTTCTTCTTTATAGTAATTTATTATTTATTTGAAGTAATAGAATAATTGCGGTTAGATTGAGTGATGTTCAAATTGACAAATCTAGATCCTATTTGTTGTTTTCCGCATTTATGCAATTTTCTGCACAGTAGTAGTAAATTCTATGTGTTACTTGCGTTCTGCGTTCACTGTGTGTCTAGGTACTATACATTCAAAGTAACTTCTCATGCATTTTAACAAACGGTTAATATGTGACTTCATACGCGTAATCCTTCATTATATTCTGCTTCAATGCTTTCTTTTGATCATTTGTCAATGTCGCTGTTTTTTTCTGATTTTTTTGAACCCAACTTCAGCATACTCCAAAAGATATTGTGAGAGAAACACGGTAATCATATTTCTCGCCATCAAATTGAAGAGTGGAGGTTTGCTGGTTTCGAGTGCTTCAGCATGCCATTTCTTGGGATTTATTTTCTCAAGCAATTTTCTTTTAACTTGGCTCTGATGCCAGTGTTCGAAAATTTTGGAAGAGAATGATTTTATTGATTGCTTTACTTACATCTAATCAAAGAAATCCATACATGTTTATATAGCTAATTGGATGAGCATGACATTGAATTCTAATTTACAATGCACAACGGACGAATTATTGCGGGAAGTTAATTTCTTCTTCTTTACTCCACATTTATGATTAACCATTTATATTCCCCAAGCATTGCTCAACCCCTTGCTATAATAAAAACTGATAATTTTGAATTCGAAAAGTAAATAATATCAACAAAACTAAAAACTGTTAATTTTGAATTCGGAGAGAGATATAATATCAACAAAACAATTAACATGTATAAAAAAGGCAGTGCCTAATGCACTTCCATCTGTTCCACTTCCAGCTGCATGAAACTATATTATAAAGTTAGAAAAGGTGTTTGAAATGTATATAAGCATCAGAGTAACACAAATATGGTTCTAATGCTTCAACCAAGACCTACAACCCATATGATTGTTCTTTAAGCAACTAAGGCATGGACATATTAAACACATCATACAAAATTAAAAATAATAATAATACAAAAAATAAGTAAACCACAACAAGGACGTGGAGGAGGAGATGTCATTTTGCTTTTGGTAAAATTTTATACAAGGCCAAAGAGACCTCAAAGATTCCAACAATTTGAGACATGGACAATATATCATACTTAGAATTAGCCACCGAACCAACATTAAATATAATTTCGTTCGTACGCGTTGAATTTGCTTCTTTTAGGTAGCAACTTTATAAGATTCACAGACATGAGTTTTAAAGAAAGTCCACATGTTCATACTTCCTAGTCTAAAGACTAAACTCAATAAAGAGAAACCACTAAGAATGGCAAATAATAAGTCAATAAACTAGAATTTATGCCAAATTCTTACTTGAAGTAAACAAAAAGCTAAATTAGAAAATATAAATTAAGATTACAAGAGCTGTTTGCAAAGCAACAAGCTTCAGAGAAAGGTTTCTGCTACAAGCACAGAAAATGAATATTTCATACAAATAGCTTGGAACTACAAAACATATAACTCTACTTACTCATCAAACTTACCATAATACTAGAAGTGTGTGTCTGGTGGATCCATAGACATCCAGTGTTTAAAACAAAAACATTTCATCAAAATAGCAAAATAATTTTTACCAAAATTTATGTGTGCACTAGTATTTTCTTGCACCCTTTCTGTTTGACATATACCAAGATCGGTCTAGTTCTGCCTGTTTTGTGCCATCTAATTTCGCCTCTTTGCTAGTCTCGTTCTATTTGTATTTTTCTTCCTTTACCTATCCTAGATGTATATGCTTTTTAATGGTCCATGGACCATGGAAGAGGCGTCAAATCATCCAGGCTATGTGTTATCATTTATGAATGCAGCAAATCATGTAACTATATAGAAGTGTTGGAATATTTCAATAATTTGGAGCATATATGAAAAATAATACGTGTTGTGCTATTTTGATGTACAGTCTATTAAATTGATCAAAATTTAAACTAAAGGTGAAAGATTTAAGAATTTAGTTATCATGAGATCAATGCGACATTTTAATTTGTTGAAAAGTCAAATTAGAAAATGACAAAATTATTAAAAATATGATTTGTTTCTTAATACCGCATATGAGAGCATGAATTAAAATCCCTGATGGTGATTCATAATAGGATCCTAACTCATTGTTAATTGATTCACTCAGTAAGTCTGAGTGCTTATTCATAAATATTATGTTGGAACTTTAAATGAATTAATTTAAAAAAAAACAGGTTAATGGTTATATATTCATTGAGCCGTTGTAAAAGTTAATGGTATTAAAATTCGTTTTAAATGACAATAAATTCGAATCTATTAACATTCTCCGACTTCAGTAACGCATACAATTTTCATTCTGCCTATTTAAATGGTAGATAGACAGAAGAGAAAATGTGAATAATAAAACAATTTTTCTTCCTTCTACTTTGTCCTCTGCATTTTTCTCTATTTAAGAAACTTTACAAACAATTAAATTAGAAAGTGCTATATTCAGAACAATTTGCTGTAGTGCAAATAACAAATTGATCAAATGTTAGAGACTGTTTTATCCTTGGACGGAGCAGTAGATAAATAGCTTTGCACCTTGAGGCTATATCGTGAAGCGTCTTAAACAGAGCGACCTAGTCTGTGATTCAGCAAAGAAAAAAAGACGCTACAGATTCATATCGAGCTACAACATATTATTATATTGCTTTGAAAGCGTATAATATGAAAGAAATTTTTTTATGATTATTTACATGTTGACCTACACTGTAGACTTTCATATAAAATCTACTAGTTCTGATTTTTTCAAGTAAGGTACACTGAGTAGTAACAAAATTACAGAGGAATAGTATCTTTAGTTTGTTGCATAAATAATTATATATTCAAGTTATCTATACTATTATATTATTACTGAGTTTGGTTTCAAGGGCACAGAAGCCACCTCCATATTTTTGTGAAATGAACAGTCGCTTATTTTACTTTGTTACGTTCGTACCTAGCCTCCGCTTCTTACCTTCCCCATTCATTTTATCTGAGAAAAACAAAATTTGCCTTATTCTCTTCTCCTTCTTTCCTAACCCTAATCATCACAAGACCCTAATTACCAAACTAGGCTTACTAATTATTGTTGGCACCTGTACATAAATTTCGCTTTCCTCTTCCCTAAGATCTAATCTTGCACTATAATGGCAACGAATGTGGCAATGGAAAGTCGCACAACGCAAAAACCACCACTCTCCTTCATATTGTATATGCATCGCCTGTAAATACTTTTTCCTTTATAATCTTCCGCCGCGCGTCGTCATCCGCGCACAGGTAATTTCTAAACCCTTCTCCATATCACGCTTTAAATTTCTCAATTATTTGGATCCCCTAATCTATTTCTATCAATAATTTGCTATCTTGCATTAGGTCTGATTAATTCACTCATCGCCCTTAGTTCTAGGTAATTCCTTTTGCGTTCATTCTTTGACATTTTTTATGCCTTAATTTATTCACTGCTTCTTTCTGTTCCATGTTCTATGAGGGATAATTTATTCATAACTGATTTTGTAGATCTGTTTGTTTTTTAGTTTAAAAATACAGTATTTGAAAATTGTTGAATCATTTTTTAATAATAAGGTATTTGAAACTATTGAATCATTGTTCTTCAACCTGTATTACATCAGATCTGATTAATTTGGAGTCTGCCTTGGTTTACTCACTTCTGCTTTCTGTTTGTTTAATGTTTTACTTGGTTCGAAAAGATTTTTAACATAAATGATGTAATTTTGGAATTTATGGTTTTGGTTGTTTTAAATGTAATTTATTGCTTTTGAAAGCTTTGAAATTTCATTTTAGCTAAATTTCAAAGCTTTTTTTAATTTTTTCCCCGAACTAGAAAAATGCACTTCAAACTATATACAAATTGCCTTTTAATACCGTTAAATTTGTAGGTTTTGATGTTTGAACTTCTATTACTACTGCTTTCAAGTAGCTATTTTCATTCTAAATAGTTCGGCCTTGAATTCTGAAACCTAGAATTTTATAATATTTGCTCCTAATATAACTTAATTTAGAGGTCTTTCAAGCATACAACATGTAATTTTACAGTTTATTAATTTTACAGTTTACTGCAATATATATAATAACCAATCTGAAATGTGACAAATATTTGGAACTAGATTTCTTTGTTATTTGGAAGATAAATTTACGCAAAACTAAAATTTGTGTTGGACAATTAATATATTGAAAACAAGATTTTTTTTATAATTTATATGTTGTAAATTTAACATCGACATATTTATAAGGAGTGACAAATTTCTACAATTATCTTTACTATTCTGCCTTGGCTCAGATAAAATCCCATGTGTCACATCTGAATAGTTTTGTGTGCAGTTAATGGTATCAATTTTGTTTTTTTCTATTTTTTGTTATGATGTTGCTGTTTGGTAACATTTCAACATTTTTGGTGATTCTGGGAAAAAAAATTTTGACTGATGCTACTGAAAAGATAAGCTAGGCATCAATATTTTGATTTTAGCGTTCCATTATAAACACATTATAAATTTTTTTCTACTAGATGTTACTGATTTTTATATAAGTCAAGGCTATTATATAAATTGTTGTATTTTACAACACGTTAGTTTTATTTGTAACTAAAACAGTTGCACTCAACCATTTTTGTAACGGCCCGTTAAATTAATGATATTTAATAAATTGAATTAAAATAATTTCAAATTTGTTGAGGAATAAATGTAGAGATTGGGTATAGTAGTTGAAATTTAGTGTTAAAATATAAATTTTATGACGATAAATGTGGATAATGCAAATTGTCACAATTTGATTTAAAGTTAATTTTAAGAAACAAACAAATGTTGAATCTGTGAATGTAGTACAAATATTAACTTGAATGGTGTTCATTAATACAAAGATGTAATTAGTGTAGATAGTAATAATTTATGCCTGTAGTGAAAAAGAAATCTAATAGAGACATAAACTCTAATTATATAAAGGAGTATAGATCTGAACAAATTTATGAAGATTGATAAGGACAGTGTTTGTAATCAAGTTTGGTTATTAATATTTGAAAGATAGAGATGTGTAAATACGTTAATGAATTTATAATGGGAATGAATGGTAGAATGAAATGAATATATATAATAATAAGCAATTGATTCAATTAAGGGAATTAAATTTTATTAAATGGTCATTTAATAAATTCAACGTTTGTGAGAAATCATAATAGTTGTGTAAAATATGTACAAACTACGAATTGGAATTTATTAGATTTATAACGGTTTTGTTATTAAGTGTATGAGTTTAAAAGTTATTCCATTTTGTAAAGTAATAGAAGAATGCATAAAAATATAAACAGGACTTAATAGAATTGATACTCAATGAATTGAATAAATTGTCCGCTTATGCAGATATGTATAGTGAAATAAATGGCCCAAGCAAATTAAAATAGGATAATTATTGAGATTTGTACTATAAGAATAAATAGTAACATTTATTTGCAAGGAATAAAAGCCTATTTAGGACTAGAATTTGGAGTAATGACTATTGTTTGTTTACCTACCCTTGTTTCTTGTTAATTTAAAATTTGGGAATCAAATTCAATTTATCCGCCAATTTACCGCAGTTAAAGTGAAATGAATTGGTGATTGAGAAATGTTAAATACAAATAAGATGTAAACCAAAGGAAATCCCATTTGTAATAAATTATGTAGAATAAAGTAAAGAAATCAGTAAGTGGAAATGTGAAAATGTGAATGCAATGAGATCATAAGTGATAACGGAAATTTTGTGTATAACCAAATAAAAATCCAAATTTGTTTGCAATCAATTGAATTTATTGCAATTTAATGGATTTAATATTAAATAGTTTATGTAATTATTATTTGGAAGAAATTGGAGTTATTTGTAAAAAGGTATGAACCAAATGTTAATTTTTCTTATGAAATTGACAATTGATATGAATGAAAAGAAGATAATTTGGGACAGTAAAATTTGGAATTTATGCATAATAAAACGGATTCTAACGTTAATTATTACGTTATTGAATTTAAAATGGAATTTGTAAACAATTGAGTGAATTTAATAGATTTATCAAACTTATAATATTGAATTCATTAAGATTGGAATTGATAATAGTTAAGAAAAGGAGGGAATAATAATTTGAAACCATAGCAATAGATATTAATGTAAGGTTGCCTTAAATAAATTAAGGCGGATAAATGGGAATAAAGTTTATTAATAATTTAAAATTTAATATATGGTAAAAGTTTATTTGCAATCATGAGTTGGAATGGAAATCAAATCTATTTGCCTAATTGGATTTTTGTTGAGAGTATAAGAATATAAGCTTTAATAATTGAGTTTTAGAATATAATTTATAATTCCCAATTAATAAGAAAGTGCAGATATTAACACTGCAAATTTATATACTGATAGATTTTAATTCACATCCAAGTTTGGTAAATCATGTGGAACTGATTGAATTTTATAAGTAATGAAATTTGGCCAATATTAGAGGTTGAAAATTAAAATTGGATTTTTATGATTTATTTAATTGATTTAATAAATATTAAAAATAGCCATTTTTGTCACGGACTCGGATTTCGACGAAACCAATTTCATCGGATCCGTATCGGTGAATTATTATAGGGTTTCAAATTTCGTATCGATCGGACTTGTCGTTTGATCGTACGGACGCGAAACGCCTTGAAATCAATTTTATTAAAAATCAATTTGAAATCAATTTGGAAATCTTGTTTTCAGCATAACTTCTTCATACGATAGAATTTGGTCGCGAAACTTTTTCCATCGCGTTCAGAATATTTTAAAACACCTATTTGGATATATAGTTTTAATAAATTCGGTTCCGGAGGCATAGCGGGCTTTTTGGGCCATAGTTTATTCCGTACGTCCGCGTATCCAGTCTAGCTACCCTACCTCTAGCCTATCTATAAATATACAGTTATAAACCCTAGCTCCTTTCTTTTTCATTTGCTGTACGTTCATTTCTTCACTCTTTTCTCTTCCCCAAATGCATACATCTCAGATCCAATTCCAGATCTATCCACAGTTCAAAATCAAAAGTCAAAACTCAAAAATTTCAGAAAATTCCAGAAAAAATATATGTTGAAGTATTCGATACGCGTAATCTCATGGTGAAATTCGTTTTTCAATTGGAACTGTCGTTCATCGAGAATAAATTCAAACAGCCCCAAAACCGTTCATCATCGTCGCACAAAACTTCGTCGGATGGAGAAACTGTTTCTGGGTTTTGTTGAGTGGACCGAGGGGACTGCATCTATGCAGTTTATCAGGTGAATCAACGGTTGGATTTGGAGTTTATTTCGATTTAGGGTTATAAGGAGGTGGCGGCCGAAGGTCTTTTAGGCGACCGGACCTAGGCAGGTGGTTGCGGCCGGCGAAGGGGAGACCTATGGTGGTAGCGGCATGACGCAGGGAGGCCCTACGGTGGCGTGAACGGCGGTCAAAGGGGGGGCGCGTATGGGTTGAACGCATATTTTTGTGCGTGAGGTATTTCCTGTAGCGTGCGCTCTGATTGAACATGTGAGAGGGAAGAAGGGGCTAGTGACGTGGCTTATGAAGGTGAATATGTGTCGTTTTCTATTTATTTTCAATTTGAATTCAATCACCATTTTTCGCCATAACTTTCTCATACGACCTCGGATTCAAACGAAATTTCTTTTGCTAGGATCACAATTTAATTCCGGACTCGATGACGCTGGTTTGGACGAATTCCGAGACGGGCGAATTTTTGAGTTTAAATCGAATTTAAATTCGATTTAAATTCAAAAGGTGAGTGTTTTAACTCACTCACAATTACTAGAAGCTTTTATGTTTGTTAAATAAATTTTAGAAATGAATAGAAATTTATTTATGAGCTTTTGGCATGTTATTTCACCCATATCTGTTGAATTGCATTTTTTGAATTTAGCTGTTAATTAAATTGATTTATTGCGTATTAATTGGCTGTTAGAAATTATTGTTTGCATAAGAACTGCTAGTTAACGGTTATGTCAATTATCACTGAAAATAAACTGTTAGATTTATAGTTGATAAATATAATTTGAATTAAACTGCCAATTATTACCTGTTGTATATTCTCAAACATATTTTGTTATTGGTTGATATTGCTTGATGTTTGTGACTGGATGATGGATGTGTTGTTGAATGGACCTTTTATTCGATTTCATTAAACTGCAAGTTAGCATACATTTTACATTTCATTCGGGATTGTGGTTCGAAATGATAAAACCGCAAAGTTTTATTTTTTTAAATTGCGGATTGAAATGATAAATATCCGTATCACTTGACCATAGGATATAAAATTATATACAGGCACCGCGGTCTATATATAACTATTTTAATGTGATTTCTATGGTTTGGATTGAATACGGTCTATAAATCTTAAATTTATATTGTATAAATATTTTATTCCATATTTATATACCTATGAAGTTGAAATTTTGAAATTAAAAGGAATATAAATTTCTTTATTGAAAATGGAAGAAATTTAGAAAATGGAGTTTGGTAAATTTATATCCTATGTTTAAATGTAAAGTTGGAAATTTTAAGATATGATAATTGTAATTGGATTTTCCCAAAATAAATAGAAATGGATATTCTAGTATAATTTGAAGTGGAAAAATTCTATATATATATATATATATATATATATATATATATATATTTTACTAGAAATTGAAGTCTTATTAATTATGGATTTTATGTGAATGGTCAAGATTAATTAATAGAATATTGATTTTGAAAGGATAAAAATCCAACTTTAGTTGAAATATTAATGCTCAAAAATGGATATAAATATATATAAAATTGAAATGGTTTTGGGACTTGAAGTAATATTTTGGATTTTGGTTTAACTTTAAAACAAGAAATATTTGGAAAGCCATGAAATTTATTCTTTATAAAGCAACAGTAAAGTTAAACCTTTTTAATTCGCATACCGTTGAATATCCAAACCATTTAGTTTTGAAAATAATGGTTTTAAAATACTATGGATTTTCGAAGAATTATGTTGAAAGTTACAAACAAAATATTGGTTACATGGGATATTAAATAATAAAAAGTGACATAATTTTTGGAAAGGAAAATTTTATTTGGAAAACGATATCATTGATTTGGGCTTTTATAAAATAATATGAAAATAAATTGTTTGTGTTTTTAAAGAAGAAATGATATCGTAATATTATGGTTTTGAAAGGGATTATATTCTGGTTTTAAAGTATAAACTGTTTTTAAATAACCGCGGTGTTATAATAACGATTGGTTGGCAAAGAGACCGGGATCGGATATGGACATACTCTCTGTCGATACCGAAAACCACTTTGATTAACCGTGTATGCGGTGGAGATTCCAGAATGAAGTAGGTGGTGGCGACGTTTCCTGTAAGGTAAATACGTGGACCCGACTCCCGTGAGTTGGCATAAGGTGGCTAAAACAGGAGCGATTCTCAGGCCAATGAGGTCATTCCTCTGATCGGACGCTGCTCTTCGATATTATACTTTGACTTGGATTTGATTCAGTGGCCACTTCTATATTTTGATTTTGGGGAGTTAGTCCGAGGTGGGCGGTAACTGCGGCTACGCGTTTCCACCAGCCTAGATAGCAATTGGTATATCTACCCTGGCATTGCCTAGTTGTGCCGTGTCACCTACCATACCGAGCCTTTACTACGAGTTTCTATTTGTGTCGTACCTATGGAGTATCCTCTGGTAGCTTCCCGATCAGGAGGTATTACGGTACTGTATAGACTATTGGCATTATTTGTGTTAAGGGCTATATGGGTAACCCCTTAACGCTATTAAAAAGTAAGTTTATTTTATAAATAGACACTATTATAATAGCGCAATATACTACATAGTAAATAGTTTAACGGATCCTTAGGAGATGTAAATCCCGAGCATCTCTTGAGTTACTGTACTCATATTTATTTCTGTTTATTTAACTCACATAAGATATTCTAGTCTGACTCGAGTGTTTTTGTCTTTTCAAATTCGCTCGGGTCAGTCCGAGCGTTTCAGGATCGAAGACTTTAGCTTGGAAGGACGAAGATGAAGGAGTCGTATTATTATTATCTATAGTATTGCACCCCACTCATACTATTCCGCTGCATTGTTGTATTGGTATGTGTAACTCTGATCTTCATTGTATAAGTGAAATAACTGTTTTGTAAACTGTTTGAACTGTATATTTATTATTATATTTTATCCTTCCGCTGTGAGATTCTATTTTGTTTTATTCCTTCTCTGTTTTTCTGATCTACCCTATAACACTCCGTCCTTGCGTATGCTTTGAATTGGCACGTGTGTCGTTTTAAAGTGTGCGAAAAGGCGGGATGTTACAGTTGGTATCAGAGCTTTGGTTTAGCGATATACCTTGGCTTTGTGGGGTTTGACTCTTTGTTAATAGGGTAATAATACCCTATGGGAGTCGCTGAGTGTATATATAAGAGAGAGCGTACTTGTTAGTATTAATAAAAAGATTTTAATATTGTGTTAATCTGTTCCGCTTTGTATTTATAAATTCTGGTTGATGCATGGGACGCTATGTCATCAATAGGGATTTCTAAACACTTAATAGGACAGACCGACATAATATTTGTTTTAATATAGGTGAATGAAATAATTTTTCCTATTATATTTTCTATATATAAAAATATTTTATAAAGATATATATATTTGGTTGCTATAGATTTGGTGTTAGGCAATAAAATATTTATAATAACTGAAGCTAAGTGAAATTATAATAAACCAAATTTGGAGATTTTAGAACTTAAGTCCGGGATTTTGAAAATCTGCTTTCAAAGGATTTATGAAATATAATGATTTGGTTTATAAGTATTTTCTTATATAAGTATTTAGTATAATTTGGAAGAATTGTTTTAAATAAGATTTTGGAGAGAATAAATTTTGTACTTTCCTCTCTGTCGCTGGAAAATAATTTCGGTGATGGCGGCCGCATAATCGACTTTCATTTTCGGGTTTCGAAGGGGAAAGGCCACTATAGTGAATTCTACTACAGATTTATTTGAAATTTTCTAAGAAAAAAAAAATTTCTTTTATTGTTCTAAATATAATTAGAGATATTGAGTTGTAATAACTTATTTATCTATTATTTTGAAATAAATTGAAATTTAACCCGGTACTTAATTCTAAATTTTTCCGTTAATTAATTGTTTAAAATTTGTTAGTGAAATAAAAGTTAAGTAATAAATGAATTGAAACCTCTAATTTAAATAAGAGAATTATTGCGAGTTATAAGAGGATTTTGAATACATACGAGACAAAGGGTAATATGGATAAACATTAAATTTAATTAAAGAATGGAGATTTAACTTGTATAAGTTCAATTGCATTTTCTTTAACATAAATAACTTACCCAAATATAAAAGTTGAAATGTTAAATAAGAAACTAGAATTGAATATTTTACAAGTAGGAATTTTGGAAATAACGAAGTATTCAATAAATAAGAATTTAATGGTATAAACTTAGGTTATAATTGAAATTTTACTGAAAATAAGTTAAGAATTATTAATAGATGATATGAACCTAAGTATATAAAATGAAATTCAAAATAAAAATTGATTGTATGATTATTGACTTAAGTATGTTTTAATCTCCCCTATTCCAATATAATGGAAAGCAGGAAGAATTGAAATGACTGTAATCCATAGTTAATAGATAAATAAAAACTTCCACTTATAAGAATGAATGTTAGCAGATTAAGAATTTAAGGGAAATCTTACAAATGAAGAGTAAGGAAATGAAGATATTCAAATTATTTGTGTTACTAATGGGGATTTATTTTATAAACTTAAGTAATAAAAAGGAAATACAATTGTAATGAATTTTGGGATAAATTGGAAAATAAAACTTGTAAGAAATAAAGAAATTCTTCCATAAATGAAGGAATGAAAATCAAAACACTGAATTATGAAATAAATGTATAATAAGCTATTTTGGTGTTGATTTGAATTGTTTGGTTGATGTATGTTTGTTGGGTAAGGAATTGTGGAGTTGTTGGATGAACAAATAATCTATCTTTGTTCCATCTAAGGCTGTTGAGCAACGGATGTACTTGATAGTTATTCTTCGTTCGTACAACTTCAGAATTTAAACCCGAACAACTGATTGTTTGTTGAGTGAATGATTGTTTGTTTGTGGTGTGTGCTGTTTGTTAAAAATGTATGGTTGTTGCATTTGATTGAGTATGAATGATTGAATCCATTTGAATAGTCCATTTTAAAATAAATATTTAACCTTTTAGATTATATAAGTGTATACAGGTGTTGGAAGCAACTGCTATTGCTTTGGTTCCATAATAATAAGCGTATTGCCCGACAAATAGGTACGTTTTCGGATTACGTTTAAAACGCTATTTTATATATTTTCCCGTGTTGGGATATTTTATTTTGGATATATATGTAATATATTTGTATATTTGGATATTATATTTTCTCCAGAGTCCCTCCGTACAAAGGAGACTCTGCCAAAATTTTTCGAAAATTTTGGACTTAGAATTTTGTTAAAAATATTTTTCCAACTTTACTAACTCAAGTATTAAAGGATATAATGATTTTTTTTAAAACAAGTATATTTCATTAAAGGAAATTAATCCAGTAAAATATAAGTTAATATTTGAAATTAGATATATTGTTTTATTCTTCCTTCTCCCTTCCTTTTCCTTTTCGGGGACGAAAAGTTTTGAGTGGGGGAGATTGTAACGGCCCGTTAAATTTATGATATTTAATAAATGGAATTAAAATAATTTCAAATTTGTTGAGGAATAAATGTAGAGATTGGGTATAGTAGTTGAAATTTAGTGTTAAAATATAAATTTTATGATGATAAATGTGGATAATGCAAATTGTCACAATTTGATTTAAAGTTAATTTTAAAAAACAAACAAATGTTGAATCTGTGAATGTAGTACAAATATTAACTTGAATGGTGTTCATTAATACAAAGATGTAATTAGTGTAGATAGTAATAATTTATGCCTGTAGTGAAAAAGAAATCTAATAGAGACATAAACTCTAATTATATAAAGGAGTATAGATCTGAACAAATTTATGAAGATTGATAAGGACAGTGTTTGCAATCAAGTTTGGTTATTAATATTTGAAAGATAGAGATGTGTAAATACGTTAGTGAACTTATAATGGGAATGAATGGTAGAATGAAATGAATATATATAATAATAAGCAATTGATTCAATTAAGGGAATTAAATTTTATTAAATGGTCATTTAATAAATTCAACGTTTGTGAGAAATCATAATAGTTGTGTAAAATATGTACAAACTACGAATTGGAATTTATTAGATTTATAACGGTTTTGTTATTAAGTGTATGAGTTTAAAAGTTGTTCCATTTTGTAAAGTAATAGAAGAATGCATAAAAATATAAACAGGACTTAATAGAATTGATACTCAATGAATTGAATAAATTGTCCGCTTATGCAGATATGTATAGTGAAATAAATGGCCTAAGCAAATTAAAATAGGATAATTATTGAGATTTGTACTATAAGAATAAATAGTAACATTTATTTGCAAGGAATAAAAGCCTATTTAGGACTAGAATTTGGAGTAATGACTATTGTTTGTTTACCTACCCTTGTTTCTTGTTAATTTAAAATTTGGGAATCAAATTCAATTTATCCGCCAATTTACCGCAGTTAAAGTGAAATGAATTGGTGATTGAGAAATGTTAAATACAAATAAGATGTAAACCAAAGGAAATCCCATTTGTAATAAATTATGTAGAATAAAGTAAAGAAATCAGTAAGTGGAAATGTGAAAATGTGAATGCAATGAGATCATAAGTGATAACGGAAATTTTGTGTATAACCAAATAAAAATCCAAATTTGTTTGCAATCAATTGAATTTATTGCAATTTAATGGATTTAATATTAAATAGTTTATGTAATTATTATTTGGAAGAAATTGGAGTTATTTGTAAAAAGGTATGAACCAAATGTTAATTTTTCTTATGAAATTGACAATTGATATGAATGAAAAGAAGATAATTTGGGACAGTAAAATTTGGAATTTGTGCATAATAAAACGGATTCTAACGTTAATTATTACGTTATTGAATTTAAAATGGAATTTGTAAACAATTGAGTGAATTTAATAGATTTATCAAACTTATAATATTGAATTCATTAAGATTGGAATTGATAATAGTTAAGAAAAGGAGGGAATAATAATTTGAAACCATAGCAATAGATATTAATGTAAGGTTGCCTTAAATAAATTAAGGCGGATAAATGGGAATAAAGTTTATTAATAATTTGAAATTTAATATATGGTAAAAGTTTATTTGCAATCATGAGTTGGAATGGAAATCAAATCTATTTGCCTAATTGGATTTTTGTTGAGAGTATAAGAATATAAGCTTTAATAATTGAGTTTTAGAATATAATTTATAATTCCCAATTAATAAGAAAGTGCAGATATTAACACTGCAAATTTATATACTGATAGATTTTAATTCACATCCAAGTTTGGTAAATCATGTGGAACTGATTGAATTTTATAAGTAATGAAATTTGGCCAATATTAGAGGTTGAAAATTAAAATTGGATTTTTATGATTTATTTAATTGATTTAATAAATATTAAAAATAGCCATTTTTGTCACGGACTCGGATTTCGACGAAACCAATTTCATCGGATCCGTATCGGTGAATTATTATAGGGTTTCAAATTTCGTATCGATCGGACTTGTCGTTTGATCGTACGGACGCGAAACGCCTTGAAATCAATTTTATTAAAAATCAATTTGAAATCAATTTGGAAATCTTGTTTTCAGCATAACTTCTTCATACGATCGAATTTGGTCGCGAAACTTTTTCCATCGCGTTCAGAATATTTTAAAACACCTATTTGGATATACAGTTTTAATAAATTCGGTTCCGGAGGCATAGCGGGCTTTTTGGGCCATAGTTTATTCCGTACGTCCGCGTATCCAGTCTAGCTACCCTACCTCTAGCCTATCTATAAATATACAGTTATAAACCCTAGCTCCTTTCTTTTTCATTTGCTGTACGTTCATTTCTTCACTCTTTTCTCTTCCCCAAATGCATACATCTCAGATCCAATTCCAGATCTATCCACAGTTCAAAATCAAAAGTCAAAACTCAAAAATTTCAGAAAATTCCAGAAAAAATATATGTTGAAGTATTCGATACGCGTAATCTCATGGTGAAATTCGTTTTTCAATTGGAGCTGTCGTTCATCGAGAATAAATTCAAACAGCCCCAAAACCGTTCATCATCGTCGCACAAAACTTCGTCGGATGGAGAAACTGTTTCTGGGTTTTGTTGAGTGGACCGAGGGGACTGCATCTATGCAGTTTATCAGGTGAATCAACGGTTAGATTTGGAGTTTATTTCGATTTAGGGTTATAAGGAGGTGGCGGCCGAAGGTCTTTTAGGCGACCGGACCTAGGCAGGTGGTTGCGGCCGGCGAAGGGGATACCTATGGTGGTAGCGGCATGACGCAGGGAGGCCCTACGGTGGCGTGAACGGCGGTCAAAGGGGGGGCGCGTATGGGTTGAACGCATATTTTTGTGCGTGAGGAATTTCCTGTAGCGTGCGCTCTGATTGAACATGTGAGAGGGAAGAAGGGGCTAGTGACGTGGCTTATGAAGTTGAATATGTGTCGTTTTCTATTTATTTTCAATTTGAATTCAATCACCATTTTTCGCCATAACTTTCTCATACGACCTCGGATTCAAACGAAATTTCTTTTGTTAGGATCGTAATTTAATTCCGGACTCGATGACGCTGGTTTGGACGAATTCCGAGAAGAGCGAATTTTTGAGTTTAAATCGAATTTAAATTCGATTTAAATTCAAAAGGTGAGTGTTTTAACTCACTCACAATTACTAGAAGCTTTTATGTTTGTTAAATAAATTTTAGAAATGAATAGAAATTTATTTATGAGCTTTTGGCATGTTATTTCACCCATATCTGTTGAATTGCATTTTTTGAATTTAGCTGTTAATTAAATTGATTTATTGCGTATTAATTGGCTGTTAGAAATTATTGTTTGCATAAGAACTGCTAGTTAACGGTTATGTCAATTATCACTGAAAATAAACTGTTAGATTTATAGTTGATAAATATAATTTGAATTAAACTGCCAATTATTACCTGTTGTATATTCTCAAACATATTTTGTTATTGGTTGATATTGCTTGATGTTTGTGACTGGATGATGGATGTGTTGTTGAATGGACCTTTTATTCGATATCATTAAACTGCAAGTTAGCATACATTTTACATTTCATTCGGGATTGTGGTTCGAAATGATAAAACCGCAAAGTTTTATTTTTTTAAATTGCGGATTGAAATGATAAATATCCGTATCACTTGACCATAGGATATAAAATTATATACAGGCACCGCGGTCTATATATAACTATTTTAATGTGATTTCTATGGTTTGGATTGAATACGGTCTATAAATCTTAAATTTATATTGTATAAATATTTTATTCCATATTTATATACCTATGAAGTTGAAATTTTGAAATTAAAAGGAATATAAATTTCTTTATTGAAAATGGAAGAAATTTAGAAAATGGAGTTTGGTAAATTTATATCCTATGTTTAAATGTAAAGTTGGAAATTTTAAGATATGATAATTGTAATTGGATTTTCCCAAAATAAATAGAAATGGATATTCTAGTATAATTTGAAGTGGAAAAATTCTATATATATATATATATATATTTTACTAGAAATTGAAGTCTTATTAATTATGGATTTTATGTGAATGGTCAAGATTAATTAATAGAATATTGATTTTGAAAGGATAAAAATCCAACTTTAGTTGAAATATTAATGCTCAAAAATGGATATAAATATATATAAAATTGAAATGGTTTTGGGACTTGAAGTAATATTTTGGATTTTGGTTTAACTTTAAAACAAGAAATATTTGGAAAGCCATGAAATTTATTCTTTATAAAGCAACAGTAAAGTTAAACCTTTTTGATTCGCATACCGTTGAATATCCAAACCATTTAGTTTTGAAAATAATGGTTTTAAAATACTATGGATTTTCGAAGAATTATGTTGAAAGTTACAAACAAAATATTGGTTACATGGGATATTAAATAATAAAAAGTGACATAATTTTTGGAAAGGAAAATTTTATTTGGGAAACGATATCATTGATTTGGGCTTTTATAAAATAATATGAAAATAAATTGTTTGTGTTTTTAAAGAAGAAATGATATCGTAATATTATGGTTTTGAAAGGGATTATATTCTGGTTTTAAAGTATAAACTGTTTTTAAATAACCGCGGTGTTATAATAACGATTGGTTGGCAAAGAGACCGGGATCGGATATGGACATACTCTCTGTCGATACCGAAAACCACTTTGACTAACCGTATACGCGGTGGAGATTCCAGAATGAAGTAGGTGGTGGCGACGTTTCCTGTAAGGTAAATACGTGGACCCGACTCCCGTGAGTTGGCATAAGGTGGCTAAAACAGGAGCGATTCTCAGGCCAATGAGGTCATTCCTCTGATCGGACGCTCCTCTTCGATATTATACTTTGACTTGGATTTGATTCAGTGGCCACTTCTATATTTTGATTTTGGGGAGTTAGTCCGAGGTGGGCGGTAACTGCGGCTACGCGTTTCCACCAGCCTGGATAGCAATTGGTATATCTACCCTGGCATTGCCTAGTTGTGCCGTGTCACCTACCATACCGAGCCTTTACTACGAGTTTCTATTTGTGTCGTACCTATGGAGTATCCTCTGGTAGCTTCCCGATCAGGAGGTATTACGGTACTGTATAGACTATTGGCATTATTTGTGTTAAGGGCTATATGGGTAACCCCTTAACGCTATTAAAAAGTAAGTTTATTTTATAAATAGACACTATTATAATAGCGCAATATACTACATAGTAAATAGTTTAACGGATCCTTAGGAGATGTAAATCCCGAGCATCTCTTGAGTTTCTGTACTCATATTTATTTCTGTTTATTTAACTCACATAAGATATTCTAGTCTGACTCGAGTGTTTTTGTCTTTTCAAATTCGCTCGGGTCAGTCCGAGCGTTTCAGGATCGAAGACTTTAGCTTGGAAGGACGAAGACGAAGGAGTCGTATTATTATTATCTATAGTATTGCACCCCACTCATACTGTTCCGCTGCATTGTTGTATTGGTATGTGTAACTCTGATGTTCATTGTATAAGTGAAATAACTGTTTTGTAAACTGTTTGAACTGTATATTTATTATTATATTTTATCCTTCCGCTGTGAGATTCTATTTTGTTTTATTCCTTCTCTGTTTTTCTGATCTACCCCATAACACTCCGTCCTTGCGTATGCTTTGAATTGGCACGTGTGTCGTTTTAAAGTGTGTGAAAAGGCGGGATGTTACAATTTTCTGCATATGTCTACTACTACGCATGTCAATACTTTTGTTTTTATTTGATGTTGAGTCTGTTTTGTTAGCAACTAACAAAACTATGCTTTATGCCTAATTTTGCTGGTGGTTATTATACTCATCACAAAATCCGAAAATAATAATCAAACTTCATTCAGTTCCATGTTTCAAATGCAATGCGTTTTTATATGTTATTGAATTTTATGTGAGATAAAACTATATATGAAATATGGTTTAAATTTCACAGAATTGTCAAATACGTGTAAGTGACCAGCAAAAAAATTTATTTTATAATTCTACTCTTGTTATTGCTCATAGTATTTTTAACAATATTTTTAAAAATTTGGATTGTAGTTTACCTAATTTAATTTAATTTGCACTGATAGAGAATAGAAAAATCATTTTTCAGGGTTTTTGGTACTTCAAGCATGTTTGACTTAAATATTATCAACTATTGGTTTTTTTGATTTGCAATTGTTGTATTTCATATTCATATGTTTTCAAAGGATTATGCTTACTTATATTATTTACTTTATTCAAAATTTGATGAACTTGACTAGAACTCCTTTCTTAATAATATGTTTTTGCTATTAATGAAGTAAGCATTAATGCTTTAAACAAATGAGCTATTTTTCCCATGTCATTTGGAGATATATCTGTAAAACATAATCCCTACCATACATTGCTTTCACACTCTCATTCATACAGTAAGTGCATTTGAAGTAAACAATAATTCCTATAGATTTTTGAAATTTGGGAAATTTACAGTCATTTTAATTGCTAATAACAAGTTACTTTTTCTTTATGTTCCAAAAGTAAAACAAAACAAAAAAAAACTTCGTTTGAGTACATAGAAACAATAAACTTTTAAAAGGTACTTTTGATTTAATGTGGAAGCAATTAGTTTAAATTGCCAAACTACAATTTGATTTTCATATGGTGTATTTTGATTTTACCAGTATTTTCGTTTACAGTTGGTTATCCAAACTGTTAATGCAAGGTGTATTGGTTAGAGCTAAATTATTTTGGTTAACAATGAAATTAACTTTTTTAACTACATAAACACATTTTCAAAACTCTGAAATGAGGCTTATCTTTTTGGAGACATATCAATTATATCATGTACACATCAGCTATCGACTAATATAGTAACCACAGAGTCTGTTACTTATTGGTGACATGTTAGATAACAAGGTCATGGATTTTCTTTTTTAAAGACTGTCCATTTATTATATTCTACTTATATTTTTAACATTTTTTACTTTTAAAAATTGGGTTTATGGATGCTGTTATAATTATACAAACTTAAATAGGGTAAATGATTAGTAATATTGATTGCTTTTCAATGGATTAAATGATTATTACTTTGCCCTGAAACTATACCACCGTATTTTTCTTGACAACTATTTTTCAACAGCCTATGTCTACGCACTGATATTGTTTAAATTCTATCTTACTGTTGCGTGCCTGCCTTGGTTTTTTCTTCATAAATTTACTTATGTGCATACTTTAAAAACTGCTTCCTCTTTCTTAAATTTAAGAGATAACTTAAATATAAACTGCTTCCAAAAAAATAATTTTTTAATCTCCTGTCTTTTTCAATGTAGTAAGCTTAGCCATGGAGTCGCAGAAGATGTTTAACTACATTCCATGTCCAAAAATTGGACATGTATACTGCTATTACAAAGGTATACAATTAACTATCCACTACATACTTTGGGTTTGCGTGCAAGTTCTTATTTTGTTATTCCGTACAAATTTCTTATATAGCAGTACTAGGAAGATTGTTCACAACTGATCATTGACACCTTTTTCGTTTTCCATGTTGCTCTTGCTAATTTGGACAAGTGTTGGGAAGATTGACGAAATAAAGTCAACGATTAGCTTCCATCTAAAATTTAACCAAATGCTATGCTATTTTTGGTTGTCTTCGATCAGTAAAACTAGCAAAACACTTATTGTTGAAAATATACTGTTGGACTGGGTTCATACTATTTTACGTCATGTACTGACAACAATTGTCCACGGCTAAGGTTACAATTGTTTTGCGGTGTTTGTATTTACTACTAGCTTAGGGCGGCTTACTGTGGCAGCTTTTATTGCGCTCTGTACGTAGTGCAATAATATTTTGCATATCAAAATGATAAAATACTGTTGCCTTACACCAAAGTATTGTTTTCTTTAGCAACTCTTTAAATATTTTGACTATTCGGCACAATACACACACATAACTTGGATTTATATATAGTGAAAACTATTGAACCGTTGGATAGAATATTTCTTAACAAGGATTAAAGAAAATATATATTACTATCTCTAACTATGTATATTTTCTGCGTTTTGCTGAAATGGTTGTATTTATATATTGTACAATATGTACTTAGTTATGCTGAACTGTAAGAAATTTACGGTTATTTACATCTAATTTGTAGTTATAATTTAGCCTAAGTGCTAGTTTCTTTTTATCCTCTTTGTACGCAAATAATATAGTTAAGAATAAAATTCATGATTATGGATTAAATGGAAAAATACTAGATTAGATGTAAAATAAGAAAAGTTGGAATAAAGCTAGATAAATGGAATTATGCAATATGACGCTAAAACGAGAATAATAAATTGATCTAATAACTAGATTTGGAAGTAAATAATAGATTAATTGGTTGGTTTAGAAAATATGATACATTTCTGTAATTTAATATTTAAAAGACAACGATAAATGTAACTACAAAAATAAAAGAAATAAAAAAGGAACTAGTGTAAAATAGAGAAATCATTGTATTTTACACTATTTCAAGATAATAAAAGAAATACCTTGCAGTTACCAATTATTGTTTATAGTATTATTTAGTATTGAATTATGGAAATAGATTTTAGTATAGCTTTCACGACCAACCAAATAAAATATAATTACTTCCTAGAACAAAAGAAATTAAAGTAGAGTATGAAATGAATCAAATAAATTATTATATAAGAAATTAAGGCTGTGTACAATAAACGAACCTAGGTCTATATTTACCGCACAGACTATAGAAAAGGACAGTTAGTATGATAAGTTAGTTATATAATAAAAGAGAATTTAAAAGAATTCTATATTGTAATAAAAGAAGACAGAGTAGAACATAAAAGAAACATTTGTAATTACATAAGGATTTTAAAAGAAATAAACATAAATTATGATTACGTAAAAGAATAGAAAAAACTTAATTGGGAACTTAGAGTAAATAAGCAATGATAGTAAAGATAAATATAAAAGATTATTTTAGATTTCTATTAAATTAATAAGCAAATAGAACAAAAGATGCTTACTTAATAAACTTAAGACTTAAATTAAGTTAATAAGCAAGAAGTAGAAATACCAATAGCATTTCCTATTAGATCAACGGTGGTCTCACAATAGGCAGAAGCGGGACGAGGGCAAGAATATGCTAATTATGGTAAATAAGTAGCCAACAAAACAAGAAAAGTAAACTAAACGCATATTAAAAGATTAGAATTAGGGTCTAATAAAAGAATTGAGATGCGTTTGGAGCAATCTAAAGGATGAAGCGCCTAACAAAGCAGTTCATCACGGATTTTACAAATGGAGAAGCACATCCAACTTAATATTTTTGGGCTTCAAGAAAGTACGAGACTTCAGCGGGACGTGAGGATACTCTACGATGCCCCTTTGGATAGGACTAACGAAGTTGCACCTCTTGAGGCAGGTCTGTAGGTGTTCCATCAAGAGAGTATGCCTTGACTACATTTGCATTGTAGGCCTAACGAAGTAGACCTTTGTAGGCATTCAGAAGGGCTTAGTACTCAGAGTGGGGTATTCGTATGTCCAATACTTGTAAGTAAGCTTAAGGATAGTCGCACGCGGATATCGGCCAGCATCAAGACCAAGAGCGATTTTAGGAAAGACTAGAGTTAAACCAACAGACCAATGATTCTTTCACTATCAATATATTGGATGGGGGCACCGCCAATTGGATGTTAGATTGTTTGCAGTAGGGAACTACCACTTAACTCTTTAGAGTCTTTTGATTTAGTTGAGGGGTGACTGTTGGGGCCATAGCCACGACAAGAAAAGAGATAGACCAACTAGAATATCTGTATTGTAGGTCTAACGAAGCAGTCCTTCATAGGTATATAAAATCTCCGACTGAATTCCGTACAAGGTAGACTTTGTTGGCGGGATTAAGATAGTAGACAGAATGATTACATTGTCCTCAACGTATGCACTGGGTGGTACATTGTGGATGTCCGAGCATTGGCATAGACTAGTGCGGACGCGATTTACGTTTTCATAGTAAGTAATGAAGCATCTATATTGTAGGCCTTACGAAGCAGTCCTTTACAGATATAGTTATGGAACACTCTCAAAGAAAGACGATAGAGCCCTTTTAGATGAGGATACGGAAGGTACCATGGGTGGTACCTAGGACCAATATGGTCATTGGGCATATAGCTACATATATGTATATATTAGTTATTAGGTTTTAATCTATTATGGAGTATATAGGCACGGTTCACGAACAAAGGCGAGAGTATTGTAACCTAATGAACCTAATATAAGAGTAAATAGAAATAAAAAGATATATGTAGAATTAAACCTAGAAGTATATAATTTATTCATTCATCAGAACTTTTATTCTGACGCCTCTTCATAACATCCTACAGGTTAGGTAGATGGCAAAGGCTTCTCAGCTTTATGACACTTGCTTAGAAAGTGTTATTATTTGGGTGAGTGTTTACTTACTATTATATTTTAGTCAATCCCGTTGTAAGATAAATTATTGATCTCTGATGTATTTGTCTTTGCCTATTTGAAAGATAGCAGATACCCAACTCGGGCTACAGTGGGCTTGGGTTTTAGTTTTTTTGTGAAATTTTCAAACTACTGGAATTCGGGTTGTTAGATTTGGCATTAGAGCCTAGGTTTTGAATTCCTAGGTAGATAGTGAGTGAACATATTTGTATTTTTGAATAAAATATAAATATATAATGTATTAAAATTCAAATAGTTCCTAACCACATATTTTAACATATGGAAAGTTTTTAGAAGTATATTTATGCATGGTTTGCTAGTTGGGTTTGGGGTGACCTAAGTATGTAAAGCCCCATGTTATTACCGAATTATAGCATACAAATAAACCATGTTTTGAGAGAAGATTGGTATCCATAAGTTATAGAAAGTGGAGAAGCTCCCTAGGGAGAGTGTTTTCATTTTAAAAGAAATAAGAGGTGTTAGTAAGAAGAAAATCCACTTTATGTCTAGCCTAATAAAATGAAACTTTTGAAATTGAAAAGTTGAAAAATATAATTGTTAATATATTTGAGGAAGTAAATATTGGGTTTTTGAAAAAAAAGTGGTATGAAATTTAAATTGGTTTTATATGATGTAAATTTTGTTAAAAGTGAAATTACTTTTGAAGAATTATAGAGCATGTATAGCTCGCTAGTTTCTTGTAGGTGAACAAAGATTTTAAATATAAAAACCTAGAGTGTGTTAAGTATCGAAAACATATGTTACAAAAAGGATTACTGTTCTAACTTTTAAATGAACTAAAAATGAGACCTTTGCTTCATTTAAAGTTACAGATAATCATCCATTTTCTTTTATTGAAATAGACAATGCAAACTATGGGGAATAACATTTGTACTTTACACATCCCTTTCATTTTTGGTATATTCCTTATTATTTCAAATGGTGCACTTTTTATACATTTGTGGAATTGGATAATTTATGAAAATTACAAAGAAAGAGATACAACTGAATTGTACCCCGCTCCCAACAAATTAAAACATCTAAATTCACATCCCAAGTCAAATTTGGGCAAACTAAACTAATACCAAACTTTTACAACCCAACTGTAAATTTGAAATAAACTTTACAACTTTATCAATATTCAGCTTTAACAAATTTAGGGACTAATTTCTCAATTTTCAGATTATGTTGTAGATATCATTCATATTCCAATTACATATCTTATAGAATATGTAGGTGATATTCTTATACGTTCGCTTCAGGCCTACAACTCATCAGATGTTATATAGGCATAGCAATTAAATAAAATTCAACGGTACAAATTTCAATGTTATAAATAAATTATATAATTTCTCACTCACCTTTCAAGCTTTCTAAATTTCCAAGTCTGAATTAATCCCTTTAACTTGACTTCTTTTCCTTTCCTTCAAAAAGAATATGATATAAATTTATACATATCATTAGAATTACAGATCTGAGAAGATATTTGAGATTAAGAGGAATGTATAGTATAGTTTAATTATGAAATTTACCTTTTTCTGCAGTATCGATTCGCTTCTCCTCTTCAATTTTCTGCCTTTCTCCCATTATATATACATATAATATAATATTTTATAATTTTAATAGAAATAGCAGAGAAAGAAAATGGTAGTGCTTTGCTGTTTTGATCAAAAAATATAAGAAGAGAAGTGAGGGGTTAAACATGTATTTATAGGCCCTCGAATCAATTGTATCCGTTATATTTTTTAAAATAAAAAAATCTGAGCCGTTCATCCAAGGTTTAACTCTAGCCGCTACCTTCATCACCTGTCGACCGCTCCCTATAAGCAGTTGACTGCTAGCAATCGACTGCCCAAGTAAGGGGTCGATTGGTGGGGTCCATGCTATTAATATTTTTGATTTCCTTTTTCTTATTTTAAATTATTTCCACTTTGAATATTTCAGACACTAGTAGTTTCTTCATTTGAGCTCCGATTGAAAAACTCCAAATATGAAAATTGCTCAGAAAACCCCCACGAACACAATATTGCTAGTTTCGTGGTCAAATTCTGAAATTTTCTCAAATTTCTTTTTTTGAGTCTTATTGATTATATATTATTTACCATTAGTTTTGCGGGGTGTTACAAAGACAGCTGCTACTCTTTCCAACAAGGCACCAAAGCGTCCAAGCCGACCTAGGTTTAGAACTGCAAGACCAAGATGAAGAAGAAATCCTCCATCCCCAACAGGCCTATTAGCGTAACAACGATGGTCAATCACCATTGGAGCCATGGCCAGCATGCACAAGCCCAAGCCAAGCCAAGATCTGCCTCGAGAGGGAGGTTCCATATGATTGTTTGAAATACTATCAACAAGTGGCAATCCGGCACCGAGAAAGCTTTCTCATTTCTTAAGATGCCAAACAAGTTTGATGAAAGGACATACACACAAAGAAGTTTGGAAAGGAAATATATAATGAAGCTAATTGCTTATTATTAATGAAGAAGTGCAAAAGATTCATAGGCTATTGTAACAGCCCGCAAATCCGTACCCCTTGAGTCAACACTATTCTACAACAATCAACTCAAGTTGTACAGAAATACGAACCATTTGGGTTTAAGAAGAAGAGGTAGAAGAAGAGAAAACAAAATCAACATCAGAATCTAACCATCGCAGCGGAATAAAATATAATAGATAATAAATAATCTTTACTCAAAATCAAATATATCTGTTTACATACATCACATCATCAGAGTACATCAGTCACAGCTCACATCAATACAATACAATGGATACACATCAACTCAAAGTACACAACAACTCAAACAGCGGAATATATATATATATATATATATATATATATAACAAGTACGACTATACGTATCGTCATCCAGCTCGTCTCCTGAGCTCCACAGCATCATATCCTGTATCCTATAATACTCGGTCTGACCCGAGCATTACAGTTAAATAATACCCGAGTCAGTCTGGAATACCAGAGTGAGAAAATCACACCCAATTGATTATTGAAGTTTCAAAAATCCTTTGAAAACCAAAAGCATCTCGTAAGACCACGCCACAAATAAACATGTCGGGTTTTTACCTTACGATAGCTAAAACAATTTTTATAGAAATCCTCTAATATTATAATAGGGTCTATATACAAATACTTATAAAATAGCCGAAATTGTTACATCTATTAAATTCCAGCTACTAGCCACAAAAGTGGGTAATACAAACAAAACTCGTACAAGGCTCGTAGGGAGAATGGATTTCCAACAATGACTAGGCACTGGGGTACCACCTGTCACAGTACGGGGCCTAGATCACCGTACCGAGGACTACTCCCTTCATCCCCTGCAACACAAGGCCGGAACCATTCCTTACTGAACAGTCCCGAACAAGATAAACCCCGTGGTTGGCGCGACCAACCACCCACTAAGCCGAAATAAATAAGGGACATCTAGACAGGGGAATTATCTTGTCTTGCTTGGGCATGACCCACCTAACCTTGCTGCATATCCCCTGATTTTCAGTCATTCCCATTTGATGAGGCTTGAGGCTAAGCGTTACCTTTAGCACGTTTTCACTTAGAATGCCCATCGTCCACCTGACGATGTTTTCGCAAGCATTCGTCCATACAAGTCCATCCCGGGTTCGAACGGAACCGAAGGCACTATTCCTACTACATCCATTTTGGAAATATCCTCAGGATTAGTAGCGACTAGCCCTTGCACTTCACTTCTCTATCTTCGAATCCGAACACGTTTTTCGCACGAAACGTACAAACCGAATCGAAGTGGTTTTCGAGAAATTAATCTCGATCCCGGTCTCTTCGATACGATCAGCGCATTGTCCAATATTGATAGTCGGTTATTTAACTATCAATTTATATTCACAAACAACCATCAACCAATAAATAATTTTCCAAATTATTTATCTCCAAAAATATCTTCACAAGATATATTTCTATTTTCAATCCTTTGAAAACAGTTTCAAACCATCTTTCTTCCCAGAATAAACTTTTCCAAATATTTTCTATCTCCTCTGAAATCACCAAGCATGAAACTAGATTTTAAAAATGAATTTTAAAACATTTACTTTGAAATATATATACACTTTTAAACAGCTAAGTTAAATTTCTTCAATATTTGTAAAAATACTTACTATATGAGTATTTGAAAATAAAGTTACTTAATAGAATATAAAACTAGAATTTCACTTTTGAAAACAAAATACTAGGTCATCTTTTAAGTAATTACTACTATATTAGATTTTTAGAAAATACTTACCCTTTGAATTTTAAATATTGGATATAATAAAAAAATTTCAAAGCTTCCTTTTTTCTTTTTCTTTTTTTAAAAAAAAAACAACTTTAAAACCCTTTTAACTTATATTTAAAAACTCGCTTTGAAAACATACTTGGTTATTCGAGGAGAATTTTCCAACTTCAATCAATTGAATCAATTTTCCAAATTGATTTTCAACTTATTTTATTTGAAATAAATTTCTTCACTTATTCAGTTCATTTCAAAATTCATTAATTATTGACTCAATTATAATTGTTATTATTTTCCCTTTTATTTTACATCTTAAACTGAAATATACATATTTCATATTTTTTTTCCATTTCTTCTTTATTCTTCTAGAATAATTTAAATCCTAAATTTGAAATAATTGTTTTATTCTTTTAAACAGTAACATTGAAATTTTAAGTTTTCTTAACTTTCTGTTTATTCAAAAATTCCTTTCCATATACAGGATTCATCAATTAGCATTTTGGAAACACTAATATTCTTATCAATTCATTTTTAATTTATTTACATTCTTTATAATTATTTTCTTAAAAATTTACTTCTTTTATTATTTCTTTCCAAGAATCCAATGCTATATAATTTGATAACTCAGAGTTCAAGAATATATCCAAGCAGCTATAGCATTCAATATTTCAATATGATTCATCACAGAATATCCACAAAGCATGTCAGAGAATAATAAACAATATATATATGTTGAGGGACCCAGTTGGATCCTTCCAACCTGTTTTCCTGCATCCACAGATGTTAGCACAATATAATATACCAATTCCACAGTATCATACTATATCTCATCAATTCATTCAACCATTCAAACAATTGTTTAAATTTAATCATTTTAAATTTAATTATAAACTGAGTGAGATTAACTCACCTTTGCTTTTATCCTGCAATTCCGACTCAAACCAGTATGTTTCTTCACAATTTAGACCTTGAGTCAATATTATAAGGTTTGTTAATATGTGAATTGATTGAACAATTAATTACTATTTATTTACTTTAAGTTAATAACTCGGTTTCAACCTAATAATTTATTAACTAACAATTTCTAATCTTACATATGCATACATATATATATATTATTCTGATTTCTATACATGTAAAAAAAAAAAAAAATCTGCTTCCCTGTATGTTTCCAAAGGCCTTAACTACATATCCAGCTAAATTAAATAAGCCTGCCTGCATATATGTTCATTAATGAAATCTCTAAACTCGAAAAAAATCAATTTGTTTTATATCTTACTGTCAATGCCCTTCTTTCTTTTTCAAATGTATTTATGAAATTATGAAATTTTGTAAATGGAAATCTATCGCTTAAAATATATACATATACATCAAATTAAATTAATTTAAATCTCCTAACCTTATCTGTAAAATTCCAGAATTCAAGTTCACTGTAACATTTGAATTCTATAATTTTTTCCAAGTTTTCACTTACTTTCAAATTTTAAATACGAATCAAAAAGAGAAGAAAGAAACTCATACCCCAAATTCTCGACCGAGCACCAAGCTTTACTGCGCATAACCACCTTGTCGACGTCGACGTCACAAACACTACCCTACGGCCCTAGGTTCGCTCGCGAACCCTCGCTACTCCTGCTCGCACGCGAAACAACAACGTGGCCCCAAAACCCTAGCCTCCTGCCTTCACGAATTGGGTGCGATGCCCTACTTCCCACGCGATCGAACCTCAAGTGCCGCCTTCCTCATCTGTTGCCTGCCACTGCAAACAGCGATAGTTCGATCCCCTCAACAACGCGATCGTAACCCTCCCACGTCGGCTCAGATCCCCAAAACGAACGCGACCCAATCGCTTATGCTTTACTCGCGAGCTTAGTCGTTACAGATGATGGGAAAGAAGAGAAGATGACTCGCGATTTCCCCCATTCGTTCGAGCCATGAATACGATTTGAAAGGAGGACGACATCGACTCGAACAGGGTGAAAGGAAGGGAATGATTTCCTACTGAAGGCGACATGATTTAATTTTGAATTAAAGGAAACGAAATGAAGCGAACATTATTTCCTTTGTTTTGATTTCGATTGTGGGTTTTAGAATGCTCGGCAGTATAATAGAGTCCAGAGGAAGATAAGGATGGAACACAATAAAAATGGAAGGGAGTGGCTTATAAGAGAAGACTTCTATTATAATTAAATTAAATTAAATTTCATTAGATCATTATCAATTAGAATTTTCAGCGCGTTTATATATCGTACACTCACACACTGACTCCAAATATTACGAAAATTGAAATCCGACAATAATACAATATTATGGATCCAATGGAATTGGTTTCGTCGAATTCCGAGACTGTGCCTCGGAGGGCTATTTTTAAATTCAATTTAAACGATAGAATTTCAAAACTGAACAAAGTACTTCCAAATTCAATTTTAACACTTCTATTATCTTCAGTACTATCAATATAAATTTTACAAGCCTTCAAATTATTTTTAACAGGCTTAAAATTCTAGATTCAATAATTTACCCAACTTCAATTATTTAATTTAATAATTCAATTACCGAATAAATTGTGATATTCGCAATTTAGGTTATAATCGCTCTATTGGATATTTAAAATCAATTAATATTCTGAATTTTTAATTGCTCGAAAATTCCGGGTCGTCACATTCCTCCCCCCTTAAAAGAATTTCGTCCCCGAAATTACTGGTTAGGAAGAATGGTTCAATACCTGTTACCTTTCCTCAAAACCAAACAATTCAATATCCAACCAACTATCTTCTATAAAAGACTATTATCATTCTTATAAACTTTCCAATCCTTTCCCTAGTTTGCAAACCATCCTATTCGCTAAATCATTCAAGTTTTATTCTTAAAATCAGTTTTGAATTATCAAAATTTCTCAAAAATTTTCTAACTCTGTAATTTTCCGAAAAATTTCGCCAACGTCTCCTTTGCGCGGCTGACTCGGTACAACTACAAACGGGCTCTACGGCCTCCCAAATCCAAAAAGAAAACAAAAAGCCAAGTGGCTCAATCCAAATCCAAATCCAAATCAAATTCCATACCAAATTTAAATGCGTACCTTTTGTCGGGCAATTCAAATTTATCTCTTGAAATCAAATCTAATTTCCTTTTCCCTTTTATAATACCTGCATATCCTGCTTAGCACTAATATCTAATCACAATATCCCAAAATATTTTATCGACTTTTTCACAAAACGCCAATATCTATTTATCCAAATATTAACTTGGAATATATTTATATTATCAATTTCCAATTAAGACTTCACCATTCCTTTTTAAGTTTAGCATAAGTATTTTATATGTATCTTATCTTTATTTCTCTTTACCATTTGTAGTTTATACCTATTTCTATTCAAATCGATTTCCGCATTACATATGTATTTCATTTATTTTCAACTTTGAATTTTTAGTTTTTATCCTTCATTTATTCCTAATTTAAGTCATTACTTTAATTAGTTTCATTTACTAATTAGTTTCATTTACTAACTTATTTTAGTTTCCCATTCTAAATAGTTTTGTCGTTAACAAAATTTTCCAAAATTTTCAAAAAATTTCTAACTCCCAAAATTTCTGAAAATTTTTGGCAGAATCCCCTTTGTACGGAGGAGCTTTTGCAATTTGACAAAAGAGATAAATATATATACATCGACCCACACGGTCGGAAAAACCAAAAACAGTTCATATTTCCTATTTTTATTGCGTAGGCGTACCTTATTTAGCATTTTAAGCAAGCGGCTTATTATTTTTAGCAAATAGCCCAACCCAAATCCAGCCATACGGCTTCCAGGTACCTGTACTTACTCAATTTAAACATGTAAGTGCCAAATATATGAAGTTTAACAGCATATCACTTATTTGTAATAGTTAAAACATATGAATTCTAAAAGAAACTCATACCAAACATTTTCCGTAAGCTATTTATATAGTTTCCAAGCAAATTCAACTGTTTCAACTTATTTACAAACCGTTTTCATTAAATTTGAATGGTCTTCCATCTATTCGTACACAACTTCATCAATTTGAATAATTTAAAACTCAATTGCTTATATTTAATTTATTTTTAAGCAAACTGAACTCATATTTAATTCAATTGCTTTCAAAATTAATTTATTTTACTTCTATCGACTCATAGAATTTAATTACTTCCATTTACATCAAATGACAATTAATTCTATGCGGATTTGACGAAAACTATGTGAATAAATAAGCACTTGGGTTCTATAATCAATTTAAATTAACTCCAACTCAACTTACACTTAGTTCAGTTCCATTTCGGATTTATCACAATCCACATATTCTCAGTTTTATTGCATTTAAATTTTATTGACTAAACTAGTCCATTCAAAACCATTAACAATCTAGGCTTCATCTCCATTACCAATTAAGCTTCCCCTTTATTTTAATCCATTCACAATCATTTATTTAGCTCGACACATTCCATTTAAATTTTATTTACAATTCATTTATTTACATTTCATTCCATATTTGTTTATTCCGAACTACTTTATTTAGCTCAAAAATAATCCAAGCTATTTCATTCAAGAACCATTTCTCAACTTATTTAAATCACATTTCATTTGATACTTATTTATTCCATCCATTTATATTTATTCAATAATATTAATTTATCCACATTCACTTAATCCATTCTAATAAACTTGAAACATCCTATTTTCCCTATTGTCTCCAGTTATTTCAATTCCTTAATAATTTTCAAATGGTTTACAATTATTTATTCTGGAATTCCATTCCATTAATATTAGTTAATACTCATCGAATTTTATTTCGAGTAACAATTTATTTTCACTTAATTTAAATCCAACCCAATATCATTAAACTCGGTTCAAGTTGAATTCAATTCAACTCTCCTCCATTCATTTAGCTTAAGTCAATTTATTCGAATTTTATACTTAAGCTCATTTCCATCTTACAAGTATATTTTCTCTTTTATACTCAGCTTGACTCAATTTATTACAGAGCCATATCCAATTTATTTCCACATATTTGGATTTTATTTGCAATTTATACCATTACTATATTAAATCCAGATCCATTTTTTTCTCGATACATTCCCAATTATTTTCAATTTGTTAACACTTCAAGTTAAATTTTAATTAATAACCCAAATTCTGATTTCATCATTTACATTTTAACTTACCATCCAATTTATTAACTTACATTGCAATTTGGTTCACAAATCAATTAATTAATTGCAAGGCCACTTTCCATTATATTTTCTTCATCGACAATGTAAGTCGAATTTAATTATAACTTGAGTTTTATTTTCAAACCTCATCATAAACTCACAATTCAATTTCATTAACTAATTTATTATCCAATTAGTTCTCCCATTATTCATAATCCAACACTTGAAATTTTATTTAAAATATCACTCCATTTAATTTTCTTAAGTTCAATATTTATTTTATACTTCAAGTTTGGATCCTCATTTCATTTTTCAATTTATCAAAATATTGATTTTGGGCATTGTATTCCATTTTCAATTTAATTCTAACTTAGATTTATTTAATCAAATTCGATTTCAACTTATTAAATCAATCTCAATCCAATCAAATCTTTATTTCCAAATCCAAGTTAATTCCATCTTTAACTTTTCTTTAAAATTTAAGTTCCAACATTCAAAGCTTATATTCCATTTCTGATTTAAAAATCATCTCAATTTATAAGCTTACAACTTATCTCATCAGAATTTTATACACTCGGCTTTTGTCTTCAAATCATTTTGAAATCTCCAATATCCCAAATCACACTTCTCAAATTTTAAAACCAATCTTGGTTTTATTTCCAACAAATTTCCTTTGGAATTTCAAAAACAACTTGTTTTTCTAAACAAAATCAATTTGGTAGCATTACTTCACTTAGAAATTCGAAAACGAATACTGATGATGCGGCCGTCATCATCAGAATTATTTTTCAATAATCCAAGTGATTTCAATGCTATATTACTTTCAAAATCCCTTTAACACAATTTTCTTTCAGAAATATCCCAAAAACAACAATGCTATCATTTATCTTCAAAACACTTCCAAATCCTGCTTAAATCAAATTTAAGTATAATTCATTTGCATGGTTTATGTTCATACAAATTCTCATTTGGTTTTTATTTCAATTTATAAATTACCTTTATAATTCATATTTACAAATTTCATTTTATCATGAATTTATTTCCGTAAACTTTGTTTATTTTCAATTTCTAGTTAAATTTCATTTTTTTATTATCTTATTTGTTCAAAATATTATCATCCAAACATCCAAATAATGTATAATTTAAGAAAATATTTCTTTTATATCAAAATATATTTTGGGTAAAATTATTTCATTCACCCACCTTTAAAACAATATTGTGTCAATTGTTCTATTCAAGTGTTTAGAAACCCCTTCGATACAGTTTTCGAGGCTGTGCCGACGAAGGTTCATATACCACTCAATAAACCAATCGACACAATATAAAACCATTTTATATTCACTAACAAATACTCGCTCATATCTATTAATACGCTCAAACTCATTATAGAGTACTACGGACTCTAATTTATGAGTAATTCCCACTAGAGCCAAGGTTATCACCAACCTAAGCTCTGATACCAAGTGTAACAGCCCGCAAATCCGTACCCCTTGAGTCAACACTATTCTACAACAATCAACTCAAGTTGTACAGAAATACGAACCATTTGGGTTTAAGAAGAAGAGGTAGAAGAAGAGAAAACAAAATCAACATCAGAATCTAACCATCGCAGCAGAATAAAATATAATAGATAATAAATAATCTTTACTCAAAATCAAATATATCTGTTTACATACATCACATCATCATAGTACATCAGTCACAACTCACATCAATACAATACAATGGATACACATCAACTCAAAGTACACAACAACTCAAACAGCGGAATATATATATATATATATATAACAAGTACGACTATACGTATCGTCATCCAGCTCGTCTCCTGAGCTCCACAGCATCATATCCTGTATCCTATAATACTCGGTCTGACCCGAGCATTACAGTTAAATAATACCCGAGTCAGTCTGGAATACCAGAGTGAGAAAATCACACCCAATTGATTATTAAAGTTTCAAAAATCCTTTGAAAACCAAAAGCATCTCGTAAGACCACGCCACAAATAAACATGTCGGGTTTTTACCTTACGATAGCTAAAACAATTTTTATAGAAATCCTATGATATTATAATAGGGTCTATATACAAATACTTATAAAATAGCCGAAATTGTTACATCTATTAAATTCCAGCTACTAGCCACAAAAGTGGGTAATACAAACAAAACTCGTACAAGGCTCGTAGGGAGAATGGATTTCCAACAATGACTAGGCACTGGGGTACCACCTGTCACAGTACGGGGCCTAGATCACCGTACCGAGGACTACTCCCTTCATCCCCTACAACACAAGGCCGGAACCATTCCTTACTGAACAGTCCCGAACAAGATAAACCCCGTGGTTGGCGCGACCAACCACCCACTAAGCCGAAATAAATAAGGGACATCTAAACAGGGGAATTATCTTGTCCTGCTTGGGCATGACCCACCTAACCTTGCTGCATATCCCCTGATTTTCAGTCATTCCCATTTGATGAGGCTTGAGGCTAAGCGTTACCTTTAGCACGTTTTCACTTAGAATGCCCATCGTCCACCTGACGATGTTTTCGCAAGCATTCGTCCATACAAGTCCGTCCCGGGTTCGAACGGAACCGAAGGCATTATTCCTACTACATCCATTTTGGAAATATCCTCAGGATTAGTAGCGACTAGCCCTTGCACTTCACTGCTCTATCTTCGAATCCGAACACGTTTTTCGGACGAAACGTACAAACCGAATCGAAGTGGTTTTCGAGAAATTAATCTCGATCCCGGTCTCTTCGATACGATCAGCGCATTGTCCAATATTGATAGTCGGTTATTTAACTATCAATTTATATTCACAAACAACCATCAACCAATAAATAAGTTTCCAAATTATTTATCTCCAAAAATATCTTCACAAGATATATTTCTATTTTCAATCCTTTGAAAACAGTTTCAAACCATCTTTCTTCCCAGAATAAACTTTTCCAAATATTTTCTATCTCCTCTGAAATCACCAAGCATGAAACTAGATTTTAAAAATGAATTTTAAAACATTTACTTTGAAATATATATACACTTTTAAACAGCTAAGTTAAATTTCTTCAATATTTGTAAAAATACTTACTATATGAGTATTTGAAAATAAAGTTACTTAATAGAATATAAAACTAGAATTTCACTTTTGAAAACAAAATACTAGGTCATCTTTTAAGTAATTACTACTATATTAGATTTTTAGAAAATACTTACCCTTTGAATTTTAAATATTGGATATAATAAAAAAAATTCAAAGCTTCCTTTTTTTCTTTTTTTTAAAAAAAAACAACTTTAAAACCCTTTTAACTTATATTTAAAAACTCGCTTTGAAAACATACTTGGTTATTCGAGGAGAATTTTCCAACTTCAATCAATTGAATCAATTTTCCAAATTGATTTTCAACTTATTTTATTTGAAATAAATTTCTTCACTTATTCAGTTCATTTCAAAATTCATTAATTATTGACTCAATTATAATTGTTATTATTTTCCCTTTTATTTTACATCTTAAACTGAAATATACATATTTCATATTTTTTTTCCATTTCTTCTTTATTCTTCTAGAATAATTTAAATCCTAAATTTGAAATAATTGTTTTATTCTTTTAAACAGTAACATTGAAATTTTAAGTTTTCTTAACTTTCTGTTTATTCAAAAAATCCTTTTCATATACAGGATTCATCAATTAGCATTTTGGAAACACTAATATTCTTATCAATTCATTTTTAATTTATTTACATTCTTTATAATTATTTTCTTAAAAATTTACTTCTTTTATTATTTCTTTCCAAGAATCCAATGCTATATAATTTGATAACTCAGAGTTCAAGAATATATCCAAGCAGCTATAGCATTCAATATTTCAATATGATTCATCACAGAATATCCACAAAGCATGTCAGAGAATAATAAACAATATATATATGTTGAGGGACCCAGTTGGATCCTTCCAACCTGTTTTCCTGCATCCACAGATGTTAGCACAATATAATATACCAATTCCACAGTATCATACTATATCTCATCAATTCATTCAACCATTCAAACAATTGTTTAAATTTAATCATTTTAAATTTAATTATAAACTGAGTGAGATTAACTCACCTTTGCTTTTATCCTGCAATTCCGACTCAAACCAGTATGTTTCTTCACAATTTAGACCTTGAGTCAATATTATAAGGTTTGTTAATATGTGAATTGATTGAACAATTAATTACTATTTATTTACTTTAAGTTAATAACTCGGTTTCAACCTAATAATTTATTAACTAACAATTTCTAATCTTACATATGCATACATATATATATATATATATATATTATTCTGATTTCTATACATGTAAAAAAAAAAAAAAAAACTGCTTCCCTATATGTTTCCAAAGGCCTTAACTACATATCCAGCTAAATTAAATAAGCCTGCCTGCATATATGTTCATTAATGAAATCTCTAAACTCGAAAAAAATCAATTTGTTTTATATCTTACTGTCAATGCCCTTCTTTCTTTTTCAAATGTATTTATGAAATTATGAAATTTTGTAAATGGAAATCTATCGCTTAAAATATATACATATACATCAAATTAAATTAATTTAAATCTCCTAACCTTATCTGTAAAATTCCAGAATTCAAGTTCACTGTAACATTTGAATTCTATAATTTTTTCCAAGTTTTCACTTACTTTCAAATTTTAAATACGAATCAAAAAGAGAAGAAAGAAACTCATACCCCAAATTCTCGACCGAGCACCAAGCTTTACTGCGCATAACCACCTTGTCGACGTCGACGTCACAAACACTACCCTACGGCCCTAGGTTCGCTCGCGAACCCTCGCTACTCCTGCTCGCACGCGAAACAACAACGTGGCCCCAAAACCCTAGCCTCCTGCCTTCACGAATTGGGTGCGATGCCCTACTTCCCACGCGATCGAACCTCCAGTGCCGCCTTCCTCATCTGTTGCCTGCCACTGCAAACAGCGATAGTTCGATCCCCTCAACAACGCGATCGTAACCCTCCCACGTCGGCTCAGATCCCCAAAACGAACGCGACCCAATCGCTTATGCTTTACTCGCGAGCTTAGTCGTTACAGATGATGGGAAAGAAGAGAAGATGACTCGCGATTTCCCACATTCGTTCGAGCCATGAATACGATTTGAAAGGAGGACGACATCGACTCGAACAGGGTGAAAGGAAGGGAATGATTTCCTACTGAAGGCGACATGATTTAATTTTGAATTAAAGGAAACGAAATGAAGCGAACATTATTTCCTTTGTTTTGATTTCGATTGTGGGTTTTAGAATGCTCGGCAGTATAATAGAGTCCAGAGGAAGATAAGGATGCAACGCAATAAAAATGGAAGGGAGTGGCTTATAAGAGAAGACTTCTTGTAGCGACCCAGTATTTTCAACCCTTCGCATCCGCACATGTCGGACTTGAATTGTTCAAAATACTGCGTTGTAAAATAAATTTGGCAAAACTCAGAATATGTAGTAAATAAATCACAGAATCACATACATATATCAGAACTCACAGCGGAAATAAAATATACAGTGGTTCATGAAGCCACTATAAAACTTTAACCAAATAGAATTTACATAGTTTAGAATCTGCAATACAGCTGTAGACATAAATAGAAACAGAGTCTTCCAATTTGATTGATTGCAAATAAGATAAAGACTGAAAGGCTTCCGGCAGTATGAATGATCTACGGGATGACATAACTCCGGAGAGAAACTGAAACTGCAACTCAGGCTGACCCGAGCGTAAAAATAAAACATAACACTCGAGTCAGGACATACATACTTATATAATGTAAGCTAATTCAAGTGTACTGTAATATAGAGCAAGTAACTTAAAGGATGCTTGGGACCGCCCATCCTCTAAGGATCCGTCAAACTATTTACTATGTAGTATATTGCGCTATTATACTAGTGTCTATTTATAAAATAAACTTACTTTTAAGTAGCGTTAAGGCTTTACATTTTCCACCTTAACACGTAATAGTCCCATTAGTCCATCCAATATCATAGCTCCTCCTGATCGGGAAGCAACTAGAGGATACCACACGGGCTACGGGAGAAATCTAAACTCGTACAAGGCGCGGTATGGTAGGTGACACGGCACAACTAGGCAATGCCAGGGTAGATATACCAATTACGCATCCGGGCCGATGGTAACGCGAAGCCGCAGCAACCGCCCACCTCGAAACAACTCCCCAAATCAAAATAGAAGTGGCCACTGAATCAATCCAAAGTCATAGTATAATATCGAAGAGGAGTGTCCGATCAGAGGAATGACCTCATTAACCCGTCGATCGCTCCTGTTTTAGCCACCTTATGCCAACTCACGGGAGTCGGGTCCACGTATTTACCTTATAGGAAACGTCGCCACCAACCTACTTCATTCTGGAATCTCCACCGCGTACACGGTTAGTCAAAGTGGTTTTCGGTATCGACAGAGAGTATGTCCATATCCGATCCCGGTCTCTTTGCCAACCCATCGTTATTATAACACCGTGGTCTTTTAAAACAGTTTATACTTTAAAACCAAAATAAACATTTCTATTTCAAACTATAAACACGATATCATTCAAAACCCAAAACAATATGATACCGTTATATTCAAGTATAATTCTTTTCCAAAAACCATACTGCTTAAAATTTATAATATCTGGAAACCAAATATTTAAATTATATCTTCAAAACATAATATTTTGGAAATTTTACTTTAAAACCATAACTCCCAAACACAATGGTTTGGACATTCAACGGTATATAGAATAAATGGTTTAACTTTATGGTTACTTTGTAAAGAAGATAATTTACATAGCTTTACAAATATATTTCTTTATTTTAAACCATAATTTAAATATCACTTCATGTTCCCAAGACCATTTCAATTCCTATATATATATCCAATTGGAGTATTAATATTCAAAACTAAGGTTGGATATTTTTCTCTTTCAACAAATTAGTGTTTATTATTTCGTCTTGAATATTCCCATAAATTCCATAGATAAAACTCCAAAATTATGCCATTAAATAATTTCAAAATTTACTTAACACTAGAATGTTCATCTTAAATTTATTAAGAAAAATCCAGTTATAAATCTCATATCTTAAAGGTCTCCAAAACTTAAACATAAATATAATTTATCAAATTCCTTAAATTTCAAAACAATCAAATTCCAGATTCTATAGCACTTAGGAAATGCTACCTAAAGTTACGGGTAAAACTAGTCCAATTTCAAAAGACAGCATTTAAATGCTTTAGTAGATTGTTTAACTTAATAAATATTTCCAAATATAACTTATATATATATTTCTTAACTGAAATCTTATCCTTTCAAAAATCCAGAATTTCCAAAATAAGTTATATTCCAAAATTTTATTCAAATATTTATTTATTTATTTATTAACATTTATAACTCATTCAAAATCAATATAAAATCCTTTAAAGATATTAAATCAAATATTTAACTTCCAAAATAATTTTAAATATTTCATAAAATATTATAAGGACCACGGGCCTGTATATAGTTTTCTAGCCTAGGTCAAGTGATACGGATTTATATCATTTCAATCCGTAATTTACAAACCCCGGGTTCTATCATTTCAAACCCGCAATCCCAAGTTAACAGTTAAACAGTTAACATAATAATAGCACAGTAATCATCATTTAGGCCTATCATTTCAGCCCACAACAATCTAAATTTAACAGGGAACTTGCAGTGGTGATTTAAGCAGTAAATAAACAATAATATAATATAACTGCAGAAATAATACAACAGATAATAACTGATGAGGTGTCAATTTAAATGGGATTCATCATTCTACGTTATACTACAGATAGATAATATTTAAATAAAATTTTTACACATACACTTGCGATAATTCACAAAATATATGTACATATGTCTGGTGAGAAATACTCACCTTAAACGCTGCAGTGGATCTAAATCAAACACGGTATCTACTTCGAAAAAAAAAAACGGAAAGCACGATCAAACTTCGGCGGATGCAAAGCCTTGACTTAAATCTATAAGATCCAAATACCAAGTATGCGAATTTAAAAATTACGGTCAAAGCAAAATTTCAGAACAACTGGAACGAATAGAATAAAAGAAATTTAGTTCAACTTGCTCGACTACTACAACCCGCTAACCGTCTCAACATATCCTAGGCCCATACTTCAACCGTACGCATGCATAAAATAAATTGAATAAATTGCAAAATAAATTGCAAATTTAATACAATTGATTGAATAAAAAGATGTTATGCACCCAAACAAAACAAATACATGTTTAGACATTATTAAATTATTTCTCACATTTTTAATCATATTTATCATGATCAATTATTTTCATTATCATATATATTTATTTAAATAAAATGACAATATTGGCAACAAACACAATACTGTTCAAATTATTCGATTTAATCAAATGTAGCCACTAACTACATTCGAATTCATTAAATAATACTTTATTTCACATACATGTTCATCATGTTTAGGCAAATTATTTCTTCTTTTACTTTTATTATTAAACATTAAAAGGTGATTATTGGTATAAATCACCAATATCCTTTTATTAACCATAATAAATACAATCCATTGATATTTATCCACCCAAATTCTCAAATAAGTAGTTAAATTTATTTTTAACCATCTTAAATTTATTTCAACCATTAAAAATTGAAATAAATGTCATTTTATTATATTCACCCAAGATTTATTCATACAATATTGTTTATTTGAATTAAACAACATTTCATATCATTTTCTCCTTATCAATTTATCTTCTCCATTATTAAATTGTAATTCTTTTTTTTTTCTATGCCTTCCTCTTCAAACTGCACTTATCCAAATCCACAATACCACTAACTACATCATAACTACACTAATTCCATAGTCTAGCTTCCTACAATCAATTTATATCATTTCTTCCAGCCTACTACTAACAAAGTTCTATATGTATTTATAAATGGCACGGCATGATGGGGAAGTAGCCGAGCAAGGAAATCAGAGAACACAAGAAGGAGGAAGGAAAATTGGAAGAAGCAAAGAAATAAACAATGCAAATTATTTACCTGATAGAAGCTTGTACCAGAGAGGGACAAACAAGGAGATATGAAAACTTATGTGAATGAGGCAAAGTATTTATAGATAAACTTGCGAAATAAAAAGGGGAGATAAATAGGCAGGTTTGAAAACGTAAGAAATAAATGCAAGCGTTGATTTTTGAGTGCATGCGTTTAGGCAAGAGATTTATTTCCAGTTCTTCTTGTTTGAACGCTACACGAAAATTGTGATAAATGCATGTGTTGATTTCTCTTTCCAGTTTTATGTTTGAACGATATCACTCTTTTGGATTTTTATTTTTTTTTTTAGATAGCTTGCGTGATTTATACCAGTTATAATCTAAATTTAAAGCATGCGTTACTGCAAATTTGAACAGATTTGATTGAGGAAGCAAAACTTGAGCTCTTGCGTGATTTATGGTAAGCAATGAAAAAGCTTTTAACTGAAAAGGCAAAAGTAATAAATGCTTACATAAATATTTACTTGATCAATGGTTCGAAAAATTTATTTATTGCAAAACAAACGCAGTGGAAACAGAGAGATATAATGGGTATGCGAAAATTTGCAAAGATAGGCAAGATTAAATTTTGAATGCATTTAATTTAGGTGAGAGGAAAAATGGCAATTGGAAGAGTTGATATTTTTGTGGATAAGGCTGCGTGAATAAATGAATACAGTGACATGCTCAAGAAACAAATGGTAAGAGGCAAATGTCAAAATGTTAAAAGAATAAAATTTTGTGTCACGCGCAAAGGAAGGCAAATTTGATTTCCATATTCTTCTAATCAATTAATTCCCCTTTAATTGCCTTTAATTGATTTCAATTGATTACCTTATCCCTTTTAATTACCCTCCTTAATTGATTTCAATTAATTACCATATTACCAATTAATTATCCTCCTTTAATTACATACTCAAATTTGGTTACTAACTTAATTAGTTAATTAACCCTTTTTGTTAATTATCAATCCTGCGACGTCTCACATTAATCCGTCCGCTTTGTAGGCACTGGTAGCCGGACTGGTTACACGGGCAGATTTCTCCTACAAAATGGGGATTAACCTCGTGTCCTCATGCCATTAACCAAAAGAATTAACTTATTTATCTTTCATCAATTTTATTAATTTGCATTAATTATTCAATAAATTAATTCTGGTCAACTACTGAAATTTTACAATTAATTTCTCTATTAATTGTCATAAATTTCTTTTTGAAATATCTATTAATTGTCATTAACTCCATTTTAAAATATCCGTATGTGCCTTTATTCAAGTTTTGAATTGCTAACTAGGAATAAGGTAGATTTATCAAATAAATTGATTGTAAGTTTCATTGTTTTAAATTGCTTAACAATGTTCACTGCTAACATAATTAATATGTCAAAATTGAGAATATTCCACCAACATGATTTGCATGTCATAACCTACCAAATTAACATAATTAATTAACTACTTTAATATGTTACAAATTTTCTCCTTTTCATTATTTTTAGGGAATGGGTATAACAACAGATATTATGATAATATCCAAAACATTTAGTTACCACTCACTTCATTATACATTATAAAAATTTCCTTTTTTTTTCTTCTTAAATTTAGTTACAAAAATCATATTAAATTAACGAGTTTAATTCTCTAAATTAAATATTTAAACAATATTGGTAAACACAATTTATATAAATTATATTTCTAAAAACAAAAAAATTAAAAGAAATAAATAGCTAAAAACTAGGGCTGTTACACTCTCCCCCACTTAAGAACTTTTCGTCCTCGAAAAGGAACAAAAGAAAAGAAACAAAGGAAGATAAGCTAGATAAACAAGAATTTTAAACGAATAGTTCCGGATTTGAAGCACGAAGAAGATCTTCTAGAATCGGTTTTACTCTTTTCAGTTCGACCGTCGGTCTATGGGTGGTAAGCGGTGCTCAGGCCCCGATGAGTAACAAAGATTTTTAAAGATTATAGAAAAGATTTCTAAATAGACTGGTATAAGCAATAGCCTCCTCATTCTGTAGCAGATAGGGAAACCAAGGACACTTAAAGATAGTTTGAAAACAAATAAGATAATAAATTTGCAATCATAATGCTTTGAAATCATTAAATTTATAAATTTGGAAATCATGCTACTAAAATCATAATACCTTTAAAATAATCTTCATTTATACCTTTTAAATTCAATGCCAAACAATATTCATTTCAAGGTTGAAATATTCCTAAGTTCATTTATAAAAAAAATTTCCAAAACATTTTATTTTTAGAAACAGCAGCACTCATAATATGCTATAGTAGATATAATAGTATTCCTAATCAGTTTATTATGTACTTAACTCTGAATTTTAACAAATAACCTAACACTTTATTAAAAATACTTATCTTATAAATAAGATATTCCTTCCATAAGTTACCCTTGAATTTCCATTTGAAAACCAATTCTCAATTATCAAAATTTAGTGATATTAGAATACGTCTTAACTATTTATTTAGACATCAATTAAACTATGATTTGAAGATATATAATCCTTACTCCAAAAATATCCCTTTCAAATATATTTTCCTTATTCAAAGATACCTTGTTTATTACACAAACATATTCATTTCAGGAAATAACCTTTTATTAAAATCTCTTGGTTAGATTTACGGCTCCAGATTAAATTAATTTGATTATTAAGACATTTGAATAAAATTCCTTAAATTCCTTTTCCTTATTTATCCCCATTAATCTTTTATAACTAAAATTTAAGTGTATAATATTTATTATAACCACTCAAATTTTATTCATAAAATCCTTTTATATTGTATATTATCCAATTACATGTTAACTTTTGAAAATCAAGGTAAGTTATATTAAATGAAATTGGGTGTTATACAAATAAAACTTTCAATTTAATTATCTCCAATTGGAACCTTTTTATTCAAATTTTTGTTATTATATTTATTTTCCTTCCTCAAGATAAACTTTAGGAATTAAATTCCTGATTCCCTTCAAACCATTTAGAGATAACTAAATATATATACCTAATATGTCAAATCAAATTTAAATTATATATCTATATATATTAAGTCATACTTTAGAAATTCAAATCAATTAAAATCTCAAGGAAACACTGTAGCCAGACTACAGAATGGTCTTTTCACTTCGAAACTCGAAAATGAATGTCGATGATGCTGCAGTCATCACCGAAATTATTTTCCAGCGACAAAGAGAAAAGCACTAATTTTAAAATTTCTTTGGAAACAAATTTCTATACAAAAATACTTATTACATCCTTTTAAAATTTAAACACAAGGTTTGAAATCATCAGAAATTTAATTCTCAAGTTTTAGTTTTAAATTCATTTCTGTTTCCAAATTAATTTATAACCATTGTTTTATATTCACTTATTTATTAGACAAACACATGGCTTACAACACCATAAATAAAATCAAAACTATTATCTCTTGACAACTAGTTAAATTAATTATAAAATTTTGAAAATTATACTCATATATATAATATTAGATTTTAATTTCAAATATAGGAATAAACTTCTCAAACCAGGATAGAGACTCAAATTCGATGAACTCAAATCAAATAGAATTCAAGATAAATTGAAATCAGAAGATCAAAATAAGGAAACTGGGTAAGTCTATATAAGTCGCGGACAACCTTGACCTAGTCATCCGTGACTTAAAGAGCCATATCGATGTGGTTGGGGTAAATCTACATTTGATCCGAAGAGATAGAATTTGGAATAACCAAAGATACTAGCATATAAACCGAGGATAAATATAAATCTCCGGTGAATCAATGCTAATGGTAAAGGAGTTTCACCCCTTTATTAGAATAATGGCGAGACCGCCAATTTACAATAAAGATCATCCGAAGTGGAGTTATGAGATACTCCAGAATCTAAAGCAGATGAAAAAGTGAGGGATACGAATGAGCTTTGGAACCGTAGGGAATGTTCCAAAATTCGAAAAGAGAGTGGTTCAATCTCGAATGAACGTGATTCTGTAAATCAAATTTACCATACATTCTAAGTTTTGCCTAGAACCAAAGCTCTGATACCAAATTGTAACGACCCAGTATTTTCAACCCTTCGCATCCGCACATGTCGGACTTGAATTGTTCAAAATACTGCGTTGTAAAATAAATTTGGCAAAACTCAGAATATGTAGTAAATAAATCACAGAATCACATACATATATCAGAACTCACAGCGGAAATAAAATATACAGTGGTTCATGAAGCCACTATAAAACTTTAACCAAATAGAATTTACATAGTTTAGAATCTGCAATACAGCTGTAGACATAAATAGAAACAGAGTCTTCCAATTTGATTGATTGCAAATAAGATAAAGACTGAAAGGCTTCCGGCAGTATGAATGATCTACGGGATGACATAACTCCGGAGAGAAACTGAAACTGCAACTCAGGCTGACCCGAGCGTAAAAATAAAACATAACACTCGAGTCAGGACATACATACTTATATAATGTAAGCTAATTCAAGTGTACTGTAATATAGAGCAAGTAACTTAAAGGATGCTTGGGACCGCCCATCCTCTAAGGATCCGTCAAACTATTTACTATGTAGTATATTGCGCTATTATACTAGTGTCTATTTATAAAATAAACTTACTTTTAAGTAGCGTTAAGGCTTTACATTTTCCACCTTAACACGTAATAGTCCCAGTAGTCCATCCAATATCATAGCTCCTCCTGATCGGGAAGCAACTAGAGGATACCACACGGGCTACGGGAGAAATCTAAACTCGTACAAGGCGCGGTATGGTAGGTGACACGGCACAACTAGGCAATGCCAGGGTAGATATACCAATTACGCATCCGGGCCGATGGTAACGCGAAGCCGCAGCAACCGCCCACCTCGAAATGACTCCCCAAATCAAAATAGAAGTGGCCACTGAATCAATCCAAAGTCATAGTATAATATCGAAGAGGAGTGCCCGATCAGAGGAATGACCTCATTAACCCGTCGATCGCTCCTGTTTTAGCCACCTTATGCCAACTCACGGGAGTCGGGTCCACGTATTTACCTTACAGGAAACGTCGCCACCAACCTACTTCATTCTGGAATCTCCACCGCGTACACGGTTAGTCAAAGTGGTTTTCGGTATCGACAGAGAGTATGTCCATATCCGATCCCGGTCTCTTTGCCAACCCATCGTTATTATAACACCGTGGTCTTTTAAAGCAGTTTATACTTTAAAACCAAAATAAACATTTCTATTTCAAACTATAAACACGATATCATTCAAAACCCAAAACAATATGATACCGTTATATTCAAGTATAATTCTTTTCCAAAAACCATACTGCTTAAAATTTATAATATCTGGAAACCAAATATTTAAATTATATCTTCAAAACATAATATTTTGGAAATTTTACTTTAAAACCATAACTCCCAAACACAATGGTTTGGACATTCAACGGTATATAGAATAAATGGTTTAACTTTATGGTTACTTTGTAAAGAAGATAATTTACATAGCTTTACAAATATATTTCTTTATTTTAAACCATAATTTAAATATCACTTCATGTTCCCAAGACCATTTCAATTCCTATATATATATCCAATTGGAGTATTAATATTCAAAACTAAGGTTGGATATTTTTTTCTTTCAACAAATTAGTGTTTATTATTTCGTCTTGAATATTCCCATAAATTCCATAGATAAAACTCCAAAATTATGCCATTAAATAATTTCAAAATTTACTTAACACTAGAATGTTCATCTTAAATTTATTAAGAAAAATCCAGTTATAAATCTCATATCTTAAAGGTCTCCAAAACTTAAACATAAATATAATTTATCAAATTCCTTAAATTTCAAAACAATCAAATTCCAGATTCTATAGCACTTAGGAAATGCTACCTAAAGTTACGGGTAAAACTAGTCCAATTTCAAAAGACAGCATTTAAATGCTTTAGTAGATTGTTTAACTTAATAAATATTTCCAAATATAACTTATATATATATTTCTTAACTGAAATCTTATCCTTTCAAAAATCCAGAATTTCCAAAATAAGTTATATTCCAAAATTTTATTCAAATATTTATTTATTTATTTATTAACATTTATAACTCATTCAAAATCAATATAAAATCCTTTAAAGATATTAAATCAAATATTTAACTTCCAAAATAATTTTAAATATTTCAGAAAATATTATAAGGACCACGGGCCTGTATATAGTTTTCTAGCCTAGGTCAAGTGATACGGATTTATATCATTTCAATCCGTAATTTACAAACCCCGGGTTCTATCATTTCAAACCCGCAATCCCAAGTTAACAGTTAAACAGTTAACATAATAATAGCACAGTAATCATCATTTAGGCCTATCATTTCAGCCCACAACAATCTAAATTTAACAGGGAACTTGCAGTGGTGATTTAAGCAGTAAATAAACAATAATATAATATAACTGCAGAAATAATACAACAGATAATAACTGATGAGGTGTCAATTTAAATGGGATTCATCATTCTACGTTATACTATAGACAGATAATATTTAAATAAAATTTTTACACATACACTTGCGATAATTCACAAAATATATGTACATATGTCTGGTGAGAAATACTCACCTTAAACGCTGCAGTGGATCTAAATCAAACACGGTATCTACTTCGGAAAAAAAAAACGGAAAGCACGATCAAACTTCGGCGGATGCAAAGCCTTGACTTAAATCTATAAGATCCAAATACCAAGTATGCGAATTTAAAAATTACGGTCAAAGCAAAATTTCAGAACAACTGGAACGAATAGAATAAAAGAAATTTAGTTCAACTTGCTCGACTACTACAACCCGCTAACCGTCTCAACATATCCTAGGCCCATACTTCAACCGTACGCATGCATAAAATAAATTGAATAAATTGCAAAATAAATTGCAAATTTAATACAATTGATTGAATAAAAAGATGTTATGCACCCAAACAAAACAAATACATGTTTAGACATTATTAAATTATTTCTCACATTTTTAATCATATTTATCATGATCAATTATTTTCATTCTCATATATATTTATTTAAATAAAATGACAATATTGGCAACAAACACAATACTGTTCAAATTATTCGATTTAATCAAATGTAGCCACTAACTACATTCGAATTCATTAAATAATACTTTATTTCACATACATGTTCATCATGTTTAGGCAAATTATTTCTTCTTTTACTTTTATTATTAAACATTAAAAGGTGATTATTGGTATACATCACCAATATCCTTTTATTAACCATAATAAATACAATCCATTGATATTTATCCACCCAAATTCTCAAATAAGTAGTTAAATTTATTTTTAACCATCTTAAATTTATTTCAACCATTAAAAATTGAAATAAATGTCATTTTATTATATTCACCCAAGATTTATTCATACAATATTGTTTATTTGAATTAAACAACATTTCATATCATTTTCTCCTTATCAATTTATCTTCTCCATTATTAAATTGTAATTCTTTTTTTTTCTATGCCTTCCTCTTCAAACTGCACTTATCCAAATCCACAATACCACTAACTACATCATAACTACACTAATTCCATAGTCTAGCTTCCTACAATCAATTTATATCATTTCTTCCAGCCTACTACTAACAAAGTTCTATATGTATTTATAAATGGCACGGCATGATGGGGAAGTAGCCGAGCAAGGAAATCAGAGAACACAAGAAGGAGGAAGGAAAATTGGAAGAAGCAAAGAAATAAACAATGCAAATTATTTACCTGATAGAAGCTTGTACCAGAGAGGGACAAACAAGGAGATATGAAAACTTATGTGAATGAGGCAAAGTATTTATAGATAAACTTGCGAAATAAAAAGGGGAGATAAATAGGCAGGTTTGAAAACGTAAGAAATAAATGCAAGCGTTGATTTTTGAGTGCATGCGTTTAGGCAAGAGATTTATTTCCAGTTCTTCTTGTTTGAACGCTACACGAAAATTGTGATAAATGCATGCGTTGATTTCTCTTTCCAGTTTTATGTTTGAACGATATCACTCTTTTGGATTTTTTTTTTTTTTTTTTAGATAGCTTGCGTGATTTATACCAGTTATAATCTAAATTTAAAGCATGCGTTACTGCAAATTTGAACAGATTTGATTGAGGAAGCAAAACTTGAGCTCTTGCGTGATTTATGGTAAGCAATGAAAAAGCTTTTAACTGAAAAGGCAAAAGTAATAAATGCTTACATAAATATTTACTTGATCAATGGTTCGAAAAATTTATTTATTGCAAAACAAACGCAGTGGAAACAGAGAGATATAATGGGTATGCGAAAATTTGCAAAGATAGGCAAGATTAAATTTTGAATGCATTTAATTTAGGTGAGAGGAAAAATGGCAATTGGAAGAGTTGATATTTTTGTGGATAAGGCTGCGTGAATAAATGAATACAGCGACATGCTCAAGAAACAAATGGTAAGAGGCAAATGTCAAAATGTTAAAAGAATAAAATTTTGTGTCACGCGCAAAGGAAGGCAAATTTGATTTCCATATTCTTCTAATCAATTAATTCCCCTTTAATTGCCTTTAATTGATTTCAATTGATTACCTTATCCCTTTTAATTACCCTCCTTAATTGATTTCAATTAATTACCATATTACCAATTAATTATCCTCCTTTAATTACATACTCAAATTTGGTTACTAACTTAATTAGTTAATTAACCCTTTTTGTTAATTATCAATCCTGCGACGTCTCACATTAATCCGTCCGCTTTGTAGGCACTGGTAGCCGGACTGGTTACACGGGCAGATTTCTCCTACAAAATGGGGATTAACCTCGTGTCCTTATGCCATTAACCAAAAGAATTAACTTATTTATCTTTCATCAATTTTATTAATTTGCATTAATTATTCAATAAATTAATTCTGGTCAACTACTGAAATTTTACAATTAATTTCTCTATTAATTGTCATAAATTTCTTTTTGAAATATCTATTAATTGTCATTAACTCCATTTTAAAATATCCGTATGTGCCTTTATTCAAGTTTTGAATTGCTAACTAGGAATAAGGTAGATTTATCAAATAAATTGATTGTAAGTTTCATTGTTTTAAATTGCTTAACAATGTTCACTGCTAACATAATTAATATGTCAAAATTGAGAATATTCCACCAACATGATTTGCATGTCATAACCTACCAAATTAACATAATTAATTAACTACTTTAATATGTTACAAATTTTCTCCTTTTCATTATTTTTAGGGAATGGGTATAACAACAGATATTATGATAATATCCAAAACATTTAGTTACCACTCACTTCATTATACATTATAAAAATTTCCTTTTTTTTTTCTTCTTAAATTTAGTTACAAAAATCATATTAAATTAACGAGTTTAATTCTCTAAATTAAATATTTAAACAATATTGGTAAACACAATTTATATAAATTATATTTCTAAAAACAAAAAAATTAAAAGAAATAAATAGCTAAAAACTAGGGCTGTTACACTTCTATTATAATTAAATTAAATTAAATTTCATTAGATTATTATCAATTAGAATTTTCAGCGCGTTTATATATCGTACACTCACACACTGACTCCAAATATTACGAAAATTGAAATCCGACAATAATACAATATTATGGATCCAATGGAATTGGTTTCGTCGAATTCCAAGACTGTGCCTCGGAGGGCTATTTTTAAATTCAATTTAAACGATAGAATTTCAAAACTGAACAAAGTACTTCCAAATTCAATTTTAACACTTCTATTATCTTCAGTACTATCAATATAAATTTTACAAGCCTTCAAATTATTTTTAACAGGCTTAAAATTCTAGATTCAATAATTTACCCAACTTCAATTATTTAATTTAATAATTCAATTATCGAATAAATTGTGATATTCGCAATTTAGGTTATAATCGCTCTATTGGATATTTAAAATCAATTAATATTCTAAATTTTTAATTGCTCGAAAATTCCGGGTCGTCACAGCTATGAAGAATTTTCATTTGGAAAGATTTTGCGAGTACAAGAAAGATGAGAAGGGGTATTGATATACCCATGCCTTAAATCGTGTGCATTGTTTCGAAAGGAAAAAAGAATCACAACCGTTAAGAAGAGATTGAGATAATGCCAACTTATGCATATGGGAGATGCAACACAGCTCTGCAACATTTGGAAAACCGAACCATCACAACCAATAGCACGAAGCCACATGGAAAGCACACTAAATGCTTTGTAGGGCCGTCAATTGGTAGGATTTTCATCATTTGACAAGGCTATACCCGCTCGCGAATATGGACTTGGGAGAAAAATGTTGCTCAATTTTTTCGCAAGTAATTAGTAGGTTGGTTTAAAGTAGTCTAACCTAGTCAAAACCTGCTCAACTACTTTACAACTAGCCGGCATAAGCCAACCCAAGTCAATGATGGTCTCAAACCATCCCTTATATCCAGCAAGGCACCATGATGAGGCATGATCACCTCGTCTTTAAGCGCCTATCACATGTAAGAAAGGTTTGGGCCTGACCCATCATCATGACTATCGACTTTCCTATGTCAATATACTTCCATCATAATTCCAGGTCAGCATGTTAGCCCGACGTCGCTCTAATTGATGGCCAGCACCTCTGTAAAGACCCGAAATTTTGAAGGCTTTATATTTAATTATCGGAATTATTTAAATAATTGAATCTTGAATTTAATGTAATAAATTGACTTAATAAGATTATTTAAATTCTTTTTAAATAATATGTGAAATTATCGTTTCGTTGGACAGTCTTGGATTTTGATGAAATCAGTGTTGTTTAATCCAGAATAATGAGTTGTTATAGGCCATAAGTTTCGTGACGATCGAATATGATGTATGGTTGTGTGAGCTCGATTAATTACGAGGATTAAAATATAATATATATTTTCCTATATAAGAACCTCAACACTTAAATCCTCTTCATTTTTCCTTCTCAAAATCAGCTACCACCATTTTCTCCATTCAATTAATTAAATCCAATGCCAAAGGCCAACGATTTCGGATTTGTTGAAATCATGGGAGTGTGTGCTTCAAATCTATATGAGGTTTGTAGGGTGTGGCGACTGTTAGTGATGTTCGAGTTTTAATGGCCAAACTAAGGTTGAGGCAGGGAGGTGATGAAGGAGGATTTAGTTGAATTGGAGGACTTGGTTGGTTTCTCTTGGCGGCAAGCTTCTTGCAACATTAGCCAAATCGAGTCCGATCATGCCTAGTAGATCACAACTTTTCATTTGTCTCATACTGGGGTTGGGGCCATGATTTGACATGGGATATCATAGAGGAAATAGATGGCACGGTTGAGCTCGTGGTGGTGTAAGGAGTGTTATGGCGAAGGTCAGTGGTGCTTTGGTGTGGCAAGGCAAATCATGACCTGGGGATGGTCGAATTAGGGCAACGATCAGAATTCTGAAGAGTTGATCTAGCTTCAGGTAGTTGCATAAGGGAAATTGCATTTGAGCAGAGCAATGTGATGGCACTGTCCCTTCATCGAACGTTGGACCGGATAGGGAGATTGGGGAAAGGAGCGTGCACGGCTTAGGTGTGTATCATCTTGCATGTATAGGAAGTGTATTAAGAAGGGTGAAGATGGATTTGGTGGGCAAGTGAAGGGATTAGTGATCAAAGTAAGTTAATTAATTAAGTTTTAATCTCAATTTCTTATGAAATCGATAACTTATGCATAGAAGGTCCAATCCAGACATCATTTTAGCCGTTGCACTCATAGTTAGGTTCCCTACGCCTTAGATTGGTTTAGGCTTGGGTGAGTGTAACGATCCGTTATTTCACAACTTTGAAAGTACGATATTTTATTAATTTTAAATTTAAAAAGGTTTAGAACTTAAGTAAATATGTTGTAAATAATGAATAAGGATGGAAAAATTATTTATCTTATACTTAATAATGGAAGCATAAAGTTTTTGATTTTCATCACAAAATGGCCAAAAGTTAAGTTTTGTTAAAAATGAATAAATGCTTAAATAAATAGTTTTAAATATTTATTTGAAAGATAAAATTATATCAAAATCACTTAATAATGATAATAGAAGTATGATAAAGGTTTGGAAAATACACCTATGATCGTTTTACAAGAATATTTTAACTTTGTTACATTTTGTCAAGTGCAACGTCGTATTCCAATAAATTGATATTAGCACTAATGATATGGGGTTTTGACCAAAGTATACTTGTTTTTATTTATTAAATGTAATAGGAAGTTCATTTTCTAAGTTTGCTTACATAAATGAATGGTTAAACGGAAACGTTTAATTTTGACTGTAAAATATGTCAATAAAAACATTGTTTCTGACTAAAATAAGTTGTCGCTACATTGTTGCAACATGATATGTTGCCTAATACACATATATACATATGTACACATTTACAATGTACAAATACATATACATTTACCATATAAAACAAGAATTCATTTTGATTTAAATTAAGTTTAATAAATGATTCGACAATTTTAAATTTAAATAAAACTTTACAAACATCATCATATCATTTATATCATATCTCCTTAATGGATGTTATGTGTTTACATGGAAACCATGCAAATTTATGTCTCTAAATATTAGTAAGTAATAAAATAGTGACATCTCCTATTACTAAACATATACACTTCTTATAAACATCATTCCTAGCATTAAATGCACATCCTAATATGTTAACAAGTGTTATGCAAATCAAATCAAGAAAAAAGTATTCTTTTTAAAATACGAAATTTAAGAGAAAAAAGTAATCATTCTATAAATACACATCACATTAATGTGCTATCATGTCCTTCTGTAAATACATGTACCTAAGGGTTTAATCAAGGATTTAAAAATGGAAATAAAATACAAAAGTAGAGAAGGCTAAAATGGTCAAATAGCCAAGGATGCTTCATGTATAAACACACCTCCCTAGCAGAGCATACACCCCCTCTCAAAGCTCACACACAGAGAAAAAGAAGGAAATAAAAAAAGGCAATAGTTCATGACATTTGCAGAGGAGCATGCTAGTTCATAGAAAAGTTTGATGGAGTGGAAATGAAGGCAAGAACTGCTTTTTAAATCATGTTTTGTTATGTTATAATAATCATGATTATCCCATTTATACGTTATGTTAATTGCCACCATTGATAATATGGACATTTGGCTGAAATGAATGTTTGAACGCGTTGGTTGGATAGTTGAGTTGTGATAATATACTTAATAAATGTTAATCACTATGCTATGGAAATGGATGTTATGTTATTGATGAATATTGAAAGTGATTATGCCCATTTTTGATTAAGTAATCCCCTTTGTTATAAGTGACCAATTTTCTAAATATGGTATATGTTGGAATTATTAAGCCTATATTTGAATAGTGAAATTGAAATTGAAATTGGTTTTGAAATTGAAATCGAAATTAAAGTTGAAATCAAAATTAGATTTGAAACTGGGTCTGAAATTGATTCTAATTTAAGATTATAATTGATTTTAATTTATGATTCATAAGCAGCCGCATAATATATTCACCAAAATAAATAATATTCATACGACCTTGGTTGAATGACAGAAATTCGTCTAGAATGAGTTTTGGCCAATTTACTTCAACTTCTCCCCAAATAGCACATAATGCTTTATAGTTGTTTAAATAGACAAGCACATACGAGCCAATACGAGGTAGAATTGTGTGCATTAAAGCTCTATGCATTATTCTGGCAGTAGGTCGTAATGTAATAGACTTAAGCTCGGTCATGTCATCTTCTAGGAATCGATGACTTACTTCATCTCTCTCTCCTACGACAACATTTAATTCTCGTAACTCAACACCTCTTGTCGGAGTATGAAGAATATGACCGATTCTATCTAAAGAGAGAAACACTTGTTGCCCATATACCTCCAAACGCAATTGTCACGATTGCGTGGGTTTTGATGGCCTAAAGTCAAGTTCGCATAGAAAAGTTTAACCAATGTATGATTTATCTTGATATTGTTTTGATTATGATCTGGAAGTGATTCTAGATGGCTTCTTCTTGCTAATTCTTGAATCTTATACGACATAAAATCAGGAAAGACAACAAAAGAACCTTCAAAGAATCGAGCTTCTTTCATCTTATTCCATCTTTGAACTGCAGTTGCATCGTATAGCCATTGAGCGATTTGTTAACCAATTGGCTCGGAGGAAGAAGAAGCATGCCTAAATCTCTTAGTTTGACGAGGGGCCATTTGAATTTATCAAAGAATTGAAAAAATTTGAAAAAATTTGGGAACTAGGTTTTTGGAATTATGTAAAATGGAGGTAAAAGTAAAAAGTAAAAGAGGAAGTAGAGGGTTTTAGAGTTAAGAAATAGGCAAAAAAAAAGTGTAAAGGTACGTTTCAGATGTGAATTCGGTCGACTGAACGATTGTGGTCAGTCGACTGAACGATTGTGTTCAGTCGACTGAACCACCATCCCGAGAGTTCTATTCCACAATTAGTCGACTAGTCTAGTCGACTGAATAAACAAATATGCTCTCTGTTTTGTCATTTAGTCGACTGGTTGCATTCGATCTGTCGAGTGAATTGTGTATGAGAATATACAGTATGCAGTTTCAGTCGACTGATCGAATTTTTTCAGTCGACTGAATGAGTCTTTCAACATATTCAGTCATATTTGAAACACAAACAAGTAATATATTACATATGTAAAAAAATGTATACAATATAAGATTAAAGAATAATTGTAAAAAGTAGACAAAAAACGAAATTATTTGGAAGAGGAAGTTGATGGAGACTTGGAGTTTGTCGGTTCATCCTCTGTCTTCTCTACATATGGTTGTAGTGGTGACGAACGGTTTCCACGTTCCCATGAGTTTGGAGAGACATGCGGAGGTTGAGGTGACCTATCCTATGGATTCCGAGTTGACAATAGTGTAGGTTGATGAGCCGAAGAGGAAGATGAACCGCAGAACTTCCATCCAATCTGCTCAAGAAAAATCAGACGTCTAGAATTCATTTTCTGTTCATAATATATTTCACGCAAGCACTATACATTCCCTCTGGTAATGATGAAGATCATCAATTTTTTGTTTGGTTTGAGGAGAACCAAAAAACAGGTACTGTCTAGCTTTCTTTTTCTTGGGTGTTTAACCCGTTCAATAATTTGATGGTCATGCAGGTTCATGGGTAAGAGTAGGTGTAGGTAGATTTGACGATGTAGACATTTTGATTTTGAAAGAAAGTTTTTAGAAGTTTATGTAATGGAGAAAGAAACAAATGTGTTTGAGATATCAATTTCTTTTGATGGAGAAAGGAGAGCTGAGAACTGAATTATATAGGAGCAATGCTGTTAAAAAATGATGGTTGAACATGAAGATTGAAAAAGTGAGGAAGGGAATGAACCAAAAAGTTTGTGGCTGAAATTTTGTCTTTAAAAAATAGAAAATATAAAGAAACAGATGTATAAGGTGTAGATGTGAAATATTGAATAGCCAGGCGGTAAAGGCATAGACTTATCAAACCCGAGGTGCAGAGTTCGAATACCAAATTTTTATTTTATTTTATTTTAAATTAATTAGTAATTTTTATAATTCTGTTAAAGAAATTATACCTAGTTCTCTTCTTAATCTTATAAAACAATTTTCATTGAGAGGTTTAGTGAAAATGTCAGCTAATTGATTTTGAGAATTAACAAATTATAAATTTATTGTATCCTTTTCAATATTATTACGAAGAAAATGATGACGAATGTCAATATGTTTAGTTCGTGAGTAATTGACAGGATTTTTAGATAAATTTATTGCACTAGCATTATCACTATATATTATAGACTTATTTAATTTTATATCAAAATCTTGTAATGTTTGTTGCATGTAGATTACTTGAACGTATGCTAAAGCTGCATATATATATTCTACTTCACATGTCGATAGTGAAACGCAATTTTGTTTCTTACTGAACTAAGATACTAAGGGTCGTCCAATGAAATGACAAGTTCCACTTGTACTTTTTCTATCTGTCCGACTTCCTCCAAAATCATTATCACTATATGATACTAATTCAAAAGGACATTCTTTTGGATAAAATAATCCTAAATCTTTGGTTTTATTAAGGCAACGAATTATACGTTTGACTGCTCGCATATGTGATTCTTTAGGATTTTCTTGAAATCGAGCACATAAATAAACTCTCATCATAATGTCAGGTCAACTAGCAGTTAAGTAAAGTAGTGATCCAATCATACTACGATATAGATTTTGGTCAAAATTCTTGCCATTTTCATCTTTTTCAAGATGTATAGTTGTACTCATAGGAGTTAGTTTGGCAGACGTGTTTTCCATACCGAATCGTTTACTACAATACTTTACTTGATTAACAAAAATGCCATCTTGCATTTGTTTGATTTGTAATCCGAGAAAATATGATAGTTCTCTCATATGTGACATTTCAAATTCATTTGTCATGATAGTCGAAAATTCCTGACATAATTTTTCATTTGTTGAACCAAAAATAATATCATCAACATATATTCGAATAATTAAAATATCTTGTTTAGTTTTCTTAATAAATAATGTTTGATCAACTTTCCCAATCTCAAAACCAGATTCCAATAAATAGCTTGTATGTCGGTCATACCAAGCATGAGGTGCTTGTTTTAAACCATATAAAGCTTTCGTAAGTTTATAAACGTGATCTGGAAATTTCTCATGAGTAAACAGAGGAGGTTGTTCAACATAAACATTTACTTTTATAAAACCATTTAAAAAAGCACTTTTAACATCCATTTGATATTATTTAAAGTTATGAAAACATGCAAAAGTCAGTAGAATACGTATAGCTTCTAGTCTTGCAACTGGAGCAAACGTTTCTTCATAGTCTATTCCCTCTTCTTGACTATAACGTTGTGCTACTAATCTAGCTTTATTTCTAGTAATGTTACCTTCTTAATCAGCTTTTTTTTCGAAAACCCATTTTGTACCGATGACCGATTCATCACTTGGTCTAGGAACTAATTCCCAAACTTCGTTTCTTTCAAATTGATTTAGTTCTTTTTGCACGGCTATAAACAATAATCATCATTTGATGATTCCTTAATATTTTTAGGTTCTATATTAGAGAGAAAAGCTATATGGCCCATTTGATTTAATTGATGTCTTGTTCTTACATTTGAATTTACTTCTCCAACTATATTTTTAATTGGGTGATCTATTAGAACTCTTGGAGAAGATCTTACTATATTATCATTATTAATAGTATTTACATTTTCTAAAGAAACATCAGAATTATTATTTTGAAGAATAATATCATCATCTTCTGAATTATTTGTCAGAATTATATTTGTATTATTTTCCAAGTTTGTAAATTTAGAAGAAGTTTTTACATTTTCATCGAATGAAACATGAAGTGTTTCTTCGATTATTTTTGTTCTTGTATTAAAAACTCGATAAGCCTTGCTTCTTTCCGAATATCCTATAAATATACCTTCATCGGATTTTGGATCAAATTTTCCAAGCCGATCTTTAGTGTTAAGTATGAAACATTTTGAACCAAAAACTTTAAAATATGAAATATATTTTTTTCTACTATTTAAAAGTTCTTAAGGAGTATGTTTTGTTAATGGTCGAATAGAAACACAATTCAAAACATAGCAAGCAGTTGCAACAGCTTCTGCCCAAAAATGCTTAGGTAAAGTGCTTCCATTTAATAAAGTTCGTGCACATTCTTGTAATGTTCTGTTTTTCCTTTCTATATTTCCATTTTGTTGTGGTGTTCTAGAAAAGGAGAAAATATGATTAATTCCTTTCTTGTTACAAAAATGTTTGAAAGCTTCATTTTCAAATTCACCTCCATGATCACTTCTAATGTTTTTAACTTTAAAATTCCTTATATTTTGAGTTCTTTTAAAAAAAATTAAAATTTTCAAATGTATCACTTTTATGTTTTATAAAAATGGTCCATGTATATGTTGAAAAATCATCTACAATAACAAACACATATCTACTGTGATTAATAGATCGAACTTGTGCAGGTCCGAAAAGGTCCATGTGTAATAATTAAAGTGGTTGTGTTGTAGATATGATTTTCTTAGATTTAAAAGAAGATTTTGTTAATTTTCCTAACTGACATGCATCACAGATATTATCAATTTTGAATCTCATATCAGGTAGTCCTTTAACAAGTTTATTTTTAGCTAATTTATTAATTGTATTGATGTTTATGTGACAAAATCTTTCGTGCCATAGCCAAGAATCATTTTCTATAGTTATTAAACACATATTTGTTCTGTAATTTATATTCATATTTAAATTATAGATATTTTTTATCTCTTATACCTTCAAAAATTAAATTTTTATTTTTATCAGAAATATTACATTTATTTTCTGAAAAAGATATATTAAAACCTTTATCACATAACTGACTTATACTCAATAAATTATGTTTTAAGTTTTTAACTAATAGAACATCAGTAATGAGAGGTGAGTTAGAGATACCATTATTGCTCACATCGCCTTTGCCGATGACATAACCTTTCGAATTATCTCCAAAAGTGACTGATCCCCCATTTGAGTAGAATATGTTTGTTAACATGTCTTTATCACCAGTCATGTGTTTCGAGCAACCACTGTCTAGAATCCATTTTCTTCTCTTTTTAAGTGGTACCTGCAAAAAATAAAGAATACGATGGTCTTACGAAACCAAACCCAAGAAGGTTCAGAATTCCCTTTAAAAATATAATTCTTATTTTTATGAACAGTTTCCATTATTGTTTTGATATGTTTATTCCCGATCAAGTTATTATTTGTTTTAGCAATCCATATTTTAATAGTTTTAACATTTTTAGAAACTGTTTTCTTTAAATCTTGCTTAATTTTGTTTTTAAACTTTTCAAATTTCTTTGGTTTTTCAATTTTCTTATATCCTAAACCCATTTTATTTGAAGTTGAGGGAGAATTTTATGTTATTTTAGAAAGATTTTCTCGTCCTTTATTAAAATTGAAAATATTTTTATTAATATCTTCTAGCTTGGTTATAAGACTAGAATTTTCTAATTCTAAAACTTTAGTGCTAGATTTTAAATCATTTACTTCAACTGATAAAATATCATTTTTATTCTTCTGAATTTCTAATTTATGAGTTATCATAGAAAGTTGAGAGGCTAAATTAGAATTAGATTCTTTAGATTTTTCAAGTTCTACTTCGAGAATTTTCTTTTCATCTCTAAGCATACTAATTTCTAATTTAGATCTATTTAGTTTTTCTTGTAACTCCTTATAGTGTTTCTTAGTTTGTTTTACAAAATCTACTAGTTCAGAATTAAGTTCAACTAAATCTTCAAAACTTAGCTCACTTACATCATCATTTGAAGCCATGAAGCATACATTTGCTTACTCTGTGTCACTATCACTGCCGCTTTCTGATGATAAAGAATCTGAATCATTCCATCTTATAGAAAATGCTTTCTTCTTGAAATTGTTCTTTTTGAATTTGATTTTCTGTTTTTCTGGACAATCTTGCTTCATATGACCCTTCTTATGACATTCATAACATTCCATCACAGAAGATGATGGTTTATTGCTATTATTGTTGCTAGAATTATTTTTGTAACTCTTGCCCTTGTTATTCTTTTTGAATTTCAAAAACTTTTTGAAATTCTTAGCAATAAATGCCATATCCTCTTCATCTGAGTCAGAGTCATCATGTTCTGCTTGAAATGCTAGATTCTTCTTATCTTCTGCTTGAACTTTCTTTGCTTGCAAATTTACTTCATATGACATTAGATTTCCTATTAACTCTTCTGGTTTCATAGTTGAAAGATCGTTTGCTTCTTCAATAGCTAGGGCCTTTCTTTCCCATTCATCCGTTAAAGAGTTTAGGATTTTTGATACTATATCAAAATTAGAGAATTTTTCTCCTAGTGCAACAGTGAATGATATATGTCTTGAAATCTAGAATACATGTCATTTATATTCTCATTTGATTTCAATTTGAAATTTTGAAACTAATTTTTCAACATTGAAATTTTGCTTTGTTTGACTTTGTTAGTTCCTTCATGAGTTACTTTTAGAGTTCTCCATATTTCCTAAGCATTTGTGCACATAATAACTCTATTATAGTCATTTCTATCTAATGCACAAAATAGCATATTCATTGCTTTTGCATTTGTAGTAGCATCAGTTTTCTGTGCAGCAGTCCAAGTTGAAAAATCTTCGGTTGGAGTTGTATATTCATTTTGAGTAATGTTACAAGTTTCAAAACCATTAGATTGCATAAATATTCTCATTCTAGTTGACCAGTAATTATAATTCATGCCATTGAATAGTGGAGGTCGTGTAGTAGATTGATCTTCAATAAAACTTATAGTGACAGTGCTTGTGATATTGTTATTTTCCATATTAACTAAAAAAACTTATCAAATAACTGTGTCATGGTTATACGATGACCTTGCTCTGATACCAAATGAAAGTGGCTACTGTGTGGATTGCTTTCACTTAGGATCGTGTAATATGAAATATTATTAAATCTAAATGCGGAAATAGATGATAATAGAAAAGTAAATAAAATGAGCACACCGGGAATTTTTATACTAGTTCGAACTTCCCGTTCTACGTCCAGTCCCAGACTTCCCTTTGGAATTTCTCACAATAACCCTTTCTTAACCTGGAGGAATAGGTATACAACACCTGAACAACCGAACATGATTTTTCCGCCTCTAACAACCGAAAGAGGACTTTACCCGCTTGAACAAGACTTCAATAGTTTATTGCTTTGACACTATATTTTATTAATAATACTAATTTGTCTTTGATAGTACAACCTTCCTATTTTCTTTCCTCAAGTATATTGTGTGTATAAAGATTTAGAAAGGAAAATATTACTTTGAATCAAAGAATAAGTTGATTGATTCAGAGATTCAAGCAATATATGAAAGTTGTGATCGCTTTTTAGAATACAGAGATAGTAGAAAGTAAGATAAGAAAGTAATCATAATGTTTTTGATTTGTGAAATGAATTTGTGTGTTTATATAATAGTTAAAGAGGTGCAACCGTTCATGAAGAGTTCTGATCAACAGAAGCATCCATGCCTCTTCATATTAGAACGTGACTCTTGGCAAAAGAAAGTGTCCATTCAGAAAAATAGCTATTGAAAGAAGTCATTCGACTGACCCAAAACGATCGGGCAACTGAATATTCAAAGTTGTTTAAAAACAGAGCGTTTCTGTGCACCTGTACAGGTTCAGTCAACTGGCCATATACGGTCAGTCGACTGACCTGACAGTCAAAGCACAATTTTCACATATTTTAAAAAGTTTAAAGTTTTAAAACAACTTAACTACTTGAGGATAGATTTTAACATTTCTAATACTAAAAAACTTTGATAAATCAACAAACTATACGCAGTTTTGTAGCCTTGTCTCCTTTTGTAGTTTGAACAGCATAATTCCTTTTCTTTTTGTCACTTATCCATGCAGTATAATTCATTGCTTTGTCATGAATCAAAAATATGTGATTCAACATATACAACCTTTCTTTTTAAACCTAAACTATTTATACTTATTTTTCAACTATTTTGAAAACTGATTTCCATTTTACAACAAATTTTCATCTGTTCTACAAACTAATTACTATTTTATAACTATTTTGCAACTATTTAACTATTTTTTAACTATTTTATAATTACTTAAATATTCTTCAACTATTTTACAACTAATAACTATTTTACTACTAATTATCTATTTTATACTTTTTAAGCTATTTTCTAAATCAAGTTGGTCAGAGTGCAAACTGTTTATAATTGAAGTGATAACCCAAATGGAAATTGAAGCAATTGTGAATAGGTGAATAGAGTCAAAATGAAGATAAATACGTAGGATGTACATATATTATTCTGTTCGCATAACAATTTGATCCAGATTCGAGCATAGAATTTCGAGATAGTATATCGATCCGAGTTGGGATTTTTCACTCGATTTTTGACGGCGAACCATGGATATGGATTTTCGATTGGTTTTGGAAATTCTCTATCATAGTTATGGCTATGCAAGGAGAATGACGGTTTCTGATCAAGAAAATCAGATCTGAGTACGCACTAGGAAGTTGGATGGACAATACTAGTTCAGAAGTGAAATTGTGTGATCGAGTGAGCGATCAGATTTGACGTTACGTATGGATGATATATGTAAATCGTACGTGCTAGAATGAAATTGATATTGGAAATTTTGAAAGGAAAAGCAGAAATGATTTTGAAATGGAAAGTATATTTTGAAAAATATATTATGAATAAAAGTGGATGTTTGGATATCACTATAATTAAAATTCATTTTATAAGAAGGTAGGAATGTGGCAAGTAAATTTATAAAAGAAATCAAACTTGAATATTTTATTTGGCATAATAAAGTTATATATATATATATACATATATACATATATATATATGGTAACTACCCTTATGAATTTTTAACTAGAAGATGCGGTCTTTGAAATTATTTGAAGTATAAAAGGAATTTATATAAGTACGAAGTGACCCAAAGATTTTTCAAGATTTTATATATCAATTTATACAAATGAATTTATGAGAATGATTTTGGGAAATGGGTTTTGGAACCTATGGATTTTGGAAGGCTTTTGATTTTTGGAAAAAAAATCAATTTTGGGAATTTGGAAAGCCAAGTTTGGAACTATCGATTTGAGATATTGATTTTGTGTAAAGGACATTTTTATGTGAATCATAAAGAGTATGATTTGAAAGATACTATATGTGTATAGCATAAAATGTTTTGAGATTGGCTTGGGGGAAAAAGTGCTCCCATGAAATGAACTTCTTAGGAGATCCATGGGGTGGTTCTGCCTTGAGCCCTAAGGGGAGTTCTAAATAGGATCTTGGGAGGAAGTCTGAACAAACTGAAGTTCCTGAGGATTTTGTGTGGGTAGCAAAAGTCGTGGGCGTTGATGCCTACAGAGATATTTGAGTTATGCTGTGACGACAGTGAAGCTCGATGTCACTACGATCTACTACGGACCACAGCGCAAGTCGTATGGCAGTGAGTGCCAACGGTCTATGTTTGATTTCAATGGGAGGGCGACGTAACATCGGTAGACTGCGATCTATGAAGACATAGCGAAAGTTGTGTGGCAGTGAGTGCCTACGGGCTACATTGGGACTCGACTTATGTAGTCTGCCTTCTGTGTGGGGAAGTTTCATTTGGAAGCGTAATTCGAGGCACAGAAGTCGTTCGATGCGGGGGGGAAACGAAACGTGGGTTGTAGACGAAGCTCTGGATGCGATTGCATGATTTCTGATGGCGGAAGATGGCAGTTCAAGGCGATCTTGGGGGATCCAGTTTTGTTTCAGTGGTACCATGGCTTCTTAATTTTTATTTCCAGTTAGTTTAGAAGTTCTGGGTGGTCGTGATGCTCGAGCAGGTCAACGATGATCTATGGGTGGCAGAGGTGATGGTCGCAGATGCTTCGACCATGTGTGCACGTGCGTAAAGCATCAAGTCTGGGCTTTGTTTGCTGATGGATTTGAAGATTGTGGTCTCAGGGAAAAGCTTGGGAAAAAGATACGTTGGCTTGGGTTTTTGATTGTGTCATTTGCGAGTGTTTTCTGGGAACAGGTTTTAAGTTTTAAAATAAAACAGAAGAAAAAAAGGGAAGAGGAAGTTTTTCTCGGGAATGGTCTCGGGGGAAAGACGAGATGACTCGGGTTTTGTCTTGAGTACGTGATGTTGCAGTTTTCAAACTTTAAAACAAAAATCAACTTTAAAACATTTCTTAATCAACTCTTTTAAATAATTGTTTTATTTAAGTATGGATTAGTTGAAGGTTTCAAAGTAGATTGTTTTAAAATTTATTAAATTATTTATTTATGTGACCGTTATTATAATTACTTCTTTAAGTTATTTTAACAAACATAAAAATGTAATGTAACATCCCCAAAATTATCAATCAAATAAATAATATATTTGAACTCTTGGGGTTTGATTTGAGAATAAATTTGAAAAAAATCTAAAACAAATAAAATAAGTCAAAACAATGTATGAAATGAATTCCAAGATTTATTCTATGTTTAAAATATTGAGATGACAAATGTTTTTAGTAGTCATTTGGATTTAAATTGTTTATGTTTCAAGTTTTAAAATTTAAAGTTGAATTTAAATTTGAAATAAATATTTCAAAATTAAGTAGCATTGGGAATTCATTGTGGAGTAAATGTACAATGGTTAAAACAACTTCTTTTTTTTTACATTGTACATGTGCATATATACATATAAATGAACTAAGCTTTTTACATTGTTTTATAAAGTATATATATATATATATATGAATATAGGAAATAAAATTTATAAAGCTCTCTTTTGTTTTGTTACATCAAAATCTAAAAACTTACTTTCACAATAAAATTAATAATTAGCAAAATCTATGTTTTAAGAGATCTTCCTACAAGTGGCACCAAACATCAATTCCTAAATAATATAATCAATTAAAATTCAGAAAAAAAAAACTCTCCACCTTCTCATATTCGAATTTTAAACCCCTGTCACTTTTTGCTCAGTAACCAAAAGGCTTTCAAAAGTTCTACTTCAACATTCAAGTAAGAAAAATATAAGAGAAAGTTCAAAAAAAAAGGAAACCTAACTGTCTCCTTCCATTCAGGTCATAAGAAAAATCTGAAAAATGTTTCTCATGCTTCATAATAGTAGTGTGGTATTTTCAGGCAAGCTTTGTTTTTTAAAAAAAAAGTTTAGTTTATGAAGTTTTGATTTTTAAATCAAATATTAACATATAGTTCAAAACTGCAGATTTTTGAAGGCAAGGTGTTTTTGGTTTCAAGCAAGTGCAGTTTCTTTTTTTTTTTTTTTTCTCTTCTTTGCTGGGAATAAAATTTTTAAAGGCAAGTTTATTTCAACTATATGGTTATGGTTGTAAAGTTATGTTTTCTTTTTATTATCAAGTTTCAACAATAAATTCAAATTTAAAAATGCAGAGTTGTGAAGATCAGGGTGTTTCTAATTTCAGACAGTGCTTAGCTTCTTTTTCTGGGAAAATTTAAAAGGCAAGTGTCTTTTCTTTTTAAAGATTTTGAAGTGTAATTTATTATATAAAAAAAAAAGGAGTTAATCCAGTAATCTTCAATAAAAAATTTTGCAGGGGAATTTAGGATTAAAAGCTACTTTTTATTTTGGGTTTCAAGTTTGTCTCAAAAAGTTGCAGAGAAGGAAGATCTTCTGGTTTTTGTTCCAAACTGTAAGTGATCTGGAAAATTATTATTTTAATGATTGAAATAAATGGAAACTCTTTGAAATTAAAACAACAATATCTAATCTTTTTCTGCAGGAAGAATTAGGGATTAGAATCTTAAATCTATTGTTGTTCCAAGTTTCAGAAGTAAGAAGTAATTCTCTGCCACAAAACTAAAATGTAAGTGCAATAACAAAACCACTGTTTTTGATAATTTAAATGCATGAATACAATCACCATTTATCAGAGAATTTTACTTATCAATTTCAGATCTAAACCCCAAGAGAATTAAAGAAAAAAAATAGTAGCAGGCTCATTCTCTGTTTGAAACTGTCAACATTCTCTGAAAAGGTGAGTAAACCTTGTTTTCTCATTTTTTTTTGATTGCTATGAGCTGTTTGGGTTACATAGGAAACTTGGACTTGTTTGTATGCAAGAACGTTGGTATATGTTTGTAGTTGACTATGCATGTTTGTGGTTTGCCATGTTAACTGTACAAAAAAATTAGGCACTGTTTTAGTTCAGAAAAAAAAAAAAAAAAAAAAAGAAACCTGTAAGGAAACCTATTCTTTCTTTTCCCTCTTTCCCTATTTGATCTGCATGATAAACTATGGTTGAGCTTATACTGTGTGTCAGTAACAAGTTGGGGATCTTTAGTTTGGACTTACACTTAGTTCTAGTAACAAAACTAAACAACCTTTTTTTTTAAAAAAATTGCTTTACTGGAAACTGAAGTTTTTTTTTATGTCAGGGAGTACCATTGCAAAAACCCACTTTCTCTCCTGTACATTCTTCTGAAAAATATTTGGAAACAAGTTGGAATTTTAAACTGATTCCATGTTTCAGTAATTTAATAAAAGCAAAATTGAAGTCTTCTTTTATCTAGAAACTGTAAAGTAAAACAAAGAAAAAAAAAAAACTGTAAACATGATCATGCTTAAATCTCTGGTTCACAGAGTAAACTATCTACAACTACAACCTCTTCTACCTTCTCTTTGCTTCTGGAGATAATTGTAAGTGAGTTAAAGATTGTTTAAAAACTGTATTTATCTATGTAATGAATTAAAGCAGAGGAATTTGAATTTTTCTTCACTGGAAAATGTAAAGTGCAGTTACAACCCAAACAAGTGAAATTTTGAACCTCATGGATTTAAAATTCAGTAACCCCATTTGAATCACCATCAAGATTAATGATTTTAGAAACAAGAATTAATTTTTTTCATTGCATATTGCTCGGGGAATTAGGGGTTGATCGGAAAATGAAGTTTCACCAATATCTGATGATCTAAGGAGCTATGGCCCTCGAATTCGCTGTCGTAGATGGCTTGGGGGCTCGTGATCATCAGAAAAATGCTATTTGATTTTTTTAAGAAACCAGAATTTGAATTTGAAATTGTTTTAGGGTTTAAGAACCCAAAATACTGCGCACGACTGTAATGGCTTGCCGCACCACCACAGGGGATCGGACTGTGTTCCACCGAGGGGGATCGAAGCGTGACGCGGTGGCGAGGCTTGGGACGGAGTTTGGTAGCCGATGATGGCCTGGAACGGCGGCGCGTGGCGGTTTTCGGTGGCGTGCCTGATGATGATTTTTGGGTGTGTTGTTCGATTCGCGACTTCGAAGCTAAAGTGGAGATCTGGGTGTTCGTGTCGCTCCAGGGGACGATAGGCGACTCGCTCGTGGCCTTGGCTCTGACCATCGGCGGCGGCGCTAGCGGTGCACGTGCACGTGGGTGGGATGCGTATCAGTGTGAGGCGTTGGGGGAAGATGGATGGTGACTCGGAGCAGTACGCGAGTAAATCGCGTGGGGACTCGAAGTGCAACTCGGGGGAATTCTTGGTGTTTACCGCGTCGTTTTTTTACTTAACCAAAATTTCGAAAAAAAGGGGGGCACGGGTCGAAACTGGGGATAACTCGAAGCAAGGGGGGAGTTTGGCTCGGGTATGACCCGAAGCATGTCTCGGGTATGCAGAGGAAACAACGACTCAGTTTTGATAAAACTTTTGAAACGCAATGCATTTTCTAAGTGAAGTAACAAGAGTGGTTAATGTAATATTAAACCAATAGTTTTTAAAGTTTTATGAAGTTCCAATTATTTTAAATTAATAAAAGTGGTTTAAATGTTTAACTTAATAAAAAGTTTAAATTTAAAATATAAACTAATGTACAAATACAAAGTCCAAACCAAGTTTTAATGATGTAATAGAAAATAACAAATTGATGTTTTGTAACGACTTTTAAAATTTAAAAGAAAGTAATTTAATAAATTAAAGAATAGAAAATTTATAAAATTAATTAAACTTAATAAGTTAACGATTAAGAATTTATAAGGGAAATAATAAACTAAAGAATAATTTATTAACTTAGCAAATTAAAATAATTCAAAATCAAGTAAAATTTACCATTAATTTAAAATGATTAATAAAGACAATTATTAATAATTAAGTAAAAAAAAAATTTTGAAACATTAACTTAAAATAACTAACAAAGATAATTATTTGGTTAATTCATTTTAATTACAATCATCTTAATCAACGATGATTGACCACCACAAATATTCTATACTGGATTGACACTTTTGTTGTGATAATGTGATTTCTTTGTGATAATCTGTAGATTGTAATTTGTACCTATATGTGTGTGAAATCCCTTTTGCCGTAAAACGACATTTAAAACTTCGATGCGACAGGGAGTCGGATTTCCGTTGTTATCCGAAACCCACATCGAACCCTGAATGTGAACCTTTGTGATTGATACACCCACATGTTTTAAATTTGAAGCGCTCACTGCTCGGATTAGCCGGGAAAAGACATTTGTGTTGTATAACCCATTCCGAATAGTGATTCGACGAATGGATTGCAATTGAAGACCGGCGGTGAAGACCGGGTGTCTTCGAAAACGATAGGATAACCTATCGATTGTCTCTGCACCGAGTTGCTCCGGTATAGGGATTCCCTAAGTGATGGGAAGTCCGATCGGGATTGTAGACGCCCGGATTTGCAAGGGCTTCTTCCTTTATTGGACGAAGTGCCTTCGGTTCTGTTCGAACCCGAAACAGACTTGTATGGTCGTGTGTCTGACACTACGCTTTGAGATATAAAGCCGATTTCTTTCAAATACATATCTGTTGGTGGCGGAGAATCTATTCTCTTAGTTTAACACCCTTCTCTGAGACGTACGAGCTCAGAGGTTATGTAATTGAAGGTTATCAGCTATATACTCCCAATTTGGTAGTGTGGCATACTAAGTGCTGCTGAATAGTGATGATCATTTGTTGATCATTTGTGATCAAAGCATGGCTTTCATGTAAAGCGTAGCTTTGTGGACGAGACCTCAGCGGACCTCACACCCCGGAAATGGTCGAAACAGGAAAGATGCGGCAAGGTTATGAGGGTCGCGCCCTTTAGGGTATGTCATTCCCTTCTGGAAAAAGGTAGTGTCATGGTATGGAGCCCAGATGCTTTCCTATGTGGTTGCTTCAATCTCATTATTCTGTGTGGTTGTTGCTTTGTGATGGAGGGCCCTCGGATAAAGGTCCCAAAGGACCGGGGAGTGGCATATTCGTGTAGTAGTTACCTAGTTACAGAGGTAACCCGGCCTTGTGTTGGCAGAGATCTAACCGTAACGTTAGTTCTCGGGACGTCCCGCCAGAGGCGTACCCATGTGGCATAGGAAGTTCCTTAGCCTGACCATTTGTTGGAAATCCAATTCCCAATACGAACCCAATACGGTTTTAGTTGTAGAACCTGCCATTTAACATGGCAGCTATAGTAGGCATAGTATCATGGTACCTATGTCGGCTACGATTAATATTCTATTTTCGAAGTGACTTTCTACCCTATGCACTAGTAATAATATCAAAGAATTTTCCTCGTATTAAGCATATTTGACTATCATAAGGGGAAATCTCCCCCAAGTGTGCGATTGCATTGTGTGTGTGCCGGGAGGCCTTATGGTAGTTTCATTTTCCAAAAGCATACCGGTTTTCTTGTAAAATCTGTTTAGTTGAAAGCAATTATCTTTGTTTACTCATACCAGTCCCATGACTGACCCGGAGTTTATTGTTTCCTTTCTAAACTCTGGGTGCCCACTATTTCTACACGGGCAGCCTAGTAGCAGGTTTTTCTGTATTTTGGCTCTAGCTATATCTTGGAGTATTTTGGTTTGGAGACGTTTTTGGAGACTCATACCTTAGAGACATTTTGAAAGCTTTTGGATCTCAAGGTGCTTAGCTTGGATGTTCACTATCACTTTATCTTTTGGAGACTTTGGCATATGATATCTAGTTGTTGTATTATGTCATTCTATTTGGAGATGTCATTCATGTATTATGTACTCTGATGTTGTAACAGATATTATTGTGGTGTTGTATCTGTGATGTGATGCATGTTATTCATTTTTTTTCCGCTATTATATACACATCTAATGTTGTTATAAGCTCCATCCGACTGGAGTTCGATGTTTGAATCTTTGACAGTCGAGTACAAGTGAGGTATTTGATGTCAATTTTCAAGCGTTGAATTTCGGGTCGTGACATGTGGTATCAGAGCTAAAGGTTGAGTAAGAACTTTAGCTACGGAGAATAACACATTAGATGGCTCATTAGAGATAGGGTGGAGTATACCCTAGAATGAGTATAATTGATTAACACATCAAATTTTTCTTAGTCTATTTCCTTTAATTGCCGATATTTCTTAAGATATCTCTTCCAAATATCTAAGCCAATTTTCTTACTAATTACAGATAGTAAGGATGAGCGGAAGAAGAAGCAGTGTTAGGGGGCGAGGTAATGCCACAGCACCTAGCCAAGTTCCCCCTACTACCGAGGCGGCTTTACCTATTCAGAATCAGCCGAATCTGGCTGACTTATATAAGAACTTCTCAAGACTCGGGGGTAAGCCATTCACCGGCAAAGAGACGATTATGGAGGCCCAGGCATGGATTAGGTCTTGTGAGAAAATCTTTAAGGGGCTCAAGCTACAGGATGATCAGATGCGTCTTATAGCTACTTGGCAACTTCAAGGTGAAGCTTTAGCTTGGTGGGAGACGGTCACTATTGATGAGCCTGAGGACGAGTTCACTTGGGGCAGATTTAAAGAAGCATTTGAAAAGCGCTACTTACCATCATCCGGGATTTCTCGTATGTACCAAGAATTCATGGATCTAAAGCAAGGAAGTCTGTCGTTCGAGGAGTATCTCAATAAGTTCAATGAATTGTCACGCTTTGGTCCAGAATTAGTGAACACACCGTTGAAGAAGAATGAGCGATTCATTCGTGGGATGAATAAAAAGTTCCACGAAAGGATGACAGGCCACGTGAAAGAATCATTCTCAGATTTGGTTGATATGGGATACCGTTATGCTACTTTAGACATGCAAGAAGCACCAAGGGAGCAAGGAAACTCAAGCAATCCAAATTGGAAGAAAAGAAAATTTGGAGGCAAGAAACCTTGGCACGGCAAGGAGAAGAAGAAAAGCAATCAAGGGAGCAATATGGAGAATGTCACTTGTTATAATTGCTCGGAGAAAGGCCACTATTCTACCAGCTGCAAAAAGCCCAAGAGAAATCAATCTGCTCAAGGAAAGCCTAGAAAGTGCTATTATTGTCAGAAGGAAGGACATGAAGTAAAAGACTGTCCAGTTATGAAGCAAGCCCAAACAGCTAAAGTATACTCCGTCAAAGACAAGCCCACATCTTCTAAAGCGGAGAAGGGAAAAGGCGTCCTGGAAGGTAATCTTACCATTTATGATAGAATTGTTAGAGTTCTTTTTGATACTGGCGCTACACACAGTTTTATCTCTCAACAAGCTATTAATGAATTGAATATTGAACCTAATTTTGTTGATGAGCCGATATGTGTAAGGAATCCAGTTGGAGGTCCCGCAAACCTCTGTCTTCGATGTAGAGATGTTCCTATCTCATATTCTTGCCATCAATTTCCTATTAGTCCTTTTGTTCTAGACTTCAACGAATTTGAAGTCTTGCTTGGAATGGATTGGCTAGCAAAATATGAAGCCAAACTGGATTGCAAAAATCGATTGATCTCAATCAAAACTGAATTTGGGGATTTCATTGAAATTTCTTGTGAGGACCCTAGTCCTAAAAGGGAAGGGTTGATGTATAATTTGGGTTATCCTGAACCCAGCTTGCAGTCTATTCTTATTGCTAGAGATTTCCCAGATGTATTTGAAGAAGTGAAATCTCTACCTCCTCACCGAGAAATAGAATTCAGAATCGATCTTGTGCCTAATGCCCGTCCTGTCGTTCATCCAAGTCGCAGGATGGCACCTAGAGAAAGGGTTGAACTAGTTGAGCAAACTAGAGATTTACTAGAGAAAGGGTTGATTCGACCCAGTGTTTCTGAATGGGGCTCAGCCGTTGTATTTGTTGCTAAATCAGACGGATCCTTGAGATTGTGCGTGGATTACCGCGATCTCAATAAGCAGACTCTCAAGAATAAATTCCCACTGCCCAGGATTGATGATTTATTTGATCAGTTGCACGGCGCTTGTTTCTTCTCGAAGATGGATCTAGCCCAAGGATTCCATCAATTACGGATCGCCGAAGACTGTGTTCATTTGACAGCTTTTAGAGGTCCCAATATGTTCTATGAATGGTTAGTCATGCCTTTTGGGCTAACCAATGCCCCAGCATACTTTGTGGACCTTATGTCTCGTGTGTTTCGGGATGTATTAAATAAATTTGTGCTCGTATTCATTGATGATATTTTGATCTATTCCAAGACCAAAGAGGAGCATGCCGAACACCTTAGAATTGTCTTGGAGATATTGAGGAGAAACATTCTATATGCTAAATTTTCCAAATGCCACTTTTGGGTCAAAGAAGTCAAATTTCTTGGCCATATTGTTAACGAAGAAGGGATTTCTGTAGATCCTAGCAAAATTTCCGCCATTCTGGATTGGAGGAAACCTACTACCCCGAAGGAAATTCGAAGCTTTTTGGGTCTAGCAGGTTATTATCGGAAGTTTGTTCAGGACTTCTCGAAGTTAGCTAGTCCTTTGACCAAGCTAACAATGAAAAATGCAAAGTTTATTTGGACTCCAAAATGTGAAGAAGCTTTTGAGGAATTAAAGAAGAGACTAACCACCGCCCCTGTTCTCGCCATTATCAACGGGAACCAGGGATTATCTGTTTATACCGATGCTTGCGGTGAAGGCTTGGGTGCAGTGTTGATGCAAAACGGGAAGGTGATTGCCTACGCGAGTAGACAATTACGTCCTCATGAAAGAAATTATCCGACCCATGACTTGGAGCTTCTAGCTGTTATCTTCGCTTTAAAAATATGGCGACATTATCTGTTGGGTAAGGATCTTTTCAGCTTTCTTATCAAATTGTGAATTTAATTTAACTCAACTTAACAAATATACTTATCGAATTTTCTTTATTTCTAGGTGAAAAATTCGAATTATTCACCGATCACAAATCTTTGAAATATCTCTTCACCCAAAAAGATCTGAATTTGCGACAACAGCGTTGGCTGGAATTTCTGGCATCTTATGACCTAGACATTCTATATACACCCGGAAAAGCCAATGTGGTTGCGGACGCCTTGAGTATAAAGCATGATATTCTTGCTCATCTTGTCATTGCTCCTACTCTTCTTGAGACAATCGCCAACAAGCAAAAAGAGGACAAGTTTCTTCAGGAGATATATGGGAGAATCCGTCGAGGTGAAGATTCTAGTTTTATAATTGATGATAATGGAGTTATAAAGATGAAGGGCAGAATCTGTGTTCCCGACATTCCAGATTTGAAACGGGAAGTGTTAGATGAATGTCACAAATCAAAATTTACCATCCATCCAGGAGTCAACAAGATGTATAGAGATATCAAAAGAACTTTCTGGTGGAAAACGATGAAGAGGGATATATCTATTTATGTGAGTCGCTGTGCCACTTGCCAACAAATCAAGAGCGACCAAAAGAAGATAGCAGGTCTACTTCAGCCTTTAGAGGTGCCTAAGTGGAAATGGGACCAAGTGTCGATGGATTTCATCGACGGTTTGCCGCGCACTCGAAAGGGCAATGAAGCGATTTGGGTCATTGTAGATCGTTTAACTAAGTCAGCCCATTTCTTGCCAGTAAAAGCTACCCGCACAGCTGCAAGTCTAGCTAATTTATATGTGAAAGAGATTGTCCGTCTCCATGGCATTCCTAGCAGCATAGTGAGTGATCGTGACCCGATCTTCACTAGTAGATTTTGGGAGGCGTTCCAAGACGCATTAGGAAGCAAGCTGCATTTCAGTACTGCTTATCACCCACAATCCGATGGGCAGACAGAGAGGATCAATCGAATCTTGGAGGATCTATTGCGGGCATGTATACTTGATTTTGGTGGTTCTTGGGAGGACCATTTGCATCTGGTCGAATTCTCTTATAACAACAGCTATCAGGCCAGCATTGAGATGGCTCCTTTTGAGGCTTTATATGGTCGACCGTGTCGATCACCGGCATGCTGGATCGAAACAGGTGATAGACTCATTCTTGGTCCGGACATGATTAAAGAAGCCACCGAAAAAGTTGATTTTATTCGGAAGAAAATGAAGACAGCACAGAGTCGTCAAAAGAGCTATTACGATCGTAGAAGACGAGATTTGGAATTCCAGGTTGGGGACCTTGTTTTTCTTAAAGTATCTCCTATGAGAGGTGTATTGAGATTTGGGAAGACCGGAAAGCTAGCACCACGATATATTGGTCCTTTTCCTATTCTGGAGAGGATTGGTCTTCTAGCCTACCGTGTGCAGTTGCCTAGCTGGTTATCGGGCGTGCATGATGTATTCCACATTTCTAACCTTCGGAAGTACGTGCACGATCCGGACAATATTATTGAAGAAGCCGCCCAACAGGATCTCGACATCACTCCCAACTTGACAGTCAAAAGGGAACCGATAAAGATTGTGGATCGTGAAGAGAAGCAATTAAGGAACAAAGTTGTAAAGCTAGTAAAAGTTCAGTGGAGTGGCGATCCAAGGGACTGCACTTGGGAAACCGAAGATGATATGCAGAAATCTTATCCCAAATGCAGGGTGGATATCTCGGCTTAGCCGGTAAGCCATTTCCTTATTCTTTATGAATTCGTATGTTCTTTGTCTATTTTTTCTCTCTCTTGCAATTTCGAGGACGAAATTTTCTAAGGAGGGGATATTTGTAACATCCCCAAAATTATCAATCAAATAAATAATATATTTGAACTCTTGGGGTTTGATTTGAGAATAAATTTGAAAAAAATCTAAAACAAATAAAATAAGTCAAAACAATGTATGAAATGAATTCCAAGATTTATTCTATGTTTAAAATATTGAGATGACAAATGTTTTTAGTAGTCATTTGGATTTAAATTGTTTATGTTTCAAGTTTTAAAATTTAAAGTTGAATTTAAATTTGAAATAAATATTTCAAAATTAAGTAGCATTGGGAATTCATTGTGGAGTAAATGTACAATGGTTAAAACAACTTCTTCTTTTTTACATTGTACATGTGCATATATACATACAAATGAACTAAGCTTTTTACATTGTTTTATAAAGTATATATATATATATATGAATATAGGAAATAAAATTTATAAAGCTCTCTTTTGTTTTGTTACATCAAAATCTAAAAACTTACTTTCACAATAAAATTAATAATTAGCAAAATCTATGTTTTAAGAGATCTTCCTACAAGTGGCACCAAACATCAATTCCTAAATAATATAATCAATTAAAATTCAGAAAAAAAAAACTCTCCACCTTCTCATATTCGAATTTTAAACCCCTGTCACTTTTTGCTCAGTAACCAAAAGGCTTTCAAAAGTTCTACTTCAACATTCAAGTAAGAAAAATATAAGAGAAAGTTCAAAAAAAAAGGAAACCTAACTGTCTCCTTCCATTCAGGTCATAAGAAAAATCTGAAAAATGTTTCTCATGCTTCATAATAGTAGTGTGGTATTTTCAGGCAAGCTTTGTTTTTTAAAAAAAAAGTTTAGTTTATGAAGTTTTGATTTTTAAATCAAATATTAACATATAGTTCAAAACTGCAGATTTTTGAAGGCAAGGTGTTTTTGGTTTCAAGCAAGTGCAGTTTCTTTTTTTTTTTTTTTCTCTTCTTTGCTGGGAATAAAATTTTTAAAGGCAAGTTTATTTCAACTATATGGTTATGGTTGTAAAGTTATGTTTTCTTTTTATTATCAAGTTTCAACAATAAATTCAAATTTAAAAATGCAGAGTTGTGAAGATCAGGGTGTTTCTAATTTCAGACAGTGCTTAGCTTCTTTTTCTGGGAAAATTTAAAAGGCAAGTGTCTTTTCTTTTTAAAGATTTTGAAGTGTAATTTATTATATAAAAAAAAAAGGAGTTAATCCAGTAATCTTCAATAAAAAATTTTGCAGGGGAATTTAGGATTAAAAGCTACTTTTTATTTTGGGTTTCAAGTTTGTCTCAAAAAGTTGCAGAGAAGGAAGATCTTCTGGTTTTTGTTCCAAACTGTAAGTGATCTGGAAAATTATTATTTTAATGATTGAAATAAATGGAAACTCTTTGAAATTAAAACAACAATATCTAATCTTTTTCTGCAGGAAGAATTAGGGATTAGAATCTTAAATCTATTGTTGTTCCAAGTTTCAGAAGTAAGAAGTAATTCTCTGCCACAAAACTAAAATGTAAGTGCAATAACAAAACCACTGTTTTTGATAATTTAAATGCATGAATACAATCACCATTTATCAGAGAATTTTACTTATCAATTTCAGATCTAAACCCCAAGAGAATTAAAGAAAAAAAATAGTAGCAGGCTCATTCTCTGTTTGAAACTGTCAACATTCTCTGAAAAGGTGAGTAAACCTTGTTTTCTCATTTTTTTTTGATTGCTATGAGCTGTTTGGGTTACATAGGAAACTTGGACTTGTTTGTATGCAAGAACGTTGGTATATGTTTGTAGTTGACTATGCATGTTTGTGGTTTGCCATGTTAACTGTACAAAAAAATTAGGCACTGTTTTAGTTCAGAAAAAAAAAAAAAAAAAAAAAAAGAAACCTGTAAGGAAACCTATTCTTTCTTTTCCCTCTTTCCCTATTTGATCTGCATGATAAACTATGGTTGAGCTTATACTGTGTGTCAGTAACAAGTTGGGGATCTTTAGTTTGGACTTACACTTAGTTCTAGTAACAAAACTAAACAACCTTTTTTTTTAAAAAAATTGCTTTACTGGAAACTGAAGTTTTTTTTATGTCAGGGAGTACCATTGCAAAAACCCACTTTCTCTCCTGTACATTCTTCTGAAAAATATTTGGAAACAAGTTGGAATTTTAAACTGATTCCATGTTTCAGTAATTTAATAAAAGCAAAATTGAAGTCTTCTTTTATCTAGAAACTGTAAAGTAAAACAAAGAAAAAAAAAAACTGTAAACATGATCATGCTTAAATCTCTGGTTCACAGAGTAAACTATCTACAACTACAACCTCTTCTACCTTCTCTTTGCTTCTGGAGATAATTGTAAGTGAGTTAAAGATTGTTTAAAAACTGTATTTATCTATGTAATGAATTAAAGCAGAGGAATTTGAATTTTTCTTCACTGGAAAATGTAAAGTGCAGTTACAACCCAAACAAGTGAAATTTTGAACCTCATGGATTTAAAATTCAGTAACCCCATTTGAATCACCATCAAGATTAATGATTTTAGAAACAAGAATTAATTTTTTTCATTGCATATTGCTTGGGGAATTAGGGGTTGATCGGAAAATGAAGTTTCACCAATATCTGATGATCTAAGGAGCTATGGCCCTCGAATTCGCTGTCGTAGATGGCTTGGGGGCTCGTGATCATCAGAAAAATGCTATTTGATTTTTTTAAGAAACCAGAATTTGAATTTGAAATTGTTTTAGGGTTTAAGAACCCAAAATACTGCGCACGACTGTAATGGCTTGCCGCACCACCACAGGGGATCGGACTGTGTTCCACCGAGGGGGATCGAAGCGTGACGCGGTGGCGAGGCTTGGGACGGAGTTTGGTAGCCGATGATGGCCTGGAACGGCGGCGCGTGGCGGTTTTCGGTGGCGTGCCTGATGATGATTTTTGGGTGTGTTGTTCGATTCGCGACTTCGAAGCTAAAGTGGAGATCTGGGTGTTCGTGTCGCTCCAGGGGACGATAGGCGACTCGCTCGTGGCCTTGGCTCTGACCATCGGCGGCGGCGCTAGCGGTGCACGTGCACGTGGGTGGGATGCGTATCAGTGTGAGGCGTTGGGGGAAGATGGATGGTGACTAGGAGCAGTACGCGAGTAAATCGCGTGGGGACTCGAAGTGCAACTCGGGGGGATTCTTGGTGTTTACCGCGTCGTTTTTTTACTTAACCAAAATTTCGAAAAAAAGGGGGGCACGGGTCGAAACTGGGGATAACTCGAAGCAAGGGGGGAGTTTGGCTCGGGTATGACCCGAAGCATGTCTCGGGTATGCAGAGGAAACAACGACTCAGTTTTGATAAAACTTTTGAAACGCAATGCATTTTCTAAGTGAAGTAACAAGAGTGGTTAATGTAATATTAAACCAATAGTTTTTAAAGTTTTATGAAGTTCCAATTATTTTAAATTAATAAAAGTGGTTTAAATGTTTAACTTAATAAAAAGTTTAAATTTAAAATATAAACTAATGTACAAATACAAAGTCCAAACCAAGTTTTAATGATGTAATAGAAAATAACAAATTGATGTTTTGTAACGACTTTTAAAATTTAAAAGAAAGTAATTTAATAAATTAAAGAATAGAAAATTTATAAAATTAATTAAACTTAATAAGTTAACGATTAAGAATTTATAAGGGAAATAATAAACTAAAGAATAATTTATTAACTTAGCAAATTAAAATAATTCAAAATCAAGTAAAATTTACCATTAATTTAAAATGATTAATAAAGACAATTATTAATAATTAAGTAAAAAAAAAAATTTGAAACATTAACTTAAAATAACTAACAAAGATAATTATTTGGTTAATTCATTTTAATTACAATCATCTTAATCAACGATGATTGACCACCACAAATATTCTATACTGGATTGACACTTTTGTTGTGATAATGTGATTTCTTTGTGATAATCTGTAGATTGTAATTTGTACCTATATGTGTGTGAAATCCCTTTTGCCGTAAAACGACATTTAAAACTTCGATGCGACAGGGAGTCGGATTTCCGTTGTTATCCGAAACCCACATCGAACCCTGAATGTGAACCTTTGTGATTGATACACCCACATGTTTTAAATTTGAAGCGCTCACTGCTCGGATTAGCCGGGAAAAGACATTTGTGTTGTATAACCCATTCCGAATAGTGATTCGACGAATGGATTGCAATTGAAGACCGGCGGTGAAGACCGGGTGTCTTCGAAAACGATAGGATAACCTATCGATTGTCTCTGCACCGAGTTGCTCCGGTATAGGGATTCCCTAAGTGATGGGAAGTCCGATCGGGATTGTAGACGCCCGGATTTGCAAGGGCTTCTTCCTTTATTGGACGAAGTGCCTTCGGTTCTGTTCGAACCCGAAACAGACTTGTATGGTCGTGTGTCTGACACTACGCTTTGAGATATAAAGCCGATTTCTTTCAAATACATATCTGTTGGTGGCGGAGAATCTATTCTCTTAGTTTAACACCCTTCTCTGAGACGTACGAGCTCAGAGGTTATGTAATTGAAGGTTATCAGCTATATACTCCCAATTTGGTAGTGTGGCATACTAAGTGCTGCTGAATAGTGATGATCATTTGTTGATCATTTGTGATCAAAGCATGGCTTTCATGTAAAGCGTAGCTTTGTGGACGAGACCTCAGCGGACCTCACACCCCGGAAATGGTCGAAACAGGAAAGATGCGGCAAGGTTATGAGGGTCGCGCCCTTTAGGGTATGTCATTCCCTTCTGGAAAAAGGTAGTGTCATGGTATGGAGCCCAGATGCTTTCCTATGTGGTTGCTTCAATCTCATTATTCTGTGTGGTTGTTGCTTTGTGATGGAGGGCCCTCGGATAAAGGTCCCAAAGGACCGGGGAGTGGCATATTCGTGTAGTAGTTACCTAGTTACAGAGGTAACCCGGCCTTGTGTTGGCAGAGATCTAACCGTAACGTTAGTTCTCGGGACGTCCCGCCAGAGGCGTACCCATGTGGCATAGGAAGTTCCTTAGCCTGACCATTTGTTGGAAATCCAATTCCCAATACGAACCCAATACGGTTTTAGTTGTAGAACCTGCCATTTAACATGGCAGCTATAGTAGGCATAGTATCATGGTACCTATGTCGGCTACGATTAATATTCTATTTTCGAAGTGACTTTCTACCCTATGCACTAGTAATAATATCAAAGAATTTTCCTCGTATTAAGCATATTTGACTATCATAAGGGGAAATCTCCCCCAAGTGTGCGATTGCATTGTGTGTGTGCCGGGAGGCCTTATGGTAGTTTCATTTTCCAAAAGCATACCGGTTTTCTTGTAAAATCTGTTTAGTTGAAAGCAATTATCTTTGTTTACTCATACCAGTCCCATGACTGACCCGGAGTTTATTGTTTCCTTTCTAAACTCTGGGTGCCCACTATTTCTACACGGGCAGCCTAGTAGCAGGTTTTTCTGTATTTTGGCTCTAGCTATATCTTGGAGTATTTTGGTTTGGAGACGTTTTTGGAGACTCATACCTTAGAGACATTTTGAAAGCTTTTGGATCTCAAGGTGCTTAGCTTGGATGTTCACTATCACTTTATCTTTTGGAGACTTTGGCATATGATATCTAGTTGTTGTATTATGTCATTCTATTTGGAGATGTCATTCATGTATTATGTACTCTGATGTTGTAACAGATATTATTGTGGTGTTGTATCTGTGATGTGATGCATGTTATTCATTTTTTTTCCGCTATTATATACACATCTAATGTTGTTATAAGCTCCATCCGACTGGAGTTCGATGTTTGAATCTTTGACAGTCGAGTACAAGTGAGGTATTTGATGTCAATTTTCAAGCGTTGAATTTCGGGTCGTGACATGTAATTAGGAAGATTAATTACAAAAGGTAAAATGTTTTTAATTAACTCAAAGGTCTTAAGCTAATTCATGTGTTAATGATAATCATTTTCAAAGGTTTAAATGCAAAAGTATTTAATTTGCGTAATGAAAAGTTTTCAAAGTAAATGTTAAAAAAAAGTAAACTATTAACAAGCTTTTAAAAACAAAGAAAAAAATTGGAAGCAAAATTTAGTTAACAAAGTTATTAAGCAAGTTGTTCAACAAAGTTTTCAAGAAAGTTCAAAGATTAAAATTCTTAAAGTTAAATGTTTTTTTATATTTTTTGGTATTGAATAATTAAATATTAAGTTAATTATTTAATTAAATCTCTAAGTATTTTTCAAAATTAAAGGATGTGATTAAGTAATTAATTAGGATACATGAATTATCTTAAAATTTATTAAGGTTATAAGTAATTGAAGGATAATTACATAATGTAATATTAAAGGATATGTAAGTAATTAAAGGATCATTAATTAATATAAGTAACTAAAGGTTAATCATTTATGTGAAATGATTAAATGATTAAAGAATAATTAATTAATTTCAATAATTAATTAAATGGTTTGATTGGTGTTAATTAAGCAAGATTTAAAGGTAATTAATTTATCTTGTAATTTGGATGATAAATAAATCTTGCTTATGGATGATTAAATTGTATTGAATGTTTGGATTAATGTCCCCGGTCTGATAATTTGGGATGTTCTGTGATATGATTTGTTTGGTTGAACTGGTGTAATGCGGATTATTTATTGGTGATGTATTGTTGTGTAAATGTGACATCATGTATTTAAATTTAAATTGGCTTCACTTAAACAACTTGGGTTAAGATGACAATGGATTCGAAGAGACCTGGGTCCGGAATCAGCAAATACACGAATCCACTTTAGCAAATCTACAATCATTCTTTATAGATATGTTTTAAAATCTAATAGGCTAGAATGGAATAATTTAAGTAACATGACCATTTAAACTAAGTAACACTTTTAAACATTGTTTGATAATAAGTTATTGATTATAACCAGTTAAGAACTCGTAGTAAGGTACGAGTTACCCTGGTATTCAAATAAGTTATATAACTTAGAATTTCAGATTATATGGGTTTATTCACGCTGGTTTCCAACCTGACCCGGGTGTTACTTTATTGTAATGCTTGGGTCAGACCGAGTATTACATATTTTAAGGTTTGGACGTTGTGGAGCTTAGGAGGCGAGCTGGATGGCAGGAATGTATGGAGTATATTCCGCCATGTATTGGAGTTGTATTATTTGTTTTCTGACACAAGTTGTTACAACTGTCCAGTTTATGTATGAATGGTTGTACTATGATGTATTGTATGTAATTTGACAGATACAATTTTTCTTTGTATAAATGCTATTATTTGATATTATATTTTGATCCGCTATGAATATGAGATTTTGTGTTTTGTTTTCTGTTCTTCTACATCTTTTCTTCTTTCCCCTAACAAATCTGAGATTTCCGGCGTTCGATTGCTCGGCACTTCAATACTGAACATAATAATGTCGAATCCTCGAAGTCGAAAGTTCCGAGTCATTAAAAAATTTCAAATTCTTTTAATAATTAACTCCTTTGATAAAAATAACCCTATTAAATGCTTCCCAACAGCGGGTTGTTACAATAGCCCTAGAACGAAATTTTGATTTACCGACCGTAGAAAACAATAATTAGAAGCTTGAGAAATGAGATAAGTAACAATAAAAAAAAATGACAACCCTATCCGTACTACCTTTACCTATTTATGAAATCACTAAATTCGATAATGGAAATAAGCGTTGCAAGCATCTGTAACAGAAATATTTGTTAGAAATTTGTATCGGTAATATCCGCTACAAACTGAAATGAAAAAAGTGTTTTAAAATGGTTTATTTATTGCAGTGTATTAAAATTTCAACTTATTATCAACTGATACCATGTATAGAAATATTTGACATTATCGGTATTTACAGCAAAAAATTTGTAGTATTTCAAGCAATTATTGACAAAAATTATTTATCGCAAATATTTGTTTGGCGGATATTTACCATTTTTAACTATTAATTTATTGTATACTTATGGCAACTATTTTCATTTATCATCAACCAAATTTATGTATATCTAATATTTGTCATTATCAATCTTTACAACAAAATTTCACTTATATATCAAACATTTACTAACCAAAATCATGTATGTCAAACGATTGTCCAATTATATGTGTAACGACCCGCCTTTTTGGACAGTTTAAACCGACGATCAAATACCCATGTCGATTCCAAACCATTAAAAGGGCAGATAGTTATTGGGGTAATTAAGAAAAGAAAAGGAAGGGAAATAAAGGAAATGAAACAACACAGAATCTCACAGCGGAAGGCTAAAGTATAATAATAAAATAACAGTTCATGAAGCTGTTAATTAAATGAATACATTTGAAATGAATACATTTGATTATTATTATACAACATTTATCAGAGTTACATACACAACAAATATCATACAACAATGCAGCGGAATGGAATGAATATAATAGTAGTAGATAATATACCAAATCTTCGTCTCCGTCCTCCAAGGAAATGATCTTCAACCTAAACTGAAAACTCAGGACTGACCCGAGCGTAATGAAAAGACAAAACACTCGAGTCAGGACTAAATATCCTTATGAAAGTTAAATCAATCGTAAATAAATATGAGTGTAAACGGCGTCAGAGATGTTTACGGGGTTTGACATCTCCTATCCAGTGTCAACGTGCGTGCAATAACTTAAGAGATGTTACGGGATTTTCCATCTCTCAAGGATCCGTGAAACTATCTACTATGTAGTAATATACGCTAAGTAGATAATGTCTATCAGTAATATAAAGTATCAAAATAGCGTTAAGGCGTTACCAAAATCCCCCTTAACACATTTTTATATTCCCAAAAGCATATACAAGACCGTAGTTTCCCCAAAACCGGAAGTCACCAGAGGGCAATCCATATACTCAAGGTACAAATCAAAACGTAGTGGTCGCGAATAGGATAATCAGTATGACAAGGTACATGAGGCGATACCAACTAGGATACTAGTAGTTGCGTGATCCGGACTGATGTTGAGCATAGCCCGCAGCTACCCCAACACCGCGAAACAACACTCCCAAATCAAGGGATGCACCCAAATCGCATCACAAATGTAATAGATATGGTATCGAAGAAGTGTGTCCGCTAGAGGTGGCGAACCTCAATGGCCCGGCGCGGCTCCTGTTTTAGTCATATCAGGGGTCATCCAATAATCGTTCTCTTTCTTCAGTCAACGCGTTCACCAAACCATCCACTTCATTCTGGATCAACACTCCGCGTATAATAGTTATTAAAGTGGTTTTCGGTATCGACAGAGAGTATGTCCATATCCGATCCCGGTCTCTTTAATAACTACGTATTATTACACCGTTGGCTCTATTACATTCAAATCGATTTATAATTGATATCAAAATATCATATTCGCTTCAAAAATCAAATCCATTTCAAATATCATCGTATCTATCAAAATATCAGATTCCATTCCAAAATCAATTTTCGCATCAATATCTCATTTCGATTTCAAAATCATTTCGAATTTCAATTTAGGTTGCAACTTCATTTAACTCAATTCGTATTTTAAATTCAAGATTTAAATATAAACATTTCACCTTATTGACCAGCTTAGGATTTTAGAAAAATAGTTTTAAGTAGTTTGAAAGTAGTTTTAAATAATTAAAATAGTTAAAAATACTTAAAATCTTTAAAATGGGTTTAAAATAGATAAATTAGTTTAAGATAATTTAAATTGGGTTAAGTAGATTTAAAATAGATTAAATAGTTTAAGTATTCAAAATGGTTTATATAACAGAGTAATTTGGAAAACAAATTAAAACAGCTTCAAAATCAATCCATTTCAATTATAACTTCCCAATTCAAATCAATTCCAATTTCCATTCTAGCGATTCAATTTCGATTTCAATTCAAACCAATGTCAACTTTGACTTTAAATTTATTCAAAATTTTATTCACTTTCAATTAATTCAATTTCAATTTATATCGATTTAGAGCTGGATTTTCAAAATATCAATTTATAAAACTTAACAAAATTATCCTTCACTATTCAAATTTAAATCCAAATTTCAAATATGATTCAATTCCAAGCTCATTTCAAAATATCATTTTCATATCACTTTTACTTCGTAATATTCAAAGCCCGAATTAAGGTTAAACCTTCAAAAAATTAATTTTCGAAATCCAATCATATCCAATTTCAAACCTCAAAGTCTCAACTTAAATTATTTAACAAAATCCCTTTAACCAAAATTTATTTCAACATTCCAACTCACATTTTCGATAAATTCGATTTTAATAAATTCGATTTCTATTTATAACTTTCACATCAAACATTTAAATAAATTTCAAATCGACGATTTTAATTTTTTTTTTTTTATATTATTAATTTAGCCAATTCGGTGTCCGTATATAATTTTCTATCCTATGGCCAAGTAATTATTTATTTCAATTAAATGTCAGGGATGAATATATATCACTTGAATTAAATCACAGTATCATATGTATGCATAACAGGATATATATAAGCAAATAAACATCCAAACATTCAAATATCAACCAATAGCATCCATCGAAATACATCATCCAATAGGCAATACAATTCATGGTAATTTCATAGTTATCGAGGTCAGGTAATTAAATCGCAATTCAATTTCAATTTAACTGTCAATTTAATTTTTCAGCGGTTAATTCAAATAACAAGCTATATGACAATTAAATTTATATCAAACAACGACAAATAAAATTCATATCACTTCATAATGTCAATTTAACTAGCATAAAGATATTTAGTACGGTGTGAGCGTTATAAAACACTCACCTTGATTTTTCCGATTTTAATCAAATCGAACGACGTTCGATTTAACCCAAAATTTTCTCTAGCTCCCAACGATTCCAATCCAATTGCATCGCGTAGCATTCGCGAATACGATCCCAACGCACTTCGTCTCGCCACAATCCGACCTCGTACCAAAAAGATATCACATTTTAAACTTTGACGAATTTATAATATAGTTTAAATTACAATCTCCTTTAATTTTCTATACCCAACTAACCAGAGCCGCATGATCTTGCTTGACGGGGATCTGGCCCGTTCGTTACTTTCTTCCCCAACGCGCGCATACTCCCCAGTATACGAACCCAATCGTGCCGCCCCAAACCCTAATCACGCAAGCCACCAAACACGATTCCAGAATGATCAGAGACCGTTGCCGCGAAGCCCCACGCGACTCCACCCTTTGGCCCAAGACCGCATGCACACGGTGGCTCCGCCCTCTCGAAAATCGTGAACGAACGTGCCACGTTGAGGAGCAATTTGCCGCTGATCCATGCATCGAATCACGATCATAACCGTTCATCTTCAAGATCTCATTACGATCTTCAATTTTGTAGTTGAAGAATTTTCATATAGATTGATGGATTTGCAAATAATAGAGGAGGAAGACCAGAAGCTATCGGCCATTGATTTTATAAGAGGCGGCTGCTGTTTTTAACCTAAGTTATATATATATTTTTTTTATTTGTGAAGAGATGGATGGTCTATTTATAGGAAACGGCGAATAATTTTTATCCGGCTTTTCCAAATTCCGAATTTCGCACGGTAACTGACGTTCCTAGGGTTTATCCCGCGTTCCGGACACCATGGAACAGGTTTCGAAAGCTAATTCGATCATATGTGAGAGTTATAGCGGTAAACGATCAATTTGAATTAAATCGATTTAAACGAATTTCTATGCGTTTTGGCTCTCCCCGGACAAACGGTAAATCCGATTGATATGAAATTTGAAATCTTACAATAATATCATGTTACGGATCCGATGAAACTAGTTTCGTCGAAATCCGAGTCCGTTTGAAAAATGACTATTTTAACTCGCCAAATTAATATTAAAACAATTTCAACGCGTTTCGAGCTGCCACGGTCAAACGACAACTCCGATTGCTACGAAAATTGAAATCCGATAATAACTAACTACTACGGATCCAATGGAACTAGTTTCGTCCAATTCTGAGACTGTTCAAAATTTGGCTATTTTCCAGTCGATAATTAAATATTAAAATATTCAATTTTCGCAAATTTATTTTAAATTCAGTTTTAAAAGTTCTGTAACATCACTATAACTTTCATATGATAAAATAAAATTTTACAAATCATTTTTAATCATACTAAACCCAATGGATTCAACATTTATTATTATTCCAAACGACTTACAATTTTTTTTTCTAACACTAAATCATGAAATCTTATTAAATTAGCTATTTTAATTATCGAAAATTTACGGGTCGTTACACTATTCTGTGTTGTTTCATTTCCTTTATTTCCCTTCCTTTTCTTTTCTTAATTACCCCAATAACTATCTGCCCTTTTAATGGTTTGGAATCGACATGGGTATTTGATCGTCGGTTTAAACTGTCCAAAAAGGCGGGTCGTTACAGTTGGTATCAGAGCTTTGGTTTAGCGATAAACCTTGGTTCTAGTGGGGAATAACTCATTGAAATAGAGGTAAACTATATGAATGAGTTGAGTGTATATGAGAGAGCGTACTTGTTATTTGATATAAAATGGTTTTATATTGTGTTAATTTGTTCCGTTGAGTATTTATGAATTCTGGTTGATACTTGGGACGCCAAGGCGTCGATAGGAATTTCTAAACACTCGAATAGGACAAACCAACACAATATCATTTTGGAAAATATTTTTATATAAAGAATTATTTGAATATTTATTCATTTTGATTGAATTGATTGTTAGGAGATGATAATATTAGATTATTATCGTTATTGTTTGATCAGTCAATATTTACAACAATTGATTAAATAACAATGGATTTAGGAAAATGAAATCTTGTAAACACAATTGATAATGAATATAAATGAATTTTAACTTAGATTTGGGAATTTAAATTCCGGTGTTTGAAATTTACTTACAAGAATTTGAAAAACATAATATGAGTATTATATGATAGTATAATTGAGTTGAAAGTGTTTTCGAAGGATTTTTTTTATGATAAGTGTTATATTCCTTTCTCTTGACGCTAGAAAATGATTTCGGTGATGAGTGCACGCATCATCGGCGTTTATTTTCGAGAGTCCGAGTGGGGGAGACCACTTAATAGCTTGTCTAAACCTTGTTTTGATTCAAATTTTATTTTATTTTGTATTCTCTATAGTATGATTTGATATATAAATTATATAAGTATATTTTATTTCAAAACTTGATTTGAAATGAAACCGGGATTGGAATTCTTAAGTCCTTTAACAATTAATGATTTTTTTTTAAAAATGATTGAAATGAATTTAGACTTGAATCATTAAGGAACTCCTGAATTGTGAAATGAGAAATGAACCTAAGAGCTAAGTGAAAATATCAATTGAAGTAGAAATCCTTAGAATTAGGAAATTATGAACTTAAAATAAAATTGAAACTGTAAAACTCGCATAGTATTGAATTTCATTCTGTAGCATAGATATAACTTACCAAAATATTTAAGAAGTTCAAAAATGTTATATGAATTGTTAATTGGATAATATACAAGTATAGGTTTGAATAATGGAACATGCATTTAATCAATGGTTTGCAAATATAAATAAAATTGTTAGTAAATAATTGGAATTTAAATTAACATTTAAAGGTGATTCACAATTATGTTAATATAAAATGGAAATACTATATGTGAATGTAAATGTGAAAAAAATTATAGTGAAATTTAAGTAATGACTTAAGAATTAATAAATTGAAAATTCAACTTTGAATGGAAAGAAGTTGTATGTTGTTTAACTACATTCTATTTGCATAACTATAACTTACCAAATACTTAAAAGGTTTAAAATGCTAATAAGGATAAGTAGAGAAATAATATACCAGTGAGAGAGTGAAATATAAAATGTGAAGATCTAATTGATGATAGTTGTAAATATAAAAGAAATTTAAGCGGTAAAATGAATGATATATATAAGTGAATGAATAAAATTTAAACTTAATGAAATATAGAATTGGTAAATGAAAACTAATTAAATTTGAATATAACTAAATGTCTATAAGCTTGGAAGTGTATGAAATTAAAATTGACATGGAAATGTATAATTGATTTAGTGTAGATTTTGGATGGATGTCAATGTTTGATATGCGTTGGTTGTTAGATGGATGATAATTGATTAAGTAGAATTCATTAGTGTTAATGGAATTGAATAAACGGAATAAAATTTTAAAATAATTAACTTCAAATTTGAAGCAAAGTGAAATTAAATATAATTGAATTCAATTTAAATTGAAGCAAATTGACTTGAATTAAAAATGTGAATGAAACAAACTTGAATAAATCGGAAACAAATTGATTGTAAACCTATTGTGTGGATGAATAAGAAAATAAATGACTTTGTGTTTATGATTGTTCTTTAGAAAATTTGAAGTTTGATGGTTTGTACTTTGAAATAATAGAAGCAAATTTTTGGAAAAAATCCAAAATTGTCCAATATATGCTGAAACGAAAACAACCATAACTTTTAAATGGCTAAACGGAATTCGACGCTTTTGGACTTTTCGAAAAGCTTAGAAACTATAGCACAACTTTTATTTAGAGTGTCTTGAGAAATTCCTTCGTCTACTAGGTTAAAAACTTGAATGTTACTCGCTGTCCTGTGTAAAAAAAAAATAAGTAAAATCTGAACCATACAAGCTTAGTATTTTCGCCATATCTTTTGACTGGTTTATCGGATTTTGATGATCTTGCCCTTTCTGGAAAGCTAAGAACTTAAGCTAAAACTTTTGTTTTAAGTGTTTTGTGTTTTGATATCGTTTAGAAGGTCGGAAATGTGGGTGAACGTCGCGGACCTGCACAATTCATTGCCCAGGCTGAGGCGTATCCCCTAAGTAAAACGGCCATAACTTTTGAATGGATGATCCGAATTCGATGATTTTGGACATTCCGGAAAGCCTGAAATGAATGCAACAACTTTTGTTTAGATTCTGTTGTCAAATTTTACCGTTTAGATGACCTAAAGCTAAAATTTGTTTGCTGTCCAGAAATTGAAATCTCAGTTTTGAAGCTAAATATGTTATATATATGTTGTGTAGGCTAAGTATAGTGATCTATCTTTATATGCATGGTTCTAACTTAGTTATTGAGCATTTTAGTAGGTAGCAAAGGGGTTGCGCTTCGTTGTGGGGCTCGCTTCTACGCTAAACGCATAATGTAAGTAAAATGCTAATAAATGCTAAATAAAAGGTATGCTTACAGTTTTATATGATATTGGTGATATTTATATGTTGTTTCCCCACATATGGGATGCCTCATCATTGAGATGAGATGTATATTTGTGATATATATGCTATTATATTTTTTCCGATCGAGCCGCGCAAAGGAGACTCTGTCGAATTTTTTCATAAATCCGGGTGTTAGAAAATTTTTCAACTTTTAAATTTTTTTTATAACTTGTTTTGATAATTATCTTTTAAGTTTAGAAAGCCGTTCGGAGTAACTTAGTGGAAGCGTAGTTATGACCTTATAAATGGAATTTCATTGTTTTATAAGTGGATAATTTTGAATAAAAATATATCAAATGTTGAATTCTATACTTAGTTCCTTTTTTCCCTTCTTTTTCCTTTTCGGGGACGAAAAGTTTTGAGTGGGGGAGAGTGTAACGACCCGTAAATTTTCGATAATTAAAATAGCTAATTTAATAAGATTTCATGATTTAGTGTTAGAAAAAAAAATTGTAAGTCGTTTGGAATAATAATAAATGTTGAATCCATTGGGTTTAGTATGATTAAAAATGATTTGTAAAATTTTATTTTATCATATGAAAGTTATAGTGATGTTACAGAACTTTTAAAACTGAATTTAAAATAAATTTGCGAAAATTGAATATTTTAATATTTAATTATCGACTGGAAAATAGCCAAATTTTGAACAGTCTCAGAATTGGACGAAACTAGTTCCATTGGATCCGTAGTAGTTAGTTATTATCGGATTTCAATTTTCGTAGCAATCGGAGTTGTCGTTTGACCGTGGCAGCTCGAAACGCGTTGAAATTGTTTTAATATTAATTTGGCGAGTTAAAATAGTCATTTTTCAAACGGACTCGGATTTCGACGAAACTAGTTTCATCGGATCCGTAACATGATATTATTGTAAGATTTCAAATTTCATATCAATCGGATTTACCGTTTGTCCGGGGAGAGCCAAAACGCATAGAAATTCGTTTAAATCGATTTAATTCAAATTGATCGTTTACCGCTATAACTCTCACATATGATCGAATTAGCTTTCGAAACCTGTTCCATGGTGTCCGGAACGCGGGATAAACCCTAGGAACGTCAGTTACCGTGCGAAATTCGGAATTTGGAAAAGCCGGATAAAAATTATTCGCCGTTTCCTATAAATAGACCATCCATCTCTTCACAAATAAAAAAAATATATATATAACTTAGGTTAAAAACAGCAGCCGCCTCTTATAAAATCAATGGCCGATAGCTTCTGGTCTTCCTCCTCTATTATTTGCAAATCCATCAATCTATATGAAAATTCTTCAACTACAAAATTGAAGATCGTAATGAGATCTTGAAGATGAACGGTTATGATCGTGATTCGATGCATGGATCAGCGGCAAATTGCTCCTCAACGTGGCACGTTCGTTCACGATTTTCGAGAGGGCGGAGCCACCGTGTGCATGCGGTCTTGGGCCAAAGGGTGGAGTCGCGTGGGGCTTCGCGGCAACGGTCTCTGATCATTCTGGAATCGTGTTTGGTGGCTTGCGTGATTAGGGTTTGGGGCGGCACGATTGGGTTCGTATACTGGGGAGTATGCGCGCGTTGGGGAAGAAAGTAACGAACGGGCCAGATCCCCGTCAAGCAAGATCATGCGGCTCTGGTTAGTTGGGTATAGAAAATTAAAGGAGATTGTAATTTAAACTATATTATAAATTCGTCAAAGTTTAAAATGTGATATCTTTTTGGTACGAGGTCGGATTGTGGCGAGACGAAGTGCGTTGGGATCGTATTCGCGAATGCTACGCGATGCAATTGGATTGGAATCGTTGGGAGCTAGAGAAAATTTTGGGTTAAATCGAACGTCGTTCGATTTGATTAAAATCGGAAAAATCAAGGTGAGTGTTTTATAACGCTCACACCGTACTAAATATCTTTATGCTAGTTAAATTGACATTATGAAGTGATATGAATTTTATTTGTCGTTGTTTGATATAAATTTAATTGTCATATAGCTTGTTATTTGAATTAACCGCTGAAAAATTAAATTGACAGTTAAATTGAAATTGAATTGCGATTTAATTACCTGACCTCGATAACTATGAAATTACCATGAATTGTATTGCCTATTGGATGATGTATTTCGATGGATGCTATTGGTTGATATTTGAATGTTTGGATGTTTATTTGCTTATATATATCCTGTTATGCATACATATGATACTGTGATTTAATTCAAGTGATATATATTCATCCCTGACATTTAATTGAAATAAATAATTACTTGGCCATAGGATAGAAAATTATATACGGACACCGAATTGGCTAAATTAATAATATAAAAAAAAAAAAATTAAAATCGTCGATTTGAAATTTATTTAAATGTTTGATGTGAAAGTTATAAATAGAAATCGAATTTATTAAAATCGAATTTATCGAAAATGTGAGTTGGAATGTTGAAATAAATTTTGGTTAAAGGGATTTTGTTAAATAATTTAAGTTGAGACTTTGAGGTTTGAAATTGGATATGATTGGATTTCGAAAATTAATTTTTTGAAGGTTTAACCTTAATTCGGGCTTTGAATATTACGAAGTAAAAGTGATATGAAAATGATATTTTGAAATGAGCTTGGAATTGAATCATATTTGAAATTTGGATTTAAATTTGAATAGTGAAGGATAATTTTGTTAAGTTTTATAAATTGATATTTTGAAAATCCAGCTCTAAATCGATATAAATTGAAATTGAATTAATTGAAAGTGAATAAAATTTTGAATAAATTTAAAGTCAAAGTTGACATTGGTTTGAATTGAAATCGAAATTGAATCGCTAGAATGGAAATTGGAATTGATTTGAATTGGGAAGTTATAATTGAAATGGATTGATTTTGAAGCTGTTTTAATTTGTTTTCCAAATTACTCTGTTATATAAACCATTTTGAATACTTAAACTATTTAATCTATTTTAAATCTACTTAACCCAATTTAAATTATCTTAAACTAATTTATCTATTTTAAACCCATTTTAAAGATTTTAAGTATTTTTAACTATTTTAATTATTTAAAACTACTTTCAAACTACTTAAAACTATTTTTCTAAAATCCTAAGCTGGTCAATAAGGTGAAATGTTTATATTTAAATCTTGAATTTAAAATACGAATTGAGTTAAATGAAGTTGCAACCTAAATTGAAATTCGAAATGATTTTGAAATCGAAATGAGATATTGATGCGAAAATTGATTTTGGAATGGAATCTGATATTTTGATAGATACGATGATATTTGAAATGGATTTGATTTTTGAAGCGAATATGATATTTTGATATCAATTATAAATCGATTTGAATGTAATAGAGCCAACGGTGTAATAATACGTAGTTATTAAAGAGACCGGGATCGGATATGGACATACTCTCTGTCGATACCGAAAACCACTTTAATAACTATTATACGCGGAGTGTTGATCCAGAATGAAGTGGATGGTTTGGTGAACGCGTTGACTGAAGAAAGAGAACGATTATTGGATGACCCCTGATATGACTAAAACAGGAGCCGCGCCGGGCCATTGAGGTTCGCCACCTCTAGCGGACACACTTCTTCGATACCATATCTATTACATTTGTGATGCGATTTGGGTGCACCCCTTGATTTGGGAGTGTTGTTTCGCGGTGTTGGGGTAGCTGCGGGCTATGCTCAACATCAGTCCGGATCACGCAACTACTAGTATCCTAGTTGGTATCGCCTCATGTACCTTGTCATACTGATTATCCTATTCGCGACCACTACGTTTTGATTTGTACCTTGAGTATATGGATTGCCCTCTGGTGACTTCCGGTTTTGGGGAAACTACGGTCTTGTATATGCTTTTGGGAATATAAAAATGTGTTAAGGGGGATTATGGTAACGCCTTAACGCTATTTTGATACTTTATATTACTGATAGACATTATCTACTTAGCGTATATTACTACATAGTAGATAGTTTCACGGATCCTTGAGAGATGGAAAATCCCGTAACATCTCTTAAGTTATTGCACGCACGTTGACACTGGATAGGAGATGTCAAACCCCGTAAACATCTCTGACGCCGTTTACACTCATATTTATTTACGATTGATTTAACTTTCATAAGGATATTTAGTCCTGACTCGAGTGTTTTGTCTTTTCATTACGCTCGGGTCAGTCCTGAGTTTTCAGTTTAGGTTGAAGATCATTTCCTTGGAGGACGGAGACGAAGATTTGGTATATTATCTACTACTATTATATTCATTCCATTCCGCTGCATTGTTGTATGATATTTGTTGTGTATGTAACTCTGATAAATGTTGTATAATAATAATCAAATGTATTCATTTCAAATGTATTCATTTAATTAACAGCTTCATGAACTGTTATTTTATTATTATACTTTAGCCTTCCGCTGTGAGATTCTGTGTTGTTTCATTTCCTTTATTTCCCTTCCTTTTCTTTTCTTAATTACCCCAATAACTATCTGCCCTTTTAATGGTTTGGAATCGACATGGGTATTTGATCGTCGGTTTAAACTGTCCAAAAAGGCGGGTCGTTACAATATGTGTAAACTGAAGTAATATTATTTCAGCCAAAATTATACCTATCAAATATTTGCCATTATCAATATATATAGTAAAATTCAGTTTACCTTTTCTTCTTTGGTTTCAGGATTTTCTTTTCTTATTATTGCATGTTCTTCATGGTAGGAATCGTTGGTTGCCATCTTTGAATATTGAACATCAGGAAATTATTGTCAAGGACAAAATCAAAGCATTTTAGCCTCAAGGACAGGCCTTTAGTATTTTTACATGAAGGACAACTTTCTTTAGGTATCAGTTCATAGTTATTGATAGCAGTTTTTAGTTATTAATTTGTAGTTATCGGTAGCAATATTTAGGTATCAGTTTTTTGTTCGGTAGCAGTTTTGGAAGAATGTTTGTCCTTATGAATAATTTTGAAGTAATGTTTATCCTTATGATTAATTTTTAAGAGAATGTTTGTTCTTGTGGTTAAAAATTGAGATCATGTCCTTAAGGTTAAGTATATACAAATTTTTGTGCTTTAAATTAATTCCCTCTATTGAACGTATCCTTCTCCAAATTTGCAAATAACTTCCATATCTTTAGTCTTTGGAAATTAGGTTTTTATTTGAGTGAATTAGGGAAAATGACAAACTCTAAAAAAAATAGACTAAAGGACATCAAGTTTCATTTTTAGACCGAAGGACAAATGCTAGTTATAATGAGCATTATATTCAACTTTTACACTATACAAAATACTAGTTATATCTAGCATTATATTTGGTTTTATACTATACAAAATGTTAGTTATAACTAGCATTGTCCTTCTGCCTAGAAAACAAACTTGTTGCCCTTCGGTCTAATTTTTTTCTTCTTCTAAGTTCGTCCTTGTGCCTATTTTCCTGTTTTTATTTTAATTTGTTTTTCGGTTGTGAATTTTTTTTCGATTGATAATTTCTTGGACTTGTAGTTTGTAAATTAAATTTATGAATTAAGGTTTTTTTGACTAGCAGTTTCTTTGATGGCAAGTTGTAAGAGATTTTGAGTTTTTTTCCTCTTTGTAACATCGCATAATGATGGATTGTGAATATGAAAATCATTTGTGAAGAATGCAAGTTGTTATTCTGGTAATATTTTTTAAATAGTTATAATCAAAGATCTATTTTATAAATTTTCACTGAAAAGGCTTGGGTAACCATCGTGTATGATTATAAGGATATGGGTAGAAAAAATTCTAATAGTAATTTACACCATGCATCTCAATAACTTGGGGCGAAAGCGCTAGTTTTTCCTGCATATAACGTCCCGAATACGAAACCCATTATCAAAATTCAATGTCAAAACTTTTGAACTATCAGTCAAAACCCTTGGGCATACATCAGTCGTATTCTTTTATTTAGCAACTTCATCTTCTGCCTCGTTAAGCCCAACAAAATCACTATACTACTTTTTGATAAAATTGGGGTAGTTTGTCAAAAATGGAAGGAAACATGTAGCACAGAAACAGTGGATAAAGAAACTCGAATTTTATGGGAGGTAAAATCTAAGTAATGTTGATATTCCCATTTTTGCACGTATTTAATGGATATAATTTTTTCATGTAGTTGAGTGATTATTATTGCATACGTCTTATCAAAATTTTTATTTTATCGTCTTAGTTTTGAAAGTTACATGATGGATTTACCAAACTGATTGGAGGAGCATTTATCTACGACTTACGTAGAATAATTATTTGACCGGAGCTTTTTTGTTCTTCTTAATGGTTTAATTTTTTTTTTTTCAATTGTTAATCTTCTTTCCATTGAGATTATGTGTAAATATGGTGAAAAATAGATGGTCGAAGTTTGATCTAAAGGTTACTTTTGTTTTCTACCCCAACCGCTGAATATAGAAAAATCGAGGATTGTTACTGCACTTCACTTTTGATATGAGAAGTCAATTTTCTTTAAACAAAATTTTAATACCATGGGTACTAACAAATGTCTTAATCTAAAGTATTTTAGCCTCTGAGACAACCTATTAAAAATTTAGTTATAAGGACACAATGGATAAAAATGATACTATACAATATCATTATATGAAATTATTATGCAAAAAGAAAACTATCAGGTATAAAATGGTACAAAGTTATATCATTTGGAAAATATGCTATTATAAAGTAAGATCAACCATTATATGATAAAATTAAACATAAATTTTTATCCTTCTTTTAATTCAGTAAATACGAAACTGATACTACACAATAGCACTGTCATTCTCATCGAATTTTTATCCTTCTGCTATATTTAATTGAAAATTTTGTCATTCTCACTAAAAAATTGATGAATTTTATCCTTCGTACTATTTTTCCCAATAAAAATAGACCTCTCATAAAATTATAATTTAAACTGTCCAATTTGCCCCCTTTTACTTTAATTTCTTTAATCTTCACTAATCTCCTTTAATCTTAAATCCAGATCAATAGTCAATGGAGAAGTCAAACTCATCTGCAGATGAGATTTCAAAACGGGAAAGAAACAAGGTTAATTCAAAACTTCCATAACATTGGATTTTGTTCAATAAAACAATCAGATAATTATTTTTGAAATTTTTAGGGTTTCGTAGGTAGGGTTTAACATGTTTGTCGATCAGAAAAATCAATGTATAGCCAATGTTTGAAATAAAGTTCGGAGGGGACGACCGAAATAAATAATTTAATTTGATGGTCCTCTGTCATTTAAGTTTTTTTTATTTTGGCAGTCCAGTGTCGATTTTTTGGTTTTAGTCCAGTATATACCCATCGAATTTCATACTTTTTTAAATTAAAATTGAATTTGTATTTAGTTTTTCCTTATATTTTTTTGTTCTCGTCATTTGTTTATTTATTTTTATAAAAGCAGGGAGGGGGAAAGAGTTAATTTGGTTGTTTACTTTTTACCATAGAGTTTTTTAACCAAGGACAAAAGAGGAAACGATGCTAAATTTAATTAAAGGCTTTGTACCACTCATATCAATTTTATTAAACATGGAGTACTCGTATAATTTTGATCCCCTCATATCCAAAAATGGAGTGGCGATAACAATACTCAAAATTTATTTGTTTCAATTTTGTATTTTTTTAATTAACACCTTAATGAAAAAAAATTCTTCTCAACTCATATACAAATCGAACTAAGTGTTGAGTTTCGGCATTCCCACGTTCCGTACGCGTATGCTTCAACGTGTGTGGATTAGCTAACGGTCGAAGTCTCCCATGCCAATATCCCTTCGTCGCATTCCATCGGACATGTAATCTACTCTTGACAACACATTGTAACAAAAGAAATCATCAATTTTACGTACCATCAATCTCATATTTATACACCATGATTGTTCCAAATATCTTGCGATGTGGAACTTTTAAACCGTCCAATCCACCACCAACTCCATTTACAATATGAGCCACACCTAACACTAAACAAACTGGATAATGTAAATAAAAATATCTTGAAGATCCATAACACCAACAACAAAGTCATACATAAAAAAATATTTATCATGTAATATAATTATATATTTTCATTATCACTATTTCTAATTAGAGGAATTTAACAATTTGATCTGGCATATTTTTGTGGCTGAGCCATAAATAGCCACAAGAATATGTTTTATGCGCACAATTGAGGTTCCACCTTTCATTAAACTTTGTCTCTAATCTTACTGAAGAATCTTTCAGATATTCCTTTATGTTCTTGGCGGTCTACTTCCCTGAAATATAATTCAGAAATGTCCTTTTCCATTCATGGTTCTTGGAGAAAGCAGCCATGTCTTCAGAGTTCAAGTTGTCCTCATCTTATCATTTTTTTTCGTGTTTCTCTTTGGTGCCGTAACCATGGATTAATATATAATGTAATATTTCTTATTATATGTTACGAAATGGAAAGCTGAAGGTATTTGATATTAAGCACGAAAATGATTAGGATAGTGACACATAAACACATAAATAAACATTATACTTTAGTGGTATAATCCAAATTTTGATAGATCAAATTATATAGTTATATCAAATCACCCCCGGAGATAGATGATGTCTACTTTTGATCGTGCTATTTCAGTGGATGCACATACATACATGATTAAATACTTATAATTGATTTATTGCATAAGGAAGTAGTTTGGAGTACCTCTGTAGAATATGTTGAACAAAACATTAGAAACTTATGTAATTAACTATATATTCCTTATATGACATGAGGCTATATAATATATGCATTTTCTGTGGTCAAATTGAAGCAATATCAGTTAATTTTAATATAGCGAAAGCCAAACAGTTACCAAACATATAGGCTTAACTTGAATAGATCGAATGGGTTTTGTATGCTTAAACTCCATCAGAGGTGTAGATGACCTTAATTTTTTTAGCATCTATACTAGTTCATGTAATATGAAACTTCAATTGCCGGTATAATGATTTACGTGTACTTCACAATTTATTATGGATATTCTCAATGAAGGTTATAAATTAGTTTTTCCCCCTTCTTCCTTATATATCTTTTTTAAGAACTTAGATTTGGATACAATTTGGATAACATCTAACCTCAGATCGATAGCATAATTTATAACTATCTCAAACAATTTGGATAACATCTAATCTCAGTTATGTTTGGAATCTTTTGATATAAAAAAGTTTAATAGGACGATAAACATTACCTTGATCTTTCATCAAAAATTTTCTCCTCATTTAACTAACTATATACTATATTTAAATTCATATAGTATGATGTATAACATAATTTTATGTGATAATGATAATTTTATTCAATAATTTTGTTTTATTGAAATCGAAATTCATTACTCTTTAAGTGATAACAGGCAAAGAGGTGGAAATTTGCAGGTGTAGTCAGCAGCCGAGGATTCAAAATTTGTTACTTTGACTTCAGAAGAACCTGTGTTTGGTTCAGTCCTCCTGTAAGTTTTTACCTTTTATTCATCACGATCATCTATGTGTATATTTAAGGCCCAAAATTTATAAATAAAAATAAAAATAAAAATATGGTTTACTGGGAGTCTGGGACCAAAGATTATGACATGCATACAGACTAATGGATCAAAGCATGCAATCCGAAGTCCGTATGAGTGAGCGTTCAGGCAAAAAATGAATGACCTAGTCTCTACTTGCATCCACGATTCACATACTTTCAAACTAAGTCCATGAAATTTGTTTACGTTTATAATTTACATTAGGTGTTGGCAGTTTTATGTCAATCCATTTCCTTCTTCGTGTGGCTTTATTAACTGGTTAAAGATTGTGTTATGCATACGGACTAATGGATCAAAGCATGTAGTCCGATGTCCGTGTCAGTGATCGTCCAAGCAGAAAATGAACGACCTAGTCCCTACTTGCACTCATGATTCACATACTTTGGAACTAAGTCGGTCTTGAAATTAGTTTTCATTTATAATATACATTATGTGTTAGCAGTTGCATTTCAATCCATTTCCTTCTCATTGTGGCTTTACTGACTAGTTTATTCATATATTAGGCTTTATTAGTAATGTGATTTGAAGCAGATGAGACATATAACGTACTTAATGTTTCTTAATCCAAAGCAATATCTTACTAGTTAGATGTATGTCTGCAAGCTTCTTTGGTTTTGCAAGTAACTTTTTATATTTGTGTCAAAAGGCATGGTTTAATTCTTTCAACTTGGACATTTTTGCACGAGGTATAAAGTATACAGAAAATTATTTTCAGGGACAAAACTTCTTAGCATTTTAGCCTCAAGGACAGACCTTCAGTATTTTTGTCTGAAGGACAACTTTCTTTAGGTATTAGTTTTTAGTTATTGATAGTAGTTTTTAGGTACCAGTTTGTAGGTATCGGTAGCAGTTGTTAGGTATCAGTTTTTAGCTAGGTAGAAGTTTTGGAAGAATGTTTATCCTTTTGATATTTTGGAAGAATGTTTTTCCATATAAATAATTTTTAGGAGAATGTTTGTCCTTGTGGTGAAAATATTGAGGTCATGTCCTTGAGGCTGAAAATATACAAATTTTTGTCCTTTAAATTAATTCCCCTAAAGTATACTACTTCATTGTTGATCACTTTTGCATGAAATTCTATTTGAAATTGCAACATTTTGTTGACACGGATATGGGTATTCTTGAACGAATATCCATTAGTGCTTACCAATTAATGGTTGAAGTTTTAGATTATGGTGTATTTCTAAAGAAAATTTGTTAACCACCTTGGACTTGGGTAAGAGAGATCCATCTCTTTCAACATCAATGAAAACGATTTTTTCTGTTGCATCTAAAACCTATATTTTTACATACATGTCATGTCAGCGAAAAAAAAGGAAAAAATAAAATAAAAATTATTTTTGCATGTTTTTGGTTGAATAAAAAATTATTTACACATAAACAGTCGGTAATAAGTTAATTAATGGCCATTGCATCTTAGGCTTTTAAGGGGCCAGTAAAAGTACTTTCCTATAGTAACAACAAATACAAAGGAGCAAGTGAAAACCCTCAGTTGTGGAAACATATTTGGACATCTTATTCGAAGATGCTTACTTCAGCCCAAAAATAAATTTACTAACTTTAACACATTATGGTCCCGGAGGGGCTCGAACCCGCGACCTTCGGCTCATAAGACCAACGCTCTAACCAACTGAGCTACGGGACCAAGTGGTCAATTTTTTCAGTGATTTATGTTTTTTTAATTATTTTCATGCATAAAAATCATCCTCAATCTTCCCCACACTGTGTTTCTTGAATGGGTACTAATTTGAATTCAGATCCTCGTGAAAAATAATAATAATAATAATAAATTCATAGGTAAGAAATAAATCAGAAAATAAAATAGAAATAAAAATAGGTTATTCAGATACATAAACAGTTTAAAAATATTGGATCTTTAGGAAAATCTATTTTCTTTTGCGAATTTAAATAAACTCTACCGGTGAATGTTTTATGTATGCCTTTTTTTTAAATATCCAAGTGAATTGATTTTTTTTTTGTAAACCATTGAGTGAATGTGTCTATTTGAGCTATATGTCTTTTATCCATTTAGAAGTCTCAATAACCGAAGCTCTAACCAATTGAGTTGTAAGAGCTCTTTATTTGATGCAATTATGTTTCCCTTTTGTCTCATACAACCCTAATTTTGTTTTGTCAGCTTGTGAAAAATGAAAAAAATATCATGATTTGGGCTAGGTTTTCTTTTCTGTTAAATTGGCTGGGATTATTATCTAGACCTGGTATTATAGTTTTTTGTTATATTACCATGTTGGGTAGGGTTTTAAAATGGGCTAGATTGTGTAATTTAATTTGGATAAGTCATGTTTACTAATTGACCATAACTAATTATATTATGTTATATATGCAATTTGGATTGCAGTTGATATTACTCATATGTTGTCACACCCGTTCTCAATCAAGAAGAAATCATCATTAATCACCTATCAAAAAAGGCAGCCGTTGATCACTAATCATGGAAGATAAAGCAGTAGGCTATTGATATGATCACATCTGCAAACAAAAAACTATGGTACTCCCTGATACTCACTAGGGAAAAGCAGTGCAATATGAAATTGGTGCTTATGTAATCCGCACAAAAGAGGAATTATCCAAAAGTGATACACAGAGTTACCGCTTTAAGAGTTCGAACTCATGACCTTTGATCTCACAGTCCTAACCATCAACCTACTGTGCTAACTATGTTGGCTAACATAGATTACAAGCACCTAATAACTCGTAACTTATGAGCATGTGCAATAACAAGCCATACTGACCAACCACCTAATAACATAGATTACAAGCACAAATATCACTCATCTAGTGGAGTCGTGCCAATCCCAAAAGAATTTATCCAAAATTTGATTTTCCACTATTACTAAGACATAATCCGCCTTAAATTGTATTATTCCGCCTTTAACTTCCGCAATCCGCATCACACATCTCGATGACAACTTGAACGAAAGACGTGGCAGCATCTGAAGGTAGATGCCAAACTAATGGAATGATGTCATTGATTCACATGCTTTTAGGCTTTCTATAAATAGAGAAAGTATCGTAGCAAATAAGGTGGATTTTTGAGAGGGATAAAAAATCTTAAAAGGTAACGACAATGTCAGAACCATTTCACTCAATTTTTGCACTTATAATTTTTTTGATATAATAGTGAATGGTTGCCATATGGACGTTAGATTCCTTAACATACAAACTTCATAAATGTTAAATTTTGGTGATACAAAATCACAAACAGAGGAAAACAAATATGTAAGAAGAAAAGTAATCACGTTTGTTCATTATGAAAATGAATAAATTATTGGATCGCATTTGCATGAGATGACAAGAAAATAAATGCATGCGCAAATTATGAAATAAAATATACGCAAAAGGATATTCATATTATTTGTTTCTCAGCAATCGCATTGTTTTGAGATTATTTTCTTCCATCTTTGCTAATTAAAGAAATGAGTGAATTACTTACTATGTTTGCATCATTTCTTTCCGTTGTAAGTTGCTCCATTATCTTCTTACCATATCTCGGTAATTTAGTCGACCACTCTCAAGGATTTGTACTAGTTATATTGCCAGGGTAGAATTTATTGTAAACCCATCCTGGCATTCAGCGAGTGATCCCCAAATAGAGCGTTTCTTCTTGTTAACCTTAACTTAGGGCACTGGTATGTAAACTCCTATCTTATAATCTTTTGTAATTCTCTCATGTGTAATAAAATGCTCTCCTTTTGGACTGGACGTACACTACCTTGATGATAGTGGAACCAATATAAATATTGTTGGGGAAAATCCCTTTAAATGATCAATCTAAGGGAATAAAAAATCCAACGTAGCGGAAAACAATTGGATCATGATTATAGTGAGACGAAACAAACATAGATAAACAGTAGAACTGACAGCCACATCAATGCAATGCAGAAAAATAAATAGCACCAGTATTTATAGTGCTTTCACTACCGCGAGGCAATGCACGTCCACTTGGAAAGAAGAGATTTTACTAATCACTAAAAGATTGGAGTTGCAATATTGATTCACTTTTGGAGGCTATACAAAAGAAGAATTAACAATGCAGACAAAATTCTACAGAGTTTCACCTCTCTAGGATGGCTATTATTATTGCTCAGAAGCTCCACGATTTATATACAGTAAAGAAATGAGGAGGGGTAGCTGCTATATAGCAGTCCTGGGGTTTGGCTCGGCATGCATCTGGTCCGGTACAATTTTGGTTCGGCGGTCCTGATTCGGCATGCATCACTTGGTATTTGGTTCGGCAAAACGCCGAGCGACAAATTTGGACCGACTTCTCCAAAATACCGAACCAAACATTTGGAGCAGCAAACTGGTTCGGCAAAGCCCAATTTGGACTGGTATGCTCATATGCCAGACGAGATTTTTCGTTCGGTATCACCAAAACACCGAACGATAATTTTGGTCCGGTCTTCATCTTTACCGCTCCAAAACATCTTCCACTGCAAGTTTGAACGAGCTTCCACCCTCCAAAACACTGAACAATAATTTTGGTTTGGCATTCTTTCCACCGCTCCAGACTTCCCTCTTTCTCCAAATCATCATTCAAAATCATCGCTCCAAATCATTCTACCGCTTCAAGTCCTGGCATCTTCCTTCGTTCGGTGATTTCAACTTCTGCTCTCTAGGGTTTCGCCTGCTCCTTGCTGCTGCTATGTCTTGGAATTGAGGTAGCAATTTCTGACGATCTCCGCCTTGATACCGAATTCCATACATGCCTTCCAACTCCATCTACACCTTCATGCTTTGAGCGATAGATACTTACCCAATGAGCTTCGGCAATGCCATCAACCATTACACTTTGCTAACGAACGCTGCAAAACCATCGCCCGTAAACAGCCTGTACGAAGTACCCAGTCGATGTAGAACCTATCAATCTCCACCATGAAAACAAATGTCTTCATAAACCATCTCAACTCTCCCTCGTGCCACCCCGTGACACCTAGCACTTCATTAAGAGAATCAAGTCCGAGCAATGTTCGAACTTAGCAACATGCAATGACTTAATAAACTTTCTACTGCATTCTTCTTTGTGTGAACTTTCTGAAGACGAACTAGCTTTTCTTCACTCATCGAGGTAAGGAATGACCCTCTCACCTCAATATCCTTCGTCCTCGAGCTGAATGGCAGATTTTCAGCTAAGTGGATTGCACTTTGATTGTCACAGTGCACATCCACGCCTTCATATATGAAGCCCAAATCACACAACAGTCGCCTAAATAAAGCGCTTCCTTAGCTGCTTCAAACGTAGGTATGAACTCTATCTCTCTAGTAGGCAAAGCCACAATCGTCTGCAACCTCACTCTCCAACTGATCGTTGTCCCCCAAATGGTGAACACATACCTGGAGATTGACTTCGTTCAATCTCTATCACCGACATAGTCGGAATTACAAAATTCAACCAAGCTGAAATCTCTATCTCTGCCGCCAAAGACAAGTCCATGGTTTGGCGTTCCTTAAAGGTATCTGAAGATACACTTCACTACTTTTCAATGCGTCTTTCTTGAATTTTCCATGAACCCACTAACCAATCCAACAGCCTGTGCAATGTCAGACCTAGTGTAGACCATGTCATACATCAAGCTGCCAACTACACTTACATATGAGACCTTCATCATATAAGCATTGTCCTTTTTCGAGATCGGAGAGCCTTTACTAGAAAACCGTATATGCAAAGGCATGGGTGTGCTGATTGCCTTTGCCCTTTCCATGCTAAACCGAGCAAGCACCATTCGAATGTACTTCTTTTGAGTGTGACTCAAAAGTCCTAGCTTTCTATCCCTTTGGATTTCCATACCCAAAATTTTCTTTACTTCTTCAAGGTCTTTAATTTCGAAATCCGCTTTTAGCTTTCGCTTTAAACTATCGTTTTCAGCCTTATTCTTGGAAGCAATTAACATATCATTCATGTACAAGAGTATGTACATCCATCTACCATTTTATGCTTGAAGTACACACAAGCGTCCTTGATGCTACGATAAAAAACAAATGAAAGCATAAAAGAATCAAACCTCTTGAACCATTGTCTAGGCGACTGCTTAAGTCCATACAAAGATTTCTTCGATTTGCAAACCCAATTTTTTTTCCATCTACAAAAAATCCTTCTGGTTGCTTCACGTAGATGGTCTCATCTAAGTCTCCATGCAAGGAAGCGGTTTTTACCTCCAATTGCTTCAGCTCTAAGTCACGAGTTACGACGATAGCGGGCAAAATGCAAATGGATGTGTGCCTCACTACTGAAGAGAATATCTCATTATACTCCAATCTTTTTGTGAAAACCCTTTAGCAACTAGTCTAGCGTTATATCTTCCATCATCCTTCACCTTGAACACCCACTTGCAACCTATGGCTCGGCTTTCTTGAGGAGGTGGTACCAAATGCCAAGTCTTGTTCTTTTTCAACGACTCTAACTCCTCTTCCATAGCGCACATCCACTTCGAGCTGTCACATTGCTTAAAAGCTTCATCAATGTCAAGCGGCTCCTCAAGAACCACATGTAGGGCATAGTCAAACTAATCACTAAAGATAAGGTTCACAAACTACCAATCACCATACTTTCGGATAGTCTAATAGTCCTACGACTGACTCGAGTAGGTACTGCTTTGCGTAAACTCCTTTCAGCTCCACCTTGAACTGAATTTCCTCTAGATTCATGCACATCACGAGCATTGCTAGAAGGTACATGTGAACTATCCTGTGATGTTTCATCAACTGCGTTTTCCTCGACAACATCAACAACAACTCTACTATTTGACTGGAATACGGAAACTTCTTTCCTTTCCTTAGACCTATCAGAATCTTCTAATGTGGTAGGTAGCTTCTCCTTCGGATTGAACATAGCAGACACATCAAAAGTAACATGTCTGGAATGAACAATCTTTCGATCAACAGGGTTCCAAATTCGACACCCTTTAATATCATCGGTGTATCCCATTAGTATGCCCTAGCCTCCAACTTGTCATCACCTGTATGGTGAACGTACATAGGACAACGAAAAATTCAGAAGTAACCACGATACACCGATTTACCTCTGCACTTCTCCTCTAGAATCTTATCATCTATGGCTGAGCATGGAATTCGATTTATGATATGCACTGCAGTTGATAATGCCTTAGCCTAAAAGCCTCAAGACAAGCCCGTCGTCATTCTCAAGCAACGAGCCTTCTCCAGCAGAGTCATGTTCGCCCTTTCTACGGCCCTATAGTATTACAGATCTCCGGGTATAGTCAAATGTCTCTGAATGTCATGCTGTATACAAAAGTCAAGGAACTCCCTAGAGACAAATTCACTGCTATTATCAGATCTCATTATCTTCAACCACGAACCAGATTGGTTCTCAACAAGCGTTTTCAGTCTTTGAACTTTTTAAAACTCTCTGATTTGGCCTTCATCAAATACACCCATACTTTTCGAGAAAAGTCAACAATGAAAGAGATAAAATACTTTTCTCCTCCAAGAGAAGGAGTAGCAATAGGTCCCCAAACATCTGTATACACTTACTCAAGTACTCACCTCGATCTATGGAGTCCAACTCCAAAAGATACTTTAGTTTGCTTGCCTAACACACAATCTTGGCGAAAGTCCATCTTGTCGAAGCTTTCTCTTTTGATCATCTTCCGTCTCCGAAGTAACTCTAAGCCCTTCTCTGAAACATGATCCAACCTGAGATGCTAAAACCTTATGGCATCTAAAGCACGGGAACTATCTACTCCAACACACGATTGTCCAAGAACCGTGGTTCGTTTTAGCAAATACAAATTTCAAAACACATCTCCTTTCATAATAACTAGTGCACCTCTCGTAACCTTTAGACTATCATTCTCGAAGTTACCTTGTATCCCAAAGATGCCAATTGTCCTAAAGAAATTAATGATTTGTGAAGACCTGGAACATACCGGACACATGTCAAAGTGCATATCACTCATTCAAATATCATGATCCTCACTGTGCCTTCACCCATTTCTCTACAGCTAGCATCATTACCAATAAAAATAGGTCTTTCCTCTCGTGCAACAAAAAAATGAAGTAATCATTATTAGGCGTAATATGGAAAGACGCCTCCGAGTCTAGCATCCAATAGTCCAAGACATCTGACACTACTTCAGACAACATATCGTCAGATACAGACTTCTCCACCACAAATGATGAAGATCTGTCTTCTTCCTTCTTCAAATCCGAGCAATCATTTTTCCAATGACCAAATTTCTTGCAGATAAAGCACTTTCCTTCCTCATACTTTCCTCTCCTGCCCGGGGTTTGATGAAGCTCCACTATTTATATAGAGTGAAGAAACGAGGAGATGTAGCTTTATATAGCAGCATGGATTTTGATTCGACATGCATCTGGTCTGGCACAATTTGGTTCGACAGTCCTGGTTCAGCATGTATCACTTGGTATTTGGTTCGACAAAGCGTCGAGCGACAAATTTGGAACGACATCTTCAAAATACCGAACCAAACATCTGGAGCGGCAAACTGGTTCGGCAAAGCCCAATCTGGAACAGCATGCTCAAATTCCAAACGAGATTTTTCATTCGGTATCACCAAAACACCAAACGATAATTTTGGTCTGGTCTTCATATTCGCCTCTCCAAAACATCTTCCATTGCAAGTCTGAACGAGCTTCCACCGCTTCAAAACACCGAACGATAATTTTGGTTCGGCATTCTTTCCACCACTCTAGACTATTCCCTCTTTAAATCATCACTCAAAATCACCGCTCCAAATCATGCTACCGCTTCAAGTCCTAATATCTTCCTTCGTTCGATGATTTCAACTTCTGCTCTCTTGGGTTTCGTCTGCTCCTTGCTGCTGCTGTGTCTTGGAATTGGGGTAGCAATTTCTAACGAATATTGTGCGTCTCTTTCTTCTTTATAGTTATTACTATTTGTTTGGAGTAATAGAATAATTACTGTTAGATTGAGTGATGTTCAAATTGGCAAATATAGATCATGTTTATTGTTTTTCTGCATTTGTGCAATTTTTTGCACAACAGATTGTATCAGAGCAAGGTGATTTGTTTAAATTTGTGCATCAATGGCTTCTAGAAAGAGCGGTAGATCTGGTGGTAATTATGTTATTACTCATTTGGACGGAAAAAGAGATTTTGTGCAATATGGAAGATAAGGCGAAGGATATTATGTTGAGAGAGAAGAGCGTTCCAGTCTTGAAACTTTGGTGATAAGGAGTTTATTGCGTTGAAGGGACATCTAGATTTGGGAACCTATATCTGATTCATGACTCAACGTCGTTGTAAGAGTCTTATGTTAATTTCCATGAGAAATTTGTTGTCTGGCAGATAATGTATGTGGAAGTAGAGAGATTTGATTGGTGATTGAGAGCATTTTTTGGCCTTGATGGCTTTGAGATTATTTTGGTCTCTACCTTCTTTTGATTTTGGATATTTGCAACATTTTGTTAGCGGACGGGGACACAGTCTGAGCTCGTTAGCAAGATGTGATGAAGGGTGGCCTTGCCGGAACCTATTGGGTAAGTATTCATTTTTTCTATCTATCTCATTAAAAGATTTTGGTCGAAGATTGAGTTCATTTTTAAAAAATTTATGTTGAAAAGAGAATTTGAGTCGAGGTGGGGTGTTGGAAATTTGTGATTTTGCATCAAAGTGAAGTGTTAAATTTTGGTGATACAAAATCACAAATAGAAAGAAACAAATACGCATGAAGGAAAGTAATCGACTATGTTTGATTATTTATTACCATTGTAATTCATTATCTTCTTACTATATGTTGTTAATTTAATCGACGACTCTTAAGGATTTGCACTGGCTATATATTGATGGTAGACTTCATTGTAAAACCATCCTGTCATTCAGCCAGCGATTTTCAAGTAAAGCGTCTCTTCTTGTTAATCCTAACTTAGAGCTTTGGTATGTAAACTCTTATCTTGTAATCTCTTGTAATTCTCTCATGTGTAATAAAATCTCTCCTTTTAGACTGGACATACACTACCTCGATAATAGTGGAATCAATATAAATATTGTGCGTCTCTTTCTTCTTTATAGTAATTTACTATTTATTTGAAGTAATAGAATAATTGCGGTTAGATTGAGTGATGTTCAAATTGACAAATCTAGATCATGTTTGTTGTTTTTCCGCATTTATGCAATTTTATGCACAGTAGTAGTAAATTCTATGTGTTACTTGCGTTCTGCGTTGACTCTGTGTCTAGGTACTATAGATTCAAAGTAACTTCTCATGCATTTTAACAAACGGTTAATATGTGACTTCATACGCGTAATCCTTCATTATATTATGCTTCAGTGCTTTCTTTTGATCATTTGTCAATGCTGCTATTTTTTCTGATTTTTTTGAACCCAACTTCAGCATACTCCAAAAGATATTGTGAGAGAAACACGGTAATCATATTTCTTGCCATCAAATTGAGGAGTGGAGGTTTGCTGGTTTCGAGTGCTTTGACATGCCATTGCTTGGGATTTATTTTCTCAAGCAATTTTCTTTTAACTTTGCTCTGATGCTAGTGTTCGAAAATTTTGGAAGAGAAAGATTTTATTGGTTGCTTTTCTTACATCTAATCATACAAATCCATACATGTTTATATAGCTAATTGGATGAGCATAACATTGAATTCTAATTTACAATGCACAACGGATGAATTATTGCAGGCAGTTAATTTCTTCTTCTTTACTCCACATTTATGATTAACCATTTATATTCCCCAAGCATTGCACAACCCTTTGCTATAATTAAAACTGATAATTTTGAATTTGAAAAGTAAATAATATCAACAAAACTAAAAACTGATAATTTTAAATTCGGAAAGAGAAATAATATCAACAAAATAATTAACATGTATAAAAAAGGCAGTGCCTAATGCACTTCCATCTGCTCCACTTCCAGCTGCATGAAACTATATTATAAAGTTAGAAAAGGTGTTTGAAATGTATATAAGCATTAGAGTAACACAAATATGGTTCTAATGCTTCAACCAAGACCTACAACCCATATGATTGTTCTTTAAGCAACTAAGGCCTGGACATATTAAACACTTCATACAAAATTAAAAATAATAATAATACAAAAAATAAGTAAACCACAACAAGGAGGAGGAGGAGGAGGAGATGTCATTTTGCTTTTGGTAAAATTTTATACAAGGCCAAAGTGACCTCAAAGATTCCAACAAGTTGAGACATGGATAATATATCATAATTAGAATTAGCCACCGAACCAACATCAAATATAATTTCGTCTGTACGCGTTGAATTTGTGCTTCTTTTAGGTAGCAACTTTATAAGATTCACAGACATGAGTTTTAAAGAAAGTCCACATGTTCATACTTCCTAGTCTAAAGCCTAAACTCAATAAAGAGAAACAACTAGAATGGCAAATAATAAGTCAATAAACTAGAATTTATGCCAAATTCTTACTTGAAGTAAACAAAAAGTTAAATTATAAAATATAAATTAAGATTACAAGAGCTGTTTGCAAAGCAACAAGCTTCAGAGAAAGGTTTCTGCTACAAGCATAGAAAATGAATATTTCATACAAATAGCTTGGAACTACAAAACATATAACTCTATTTACTCATAAAACTTACCATAATACTAGAACTGTGTGTCTGGTGGATCCATAGGCATCCAATGTTTAAGACAAAAACATTTCATCAAAATAGCAACATAATTTTTACCAAAATTTGTGTGTGCACTAGTATTTTCTTGCACCCTTTCTGTTTGACATATACCAAGATCGATCTAGTTCTGCCTGTTTTGTGCCATCTAATTTCGCCTCTTTGCAAGTCCCGTTATATTTGTATTTTTCTTCCTTTTCCTATCCCAGATGTATATGCTTTTTGATGGTCCATGGACCATGGAAGAGGCGTCAAATCATCCAGGCTATGTGTTGTCATTTATGAATGCAGTAAATCATGTAACTATATAGAAGTGTTGGAATATTTCAATAATTTGGAGCATATATGAAAAATAAAGCATGTTGTGCTATTTTGATTTAAAGTTTATTAAATTGATCAAAATTTAAATTGAAGGTAAAAGACTTAAGTATTTAGTTATCATGAGATCAATGCGTACATAACGAGACATTTTAATTTGTTGAAAGGTCAAATTAGAAAATGCCAAAATTATTAAAAAAAAAATGGCTATAGTCCCCAAATTATATAAGCCTTAGCAACTCTCTAACCCTCTTCTATGAAAAGCTAATGTTAGATTTAGGGTTTCGGTCAATTTGGAAGATCAAACCAAATTCTTCTTCACTTCAATAATCAGAGATGGATTCAGATATGCTTCCCCTGATTTATTTACTTTTCTCTAGATTATTCTTAATTAAATCAACATGAGTTGTATACTTGAACTAGGATTTCATAATTGATTGTTGCTGAAGTATATTGAAAATTTAGCAAGTGGTATCAGAGCAAACCATTATTGATTTATTTGAGGAATTTTGATTGTAAATAGATTATTTTAAGATCTACGTTTAGCAAAATTATCTATTAATGTATCCACCGTTGTTTTTGTTCATGCTGATAGTACGGAATATGATTTGTTTCTTAATACCACATATAAGAGCATGAATTAAAATCCCTGATGGTGATTCATAATAGGATCCTAACTCATTGTTAATTGATTCACTCAGTAAGTCTGAGTGCTTATTCTTAAATATTATGTTGGAACTTTAAATGAATTAATTTAAAAAAAACAGGTTAATGGTTATATTCGTTGAACCGTTGTAAACGCTAATGGTATTAAAATTCGTTTTAAATGACAATAAATTCGAATCTATTAACATTCTCTTACTTCAGTAACGCATATAATTTTCATTCTGCCTATTTAAACGGTAGATAGACAGAAGAGAAAATGTGAATAATAAAACAATTTTTCTTCCTTCTTTGTCCTCTGCATTTTCTCTATTTAAGAAACTTTACAAACAATTAAATTAGAAAATGCTATATTCAGAACAATTAGTTGTAGTGCAAATAACAAATTGATCAAATGTTAGAGACTGTTTTATCCTTGGACGGAGCAGTTGATATATAGCTTTGCACCTTGAGGCTATACCGCGAATCGTCTTAAAGAGAGCGACCTACTCTGCGATTCAGCAAAAAAAAAGACGCTACAGATTCATATTGAGGTACAACATATTATTATATTTCTTTGAAAGTGTATAATATGAAAGAAAGTATTTTATGATTATCTACATGTTGACCTACACTTTAGCCTTTCATATAAAATCAACTAGTTCTGATTTTTTCAAGTAAGGTACACTGAGTAGTAACAAAATTACAGAGGAATAGTATCTTTAGTTTGTTGCATAAAGTAATTATATATTCAAGTTATCTGTACAATTATATTACCACTGAGTTTGGTTTCAAGGGCACAGAAGATACCAAAATATTTTTGTGAAACAAACAGTCGCTTATTTTACTTTGTTACGTTCGTACCTAGCCATCCGCTTCTTACCCTCCCCATTCATTTCATCTGAGAAAAACAAAATTTGCCTTCTTCTCTTCTCCTTCTCTCCTAACCCTAATCATCACAAGACCCTAATTATCCACCTAGGCTTACTGAAAACAAGATTTTTTTTTATAATTTATATGTTGTAAATTTAACATCAACATATTTATAAGGAGTGACAAATTTCTACAAAAATCTTTTGTATTCTGCCTTGGCTCATATAAAATCCCGTGCGCTACATCTGAATAGTTTTGTGTGCAGTGAATGGTATCAATTTCTCTTTTTTCTAGTTTTTGTTATGTTCTTGCTGTTTGGTAACACTTCAACATTTTTGGTGATTCTGTGAAAAAAAATTCTGACTGATGCTACTGAAAAGATAAGCTAGGCATCAATATTTTGATTTTAACGTTCCATTATAAACACATTATAAATTTTTTTCTGCTAGATGTGCCTAATGTTACTGATTTTTATATAAGTCAAGGCTATTATATAAACTGTTGTATTTTACAACATGTTAGTTTTATTTTTAATTAAAACAGTTGCATTCAACCATTTTCTGCATATGTCTACTACTATGCATGTCAATACTTTTGTTTTTATTTCATGTTGAGTCTGTTTTGTTAGCAACTAAACAAAACTATGCTCTATGCCTATTTTTGCTGGTGGTTATTATACTCATCACAAAATCCGAAAATAATAATCAAACTTCATTCAGTTCCATGTTTCAAATGCAATGCGTTTTTATATGTTATTGAATTTTATGTGAGATAAAACCATATATGAAATATGGTTTAAATTTCACAAAATTGTCAAATATGTGTAACTGACCAACAAAAAATTTATTTTATAATTCTACTCTTGGTATTGCTCACGGTATTTTTAACAATATTTTTAAAAATTTGGATTGTAGTTTACTTAGTTTAATTTAATTTGCACTGTTAGAGAATAGAAAAATCCTTTTTCAGGGTTTTTGGTACTTCAAGCATGTTTGACTTAAATATTATCAACTATTGTTTTTTTAATTTGCAATTGTTGTATTTCATATTCATATGTTTTCAAAGGATTATGCTTACTTATATTATTTATTTTATTTAAAATTTGATGAACTTCACTAGAACTCCTTCCTTAACAATATATTTTTGCTATTAATGAAGTAAGCATTAATGCTTTAAACAAATGATCTATTTTTCCCATGTCATTTGGAGATATATCTGTAAAACATAATCCCTACCATACATTGCTTTCACATTCCCATTCATACAGTAAGTGCATTCGAAGTAAACAATAATTCCTATAGATTTTTGAAATTTGGGAAATTTACAGCCATTTTAATAGCTAATAACAAGTTACTTTTTCTTTATGTTCCAAAAGTAAAACAAAACAAAAAAAACTTCGTTTGAGTACATAGAAACAATAAACTTTTAAAAGGTACTTTTGATTTAATGTGGAAGCAATTAGTTCAAATTGCCAATCTACAATTTAATTTTCAAATGGTGTATTTTGATTTTACCTGTATTTCTGTTTACAGTTGGTTATCCAGACTGTTAATGCAAGATGTATTGGTTAGAGCTTAAATTATTTTGGTTAACAATGAAATTAATTTTTTTAACTACAATAAATACATTTTCAAAACTCTGAAATGAGGCTTTTCTTTTTGGAGACATATCAATTATTATCACGTACACATCAGCTATCGACGAATATAGGAACCACAGAGTCTATTACTTATTGGTGACATGTTAGATAACAAGGTCATGGATTTTCTTTTTTAAAGACTGTCCATTTATTATATTCTAATTATATTTTTAACATTTTTTATTTTTAAAAATTGGGTTTAGGGTTGCTGTTATAATTATACAGACTTAAATAGGGTAAATGATTAGTAATATTGATTGCTTTTCAATGGATTAAATGATTATTACTTTGCCCTGAAACTATACAACCGTATTTTTCTTGACAACTATTTTTCAACAGCCTATGTCTACGCACTGATATTGTTTAAATTCTATGTTACTGTTGCGTGCCTGCCTTGGTTTTTTCTTCATAAATTTACTTATGTGCATACCTTAAAAAATGCTTCCTCTTTCTTAAATTTAAGAAATAACTTAAATATAAACTGCTTCCAAAGAAATAATTTTTTTAATCTCCTATCTTTTTTCAATGTAGTAAGCTTAACCATGGAGTCGCAGAAGATGTTTAACCACAAATACATGTCCAAAAATTGGACATGTATACTGCTATTACAAAGGTATACAATTAACTATTCACTACTTACTTTGGGTCTGCATTCAAGTTCTTATTCTGTTATTCTGTACATATTGCTTATATAGCAGTACTAGGAAGATTGTTCACTACTGATCATTGACAACTTTTTCGTTTTTCCATGTTGCTCTTGGTAATTTGGACAAGTGTTGGGAAGATTGACGAAATAAAGTCAATGATTAGCTTCCATCTGAAATTTAACCAAATGCTATGCTGTTTTTGGTTGTCTTCGGTCAGTAAAACTAGCAAAACACTTATTGTTGAAAATATACCGTTGGACTGGGTTCAGATTGTTTTACGTCATGTACTGACAACAATTGTCCACGGCTCAGGTTACAATTGTTTTGCGCTGTTTGTATTTACTACTAGCTTAGGGAGGCTTACTATGGCAGCTTTTATTGCGCTCCGTACGTAATGCAATAATACTTTGCATATCAAAATGATAAAATATTGTTGCCTTACACCAAAGTACTGTTTTCTTTAGCAACTCTTTAAATATTTTGACTATTCTATACAATACACACACATAACTTGGATTTATATATAGTGACAACTATTGAACCGTTGGACAGAATATTTCTTAACTAAGATTAAAGAAAATATATATTACTATCCTTAACTATGTATATTTTCTACGTTTTGATGAAATGGTTGTATTTATATATTGTACAATATGTACTTAGTTGTAAATGGGCCTATATATATTTTGGCCATGTTGATAGATATAATTTGACAATATATTATATACAGTAACAACCTGCGCACTTAGAATAATATTTCTGCACGTTGCAGTTTCTGATCATGGCATCATGATTTCAGGAATATTCGGTTTCGACTCACACAAGAGGAATGAAAGGTTCACCATGCATTTCCTCTGCATGCTAGCGTATACCACTTTGATTTCATTTTTTCTTTTCCCAAACAAAATGCACTTCGATAGTCCTTTTTGTGTCCACTTAGAAATTCTTTAACAGTTTGTTAATTGAAACAAATATTATTTAGATATGTCTAACCAATTACCAATTAGCTTATACTTCTTTCATGAGTAAAATCACTCTTGCTATTGTGCTGTAACTGCTACCACTAACCCCTACTATTCAATTGAATACTAGGTCTGTTATATTGAAATTTTATGCATGATACAAATATGTTGCCGTGCTCATTCTTTTAATTTTTTTCTGGCCTCTATTAATGAGTTCATCTCAAGTTAAGATCATTTCCATAATTCAACCCACATAAAAATACTTCACATAAAATAAGTTATTCTATTCATTTTTTCATTCGTTTTTCAACGTCCCTTCAATTTTGGTCGAACAACCAAAGTATCATACTGATTGTTCATTCATGAAACTAGATATGTTTAATACACAATGAAATCTAAAAGGAATTAAATGAACTAAAAAAATTCATAAATTTTGGCTCATCATTTACTCAGAGAATACTGTCAATGCTGAAGAAGCTTGGTTATTATTAAAGAGAATTAGAGTTGTCAAAAAATAATAAAGTAATATATTTTTTACCAATTGAGAATAAAATGAGAAGCATTAGAGTTTCAATTATTTTCCCTCTTCCACCTCGAAAAGTTATATTTTTCTATAATATTATAAAACAATCAAACTATAGGAAAATTTTCTCTCATAATTTCGATCCATGTTTTCTATTTTTATAGGCAACGACCAATGTGCTGGTGCAAAAAAGGGAAGGCATGATTAAGTTCACTAAAGGTAACTACACAAACTTAACTGAATCATAATCTTATTCTTCCAAATGTGTTTATTAAATTAACTGCTATTTTTTTTACTCATTTCAAGTTGAATTTTGGTGCCTACTAATAAGATTCTGAGATTATATGCTTGCATACAATAGGTAATGAAGCTCTGATTAATTAGAAGATATGAAGACTATCAGAGACATTAGCAATTTATGGTTAGAAATATTTTTTAGGTTGACATACATAATGGAAGTTAAAATCAAACTCTTAGGATGGCTATTTAGTATATGCAAACACTCGATATATGTTCAACCTTAATATTAACAAATCAATATTGGAGCAGAGATAACAGCTAAAGTTAAAGGTTAAAGCTATATTTGCACAGTCTGTACCTTCATTTGCACATATAGAATAGTTTACAAGTTTTAACTTATATTCCTATCTCATAGCCTATGTGTTTGTATTTTAGATGAAGTTATGAACCAATTTGTAACATACCAAAAATATAAATGATGTTGTTTTTGACATAATTCTTTTACATTTTGAAAGACTGTTATGTAATTTTAGAAGCCATCCCAGATGATCTGAAGACCACTTAGAAAGCATAAAGGAATGTAACTTTTCACTTGCATTTGAAATGTTAACTATTACATAAAAAGCACCGATTTATGTAACGTAATTTCATCAATTTTTTCTATTAAACATAACATTGTCTTCCAGATGAAAATTTATGTCTTAACAATAATTATTTTTCTGTGTACGCTTTAAAGGAAAATACTACTCTGAAGTGGCATAAAATATATAATCCTGTCGACATAGTCAAATTTAAAAACTAAAACTTTTAACAATGCAATCACAAATAAGTTGTTTTACAATAGACCATATGCGAAGCATGGGTTCACACTAGTGCACATGTACAATTAACGTTATTCATTGAGAGCAAAGTTTGTGTAACTTGGATTTGTAATTCATGATATATACCTAGTAATTTAATAGAGCTGGACCACAAATTCTTTTTTTATGGAACCTAAAAAACGAAGAACTTTTTTTAATGGATAAGGATTCGGAGTTGTTACTGGTACTAGTCGTTTATCCGTGTAACTGAATACGAACATTTTAAATAAAGGTTTGGACATAAGTGTTATATTGTATTTGTACTGCATGAATTATTATATGGCTATATGCCAGTATGGTAACCATTAATCTAATGTTTAAATTATTATCATACCCATGTTTTCGGTCAATGTTGCATAGAGTAATGTATAAGTGTGCAAATGCATTTTGACAATGTGAAACTTTTTTATGCCTAAGCAACTATTTGAGCAGTACATAGTCAACATAAAAACTTTACGCATTCGTGGGTTAATTTAACAAAATTCTAGTTGCGGTACTTATAGAATAACTTCTTGAATCCACAAAGTTGATTGATTAATTTTAATGTAAGTTCATTTTTTGTTAAAATGACAATGCTATTGTATGATTTTGTGACAATTTAACATGTGTTATTTGATATACGTATTGCATAATGAAGTAATAATTTGTAATAAATTCAAATATATTCCAGTGTCTCCTTGCAAATTAATTGTAAATATCCTACATTCCAAGTGAGCTAATTGAAATAACACGTCATCCAAGTAACCTCCTTATTTTAGTTGTTCATGAAAATGTTTAATATTTGTGTGTATTTATTCATGTGGATTAGCTAGCCCAAAGGTAGACTAATATTTGATTGAATCTCTTACGTGTGTAATGACAAATATGTGACAACTATAAGGTCTTACAAGTGAATAATTAACCGGTCCAAAAAAAATTATTATTTGGCTTGAATTTCTTGTCATTGTTTGATAATCACAACAAGATTATTTGAAGGTTTTCTATAAGAGTTTTGTAAATTTAACCGTAAGTGATACTCTTTTTATGATGATTTATTTGTGACATCTTATAATTATCACATATTTATCATCACATATGCGCAAGTGATTCGGTCAAATATGAATCTTCCTTTGGACTGGCTAACATTCACATGGATAAATATACACAAATATCAACATTTTTATGAACGACTAAAATAAGAGGCCGATCACATGGGTATGAATAACCAAAATAAGTACTCAGTTTCATAAAGTTAAACCACGAATGCATAAAGTTTTCATATTGACTTAGTACTATTCAAATAGTTGCTTAGCCATAAAAAAAATACACATTGTCAGAATGCATGTACACACTTATACTTTACTCTATGCAGCACTGATTGATCACATGGGTATGATAATAATTTAAACATTAGATTAATGGTTACAATTCTAGCATATAGCCATATAATAATTCATGCAGTACAAATGAAATATAATGTTCACGTCCAAACCTTTATTAAAAATGTAAGTAATCAATTATACAAATAGATGATGAGTACCCATAACAATTGCGAATCCTTATCCATAAAAAATGTTATTTTTCTTAGGGGCCCACAAAAAAAATTATGGTCCATGTAACGACCCGATTTTTCGACGCCCGAAAGTTGACATTGATACGTCCACTGTATCCAATGCCGCACAGTCGAATGCCGGAAAACCGAATCGTTAGGGTTTAAGAAGAAGAAGAAGATAGAAGAAGAAAGAGAAACAACAACATAATATCACATTACACAGCGGAACAAATATAATAGATAAACGAATATCTTTAAAACAAAGAACTATATCAGTTATTACATTACATTATCTGAGTTTACAACATCACCATTCAACACTAGGCATTTACAGCATCTAATCCAAATTAAAACTGGACATACAACAATCCCAACGCAGCGGATAATACATAATATATTGATACGTCTCGCAATCCAACTTGCCTTCAGATCTCCACAGCAACTCTTTTCCTGATTTCGCTCCAGAATAACTGAAACCTGGCTTTAGGCTGCCCGTGTGGAAAAATTGTGGGCATCCTGAGTTTAGAAAGGGAACAGTGGACTCCAGGTCAGTCATGAAACTGGTGTGAGATCTTAAAAATAGTTATTTCCACAAAGAAAGGAAAAGAAATCCACTATGCTTTTTGGAAAATGAAACTACCATAAGGCCTCTCGGCACACACACAATGCAATCGCAGACTTGGGGGAGATTTCTCCTTATGATAGTAAAACATGCTTGATACGCAAAATACTCTTTAATATTATCATTAGTGCACAGTGCAGAAAACATTTCGAAAGTATAATATTAATCTTAGCCAGCATAGGTACCATTATATTATGCCTGCTATAGCTACCTTCTGAGGAGTTAGGTTATACAATTGTAATCGTAAAGGGCTCATATTGTTTCTTTGGATTTCCAACATATGGTCAAGCTAAGGAACTTTCTACTGCCACATGGGTACGCCTCTGGAGGGACGTCCTAAGAACTTAACCAGCTCTCTGCCAACACAAGGCCGGGTTGCCTCTGTAACTAGGTAACTACTATATGAGTATGCCATCCCTCGGTCGTTTGCCACCTTTATCCGAGAATCCTCAACCACAAAGCAACAACCACAAAGTATAATAAATTTGCAGCATCAACATAGGTAAAATATCTGGGCTCCATACCATGATACTACCCTTTTCCAGAAGGAAATGACATACCCTCAAGGGGCGCAACCACCAAATAACCATGCCGCATCTTTCCTGTTTCGAGCATTTTCGGGGAGTGAGGTCCGACGAAGTCTCGTCCACAAAGCTACACTTTTCACAAAGTCATGCTTTGATCAACAAATGACCAGCAGCACTTCGTATGCCACATTACCAGTTTGGGAATATATCACCAGTAACCATCAACTATATAACCTCTGAGCTTGTACGTCTCGAAGAAGGGTGTTAAGCTAAGAGAATAAATTCTCCGCCACCAACAGAAATGTATTTGATAGAAACCAGCTTTACATCTCAAAGTGTAACGTCAGACACACTCCATACAAATCCGTTCTAGGATCGAACGGAACCGAAGGCACTTCAAAGAAGCCCTGCAAATCAGGATATTCACTAATCACATCCGGAATCCCTATCACAAAGGGTGATAAAATCTCCATACCGGAGCAACCCGGTGCAGAGACATTCGACATGTAATCCTTTCGCTTTCAAAAATACCCAGTCTTCAACACCGTCTTCAAATGCAATCCCATTTCGACGTATCATTATGGGTTTTATGATACAAGGTCCTCTTCGGCTAATCCAAATAATGAGCGCTTATTTTTAAAAATAAGTGTTCATTCAGATTTCAAACAAATCACAACAATTTCCACGTTGATCTTCATAAATAAAAGATCCGTCACAATCACAAAGGTTCGATGTGGGTTTCAAATATTCATTTGGAATTCAATTCCCGGTCGCATCAAAATTCTAATGGCATTTAAAGGCCAATATTGATAGTCGGTTATTTAACTATCAATCAACATTCACAACAATCATCATATTTAAATAATTTTCCCCAAATTATTTATTTTCTAAATAACTTCACAAGATATATTTTCACACTTCAACCCTTTGAAAATAAATTTCAAATCAATTTTTTCCTTACGCGGAAAACATTTCCAATATTTATTCATTTCCACTGAAAATCTACCGAGTTCAAATATTTTAAAATAATTCAAAATGCTTCTCGAAAATATGCTTAGAGATATTTAAAATAAAACTATTTTGAAACACTTGCTTAAATATTAGTTATGAAAATATTATACTAATGTCTCATAAAAAAAATTCAGTCCAAACTAATTTTTTAAATAAAATTAATATATAGGATATAACTATTTAAATATTCAATTTCTAAAACCAATATCAATTAAATCTTCAAATCATTACTTCCATAATTAATTAAATAAATCATTACTTTAAAGATTTACAAAATAACTTAAGAAACTAACTTCTCCAAAATATTCTTTCAAAATCAACCCTAGAGCTTTTAATTTATATTTCAAAAGCTATTTTACAAACATACTCGGCTTTTCAGGGAAAATAAACCTTCCTTTTCAAAATGGATCATTTTTAATCAATTAATAAATCCTTTTGGATTCATTTTAAATTTAAGTTCCAAATCCGTAAATTTCTTTCCACACCTTTAAAAATAAAATAATATTTATTTTTTTAAAACCAAATTTCCCTTTCCCTTATAAAATTCCCATTTTGAATTTTTAAAGTTTCAAATATCCACAGATATAACATTTTCAAATCGATTCCCAAATAGTTATTATTTTTACCAAATCAATATCAAATTGATTTTCTAAATTATTTTCAAAACACCAAATCAAATTTCAAATTGATTCTCAAATTTATTTTCAAACACCAAATCAATTTCCGAATTTATTTTTAAAATAAATTCCTTTATCTTTTCTAAATTATTTAAAAACCATATTTTTTAAATAAATTCTTCACCTTCTGAATATTATTACTTGAGATCCATTTATTAATTTTTTTTCCATATTTTGGAATTTTATTCAATAGGATTTCACTATAGATTTTTTACCTAAATTTAGAAATCCAATTTTATTTTTATTTATTTCTGGTATCCTATGATACCAAAAATAATATTCGGGTAAATTGTAGCCTTCAACGATTTCAATCATAATATAATCACATACAGATTTTAAATAATCAACATACAATATTGAAACAAATTCAATTATTTGAGGAATCCAGTCGGATCCCTCCAACTGTTTTCCTGCATCCACAGACGTTAGCATAACAATTAAATACCTATTCCACTTCGAGGTGGAATATCACGGTATATGGGATTTATAAAATATCATCCGTTATTATGTGGCGTATAGGGTCTATTTCAATACAACTGATAATAAATTATCATCTAAGCACACAATCAACAATTTAAGTTTAACTATCACAATTCAACTATCAATCAATGACTGAAATTTTCCATTGAGTGAGAAGATCTCACCTTTGCTTTTATTTTGCAATCCATTTTCTGTTCCAGCTTGTTTTCTTCCAAATTTTTTGACCTTGTATGAATAATTTATACAATCTATTAATATTTGAATAAATCGAACAATTAATTAACATTTAATAATTTGATTAAACTAATTATTCTGCCCTTTTTTATAAAGAAAATCTAAATTAAAATGGATATCAAAATAAATTGAACAACTAATTATCATTTCTATTTATATTTTGAAAAAATTCTTTTCTGCAAATCAGATTATCTTTTACTGTAAATGATTTTTTTTCTATATTATCAAAACATATATAAATTTAAATTAAATTTAAACGAATACCTTATTGCCTGAAACCACAACGTGGCCGACCTTTACCCTATCAACAGCCACCTCGCCTAACCCTAAATCGAACTGCCTCGAGATTAAAGACGCCGACCTCTTTGACTTCGCTCACACTCGACTGTACTCAAAATCTCATGGCGAGCTTGCGACCCCACCTGCTCGCATGCGCGCGTCGCCTTCGAGCACCCACCTATTGCTCACTCGCCTTTGCCCGAGCTCGAGCAAATGAATGCCGTGCCACCAATACGAGCCCCGTCGAGCTCGAGAACCCACGCGCCCCGCGCGCTTGCGCCACCAGCATCGACGAGGTCACATCGTCGTTCGCACTCGCGCATTCGTGAAGGGAAACGCGATTCCCCTTTTTTTGATTCAAAATGAAGAAGAGGAAGGCCGGTTCGATTTATACTTCGGCCATTTGATTTTGATTCTAGAAGGCCATTATTTTTGAAGTTTTGAACGAAAAGATTTTCGTTTATTTCTTATGTTTGAACGAAAAGGTAGGATATGGTGGCGTGTAGGAGAAGAAAATAGAAATGTGTACATTACATTTTGCAAAAAGGTGGCTGCGATTTGATTTTGATCAGATATATATATTTAAATTTAAATCGTCTTGATTTCGCACCATAAATTCTCGATATCGTATTGAGATGTGCTGCTATGTGTTTATAATGTTATACTCCTATTTCGAACGCAATGGAAAAGGTTCTGAGGCCAAACTCGATCGTATGGAAAAGATAGCGTTTTGAATCGATTAAATATTAATTTATCGATTTTAATTCCAACACTTTCTCACCCGTAGGGACAAACGGTAACTCCAAACGCTACAAAAATTGAAATCCGATAATAACTAACTATTACGGATTCAATGGGTCTGGTTTCGTCGAATTTCGAGATTGTTCCTTGGAAGGCTACTTTTAAATATCGATTTAATAAATTCAAAACTAAACAAAACATTTTCAAATTAAATTCTGAAGCTTCCATTATCTTCAGTATTATCAATATAAATTTTCTAAGCCATTAAATTATTTTTAACAAGCTAAAAATTGAAAATTCAAATTTTTACCCATCATTAATAAATCAAATTCAATAATTTAATTGCAAAATTCATATTTATATTCGAAATTCAAGTTAAACTAACCTCCAAATAATTAAAATCAATCAAATATTTCATTTCAATGTTAAAAATTTCAGGGTTGTCACAGTCCAGCTTTCTTAAATTACTACGTATAGGTAATGAATAATAAATCCTATTAACACGCTTCGAGCTCTCAAAAAATAATGTTAGCCGTACACGTATATAACTTGAAATTAGTTTATACAAAAACTAAAGGTTTTAATCCTTTGTAATTTTGTTATTGTTCAATGTACCTTACTTGAAAAAGTCAGTACCAATAGATTTTATATATAAAAGGCTGAAACGTAGGTCAACACGTAGATAATCATGAAAAACTTTCTTTCACATTATACACTTTCAAAGCAATATAATAATATCTAAAAACATGTACTCACTTATTGAGTGAATCGATTAACAAAGAGTTAGGATCCCAGTTATGAATCACCATCAGGAATTTGAATCCATGTTCTTTTATGTGACATTAACAAACTATATTTTGTACTAGCAACATAAAAAAATGGTGGATACACTAACGGATAATTTTGCCAAATATAGATCTTAAATATAATCTGTTTACAAAATTTTACAATCAAAATTTCTCAAATAAATCAATAACGGTTTGCTCTGATACCACTTGTTAAAATTTCAATATTCCGTAGCAACAACCAATTATAAAACCCTAGATTCAAATATACAACCCATTTTGATTTAATTGAGAATAAACTAGAGGAAAGTAAATAAATCAGCGGAAGCATACCTGAATCAGTAGTTGATTATTGAAAAGAAAAAAATGTTGGTTTAGTCTTTCAAATTGACACAAACACTAGTTCTGACATTAGCTCTATATAGAAGAGGGTTAGAAGGTTGCCAAGGCTTGTGTAATTTTAGGATCATAACCCTTTTCTTTATAATATTGACATTTTCTAATTTGGTCCTTTAACGAATTAAAATGTCCCGCATCTACACACTAATCACATGATAATTAGATTCTTAAGCTTAAAGCAAGAAGAGCATTAAAAAACAAGCTAGCAGTATCTTCATATAGACATCATGAAATCAAAAGAAAAGGGCGCAGCGGGAGGAGGGGTTTGGTTGGGTGCAAAATCTTAAGTGATTAAATATTCTTTTTTCTCTTGGAACAAAATTTAAAAATAATAATCAATGTGTATAAACGAAGTTTACTAAAAGGTTATGTTTCAAGAAAAATAGAAGAAATAGAGAGTGTAACAAGTACCATCTTCACCTTCAATTGTTGGAATAAATTTATCGATTAAAGGATGTGAAACTTTCTTTATTCTTCTGAAACTTTTGCCCCGAGATGTTTGATTAGTTCATAATCGCTCAAATCAAATTTATCTCCTGTTGATAGCCCAACCCGATCCCGAAAATAATTGAAAATATGTTTATGTATATAAATTATCACTAGAGAAAGCATAAACATTTAAATGCAAAAAAAAGAACCATGTAAACTTTTTTTGGAACAAAATTTAAAAGTAATAGTCAATACATATAAATGAAGTTTACTAAAAGATTATGTTTCAGAAAAAAATAAAAGAAACGAAGAGTGTAATATGTGTCATCTTCACCTTCGAGATGTTCGAGTAGTTCATGATCGCTCAGATCAAATTTATCTCCTCCTGGTAGCCTTACCCAATCCTGGAAATAATTGAAAATATGTATGTGTATAAATTATCACTAGAGAAAGCATAATCATTTAACTTATGCAAGAAAAGAACCATGTAAACTTATGGGCTTATTGAATTCAAGCTTGGGAGCACAGCTTGGAAACTGCTTGGATTCGCTCAATATTGCAACCCACTTTCACAACATTTCACCCATGTGCAACCTCTGCCAATCATCTTGTCCACTTTGCCTACACCGTCCAAATCAACGCTACGACCACATACACCTATTATGAAAAAACCGCACCACCTCCTACCACCACAACCTCAATCCATGAATATCACCAACACCCTTAACTTCAAGTCTTCAACCCACCCAACACTTCACGGACCATCTTCACCGAACATGGAAAAGTGAATGGGCGTTAGTGTCATGTGCGAGGGATAAAAGCATGGACTGAGCAAGGAAGAAAGTTTTCAACAGATGTGAGAATAAAAATATAGAAATTTTAGACAAAAGAGGAAATGAGAAAGAGAGGGACGGTGGGGTGAAAAAGGTTAGGTAGTGTTTGGTTTGTTATTTTTAGTTTTGGGTTTTCGTCCATACAAAAGGCACAAGATACATGTGTATTGCCAAAAACAATCAATTTAGAAAAAAAAAATTAACATACAATATTGAAAACAATTTTTTTCTTCATTTTCCATGTTTTGGGAAATAGTAGAAGCACGTAAAACAATTCATTCTTCCATCGTCCCTATATCCTCTTCGTCGTTCCATTCGTCTTTCTTTAATCCCCTCCGTCGTCCCTCCATTCTTTTCATATTTGACATACATATTGAAAACCGAAAACAAAAAATTCGTTTTTAAACCAAACACTTCCTTAGGTTTTTGGTTTGTGAATAAACATGAGAAAAAATAATAAAAGGAAGGAAGCACTAAAATAATAAAAACGCAAAAACATTTCAGGCGGGTTAGCGAAAATTTTTATGGCCTATTTTGGATGAAAGTGAATAACGTAAAGGGATGCGAAGGGATATTTATCAAATTATTACATAATATAGTATTTAGTAAATATGATAGGTGATAAATAACCTAAATTTATTGTTCATTGTGGTAGTTAAGTCGATTTGGCGAATCTTGTTTACATTGGTTAATGTCCACCCTTATTTTAAATTTCGTTTACATATTTTTTGGAATTCTTATAAACCGATTAATTCTTTAAATTTTGTAAAACAAATTGAAATCGATGAAAATTTAATTTTTTTTTAAACTTTTAAAGACTATTGCAAATTCACGCAGTTCCATTTTTGCATTTAGTTATACCTTTTTAATTTTTAGCATGATTGGTAAGCACGAATATTAAATTCTTCGACTGAGAATCTTTGTGTCGACTAAACAACATGGATAGATAATTGGAAGTAAAAGTGACATGGATAATTATAGCGGTTCACTTTTGATGTAATGTACGTTGAGGAAAATATATTTTATTATTGTACAGAGAGAGTTCTACAGAAGATTGATGAAACAATTTTAATTGAGATATAATACAAGGGAGGAGATGAATTCCAATAAACTCAATCCTAGAAGGTGAGGTGTATATATACGGTTTTAAACACGTCACGACCCTTAGATCATAGCCATAAGAGGATCACCCATCAAAATATAAAGTCTAGGTGTCAAAGGATCGGAGTGCCTTTTCAAATTGATCAAAATTGGATCTGGTTGTTTCAGATTCATCGATTTTAATTGACTAAATCGGGTGCTAGTCAACTGACATGAATCTGAGTGGGTTGGTGTAGAATGTCAGTAGATTGAGATTCCTCCATAATAAAAGAATATGGTTATGTCCTAAACTCCACTTAGGTTTTTCAATGGATAATTTTGGATGTGAACTATGTTATATCTGCATCTGCATCCAAAATTATTTTACGATATCAGCCATGGACATGGTCGAGTATCAGATATTTATTCGCTTCGTTCATAATTAATATCCTCAATAAATAAAGGAAATTTTTTATTTGTACCTGAGTTGTAAAAGAGTGCTTTGTGTAGAGTGTTTCTTCATCTAAAGCATGAAGAGATGATTTTACTATAGTATATTCAGTCCCTTAATGCTTTTTCAAAGTATGTAATGGAATATAGTATTACTTCGATGAAGAAGAATAAGAAATTTATTGAAGGTTTGAGGAAGGGACTGAACTATAACATATGGTGCACTTGTTGTCTCCTTATAAGATGTTTGTTGATAGTGGCAAGGAGGTATAGTTTCTTATATCAAGAGAAAAGGAAAGTCGATGTTAGTCTTAAGGGTGGACAAAAGAAGAGGTTCGACCCATATCACAAGGGGAATAAGAACCAGAAAGGAGGAAAAACCTCATGAGAAGTTCAGAAGTCTAATGTAGCGAATATTACTTGTTTCAACTGTAGGTAGAAGGGTCGCTATTCTACCAAGTATCCCAGTTGGAGATTAGGGACATGTCAAAGTGCTTTAATTATAGTAGGCCTAGCCATAAAAAGAGATAATGTTCTGTACTGAAGCAAGCGAAGGATTATGCTTTGCAGGGACCTTCAGTTGGACCAATGCTAAAGAAATGGGAAAAGGATGTTGTACTTGGAGGTATTATTTCGATTTCTAGCATTTAGTTAGGGTTCTATTTGATACTTGTACTACACTCTCTTTCTTTTTAAAATTTTTTCTGACGGGTTAAATTAAATAAAAATTAAATACTACATATTTGGTTACTTCATTACGTGTGGTTAATCCATAGATTTGTATGTTACTCGCACCTTAAGGTGCTCCGATATTAAGTTTGCTTTATTGGACATTTGTTTGTTTGCGACAATATATGTTTGACTACGAAGGATACGAAGTAATTTTGGATATGGATTGTTTAGTGTAACGACACTATGATCTACTATTCCGATAGAGTTATCACTTTATGAAATCAAAGGACATAAGAAATGATCTTGATTGCATTGGACGTAATAAAGGAGAATTCAAGATTTATGTTGTGTGTAATGGATAATCGGGAGGATGAGATTAGTAAAGTGCTATTAGTCTGGGAATTTGAAGACATTTTCGAGCGGTGAAGGGATTATTGTCTAAAAAAGCATTCAAATTTGGTATAGATTTGATATCGAGGGAAAAACCTATTAGTAGATCACCTAGCAGTATGCCACCCAAGGGTTAGAAGAATCGGAGAAGCAATTAACGTCACTTGGGCATAAAAGTTTTGCTAAGGCCGAATAGTTCACCATGGGGAACATCCGTAGTATTCATAAAGAAGTTAGATGGAGACGGATTATTCTTACAGCTAGATTTGACGATGCTATTTCATAAACTATGGGTAGTTGAGGAAATTGTTCCACTGATCACGTTTAGAATAAGACACGATCCATATGAATGGTTAGTTATGCTCTTTGGATTGATCAGTGTTACTGCTTTCTTTGTAGAGCTTATATGCCGAATCTTTCACGATCAATTGAATAGAATTATGTTGGTTTTCATCGATGACATTTTGGTATAATTCTAAGAATGAAAGATACTATAAGTCCATTTTAGATAGTTGTTGGAGATCTTGAGACCACACAAGTTGAATGTAAAGTTTTTGAAATGCTATTTTTGGAAATGTGAAGTTAAATTTCTTGGTTATGATGTTTCATAGAATGGATTAGCAATTGATCCAAGATGGAAACCATTAATTATTGGAAGAGACCAAAGACGGTTACTAAAATGAGAATTTTCTTGAGATTGGATGGCTATGCCGTAGTTACATTAAGAACTTTTTGTAGATAGCTACACCCTTAACTAAATTGACTAGAAAGAATGTGAAACTCGTATGGACTGTTCAGGAGTTGAAAAAGTCATCGACAAGTGCATATATCTTAATCGTACTTAAAGGGGGTCAGGATTTGGTATTTCATACTAATACTTGTGGATCGGATTAGGAGCGATACTGATGCAGAAGAAAAGAGTGATAATTTATACATCTTGGTAGTTGAGTCGCACAAATTTTGATATCCGACTTATGATTTGGAGTTTTTAGTAGTGATCTTCACTTTAAAGATATAAAGGAATTATCGTTTTGGAGTATGATCCGAGTATTATATGGATCGTAAGTCTCTTAAGTATTTATTCTCGCAGAAGAAGCTAAATATAAGGCAATAAAAATGGTTAGAATTTTTGATAGCATATGATTTTGTGATAGTATACATCGGGAAAAGGGAACAACGTTTCCGATGCTTTATGTAGAAAGCAGTATAATGGATTGTTGGCCATGCTTGAGAAATGGAAGATGATAGAGAAATTTGCATCCCATGGAGTGCAATATAGGGCGAATGCAGGATCAAGTCAAGATCCTAAAGCATTAATAAGTTTGAAAGTTCGTCTATTGCCTATGGAAAGAATTGTTGCAAGGCAAAATGAGGTACCATTTTTAGCTAAAAAATTAGATGATTAGAGATAGGCATGGATGTAGAGGCTCTAAAGAGATACAATGTAGACTCTAAAGCACAGCTTAGGAAGAAATGAAGACCGTGTTGCAAATGTGAGAGATCTTCAGAAGAAAGTCTTAGAAGAAAGTCATCGACCTAAGTTTATGATTCATCCCGGAGAGATAAAGATGTACCATGACATGAAGCATGTTTTCTTTTGGTAATGGATAAAGAGAGATGTAAGAGGATGATCACATGTCAACAAGTGAAAACTGCGCATCAGAAGCCGAGCGGTTTACTTCATCCTTTGGAAATATCAATTTTGAGGTGAGATTCGATATCGATGGATCTTATAAATGGATCACTAAGGCATAGAGTTGGGAATGATAACATGCGGGTAATAATCGATAGATTTACTATGAGCGTCCATTTTATCCCAGTGAAATCGACAAAGACTTCAGCTAGTTGGCGAAGTTATACATAAAGAATATTGTAAGATTGCAGAGGATTTCTAATGGTATTGTTAGTGATAGAGAGCCAGTGTTCACCAATGAGTTGTAAAAAAGTTTGCTGAGTGCATTGAGTATATAGTTAAACTTAAGTAAGACTACCACTGTTGCTCAATTTCTCACAAGTAATTAGCAGGCTGATTTAAAGCCTGGCCCAGTGAAAGCCAGACCAACTCCTTTACAATCGGCCCGCATAAGCATCTCCAAATTCATGATGGCTTCGGATCATCTCTTCTATTCAATAAGGCACTAAAACGAGGTCCGCCACCTCGTCCCTATGTGTCTATCGCATTTAAGAAAGGTTTAGGACTGGCCCCACCTGGTCTAACCTGATCCGTCACAATGACAATCGGTCTTCCTATGTTTATCTAATTCCACCACTACTCCAAGTCAGCATGTTCGCCTGGCATTACTCAGTTGACGGCCTACACCTCTCCACGTCTGCCTCAGCATGCAGCACATCAAGCAAGATAGGTTCGAGCATAGCCCGTCGTTAGCCTGGCTTCGGTGCAGCAGCCCCGATCGATCTCAGGAAGCCCTTCTGACTGCCTTGCACTCGTTTGTGCACCATCTTCCCATTATGGTTCTTATCAAGATCGCTATTTTCTTTCGTATCATCAACTAACGGTCAATCGGTTCAACAATACTTGTCATGTGAGCATTCAAGTAAACAACAAGTAGTCTATCCACCTATCCAAAGCACTATAGCTGAGCAGCTGAACCGATGTGGCTTACCATCAGCATTAAATGCACATTTAATGCGAAGTTTTCACAAAAAATGCGAAGCCCTCGTTTGATGCTAAGAAGCAGTGAATATATTTTCATCCTACCGCACATCTCCTTACACCTTTATAGTGGTCGTCCATCTACCATTACAATCGTATCAACAGTCGAATATTTTTCCCGTTAGTTCTACAGCTCAATCTCAATCATCCATAATCCACTTCGCTTACTGTAAATATCTCCTATATTACAACTTCAAAGAGGTTGGTACATACAAAGATTTTGAATAATATACACAATTCAAAGTTCTTGATACCACAAGTCCTTAAGATTACATAGCTTTATTAGTCTTAAGTGCTTCCTGCTTTCTTATTATTCTTCTGTAAATCTTTGTAGTTTTAAAAGATATATATAGCAAGGGAATTTCACAGTGGACATAGGCAGCTTTGCCAAATCACGATATCTTGTGTTATTTACCTTTCAACAATGTATTTAACACCTCATTTTTCACTTCAAGTAACCTTTTTTTATTAGTTTAATTCCTTGGTTGGCAAAATCTTTAGTCAATATTTTGAAGCTAGAAGGAGGGCCAACGACATGATGAGGATGGAAGATGCAGATCTTTCAAACAACAACAACGAGGTAATGCGTCCTGCCCAAGCCGATCCATGCAACAACAATAATCATCAAAACAACAATCATCAAACTGATGCTAGAAGGAATTCAAAGGCCGGTCCTAGGTACAATAATTACTCTCATTTTAACTCTATTTCACTAACAGGAACCGAGTGCGGTTGGCTACCACCAAATGGAAAGCGGGAGGAACCTCGCTGCAACTACAAATACTGCGAGTTCCATCAAATCAATGGTCATTCTATAGTAGATTGTAGCGTACTCAGGGATGAAATCAAAAGACTCATCTAGAAAAGAATACTCCTGGAATTTGTTCGACATTAGGTTGAGCAAAGAGAAAACCGTGAAGAAAGGGAAAATTGACCCCTCGACTTAAAAGTGCCAATGTCCAAGCCATCACAGAGGTCCTGGCCATATGCGGTAGTCTGCATGTGGTCGGCAGCAACCGAGGGTCCCACTCCTGGTATAAAATGAAAGGGGGTATTGCTAGGCAAGTTTATTCATTGGAATCTCCATGTTCCAAGGCACCTCGACTGGGATCTCAACGACTAATCAACTTCATTATCGAAGATAAGGAAGCAATCTCCTACCCTCATTACAACCCCATGGTTGTAAATCTTGCTTTAACCAACTCCAATGTGCATAGGGCCTTCGTAGATGGGGCCAACTCGGTAAACATCATGTTCAAGAATTGCTTTGAAGCTCTTTGGCTCCCTGTCTCTGGCCTTACCCTATGCGCCCTGCCCATTTATGCCTTTGGAAGTGTAGGCATTATTCTGATAGGCACAACCCCACTTGTATCAATTTTCAGTCAAGAGCCCCTCACTGTAAAGATCCAGGTAAACTTTATAGTAGATTGTCCATCTGTGTATAACCTGTTAATAGGACGAATGACGCTTCTTGAGCTGGAAGTCATCGTCTGCTACAACCGCCTTATCATAAAGTTCTCCATCCAAGATCGGGTTGGAGAAATCAAGGGCAAGCAGTGTAAGGCAAGGGAATATTATGGAACTTCACTCAGGAAGGCAAAAAAGGTGCACTTATGTTGAAGTAAGAACATTCAATAACGGTTTTCTCAACGAATCCAACGGGCCGGCCAGTGCCTTAGTTCTTGCCAAGCCCCCTAACCCTAAGACATTGGCGGCAACTCCGACTCTCTCATAGCCAGCTGCCTTATCTGAGAGTTGGGAGCATCATAACCTTGATTTTGACCCATCATTACAGATAAGTTCTCAGTTGTAATAATAATGATAATACTAATACGTATATATATGTGAATTTTTCCATCTACAAGTCCTTTTAAGTGGGCTGCGTATGCCCCTCAATATCATGCAACTCACTTAGACTAGAGTGTTCTAGCTAACCAATGTACTCAGGTTCCATTCAGGATCACTTCACGACTAAAAACATATTACCCAGGATAACTTCACAGCCTCATGCGCTCAGTTTGAGCCTAGGCTCGTCTGCCACTCAACGTTCAACCAAACCCAAGAGAACCCACAAGTAAGCTTGCATTTCAACTCATGCCGGTGCAAACTACCGCTCTACATCCAGTTGATACCTAGTCTACATTACCAATTATACGTAGGTCGCCTTATTTTCACATTGATATTTAAACATATCCTAAAAAGATAGGCAATTCTGCAAAATGAGTACACACTACAACAAAAATACCCTATTACAATTGCTCACTTACAACGTTCACAAAACGACCGTTGTAATAAAGGTTTTTAACAACAGGCATTTCATAAAAGTTCCAATAAAATCATTTTTAACAGTATTGAACATTTTGCAGTTGTAATACAGGTCTTTAACAATTTTTTAGTTTTTGATAGTTGTGGATGTTAATTTATAACAAATGTTATTTATAGCTATCGTATTCATTGCTTGTAAGTGATCATATATATTGTAATGTTCGTCGTAATCAATCGTATGAAAAACTAAAGAAAGATAATAAAGTGCAAAACAGGAACTTTGTAAAATTTGGATAATCTTTAAAATTTTGAAAATTAAATGTCTAGATTGTTTGTTTTTTAATTTTTAAACCAATTAAAGAATTAAACAGGTTTTTAACTGTGTTTTACTGCAAATCGTAATAAATTTCTTCAACAACAATTAGTTGAAAAACGTGAATATCAATGTTAATTTTTTTTTGAATATGTTTACAATTGTTTAAAATACCATAATAATTATTAATTAGTACTTTATAACTAATAACTAATAATTTATAAATGATAATTTATAATTTATAAATGATAACTTATTTAGTTAATAATTTATAATCTATTATAACTGTTGATTATTATAAATATTTATCAATAATAATTTATAATTAATAATAGTTTATTATAATTAATAATTATAATAATAACGTATAACTAATAATATATAATTAAAATTTAATAATTAAAATTTTATTATAATTAATGATTTATAATTACTAATTTATAAACAATAATTTACGGTTAATGATTGTTACCCGGTTGCATGGCCCGGCATATATACAGTTCAGCCATGGTGGTCCGGCCACTCACCGCTCGGTTTTGAAGAAGGAATTATCTGTCGGCCAATTCAAGGCCCGGTGTGTTTCGACAAGAGTTGGTTCGGTCTGCATGTTCTAAGAGGGATCACATGGCAAAAGCAGCCCGGCCATGGACCGTTCGGCCTGGATGCGTCACTCGGCATGCAAGTGCCGTTCGGCCTAAGACCTTTGCTCGGCATTCTTCATTCGAACGTCATCGCTCGAAAATTGTTGTTGGGAACTCAATACATATGTCACCCAGCAAAAGCCTCACTCGGCAACGTCGTTTAACGATCGCCGTTCGGCCAGTGAAGTTAAAAGTGATATGGTTCGGCCTGGTTGCTCAGGGAAGGACGGCTTGACATGGGTGGTTCGGTCGAGGTAGCACGGACACATGTCGCTCGGCTTAGATGGTCAGCGATAATAGTTCATGAAGCTACAATATAAATACATCAGAGTTAAACAAGATACAACAGAAGTCTCAATATAATAATCAAGTACAAATCAGAATACATCACTGGATTCAACTGAATAACTGGAATCAACTGGATAACTGAAAGAGGAATAGATTGCTGGATCTTCAAGTAAACCTCCAACTCTGAAGGTGAGTCTCAAATGTTGTATCACTCAGTCTGACCCGAGCGTAAAGCAAAACACAAAACACTCGAGTCAAGACATACATACTTATACAATGTAAAGCAGCTCAAGTGAACTGTAATATAAGGTACACGTAACTTAAAGGATGCTTGGGACTGTCCATCCTCCAAGGATCCGTTGAACTATTTACTATGTAGTAATATTTCGCTATTATAATAATGTCTATAAGTAAAATAAACATACTTTTAAATAGCGTTAAGGCTTTACATTTTCCACCTTAACATGTAATAGTGCCAATAGTCTATACAATATCGTAATACCTGCTGATCCAGAGGCAACCAGAGGATACTCCATAGGTACGACACAAATCAAACTCGTACAAGGCGCGCTAGGGTAGTTGACACGGCACAACTAGCCCATCTCGAGCCATACCCCAAATCAAAAGAATCAATAGTGGCCACCAAATCTATCCCAGAGTCCAAATATAATAGAGAAGGAGTGTGTCTGATCAAAGAAGCGACCTCATTAGCCTGCCAATTGCTCCTGTTTTAGCCACCTTATGCCAACTCACGGGAGTTGGGTCGACGTATACACCTTACTAGATCCTCGTTGCCATCTTACTTCATTCTGGAATTTTCACCGCGTACATGGTTGTTAAAGTGGTTTTCGGAGTTGGCAGAGAGTATGACAACTTCCGATCTCGGTCTCTTTAACAACCAAACGTTATTATTACCCATGGATATTTTTTTCAAAATCATTTCTATTCCAAAACCATTTAAAATCAAATACCATTACTTTCCAAATAATATCCATTTCAAAACCAAAGTAACCGTATACCGTTTAAATTCCAAAACAAAATCAATATATCATTTAAATGATGCCCAATTTCCAAATCATTGAATATTCCTTCAATTTATTAAACTCGAAATATTGCTTTAAATCATCTTAAGACAAACCACTTTATAAAGTCATATTCTTAAATCTTAAATTTCAATAAGTTCAATTTTATATATTAAAGACAATTCTTAATTAAATACAATTTTCAATAATTTCATTTCCAAAGCCATATTACTTTCAAGTTATAATAACTCTGAAACCAAACATTTTGAAACATATTTATTTAGACCATCTAAATTCAATGTTAATATCTTCCAAACAAGATTCATTTAACCATTTAAATTCAATGTCCAATAATATTCATTTCAAAGTTGTAGCATTTATAAGTTTATTCATTCAATTATAAACTTGCCAAAACATTGTATATTTCAAAACAGCAGCATTTATAAAGTGCTGTGGTAGGTATATTTAGTATATATCAAAACATAGTTCAAATTCAGAAACTACAGCATTTCAGAAATGCTGTTATAGGTTTATTTGAAAAATTCGGCACGTTGTTCAAATTTCAGCAACTGCAGCACTTCAGAAATGCTATTGTAGGTTTCTTTAGTATAATTCAATCCATAATTCAATTTCTAGAAATTACAGCACTTCAGAAATGTTGTTATAGGTCTTTTTAGTATAATTCAAGCCATAGTTCATTTAACCACAACATTTCAGAAACGCTATAATTTCTGTTATACCCCTTTAAAAAATATATCTTCAATTTTCTTATTTTTAACTTATCAAACTTATTCCACTTTTCAAAATTTTATTTGGATATTACTTAACTTATAAATTTTAGTAAAATAACATTTATTAATAAATATCCAATTAAAATTAAACAACCATTTGTTAAGACAATACTTGATAAATTGCTTAACCTTTATTCCAATAAATAACTTAATAATTTATCTAACATACCCATCTCATAAATAAATTAAATTTCCATTTATTTGCTTAACTTAATATTTTTCCATTTAAAACCAAATTTCAAATTTCCAAGTTAATTCATTATTTAAATTACATTTTCCCATTTTAAAACCATAACTATTTATTTTACACAACCATGGTTTTAAATCTCCTATATCTCGCCCGAGATCTCGCTCGAGATCTCATTTTCACACTTAAATGAGACGAGACATCAAATCTCCTTCATATCTCCATCCACACTCATCTCGTCCGAGATATTCAAATCTCACCCGATATATGGATCAAAATATCAATCCGAGATCTCACCTGAAGTTATACATTTTCCTATTTTCCATAATAATTTTTATTTTCATATTGATTCAAAAGAAACTACTCAATCCAATTATAATTTACCAACTTCTTGAACATGTTCTTTACTTTTTATCTTAATGAGTCATAGCGATAGGTTTCACTTCTTTATTACGTTCAAATAAAAGGATATTATTCGATCATTACCAAATCAATTAAGCTAATCAAGCTACTACTCTTCTAAAAATATTTCTTTTTCCATGTAATTCAAGTATGCTACCATTTGTATTTTTACTAAAAAAAGTTATAATTGTTAAATAAATTTTTGGCACATCAATTTTAAACACATAAGTACATCCGAGATATTCCCGAGATGCATTATAAGACCCGAGATGTCAATTCGAGATGTACATCCGATACATACTCATCTCGTCCGAGATCTCTCCCGATACAAGATAACTTGTGTAAAAATTCCGAGAAGAAACGTGACCGAAATCCGATATTTAAAACCTTGTACACAACATAACATTTAACAAAAGAACATTTTATCATAGTTAATATAAAAATTAAATTTTATTAATAGAAATAAACTTATTACAAATGTCCCATAAAATGTGTTTCATTTTATCGATTCAAAATTGCATTATTTATTATAGAAAATATGTCCATTTCAAGAAATAACCTTTATTTAAATTACTAGGTTAGATTTAAGATTCCAAATTAAATCAAACTTAATTACTAAGTTATTTATCATAAATAAGACTCTTTAAACTCCATCCAAAACTAATTAACTTATAAAAAATTTAACTTGTGGACAAATAATATTCTTTACACTTTAAAGCATTAAATCAAATTAAGTTAAAAATTTCATATATTTAAAATTTCAAAATACTTAATAGCTTTCAGAAAATATTTAAAATACTTAATAAATTTTTAGGAAAATATCATTTAAAATATAACCATGGGCCTGTATAATATTTTCTAACCTAGGTCAAGTGATACAGATATGTATCATTTCAATCTGTAATTTAAAAGAAAAATCCGGATTCTATCATTTCAAACCCGCAATCCCAAGTAAAATAAATGCAATAAAAATCATTCGAGCTTATCATTTCATCCCATAATGATTTTTCATTATTTTAAAATCCGTTCCGGTATGTATCTTTTCAACCCATAGTGATAGGGAACTCGCAGTAATGATACAGTAAATAAAATGAACAGTATATCATATAATAACATATTAGATGATGCAACAAATATATAAACAGCATTCAACATCATATAACATATCACAGGCATGTATGAATAACACATCAATTTATACAGATCCACCTGACATTATTCCACAATAATATAAGTACATATGTCTAGAGTGATAAAACTCACCTTTTTAAAGCTAGGATTGAAATTCAACCCAAATCTAAGCTCTACAAAGCACGAAAAGGCACGACAAAGAATGGCTATATTCTTTTGAGTGGATGAAGAGTCGGATCCAAATCTTGTATACAAACAATTACGCAAACATAAGTGTAAAATTCAACATACAAGATTATGAATCAAACAATGAACAGTATGGGTCAAAGGGACATAATCTTTTGATAAAACAAATCAAGATGCAAAAATGAGTGAAAAGAGAGCCAAAAATCCTCATATTGCACATAAAAAAATAAAGCAAACAAATATCACAAACATAAGAACATGATTCAATACAAAGAATAGAGATTACAACAACGGAAAGACAGGAAATAAAATGACATAACCTTGATAAATCAAAGCAAGTTGATCAATACATGTGCTTGGCTAGGCTTGACATCAATTTTGGTGATGTAGTCTTCATCCATATTCACGGCTTGGTATTTTTGGCGATGAAAGGGTGATGGTTGATGGAGGTGGTCATGGTGGTGGCTAGAGGCAAGAGGCTGAGCCTAGCTTTGAAGCAAAACAAAGAAAATAAAAGAAAAGGGAGAAGGAAAGAGAGGATAAGCCATGGAAATAACCTAGAGCTTGCTGTATTTTCTTCATGCAAATAGAAATGAGGGATGAGAAATTTTTCACGTGAATAAGAATATTGGGTGGCAGCTAGGGTTTACAAAAAGCACGGCTAAGATGAATTGTATGACTAGGAGATTTGAATGGTTAGGAAAAGGAAAAGGCAAAGAATAAAGAGGCTAGTGAATGCATGGGATTTATTTCCTATTTAATAAAAGAAACTTACCGTGAGCTCTTTCAATCAGAAGAGGCAAATGAGGAAGTGAGATATTGAGAAGATTTTTATATGATTTGAAATAAAGAGTAAGCAATTTAAAAAGGGAAGCAATTAAGAAAATATAATGTATACCCTTTGATTTTTTTTCTAAGCCATAAATAAAAGATATAAACAAGCAACAATCAAATAAACATGACTGTCTAGACAAAATAAAAATAGAAAGATAAAATAGAGATGGATATAAGAAAAATATAATATATAAATATATATAAAATAAAAGTGCAAAAATTTATTGCGTGTAAAACGCTGTAATTTATCCAGTTTAAAAAGTATAAGTTTAAATTCCTAATAAATCCTTATATTTGATTTGTCAATCTTGTTATTCAATCAATTATTAACTTATTCTCCTATGGGTAATATTAACATCGGTTTATATAATAATACATTAATAATTTCCCAGTTCATCCAAATTTCAGTGTATTAAATCTTATTTACCCACAATAAATTCATATTTCAATTAGCAAAGTAATTAATTTCAATCTCTTACCATAATCTATTTGTTATGAATTGAATTCCCATAAGTTATAATTAATTTCAAATAAACTGATTTGATTCAATTCTAATCCCTTTTTATGAAGTCTATACTACTCTACAAACCTCGTTAATATTCGTTTATCTTTCATTACATTAATATATATATATATATATATATATATATATATATATATTCAAATACCCATCTTTCCTTTGTATTAACAGTTGTTTTTAATTATATTGAATTTGTCAAATATTTACATTTATTATGATTGAATCCTCAATTAATTCATTCAAATAGGTTTCATTCTTTTATTTTATCTATGAATAAAATATTCATTTCCATTTATGTCATTACATTCACACTTTACAATTACAGTCCTATCTTGCATTAATGAACATTTACTTACATTTAAATGTAATTGATTTCCAATTAATTCCATAGACTAATTAAATAGGTAAGTTATAGTAATTGTTACCATAACCTATAATTTACATTTAACTTTATTAATTTCAACTAATTATTAAAATTACTTACACAATACTGAATTCATACAATTACCATTAACTATACTAATTCATTTATTCGTACAACACTTACCCTTATTTACTTATATTCAATTTTACCCAAATATAAAATTCACAACTAAATAAATGGACAAATTAAATAGTAACTTATGGCCATTACTATAACTTTTAAATCACACGTATGAATACAATATTATTTACAAATGTTACAATTACTTAATTAACACCGATTTACTTCCATTTCTATTAATCAAATATTATCTCATTAATGATTCAACATTCACACTTGTTTCCTTATATTCAAATTTATAACTAAGTGCAACAATTTACATTATTTCATCATTGGAACTTCATTTCAATTGTTACTAATTAGTTCTAATTACCATTGCTCAATTATTAAGTGATAAAGTTTTTTTTCTTTTTTTTCTTTTTTTCTTTTTTTCCTTTTCTCTCCAAATTTAATTTCAAAATCTTATTAAATTAACCAGTTAAATTATTGAAATTTACGGGTTGTTACAACTTATATTCAAGTTGTTGGTCTACGGATTGTATATGTATTCAATTATTTGAAAAAGCAATAATGATTAAACTCAAAGTGGATGTAGGCCGTTATGCCGAACCACTATAAATTTGGTGTTCTAGTTTTTGCAGTTAATTTTACATACATTCCTCTATTTTAATCTTCTATCTTCATTAGTCTCTCTACACAAATATCTCTTTGGGTGTTAGTGACCAATTTTGATGCCAACACTTTAGTGCTTTCACCGAGAACGCATTCTCAGGTTACTAGGATCTACTTTGTAGCTACTGGATTGAAGAATCCTTCGAAGGAGATCCAAGTCATTCACAGGAAGTCTATTGATTCTACTCACAGTTCCCACCAATAACTCTACAATGGGAAGGACTTGTACCAGATCAGCCTCACACAACGCGTACGTCAACGAGACTGCTAGTGTCCAACAAGTAGGACCCAACAATCAACAAGTTAATCTAGGCGCAGGGACTGTCACTGCCTAAAACCAAATAGAAGTTGTCACTAGAACGGAGTTCAACGAGCTGATGAGAGAACTCATGGAAAGCAGGAGACAACTTGACGAACAGATTCAAGCTAACGCCAAGCTCATCACTCGGCTTACTCAAAAACAACATCAGAATGCTAGTGGAAGCCCCGCTTCTTACTCTTCATCCGACAGCTCTGCTTGTCCGATGAACCTCTCAGGCGTAGACACCGTAGAACTGAAACAACGCAAGCAGGTGTTGCTGATCGATCAACTAGGGATGGTCCAGGTTCTCTATCTGGAGCCTTAGCTCCTCGCTTACATCAAGGAAATCACACCCAAGCTGGAACAGGAAACTTATGACCTGGAGCACGAGTAGAAGCTGGACGGCCAGCTCAACAAGGTCCTAATGAAGCTGGTCCCCAGGATACACGTTTGGTAGATCGCCAATAGAGGAGACACCAACCAGAGTGGTCTCGTAGGACAGATTCCAACCTGCCATATTCCATACAAACCTCAGAACTGTCGGCTATGGTCAGACAGCTGATGAGAGAAAATCAAGTCTTGACTAATGATGATTGGGGGATATCTAGGAGTCATACTCCATTCACATATACTATTCTACAGGCCGAGTACCCCAAGAAGTTTAACGAGCCAACTATTCCGGCCTACGAAGGGAAGACTGATCCCCGACAGCATGTGATGAGATATGAATGGATGATGGATTCAGCTTGAGCAAATGATGCAACTAAGTGTAGATGCTTCCCAATATCTTTATCTGGAATCGCTACCGTGTAGTTCACCTGACTTCCTCGTGGCTTATCTCTAACTTTAATGAATTAGCGATGAAATTTATGGAACAGTTTAGGATTCATGCCACTCATCCTAAGAACGAGATGTCCTTGTCCAGTGTGATTCGGGCTCCAGGGGTCGTTAAAAGAGTACTTACAAAGATTTCATGCTGTGGCTACTGAAGTTAGTAACCCAAATGACCATGCCATTCTGACGGCTGTGATGCGAGGAGTAGATCCAGATTCGAAGTCTGGCGATTGGCTGGCAGGAAAGCCTCCGACTACACTGGAATGTTTTTATTCAAAGGCACATCAGTTCATAAGAAGAGAGGAAGCCAGGTGGAATAGGCGAGACAATGCTCCAGGGCCTGGCAAGGAGACTGTAAAAAGAAACATTGCTGTAAAATAATCTGGTGATAACTCAGGGAAGGTCCAGGTTAATGTCCAAAAAAAGCCAAAGCAATCTAAAGGTTCCGAAGGAGGAAATCCCGAAAAGAAAAGGAAAGCAGGAAAGTGGAAACCAAGGATCCTAACTTACAACGAATACACTCCTCTGAATGCATCTCTGGAAAACATCTTCTTATCGACTTGCAATACTTTTCAGTATCGAAAGCCACGCCCAAAAGAGTCCACTGAGGAACAAAAGTCGATTGGGAAGTATTGCCGCTTCCATGAGACTTACAGACACAATACCGAAGATTGTAGGCACCTCCACGATGCTATAGAAAAGCTGATTCGATAGAAAAAGTTGCAGGAGTTTTTCAAGAACCCGTAGGATGGTAGACAAGGAACATCATACCTTGGTCGCGGGCAAGCTCCACGCTATCCAAAGGAATCTGCTCGAACTGTAGGTAGACTAGTCATAAACATGATAGTCGGTGGGCCTCACCCTGAAGATAAGAATTGGCAAGAAATGGAATGGCATGCTAATTCCCTAAGGCATGCAGATTTTGAATGTTGTTCAAACACGGAGGATGGAACCCCAGCTAAGAAGAAGTGAATGATGACCGATGATATAGTGTTTAGGAGCTGAGATATTGACCAAGTGGAGGTGCCCACCATCGATCTGATGGTCATCTCGTCCACTATTGGGCCAACGTTTGTGAGGAGAATACTGATTGACTGCGGAAGTTCTATTAACATTATCTTCAAAAAAGCATATGACCAGATGAAGATGGAGACAAAGGATCTAAAACCATATAAAGCTCGTATTCATGGCTTTAATGGTGCAGCTACTGATGCAGTGGGTTTTGTTGAATTACCAGTTGAACTTGGAGAAGGCGAACATAGGAGGGTGCGTATCCTACCGTTCATCGTTTTGGATGTCGGAATCTCCGTACAGTGTGTTTCTAGGTCGACCGGCCCTGGTAGAGTTTAGAGCAGCTTTGTCCCCGTGGTGTTTAACCTTGAAATTTTCGACTGATAAAGGAGTTGGTGTTGTGCATGGCGATCACGCAACTGGTCATGCGTGTTATGTGGCTGAGCTGAGGGACGCTCAGCGAAGAGACAAAGGAATGGTTGTGGACGGCTCCGTCTGCATACGAGTCACTGAATATTGACGAGTAATGCCCGAGCCTTGGCTCGAGCAACACAATCGGATCTACATAGACATAGATCCGAGAGACGATGATGACAAACCCATGGAGGCAAAAGCAGCACCAGCTGAACTAACGATTGACATTCCAGTCAACTGTAATGACCCATCACGAGTATTTAAGATTGGATCACAACTCAACCCCTCGATGGACGAGATCTCACTGATTTCCTCCGAACGAATCTGCATGTTTTCGCTTGGATGCATTCTGATATGTGCGGGATTTCTCCCGCCATTACGAGTATATGTTGAATATAGACCCGAGGTACGTACCAGTAAAGCAAAAATGAAGAGGCATGGACCCAGAGAGGCCCGCTGCTCTTAGAGAGGAGGTGGACAAACTCAAAGCCAATGGATTTGTCCACGACACCCTCTTCTATGAATGGATGTCTAACCCCGTGCTAGTGAGAAAAGCAAATGGGAAATGAAGGACCTGCGTAGATTACTCAGATCTGAACAAAGCATGCCCTAAGGATAGTTTTCCTTTACCCAGAATTGACCAGCTGGTCGACTCAACGGCAGGACACGAGTTATTGTCGTTTATGGATGCGTACCCAGGGTATAATCAAATCTCGATGCACATTCTAGACCAAGAATACACTAGTTTTGTCACAGACGTTGGGCTATATTGTTATGTAGTGATGTCTTTCGGATTGAAAAATCCAAGAGCAACTTATCAACGTCTAGTGAATTAGATGTTTAAAGACCATATTGGTAGAATAATGGAATCTATGTGGATGACATGCTCGTGAAGTCACGATAGACAAACGACCACATTTGAGACTTGGCGGAAATGTTTGATATACTCAGATATTATGGAATGAAAACCAATCGTTTGAAGTGTTCCTTTGGCATTGCGTCAGGGAAGTTTTTGGGTTTCATTGCTAATGCACGGGGAATTGAAGCTAATCCGGAAAAGATTCAGGCTATTCAAGACATACAAGTGCCCAGAACTGTAAAGAAAGTACAAAGCCTGAATGGAAAAGTAGCCGCGCTGAGTCAATTCATATCCAGAGCGACAAATAAGTGTATTCCCTTCTTCGTTGTAATAAAGAAAGAAAAGAGAAATTTCGAATGGATGCCCAACTGCATGGATGCATTCCGAGCTCTGGTAAGTCATTTGGAAAGTCCCCGGATGCTGTCGAAGCTGGTAGACCATGAAGTGTTGTTTGTATACTTGATTATCTCAACATGCCATTAGTACGGCTTTGGTTCGTGAGGAGGACGTGTTCAAAGCCGGTGTACTATGTCAGTAAACGTTTAGCGATGATAGAAAGAAATTATCCTAAAATTGAGAAGCAAGCCTACTGCTTGGTGATTACATCACGCAAGCTTCGTCCATACTTTCAGGTACACTCGATCAGTGTTTATACCGATCAACCCTTGCGAAAGGTACTCCAACGACCAGAAACCTCCGGAAGGATGTTAAAATGGAATATTGAGTTGAGTCAGTTCGATATTACCTACTTGCCACGAAGGGCCATACAAGGGCAAGCGCTAGTAGACTTTATTACAGAATTCTCCCCATTCGATGGAAACTGTACATCGATGGGGCATCCAACGACCGTTGTTCTGGGGCTGGTGTAATTCTTGTTACTCTCGAAAACGATCAATTTGTTATGCTATGAAGCTCGTTCTCTCAGCCACAAATAACGAAGCCGAGTATGAAGCATTGATTGCTGGCTTGAAGCTTATCAGGGAACTTAGAGTGAGATCAGTTGAAATCTTTTACGACTCGCAATTGGTGGTGTACCAAGTGCGGGGAGATTATCAAACAAAGAGGCAAAGGCTTGCTCCGTACCTTGCCCGAGTTCATGAACTATTGGCATACCTTAAATATTATGATATTTCGCATGTCCCGTGTGAGCAAAACAGAGAAGCCAATTCATTGGAAAAATTCGCATGTACAAGTGATGCACAACAAATGGGATTGGTTTCCGTCAAAATCTTACATGCTCCGAGTATAAATGAGATGGAGGTAGATTTTGTGTTACAAACAGAATCGAGAATGAGTCATAATAACCCCATTCAAGCAATACCTGCTACACGGGGTCTTGCTCGAAAGAAAGAGCGAAATACGACAAGTCATTCGCAAAGCTTCGCGATACGTAATGCAGGACAGAATAATGTATCAAAAGGGATTTTCGGTCCCCTTACTCTGGTGCATTACCCATGGTGAGATAAAACGAGTCCTGAAGGAAGTTCATGAAGGAGAATGTGGTGACCATACCGGGGGTAGACACCAGAAAAAAAATCCTTCGGTATGGATACTATTAGCCAACGGTAAATCGGGATGCTGCGGGTTGCGTAAGAAGATGTGATAAGTGTCAAAAGTACGCGAAAATTTTGAGAGCTCTGCCAATGGAACTCACACAAATGGTTAGTCCCTGCCTGTTTGCAATATGGGGAATCGATATAATCGGTTCCAAAGGTGGTGCAAAATATGCAATAGTTGCGGTCGATTACTTTACCAAGTAGGCAGAAGCAGATCCCTTAGCTACAATCACCATCAAAAAGGTCATTGATTTTGTTGTATGAAACATCATATGCCGTTTTGGCCTTCCGCGAACTACCATTACGGACAATGGAACTCAGTTCGACAGTAGGGAGTCCAAAAATTTTTGTCTAAAGTGTGGCATTAAGAAAAGGTTTGCAGCAGTTGCTCATCCAAAAGCCAATGGACAAGTAGAAGCCGTGAACAAAATAATCAAATCGATACTGAAAAAATGTATGGAAAAGGCCAGACGCAAGTTGGTGGACGAGCTTCCAACAGCACTTTGGGCTTATAGAACCACCCACAAGTCCACGACTGGCCACACTCCATTCACATTGGCATATGGCACGGAAGTTGTTATACCCATGGAACTTGAAGTTCCTTCACATCGGGTAACTCATTATGACCCTAAGGCGATTCGGGATCTCTTGATGGATTCACTAGACTTTGTTGACGAAAAACGTGAAGAAGCTGATTTAAGGGCGGCCGCATATAGGCACGAGTCGCTCGATATTATAATGAGAAGATCCGACCGAGAATCTTTGATGTGGAGATCTCGTTTTGAAATGAGTTTTCCCGATCCCATCACATATGAATCCCACATGGGAAGGTCCATACGTCATTGGACGGAGGCTTAGAGAGGGAACTTTCAAACTAGAGACCGTTGATGGCGCGACACTCCCCCGAGAATGGAATAGCGAGCATCTACGACGTTATTGTACTTAGTCTATTTCTTTCGCATTTTAGTTACAATTATTTCCAGTGTATTTTTATTTCGTTGATTCTTACTTTTCGGCATGTAATAAGACAATTTTGTTTGTTTTCATTAATAAAGGCTTGAAGCCATCTTTTCCATGAATTATTGATGTTTCTATGTGTTGTAATTCTAAGGTAAAAATTAAAGTTACATTATTCTGTCTGGCATATGAGTGCGCACAAAAACTTAAAATCTCCAAGTCCCCAAAGTGCAGACTGGAGTACTCTGAGTCCCAGAGTGCGGACTAGAGCATAAATGGCTTAAAATCTCTAAGTCTCCACAGTGAGGACTGGAGTACTCTGGGTCCCTAGAGTGTGGACTAGAGTATAAACGACTTAAAATATCCAAGTCCTGAAAGTGTGGGCTGGAGTACTCTGTGTCCCCAAAGTGCAGACTAGAGTATAAACGACTTAAAATCTCCAAGTCCCCAGAGTGCGGACTGGGGTATTCTATGTCCCCAGAGTGCGGACTAGAGTATAAACAACTTAAAATCTCCAAGTCCCCAGAGTGCAGACTGAAGTACTCTAAGTCCCCAGAATGCGGACTAGAGTATAAACGACTCAAAAATCTCCAAGTCTCCAGAGTGAGGACTGGAGTACTCTGAGTCCCCAAATGCGGACTAGAGTATAAGCTACTTCAAAATCTCTAAGTCCCTAGAGTGTGGACTAAAAGTATTCTAAGTACCCAAGCATGGAATTGAGTATCTACGATTCCAAAAATTCCCGAGTCATATGGAAGTGAAATGGGACTTATGTAGCTCACATGATTTTGGATTTCGACTACAAGTTAGACAATAAGATGGAAAGCGAAAGTCATCGAAGACAAAGAAACGAAGTTTTATTCGCTAATCCCAAAACAAAGTTCCACTACAATTCCTCCTAAACTCGGAGTCAAAAGGCTATTTACATCGACTATAGAAATAAATGGAAATAATTACATAATCTAGGCTTATTCTCGTTGAACGAGGCATGATAGCTACTTCTTTGACTTCTTCTCCTTCCTCGATTTCTCAGACAACTCCTCCCCCGAGCGTTTCCTCTTGGATGCCTTGCTCGTTAGGGAAATGGTGTTCAAAGAGGGAAGAGAACTTCTAGTGGGCTGGTCCTACCGAGGAGAATGACATTCAAAGGCCTATTCAAGGGATCATCTAGTTACACATCTTGGGGCTCGACCTTGATTTCAGCTTTACTTTTCTTCTCTTCCATAAGTTTCTCCTCCATGCTCAATTTTGAAGTGTGTTCGAAGGCGCCCGTAATCTCCACTTCATTATGTTCTTCGACGGGCGATGGATTTTTATATTTGTCTTCGTTAAGCGCCTCGATCACTTGAGCGTCAGGACCGGGAATCTCTCTCGTTTGAATTGCCTCTCCCGTTTTCTCCTCCTTCTCCGTGGTGACATCGCTCCTTGGAGTTGGCTCAGTATCAGAGCTTACACGAAATCATAAGAGACAAGTGTTAGAATAGATTAACTACTCGCCAAAAACGATGGCTCTTTAAACTCAAGGAAGAAAAATTATGTACCGGTATCTAGCTAACTCTCAACTGTCTGGGGAGTTTCACCCTTAAGAATGGAGATAGAACATGAATGTCAACACCAGGATCTTCTGGGTCGTAACCAATGTGCTGTTCGAAGCAGTCAAGTGATGGGCGACCAGTCGGCTGAATAGGGGAAGGAACTGGAGACTCGGTTTCGGACGGACCGGCGGTGTCATTCTTTCCTTTTGACAAGGAGGAGTCTCTGCTATAAAGAGCCTTCGTTGCGGACAAGTCCGAAGTCTCATTCCCTTGGAGAAATTCCTTCACTAAAGCTTCTTCGTCAACCTCTTTAGTTCTCGACTCAACCTTTTTGATTTTTATTAAAGCGTCCCATGCTGCGGCCAAAGATTCGAGGTAACCCTCACCAAGAAATGTTAGGTCGTGATGCATGAGAACTCGAGCATTATATTCGGTTATGAGCGGATCAAACATGCACTTGATTTCCTTCTTACCAGCGTCAGTAGCTGCCTCAAGGCGAGAATCAATTTTCGTGAGCACTATTCTTTTGCCCCCTTCATGGGTTTCGTTCTTTAGCACTTCAGCCTTGGAGAGCTCCTCATCGAGTTTTTTTAAGGAGCCGAGTGGTAACAATCTCGTCACAACATCGTTGTGACTCCTCTTGAGCTGCAGTCTTTTCTTCTTTTTCTTTGGAGAGTAGCTCTTCCAATTCTTTGACTCATGGAGCGAGCACATCTTTCCCCTTTTGAATGGAGTCTGTCTCTAAAGCTAAGGCGCTGCAGCATTGAACCGCATCATTGATCTCTTTCTTATGTGTGTCCTCTAAACGATTAACTGCCTCAGCTGTATCTTTAGCATATTTTTAAGCAGTTTCAAGTTGAGACTTATATGAGGAAAGCTCTTCATCCTGGGCTTTAATAATGTCTTCGTCATGGATGACTTCAAGTTTCAGACGATCGATTTCATGCCGACGTTTGATAGAAACTTCTGAAACTTTTTCTACCAAATGAACAAATGCATCATGTTGGACGTAGACATCATTGCTACAAGCAATGGCACTTTTTTTAACATGCCCCAGAATAGGATGAATCGCTGGAAGAAACTTTATGCCGTCGAAACATATTTTTAGGAACATGGCCTTAAACTTGGTTAGCTTTTTCGCTATCGATGGATCATGTGCAGGAGTAGAAGAAGTTTGTCTAGAGACTACAGATTTTTTATGAGGTTCCCGTGATTTCCTGGTGCTAGATGAATCGAAGTGTTGGTCGCGGTGAGTCTCAAACTTGGATCCCTTATGAGTAGATTTCTCCCTACTTTGCTCTGGTTGAGAGGAAGGATCGTGGGGGTATGAAGAGTGACTGTAAATTTTCATTTAAGATGATGAATCCCAAGGGTGATAGTCTCTATCACTGTCATCGTCTCTATCTTGGCATTTTCCGGACCCCGAATCCCAGCTGGAATGATGGAAATAGAGGACCCGCGAAGGCGGTCGAATCCATAAGAGCGTCTCATATCACCTGTAGAAAATTAAGTGAGCACGAGTTAGCAAGAATAAAATGATGGATGAAGTTTAGGTGCAAGGTGAGGTGTAAGTGTCAGTGTGTGTCCTAGTGTTTCCTCCCAACGGACCAGTTTCTTTAGCTTTACTTATCTGAGTTTATTCTCCTTGATTATGGGCTTGAATGCCTTCATCGACTCTCACGGCCGAATGGAGTTTTAGGGCTTCTGGATCGTTGAAGCCATAATTGAGCAAGTCATCGGGAATAGTGAGGTCAGATAAGCCTTTTAGTGAACCCCTTAAATGTTGTGGAGACAGCTCTTTCTCCATTGGAGTAATTGTGACCTTTGAGGTTCCGCCTACTATCTTTTTCCTCAGTTTATAAGTCAGTTTCTTTTTTTTCCTTTGAAGGGGGAGGTGGTTCATTAGTTCCATGTGCCTCAACCACCGGTTCTGGAGCAGAACTTACATTCTCACCCAGTGCTTCTGACACCCTAGTTTCTCTAATCTCGCCCTCCTCGGGTGTGTCTGGGCACCACGTGTCGAAGGCATCGAAGTCCCAACTTGCCTTTTGCCTCTGTCCAAGGCAGGTCCGGTTGTAGTGGCACTATGAGGGAGACTTACTCGACAACCTTTCGCCAGCAATCCAAATTTTGAGAGCGTTTCATTGGAAATGATGGATTTGATGTCCCGGTCTCTCGTGGGAACAACTCGAATAGCTTCGACGGCCTCAGAGTACCATGAGCCTTTTGGACATGGGCTGATACCTGTAAAAGTTGAGAAAAGGTTTAGAAAGGATGCACTTTCTACCACATACAAATATTGATCTAGAAAATAAAATTACTCCCTTCTACCCATCTCCTCGCAAAGCCAGGAGGACAGTGCACGTAAAACCATTCCTGCTTATATTGGAAGAATTTGCTCCATGGCCCCGTCAAGATTTGACGTTTGTTATGTGGCTCAAGGAATATGAAAGATGGGCTACCGGACCGTCTCTTGAAATGTAGATATAGCGGATATCACCGGGAGTGGAGAGCCTGAATAGAATTGTAACAACCAGGTATTTTCAACCATTCGCATCCATTATAAGTGTATGGGTAGACACTCATGCCGAAATTGAATTGCTCAAATACCGAGTTGTAAATAAAAATTTGGCAAATCTCAAAATATACAGTAAATAAAATCACAAATCACAGACACAGAGTAATGATAATGCAGCGGAAGTAAAAAAGGAGATAGTAGTTCATGAAGCTACTATATAAAATATGAGATACATCAGAGTCAAATAAGATACAACAGAAGAGTAACAGGATACATCAGGCACAAATCAGATACATCACTGAACCACTGGATACTGAAACAAAATAGATGGCTAGATCTTCAAGGAAAGCTCTAACGCCGAAGGTGAATCTTGAATGCTAACTCAATCAGTCTGACCCGAGCGTAAAGCAAAACACAAAACCCTCGAGTCAGGACATAAATACTTATAAACTGTAAATCAACTCAAGTGAACAGTAACAAAATGCATCAGTAACTTAAAGGATGCTTGGGACCGCCCATCCTCTAAGGATCCGTTAAACTATTTACTACGTAGTAATATACGCTATATACGGTAGTGTCTAATCAGTAAAGTATAATCATATAGAAAATAGCGTTAAGGGGATGGTGAACCTTAACGCGGTCGGATCTTTAAAACCAAAATCGTAGTGGGCTCGATATAAGGATATGACACGGCACGCGAGGCAATGCCAGGGTGGATACACCGTTTGCACTCCCGGACCGGTGGTGACGGCAAGCCAGCAGCTTCCGCCCACCTCGAACAATACCCCCGAATCAAAGTGGCGCCACCGAATCGAATCGCAACAGTAATAGAATGGTTTCCGATGGAGCATGCTCGATGAAAGGGTGCGACCCTTTGTGTAGCTCGGTATAGCTCCTGTTTTAGTCATATATGCCAACTCAAGGGAGTTGGGTCCACGTAATATATACCTCGAGAACGTCGCCACCATCCTACTTCATTCTGGAATCTCCACCGCGTACACAGTTGTTAAAGTGGTTTTCGGTATTGGCCGGCTATAAGACAATATCCGATCCCGGTCTCTTTAACAACCAATCGTTATTATAACCCGTAGTTATAACTTTAAAATAATATTTTATACTTCAAAATAAAATATCCTTTTCAATCCAAATCTTTATCAAAATAAAGATTAAATCATTTCCAAAACCATTTCAATATATCATCGTAAAATATCTTTCAATTCAAATATTTACCAAAATAAATATCAAGTCATTTCTAACCATTTCAATATATTAAATTTTCATACCCTTTCAACACTACCTTTCAAATCATTTTAATATATCAAAATATCATAACCTTTCAAAGCTTCGTTTCAAATCATTTTAATATATCAAAATACCATATCCTTACAAAAATTCATTTTCAAATCATTTTAATATATCAAAATATCGTATCTTTTCAAAACTTCATTCATTTCAAATCATTATTCATTTTATTCAATCTAAAATACCATTTCAATTCATATTTTAAAACAGTTTATATTCCAAAAATTCTTTTTTTTTTCATTTCAATGAAGTTATTATGCTTAATAATTAAATTATTAAATTTCCATAAATTTCAAGTTCCAAAGTTCATTTATTCACTTAAGTTTATCAAAACCGTGAAAATTCACTTTTCGCATCATTTAGAAAACTTATACGGAAAGTTAAATTCAAAACAGTTCAATTTAACAAAAGACAACATTTTAAAATGTTATAATAGGTTTACTTAAATTTCGAATAACTTAGTTAAACTCAAAAATTATAGCACTTACAAAGATTGCTATAATAGCTTTTAATTCAACTTAGCTTTTTAGTTCATTATCATTAACTACAGCGTTTACAAATGCTGTAATATCATTTACATTGTAATTAATAGCATTTCAAAAAATGCAGTCAATTAACTTCAAATATTCAATAAAATTTCTCAACCAATTATATTTTTATTAAAAACATTTTTAACTTATAAAATCATACATTTTCACATTTATAACATCATTTACTTTTCCTCAAGTTCATGATTTTACAGGGTTAAATTTCCATTCAAAAATCAAGATTTAATAATAATCCACTTATTAAAATGCAATGTTCAATTTTAAAATCCATTACATTAAATTTCAAATTAACACTTAAGTTCAAATTCTCAAATATAACTTAGTTTTATTTTTAATTGTTTAACTAAAAGTTCACTTTACGTCAATTTCATAAATTTCGAATCTAGTTATATTTCAAAGTTTCAACTTAAAATATTTATTCATTTCACATTTCAACTTTATTAAAAATCATAAATATGATAAAAATCATTTTAAATTCAAATTATCATAAATTTATCATAATTTCATACTCAATTAAATTTTCAATTAAAATTAAATCAAAATTTCCAAAATAACTTACGTTCAAAATTTCTAACTTTTTCATTAATTCATTTCACTTACAATTATTCAGAAAATCAATAATATTTTACAAAATTTTTATTTTTATTAAATTTCAAATCAAAATATTAAAATAATTAAATTTCTAAAATATTTTAAATTTTTTAGAAAAGTATATTTTTAACTACGGGCCTGTATAAAATTTTCTACGCTAGGTAAAGTGATACGGGTAATATATCATTTCAACCCGTAATTTACAAAGAAAATCCGGTTTTATCATTTCAAACCCGCAATCCCAAGTTAAAATAAATTAAATAAAATAAATCAGGCCTATCATTTCAGCCCGTAATGATTCTATTCTAACAGGGAACTTGTAGTGTAATCATATACAAGAATAATATAAATAAGGTCAATATCACAATATACAGTCATATATCAGATGTCAGGTGAAAATTAACAGTTTAAACATGGTAATAGCATGGCATAGCATATCATATGATCATCATTATCTTGCATAAACTTTTTATATTACTAAACACTTGTCATCAATTCACTTCTCATAAGTATAAATGTCAGAGTGAGAAAGACTCACTTTTTCAAGCTGAAGATCAAAACAACAAACACAAGTGCGATTCCAAAAGCACGACAAGCACGATATAGCATGACTTTTGATTTGAATGAATGGAGAGCCTTGATATTTTTCTTGTAAACAATAACCAAAACAAGACAATACACACATAAATATTCAACGCAAAACAATGTTGAAACAATGAAAATACGAAGCAACAAAGGAATAGGTTACTTGACCTTGCTTTAACCATTCAAATGCTTGGCCTAGGAGGTTCTTGGGTTCAGACATAATGATGATATAGCTCAGGTTTGGCACCATAACTCATGGCTAGAAGGAGTATGGAGTGGTAGGGTTATAACATGACGCATACAATTGATCAAGGCAACATATATGAAGTTTTTGAGCACAACAAGGCTCGGCCTTGGGTCAAGTGGGGCTTGGCCATACTTGTACAGGTTTGGACAGTAGATGGAGGGGTGTGGGGAGGTCTGGAAAAGGTGGTGGTGGGGCCTATGGTGGTGGCCAAGGTGGTGGATGAAGATATGAAGTGATAAGGTGGCTATCATGAATGTTTCAAGGCTTTATGCATTGTTTTTGTGGAGTTTTGGTTCATGGAGTCTTGGCCATGTTAATTTCAGATGTGGACAGAGGCTAAGATGAAGTGTAGTGGTGGTAGCAAGGTGGTGGTCGTGGCTAGAGGTGGTGGCCATGGTGAAGTATGAAGGTGGTGAAGTAATAGTGGTGGCTAGTGCATTGTTTTGGACATTATTTGCAATTTTGTGGAGTTTTGTCACCAAGGGAGGTGTGGCCATGGATGGATCTGAAATGATGGCTGGAGATGATGCCAAGGAAGAGTGGTAGGAGATGGTGGAGAGTATGGTGGTGATGGTGGGTGGTAGAGGCCAATCCAGAAAGCATAGAAAACTAGGCAAAATACATAGAAAATGAGAAGAAAAAGGTAGAAAAAAAGATGTAGCCATTACCAGATTTTTTTTCTCAAAATGGAGGCCATGATTTTTAGGGTTTTGGAGCTTGAAAATTCGTGAATAATATGAGGGAGTCGGCTACAAAGGATGAGGAAAGGAATGGCTAAGCTAAATTGATGTATTAATTGCAAAAAGAAACGGATAAAACGTCTTTACGTTACAAGCTTTTAAGATCTCTTAACTTTCTAAACCTTTTGCATTTCCTTTTCTTTTTAATTTTATAAAAACAAAATAAACTCAGAAATGTTATTTAAAACCGAAACTAAGTAAGAATAAAATAAAATAAATAATTTATTTTAAGTAAAATAGAAAAAGGAAATAAGAAATTGCTTAAAAATAGCAACCCTGACATAAAAATTACAAGAAAATCTCCAATGACTTTGGAAAATTTATTACTTCACAAAAAAAAAAATTTAACACAAAATTTGAATTAAAAATGGTTTTAAAACATTTTCAAGGTAAAATAATAATTTAATTTTTATTAAATAGAAAGTTAAATAAAGAAAAATGCAGTAAATACCAATTAGGCTTTATAAATTGAAATAAATTCAAATAAACTTTAGAAAAATTATATTATCATTTTAAAAATACTTAAAAGTCAAAATATACATAATATAACATATTATCACATATTAACATAAAATAAAACCAAGAAGAAGTAATTTATATAATTTAAAATAGTCATTGTTAAATAACCCTATATACGCACAATATTGTAAAGGGTATAACTTTCACAATTTACATCCAAATTCAACGAAACGAAAAGTGGTGTTCTTAGAATTTTATGTACTTTCATAATAAAAGAAAAAAAATTAAAATTTTAAAATTTTAAGTTAAAAGTCACAGTTTGACTATTTTGACCAAAATCAGCATTTCAAGCAAATATCCAACTTACACAAGTTTGGAATTATAACTCATATAAAAATCAAGATTATATTTAAATAATAAATTTAATCATTTCAAATAAGTAAAATAAGTTTTTAAATCAAAATCTTACATTAAAAATAATTAAAATATACAATAAAATAATTACAAAATACAGGGTTGTTACAAGAATGCTCATGAAAAGAATACATGTGCCATATATGAACGCATGTCTATTGGCTGTGCTGGGGCGATCTCAATATACTGCAATACATCACGGAGAAAGGAGTTGAATGGTGGCACACTACCGACCCAACACATGAATTAGTTGGAGGTAGTATATTAATCCAGCTGGGGCGGGTGGGGATGATCTTATCCCGGTGGAACCAGTATACCGTCAAAAGAAATTCCATGGATTGAGCATAGTTGGCAAAGAGCGTTTTCATTGATTCTTAAAGCTTGAGAATCAGCCGGATTGTCTAGGATAATTGCTCCATCTATGACATCAGGAGCCAAGTCAATAGTTGCAGTCGTTGGACTCAGGATATTCTGTGCAGGAGTTGTTGATAGATTCGAAGTTTCCACTACATCCTATTGAGAATTTGGCTTAGGTTTATCTGAGACTGTGGAAGAGCTCGACTTTATAGACATCTTCAATGAGCGTCGAATTTGGACAAACACCTATTTGAACTATATTTTAAAGACAATCAATATTAGACATAACGACAAAAGTACTCCCTCGTGCGGTGTGTAGACTAGTGCAATCGTTCGAGTACAAGTGTAAAAGAATTAAAAGTCCAAAAGCTGATAAAATAAGGTTAAGCATTGAATTATCATCTTCGAAGACCGTCATCGCTGACCGTCTTCGAGAGCGTGCCCTATGACGGTTTTGATCTTGAACTCAGACATTAACACTATATGTTGAAGGCTATAATTTGTTTTTATCGAGTTGAACTCGGGCTTGTAGTTGTTGGAATTGGAGAGTTATTGGTCCGAATCAGTTTGATATACTTGTATGCCTAAGTGTTGTTGTTGTTCATTGTTCTGTCGTAAGGCATTGAAGTATGTAGTTTTGATATGTGTCGCGCTTAAGTGGAGATAGTCATTATTATTAACGCCGACCCTAGGACCTGAAGCCGAACGACTCACTAGACCGACACCAAAGAATCACCGACTCTCCTCTCCAACACTCTCTCTCTTCACCGAACGGCTTATGGGGCATACTGAACCACACTCGCTCAGTATATCGAACCCACCTTGTGATCTCCAACTGGGTTATAACACTACCCTCAAGTGGTTAAACCGCACTCTCTCCCTCACACCGAACGATACCGGGTCGTAATCCATGGCTGTAGAAACCACCCATATCGACCGACCCACTCGTTCTCCTCCATCTCATTTCCTCGAGTAACCTAAATACTCTCCTTCTTGCCCACCGAACGACACTCTCACTCATGCTGCGTCCAACCTATCGACTAGTAGACTTCCACACAACCTTGCAATTCAACATTAACATTCAACCAACACCTCCAAAACTCACTAACTCGTACCGATCCACTACTACTTCCTCCTCCCTCACTTGGTGGCTCAACAGGAGCCGACATCCTAGGAATCACCGGCTCCAACCTATGTTCTAACCTCGGGTTCGTCTTCATCACCTACCTAAGAGAGTGAGTCGAGGCTTGGGGAATTGAGAGATTTGAGATCGAAGTTCGTTTTGATTTGTTGTCAGGAGGAGTTGCGGAGCAGACGCTTTGGGTTTAGGATGAGAGAGGAAGGTTGAGAAGTAGCTGAAGTTTGGGGGAAGATAGATTAAAAAGTCCTGTGGTGTTGAAGTGGAAGCGAAAAGAAGAAAAGGAGAAGTGTTAGCTTTTATATGAGGAAGGGAAGGTCAACAGGCATTAACCAGTGGACCCGGTCAAAGTGTCTCACTGGTTCGGTGAATAATCGTACCACTTGGCAATGGATATGCCGAACAGTGATTCAGCGTGTTTACGTCGACTAGCCCACATCAAAGATAATATCACAATGGAGAATCAGATCCCACTTGATATGTGAAGAAAGGTGGAAGGCCTGGACTGGTTCAAAGCGCATCATGATGACTCTCATGATACGCTTTGGGGGGGCAAATGTTACCCGGTTGCATGGCCCGATCTATGTACAGTTCGGCCATGGTGGTCCGGCCACTCACGTCTCAGTTTTGAAGAAGGAATCATCGTTCAGGCAATTCAAGGCCCGGTTTGTTTGGACAAGAGGTGGTTCGGTCTGCATATTATAAGAGGGATCACGTGGCAAAAGCGGCCCGGCCATGGATCGTTCGGCCTGGACGCGTCGTTCGGCATGTAAGTGTCATTCGGCCTAAGACCATCGCTCAACATTCTTCATTAGAACGCCATCATTCGGAAAGTGTTGTTGGGAACTCAGTACATATGTCGCCCAGTAAATCCTCGCTCGGCAACGTCGTTCGGCGATCACCGTTCGACCAGTGAAGTTAAAGGTGATACGGTTCGGCCTAGATGCTCGGGGAAGGATGGCTCGGCATGGGTGGTTCGGTCGAGGAAGCACGGACACATGTCGCTCGGCTTAGATGGTCGACACATGTCGCTCGGTGTGGAAGGTTCGGCATACATCGCTTGGTGCATTCTAGAGAAGTTGGTAGGTTGTCAAACCTACAACAAAGTGAGGCGATCGGCATGACTTCGCTTCGAGTCAACCCGCTATTTATTTCGGGTCTCTTGAAGGTTTACTTCGAGTCACTTGATAATCGACCAAATATGATGGGTCTGCATTTCTCGACTGGCATTTCTCGATCGGCCTGTCTCGTTCAGTATGCCTGGCTCGTTGCACAAAAGGCACATACTATGGGCTGAGATACCTTGATCCTGTGTCCGTGAAGGAAGTTTGGCCTATCTTTGCTCATAAATAGAGGGGCAGGGGCGCAGTGAAAATGGACAATTTTTCGTGAACTTCAGAGAGACTCTACCATTTTCAAGACTCATCTCTTTTCTGTTAGAACTTCTATTCAAGTTGTTGGTCTACGGACTGTATCTTTATTCAATTATTTGTAAAAGCAATAAAGATTAAACTCAAAGTGGACGTATGCCGTTGCGCCGAACCACTATAAATTTGATGTTCTAGTTTTTGCAGCTAATTTTACATACATTCTTCTATTTTAATTTTCTATATTCATTAATCTCTCTACAAAAATCTCTCTTTGGGTGTTAGTGACCAATTTTGATGCTAACAATAATTATTAATTAATTATTATAATTAATGATTTATAAATAATAATTTGATTTTAATTATTAATACTTTAAAATGTTAGTAATTTCTAATAGATTTTTTTAGAATTTCAATTCTCGCATAATTATTTCCAAGCCGCCTATGAAGATCATTCTGTACTCGATGTATGTTTTACTCATATGTTATTAAATAATAAAATATCTCTCGGAATTCCCAAAGTAAAAACCGTATTCTACCCATGCCCATAGTTACAGAAATCTGAATCGATTCATCGACCCGAAGCTTCAAAAGTCGAGCGATTCTTAGGTGAAGATAACCAAAGAATCCCCAAGATAACTGTGGGTGTTCCCCGTATTGATGAGTGCAAGGATCGGTTGGATGCCGATTGTCGCCGATAGGTGTAGAGCCCTAGGATTTATGGCACTAACCAAAGAAGGAAGCACGTAAGCCAACTCCTCGACTTTGATGATTTGGGATTTTAGGTTGTGTTCGAGGTCAACGAATGGAGTTACTCTTACTGCTGCATCGACTGGGGAGAAGCAGTACGATTTGTCGATTTCAACTAATGTGCCTAGGATGATGGTACTCGACACAGGTAGAATAGAGCGCTTGTGATCAGCAGCGCTGCATGTCTGACGCGATGAGTAATTTATGCTGTTGTAATTTGTTTTTAGGGAGGCATGAATTGGGGGAAGTGATAATAATTTTTAGTTGATAAAACATACGTATTTTGTGTGGAACATATCATTGTCGTTTCCTTATTTTATACATTATGTATCAATAATATGTCAATGATTGGTTATACATTATGTATCAATAATATGTTGCCGATCAACTGATTGATATGAAGTATGTGAATGTTTTCTTCTTTCAAAGTTTGGGTAATATTTAAGGTATAAATTGAGATGTATTTAGCACAAATCTAAATAAATGCATACTCTACTGAGACTTTATAAACATGATGTTAATCTTTTTAGTGAACAAGATTGATAATTAATCAGTAAAAGAATCAATTACCAATTCTCTTTAAAATAACAAGTAAAATAAGGTTTAAGAAATGAGGATACTATATGTTTACTTATTGTGAGAACATAACAGCAGGATCTAACAAATTGTAATTATGTTTGCCTTCGTAAATGACCAAGATGTGGTTACTATTAATGCAGGTATTAAGCTGCAGATTCAAAGATTAAATGAAAGTTCTAAAACATTATCTCTTGACATCAAACAAGTGCTATATTGAACACTAAAGTATTTTTCCACTCTTAACTTAATATTGGCGCACATCATCTAGCTTAATGTAATGCCTCCTGCCCGTATGGGGAGTGCACCCGTAACTGATCCATCTTTAGAATCCAATACTGGAAATGCTTGGTAAGATCAAAAATTTGTTCTCCTTTACATATTGCTCATCATTTTGTGTTTATACATGATAAACAAAGTCAATATGACATGATGCATATAGGAGGAAGAATTTTCAACGTAAAACTTCATGTACGTGACCATGAACTAGATCAGTATGATGTTGTAAGCAACGTCGTTTATTCAAGTTATTGTCAGCATGGTGAGATATAGTTCTAGTTATATCATTTGTTCATGGTGAGATATTGTTTATTCTAGTTATTCTACTTTTCTTCTCCCTAAAATATGCTACATATCTACATAAATACTCATCCTAGAAATAGTAGGTTGTATCTAATAGTTATGACAAAAAATGACATGCATTCGTTAATACCCATTCATCAGTTTGCTTCCACGGTGATGGTTCCGTTAATTCTCATAATATCTTTAGTTGCTGTGTGTATATTTAAATGACATGCCTTTTTTATCCCTGGAATAATGCAGACAATGAGCGCAATTGCAGTGTTGGCTTTGGGACAGGACATGCCTGAAGGCAATTATTGCAAACTGTAGAAGCCAGGCGATAAACCTAAGGATAGTTTCTCAGAAGTATTTCTTGTAGGAGTGAAAAATTACAGGTGTTGTTTTCTGTCAAACTATGTTGCTGAAAGGCTCTGCCAAGAATCATGTAAGCTCTGTGTAAGTACCACCCACCCCCTTCCTTCTTCTTTTTTCCCCCTGTTGACTTGACTTGACATCTGAGATATAGTGATACTAACTTAAGATAGCGTATAAGCAGCTTGAGCTTTTCCTTAGAAGCTTCAACATTTAGTGCTTTGTTTCACTTGTGATGTACCATTATACTATTCAATTATTCAAAATGATTTTGGTTCAAAGCTAGGCCGTTAGCATATGAAATTTTAATGATACCAATCAAATCATTTCTATTTTTTATTTTGTTGAAAATTTCTTAATTTCCAACTTTTTGTTGTTACGTCAATAGCCACTTGTACAGTGGTAAAACCTTTAGCAATGCGATCAAAGCATTAGGTTTGATACCATGAGGCACAAGTTGCCAATTTTTGGAAGAAAAAAAAGATTGCTATTACTTTTGCTGGCGTTTTCTTTGCAACTAAAGTTTGATTTTGTAAACTTTACAAACTACTTCTTATTTCAAACCACTTTCCTCACTAATGATAACAGTATCAAACTATTTGGATTTGAAATCAAAAAAAGGATAAGAACAGAATTTAGCTATATCAAGTAGAGTTGAATTAACGTTTGCATGGACTATAACTGTAGGGGATGCATGCTAACAGCAACATACATATATTGCTTTGGAGTAGAGCTGAACATAGATAACATCATTGCAGAACACCAGAATCACTTCAACGCGAGCCTGAATATGGCTGGAACAATTGCAATAATTTTTGGTTTGGCAAATTGCAAGAGGCTGTGGAGCACTTGCAAGTTGATATTTGATATCATCATCAACTAAATACATCCTTGAAAAGATGAAAAATGTAAGCTAATATGATTATTATTGTATTTTACTCTAGGTTTCCTTTGAGTTTATCCGTTGATCTAGTGTGAATACTTCTTTACATAATAGAATGATGTGATTATGTTTAATATTTTATAAATAGTGTGAATATATGAATTGTTTTAGTTTTTCTTGGAATGTGGATCTTTCTTGTTATTTTTTATAAATGCTGATGATTTTGATTATTATTTAGCTTCAATTGTGAAAACCTACTAGTGCATGTATCAATATTTTAATTTTTCTCAATTTTTCATCTTTTTGTTACAATGGGCAAAAATAGTTGTATAATGCTTTATAACAATGAGAAAAAACATTACAGCCGTCCAAAACAATTGTGAAATGCTTTAACTCCATTGCAACTTCGCATATTACGATAATTATCATTGTCTCAGTGGTTAAGTGATTCGACTTTGGTGCGAGAGATTACAAGTTCGAAACTTGCGTAGCGTGATTCAAATATTCATTGACATGTTGTATCTAAGTACCGTTAAAAAAAAACCTCACATGTTACGATGGTTGCATGACCATTGTTATAGGTCTATTGCAACTGGCATTGCCAATTGCGAAATTGGTAATTTTTAGTGACAAGAACTACTGGCTATTTAAAGCACTCTATTCAACGAGTCATATGCAGATAAAAAGCAAGTTTGTAACAAAAGATATGTTTCATTTGGTTCAAAGAATGTAGAGGCAACACACTCGCTCTGTTAGGCTTATAATGATATTCCTATCATTATCTAGTTGAAAAGAAGAAAGGGAGAAGAAGAACCACGTCAGTGGAACACTTTAGAAGATCCAGCTTCAAATGCAAATATGAGCACCCTGGGCCCTCAAAACGATCAAGAACTTGTCGAAGAAAAGAGAGTGTGCTACCATTTGTGAATCCTTCCACATCGAATATCGCAAAAGATCTTGAAAAGCTCTTGGTCGACATCGCCAAGAGGATGATCGTGACTTTAGTTGTGGCATCGAAGGTGGAGGTGACTGTAATGACCCACACGTTAACGGGTCTGAATTTCGACTAAATCGAGACCTAAGTTCATTAGTATACGGAGCTTTGGTTTTGATAGCCTGTAATAAACATAAGCATATCAGAGAGCGATCAATATAAGTTCACAGCGGAATAGAAAAATATAATATAACAGATACACTGACTAAGGCTATGACCTTGGAATCAATATTATTCTTTGGATATCTAGTTGCCTTGTTAGTGCCAAGTATGAAAGCGAAGACTCAACCATCTGCAATTCCTATCTTGTACCAGTAGCACGTCCCTCTAAATCTATCTTGTGGGTTGTAATGAGGAGAGGGTCAGAACAACATTCTGATGAATGGAAAACTTACACACTTTACCAATAACATTAATTTATGTCGATTGATTTTCATTTAAGTATTATGTCTATTATTTACAGCTGATCCATTCAATCCTATATGCGCATACGATATGTCCAATCTTCTCTGAGGTATAACTATATGTACGCCTATATACATATATACCACTTGCCTAAAGAAAACCCTGACCACTTAATACTCCTTAAATATGGAGGTCGCAAATCCAATGTCCATTTGATACCTTAACCCCGAAGCGGACCCTTTGTAACGTAATCGCTAGTCAATTGGTTCTAGCTACAAAGACCGATGAACCCTAGATACGGCTTTATAATGTTATTATCATATGACTAACGTATCTTGAAGACTCATTTAAGGCTTAACTAGCTCACCTCCAACAAAAAAATAACTAATTAATTAAACGTTGAGGTCCTTTTGTATCCCATATTGATTCTAGACTAGTGCGAAGCGAAATTCATCAGGGCATAATTCGAGTCTTTATTATCGGCTGCTCGAGATCACTGGTGGTCATAGCCTATATGTCAGCCTTACTTTTAAATATCAATTCAATAACAATACTGACATAGCTCCTGACCTTCCAAGTCAAAAACTCATTTAGATAACCTATTGTAAGTCAAGAAAAATTCTCATTTCAGTTACTTAATACCTCTTATCAAAAATAAAGTGGAACCCATTTTCCTAAAAAGCACTTAGCCATTTGATACTTCAAATCCAAGACCAACCCTTGGTATATTTCCCAACCTATAAACAACCGTGTATCCCTTTTTCACGGGTCCTTCGGTTGTGTAACCCCCCTTTAAATTAATATTATATATGCAAATAATTTAATTAAGTCATATATGTTTGGAATTTTAAAATAAAGAAATGTTTTAAATGAGGCAACTAATTAATATCATTTGGAATACATATATATTTGTGTAACAAATAAATTAGTGAGAGAAATTATATAAAATCAATTAATAGGGAAGATTAATTGATGGTGTGTGTTTAAAAGGGAAATTAATATTCAATTAATTAGTAGAGGTGAATAATTGACAGAAACTGACAAGAAATGGAACTGTATTGAAGCAACTTATTGTTATGATTAGAAACATATATGTTAGTGTAAGAGAATAAAATGGAGGAAGATTAATTTATGCAAGTAATCAACTGCCAATTAATAAACATGGAGACTTATGGTAACATATATAATTAAGATTGCGATTCAGAATTCAATTGTAGCATATATGCATGCAATAATTATGGAAATAAAATAAATTAATATGAATATATGTTACGAATTAATGTACTGCATATTAATTTGGTAAGAAATCACAGTGCAGGCAGGGTTTAATTGGATAGTAAATTAATTCTAGGTATATATAAAATCTATTAATTGGTTAATTAATAAGGGAACCCTATTTAAAAGAAACGTCACATTTAAAAATATACGTTTCCATTGATTGCGATAGAGAAGGAGAAAGTGATTAATGAAAAGATTGTTGGAGAATCAATTTGAAATAAAAACGAACGCAGAAGAAAAAATATTAATTTAATGTCCATAGACTGAGTGTACACTTTAGATTTTAGGGTTTTATATCTAATGGTTAGCACTGCCATTTTTCTATCTCTTCTATACTTTCTTAATAACAAAATTTTAAATCTAATTCACATGAACTTAGATCTAAATGGAAAGAGAAAAAATTTAACTAGGGAATTAAGAATCGGTTCAAATTAGAAGGCTGTGTCAAAGGTAAAACCCTATATCTGAGTTTTATTTGCTATTTCTAATCCAAATCTCTTCATTTCTCTTTCAAATATTATTAACCTGTAAATATATTGTTTGTAATTCCAGTTAGGAATTACAAGATAGGTGAATATAGATGTTAGGGACAGATCTGAAATAAAAACAGAGAGAATTGAAAAGCTAGCAATGTGAGAGGATTTAATTATATCTTTTACATTTACGATATATTAACGTTAAGTTTCCTTTAATAATTTTATTCAATATTTCAGTAATTAATTCTGTTTATTAGTTATGCTGAACTGTAATAAATTTACCGTTATTTACATCTAATTTGTAGTTATAATTTAGCCTAAGTGCTAGTTTCTTTTTATCCTCTTTGTACGCACATAATATAGTTAAGAAGAAAATTCGTGATTATGGATTAGATGGAAAAAACTAGATTAGATGTAAAATAAGAAAAGTTGGAATAAAGCTAGATAAGTGGAATTATACAATAAATTACGCTAAAACATGAATAATAAATTAATCTAATAACTTGATTTGGAAGTAAATAATAGATTAATTGGTTGGTTTAGAAAATATGATACATTACTGTAATTTAATATTTAAAAGATAAGGATAAATGTAACTGCAAAAATAAAAGAAAGAAAAAAGGAACTAGTGTAAAATAGAGAAATCACTGTATTTTACACTATTTCAAGATAATAAAAGAAATACCTTGCAATTACCAATTATTATTTATAGTATTATTTAGTATTGAATTATGGAAATAGGTTTTAGTATAGCTTTCACGACCAACCAAATAAAATAGAATTACTTCCTAGAACAAAAGAAATTAATGTAGAGTATGAAATGAATCAAATAAATTATTAGATAAGAAATTAAAGCTGTGTACAATAAACGAACCTAGGTCTATATTTACCGCACAGACTATAGAAAAGGACAGTTAGTATGATAAGTTAGTTATATAATAAAAGAGAATTTAAATGAATTATATATCATAATAAAAGAAGACAGAGTAGAACATAAAAGAAACACTTGTAATTATATACGGATTAAAAGAAATAAACATAAATTATGATTAAGTAAAATAACAGAAAAACTATATTGGGAACTTAGAATAAATAAGAAATGATAGCAAAGATAAATAGTAAAAGATTATTTTAGATTTCTATTAAATTAATAAGCAAATAGAACAAAAGATGTTTGCTTAATAAACTTAAGACTTAAATTAAGTTAATAAGCAAGAAGTAGAAATACCAATAGCATTTCCTATTAGATCAATGGTGGTCTCACAATAGGCAAAAATGGGACGAGGTCAAGAATATGCTAATTATGGTAAATAAGTAGCCAACAGAACAAGAAAAGTAAACTAAACGCAAATTACTAATAAAAGAATTGAGATGCGTTTAGAGCAATCTAAAGGATGAAGCGCCTAACAAAGCAGTTCATCACAGATTTTACAAATGGAGAAGCACATCCAACTTAATATTTTTGGGCTTCAAGAAAGTACGAGACTTCAGCGGGACGTGAGGATACTCTACGATGCCCCTTTGGATAGGACTAACAAAGATGCACCTCTTGAGGCAGGTATGTAGGTGTTCCATCAAGAGAGTATGCCTTGACTACATTTGCATTGTTGGCCTAACGAGAAGACCTTTGTAGGCAGTCAGAAGGGCTTGGTACTCGGAGTGGGGTATTCATATGCCCAATACTTGTAAGTAAGTTTAAGGATAGTAACATGCGGATATCATCCAGCATCAAGACCAAGAGCGATTTTAGGAAAGACTAGAGTTAAACCAACAGACCAATAATTCTTTCACTATCAAGATATTGGCTGGGGGCAATTGGATGTTAGATTGTTTGCAGTAGGGCACTACCACTTAGCTCTTTAGAGGACTTTTGATTTAGTTGAGGGGTGGCTGTTGGGGCCATAGCCACGATGAGAAAACAGATAGACCAACTAGAATATTTGTATTGTAGGTCTAACGAAGCAGTCCTTCGCAGGTATAGAAAATCTCCGACTGAATTCCGTACAAGGTAGACTTTGTTAGCGGGATTAAGATAGTAGACAGAATGATTACATTGTCCTCAACGTATGCACTGGGTGGTACATTGTGGATGTCCGAGCACTGGCATAGACTAGTGCGGACGCGATTTACGTTTTCATAGTAAGTTATGGAGCATCTATATTGTAGGCCTTACAAAGCAGTCCTTTACAGATATAGTTATGGAACACTCTCGAAGAAAGACGGTAGAGCCTTTCTAGATGAGGATACGGAAGGTACCATGGGTGGTACCTAGGACCAATATGGTCATTGGGCATACAGCTACATATATGTATATATTAGTTATTAGGTTTTAATCTACTATGGAGTATATGGGCACGGTTCACGAACAAAGGCGAGAGTATTGTAACCTAATGAACCTAATATAAGAGTAAATAGAAAGAAAAAGATATATGTAGAATTAAACCTAGAAGTATATAATTTATTCATTCATCAGAACTTTTATTCTGACGCCTCCTCATAACATCCTACAGGTTAGCTAGATGGCAAAGACTTCTCAGTTTTATAACACTTGCTTAGAAAGTGTTATTATTTGGGTGAGTGTTTACTTACTATTATATTTTTGTCAATCCCGTTGTAAGATAAATTATTGATCTCTGATGTATTTGTCTTTGCCTATTTGAAAGATAGCAGATACCCAACTCAGGCTACAGTGGGCTTGAGTTTTAGTATTTTTGTGAAATTTTCAAACTACCGGAATTCGGGTTGTTAGATTTGGCATTAGAGCCTAGGTTTTGGATTCCTAGGTAGATAGTGAGTGAACATATTTGTATTTTTGAATAAAATATAAATATATTATGTACTAAAATCTAAATAGTTCCTAACCACATATTTTAACATATGGAAAGTTTTTAGAAGTATATTTATGCATGGTTTGCTACTTGGGTTTGGGATGATCTAAGTATGTAAAGCCCCATGTTATTACCGAATTATAGCATACAAATAAACCATGTTTTGAGAGAAGATTGGTATCGATAAGTTATAGAAAGTGGAGAAGCTCCCTAGGGAGAGTGTTTTCATTTTAAAAGAAATAAGAGGTTTTAGTAAGAAGAAAATCCACTTTATGTCTAGCCCAATAAAATGAAACTTTTGAAATTGAAATGTTGAAAAATATGTCTAGCCCAATAAAAAGTGGTATGAAGGTTTTATATGATGTAAATATTGTTAAAGGTGAAATTATTTTTGAAGAATTATAGAGCATGTATAGCTCGCTAGTTTCTTGTAGGTGAACAAAGATTTTAAATATAAAAACCTAGAGTGTGCTAAGTATCGAAAACATAGGTTACACAAAGGATTACTGTTCTAACTTTTAAATCAACTAAAAATGAGACCTTTGCTTCATTTAAAATTACAGATAATCATCCATTTTCTTTTATTGAAATAGACAATGCAAACTACGGGGAATGACATTTGTACTTTACACATCCCTTTCATTTTTGGTATATTCCTTATTATTCAAATGGTGCACTTTTTATACATTTGTGGAATTGGATAATTTAAGAAAATTACAGAGAAAGAGATAAACTTAATTGTACCCCGCTCCCAATAAATTAAAACATCTAAATTCACATCCCAAGTCAAATTTCTGCAAACTAAACTAATACCAACATTTTACAACCCAACTGTAAATTTGAAATAAACTTTACAACTTTATCAATATTCAGCTTTAACAAATTTAGGGACTAATTTCTAAATTTTCAGATTATGTTGTGGATATCATTCATATTCCAATTACATATCTTATAGAATATGTAGGTGATATTCTTATACGTTCGCTTCAAGCCTACAACTCATCAGATGTTATATAGGCATAGTAATTAAATAAAATTCAACGGTGTAAATTTTAATGTTATAAATAAATTATATAATTTCTCACTCGCCTTTCAAGCTTTCTAAATCTCCAAGTCTGAATTCATCCCTTTAACTTGACTTCTTTTCCTTTCCTTCAAAAAGAATATGATATAAATTTACACATACCATTAGAATTACAGATCTGAGAAGATATTTGAGATTAAGAGGAATGTATAGTTTAATTATGAAATTTACCCTTTTATGCAGTATCGATTCGCTTCTCCTCTTCAATTTTCTGCCTTTCTCCGATTATATATACATATAATATAATATTTTATAATTTTAATAGAAATAGCAGAGAAAGAAAATGGTAGTGCTTTGCTGTTTTGATCAAAAAATATAAGAAGAGAAGTGAGGGGTTAAATATGTATTTATAGGCGCTCGAATCAATTGTATCCGTTATATTTTTAAAACAAAAAAAATCTGAGCCGTTCATCCAAGGTTTAACTCTAGCCGCTACCTTCATCACCTGTCGACTGCTCCCTATAAGCAGTTGATTGCTAGCAATCGACTGCCCAAGAAAGGGGTCGATTGGTGGGGTCCACGCTATTAATATTTTTGATTTCCTTTTTCTCATTTTAAATTATTTCCGCTTTGAATATTTCAAACACTAATAGTTTCTTCATTTGAGATCCGATTGCAAAACTCCAAATATGAAAGTTGTTCAGAAAACCCCCACGAACACAATAGTGCTAGTTTCATGGTCAAATTCTCAAATTTTCTCAAATTCCTTTTTCTGAGTCTTATTGATTATATATTATTTACCATTAGTTTTGCGGAGTGTTACAAAGACAGCTACTACTCTTTCCAACAAGGCAGCAAAGCGTCCAAGCCGACCTAGGTTTAGAACTGCAAGACCAAGATGATGAAGAAATCCTCCATCCCCAACTGTCCTAATTGCGTAACAACGATGGTCAATCACCATTGGAGCCATGGCCAGCATGCACAAGCCCAAGCCAAGCCAAGATCTGCCTCGAGAGGGAGTATCCATATGATTGTTTGAAATACTATCAACAAGTGGCAGTCCGGCACCGGGAAAGCTTTCTCATTTCTTAAGATGCCAAACAAGTTTGATGAAAGGACATACACACAAAGAAGTTTGGAAAGGAAATATATAATGAAGCTAATTGCTTATTATCAATGAAGAAGTGAAAAAGATGCATAGGCTATGAAGAATTTTCGTTTGGAAAGATTTTGCGACTACAAGAAAGATGAGAAAGGGTATTTATATACCCATGCCTTAAATAGTGTGCATTCTTTCGAAAGGAAAAAAGAATCACAACCATTAAGAAGAGATTGAGATAATGCCAACTTATGCATATAGGAGATGCAACACAGCTCTACAACATTTGGAAAAACGAACCGTCACAACCAATAGCACGAAGCCACATGGAAAGAACATTAAATGCTTTGTAGGGCCTCAATTGGTAGGATTTTGATCATTTGACAAGGCTATACCCGCTCGCGGATATGGACTTGGGAGAAAAATGTTGCTCAATTTTTTCGCAAGTAATTAGTAGGTCAGTTTAAAGTAGTCTAACCTAGTCAAAACCTACTCAACTACTTTACAACTAGCCGGCATAAGCCAACCCAAGTCCGTGATGGTCTCAAACCATCCCTTATATCCAGCAAGGCACCATGATGAGGCATGATTGCCTCATCTTTAAGCGCCTATCACATGTAAGAAAGGTTTGGGCCAGACCCATCATCATGACTATCGACTTTCCTATGTTAATCTACTTCCAGCACAATTCCAGGTCAGCATGTTAGCCCGACGTCACTCTAATTGATGGCCAGCACCTCTGTTAAGACCAAAATTTTGAAGGCTTTATATTTAAATATCGGAATTATTTAAATAACTGAATCTTGGATTTAATGTAATAAATTAACTTAATAAGCTTATTTAAATTCTTTTTAAATAATATGTGAAATTATCATTTCGTTGGACAGTCTTGGATTTTGATGAAATCGGTGTTGTTTAATCTGGAATAATGAGTTGTTGTAGGCCGATGAGTTTCGTGACGATCGAATGTGATGTATGGTTGTGTGAGCTTGATTAATTAAGAGGATTAAAATATAATATATATTTTCCTATATAAGAACCTCAACACTTAAATCCTCTTCATTTTTCCTTCTCAAAATCATCCGCCACCATTTTCTCCATTCAATTAATTAAATCCAAAGCCAAAGGCTACAAAATTCAACGATTTCGGATTTGTTGAAATCATGTGAGTGTGTGCTTAAAATCTATGTAAGGTTCGTAGGGTGTGGTGACTGTTAATGATGTTCGAGTTTTAATGGCCAAACTAAGGTTGAGGCAGGGAGGTGATGAAGGAGGATTTAGGTGAATTGGAGGACTTGGTTGGTTTCTCTTGGCGGCAAGCTTCTTCAAACATTAGCCAAATCGAGTCCGATCATGCCTAGCAGATCACAACTTTTCATTTGCCTCATACTGGGGTTGGGGCCATGATTTGACATGGGATATCATAGAGGAAATAAATGGCACGGTTGAGCTTGTGGTGGTGTAAGTAGTGTTTTGGCAACGGTTAGTGGTGCTTTGGTGTGGCAAGGCAAATCATGACAAGGGGATTGTCGAATTAGGGCAAAGATCAGAATTTTGAAGAGTTGATCTAGCTTCAGGTAGTTGCATAAGGGAAATTGCATTTGAGCAGAGCGATGTGATGGCACTGTCCCTTCATCGAACGTTGGACCGGATAGGGAGATTGGGAAAAGGAGCGTGCACGGCTTAGGTGTGTATCATCTTGCATGTATAGGAAGTGTATTAAGAAGGGTGAAGACGGATTTGGTGGGAAAGTGAAGGGATTAGTGATTGAAGTAAATTAATTAATTAAGTTTTAATCTCAATTTCTTATGAAATCGATAACTTATGCATAGAAGGTCCAATCCAGACGTCATTTTAGCCGTTGCACTCGTAGTTAGATTCTCTATGCCTTGGATTGGTTTAGGCTTAGGTGAGTGTAACTATCCGTTATTTCACAACTTCGAAAGTAAGATATTTTATTAATTTTAAATTTAAAAAGGTTTAAAACTTAAGTAAATATGTTGTAAATAATGAATAAGGATGGAAAAATTATTTATCTTATACTTAATAATGGAAAAATAAAGATTTTGATTTTCATCACAAAATGGCCAAAAGTTAAGTTTTGTTAAAAATGAATAAATGCTTAAATAAATAGTTTTAAATATTTATTTGAAAGGTAAAATTATATCAAAATCACTTAATATTGATAATAGAAGCATGATAAAGGTTTGGAAATTACACCTATGATCGTTTTACAAAAATATTTTAACTTTGTTACATTTTGTCAAGTGCAACGTTGTATTTCAATAAATTGATATTAGCACTAATGATATCGGGTTTTAACCAAAGTAGACTTGTATTTTTTATTAAATGTAATAGAAAGTTCATTTTCTATGTTTGTTTACATAAATGAATGGTTGAACAGAAATGTTAAATTTTGACTGTAAAATATGTCAATAAAAACATTGTTTTTGACTAAAATAAGATGTCGCTACATTGTTGCAACATGATATGTTGCCTAATACACATACATACATATGTACACATTTACAATGTACAAATACATATACATTTACCATATAAAACAAGAATTCATTTTGATTTAAATTAAGTATAATAAATGATTTGGCAATTTTGAATTTAAATAAAACTTACAAGCATCATCATATCATTTATATCATATCTCCTTAATGGATGTTATGTGTTTACATGGAAACCATGCAAATTTATATCTCTAAATATTAGTAAGTAATAAAATAGTGGCATCTCTTATTACTAAACATATACACTTCTTATAACATCATTCCTAGCATTAAATGCACATCCTAATATGTTAACAAGTGTTATGCAAATCAAATCAAGAAAAAGTCTTTTTTTTTAAAAGACAAAATTTAAGAGAAAAATGTAATCATTCTATAAATACACATCACATTAATGTGCTATCATATCCTTCTGTAAATACATGTACTTAAGGGTTTAATCAAGGATTTAAAAATGGAAATAAAATACAAAAGTAGAGAAGGCTAAAATGGTCATTAGCCAAGGATGCTTCATGTATAAATAGAGGTCATAACCTTCACTTCCTCACGACAATTCATTTCCCATTTCTATCATTTTTTTCCACTTCCTTAAAGCTCTTCTCCTTTATTATCTTCCTCCACCTCCAACAACACTCCATCCAAACCCACACCCGAACCCTACCATTACACACACCCCCCTACACGGTCAAGTACCCTTCCACCAACCCATACCCACCCCCCTAGCCTCACACCCGAGTCGTACCCTCCTCCCTAGGCCACACACCTCCCTAGCAGAGCATACACCCCCTCTCAAAGCTAACACACACAAAAAAAGAAGGAAAATAAACAAAGGCAATAGTTCGTGACATTTGTAGAGGAGCACGCTAGTTCATAGAAAATTTTGATGGAGTGGAAATAAAGGTGAGAACGGCTTTTTAAATCATGTTTTGTTATGTTATAATAATCATGATTGTAACAACCCGCATATTTGTCGATTTTAATATTTAAATATTTTATTTAAATATTTTATCGGCACTCGAAATTTAGTCCGAAAAGCTACTTTTTGCATACGGTCGAATTAGGACTCGGGACCACTCCCATTGAGTTTAAAATGCCGTTTGCGACCTTTTTGAGTATAAGCTTCGATATGTTTGGAGAAAGTTGATTTTTTGCTACTTTTCACTTTGGGTTTGAGTTTGGGTTTAGCCATTAGCCAACTTAGACTTAAAAAACTGAACCCCTCCTCCCCATTCTCCCTCACTTCTTTCTCTTTTCAGTTTTTATAGCATTAATGGTGGGAGAGATTGGAAATTAAAACTCCAAAACCCTAGTTCATTTTTGCAACTTCAAATTCCTAGCTCCAAACTCAAGAAGAACCCATTGGTAAGCTTCTCTCCTTCTTCTCCAACTTATTCTCTTACCAATTTCAGAAATTCCTAAACCTAATTTTGGGAATGTTCTTGTTTTGAGCTTAGATTCAAGCTCATTTGGGTTGTGTTGAAGAGAGGTTGATTCTCCATTTGCTTTCAAGCTTCTTCTTGTTCGATTTTGTAAAAAGGTGAGATTTTTATCTCACATCTCTGTCTATAATTATCTTCGATTGTTTGGTATGAGTTCCTAAAACTTATTCTTGTGCAATTGATTTTGGTTTGGATTGATTTCGTGTATATTCCAATTTTTGGTGTTTTGGTCTAATTTATGAAAATCCTTTTATGGATATTTGGACATTGATATTTGAAGCGTATCGAAGCCGTTTAGGCTGGGTTGTCGTTCGACGTAATTCCTTAGTCATCGCCATTTGCTCGGTTGGTCGTTTCCGATATTCGTTTGGCCATTTATGGCCTAGGTTCAGGGAATGTCCTGAACCCCAGATTCAGACGTCTGAAACGTGATATTCAGACGTCTGAATATTGTCCGGGAAGTTTTCTATTCCCAAATTCAGACGTCTAAATATATGGTTTCAGACGTCTGAATTGGTTCTATTTCAAACAGAAAGAAAATAGGCTAAAATATGCCTATTTCAGACGTCTGAAACACTTGGTTCAGACGTCTGAATTGTGTTCTGGAAATTTTTATATTTCCATATTCAGACGTCTGAACCACTTGTTTCAGATGTCTGAAACTGCTGTATTTTGCCTATTTGCCTATTCGTTTGAGAATTCCAATTTAAATCGATTCGTGATAATCCTATTTGTTGTTATCATTTATTATGACTTTGATGACTCTTTTTAGGGATTTTTGAATATCCATTTCGATGGATTCTTTATCGGTTTCTTTGGATTTTATTCAAGTCTTCGAATGTGAATTTTAGTGATTGATTGTCCCTACAATCTTCTTTGTGATTTGTCACTTTAAAAATATAAAGGTTTTCTATACTAGTAGTAAATATCAAAACTCTTTCCTCAAACGATTTCAATACTATTTTAATACCAAATTCGTTTATAAAACCGTTTTCCAATCTATTAGTATATACAAACTTTTACCTCACTCGTATGAGAAATCTAATTAAACGACTTAGTAAAATGAGTGGTATGAAACGCTTGCGTTTACTTTGTTGGTTAATTCTTGGACTTGTTCGATTGAAACTCTTGTGATAATTTTCTAGCGGAGATCTACAATTTGTTCGTAAATATTTAAGTTAAGCAAGTGGTTATGGGACATGAAGCTAAACTCATATATTTACTAGCATAGTGTAATTGACACTTCTCGTTGATCATGACGATCATCTTTGTGATTTAGACTAGCAATGTGCGATGTCTCTTTGTCTGCGAGGGAGACTAAACCCCGTTTTGTGGAGTTTCGACTCAAATTGGTGGGGTAGCAACCCACGGTCTTCGGACCATTCGTGTGTCAGGTCTTCGGACCATTCGTGTGTCAAGTTAATGGCTGGCTACCATGAGATAGCTTCTCGTTCATGTGTTACAGCTGTTGGTGAGTTTTCACGCTCCCGTTCGTGTGATAGGCCTCCCCCCTATTTTGTGTGATTTCTGGGTTTCGTGTGTCGAATTCTGGAATTTTGTTCTTCACCAATTTTAGTGATTTTCATTGATATGATTTATTAATTTTTGTGTATTGGTGAATTCGTGTGTCATTTACTTGTTGTGAATACAATTTTTGGGTATGATACCCTTTTTGGATCTTTGAGAAGATTCTTTGATATTGATTAATCGTTTGTTGATTATCATTTTCATACTTATAGTAGTATGCCATTATGGATATTATACGTCTATGCCATATCTTTCGTTCTATATCATGTTATCTGATATTTATAGCTAGACTGATCCGTTTATTATTTTCTTATAAATAATACTCGGGACAGACCGAGATGTTGCAGGTGCTTCGACTTGACTTCTCTCCAGGGATCCATTACTCTGAATTTTTGCTTACTACTTAGATTAGTAGTTTTTGTTGTATACTCTTGAGATATTGACTCATTGATGTATTCTTTTGTATAGCACATGTTGCTATTATTTTGTGTTATTGTGGATCTTTCTGACCACTACTTTGATGTACACTTTTACGTGTAATATTCATATCTTATTCCGCCTTTGTGATATGAATTATCTGTGACTGATTTATGTTATGTTTGTTTCTATATTTGTTTCCGAAGATATTATAGCCACTGTGTAGTAGCTTTGAGTTTGTGTCGGCATGTCGGATTTCCACTTGAAAAGATTTGCATGTTATACTATCTGACATATTGATGCTCGCACAAAGCAATTACACGGATGGTCGCTCCTCAACAGCCTTATTCTCTGTGCTAGTTGACAGCATTCACCGTAATGTTCTTGGCTAGCGTGGGTATAGAGGTGGGGCGTCACAGCTTGGTATCAGAGCCAAACTTCGAAACAATATGGAATATTATAACAAGGATCATCGTCCTAAGTCTTTCTTAGGAGTCGTGCTTTAGGATTTTATTCGATTCTTCGTACCGTCCTATCCTACTTTCTTTTATGATTCCTTGTTTTATCTATCAAGATTGCTTGATATTTACTTTGAGAATAACTTTTCTCCTTCTTTCTTTTCTAAAGGAAGAGAAATGGTTAGTTCTAGCAGTCCTAGCGCTGGTCAATCCAGTAGCCCTTCTCTGGATGGCGCATTCATGTCTGCCCAACAACTTTTGGATCTTGTAAAGAATCAAGGGTTTATCTATGCTTTGAGTAAGAACCCCGAAATGGTTCTACCTTTGAAACTTGAAGTTTCTTTCAATCAGCTTGTGGATGTTACTCTTCTTCTTGGAGAGGTTGGTAAAGGAAGTGTTTGTGATATTGGGACTTCTAAGAAGAGGCATATTGAGTTCAAGAGCTTTAATCCCAATAAAAGAGTGAAGCAAACAACTTTTGTAGCAAAGACTCCAATCCCTAATCGTGGAGGATGCTACAATTGTAATTCTAAGGACCACTATGCAAAGGAGTGTCCGGAGCCACTCTTTTGTCGCTATTGCAAAAATACAGGTCATCATATTTCTTTCTTCCCCATACTTCAAAGCAAGAAGAGGGTGGAACAAGAAACTTCGGTAGCCAAGACTCCAACCCCAAGTCGTAAACAATGCTACAATTGTGGTTCCACGAACCATTATGTAATTAAGTGCCCGAAACCCCTCTATTGCCACTATTACAAAGGCTCGGGTCATTACTTATCTACATGTCCCAAACTCCCTAGCAAGAGGGAGGGAAAGTCGAAAGTCGTGCAAGCCCCTTGTGACACTTCTCTTGGTCAAGGTATTTTACATTTAATCCTTGATGCTATTGTTTTATTTCGTGATCTTTCTATTTGAATTCTTTTTGATATGGGTCCATCTCATTATTTTTATATCAAAAGAACTTGTCGATTCTTTTTCTTTGAATATTTTGGGCTTGATGTCTTCTTTGGGAATTGTGAATCCGGATGGTGGATCCGCAACACTCAACTTACTTTCTATTGATGTTGAAATTACTTTATGTGATTTTTCTTTCCGAGCCGATATTTTTACTTAGGCTTCGGAATTGATTTGTGTGAAAGGATTGGCTTAATCATTATGAAGCCATATCCTTTGTCCCTAGTGGAATACTTATCTTCGACATACTTAATTTGTTAAACAGATTTCTATTTCTCCTTTGTGATTTCGATTCCAACTTGATGGCATGATTTTATTCTTTAATCCCGCATGATGAGGAAAGTGTTGTTTCTCTCATTCATGTAGTTTGAGAATTTTTCGGCATTTTTTTAGTTTGCCTTAGGATTATCACCTAAGCAATATCTTGTGTGGTGTTAAGGTCTTTTCAGCTCGACCTTGCCACCAATTTTCATTTGGCTACGAGTTGCGTGAGTTAGCATTCCACTTACGTACTCCGCACTCGTTATGATTCTTATGAATGACTTATTATGTCATTCAGTTTGCCCATCTTATTTCATCCATTTTATAAATCGAGTATTTCATGAATATCTCGATAACTTCATTTTTGAATTTATTAATTTTGGATGAAAATAGCAATTTACAAATTTTTGCAAATCTTTTTCATAAGATTTATTTAGAAGTATAACCGGAATTTTGTTCTTAAAACGAATAAAGAATATTCTTAGAAGCTTTTGAGAAACTTACTTATCCTGTAGAATATGATTTTGTGATTGTATTACCCATTTAGTGTTTTAAGAATTTTGGTCGATGCGCTTGATCAACGTTATCGATAGGAATTTCCTAAACGCTTTGATGAGACAATCAGACACAGTATATTGACTTGAAAATAGTAAATTTTTCTAGAAAGATTATTACATAATGATAAATGTAATTTTGAAAGTTTTAACTTTTTTGGAAAGAAGGTTATTTAAAAGAAATTCTTTCTTTTCGATACTCTTTTCCTTGTGATTCCTGAAGGGGAACCAAGACTTTGCTATCTGTACCGATACTAGTCGTATTGGTTTGAATACCATTCTCTTGCAAAGAAGAACATGCTATCACTTGTGCTTCTAAATCTTTATAGCTTATCGAGACTGGTATGCCACTCATGATTTAGTGCTTGCGGCTGTTGATTTCACTTTTAGAATCTGGCATCATCATTTTGGATGAGAAATTTGTTCTCTACCCCGATCATAAATCTTTGGAATATTTATTTTCTCATAGGGAACTTCATATTGGCTCGAGTTCCTTGCACCTTATGATCTTGACATTCTTTATACTCCCGGAAAGGGAAATCGTGTTGCCGATGCACTTAGTCGCAAGCAACAAGCGGTTGTTTCTATGATGATATCCGAATGGAATGATCTCGAGATATTATCCTCTTGTGAGATTCGAGACCGTGTCTCCGATTTATGTTCATCACTTGTGTTATGTAGCCTTGAGGCTCATCCTTCTCTTGTAGACCGCATTCTTGAAGCTCAAAGGCTAGATCCCGAAATGGCTCTTCTTGACCAAAATATTAGGGATAAAATTGATATTGAAGGATTGAAAGAATTTGATATCGATTCTCGTGGCGGCATTCGAAAATTTGGTAGACTTATCGTACCAAATATTATTGATCTTCGTAAGGATATTTTAGAAGATTCTCATCGTTCTAAATTCACCATTCATCCCGGTAGTAGTAAAATGTACGCGGATATGAAGTGACTATATTATTGGGAGGGAATGAAATTCGATATTGCTAACTTTGTTAAGTGTTGCATGACTTGCCAGCTTGTTAAGGTCGAACATCAAAGGCCCAGTGGGTTATTGCAACCTTTAGAAATTCCAATTTGGAAGTGGGACCAAATTTTCATGGATTTTATAGATGGCCTTCCCCGTTCTCGTTCGGGTCATGGTAGCTTATGGGTGATCGTTGATAGACTTACTAAATCCGCCCATTTTATTCCCGTCCGGTCTAACCGAACCATTCCTCTTTTGGCCAAGCTCTTTGTTAAAGAGATTGTTAAATTACATGGTGTTCCTACTGCTATTGTTAGTGATCGCGATCCATTGTTTACTAGTGGATTTTGGAAGAGTCTTCAAAAAGCTTTGGGAACGAAGCTCAATTTTAGCACCGCTTATCATCCTCAGTCCGATGGACAAACCGAGCGTGTGAATCAAACTCTTGAAGATCTTCTTCGTGCTTGTGTTCTGGATTTTGGTGGAAGTTGGGAAGATCATATTTCACTTGTTGAATTTTCCTATAATAATAGCTTCCAATCTAGTATTGGTATGGCACCTTTCGAGGCACTCTATGGAAGGCCATGCCGATCTCCTTCTTGTTGGCTTGAGGCCGGTGAGAAGCTGGTTTTAGGTCCAGATTTTATTCGCGATTCCACAGAAAAGATTGATCTTATTCGTCATAGGATGAAAGAAGCCCAGAGTAGACAAAAATCCTATGCCGATAACCAGAGAAGGAAGTTAGAATTTTCTGTGGGAGATCTTGTGTTCATTCGTGTATCACCTATGAAAGGTGTTGTACGTTTCAGTCGATCGAGAAAATTGGCGCCTCGATATATTGGGCCATTTCCTATCACTGAACGTATTGGTTCCATGGCTTATCGCCTTTTATTACCGGCTCAATTTTCTGTTGTTCATGACGTGTTTCACGTTTCTCAACTTCGGAAATGTCTTCGAGATTCCGATTCTATTCTTGAGCCCGGTGTTGTGGAAGAGATTGAAGTTTCGCCTAATTTAACTTATGAGCAACATCCTATTCGTATCATTGCTTCGGAGATCAAATGACTTCGAAATAAAGATGTTCCGCTTGTTAATGTTCAATGGTCATCAAATCCTAAGGATTGTTCTTGGGAATCTAGAGAGTACATCGAGCGAACACATCCGGACTTACTTTCTCGTGCTCTTTGAGGTGAACTTCTTATTTCAAATTTCTTTTGTGTTGAATATGCTTTTATGGTTGTTACTATATATCTTCTTCTTAAATATTGCGAGGACGCAATTTCTTTAAGGAGGGGAGTCTGTAACAACCCGCATATTTGTCGATTTTAATATAATATTTTATTTAAATATTTCATCGGTACTCGAAATTTAGTCCGAAAAGCTACTTTTTGCATACGGTCGAATTAGGACTCGGGACCACTCCCATTGAGTTTAAAATGCCGTTTGCGACCTTTTTGAGTATAAGCTTCGATATATTTGGAGAAAGTTGATTTTTTGCTACTTTTCACTTTGGGTTTGAGTTTGGGTTTAGCCATTAGCCAACTTATACTTAAAAAACTGAACCCCTCCTCCCCATTCTCACTCACTTCTTTCTCTTTTCAGTTTTTATAGCATTAATGGTGGGAGAGATTGGAAATTAAAACTCCAAAACCCTAGTTCCTTTTTGCAACTTCAAATTCCTAGCTCCAAACTCAAGAAGAACGCATTGGTAAGCTTCTCTCCTTCTTCTCCAACTTATTCTCTTACCAATTTCAGAAATTCCTAAACCTAATTTTGGGAATGTTCTTGTTTTGAGCTTAGATTCAAGCTCATTTGGGTTGTGTTGAAGAGAGGTTGATTCTCCATTTGCTTTCAAGCTTCTTCTTGTTCGATTTTGTAAAAAGGTGAAATTTCACATCTCTGTCTATAATTATCTTCGATTGTTAAGTATGAATTCCTAACACTTATTCTTTTGCAATTGATTTTGGTTTGGATTGATTTGGTGTATATTCCAATTTTCGGTGTTTTGGTCTAATTTATGCAAATCGTTTTATGGATATTTGGACAATGATATTTGAAGCGTATCGAAGAGCCGTTTAGGCTGGGTTGTCGTTCGACGTAATTCCTTAGTCATCGCCATTTGCTCGATTGGTCGTTTCCGATATTCGTTTGGCCATTTATGGCCTAGGTTCAGGGAATGCCCTGAACCCCAGATTCAGACGTCTGAAACGTGATATTCAGACATCTGAATATTGTCTAGGAAGTTTTCTATTCCCAGATTCAGACGTCTGAATATATGGTTTCAGACGTCTGAATTGGTTCTATTTCAAACAGAAAGAAAATAGGCTAAAATATGCCTATTTCAGACGTCTAAAACACTTGATTCAGATGTCTGAATTGTGTTCTGGAAATTTTTATATTTCCAGATTCAGACGTCTGAACCACTTGTTTCAGACGTCTGAAACTGCTGTATTTTGCCTATTTGCCTATTCGTTTGAGAATTCAAATTTAAATCGATTCGTGATAATCCTATTTGTTGTTATCATTTATTATGACTTTGATGACTCTTTTTAGGGATTTTTGAATATCCATTTCGATGGATTCTTTATCGGTTTCTTTGTATTTTATTCACGTCTTTGAATGTGAATTTTAGTGATTGATTGTCCTTACAATCTTCTTTGTGATTTGTCACTTTAAAAATATAAAGGTTTTCTATACTAGTAGTAAATATCAAAACTCTTTCCTCAAACGATTTCAATACTATTTTAATACCCAATTCGTTTGTAAAACCGTTTTCCAATCTATTAGTATATACAAACCTTTACCTCACTCGTATGAGAAATCTAATTAATCGACTTAGTAAAACGAGTGGTATGAAACGCTTTGCGTTTACTTTGTTGGTTAATTCTTGGACTTGTTCGATTGAAACTCTTGTGATAATTTTCTAGTGGAGATCTACAATTTGTTCGTAAATATTTAAGTTAAGCAAGTGGTTATGGGACATGAAGCTAAACTCATATATTTACTAGCTTAGTGTAATTGACACTTCTCGTTGATCATGACGATCATCTCTGTGATTTAGACTAGCAATGTGCGATGTCTCTTTGTCTGCGAGGGAGACTAAACCCCGTTTTGTGGAGTTTCGACTCAAATTGGTGGGGTAGCAACCCACGGTCTTCGGACCATTCGTGTGTCAGGTCTTCGGACCATTCGTGTGTCAAATTAATGGCTAGCTACCATGAAATAGCTTCTCGTTCATGTGTTACAGCTGTTGGTGAGTTTTCATGCTCCCGTTCGTGTGATAGGCCTCCCCCCTATTTTGTGTGATTTCTGGGTTTCGTGTGTCGAATTCTGGAATTTTGTTCTTCACCAATTTTTGTGTATTGGTGAATTCGTGTGATATTTACTTGTTGTGAGTACAAGTTTTGGGTATGATACCCTTTTTGGATCTTTGAGAAGATTCTTTGGTATTGATTAATCGTTTATTGATTATCATTTTCATACTTATAGTAGTATGCCATTATGGATATTATACGTCTATGCCATATCTTTCGTTCTGTATCATGTTATCTGATATTTATAGCTAGACTGATCCGTTTATTATTTTCTTATAAATAATACTCGGGTCAGACCGAGATGTTGCAGGTGCTTCGACTTGACTTCTCTCCAGGGATCCATTACTCTGACCTTTTGCTTACTACTTAGATTAGTAGTTTTTGTTGTATACTCTTGAGATATTGACTCGTTGATGTATTCTTTTGTATAGCACATGTTGCTATTATTTTGTGTTATTGTGGATCTTTCTAACCACTACTTTGATGTACACTTTTATGTGTAATATTCATATCTTAGTCCGCCTTTGTGATATGAATTATCAGTGACTGATTTATGTTATGTTTGTTTCTATATTTGTTTCCGAAGATATTATAGCTACTGTGTAGTAGCTTTGAGTTTGTGTCGGCATGTCGGATTTCCACTTGAAAAGATTTGCATGTTATACTATCTGACATATCGATGCTCGCACAATGCAATTACACGGATGGTCGCTCCTCAACAGCCTTATTCTCCGTGCTAGTTGACAGCATTCACCGTAATGTTCTTGGCTAGCGTGGGTATAGAGGTGGGGCGTCACAATGATTATACCGTTTATACATTATGTTAATTGCCACCATTGATAATATGGACATTTGGCTGAAATGAATGTTTGAGCGCGTTGGTTGGATAGTTGAGTTGTGATAATATACTTAATAAATATTAATCACTATGCTATGGAAATGGATGTTATGTTATTGATGAATGTTGAAAGTGATTATGCTCATTTTTGATTAAGTAATCCCCTTTGTTATAAGTGACCAATTTTATAAATATGGTATATGTTGGAATTATTAAGCCTATATTTGAATAGTGAAATTGAAATTGGTTTTTAATTGAAATTGGTTTTGAAATTGAAATCGAAATTAAAGTCGAAATTAAAATTAGATTTGAAACTGGGTTTGAAATTGATTCTAATTTAAGATTAGAATTGATTTTAATTTAAGATTCATAAGCAGCCGCATAATATATTCACCAAAATAAATAATATTCATACGACCTTGGTTGAATGACAGAAATTCATCTAGAATGAGTTTTGGCCAATTTACTTCAACTTCTCCCCAAATAGCACATAATGCTTTATAGTTGTTTGGATAGACAAGCACATACGAGCCAGTACGAGGTAGAATTATGTGCATTAAAGCTCTATGCATTATTCTAGCAGTAGGTCGTAATGCAATAGACTTAAGCTCGGTCATGTCATCTTCTAGGAATCGACGACTTACTTCATCTCTCTCACCTACGACAACATTTAATTCTTATAACTCAACACCTCTTGTCGGAGTATGACGAATATGACCGATTCTATCTAAAGAGAGAAATACTTGTTGCCCATATACCTCCAAACGCAATTGTCACGATTGTGTGGGTTTTGATGGCCTAAATTCAAGTTCGCACAGAAAAGTTTAACCAATGTATGATTTATCTTGATATTGTTTTGATTATGATCTAGAAGTGATTCCAGATGGCTTCTTATTGCTAATTCTTGAATCCTATATGACATAAAATCAGGAAAGACAACAAAAGAACCTTCAAAGAATCGATCTTCTTTCATCTTATTCCATCATTTAACTGTAGTTGCATCGTATAGCCATTGAGCGATTTGTGAATCAATTGGCTCGGAGGAAGAAGAAGCATGCCTAGATCTCTTTGTTTGACGAGGGGCCATTTGAATTTATCAAAGAATTGAATAAATTTGGAAAAATTTAGGAACTAGGTTTTTGGAATTCTTTAAAATGGAGGTAAAAATAAAAAGTAAAAGAGGAAGTAGAGGGTTTTAGAGTTAATAAATAGGTAAAGAAAAGTGTAAAGGTACGTTTCAGATGTGAATTCGGTCGACAGAACGATTGTGGTCAGTCGACTGAACGATTGTGGTCAGTCGACTGAACCACATTCCTGAGAGTTCTATTCCAGAATTAGTCGACTGGTCTAGTCGACTGAATAAACAAATAAGCTCTCTGTTTTGTCATTCAGTCGACTGGTCGCATTCGATCAGTCGACTGAATAGTGTATGAGAACATACAGTATGCAGTTTCAGTCGACTGATCGAATTTTTTCAGTCGACTGAATGAGTCTTTTAGCATATTAAGTCATATTTGAAACAAAACAAGTAATATATAAATAACAATTGTAAAAAATAGACAAAAAACGAAATTATTTGGAAGAGGAAGTTGATGGAGACTTGGAGTTTGTCAGTTCATCCTTTGTCTTCTCTACATATGGTTGTAGTGGTGACCAACGGTTTCCACATTCCTATGAGTTTGGAGAGACAGGCGGAGGTTGAGGTGACCTATCCCATGGATTCCGAGTTGACAATAGTGTAGGTTGATGAGCCGAAGAGGAAGATAAACCGCAGAACTTCCATCCAATCTGCTCAAGAAAACTCAAACGTCTAGGATTCATTTTCTTTTCATAATATATTTCGTGCAAGCGCTATCGATTCCCTCTGGTAATGATGAAGATCATCAATTTTTCGTTTGGTTTGAGGAGAACCAAAAAACAGGTACCGTCTAGCTTTCTTTTTCTCCGGTGTATAACCCGTTCGATAATTTGATGGTCTTGCAGGTTCATGGGTAGGAGTAGGTGTAGGTAGATTTGACGATGTAGATGATGGAGTTTAAAAGTTGATAGATGAGTAGGATGATCCATCTGATGAATTATGTGATGAAGACATTTTGATTTTGAAAGAAAGTTTTTGGAAGTTTATGTAGTGGAGAAAGAAACAAATGTGTTTGAGATATAAATTTCTTTTGATGGAGAAAGGAGAGCTGAGAACTGAATTATATAGGAGGCAATGCAGTTAAAAAATGATGGTTGAACGTGCAGATTGAAAAAGTGTGGAAGAGAATGGACCAAAAAGTTTGTGGCTGAAATTTTATCTTTAAAAAATAGAAAATATAAAGAAATAGATGTATAAGGTGTAGATGTGAAATATTGAATGGCCAGGCGGTAAAGGCATAGACTTATCAAACCCGAGGTGCAGAGTTAGAATACCAAATTTTTATTTTATTTTATTTTAAATTAATTAGTAATTTTTATAATTCTGTTAAAGAAATTATACCCAGTTCTCTTCTTAATCTTATAAAACAATTTTCATTGAGAGGTTTAGTAGAAATTTCAGCTAATTGATTTTCCGAATTTAAAAATTCTAAATTTATTATATCCTTTTCAATATTATCACGAAGAAAATGATGACGAATGTCAATATGTTTAGTTCGTGAGTAGTTGACATGATTTTTAGATAAATTTATTGCACTAGCGTTATCACTATATATTATAGACTTATTTAATTTTATATCAAAATCTTGTAATGTTTGTTGCATGTAGATTACTTGAGCATATGCTAAAGCTGCATATATATACTCTGCTTCACATGTCGACAGTGAAATACAATTTTGTTTCTTACTAAACTAAGATACTAAGGGTCGTCCAATGAAATGACAAGTTCCACTTGTACTTTTTCTATCTGTCCGACTTCCTCCAAAATCAGCATCACTATATGATACTAATTCAAAAGGACATTCTTTTGGATAAAATAATCCTAAATTTTGGTTTTATTAAGACAACGAATTATACGTTTAACTGCTCGCATATGTGATTCTTTAGGATTTGCTTGAAATCGAGCACATAAATAAACACTCATCATAATGTCAAATCGACTGGCAGTTAAGTAAAGGAGTGATCCGATCATACTACGATATAGTTTTTGGTCAAAATTCTTGCCATTTTCATCTTTTTCAAGATGTATAGTTGTACTCATGGGAGTTGGTTTGGCAGACGTGTTTTCCACACTGAATAGTTTAATTAGATTATTACAATACTTTTCTTGATTAACAAAAATGCCATTTTGCATTTGTTTGATTTGTAATCCCAGAAAATATGATGGTTCTCTCATATGTGACATTTCAAATTCATTTGTCATGACAGTCAAAAATTCCTGACATAATTTTCCATTTGTTGAACCAAAAATAATATCATCAACATATATTTGAATAATTAAAATATCTTGTTTAGTTTTCTTAATAAATAATGTTTGATCAACTTTCCCAATCTCAAAACCAGATTCCAATAAATAGCTTTTAAGTCGGTCATACCAAGCACGAGGTACTTGTTTTAAACAATATAAAGCTTTCTTAAGTTCATAAACGTGATCTGGAAATTTCTCATGAGTAAACAGAGGAGGTTGTTCAACATAAACATTTTATTTTATAGAACCATTTAAAAAAGCACTTTAAGTTATGAAAACATGCAAAAGCTAGTAGAATACGTATAGCTTCTAGTCTTGCAACTGGAGCAAACGTTTCTTCATAGTCTATTCCCTCTTCTTGACTATAACCTTGTGCTACTAGTCTAGCTTTATTTCTAGTAGTGTTACCTTGTTCATCAGCTTTTTTTTTGAAAATCCATTTTGTACCGATAACTGATTGATCACTTGGTCTAGCAACTAATTCCCAAACTTCGTTTCTTTCAAACTGATTTAGTTCTTCTTGCATAGCTATAATCCAATAATCATCAGTTGAGGCTTCCTTAATATTTTTAGGTTCTATATTGGAGAGAAAAGCTATATGGCCCATTTGATTTAATTGATGTCTTGTTCTTACATTTGAATTTACTTCTCCAATTATATTTTGAACAGGGTGATCTCTTAGAACTCTTGGAGATGATCTTACTATATTATCATTATTAATAGTATTTACGTTTTCTAAAGAAACATCAGAATTATTATTTTGAAGAATAATATCATCATCTTCTGAATTATTTGTCAGAATTATATTTGTATTATTTTCCAAATTTGTAAATTTAGAAGAAGTTTTTACATTTTCATCGAATGAAACATGAAGTGTTTCTTCGATTATTTTTGTTCTTGTATTAAAAACTCGATAAGCCTTGCTTCTTTCCGAATATCCTATGAATATACCTTCATCGGATTTTGGATCAAATTTTCCAAGCTGATCTTTAGTGTTAAGTATGAAACATTTTGAATCAAAAACGTTAAAATATGAAATATTTGGTTTTCTACTATTTAAAAGTTCATAAGGAGTATGTTTTGCTAATGGTCGAATAGAAACACGATTCAAAACATAGCAAGCAGTTGCAACAGCATCTGCCCAGAAATGCTTAGGTAAAGTGCTTCCATTTAATAAAGTTCGTGCACATTCTTGTAATGTTTTGTTTTTCCTTTCTACAATTCCATTTTGTTGTGGTATTCTAGAAAAAGGAGAAATTATGATTAATTCCTTTCTTGTTACAAAAATGTTTGAAAGCTTTATTTCAAATTCACCTCCATGATCACTTCTAATGTTTTTAACTTTAAAATTCTTTATATTTTGAATTCTTTTATAAAAATTAAAATTTTCAAATGTATCACTTTTATGCTTCATAAAAATGATCCATGTATATCTTGAAAAATCATCTACAATAGCAAACACATATCTATTGTGATTAATAGATTGAACTTGAGCAGGTCCAAAAAGGTCCATGTGTAATAATTCAAGTGGTTGTGTTGTAGATATGATTTTCTTAGATTTAAAAGAAAATTTTGTTAATTTTCCTAACTGACATGCATCACAGATATTATCAATTTTGAATCTCATATCAGGTAGTCCTGTAACAAGTTCATTTTTAGCTAATTTATTAATAGTATTGATGTTTATGTGACAAAATCTTTTGTGCCATAGCCAAGAATCATTTTCTATAGCTACTAAACACATATTTGTGTTGTAATTTATATTCATATTTAAATTATAGATATTTTTATCTCTTATACCTTAAAAAATTAAATTTTTATTTTTATCAGAAATATTACATTTATTTTCTGAAAAAGATATATTAAAACCTTTATCACATAACTGACTTATACTCAATAAATTATGTTTTAAGTTCTTAACTAATAGAATATCAGTAATGAGAGGTGAGTTAGAGATACCATTATTGCTCACATCGCCTTTGCCGATGACATAACCTTTCGAATTATCTCCAAAAGTGATTGATCCTCCATTTGAGTAGACTATGTTTGTTAACATGTCTTTATCACCAGTCATGTGTTTCGAGCAACCACTGTCTAGAATCCATTTTCTTCTCTTTTTAAGTGGCACCTGCAAAAAATAAAGAATACGATGGTCTTAGGAAACCAATCCTAAGAAGGTTCTGAATTCCCTTTAAAAATATAATTCTTATTTTTATGAACAGTTTCCATTATTGTTTTGATATGTTTATTCCCCATCAAGTTAGCAATCCATATTTTAATAGTTTTAACATTTTTAGAAACCGTTTTCTTTAAATCTTGCTTAATTTTGTTTTTAAACTTATTTTTAAACCTTTTAAATTTCTTTGAGTTTTCAATTTTCTTATATCCTAAACCCATTTTATTTGAAGTTGACTGAGAATTTTCTATTATTTTAGAAAGATTTTCTCATCCTTTATTAAAATTGAAAATATTTTTATTAATATCTTCTAGCTTGGTTTTAAGACTGGAATTTTCTAATTCTAAAACTTTAGTGCTAGATTTTAAATCATTTACTTCAACTGATAAAATATCATTTTTATTCTTCTGAATTTCACATTGCTGAGTTATCATAGAAAGTTGAGAGGCTAAATTAGGATTAGATTCTTGAGATTTTTCAAGTTCTTCTTCGAGAATTTTCTTTTCATCTCTAAGCATACTAATTTCTAATTCAGATCTATTTAGTTTTTCTTGTAACTCCTAATTATGTTTCTTAGTCTGTTTTACAAAATCTACTAGTTCAGAATTAAGTTCAACTAAATCTTCAAAACTTAGCTCACTTACATCATCATTTGTAGCAATGAAGCATACATTTGCTTACTCTGTGTCACTATCACTGTCGCTTTCTGATGGTAAAGAATCTGAATCATTCCATGTTATAGAAAATGCTTTCTTCTTGAAATTGTTCTTTTTGAATTTGATTTTCTGTTTTTCTGGACAATCTTTCTTCATGTGACCCTTCTTATGACATTCCATCATAGATGATGATGGTTTATTGCTATTATTGTTGCTAGAATTATTTTTGTAACTCTTGCCCTTGTTATTCGTTTTGAATTTCAAAAAAAATTTGAAATTCTTAGCAACAAATGCCATATCCTCTTCATCTGAGTCAGAGTCATCATGTTCTGCTTGAAATGTTAGACTCTTCTTATCTTGTGCTTGAACTTTCTTTGCTTGCAAATTTACTTCATATGACATTAGATTTCCTATTAACTCTTCTGGTTTCATAGTTGAAAGATCGTTAGCTTCTTCAATAGCTAGGACCTTTCTTTCCCATTCATCCGTTAAAGAGTATAAGATTTTTGATACTATATCAAAATCAGAGAATTTTTCTCTTGGTGCAACAGTGAATGATATATATCTTGAAATCTAAAATACATGTCATTTATATTCTCATTTGATTTCATTTTGGAATTTTGAAACTAATTTTTCAACATTGAAATTTTGCTTTTTTTGACTTTGTTAGTTCCTTCATGAGTTACTTTTAGAGTTCTCCATATCTCATAAGCATTTGTGCACATACTAACTCTATTATACTCATTTCTATCTAATGCACAAAATAGCATATTCATTGCTTTTGCATTTGTAGTAGCATCAGTTTTCTATGCAGCAGTCCAAGTTGAAAAATCTTCTATTGGAGTAGTATATTCATTTTGAGTAATGTTCCAAGTTTCAAAACCATTAGATTGCATAAATATCCTCATTCTAGTTGACCAGTAATTATAATTCATGCCATTGAATAGTGGAGGTCGTGTAGTAGATTGATCTTCAATAAAACTAGTGTTAGTGACAGTGCTTATGATATTGTTATTTTCCATATTAACTAATAACAAATTATCAAATAAATGTGTTATGGTTATAGGATGACCTTGCTCTGATACCAAATGAAAGTGGCTACTGTGTGGCTTGCTATCACTTAGGATCGTGTAATATGGAATATTATTAAATCTAAATGCGGAAATAGATGATAATAGCAAAGTAAATAAAATGAGCACACCAGGAATTTTTATACTGGTTCGAACTTCCCGTTCTACATCCAATCCCAGACTTCCCTTTGGAATTTCTCACAATAACCCTCTCTTAACCTGGAGGAATATGTATACAACACCTGAACAACAGAACATGATTTTTCCGCCTCAAACAACCGAAAGAGGACTTTACCGGCCTGAACAACCGAAAAAGACTTCAATAGTTTCAATAGAATTGCTTTGACGCTATGTTTTAATAATAATACTGATTTGTCTTTGATAGTACAACCTTCCTATTTTCTTTCCTCAAGTATATATGTGTGTATAAAGATTTAGAAAGGAAAATATTGCTTTGAATCAAAGAATAAGTTGATTGATTCAGAGATTCAAGCAATATATGAAAGTTGTGATCGCTTTTTAGAATACAGAGGTAGTAGAAAGTAAGATCAGAAAGTAATCAGAATTATTTTTAATTTGTGAAGTGGATTTTGTGTGTTTATATAATAGTTAAAAAGGTGCAACCGTTCATGAAGAGTTCTGATCAACATAAGCAGCCATACCTCTTCATATTAGAACGTTACTCTTGGCAAAAGAAAGTGTCCATTCAGATAAAATAGCTATTGAAAGAAGTTAGTCGACTGACCCAAAACGATCGGGCAACTGAATATTCAAATTTGTTTAAAAACAGAGCGTTTCTGTGCACCTGTACAGGTTCAGTCGACTGGCCATATACGGTCAGTCGACTGACCTGACAGTCAAAGCACAATTTTCACATATTTTAAAAAGTTTAAAGTTTTAAAACAACTTAACAACTTAAGGATAGATTTTAACATTTCTAAGACTAAAAAACTTCAATAAATCAACATACCATACGCAGTTTTGTAGCCTTGTCTCCTTTTGTAGTTTGAACAGCATAATTCCTTTTCTTTTTGTCACTTATCCATATAGTATAATTCATTGCTTTGTCATGAATCAAAAATATGTGATTCAACATATACAACCTTTCTTTTTAAACCCAAACTATTTATACTTATTTTTCAACTATTTTGAAAACTGATTTCCATTTTACAATAATTTTTCATCTGTTTTACAAACTAATTACTATTTTATAACTATTTTGCAACTATTCAACTATTTTTAACTATTTTATAATTACTTAAATATTCTTTAGCTATTTTACAACTAATAACTATTTTACTACTACTTATCTATTTTATACTTTTTAGCTATTTTCTAAATCAAGTTGGTTAGAGTGCAAACTGTTTATAATTGAAGTGATAACCAAAATGGAAATTGAAGAAATTGTGAATAGGTGAATAGAATCAAAATGAAGATAAATACGTAAGATATACGTATATTATTCTATTCGCATAACAATTTGATCCAGATTCGAGCATAGAATTTCGAGATAGTATATCGATCCGAGTTGGGATTTTTCGCTCGATTTTCGACGGCGAACCCTGGATGTGGATTTTCGATTGGTTTTGGAAATTCTCTATCATAGTTATGGATGTGCAAGGAGAATGATTGTTTCTGAACAAGAAAATCAGATCTAAGTATGCACTAGGAAGTCAGATGGACAATACTAGTTCGGAAGTGAAATTGTGTGATCGAGTGAGCGATCAGATTTGACGTTGCGTATGGATGGTATATGTATATCGTACATGCTAGAATGAAATTGATAGTGGAAATTTTGAAAGGAAAAGCAAAAATGATTTTGGAATGGAAAGTATATTTTGAAAAATATATTATGAATAAAAGTGGAAGTTTGGATATCACTATAATTAAAATTCATTTTATAAGAAGGTAGGAATGTGGCAAGTAAATTTATAAAAGAAATCAAACTTGAATATTTTATTTGGCATAATAAAGTTATATATATATATATATATGGTAACTACCCTTGTGAACTTTTAACTAGAAGATGTGGTCTTTGAAATTATTTGAAGTATAAAAGGAATTTATATGAGTATGAAGTGACCCAAAGATTTTTCAAGATTTGATATATCAATTTATACAAATGAATTTATGAGAATGATTTTGGGAGAAGGGTTTTGGTACCTATGGATTTTGGAAGGCTTTTGATTTTTGGAAAAAAAAATCAAATTTTGGGAATTTGGAAAGCCAAGTTTGGAACTATCGATTTGAGATATTGATTTTGTGTAAAGGACATTTTTATATGAATCATAAAGAGTATGCTTTGAAAGATACTATATGTGTATAGCGTAAAATGTTTTTAGATTGGCTTTGGGAAAAAAAGTGCTCCCATGAAATGAACTTCTTAGGAGATCCATGGGGTGGTTCTGCCTTGATCCCTAAGGGAAGTTCTATCTTAGGAGGAAGTCCGGATAAAATGAAGTTCCTGAGGATGTTGTGTGGGTAGCAAAAGTCGAGGGCGCTGATGCCTACAGAGATATTTGAGTTATGTTGTGACGATAGTGAAGCTCGATGTCACTACGATCTACTGCGGACCATAGCGCAAGTCGTGTGGTAGTAAGTGCCAACGGTCTATGTTTGATTTCACTGGGAGGGCGACGTAACATTGGTAGACTACGATCTATGAAGACATAGCGAAAGTCGTGTGGCAGTGAGTGCCTACCGGCTACATTGGGACTCGACTAATGTAGTCTGCCATCCGTGTGGGGAAGTTTCATTTGGCAGCGAAATTCAAGGGTGCTGATGCCTACAGTTAAATAGGTTTTTGCCATGATGGTGACGTTAAACCTGGGTGTAGCTGCGATCTGTGGCGGGTTCCATGGTATAATCAAGGGGGGCGGGGTGCTTAATGTTTTCAATGGTTTTTTCGGGATGACAACATAACCATCGGGCAAATTGCGACCATGGAGGGGGTGACGATTTCCAGAGCATTCTCACCAAAAATGTTTTCTATATTTTCAAAAATGTTTTCTATATTTTCAAAAATGTTTTCCAAGTATTTTCATTGGGTGTTGAAAACGGGTCTGCTAAGTACTTATAGATTTTCAGTCCTTCGCCTGATCAACGTATAATCAAATTTCTGTGAGAACAAGGACGGACTTGTTGAGATATCGAGTTATAAAAAGTATTCTTATAAAAGTTATTTTGGCAATAGTACGTAGATTTTAAAGTATTATAAAAATTTTAAATAAAAAGAGTTAAAAATGTTTAAAGGATAACTTAACTGATAAATAACAGTATAATTAAAAATTCTGGCTTCAATCCTTTTTTAGGACGAAAAATTCTAAAGGGGGGAGGAATGTGATAACCCGAATTTTTGGACATCTGTTAATTGGATAATTAACTGATTTTAACTATTGAAACACTGATTTATAAGCTGAATAAATAATTCTGATAATAAAAACATATATATCTGGATAAATATAAATTTGATAATTTCCTGATATAATTATTTAAATTGGCAAAATTTATCTTTTCAAAAACAATAAAAAATTATGTTTATTTATGTGTATATATAAAAATATTTGTAAATAGAATTTGGATATGAAATTCAAAAATAAATATTTAAAAATTAATTGGATTTAAAAACTCTATAGATAAATATTTATTAATATTAGATATAATAGTTTTAGTTGAAAAAGATTTAATAAAAATTATTAATACTTTCTTTTAAATTTATACATGATATGAATATAGTTAATATAAATAGAAAATGAATCAAATGAAAATATAATACAAAAACTATATAAAACATATTAAATAAATTTAATAACATGAGATAAGACATGTGTAACATTAATAACACAAGTATTTAACAAGTGTAAACCATATAATAAGGAATTAAACAAGTGTAGCCTAATTGAGACATGAAAATATAAGTGTCCATTTTTAGTTTCTTTATTTTTTTAAAATGAAAATAAGAACAAGGCTATATATATATATATATATATATATATATATATATATCCATACTTCTCCTCTTCTAATTTTCTTAGTTAATTCAAAACTAAAACCTAACAACTAAAACTCAAACCAGAAATAAAAGAAATTTTATACAAACTAAATCACACAACTACTTCAACCTGAAGCTTAAATCAAAATCAAAACCGATGAAATCAAAAGCAAACAATAAGCTCAAAACCTGAAGCAGTAGATTCAAGTTCAGTTGCAAATCAAAGGCCTGCAAGTTCAATTCAGTTTTATCAAGTCTCAGTTTTCAAATTCAAGTAGTAGTTTAAAGATCAAAAGCACTTCCAGGTTTCTCAAAAGCTCTGGCTTCTCTATTTCCTTAAACATGTGCGTAAACTACCCATAACATCTCAAATCTATCTGTATCTTGATCTGTATGTAATGATCATTGAAGTTTGGATGTAGAAGTTTGCTTACATGTATATGTATACATGAAAATGATGTATGCATGTCTAGAAACAAGAACATTTGCTATGTTCTAGGTTTACGGTGTTTAAACCAAATTCAAAAACCAAAGTCTCTTTACCCATTCTCTTATAGGCCTTAATTTTTAAACAAAATATGTTTTGATTAACATGATTTGAGTTTGAAAAAATATTTTTAAGTAAAATTAGTTAAAGCATTTTCTAGAAATTAGAAAATACAGTAAAGCTGAATACATGTTGGAAATTCAAGCAACATGGTTTCTTGTTTCAATTATATCATCTTGCTTGTTTTCAAAACAATGATTTTTAAAAGTGGAATCATGATTTTTAAGTTTGTATTCATGGTGAAATTGCGAGATGAACGAGAATTAGTTTTTTGTCTAATTCTGATGATCGATGAAGATATAATCGACGAGATCGTGGCTGGAGGTAGCGGGGAGGTTGACGAACATGACAAAAATGGTCTGAGGTTTTCCTGACCACCGTGGTGGCCGAACGAGGACGATTTAGGGCTTAATCCCTAGTTTTGATCAATGATAGATTTTGGGCTGTTGCATCATCGTCGAGGCACTGAAGTCGATCGATGCGGGGGGAAACGAAGCGTGGGTTGTAGACGAAGCTCTGGACGCGATTGCATGATTTCTGATGGCCGAAGGTGGCAGTTCGAGGCGATCTTGGGGGATCCAGTTTTTTTTCAGTGGTACCATGGCTGCTTAATTTTTATTTCCAGTTAGTTTAGAAGTTCTGGGTGGTCGTGATGCTCGAGCAGGTCAACGATGATCTATGGGTGGCAGAGGTGATGGTCGGAGATGCTTCGACCATGTGTGCACGTGCATAAAGTATCAAGTCTGGGCTTTGTTTGCTGATGGATTTGAAGATTGTGGTCTCGGGGAAAAGCTTGGAAAAAAGATACGTTGGCTTGGGTTTTTGATCGTGTCATTTACGAGTGTTTTCTGGGAACAGGTTTTAAGTTTTAAAATAAAACAGAAGGAAAAAAAGGACGAGGAAGTTTTTCTCGGGAATGGTCTCGGGGGAAAGACGAGATGACTCGGGTTTTGTCTTGAGTATGTGATGTTGCAGCTTTCAAATTTTAAAACAAAAATCAACTTTAGAACATTTCTTAATCAATTCTTTTAAATAATTGTTTTATTTAATATGGATTAGTTGAAGGTTTCAAAATAGATTATTTTAAAAATTATTAAATTATTAATTTATGTGACCGTTATTATAATTACTTCTTTAAGTTATTTAAACAAATGTAAAAATGTAATTAGGAAGATTAATTACAAAAGGTAAAATGTTTTTAATTAACTCAAAGGTCTTAAGCTAATTCATGTGTTAATGATAATTATTTTCAAAGGTTTAAATTTAAAAGTAATTAATTTGCATAATGAAAAGTTTTCAAAGTAAATGTTAAAAAAAAGTAAATTTTTAACAAGTTTTTTAAAAACAAAGAAAAAATTAGAAGCAAAATTTAGTTAACAAAGTTATTAAGCAAGTTGTTCAACAAAGTTTTCAAGCAAGTTCAAAGATTAAAATTCTTAAAATTAAATGTTTTTTTTAAATTTTTTTGGTATTGAATAATTAAATATTAAGTTAATTATTTAATTAAATCTCTAAGTATTTTTCAAAATTAAATGATGTGATTAACTAATTAATTAAGATACATGAATTATCTTAAAATTTATTAAGGTTATAAGCAACTGAAGGATAATTACATAATGTAATATTAAAGGATAATTAATTAATGTAAGTAATTAAAGGATCATTAATTATTATTAGTAACTAAAGGTTAATCATTTATGTGAATGATTAAATGATTAAAGAATAATTAATTAAGTTCAATAATTAATTAAATGGTTTAACTAGGGTTAATTAAGCAATATTTAAAGGTAATTAATTTATCTTGTAATTTGGATGATAAATAAATATTGCTTATGGATGATTAAATTATATTGTATGTTTGGATTAATGTCCCCAGTCTGATAATTTGTAATGTTCTGTGATATGATTTGTTTGGTTGAATTGGAGTAATGCAGATTATTTATTGGCGATGTATTGTTGCGTAAATGTGACATCATGTATTTAAATTAAAATTGTCTTCACTTAAACAACTTGGGTTAAGATGACATTGGATTCGAAGAGACCGGGGTCCGGTATCAGTAAATACCCGAATCCACTTCGATTAGCAAATCTACAATAATTCTTTATAGATATGTTTTTAAAATCTAATAGGCTGGAATGGAATAATTTAAGTAACATGACCATTTAAACTAAGTAACACTTTTAAATATTGTTTGATAATAAGTGATTGACTATAACCAGTTAAGAACTCGTAGTAAGGTACGAGTTACCCTGGTATTCAAATAAGTTATATAACTTAGAATTTCAGATTATATGGGTTTATTCACGCTAGTTTCCAGCCTGACTCGGGTGTTACTTTATTGTAATGCTCGGGTCAGACCGAGTATTACAGATTTTCAGGTTAGGACGTTGTGGAGCTTAGGAGGCGAGGTGGATGGTAGGAATGTATGGAGTATATTCCGCTATGTATTGGAGTTGTATTATTTGTTTTCTGAAACAAGTTTTTACGACTATCCAGTTTATGTATGAATGGTTGTACTATGATGTATTGTATGTAATTTGACAGATACATCTTTTCTTTGTATAAATGCTATTATTTGATATTATATTTTGATCCGCTGCGAACGTGAGATTCTGTGTTTTGTTTTCTGTTCTTCTTCTACATCTTTTCTTCTTTCCCCTAACAAATCCGAGATTTCCGGCGTTCGATTGCTCGACACTTCTATAGTGAACGTAATAGTGTCGAATCCTCGAGGTCAAAAGTTTCGAGTCATTACAAATTTCAAATTCTTTTAATAATTAAAATATAACTCCTTTGATAAAAATAACCCTATTAAATGCTTCCCAACAGCGGGTTGTTACAATAGCCCTAGAACAAAATTTTGATTTACCGACCGTAGAAAACAATAATTAGAAGCTTGAGAAATGAGATAAGTAATAATAAAAAAATAAAATGATAATCCTATCCATACTACCTTTACCTATTTATGAAATCACTAAATTCGATAATGGAAATAAACGTTGCAAGCATCTGTAACGGAAATATTTGTTAGAAATTTGTATCGGTAATATCCGCTACAAACTGAAATGAAAAAAGTGTTATAAAATGGTTTATTTATTGCACTATGTATTACAATTTCAACTTATTGTCAACCGATACCATGTATAGAAATATTTGACATTATCAGTACTTACAGTAAAAATTTTGTAGTATTTCAAGCAATTATTGACAAAAATTATTTATTGTAAATATTTGTTCGACGGATATTTACCATTTTTAACCATTCATTTATTATATACTTATGGCAACTATTTTCATTTATCATCAACAAATTTATGTATATCTAATATTTGTCATTATCAATCTTTACAGCAAAATTTTACTTATATATCAAACATTTACTAACCAAAATCATGTATGTCAAATGATTGTCCAATTATATGTGTAAACTGAAGTAATATTATTTCAGCCAAAATTATACCTATCAAATATTTTCCATTATCTATATATATAGTAAAATTTCAGTTTACCTTTTCTTCTTTGATTTCAGGATTTTATTTTCGTATTGTTGCGTGTTCTTTATAGTAGGAATCATTGGTTTCCATCTTTGAATATTGAACATCAGGAAATTATTGTCAAGGACATAATCATAGCATTTTAGCCTCAAGGACAGGCCTTTAGTATTTTTGCATGACAGACAACTTTCTTTAGGTATTAGTTTTTAGTTATTGATAGCAGTTTTTAGTTATTAATTTGTACTTATCGGTTGCAATATTTAGGTATCAGTTTTTTGTTCGTAGCAGTTTTGGAAGAATGTTTGTCCTTATGAATAATTTTAAAGTAATGTTTATCCTTATGATTAATTTTTAGGTGAATGTTTGTTCTTGTGGTTAAAAATTGAGATCATGTCCTTAAGGTAAAAATATACAAATTTTTGTGCTTTAAATTAATTCCCTATATTGAATATTGCCTTCTCCAAATTTGCAAATAACTTCCATATCTTTAGTCTTTGGAAATTAGGTTTTTACTCGAGTGAATTTGAGAAAATGACAAACTCTAAAAAATAGACTGAAGGACATCAAGTTTCATTTTTAGACCGAAGGACAAATGCTAGTTATAATGAGCATTATATTCAACTTTTACACTATAAAAAATGCTAGTTATATCTAGCATTACATTCGGTTTTATACTATACAAAATGTTAGTTATAACTAGCATTGTCCTTCTTCCTAGAAAACAAACTTGTTGCCCTTCGGTCTAATTTTTTTCTTATTCTAAGTTCGTCCTTGTGCCTATTTTCCTGTTTTTATTTTAATTTTTTTTCGATTGTGAATTGTTTTTTCGATCAAAAATTTCTTGGACTTGTAGTTTGTAAATTAAATTTATGAATTAAGGTTTTTTTGACTAGCAGTTTCTTTGATGGCAAGTTGTAAGAGATTGTGAGTTTTTTTCCTCTTTGTAAAATCGCATAATGATGGATTGTGAATATGAAAATCATTTGTGAAGAATGTAAGTTGTTATTCTGGTAATATTTTTTAAATAGTTTATAATCAAAGAGCTATTTTATAAATTTTCACTGAAAAGGACTTGGGCTACCATCGTGGTTGATTATAAGGATATGGGTAAAAAAATTCTAATAATAATTTACACCATGCATCTCAACAACTTGGGGCAAAAGCGCTAGTTTTTCCTGCATACAATGACCCGAATACGAAACCCATTATCAAAATTCAATGTCAAAACTTTTGAACTATCAGTCAAAACCCTTCGGCATACATCTGTAGTATTCTTTTATTTGGCAACTTCATCTTCTGCCTTGTTAAACCCAACAAAATCACTATACTACCGTTTGATAAAATTGGGGTAGTTTGTCAAAAATGGAAGGAAACATGTGGCTTAGAAACAACGGATAAAGAAACTCGAATTCTATAGGAGGTAAAATCTAACGTAATGTTGATATTCCCTTTTTTGTACGTATTTAATGGATATAATTTTTTCATGTAGTTGAGTGATTATTATTGCATACGTCTTATCAATTTTTTTATTTTATCATCTTAGTTTTGAAAGTTACATGATGGATTTATCAAACTGAATGGAGGAGCATTTCTCTGCGACTTACGTAGAATAATTATTTGACCGGAGCTTTTTTGTTCTTCCTAATGGTTTAAAATTTCTTTTTTTTTCAATTGTTAATCTTCTTTCCATTGAGATTATGTGTAAATATGGTGAAACATAGACGGTCGAAGTTCGATTTAAAGGTTACTTTTGTTTTCTACCCCAAACGTTGAATGTATAAAAATTAAGACTGTTACTGCACTTCACTTTTGACATGAGAAGTCAGTTTTATCTAAACAAAATTTTAATACCATTGGTACTAACAAGTTTCTAAATCTAAAGTATTTTAGCCTCTGAGTCAACCTCTTAAAAATTTAGTTATAAGGACACGACGGATAAAAATGATACTATACAATATCATTATATGAAATTATTATGCAAAAAGAAAACTACCAGGTACAAAATGGTACTAAGTTGTATCATTTGAAAAAAAATGCTATTATAAGGTAAGATCAACTATTATATGATAAAATGGAACATAAATTTATATCCTTCTTTTGATTCAGTAAATACGAAACTGATACTACGCAATAGCACTGTCATTCTCATCGAATTTTTATCCTTCTGCTATATTTAATTGAAAATTTTGTCATTCTCACTAAAAAATTGATGAATTTTATCCTTCGTACTATTTTTCCAAATAAAAATAGACCTCTCATAAAATTATAATTTAAATTGTCCAATTTGCCCCTTTTTACTTTAATTTCTTTAATCTTCATTAATCTCCTTTAATCTTAAATCCAAATCAATAGTCAATGGAGAAGTCAAACTCATCTGCACATGAGATTTCAAAACGAATAAGAAACAAGGTTAATTCAAAACTTCCACAACATGGATTTTGTTTAATAAAACAATCAGATAATTGTTTTTGAAACTTTTAGGGTTTCATAGGTAGGGTTTAACATGCTTGTCGATCAGAAAAATCAATGTATAGCCAATGTTTGAAATAAAGTTCGGGAGGGGACGACCGAAATAAATAATTTAATTCGACGGCCCTCTGTCATTTAACTTTTTTTTTATTTCGGCAGTCTAGTGTCGATTTTTTGGTTTTAGTCAGTTATATACCCATCGAATTTCATACTTTTTTAAATTAAAATTGAATCTGTATTTAGTTTTTCCTTATATTTTTTTTGTTCTCATCATTTGTTTATTTATTTTTATAAAAGCAGGGAGGAGGAAAGAGTTAATTTGGTTGTTTACTTTTTACCATAGAGTTTTTTAACCAAGGACAAAAGAGGAAAAGATGCTAAATTTAATTAAAGGCTTTGTACCTCTCATATCAATTTTATTAAACATGGAGTACTCATATAATTTTAATCCCCTCATATCTAAAAATGGAGTGAGGATAACAATACTCAAAATTTATTTGTTTCAATTTTTTATTTTTTTAATTAACACCTTAATAAAAAAAAATCTTCTCAACTCATATATAAATTGAACTAAATGTTGAGTTTCGGCATTCCCACGTTCCGTACGCGTACGCTTCAGCGTGTGTGGATTAGCTAATGGTCGAAGTCTCCCATGCCAATATCCCTTCATCGCATTCCATCAGACATATAATCTGCTCTTGACAACACATTGTAACAAAAGAAATCACCAATTTTACGTACCATCAGTCTCATATATATATACCATGATTGTTTTAAATATCCTGCGATGTGGGACTTTTAAACCGTCCAATCCACCACCAACTCCATTTACAATATAAGCCACACCTAACACTAAACAAAATGGATAATGTAAATAAAAATATATTGAAGATCCATAACACCAGCAACAAAGTCATACATAAGAAAATATTTATCATGTAATATAATTATATATTTTCGTTATCACTAATGCTAATTAGAGGAATTTAACAATTTGATCTGGCATATTTTTGTGACTGAGCCATAAATAGCCACAAGAACATGTTTTATGCACACAATTGAGGTTCCACCTTTTATTAAACTTTGTCTCTAATCCTACTGAAGAATCTTTTAGATATTCCTTTATGTTCTTGGCGGTCTACTTCCCTAAAATATAATTCAGAAATTTCCTTTTCCATTCATGGTTCTTGGAGAAAGCAGCCATGTCTTCAGAGTTCAAGTTGTCCTCATCTTATCATTTTTTTCGTGTTTCTCTTTGGTGCCATAACCATGGATTAATATATAATGTAAAACTTCTTATTATATGTTAGTAAATGGAAAGATGAAGGTGTTTGATATTAAACACGAAAATGATTAGGATAGTGACACATAAACACGTAAATAAACATTATACTTTATATATTTGTTGAATAAAATAAATTATATAGAATTTGAATTTGAATTCAAACAGAACAAGTTACACAGATTTTGAATTCAAACAGAAATTTTATTCAAACAAATATTTATTACAATCTTGAATAGTACAAATTCATGCTCTCACTATACATATATATTTTTGATTACATCACGATTACATCAAAAATATTTTTACATTGATAACCTCACTACATATCACTCACACTCATATTATGTCTTCAACTGCATTCCAGTTTGAATCCAGCATCTGAGCAATCTGCAAAAATATTCACTAACGCAGTAAAATTGAAAAAGAAATATTTTTGCAATATAAAATGAAATACGATTTTTGAAAATATGATTTGCCTCAGTTATTTGGGTTGTTCGTCATGATTCACACTTGATTTCATCACAAAGTCGTGCACATAGATATTACAGGGCTAGGTAACCATAAGTGGCTGCAATACACACGTGTACATTCATACACGTGTGCACTGCCTCGCCAACTCGTGTGCGCAGCCAAAAATAGCAAGTGTGCAAGCACAACTTCAACAAACAAGGCAATGCACTATGCAATGTACAACAAGTCCAGCAGCCCAAATGAACAACAAAGGGTCAAAGTTCAATGCACATGGCAACAGCAATGGCACAGCAACAGACAGTGACATTCACATCATCCAAACAATAAGTAACTCATGCAACAAAATGTCACAGCAAGATCATTGAAGAAACCAGAATGTAGCTGAGGCTGCATGAACATGAATGCATCAATAAACCAACATCAAAACCAGAAGTACAAGATCAGTTTGAATGGCTGGACAAATGCACAACTAAACCAAAGCGCAATAGAATGAGAAGTCCAGCTACTCGATGCAACTCAGTGGCAAATGAAGGCAACATGACTAAAATATGACAATGCAAACTAATCAACAGTGCACAACCAACTCGAGAATATACACGATCAAGACCAAATGCAAACTGCAGTAGTACACTTGAACAAAATGAACAAGTGGAGCATATATGTAAAGCATGCAAGATCCAACAGTGATACAAATGTCCAATATGCAACATTACCGAGCATTGATCAAAACCAGAAACATTATCAACTCAACAAGAACAGTACAGTCATGAAGTAGGCAAAGAGCTCGAGCATGAGATATGGCAACTACAGTAATGCATCAGTGACCAAACACATGAACTCAACAAGGCAGAGGAATGTCACAAGCATAAAAGCATGTATACAGCAAAGTCAGAGAGACAACATAAGTATACAATATAGCATGTGCAACATACAACAAGCATGCAACATAGACCAAGCAATGAACAGCCAGTGTCGATAAAGATCAGAGTCACATCTCAAATGAACTCAATGCAAAGCACATGATATGGCAATCAAATATACTTGAAGACTACAATATCAAGTACATGAAGACCAACGTCACAGTAAACATGCAGGTGAACAGAAGATAGTGAGCATATACTTATGTATAAAATGCAAGGTTCAGGTCTACAGAAAGGGGATGAACTCGACCGAGTACAGTATGCACAGAATGCAATTCGAAGTAATATAGCAGCAGCTACAGGTAATCAACAAGTTTTTGCCGTATGAAAAAGTCAGCAATGAAAAAGTCAGCAATGAAATACCAGAGATTACAGGCAGACCAAGTCCAATTCGAATTCATGACAGTATCAAATTCGTATCATTATTCTTTGAAATAGTCAAAGTATCAAAAAGAGGAAAGATTTAAAGCCGTGTGACTCAAGGCAATCGAACGCTACAGAATAGAAGCCGTGCGTATCAAGTTGCAACAAATTAGGAAAGTGATGAAGTCGCAAGTGAATACGAACGAATCAATTGATTCGAATTCATATAAATATCAAACCCAAGAGTACATCATCAGCATCGAGTTATCAAGAGAAAAAGGTAAACAATCAAACCAGCAAACGAAAGCAATACATACCAATTTAACGAACTCGGTCATCAAAAGAAGCAGCTGCGAACAATTCACAATCTCAATGTTGCGAATCATCAGAGAACAAGTCGCGAAACATCAGAGAACGAGCACGAGCAAAGAGTATCAATTATCCAGAGCCGAAGCCCTAATTCGAAAGAAGCTAAAGCCCTAATTCGAAAGAAGCCGAAGCCCTAATTCGAAAGAAGCCGAAGCCCTAATTCGACAAAGAAATCGGCCATCATTGTTTACAGTAGAAAGAGGAAAAGATAACGGGTTGAAAGATAAAGGGGCCGGCCTTTATTATTTTAAAGGGGAATTAGTCTCTTATTTAGGGTTTAATTTTTAGGGGGTTTTTTTCTTATTTTTCAATTGAGCAAAAATTTACGCATTCAAGTCCGTATTTTAATTTTTGCTCCTGTTTTATTTTTGAAGTTGTTTTTTACTTTTCGAGTCAAAACTTTGTAAATCACCACCTAGGTTTTGGTAGTGTCAGATTGTCTATTTAGAATTAGTTCAGTGAGCAGGGTGTGCGAGTTTGCAAAGTTCTATTGTAGGCGGGAGCAGAGTTTGCGAGTAAGAAAAGTTCTATTGCAAGCGGGAGCAGAGTTTGCGAGTAAAGGAAACTCTATAGGCGGGAGCAGGGTGTGCGAGTCTAGTAGAGTGTTTGTGAGCGGGAGCAAATGTGTGCGAGTCTAGTAGAGTGTTTGTGAGCGGGAGCAAATGTCTGCGAGTCTAGTAGAGCGTTTGTAAGCGTGATACTGTTTAATTCTAATAGAAATCTGTGAATGCAGCAATAGGCAGGGGTTGCCGAAGCTGGGTAAATTTTGTGTGTGATTTACTTTTCAGCATATTTATTTCTGCAGTTTATTTCTGCGTTTAAATCGAGAAAATTTGCTATAACCCTATTCACCCCCCCTCTAGGGTTAATCTAGATCCTACAAGTGGTATCAGAGCCTGGTATTTCTCTTTAACTCTAGAGTCATGAATTCATCAAATAATGCTTTTTCTGAGGGGCAATCTATCGTTAGGCCACCCATGTTTAACGGGAACGATTATGCTTATTGGAAAGTTAGGATGAGTATTTATCTTAGTTCCGTTGATTATGATGTTTGGGATATTATTGAAACTGGCTATAAACCTCCCACTATAATCGTTGGTGGTACTGAGATTCCTAAACCTAAGGATAGGTGGGATGCTCACGATAAGAAATTGAAAACGACAAATGCTAAAGCTATGAATGCTTTGATATGTGCTCTTGATAAAAACGAATTTAATAGAATTTCTCATTGTACAACAGCACAGGAAATTTGGCATACTTTGGAGGTGGCACACGAAGGAACTTCTCAAGTCAAGGAGTCTCATCTAGCCCTATTCAGCAACGAATACGAAAACTTTGTGATGGACAAAGGCAAGAGCATAAAAGACATGTTTGGACGTTTTTCAACCTTGGTATACAACGCTAGAGCGCTTGGAAAGGTCTTCACTGAGGTAGAGCTTGTGAGGAAGGTGCTACAAGTTTTACCAATGAACTTTGAGGCAAAAGTCACGGCAATCCAAAAATCGAAAGATCTGAGCAAACTAAGCATGGAGGAGTTGATTGGCAACTTGATGACATATGAGCTTGAGTTAAAAGCAAAGGAAGAACGCAACAACTCCGAACCAAAGAAGAAGGCGATTTCCTTAAAGAGCAAAGAATAAAGCGATGAAGAAGATCCAATTGAAGAGCTTGCAATGGCTGTCAAAAATCTTAGAAGATGGTCTAGATTCAAGCCACGCAAGAAGAAAACAAAGGGAAATAGATCAAAAGATTCCGAAAATTCCGATAATGAACTGACGTGTTATAACTGCAACAAGCCTGGCCACATCAAACCAAAATGCCCGCTTCTCAAAGACAACAAAGGAAAGAAAAAGAAGAAGAAGGCCTTTGCAGCGACTTGGGATGATGAAGAAGGAGAGGAAGTTTCGGATAACAGCTCAGAGGAGGTTAACTTGTGTCTTATGGCGAAATCAGATTCAGATTCAAGCTCTGAGGAATCTAGTGAGGCAGGTGAGTATTCCTATAGAGATCTTTTTTTATGTGTCTTGATCTCACTAAAGTAGTTGATGCTCTTGAATCTAAAATTGAAAAACTGAAAACTGATAGGAGAGAACTTGCTCGTAAAAATTTTAGATTAGAAACTGAACTTGAAAACATTCAAAATCTAGAATGTGAAAAATGTAAAATTTTAGATTCAGAATTGACAAGACTTAAGATTAGCTTTGAGAATCTTGAAAAAGAAAAGTTGAATCTTAAGGAAATCATTGACACTAGGAAAAAGGATTTTATAAATCGATGCACCTCACTTGTCACTGAAAACACAACACTAAAAACCAAAGTCCAAAATCTTGAGAAATCTTTGAATAACTTTTCAAGAGGCGAAAAATCTTTCAACATGCTATTGGGAAATCAAATTTTTGCTAACAACAGAAAAGGACTAGGTTTTGGGAAAACACAAGTTGAGGATAATGCAAAAGGGAAGGGTGTCTTTGATAGATGTGAAATAATTGGACATCGTGTTGAAAATTGTAGTCATAGGAACAAGAACACAAAATTTATACAAGTTTGGGTTCCTAAGAATTCTACAAACAACGTTCATGTCTATTGGAACAAGAATAAAAGGACTAAACAAGTTTGGGTTCCAAAGGGTTTGTTTATTCATAATGTTTCTGCCACTAACGATCATGGACCTAGAAATAGGTCACAAAAATCTTTCATCGTGTAGGTGTTGTGGCAGGCTAAGGAACAACAACGGTGTTCTCTGGATTTTGGCTGTTCCAGAAACACAACGGGCAACAAAGAAAAGTTCCTTAGCCTAGTATAAAGGTGACAGAATCACAATGGGCAATCACGAAAAATTATCATAAAGGTAAAACAGGTGAAGGTATACTTATTTGATCGATATATTAATTGTGATAATATGCATCATATTCTGAATTAAATCGGCCAAAATTGTGATAATGATGTGATGATGTCTTTAATTCTGACTTATTGATATGATTTTTCTCTTGAATTGTTCTTATTTATGACCTTGATTTGTGCTTAAATGGTGACCAATCAGATTTTCAACTTTGAACTAATCCATATAAATTTGTTCGGTCAAATGATGATATTTTATTGATCCTTGATTACTCATGCTACACGTAGATATATTTGTTTTGATATTTTGGTCACTGCTTGTAAATTTGCACGATTTCAAATTTCATGTGAAAGCTGTTAACAAGGATTTTAAGAAATTGTTGAAACTTCAAGAAATTGTTTTTGAAATAATTATGATGTTGATTGACTGTTGATTACTCATGAATATAATTGTTTGTCCTACGGATTCTGAAATTAACACCATGATATTTGTTTGAGTGTGAACATGGCTTCATTTCAAATTACATTCTGAGATAGTTTGTTGAAATTTCACAGTCTGGTCTTTGACATCCAACGAGTGAATATTGAGTGAAATTTAAATTCAGATGCAGATTACACTGGTAATATAGTTGATAGAGAAATTACTAGTGTAACGTGATTAATTTTTGAAACATTCATTTGCTGCATCATTTTTCAAAGAAAATATCTGCATATTTTTCACTTGAAATAATTTTTCCATATAACCCCTTCGAGAAAATCATGTATTGACCATATTTTCAGATTAGACATTCTTATTTTATTTTAAATGACAAATTTTGACTAATCTGACTCCCTTTGATTATCGAAAAGATGAATAGTGATTGAAAAAGAGATGAGTGTTGAAATTTATCATATATTATAACTCGAGAAAATATAATTAGAAAATTTCTTTAGAATTTCATAACAAGAGTTATAAAAACTTTTTGTTGGGTAAAAATTCCATGACCATTTCTATTTCTATCATCTTTCTATCGACCATCACTAATCAAGATCATATTTAGTATGTAAATTTGTGGTAGTTTACAAAGGAAATCATTTGTTCTTCAATATCTTTAAATCTGTGAAGGAAATTATTTGTGCTTCAACTTATTATATTTAGCAATAAAAATAAATATCCAAAGTATTCACTCTCATTTAAAAGTCCTCACTGTTATGCATGGGTGAATTACTTGGATTTTTGATTATGTGCTTCCATGCTCATTTAAAAGTCCTCACGGTTATGCATGTATGGAACGCATATCAAAATTAATTGATTCAAATAGACAAGTTGATTCTAATCCCATTTAAAAGTCCTCACGGTCATTCGCGGTTAGAAGATACTTGATTTCATTTTTTAAATAAAAATTGTGAATACTACTAATCTCATTTAAAAGTCCTAACAGTTATGCATGGTTAGTAGATATTCAAATTTCCTAAAATAAATATACCACAAATAGACAGAATTGTATGATTTTTGATGATTTTATCCCCATCACTTCTGAAAGTGGAATATGCGCTTGACAAGGGTAATTATGATTTTTGTTTGAGTTTTATTGAAATTTAATATTTATATTCAATTGAGTTAAATGTTTGATTCAGGTCTATCACTTCATCCCTATTTTTATAACACAGTTTTTCTATTGCTGATAACAAAAGGGGGAGAGAAAAGTTAAGATTTTGTCAAATAGAATCAAGCAAAGGTCAAATAATTCTCCATTTGCATATAGGCTCATTTACATATTTTTATTTGTATGCATATATGTAGGGGGAGCATTATGTAGAGAGGAAACATTTAAATAAGGGGAGCAATTAGAGTATATCATTGATCAAATACATTTAACACATGTACAAAATCTTAAATATATGTTTGTTATCATCAAAAGGGAGAGATTGTTGAATATGCGCTTATATGTTTTTGTTTGATGATAATAAACATATATATTCATTTAAATGTATTTGGTAATGTACTATTTTGTTTTTCATAGATTAAATAAATATTTGTTGAATAAAATAAATTATACAGAATTTGAATTTGAATTCAAACAGAACAAGTTACACAGATTTTGAATTCAAACAGAAATTTTATTCAAACAAATATTTATTACAATCTTGAATAGTACAAATTCATGCTCTCACTATACATATATATTTTTGATTACATCACGATTACATCACAAATATTTTTACATTGATAACCTCACTACATATCACTCACACTCGTATTTTGTCTTCAACTGCATTCCAGTTTGAATCCAGCATCTGAGCAATCTGCAAAAATATTCACTAACGCAGTAAAATGGGAAAAGAAATATTTTTGCAATGTAAAATGAAATACGAATTTTGAAAATATGATTTGCCTCAGTTATTTGGGTTGTTCGTCATCATTCACACTTGATTTCATCACAAAGTCGTGCACATAGATATTACAGGGACAGGTAACCATAAGTGGCTGCAATACACACGTGTACATTCATACACGTGTGCACTGCCTCGCCAACTCGTGTGCGCAGCCAAAAATAGCAAGTGTGCAAGCACAACTTCAACAAACAAGGCAATGCACTATGCAATGTACAACAAGTCCAGCAGCCCAAATGAACAACAAAGGGTCAAAGTTCAATGCACATGGCAACAGCAATGGCACAGCAACAGTGTACAACAGTGGCATTCACATCATCCAAACAATAAGTAACTCATGCAACAAAATGTCACAGCAAGATCAGTGAAGAAACCAGAATGTAGCTGAGACTGCATGAACATGAATGCATCAATAAACCAACATCAAAACCAGAAGTACAAGATCAGTTTGAATGGCTGGACAAATGCACAACTAAACCAAAGTGCAATAGAATGAGAAGTCCAGCTACTCGATGCAACTCAGTGGCAAATGAAGGCAACATGACTAAAATATGACAATGCAAACTAATCAACAGTGCACAACCAACTCGAGAATATACACGATCAAGACCAAATGCAAACTGCAGTAGTACACTTGAACAAAATGAACAAGTGGAGCATATATGTAAAGCATGCAAGATCCAACAGTGATACAAATGTCCAATATGCAACATGACCGAGCATTGATCAAAACCAGAAACATTATCAACTCAACAAGAACAGTACAGTCATGAAGTAGGCAAAGAGCTCAAGCATGAGATATGGCAACTACAGTAATGCATCAGTGACCAAACACATGAACTCAACAAGGCAGAGGAATGTCACAAGCATAAAAGCATGTATACAGCAAAGTCAGAGAGACAACATAAGTATACAATATAGCATGTGCAACATACAACAAGCATGCAACAGAGACCAAGCAATGAACAGCCAGTGTCGATAAAGATCAGAGTCACATCTCAAATGAACTCAATGCAAAGCACATGATATGGCAATCAAATATACTTGAAGACTACAATATCAAGTACATGAAGACCAACGTCACAGTAAACATGCAGGTGAACAGAAGATAGTGAGCATATACTTATGTATAAAATGCAAGGTTCAGGTCTACATAATGGGGATGAACTCGACCGAGTACAGTATGCACAGAATGCAATTCGAAGTAATATAGCAGCAACTACCGGTAATCAACAAGTTGTTGCCGTATGAAAAAGTCAGCAATGAAAAAGTCAGCAATGAAATACCAGAGATTACAGGCAGACCAAGTCCAATTCGAATTCATGACAGTATCAAATTCGTATCATTATTCTTTGAAATAGTCAAAGTATCAAAAAGAGGAAAGATTTAAAGCCGTGTGACTCAAGGCAATCGAACGCTATAGAATAGAAGCCGTGCGTATCAAGTTGCAACAAATTAGGAAAGTGATGAAGTCGCAAGTGAATACGAACGAATCAATTGATTCGAATTCAAATAAATATCAAACCCAAGAGTACATCATCGGCATCGAGTTATCAAGAGAAAAAGGTAAACAATCAAACCAGCAAACGAAAGTAATACATACCAATTTAACGAACTCGGTCATCAAAAGAAGCAGCTGCGAACAATTCACAATCTCAAAGTTGCGAATCATCAGAGAACAAGTCGCGAAACATCAGAGAACGAGTACGAGCAAAGAATATCAATTATCCAGAGCAGTAGCCCTAATTCAAAAGAAGCCAAAGCCCTAATTCGAAAGAAGCCGAAGCCCTAATTTGAAAGAAGCCGAAGCCCTAATTCGACAAAGAAATCGGCCATCATTGTTTACAGTAGAAAGAGGAAAAGAGAACGGGTTGAAAGATAAAGGGGCCGACCTTTATTATTTTAAAGGGGAATTAGTCTCTTATTTAGGGTTTAATTTTTAGAGGGTTTTTTTCTTATTTTTCAATTGAGCAAAAATTTACGCATTCAAGTCCGTATTTTAATTTTTGCTCCTGTTTTATTTTTGAAGTTGTTTTTTACTTTTCGAGTCAAAACTTTGTAAATCACCACCTAGGTTTAGGTAGTGTCAGATTGTCTATTTAGAATTAGTACAGTGAGCAGGGTGTGCGAGTTTGCAAAGTTCTATTGTAGGCGGGAGCAGAGTTTGCGAGTAAGCAAAGTTCTATTGTAGGCGGGAGCAGAGTTAGCGAGTAAACAAAACTCTATAGGCGGGAGCAGGGTGTGCGAGTGTAGTAGAGTGTTTGTGAGCGGGAGCAAATGTTTGCGAGTCTAGTAGAATGTTTGTGAGCGGGAGCAAATGTCTGCGAGTCTAGTAGAGCGTTTGTAAGCGTGATACTGTTTAATTCTAATAGAAATCTGTGAATGCAGCAGTAGGCAGGGGTTGCCGAAGCTGGGTAAATTTTGTGTGTGATTTACTTTTCAGCATATTTATTTCTGCAGTTTATTTCTGTGTTTAAATCGAGAAAATTTTCTATAACCCTATTCACCCCCCCCTCTAGGGTTATTCTAGATCCTGCAGATAGATCAAATTATATAGTTGTATCAAACCACCCCCAGAGATAGATGATGTCTGTTTTTAACCGTGCTATTTCAGTGGATGCACATACATACATGTTTAAATACCTATAATTGATTTATTGCATATGGAAGTAGTTGGAGTACCTCTGTAGAATATGTTAAACAAAACATTAGGAACTTATGTAATTAACTATATATTCCTTATATGACATGAGGCAATCTAATATATGCACTTTCTGTGGTCAAATTGAAGCAATATCAGTTAATTTTAATATAGCGAAAGCCAAATAGTTACCAAACATATAGGCTTAACTTGAATAGATCGAATGGGTTTTGTATGCTTAAACTCTATCAGAGGCGTAGATGACCTTAGTTTTTTTAGCATCTATACTAGTTCATGTAATATGAAACTTCAGTTGCCGGTATAATGATTTACGTGTACTTCACAATTTATTATGGATATTCTTAATGAAGGTTATAAATTAGTTTTTTCCCTTTTTCCTTATATATCTTTTTGAAGAACTTAGATTTGGATACAATTTGGATAACATCTAACCTCAGTTCGATAGCATAATTTATAACTATCTCAAACAATTTGGATAACATCTAATCTCAGTTATGTTTGGAATCTTTTGATATAAAAAAGTTTAATAGGACGATAAACATTACCTTGATCTTTCATCAAAAAAATTCTCCTCATTTAACTAACTATATCCTATATTTAAATTCATATAGTATGATGTATAACACAATTTTATGTGATAATGATAATTTTATTCAATAATTTTGTTTTATTGAAATCGAAATTCATTGCTCTTTAAGTGATAACAGGCAAAGAGGTGGAAATTTGCAGGCGTAGTCAGCAGCCGAGGATTCAAAATTTGTTACTTTGACTTCAGAAGAACCTGTGTTTGGTTCAGTCCTCCTGTAAGTTTTTACCTTTTATTCATCACGATCATCTATGTGTATATTTAAGGCCCAAAATTTAAAAATAAAAATATGGTTTACTGGGAGTCTGGGACCAAAGATTATGACATGCATACAGACTAATGGATCTAATCATGCAATCCAAAGTCCGTATGAGTGAGCGTTCAAGCAAAAATGAATGACCTAGTCTCTACTTGCATCCACGATTCACATACTTTCAAACTAAGTCCATGAAATTTGTTTACGTTTATAATTTACATTATGTGTTGTAGTTTTATGTCAATCCATTTCCTTCTTCGTGTGGCTTTATTAACTAGTTAAAGATTATATCATGCATATGGACTAATGGATCAAAGCATGTAGTCCGAAGTCCATGTGAGTGATCGTTCAAGCAAAAAATGAACGACCTTGTCCCTACTTGTGTTTGTGTCAAAATTGGGCACAACACTCTTCGGGAGTCGTTGTAGAGATAATAACGAAGAATATAAATTCAAAACAGATATTATCTAACAAAAACTCCAATCAGCAGTAAAATAAATGCATAGACAAGCAATTTATAGTGGTTCGGCGTGTTGCCTACGTCCACTGTGAAGTGTTTTGATGTTTTATTGATTCTTTTTCATTGATTACAAGTTGTTGCAGCGATCAACAACAAGTTACAACTGTAAATTCGAAATCAATAGTAAAATTATGATGTAGGATGATAGAGATCTCGATCCGGCAGAGTCTGGGCGCTTAAGAGTCAAAAAAGATCCCTTTTCTGCTGGCTCTGGGGCTCTATTTATAGGTGTAGGTTGCTGATATTTCGCTGAAAACTCGGGAGACCACTTCTGGCACATGAGGGGGCCCACAAGCCTGGTCTTAGGAAGTTTGGGCCCACTTTGGCATCGGTTCGAACTCCATTCGAACCGATCAAGAATTCATCCAATCGAGGTGAAATTTGGTTTGGGAATTCTTCAACATGTATTCAAGCTTCTGTGAAAATTTGGTGGCATTTGGATCAGTAGGTTGGGAGATATGATGGATTCGAAATGGGGTTCACTGCATGGCTGTTTGGTTCGAAACCATCCATTCGAATCAATGGTTTCGAAACCATGGTGGCGCCTGGCTTCGTGTTGACGTGGAGCGCACAGTTCGCCTCGATCCGGGTTTCGCTCCGAGTCGAATGCTTCGACTCCATATACTTCGGCGCACTCGAACCGATGAAAGACACGTCACCTTGGCCAGTTGACCCAGTGGGTTCGAATGAGGCTTCACAGGTGGGTTCGAATAAGGCCTCTGTGATGGGTTCGAACAAGGTTTCGTGGATGGGTTCGAATGAGGCGTCACAGGTGGGTTCGAACAAGGCCTCTGTGATGGGTTCGAACAAGGTTTCGTGGATGGGTTCGAATGAAGCCTCACAGGTGGGTTCGAACAACTGATGCTTGATGGATTCGAAGGTGATGGAGTCGAACCCGAGGCGCGTTGATGAGTTCGAAGTAGATGGGTTCGAAGGTGATCGGTTCGAACCATTGATCAGCCATCGGTTCGAAACTTTGGTTTTCCCCTCCAAATTGAGTCGATCATAACTTGAGCATATGAACTCTGATTAACTTGAAATTTGAGATGCTGACTTCTACGGTGTTTCTTGTCGAGTCCTATCAATTGTAGCTCAATCTGGACTAGGACAAAATTCAGCGATATCCATAGCAAAACGAAGCATGACCAATCTCTGAGACGAACTGTCCTCCGTTTCTGATCGATCTTTTGGTATCGTGGTTTTGCCAAAAAGCGGGATAACATTTTGCCCCCCAAAGTACGTCTTGTGGGAACATGACGTGCTTTGAATAGCTGCAATTTCTTTCTGAACAATCATTGCTCTCTTTTTGTTGAGACTCGTACTCTGTATTGCTGCAACCTTGCGTTGATATGATTGATTGCTGTATAACAGCGCTTAGCCGTTGGCTGTTGCATTTGTAACAAGATAGGTGTTTGATCCCTGCAAATGCTTAAAATCGAATGTTAGTTCGATATATATGCACATATGCTAGTTTGATCTTTGTTAACGTCGTGCGTCTACAAGTCGTTGTTAGTTTTGCTTGCTATTGAATTTCGTATCGATTCTCTCTTGAACCGATTTTGAAATTTAAGTTGAGACAACGCTCGATGGTTGTTTTGAAAAGCCCCTTCGTATCGATCCTCTCCTGAACTGATGTAGAATGTTGAAGGAAACGACTCTGCGTTGCGTGAATGTAATATTTCGAACCGATGGGTTGGAGTATTGATGGGTTCGAAACCTACATTCGTATGGATGGAGTATACTCGTGTTGCGATGGGTTCGAAACTGACATTCGAACCGATGTGAAATGATGGATTCGAACTAGTAGTTCGTTTCGGTAGGTTGGAAATGGAGTCGCGATCGGGGGCTTCGAAATGATGTGCCCACTGCGCGTTTCGCATCGATGCAACTTGTTGTCCTGCTGCGTACTTCGTATCGATGAAGTGTGAGGGTAACTTCGAACCCGCACGGCATTAGGCGAATGGCTTCGAATGGATGGTTTCGAAACAATCCACGTTCTCACTGGTTGCAACCGGTCAAGTCCATCGGAAGAGGAATCGTCTCGTTTGCATTCGAGGCTTCATATAAATAGCAGAGGGGTTTCACACTTTTCACTTTTTACTTTTTACTCTCGCCTCGTGTTTTCTGTGCATTGCATCGCTTCGAAGCCTCTCAGAGAAGAAAACACTGTGCTGCGTCATCAAATCAACCAAGATTCAAGTCTTCAGTCTCTCGAATCCATCATTTAAACTAGGTAACTAGCCTCGAATACAAACGGCAAAGTTATTTCGAACCTATCTCATCCTCGTCGATTGCTTAGTCTCGAGATTGGCAAAACAAGATCTGGTTTGGGGGGATTTCGAATCGATACGTGGGCTCGATTTCGAATCGATGATGGCGGCGTCACTTCCCCTTGGTTTCGCCTTGATCTCTGGAATGAATTTATGGGGTGACGCAGTTCGCACCGATAAACCATCTTTGATGGATCCATTCGAATCGATGGTTTCGAACCCATCAGCCATCAGTTCGAAGTTCTCGACTTTGCATTGATACGAAGGGCATCGATTCGAACGTGATTGATGTGAAGTTGAGGGTTTGCTTATCGGTTCGAACCAGTTAACCAAGGTTGGATTCGAAGTCCTCTTTCATCGATCGATTCGAGTGCACCTTTCGGCATCGACTCGAAGTGACGTTGGCATGGGTTCGAATGAGCTCCCTTTGTTTGGTTCGAACTCTCTATGATGGATACCAAAGTTTGACATTTTCTAAGCATAATTCCGACGAGTTTCATCCTTGCATATTTGGACATATTAAACTGCATACTTGACCATCTTTCGAAGCTCGTCGATGGAACAATAAAGACTTCTATTCAAATCAAATTTCCATCATACAAACGGTTCAACGATGACGGTCAGCGATGATGGTCATTGTAATTGGACTCCGTAGCTTTGTCGTTTGCATATTTTCTTTAACTCCGCGATATTTATTCAAGTAATGCATGGCACTGCACAACATACAATCATACACTATACACTGGGGAACGCACGAGTTCTTTGTCGTCTAACGATGGTTTCTCATGAGTTAGCTAGTTATGGAACCTTCAAATTCGCAACAGCAAGAGGTTCAAAGCACAGCCGCTCCGAGATTAGAAGTTCCAAATATTGAACCTGAGATCATTGGTCCGGCCCCGGACGAACTTCCCAATGCGTCTTTCATTGCCAATCCGTCGGATTCCGTTCAATCGAATATTTCTGAAGACATGTTAGGGAGACTATGCTTGAGACACGGTCTGTCACCGGATGACGTGTTATTGCCAGGGCCGAACGATAGACCACACAACCCGCCGGAGGGATATACAGCGTTTAACCGCCACGCGTGCGCGGCCGGGACACTTCCTCCATTCAACGAGTATATAAGGGAAGTGTTGTCTTTTTTGGGGATCGCTCCGTCTCAACTACACCCAAACGGATATGCGTCCGTGAACAGTTTATTCATCGTCTTCATGGAGTACCTTCATAGACCGCCGATCCCGATCGAGATCAGATATCTATTTAACTTCAAAACTCGAGGCGATTATCCATCCTTCACGTTTCTGGAAGCGGTGAGGAACTGCCAAGTGGTTACTGGGTCCTGGACTAGGTTGAGTTACTATAGGACGAAATGGTTCTATGTCAGGTGTCCTCCGGGGTTTTCCCGGCGATGGTTATTCAGACGTGAGTGTAGCTGAGTTATTAAGTTATTTCTAAGACAACTGCTGTCGAAGCGAAACTTATGTTCTTTCTCCTTTCACAGCGACGATTCAGCGACCTGAGGGCGAGCGCTTTAAAGAGATGATGCGAGTACTCCAGGGAGTCTCGAGCGAGGATAGGGATATCGAGTCGCTTTTGACCGATAGGAATCTCCGGACCTATGGATTGATTGAACGAGGGCAGAGCATACTGTTTGACGGGGCGCTAAGGATTGTTTCGAAGAAGCGAGTCAAACACAAGAAACCTAAAGTTATCATAGCCGAGGAGGCTGATTCTGAAAGAACTCACACTGACGACGAGCCGTTGTTGGAGCCTACAGACGTGGTTCAGGATGTTGAAGAGCAAAGAAAAGGCAAGGCAGCCGTCGTCACGTCAACTAAGAAGGGGAGATGGAAATCGGTCGTCACGGCCCGATCTTCTCCCGGAGTTAGAATTTCTGAGATGTCTCCTCCGCGAACTGAAAGTCTTTATGAGGGGCTTACCGATCTTCCAATCCCGGATGATGTGTCTTTTCAACATGACGCCGGGTAGCGAGCCTTTTATTACTAGATCAGTCGACACTTCTGGTTGGTCGGGGGGAATACATATTCATACACATTTCACGACACTACATAGCCTCGAGTCTTAGGTCATCGGTTTTGAGAAACCACTAACTTTAATCTCATTTCGCTTTGCAGATATATGACTGGACGTGGTTCGATGCTTGGGAGCCTACGACATGCTCGCAAATCTTCCTCATACTACGAGTCACAACGGAGAGAAGGAGACAGGGGTTACAATCGCAGGTACTCCGGGTATTCTAGTCAAGAACGGAGAGATAGGGATTACAGACATCGGTCTCGATCGCCCACTCCTCCTCCAAGAGTTCCTATACAACCTCCTATCCATGTTTCTCGTCCTTCTGATTCCTCGTACTGCCAGTCGACCTCTCAATCTTCTAGGCATGAACCTCGCCATCCCAGATCTGAGGCAATGCCTCCAATAGTTGCGGAGCAACCTCCTACTGAAATTTCGGGGGAAGGAGCAATCAGGCTTCCTCAGCTGAAGAAGGACTTTTCGAATATTTGCTTTGATAACTATATTTTTCCTCTTCACTTGAAAAGAATTCCGCCGGAGGCCGAGCAGACGGCGCATGATTATGTGCACGACTTTTATGCCCAAGACAGGGCGTGGTATAAGGCAGCCGAGAAAGCGTCAACATTAGCCTTTGAGCGTGGGGCCACCATCGAGAAATTACGGGCTGAGTTGGCTCAAAAGAGCCGTATTATTGATGTGCTAAACACTGAGGCCGAATCTTCCCAGAGATCTGAAATGGAGGCTATCAAAAAAGCCGACGAAGCCCAAGCAACGATGGATAGAATGAAACGTGAGCATTACGCCACGGTAGAGGACATGGGCCATCGGAACACCCTGGTCACTGCCGAGAGGGACGCAGCCCTAAAGGAGATGAACGAGCTTAAGTCAAAATTCGCTGAAATCGCCAAGGATAGGGATGATGCGAACAATGCAGCCCAGGAGGCGTGTGAACAGGCCGTTATTCTCCGGACTGAACGAGATGCGGTAGTAGCCAAGGTCCAAGCGGTTGAGACGGAGGTTGAGGAGAAAGTTCAACAGGCGGAGGCCAGGCTGGAGGCCGATATTGAAGATTTGCTCATCACTTACAATGCCAACGTGTTGAGACACCGAAATTTGGCCTGGCTCCAAGATTATCCGATACACCTCCGCAGCGCTTGGGATCGATTGGTTGAGGAAGAAGAGGAAGCACATCCGGGTGAATCGGTCGATCGATTCGAACTTGAAAACTGGCTGCTGACAGACGATGAGAAGAAGGTCCTTCATGACGCTATTATCGCTCATGAGAAGGAGATGATTGGCGGCCGATCTCTGGAGGTTGGAGAGGGATCAGGTGTTGAGCATCACGCCAGTGTTACTGAAATCATCGCTCCACCTTCGGTAGTGCCAGTATCTGTGGTCGGTACACAACCTGTTCCTGCTTATGACCCAGAACAGCAGCGGTTATCTCCCATTCGGGGGTATACTTCCGAGGCCGCTCAGTCGTCCGCAAGTCAAACTGGGGAAGGTATTCCAAACTTATCTCAAGTGTTTTCCAAATAGAGAGTTTGTTCTGAAGCAGTTACTGATAACCTCTTCTTATCTTTGTTTAGCGACTGGAGTTGCTCCGTTTGCCGCGACCCAAGAATCGAGCAAAGGGGATAAGGCCATCACCACCGAGACTACTGTTGTGACTGCAGTATCAACCGTGGCGGCGCAGGGAGCGGATTATCTCTTGATGAACAAATGGTGAGCGAGCTGCTCGGTGAGCAGGGTGGCTTCTCCGCAAACCTGCCGTTCATCATTAGTGACCTCCCACCAACCTCTAGCTCTTTAATGCAGACTGTGGATGCCCCCAGCCAAGCCCAGACGATTCGTGATGAAGAGATTCTGGCCGAGATTCAGGCGGAATTGGAAGCTGTGGGGCAAAGTGGTAGTGTTGGTGGTAGCACGGCGGCACAGAGCCCAACACCAGCGAGAATAGTATCGTCGGGTGGCACTATTCCATCTTCCATTGCAGGTCCGGTCCCTCCTACTCCTCCGGCAAGGAGCCTTCATTTAGATACAAGTTCTATGGAGGACGTAGATATTATGCCCCCGGCTGAAGAGCAACCATCGGAGAGGAGGTCGTCCAAACGAAGGATTTCCGTTCCTAGCGATTCTGATGACGAACCGCTGATAAGGAAGCCAAGAAAGAAGGAATAGATCGGCCTCCCAAGCAGATTTTTTGGTAGATAGGAACTTATTTTCGTTTTTTGTTAGTAGGTCGTGTATAGATGCAGGTTCACCCACCGTTAGTAGGAAATTTTTTGGAAGAACTTATTTGCATGTAAGTCCTTGTCTTTAGTTAGTTGAAATAAAATTTAGTTTCTTTGATTCAACTCTCATTTCTTTTGTGCTTAAGTGTTTGTAGTGTCTTGTTTTCAGTCCGATGCACTTGTGGTGTTTTTACCATCAAGTAGAGTTTGTTTTTTATTTGCCAAGTCTGAGAATCTTGGTCGCAAGTTGTGATCGATGAATAATCGAACTTCGGACATTGTATCAATTTGGTTAGCGATTAACACTTAGCTTTTTTGCCCCCTAGTCTCGGGGAATAACATTTGTGTTTTGGTGGTTGAGTGCGCTTATTGCAAACTTTAAGCACATGTCCACATTCTGGGCACTTAAGATAATTTGAGATCGATAATCCGGTTCGCACTCCGGGAACTCGAGAGTTATCGATGCGTGTAACATGGTTCGCGCTCCGAGAACCTGGAATTGATGTTTATACTCCATTTCACGTTCTGGGAACTTGGAGTTAGTGTCGATATTTCAGTTCGCATTCCGGGAACGTCGACTTGGTATTTACGCTCCAATTCACACTCTGGGAACTCAGAGATAACATTTATGCTTGGGTTCGCACTCTGGGAACTTGAATTTGATGTTTATACTCCATTCACGTTCTGTGAAGTTGGAGTTCGCACAGATGCTTCGGTTCGCGCTTCGGGAACCTGTAATCCACATTTATGCTCCGATTCACACTCTGGGAAGTCGGAGTTAGCCGCCGGATGGTCAGTCACATCTATTTGGGCTTTCAGGAATTCGTTCATACTCTGAGAATGATGGATTCGATGCTTATACTCCAATTCGCACTCTGGGAATTTGGAGTCCGTTCACACTCTGGGAACGATTTATTGGATGTTTATACTCCAATTCACACTCTGGGAAGTTGGAGTCCGTTCGCACTCCGAGAACGAATTGTTGAATGTTTATACTCCAATTCGCGCTCTGGGAAGTTGGAGTCCGTTCGCACTCTGGGAACGAATTATTGAATGTTTATACTCCAATTCACGCTCTGGGAAGTTGGAGTCCGTTCACGCTGTGGGAACGAATTGTTGAATGTTTATACTCCAAATCGCACTCTGGGAAGTTGGAATCCGTTCACGCCGTGGGAACGAATTGTTGAATGTTTATACTCCAATTCACGCTCTGGGAAGTTGGAGTCCGTTCACGCTGTGGGAACGAATTGTTGAATGTTTATACTCCATTTCGCACTCTGGGAAGTTGGAGTCCGTTCGCACTCTGGGAACGAATTATTGAATGTTTATACTCCAATTCGCGCTCTGGGAAGTTGGAGTCCGTTTGCGCTCTGGGAACGATTTATTGAATGGACTGTCGTGTGTTGGTCCAATTCAGCCTTTGTCGTCATGGCTTGCCCCCGAGCTGGGGTTTCACTTAGTGAATGGCCGGTCGTATCACAGTCACTCGCTATTTGAATAAATTCCATTGTTTGATGGAACTTAGCTCTTCGTGTGTCGTGATTGTTGAACGTTGTATTAGGTGAATCACAGCTCTAGCTTGAAGAGATAGTACTTTATTGCTGAAATAAGAAAATATGGCAAAGTCAGTGCCTTATTACAAATTCAAATTTCAGAATGTAAAGGAAATTGCAAAGTATTCATAGATTGAAGGAGCCTGTCATGTGTGACGGTGACGAGGTTCTTCGTCGCTCCAAGCTTCTGAGTAAGTAGGTCCGCCACTGATGGCGTTTATCACCAATCTCCTGCGGGGACAAGTCGAGTCCTCCTGTCTCGGTCGATTAGGTTCATTGTTTTGGATTGATGTGCCCGCTTCTCTGGGCTGCGGTGTCCGCACAAACTGTTCCAGCTTCCTTTCTCTGATCAGTTTTAGGATAAGATCCTGCAAGTGACAACACTCGTTCATATCATGCCCGTAGCTTTCGTGAAACCTGCAAAACTTTCCCGTCTGGATTTGTCTCTCTGACGACGGTCTTGGTGCAGGTCTTTGATATTGAATCGTATTGCGGGTTTGTAAGTACAAGTTCTCTAGTGATATTGAATCGTATTTGGCCCTGTGTCAGTTTGCTTCCTAAACTATTTCGCGTCTTCCCGTCTCAGGAATTGAGCTGCTTTGGCATGGAAATGGTCCAATGACGCAGGTGGTTTCCCAGCTAGCCAATTGCCGAATTCGGAATCGGGGTCGATCCCCATAGTCAATGCCATAAGGATGGAGTTATCGTTTGGATTACTAATCTCCGCGCATGCAGTATGGAATCTTTCTAAGTAGTGTCTGAGCGTCTCTCTGGGAGCTTGTGTGACACTAGACAGAGTGTTGACATCTTTTGGCCTTGCGACGTGCATGCGAAATTGCTCAACGAATTTTGTGGCTAACTGATCGAAGGAAGAGATGGATCGTGGTGGCAATCGAGTGAACCACATGGTAGCGATGCCCCCCAAGGATATGGGGAAACTACGACACTTCACTACATCGTCAGCTCTGGCAGCAGTCATCGACCATTCATATTTTAGAATATGTTGGTTGGGGTCGGAGTTTCCCTCGTACATGGGTAGAGTGGGCATTCGAAAGCGCCGTAGGGGTTCAGCAGTAAGAATATCGTCCGTAAAGGGAGTGTGACTTCGGGAAACTCCCCAACCGTCATTTGTGAATCCCTGACTCTCACGGATCATCTGACGTATCATAGTTGAAAGATCCGGCATTTGCGCTGGAGTATGATCATGTTCCATACTTTGAGTTTGAACCGGATATCGTCGACGGTCCAAGTCGCGCCTTCTTGGCTCATAGTCCTCTGGGATGTACGGTTCAGGAGTACGCCCGCTACGACGACGGTCCAGGTCCGACTGATCTTGGGCGTCGACCCCTGGTTCAGCCGCAATGTTAGTGGTGCGGTATTCTGTGGCGTGGTGAGGAACGGCACCTCCTAGGGAGGAGGGTCCGGTTTGGAAACTGGCTAACGGACCAACTCTTATTTGTCCAATGGTTAATGTCGGTTGATTTCTAATGGGTGGCATACGACTCCCATCTAGCCGGGGTCGTGGAGGCTAGTTATGATAATCATAGGATGAAGAACTTTCGCTGGATGAGCAGGAGGCATGGTCTCTCATGGATCTCTTTCGTTTCTGGTGATGCAGCTTGTTGATTAGCTCAGAGTTAGCACGTAGCTGTTCTTCTAGTTGTCACCGACTCTGGGTCAGTTTTTGGAGTAGCAACTGCAACTCTTGTCGGGTAACCGGACCCGACGATTCCGAGTGCCCAGCGACATCTTGATTAGATGGAGGCAGAGGGGCAGGATTCTGTCTGTCCTGTTCTTCTTGATTGACAGCGTTTGAGGTGGTTCTTGTGCTAACCATCTTGAGAGCTGAATTCCTTTCCTAGACTTTATGCAAATCTGAATAGAAGGGAAGGAAGTTGGATTTGCTGATCTGGATCTCTCCCTTAGATTTATTCAATCCGGTATCGATGACAGATCCAATGAACAGGAGAAAAGATGGGTTTTCTCAGTGAAAGCACCAAAGTGTTTGTGTCAAAATTGGGCACAACGCTCTTCGGGAGTCGTTGTAGAGATAATAACGAAGAATACAAATTCAAAACAGATATATCTAACAAAAACTCCAATCAGCAGTAAAATAAATGTGTAGACAAGCAATTTATAGTGGTTCGGCGTGTTGCCTACGTCCACTGTGAAGTGTTTTGATGTTTTATTGATTCTCTTTCAATGATTACAAGTTGTTGCAGCGATCAACAGCAAGTTACAACTGTAAATTAGAAATCAACAGTAAAATTATGATGTAGGATGATAGAGATCTCGATTCGGCAGAGCCTGGACCCTTGAGAGTCGAAAAAGATCCCTTTTCTGCTAGCTCTGGGGCTCTATTTATAGGTGTAGGCTGCTGATATTTCGCTGAAAACTCGGGAGACCACTTCTGGCACGTGAGGGGGCCCACACGCCCGGTCTTAGGAAGTTTGGGCCCACTTTGGCATCGGTTCGAACTCCATTCGAACCGATCAAGAATTCATCCAATGGAGGTGAAATTTGGTTTGGGCATTCTTCAACATGTATTCAAGCTTATTTGAAAATTTCGTGGCATTTGGATCAGTAGATTGGGAGATATGATGGATTCGAAATGGGGTTCACTGCGTGGCTGTTTGGTTCGAAACCATCCATTCGAATCGATGGTTTCGAAACCATTGTGGCGCCTGGCTTCGTGTTGACGTGGAGCGCATAGTTCGCCTCGATCCGGGTTTCGCTCCGAGTTGAATGCTTCGACTCCATATACTTCGGCGCACTCGAACCGATGAAAGACACGTCACCTTGGCCAGTTGACCCAGTGGGTTCGAATGAGGCTTCACAGGTGGGTTCGAACAAGGCCTCTGTGATTGGTTCAAACAAGGTTTCGTGGATGGGTTCGAATGAGGCTTCACAGGTGGGTTCGAACAAGGCCTCTGTGATGGGCTCGAATAAGGTTTCATGGATGGGTTCGAATGAGGCTTCACAGGTGGGTTCGAACAACTGATGCTTGATGGATTCGAAGGTGATGGAGTCGAACCCGAGGCGCGTTGATGGGTTCGAAGTAGATGGGTTCGAAGGTGATCGGTTCGAACCATTGATCAGCCATCGGTTCGAAACTTTGGTTTTCCCCTCCAAATTGAGTCAATCATAACTTGAGCATATGAACTCGGATTGACTTGAAATTTAAGATGCTGACTTCTACGGTCTTTCTTGTCGAGTTCTATCAATTGTAGCTCAATCTGGACTCGGACAAAATTCAGCGATATCCATAGCAAAACGAAGCATGACCAATCTCTGAGACGAACTGTCCTCCGTTTCTGATCGATCTTTTGGTATCGCGGCTTTGCCAAAAAGTGGGATAACAACTTGCACTCATGATTCACATACTTTCAAACTAAGTCGGTCTTGAAATTAGTTTTCATTTATAATATACATTATGCGTTAGCAGTTGCATTTCAATCTATTTCCTTCTTAGTGTGGCTTTATTGACTAGTTTATTCATATATTAGGCTTTATTAGTAATGTGATTTGAAGCAGATGACACATATAATGTACTTAATGCTTCTTAATGCAAAGCAATATCTTACAAGTTGGATGTATGTCTGCAAGCTTCTTTGGTTTTCCAAGTAACTTTTTATATTTGTGTCAAAAGGCATGGTTTAATTCTTTCAACTTGGACATTTTTGCACGAGGTATAAAGTATACAGAAAATTATTGTCAGGGACAAAATTTCTCAGCATTTTAGCCTCAAGGACAGACCTTCAGTATTTTTGTCTGAAGGACAACTTTCTTTAGGTATCTGTTTTTAGTTAATGATAGCAGTTTTTAGGTATCAGTTTGTAGGTATCGGTAGCAGTTGTTAGGTATCAGTTTTTAGCTAGGTAGCAGTTTTGGAAGAATGTTTGTCCTCTTGAATAATTTTGGAAGAATGTTTGTCCTTATAAATAATTTTTAGGAGAATGTTTATCCTTGTGGTAAATATGTTGAGGTTATGTCCTTGAGGCTAAAAATAAATAAATTTTTGTCCTTTAAATTGATTCCCCCTAAAGTACACTACTTCATTGTTGATCACTTTGCATGAAATTCTATTTGAAATTGCATCATTTTGTTGACACAAATATGGGTATTCTTGAAGGAATATCTATTAGTGCTTACCAATTAAAGGTTGAGGTTTTAGATTACGGTGTATTTCTAATGAAAATTTGTTAACCACCTTGGACTTCGGTAACGGAGATCCTCTTTCAACATCAATGACAATAAATTTTTCTATTACATCTAAAACCTATGTTTCTACATACATGTCATGTCAGCGAAAAAAAGGAAAAAATAAAATAAAAATCATTTTTGCATGTTTTTGGTTGAATAGAAAATTCTTTACATATAAACAGTCGGTAATAAGTTAATTAATGGCCATTGCATCTTAGGCTTTTAAGGGGCCAATAAAAGTACTTTCCTATAGTAACAACAAATACAAAGGAGCAAGTGAAAACCCTCAGTTGTGGAAACATATTTGGACATCTTATTCGAAGATGCTTACTTCAGCCCAAAAATAAATTTACTAACTTTAACACAGTATGGTCCCGGCGGGGCTCGAACCCGCGACCTTCGGCTCATAAGACCAACGCTCTAACCAACTGAGCTAAGAGACCAAGTGGTCTATCTTTTCAGTGATTTATGTTTTTTTTAATTATTTTCGTGCATAAAAATCATCCTCAATCTTCCCCACACTAGGTTCCTTGAGTGGGTACTAATTTGAATTCAGATCCTCGTGAAAAATAATAATAATAATAATAAATTCATAGGTAAGAAATAAATCAGAAAATAAAATAGAAATAAAAATATGTTATTCAGATACATAAGCAGTTTAAAAATATTGGATCTTTAGGAAAATCTGTTTTCTTTTGCAAATTTAAATAAACTCTACCAGTGAATGTTTTATGTATGCCTTTTTTTAAAATATCCAAGTGAATTGAATTTTTTTTTTTGTAAACCATTGAGCGAATGTGTCTATTTGAGCTATATGTCTTTTATCCGTTTATAAGTCTCAATAACTAAAGCTCTAACCAATTGAATTATAAGAGCTCTTTATTTGATGCAATTATGTTTCCCTTTTGTCTCATACAACCCTAATTTTGTTTTGTCAGCTTGTGAAAAATGAAAAAAATATCATGATTTGGGCTAGGTTTTCTTTTCTGTTAAATTGGCTGGGATTATTATCTAGACCTGGTATTATAGTTTTTTTGTTATATCACAATGTTGGGTAGGGTTTTAAATTGGGCTAGATTATGTAATTAACTAATTTGGATAAGTCATGTTTACTAATTGACCATAACTAATTATATTATGTTATATATGCAATTTGGATTGCAGTTGATATTACTCATATATTGTCACACCCATTCTCAATCAAGAAGAAATCATCATTAATCACCTATCAAAAAAGGCAGTCGTTGATCACTAATAATGGAAGATAAAGCAGTAGGCTATTGATCTGATCACATCTGCAAACAAAAAACTATGGTACTCCCTGATACTCACTAGGGAAAAGCGGTGCAATATGAAATTGTTACTTATGTAATCCGCACAAAAGAGGAATTATCCAAAAGTGATACAAAGAGTTATCGGTTTAAGAGTTCGAACTCGTGACCTTTGATCTCACAGTCCTAACCATCAACCTACTGCGCCAACTATGTTGGCTAACATAGATTACAAGCACCTAATAACTCGTAACTTATGAGCATGTGAAATAACAAGCCATACTGACCAACCACCTAATAACATAGATTACAAGCAAAAATATCACTCATCTAGTGGAGTCGTGCCAATCCCAAAAGAATTTATCCAAAATTTGATTTTCCACTATTACTAAGACATAATCCGCCTTAAATTGTATTATCCCGCCTTTAACTTCCGCAATCCGCATCACACATCTCAGTGACAACTTGAACGAAAGACGTGGCAGCATCTGAAGGTAGATGCCAAACTGATGGAATGATGTCACTGATTCACATGCTTTTAGGCTTTCTATAAATAGAGAAAGCATCGTAGCAAATAAGGTGGATTTTTGAGAGGGATAAAAAAACTTAAAAAGGTAACAACAATGTCAGAACCATTTCACTCAGTTTCTGCACTTATAATTTTCGATATAACAGTGAATGGTTGCCATATGGATGTTAGATTCCTTAACATACAAACTTCATAAATGTTAAATTTTGGTGATACAAAATCATAAACAGAAGAAAAAAAATATACAAGAAGAAAAGTAATCACGTTTGTTCATTATGAAAATGAATAAATTATTGGATCGCATTTGCATGAGATGACAAGAAAATAAATGCATGCGCAAATTATGAAATAAAATATACGCAAAAGGATATTCATATTATTTGTTTCTCAGCAATCACATTGTTTTGAGATTATTTTCTTCTGTCTTTGCTAATTAAAGGAATGAGTGAGTTACTTACTATGTTTACATCATTTGTTTCCATTGTAAGTTGCTCCATTATCTTGTTACCATATCTTGGTAATTTAATCGACCACTCTCAAGGATTTGTACTGGTTATATTATCAGGGTAGACTTTATTGTAAACCCATCCTGGCATTCATCGAGCGATCCCTAAATAGAGCGTTTCTTCTTGTTAACCCTAACTTAGGGCATTGGTATGTAAACTCCTATCTTATAATCTTTTGTAATTCTCTCATGTGGAATAAAATTGCTCTCCTTTTGGACTGGACGTACACTACCTTGATGATAGTGAAACCAATATAAATATTGTTGGGAAAATCCCTTTAAATGATCAATCTAAGGAAATAAAAAATCCAACGCAGCGGAAAACAATTGGATCATGATTATAGTGAAACGAAACAAGCATAGATAAACAGTAGAACTGACAGCCACAGATCAATGCAATGTAGAAAAATAAATAGCACCAGTAGTTATAGTGCTTTCACTACCGCGAGGCAATGTACGTCCACTTGGAAAGAAGAGATTTTATTAATCACTAAAAGATTGGAGTTGCAATATTGATTCACTTTTAGAGGATATACAAAAGAAGAATTAACAATGTAGATGAAAATTCTACAGAGTTTCACCTCTCTAGGATGGCTACTATTATTGTTCAGAAGCTCCACTAAATATATACAGTAAAGAAATAAGGAGGGGTAGCTGCTATATAGCAGCCCTAGGGTTTGGTTCGGCATGCATCTAGTCCAGTACAATTTTGGTTCGGCAGTCCTGATTCGGCATGCATCACTTGGTATTTGGTTCGGCAAAGCGTCGAGCGACAAATTTGGACCGGCTTCTCCAAAATACCAAACCAAACATTTGGAGTGGCGAACTGGTTCGACAAAGCCCAATTTGGACTGGTATGCTCAAATGCCAAACAAGATTTTTCGTTCGGTATCACCAAAACACCGAACGATAATTTTGGTCCGGTCTTCATCTTCACCGCTCCAAAACATCTTCCACTATAAGTCTGAACGAGCTTCCACCCTCCAAAACACCGAACGATAATTTTGGTTTGGCATTCTTTCCACCGCTCCAGACTCCCCCCTTTCTCCAAATCATCGTTCAAAATCATCGCTCCAAATCATGCTACCGCTACAAGTCCTTGCATCTTCCTTCGTTCGGTGATTTCAACATCTGCTCTCTAGGTTTCGCCTGCTCCTTGCTACTGCTATGTCTTGGAATTGAGGTAGCAATTTCTAACAGTCTCCACCTTGATACCGAATTCCATACATGCCTTCCAACATCATCTACACCTTCATGATCCGAGCGATAGATACTTACCCAATGAGCTTCGGCAATGCCATCAACCATTACACTTTGCTAACGAACACGGCAAAGCCATCGCCCGTAAACAACGTGTTCGAAGTACTCATTCGGTATAGAACCTATCAATCTCCACCATGAAAACAAACGTCTTCATAAACCATCTCAACTCTCCCCGTGCCACCCCGTGACACCTAGCACGTCATTAAGCGAATCAAGTCCGAGCAATGTTCGAATTTAGCAACATGCAATGACTTAATAAACATCTCTACTGCATTCTTCTTTGTGTGAACTTTCTGAAGACGAACTAGCTTTTCTTCACTCATCGAGGTAAGGAATGACTCTCTCACCTCAATGTCCTTCGTCCTCGAGCTGAATGCCAAATTTTCAGCTAAGTGGATTGCACTTTGATTGTCACAGTGCACATCCACGCCTTCATATACGAAGCCCAAATCACACAACAGTCGCCTAAATAAAGCGCTTCCTTAGCTGCTTCAACCGCAGCTATGAGCTCTGCCTCTCTAGTAGGCAAAGCCACAATCGTCTACAACCTCACTCTCCAACTGATCGTTGTCCCCCCAATGGTGAACACATATCCGGAGGTTGACTTCTTTCAATCTCTATCACTGACATAGTCGGAATTACAAATACAACCAAGCTGAAATCTCTATCTCTGCCGCCAAAGACAAGTCCATGGTTTGGTGTTCCTTAAAGGTATCTGAAGATACACTTCACTACTTTTCAATGCGTCTTTCTTGTATTTTCCATGAACCCACTAACCAATCCAACAGCCTGTGCAATGTCAGGCCTAATGTAGACCATGTCATACATCAAGCTTCTAACTACACTTACATATGAGACTTTCATCATATAAGCATTGTCCTTTTTCGACATCGGAGAGCCTTTACTAGAATACTGTATATGCAAAGGCATGAGTGTGCTGATTGCCTTTGCCCTTTCCATGCTAAACCGAGCAAGCACCTTTCGAATGTACTTCTTTTGAGTGAGACTCAAAATTCCTAGCTTTCTATCACTTTGGATTTCCATACCCAAAATTTTCTTTACTTCTTCAAGGTCTTTAATTTCGAAATCCGCTTTTAGCTTTCGCTTTAAACTATCAATTTCAGCCTTATTCTTGGAAGAAATTAACATATCATCCATGTACAAGAGTATGTACATCCATCTACCATTTTATGCTTGAAGTACATACAAGCGTCCTTGATGCTACGATCAAAACCAAATGAAAGCATAAAAGAATAAAACATGTTGAACCATTGTCTAGGCGACTGCTTAAGTCCATAGAAAGACTTCTTCGATTTGCAAACCCAATTTTTTTCCATCTACAACAAATCCTTCTGGTTGCTTCATGTAGATGGTCTCATCCAAGTCTCCATGTAAGAAAGCAGTTTTCACCTCCAATTGCTTCAGCTCTAAGTCATGAGTTGCGACGATAGGGGGCAAAATGCCAATGGACGTGTGCCTCACTACTAAAGAGAATATCTCATTATAATCCAATCTTTTTGTGAAAACCCTTTAGCAACTAGTCTAGCCTTATATCTTCCATCATCCTTCACCTTGAACACCCACTTGCAACCTATGGCTCGGCTTTCTTGAGGAGGTGTGCCAAATGTCAAGTCTTGTTCTTTTTCAACGACTCTAACTCCTCTTCCATAGCGCACATCCACTTCGAGCTGTCACATAACTTAAAAGCTTCATCAATGTCAAGCGGCTCCTCAAGAACCACATGTAAGGCATAGTCAAACTGATCACTAAAGCTAAGGTTCACAAACTACCAATCACCATACTTTCGAGTAGTCTAATAGTCCTATGACTGACTCGGGTAGGTACTGTTTTGCGTAAACTCCTTTCAACTTCACCTTGAACTGAACTTCCTCTAGATTCATGCACATCACCAGCACTGCTAGAAGGTACATATGAACTATCCTGTGATGTTTCATCAACTGCATTTTCCTCGACAGCATCAACAACAACTCTACTATTTGGCTGGAATACGGAAACTTCTTTCCTTTCCTTAGGCCTATCAGAATCTTCTAATGTGGTAGGTAGCTTCTCCTTCGGATTGAACATAGCAGACACATCAAAAGTAACATGTCTGGAATGAACAATCTTTTGATCAACAGGGTTCCAAATTCGATACCCTTTAATATCATCGGTGTATCCCATTAGTATGCCCTGGCCTCAAACTTGTTATCACCTGTATGGTGAACGTACAAAGGACAACGAAAAATTCGGAAGAAACCACGATACACCGATTTACCTCTTCACTTCTACTCTAGAATCTTCTTATCCATGGCTGAGCACGGAATTCGATTTATGATATGCATTGCAGTTGATAATGCCTCAGCCTAAAAGACTCTAGACAAGCCCGTCGTCAATCTCAAGCAACGAGCCTTCTCCAGTAGAGTCATGTTCGTCCTTTCTACAGCCCTATAGGAATGCAGATCTCCGGGTATAGTGAAATGTCTCTGAATGTCATGCTGTCTACAAAAGTCAAGGAACTCCCTAGAGACAAATTCACTTCTATTATCAGATCTCAGTATCTTCAACCTAGAACCAGATTGGTTCTCAACAAGCGTTTTTCAGTCTTTGAACTTTTTAAAACTCTATGATTTGGCCTTCATCAATTACACCCATACTTTTCGAGAAAAGTCATCAATGAAAGAGATAAAATACTTTGCTCCTACAAGAGAAGGAGTAGCAACAGGTCCCAAACATCTGTATGCACGTACTCAAGTACTCGCCTCGATCAATGGAGTCCAACTCCAAAAGATACTTTAGTTTGCTTGCCTAACACACAATCTTGGCGAAAGTCCATCTTGTCGAAGCTTTCTCTTTTGATCATCTTCCATCTTCGGAGTAACTCTAAGCCCTTCTCTGAAACATGATCCAACCTGAGATGCTAAAACCTTGTGGCATTTAAAGCATGGGAACTATCTACTCCAACACACGATTGTCCAAGAACCGTGGTTCGTTTTAGCAAATACAGATTTCAGAACACATCTCCTTTCATAATAACTAGTGCACCTCTCGAAACCTTCGAACTATCATTCTCGATAGTTACCTTGCATCCCAAAGATGCCAATTGTCCAAAAGAAATTAAAGATTTGTGAAGACCTGGAATATACCGGACACATGTCAAAGTGAATATCACTCATTCAAACATCGTGATCCTCACTGTACCTTCACCCATTGCTCTACAGCTAGCATCATTACCAATAAAAATAGGGCTTTCCTCTCGTGCAACAAAAAACTGAAGTAATCATTATTAGGCGTAATATGGAAAGATGCCTCCGAGTCCAGCATCCAATAGTCTAAGACATCCGACACTACTTCAGACAACATATCGTCAGATACAGACTTCTCCACCACAAATGATCAAGATCCGTCTTCTTCCTTCTTCAAATCCAAGCAATCATTTTTCCAATGACCAAATTTCTTGCAGATATAGCACTTTCCGTCCTTAGACTTTCCTCTCCTGCCTGGGGTTTGATGAAGCTCCACTATATATATAGAGTGAAGAAACGAGGAGATGTAGCTTTATATAGCAACCTGGGGTTTGATTCGGCATGCATCTAGTCTACCACAATTTGGTTCGACAGTCCTGGTAAGGCATGTATCACTTGGTATTTGGTTCGACAAAGCGTCGAGTGACAAATTTGGATCGACATCTTCAAAATACCAAACCGAACATCTGGAGCGGCAAACTGGTTCGGCAAAGCCCAATCTGGACCAGCATGCTCAAATTCCGAGCGAGATTTTCATTCGTTATCACCAAAACACCAAATGATAATTTTGGTCCGTTCTTCATTCCACCGCTCCAAAACATCTTCCATTGCAAGTCTGAACGAGCTTCCACCGCTTCGAAACACCGAACGATAATTTTGGTTCGGCATTCTTTCCACCACTCCAGACTTTTCCCTTTCTTTAAATCATCGCTCAAAATCACCTGTGATATCCCGAAAATTGGGCAATATAAATTTAATAATCTGTGTTATAAATTTAATTTGACTTGATAATTTTAATAACAAATTTGGAATTTGATTTAATAATCATGTTTTTATAAATATTTAAATTGAAAGATTTTATCTTTTTAAATAAATAAATTGTTTTCTGTTTATAATATATAATTGTTCATATTGTAAATTGATAAACTGTAATTTGAAACCTAGTAAATGAATCAATTTTTAATTCTAATTTATTTTGGTAAATTTGAATTTGATTTAAGAATTGGCTTTTCAAAGCAATTCAAATAAATAATTACATGGTTTATATTAAAGGAAAATATTATCTGTTTAAATTTATATTTTTAATTAACTTAAATATGAAGTTAAATTTGATTAACATCAAAGCTTTGTTTTATTTTCTTTTTTAAAAAAGTATCGCTTGAAAATTTTATATAAGAATTTAAAATACAATTTACTTATGGTTTTAATATATTGGGTGATGAAGGAAATTTATAATCTCATTTATAAATTATTTAATATGGTTTAATTTGTTATTTTTGAATAAAAACTATAATACTTAAATTCTTTTAAACATAAATAGATTGGTAGTAATAGGATTTGTTAAGAGTTATGTATGCATCTATATATAAGTTAATTATTATAATTTGATTTGATGAATTAATTTTAAATTTGAATTTTATGTTTTGAAATTAATAACATAAATACTTCAATATTTTTGAATATGCTATATTTTTAATTAGTTGTTTTTATTTCTTTTTAATTTAAAAAGAGATAAAACTCATTTGTATATTACTTAAGGAATAAAATAGATGTAAAGGCTTATAAACAATTTTAAATTAAAATTTAAATACTTGAAATACATGTGTAGGTCTTTTAAGACATCTTATTAACATGTGTTAGTTATAAAATAAACTATGGTGACAAATGTTAAGAATAGAGACAAGTGTCTCATTTAAATTTCTTTTTCTTTTATTTTTAATTAAATCAAAAAAAATAATTGTTTATATAAACATTTCTTCTTTGCCTTATCTTTCTTTTTCCTATTCTTCTTCAAACTTAAAAAAATCTATAATCTTCTTTATTATTTTTCAAAGAAAAATCTTTAAATCCCTTCAAAACACAAATCTGAAAACCAAATATTTTCCTCAAACCAATCTTCTTCAAAGCTATCTAAATTAATCTTCCAAAATTGAAATGCAAATCAAATATTAACCTGAAGTAATTCTGCAATTCAAAAATCTTCATGCAACTAAGCCTGCAGTTCCATTTCTGTTTTGAAGCAACATCAACCTGAAATGCATGTAAACTAGCAACTTCAAAACTCAATTCTGCAAATTCATATACCTGAAATACATTTACAACTTCATCAAGCTAAATCAATCTGCATGCATTTAAAAATCAATTTGCAACTCTAAATAAAATGAAAAAACTGCATGCAACTATAAATTAGGAAGTAGAACCAAAGCCTGCATTTTTATTCTGGGAAGCATGCAAATGAAACATGGAAACAATCATGCAAATGTAAATCGAAAAACAAAGTACTACCATCATTTCAAGTTTAAAAGCAATCTGAAGTTCAAGTCTTCAATAAGCAAAAGCAAGAAGGATGTTTTTAAAGCATCTGCAGTTTTTAAAATGAAATCTGAAGCTCATGTGCTCTGCCCCTAAAACCAGGTGAGTAACAATTTATATTTAATAAACTTAAGTAATAGATTGGTTGCTTGTTTATTCTGGAAATAAGTGTGCTTGCATTGTTATATTTCAAGTTTATTTTTGATAGATGTATGAATCAATGCCTGTTGTTTGAGACTATGCGTTTTACCTGTTCTAGGATTCAGATTTAAACTCTGATAATATTCATGGTATCATTCTATAATCAGTTTTATAGTTTAAGGTTTTTAAGCATAGTATGTAATATAAGTTAGAGTTTAATCTTATTAAAAAAAATGAAATAAGGATAAAACTGTGATGTCTCTGTAAAACAAAATAAGCAACAGAGCAAAATGTCTGTAAAAAAATATTTGAATATTTCAGATTTATTTATTTAAGTTTATAAATAAATTTCTTGATTTTTAACTTGATTTTTAAAACTATAATCTAAATTTTTAGTTTGCATTCAATGAAGTACTTCTGGTTTAACCAGGATATACAATTTGGTTTAGTTCTGTCAATCCAGGGGTATGGAGCTGCCTGTGTTTCGTTTGTTGATTTAGTGATGTGTGTAGTTTATGGGAAAAATAATTGTTGATGGATCTGAGCATCGAGGCAAACATGATTTGGGATTGAATTTTATAACCCTAGTTTTTCTGTATTTAAGGAATTTGATCATTGTGATCAAATTAAGAAACCGAGCTTTACCTGATTTGAGGTGATGGTAGCTGGGGTGTGGGAGAGTCTATGGCCGGAGGTGGTACCTTTCTAGTGGTCGGAGGCGAGAGAACGCTGATGATCTTCAGATTCGACATTTTCCTGTTTTGGGTACTCGAGTGCTTGATTTTGATTTAGGGTTTTTGTAGTTGAATTGAGGGTTGATTTGGTGTTTGGAGAGGGCCGTTGACTTGCGTAAGTGGTCGCGATAAGTCGGAGATGGTCGCTGCGGTGGTGCAGGTGCACGGCAACCTTGATGTATCAGCAGCTGTGTGGGGGAAGAAGACATTTGAGTCATGTTTAAGTGGAACTGGGATTTTGCTCGTAGGAAAGGGGATTGGGACTCGAAGAACATTGATGAGGGCTTGGGTGTTTTAATTTTAGTTACAGGGTTGGGTAAACTGTCAGCACATGTTGTATAAACCTGATTTTTTCTTATTTGGGTTTTAATTGATTTTAAGATGAATTTATAAGTAAATTGTTACTCGAGTTATTTTAGTTTTAGCTCGGGTTGATTTGTTAGAGTTTGAAAACTTGTCTTGTTTTCAAAGTTTTAAACTAAATTTAAAACTAAATTTAAAAATGGAAGCAAGATTTAAATTAAGTTTTAAATCTAATCTAAATTATGGATTCAAGTTGAATTGAATCTTAAGTTGGAAATGATTAAATATTTAAATTCAAATTTGCTTTAAAATAACTTTAAAGGAGTTTGTTGATTAAAATGTTTTTAAAGAATTTGAATTTAATTTGAAATTGAAATATGAAGAAGTGTTTAAACAAAGTTTTTAAAATTTGTTACAAATTGGATTTGAATCTTTGTTTAAATATTTTTTTATTTAAGTTTTATAAATTTAAGTGTTTAAACAAAATTTGAATGATAATGTAAAAATTTATATGGTTTTAATTTAAAAAGAAATTTTTTTAACTTTTGCAAAATTTCTTTTATAATAAAAGTATTATTTAGCAATTAAAGGTTTTAGATTGAATTTAAACTTGTTAAGTTAAATAATAATTTAATATTTTGTATTTCATTTAATTTTTAGATAATTAAATGAACAATTTTTTTTAAGGAAATAAATTAAATGGTAATTAAGGGTTAATAATAAAGGTTTAAGTTTAATTAATTTTAGAGAAATTAACTTGTAATTAAGAATAATTAATTTAATAAGATTAGTTTTTAGTTAATAACTAATTAATCAAGTAATAATGGATTAATTAAGTTTTAATCAACACTTGATTATTTAATTAACCTGGAATTAATTAATGGGTTAATTAATGATTTATAATTTGTAATTAATAATGATTAAAATAAGTTAATTATTTTAGAAAAATAATTAATGAATTGTTTAATAGTTAATGAAGATCATTAACTAAGGATTATTTAATAATTAATTAATGTGATTAATTTTAATTAATTATTAGATTAATTAATTTAAAGATAATCAATTTGTGTAGGTTGTTAAGTATAATTACTTATGGAAGTAATTAAGGAAGTAATTACTAGTTGTAATTAATCAAGTTTAATTTGATTTGATTAAGTTAATTAATTCAGTTTAACTAATTTAAAATTAATCATTTGATGATTTGTAAAGGATAATTACTTAATGTAATTTAATGAAGAGGAATTACTTAGAGAAGTAATTAATGGGTAATTACTGTATGTAATTAATTGGAAGTGACTTGATTTTGAGCTATTTAAATATAATTACTTTGTGAATTAATCAAAGGATTAATTAGAGATAATCAATTAAAGAGTAATTAATTTATTTAGAAAAGTAATTAAGGGTAGATAATTACTGAATAAGGTTAATCAAGGGTGATTAACAATTATGTTTTAAATTAAGATTTATTCCTTAATGTAATTAATTTAAATAAGGTAATTAATTAAAATTTAATTAGAGATCATTAATTAATATAATTAATGATGTAATTAAGATTGATTAATTAAGATTAATTATTCAATAATAAGTGATTAAAGGTAATTAATTTAGGTGATTAATTAAGGATTAATGTAATTAATTATAGTTAATTAATTAATGAAGTAATTAAAGGTTAATTACTGTATTTGGTTAAATATAATTAATTCGAAAAATTAATTAGTCGATAATTACTTGAATGTAATTAAAGGTTAATTAATCAGGGATGATTAATTAAAATGAATCATTGGATGATGATTAATTAAGTGATTGATAAATTATCAATAGTGATACGAGCAAGTTGATGTTGGTGAAGTAATTAATTCAATTTACTTTAAATTAATAGAATGATGTAATTAATTTAACTCATTTTAAATTAATTATATTTGGTGTGGATAATCATTGCTTATATAGATAGATGATGTTGTTTACTTTGGATGGTCTGAATCTCAGATATGAGATAGATAATGTTGAGTGATTTGGATGCGTTAGTTGCATTGTGATGTTGATACAGGTTGTCGTTGGATAGTGATAATATGGTTTATCTGATATGATGATAATGTTGATTTTCTGTTGTGGACCTGTGATTTATCTATTTGTATATATAGATAATTGAATTGTTTTAAATCTTTAAAACAACTTGGCCTTAAAAGACACGCTTTGGATTTCGATGAGACCGGGATCGGGTTTCCATATTTGGATATCTGAAAACCACATCGATCCAAATTAACGATAGGTCGTGAATCTAAGTGGAGCAAGTGAAGACTCGAGGTGTAAGGGCTATACGTCAGTATAACTCTGTGGGTGATTCCGTAATGAGTTGACGGAATAGTGCTTATAGATTCGAGATGGTGATTTAGAGTGCAAGGGTTATCGTCGTTAACTCTGAGGGTGATTCCAAAATGAGTGAACGAGATAATGCCTTCGGTTTCGTTCGAACCCGGAACGAACTTGTATGGATTGAATGCTTTCAGAACATCGTTAGGTGGACGATGAGCATTTTAAGAGATGTGTCCTCTAAAGGTAATCGTAGCGTCAAGCCTCATCAACCGGGAATGGCTAAAACAGGGGAGGTGCAGCAAGGCTTCGTGGGTAGCTCCCACTGGAGAGCAAGATTGATCCCTGTCTAGAGGTCCCTTTTTATTTCGGCTGTGTGGGCAGTTGGATGTACACCAACTGCGGGGTTGTCTTGTTCGAAACTGTTCAGTAAGGAATGGGTCCGGCTTTGTGTTGTAGGGGAGTTAGGGTGGCTCCTCGGTATGGTGATCTAGGCCACGTACTGTGACGGGCGGTACCCCAGTAGCCCTTCCATTGTATGGAATCCAAAATCCAATAAGTGCCAACGGTTTTGATTGTATTACCCACTTTTGTGGCTAGTAGCTGGAATTTAATAAATGTAACAATTTCGGCTATTTCTTATTTACTTGAAAACCCTAGATCCTATTATAATATCACTGGATTTCCTATCAAATGTTTTGGTTAGCGTAAGGTAAAAACTTTTCCATGTTTATGTGTGGGAAGTCTTACGTGATACCTTTCTTTTAAAAGGATTTTAAAAATTAAGAAACTTTAACCTGTTACTCACACCAGACCCATGTCTGACCCAGAGTTTATCTTTTGTTTTCCTAAACTCTTGGGTACTCAAATTTTTACGAGTAGCCAAGAGATTCAAGTTAGCTTTTGACAAATTATGGAGGAGCAAATGGAGCAAGAGGCTTCTGCGTTAGATATATAGTATTCCGCTGTGTGTTCTGTGTTGTCTCTGAGTTATGTTATATTGTAAATACTAGACGGGTGTTTATAACTGTCTAGTATGTGTTGTATATCTGTGTACTCTGATAGTGATTGTAAACTATGTAATATTTTATGTTATTAATATAATTTATTCGTTCCGCTGTTGAGATTCTAGTGATGTTTCTTCTTTCTCTTCTTTCTTTTCTTCTTCTATCCCGTTCTTTCTTAATTATGATGCGATTTTCTAGGAGTAGAAAGTCGGGTCATCACAGTTGGTATCAGAGCATTAGGTTGAGTGAATACCTAGGCTCTGGAGTGGTGTCTATCATGAGAGAGCATATTTGTAGTTTTATTATATATATATATATATATATATATATATATGTTTCTACCTATTTGTTGGGTTACCTGTTCGGGTTTTCCAATATAGGTTATAAAGGTTGATAAGGTAGTCGTGTGTGTAACACGATTACTACCATTGGTTGGAAGTGTATCTGTCGAGACTGTAGACCTAATACCTTCTCGATTGAGTTGTGTAGAGTATAGGATTTCATATATCTCTGAAGGTAACCTGTTAAGGTTCGGAGTCTATCTTTAATTGAATTTGGATCTATCGGCTAGGTAGAAGAGAATAATGGTATTTTGATACCTTAGGGAATAGTGGCTGCGTGATGAGACGCAGTGACTATGGATGTTCTCGAAGATGTTTTCTTTGGAACAAGTTAAGGAGGTGAGTCTGCTTCAGTGTTGTGGCTGGATTCAGCAGGATGTTTCTGTCCAATTTGAGGCCCGAGTTTCTCGAAGAGTTTTGGATTTGGAAATCTTTGGAATCTGTGGCTGTAGTGCAGCCCGGAGCATTTTGTGCGTTGCAGGAGATCTTATAGCTTAGCAGTTTTCTGAAGTGGAGTTCAGAAGCAGCAGAATGGACCCGTTTTTGGGAGGATTGGCTAGTGAAGAGTAAGTTGTTCTGTTTGGAAAAGGAAGAATAGTTTTCCTTGGATTTGGTATGGTGGATCGCGAAAGTGACTTGCGATAGTTTGAGTATTCTCTTGAGCTATGAGAAGTTTGTCCATATTTGGAAGCTGAGTTTTCCTATCAACTGGATTCTAGGAGTGACATCGGAGGTTTAGTGAAGCAGCTTTGGATCAGATGGGGCATCTGAGTTTTCTTTTCTGGATCTGTTGAATCATATTAGTGTGATGTGTTATCCAGTTTGTGCTCGAGTTTATCTTCTACCCCAGATCAGAGTTGTGCAGCGGAAGCAGTTTGGGAATGCTTTTGTCTTATCTTTTCCGGATAAGAGAAGAAAGTTAGTCTTCTGATACCTGAGGAATAGAGTTGGAATTCTTGATTTGGGATTGATCTGGTGGAGATCATTGTGTTGGTTTGTTTTGGTCCAGTTTGTTTCTAGGAACATCAGTGAAGGTTGAGCTGATCGGGAGAGATGAAGGCAGCCCAGGATCGTCAAGAGTGTTTGGTTAATAAGAGACGAAGGAATTTGGATTCCGGAGCCGGAGATTTGGTCTTGAATAAGTTTTCTCCGATCTAAAGAGCTATAAGATTGAGTAAGACTGGGTAAGTCAGCTCCGAGATGTTTTGGACCTTTTCTGTATTTTGTGAGGATTGGTGTTTGGTTTTCAGGGTTGAATTGCCAGTTTGGATAACTGGGATTTGATGTGGTTCACGTATCTCTGAGGGAGTACGTGTATGGTTTATCTCTGGTTGTGGAACCAACAGTTCAGGAGGATGTGATTGTTGATTTAGACTCGTCTGTTGTCTGATATCTTGTTTAGTTTTGTAGATCTAGTTGGATAAGAGTTCTATAGCTTAATAGTATTGATTGTTTAGATTCTATAGAGCGAGTATTCCGATATTTATACCGAGGAAACTCGTGAAAATTTTATCCAGGTTTTTTTTGGATAATTAGATTTGTTTTGTTTGAATTGGTTGCTATGGTTGTTAGCATATGTTTGATAATATATGCTTGTGTTTTAAAATAAAATCTTAAGATAGATTATTAAATTACCTTTGCTTTTAAATTTCGGGGACGAAATTCTTTTAAGGGGGAAGGAATGTGATATCCCGAAAATTGGGCAATATAAATTTAATATCTATTTTATAAATTTAATTTGACTTGATAATTTTAATAACAAATTTGGAATTTGATTTAATAATCATGTTTTTATAAATATTTAAATTGAAAGATTTTATATTTTTAAATAAATAAATTGTTTTCTGTTTATAATATATAATTGTTTATATTGTAAATTGATAAACTGTAATTTGAAACCTAGTAAATGAATCAATTTTTAATTCTAATTTATTTTGGTAAATTTGAATTTGATTTAAGAATTGGCTCTTCAAAGCAATTCAAATAAATAATTATATGGTTTATATTAAAGGAAAATCTTATCTGTTTAAATTTATATTTTTGATTAACTTAAATAAGAAGTAAAATTTGATTAACATCAAAGCTTTGTTTTATTTTCTTTTTTAAAAAAGTATTGCTTGAAAATTTTATATAAGAATTTAAAATACAATTTACTTATGGTTTTAATATATTGGGTGATAAAGGAAATTTATAATCTCATTTATAAATTATTTAATATGGCTTAATTTGTTATTTTTGAATAAAAATTATAATTCTTAAATTCTTTTAAACATAAATAGATTGGTAGTAATAGGATTTGTTAAGAGTTATATATGCATCTATATATAAGTTGATTATTATAATTTGATTTGATAAATTAATTTTAAATTTTAATTTGATGTTTTGAAATTAATAACATAAATACTTCAATATTTTTGAATATGCTATATTTTCAATTAGTTGTTTTTATTTCTTTTTAATTTAAAAAGAGATAAAACTCATTTGTATATTACTTAAGGAATAAAATAGATGTAAAAGCTTATAAACAATTTTAAGTTAAAATTTAAATACTTAAAATACATGTGTAGGTCTTTTAAGACACCTTATTAACATGTGTTAGTTATAAAATAAACTATGGTGACAAATGTTAAGAATAGAGACAAGTGTCTCATTTAAATTTCTTTTTCTTTTATTTTTAATTAAATCAAAAAAAAAATTGTTTATATAAACATTTCTTCTTTGCCTTATCTTTCTTTTTCCTATTCTTCTTCAAACTTAAGAAAATCTGTAATCTTCTTTATTATTTTTCAAAGCAAAATCTTTAAATCCCTTCAAAACACAAATCTGAAAACCAAATATTTTCCTCAAACCAATCTTCTTCAAAGCTATCTAAATTAATCTTCCAAAATTGAAATGCAAATCAAATATTAACCTGAAGCAATTCTGCAATTCAAAAATCTTCATGCAACTAAGCCTGCAGTTCCATTTCTGTTTTGAAGAAACATCAACCTGAAATGCATGTAAACCTGCAACTTCAAAACTCAATTCTGCAAATTCATATACCTGAGATTCATTTACAACTTCATCAAGCTAAATCAACCTACATGCATTTAAAAATCAATTTGCAACTCTAAAAAAAAAAACTGCATGCAACTATAAATCTGGAAGTAGAACCAAAGCCTGCATTTTTATTCTGGGAAGCATGCAAATGAAACATGGAAACAATCATGCAAATGTAAATCTGGAAAACAAAGTACTACCATCATTTCAAGTTTAAAAGCAATCTGAAGTTCAAGTCTTCAATAAGCAAAAGCAAGATGGATGTTTTTAAAGCATCTGCAGTTTTTAAAATGAAATCTGAAGCTCATGTGCTCTGCCCCTAAAACCAGGTGAGTAACAATTTATATTTAATAAACTTAAGTAATAAATTGGTTGCTTGTTTATTCCTGGAAATAAGTGTGCTTGCATTGTTATATTTCAAGTTTATTTTTGATAGATGTATGAATCAATGCCTGTTGTTTGAGACTATGGTTTTTACCTGTTCTAGGATTCAGATTTAAACTCTGATAATATTCATGGTATCATTCTATAATCAGTTTTATAGTTTAAGGTTTTTAAGCATAGTATGTTATATAAGTTAGAGTTTAATCTTATTAAAAAAAATGAAATAAGGATAAAAATGTGATGTCTCTTTATAAACAAAATAAGCAACAGAGCAAAATGTCTGTAAAAAAATATTTGAATGTTTTAGATTTATTTATTTAAGTTTATAAATAAATTTCTTGATTTTTAAATTGATTTTTAAAACTATAATCTAAATTTTTAGTTTGCATTCAATGAAGTATTTCTGGTTTAACTAGGAAATACAATTTGGTTTAGTTCTGTCAATCTAGGGGTATGGAGCTGCCTGTGTTTCATTTGTTGATTGAGTGATGTGTGTAGTTTATGGGAAAAATAATTGTTGATGGATCTGAGCATCGAGGCAAACATGATTTGGGTTTGGATTTTATAACCCTAGTTTTTCTTTATTTAAGGAATTTGATCACTGTGATCAAATTAAGAAACCGAGCTTTACCTGATTTCAGGTGATGGTAGCTGGGGTGTGGGGAAGTCTATGGCCGGAGGTGGTACCTTTTTATTGGTCGGAGGCGAGAGAACGCTGATGATCTTCAGATTCGACATTTTCCTGTTTTGGGTACTCGAGTGCTTGATTTTGATTTAGGGTTTTTGTAGTTGAATTGAAGGTTGATTTGGTGTTTGGAGAGGGCCATTGACTTGCGTAAGGGGTCGCGATAAGTCGGAGATGGTCGCTGCGGTGGTGCAGGTGCACGGCTACCTTGATGTATCAACAGCTGTATGGGGGAAGAAGACATTCGAGTCATGTTCGAGTGGAACTGGGATTTTGCTCGAAGGAAAGGGGATTGGGACTCGAAGAATATTGATGAGGGCTCGGGTGTTTTAATTTTAGTTACATGGTTGGGTAAACTGTCAGCACAGGTTTTGTATAAACCTGATTTTTTCTTATTTGGGTTTTAATTGATTTTAAGACGAATTTATAAGTAAATTGTTACTCGAGTTATTTTAGTTTTAGCTCAGGTTGATTTGTTAGAGTTTGACAACTTGTCTTGTTTTCAAAATTTTAAACTAAATTTAAAACTAAATTTAAAAATGGAAGCAAGATTTAAATTAAGTTTTAAATCTAATCTAAATTATGGATTCAAGTTGAATTGAATCTTAAGTTGGAAATGATTAAATATTTAAATTCAAATTTGCTTTAAAATAACTTTAAAGGACTTTATTGATTAAAATGTTTTTAAAGAATTTTAGTTTAATTTGAAATTGAAATATGAAGAAGTGTTTAAATAAAGTTTTTAAAATTTGTTATAAATTGGATTTGAATCTTTGTTTAAATATTTTTTTATTTAATTTTTATAAATTTAAGTGTTTAAACAAAATTTGAATGATAATGTAAAAATTTATATGGTTTTAATTTAAAAAGAAATTTGTTTAACTTTTGCAAAATTTCTTTTATAATAAAAGTATTATTTAGCAATTAAAGGCTTTAGATTGAATTTAAACTTGTTAAGTTAAATAATAATTTAATGTTTTCTATTTCATTTAATTTTTAGATAATTAAATGAACAATTATTATTTTTTAAGGAAATAACTTAAATGGTAATTAAGGGTTAATCATAAAGGTTTAAGTTTAATTAATTTTAGAGAAATTAACTTGTAATTAAGAATAATTAATTTAATAAGATTAGTTTTTAGTTAATAACTAATTAATCAAGTAATATGGATTAATTAAGTTTTAATCAACACTTGATTATTTAATTAACCTGGAATTAATTAATGGGTTAATTAATGATTTATAATTTGTAATTAATAATGATTAAAATAAGTTAATTATTTTAGAAAAATAATTAATGAATTGTTTAATAGTTAATGGAGAATATTAACTAAGGATTATTTAGTAATTAACTAATGTGATTAATTTTAATTATTAATTAGATTAATTAATTTAAAGATAATCAATTTGTGTAGGTTGTTAAGTATAATTATTTATGGAAGTAATTAAGGAAGTAATTACTAGTTGTAATTAATTAAGTTTAATTTGATTTGATTAAGTTAATTAATTCAGTTTAATTAATTTAAAATTAATCATTTGATGATTTGTGAAGGATAATTACTTAATGTAATTTAATAAAGAGGAACTACTTAGAGAAGTAATTAATGGGTAATTACTGCATGTAATTAATTGGAAGTGATTTGATTTTGAGCTATTTAAATATAATTACTTTGTGAATTAATCAAAGGATTAATTAGAGATAATTAATTAAAGAGTAATTAATTTATTTAGTAAAGTAATTAAGGGTAGATGATTACTGAATAAGGTTAATAAAGGGTGATTAACAGTTATGTTTTAAATTAAGATTTATTCCTTAATGTAATTAATTTAAATAAGGTAATTAATTAAAATGTAATTAGAGATCATTAATTAATATAATTAATGATGTAATTAAGATTGATTAATTAAGATTAATTAATCAATAATAAGTGATTAAAGGTAATTAATTTAGGTGATTAATTAAGGATTAATGTAATTAATTATAGTTAATTAATTAATGAAGTAATTAAAGGTTGATTACTGTATTTGGTTAAATATAATTAATTCGAGAAATTAATTAGTGGATAATTACTTTAATGTAATTAAAGGTTAATTACTCAAGGATGATTAATTAAAATGAATCATTGGATGATGATTAATTAAGTGATTGATAAATTATCAATAATGATATGAGCAAGTTGATGTTGGTGAAGTAATTAATTCAATTTACTTTAAATTAATAGAATGATGTAATTAATTTAATTCATTTTAAATTAATTATATTTGGTGTGGATAATCATTACTTATATAGATAGATGACGTTGTTTACTTTAGATGGTTTGAATCTCAGATATGAGATAGATAATGTTGAGTGATTTGGATGCGTTAGTTGCATTGTGATGTTGATATAGATTATCGTTGGATAGTGATAATATGGTTTATCTGATATGTTGATAATGTTGATTTTCTGTTGTGGACCTGTGATTTATCTATTTGTATATATAGATAATTGAATTGTTTTAAATCTTTAAAACAACTTGGCCTTAAAAGACACGCTTTGGATTTCGATGAGACCGGATCGGGTTTCCATATTTTGATATCCGAAAACCACATCGATCCAAATTAACGATAGGTCGTGAATCTAAGTGGAGCAAGTGAAGACTCGAGGTGTAAGGGCTATACGTCAGTATAACTCTATGGGTGATTCCGTAATGAGTTGACGGAATAGTGCTTATAGATTCGAGATGGTGATTTAGAGTGCAAGGGTTGTCGTCGTTAACTCTGAGGGTGATTCCAAAATGAGTGAACGAGATAATGCCTTCAGTTTCGTTCGAACCCGGAACGAACTTGTATGGGTTGAATGCTTTCAGAACATCGTCAGGTGGACGATGAGCATTCTAAGAGATGTGTCCTCTAAAGGTAATCGTAGCCTCAAGCCTCATCAACCAAGAATGGCTAAAACAGGGGAGGTGCAGCAAGGCTTCGTGGGTAGCTCCCACTGGAGAGCAAGATTGATCCCTATCTAGAGGTCCCTTTTTATTTCGGCTGTTTGGGCAATTGGATGTGCACTAACTGTGGGGTTGTCTTGTTCGGAACTGTTCAGTAAGGAATGGGTCCGGCTTTGTGTTGCAGGGGAGTTAGGGTGGCTCCTCGGTACGGTGATCTAGGCCACGTACTGTGACGAGCGGTACCCCAGTAGCCCTGCCATTGTATGGAATCCAAAATCCAATAAGTGCCAATGGTTTTGATTGTATTACCCACTTTGGTGGCTAGTAGCTGGAATTTAATAAATGTAACAATTTCGGCTATTTCTTATTTACTTGAAAACCCTAGACCCTATTATAATATCACCGGATTTCCTATCAAATGTTTTGGTTAGCGTAAGGTAAAAACTTTTCCATGTTTATGTGTGGGAAGTCTTACGTGATACCTTTCTTTTAAAAGGATTTTGAAAATTAAGCAACTTTAACCTGTTACTCACACCAGACCCATGTCTGACCCGAAGTTTATCTTTTGTTTTCCTAAACTCTTGGGTACTCAAATTTTTACAAGTAGCCAAGAGATTCAGGTTAGCTTTTGACGAATTATGTAGGAGCAAATGGAGAAGGAGGCTTCTGCGTTAGATATATAGTTTTCCGCTGTGTGTTCTGTGTTGTGTTATGTTGTAAATACTAGACAGGTGTTTATAACTATCTAGTATGTGTTGTATATCTGTGTACTCTGATAGTGATTGTAAACTATGTAATGTTTTATGTTATTAATATAATTTATTCGTTCCGCTGTTGAGATTCTAGTGTTGTTTCTTCTTTCTCTTCTTTCTTTTCTTCTTCTATCCCTTTCTTTCTTAATTGATGATGCGATTTTCTGGGAGTAGAAAGTCGGGTCGTCAAATCACCGCTCCAAATCATGCTACCGCTTCAAGTCCTAATATCTTCCTTCGTTCGATGATTTCAACTTATGCTCTCTAGGGTTTCGTCTGCTCCTTTCTGCTGCTGGGTCTTGGAATTGGGGTAGCAATTTCTAAAAAATATTGTGCGTCTCTTTCTTCTTTATAGTTATTTACTATTTGTTTGGAGTAATAGAATAATTGCTGTTAGATTGAGTGATGTTCAAATTGGCAAATGTAGATCATGTTTATTGTTTTTCTGCATTTGTGCAATTTTTTGCACAACAGATTGGTATCTGAGCAAGGTGATTTTTTTAAATTTGTGCATCAATGGCTTCTAGAAAGAGCGGCAGATCTGGTGGTAATTATGCTATTACTCATTTGGACGGAAAAAGAGATTTTGTGCAATATGGAAGATAAGGACGAAGGATATTATGTTGAGAGAAAAGAGCGTTCCAGCCTTGAAAATTTGGTGATAAGGAATTTATTGTGTTGAAGGGACATCTAGATTTGGGAACCAATATCTGATTCATGACTCAACGTTGTTTTAAGAGTCTTATGTTAATTTCCATGAGAAATTTGTTGTCTGGCAGATAATGTATGTGGAAGTAGAGAGATTTGATTGGTGATTGAGAGCATTTTTGGCCTTGATGGCTTTGAGATTATTTTGGTATCTAACTTCTTTTGATTTTGAATATTTGCAACATTTTGTTAGCGGACGGGGACACAGTCTGAGCTCGTTAGCAAGATGTGATGAACGGTGGCCTTGCCGGAACCTATTGGGTAAGTATTCATTTTTGGTATCTCTCTCATTAAGAGATTTTGATTGAAGATTGAGTTCAATTTTAAGAATTTTATGTTGAAAAGAGAATATGAGTCGAAGTGGGGTGTTGGAAATTTGTGATTTTGCATCAAAGTGAAGTGTTAAATTTTGGTGATACAAAATCACAAATAGAAAGAAAAAAATATGCATGAAGGAAAATAATCGCGTCTGTTCATTATGGAAATGAATAAATTATTGGATCGCACTTGCATGAGATGACAAGAAAATAAGAACATGCGGAAGTTATGGAATAAAATACATGTAAAAGGATATGTATATTATTTGTTTCTCAGTAATCGCATTGCTTTGGGATTATTTTCTTTCATCTTTGTTAATTAAAGGAATGAGTGAATTACTTGCTATGTTTGCGTTATTTATTACCATTGTAATTCATTATCTTCTTACTATATGTTATTAATTTAATCGATGACTCTTAAGATTTGCACTGGTTATATATTGATGGTAGACTTCATTGTAAAACCATCCTGCCATTCAGCCAGCGATTTTCAAATAAAACGTCTCTTCTTGTTGATCCTAATTTAGGGCTTTTGTATGTAAACTCTTATCTTGTAATCTCTTGTAATTTCATCATGTGTAATAAAATCTCTCTCCTTTTCAACTCGACGTACACTACCTCGATGATAGTGAATCAATATAAATATTGTGCGTCTCTTTCTTCTTTATAGTTATTTACTATTTATTTGAAGTAATAGAATAATTACGGTTAGATTGAGTGATGTTCAAATTGGCAAATCTAGATCCTATTTGTTGTTTTTCCGCGTTTCTGCAATTTTTTGCACAGTAGTAAATTCTATGTGGTACTTGCGTTCTGCGTTGACTCTATGTCTAGGTACTATACATTCAAAGTAACTTCTCATGCATTTTAACAAACAGTTAATATGCGACTTCATACGCGTAATCCTTCATTATATTCTACTTCAGTGCTTTCTTTTGACCATTTGTCAATGCCGTTGTTTTTTCTGATTTTTTGAACTCAACTTCAGCATACTCCAAAAGATATTGTGAGAGAAACACGGTAATCATATTTCGCGCCATAAAACTTAAGAGTGGAGGTTTGTTGGTTTTGAGTGCTTCAACATGCCATTTCTTGGGATTTGTTTTCTCAAGCAATTTTCTTTTGACTTGGCTCTGATGCCAGTGTTCGAAAATTTTGGAAGAGAATGATTTTATTGATTGCTTTTCTTACATCTAATCATACAAATCCATACATGTTTATATAGCTAATTGGATGAGCATGACATTGAATTCTAATTTACAATGCACACCGAACGAATTATTGCGGGTAGTTAATTTCTTCTTCTTAACTCCACATTTATGATTAACCATTTATATTCCCCAAGTATTGCTCAACCCCCTACTATATTAAAAACAGATAATTTTGAATTCGGAAAGTAAATAATATCAACAAAACAAAAAAGTGATAATTTTGAATTCGGAAAGAGAAATAATATCAACAAAACAATTAACATGTATAAAAAAGGCAGAGCCTAATGCAATTCGCCGTTGGATGATTACTAACGTTTTACTAATCTGTTTTTTTACAAACGAGGAAATCAAACACTCAAATATGGAAACATATTGGTTTATCGTAGACTAATATGTTCATTTAACAACAAAAGTAGAATAATATGGTTTCAGTGGTTTTCAGCATCTAAACTTCTAGAACAGACTTTATTTATTTATTTTTGGAATCCTTAATAGCTATATTTATGCTGTTAAAAGGTCTGCATAAGGTTCACTAGGCTACGCCTAAGCTCTATTTTTGAACATTGTCACCCTTAGGCCTATTGGTGCTCTAATGCTCTGCTTCTTGTTTTATAGTTTCCAGTATTGGCTCCTATAAGTTTTAGAAATTTCAGCACTTCCATCTGTTCCACTTCCAGCTGCATGAAACTATATAAGCATTAGAGTAACACAAATATGGTTCTAGTGCTTCAACCAAGACCTACAACCCATATGATTGTTCTTTAAGCAACTAAGGCATGGACATATTAAACACTTCATACAAAATTAAAAATAATAATAATACAAAAAATAAGTAAACCACAACAAGGAGGAGGAGGAGGAGGAGATGTCATTTTGCTTTTGGTAAAATTGTATACCAAGGCCAAAGAGACCACAAAGATTCCAACAAGTTGAGACATGGATAATATATCATACTTAGAATTAGCCACCGAACCAACTGTAAGGAAATTTGATCGTTTTGTAAGGAAATTTATGTGGTACATTAATGGACCGTTTCCTTCCGCATTATGTGGTACATTAATGGACCGTTCCTTTTCTCAAACGTTTCCTTCCTCATTATGTGGTCAATAGAATCTAAAAGGTTTTTCCTATTAACATGCTAAATAAATAAAACGGTTATAATCTAGAGCGTTAATTTCTCTTATCTTGATCTTGATGGACGATCAAGATTAAGTCTACAGATCTGAAAATTTGGTCCTTTCTCTACCTATAAATATTAACCTTCGCCCATCACAAAGGATATACAGAAAACACATAAAGAAACATATAGGAAAAGAGAGAGAAACCATTTTCTTTCTCAATTGAAACAGCATTCGACAACATCCATTGCTGATTCGTATACAATATGTCTGGGGGTATGTTTTATTAATTCTTTACATATGTGATAATCATGTAATTCTAGATCTTAGGGTTTATGTTATTCGCAAGATACAGATTACATGTGGTATCAGAGCATGGTTTTAGAATTCATGATTATCCGTCAATATGTAAAACGAAACTACCATAGATCTTTGATATGATGTTTGTAATTTTACTATGATAATGATAATGATTATTAATGTTTATATGATTTAAGTTTAATATTCGTATTATTTAAGTTACTACAGTAATCATGATTATCAATATTGTTCTATTTATTGTATTCTTAAATCTGGATCTGGAAAGTTTATATTTCCGCAAAAGTTGATTTTTTTTCCACTTTAATATTTGACCTACTGTATAATATGGAACAACTTATTGTATGCAAATACTTTTCAGAAAGTATACATATTGAAAACAATTGTTTTCTAGTTTGACATTAAATTCATGACCTGGAACTTGCAAGATAATTGTCTATATATGATTTGCAAAATAATTATTTATATGTTAAATTCATGTATGGAATTTACTTAGAGTTACTAGACATTAATTATCCTTGCTGTGGATTACTTGAAAGAATGACAAATGTTTATGCAAAAAAAAAATTAATGTTTATCTCTTGTTTTATTTTACGCTTCCGTGCTTAAATTCCTTGTTTCCTCCGGTCTGTAGCATGCTGTCCCGTCCACAGGCGGCTGCTGCTTGTACAATAACGCAGAAACATTAATGTTTATCATTTTTCCATGAGTATGGTTCTACTGTCTACCCACAGGAGGCGTTAAACCTAACCTATTATTATGACATGTGTTTTATTCTAATAAAGAAGCCTACGTTTCCTTTATATCTGCAGTTGCAATACCCTCAAACCTTTTGATGTTCCAACTTTTGGAGGAGAGAAATATTTCATCACTTTTATCGATGATTTTTCACGTTATTGCTTTCTTTATCTATTGCATGAAAAATCTCAGTCAGTGGACGCTGTACAAGTGTTCCTTACTGAAGTCGAAAGGCAATTAGACAGAAAAGTGAAAATCATTAGGTCAGATAGGGGTGGTGAATTCTATGGAAGGTATGATGAAACGGGACAACATCCTGGACCTTTTGCTAGACTTCTTCAAAAATTTGGAATTGTTGCACAATACACAACGCCTGGATCTCCATGGCAGAATGGTGTAGCTGAAAGGCGAAATCGTGCATACATGGAAATGGTTAGATCCATGATGAGTCATGCAAATTTACCTATATCATTATGGATGGATGCATTACGAACAGCTGTCTACATCTTAAATAGAGTTCCAAGTAAGGCCATTCCAAAGACTCCTTTTGAACTTTGGAAAGGATGGAAATCTAGTTTAAGACATCTTCAAATTTGGGGTTGCCCAGATGAAGCTAGACTGTACAATCCAAATGAAAAGAAATTGGATTTTAAGACAGTCAGTGGTTACTTTATAGGTTACCCAGAAAAATCTAAAGGATATAGATTTTATTGTCCTAACCATAGTACAAGAATTGTTGAAACCGGAAATGCCAAATTCTATGAGAATGGTGAAATCAGTGGGAGTACAAAACAACAAGAAGTGGTCATTAATGAAATAAGGGTACCCATTATCTTACCCTCTATTTCGAAAGATATTGGGAATCATCTCATTGTTGAACCTGTTCACAATGACAAAAACCCAATAAATGATCAACAACTCGATAATGAAATTATCACCAATCATAATGTTAATGAAGTACGACAGGAACTAACATTAAGAAGATCTCAAAGACAAAGAAGATCAGCTATTCCTGATGATTACATGCTTTATCTAATAGAATCTGAAGGAACTACGGACCTAATTTCTTATTCACAAGCCATTAAGGATGTTAATTCTATTAAATGGATTGATGCCATGAAAGATGAACTGAAATCTATGGATAATAATCAAGTTTGGGAAATCGTTCAATTACCGCAAGGACATAAAGCAGTCGGTTGTAAGTGAGTTTTCAAGACCAAACGTGATTGCAATGGTAAAATTGAGCGATATAAAGCTAGACTTGTTTTCAAAGGTTTTAATCAGAAAGAAGGCATTGACTATAATGAAACTTTTGCTCCTGTTTCCAGGAAAGATTCTCTTAGAATTATCATGGCATTAGTAGCTCATTACGATCTCGAGTTACATCAAATGGATGTGAAAACAACCTTTCTAAATGGAGACTTGGAAGAAGAAGTCTACATGCGTCAACCTGAAGGCTTCATAATTGAAGGACAGGAAGACATGGTCTGCAAACTTAAGAAATCAATATATGGGCTGAAACAAGCTTCTACACAATGGTATCTAAAGTTCCATGAAATCATTACCGCTTTCGATTTCACGGAAAACATAGTTGACCCTTGTATATACCTCAAGTTCAGTGGGAGCAAGTTCATATTTTTGATTCTGTATGTTGATGACATATTATTAGCTAGCAGCGACCTTGGTTTATTACGTGAAACTAAGGATTATCTCTCAACGAACTTTGAAATGAAAGATATGGGTGAGGCATCCTATGTGATAGGAATAGAAATATTCCGTGATAGATCACAAGGAAATCTGGGATTGTCTCAAAAAGCATATATTGACAAAATTCTTGAGAGATTTGGCATGACGAATTGTTCCTCTAGTCCTGTCCCACTGCAGAAAGGAGACAAACTTGTTCTTGAGCAATGCCCAAAGACTCCTATGGAACGAGAAGAAATGACCAAATATCCTTATGCATCTCTTGTAGGGAGTTTATTGTATTCACAGGTCCGTACCAGACCTGATATCAGTCATGCAGTTGGTATGCTGGGTAGATTTCAAAGTAACCCAGGAATCGCTCATTGGAAAGCTGCAAAGAAGGTACTAAGATACCTAAAGGGAACAACGAATTACATGCTCACCTATAGAAAATCAAGTTACCTACAGGTAACTGGTTATTCTGATTCAGACCTTGCTGGATGTCCTGACACTAGGATCTGCACTCTTGGCTATGTGTACCTCTTATGTGGAGGTGCAATATCATGGAGAAGCCAGAAATCTGAGATGCTTTTCGGATCCACCATGATGGCTGAATACGTAGCATGTTATGAGGCTTCAATTCAGGGAACATGGCTGCGTAATTTTGTCTCACAATTTGGCACTTTAAGTTTTATCTCTAAGCCACTAACTGTTTACTGCGACAATGAAGCTGCAACCTTTTTCTCCAAGCATGATAGGATAACCAAAGGTTCCAAACACATGGATCTTAAATACCTACTATTGAAGCAAGATGTTAAACTAAAGAAAATTATTGTTGAATCAATAAGTACAGACTTACAAGTGGCAGACATATTCACGGAAGGACTACCTCCAAAGACCTTTCAGAGACATACTGATAGCATGGGTCTTGCAGATAGTTCCTAATTATCTTCTTATTATGCCATTTATTTTGTACTTATCTAGACATAAAAATTATTGAGCTCTTAACAATTTGGACATCTTTTATTCCTGTTTTATAATGTGTACACATTTATATTTAGATAAATGATAACAGAAATAGTTTTTTGCTTCAAGACATTATGTGACCATTAAGTTATGCTCATCTACGGTCTAGCTATGAAAGTTGTCAATGTCATAGTATATGGAAGTAAGCATGTTGCAAAATAGCGTGTACACGTCATGACTTCCATTGACCACTAGATTAGCCAAGACACTTATGATAACCGACTAAAGAAAAATTTGGCATATCATGCGCGCCTTATGACCTTAATACAAAAACATTAATAGATTTTACTATTGACCAAGTGGGAGACTGTAAGGAAATTTGATCGTTTTACAAGGAAATTTATGTGGTACATTAATGGACCGTTTCCTTCATCATTATGTGGTACATTAATGGACCGTTTGTTTTCTCAAACGTTTCCTTCCTCATTATGTGGTCAATAGAATCTAAAAGGTTTTTCCTATTAATATGCTAAATAAATAAAACGGTTATAATCTAGAGCGTTAATTTCTCTTATCTTGATCTTGATGGACGATCAAGATTAAGTCTACAAATCTGAAAATTTGGTCCTCTCTCTACCTATAAATATTAACCTTTGCCCATCACAAAGGATATACAGAAAACACATAAAGAAACATATAGGAAAAGGGAGAGAAACCATTTTCTTTCTCAATTGAAACAGCATTCGACAACATCCATAATATGAAATATAATTTGGTTCGTACGCGTTGAATTTGTGCTTCTTTTAGGTAGCAACTTTATAGGATTCACAGACATGAGTTTTAAAGAATGTCCACATGTTCGTACTTCCTAGTCTAAAGACTAAACTCAATAAAGAGAAACCACTAAGAATAGCAAATAATAAGTCAATAAACTAGAATTTATGCCAAATTCTTACTTGAAGTAAACAAAAAGCTAAATTAGAAAATATAAATTAAGATTCAAAGAGCTGTTTGCAAAGCAACAAGCTTCAGAGAAAGGTTTCTGCTACAAGCACAGAAAATGAATATTTCATACAAATAGCTTGGAACTACAAAACATATAACTCTAGAAATTCTTAAATTTTGGCAAAAACGTTTAGTATACCATAATACTAGAAGTGTGTGTCTGGTGGATCCATAGGCATCCAATGTTTAAAAAAAAACATTTCATCAAAATAGCAACATAATGTTTACCAAAATTTGTGTGTGCACTAGTATTTTCTTGCACCCTTTCTGTTTGACATATACCAAGATCGGTCTAGTTCTGCCTGTTTTGTGCCATCTAATTTCGCCTCTTTGCAAGTCCCGTTCTATTTGTATCTTTCTTCCTTTTCCTATCCCAGATGCATATGCTTTTTGATGGTCCATGGACCATGGAAGAGGCGTCAAATCATCCAGGCTATGTGTTATCATTTATAAATGCAGCAAATCATGTAACTATATAAAAGTGTTGGAATATTTCAATAATTCGGAGAATATATGAAAAATAAAACGTGTTGTTCTATTTTGATGCAAAGTCTATTAAATTGATCAAAATTTAAATTAAAGGTGAAAGATTTAAGAATTTAGTTATCATGAGATCAATGCGTACATAACAAGACATTTTAATTTGTTGAAAGGTCAAATTAGAAAATGCCAAAATTATTAAAAAATGGTTATAGTCCCCAAATTATATAAGTCTTAGCAAATCTCTAGCCCTCTTCTATGAAAAGCGAATGTCAAATGTAGGGTTTCGGTCAATTTGGAAGATCAAACCAAATTCTTCTTCACTTCAATTGTAACAACCCGCAAATCCGTACCCCTTGAGTTAACACTATTCTACAACAATCAACTCAAGTTGCACAAAATTACGAACCATTTGGGTTTAAGAAGAAGAGGTAGAAGAAGAGAAAACAAAATCAACATCAGAATCTAACCATCGCAGCGGAATAAAATATAATAGATAATATATAATCTTTACTCAACATCAAATATTTCTGTTTATATATTACATCATCAAAGTACATCAATCACAGCTCAACATCAATATCATACAATGAATACACAACAACTCAGAATACACAACTCAAACAGCGGAATATATATATATATATATACAAGTACATGAGTACGTATCGCCATCCTACTCGACTCCTGAGCTCCACAGCAACATATCTTGTATCCTATAATACTCGGTCTGACCCGAGCATTATAGTTAAATAATACCCGAGTCAGTCTGGAATACCAGCGTGAGAAAATCACACCCAATTGATTATTAAAGTTTCAAAATCCTTTGAAAACAAAAGCATCTCGTAAGACCACGCCACAAATAAACATGTCGGGTTTTTACCTTACGATAGCTAAAATGATTTTTATAGAAATCCTCTGATATTATAATAGGGTCTATATACAAATACTTATAAAATAGCCGAAATTGTTACATGATTAAATTCCAGCTACTAGCCACAGAGTGGGTAATACAAACAAAACTCGTACAAGGCTCGTAGGGAAAATGGATTTCCAACAATGACTAGGCACTGGGGTACCACCTGTCACAGTACGGGGCCTAGATCACCGTACCGAGGACTACTCCCTTCATCCCCTGCAACACAAGGCCGGAACCATTCCTTACTGAACAGTCCCGAACAAGATAAACCCCGTGGTTGGCGCGACCAACCACCCACTAAGCCGAAATATAATAAGGGACATCTAGACAGGGGAATTATCTTGTCCTGCTTGGCATGACCCACCTAACCTTGCTGCATATCCCCTGATTTTCAGTCATTCCCATTTGATGAGGCTTGAGGCTAAGCGTTACCTTTAGAACGTTTCACTTAGAATGCCCATCGTCCACCTGACGATGTTTCGCAAGCATTCGTCCATACAAGTCCGTCCCGGGTTCGAACGGAACCGAAGGCACTACTCCTACTACATCCATTTTGGAAATATCCTCAGGATTAGTAGCGACTAGCCCTTGCACTTCACTGCTCCATCTTTGAATCCCAAATCGTTTACACGAACCGTACAAACCGGATCGAAGTGGTTTTCGAGAAATAAATCTCGATCCCGGTCTCTTCGAAACGATCAACGCAGTTGGCCAATGTTGATAGTCGGTTATTTAACTATCAATTTATATTCACAAACAACCATCCAACAATAAATAATTTCCCAAATTATTTATGTATCTCAAAATATCCTCAAAGATATATTTCTATTTTCAATCCTTTGAAAACAGTTTCAAAACCATCTTTCCTTCCAGAATCAACTTTCCCAAATCTTTTCTATCTCCTCTGAAATCACCAAGCACAAAATAGATTTTTAAAATAATTTTAAAACACTTTACTTTGAAATATATACTTTAAAACATTTAAGTTAAATTACTTCAATAAGTTTGTTAAAAATACATACTATATGATTTTGAGAAAATAAGGTTTCTTTATAAAATATAAAACAGGTTTTCACTTTTAAAACAAATACTAAGTTACTTTTAAATAATTAATATATAATATATTTAAAGGACATACTTGCTTTAGAAATTTAAATATTAGGAAAAATATAAATTTTTCAAAACTTGCTTTCTTTAAAAACAACTTAAAAAAAACATTTAATTTAATTTTTTACAAATTTACTTTTAAAAACGTGTACTTGGCAATCCAGAGAAAATTCCAACTTCAAACACTTAAATCAATTTCCTGAATTGATTTCCAATTCATTCTATTTGAAATAAATTTCTTTACTTGCTCTGTTCATTTCAAAATTCATTAATTATGGACTTTATTTTATTATTATTATTTGCTGTTTGATTTTAAATCTTTAAATTTTAAATAAATGTTTTCTTCTTTTAATTAATATCACTGAAGATTTGATATTCATTAACTTTTGTTTATTCAAATTTCCTTTCTATTTTCAATATCTATTTATTATAATTTTACAGTTATTTCATTCCTTTTCCAATTCATTTCTTTTTAATTTATTCTATAATTATTTTATTTACAAATTCACTTCTTTTAATTTCTTTCCAAAATCTAATTTATATTTTTTTTTGAAATTCATTATACCCAATCATAACCAATCGAACCATATCATACAATATTCCAATAAGGTTCATCATAGAATAACAAATAATCACAACAGAGGGTATAGAATAATTTAAAATAAACTTTGAGGGATCCAGTTGGATCCCTCCAACCTGTCTTCCCTGCATCCACAAACGTTAGCACAACATAAATATCAATCCCAAAATATACCATGCTATAGCACATCAATCAATCAATCTCATCCATTCAAACGATTATTTAAATTTAATCATTTAAATTTAAATTCACTGAGTGAGATTAACTCACCTTTGTTTTTTTTTTTCTCTTTTCGTTGCAATCCAATCCAATCCTGACTTGTTTCCTTCACCGTATTAGACCTTGTAAAAATTCACAGTCTTTACATATTCGGCCTTCTGATGAAAATTGAGAGCACGCCCCTTCTAATTCTACAGTGCTCGACGTATGCTTCCATGATTGATCGGACCACCCCAAAATCACGGTCCCAACCTCGGCCATCCCACTGTGAACGCCATCGCACGGATTCAAATGTATTGATTTGCAAAAACTCGGCTACCAATATACTCGATCGATTACGTTTAAAGGGTTCGCGCATGAGCCTTCAGATCCAAAGTCACGGTTCCCCTTTCGAGCATCGATCCTTTGGCTATGCCATTCGATTACGAGTTTGAGGAGGTTGTCGGTGCTGAATTGAAGTAGAAGGAAAGTTCGCAAATAAGAATTTCATTCGGCTGGAACGAAAAAGTTCTTTTTTTTTATACGAATGAATTCGTATGAAGAGGAAACAAGGAAATGGGAATTTTGGTTTCGTGAAATTGGAAGGGGAGGAAATAAATTTCGATTTCTGTAGGAATACGAGAAAAGCTAGGCCATTAAATAAAGCTTCCCCCTTTTCTTCTCGGCTATTCAAAACAAGAGCATATGGATTGATTTTATAAAGGAGGAAATAATCTGAATAAACGAAAAAGGAACAGACAAATGTTTAGGGGAACGAGAAGTGTACGATGGAAGATAAGGATGGAACGAAATAAAAATGGAAGGGAGTGGCTTATAAGAGAAGCTTCTATTTTAATTAAATTTAAAATTTATTAGATTAATATCAATTTGATTTTCAACGCGTTTATATATCGTACACTCACACACTAACTCCGGTCAATACGAAATTTGAAATCTGACAATAATTAAATATTACGGACCTAAAGGAATTGGTTTCGTCGAATTCCGAGACTGTGCCTCGGAAGGCTATTTTTAAATTCAATTTAAACAATACAAAACTTCAAAACTGAACAATCACTATTAAATTCAATTTTAAACCTTTTATTATCTTCAATGTTATCTATATAAATTTTATAAGCCTTCAAATTATATTTTAAATTGGCTTAAAATTCCAGATTCAACATTTTACCCAACTTCACTTATTTAATTTAATAATTCAATTACCAAATAAATGGTGATATTCGTAATTCAAATTAAGATTGCTCTATTGAATATTTAAAATCAATCAAACATTCCGGTTTTAAATACTCGAAAATTCCGGGTCGTCACATTCCTCCCCCCTTAAAAGAATTTCGTCCCCGAAATTACTAACTAGGAAGAATGGTCCAATACCCGTCACTATTTTTCTCAAAACCAAACAGTTTCTAACAGTTCAACATCTTACCAACTATCTTTCCCCTAATTCCAAACCATACCATTTGTTTAATTATTAAGGTTTCAATTTAAAACCAAATTTTGAATTATCAAATTTTTCTCAAATTTTTTTTTTTCTAACTCCCTAAATTCCCGAAAAATTTCGCCAGCGTCTCCTTTGCGCGGCTAGCTCGGTACAACTACAAAATGGCTCTACGGCCACCCAAATCCAAAAAGAAACAAAAGGCCAAGTGGCTCAATCCAAATCCAAATCCCAATCAATTTTCATACCAAATTTAAATACATACCTTTTGTCGTGCAATTCATATTTATCTTTCTGAAATCAAAACCAAATCTCTTTTCCCTTTATATTACCTGCATAACCTGCCTGGTACTAATATCCAATCACAATATCCCAATACATTTATCGATTTTCTTACAAAATGTCAATATCTATTCATTTCAATATTATCTTAGATTATATTTGTAATATCAATTTCCAATCTAGAATTTTACCACTCCTTTCTTAAGTTAGTATAAACATTTTATATGTTTCTTATCTTTATTTCTCTTTACCTCTTTTAGTTTATACTTACTTCTATTCAAATCGATTTCCACATTTCATATGTATTCCATTTATTTTCAACTTTGAATTTTTAATTTTTAACTTTTATCCTCCATTTATAACTAATTTAAGTCATTACTTTAATTAGTTCCATTTGCTAGCTTATTTCAATTCCTAGTTTGAAATCGTTTTGTTGTTAACTAAATTTTCCAAAAATCTTCAAAAAATTTCTAACTCCCAAAATTTCTGAAAAATTTTGGCAGAGTCTCCTTTGTACGGAGGAGCTTTTGCAATTTGAAAAAAGAGATAAATATATATACATCGACCCACACGGTCAGAAAAACCAAAAACAGTTCATATTTCCTATTTTAATCGCGTAGGCGTACCTTATTTAGCATTTTAAGCAAGCGGCTTATTATTTTTAGCAAATAGCACAACCAAATCCAGCCACACGGCTTCCAGGTACTTGTACTTACTCGGTTTAAACTTGTAAGTGCCAAATAAAAGAAGTTTTAACACATTTCACTTACTTGCAATAATTAAAACATATGAATTCTAAAAGAAATTCACACTAAACATTTTTCTATAAGCAACTTATACAGTTTTCATACTAAACTAACTGTTTCAATTAATTTATAAACCATTTTCCTTCAATTTGAATGGTTTAAAACACAATAGCTTGCATTTAATTTATTTTAAACAAACTGAACTCATATTTAATCCAATTGATCTAAAAAATCAATTTATTTTATTCCTATCCATCCAAGGTATTTTAATAACTTCTATTTACATTCAATAACAATTTATTCTTTGCAATTTGACGAGAATAAATAAGCGCTTGAGTTTTAAAATCAATTTAAATTGATTTCAACTCAACTTACACTTAATTCAATTCCATTTTTAAATTTATTCACAAATCATAAATTCTCAGTTTTATTGCAATTAAATTTTAATCCATTCACAATCAATTATTTAGCTCGACACACTCCATTTAAATTTCATTTACAATCCATTCATTCACATTTCATTCCAAATTTGTTTATTTCAAACTATTGTATTTAGTTCAAAGACAATTCCAAGCTATTGCATTCCATTAAATATTATTGGTAACTCACCGAATTTATTTCAGTTAAAATTTATTTTTACTTGATGTAAATCCAATCCACTATCATTACACTTAGTTTTAAGTTGAATTCACTTTAACTCTCCTTCATTTCTTCAGCTTAAGTTATTCCACTTTAATTTATTCAAATTTTATACTTAAGCTCATTCTCAGTTTGCAAACAAGTTCTCTTTTCAATTTAACTTGATTCTATTTCAATCCAATCTCATTTTAAATTTTCAATTTCATTTGATTGGTTATTATAGAATTTAACTTCCCAGATTCAATTCATTTAATTTATCACAAAGCCATTTCCATCTTATTTCTACTGATTTGGATTTGATTTGCAATTCATACCATTACTGTTTTAATCCATTTCATTTTTTTTTTATACTTTCAAATTATATTTACTTTGTTAATACTTCTAGTCAAATTTTAATTGATAACTCAAGTTCTGATTCCACCATTCATTTTTTTAAATTTACCATCCAATTTTATTACCTTACATTGCAATTTCATTCACATTTACTTCCACTTCATCAGCAATTTGAATCCAATTTAATTTAAAACTTGAGTTTATTTCCAAACTTTATCATAAACTCACAATTCAATTTCATTAACTAATTTATTATCAATTAGTTTTTTTTTTCCTTATCTATAATCCAACACTTGAATCTTTATTCCAAATATCACTTCCTTTTTAGTTTCTTAGTTCAATATACTTTATAATTCAAGTTTGGATTTTCTTTTCATTTTCCAATTTTATAAGTCCCAACTTACTATTTTATACAATCCCATTCATTCAAGGCTTAAATATATTCATCTTTTATTTTTAACTCAAGCCTTATGCTTATTCATAGCCCATGCATTTTTATTTTTATGGAATTTTAATTCTCTTATAAGTTATTCTGATTTATGGATTTCAATTCTAATCCTTATTCAATTTCCATTTGCTTAAGTATGAATATAATTTCATCAAATAATTCAATTGAATTCTTATTCCAATTCAATTTTATTTTGACTCGGTTTTATTTAACTCAATTCGATTTCAATTTAATTCGAATTCAACTGGATATTATTTCAGCCTATTTAAATTTATTCCAATCCAGTTAATTTCATTTTTGCCCTTTAAATTTAAATTCCATTATTCAAAGCTTATATTTCCTTCATTTTCATTTACTTAAGTTAAATTTTATTTGCTGAATTCAAATTTTCAATCCCTTCTTATTAATATCAACTTCTCTCTATAAGTACATTATTTGATCATTTATTCATTCACCAATTCATTATTTAACCAATAAATATTATGTCCAAACATTTATTATCTTTAGTCCTTCCTGACTAAATTTCCCATTCCACATAACTCAACACAATTAAATTTTAAATTCCAGTTCTCAGTTTCATTTACACCGTTGAAATTTTGTTTTTCAACAAATTCCAAAGTTAAACAACCTTCAACATTTCAAAATTCCCTTTGAAAACTTTCTATATCCAAAATTCATTTGATAAATTCAATTTATCTCTTTGAGTTTCAAAACTCAACCAGTCTTGCAAACAATTTCAATTCAAAACAATTTGGTAGCAATTTCACTTCTGGAAACTCGAAAATGAACATCGATGATGCTGCAGTCATCACCGAAGTTATTTTCTAGCGACCAAAAGAATTTATATGCTTTTATTCTCTTTCTAAAATCCATCCAATATTTTTAAATTCCAAATTTCTCTAGATTTCAAATCCGATTCAAAACTATTCCTCATAAATATAATATCTTTCCCAATCTTTGTAAATCATTTCCAAATTCAAAGGAACTTAAATTCCAAAATTTTCAAATTCCAACGGTTTTAGATTAATATTCAAACATTACTTTGGAATTTTATTTTATTTAATCATTAATCATACTATAATTTACGTTATAATTTACATTTACAAATTCATCTGATATGAATTGGTTTCTTAGTTTTGAATTATGAATTCAATTCTTTATTCCATTATGAATCACATTCATAAATTCCATCTATTATGTTAATTTACTCCTTAATTTTAGTTATTATTTCAAACTTAATTCAATCATCATACAATGATAATAATATAATATTTATCACTTCTATCATCCAAACATCCATGTATAGCTATAATAATTAAGAAAATCATTTTCTTTTATATACATAAAATAAATTTGGGTAAAATTATTTCATTTACCCTAGTTAAAACCATACTGTGTCGGATTATCTTATTCAAGAGTTTAGAAATCCCTATCGATGACATGGCGTCCCATACATCGACCAGAATCCATAAACACTCAACCGATAAATCAGCACAATATAAAAACAATTTCATATTCACTAACAAGTACGCACTCATATCTATTAATACGCTCCAACTCATTATAGAGTACTACAGACTCTAATTTAAATGAGTAATTCCCACCAGAGCCAAGGTTATCACCAACCTAAGCTCTGATACCAACTGTAACAACCCGCAAATCCGTACCCCTTGAGTTAACACTATTCTACAACAATCAACTCAAGTTGCACAAAATAACGAACCATTTGGGTTTAAGAAGAAGAGGTAGAAGAAGAGAAAACAAAATCAACATCAGAATCTAACCATCGCAGCGGAATAAAATATAATAGATAATATATAATCTTTACTCAACATCAAATATTTCTGTTTATATATTACATCATCAAAGTACATCAATCACAGCTCAACATCAATATCATACAATGAATACACAACAACTCAGAATACACAACTCAAACAGCGGAATATATATATATATATACAAGTACATGAGTACGTATCGCCATCCTACTCGACTCCTGAGCTCCACAGCAACATATCATGTATCCTATAATACTCGGTCTGACCCGAGCATTATAGTTAAATAATACCCGAGTCAGTCTGGAATACCAGCGTGAGAAAATCACACCCAATTGATTATTAAAGTTTCAAAATCCTTTGAAAACAAAAGCATCTCGTAAGACCACGCCACAAATAAACATGTCGGGTTTTTACCTTACGATAGCTAAAACGATTTTTATAGAAATCCTCTGATATTATAATAGGGTCTATATACAAATACTTATAAAATAGACGAAATTGTTACATGATTAAATTCCAGCTACTAGCCACAGAGTGGGTAATACAAACAAAACTCGTACAAGGCTCGTAGGGAAAATGGATTTCCAACAATGACTAGGCACTGGGGTACCACCTGTCACAGTACGGGGCCTAGATCACCGTACCGAGGACTACTCCCTTCATCCCCTGCAACACAAGGCCGGAACCATTCCTTACTGAATAGTCCCGAACAAGATAAACCCCGTGGTTGGCGCGACCAACCACCCACTAAGCCGAAATATTATAAGGGACATCTAGACAGGGGAATTATCTTGTCCTGCTTGGGCATGACCCACCTAACCTTGCTGCATATCCCCTGATTTTCAGTCATTCCCATTTGATGAGGCTTGAGGCTAAGCGTTACCTTTAGAACGTTTCACTTAGAATGCCCATCGTCCACCTGACGATGTTTTGCAAGCATTCGTCCATACAAGTCCGTCCCGGGTTCGAACGGAACCGAAGGCACTACTCCTACTACATCCATTTTGGAAATATCCTCAGGATTAGTAGCGACTAGCCCTTGCACTTCACTGCTCCATCTTCGAATCCCAAATCGTTTACACGAACCGTACAAACCGGATCGAAGTGGTTTTCGAGAAATAAATCTCGATCCCGGTCTCTTCGAAACGATCAACGCAGTTGGCCAATGTTGATAGTCGGTTATTTAACTATCAATTTATATTCACAAACAACCATCCAACAATAAATAATTTCCCAAATTATTTATGTATCTCAAAATATCCTCAAAGATATATTTCTATTTTCAATCCTTTGAAAACAGTTTCAAAACCATCTTTCCTTCCAGAATCAACTTTCCCAAATCTTTTCTATCTCCTCTGAAATCACCAAGCACAAAATAGATTTTTAAAATAATTTTAAAACACTTTACTTTGAAATATATACTTTAAAACATTTAAGTTAAATTACTTCAATAAGTTTGTTAAAAATACATACTATATGATTTTGAGAAAATAAGGTTTCTTTATAAAATATAAAACAGGTTTTCACTTTTAAAACAAATACTAAGTTACTTTTAAATAATTAATACTATAATATATTTAAAGGACATACTTGCTTTAGAAATTTAAATATTAGGAAAAATATAAATTTTTCAAAACTTGCTTTCTTTAAAAACAACTTAAAAAAAACATTTAATTTAATTTTTTACAAATTTACTTTTAAAAACGTGTACTTGGCCATCCAGAGAAAATTCCAACTTCAAACACTTAAATCAATTTCCTGAATTGATTTCCAATTCATTCTATTTGAAATAAATTTCTTTACTTGCTCTGTTCATTTCAAAATTCATTAATTATGGACTTTATTTTATTATTATTATTTGCTGTTTGATTTTAAATCTTTAAATTTTAAATAAATGTTTTCTTCTTTTAATTAATATCACTGAAGATTTGATATTCATTAACTTTTGTTTATTCAAATTTCCTTTCTATTTTCAATATCTATTTATTATAATTTTACAGTTATTTCATTCCTTTTCCAATTCATTTCTTTTTAATTTATTCTATAATTATTTTATTTACAAATTCACTTCTTTTAATTTCTTTCCAAAATCTAATTTATATTTTTTTTTGAAATTCATTATACCCAATCATAACCAATCGAACCATATCATACAATATTCCAATAAGGTTCATCATAGAATAACAAATAATCACAACAGAGGGTATAGAATAATTTAAAATAAACTTTGAGGGATCCAGTTGGATCCCTCCAACCTGTCTTCCCTGCATCCACAAACGTTAGCACAACATAAATATCAATCCCAAAATATACCATGCTATAGCACATCAATCAATCAATCTCATCCATTCAAACGATTATTTAAATTTAATCATTTAAATTTAAATTCACTGAGTGAGATTAACTCACCTTTATTTTTTTTTCTCTTTTCGTTGCAATCCAATCCAATCCTGACTTGTTTCCTTCACCGTATTAGACCTTGTAAAAATTCACAGTCTTTACATATTCGGCCTTCTGATGAAAATTGAGAGCACGCCCCTTCTAATTCTACAGTGCTCGACGTATGCTTCCATGATTGATCGGACCACCCCAAAATCACGGCCCCAACCTCGGCCATCCCACTGTGAACGCCATCGCACGGATTCAAATGTATTGATTTGCAAAAACTCGGCTACCAATATACTCGATCGATTACGTTTAAAGGGTTCGCGCATGAGCCTTCAGATCCAAAGTCACGGTTCCCCTTTCGAGCATCGATCCTTTGGCTATGCCATTCGATTACGAGTTTGAGGAGGTTGTCGGTGCTGAATTGAAGTAGAAGGAAAGTTCGCAAATAAGAATTTCATTCGGCTGGAACGAAAAAGTTCTTTTTTTTTATACGAATGAATTCGTATGAAGAGGAAACAAGGAAATGGGAATTTTGGTTTCGTGAAATTGGAAGGGGAGGAAATAAATTTCGATTTCTGTAGGAATACGAGAAAAGCTAGGCCATTAAATAAAGCTTCCCCCTTTTCTTCTCGGCTATTCAAAACAAGAGCATATGGATTGATTTTATAAAAGAGGAAATATTCTGAATAAACGAAAAAGGAAGAGACAAATGTTTAGGGGAACGAGAAGTGTACGATGGAAGATAAGGATGGAACGAAATAAAAATGGAAGGGAGTGGCTTATAAGAGAAGCTTCTATTTTAATTAAATTTAAAATTTATTAGATTAATATCAATTTGATTTTCAACGCGTTTATATATCGTACACTCACACACTAACTCCGGTCAATACGAAATTTGAAATCTGACAATAATTAAATATTACGGACCTAAAGGAATTGGTTTCGTCGAATTCCGAGACTGTGCCTCGGAAGGCTATTTTTAAATTCAATTTAAACAATACAAAACTTCAAAACTGAACAATCACTATTAAATTCAATTTTAAACCTTTTATTATCTTCAATGTTATCTATATAAATTTTATAAGCCTTCAAATTATATTTTAAATTGGCTTAAAATTCCAGATTCAACATTTTACCCAACTTCACTTATTTAATTTAATAATTCAATTACCAAATAAATGGTGATATTCGTAATTCAAATTAAGATTGCTCTATTGAATATTTAAAATCAATCAAACATTCCGGTTTTAAATACTCGAAAATTCCGGGTCGTCACATCAATAATCAGAGATGGATTCAGATATGCTTCCCCTGATTTATTTACTTTTCTCTAGTTTATTCTTAATTAAATCAACATGAGTTGTATACTTGAACTAGGATTTCATAATTGATTGTTGCTAAAGTATATTGAAAATTTAGCAAGTGGTATCAGAGCAAACCATTATTGATTTATTTGTGGAATTCCTATAGATTTTTGAAGTAAAACAAAATTATTCCTATAGATTTTTGAAATTTGGGAAATTTACAGTCATTTTAATAACTAATAACATGTTACTTTTTCTTTATGTTCCAAAAGTAAAACAAAACAAAAAAAAACTTCGTTTGAGTACATAGAAACAATAAACTTTTAATAGGTACTTTTGATTTAACGTGGAAGCAATTAGTTTAAATTGCCAAACTACAATTTGATTTTCATATGGTGTATTTTGATTTTACCTGTATTTGTGTTTACAGTTGGTTATCCAGACTGTTAATGCAAGTTGTATTGGTTAGAGCTTAAATTATTTTGGTTAACAATGAAATTAACTCTTTTAACTACAATAAACACATTTTCAAAACTCTAAAATGAGGCTTTTCTTTTTGGAGACATATCAATTATATCACGTACACATCAGTTATCGACGAATATAGTAACCACGGAGTCTATTACTTATTGGTGACATGTTAGATAACAAGGTCATGGATTTTCTTTTTTAAAGACTGTCCATTTATTATATTCTACTTATATTTTTAACATTTTTTACTTTTAAAAATTGGGTTTACGGATGCTATTATAATTATACAGACTTAAATAGGGTAAATGATTAGTAACATTGATTGCTTTACAATGGATTAAATGATTATAACTTTGCCCTGAAACTATACCACCGTATTTTTCTTGACAACTATTTTTCAACAGCCTATGTCTACGCACTGATATTGTTTAAATTCTATCTTACTGTTGCGTGCCTACCATGGTTTTTTCTTCATAAATTTACTTTTGTACATACCTTAAAAATTGCTTCCTCTTTCTTAAATTTAAGAAATAACTTAAATATAAACTGCTGCCAAAAAAATAATTTTTTAATCTCCTATCTTTTTTCAATGTAGTAAGCTTAGCCATGGAGTCGCAGAAGATGTTTAACCACATTTCATGTCCAAAAATTGGACATGTATACTGCTGTTACAAAGGTATACAACACTACTTACATTGGGTCTGCATGCAAGTTCTTATTCTGTTATTCTGTACATATTGCTTATATAGCAGTACTAGAAAGATTGTTCACTACTGATCATTGACACCTTTTTCGTTTTTCCATGTTGCTCTTGCTAATTTGGACAAGTGTTGGGAAGATTGACGAAATAAAGTCAACGATTAGCTTCCATCTGAAATTTAACCAAATGTTATGCTGTTTTTGGTTGTCTTCGGTCAGTATAACTAGCAAAACACTTATTGTTGAAATTATACTGTTGGACTGGGTTCATACTATTTTACGTCATGTACTGACAACAATTGTCCACGGCTCAGGTTACAATTGTTTTGCGCTGTTTGTATTTACTACTAGCTTAGGGCGGCTTACTGAGGCAGCTTTTATTGCGCTCTATACGTTGTGAAATAATATTTTGCATATCAAAATGATAAAATACTGTTGCCTTACACCAAAGTACTGTTTTCTTTAGCAACTCTTTAAATATTTTTACTATTCGGCACAATACACACACATAACTTGGATTTATATATAGTGACAACTATTGAACCGTTGGACAGAATATTTCTTAACTAGGATTAAAGAAAATATATATTACTATCCTTAACTATGTATATTTTCTACGTTTTGTTGAAGGTTGTATTTATATATTGTACAATATGTACTTAGTTGTAAATGGGCCCATATATATTTTGGCCATGTTGACAGATATAATTTGACAATATATTATATACAGTAACAACCTGCGCACTTAGAATAATATTTCTGCACACTGCAATTTCTGATCATGGCATCATGATTTCAGGAATATTCAGTTTCGACTCACACGAGAGGAATGAAAGGTTCACCATGCATTTCCTCTGCACGTTAGCGTATACCACTTTGATTTCATTTCTTCTTTTCCCAAACAAAATGCACTTCAATAGTCCTTTTTGTGTCCACTTAGAAATTCTTTAACAGTTTGTTAATTGAAACAAATATTATTTAGATATGTCTAATCAATTACCAATTAGCTTATACTTCTTTCATGAGTAATACCACTCTTTCTGTTGTGTTGTAACTGCTACCACCAACCCCTACTATTCAATTGAATACTAAGTCTGTTATATTGAAATTTTATGCATGATACAAATATGCTGCCGTGCTCATTCTTTCAATTTTTTCTGGCCTCTATTAATGAGTTCATCTCAACTTAAGATCATTTCCACAATTCGACCCACATAAAAATACTTCACATAAAATGACTTATTCTATTCATTTTTCCATTCGTTTTTCAACATCCCTTCAATTTTGGTCGAACAACCAAAGTATCATACTGATTGTTCATTCATGAAACTAGATATGTTTAATATACAATGAAATCTAAAAGGAGTTAAATGAACTAAAAAATTCATAAATTTTGGCTTATCGTTTACTCAGAGAATACTGTCAATACTGAAGGAGCTTGGTTATTACTAAAGAGAATTAGAGTTGTCAAAAAATAATAAAGTAATAATTTTTGTTACCAATTGATAATAAAATGAGAAGCATTAGAGTTTCAATTATTTTCCCTCTTCCACCTCAAAAAGTTATATTTTTCTATAATATTATCAAACAATCAAACTACAGGAAAATTTTCTCTTATAATTTCGATCATGTTTTCTATTTTTATAGGCAACGGCCAACGTGCTGGTGCAAAAAAGGGAAGGCATGATGAAGTTCACTAAAGGTAACTACACAAACTTAACTGAATCATAATCTTATTCTTCCAAATGTGTTTATTAAATTAACTGCTATTTTTTTTACTCATTACATGTTAAATTTTGGTGCCTACTAATAAGATTCTGAGATTATATGCTTGCATACAATAGGTGATGAAGCTCTGATTAATTAGAAGATAAGAAGACTATCAGAGACGTTAGCAATTTATGGTTAGTAATATTTTTTAGGTTGACATATATAATGGAAGTTAAAATCAAACTCTTAGGATGGCTATTTAGTGTATGCAAACACTCGATATATGTTCAGCCTTAATATTAACAAATCAATATTGGAGCGGAGATAACAGCTTAAGTTAAAGGTTAAAGCTATATTTGCATAGTCTGTACCTTCATTTGCACATATAGAATAGTTTACAAGTTTTAACTTATATTCCTATCTCATAGCCTATGTGTTTGTATTTTAGATGAAGTTATGAACCAATTTGTAACATACCAAAAATATAAATGATGTTGTTTTTGACATAGTTCTTTTACATTTTGAAAGACTGTTATGTAATCTTAGAAGCCATCCCAGATGATCTGAAGACCGCTTAGAAAGCATAAAGGAATGTAACTTTTCACTTGCATTTGAAATGTTAACTATTGCATAAAAAGCACTGATTTATGTAACGTAATTTCATCAATTTTTTCTATTAAACATAACATTGTCTTCCAGATGAAAATTTATGTCTTAACAACAATTATTTTTCTGTGTACGCTTTAAAGGAAAATACTACTCTGAAGTGGCATAAAATATATAATCCGTCGACATAGTCAAATTTAAAAACTAAAACTTTTAACAATGCAATCACTAATAAGTTGTTTTACAATAGACCGTATGCGAAGCATGGATTCACACTAATATACATGTACAGTTAATGTTATTCATTGAGAGCTCAGTTTGTGTTACTTGGATTTGTAATTCATGATATATATACCTAGTAATTTAATAGAGCCAGACCATAAATTCTTTTTTTATGGAACCTAAAAATGAAGATTTTTTTTAATGGATAAGGATTCTGAGTTGTTACTGGTACTGGTCGTCTATCCGTGTAACTGAATACGAACATTTTAAATAAATGTTTGGACATGAGCGTTATATTGTATTTGTACTGCATGAATTATTATATGGCTATATACCAGTATGGTAACCATTAATCTAATGTTTAAATTATTATCATATCTATGTGATCGGTCAGTGTTACATAGAGTAATGTATAAGTGTGCACATGCATTTTGACAATGTGAAACTTTTTTATGCCTAAGCAACTATTTGAGCAGTACATAGTCAACATGAAAACTTTACGCATTCGTGGGTTAATTTAACAAAATTCTAGTTGCGGTACTTATAGAATAACTTCTTGAATCCATAAAGTTGATTGATTAATTTTAGTTTAAGTTAATTTTTTGTTAAAATGACAATGCTATTGTATGATTTTGTGACAATTTAATATGTGCTATTTGATATACGTATTGCATAATAAAGTAATAATTTGTAATAAATTCAAATATATTCCAGTGTCTCCTTGCAAATTAATTGTAAATATCCTACATTCCAAGTGAGCTAATTGAAATAACATGTCATTCAAGTAACCTCCTTATTTTAGTTGTTCATGAAAATGTTTAATATTTGTGTGTATTTATTCATGTGGATATTAGCTAGCCCAAAGGTAGACTAATATTTGACTGAATCGCTTACGTGTGTAATGATAAATATGTGATAATTATAAGGTATTACAAGTGGATAATTAATCGGTCCAAAAAAATTATTATTTGGCTTGAATTTCTTTTCACTATTTGATAATCACAACAAGATTATTTGAAGGTTTTCTATAAGAGTTTTGTAAATTTAACCGTAAGTGATACTCTTTTTGTGATGATTTTATTTGTGACATCTTATAATTATCACATATTTATCATCACATATGCGCAAGTGATTCGGTCAAATATGAATCTTCCTTTGGACTGGCTAACATTCACATGGATAAATATACACAAATATCAAACATTTTTATGAACAAGTAAAATAAGAGGCCGATCACATGGGTATGAATAGCTAAAATAAGTACTCAGTTTCGTAAAGTTAAACCAAGAATGCATAAAGTTTTCATATTGACTTAGTACTATTCAAATAGTTGCTTAGCCATAAAAAATATATTCACATTGTCAGAATGCATGTACACACTTATACTTTACTCTATGCAACACTGATTGATCATATGGGCATGATAATAATTTAAACATTAGATTAATGGTTACAATTCTAGCATATAGCCATATAATAATTCATGTAGTACAAATGAAATATAATGTTCTCGTCCAAACCTTTATTGAAAATGTAAGTAATCAATTATACAAATAGATGATTAGTCCCAATAACAATTCTGAACCCTTATCCATAAAAAAATGTTCTTTTTCTAGGGTTCCATAAAAAAATTTGTGGTCCATGTAACGACCCCATTTTTCAACGTCCGAAAGTTGATATCGATACGTCCACTGTATCCAATGCCGCACAGTCGAATGCCAGAAAACCGAATCGTTAGGGTTTAAGAAGAAGAAGAAGATAGAAGAAGAAACAGAAACAACAACAAAATCTCACATTTTGCAGCGGAACAAATATAATAGATAAATGAATATCTTTAAAACAAAGAACTATATCAGTTATTACATTACATTATTAGAGTTTACAATGACACCATTCAACACTAGGCATTTACGACATCTAATCCAAATTAAAACTGGACATATAGCAATCCCAACGCAGCGGATAATACATAATATATTGATACGTCTCGCAATTCAACTTGTCGTCAGATCTCCACAGCAACTCTTTTTCTTACTTCGCTCCAGAATAACTGAAACCTGACTCTAGGCTGCCCGTGTGGAAAAATTGTGGGCACCTAGAGTTTAGAAAGGGAACAATATACTCCAGGTCAGTCATGAGACTGGTGTGAGATCTTAAAAACAGTTATTTCCACAAAAAAAGGAAAAGAAATCCGCTATGCTTTTTGGAAAATGAAACTACCATAAGGCCTCCCTGCACACACACAATGCAATCGCAGACTTGGGAGAGATTTCTTCTTATGATAGTCAAACATGCTTGATACGCAAAATCCTCTTTAATATTATCATTAGTGCACAGTGCAGAAAACATTTCGAAAGTATAATATTAATCTTAGCAGCATAGGTACCATTAAATTATGCCTGCTATAGCTACCTCCTAAGGAGGCAGGTTATACAATTGCAATCGTAAAGGGCTCGTATTGTTTCTTTGGATTTCCAACAAATGGTCAAGCTAAGGAACTTCCTACTGCCACATGGGTACGTCTCTGGAGGGACGTCCTGAGAACTTAACCAGCTCTCTGCCAACACAAGGCTGGGTTACCTCTGTAACTAGGTAACTACTACATGAGTATGCCATCCCTCGGTCGTTTGCGACCTTTATCCGAGGATCCTCAACCACAAAGCAACAACCACAAAGTATAATAAATTTGCAGCATCAACATAGGTAAAATATTTGGGCTCCACACCATGATACTACCCTTTTCCAGAAGGAAATGACATGCCCTCAGGGGGCGCTACCCCAAAATAACCTTGCCGCATCTTTCCTGTTTCGACCATTTCTGGGGTGTGAGGTCCGACGAAGTCTCGTCCACAAAGCTACACTTTTCACAAAGTCATGCTTTGATTAACAAATGACCAGCAACACTTCGTATGCCACATTACCAATTTGGGAATATATCACTAGTAAGCATCAACTACATAACCTCTGAGCTCGTACGTCTCGGAGAAGGGTGTTAAGCTAAGAGAATAAATTCTACGCCACCAATAGAAATGTATTTGATAGAAACCAGCTTTACATCTCAAAGTGTAACGTCGGACACACTCCATACAAGTCCATTCCGGGATCGAACGGAACCGAAGGCACTTCAAAGAAGCCTTGCAAATCCGGATATTCTCTAATCACGTCCGAAATCCCTATCACAAAGGGTGATAAAATCTCTATACTGGAGCAACCCGGTGCAGAGACATTCGACATGTAATCATTTCGCTTTTGAAAATACCCAGTCTTCAACCCCATCTTCAAATGCAATCCCATTTCGTCGTATCATTAATCGGAATGGGTTTTATGACACAAGGTCCTCTCCGGCTAATCCAAATAATGAGCGCTTATTTTTAAAAATAAGTGTTCTTTCAGATTTCAAACAAATCACAACAATTTACACGTTGATCTTCTTAAACAAAAGATCCATCACAATCACAAAGCTTCGATGTGGGTTTCAAATATCCATTTGGAATTCGACTCTCGGTCGCATCGAAATTCTAATGGCATTTAAATGCCAATATTGAAAGTCGGTTATTTAACGATCAATCAACATTCACAACAATCATCATATTTAAATAATTTTTCCCAATTATTTATTTTCTAAATAACTTCACAAGATATATTTTTACACTTCAATCCTTTGAAAATAAATTTCAAATCAATTTTTCCTTACGCGGAAAACATTTTCAATATTTATTCATTTCCACTGAAAATCTACCGAGTTCGAATATTTTAAAATAATTCAAAATGCTTATCCAAAATATACTTAGAGATATTTAAAATAAAACTATTTTGAAACACTTGCTTAAATATTAGTTATGAAAATATTATACTAACGTCTCATAAAAAAATTCAAGTCCAAACTAATTTTTTAAATAAAATTAATATATAGGATATAACTATTTAAATATTCAATTTCTAAAACCAATATCAATTAAATCTTTAAATAATTACTTCCATAATTAATTAAATAAATCATTACTTTAAAGATTTACAAAATAACTTAAGAAACTAACTTCTCCAAAATATTCTTTTAAAATCAACCCTAGAACTTTTAATTTATATTTCAAAAGCTATTTTACAAACGTACTCGGCTTTTCAGGGAAAATACACCTTCCTTTTCAAAATGGATCATTTTTGAAAGTGTGGGGGATCGTGTAATATGGTATATAATTAAATCTAAATGTGGTAATAGATGATAATAGCAAAGTAAATGGAAATAAAAATAAAAACAATCACACCGGAATTTTTATACTGGTTCGGAGCACCGTCCTACGTCCAGTCCCAGACTCCTTCTGAAATTTCAACTATAATAACCCTCACTTAACCCGGAGGAACATGTATATACAGTCTGAGTAGCAGAACAGACACCTGAGCAACTGAACATGATTTTCGCCTCAGCAGCAGAAGAGGACTTTCCCTTGCCTGAGCAGCAGAACAGGGCTTTAACAAAGTATAAATGTAGTTGATTTAATGTGTTCTTGATAACACTGATTTGTCTATTAAGATTACAAATTTCCTATAATCAATTCCTCAAGAGTATAAAGAGTATGTGAAGAGTTGAAAAAGGAAGAATTTTGCTATGAATCAAAGTATATAGAATATAACTTAAAGATTCAAAGCAATGAAGAGTATGAGAGCACTTGAGTAATCACAAGAGAGTAGAAAGAATTAGAATCAGAAATTGGTGATTATGAAGTATGAGATAACTTCTATATATAGTTATCAGAGAGATGCAACTCTTAGTGAAGAGTTTCAGCCAAGAGAGACGACTGTTGATGAATTGCAACTCTTCATGGAAGAAGATGTCCATTCAGAAATTTTGCAGTTGAAGCCGATTCAGTCGACTGGTATATTGGGTCAGTCGACTGGTGTTTGAATATTTTAAAAAATATATTTGCGGGTTCCAAAAATATGAACAATGTTCACTGTTGTGCATATGCACAGTCAGTCGACGGGCAAGAACAGTCAGTCGACTGGCTGTGCATAATTTGCATAGTGAACTCTGTTTTTAAAGAAAAATTTAAAAATTTAAAACTTGAGGATTGATTTTAACATATGTCTTAGACTCAATATCTATAATAGTTACTTTAAGCCTAGAGATCCTTTGTTGTCTTCTTTTTGTCATGTATGAATGCAAATTCTTCTTTAGCTTCTGAACTGTCTTGTCATGAATCAAAACCAGTAATTCAACAATTTTAAATCAATTAATAAATCCTTTTGGATTCATTTTAAATTTACGTTCCCAATCCGTAAATTTATTTCCACACCTTAAAAAATAAAACAATATTTTTTTAAAACAAATTTCCCTTTCCCTTATAAAATTCCCATTTTGTATTTTTAAAATTTCAAATATCCACAGATATAGGATTTTCAAATCGATTCCTAAATAGTTATTATTTTTACCAAATCAATATCAAATTGATTTCCTAATTTATTTTCAAAACACCAAATTAAATTTCAAATTGATTCTCAAATTTATTTTCAAACATCAAATCATTTTCGAATTTATTTTTAAAATAAATTCCTTTATCTTTTCTAAATTATTTAAAAACCATATTTTTTTAAAATAAATTCTTCACCTTTTGAATTTTATTACTTGAGATCCATTTATTAAACTATTTTTCATATTTTGGAATTTTATTCAATAGGATTTCACTATATATTTTCTACCTAAATTTAGAAATAAAATTTTATTTATTTCTGGTATCCTATGATGCCAAAAATATTATTTGGGTAAATTTTAGCCCTCAACGATTTCAATCATAATATAATCGCACACAGATTTTAAATAATCAACATACAATATTGAAACAAATTCAATTATTTGAGGAATCCAGTTGGATCCCTCCAACCTGTTTCCCTGCATCCACAGACGTTAGCATAACAATTAAATACCCATTCCACTTCGAGGTGGAATATCGCGGTATATGGGCGTATAGGGTCTATTTCAATACAACTGATAATAACTTATCATCTAAGCACACAATCAACAATTTAAATTTAACTATCACACTTCAACTATCAATCAATGACTAAAATTTTCCATTACTAAAATTTGAGTGAGAAGATCCCACCTTTGCTTTTATTTTGCAATCCATTTTCCGTTCCGGCTTGTTTTCTTCCAAATTTTTTGACCTTGTATGAATAATTTATACAATCTATTAATATTTGAATAAATCGAACAATCTATTAACATTTAATAATTTGATTAAACTAATTATTCTCCCCTTTTTTATAAGGAAAATCTAAATTAAAATGGATATCAAAATAAATTGAACAACTAATTATCATTTCTATTTATATTTAAAAAAAAATTCTTTTCTGAAAATCAAATTATCTTTTACTGTAAATAATTTTTCTTCTATATTATCAAAACATATATAAATTTAAATCAAATTTAATCAAATACCTTACTGCCTGAAACCACAACGTGGCCGATCTTTACCCTATCAACAGCCACCTCCCCGAACCCTAAATCGAACTGCCTCGAGATTGAAGACGCCGACCTCTTTGACTTCGCTGACACTCGACTGTACTCGAAATCTCATGGCGAGCTTGCGGCCCCACCTGCTCGAATGCGCGCATCGCCTTCGAGCACCCACCTATTGCTCACTCGCCTTTGCCTGAGCTTGAGCAAATGAATGTCGTGCCACCAATACGATCCCTGTCGAGCTGGAGAACCCACGCGCCCCGCGCGCTTGCGCCACCAGCATCGACGTGGTCACATCGTCGTTTGCACTTGCGAACTTTGCTTCCACCAATCGAGAAAATCGATTTCGATTAGTGAAGGGAAACGCAATTCCCCTTTTTTGGTTCAAAATGAAGAAGAGGAAGGCCGGTTCGATTTATACTTCGGCCATTTGATTTTGATTTGAGAAGGCCATTATTTTTGAAGTTTTTGAACTAAAAGATTTTCGTTTATTTCTTATGTTTGAACGAAAAGGAAGGATAGGGTGGCGTGTAGAAGAAGACTATAGAAACGTGTACGTTACATTTTGCAAAAAGGTGGCTACGATTTGATTTTGATCAGATATATATATTTAAATTTAAATCGTCTCGATTTCGGACTCTAAATTCTTGATATCATATCGAGACGTGCCGCTATGCGTTTATAATATTATACTCCTATTTTGTACGCAATGGAAAAGGTTCCGAGGCCTAACTCGATCGTATGAAAAAGATAGCTTTTTGAATCAAGTTTAAATATTAAATTATCAATTTTAATTCCAACACTTTTCTCACCCGTATGGACAAACGGTAACTCCAAACGCTACAAAAATTGAAATCCGATAATAACGAACTATTACGAATTCAATGGACTGGTTTCGTCGAATTCCCAGACTGTGCCTCGGAAGGCTATTTTGAAATATCGATTTACAAATTCAAAACTAAAGAAAACATTTTCAAATTAAATTCTGAAGCTTCCATTATCTTCAGTATTATCAATATAAATTTTCTAAGCCATCAGATTATTTTTAACAAGCTAAAAATTGAAAATTCAAATTTTTACCCATCATTAATAAATCAAATTCAATAATTTAATTGCCAAATTTGTATTTATATTCGAAATTCAAGTTAAACTAACCTCCAAATAATTAAAATCAATTAAATATTTCATTTCAAATGTTAAAAATTTCCGGGTCGTCACAGTCCAGCTTTCTTAAATTACTACGTATAGGTAATGAATAATAAATCCTATTAACACACTTCGAGCTCTCAAAGAATAATGTTAGCTGTGCACATATATAACTTGAAATTAGTTTATATGAAAACTAAAGGTTTTAATCCTTTGTAATTTTTTTATTGTTCTATGTACCTTACTTGAAAAAGTCAGTACCAATAGATTTTATATATAAAAGGCTGAAACGTAGGACAACACGTAGATAATCATGAAAAACTTTCTTTCACATTATACACTTTCAAAGCAATATAATAACATCTAAAAACATGTACTCCCTTATTGAGTGAATCAATTAACAAAGAGTTAGGATCCTAGTTATGAATCACCATCAGGAATTTTAATCCATGTTCTTATATGCGACATTAACAAACTATATTTTGTACTAGCAACATAAAAAAATGGTGGATACATTAACGGATAATTTTGCTAAATATAGATCTTAAATATAATCTATTTACAAAATTTTATAACAAAAATTTCTCAAATAAATCAACAACGGTTTGCTCTGATACCACTTGTTAAAATTTCAATATTCTGTAGCAACAACCAATTATGAAACCCTAGATTCAAATATACAACCCATTTTGATTTAATTGAGAATAAACTAGAGGAAAGTAAATAAATCAGCGGAAGCATACCTGAATCGGTAGTTGATTATTGAAAAGAAAAAAATGTTGGTTTGATCTTTCAAATTGACACAAACACTAGTTCTGACATTAGCTCTCCATAGAATAGTGTTAGAAGGTTGCCAAGGCTTGTGTAATTTTAAGATCATAACCCTTTTCTTTATAATATTGACATTTTCTAATTTGGTCCTTTAACGAATTAAAATGTCCCGCATCTACACACTAATCACATGATAATTAGATTCTTAAGCTTAAAACAAGAAGAGCATTAAAAAACAAGCCAGCAGTATCTTCATATAGACATCATGAAATCAAAAGAAAAGGGGCGCACATGGAGGAGGGGTTTGGTTGGGTGCAAAATCTTAAGTGATTAAATATTCTTTTTTCTCCTGGAACAAAATTTAAAAATAATAATCAATTCGTATAAACAAAGTTTACTAAAAGGTTATGTTTCAAGAAAAATAAAAGAAATAGAGAGTGTAACAAGTACCATCTTCACCTTCAATTGTTGGAATAAATTTATCGATTAAAGGATGTGAAACTTTCGTTTCTTCTTTTGAAAATTTTGCCCCGAGATGTTTGATTAGTTCATGATCGCTCAGATCAAATTTAACTCCTGTTGATAGCCCAAACCGATCCCGAAAATAATTGAAAATATGTTTATGTATATAAATTATCACTAGAGAAAGCATGAACATTTAACTTATGCAAAAAAAGAACCATGTAATCTTTTTTGGAACAAAATTTATAAATAATAGTCAATACATATAAACGAAGTTTACTAAAAGATTATGTTTCAAAAAAAAAAAATGAGTGTAACATGTGTCATCTTCACCTTTGAGATGTTCGAGTAGTTCATGATCGCTCAGATCAAATTTATCTCCTCCTGGTAGCCTTACCCAATCCTGGAAATAATTGAAATTATGTATATGTATATAAATTATCACTAGCGAAAGCATAATCATTTAACTTATGTAAGAAAAGAACCATGTAAACTTTTGGGCTTATTGAATTCAAGCTTGTGATCACAGCTTGGACACTGCTTGGATTCGCTCAATATTGCAACCCACTTGCACAACATTTCACCCATGCACAACCTCTGCCAATCATCTTGTCCACTTTGCCTACACCGTCCAAATCAACGCTACGACCACATACACCTATTATGAAAAAACTGCACCACCTCCTACCACCGCAACCTCAATCCATGAATATCACCAACACCCTTAACTTCAAGTCTTCAACCCACCCCACACTTCACGGACCATCTTCACCAAACATGGAAAAGTGAATGGGCGTTAGTGTCATGTGCGAGGGATAAAAGCATGGACTGAGCAAGGAAGAAAGTTATCAACAGATGTGAGAATAAAAATATAGAAATTTTGATAAAAGAGGAAATGAGAAAGAGAGGGACAGTGAGGTGAAAAAGGTTAGGTAGTGTTTGGTTTGTTATTTTTAGTTTTGGGTTTTCGTCTATACAAAAGGCACAAGATACATGTGTATTGCCAAAAACGATCAATTTAGAAAACAAAATTAACACACAAAATTGAAAACAATTTTTTTTATGTTCCATATTTTTGGAAATAGAAGAAGCACGTAAAAAAATTCATTCTTCCATCGTCCCTCTATCGTCTTCGTCGTTCCATCCGTCTTTCTTTAATCCCCTCCGTCGTCCCTCCATTCTTTTCATATTTGACGTACATATTGAAAACCGAAAACATAAAATTCGTTTTTAAACCAAACACTTACTTAGGTTTTTGGTTTGTGAATAAACATGAGAAAAAATAATAAAAGGAAGGAAGCACTAAAATAATAAAAACGCAAAAAACATTTCGGGCAGGTTAGCGAAAATTTTCTGGCAGGATAGTGAAAAAGCATAAAGAAACTATTTGGATGAAAGTGAATACCATAAAGGGATGCGAAGGGATATTTATCCAATTATTACATAATATAGTATTTAAAAATATGATAGGTGATAAATAACCTAAATTTATTGTTCATTGTGGTAGTTAAGTCGATTTGGTGAATCTTGTTTACGTTGGTTAATGTCCACCCTTATTTTAAATTTCGTTTACTTATTTTTTAGGATTCTTATAAACTGATTAATTTTTTAAATTTTGTAAAAAAAATGAAATCGATGAAAATTTAAAAAAATTCTAAACTTCTAAAGACTATTGCAAATTCACGCAGTTCCATTTTTGCATTTAGTTGTACCTTTTTAATTTTTAGCATGATTGGTAAACACGAATATTAAATTCTTCGAGTGAGAACCTTTGTGTCGACTAAACAACATGGATAGATAATTGGAAGTAAAAGTGACATGAACAATTATAGCGGTTCACTTTTGATGTAATGTACGTTGGGGGAAAATATATTTTATTATTGTACAGAGAGAGTTCTACAAAAGATTGATGAAACAATTTTAATTGAGATATAATACAATGGAGAAGATGAATTCCAATAAACTCAAAACCTAAAAGGTGAGATGTATATATACGGTTTTAAACACGTCACGACCCTTAGATCATAGTCATACGAGGATCACCCATCAAGATATAAAGTGTAGGTGTCAAAGGATCGGAGTGCCTTTTCAAATTGATCAAAATTGGATCTGGTTGTTTCATATTCATCGATTTTAATTGACTGAATTGGGTGCTAGTCTTATGACATGAATCTGAGTGGGTTGGTGCAAATTGTCAGTAGATTGAGATTCCTCCATAATAAAAGAATATGGTTATTTCCTAACTCCACTTAGGTTTTTCAATGGATAATTTTGGATGTGAACTGTGTTATATATGCATCTGCATCCAAAATTATTTTCCGATATCAACCATGGACATGGTCGAGTATCAGATATTTATTCGCTTCGTTCATAATTAATATCCTCAAAAAATAAAGGAATTTTTTTATTTATACCTGAGTCGAAAAAGAGTGCTTTGTGTAGAGTGTTTCTTCATCTAAAGCATGAAGAGATGATTTTACTATAGTATATTCGGTCCTTTAATGCTTTTTCGAAGTATGTAATGGAATATAGTAATACTTGTGAAGAAGAATAGGAAATTTATTGAAGGTTTGAGGAAGGGACTAAACTATAAGGTATGGTGCACTTGTTGTCTCCTTATAAGATGTTTGTTGAGAGTGGCAAGGAGGTATAATTTCTTGTATCAGGAGAAAAGGAAAGTCGATGTTAGTCTTAAGGGTGGACAAAAGAAGAGTTTCGACCCATATCACAAGGGGAATAAGAACCAGAAAGGAGGAAAAACCTCATGAGAAGATCAGAAGTCTAATGTAGCGAATATTACTTGTTTCAACTGTAGGTAGAAAGGCCGCTACTCTACCAAGTATCCCAGTTGGAGATTAGGGACATGTCCAAGTGCTTTAATTGTAGTACGCCTAGCCATAAGAAGAGATAATGTTCTATACTGAAGAAAGCGAAGGATTATGCTTTGCAGAGACCTTCAGTTGGACCAATGCTAAAGAAATGGGAAAAGGATGTTGCACTTGGAGGTATTATTTCGATTTCTAGAATTTTAGTTAGGGTTCTATTTGATACTTGTACTATACTCACTTTCTTTTAACAATTTAGCTGACAAGTTAAATTAAATAAAAATTAAATACTACATATTTGATTACTTCATTACGTGTGGTTAATCCACAGATTGGTATGTTACTCGCACCTTAAGGTGCTCTGATATTAAGTTTGCTTTGTTGGACATTTGTTTGTTTGCGACAATATATGTTTGACTACGAAGGATACGAAGTAATTTTGGATATGGATTGTTTAGTGTAACGACACTATGATCTACTGTTATGATAGAGTTATCTCTTTATTAAATCCAAGGACAGAAGAAATGATCTTGATTGCATTGGACGTAATAAAGGAGAATTCAAGATTTATGTTGTGTGTAATGGAGAATCAGGAGGATGAGATTAGTGAAGTGCTAGTAGTCTGGGAATTTGAAGACATTTTCGAGTGGTGAAGGGATTATTGCCTAAAAAATCAATCAAATTTGGTATAGATTTGATATCGAGGGAAAAACCTATTAGTAGATCACCTAGCAGTATTCCACCCAAGGGTTAGAAAAACCGGAGAAGCGGTTAATGTCACTTAGGCATAAAAGTTTCACTAAGGCCGAATAGTTCACCATGGGGAACATCCGTAGTATTCATAAAGAAGTCAGATGGAGACGGATTATTCTTACAGCTAGATTTGGCGATGCTATTTCATAAACTATGGGTAGTTGAGAAATTGTTCCACTGATCACGTTTAGAATAAGACACGATCCATATGAATGGTTAGTTATGCTCTTTGGACTGATCAGTGTTACTGCTTTCTTTGTAGAGCTTATATGCCGAATCTTTCACGATCAATTGAATAGATTTATGTTGGTCTTTATTGATGACATCTTGGTATAATTCTAAGAATGAAAGATACCATAAGTCCATTTTATATAGTTGTTGGAGATCTTGAGACAACACAAGTTGAATGTAAAGTTTTTGAAATGCTATTTTTGGAAAAGTGAAGTTAAATTTCTTGGTTATGTTGTTTCATAGAATGGATTAGCAATTGATCCAAGATGAAAACCATTAATTATTGGAAGAGACCAAAGACGGTTACTAAAATGAGAATTTTCTTGAGATTGGATGGCTATGCCATAGTTACATTAAGAACTTTTCGTAGATAGCAACACCCTTAACTAAATTGACTAGAAAGAACGTGAAACTCGTATGGACTGTTTAGGAGTTGAAAAAGTCATCGACAAGTGCATATATCTTGATCGTACTTAAAGGGAGCCAGGATTTGGTATTTCATACTAATACTTGTGGATCGGATTGGGTGCGCTACTGTTGTAGAATAAAAGAGTGATAATTTATACATCTTGGTAGTTGAGTCGCACAAATTTTGATATCCGACTCATGATTTGGAGTTTTTAGTAGTGATCTTTGCTTTAAAGATATAAAGGAATTATCTTTTTGGAGTATGTTTCGAGTATTATATGGATCATAAGTCTCTTAAGTATTTATTCTCGCAGAAGAAGCTAAATACAAGGCAATAAAGATGGTTATAATTTTTTTATAGCATATGATTTTTGATAGTATACATCGGGAAAAGGGAACAACGTAGTCGATGCTTTACTAGAAAGTAGTATAATGGATTGTTGGCCATGCTTGAGAAATGGAAGACGTTAGAGAAATTTGCATCTCATGGAATGCAATATAGGGCGAATGTAGGATCAAGTCAAGTTCCTAGAGCATTAATAAGTTTGAAAGTTCGTCTATTGCTTATGGAAAGAATTGTTGCAAGACAAAATGAGGTACCATTTTTAGCTAAAAAAAATTAGATGATTAGAGATAGGCGTGGATGAGAGGCTCTAAAGAGATACAACGTAGACTCTAAAGGACAGCTTAGGAAGAAATGTAGACCGTGTTGCAAATGTGAGAGATCTTCAGAAGAAAGTCTTAGAAGAAAGTCATCGACCTAAGTTTATGATTCATCCTAGAGAGATAATACCTTGACATGAAGCATGTTTTCTTTTGGTAATGGATAAAGAGAGATGTAAGAGGATGATCACATGTCAGCAAGTGTAAACTGCGCATCAGAAGCCGAGCAGTATACTTCATCCTTTGGAAGTATCAATTTTGAAGTGAGATTCGATATCGATGGATCTTATAAATGGATCACTAAGGCATAGAGTTGGGAATGATAACATGTGGGTAATAATCGATAGATTTACTATGAGTGTCCAATTTATCCCAGTGAAATCGACAAAGACTTCAGCTAGTTTGGCGATGTTATACATAAAGAATATTGTAAGATTGCAGAGGATTTCTAACGGTATTGTTAGTGATAGAGAGCCAGTGTTCACCAATGAGTTGTAAAAAAGTTTGATGAGTGCATTGAGTATATAATTGTACTTAAGTAAGACTACCAATTTTGTTCAATTTCTCACAAGTAATTAGCAGGCTGATTTAAAGCCTGCCCCAGTCAAAGCCAGACCAACTCCTTTACAGCTGGCCCGCATAAGCATCTTCAAATTCATGATGGCTTCGAATCATCTCTTCTATTCAATAAGGCACTAAAACGAGGTCCGCCACCTCGTCCCTATGTGTCTATTGCATTTAAGCAAGGTTTAGGACTGGTCCCACCTGGTCTAACCTGATCTGTCACAATGACGATCAGTCTTCCTATGTTTATCTAATTCCACCACTACTCCAAGTCAGCATGTTCGCCGAGCGTCACTCAGTTGACGGCTTACACCTCTCCACGCCTGCCTCAGCATGCAGCACATCAAGCAAGATAGGTTCGAGCATGGCCCATCATTAGCCTGGCTTCGGTGCAGCAGCCCCGATCGATCTCAGGCAGCCATTCTGACTGCCTTGCACTCGGTTGTGCACCATCTTCCCATTATGGTTCTTATCAAGATCCTTATTTTCTTTCGTATCATCAACTAACGGTCAATCGGTTCAAAAATACTTGTCATGTGAGCATTCAAGTAAACAACAAGTTGTCTATCCACCTATCCAAAGCATTATAGCTGAGCAGCTGAACTGATGTGGCTTACCATCAGCATTAAATGCGCATTTAATGCGAAGTTTGAATACAAAATGCGAAGCCCACGTTTGATGCAAAGAAGCAGTGAGTATATTTTCATCCTACCGCACATCTCCTTACACCTTTACAGTTGTTGTCCATCTACCATTGCAATCGTATCAACAGTCGAATATTTTTCCCGTTAGATCTATAGCTCAATCTCAATCATCCATAATCCACTTCACTTACTGTAAATGTCTCCTATATTACAACTTCAAAGAGGTTGGTACATATAAAGATTTTGAATAATATACACAATTCAAAGTTCTTGATACCACAAGTCCTTAAGATTACGTAGCTTTATTAGTCGTAAGTGCTTCCTGCTTTCTTATTATTCTTCTGTAAATCTTTCTAGTTTTAAAAGAAAAATATATAGTAAGGGAATTTCACAGTGGACGTAGGCAGCTTTGCCAAATCACTATATCTTGTGTCATTTACCGTTCAACAATGTATTTAACTCCTCATTTTTCACTTCAAGCAACCTTTATTTATTAGTTTAATTCCTTGGTTGGAAAAATCTTTAGTCAATATTTTGAAGCTAGAAGGAGGGCCAACGACATGATGAGGATGGAAGATGCAGATCTTTCAAACAACAACAATGAGGTAATGCGTCCTGCCCAAGCCGATCCACGCGACAACAATAATCTTCAAAACAACAATCATCAAACTGATGCCAGAAGGAATTCAAAGGCCGGTTCTAGGTACAATAATTACTCTCATTTTAACTCTATTTCACTAACAGGAACCGAGTGCGGTTGGCTACCACCAAATGGAAAGCGGGAGGAACCTCGCTGCAATAACAAATACCGCGAGTTCCATCAAATCAATGGTCATTCTATAGTAGATTGTAGCGTACTCAGGGATGAAATCAAAAGACTCATCTGGAAAAGAATACTCCTGGAATTTGTTCGACATTAGGTTGAGCAAAGAGCAAACCGTGAAGAAAGTAAAAATTGGCCCCCTCGACTTAAAAGTGCCAATGTCCAAGCCATCACAGAGGTCCTAGCCATATGCGGTAGTCTGCATGTGGTCGGCAGCAACCGAGGGTCCCACTCCTGGTATAAAATGAATGTGGGTATTTTCAGGCAAGTTTATTCATTAGAATCTCCAGCATCCAAGGCGCCTCGACTAGGATCTCAAGGACTAATCAACTTCATTATCGAAGATAAGGAAGCAATCTCCTACACTCATTACAACCCCATAGTCGTAACTCTTTCTTTAGCCAACTCCAATGTGCATAGGGCCTTCGTAGATGGTGCCAACTCGGTAAACATCATGTTCAAGAATTTCTTTGAAGCTCTTTAGCTCCCTGTCTATGGCCTTACCCTATGCGCCCTGCCCATTTATGCCTTTGGAAGTGTAGGCATTGTTCTGATAGGCACAACCTCGCTTGCATCAATTTTTAGTCAAGATCCCCTCATTGTAAAGATCCAGGTAAACTTTATAGTAGATTGTCCATCTGTGTATAACCTGTTAATAAGACGAATGATGCTTCTTGAGCTGGAAGTCATCGTCTGCTACAACCGCCTTATCATAAAGTTCTCCATCCAAGATCGGGTTGGAGAAATCAAGGGCAAGCAGTGTAAGGCAAGGGAATATTACTGAACTTCACTTAGGAAGGCAAAAAAGGTGTACTCATGTTGAAGTAAGAACATTCAATTAACGGTTTTCTCAACGAATTCAACGGGCCGGCCAGTGCCTTAGTTCTTGCCAAGCCCCCTAACCCTGAGACATTGGAGACAACTCCTACTCTCTCATATCCAGCTGCCTTATTTGAGAGTTGGGAGCATCATAACCTTGATTTTGACCCATCATTATAGATAAGTTCTCAGTTGTAATAATAATGATAATAATAATACGTATGTATATGTCAACTTTTCCATCTACAAGTCCTTATAAGTGGGCTGCGTATGCCCCTCAATATCATGCAACTCACTTAGACTAAAGTGTCCGAGCTAACCAATGTACTCAGGTTCCATTCAAGATCAACGGTCACTTCACGACTGACAACATATTACCCAGGATAACTTCACAGCCTCATGCGCTCAGCTTGAGCCTAGGCTCGTCTGCCACTCAACGTTCGACCAACCCAAGAGAACCCGCAAGCAAGCTTGCATTTCAACTCATGCCGGTGCAAATTGCCGCTCTACATCCAGTTGATACCTAGTCTACATTACCAATTATACGTAGGTCGCCTTATTTTCACGTTGATATTTAAACATATCCCAAAAAGATAGGCAATTCTGCAAGTGAGTACACATTACAACAAAAATACCCTATTACAATTGCTCGTTTACAACGTTCACAAAACAACCGTTGTAATAATGGTTTTTAACAACAGGCGTTTCATAAAAGTTCCAATAAAATCATTTTTAACAACATTGAACATTTTGCAGTTGTAATACAGGTCTTTAACATTTTTTTAGTTTTTGATAGTTGTGAATGTTAATTTATAACAAATATTATTTATAGCTATCGTATTCATTGCTTGTAAGTGATCACACATATTGTATTGTTCGTCGTAATCAATCGTACGAAAAATTAAAGAAACGTAATAAAGTGCAAAACAATAACTTCGTAAAATTTGGATAATCTTTAAAATTTTGAAAACTAAATTTATAGATTGTTTGTTTTTTAATATTTAAACCAATTAAAGAATTAAACAGGTTTTTAACTGTGTTTTACTGCAAATCGTAATAAATTTCTTCAACAACAATTAGTCGAAAAACGTGAATATCAATGTTAAATTTTTTTTGAATATGTTTACAATTGTTAAAAATACTATAATAATTAATTAGTACTTTATAACTAATAACTAATCATTTATAAATGATAATTTATAATTTATAAATGATAACTTATTTAGTTAATAATTTATAATCTATTATAACTGTTGATTATTATAAACATTTATCAATAATAATTTATAATTAATAACGGTTTATTATAATTAATAATTATAATAATAACGTATAACTAATAATATATAATTAATATTTAATAATTAAAAATTTATTATAATTAATGATTTATAGTTACTAATTTGTAAAAAATAATTTACAGTTAATGATTGTTACCCGGTTGCATGGCCCGGCCTATATACGGTTCGGCCATGGTGGTCCGGCCACTCACCGCTCGGTTTTGAAGAAGGAATCATCGTTCGGCTAACTCAAGGCCCGGTGTGTTTGGACAAGAGTTGGTTCGGTCTGCATGTTCTAATAGGGATCACGTGGCAAAAGCGGCCCGGCCGTGGACCGTTCGGCCTGGACGCATTGTCTGGCATGCAAGTGCCGTTCGGCCTAAGACTTTTCTCGACATTCTTCATTCGAACGTCATCGCTCGAAAAGTGTTGTTGGGAACTCAGTACATATGTCGCCCAACAAAGCCTCGCTCGGCAACGTCGTTCGGCAATCGCCGTTCGGCCAGTGAAGTTAAAGGTGATACGGTTCGGCCTGGATGCTCATGGAAGGACGGCTTGACATGGGTGGTTCGGTCGAGGTAGCATGGACACATCTCGCTCGGCTTAGATGGTCGGCGCATGTCGCTCGGTGTGGAAGGTTCGGCATACATCGCTCGGTGCATTCTAGAGAAGTTGGTAGGTTGTCAAGCCTACAACAAAGTGAGGCAATCGGCATGACTTCGCTTCGAGTCAACCCGCTATTTGCTTCGAGCCTCCTCAAGGTTTACTTCGAGTCACTTGATAATCGACCAGACATGATGGGTCGGCATTTCTCGACCGACATTTCTCGATCGGCCTGTCTCGTTTGGCATGCCTGGCTCGGTGCGTGGAAGTCACCTACTATGGGCCAAGATACCTTATTCCCGGGCCCATGAAGGAAGTCCACCCTATCTTCGTTTATAAATAGAAGGACACGGGCGCAATGAAAAGAGACCTTTTTTCGTGTACTCCGGGGAGACTCTGTCATTTTCAAGGCTCATCTCTTTTCTGTTAGAACTTATGTAACGACCGATATTTTCAACCTTTCGCATCCACACATGTCGGACTAGAATTGTTCAAAATAACGAATTGTAATTTAAATTTGGCAAAACACAACATAAACATTAAATGAATAATCAAAGATTACAGACACAGAGTAATAAAATGCAGCGGAAGAAAAGCGATAGTAGTTCATGAAGCTACTATATAAATACATCAGAGTTAAACAAGATGCAACAGAAGTCTCAATATGATAATCAAGTACAAATCAGAATACATCACTGGATTCAACTGAATAACTGGAATCAACTGGATAACTGAAAGAGGAATAGATAGCTGGTTCTTCAAGCAAAGCTCAACTCCGAAGGTGAGTCTCAAATGCTGTATCACTCAGTCTGACCCGAGCGTAAAGAAAAACACAAAACACTCGAGTCAGGACATACATACTTATACAATGTAAAGCAGCTCAAGTGAACTGTAATATAAGGTACAAGTAACTTAAAGGATGCTTGGGACAGTCCATCCTTTAAGGATCCGTTGAACTATTTACTACGTAGTAATATTTCGCTATTATAATAATGTCTATAAGTAAAATAAACATACATTTAAATAGCGTTAAGGCTTTACATTTTCCACCTTAACATGTAATAGTGCCAATAGTCTATACAGTATCGTAATACCTCTTGATCCAGAGGCAACCAGAGGATACTCCATAGGTGCGACACAAATCAAACTCGTACAAGGCACGCTATGGTAGGTGACACGACACAACTAGCCCACCTCGAGCCATACCCCCAAATCAAAAGAATCAAAAGTGGCCGCCAAATCAATCTCAAAGTCCAAATATAATGCGAAGGAGTGTGTCCGATCAAAGAAGAGACCTCATTAACCCGTCAATTGCTCCTGTTTTAGCCACCTTATGCCAACTCATGGGAGATGGGTCCACGTATGCACCTTACTAGAACGTCGCTGCCATCCTACTTCATTCTGGAATCTTCACCCGTACTCGGTTGTTAACGTAGTTTTCGAAGTTGGCAGAGAGTATGAGAACTTCCGATCTCGGTCTCTTTAACAACCACACGTTATTATTACCCATGGATATTTATTTCAAAATCATTTCTATTCCAAAATCATTTAAAATCAAATACCATTACTTTCCAAATAATATCCATTTCAAAATCAAAGTAACCGTATACCATTTAAATTCCAAAACAAAATCAATATATCATTTAAATGAAACCAGTTTCCAAATCATTGAATATTCCTTCAATTTATTAAACTCGAAATATTGCTTTAAATCATCTTAAGCCAAACAACTTTATAAAGTCATATTCTTAAATCTTAAATTTCAATAAATTCAATTTTATATATTTAAATACAATTCTTAATTAAATACAATTTCCAATAATTTCATTTCCAAAGCCATATTACTTTCAAGTTATAATAACTCTGAAACCAAACATTTTGAAACATATTTATTTAGACCATCTAAATTCAATGTTAATATCTTCCAAACAAGATTCATTTAACCATTTAAATTCAATGTAAAATAATATTCATTTCAAAGTCGTAGCATTTATAAGTTTATTCATTCAATTATAAACTTGCCAAAACATTGTATATTTCAAAATAGCAGCATTTATAAAGTGCTACGGTAGGTATATTTAGTACATATCGAAACATAGTTCAAATTCAGAAACTACAACATTTCAAAAATGATGTTATAGGTTTATTTGAAAACTTCAGCATGTTGTTCAAATTTCAGCTACTGCAGCACTTCAGAAATGCTGTTATAGGTTTCTTTAGTATAATCCAAGCCATAGTTCAATTTCCAAAAATTACAGCACTTCGAAAATGCTGGTATAGGTCTTTTTAGTATAATTCAAGCCATAGTTCATTTAACCACAGCATTTCAGAAACGCTATAATTTCTGTTATACCCCTTTAAAAAATATATCTTCAATTTTCTCATTTTTAACTTATCAAATTTATTCCTCTTTTCAAAAAATTTATTTGGATATTACTTAACTTATAAATTTTAGTAAAATAACATTTATTAATAAATATCCAATTAAAATTAAACATCCATTTGTTAAGCCAATACTTGATAAATTGATTAACCTTTATTCCAATAAATAATTTAATAATTTATCTAACATACCCATCTCATAAATAAATCAAATTTCCATTTATTTGCTTAACTTAATATTTTTCCATTTAAAACCAAATTTCAAATTTCCAAGTTAGGTCATTATTTAAATTACATTTTCCCATTTTAAAACCATAACTATTTATTTTACACAACATAACATTTCACAAAAGAACATTTTATCATAGTTAATATAACAATTAAATTTCCTTAATAGAAATAAACTTATTACAAATGTCCCATAAAACGTGTTTCATTTTATTTATTCAAAATTGCATTATTTATTATAGAAAATATGTCCATTTCAAGAAATAACCTTTATTTAAATACTAGGTTAGATTTAAGATTCCAAATTAAATCAAACTTAATTATTAAGTTATTTATCATAAATAAGACTCTTTAAACTCCATCCAAAACTAATTAACTTATAAAAATTTTAACTTATGGACAAATAACATTCTTTACACTTTAAAGCATTAAATCAAATTAAGTTAAAAATTTCATATATTTAAAATTTCAAAATACTTAATAATTTTTAGAAAATATTTAAAATACTTAATAATTTTTTAGGAAAATATCATTTAAAATACAACCATGGGCCTGTATAATATTTTCTAACCTAGGTCAAGTGATACGGATATGTATCATTTCAATCCGTAATTTAAAAGAAAAATCCGGGTTCTATCATTTCAAACCCGCAATCCCAAGTAAAATAAATGCAATAAAAATCATTCGAGCCTATTATTTCACCCCATAATAATTTTTCCTTATTCTAAAGTCTGTTCCGGTATGTATCTTTTCAACCCATAGTGATAGGGAACTCGCAGTAATGATACAGTAAATAAAATGATCAGTATATCATATAATAACATATTAAATGATGCAACAAATATATAAACAGCATTTAACATCATATAACATATCACAGGCATGTATGAATAACATATCAATTTATACAGATCCTCCTGACATTGTTCCACAATAATATAAGTACATATGTCTAGAGTGATAAAACTCACCTTTTTAAAGCTAGGATTGAAATTCGGACCCGAATCTAAACTCCGCAAAGCACGAAAAGGCACGACAAAGCACGGCTATATTCTTTTGAGTGGATGAAGAGTCAGATTCAAATCTTGTATACAAACAATTACACAAAGATAAGTGCAAAATTCAACATACAAGATTATAAATCAAACAATGAACAATATGGATCAAAGGGACATAACCTTTTGATAAAACAAAGCAAGATGCAAACTTGAGTGAAAAGAGAGCCAAAAATCCTCACCTTGCACATAACAAAATAAAGCAAACAAATATCACAAACATAAGAACATGATTCAATACAAAGAATAGAGATTACAACAATGGAAAGATAGGAAATAAAATGACATAACCTTGATAAATCAAAGCAAGTTGATGAATACATGTGCTTGGCTAGGCTTTGCATCAATTTTGGTGATGTAGTCTCCATCCATGGTCACAGCTTGGTCTTTGTGGTGATGAAAGGTTGATGGTTGATGGAGGTGGTCATGGTGGTGGCTAGAGGCAAGCGGCCGAGCCTAGCTTTGAAGAAAAACAAAGAAAATAAAAGAAAAAGGAGAAGGAAAGAGAGGAGAAGCCATGGAAATAACCTAGAGATTGCTGTATTTTCTTCACGCAAATAGAAATGAGGGATGAGAAATTTTTTCACGTGAATAAGAATATTGGGTGGCAGCTAGGGTTTACAAAAAGCATGGCTAAGATGAATTGTACGGCTAGGAGATCTGAATGGTTAGGAAAAGGAAAAGGCAAAGAATAAAGAGGCTAGTGAATGCATGGGATTTATTTCCTATTTAATAAAAGAAACTTACCGTGAAGTCTTTCAATCAGAAGAGGAAAATGAGGAAGTGAGATAATTGAGAAGATTTTTATGTGATTTGAAATAAAGATTAGGCAATTTAAAAAGGGAAGCAATTAAGAAAATATAATGTATACCCTTTGATTTTTTTCTAAACCATAAATAAAAGATATAAACAAGCAACAATCAAATAAACCTGAATGTCTAGACAAAATAAAAATAGAAAGATAAAATAGAGATGGGTATAAGAAAAATATAATATATATATATATATATATGTATGTAATAAAAGTACAAAAATTTATTGCATGTAAAACGTTGTAATTTATCCAGTTTAAAAAGTATAAGTTTAAATTCCTAATAAATCCATATATTTGATTTCTCAATCTTGTTATTGAATCAATTATTAACTTATTCTCCTATGGGTAATATTAACATTGGTTTATATACTAATACATTAATAATTTCCCAATTCATCCAAATTTCAGTTTACATAGTATTAAATCTTATTTACCTACAATAAATTCATATTTCAATTAGCCAAGTAATTAATTTCAATCTCTTACCATAATCTATTTGTTATGAATTGAATTCCCATAAGTTATAATTAATTTCAAATAAACTGATTTGATTCAATTCTAATCCATTTTTATGAAGTCTATACTACTCTACAAACCTCGTTAATATTCGTTTATCTTTCTTTACATTAATATATATTCAAATATCCATCTTTCCTTTGTATTAACAGTTGTTTTTAATTATATTGAATTTGTCAAATATTTATATTTATTATGATTGAATCCTCAATTAATTCATTCAAATAGGTTTCATTCTTTTATTTTATCTATAAATAAAATATACATTTCCATTTATGTCATTACATTCACACTTTACGATTACAGTCCTATCTTGAATTAATGAACATTTACTTACATTTAAATGTAATTGATTTCCAATTAATTCCATAGACTAATTAAATAGGTGAGTAATAGTAATTGTTACCATAACCTTTAATTTACATTTAACCTTATTAATTTCAACTAATTATTAAAATTACTTACATAATACTGAATTCATACAATTACCATTAACTATACTAATTCATTTATTCGTACAACACTTACCCTTATTTACTTATATTCAATTTTAACCAAATATAACATTCACAACTAAATAAATGGACCAATTAAATAGTAACTTATGACCGTTACTATAACTTTTAAATCACACGTATGAATTCATTATTGTTTATAAATGTCACAATTACTTAATTAACACCGATTTACGTCAATTTCTATTAATCATATATTATCTCATTAATGATTCAACATTCACACTTGTTTCCTTATATTCAAATTTATAACTAAGTGCAACAATTTACATTATTTCATCACTGGAACTTCATTTCAATTGTTACTAATTAGTTCTAATTACCATTGCTCAATTATTAAGTTATAAAGTTTTTTTTTCTTTTTTTTTCTTTTTTTCTTCTTTTTTTCCTTTCCTCTCTAAATTTAATTTCAAAATCTTATTAAATTAACCAGTTAAATTATTGAAATTTACGGGTTGTTACAACTTATATTCAAGTTGTTGGTCTACGGATTATATATGTATTCGATTATTTGAAAAAGCAATAAAGATTAAACTCAAAGTGGATGTAGGCCGTTACGCTGAATCACTATAAATTTGGTGTTCTAGTTTTTGCAGTTAATTTTACATACATTCCTCTATTTTAATTTTCTATCTTCATTAATCTCTCTATACAAATATCTCTTTGGGTGTTAGTGACCAATTTTGGTGCCAACACTTTAGTGCTTTCACTGAGAACGCATTCACAAGTTACTAGGGTCTACTTTGTAGCTACTGGATTGAAGAAATCCTACGAAGGAGATCCAAGTCATTCACAGGAAGTCAATTGATTCTACTCACAGTTCCTACCAATAACTCTACAATGGGAAGGCCTTGTACCATATCAGCCTCACACAACGCGGACGTCAACGAGACTTCTAGTTTCCAACAAGTAGGACCCAACAATCTACAAGTTAATCTAGGTGCAGGGACTGTCACTGCCTAAAACCAGATGGAAGTTGTCACTAAAACGGAGTTCAATGAGCTGATGAGAGAACTCATTGAAAGCAGGAGACAACTTGACGAAAAGATTCAAGCTAATGCCAACCTCATGACTCGGCTTACCCAAAAACAACATCAGAATGCTAGTGGAAGCCCCGCTTCTTACTCTTCATCCGACAGCTCTGCTTGTCCGATGAACCTCTCAGGCGTAGACGCCGTAGAACAGAAACAACGCAAGCATGTGTTGCTGATCGATCAACTAGGGATGGTCCAGGTTCTCTACCTGGAGCCTTAGCTCCTCACTTACATCAAGGAAATCACACCCAAGCTGGAACAGGAAACTTATGATCTGGAGCACGAGTGGAAGCTGGACGGCCAGCTCAACAAGGTCCTAATGAAGCTGGTCCCCTGGATACACGTTTGGTAGATCACCAACAGAGGAGACACTAACCAGAGTGGTCTCGTAGGACAGATTCCAACCTGCCATCTTCCATACAAACCTCAGACCTGTCGGCTATGGTCAGACAGCTGATGAGAGAAAATCAAGTCTTGGCTAATGATGATTGGGGGATATCTAGGAGTCATACTTCATTCACAGATACTATTCTACGGCCCGAGTACCCTAGGAAGTTTAACATGCCAACTATTCCGGCCTACGAAGGGAAGACTGATCCACGACAGCATGTGATGAGATATGAATGGATGATGGATTCAGCTAGAGAAAATGATGCAACTAAGTGTAGATGCTTCCCAATATCTTTATCTGGAATCGCTACCGTGTGGTTCACCTGACTTCCACGTGGTTTATCTCCAACTTTAATGAATTAGCGATGAAATTTATGGAACAGTTTAGGATTCATGCCACTCGTCCTAAGAACATGATGTCCTTGTCTAGTGTGATTCAGGCTCCAGTGGTCGTTAAAAGAGTACTTACAAAGATTTCACGTTGTGGCTACAGTAGTTAGTAACCCAAATGACCATGCCATTCTAACGGTTGTGATGCGAGGAGTAGATCCGGATTCAAAGTCTGGCGATTGGCTGGCAGGAAAGCCTCCGACTACACTAGAACGTTTTTATTCAAAGGCGCACCAATTCATAAGAAGAGAGGAAGCCAGGTGGATGAGGCGAGACAATGCTCCAGGGGCTGGCAAGGAGACTGTGAAGAGCAACATTGCTGTAAAGCAATCTGGTGATAACTCGGGGAAGGTCCAGGTTAACGTCCAAAAAAAGCCTAAGCAATCTAAAGGTTTCGGAGGAGGAAATCCCAAAAAGAAAAGGAAAGCAGGAAAGTGGAAACCAAGGATCCCAACTTACAACGAATACACTCCTCTGAATGCATCTCTGGAAAACATCTTCTTATCGACTTGCAATACTTTTCAGTATCGAAGGCCACGCCCAAAATAGTCCACTGAGGAATAAAAGTCGACTGGGTGTGCCGCTTCCATGAGACTTACGGACACAATACCGAAGATTGTAGGAACCTCCACGATGCTAATGAAAAGTTGATTCGATAGACAAAGTTGCAGGAGTTTTTCAAGAACCCGCAGGACGGTAGACAAGGAACATCAGACCTCGGTCGTGGGCAAGCTCCACGCTATCCAAAGGAACTTGCTCGAACTATAGGTAGACTAGTCATAAACATGATAGTCGATGGGCCTCACCCTGAAGATAAGAATTGGCAAGAAATGGAATGGCATGCTAATTCCCTAAGGCATGCAGATTTTGAATGTTGTTCAAACATGGAGGATGGAACCCCAGCTAAGTAGTAGTGAATGGTGACTGATGATATAGTGTTTAGGAGCAGAGATATTGACTAAGTGGAGGTGCCCACCATTGATCCGAGGGTCATCTCGGCCACTATTGGGCCTGCGTTTGTGAGGAGAATACTGATTGACTACGGAAGTTCTGTTAACATTATCTTCAAAAAAGCATATGACCAGATGAAGATGAAGACAAATGATCTAAAACATATAAAGCTCGTATTCATGGCTTTAATGGTGCAACTACTGATCCAGTGGGTTTTGTTGAATTACCAGCTGAACTTGGAGAAGGCGAACGTAGGAGGGTGCGTATCCTACCGTTCATCGTTTTAGATGTCGGAATCTCCGTATAGTGTGTTTCTGGGTCGACCGGCCCTCATAGAGTTAGAGCAGCTTTGTCCCTGTGGTATTTAAACTTGAAATTTTCGACTGATAAAGGAGTTGGTGTTGTGCATGGCGATTAGGCAACTGGTCATGCGTGCTATGTGGCTGAGCTGAGGGACGCTCAGCGAAGAGAGAAAGGAAAGGTTGTGGACGGCTCCGTCCGCATCCAAGTCACCGAATATTGACAAGTAATGCCCGAGCCTTGGTTCGGGCAACACAATCGGATCTATAGAGACATAGATTCGAGAGACGATGATGAGAAACCCATGGAGGCAAAAGCAGCACCAACTGAATTAATGATTGACATTCCAGTCAGCTATGATGACCCATCACAAGTATTTAAGCTTGGATCACAATTCAACCCCTCGATGAACGAGGATCTCACTGATTTCCTCCGAACGAATCTGCATGTTTTTGCTTGGATGCATTCTGATATGTGCGGGATTTCTCCCGCCATTGCGAGCATATGTTGAACATAGACCCGAGGTACGTACCAGTAAAGCAAAAAAGGAGAGGCATGGAACCAGGGAGGTCCGCTGCTCTCAGAGAGGAGGTGCACAAACTCAAAGCCAATGGGTTCGTCCACGACACCCTCTACTCTAAATGGGTCTAACCCCGTGCTAGTGAGAAAAGCAAATGGGAAATGAAGGACCTGCGTAGATTACCCAGATCTGAACAAAGCATGCCCTAAGGATAGTTTCCCTTTACCCAGAATTGACCAACTGGTCGACTCAATGGCAGGACACGAGTTATTTTCATTTATGGATGCGTACCCAGGGTATAATCAAATCTCAGTGCACATTCTAGACCAAGAATACACTAGTTTTGTCATAGACATTGGGCTGTATTGTTATGTAGTGATGTCTTTCGGATTGAAAAACCCGAAAGAAACTTGTCAACGTCTAGTGAATCAGATGTTTAAAGACCATATTGGTAGAACAATGGAATCTATGTGGATGAAATGCTCGTGAAGTCACGATAGTCAAACGACCACATTCGAGACTTGGCGGAAATGTTTGATATACTCAGATATTATGGAATGAAAATCAATCCTTTGAAGTGTTCCTTTTGCGTTGCGTCAGGGAAGTTTTTGGGTTTCATTGTTATTGCACGGGGAATTGAAGTTAATCCAGAAAAGACTCAGGCTATTCAGGACATACAAGTGCCCAGAACTGTAAAGAAAGTACAAAGCATGAATGGAAAAGTAGCCGTGCTGAGTCAATTCATATCCAGAGCGACAGATAAGTTTATTCCCTTCTTCGTTGTAATAAAGAAAGAAAAGAGAAATTTCGAATGGACGCCCAACTGTAAGGATGCACTCCGAGCTCTGGTAAGTCATTTGGAAAGTCCCCGGATGTTGTCGAAGCTGGTAGACCATGAAGTGTTGTTTGTATACTTGGCTGTATCTCAACATGCCATCAGTACGACTTTGGTTTGCGAGGAGGACGTGTTCAAAGCCGATGTACTACGTCAGTAAACGTTTTGCGGTGATAGAAAGAAATTATCCTAAAATTGAGAAGCTAGCCTACTGCTTGGTGATTACATCACGCAAGCTTCGTCCATACTTTTAGGTACACTCGATCAGTGTTTATACCGATCAACCCTTGCGACAGGTACTCAACGACCAGAAACCTCCAGAAGGATGTTAAAATGGAATATTGGGTTGAGTCAGTTCGATATTACCTACTTGCCACGAAGGGCCATACAAGGGCAAGCGCTAGTAGACTTTATTGCGTAATTCATTGTATTAGACGAACCAAACAGTCATGATGTCATTCTCCCCATTCGATGGAAACTGTACATCGATGGGGCATCCAACGACCGTTGTTCTGGGGATGGTGTAATTATTGTTACTTCGAAAACAATCAATTTGTTATGCTATGAAGCTCAATCTCTCAGCTATAAATAACAAAGCCGAGTATGAAGCATTGATTGCCGGCTTGAAGCTTATCGGGGAACTTAGAGTGAGATCAGTTGAAATCTTTTGTGACTGGCGATTGGTGGTGTACCAAGTGCGGGGAGATTATCAAGCAAAGAGGCAGAGGCTTGCTCCGTACCTTTCTCGAGTTCATGAACTATTGGCATACCTTAAATATTATGATATTTCGCATGTCTCGTGTGAGCAAAACAGAGAAGCCAATTGATTGGCAAAATTTGCAAGTACTAGTGATGCACATCAAATGGGATTGGTTTCTGTCAAAATCTTGCATGCTCCGAGTATAAATGAGATGGAGGTAGATTTTGTGTTAGAAACAGAAACCGAGATAGAGTCATGATAACCCCGTTCAAGCAATACTTGCTACACGGGGTCTTGCTCGAAAGAAAGAGCAAAAGACGACAAGTCATTCGCAAAGCTTCACGATATGTAATGCATGATAGAATAATATATCGAAAGGGATTCTCGGTCCCCTTACTCTGGTGCATTACCTACGGTGAGATAAAACGAGTCCTGAAGGAAGTTCATGAAGGAGAATGAGGTCACCATACCGGCGGTAGACACCAGAAAAAAATCCTCCACTATGGATACTATTGGCCAACAGTAAATCGGGATGTTGCGGATTACGTAAGAAGTTGTGATAAGTGTCAAAAGTACGCGAAAATCCCGAGAGCTCCGCCAATGGAACTCACACAAATGGTTAGTCCCTGGTCGTTTGCAATATGGGGAATCGATATAATCGGTTCCAAAGGTGGTGCAAAATATGCAATAGTTGCGATCGATTACTTTAACAAGTAGGCAGAAGCAGAGCCCTTAGCTACAATCACCAACAAAAAGGTCGTTGAATTTGTTGTACGAAACATCATATGCCGTTTTGGCCTCCCGCGAACTATCATTACGGACAATGGAACTCAGTTCGATAGCAGGAAGTCCAAATTTTTTTGTTAAAGTATGGCATTGAGAAAAGGTTTGCAGCAGTTGCTCATCCAAAACCAATGGACAAGTAGAAGCCGTGAACAAAATAATCAAATCCATACTGAAAAAACGTATGGAAAAGGCTAGACGCAAGTGGGTGGATGAGCTTCCAACAGTACTTTGGGCTTATAGAACCACCCACAAGTTCGCAACTGGCCACACTCCATTCACATTGGCGTATGGCACTGAAGTTGTTATACCTGTGGAACTTGAAGTTCCTTCACATCGGATAACTCATTATGACCCTAAGACAATTCAGGATCTCTTGATGGAATCACTGGACTTTGTTGACGAAAAACGTGAAGAAGCTGATTTAAGGGCGATCGCATATAGGCACGAGTCGCTCGATATTATAATGAGAAGGTCTAATCGAGAATCTTTGATGTGGCGATCTCGTTTTGAAATGAGTTTTCCCGATCCCATCACATATGAATCCATATAGGAAGGTCCATACGTCATTGAACGGAGGCTTAGAGAGGGAACTTTCAAACTAGAGACCGTTGATGGCGCGACACTCCCCCGAGAATGGAATAGCGAGCATCTGCGACGTTATTATACTTAGTCTATTTCTTTCACATTTTAGTTGCAATTATTTCCAGTGTATTTTTATTTCGTTGATTCTTAATTTTCGGCATGTAATAAGACAATTTTGTTTTTTTTCATTAATAAAGGCTTGAAGCCATCTTTTCCATGAATTATTGATGTTTCTATGTGTTGTAATTCTATTGTAAAAATTAAAGTTATAATATTCTATCTGGCATATGAGTGCGCACAAAAACTCAAAATCTCCAAGTCCCCAAAGTGCAGACTGGAATACTCTGAATCCCTAGAGTGCGGACTAGAGTATAAATGGCTTAAAATCTCCAAGTCTCCAGAGTGTGGACTGGAGTACTCTGAATCCCCAGAGTGCGGACTAGAGTATAAATGACTTAAAATCTCCAAGTCACCAGAGTGCGGACTGGAGTATTCTATGTCCCTAGAGTGCGGACTAGAGTATAAACAACTTAAAATCTCCAAGTCCCCAGAGTGCGGACTGAAGTACTCTAAGTCCCCAAAATGCGGACTAGAGTATAAATGACTCAAAAATCTCCAAGTCTCCAGAGTGAGGACTGGAGTGCTCTGAGTCCCAAAATGCGGACTAAAGTATAAGCTACTTCAAAATCTCTAAGTCCCTAGAGTGTGGACTAAAAGTATTCTAAGTACCCAAACATGGAATCGAGTATCTACGATTCCAAAAATTTCTAAGTCATGTGGAAGTGAAATGGGACTTATGTAGCTCACATGATTTTGGATTTCAACTACAAGTTAGACAATAAGCTGGAAACCGAAAGTCATCGAAGACAAACAAATGAAGTTTTATTCGCTAATCCCAAAACAAAGTTTCACTACAATTCCTCCTAAACTCGAAGTCAAAAGTCTAATTACATCGACTATAGAAATAAATGGAAATAATTACATAATCTAGGCTTATTTCGTTGAACGAGGCATAATAGCTACTTCTTTGACTTCTTCTCCTTTCTCAGTTTCTCAGACAACTCCTCCCCCGAGCGTTTCCTCTTGGATGCCTTGCTCGCTAGGGAAATGGTGTTCGAGGAAGGAGGAGGAACTTCCAGTGGGCTGGTCCCACAAAGGAGAATGACCTTCAAAGGCCTATTCAAGGGATCATCTAGTTACACTACTTTGGGCTCGACCTTGATTTCGGCTTTACTATTCTTCTCTTCCATAAGTTTCTCCTCCATGCTCAATTTTGAAGTGTGTTCGGAAGCGCCCGTAATCTCCACTTCATCATGTTCTTCGACGGGCGATGGATTCTCAGATTTGTCTTCGTTAAGCGCCTCGATCAGTTGAGCGTCAGGACTCCTTCTTCATGGCAACATCGCTCCTTGGAGTTGGCTCAGGATCAGAACAGCTTACACGAAATCATGAGAGACAAGTGTTAGAATAAATTAACTACTCGCCAAAAACGACGGCTCTTTAAACTCAAGGAAGTAAAATTATGTACCGGTATCTAGCTAACTCTCAACTGTCTGGGGAGTTTCACCCTTAGGAATGGGAGATAGAACATGAATGTCAAGACCAGGATCTTCTGGATCGTAACCAATGTGCTGCTCGAAGAAGTCAAATGATGGGTGACCAGTCGGCCGAATAAGGGGAGGAACTGGAGACTCGGTTCCGGATGGACCGGCGGTGTCATTCTTTCCTTTTGACGAGGAGGAGTCTTTGCTATAAAGAGCCTTCGCTGCGGACAAGTCCGAAGGCTCATTCCCTTGGAGAAATTCCTTCACTAAAGCTTCTTCGTCAACCTCTTCAGTTCTTGACTCGACCTTTTTGATTTTTATTAAAGCGTCCCATGCTGCGGCCAAAGATCCGAGGTAACCCTCGCCAAGGAATGTTAGGCCACGATACATGAGAACTCGAGCATTATACTCGGCTATGAGCAGATCAAACATGCACTTGATTTCCTTCCTACCAGCCTCAGTAGCCGCCTCAAGGCGAGAATCAATTTTCGTGAGCACTATTCGTTTGCCCTCTTCATGGGTTTCGTTCTTTAGCACTTCAGCCTTGGAGAGCTCCTCGTCGAGTTTTGTTTTTAGGAGCCGAGTGGCAACAATCTCGTCACAACATCATTGTGACTCCTCTTGAGCTGCAGTCTTTTCTTCTTTTTTTTGGAGGGTAGCTCTTCCAACTCTTTGACTCGTAGAGCGAGCGCATCTTTCTCCTTTTGAACTGAGTCTTTCTCTAAAGCTAAGGCGCCGCAGCGTTGAACCGCATCTTTGATATCTTTCTTATGTGTGGCCTCTAAACGATTGACTGCCTCAGCTGTGTCTTTAGCATTTTTCTGAGCAGTTTCAAGCTGAGAATTATATGAGGAAAGCTCTTCATCCTGGGCTTTAATGATGTCTTTGTCATGGATGACTTCAAGTTTCAAACGATCGATTTCATGCGGACGTTTGATAGAAACTTCTGAAACTTTTTCTGCCAAATGAACAAATGCATCATGTTGGACGTAGACATCATTGTTGCAAGCAATGGAACATTTTTAACATGCTTCGGAATAGGATGAATCGCTGGAAGAAGCTGTAGACCGTCGAAACATATTTTTAGGAACATGGCCTTAAACTTGGTTAGCTTTTCTGCTATCGACGAATCATGTGCAGGAGCAGAAGAAGTTTGTCTGAGACTACAGATTTTTTGTGAAGTTCCCATGATTTCCTAATGCTAGATGAACCGGAGTATTGGTCGTGGTGAGTCTCAGACTGGGACCCCTTCTAAGCAGATTTCTCCCTGCTTTGCTCTGGTTGAGAGGAAGGACCGTGGGGGTATGAAGAGTGACTGTAAATTTTCATTTAAGACGATGAATCCCAGGGGAGATAGTCTCTATCACTGTCGTCGTCTCTATCTCGGCATTTTTTGAACCCTGAATCCCAGTTGGAACGATGGAAAATAGAGGACCCGCGAAGGCGGTCGAATCCATAAGAGCGTCTCATATCACCTACAGAAAATTAAGTGAGCACGAGTTAGCAAGAATAACATGATGGCTGAAGTTTAAGTGCAAGGTGAGGTGTAAGTGTTAGTGTGTGTCCTAGTGTTTCCCGCCCAACGGACCAGTTTCTTTAGCTTTACTTATCTGAGTTTTTTCTCCTTGATTATGGGCTTGAACGCCTTCATTGCCTCTCGTGGGCAAATGGAGTTTTAGGGCTTCTGGATCGTTAAAGCCATAATTGAGCAAGTCGTCGGGAATAGTGAGGTTAGATAAGCCTTTTAGTGAACCCCTTAAGTGTTGTGGAGACGGATCTTTCTCCATTGGAGTAATTGTGACCTTTGAGGTCCGTCCATTGTCTTTTTCCTCGGTTTATAAGTCAGTTTCTTTTTTTCCTTTAAAGGGGAGGCAGTTCATCAGTGCCATGTGCCTCAACCATCGGTTCTAGAGCAGGACTTACATTCTCACCCAGTGCTTCTGACACCCCAGTTTCTCTTATCTCGCCCTCCTCGGGTGTGTCTGGGCACCACGTGTCGAAGGCATCGAAGTCCCAGCTTGCCTTTTGCCTTTGTCCAAGGCAGGTCCGGTTGTAGTGGCACTGTGAGGGAGACTTATTCGACAACTTTCCGCCAACAATCCAAATTTTGAGAGCATTTCATTGGAAATGATGGATCTGATGTCCCGGTCTTCCGTGGGAACAACTCGAGTAGCTTCGACGGCCTCAGAGTACCATGAGCCTTCTGGACATGGGCTGATACCTGTAAAAGTCGAGAAAAGGTTTATAAAGGATGCACTTTCTACTGCATACAAATATTGATCCTGAAAAGAAAATTACTCCCTTCTTGTCATCTCCTCGCAAAGCCAGGAGGACAGCGCATGTAAAACCATTCCTGCTTATATTGGAAGAATTTGCTCCATGCCCCCGTCAAGATTTGACATTCGTTATGTGGCTCAAGGAATATGAAAGATGGGCTACTAGAACGTCTCTTGAAACGGTAGATATAGCAGATATCACCGGGAGTGGAGAGCCTGAATAGAATGCTCATGAAAAGAATACATGTCCTATATATGAACGCATGCCTATTGGCTGTGCTGGGGCGATCTCAATATATTGCAACACATCATGGAGAAAGGAGTTGAATGGTGGCATGCTACCGACCCAGCACATGAATTAGTTGGAGGCAGTATATTAATCGAGCTGGGGGCAGGTAGGGACGATCTTGTCCCGATGGAACCAGTATACCGTCAAAAGGAATTCCATGGAGTGAGAATAGTTGGCGAAGAGCGTTTTCATTGATTCTTAAAGCTTGAGAATCAGCCGGATTGTCTAGGATGATTGCTCCATCTATGGCATCAGGAGCCAAGTCAATAGTTGCAGTCGTTGGACTCAGGATATTCTCTGCAGGAGTTGTTGATGGATTCGAAGTTTCCACAACTTCCTATTGAGAATTTGGCTCAGGTTTATTTGAGACTGTGGAAGAGCTTGACTTTCTAGACATCATCAATGAGCGTCGAATTTGGACAAACACCTATTTGAACTATATTTTAAAGACAATCAAAATTAGACATAATGACAAAAGTACTCCCTCGTGTGGTGTGTGGACTAGTGCAATCGTTCGAGTACAAGTGTAAAAGAATTAAAAGTCCAAAAGCTGATAAAATAAGGTTAAGCATTGAATTGTCATCTTCGAAGACCGTCATCGCTGACCGTCTTCGAGAGCTTGCCCTATGACGGTTTTGATCTTGAACTCGGACATTAACACTATATGTTGAAGGCTATAATTTATTTTTGTCGAGTTGAACTCGGGTTTGTAGTTGTTGGAATTGGGGAGTTATTGGTCCGAATCAGTTTGATATACTTGTATGCCTAAGTTGTTGTCGTTGTTCGTTGTTCTGTGGTAAGGCATGGAAGTATGTAGTTTTGATATGTGCTGTGCTTAAGTGGAGACAGTCATGATTATTAACGCCAACCCTAGGACCTGAAGCCGAACGACTCACTAGACCGACACCAAAGAATCACCGACTCTCCTCTCCAATGCTCTCTCTCTCTTCATCGAACGGCTTATGGGGCATACCGAAACACACTCGCTCAGTATATCGAACCCACCTTGTGATCTCCAACTGGGCCATAACACTACCCTCAAGTTGTTAAACCACACTCTCTCCCTTACACCGAACGATACTGGGTCGTAATCCATGGCTGTAGAAACCACCCATATCGACCGACCCACTCGTTCTCCTCCATCTCATTTCCTCGAGTAACCTAAATACTCTCCTTCTTGCCCACCGAACGACACTCTCACTCATGCTGCGTCCAACCTACCGACTAGTAGACTTCCACACAACCTAGTAATTCAACATTAACATTCAGCCAACACCTCCAAAACTCACTAACTCGTACCGATCCACTACTACTTCCTCCTCCCTCACTTGATGGCTCAACAGGAGCCGACGTCCTAGGAATCACAGGCTCCAACCTAAAACATGTTTTAACCTCGGGTTCGTCTTCATCACCTATGTAACGTCCCGCCTTTTCGCACGTTTTAAATTGACACACGTGCCAATTCAAACCATACGAAAGGGCGGATTATTATAGGGTAAATAAGAAAAACAAGGAAGAAATAAAAAAATAGAATCTCACAGCGGAAGGATAAAATATAATAATCAAATATACAGTTTCTAAAGTTGTTTTACAAAATATTGGATTATACTTACAACATTTATCAGAATTACGTATACCAATATCAATGCAGCGGAACAATATGAGTGTAGTGGAATATATTAAATAATAATAGAAATCTCCGTCTTCGTCCTCCAGAGCTAAAGTCTTCGATCCTGAAACGCTCGGACTGACCCAAGCGAATTGAAAAGACAAAACACTCGAGTCAGAACTAAAAGTTCTTATGTAAGTTAAATCAACAGAAATAAATATGAGTGTAGTAACTCAAAAGATGCTCGGAATTCACATCTCTTAAGGATCCGTTAAACTATTTACTATGTAGTATATTTTGCTAATATAATGGTGTCTATTTGTAAAATAAACTTACTTTTAAATAGCATTAAGGGGTTACCCATATAGCCCAGTACCATAATCTCCCACGTACTGGGCGTCGTCAGAGGGCACTCCATAGGTATGGTACAAAACAAAATCGTATAAGGCGCGCTAGGGTAGGTGACACGACACAACTAGGCAATGCCAGGGTAGATAGACCAATTGCTATCTGGGTTGGTGGTAACGCGTAGCCGCAGCTACCGCCCACCTCGAACAAACTCCCCCTAAAATCAAAAATCAAAAGTGGCCACCGAATCAAATCCAAAGGTCATAGTATAATATCGAAGAGGAGTATCCGACAAAGGGCGCTAACCCCCTTGGCCCGAGAATAACTCCTGTTTTAGCCACCTTATGCCAACTCACGGGAGTCGGGTCCACGTATTTACCTCAGAGGAAACGCCGCCGCCATCCTACTTCATTCTGGAATCTCCACCGCGTATACAGTTGTTAAAGTGGTTTTCGGAGTTGGCAGAGAGTAAGACAACTTCTGATCCCGGTCTCTTCAACAACCAAACGTTATTATAACACCGCGGTCTTTAAAAATAGTTTATACTTTAAAACCAGAATATAATTATCCATTTCAAACCCATAAATACGATATCATTTCCATTTCCAAAACAACTCATTTTTATATTATTTTATAAAACCCAAATCAATAATATCATTTTAATTTCAAATATATTTCTTTTCCAAAATCATGCTGCTCTAAAAATTTATAATATCTGGAGACCAAACATTTGAACTATAACTTTCAAAACATAATACTTCGAAATTCATAGTTTTAAAACCATAACCTCTAAAACTTGAATGGTTTGGATATTCAACAGTATGTAAAATAGTTGATTTAAAATTACTTTATAAAGTAAATAATTTCCACGCCTTTACCACTTATTCACTTTAAATTAGGTCTAAACCCATAAATCTAGATTCTCTTTCAGTTTCAATAAAACACTTCGATTCCAATATATTTCAAACTTTGAGAATTTAACAATTTCAAAACTAAGGTTGGAAATTTTCTATTCAACCATTCATTTATTCTATATTTTAGTCTAAAATATTTACATAATAAATCCATAATCATTTTAAATAAAACTCAAATTACTAACAACTAAATATTTCCTTCAATTTATTTATACTATAAATATTCATTTGATTTATCTTGAATAAAAATCCAGTTATAAATATCATACCTTTAGATTTCCAAATCTTAATAAGTTTACATCAACTTATGGAGTTAAATTTTAAAATAAGCTCAATTCCAAATAAATTTCCGATTTATCTTCCAATCTTAATTGATTTGAATCATTTAAAACTCTATATATATACAATATCTTAAACCTGTACTAAATCATATAATATAAATTATCAAACTCCATTATTCAAATTATTCATTTTTATTTAACAGATATATACATAGCTTAAATTCAACAATTTAACTATATATGTATATATAAAATAATATTTATAAAATATCAAAATTTAATATTTATTAAAACGTATCCTATCCAAAACCATAGAAAATCATTTCAAAAAATAATTTTATATATATACCGCGGTGCCTGTATATAATTTTTTATCCTATGGTCAAGCGATACGGATATTTATCATTTCAATCCGCAATTTAAAAATAAAAAATGCGGTTGTATATCATTTCAAACCACAATCCCGAATGAAATGAAAATGCATAATAACTTGCAGTTTATAAAATATAAATACAGCATCCATTTATCCATCATATCAATCATTAAACATTTATCAATTTATCATCCATATTCAAACAATCACATCAATAAATAATAGTTAATTACTGACAGTTAGCTTTCAATAATGAATTAAAAAACTGTTTAACTGTAGTTTATATGCAATAATAAATAAATTTAACTAGCAGTTTATATGCAATAATAAATTTAACTAAAATTTTAACTGGCAATTTATATGCAAAAATAAATTAAATAACAAGTAAATTATATGAATGCAAATTAACTGAGATAATGATGAAATATATGCCAAACAACTATAAATAAATTTCTAAACAAATCATAAATCAATTTAACAAACATAAGAAATTTTAGAAATTGTGAGTGGGTTAAAACACTCACCTTTATACGAATCTGAAAATAATAAACTTCTAATCAATAGCTTCGCTCTGCGTTTCCTTAGTCTTCTTTTTGATTGCCAGCTTTGTTCCGTAATTTTTTCTTTTATTTTGATTTACTTTAATTTCCCTCCTTATTATATAAATATATATATGTATTTATGTATGTATTTTTAAAAGGTTTGGAAAAGATTTGAAAAAGAAGAATTTGAAAAAGAAAAGGATTGAAATAAGAAGAACTGAAAATTGTAGAGAAGATCAAGATTTGAAAAGAAAGAAAAAAATTTGAAATAGAATAAAACTAGAGAAGTAAAATATTTGAAGTGGAAGGAAAAACTAAAATGAGATACAATAAGGAGATTTGAAAAAAAAAAGAAAAAAAAAAGAAGATTTGAATGGAGGCTAGGGTTTCATTTGCATCATATCGTATTTATAAGGTTAGAGTTAGGTTTAAGGACAAAGAGATTTGAAAAGAGAGGCTACTATTAATTAGAAATAAAGTAAATATGAACAACTTGGTATTGAAATATAGTAAATATGAACAACCTTTTTTTTAAAAGTAGCGGGTATTAAAAAGAGGTAATTATTAATTAGAAAGGGAATGAATGTGGAGGGACAAAATTAAATGTTACGTTTTATTAGTTTTATTCTAAATTAATTGAGTGCTAGATACAGAAAAGTTTAAATACATCATATATATATTCATACTTTTACTGTGTGTCAAAATTGTTAAACATATATCAAGTACGATTAATTGGTGACAATATATAGGAATAAACAAGAATAAATGTAGATGCAATCACATAAGGATCTAAAAGGGAAGGAGATAAAAGGTGACGACATTGATTAATTCCACTTTCCCACTTTAGCCAATTTTATTAATACGACATTTAATTATCATGCAAGTTGTATTATGACTAAAAAAACATAAACAACAAACAATAAATTAATATGTATATAATATTACATCACTTTTAAATTGTTTGATAATAATAATAAAAATTAAATCATGCTTTAGCAATTTGAAATTAAAATATTAAATGTTTATATGTATAGACATGCACACAAACACACAAACATGTGTGTATAAAGATTTAACCAAAGCTTATTAATTAATTCAAAGCATACTTTCATACCACATTAAATTGTCTAATGCATTTGTAAACTTATGTATACTTGAAGTGAAAAATACATATATACATATAAATCAAACCTTTTTACCTTAATGAAATTTATTTAATTTTTTAACAAAACAAAAGTGGAACACGACAAACTAAGCAATATAGTAACAAACCTTTAAGATCCTTAAATAAGGACATTTGAGATAATAAATTAGGTAACAAATTTAAATATTGTTGTAATCAAAATCAAAGCTTAGATTTGTTATCGAAAAATTGTTAACCATATGTAAACTTCTATTATAATTTATTAGATTAAAAACAAATAATTTATTCAACAAAGTATTCAAATTTCATGATATTTTCAATTCAAGATAAAGTGACAATATGTGTATACAATATTTCTGTTTCAACACAAATGCAAAATTATATGTACATAAACTTTCAGATCTAAAAAAATGCAATTTGGTTTAAGAGTTTAAAACATGGATCTATAATTAAAACATTCTTTTAATTACACACAAAAATTTTTGTTTTGTTTTTATTTATCAAATTAAAAGTCAAATTAATTCATTCAACAAAAAAATTCAAATAAATAAATAAATGTTGATTCCCATTCTTATTATTAATACATTCATTATCCCATAAACATATTTACATTTGGTTACGTTTCATTACATTGATACTTCTACATACATCTTACATTTGTATAAATGGTTAAAATGTGAAATCTTGTCTATTTCACATATTAATTAAGGTTTTTAAAACCAATTAATAAAATTTCCTTAGTCCAACCCTTTTTACCCAAATTTATACTAATATAACCTTTAATTAGATTAATTCCTATTGATTTCCCATTTTAATTTATTAGACTCCATTAATGTATTAGTTTAATATTAATTTCACTTATTTGCCATAAATCCACTAATTGAATTTCAAATTTCAAATAAATAAATCAATCTTGGTTTTCACATCTTAAAACACCTAATCGTCATATTATAAATAAAAAATTAACATTGATTGCATCTTATAGAATTAAGAAACTTCAATGACAAATCAAAACTACCTTAACTACACAAATTTGGTCAAAAAATTTCAATTTATTTCACATTCAAGTTTATTAACTACCCAAATAGGTATCTAAACAATTGTAACTATTTAACTTTAATTACTTTAAGCTTATTTCAAATATTCTCATTTATTCCTTACCAATATTCGTTATCATTTATGAATGTTATGTCAGTTTCCTCTTTTATTGTAATATATTTATTTATTCATTCATTATTGCATAACTTCATTTATTTCCTTTATTTATTTATAGTATTTGTGCTTAATCCAATTTCTTAGCATCTCCATTGTTTACTTAAGTTTATACCCATTTATTAATACTTTCCTTTATATTGTTTTATTGGAAACAATCTCAATTATACCTAAGTTTATAATACTAGAGCAACAAATTCTCATTTATTAAAGAATTTCATCAAATACCTTCCATTACTTCAAGTTCATTCCTGTATAACACCCATCATATTTCTTATTAACATAAATTTTATCAAATTTCAGTTTATACCATATTATTACATCCATTAACGTAACTTTGAAATTTATTACCCAACTTACTATTTCATACCTTAATCCAATAGTTTCATTTGTTTTCTCAAATTCCATTTAAAATCAAATCATAACATTTAAATTATTTTATTGAATTAGAATTTCATTTAGGTCATTAATTATTAACTTGCATTAACCCGTTTCCTAAATTTACAATCAAATTACTGTAACAACGTATTCTTACTTCAACCAATTCAATGCATACCTTATACCCTTCATATTCAATATATATCCAGATATAATACTTACGCTATTTCATTTATTGAAGTTTTATTCAATTCACTAATAAATAGGTTTTAATTACCATTCATCTTTTTTTTCTACTAAATTTAATTACAAAATCTCATTCATTTAACCAATTCAAATTGTCGAAAATTACGGGTCGTTACACTCTCCCCCACTCAAAATTTTTCGTCCCCGAAAAGGAAAAAGAAGGGTTAAGAAATCAATATATCTTACTTAAAATATTAATAAAGTTTGGAAATCATTTTCAAAAAAAATTTCTAAGTTCAAAATTTACGAGAAATTTCGGCAGAGTCTCCCTTTTACGGAGAGGTTCGGAAGAAAATATAACATCAAAATATACAATATATAACATAGATTATCAAAATAAAATATCCCAACACGGGAAAAACAATATAATGCTATAAATCGTAATTCGAAAACGTACCTATTTATCGGGCAATTAACGCTTAATTATGAAACCAAATGCAGTAGCAATTGCTTCCATAACCTGTATTTCACTTATATAATCCAAAAGAGTTAACAATTATATAAAATGAAATATTTAAGCGTTGTTTCAATCTATAAAAAAACAAATTCATACAAACATCAATCATTGCAACCACAGCATACAATCATCACATAAAATCAACACAAATCAATCAATCATACATATCAAACAAATAGTTGTTCGGGTTCAAAACTTCAAATTGTATAGAATGAAAATAAACTAATTAGTGCACAATTTACTCAACAGTCTTAGATGAAACTAAATAGATTATTTATTCATCCAACAAATTTTGAAGTATCCTTACCTAAACAACCATAAACCAAAACAAACAACAATTTCAAATAATAAATCAAGCTCATTCTTATAAATTTCCTTTATTACTTACAATTACTTATTTTTCCATTTTAATGTCATGTAAGTTTCTTCTTTATTGCATCATATTCATTTATTTATATTATCATATACAAATTTTATTCAGAAGCAACTTCAAACTATTTACTTAAGTTTATGATTACTTGCTCACAATACCTGCTTTACATTATTTTTAATTAGTATCATCTCGTATATACTTAAGTGTACAACAACCACAAAATCTAATTCTTGCTTATTAAAGAATTTTAATGAATACTTTCATTATCTCAAGTTTATTACTTGTATAATATCTATTACAATTTCTTATTAACATTTCAACCTTTAATGTTCGGTGAGTTATATATATGTTTATAAGGACTATAATTGAATGTTATACCAGTTTATTCTATTTTCTTTAATTAATTAAATGTTCAATAATAATATCCTTTATTTCATAGGCTACCATTTCAATTTCATTTAATTTCATTCATAACCTAGAATTAAATCTCTTATTTCCTTTAGAGTTTTTAATTTATTAATTACCTACGTTCCAATTCACTACAGTAATTGTAACTATTAATTAATGGAAACTTAAGAATTTAAATACCGGGTTAATTTCGAATCATTTTAAAATAATAGATAAATGCATACTTACAATTTATATCCAATTATATTTAAAACAATTAAAATTTATATTTATTTATCAAAACAAATTCTGCAGTAAAAATACTACAGTGGTCTTCCCACTTCGAAACTCGAAAATGAATGTCGATGATGCGTGCACTCATCACCGAAATTATTTTCCAGCGACAGAGTAGGGAGTACAACTTATTTCTTTCCAGATTTCTTTAAAACCATACTTTCAAATTATATTTAAATATTTATATCAGAAAATATTTCTAAATACTATTATTATATTTCAAAATCCTTTGAAAGCAATTTTTCAAAATCCCGGACTTAAGTTCTAAAATTTCCATTGATTTTATTTTCAATCTTATTTTACCTATTATTTATAAATTTTATTCCTAACAACCAATATATTGCAACCAAATATTATCTTTATAAAAATTTATTTATACATATAGAAAATATAATAGGCAAAATTATTTCATTCGCCTATATAAAAAAATATCATGTCGGTTTGTCCTATTAAGTGTTTAAAAATCCCTATTGACGTCACAGTGTCCCGTGCACCAACCAGAATTTATAAATACAAAATGGAACAGATTAACACTATAATAAAACCTTTTTATAATACTAATAAGTACGCTCTCTCATATATACACTCAGCAATTCCCATAGGGTATTACTACCCTATTAGTAAAGAGTCAGACCCCACAAAGCTAAGGTTTATCGCTAAACCAAATCTCTGATACCACATGTAACATCCCGCCTTTTCGCACGTTTTAAATCGACACACGTGCCAATTCAAACCTTACGGAAGGGCGGATTATTATGGGGTAAATAAGAAAAACAAGGAAGAAATAAAATAAAACAGAATCGTACAGCGGAAGGATAAAATATAATAATCAAATATACAGTTTATAAAGTTGTTTTACAAAATATTCGATTATACTTACAACATTTATCAGAGTTACGCATACCAATATCAATGTAGCGGAACAATATGAGTGTAGTGGAATATATTAAATAATAATAATAGAAATCTCTGTCTTCGTCGTTCAGAGCTAAAGTCTTCGATCCTGAAATGCTCGGATTGACCCGAGCGAATTGAAAAGACAAAACACTCGAGTCAGAACTAAAAGATCTTATGTAAGTTAAATCAACAGAAATAAATATGAGTGCAGTAACTTAAAAGATGCTCGGAATTCACATCTCTTAAGGATCCGTTAAACTATTTACTATGTAGTATATTTCGCTATTATAATAGTGTCTATTTGTAAAATAAACTTACTTTTAAATAGCGTTAAGGGGTTACCCATATAGCCCTTAACACAAAATATATTCCCATAGTCTATACAGTACCGTAATCTCCCCCGTACTGGGCGTCGTCAGAGGGCACTCCATAGGTATGGTACAAAACAAAATCGTATAAGGCGCGCTAGGGTAGGTGACACGGCACAACTAGGCAAAGCCAGGGTAGATATACCAATTGCTATCCGGGCTGGTGGTAACGCGTAGCCACAGCTACCGCCCACCTCGAACAAACTCCCCCTAAAATCAAAAATCAAAAGTGGCCACCGAATCAAATCCAAAGGTCATAGTATAATATCGAAGAGGAGTATCCGATAAAGGGCGCTATCCCCCTTGGCCCGAGAATCACTCCTGTTTGAGCCACCTTATGCCAACTCACGGGAGTCGGGTCCATGTATTTACCTCAGAGGAAACGCCGCCACCATCCTACTTCATTCTGGAATCTCCACCGCGTACACGGTTGTTAAAGTGGTTTTCGGAGTTGGCAGAGAGCATGACAACTTCCGATCCCGATCTCTTCAACAACCAAACATTATTATAACGCCGCGGTCTTTAAAAATAGTTTATACTTTAAAACCAGAATATAATTATCCATTTCAAACCCATAAATATGATATCATTTCCATTTCCGAAACAACTCATTTTGATATTATTTTATAAAACCCAAATCAATAATATCATTTTAATTTCAAATATATTTCTTTTCCAAAATCATGCTGCTCTAAAAATTTATAATATCTGGAGACCAAACATTTGAATTATAACTTACAAAACATAATACTTCGAAATTCATAGTTTTAAAACCACAACCTCTAAAACTTGAATGGTTTGGATATTCAACAGTATGTAAAATAGTTAATTTTAAATTACTTTATAAAGTAAATAATTTCCACGCCTTTACCATTTATTCACTTTAAATTAGGTCTAAACCCATAAATCTAGATTCTCTTTCAGTTTCAATAAAACACTTCGATTCCAATATATTTCAAACTTTGAGAATTTAACAATTTCAAAACTAAGGTTGGAAATTTTCTATTCAACCATTCATTTATTCTATATTTTAGTCTAAAATATTTACATAATAAATCCATAATCATTTTAATTAAAATTCAAATTACTAACAACTAAATATTTCCTTCAATTTATTTATACCATAAATATTCATTTGATTTATCTTGAATAAAAATCCAGTTATAAATATCATACCTTTAAATTTCCAAATCTTAATAAGTTTACATCAACTTATGGAGTTAAATTTTAAAATAAGCTCAATTCCAAATAAATTTCCGATTTATCTTCCAATCTTAATTGATTTGAATCATTTAAAACTCTATATATATACAATATCTTAAACCTGTACTTAATCGTATAATATAAATTATCAAACTCCATTATTCAACTTATTCATTTTTATTTAACAGATTTATACATAGCTTAAATTCAACAATTTAATTATATATGTATATATAAAATAATATTTATAAAATATCAAAATTTAATATTTATTAAACCGTATCCTATCCAAAACCATAGAAAATCATTTCAAAAAATAATTTTATATATATACCGCGGTGCCTGTATATAATTTTTTATCCTATGGTCAAGTGATACGGATATTTAGCATTTCAATCCGCAATTTAAAAATAAAAAATGCGGTTGTATATCATTTCGAACCGCAAGCCCGAATGAAATGAAAATGCATAATGACTTGCAGTTTATAAAATATAAATACAGCATCCATTCATCCATTATATCAATCATCAAACATTTATCAATTTATCATCCATATTCAAACAATCACATCAATAAATAATAGTTAATTACTGATAGTTAACTTTCAATAATGAATTAAATAACTGTTTAACTGTAGTTTATATGCAATAATAAGTAAATTTAACTAGCGGTTTATATGCAATAATAAATTTAACTAAAATTTTAACTGGCAATTTATATGCAAAATAAATTAAATAACAAGTAAATTATATGAATGCAAATTAACTGAGATAATGATGAAATATATGCCAAACAACTATAATTTAATTTCTAAACAAATCATAACTCAATTTAACAAACATAAGAAATTTTAGAAATTGTGAGTGGGTTAAAACACTCACCTTTATACGAATCTGAAAATAATAAACTTCTAATCAATAGCTTCGCTCTACGTTTCCTTAGTCTTCTTCTTGATTGCTAGCTTTGTTCCGTAATTTTTCTTTTATTTTGATTTATTTTAATTTCCCTCCTTATTATATTAATATATATATATATATATATGTATGTATGTATTTATGTATGTATTTTTAAAAGGTTTGAAAAATATTTGAAAAAGAAGAATTTGAAAAAGAAAAGGATTGAAATAAGAAGAACTGAAAATTGTAGAGAAGATCAAGATTTGAAAAGAAAGAAGAAAGTTTGAAATAGAATAAAACTTGAGAAGAAAAATATTTGAAGAGGAAGGAAAAACTAAAATGAGATACAATAAGGAGATTTGAAAAAAAAAAAGAAAAAAAGAAGAAGAAGAAGATTTGAATGGAGGCTAGGGATTCATTTGCATCATATCGTATTTAAGGTTAGAGTTAGGTTTAGGGACAAAGAGATTTGAAAAGAGTGGCTACTATTAATTAGAAAAAAGTAAATATGAACAACTTGGTATTGAAATATAGTAAATATGAACAGCCTTTTTTTAAAACGTAGCGGGTATTAAAAAGAGGTAATTATTAATTAGAAAGGAAATGAATGTGGAGGGACAAAATTAAATGTCACGTTTTATTAGTTTGATTCTAAATTAATTGAGTGCTAGATACAGAAAAGTTTGAATACATCATATATATATTGGTACTTTTACTGTGTGTCAAAATTGCTAAACATATATCAAGTACGATTAATTGGTGACAATATATAGGAATAAACAAGAATAAACGTAGATGCAATCACATAAGGATCTAATAGGGAAGGAGATAAAAGGTGATGACATTAACTAATTCCACTTTCCCACTTTAGCCAATTTTATTAATACGACATTTAATTATCATGCAAGTTGTGTTATGACTAAAAAAAATAAACAACAAACAATAAATTAATATGTATATAATATTACATCACTTTTAAATTGTTTGATAATAATAATAAAAATTAAATCATGCTTTAGCAATTTGAAATTAAAATATTAAATGTTTATATGTATAGACATGCACACAAACACACATACATGTGTGTATAAAGATTTAACCAAAGCTTATTAATTAATTCAAAGCATACTTCCATACCACATTAAATTGTCTAATGCATTTGTAAACTTATGTATACTTCAAGTCAAAAATACATATATACATATAAATCAAACCTTTTTACCTTAATGAAATTTATTTAATTTTTTAACAAAACAAAAGTGGAACACGACAAACTAAGCAATATAGTAACAAACCTTTAAGATCCTTAAATAAGGACATTTGAGATAATAAATTAGGTAACAAATTTAAATATTGTTGCAATCAAAATCAAAGCCTAGATTTATTATCAAAAAATTGTTAAGCATATGTAAACTTCTATTATAATTTATTAGATTAAGAACAAATAATTTATTCAACAAAGTATTCAAATTTCATGATATTTTCAATTCAAGATAAAGTGACAATATGTGTATACAATATTTCTGTTTCAACACAAATGCAAATTATATGTATATAAACTTTCAGATCTATAAAAAATGCAATTTGGTTTAAGTGTTTAAAACATGGATCTATAATTAAAACATTCTTTTAATTATACACAGATTTTTTTGTTTTGTTTTTATTTATCAAATTAAAAGTCAAATTAATTCATTCAACAAAAAAATTCAAATAAATAAATGTTGATTCCCATTCTTATTATTAATACATTCATTATCCCATAAACATATTTACATTTGATTATGTTTCATTACATTGATACTTCTACATACATCTTACATTTGTATAAATGGTTAAAATGTGAAATCTTGTCTATTTTACATATTAATTAAGGTTTTTAAAACCAATTAATAAAATTTCCTTAGTCCAACCCTTTTTACCCAAATTTATACTAATATAACCTTTAATTAGATTAATTCCTATTGATTTCCCATTTTAATTTATTAGACTCCATTAACATAATAGTTTAATATTAATTTCACTTATTTGCCATAAATCCACTAATTGAATTTCAAATTTCAAATAAATAAATCAATCTTGGTTTTCACTTCTTAAAACACCCAATCGTCATATTATAAATAAAAAATTAACATTGATTGCATCTTATAGAATTAAGAAACTTCAATGAAAAATCAAAACTACCTTAACTACACAAATTTGGTCAAAAATTTTCAATTTATTTCACATTAAAGTTTATTAACTACCCAAATAGGTATCTAAACAATTGTAACTATTTAACTTTAATTACTTTAAGCTTATTTCAAATATTCTCATTTATTCCTTACCAATATTCGTTATCATTTATAAATGTTATGTCTGTTTCCTCTTTTATTGCAATATATTTATTTATTCTTTCATTATTGCATAACTTCATTTATTTCCTTTATTTATTTATAGTATTTGTGCTTAATCCAATTTCTTAGCATCTCCATTGTTTACTTAAGTTTATACCCATTTATTAATACTTTCCTTTATATTGTTTTATTGGAAACAATCTCAATTATACCTAAGTTTATAATACTAGAGCAACAAATTCTCATTTATTAAAGAATTTCATCAAATACCTTCCATTACTTGAAGTTCATTCCTGTATAACACCCATCATATTTCTTATTAACATAAATTTTATCAAATTTCAGTTTATACCATATTATTACATCCATTAACGTTACTTTGAAATTTATTACCCAACTTGCTATTTCATAACTTAATCCAATAGTTTCATTTGTTTTCTCAAATTCCATTTAAAATCAAATCATAACATTTAAATTATTTTATTGAATTAGAGTTTCATTTAAGTCATTAATTATTAACTTGCATTAACCCGTTTCCTAAATTTACAATCAATTACTGTAACAAGGTGTTCTTACTTCAACCAATTCAATGCATACCCTATACCCTTCATATTCAATATATATCCAGATATAATACTTACGCTATTTCATTTATTGAAGTTTTATTCAATTCACTAATAAATAGTTTTTAATTACCATTCATCTTTTTTTCTACTAAATTTAATTATAAAATCTCATTCATTTAACCAATTTAAATTGTCGAAAATTACGGGTCGTTACAACCTACCTAAGAGAGCGAGTCGAGGCTTGGGGAATTGAGAGATTTGAGATCGAAGTTCGTTTCGATTTGTTGTTAGGGGGAGTTGCGGAGTAGACGCTTTGGGTTTAGGATGAGAGAGGAAGGTTGTGGTAGCTGAAGTTTAGGGGAAGGTAGATTAAAAAGTCCTGTGGTGTTGAAGTGGAAGTGAAAAGAAGAAAAGGAGAAGTGTTAGCTTTTATATGAGGAAGGGAAGGTCAACAGGCATTAACCAGTGGACCCGGTCAAAGTGTCTCACTAGTTCGGTGAATATTCGTACCACTTGGCAATTGATATTCCGAACAGTGATTCGGCGTGTTTACGTCGACTGGCCCACACCAAAGATAATATCACAATGGAGAATCAGATCCCACTTGATAGTTGAAGAAAGGTGGAAGGCCTGGACTGCTGGGGATGCGGATTAACGATCTTAAGGCAGAAATAACACTAGAGGGGGGTGAATAGTCTTTTAAAGAATATATGAACTATATGACTAAATTAAAACTTTCAACACAAATCTAAACAGAATTCTAACACAGAATGATCACAGAACATATAACAAATGCAAATAGTAAAGTAAAGCAAGGAAAAGGAAAGAACACACCGGATTTTATACTGGCTCGGAATCCTCCTACATCCAGTCCTGCACCAAAGCAATATCCTTATACATATTTTTATAAGCCAATATCCGAATTACAACCCTCAATTTCTAAGGCCTTGAGGAACCCTCCTATCTCCGAGTCTGGGGGTAAACTCTCTTGATTTGCGGGACACAAGATCACCCTAATACTTCTTAATAACAATCCTTTTGAATGGATAGACTCCATGGACTTTTTGAATACAAATTAATCCTATAACTCTGAATAGCACTTTGATCTTAAGTAGAATGATGGAGAATCAAATAGAGAGAGTATCTAAATGATTTCCTATTGAGAATTTGGTAGAATTATGGCACGATCTTGAAAATATGAAGTTTTATGGATATGGAATGGTGGAGAAGAAAGAGTGAAGAAAATAAGAAAGTAGTTATTAAAAAAATTCGTTTTGGAAGCCTTTATATAGATACACAACAGTCATAACCATTGGAGAAAGGTTTTCAAATGAATGGACACTTCTTTTGAAAATTGAATTTTGAATCCAACTGTCACCATGTCGACATGGGGTATCCCCATATGTCGACATCCCTCAGTTCAAAATTATAGAAATGTTGTTTTGTAAAGACAATTGAATTTAAAACAAGTTAAAACTTCTCTGAAGCAAAGTAAAGTGTTTAAACAATATTTTGAGATAGAGAATGAATATAAAATATTATTTTAAATATATATATATATATATAATTGATATAGACCGTCAAGTTTTGATGTTTTAAAAATAGAAGTTTTTAAAATCAGAATAGATGAATATTTCAAGGCTAAAACAAAGTTTGAAAATATTTTTGAAAACATGATTTTGAAAGCTAAAACATTTTGAAAACAGATTTAAAAACATTTTGAAAAATCTATTCAAACTGAAATTGCAAGAACCTTCCTACAGAGCTCCTCCATAGGACTCGAGAACTTGTACAAAGTAGTTTAAATGATTTTGATTTTCGTGGGTTTGTAAGCCACTTGTCGTAGGTTTGTAAGCTACTTGTCGTGGGTTTGTAAGCCACTGGTTTCGAGAGAAATTAGGTTCCATCCCAAAAGAAAATTGGAAGAAAGATGAGAGTGCTATTATGAAGTTTTAACAAAATACTAGACACTTATCTTGAGATCTTGAAATCTTGATTCTCTAGAGTCTTGAATCTTGAATCTTTAATCTTCATCTTGATGCTTGAGTCTTGATAGTGATCAGCCTTCGATGATACCTGCATATACTTCCTATATATATATATATATATATATATATATATATATGGAAATGTTAGTATATATTTTATAAAGTAAAGTATAATACTATATAAGGTTGTTGTCATCAAAACATCATCAACTCAGTTCCTAACAATCTCCCCATTTTTGATGATGACAACCTTTATTTATAAAATATTCTTAGCATACCATAACTCCCCCTTACTCCGTGATTTCATCTTAAAACTATAACTTCCCCTTACTCCATGACTCCCCCTTACACCAAGCACATATATTTTTATAACTTTCTCCACCTTTGCCATCAACAAAAACTATTAACTAATTGTCGACGCCAATCACATATCCTTTAGAGTTGTCACCAAAATTGACTAATCCACCAACTTGATAAGTAATGTCCTTGAGTATCTCGGGATTTCCAGTCATATGCCTTGAACAGCCACTATCAAGTATCCGTTTATCTTTCTCAATTTGCACAGTTTTTCCATTAGGTGTTGATTCGTCAAAAGCCATATAACATATCCGTCCCTGCATAACATGCCAATTCGGTAGATAACTTGATTTTTAAAAATAACTATATGCAGACTTATGAAACTTTGATGAAATGCATAGATTCAAAACAGTTTTAACACAATTTTCCAAAAATTCCATTTTTATATTTTTCAAGTTTCAGATTATGAAAACAATGAAAACCAATGCTCTGATACCAATTGTTGGGGATGCGGATTAAGGAACTTAAGGTAGAAATAACACTAGAGGGGGGGGGGGTGAATAGTGTTTTAAAGAATATATGAACTATATGACTAAATTAAAACTTTCAACACAAATCTAAACAGAATTCTAACACATAATGATCACAGAACATATAACAAATGCAAATAGTAAAGTAAAGCAAGTAAAAGGAAAGAACACACCGGATTTTATACTGGTTCGGAATCCTTCTACATCCAGTCCTGCACCAAGGCAATATCCTTGTACAGATTTTTATAAGCCAATATCCAAATTACAACCCTCAATTTCTAAGGCCTTGAGGAACCCTCCTATATCCGAGTCTGGGGTAAACTCTCTTGATTTACGGGACACAAGATCACCCTAATACTTCTTAATAACAATCCTTTTGAATGGATAGACTCTATAGACTTTTTGAATACAAATTAATCCTATAACTTTGAATGGCACTTTGATCTTTAGTAGAATGATGGAGAATTAAATAGAGAGAGTATCTAAATGATTTCCTATTGAGAATTTGGCAGAATGATGGCACGATCTTGAAAGTATGAAGTTTTATGGATATGGAATGGTGGAGAAGAAAGAGTAAAGAAAATAAGAAAGTAGTTATTAAAAAAATTCGTTTTGGAAGCCTTTATATAGATGCACAACAGTCATAACCATTGGTGAAAGTTTTTCAAACGAATGGACACTTCTTTTGAAAATTGAATTTTGAATCCAACTGTCACCATGTCGACATGGGGTATCCCCATATGTCGACATCCCTCAGTTCAAAATTATAGAAATGTTGTTTTGTAAAGACAATTGAATTTAAAACAAGTTGAAACTTCTCTGAAACAAAGTAAAGTGTTTAAACAATATTTTGAGATAGAGAATGAATATAAAACATTATTTTAAATATATATATAATTGAAATAGACCGTCAATTATATAAGTAATATTTAAAATCAGAATAAGTTTTGATTTTTTAAAAATAGAAGTTTTTAAAAGCAGAATAGAGGAATATTTCAAGGCTAAAACAAAGTTTGAAAATATTTTTGAAAACATGATTTTGAAAGCTAAAACATTTTGAAAACAGATTTAAAAACATTTTGAAAAATCTATTCAAACTGAAATTGCAAGAACCTTCCTACAGAGCTCCTCTATAGGACTCGAGAACTTGTACAAAGTAGTTTAAATGATTTTGATTTTCATGGGTTTGTAAGCCACTTGTCGTAGGTTTGTAAGCTACTTGTCGTGGGTTTGTAAGCCACTGGTTTCGACAGAAATTGGGTTCCATCCCAAAAGAAAATTGGAAGAAAGATGAGAGTGCTATTATGAAGTTTTAACAAAATACTGGACAGTTATCTTGAGATCTTGAAATCTTGATTCTCTAGAGTCTTGAATCTTGAACCTTTAATCTTCATCATGATGCATGAGTCTTAATACTGATCATTCTTTGATGATACCTACATATACTTCCTATATATATATATATATATATATATATGTGGAAATGTTAGTATATATTTTATAAAGTAAAGTATAATAACTATATAAGGTTGTTGTCATCAAAACATCATCAACTCAGTTCCTAACATGGACTGGTTCAAAGCGCATCATGATGTCTCTCATGATACGCTTTGGGGGCAAATGCCTAGTTGCATGGCTCGGTCTATGTACAGTTCGGCTATGGTGGTCCGTCCACTCACCGCTCAGTTTTGAAGAAGGAATCATCGTTCAGGTAATTCAAGGCCCGGTTTGTTTGGACAAGAGGTGGTTCGGTCTGTATATTCTAAGAGGGATCACGTGGCAAAAGCGGCCCGGCCGTAGACCGTTCGGCCTGGACGTGTCGTTCGGCATGTAAGTGTCATTCGACCTAAGACCATCGCTCGACATTCTTCATTAGAACGCCATCATTCGGAAAGTGTTGTTGGGAACTCAGTACATATGTCGCCCGGTAAAACCTCGCTGGCAACGTCGTTCGGCGATCACCGTTCGACCGGTGAAGTTAAAGGTGATACGGTTCAGCCTGGATGCTCGGGGAAGGACGGTTCAACATGGGTGGTTCGGTCGAGGAAGCACGGACACATATCGCTCGGCTTAGATGGTCGGCGCATGTCGCTCGGTGTGGAAGGTTCGGCATACATCGTTTGGTGCATTCTAGAGAAGTTGGTAGGTTGTCAGACCTACAACAAAGTGAGGCATCGGCATGACTTCGCTTCGAGTCAACAAGCTATTTATTTCGGGTCTCTTGAAGGTTTACTTCGAGTCACTTGCTAATTGACCAAATATGATGGGTTTGCTTTTCTCGACCGGCATTTCTCGATCGGCCTGTCTCGTTTGGTTGCCTGGCTCGCTGCGCAAAAGGCACATACTATGGGCCGAGATACCTTGTTCTTAGGCCCGTGAAGGAAGTTCAGCCTATCTTTGCTCATAAATAGAGGGGCAGGGGCGCATTGAAAATAAACATTTTTTTGTGAACTTAAGGGACACTCTACCATTTTCAAGACTTATATCTTTTTTGTTGGAACTTGTATTCAAATTATTGGTCTACGGGGTCTACGGATTGTATCTTTATTCAATTATTTGTAAAAGCAATAAAGATTAAACTCAAAATGGACGTAGGCCGTTGCGCCGAACCACTATAAATTTGATGTTCTAGTTTTTGCAGCTAATTTTACATACATTCCTCTATTTTAATTTTCTATATTCCTTAATCTCTCTACACAAATCTCTCTTCGGGTGATAGTGACCAATTTTGATGTTAACAATAATTATTAATTAATTATTATAATTAATGAATTATAAATAATAATTTGTTTTAGAATAAAGAAAATAGGAAGCCATTAGAGAGAGAGGCAGAAGACATATTATTTATTCCCGAGAATAGATTATCTATTTACATTACATTAGCACCTTTATATAGAGGCCTAGGAGCTTGGGGTAGAACTAATCGCACGATGTGGGACTAATTACAAAACAGTATATAGCATATTCACTATTTATATTTACATATATTATAACACTCCCCCTTCAATATGCGTCTTCAAAATCTTGAATCCTCTGATAACTAGAAATTGTCCATTTCGAAACGTGTATGATGATTGCTCCCCCTCATTATTATCTTGCTTGCATTTATCCATTCAGTCGATATAGATATTGTCCGCTGCCTCATTAAAAACCTCTATAAGGAAAACCCAATGGAAAAAACCTTGAAAGAGGAAAAGAGTACAACTTGTGAAATCATAAATATCATACTGAAAATGATATTCCTTCTAAGAGTTTGATACTTCGGGATCAAAATAATGCCTCATTAAAACCTTACTAAGAAAAACCCAATGGGAAAAATCTTAGTCAAGGAAAAAGAGTACAATGACATATTTTATTTTCTTATTTCTTTAAATAAAGCTTGATACTTTTGGATCAAACTAATGCCTCATTAAAACCTTACTAAGTAAAAACCTATGGGAAAAATCTTAGTGAAGGAAAAGGAGTACAATATAGTATGTAATATTTCAATAATTTATTGCATCAGATAGTGTTTGATACTTTTGGATCAATTTAATACGTCAGCAAAAAAACCTTACAAAGGAAAACCCGATGGGAAAAACCTTAGTCAAGGATAAAAATTTAATTTAACTTAAATAACATATTTGAGATGTTATTTCTTGAAAAGACGTTTTATTCTTATAGATCAAGATAATGCCTCATTAAAACCTTAATAAGAAAAACCCAGTGGGAAAAATCTTAAGTAAGGAAAAAGAGTACATTATAGCTTATTTCAAATGTTACTAGGGAGTTGATACTTCTGGATCAAGATAATGCCTTGTTAAAACCTTACTAATTAAAACCCAGTGGGAAAAATCTTAGTTAAGGAAAAAGAGTGCATTATAAAATATTTATGAATTCTCCCCCTGATTTTAATTTTTCCTCTGAATTCGTATTCGTCTTTCGATAACTTAAAATGGTTATAGATACTTCTGGATCCATAACTCATTCATAATACAATTTATTAATAGTTCTCTTTGATACAATCAAATTTTCTAAGATTGTTTCTTCCAAATATGGTTTGCATTTTATGCATTTGTATGCTACTTTTATGAAAAACACTTCATATGCTTTCATTTTTTATGCTTCAAATTAGTTTTGCGCATTGCAACTATACATCTTTCATGAATATTAAAAATTTCATTACAACATTACTAAAAAGCAGGAAGTAATCTACTCATCTTGATGTATCAAGATTTTCATTACAACAATACTTAGAAGAAATTTGTAATCTACACTTCATGTCTTTTTCATTCTTTATAACTACAAAAGTTATATATATTCTTCAGAAGTTTGTATACTTTAATAAGTATTTGCATATCGCAACTATCACTTCAATGGATATTAAGAGTTTCATTACAACGATACTTAAAAATAGGAAGTAATCTACTCATCATGAATTATATCATGATTTTCATTACAACAATACTTAAAAGTAGGTTGAAATTTACTCTACTTGTTCTTTGCATTCTTTATAACAATGAAAGTTATTTATATTCTTCAGGAATTTGTATACTTTCATTATTTAATATGATTTTAAACCACATTTATACCTTCGGGGTATATTAAGCATTTCAAGTACTTTTGGTACTTCGCGAACTACAAGTTCAGATTCTTATTAAGGAGAATTTCATGATGGCCAATCATGATTTTCTCTAATCCAGGATCTTTAATCCATTTATAAACATAAGCGCTTTATTATTTATAAATTTATTATCGATGATTATTTCTTGTCAGTTCTAGACATGATTTATTGAGATCTCTTTAATTATCATGTTTTAGGTACCTTACCCACTTCTAGGGTTATTTGAAAATCATGTCATGGATCTCTTTCAGAGCATCCTTAAGTCTTTCTTCAAGAACACTCACCTTCTTTATTTGGCATCTTTATTACTTACTCCAAAAATATTTTGAACTGACTTTTGAACCATATTTCAGATGTGGTTTACAAATTTTGATCCTTCAGGGATTCAAGCCTATATTGGAGAAAGTCTACTAGGGATAATATTGACAATATTTTGCATCATTGTATATTTTAATAAATATTTAACACTGATGATCAAATGAGCTTGTATCCCTTTATCCTCCCCCTCAATGTTGACAAACATTGTCACATTAAATAATAATCATTTTTGGACTCTCATTTTGATCCATTATGATTTTGCTACTAGCAAGTACATCATACATATTAATAATAGGAGGATAATTCTTTTATAAGATGCATTCAATTGATATTGATTATTAGAGTTTGTTCTCATTCATAGATCTAAGCAATTGGAGGAATTTACTTATTGTGTAGATCATTTGAATACATACATGACTTCAGGTCATTCAACATTTATGTTGATTGAATTTTAAATCACTAAATAATGTCTATGCATAATCTATAAGATGAGCTTATAACAAACTTCAGGTTGTTAGCTAAATATTTACATATATGGATGTATACGTGCGTCCATGTATCACATATATATTATAAAATTTTCATATTCTTTCTCATTTGAATCAGTGATTTTTAGAACAAACTATTACAAGGATCCAAACTATTAATTTCTATTTATAAATCAATGTCAATGCAAACCTGTCAAAACAACATGATAATTTTCAAAACATTTGGTTTGAAACCATATCAAACTTCTGGTTCGAATAAAATATACACAACTTCAAGTTGTTAAGTTTAATTCCTCAATTATATTTCAAATATCGGTTTTGAACACTAATTATGATTACTTATGATATTTCTACACATCTCTATTGAGAGTTCTGTATAAAAAAAATTATAGCAAAAATAATAATAGTATCTTCTAGATACTTGGAATGTTACATATACAGATTTCCTCAGGACCGTATGTATAGCTCTCAAACTTTTAGGATCTAATCTAAGATAAATTAGGATCCTTTATAATCAAATTCCTATGCATTTATTTGGTTTAATAAAATTACCAAACATATAAGCAAATCTCTTCTAGAGATATGTTATCATTTCCTAATTTATTAGTCTCTTTTAGGGATATTTTATTATCACTACTTCTGGAGTGAATTTATCTCTTCTAGAGATATATATGTGCTATTGGAATGTCATATCAAAGTACAATGTTTCTATTTTTAGAAATTACATAATTACCACCTTTACAATAACATAAAACATCCCTACTGGAATTTTTTTTTTGTTGTAACTATCTTTGAAATGACATATCAGACTTTAAATACAGTAACAAAATTAGATGCATCAAATGAAAGTAAGATGCGAAAGACAAAACCATTACTTCTGGAGTGTAACATTGGTATACAATATCATTTTTTTTTCTCGATAAATTATTGTTATTACTCAAAAGTATTTATATCATTATTCCTTCGGGGAATATAGTATTTCCTTTTAAGGAATTGCAATGTAACAAAAATAAAATTTCTATAACATCTCTTCTGGGATGTTAAATTTTGCAATATAAATATAAATAAATCTCTAAAACATCTTTTCAAGAGATTAATGCACACACATCCAATGATGTTTGATATATCATATAACATAATATCTTCAGGATATTTGGTTTATATAATATAAATATGAAGATATAAGGTAAGTTATAACTCATTTGGAAATTTTTGTAATCTCCTGAATGTAGCATTATTATCTCACATGATAATATATTATTTTCGTCTAAATTCTTTAAGAAGTACAACTTTATCATTTTACACAATTTCAATAGAGTTTCGGGCCTTCTAATTCATGAACTTCAAGTTCACTAATTTATTATGTACTTCGGGTTCTTAAATTTTGTGTAAACTGCCTTTCTTTTTTTTAGAAGCTTGTACATTTTGACAAATTAAAAAAAACACTGACAAGAATTCGAGCTTGTAAAGTTTGTCAGAAAATCTTTTCATAATTCCAGACTTCAGGCCTTGGACTTTGAGTTATACATCTTCTATTAAAATAATTCCTTTGCACAACTTCAAGTTGTTGTTAAACCTATTTTTTCCGTTACAACAGACATTACTTGTCAAAATAAATACATCAAATAGTAAACCATACATCTATTCTTATCCCAAACACAAACATACAATGTCATTTAATTTACAATAATCAATGCATTTAATGCATTTATGACAATAAATGATTTTAATTTATTATCATAACACTTGCAATTAATTCATTTGTGATAAAAATAACTACAATTGACCTTTATGTGGTTTAGGATATAACCACTATCATAGCAAAATAATTTCATTATAAATATATGAACTGGTTGAACAAACAGTACTCAAAGTAACACAATTTCATCTCAAATATAGTTCAATATTACACAATAATAAAATTAAAATAAATATCTTAAAGCGAAACTTTATTTCCCAATAATCAGAATTTCTAAATAAACAAAATTATCTCAGATCTATCCATATCATTCATAATCATAAATAACTATAAATCTCAGATCCAAATCATTATTATTTTCATAAGAAAACTAACTTCATAATTCTTTACCAAATATATCAAAACAAACATGTAAATCTTCAAATCAACACAAGTTATTTTAGAAATTTAGGAAATTAAGATTATTTCAGATCTATTATATTTTACCTTTTGAAAAGCAATTGGATGCATGGAAGAAGGAAAAAAAATTAAGAAATATACTTTCTATTAGAACAGCTTATTTTTAATTAAAACGAAAGAGAGTAGGAGAGTATATATTTCTACGTATTTATTTGGTTTAGTAAAAGCACCAAATATATCAACAAATCTCTTCTAGAGACCTTTTTTTAATGTATTATTATCACTACTTCTAGAGTGAACAAGTTTCTATACATTTATTTGATTTAGTAGTTAATACCATTGGCAAATATTTTTAGAGCTTCAGGTTCCAATTTTACTTTAAAAAAAGTCTTTGTTTAGTACTTTAGATCCTAAATGGTACAACTTGATTTTCATTATCAAACTTCAGGTTTGATTACAATTGAAATTTACCATAATCTGAATTAGATTTTCTAATAATTCAAAGCATCACATCTCAAATTTATATATTTGAGTTTTGATATATAATCCTTTTTTTTAGTTAGAACTTCTGGTTCTTTATTTTGAGGAAACTTGTAATTTACTGATTTATGAAAACTACATGTTCTCAGTTATTATTTTCTTTTCGTTTTTTTTAAGGAAACATTGGAAGATATTAAGCTTATCATGTAAGCTTTTACTAATGTTTCCATTCACTTAATACGATCTTCTAGATACGTATTATATTTATATTTGTTTCTCTTAGAAACAATAAAATATTTCTTCTGAAATGTAAATCATATATCAAAATAATTTCCAAAGTCTTCATTCAAATCTAAATCAAATCTAAAGGTTTTCAAATTGAAAACCCCATTTACCAACCATGTTTGATTTCTCAAATCCATGTCCAAACTAAATACAATCAAATTCAAAAAAATTTGCTTTAATCAACAATATCAAAATTTTGTCAAGTTCAAACTTGCATTCCAAAATAAATGAACTCAAAAGCATAAAAATAAGTATGATATTGAGATCTATAATATAATATTATCAGAAAAATAGCAACAACAAACAAATTAGATCTGAAATATAATAGCCAACAAAGCAAGAATTAGATCTCAAAGTTAAGATCTATATAAAATATAAAATTATAAGACTAGTATAATAAAGTCTAAAAAATAAGACAATAGATTTAGATCCGAAGAAGTAGATCTAGAATGGAATGAGATGTATAAAAAAAATTGGAAGATTGATCAATCATATTAAAAAAATAACTTACCGTTTTGAGATCTATAATTAGATCTAGAGAAGAATAGATTTGATTTCATAAATTATCACAATTGTAGATATGGAAAAAAAAATTGTGGAGATCGTGCTGATAATGTGTTATAGAATAAAGAAAATAGGAAGCCATTAGAGAGAGAGGCAGAAGACATATTATTTATTCCTGAGAATAGATTATCTATTTACATTATATTAGCACCTTTATATAGAGGCCTACGAGCTTGGGTAGAACTAATCCCACGATGTGGGACTAAATACAAAACAATATATAGCATATTCACTATTTATATTTACATATATTATAACATAATTTGATTTTAACTATTAATACTTTAAAATGTTAGTAATTTCTAATAGATTTCTTTAGAATTTCAATTCCCGCATAATTATTTCGAAGCCTCCTATGAAGATCAATTTGTACTCGATGTATGTTTTACTCGTATGTTGTTAAATAATAGGACAAATTTTCAAAAGAGACCAATTATCAAAACAATTTGTAGATATAGGCTGGTTTTGAAACTAATTGTAGAAATAGGCTTGTTTTGGCCAGCTCAGCGATGAGCTGGCCGAAGTTTTAAAAAAAAATATAACGGGGCGCATTTCTGAAATGCGCCCCTATGTATTTGCACTAGCGCATTTGCGAAATGCGCCCGTGCAAATATCCATAGTTTAAAAAATATAAAGGGGCGCATTTCTAAAATGCGCCCCTTTGTGTTTGCACTGGCGCATCTGCAAAATGCGCCAGTGCAAATACTTGCTGGCCAAACCTGAACAGCAAACTATATATTTCAATTCGAATTCGAATTAAAATACACAAAATCGAAATTCAATTGGACCATCTTAAGTGATAACAAACATTTATCAATATGCAAGCCAACGAATAAAACTATCATTAAATAAATTCCAGCATAACATAATTAAATTCCGATTACATTCGAATTAAAGCAGAAGTTATAGTTCGATTACAAAAGCAAATTAATAGTAAACTAAAAATAGGAGTGCTCATGGTTGAGTTGGATCATCTTGAGTAGGTGGAGGTTGAGAAGGTCCAGCAGGTTGCGATTGGTGTGTATCTTGCCTTCTTTTAGTTCTTCACTCTCTAGTCCGCATAGCTTGTTCGGAAGAGCTTGGCCGTGTTAATCGATTTCTAAAAAGGAGCGTGTCGATAAGTTTCTTCAAATCAAAGCACCGTGGTTGGACTTCTCGTTCGGGTACTCTACCATGTCCGATATCAGCTAAGCTAACCCTCCTGCTACCGTCTCTAGTACATCGACCTACAAGTTAAAGTTATTTATTCAAAATTAGAAATATAATTCAAGCGAACAAACTAAAAATATCACGATAATATGAAGATTTACCACATCTCGCTCAAGCGGTGCACGAGCATTCGTTCGACCCTTTTTGTTTACCACCAACATATACCGGTGTATTGCTTTCTTTTATAGCCAATTTTCCATCAAAGTAGCAAATTATTGGGATGAAATCCGACATACTTCTAAAAAAGAAAACATTATTAATTTTAGAACAATCAATTACTACACAAATACTAATGACATAACAAAGCATAAAAATGAAAGGATGGACATGTGAAAGTTAGAATATGAAAATACCCAAAAATTAAGCTAGGGTTTGAGTTTTTACCTTCAAATTGATGCCAAGTAGCTGATAGAAATAATCCGACTAGTAATCCTTGTATATTTTGGAGATTTAAGTAGATATTGATCAATTTTTGAGTTGAATGGAAGGAAGGTTCGGAATTGGAGTTTGGAGTAGACTGTTTTGTTTTAAATAAAAAAAGTGAGTTGGGTACATTAGTATTTTGCTTTCTGTTTTGTGCAGAGATTTGCACTGGCGCATTTTGCAGATGCGCCAGTGCAAATACATAGGGCGCATTTCTGAAATGCGCCCCGTTATATTTTTTTTTAAAGCTTCGGCCAGCTCATCGCTGAGCTAGCCAAAACAAGCCTATTTCTGCAATTAGTTTCAAAACCAGCCTATATCTGCAAATTGTTTTGAAAATTGTCTCTTTTGAAAATTTGTCCTAAATAATATAACAGGAAATTATTGTTAAGGACAAAATTTCACAGCTTTTTAGCCTCAAGTACAGACCTTCAATATTTTATCCAGAAGGACAACTTTCTGTAGGTATCAGTTTTTAGCTATTGATAGCAGTTTTTAGGTATCAGTTTGTAGTTGTCGGTAGCAATTTTAGGTATCAGTTTTAGCTCGGTAGCAGTTTTGTCGTCCTTATGAATAATTTTGGAAAATGTTTGTCCTTATGAATAACTTTTAGAAGAATGTTTGTCCTTTTGGTAAAACTATTGAGGTCGTGTTCTTGATGCAAAAAATAAACAAATCTTTGTCCTTTAAATTAATTCCTCCGTAATATAATCTCTCTCAGTATCCCAAAAATAAAAACCGTATTCTACCCATGCCTATAGTTACAGAAATCTAAATCGATTCATCGACCCGAAGCTTCAAAAGTCGAGCGATTCTTAGGTGAAGATAATTGTGGGTGTTCCCCGTATTGATGAGTGCAAGGATCGATTGGATGCCGATCGTCGTCGATAGGTGTAGAGCCCTAGGATTTATGGCACTAACCAAAGAAGGAAGCGCGTAAGCCTACTCCTCGACTTTGATGATTTGGGGTTTTGGGTTGTGTTCGAGGTCAACGAATGGAGTTACTCTTACTGCTGCATTGACTGGGGAGAAGCAGTACGATTTGTCGATTTCAACTAATGTGCCCAGGATGATGGTACTCGACACAGGTAGAATAGAGCGCTTGTGTTCAGCAGCGCTGCATGTCTGACGCGATGAGTAATTTATGCTGTTGCAATTTGTTTTTAGAGAGGCATGAATTGGGGGAAGTGATAATAATTTTTAGTTGATAAAACATACGTATTTTGTGTGGAACATATCGTTGTCGTTCCCTTATTTTTTGGATCGACAATATGTCAATGATTGGTTATACATTATGTATCAATAATATGTTGCTGATCAACCGATTGATATGAAGTATGTGAATGTTTTCTTCTTTCAAAGTTTGGGTAATATTTAAGGTATAAATTGAGATGCATTTAGCACAAATCTGAATAAATTCATACGTCTACAGAGACTTTATAAACATGATGTTAGTCTTTTTAGTGAACAAGATTGATAATTAATCAATAAAAGAATCAATTATCAATTCTCTTTAAAATAACAAGTCAAATAAGGTAATTATGTTTGCCTTCGTAAATGACCAAGATGTGGCTACTATTAATGCAGGTACTAAGCTGCAGATTCAAAGATTAAATGAAAGTTCTAAAACGTTATCTCTTGACATCAAACAAGTGCTGTATTGAACACTAAAGTATTTTGCCACTCTTAACTTAATATTGGCACACATCATCTAGCTTAATGTAATGCCTCCTGCCCGTATGGGGAGTGCACTCGTAACCGATCCATCTTTAGAATCTAATACCGAAAATGCTTGGTAAGATCAAAAATTTGTTCTCCTTTACATATTGCTCATCATTTTGTGTTTATATATGATAAACAAAGTCAATATGACATGATGCATATAGGAGGAAGAATTTTCAAAGTAAAACTTCATGTACGTGACCGTGAACTGGATTAGTATGATGTTGTAAGCAACGTCATTTATTCAAGTTATTGTCAGCATGGTGAGATATAGTTCTACTTATATCATTTGTTCATGGTGATATATTTTTTATTCTAGTTATTCTACTTTTCTTCTCCCTAGCATACGCTACATATCTACGTAAATACTCATTCTAGAAATAGTAGGTTGTATCTAATAGTTATGACAAAAAATGACATGCATTCGTTAATACCCATTCATCAGTTTGCTTCCACGGTGATGGTTCCGTTAATTCTCACAATATCTTTAGTTGCTGTGTGTATATTTAAATGACATCCCTTTTTTATCCCTGGAATAATGTAGACAATGAGCGCAATTGCAGTGTTGGCTTTGGGACAGGACATGCCTGAAGGAATTATTGCAAACTGTAGAAGCCAGGCGATAAACATAAGGATAATTTCTCCGAAGTATTTCTTGCAGGGGTGAAAAATTACAGGTATTGTTTTCTGTCAAACTATGTTGCTGAAAGGCTCTGCCAAGAATCATGTAAGCTCTGTGTAAGTGTAATAGCCCGTATATTTTGACCATTTAAATTGACAATAATCCTCACATGTCAACTTAAATAATACAAATCACGAATCATTATGGGATTATAAATACATAATGTAAATGAGAATCAATGCAATATCACAGTCGCAGAACAGTCACAGAATAATGCAGCGGAAAATACATCGTCATAATAGCAGTTCATGAAGCTACTACATAAAGTACAACAATGTCTAAACAAAAGGTGACTGAAAGGAAACACATAAATGTCCAACAGACACAAACATCAAAATAGACTGATAATGATAAATGCTAAGTCTTCAGCATCTTCAACCAACCTTGATCAGCAAACTGGATAGCTTCAGACTGACCCGAGCATATACAAAAGGAAACACTCGAGTCAGGACTCAAAATCTTATACAGGATAATCAAGTGCAGGGAATAAAGTTCATAACTCAAAGATGAATAAAACATCTCTAAGGATCCGATAAACTATCCATATCTACAATAGAATACGATATGTAGAAAATGCCTAATCAGTAAAGTACGATATTAAAATAGCGTTAAGGCATTACCATAATTTCCCTTAACACATTTTGTAATGTCATAGTCTATACAACACCGTAAACCCCACCGTAAACTAGTGGTTATCAGAGGGTACCCCATAGGTATAACACAAAACAAAACATAGTGGTCGCGAATAGGATAATCAGTATGACAAGGTACATGAGGCGATACCAACTAGGATACTAGTAGTTGCGTGATCCGGACTGATGTTGAGCATAGTAGCTACTATCTCAACACCGCGAAACAACACTCCAAATCAAGGGGTGCACCCAAATCGAATCACAAAAGTAATAGATATGGTATCGAAGAAGCGTGTCCGCTAGAGGTGGCGATCCTCAATGGTCCGGCGCGGCTCCTGTTTTAGTCATGCCAGGGGTCATCTAACATCGTTCTCTTTCTTCAGTCAACGCGTTCACCAAACCATCCACTTCATTCTGGATCAACACTTCGCGCATAATAGTTATTAAAGTGGTTTTCGGTATCGACTGAGAGTATGTCCATTCCCGATCCCGGTCTCTTTAATAACTACGTATTTATTACCCGATGGTCGGTTAAATTAACACTTAAACAAATCAAAGTCCAAAAGTCAAGGTGCAAATTTGACTTCCAAAATTTGACAGTTCACGATTCAATTTATTTTAGATATTTTAAACATATTTCCGAATGTAAATTTTTTTAGTTCAAACATTTGAGTTGACAATTTAAAATTAAGTATTCAAGTTCGATTTAATAAGGTCTAAATGTCGCTTATTAAATTTAGTTCATAATCAATGAATTCACTTTAATGCTAAACTTAGTTTAAATTATTAAATCAAATTCTATTCATTTCACATCATGTTTACATCCACTGTTATCATAAATCCGATAAATCAATTCCATTACTAAATTCCTTTTATCAAATCTCATTTGATTTATTTACCTATTCAATTAAATTCCCAAATCAAAGAAATCCATTTTCATTTACAATGTCCTGATTTGATTAATTTGTGAGTTTAAAATCATTTTAAATTTAAATATCACTAAGTTATATCCATAAAACTTTAGTTAGTTTTCTATTCCTCTTAAGTCAAATTTTCTAAATTTTCAAATAAAATTTATAACATGTTCCAATTCCATTTAATTTAAACCTGAGTTTTAATATTAACCTAACAAATCTAATAAATTTATTAAATTCTAAACTTACTAGTTTCTAAATCTCATTTCGATTAAATTCATTTATTTATTTCAACTTAAATCCCTTAAGTTCGTTATTAAATTTCCAAACAAATTGTTAAGTTCATTCCTTAAATTTAAAATATATTTCAATTTCGAAAATGGTTTTGTTGACCAATCAGGTTTCTTTTTTTTATTTTCTATCCTAGGCCAAGTTGTTTAATTCGGGTATTTATCATTTCAACCCAATGTCATTCAGTATAAAACAAAGCATAGCAAAGGAAACTTGCAGTGTGATAACTGGGATGGTGTCAAAGTAAATAAACAAGCAATAGCGACCATACATAACAATTTAACAATTTATTAAATAATCCCGAAATAATCGTATTAACTTACATATGTTATTTATGCAAATTAATATAATTATTCCTAGAATCCACACTATCGTTCATGCAGATTAAAGATTATCATGGTTTCCACTTGGTGTCTATTATCAAGTTACTATATAAATCATACATTCAATGGTTCAAAGTGTAGTTAACGCTATTTCTACGCGACGATTTATTTAACAATTAAAGGGGTCAAGTTCAACGTATGTAATCCATTTCAAATTGTTGACTATCATATATCAATTTCAATTTCATATTAAATTTCACTTATATTAAGAACCAAATTCAACATCACATAATAATTTTAGTTTCACAACTATTTGTCGTAAACTAGCAATATTCAAATTTAACTTGTATAGCGATTTACAATTTTTATTTCAACAATTCTAACAATCAACAATTTAACATCCAAATTAATATAAACAATAATTATCACTTGATTATCATAGCATAATAGATTTGAGTCGTGAATGAAATATTCACCTTGCGTGGTTGAAGAAGATGACGGCGAAGCACGAAAATGGATAGACTAGATAGACGGCACAAGCACGAATACGAACTATAAATCAAACAAAAGATTATTCAACAATAGTTTAATACAATGTATATATATCGATTTGTATATATAAACCATACCAAACAACTAAATGCAAATAAGGTAGATGGAGCCTAGGCATGAGATTCCGGATCTGCTACAACTGAAATTCAAACAAGGAAGTTATTCGACAATCGATTGATGTATATATATAACACTTGTATATATAAAACGTATCAAAACAAGTCGGGATGAGAGCGAATGAGCTGAAGCGATGTCCTAAGAATCCGGAGCGGTGGCTGAAACAACACGCAAAGTTTATTAAAATATATATATATATATATATATATATATATATATATATATATATATATATATATATATATATATATACTGCTAATCTTAAACTGACGGAAAACCACTGTATGTTTATAAACTATCATGTAAATCAAAATTTCTAAAACAAAGTCAGAAATGCTGGTACAAAATTATGAAACAAAATTTATGCAAACAGTTCTGTACCCAAAATTTATAAAACACTGCCGTATAAAACTACATAACTTTACTAAACAACTAAAGTTTATATAATAACAACTCACATACATAAAGTTTTATATTTTACCTCACAAAATAATAAAACAGAGATATATAGTTTTATGTTTCAACTTTGTATGCAACCTGGAGACTAAACTAACAACAGCCAACAGAACTCTGGTATATATTTTCCAACTAAAATATGTAGCTTTGTATATACAATCCAACAGTAAACAAAGATTTATATACACATCCACTTATACTTACTAGCAGATATATATATACTTTATATTGTAACAACTATTACATACTTTGGAATCATGTTAAAAATAGAGAAGCTGATATATATATATATATATATATATATATATATATATATAAACATAGATATCCTTTTCATACTTCATAATAGATAACAACTTGATAGGTGTAAACTGTATACACTTCTTATACTTTAACTTATAAACTGCAGCATGTATGCTTCAAATTAATATATATAATTTTTATATACCGTGAACACATTATCATATAACAACCAAGTCTTAAAACTAAACATATATACACATATATAATATGCAAACCACTCAAGGACAAGGGGAAAAGAAGTTCGGCAGAGGGGAGCTTGCATGGGGTGGTCGAGTGGAGCTGGGGGAGCAGGGGGTAGGGACGGAGTCCAGGTGGGTCGTGGCTGCATAGGGTGGCCGAGGGGTCGGTGCAGGGCCGTTAGTGGTAGGGGGGGGGGGGGAAGATGGCCGCTGGTAGGTGGAGGGGTGCAGGTGGACGTGTGGTTGCATGGGCGAAAGCCGGGTAGCGGTTGCGAGGGCTTTTGTAGTGGTAGACGTGGGAACCGCATGGTGTTGGTGGCCGGACCTGTGGGTCAGTGGCTAATGGCAGTGGGGCCGAGTGATAGGGGGAAGTGGCTGCAGGGTTTTCTGGTGTGGGGAACGCGGTTGATGGGGAGGGTTTTGAGGCCGAATGTGGGGTGAGGTGGTGATCGAGTGGAACTGGGGAAGCAGGGGTAGGGACGTGCGAACTGGTAGGGGTTTGGAAATAAAAAATAAATAAATAAAGAGAAAATGCGCAGAGAAAAGAAAGGGAGGAGAATGATGTGGGTTTCATATTTATAGTAAAAAATATAGAGGAAGAAGAAAGGGAGGAGGGAGAGAAAGAAATATGCAGAGGAGAGAAGAAAGGTTACGTACCAAGTTTCTTCGAAGTGAAAACTGATGCAGGAGAAATAAATGAGGTGAGCTGGTGTGCAGTGGAGAAAATGAAGGGAGATATGTACACAGGGTTTAAAGTGTGCAAAGGTCAGTGTAATGATGATTTTGCAAAGTGGTGGCTATTTGGGTTCCCAAGGCAGCTGAACGGCTCTAAAATTTTGAATGCTGGGAAGTTTGGTACCGGTTTGTGCTGCGTAACGGACCGGTTTTCGCTCCGTTAAAAATTATAGTTCGCAACGCCGAACTCCGATTGACACAAATAAATATACCGTTTTGATCAGCGCGTCGAGACGGACACAACGATATGAAGATATTGATGGTTTGACACTGTTTGAGAAGTGGTTACTCTTATTTAACTATTTGCACGAGCGAACATTTTAACCAGCAATTAAAAGCGAAATTTGATGAAACGAAATGCGCCATCAAGTTCAGAATATTTTTCTTATGCAACATCGAAAAAAATATTTAAGTTCGGACGATAGGAAATTTTCACATAAGATTTAAACTAAAATGTAAATGCAACGAGCGTAATTTACTTCAATGTTTTTCAACGAAATTTGGTGCACGCCTATGTCCATCTAGACGCATTCCAAATATGAAGTTTGAATAGCAACGGAAGTTGTTTAAGAAAATTCGAATTTCTACATTGAATAAGCGATTTTAAAATTTTAATCTGGGTCTGAATTTCAGGGTCGTTACATTCTCCCCACTCAAAACTTTTTGTCCCCGAAAAGGAACAAAGGAAAGAGTGGAAGAACAATAAAAGAGATACGATGGATATAGAATAGATTATCGAATAAAGTAAAGAATATAGAATGGAATTTACCTTCAACAAACAATTCTGGATTAGAATCTTGGATACTCTCCTCGGTTTCTCAAGTACAATCACGATCATCGGGACTCCATTGGACTTTGACTAGGCTAACAGTCTTCCTTCTAAGCTGCTTCGTATCCCTATCAACAATACGATGTGGTCTCCTCTCTATAGTCAAATCCGGCTCAATATCCACCTCATCTAACTGAGCAAAAGGAATGGTCACAGACGGATCATGTACAACCTTCCGGAGATGTGAAACATGAAATACGTTGTGCAAGCCCTCAAATTTCTCCGGCAGCGCAACTCTGTAGGCTAGTGTACCAATCCTCTCAGTGATAGTGAATGGTCCAACAAATCTAGGAGCGAGCTTCCCTGTGACGCCCCACCTCTATACCCACGTTAGCAAAGAGTATTGTATAGATAATACCGTCTGCTAACACGGAGAATAAGGCTGGATAAGAGCGACCATGTGTAATCTTACCTTAACTATTCACTAAACACGTCGAAAAGTAGAATCACAAACAGTTCGACGTATTCAATAAATATTTAAAGCAAGACTTCAATGGCTATAGGATCTATCAGAACAGAATATAACAACTCAAATGTAATATACATCACAGAACAGTAAATCATCACATACACATATATAGATACATAACAGAGTATAAAAAATGATACATATCAAGTGGTATAGCAAACCACAATATACAGACGAGTTCACGAGAATACATATCAGAGTTACAACAAAATAGGACTACACAAAAAGCTATGACAAAAAGAAGCTAGTGGAGTAGTCCATGCGGAAGCAAAAGAGGCTAAGTCCAAAGCACCTAACCTGAAACATCTCGGTCTGACCCGAGTATAAAATACCCGGGTCAGTCTAGCTAAACAAATCAGTTAGATAAACTGAACAACAATAAACCTACAAGGTTTCAAAGCATAACAAATATATCTAAAGGAGATAACACAATCATCGAACAAAAGATGAATCATATGATAACAAACAAGCCTCGTATCATCGGCAACTCATAGAAACAAAGGATAGGAATATCCCAAAACAAGCCAAAAAGGCAAATAACAAATACCAATATGGTATACAAGTTCACAAGGTGATCACTACATATCGTGTGGTTCAAAAAGACCTACACCGAGGGGCGATACCTAGGGAATATACATCTCAATTGAAACATCATAAAAATTGCTCGAGTGGTAACGAATGACCAACTCCGAAAGCAATACAATAGGGCAACCTAATATCACCCATGTGGCGCATAACGGCCGACATCGGAAGCGATACAATAGCAACCCAATATCACCCATGTGGCGCATAACGGCCGACATCGGAAGCGATACTATAGCAACCCAATATCACCCATGTGGCGCATAACGGCCAACATTGAAAGCGATACTAAAGGCAACAAGCCAGAAGGAGACAGTCCGAAGACACTATCCCAAAGGCGATATGTGTCACAAACTCCCAGAAAGGAATCCGAAAAGTGGTAACGTGAGTCCCATAACCACCCGTTCGCACTAAACGGTTTACTATCCGTTAGTTTATTTCACACTCAAAGCAGTACAAATTTACCTCATATCATCGGCAAACTAAACCCGAAGGTCAAAACAATCAATTGAATAGGTCAGGGACTAATCGGAAAGATAAACGCACAGATTCATGGTCCGTGTTTTGCCCAACCATTTAATCACCCTTCCACTTCGCTCGAAGTGCGAAAGTGTGTGTTTTAAATAGAATTTATAAATTGGAGAAACGAGCTTTTAATTGCGATTCGAGAGATTATTTTATAAAAACCCGTGGATGAAGTCAAGAGTAAGTTATCAAAGCCAAATATGCAATAACAACCACTAAAAAACAACTTCAATCGATAAAATCCGGAAAACAAATCAAAATATACAAAAACAGGCAAAACATGGCAAATAGGAGCAGGTCGGTCGGCCACCTACAGGGCTCGGTCGACTGGACACTGTTCATAAAAATTCTCGGGAAGCAGGTCGGTCGACCGGCTACAGGGCTCGGTCGGCCGAACCTGATGATTTTGCACTTCCTGCCCTATTTCAATAAAATGCAAATTCTTCCAAAACGCAATCGTTCGAGCAATGGACCTAAGGAGCTTTAGCCAATAGATACCCCAGCTCCATTAGCTCTCCGATTCGCAACCAAAAACATATTCAAACATCAAAGTTAGGATCTTTAAAGAATTGAACCCAAACACTAAAAATTTGGATATTCACCAATTCAATCCAAACCAAAAGCAAGAGCATATGAACAAGGTGTTAGGAATTCATACCCAACATCAATGAAATCATAAGAAATAGATGTGAGTCCAAAACTCACCTTTTTACACAAAACAAAGAAGATGAAGAAGCACAAATGCAAGGAATCAACTAACTACACTCCACTTCAACACTATAAGCTTCAATCTAAAATCAAAGCAAGTATTTCCTAAGTTAGGGTTAGGAAATTACTGAAATTGAAGAGGAGAAGAGATGGAGAAGATGAAGATGAAGCTTACCTATTGCTTCTCTTTGATTTTGGAGCAAGAATATGAGCTAGCAAGAAGAACTAGGGTTTGCAATTTCTATTTCCCTTTCCCTTCCACCATTTTCAGTTGGAGCTTGAGTTTAGAAGAGTGGAATGAGAGAATGGAGAGGAGAGGGCCGAGTTAGGGTATTAGTTAAGCTAGTGGGCTGAACCCAAACCCTAAACCCAACTAGAAAAAGTAGCCAATTGCGACTTACTCCAAACATATCGAAGCTTATACTTAAAAAGATTGCAAATGAAATTTTGAACTCAATGGATGTGGTCTTGAGCTCCAATTCGACCGTTTGCAAAAAGTGACATTTCGGACCCCAAAATCCGAATAACGACGCCATATTTAAATCAAACATTTAAATATGTAATCGTTAAATAGGCGGGTTGTTACAGATCTCCCCTCCTTAAAGAAATTGCGTCCTCGCAATACTTAAGGAGAAAATAAATAGTAACAACCAAAAGGTATATCAACACAAAAGAATATCCGAAGAAGAGGCTCACAATAAAGGGCACGAAAAGATAAGCCCGAACTTGCTTGCTTAGAGAACTCTCTAGATTCCTAAGCTCAAATATTCGAAACACCGACGTAATGCAAACAATACGTCAATGAACCGAAACCCAACAAAAAGAAGCACAATAAAACGTCCGATGAACTTGGTAAAAAGATCATTCCATTTGGACATCAACAAAGAAACAATCACTTGGTGCTTACAACAAAGTGCATTGGCAACACGATCCCCCTTCCGGGAGTATACAAAGAATATCAAGGTCATAAGATGCAAGGAACTCAAGCCATCATTAAGCTCCTTATGAGAAAATAAACATTCAAAAATTATGATTGGCGAGGAGAACAAAATTCCTTACCCAAAAATAATGATGCCAAATATAAAGAGCGAAAACAATAGCCGTGAGCACTAGATCATGAGTGGAATACCTAGTCTCCATCGGCTTTAATGATTTAGAAGCACAAGTGATAGCACGTTTTTTTTTGCAAGAGAACGGCATTCAAACCAACACGACTAGTATTGGTAAAAAGATAAAATCTTAGTTCCCTTCGGGAATCCCAAGATAAGAGTATCGGAAACGAGTCCTTTCAAATAATCTACTTTCTTAAAAGCTAAAACTTTCAAATAAAATTCTTTACCAAAAAGCTAAAGCTTCAAAATTTCAATTACCTTCATGAAATCATATTTCGAGAAAATTTTTCTTATTTTAAATCAATTTATTGTGTCAAATTGTCTCATCAAAGCGTTTAGGAGATTCCTATCGATAACGTTGATCAAGCGCATCGACCAGAATTCTTAAAGCACTCAATGGGCAATACAATCACAAAGCCATCTTTTATAAGATAAACCTTTTTCTAAAAACTTTTAAAAATTCACTTTGTTCGTTTAAGAACAATATCCCATTTATACTTATAAATAACTCTTATGAAAAAGATTTGCAAAAATTTTAAATTGCTAATTTCCATCCAAAACCAATAAAATACTAAAATGGAATCATCGAGATATTCACAGAATACTCGATTCATAAAATGGATGAAATGAGCTAGACAAACTGAAGACACAACAAATCATTCATAAGAATTACAACGAGTGCGGAGTGCGGTAAGTGGAGTGCTAACTTCCTCAACTCGTAGCCAAATGAAAACCAGTGGTAAGGTCGAGCTAAAAACACCTTAACACTACAACAAAAGATTGCTTGGGTGATAATCCTAAGACAAGACCAGAAATACCAGAAAATTCTCAAACTACAAGAATGAGAGAAACAACACTTTCCTCGTCATGAGGGATTAAAGAAAAAAATGATACCATCAAATTGGAATCGAAATCACAAAGAAAATAGAGACCTACCAAAATAGATGGAGACATACCTTATACTCGAGAAGAACCTCCAAAAGCACCAGCTGTATTTAACTTGCCAGCTGGAGAATTATTTGGAGCAATGGGACAAGTGGAACTACAATGACCTTCCTTCTTGCAGTAGCGGCAGAAGAGAGGCTTAGGACACTCTCGAATCATATGATCAGGGGAACCACAATTGAAACACTTTCGAATGGAAGGTGTTCCAGCAGACTGAGACGGAGAATCAGATTCAACGGACTTTTTCTTCTTGGAAGGGAAAAATTCCGGCTCATCCAATGGAGACTGCTTTTTGTTGGGGTTCTTGCAAACCTCAACATCATCACTACTATCACACTCCCCCTCGATGGCTTCGAGATGAAGTGCAGAATCAACTAACTCCTCAAAGGAAAGCTTAAGCTCAAGCAATAAAGACTTCTTCAGATATTTCCTAAGACCAGATACAAACTTCAGATTCTTCCTATAAGAAGTGCTAATGAATTCAAGACCATACTTAGATAAGGCCTCGAAAGATGCAACATATTCAGAAACGGAAGACTCCCCTTGCTTCAACTCAAGAAAGCGCCGGGACAACAAAGCTTTCTCAGATTCAGGAATGAACTTGAGTTCGAATCGTTCCCGAAACTGAGTCCAAGAAAGAGCAGACTCATCAAATTCAGCTAAAAGAAGCTCGTACCAATCAAGGGCACGCTCTCGCAATAAGTTAGAAGTTACAAGAACTCTATCATGATTAGAAATATCCATTCTAGAGAAGATACGTTCGCACGTGCGAAACCAAGCTTGAGTCTCAAGAACAGACTCGGAGCCTTTAAACGGCTTTCCTCCAAGATGAGTAAAATCACTGCACAAGCGTGCAAAGGTAGACTTGCGAGGTGGAGACACTCGAGCAGGAATTGGAGGCTGAGTGCTCCTAAACAATTCCATAAACTGATCGGCAGACATATAAACACCGTCCGGATGCGAGCCACTGGATTGCCCAGCACCCGAGCGTCGTCCTTTGCCTCTTCCAACCATAAGCTGAAAGTTGAAGAAGATAAAGATTAACTACAAGGTAGATATTTCAATACGGAATACTACGGAATAAGATATATTCCTAGACGTATTCCCCAAATCCTATCTACCCCAAAACACGGAGGGAATAAAAGCACGATGATTCAAAGATCTGTAACACTTGTTACACTTTGATGTACCATAATATGTGCTTCTGTTCTGTGTTTATCATATTTTGTTCTGAACGCAGCTCTGATACCACGCTGTGACGCCCCACCTCTATACCCACGTTAGCAAAGAGTATTGTATAGATAATACCGTCTGCTAACACGGAGAATAAGGCTGGATAGGAGCGACCATGTGTAATCTTACCTTAACTATTCACTAAACACGTCGAAAAGTAGAATCACAAACAGTTCGACGTATTCAATAAATATTTAAAGCAAGACCTCAATGGCTATAGGATCTATCAGAACAGAATATAACAACTCAAATGTAATATACATCACAGAACAGTAAATCATCACATACACATATATAGATACATAACAGAGTATACAAAATGATACATATCAAGTGGTATAGCAAACCACAATATACAGACGAGTTCACAAGAATACATATCAGAGTTACAACAAAATAGGACTACACAAAAAGCTATGACAAAAAGAAGCTAGCGGAGTACTCCATGCGGAAGCAAAAGAGGCTAAGTCCAAAGCACCTAACCTGAAACATCTCGGTCTGACCCGAGTATAAAATACCCGGGTCAGTCTAGCTAAACAAATCAGTTAGATAAACTGAACAACAATAAACCTGCAAGGTTTCAAAGCATAACAAATATATCTAAAGGAGATAACACAATCATCGAACAATAGATGAATCATATGATAACAAACAAGCCTCATATCATCGGCAACTCATAGAAACAAAGGATAGGAATATCCCAAAACAAGCCAAAAAGGCAAATAACAAATACCAATATGGTATACAAGTTCACAAGGTGATCACTACATATCGTGTGGTTCAAAAAGACCTACACCGAGGGGCGATACCTAGGGAATATACATCTCAATTGAAACATCACAAAAATTGCTCGAGTGGTAACGAATGACCAACTCCGAAAGCAATACAATAGGGCAACCTAATATCACCCATGTGGCGCATAACGGCCGACATCGGAAGCGATACAATAGCAACCCAATATCACCCATGTGGCGCATAACGGCCAACATCAGAAGCGATACTATAGCAACCCAATATCACCCATGTGGCGCATAACGGCCAACATTGAAAGCGATACTAAAGGCAACAAGCCAGAAGGAGACAGTCCGAAGACACTATCCCAAAGGCGATATGTGTCACAAACTCCCAGAAAGGAATCCGAAAAGTGGTAACGTGAGTCCCATAACCACCCGTTCGCACTAAACGGTTTACTATCCGTTAGTTTATTTCACACTCAAAGCAGTACAAATTTACCTCATATCATCGGCAAACTAAACCCGAAGGTCAAAACAATCAATCGAATAGGTCGGGGACTAATCGGAAAGATAAACGCACAGATTCATGGTCCGTGTTTTGCCCAACCATTTAATCACCCTTCCACTTCGCTCGAAGTGCGAAAGTGTGTGTTTTAAATAGAATTTATAAATTGGAGAAACGAGCTTTTAATTGCGATTCGAGAGATTATTTTATAAAAACCCGTGGATGAAGTCAAGAGTAAGTTATCAAAGCCAAATATGCAATAGCAACCACTAAAAAACAACTTCAATCGATAAAATCCGGAAAACAAATCAAAATATACAAAAACAGGCAAAACATGGCAAATAGGAGCAGGTCGGTCGGCCGCCTACAGGGCTCGGTCGACCGGACACTGTTCATAAAAACTCTCGGGAAGCAGGTCGGTCGACTGGCTACAGGGCTCGGTCTGCCGAACCTGATGATTTTGCACTTCCTGCCCTATTTCAATGAAATGCAAATTCTTCCGAAACGCGATTGTTCGAGCAATGGACCTAAGGAGCTTTAGCCAATAGATACCCCAGCTCCATTAGCTCTCCGATTCGCAACCAAAAACATATTCAAACATCAAAGTTAGGATCTTTAAAGAATTGAACCCAAACACTAAAAATTTGGATATTCACCAATTCAATCCAAACCAAAAGCAGGAGCATATGAACAAGGTGTTAGGAATTCATACCCAACATCAATGAAATCATAAGAAATAGATGTGAGTTCAAAATTCACCTTTTTACACAAAACAAAGAAGATGAAGAAGCACAAATGCAAGGAATCAACCAACTACACTCCACTTCAACACTACAAGCTTCAATCTAAAATCAAAGCAAGTATTTCCTAAGTTAGGGTTAGGAAATTGCTGAAATTGAAGAGGAGAAGAGATGGAGAAGATGAAGATGAAGCTTACCTATTGCTTCTCTTTGATTTTGGAGCAAGAATATGAGCTAGCAAGAAGAACCAGGGTTTGCAATTTCTATTTCCCTTTCCCTTCCACCATTTTCAGTTGGAGCTTGAGTTTAGAAGAGTAGAATGAGAGAATGGAGAGGAGAGGGCTGAGTTAGGGTATTAGTTAAGCTAGTGGGCTGAACCCAAACCCTAAACCCAACTAGAAAAAGTAGCCAATTGCGACTTACTCCAAACATATCGAAGCTTGTACTTAAAAAGATTGCAAACGACATTTTGAACTCAATGGAAGTGGTCTTGAGCTCCAATTCGACCGTTTGCAAAAAGTGACATTTCGGACCCCAAAATCCGAATAACGACGCCATATTTAAATCAAACATTTAAATATGTAATCGTTAAATAGGCGGGTTGTTACATTCCCTCTACGACCAAATCGAATAACATTCTTCAAAGGTGATACTTTAAGAAAAACCTCATCTCCAACCTGGAATTTTAACTCTCTTCTACGCCTATCTGCATAGCTCTTCTGTCTATCCTGTGCGGTCTTCATCTTCCTTCTGATCTCATTAACCTTCTCGGATGCTTCCATAATCATATCCAGGCCTAGCACTAATCGGTCACCAGGCTCAATCCAACAAGCTGGCGATTTGCATGGCCGTCCATATAAAGCTTCGAACGGTGCCATATCGATACTCGCCTGATTATAAAGATAGTTATATTTCAATTCAAATTTTTACTTATTCAAATTGAAAATTTTGGATTACCTGATAGTTGTTATTATAAGTGAATTCAACCAAATGGAAGACCACCGAAATCAATAATGCAAGCTCGGAGCAGATCTTCCAAAATCTGATTTACCCTCTCAGTTTGGCCATCTGCCTGAGGATGGTAAGCTGTACTCAGATTCAGTTTAGTGCCCAAGACGTCTTGAAATGCCTTCTAGAATTTACTAGTTAATAAAGGATCTCTATCGCATACAATACTAGATGGAACTCTATGAAGTCTAACAATCTCTCTCATATAAATCTCGGCCAAACTCGAAGCAGTACGAGTGGTCTTAACAGGAATAAAGTGAGAAGATTTTGTCAACCTATCAACAATCACCCATATACTCTCGTCACCTTTTCTGGTCCTCGGTAATCCGTCAACGAAGTCCATAGAAATCTGGTCCCATTTCCAACACGGAATCTCTAGGGGTTGAAGTAATCCTGCCTTGTTTCGGTGATCGGCCTTGACTTGCTGGCAAGTGGTGCATCTACTGACATATATGGAAATATCTCTCTTCATCCCACTCCACCAATATAAACGCTTCATATTTCGATACATCTTGGTGACACCAGGATGAAATGAAAGTGATGACTGATGGTTCTCTCTAAGCACTTCTTGTCCCAATCCATCAACATTAGGAACACAAATACGGTTGTCAATCTTCAGAACTCCATTACTATCTATCTGTGCTCCCACTTTACTGTCAGCATTTCCAACTCTACCAAGAACTAAATCCTTCATGCGATAAAGCAAGGTGTCCTCATATTGCTTAGCTTTGATGCGATCCATAAGAGATGGGGAGATAACAAGCTGAAATAGCATGCCTTCTACAAGATTACAACAAGACAGTGCTTTGCTACGGCTCAAAGCATCAGTTACAACATTTGCTTTTCCAAGAGTATAATTGATGTCGAGATCATATGTAGCTAAGAATTCGAGCCATCGGACCTGCCTTTGGTTCAAATCCTTCTGAGAGAAAATATACCGCAAGGACTTATGATCTGTGAATAATTCAAATTTTGTCCACAAAAGATGGTGCCTCCATGGTTTCAAAGCAAATACAACTGCAAGAAGCTCTAAATCATGTGTTGCATAGTTTACTTTATGGGTCTTCAACTGACGACCAGCATAGGCAACAACCTTGCCATTTTGCATCAAAACAGTGCCTAAACCTTCCCGACAAGCATCGGTATAGACAGTTAATCCTTCACTCCCGTCAATTACCGCAAGAACTGGGGCTGAAGTTAACTTACGTTTCAACTCATTAAAAGCTGATTCGCACTTCTCACTCCAAATAAACTTGACATCCTTTCGAGTTAAAGCAGTAAGTGGGGCAGAAATCCGGCCAAAGCGCTCAATGAATCTGCGATAATAACCGGCTAGGCCCAAGAAGCTACGGATATCAGTAGGAGTTTTAGGAGTCTCCCAATCCTGTAGATAAATTTTCAAATTATAAAGGAATGAGATGGATCGAATAGAAATAACAAATAGGATAGAACTTACATTGATTACGGCGATCTAAGCTGGATCGACCGAAATCCCATTTTCAGAAACAATATGGCCAAGGAATCGTACTTCGTCTCGCCAGAAGTGGCATTTAGAGAACTTGGCATTAAGCTGATGATTTCGGAGAGTTTCCAGAACATAAGCAAGGTGTGTCTCATGCTCTTTCTCATCTTTGGAAAAGACGAGAATATCATCGATGAAAACAAGAACAAACTTATTAAGAACATCACGGAAGACTCGATTCATTAAGTCAACGAAATAAGCAGGTGCGTTGGTCAAACCGAATGGCATAACCAACCATTCATAGAATCCATTCTCTGTACGGAAAGCTGTCTTATGAATACTATCTTCTGCTACTCTGAGTTGGTGGAACCCAGTGGCTAGATCAAGGTGTGAGAAAACTTTAGCTCCATGGAGCTGATCGAATAAATCATTGATGCGAGGCATCAGATAGCGGTTCTTGAGAGTGCGTTTGTTTAATTCCCGGTAATCAACACACATGCGAAGAGATCCATCTGATTTGGTGACAAAGACGACTGCGGCGCCCCATTCAGAACAACTTCACCTGATTTAGAAAATAGATCATCAATTTGGGTTTTAAGTTCAGCTTTTTCTTTAGGAGCCATCCTTCTGTGACGGAGAACTACGGGAGTAGCTCCGGGAATAAGGTCAATGCGGAAATCGATCTCTCGTTTTAGCGGTAGAGAGTCGACCTCTCCAAATACATCGGGAAATTTCTGAACAATAGGAGTAGTACTAAGGTCATCCGGGTGAGCATCAAGAGAATATGAAGCTTCCGGCATATTTATGAGGTGATTTGCATTCAATGACAAGCGGTAGACCCTTGTCATTGACTAGAGAAACAGAACGAGCTTTGCAGGAAATAACAGCATCGAATTTTCTTAACCAATCAGCACCCAACAAAATGTCAAATGCTACGAAGCCAAGCACATAAAAATTCCAAGTGAATCGGTATCTTCCATAGAAAAGCATTACCTCTTTACAAATTCGACTGAGGTTGGCAAGTCCTCCAATAGGGTTGGAGACACATAAGGAAGTAGTAGCAAGAGTAGGTTCTAATTTGAGCTTATTACAAAGATCAATAGATATGAAGCTATGAGATGTACCTGTATCGAATAATACCCTAACAGGTAAATCACGGAATGAAAAAGTACTTCGTAAGGTACCTCGATCATCCAGAGCAGGTGGTGGAAGTGGTGCAGGAGTGGTGACAGCATATACTCCTGATGGTGTGCCTTTCTTCCTCAATGGGCAGTCCCTCTTGAAGTGACCTGGCTGGAGGCAGACATGGCATAAATCATTCCGCATCTGAGGAGGTGGTGGAATAGCAGCTCCGGTGGATGGACAACTATTAGCATAATGGCCCTTCTTATCGCATTTGAAGCAAGTGATCTTAGCAAGGTCGATTGGGCTTTTCTGGGCATATCCTAATCCTGCAGCCTTTTGCCAAGCTTTCTTTTGTTGATCAAAGTTCATCTTCCTCTTTCCGAGCTGGCTGGAAGAGGGCTGAGTAGGAGGGGCCTTGGCAGTGGGTCCCCTTGGCTTTGCCTCATATCTAAGAGCATAGTCAACAAGCTCTGTGAAGGTGCAGTGAGTGTGGCCAGTAAGCAAGTCATAATACTCTGGTCTAGCTCCCATAATGAACTTCTCGTTCTTTAGAAGTGGTGTATCGATCAATCCCGGGCCGAACATGGAGAGTTCGTTGAATTTCCTCTCGTACTCATAAAAAGTCATACTGCCTTGCTTAAGATCCATAAAAGCTCTATAAAGTTGGGTTTTCCCAGCAGCGAGCATCCATTGTGCCGAGAAAGTATCCCTAATCAAAAGATAGACTAGATAAATAACATTTTAAAGATTGAGAGAAGAATTTAGACTACGAAATCCACATAAATTTATACCTAAACTAGGCCCAAGTGATGGTGCTCTCCTCGATACGGGAAGTAACCGATTCCCACCAATCTTGCGCGGCATCCTGAAGTTGCCACGCAGCATGCTGACGTTTCTGAGCATCAGTGATCTCCAATCCACAAAATATCTTCTCTAAGCCCTTGAGCCATTGCTGGGCTTCGATAATGCCCTCGGACCCAGAAAACTTAGTACCACCTATCTGTGTATACTCCTTGCTAAGAGTGGTGAATTTGACTGGAGCTGTGATGGCAGGTGCAGCCTGGGCAGGACCATGACCTCTTCCTCCCCTATTGTTTCTTCCGGTGCTCATCCTGAAATATCGAAGGAGATTTAGAACCAAGGATAGAAAATCGTACAGCTTGAAGAAAATCTAATGAACGAATCAAGAAGTTTGAATTTTGAAGGATCGTGATATTGAATTGATTCTCCTTATTCTAGGGTATTGCTACCCTCTCTCTAATGAGTTTATATAACCCCAAACTAAGGTTTTTAGGGAAACCAAAGCTTTGATACCAACTGTAACAACCCGTATATTTGGACCATTTAAATTGACAATAATCCTCACATGTCAACTTAAATAATACAAAACACGAATCATTATGGGATTATAAATACATAATGTAAATGAGAATCAATGCAATATCAACGTCACAGAACAGTCACAGAATAATGCAGTGGAAAATACATCGTCATAATAACAGTTCATGAAGCTACTACATAAAGTACAACAATATCTAAACAAAAGGTGACTGAAAGGAAATACATAAATGTCCAGCAGACACGGACATCAAAATAGACTGATAAAGATAAATGCTAAGTCTTCAGCATCTTCAACCAACCTTGATCAGCAAACTGGATAGCTTCAGACTGACCCGAGCATATATAAAAGGAAGCACTCGAGTCAGTACTCAAAATCTTATACAGGATAATCAAGTGCAGGGAATAAAGTTCATAACTCAAAGATGAATATAACATCTCTAAGGATCCGATAAACTATCTATATATACAAAAGAATACGATATGTAGAAAATGCCTAATCAGTAAAGTACGATATTAAAATAGCGTTAAGGCGTTACCATAATTCCCCTTAATACATTTTATAATGCCATAGTCTATACAGCACCGTAAACCCCACCGTAAACTAATGCTTATCAGAGTGTACCCCATAGGTATAACACAAAAAAAAACGTAGTGGTCGCGAATAGGATAATCAGTATGACAAGGTACATGCGGCGATACCAACTAGGATACTAGTAGTTGCGTGATCCGGACTGATGTTGAGCATAGTAGCTACTATCTCAACACCGCGCAACAACACTCCAAATCAAAGGGTGCACCCAAATCGAATCACAAAAGTAATAGATATGGTATCGAAGAAGCGTGTCCGCTAGAGGTGGCGATCCTCAATGGCCCGGTGCGGCTCCTGTTTTAGTCATGTCAGGGGTCATCCAATATCGTTCTCTTTCTTCAGTCAACGCGTTCACCAAACCATCCACTTCATTCTGGATCAACACTTCGACTATAATAGTTATTAAAGTGGTTTGCGGTATCAACAGAGAGTATGTCCATTCCCGATCCCGGTCACTTTAATAACTACGTATTTATTACCCGATGGTCGGTTAAATTAACGCTTAAACAAATCAAAGTCCAAAAGTCAAGGTGCAAATTTGACTTCCAAAATTTGACATTTCACGATTCAATTTATTTTAGATATTTTAAACATATTTACGAATGTAATTTTTTAGTTCAAACATTTGAGTTGACAATTTAACATTAAGTATTCAAGTTCGATTTAATAAGGTCTAAATGTCGCTTATTAAATTTAGTTCATAATCAATGAATTCACTTTAATGCTAAACTTAGTTTAAATTATTAAATCAAATTCTATTCATTTCACTTCATGTTTACATCCACTGTTATCATAAATCCGATAAATCAATTTCATTACTAAATTCCTTTTATCAAACCTCATTTGATTTATTTACCTATTCAATTAAATTCCCAAATCAAAGAAATCCATTTTCATTTACAATGTCCTGATTTGATTAATTTGTGAGTTTAAAATCATTTTAAATTTAAATATCACTAAGTTATATTCATAAAACTTTAGTTAGTTTTGTATTCCTCTTAAGTCAAATTTTATTAATTTTCAAATAAAATTTATAACATGTTCCAATTCCATCTAATTTAAACCCGAGTTTTAATCTTAACCTAACAAATCTAATAAATTTATTAAATTCTAAACTTACTTGTTTCTAAATCTCATTTCGATTAAATTCATTTATTTATTTCAACTTAAATCCCTTAAGTTCGTTATTAAATTTCTAAACAAATTGTTAAGTTCATTCCTTAAATTTAAAATATATTTCAATTTCGAAAATGGTTTTGTTGACCAATCGGGTTTCTTATTTTTATTTTCTATCCTAGGCCAAGTTGTTTAATTCGGGTATTTATCATTTCAACCCAATGTCATTCAATATAAAACAAAGCATAGCAAAGGGAACTTGCAGTGTGATAACTGGGATGGTGTCAAAGTAAATAAACAAGCAATAGCGACCATACATAACAATTTAACAATTTATTAAATAATCCCGAAATAATCGTATTAACTTACATTTGTTATTTATGAAAATTAATATAATTATTCCTAGAATCCACACTATCGTTCATGCAGATTAAAGATTATCATGGTTTCCACTTGGTGTCTATTATCAAGTTACTATATAAATCAAACATTCAATGGTTCAAAGTGTAGTTAACGCTATTTCTACGCGACGATTTATTTAACATTTAAAGGGGTCAAGTTCAACATATATAATCCATTTTAAATTGTTGACTATCCTATATCAATTTCAATTTCATATTAAATTTCACTTATATTAACACCCAAATTCAACATCACATAATAATTTTAGTGTCACAACTATTTGTCGTAAACTACCAATATTCAAATTTAACTTGCATAGAGATTTACAATTTTTATTTCAACAACTCCAACAATCAACAATTTAACATCCAAATTAATATAAACAACAATTATCACTTGATTATCATAGCATAATAGATCTGAGTCGTGAATGAAATATTCACCTTGCGTGGTTGAAGAAGATGACGGCGAAGCACGAAAATGGATAGACTAGATAGACGGCACAAGCACGAATACGAACTATAAATCAAACAAAAGATTATTAAACAATAGTTTAATACAATGTATATATATCGATTTGTATATATATAAACCATACCAAACAACTAAATGCAAATAAGGTAGATGGAGCCTAGGCCTGAGATTCCGGATCAGCTACAACTGAAATTCAAACAAGGAAGTTATTCGACAGTCAATATACTTATATATATAACACTTGTATATATAAAACATACCAAAACAAGTCGGGATGAGAGCGAATGAGCCGAAGCGATGTCCTAAGAATCCGGAGCGGTGGCTGAAACAACACGCAAAGTTTATTAAAATATATATATATATATATATATATATACTGCTAATCTTAAACTAACGGAAAACCACTGTATGTTTATAAACTATCATGTAAATCAAAATTTCTAAAACAAAGTCAGAAATGCTGGTACAAAATTATGAAACAAAATTTATGCAAACAGTTTTGTACCCAAAATTTATAAAACAATGCCGTATAAAACTACATAACTTTACTAAACAACTAAATTTTATATAATAACAACTCACATACATAAAGTTTTATACAAAGCAGAGATATATAGTTTTATGTTTCAACTTTATATGCAACCTTGAGACTAAACTAAAAACAGCCAATAGAACTCTGGTATATATTTTCCAACTAAAGTATGTAGCTTTGTATATACAATCCAACAGTAAACAAAGATTTATATACACATCCACTTATACTTACTAACAGATATATATATACTTTATATTGTAACAACTATTACATACTTTGGAATCATGTTAAAAATAGAGAAGCTGGTATATATATAAACATAGATAACCTTTTCATACTTCATAATAGATAACAGCTTGATAGGTGTAAACCGTATACACTTCTTATACTAACTTATAAACTACAGCATGCATGCTTCAAATTAACATATATAATTCATATATACCGTGAACACATTATCATACAACAACCAATTCTTAAAACTAAACATATATACACATATATAATATGCAAACCACTCAAGGACAAGGGGAAAAGAAGTTCGGCAGAGGGGAGATTGCACGGGGTGGCCGAGTGGAGCTGGGGGAGCGGGGGTAGGGATGGAGGCCAGGTGGGTCGTGGCTGCATGGGGTGGCCGAGGGGTCGGTGCAGGGCCGTTAGTGGTGAGGGGGGGAAAAGACGGTCGCTGGTAGGTGGAGGGGTGCAGGTGGACATGTGGTTGCATGGGCGGAAGCCGGTGGCGGTTGCGGGGGGTTTTGCAGTGGTAAACGTGGGAACTGCATGGGGTTGGTGGCCGGAGCTGTGGGTCAGTGGCTAATGGCAGTGGGGCGGAGTGATAGGGGGAAGTGGCTGCAGGGTTTTCTGGTGTGGGGAACGCGGTTGATGGGGAGGGTTTTGAGGCCGCATGTGGGGTGAGGTGGTGATCGAGTGGAACTGGGGAAGCAGGGGTAGGGACGTGCGAACTGGTAGGGGTTTGGAAATAAAAAAAAATAAAAATAAAGAGAAAATGCGCAGAGAAGAGAAAGGGAGGAGAGTGATGTGGGTTTCATATTTACAGTAAAAAAATATAGAGGAAGAAGAAAGGGAGGAGGGAGAGAAAGAAATATGCAGAGGAGAGAAGAAAGGTTACGTACCAAGTTTCTTCGAAGTGAAAACTGATGCAGAGCAATAAATTAGGTGAGCTGGTGTGCAGTGGAGTAAATGAAGGGAGATATATACATAGGGTTTAAAGTGTGCAGAGGTCAGTGTAATGATGATTTTGCAAAGTGGTGGCTATTTGGGTTCCCAAGGCAGCTGAACGGCTCTAAAATTTTGAATGCTGGGAAGCTTGGTACCGGTTTGTGCTGCGTAACGGACCGGTTTTCTCTCCGTTAAAAATTATAATTTGCAACGCCGAACTCCGATTGACACAAATAAATATACCATTTTGATCAGCGCGTCGAGACAGACACAACGGTATGAAGATATTGATGGTTTGACACTGTTTGAGAAGTGGTTACTCTTATTTAACCATTTGCACGAGGGAACATTTTAACCAGCAATTAAAAGCGAAATTTGACGAAACGAAATGCGCCGTCAAGTTCAAAATTTTTATTATACAACATCGTGAAAAATATTTGAGTTCGGACGATAGGAAATTTTCACATAAGATTTAAACTAAAATGTAAATGCGACGAGCGTAATTTACTTCAATATTTTTCAACGAAATTTGGCGCACGCCTATGTCTATCTAGACGCATTCCAAATATGAAGTTTGAATAGCAACGGAAGTTGTTTAAGAAAATTCGAATTTCTACATTGAATAAGCGATTTTAAAATTTTAAACTAGGTATGAATTTCAGGGTCGTTACAGTAAGTACCACCCACTCCCTTCCTTCTTCTTTTTTTCCCCTGTTGATTTGACTTGACATCTGAGATATAGTGATACTAACTTTAGATAGCGTATAAGCACCTTGAGCTTTTGCTTAGAAGCTTCAACATTTAGTGCTTGTTTCACTTGTGATGTGTACCGTTATACTATTCAATTATTCAAAATGATTTTGGTTCAAAGCTAGGCCGTTAGCGTCTGAAATTTTAATGATACCAATCAAAACATTTCTATTTTTTATTTTGTTGAAAATTTCTTAATTTCCAACTTTTTGTTGTTACGTCAATAACCACTTGTACAGTGGTAAAACCTTTAGCAATGCGATCAAAGCATTGGGTTTGATACCATGAGGCACAAGTTGCCAATTTTTGGAAGAAAAAAAAAGATTGCTATTACTTTTGCTGGCGTTTTCTTTGCAACTAAAGTTTGATTTTGTAAACTTTACAAACTACTTCTTGTTTCAAACCACTTTCCTCACTGATGATAACAACATCAAACTATTTGGATTTGAAATCAAAAAAAGGATAAGAGCAGAATTTAGCTATATCAAGTAGAGTTGAATTAACGTTTGCATGGACTATAACTGTAGGGGATGCATGCTAACAGCAACATACATATATTGCTTTGGAGTAGAGCTGAATATAGATAACATCATTGTTGAACACCAGAATCACTTCAACACGAGCCTGAATATGGCTGGAACAATTGCAATAAGTTTTGGTTTGGCAAATTGCATGAGGCCGTGGAGCACATGCAAGTTGATAGTTGAAACCATGATATTTGATACCATCATCAACTAAATACGTGCTTGAAAAGATGAAAAATGTAAGATAATATGATTATTATTGTATTTTACTCTAGGTTTCCTTTGATTTATCCGTAGATCTAGTGTGAATACTTCTTTACATAATAGAATGATGTGATTATGTTAAATACTTTATAAATAGTGTGAATATATGAATTGTTTTAGTTTTCCTTGCAATGTGGATCTTTCTTGTTATTTTCCTATAAATTCTGATGATTTTAATTATTATTTGTACAATATTACCTTCTATTGTAAAAACCTACTAGTGCATGTATCAATATTTTAATTTTTCTCAATTTTTCATCTTTTTGTTACAATGGGTAAAAAAAGTTGTATAATGCTTTATAACAATGGGAAAAAACATGACAGCCGTCCAAAACAATTGTGAAATGCTTTAACTCCATTGAAACTTCGCATATTACGATAATTATCATTGTCTCAGTGGTTAAGTGATTCGACTTTGGTGCGAGAGGTTACAAGTTCGAAACTTGCGTAGCGTGATTCAAATATTCATTGACATGTTGTATCTATGTACGGTTAAAAAAAACTTCACATGTTACGATGGTTGCATGACCATTGTTATAGGTCTATTGCAACTGGCATTGCCAATTGCGAAATTAGTAATTTTTTAGTGACAAAAACTACTGGCTATTTAAAGCACTCTATTCAACGAGTCATATGCAGATAAACAAGCAAGTTTGTAACAAAACATATGTTTCATTTGGTTCAAAGAATGTTAAGGCAACATACTCGCTCTGCTAGGCTTATAATGATATTCCTACCATTATCTAGTTGAAAAGAAGAAAGGGAGAAGAAGAACCACGTCAGTGGAACACTTTAGAAGATCCAGCTTCAAATGCAAATATGAGCACCCCCGGCCCTCAAAACGATCAAGAACTTGTCGAAGAAAAGAAAGTGTTCTGCCGTTTGCAATCCTTCCATATCAAATCTCGCAAAAGATCTTGAAAATCTCTTGGTCGACATTAATTTATGTCGATTGATTTTCATTTAAGTGTTATTTCTATTATTTATAGCTGATCCATTCAATCCTATATGCGCATACGATATGTCCAATCTTCTCTGAGGTATAACTATACGTACGCCTATATACATATATACCACTTGCCTAAAGAAAACCCCGACCACTTAATACTCCTTAAATATGGAGGTCGCAAATCCAATGTCCATTTAATACCTTAACCCCGAAGCGGAACCTTTGTAACGTAATCGCTAGTCAATTGGTTCTAGCTACAAAGACCGATGACCCCTAGATACGGCTTTATAATATTATTATCATATGACTAACGTATCTTGAAGACTCATTTAAGGCTTAACTAGCTCACCTACAACAAAAAAATAACTTATTAATTAAACTTTGAGGTCCTTTTGTATTCCATATTGATTCTAGACTAGTGCGAAGCGAAATTCATCAGGGCATAATCCGAGTCTTTATTATCGGCTGCTCGAGATCGCCGGTGGTCATAGCCTATATGTCAGCCTTACTTTTAAATATAAATTCAATAACAATACTGATATAGCTCGCTGACCTTCCAAGTCGAAATCCCATTTAGATAAATTATTGTAAGTCAAGAAAAATTCTCATTTCAGTTACTTAATACTTCTTATCAAAAATGAAGCGGACCCCATTTTCCTAAAAAGCACTTAGCCATTTGATACTTCAAATCCAAGACCAACCCTTGGTATATTTCCTAACCCATAAACAACCGTGTATCCCTTTTTCATGGGTCCTTCGGTTGTGTAACCCCCCGCTTTAAATTACAGTTACATATGCAAATATTTAATTAAGTTATATACGTTTGGAATTTTAAAATAAAGAAATGTTTGTAAATGGGGCAACTAATTAATATCATTTGGAACACATATATATTTGTGTAACAAATAAATTAGTGAGAGAAATTATATAAAATCAATTAATAGGGAAGATTAATTGACGGTGTGTATTTAAAAGGGAAATTAATATTCAATTAATTAGTAGAGGTGATTAATTGACAGAAATTGACAAGAAATGGAACCGTATTGTAGCAGCTAATTGATATGATTAGAAACATATATGTTAGTGTAAGAGAATAAAATGGAGGAAGATTAATTTATGCAAGTAATCAACTGTCAATTAATAAACATGGAGACTTATGGTAACATATATAATTAAGATTGCGATTCAGGATTCAATTGTAGCATATATGCATGCAATAATTATGGAAATAAAATAAATTAATATGCATATATGTTACGAATTAATGTACTTCATATTAATTTGGTAAGAAATCATAATGCGGGCAGGGTTTAATTGAATAGTAAATTAATTCTAGGTATATATGAAATCTATTAATTGGTTAATTAATAGGGGAATCCTATTTAAAAGAAACGTCACATTTAAAAATATATGTTTCCATTGATTGCGAGAGAGAAGGGGAAAGTGATTAATGAAAAGATTGTTGGAGAATCAATTTGAAATAAAAATGAACGCAGAAGAAAACATATTAATTTATTGTCCATAGACTGAGTGTACGCTTTAGGTTTTAGGGTTTTATATCTAATGGTTAGCACTGCCATTTTTCCATCTCTTCTATAATTTCTTAGTAACAAAATTTTAGATCTAATTCACACGAATTTAGAACCAAATAGAAAGAGAAAAAAATTAACTAGGGAATTAAGAATTGGTTCAAATTAGAAGGCTGTGTCAAAGGTAAAACCCATATCTGAGTTTTATTTGCTATTTCTAATCCAAATCTCTTCATTTCTCTTTCAAATATTATAAACCTATAAACATATCGTTTGTAATTCCAGTTAGGAATTACAAGGGAGGTGAATATAGATGTTAGGGATAGATCTGAAATAAAAACAGAGAGACTTGGAAAGCTAGCAATATGAGTGGATTTAATTATATCTTTTACATTTACGATATATTATCGTTAAGTTTCCTTTAATAATTTTATTCAATATTTCAGTAATTAATTCTGTTAATTAGTTATGCTGAACTGTAAGAAATTTACAGTTATTTACATCTAATTTGTAGTTATAATTTAGCCTAAGTGCTATTTTCTTTTTATCCTCTTTGTACGCAAATACTATAGTTAAGAAGAAAATTCGTGATTATGGATTAAATGAAAAAATACTAGATTAGATGTAAAATAAGAAAAGTTGAAATAAAGCTAGATAACTGGAATTATGCAATAAATTACGCTAAAACGGGAATAATAAATTAATCTAATAACTTGATTTGGAAGTAAATAACAGATTAATTGGTTGGCTTAGAAATTATGACACATTTTTGTAATTTAAATTTAAAAGATAACGATAAATGTAACTGCAAAAATAAAAGAAAGAAAAAAGGAACTAGTGTAAAATAGAGAAACCACTGTATTTTACACTATTCCAAGATAATGAAAGAAATACCTTGCAGTTACCAATTATTGTTTATAGTATTATTTAGTATTGAATTATGAAAATAGATTTTAGCATAGCTTTCAAGACCAACCAAAGAAAATAGAATTACTTCCTAGAATAAAAGAAATTAAAGCAGAGTATGAATTGAATCAAATAAATTATTTGATAAGAAATTAAGGCCGTGTACAATAAACGAACCTAGGTCTATATTTACCGTACAGACTATAGAAAAGGACAGTTAGTATGATAAGTTAGTTATATAATAAAAGTTAATTTAAAAGAATTCTATATCATAATAAAAGAAGACAGAGTAGAACAGAAAAGAAACATTTGTAATTATATATGGATTTTAAAAGAAACAAACATAAATTATGATTAAGTAAAAGAATAGAAAGACTTAATTGGGAACTTAGAATAAATAAGCAATGATAGCAAAGATAAATATAAAAAGATTATTTTAGATTTCTATTAAATTAATAAGAAAATAGAACAAAAGATGCTTATTTAATAAACTTAAGACTTAAATTAAGTTAATAAGCAAGAAATAGAATTACCAATAGCATTTCCTATTAGATCAATGGTGATCTCACAATAGGCAGAAGCGAGACGAGGGCAAGAATATGCTAATTATGGTAAATAAGTAGCCAACAGAACAAGAAAAGTAAACTAAACGCATATTAAAAGATTAGAATTAGGGTCTAATAAAAGAATTGAGATGCGTTTGGAGCAGTCCAAAGGATGAAGTGCCTAACAAAGCAGTTCATCACGGATTTTACAAACGGAGAAGCACATCCAACTTAATATTTTTAGGCTTCAAGAAAGTACGAGACTTCAGCGGGACGTGAGGATACTCTACGATGCCCCTTTGGGTAGGACTAACGAAGCTGCACCTCTTGAGGCATGTCTGTAGGTGTTCCATCGAGAGAGTATGCCTTGACTACATTTGCATTGTAGGCCTAACGAAGCAGACCTTTGTAGGCAGTCAGAAGGGCTTGGTACTCGTAGTGGGGTATTCGTATGTCCAATACTTGTAAGTTTAAGGATAGTCGCATGTGGATATGAAAGACCAGAATTAAACCAACAGACCAATGATTCTTTCACTATCAAGATATTGGATGGGGGGTACCGCCAATTGGATGTTAGATTGTTTGCAGTAGGGCATTACCACTTAACTCTTTAGAGGTCTTTTGATTTGGTTGAGGGGTGGCTGTTGGGGCTATAGCCACGACGAGAAAAGAGACAGGCCAACTAGAATATCTGTGTTGTAGGTCTAACGAAGCAGTCCTTCATAGGCATAGAAAATCTCCGACTGAATTCTGTACAAGGTAGACTTTGTTGGCGGGATTAAGATAGTAGACAGAATGATTACAGTTTCCTCAATGTATGCACTGGGTGGTACGTTGTGGATGTCCGAGCACTGGCATAGACTAGTGCGGACGCGATTTACGTTTTCATAGTAAGTATTGGAGAATCTATATTGTAGGCCTTGCGAAGCAGTCCTTTACAGATATAGTTATGGAACACTCTCGAAGAAAGACGATAGAGCCCTTTTAGATGAGGATACGGTAGGTACCATGGGTGGTACCTAGGACCAATATGGTCATTGGGCATATAGCTACATATTTGTATATATTAGTTATTAGGTTTTAATCTACTATGGAGTAGATGGGCACGGTTCACGAACAGAGGCGAGAGTATTGTAACCTAATGAACCTAATATAAGAGTAAATAGAAATAAAAAGATATATGTAGAATTAAATCTAGAAGTATATAATTTATTCATTCACCAGAACTTTTATTCTGACTTCTCCTCATAACATCCTACAGGTTAGGTAGATGGCAAAGACTTCTCAGCTTTATGACACTTGCTTAGAAAGTGTTATTATTTGGGTGAGTGCTTACTTACTATTATATTTTAGTCAATCCCGTTGTAAGATAAATTATTGAGCTCTGATGTATTTTTCTTTGCCTATTTGAAAGATAACACCTAACTCATGCTACTGTGGGCTTGGGTTTTAGTATTTTTGTGAAATTTTCAAACTATTGGAATTCGGGTTGTTACATTTGGCATTAGAGCCTAGGTTTTGGATTCCTAGGTAGATAGTGAGTGAACATATTTGTATTTTTGAATAAAATATAAATATATTATGTACTAAAATCCAAATAGTTCCTAACCATAGATTTTAACATATGGAAAGTTTTTAGAAGTATATTTATGCATGGTTTGCTAGTTGGGTTTGGGATGACCTAAGTATGTAAAGCCCTTTGTTATTACCGAATTATAGCATACAAATAAACCATGTTTTGAGAGAAGATTGGCATCCATATATTATAGAAAGTGGAGAAGCTCGCTAGGGAGAGTGTTTTCATTTTAAAAGAAATAAGAGGTTTTAGTAAGAAGAAAATCCACTTTATGTCTAGCCCAATAAAATGAAACTTTTGGAATTGAAAAGTTGAAAAATATAATTGTTAATATATTTGAGGAAGTAAATATTGGGTTTTTGAAAAAAAAAGTGGTATGAAATTTAAATTGGTTTTATATGATGTAAATTTTGTTAAAAGTGAAATTATTTTTGAAGAATTATAGAGCATGTATAGCTCGCTAGTTTCTTGTAGGTGAACAAAGATTTTAAATATAAAAGCCTAGAGTGTGCTAAGTATCAAAAACATAGGTTACAAAAAGGATTATTGTTCTAACTTTTAAATCAACTAAAAATGAGACCTTTGCTTCGTTTAAAATTACAGATAATCATCCATTTTCTTTTATTGAAATAGACAACGCAAACTACGGGGAATAACATTTGTACTTTACACATCCCTTTCATTTTTGGTATATTCCTTATTATTTCAAATGGTGCACTTTTTATATATTTGTGGAATTGGATAATTTACGAAAATACAGAGAAAGAGATACAACTAAATTGTACCCCGCTCCCAATAAATTAAAACATCTAAATTCACATCCCAAGTCAAATTTGGGCAAACTAAACTAGTACCAACATTTTACAACCCAACTGTAAATTTGAAATAAACTTTACAACTTTATCAACATTCAACTTTAACAAATTTAGGGACTAGTTTCTAAGTTTTCAGATTATGCTGTAGATATCATTCATACTCCAATTACATATCTTATAGAATATGTAGGTGATATTCTTATACGTTCGCTTCAGGCCTACAACTCATCAGATGTTATATAGGCATAGTAATTAAATAAAATTCAACGGTATAAATTTCAATGTTATAAATAAATTATATAATTTCTCACTCACCTTTCAAGCTTTCTAAATCTCCAAGTCTGAATTCATCCCTTTAACTTGACTTCTTTTCCTTTCCTTTAAAAAGAATATGATATAAATTTAAGCATACCACTAGAATTACATATCTGAGAAGATATTTGAGATTAAAAGGAATGTATATTTTAATTATGAAATTTACCTTTTTCTGCAGTATCGATTCGCTTCTCCTCTTCAATTTTCTGCCTTTCTCCCATTATATATACATATAATATAATATTTTATAATTTTAATAGAAATAGCGGAGAAACAAAATGGTAGTGCTTTGCTGTTTTGATCAAATATTATAAGAAGAGAAGTGAGGGGTTAAACATGTATTTATAGGCGCTCGAATCAATTGTATCCGTTAGATTTTTAAAATAAAAAAATCCGAGCCGTTCATCCAAGGTTTAACTCTAGCCGCTACCTTCATCACCTGTCGACCGCTCCCTATAAGCAGTTGATTACTAGCAATCGACTGCCCAAGTAAGGGGTCGATTGGTAGGGTCCACGCTATTAATATTTTTGATTTCCTTTTTCTCATTTTAAATTATTTCCGCTTTGAATATTTCAAACGCTAATAGTTTCTTCATTTGAGCTCCGATTGCAAAACTTCAAATATGAAAGTTGCTCAGAAAACCCCCACGAACATAATAGTGCTAGTTTCGTGGTCAAATTCTGAAATTTTCTCAAATTCCTTTTTTGCGTCTTATTGATTGTATATTATTTACCATTAGTTTTGCGGGGTGTTACAAAGACAGCTACTACTCTTTCCAGCAAGGCACCAAAGCGTCCAAGCCGACCTAGGTTTAGAGCTGCAAGGCCAAGATGAAGAAGAAATCCTCCATCCCCAACTGGCCTATTAGCGTAACAACGATGGTTAATCACCATTGGAGCCATGGCCAGCAGGCACAAGCCCAAGCCAAGCCAAGATCTGCCTCGAGAAGGAGGTTCCATATGATTGTTTGAAATACTATCAACAAGTGGCAGTTCGGCACCGAGAAAGCTTTCTCATTTCTTAAGATGCCAAACAAATTTGATGAAAGGACATACACAAAAAGAAGTTTGGAAAGGAAATATATAATGAAGCTAATTGCTTATTATCAATGAAGAAGCGCAAAAGATTCATAGGCTATGAATAATTTTCGTTTGGAAAGATTTTGCGAGTACGAGAAAGATGAGAAGGGGTATTTATATACCCATGCCTTAAATCGTGTGCATTGTTTCGAAAGGAAAAAAGAGTCACAACCATTAAGAAGAGATTGAGATAATGCCAACTTATGCATATAGGAGATGCAACACAGCTCTGCAACATTTGGAAAAACGAACCGTCACAACCAATAGCACGAAGCCACATGGAAAGCACATTAAATGCTTTGTAGGGCCGTCAATTGGTAGGATTTTCATCATTTGACAAGGCTATACCCGCTCGCGGATATGGACTTGGGAGACAAATGTTGCTCAATTTTTTCGCAAGTAATTAGTAGGTCAGTTTAAAGTAGTCTAACCTAGTCAAAATCTGCTCAACTACTTTACAACTAGCCAACATAAGCCAACCCAAGTCCATGATGGTCTCAAACCATCCCTTATATCAGCAAGGCACCATGATGAGGCATGATCGCCTCGTCTTTAAGCGCCTATCACATGTAAGAATGGTTGGGCCTGACCCATCATCATGACTATCGACTTTCCTATGTCAATATACTTCCAACACAATTCCAGGTCAGCTGCCGCCATTTTCTCCATTCGATTAATTAAATCCAAAGCCAAATGCCATAAAATTCAATGATTTCGGATTTGTTGAAATCATGTGAGTGTGTGCTTCAAATCTATGTAAGGTTTGTAGGGTATGGTGACCGTTAGTGATGTTCGGGTTTTAAAGGCCAAACTAAGGTTGAGGCAGGGAGGTGATGAAGGAGGATTTAGGTGAATTGGAGGACTTGGTTGGTTTCTCTTAGCGGCAAGCTTTTTCCAGCATCAGCCAAATCGAGTCCGATCATGCCTAGCAGATCACGACTTTTCATTTGTCTTATACTGGGGTTGGGGCCATGATTTAATAGGGGATATCATAGAGGAAATAGATGGCACGGTTGAGCTCGTGGTGTTGTAAGGAGCATTTTGGCAAAGGTCAGTGGTGCTTTGGTGTGGCAAGGCAAATCATGACCTGGGGATGGTCGAATTAGGGCAACGATCAAAATTTTGAAGATTGATCTAGCTTCAGGTAGTTGCATAAGGGAAATTGCATTTGAGCAGAGCGATGTGATGGAACTGTCCCTTCATCGAACGTTGGACCGGATAGGGAGATTGGGGAAAGGAGCGTACACGACTTAGGTGTTTATCAGCTTGCATGTATAGGAAGTGTATTAAGAAGGGTGAAGATGGATTTGGTGGGCAAGTGAAGGCATTAGTGATTAAATTAAAATAATTAATTAAGTTTTAATCTCAATTTCTTATGAAATGGATAACTTATGCATAGAAAGTCCAATCCAGACGTCATTTTAGCCGTTGCACTCGTAGTTAGATTCTCAATGCCTTAGATTGGTTTAGGCTTGGGTGAGTGTAACGATCCGTTATTTCACAACTTCGAAAGTGAGATATTTTATTGATTTTAAATTTAAAAAGGTTTAGAACTCAAGTAAATATGTTGTAAATAATGAATAAGGATGGAAAAATTATTTATCTTATACTTAATAATGGAAAAATAAAGATTTTGATTTTCATCACAAAATGGCCAAAAGTTAAGTTTTGTTAAAAATGAATAAATGCTTAAATAAATAGTTTTAAATATTTATTTGAAAGGTAAAATTATATCAAAATCACTTAATAATGATAATATAAATATGATAAAGGTTTGGAAAATACACCTATGATCGTTTTACAAAAATATTTTAACTTTGTTACATTTGTCAAGTGCAACGTCGTATTTCAATAAATTGATATTAGCACTAATGATAACGGGTTTTAACCAAAGTAGACTTGTTTTTATTTATTAAATGTAATAGGAAGTTCATTTTCTAAGTTTGTTTACATAAATGAATGGTTAAGAGGAAACGTTAAATTTTGACTGTAAAATATGTCAATAAAAATATTGTTTTTGACTAAAATAAGTTGTCGCTACATTGTTGCAACATGATATGTTGCCTAATACACATATATACATATGTACACATTTACAATGTATGAATACTTATACATTTACCATATAAAACAAGAATTCATTTTGATTTAAATTAAGTTTAATAAAAACATGATTCGACAATTTTAAATTTAAATAAAACTTTACAAACATCATCATATCATTTATATCATATCTCCTTAATGGATGTTATGTGTTTACATGGAATCCATGCAAATTTATATCTTTAAATATTAGTAAGTAATAAAATAGTGACATCTCTTATTACTAAACATATACACTTCTTATAACATCATTCCTAGCATTAAATGCACATCCTAATATGTTAACAAGTGTTATGTAAATCAAATCAAGAAAAAAGTCTTCTTTTTAAAATACAAAATTTAAGAGAAAAAAGTAATCATTCTATAAATACACATCATATTAATGTGCTATCATATCCTTCCGTAAATACATGTACTTAAGGGTTTAATCAAGGATTTAAAAATAGAAATAAAATACAGAAGTAGAGAAGGCTAAAATGGTCATTAGCCAAGGAAGCTTCATGTATAAATAGAGGTCATAACCTTCACTTCCTCACAACAATTCACTTCCCATTTCTACCCTTTTTTCACTTCCTTAAAGCTCTTCTCCTTTATTATCTTCCTCCACCTCCAACAACCCTCCATCCAAACCCACACCCGAACCCTACCATTACACACACCCTCCCTACACGGTCAAGTACCCTTCCACCAACCCATACCCACCCTCTAGCCTCACACCCGAGCCGTACCCTCCTCCCTAGGCCACACACCTCCCTAGCATAGCATACACCCCCTCTCAAAGCTCACACACAAAAAAAAGAAGGAAAATAAACAAAGGATATAGTTCGCGACATTTGCAGAGGAGCACGCTAGTTCATAGAAAAGTTTGATGTTGTGGAAATGAAGGCGAGAGCCGCTTTTTAAATCATGTTTTGTTATGTTATAATAATCTTGATTATCCCGTTTATACGTTATGTTAATTGCCACCATTGATAATATGGTCATTTGGGTGAAATGAATGTTTGAACGCGTTGGTTGGATAGTTGAGTTGTGATAATATACTTAATAAATGTTAATCACTATGCTATGGAAATGGATGTTATGTTATTGATGAACATTGAAAGTGATTATGCTCATTTGTGATTAAGTAACCCCCTTTGTTATAAGTGATGTAACAGCCCTGTATTTTGTAATTATTTTATTGTATATTTTAATTATTTTTAATGTAAGATTTTGATTTAAAAACTTATTTTACTTATTTGAAATGATTAAATTTATTATTTAAATATAATCTTGATTTTTATATGAGTTATAATTCCAAACTTGTGTAAGTTGAATATTTGCCTGAAATGCTGATTTTGGTCAAAATAGTCAAACTGTGACTTTCAACTTAAAATTTTAAAAGTTTAAAATTTTAATTTTTTTATTATGAAAGTACATAAAATTCTAAGAACATTACTTTTCGTTTCGTTGAATTTGGATGTAAATTGTGAAAGTTATACCCTTTACAATATTGTGCGTATATAGGGTTATTTAACAATGACTATTTTAAATTGTATAAATTACTTCTTCTTTGTTATATTTTATTTTAATATGTGATAATATGTTATATTATGTATATTTTGACTTTTAAGTATTTTTAAAATGATAATATAATTTTTCTAAAGTTTATTTGAATTTATTTCAATTTATAAAGCCTAGTTGGTATTTACTGCATTTTTCTTTATTTAACTTTCTATTTAATAAAAATTAAATTATTATTTTACCTTGAAAATGTTTTAAAACCATTTTTAATTCAAATTTTGTGTTTTAATATTTTTTTATGAAGTAATAATTTTTCCAAAGTCATGGAGATCTTCTTGTAATTTTTATGTCAGGGTTGCTATTTTTAAGTAATTTCTTATTTCCTTTTTCTATTTTACTTAAAATAAATTATTTATTTTATTTTATTCTTACTTAGTTTCGGTTTTAAATAACATTTCTGAGTTTATTTTGTTTTTATAAAATTAAAAAGAAAAGGAAGTGCAAAAGGTTTAGAAAGTTAAGAGATCTTAAAAGCCTGAAACGTAAAGACGTTTTATCCGTTTCTTTTTGCAATTAATACATCAATTTATCTTAGTCATTCCTTTCCTCATCCTTTGCAGCCGACTCCCTCGTATTATTCATGAATTTTCAAGCTCCAAAACCCTAAAAATCATGGCCTCCATCTTGAGAAAAAAATCTGGTAATGGCTACATCTTTTTCTACCTTTTTCTTGTCATTTTCTATGTATTTTGCCTAGTTTTCTATGCTTTCTGGATTGGCCTCTACCACCCACCATCACCACAATACTCTCCACCATCCCCTACCGCTCTTCCTTGGCATCATCTCCAGCCATCATTTCAGATCCATCCATGGCCACACCTCCCTTGGTGACAAAACTCCACAAAATTGCAAATAATGTCCAAAACAATGCACTAGCCACCACTATTACTTCACCACCTTCATACTTCACCATGGCCACCACCTCTAGCCATGACCACCACCTTGCTACTGCCACTACACTTCATTTTAGCCTCTGTCCAGATCTGAAATTGACATGGCCAAGACTCCATGAACCAAAACTCCACAAAAACAATGCATAAAGCCTTGAAACATTCATGATAGCCACCTTATCACTTCATATCTTCATCCACCACCTTGGCCACCACCATAGGCCACCACCACCACCTTTTCCAGACCTCCCCACACCCCTCCATCTACTATCCAAACCTATACAAGTATGGCCAAGCCCCACTTGACCCAAGGCCGAGCCTTGTTGTGCTCAAAAACTTCATATATGTTGCCTTGACCAATTGTATGCTTCACGTTATAACCCTACCACTCCATACTCCTTCTAGCCGTGAGTTATGGTGCCAAACCTGAGCTATATCATCATCATGGCTGAACCCAAGAACCTCCTAGGCCAAGCATTTGAATGGTTAAAGCAATGTCAAGTAATATATTCCTTTGTTGCTTCGTATTTTTATTGTTTCAACATTGTTTTGCGTTGAATATTTATGTGTATATTGTCTTGTTTTGGTTATTGTTTACAAGAAAAATAACATGGCTCTCCATTCATTCAAATCAAAAGTCACGCTATATCGTGATTGTCGTGCTTTTGGAATCGCACTTGTATTTGTTGTTTTGGTCTTCAGCTTGAAAAAGTGAGTCTTTCTCGGTTTGACATTTATACTTATGAGAAGTGAATTGATGACAAGTGTTTAGTAATAAAAAAATGTTTATGCAAGTTAATGATGATCATGTGACAAGCTATGCCATGTTATTACCATATTATTATCATGTTAAAACTGTTAATTTTCACCTGACATCTGATATATGGCTGTATATTGTGATATTGACCTTGTTTATATTATTCCTGTATATGATCACACTGCAAGTTCCCTGTTAGAAAAAAAATGTTATGGGCTGAAATGATAGGCCTGAATGGTTTTAAATTTTTCATTTTGACTTGGAATTGCGGGTTTGAAATGATAAAACCCGGATTTTCTTTGTAAATTATGGGTTGAAATGATATATTACCCATATCACTTTACCTAGCGTAGAAAATTATATACAGGCCCGTAGTTAAAATATGTTTTTCTAAAATTTTAAATATTTTAGAAATTTAATTATTATAATATTTTGATTTTAAATTTAATAAAAAAAAAGGATTTTTGTAAATTATTATTGATTTTCTGAATAATCGTTAGTGAAATGAATTAATGAAAAAGTTAGAAATTTTGAACGTAAGTATTAAGTTGAAATTTAATGTAATGGATTTTAAAATTTCAACATTGCATTTTAATAAGTGAATTATTATTAAATCTTCATTTTTGAATGGAAATTTAACTTTATAAAATCATGAACTTGAGGAAAATTAAATGATGTTTACAAATGTGAAATTGTATGATTTTATAAGTTAAAAATGTTTTAATAAAAATATAACTGGTTGAGAAATTTTATTGAATATTTGAAGTTAATTGACTGCATTTTTGAAATGATATTAATTACAATGTAAATGATATTACAGCAATTGTAAATACTGTAGTTGATGATCATGAACTAAAAAAAAAGCTATTGAAAAAAAACTATTATTGAAATTGTTGTAAGTACTATGATTTTTGAATTTAACTAAGCTTATTTGAAATTTAAGAAAACTCTATTACAACATTTTTAAACGTTGTCTTTTGTTAAATTGAACTGTTTTGAATGAACTTTCCATAGAGTTTTCTAAATGATGCGAAAAGTGAATTTTCACTATTTTGATAAACTTAAGTGAATTAATGAACTTTGAAAGTTGAAAATTTTGAAATTATTAAGCATAATAACTTCATTGAAATGAAAAAAAAAAATTGGAATATAAACTGTTTTAAAATATGAATTGAAATGGTATTTTAGATTGAATAAAATGAATAATGATTTGAAATGAATGAAGTTTTGAAAAGCTACGATATTTTGCTATATTAAAATGATTTGAAAATGAAGTTTTGAAAGGATATGATATTTTGATATATTAAAATGATTTGAAACGAAGTTTTGAAAGATATGACATTTTTGATATTAAATGATTTGAAAAACGGAGTTTGAAAGATAGGACATTTTGATATTAACATGATTTAAAAAGAAGTTCTGAAAGATATGATATTTGGAACTGAAAGGTAGTGTTGAAAGGGTATGAAAATTTAATATATTGAAATGGTTAGAAATGACTTGATATTTATTTTGATAAATATTTGAATTGAAAGATATTTTACGATGATATATTGAAATGGTTTTGGAAATGATTTAATCTTTATTTTGACAAAGATTTGGATTGAAAAGGATATTTTATTTTGAAGTATAAAATATTGTTTTAAAGTTATATCTACGGGTTATAATAACGATTGGTTGTTAAAGAGACCGGGATCGGATATTGTCTTATAGCCGGCCAATACCGAAAACCACTTTAACAACTGTGTACGCGGTGGAGATTCCAGAATGAAGTAGGATGGTGGCGACGTTCTCGAGGTATATTACGTGGACCCAACTCCCGTGGGTTGGCATATATGACTAAAACAGGAGCTATACGGGGCTACACAAAGGGTCGCACCCTTTCATCGAGCATGCTCCATCGGAAACCATTCTATTACTGTTGTGATTCGATTCGGTGGCGCCACTTTGATTCGGGGGTATTGTTCGAGGTGGGCGGAAGCTGCTGGCTTGCCGTCACCACCGGTCCGGGAGTGCAAACGGTGTATCCACCCTGGCATTGCCTCGCGTGCCGTGTCATATCCTTATATCGAGCCCACTACGATTTTGATTTTAAAGATCCGACCACGTTAAGGTTCATCATCCCCTTAACGTTATTTTCTATATGATTATACTTTACTGATTAGACACTACCGTATATAGCGTATATTACTACATAGTAAATAGTTTAACGGATCCTTAGAGGATGGGCGGTCCCAAGCATCCTTTAAGTTACTGATGCATTTTGTTACTGTTCACTTGAGTTGATTTACAGCTTATAAGTATTTATGTCCTGACTCGAGGGTTTTGTGTTTTGCTTTACGCTCGGGTCAGATTGATTGAGTTAGCATTCAAGATTCACCTTCGGCGTTGGAGCATTCTTTGAAGATCCAGCCATCTATTTTGTTTCAGTATCCAGTGGTTCAATGATGTATCTGATTTGTACCTGATGTATCCTGTTACTCTTCTGTTGTATCTTATTTAACTCTAATGTATCTTATATTTTATATAGTAGCTTCATGAACTACTATCTCTTTTTCTTCCGCTGCATTTTATATACTCTGTGTCTGTGATCTGTGATTTTTATTTACTATATATTCAGAGATTTGCCAAATTTTTATTTACAACGCGGTATTTTGAGCAATCCAATTCCGACATGAGTGTCTACCTATACACTTATAATGGATGCGAATGGTTGAAAATACCTGGTTGTTACAAGTGACCAGTTTTATAAATATGGTATACATTGGAATTATTAAGCCATATTTGAATAGTGAAAATGAAATCAAAAATTGAAATTGAAATTGGTTTTGAATTGAAATTGGTTTCGAAATTGGTTTCGAAATTGAAATTGAAATTAAAGTCGAAATCGAAATTAGATTTGAAACTGGGTTTGAAATTGGTTCTAATTTAAGATTAGAATTGATTTTAATTTAAGATTTATAAGCAGCCGCATAATATATTCACCAAAATAAATAATATTCATACGACCATGGTTGAATGACAGAAATTCGTCTAGAATGAGTTTTGGCCAATTTACTTCAACTTCTCCCCAAATAGCATATAATGCTTTGTAGTTGTTTGGATAGACAAGCTTATACGAGCCAGTACGAGTTAGAATTGTGTGCATTAAAGCTCTATGCATTATTCTGGCAGTAGGTCGTAATGCAACTGACTTAAGCTCAGTCATGTCATCTTCTAGGAATCGATGACTTACTTCATCTCTCTCGCCTACGACAACATTTAATTCTTGTAACTCAAAACCTCTTGTCGGAGTATGAAGAATATGACTGATTCTATCTAAAGAGAGAAACACTTGTTGCCCACATACCAAACTCCAAACGCAATTGTCACGATTGCATGGGTTTTGATGGCCTAAATTCAAGTTCGCACAGAGAAGTTTAACCAATTATGATTTATCTTGATATTGTTTTGATTATGATCTAGAAGTGATTCTAGATGGCTTCTTCTTGCTAATTCTTGAATCCTATATGACGTAAAATGTAACGACCCGTAGATTTCGACCATTTAATTTGTTTGTATAATAGGATTTTGTAATTTAAATTTAGTAGAAATAATAGAAGGTGATAAATTTTATATGGGAATGAACACTAATTTAAAATACAACAATGGTAATTTAAGTCTATTTATAGCAATTTGTATAAATTTCAATAAATTTAGTAGTGGAAAGATTTTTCCTGTATATACTTTGAATATGAGAGAATAAAGGAAGGTATTAAATTGATTTAATAAAACAAAACATTTTAATGGTAATTGAAATAAATTAGGGAATTTTGTAACGCAAGTAATAATCTCTACACTTGAATGAACATTTCAATTTGATAAATTATTTAAAGGATATGACTTAGTAAATAAGCTGACTGGGTCCAATTGGTATATGATGAAATTTAGTGTTGAAGTATTATATAGATAAGGATTAGATGGAATGGATTTATTTTTGAAATAAAGGATAGCAACCATATAAAATGTTAAGTAAGTAATATTGTCATTTATAATAAATGGTACTTTAAGGATAATAAGTGTAGTAACGTAAGGTGTAAATGTAAATTACAATGGAAACGTAACTTTAACTCTAGGAAGAAATTGCAGGTAGATTTATGAAATGGAGTTTATGCAATAAATGATTGTTATGATAATAATGGAATTCCAATTTGTAGGAATGGAACAAATACACTTAGAAAAAGTTAGTATAGAAAAAAAAACGAAATGGAAATATTGAATTAATAAATTCGTATATATATAGTATATGGTGATTTTGTATTGTAAGTAAGAAACTTATTAAAGGTGGTCAAGGTTTGTGACTACAAGTTGCTATTAGTGATACATATATATTTAATTCATTAAATTTATGTGGAAAGCATTGCAATAAATATAAATAAAATGTTACGTTAAATAAATTAGGATAATAAATGGAGAATAACGTGAGTGTTCTTCATAAGTATGATGATTTGTGAATAAAGAATGGAAATTTAGTTGTATCAATGCATCAGAATTTAATTTATAATAATAAGGTTAATTGAAATTAGATGAGTTAAATATTTAAATGGGAATCAAGCTTTATTTATTCATCTGGATTTTTAAAATACGATAATTTGAATCTACTGAGATTAATGGGAATTGGATATAACATTTTACGTTAATTGGAAAATAAAGATGGAAATAGGAAGGTTTTTAACTAAGGGAAGGATATGAAATAATTGCATTAATTTGTAATTAGAAATAAAACGTTGATGAGAACAAGTATTTAAGATTTGCCATCTATTTAGTATATTAAGTTATAAAAGATAATCCATTGCAATAATTAAAATTTTATTTATTACATTAACAATAATGGAAGTAATATATGAAATTTAATATTTAGATATTATGCAAATATAAATTTAGATGAAATTGGAGAGATGTACGTAATGAAGTATGAATCCAATGATAAATTTATCTATTTTACAAGAATATATGGAAGGTAAAATAATTAAATTATTTGGAAATTTAATCTATAATTGGTGAATTTAATGAATTTCAAGAATGTATAGATTTCATTTAGACAGTTAAATTTTGTTCAAGTTAGTTAAGATGATTGAAAGATTTATGATGATAAGAATCGTCAATTATCAAATTGAAATGGGAAATTTGATTTAATTGACTAATTTTTAATTTATTTAATTATTATAAAAATCGCCATTTTGGCCACGGACTCGGATTTCGACGAAACCAGTTTCATCGGATCCGTATCGGTGAATTATTGTAGAGTTTCATGTTTCGTAACGATCGGACCTGTCGTTTGATCGTATGGACGCGAAACGCCTTGAAATCGATTTAATTAAAAATCAATTTGAAATCAATTTGGAAATTTTGTTTTCGGCATAACTTCTTCATACGATCGAATTTGAACGCAAAACTTTTTCCATCGCGTTCAGAATATTTTAAAATACCTATTTGGACATATGGGTTTAATAAATTTCATTCCGGGGTCAGAACGGGCTTTTTGGGCCAACTACCGTTTAGCACGTTCCTAAATTCGTACCCACCTAGCCTACTACAGTTTGTCTATAAATAGACAATTATAAACCCTAGCCCCATCCTATTATCATTTGTCTGTATGTTCATTTTCTTCATCTCTTTCTTTTCCTTAATGGTTGCAAAACCTAGATCTATTCCAATTCAAAATTTCAAAAGAAAATTCAAACTCTGCGGAATAATTCCATAAAAATTTATGTCATAGTTCTCAGTGTTCGTAATCTGCTGTTATGATTTGTTTTTCGATTGGAGCTACCGTTCATCCAGAAAAAATTCAAATCATTTTCAGCCGTTCGCGAGATGCCGATGGAGTGGACGGTGGATCTGCGATCTTAGATCGATCGGAGGTGATCAATGGGTAGAGGGGATCGAGCAGGTCACATCGGTAGGGTTCATTCGCTCAGGAGGGGGTTGGTTGCGCCGTGATTGGCTGTGGAAGTCAGTGGCAACGGCAACGGCCGTGAACACCAGGGGATCGCGCACGCTGGCAGTAGGGGCGGCACAGGGAGGAGAGTCCAACGGCGCGACCTGATCTGGGTGCAGTCGCATGTGGAAGCATCATAAACTGATGGAATTGCGGCGGCTGAAGTAGGTTTTTTTTTTTTTTTTTTTGGCGTTCGGACGAGGAAGGCAGGGAGAGATGGATCCTATAGCACGTGTTCTGCTGACGTGGTTTGTTTGGTTAGTTTAATTTTAATTTTAATTTTGTTTCAAGTGATTCGAATCGCTATAACTTTTACATACGAATTCGGATTCACGTGAAATTTCTTTTGTTAGGATCGTAATTAAAATCCGGACCTGTTGACGCTAGTTTGGACAGATTTGGAGACCGTCAAATTTTTAGGTTTAAATTGGATTTGAATTCAATTTAAATCCCAAAGGTGAGTGTTTGAACCCACTCACAACTTATAAAAAGTTTTTATGTTTGTTAAATTTATTTTAGTTATGAGTAGAAATTTATTTATGATTGTTGGCATGTTTTATTCAGCATATCTGTTAAATCGCATTTATTAAATTAACTGTTAATTTCTTTTATGTATTGCATATAAATTGGCAGTTAGAATTTATTTATGTGCATATAAACTGCTAGTTAAACAGTTATAAATTTAATTGAATATGAAATGTTAATTAATAACTGCCAATTATTTCCTGTTATATTGTATATGCCATACATTGATGTTTGTTTAAACTGATGATGTTTGAGATAATTTGGTTGATGATTGATGATGGATGAATGGATGTTTTGTTTCATATCATTAAACTGCAAGTTATCATGTATTTTTCATTTCATTCGGGATTGTGGTTTGAAATGACATACAACCGCAAAATTTTATATCTTTTAAATTGCGGATTGAAATGATAAATATCCGTATCACTTGACCATAGGATAGAAAATTTTATACAGGCACCGTGGTCTATATATAAAATATTTTAAAGTGATTTCTATGGTTTCGATGATACGGTTTATAATAAGTTAATTTTGATATTTTCTTCTGTATATATATACGTATGAAGTTAGAAATTTTAAATTTAAGCTGTGTATAAATCTCTTAAATAAAAATGGAAAAATTGAGGAAATGGAATTTGATAATTCACATTATATGTTTAAGTTTGAAAATTTTTAAGGTCTGATATTTATAACTGGATTTTTCCAAGATAAATTTAAAATGAATATTCTAGTATAATTTAATTTAAGAAAATATTTAATTGCTAGAAATATGGAGTTTTATTTATGGATTTTTATGTAAATATTCAAGACTAAATAATAGAACATTTAATTTGGTTGAAGGAATAAATTCCAACTTTAGTTTTGAAATATTAATACTCCAAATGGATATATATATATATATATATATATATATATATATAGAAATTGAAGTGGTTTTGGAACTTGAAAGTGGTATTTAAATTTTGGTTTAGTCTTTAAATAAAGAAATATATTTGTAAAGCCATGGAAATTATTTTCTTTACAAAGTAACCTTAAAGTTAAACCATTTATTTCGTATACCGATGAATATCCAAACCATTCAAGTTTTAGTAGTTATGGTTTTAAAATATATGAATTTCGAACTATTATGCTTTGAAAGTATAAGTCAAATATTTGGTTTCAGATATTTTAAATTTTAAAGCAGTATGATTTTGGAAAAGAAATAGATTTGGATAAAATGATATCATATTGTTTTGGGTTTTAAGATGATATCATATTCATAGTTTTGAAATGGAATTTTTATTCTGGTTTTAAATATAAACTATTTTAATTGACCGCGGTGTTATAATAACGATTGGTTGGCAAAGAGATCGGGATCAGATATGGACATACTCTCTGTCGATACCGAAAACCACTTTGACTAACCGTGTACGCGGTGGAGATTCTAGAATGAAGTAGGTTGGTGGCGACGTTTCCTGTAAGGTAAATACGTGGACCCAACTCCCGTGAGTTGGCATAAGGTGGTTGAAACAGGAGCGATTCTCGGGCCAATGAGGTCATTCCTCTGATCGAACGCACTCCTTCGATACTATACTCTGACTTTGGATTGTTTCGGTGGCCACTATTGATTTCTTTGATTTGGGGGTGTTAGTTCGAGGTGGGCGGTAGCTGCGGCTATGCGTTACCACCAGCCCGGATAGCAATTGGTATATCTACCCTGGCATTGCCTAGTTGTGCCGTGTCACCTACCCTAGCGCGCCTTATACGATTTTGGTTTTGTACCATACCTATGGAGTGCCCTCTGACGACGCCCAGTACGGGGGATATTATGGTACTGTATAGACTATGGGAATATATTCTGTGTTAAGGGCTATATGGGTAACCCCTTAACGCTATTAAAAAAGTAAGTTTATTTTATAAATAGACACTATTATAATAGCGCAATATACTACATAGTAAATAGTTTAACGGATCCTTAGGAGATGTAAATCCCGAGCATCTCTTGAGTTACTGCACTCATATTTACTCCTGTTGATTTAACTCACATAAGTTCTTTTAGTTCTGACTCGAGTGCTTTGTCTTTTCAATTCGCTCGGGTCAGTCCGAGCGTTTCAGGATTTGAAGATTTAGCTCTCGAGGACGAAGACGAAGATTTGTATTATTATTATTTAAAGTATTGCACTACACTCACACTGTATTCCGCTGCATTCATATTATTGGTATGTGAACTCTGATATTTAATTGTATAAAGAAGAATCAAATGTTTTGAAAACAGTTTTATAAACTGTATATTTTATTATTATATTTTATCCTTCCGCTGTGAGATTCTATTTTGTTTTATTTCTTCTCTGTTTTTCTTATTTACCCCATAACAATCTGCCCTTACGTATGGTTTGAATCAGCACGTGTGTCTGTTTAAATTGTGCGAAAAGGCGGGATGTTACAGTTGGTATCAGAGCTTTGGTTTAGCGATAAACCTTAGCTTTGTAGGGTTTGACTCTTGGTTAATAGGGTAGTAATACCCTATGGGAGTCGCTGAGTGTATATATATGAGAGAGCGTATTTGTTAGTGTTATAAAAAGATTTTGATATTGTGTTAATCTGTTCCGTTTTGTATTTATAAATTCTGGTTGGTGCATAGGACGCTATGACATCAATAGGGATTTCTAAACACTTAATAGGACAGACCGACATAATATTTGTTTTAATATAGGTAAATGAAATAATTTTTGCCTATTATATTTTCTATATATAAAATAAAAAATTTCAAATGATATCTATATTTGGTTGCAATAGATTGGTTGTTAGGAATAAAATTTATAAATAATAGGTAAAATAAATTGCAATTAAAATCATTGAAATTTGGAAATTTTAGAACTTAAGTCCGGGATTTTTGAAAATTTGCTTTCAAAGGATTTAAGAAATATAATGATTTGGTTTATAAGTATTTTCTTATATAAATATTCAGTATAATTCGGAAGAATTGTTTTAAAGAAAATTTTGGAGAAAATAAATTTTGTACTTTCCTCTCTGTCGTTGGAAAATAATTTCGGTGATGGAGGCCGCATCATCGACTTTCATTTTCGAGTTTCGCAGGGGAAAGTCCACTGTAGTAAATTCTACTGCAGATTTATTTTGGAAATTACCTAAAATTTTAATTGTTCTAAATATAATTGAGATATAAAAGTTGTAAGAAATTATTTATCTATATTTCTTTTAATTTGAAATTTGACCCGGTATGTAATTCTTAAATTTCCATTAATTAATGGTTTAAATTATTTTAGTGAAATAAAAGGTAAGTAATTAATGAATTGAAATCTCTAATTTAGGCAAGAAATTAATGCAAAGTTATAAACGGAAATTTGAAATTTTTAACATATGAGACAAAAAGTAATATTGTTGAACATTAAATCTAATTAAAAGAAGAGATAAAATTTGTATAAGTTCTTTTGCATTTTCTTTAACATATATAACCTACCAAATATGAAAAGTTGAAATGTTAAATAAGAGATTGGAATAGAATATTATACAAGTAGAAATTTTATAAATAATGTAGTATTCAATAAATTGTTGCTACAAATGAGAATTTAATGTTATAAACTTAAGTTATAAAGTGAAATTTTACCATAATTAAAGGTAAGTATATTAAATAGGTGATTTAAAACTTAAGCAAATAAAATGAAATTCTTTAATAAATAAGGATTGATGTGTAGGGTTATAAACTTAAGTATGATTTAAATGCTACTAGTTTAATCTAATGGAAAGTAGGTAATATTTATAGATTACTGCAAACCATAGTTAATGAATTAATAAAAAAATCCTTTACTTATAAGAATGAATGTTATAAGGTTAAGAAATAAAGTGTAATTAAAAATGATTACTATAATTAAATGTAATAGATATGTAAGCATTAAACAAATGATTGAAAGTGAGAAGTGCAATAAATTTAATAGAAATAAAAGAAACTTACATAACCTGAATAAATAAAAAATGAATAACTGTAAGTAATAAGTAAAAATAAAGGAATTTATATAAGTTAATTTGATTTGTTGGTTTAAATCGACATTGTTTGATCTGCGGTTGGTTGGGTAAGGAAATTTGAAGTTGTTGGATGAATAAATAAGCTATTTTTGTCCCATCTAAGACTGTTGAGTAAATGATGCACAGGATAGCTATTTTTCATTCCGTACCATTTCAAGTTTTGAACCCGAACAACTATTTGCTTGTTTGATTGAATGGTTGTTTTGTTTGGTTTTGTATGCTGTTGTTGAAATTAATGATTGTGTATTTATTATTGTTAGTAGTTGAAACCATGAAAATATTTCACTTTATATAAATAGTTAACCTTTTTAGATTATATAAGTGAAATGCAGGTATGGAAGCAATTGCTACTGCTATTGGTTCCATAAATTAAGCGTAATTTGTCCGACAAATAGGTACGTTTTCGGATTACGTTTTGTAGCGCTATTTTTTATATATTTTCCCGTGTTGGGATATACTATTTTGAATATTCTATATGATACTTTGTTATATTGTGGTATTATATTTTTCCCGAGCCTCTCCGTACAAAGGAGACTCTGCCCAAAATTTTCCATAAAATTTTGAACTTAGAAATGATCTTGAAATGTTTTCCAAAATCTAGAAATTTAAGTATAAAAGTTTTAGCGGTTATAAATTGAGATATCTTATATAAATTATTTCTTAATTATTATAAAGTTAATGTTTGCATAAGGTATATAGATTTCTTACTCTTCCTTCTCTTTTCTTTTTCCTTTTCGGGGACGAAAAGTTTTGAGTGGGGGAAAGTGTAACGACCCGTAGATTTCGACCATTTAATTTGTTTGTATAATAGGATTTTGTAATTTAAATTTAGTAGAAATAATAGAAGGTGATAAATTTTATATGGGAATGAACACTAATTTAAAATACAACAATGGTAATTTAAGTCTATTTATAGCAATTTGTATAAATTTCAACAAATTTAGTAGTGGAAGGATTTTTCCTGTATATACTTTGAATATGAGAGAATAAAGGAAGGTATTAAATTGATTTAACAAAACAAAACATTTTAATGGCAATTGAAATAAATTAGGGAATTTTGTAACGCAAGTAATAAGCTCTACACTTGAATGAACATTTCAATTTGATAAATTATTTAAAGGATATGACTTAGTAAATAAGCTGACTGGGTCCAATTGGTATATGATGAACTTTAGTGTTGAAGTATTATATATATAAGGATTAGATGGAATGGATTTATTTTTGAAATAAAGGATAGCAACCATATAAAATGTTAAGTAAGTAATATTGTCATTTATAATAAATGGTACTTTAAGGATACTAAGTGTAGTAACGTAAGGTGTAAATGTAAATTACAATGGAAACGTAACTTTAACTCTAGGAAGAAATTGCAGGTAGATTTATGAAATGGAGTTTATGCAATAAATGACTGTTATGATAAGAATGGAATTCCAATTTGTAGGACTGGAATAAATATACTTAGAAAAAGTTTGTAACAACCCGCATATTTGTCGAGTTTGTATTTAAATATTTTATTTAAATATTAACTCGTTAATCGGATTTTGGTCCGAAAAGCTACTTTTTGCAAACGGTCAAATTAGGACTCGAGACCACTTCCATTGAGTTCGAAATGTCGTTTACAATTTTTTTAAGTATAAACATCGATAGGTTTGGAGTTAGTGAAATTTCACTAACTTTTCCCGCTTTGGACTTTGGGTTAGTTTAGCCTATTAAGCCCAAGTTCCAACCCTCTTCTCCTCACTCTTCATAAATTTCCTAACTAATCAAGCTTTGGCATTAATGGTGGAGGGAATGGGAAATTAAAATTCCAAAACTCAAATTCAATTGCAATCCATCTTTCTACTCCAAATTCAAGAAGAAGACATTGGATTCAAGCTTCTTGTGCTTAGATAGAAGAAGGATTGATCCTTGCTTGCTTAAAACTTCATTTTCATTGATATTTGGTGCAAAGGTGAGATTTTTACCTCACAATTCTAGCCTATAACTATATTGGACTATTGGGAATGATTCCCTATCATTTTTGCATGCATGTTAGCATTTGGTTTGGATTGGATTGGCGAAAAACTCCAATTTTTAGCGTTTTGGTGAATTTTCTGCACTTAGGTCGTTCTGGCCGTTTTTAGGTCGTTCGGAGTTAAGTCGTTCGTCCATAAGTCGTGAGTCGTTCACGAGTTAACCTTAGGTCGTATGACCCTGGAGTCGTTAGGTCGTATGACCCTTGAGTCGTTAGGTTGTAGACCCTTGAGTCGTTAGGTCGTATGACCCTTGAGTCGTTAGGTCGTTGCCCCCGCACCCCCACCTTGGGGGGTTGCCACCCCCCCTGGACCCCTCCTCCGTAGGGGATCTTATCTGAAAAACATTGAGCTGATTTCCTTGGATTTTATTCATATCTCCGTATGCGATTTTTGTGACTGATTGTTTCTACAATTGCTCCTGTGTTTTGTCACTTTATAATATAAAGGTTTCAATACTAGTAGTAAATATCAAAACTCTTTTAACAAACAATTTCAACTCTATTTTTAATAACAAAGCTCTTTTCTTAAACCGTTTTCCAATCTATTAGTATATACAAACCTTTACCTCACTCGGATGAGAAATCTAATTAAACGACTTAGTAAAACAAGTGGTATGAAACGCTTGCGTTCACTTCGTCGGTTAATTCTTGGACTTGTTCGATTGAACCTCTTGTGACAATTTTATTAGTGAAGATTTACAGTTTGTTCGTAAATATTTAAGTTAAGCAAGTGGTTATGGGACATGAAGCTAAACTTCTATATTTACTAGCTTAGTGTAATTGACACTTCTCGTTGATCATGATGATCATTCTGATGATTTAGAGTAGCAACTGTGCAATGTCTCTTGTTACGAGGTTAGACTAGACACCACTTGTGTGATTCCACTCACACTTACCTTTTTGCTTTTTGGTTAGTCTGGACCTTAATCTGTGTGATTCCATCCACACATGTGGGGTAGCTCCCCTTGGTCTTCGGACCGTCATGTGATAGGCCTCTTTCTCTTGTCTATGATTTCTGGACTTCTTGCATTGATTTCTAGAATTTATGTCATTGACTTGTTATGAGTACAAGTTTGGGGTATGATGCCCTTTTTGAATCTTTGAGAAGATTCTTGTGATATTGATTATCTCTTATTGATTGATCTTCTGTTGATCGTTATTTACATACTTATAGTGGTATGTCATTATGGATGTTTATGTTTATGCCATATCTTTTATGTTATATCATGTCATCTGATATTTATAGTTAGACTGACCCGTTTATTATTTTCTTAAATAATACTCGGGTCAGACCGAGATGTTACAGGTGCTTCTGCTTGACTTCTTCCCAGGGATTCATCACTCTAACTTTTGGCTAACTGTTTAGATTAGCAGTTTTTGTTGTATACACTTGAGATATAGACTCATAGTTGTATTCTTTTGTATAGCACGTGTTGCTATTCTTTTGTATTATCGTGGATCTTACTGACCACTACTCTGATGTACACTTTCATGTGTTAGTTATATATTCATATATTCTTCCGCCTTTGTAATATGGATATCTGTGACTGATTTGTGATATGATTATTTCTATGTTTGTTTCCGAAGATTATTTATAGCCACCGTGTGATAAGCAATTACATGGATGGTCGCTCCTCAACAGCCTTATTCTCCGTGCTAGTTGACAGCACTACTCCGGAGTGCTCTTGGCCAGCGTGGGTATAGAGGTGGGGCGTCACAAAGTTAGTATAGAAAAAAAAACGAAATGGAAATATTGAATTAATAAATTCGTATATATATAGTATATGGTGATTTTGTATTGTAAGTAAGAAACTTATTAAAGGTGGTCAAGAATTGTGACTACAAGTTGCTATTAGTGATACATATATATTTAATTCATTAAATTTATGTGGAAAGCATTGCAATAAATATAAATAAAATGTTACGTTAAATAAATTATGATAATAAATGGAGAATAACGTGAGTGTTCTTCATAAGTATGATGATTTGTGAATAAAGAATGGAAATTTAGTTGTATCAATACATCAGAATTTAATTTATAATAATAAGGTTAATTGAAATTAGATAAGTTAAATATTTAAACGGGAATCAAGCTTTATTTATTCATCTGGATTTTTAAAATACGATAATTTGAATCTATTGAAATTAATGGGAATTGGATATAACATTTTACGTTAATTGGAAAATAAAGATGGAAATAGGAAGGTTTTTAACTAAGGAAAGATATGAAATAATTGCATTAATTTGTAATTAGAAATAAAACGTTAATGAGAACAAGTATTTAAGATCTGCCATCTATTTAGTATATTAAGTTATAACGGATAATCCATTGCAATAATTAAAATTTTATTTATTACATTAACAATAATGGAAGTAATATTTGAAATTTAATATTTAGATATTATGCAAATATAAATTTAGATGAAATTGGAGAGATGTACGTAATGAAGTATGAATCCAATGATAAATTTATCTATTTGACAAGAATATATGGAAGGTAAAATAATTAAATTATTTGGAAATTTAATCTATAATTGGTGAATTTAATGAATTTCGAGAATGTATAGATTTTATTTAGACAGTTAAATTTTGTTCAAGTTAGTTAAGATGATTGAAAGATTTATGATGATAAGAATCGTCAATTATCAAATTGAAATGGGAAATTTGATTTAATTGACTAATTTTTAATTTATTTAATTATTATAAAAATAGCCATTTTGGCCACGGACTCGGATTTCGATGAAACCAGTTTCATCGGATCCGTATCGGTGAATTATTGTAGGGTTTCAAGTTTCGTAACGATCGGACTTGTCGTTTGATCGTATGGACGCGAAACGCCTTGAAATCGATTTAATTAAAAATCAATTTGAAATCAATTTGGAAATTTTGTTTTCGGCATAACTTCTTCATACGATCGATTTTGGACGCGAAACTTTTTCCATCGCGTTCAGAATATTTTAAAATACCTATTTGGATATATGGGTTTAATAAATTTCATTCCGGGGTCAGAACGGGCTTTTTGGGCCAACTACCGTTTAGCACGTTCCTAAATTCGTACCCACCTAGCCTACTACAGTTTGTCTATAAATAGAAAATTATAAACCCTAGCCCCATCCTATTATCATTTGTCTGTACGTTCATTTTCTTCATCGTTTTCTTTTCCTTAATGGTTGCAAAACCTAGATCTAATCCAATTCAAAATTTCAAATGAAAATTCAAACTCTGCGGAATAATTCCATAAAAATTTACGTCATAGTTCTCAGTGTTCGTAATCTGCTGTTATGATATGTTTTCCGATTGGAGCTACCGTTCGTCTAGAAAAAATTCAAATCATTTTCAGCCGTTCACGAGATGCCGATGGAGTGGATGGTGGATCTGCGATCTTAGATCGATCGGAGGTGATCAATGGGTAGAGGGGATCGAGCAGGTGACATCGGTAGGGTTCATTCGCTCAGGAGGGGGTTGGTTGCGCCGTGATTGGCTGTGGAAGTCAGTGGCAACGGCAACGGCCGTGAACACCAGGGGATCGCGCATGCTGGCAATAGGGGCGGCACAGGGAGGAGAGTCCAACGGCGCGACCTGATCTGGGTGCAGTCGCATGTGGAAGCATCATAAACTGATGGAATTACGGCGGCTGAAGTAGGGTTTTGTTTTTTTTTTCCTTTTTGCGTTCGAACGAGGAAGGCAGGGAGAGATGGATCCTGTAGCACGTGTTCTGCTGACGTGGTTTGTTTGGTTAGTTTAATTTTAATTTTAATTTTAATTTTGTTTCAAACGATTCGAATCGCTATAACTTTTACATACGAATTCGGATTCACGTGAAATTTCTTTTGTTAGGATCGTAATTAAAATCTGGACCTGTTGACGCTGCTTTGGACAGATTTGGAGACCGTCAAATTTTTAGGTTTAAATTGGATTTGAATTCAATTTAAATCCCAAAGGTGAGTGTTTTAACCTACTCACAACTTCTAAAAAGTTTTTATGTTTGTTAAATTTATTTTAGATATGAGTAGAAATTTATTTATGACTATTGGCATGTTTTATTCAGCATATCTGTTAAATCGAATTTATTAAATTAACTGTTAATTTCTTTTGTGTATTGCATATGAATTGGCAGTTAGAATTTATTTATGTGCATATAAACTGCTAGTTAAACAGTTATAAATTTAATTGAATATGAAATGTTAATTAATAACTGCCAATTATTTCCTGTTATATTGTATATGCCATATATTGATGTTTGTTTAAACTGATGATGTTTGAGATAATTTGGTTGATGATTGATGATGGATGAATGGATGTTTTGTTTAATATCATTAAACTGCAAGTTATCATGTATTTTTCATTTCATTCGGGATTGTGGTTTGAAATGATATACAACTGCAAAATTTTATATCTTTTAAATTGCGGATTGAAATGATAAATATCCGTATCACATGACCATAGGATAGAAAATTTTATACAGGCACCGTGGTCTATATATAAAATATTTTAAAGTGATTTCTATGGTTTCGATGATACGGTTTATAATAAGTTAATTTTGATATATTCTTCTATATATATATATATATATATATGTGACGATCTAGAATTTTAAGCATTTGAAATCAGAATATTTAATTTATTTTAAATATGCAAAAGTTAATTATTAACTTTAATTTCAAATATCAGTATTCATTTGATAATTAATTGTTGAATTTAATTATCGAAATTGGGTAAATTATTGAATCTGGAAATTTATGCCTGTTAAAAATAATTTGAAGGCTCGTAAAATTTATATTGATAATACTGAAGATAATGAAAGTTGAAAATTTTAAATTAACAATGGGTTGTTCAGTTTTAAAAATTTATACCGTTTAATTTGAATTTAAAAATAGCCTTCCGAGGCACAGTCTCGGAATTCGACGAAACCAGTTCCATTGGGTCCGTAATATTGAATTATTCCTGGATTTCAAATTTCGTATTAATCGGAGTTGTTGTGTGAGCGTACGAGCTATAAATGCATGGAATAATTACATCGAAGATTTCCATTTCAAATTTTATATATACATACACGTGCTAATCACCATTAGCCGAAAATTTATTCATATCACAACTTTTTCGTAATCACTGTTGCTATTCCTTCTTCAGCACGCGTTCGATTTCTGCCCTTGGTTCCTTTGTTCGCTTTCGTACAGGCAAATAGGTGGCTCGAGAAAATATTTTGGCAGGCTTTAGATCGCGAGTTGTTTTTCTGTTCTTTCTTATAATCGAAAATCACGTTCCTTCTCAAATAAAATTCACGAAATAAATTGAATCATGGCCGAGCTTGTATCTTCCCAAACCAAATCTCACGCAAGAATTTCCTTCGTTCCTCTCATCGCGCTCGAGTACTCGCGGCTAATCGAATGAATTTCGTTCGAGTAATGGATTAACGTCGCGAGGTTGGGGCGGCAGATCTCATGCTTCTTTTGCTCGCGTCTGATGGCTGGAGTGAGGATAGATGGTCGCGATCGAGTGCGACGTCTTCTAGGGGAATCGAAAGTAGGGTTTGTGGGTGGACCGGTGTTCGTGGATAAGGGGAAGAGGAGCATCTCGAGTTGTGCTCATCGGTAACTAGATCTGGAAGAGAGGGGTCGCGCGTACGATGGGGTATCTCGGCGGCGTTGCTACAGTGGGAACAGTAGTTGCATGTTCGTGGGACGAGAGCACGTGAGAGCACAGCGACCATGTAGTGGCGACCTTTAGGGATTTTCGTGCTCGCGATTTGGAGGTTTCGGGATTGAAGACTCGTTGTCGATATTGAAGACGAGTGGGTGACTGTGAGTCACGATGATGGTAGGGGTTCGCTTGAGTCGAAGCAATGCAGTGGTTGCCTGAGAGTGTCACTTGCTTTAGGAACAGCGAGGTAACGGTTTTATCTTTAATCAGATTAAATCAATGTAGGCATATGTAAACAGATGGTCAATATTCCAGTGAGGATTATTTTCAGATATATATATATGTACACAGACTTTTCAATTTAAACACACACAGATATATATATATATATATATATATATATATATATATATATAAAGGGTAAATATATGTTTACAGTAAGGTAAAAACAATTTTATTATTAGATATATATATATATCGGTAGGATTAAATAGTAAGATAAAGTTGTCTTGTAAAATTTATAAACAGATTAAAAATATATACATTTTAGTTACTAGTCATTTATTTAACTTAGATTATTTTTACTAAATCTAATTGTGGTCTTGAGAAAAGAGCAGGTAAGTGGAAAAGGACTGAGATGAAAATCTATAATAATTTAATTCAACAAAATGTTTAAAGGAAAAGAGAATGTAAACTAGGGTAGTAAAACCATCATTTAAAATTTGTAATTAAATCTGTTATGTGGTAATTTATATTATTTTCAACTAATTCAAATATTAATAAAGCCGTATAAATGTTATACAAAGTTTAAAACTATGAAGAAACAAGTCGAGATTTGGATGGATTGCAAATTGAGAAAAAAAAAGCAAAGGTGAGTTAATCTCACTCAGTTACATTTAAATTTAAATGATTAAATTTAAATAATTGTTTGAATGGCTGAATTGGTTGATGTGATATAGTATGATATTTTGGAATTGGCATATTATATTGTGCTAACATTTGTGGATGCAGGGAAAACAGGTTGGAGGGATCCAACTGGACCCCTCACATTTATTTAAATTATTCAATATTCTCTGTTGTGATTATTTGATATCCTATGATGAGTTATATTGGAATATTGAATGTTAAGGTTTGATTGGATATTCGGGTATAATGAATTACCAAACATATGAATTGGATTGTTGAAAGGAAATTAAAAGGAAGTAAATTTGTAAGCGAAATAATTATAGAAAGTTTGAATAAATTAAGAATGAATTGAAAAGAAATAGAAGTAATATGAAAATAATAATAAACAACTTCGAGTATAAAGAGAAATGGAATTTTGAATAAAATGAAATTGATGAATTGTAAACTTAAATTATATCAATTAAAGAAATAAAGAATTATTTTAAAATTCAAAGTTTAAAATTTATTTAAAGAATAAAGAAGTAAATGAGAATTCTAAAAATTGGAATTTTTAGTTAAAGTATTTTTAAATCATAAATCAGGAAATGAAATCTAAAATAAATAGATTCTGAATTAAAGGGAAATAAATTGGAAATCAATTTGGGAAATTGATTTAAGTGATTGAAGTTGGAATTCTCCCTGGATAACCAAGTACATTTTCAAAGTAAATTTTTAAATATACGACAAAGGATTTAAAGTTGTTTTAAAAAGCAAGTTTTGAAAAATTTCTTATTTCTAATATTTAAATTCTAAAGTAAGTATTTTCTCTTAATCTATTATAGTAGTAATTATTTAAAGAATGACTTAATACTATGTTTTTTTAAAGTATAAATCTAGTTTTATATTTATTAAGTAACTTTATTTTCAAATATTCATATAGTATGTATTTTTAAAAAAAAATATTAAAGTAGTTTTAATTTAAATGTTTTAGAAGTATATATTTTAAAGTAAAGTGTTTTAAAATTTATTTTTAAAATCTAGTTTTGTGCTTGGTAATTTCAGTAGAGATAGAAAATATTTGGGAAAGTTTATTCTGGAAGAAAGATGGTTTTGAAAGCTGTTTTCAAAGGATTGAAATAGAAATATATCTTGTGAAGATATTTTGAGGATAATAAATAATTTGGAAATTATTTATTGTTGGATGGTTGTTTGTGAATGTTAATTGATAGTTAAATAACCGACTATCAATATTGGCCAAATGCGTTGATCGTTTCGAAGAGACCGGGATCGAGATTTATTTCTCGAAAACCACTTCGATCCGGTTTGTACGTTTCGTGTGGAAACGTGTTCGGAGTCGAAGATGGAGCAGTGAAGTGCAAGGGCTAGTCGCTACTAATCCTGAGGATATTTCCAAAATGGATGTAGTAGGAATAGTGCCTTCGGTTCCGTTCGAACCCGGGACGGACTTGTATGGACGAATGCTTGCGAAACATCGTCAGGTGGGCGATGGGCATTCTAAGTGAAACGTTCTAAAAGGTAACGCTTAGCCTCAAGCCTCATCAAATGGGAATGACTAAAAATCAGGGGATATGCAGCAAGGTTAGGTGGGTAGCACCCAAGCAGGGTGAGGTCATTCCAGTCTAGATGTCCCTTTTTATTTTTCGGCTTAGTGGTGCGGTTGCTGATCCCAACCGCGGGGTGATCTCACTCGGGACTGTCCAGTAAGGGATGGTTCCGGCCTTGTGTTGCAGGGGATGAAGGGAGTAATCCTCGGTACGGTGATCTAGTCCCTGTACTGTGACAGGTGGTACCCCAGTGCCTAGTCATTAGTTGGAAATCCATTCTCCCTACGAGCCTTGTACGAGTTTTGTTTGTATTACCCACTTTTGTGGCTAGTAGCTGGAATTTAATAATGTAACAATTTCGGCTATTTTATAAGTACTTGTATATAGACCCTATTATAATATCAGAGGATTTCTATAAAATTGTTTTAGCTATCGTAAGGTAAAAACCCGACATGTTTATTTGTGGCGTGGTCTTACGAGATGCTTTAAGGATTTTTGAAACTTTAATAATCAATTGGGTGTGATTTTCTCACGCTGGTATTCCAGACTGACTCGGGTGTTATTTAACTGTAATGCTCGGGTCAGACCGAGTATTATAGGATACAGGATATGATGCTGTGGAACTCAGGAGACGAGCTGGATGACGAAACGTACTCTCGTACTTGTATATTTATATACGTATTCCGCTGTGTTGAGTTGTTGTGTACCCATTGTATGATATTGATGTTGAGTTGTGACTGATGTATTCTGATGATGTAATGTATGTAAACAGATATATTTGATTTTGAGTAAAGATTATTTACTATCTATTATATTTTATTCCGCTGCGATGGTTAGATTCTGATATTGATTTCGTTTTCTCTTCTTCTACCTCTTCTTCTTAAACCCAAATGGTTCGTATTTCTGTGCAACTTGAGTTAATTGTTGTAGAATAGTGTTGACTCAAGGGGTACAGATTTGCGGGTCGTTACACTTGGTATCAGAGCTTAGGTTGGCAACAACCTAGGCTTTGGTGGGAATTATTCAAGTAGAGTCCGTAGTACTCTATAATGAGTATGAGCGTATTAATAGATATGAGCGCGTATTTGTTAGTGAATATAAAATGGTTTTATATTGTGTCGATTGGTTTATTGAGTAATTTATGGATTCTGGTCAATACGAGTAATTAACGTTATTGATAGGGATCTCTAAACACTTGAATAGAACAATTCGACATTGTATTGTTTTAAAATAGGGTAAATGAAATAATTTTACCCAAATTATTTTTATATATAAAAGATATAAATTTTTGTAAAGTATATTAGTATTTGGATGCTTGATTTGTTAAGGAATGATAATATTAAACAGAATTGAGTAAGAAATTGAAAACTTATAACCAAAGTCGAAGAATAAATTTATATAGCAAAATGGAATTTGGAATATAGATTATAAATGTAATTTATAATTTGAAATAAACTTCATTTATAAATGAGATTATAATTTTGAAATAGAATTTCAGAGGATATTTGAAAATAAATTAAGATGAAGATTCCAGAGTAAGGGTGGAATTTTGGGGGAAAAGTTTAAATTCCTTTGGATTTGGAAATGGTTTTCAAAAGTTTTGGAGAAAAAATAGTGGTATTATTTCGGGAATATTTTTGAATTGAGATTGAATCTGGAGAGATTTGGAAATTAAAAATATTTAAAATGTTTTAAAGAGATAAAAGCACTAAACTCTCTGTAGTCGCTGGAAAATAATTCCGATGATGATCGCGACATCATCGGTGTTCATTTTTGAGTTTCCAAGAGAGGGATTGCTACCTGGATGATTTTGGATCGGTGTTTGTTTGCAAGAAGTTGAATTTGGTTTGGAAATGCAAAGGATTTTGGATGTAGTTGGTTTCAGAAGTAATTTTGAAATTTTGGGAAATTGTTTAAACTCTGGAATAGTATTTAAATGTTTATGGAATAATAAAAATATACTAGACTAAATAAATGTAGCAGAGAAAGTATCGAATTGGAATAAATAAGTTTCGACAGCTTATAAACGAATTGAACAGTATTGAAATAAAATTCCTGGATAAAAGTAAGAATGTGAATGAGATTGATTGTGGATAGATGGAAGTGTGAATATAAATAAAATGTTACCTATAAAATTTAGAAATGAGAATAATAAGCTAAAATAAAATAGTTTTGAATTTGGAAAGTGAATGAAAATCCAAAACTTAACTTATAAAATAAATAGGTTAAACTCCAGTAAAATAGATAAAGAAATTTTGAAATAAAAATCAAATATTGATTTAATGTATGTTGAATATCAAATTTTGTGGTGACAAATGTTTAGTTTGTAGATGAATTATGGGATGAATATTCGACGTAAATAATATGGAATGTTCCAAGATTAATTAATCGAATATGGAAATGGAACTCGAATTAGTTAATTAAAAAATTGAACTGTGAATAAATAATAGAATTTGAAAGTGAAGTTTGAGTTATAAATATACATTCAGCATGGAATTGTAAGTAAATTAAAAATGAAGTGAAGCTGTTTGGAATTGAATTACAATATAAATGATTTGAATTGCCAATAAAATCCAATATGAATATAACAAGTTAAATATGTGCATAGATATTATTTTGATAAATTGAGAATGTGAATTAGCAATTTGAATTGGATAGAATTTGATGAGAATCAAATATAATGGAAATGAACTTAACTTATGCAATTTGAATAAATCGAAGTAAAACCACTTAAGATTGTAGCTAATTGAAGCTTGGCTTCAAAAGCCATTAAATAAAAATTTGGGTTGAATTAATGGTATATAGGGCATGGAAGATTGTCGAGATTAAATAAAAAGGTTTTGGAATGAAAATTTGGCGAATACGAAATAAAATGCAATTGGATGAGGGGTGAATAAATTAAAATGGAATGGGATTAAATGTAAATTGAATTGGAATCAATTAAATGATTATAAGCTTAGGTGACCATTTATTTGTATGAGAATAAATTGTCTTTTGTCGAAAATGGGAATTAAATAAATTAGATGAAGTGATAAAAGTGAAATAGATTGATTTTAAATCAATTAAATTTGATATGAGTTGTTTCGATTGAAAATGGATTGTATGAAACAATCGAGTGTAAGTCACTTAAATACGATAAAGTGGTTTGAAAATTTGTTGAAAGCAATTGTATTGTCTTTAAAACCATATAAATTGCCTATGAAAATTGTTTATGTACATTAGTTATGTAATGCATGTGTTTAACTATTGAAAGTAAGTGAAATTATATATATATATATATAGCACTTACATGTTTGAATTGAGTAAGTACAGGTTCAGGGAAGCCGTTTGGCTGGATTTGATTGCGCAATTTGCTTAAATAAATCGCCGCTTGCTTAAAAATGCTAAAATAAGGTACGCCTACGCAATACAAATAGGAAATATGAACTGTTTTTCTGTTTTCCGACCGTGTGGGTCGATGTATATTGATTTCCGGCCTGAGGACGATGTATATATGTTTTTGTACATCCTGCGATATCGCAGAAGTCCCTCCGTACAAAGGAGACTCTGCCAAAATTTTCCGTAAATTTTGGGAGTTAGAAAATTTTTGAAAATTTTCACTAACGGTAAATGATTTAATTTGTAAGCAAATGGAAGTGGAGCTAAATAACTGAAATCTAAATGTGAATGTAAAGAAAGTGGAATTGAAGAAACTAAAGAAAGTAAAGTTTGCAAATAAACTTTAATTGAGGTTTAAATCAATTAGTAAGAGCAACTAATTAAATATTCAAGTGGAAGATAATTTGCAATCAAATGGAATAGTAAAGACTAGGTGAGTAAAAATGAATATGAACTTCAATAGCGAAGTGAAATTAAATATAGTAAGTATGGAAAATATTTGAATTGAACTTAAGAAATGAAATTCTTAAGAAAATTTGGTATTGAGAAAAATTATTCCAAGTGAATAATTGAATGAGAATTAAGCTAAAAGTTGTGAATTGGGGTGGTTGTGAAAGAGAATAGAAACCCAAATGAATGTGATGTACGTATGTTATTTATTCGCATAGCTATATTGATCCAGAATTCGAACACAGAATTTCGAGATAATTTTATCGATCCGAGTTAGGATTTTTCACTCGATTTTCGACGGCGAACCTGGATGTGGATTGTTGATTGATTCTGGAAATTCTCTATCATAGTTTACAGCTATGCAAGGAGAATGACGGTTTCTGATCAAGAAACCAGATCTGTGTCCGCACTAGGAAGTCGGGTGGACGATACTAGTTCGGAAGTGAAATTGTGCGATCGAGCGATCGAATTAGATATTGCGGACGGATGATATATGTGCATCGTATGGGCTTAAATAAAGCAAATGTTGAAACTTGTGTAAAAGTAATGCAAAATGATTTGAATGTGTGGATGGACATTATTGTTATAACAGGATATATAGGTGTTTTAAAAGCAGAAGGAAATTGATGTTTGATTTCAGAAGATAAAATTTTAATGGCCCGACAAAAAGGTATGTGTTTAAAATTTCTATATGAAATTTGATTGGGTTTATGGATCTAGCCACTTGGCTTTTGTTTTCTTTTTGGATTTGTGAGGCCATGGAGCCATTTTGTAGTAGTACCGAGCTAGCCGCGCAAAGGAGACGCTGGCAAAAATTTTCGGAAATTTAGGGTGTTAGGGAAATTTAGAGAGTCAGAAAATTTTGACAACTCAAAATGTGAATTTAAGTTTAAATTTGAATGGATAAGTAGGTAATATTGTTTGGAACTTATGGATAAGTTGGAAGAGTTAGAAAGGAAGTTGGGGTGTCTTTGATAAAAAGATTATGTTGGCAAGTTATTAAAAACTATTTGGGTTTGAAAATAAATAGTTAATGGGTTATGGATCATTCTTCCTAATTGGTAATTTCGGGGACGAAATTCTTTTAAGGGGGAGGGATGTGACGATCCAGAATTTTAAGCATTTGAAATCAGAATATTTAATTTATTTTAAATATTCAAAAGTTAATTATTAACTTTAATTTCAAATATCAGTATTCATTTGATAATTAATTGTTGAATTTAATTATCGAAATTGGGTAAATTATTGAATCTGGAAATTTATGCCTGTTAAAAATAATTTGAAGGCTCGTAAAATTTATATTGATAATACTGAAGATAATGAAAGTTGAAAATTTTAAATTAACAATGGGTTGTTCAGTTTTAAAAATTTATGCCGTTTAATTTGAATTTAAAAATAGCCTTCCGAGGCACAGTCTCGAAATTCGACGAAACCAGTTCCATTGGGTCCGTAATATTGAATTATTCCTGGATTTCAAATTTCGTATTAATCGGAGTTGTTGTGTGAGCGTACGAGCCATAAATGCGTGGAACAATTACATCGAAGATTTCCATTTAAAATTTTATATATACATACACGTACTAGTCACCATTAGCCAAAAATTTATTCATATCACAACTTTTTCGTAATCACTGTTGCTATTCCTTCTTCAGCACACATTCGATTTCTGCCCTTGGTTCCTTTGTTCGCTTTCGTACAGGCAAATAGGTGGCTCGAGAAAATATTTTGGCAGGCTTTAGATCGCGAGTTGTTTTTCTGTTCTTTCTTATAATCGATAATCACGTTCCTTCTCAAATAAAATTCACGAAATAAATTGAATCATGGCCGAGCTTGTAACTTCCCAAACCAAATCGCACGCAAGAATTTCCTTCGTTCCTCTCATCGCGCTCGAGTACTCGCGGCTAATCCAATGAATTTCGTTCGAGTAAGGGATTGATGTCGCGAGGTTGGGGCGGCAGATCTCATGCTTCTTTTGCTTGCGTCTGATGGCTGGAGTGAGGATAGATGGTCGCGATCGAGTGCGACGTCTTCTAGGGGAATCGAAAGTAGGGTTTGTGGGTGGACCGGTGTTCGTGGATAAGGGGAAGAGGAGCATCTCGAGTTGTGCTCATCGGCAACTAGATCTGGAAGAGAGGGGTCGCGCGTACGATGGGGTATCTCGGCGGCGTGGCTACAGTGGGAACAGTAGTTGCGTGTTCGTGGGACGAGAGCACGTGAGAGCACAGCGACCATGTAGTGGCGACCTTTAGGGATTTTCGTGCTCGTGATTTGGAGGTTTCGGGATTGAAGACTCGTTGTCGATTTTGAAGACGAGTGGGTGATTGTGAGTCACGATGATGGTAGGGGTTCGCTTGAGTCGAAGCAATGCAGTGGTTGCCTGAGAGTGTCGCTTGCTTTAGGAACAGCGAGGTAACGGTTTTATCTTTAATCAGATTAAATCAATGTAGGCATATGTAAACAGATGGTCAATATTCCAGTGAGGATTATTTTCAGATTTATATATATACACAGACTTTTCAATTTAAACACACACATATATATATAAAAAGGGTAAATATATGTTTACAGTAAGGTAAAAACAATTTTATTATTAGATATATATATATATTGGTAGGATTAAATAGTAAGATAAAGTTGTCTTGTAAAATTTATAAACAGATTAAAAATATATACATTTTAGTTACTAGTCATTTATTTAACTTAGATTATTTTTACTAAATCTAATTGTGGTCTTGAGAAAATAGCAGGTAAGTGGAAAAGGACTGAGATGAAAATCTATAATAATTTAATTCAACAAAATGTTTAAAGGAAAAGAGAATGTAAACTAGGGTAGTAAAACCATCATTTAAAATTCGTAATTAAATCTGTTATGTGGTAATTTATTTTATTTTCAACTAATTCAAATATTAATAAAGCCGTATAAATGTTATACAAGGTTTAAAACTATGAAGAAACAAGTCGAGATTTGGATAGATTGCAAACTGAGAAAAAAAAAGGCAAGGTGAGTTAATCTCACTCAGTTACATTTAAATTTAAATGATTAAATTTAAATAATTGTTTGAATGGCTGAATTGGTTGATGTGATATAGTATGATATTTTGGAATTGGCATATTGTATTGTGCCAACATTTGTGGATGCAGGGAAAACAGGTTGGAGGGATCCAACTGGACCCCTCACATTTATTTAAATTATTCAATATTCTTTGTTGTGATTATTTGATATCCTATGATGAGTTATATTGGAATATTGAATGTAAAGGTTTGATTGGATATTCGGGTATAATGAATTACCAAACATATGAATTGGATTGTTGAAAGGAAATTAAAAGGAAGTAAATTTGTAAGCGAAATAATTATAGAAAGTTTGAATAAATTAAGAATGAATTGAAAAGAAATAGAAGTAATATGAAAATAATAATAAACAACTTCGAGTATAAAGAGAAATGGAATTTTGAATAAAATGAAATTGATGAATTGTAAACTTAAATTATATCAATTAAAGAAATAAAGAATTATTTTAAAATTCAAAGTTTAAAATTTATTTAAAGAATAAAGAAGTAAATGAGAATTCTAAAAATTGGAATTTTTAGTTAAAGTATTTTTAAATCATAAATCAAGAAATGAAATCTAAAATAAATAGATTCTGAATTAAAGGGAAATAAATTGGAAATCAATTTGGGAAATTAATTTAAGTGATTGAAGTTGGAATTCTCCCTGGATAACCAAGTACGTTTTCAAAGTAAAATTTTAAATATACGACAAAGGATTTAAAGTTGTTTTAAAAAGCAAGTTTTGAAAAATTTCTTATTTCTAATATTTAAATTCTAAAGTAAGTATTTTCTCTTAATCTATTATAGTAGTAATTATTTAAAGAATGACTTAATACTATGTTTTTTTAAAGTATAAATCTAGTTTTATATTTATTAAGTAACTTTATTTTCAAATATTCATATAGTATGTATTTTTAAAAAAAAATTATTAAAGTAGTTTTAATTTAAATGTTTTAAAAGTATATATTTTAAAGTAAAGTGTTTTAAAATTTATTTTTAAAATCTAGTTTTGTGCTTGGTAATTTCAGTAGAGATAGAAAATATTTGGGAAAGTTTATTCTGGAAGAAAGATGGCTTTGAAAACTGTTTTCAAAGGATTGAAAATAGAAATATATCTTGTGAAGATATTTTGAGGATAATAAATAATTTGGAAATTATTTATTGTTGGATGGTTGTTTGTGAATGTTAAGTGATAGTCAAATAACCGACTATCAATATTGGCCAAATGCGTTGATCGTTTCGATGAGACCGGGATCGAGATTTATTTCTCGAAAACCACTTCGATCCGGTTTGTACGTTTCGTGCGGAAAACGTGTTCGGAGTCGAAGATGGAGCAGTGAAGTGCAAGGGCTAGTCGCTACTAATCCTGAGGATATTTCCAAAATGGATGTAGTAGGAATAGTGCCTTCGGTTCCGTTCGAACACGGGACGGACTTGTATGGACGAATGCTTGCGAAACATCGTCAGGTGGGCGATGGGCATTCTAAGTGAAACGTTCTAAAAGGTAACGCTTAGCCTCAAGCCTCATCAAATGGGAATGACTAAAAATCAGGGGATATGCAGCAAGGTTAGGTGGGTAGCACCCAAGCAGGGTGAGGTCATTCCAGTCTAGATGTCCCTTTTTATTTTTCGGCTTAGTGGTGCGGTTGCTGATCCCAACCGCGGGGTGATCTCACTCGGGACTGTCCAGTAAGGGATGGTTCCGGCCTTGTGTTGCAGGGGATGAAGGGAGTAATCCTCGGTACGGTGATCTAGTCCCTGTACTGTGACAGGTGGTACCCCAGTGCCTAGTCATTAGTTGGAAATCCATTCTCCCTACGAGCCTTGTACGAGTTTTGTTTGTATTACCCACTTTTGTGGCTAGTAGCTGGAATTTAATAATGTAACAATTTCGGCTATTTTATAAGTACTTGTATATAGACCCTATTATAATATCAGAGGATTTCTATAAAATTGTTTTAGCTATCGTAAGGTAAAAACCCGACATGTTTATTTGTGGCGTGGTCTTACGAGATGCTTTAAGGATTTTTGAAACTTTAATAATCAATTGGGTGTGATTTTCTCACGCTGGTATTCCAGACTGACTCGGGTGTTATTTAACTGTAATGCTTGGGTTAGACCGAGTATTATAGGATACAGGATATGATGCTGTGGAGCTCAGGAGACGAGCTGGATGACGAAACGTACTCTCGTACTTGTATATTTATATACGTATTCCGCTGTGTTGAGTTGTTGTGTACCCATTGTATGATATTGATGTTGAGTTGTGACTGATGTATTCTGATGATGTCATGTATGTAAACAGATATATTTGATTTTGAGTAAAGATTATTTACTATCTATTATATTTTATTCCGCTGCGATGGTTAGATTCTGATGTTGATTTTGTTTTCTCTTCTTCTACCTCTTCTTCTTAAACCCAAATGGTTCGTATTTCTGTGCAACTTGAGTTAATTGTTGTAGAATAGTGTTGACTCAAGGGGTACGGATTTGCGGGTCGTTACAATATACATATGAAGTTAGAAATTTTAAATTTAAGCTGTGTATAAATCTCTTAAATAAAAATGGAAAAATTGAGGAAATGGAATTTGATAATTCACATTATATGTTTAAGTTTGGAAAATTTTAAGGCATGATATTTATAACTGGATTTTTCCAAGATAAATTTGAAATGAATATTCTAGTATAATTTAATTTAAGAAAATATTTAATTGTTAGAAATTTGGAATTTTATTTATGGATTTTTATGTAAATATTCAAGACTAAATAATAGAACATTTAATTTGGTTGAAGGAATAAATTCCAACTTTAGTTTTGAAATATTAATACTCCAAATGGATACATATATATATAGAAATTGAAGTGGTTTTGGAACTTGAAAGTGGTATTTAAATTTTGGTTTAGACTTTAAATAAAGAAATATATTTGTAAAGCCATGGAAATTATTTTCTTTACAAAGTAACCTTAAAGTTAAACCATTTATTTCGTATACCGATGAATATCCAAACCATTCAAGTTTTAGAAGTTATGGTTTTAAAATATATGAATTTCGAAATATTATGCTTTGAAAGTATAAGTCAAATATTTGGTTTCAGATATTTTAAATTTTAAAGCAATATGATTTTGGAAAAGAAATAGATTTGGATAAAGTGATATCATATTGTTTTGGGTTTTAAGATGATATCATATTCATAGTTTTGAAATGGAATTTTTATTCTAGTTTTAAATATAAACTATTTTAAATGACCGCGGTGTTATAATAACGATTGGTTGGCAAAGAGACCGGGATCGGATATGGACATACTCTTTCTCGATACCGAAAACCACTTTGACTAACCGTGTACGCGGTGGAGATTCCAGAATGAAGTAGGTTGGTGGCGACATTTCCTGTAAGGTAAATACGTGGACCCAACTCCCGTGAGTTGGCATAAGGTGGCTGAAACAGGAGCGATTCTCGGGCCAATGAGGTCATTCCTCTGATCGAACGCACTCATTCGATACTATACTCTGACTTTGGATTGTTTCGGTGGCCACTATTGATTTCTTTGACTTGGGGGTGTTAGTTCGAGGTGGGCGGTAGCTGCGGCTATGCGTTACCACCAGCCCGGATAGCAATTGGTATATCTACCCTGGCATTGCTTAGTTGTGCCGTGTTACCTACCCTAGTGCGCCTTATACGATTTTGGTTTTGTACCATACCTATGGAGTGCCCTCTGACGACGCCCAGTACAGGGGAGATTACGGTACTGTATAGACTATGGGAATATATTCTGTGTTAAGGGCTATATGGGTAACTCCTTAACGCTATTAAAAAGTAAGTTTATTTTATAAATAGACACTATTATAATAGCGCAATATACTACATAGTAAATAGTTTAACGGATCCTTAGGAGATGTAAATCCCGATCATCTCTTGAGTTACTGCACTCATATTTACTCCTGTTGATTTAACTCACATAAGATCTTTTAGTTCTAACTCGAGTGTTTTGTCTTTTCAATTCGCTCGGGTCAGTCCAAGCGTTTCAGGATTTGAAGATTTCGCTCTGGAGGACGAAGATGAAGATTTGTATTATTATTATTTATAGTATTGCACTACACTCACACTGTATTCCGCTGCATTGATATTATTGGTATGTGAACTCTGATATTTAATTGTATAAAGAAGAATTAAATTTTAAGAAAACAGTTTTATAAACTGTATATTTTATTATTATATTTTATCCTTCCGCTGTGAGATTCTATTTTGTTTTATTTCTTCTCTGTTTCTCTTATTTACCCCATAACAATCCGCCCTTACGTATGGTTTGAATCGGCACGTGTGTCTGTTTAAATTGTGCGAAAGGGCAGGATGTTACATAAAATCAGGAAAGACAACAAAAGAACCTTCAAAGAATCGAGCATCTTTCATCTTATTCCATCGTTGAACTGCAGTTGCATCGTATAGCCATTGAGCGATTTGTGAATCAATTGGCTCGGAGGAAGAATAAGCATGCTTAGATCTCATTGTTTGACGAGGGGCCATTTGAATTTATCAAAGAATTGAATAAATTTGGAAAATTTTGGGAACTAGGGTTTTGGAATTCTGTAAAATGGAGGTAAAAGTAAAAAGTAAAAGAGGAAATAGAGGGTTTTGGAGTTAAGAAATTGGTTAAAAAAAAGTGTAAAGGTACGTTTCAGATGTGAATTCAGTCGACTGAACGATTGTGGTCAGTCGACTGAACCACTGTGGTCAGTCGACTGAACCACTGTGGTCAGTCGACTGAACCACTGTCCCGAGAGTTCTATTCCAGAATTAGTCGACTGGTGTAGTCAACTGAATAAACAAATATGCTCTCTGTTTTGTCATTCAGTCGACTGGTTGCATTCGATCAGTCGACTGAATAGTGTACGAGAACATACAGTATGCAGTTTCAGTCGACTGATCGAATTTTTTTAGTCGACTGAATGAGTCTTTCAACATATTCAGTCATATTTGAAACCCAAACAAGTAATATATTATATATATAAACAAAATGTATACAATATAAGATTAAAGAAAAATTGTAAAAAATAAACAAAAAATGAAATTATTTGGAAGAGGAAGTTGATGGAGACTTGGAGTTTGTCGATTCATCCTTTGTCTTCTCTACATATGGTTGTAGTGGTGACCAACGGTTTCCACGTTCCCATGAGTTTGGAGAGACATGCGTAGGTTGAGGTGACCTATCCCGTGGATTTCGAGTTGACAATAGTGTAGGTTGATGAGCCGAAGAGGAAGATGAACCGCAGAACTTCCATCCAATCTGCTCAAGAAAACTCAGACGTCTAGAATTCATTTTCTGTTCATAATATATTTCACGCTGAAGCGCTATCGATTCCCTCTGGTAGTGATGAAGATCATCAATTTTTTGTTTGGTTTGAGGAGAACCAAAAAACAGGAACCGTCTAGCTTTCTTTTTCTCGGGTGTATAGCCCGTTCGATAATTTGATGGTCTTCAGGTTCATGAGTAAGAGTAGGTGTAGGTAGATTTGACAATGCAGATGATGGAGTTTAAAAGTCGATAGATGAGTAGGATGATCCATCTGATGAATTATGTGATGAAGACATTTTGATTTTGAAAGAAAGTTTTTAGAAGTTTATGTAGTGGAGAAAGAAACAAGTGTGTTTGAGATATAAATTCTTTTGACGGAGAAAGGAGAGTTGAGAACTGAATTATATAGGAGGCAATGCAGTTAAAAAATGATGGTTGAACGTGCAGATTGAAAAGTGAGGAAGAGAATGAACCAAAAAGTTTGTGGCTGAAATTTTATCTTTAAAAAATAGAAAATATAAAGAAAAGATGTATAAGGTGTAGATATGAAATATTGAATGGCCAGGTGGTAAAGGCATAGACTTATCAAACACCGAGGTGCAGAGTTCGAGTACCAAATTTTTATTTTATTTTATTTTAAATTAATTAGTAATTTTTATAATTCTGTTGAAGAAATTATACCTAGTTCTCTTCTTAATCTTATAAAACAATTTTCATTGAGAGGTTTAGTGGAAATGTTAGCTAATTGATTTTCAAAATTTACAAATTCAAAATTTATTATATTTGTTTCAATATTATCACGAAGAAAATAATGACGAATGTCAATATGTTTAGTTCGTGAGTAATTGACAGGATTTTTAGATAAATTTATTGCACTAGCGTTATTACGATATATTATAGACTTAGTTAATTTTATATCAAAATCTTGTAATGTTTGTTGCATGTAGATTACTTGAGCACATGCTAAAGCTGTAGATATATACTATGCTTCACATGCAGATAGTGAAATGCAATTTTCTTTCTTACTAAACTAAGATACTAAGGATCGTCCAATGAAATGACAAGTTCCACTTGTACTTTTTCTATTTGTCCGACTTCCTCCAAAATCAGAGTCACTATATGATACTAATTCAAAAGGATATTCTTTTGGATAAAATAATCCTATATCTTTGGTTTTATCAAGATAATGAATTATACGTTTAACTTCTCGCATATGTGATTCTTTAGGATTTGCTGGAAATCGAGCACATAAATAAACACTCATCATAATCTCAGGTCGACTTGCACTTAAGTAAAGTAGTGATCCAATTATACTACGATATAGTTTTTGGTCAACATTCTTGCCATTTTCACCTTTTCAAGATGTATAGTTGTACTCATAGGAGTTGGTTTGGCATACGTGTTTTCCATACCGAATCGTTTAATTAGATTATTACAATACTTTTCTTGATTAAGAAAAATGCCATTTTGCATTTGTTTGATTTGTAATCCGATAAAATATGATAGTTCTCTTATGTGACATTTCAAATTCATTTTTCATGATAGTCGAAAATTCCTGACATAATTTTTCATTTGTTGAATCAAAAATAATATCTTCAACATGTATTCGAATAATTAAAATATCTTGTTTAGTTTTCTTAATAAATAATGTTTGATCAACTTTCCTAATTGCAAAACCAGATTCCAATAAATAGCTTTTAAGTCGGTCATACCAAGCACGAGGTGCTTATTTTAAACCATATAAAGCTTTCTTAAGTTTATAAACGTGATCTGGAAATTTATCATGAGTAAACAGAGGAGGTTGTTCAACATAAACATTTTCTTTTATAAAACCATTTAAAAAAGCACTTTCAACATACATTTGATATAATTTAAAGTTATGAAAACATGCAAAAGCCAGTAGAATATGTATGGCTTCTAGTCTTGCAACTGGAGCAAACGTTTCTTCATAGTCTATTCCCTCTTCTTGATTATAACCTTGTGCTACTAATCTAGCTTTATTTCTAGTAATGTTACCTTGTTCATCAGCTTTTTTTTTGAAAACCCATTTTGTACCGATGACTGATTGATCACTTGGTCTAGGAACAAATTCCCAAACTTCGTTTCTTTCAAATTGATTTAGCTCTTCTTGTATAGCTATAATCCATTAATCATAAGTTGAGGCTTCCTTAATATTTTTAGATTCTATATTAGAGAGAAAAGCTATATGGCCCATTTGATTTAATTGATGTCTTGTTCTTACATTTGAATTTACTTCTCCAATTATATTTTGAACAGGGTGACCTCTAAGAATTCTTGGAGAAGATCTTACTATATTATCATTATTAATGGTATTTACATTTTCTAAAGAAACATCAGAATTATTATTTTGAAGGATAGTATCATCATCTTCTGAATTATTTGCCAGAATTATATTTGTATTATTTTCCAAATTTGTAAATTTAGAAGAAGTTTTTACATTTTCATCGAATGAAACATGAAGTGTTTCTTCGATTATTTTTGTTCTTGTATTAAAAAATCGATAAGCCTTGCTTCTTTCCGAATATCCTATGAATATACCTTCATCGTATTTTGGATCAAATTTTCCTAGCTGATCTTTAGTGTTAAGTATGAAACATTTTGAACCAAAAACTTTAAAATATGAAATATTTGGTTTTCTACTATTTAAAAGTTCATAAGGAGTATGTTTTGTTAATGGTCGAATAGAAACACGAAAACATATCAAGCAGTTGCAACAGCTTCTGCCCAGAAATGCTTAAGTAAAGTGCTTCCATTTAATAAAGTTCGTGCACATTCTTTTAATGTTCTGTTTTTTCCTTTCTACAACTCCATTTTGTTGTGGTGTTCTAGAAAAGGAGAAATTATGATTAATTCCTTTCTTGTTACAGAAATGTTTGAAAGCTTCATTTTCAAATTCATATCCATGATCACTTCTAGTGTTTTTAACTTTAAAATTATTTATATTTTGAATTCTTTTAAAAAAATTGAAATTTTCAAAGTATCACTTTTATGTTTCATAAAAATGGTCCATGTATATCATGAAAAATCATCTATAATAACAAACACATATCTATTGTGATTAATAGATTGAACTTGAGCAGGTCCGAAAATGTCCATATGTAATAATTCAAGTGGTTGTGTTGTAGATATGATTTTCTTAGATTTAAAAGAAGATTTTGTTAATTTTCCTAACTGACATGCATCACAGATATTATCAATTTTGAATCTCATATCAAGTAGTCCTTTAACAAGTTTATTTTTAGCTAATTTATTAATAGCATTGATGTTTATGTGACAAAATCTTTTGTGCGATAGCCAAGAATCATTTTCTGTAGCTAGTAAACACATATTTGTGTTGTAATTTATATTCATATTTAAAATATAGATATTTTTATCTCTTATACCTTCAAAAATTAAATTTTGATTTTTATCATAAATATTACATTTATTTTTTGAAAAAGATATATTAAAACCTTTATCACATAACTGACTTATACTCAATAAATTATGTTTTAAGTTTTTAACTAATAGAATGTCAAAAATGAGAGGTGAGTTAGAGATACCATTATTGCTCACATCGCCTTTGCCGATGACATAACCTTTCGAATTATCTCCAAAAGTGACTGATCCTCCATTTGAGTAGACTATGTTTGTTAACATGTCTTTATCGCCAGTCATGTGTTTCGAGCAACCATTGTCTAGAATCCATTTTCTTCTCTTTTTAAGTGGTACCTGCAAAAAATAAAGAATAAGATGGTATCCATTTTCTTTTTAGGGTCCTAAGAGTTAGGTCTTAGGAAACCAAACCCAAGAAGGTTCAGAATTCCGTTTAAAAATATAATTCTTATTTTTAGGAATAGTTTCCATTAACGTTTTGATATGTTTATTCCCGATCAGGTTATTATTTGTTTTAGCAATCCATATTTTAGTAGTTTTAACATTTTTAGAAACTGTTTTCTTTAAATCTTGCTTAATTTTGTTTTTAAACTTATTTTTAAACTTTTCAATTGGTTTTTCAATTTTCTTATATCCTAAACCCATTTTATTTGAAGTTGACTGAGAATTTTCTATCATTTTAGAAAGATTTTCTCGTCCTTTATTAAAATTGAAAATATTTTTATTAATATATTCTAGCTTGGTTTTAAGACTAGAATTTTCTAATTCTAAAACTTTAGTGCTAGATTTTAAATCATTTACTTCAACTGATAAAATATCATTTTATTCTTCTGAATTTTTGATTCGTGAGTTATCATAGAAAGTTGAGATGCTAAATTAGAATTAGATTCTTGAGATTTTTCAAGTTCTTCTTCGAGAATTTTCTTTTCATCTCTAAGCATACTAATTTCTAATTCAGATCTATTTAGTTTTCCTTGTAACTCCTTATTATGTTTCTTAGTCTGTTTTACAAAATCTACTAGTTCAGAATTAAGTTCAGCTAAATCTTCAAAACTTAGTTCACTTACATCATCATTTGTAGCCATGAAGCATACATTGGCTTACTCTGTGTCACTATCACAGTCGCTTTCTGATGATAAAGAATCTAAATCAATCCATGTTATAGAAAATGCTTTCTTCTTGAAATTGTTCTTCTTGAATTTGATTTTCTGTTTTTCTAGACAATCTTTCTTCATATGGCCCTTCTTATGACATTCATAACATTCCATGATAGATGATGATGGTTTATTGCTATTATTGTTGCTATAATTATTTTTGTAACTCTTTCCCTTGTTATTCTTTTTGAATTTCAATTTTTTTTGAAATTCTTAGCAATAAATGCCATATCCTCTTCATGTGAGTCAGGGTCATCTTATTCTGCTTGAAATGCTAGATTCTTCTTATCTTGTGCTTGAACTTTCTTTGCCTGCAAATTTACTTCATATGACATTAGATTTCCAATTAACTCTTTTGGTTTCATAGTTGAAAGATCGTTTGCTTCTTCAATAGCAAGGACCTTTCTTTCCCATTCATCCGTTAAAGAGTTTAGGATTTTTGATACTATATCAAAATCAGAGAATTTTTCTCCTAGTGCTAACAGTGAATGATATATATCTTGAAAACTAGAATACATGTCATTTAAATTTTCATTTGATTTCATTTTGAAATTTTGAAACTAACTTTTCAACATTGAAATTTTTCTTTGTTTGACTATGTTAGTTCCTTCATGAGTTACTTTTAGAGTTCTCCATATCTCATAAGCATTTGTGCACATACTAACTCTATTATACTCATTTCTATCTAATGCACAAAATAGCATATTCATTGCTTTTGCATTTGCAGTAGCATCAGTTTTCTGTGCAGCAGTCCAAGTTGAAAAATCATATGTTGGATATTATATTCATTTTGAGTAATGTTCCAAGTTTCAAAACCATTAGATTGCATATATATTCTCATTCTAGTTGACCAGTAATTATAATTCATGCCATTGAATAGTGGAGGTCGTGCAGTAGATTGATCTTCAATAAAACTAGTGTTAGTGACAGTGCTTGTGATATTGTTTTTTTCCATATTAATTAATAACAAATTATCAAATAACTATGTTATGGTTATAGGATGACCTTGCTCTGATACAAAATGAATGTGGCTACTGTGTGGCTTGCATCACTTAGGATCGTGTAATATGGAATATTATTAAATCTAAATGCGAAAATAGATGATAATAGCAAAGTAAATAAAATGAGCACACCAGGAATTTTTATACTGATTCGAACTTCCCGTTCTACGTCCAATCCCATACTACTTACCTTTGGAATTTCTCACAATAACCCTCTCTTAATCTAGAGGAATAGGTATACAACACCTGAACAACCGAACAGGATTTTTCCGCCTCTAAAAACCGAAAGAGGACATTACCCGCCTGAACAACCGAACAAGACTTCAACAGTTTCAATAGAATTGCTTTGACACTATGTTTTATTAATAATACTAATTTGTCTTTGATAGTACAACCTTTCTATTTTCTTTCCTCAAGTATATATGTGTGTATAAAGATTTAGAAAGGAAAATATTGCTTTGAATCAAAGAATAAGTTAATTGATTCAGTGATTCAAGCAATATATGAAAGTTGGGATCGCTTTTTAGAATACAGAGATAGTAGAAAGTAAGATCAGAAAGTAATCAAATTTTTTTTGATTTGTGAAGTGGATTTTGTGTGTTTATATAATAGTTAAAGAGGTGCAACCGTTCATGAAGAGTTCTGATCAACAGAAGTAGCTATACCTCTTCATATTAGAACATGACTCTTGGCAAAAGAAAGTGTCCATTCAGAAAAAATAGCTATTGGAAGAAGTCAGTCGACTGACCCAAAACGATTGGTCAATTGAATATTCAAAGTTGTTTAAAAACAGAGCATTTCTGTGCACCTGTACAGGTTCAGTCGACTGGCCATATACGGTCAGTCGACTGGCCTGACAGTCAAAGCACAATTTTCACATATTTTAAAAAGTTTAAAGTTTTAAAACAACTTAACTACTCGAGGATAGATTTTAACATTTCTAAGACTAACAAACTTCAATAAATCAACATACTATACGCAGTTTTGTAGCCTTGTCTCCTTTTGTAGTTTGAACAACATAATTCCTTTTCTTTTTGTCGCTTATCCATATAGTATAATTCATTGCTTTGTCATGAATCAAAAATATGTGATTCAACATATACAACTTTTCTTTTTAAACCCAAACTATCTTATACTTATTTTTCAAATATTTTGAAAACTGATTTCCATTTTATAACAATTTTTCTTCTGTTTTACAAACTAATTACTATTTTATAACTATTTTGCAACTATTTAACTATTTTATAACTATTTTATAATTACTTAAATATTCTTCAGCTATTTTACAACTAATAACCATTTTACAACTACTTATCCATTTTATACTTTTCAAGCCATTTTCTAAATTCAAGTTGGTCAGAGTGCAAACTGTTTATAATTGAAGTGATAACCCAAATGGAAATTGAGGCAATTATGAATAGGTGAATAGAATCAAAATGAAGATAAATACGTAGGATGTACATATATTATTCTATTCGCATAACAATTTGATGCAGATTCGAGCATTGAATTTCGAGATAGTATATTGATCCGAGTTGGGATTTTTCACTAGATTTTCGACGGCGAACCCTGGATATGAATTTTCGATTGGTTTTGGAAATTTTCTATCATATTTATGGCTATGCAAGGAGAATGATGGTTTCTGATCAAGAAAATCAGATCTGAGTATGCACTAGGAAGTCGGGTGGACAATACTAGTTCGGAAGTGAAATTGTGTGATCGAGTGAGCGATCAGATTTGAAGTTGCGTATGGATGATATATGTATATCGTACGTGCTAGAATGAAATTGATATTGGAAATTTTGAAAGGAAAAGAAAAAAAGATTTTGAAAAGGAAAGTATATTTTGAAAAATATATTATGAATAAAAGTGGAAGTTTGGATATCACTATAATTGAAATTCATTTTATAAGAAGGTAGGAATGTGGCAAGTAAATTTATAAAAGATATCAAACTTGAATATTTTATTTGGCATAATAAAAGTTATATATATATATATATGGTAACTACCCTTATGAATTTTTAACTAGAAGATGTGGTCTTTGAAATTATTTGAAGTATAGAAGGAATTTATATAAGTATGAAGTGACCCAAAGATTTTTCAAGATTTTATATATCAATTTATAAAAATGAATTTATGAGGATGATTTTGTGAAAAGGGTTTTGGAACCTATGGATTTTGCAAGGCTTTTGATTTTTGGAAAAAAAAATCAATTTTGGGAATTTGGAAATCCAAGTTTGGAACTATCGATTTAAGATATCGATTTTGTGTAAAGGACATTTTTATGTGAATCATAAAGAGTATGATTTGAAAGATACTATATGTGTATAGCATAAAATGTTTTGAGATTGGTTTTGGGAAAAAAAGTGCTCCCATGAAATGAACTTCTTAGGAGATCCACGGGGTGGTTCTGCCTTGAGCCCTAAGGGGATTTCTAAATTGGATCTTGGGTGGAAGTCAAGACAAAATGAAGTTCCTGAGGATTTTGTGTGGGTAGCAAAAGTCGAGGGCGCTGATGCCAACAGAGATATTTGAGTTATGCTGTGACAAGAGTGAAACTCGATGTCACTACGATCTACTGCGGACCATAGCGCAAGTCGTGTGGCAGTGAGTGCCAACGGTCTATGTTTGATTTCACTGGGAGGGCGACCTAACATCGGTAGACTACGATATATGAAGACATAGCGAAAGTCATGTGGCAAAGAGTGCCTATGGGCTACATTGGGACTCGACTAATGTAGTCTACCATCTGTGTGGGGAAGTTTCATTTGGCAGCGAAATTCTAGGGTGATGATGCCTATAGTTAAATTGGTTTTTGCCATGATGGTGACGTAAAACCTGGGGGTAGCTACGATCTGTGGCGGGTTCCATGGTATAATCGAGGGGGGCAGGGTGCCTACTGTTTTCTATGGTTTTGCCGGGATGGCAATGTAACTATCGAGCTAATTGTGACCAGGGTGATGATTTCCAGAGCATTCTCACAAAAAATGTTTTCTATATTTTAAAAAATGTTTTCTATATTTTCAAAAATGTTTTTCAAGTATTTTCACTGGGTGTTGAAAACGGGCCTGCTAATTACTTATAGATTTTCAGTCCTACGCCTGATTAACGTATGATCGAATTTATGTGAGAACAAGGATGGACTTGTTGAGATATCGAGTTATAAAAAGTATTTTTATAAAAGTTATTTTGGCAATAGTATGTAGATTTTAAAGTATTATAAAATTTTTAAATAAAAAGAGTTAAAAATGTTTAAAGGATAACTTAACTGATAAATAACAGTATAATTAAAAATTCTGGCTTCAATCCTTTTTGAGGACGAAAAGTTCTAAAGGGGGGAGGAATGTGATAACTCGGATTTTTGGACATCTGTTAATTGGATAATTTACCGATTTTAACTATTGAAACACTGATTTATAAGTTGAATAAATAATTCTGATAATAAAAATATATATCTGGATAAATAAAAATTTGATAATCTCCTGATATAATTATTTAAATTGGCAGAATTTATCTTTTCAAAAACAAAAATAATTATGTTTATTTATGTATATATATAAAAAGATTTGTAAATAGAATTTGGATTTGAAATTCAAAATAAATATTTAAAAATTAATTGGATTTAAAAACTCTATAGATAAATATTTATTAATATTAGATATAATAGTTTTAGTTGAAAAAGATTAATAAAAAGTTTAAAAACTTTCTTTTAAGTTTATACATTATATGAATATAGTTAATATAAATAGAAAATGAATTAATTGAAAATATAATACAAAGATTATATAAAACATATTAAATAAATTTAATAACATGAGATAAGACATGTGTAACATTAATAACACATGTATTTAACAAGTGTAAACCATATAATAAGGAATTAAACAAGTGTAGCCTAATTATGACATGAAAATACAAGTGTCCATTTTTAGTTTCTTTATTTTTTTAAAATAAAAATAAGAACAAGGCTATATATATATTTCCATACTTCTCCTCTTCTCATTTTCTTAGTTAATTCAAAACTAAAACCTAACAACTAAAACTCAAACCAGAAATAAAAGAAATTTTATACAAACTAAATCACACAACTACTTCAACCTGAAGCTTAAATCAAAATCAAAACTGATGAAATCAAAAGCAAACAATAAGCTCAAAACCTGAAGCAGTATATTCAAGTTCAGTTACAAATCAAAAGCATGCAAGTTCAATTCTGTTTTATCAAGTCTCATTTTTCAAATTCAAGTAGTAGTTTAAAGATCAAAAGCACTTCCAGGTTTCTCAAAAGCCCTGGCTTCTCTGTTTCCTTAAACATGTGAGTAAACTACCCTTTAACATCACAAATCTATCTGTATCTTGATCTGTATGTAATGATCATTGAAGTTTGGATGTAGAAATTTGCTTACATGTGTATGAATACATGAAAATGATGTATGCATGTCTGGAAACAAGAACATTTGCTTTGTTCTAGGTTTACGGTGTTTAAACCAAATTCAAAAACCAAAATCTCTTACAGTGTTATGATTAACATGATTTAAGTTTGAAAAAATATTTTTAAGTAAAATTAGTTAAAGCATTTTCTAGAAATTAGAAAATACAGTAAAACTGAATACATGTTGGAAATTCAAGCATCATGGTTTCTTGTTTCAATTATATCATCTTGCTCATTTTCAAAAACAATGATTTTTAAAAGTGGAATCATGATTTTCAAGTTTGTATTCGTGGTGAAATTGCAAGATGAACGAGAATTGGTTTTTTATCGAATTCTGATGATCGATGAAGATATAATCCTCGGGATCGTGGCTGGAGGTAGTGGGGAGGTTGATGAACACGACAAAAATGGTCTGAGGTTTTCCTGACCACCGTGGTGGCCGAACAAGGACGATTTAGGGCTTAATCCCTAGTTTTGATCAATGATAGATTTTAGGCTGCTGTATCATCGTCGAGGCACCGAAGTCGATCGGTGTAGGGGGAAACGAAGCGTGGGTTGTAGACGAAGCTTTGGACGCGATTGAATTATTTCTAATGGCCGAAGGTGGCAGTTCAAGGCGATCTTGGGGGACCCAGTTTTGTTTCAGTGGTACCATGGCTGCTTAATTCTTATTTCCAGTTCGTTTAGAGTTCTAGGTGGTCGTGATGCTCGAGCAGGTCAACGATGATCTATGGGTGGCAGAGGTGATGGTCGGAGATGCTTCGACCATGTGTGCACGTGCACAAAGTATCAAGTCTGGGCTTTGTTTGCTGATGGATTTGAAGATTGTGGTCTCGGGGAAAAGCTTGGGAAAAAGATATGTTGGCTTGGGTTGTTGATCGTGTCAATTGCAAGTGTTTTCTGGGAACATGTTTTAAGTTTTAAAATAAAACAGATGGAAAAAAAAGGAAGAGGAAGTTTTTCTCGGGAATGGTCTTGGGGGAAAGACGAGATGACTCGGGTTTTGTCTTGAGCACGTGATGTTGCAGTTTTCAAACTTTAAAACAAAAATCAACTTTAAAAATTTCTTAATCAATTCTTTTAAATAATTGTTATATTTAAGTAGATTATTTTAAAATTTATTAAATTATTTATTTATGTGACCATTATTATAATTACTTCTTTAAGTTATTTAAATAGATATAAAAATGTAATTAGGAAGATTAATTACAAAAGGTAAAATGTTTTTAATTAACTCAAAGGTCTTAAGCTAATTCATGTGTTAATGATAATTATTTTCAAAGGTTTAAATGTAAAAGTAATTAATTTGCGTAATGAAAAGTTTTCAAAGTAAATGTTAAAAAAAAGTAAATTGTTAACAAGTTTTTTAAAAACAAAGAAAAATATTGAAAGCAAAATTTAGTTAACAAAGTTATTAAGAAAGTTGTTCAACAAAGTTTTCAAGCAAGTTCAAAGATTAAAATTCTTGAAGTTAAATGTTTTTTTAAATTATTTTGGTATTGAATAATTAAATATTAAGTTAATTATTTAATTAAATATCTAAGTATTTTTCAAAATTAAAGGATGTGATTAAGTAATTAATTAAGATACATGAATTATCTTAAAATTTATTAAGGTTATAAGTAAAATTGAAGGATAATTATATAATGTAATATTAAAGGATAATTAATTAATGTAAGTAATTAAAGGATCATTAATTAATATAAGTAACTAAAGGTTAATCATTTATGTGAATGATTAAATGATTAAAGAATAATTAATTAATTTCAATAATTAATTAAATGGTTTAATTGGTGTTAATTAAGAGATATTTAAAGGTAATTAATTTATCTTGTAATTTGGATGATAAATAAATCTTGCTTGTAGATGATTAAACTGTATTGAATGTTTGGATTAATGTCCCCAGTCTGATAATTTGTGATGTTCTGTGATATGATTTGTTTGGTTGAACTGGAGTAATGCGGATTATTTATTGGAGATGTATTGTTGTGTAAATGTGACATCATGTATTTAAATTTAAATTGTCTTCACTTAAACAACTTGGGTTAAGATGACATTGGATTCGAAAAGACCGGGGTCCGGTATCAGCAAATACCCGAATCCACTTCGATTAGCAAATCTACAATAATTCTTTATAGATATGTTTTTAAAATCAAATAGGCTGGAATGGAATAATTTAAGTAACATGACCACTTAAACTAAGTAACACTTTTAAATATTGTTTGATAATAAGTGATTGACTATAACCAGTTAAGAACTCGTAGCAAGGTATGAGTTACCTTGGTATTCAAATAAGTTATATAACTTAGAATTTCAGATTATATGGGTTTATTCACGTTGGTTTCCAGCCTGACCCGGGTGTTACTTTATTGTAATGCTCGGGTCAGACCGAGTATTACAGATTTTCAGGTTAGGATGTTGTGGAGCTTAGGAGGCGAGCTGGATGGCAGGAACGTATGGAGTATATTCCGCTATGTATTGGAGTTGTATTATTTGTTTTCTAAGACAAGTTGTTACAACTGTCCAGTTTATATATGAATGGTTGTACTCTGATGTATTGTATGTAATTTGACCGATACAGCTTTTCTTTGTATAAATGCTATTATTTGATATTATATTTTGATCCGCTGCGAATGTGAGATTCTGTGTTTTGTTTTATGTTCTTCTTCTACATCTTTTCTTCTTTCCTCTAACAAATCTGAGATTTCCGACGTTCGATTGCTCGGCACTTCTATAGTGAACGTATTAGTGTCGAATCCTCGAGGTCGAAAGTTTCGAGTCATTACAAATTTCAAATTCTTTTAATAATTAAAATATAACTCGTTTGATAAAAATAACCTTATTAAATACTTCCCAACAGCGGGTTGTTACAATAGCCCTAGAACGAAATTTTGATTTACCAGGAGTAGAAAACAATAATTAGAAGCTTGAGAAATGAGATAAGTAGCAATGCAAAAATAAAATGACAATCCTATCCATACTACCTTTACCTATTTATGAAATCACTAGATTAGGTAATGGAAATAAGCGTTACAAGCATCTGTAACGGAAAGATTTGTTAGAAATTTGTATCGGTAATATCCGCTACAAACTGAAATGAAAAAAGTGCTATGAAATGGTTTATTTATTGCAGTGTGTATTACAATTTCAACTTATTATCAACCGCTACCATGTATAGAAATATTTGACATTATCAGTATTTAAGGTAAAAATTTTGTAGTATTTCAAGCAATTATTGACAAAAATTATTGATTGCAAATATTTGTTTGGCGGATATTTACCATTTTTAACTACTCATTTATTGTATACTTATGGCAACTATTTTCATTTATCATTAACCAAATTTATCTATATCTAATATTTGTCATTATCAATCTTTACAGCAAAATTTCACTTATATATCTAACATTTACTAACCAAAATCATGTATGTCAAATGATTGTCCAATTATATGTGTAAACTGAAGTAATATTATTTCAGCCAATATTATACCTATCAAATATTTTCCATTATTAATATATATAGTAAAATTTCAGTTTACCTTTTCTTCTTTGATTTCAGGATTTTCTTTTCGTATTATTGCGTGTTCTTCATGATAGGAATCTTTGGTTGCCATCTTTGAATATTGAACATCAGGAAATTATTGTCAAGGACAAAATCATAACATTTTAGCCTCAAGGACAGGCCTTCAGTATTTTTGCATGAAGGACAACTTTATTTAGGTATCAGTTTTTAGTTATTGATAGCAGTTTGTAGGTATTAGTTTGTAGTTATCGGTAGCAATATTTAGGTATCAGTTTTTTGTTCGGTAGCAGTTTTGGAAGAATGTTTGTCCTTATGAATAATTTTGAAGTAATGTTTATCCTTATGATTAATTTTTAGGAGAATGTTTGTTTTTGTGGTTAAAAATTGAGATCATGTCCTTAAGGTTGAAAATATACAAATTTTTGTGCTTTAAATTAATTCCCTCTATTGAACGTTGCCTTCTCCAAATTTGTAAATAACTTCCATATCTTTAGTCTTTGGAAATTAGGTTTTTATTTGAGTGAATTAGGGAAAATGACAAACTCTAAAAAAAATTAGACTGAAGGACTATTACTCATTAGAGATAGAGTCAGTAGTGCTCTAGAATGAGTTTGAGTGTAATAATAGCTATGAGAGCGTATTTGTTAGTGAATATATAAAATTGTTTTATATTGTGATGATTGGTTTGTTGAGTGGTATATAGATTCTGGTTAATACGAGTAATTAACGTTGTTGATAGGGATCTCTAAACACTTGTACAGAACAATTCGACACAGTATTGTTTTAAATTGGGTAAATGAAATAATTTTACCTTGATTATACTTTATATATAAAGAAAATAATTTTTCAGAATTATTAAAGTGTATATAAGTGGATTGTTTAGTTGTTTGAATAATCTAAGTAAAAGGATGTAACGTCCACAAAAACATACTTTATACAAAAGCCATGCTTTGGGTCAACAAATGATCATAGAAATGATCACCAAGATAGACGATCAAATAAATGATCCTACCACAAATAATCAACACAATGATCATTTCACAGCAACACTCAGCATGTCACATTACCAAATTGGGAATGTATCGCTGATAACCTTCAACTACATAACCTCTGAGCTCGTACGTCTCAGAGAAGGGTGTTAAGCTAAAAGAATAAATTCTCCGCCACCAACAGAAATATATTTGAAAGAAATCTGCTTTATATCTCAATTTGTAATGTCAGACATACAATCAATACAAGTCTGTTCTGGGCTCGAACAGAACCGAAGGCACTTACAAAGAAGTCCTTGCAATCCGGATATCCACAATCCTGATCGGATTTCACCATCACATATGGAGAACTCAATACCGTAGCTACTCGGTGAAGAGTCAATCGACAGGTCATCCTATCGCTCTCGCAAATATCGGGTCTTCAACACTGATCTTCAATGCTATCCATTACGTCGTATCACTATTCGGAATGGGTAATCCGAATAACGAGCGCAATAATTTAAAAACAAGTGTAGCATTCAAATTCAACAAATCACAACAAATACCTTTCAAAAGTAAATATTGATAGTCGGTTATTGAACTATCAATGGATATGCACACATCACCAGATTCCAAATAATTTTCCAAATTATTTATTTCCCAAAAATATCTTTACAAGATATATAATTTTCACACTTCAAAAATAAATCATTATTTATTTTTAAACAAATTCTCCTTTTCATTTATAAATTCCATAATGAATTTATATTTCAAAATATTTATGAATAAACGATTTCAATTATTCATTTCAATTTATCTTCAAAAAGATAAATTCTCTAATATTCACTTTGTATTGGAAAACATTTCCATACTTATTTAATAAGTAATTCTCAAATTTTATTTATTTTCAACACTTGGAAAATATTCAATATACTTAAATCGAGATTAAGTATATATTTCATTCTTTAAGGAAATCATTCTCTTAAACATATTTATTTGGGCCAAAAACGAACGTTACGTAAAACATCGTTACGACAACCCAAAATCACTAGTATAGGGATTCGAAATTAAAATAGATATATAAATCCCAATACTATACAAAACATTTCCTTTCGGAAATCATTTACTATAACAAAAGTGTTATAGTCTATTATTTCCTTCTATTTCTCGAAAACGTCTATTTCAACAATGAATGTTGAAATCTATGCTTTCGAATCTTAACACATTTTAAAACATCGTTAGATCGTTTTAATCCAATTCAAACTATCACATCCTAAACATTTTCTTTAACATATTATTCACTATTCAAAAACGTGAATATACTATGTTACAAATTTCATCACTTCTATTCATTTTATTTCAAAGGATCATTCACAGTCAAAAATGTGAATATAACTCCATTAATAGGTTTCAACAATTTACTTCTTAAAATAAGTCGTTTGCGAATTTATAAAACAACGTTTGTAAATTCCTTTTCTATTTATTTTATAACTACTTCCTTTTTATAAATCTCCTTTATTAACCTATCTCAATTCATATCTCAATGATATACTAAAGATTCATATTATAAGTGAAATACTTATAATTTATTTGTTTGCAAAAATTTTTCCTTTGAACTTTATAATTATAAATTTTATAACTTATAAGATTCAATTATTTATCCAAATCTATTCTTTCAATAACTTTATAAATTTTATAAACCTACTGTTTATAAAATTCCATTTATAACTTCACCGTTTATAATTCTATAAATTACATTCATTTATGAAATTCATTCACAATTCATTCTAACACTTAAAAAAACTTGTTTTATAATTCAAATATTTTCATTTATAAATTATCAATTTATAAATCCTTTATAAAAATCAATTTATACTATTATTTTAAAACATCTTTAATCTCCATTTTCACTTATTTCCATAATTTAACATATTAAATTATCGATTTAATTATTCAATTAAATCCAATTATTCGAAATAAAACTTATTCGACTTATAAATTCTCTTATTAATATTTAAAATTAATTAAATATTCAAATTTTAATTAAATGAAATTCTGGGTCGTTACAATCTTCCCCCCTTAAAAGAATTTCGTCCTCGAAATTAACAAGTAAGAAAAGTTACAGAATCTATTAATTTTCCCAAAAATTCCATAGTTAAACTTCTTAGAATAACTTTACTAAGTTTTCAAATCATACTTAGTTATCTTTCAAAAACAATTATTATTGTTTAACTTTCAATTCCAAATCAAAGTCTAAGTTTTCAAAAAATTTCCAATTTTCTCAAATTTTTTCTATTTTCAACACTTGGAAAATATTCGATATACTTAAATCGAGATTAAGTATATATTTCATTCTTTAAGGAAATCATTCTCTTAAACATATTTATTTGGGCCAAAAACGAATGTTACGTAAAACATCGTTACGACAACCCAAAATCACTAGTATAGGGATTCGAAATTAAAATAGATATATAAATCCCAATACTATACAAAACATTTCCTTTCGGAAATCATTTACTATAACAACAGTGTTATAGTCCATTATTTCCTTCTATTTCTCGAAAACGTCTATTTCAACAATGAATGTTGAAATCTATGGTTTCGAATCTTAACACATTTTAAAACATCGTTAGATCGTTTTAATTCAATTCAAAATATCACATCCTAAACATTTTCTTTAACATATTATTCACTATTCAAAAACATGAATATACTACGTTACAAATTTCATCACTTCTATTCATTTTATTTCAAAGGATCATCCACAGTCAAAAATGTGAATATAACTCCATTAATAGGTTTCAACAATTTACTTCTTAAAATAAGTCGTTTGCGAATTTATAAAACAACGTTTATAAATTCCTTTTCTATTTATTTTATAACTACTTCCTTTTTATAAATCTCCTTTATTAACCTATCTCAATTCATATCTCAATGATATACTAAAGATTCATATTATAAGTGAAATTCTTATAATTTATTTGTTTGCAAAAATCGTTCCTTTGAACTTTATAATTATAAATCTTATAACTTATAAGATTCAATTATTTATCCAAATCTATTCTTTCAATAATTTTATAAATTTTATAAACCTACTGTTTATAAAATTCCATTTATAACTTCACCGTTTATAATTCTATAAATTTCATTCATTTATGAAATTCATTCACAATTCATTCTAACACTTAAAAAACTCGTTTTATAATTCAAATATTTTCATTTATAAATTATCAATTTATAAATCCTTTATAAAAATCAATTTATACTATTATTTTAAAACATCTTTAATCTCCATTTTCACTTATTTCCATAATTTAACATATTAAATTATCGATTTAATTATTCAATTAAATCCAATTATTTGAAATAAAACTTATTCGACTTATAAATTCACTTATTAATATTTAAAATTAATTAAATATTCAAATTTTAATTAAATGAAATTCTGGGTCGTTACAGACACCAAGTTTCATTTTTAGATCGAAGGACAAATGCTAGTTATAGTGAACATTATATTCAACTTTTACACTATACAAAATGCTAGTTATATCTAGCATTATATTCGGTTTTATACTATACAAAATGTTAGTTATAACTAGCATTGTCCTTCTGCCTAGAAAACAAACTTTTTGCCCTTCGGCCTAATTTTTTTCTTCTTCTAAGTTCGTCCTTGTGCCTATTTTCCTGTTTTTATTTTAATTTGTTTTTCGATTGTGAATTGTTTTTCGATTGACAATTTCTTGGACTTGTAGTTTGTAAATTAAATTTATGAATTAAGGTTTTTTCGACTAGCGGTTTCTTTGATGGCAAGTTGTAAGAGATTTTGAGTTTTTTTCCTCTTTGTAAAATTGCATAATGATGGATTGTGAATATGAAAATCATTTGTGAAGAATGCAAGTTGTTATTCTGGTAATATTTTTTAAATAGTTTATAATCAAAGATCTATTTTATAAATTTTCATTGAAAAGGACATGGGCTACCGTCGTCGTTGATTGGATGTGGGTAAAAAAATTCTAATAATAATTTACACCATGCATCTCAATAACTTGGGGCGAAAGCGCTAGTTTTTCATGCATACAACGACCCGAATACGAAACCCATTATCAAAATTCAATGTCAAAACTTTTGAACTTTCAGTCAAAACCCTTGGGCATACATCTGTCGTATTCTTTTATTTGGCAACTTCACCTTCTGCCTCGTTAAACCCAATAAAATCACTGTACTACTTTTTGATAAAATTGGGGTAGTTTGTCAAAAATGGAAGGAAACATGTAGCTCAGAAACAGCGGATAAAGTGTAACGACCCGGAATTTTGGGTCGCCAGATTTGAACATTTAATTCATTTTAAATGTTTAATATAGATTATAATTTGAATTTTTAAATAAATGACTTTGGTTAAGATAATACAATTGGTCAAATTTCAAATACGAGGATTTAATTGGAATTTGAATAATAATAATTTAATGTTCGAAATTGAGATAAAGGGTAATTCAGGGTGTAAATAGTGATAAAAATGGTTTTAAAAGTTTATCTTGAGTTATTTGAGTGTAAATACCATGGTGGAAATTTTAGATGAATTTAAAGTTAATAAATTAATATTTGGAATTTTATATTAATTTAAAAATAAATTTAATATTATTAAAAATGCCATTAATCAGATTTTGGTTCGGAATGAGCCGAAATGATTTTTAATGTGCTTATAAATTTTATATGAATTATTGTTAAGTTAATAAAATTTTAAAAGCAGAAATTTTGAGTGTTTTCGATAATTTCGAAAATCGCTTAATTTAATAGACGAGTGAAAATAGCCTTCCGGGGCACAGTCTCGGAATTCGACGAAACCAGTTCCATTGGATCCGTAATAGTTAGTTATTACCAGATTTCAATTTTCGTAGCAATCGGAGTTGTCGTTTGACCCCGGCAGCTCGAAACGCATCGAAAATCGTTTTAATCGATTTAATTTTAAATTGACCGTTTAATTCCGTAACTCGCGCATGCGACCGAATTAGCTTACGAAACTTGTTCCATTGTGTCCGGAATGCCAAAAACCCTAGAATCGCCTATCGGAACGTGAGAATTGGAGTTCGTTTGCATAAGTTGTTAAACGGAGAATTTTATTAATAAAATAATATTAAACCAATATATATTCTCAATTATTACTAAACCCTAGCAAAATCCACCAGCCGCCACTTAAGTCATTCATGGCCGAAAATCGCTGTCCTTACTTCCACTTTTTCTCTCGATCTAGGCAATATTATCGAAAATGTTCTACATGAAAAGCGTAGAGATTGGCGAGCTCTACGTATTGGTCGGTGGTGATCGTGTATAAGGCGGTGTGGAAGGAGATTTTGGGCAGCGTTCGCCGCGCGTTTGTGCGCTGATATCGAGACGAATTTGGCACCGAGTTCGTCGAGCTTTGGGCCGATGCTAGAGGAGGTGAAGGGCTTTGATTTGGTAGGTCTCGATCGATCTCCGGTGAAGTATACAAGGGGCGACGGCGAACCCTAATTGATGAGTTTGTGGGTTCAAGTGCCTGTAGCTTCGCGTGTGAATGAAGAAGATGGGTGTTCTGTGCGTGCGGTCTTGACTTTGAGATGAGCGGCTGGGAATTTGTGAGGTTTAAAATTAAAATAAATTTGTTTATAAATTTAAAATCAAAAGTATAAAATGCTGTAACTCATTCATATGTTATCAGATTCGAACAAAACTTACGACGTCGGAATCACAGCGACAGGAAGCACGTGATGGTGCAGTTCGGCAGTCATTCCGGGCAAATAGGAATTTAAGTTAAATCGGACGTCGTTCGGTTTAATTTAAATTTCGAACGCTCGCCGAAACTCAAGGTGAGTTTAACTCACTCACATCTGGATGCTAGCTAGTTTAAATAGTTCATATTTAATTATCTGTGTGTTTGATTGAATATAATTGTTGATATCAGCCTGGATTGATATTTATATAAGCAATGTGCTAATATTTGTGGATGCAGGGAAAAACAGGTTGGAGGGATCCAACTGGATTCCTCACAAAGTAGTAGTAATTTTTATAATGATGATGATGCCTGTTATATTCTGTGGTTGATAAATTTGGATTAAATTGTATTGTGACATCGTAGAATAAACTGTAAACCCAAAATGTTAATTATAAAGGAATTTGGAGTTTTAATTATAAAGAAATTAAATTGGGTTTTTTTTAGGAAATTACGAAATTAATAAATAAGGAATTTTAAAGGATATAAAGTTAAAATCTATTTGGATGGAAAACTGAAATAAATTGTATTGGATATTGCTGAGTAAAACTATAAATCCATAATAAATTATTAATGGATAAATTGAATTTTAGAGGAATAAAAGGATATTGTTAATTAATGAATTTTAAAAGAATTAAAAATCGAAATCAGTTTAGAATGGAAATTGAAACTTTGTCAAATCTGAAATGTTAAACAAAGAGAAATGTTATAAATTGGAAATTTGGGAAAATAAATTGATGTTATAAAACCATTAAAAAAAAACTAAATTGAGTAAATGGACAGAAATCGAGAGGAGGATTTCTGTGATGATTTAGTGGAAATGAGTTTTCCTTGGGAAAAACCGAGCTCGAGTTTAAATTGATTTTGTAAAAAGAAAGTTTTAAATCTTAAACTAGTTTAAAGAATGTTTTGAAATTTTTTTATTTTAAAGTAACTATTTATAAATTAGCAGCAGTAATTTTTATAAATGCCTTATTAATTATTTTTACAAATGGATTTATTTAAAGGTTAGTTTTTGAATAAAGTTGTTTGAAATTATTAATTTCTTTAAAACTCTATTTCTAAATTATAGTATAACTAGAACCTTGTTATAAATCAAGTTATATCTTATAAAGTGGTTTTATTTTAAATATTTTGAAATTATATTTTGAGTAAATAATTAGTAGTAAATTTACCTATTTTAAAATATATTTTAAAATAAAATGTTTTTAACTATTTTTAAATCTAAACTGTTTTGAACTTGGTATCTTCCATTGGGAATATATGGTAAAGGATTTACCTTGTAAAGGAAGGATTTTGGGAAGTGTTTTCAAACGAGCTTTGAAAATTTGAAAATATATCTTTTAAGAGATATTTGAGGCAAATAAATAATGTGGGAATTATTTATTGTGTGATGGATGTTTATGGATGATCATAAATGTAAATTGATAGTTAAATCACCGACTATCAATATTGGACAATGCGATGATCGTTTCGAAGAGATCGGGATCGAGACTTATTTCTCGAAAACCACTTCGATCCGGTTTGTACGTTTCGTGCGAAAAACGTGTTCGGAGTCGAAGATGGAGCAGTGAAGTGCAAGGGCTAGTCGCTACTAATCCTGAGGATATTTCCAAAATGGATGTAGTAGGAATAGTGCCTTCGGTTCCGTTCGAACCCGGGACGGACTTGTATGGATGAATGCTTGCGAAACATCGTCAGGCGGACGATGGGCATTCTAAGTGAAACGTTCTAAAAGGTAACGCTTAGCCTCAAGCCTCATCAAATGGGAATGACTGAAAATCAGGGGATATGCAGCAAGGTTAGGCGGGTCATGCCCAAGCAAGACAAGATAATTCCCCTGTCTAGATGTCCCTTATATATTTCGGCTTAGTGGGTGGTTGGTCGCGCCAACCACGGGGTTTATCTTGTTCGGGACTGTTCAGTAAGGAATGGTTCCGGCCTTGTGTTGCAGGGGATGAAGGGAGTAGTCCTCGGTACGGTGATCTAGGCCCAGTACTGTGACAGGTGGTACCCCAGTGCCTAGTCATTGTTGGAAATTCATTCTCCCTACGAGCCTTATACGAGTTTTGTTTGTATTACCCACTTCGGTGGCTAGTAGCTGGAATTTAATAGATGTAACAATTTCGGCTATTTTATAAGTATTTGTAAATAGACAATATTATAATATCAGAGGATTTTCTATAAAAAGTGTTTTAGCTATCGTAAGGTAAAAACCCGACATGTTTATTTGTGGCGTGGTCTTACGAGATGCTTTTGTTTTTTTTCAAAGGATTTTGAAACTTTAATAATCAAGTTGGATGCATATTTAGTATCAGCTGGTATTCCAGACTGACTCGGGTGTTATTTCATTATAATGCTCGGGTCAGACCGAGTATTATTTATACAGGACTTGATGCTTTGGAGCAGGAGAGGAGCTGGAGCCGAGACGTATTATCTATATATATATGTATGGTCCGCTGCTGTGATTGTATGGTATGTCTGATTTGTAATTTGATGTATATGAAACTCTGATGATGTGATGTACAAAAAGGTTATAGATTTCATTTTATGTAAAGTTCTATATTTACTATTATATTTTATTCCGCTGCGACTGTGAGATTCTGATATGGTTTAGTTTCTTCTTCTTCTATCTCTTCTTCTTTAACCCTAAATGGTTCGTATTTCTGTGCCACTTGAGTTAACCAAGGTAGAATAGTGTTGATTCAAGGGGTACGGATTTGCGGGCTGTTACATAAAGAAACTCCAATTCTATGGGAGGTAAAATCTAACGTAATGTTGATATTCCCTTTTTTGTACGTATTTAATGGATTTAATTTTCTCATGTATTTGAGTGTTTATTATTGCATAAGTCTTATCAATTTTTTTATTTTATCATCTTTGTTTTGAAAGTTACATGATAGATTAATCAAACTGACTGGAGGAGCATTTCTCTACGACTTACGTAGAATAATTATTTGACCGGAGCTTTTTTGTTCTTCCTAATGGTTTAATTTTTTTTTTCCAATTGTTAATCTTCTTTCCATTGAGATTATGTGTAAATATGGTGAAAAATAGACGGTCGAAGTTCGATTTAAAGGTTACTTTTGTTTTCTACCCCAAACGCTGAATATAGAAAAATTGGGGATTGTTACTGCACTTCACTTCTGATATGAGAAGTCAATTTTCTTTAAACAATATTTTAATACCATGGATACTAACAAATGTCTAAATCTAAAATATTTTAGCCTCTGAGACAACCTCTTAAAATTTAGTTATAAGGACACGACGGATAAAAATGATAATATACAATATCATTATATGAAATTATTATGCAAAAAGAAAACTATCAGGTACAAAATGGAACTAAGTTGTATCGTTTGAAAAAAAAAATTCTATTATAAGGTAAGATCAACCATTATATGATAAAATTGAACATAAATTTATATCCTTCTTTTAATTCAGTAAATACGAAACTGATACTACACAATAGCACTGTCATTCTCATCGAATTTTTATCCTTCTGCTATATTTAATTGAAAATTTGTCATGCTCACTAAAAAATTGATGAATTTTATCCTTCGTACTATTTTTCCAAATAAAAATAGACCTCTCATAAAATTATAATTTAAACTGTCCAATTTGCCCCTTTTTACTTTAATTTCTTTAATCTTCATTAATCTCCTTTAATCTTAAATCCAAATCAATAGTCAATGGAGAAGTCAAACTCATCTGCAGATGAGATTTCAAAACGAGAAAGAAACAAGGTTAATTCAAAATTTCCATAACATGGATTTTGTTCAATAAAACAATGAGATGATTATTTTTGAAATTTTTAGGGTTTCGTAGGTAGGGCTTAACATGTTTGTCGATCAGAAAAATCAATGTATAGCCAATGTTTGAAATAAAGTTCGGGAGGGGACGACTGAAATAAATAATTTAATACGACGGTCCTCTGTCATTTAACTTTTTTTATTTGGCAATCTAGTGTCGATTTTTTGGTTTTAGTCCGGTATATACCCATTGAATTTCATACTTTTTTAAATTAAAATTGAATCTGTATTTAGTTTTTCCTAATATTTTTTTTGTTCTCATCATTTGTTTATTTATTTTTATAAAAGCAGGGAGGAGGAAAGAGTTAATTTGGTTGTTTACTTTTTACCATAGAGTTTTTTAACCAAGGACAAAGGCGGAAAAGATGCTAAATTTAATTAAAGGCTTTGTACCTCTCATATCAATTTTATTAAACATGGAGTACTCATATAATTTTGATCCCCTCATATCCAAAAATGGAGTGGTGATAACAATACTCAAAATTTATTTGTCTCAAATTTGTATTTTTTTAATTGACACCTTAATAAAAAAAAATTCTTCTCAACTCATATACAAATCGAGCTAAATGTTGAGTTTCAGCATTCCCACGTTCCGTACGCGTACGCTTCAGCGTGCGTGGATTAGCTAACGGTCGAAGTCTCCCATGCCAATATCCCTTCATCCAATTCCATCGGATATATAATCTGCTCTTGACAACACATTGTAACAAAATAAATCACCAATTTTACGTACCATCAATCTCATATATATACGCCACGATTATTCCAAATATCTTGCGATGTGGGACTTTTAAACCGTCCAATCCACCACCAACTCCATTTACAATTTGAGCCACACCTAACACTAAACAAACTGGATAATGTAAATAAAAATATCTTGAAGATCCATAACACCAACAAAAAAGTCATACGTGAAAAAATATTTATCATGTAATATAATTATATATTTTCGTTATCACTAGTGCTAATTAGAGGAATTTAACAATTTGATCTGGCATATTTTTGTGACAGAGCCATAAATAGCCACAAGAATATGTTTTATGCGCACAATTGAGGTTCCACCTTTCATTAAACTTTGTCTCTAATCTTACTGAAGAATCTTTCAGATATTCCTTTATGTTCTTGGCGGTCTACTTCCCTGAAATATAATTCAGAAATGTCCTTTTCCATTCATGGTTCTTGGAGAAAGCAGCCATGTCTTCAGAGTTCAAGTTGTCCTCATCTTATCATTTTTTTTTTCGTGTTTCTCTTTGTTGCCGTAACCATGGATTAATATATAATGTAATACTTCTTATTATATGTTACTAAATGGAAAGCTGAAGGTGTTTGGTATTAAACACGAAAATGATTAGGATAGTGACACATAAACACGTAAATAAACATTATACTTTAGTAGTATAATCCATATTTTGATAGATCAAATTATATAGTTGTATCAAACCACCCCCGGAGATAGATGATGTCTGTTTTTAACCATGCTATTTCAGAGCTTGCACATACATACATGATTAAATACTTATAATTGATTTATTGCATATGGAAGTAGTTTGGAGTACCTCTGTAGAATATGTTGAATAAAACATTAGAAACTTATATAATTAACTATATATTCCTTATATGACATAAGGCAATTTAATATATGCATTTTCTGTGGCCAAATTGAAGCAATATCAGTTAATTTTAATATAGCGAAAGCCAAACAGTTACCAGACATATAGGCTTAACTTGAATAGATCGAATGGGTTTTGTATGCTTAAACTCTATCAGAGGCGTAGATGACCTCAATTTTTTTAGCATCTATACTAGTTCATGTAATATGAAACTTCAATTGCCGGTATAATATTTTACGTGTACTTCACAATTTATTATGGATATTCTTAATGAAGGTTATAAATTAGTTTTTTCCCCTTCTTCCTTATATATCTGTTTTAAGAACTTAGATTTGGATACAATTTGGATAACATCTAACCTCAGTTCGATAGCATAATTTATAACTATCTCAAACAATTTGGATAACATCTAATCTCAGTTATGTTTAGAATCTATTGATATAAAAAAGTTTAATAGAACGATAAACATTACCTTGATCTTTCATCAAAAATTTACTCCTCATTTAACTAAATATATTCTATATTTAAATGCATATAGTATGATGTATAACACAATTTTATGTGATAATGATAATTTTATTCAATAATTTTGTTTTATTGAAATCAAAATTCATTGCTCTTTAAGTGATAACAGGCAAAGAGGTGGAAATTTGCAGGCGTAGTCAGCAGCCGAGGATTCAAAATTTGTTCCTTTGACTTCAGAAGAATCCGTAGTCAGCAGCCAAGGATTCAAAATTTTCGCAGTTTTATGTCAATCCATTTCCTTCTTCGTGTGGCTTTATTAACTGGTTAAAGATTATGGCATGCATACGGACTAATGGATCAAAGCATGTAGTCCGAAGTCCGTGTGAGTGATCGTTCAAGCAAAAAATGAACGACCTAGTCCCTACTTGCACTCATGATTCACATACTTTCAAACTAAGTCGGTCCTGAAATTAGTTTTCATTTATAATATACATTATGCCTTAGCAGTTGCATTTCTATCCATTTCCTTCTTAGTGTGGCTTTACTGACTAGTTTATTCATATATTAGGCTTTATTAGTAATGTGATTTGAAGCAGATGAGACATATAATGTACTTAATGTTTCTTAATGCAAAGCAATATCTTACAAGCTGGATGTATGTCTGCAAGCTTCTTTGGTTTTGCGAGTAACTTTTTATATTTGTGTCAAAAGGCATGGTTTAATTCTTTCAACTTGGACATTTTTGCACGAGGTATAAAGTATACATTAAATTATTGTCAAGGATAAAATTTCTCAGCATTTTAGCCTCAAGGATAGACCTTCGGTATTTTTGTCTGAAGGACAACATTCTTTAGGTATCAATTTTTAGTTATTGATAGCAGTTTTTAGGTATCAGTTTGTAGGTATCGGTAGCAGTTGTTAGGTATCATTTTTTAGCTAAGTAGCAGTTTTGGAAGAATGTTTGTCCTTTTGAATAATTTTGAAAGAATGTTTTTCCTTATAAATAATTTTTAGGAGAATGTTTTTCATTGTGGTAAAAATGTTGAGGTCATGTCCTTGAGGCTAAAAATATACAAATTTTTGTCCTTTAAATTAATTCCCCTTAAAGTATAGTACTTCATTGTTGATCACTTTTGGATGAAATTCTATTTGAAATTGCATCATTTTGTTGACATAGATATGAGTATTCTTGAAGGAATATCTATTAGTGCTTACCAATTAAAGGTTGAGGTTTTAGATTACGGTGTATTTCTAATGAAAATTTGTTAACCACCTTGGACTTGGGTAAGAGAGATCCATCCTTTCAACATCAATGACAACAATTTTTTCTGTTGCATCTAAAACCTATATTTCTACATAAATGTCATGTCAGCGAAAAAAAGGAAAAAATAAAATAAAAATCAATTTGCATGTTTTTGGTTGAATAAAAAGTTCTTTACATATAAACAGTCGGTAATAAGTTAATTAATGGCCATTGCATCTTAGGCTTTTAAGGGGCCAGTAAAAGTACTTTCCTATAGTAACAAAAAATACAAAGGAGCAAGTGAAAACCCTCAGTTGTGGAAACATATTTGGACATCTTATTCGAAGATGCTTACTTCAGCCCAAAAATAAATTTACTAAATTTAACACAGTATGGTCCCGGCGGGGCTCGAACCCGCGACCTTCGGCTCATAAGACCAACGCTCTAACCAACTGAGCTACGGGACCAAGTGGTCTATTTTTTCAGTGATTTTTGTTTTTTTAATTATTTTCATGCATAAAAATCATCCTCAATCTTCCCCACACTGTGTTCCTTGAATGGGTACTAATTTGATTTCAGATCCTCATGAAAAAATAATAATAATAATAATAATAATAATAAATTCATAGGTAAGAAATAAATCAGAAAATAAAATAGAAATAAAAATAGATTATTCAGATACATAAACAGTTTAAAAATATTGGATCTTTAGGAAAATATATTTTCTTTTGCGAATTTAAATAAACTCTACCAGTGAATGTTTTATGTATACCATTTTTTTAAATATCCAAGTGAATTGATTTTTTTTTGTAAGCCATTGAGCGAATGTGTCTATTTGAGCTATATGTCTTTTATCCATTTAGAAGTCTCAATAACTGAAGCTCTAACCAATCGAGTTATAAGAGCTCTTTATTTGATGCAATTATGTTTCCCTTTTGTCTCATAGAACCCTAATTTTGTTTTGTCAGCTTGTGAGAAATGAAAAAAATATCATGATTTTGGCTAGTTTTCTTTTCTGTTAAATTGGCTGGGATTATTATCTAGACCTGGTATTATAGTTTTTTTGTTATATTATAATGTTGGGTAGGGTTTTAAAATGGGCTAGATTATGTAATTAACTAATTTGGATAAGTCATGTTTACTAATTGACCATAACTAATTATATTATGTTATATATGCAATTTGGATTGCAGTTGATATTACTCATATATTGTCACACCCGTTCTCAATAAAGAAGAAATCATCACTAATCACCTATCAAAAAAGGCAGCCGTTGATCACTAATCATGGAAGATAAAGCAGTATGCTATTGATCTGATCACATCTGCAAACAAAAAACTATGGTACTCCCTGATACTCACTAGGGAAAAGCGATGCAATATGAAATTGGTACTTATGTAATCCGCACAAAAGAGGAATTATCCAAAAGTGATACACAGAGTTATCGGTTTAAGAGTTCGAACTCGTGATCTTTGATCTCACAGTCCTAACCATCAACCTACTGCGCCAACTATGTTGGCTTACATAGATTACAAGCACCTAATAACTCGTAACTTATGAGCATGTACAATAACAAGCCATACTGACCAACCATCTAATAACAAAGATTACAAGCACAAATATCACTCATCTAGTGGAGTCGTGCCAATCCCAAAAGAATTTATCCAAAATTTGCTTTTCCACTAGTACTAAGACATAATCTGCCTTAAATTGTATTATCGCGCCTTTAACTTCCGCAATCCGCATCACACATCTCGATGATAACTTGAACGAAAGACGTGGCAGCATCTGAAGGTAGATGCCAAATTGATGGAATGATGTCACTGATTCACACGCTTTTAGTCTTTCTATAAATAGAGAAAGCATCGTAGCAAATATGGTGGATTTTTGAGAGGGATAAAAAAAACTTAAAAAGGTAACAACAATGTCAGAACCATTTCACTCAGTTTTTGCACTTATATTTTTCGATATGATAATGAATGGTTTCCGTATGGACTTTAGATTCCTTAACATACAAACTTCATAAATGTTAAATTTTGGTGATACAAAATCACAAATAGAAGAAAACAAATATGCAAGAAGAAAAGTAATCACGTTTGTTCATTATGAAAATGAATAAATTATTGAATCGCATTTGCATGAGATGACAAGAAAATAAATGCATGCGCAAATTATGAAATAAAATATACGCAAAAGGATATTCATATTATTTGTTTCTCAACGATCGCATTGTTTTGAGATTATTTTCTTCCATCTTTGCTAATTAAAGGAATGAGTGAATTACTTACTATGTTTGCATCATTTCTTTCCGTTGTAAGTTGTTCCATTATCTTCTTATTATATCTTGGTAATTTAATCGACCAATCTCAAGGATTTGTACTGGTTATATTATCAGTGTAGGCTTTATTGTAAACCCATCCTGGCATTCAGCGAGCGTTCCCCAAATAGAGCGTTTCTTCTTGTTAACCCTAACTTAGGGCATTGATATGTAAACTGCTATCTTATATTCTTTTGTAATTCTCTCATGTGTAATAAAATCGCTCTCCTTTTGGACTGGACGTACACTACCTTGATGATAGTGGAACCAATATAAATATTGTTGGGGAAAATCCCTTTAAATGATCAATTTAAGGGAATAAAAAATCCAACGCAGCGGAAAATAATTGGATCATGATTATAGTGAGATGAAACAAACATAGATAAATAGTAGAACTGACAGCCACAGATCGATGCAATGCAAAAAAATAAATAGCACTAGTATTTATAGTGATTTCACTACCGTGAGGCAATGTACGTCCACTTGGAAAGAAGAGATTTTATTAATCACTAAAAGATTGGAGTTGCAATATTTATTCACTTTTGGAGGCCATACCAAAGAAGAATTAATAATGCAGACAAAAATTCTATAGAGTTTCACTTCTCTAGGATGGCTACTATTATTGTTCAGAAGCTCCACTATTTATATACAGTAAAGAAATGAGGAGGGGAAGCTACTATATAGCAGTCCTGGGGTTTGGTTCGGCATGCATCTAGTCCGGTACAATTTTGGTTCGGCAGTCCTGATTCGGCATGCATCACTTGGTATTTGGTTCGGCAAAGGCCGAGCGACAAATTTGGACCGACTTCTCCAAAATACTGAACTAAACATTTGGAGCGGCAAACTGGTTCGGCAAAGCCCAATTTGGACTGGTATGCTCAAATGCCAAACGAGATTTTTCGTTCGGTATCACCAAAACACCGAACGATAATTTTGGTTCGGTCTTCATCTTCACCGCTCCAAAACATCTTCCACTGCAGGTCTGAACGAGCTTCCACCCTCCAAAACACTGAACGATAATTTTGGTTTGGCATTCTTCCCACCGCTACAGACTTTCCCCTTTCTCTAAATCATCGTTCAAAATCATCGCTCCAAATCATGCTACCGCTTCAAGTCCTGGCATCTTCCTTCGTTCGGTGATTTCAACTTCTTCTCTCTAGGGTTTCGCCTGCTCCTTGCTGCTGCTATGTCTTGGAATTGAGGTAGCAATTTCTAACAATCTCCACCTTGATACCAATTCCATACATGCCTTCCAACTCCATCTACACCTTCATGCTTCAAGCGATAGATACTTACCCAATGAGCTTCGGCAATGCCATCAACCATTACACTTAGCTAACGAACACGGCAAAGCCATCACCCGTAAACAGCGTGTTCGAAGTACCCAGTCAGTGTAGAACCTATAAATCTCCACCATGAAAACATACGTCTTTATAAACCATCTCAACTCTCCCCCGTGCCACCCCATGACACCTAGCACTTCATTAAACGAATCAAGTCCGAGCAATGTTCGAACTTAGCAACATGCAATGACTAAATAAACATCTCTGTCGCATTCTTCTTTGTGTGAACTTTCTAAAGACGAACTAGATTTTCTTCACACATCGAGGTAAGAAATAACTCTCTCACCTCAATGTCCTTCGTCCTCGAGCTGAATGCCCGATTTTCAGCTAAGTGGATTGCACTCTGATTGTCACAGTGCACATCCATGCCTTCATATTCGAAGTCCAAATCACACAACAGTCGCCTAAATAAAGCGCTTCCTTAGATGCTTCTACCGCAGCTATGAGCTCTGCCTCTCTAGTAGGCAAAGCCACAATCGTCTGCAACCTCACTCTCCAACTGATCGTTGTCCCCTCAATGGTCCTTCAATCTCTATCACCGACATAGTCGGAATTACAAAATTCAACCAAGCTAAAATCTCTATCTCTGCCGCCAAAGAAAAGTCCATGGTTTGGTGTTCCTTAAAGGTGTCTGAAGATGCACTTCACTACTTTTCAATGCGTCTTTCTTGGATTTTTCATGAACCCACTAACCAATCCAACAGCCTGTGCAATGTCAGGCCTAGTGTAGACCATGTCATACATCAAGCTGCCAACTACACTTACGTATGAGACCTTCATCATATAAGCATTGCCCTTTTTCAAGATCGGAGAGCCTTTACTAGAAAACTGTATATGTAAAGGCATGGGTGTGCTGATTGCCTTTGCCCTTTCCATGCTAAACCGAACAAGCACCTTTCGAATGTACTTCTTTTGAGTGAGACTCAAAAGTCCTAACTTTCTATCCCTTTGGATTTCCATACCCAAAATTTTCTTTACTTCTTCAAGGTCTTTAATTTCGAAATCCGCTTTTAGCTTTCGCTTTAAACTATCGATTTCAGCCTTATTCTTGGAAGCAATTAACATATCATCCATGTACAAGAGTATGTGCATCCATGTACCATTTTATGCTTGAAGTACACACAAGCGTCCTTGATGCTACGATCAAAACCAAATGAAAGCATAAAAGAATCAAACCTCTTGAACCATTGTCTAGGCGACTGCTTAAGTCCATACAAAGACTTCTTCGATTTGCAAACCCAATTTTTTTCCATCTACAACAAATCCTTCTGGTTGCTTCTTGTAGATGGTTTCGTCCAAGTCTCCATGCAAGAAAGCGGTTTTCACCTCTAATTGCTTCAGCTCTAAGTCATGAGTTGCGACGATAGCGGGCAAAATGCGAATGGACATGTGCCTCACTACTGAAGAGAATATCTCATTATACTCCAATCTGTTTGTGAAAACCCTTTAGCAACTAGTCTAGCCTTATATCTTCTATCATCCTTCACCTTGAACACCCACTTGCAACCTATGGCTCGGCTTTCTTGAGGAGGTGGTACCAAATGTCAAGTCTTGTTCTTTTTTAACGACTCTAACTCCTCTTCCATAGCGCACATCCACTTCGAGCTGTCACATAACTTAAAAGCTTCATCAATGTCAAGCGTCTCCTCAATAACCACATGTAGGACATAGTAAAACTGATCACTAAAGCTAAGGTTCACAAACTACCAATCACTATACTTTCGGGTAGTCTAATAGTCCTACGACTGACTCGGGTAGGTACTGCTTTGCGTAAACTCCTTTCAGCTCCACCTTGAACTAAACTTCCTCTAGATTCATGCACATCACTAGCACTACTAGAAGGTACATGTGAACTATCCTGTGATGTTTCATAAACTGTGTTTTCCTCGATAGCATCAACAATAACTCTACTATTTAGCGGGAATACGGAAACTTCTTTCCTTTCCATAGGACTATCAGAATCTACAAATGCGGTAGGTAGCTTCTCCTTCGGATTGAACATAGAAGACACATCAAAAGTAACATGTCTGGAATGAACAATCTTTCGATCAACAGGGTTCCAAATTCGATACCCTTTGGTATCATCAGTGTATCCTATTAGTATGCCCTAGCCTCCAACTTGTCACCACCTGTATGGTGAACGTACACAGGACAACGAAAAATTTGGAAGTAACCACGATACACCGATTTACCTCTACACTTCTCCTCTAGAATCTTCTCGTCTATGGCTGAGCATGGAATTTGATTTATGATATGCACTGCAGTTGACAATGCCTCAGCCTAAAAGCCTATAGACAAGCCCATCGTCACTCTCAAGCAACGAGCCTTCTCCAGTAGAGTCTTGTTCGTCCATTATACAGCCATATAGGATTACAGATCTCCGGGTATACTGAGATGTCTCTGAATGTCATGCTGTCTACAAAAGTAAAGGAACTCCCTAGAGACAAATTCACTGCTATTATCAGATCTCAGTATCTTTAACCTAGAACCAGATTGGTTCTCAACAAGCGTTTTTTAGTCTTTGAACTTTTTAAAACTCTTTGATTTGACCTTCATCAAATACACCCATACTTTTCAAGAAAAGTCATCAATGAAAGAGATAAAATACTTTGCTCCTCCAAGAGAAGGAGTAGCAACCGGTCCCCAAACATCTGTATGCACGTACTCAAGTACTCGCCTCGATCTATGGAGTCCAACTCCAAAAGATACTTTAGTTTGCTTGCCTAACACATAATCTTGGCGAAATTCCATCTTGTCGAAGCTTTCTCGTTTGATTATCTTCCGTCTCCGAAGTAACTCTAAGCCCTTCTCTGAAATATGATCCAACATGAGATGCTAAAACCTTGTGGCATCTAAAACACGGGAACTATCTACTCCAACACACGATTGTCCAAGAACCGTGGTTCGTTTTAGCAAATACAGATTTCAGAACACATCTCCTTTCATAATAACTGGTGCACCTCTCAAAACCTTCAGACTATCACTCTCGATAGTTACCTTGCATCCCAAAGATACCAATTGTCCTAAAGAAATTAAAGATTTGTGAAGACCTGGAACATACCAGACACGTGTCAAAGTGCATATCACTCATTCAAACATCATGATCCTCACTGTACCTTCACCCTTTGCTCTACAGCTAGCACCATTACCAATAAAAATAGGGCTTTCCTCTCGTGCAATAAAAAACTGAAGTAATCATTATTAGGCGTAATATGGAAAGACGCCTCCGAGTCCAGCATCCAATAGTCTAAGACATCCGACACTACTTCAGACAACATATCGTCAGATACAGACTTCTCCACCACAAACGATGAAGATCCGTCTACTTCCTTCTACAAATCCGAGCAATCATTTTTCCAATGACCAAGTTTCTTGCAGATAAAGCACTTTCCGTCCTTAGACTTTCCTGTCCTGCCTGGGGTTTGATGAAGTGAAGAAATGAGGAGATGTAGCTTTATATAGCAGCCTGGGGTTTGATTCGGCATGCATCTGGTCTGGCACAATTTGGTTCGACAGTCCTGGTTCGGCATGTATCACTTGGTATTTGGTTCGACAAAGCGTCGAGCGGCAAATTCGGAGAGACATCTTCAAAATACCGAACCAAACATCTGGAGCGGCAAACTGGTTCGGCAAAGCCCAATCTGGACCAGCATGCTCAAATTCCGAACGAGATTTTTCATTTGGTATCACCAAAACACCAAACGATAATTTTTGTCCGGTCTTCATATTCGCCGCTCCAAAACATCTTCCATTGCAAGTCTGAACGAGCTTCCACCGCTTCAAAGCACCGAACGATAATTTTGGTTCGGCATTCTTTCCACCACTCTAGACTTTTCCCTTTCTTTAAATCATCGCTCAAAATCACCGGTCCAAATCATGCTACCGCTTCAAGTCCTAATATCTTCCTTTGTTCGATGATTTCAACTTCTGCTCTCTAGGGTTTCGTCTACTCCTTGCTGCTGCTGTGTCTTGGAATTGGAGTAGCAATTTATAACAAATATTGTGCGTCTCTTTCTTCTTTATAGTTATTTACTATTTTTTTGGAGTAACAGAATAATTGCTGTTAGATTGAGTGATGTTCAGATTGGCAAATATAGATCATGTTTATTGTTTTTATGCATTTGTGCAATTATTTGCACAATAGATTGGTATCAGAGCAAGGTGATTTGTTTAAATTTATGCATCAATGGCTTCTAGAAAGAGCAGTGATCTGGTAGTAATTATGCTATTACTCATTTGGACGGAAAAAGAGATTTTGTGCAATATGGAAGATAAGGACGAAGAATGTTATGTTGAGAGAGAAGAGCGTTCCAGTCTTGAAACTTTGGTGATAAGGAGTTTATTGTGTTGAAGGGACATCTAGATTTGGAAAACTATATCTGATTCATGACTCAACGTTGTTGTAAGAGTCTTATGTTAATTTCCATGAGAAATTTGTTGTCAGGCAGATAATGTATGTGGAAGTAGAGAGATTTGATTGGTGATTGAGAGCATTTTTTTGCCTTGATGGCTTTGAGATTATTTTGGTATCTACCTTCTTTTGATTTTGGATATTTGCAACATTTTGTTAGCGGACGGGGACACAGTCTGAGCTCGTTAGCAAGATGTGATGAAGGGTGGCCTTGCTAGAACCTATTGGGTAAGTATTCATTTTTGGTATCTATCTCATTAAGAGATTTTGGTTGAAGATTGAGTTCATTTTTAATAATTTTATGTTGAAAAGAGAATTTGAGTCGAGGTGGGGTGTTGGAAATTTGTGATTTTGCATCAAAGTGAAGTGTTAAATTTTGGTGATACAAAATCACAAATAGAAGGAAACAAATATGCACGAAGAAAAGTAATCGCGTTTGTTCATTATGGAAATGAATAAATTATTGGATCGCATTTGCATGAGATGACAAGAAAATACGAACATGCGGAAGTTATGGAATAAAATATATGCAAAAGAATATGCATATTATTTGTTTCAGTAATCACATTGCTTTGGGATTATTTTCTTCCATCTTTGTTAATTAAAGGAATGAGTGAATTACTTGCTATGTTTGCGTTATTTATTACCATTGTAATTCATTATCTTCTTACTATATGTTATTAATTTAATCGACGACTCTTAACGATTTGCACTGGCTATATATTGATGGTAGACTTCATTGTAAAACCATCCTGCCATTCAGCCAGCGATTTTCAAATAAAACGTCTATTCTTGTTAATCCTAATTTAGGGCATTGGTATGGGAACTCTTATCTTGTAATCTCTTGTAATTTTATCATGTGTAATAAAATCTCTCTCCTTTTGAACTGGAGGTACACTACCTCGATGATAGTGGAATCAATATAAATATTGTGCTTCTCTTTCTTATTTATAATTATTTACTATTTATTTGAAGTAATATAATAATTGCGGTTAGATTGAGTGATGTTCAAATTGGCAAATCTAGATCCTTTTTGTTGTTTTATAGTTTCGAGTATTGGCTCCTAGAAGTTTTGGAAATTTCAGCACTTCCATCTATTCCACTTCCAGTTGCATGAAACTATATTATAAAGTTAGAAAAGGTGTTTGAAATGTATATAAGTATTAGAGTAACACAAATATGGTTCTAATGCTACAACCAAGACCTACAACCCATATGATTGTTCTTTAAGCAACTAAGGCATGGACATATTAAACACTTCATACAAAATTAAAAATAATAATAATATAAAAAATAAGTAAACGACAACGAGGAGGAGGAGGAGATGTCATTTTGCTTTTGGTAAAATTGTATACAAGGCCAAAGAGACCTCAAAGATTCCAACAAGTTGAGACATGGATAATATACCATACTTAGAATTAGCCACCGAACCAACATCAAATATAATTTGGTTCATACGCGTTGAATTAGTGCTTCTTTTAGGTAGCAACTTTATAAGATTCACAGACATGAGTTTTAAAGAAAGTCCACATGTTCATACTTCCTAGTCTAAAGACTAAACTCAATAAAGAGAAACCACTAAGAATGGCAAATAATAAGTCAATAAACTAGAATTTATGCCAAATTCTTACTTGAAGTAAACAAAAAGATAAATTAGAAAATATAAATTAAGATTCAAAGAGCTGTTTGCAAAGCAACAAGCTTCAGAGAAAGGTTTCTACTACAAGCACAGAAAATGAATATTTCATCAAGATCAACAATACTAATAGCTTGGAACTACAAAACATGTAACTCTACTTAGTCATCAGACTTACAATAATACTAGAAGTGTGTGTCTGGTGGATCCATAGACATCCAATGTTTAAAACAAAAACATTTCATCAAAATAGCAACATAATGTTTACCAAAATTTGTGTGTGCACTAGTATTTTCTTGCACCCTTTCTGTTTGACATATACCAAGATCGGTCTAGTTCTGCCTGTTTTGTGCCATCTAATTTCGCCTCTTTACAAGTCCCGTTCTTTTTGTATTTTTCTTCCTTTTCCTATCCCAGATGTATATGCTTTTTGATGGTCCATGGACCATGGAAGAGGCGTCAAATCATCCAGGCTATGCGTTATCATTTATAAATGCAGCAAATCATGTAACTATATAGAAGTGTTGGAATATTTCAATCATTTGGAGAATATATGAAAAATAAAACGTGTTGTACTATTTTGATGTAAAGTCTATTGAATTGGTCAAAATTTAAATTAAAGGTGAAAGATTTAAGAATTTAGTTATCATGAGATCAATGCGTACATAACGAGACATTTTAATTTGTTGAAAGGTCAAATTAGAAAATGCCAAAATTATTAAAAAATGGTTATAGTCCCCAAATTATATAAGCCTTAGCAACTCTCTAACCCTCTTCTATGAAAAGCTAATGTCAGATTTAGGGTTTCGGTCAATTTGGAAGATCAAACCAAATTCTTCTTCACTTCAATAATCAGAGATGTACTCAGATATGCTTCCCCTGATTTATTTACTTTTCTCTAGTTTATTCTTAATTAAATCAACATGAGTTGTATACTTGAACTAAGATTTCATAATTGATTGTTGCTAAAGTATATTGAAAATTTAGCAAGTGGTATCAGAGCAAACCATTATTGATTTATTTGAGGAATTTTGATTGTAAATGGATTATATTTAAGATCTATGTTTAGCAAAATTATCTATTAATGTATCCAGCATTGTTTTTGTTCACGCTTATAGTACGAAATATGATTTGTTTCTTAATACCGCATATAAGAGCATGAATTAAAATCCCTGATGGTGATTCATAATAGGATCCTAACTCATTGTTAATTGATTCACTCCGTAATTCTGAGTGCTTTTTCTTAAATATTATGTTGGAACTTTAAATGAATTAATTTAAAAAAAATAGGTTAATGGTTATATATTCATTGAGTCGTTGTAAAAGTTAATGGTATTAAAATTCGTTTTAAATGACAATAAATTCGAATCTATTAACATTCTCTGACTTCAGTAACGCATACAATTTTCATTCTGCCTATTTAAACGGTAGAAAGACAGAAGAGAAAATGTGAATAATAAAACAATTTTTCTTCCTTCTTTTTTGTCCTCTGCATTTTTTCTCTATTTAAGAAACTTTACAAACAATTAAATTAGAAAGTGCTATATTCAGAACAATTTGTTGTAGTGCATATAACAAATTGATCAAATGTTAGAGTCTGTTTTATCCTTGGATGGAGCAGTTGATAAATAGCTTTGCACCTTGAGGCTATACCGCGAATCGTCTTAAGCAGAGCGACCTAGTCTGCGATTCAGCAAAAAAAAGACGCTACAGATTCATATCGAGGTACAACATATTATTATATTGCTTTGAAAGTGTATAATATGAAAGAAAATTTTTCATGATTATCGACATGTTGACCTACACTTTAGCCTTTCATATAAAATCTACTAGTTTTGATTTTTTCAAGTAAGGTACACTGAGTAGTAAAAAAATTACAAAGGAATAGTATCTTTAGTTTGTTGCATAAAATAATTATATATTCAAGTTATCTATACTATTATATTATTACTGAGTTTGGTTTCAAGGGCACAGAAGCCACCTTCATATTTTTATGAAATGAACAGTCGCTTATTGTACTTTGCTACGTTCGTACCTAACCATCCGCTTCTTACCTTCCCCATTCATTTTATCTGAGAAAAACAAAATTTGCCTTCTTCTCTTCTCCTTCTCTCCTAACCCTAATCATCACAAGACCCTAATTACCCACCTAGGCTTACTGATTATTGTTTGCACCTATACATAAATTTCGCTTTCCTCTTCCCTAAGATCTAATCTTGCACTATAATGGCAACGACTGTGGCAATGGAAAGTCGCACAACGCAAAAAACACCACTCTCCTTCATATTGTATATGCATCACCTATAAATACTTCTTCCTTTATAATCTTCCACTGCGCATCGTCATCCAAGCACATGTAATTTCTAAACCCTTCTTCATATCATGCTTTAAATTTCTCAGTTATTTAGATCCCCTAATCTATTTCCTTCAATAATTTGCTATCTTGCATCAGGTCTGATTAATTCACTCATCGCCCTTAGTTCTAGGTAATTCCTTTTGCGTTCATTCTTTGACATTTTTTATGCCCTAATTTATTCACCGCTTCTTTCTGTTCCATGTTCTATGAGGGATAATTTATTCATAACTGATTTTGTAGATCTGTTTGTTTTGTAGTTTAAAAATATGGTATTTGAAATTGTGGAATCATTTTTTAATAATAAAGTATTTGAAACTATTGAATCACAGTTCTTCGACCTGTATTACTTCAGATCTGATTAATTTGGAGTCTGCCTTGGTTTACTCACTTCTGCTTTTTGTTTGTTTAATGTTTTACTTGGCTCGAAAAGATTTTTAACGTAAATAATGTAATTTTAGAATTTATGGTTTTGGTTGTTTTAAATGTAGTTTATTGCTTTGAAAGCTATGAAATTTCATTTTAGCTAAATTTCGAAGCTTTTTTATAAAAAATTTCCCCGGACTAAAAAAATGCAGTTCAAACTATATACAAATTGCCTTTTAATACCGTTAAATTTGTAGGTTTTGATCTTTGAACTTCTATTACTATAGCTTTCAAGTAGCTGTTTTCATTCTAAATAGTTCGGCCTTGAATTCCGAAAACTAGAATTTTATAATATTTGCTCCTAATATTACTTAATTTAGAGGTCTTTCAAGAATACAACATGTAATTTTACAGTTTATTAATTTTACAGTTTACTGCAATATATATAATAACCAATCTGAAATGTGACAAACATTTGGAACTAGATTTCTTTGTTATCTAGAAGATACATTTACGCCAAACTAAAATTTGTGTTGGACAATTAATATACTGAAAACAAGATTTTTTTTATAATTTATATGTTGTAAATTTAACATCGACATATTTATAAGGAGTGACAAATTTCTACAATTATCCTTTCTATTCTGCCTTGGCTCAGTTAAAATCCCATGTGCCACATCTGAATAGTTTTGTGTGCAGTTAATGGTATCAAATTCGTTTTTTTCTATTTTTTGTTATGTTGTTGCTGTTTGGTAACATTTCAACATTTTTGGTGATTCTGGGAAAAAAAATTCTGACTGATGCTACTGAAAAGATAAGCTAGGCATCAATATTTTGATTTTAACGTTCCATTATAAACACATTATAAATTATTTTCCACTAGATGTGCCTGATGTTACTGATTTTTATATAAGTCAAGGCTATTATATAAACTGTTGTATTTTACAACATGTTAGTTTTATTTGTAATTAAAACAGTTGCGTTCAACCATTTTTTGCACATGTCTACTGCTACGCATGTCAATACTTTTGTTTTTATTTCATGTTGAGTCTGTTTTGTTAGCAACTAAACAAAACTATGCTCTATGCCTAATTTTGCTGGTGGTTATTATACTCATCACAAAATCCGAAAATAATAATCAAACTTCATTCAGTTCCATGTTTCAAATGCTTATGTTATTGAATTTTATGTGAGATAAAACTATATATGAAATATGGTTTAAATTTCACAGAATTGTCAAATATGTGTAACTGACCAGCAAAAAATTTATTTTATAATTCTACTCTTGTTATTGCTCACAGTATTTTTAACAATATTTTTAAAAATTTGGATTGTAGTTTACCTAATTTAATTTAAATTGCACTGTTAGAGAATAAAAAAATCCTTTTTCAGGGTTTTTGGTACTTCAAGCATGTTTGACTTAAATATTATCAACTATTGTTTTTTTTAATTTGCAATTGTTGTATTTCATATTCATATGTTTTCAAAGGATTATGCTTACTTATATTATTTATTTTATTCAAAATTTGATGAACTTGACTAGATCTCCTTTCTTAACAATATTTTTTTGCTATTAATGAAGTAAGCATTAATGCTTTAACAAATGAGATATTTTTCCCATGTCATTTGGAGATATATCTGTAAAACATAATCCCTACCATACATTGCTTTCACATTCTCATTCATACAGTAAATGCATTTGAAGTAAACAATAATTCCTATAGATTTTTGAAATTTAGGAAATTTACAGTGTAACGACCCGTTAAATTCGATGATATTAAATGAGTTAATTTAATATGATTTCTAATCTAATTTAGAATGAAATAAAAGTCTTAAAATTTTATTTGAGTAAATGTAGGAATCAGATATAGTAACTGTAATTAAAGGTTAACAATTTAAATGTTTATATGGCAATAGATTGAAATAATGTAAATTGGCGTTTGTGGTTATAAGTATAATTTGTTGATTTATACTGGAAGATATAAAGCGGAAATAGTATTAATGAAATAATAACTGAATTGAATTGCAACTATATAAATGAAAGTAAATTTTATTTAGTGGATGTCAACATTGAATAAATTTATGTAAAATAAAAAGATTTAAATGCATGTTGGATTAAGGGGTAAGTAATTAGAATTTAGTTCTATATAATTTGGAACTGAATGTATGTAAAAAAATTTGTAAGAATAAGTTAATAAACAATTTATTTGCGCATACCCGATTTAAATAACAGAAAGGACAAGATCTTGATTTGCCTAGGTATGTATATATTGATAAACTATAACTAAGTAGGAAGTTTGGTAGTAAATAGGAAATAAGATGACAAAGGCAACTAGTAAATTAATAAATGAATTCATAATAATAAGTAGTAATTAATGCATAAATATATTTGGCATTTGGGAAAATTACAAAGTTATACCCATTCATCTAATTTATTTAATTGAATCTAAATCTATGGCAACATTTTTGTTATTAATGGTTGTAAGTGATTTTGAATGTAAAAGGATAACAATTATTTAGGTTAACCATTCATTAAGTATATTAAGTTAAGAATGGAAATAGATTGAAATATATCTAAATTTATTTATTTTGTTTTGTTAATATGTTCTGGTTAATAAAAGGGAATTTATAAGAAATGAAGCATGCACTAATGAAGTGTATCATAATTCAAATGTTATTTATACCCATAAATGCCTATTTACTGAATAGGAAGATTTTAAATCAATAAACAAATTTATTTAGGTTCCAATTCAGAATTTATATCATTTAATGTAGACTCAATGTAAATTAATTGACTTGATTTGTGCAGTAGCGTAGATTTGGTTTGTGATTGAAGAGGGTTAATTTTATAGACGAAATTTATGCTAATTCTTTTATAACAGGGCCCTGGTTTGTTTTAAAGTATAGGAAGCAGGATTTATAAACTTAATTAGAGTATCAAATTCAACCATTGCATTTATTGCATAATAAAAAGGAATGAAACGGTTAAATATTAAGTTACTGAAATTAAAATGGATTTTGAGGATAATAAAGTGAAATCATGAACTAATGTTGTGGCATCCTTATTTTGGATAAAAGTTGAGAATATAAGAGTTGAAAATCTAATAAATGGGTTTTTGAGAATTTAATTTATAATTTCTAAATATAAGGAAGTGGATAAATTAACACTGCAATTGATAGACTTATCAACTTTTAATTCGCATCTAAACTTGTTAAATTATTTAAATTGATTATGAAATATATAAGCGATAAAATTTAGCAAATTTTAGAATTTAAATATAAAATTGGATTTTTATAATTTATTTTTAATCTATTTAATTAATATAAAAATAGCCATTTTGTCCACGGACTCGGATTTTGACGAAACCAGTTTCATCGGATCCGTATCGGTGAATTATTGTAGGGTTTCAAGTTTCGGATCGATCGGACCTGTTGTTTGATCGTACGGACGCGAAACGCATTGAAATCGATTTAATTAAAAATCAATTTGAAACCAATTTGGAAATTTTGTTTTCAGCATAACTTCTTCATACGATCAAATTAGGACGTGAAACTTTTTCCATCGCGTTCAGAATATTTTAAAATATCTATTTGGATATATGGGTTTAATAAATTTCGTTCTGGGGTTAGAACGGGCTTTTTGGGCCAAATACCGTTTAGCACGTTTGTAACTCGTGCCCTCCTAGCCTTCTACAATTTGTCTATATATATGCTGTGATAAACCCTAGCCTCCATCTTCTATCATTTGTCTGTATGTTCATTTTCTTCATCTCTTTCTCTTCCTCAATGGTTGCAAAACCTAGATCTATCTACAGTTAAAAATCGAAAGTGAAAATTCAAACTCTCTAGAAAAATTCGAGAAAAATATATGTTGATGCTCTCGACGAGCGTAATTCAATGGTGTATTTCGTTTGTCGATTGGAGTTTTCGTTCGTCCTGAAGTTTGCAATTTAGTTTCCGCCGTTCATGTATGGAGGTGGGTTTTAACGGCAGATCTTCAGATTTGTCTCGATCGGGGAGTGCAGGATCGTAGAGTGTCGTGTGTAGCTTGCATCAGCACGGTCGATTTGGTCGAAGGGTGCTCGGATTCTCTAGAAATGGCAGCCCTAGGCACGGCGGCACGACCATGTCCAGGCGCCACAAGGCGTGCGCGACCTCAAGGTGGGGTTGGCCTGAGGTGGTCGTGGCATTGGTGAAGTCTGATCGCGGCCAGGGTGGGTCAGATGACGACAAAAATTCGTGATACGTGGCGGCGGCTTGCAGTGTGGGTTTGAACGCGTGAAGGCTGTAGGGTTCGAGGGTTTTGGTTCCTGCAGCATGCCGGTGACGTGGCTTATGTTGGGGAAGAGGTGTTGTTTTCTTTTTTTCTTGTTTTTAATTTAAATTAAATTTCCAAGCGTTTATTCGAATAACTTTTTCGTACGACATCCGATTCACGCGAAATTTCTTTTGTTGGGATCGTATTGAGATTCCAGATCTTTTGACGCTGGTTTGGGCAGTTTTGGAGACCGTCGAATTTTTGGGTTTAAATCAGATTTAAATTCGATTTAAATTCAAAAGGTGAGTGTTTTAACCCACTCACAACTTCTAAAAGTTTTTATGTTTGTTAAATTTATTTTAGATATGAGTAGAAATTTATTTATGACTGTTTGGCATGTTTATTCATCATATCTGTTAAATCGTGTTATTTAATTTAACTGTTAATTTATTTTATTTATTGCATATTAATTGATAGTTAAAATTAATTTATTTGCATATAAAATGCTAGTAAACAGTTATAAAATTTATTACTGAATATAAACTGTTAGTTTAATAGTTGTTAAATTTTATTTTGAATATAACTGCCAGTTATTACCTGTTATATATTATCAGATATATATTGATATTGATTTATTATTGGATGATGATTGTGATTTGGATGATGGATGATTTTGATGATTGGATGTTTTATTTTATATCATTAAACTGCAAGTTATCATGCATTTTTCGTTTCATTCGGGATTGTGGTTTGAAATGATATACAACCGCGAAATTTTATTTTTTTAAAATTGCGGATTGAAATGATAAATATCCGTATCACTTGACCATATGATATAAAATTATATACAGGCACCGTGGTCTATATATAAATTATTTTAAAGTGATTTCTATGGTTTGGATGGGATATGGTTTATAAAAATTTGATTTGGATATTTTATAAAATATTATTCTTCGATATATATACATATGAAGTTAAAAATTTGAAAATTAAATTGTGTATAAACCTGTTGAATAAAAATGAAAAAAATTGAGAAAATGGAATTTGGAAATTCATCTTATATGTTTAAGTTTGGAAATTTTAAGGTATGATATTTGTAACTGGATTTTTCAAGATGGATTAAAAATGAAAATTCTAGTATAAAGTAAATTTAAGAAAATATTTAATTGCTAGAAATTGGAGTTTTATTTATGGAATTTATATGAATATTCAAGACTAAATAATAGAATATAAATTGTTGAAAGAAGAAAATCCAACTTTAGTTTTGAAATATTAAGACTCCAAACGGATATATATATATATAGAAATTAAAGGGGTTTTTGGAACTTGAATATATTTAAATTATGGTTTAAACTTTAAATAAAGAAATATATTTGAAAAGCCATGGAAATTATTTTTCTTTACAAAGTAACTTTAAAGTTAAACCATTTATTTTACATTCGTTGAATATCCAAACCATTCAAGTTTTAGAAGTTATGGTTTTAAAATTTTGAATTTCGAAATATTATGCTTTGAAAGTATATTTCAAATATTTGGTTTCCAGATATTTTAAATTTTAAACCAGCATGATTTTGAAAAAGAATTATATTTGAGATAAAATGATATCTTATTGTTTTGGGTTTAAATTGATATCGTATTCATAATTTTGAAATGGAAAATTTTATTCTGGTTTTAAAATTTTGAATTTCGAAATATTATGCTTTGAAAGTATATTTCAAATATTTGGTTTCCAGATATTTTAAATTTTAAACCAGCATGATTTTGGAAAAGAATTTTATTTGAGATGAAATGATATCTTATTGTTTTGGGTTTAAATTGAAATCGTGTTCATAGTTTTGAAATGGAAAATTTTATTCTGGTTTTAAAGTATAAACTATTTTTAAATGACCGCGGTGTTATAATAACGATGGGTTAGCAAAGAGACCGGGATCGGATATGGACATACTCTCTGTCGATACCGAAAACCACTTTGACTAATCGTGTACGCGGTGGAGATTCCAGAATGAAGTAGGTGGTGGCGACGCTTCCTGTAAGGTAAATACGTGGACCCGACTCCCGTGAGTTAGCATAAGGTGGCTAAAACAGGAGTGATTCTCGGGCCAATGAGGTCATACCTCTGATCGGACGCTCCTCTTCGATATTATACTTTGACTTTGGATTGATTCAGTGGCCACTTCTATTTTTGATATTGGGTGAGTTTGTTCGAGGTGGGCGGTAACTGCGGCTACGCGTTTCCACAAGCCCGGATAGCAATTGGTATATCTACCCTGGCATTGCCTAGTTGTGTCGTGTCACCTACCATACCGAGCCTTTACTACGAGTTTCTATTTGTGTCGTACCTATGGAGTATCCTCTGGTAGCTTCCCGATCAGGAGGTATTACGGTACTGTATAGACTATTGTCATTTTACGTGTTAAGGTGGAAAATGTAAAGCCTTAACGCTATTTAAAAGTAAGTTTATTTTACAATTAAACACTATTATAATAGCGCAATATAATACATAGTAAATAGTTCAACGGATCCTTAGGATATGTAGATCCCGAGCATCTCTTGAGTTACTGCACTCATATTTACTCCTGTTGATTTAACTTACATAAGATCTTTTAGTTTTGACTCGAGTGTTTTTGTCTTTTCAAATTCGCTCGGGTCAGTCCGAGCGTGTCAGGATTTGAAGATTTAGCTTTGGAGGACGAAGACGAAGATTTGTATTATTATTATTTTTACTAGTGCACTACACACTGTTCCGCTGCATTGTATATGGTATGTGTACTCTGGTATGTATTGTATAAATATAATTAAAGGTTTTGTAAAATAGATTTATGAACTGTATACTTTATTATCATATTTTATTCTTCCGCTGTGAGATTCTGTTTAGTTTTTTTTCTTCTCTTTCTCTGTTTTCTTATTTATCCCACAACAATCCGCCCTTACGTATGGTTTGAATTGGCACGGGTGTCTGTTTGAAACGTACGAAATGGCGGGATGTTACAGTTGGTATCGGAGCTTTGGTTTAGCGATAAACCTTAGCTTTGTGGGGTTTGACTCTTTGTTAATAGGGTAGTAATACCCTATGGGATTCGCTGAGTATATATTTATGAGAGAGCGTATTTGTTAGTGTTATAAAAAGATTTTATATTGTGTTAATCTGTTCCGTTTTGTATTTATGAATTCTGGTTGATGCATGGGACACTATGTCGTCAATAGGGATTTCTAAACACTTAATAGGACAGACCGACATAATATTTGTTTTTAATATAGGTGAATGAAATAATTTTGCCTATTATATTTTCTATATAAAAAAATATATTATGAAGATATATATATTTTTGGTTGCTATAGATTTGGTGTTAGGTAATAAAAATATTTATACTAATTGTAGCTAAGATGGAATTATAATAAATCAAATTGGAGATTTTAGAACTTAAGTCTGGGATTTTTGAAAATTTGCTTTCAAAGTATTTATGAAATATAATAATTGTTTACAAGTATTTTATTATATAATTATTTAGTATAATTCAGAAGAATTTTTTTTAAAGAAGATTTTGGAGAAAATAAATTATGTACTTTCCTCTCCGTCACTGGAAAATAATTTCGGTGATGGCGGCCGCATCATCGACTTTCATTTTCGAGTTTCGAAGGGGAAAGGCCACTGTAGTAAATTCTACTTGTGACGCCCCACCTCTATACCCACGCTAGCCAAGAACATTACGGAGAATAAGGCTGTTTAGGAGCGACCATCCATGTAATTGCTTTGCGCGAGCACCGATATGTCAGATAGTATAACATGCATTTTATTTCGAGAGGAAATCCGAGATACCGATACAAACACAAAGCTACTACACAGTGGCTATAATAATCTTTGGAAACAAATATAGAAATAAGCATAACACAAATCAGTCAGAGACAATTCATATCACAAAGGCGGAAATAGATATGAATATTACACTAGGAAGTGTACATCAGAGTAGTGGTCTAAAAAGATCCACAATATCACAAAAGAATAGTTACATGAACTACAAAAAAGAATAAGTATACATTATGGAGTCTATATCTCGAATGTATACACCAAAATAAACTACTAATCTAAGTAGTAAGCCAAAAGTCAGAGAAATCAATCCCAAGAGAGAAGTCAAGCTGAAGCACCTGTAACATCTCGGTCTGACCTGAGTATTATTTAATAAAAAAATAATAAACGGATCAGTCTAACTATAGATATCAGATGAAACGATATAGAATAAGAGATATGACTAAACACATAATAATCACAATTCCAAGTTGTGATATATATAAGTTATTGAAAATCAATGAGAGATTAATCAATATCACCAAATCTACACAAGAATCAAAGAAATGCCATACTCCTTATTTCGTTCATCAAACCACAAATATTGACGATTATATTAATGTCAATCACAAAAGTCAATGACACACAAATTCACCAATGCACAAATATTGACAATAATATCAATGTCAATCACACAAGTCAATGACACACAAATTCACCAATGCACAAATATTGAAAATAATATCAATGTCAATCACACAAGTCAATGACACACAAATTCACCAATGTACAAATATTGATAAAACTTATCAATGGAAATCACGAAAATTGGTGAAACACAAATTCTAGAAATCATCTCAAGAAATCCAGAAATCACAAAGGGGGGAGGCCTATCACAAACGGGAGCATAAAGCCCACCAACACGTGTATCACAAACGGAACGCTAATTCCATGGTTGCTAACCATCACAAATTGAGCCGAAGCTCCACAAACGGCCCGAAGACCATGGGTTGCTACCCCACCAAATTGAGTCGAAACTCCACAAAATGGGATTTAGTCTCCCTCGCAGACAAAGAGACATCGCACATTGCTAGTCTAAATCACAAAGATGATCGTCATGATCAACGAGAAGTGTCGATTACAGTAAGCTAGTAAATATATGAGCTTAGCATCATGTCCCATAACCACTAGCTTAACTTAAATATTTACGAACAAATTGTTGATCTCCACTAGAAAATTGTCACAAGAGTTTCAATCGAACAAGTCCAAGAATTAACCAACAAAGTGAACGCAAGCGTTTCATACCACTTGTTTTACTAAGTCGTTTAATTAGATTTCTCATACGAGTGAGGTAAAGGTTTGTATATACTAATAGATTGGAAAAACGGTTTTATAAACGAATTCGGTATTAAAATAGTATTGAAATCGTTTGAGGAAAGAGTTTTGATATTTACTACTAGTATAGAAAACCTTTATATTTTTAAAGTGACAAAACACAAAGAAGATTGTAGGAACAATCAATCACTAAAATTCACATACGAAGATGTGAATAAAATCCAACAAAACCGATAAAGAATCCATCAAAATGGATACTCAAAAATCCCTAAAAAGGAGTCATCAAAGTCATAACAAATGATAACAAGACATAGGAAACAACACGAATCGATTAAAGTTGGAAACCACACAAAATAGGCGAAATAGGCAAAATAACATCAGGTCGGTCGGCCGGCCTCAGGGCTCGGTCGACCGAACCTTGTTTTGAAAAACTTCTCGGGAAGCAGGTCGGTCGACCGAACCAGGGGGGTCGGTCGGCTGAACCAGAAATAGAGAAGTTCTCTGCACTTTTACTAGCAGGTCGGTCGACCGGACCAGGGGGTCGGTCGACCGAACCTGATACTCTGCAAATTGATGCCCATAAATTGATATGCAACCTCCACCAATTCGCAACCGAACGAGCACGGACGCTAGGGAATTATGCCTAACGGCTACCCGGCCCTATTGGCTTCTCGATGCATCACCAAACACATGTTCAAACATCAAAGTTATGATTTTTAAGGAATTGAACCCAAAACACTAAAAATTGGAATATTCACCAAATCAATCCAAACCAAAAGCAAATGTGAACGAATAAGTGTTAGGAATTCATACCTAACAATCGAAGATAAATATAAGCATAGATGTGAGATAAAAATCTCACCTTTTTACAAAATCGAACAAGAAGAAGCTTGAAAGCAAATGGAGAATCAACCTCTCTTCAACAAAACCCAAATGAGCTTGAATCTATGCTCAAAACAAGAACATTCCGAAAATTAGGTTTAGGAATTTCTGAAATTGGTAAGAGAATGAGTTGGAGAAGAAGAAGAGAAGCTTACCAATGGGTTCTTCTATTAGTTTGGAGCTAGAGTTGATTTGCAAGAGAAAACTAGGGCTTGGAGTTTTAATTTCCAATCTCTCCCACCATTAATGCTATAAAAACTGAAAAGAGAAAGAAGTGAGGGAGAATGGGGAGGAGGGGTTCAGTTTTTGAGTATAAGTTGGCTTATGGCTGAACCCAAACTCAAACCCAAAGTGAAAAGTAGCAAAAATCAACTTTCTCCAAACATATCGAAGCTTATACTCAAAAAGGTCGCAAATGGCATTTTAAACTCAATGGCAGTGGTCCCGAGTCCTAATTCGACCGTATGCAAAAAGTAGTTTTTCGGACTAAAATCCGACTAACGATAAAATATTTAAATAAAATATTTAAATATAAAATCGATAAATATGCGGGTTGTTACAGACTCCCCTCCTTAAAGAAATTGCGTCCTCGCAATATTTTAAGAAGAAGATATATAGTAACAACCATAAAAGCATATTCAACACAAAAGAAGTTTGAAATAAGAAGTTCACCTCCAAAAGCACGAGAAAGTAAGTCCGGATGTGTTCGCTTGTTGTACTCTCTAGATTCCCAAGAACAATCCTTTGGATTTGATGACCATTGAACTTTAACAAGCGGAACATCTTTATTTCGAAGTCGTTTGACCTCCGAAGCAATGATACAAATAGGATGTTGCTCATAAGTTAAATTAGGCGAAACTTCAATCTCTTCCACAACACCGGGCTCAAGAACAGAATCGGAATCTCGAAGGCACTTCCGTAATTGAGAAACGTGAAACACGTCATGAATAGTAGAAAATTGAGCCGGTAATACAAGGCGATAAGCCATGGAACCAATACGTTCGGTGATAGGAAATGGCCCAATATATCGAGGCGCCAATTTTCCCGATCGACTGAAACGTACAACACCTTTCATAGGTGAAACACGAATGAACACAAGATCTCCCACAGAAAATTCTAACTTCCTTCTTCAGTTATCGACATAGGATTTTTGTCTACTTTGGGCTTCTTTCATCCTATGACGAATAAGATCAATCTTTTCTGTGGAATCACGAATAAAATCTGGACCTAAAACCAGCTTCTCACCGGCCTCAAGCCAACAAGAAGGAGATCGACATGGCCTTCCATAGAGTGCCTCGAAAGGTGCCATACCAATACTAGATTGGAAGCTATTATTATAGGAAAATTCAACAAGTGAAATATGATCTTCCCAACTTCCACCAAAATCAAGCACACAAGAACGAAGAAGATCTTCAAGAGTTTGATTCACACACTCAGTTTGTCCATCGGACTGGGGATGATAAGCGGTGCTAAAATTAAGCTTCCTTCCCAAACCTTTTTGAAGACTCTTCCAAAATCCACTAGTAAACAATGGATCACGATCACTAACAATAGAAGTAGGAACACCATGTAATTTAACAATCTCTTTAACAAAGAGTTTGGCCAAAAGAGGAACGGTTCGGTTAGACCGAACAGGAATAAAATGGATGGATTTAGTAAGTCTATCAACGATCACCCACAAGCTATCATGATCCGAACGAGAATGGGGAAGGACATCTATAAAATCCATGGAAATTTGATCCCACTTCCAAATTGGAATTTCTAAAGGTTGCAATAACCCACCGGGCCTTCGATGTTCGGCCTTAACGAGCTGACAAGTCATGCAACGCTTAACGAAGTTAGCGATGTCAAGTTTCATTCCCTCCCAATAATAAAGTCGCTTCATATCCGCGTATATTTTACTACTACCGGGATGAATGGTAAATTTAGAACGATGTGAATCTTCTAAAATATCTTTACGAAGATCACTAATATTTGGCACGATAAGTCTACCAAATTTCCGAATGCCGCCACGAGAATCGATATCAAAGTCTTTCAAACCTTCAATATCAATTTTATCCTTAATATTTTGGCCAAGAAGAACCAATTCGGGATCTAGCCTTTGAGCTTCAAGAATGCGGTCCAAAAGAGAAAGATGAGCCTCAAGGTTACATAAAACAAGAGATGAACATAAATCGGAAACACGGTCTCGAATTTCGCAAGTGGATAAAATCTCGAGATCGTTCCATTCGGATATCATCATAGAAACAACAGCTTGCTGTTTACGGCTAAGTGCATCGGCGACACGATTACCCTTACCGGGAGTATAAAGAATATCAAGATCATATGGTGCAAGAAATTCGAGCCAACGCTGTTGACGCAAATTAAGTTCCTTTTGAGAGAATAAATACTTCAAGGATTTATGATCGGTATAAAGAACAAATTTCTCTCCTAAAAGATAATGACGCCAAATACGAAGGGCGAAAACAATAGCCGCGAGCTCTAAATCATGAGTGGCATATCTAGTCTCAGCAGGCTTCAATTGCCTAGAAGCATAAGCAATAACACGTTCTCTTTGCATAAGAACGGCACCCAAACCAACGCGACTAGCATCGGTATAAACAACAAAATCTTGATTCCCCTCGGGAATAACAAGAATAGGAGCATCTGAAAGGAGTTCTTTTAGTTTCTGAAAAGAAGTTTCAAATTTGTCCGACCAAATGTATTTAATACCTTTCTTCGTTAAGCTAGTGAGAGGCACGGCAATCTTAGAAAAGTCTTTGATAAAACGACGGTAATAACCCGCCAATCCGAGAAAACTACGAATCTCTGTCACACTTTCCGGTCTCTTCCAATCTTGAATCGCTTCAATCTTTGAAGGATCCATGGAAATTCCGGATTCGGAAATAATATGACCGAGAAACTTCACACGAGATTGCCAAAAGTGGCATTTAGAAAATTTTTCCCTTAATTGATTATTCCTAAGAGTTTCCAACACAATCCGAAGATGTTTTTCATGCTCCTCCTCGTTTTTAGAATACACAAGAATATCATCGATAAAGATAAGAACAAATCGGTCGAGGAAGTCTTTGAAAACTCTATTCATAAGGTCAACGAAATACGCCGGAGCATTCGTCAAACCAAATGGCATGACAAGCCATTCATAAGATCCATAACGAGTATGGAACGAGGTCAATGGAATACTATCCTTTGCAATACGAAGCTGATGAAATCCAGTAGCTAAGTCTAATTGTGAAAAGACTCTAGCACCACTAAGTTGATCGAATAGATCATTAATCCGAGGTAAAGGATATTTATTTTTGATAGTAAGATCATTAAGCTTGCGGTAGTCAACGCAAAGCCTAAGTGTTCCATCGGATTTCTTCACGAAAATAGCCGAAGCTCCCTAAGGCGAGGAACTAGAGCGAATAAATTACTTCGTCTCCAATTCGGATAATTGTTTGTGCATCTCCTCGTTTTCTTTATTGGACATACGATACGGAGGACGAGTGATAGGTTGAGCTCCAGGAATAAGATTAATTCTGAACTCAATTGCCCGCTTAAGTGGTAATCCTAAAACGGGTTCGAATATGTCGGAAAATTCACGAACGACGTGAATAAGAGAAATAATATCACCCTCATCATCATCATCGTCATCACGAGGATTTAAAGAATATAAAGATGCAACCAAGCTGGAAACTGAATCTTTAAGATTAATAGAAATCTGCTTAACAGATTGAGGATGTCGAAGATGAATAGCCCGCTCAGGACATAGGATATGGGCTTCATAACGGTTAAGCCAATCCATTCCCAAAATCATTCCAAAGCCTAAATAACGCATGACATGCAAACCGGCTCGGAAAGAAAAATCACACATAATAATCTCGACATCTTTACACAATAAACTGATTGTCGCGGATCCACCAACCGGATTCGCAATTCTCAAAGAAGTCATTAAACACAAAACATCCAAAGAAAAAGTATCAACAAGTTCTTTTGATATAAAAGAATGGGACGCACCCGTATCAAAAAGAACTCGAATAGGATGATCACTAAATAAAATAATTCCATCCAGAATAGAATGAGAAATACCTTGGCCACGAGATGTGTTGCCAGGGGCTTGAGCAACATTAAGTTTTCCCTCCTTCTTGCCCTGAAGCTTGGGGCATGAAGATATAACATGACCGGGAACTTTGCAGTAGCGACAAGAGAGAGACTTTGGGCACTTGTTCGCATAATGGTCCTTCGAACCACAATTATAGCATTCCCCACGGCCAAGGGAAGAGTCTTTGCTACGGAGGTTGCTTGCTTCCCTTTCTTATTAGGATAGGGGCCTTTGAATTTGTTTGGCCTCTTCTTGTTGTTGAAGTTTGGTTTGGAACCCACCACTTCAACATCGTTCTCCCTATCCGCCTCTTCAAGACGAAGAGCAATATCAACGAGTTGGTCGAAAGAAACTTCTAATTTTAGAAGTAATGGCTTCTTGAGATTTTTGTTTAAGCCATAGACGAATCTCTGGTTCTTCTTTAAAGAGGTGTTGATGTATTCAACCCCATATTTGGAAAGAGACTCGAAGGAGGCGACGTAATCAGTCACGGAGGACTCACCTTGAACAAGGTCTATAAATCGTAGAGCCAATGTCACTTTCTCTGCTTCCGGTACAAATTTCAACTCGAAGCGTTCCCGGAATTTCTCCCAGGTGAGATCCGCTTCATTAATCTCAGAAATAAGAAGCTTGTACCAGTCCAATGCTCTTTCTCGGAGCATACTAGAGGCCACCTGAACTCGGTGAAGGTCAATAAGATTCATGCGAGAAAAGATTCGATCGCATGACCTTAGCCAAGCCTGTACTTCAATAACAGTTTCGGAACCTTTGAATGGCTCCCCACCCAAATTAGTGTAATCGCTACACAAGCGTGCAAATCCCGACTTTGGGTCGGTAGGTTCCGGGTTAGCTCCAGCTGCTTGAGCATTCGTCACTAAATCAAGAAACTGTTGAGCAGTCATAAAAACTCCATCTTGGGGTGGAACACTAGATGGTCCCACTCTGGGACGGCCTGGTCTAGACATTCCTCTTCCTTAGAAAGAAAGAAGAGCAAGAAGAAGATTATTCACCAAATTGAATATCAAGCAATCTTGATAGATAAACAAGGAATCATAAGGAAAATAGGATGAATCGGTACGAAGACTCAGATTAAATCCTAAAGCACGACTCCCAAGATGGACTTAGGACGATGATCCTTGTTATAATATTCCATATTGTTTCGAAGTTTGGCTCTGATACCAAGCTGTGACGCCCCACCTCTATACCCATGCTAGCCAAGAACATTACGGAGAATGCTGTCAACTAGCATGGAGAATAAGGCTGTTGAGGAGCGACCATCCATGTAATTGCTTTGCGCGAGCACCGATATGTCAAATAGTATAACATGCATTTTATTTCGAGAGAAAATCCGACATACCGATACAAATACAAAGCTACTACACAGTGGCTATAATAATCTTCGGAAACAAATATAGAGATAAGCATAACACAAATCAGTCACAGACAATTCATATCGCAAAGGCGGAAATAGATATGAATATTACACTAGGAAGTGTACATCAGAGTAGTGGTCTAAAAAGATCCACAATATCACAAAAGAACAGTTACATGAACTGCATAAAAGAATAAGTATACCTTATGGAGTCTATATCTCGAATGTGTACACCAAAATAAACTACTAATCTAAGTAGTAAGCCAAAAGTCAGAGAAATCAATCCTAAGAGAGAAGTCAAGCTGAAGCACCGGTAACATCTCGGTCTAACCCGAGTATTATTTAATAAGAAAATAATAAACGGATCAGTCTAACTATAGATATCAGATGAAACGATATAGAATAAGAGATATGACTAAACACATAATAATCACAATTCCAAGCAGTGATATATATAAGTTATTGAAAATCAACGAGAGATTAATCAATATCACCAAATCTACACAAGAATCAAAGAAATGCCATACTCCTTATTTCGTTCATCAAACCACAAATATTGACGATTATATTAATGTCAATCATAAAAGTCAATGACACACAAATTCACCAATGCACAAATATTGACAATAATATCAATGTCAATCACACAAGTCAATGACACACAAATTCACCAATGCACAAATATTGACAATAATATCAATGTCAATCACACAAGTCAATGACACACAAATTCACCAATGCACAAATATTGATAAAACTTATCAATGGAAATCACGAAAATTGGTGAAACACAAATTCTAGAAATCATCTCAAGAAATCCAGAAATCACAAAGGGGGGAGGCCTATCACAAACGGAAGCATAAAGCCCACCAACACGTGTATCACAAACGGAACGCTAATTCCATGGTTGCTAACCATCACAAATTGAGCCGAAGCTCCACAAACGGCCCGAAGACCATGGGTTGCTACCCCACCAAATTGAGTCGAAACTCCACAAAACGGGGTTTAGTCTCCTTCGCAGACAAAGAGACATCGCACATTGCTAGTCTAAATCACAAAGATGATCGTCATGATCAACGAGAAGTGTCGATTACAGTAAGCTAGTAAATATATGAGCTTAGCATCATGTCCCATAACCACTAGCTTAACTTAAATATTTACGAACAAATTGTAGATCTCCACTAGAAAATTGTCACAAGAGTTTCAATCGAACAAGTCCAAGAATTAACCAACAAAGTGAACGCAAGCGTTTCATACCACTTGTTTTACTAAGTCGTTTAATTAGATTTCTCATACGAGTGAGGTAAAGGTTTGTATATACTAATAGATTGGAAAAACGGTTTTATAAACGAATGTGGTATTAAAATAGTTGAAATCGTTTGAGGAAAGAGTTTTGATATTTACTACTAGTATAGAAAACCTTTATATTTTTAAAGTGACAAAACACAAAGAAGATTGTAGGAACAATCAATCACTAAAATTCACATACGAAGATGTGAATAAAATCCAACGAAACCGATAAAGAATCCATCAAAATGGATACTCAAAAATCCCTAAAAAGGAGTCATCAAAGTCATAACAAATGATAACAAGACATAGGAAACAACACGAATCGATTAAAGTTGGAAACCACACAAAATAGGCGAAATAGGCAAAATAACATCAGGTCGGGCGGCCGGCCTCTGGGCTCGGTCGACCGAACCTTGTTTTGACAAACTTCTCGGGAAGCAGGTCGGTCGACCGAACCAGGGGGGTCGGTCGGCCGAACCAGAAACAGAGAAGTTCTCTGCACTTTTACTAGCAGGTCGGTCGATCGGACCAGGGGGGTCGGTCGACCGAACCTGATACTCTGCAAATTGATGCCCATAAATTGATATGCAACCTCCACCAATTCGCAACCGAACGAGCACGGACGCTAGGGAATTATGCCTAATGGCTACCCGACCCTATTGGCTCCTCGATGCATCACTAAACACATGTTCAAACATCAAAGTTATGATTTTTAAGGAATTGAACCCGAAACACTGAAAATTGGAATATTCACCAAATCAATCCAAACCAAAAGCAAATGCACATGAATAAGTGTTAGGAATTCATACCTAACAATCGAAGATAAATATAAGCATAGATGTGAGATAAAAATCTCACCTTTTTACAAAATCGAACAAGAAGAAGCTTGAAAGCAAATGGAGAATCAACCTCTCTTCAACACAAGCCAAATGAGCTTGAATCTATGCTCAAAACAAGAACATTCCCAAAATTAGGTTTAGGAATTTCTGAAATTGGTAAGAGAATGAGTTGGAGAAGAAGAAGAGAAGCTTACCAATGGGTTCTTCTATTAGTTTGGAGCTAGAGTTGATTTGCAAGAGAAAACTAGGGCTTGGAGTTTTAATTTCCAATCTCTCCCACCATTAATGCTATAAAAACTGAAAAGAGAAAGAAGTGAGGGAGAATGGGGAGGAGGGGTTCAGTTTTTGAGTATAAGTTGGCTTATGGCTGAACCCAAACTCAACCTAAAGTGAAAAGTAGCAAAAATCAACTTTCTCCAAACATATCGAAGCTTATACTCAAAAAGGTCGCAAACGGCATTTTAAAATCAATGGGAGTGGTCCTGAGTCCTAATTCGACCGTATGCAAAAAGTAGCTTTTCAGACTAAAATCCGACTAACGATAAAATATTTAAATAAAATATTTAAATATAAAATCGATAAATATGCGGGTTGTTACACTACTGCAGATTTATTTTGAAATTTTCTAAAAATTTAATTGTTTTAAATATAATTAGAGATATAAAAGTTGTAAGAAATTATTTATCTATTATTTTTAAAATAATTTGAAATTTGACCCGGAATTTCATTCTTAAATGTCCATTAATTAATTGTTTAAATTATTTTAGTGAAATAAAAGGTAAGTAATTAATGAATTAAAATCTCTAATTTAGGCAATAAATTAATGCAAAGTTATAAAGGGGAATTTGAAAATTTTAACATATGAGACAAAAAGTAATATTGCATTAAATTTAATTAAAAGAAGAGATAAAACTTGTATAAGTTCTTTTGCATTGTCTTTAACATATATAACTTACCAAATATGAAAAGCTGAAATGTTAAATAAGAAGATTGGAATAGAATATTATACAAGTAGAAATTTTGGAAATAATGAAGTATTCAATGAATTGATATTATAAATAAGAATTTAATGGTATAAACTTAAGTTATAATTGAAATTTTACTAAAATTAAAGGTAATATTATTAATAGGTGATTTTAAACTTAAGTAAATAAAATGAAATTCTTTAATAAATAAGGATTGATGTGTAGGATTTTAAACTTAAGAATGATTTAAATGCTACTAGTTTAATATAGTAGGAAGTAGGTAATAAAAATAAACGACTGCAAACCCTAAGTAATAAATTAATAAAATCCTTTATTTATAAGAATGGAGGTTACAAGGTTAAGAATTTGAGTGAAATTCAAAATGATTACTATGATTAAATATAATAGAATGTAAGCATTTAATAAATGATTGAATTTGAGAAGTGCATTAAATGTAATACAAATAAAAGAAACTTACATAACCTGAATAAATAAAAAAATGAATAATTGTAAGTAATAAGTAAAAATAAAGGAAACAACCACTGATGAGTAAATAAATTAAAAGTTGTTAGAAATAAATGTAGATTATAAAAAGATAATTTATGTGGTATATGAATGGAAATAAATGAAAATAAAAGATAAACTGTTATATGAATGAAAAGATCAAACAGCTAATGTATGAAATAAAAATTTATAATGAGTTAATTTGATTTGTTGGTTTGAATTGTTATTGTTTGATTTAGGGTTGGTTGGGTAAGGAAATTTGAAGTTGTTGGATGAATAAATAATCTATTTTATCCCATCTAAGACTGCGCGTAATTGATGCACTGGATAGTTATTTTTCATTCCGTACCATTTCAAGTTTTGAACCCGAGCAACTATTTGCTTGTTTGATTGAATGGTTGTTTTGTTTGATTGTGTGCTGATTGTTGTTAGTAGTTGAAAACCATGGAAATATTTCGCTTTAATAAATAGTTAACCTTTTAGATTATATAAGTGAAATGCAGGTATGGAAGCAATTGCTACTGCTTTTGGTTCCATAAATTAAGTGAAATTTGCCAGACAAATAGGTACGTTTCGAATTACGATCTATAGCGCTATTTTATATATTTTTCCCGGTGTTGGGATATTTTATTTTGGATAATATATGTAATATATTTGTTATATATTTAATAGTATATTTTCTCCCGAACCTCTCCGTACAAAGGAGACTCTGCCAAAATTTTCCGTAAATTTTGGACTTAGAATTATGTTGAAAATGTTTTCCAAACATTAATTATTTAAGTATAAAAGGATATAATGATTATAAAACAGGTATATTTTATTTAAGGTAATAAATTTAGTAAATTATTGTTTATAAGTTAATATTTGAAAAAAGATGTACTGTTTATTAAATTCTTCCTTCTCTTTTCTTTTTCCTTTTCGGGGACGAAAAGTTTTGACTGGGGGAGAGTGTAACGACCCGTTAAATTTGTTGATATTAAATGAGTTAATTTAATATGATTTCTAATCTAATTTAGAATGAAATAAAAGTCTTAAGATTTTATTTGAGTAAATATAGGAATTAGATATAGTAACTGTAATTAAAGGTTAACGATTTAAATGTTTATATGGCAATAGATTGAAATAACGTAAATTGGCGTTTGTGGTTATAAGTATAATTTGTTGATTTATACTGGAAGATATAAAGCGGAAATAGTATTAATGAAATAATAACTGAATTGAATTGCAACTATATAAATGAAAGTAAATTTTATTTAGTGGATGTCAACATTGAATAAATTTATTTAAAATAAAAAGATTTAAATGCATGTTGGATTAAGGGGTAAGTAATTAGAATTTAGTTCTATATAATTTGGAACTGAATGTATGTTAAATTTTTTGTAAGAATAAGTTAATAAACAATTTATTTGCGCATATCCGATTTAAATAACAGAAAGGACAGGATCTTGATTTGCCTAGGTATGTATATATTGATAAACTATAACTAAGTAGGAAGTTTGGTAGTAAATAGGAAATAAGATGACAAAGGCAACTAGTAAATTAATAAATGAATTCATAATAATAAGTAGTAATTAATGCATAAATATATTTGGCATTTGGGAAAATTACAAAGTTATACCCATTTATCTAATTTATTTAATTGAATCTAAATCTATGGCAACATTTTTGTTATTAATGGTTGTAAGTGATTTTGAATGTAAAAGGATAACAATTATTTAGGTTAACCATTCATTAAGTATATTAAGTTAAGAATGGAAATAGATTGAAATATATCTAAATTTATTTATTTTGTTTTGTTAATATGTTCTAGTTAATAAAAGGGAATTTATAAGAAATGAAGCCTGCACTAATGAAGTGTATCATAATTCAAATGTTATTTATACCCATAAATGCCTATTTACTGAATAGGAAGATTTTAAATCAATAAACGAATTTATTTAGGTTCCAATTCATAATTTATAACATTTAATGTAGACTCAATGTAAATTAATTGACTTAATTTGTGCAGTAGCGTAGATTTGGTTTGTGATTGAAGAGGGTTAATTTTATAGACGAAATTTATGCTAATTCTTTTATAACAGGGCCCTGGTTTGTTTTAACGTATAGGAAGCAGGATTTATAAACTTAATTAGAGTATCAAATTCAACCATTGCATTTATTGCATAATAAAAAGGAATGAAACAGTTAAATATTAAGTTACTGAAATTAAAATGGATTTTGAGGATAATGAAGTGAAATCATGAACTAATGTTGTGGCATCCTTATTTTGGATTAAAGTTGAGAATATAAGAGTTGAAAATCTAATAAATGGGTTTTTGAGAATTTAATTTATAATTTCTAAGTATAAGGAAGTGTATAAATTAACACTGCAATTGATAGACTTATCAACTTTTAATTCACATCTAAACTTGTTAAATTATTTAAATTGATTATGAAATATATAAGCGATAAAATTTAGCAAATTTTAGAATTTAAATATAAAATTGGATTTTTATAATTTATTTTTAATCTATTTAATTAATATAAAAATAGCCATTTTGTCCATGGACTCGGATTTCGACGAAACCAGTTTCATCGGATCCATATCGGTGAATTATTGTAGGGTTTCAAGTTTCGGATCGATCGGACCTGTTGTTTTAAAGAGTATTGCAAATTCACGCAGTTCCATTTTTGCATTTAGTTATACCTTTTTAATTTTTAGCATGATTGGTAAACTAGAATATTAAATTCTTCGAGTGAGAACCTTTGTGTCGACTAAACAACATGGATAGATAATTGGAAGTAAAAGTGACATGGATAATTATAGCGGTTCCTTTTGATGTAACGTACGTTGAGGAAAAATATATTTTATTATTGTACAGAGAGAGTTCTACAAAAGATTGATGAAACAATTTTAATTGAGATATAATACAAAGGAGAAGATGAATTCCAATAAACTCAAATCCTAGAAGGTGAGATGTATATATACAGTTTTAAACATGTCACGACCCTTAGATCAAGTCATAGGAGGATCACTCGTCAAGATATAAAGTCTAGGTGTCAAAGGATCGGAGTGCCTTTTCAAATTGATCAAAATTGGATCTGGTTGTTTCAGATTCATCATTTAATTGACTGAATCGGGTGCTAGTCAACTGACATGAATCTGAGTGGGTTGGTGTAGAACGTCAGTAGATTGAGATTCCTCCATAATAAAAGAATATGGTTATGTCCTAAACTCCACTTAGGTTTGTCAATGGATAAATTTGGATGTGAACCGTGTTATATCTGCATCTGCATCCAAAATTATTTTCTGATATCAGCCTTGGACATGGTCGAGTATCAGATATTTATTCGCTTCGTTCATAATTAATATCCTCAAAAAATAAAGGAATTTTTTATTTATATCTGAGTCGTAAAAGAGTGCTTTGTGTAGAGTGTTTCTTCATCTAAAGCATGAAGAGATGATTTTACTATAATATATTCAGTCCTTTAATGCTTTTTCGAAGTATGTAATGGAATAGAGTAATACTTTGATGAAGAAGAATAAGAAATTTATTGAAGGTTTGAGGAAGGGACTGAACTATAAGGTATGTTGCACTTGTTGTCTCCTTATAAGATGTTTGTTGAAAGTGGCAAGGAGGTATAATTTCTTGTAGCAGGAGAAAAGGAAAGTCGATGTTAGTTTTAAGGGTGGACAAAAGAAGAGGTTCGACCCATATCACAAGGGGAATAAGAACCAGAAAGGAGGAAAAACCTCATGAGAAGATCAGAAGTCTAATGTAACGAATATTACTTGTTTCAACTGTAGGTAGAAGGGTCGTTACTCTACCAAGTATCCCAGTTGGAGATTAGGGACATGTCCAAGTGCTTTAATTGCAGTAGGCCTAGCCATAAGAAGAGATAATGTTCTGTACTGAAGCAAGCGAAGGATTATGCTTTGCAGAGACCTTCAGTTGGACCAATGCTAAAGAAATGGGAAAAGGATGTTGTACTTGGAGGTATTATTTCAATTTCTAGCATTTTAGTTAGGGTTCTATTTGATACTTGTACTACACTCACTTTCTTCTTATAAATTTAGCTGCAGGTTAAATTAAATAAAAATTAAATACTACATATTTGATTACTTCATTACGTGTGGTTAATCCACAGATTGGTATGTTACTCGCACCTTAACGTGCTGTGATACTTAGTTTGCTTTGTTGGACATTTGTTTGTTTGCGACAATATATGTTTGACTACGAAGGATACGAAGTAATTGTGGATATGGATTGTTTAGTGTAACGACACTATGGTCTACTGTTCTGATAGAGTTATCACTTTATGAAATCCAAGGATAGAAGAAATGATCTTTATTGCATTGGACGTAATAAAGTAGAATTCAAGATTTATGTTGTGTGTAATGGAGAATCGGGAGGATGAGATTAGTAAAGTGCTAGTAGTCTGGGAATTTGAAGACATTTTTGAGCGGTGAAGGGATTATTGCCTAAAAAATCATTCAAATTTGGTATAGATTTGATATCGAGGGAAAAACCTATTAGTAGATCACCTAGCAGTATGCCACCCAAGGGTTAGAAGAACTGGAGAAGTGGTTAATGTCACTTGGGCATAAAAGTTTCACTAAGGCCGAATAGTTCACCATGGGAACATCCTTAGTATTCATAAAGAAGTCAGATGGAGACGGATTATTCTTACAGCTAGATTTGACGATGCTATTTCATAAACTATAGGTAGTTGCGGAAATTGTTCCACTGATCACGTTTAGAATAAGACACGATCCATATGAATGGTTAGTTATGCTCGTTGGACTGATCAGTGTTACTGCTTTCTTTGTAGAGCTTATATGTCGAATCTTTCACGATCAATTGAATAGATTTATGTTGGTCTTCATTGATGACATTTTGGTATAATTCTAAGAATGAAAGATACCATAAGTCCATTTTAGATAGATGTTGGAGATCTTGAGACAACACAAGTTGAATGTAAAGTTTTTGAAATGCTATTTTTGGAAATGTGAAGTTAAATTTCTTGGTTATGTTGTTTCATAGAATGGATTACCAATTGATCCAAGATGGAAACCATTAATTATTGGAAGAGACCAAAGATGGTTACTAAAATGAGAATTTTCTTGAGATTAGATGGCTATGCCATAGTTACATTAAGAACTTTTCGTAGATAGCAACTGCGTTAACTAAATTGACTAGAAAAAACGTAAAACTCGTATGGACTGTTCAGGAGTTGAAAAAGTCATCGACAAGTGCATATATCTTGATCGTACTTAAAGGGAGTCAGGATTTGGTATTTCATACTAATACTTGTGGATCGGATTGGGAGCGATACTGATGTAGAAGAAAAGAGTGATAATTTATGCATCTTGGTAGTTGGGTCGCACAAATTTTGATATCCTACTCATGATTTGGAGTTTTTAGTAGTGATCTTCGCTTTAAAGATATAAAGGAATTATCTTTTTGGAGTATTTTCCGAGTATTATACGGATCATAAGTCTCTTAAGTATTTATTCTCGCAGAAGAAGCTAAATATAAGGCAATAAAGATGGTTAGAATTTTTGATAGCATATGATTTTGTGATAGTATACATCGGGAAAAGGGAACAACGTAGTCGATGCTCTATGTAGAAAGCAGTATAATGGATTGTTGGCCATGCTTGAGAAATGGAAGACGTTAGAGAAATTTGCATCCCATGGAGTGCAATATAGGGCGTATGTAGGATCAAGTCAAGATCCTAGAGCATTAATAAGTTTGAAAGTTCGTCTATTGCTTATGGAAAGAACTGTTGCAAGGCATAATGAGGTACCATTTTTAGCTAAAAAAATTAGATGATTAGAGATAGGCATGGATGTAGAGGCTCTAAAGAGATACAATGTAGACTCTAATGGACAGCTTAGGAAGAAATGTACCGTGTTGCAAATGTGAGAGATCTTCAGAAGAAAGTCTAAGAAGAAAGTCATCGACCTAAGTTTATGATTCATCCTAGAGAGATAAAGACGTACCATGACATGAAGCATGTTTTCTTTTGGTAATGGATAAAGAGAGATGTAAGAGGATGATCACATGTCAACAAGTGAAAACTGCGCATCAGAAGCTGAGCAGTTTACTTCATCCTTTGGAAGTATCAATTTTGAAGTGAGATTCGATATCGATGGATCTTATAAATGGATCACTAAGGCATAGAGTTGGGAATGATAACATGTGGGCAATAATCGATAGATTTACTATGAGCGTCCAATTTATCCTAGTGAAATCGACAAAGACTTCAGCTAGTTTGGCGAAGTTATACATATAGAATATTGTAAGATTGCAGAGGATTTCTAATGGTATTGTTAGTGATAGAGAGCCAGTGTTCACCAATGAGTTGTAAAAAGTTTGTTGAGTGCAATGAGTATATAATTAAACTTAAGTAAGACTACCACTTTTGCTCAATTTCTAACAAGTAATTAGCAGGCTGATTTAAAGCCTGGCCCAGTCAAAGCTAGACCAACTCCTTTACAACGGCCCGCATAAGCATCTTCAAATTCATGATGGCTTCGGATCATCTCTTCTATTCAATAAGGCACTAAAACGAGGTCCGCCACCTCGTCCCTATGTGTCCATCGCATTTAAGCAAGGTTTAGGACTGGTCCCACCTGGTCTAACCTGATCCGTCACAATGACGATCGGTCTCCTATGTTTATCTAATTCCACCACTACTCCAAGTCAGCATGTTCGCCTGGCATCACTCAGTTTATGGCTTACACCTCTCCACACCTGCCTCAGCATGCAGCACATCAAGCAAGATAGGTTCGAGCATGGCACTTCATTAGCCTGGCTTCGGTGCAGCAGCCCCGATCGATCTCAGGTAGCCATTCTGACTGCCTTGCACTTGGTTGTGCACCATTTTCCCATTATGGTTCTTATCAAGATCCCTATTTTCTTTCGTATCATCAACTAACGGTCAATCGGTTCAACAATACTTGTCATGTGAGCATTCAAGTAAACAACAAGTTGCCTATCCACCTATCCAAAGCACCATAGCTGAGAAGATGAACTGATGTGGCTTACCATCAACATTAAATGTGCATTTAATGCGAAGTTTGCACACAAAATGCGAAGCCCGCGTTTGATGCAAAGAAGTAGTGAGTATATTTTCATCCTACCGCACATCTCCTTACACCTTTACAGTTGTCGTCCATCTACCATTGCAATCGTATCAACAGTCGAATATTTTTCCCGTTAGTTCTACAGCTTAATCTCAGTCATCCATAATCCACTTCACTTACTGTAAATATCTCCTATATTACAACTTCAAAGAGGTTGGTACATACAAAGATTTTGAATAATATACACAATTCAAAGTTCTTGATACTACAAGTCCTTAAGATTACGTAGCTTTATTAGTCTTAAGTGCTTCCTACTTTCTTATTATTCTTTTGTAAATCTTTGTAGTTTTAAAAGAAATATATATAGTAAGGGAATTTCACAGTGGACGTAGGCAGCTTTGCCGAATCACTATATCTTATGTTATTTACCTTTTAACAATGTATTTAACTCCTCATTTTTCACTTCAAGCAACCTTTATTTATTAGTTTAATTCCTTGGTTGGCAAAATCTTTAGTCAATATTTTAAAGCTAGAAGAAGGGCCAACGACATGATGAGGATGGAAGATGCAGATTTTTCAAACAACAACAATGAGGTAATGCGTCCTGCCCAAGCCGATCCACGCAACAACAATAATCGTCAAAACAGCAATCATCAAACTGATGCCAGAAGGAATTCAAAGGCCGGTCCTAGGTACAATAATTACTCTCATTTTAACTCTATTTCACTAACAGGAACCGAGTGCGGTTGGTTACCACCAAATGTAAAGCGGGAGGAACCTCGTTGCAACAACAAATACTGCGAGTTCCATCAAATCAATGGTCGTTCTATAGTAGATTGTAGCATACTTAGGGATGAAATCAAAAGACTCATCCAGAAAAGAATACTCCTGGAATTTGTTCGACATTAGGTTGAGAAAAGAGCAAACCGTGAAGAAAGGGAAAATTGGCCCCCTCGACTTAAAAGTGCCAATGTCCAAGCCATCACAGAGGTCCTGGCCATATGCGGTAGTCTGCATGTGGTCGGCAGCAACCGAGGGTCCCACTCCTGGTATAAAACGAAAGTGGGTACTGCCAGGAAAGTTTATTCATTAGAATCTCCATCATCCAAGGCGCCTCAACTGGGATCTCAACGACTAATCAACTTCATTAACAAAGATAAGGAAGCAATCTCCTACCCTCATTACAACCCCATAGTCGTAACTCTTGCTTTAGCCAAATCCAATGTGCATAGGGCCTTCGTAGATGGTGCCAACTCGGTAAACATCATGTTCAAGAATTGCTTTGAAGCTCTTTGGCTCCCTGTCTCTGGCCTTACCCTATGCGCCCTGCCCATTTATGCCTTTGGAAGTGTAGGCATTGTTCTGATATGCACAACCTCGCTTGTATCAATTTTCAGTCAAGAGCCCCTCACTGTAAAGATCTAGGTAAACTTTATAGTATATTGTCCAACTGTTTATAACCTGTTAATAAGACGAATAACGCTTCTTAAGCTGGAAGTCATCGTCTGCTACAACCGCCTTATCATAAAGTTCTCCATCCAAGATCGGGTTGGAGAAATCAAGGGCAAGCAGTGTAAGGCAAGGGAATATTATGGAACTTCACTTAGGAAGGCAAAAAAGGTGTACTCATGTTGACGTAATAACATTCAATTAACGGTTTTCTCAACGAATCCAATGGGTCGACCAGTGCCTTAGTTCTTGCCAAGCCCCCTAACCCTGAGACATTGGCGGCAACTCCTACTCTCTCATAGCCAGCTGCCTTATCTGAGAGTTGGGAGCATCATAACCTTGATTTTGACCCATCATTACAAATAATTTCTCAGTTGTAATAATAATGATAATAATAATACGTATGTATATGTGAACTTTTCCATCTACAAGTCCTTGTAAGTGGGCTGCGTATGCCCCTCAATATCATGCAACTCACTTAGACTAGAGTGTCCGAGCTAACCAATGTACTCAGGTTCCATTCAGGATCAACGGTCACTTCACGACTGACAACATATTACCCAGGATAACTTCACAGCCTCATGCGCTCAGTTTGAGCCTAGGCTCGTCTGCCACTCAACGTTCGACCAAACTCAAGAGAACCCGCAAGCAAGCTTGCATTTCAACTCATGTCGGTGCAAATTGCCGCTCTACATCCAGTTGATACATAGTCTACATTACCGATTATACGTAGGTCGCCTTATTTTCACATTAATATTTAAACATATCCTAAAAAGATAGGCTATTCTGCAAAATTAGTACACACTACAACAAAAATACCCTATTACAATTGCTCGTTTACAACGTTCACAAAACAACCGTTGTAATAAAGGTTTTTATCAACAGGCGTTTCTAAAAGTTCAAATAAAATCATTTTTAACAACACTGAACATTTTGCAGTTGTAATACAGGTCTTTAACATTTTTTTTTAGTTTTTGATAGCTGTGAATGCTAATTTATAACAAATGTTATTTATAGCTATCACATTCATTGCTTGTAAGTGATCACACATATTGTAATGTTCGTCATAATCAATCGTACGAAAATTTAAAGAAACATAATAAAGTGCAAAACAGGAACTTCGTAAAATTTGGATAATCTTTAAAATTTTGAAAATTAAATATTTAGATTGTTTGTTTTTTAATTTTTAAACCAATTAAAGAATTAAACAGGTTTTTAACTGTGTTTTACTGCAAATCGTAATAAATTTCTTCAACAACAATTAGTTGAAAAACGTGAATATCAATGTTAAATTTTTTTTGAATATGTTTACAATTGTTAAAAATACTATAATAACTATTAATTAGTACTTTATAATTAATAACTAATCATTTATAAATGATAATTTATAATTTATAAATGATAACTTATTTAGTCAATATTTATAATCTATTATAACTGTCGATTATTATAAATATTTATCAATAATAATTTATAATTAATAACGGTTTATTATAATTAATAATCATAATAATAACGTATAACTAATAATATATAATTAATATTTGATAATTAAAATTTTATCATAATTAATTATTTATAGTTACTAATTTATAAACAATTATTTACGGTTAATGATTGTTACCCCGTTGCATGGCCCGGCCTATATACGGTTCGGCCATGGTGGTCCGGCCACTCACCGCTCGGTTTCGAAGAAGGAATCATCGTTCGGCCAACTCAAGGCCCGGTGTGTTTGGACAAGAGTTGGTTCGGTCTGCATGTTCTAAGAGGGATCACGTGGCAAAAGCGGCCCCGCCATGGACCGTTCGGCCTGGACGCGTTGTTTGGCATGCAAGTACCGTTCGGCCTAAGACCTTTGCTCGGCATTCTTCATTCGAACGTCATTGCTCGAAAAGTATTGTTGGGAACTCAGTACATATGTCGCCCAGCAAAGCCTCGCTCGACAACGTCGTTCGGCGATCGCCGTTCGGCCAGTGAAGTTAAAGGTGATACGGTTCGGCCTGGATTCTCAAGGAAGGACGGCTTGATATGGGTGGTTCGGTCGAGGTAGCACAGACACATGTCGCTCGTCTTAGATGGTCGGCGCAGGTCGCTCGGTGTGGAAGGTTCGGCATACATCGCTCGGTGCATTCTAGAGAAGTTGGTAGGTTGTCAGGCCTACAACAAAGTGAGGTAATCAACATGACTTCGCTTCGAGTCAACCTGCTATTTGCTTCGGGTCTCCTCAAGGTTTACTTCGAGTCACTTGATAATTGACTAGACATGATGGGTCGGCATTTCTCGACCGACATTTCTCGATCGGCCTGTCTCGTTTGGCATGCCTGGCTCGGTGCGTAGAAGTCACCTACTATGGGCCAAGATACCTTATTCCTGGGCGCATGAAGGAAGTCCACCCTATCTTTGCTTATAAATAGAAGGACAGGGGCACAATGAAAAGCGACCTTTTTTCGTGTACTCCAGGGAGACTCTGTCATTTTCAAGACTCGTCTCTTTTCTGTTAGAACTTTGTAACGACCGATATTTTCAACCATTCGCATCCACACATGTCGGACTTGAATTGTTCAAAATACCGAATTGTAATTTAAATTTGGCAAAACACAACATAAACATTAAATGAATAATCAAAGATCACAGACACAGAGTAATAAAATGCAGTGGAAGAAAAGCGATAGTAGTTCATGAAGCTACTATATAAATACATCAAAGTTAAAAAAGATACAACAGAAGTCTCAATATGATAATCAAGTACAAATCAGAATACATCACTGGATTCAACTGAATAACTGGAATCAAATGGATAACTGAAAGAGGAATAGATAGCTGGATCTTCAAGCAAATCTCAACACCGAAGGTGAGTCTCAAATGATGTATCACTCAGTCTGACCCGAGCGTAAAGCAAAACACAAAACACTCGAGTCCGGACATACATACTTATACAATGTAAAGCAGCTTAAGTGAACTGTAATATAAGGTACAAGTAACTTAAAGGATGCTTGGGACTGTCCATCCTCCAAGGATCCGTTGAACTATTTACTATGCAGTAATATTTCGCTATTATTATAATGTCTATTAGTAAAATAAACATACTTTTAAATAGCGTTAAGGCTTTACATTTTCCACCTTACCATGTAATAGTGCCAATAGTCTATACAGTATCGCAATACCTCCTGATCCAGAGGCAACCAGAGGATACTCCATAGGTACGACACAAATCAAACTCGTACAAGGCGCGCTAGGGAAGGTGACACGGCACAACTAGCCCACCTCGAGCCATACCCCCAAATCAAAAGAATCAAAAAGGGCCACCAAATCAATCTCAAAGTCCAAATATAATAGCGAAGGAGTGTGTCCAATCAAAGAAGCGACCTCATTAGCCCGTCAATTACTCCTGTTTTAGCCACCTTATGCCAACTCATGGGAGTTGGGTCCACGTATGCACCTTACTAGAACGTCGCTGCCATCCTACTTCATTCTGGAATCTTCACCGTACTCGGTTGTTAAAGTAGTTTTCAGAGTTGGCAGAGAGTATGGCAACTTCCGATCCCGGTCACTTTAACAAACAAACGTTATTATTACACATGGATATTTATTTCAAAATCATTTCTATTCTAAAACCATTTAAAATCAAATACCATTACTTTCCAAATAATATCCATTTCAAAACCAAAGTAACCGTATACCATTTAAATTCCAAAACAAAATCAATATATCATTTAAATGAAACCCAACTTTGAAATCATTGAATATTCCTTCAATTTATTAAACTCGAAATATTGCTTTAAATCATCTTAAGCCAAACCACTTTATAAAGTCGTATTCTTAAATCTTAAATTTCAATAAGTTCAATTTTATATATTTAAAGACAATTCTTAATTAAATACAATTTCCAATAATTTCATTTCCAAAGCCATATTACTTTCAAGTTATAATAACTCTGAAACCAAACATTTTGAAACATATTTATTTAGACCATCTAAATTCAATGTTAATATCTTCCAAACAAGATTCATTCAACCATTTAAATTCAATGTCAAATAATATTCATTTCAAAGTTGTAGCATTTATAAGTTTATTCATTCAATTATATACTTGCCAAAACATTGTATATTTCAAAACAACAGCATTTATAAAGTGCTGCGGTAGGTATATTTAGTATATATCAAAACATAGTTCAAATTAAGAAACTACAGCATTTTAGAAATGATGTTATAGGTTTATTTGAAAACTTCAGCATGTTGTTCAAATTTCAGCAACCGCGGCACATCAGAAATGCTGTTATAGGTTTCTTTAGTATAATTGAAGCCATAGTTCAATTCCCAAAAATTACAGCACTTCAGAAGTGCTGTTATAGGTCATTTTAGTATAATTCAAGCCATAGTTCATTTAACCACACCATTTCAGAAACGCTATAATTTCTGTTATACCCCGTTAAAAAATATATCTTCAATTTTCTTATTTTTAACTTATCAAACTTATTCCACTTTTCAAAAAATTGATTTGGATGTTACTTAACTTATAAATTTTAGTAAAATAACATTTATTAATAAATATCCAATTAAAATTAAACATCCATTTGTTAAGCCAATACTTGATAAATTGCTTAACCTTTATTCCAATAAATAACTTAATAATTTATCTAACATACCCATCTCATAAATAAATTAAATTTCCATTTATTTACTTAACTTAATATTTTTCCATTTAAAACCAAATTTCAAATTTCCAAGTTAAGTCATTATTTAAATTACATTTTCCCATTTTAAAACCATAACTATTTATTTTACACAATAACATTTCACAAAAGAAAATTTTATCATAGTTAATATAACAATTAAATTTCCTTAATAGAAATAAACTTATTACAAATGTCCCATAAAACATGTTTCATTTTATTTATTCAAAATTGCATTATTTATTATAGAAAATACGTCCATTTCAAGAAATAACCTTTATTTAAATTACTAGGTTAGATTTAAGATTCCAAATTAAATCAAACTTAATTATTAAGTTATTTATCATAAATAAGACTCTTTAAACTCCATCTAAAACTAACTAACTTATAAAATTTTTAACTTATGGACAAATAATATTCTTTGCACTTTAAAGCATTAAATCAAATTAATTTAAAATTTTCATATATTTAAAATTTCAAAATACTTAATAATTTTCAGAAAATATTTAAAATATTTAATAAATTTTTAGAAAAATATCATTTAAAATACAGCCATGGGCCTGTATAATATTTTCTAACCTAGGTCAAGTGATACAGATATGTATCATTTCAATCCGTAATTTAAAAGAAAATCCGGGTTCTATCATTTCAAACTTGCAATCCCAAGTAAAATAAATGCAATAAAAATCATTCGAGCCTATTATTTCAGCCCATAATGATTTTTTCTTATTCTAAAGTCTGTTCCGGTATGTATCTTTTCAACCCATAGTGATAGGGAACTCGCAGTAATGATACAGTAATTAAAATAAACAGTATATCATATAATAACATATTAGATGATGCAATAAATATAGAAATAGCATTTAACATCATATAACATATCACAGGCATGTATGAATAACATATCAATTTATACAGATCCACCTGACATTATTCGACAATAATATAAGTACATATGCCTAGAGTGATAAAACTCACCTTTTTAAAGCTTGGATTGAAATTCAAACCCGAATCTAAACTCCGCAAAGCACGAAAAGGCACGACAAAGCACAGCTGTATTCTTTTGAGGGGATGAAGAGTCAGATTCAAATCTTGTATACAAACAACTACACAAAGATAAGTGTAAAATTCAACATACAAGATTATAAATCAAACAATGAACAATATGGATCAAAGGGACATAACCTTTTGATAAAACAAAGCAAGATGCAAACTTGAGTGAAAAGAGAGCCAAAAATCCTCATCTTGCATATAACAAAATAAAGCAAACAAATATCACAAACATAAGAACATGATTCAATACAAAGAATAGAGATTACAGCAATGGAAAGATAGGAAATAAAATGACATAACCTTGATAAATCAAAGCAAGATGTTGAATACAAGTGCTTGGCTAGGCTTTGCATCAATTTTGGTGATGTAGTCTTCATCCATGGTCATGGCTTGGTCTTTGTGGTGATGAAGGGGTGATGGTTGATGGAGGTGGTCATGGTGGTGGCTAGAGGCAAGAAGCCGAGCCTAGCTTTGAAGAAAAACAAAGAAAATAAAAGAAAAAGGAGAAGGAAAGAGAGGAGAAGCCATGGAAATAACCTAGAGCTTGCTGTATTTTCTTCACGCAAATAGAAATGAGGGATGAGAAATTTTTTCATGTGAATAAGAATATAGGGTGGCGGCTAGGGTTTACAAAAAGCACGGCTAAGATGAATTGTACGGCTAGGAGATTTGAATGGTTAGGAAAAGGAAAAGGCAAAGAATAAAGAGGCTAGTGAATGCATGAGATTTATTTCCTATTTAATAAAAGAAACTTACTGTGAACTCTTTCAATCAGAAGAGGCAAATGAGGAAGTGAGATATTGAGAAGATTTTTATGTGATTTGAAATAAAGAGTAGGCAGTTTAAAAGGGGAAGCAATTTAGAAAATATAATGTATACCCTTTGATTTTTTCTAAGCCATAAATAAAAGATATATATATATATATATATAATAAAAGTACAAAAATTTATTGCATGTAAAACGCTGTAATTTATCCAGTTTAAAAAGTATAAGTTTAAATTCCTAATAAATCCATATATTTGATTTCTCAATCTTGTTATTGAATCAATTATTAACTTATTCTCCTATGGGTAATATTAACACTGGTTTATATACTAATACATTAATAATTTTCCAATTCATCCAAATTTCAGTTGCATAGTATTAAATCTTATTTACCTACAATAAATTCATATTTCAATTAGCAAAGTAATTAATTTCAATCTCTTACCATAATCTATTTGTTATGAATTGAATTCCCATAAGTTATAACTAATTTCAAATAAACTGATTTGATTCAATTCTAATCCCTTTTTATGAAGTCTATGCTACTCTACAAACCTTGTTAATATTTGTTTATCTTTCATTACATTAATATATATTCAAATATCCATCTTTCCTTTGTATTAACAGTTGTTTTTAATTATATTGAATTTGTCAAATATTTATATTTATTATGATTGAATCCTCAATTAATTCATTCAAATAGGTTTCATTCTTTTATTTTATCTATGAATAAAATATACATTTCCATTTATGTCATTACATTCACACTTTACGATTACAGTCCTATCTTGCATTAATAAACATTTACTTACATTTAAATGTAATTGATTTCCAATTAATTCCATAGACTAATTAAATAGGTGAGTTATAGTAATTGTTACCATAACCTTTAATTTACATTTAACCTTATTAATTTCAACTAATTATTAAAATTACTTACATAATACTGAATTCATACAATTACCATTAACTATACTAATTCATTTATTTATACAACACTTACCCTTATTTACTTATATTCAATTTTACCCAAATATAACATTCACAACTAAATAAATGGACCAATTAAATAGTAACTTACGACCGTTACTATAACTTTTAAATTACACGTATGAATTCATTATTGTTTACAAATGTTACAATTACTTAATTAACACTGATTTACTTCAATTTCTATTAATCATATATTATCTCATTAAAGATTCAACATTCACACTTATTTCATTATATTAAAATTTATAACTAAGTGCAACAATTTACATTATTTCATCATTGGAACTTCATTTCAATTGTTACTAATTAGTTCTAATTACCATTGCTCGATTATTAAGTTATAAAGTTTTTTTTTTCTTCTTTTTCTTTTTTTCTTTTTTTCCCTTTCTCTCTAAATTTAATTTCAAAATCTTATTAAATTAACCAGTTAAATTATTGAAATTTACGGGTTGTTACAACTTATATTCAAGTTGTTGGTCTACGGATTGTATATGTATTCGATTATTTGAAAAAGCAATAAAGATTAAACTCAAAGTGGATGTAGGCCGTTACGCCGAATCACTATAAATTTGGTGTTCTAGTTTTTGCAGTTAATTTTGAAAGTGCGGTGTGTATACAATTATATGTGCTAATATAATATACACGGATCGTATAATATGGATTACAATACAAATGCGGAAATAGATGATAATAGCATTGTAAATAGAAAATAGAAAAATCACACCAGAGATTTTTATACTGGTTCGGAGCACCGTCCTACGTCCAGTCCCAGACTTCTATCTGGATTTTCACTATTAACTACCTCGCTTCACCCGGAGGAACAGGTTTACAATACCCGAACAACCGAACGGGATTTCACGCCTCTAATACACTGAGGACTTCAACACTTGCCTCTTACAACACAGAGGACTTCAACAAAAGAACAAATACAATTGTTGTTGACAACTTGTGTTCTTGAAAACACGGATTTGTCACTAGCAGTACACCCTTCCTATAATCTTATCCTCAAAGTATGCGATATGATGTTTTGAAAAGATTAAGGAAAGTATATTATTGAATCAAAGGATATGAAATAGTTTCAAAGATTCAATAAATAATTTAGAGCTTTTATAATACAGTATTGAGATCAGAGATTAGATTAAAAGAATATATGAAATCGTTGTAAAAACTTGTGTTTGAATCAATGATTTAGATGAGTATATATAGAGAAAAATAGTTGTAACTCTTTGTGAACAGTTGCCATTAAGAGTTATGATCATTGATGAAAGATAGGAGATGCAACCTTTGGAGAAGAGAAGTGTCTTTTGGAAAAGTTGCTTTCTGTTTAAAAACGGTCGACAGGTCAAAAATGGACCGGTAGACAGGAATTCAAATATATATATACGTTATGTGCATGTGTGCACGTTCACTGTGCAATTTACACAGGAACGGTCGACCGCACATATATTGACCGGTCGACCGGTGCCTGTTGAATTGCACATTGAATTGTGCAACTGCATTCAACTTATAAATTATTCGTATATATATTGATTCCCTTGATATGCATGATTATTTGAGGATAGATTTTAACAAATTTATTACTATTACAACAACAAATAATCAACCTATAATCTAGAGTACCATATATAGCTCTATTGACCTTGTTTTTGTCGATCGCCTTGTTTGTCAGAAATCAATCGCCTTATTTGTCAGAAATCAAAAACCTTTCATAAAGCTTGTGACTCAACATTCTCCCCCTTTTTGATTGATGACAATATATATATCTGCAAATCTGAATCTCCCCCTGAGTATGTGATTTCTTTCCTGCAAGCAATTGTTAGCCCTTTCTCCCCCTTTGTCATCGACAAAAAGGAGTAACAGATCACTAGAATATGATATGCGTAGAATGAATATGATGAGCATAGAAAAATAAATCATTAACACATCAAAGACATAACAGAGTTTACTACAGAGCATAATGTTAATTGAAAAGCATAAATAACGACACTATTTAGTACAAGTGTCGAAAAATGTTATTAAAGAGCTAAAACATAATAGAATCTAGGATGAAGCAGATCGAATCTCCTCTTCATCATCGTCATCGTCGTCATCGTCGTCATCTTCATCTTCTTCCTCTTCCTCCTCATCATTGTTCCCTCTAGACGATTCGCCCTCGTCAGATGATGTCCATGTGAAAACCGGAGCAGCAGGACGTTTTCCTGGATCTTGTGCTTGAACAGAGGTGGATGAGGAACATGATATAGCGTCCCATAGCATACCGAAGAACGACTTGACCTTATTGAAGCGCTTATCAATTTTAGAGTCTATACGCTTGAGACGAGATTCAAGCAGAAATTGATTACGCGCAATGGTTTCAAGAGATTCTTTTGTTGATGACTTTGATCTTAAAAGTTTCACCTCATCGGGACGAGATCGAGAGGAAGTTGCTCTTTGTTTTCTCGGTCCTCGTTGTTGCCATTCTTCAAAAGGCATAATCTCAAGATAAGGTGGAGGAAGCTTCATTCTTTTGATGGTTATGGAATCAATGCATTTTGGTGTTGAAGTTGCAGAATCAGGAGGATTGACCCCACAAGCTAACAAAAGTCTCATGATATATTCATTATAGAAGAAATGAGGCCGGGTTGAATTATTTACCTTGAGAATTTCATCAAAAAGCATGTGAACCCAATTGATTTGGATTTCACCATAGATAGCATAGAGTGCCTTGAAGTTTTCTTTGTACACTGCATCATAATTTCCAAGTCTAGGAAAAAGAGAATGCATCAAGACCCGATGAAGTAACCTTGCTGTCGGTCGAAGTCCTATAGACTTAGTGCCATCACTATTGTCTTCTATAAACTGATGACTTGTACTATTTCGGGTGAAAACTTCGCAGAAGGTAGATGAAAATTCTTCGCCTCGATTTGGTATGCCAAGTATAGAGGCAATTCTAGCATGAGTAAGAAAAATTTGTTTTCCACAGACCATAGACCAGATGACGCCGTTTGGATTATCAGGTTGATATTCATCAAGATTCATGTTGGCGTAAAATAATTTAATCATTAAATGATTTATCTCCACACTATTTGCCGAAAAATCTATCAATGGAGTAATGTTGGCATTATCGGCTAACCTTCGAACTCCGTAAGCCGTGAAATCATCAAATTTGATGAAAGATCCCGGATGAAACTTGTAATTTGTCATTTGATTCCATCGTGTTATAGCAATTGGAGTTTGAAGCCATTTTTTGACGGAGATGGTATGAGATGAAGTTTCAGAGATTGCTCCTTTCTTTGATTTCTTTTGAGGAGGAGCCATTGTTGGAGGATTTGTGATTTGGGAATTGAAGAATGGGAACTAGGGTTTGTGATTTGGGGATAGAGAATAGTTTGAGTAGAGAGTGAATGGGGGTAGAGGGTAAAGTAACGTATAGGGTTATATAAAAAAACTGAAAAATGCGTAACCGGTCGACCTACAAATTTTGGCCGGTCGACCGTTTTCAACCAGAGAGTAAACGGTCGACCGGCAATAAAATGGGCGGTCGACCGGTCCTGGTCTGTGTGCATATAGGATTCTTTTTCAAGTTTTTTTATTATATATCAACCTATATATATATATATTATATTTTATACATAATACAAAATATAACCATCATTATACAAGAGATAGACAAATATATAACAACTATATATAAATCTAATGAGAAAGTTCGTCATTAGAATTATCGTTGTTTTCTTCAATACGATTCGACCATGGACTCCATTGTTTCTGAGCTCCTTCATTCTTTTCATAGTTCCGATCCCATGAGTTAGGACTTTTAGATGTTGATGGCCTAGATGGCATTGGTTCATGTACGTCATGTTTGTTGGAACCGCAGAAAAATGTTGCCAACTTTTCTAAAATAGACAATCGTGCCGATGTCCGTTGTTGCTCGTGATAAAGTTGACTTTGCCCGTAATGGAGTTTTCTATGAAGGTCTATCTGATGTTTTTGGTAGCTTTGGTTCGAGGAGAATAGAATAGTGTCCTTTTAACTCGTTTTGAATTTGGAGTTTTATCAGACATATAAGAGCATTGATGATGACAGCTCGATTTTTGTTTTGGAGTAGTAGGAGAATAATATTCGTCCGACTCAGAGCTTGTAATAGAAATGTGAGATTCTTGCGCACATTTGTCACAAATATGAGCCATAGTGTAAGTTGAATATAGTATTATGGTTAGATAAGAAGTAAAGATGAATAAAAAATTTTTTGCAAGCTTATATATATAAGTTTCTTATATATACTTTTATGGATGAGAGTTAATGATAACTTTTAACCACGAAAATATAAGCAGAAATTTTATTGTAAATCTAAAAATAGCTTTGTTTTTAAAACTGAATTTATAAAATGAGTAAATAGATTTTAACCATTAAATAAAGCAATGGCTAATATTTAATATAAAAAATAGGTTAAGTAAAAGATACGGTTACTAGGAGAAAAGACATTAGTTTAGTTTAAACAAAAAATTATAATTAAAGAGAATAACCAAAAGAGAAGGTGTACATTAGTAATTGCTTAGTCAAGATTTTTTCTTGAAATTAATCCAAGCTCTCTTCGTAATCTAATAAAATTAGATTCGAGCAGCGGCTTAGTAAAAATGTCTGCTAATTGATTTTCAGTATGGACATATTCAAGACATATATTTCTTTTTTCAATATTATCTCGAAGAAAATGATGACGGATATCAATGTGTTTAGTTCGAGAGTGATTCACTGGATTTTTAGAAAGATTTATAGCACTTGTGTTATCACAGTATATAATAGAATTTGATAAATGAATATCAAAATCTTGAAGTGTTTGTTGCATATATAGTACTTGAGTACAAGCGAGAGCCGCTGATATATATTCAGCTTCACATGTTGATAGTGAAACACAATTCTGTTTCTTACTAAACCAAGAGACAAGTGATTTTCCAATAAAATGGCATGTACCACTTGTACTTTTTCTATCTGTTCGTGAGCCACCGAAATCAGCATCACTATATGATACTAATTCAAATGGACATTCTTTTGGATAGAAAAGACCAAAATCTTTGGTATTATTAAGATAACGAATTATACGTTTCACTGCTCGTAAATGTGATTCCTTTGGATCGGCTTGAAAACGAGCACATAAACAAACACTCATTAATATATCTGGACGACTAGCTGTAAGATAAAGAAGAGAACCAATCATGCTTCGATATAATTTCTGGTCAACATTCTTACCACTTTCATCTTTTTCAAGATGTGTAGTTGTACTCATAGGAGTTGGTTTACCAGATGTATTTTGTAATCCGAAGCGTTTGATAAGATTTTCACAGTATTTTTCTTGATTGATAAAAATACCGTTTGAAAGTTGTTTGATTTGAAGTCCAAGAAAATAAGATAGTTCTCCCATATGAGACATTTCAAATTCTTTGGTCATAATACTTGCAAATTCCTTGCAGAGTTTATCGTTTGTTGAACCAAAGATGATATCGTCTACATATATTTGGATAACCAGAATATCTTTTTGAGAATGTTTAATAAACAAAGTTTGATCGACTTTGCCTATTTCAAATCCTGAATTAATAAGATAGCTACGTAATCGTTCATACCAAGCACGAGGTGCTTGTTTTAAACCATACAGAGCTTTCTTAAGTTTGAACACATGGTCAGGATATTTTTCATGTACGAATAAAGGAGGTTGTTCGACATAGACATTCTCTTTGATAAATCCATTGAGAAAAGCACTTTTGACATCCATCTGATAAAGTTTGAAATTATGATGACAAGCAAAAGATAATAGAATTCTAATAGCTTCTAGTCGAGCAACTGGTGCAAAAGTTTCTTCATAATCGATACCTTCTTCCTGATTGTATCCTTGTGCTACTAATCTTGCTTTATTTTTGGTGATATTTCCTTGTTCGTCAGCCTTATTTTTATAGACCCATTTAGTACCAATTACTGACTGATCAGTTGGTCTCGGAACAAGTTCCCAAACGTCATTGCGCTCAAACTGATTTAGTTCTTCCTGCATGGCAATGATCCAGTAATCATCTGTAGCAGCTTCTTTTGGATTCTTGGGTTCGATATTTGAGAGAAAAGCGACATGACCCATTTGATTGAGTTGACTCCTTGTTCTGACATGTGATGTTATTTCACCTATTATATTTTGGGCCGGATGGTCTCTTAATATTCTTGGTGGTGATTGTAATTCACATATTTGAGGAGTATTCTCAATAATTACTTCTGAGTCAGAATCAGTATTTGAGATGATTGGATTATCAATGACTTCGTCATCATCTGATATTGTGTGAGGATGCTGATAAATTTCATCAAAAGAGACATGAAGTGATTCTTCAATAGTTTTGGTTCGTTTATTAAATATCCGATAGGCCTTACTTCGTTCCGAATAACCGACAAATATTCCTTCATCGGCTTTTGGATCGAATTTTCCAAGCTGGTCTTTCGTATTTAAAATAAAGCACTTGGAACCAAAAACTTTGAAGTATGAGATTTTGGGCCTTCTTTTGTTAAACAATTCATAAGGAGTATTCTTGGTAAGAGGTCTTATGGACATACGATTTAGAACATAACAGGCAGTTGCGACAGCTTCTGCCCAGAAATGTTTTGGTAAGGTGGTTCCATTCAATAATGTTCTTGCACATTCTTGTAAAGTTCGGTTCTTTCGTTCTACTACTCCGTTCTGTTGTGGAGTTCTGGGAAACGAAAAATTATGATATATACCTTTCTTTGTACAAAAATGTTCAAATTCATTATTTTCGAACTCTCCGCCATGATCACTTCTTATATTTTTAACTTTAATCCCTTTTGATTTTTGAATTCCTTTGACGAAAGATTTGAAATGATCGAAAGTATCACTTTTATTTTTTAAGAAAATTGTCCATGTATAACGAGAGAAATCATCAACAATTACAAGCACATATTGACTGTGATTTATTGATTGAACTCTAGTAGGTCCAAATAAATCCATGTGCAGTAACTCAAGTGGTTGTAATGTTGATATGACTTTCTTGGATTTAAACGATGATTTGGTCAATTTTCCTAATTGACATGCATCACAAATGTTGTTAACTTTAAAACTCATTTTGGGTAGTCCTTTAACTAGATTGTTTTTGGCTAGCTTGTCAATAGTTCTGAAGTTTATATGACAGAAACGTTTGTGCCATAGCCATGGATCATTGTCATTAGCCACAAGACACATATCTGAATTATGATTAATATTCATATTTAGAATATATATATTTCTGTCTCTATAACCTTCAAAAACCAAATTATGGTCTTTATCTAAAATACTACACTTATTATCTGAAAAGGAAATTATAAAACCCTTGTCACATAATTGACTAATACTAAGTAAATTGTGTTTTAAATTTCTAACTAGCATGACATTAGTAATAAGAGGTAAGTTAGATGTACCGCAATTGCTCACATCGCCTTTGCCGATGATATAACCTTTTGAATTGTCTCCAAAAGTGACTGAGCCACCATCTGAGTATTTAATATTTGTTAATAAGCTCTTGTCTCCCGTCATATGCTTTGAGCAACCACTGTCCAATATCCACTTTCCTCTTTTCTTCAGTGGGACCTGCAAAAAATAGAATTAAGTTCATGGTACCCACTTTTTATAGGGTCCTAAGAGTTAGGTCTTAGGAGTCCAAACCCATTTGGGTCCGGTATCCCCTTTATATATATAATTGTTATTAAAATGTACATTATTCATGAATTGCTGAATGTATCTGTTCCTAATCAAATTATTATTTGTTTTAGGAACCCATATTTTGATAGTCTTGACATTTCTCTTTTGAAATTTCACAACTGGTTTTGGTTTGAAATATAATAAACTAAGATTTTTCTTAGCTTCAGTTTTTTGTACTTTCTTCTTCCTTTTATTTCTAAGATGTTTCTTAGTTTCATGTTTGTTATATCCCAAACCTTGTTTATCTGAAATAGATTGTGAACTTTCAATGATTTTAGTCAAATTTTCTCGACCTTTGTTAAAGTTAGAAACATTTTGAGTAATGTCATCAAACTTTGTTTGTAAACTAGCTTTTTCTAGGTCTAGAATTTTGACTTTTGCTTTAAGTTCATGATTTTCAGTAGTGAGAGCATTATTTTTCTCTTTTTGAGCTTCTATTTCTTGACTCAAAAGAGATATTTGAGAGTCAACATTAGATGATGATTCTTGAATATTTTCAAGTTCTTCTTCTAATATTTTCTTCTCATCTTTTAACATATCTCGTTCAAACTCTGCTCTACTTAAATCTGCTTTGACTACTTTTAATTGACGTTTTAAGTCTTTATATTTGACTATCAATTCAGCATTAATATCAAGTAATTCATCAAATGTAGGAATTTGTACCTCATCTTCTGTTGCCATAAAGCAAACATTAGCTTGTTCATTCTCCGAATCACTTTCACTTTCTGATGAGGATGACTCTGAATCATCACATGTTACTGAGAAGGCTCGTTTCTTTGATTTGTCCTTCTTATATTTGAATTTTTCATTTTCTGACTTTTTCTTTTGTTCTGGACAATCCTTCTGCATGTGTCCCTTTTTATGGCAGTTGTAACATTCTATAGCAGATGAAGATGGTTTATTTGATCCAGGTTTCCTTTTATTGTAGCGACTGGCTTTTCGATATTTTAGGAATTTTTTGAAACCTTTAGCAATGAACGCCAAATCTTCATCTTCAGAATCTGATTCATTTTCATCTTTCTCAACATGAAATGCTACATTTTTATTTTCTTCTTTCTGTTCTTTTCTAGCCTGCAAATTTGCTTCATAGGACATTAAATTTCCTATCAATTCATCTGGCTTCATGACGGAAAGGTCATTAGCTTCTTCAATTGCTAATACTTTTCCTTCCCATTCATTAGTCAGAGAATGTAGGACTGTTGAAACAACATCAAAATCAGAATACTTTTGTCCTAACCCAATAAGTGCATGGTGAATAGTTTGAAACCGTGAATACATGTCATTGATTGTTTCATTTGGTTTCATTTTGAAATTTTGAAATTGACTTTTCAGCATGGCTATTTTGGCTTGTTTAACCTTGTTAGTACCTTCATGAGTGATTTTTAGCGTTTGCCAAATTTGATATGCAGTAGTGCAGATACTAACACGGTTATATTCATTTTGGTCTAATGCACAGAACAACATATTTATTGCTCTTGCATTTACGGCTGCTGCCGTTTTCTCAGCCACAGTCCATTCTGAATAATCAGTTGTTGGATTTACTATTTCTCTTTGAGTAGCATTCCAAGCATCATAGCTACTTGATTGCATAAAGAATGACATACGTGTTGCCCAATAACTGTAGTTAAGACCATTGAAAAATGGAGGTCTTTGTGTCGATTGCCCTTCTGTGTAAGTGATGTTTTGAGTGCTAGTACTTGCGTTATTTGCCATATTACAAGAATATATCAAATAACTGTGTTACGGTTATATGATTCCGCATTTGTATTGTAATCCATATTATACGATCCGTGTATATTATATTAGCACATATAATTGTATACACACCGCACTTTCAATTGGTATCGGAGCACCGTCCTACGTCCAGTCCCAGACTTCTATCTGGATTTTCACTATTAACTACCTCGCTTCACCCGGAGGAACAGGTTTACAATACCCGAACAACCGAACGGGATTTCACGCCTCTAATACACTGAGGACTTCAACACTTGCCTCTTACAACACAGAGGACTTCAACAAAAGAACAAATACAATTGTTGTTGACAACTTGTGTTCTTGAAAACACGGATTTGTCACTAGCAGTACACCCTTCCTATAATCTTATCCTCAAAGTATGCGATATGATGTTTTGAAAAGATTAAGGAAAGTATATTATTGAATCAAAGGATATGAAATAGTTTCAAAGATTCAATAAATAATTTAGAGCTTTTATAATACAGTATTGAGATAAGAGATTAGATTAAAAGAATATATGAAATCGTTGTAAAAACTTGTGTTTGAATCAATGATTTAGATGAGTATATATAGAGAAAAATAGTTGTAACTCTTTGTGAACAGTTGCCATTAAGAGTTATGATCATTGATGAAAGATAGGAGATGCAACCTTTGGAGAAGAGAAGTGTCTTTTGGAAAAGTTGCTTTCTGTTTAAAAACGGTCGACAGGTCAAAAATGGACCGGTAGACAGGAATTCAAATATATATATACGTTATGTGCATGTGTGCACGTTCACTGTGCAATTTACACAGGAACGGTCGACCGCACATATATTGACCGGTCGACCGGTGCCTGTTAAATTGCACATTGAATTGTGCAACTGCATTCAACTTATAAATTATTCGTATATATATTGATTCCCTTGATATGCATGATTATTTGAGGATAGATTTTAACAAATTTATTACTATTACAACAACAAATAATCAACCTATAATCTAGAGTACCATATATAGCTCTATTGACCTTGTTTTTGTCGATCGCCTTGTTTGTCAGAAATCAATCGCCTTATTTGTCAGAAATCAAAAACCTTTCATAAAGCTTGTGACTCAACAAATTTTACATACATTCCTCTATTTTAATTTTCTATCTTCGTTAATCTCTCTGTAAAAATATCTCTTTGGGTGTTAGTGACCAATTTTGGTGCCAACACTTTAGTGCTTTCACCGAGAACGCATTCTCAGGTTACTAGGATCTACTTTGTAGCTACTGGATTGAAGAAATCTTTCGAAGGAGATCCAAGTCATTCACAGGAAGTCTATTGATTCTACTCAAATTTCCTACCAATAACTCTACAATGGGAAGGCCTTGTACCAGATCAGCCTCACACAACGCGGACGTCAACGAGACTGCTAGTGTCCAAAAAGTTGGACCCAATAATCAACAAGTTAATCTAGGCACAGGGACTGTCACTGCCTAAAACCAAATGGAAGTTGTCACTAGAACGGAGTTCAACGAGCTGATGAGAGAACTCATGGAAAGTAGGAGACAACTTGACGAACTGATTCAAGCTAACGCCAACCTCATGACTCGGCTTACTCAAAAACAACATCAGAATGGTGGAGGAAGCCCCGCTTCTTACTCTTCATCCAACTGCTCTGCTTGTCCGATGAACCTCTCAGGCGTAGACGCTGTAGAACTGAAACAACGCAAGCAGGTGTTGCTGATCGATCAACTAGGGATGGTCCAGGTTCTCTACCTGGAGCCTTAGCTCTTCACTTACATCAAGGAAATCACACCCAAGATGGAACAGGAAACTTATGATCTGTAGCATGAGTGGAAGCTGGACGGCCAGCCCGACAAGGTCCTAATGAATCTGGTCCCCCGGATACACGTTTGGTAGATCGTCAACAGAGGAGACACCAACTAGAGTGGTCTTATAGGACAGATTCCAACCTGCCTTCTTCCATACAAACCTTAGACCTGTCGGCTATGGTCAGACAGCTGATGAGAGAAAATCACGTCTTGACTAATGATGATTGGGGGATATCTAGGAGTCATACTCCATTCACAGATACTATTCTATAGGCTGAGTATCCCAGGAAGTTTAACATGCTAACTATTCTGGCCTACGAAGGGAAGACTGATCCCCGACAGCATGTGATGAGATATGAATGGATGATGGATTCAGCTAGACCAAATTATGCAACTAAGTGTAGATGCTTCCCAATATCTTTATCTGGAATCGCTACTGTGTGGTTCACCTGACTTCCACGTGGTTTATCTCCAACTTTAATGAATTAGCGATGAAATTTATGGAACAGTTTAGGATTCATGCCACTCGTCCTAAGAACGTGATGTCCTTGTCCAGTGTGATTCGGGCTCCAGGGGTCGTTAAAAGAGTACCTACAAAGATTTCACGCTGTGGCTACTGAAGTTAGTAACCCAAATGACCATGCCATTCTGACGGCTATGATGCGAGGAGTAGATCTAGCTTCTAAGTCTGGCGATTGGCTGGTAGGAAAGCCTCCGACTACACTGGAACGTTGTTAATCAAAGGCACATCAATTCATAAGAAGAGAGGAAGCCAGGTGGATGAGGCGACACAATGCTCCAGGGGCTGGAAAGGAGATTGTGAATAGCAACATTGCTGTAAAGCAATCTGGTGATAACTCGGGGAAGGTCCAGGTTAACGTCCAAAAAAAGCCAGAGCAATCTAAAGGTTCCGAAGGAGGAAATTCTGAAAAGAAAAGGAAAGCAGGAAAGTGGAAACCAAGGATCCAAACTTACAATGAATACACTCCTCTGAATGCATCTCTGAAAAACATCTTCTTATCGACTTGCAATACTTTTCAGTATCGAAAGCCACGACCAAAACAGTCCACTGAGGAACAAAAGTCGACTGGGAAGTATTACCGCTTCCATGAGACTTACGGACACAATACCGAAGATTGTAGGCACCTCCACGATGCTATGAAAAAGCCGATTCGATAGAAAAGGTTGCAGGAGTTTTTCAAGAACCCGCAGGACGGTAGACAAGGAACATCAGACATCGGTCGCGGGCAAGCTCCACGCTATCCAAAGGAACCTGCTCAAACTGTAGGTAGACTAGTCATAAACACGATAGTCGGTGGGCCTCACCCTGAAGATAAGAATTGCAAGAAATGGAATGGCATGCTAATTCCCTAAGGCATGCAGATTTTGAATGTTGTTCAAACACGGAGGATGGAACCCCAGCTAAGCAGTAGTGAATGATGACCGATGATATAGTGTTTAGGAGCAGAGATATTGACCAAGTGGAGGCGCCCACCATTGATCCGAGGTCATCTCGGCCACTATTGGGCCAGCGTTTGTGAGGAGAATACTGATTGACTACGGAAGTTCTGTTAACATTATCTTCAAAAAAGCATATGACTAGATGAAGATGGAGACAAATGATCTAAAACCATATAAAGCTCGTATTCATGGCTTTAATGGTGCAGCTACTGATGCAGTGGGTTTTGTTGAATTACCAGTTGAACTTGGAGAAGGCGAACGTAGGAGGGTGCGTATAACGACCCGCAAATCCGTACCCCTTGAGTCAACACTATTCTACAACAATTAACTCAAGTTGCACAGAAATACGAACCATTTGGGTTTAAGAAGAAGAGGTAGAAGAAGAGAAAACAAAATCAACATCAGAATCTAACCATCGCAGCGGAATAAAATATAATAGATAGTAAATAATCTTTACTCAAAATCAAATATATCTGTTTACATACATTACATCATCAGAATACATCAGTCACAACTCAACATCAATATCATACAATGGGTACACAACAACTCAACACAGCGGAATACGTATATAAATATACAAGTACGAGAGTACGTTTCGTCATCCAGCTCGTCTCCTGAGCTCCGCAGCATCATATCATGTATCCTATAATACTCGGTCTGACCCGAGCATTACAGTTAAATAACCCCCGAGTCAGTCTGGATTACCAGTGTGAGAAAATCACACCCAATTGATTTTTTAAAGTTTCAAAAATCCTTTGAAAACAAAAGCATCTCGTAAGACCACGCCATAAATAAACATGTGGGTTTTTACCTTACGATAGCTAAAACAATTTTATAGAAATCCTCTGATATTATAATAGGGTCTATATACAAGTACTTATAAAATAGCCGAAATTGTTACATTATTAAATTCCAGCTACTAGCCACAAAAGTGGGCAATACAAACAAAACTCGTACAAGGCTCGTAGGGAGAATGGATTTCCAACTAATGACTTGGCACTGGGGTACCACCTGTCACAGTACGGGGCCTAGATCACCGTACCGAGGATTACTCCCTTCATCCCCTGCAACACAAGGCCGGAACCATCCCTTACTGGACAGTCCCGAGTGAGATCACCCCGCGGTTGGGATCAGCAACCGCCCACTAAGCCGAAAAAGAAATAAGGGACATCTAGACTGGAATGACCTCATGCTGCTTGGGTGCTACCCACCTAACCTTGCTGCATATCCCCTGATTTTCAGTCATTCCCATTTGATGAGGCTTGAGGCTAAGCGTTACCTTTTAGAACGTTTCACTTAGAATGCCCATCGCCCACCTGACGATGTTTCGCAAGCATTCGTCCATACAAGTCCGTCACGGGTTCGAACGGAACCGAAGGCACTATTCCTACTACATCCATTTTGGAAATATCCTCATAATTAGTAGCGACTAGCCCTTGCACTTCACTGCTCCATCTTCGACTCCGAACACGTTTTTCGCACGAAACGTACAAACCGGATCGAAGTGGTTTTTGAGAAATAAATCTCGATCCCGGTCTCTTCGAAACGATCAACGCAATTGGCCAATATTGATAGTTGGTTATTTAACTATCAATTAATATTCACAACATCCATCACACAATAAATAATTTCCCAAATTATTTATTAACCTCAAAATATCTTCCCAAGATATATTTTCTATTTCCAACCCTTTGAAAACAGTTTTCAAAACCTTCTTTCTTTTCAGACTAAACTTTCCCAAATATTTTCTATCTCCTCTGAAATTACCAAGCACAAAGCTAGGTTTTAAAAATAATTTAAAAACACTTTTCTTTAAAATATATACTTTTAAAACATTTAAATTAAAACTATTTTAATAGTTTGTTAAAAATACATACTATATGAATATTTGAAAATAAAGTTACTAAATAAATGTAAAAACTAGATTTCCACTTTTACAAAACAAAACACCAAATCTCTTTTTAAATAATTACTGCTATAATAAATTAAAAGGAAATACTTACTTCAGACTTAAAATATTAGAAATAATATTTGTTTTTCAAAACATACTTTTTTTTTCAAAAAAAACAATTTTAAAACTATTAACTTATATTTAAATATTTATTTAAAAACGTTCTTGGTTATTCAGGGAGAATTTCCAACTTCAATCAATTGAATCGGTTTTCCAAATTGATTCCCAATTTATTCCATTTGAAATAAATTTCTTTAGTTACTCAATTCATTTCAAATTTCATTTATTTTGGACTTTATTATTTTTGTTACTATTTCTCGTTTGATTAAAAATTCATTAACTGAAATATACAAATCTCAGCTACTTCCCAATTTCTTCTTTATTCTTTCAATAATTTAAATCTTAAATTTTAAATAAGTGTTTTGTTCTTTAAAAATAATAATGCTGAAGTTTAAAATTCATTAATCTTCTATTTATCCAAAATTACCTTTTCTATACTCAAGATTTATTCATTTGAAATTTTTACATTACTTTATTTCTTTTCCCAATTCATTCTTAAATTTATTCAAATTTTCTATACTTGTTTCACTTACAAATTCACTTCTTTTATTTTCTTTTCAACAATCTAATTTATATATTTTTGGGAATTCATTATATCCAAATATATCCAATCAAACCATAACATTTAATATTTCGACATATCTCATCATAGAATATCAATATTCACAGCAGAGAATATTAATAATTTAAATAAATATTGAGGGGTCCAGTTGGATCCCTCCAACCTGTTTTCCCTGCATCCACAGACGTTAGCTCAATATAATATGCCAATACCAAAGTATTCCATACTATAGCACATCAACCAAATTCACCCATTCAAACAATTATTTAAATTTAAATTAACCGAGTGAGATTAACTCACCTTCGGTTATTACTTCGCAACTCAATCCAAACTGACTCGCTTTTCTTCACTTCTTTTAAACCTTGTACAACATTATATGATTTATTAATATTTGAACTAATTGAACAATTTATTTCCATTCAATAGATTGAATTTACTACTTATTCAGTTTAAAACTAAATTTCTTTTGATACAATACATTTTGTTCTTATAACTAAAATAATTAAATAGATTACTGAATAGATTAATTATCATAATTTTTTTTAGAGTAAACTAATAACATTAAAAATGTATCTAATTATTATTATATATTATATATTTTGTTACTTTAAAACACTCTATATCTGTATACTCATAAAAAAATAAATTATATTACCATTTAAAATTTTTGCTTTCTAAACATTATTTACATAAACTATCCTCTGTTATTTTCTGTATACATACCTATATATAAATCTTGTAATTAGCCAAATAAATTGTTTTTATATCCTACTGCATAATTTCTGTTAAGTGATGATAATCAACAGTTTATTTACCAGCTTAACTTGAGTAAGCATTAAATTAATCGTTATATAAAACAAATTACCTAAATACGAACAGTGAAATCCGCGATCGCCCCTTGGGTCGAGAAAGCCTAAGCCGAGATTTGTGGCCGCCGCCCTCTTCTCCCTTGCGCACCGCCGCCGGCCTACCAGCAAGTACGCTCGCGAATCGAGAACCTTTGTTGCGCCTCCAACAAGTGCCAGTAGCCACCATTCACTCGCCCATGCCCACCTCGGCCAGCCCCGCCGTCGACAGCCATCGCCATCACGTGTGGCCTCGCGCGATCCTTCGTTGTTTTTTTTTCCTTTCTTTTGACTGATTAGCGATTAGGGGAGAAGGAAACGAAGGAGGAAGACAGTGAAGTCGCCATTTTATTCGTTCTCGATTTTGATTTGGGGTTTTTTTTTTCAGCTTAAAAGAAAGAAGGGAGCGAAGTGATTTGATTGAAAGAAAGGAAGCGTATACAAGAAGACTCGACTTATTTAAATTAAATTTCACCAAATTATTTATCAATTAAATTCCCAGCACATTTATATTTCGTACACTCACACACTAACTCCGATCAAAACGAAATTTGAAGTCCGATAATAATTCAATATTACGGATCCAACGGGACTGGTTTCGTCAACTTCCAAGACTGTGCCTCGGACGGCTATTTTTAAGTTCAATTTAAACGATATAAAATTTCAAAACTTAACAAACCATTTTAAAATTTGATTTCAACACCTCTATTCACTTCAGTATTATCAATATAAATTTTATAAGCCGTCAAATTATTTTTAACTGGCTTAAAACTCCAGATTCAATAATTTACCCAATTCCGATAATTAAATTTAATATTTAATTATGCAATAAATATTGACATTTGAAATTCAAGTTAAAAATTAACTTTTCGAATATTTAAAATTAATTAAATATTCCGATTTCAAATATTCAGAAATTCTGGGTCGTCACAATGCGTATCCTACCGTTCATCGTTTTAGATGTCGCAATCTCCGTTTAGTGTGTTTCTGGGTCGACCGGCCCTTGTAGAGTTTAGAGAAGCTTTATCCCCATGGTGTTTAACCTTGAAATTTTCGACTGATAAAGGAGTTGGTGTTGTGCATGGCGATCAGGCAACTGGTCATGCGTGTTATGTGGCTGAGCTGAGGGACGCTCAGCGAAGAGAGAAAGGAAAGGTTGAGGACGGCTCCGTCCGCATCCGAGTCACTGAATATTGACAAGTAATGCCCGAGCCTTGGCTCGGGCAACACAATCGGATCTATAGAGACATAGATCCGAGAGACGATGATGAGAAACCCATGGAGGCAAAAGCAGCACCAGCTGAACTAACGATTGACGTTTTAGTCAGCTGTAATGACCCATCACGAGTATTTAAGCTTGGATCACAACTCAACCCCTCGATGAACGAGGATCTCACTGATTTCCTCCGAACGAATCTGCATGTTTTCGCTTGGATGCATTCTGATATGTGCGGGATTTCTCCCGCCATTGCGAGTATATGTTGAACATAGACCCGAGGTACGTACCAGTAAAGCAAAAAAGGAGAGGCATGGACCCAGAGATGTCCGCTGCTCTCAGAGAGGAGGTGGACAAACTCAAAGCAAATGGGTTCGTCCACGACACCCTCTACTCTGAATGGATGTCTAACCTCGTGCTAGTGAGAAAAGCAAATGGGAAATGAAGGACCTGCGTAGATTACTTAGATCTGAACAAAGCATGACCTAAGGATAGTTTCCCTTTATCCAGAATTGACCAGTTGGTCGACTCAATGGCAGGACATGAGTTATTGTCATTTATGGATGCGTACCCAGGGTATAATCAAATCTCGGTTCACATTCTAGATCAAGCATACACTAGTTTTGTCACAGACGTTGGGCTGTATTGTTATGTAGTGATGTCTTTCGGATTGAAAAATTCGAAAACAACTTATCAACGTCTAGTGAGTCAGATGTTTAAAGACCATATTGGTAGAACAATGGAATCTATGTGGATGAAATGCTCGTGAAGTCATGATAGTCAAACGACCACATTCGAGACTTGGTGGAAATGTTTGATATACTCAGATATTATGGAATGAAAATCAATCCTTTGAAGTGTTCCTTTGGGGTTGCGTCAGGGAAGTTTTTGGGTTTCATTATTAATGCACGGGGAATTGAAGCTAATCCAGAAAAGATTCAGGCTATTCAAGACATACAAGTGTCCAGAACTGTAAAGAAAGTACAAAGCATGAATGGAAAAGTAGCCGCGTTGAGTCAATTCATATCCAGAGCGACAGATAAGTGTATTCCCTTCTTCGTTGCAATAAAGAAAGAAAAGAGAAATTTTGAATGGATGCCCAACTGTAAGGATGCATTCCGAGCTCTGGTTAGTCATTTGGAAAGTCCCCAGATGCTGTCGAAGCTGGTAGACCATGAAGTGTTGTTTGTATACTTGGCTGTATCTTAACATGTCATCAGTACGGCTTTGGTTCGCGAGGAGGACGTGTTCAAAGCAGGTGTACTATGTCAGTAAACATTTAGCGGTGATAGAAAGAAATTATCCTAAAATTGAGAAGCCAGCCTACTGCTTGGTGATTACATCACGCAAGCTTCGTCCATACTTTTAGGTACATTCGATCAATGTTTATACCGATCAACCCTTGCGACAGGTACTCCAACGACCAGAAACCTCCGGAAGGATGTTAAAATGGAATATTGAGTTGGGTCAGTTCTATATTACCTACCTGCCACGAAGGTCCATACAAGGGCAAGCGCTAGTAGACTTTATTGCAGAATTCACCGTATCAGACGAACCAAACAGTGATGATGTCATTCTCCCCATTCGATGGAAACTGTACATGGATGGGGCATCCAACGATCGTTGTTCTAGGGCTGGTGTAATTCTTGTTACTCTCGAAAACGATTAATTTGTTATGCTATGAAGCTCGATCTCTCAGCTACAAATAACGAAGCCGAGTATGAAGCATTGATTGCTGGCTTGAAGCTTATCGGGGAACTTAGAGTGAGATCAGTTGAAATCTTTTGCAACTCGCAATTGGTGGTGTACCAAGTGTGGGAGATTATCAAGCAAAGAGGCAGAGGCTTGCTCCATACCTTGCCCGAGTTCATGAACTATTGGCATACCATAAATATTATGATATTTCGCATGTCTCGTGTGAGAAAAACAGAGAAGCCAATTCATTTGCAAAATTTGCAAGTACTAGTGATGCACAACAAATGGGACTGGTTTCCGTCAAAATCTTACATGCTCCGAGTATAAATGAGATGGAGGTAGATTTTGTGTTAGAAACAGAAATCGAGAAGGAGTCATGATAACCCCGTTCAAGCAATACCTGCTACACGGGGTCTTGCTCGAAAGAAAGAGCGAAAGATGACATGTCGTTCGCAAAGCTTCGCGATATGTAATGCAGAACAGAATAATGTATCGAAAGGGATTCTCGGTCCCCTTACTCTGGTGCATTACCCATGGTGAGATAAAACGAGTCCTGAAGGTAGTTCACGAAGGAGAATGTGGTTACCATAACGGGGGTAGACACGGGAAAAAAAATCCTCCGCTATGGATATTATTGGCCAACAGTAAATCGGGATGTTATGGATTACGTAAGAAGGTGTGATAAGTATCAAAAGTACGCGAAAATACTGAGAGCTTCGCCAATGGAACTCGCACAAATGGTTATTCCACGACCGTTTGCAATATGGGGAATCGATGTAATCGGTTCCAAAGGTGGTGCAAAATATGCAATAGTTGCAATCGATTACTTTACCAAGTAGGCAGAAGCAGAGCCCTTAGCTACAATCACCACCAAAAAGGTCGTTAATTTTGTTATACAAAACATCGTATGCCGTTTTAGCCTCCTGCGAACTATCATTACGGACAATGGAACTCAGTTCGACAGTAGGGAGTCCAAAAAATTTGGTCAAAGTATGGCATTGAGAAAAGGTTTGCAGCAGTTGCTCATCCAAAAGCCAATGGACAAGTAGAAGCCGTGAATAAAATAATCAAATCCATACTGAAAAAACGTATGGAAAAGGCTAGACGCAAGTGGGTGGACGAGCTTCCAACAGCACTTTGGGCTTATAGAACCACCCACAAGTCCACGACTGGCCACATTCCATTCACATTGGCATATGAAACAGAAGTTGTTATACCCATGGAACTTGAAGTTCCTTCACATCGGGTAACTCATTGTGATCCTAAGACGATTCAGGACCTCTTGATGGAATCACTGGACTTTGTTGACAAAAAAGTGAAGAAGCTGATTTAAGGGCGACCGCATATACGCACGAGTCGCTCGATATTATAATGAGAAGGTCCAATCGAGAATCTTTGATGTGGCGATCTCGTTTTGAAATAAGTTTTCCCGATCCCATCACATATGAATCCCACATTGGAAGGTCCATACGTCATTGAACGGAGGCTTAGAGAGGGAACTTTCAAACTAGAGACCGTTGATGGCGCGAGACTCCCCCGAGAATGAAATAGCGAGCATCTGCGACATTATTATACTAGTCTATCTCTTTCGCATTTTAGTTGCAATTATTTCCAGTGTATTTTTATTTCGTTGATTCTTACTTTTCGGCACGTAATAAGACAATTTTGTTTGTTTTCATTAATAAAGGCTTGAAGCCATCTTTTCCATGAATTATTGATGTTTCTATGTGTTGTAATTCTATGGTAAAATTAAAGTTACAATATTCTGTCTGGCTTATGAGTGCGCACAAAAACTTAAAATCTCCAAGTCCCTAAAGTGCAGACTGGAGTACTCTGAGTCCCTAGAGTGCGGACTAGAGTATAAATGGCTTAAAATCTCCAAGTCTCCAGAGTGCGGATTGGAGTACTCTTAGTCCCCAAAGCATGGACTAGAGTATAAACGACTTAAAATCTCCAGAGTGCGGACAGGAGTATTCTACGTCCCCAGAGTGCGGACTAGAGTATAAAAAACATAAAATCTCCAAGTCCCCAGAGTGCGAACTGAAGTACTATAAGTCCTCAGAATGCGGACTAGAGTATAAATGTCTCAAAAATCTCTAAGTCTCCAGAGTGAGGACTGGAGTACTCTCAGTCGCAAAATGCAGACTAGAGTATAAGCTACTTCAAAATCTCTAAGTCCCTAGAGTGTGGGCTAAAAGTATTCTAAGTACCCAAGCATGGAATCGAGTATCTACGATTCCAAAAATTTCTGAGTCATATGGAAGTGAAATGGGACTTATGTAGCTCACATAATTTTGGATTTCGACTACAAGTTAGACAATAAGCTGGAAAGCGAAAGTCATCGAAGACAAAGAAATGAAGTTTTATTCGCTAATCCCAAAACAAAGTTTCACTACAATTCCTCCTAAACTCAGAGTCAAAAGTCTATTTACATCGACTATAGAAATAAATGGAAATAATTACATAATCTAGGCTTATTCTCGTTGAACGAGGCATGATAGCTACTTCTTTGACTTCTTCTCCTTCCTCGGTTTCTCAGACAACTCCTCCCCCGAGCGTTTCCTCTTGAATTCCTTGCTCGGTAGGGAAATGGTGTTCGAGGAAGGAGGAGGAACTTCCAGTGTGCTGGTCCCACCGAGGAGAATGACCTTCAAAGTCCTATTCAAGGGATCATCTAGTTACACTACATGGGGCTCGACCTTGATTTCGGCTTTACTCTTCTTCTCTTCCATAAGTTTCTCCTCCTTGCTCAATTTTGAAGTGTGTTCGGAGGCGCCCGTAGTCTCCACTTCATCATTTTCTTCGACAGGCGATGGATTTTCAGATTTGTCTTCGTTAAGCGCCTCGATCACTTGAGCGTCAGGACCGGGAATCTCTCTCTTTTGAATTGCCTCTCTCGTTTTCTCCTTCTTCTTCGTGGCGACATCGCTCCTTGGAGTTGGCTCTGGATCAGAACAGCTTACACGAAATCATAAGAGACAAGTGTTAGAATAGATTAACTACTCGCCAAAAATGATAGCTCTTTAAACATAAGGAAGAAAAATTATGTACCGGTATCTAGCTAACTCTCAATTGTCTGGGGAGTTTCACCCTTAGGAATGGGAGATAGAACATCAATGTCAAGACCAGGATCTTTTGAGTCATAACCAATGTGCTGCTCGAAGCAGTCAAGTGATGGGCGGCCAGTCGGCTGAATAGGGGGAGGAACTGGAGACTCGGTTCCGGACGGACCGGCAGTGTCATTCTTTCCTTTTGACAAGGAGGAGTCTCTGCTATAAAGAGCCTTCGCTGCGGACAAGTCCGAAGGCTCATTCCCTTGGAGAAATTCCTTCACTAAAGCTTCTTTGTCAACCTCTTCAGTTCTCGACTCAACCTTTTTGATTTTTATTAAAGCGTCCCATGTTGCGGCCAAAGATTCGAGGTAACCCTCGCCAAGAAATGTTAGGTCGCGATGCATGAGAACTCGAGCATTATACTCGGCTATAAGCAGATCAAACATGCACTTGATTTCCTTCCTACCAGCTTCAGTAGCCGCCTCAAGGCGAGAATCAATTTTCGTGAGCACTATTCCTTTGCCCTCTTCACGGGTTTTGTTCTTTAGCACTTCAGCCTTGGAGAGCTCCTCATCAAGTTTTGTTTTTAGGAGCCAAGTGGTAACAATCTCGTCACAACATCATTGTGACTCCTCTTGAGCTGCAATCTTTTCTTCTTTTTCTTTGAAGAGTAGCTCTTCCAATTCTTTGACTCGTAGAGCGAGCGCATCTTTCTCCTTTTGAACGGAGTCTTTCTCTAAAGCTAAGACACCGCAGCGCTGAACCGCATCATTTATCTCTTTCTTATGTGTGTCCTCTAAACGATTAACTGCCTCAGCCGTGTCTTTAGCATTTTTCTGAGCAGTTTCAAGCTGAGACTTATATAAGGAAAGCTCTTCATCCTGGGCTTTAATAATGTCTTCGTCGTGGATGACTTCAAGTTTCAGACGATCGATTTCATGCTGACGTTTGATAGAAACTTCTGAAACTTTTTCTGCCAAATGAACAAATGCATCATGTTGGACGTAGACATCATTGTTGCAAGCAATGGCACTTTTTTAACATGCCTCGAAATAGAATGAATCGCTGGAAGAAGCTTTAGAGCGTCGAAACATATTTTTAGGAACATGGCCTTAAACTTGGTTAGCTTTTCCGCTATCGACGGATCATGTGCAGGAGTAGAAGAAGTTTGTCTAGAGACTACAGATTTTTTGTGAGGTTCCAATGATTTCCTGGTGCTAGATGAAACGGAGTGTTGGTCGCGGTGAGTCTCAGACTGGGACCCCTTATGAGAAGATTTTTCCTGCTTTGCTCTGGTTGAGAGGAAGGATCGTGGGGGTATGAAGAGTGACTGTAAATTTTCATTTAAGACGATGAATCCCAAAGGCGATAGTCTCTATCACTGTCGTCGTCACGATCTCGGCATTTTCCAGACCCCGAATCCCAGCTGGAATGATGGAAAATAGAGGACCCGCGAAGGCGGTCGAATCCATAAGAGCATCTCATATCACCTGCAGAAAATTACGTGAGCACGAGTTAGCAAGAATAACATGATGGCTGAAGTTTAAGTGCAAGGTGAGGTGTAAGTGTTAGTGTGTGTCCTAGTGTTTACCCCCAACGGACCAGTTTCTTTAGCTTTACTTATCTGAGTTTTTTCTCCTTGATTATGCGCTTGAATGCCTTCATTGCCTCTCGCGGGAGAATGGAGTTTTAGGGCTTCTGGATCGTTGAACCATAATTGAGCAAGTCGTCGGGAATAGTGAGGTCAGATAAGCCTTTTAGTGAACCCCTTAAGTGTTGTGGAGACGGCTCTTTCTCCATTGGAGTAATTGTGACCTTTGAGGTTCCGCCCACTATTTTTTTCCTCGGTTTATAAGTCAGTTTCTTTTTTACCTTTGAAGGGGGAGGTGGTTCATCAGTGCCATGTGCCTCAACCACCGGTTCTGGAGTAGGACTTACATTCTCACCCAATGCTTCTGACACCCCAGTTTCTCTAATCTCGCCCTCCTCGGGTGTGTCTAGGCACCATGTGTCGAAGGCATCGAAGTCCCAGCTTGCCTTAGTCCAAGGCAGGTCCGGTTTTAGTGGCACTGTGAGGGAGACTTATTCGAAAACCTTTTGCCAACAATCCAAATTTTGAGAGCGTTTCATTGGAAATGATGGATTTGATGTCCCGGTCTCCCGTGGGAACAGCTCGAATAGCTTCGACGGCCTCAGAGTACCATGAGCCTTCTGGACATAGGCTGATACCTGTAAAAGTTGAGAAAAGGTTTAGAAAGGATGCACTTTCTACCGCATACAAATATTGATCCTGAAAAGAAAATTACTCCCTTATAGTCATCTCCTCGCAAAGCCAAGAGGACAACGCACATAAAACCATTCCTGCTTATATTGGAAGAATTTGCTCCATGCCCCCGTCAGGATTTGACATTTGTTATGTGGCTCAAGGAATATGAAAGATGGGCTGCCGGACCGTCTCTTGAAATGGTAGATATAGCAGATATCACCGGGAGTGGAGAGCCTGAATAGAATGCTCATGAAAAGAATGCATGTGCTATATATGAACGCATGTCTATTGGTTGTGCTGGGGCGATCTCAATATATTGCAACACATCACGGAGAAAGGAGTTGAATGGTGGCACGCTACCGACCCAGCACATGAATTAGTTGGAGGCAGTATATTAATCCAGCTGGGGGCAGGTGGGGAGGATCTTGTCCCGATGGAACCAGTATACCGTCAAAAGGAATTCCATGGACTGAGCATAGTTGGCGAAGAGCGTTTTCATTGATTCTTAAAGCTTGAGAATCAGCCGGATTGTCTAGGATAATTGCTCCATCTATGGCATCAGGAGCCAAGTCAATAGTTGCAGTTGTTGGACTCAGGATATTCTCTGCAGGAGTTGTTGATGGATTCGAAGTTTCCACTACTTCCTATTGAGAATTTGGCTCAGGTTTATCTGAGACTGTGGAAGAGCTTGACTTTCTAGACATCTTCAATGAGCGTCGAATTTGGACAAACACCAATTTGAACTATATTTTAAAGACAATCAATATTAGACATAACGACGAAAGTACTACCTCGTGTGGTGTATGGACTAGTGCAATCGTTCGAGTACAAGTGTAAAAGAATTAAAAGTCCAAAAGCTGATAAAATAAGGTTAAGCATTGAATTGTCATCTTCGAAGACCGTCATCGCTTACCATCTTCGAGAGCTTGCCCTATAACGGTTTTGATCTTGAACTCGGACATTAACACTATATGTTGAAGGCTATAATTTGTTTTTATCGAGTTGAACTCGGGTTTGTAGTTGTTGGAATTGGGGAGTTATTGGTCCGAATCAGTTTGATATACTTGTATGCTTAAGTTGTTGTCGTTGTTCATTGTTATGTGGTAAGGCATGGAAGTATGTAGTTTTGATATGTGCTGTGCTTAAGTGGAGACAGTCATGATTATTAACGCCAAACCTAGGACCTGAAGCCGAACGACTCACTAGACCGACACCAAAGAATCACTGACTCTCCTCTCCAACGCTCTCTCTCTTCACCGAACGGCTTATGGGGCATAACGAACCACACTCGCTCAGTATATCGAACCCACCTTGTGATCTCTAACTGGGCCATAACACTACCCTCAAGTGGTTAAACCACACTCTCTCCCTTACACCGAACGATACTTGGTCGTAATCCATGGCTGTAGAAACCGCCCATATCGACCGACCCACTCGTTCTCCTCCATCTCATATCCTCGAGTAACCTAAATACTCTCTTCTTGCCCACCGAATGACACTCTCACTCATGCTGCGTCCAACCTACCGACTAGTAGACTTCCACACAACCTAGCAATTCAACATTAACATTCAGCCAACACCTTCAAAACTCATTAACTCGTACCGATCCACTACTACTTCCTCCTCCCTCACTTGATGGCTCAACAGGAGCCGACGTCCTAGGAATCACCGGCTCCAACCTAAAACATGTTCTAACCTCAGGTTCGTCTTCATCACCTACCTAAGAGAGCGAGTCGAGGCTTGGGGAATTGAGAGATTTGAGATCAAAGTTCGTTTCGATTTGTTGTCAGGGGGAGTTGCGGAGAAGACGCTTTGGGTTTAGGATGAGAGAGGAAGGTTGAGTGGTAGCTGAAGTTTGGGGGAAGGTAGATTAAAAAGTCCTGTGGTGTTGAAGTGGAAGTGAAAAGAAAAAAATGAGAAGTGTTAGCTTTTATACGAGGAAGGGAAGGTCAACAGGCATTAACCAGTGGACCCGGTCAGAGTGTCTCACTAGTTCGGTGAATAATCGTACCACTTGGCAATGGATATGCCGAACAGTGGTTCGGTGTGTTTACGTCGACTGCCCACACCAAAGATAATATCACAATGGAGAATCAGATCCCACTTGATAGTTGAAGAAAGGTGGAAGGCCTGGACTGGTTCAAAGTGCATCATGATGTCTCTCATGATAAGCTTTGGGGGGCAAATGTTACCCGGTTGCATGGCTCGGTCTATGTACAGTTCAGCTATGGTGGTCCGACCACTCAATGGCTCAGTTTTGAAGAAGGAATCATCGTTCAGGCAATTCAAGGCCCGATTTGTTTGGACAAGAGGTGGTTCGGTCTGCATATTCTAAGAGGGATCATGTGGCAAAAGCGGCCCCACCGTGGACCGTTCGGCCTGTACGCGTCGTTCGACATGTAAGTGTCATTCGGCCTAAGACCATCGCTCGACATTCTTCATTTGAATGCCATCATTCGGAAAGTCTTGTTGGGAACTCGGTACATATGACGCCCGGTAAAACCTCGCTCGGCAACGTCGTTCGGCGATCACCATTCGACCAGTGAAGTTAAAGGTGATACGGTTCAGCCTGGATGCTCGGGGAAGGACGGCTCCGCATGGGTGGTTCGGTCAAGGAAGCACGGACACATGTCGCTCGGCTTAGATGGTCGGCGCATGTCGCTCGGTGTGGAAGGTTCGGCATACATCGCTAGGTGCATTCTAGAAAAGTTGGTAGGTTGTCAGACCTACAACAAAGTGAGGCGACCGGCATGACTTCGCTTCGAGTCAACCTGCTACTTATTTCGAGTCTCTTGAAGGTTTACTTCGAGTCACTTGATAATCGACCAAATATGATGGGTCTGCATTTCTCGATCGGCATGTCTCGTTTGGTATGCCTGGCTCGCTGCGCAAAAGGCACATACTATGGGCCGAGATACGTTGTTCCTGGGCCCGTGAAGGAAGTTCAGCCTATCTTTGCTCATAAATAGAGGGACAGGGGTGCAGTGAAAATGGACCTTTTTTCGTGAACTTCAGGAAGACTCTACCATTTTCAAGACTCGTCTCATTTCTGTTAGAACTTGTATTCAAGTTGTTGGTCTATGGATTGTATCTTTATTCAATTATTTGTAAAAGCAATAAAGATTAAACTCAAAGTGGACGTAGGCCGTTGCGCCGAACCACTATAAATTTGATGTTCTAATTTTTGCATCTAATTTTACATACATTCCTCTATTTTAATTTTCTATGTTCATTAATCTCTCTACACAAATCTCTCTTTGGGTGTTAGTGACCAAATTTGATGCTAACAATAATTATTAATTAATTATTATAATTAATGATTTATAAATAATAATTTGATTTTAACTATTAATACTTTAAAATGTTAGTAATTTCTAATAGATTTCTTTAGAATTTCAATTCCCGCATAATTATTTCGAAGCCGCCTATGAAGATCAATTTGTACTCGATGTATGTTTTACTCATATGTTATTAAATAATAAAATCTCTCTCAGAATTCCCAAAATGAAAACCGTATTCTACCCATGCCCATAGTTACAGAAATCTGAATTGATTCATCGACCCGAAGCTTCAAAAGTCGAGCGATTCTTAGGGGAAGATAACTGTGGGTGTTCCCTGTATTGATGAGTGCAAGGATCGATTGGATGCCGATCGTCGCCGATAGGTGTTCGAGGTCAACGAATGGAGTTACTCTTGCTGCTGCATCGAGTGGGGAGAAGCAATACAATTTGTCGATTTCAACTAATGAGTAATTTATGCTGTTGCAATTTGTTTTTAGAGAGGCATGAATTGGGGGAAGTGATAATAATTTTTAGTTGATAAAACATACGTATTTTGGGTGGAACATATCGTTGTCGTTCCCTTATTTTTTGGATCGACAATATGTCAATGATTGGTTATACGTTATGTATCAATAATATGTTGCTGATCAACTGATTAATATGAAGTATGTGAATGTTTTCTTCTTTCAAAGTTTGGGTAATATTTAAGGTATAAATTGAGATGCATTTAGCACAAATCTAAATAAATGCATACGTCTACTGAGACTTTATAAACATGATGTTAGTCTTTTTAGTGAACAAGATTGATAATTAATCAATAAAAGAATCAATTATCAATTCTCTTTAAAATAACAAGTAAAATAAGGTTTAAGAAATGAGGATACTATATGTTTACTTATTGTGAGAACATAACAGCAGGATCTAACAAATTGTAATTATGTTTGCCTTCGTAAATGACCAAGATGTGGCTACCATTAATGCAGGTACTAAGCTGCAAATTCAAAGATTAAATGAAAGTTCTAAAACATTATCTCTTGACATCAAACAAGTGCTATATTGAACACTAAAGTATTTTGCTACTCTTAACTTAATATTGGCGCACATCATCTAGCTTAATGTAATGCCCTGCCCGTATGGGGAGTGCACTCGTAACCGATCCATCTTTAGAATCCAATACCGGAAATGCTTGGTAAGATCAAAAATTTACATATTGCTCATCATTTTGTGTTTATACATGATAAACAAAGTCAATATGACATGATGCATATAGGAGGAAGAATTTTCAAAGTAAAACTTCATGTACGTGACCATGAACTGGATCAGTATGATGTGGTAAGCAACGTCGTTTATTCAAGTTATTGTCAGCATGGTGAGATATAGTTCTAGTTATATCATTTGTTCATGGTGAGATATTGTTTATTCTAGTTATTCTACTTTTCTTCTCCCTAAAATATTCTACATATCTACATAAATACTCATTCTAGAAATAGTAGGTTGTATCTAACAGTTGTGACAAAAAATGACATGCATTCGTTAATACCCACTCATCAGTTTGCTTCCACGGTGATGGTTCCGTTAATTCTCACAATATCTTTAGTTGCTGTGTGTATATTTAAATGACATGCCTTTTTTATCCCTGGAATAAGGCAGACAATGAGCGCAATTTCAGTGTTGGCTTTGGGACAGGACATGCCTGAAGGCAATTATTGCAAACTGTAGAAGCCAAGCGATAAACATAAGGATAATTTCTCCGAAGTATTTCTTGCAGGGGTGAAAAATTACAGGTACTGTTTTCTGTCAAACTATGTTGTTGAAAGGCTCTGCCCAGAATCATGTAAGCTCTGTGTAAGTACCACCCACCCCCTTCCTTCTTCTTTTTTTCCCTTGTTGATTTGACTTGACATCTGAGATATAGTGATATTAACTTTAGATAGCGTATAAGCACCTTGAGCTTTTGCTTAGAAGCTTCAACATTTAGTCCTTTGTTTCACTTGTGATGTACCGTTATACTATTCAATTATTCAAAATGATTTTGGTTCAAAGCTAAGCCGTTAGCGTCTGAAATTTTAATGATACCAATCAAATCATTTCTATTTTTTATTTTGTTGAAAATTTCTTAATTTCAAACTTTTTGTTGTTACGTCAATAACCACTTGTACAGTGGTAAAACCTTTAGCAATGCGATCAAAGCATTAGGTTTGATACCATGAGGCACAAGTTGCCAATTTTTGGAAGAAAAAAAGAAGATTGCTATTACTTTTGCTGGCATTTTCTTTGCAACTAAAGTTTGATTTTGTAAACTTTACAAACTACTTCTTGTTTCAAACCACTTTCTTCACTGATGATAACAGTATCAAACTATTTGGATTTGAAATCAAAAAAGGATAAGAACAGAATTTAGCTATATCAAGTAGAGTTGAACAAACGTTTGCATGGACTATAACTGTAGGGATGCATGCTAACAGCAACCTACATATATTGCTTTGAAGTAGAGCTGAACATAGATAAAATCATTGCAGAACACCAGAATCACTTCAACGCGAGCCTGAATATGGCTGGAACAATTGCAATAAGTTTTGGTTTCGCAAATTGCAAGAGGCTGTGGAGCACTTGCAAGTTGATATTTGATACCATCATCAGCTAAATACGTGCTTGAAAAGATGAAACATGTAAGATAATATGATTATTATTGTATTTTACTCTTGGTTTCCTTTGAGTTTATCCGTTGATCTAGTGTGAATACTTCTTTACATATAGAATGATGTGATTATGTTTAATACTTTATAAACAGTGTGAATATATGAATTGTTTTAGTTTTTCTTGGAATGTGGATCTTTTTTGTTATCTTTTATAAATGCTGATGATTTTGATTAGTTAGCTTCAATTGTAAAAACCTACTAGTGCATGTATCAATATTTTAATTTTTCTCACTTTTTCATCATTTTGTTACAATGGGCAAAAGCTGTTGTATAATGCTTTACAACAATGGGAAAAAACACTACAGCCGGCCAAAACAATTGTGAAATGCTTTAACTCCATTGCAACTTTGCATATTACGACAAGTATCAATGTCTCAGTGGTTAAGTGATTCGACTTTGGTGCAAGAGGTTACAAGTTCGAAACTTGCGTAGCATGATTCAAATATTCATTGACATGCTGTATCTAAGTACCGTTAAAAAAAACTTTACATGTTACGATGGTTGCATGACCATTGTTATAGGTCTATTGCAACTGGCATTGCTAATTGCGAAATTGGTAATTTTATAGTGACAAGAACTACTGGCTATTTAAAGCACTCTATTCAACGAGTCATATGCAGATAAACAAGCAAGTTTGTAACAAAAGATATGTTTCATTTGGTTCAAAGATTGTAGAGGCAACACACTCGCTCTGCTAAGCTTATAATGATATTCCTATCTTTATCTTGTTGAAAAGAAGAAAGAGAGAAGAAGAACCACGTCACCGGAACACTTTAGAAGATCCAGCTTCAAATGCAAATATGAGCACCCCCGGCCCTCAAAACGATCAAGAACTTGTCGAAGAAAAGAGAGTATGCTGCCGTTTGTGAATCCTTCCACATCGAATCTTGCAAAAGATCTTGGAAAGCTCTTGGTCGACGTCGCCAAGAGGATGATCGTGACTTTAGTTGTGGCATCGAAGGTGGAGGTGACTGCAATGACCCGCACGTTAATGGGTCTGAATTTCGACTAAATCGAAACCTAAGTTCATTAGCGTATGGAACTTTGGTTTTGATAGCCTGTAATAAACATAAGCATATCCGAGAGCGATCAATATAAGTTCACGGCGGAATAGAAAAATATAATATAACAGATATACTGACTAAGGCTACTACATTGGAATCAATATTATTCTTTGGATATCTAGTTGCCTTGTCAGTGCCGAGTATGAAAGAGAAGACTCCACCATCTGCAATTCCTATCTTGCACCAGTAGCACGTCCCTCTAAATCTATCATGTGGATTGTAATGAGGAGAGGGTGAGAACAGCGTTCTGGTGACTGAAAAATTTACACACTTTACCAATGACATTAATTTATGTCGATTGATTTTCATTTAAGTGTTATGTCTATTATTTACAGCTGATCCATTCAATCCTATATGCGCATACGATATGTCCAATCTTCTCTGAGGTATAACTATATGTACGCCTATGTACATATATACCACTTGCCTAATGAAAACCCCGACCACTTAATACTCCTTAAATATGGAGGTCGCAAATCCAATGTCCATTTAATACCTTAACCCTGAAGCGGACCCTTTGTAACGTAATCGCTTGTCAATTGGTTCTAGCTACAAAGACCGATGACCCTTAGATACGGCATTATAATATTATTATCATATGACTAACGTATCTTGAAGACTCATTAAAGGCCTAACTAGCTCACCTCCAACAAAAAAATAACTAATTAATTAATCTTTGAGGTCCTTTTGTATCCTATATTGATTCTAGACTAGTGCGAAGCGAAATTCATCAGGGCATAATCTGAGTCTTTATTATCGGCTGCTCGAGATCGCGGGTGGTCATAGCCTATATGTCAGCCTTACTTTTAAATATCAATTCAATAACAATACTGACATAGCTCGCTGACCTTCCAAGTCGAAAACCCATTTAGATAACCTATTGTAAGTTATGAAAAATTCTCATTTCAGTTACTTAATACCTCTTATCAAAAATAAAGTGGACCCTATTTTCCTAAAAAGCACTTAGCCATTTGATACTTCAAATCCAAGATCAACCCTTGGTATATTTCCCAACCTATAAACAACCGTGTATCCCTTTTTCACGGGTCCTTCGGTAGTGTAAACCCCCCTTTAAATTAATATTGTATATGCAAATAATTTAATTAAGTTATATACGTTTGGAATTTTAAAATAAAAAAATGTTTGTAAATGAGGCAACTAATTAATATCATTTGAAATACATATATATTTGTGTAACAAATAAATTAGTGAGAGAAGTTATATAAAATCAATTAATAGGGAAGATTAATTGGCGGTGTGTGTTTAAAAGGGAAATTAATATTCAATTAATTAGTAGAGGTGAATAATTGACAGAAACTGACAAGAAATGGAACTGTATTGTAGCAACTAATTGTTATGATTAGAAACATATATGTTAGTGTAAGAGAATAAAATGGAGGAAGATTAATTTATGCAAGTAATCAATTGTCAATTAATAAACATGGAGACTTATGGTATCATATATAATTAAGATTGTGATTCAGAATTCAATTGTAGATATATGCATGCAATAATTATGGAAATAAATTAAATTAATATGCAGATATGTTACGAATTAATGTATTGCATATTAATTTGGAAAGAAATCACAGTGCAGGCAGGGTTTAATTGGATAGTAAATTAATTCTAGGTATATATGAAATCTATTAATTGGTTAATTAATAGGGGAATCATATTTAAAAGAAACGTCACATTTAAAAATATACGTTTCCATTGATTGCGAGAAAGAAGGGGAAAGTGATTAATGAAAAGATTTTTGGAGAATCAATTTGAAATAAAAACGAACGCAGAAGAAAACATATTAATTTAATGTCCATAGACTGAGTGTACGCTTTAGATTTTAGGGTTTTATATCTAATGGTTAGCACTACCATTTTCTATCTCTTCTATACTTTCTTAATAACAAAATTTCAGATCTAATTCACACGAATTTAGATCTAAATGGAAAGAGAGAAAAATTAACTAGGGAATTAAGAATTGGTTCAAATTAGAAGGCTGTGTCAAAGGTAAAACCCGATATCTGAGTTTTATTTGGTATTTCTAATCCAAATCTCTTCATTTCTCTTTCAAATATTATAAACCTGTAAATATATCGTTTGTAATTCCAGTTAGGAATTACAAGGGAGGTGAATATAGATGTTAGGGACAGATCTGAAATAAAAACAGTGAGATTTGGAAAGCTAGCAATGTGAGTGGATTTAATTATATCTTTTACATTTACGATATATTATCGTTAAGTTTCCTTTAATAATTTTATTCAATATTTCAGTAATTAATTCTGTTAATTAGTTATGCTGAACTATAAGAAATTTACAGTTATTTACATCTAATTTGTAGCTATAATTTAGCCTAAGTGCTCTTTGTACGCAAATAATATAGTCAAGAAGAAAATTCGTGATTATGGATTAAATGGAAAAATACTAGATTAGATGTAAAATAAGAAAAGTTGGAAAAAAGCTAGATAAATGGAATTATGCAATAAATTACGCTAAAACAGAAATAATAAATTAATCTAATAAATTCATTTGGAAGTAAATAATAGATTAATTGGTTGGTTTAAAAAATATGATTCATTTCTGTAATTTAATATTTAAAAGATAACGATAAATGTAACTGCAAAAAAAAGAAAAAAAAGGAACTAGTGTAAAATAGAGAAATCACTGTATTTTACACTATTTCAAGATAATAAAAGAAATACCTTGCAGTTACCAATTATTGTTTATAGTATTATTTAGTATTGAATTATGGAAATAGATTTTAGTATAGCTTTCACGACCAACCAAATAAAATAGAATTACTTCCTAGAACAAAAAAAATTAAAGTAGAGTATGAAATGAATCAAATAAATTATTAGATAAGAAATTAAGGCTGTGTACAATAAACGAACCTAGGTCTATATTTACCACACAGACTATAGAAAAGGACAGTTAGTATGATAAGTCAGTTAAATAATAAAAGAGAATTTAAAAGAATTCTATATCGTAATAAAAGAAGACAGAGTAGAACATAAAAGAAACACTTGTAATTATATACAGATTTTAAAAGAAATAAACATAAATTATGACTAAGTAAAAGAATAGAAAAACTTAATTGGGAACTTAGAATAAATAAGCAATGATAGTAAAGATAAATAGTAAAAGATTATTCTAGATTTCTATTAAATTAATAAGCAAATAGAACAAAAGATGCTTACTTAATAAACTTAAGACTTAAATTAAGTTAATAAGCAAGAAGTAGAAATACCAATAGCATTTCCTATTAGATCAATGGTGGTCTCACAATAGGCAGAAGCGGGACGAGGGCAAGAATATGCTAATTATGGTAAATAAGTAGCCAACAGAACAAGAAAAGTAAACTAAACGTAAATTAAAAGATTAGAATTATTGTCTAATAAGAGAATTGAGATGCGTTTAGAGCAATCCAAAGGATGAAGCGCCTAACAAAGCAGTTCATCATGGATTTTACAAATGGAGAAGCACATCCAACTTAATATTTTTGGGCTTCAAGAAAGTACGAGACTTCAGCGGGACGTGAGGATACTCTACGATGCCCCTTTGGATAGGACTAACGAAGCTGCACCTCTTGAGGCAGGTCTGTAGGTGTTCCATCAATAGAGTATGCCTTGACTACATTTGCATTGTAGGACTAACGAAGCAGACCTTTGTAGGCTGTTAGAAGGGCTTGGTACGGAGTGGGGTATTCGTATGTTCAATACTTGTAAGTAAGTTTAAGGATAGTCGCATACGAATATCGGCCAGCATCAAGACCAAGAGCGATTTTAGGAATGACTAGAGTTAAACTAACAGACCAATGATTCTTTCACTATCAAGATATTAGATGGAGGCACCGCCAAGTGGATGTTAGATTATTTGCAGTAGGGCACTACCACTTAACTCTTTAGAGATCTTTTGATTTAGTTGAGGGGTGGCTGTTGGGGCCATAGCCACGACGAGAAAAGAGATAGACCAACTAGAATATCTGTATTGTAGGTCTAACGAAGCAGTCCTTCACAGGTATAGAAAATCTCCGACTGAACTCCGTACAAGGTAGACTTTGTTGGCGGGATTAAGATAGTAGACAGAATGATTACATTGTCCTCAATGTATGCACTGGGTGGTACATTGTGGATGTCCGAGCACTGGCATAGACTAGTGCGGACGCGATTTACATTTTCATAGTAAGTAGTGGAGCATCTATATTGTAGGCCTTACGAAGCAGTCCTTTACAGATATAGTTATGGAACACTCTCGAAGAAAGAAGATAGAGCCCTTTTAGATGAGGATACGGAAGGTACCATGGGTGGTACCTAGGACCAATATGGTCATTGGGCATATAGCTACATATATGTATATATTAGTTATTAGGTTCTAATCTACTATGGAGTATATGAGCACGGTTCACGAACAAAGGCGAGAGTATTGTAACCTAGTGAACCTAATATAAGAGTAAATGGAAATAAAAAGATATATGTAGAATTAAAACTAGAAGTATATAATTTATTCATTCATCAAAACTTTTATTTTGACCCCTCCTCATAACATCCTACAGGTTAGGTAGATGGCAAAGACTTCTCAGCTTTATGAAACTTGCTTAGAAAGTGTTATTATTTGGGTGAGTGTTTACTTACTATTATATTTTAGTCAATCCCGTTGTAAGATAAATTATAGATCTCTGATGTATTTGTCTTTTCCTATTTGAAAGATAGTAGATACCCAAATCGGGCTACAGTGGGCTTGGGTTTTAGTATTTTTGTGAAATTTTCAAACTACTGGAATTCGGGTTGTTAGATTTGGCATTAGAGCCTAGGTTTTGGATTCCTAGGTAGATAGTGAGTGAACATATTTGTATTTTTGAATAAAATATAAATTGTAACAACTCGATATTTTCAACCATTCGCATCCGCACATGTCGGACTTGAATTGCTCAAAATACCGCGTTCTAAATAAAATTTGGCAAATCTCAGAATATACAGTAAATAATTAATCACAGACATAGAGTAAATAATAATGCAGCGGAAGTAAAAGAGATAGTAGTTCATGAAGCTACTATATATATATATATATATAAGATACATCAGAGTTAAACAAGATACAACAAAAAGTAACAAGATACATCAGGTACAAATCAGAATACATCACTGAAATCACTGGATACAGAAAGCAAAATAGATGGCTGGATCTTCAAGGAAAGCTCCAACTCCGAAGGTGAATCTTGAATGCTAACTCACTCAATCTGACTCGAGCGTAAAGCAAAACACAAAACACTCGAGTCAGGACATAAATACTTATGAACTATAAATCAACTCAAATGAACAGTAACAAAAATGCATCAGTAAATTAAAGGATGCTTAGGATCGCCCATCCTTTAAGGATCCGTTAAACTATTTACTATGTAGTAATATTACGCTATTATAATAATTTCTACAGTAAAATAAACATACTTTTAAATAGCGTTCCGGGCTACCCATATCACCCTTCACACATAATAGTCCCAATAGTCCATCCAATATCATGCCATCTCCACTCCGGTGACTGTCAGAGGATACCACACGGGCTACGGGAGAAAAATAAACTCGTAGTAAAGGCTCGGTATGGTAGGTGACACGGCACACAAGGCAATGCCAGGGTAGATATACCAATTACACACACGGGCTGGTGGTAACGCAGCAGCCACATACGCCCACCTCGGAACACACTCCCAATCAAAATCGGAGGATGGCCGTCTAATCAATCACCAGTAAGAGTATAGTATCGAAGGAATGTGTCCGACCAGAGGTGCTACCTCCTTTGGCCCGAGTTCGCTCCTGTTTTAGCCACCTTATGCCAACTCACGGGAGTCGGGTCCACATAATATACCTCAAGAACGTCGCCACCATCCTACTTCATTCTGGAATCTCCACCGCGTGCACAGTTGTTAAAGTGGTTTTCGGAGTTGGCAGAGAGTATGACAACTTCCGATCCTGGTCTCTTTAACAACCAATCGTTATTCTAACGCCGTGGCCATTTAAAATAGTTTATACTTCAAAAATCAAATCATTTCATTTCAAAACTATATCCCTTTCAAAATAGTTATACTTGGAAACCAAAACCATTTTATTTCAAAACTATATTCAAATCAAATAGTTTATCATTTCCATTTCAAACATATATTCACCTTTAAAAAAATTCATAATACTTTCAAAGTATAACTTTTTCGAAACCAAAATACTTGAAATCATTACACGTTGAAAATCATAACATTCCGAAATCATACATTTGAAATCAATCTTTTAATTCTTTTCACTTTACAAATTATTCCATTAAACCAAAATTTCAAATTTCCAATTTAATTCAATTCAAACCATCAGTTTCAATTCAGTTTAGTTTTCTAACAAAACATTTCAAATCTTACAATTTCAAATATAGATTTGATCTACAAAATAAACAATCCACCTTTAATATATTTCCAAACTTTAATGTCCCACATTTCAAAACTAAACTTTATAATTCCATATATTCATATCTCAAATCTAATTTCATTATTATTTCGTTTTCAAATATTCATTTCATAAATCCAACATTATAAAAAAACTTAAATTACAAATTAAATCACGTATCTTTTCATACAAATATAAACTTCAAATATTCCTTTATCAAATAAATCAAAATCAAATATTATTCCACATTCATATTCTTTATCAAAATAAAGATCAATCATTTCCAAACCATTTCAAAATCATTAAAATATCACATCCTTTCAAAACCTCATTATCATATCATTATTTGAATTCAAATTCAAATATTCAAATCTAGATCATTACAAAACACCTTTCAAAATCACATTCACCAATTCGTTTATCTTATTACATTTCAATCCATTTAACACATAACCAAGTAAACTTGATTTAAATTCAAATTCAATTCAAATTCCTTAAAAATTCAAATTTAAATATTAAAATATATCCAAAACTCCTTATATTTACAATAATAAATTTTCAAAGTTAAATCATTTAACACTTTAAAATATAACACAAATAGTGTTAAATTTTATAACATTTCAAAACATTGTCAAACTAAAGCCACGACAACATTTATACAGTACTATAGTAGCTTATAGTTTTCAAACCAGTTTAGTTCAAGAATAACGGCATTTATAACATGCCGTAATAGATATTTAGTTATTTCAAACATAGTCAAGTTCAAAAACAACAGCATTAAAAGAATGTTGTCAAAAGACAACAACATTTTGGAAATGCTATAAAATTCCAGATTTTATTTTAACTTTTCAAAACTATAAAACTTCAATTTACCAAATCTTAAACTTATAAATCATATTTGTAGACTTCAAAATTTCACATTTAAATAATTTTAACATATGATTTATCACAATAAAATTTTAAGATCAAATATTCAATTTAAAAACTCCATTAATTTATTAAGTCAAAATTCACTATTTATTAACTTATAAATTTGATAAAACTTAACATTTTACTTCGAATATCATTTCAAAACTTTAAATTTAATTTCCATTATTTATTTACATTTTAAGTTAAAATTTAAAGTCAAAAATCAAATTACTTCAAATTTACATACTTAAATTCACAATTTCAAGACTTAATATTTAATTTTCTTAAAACCATAAAAAAAATTTAAAATAAAATTTTCATACTTTTAAAAAAATAGATATTTTAATAAAAATCATTTAAAAATATACCACGGGGTCTGTATATAATTTTCTAACCTAGGTCAAGTGATACGGATATATATCATTTCAATCCGTAGTTTACAAAGAAAACCCGGGTTCTATCATTTCAAACCCACAATCCCAAGTCAAATAAAATACAATAAAAATCGCTCAGGCCTATCATTTCAGCCCATAACGATTTTTCCCTAATCTAAAGTCCGTTCGGGTATGTATCATTTCAACCCATAGTGATTCTATTCTAACAGGAAACTTGTAGTGTGAATATATGCATAAACAATATAAACAATGCTAATGTCACAATATAATGTCATATATCAGATGTCAGGTGATAATTAACAGTTTTAACATGGTAATAACATGGCATAGCATATCATATGATCATCATTAACTTGCATAACATTTTATATTACTAAACATTTGTCATCAATTCACTATTTCATAAGTATAAATGTCAGAGTGAGAAAGACTCACCTTTTCAAGCTGAAGACCACTACGACACACAAAATGATTCCAAAGGAACGACAAGCACGATACATCACAATATTGGATTCAAGTGAGTGGGGAGCCTAGATGATGATCTTGTATGCAACAATCAAAACAAGACAATGTAACATAAATACGAATATATTTAACACCAAACACATTAAAACAATTTGAATTTAAAATGCAACAATGGACATGATGACTTTACCATGCTTTAACCATTCAAAAGCTTAGCCATAGCTGGACCTAGACTCGGCCATGATGTGTGTTAACCTCAGGTTATGGCATCATAATATCACAACAACATGAAGATGAAGTATAGAGGTGAAACATGGAGCATATAAAAGTAACAAGGCAAAAAGGCGACTTTAGTTCAACAATTTAGCTCGACCAAAGGCTAGTGGGTACGGCCTATGGGATTTCAGACCTAGACAGAGGTAGAGATGGCTGAAGTGGTATCTAGAAGAGGGGTAGCTACTGGTGGTGGTGGCTAAGGGGGTGGCCAAAGTGAAATAGGAAGGGTATGGTGGAATCTAGGCTTGGCTATGGTTGGTTTTTGGTGGAACTTTGAAATTTTGTGGTGATGGCATCATCAAGTGGCATGGCCAGATCCGGAGGTGGGAATAGTTGATGGTTTCTGGTATATATGGTGATGGTGGTGGTGGGTGGAGATGAAGGTGGTGGAGTCGAGCAAAGATAGGAGAAGAGGAAGGTGAAAAACATTGAAAAATAGTGAAAAGACGAAGGAGATGAAGCCATTTTTTTTCTTGTTGAAGATAGCCGTGAGTTTGAAACTGAGAAACATATTATTCACTTGAAAACACAAGAGAAAACACACGGAAATGGAAAAAAATGGTCGGCCAAAAGAAAGGAAGTGAAAAGGCAAGAAGAAGAAAAGACAAAGAAAGGAAAGGTCACAGGAAAATGAAAGGTTTTGACTCTTTGTTTTCTATTTTCTTTTATTCAAATAAAATAATTAAAATTTTAGTAATTTGACTTTAAAACCGAAATAAAGTAACATAAAATAAAAATAAATAATAAATTTTAAATAAAATGGAAAAAGAATTAAAGAAATTGCTTAAAAATTCCAAAACAGGGTTCAAAAATTACAATTAAATAATCATTGGCTTTGGAAAAATATTTACCTCATTTTAACAATATTCTAAAGCAAAATTTTGTAATAAAGTAATTTCCTAAAATTATTTAAAGTTAAATAAATAATTAAATTTAGAGAAAATAGAAAAATAAATAAAGAAATTGTTTAAAAATTGGAAACAAGACATGAAAATTACAAATAAAATACCATTAGCTCTAGACAAATTTCTATTTCACTTTAAAACAAATAAAATGTCAAATAAATAAAATAAATAAGAAAAAATAAAGTAGAAATGAAATAAAAATGAAAATATTAAAAAAATAGAAAAATAAATAAAGAATTTCTTTAATTAATTGAAACTAGAAATTAAAAATTATAAACAGAATACAACTAACACTGGAAAATGTCAATTACAATTTTAAAAATGTTTTAAAACCAAAATATATATGATACATGTTATTTACCCATATAAACATGAATTAGAACATTACATGACCAAATAAAATATTATTTATATAATTTAAAATAAACAATTTTGTTAAATACAGCAAATTTCACACAATAGTTAAAAAGGCACAACTTTCACATTATAAATCAGATTTCAACGAAACGAAAAGTAGTGTTCTTAAAATTTTATTTACTTTCATAATAAAAGATAAAATTAAAATTTTCAAACTTTAAAATTTTAAATTTAAAAGTCAAAGTTTGACCATTTTGACCAAAATTCACATTTTTTGGAAATATTCAATTTATGCATGTTTGAAATTCTAATCCACATAAAAATCAACATTTATATTTCAAATAACAAAATATATTCATTTTAACAAATAAAATAAAGTTTTTAAATTAGGAATTTAAATTAAAATAATTAAAATATACAGTTACAATAATCAGAAAATACAAGGTTGTTACACTCTCCCCCACTCAAAACTTTTCGTCCCCGAAAAGGAATGAGGTACGGGAAAGCACAGGAAAAGATAGAATGAAATAGGATTAGGACAGGATGACAAGAATATTGAAATTATACCTGATAACTGTTGTTATAGGTAAGTATAACAAGGTGGAGATGATCTTCTCAAGATCCTCCAGAATCAAGAACACAAGCACGAAATTTTTTCAAGAATCTGATTCACTCTTACCGTTTGACCGACGGTCTGTGGGTGGAAAACAGTGCTCAGATTCAAAAATGAGTACCAAATATTATTAAAGATTATAGAAAGATTTCTAAACAGACTGGTATAAGAAATAGCCTCCCATTCTGTAGCAAGATAAGGGAAATTAGGACAACCAAATGATAGTTTGAAAAACAAAATAAGATAATAAATTTGAAACCATAAAAATTTCAACTTAAACTGAAAATTAATTTTACATAAGTCAAATAAATCTTTAGCATCTCTAATTTCATTATCTTATCATCCAATTATCGTAAATTAACAAATCCCTAAAATCATGTATTTGAAAAAAATCTTTTATTATACTCAAAATGTACCAAATCAAATTTAATTCTTCTGCATTACTAATTATAATTAAATTTATTCCTCTCAATATATTTTATCACCTATGTTAAATATATTTACACTCATTGTAACTGCCTTAAATTTATTCTTAGTTCCTTTGTCATCATTTTATATTGTAAATTATTCCATTACACTTTTTCTTTATTTACCTCTGTTAATCCTTTTATAACTAAAATTTAAGTATACAACATTTATTATAACCACTCAAATTTTATTTATAAAATCTTTTTTTTATTGTATATTATCCAATTACATATTCAACTTCTGAAAATTAAGGTAAATTATATTAGAATGAAATTATGTATTATACAAATAAAACTTTCTAATTCAATTATTTCAAGCTTGAATATTTATCCAAATCTTGAAATTATACTTGGAAATTATCCTTGAAGATAAAATTTAGGAATTAAATTTCCGATAAATTCCAAACTATTTAGAGATAAATAAATGCACATATACTATATATATATATCCATTCAAATTTAAATCATATATCAGCATAAGTTATGAATCCAGTATTATTTAAGAAATTCAAATCAATTAAATTTCCAAAACAAACCTGTAGCAAGACTACAGAACGGTCTCTTCACTTCGAAACTCGAAAATGAATGTCGATGATGCTGCAGTCATCACCGAAGTTATTTTCCAGCGACAAAGAGAAGAGCACTAATTTTAAGCTTTAAAATTCTTTGAAACAAATTTCTATTCGAAAATACTTTAAATAGCATATCCTTTTAAAAACTTTAAATACAAGGTTTGGAACCATCGGAAATTAAATTCTCAAATTCTTGTTTTAAATTCATTTAAATTTTCAAATAAATTTATAACCATGTTTATAGTTCAATTATTTATGTATGAAAGAAGAGATAATGGTATATAAAATCAAATATTATTTCTTAACAACCAATTCAATAAAATTCAGAAAGACATTTATAATATAGTTACAGAATTTATTTCATTACTAAATTTGAAAAACAACATATTGTGTCATTTTGTTCCGTTCAAGTGTTTTGGAAATCTTATCGATAGCGTTGATCAGACGAATCGATCAGAAACCCAAATCAACATCAACAACTCAAACAACACAATATATAAAACATTTTAAATATTAGTTTACAAATACACTTCAAGAATGATTTGAAGATAAGTTGGAAACAAAGATGAGATGATTAAATAACAGAATAGGGAGATGGATGAATTTATATAAATCGCGGGCAACCTTAACCGGGTCAACCGTGACTTAAAGAATAAGATCGATGTGGATTTCTTGGGTAAATTAACATTCGGTCTCAAGAGATAGAGTTCGGGATTATAAGAGGTACTAGCATCTAAACCGAGGATATAGAATCTGTGGTGAATCGATACTGTTGTAAAGGAGTTTCCTCCTTTACAAATAAATTTGAGGTTGGCGAGACCGCCGACTCATTATATAGATCATTCAAAGTTGAGTTAAGGGATACTCCAGAATCAAATGAAGATGAATAGTGAGGGACACGAAATGGATTTTGAAACCGCAAGGAACGTTCCAAAATCAAAGGAATCGAGTCAAAAGGAAGAGATTCAAATTCGAATGAAAGTGATTCTGTAAATTCATTTACTCTATATGCTGAGTTTTTCCTAGAGCTACCAAAGCTCTGATACCAAATGAAACAACCCGATATTTTCAACCATTCGCATCCCCATACATCGGACTTGAATTGCACAAAATACCGCGTTGTAAATAAAATTTGGCAAATCTCAGAATATACAGTAAATAATTAATCACAGACACAGAGTAAATAATAATGCAGCGGAAGTAAAAGAGATAGCAGTTCATGAAGCTACTATATATATAAGGTACATCAGAGTTAAACAAGATACAACAAAAAGTAACAAGATACATCAGGTACAAATCAGAATACATCACTGAAATCACTGGATACAGAAAGAAAAATAGATGGTTGGATCTTCAAGGAAAGCTCCAACTCCAAAGGTGAATCTTGAATGCTAACTTACTCAATCTGACTCGAGCGTAAAGCAAAACACAAAACACTCGAGTCAGGACATAAATACTTATGAACTATAAATCAACTCAAATGAACAGTAACAAAAATGCATCAGTAACTTAAAGGATGCTTGGGATCACCCATCCTTTAAGGATCCGTTAAACTATTTACTATGCAGTAATATTGCGCTATTATAATAATGTCTACAGTAAAATAAACATACTTTTAAATAGCGTTCCGGGCTACCCATATCACCCTTCACACATAATAGTCCTAGTAGTCCATCCAATATCATGCCATCTCCACTCCGGTGACTGTCAGAGGATACCACACGGGCTACGGGAGAAAAACAAACTCGTAGTAAAGGCTCAGTATGGTAGGTGATACGGCACACAAGGCAATTCCAGGGTAGATATACCAATTACGCACACGGGCTGGTGGTAACGCAGCAGCCACATACGCCCACCTCGGAACACACTCCCAATCAAAATCGGAGGATGGCCATCTAATCAATCACCAGCAAGAGTATAGTATCGAAGGAATGTGTCCGACCAGAGGTGCTACCTTCTTTGGCCCGAGATCGCTCCTGTTTTAGCCACCTTATGCCAACTCACGGGAGTTGGGTCCACGTAATATACCTCGAGAACGTTGCCACTATCCTACTTCATTCTGGAATCTCCACCGCGTGCACAGTTGTTAAAGTGGTTTTCGGAGTTGGCAGAGAGTACGACAACTTCCGATCCCGGTCTCTTTAACAACCAATCGTTATTATAATATCGCGGCCATTTAAAATAGTTTATACTTCAAAAATCAAATCATTTCATTTCAAAAATATATCCCTTTCAAAATAGTTATACTTCGAAACCAAAACCATTTTATTTCAAAACTATATTCAAACCAAATAGTTTATCATTTCCATTTCAAACATTTATTCACCTTTAAAAAAATTCATAATACTTTCAAAGTATAACTTTTTCGAAACCAAAATACTTGAAATCATTACACCTTGAAAATCGTAACATTCCGAAATCATACATTTGAAATCAATCTTTTAATTCTTTACACTTTACAAATTATTCCATTAAACCAAAATTTCAAATTTCCAATTTAATTCAATTCAAACCATCAGTTTCAATTCGGTTTAGTTTTCTAACAAAACATTTCAAATCTTACAATTTCAAATATAGATTTGATCTACAAAATAAACAATCCACCTTTAATATATTTCCAAACTTTAATATCCCACATTTCAAAACTAAACTTTATAATTCCATATGTTCATATCTCAAATCTAATTTTATTATTATTTCGTTTTGAAATATTCATTTCATAAATCCAACATTATAAAAAAAAACTTAAATTACAATTAAACCACATATCTTTTCATGCAAATATAAACTTCAAATATTCCTTTATCAAATAAATCAAAATCAAATATTATTCCACATTCATATTCTTTATCAAAATAAAGATCAATCATTTCCAAACCATTTCAAAATCATTAAAATTCGCATCCTTTCAAACCTCATTATCGTATCATTATTTGAATTCAAATTCAAATATTCAAATCTAGATCATTACAAAACACCTTTCAAAATCACATTCACCAATTCATTTATCATATTGCATTTCATTCCATTTAACACATAACCAAGTAAACTTTATTTAAATTCAAATTCAATTCAAATTCCTTAAAAATTCAAATTTAAATATTAAAATATATTCAAAACTCCTTATATTCACAAATAATAAATTTTCAAAGTTAAATCATTTAGCACTTTAAAATATAACACAAATAGTGTTAAATTTTATAACATTTCAAAACATTGTCAAATTAAAGCCACGACAACGTTTATACAATACTATAGTAGCTTATAGTATCCAAACCAGTTTAGTTCAAGAATAACGGCATTTATAACATGCCGTAATAGATATTTAGTTATTTCAAACATTGTCAAGTTCAAAAACAACAGCATTAAAAAAATGCTGTCAAAAGACTACAACATTTTGGAAATGCTATGAAATTCCAGATTTTATTTTAACTTTTCAAAACAATAAAACTTCAATTTACCAAATTTTAAAATTATAAATCATATTTGTAGAATTCAAAATTTCACATTTAAATAATTTTAACATATGATTTATCACAATAAAATTTTAAGATCAAATATTCAATTTAAAAACTCCATTAATTTATTAAGTCAAAATTCACTATTTATTAACTTATAAATTTGATAAAACTTAACATTTTACTTCAAATATCATTTCAAAACTTTAAATTTAATTTCCATTATTTATTTACATTTTAAAATAAAATTTAAAGTCAAAAATCACAATTACTTCAAATTTATATACTTAAATTCACAATTTCAAGAATTAATATTTAATTTTCTTAAAACCATAAAATATATATTTTTTTAAAAATAAAAATTTCATACTTTTAAAAAAATAGATATTTTAATAAGAATCATTTAAAAATATACCACGGGGTCTGTATATAATTTTCTAACCTAGGTCAAGTGATACAGATATATATCTTTTCAATCCGTAGTTTACAAAGAAAACCCGGGTTCTATCATTTCAAACCCACAATCCCAAGTCAAATAAAATACAATAAAAATCGCTCAGGCCTATCATTTCAGCCCATAACGATTTTTCCCTAATCTAAAGTCCGTTCGGATATGTATCATTTCAACCCATAGTGATTCTATTCTAACAGGGAACTTGCAGTGTGAATATGTGCATAAACAATATAAACAATGCTAATGTCAAAATATAATGTCATATATCAGATGTCAGGTGATAATTAACAGTTTTAACATGGTAATAACATGGCATAGCATATCATATGATCATCATTAACTTGCATAACATTTTATATTACTGAACACTTGTCATCAATTCACTATTTCATAAGTATAAATGTCAGAGTGAGAAAGACTCACCTTTTCAAGCTGAAGACCACTACGACACACAAAATGGTTCCAAAGGAACGACGAGCACGATACGTCACAATATTGGATTCAAGTGAGTGGGGAGCCTAGATGATGATCTTGTATGCAACAATCAAAACAAGACAATGTAACATAAAAACGAATATATTTAACACCAAACACATTAAAACAATTTGAATTTAAAATGCAACAATGGACAAGATGACTTTACCATGCTTTAACCATTCAAAAGCTTAGCTATAGCTAGACCTAGGCTCGGCCATGATGTGTGTTAACTTCAGGTTATGGCATCAAAATAGCATGGCAACATGATGATGAAGTATAGAGGTGAAACATGGAGCATATAAAAGAAACAAGGCAAAAAGGCAACTTTAGTTCAACAATTTGGCTCGACCAAAGGCTAGTGGGTTCGGCTTATGGGATTTCAGACTTGGACAGAGGTAGAGATGGCTGAAGTGGTGTCTAGAGGAGGGGTAGCTACTGGTGGTGGTGGCTAAGGGGATGGCCAAAGTGAAATAAGAAGGGTATGGTGGAATCTAGGCTTAGCTATGGTTGGTTTTTGGTGGAACTTTGAAATTTTGTGGTGATGGCATCATCAAATGGCATGGCCAGATCTGGAGGTGGGAATAGGTGATGGTTTCTGGTATGTATGGTGATGGTGGTGGTGGGTGGAGATGAAGGTGGTGGAGCCGAGCAAAGATAGGAGAAGAGGAAGGTGAAAAACATTGAAAAATAGTGAAAAGACGAAGGAGATGAAGCCATTTTTTTTCTTGTTGAAGATAGCCATGAGTTTGAAAGTGAGAAACTTATTATTCACATGAAACAACAAGAGAAAACACATGGCAATGAAAAGAAATAGTCGGCCAAAAGAAAGGAAGTGAAAAGGCAAGAAGAGGAAAAGACAAAGAAAGGAAAGGTCACAGGAAAATGAAAGGTTTTGACTCTTTGTTTTCTATTTTCTTTTATTCAAATAAACTAATTAAAATTTCAGTAATTTGAATTTAAAACCTAAATAAAGTAATATAAAATAAAAATAAATAATAAATTTTAAATAAAATGGAAAAAGAATTAAAGAAATTGCTTAAAATTCCAAAACAGGGTTCAAAAATTACAATTAAATCATCATTGGCTTTGAAAAAATATCTACTTCATTTTAAAAATATTCTAAAGCAAAATTTTGAAATAAATTAATTTCCTAAACATATTTAAAGTGAAATAAATAATTAAATTTAGAGAAAATAGAAAAATAAATAAAGAAATTGTTTAAAAATTGGAAACAGGACAGGAAAATTACAAATAAAATACCATTGGCTCTAGACAAATTTCTATTTCACTTTAAAACAAATAAAATGTCAAATAAATAAAATAAATAAGAAAAAAAATAAAGTAAAAATGAAATAAAAATGAAAATCCTAAAAAAATAGAAAAATAAATAAAGAATTTCTTTAATTAATTGAAACTAGAAATTAAAAATTATAAACAGAATACAACTGACGTCGGTAAATGTCAATTACACTTTCAAAAATGTTTTAAAACCAAAATATATATAATAAATGTTATTTACCCATATAAACATGAATTAGAACATTACATGACCAAATATAATATTATTTATATAATTTAAAAGAAACAATTTTGTTAAATAAAGCAAACTTCACACAATAGTTAAAAAGGCATAACTTTCACATTATAAATCAGATTTCAACGAAACGAAAAGTAGTGTTCTTAAAATTTTATTTACTTTCATAATAAAAGATAAAATTCAAATTTTCAAACTTTAAAATTTTAAATTTAAAAGTCAAAGTTTGACCATTTTGACCAAAATTCACATTTTCTGGAAATATTCAATTTATGCATGTTTGAAATTCTAATCCACATCAAAATCAACATTTATATTTCAAATAACGAAATATATTCATTTTAACAAATAAAATAAAGTTTTTAAATTATAAATTTAAGTTAAAATAATTAAAATATACAATTACAATAATCAGAAAATACAAGGTTGTTACATAAATATATTATCTACTAAAATCCAAATAGTTCCTAACCATAGATTTTAATATATGGGAAGTTTTTAGAAGTATATTTATGCATGGTTTGCTAGTTGGGTTTGGGATGACCTAAGTATGTAAAGCCCCATGCTATTACCGAATTATAGCATACAAATAAACCACGTTTTGAGAGAAGATTGGTATCCATATGCTATAGAAAGTGGAGAAGCTCCCTAGGGAGAGTGTTTTGATTTTAAAAGAAATAAGAGGTTTCAGTAAGAAGAAAATCCACTTTATGTCTAGCCCAATAAAATGAAACTTTTGAAATTGAAAAGTTGAAAAATATAATTGTTAATATATTTAAGGAAGTAAATATTGGGGTTTTGAAAAAAAAGTGGTATGAAATTTAATTTTGTTTTATATGATGTAAATTTTGTTAAAAGTGAAATTAGTTTTGAAGAATTATAGAGCATGTATAGCTCGCTTGTTTCTTGTAGGTGAACAAAGATTTTAAATATAAAAACCTAGAGTGTGTTAAGTATCGAAAACATAGGTTACAAAAAGGATTACTGTTCTAACTTTTAAATCAACTAAAAATGAGACATTTGCTTCGTTTAAAATTATAGATAATCATCCATTTTCTTTTATTGAAATAGACAATGCAAACTACAGGGAATAACATTTGTACTTTACACATCCCTTTCATTTTTGGTATATTCCTTATTATTTCAAATGGTGCACTTTTTATACATTTGTGGAATTGGTTAATTTACGAAAATTACAGAGAAAGAGATACAACTAAATTGTACCCCGCTCCCAATAAATTAAAACATCTAAATTCACATCCCAAGTCAAAGTTGGGCAAACTAAACTAATACCAACATTTTACAACCCAACTGTAAATTTGAAATAAACTTTACAACTTTATCAATATTCATCTTTAACAAATTTAGGGACTAGTTTCTAAATTTTCAGATTATGCTGTAGAGATCATTCATATTCCAATTACATATCTTATAGAATATGTATGTGATATTCTTATACGTTCGCTTCAGGCCTACAACTCATCAGATGTTATATAGGCATAGTAATTAAATAAAATTCAACGGTATAAATTTTAATGTTATAAATAAATTATATAATTTCTCACTCACCTTTCAAGCTTTCTAAATCTCTACGTCTGAATTCATCCCTTTAACTTGACTTCTTTTCCTTTCCTTCAAAAAGAATATGATATAAATTTATACATACCATTAGAATTACAGATCTGAGAAGATATTTGAGATTAAGAGGAATGTATAGTTTAATTATGAAATTTACCTTTTTCTGCAGTATCGATTCGCTTCTCCTCTTCAATTTTTTGCCTTTCTCCTATTATATATACATATAATATAATATTCTATAATTTTAATAGAAATAGCAGAGAAAGAAAATGGTGGTGCTTTGCTGTTTTGATCAAAAAATATAAGAAGAGAAGTGAGGGGTTAAACATGTATTTATAGGCGCTCGAATCAATTGTATTCGTTATATTTTTAAAATAAAAAAATATGAGCCGTTCATCCAAGGTTTAACTCTAGCCACTACCTTCATCACCTGTCGACTGCTCCCTATAAGCAGTTGATTGCTAGCAATCGACTGCCCAAGTAAGGGGTCTATTGGTGGGGTCCACGCTATTAATATTTTTGATTTCCTTTTTCTCATTTTAAATTATTTCCGCTTTGAATATTTCAAACACTAATAGTTTCTTCATCTGAGCTCGGATTGCAAAATTCCAAATATGAAAGTTGCTCAGAAAACCCCCCACGAACACAATAGTGCTAGTTTCGTGGTCAAATTCTGAAATTTTCTCAAATTTCTTTTTTTGAGTCTTGTTGATTGTATATTATTTACCATTAGTTTTGCGGGGTGTTACAAAGACAGCTACTACTCTTTCCAACAAGGTACCAAAGCGTCCAAGCCGAGCTAGGTTTAGAACTGCAAGACCAAGATGAAGAAGAAATCCTCCATCTCCAACTGGCCTATTAGCGTAACAACGATGGTCAATCACCATTGGAGCCATGGCCAGCATGCACAAGCCCAAGCCAAGCCAAGATCTGCCTCGAGAGGGAGGTTCCATATGATTGTTTGAAATACTATCAACAAGTGGCAGTCCGGCACCGAGAAAGCTTTCTCATTTCTTAAGATGCCAAACAAGTTTGATGAAAGGACATACACACAAAGAAGTTTGGAAAGGAAATATATAATGAATCTAAATGCTTATTATCAATGAAGAAGTGCAAAAGATTCATAGGCTATGAAGAATTTTCGTTTGGAAAGATTTTGCGAGTACAAGAAAGATGAGAAGGGGTGTTTATATACCCACGCCTTAAATCGTGTGCATTGTTTCGAAAGGAAAAAAGAATCACAACCATTAAAAAGAGATTGAGATAATGCCAACTTGTGCATATAGGAGATGCAACACAGCTTTGCAACATTTGGAAAAACGAACCGTCACAACCAATAGCACGTAGCCACATGGAAAGCACATTAAATGCTTTGTAGGGCCGTCAATTGGTAGGATTTTCATCATTTGACAAGGCTATACCTGCTCGCGGATATGGACTTGGGAGAAAAATGTTGCCCAATTTTTTCGCAAGTAATTAATAGGTCAGTTTAAAATAGTCTAACCTAGTCAAAACCTACGCAACTACTTTATAACTAGCCGGCATAAGCCAACCCAAGTCCATGATGGTCTCAAACCATCCCTTATATCCAGCAAGGCACCATGATGAGGCATGATCGCCTCGTCTTTAAGCGCCTACCACATGTAAGAAAGGTTTGGGCCTGACCCATCATCATGACTATCGACTTTCCTATGTCAATCTACTTCCAGCACAATTCCAGGTCAGCATGTTAGCCCGATGTCACTTTAATTGATGGCCAGCACCTCTGTAAAGACCCAAAATTTTGAAGGCTTTATATTTAATTATCGTAATTATTTAAATAATTGAATCTTGGATTTAATGTAATAAATTGACTTAATAAGATTATTTAAATTCATTTTAAATAATATGTGAAATTATCATTTCGTTGGACAGTCCTGGATTTTGATGAAATCAGTGTTGTTTAATCCAGAATAATGAGTTGTTATAGGCCGATGAGTTTCGTGACGATCGAATGTGATGTATGGTTGCGTGAGCTCGATTAATTAAGAGGATTAAAATATAATATATATTTTCCTATATAAGAACCTCAACACTTAAATCCTCTTCATTTTTCCTTCTCAAAATCAGATGCCACCATTTTCTCCATTCAATTAATTAAATCCAAAGCCAAAGGCCACAAAATTCAATGATTTCGGATTTGTTGAAATCATGTGAGTGTGTGCTTCAAATCTATATAAGGTTTGTAGGGTGTGGTGACTGTTAGTGATGTTCGAGTTTTAATGGCCAAACTAAGGTTGAGCAGGGACGTGATGAAGGAGGATTTAGGTGAATTGGAGTACTTGGTTGGTTTCTCTTGACAGCAAGCTTCTTCCAACATTAGCCAAATTGAGTCCGATCATGCCTAGCAGATCACAACTTTTCATTTGTCTCATACTGGGGTTGGGGCCATGATTTGACATGGGATATCATAGAGGAAATAGATGGCACGGTTGAGCTCGTGGTGGTGTAAGGAGTGTTTTGGCAAAGGTCAATGGTGCTTTGGTGTGGCAAGGCTAATCATGACTTGGGGATGGTCGAATTAGGGCAACGATCAGAATTGTGAAGAGTTGATATAGCTTCAGGTAGTTGCATAAGGGAAAATGCAATTGAGGAGAGCGATGTGATGGCACTGTCCCTTCGTCAAACATTGGACCGGATAGGAAGATTGGGGAAAGGAGCGTGCACGACTTAGGTGTGTATCGTCTTGCATGTATAGGAAGTGTATTAAGAAGGGTGAAGATGGATTTGGTGGGCAAGTGAAGGGATTAGTGATTAAAGTAAATTAATTAATTAAGTTTTAATCTAAATTTCTTATGAAATCGATAACTTATGCATAGAAGGTCCAATCCAGACGTCATTTTAGCCATTGTACTCGTAGTTAGATTCTCTACGCCTTGGATTGGTTTAGGCTTGGGTGAGTGTAACGATCCGTTATTTCACAACTTCGAAAGTAAGATATTTTATTAATTTTAAATTTAAAAAGGTTTAGAACTTAAGTAAATATGTTTTAAATAATGAATAAGGATGGAAAAATTATTTATCTTATACTTAATAATTGAAAAATAAAGATTTTGATTTTCATCACAAAATGGCCAAAAGTTAGGTTTTGTTAAAAATGAATAAATGCTTAAATAAATAGTTTTAAATATTTATTTGAAAGGTAAAATTATATCAAAATCACTTAATAATGATAATAGAAGTATGATAAAGGTTTGGAAAATACACCTATGATCGTTTTACAAAAATATTTTAACTTTGTTACATTTTGTCAAGTGCAACGTCGTATTTCAATAAATTGATATTAGCACTAATGATATCGGGTTTTAACCAAAGTAGACTTGTTTTTATTTATTAAATGTAATAGGAAGTTCATTTTCTAAGTTTGTTTACATAAATGAATGGTTAAACAGAAACGTTAAATTTTGACTGTAAAATATGTCAATAAAAACATTGTTTTTGACTAAAATAAGTTGTTGCTACATTGTTGCAACGTGATATGTTGCCTAATACACATATATACATATGTACACATTTACAATGTATAAATACATATACATTTACCATATAAAACAAGAATTCATTTTGATTTAAATTAAGTTTAATAAATGATTCGACAATTTTAAATTTTAATAAAACTTTACAAACATCATCATATCATTTATATCATATCTCCTTAATGGATGTTATGTGTTTACATGGAAACCATGCAAATTTATATCTCTAAATATTAGTAAGTAATAAAATAGTGACATCTCTTATTACCAAACATATACACTTCTTATAACATCATTCCTAGCATTAAATGCACATCCTAATATGTCAACAAGTGTTATGCAAATCAAATCAAGAAAAAAGTCTTCTTTTTAAAATACAAAATTTAAGAGAAAAAAGTAATCATTCTATAAATACACATCACATTAATGTGCTATCATATCCTTCTGTAAATACATGTACTTAAGGGTTTAATCAAGGATTTAAAAATGGAAATAAAATACAAAAGTAGAGAAGGCTAAAATGGTCATTAGCCAAGGATGCTTCATGTATAAATAGAGGTCATAACCTTCACTTCCTCACAAAAATTCACTTCCCATTTCTACCCTTTTTCTTCACTTCCTTAAAGCTCTTCTCCTTTATTATCTACCTCCACCTCCAACAACCCTCCATCCAACCCCATACCCGAACCCTACCATTACACACACCCCCCCTACACAGTCAAGTACCCTTCCACCAACCCATACCCACACCCCTAGCCCCACACCCGAGCCGTACCCTCCTCCCTAGGACACACACCTCCCTAGCAGAGTATACACCCCCTCTCAAAGCTCACACACACAAAAAAGAAGGAAAATAAACAAAGGCAATAGTTCGTGACATTTGCAGAGGAGCATGCTAGTTCATAGAAAAGTTTGATGGAGTGGAAATGAAGGCGAGAACCGCTTTTTAAATCATGTTTTGTTATGTTATAATAATCAAGTTTATCCCGTTTATACGTTATGTTAATTGCCACCATTGATAATATGGACATTTGGCTGAAATGAATGTTTGAACACGTTGGTTGGATAGTTGAGTTGTGATAATATACTTAATAAATGTTAATCACTATGCTATGGAAATGGATGTTATGTTATTGATAAATATTGAAAATGATTATGCTCATTTTCGATTAAGTAATCCCCTTTGTTATAAGTGACCAATTTTATAAATATGGTATATGTTGGAATTATTAAGCCTATATTTGAATAGTGAAATTGAAATCAAAAATTGAAATTGAAATTGTTTTTGAATTAAAATTGGTTTTGAAATTGAAATCGAAATTAAAGTCGAAATCGAATTTAGATTTGAAACTGGGTTTGAAATTGATTCTAATTTAAGATTGAATTTATTTTAATTTAAGATTCATAAGCAGCCGCATAATATATTCACCAAAATAAATAATATTCATACGACCTTGGTTGAATAACAGAAATTCGTCTAGAATGAGTTTAGGCCAATTTACTTCAACTTCTCCCCAAACAGCACATAATGCTTTACAGTTGTTTGGATAGACAAGCACATACGGGCTAGTACGTGGTAGAATTGTGTGCATTAAAGCTCAATGCATTGTTCTGGCAGTAGGTTATAATGCAATAGACTTAAGCTCGGTCATGTCATCTTCTAGGAACCGATGACTTACTTCATCGCTCTCGCCTACAACAACATTTAATTCTTGTAACTCAACACCTCTTATCGGAGTATGAAGAATATGACCGATTCTATCTAAAGAGAGAAAAATTTGTTGCCCATATACCTCCAAACGCAATTGTCACGATTGCGTGGGTTTTGATGGCCTAAATTCAAGTTCGCATAGAAAAGTTTAACCAATGTATGATTTATCTTGATATTGTTTTGATTATGATTTAGAAGTGATTCTAGATGGCTTCTTCTTGCTAACTCTTGAATCCTATACGACATAAAATCAGGAAAGACAACAAAAGAACCTTCAAAGAATCGAGTTTCTTTCATCTTGTTCCATCTTTGAACTGCAGTTGCATCGTATAGCCATTGAGAGATTTGTGAATCAATTGGCTCGAAGGAAGAAGAAGCATGCCTAGATCTCTTTGTTTGACGAGGGTCCATTTGAATTTATCAAAGAATTGAATATATTTGGAAAAATTTGGGAACTAGGGTTTTGGAATTCTGTAAAATGGAAGTAAAAGTAAAAAGTAAAAGAGGAAGTAGAGGGTTTTAGAGTTAAGAAATAGGTAAAAAAGTGTAAAGGTACGTTTCAGACGTGAATTCAGTCGACTAAACGATTGTGGTCAGTCGACTGAACGATTGTGGTCAGTCGACTGAACCACCATCCCGAGAGTTCTATTCCAGAATTAGTCGAATGGTCTAGTTGACTGAATAAACAAATATGCTCTCTGTTTTGTCATTCAGTCGACTGGTTGCATTCGATCAGTCGACTGAATAGTGTATGAGAACATACAATATGCAGTTTCAGTCGACTGAATGAGTCTTTCAACATATTCAGTCATATTTAAAACACAAACAAGTAATATATTATATATATAAAAAAATGTATACAACATAAGATTAAAGAACAATTGTAAAAAATAGACAAAAAACGAAATTATTTGGAAGAGGAAGTTGATGGAGACTTGGAGTTTGTTGGTTCATCCTTTGTCTTCTCTACATATGGTTGTAGTGGTGACCAACGGTTTCCACGTTCACATGAGTTTGGAGAGACAAGCAGAGGTTGAGTTGACCTATCCCATGGATTTCGAGTTGACAATAGTGTAGGTTGATGAGCTGAAGAGGAAGATGAACCGCAGAACTTCCATCCAATCTGCTCAAGAAAACTCAGACGTCTAGAATTTATTTTTTGTTCATAATATATTTCACGCTAGCGCTATCGATTCCCTCTGGTAATAATGAAGATCATCAATTTTTTGTTTGGTTTGAGGAGAACCAAAAAACATGTACCGTCTAGCTTTCTTTTTCTCGGGTGTATAACCCGTTCGATAATTTGATGGTCTTGCAGGTTCATGGGTAGGAGTAGGTGTAGGTAGATTTGACGATGCAGATGATGGAGTTTACAAGTTGATACACGAGTAGGATGATCCATCTGATGAATTATGTGATGAAGACATTTTGATTTTGAAAGAAAGTTTTTAGAAGTTTATGAAGTGGAGAAAGAAACAAATGTGTTTGAGATATAAATTTCTTTTGATGGAGAAAGGAGAGCTGAGAACTGAATTATATAGGAGGCAATGCAGTTAAAAAATGATGGTTGAATGTGCAGATTGAAAAAGTGAGGAAGTGAATGAACCAAAAAGTTTATGGCTGAAATTTTAACTTTAAAAAATAGAAAATACAAAGAAACAGATGTATAAGGTGTAGATGTGAAATATTGAATGGCCAGGCGGTAAAGGCATAGACTTATCAAACCCGAGGTGCAGAGTTCAAATACCAAATTTTTATTTTATTTTATTTTAAAGTAATTAGTAATTTTTATAATTCTGTTAAAGAAATTATACCTAATTCTCTTCTTAATCTTATAAAACAATTTTCATTGAGAGGTTTAGTGGAAATGTCAGCTAATTGATTTTCAGAATTAACAAATTCTAAATTTATTATATCATTTTCAATATTGTCACGAAGAAAATGATGACGAATGTTAATATGTTTAGTTCGTGAGTAATTGATAGGATTTTTAGATAAATTTATTGCACTAGCATTATCACGATATATTATAGACTTATTTAATTTTATATCAAAATCTTGTAATGTTTGTTGCATGTAGATTACTTGAGCATATTCTAAAGCTGCAGATATATGTCAATAGTGAAACGCAATTTTGTTTCTTAGTAAACTAAGATACTAAGGGTCGTCCAATGAAATGACGAGTTCCACTTGTACTTTTTCTATCTTTCCGACTTCCTCCGAAATCAGCATCACTATATGATACTAACTCAAAAGGACATTCTTTTGGATAAAATAATCCTAAATCTTTGGTTTTATTAAGATAACAAATTATACATTTAACTGCTCGCATATGTGATTCTTTAGGATTTTCTTGAAATCGAGCACATAAATAAACACTCATCATAATGTCAGGTCGACTAGAAGTTAAGTAAAGTAGTGATCCAATTATACTACGATATAGTTTTTGGTCAAAATTCTTGCCATTTTCATCTTTTTCAAGATGTATAGTTGTACTCATAGGAGTTGGTTTGGCAGACGTGCTTTCCATACCGAATCGTTTAATTAGATTATTACAACACTTTTCTTGATTAACAAAAATGCCATTTTGCATTTGTTTGATTTGTATTCCGAGAAAATATGATAGTTCTCTCATATGTGACATTTCAAATTCATTTGTTATGATAGTCGAAAATTCCTGACATAATTTTTCATTTATTGAACCAAAAATAATATCATCAACATATATTCGAATAATTAAAATATCTTGTTTAGTTTTCTTAATAAATAATGTTTGATCAACTTTCCGAATCTCAAAACCAGATTCCAATAAATAGCTTTTAAGTCGGTCACACCAAGCACGAGGTGCTTGTTTTAAACCATATAAAGCTTTCTTAAGTTTATAAACATGATCTGGAAATTTCTCATGAGTAAACAGAGGAGGTTGTTCAACATAAACATTTTCTTTTATAAAACCATTTAAAAAAGCACTTTTAACATCCATTTGATATAATTTAAAGTTATGAAAACATGCGAAAGCCAGTAGAATACGTATAGCTTCTAGTCTTGCAACTGGAGCAAATGTTTCTTCATAGTCTATTCCCTCTTCTTGACTATAACCTTGTGCTACTAATCTAGCTTTATTTCTAGTAATGTTACCTTTTTCATCAACTTTTTTTTTGAAAATCCATTTTGTACCAATGACGGATTAATAACTTGGTTTAGGAACTAATTCCCAAACTTCGTTTCTTTCAAATTGATTTAGTTCTTCTTGCATAGCTACAATGCAATAATCATCAGTTGAGGCTTCCTTAATATTTTTAGGTTCTATAATAGAGAGAAAAGCTATATGGCCCATTTGATTTAATTGATGTCTTGTTCTTACATTCGAATTTACTTCTCCAATTGTATTTTGAACAGGGTGATCTCTTAGAACTCTTGGAGAAGATCTTGCTATATTATCATTATTAATGGTATTTACATTTTCTAAAGAAACATCAAAATTATTATTTTGAAGAATAATATCATCATCTTCTGAATTATTTGTCAGAATTATATTTGTATTATTTTCCAAATTTGTAAATTTAGAAGAAGTTTTTACATTTTCATCGAATGAAACATGAAGTGTTTCTTCGATTATTTTTGTTCTTGTATTAAAAACTCGATAAGCCTTGCTTCTTTTCGAATATCCTATGAATATACCTTCATCGGATTTGGATCAAATTTTCCAAGCTGATCTTTAGTGTTAAGTATGAAACATTTTGAACCAAAAACTTTAAAATATGAAATATTTGGTTTTCTACTATTTAAAATTTCATAAGGAGTGTGTTTTGTTAATGGTCGAATAGAAACACGATTCAAAACATAGCAAGCAGTTGCAACAGCTTCTGCCCAGAAATGCTTAGGTAAAGTGCTTCCATTTAATAAAGTTCATGCACATTCTTGTAATATTCTGTTTTTCCTTTCTACAGTTCCATTTTCTTGTGGTGTTCTAGAAAAGGAGAAATTATGATTAATTCCTTTCTTGTTACAAAAATGTTTGAAAGCTTCATTTTCAAATTCACCTCTATGATCACTTCTAATGTTTTTAACTTTAAAATTCTTTATATTTTGAATTCATTTAAAAAAAAATTAAAATTTTCAAATGTATCACTTTTATGTTTCATAAAAATGGTCCATGTATATCTTGAAAAATCATCTACAATAACAAACACATATCTTTTGTGATTAATAGATTGAACTTGAGCAGGTCCGAAAAGGTCCATGTGTAATAATTCAAGCGGTTGTGTTGTACATATGATTTTCTTAGATTTAAAAGAAGATTTTGTTAATTTTCCTAACTGACATGCATCACAGATATTATCAATTTTGAATCTCATAACAGGTAGTCCTTTACCAAGTTTATTTTTAGCTAATTTATTAATAGTATCGATGTTTATGTGACAAAATCTTTTATGCCATAGCCAAGAATCATTTTCTGTAGCTACTAAACACATATTTGTGTTGTAATTTATATTCATATTTAAATTATAGATATTTTCATCTCTTATACCTTCAAAAATTAAATTTTTATTTTTATCAAAAATATTACATTTATTTTGTGAAAAAGATATATTAAAACCTTTATCACATAACTGACTTATACTCAATAAATTATGTTTTAAGTTTTTAACTAATAGAACATCAGTAATGAGAGGTGAGTTAGAGATACCATTATTGCTCACATCGCCTTTGCCGATGATATAACCTTTCGAATTATCTCCAAAAGTGACTGATCCTCCATTTGAGTAGACTATGTTTGTTAACATGTCTTTATCACCAATCATGTTTCGAGCAACCACTGTCTAGAATCCATTTTCTTCTCTTTTTAAGTGGTACCTGCAAAAAATAAAGAATACGATGGTCTTAGGAAACTAAATCCAAGATGGTTCAGAATTCCCTTTAAATATATAATTCTTATTTTCATGAATATTTTCCACTATTGTTTTGATATGTTTATTCCCCATCAAGTTAGCAACCCATATTTTAATAGTTTTTACATTTTTAGAAACTATTTTCTTTAAATCTTGCTTAATTTTGCTTTTAAACTTATTTTTAAACTTTTCAAATTTCTTTGGTTTTTCAATTTCCTTATATCCTAATACCACTTTATTTGAAGTTGACTGAGAACTTTCTATTATTTTTGAAAGATTTTATCGTCCTTTATTAAAATTGAAAATATTTTTATTAATATCTTCTAGGTTGGTTTTAAGACTAGAATTTTCTAATTCTAAAACTTTAGTGCTAGATTTTAAATCATTTATGTCAACTGATAAAATATCATTTTTATTCTTCTGAATTTCTAATTCCTGAGTTATCATAGAAAGTTGAGAGGCTAAATTAGAATTAGATTCTTGAGATTTTTGAAGTTCTTCTTCGAGAATTTTCTTTTCATCTCTAAGCATGCTAATTTCTAATTCAGATCTGTTTAGTTTTCCTTTTAACTCCTTATTATGTTTCTTAGTCTGTTTTACAAAATCTACTAGTTCAGAATTAATTTCAACTAAATCTTCAAAATTTAGCTCACTTACATCATCATTTGTAGCCATGAAGCATACATTTGCTTACTCTATGTCACTATCAGTGTCGCTTTCTGATGATAATCTGAATCTTTCCATGTTATAGAAAATGCTTTCTTCTTGAAATTGTTCTTTTTGAATTTGATTTTCTGTTTTTCTGGACAATCTTTCTTCATATGACCCTTCTTATGACGTTCATAACATTCCATCACAGATGATGATGGTTTATTGCTATTATTGTTGCTAGAATTATTTTTGTAACTCTTGCCCTTGTTATTCTTTTTAAATTTCAAAAACTTTTTGAAATTCTTAGCAATAAATGCCATATCCACTTCATCTGAGTTAGAGTCAACATGTTCTGCTTGAAATGCTAGATTCTTCTTATCTTGTGCTTGAACTTTCTTTGCTTGCAAATTTACTTCATATGACATTAGATTTCCTATTAACTCTTCTGGTTTCATAGTTGAAAGATCGTTTACTTCTTCAATAGCTAGGACCTTTCTTTCCCATTAATCCATTAAAGAGTTTAGGATTTTTGATACTATATCAAAATCAGAGAATTTTTCTCCTAGTGCAACAGTGAATGATATATATCTTGAAATCTAGAATACATGTCATTTATATTTTCATTTGATTTCATTTTGAAATTTTGAAACTGATTTTTCAACATTGAAATTTTGCTTTGTCTGACTTTGTTAGTTCCTTCATGAGTTACTTTTAGAGTTCTCCATATCTCATAAGCATTTATGCACATACTAACTCTATTATACTCATTTCTATCTAATGCATAAAATAGCATATTCATTGCTTTTGCATTTGTAGTAGCATCAGTTTTCTATGCAGCAGTCCAAGTTGAAAAATCTTCTGTTGGAGTAGTATATTCATTTTGAGTAATGTTCCAAGTTTCAAAACCATTAGATTGCATATATATTCTCATTCTAGTTGACTAGTAATTATAATTCATGCCATTGAATAGTGGAGGTCGTGTAGTAGATTGATCTTCAATAAAACTAGTGTTAGTGACAGTGCTTGTGATATTGTTATTTTCCATATTAACTAATAACAGATTATCAAATAACTGTGTTATGGTTATAGGATGACCTTGCTCTGATACCAAATGAAAGTGGCTACTGTGTGGCTTGCTATCACTTAGGATCGTGTAATATGGAATATTATTAAATCTAAGTGCGGAAATAAATGATAATAGCAAAGTAAATAAAATGAGCACACCATGAATTTTTATACTGGTTCGAACTTCCCGTTCTACGTCCAGTCCTAGACTTCCCTTTGGAATTTCTCACAATAACCCTCTCTTGACCTGGAGGAATAGGTATACAACACCTGAACAACCGAACAGGATTTTTCTGCCTATAACAACCGAAAGAGGACTTTACCCGCCTGAACAACCGAACAAGACTTCAATAGTTTCAATAGAATAGCTTTGACACTATGTTTTATTAATAATACTAATTTGTCTTTGATAGTACAACCTTCCTATTTTCTTTCCTCAAGTATATATGTGTGTATAAAGATTTAGAAAGGAAAATATTGCTTTGAATCAAAGAATAAGTTGATTGATTAAGAGATTCAAGCAATATATGAAAGTTGTGATCGCTTTTTAGAATACAGAGATAATAGAAAGTAAGATCAGAAAGTAATCAGAATTTTTTTTGATTTGTGAAGTGGATTTTGTGTGTTATATAATAGTTAAAGAGGTGCAACCGTTCATGAGGAGTTCTGATCAACAGAAGCAGCCATACCTCTTCATATTAGAACGTGACTCTTGGCAAAAGGAAGTGTCCATTCAGAAAAAATAGCTATTGAAAGAAGTCAGTCGACTGACCCAAAACGATCGGGCAACTGAATATTCAAAGTTGTTTAAAAACAGAGCGTTTCTGTGCACCTGTACAGGTTCAGTCGACTGGCCATATACGGTCAGTCGACTGACCTGACAGTCAAAGAACAATTTTCACATATTTTAAAAAGATTAAAGTTTTAAAACAACTTAACTACTTGAGGATAAATCTTAACATTTCTAAGACTAAAAAACTTCAATAAATCAACATACTATACTCAATTTTGTAGCCTTGTCTCCTTTTGTAGTTTGAACAGCATAATTCCTTTTCTTTTCGTCACTTATCCATATAGTATAATTCATTGCTTTATCGTGAATCAAAAATATGTGATTCAACATATACAACCTTTCTTTTTAAACCCAAATATTTATACTTATTTTTCAACTATTTTGAAAAATGATTTCCATTTTATAACAATTTTTCATCTGTTTTACAAACTATTGACTATTTTATAACTATTTTCAACTATTTAACTATTTTAACTATTTTATAATTACTTCAATATTCTTTAGCTATTTTACAACTAATAACTATTTTACTACAAATTATCTATTTTATACCTTTCAAGCTATTTTCTAAATCAAGTTGGTCAGAGTGCAAACTGTTTATTATTGAAGTGATAACCCAAATGGAAATTGAAGCTATTGTGAATAGGTGAATAGAATCAAAATGAAGATAAATACGTAGGATGTACATATATTATTCTATTCGCATAACAATTTGATCCAGATTCGAGCGTAGAATTTACAGATAGTATATCGATTCGTGTTTGGATTTTTCACTCGATTTTCGATGGCGAACCCTGGATATGGATTTTCGATTGGTTTTGGAAATTCTCTATCATGGTTATGGATATGCAAGGAGAACGACGGTTTTTGATCAAGAAAATCAGATCTGAGTATGCACTAGGAAGTCGGGAGGACAATACTAGTTCGGAAGTGAAATTGTGTGATCGAGTGAGCGATCAGATTTGACATTACGTACGGATGATATATGTATATCGTACGTGCTAGAATGAAATTGATATTGGAAATTTTGAAAGGAAAAACAAAAATGAGTTTGAAATGGAAAGTATATTTTGAAAAATATATTATGAATAAAAGTGGAAGTTTGGATATCGCTATAGTTGAAATTCATTTTATAAGAAGGTAGGAATGTGGCAAGTAAATTTATAAACGAAATAAAACTTGAATATTTTATTTGGCATAATAAAGTTATATATATATGGTAACTACCCTTGTTATTTTTAACTAGAAGATGAGGTCTTTGAAATTATTTGAAGTATGAAAGGAATTTATATAAGTATGAAGTGACCCAAAGATTTTTTAAGATTTTATATATCAATTTATACAAATGAATTTATGAGAATGATTTTAGGAAAAGGGTTTTGGAACCTATGGATTTTGGAAGGCTTTTGATTTTTGGAAAAAAAATCAATTTTGGGAATTTGGAAATCCAAGTTTGGAACTATCGATTTGAGATATCGATTTTGTGTAAAGGACATTTTTATGTGAATCATAAAGAGTATGATTTGAAAGATACTATATGTGTATAGCATAAAATGTTTTAAGATTGGATTTGGGGAAAAAAGTGCTCCCATGAAATGAAATTCTTAGGAGATCCATGGGGTGGTTCTGCCTTGAGCCCTAACGGGAGTTCTAAATTGGATCTTGGGAGGAAGTCCGGACAAAATGAAGTTCTTAAGGATTTTGTATGGGTAGAAAAAGCCGAGGGCGCTGATGCCTACAGAGATATTTGAGTTATGCTATGACGACAGTGAAGCTCGATGTCACTATGATCTACTGCGGACTATAGCGCAAGTCGTGTGGCAGTGAGTGCCAACGGTCTATGTTTGATTTCATCGGGAGGGCGACGTAACATCGGTAGACTACGTATATGAAGACATAGCGAAAGTCGTGTGGCAACGTAACCATCGGGCTAATTGCGACCATGGAGGGGGTGATGATTTCCAGAGCATTCTCACCAAAATTGTTTTCTATATTTTCAAAAATGTTTTCTATATTTTCAAAAATGTTTTCCAAGTATTTTCATTGGGTGTTGAAAACGGGTCTACTAAGTACTTATAGATTTTCAGTCCTACGCCTGATCAACGTATAATCGAATTTCTATGAGAACAAGGATGGACTTGTTGAGATATCGAGTTACAAAATGTATTTTTATAAAATTTATTTTGGCAATAGTATGTAGATTTTAAAGTATTATAAAAATTTTAAATAAAAAGAGTTAAAAATTTTTAAAGGATAACTTAACTGATAAATAAAAGTATAATTAAAAATTCTGGCTTCAACCCTTTTCGAGGAAGAAAAGTTCTAAAGAGGGGAGGAATGTGATAACCCGGATTTTGGACATCTGTTAATTGGATAATTAACTGATTTTAACTATTAAAACACTAATTTATAAGCTGAATAAATAATTCTGATAATAAAAATATATATCTGGATAAATATAAATTTGATAATTTCCTGATATAATTATTTAAATTGGCAGAATTTATCTTTTCAAAAACCAAAAAAAATTATGTTTATTTATGTATATATATAAATAGATTTATAAAGAGAATTTGGATTTGAAATTCAAAAATAAATATTTAAAAATTAATTGGATTTAAAAACTCTATAGATAAATATTTATTAATATTAGATATAATAGTTTTAGTTGAAAAAGATTTAATAAAAAGTTTAAATACTTTTTTTTAAATTTATACATGATATTAATATATTTAATATAAATAGAAAATGAATTAATTGAAAATATAATACAAAAATTATATAAAACATATTAAATAAATTTAATAACATGAGATAAGACATGTGTGACATTAATAACACATGTATTTAACAAGTGTAAACCATATAATAAGGAATTAAACAAGTGTAGCCTAATTGTGACATGAAAATACAAGTGTCCATTTTTAGTTTCTTTATTTTAAAAAAAAAATAAGAACAAGGCTATATATATATATATATATATATCCATACTTCTCCTCTTCACATTTACTTAGTTAATTCAAAACTAAAACCTAACAACTAAAACTCAAACCAGAAATAAAGAAATTTTATACAAACCAAATCACACAACTATTTCAACCTGAAGCTTAAATCAAAATCAAAACTGATGAAATCAAAAGCAAACAATAAGCTCAAAACCTGAAGCAGTAGATTCATGTTCAGTTGCAAATCAAAAGCATGCAAGTTCAATTCAGTTTTATCAAGTCTCAGTTTTCAAATTCAAGTAGTAGTTTAAAGATCAAAAGCACTTCCAGGTTTCTCAAAAGCTCTGGCTTCTCTGTTTCCTTAAACATGTGAGTAAACTACCCATAACACCTCAAATCTATATGTATCTTGATCTGTATGTAATGATCATTGAAGTTTGGATGTAGAAATTTGCTTACATGTATATGTATACATGAAAATGATGTATGCATGTCTAGAAACAATAACATTTGCTCTGTTCTAGGTTTACGGTGCTTAAACCAAATTCAAAAACCAAAATCTCTTTTCCCATTCTCTTATAGGTTTAATTTTTAAACAAAATATGTTTTGATTAACATGATTTAAGTTTGAAAAAATATTTTTAAGTAAAATTAGTTAAAGCATTTTCTAGAAATTAGAAAAATACAGTAAAACTGAATACATGTTGGAAATTCAAGCATCATGGTTTCTTGTTTCAATTATATCATCTTGCTCGTTTTCAAAAACAATGATTTTTAAAAGTGGAATCTTGATTTTTAAGTTTGTATTCGTGGTGAAATTGCGAGATGAATGAGAATTAGATTTTTGTCAAATTCTGAAGATCGATGAAGATATAATCCTCGGGATCGTGGCAGGAGGTAGCGGGGAGGTTGACGAACATGGCAAAAATGGTCTGAGGTTTTTCTGACCACCGTGGTCGCCGAACGAGGACAATTTAGGGCTTAATCCCTAGTTTTGATAAATGATAGATTTTGGGCTGCTGCATCATCGTCGAGGCACCGAAGTCGATCGGTACGGGGGGAAATGAAGCGTGTGTTATAGACGAAGCTCTGGATGCGATTACATGATTGCTGATGGTCGAAGGTGGCAGTTCATGGCGATCTTGGGGGATCCAGTTTTGTTTCAGTGGTACCATGGCTGCTTAATTTTTATTTCCAATTAGTTTAGAAGTTCTGGGTGGTCGTGATGCTCGAGCAGGTCAACGATGATCTATGGGTGGCATAGGTGATGGTCGGAGATGCTTCGACCATGTGTGCACGTGCACAAAGTATCAATTCTGGGCTTTGTTTGCTGATGGAATTGAAGATTGTGGTCTCGGGGGAAAAGCTTGGGAAAAAGATACGTTGGCTTGGGTTTTTGATCGTGTCATTTGCGAATGTTTTCTAGGAATAGGTTTTAAGTTTTAAAATAAAACAGAAGGAAAAAACGGAAGAGGAAGTTTTTCTCGGGAATGGTCTCGGGGGAAAGACGAGATGACTCGGGTTTTGTCTTGAGTACGTGATGTTGCAGTTTTCAAACTTTAAAACAAAAATCAATTTTAAAACATTTCTTAATCAATTCTTTTAAATAATTGTTTTATTTAAGTATGGATTAGTTGAAGGTTTCAAAGTAGATTATTTAAAATTTATTAAATTATTTATTTATGTGACAGTTGTTATAAATACTTCATTAAGTTATTTAAACAAATATAAAAATGTAATTAGGAAGATTAATTACAAAAGGTAAGAAAATTTTAATTAACTCAAAGGTCTTAAGCTAATTCATGTGTTAATGATAATTATTTTCAAAGGTTTAAATGTAAAAGTAATTAATTTGCGTAATGAAAAGTTTTCAAAGTAAATGTTAAAAAAATTAAATTGTTGACAAGTTTTTTAAAAACAAAGAAAAAAATTGGAAGCAAAATTTAGTTACAAAGTTATTAAGCAAGTTGTTCAACAAAGTTTTCAAGCAAGTTCAAAGATAAAAATTCTTAAAGTTAAATGTTTTTTTAAATTTTTTTGGTGTTGAATAATTAAATATTAAGTTAATTATTTAATTAAATCTCTAAGTATTTTTCAAAATTAAAGGATATGATTAAGTAATTAATTAAGATACATTAATTATCTTAAAATTTATTAAGGTTATAAGTAATTGAAGGATAATTACATAATGTAATATTAAAGGATAATTAATTAATGTAAGTAATTAAAGGATCATTAATTAATATAAGTAACTAAAGGTTAATCATTTATGTAAATGATTAAATGATCAAAGAATAATTAATTAATTTCAATAATTAATTAAATGGTTTAATTGGTGTTAATTAAGCAAGATTTAAAGGTAATTAATTTATCTTGTAATTTGGATGATAAATAAATCTTGCTTATGGATGATTAAATTGTATTGAATGTTTGAATTAATGTCCCCAGTCAGATAATTTGTGATGTTCTGTGATATGATTTGTTTGGTTGAACTGGAGTAATGCGGTTTATTTATTAGTGATGTATTGTTGTGTAAATGTGACATCATGTATTTAAATTTAAATTGTCTTTACTTAAACAACTTGGGTTAAGATGACATTGGATTCGAAGAGACCGGGGTCCGGTATCAGCAAATACCCGAATCCACTTCGATTAGCAAATCTACAATAATTCTTTATAGATATGTTTTCAAAATCTAATAGGCTGGAATGGAATAATTTAAGTAACATGACCATTTAAACTAAGTAACACTTTTAAATATTGTTTGATAATAAGTGATTGACTATAACCGTTAAGAACTCGTAGTAAGGTACGAGTTACCCTGGTATTCAAATAAGTTATATAACTTAGAATTTCAGATTATATGGCTTCATTCACGCTGGTTTCCAGCCTGACCCGGGTGTTAATTTATTGTAATGCTCGGGTCAGACCGAGTATTACAGATTTTGAGGTTAGGACGTTGTGGAGCTTAGAAGGCGAACTGGATGGCAGGAATGTATGGAGTATATTCCGCTGTGTATTGGAGTTGTATTATTTGTTTTCTGACACAAGTTGTTACAACTGTCCAGTTTATGTATGAATGGTTGTACTATGATGTATTATATGTAATTTGACAGATACAACTTTTCTTTGTATAAATGCTATTGTTTTCCTTCCTAAACTCTGGGTGCCCACCAATTTCTACACGGGGCAGTCAAGAGTTAGGTTTATCAGGATATTCAGGAGTAGCTGGAGGCAAGCTGGATGGCATGGCGTATTACTACTATATAGTATTTCTTTTCCGCTGTTTGATGTTGTTGTTGTTGTACACACTGATCATATGATGTAATGAAATGTGATGTAATGTAATAACTGATATAGTTCTTTGTTTAAAGATTATTCATTTATTTATTATATGTTGTTCCGCTGCGAATTGTGAGATTCTGATGTTGTTCTGCTGTTTTCTGTTCCGTTCTATTTTCCATTCTCTTTTTTTCCCTCCATTTTCTATCTTCTTATCTCTTCTTCTAGCTCTTTCTTTTTCTTAAAACATTGATAATTCGTATTTCTGTTCATCTTGAGTTAATCTATGGAGATTAGTGTATATTCAAGGAGTACGGATTTGCGGGTCTTTATAGGTGGTATCAGAGCATATGGTTAAGCGACAACCATGGTTCTGTTGGGTATTACTCATTAGAGATAGAGTCAGTAGTACTCTAGAATGAGTTTGAGTGTAATAATAGCTATGAGAGCGTATTTGTTAGTGAATATAAAATTGTTTTATATTGTGATGATTGGTTTGTTGAGTGGTGTATGGATTCTGGTTAATACGAGTAATTAACGTTGTTGATAGGGATCTCTAAACACTTGTACAGAACAATTCGACACAATATTGTTTTAAATTGGGTAAATGAAATAATTTTACCTTGATTATATTTGATATATAAATGAATAATTTTTCATAATTATTAAAGTGTATATAAGTTGATTGTTTAGTTGTTTGAATAATCTAAATAAAAAAATAATTGTATAAGCAAAAAGAATTATAAGAATTGAATTATAATTAAAGTGATTTACAATTGTGAAATAAACTTATACATATAAGAAGTGAAACTATATGGATATATTTATGAATGTGAGTTGAAATAAAAATGAATTTAAAGTTAAATGGAAATTTACTTTAGAATTTGGAATCTGAATTGATTTATAAGTGGGAATTTAAGTTATGTAAAACCAAGTGATGTTGAATGATGTTGATATTGGTATCAAAGTAAATTAATAAAGTTAAGTGATAAATATGAACTTGAGTTATATAAATGAAATTCAACTTTTATAGTTGATATGAAATAATGGATATAAGTGTTAATTCATTAAATTCTAATGTTATTGGAAGTTGAATAGTTGAATGAAAATAAATTTAATTAAACCAATTGATAAGCAAAGGAATTTGGTTGTAATGAATATACATTGGTTGTTATATGGTTGCTAGTTGGTTGATGGTTGAATATATTGTTTTGTTTCATTTGCTAAGTTGACAAATATAGTTATTATGTTGCTATATGTTGTATATTGATGCTATTGTCTATATACATGTTCTCATGTTGTTTGTTAAGTGTTTAGTAGGTGCGGATCGCGTTTGCTTCGCATTTGGAGCTCGCTTTCGCGCTATCTTAGCCGTATATGCTTGCTAATAAAATATAAGGTACATATCTCGGATTACATACCGTACTTTTATGCTTTTTTCCCTTCGGGATGCCTCATTACTTGATGAGATGTATATTTGTGATATATATACTGTCATTTTTTTTCGGATCGAGCCGCGCAAAGGAGACTATGGCGAATTTTTTCGAAAATTTAAGGCGTTAGAAAAAAAAAATTGAGAAAATTGGAAATTTTTGAAAACTTAAACTTTGATTTTGGAATTGAAAGTTAAACAATAGTAATTATTTTTGGAAAGATAACTAAGTATGATTTGCAAACTTAGTAAAGTAAGGTAAGAAATTTAACTATGGATTTATGGAAAATTAATGAATTCTATAACTTTTCTTACTTGTTAATTTCGAGGACGAAATTCTTTTAAGGGGGAAGATTGTAACGACCCAGGATTTTTAGTAATTAAAAATTGAATATTTAATTAATTTTAAATATTAATAAGTGAATTTATAAGTCGAATAAATTTTATTTCGAATAATTGGATTTAGTTGAATAATTAATATCGATAATTTAATATGTTAAATTATGGAAATAATTGAAAATTGAGTTAAATATGATTGAAAATGATTTGTAAAATTTTATTTTATCATGTTGAAGTTAGAATGATATTATAGAACTTTTAAAATTGAATTAAAAGTTAATTTGTGAAAATTGAATATTTTAATATTAAATCGACTAGTGAAAATAGTCAATTTTTGAACGGTCTCAGAATTGGATGAAACTAGTTCCATTGGATCCGTAATAGTTAGTTATTACCGGATTTCAATTTTCGTAGCAATCAGAGTTATCGTTTGATCGTGGCAGCTCGAAACGCATCGAATTGTTTTTAATATTAATTTAGCGAGTTAAAATAGCCATTTTTCAAAAAGTCTCGGATTTCGACGAAACCAGTTTCATCGGATCCGTAATGTGATATTATTGTAAGGTTTCAAATTTCGTGTCAATTGGATTTACCGTTTATCCGGTACAAATTAAAACGCCTAGAAAATCGTTTAAATCGGTTTAATTCAAATTGAACGTTTATTGCCATAACTCGCACAGATGTCCGAATTAGCTTCCGAAACATGTTCCATTGTGTCCGGAACGCGGGGTAAACCCTAGAAACGCTGGTTATGGCGCGTAAATCGGAGTTCGGAATTTCCGGAATGAATAGTGTTCATTTATTTCCTATAAATAGGCCCATTTTTCACAATTTTAGAAAAATAAAATATAAACCCTAATTCCATCTTCAGAGCCGCCACCCCCCTTCATCAATGGCCGAAATGTTCTTTCGTTCTCCCCTCGAAATCTCCAAATCCGTTCATTATTTCCCAAAACTTCCTAAACGAATATTGTAGAGCACAGCACGATCTATAAATCCAACGGTGGAGATCGTGTTTGGAGTTGTGGATTGGTGGCGAGTTGAGTTGGAAGTGTGACCGTTCGGCCTCGTCGTGCGTGCAACAAAAAGGACCGAGTTTCAAGCCCCTGGAGCCGAGCATAGAGGGGATGGAGGCGCACGACATGATGGTCCCTGATCGAATTATCGTCGAGTGTGGTGGCCGAATTTATTAACCCTAATTTGGAAGGATGGGTTCATGATGTCGGCCAAATACCTGTAGTAGAAAACGCGTGCGTGATGAAGGAGAAGGGTATGGACGGTTCAGATTTCATAGGGCTTGGATCCAATGGCTCTGGAATAGTTAGGTTATAAAAATAAAGTAATTTGTTGTAAATTATTATATATAAAATCGTGTAACTTCAAAAATTCATAACTTTTTCATACGAGGTCGAAAACGTACGAAACCAGTTGCGTTGGAATCGTATAGACGAGCACTACGCGATACGATTGGATTGGAGTCGTTTGGAGTTAGTGAGAATTTTGGGTAAAATTAGACGTCCGTTTAATTTTATTCGAAATAAATCGCTAAAACGAAATTGAAATCAAGGTGAGAACTTCTCACTTAATCGTATCAGTTTCGATTTTATTTTAAATAGTTAGATTTAAAATATTTGAATGCATGTTTGAATGATGATTGTTATCTATTGATTGTTAAAATAGACATTATGTGCCGTTAGTAAGCGGATGTTATTTATTAAAAACATATACCGCGAATATTTCATAAACAGTGAAATTGGTATTATATATAATAGCAATATATATATATATTGGCATATGTATATATTGGAGTTATTGATTTCCCGCATTGTATAGCGGATGAGACCCTATTGCGCCGTCTATTAAGCGGATAATATTTTAAATCCCATATACCGCGATAATTTCGTACTGGAGCGAAATTGGTATTGTGCTAATGTTTGTGGATGCAGGAAAACAGGTTGGAGGGATCCAACTGGATTCCTCAACAGTTTTTATTTGATTTCAGATATTTTGATATTTGATGGATTATCATATCTATATATGATATCGTTGTTGTCGTGATTGACTATTTGGTGCGTAGCATCATTGGACCAAATTTTGGAATTTTAAAAAAGGATTTCAAAGTGATTTTTGAAAGTATACGTTTATAAAATATTTTTGGGAATTTATCCATTTTAAATAAATAAACGTATAATTTTTAATGTTATAAAAATTATGATTTTTGAGAAATATAGTTAAAGGTTGATTTTTGAAAATATGAGGCTAATGATTTTATAAAATAGTTTAAACGGGATTTTTGAAATTATTATAAAGAGTTGAAAATATAGGATTTATAAAATTTAATTATTTTATGAATCAAACTGATGAAATTATAAAGGAGATTAAAGATGTTTTAAAAGAATAATATAAATTGATTTATATAAAAAGATTTATAAATTGATAATTTTTAAATGAAAATATTTGAATTATAAAACGAGTTTTTATAAGTGTTTGAATGAAGTGAAAATGGATTGCATAAGTGAATGGAATTTATAGAATTATAAATGGTGAAGTTATAAGTGAAATTTATAAATAATAAGATTTATAAATTTCGTGAAGTTATTAAAGAATGGTTTTGGATAAATAATTGAATCTTATAAGTTATAAGATTTATAATTATGAAGTTCAAAGGAACGATTTTCGCAAACAAATAAATTATAAGTATTTCACTTATAATATGAACTTTTAGTATATCATTGAGATATGAATTGAGATAGGTTAATAAAGGAATTTATAAAGGAAGTTGCGGTAAAATAAATAGAAATGGAATTTATAAACGTTGTTTTATAAATTCGCAAACGACTTATTTTGATAAGTAAATTGTTGAAACCTATTTATGGAGTTATATTCACGTTTTAGACAGTGAATAATCCTTTGAAATAAAATGAATAGAAATGATGAAATTTGTTAACATAGTATATTCACGTTTTTGAATAGTGAACAATATGTTAAAGAAATTGTTTTGAATGTGATGTTTTAAATAGAATTTAAAACGATCTAACGATGTTTTTAAAATGCGTTGAGATTCGAAACCATAGATTTCAACATTCATTGTTGAAATAAATGTTTTCGAGAAATAGAAGGAAATGGTGGACTATAACACAGTTGTTATAGTAAATGATTTCCGGAAGGAAATGTTTTGTATAGTTTGGGATTTATATATCTATTTTAATTTCGAATCCCTATACTAGTGATTTTGGGTTGTCGTAATGATGTTTTACGCAACATTCGTTTTGGCCCAAATAAATATGTTTAAGAGAATGATTTCCTTAAAGAATGAAATATATACTTAATCTCGATTTAAGTATATTGAATATTTTCCAAGTGTTGAAAATAAATGGATTGAGAATTACTTAATAAATAAGTATGGAAATGTTTTTCCAATGTGAAATGAAACGTTTAGAGAATTTATTTTTTTGAAGATAAATTGAAAATGAATAATTGAAATCGTATATTCATAGATATTTTGAAATATAAATTCACTATGGAATTTATAAAAGAAAGTGGAATCTGTTTAAAAATAAATATTGATTTATTTTTGAAGTATGAAAATTATTTATCTTGTAAAGATATTTATGGGAAATAAATAATTTGGAAAATTATTTGGAATCTGGTGATGTCGTGCATATCCATTGATAGTTCAATAACCGACTATCAATATTTACCTTTGAAAGGTATTTGTTGTGATTTGCTTGAATTTGAGCGCACACTTATTTTTAAATTATTGCGCTCGTTATTCGGATTACCCATTCCGAATAGTGATACGACGTAATGGATAGCATTGATGACCGGCGTTGAAGACCGGATATTTGTGAGAGCGATAGGATGACCTATCGATTGTCTCTGCACTGAGTTGCAACGGTATAGAGACTCCCTAAGTGATGGGAAATCCGATCAGGATTGTGGATATCCGGATTGCAAGGACTTCTTTGTAAGTGCCTTCGGTTCTGTTCGAGCCCGGAACAGACTTGTGTGGATTGTATGTCTGACATTACAAATTGAGATATAAAGCAGATTTCTTTCAAATATATTTCTGTTGGTGGCGGAGAATTTATTCTTTTAGCTTAACACCCTTCTCTGAGACGTACAAGCTCAGAGGTTATGTGGTTGAAGGTTATCAGCAATATATTCTCAATTTGGTAATGTGATATGTTGAGTGTTGCTGTGAAATGATCATTGTGTTAATTATTTATGATAGGATCATTTGTTTGATCGTCTATCCTGGTGATCATTTCTATGATCATTTGTTGACCCAAAGCATGGCTTTTGTATAAAGTATGTTTTTGTGGACGTGACTTCGTCGAGCCTCACACCTCGGGAATGGTCAAAATAGGAAAGATGCGGCAAGGTTATGAGGGGTAGCGCCCTTTAGGATATGTGCATTTCCTTCTGGAAAAGGGTGGTATCATGGTATGGAGCCCATATACTTACTCATGTTGAAAACACTTTATGATTGTGTGAATTGATTACGAGCGCTCGGTGAAAGGTCGCAAAGGACCGGGGGATGGCATATTCGGTAAGTTGTTACTCAGTTAGGGGTAACCCGGCCTTGTGTTGGCAGAGATCCGGTTTGGTTCTCGGGGATGTCCTTCCAGAGGCATTCTCATGTAGCAATGGGAAGTTCTTTGGCCTGATCATTCGTTGGAAATCCAAAGAAACAATACGAGACTTGTACGGTTTTAGTTGTAGAACCTGCCATCTAATATGGTAGCTATAGTAAGCATACTATAATGGTACCTATGCTGGCTAAGATTTATATTCTACTTTCGAAATACTTTTCTTACACTATGCACTAATAATAATATCAAATGTTTCTTTTTAATGCGTATCAAGCATCTTTGACTATCATAAGGAAAAATCTCCTCCAAGTCTGCGTTTGCATTGTGTGTGTGGTGGGAGGTCTTATGGTAGTCTCATTTTTTTAAAAGCATTGCGAATTGACTTTAAAAATATTCCTCTATTTAGTTTTTAAAGATAAATAAACTGTTTTGAGTTCTCACACCAGTCACATGACTGACTCGGAGTTTATTGTTTTCCTTCCTAAACTCTGGGTGCCCACCAATTTCTACACGGGCAGTCAAGAGTTAGGTTTACCAGGATATTCAGGAGTTGCTGGAGGCAAGCTGGATGGCATGGCGTATTACTAGTATATAGTATTTCTTTTCCGCTGTTTGATGTTGTTGTTGTTGTACACTCTGATGATATGATGTAATGAAATGTGATGTAACGTAATAACTGATATAGTTCTTTGTATAAAGATTATTCATTTATTTATTATATGTTGTTCCGCTGCGAATTGTGAGATTCTGATGTTGTTCTGCTGTTTTCTGTTCCGTTCTATTTTCCATTCTCTTTTTTCCCTCCATTTTCTATCTTCTTATCTCTTCTTCTAGCTCTTTCTTTTTCTTAAAACATTGATAATTCGTATTTCTGTTCATCTTGAGTTAATCTATGGAGATTAGTGTATATTCAAGGAGTACGGATTTGCGGGTCTTTACAGGTGGTATCAGAGCATATGGTTAAGCGACAACCATGGTTCTGTTGGGTATTACTCATTAGAGATAGAGTCAGTAGTACTCTAGAATGAGTTTGAGTGTAATAATAGCTATGAGAGCGTATTTGTTAGTTAATATAAAATTGTTTTATATTGTGATGATTGGTTTGTTGAGTGGTGTATGGATTCTGGTTAATACGAGTAATTAACGTTGTTGATAGGGATCTCTAAACACTTGTACAGAACAATTCGACACAATATTGTTTTAAATTGGGTAAATGAAATAATTTTACCTTGATTATATTTTATATATAAATAAATAATTTTTCAGAATTATTAAAGTGTATATAAGTTGATTGTTTAGTTGTTTGAATAATCTAAATAAAAAAATAACTGTATAAGCAAAAAGAATTATAAGAATTGAATTATAATTAAAGTGATTTACAATTGTGAAATAAACTTATACATATAAGAAGTGAAACTATATGGATATATTTATGAATGTGAGTTGAAATAAAAATGAATTTAAAGTTAAATGGAAATTTACTTTAGAATTTGGAATCTGAATTGTTTTATAAGTGGGAATTTAAGTTATGTAAAACTAAGTGATGTTGAATGAAGTTGATATTGGTATCAAAGTAAATTAATAAAGTTAAGTGATAAATATGAACTTGAGTTATATAAATGAAATTCAACTTTTATAGTTGATATGAAATATTGGATATAAGTGTTAATTCATTAAATTCTAATGTTATTGGAAGTTGAATAGTTGAATGAAAATCAATTTAATTAAACCAATTGATAAGCAAAGGAATTTGGTTGTAATGAATATACATTGGTTGTTATATGGTTGCTAGTTGGTTGATGGTTGAATATATTGTTTTGTTTCATTTGCTAAGTTGACATATATAGTTATTATGTTGCAATATGTTGTATATTGATACTATTGTCTATATACATGTTCTCATGTTGTTTGTTGAGTGTTTAGTAGGTGCGGATCGCGTTTGCTTCGCATTTGGAGCTCGCTTTCGCGCTATCGTAGCCGTATATGCTTGCTAATAAAATATAAGGTACATATCTCGGATTACATACCGTACTTTTATGCTTTTTTCCCTTCGGGATGCCTCATTACTTGATGAGATATATATTTGTGATATATATACTGTCATTTTTTTTTCGGATCGATCCGCGCAAAGGAGACTATGGCGAATTTTTTCGAAAATTTAAGGCGTTAGAAAAAAAAATTGAGAAAATTGGAAATTTTTGAAAACTTAAACTTTGATTTTGGAATTGAAAGTTAAACAATAGTAATTGTTTTTTGGAAAGATAACTAAGTATGATTTGAAACTTAGTAAAGTACGGTAAGAAATTTAACTATGGATTTATGGAAAATTAATGAATTCTATAACTTTTTTTACTTGTTAATTTCGAGGACGAAATTCTTTTAAGGGGGAAGATTGTAACGACCCAGGATTTTTAGTAATTAAAAATTGAATATTTAATTAATTTTAAATATTAATAAGTGAATTTATAAGTCGAATAAATTTTATTTCGAATAATTGGATTTAATTGAATAATTAAAATCGATAATTTAATATGTTAAATTATGGAAATAATTGAAAATTGAGTTAAATATGATTGAAAATGATTTGTAAATTTTATTTTATCATGTTGAAGTTAGAACGATATTATAGAACTTTTAAAATTGAATTAAAAGTTAATTTGTGAAAATTGAATATTTTAATATTAAATCGACTAGTGAAAATAGTCAATTTTTGAACAGTCTCAGAATTGGACGAAACTAGTTCCATTGGATCCGTAATAGTTTGTTATTACCGGATTTCAATTTTCATAGCAATCAGAGTTATCGTTTGATCGTGGCAGCTCGAAACGCATCGAATTGTTTTTAATATTAATTTAGCGAGTTAAAATAGCCATTTTTCAAAAAGTCTCGGATATCGACGAAACCAGTTTCATCGGATCCGTAATGTGATATTATTGTAAGGTTTCAAATTTCGTGTCAATTGGATTTACCGTTTGTCCGGTATAAATTAAAACGCCTAGAAAATCGTTTAAATCGGTTTAATTCAAATTGAACGTTTATTGCCATAGCTCGCACAGATGTCCGAATTAGCTTCCGAAACATGTTCCATTGTGTCCGGAACGCGGGGTAAACCCTAGAAACGCTGGTTACGGCACGTAAATCGGAGTTCGGAATTTCCGGAATGAATAGTGTTCATTTATTTCCTATAAATAGGCCCATTTTTCACAATTTTAGAAAAATAAAATATAAACCCTAATTCCATCTTCAGAGCCGCCACCCCCCCTTCATCAATGGCCGAAATGTTCTTTCGTTCTCCCCTCGAAATCTCCAAATCCGTTCATTATTTTCCAAAACTTCCTAAACGAATATTGTAGAGCACAACACGATCTATAAATCCAACGGTGGAGATCGTGTTTGGAGTTGTGGATTGGTGGCGAGTTGAGTTGAAAGTGTGGCCATTCGGCCTCGTCGTGCGTGCAACACAAAGGACCGAGTTTCAAGCCCCTGGAGCCGAGCATAGAGGGGATGGAGGCGCACGACATGATGGTCCCTGATCGAATTATCGTCGAGTGTGGTGGCCGAATTTATTAACCCTAATTTGGAAGGATGGGTTCATGATGTCGGCCAAATACCTGTAGTAGAAAACGCATGCGTGATGAAGGAGAAGGGTATGGACGGTTCAGATTGCATAGGGCTTGGATCCAATGGCTCTGGAATAGTTAGGTTATAAAAATAAAGTAATTTGTTATAAATTATTATATATAAAATCGTGTAACTTCAAAAATTTATAACTTTTTCATACGAGGTCGAAAACGCGCGAAACCAGTTGTGTTGGAATCGTATGGACGAGCACTACGCGATGCAGTTGGATTGGAGTCATTTGGAGTTAGTGAGAATTTTGGGTAAAATTTATTCGAAATAAATCGCTAAAACGAAATTGAAATCAAGGTGAGAACTTCTCACTCAATCGAATCAGTTTCAATTTAATTTTAAATATTTAGATTTAAAATATTTGAATGCATGTTTGAATGATGATTGTTATCTATTGATTGTTAAAATAGACATTATGTGCCGTTAGTAAGCGGATGTTATTTATTAAAAACATATACCGCGAATATTTCATAAACAGTGAAATTGGTATTATATATAATAGCAATATATATATATTGGCATATGTATATATTGGAGTTATTGATTTCCCGCATTGTATAGCGGATGGGACCCTATTGCGCCGTCTATTAAGCGGATAATATTTTAAATCCCATATACCGCGATAATTTCGTACTGGAGCGAAATTGGTATTGTGCTAATGTTTGTGGATGCAGGAAAACAGGTTGGAGGGATCCAACTGGATTCCTCAACAGTTTTTATTTGATTTCAGATATTTTGATATTTGATGGATTATCATATCGATATATGATATCGTTGTTGTCGTGATTGACTATTTGGTGTGTAGCATCATTGGACCAAATTTTGGAATTTTAAAAAAGGATTTCAAAGTGATTTTTGAAAGTATACGTTTATAAAATATTTTTGGGAATTTATCCATTTTAAATAAATAAACGTATAATTTTTAATGTTATAAAAATTATGATTTTTGAGAAATATAGTTAAAGGGTGAGTTTTGAAAATATGAGGCTAATGATTTTATAAAATAGTTTAATCGGGTTTTTTGAAATTATTATAAAGAGTTGAAAATATAGGATTTATAAAATTTAATTATTTTATGAATCAAAATGATGAAATTATAAAGGAGATTAAAGATGTTTTAAAAGGATAATATAAATTGATTTATATAAAAAGATATATAAATTGATAATTTATAAATGAAAATATTTGAATTATAAAACGAGTTTTAATAAGTGTTTGAATGAAGTGAAAATGGATTGCATAAGTGAATGGAATTTATAGAATTATAAATGGTGAAGTTATAGGTGAAATTTATAAATAATAAGATTTATAAATTTCGTGAAGTTATTAAAGAATGGTTTTGGATAAACAATTGAATCTTATAAGTTATAAGATTTATAATTATGAAGTTCAAAGGAACGATTTTTGCGAACAAATAAATTATAAGTATTTCACTTATAATATGAACTTTTAGTATATCATTGAGATATGAATTGAGATGGGTTAATAAAGGAATTTATAAAGGAAGTTGCGGTAAAATAAATAGAAATGGAATTTATAAACGTTGTTTTATAAATTCGCAAACGACTTATTTTGATAAGTAAATTGTTGAAACCTATTTATGGAGTTATATTCACGTTTTAGACAGTGAATAATCCTTTGAAATAAAATGAATAGAAATGATGAAATTTGTTAACATAGTATATTCACGTTTTTGAATAGTGAACAATATGTTAAAGAAATTGTTTTGAATGTGATGTTTTAAATAGAATTTAAAACGATCTAACGATGTTTTTAAAATGCGTTGAGATTCGAAACCATAGATTTCAACATTCATTGTTGAAATAAACGTTTTCGAGAAATAGAAGGAAATGGTGGACTATTACACTGTTGTTGTAGTAAATGATTTCCGAAAGGAAATGTTTTGTATAGTATTGGGATTTATATATCTATTTTAATTTCGAATCCCTATACTAGTGATTTTGGGTTGTCGTAACGATGTTTTACGCAACATTCGTTTTGGCCCAAATAAATATGTTTAAGAGAATGATTTCCTTAAAGAATGAAATATATACTTAATCTCGATTTAAGTATATTGAATATTTTCCAAGTGTTGAAAATAAATGGATTGAGAATTACTTAATAAATAAGTATGGAAATGTTTTTCCAATGTGAAATGAAACGTTTAGAGAATTTATCTTTTGAAGATAAATTGAAAATGAATAATTGAAATCATATATTCATAGATATTTTGAAATATAAATTCACTATGGAATTTATAAAAGAAAGTGGAATCTGTTTAAAAATAAATATTGATTTATTTTTGAAGTATGAAAATTATTTATCTTGTAAAGATATTTTTGGGAAATAAATAATTTGGAAAATTATTTGGAATCTGGTGATGTCGTGCATATCCATTGATAGTTCAATGACCGACTATCAATATTTACCTTTGAAAGGTATTTGTTGTGATTTGCTTGAATTTGAATGCACACTTATTTTTAAATTATTGCGCTCGTTATTCGGATTACCCATTCCGAATAGTGATACGACGTAATGGATAGCATTGATGACCGGTGTTGAAGACCGGATATTTGTGAGAGTGATAGGATGACCTATCGATTGTCTCTGCACTGAGTTGCAACGGTATAGAGACTCCCTAAGTGATGGGAAATCCGATCAGGATTGTGGATATTCGGATTGCAAGGACTTCTTTGTAAGTGCCTTCGGTTCTGTTCGAGCCCGGAACAGACTTGTATGGATTGTATGTCTGACATTACAAATTGAGATATAAAGCAGATTTCTTTCAAATATATTTCTGTTGGTGGCGGAGAATTTATTCTTTTAGCTTAACACCCTTCTCTGAGACGTACGAGCTCAGAGGTTATGTAGTTGAAGGTTATCAGCGATATATTCCCAATTAGGTAATGTGATATGTTGAGTGTTGTTGTGAAATGATCATTGTGTTGATTATTTGTGATAGGATCATTTGTTTGATCGTCTATCCTGGTGATCATTTCTATGATCATTTGTTGACCCAAAGCATGGCTTTTGTATAAAGTATGTTTTTGTGGACGTGACTTCGTCGAGCCTCACACCTCGGGAATGGTCAAAACAGGAAAGATGCGGCAAGGTTATGAGGGGTAGCGCCCTTTAGGATATGTGCATTTCCTTCTGGAAAAGGGTGGTATCATGGTATGGAGCCCAGATACTTACTCATGTTGAAAACACTTTATGATTGTGTGAATTGATTACGAGCGCTCGGTGAAAGGTCCCAAAGGACCGGGGGATGGCATATTCGGTGAGTTGTTACTCAGTTAGGGGTAACCCGGCCTTGTGTTGGCAGAGATCCGGTTTGGTTCTCGGGGATGTCCATCCAGAGGCATTCTCATGTGGCAATGGGAAGTTCCTTGGCCCGATCATTCGTTGGAAATCCAAAGAAACAATACGAGACTTGTACGGTTTTAGTTGTAGAACCTGCCATCTAATATGGTAGCTATAGTAAGCATACTATAATGGTACCTATGCTGGCTAAGATTTATATTCTACTTTCGAAATACTTTTCTTACACTATGCACTAATAATAATATCAAATGTTTCTTTTTAATGCGTATCAAGCATCTTTGACTATCATAAGGAGAAATCTCCTCCAAGTCTGCATTTGCATTGTGTGTGTGGTGGGAGGTCTTATGGTAGTCTCATTTTTTTAAAAGCATTGCGAATTGACTTTAAAAATATTCCTCTATTTAGTTTTTAAAGATAAATAAACTGTTTTGAGTTCTCACACCAGTCACATGACTGACTCGGAGTTTATTGTTTTCCTTCCTAAACTCTGGGTGCCCATCAATTTCTACACGGGCAGTCAAGAGTTAGGTTTATCGGGATATTCAGGAGTTGCTGGAGGCAAGCTGGATGGCATGGCGTATTACTAGTATATAGTATTTCTTTTCCGCTGTTTGATGTTGTTGTTGTTGTACACTCTGATGATATGATGTAATGAAATGTGATGTAATGTAATAACTGATATAGTTCTTTGTTTAAAGATTATTCATTTATTTATTATATGTTGTTCCGCTGCGAATTGTGAGATTCTGATGTTGTTCTGCTGTTTTCTGTTCCGTTCTATTTTCCATTCTCTTTTTTTCCCTCCATTTTCTATCTTCTTATCTCTTCTTCTAGCTCTTTCTTTTTCTTAAAACATTGATAATTCGTATTTCTGTTCATCTTGAGTTAATCTATGGAGATTAGTGTATATTCAAGGAGTACGGATTTGCGGGTCTTTACACTTTTACTAATTAAAATATAACTCCTTTGATAAAAATAACCCTATTAAATGCTTCCCAACAGCTGGTTGTTACAATAGCCCTAGAACGAAATTTTGATTTACCAACCGTAGAAAACAATAATTAGAAGCTTGAGAAATGAGATAAGTAACAATAAAAAAATAAAATGACAATCCTATCCATACTACCTTTAACTATTTATGAGATCACTAAATTCGATAATGGAAATAAGCGTTGCAAGCATTTGTAACGGAAATATTTGTTAGAAATTTGTATCGGTAATATCCGCAACAAACTGAAATGAAAAAAGTGTTATAAAATGGTTTATTTATTGCAGTGTGTTTTACAATTTCAACTTATTATCAACCGATAACATGTATAGAAATATTTGACATTATCAGTATTTACGGTAAAAATTTTGTAGTATTTCAAGCAATTATTGACAAAAATTATTTATTGCAAATATTTGTTTGGCGGATATTTACCATTTTTAACTATTCATTTATTGTATACTTATGGAAACTATTTTCATTTATCATCAACCAAATTTATGTATATCTAATATTTGTCATTATCAATCTTTACAGCAAAATTTCACTTATATATCAAACATTTACTAACCAAAATCATGTATGTCAAACGATTGTCCAATTATATGTGTAAACTGAAGTAATATTATTTCAGCCAAAATTATACCTATCAAATATCTGCCATTATCAATATATATAGTAAAATTTCAGTTTACCTTTTCTTCTTTGATTTCAGGATTTTCTTTTCGTATTGTTGCGTGTTCTTCATGGTAGGAATCGTTGGTTGCCATCTTTGAATATTGAACATCGGAAATCATTGTCAAGGACAAAATCATAGCATTTTAGCCTCAAGAACAGGCCTTCAGTATTTTTTCATGAAGGACAACTTTCTTTAGGTATCAGTTTTTAGTTATTGAGAGCAATTTTTAGTTATTAGTTTGTAGTTTTCGGTAGTAATATTTAGGTATCAGTTTTTTGTTCGGTAGCAGTTTTGGAAGAATGTTTGTCCTGATGAATAATTTTGAAGTAATGTTTATCCTTATGATTAATTTTTAGGAGAATGTTTTTTCTTGTGGTTAAAAATTGAGATCATGTCCTTAAGGTTAAAAATATATAAATTTTTGTGCTTTAAATTAATTCCCTCTATTGAACGTTGCCTTCTCCAAATTTGCAAATAACTTCCATATCTTTTGTCTTTGGAAATTAGGTTTTTATTTGAATGAATTAGGGAAAATGACAAACTCTAAAAAAAATAGACTGAAGGACATCAAGTTTCATTTTTAGACCGAAGGACAAATGCTAGTTATAATGAGCATTATATTCAACTTTTACACTATACAAAATGCTAGTTATATCTAGCATTATATTCGGTTTTATACTATACAAAATGTTAGTTATAACTAGCATTGTCCTTCTGCCTAGAAAACAAACTTGTTGCCCTTCGGTCTAATTTTTTTCTTCTTCTAAGTTCGTCCTTGTGCCTATTTTCCTGTTTTTATTTTAATTTGTTTTTCGATTGTGAATTGTTTTTTTGATTGACAATTTCTTGGACTTGTAGTTTGTAAATTAAATTTATGAATTAAGGTGTTTTTTTGACTAGCAGTTTCTTTGATGGCAAGTTGTAAGAGATTTTGAGTTTTTTTCCTCTTTGTAAAATCGCATAATGATGGATTGTGAATATGAAAATCATTTGTGAAGAATGCAAGTTGTTATTCTGGTAATATTTTTAAAATAGTTTATAATCAAAGATCTATTTTATAAATTTTCCCTGAAAAGGACTTGGGCTACCATCGTGGTTGATTATAAGGATATGGGTAAAAAAAATTCTAATAATAATTTACACCATGCATCTCAATAACTTGGGGCAAAAGCGCTAGTTTTTCCTACATACAACGACCCGAATACGAAACCCATTATAAAAATTCAATGTCAAAACTTTTGAATTATCAGTCAAAACCCTTGGGCATACATCTGTCGTATTCTTTTATTTGGCAACTTCATCTTCTGCCTCGTTAAACCCAATAAAATCACTGTACTACTTTTTGATAAAATTGGGGTAGTTTGTCAAAAATGGAAGGAAACATGTAGCTCAGAAACTGTGGATAAAGAAACTCGAATTCTATGGGAGGTAAAATCTAACGTAATGTTGATATTCCCTTTTTTGTATGTATTTAATGGATATAATTTTTTCATGTAGTTGAGTGATTATTATTGCGTACGTCTTATCAAATTTTTTATTTTATCATCTTAGTTTTGAAAGTTACATGATGGATTTATCAAACTGACTGGAGGAGCATTTCTCTACGACTTACGTAGAATAATTATTTGACCGGAGCTTTTTTGTTCTTCCTAATGGTTTAAATTTTGTTTTTTTCAATTGTTAATCTTCTTTCCATTGAGATTATGTGTAAATATGGTGAAAAATAGACGGTCGAAGTTCGATTAAAAGGTTACTTTTGTTTTCTACACCAAACGCTAAATATAGAAAAATTGGGGATTGTTACTGCACTTCACTTTTGATATGAGAAGTTAATTTTCTTTAAACAAAATTTTAATACCATGGGTACTAACAAATGTCTAAATCTAAAGTATATTAGCCTCTGAGACAACCTCTTAAAAATTTAGTTATAAGGACATGACGGATAAAAATGATACTATACAATATCATTATATGAAATTATTATGCAAAAAGAAAACTATCAGGTACAAAATGGTACTAAGTTTTATCGTTTGAAAAAAAATGCTATTGTAAGGTAAGATCAACCATTATATGATAAAACTGAACATAAATCCTTCTTTTAATTCAGTAAATAAGAAACTGATACTACACAATAGCACCGTCATTCTCATCGAATTTTTATCCTTTTGCTATATTTAATTGAAAATTTTGTCATTCTCACTAAAAAATTGATGAATTTTATCCTTCGTACTATTTTTCCAAATAAAAATAGACCTCTCATAAAATTATAATTTAAACTATCCAATTTGCCCCTTTTTACTTTAATTTCTTTAATCTTAATTAATCTCCTTTAATCTTAAATCCAAATCAATAGTCAATGGAGAAGTCAAACTCATCTACAGAGGAGATTTGAAAACGAGAAAGAAACAAGGTTAATTGAAAACTTCCATAACATGGATTTTGTTCAATAAAACAATTAGATAATTATTTTTGAAATTTTTAGGGTTTCGTAGGTAGGGTTTAACATGTTTGTCGATCAAAAAAATCAATGTATAGCCAATGTTTGAAATAAAGTTCGGGAGGGGACGACCGAAATAAATAATTTAATTCGACGGTCCTCTATCATTTAAGTTTTTTTATTTTGGCAGTCTAGTGTCGATTTTTTTGGTTTTAGTCCGGTATATACCCATCAAATTTCATGCTTTTTTAAATTAAAATTGAATCCGTATTTAGTTTTTCCTTATATTTTTTTTGTTCTCATCATTTGTTTATTTAATTTTATAAAAGCAGGAAGGAGGAAAAAGTTAATTTTGTTGTTTACTTTTTACCATAGAGTTTTTTAACCAAGGACAAAAGAGGAAAAGATGCTAAATTTAATTAAAGGCTTTGTACCTCTCATATCAATTTTATTAAACATGGAGTACTCATATAATTTTGATCCACTCATATCCAAAAATGGAGTGGCGATAAAAATACTCAAAATTTATTTGTTTCAATTTTGTATTTTTTTAATTAATACCTTAATAAAAAAAAATCTTCTCAACTCATATACAAATCGAACTAAACGTTGAGTTTCGACATTCCCACGGTCCGTACGCGTACACTTCAGCGTGTGTGGATTAGCCAACGGTTGAAGTCTCCCATGCCAATATCCCTTCATCGCATTCCATCGGACATATAATCTGCTCTTGACAACACATTGTAACAAAAGAAATCACCAATTTTACGTACCATCAATCTCATATATATACACCATGATTATTCTAAATATCCTGCGATGTGGGACTTTTAAACCGTCCAATCCACCACCAACTCCATTTACAATATGAGCCACACCTAACACTAAACAAACTGGATAATGTGATTAAAAATATCTTGAAGATCCATAACACCAACAACAAAGTCATACAACAAAAAAAAATTATCATGTAATATAATTATATATATTTGTTATCACTATTGCTAATTAGAGGAATTTAACAATTTAATCTGGCATATTTTTGTGACTGAGCCAAAAATAGCCACAAGAATATGTTTTATGGGCACAATTGAGGTTCCACCTTTCATTAAACTTTGTCTCTAATCTTACTGAAGAATCTTTCAGATATTCCTTTATGTTCTTGGCGGTCTACTTCCCTGAAATACAATTCACAAATGTCCTTTTCCATTCATGGTTCTTGGAGAAAGCAGCCATGTCTTCAGAGTTCATGTTGTCCTCATCTTATCATATATTTTTTCGTGTTTCTCTTAGTGCCGTAACCATGGATTAATATATAATGTAATACTTCTTATTATATGTTACTAAATGGAAAGCTGAAGGTGTTTGATATTAAACACGAAAATGATTAGGATAGTGACACATAAACACGTAAATAAACATTATACTTTAGTAGTATAATCCATATTTTGATAGATCAAATTATGTAGTTGTATCAAACCACCCCCGGAGATAGATGATGTCTATTTTTAACCGTGCTATTTCAGTGGATGCACATACATACATGATTAAATACTTATAATTGATTTATTGCGTATGGAAGTAGTTTGGAGTACCTATGTAGAATATGTTGAACAAAACATTAGAAACTTATGTAATTAACTATATATTCCTTATATGACATGAGGCAATCTAATATATGCATTTTTGTGGTCAAATTGAAGCAATATCAGTTAATTTTAATAATGCGAAAGCCAAACAGTTACCAAACATATAGGCTTAACTTGAATAGATCGAATGGGTTTTGTATGCTTAAACTCTATCAGAGGCGTAGATGACCACAATTTTTTTAGCATCTATACTAGTTCATGGAATATGAAACTTCAATTGCCAGTATAATGATTTACGTGTACTTCACAATTTATTGTAGGATATTCTTAATGAAGGTTATAAATTAGTTTTTTCCCCTTCTTCCTTATATATCTTTTTTAAGAACTTAGATTTGGATACAATTTGGATAACATCTAACCTCAGTTTGATAGCATAATTTATAACTATCTCAAACAATTTGGATAACATCTAATCTCAGTTATGTTTGGAATCTTTTGATATAAAACAATTTAATACGACGATGAACATTACCTTGATCTTTCATCAAAAAATTTCTCCTCATTTAACTAACTATATCCTATATTTAAATGCATATAGTATGATGTATAACACAATTTTATGTGATAATGATAATTTTATTCAGTAATTTTGTTTTATTGAAAACGAAATTCATTGCTCTTTAAGTGATAACAGGCAAAGAGGTGGAAATTTGCAGGCGTAGTCAGCGGCCGAGGATCCAAAATTTGTTCCTTTGACTTCAGAAGAAACTGTGTTTGGTTCAGTCCTCCTGTAAGTTTTTACCTTTTATTCATCACGATCATCTATGTGTATATTTAAGGCCCAAAATTTAAAAATAAAAATAAAAATAAAAATAAAAATATGGTTTACTAGGAGTCTGGGACCAAAGATTATAACATGCATACAGACTAATGGATCTAAGCATGCAATCCGAAGTCCGTATGAGTGAGCGTTCAAGCAAAAAATGAATGACCTAGTCTCTACTTGCATCCACGATTCACATACTTTCAAACTAAGTCCATGAAATTTTTTTACGTTTATAATTTACATTATGCGTTGGCAGTTTTATGTCAATCCATTTCCTTCTTCGTATGGCTTTATTAACTGGTTAAAGATTATGGCATGCATACGGACTAATGGATCAAAGCATGTAGTCCGAAGTCTGTGTGAGTGATCGTTCAAGCAAAAAATGAACGACCTAGTCCCTACTTGCACTCATGATTCACATACTTTCAAACTAAGTCTATGTGGTGTTAGCAGTTGCATTTCAATCCATTTCCTTCTTGGTGTGGCTTTATTGACTAGTTTATTCACATATTAGGCTTTATATATTAGTAATGTGATTTGAAGCAGTTGGCCAACAGGGTTGGCGCAGTTGGTTGATGGTCCGGACTGCGTGATCGAAGGTCACGAGTTCGAGCCTCGAAACTGACAACCCTGTAACAAGTACCCGAAGTATGTGTTTGGCAGGCACATACTTCCCTAGAGTTTACATGCGAAGCTTGGTTCTCTAGGTAATTCAAAAAAAAAGTGATTTGAAGCAGATGAGACATATAATGTACTTAATGTTTCTTAATTCCAAGCAATATCTTACAAGTTGGATGTATGTCTGCAAGCTTCTTTGGTTTTGCAAGTAACTTTTTATATTTGTGTCAAAAGGCATGGTATAATTCTTTCAACTTGGACATTTTTGCACGAGGTATAAAGTATATAGAAAATTATTGTCAGGGACAAAATTTCTTAGGATTTTAGGCTTAAGGACAGACCTTCAGTATTTTTGTCTGAAAGACAACTTTCTTTAGGTATCAGTTTTTAGTTATTGATAGCAGTTTTTAGGTATCGGTTGGTAGGTATCGGTAGCAGTTGTTAGGTATCAGTTTTTAGCTAGTAGCAGTTTTGAAAGAATGTTTGTCCTTTTGTATAATTTTGGAAGAATGTTTGTCCTTATAAATAATTTTTAGGAGAATGTTTGTCCTTGTGGTAAAAATGTTGAGGTCATATCCTTGAGGCTAAAAATATACAAATTTTTGTCCTTTAAATTAATTCCCTCTAAAGATACTACTTCATTGTTGATCACTTTTGCATGAAATTCTATTTGAAATTGCGTCATTTTGTTGACACAGATATGGGTATTCTTGAAGGAATATCTATTAGTGCTTACCAATTAAAGGTTGAGGTTTTAGATTACGGTGTATTTCTAATGAAAATTTGTTAACCACCTTGGACTTGGGTAAGAGAGATCCATCTCTTTCAACATCAATGACAACAATTTTTTCTGTTGCATCTAAAACCTATATTTCTACATACATGTCATGTCAGCGAAAAAAAAGGAAAAAATAAAATAAAAATCATTGTTGCATGTTTTTGGTTGAATAAAAAATTCTTTACATATAAACAGTCGGTAATAAGTTAATTAATGGCCATTGCATCTTAGGCTTTTAAGGGGCCAGTAAAAGTACTTTCCTATAGTAACAACAAATACAAAGGAGCAAGTGAAAACCCTCAGTTGTGGAAACATATTTGGACATCTTATTCGAAGATGCTTACTTCAGCCCAAAAATAAATTTACTAACTTTAACACATTATGGTCCCGGCGGGGCTCGAACCCGCGACCTTCGGCTCATAAGACCAACGCTCTAACCAACTGAGCTACGGGACCAAGTGGTCTATTTTTTCAGTGATTTATGTTTTTTTTAAAATTATTTTCATGCATAAAAATCATCCTCAATCTTTCCCACACTGTGTTCCTTGAATGGGTACTAATTTGAATTCAGATCGTTGTGAAAAAAATAAAGTAATAATAATAAATTCATAGGTAAGAAATAAATAAGAAAATAAAATAGAAATAAAAATAGGTTATTCAGATACATAAACAGTGTAAAAATATTGGATCTTTAGGAAAATCTATTTTCTTTTGCGAATTTAAATAAACTCTACCAGTGAATATTTTATGTACGCCTTTTTTTTAAAATATCCAAGTGAATTGATTTTATTTTTTGTAAACCATTGAGCAAATGTGTCTATTTGAGCTATATCTCTTTTATCCATTTAGAAGTCTCAATAACAGAAGCTCTAACCAATTGAGTTATAAGAGCTCTTTATTTGATGCAATTATGTTTCCCTTTTGTCTCATACAACCCTAATTTTGTTTTGTCGGCTTGTGAAAAATGAAAAAATATCATGATTTGGGCTAGGTTTTCTTTTCAGTTCAATTTGCTGGGATTAATATCTAGATATGGTATTGTAGTTTTTTTGTTATATTACAATGTTGGGTAGGGTTTTAAAATGGGCTAGATTATGTAATTAACTAATTTGGATAAGTCATGTTTACTAATTGGCCATAACTAATTATGTTATGTTATATATGCAATTTGGATTACAGTTGATATTACTCATATATTGTCACACCCGTTCTCAATCAAGAAGAAATCATCATTAATCACCTATCAAAAAAGGCAGTCGTTGATCACTAATCATGGAAGATAAAGAAGTAGGCTATTGATCTGATCACATCTGCAAACAAAAAACTATGGTACTCCTTGACACTCACTAGGGAAAAGCGGTGCAATATGAAAGTAATCCGCACAAAAGAGGAATTATCCAAAAATGATACACAGAGTTATCGGTTTAAGAGTTCGAACTCGTGACCTTTGCTCTCACAGTCCTAACCATCAACCTACTCCGCCAACTATGTTAGCTAACATAGATTACAAGCACCTAATAACTCGTAACTTATGAGCATGTGCTATAACAAGCCATACTGACCAACCACCTAATAACATAGATTACAAGCACAAATATCACTCATCTAGTGGAATCGTGCCAATCCCAAAAGAATTTATCCAAAATTTGATTTTCCACTATTACTAAGACATAATTCGCCTTAAATTGTATTATCCCGCCTTTAACTTCCGCAATCCGCATCACACATCTCGATGACAACTTGAACGAAAGACGTGGCAGCATCTGAAGGTAGATGCCAAACTGATGGAATGATGTCACTGATTCACATGCTTTTAGGCTTTCTATAAATAGAGAAAGCATCGTAGCAAATAAGGTGGATTTTTGAGAGGGATAAAAAAACTTAAAAAGGTAACGACAATGTCAGAACCATTTCACTCAGTTTCTGCACTTATAATTTTTTTGATATAATAGTGAATGGTTGCCATATGGACGTTAGATTCCTTAACATACAAACTTCATAAACGTTAAATTTTGGTGATACAAAATCGCAAACAGAAGAAAACAAATATGCAAGAAGAAAAGTAATCACGTTTGTTCATTTTGAAAATGAATAAATTATTGGATCGCATTTGCAAGAGATGACAAGAAAATAAATGCATGCGCAAATTATGAAATAAAATATACGCAAAAGGATATTCATATTATTTGTTTCTCAGCAATCACATTGTTTTGAGATTATTTTCTTCCATCTTTGCTAATTAAAGGAATGAGTGAATTACTTACTATGTTTGCATCATTTCTTTCCGTTGTAAGTTGCTCCATTATCTTCTTACCATATCTTGGTAATTTAATCGACCGCTCTTAAGGATTTGTACTGGTTATATTATCAGGGTAGACTTTATTGTAAACTCATCCTAGCATTTAGATAGCGACCCCAAATAGAGCTTTTCTTCTTGTTAACCCTAACTTAGGGCATTGGTATGTAAACTCCTATCTTATAATCTTTTGTAATTCTCTCATGTGTAATAAAATCGCTCTCCTTTTGGACTGGATGTACACTACCTTGATGATAGTGGAACCAATATAAATATTGTTGGGGAAAATCCCTTTAAATGATCAATCTAAGGGAATAAAAAATCCAACGCAGCGGAAAACAATTAGATCATGATTATAGTGAGACGAAACAAACATAGATAAACAGTAGAACTGACAGCCACAGATCAATGCAATGCAGAAAAATAAATAGCACTAGTATTTATAGTACTTTCACTACCGCGAGGCAATGTACGTCCACTTGGAAAGAAGAGATTTTATTAATCACTAAAAGATTGGAGTTGCAATATTGATTCACTTTTGGAGGCTATACAAAAGAAGAATTACAATGCAGACAAAAATTCTACAGAGTTTCACCTCTCTAGGATGGCTATTATTATTGTTCAAAAGCTCCACTATTTATATACATTAAAGAAATGAGGAGGGATAACTGCTATATAGCAGTCCTGGGGTTCGGTTCGGCATGCAACTGGTCGGGTACAATTTTTGTTCGGCAGTCCTGATTCGGCATGCATCACTTGGTATTTGGTTCGGCAAAGTGCCGAGCGACAAATTTGGACCGACTTCTCCAAAATACCAAACCAAACATTTGTAGCGGCAAACTGGTTCGGCAAAGCCCAATTTCGACTGGTATGCTCAAATGCCAAGCGACATTTTTCATTCGGTATCACCAAAACACCGAACGATAATTTTGGTCCGGTCTTCATCTTCACCGCTCCAAAACATCTTCCACTGCAAGTCTGAACGACCTTCCACCCTCCAAAACACTGAACAATAATTTTGGTTTGGCATTCTTTCCACCGCTCTAGACTTCCCCCTTTCTCCAAATCATCGTTCAAAATCATCGCTCCAAATCATGCTACCGCTTCAAGTCTTGGCATCTTCCTTCGTTCGGTGATTTCAACTTTTGCTCTCTAGGGTTTCGCCTGCTCCTTGTCGCTGCTATGTCTTGGAATTGAGGTAGCAATTTCTAACAATCTCCACCTTGATATCGAATTCCATACATGCCTTCCAACTCCATCTACACCTTCATGCTTCGAGCGATAGATACTTACCCAATGAGCTTCGGCAATGCCATCAACTATTACACTTTGCTAACGAACACGACAAAGCCATCACCCGTAAACAGCGTGTTCGAAGTACCCAGTCGGTGTAGAACCTATCAATCTCCACCATGAAAACAAACGTCTTCATAAACCATCTCAGCTCTTCCCCGTGCCACCCCGTGACACCTAGCACTTCATTAAGCGAATCAAGTCCGAGCAATGTTCGAACTTAGCAACATGCAATGACTTAATAAACATCTCTGCTGCATTCTTCTTTGTGTGAACTTTCTGAAGACGAACTAGCTTTTCTTCACTCATCGAGGTAAGAAATGACTCTCTCACCTCAATGTCCTTCGTCCTCGAGCTGAATGCCAAATTTTCAGCTAAGTGGATTGCACTATGATTGTCACAGTGTACATCCACGCCTTCATATACGAAGCCCAAATCACACAATAGTCGCCTAAATAAAGAGCTTCCTTAGCTTCTTCCACCGTAGGTATGAGATCTGCCTCTCTAGTAGGCAAAGCCACAATCGTCTGCAACCTCACTCTCAAACTGATCGTTGTCCCCCCAACGGTGAACACATATCCGGAGGTTGACTTCGTTCAATCTCTATCACCGACATAGTCGGAATCACAAAATTCAACCAAGCTGAATTCTCTGTCTCTGCCGCCAAAGACAAGTCCATGGTTTGGTGTTTCTCAAAGGTATCTGAAGATACACTTCACTACTTTTCAATGCGTCTTTCTTGGATTTTCCATGAACCCACTAACCAATCCAACATCCTGTGCAATGTCTGACCTAGTGTAGACCATGTCATACATCAAGCTGCCAACTACACTTACATATGAGACCTTCATCATATAAGCATTGTCCTTTTTCGAGATTGGAGAGTCTTTACTAGAAAACTTTATATGCAAAGGCATGGGTGTGCTGATTGCCTTTGCCCTTTCCATGCTAAACCGAGCAAGCACCTTTTGAATGTACTTCTATTGAGCGAGACTCAAAAGTCCTAGCTTTCTATCCCTTTGGATTTCCATACCCAAAATTTTCTTTACTTCTTCAAGGTCTTTAATTTCGAAATCCGCTTTTAGCTTTCGCTTTAAACTATCGATTTCAGCCTTATTCTTGGAAGCAATTAACATATCATCCATGTACAAGAGTATGTACATCCATCTACCATTTTATGCTTGAAGTACACACAAGCGTCCTCGATGCTACGATCAAAACCAAATGAAAACATAAAAGAATCAAACCTCTTGAACCATTGTCTAGGCGACTGCTTAAGTCCATACAAAGACTTCTTCGATTTGCAGACCAATTTTTTTCCATCTACAACAAATCCTTCTTGTTGCTTCATGTAGATGGTCTCTTCCAAGTCTCCATGCAAGAAAGCGGTTTTCACCTTCAATTGCTTCAGCTCTAAGTCATGAGTTGCGACGATAGCGGGCAAAATGCAAATGGACGTGTGCCTCACTACTGAAGAGAATATCTCATTATACTCCAATCTTTTTGTGAAAACCCTTTAGCAACTAGTCTAGCCTTATATCTTCCATCATCCTTCACCTTGAACACCCACTTGCAACCTATGGCTCGGCATTCTTGAGGAGGTGGTGCCAAATGTCAAGTCTTGTTCTTTTTCAACGACTCTAACTCCTCTTCCATAGCGCACATCCACTTCGAGCTGTCACATAACTTAAAAGCTTCATCAATGTAAAGCGGCTCCTCAAGAACCACATGTAGGGCATAGTCAAACTTATCACTAAAGCTATGGTTCGCAAACTACCAATCACCATACTTTCGAGTAGTCCAATAGTGCTACGACTGACTCGGGTAGGTACTGCTTTGCGTAAACTCCTTTCAGCTCCACCTTGAACTGAACTTCCTCTAGATTCATGAACATCACCAGCACTGCTAGAAGGTACATGTGAACTATCCTGTGATGTTTCATCAACTGCGTTTTCCTGGACAAAATCAACAACAACTCTACTATTTGACTGGAATACGGAAACTTCTTTCCTTTTCTTAGGCCTATCAGAATCTTCTAATGTGGTAGGTAGCTTCTCCTTCGGATTGAACATAGCAGACACGTCAAAAGTAACATGTCTGGAATGAACAATCTTTCGATCAACAGGGTTCCAAATTCGATACCCTTTAATATCATCGGTGTATCCCATTAGTATGCCCTAGCCTCCAACTTGTCATCACCTATATGGTGAACGTACACAGGACAACGAAAAATTCGAAAGTAACCACGATACATCGATTTACCTCTGCACTTCTCCTCTAGAATCTTCTCGTCTATGGCTGGGCACGGAATTCGATTTATGATATGCACTGCAGTTGATAATGCCTTAGCCTAAAAGCCTCAAGACAAGCCCGTCGTCAGTCTCAAGCAACGAGCCTTCTCCAGTAGAGTCCAGTTCGCCCTTTCTACGACCCTATAGGATTACAGATCTCCGGGTATAGTGAAATGTCTCTGAATGTCATGCTGTCTACAAAAGTTAAGGAACTCCCTAGAGAAAATTCACTGCTATTATCAGATCTTAGTATATCCAACCAAGGACAAGATTGGTTCTCAACAAGCGTTTTTCAGTCTTTGAACTTTTTAAAACTCTCTGATTTGGCCTTCATCAAATACACCCATACTTTTCGAGAAAAATCATCAATGAAAGAGATAAAATACTTTTCTCCTCCAAGAGAAGGAGCAGCAACAGGTCCCCAAACATCTGTATGCACGTACTCAAGTACTCGCCTCGATCTATGGAGTCCAACTCCAAAAGATACTTTAGTTTGCTTGCCTAACACACAATCTTGGCGAAAGTCCATCTTGTCAAAGCTTTCTCTTTTGATCATCTTCCGTCTCCGAAGTAACTCTAAGCCCTTCTCTGTAACATGATCCAACCTGAGATGCTAAAACTTGTGGCATCTAAAGCACGGGAACTATCTACTCCAAACACGATTGTCCAAGAACCATGGTTCGTTTTAGCAAATACAGATTTCAGAACACATCTCCTTTCATAATAACTAGTGCACCTCTCAAAACATTCAGACTATCATTCTCGATAGTTACCTTGCATCCCAAAGATGCCAATTGTCCTAAAGAAATTAAAGATTTGTGAAGAACTAGAAGATACCGGACACATGTCAAAGTGCATATCACTCATTCAAACATCACGATCCTCACTGTGCCTTCACCCATTGCTCTACAGCTAGCATCATTGCCAATAAAAATAGGGCTTTCCTCTCGTGCAACAAAAAACTGAAGTAATCATTATTAGGCGTAATATGGAAAGACGCCTCCGAGTCCAGCATCCAATAGTCTAAGACATCCGACACTACTTCGGTCAACATATCGTCAGATACAGACTTCTCCACCACAAATGATGAAGATGCGTCTTCTTCCTTCTTCAAATCCGAGCAATCATTTTTCCAATGACAAAATTTCTTGCAGATAAAGCACTTTCCGTCCTTAGACTTTTCTCTCCTGCCTGGGGTTTGATGAAGATTCACAATTTATATAGAGTGAAGAAACGAGGAGACGCAGCTTTATATAGCAGCATGGGGTTTGATTCGGCATGCATCTGGTCTGGCACAATTTGGTTCGACAGTCCTGGTTCGGCATGTATCACTTGGTATTTGGTTCGACAAAGCGTCGAGCGACAAATTTGGAACGACGTCTTCAAAATACCGAACCAAACATCTGGAGCGGCAAAATGGTTCGGCAAAGCCCAATCTGGAACAGCATGCTCAAATTCCGAACGAGATTTTTCATTCGGTATCACCAAAACACCAAACGATAATTTTGGTTCGGTCTTCATATTCGCTGCTCCTAAACATCTTCCATTGCAAGTCTGAACGAGCTTCCACCGCTTCAAAATACCGAATGATAATTTTGGTTCGGCATTCTTTCCACCACTCTAGACTTTTCCCTTTCTTTAAATCATCGCTCAAAATCACCGCTTCAAATCATGCTACCGCTTCAAGTCCTAATATCTTCCTTCGTTCGATGATTTCAACTTCAGCTCTTTAGGGTTTCGTCTGCTCCTTGCTGCTGCTGTGTCTTGGAATTGGGGTAGCAATTTCTAACAAATATTGTGCGTCTCTTTCTTCTTCATAGTTATTACTATTTTTTTGGAGTAATAGAATAACTGCTGTTAGATTGAGTGATATTCAAATTGGCAAATATAGATCATGTTTATTGTTTTTCTGCATTTGTGCATTTTTTGCACAACAGATTGGTATCAGAGCAAGGTGATTTGTTTAAATTTGTGCATCAATGGCTCCTAGACAGAGCGGTAGATCTGGTGGTAATTATGCTATTACTCATTGGGACGGAAAAAGAGATTTTGTGCAATATGGAAGATAAGGACGAAGGATATTATGTTGAGAGAGAAGAGCGTTCCAGTCTTGAAACTTTGGTGATAAGGAGTTTATTATGTTGAAGGGACATCTAGATTTGGAAACCTATATCTGATTCATGACTCAACGTTGTTGTAAGAGTCTTATGTTAATTTCCATGTGAAATTTGTTGTCTGGCAGATAATGTATGTGGAAGTAGAGAGATTTGATTGGTGATTGAGAGCATTTTTTGGCCTTGATGGCTTTGAGATTATTTTGGTATCTACCTTCTTTTGATTTTGGATATTTGCAACATTTTGTTAGTGGACGGGGACACGGTCTGAGCTCGTTAGCAAGATGTGATCAAGGGTGGCCTTGCCGGAACCTATTGGGTAAGTATTCATTTTTGGTATCTATCTCATTAAGAGATTTTGGTTGAAGATTGAGTTCATTTTTAAGAATTTTATGTTGAAAAGAGAATTTGAGTCGAGGTGGGGTGTTGGAAACTTGTGATTTTGCATCAAAGTGAAGTGTTAAATTTTGGTGATACAAAATCACAAATAGAAAGAAACAAATATGCATAAAGGAAAGTAATCGCGTTTGTTCATTATGGAAAAATAAATTATTGGATCGAATTTGCATGAGATGACAAGAAAATAAGAACATGCGAAAGTTATAGAATAAAATATATGTAAAAGGATATGCATATTATTTGTTTCTCACTAATCGCATTGCTTTGGGATTATTTTCTTCTATCTTTGTTAATTAAAGGAATGAGTGAATTACTTGCTATGTTTGCGTTATTTATTACCATTGTAATTCATTATCTTCTTACTTTATGTTATTAATTTAATCGACGACTCTTTACGATTTGCACTGGCTATATATTGATGGTAGATTTCATTGTAAAACCATCATGCCATTCAGCCAGCGATTTTCAAATAAAATGTCTCTTCTTGTTAATCCTAATTTAGGGCTTTGGTATGTAAACTCTTATCTTGTAATATTTTGTAATTCTATCATGTGTAATAAAATCTCTCCCTTTTGAACTGGACGTACCCTACCGCGATGATAGTGGAATCAATATAAATATTGTGTGTCTCTTTCTTCTTTATAGTAATTTACCATTTATTTGAAGTACTAGAATAATTGCGGTTAGATTGAGTGATGTTCAAATTGGCAAATCTAGATCCTATTTGTTGTTTTTCCGCATTTGTAAAATTTTTTGCACAGAAATATATTCCGTGTTACTTGCGTTCTGCATTGACTCTGTGTCTAGGTACTATACATTCAAAGTAACTTCTCATGCATTTTAACAAACAGTTAATACGTGACTTCATACGCGTAATCCTTTATTATATTCTACTTCAGTGCTTTCTTTTGATCATTTGTCAATGCCACTGTTTTTTCTTACTTTTTGAACCAAACTTCAGCATACTCCAGAAGATATTGTGAGAGAAACACGGTAATCATATTTCTCGCCATCAAATTGAAGAGTGGAGGTTTGCTGGTTTTGAGTGCTTCAGCATGCCATTGCTTGGGATTTATTTTCTCAAGCAATTTTCTTTTAACTTGCTCTGATGCCAGTGTTCGAAAATTTTGGAAGAGAATGATTTTATTGATTGCTTTTCTTACATCTAATCATACAAATCCATACATGTTTATATAGCTAATTGGATGAGCATGACATTGAATTCTAATTTACAATGCACAACGGACGAATTATTGCGGGTAGTTAATTTCTTCTTCTTTACTCCACATTTAATATTCCCCAAGTATTGCTCAACCCCCTACTACTATAATAAAAACTGATAATTTTGAATTCGAAAAGTAAATAATATCAACAAAACCAAAAAGTGATAATTTTGAATTCGGAAAGCAAAGAAATATCAACAAAACAATTAACATGTATAAAAAAGGCAGTGCCTAATGCACTTCGTCGTTGGATGATTACTAACGTTTTATTAAACTGTTTTTTTACAAACGAGGAAATCAAACACTCAAATATGGAAACATATTGGTTTATCGTAGACTAATATGTTCATTTAACAACAAAAATAGAATAATATGGTTTCAGTGGGTTTTTCAGCATCTAAAATTCTAGAACAGACTATATTTATTTATTTTTGGAATCCTTAATAGCTATGTTTATGCTGTTAAAAGGACTGCATAAGGTTCACTAAGCCACTCCTAAGCACTATTTTTGAACACTGTCACCCTTAGGCCTATTGGTGCTCTAATGCTCTGCTTCTTTTTTTATAGTTTCGAGTATTGGCTCCTAAAAGTTTTGGAAATTTCAGCACTTCCATCTTCTCCACTTCCAACTGCATGAAACTATATTATAAAGTTAGAAAAGGTGTTTGAAATGTATATAAGCATTAGAGTAACATAAATATGGTTCTAATGCTTCAACCAAGACCTACAACCCATATGATTGTTCTTTAAGCAACTAAGGCATGGATATATTAAACACTTCATACAAAATTAAAAAAAAAAAAATACAAAAAATATGTAAACCATAACAAGGAGGAGGAGGAGGAGGAGGAGGAGATGTCATTTTGCTTTTGGTAAAATTTTATACAAGGCCAAAGAGAGCTCAAAGATTCCAACAAGTTGAGACATGGATAATATATCATACTTAGAATTAGCCACCGAACCAACATCAAATATAATTTCGTCCGTACGCGTTGAATTTGTGCTTCTTTTAGGTAGCAACTTTATAAGATTCACAGACATGAGTTTTAAAGAAAGTCCACATGTTCATACTTCCTGGTCTAAAGACTAAACTCAATAAAGAGAAACCACTAAGAATGGCAAATAATAAGTCAATAAACTAGAATTTATGCCAAATTCTTACTTGAAGTAAACAAAAAGCTAAATTAGAAAATATAAATTAAGATTACAAGAGCTGCTTGCAAAGCAACAAGCTTCAGAGAAAGGTTTCTGCTACAAGCACAGAAAATGAATATTTCATACAAATAGCTTGGAACTACAAAACATATAACTCTACTTACTCATCAAACTTACCATAATACTAGAAGTGTGTGTCTGGTGGATCCATAGACATCCAGTGTTTAAAACAAAAACATTTCATCAAAATAGCAACATAATTTTTACCAAAATTTGTGTGTGCACTAGTATTTTCTTGCACCCTTTCTGTTTGACATATACCAAGATCGGTCTAGTTCTGCCTGTTTTGTGCTATCTAATTTCGCCTCTTTGCAAGTCCCGTTCTATTTTTATTTTTCTTCCTTTTCCTATCCCAGATGTATATGCTTTTTAATGGTCCATGGACCATGGAAGAGGCGTCAAATCATCCAGGCTATGTGTTATCATTTATGAATGCAGCAAATCATGTAACTATATAGAAATGTTAGAATATTTCAATAATTTGGAGCATATATGAAAAATACAACGTGTTATGCTATTTTGATGTAAAGTCTATTAAATTGATCAAAATTTAAATTAAAGGTGAAAGATTTAAGAATTTAGTTATCATGAGATCAATGCGACATTTTAATTTGTTGAAAAGTCAAATTAGAAAAAGCCAAAATTATTAAAAATATGATTTGTTTCTTAATACCGCATATAAGAGCAATCCCTGATGGTGATTCATAATAGGATCCTTATGAGTGTGTAATAAAATATGTAAAAATAGTCTTTTACCTACTTTGTACAGCTGGCATTCGTATAAATATATGTGGTAATAATTGTAATCGGTTTGAAAGAATCAAAAATATGAATAAGACATTTTTTACTTTTCTCTATTTTCTTACTCTGTTCAGAATCTAATTTTTCATTCTTCCTCTGTCAAGAATCTGATTTTCATGGTATCAGAGCACGAGGTCAGATATGGCAATAATTGAAGATGATTCTTCTAACTCCGAGCAAAGCAATCAGAGGAGCCAAAATCAAGGTAATTGCTTCAGTAATCCTTTGTTTTTGGCGTCTTCTGACAACTCGAATACTTCGCTAGTTTCTGTTGTCTTTAATGGCGATAATTTTCTTAATTGGTCGAAAAATGTTAAACGTGCTTTGGGCGCAAAGAACAAGTTAGGTTTTATTGAGGGATCTATCAAGAAACCTAGTTTTAGTGATCCTACGTATCAACAATGGATTCGTTGTGATTACATGGTGATTGGTTGGATTCTGAGTTCTATGAAACCAGAGATTTCAGAGAACTTTAGTCTAGTGAATTCTGCAGAAGATTTATGGAATGATATTCAAGAGAGATTTGGACAAACTAATGGACCTCAGGTGTATCAGCTCAAAAAGGAATTGGAAGGGCTTAGGCAACAGAATTTAACAATTTTGCAGTATTATAACAAGATGAAAAACTTATGGGATAAACTGAAAGAGTTAAGGAATTTCCCTAGCTGTGATTGTGGTGCTCTAAGTTCTTGTTCTTGCAAATTTTTAAAAAAACTAACTGAGTATGAATCTGAGGAGAAGGTGATGCAATTGTTGCTAGGGCTAAATAGTGGTTTTGATAACACTATCACAAATGTCTTATCTATGGATCCTATTCCTACTGTAAACAGAACATTCTCCATATTGCAACAAGTTGAGAAACAAAAGGAGATTAGTGGTATGGTTGAGGGTAGCACAGAGATGAGTGCTTTGGCTGCACAGAAACTTCAGAAGATAATGAACCAAGGAAACATTAAATTCTCTGGTCAAAATAGTGGTATGAAGAAGGATTGGAAGAAAGATAAAGCAGATAGGTTTTGTGATCACTGCAAGAATAAGGGCCACTCAAGAGATCAGTGTTTTAAACTGATTGGATATCCAGACTGGTGGAAGAATCCTAACAAGAAGAATGGAGGCAATGGCAAGCTTGCTGCTCATATCAATACTGATAATGGATCGGGAACGTTTGACACTCCTTTGGATGGTGATTGTGAGGGAGCTTCCGGTTCACAGATGCAACTTGACCCCTCTATAATGAATGCCATATGCAAGCACATTATGAAGGCTATGGCAGGAAAGCAAAGTTCTGCAGAAGCAAGTGGAAGTTCAGGAGCTTTTGCTAACAGTGCAGGTAATAATTCTAACACACATATATCTTCTAACATGGTATATGGTGATAGTTGGATTGTTGACTCTGGTGCCACTGACCATATGACATACAATGATAGCATGTTCATAACTAAGAAAAAGTTAACAAATCACATTCCTGTCTGTTTACCTGATGGGTCTGTTAAGCATGTGAATGAATTAGGTGATATAGTTCTTGAATCTGGTCTGTTTTTGAAAGATGTAATGTTGATTAGAGAGTTTAAGTACAATTTGTTGTCTGTTGGAAGGCTTATAGATAGTAATAATCTGAGCGCGACATTCAATTCAACTGAATGTTTCTTTCAGGACCTTACTACTAAACAACATCTAGCAACTGGAAGGAAAGTTGGACAGTTGTATTACTTGAAGATGACAGGTATTTCTAAATCTATACACAGTGGAATAAATAGCAAGATTAGATCAACTAATACTGTGATAGTTGATAATTCTGTAACGAATAATGTTGTAAATGCTGTGAAAGTTGATGTTGCTTTGATTCATGCTAGAGTTGGACATGCTTCTGTGAGTAGAATGAAACGTATTAATGATTGTAGTTGCAATAATGTAAATGATTTTGATTGTGATGTATGTTTTCAATCAAAATTTCATAAACTTCCTTTTTCAAGAAGTAGCAGTAAAGCCTCTACTATTTTTGAGTTGGTTCATTTTGATCTTTGGGGGCCATTTAGAGTTTGTACAATGAGTGGAGCATCTTATTTCTTGACTGTGTTGGATGATCATAGTAGGACTACTTGGACATTTATGTTACATAATAAGAGTCAAGTGTTCAAAACTATTACTGATTTCTTTGCTTTGATAGAGAATCAATTTGGGAAAACCATTAAAAAAATTAGATCAGATCATGGCACTGAAATCATTAACAAAGAGTGTAGTGAGTTTTTGCTAGAAAAGGCATAGTTCATCAAAGAAGTGTGGTTGGTGTTCCTCAACAAAATGGAAGGGTTGAAAGGAAACATAGGCATTTAGTTGAAGTTGCTAGAGCATTAAGGATTCATGCTAACATGCCAAAGAAGTTTTGGGGTGAGTGTATTCTCACTGCTACTTACTTGATAAACAAAATACCTACCCCTGTTCTTGATTGGAAGACTCCTTATGAAGTGTTGACAGGAGAAAAACCAACATATGATCATTTGAGGGTGTTTGGAAGTCAATGTTTTATTCCAAATGGGGACAATGGAAAAGATAAGTTTGATCCTAAGGGAAACAAATGTGTTTTCATAGGATATCCTTATGCTCAAAAGGGGTATAAAGTTTATGATCTAACTACTCAAAAGATTCTTATTTCCAGACATGTTGTTTTTCAAGAGAATATTTTTCCATTTCTCAATTCTTCAAAGAAAAAAATATGTTCCATCTGTTCCTGTCATTTCGGGAAATGATGATGATGTTCTTGATTTAAATTACTCTCTTGAACCGAACACATTTGAGACTATGCAACATGAAACTGAAATTTCCAATGAAGTTCATGTTCCTCAATATTTGCCTTCATCTACTTCTGATATTGTCAGATCTTCAATTCCTTTGGACAATATTATTTCTACTCCTTCTATTCCTGTCATTTCTAATCAAAGAAGACAATCCACCAGAATTATCAAAGCTCCACTAAAGTTCAAAGATTATGAATGTAAACTTTCTGGTCAGTCATCCAAACATTGTTCAAATGCAGTTATTTCCATCATAGACCACACTTTCATACCTTTTATTGCAAATGTTATGAAAGTTTTTGAACCAGCCTCATACAACACTGCCAAAGATCATTCAGGCTGGATTGAAGCCATGGATAAAGAAATAGAGGCTTTAGAGGCCAATGATACTTGGGAAATTACAGATTTACCTAAAGGAAAAAAGGCTATAGGATCTAAGTGGGTATATAAAGCAAAGTTGAAGCCTGATGGGAATGTGGAAAGATTGAAAGGAAGAGTTGTGGCTATCGGTTATCAGCAAGTGCCTGGAAAGGATTTCAAGGACACATTTTCTCCTGTTGCTAAACTAGCAACTGTGAGAATAATAGTAGCGTTAGCTACTGTTAAGAAATGGCCATTATGTCAAGTTGACATAAATAATGCTTTTCTTCATGGCTATATTGATGAAGAACTCTATATGAAGCCACCTCCTGGTTATAAAAAATGCAAACCTGGTCAAGTATGCAAGTTAAAAAGATCTTTGTATGGGTTAAAACAGGCTTCAAGACAATGGAACAAAGAATTAAGCAAATTTTTGAAATCAGCTGGTTTCTGTCAATCTACCCAAGATTATTCTCTTTTTACTAGAAGCTTAGATGGAGAATTCATAGTGATACTCATCTATGTTGATGATATGCTGCTAACTGGTACCAGTCAACAACAAATAGATGAGATAAAAAAGGAATTGGATACAGCCTTCACTATTAAAGATCTTGGCACATTGAAATATTTTTTGGGAATTGAAGTTATGAGAACTTCATCTGGCACGTTTTTATCTCAAAAGAAATACATAAAAGACATTGTTAATTCAATGGGGTTGGAGAATAGTAAAGGAGTTTCTACACCTTTACCAACTGGTTTGAAACTTTCAACTGATGATGGCACTATTCTAAGTGAACCCGAAATATACAGAAAACTGATTGGGAGACTGCTGTACTTGGGCATCACCAGACCTGATTTATCATACTCGGTGCAACACTTGTCTCAGTTTCTCAGTTGTCCAAGAGAACCACATTTTCAGGCTGCTATTCATATTGTGAAGTATTTGAAATCTACCTCAGATATTGGTTTGTTCTATACTTCAGATTCATCTTTATACTTAAGTGGATATTCGGATGCAGATTGGAGTGGATGCCAGTTTTCTAGCAGATCACTAAGTGCATATTGTGTGTATTTGGGTGATAATTTGGTCTCATGGAAGACTAAAAAGCAGAAAACAGTTAGCAAATCTTCTACAGAAGCGGAATATAGAAGTATGTCTGCTACGGCCAGTGAACTTGTTTGGGTTGCTGGGATTTTGGAAGATCTTAAGGTGCATGTTCCTACACCAGTTGCCATGTTTTGTGACAATAGATCAGCTGAGTTTCTTGCTCACAACCCAGCATATCATGAGAGGACAAAGCACATTAAAAGAGACTATCACTATGTAAGAGAACAAGTTGAAGAAGGTTTTCTGACAACAGTTCATGTTCCAAGTCATTTGCAACATGCGGATCTGCTCACCAAAGCACTTCCAACAAAACAACATCAAGAGTTATGCTTCAAGCTTGGCCTTGTTTCTCAGGTCCAGCTTGAGGGGGGTGTATGAGTGTGTAATAAAATATGTAAAAATAGTCTTTTACCTACTTTGTACAGCTGGCATTCGTATAAATATATGTGGTAATAATTGTAATCGGTTTGAAAGAATCAAAAATATGAATAAGACATTTTTTACTTTTCTCTATTTTCTTACTCTGTTCAGAATCTAATTTTTCATTCTTCCTCTGTCAAGAATCTGATTTTCAATCCTAACTCATTGTTAATTGATTCACTTAGTAAGTCTGAGTGCTTATTCTTAAATATTATGTTGGAACTTTAAATGAATTAATTTAAAAAAACAGGTTAATGGTTATATATTCGTTGAGCCGTTGTAAAAGTTAATGGTATTAAAATTCGTTTTAAATTACAATAAATTCGAATCTATTAACATTCTCTGACTTCAGTAACGCATACAATTTTCATTCTGCCTATTTAAACGGTAGATAGACAGAAGAGAAAATGTGAATAATAAAATAATTTTTCTTCCTTCTACTTTGTCCTCTGCATTTTTCTCTATTTAAGAAACTTTACAAACAATTAAATTAGAAAGTGCTATATTCAGAACAATTTGCTGTAGTGCAAATAACAAATTGATCAAATGTTAGAGACTGTTTTATCCGTGGATGGAGCAGTAGATAAATAGCTTTGCACCTTGAGGCTATATCGCGAATCGTCTTAAACAGAGCGACCTAGTCTGCGATTCAGCAAAGAAAAAAAGACTCTATAGATTCATATCGAGGTACAACATATTATTGTATTGCTTTGAAAGTGTATAATATGAAAGAAAGTTTTTTATGATTATCTACATGTTGACCTACACTTTTGACTTTCATATAAAATCTACTAGTTCTGATTTTTTCAAGTAAGGTACACTGAGTGGTAACAAAATTACAGAGGAATAGTATGTAACAACCCGCATATTTGTCGATTTTATATTTAAATATTTTATTTAAATATTTTATCGATACTCGGAATTTAGACCGAAAAACTACCTTTTGCATACAGTCTATTTAGGACTCGGGACCACTGCCATTGAGTTTAAAATGCCGTTTGCGACCTTTTTGAGTATAAGCTTCGATATGTTTGGAGTAAGTTGATTTTTGCTACTTTTTCACTTAGGGCTTTGGTTTGGGCTGAACCCATTAACCCCACCTATGTATTCAATCCCAACCCCTTCTCCTCTTCATTACTTCATTCCTCATTTCCTTATACTCAAGCTTTATATTAATGGAGAGTGGAAGAGGAAATTAAAACTCCAAAACCCTAGCTTTCTTTTGCAAATCAAGCTCTAGCTCCAAACTAATAGAAGAACCCATTGGTAAGCTTCTCTTCTTCTTCTCCAACTCATTCTCTTATCAATTTCAAAAATTCCTAAACCTAACTTTGGGAATGTTCTTCTTTTAAAGCTTAGAATTAAGCTTCTTGAGTTGGATTTGAAGAGTGGTTGATTCTCCTTTGCTTCTAAGCTTCTTTTTCAATCTTTTGGGTTCAAAGGTGAGATTTTTATCTCACATCTTAGTCTATAACTATCTTCGATTGTTACGTATGAATTCCTAACACTTGTTCATGTGCATTTGCTTTTGGTTTGGATTGATTTGGTGAATATTTCAATTTTTAGTGTTTCTGGTTCAATTCTTTAAAAATCATAGCTTTGATGTTTTGATCATGTTTTGGTGTTGAACCGAAGAGCTTATATGGTCGGGTAGTCGATTAGCGTAAACCCTTAGTGCCGATGCTCGACCGATAGCAATATGGAAGAGTTTGGCATTCATTAGACTGGCTTGGGGGGTGCTGGCTACAGGTCCGGCCGACCGAACTCAGGGTCCGGTCGACCGACCTGCTACCCCGAGCACTTCCCAGCCTCTGTTAGGAAGTGCAGGTTACAGGTCCGGCCGACCGACCTGCTACCCCGAGCATTTCTGTTTTCTAGTCCGGTCGACCGAACTCTGTAGCCGGCCGACCGATCTGTTGCTGTTTTGCCTATTTCGCGATATTGCATGGTTTTTCAAATTTAATCGATTCGTGTTATTTCCCTATTTGTTGTTATCATTTGTTATTGACTTTGATGACTTATTTTCTTCGGGAATTCTTGGAATATCCATTTCGATGGATTCGGTATCGATTTCTTTGGATATTTATTAACGTCTTCGTATGTGAATTTTAGTGATTGATTGTCCCTACAATCTTCTTTGTGATTTGTCACTTTAAAAATATAAAGGTTTTCTATGCTAGTAGTAAATATCAAAACTCTTTCTTCAAATGATTTCAACACTATTTTATTACAAAGCTCGTTTTCTTAAACCGTTTTCCAATCTATTAGTATATACAAGCCTTTACCTCACTCGTATGAGAAATCTAATTAAACCACTTAGTAAAACGAGTGGTATGAAACGCTTGCGTTTACTTCGTTGGTTAATTCTTGGACTTGTTCGATTGGATCTCTTGTGACAATTTTCTAGTGGAGATCAACAATTTGTTCGTAAATATTTAAGTTAAGCTTGTGGTTATGGGACATGAAGCTAAGCTCATATATTTACTAGCTTACTGTAATTGACACTTATCTTTGATCATGACGATCATTTTAAGATTTAGACTAGCAATTGTGCGATGTCTCTTTGTTTCGGTGTGATTTCGACTCACACATGTGGGGTAGCTCCCCATGGTCTTCGGGCCATTCGTGTACCAAAAATTAATGGCTAGCTACCATGAGATAGCTTCTCGTTCGTGTGATACATATGTTGGTGAGTTTTAATGCTCCCGTTCGTGTAATAGGCCTCCCTCCCTTTTTCTTGTGATTTCTGGATTTCGTGTGTTGAATTTTGGAATTTATGCTTCACCTATTTTTGTGATTTCCATTGATATGCTTTATCAATTTTTATGCATTGGTGAATTCGTGTGTCATTGACTTGTTGTGAATTTAAGTTTTGGGTATGAAACCCTTTTTGGGTCTTTGTGAAGATTTGTGTGATATTGATTAATCTCATGTTGAGTTTCAATTGCATACTTATAGTAGTATGCCATTATGGTTATCATACGTTTATGCCATATCTCTTATTCTATATCGTGTCGTCTGATATTTATAGCTAGACTGATCCGTTTATTATTTTCTTATTAAATAATACTCGGGTTAGACTGAGATGTTACAGGTGCTTCTGCTTGACTTCTCCCCAGGGATTTATTACTCTGACTTTTGGCTAACTACTTAGATTAGTAGTTTATTTTGTTTTATACACTTGAGATATGGACTCATAGTTGTATTCTTTTGTATAGCACGTGTTGCTATTTTTTTGTATTATTGTGGATCTTTTTGACCACTACTCTGATATACACTTTCATGTGTTAGTTATATATTCATATCTTCTTCCACCTTTGTGATATGAATTATCTGTGACTGATTTGTGTTATGCTTATTTCTATATTTGTTTCCGAAGATTAATATAGCCACTGTGTAGTAGCTTTGTGTTTGTATCGGTATGTCGGATTTCCTCTTGAAATAAAATGCATGTTATACTGTCTGACATATCGGTGCTCGCGCCAAGCAATTACACGGATGGTCGCTTCTCAACAGCCTTATTCTCCGTGCTAGTTGACAGCATTACACCGTAGTGTTCTTGGCTAGCGTGGGTATAGAAGTGGAGCGTCACAGCTTGGTATCGGAGCCAAACTTCGGAACAATGTAGAATAATTTAACAAGGATCATCGTCCTAAGTCCATCTATGGAGTCGTGCTTTAGGATTTTATTCGAGTCTTCGTACCGATTCATCCTATTTTCTTTATGATTCCTTGTTTTATCTATCAAGATTGCTTGATATTCATTTGGTGAATAACCATTTTCTTCTTCTTTCTTTCTATCTAAGGGAAGAGAAATGGTTAGACCTGATCGTCCCAGAGCTGGACCATCTAGTGCTCCACCCCACGATGGAGTTTTTATGACTACCCAACAACTTCTTGACCTTGTCACGAATGCTCAAGCAGCTGGTTCTAATCCGTAACCTACTCACCCTAAATCTGGGTTTGCACGTTTGTGCAATGATTACACCCACCTGGATGGGAAGCCATTTAAAGGTTCCGAAACTATTATTGAAATCCAGGCTTGGCTGAGATCATGCGATCGAATCTTTTCTCGCATGAACCTCATTGATCTTCACCGAGTTCAGGTGGCCTCTAGTATGCTCCAAGAAAGAGCATTGGACTGGTACGAACTTCTTATTTCTGAGATTAATGAAGTGGATCTCACCTGGGAGAAATTCCGGGAACGCTTCGAATTAAAATTCATGTCGGAAGCAGAGAAAGTGACATTGGCTCGACTTTTCATAGACCTTGTTCAGGGTGAAGCCTCCGTGACTGATTATGTTGCATCCTTCAAGTCACTTTCCAAATATGGGGTTGAATACATCAACACCCCATTGAAGAAGAACCAAAGATTTGTCTATGGCTTAAAAAAAATCTCAAGAAGCCATTACTTATAAAATTAGAAGTTCCCTTTGACCAACTCATTGATACCGCTCTTCGTCTTGAAGAGGCGGACAGGGAAAGTGATGTTGAAGTGGTGGGTTCCAAACCAAACTTCAACAACAAGAAGAGGCCAAACAAATTCAAAGGTCCTTATCCCAATAAGAAAGGGAGGCAAGCAACTCCTGCTGCAAAGACCTTTTCCTCTACCGAGGGGAAATGCTTTAACTGTGGTTCCAGAGACCATTTTACGAACAAGTGTTCAAAGCCTCGTACTTGTCGCTATTACAAAAGCCTGGATCATTATTTATCTTCTTGCCCCAAGCTTCAGGGCAGGAAGGAGGGAAAGTTAAATGTTGCTCAAGCCCCTGGCAACACATCTCGTGGCCAAGGTATTTCTCATTCCATTCTTGATGGCATTATTTTATTTCGTGATCATCCTATTCGAGTTCTTTTTGGTATGGGTGCGTCCCATTCTTTTGTATCAAAAGAGCTTGTTGATACTTTTTCTTTAAGTGTTGTTGCTTTAATGACTTCTTTGAGAATTGCGAATCCGGTTGGTGGATCAGCAACAATCAGTTTATTGTGTAAAGATGTGGAGATTATTTTGTGTGATTTTCCTTTCCTACCGATTTGCATGTCATGTGTTATTTAGGCTTTGGAATGATTTTGGGAATGGATTGGCTTAGCCATTATGAAGCTCACATCCTATGTCCCGAGCGGACTATTTATCTCCGACACCCTCAATCTGTTAAGCAGATTTCTATTAATCTTAAAGATTCGGATTCCAGTTTGGTTGCATTGTTATACTCTTTAAATCCTCATGATGACGGTAATGATGATGAGGAAGATATTATTTCTCTTATTCACGTTGTTCGTGAATTTTCCGACATATTTGAGCCCGTTTTAGGATTACCCCCTAAGCGAGCAATTGAGTTCAGAATTAATCTTGTCCCTAGAGCTCAACTTATTACTCGTCCTCCTTGTCGTATGTCCAATAAAGAAAATGAGGAGATGTGTAAACAATTGTCCGAATTGGAGACGAAGTAATTTATTCGCTCTAGTTCCTCGCCTTGAGGAGCTTCGGCTATTTTTGTGAAGAAATCGGATGGTACACTTAGGCTTTACGTTGACTACCGCAAGCTTAATGATTTTACTATCAAAAATAAATATCCTTTACCTCGGATTGATGATCTATTCAATCAACTTAGTGGTGCTAGAGTCTCTTCACAATTGGACTTGGCAACCATTTTTCATCAGCTTCGTATTGCAGAGGATAGCATTCCTTTGACATCGTTCCGTACTCGTTATGGATCTTATGAATGGCTCGTTATGCCATTTGGTCTAACGAATGCTCCGGCTTATTTCGTTGACCTTATGCATCGAGTTTTCAAAGATTTTATCGATCGATTTGTTTTCATCTTTATTGATGATATTCTTGTGTATTCAAAAACCAAGGAGGAACATGAGAAGCATCTTCGAATTGTGTTGGAAACTCTTAGGAGTAATCATTTAAAAGCAAAGTTTTCTAAATGCCACTTTTGGCAATCTCGTGTGAAGTTTCTCGGTCATATTATTTTCGAATCCGGAATTTCCGTGGATCCTTCAAAGATTGAAGCGATTCATGATTGGAAGAGACCGGAGGGTATGGCGGAGATTCGTAGTTTTCTTGGATTGGCGGGTTATTACCGCCGTTTTATCAAAGACTTTTCTAAGATTGTCATGCCTCTCACTAGCTTAACAAAGAAAGGTGTTAAATGCATTTAGTCGGACAAATGTGAAACTTCTTTTCAGAAATTAAAAGAACTCCTTTCTGATGCTCCTATTCTTGTTATTCCCGAAGGAAATCAAGATTTCGTTGTTTATACCGATGCTAGTCGCACTGGTTTGGGTGCCGTTCTTATGTAAAAAGAACGTGTTATTGCTTATGCTTCTAGGCAATTAAAGCCTGCCGAGACTAGATATGCCACTCATGATTTAGAGCTCGCGGCTATTGTTTTTGCTATTCGGATTTGGCGTCATTATCTTTTGGGAGAGAAGTTTATTCTTTATACCGATCATAAGTCCTTGAAGTATTTATTCTATCAAAAGGAACTTAATTTGCGTCAACAACGTTGGCTCGAGTTCCTTGCTCCTTATGATCTTGATATTCTTTATACCCTCGGTAAGGGTAATCGTGTCGCCGATGCTCTTAGCCGTAAACAACAAGCTGTTGTTTCTATGATGATATCCGAATGGAACGATCTCGAGATCTTATCCACTTGTGAGATTCGCGACCGCGTATCCGATTTATGCTCATCATTTGTTTTATGTAGCCTTGAGGCTCATCCTTCTCTTTTAGACCGCATTCTTGAAGCTCAAAGGCTAGATCCCGAATTGGCTCTTTTTGGCCAAAATATTAAGGATAAAATTGATATTGAAGGTTTGAAAGACTTTAGTATCGATTCTCGTGGCGGCGTTCGGAAATTTGGCAGACTTATCGTGCCAAATATTTGTGATCTTCGTAAAGATATTCTAGAAGATTCACATCGTTCTAAATTTACCATTCATCCTGGTAGTAGTAAAATGTACGCGGATATGAAGCGACTTTATTATTGGGAGGGAATGAAACTTGACATCGCTAACTCCGTTAAGCGTTGCATGACTTGCCAACTCGTTAAGGCCGAACATCAAAGGCCCGGTGGGTTATTGCAACCTTTAGAAATTCCAATTTGGAAGTGGGACCAAATTTCCATGGATTTTATAGATGTCCTTCCCCGTTCTCGTTCGGGTCATGATAGCTTATGGGTGATCGTTGATAGACTTACTAAATCTGCCCATTTTATTCCCGTTCGGTCTAACCGAACCGTTCCTCTTTTGGCCAAACTCTTTGTTAAAGAGATTGTTAAATTACATGGAGTTATACTTCTATTGTTAGTGATCGTGATGCATTGTTTACTAGTGGATTTTGGAAGAGTCTTCAAAAAGCTTTGGGAACGAAACTTAATTTTAGCACCGCTTGTCACCCCCAGTCTGATGGACAAACCGAGCGTGTGAATCAAATTCTTGAAGATCTTCTTCGTGCGTGTGTTCTTGATTTTGGTGGAAGTTGGGAAGATCATATTTCACTTGTTGAATTTTCCTATAATAATAGCTTCCAATCTAGTATTGGTATGGCACCTTTCGAGGCACTCTATGGAAGGCCATGCCGATCTCCTTCTTGTTGGCTTGAGGTCGGTGAGAAGCTGGTTTTAGGTCCAGATTTTGTTCGGGATTCCACAGAGAAAATTAACCTTATTCGACATAGGATGAAAGAAGCCCAGAGCAGACAAAAATCCTATGCCGATAACCGGAGAAGGAGATTAGAATTTTCTATAGGAGATCTTGTGTTCGTTCGTGTTTCACCCATGAAAGGTGTTGTATGTTTCAGCCGATCGGGAAAATTGGCGCCTCGATATATTGGGCCATTTCCTATCACTGAACATATTGGTTCCATGGCTTATCGCCTTTTATTACCAGCTCAATTTTCTACGATCCATGACGTGTTTCACGTTTCTCAACTTAGGAAATGTCTTTGAGATTCCGATTCTATTCTTGAGCCCAGTGTTGTGGAAGAGATTGAAGTTTCGCCTAATTTAACTTATGAGCAACATCCTATTTGTATTATTGCTTCGGAAGTCAAACGACTTCGAAATAAGGATATTCCGCTTGTGAAAGTTTAATGGTCTTCAAATCCTAAGGATTGTTCTTGGGAGTCTAGAGAGTTCATCGAGCGATCACATCCGGACTTGCTTTTCCGTGCTCTTTAAGATGAACCTTTTACTTCAAATTTCTTTTGTGTTGAATATGCTTTATGGTTGTTACTTTATATTTTCTTCTTGAATATTGCGAGGACGCAATTTCTTTAAGGAGGGGAGTCTGTAACAACCAGTATATTTGTCTATTTTATATTTAAATATTTTATTTAAATATTTTATCGATACTCGGAATTTATTCCGAAAACCTACTTTTTGCATACGGTCGAATTAGGACTCGGGACCACTCCCATTGAGTTTAAAATGCCGTTTGCGACCTTTTTGAGTATAAGCTTCGATATGTTTGGAGTAAGTTGATTTTTGCTACTTTTTCACTTAGGGCTTTGGTTTGGGCTGAATCCATTAACCCCACCTATGTATTCAGTCCCAACCCCTTCTCCTCTTCATTACTTCATTCCTCATTTCCTTATACTCAAGCTTTATATTAATGGAGAGTGGAAAAGGAAATTAAAACTCCAAAACCCTAGCTTTCTTTTGCAAATCAAGCTCTAGCTCCAAACTAATAGAAGAACCCATTGGTAAGCTTCTCTTCTTCTTCTCCAACTCATTCTCTTATCAATTTCAGAAATTCCTAAACCTAACTTTGGTAATATTCTTCTTTTAAAGCTTAGAATCAAGCTTCTTGAGTTGGATTTGAAGAGTGGTTGATTCTCCTTTGCTTCTAAGCTTCTTTTCCAATCTTTTGGGGTTCAAAGGTGAGATTTTTATCTCACATCTTAGTCTATAACTGTCTTCGATTGTTAGGTATGAATTCATAACACTTATTCGTGTGCATTTGCTTTTGGTTTGGATTGATTTGGTGAATATTTCAATTTTTAGTGTTTTGGGTTCAATTCTTTAAAAATCATAGCTTTGATGTCTTGATCATGTTTTGGTGTTGAACCGAAGAGCTTATATGGCCGGGTAGTTGATTGGCGTAAACCCTTAGTGCCGATGCTCGACCAATAGCAATATGGAAGAGTTTGGCATTCATTAGATTGGCTTGGGGGTGCTGGCTACAGGCCCGGCCGACCGAACTCAGGGTCCGGTCGACCGACCTGCTACCCCGAGCACTTCCCAGCCTCTGTTAGGAAGTGCAGGTTACAGGTCCGGCCGATCGAACTCAGGGTCCGGTCGACCGACCTGCTACCCCGACCATTTCTGTTTTATGGTCCGGTCGACCGAACTCTGTAGCCGGCTGACCGACCCGTTGCTGTTTTGCCTATTTCGCCTATATTGCATGGTTTTCCAAATTTAATCGATTCGTGTTATTTCCCTATTTGTTGTTATCATTTGTTATTGACTTTGATGACTTATTTTCTTCGAGAATTCTTGGAATATCCATTTCGATGGATTCGGTATCGATTTCTTTGGATTTTTATTCACGTCTTCGTATGTGAATTTTAGTGATTGATTGTTCCTACAATCTTCTTTGTGATTTGTCACTTTAAAAATATAAAGGTTTTCTATGCTAGTAGTAAATATCAAAACTCTTTCTTCAAATGATTTCAACACTATTTTATTACAAAGCTCGTTTTCTTAAACCGTTTTCCAATCTATTAGTATACACAAGCCTTTACCTCACTCGTATGAGAAACCTAATTAAACGACTTAGTAAAACGAGTGGTATGAAATGCTTGCGTTTACTTCGTTGGTTAATTCTTGGACTTGTTCGATTGAATCTCTTGTGATAATTTTCTATTGGAGATCTACAATTTGTTCGTAAATATTTAAGTTAAGCTAGTGGTTATGGGACATGAAGCTAAGCTCATATATTTATTAGCTTACTGTAATTGACACTTCTCTTTGATCATGACGATCATTTTAAGATTTAGACTAGCAATTGTGCGATGTCTCTTTGTTTCGGTGTGATTTCGACTCACACATGTGGGGTAGCTCCCCATGGTCTTCGGGCCATCGTGTGCTAAAAATTAATGGCTAGCTACCATGAGATAGCTTCTCGTTCGTGTGATACATATGTTGGTGAGTTTTAATGCTCCCGTTCGTGTGATAGACCTCCCCCCTTTTCTTGTGATTTCTGGATTTCGTGTGTTGAATTCTGGAATTTATGCTTCACCCATTTTTGTGATTTCTATTGATATGCTTTATCAATTTTTATGCATTGGTGAATTCATGTGTCATTGACTAGTTGTGAATTCAAGTTTTGGGTATGAAACCCTTTTTGGGTCTTTGTGAAGATTTGTGTGATATTGATTAATCTCATGTTGAGTTTCAATTGCATACTTATAGTAGTATGCCATTATGGTTATCATATGTTTATGCCATATCTCTTATTCTATATCATGTCGTCTGATATTTATAGCTAGACTGATCCGTTTATTATTTTCTTATTAAATAATACTCGGGTCAGACCGAGATGTTACAAGTGCTTCTGTTTGACTTCTCCCCAGGGATTTATTACCCTGACTTTTGGCTAACTACTTAGATTAGTAGTTTATTTTGTTGTATACACTTGAATATGGACTCATTGATGTATTCTTTTGTATAGCACGTGTTGCTATTCGTTTGTATTATTGTTGTAACAGCCCTAGTTTTTAGCTATTTATTTCTTTTAATTTTTTTGTTTTTAGAAATATAATTTATATAAATTGTGTTTACCAATATTGTTTAAATATTTAATTTAGAGAATTAAACTCGTTAATTTAATATGATTTTTGTAACTAAATTTAAGAAGAAAAAAAAAAAAGAAATTTTTATAATGTATAATGAAGTGAGTGGTAACTAAATGTTTTGGATATTATCATAATATCTGTTGTTATACCCATTCCCTAAAAATAATGAAAAGGAGAAAATTTGTAACATATTAAAGTAGTTAATTAATTATGTTAATTTGGTAGGTTATGACATGCAAATCATGTTGGTGGAATATTCTCAATTTTGACATATTAATTATGTTAGCAGTGAACATTGTTAAGCAATTTAAAACAATGAAACTTACAATCAATTTATTTGATAAATCTACCTTATTCCTAGTTAGCAATTCAAAACTTGAATAAAGGCACATACGGATATTTTAAAATGGAGTTAATGACAATTAATAGATATTTCAAAAAGAAATTTATGATAATTAATAGAGAAATTAATTGTAAAATTTCAGTAGTTGACCAGAATTAATTTATTGAATAATTAATGCAAATTAATAAAATTGATGAAAGATAAATAAGTTAATTCTTTTGGTTAATGGCATGAGGACACGAGGTTAATCCCCATTTTGTAGGAGAAATCTGCCCGTGTAACCAGTCCGGCTACCAGTGCCTACAAAGCGGACGGATTAATGTGAGACGTCGCAGGATTGATAATTAACAAAAAGGGTTAATTAACTAATTAAGTTAGTAACCAAATTTGAGTATGTAATTAAAGGAGGATAATTAATTGGTAATATGGTAATTAATTGAAATCAATTAAGGAGGGTAATTAAAAGGGATAAGGTAATCAATTGAAATCAATTAAAGGCAATTAAAGGGGAATTAATTGATTAGAAGAATATGGAAATCAAATTTGCCTTCCTTTGCGCGTGACACAAAATTTTATTCTTTTAACATTTTGACATTTGCCTCTTACCATTTGTTTCTTGAGCATGTCACTGTATTCATTTATTCACGCAGCCTTATCCACAAAAATATCAACTCTTCCAATTGCCATTTTTCCTCTCACCTAAATTAAATGCATTCAAAATTTAATCTTGCCTATCTTTGCAAATTTTCGCATACCCATTATATCTCTCTGTTTCCACTGCATTTGTTTTGCAATAAATAAATTTTTCGAACCATTGATCAAGTAAATATTTATGTAAGCATTTATTACTTTTGCCTTTTCAGTTAAAAGCTTTTTCATTGCTTACCATAAATCACGCAAGAGCTCAAGTTTTGCTTCCTCAATCAAATCTGTTCAAATTTGCAGTAACGCATGCTTTAAATTTAGATTATAACTGGTATAAATCACGCAAGCTATCTAAAAAAAAAAATCCAAAAGAGTGATATCGTTCAAACATAAAACTGGAAAGAGAAATCAACGCATGCATTTATCACAATTTTCGTGTAGCGTTCAAACAAGAAGAACTGGAAATAAATCTCTTGACTAAACGCATGCACTCAAAAATCAACGCTTGCATTTATTTCTTACGTTTTCAAACCTGCCTATTTATCTCCCCTTTTTATTTCGCAAGTTTATCTATAAATACTTTGCCTCATTCACATAAGTTTTCATATCTCCTTGTTTGTCCCTCTCTGGTACAAGCTTCTATCAGGTAAATAATTTGCATTGTTTATTTCTTTGCTTCTTCCAATTTTCCTTCCTCCTTCTTGTGTTCTCTGATTTCCTTGCTCGGCTACTTCCCCATCATGCCGTGCCATTTATAAATACATATAGAACTTTGTTAGTAGTAGGCTGGAAGAAATGATATAAATTGATTGTAGGAAGCTAGACTATGGAATTAGTGTAGTTATGATGTAGTTAGTGGTATTGTGGATTTGGATAAGTGCAGTTTGAAGAGGAAGGCATAGAAAAAAAAAAAAAAGAATTACAATTTAATAATGGAGAAGATAAATTGATAAGGAGAAAATGATATGAAATGTTGTTTAATTCAAATAAACAATATTGTATGAATAAATCTTGGGTGAATATAATAAAATGACATTTATTTCAATTTTTAATGGTTGAAATAAATTTAAGATGGTTAAAAATAAATTTAACTACTTATTTGAGAATTTGGGTGGATAAATATCAATGGATTGTATTTATTATGGTTAATAAAAGGATATTGGTGATGTATACCAATAATCACCTTTTAATGTTTAATAATAAAAGTAAAAGAAGAAATAATTTGCCTAAACATGATGAACATGTATGTGAAATAAAGTATTATTTAATGAATTCGAATGTAGTTAGTGGCTACATTTGATTAAATCGAATAATTTGAACAGTATTGTGTTTGTTGCCAATATTGTCATTTTATTTAAATAAATATATATGAGAATGAAAATAATTGATCATGATAAATATGATTAAAAATGTGAGAAATAATTTAATAATGTCTAAACATGTATTTGTTTTGTTTGGGTGCATAACATCTTTTTATTCAATCAATTGTATTAAATTTGCAATTTATTTTGCAATTTATTCAATTTATTTTATGCATGCGTACGGTTGAAGTATGGGCCTAGGATATGTTAAGACGGTTAGCGGGTTGTAGTAGTCGAGCAAGTTGAACTAAATTTCTTTTATTCTATTCGTTCCAGTTGTTCTGAAATTTTGCTTTGACCGTAATTTTTAAATTCGCATACTTGGTATTTGGATCTTATAGATTTAAGTCAAGGCTTTGCATCCGCCGAAGTTTGATCGTGCTTTCCGTTTTTTTTTCCGAAGTAGATACCGTGTTTGATTTAGATCCACTGCAGCGTTTAAGGTGAGTATTTCTCACCAGACATATGTACATATATTTTGTGAATTATCGCAAGTGTATGTGTAAAAATTTTATTTAAATATTATCTGTCTGTAGTATAACGTAGAATGATGAATCCCATTTAAATTGACACCTCATCAGTTATTATCTGTTGTATTATTTCTGCAGTTATATTATATTATTGTTTATTTACTGCTTAAATCACCACTGCAAGTTCCCTGTTAAATTTAGATTGTTGTGGGCTGAAATGATAGGCCTAAATGATGATTACTGTGCTATTATTATGTTAACTGTTTAACTGTTAACTTGGGATTGCGGGTTTGAAATGATAGAACCCGGGGTTTGTAAATTACGGATTGAAATGATATAAATCCGTATCACTTGACCTAGGCTAGAAAACTATATACAGGCCCGTGGTCCTTATAATATTTTCTGAAATATTTAAAATTATTTTGGAAGTTAAATATTTGATTTAATATCTTTAAAGGATTTTATATTGATTTTGAATGAGTTATAAATGTTAATAAATAAATAAATAAATATTTGAATAAAATTTTGGAATATAACTTATTTTGGAAATTCTGGATTTTTGAAAGGATAAGATTTCAGTAAAGAAATATATTTATAAGTTATATTTGGAAATATTTATTAAGTTAAACAATCTACTAAAGCATTTAAATGCTGTCTTTTGAAATTGGACTAGTTTTACCCGTAACTTTAGGTAGCATTTCCTAAGTGCTATAGAATCTGGAATTTGATTGTTTTGAAATTTAAGGAATTTGATAAATTATATTTATGTTTAAGTTTTGGAGACCTTTAAGATATGAGATTTATAACTGGATTTTTCTTAATAAATTTAAGATGAACATTCTAGTGTTAAGTAAATTTTGAAATTATTTAATGGCATAATTTTGGAGTTTTATCTATGGAATTTATGGGAATATTCAAGACGAAATAATAAACACTAATTTGTTGAAAGAAAAAAATATCCAACCTTAGTTTTGAATATTAATACTCCAATTGGATATACATATAGGAATTGAAATGGTCTTGGGAACATGAAGTGATATTTAAATTATGGTTTAAAATAAAGAAATATATTTGTAAAGCTATGTAAATTATCTTCTTTACAAAGTAACCATAAAGTTAAACCATTTATATCCAAACCATTTGTGTTTTGGGAGTTATGTTTTTTTTTAAGAAAAATTTCCAATATATTATGGTTTAAAGGTATAATTAAAATATTTGGTTTCCAGATATTATAAATTTTAAGCAGTATGGTTTTGGAAAAGAATTATATTTGAATATAACGATATCATGTTGTTTTGGGTTTTAAATGATATCGTATTTATAGTTTTGAAATGGAAATGTTTATACTGGTTTTAAAGTATAAATTGTTTTTAAATGACCACGGGTTATAATAACGATGGGTTGGCAAAGAGACCGGGATCGGATATGGACATACTCTCTGTCGATACCGAAAACCACTTTGACCAACCGTGTACGCGGTGGAGATTCCAGAATGAAGTAGGTCGGTGGTGGCGTTTCCTGTAAGGTAAATACGTGGACCCGACTCCCGTGAGTTGGCATAAGGTGGCTAAAACAGGAGCAATTCCAGGCCAATGAGGTCATTCCTCTGATCGGACGCTCCTCTTCGATATTATACTATGATCTTGGATTGATTCAGTGGCCACTTCTATATTTTGATTTTGGGGGAGTTAGTTCGAGGTGGGCGGCAGCTGCGCGCTGCGCGTTACCATCAGCCTGGATAGCAATTGGTATATCTACCCTGGCATTGCCTAGTTGTGCCGTGTCACCTACCCTATCGCGCCTTGTACGAGTTTGGTTTTCTCCCGTAGCCCGTGTGGTATCCTCTAGTGGCTTCCCGATCAGGAGGGACTATGATATTGGATGGACTACTGGGACTATTACGTGTTAAGGGCTATATGGGTAACCCCTTAACGCTATTAAAAAGTAAGTTTATTTTATAAATAGACACTAGTATAATAGCGCAATATACTACATAGTAAATAGTTTGACGGATCCTTAGAGGATGGGCGGTCCCAAGCATCCTTTAAGTTACTTGCTCTATATTACAGTACACTTGAATTAGCTTACATTATATAAGTATGTATGTCCTGACTCGAGTGTTATGTTTTATTTTTCGCTCGGGTCAGCCTGAGTTGCAGCTTCAATTTCTTCTCCGTAGCTAGGACACTCAGTAGATCATTCGCGCTGCTGGAAGTTGTTTCAGCCTTTATCTTTTCTGGAATTCAAGACTTTGAAGACTCTATCTCTATTTATGTCTTAAAATTTGTATTGAGGATTATAGACAATGTAAGTTCTGTTTTGTTGAAGTTATATCAGTGGCTTCATGAACCACTAAATTTTTAATTTCCGCTGCGAGATTCTGATATCTGTGTATGTGATTCTGCGATCTATTTATTGTATATTCTGAGTTTTGCCAAATTTATTCTACAACGCAGTATTTTGAACAATTCAAGTCCGACATGTGCGGATGCGAAGGGTTGAAAATACTGGGTCGTTACATTTGGTATCAGAGCTTTGGTTCTAGGCAAAACTTAGAATGTATGGTAAATTTGATTTACAGAATCACGTTCATTCGAGATTGAACCACTCTCTTTTCGAATTTTGGAACATTCCCTACGGTTCCAAAGCTCATTCGTATCCCTCACTTTTTCATCTGCTTTAGATTCTGGAGTATCTCATAACTCCACTTCGGATGATCTTTATTGTAAATTGGCGGTCTCGCCATTATTCTAATAAAGGGGTGAAACTCCTTTACCATTAGCATTGATTCACCGGAGATTTATATTTATCCTCGGTTTATATGCTAGTATCTTTGGTTATTCCAAATTCTATCTCTTCGGATCAAATGTAGATTTACCCCAACCACATCGATATGGCTCTTTAAGTCACGGATGACTAGGTCAAGGTTGTCCGCGACTTATATAGACTTACCCAGTTTCCTTATTCTGATCTTCTGATTTCAATTTATCTTGAATTCTATTTGATTTGAGTTCATCAAATTTGAGTCTCTATCCTGGTTTGAGAAGTTTATTCCTATATTTGAAATTAAAATCTAATATTATATATATGAGTATAATTTTCAAAATTTTATAATTAATTTAACTAGTTGTCAAGAGATAATAGTTTTGATTTTATTTATGGTGTTGTAAGCCATGTGTTTGTCTAATAAATAGGTGAATATAAAACAATGGTTATAAATTAATTTGGAAACAGAAATGAATTTAAAACTAAAACTTGAGAATTAAATTTCTGATGATTTCAAACCTTGTGTTTAAATTTTAAAAGGATGTAATAAGTATTTTTGTATAGAAATTTGTTTCCAAAGAAATTTTAAAATTAGTGCTTTTCTCTTTGTCGCTGGAAAATAATTTCGGTGATGACTGCAGCATCATCGACATTCATTTTCGAGTTTCGAAGTGAAAAGACCATTCTGTAGTCTGGCTACAGTGTTTCCTTGAGATTTTAATTGATTTGAATTTCTAAAATATGACTTAATATATATAGATATATAATTTAAATTTGATTTGACATATTAGGTATATATATTTAGTTATCTCTAAATGGTTTGAAGGGAATCAGGAATTTAATTCTTAAAGTTTTCTTGAGGAAGGAAAATAAATATAATAACAAAAATTTGAATAAAAAGGTTCCAATTGGAGATAATTAAATTGAAAGTTTTATTTGTATAACACCCAATTTCATTTAATATAACTTACCTTGATTTTCAAAAGTTAACATGTAATTGGATAATATACAATATAAAAGGATTTTATGAGTGGTTATAATAAATATTATACACTTAAATTTTAGTTATAAAAGATTAATGGGGATAAATAAGGAAAAGGAATTTAAGGAATTTTATTCAAATGTCTTAATAATCAAATTAATTTAATATGGAGCCGTAAATCTAACCAAGAGATTTTAATAAAAGGTTATTTCCTGAAATGAATATGTTTGTGTAATAAACAAGGTATCTTTGAATAAGGAAAATATATTTGAAAGGGATATTTTTGGAGTAAGGATTATATATCTTCAAATCATAGTTTAATTGATGTCTAAATAAATAGTTAAGACGTATTCTAATATCACTAAATTTTGATAATTGAGAATTGGTTTTCAAATGGAAATTCAAGGGTAACTTATTGAAGGAATATCTTATTTATAAGATAAGTATTTTTAATAAAGTGTTAGGTTATTTGTTAAAATTCAGAGTTAAGTACATAATAAACTGATTAGGAATACTATTATATCTACTATAGCATATTATGAGTGCTGCTGTTTCTAAAAATAAAATGTTTTGGAAATTTTTTTTATAAATGAACTTAGGAATATTTCAACCTTGAAATGAATATTGTTTGGCATTGAATTTAAAAGGTATAAATGAAGATTATTTTAAAGGTATTATGATTTTAGTAGCATGATTTCCAAATGATAATATTTATAAATTTAATGATTTCAAAGCATTATGATTGCAAATTTATTATCTTATTTGTTTTCAAACTATCTTTAAGTGTCCTTGGTTTCCCTATCTGCTACAGAATGAGGAGGCTATTGCTTATACCAGTCTATTTAGAAATCTTTTCTATAATCTTTAAAAATCTTTGTTACTCATCGGGGCCTGAGCACCGCTTACCACCCATAGACCGACGGTCGAACTGAAAAGAGTAAAACCGATTCTAGAAGATCTTCTTCGTACTTCAAATCCGGAACTATTCGTTTAAAGTTCTTGTTTATCTAGCTTATCTTCCTTTGTTTCTTTTCTTTTGTTCCTTTTCGAGGACGAAAAGTTCTTAAGTGGGGGAGAGTGTAACAGCCCTAGTTTTTAGCTATTTATTTCTTTTAATTTTTTTGTTTTTAGAAATATAATTTATATAAATTGTGTTTACCAATATTGTTTAAATATTTAATTTAGAGAATTAAACTCGTTAATTTAATATGATTTTTGTAACTAAATTTAAGAAGAAAAAAAAAAGAAATTTTTATAATGTATAATGAAGTGAGTGGTAACTAAATGTTTTGGATATTATCATAATATCTGTTGTTATACCCATTCCTTAAAAATAATGAAAAGGAGAAAATTTGTAACATATTAAAGTAGTTAATTAATTATGTTAATTTGGTAGGTTATGACATGCAAATCATGTTGGTGGAATATTCTCAATTTTGACATATTAATTATGTTAGCAGTGAACATTGTTAAGCAATTTAAAACAATGAAACTTACAATCAATTTATTTGATAAATCTACCTTATTCCTAGTTAGCAATTCAAAACTTGAATAAAGGCACATACGGATATTTTAAAATGGAGTTAATGACAATTAATAGATATTTCAAAAAGAAATTTATGACAATTAATAGAGAAATTAATTGTAAAATTTCAGTAGTTGACCAGAATTAATTTATTGAATAATTAATGCAAATTAATAAAATTGATGAAAGATAAATAAGTTAATTCTTTTGGTTAATGGCATGAGGACACGAGGTTAATCCCCATTTTGTAGGAGAAATCTGCCCGTGTAACCAGTCCGGCTACCAGTGCCTACAAAGCGGACGGATTAATGTGAGACGTCGCAGGATTGATAATTAACAAAAAGGGTTAATTAACTAATTAAGTTAGTAACCAAATTTGAGTATGTAATTAAAGGAGGATAATTAATTGGTAATATGGTAATTAATTGAAATCAATTAAGGAGGGTAATTAAAAGGGATAAGGTAATCAATTGAAATCAATTAAAGGCAATTAAAGGGGAATTAATTGATTAGAAGAATATGGAAATCAAATTTGCCTTCCTTTGCGCGTGACACAAAATTTTATTCTTTTAACATTTTGACATTTGCCTCTTACCATTTGTTTCTTGAGCATGTCACTGTATTCATTTATTCACGCAGCCTTATCCACAAAAATATCAACTCTTCCAATTGCCATTTTTCCTCTCACCTAAATTAAATGCATTCAAAATTTAATCTTGCCTATCTTTGCAAATTTTCGCATACCCATTATATCTCTCTGTTTCCACTGCATTTGTTTTGCAATAAATAAATTTTTCGAACCATTGATCAAGTAAATATTTATGTAAGCATTTATTACTTTTGCCTTTTCAGTTAAAAGCTTTTTCATTGCTTACCATAAATCACGCAAGAGCTCAAGTTTTGCTTCCTCAATCAAATCTGTTCAAATTTGCAGTAACGCATGCTTTAAATTTAGATTATACCTGGTATAAATCACGCAAGCTATCTAAAAAAAAAAAAAAAAATCCAAAAGAGTGATATCGTTCAAATATAAAACTGGAAAGAGAAATCAACGCATGCATTTATCACAATTTTCGTGTAGCGTTCAAACAAGAAGAACTGGAAATAAATCTCTTGACTAAACGCATGCACTCAAAAATCAACGCTTGCATTTATTTCTTACGTTTTCAAACCTGCCTATTTATCTCCCCTTTTTATTTCGCAAGTTTATCTATAAATACTTTGCCTCATTCACATAAGTTTTCATATCTCCTTGTTTGTCCCTCTCTGGTACAAGCTTCTATCAGGTAAATAATTTGCATTGTTTATTTCTTTGCTTCTTCCAATTTTCCTTCCTCCTTCTTGTGTTCTCTGATTTCCTTGCTCGGCTACTTCCCCATCATGCCGTGCCATTTATAAATACATATAGAACTTTGTTAGTAGTAGGCTGGAAGAAATGATATAAATTGATTGTAGGAAGCTAGACTATGGAATTAGTGTAGTTATGATGTAGTTAGTGGTATTGTGGATTTGGATAAGTGCAGTTTGAAGAGGAAGGCATAGAAAAAAAAAAAAAAGAATTACAATTTAATAATGGAGAAGATAAATTGATAAGGAGAAAATGATATGAAATGTTGTTTAATTCAAATAAACAATATTGTATGAATAAATCTTGGGTGAATATAATAAAATGACATTTATTTCAATTTTTAATGGTTGAAATAAATTTAAGATGGTTAAAAATAAATTTAACTACTTATTTGAGAATTTGGGTGGATAAATATCAATGGATTGTATTTATTATGGTTAATAAAAGGATATTGGTGATGTATACCAATAATCACCTTTTAATGTTTAATAATAAAAGTAAAAGAAGAAATAATTTGCCTAAACATGATGAACATGTATGTGAAATAAAGTATTATTTAATGAATTCGAATGTAGTTAGTGGCTACATTTGATTAAATCGAATAATTTGAACAGTATTGTGTTTGTTGCCAATATTGTCATTTTATTTAAATAAATATATATGAGAATGAAAATAATTGATCATGATAAATATGATTAAAAATGTGAGAAATAATTTAATAATGTCTAAACATGTATTTGTTTTGTTTGGGTGCATAACATCGTTTTATTCAATCAATTGTATTAAATTTGCAATTTATTTTGCAATTTATTCAATTTATTTTATGCATGCGTACGGTTGAAGTATGGGCCTAGGATATGTTAAGACGGTTAGCGGGTTGTAGTAGTCGAGCAAGTTGAACTAAATTTCTTTTATTCTATTCGTTCCAGTTGTTCTGAAATTTTGCTTTGACCGTAATTTTTAAATTCGCATACTTGGTATTTGGATCTTATAGATTTAAGTCAAGGCTTTGCATCCGCCGAAGTTTGATCGTGCTTTCCGTTTTTTTTTCCGAAGTAGATACCGTGTTTGATTTAGATCCACTGCAGCGTTTAAGGTGAGTATTTCTCACCAGACATATGTACATATATTTTGTGAATTATCGCAAGTGTATGTGTAAAAATTTTATTTAAATATTATCTGTCTGTAGTATAACGTAGAATGATGAATCCCATTTAAATTGACACCTCATCAGTTATTATCTGTTGTATTATTTCTGCAGTTATATTATATTATTGTTTATTTACTGCTTAAATCACCACTGCAAGTTCCCTGTTAAATTTAGATTGTTGTGGGCTGAAATGATAGGCCTAAATGATGATTACTGTGCTATTATTATGTTAACTGTTTAACTGTTAACTTGGGATTGCGGGTTTGAAATGATAGAACCCGGGGTTTGTAAATTACGGATTGAAATGATATAAATCCGTATCACTTGACCTAGGCTAGAAAACTATATACAGGCCCGTGGTCCTTATAATATTTTCTGAAATATTTAAAATTATTTTGGAAGTTAAATATTTGATTTAATATCTTTAAAGGATTTTATATTGATTTTGAATGAGTTATAAATGTTAATAAATAAATAAATAAATATTTGAATAAAATTTTGGAATATAACTTATTTTGGAAATTCTGGATTTTTGAAAGGATAAGATTTCAGTTAAGAAATATATATATAAGTTATATTTGGAAATATTTATTAAGTTAAACAATCTACTAAAGCATTTAAATGCTGTCTTTTGAAATTGGACTAGTTTTACCCGTAACTTTAGGTAGCATTTCCTAAGTGCTATAGAATCTGGAATTTGATTGTTTTGAAATTTAAGGAATTTGATAAATTATATTTATGTTTAAGTTTTGGAGACCTTTAAGATATGAGATTTATAACTGGATTTTTCTTAATAAATTTAAGATGAACATTCTAGTGTTAAGTAAATTTTGAAATTATTTAATGGCATAATTTTGGAGTTTTATCTATGGAATTTATGGGAATATTCAAGACGAAATAATAAACACTAATTTGTTGAAAGAAAAAAATATCCAACCTTAGTTTTGAATATTAATACTCCAATTGGATATACATATAGGAATTGAAATGGTCTTGGGAACATGAAGTGATATTTAAATTATGGTTTAAAATAAAGAAATATATTTGTAAAGCTATGTAAATTATCTTCTTTACAAAGTAACCATAAAGTTAAACCATTTATATCCAAACCATTTGTGTTTTGGGAGTTATGTTTTTTTTTAAGAAAAATTTCCAATATATTATGGTTTAAAGGTATAATTCAAATATTTGGTTTCCAGATATTATAAATTTTAAGCAGTATGGTTTTGGAAAAGAATTATATTTGAATATAACGATATCATGTTGTTTTGGGTTTTAAATGATATCGTATTTATAGTTTTGAAATGGAAATGTTTATACTGGTTTTAAAGTATAAATTGTTTTTAAATGACCACGGGTTATAATAACGATGGGTTGGCAAAGAGACCGGGATCGGATATGGACATACTCTCTGTCGATACCGAAAACCACTTTGACCAACCGTGTACGCGGTGGAGATTCCAGAATGAAGTAGGTCGGTGGTGGCGTTTCCTGTAAGGTAAATACGTGGACCCGACTCCCGTGAGTTGGCATAAGGTGGCTAAAACAGGAGCAATTCCAGGCCAATGAGGTCATTCCTCTGATCGGACGCTCCTCTTCGATATTATACTATGATCTTGGATTGATTCAGTGGCCACTTCTATATTTTGATTTTGGGGGAGTTAGTTCGAGGTGGGCGGCAGCTGCGCGCTGCGCGTTACCATCAGCCTGGATAGCAATTGGTATATCTACCCTGGCATTGCCTAGTTGTGCCGTGTCACCTACCCTATCGCGCCTTGTACGAGTTTGGTTTTCTCCCGTAGCCCGTGTGGTATCCTCTAGTGGCTTCCCGATCAGGAGGGACTATGATATTGGATGGACTACTGGGACTATTACGTGTTAAGGGCTATATGGGTAACCCCTTAACGCTATTAAAAAGTAAGTTTATTTTATAAATAGACACTAGTATAATAGCGCAATATACTACATAGTAAATAGTTTGACGGATCCTTAGAGGATGGGCGGTCCCAAGCATCCTTTAAGTTACTTGCTCTATATTACAGTACACTTGAATTAGCTTACATTATATAAGTATGTATGTCCTGACTCGAGTGTTATGTTTTATTTTTCGCTCGGGTCAGCCTGAGTTGCAGCTTTAATTTCTTCTCCGTAGCTAGGACACTCAGTAGATCATTCGCGCTGCTGGAAGTTGTTTCAGCCTTTATCTTTTCTGGAATTCAAGACTTTGAAGACTCTATCTCTATTTATGTCTTAAAATTTGTATTGAGGATTATAGACAATGTAAGTTCTGTTTTGTTGAAGTTATATCAGTGGCTTCATGAACCACTAAATTTTTAATTTCCGCTGCGAGATTCTGATATCTGTGTATGTGATTCTGCGATCTATTTATTGTATATTCTGAGTTTTGCCAAATTTATTCTACAACGCAGTATTTTGAACAATTCAAGTCCGACATGTGCGGATGCGAAGGGTTGAAAATACTGGGTCGTTACATTTGGTATCAGAGCTTTGGTTCTAGGCAAAACTTAGAATGTATGGTAAATTTGATTTACAGAATCACGTTCATTCGAGATTGAACCACTCTCTTTTCGAATTTTGGAACATTCCCTACGGTTCCAAAGCTCATTCGTATCCCTCACTTTTTCATCTGCTTTAGATTCTGGAGTATCTCATAACTCCACTTCGGATGATCTTTATTGTAAATTGGCGGTCTCGCCATTATTCTAATAAAGGGGTGAAACTCCTTTACCATTAGCATTGATTCACCGGAGATTTATATTTATCCTCGGTTTATATGCTAGTATCTTTGGTTATTCCAAATTCTATCTCTTCGGATCAAATGTAGATTTACCCCAACCACATCGATATGGCTCTTTAAGTCACGGATGACTAGGTCAAGGTTGTCCGCGACTTATATAGACTTACCCAGTTTCCTTATTCTGATCTTCTGATTTCAATTTATCTTGAATTCTATTTGATTTGAGTTCATCAAATTTGAGTCTCTATCCTGGTTTGAGAAGTTTATTCCTATATTTGAAATTAAAATCTAATATTATATATATGAGTATAATTTTCAAAATTTTATAATTAATTTAACTAGTTGTCAAGAGATAATAGTTTTGATTTTATTTATGGTGTTGTAAGCCATGTGTTTGTCTAATAAATAGGTGAATATAAAACAATGGTTATAAATTAATTTGGAAACAGAAATGAATTTAAAACTAAAACTTGAGAATTAAATTTCTGATGATTTCAAACCTTGTGTTTAAATTTTAAAAGGATGTAATAAGTATTTTTGTATAGAAATTTGTTTCCAAAGAAATTTTAAAATTAGTGCTTTTCTCTTTGTCGCTGGAAAATAATTTCGGTGATGACTGCAGCATCATCGACATTCATTTTCGAGTTTCGAAGTGAAAAGACCATTCTGTAGTCTGGCTACAGTGTTTCCTTGAGATTTTAATTGATTTGAATTTCTAAAATATGACTTAATATATATAGATATATAATTTAAATTTGATTTGACATATTAGGTATATATATTTAGTTATCTCTAAATGGTTTGAAGGGAATCAGGAATTTAATTCTTAAAGTTTTCTTGAGGAAGGAAAATAAATATAATAACAAAAATTTGAATAAAAAGGTTCCAATTGGAGATAATTAAATTGAAAGTTTTATTTGTATAACACCCAATTTCATTTAATATAACTTACCTTGATTTTCAAAAGTTAACATGTAATTGGATAATATACAATATAAAAGGATTTTATGAGTGGTTATAATAAATATTATACACTTAAATTTTAGTTATAAAAGATTAATGGGGATAAATAAGGAAAAGGAATTTAAGGAATTTTATTCAAATGTCTTAATAATCAAATTAATTTAATATGGAGCCGTAAATCTAACCAAGAGATTTTAATAAAAGGTTATTTCCTGAAATGAATATGTTTGTGTAATAAACAAGGTATCTTTGAATAAGGAAAATATATTTGAAAGGGATATTTTTGGAGTAAGGATTATATATCTTCAAATCATAGTTTAATTGATGTCTAAATAAATAGTTAAGACGTATTCTAATATCACTAAATTTTGATAATTGAGAATTGGTTTTCAAATGGAAATTCAAGGGTAACTTATTGAAGGAATATCTTATTTATAAGATAAGTATTTTTAATAAAGTGTTAGGTTATTTGTTAAAATTCAGAGTTAAGTACATAATAAACTGATTAGGAATACTATTATATCTACTATAGCATATTATGAGTGCTGCTGTTTCTAAAAATAAAATGTTTTGGAAATTTTTTTTATAAATGAACTTAGGAATATTTCAACCTTGAAATGAATATTGTTTGGCATTGAATTTAAAAGGTATAAATGAAGATTATTTTAAAGGTATTATGATTTTAGTAGCATGATTTCCAAATGATAATATTTATAAATTTAATGATTTCAAAGCATTATGATTGCAAATTTATTATCTTATTTGTTTTCAAACTATCTTTAAGTGTCCTTGGTTTCCCTATCTGCTACAGAATGAGGAGGCTATTGCTTATACCAGTCTATTTAGAAATCTTTTCTATAATCTTTAAAAATCTTTGTTACTCATCGGGGCCTGAGCACCGCTTACCACCCATAGACCGACGGTCGAACTGAAAAGAGTAAAACCGATTCTAGAAGATCTTCTTCGTACTTCAAATACGGAACTATTCGTTTAAAGTTCTTGTTTATCTAGCTTATCTTCCTTTGTTTCTTTTCTTTTGTTCCTTTTCGAGGACGAAAAGTTCTTAAGTGGGGGAGAGTGTAACAGCCCTAGTTTTTAGCTATTTATTTCTTTTAATTTTTTTGTTTTTAGAAATATAATTTATATAAATTGTGTTTACCAATATTGTTTAAATATTTAATTTAGAGAATTAAACTCGTTAATTTAATATGATTTTTGTAACTAAATTTAAGAAGAAAAAAAAAAAAAAAATTTTTATAATGTATAATGAAGTGAGTGGTAACTAAATGTTTTGGATATTATCATAATATCTGTTGTTATACCCATTCCTTAAAAATAATGAAAAGGAGAAAATTTGTAACATATTAAAGTAGTTAATTAATTATGTTAATTTGGTAGGTTATGACATGCAAATCATGTTGGTGGAATATTCTCAATTTTGACATATTAATTATGTTAGCAGTGAACATTGTTAAGCAATTTAAAACAATGAAACTTACAATCAATTTATTTGATAAATCTACCTTATTCCTAGTTAGCAATTCAAAACTTGAATAAAGGCACATACGGATATTTTAAAATGGAGTTAATGACAATTAATAGATATTTCAAAAAGAAATTTATGACAATTAATAGAGAAATTAATTGTAAAATTTCAGTAGTTGACCAGAATTAATTTATTGAATAATTAATGCAAATTAATAAAATTGATGAAAGATAAATAAGTTAATTCTTTTGGTTAATGGCATGAGGACACGAGGTTAATCCCCATTTTGTAGGAGAAATCTGCCCGTGTAACCAGTCCGGCTACCAGTGCCTACAAAGCGGACGGATTAATGTGAGACGTCGCAGGATTGATAATTAACAAAAAGGGTTAATTAACTAATTAAGTTAGTAACCAAATTTGAGTATGTAATTAAAGGAGGATAATTAATTGGTAATATGGTAATTAATTGAAATCAATTAAGGAGGGTAATTAAAAGGGATAAGGTAATCAATTGAAATCAATTAAAGGCAATTAAAGGGGAATTAATTGATTAGAAGAATATGGAAATCAAATTTGCCTTCCTTTGCGCGTGACACAAAATTTTATTCTTTTAACATTTTGACATTTGCCTCTTACCATTTGTTTCTTGAGCATGTCACTGTATTCATTTATTCACGCAGCCTTATCCACAAAAATATCAACTCTTCCAATTGCCATTTTTCCTCTCACCTAAATTAAATGCATTCAAAATTTAATCTTGCCTATCTTTGCAAATTTTCGCATACCCATTATATCTCTCTGTTTCCACTGCATTTGTTTTGCAATAAATAAATTTTTCGAACCATTGATCAAGTAAATATTTATGTAAGCATTTATTACTTTTGCCTTTTCAGTTAAAAGCTTTTTCATTGCTTACCATAAATCACGCAAGAGCTCAAGTTTTGCTTCCTCAATCAAATCTGTTCAAATTTGCAGTAACGCATGCTTTAAATTTAGATTATAACTGGTATAAATCACGCAAGCTATCTAAAAAAAAAAAAAATCCAAAAGAGTGATATCGTTCAAATATAAAACTGGAAAGAGAAATCAACGCATGCATTTATCACAATTTTCGTGTAGCGTTCAAACAAGAAGAACTGGAAATAAATCTCTTGACTAAACGCATGCACTCAAAAATCAACGCTTGCATTTATTTCTTACGTTTTCAAACCTGCCTATTTATCTCCCCTTTTTATTTCGCAAGTTTATCTATAAATACTTTGCCTCATTCACATAAGTTTTCATATCTCCTTGTTTGTCCCTCTCTGGTACAAGCTTCTATCAGGTAAATAATTTGCATTGTTTATTTCTTTGCTTCTTCCAATTTTCCTTCCTCCTTCTTGTGTTCTCTGATTTCCTTGCTCGGCTACTTCCCCATCATGCCGTGCCATTTATAAATACATATAGAACTTTGTTAGTAGTAGGCTGGAAGAAATGATATAAATTGATTGTAGGAAGCTAGACTATGGAATTAGTGTAGTTATGATGTAGTTAGTGGTATTGTGGATTTGGATAAGTGCAGTTTGAAGAGGAAGGCATAGAAAAAAAAAAAAGAATTACAATTTAATAATGGAGAAGATAAATTGATAAGGAGAAAATGATATGAAATGTTGTTTAATTCAAATAAACAATATTGTATGAATAAATCTTGGGTGAATATAATAAAATGACATTTATTTCAATTTTTAATGGTTGAAATAAATTTAAGATGGTTAAAAATAAATTTAACTACTTATTTGAGAATTTGGGTGGATAAATATCAATGGATTGTATTTATTATGGTTAATAAAAGGATATTGGTGATGTATACCAATAATCACCTTTTAATGTTTAATAATAAAAGTAAAAGAAGAAATAATTTGCCTAAACATGATGAACATGTATGTGAAATAAAGTATTATTTAATGAATTCGAATGTAGTTAGTGGCTACATTTGATTAAATCGAATAATTTGAACAGTATTGTGTTTGTTGCCAATATTGTCATTTTATTTAAATAAATATATATGAGAATGAAAATAATTGATCATGATAAATATGATTAAAAATGTGAGAAATAATTTAATAATGTCTAAACATGTATTTGTTTTGTTTGGGTGCATAACATCGTTTTATTCAATCAATTGTATTAAATTTGCAATTTATTTTGCAATTTATTCAATTTATTTTATGCATGCGTACGGTTGAAGTATGGGCCTAGGATATGTTAAGACGGTTAGCGGGTTGTAGTAGTCGAGCAAGTTGAACTAAATTTCTTTTATTCTATTCGTTCCAGTTGTTCTGAAATTTTGCTTTGACCGTAATTTTTAAATTCGCATACTTGGTATTTGGATCTTATAGATTTAAGTCAAGGCTTTGCATCCGCCGAAGTTTGATCGTGCTTTCCGTTTTTTTTTCCGAAGTAGATACCGTGTTTGATTTAGATCCACTGCAGCGTTTAAGGTGAGTATTTCTCACCAGACATATGTACATATATTTTGTGAATTATCGCAAGTGTATGTGTAAAAATTTTATTTAAATATTATCTGTCTGTAGTATAACGTAGAATGATGAATCCCATTTAAATTGACACCTCATCAGTTATTATCTGTTGTATTATTTCTGCAGTTATATTATATTATTGTTTATTTACTGCTTAAATCACCACTGCAAGTTCCCTGTTAAATTTAGATTGTTGTGGGCTGAAATGATAGGCCTAAATGATGATTACTGTGCTATTATTATGTTAACTGTTTAACTGTTAACTTGGGATTGCGGGTTTGAAATGATAGAACCCGGGGTTTGTAAATTACGGATTGAAATGATATAAATCCGTATCACTTGACCTAGGCTAGAAAACTATATACAGGCCCGTGGTCCTTATAATATTTTCTGAAATATTTAAAATTATTTTGGAAGTTAAATATTTGATTTAATATCTTTAAAGGATTTTATATTGATTTTGAATGAGTTATAAATGTTAATAAATAAATAAATAAATATTTGAATAAAATTTTGGAATATAACTTATTTTGGAAATTCTGGATTTTTGAAAGGATAAGATTTCAGTTAAGAAATATATATATAAGTTATATTTGGAAATATTTATTAAGTTAAACAATCTACTAAAGCATTTAAATGCTGTCTTTTGAAATTGGACTAGTTTTACCCGTAACTTTAGGTAGCATTTCCTAAGTGCTATAGAATCTGGAATTTGATTGTTTTGAAATTTAAGGAATTTGATAAATTATATTTATGTTTAAGTTTTGGAGACCTTTAAGATATGAGATTTATAACTGGATTTTTCTTAATAAATTTAAGATGAACATTCTAGTGTTAAGTAAATTTTGAAATTATTTAATGGCATAATTTTGGAGTTTTATCTATGGAATTTATGGGAATATTCAAGACGAAATAATAAACACTAATTTGTTGAAAGAAAAAAATATCCAACCTTAGTTTTGAATATTAATACTCCAATTGGATATACATATAGGAATTGAAATGGTCTTGGGAACATGAAGTGATATTTAAATTATGGTTTAAAATAAAGAAATATATTTGTAAAGCTATGTAAATTATCTTCTTTACAAAGTAACCATAAAGTTAAACCATTTATATCCAAACCATTTGTGTTTTGGGAGTTATGTTTTTTTTTAAGAAAAATTTCCAATATATTATGGTTTAAAGGTATAATTCAAATATTTGGTTTCCAGATATTATAAATTTTAAGCAGTATGGTTTTGGAAAAGAATTATATTTGAATATAACGATATCATGTTGTTTTGGGTTTTAAATGATATCGTATTTATAGTTTTGAAATGGAAATGTTTATACTGGTTTTAAAGTATAAATTGTTTTTAAATGACCACGGGTTATAATAACGATGGGTTGGCAAAGAGACCGGGATCGGATATGGACATACTCTCTGTCGATACCGAAAACCACTTTGACCAACCGTGTACGCGGTGGAGATTCCAGAATGAAGTAGGTCGGTGGTGGCGTTTCCTGTAAGGTAAATACGTGGACCCGACTCCCGTGAGTTGGCATAAGGTGGCTAAAACAGGAGCAATTCCAGGCCAATGAGGTCATTCCTCTGATCGGACGCTCCTCTTCGATATTATACTATGATCTTGGATTGATTCAGTGGCCACTTCTATATTTTGATTTTGGGGGAGTTAGTTCGAGGTGGGCGGCAGCTGCGCGCTGCGCGTTACCATCAGCCTGGATAGCAATTGGTATATCTACCCTGGCATTGCCTAGTTGTGCCGTGTCACCTACCCTATCGCGCCTTGTACGAGTTTGGTTTTCTCCCGTAGCCCGTGTGGTATCCTCTAGTGGCTTCCCGATCAGGAGGGACTATGATATTGGATGGACTACTGGGACTATTACGTGTTAAGGGCTATATGGGTAACCCCTTAACGCTATTAAAAAGTAAGTTTATTTTATAAATAGACACTAGTATAATAGCGCAATATACTACATAGTAAATAGTTTGACGGATCCTTAGAGGATGGGCGGTCCCAAGCATCCTTTAAGTTACTTGCTCTATATTACAGTACACTTGAATTAGCTTACATTATATAAGTATGTATGTCCTGACTCGAGTGTTATGTTTTATTTTTCGCTCGGGTCAGCCTGAGTTGCAGCTTCAATTTCTTCTCCGTAGCTAGGACACTCAGTAGATCATTCGCGCTGCTGGAAGTTGTTTCAGCCTTTATCTTTTCTGGAATTCAAGACTTTGAAGACTCTATCTCTATTTATGTCTTAAAATTTGTATTGAGGATTATAGACAATGTAAGTTCTGTTTTGTTGAAGTTATATCAGTGGCTTCATGAACCACTAAATTTTTAATTTCCGCTGCGAGATTCTGATATCTGTGTATGTGATTCTGCGATCTATTTATTGTATATTCTGAGTTTTGCCAAATTTATTCTACAACGCAGTATTTTGAACAATTCAAGTCCGACATGTGCGGATGCGAAGGGTTGAAAATACTGGGTCGTTACAATTGTGGATCTTTTTGACCACTACTCTGATATACACTTTCATGTGTTAGTTATATATATTCATATCTTCTTCCGCCTTTGTGATATGAATTATCTGTGACTGATTTGTGTTATGCTTATTTCTATATTTGTTTCCGAAGATTATTATAGCCACTGTGTAGTAGCTTTGTGTTTGTATCGGTATGTCAGATTTCCTCTTGAAATAAAATGCGTGTTATACTATCTGACATATCGGTGCTCGTGCAAAGCAATTACACGGATGGTCGCTCCTCAACAGCCTTATTCTCCGTGCTAGTTGACAGCATTACACCGTAGTGTTCTTGGCTAGCGTGGGTATAAAAGTGGGGTGTCACATAGTATCTTTAGTTTGTTGCATAAATAATTATATATTCAAGTTATCTATACTATTATATTATTACTGATTTTGGTTTCAAGGGCACAGAAGCCACCTCCATATTTTTGTGAAAGGAACAGTCGCTTATTTTACTTTGTTACGTTCGTACCTAGCCTCCGCTTCTTACCTTCCCCATTCATTTTATCTGAGAAAAACAAAATTTTCCTTCTTCTCTTATCCTTCTCTCCTAACCCTAATCATCACAAGACCCTAATTACCCACCTAGGCTTACTGATTATTGTTTGCACCTGTACATAAATTTCGCTTTCCTCTTCCCTAAGATCTAATCTTGCACTATAATGGCAATGACCGTGGCAATGGAAAGTCGCACAACGCAAAAACCACCACTCTCCTTCATATTGTATATGCATCGCCTGTAAATACTTCTTCCTTTATAATCTTCCGCCGCGCGTCGTCATCCACGCACAGGTAATTTCTAAACCCTTCTCCATATCACGCTTTAAATTTTTATTTGGATCCCCTAATCTATTTCCTTCAATAATTTGCTATCTTGCATGAGGTCTGATTAATTCACTCATCGCCCTCAGTTCTAGGTAATTCCTTTTGCGTTCATTCTATGACATTTTTTATGCCTTAATTTATTCACCGCTTCTTTCTGTTCCATGTTCTATGAGGGATAATTTATTCATAACTGATTTTGTAGATCTGTTTTTTTGTAGTTTAAAAAGACTTTTAATGCACAGTGTATTGGTTAGAGCTAAATTATTTTGGTTAACAATGAAATTAACCTTTTTAACTACAATAAACACATTTTCAAAACTCTGAAATGAGGCTTTTCTTTTTGGAGACATATCAATTATATCACGTACACATCAGCTATCGACGAATATAGTAACCATAGAGTCTATTACTTATTGGTGACATGTTAGATAACAAGGTCATGGATTTTCTTTTTTAAAGACTGTCCATTTATTATATTCTACTTATATTTTTAACATTTTTTTACTTTTAAAAATTGGGTTTACGGATGCTGTTATAATTATACAGACTTAAATAGGGTAAATGATTAGTAATATTGATCGCTTTTCAATGGATTAAATGATTATTACTTTGCCCTAAAACTATACCACCTTATTTTTACAACTATTTTTCAACAGCCTATGTCTACGCACTGATAATGTTTAAATTCTATCTTACTGTTGCGTTCCTGCCTTGGTTTTTTCTTCATAAATTTACTTATGTGCATACTTTAAAACCTGCTTCCTCTTTCTTAAATTTAAGAAATAACTTAAATATAAACTACTTCCAAAAAAAATATTTTTTTTAATCTCCTATCTTTATTCAATGTAGTAAGCTTAGCCATGGAGTCTCAGAAGATGTTTAACTACATTCCATGTCCAAAAATTGGACATGTATACTACTATTACAAAGGTATACAATTAACTATCCACTACTTACTTTGGGTCTGCATGCAAGTTCTTATTATGTTATTTCGTACATATTGCTTATATAGCAGTACTAGGAAGATTGTTCACTACTGATCATTGACACCTTTTTCGTTTTTCCATGTTGCTCTTGCTAATTTGGACAAGTGTTAGGAACATTGACGAAATAAAGTCAACGATTAGCTTCCATCTGAAATTTAACCAAATGCTATGCTGTTTTTGGTTGTCTTCGGTCAGTAAAACTAGCAAAACACTTATTGTTGAAAATATACTGTTGGACTGGGTTCATACTGTTTTACGTCATGTACTGACAATAATTGTCCACGGCTCGGGTTACAATTGTTTTGCGGTGTATGTATTTACTACTAGCTTAGGGTGGCTTACTGTGGCAGCTTTTATTGCGCTCTGTACGTAGTGCAATAATATTCTGCATATCAAAATGATAAAATACTGTTGCCTTACACCAAAGTACTGTTTTCTTTAGCAACTCTTTAAATATTTTGACTATTCGGCACAATACACACACATAACTTGGATTTATATATAGTGACAACTATTGAACCATTGGACAGAATATTTCTTAACTAGGATTATAGAAAATATATATTACTATCCTTAACTATGTATATTTTCTGCGTTTTGCTGAAATGGTTGTATTTATATATTGTACAATATGTACTTAGTTATGCTGAACTGTAAGAAATTTACAGTTATTTACATCTAATTTGTAGTTATAATTTAGCCTAATTGCTAGTTTCTTTTTATCCTCTTTGTACGCAAATAATATAGTTATGAATAAAATTCGTGATTATGGATTAAATGGAAAAATACTAGATTAGATGTAAAATAAGAAAAGTTGGAATAAAGCTAGATAAATGGAATTATGCAATAAATTACGCTAAAATGGGAATAATAAATTGATCTAATAACTTGATTTGGAAGTAAATAATAGATTAATTGGTTGGTTTAGAAAATATGATACATTTCTGTAATTTAATATTTAAAAGATAACGATAAATGTAACTGCAAAAATAAAAGAAAGAAAAAGGAACTAGTGTAAAATAGAGAAATCACTATATTTTGCACTATTTCAAGATAATAAAAGAAATACCTTGCAGTTACAAATTATCGTTTATAGTATTATTTAGTATTGAATTATGGAAATAGATTTTAGCATAGCTTTCACGACCAACCAAATAAAATAGAATTACTTCCTAGAACAAAAGAAATTAAAGTAGAGTATGAAATGAATCAAATAAATTATTAGATAAGAAATTAAGGCTGTGTACAATAAACGAACCTAGGTTTATATTTACCGCATAGACTATAGAAAAGGACAGTTAGTATGATAAGTTAGTTATATAATAAAAGAGAATTTAAAGAATTCTATATTGTAATAAAAGAAGACAGAGTAGAACATAAAAGAAACACTTGTAAATATATACGGATTTTAAAAGAAATAAACATAAATTATGATTACGTAAAAGAATAGAAAAACTAATTGGGAACTTAGAATAAATAAGCAATGATAGTAAAGATAAATAGTAAAAGATTATTTTAGATTTCTATTAAATTAATAAGCAAATAGAACAAAAGACGCTTACTTAATAAACTTAAGACTTAAATTAAGTTAATAAGCAAGAAGTAGAAATACCAATAGCATTTCCTATTAGATCAACGGTGGTCTCACAATAGGAAGAAGCGGTACGAGGGCAAGAATATGCTAATTATGGTAAATAAGTAGCCAAGAGAACAAGAAAAGTAAACTAAACGCAAATTAAAAGATTTGAATTAGGGTCTAATAAAAGAATTGAGATGCGTTTGGAGCAGTCTAAAGGATGAAGCGCCTAACAAAGTAGTTCATCACGGATTTTACAAATGGAGAAGCACATCCAACTTAATATTTTTGGGCTTCAAGAAAGTATGAGAATTCAACGGGATGTGAGGATACTCTACGATGCCCCTTTTGATAGGACTAACGAAGCTGCACCTCTTGAGGCAGGTCTGTAGATGTTCCATCAAGAGAGTATGCGTTGACTACATTTGCATTGTAGGCCTAACGAAGCAGACCTTTGTAGGCAGCTAGAAGGGCTTGGTACTCGGAGTGGGGTATTCGTATGTCCAATACTTGTAAGTAAGTTTAAGGATAGTCGCATGCGAATATCGACCAGCATCAAGACCATGAACGATTTTAGGAAAGACTAGAGTTAAACCAACAGACCAATGATTCTTTCACTATCAATATATTGGATGGAGGCACCGCCAATTGGATGTTAGATTGTTTGCAGTAGGGCATTACCACTTAACTCTTTAGAGGTCTTTTTATTTAGCTGAGGGGTGGCTGTTGGGACCATAACAACGACGAGAAAAGAGATAGACCAACTAGAATATCTGTATTGTAGGTCTAATGAAGCAGTCCTTCATAGGTATATAAAATCTCCGACAGAATTCCGTACAAGGTAGACTTTGTTGGCGGGATTAAGATAGTAGACAGAATGATTACATTGTCCTCAACGTATGCACTGGGTGGTACATTGTGGATGTCCGAGCACTGGCATAGACTAGTACGGACGCGATTTACATTTTCATAGTAAGTAGTGGAGTATCTATATTGTAGGCCTTACGAAGTAGTCCTTTACATATATAGTTATGGAACACTCTCGAAGAAAGACGATAGAGCCCTTTTAGATGAGGATACGGAAGGTACCATGGGTGGTACCTAGGACCAATATGGTCATTGGGCATATAGCTACATATATGTATATATTAGTTATTTGGTTTTAATCTATTATGGAGTATATGGGCATGGTTCACGAACAAAGGCGAGAGTATTGTAACCTAATGAACCTAATATAAGAGTAAATAGAAAGAAAAAGATATATGTAGAATTAAACCTAGAAGTATATAATTTATTCATTCATCGGAACTTTTATTCTGACGCCTCCTCATAACATCCTGCAGGTTAGGTAGATGGCAAAGACTTATTAGCTTTATGACACTTGCTTAGAAAGTGTTATTATTTTGGTGAGTATTTACTTACTATTATATTTTAGTCAATCCCGTTGTAAGATAAATTATTGATCTCTAATGTATTTGTCTTTGCCTATTTAAAAGATAGCAGATACCCAACTCGGGCTGCAGTGGGCTTGGGTTTTAGTATTTTTGTGAAATTTTCAAACTACTGGAATTCAGGTTGTTAGATTTGGCATTAGAGCCTAGGTTTTGGATTCCTAGGTAGATAGTGAGTGAACATATTTGTATTTTTGAATAAAATATAAATATATTATGTACTAAACTCAAATAGTTCCTAACCATAGATTTTAACATATGGAAAGTTTTTAGAAGTATATTTATGCATGGTTTGCTAGTTGGGTTTGGGATGACCTAAGTATGCAAAGCCCCATGTTATTACCAAATTATAGCATACAAATAAACCATGTTTTGAGAGAAGATTGGTATCCATAAGTTATAGAAAGTGGAGAAGCTCCCTAGGGAGAGTGTTTTCATTTTAAAAGAAATAAGAGGTTTTAGTAAGAAGAAAATCCACTTTATGTCTAGCCCAATAAAATAAAACTTTTGAAATTGAAAAGTTGAAAAATATAATTGTTAATATATTTGAGGAAGTAAATATTGGGTTTTTGAAAAAAAAGTGGTATGAAATTTAAATTGGTTTTATATGATGTAAATTTTGTTAAAAGTGAAATTATTTTTGAAGAATTATAGAGCATGTATAGCTCACTAGTTTCTTGTAGGCGAACAAAAGATTTTAAATATAAAAACCTAGAGTGTGTTAAGTATCGAAAACATAGGTTACAAAATGGATTACTGTTCTAACTTTTAAATGAACTAAAAATGAGACCTTTGCTTCATTTAAAATTACAGATAATCATCCATTTTCTTTTATTGAAATAGACAATGCAAACTATGGGGAATAACATTTGTACTTTACACATCCCTTTCATTTTTGGTATATTCCTTATTATTTCAAATGGTGCACTTTTTATACATTTGTGGAATTGGATAATTTACGAAAATTACAAAGAAAGAGATACAACTGAATTGTACCCCGCTGCCAACAAAGTGAAACATCTAAATTCACATCCCAAGTCAAATTTGGGCAAAGTAAACTAATACCAACATTTTACAACCCAACTGTAAATTTGCAATAAACTTTACAACTTTATCAATATTCAGCTTTAACAAATTTAGGGACTAATTTCTCAATTTTCAGCTTATGCTGTAGATATCATTCATATTCCAATTACATATCTTATAGAATATGTAGGTGATATTCTTATACGTTCGCTTCAGGCCTACAACTCATCAGATGTTATATAGGCATAGCAATTAAATAAAATTCAACGGTATAAATTTCAATGTTATAAATAAATTATATAATTTCTCACTCACCTTTCAAGCTTTCTAAATCTCCAAGTCTGAATTCATCCCTTTAGCTTGACTTCTTTTCCTTTCCTTTAAAAACAATATGATATAAATTTAAACATACCACTAGAATTACAGATCTGAGAAGATATTTGAGATTAAGAGGAATGTATATTTTAATTATGAAATTTACCTTTTTCTGCAGTATCGATTCGCTTCTCCTCTTCAATTTTCTGCCTTTCTCCCATTATATATACATATAATATAATATTTTATAATTTTAATAGAAATAGCAGAGAAAGAAAATGGTAGTGCTTCGCTGTTTTGATCAAAAAATATAAGAAGAGAAGTGAGGGGTTAAACATGTATTTATAGGCGCTCGAATCAATTGTATCCGTTATATTTTTAAAATAAAAAAAATCTGAGCCGTTCATCCAAGGTTTAACTCTAGCCGCTACCTTCATCACCTGTCGACCGCTCCCTATAAGCAGTTGATTGCTAGCAATCGACTGCCCAAGTAAGGGGTCGATTGGTGTGGTCCACGCTATTAATATTTTTGATTTCCTTTTTCTCATTTTAAATTATTTCCTCTTTGAATTTTTTAAACACTAATAGTTTCTTCATTTGAGCTCCGATTACAAAACTCCAAATATGAAAGTTGCTCAGAAAACCCCCACGAACACAATAGTGCTAGTTTCCTGGTCAAATTCTGAAATTTTCTCAAATTCCTTTTTTTGAGTCTTATTTATTATATATTATTTACCATTAGTTTTGCGGGGTGTTACAAAGACAGCTACTACTCTTTCCAGCAAGGCACCAAAGCGTCCAAGCCGACCTAGGTTTAGAATTGCAAGACCAAGATGAAGAAGAAATCCTCCATCCCCAACTGGCCTATTAGCGTAACAACGATGGTCAATCACCATTGGAGCCATGGCCAGCATGCACAAGCCCAAGCCAAGCCAAGATCTGCCTCGAGAGGGAGGTTCCATATGATTGTTTGAAATACTATCAATAAGTGGCAGTCCGACACCGAGAAAGCTTTCTCATTTCTTAAGATTCCAAACAAGTTTGATGAAAGGACATACACACAAATAAGTTTGGAAAGGAAATATGTAATGAAGCTAATTGCTTATTATCAATGAAGAAGTGCAAAAGATTCAAAGGCTATGAAGAATTTTCGTTTGGAAAGATTTTGCGAGTACAAGAAAGATGAGAAGGGGTATTTATATACCCACGCCTTAAATCGTGTGCATTGTTTTGAAAGGAAAAAAGAATCACAACCATTAAGAAGAGATTGAGATAATGCCAACTTATGCATATAGGAGATGCAACACAGCTCTGCAACATTTGGAAAAACGAACCGTTACAACCAATAGCACGAAGCCACATAGAAAGCACACTAAATGCTTTGTAGGGGCGTCAATTGGTAGGATTTTCATCATTTGACAAGGCTATACCCGCTCACGGATATGGACTTGGGAGAAAAATGTTGCTCAATTTTTTCGCAAGTAATTAGTAGGTCGGTTTAAAGTTGTCTAACCTAGTCAAAACCTGCTCAACTACTTTACGACTAGCCGGCATAAGCCAACCCAAGTCCATGATGGTCTCAAACCATCCCTTATATCCAGCAAGGCACCATGATGAGGCATGATCGCCTCATCTTTAAGCGCCTATCACATGTAAGAAGGGTTAGGGCCTGACCCATCATCATGACTATCGACTTTCCTATGTCAATCTACTTCCAGCACAATTCGAGGTCAGCATGTTAGCCCGACGTCACTCTAATTGATGGCCAGCACCTTTGTAAAGACCCAAAATTTTGAAGGCTTTATATTTAATTATCGAAATTATTTAAATAATTGAATCTTGGATTTAATGTAATAAATTGACTTAATAAGATTATTTAAATTCTTTTTAAATAATATGTGAAATTATCATTTCGTTGGACAGTCTTGGATTTTGATGAAATCAGTGTTGTTTAATCCAGAATAATGAGTTGTTATAGGCCGATGAGTTTCGTGACGATCGAATGTGATGTATGGTTGTGTGAGCTCGATTAATTAAGAGGATTAAAATATAATATATATTTTCCTATATAAGAACCTCAACACTTAAATCCTCTACATTTTTCCTTCTCAAAATCAGCTGCCACCATTTTCTCCATTCACTTAATTAAATCCAAAGCCAAAGGCCAATGATTTCGGATTTGTTGAAATCATGTGAGTGTGTGCTTCAAATCTATATAAGGTTTGTAGGTTGTGATGACTGTTAGTGATGTTCGAGTTTTAATGGCCAAACGAAGGTTGAGGCAGGGAGGTGATGAAGGAGGATTTAGTTGAATTGGAGGACTTGGTTGGTTTCTCTTGGCGGCAAGCTTCTTCCAACATTAGCCAAATCGAGTCCGATCATGCCTAGCAGATCACAACTTTTCATTTGTCTCATACTGGGGTTGGGGCCATGATTTGACATGGGATATCATAGAGGAAATAGATGGCACGGTTGAGCTCGTGGTGGTGTAAGGAGTGTTTTGGCAAAGATCAGTGGTGCTTTGGTGTGGCAAGGCAAATCATAACCTGGGGTTGGTCGAATTAGGGCAACGGTCAGAATTTTGAAGAGTTGATCTAGCTTCAGGTAGTTGCATAAGGGAAATTGCATTTGAGCAGAGCGATGTGATGGCACTGTCCCTTCATGAACGTTGGACCAGATAGGGAGATTGGGGAAAGGAGCGTGCACGGCTTAGGTGTGTATCATCTTGCATGTATAGGAAGTGTATTAAGAAGGGTGAAGATGGATTTGGTGGGAAAGTGAAGGGATTAGTGATCAAAGTAAATTAATTAATTAAGTTTTAATCTCAATTTCTTATGAAATCGATAACTTATGCATAGAAGGTCCAATCCAGACGTCATTTTAGCAGTTGCACTCGTAGTTAGATTCTCTACGCCTTAGATTGGTTTAGGCTTGGGTGAGTGTAACGATATGTTATTTCATAACTTTGAAAGTACGATATTTTATTAATTTTAAATTTAAAAAGGTTTAGAACTTAAGTAAATATCTTTTAAATAATGAATAAGGATGGAAAAATTATTTATCTCATACTTAATAATGGAAGTATAAAGATTTTGATTTTCATCACAAAATGGCCAAAAGTTAAGTTTTGTTAAAAATGAATAAATGCTTAAATAAATAGTTTTAAATATTTATTTGAAATGTAAAATTATATCAAAATCACTTAATAATGATAATAGAATTATGATAAAGGTTTGGAAAATACACCTATGACCGTTTTACAAAAATATTTTAACTTTGTTACATTTTGTCAAGTGCAACGTCGTATTTCAATAAATTGATATTAGCACTAATGATATCGGGTTTTAACCAAAGTAGACTTGTTTTTATTTATTAAATGTAATAGGAAGTTCATTTTCTAAGTTTGCTTACATAAATGAATGGTTAAACGGAAACGTTAAATTTTGATTGTAAAATATGTCAATAAAAACATTGTTTTTGACTAAAATAAGTTGTCGCTACATTGTTGCAACATGATATGTTGCCTAATACACATACACACATATGTACACATTTACAATGTATAAATACATATACATTTACCATATAAAACAAGAATTCATTTTGATTTAAATTAAGTTTAATAAATGATTCGACAATTTTAAATTTAAATAAAACTTTACAAACATCATCATATCATTTATATCATATCTCCTTAATGGATGTTATGCGTTTAGATGGAAACCATGCAAATTTATGTCTCTAAATATTAGTAAGTAATAAAATAGTGACATCTCTTATTACTAAACATATACACTTCTTATAACATCATTCCTAGCATTAAATGCACATCCTAATATGTTAACAAGTGTTATGCAAATCAAATCAAGAAAAAAGTATTCTTTTTAAAATACAAAATTTAAGAGAAAAAAGTAATCATTCTATAAATACACATCACATTAATGTGCTATCATATCCTTCTGTAAATACATGTACCTAAGGGTTTAATCAAGGATTTAAAAATGGAAATAAAATACAAAATTAGAGAAGGCTAAAATGGTCATTAGCCAAGGATGCTTCATGTATAAACACACCTCCCTAGCAGAGCATACACCCCCTCTCAAAGCTCACACACACAGAAAATGAAGGAAATAAACAAAGGCAATAGTTCGTGACATTTGCAGAGGAGCACGCTAGTTCATAGAAAAGTTTGATGGAGTGGAAATGAAGGAGAGAACTGCTTTTTAAATCATGTTTTGTTATGTTATAATAATCATGATTATCCCGTTTATACGTTATGTTAATTGCCACCATTGATAATATTTACATTTGGCCGAAATGAATGTTTGAACGCGTCGGTTGGATAGTTGAGTTGTGATAATATACTTAATAAATGTTAATCACTATGCTATGGAAATGGATGTTATGTTATTGATGAATATTGAAAGCGATTATGCTCATTTTTGATTAAGTAATCCCCTTTGTTATAAGTGACCAATTTTATAAATATGGTATATGTTGGAATTATTAAGCCTATATTTGAATAGTGAAATTGAAATTGAAATAGGTTTTGAATTGAAATTGGTTTTGAAATTGAAATCGAAATTAAAGTCGAAATCGAAATTAGATTTGAAACTGGGTCTGAAATTGATTCTAATTTAAGATTAGAATTGATTTTAATTTAAGATTCATAAGCAGCCGCATAATATATTCACCAAAATAAATAATATTCATACGACCTTGGTTGAATGACAGAAATTCGTCTAGAATGAGTTTTGGCCAATTTACTTCAACTTCTCCCCAAATAGCACATAATGCTTTATAGTTGTTTGGATAGACAAACACATATGAGCCAGTACGAGGTAGAATTGTGTGCATTAATGCTCTATGCATTATTCTGGCAGTAGGTTGTAATGCAATAGACTTAAGCTCTGTCATGTCAACTTCTAGGAATCGATGACTTACTTCATCTCTCTCTCCTACGACAACATTTAATTCTTGTAACTCAACACCACTTGTCGGAGTATGAAGAATATGACCGATTCTATCTAAAGAGAGAAACACTTGTTGCCCATATACCTCCAAACGCAATTGTCACTATTGCGTGGGTTTTGATGGCCTAAAGTTAAGTTCACATAGAAAAGTTTAACCAATGTATGATTTATCTTGATATTGTTTTGATTATGATCTAGAAGTGATTCTAGATGGCTTCTTCTTGCTAATTCTTGAATCCTATACGACATAAAATCAGGAAAGACAACAAAAGAACCTTCAAAGAATCGAGCTTCTTTCATCTTATTCCATCTTTGAACTGCAGTTGCATCGTATAGCCACTGAGTGATTTGTGAATCAATTGGCTCGGAGGAAGAAGAAGCATGCCTAGATCTCTTTGTTTGACGAGGGGCCATTTGAATTTATCAAAGAATTGAATAAATTTGGAAAAATTTGGGAACTAGGTTTTTGGAATTCTGTAAAATGGAGGTAAAAGTAAAAAATAAAAGAGGAAGTAGAGGGTTTTAGAGTTAAGAAATAGGTAAAAAAAAGTGTAAAGGTACGTTTCAGATGTGAATTCGGTCGATTGAACGATTGTGGTCAATCGACTGAACAATTGCGGTTAGTCGACTGAACCACCATCCCGAGAGTTCTATTCCAGAATTAGTCGACTGGTCTAATCGATTGAATAAACAAATATGCTCTCTGTTTTGTCATTCAGTCGACTGGTTGCATTCGATCAGTCGAGTGAATAGTGTATGAGAACATACAGTATGCAGTTTCAGTCGACTGATCGATTTTTTTCTATCGACTGAATGAGTCTTTCAACATATTCAGTCATATTTGAAACACATATGTAAAAAATGTATACAATATAAGATTAAAGAACAATTGTAAAAAATAGACAAAAAACGAAATTATTTGGAAGAGGAAGTTGATGGAGACTTGGAGTTTGTCGATTCATCCTTTGTCTTCTCTACATATGGTTGTAGTGGTGACGAACGGTTTCCACGTTCCCATGAGTTTGGAGAGACATGCGGAGGTTGAGGTGACATATCCCATGGATTCCGAGTTGACAATAGTATAGGTTGATGAGCCGAAGAGGAAGATGAACCGCAGAACTTCCATCCAATCTGCTTAAGAAAACTCATACGTCTAGAATTCATTTTCTGTTCATAATATATTTCGCGCAAGCGCTATACATTTCCACTGGTAATGATGAAGATCATAAAGACATTTTGATTTTGACGATGCAGATGATGGAGTTTAAAAGTTGATAGATGAGTAGGATGATCCATCTGATGAATTATGTGATGAAGACATTTTGATTTTGAAATAAAGCTTTTAGAAGTTTATGTAGTGGAGAAAGAAACAAATGTGTTTGAGATATCACTTTCTTTTGATGGAGAAAGGAGAGCTGAGAACTGAATTATATAGGAGGCAATGCAGTTAAAAAATGATGGTTGAACATGCAGATTGAAAAAGTGAGGAAGAGAATGAACTAAAAAGTTTGTGGCTGAAATTTTGTCTTTAAAAAATAGAAAATATAAAGAAACAGATGTATAAGGTGTAGATGTGAAATATTGAATGGCCAGGCGGTAAAGGCATAGACTTATCAAACCCAAGGTGCAGAGTTCGAATACCAAATTTTTATTTTATTTTATTTTAAATTAATTAGTAATTTTTATAATTCTCTTAAAGAAATTATACCTAGTTCTCTTCTTAATCTTATAAAACATTTTTCATTGAGAGGTTTAGTGGAAATGTCAGCTAATTGATTTTCAGAATTTACAAATTCTAAATTTATTATATCCTTTTCAATATTATCATGAAGAAAATGATGACGAATGTCAATATGTTTAGTTCGTGAGTAATTGACAGGATTTTTAGATAAATTTATTGCACTAGCGTTATCACTATATATTATAGACTTATTTAATTTTATATCAAAATCTTGTAATGTTTGTTGCATGTATATTACTTGAGCGTATGCTAAAGCTGCATATATATACTCTACTTCACATGTCGATAGTGAAACGCAATTTTGTTTCTTACTGAACTAAGATACTAAGGGTCGTCCAATGAAATGACAAGTTCCACATGTACTTTTTCTATCTGTCCGACTTCCTCCAAAATCAGCATCACTATATGATACTAATCCAAAAGGACATTCTTTTGGATAAAATAATTCTAAATCATTGGTTTTGTTAAGACAACGAATTATAAAGTTTAACTGCTCGCATATGTGATTCTTTAGGATTTTCTTGAAATCGAGCACATAAATGAACACTCATCATAATGTCAGGTCGACTAGCAGTTAAATAAAGTAGTGATCCAATCATACTACGATATAGTTTTTGGTCAAAATTCTTGCCATTTTCATCTTTTTCAAGATGTATAGTTGTACTCATAGGAGTTGGTTTGGCAGATGTGTTTTCCATATCGAATCGTTTAATTAGATTATTACAATACTTTACTTGATTAACAAAAATGCCAACTTGCATTTGTTTGATTTGTAATCCGAGAAAATATGATAGTTCTCTCATATGTGACATTTCAAATTCATTTGTCATGATAGTCGAAAATTCCTGACATAAATTTTCATTTGTTGAACCAAAAATAATATCATGAACATATATTCGAATAATTAAAATATCTTGTTTAGTTTTCTTAATAAATAATGTTTGATCAGCTTTCCCAATCTCAAAACCAGATTCCAATAAATAGCTTTTAAGTCGGTCATACCAAGCACGAGGTGCTTGTTTTAAACCATATAAAGCTTTCTTAAGTTTATAAACGTGATCTGGAAATTTCTCATGAGTAAACAGAGGACGTTGTTCAAAATAAACATTTTCTTTTATAAAACCATTTAAAAAAGCATTTTTAACATCCATTTGATATAATTTAAAGTTATGAAAACATGCAAAAGTCAGTAGAATACGTATATCTTCTAGTCTTGCAACTGGAGCAAACGTTTCTTCATAGTCTATTCCCTCTTCTTGACTATAACCTTGTGCTACTAATCTAGATTTATTTCTAGTAATGTTACCTTGTTCATCAACTTTTTTTTTGAAAACCCATTTTGTACCGATGACTGATTGATCACTTGGTCTAGGAACTAATTCCCAAACTTCGTTTCTTTCAAATTGATTTAGTTCTTTTTGCACAGCTATAAACCAATAATCATCAGTTGAGGATTCCTTAATATTTTTAGGTTCTATATTAGAGAGAAAAGCTATATGGCCCATTTGATTTAATTAATGTCTTGTTCTTACATTTGAATTTACTTCTCCAATTATATTTTGAATAGGGTGATCTCTTAGAACTCTTGGAGAAGATCTTACTATATTATCATTATTAATAGTATTTACATTTTCTAAAGAAACATCAGAATTATTATTTTGAAGAACAATATCATCATCTTCTGAATTATTTGTCAGAATTATATTTGTATTATTTTCCAAATTTGTAATTTTAGAAAAAGTTTTTACATTTTCATCGAATGAAACATGAAGTGTTTCTTCGATTATTTTTGTTCTTGTATTAAAAACTCGATAATCCTTGCTTCTTTCCGAATATCCTATAAATATACCTTCGTCGGATTTTGGATCAAATTTTCCAAGCCGATCTTTAGTGTTAAGTATGAAACATTTTGAACCAAAAACTTTAAAATATGAAATATTTTGTTTTCTACTATTTAAAAGTTCATAAGGAGTATGTTTTGTTAATGGTCGAATAGAAACACGATTCAAAGCATAGCAAGCAGTTGCAACAGCTTCTGCCCAAAAAAGCTTAGGTAAAGTGCTTCCATTTAATAAAGTTCGTGCACATTCTCCTAATGTTCTGTTTTTCCTTTCTATAATTCCATTTTGTTGTGGTGTTCTAGAAAAGGAGAAATTATGATTAATTCCTTTCTTGTTACAAAAATGTTTGAAAGCTTCATTTTCAAATTCACCTCCATGATCACTTCTAATGTTTTTAACTTTAAAATTCTTTATATTTTGAGTTCTTTTAAAAAAAATTAAAATTTTCAAATGTATCACTTTTATGTTTTATAAAAATGGTCCATTTATATGTTGAAAAATCATCTACAATAACAAACACATATCTATTGTGATTAATAGATCGAACTTGAGCAGGTCCAAAAAGGTCCATGTGTAATAATTCAAGTGGTTGTGTTGTAGATATGATTTTCTTAGATTTAAAAGAAGATTTTGTTAATTTTCCTAACTGACATGCATCGTAGGTATTATCAATTTTGAATCTCATATCAGGTAGCCCTTTAACAAGTTTATTTTTAGCTAATTTATTAATAGTATTGATGTTTATGTGACAAAATCTTTTGTGCCATAGCCAAGAATCATTTTCTATAGCTATTAAACACATATTTGTTCTGTAATTTATATTCATATTTAAATTATAGATATTTTTATCTCTTATACCTTCAAAAATTAAATTTTTATTTTTATCAGAAATATTACATTTATTTTCTGAAAAAGATATATTAAAACCTTTATCACATAACTGACTTATACTCAATAAATTATGTTTTAAGTTTTTAACTAATAGAACATCAGTAATGAGAGGTGAGTTATAGATACCATTATTGCTCACATCGCCTTTGCCGATGACATAACCTTTCGAATTATCTCCAAAAGTGACTGATCCTCCATTTGAGTAGACTATGTTTGTTAACATGTCTTTATCACCAGTCATGTGTTTCGGGCAACCGCTGTCTAGAATCCATTTTCTACTCTTTTTAAGTGGTACTTGCAAAAAATAAAGAATACGATGGTCTTAGGAAACCAAACCCAAGAAGGTTCAGAATTCCCTTTAAAAATATAATTCTTATTTTTATGAACAGTTTCCATTATTGTTTTGATATGTTTATTCTCGATCAAGTTATTATTTGTTTTAGCAATCCATATTTTAATAGTTTTAGCATTTTTAGAAACTGTTTTCTTTAAATCTTGCTTAATTTTGTCTATAAACTTTTCAAATTTCTTTGGTTTTTCAATTTTCATATATCCTAAACCCATTTTATTTGAAGTTGACGGAGAATTTTCTATTATTTTAGAAAGATTTTCTCGTCCTTTATTAAAATTGAAAATGTTTTTATTAATATCTTCTAGCTTGGTTTTAAGGCTAGAATTTTCTAATTCTAAAACTTTAGTGCTAGATTTTAAATCATTTACTTCAACTGATAAAATATCATTTTTATTCTTCTGAATTTCTAATTCCTGAGTTATCATAGAAAGTTGAGAGGCTAAATTAGAATTAGATTCTTGAGATTTTTCATGTTCTTCTTCGAGAATTTTCTTTTCATCTCTAAGCATACTAATTTCTAATTTAGATCTATTTAGTTTTTCTTGTAACTCCTTATTGTGTTTCTTAGTTTGTTTTACAAAATCTACTAGTTCAGAATTAAGTTCAACTAAATCTTCAAAACTTAGCTCACTTACATCATCATTTGAAGCCATGAAGCATACATTTGCTTACTCTGTGTCACTATCACTGCCGCTTTCTGATGATAAAGAATCTGAATCATTCCATGTTATAGGAAATGCTTTGTTCTTGAAATTGTTCTTTTTGAATTTGATTTTCTGTTTTTCAGGACAATCTTGCTTCATATGACCCTTCTTATGACATTCATAACATTCCATCACAGATGATGATGGTTTATTGCTATTATTGTTGCTAGAATTATTTTTGTAACTCTTGCCCTTGTTATTCTTTTTGAATTTCAAAAAAAATTTGAAATTCTAAGCAATAAATGCCATATCCTCTTCATCTGAGTCAGAGTCATCATGTTCTGCTTGAAATGCTAGATTCTTCTTATCTTGTGCTTGAACTTTCTTTGCTTGCAAATTTACTTCATATGACATTAGATTTCCTATTAACTCTTCTGGTTTCATAGTTGAAAGATCATTTGCTTCTTCAATAGCTAGGACCTTTCTTTCCCGTTCATCCGTTAAAGAGTTTAGGATTTTTGATACTATATCAAAATCAGAGAATTTTTCTCCTAGTGCAACAGTGAATGATATATGTCTTGAAATCTAGAATACATGTCATTTATATTCTCATTTGATTTCATTTTGAAATTTTGAAACTGATTTTTCAAAATTGAAATTTTGCTTTGTTTGACTTTGTTAGTTCCTTAATGAGTTACTTTTAGAGTTCTCCATATCTCATAAGCATTTGTGCACATACTAACTCTATTATACTCATTTCTATCTAATGCACCAAATAGCATATTCATTGCTTTTGCATTTGTAGTAGCATTCTGTGCAGCAGTCCAAGTTGAAAAATCTTCGGTTGGAGTTGTATATTCATTTTGAGTAATGTTCCAAGTTTCAAAACCATTAGATTGCATATATATTCTCATTCTAGTTGACCAGTAATTATAATTCATGCCATTGAATAGTGGAGGTCGTGTAGTAGATTGATCTTCAATAAAACTAGTATTAGTGACAGTGCTTGTGATATTGTTATTTTCCATATTAACTAATAAAAAATTATCAAATAACTGTGTTATGGTTATAGGATGACCTTGCTCTGATACCAAATGAAAGTGGCTACTGTGTGGCTTGCTATCACTTAGGATCGTGTAATATGGAATATTATTAAATCTAAATGCGGAAATAGATGATAATAGAAAAGTAAATAAAATGAGCACACCAGGAATTTTTATACTGGTTCGAACTTCCCATTCTACGTCCAGTCCCAGACTTCCCTTTGGAATTTCTCACAATAACCCTTTCTTAACCTGGAGGAATAGGTATACAACACTTGAACAACCGAACAAGATTTTTCCGCCTCTAACAACCGAAAGAGGACTTTACCCGCCTGAACAAGACTTCAATAGTTTTAATAGAATTGCTTTGACACTATGTTTTATTGATAATACTAATTTGTCTTTGCTAGTACAACCTTTCTATTTTCTTTCCTCAAGTATATTGTGTGTATAAAGATTTAGAAAGGAAAATATTGCTTTGAATCAAAGAATAAGTTGATTAATTCAGAGATTCAAGCAATATATGAAAGTTGCGATCTCTTTTTAGAATACAGAGGTAGTAGAAAGTAAGATCAGAAAATAATCAGAATTTTTTTGATTTGTGAAATGGATTTTGTGTGCTTATATAATAGTTAAAGAGGTGCAACCGTTCATGAAGAGTTCTGATCAACAGAAGCAGCCATACCTCTTCATATTAGAACGTGACTCTTGGCAAAAGAAAGTGTCCATTCAGAAAAATAGCTATTGAAAGAAGTCATTCGACTGACCCAAAACGATCGGGCAACTGAATATTCAAAGTTGTTTAAAAATAGAGCGTTTTTGTGCACCTGTACAGGTTCAGTCGACTGGCCATATACGGTTAGTCGACTGACCTGACAGTCAAAGCACAATTTTCACATATTTTAAAAAGTTTAAAGTTTAAAAACAACTTAACTACTTGAGGATAGATTTTAACATTTCTAAGACTAAAAAACTTCAATAAATCAACATACTATATGCAGTTTTGTCTCCTTGTCTCCTTTTGTAGTTTGAACAGCATAATTCCTTTTCTTTTTGTCACTTATCCATATAGTATAATTCATTGCTTTGTCATGAATCATAAATATGTAATTCAACATATGCAGCCTTTCTTTTTAAACCCAAACTATTTATACTTATTTTTCAACTATTTTCAAAACTGATTTCCATTTTACAACAATTTTTCATCTGTTCTACAAACTAATTACTATTTTATAACTATTTTGAAACTATTTAACTATTTTTTAACTATTTTATAATTACTTAAATATTCTTCAGCTATTTTACAACTAATAACTATTTTACTACTACTTGTCTATTTTATACTTTTCAAGCTATTTTCTAAATCATGTTGGTCAGAGTGCAAACTGTTTATAATTAAAGTGATAACCCAAATGGAAATTGAAGCAATTGTGAATAGGTGAATAGAATCAAAATGAAGATAAATACGTAGGATGTACATATATTATTCTGTTCGTATAACAATTTGATCCAGATTCAAGCATAGAATTTTGAGATAGTATATCGATCCGAGTTGGGATTTTTCACTCGATATTCGACGACGAACCCTGGATATGGATTTTCGATGGTTTTGGAAATTCTCTATCATAGTTATGGCTATGCAAGGAGAATGAAGGTTTCTGATCAAGGAAATCAGATCTGAGTATGCACTAGGAAGTCGGATGGACAATACTAGCTCGGAAGTGAAATTGTGTGATCGAGTGAGCGATCAGATTTGACGTTGCGTACGGATGATATATGTATATCGTACATGCTAGAATGAAATTGATATTGGAAATTTTGAAAGGAAAAGCAGAAATGATTTTGAAATGGAAAGTATATTTTGGAAAATATATTATGAATAAAAGTGGAAGTTTGGATATCACTATAATTAAAATTCATTTTATAAGAAGGTAGGAATGTGGCAAGTAAATTTATAAAAGAAATCAAACTTGAATATTTTATTTGGCATAATAAAGTTTTATATATATATATATGTATGGTAACTACCCTTATGAATTTTTAACTAGAAGATGTGGTCTTTGAAATTATTTGAAGTATAAAAGGAATTTATATAAGTATGAAGTGACCCAAAGATTTTTCAAGATTTTATATATCAATTTATACAAATGAATTTATGAGAATGATTTTGGGAAAAGGGCTTTGGAACCTATGGATTTTGGAAGGCTTTTGATTTTTGGAAAAAAAATCAATTTTGGGAATTTGGAAAGCCAAGTTTGGAACTATCGATTTGAGATATTGATTTTGTGTAAAGGACATTTTTATGTGAATCATAAAGAGTATGATTTGAAAGATACTATACGTGTACAGCATAAAATGTTTTGAGATTGGCCTGGGGAAAAAAAGTGCTCCCATGAAATGAACTTCTTAGGAGATCCATGGGGTGGTTCTGCCTTGATCCCTAAGGGGAGTTCTAAATTGGATCTTGGGAGGAAGTTCGGACAAAATGAAGTTCCTGAGGATTTTGTGTGGGTAGCAAAAGTCGAGGGCGCTGATGCCTACAGAGATATTTGAGTTATGCTGTGACGACAATGAAGCTTGATGTCACTACAATCTACTACGGACCATAGCGCTAGTCGTGTGTCAGTGAGTGCCAATGGTCTATGTTTGATTTCAATGGGAGGACGACGTAACATCGGTAGACTATGATCTATGAAGACATAGCGAAAGTTGTGTGGCAGTGAGTGCCTCCGGGCAACAGCGGGAATCGACTAATGTAGTCTGCCATCTGTGTGGGGAAGTTTTATTTGGCAGCGTAATTCGAGGCACCGAAGTCGTTCGATGCGGGAGGAAACAAAACGTGGGTTGTAGACGAAGCTCTGGATGCGATTGCATGATTTCTGATGGCCGAAGATGGCAGTTCAAGGCGATCTTGGGGGATCCAGTTTTGTTTCAGTGGTACCATGGCTGCTTAATTTTTATTTCCAATTAGTTTAGAAGTTCTGGGTGGTCGTGATGCTCGAGCAGGTCAACGATGATCTATGGGTGGCAGAGGTGATGGTCGGAGATGCTTCGACCATGTGTGCACGTGCATAAAGTATCAAGTCTGGGCTTTGTTTGCTGATGGATTTGAAGATTGTGGTCTCGGGGAAAAGCTTGGGAAAAAGATACGTTGGCTTGGGTTTTTGATTGTGTCATTTGCGAGTGTTTTCTGGGAACAGGTTTTAAGTTTTAAAATAAATCAGAAGGAAAAAAAGGAAGAGGAATTTTTTCTCGGGAATGGTCTCGGGGGAAAGACGAGATGACTCGGGTTTTGTCTTGAGTACGTGATGTTGCAGTTTTCAAACTTTAAAACAAAAATCAACTTTAAAACATTTCTTAATCAATTCTTTTAAATAATTGTTTTATTTAAGTATGGATTAGTTGAAGGTTTCAAAGTAGATTGTTTTAAAATTTATTAAATTATTTATTTATGTGACCGTTATTATAATTACTTCTTTAAGTTATTTAAACAAATATAAAAATGTAATTAGGAAGATTAATTACAAAAGGTAAAATGTTTTTAATTAACTCAAAGGTCTTAAGCTAATTCATGTGTTAATGATAATTATTTTCAAAGGTTTAAATGTAAAAGTAATTAATTTGCGTAATGAAAAGTTTTCAAAGTAAATGTTAAAAAAAAGTAAATTGCTAACAAGTTTTTTAAAAACAAAGAAAAAAATTGGAAGCAAAATTTGGTTAACAAAGTTATTAAGCAAGCTGTTCAACAAAGTTTTCAAGAAAGTTCAAAGATTAAAATTCTTATATATAAAAGTTTTTTTAAAATTTTTTGGTATTGAATAATTAAATATTAAGTTAATTATTTAATTAAATCTCTAAGTATTTTTCAAAATTAAAGGATGTTATTAAGTAATTAATTAAGATACATGAATTATCTTAAAATTTATTAAGGTTATAAGTAATTGAAGGATAATTACATAACGTAATATTAAAGGATAATTAATTAATGTAAGTAATTAAAGGATCATTAATTAATATAAGTAACTAAAGGTTAATCATTTATGTGAATGATTAAATGATTAAAGAATAATTAATTAATTTCAATAATTAATTAAATGGTTTAATTTGTGTTAATTAAGCAAGATTTAAAGGTAATTAATTTATCTTGTAATTTGGATGATAAATAAATCTTGCTTATGGATGATTAAATTGTATTGAATTTTTGGATTAATGTCCCCAGTCTGATAATTTGTGATGTTCTGTGATATGATGTTTGGTTGAATTGGATTAATGCGGATTATTTATTGGTGATGTATTGTTGTGTAAATGTGACATCATGTATTTAAATTTAAATTGTCTTCACTTAAACAACTTGGGTTAAGATGACATTGGATTCGAAGAGACCGGGGTCCGGTATCAGCAAATACCCGAATCCACTTCGATTAGCAAATCTACAATAATTCTTTATAGATATGTTTTTAAAATCTAATAGGTTGGAATGGAATAATTTAAGTAACATGACCATTTAAACTAATTAACACTTTTAAATATTGTTTGATAATAAGTGATTGACTATAACCAGTTAAGAACTCGTAGTTAGGTACGAGTTACCCTGGTATTCAAATAAGTTATATAACTTAGAATTTCAGATTATATGGGTTTATTCACGCTGGTTTCCAGCTTGACCCGGGTGTTACTTTATTGTAATACTCGGGTCAGACCGAGTATTACAGATTTTCAGGTTAGGACGTTGTGGAGCTTAGGAGGCAAGCTGGATGGCAGGAATGTATGGAGTATATTCCGCCTTGTATTGGAGTTGTATTATTTGTTTTCTGACACAAGTTGTTACAACTGTCCATTTTATGTATGAATGGTTGTATAATGACGTATTGTATGTAATTTGACAGATACAGCTTTTCTTTGTATAAATGCTATTATTTGATATTATATTTTGATCCACTGCGAATGTGAGATTTTGTGTTTTGTTTTCTGTTCTTCTACATCTTTTCTTCTTTCCCCTAACAAATTTGAGATTTCCATGTAACATCCCGGAATTTCGGGCATTGAATTTTGAACATTTAATTCATTTTAAATGTTTAATGTAGGTTTTGAATTGGTTTTAAAATAAAAAGAATTGGGTGGAATTAATAATACGTATAATTCCAATTATGGTAATCCAATTGGAATTTAAATAATAATAATTAAATATTGAGTCGGGATAAATTGTGGATATGGAGGTAAACAGATATGGAAATGAGCTCTAGAATTTATTTTGAGCTTATTTGGTCATTAAAAGTGTTATTGGATTTTTAGATGAATTTAAAAGTTAATAAGTTATTATTTGGGATTTTATATTAATTTAAAAATGAATTTAATATTATTAAAATGCAATTAATCAGATTTTGGGTCCGGAATGAGCCAGAATGATTTGTAATGTAATCATATATTTTATATGATTTATTATTAAGGTACTCAAATTTTAAAAGGGAAATTTTAAGCGTTTTTGACAATTTTGAAAATCGCTCGATTAAATAGACGAGTTAAAATAGCCTTCCGGGGCACGGTCTCGGAATTCGACGAAACTAGTTCCATTGGATCCGTAATAGTTAGTTATTATCGGATTTCAATTTTCGTAGCAATCGGAGTTGTCGTTTGACCGTGGCAGCTCGAAACGCTTAGAAATCGATTTAATCGATTTAATTTTAAATTGATCGTTTAATTCCGTAACTCACACATACGACCGATTAGCTTACGAAACCTATTCCATTGTGTCCGGAACGTGGAAAAACCCTAGAAACGCCTGTCCTAACGCGTAGTTTGGAGTTCGTTTGCATAGGATATTAAATTGAGAATTATATGAATTAAATACTATTAGTATTATTTTATATATATTTATATTTGCAAACCCTAATCCATTCTAAGCAGCCGCCGCCTCTATTACCTTTCATGGCCAAAAATGTCCCTCATCCCTCCTCAATTTTCTCTTGATCCTTGCATCAATTCACGAAATTTTCTACTGGAAGATCGAAAGGGATGACGAGCTTAACACATCCGTACGGTGGAGTGGTTCACGATGCGACGTAGGGGCCAGAATTTGGGCCGATGCCGGGTCGGTTCGTGCTCGATTTTCGAGCCCAAGAGGAGGCCGAGCTCGTGTGCGCCTGGGGAAGGTGGAGTTGGCATTGGGATTCGAGGTGGAGACCTCTGATCGAGGTAAAAGGGTTCAGGTTGGTCGCGGTCGTCAACCCTAATTCGGCGTGATGGGTTCGATCTTACTGGGGGCGTACGAGAGAAGGAAGTAGAAGATCGAGGCCGCGATTTTGGGGTGGTAATCGTGGGGCTATGGTTTGTTAAGGTCTAAAATAATAAAATTAAATTAAAGAAATTAATTTAAATTCAAATTCAAATCTTTAAATTTGAATAACTAGTTCATATGTAATCAGATTTCAACGAAATTTACGGCGCCGGAATCGCAGAGACGCGTACTACGCAGTAGTGCAGTTCGGGAATCATTCCGGGCAAGTAGAAATTTGAGCTAAATTGAACGTCGTTCGGTTTAATTTAAATTTCGAACGCTCGTCGAAAACTCAAGGTGAGTTATTCTCACTCACATCTGGATGCTAGTTCATTTAAATAGTTAATATTTAAATATCTGTGTAATTGGTTGAATATAATTGTTGATACCAGTTTGGATTGATATTTTTATATGTGATGTGCTAATATTTGTGATGCAGGAAAACAGGTTGGAGGGATCCAACTGGATTCCTCGCAATGTAGTAGTTATTTTTGTAATTGGTAATGATGCTTGTTTATATATTGTAATTGATAAATTTGGAATTAAATTGTATTGTGATGTTGTTGGATGAACTATGAACTCAGAATGTTAATTATAAAGAAAATAAATTGGGATTTAAAAAGGAATCAAGAAATTGATAAATAAAGAATTTAAAGGAATATAAAAATTGGAATCTGCTTTGGATAAAGAAAAATGTAAATTCGTAAATTTGGAATTTAAAATACAGTGAAAAATTTATCAATCGATAAATGTGAAGTATAGATTTCTGAAAAATGAATCTATGGAAATTATAAATTTGTTTTGAAATAACGATGTGGTTATTGATGATGTTCCGGGAAATTAAAATATGTTGCAACGAAGCTTCCAAATATAAAATTTACAGTTTTAAATGTAAATAGAATATTTTGAAATGTCGTTTTCTTCATTGGGATTTTATTTAAGTAAAATTTAAATATGATTTTGCATTGAAAAATTCGTCAAATTTATTTTATTTAAAAATAATAATAATAATTTAACATCGATATTTCAAAATGAATTTCCAGATATGGGAAATTGAGATTTAACTTCAGATGAAGATATAGATAAGTATGGAATTGGGAATTTATGTTGTAAACATAAACTGAATTGAAATAAATCGGTTGGATTTATATGAAGGATACTTTGGGATGTTTGAACGGGAAAGTGTTTTCCCAGGGAAAACCAAGTTAGTGTTTTAAAAGATTTATTTAATTAAAAGTTAAAGTTTAAATTGTTTAAAAAGTATTTTTTTTAGAAATGGTTATTTTAAAGAAGAAATTAATAAACTTTGTTTTATAATCATTTGTTTAATTTATTGGTAAAGGCTAGTATTATTCTTTTAAACTCCATTTTTAAATTTAGTAAACCAAACCCTTATTTAAATCCAGTTTATATCTTATTAAATAATGCTATTTAAAAATTGTTTGAAATTAATTTTTTTGTAAATTAATAGAAGAAATTTTCATATTTTAAGGTATATTTCAGTACAAAGTATTTTAACTATTTTTAAAGCAAAATGTTTAAGCTTGGTCTTTCCAATGGGAATAAATGATAATGGGATTTACCGTGAAAAGGAAGAATTTTGGGAAATTATTTTCGAATGAGCTTTGAAAATTTGAAAATATATCTTGTAAGAGATATTTGAGTCAAATAGATAATGCGGGAATTATTTATTGTGTGATGGATGTTTGTGAATATTAATTGATAGTTAAATCACCGACTATCAATATTGGACAAATGCGTTGATCGTTTCAAAGGGACCGGGATCGAGATTTATTTCTCGAAAACCACTTCGATCCGGTTTGTACGTTTCCATGCGAAAAACGTGTTCGGAGTCAAAGATGGAGCAGTAAAGTGCAAGGGCTAGTCGCTACTAATCCTGAGGATATTTCCAAAATGGATGTAGTAGGAATAGTGCCTTCGGTTCCGTTCGAACCCGAGACGGACTTGTATGGACGAATGCTTTCGGGACATCGTCAGGTGGGCGATGGGCATTCTAAGTGAAACGTTCTAAAGGTAACGCTAAGCCTCAAGCCTCATCAAATGGGAATGACTGAAAATCAGGGGATATGCAGCAAGGCTTCATGGGTAGCACCCACTGGAGAGTAAGGCCATCCCTGTCTAGATGTCCCTTTTTATTTCGGCTTAGTGGTGCGGTTGCTGATCCCAACCGTGGGGTGATTTTATTCGGAACTGTCCAGTAAGGGATGGGTCCGGCCTTGTGTTGCAAGGTATCGGGAGTGGTCCTCGGTATGGTGATCTAGGCCCCGTACTGTGATAGGTGGTACCCCAGTGCCTAGTCATTGTTGGAAATCCATTCTCTCTACGAGCCTTGTACGAGTTTTGTTTGTATTACCCATTTTTGTGGCTAGTAGCTGGAATTTAATAGATGTAACAATTTCGGCTATTTTATAAGTATTTGTAAATAGACCTTATTATAATATCAGAGGATTTCTATAAAAAGTGTTTTAGCTGTCATAAGGTAAAAACCCGACATGTTTATTTGTGGCGTGGTCTTACGAGATGCTTTTGTTTTCAAAAGGATTTTAAAACTTTAATAATCAATTTGGATGCATTATTATCAGCTGGTATTCCAGACTGACTTGGGTGTTATTTCATCATAATGCTCGGGTCAGACCGAGTATTATATGTTCAGGACAGGATGCTTTGGAGCAGTAGAGGAGATGGAGTCCGAGACGTATTATCTATATACATACATATATTCCACTGCTATGATTGTATGATTTGTCTGATTGGAAAGTTGATGTATGAGATACTCTGATGATGTGATGTATAAAACTGGTATAGATTTCATTTTGTGTAAAGATCTATATTTACTATTATATTTTATTCCGCTGCGACTTTGAGATTCTGACATTGTTTAGCTTCTTCTTCTTCTATCTCTTCTTCTTAAACCCCAAATGGTTCGTATTTCTATGCCACTTGAATTAACAGAGGTAGAATAGTGTTGGTTCAAGGGGTACGGATTTGCGGGCTGTCACACTTGGTATCAGAGCTTAGGTTGGCGACAACCTAGGCTTTGGTGGGGGAAATTACTCATTGGATATAGAGTCAATAGTACTCTATAATGAGCTGAGTGTAATACTAAATATGAGAGCGTACTTGTTAATGGATATAAAGTTTGTTTTTATACTGTGTTGACTTATCGGTTGAGTGTTTATGAATTCTGGTCGGTGCGGGAAGTACAACCGTATCGATAGGGGTTTCTAAACTCTTAAACAAGATAAACCGACATAGTATTGTTTTTAAAGGGGTAAATGAAATAATTTTACCCAAAATTATATTTTGATATAAAAGAAAATAATTTTCTGAAATTATTATATATGTATATTTGGTTGATTGGTCGTTAATACTACAATTAAATAAGAATCTAAAATGTAATTTAAAATTCAAAATGGTTATTGCCAAACAAATTCTATGAGTATAAATTATATAAAGGAAGAATAACTAAATTTGAATTAAACCAGAATTTAAATCCCGAAAATTTTGTAACAAATGTTTTAAATGGGGTGAAACCTAAAGTTTGGGAAATTTAAAATCTTGGGAATATTTGGGAATGTTTTCCAAGGTGTTTGAAGGAAATGATGAAATATTGTTTTAGGTAATATTTTTGAATGGGAAACTGTTTTGAAATGAATGTGGGAAGGTAAGAAGCTCTAAACTCACTTCAGTCGCTGGAAAATAATCCTGATGATGCTGGCCACATCATTAGAATTCATTTTTGAGTCTCTAAAGTGATGGATTGCTACCAAAGTGGTAGGTTATGATATTTGTTGGACTTGTTTGTGATACAAGTAATTTTAGAAGTTTCAAAAGGGAAATTGTTTTGGTGTAAAAAAACAGATTGTTGTAGAAATCTGGAGATTTGATTTGATATACCTGGAGAGTATGATTTATTTACTATTTCAAAATGGTTTTGAAATAAAACCGGGTAATTGAATTCTGGAACATTCTATTTAAATGGTGTGTAAAGGTAAAATGCATCAACTAATGAACTTATTTTGGTAAAGTTGATGCTAATAAGAAGGAAATGAAAATCTTAATCTTGGAATTAAAATTTTAACCTAAGTAAATGGGAGTGAATTTAATATATCGAAGTGAATAGAAAATTGGAATTTAACTTGGATAAGTTAAATAAATTGGGCTTAGAATTAAATTGATTTGGGTTAGATTAAAATGTAAGTCGACTTTGAAATTGTGGGTCATTGAGAAATAAATTGTGCCCATGAGCTATTAAGTGTTATGTTTATAATTTGAAATTGTGGATTTAAAGTTGTGCAAAGGATTAAATTGATGTATCCTTAAAAATTCAGTGATACACATATATATAATTTGAAATTGTGATTATAAGATGTAGATGGATTAAAATGAGCAATATAATCTTTTAAGTAAATTTGTTGGTGAACTTATAAATAGAGAAATGGAGTTATAATCACAAATGGAAAATAGTGAAATGGTATGGTGGATTCAAACTTAATCTCAAATGAAATGTGAATTGAGATAAGGTAGAGTGAGATATAAAAGAAGTGAAAGAACTTAAGATAGAAAATAAGTTTTGAACTTATTTAGGAGGAATAAATTGGATTTAAAGGTGAAATGTAAATTGCTTATAATTGCATAAAGAAATTCATATTCTTAAGTTATTAGGTGTTATAATTTGAACTGGTGATTATAAAATAGAAATGGACTTAAATAAGCAATCTAAACTCTTGGATAGAAGTGAAATTGTAATTCATTAATGGAAAGAGTTGAATGGTGTGACAAATTCAAAACTTGACCATAAATGAAATGTAATGTGTAGTGGAATAAAGTGAGAATATAAGGTAGGTGTTTTTAAGTTAGCAAATAAGTCTTGGACTTGTGTATGGGGAAAATGAAATTTGTTTTGATAATGACATTGAAATTAAATTTCAGTTGTGTAATAAATAATATTGGAAGAAATTTAGATTCTATTTAAAGGAGTGAAATCGAGAGGTAGAAAATTTAAATTTACTAAATGACATAATTGGGAAATTGTCATATTATAAATGAATTCAGAGTGAATTGAGGAAGTGAATTAAAACCTAATATGGATTAGGTATTTGACTAAATTGAATTACAATTTAATGGAATTTGTAATGAGACGAACAAAATTTTGATAGTTTGGTCAAAATTTGGAAAGTAAATAAAATCCAGTTGGGGAATGGGACCTAAATTTGTGGTAATAAATATTGGAAGCTTGAATGAATAATGGAATTAGATTATAATGGTGATAGTTTGAATTGTGAATAATTTCAAAGGAATGAAATAATTTAAAGTGGTTTCTTTGCTAATAAAATAAATCGGAAATGGACTAAATGTTAAGCAAAGTGCATTAAAGTTTGTAAAATGGATTGGAATTGATTTGGACGAGAATCAAATGAAAATAAAATAAAATTGGTATAAGAAGATAATGAAAATATTGTGAAAATTGAAAGAACTTGAGCAACTTGAAAGAGAAAACAAAATGATTGTGAATAAGCTTTATTAAGTACTCTTGAATGAAATTTGTTAGATAATGAAATTGAAATGCAAGTGAATGAATTTTAATTGATTATTGTGATGTGATATGAATATAAGAGTTGTAAATAACTCAAAATGGGATAATATTAATATAAACTTAAGCTAAATAATAGATTTGCAGTGAGAATAAGAAATTAAGTTAAAAATTGCAGTAGGATAAGAATGCTTGGGTTGTGAACCATGCAGAATTGAATAAAATTAATATGAATCTAAATTGGAATTAATGTTAATGGTTATAAGCTTAAGGATTGGTTATTTGTTTGAATAACCACAACCTGCATAAAAATTAGTCGTTGAGCTTAAGTGAAAGAATTAAAAGAAGTAAATGAAATTGATATTTGAATAATGGGAAATGAATTGGAACCTATTTAGTGGATTTGTTTGTAAATGCAGGTTAATTAAAAAGAAAGGTAAATGGGTTAAAAGAATAGATTCATAATATTGAAGTGAAAATGGATTGATGATAGTAGTTGTAAATTGAGAATGGTAAACTTGTATGTAACTCATTTGTGTGAAATAAAAATGATTTTTGGACTTGGATAAGAAATTTAAAAGGGTGATTGAAATCATTAAATTGTTGATAAAATATGGTTAACATTGTTAAATAATGAAGTTGCTTGGTTAGGTCATGAAATGGATATGTTTGGCTTACATTTATATTGGAAATGTTGTTAAAATGTTCATATCTTTGAAAACTGATGAGTTTGTTGAGTAAGTACAGGTACGGAAGGCGATCGATGGAATTGGAGCGCGTATATGCGTTATATTAGCCGCTTGCTATTAAAATTTGCTAAAAAGGTACGCCTACGCAAATATATTTGGGAAATGATATATATTTTGTGATATATTTGGGTTTCCGACCGTGTGGGTCGATGTATATATATTTGTTTGTATCGCGATATCGCGAAAGCTCCTCCGTGCAGGGGAGACTCTGCCAAATTTTTTTTAAAATTTTGGGCGTTAGAAAATTTTTGGGAATTTTGAAAAATTTATTAACTAGTAAAGTTGTTTTGAAATAATGTTGCCACAAAAGCTTTTGAGTAAAAATAAAGCAAATGAATGTGGGATTGGGCTAAAGGATTTTGGAAAGTGAATATAAGTTTTTAACTAAGCAAACTGGATGAGTAAATGAGTTTGAGCATAGTTTCTACCTTGGCATCAGTTTTTAACTAAGCAAACTGGATGAGTAAGTGAGTTTAAGCATAGTTTCTACCTTGGCAAAACTAAGAAAACTGGATGAGTAAGCAAGTTTAAGCATAGTTTCTACCTTGGCAAATTTCGGGGACGAAATTTTTATAAGGGGGGAGGAATGTAACATCCTGGAATTTCGGGCATTGAATTTTGAACATTTAATTCATTTTAAATGTTCAATGTAGGTTTTGAATTGGTTTTAAAATAAAAAGAATTGGGTGGAATTAATAATACGTATAATTCCAATTATGGTAATCCAATTGGAATTTAAATAATAATAATTAAATATTGAGTCGGGATAAATTGTGGATATGGAGGTAAACAGATATGGAAATGAGCTCTAGAATTTATTTTCAGCTTAATTGGTCACTAAAAGTGTTACTGGATTTTTAGATGAATTTAAAAGTTAATAAGTTATTATTTGGGATTTTATATTAATTTAAAAATGAATTTAATATTATTAAAATGCAATTAATCAGATTTTGGATCCGGAATGAGCCAAAATGATTTGTAATGTAATCATATATTTTATATGATTTATTATTAAGGTACTAAAATTTTAAAAGGGAAATTTTAAGCGTTTTTGACAATTTTGAAAATCGCTCGATTAAATAGACGAGTTAAAATAGCCTTCCGAGGCACAGTCTCAGAATTCGAAAAAACCAGTTCCATTGGATCCGTAATAGTTAGTTATTATCGGATTTCAATTTTCGTAGCAATCGGAGTTGTCGTCTGACCGTGGCAGCTCGAAACGCTTAGAAATCGATTTAACCGATTTAATTTTAAATTGATCGTTTAATTCCATAACTCGCACATACAACCGAATTAGCTTACGAAACCTGTTCTATTGTGTCCGGAACGTGGAAAACCCCTAGGAACGCCTGTCGAAACGCGTAGTTTGGAGTTCGTTTGCAGAGGATATTAAATTGAGAATTATATGAATTATATACTATTAGTTTTATTTTATATATACGAGTATGGTGGCACGTCCGTTGGACGTGTGAGTAAATGGTGGGGAGCAAATTTTCTCCTTGTTACATTTCTCGTGTTGTTTGAGAGTTTGGTAAAGGGGTGTGATAAAGGGGGGAAAAGGGGGAAGTGATATGGTTACTAAAGTGTAATAAAGTGCTAAGGTATACTGAAAGTAAATTATATGTCCGAATTAATTAACGTATTATTGCATAAACAATGGTACAGCGTGTGTGGGTAGGTGGAGTAATTGGTCAAACTTCAACCCAATTTCATATTTGCTTGTTTGTGATAATTTACCATTGAGGAATGGATATGTAATTGGTTTTAATTGTTCAGTTGAATTTGTTTGTGCCGTATAAAATATGAGGGTTAATGAAGGAGAATAAGTGCTTGGAGAGTGGCTTAAAAGTTTGTAGATGTGATGAGTTAGTTTGGTGCTTTTTAAATTATAGTGAAAGAAACACGGGATAACCGGATTATGCATAACAAAATAATCAGAGATCAACTGTGGTGTTGATATTACATGTAAGTTGACAGAGCAGATTATTGCTTGTTAATGTTGTCGGAAAAAATAAGCAACCGGTACATTAAATAGTTAGGTAGACAAAAAGAATGTTATACAGAGTATTAAATGTTATAAAGCAGAGGAGTTACGGAAGATGGCTTATTGGTAGTTGCAGACGGAGAAAAATGAGGTAGAGTAGGAGCGCCGAATGTTGTAGCAGCATGCGGCACGATCAGTTATGCGAATGTTCTGCAAGAAAAAGCTCAATTGGATTTGTCGCACTCTTCAATCTGTGGGATAAGTTAAAATGGGTCGGAAATTAGAATAAGCATATATTTGTAGACAAATAGAAGTATGTATTAAGGACAGGGTGTTATGTGCAGCATACCACTTCTGGTGTGAAGAAAGCATCCCAGTTGTCGTATGGTTGAGAGGATGTAAATTGTTGGTAGTCGTCACGGAGTTGCGGTTGTTCTGCAACTGTAGACAGTTGGTCTAAATTGCTGTTTTGATGCGCAATAGTAGGCGATGTTACAGAAGATTTGAAATGTTGTTGCGTAATATTTGGTGATGTTGTGGAGTAGGGAAGCGAAAGCAGGCGGTTTGCATTGGTACTTTTGTCCGACTTGTCGTATGAAGCTGTAGGAGGTATTGTAAGGTCAGAAGGAGCAACTATTTCAAGAGGAGGTTGTTGTAGAAGCTTTGACGCACGGGTGCATTTTCGCCTACTTTTGTCCGTGGAAATGGCAGCCGGAGGCTGTTGAATGGTTGTTGAACATTTGGTCTGCGGGGAAGGGGGGTGGAGTTAGTTGAAGTGAATGAAAAAAGGTGCAAACAGTATATGGGGCAGAAGTACACGTATTCAGTATTAAAATATGGTAGTAATAATGGTGGAAGGGGTGAAGTTGATGTGGAGTTGGGGAGCTGTGGGATGGACGGACAGTAAGTGGAAGACAGCGCTAAAAGGTGTTCAAAGGAATAAGCAATATGTTGTGTAGTTGTAAAAAAAAAGACATAAAGTAAAAGGTGGTAAGGAAATATTAGTTTGAAAATTTACCTTTTTCATTGTGCTTGATGCGGGGAGGATTGAGGGTGTGCAAATATTTGGATGGGGAAGAGGTTATATGTGGGTTAGGCTATAAGTGAATGTAGAGGAAAAGTGAACACGTAAGAGAGTAGGGAAGGTAGAGGAGTAAATGAGGGAGAAATATGTGGCAGGAGGTTGTACTGTTTTGGAGGGGAGAGGAATGCGTAAAATTGTTTGTTGGCAGCAGGACAGTTAAGTGTGGAGTAAGTGGAAAAAGTAGTATTAGTTGAACGTAGTAAGTGATGTGGCTGCTTTGCAAGTGTTAAAATTACACGGCCCACCTATCCGTGCGTGTAAAGTTTGATGACATAATTTTAATGCACTGTCCCTTTTTTAGTATGTAGAAGTATAGTGAGATAAGACAGATGACATATATGTGCAGTTGAAGCTTGTGACCTCAGTTTAAAGGTGTTTTTTTTAATTAAGGAAGGGTACTTAATTGGTAACGTGTGCAGTAAGCAGTGTAAAATACAGAGGATAGCTGTATTCACAGCATGGCATATCAGTTGTTGCATGGGACAACGTGAAGTGGGGAGATGGGCATTGCGTATTACAGTTGTGTAGTATTAGGTTGTACGTACGAAAGTATGGGAAATAATAGGCATTGTGTACTACAGTTTTCTACTATTAGCATGTACCACCAACTGTGCTGCACGTAAGCAAGAAAACAAATGTAGTAAATTGTGCACAAATAATGTATGCAGCCGTAATTCCTTTTTGTTGCTGAAATGTCGTGAGTTGTTTACAACTGACAAAAATTGTTTACGTTTATAGTCAGAGGAGGGGTTAACAACCGGTAAAACTTGTTTATGGTTATGATTAGGGGAGTTGTTAACAACCGGTAAAACATGTTTTCAGTGACAATTAGAGGAGTTGGCAACCCTGTGTGTTGAGTGATATTATGCGTGACAGATAGTGATGAGGAAGTGTGTTAAAAGGTAGCAGGAGTTAATATTTGAGTAAATAACAGTGTGAACTAATTGACAGAACAAATTAGATAATGTAGCTTCTGATAGACGTATGAAAAAATTATGTAAAAGGTGTGAATGTAAAGCACTGCATGGAGGTTGAAGTTGATACAACTGACATACTTTGCAAGTCTACTGAACTGCTGAAAACTCTATTTCATCAGACTCAAAAGTGGAACATAAAAGCTCTATTTCATCAGACTCAAAAGTGGAACATAAAAGCATAGTGTACAATTAGAACGGAAGGATCTATTTATCCGACGTTACCACCTATTTTGTTGGGCAGCATACGGGAGTTTCAGATGAAGATGTGGAAAGAGGATTAATAAGCGGAAGAAGCATTATGTTGTGCTGAAGATTGTCGCGGACAGTATACAGGTTAATGTCAAAACGCTACTGTGCTCCATAAGTTGCAGGATGACAACAAATGTCGTGCACAGTCATGCCCAGTTTTTCCATTTCCTTCTCAATGCAAATAGTGTTCGTCTTATGTACTTGTATGTTATGAATCATATAGTGGAGTTGAAGTGAATAATAGAACAGTGATAAACGGATTAAGGTAATAACAGTTCAATGTGGCTGTTCTTAACTGAGCCTCGTTTAGTGTGAAGTATTCAGTGTCAGGTCGAAAGTAATATGCATGAAGCAGGGGAGGATATACTTTATTGTTGTGTGTTATGTCAGTGTGCAGTATTCAGTGTCAGGTCGAAACTAATATGCATTGCAGTGTCAGGTCAGTGTGCAGAATTCAGTATTCGGTGCAGTGTCAGGTCGAAAGTAATATGCATGAGGTCAGTGTGCAGTATTGAGTCTCAAGTCGAAAATAAGTGTATGAAAGGAACAAAGTTTATTGTTCTACTGAAATTAATAAGCTGCTAACCTCAGAAGTGGAATAAGGCTTGCTTTTAATGTGTCAACCTATTGGAGAAATTGTTAGTGAAGTAGTATAAGTAAGCTATCCATATAGTGGTTGAAGTCATGGTCGTTAAGTGGATGCATACCATGATATTGGCAGTGGATTGAAAGCAAATGTTTATATCTTTGTGTTGTTCCCTTGCAGAGGGGTAAGTAAATCATGCCTGATAAGGAAAAAAATCACAGAATATTATGTTAGAAGAACAATTTGTGTAATGTGTAAAATTTGCAATCGTGCGGTTTGAGCACTTACAGTTTCTATAATTCAGTTAGGTTCAGAACAGTGGTTGAAGTTAGGTTGTGGAAAGCAGCGTCGATGGAGTACGATAGTTGCGTGAACTATTCATACTTAGTCCCGTTGATATATTGAGTTCAGTAGGTAGGCATCTCGCTCGAGTTGACAGCATGAACTCAAATTGTAGGTTGCAAGTAAATCGACAGGAGTTTGTTATGCAGGAAAGAGAGAAGGAAATTTGGTAATATGCATAGTAATAGGTGGAAAGGCATATGTTAAATGTAATGTCAGAGAACAGTATCTGTACATAAAACAAATGGACTCCGTGGGTGTGATGAGAAGAATGAAATGCAGTTTTATTATAATGTTTGCTTATTTTAATAATTTGCAATGAAAATCCATGGTAATGATAGAAGGCTATGCGTTGGAAGAAAAATGAAATGGAATGTAAGTTAGAACATAGTAAGTGCAGAAGTGGGTTAGGAAGAGGTGGGGAGGGTGAAGGAAGTAGCGTGTGGGCGGGTGGTTGAAAAGTGGGATTGGTAAGTTGTGTTTATGGGACATGCATAATTTGAGAGAACGCATGCAAAGCATCATGGTAAACAACATTTCGAGTGTGCGTTGCGGTACGGCAACGTAGTTCTGCGTTTGCAACCAAAAATTTTGTTGTCCTGCTTGAAGTCCCACGGGATAAAGCGACGTAAAGTTGGCCGTGACTGAAAACATGGTTGGGAAGGTAAATCCCAACATGAGGAATGGTTTGTTCCTGTGATTTGTTTATTGTTAATGCGAAGGCACGCCGCACGGGGAATTGTTTACGGATAAGGTTGAATGGTTGCTTTATGTTTTCAGAAGGCTTTAACGGTATACGTGGAATGAATACCCTTGTACCCTGGAACTGACCGAAAGAAATTTCAGCGTCTATAAGGTTTCGATGTAAGACACGACAGATTAGTCTCATCCCATTACATAGCCCAATTCGTGGATCAATGTTCCGTAGTAACATTATCGGACATCCTTCCTTAAGAGTCAGCTTATGAGGTGGCATACCACCTGGGTTAAGCGAGTTCAAGAACTCAGTTTGATATAAGTTTGATGGGTCATCTTCTATTTTGTCAAAAGAGTAGTAAATGTGATGGTCGCCGGGAAATTGGTTTATTATGACGTTATTAATTTCATCCGTGGTTTCATTTGTTGGTGATAATATCGCTCTATTTAGCATGTAGTTTGTATTGTTAAAATTATCATCTAATGCGGGGAAGATTTCGTTGGTCAAACGGTGTAACGAACGTGGACCGTCCCATCGTATCACAATATACGATGGTAGTTTGATCATGTCGTCGTGTACGGTGGGTTCAGTTCCATTTCCAACCCGCAAAACAAAGTCAGCGTACGGTTGGTCAGCTCGTGCCCTCATATTTTTTGTAAGGCGAAATACTTTAACATTTGACCACAAATATGACCGAACTATACATGCGTCAGATGTTTGAGCTCTAGTACCGCCTGGAACAACCGGTAAAACTTGACGAAAATCACCGTCTAATATAACAATTTTTCCTCCAAATGGATCATCGGCATTGGTCAAGTCTCGTAATGTTCTGTCTAAAGCTTCGAACGCGTAACGGTGAGCCATGGTGGCTTCGTCCCATAGTAGAACGGCTGCCGCGGATAGAAGTTTCGCGGTATCAAATTGTTTGGTAATATGACATGTGGACGTAGAATTTATGTTAATAGGAATTTTAAATCTTGAGTGTGTTGTTCTACCACTGGGCAACGCAATAGAAGCTATTTAAGAAGTAGCGGTTGCAATTGCGATAAGACCTCTGTTTCGTAGTTGAGCTAAAATTGCTTTGTATAGAAAAGTTTTTCCTATCCCTCCAGGCCCGTCGATGAAATAGATGGAGCTGGTTTTTGAATCTACGGTTAACATGATCGCGGCAAAAGCTTCCTTTTGTTCAGCGGTTAACTTATTTATTGCTTGTAAATCGGATAATGGTATTTGTATTGACTGTTCTTCCAAAAGAAGTGTTGAATTGTTGTATTCGTCGGTTGAATGTACGCAGTTATATGGAAAATCATAATCAAATATGGATCTATTATACTGTTTCAGAAGGTTGTTAAGATCAAAAAGACATCGACCAACTAAATATGTAGCAGATAGTGAGGCAGAAGAAGTGGATAGGTAATCTTCAGTTAGAGAAGGCCAAAATTCATCCCATCGGTCACGGACACCGCAGGGTTCGCAGTAGACTAAAATGGTAACAAATAATCGTCGTAAAGCAAGAGGCATATGGGTGTTCGAAGCATCAGTTAAACAATCCTTAATACTGTTATCATTTTCGAGAAATCCTCGGTGTTCGGCCGATTCTTTGAATGTACTGTAAACAATGTCATTCACAGTGCGTAAGTGTGTAAAAGAAAGTGGTCCTGGAATATGATTGAGTAATAATCGTAAGTAGTAGCGGTCACCTTCGGTAGGAGGTACGGTGTATAGCCGACCAATTACTTTACGGTGTATTTGTCGACGAACCCATTGTTTATGTTCATTGTTCCACCAATAGTTTTCTGGGAATTCGTGGTAAAGGTACTGGCGTGCGTCCTCGTCTATTAAATTTTGGGAAAAAAATTCAATGAGCATAGTTTTGTTCTGTGTTCATCAGTGACAATAGATTGCAAGCTTTCGTTTGTGTTAAATTGAATATGTTGGTTGTTAGGCAGATATATTTGTAGTCCTATTACTGACGGAGACATGCTACTAAGTTGGAACTTAAATATCCGCCATAGGGACTCCAGTGCACAAACCCATCTGGCATTAACGAATTGAGAAATTTCATCAGTGGTGGATGATGAAGAAGACACGCTTACGGATACGCGATCTGATCCTTTATAAACGTGCTTGTATAGATATTTAATTGATTTAATACTGGAACAAATTTCGACGTTTATATGACAGTCATATTTTAGAAGCAAATAAGGGTTATAAGGTACGACCCAACGATTGTCAACTGCACTATTATTTGTTTGACCTTGTACTCATATGTCACGACGTCTATAGATGGGATACGAATCAGATCCTTGTAAGGTTGATGGGGCGAAGGGTTTAGGAAATCCCTTCTTACACATCCCATCGCGCATGCATACGGCAGTGGGGTTGAAATTGCCGCATGGATGATGAATCATGTGTTTAATAACTAGCTTGTACAAATCTGGTTCTAATTCCATGTTTGGAATTTCTGCCCTAACCATAGTATCGTAATCGTCCGTAGTATTTAGTTTATCGGTGTCAGCAAGAATAAGTAAGATATGAGCTTTCGGTAATCCCCTTTTCTGAAACTCTATAACATGAACATGTGCAATGACTCTACCTAGGACATGTTTATCAGATAAATCAACTTTAAGTTGTTCCAATTTTGCACGGAAAACTCGAGTTGTCAAATCAGGACGATCATATGGTTGTTGAAAGGGTAATTGGTCCTGTGTAATCTCAGTCCAATTAGGATTACAGGTTACAGTAATAAATAAGTCGGGTTTTCCATACCGTCGCACAATTTCCATTGCGTCCTGGTACCATTGGTGCATGTCTCGTGGACTACCAATATGGGAGGATGGAAGTACTTTTCGAACCCCAACATTTGCTACAAAAAGAAGAGGTGTGTGAAAATTTGAACTATGCAATGTATATTGTCAAAAGGAAGAAATGGATGGGTTGGAAAGTACGAACCGGAAGTTGTCTCCCCCCGGCTAGAGCGTCTTGTAAACCCTGGTATAAGTCGGCTCGAATAGTACCTTAGTGGTCTCGAAGATAGCAGAGTCGCATAGTTTCAATTTTGACATAAGTATCAACCACAAACTATTGGGGTAGGCGACCACCAAGTAGCAGAAGAGACGGCTCCGTAGGTCGTACCTACAATGAGTACGAAGTGGTAGGAATGGGGGATATATGACAAAGGTAATGTATGTGACGTATGCATACAGAAGTTGTATATTCCGTAGAACGTAGGGGATTGCAAACCTGTAACAGATGAGAGTAGTAGGCTCTGCAGCTGATATGGTTTTGTCCGGTATTGTGCATGTTCACATCCCATCCTTGTTCACCGCGTGGGAAGAGAAGTAGGTATTGTAGTGGGTCGTAAAATCCTGCTATATCCGCAACTCGTTGCATCGTTCCTGATATTGTTTCAACTATAATTTCTCTGTCGTTTGAATTATTTGAGCAGTCGTCGCCTACAATGATACACGCTACTTGTGATGCAGTAGGTAGTTGGTGAAAATGACGGTTAACTGTAAGCTCTTTTATTATCAGTCTGCAATCTTGAAAATCAGTGCGCTGCCCCACTGGTGCAGCACATGTACATATGGGTTGTAAAAATCTAAGATTTGCTGCAACGGCTGTAGGATGTCTGCTCTTAATATGGTACTATCCTGTTGTCGATTGTCAACCTCATGATCAGTATCGTAGATGTACATTTGGAGGTATCTAGGTCTACTACCCGGCAGAGGCAGAACATTTCCGATGCTGTGATAGATGGAGCCTTGTGCACGGTAAGAGTATATTCCGCTCCAAGCGGAAGCCAAGTGCTGATCGATGTAAGCGCCCATAGAAGTGAATGCGAAAGCATTGTTGTAAGATCTAATGTTGGTTCGGAAATGTAAACCTCTTTCATTGTCTTCAGTGAATGTTATCCCATTTTTTGGACAAAACTGGAATATCAATGTTGTGTGCGTTTCCACCACGACCGGAACAAGAAGAAGCAAGCAAGCATATATAAGTCTGGGATTTCACTCATGATTCAAGTGCAAAGGTTCATTCAGTAAAGCAAGGAAATAGTTCGTTCGACACTACACTCCCCGAGTTCATCCAGTAATAAGTGTCATCCGGTACTTAAAACCCCTCGGTTTCATCTGGGAGTTCAAGCGTATGAGTTCGTTCGGCATTCGAACTCCCCATGGTTCATTCGGCATTCTCAGATATTAAGGCTCATTCGGCATTCGGTATTCATGAAGGCTCATTCGGCATTCGGCATTCATGAAGGCTCATTCGATAGTACCCACACCGAACCACACCATCTCCAAGTAATGCCGGTCCACAACATCTTTCCCCACATAGTCGAACCAACCTCACCGCCATCGAATCACCTCCACCGAACCATCCATCGCCGGTCCAAACTCCACCGGTCCAACACCACACCCTACATAGCCGGACCAGAACCCACATCCACACTCCTACCACCGAACCACCTCACTGCCAGTACCACCGAACCAAGGCTTCTCCATCCCTCTCTCCAAGCACGACCGAACCAAGCTCCGCCGAACCAGATGTGCCAGTCCAGATTGCATCAGCCCAGGCCCATCAGCAGCTATAAACATCCAGGACCCCTGCCCCCAGCCTCACTCTATAAATAGAGGGGCAGGGGTACAACAATGGCAGACAAGTTTGAGAGCTCAAGCCTGGAAGGAACTTTCAAACAACTTTAGATACTTGTAATCAAAGCTTTGTACTTGTAATCTGAAGAAAAAAGGAGAATAACATATAAAGTGGACGTAGGCACGTTCTGGCCGAACAACTATAAATCTGTGTGTCTTTTACAGTTTAGTCCCTACTTTTTATATATTTGCATAAATCACCCAAATCACTGAAAACAACAAAAAATCGACTAGTTCATACGACTTTGGGTGTTCGTGGCCATTTTTGGCGCAAACATTTTGGTGCTTTCACTGAGAAGGACCAGCTCTCGCTACATCGGATAGAAGTTGAATTTGAAAATCTAAGAGTTCAGATCTAAGAGTTATGACGAGACAAACAAGTAGAAGGAAAGGCCAGAGAGAAGTGAACACCAAGAAAGTCAAGAGGCTTCCTCAGGAGGGAATCAAGCGTCGATCTTCATCACTAGGGATGAGATGGAGGCCATGATGAGAAGACAAGAAGAGATGATCCAGAGCCTACTTCAACAAATTGGAAAAATTGGAGCACAAATCCAAGGAGCAACCGGAGTTCAGAACGGAGCAGGACCATCTGGCGCAGCACCAGAGCAAGGGGGCACCCACGCAGAGCATGTTGATCCGACCCCGGGAAGAGAGATGGGGGCATCCGAGCCACCTGGTAGTAATAGAGGAATGAACATTCAGCCAGGGAGGCATACACATGAAAACTCCCCCAAACAATAACTCCGGCACTGATAATATTAAGTCCCCCCCGGGCACACTCATTCGCCCGAACGGCACCCGACTTCGAACAGTCACAATTCGCCTCGAACGGCACCAGACCTCGAACGGTCACAATTCGCCTCGAACGGCACCCGACTTCGAACAGTCACAATTCGCCTCGAACGGCACCCGATCGTGAACGATCACAACTCGCCTCGAACGACACAACTCGCCTCGAACGGCACAACTCGCCTCGAACGGTACCCGACTTCGAACAGTCACAATCTCGCCTCGAACGGCACAACTCATCCCGCCACAAATGGCTCGATCGCGAAAGGTCGCCATTTGAGGTCCACCCCCTGACCGCCAACAGTCGCACCTTATCACGAATGGCTCGATCTCGAACGATCGTCATCCGAAGTAAGGCGCTTGACCGCGAACGGTCCCATTCCATCTTTTGTCGCGAACGGCACCGGCCGTGAACGGTCACATTTCACCCCAAGTGGCTTGATCGCGAACGGTCGCCATTTGAGGTCCGCCCTCTGACCGGGCTCGGTCGCACTTTACCTCGAATGGCTCGATCCCGAACGGTCGTCATTTGAAGTGAAGCGCTTGACCGTGAACGGTCACATTCCACCGCAAATGACTCGATCTCGAACGATCGTCGCATGGATTTAGACGCTTGACCGCGAACGGTCGCACTTCACCTCAAATGACTCGATCGCGAACGGTCGTCATTTGAAGTTAGGCGCTTGACCATGAACGGCCGCGCTTCATCCCAAATAGCTCGATCCCGAACGGTCATCATTTGGGGCCATATAAAATATCAAGCTCTTTACAGGTTGTCAATAGGATATGAACATCCAACTCATGGCATTACAAAACACGCCTTCCTACCGAAAGACATGTTTTAGGGGGCAAAGTATTATCCCATTTTTTGGACAAAACTGGAATATCAATGTTGTCTGCGTTCCACCACGACCGGAACAAGAAGAAGCAAGAAAGCATATATAAGTCTAGGATTTCACTCATGATTCAAGTGCAAAGGTTCATTCAGTAAAGCAAGGCAAGAGTTCGTTCGACACTACACTCCCCGAGTTCATCCAGTAATAAGTGTCATCCGGTACTTAAAATCCCTCGTTTTCATCTGGGAGTTCAAGCGTATGAGTTCGTTCGACAATCGAACTCCCCATGGTTCATTCGGCATTCTCAGATATTAAGGCTCATTCGGCATTCGGTATTCATGAAGGCTCATTCGGCATTCGGCATTCATGAAGGCTCATTCGATAGTACCCACACCGAACCACACCATCTCCAAGTAATGCCGGTCCACAACATCTTTCCCCACATAGCCGAACCAACCTCACCGCCATCGAATCACCTCCACCGAACCATCCATCGTCGGTCCAAACTCCGTCGGTCCAACACCACACCCTGCATAGCCGGACCAGAACCCACATCCACACTCCTACCACCGAACCACCTCACTGCCAGTACCACCGAACCAAGGCTTCTCCATCCCTCTCTCCAAGCACGACCGAACCAAGCTCCGCCGAACCAGATGTGCCAGTCCAGATTGCATCAGCCCAGGCCCATCAGCAGCTATAAACATCCAGGACCCCTGCCCCCAGCCTCACTCTATAAATAGAGGGGCAGGGGTACAACAATGGCAGACAAGTTTGAGAGCTCAAGCCTGGAAGGAACTTTCAAACAACTTTAGATACTTGTAATCAAAGCTTTGTACTTGTAATCTGAAGAAAAAAGGAGAATAACATATAAAGTGGACGTAGGCACGTTCTGGCCGAACCACTATAAATCTTGTGTCTTTTACAGTTTAGTCCCTACTTTTTATATATTTGCATAAATCACCCAAATCACTGAAAACAACATAAAATCGACTAGTTCATACGACTTTGGGTGTTTGTGGCCATTTTTGGCGCAAACAGTGAATAAAGTTAAAAGTTCAGGAGGTGGTGGAGGATAGAAAGTGGTAAGTTTACCACTTGAGCAACAATTCGCACTTGTTTCACGGTGAAATAATTTTGTAGCACAGTGTCGGCACTGAGTTGGTTGGGGTAGGATATGGTGGAGGAACGGTTGCGAAGCAATAAAATTTCGACCGCAGCTATAACGGGTTGGAAGGGCAAATTGGTGCAGAAGTTGTTGATGGGGATGAGATGTAGCAATCGTTGCAGCAGAATTCGCATCGGCTGTTATGCGTGAAAAGCATAAGTTTAGATTGAAGATATATGAACGTTGAAAAAGAGTATGTGTTGTGTATGTACGAAAAATTGGTTGAAAGCACTAAGTGCAGAAGTAGTAAAAAGCAAAGTGGATGAATTAGGTAGAAATAGAAGATTGATTTGTTTGAACTACAATCAACCAATGGGAAATAATTAAATTGTTCGACAAAATGGTTAGTTACAGTGAACAGGCTGAAAATTTTCCCTTAGGCAGATGCCATCGTGTCGTCATACGTAGAAGTATGTGTGTAAAAGACAATGTGACAGGGAGATGACCCAGTACGGACTGTTTCTAATGTTTTTTAAATTGGTGTGCGGATTGAGCGGCTATAATTGTCGTGTAGTAACATGTAGGGAGACAAAGGAAGAAAAAATGTCACATGTTATGCTTGTGTGCATACTGGGAATTCATTTTGATTATGCAAAAGCAGTAAAAGTTGAGAAATACAATTAGTACAGAAAGTAATTAACTTTGTTTCACAAAATGATGGCGTTTTTATTGGACATTACAAACAGACACAGTGTGAAACGTAATCAAAGGCGGTTCTTTCACATATGGTAAGCATCAAATTTTAAAACCCTGTCGTATTGAAAAATCTTTGAATATCAGTGTGTAAACTTAAAATTTCATATTATTATACGATTAACGAAATCAGTGTATGTATTAAAGTAGTAATATTTATAGTAAAGGTGGTACTGTGTAAATTGCTACCGTCACCTAATGTTGACGAAAGTATTTTGTAAAAGTGAAAGGGACATGCAATAGATCATTATCGGTATATACAGATTTGCTTAAACTAAAAGTTTGTGATGTCAAACGTTTGTAGGTAGAAACTATAGAAATTGATGGTCAACGTGACAGTGTGGAATAAGAGTGGAACAAAAAGACACAGCATACATCAAACTCAGTGTAACTTTTTGAACTTCGTTGGAATCAATGTAAGTTATTTGAAATTGGTCGGAAGGCACATAGAACATGTAAATCGAAAATAGTTATGTTGACTGTGCTGGACGATAAGTTTAACAGTAATGTTTGTTAAATGTAAAACTACCAAACAATAATGATGATAATCGGAGCGACTATTGTAAAGTAACATCTGAGACCACTAACAAATACTATTCTGTTGGATATAATTTCCTGTGTCGGTTACTGGAGTTTATGAATGGAAGAAACAAATGACTATTTATTAGCATGTGTAGTATCACATCATATCCTATTGGTTATATGTAAGGACATTATTTTCTTTAGACAGTCAGAGAAACGAATGGAAAATCAGACAGAAGGAGATATTAGTTTTAACATTGTATACATTTGCTTCAGACATAGGACTTCTAGCTTCAGAAAGTGGTGTTAATAGTGGTAACACATGCGGAAATGTATTTAGAACCACATGCAACAATGTATTTGTAGATTGACATTAAAAATAAAAGTATTGTCCTGTCTTAAAGTAAAGGATAGATAGAAGATGTTGGTTTTTTTAATGTAAATCCGCAAATGAGAACAGTAATAAATGTAATAAAGAAGAAAACAGTAATCCAAAAGTGATTTCAATATAGTTAACAACTGCAGAAATGTAATTTCCACCACAAATATTGATTCAGCCAAAGTACTTATACGTTTATTTTGCAAAAAATAGGATCGTCATGTATTACATGACAATATTTTCTGTAGGGAGTAAGGAAAACGAATGGAAGATCTGACGTAAGGAGATATTGGTTTTAACATTGTATACATTTGGTTCAGACAAAGGAGTTATAGCTTCAGAAAGTGGTGTTAACAGTGGGAACACATGTAGCTATGTATTTACAACTACATGTAGCAAAGTACTGGTAGATTGATATTAAAAATAAAAGTACTGTCCTGGTGTAAAATAAAGGATGGATAAAAGATGTTTTTTATATAAATCCAGCAATAAAAACAGTAATAAATTGTAATGAAGAACAACATAGTAATCCAAAAGTTATTTAAATATACTTAACAGTTACAGAAATGTAATTTCCACCACAAATATTGATTCACCCAAGGTACGTGTTCGTGTATATTGGGAAAAATAGGAATGTCATGTAGTACATGACATTATTTTCTGTACACAGTAAGAAAAACGAATCGAAAATTAGACATAACGAAATATTGGTTTTAACATTGTATACTTTTACGTCAGACAAAGGAGTTGTACGTTAAGAAAGTGGTGTCAATATTGGTAAGACATGTAGCAATGTATTTACAACCACGTGCAGCAAAGTACTTCTAAATTGATTTAAAAATTAAAAGTACTGTCCTGTTTTAAAATAAAGGTTAGATAAAAGATGTTGTATTTTTTGTATATAAATCCATAAATAAAAACAGTAGTAAATAGTAATAAAGAACAGCAGTAACAAATAGTAATAAATAACAACAGACTATCTGTGTAAAAGTGGTTGGCAGCATAAAATCCAGAAACGGTGTGTACATGTGTAGTGTACTTATGTAAATTGAAACATAGGTGTTAAAATGGTACACAGTAGTGATGGTGAAGGGAGGGGAAAAGTATCTGTCGACTGTTTCTGCTGCCGGTTTTCAGTGACCGCCGTCCTTCTACTTGCGACGGCGGACTGTCTAGATTGATGATGCCTTGCAGTTGAGTAACACGCCATCTTTCCCTTTGTTGCTGATCCATAAAGTTACGGGAAAAAATGAGTTGTGTGGAAGAGATGTGTTAAGACAGTGGGGTAGTTGAACTGATGGGAGGAAAAAGTGTTTATTGAAACGTAAGCTAAGCAGAACGTAGTAGTGAGGGGGAAAAGTTGGGGGAGTGGATATTGGAAATTGCATACTTATAGGGGTTGGTAGGGTAGATATTTTGCAACTGACTCATTAGTTCGTTGAAGATTTTGAAGTAGTCAGAGTTGTGTAAGTAAGACAGAAACAGTGGGGGTTAACGGCTAATATGTAGCATGTCAAAGGTAAGTGGACAGTTTGCAAGTGCAACAGAACTGTAAGTATCGGTTTGTAGTATTTCCTCATCACATTTTACGTACTAATATGTGTGCGTCTTTATTGCAGCAGTAAAGTCAACAAATGCATGAATCGAGCAATTTTTTTTATGTGTGAGATAAATAGGTACATCTAGTTAAGGTGCAGTCAAATAGATAACCTTTTTTTATCAACTATCACAAATTTGGAAAGTGCGAATTTGGAGAAATAAAAGGGCATGAATGTAAATAAGATTCTATTTTTTGAAGTACTTGTATAGTCATACCTTATGTTGTTCCCCTTATCCTTATAGCTCCATGGTCATTTAGGACTACCCCAATTCTGTACCCATGTTATTGCCTTAAGCAGCTCATGATGTAGATATCCTTCATCAAACCTTTGCATCGTATTCACACCTCAAACATATTAACGATTATCAGAAAAGAAAAAGGACAATTTAAATATATATATTATAGAAGAATAATTCAAATATTATATAATAATCTAGCCTTTCTGTTTTACTTCAGATCTTCTCCATCCTCAAACAGAAGCTCTCGTACATATTAAACCATACAGTAGTGAGATAAAACAAAAGGGTGCAGAAATACAATATTTGAATCCAAAACATGTACTGAAACAAAGAACAATTCAGGAAACAGAGATAAACGTTTTAGTCTGTCATTAGTCAGTTAAGATATAAATCGAGTTGCAGTTTTTTAGAAGAATGTGTGCCACAAAATATTTTAACCAATTTAATAACCTTGTTTCTTTCATAGGAGATGCCTGTATGGTTGCAATTAATTGATTTCGTTGAAATCAAACTGAAGCATTATGTGAAATATGTGGGAGATAAGATGCAGTGTTAACAATTTCGTAGTCCATGCATTTGAGTCTTTTGATATAGTTAAAAATCGAGTAAGCTTGAAATAATTTAACTTTGCAGTCAGTAAGAAAACTGAAAGCCTTTTGAAATCAATTCTCGAAATCAAATCTATTTTAAATTATATTCCTTTGAAATCATTTTTTTTTTGAAATTTGGGTACATATTTCCAACAGTTGAAATGTCATTTTTGATGGTTAAAGCATTGCTTTTCAAGATCTGAAGCAGTTGCAGATGGTTAAAAAAATATGTGTCCCACAAAATATTTTAACCAATTTAATAACCTTGTTTCTTTCGTAGGAGATGAGTGTATGGTTGCAATAAATTGATTTCACTGAAGTTAAACTGAACCATTATGTGAAATAAGTGTGAGATAAAATACGACACTGTTAACAATTTTGTAGTCCATGCATTTCAGTATTTTGATATAGTTAAAAATCGAGTAAGTTTGAAATAATTTGACTTTGCAGTCAGTAAGAAAACTGAAAGCCTTTTGAAATCAATTCTCGAAATCAAATCTATTTTAAATTATATTCCTTTGAAATCATTTAATTTTTGAAAGTTGGGGTACATATTTCCAAAAATTGAAATGTCATTTTTGAAGCTTAAAGCATTGCTTTTCAAGATTTGTAGCAGTTGCAGTTGTTTAAAAAAACGTGTCCCACAAAATATTTTACCCAATTTAATAACCTTGTTTCTTTCATAGGAGATGACTGTATGGTTGCAGTAAATTGATTTTGCTGAAATCAAACTGAGGCATTACGTGGAATATATATGAGATAAAATACGACACTGTTAACAATTTCGTAGTCCATGCATGTCAGTCTTTTGATATAGTTAAAAATCGAGTAACCTTGAAATAATTTGACCTTGTAGTCAGTAAGAAAACTGAAAGCCTATTGAAATCAATTCTCGAAATCAAATCAGTTTTAAATTATATTCCTTTGAAATCATTTTATGTTTGCAAGTTGGGGTACATATTTCCAAAAATTGAAATGTCAGTTTTGAAGCTTAAAGCGTTGCTTTCAAGAGCTGAAGCAGTTGCTGTTGTTTAAAAAAATGTGTCGTGGAAAATATTTTAACCAATTTAATAACCTTATTTCTTTCATAGGAGATGACTGTATGGCTGCAACAAATTGATTTTACTGAATTTAAACTGAAGCATTATGTGAAATACGTGCGAGATAAAAAACGACAGTGATAACAATTTCGTACTCCATGCATTTCAGACTGTTGATATAGTTAAAATTCGAGGAAGGTTGAAATAATTTGACTTTGGAGTCAGCATGAGAACTGAAATCCTTTTGAAATCAACTCTCAAAATCAAATCTAGTTGAAATTATATTCCTTTGAAATCATTTTATTTTTGAAATTTAGGGTACATATTTCCAAAAATGTAAATTTCATTTGTTAAGCTTAAAGCATTGCTTTTCAAGATCTCAAGCAGTTGAAAGATTATCTCTTATAATTGATTTGTATAGCTTGCAGATATTTAAAAGAGTTGAAGTCGCATACCTTGAGATGTCAGTTTTGAACATACGAATGGCAGGTCACGTAACAGTGAGCCCAGACCTTGGTCGGCGCCAATTGGGGACGTCGATTTCTTTTATTGCTGGTGATATCCATTACCATCGATATTGATTTCTTTTCGGCTACCACTGGTTCATAAAAGTTGTGAAAAGCAGTAAATTTAAAGTGATCCAAATTTATCAAAACATAAGCATTATACCTATTGTCAGTTGGATCTATAATTACTGCAAGGTGTATTGGCTGTCAGAATCATTTTTTTACGTATAATCACTATTTTACGTCCGCACATGGGTACTTTTAAAAGGATAATATTGCACCTATGCTCCTTGCATTTATCCTATATATGCTACACACCTCATTCTATTTTTGAATCTTATTTAAATACATTTTACTTCAACTGCCAAACCCTCTGAATAGACAAAACCCAAAATGAAACTTGAAAGAAATTATAGAAAAAAACCCTCTTAACTGTTCTTTGAAGTCAACATGAAAAAATGGCTCAAACCAAAGAAAATGAATGTAAATAAGATTCTGTTTTTTGAAGTACTTGTGTAGTCATACCTTATGTTGGTCCCCTTATCCTTATAGCTCCATGGTCATTTACGACTATCCCATCTCTTTACCCATTTTATTGCCTTAAGCGGCTCATGATGTAGATGCCCTTCATCAAACCTTTGCATCGTATTCGCACCTACCACAGTTACAAACATAATCAGTACAGTTTATAGGTATATATTTAGGCAACCTAATATCTTCCAAATATCAATATTCCATAACACTATATTACATACTGCAATAAATATCAAACCTCTTTTGATATATCTTACAAAATATATTAGCATTTCAAATAGTCATGCGAAGTCCTATTTATCATTGATTATTGTTTTCAGTTATCCCATCATATATGAAGTTATGTTTTTATGGTGATATAATGGACTTTGAGATGTCAGTTTTGAACATACGAATGGCAACTCACGTAACAATGAAGCAAAATCTTTTTAGATTGAAAAGTGATGCAAATAAACAACTACAGCAGTAATATAGGAAAGTATGTAAATGAACAACTGCATTGGTAGTTTTTCAATATTCTGACTAATTAACATGTTCACTTTTAGTTAAACCTGCTTCTATTTCAGCTATCAGATGCGGCTGAGATAGCAAAAGACAAGCATCACAAACGCAATCATGCATGACATATGAAACTGGTCGAAAATATCAGTTGCAACATCCAACGATGAGGTAAGTTACAAATACTAATTTTTCATTTAATAAAGCAAAGTGCAATATCTACTGCATTTCAGAAAAGGTAACCTTACATGAGGAAGGGGGAAAAAAAGAGGTTCATCGGCAGAGGAGAATGTCTTCGTCTTCGTCGCTGTCGGCTTTTTAGGTGCCGGCGGACAGGGGAGGTGTGGGTTCAGGAGGTGATGTTCGGTCGTCGGTGTGCGGCATCCTGAGTCGTTGCCTGGTTTCGAAGACTTTGTCGTTGTTGGCTTCAAATTGGGCAAACGGAGTCTTCTACCATTACTCAACCATGGTCGTCGAATCCGGCAATCTCAAAATAGATGAGGAAGCCGTGACGATAGCACGCAACTGACTGAGCCGTAAGTTGCCGAGAGTTGACAGATGAGGGAATGAACGGTTTTATGTCTTCCGATTGTTTAGGGTTAGGGGGAGAAAAAGCTGAAGTGGGGTTGAATATGGCAACCGCCTTAAGAACGTGGTGGAAGGAAAGAAGACGGTAAAACCCTCATTTTCTTCTAACTGTCGTGGGTGGTAGTGGACATTTTGGGTAATGCAAAAAAGGCTTCATTTTGACCGGGTTGACCAAGGTTTTGCTTTATAATATAGATTTATATTTGCAAACCCTAATCCATTCTAAGCAGCCGCCGCCTCTATTACCTTGCATGGCCGAAAACGTCCCTCATCCCTCCTCAATTTTCTCTCGATCCTAGCATCTATTCACGAAATTTTCTGCTGGAAGATCGAAGGGGATAACGAGCTTAACACATCCGTACGGTGGAGTGGTTCACGATGCGACGTGGGGGCCAGAATTTGGGCCGATGCGGGGTCGGTTCGTGCTGGATTTTCGAGCCTAGGAGGAGGCCGAGCTCGTGCGCGCGCCTGGGGAAGGTGGAGTTGGCGTTGGGCATCGAGGTGGAGATCTCTGATCGAGGTAAAAGGGTTCAGATTGGTCGCGGTCGTCTACCCTAATTCGGCTTGATGGGTTCGATCTTACTGGGGGCGTACGAGAGAAGGAAGTAGAAGATCGAGGCCGTGATTTTGGGGTGGTAATCGTGCGGCTATGGTTTGTTAAGGTCTAAAATAATAAAATAAAATTAAAGAAATTAGTTTAAATTCAAATTCAAATCTTTAAATTTGAATAACTTGTTCATATGTAATCAGATTTCAACGAAATTTGCGGCGCCGGAATCGCAGAGACGCATACTACGCAGTAGTGCAGTTCAGGAATCATTCCGGGCAAGTAGAAATTTGAGTTAAATTGAACGTCGTTCGGTTTAATTTAAATTTCGAACGCTCACCGAAAACTCAAGGTGAGTTATTCTCACTCACATTTGGATGCTAGTTCATTTAAATAGTTAATATTTAAATATCTGTGTGATTGGTTGAATATGATTGTTGATACCAGTTTGGATTGATATTTTTATATGTGATGTGCTAATATTTGTGATGCAGGAAAACAGGTTGGAGGGATCCAACTGGATTACTCGCAATGTAGTAATTATTTTTGTAATTGGTAATGATGCTTGTTTATATATTGTAATTGATAAATTTGGAATTAAATTGTATTGTGATGTTGTTGGATGAACTATGAACTCAGAATGTTAATTATAAAGAAAATAAATTGGGATTTAAAAAGGAATCAAGAAATTGATAAATAAAGAATTTGAAGGAATATAAAAATTGGAATCTGCTTTGGATAAAGAAAAATGTAAATTGGTAAATTTGGAATTTAAAATACAGTGAAAAATTTATCAATCGATAAATGTGAAGTATAGATTTCTGAAAAATGAATTCTATGGAAATTATAAATTTGTTTTGAAATAACGATGAGGTTATTGATGATGTTCCGGGAAATTAAAATATGTTGCAACGAAGCTTCCAAATATAAAATTTACAGTTTTAAATGTAAATAGAATATTTTGAAATGTCGTTTTCTTCATTGGGATTTTATTTAAGTAAAATTCAAATATGGTTTTTCATTGAAAAATTCTTCAAATTTATTTTATTTAAAAATATAATAATTTAACATCGATATTTCAAAATGAATTTCCGGATATGGGAAATTGAGATTTAACTTCAGATGAAGATATAGATAAGTATGGAATTGGGAATTTATGTTGTAAACATAAATTTAATTGAAATAAATCGGTTGGATTTATATAAAGGATACTTTGGGATGTTTGAACGGGAAAGTGTTTTCACAGGGAAAACCAAGTTAGTGTTTTAGAAGATTTATTTAATTAAAAGTTAAAGTTTAAATTGTTTAAAGAGTATTTTATTTTTAGAAATGGTTATTTTAAAGAAGAAATTAATAAACTTTGTTTTATAATCATTTGTTTAAGTTATTCGTAAAGGCTAGTATTATTCTTTTAAACTCCATTTTTAAATTTAGTAAACCAAACCCTTATATAAATCCAGTTTATATCTTATTAAATAATGCTATTTAAAAATTGTTTGAAATTTATTTTTTTTGTAAATTAATAGAAGAAATTTTCATATTTTAAGGTATATTTCAGTACAAAGTATTTTAACTGTTTTTAAACCAAAATGTTTAAGCTTGGTCTTTCCAATGGGAATAAATGATAATGGGATTTACCGTGAAAAGGAAGAATTTTGGGAAATTATTTTCGAATGAGCTTTGAAAATTTGAAAATATATCTTGTAAGAGATATTTGAGTCAAATAGATAATGCGGGAATTATTTATTGTGTGATGGATGTTTGTGAATATTAATTGATAGTTAAATCACCGACTATCAATATTGGACAAATGCGTTGATCGTTTCGAAGAGACCGGGATCGAGATTTATTTCTCGAAAACCACTTCGATCCGGTTTGTACATTTCCACGTGAAAAACGTGTTCGGAGTCAAAGATGGAGCAGCGAAGTGCAAGGGCTAGTCGCTACTAATCCTGAGGATATTTTCAAAATGGATGTAGTAGGAATAGTGCCTTCGGTTCCGTTCGAACCCGTGACGGACTTGTATGGACGAATGCTTTCGGAACATCGTCAGGTGGGCGATGGGCATTCTAAGTGAAACGTTCTAAAGGTAACGCTAAGCCTCAAGCCTCATCAAATGGGAATGACTGAAAATCAGGGGATATGCAGCAAGGCTTCGTGGGTAGCACCCACTGGAGAGTAAGGTCATCCCTGTCTAGATGTCCCTTTTTATTTCGGCTTAGTGGTGCGGTTGCTGATCCCAACCGCAGGGTGATCTTGTTCGGAACTGTCCAGTAAGGGATGGGTTCGGCCTTGTGTTGCAGGGGATCGAGAGTGGTCCTCGATACGGTGATCTAAGCCCCGTACTGTGACCGGTGGTACCCCAGTGCCTAGTCATTGTTGGAAATCCATTCTCCCTACGAGCCTTGTACGAGTTTTGTTTGTATTACCCACTTTTGTGGCTAGTAGCTGGAATTTAATAGATGTAACAATTTCGGCTATTTCATAAGTATTTGTAAATAGACCCTATTATAATATCAGAGGATTTCTATAAAAAGTGTTTTAGCTATCGTAAGGTAAAAACCCAACATGTTTATTTGTGGCGTGGTCTTACGAGATGCTTTTGTTTTCAAAAAGATTTTAAAACTTTAATAATAAATTTGGATGCATTATTATCAGCTGGTATTCCAGACTGACTCGGGTGTTATTTCATTATAATGCTCGGGTCAGACCGAGTATTATATGTTCTGGACAGGATGCTTTGGATCAGTAGAGGAGCTGGAGTCCGAGACGTATTATCTATATATATACATATATTCCACTGCTGTGATTGTATGATTTGTCTGATTGGAAAGTTGATGTATGAGATACTCTGATGATGTGATGTATAAAACTGGTATAGATTTCATTTTGTGTAAAGATCTATATTTACTATTATATTTTATTCCGCCGCGACTGTGAGATTCTGACATTGTTTAGCTTCTTCTTCTTCTATCTCTTCTTCTTAAACCCCAAATGGTTCGTATTTCTGTGCCACTTGAGTTAACAGAGGTAGAATAGTGTTGGTTCAAGGGGTACGGATTTGCGGGCTGTCACATCCGGTGTTTGATTGCTCCGCACTTCTATAGTGAACATAATAGTGTCGAATCCTCGAGGTCGAAAGTTTCGAGTCATTACAAAATTCCAAATTCTTTTAATAATTAACTCCTTTGATAAAAATAACCTTATTAAATGCTTCCCAACAGCGGGTTGTTACAATAGCCCTAGAACGAAATTTTGATTTACCAACCGTAGAAAACAATAATTAGAAGCTTGAGAAATGAGATAAGTAACAATAAAAAAATAAAATGACAACCCTATCCATACTACCTTTACCTATTTGTGAAATCACTAAATTCAATAATGGAAATAGCTGTTGCAAGCATCTGTAACAGAAATATTTGTTAGAAATTTGTATCGGTAATATCCGCTACAAACTGAAATGAAAAAAGTGTTATAAAATGGTTTATTTATTACAGTGTATTAAAATTTCAATTTATTATCAACCGATACCATGTATAGAAATATTTGACATTATCAGTATTTACAGTAAAAATTTTGTAGTATTTTAAGCAATTGTTGACAAAAATTATTTATCGCAAATATTTGTTTGGCGGATATTTACCATTTTTAACTATTCATTTATTGTATAATTACGGCAACTATTTTCATTTATCATCAACCAAATTTATGTATATCTAATATTTGTCATTATCAATCTTTACAGCAAAATTTCACTTATATATCAAACATTTACTAACCAAAATCATGTATGTCAAACGATTGTCCAATTATATATGTAAACTGAAGTAATATTATTTCAGCAAAAATTATACCTATCAAATATTTGCCATTATCAATATATATAGTAAAATTTCAGTTTACCTTTTCTTCTTTGGTTTCAGAATTTTCTTTTCTTATTGTTGCGTGTTCTTCATGGTAGGAATCGTTGGTTGCCATCTTTGAATATTGAACATCAGGAAATTATTGTCAAGGACAAAATCATAGCATTTTAGCCTCAAGGACAGGCCTTTAGTATTTTTGCATGAAGGACAACTTTCTTTAGGTATCTATTCATAGTTATTGATAGCAGTTTTTAGTTATTAGTTTGTAGTTATCGGTAGCAATATTTAGGTATCATTTTTTTGTTCGGTAGCAGTTTTGGAAGAATGTTTGTCCTTATGAATAATTTTGAAGTAATGTTTATCCTTATGATTAATTTTTAGGAGAATGTTTGTTCTTGTGGTTAAAAATTGAGATCATGTCCTTAAGGTTAAGTATATACAAATTTTTGTGCTTTAAATTAATTCCCTCTATTGAACGTATCCTTCTCCAAATTTGCAAATAACTTCCATATCTTTAGTCTTTGGAAATTAGATTTTTATTTGAGTGAATTAGGGAAAATGACCAACTCTAAAAAAATAGACTGAAGGACATCAAGTTTCATTTTTAGACCGAAGGACAAATGCTAGTAATAATGAGCATTATATTCAACTTTTACACTATACAAAATGCTAGTTATATCTAGCATTATATTCGGTTTTATACTATACAAAATGTTAGTTATAACTAGCATTGTCCTTCTGCCTAGAAAACAAACTTGTTGCTCTTCGGTCTAATTTTTTTTCTTCTTCTAAGTTCGTCCTTGTGCCTATTTTCCTGTTTTTATTTTAATTTGTTTTTCAGTTGTGAATTTTTTTTCGATTGACAATTTCTTGGACTTGTAGTTTGTAAATTAAATTTATGAATTAAGGTTTTTTTGACTAGCAGTTTCTTTGATGGCAAGTTGTAAGAGATTTTGAGTTTTTTTTCCTCTTTGTAAAATCGCATAACGATGGATTGTGAATATGAAAATCATTTGTGAAGAATGCAAGTTGGTATTCTGGTAATATTTTTTAAATATTTTATAATCAAAGATCTATTTTATAAATTTTCACTGAAAAGGACTTGGGCAACCATCGTGGTTGACTATAAGGAGATGGGTAGAAAAAATTCTAATAGTAATTTACACCATGCATCTCAATAACTTGGGGCGAAAGCGCTAGTTTTTCCTGCATATATCGACCCGAATACGAAACCCATTATCAAAATTCAATGTCAAAACTTTTGAACTATCAGTCAAAACCCTTGGGCATACATCTGTCGTATTATTTTATTTAGCAACTTCATCTTCTTCCACATTAAGCCCAACAAAATCAAATACTACTTTTTGATAAAATTGGGGTAGTTTGTCAAAAATGGAAGGAAACATGTAGCTTAGAAACAGTGGATAAAGAAACTCGAATTCTATGGGAGGTAAAATCTAAGTAATGTTGATATTAATGGATATAATTTTTTCATGTAGTTGAGTGATTATTATTGCATACTTCTTATCAAAAATTTTATTTTATCATCTTAGTTTTGAAAGTTACATGATGGATTTACCAAACTGACTGGAGGAGCATTTCTCTACGACTTACGTAGAATAATTATTTCACCGGAGCTTTTTTTTTCTTCCTAATGGTTTAAAATTTCTTTTTTTTCAATTGTTAATCTTCTTTCCATTGAGATTATGTGTAAATATGGTGAAAAATAGACGGTCGAAGTTCGATTTAAAGGTTACTTTTGTTTTCTACCCCAAACGCTGAATATAGAAAAATTGGGGATTGTTACTGCACTTCACTTTTGATATGAGAAGTCAATTTTCTTTAAACAAAATGTTAATAAATGGGTACTAAAAAATGTCTAAATCTGAAATATTTTAGCCTCTGAGACAACCTCTTAAAAATTTAGTTATAAGGACACGATGGATAAAAATGATACTATACAATATCATTATATGAAATTATTATGCAAAAAGAAAACTATCACGTACAAAATGGTACTAAGTTGTATCATTTGAAAAAATGCTATTATGAGGTAAGATCAACCATTATATGATAAAATTGAACATAAATTTTTATCCTTCTTTTAATTCAGTAAATACGAAACTGATACTACATAATAGCACTATCATTCTCATCGAATTTTTATCCTTCTGCTATATTTAATTGAAAATTTTGTCATTCTCACTAAAAAATTGATGAATTTTATCCTTCGTACTATTTTTCCAAATAAAAATAGACCTCTCATAAAATTATAATTTAAACCGTCCAATTTGCCCCTTTTTACTTTAATTTCTTTAATCTTCACTAATCTCCTTTAATCTTAAATCCAAATCAATAGTCAATGGAGAAGTCAAACTCATCTGCAGATGAGATTTCAAAACGAGAAAGAAACAAGGTTAATTCAAAACTTCCATAACATGGATTTTGTTCAATAAAACAATTAGATAATTATTTTTGAAATTTTTAGGGTTTCGTAGGTAGGGTTTAACATGTTTGTCGATCAGAAAAATCAATGTATAGCCAATGTTTGAAATAAAGTTCGGGAGGGGACGACCGAAATAAATAATTTAATTCGACGGTCCTCTGTCATTTAAGTTTTTTTATTTTGGCAGTCTAGTGTCGATTTTTTGGTTTTAGTCCGGTATATACCCATCGAATTTCATACTTTTCTAATTAAAATTGAATCTGTATATAGATTTTCCTTATATTTTTTTTGTTCTCATCATTTGTTTATTTATTTTCATAAAAGCAGGGAGGAGGAAAGATTAATTTGGTTGTTTACTTTTTACCATCGAGTTTTTTAACCAAGGAAAAAAGAGGAAATGATGCTAAATTTAATTAAAGGCTTTGTACCTCTCATATTAATTTTATTAAACATGGAGTACTCGTATAATTTTGATCCCCTCATATCCAAAAATGGAGTGGCGATAACAATACTCAAAATGTATTTGTTTCAATTTTGTATTTTTTTAATTAACACCTTAATGAAAAAAATTCTTCTCAACTCATATACAAATTGAACTAAATGTTGAGTTTCGGCATTCCCACGTTTCGTACGTGTACGCTTCAGCGTGTGTGGATTATCTAACGGTCGAAGTCTTCCATGCCAATATCCCTTCATCACATTCCATCGAACATATAATCTGCTCTTGACAACACATTGTAATAAAACAAATCACCAATTTTACGTACCATCAATCTCATATACATACACCATGATTGTTCCAAATATCCTGCGATGTGGAACTTTTAAACCGTCCAATCCACCACCAACTCCATTTACAATATGAGCCACACATAACACTAAACAAACTGGATAATGTGAATAAAAATATCTTGAAGATCCATAACACCAACAACAAAGTCATACATAAAAAAATATTTATCATGTAATATAATTATATATTTTCGTTATCACTAGTGCTAATTAGAGGAATTTAACAATTTGATCAGGCATATTTTTGTGACTGAGCCATAAATAGCCACAAGAATATGTTTTATGCGCAAAATTGAGGTTCCACCTTTCATTAAACTTTGTCTCTAATCTTACTGAAGAATCTTTCAGATATTCCTTTATGTTCTTGGCGGTCTACTTCCCTGAAATATAATTCAAAAATGTCCTTTTCCATTCATGGTTTTTGGAGAAAGCAGCCATGTCTTCAGAGTTCAAGTTGTCCTCATCTTATCATTTTTTTCGTGTTTCTCTTTGGTGCCGTAACCATGGATTAATATATAATGTAATACTTCTTATTATATGTTACGAAATGGAAAGCTGAAGGTGTTTGATATTAAACACGAAAATGATTAGGATAGTGACACATAAACACGTAAATAAACATTATACTTTAGTAATATAATCCAAATTTTGATAGATCAAATTATATAGTTGTATCAAACCACCCCCGGAGATAGATGATGTCTGCTTTTGACCGTGCTATTTCAGTGGATGCACATACATACATGATTAAATACTTATAATTGATTTATTGCATATGGAAGTAGTTTGGAGTACCTCTGTAGAATATGTTGAACAAAACATTAGAAACTTATGTAATTAACTATATATTCCTTATATGACATGAGGTAATCTAATATATGCATTTTCTGTGGTTAAATTGAAGCAATATCAGTTAATTTTAATATAGCGAAAGCCAAACAGTTACCAAACATATAGGCTTAACTTGAATAGGTCGAATGGGTTTTGTATGCTTAAACTCTATCAGAGGCTATCAGAGGTGTAGATGACCTCAATTTTTTTAGCATCTATACTAGTTCATGTAATATGAGACTTCAATTGCCGGTATAATGATTTACGTGTACTTCACAATTTATTATGGATATTCTTAATGAAGGTTATAAATTAGTTTTTTCCCCTTCTTCCTTATATATCTTTTTTAAGAACTTAGATTCGGATACAATTTGGATAACATCTAACCTCAGTTCGATAGCATAATTTATAACTATCTCAAACAATTTGGATAACATCTAATCTCAGTTATGTTTGGAATCTTTTGATATAAAAAAGTTTAATAGGACGATAAACATTACCTTGATCTTTCATCAAAAAATTTCACCTCATTTAACTAACTATATCCTATATTTAAATGCATATAGTATGATTTATAACATAATTTTATGTGATAATGATAATTTTATTCAATAATTTTGTTTTATTGAAATCGAAATTCATTGCTCTTTAAGTGATAACAGGCAAAGAGGTGGAAATTTGCAGGTGTAACGATCCTGAATTTTGAACAATTTAAATTGAAAATATTTAATTAATTTTAAATATTTGAATGATGATTTAAATTGAATTCCCAAAGTTATATAAAACATTTCTATGATTTGGCGATTAAATTTTAAAATTTAGTCTATAAAAAGTTGAATAAAAATTTAAATTTGACTTTGGAGTTGAAATTGAATATTGAATTTGTATTTTAAATTCAAACTAATGACTTAGAAAAATAATTTGGATTTAAGTATTATTACTTATGTAAAATTAATAATTGAATTACATTTTGATTTGAAACTGTGAAGTTATTTGAATTTTTCAAGTTAATATGAAGAACATATTTGAATTTAAAAAAAAAATGAGCTTGGAGTTTGTAAATTTATTTAAATTCCTTTCAAAATTTTTGTTAAGGGTTAAGTGGGCTTTGAAAATAATACTGGCCCACATTTGATATTGGTGCCGTGATTATGTATACCCATTCCCTCATTTCTCCATTCGATTCGTAACCCTAACCTAACAAAATCAAACGAAAAAAAAAGATTAATAATGGCGTCTCTCAATTTTCTTCTTCCTCCAATCGACTAAGTTAGGGCTTGTGATAATTTGGGGCCTTCGTTCGATTGCGTTGCCTTGCTCGATCGCTTTATCGTTGCTCTCTCTAGCTGTGTCGTCTTCTACCCAGCTAGCAATGGTGAGTTTTCTCACGATTAATCGTTATTCAAGTTTTTAAATTTGTTTGAATTGGGTGCTTGGTTGCATGCTATGATTTGGTGTTATTTGGCCTCCATTTGCTAGGTTAATTTGCTTTTAAAACTGATAAGAACAGATAAGTCTCTGCATGTATGGTTGTTGGTGTTATTTGCTACCATTTGCTTGGTAAATTTGTTTTAAACTGATAAGAACAGATGCTATTTGAAATTTGTTTTTAAACTGATAAGTACGGATAAGTCTCTGCGTGTATGTTTGTTGGGTGTTTTTTGCTATCACTTGCTCGATTGCTTGAATTTAAACTGTTGAGAGCAGATGCTATCATTAAAATCTGATAAGAACAGATGCTATATCAAAAACTTTGCTTGTTTGTTGTTGCTGCATGTGAGGGATCTTAAATCTGGTTAAGGAAAATGTAGTAAAGAAAATTAATACTTGTGAGTAAACTTCTTAACTTGGTTATTTAGGTGGAAGTTCGAGTTAATATCGAAGTATGCTTTGATAAATGTATGTTCAATTGTGATTATTGGATGCATGGTTGTTTTAACTGGATTTTTGATTTGAAATACACTGCACACTTGTGTGTATGCTTAAAGACAATCTCAATCCAGTTTGTAGTTTTCAAACTAAAAAAAGGAAAAAAAATCTTGAATATAGTATGGGATTGTGGCTTGGGGCAACTGCAGTTTTTAAAAAGTTTTAAAGCAAAGCTTGAAAATCAAAGGCTTGATTCTTTTACAACCTGGAATCAACTTAGCAAACCAAATCCTTTTTCTCTATTTACCTGTAAATAAATGACTTAGGCCTAGTGTGTGTTGTGATTTTTGGTTTGGTACCTGGAATTGTTTTGTATAAGTGATAATGTACATGTATGAATGTGAATCATTTTTGGCTTGTGAATGATTGCTATTTAAGCTATGAATTCTGGAAGTTAAGATGATGATATGGATGTAAATCTTATTTTTGAATGTTTATTCACAAAGTTTCTGGCTTGGGTTTTAAAAATCTAGTCTTGGGTATAATTTGTGTTTAGTCTCAGATTTTAAAACCTGTAGTGTTTTGTTCTAAACAATTTTCAAATTAAGGTTCATTAAAAATATGAGTAAAAGTTTTAAAATTAAAGTTTAATCTAGAATTAAATTTATGTTGTATCCAGTTTTGAAATGAGAAAGTTGGTTTTTATTTTTATTTAAATTTATTCATTTTTAACCTTAAATTTAAAAAGGAAATTTGGAAGTACTTGGAAGTGAACTGTTTCAATACTTATTGATCTCTGCTTGTGGTGTTCTTTGTTGTTGCTGTGTATTATGTTTGCATGCCTGAAAATAGGCAAATCTTGCCTCTTTATGTCCATTTCAGGTTTTAAACCGGTCAGGAAGTTCCAAATCACCACAACCAACGATTTTGAATTATAAACTCTGAATGAAAGGGGGTTGTTATAAGTGAAATTATTCTAAAAATAAATTTCAAGTGTTCAAATTGAATATTCATTTAGAAAATGAAACATATACAGTGATGGTTTGAAATTAGCCCAGAATTAATTGTTTTAATTCCAAAATTCAATCACGTAAACAGTTCTTTTTATCTGGATGAATCTTATTGCATGTGTGAATTATAGCCTCTAATGATTGCTTTGAGATTGAATATAAAAGAGTGTATTTATAAGTATGATATTGCCTGCATACTTGTTTCTGAGTATTGTATATTTGTTGCTCTGTGGTTGATAACAGACCACCATTATCACTAGATAATTATAACTTCCTGTATAATTGAAATTTGACATTGATTACTGAAGAGAATTTGTTAATAATACTATATTCTTGGTTTTAAAAATAGTTTAAGATAGAATTGTTTGACAAATGAACTGTAAAAAAATTTAATCTTACAGTAAAAATCAAGTTTTGTTAAAAAAAAAAAAAAACTTATAACAACAATTTCACTTTGAAATTATATAATCTGATTCATCTAAACAAGCTATGAATTTTAGTGGAAATCTTGTGAATTCTAGTTAAGAATTTGTGAAGTTGTTTCAGTCACTTGTGTTCTGGTTCTTCATGCATGTTCTCTGTTCTTTGTATCTATAGCTTGCATTACTGGTGCACATTATATCATGGTGTACATGTTGTCACTTGATCTGTTTCATTGAAAGTTGGCATTTTGTTCTATAACTTTAAGTCTGCATTGCACTACTTCATCTATGGCTGTTCTATGTCTGGTTCATCCACTTGCTTGGTGCATTTCTGTAGTTCCACTGCACTTTGTAGTTGCCCTGCACTTTGGTGGCTCTGGCTTGATTATCTGGACTGTATTTAGTTTGTCACGTAGTTTCTTCTTGGCTTTGACATTGCTGAGTCTTTGCCTTTGATGCTATTTTGTGGTCTGCATTCACTCCGCCTTCTTTAACTTAGGTCAGGTCTGATTGAATCACTGTCTTGAAGTCTTTGTGGTCTTTACTTGAGTTCATTGTCAACTGTATGCGTCTTGTTGTTGCCACTGTGTTGCATTGACATGTTGTATACTTTCTGAGCTGATAGCATTTGGTTTCTTTGCATCCATTACTGCAATACTCATTGCCAGTGCTGCTCTTTGCATTTTGTCAGTACTTTCACTTGAACTTTTGTGACTTGTGGTTTGAGCCCTGTTGTCTGCACTTGTATACTCTCCATTTTGCATACTAGATTGTATTGAGCTCGACATGCTTTATGTTGTAGTCATGCATTGCTGTTGAGTTGAGTTGTCTGCACCTTGTATGCTGTTGCATTGGTGCATTGGGTTTGTCTCAGCCTTGAACCTTTGTAGTTGTAGTTGTATTCATGAACACTACTGCCTCAAACTTCTGTTGGTCACTTGATTCAGTAGTTTGTTTTCATTTGGCTTGAGTGTTGTCTCTGACCTGAGGGCTTGTTTTCCATTGTCCATACATGTTCATGCTTTATGGCTGTTACCATTTTATTCAATTCATTGCAAATTTATTTACTTGAATAAAGATTAATCCTGACTCGAGTGTTTTTGTGTTTTGCATAAAACGCTCGGGTCAGACCGAGTATTTTACAGCTTGAAGATTTTCACGCAGCGAAGATAGAGAGAGGGGGATTACCGCATCACTAAAGTTTTTCAGGAAATTTTTTTCTTGTACTAAATAATAAATAAATTGTTCCGCTGTATTAAAATGTAATTCATTGTATAACTCTGACATTTGTATATAAAAGAAAAGCTCATTTATGTGAAATATATTTATTGTTCTGTGATTCTGTGACTGATTCTGTTTAAATGTTATAAACTAAATAACAATCCGTCATTTTGAACGTTTCTAGTTGGTTTAATTACCGACTAGAGGCGGTCAGAGCGGCGGGTCGTTACAAAAGTGGTATCAGAGCTTTGGTTTACGCAAAGCTTAGTTTATGGCGTTTAATATGAATAGTTACTAGAATCACTTTAAAGAAAGTGTTTTTCAAATTTAAAGAAGTATAAAATTGTTTTTTTTTAAAATAAAAGGTATTTTAAAATCCAAATCTTTTTGGACAATTCCCCTCTCTAAATTTAGGTTTGCGATAGTTTCTATTCGGTGAGGTCTCCTTAGATTTGAGTTTCGATCGTTCGGAAACTCATTATCGAATTTTTGAGAGTTATGGAAAAATAAAATTTGAGTTAAGTGAATTGATAAATTGGTTTAAATCGAATATTTTGAATATCTCCGAAGTAATTGGGAAATAAAATGACATGTTAATTTGGTTATAACCAAACGGATTATTGAACTATAACTTGGGAATTTGATTCTGAATTCTTTTGAAATTGATTTCAATTGTTGTGAAGAACGATTTAGTAAATAAAACGGATATGTCTTGGTAAAACGATTGAATAACCTAACTTCTGCTAATGAGGATTTCAAATTTTGATAGGAAACTTCTTAAAACATCTTGTTAATTATAATGGCGAAAACCGCAGCGCAAAAGGCAGCACGCCGTGAACAAAGAGCAATTGCTCGTAGAGAAGCAAAAGTAGCACATGCGGAAATCGAAAGGAAAATCAATGAAAGGCAAGGACCTGGTCCCTATGATGATGTTATCTGTTATCGATGTCATAAGAAAGGACATTATGTCGTTACGTGCAGAGAGATGCGAAAGAAAAGGAATGTGGATGACCGGTTCGCTCGTCCTGAGATTGTGTGTTTTAAGTGTAAGGGGAAAGGGCATTTTCTTAGTCATTGCCCTAAAGTGAAAAATAAGAAGAGTGCACTCGTTTTACCAGTCGATAGATCGACAATCTGCTATCATTGCCACCAGGCTGGACATATAGCTAGAAACTGCACTGAAAGGCAGCATGGAAAGCAAGCTATAGCCCGATCAGCTAGAGCAAAAAGTGTAAGGATGATAGATAAGGATGGGAACATCTCATATTTTTGTGGAAACTATAAGAATTGGGGACATGTTGACTTTGAATGTGTTAATCCTCCTTCAATACAACCCGAAATAGTGCAAACCGAAGAGGGAAGTTTAGCAAGGATGCGGACTACCAGACCGGAAATCGATAGCCTTAATAATTCTGAATCTTAAACCAATTAATGTATTTGAAGGAATCAATGTATTTTGTAATACTATCTTTGTAATCCAAAATCTTCTATGTATGTATTATAAAAGTATTAAGCTATGGATGGTTTTGTATGGAAAGAAGTATTCTAGTAAAATAGCGTTTTGGGAAGGAAATCTATTTGTCAACTTAACTGTATGAATAAAACCAGTTTTGATGTAAAAGCTTATATTCCAAGTTTAGACTAATGCCTAAAATAGTTAATGTGGAAATATGAATCTAATGGAACCAAGTCGATGAATGGCTTACTAAAGAACTAGTTGATTATTTTGGAAATGAAAAGCAAATGCAAAAATTCAAATGGGATTTAGATTTCAAATTTGATATTTGTTAATATGAAAATCCATAATAGATTTAATAGATTCAGTGATGAATTTGAATTTGAATGGGCATGGAATTAAGTTAAGTGGAAAACTTAATATTGGAAAATTTGAAGTTGTTTTAAAATGTGTTAAGGATCGAAAGCATAGATTTCAACATTCATTGTTGAAATAGACGTTTTCGAGAGAAATCAAAGGAAATGGTGGACTATAACACTGTTGTTATAATAAATGGTTTCCGAAAGGAAATGTTTTTACATAGTATTGGGATTTATATATCTATCTTAAATTTGAATCCCTATACTAGTGATTTTGGGTCGTCGTAACGATGTTTTACGCAACATTCGTTTTGACTCAAATTAATGTGTTTAAAGAATGTTTTTCTTTAAGAATGAGATATATACTTAATTATGATAAGTATATTGAATATTTTCAAAGTGTTGAAAATAAATGGATTTGTGAATTACTTATTATTAAATAAGTATGGGAATATTTTCCAATATGAAATGAAAAGTTTGAAATTTTATCTTTTGAAGATAAATTGAAAAGTGAATTTTTGAATTTGTTTCAAATGGTTAAGTGTGGAAAATTATATATATCTTGTAAAGATATTATTTTTGGGAAATTTGAACAATTAGTTCAACTTTGAATTTTGAATGGTTGATTTGGATTGTATGTCTAACATTGTGAATTGACGACATAGCAGTTGATCTCTATTAAATATATATCTGTTGGTGGCGGAGAATTTATTCTCTTAGCTTAACGCCCTTCTCTGAGACGTACGAGCTCAGAGGTTATATATCGATAGACATCAATTATGTGTTGAGAATTGACGATGTAACATGAAATCCAAATCGAGTGTGAAGTCGACAATAAATTGGATTATGAATGTGAATTAGGTTTGAGATAACCTTAAATTTCCAAATCGACTTAGAGGAAAATTTTAAATGGATAATGAAATGGAAAATTTGTGAATCCTCTATTTGTCATGGGTATGAGATATTGTGGTTTTCATAACGTATATATGAGAATACGATAAATTCGAAAACCATTAGTTTGGAAGGTAATTGTTTTGGGAAACTTATGTAAGTACATGGGTGTGATATGTACGAAATGTGAAATGAAATATTATATATGTATGTATGATATTATGTTTTCCAAATTGAGGATATGGAAAAGTACCTTCCATTTAAAATTTGTGAAGGTTGTTGGAACTCGAGATGAGTGTCCATTTGAAAATCGTAGCTACGTAGAATTCCATTAGTTGGATTGACCATTTGATTTCCATTAGTTGGATTGGCCATTTGTTTTCCATTAGTTGGATTGGCCATTTGTTTTCCATTTGTTGGAGTGACTAGCGTAATTTGAAGGGTGTGATGCCTACAGTTACAAGCGATTCCACTGGGATAGTGGCGTAACCGTCGAGTAAACTGCAATCTAGATGTCAAAGCGAAATTCGAGGGGCGAGATGCCTACGGCCACAAGCGATTCTACTGGGATAGTAGCATAACCGCCGTGTGAACCGCGATCTATGGCGACAACCATGGCGAAATTCAAGAGATGAGAAATCTACAGTAACAAGCGATTCTACTGGGATAGTAGCGGAACCGCCGGGTAAACTGTGATCCATGGGGGAATGTGCTTTCCATATCCATTTTTAAAAAAGATTTTTTTTTTAGTATTTTCACTGGGAATTGAAGCAAGTGTATTTAGTACTTGGAGATTTTTAGACTTGTGCCTGGCCAGCGTATGCCTAATGTCTTTAAGAACGACAATAGACTTGTTAAATTTCGAGTTAGCAAGTATTTTCAAACTTTAAATAGCAAATTAATTGTTGAAATTAAAATCTCCATAACCCCAACTTAATAAACTAAGGAAGAGGATCTTTGAAATGTTTTGAAAGTCCACAGCTTTGGGAAAGATATAATATGTAAAACTCTAATATGAAGTGTTTCAAGTTTAAAATTGAGTTTTGTAAGTCGAAAATTTTAGTAAAAGATCTTTTGCGTCTTGATTGTAGAAATAAATGAACAAAAAGAAATTAATGAACAAAGCTTGTAAGATAAAACAAATAGAATGAATTTTATACTCATTTATTTTTAAAAAAAAGTTTTGAGCTTGGTAAAATTGTGCAAAATATAAATATCGGTGAAATTTTAACAATCATTTTTCCTTACTTGTAATTTCGGGACGAAATTCTTTTAAGGAGGGGAGATTGTAACGATCCTGAATTTTGAACAATTTAAATTGAAAATATTTAATTAATTTTAAATATTTGAATTATGATTTAAATTGAATTCCCAATGCTATATAAAACATTTCTATGATTTGGCGATTAAATTTTAAAATTTAGTCTATAAAAAGTTGAATAAAAATTTAAATTTGACTTTGGAGTTGAAATTGAATATTGAATTTGTATTTTAAATTCAAACTAATGACTTAGAAAAATAATTTGGATTTAAGGATTATTACTTATGTAAAATTAATAATTGAATTACATTTTGATTTGAAACTGTGAAGTTATTTGAATTTTTCAAGTTAATATGAAGAACATATTTGAATTTAAAAAAAAAAAATTGAGCTTGGAGTTTGTAAATTTATTTAAATTCCTTTCAAAATTTTTGTTAAGGGTTAAGTGGGCTTTGAAAATAATATCGGCCCACATTTGATATTGGTGCCGTGATTATGTATACCCATTCCCTCATTTCTCCATTCGATTCGTAACCCTAACCTAACAAAATCAAACGAAAAAAAAAAAGATTAATAATGGCGGCTCTCAATTTTCTTCTTCCTCCGATCGACTAAGTTAGGGCTTGTGATAATTTGGGGCCTTCGTTCGATTGCGTTGCCTTGCTCGATCATTTTATCGTTGCTCTCTCTGGCTGCGTCGTCTTCTACCCAGCTAGCAATGTTGAGTTTTCTCACGATTAATCGTTATTCAATTTTTTAAATTTGTTTGAATTGGGTGCTTGGTTGCATGCTATGATTTGGTGTTATTTGGCCTCCATTTGCTCGGTTAATTTGCTTTTAAAACTGATAAGAACAGATAAGTCTCTGCATGTATGGTTATTGGTGTTATTTGCTACCATTTGCTCGGTAAATTTGTTTTAAACTGATAAGAACAGATGCTATTTGAAATTTGTTTTTAAACTGATAAGTACAGATAAGTCTCTGCATGTATGTTTGTTGGGTGTTATTTGCTATCGCTTGCTCGATTGCTTGAATTTAAACTGTTGAGAGCAGATGCTATCATTAAAATCTGATAAGAACAGATGCTATATCAAAAACTTTGCTTGTTTGTTGTTGCTGCATGTGATGGATCTCTAAATCTGGTTAAGGAAAATGTAGTAAAGAAAATTAATACTTGTGAGTAAACTTCTTAACTTGGTTATTTAGGTGGAAGTTCGAGTTAATATCGAAGTATGCTTTGATAAATGTATGTCCAATTGTGATTATTGGTTGCATGGTTGTTTTAACTGGATTTTTGATTTGAAATACACTGCACACTTGTGTGTATGCTTAAAGATAATCTCAATCCAGTTTGTAGTTTTCAAACTAAAGAAAGAAGAAAAAAATCTTGAATATAGTATGGGATTGTGGCTTGGGGTAACTGCAGTTTTTAAAAAGTTTTAAACAAAGCTTGAAAATCAAAGGCTTGATTCTTTTACAACCTGGAATCAACTTAGCAAACCAAATCCTTTTTCTCTGTTTACCTGTAAATAAATGACTTAGGCCTAGTGTGTGTTGTGATTTTTGGTTTGGTACCTGGAATTGTTTTGTATAAGTGATAATGTACATGTATGAATGTTAATCATTTTTGGCTTGTGAATGATTGCTATTTAAGCTATGAATTCTGGAAGTTAAGATGATGATATGGATGTAAATCTTATTTTTGAATGTTTATTCACAAAGTTTTCTGGCTTGGGTTTTAAAAATCTAGTCTTGGGTATAATTTGTGTTTAGTCTCAGATTTTAAAACCTGTAGTGTTTTGTTCTAAACAATTTTCAAATTAAGGTTCATTAAAAATATGAGTAAAAGTTTTAAAATTAAAGTTTAATCTAGAATTAAATTTATGTTGTATCCAGTTTTGAAATGAGAAAGTTTGTTTTTATTTTTATTTAAATTTTATTCATTTTTAACCTTAAATTTAAAAAGGAAATTTGGAAGTACTTGGAAGTGAACTGTTTCAATACTTATTGATCTCTGCTTGTGGTGTTCTTTGTTGTTGCTGTGTATTATGTTTGCATGCCTGAAAATAGGCAAATCTTGCCTCTTTATGTCCATTTTAGGTTTTAAACCGGTCAGGAAGTTCCAAATCACCACAACCAACGATTTTGAATTATAAACTCTGAATGAAAGAGGGTTGTTATAAGTGAAATTATTCTAAAAATAAATTTCGAGTGTTCAAATTGAATATTCATTTAGAAAATGAAACATATACAGTGATGGTTTGAAATTAGCCCAGAATTAATTGTTTTAATTCCAAAATTCAATCACGTAAACAGTTCTTTTTATCTGGATGAATCTTATTGCATGTGTGAATTATAGCCTCTAATGATTACTTTGAGATTGAATATAAAAGAGTGTATTTATAAGTATGATATTGCCTGCATACTTGTTTCTGAGTATTGTATATTTGTTGCTCTGTGGTTGATAACAGACCACCATTATCACTAGATAATTATAACTTCCTGTATAATTGAAATTTGACATTGATTACTGAAGAGAATTTGTTAATAATACTATATTCTTGGTTTTAAAAATAGTTTAAGATAGAATTGTTTGACAAATGAACTGTAAAAAAATTTAATCTTACAGTAAAAATCAAGTTTTGGTAAAAAAAAAAACTTATAACAACAATTTCACTTTGAAATTATATAATCTGATTCATCTAAACAAGCTATGAATTTTAGTGGAAATCTTGTGAATTCTAGTTAATAATTTGTGAAGTTGTTTCAGTCACTTGTGTTCTGGTTCTTTATGCATGTTCTCTGTTCTTTATATCATGGTGTACATGTTGTCACTTGATCTGTTTCATTGAAAGTTGGCATTTTGTTTTGTAACTTTAAGTCTGCATTGCACTGCTTCATTTATGGCTGTTCTATGTCTGGTTCATCCACTTGCTTGGTGCATTTCTGTAGTTCCACTGCACTTTGTAGTTGCCCTGCACTTTGGTGGCTCTGGCTTGATTATCTGGACTGTATTTAGTTTGTCATGTTGTTTCTTCTTGGCTTTGACATTGCTGAGTCTTTGCCTTTGATGCTATTTTGTGGTCTGCATTCACTCCGCCTTCTTTAACTTAGGTCAGGTCTGATTGAATCACTGTCTTGAAGTATTTGTGGTCTTTACTTGAGTTCATTGTCATCTGTATGCGTCTTGTTGTTGCCACTGTGTTGCATTGACATGTTGTATACTTTCTGAGCTGATAGCATTTGGTTTCTTTGCATCCATTACTGCAATACTCATTGTCAGTGCTGCTCTTTGCATTTTGTCAGTACTTTCACTTGAACTTTTGTGACTTGTGGTTTGAGCCCTGTTGTCTGCACTTGTATACTCTCCATTTTGCATACTAGATTGTATTGAGCTCGACATGCTTTATGTTGTAGTCATGCATTGCTGTTGAGTTGAGTTGTCTGCACCTTGTATGCTGTTGCATTGGGTTTGTCTCAGCCTTGAACCTTTGTAGTTGTAGTTGTATTCATGAACACTACTGCCTCGAACTTCTGTTGGTCACTTGATTCAGTAGTTTGTTTTCATTTGGCTTGAGTGTTGTCTCTGACCTGAGGGCTTGTTTTCCATTGTCCACACATGTTCATGCTTTATGGCTGTTACCATTTTATTCAGTTCATTGCAAATTTATTTACTTGAATAAAGATTAATCCTTACTCGAGTGTTTTTGTGTTTTGCATCAAACGCTCGGGTCAGACCGAGTATTTTACAACTTGAAGATTTTCAGGCAGCGAAGATAGAGAGAGGTGGATTACCGCATCACTAAAGTTTTTCAGGAAATTTTTTTCTTGTACTAAATAATAAATAAATTGGTCCGCTGTATTAAAATGTAATTCATTGTATAACTCTGATATATGTATATAAAAGAAAAGCTCATTTATGTGAAATATATTTATTATTCTGTGATTCTGTGACTGATTCTGTTTAAATGTTATAAACTAAATAACAATCCGTCATTTTGAACGTTTCTAGTTGGTTTAATTACCGACTAGAGGCGGTCAGAGTGGCGGGTCGTTACAGCAGGCATAGTCAGCAGCCGAGGATTCAAAATTTGTTCCTTTGACTTCAGAAGAATCCGTGTTTGGTTCAGTCCCCTTTTAAGTTTTTACCTTTTATTCATCACGATCATCTATGTGTATATTTGAGGCCCAAAATTTATAAATAAAAATAAAAATAAAAAGATGGTTTATTGGGAGTCTGGGACCAAAGATTATGACATGCATACAGACTAATGGTTCTAAGCATGCAATCCGAAGTCCGTATGAGCATGCGTTCAAGCAAAAAATGAATGACCTAGTCTCTACTTGCATCCACGATTCACATACTTTCAAACTAAGTCCATGAAATTTGTTTACGTTTATAATTTACATTATGTGTTGGCAGTTGTATGTCAATCCATTTCCTTCTTCGTGTGGCTTTATTAACTGGTTAAATATTGTGGCATGCATACGGACTAATGGATCAAAGCATGTAGTCCGATGTCCGTGTGAGTGATCGTTCAAGCAAAAAATGAACGACCTAGTCCCTACTTGCACTCATGATTCACATACTTTCGAACTAAGTCGGTCTTGAAATTAGTCTTCATTTATAATATACATTATGTGTTAGCAGTTGCATTTTAATCCATTTCCTTTTTAGTGTGGCTTTATTGACTAGTTTATTCATATATTAGGCTTTATTAGTAATGTGATTTGAAGCAGATGAGACATATAATGTACTTAATGTTTCTTAATGCAAAGCAATATCTTACAAGTTGGATGTATGTCTGCAAGCTTCTTTGGTTTTGCAAGTAACTTTTTATATTTGTGTCAAAAGGCAAGGTTTAATTCTTTCAACTTGGACATTTTTGCACGAAGTATAAAGTATACAGAAAATTATTGTCAGGGACAAAATTTCTCAGCATTTTAGCCTCAAGGACAGACCTTCAGTATTTTTGTCTGAAGGACAACTTTCTTTCGGTATCCGTTTTTAGTTATTGATAGTAGTTTTTTGGTATCCGTTTGTAGGTATCGGTAGCAGTTGTTAGGTATCAGTTTTTAGCTAGGTAGCAGTTTTGGAAGAATGTTTATCCTTTTGATATTTTGGAAGAATGTTTGTCCATATAAATAATTTTTAGGAGAATGTTTGTCCTTGTGGTAAAAATATTGAGGTCATGTCCTTGAGGCTGAAAATATACAAATTTTTGTCCTTTAAATTAATTCCCCCTAAAGTATACTACTTCATTGTTGATCACTTTTGCATGAAATTCTATTTGAAATTGCATCATTTTGTGGACACTGATATGGGTATTCTTGAAGGAATATCTATTAGTGCTTACCAATTAATGGTTGAGGTTTTAGATTACGGTCTATTTCTAATGAAAATTTGTTAACCACCTTGGACTTGGGTAAGAGAGATCCATCTCTTTCAACATCAATGACAACAATTTTTTCTGTTGCATCTAAAACCTATATTTCTACATACATGTCATGTCAGCGAAAAAAGGAAAAAATAAAATAAAAATCATTTTTGCATGTTTTTGGTTGAATAAAAAATTCTTTACATATAAACAGTCGGTAATAAGTTAATTAATGGCCATTGCATCTTAGGCTTTTAAGGGGCCAGTAAAAGTACTTTCCTATAGTAACAACAAATACAAAGGAGCAGGTGAAAACCATCAGTTGTGGAAACATATTTGGACATCTTATTCGAAGATGCTTACTTCAGCCCAAAAATAAATTTACTAACTATAACACATTATGGTCCCGGCGGGGCTCAAACCCGCGACCTTCGGCTCATAAGACCAACGCTCTAACCAGCTGAGCTACGGGACCAAGTGGTCTATATTTTCAGTGATTTATTATTATTATTTTTATTTTCATGCATAAAAATCATCCTTAATCTTCCCCACACTGTGTTTCTTGAATGGGTACTAATTTTAATTCAGATCCTCGTGAAAAAAAAAATAATAAAAAATTCATAGGTAAGAAATAAATCAGAAAATAAAATAGAAATAGAAATAGGTTATTCAGATACATAAACAGTTTAAAAATATTGGATCTTTAGGAAAATCTATTTTCTTTTGCGAATTTAAATAAACTCTACCAGTGAATGTTTTATGTATGCCTTTTTTTTAAATATCTAAGTGAATTGATTTTTTTTAAACCATTGAGCGAATGTGTCTATTTGAGCTATGTCTTTTATCCATTTAGAAGTCTCAATAACTAAAACTCTAACCAATTGAGTTATAAGAGCTCTTTATTTGATGCAATTATGTTTCCCTTTTGTCTCATACAACCCTAATTTTGTTTTGTCAGCTTGTGAAAAATGAAAAAAATATCATGATTTGGGCTAGGTTTTCTTTTCCGTTAAATTGGCTGGGATTATTATCTAGACCTGGTATTATAGTTTTTTGTTATATTACAATGTTGGGTAGGGTTTTAAAATGGGCTAGATTGTGTAATTTAATTTGGATAAGTCATGTTTACTAATTTACCATAACTAATTATATTATGTTATATATGCAATTTGGGTTGCAGTTGATATTACTCATATGTTGTCACAGCCGTTCTCAATCAAGAAGAAATCATCATTAATCACCTATCAAAAAAGGCAGCCGTTAATCACTAATCATGGAAGATAAAGCAGTAGGCTATTGATCTGATCACATCTACAAACAAAAAACTATGGTACTCCCCGATACTCACTAGGGAAAAGCAGTGCAATATGAAATTGGTACTTATGTAATCCGCACAAAACAGGAATTATCCAAAAGTGATACACAGAGTTATCGGTTTAAGAGTTCGAACTCATGACCTTTGATCTCACAGTCCTAACCATCAACCTACTGCGCCAATTATGTTGGCTAACATAGATTACAAGCACCTAATAACTCGTAACTTATGCACATGTGCAATAACAAGCCATGCTGACCAACCACCTAATAACATAGATTACAAGTACAAATATCAATCATCAAATGGAGTCGTGCCAATCCCAAAAGAATTTATCCAAAAATTGATTTTCCACTATTACTAAGACATAATCCGCCTGAAATTGTATTATCCCGCCTTTAACTTCTGCAATCCGCATCACACATCTCGATGACAACTTGAACGAAAGACGTGGCAGCATCTGAAGGTAGATGCCAAATTGATGGAATGATGTCACTGATTCACATGCTTTTAGGCTTTCTATAAATAGAGAAAGCATCATAGCAAATAGGGTGGATTTTTGAGAGGTTAAAAAAATTTAAAAAGGTAACAACAATGTCAGAACCATTTCACTCAGTTTCTGCACTAATAATTTTCGATATAATAGTGAATGGCTGCCATATGGACGTTAGATTCCTTAACATACAAACTTCATAAATGTTAAATTTTGGTGATACAAAATCACAAACAGAAGAAAACAAATATGCAAGAAGAAAAGTAACCACGTTTGTTCATTATGAAAATGAATAAATTATTGGATCGCATTTGCATGAGATGACAAGAAAATAAATGCATGCGCAAATTATGAAATAAAATATACGCAAAAGGATATTCATATTATTTGTTTCTTAGCAATCGCATTGTTTTGAGATTATTTTCTTCCATCTTTGCTAATTAAAGGAATGAGTGAATTACTTACTATGTTTGCATCATTTCTTTCCGTTGTAAGTTGCTCCATTATCTTCTTACCATATCTTTGGTTATATGATCGACCACTCTCAAGGATTTGTACTGGTTATATTACCAGGGTAGACTTTATTGTAAACCCATCCTGACATTCAGCGAGCGATCCCCAAATAGAGCGTTTCTTCTTGTTAACCCTAACTTAGGGCATTGGTATGTAAACTCCTATCTTATAATCTTTTGTAATTCTCCCATGTGTAATAAAATCACTCTCCTTTTGGACTGGATGTACACTACCTTGATGATAGTGGAACCAATATAAATATTGTTGGGGAAAATCCCTTTAACTGATCAATCTAAGGGAATAAAAAATCCAACGTAGCGGAAAACAATTGGATCATGATAATAGTGAGACGAAACAAACATAGATAAACAATAGAACTGACAGCCACAAATCAATGCAATGCAGAAAAATAAATAGCACCAGTATTTATAGTGCTTTCACTACCGCGAGGCAATGTACGTCCACTTGGAAATAAGAGATTTTATTAATCACTAAAAGATTGGAGTTGCAATATTTATTCACTTTTGGAGGCTATACAAAAGAAGAATTACAATGCAGACAAAAATTCTACTGAGTTTCACCTCTCTAGGATGGCTATTATTATTGTTCAGAAGCTCCACTATTTATGTACAGTAAAGAAATAAGGAAGGGTAGCTGCTATATAGCAGTCCTGGGGTTTGGTTCGGCATGCATCTGGTCCAGTACATTTTTGGTTCGACAGTCCTGATTCGGCATGCATCACTTGGTATTTGGTTCGGCAAAACATCGAGCGACAAATTTGGACCGACTTCTCCAAAATACCAAACCAAACATTTGGAGCGGCAAACTGGTTCGGCAAAGCCCAATTTGGATTGGTATGCTCAAATGCCAGACGAGATTTTTCGTTCGGTATCACCAAAACACCGAACGATAATTTTGGTCCGGTCTTCATCTTTACCGCTCCAAAACATCTTCCACTGCAAGTCTGAACGAGCTTCCACCCTCCAAAACACTGAACGATAATTTTGGTTTGGCATTCTTTCCACTGCTCAATACTTCTCCCTTTTTCCAAATCATGGTTCAAAATCATCGCTCCAAATAATTCTAGCGCTTCAAGTCCTGGCATCTTCCTTCGTTCGGTGATTTCAACTTCTGCTCTCTAGGGTTTCGCCTGCTCCTTGCTGCTGCTATGTCTTGGAATTGAGGTAGTAATTTCTGACGATCTCCGTCTTGATACAGAATTCCATACATGCCTTCCAACTCCATCTACACCTTCATGCTTCGAGCGATAGATACTTATCCAATGCGCTTCGGCATTGCCATCAACCATTACACTTTGCTGACGAACACGGCAAAGCAATCGCCCGTAAACAGCGTGTTCGAAGTACCCAGTCGATGTAGAACTCAATCTCCACCATGAAAACAAATGTCCTCATAAACCATCTCAACTCTCCCCCGTGCCACCCCGTGACACCTAGCACTTCATTAAGAGAACCAAGTCCGAGCAATTTTCGAACTTAGCAACATGCAATGACTCAATAAACATCTCTGTTGCATTCTTCTTTGTGTGAACTTTCTGAAGACGAACTAGCTTTTCTTCATTCATCGAGGTAAGGAATGAATCTCTCACCTCAATTTCCTTCGTCCCCGAGCTGAATGCCAGATTTTCAGCTAAGTGGATTGCACTCTGATTGTCACAGTGCACATCCACGCCTTCATATACGAAGCCCAAATCACACAACAGTCGCCTAAATAAAGCGCTTCCTTAGCTGCTTCAACCATAGGTATGAGCTCTGCCTCTCTAGTAGGCAAAGCCACCATCGTCTGCAACCTCACTCTCCAACTGATCGTTGTCCCCCTCAATGGTGAACACATATCTGGAGGTTCACTTCTTTCAATCTCTATCACCGACATAGTCGGAATTACAAAATTCAACCAAGCTGAAATCTCTATCTCTGCCACCAAAGACAAGTCCATGGTTTGGTGTTCCTTAAAGGTATCTGAAGATACACTTCACTACTTTTCAATGCGTCTTTCTTGGATTTTCCATGAACCCACTAACCAATCCAACAGCCTGTGCGACGTCAGACCTAGTGTAGACCATGTCATACATCAAGCTGTCAACTACACTTACATATGAGACCTTCATCATATAAGCATTGTCCTTTTTCGAGATCGGAGAGCCTTTACTTGAAAACTGTATATGTAAAGGCATGGGTGTGCTGATTGCCTTTGCCCTTTTCATGCTAAACCGAGAAAGCACTTTTCGAATGTACTTCTTTTTTGTGAGACTCAAAAGTCGTAGCTTTCTATCCCTTTGGATTTTCATACCCAAAATTTTCATTACTTCTTCAAGGTCTTTAATTTCGAAATTCGCTTTTAGCTTTCGCTTTAAACTATCGATTTCAGCCTTATTCTTGGAAGCAATTAATATATCATCCATGTACAAGAGTATGTACATCCATCTAACATTTTATGCTTGAAGTACACACAAGCGTCCTTGATGCTACGATCAAAACCAAATGAAAGCATAAAAGAATTAAACCTCTTGAACCATTGTCTAGGCGACTGCTTAAGTCCATACAAAGATTTCTTCGATTTGCAAACCTAATTTTTTTTCCATCTACAACAAATCCTTCTGGTTGCTTCACGTAGATGGTCTCATCTAAGTCTCCATGCAAGAAAGCGGTTTTCACCTCCAATTGCTTCAGCTCTAAGTCATGAGTTGCGACGATAGCGGGCAAAATGCAAATGGACGTATGCCTCACTACTGAAGAGAATATCTCATTATACTCCAATCTTTTTGTGAAAACCCTTTAGCAACTAGTCTAGCCTTATATCTTCCATCATCCTTCACCTTGAACACCCACTTGCAACCTATGGCTCGGCTTTCTTGAGGAGGTGGTACCAAATGCCAAGTCTTGTTCTTTTTCAACGACTCTAACTCCTCTTCCATAGCGCACATCCACTTCGAGCTGTCACATAACTTAAAGGCTTCATCAATGTCAAGCGGCTCCTCAAAAACAACATGTAGGGCATAGTCAAACTAATCACTAAAGCTAAGGTTCACAAACTACAAATCACCATACTTTCGGATAGTCTAATAGTCCTACGACTGACTCGGGTAGGTACTGCTTTGCGTAAACTCCTTTCAGCTCCACCTTGAACTGAATTTCCTCTAGATTCATGCACATCACCAGCATTGCTAGAGGGTACATGTGAACTATCCTGTGATCTTTCATCAACTGCGTTTTCCTCGATAACATCAACAACAACTCTGCTATTTGACTAGAATACGGAAACTTCTTTCCTTTCCTTAGGCCTATCAGAATCTTCTAATGTGGTAGGTAGCTTCTCCTTTGGATTGAACATAGCAGACACATCAAAAGTTACAAGCCTGCAATGAACAATCTTTCGATCAACAGGGTTCCAAATTCGATACCCTTTAATATCATCGGTGTATCCCATTGGTATGCCCTAGCCTCCAACTTGTCATCACCTGTATGGTGAACGTACACAGGACAACGAAAAATTCGGAAGTAATCATGATACACCGATTTTCCTCTGCACTTCTCCTCTAGAATCTTCTCATCTATGGCTGAGCACGGAATTCGATTTATGATATGCACTGCAGTTGATAATGCCTTAGCCTAAAAGCCTCAAGACAAGCACGTCGTCAGTCTCAAGCAACGAGCCTTCTCCAATAGAGTCATGTTCGCCCTTTCTACGGCCCTATAGGATTACATATCTCCGGGTATAGTGAAATGTCTCTGAATGTCATGCTATCTACAAAAGTCAAGGAACTCCCTAGAGACAAATTCACTGCTATTATCATATCTCAGTATCTTCAACTAGGAACCAGATTGGTTCTCAACAAGCGTTTTTCAGTCTTTGAACTTTTTAAAACTCTCTGATTTGGCCTTCATCAAATACACCCATACTTTTCAAGAAAAGTCATCAACGAAAGAGATAAAATACTTTTCTCCTCTAAGGGAAGGAGTAGCAACAGGTCCCTAAACATCTGTATACACATACTCAAGTACTTGCCTCGATCTATGGAGTCCAACTCCAAAAGATACTTTAGTTTGCTTGCCTAACGCACAATCTTGGCGAAAGTCCATCTTGTCGAAGCTTTCTCTTTGGATCATCTTTCATCTCCGAAGTAACTCTAAGCCCTTCTCTGAAACATGATCCAACCTGAGATGCTAAAACCTTATGGCATCTAAAGCACGGGAGCTATCTACTCCAATACACGATTGTCCAAGAACCGTGGTTCGTTTTAGCAAATACAGATTTCAGAACACATCTCCTTTCATAATAACTAGTGCACCTCTCAAAACCTTCAGACTATCATTCTCGATAGTTACCTTGCATCCCAAAGATGCCAATTGTCCTAAAAAATTAAAGATTTGTGAAGACCTGGAACATACCGGACACATGTCAAAGTGCATATCACTCATTCAAACATCATGATCCTCACTGTGCCTTCACCCATTGCTCTACAGCTAGCATCATTACCAATAAAAATATGGCTTTCCTCTCGTGCAACAAAAAACTGAAGTAATCATTATTAGGCGTAATATTGAAAGATGCCTCCGAGTCAAGCATCCAATAGTCTAAGACATCCGACACTACTTCAGACAATATATCGTCAGATACAGACTTCTCCACCACAAATGATGAAGATCCGTCTTCTTCCTTCTTCAAATCCGAGCAATCATTTTTCCAATGACAAAATTTCTTGCAGATAAAGCACTTTCCGTCATTAGACTTTCCTCTCCTGCCTGGGGTTAGATGAAGCTCCACTATTTATATAAAGTGAAGAAACGAGGAGATGTAGCTTTAGATAGCAGCGTGGGGTTTGATTCGGCATGCATCTGGTATGGCACAATTTGGTTCGAAAGTCCTGGTTCGGCATGTATCACTTGGTATTTGGTTCGACAAAGCGTCGAGCGACAAATTTGGAACGACATCTTCAAAATACCGAACCAAACATCTGGAGCAGCAAACTGGTTCGGCAAAGCCCAATCTGGAACAGCATGCTCAAATTATGAATGAGATTTTTCATTCGGTATCGCCAAAGAACCAAACGATAATTTTGGTCTGGTCTTCATATTCGTCGCTCCAAAACATCTTTCATTGCAAGTCTAAACGAGCTTCCACCGCTTCAAAACACCGAACGATAATTTTGTTCGGCATTCTTTCCACCACTCTAGACTTTTCCCTTTCTTTTAATCATTGCTCAAAATCACCGCTCCAAATCATGATACCGCTTCAACTCCTAATATATTCCTTCGTTCGATGATTTCAACTTCTGCTCTCTAGGGTTTCGTCTCCTCCTTGCTGCTGCTGTGTCTTGGAATTGGGGTAGCAATTTCTAACAAATATTGTACGTCTCTTTCTTCTTTATAGTTATTACTATTTGTTTGGAGTAATAGAATAATTGCTGTTAGATTGAGTGATGTTCAAATTGGCAAATATAGATCATGTTTATTGTTTTTCTGCATTTGTGCAATTTTTTGCACAACAGCTTGGTATCAGAGCAAGGTGATTTGTTTAAATGTGTGCATTAATGGCTTCTAGAAAGAGCAGTAGATCTGGTGGTAATTATGCTATCACTCATTTGGAGGGAAAAATAGATTTTGTGCAATATGAAAGATAAGGATGAAGGATATTATGTTGAGAGAGAAGAGCGTTCTAGTCTTGAAACTTTGGTGATAAGGAGTTTATTGTGTTGAAGGGACATCTAGATATGGGAACCTATATCTGATTCATGACTCAACGTTGTTGTAAGAGTCTTATGTTAATTTCCATGAGAAATTTGTTGTCTGGCAGATAATGCATGTGGAAGTAGAGAGATTTGATTGGTGATTGAGAGCATTTTTTTGCCTTGATGGCTTTGAGATTATTTTGGTATCTACCTTCTTTTGATTTTCGATATTTGCAACATTTTGTTAGTGGACAGGGACACAGTCTGAGCTCGTTAGCAAGATGTGATGAAGGGTGGCCTTGCCGGAACCTATTGGGTAAGTATTCATTTTTGGTATCTATCTCATTAAAAGATTTTGGTCGAAGAATGAGTTCATTTTTAAGAATTTTATGTTGAAAAGAGAATTTGAGTCGAGGTGGGCTGTTGGAAATTTGTGATTTTGCATCAAAGTGAAGTGTTAAATTTTGGTGATACAAAATCACAAATAGAAAGAAACAAATACGCATGAAGGAAAGTAATCGACTATGTTTGCATTATTTATTACCATTGTAATTCATTATCTTCTTACTATATGTTGTTAATTTAATCGACGACACTTAAGGATTTGCACTGGCTATATATTGATGGTAGACTTCATTGTAAAACCATCCTGTCATTCAGCTAGCGATTTTTAAATAAAGCGTGTCTTCTTGTTAATCCTAACTTAGAGCTTTGGTATGTAAACTCTTATCTTGTAATCTCTTGTAATTCTCTCATGTGTAATAAAATCTCTCCTTTTGGACTGGACATACACTACCTCGATGATAGTGGAATCAATATAAATATTGTGTGTCTCTTTCTTCTTTATAGTAATTTACTATTTATTTGAAGTAATAGAATAATTGCGGTTAGATTGAGTGATGTTCAAATTGACAAATCTAGATCCTATTTGTTGTTTTCCGCATTTATGCAATTTTCTGCACAGTAGTAGTAAATTCTATGTGTTACTTGCGTTCTGCGTTCACTCTGTGTCTAGGTACTATACATTCAAAGTAACTTCTCATGCATTTTAACAAACGGTTAATATGTGACTTCATACGCGTAATCCTTCATTATATTCTGCTTCAGTGCTTTCTTTTGATCATTTGTCAATGTCGCTGTTTTTTTCTGATTTTTTTGAACCCAACTTCAGCATACTCCAAAAGATATTGTGAGAGAAACACGGTAATCATATTTCTCGCCATCAAATTGATGAGTGGAGGTTTGCTGGTTTCGAGTGCTTCAGCCTGCAATTGCTTGGGATTTATTTTCTCAAGCAATTTTCTTTTAACTTGGCTCTGATGCCAGTGTTCGAAAATTTCGAAAGAGAATGATTTTATTGATTGCTTTTCTTACATCTAGTCATATAAATCCATACATGTTTATATAGCTAATTGGATGAGCATGACATTGAATTCTAATTTACAATGCACAACGGACGAATTATTGCGGGCAGTTAATTTCTTCTTCTTTACTCCACATTTATGATTAACCATTTATATTCCCCAAGCATTGCTTAACACCTTGCTATAATAAAAACTGATAATTTTGAATTCGAAAAGTAAATAATATCAACAAAACTAAAAACTGATAATTTTGAATTCGGAGAGAGATATAATATCAACAAAACAATTAACATGTATAAAAAAGGCAGTGCCTAATGCACTTCCATCTGCTCCACTTCCAGCTGCATGAAACTATATTATAAAGTTAGAAAAGGTGTTTGAAATGTATATAAGCATCAGAGTAACACAAATATGGTTCTAATGCTTCAACCAAGACCTACAACCCATATGATTGTTCTTTAAGCAACTAAGGCATGGACATATTAAACACATCATACAAAATTAAAAATAATAATACTACAAAAAATAAGTAAACCACAACAAGGACGAGGAGGAGGAGATGTCATTTTGCTTTTGGTAAAATTTTATACAAGGCCAAAGAGACCTCAAAGATTCCAACAATTTGAGACATGGACAATATATCATACTTAGAATTAGCCACCGAACCAACATTAAATATAATTTCGTTCGTACGCGTTGAATTTGTGCTTCTTTTAGGTAGCAACTTTATAAGATTCACAGACATGAGTTTTAAAGAAAGTCCACATGTTCATACTTCCTAGTCTAAAGACTAAACTCAATAAAGAGAAACCACTAAGAATGGCAAATAATAAGTCAATAAACTAGAATTTATGCCAAATTCTTACTTGAAGTAAACAAAAAGCTAAATTAGAAAATATAAATTAAGATTACAAGAGCAGGTTGCAAAGCAACAAGCTTCAGAGAAAGGTTTCTGCTACAAGCACAGAAAATGAATATTTCATACAAATAGCTTGGAACTACAAAACATATAACTCTACTTACTCATCAAACTTACCATAATACTAGAAGTGTGTGTCTGGTTGATCCATAGACATCCAGTGTTTAAAACAAAAACATTTCATCAAAATAGCAACATAATTTTTACCAAAATTTATGTGTGCACTAGTATTTTCTTGCACCCTTTCTGTTTGACATATACCAAGATCGGTCTAGTTCTGCCTGTTTTGTGCCATCTAATTTCGCCTCTTTGCAAGTCCCGTTCTATTTGTATTTTTCTTCCTTTACCTATCCCAGATGTATATGCTTTTTAATGGTCCATGGACCATGGAAGAGGCGTCAAATCATCCAGGCTATGTGTTATCATTTATGAATGCAGCAAATCATGTAACTATATAGAAGTGTTGGAATATTTCAATAATTTGGAGCATATATGAAAAATAATACGTGTTGTGCTATTTTGATGTACAGTCTATTAAATTGATCAAAATTTAAATTAAAGGTGAAAGATTTAAGAATTTAGTTATCATGAGATCAATGCGACATTTTAATTTGTTGAAAAGTCAAATTAGAAAATGCCAAAATTATTAAAAATATGATTTGTTTCTTAATACCACATATGAGAGCATGAATTAAAATCCCTGATGGTGATTCATAATAGGATCCTAACTCATTGTTAATTGATTCACTCAGTAAGTCTGAGTGATTATTCATAAATATTATGTTGGAACTTTAAATGAATTAATTTAAAAAAAACAGGTTAATGGTTATATATTCATTGAGCTGTTGTAAAAGTTAATGGTATTAAAATTCATTTTAAATGACAATAAATTCGAATCTATTAACATTCTCTGACTTCAGTAACGCATACAATTTTCATTCTGCCTATTTAAATGGTAGATAGACAGAAGAGAAAATGTGAATAATAAAACAATTTTTCTTCCTTCTACTTTGTCCTCTGCATTTTTCTCTATTTAAGAAACTTTACAAACAATTAAATTAGAAAGTGCTATATTCAGAACAATTTGCTGTAGTGCAAATAACAAATTGATCAAATGTTAGAGACTGTTTTATCCTTGGACGAAGCAGTAGATAAATAGCTTTGCACCTTGAGGCTATATCGTGAAACGTCTTAAACAGAGCGACCTAGTCTGCGATTCAGCAAAGAAAAAAAGACGCTACAGATTCATGTCGAGCTACAACATATTATTATATTGCTTTGAAAGTGTATAATATGAAAGAAATTTTTTTATGATTATTTACATGTTGACCTACACTGTAGACTTTCATATAAAATCTACTAGTTCTGATTTTTTCAAGTAAGGTACACTGAGTCGTAACAAAATTACAGAGGAATAGTATCTTTAGTTTGTTGCATAAATAATTATATATTCAAGTTATCTATACTATTATATTATTACTGCGTTTGGTTTCAAGGGCACAGAATCCACCTCCATATTTTTGTGAAATGAACAGTTGCTTATTTTACTTTGTTACGTTCGTACCTAGCCTCCGCTTCTTACCTTCCCCATTCATTTTAACTGAGAAAAACAAAATTTGCCTTATTCTCTTCTCCTTCTTTCCTAACCCTAATCATCACAAGACCCTAATTACCCACCTAGGCTTACTGATTATTGTTGGCACCTGTACATAAATTTCGCTTTCCTCTTCCCTAAGATCTAATCTTGCACTATAATGGCAACGAATGTGGCAATGGAAAGTCGCACAACGCAAAAACCACCACTCTCCTTCATATTGTATATGCATCGCCTGTAAATACTTCTTCCTTTATAATCTTCCGCCGTGCGTCGTCATCCACGCACAAGTAATTTCTAAACCCTTCTCCATATCACGCTTTAAATTTCTCAATTATTTGGATCCCCTAATCTATTTCCTTCAATAATTTGCTATCTTGCATTAGGTTTGATTAATTCACTCATCGCCCTTAGTTCTAGGTAATTCCTTTTGCGTTCATTCTTTGCCATTTTTTATGCCTTAATTTATTCACTGCTTCTTTCTGTTCCATGTTCTATGAGGGATAATTTATTCATAACTGATTTTGTAGATCTGTTTGCTTTTTAGTTTAAAAATTCGGTATTTGAAAATTGTTGAATCGTTTTTTAATAATAAGGTATTTGAAACTATTGAATCACTGTTCTTCGACCTGTATTACTTCAGATCTGATTAATTTGGAGTCTGCCTTGGTTTACTCACTTCTGCTTTCTGTTTGTTTTATGTTTTACTTGGTTCGAAAAGATTTTTAACATAAATGATTTAATTTTGGAATTTATGGTTTTGGTTGTTTTAAATGTAATTTATTGCTTTTGAAAGCTTTGAAATTTCATTTTAGCTAAATTTCGAAGCTTTTTTTAATTTTTTCCCCGAACTAAAAAAATGCACTTCAAACTATATACAAATTGCCTTTTAATACCGTTAAATTTGTAGGTTTTAATGTTTGAACTTCTATTACTACAGCTTTCAAGTAGCTATTTTCATTCTAAATAGTTCGGCCTTGAATTCTGAAACCTAGAATTTTATAATATTTGCTCCTAATATTACTTAATTTAGAGGTCTTTCAAGCATACAACATGTAATTTTATAGTTTATTAATTTTACAGTTTACTGCAATATATATAATAACCAATCTGAAATGTGACAAATATTTGGAACTAGATTTCTTTGTTATCTGGAAGATAAATTTACGCAAAACTAAAATTTGTGTTGGACAATTAATATATTGAAAACAAGATTTTTTTATAATTTATATGTTGTAAATTTAACATCGACATATTTATAAGGAGTGACAAATTTCTACAATTATCTTTACTATTCTGCCTTGGCTCAGATAAAATCCCAGGTGTCACATCTGAATAGTTTTGTGTGCAGTTAATGGTATCAATTTCGTTTTTTTTCTATTTTTTGTTATGTTGTTGCTGTTTGGTAACATTTCAACATTTTTGGTGATTCTGGGAAAAAAAATTTGACTGATGCTACTGAAAAGATAAGCTAGGCATCAATATTTTGATTTTAGCGTTCCATTATAAACACATTATAAATTTTTTTCTACTAGATGTGCCTGATGTTACTGATTTTTATATAAGTCAAGGCTATTATATAAATTGTTGTATTTTACAACACGTTAGTTTTATTTGTAACTAAAACAGTTGCACTCAACCATTTTCTGCATATGTCTACTGCTACGCATGTCAATACTTTTGTTTTATTTCATGTTGAGTCTGTTTTGTTAGCAACTAACAAAACTATGCTCTATGCCTAATTTTGCTGGTGGTTATTGTACTCATCACAAAATCCGAAAATAATTATCAAACTTCATTCAGTTCCATGTTTCAAATGCAATGCGTTTTTATATGTTATTGAATTTTATGTGAGATAAAACTATGTATGAAATATGGTTTAAATTTCACAGAATTGTCAAATATGTGTAAGTGACCAGCAAAAAAAATATTTTATAATTCTACTCTTGTTATTGCTCATAGTATTTTTAACAATATTTTTAAAAATTTTGATTGTAGTTTACCTAATTTAATTTAATTTGCACTGATAGAGAATAGAAAAATCCTTTTTCAGGGTTTTTGGTACTTCAAGCATGTTTGACTTAAATATTATCAACTATTGTTTTTTTAAATTTGCAATTGTTGTATTTCATATTCATATGTTTTCAAAGGATTATGCTTACTTATATTATTTATTTTATTCAAAATTTGATGAACTTGACTAGAACTCCTTTCTTAACAATATGTTTTTGCTATTAATGAAGTAAGCATTAATGCTTTAAACAAATGAGCTATTTTTCCCATGTCATTTGGAGATATATCTGTAAAACATAATCCCTACCATACATTGCTTTCACACTCTCATTCATACAGTAAGTGCATTTGAAGTAAACAATAATTCCTATAGTTTTTTGAAATTTGGGAAATTTACAGTCATTTTAATTGCTAATAACAAGTTACTTTTTCTTTATGTTCCAAAAGTAAAAAAAAACAAAAAAAAAACTTCGTTTGAGTACATAGAAACAATAAACTTTTAAAAGGTACTTTTGATTTAATGTGGAAGCAATTAGTTTAAATTGCCAAACTACAATTTGATTTTCATATGGTGTATTTTGATTTTACCTGTATTTCCGTTTACAGTTGGTTGTCCAAACTGTTAATGCAAGGTGTATTGGTTAGAGCTAAATTATTTTGGTTAACAATGAAATTAACTTTTTTAACTACATAAACACATTTTCAAAACTCTGAAATGAGGCTTATCTTTTTGGAGACATATCAATTATATCATGTACACATCAGCTATCGACAAATATAGCAACCACAGAGTCTGTTACTTATTGGTGACATGTTAGATAACAAGGTCATGGATTTTCTTTTTTAAAGACTGTCCATTTATTATATTCTACTTATATTTTTAACATTTTTTACTTTTAAAAATTGGGTTTACGGATGCTGTTATAATTATACAAACTTAAATAGGGTAAATGATTAGTAATATTGATTGCTTTTCAATGGATTAAATGATTATTACTTTGCCCTGAAACTATACCACCGTATTTTTCTTGACAACTATTTTTCAACAGCCTATGTCTACGCACTGATATTGTTTAAATTCTATCTTACTGTTGCGTGCCAGCCTTGGTTTTTCCTTCATAAATTTACTTATGTGCATACTTTAAAAACTGCTTCCTCTTTCTTAAATTTAAGAGATAACTTAAATATAAACTGCTTCCAAAAAAATAATTTTTTAATCTCCTATCTTTTTCAATGTAGTAAGCTTAGCCATGGAGTCGCAGAAGATGTTTAACTACATTCCATGTCCAAAAATTGGACATGTATACTGCTATTACAAAGATATAAAATTAACTATCCACTACATACTTTGGGTTTGCGTGCAAGTTCTTATTCTGTTATTCTGTACAAATTTCTTATATAGCAGTACTAGGAAGATTGTTCACTACTGATCATTGACACCTTTTTCATTTTTCCATGTTGCTCTTGCTAATTTGGACAAGTGTTGGGAAGATTGACGAAATAAAGTCAACGATTAGCTTCCATCTAAAATTTAACCAAATGCTATGCTTTTTTTGGTTGTCTTCGGTCAGTAAAACTAGCAAAACACTTATTGTTGAAAATATACTGTTGGACTGGGTTCATACTATTTTACGTCATGTACTGACAACAATTGTCCACGGCTAAGGTTACAATTGTTTTGCGGTGTTTGTATTTACTACTAGCTTAGGGCGTCTTACTGTGGCAGCTTTTATTGCGCTCTGTACGTAGTGCAATAATATTTTGCATATCAAAATGATAAAATACTATTGCCTTACACCAAAGTATTGTTTTCTTTAGCAACTCTTTAAATATTTTGACTATTCGGCACAATACACACACATAACTTGGATTTATATATAGTGACAACTATTGAACTGTTGGACAGAATATTTCTTAACAAGGATTAAAGAAAATATATATTACTATCCTTAACTATGTATATTTTCTGCGTTTTGCTGAAATGGTTGTATTTATATATTGTACAATATGTACTTAGTTATGCTGAACTGTAAGAAATTTATGGTTATTTACATCTAATTTGTAGTTATAATTTAGCCTCAGTGCTAGTTTCTTTTTATCCTCTTTGTACGCAAATAATATAGTTAAGAATAAAATTCGTGATTATGGATTAAATGGAAAAATACTAGGTAAGATGTAAAATAAGAAAAGTTGGAATAAAGCTAGATAAATGGAATTATGCAATAAATTATGCTAAAACGGGAATAATAAATTGATCTAATAACTTGATTTGGAAGTAAATAATAGATTAATTGGTTGGTTTAGAAAATATGATACATTTCTGTAATTTAATATTTAAAAGACAACGATAAATGTAACTACAAAAATAAAAGAAATAAAAAAGGAACTAGTGTAAAATAGAGAAATCATTGTATTTTACACTATTTCAAGATAATAAAAGAAATACCTTGCAGTTACCAATTATTGTTTATAGTATTATTTAGTATTGAATTATCGAAATAGATTTTAGTATAGCTTTCACGACCAACCAAATAAAATATAATTACTTCCTAGAACAAAAGAAATTAAAGTAGAGTATGAAATGAATCACATAAATTATTAGATAAGAAATTAAGGCCGTGTACAATAAACGAACCTAGGTCTATATTTACCGCACAGACTATAGAAAAGGACAGTTAGTATGATAAGTTAGTTATATAATAAAAGAGAATTTAAAAGAATTCTATATTGTAATAAAAGAAGAAAGAGTAGAACATAAAAGAAACACTTGTAATTACATAAGGATTTTAAAAGAAATAAACATAAATTATGATTACGTAAAAGAATAGAAAAAACTTAATTGGGAACTTAGAGTAAATAAGCAATGATAGTAAAGATAAATAGTAAAAGATTATTTTAGATTTCTATTAAATTAATAAGCAAATAGAACAAAAGATGCTTACTTAATAAACTTAAGACTTAAGTTAAGTTAATAAGCAAGAAGTAGAAATACCATTAGCATTTCCTATTAGATCAACGGTGGTCTCACAATAGGCAGAAGCGGGACGAGGGCAAGAATATGCTAATTATGGTAAATAAGTAGCCAACAGAACAAGAAAAGTAAACTAAACGCAGATTAAAAGATTAGAATTAGGGTCTAATAAAAGAATTGAGATGCGTTTGGAGCAATCTAAAGGATGAAGCGCCTAACAAAGCAGTTCATCACGGATTTTACAAATGGAGAAGCACATCCAACTTAATAATTTTGGGCTCCAAGAAAGTACGAGACTTCAGCGGGACGTGAGGATACTCTACGATGCCCCTTTGGATAGGACTAACGAAGCTGCACCTCTTGAGGCAGGTCTGTAGGTGTTCCATCAAGAGAGTATGCCTTGACTACATTTGCATTGTAGGCCTAACGAAGTAGACCTTTGTAGGCAGTCAGAAGGGCTTAGTACTCAGAGTGGGGTATTCGTATGTCCAATACTTGTAAGTAAGTTTAAGGATAGTCGCATGCGGATATCGGCCAGCATCAAGACCAAGAGCGATTTTAGGAAAGACTAGAGTTAAACCAACAGACCAATGATTCTTTCACTATCAATATATTGGATGGGGGCACCGCCAATTGGATGTTAGATTGTTTGCGGTAGGGAACTACCACTTAACTCTTTAGAGTCTTTTGATTTAGTTGAGGGGTGGCTGTTGGGGCCATAGCCACGACAAGAAAAGAGATAGACCAACTAGAATATCTGTATTGTAGGTCTAACGAAGCAGTCCTTCACAGGTATATAAAATCTCCGACTGAATTCCGTACAAGGTAGACTTTGTTGGCGGGATTAAGATAGTAGACAGAATGATTACATTGTCCTCAACGTATGCACTGGGTGGTACATTGTGGATGTCCGAGCATTGGCATAGACTAGTGCGGACGCGATTTACATTTTCATAGTAAGTAGTGGAGCATCTATATTGTAGGCCTTACGAAGCAGTCCTTTACAGATATAGTTATGGAACACTCTCAAAGAAAGACGATAGGGCCCTTTTAGATGAGGATACGGAAGGTACCATAGGTGGTACCTAGGACCAATATGGTCATTGGGCATATAGCTACATATATGTATATATTAGTTATTAGGTTTTAATCTATTATGGAGTATATAGGAACGGTTCACGAACAAAGGCGAGAGTATTGTAACCTAATGAACCTAACATAAGAGTAAATAGAAATAAAAAGATATATGTAGAATTAAACCTTGAAGTATATAATTTATTCATTCATCAGAACTTTTATTCTGACGCCTCCTCATAACATCCTACAGGTTAGGTAGATGGCAAAGACTTCTCAGCTTTATGACACTTGCTTAGAAAGTGTTATTATTTGGGTGAGTGTTTACTTACTATTATATTTTAGTAAATCCCGTTGTAAGATAAATTATTGATCTCTGATGTATTTGTCTTTTCCTATTTGAAAGATAGCAGATACCCAACTCGGGCTATAGTGGGCTTGGGTTTTAGTTTTTTTGTGAAATTTTCAAACTACTGGAATTCGGGTTGTTAGATTTGGCATTAGAGCCTAGGTTTTGAATTCCTAGAAAGATAGTGAGTGAACATATTTGTATTTTTGAATAAAATATAAATATATTATGTACTAAAATTCAAATAGTTCCTAACCACAGATTTTAACATATGGAAAGTTTTTAGAAGTATATTTATGCATGGTTTGCTAGTTGGGTTTGGGATGACCTAAGTATGTAAAGCCCTATGTTATTACCGAATTATAGCATACAAAGAAACCATGTTTTGAGAGAAGATTGGTATCCATAAGTTATAGAAAGTGGAGAAGCTCCGTAGGGAGAGTGTTTTCATTTTAAAAGAAATAAGAGGTTTTAGTAAGAAGAAAATCCACTTTATGTCTAGCCCAATAAAATGAAACTTTTGAAATTGAAAAGTTGAAAAATATAATTGTTAATATATTTAAGGAAGTAAATATTGGGTTTTTGAAAAAAAAGTGGTATGAAATTTAAATTGGTTTTATATGATGTAAATTTTGTTAAAAGTGAAATTATTTTTGAAGAATTATAGAGCATGTATAGCTCGCTAGTTTCTTGTAGGTGAACAAAGATTTTAAATATAAAAACCTATAGTGTGTTAAGTATCGAAAACATATGTTACAAAAAGGATTACTGTTCTAACTTTTAAATGAACTAAAAATGAGACCTTTGCTTCATTTAAAGTTACAGATAATTATCCATTTTCTTTTATTGAAATAGACAATGCAAACTATATGGAATAACATTTGTACTTTACACATCCCTTCCATTTTTGGTATATTCCTTATTATTTCAAATGGTGAACTTTTTATACATTTATGTAATTGGATAATTTACGAAAATTATAAAGAAAGAGACACAACTGAATTGTGCCCCGCTCCCAATAAATTAAAACATCTAAATTCACATCCGAAGTCAAATTTGGGCAAACTAAACTAATACCAAACTTTTACAACCCAACTGTAAATTTGAAATAAACTTTACAACTTTATCAATATTCAGCTTTAACAAATTTAGGGACTAATTTCTCAATTTTCATATTATGCTGTAGATATCATTCATATTCCAATTACATATCTTATAGAATATGTAGGTGATATTCTTATACATTCGCTTCAGGCCTACAACTCATCAGATGTTATATAGGCATAGCAATTAAATAAAATTCAACGGTACAAATTTCAATGTTATAAATAAATTATATAATTTCTCACTCACCTTTCAAGCTTTCTAAATCTCCAAGTCTGAATTCATCCCTTTAACTTGACTTCTTTTACTTTCCTTCAAAAAGAATATGATACAAATTTATACATATCATTAGAATTACAGATCTGAGAAGATATTTGAGATTAAGAGGAATGTATGGTATAGTTTAATTATGAAATTTACCTTTTTCTACAGTATCGATTCGATTCTCCCCTTCAATTTTCTGCCTTTCTCCCATTATATATACATATAATATAATATTTTATAATTTTAATAGAAATAGCAGAGAAAGAAAATGGTAGTGCTTTACTGTTTTGATCAAAAAATATAAGAAGAGAAGTGAGGGGTTAAACATGTATTTATAGGCCCTCGAATCAATTGTATCCGTTATATTTTTAAAATAAAAAAAATCTGAGCCGTTCATCCAAGGTTTAACTCTAGCCGCTACCTTCATCACCTGTCGACCGCTCCCTATAAGCAGTTGACTGCTAGCAATCGACTGCCCAAGTAAGGGGTCGATTGGTGGGGTCCACGCTATTAATATTTTTGATTTCCTTTTTCTTATTTTAAATTATTTCTGCTTTGAATATTTCAAACACTAATAGTTTCTTCATTTGAGCTCCGATTGAAAAACTCCAAATATGAAAGTTGCTCAGAAAACCCCCACGAACACAATAGTGCTAGTTTCGTGGTCAAATTCTGAAATTTTCTCAAATTTCTTCTTTTGAGTCTTATTGATTATATATTATTTACCATTAGTTTTGCGGGGTGTTACAAAGACAGCTACTACTCTTTCCAGCAAGGCACCAAAGCGTCCAAGCCGACCTAGGTTTAGAACTGCAAGACCAAGATGAAGAAGAAATCCTCCATCCCCAACTGGCCTATTAGCGTAACAACGATGGTCAATCACCATTGGAGCCATGGCTATCATGCAAAAGCCCAAGCCAAGCCAAGATCTGCCTCGAGAGGGAGGTTCCATATGATTGTTTGAAATACTATCAACAAGTGGCAGTCCGACACCGAGAAAGCTTTCTCATTTCTTAAGATGCCAAATAAGTTTGATGAAAGGACATACACACAAAGAAGTTTGGAAAGGAAATATATAATGAAGCTAATTGCTTATTATCAATGAAGAAGTGCAAAAGATTTATAGGCTATGAAGAATTTTCATTTGGAAAGATTTTGCGAGTACAAGGAAGATGAGAAGGGGTATTTATATACCCACGCCTTAAATCGTGTGCATTGTTTCGAAAGTAAAAAAGAATCACAACCGTTAAGAAGAGATTGAGATAATGCCAACTTATGCATATAGGAGATGCAACACAGCTCTGCAACATTTGGAAAACCGAACCATCAAAACCAATTTCACGAAGCCACATGGAAAGCACACTAAATGCATTGTAGGGCCGTCAATTGGTAGGATTTTCATCATTTGACAAGGCTATACCCGCTCGCGAATATGGACTTGGGAGAAAAATGTTGCTCAATTTTTTCACAAGTAATTAGTAGGTTGGTTTAAAGTAGTCTAACCTAGTCAATACCTGCTCAACTACTTTACAACTAGCCGGCATAAGCCAACCCAAGTCCATGATGGTCACAAACCATCCCTTATATCCAGCAAGGCACCATGGTGAGGCATGATCACCTCGTCTTTAAGCTCCTATCACATGTAAGAAAGGTTTGGGCCTGACCCATCATCATGACTATCGACTTTCCTATGTCAATATACTTCCAACACAATTCCAGGTCAGCATGTTAGCACGACGTCGCTCTAATTGATGGCCAGCACCTCTGTAAAGGCCCGAAATTTTGAAGGCTTTATATTTAATTATCGGAATTATTTAAATAATTGAATCTTGAATTTAATGTAATAAATTGACTTAATAAGATTATTTAAATTCTTTTTAAATAATATGTGAAATTATCGTTTCGTTGGACAGTCTTGGATTTTGATGAAATCAGTGTTGTTTAATCCAGAATAATGAGTTGTTATAGGTCGATGAGTTTCGTGACGATCGAATATGATGTATGGTTGTGTGAGCTCGATTAATTAAGAGGATTAAAATATAATATATATTTTCCTATATAAGAACCTCAACACTTAAATCCTCTTCATTTTTCCTTCTCAAAATCAGCCGCCACCATTTTCTCCATTCAATTAATTAAGTCCAAAGCCGAAGGCCAACGATTTCGGATTTGTTGAAATCATGTGAGTCTGTGCTTCAAATCTATATAAGGTTTGTAGGGTGTGGCGACTGTTAGTGATGTTCGAGTTTTAATGGCCAAACTAAGGTTGAGGCAGGGAGGTGATGAAGGAGGATTTAGTTGAATTGGAGGACTTGGTTGGTTTCTCTTGGCGGCAAGCTTCTTGCAACATTAGCCAAATCGAGTCCGATCATGCCTAGTAGATCACAACTTTTCATTTGTCTCATACTGGGGTTGGGGCCATGATTTGACATGGGATATCATAGAGGAAATAGATGGCACGGTTGAGCTCGTGGTGGTGTAAGGAGTGTTTTGGCAAAGGTCAGTGGTGCTTTGGTGTGGCAAGGCAAATCATGACCTGGGGATGGTCGAATTAGGGCAACGATCAGAATTTTGAAGAGTTGATCTAGCTTCAGGTAGTTGCATAAGGGAAATTGCATTTGAGAAGAGCGATGTGATGGCATTGTCCCTTCATCGAACGTTGGACCGGATAGGGAGATTGGGGAAAGGAGCGTGCACGGCTTAGGTGTGTATCATCTTGCATGTATAGGAAGTGTATTAAGAAGGGTGAAGATGGATTTGGTTGACAAGTGAAGGGATTAGTGATCAAAGTAAATTAATTAATTAAGTTTTAATCTCAATTTCTTATGAAATCGATAACTTATGCATAGAAGGTCCAATCCAGACGTCATTTTAGCCGTTGCACTCGTAGTTAGGTTCTCTACGCCTTAGATTGGTTTAGGCTTGGGTGAGTGTAACGATCCGTTATTTCACGACTTTGAAAGTACGATATTTTATTAATTTTAAATTTAAAAAGGTTTAGAACTTAAGTAAATATGTTGTAAATAATGAATAAGGATGGAAAAATTATTTATCTTATACTTAATAATGGAAGTATAAAGATTTTGATTTTCATCACAAAATGGCCAAAAGTTAAGTTTTGTTAAAAATGAATAAATGCTTAAATAAATAGTTTTAAATATTTATTTGAAAGGTAAAATTATATCAAAATCACTTAATAATGATAATAGAAGTATGATAAAGGTTTGGAAAATACACCTATGATCGTTTTACAAGAATATTTTAACTTTGTTACATTTTGTCAAGTGCAACGTCGTATTCCAATAAATTGATATTAGCACTAATGATATAGGGTTTTAACCAAAGTAGACTTGTTTTTATTTATTAAATGTAATAGGAAGTTCATTTTCTAAGTTTGCTTACATAAATGAATGGTTAAACGGAAACGTTTAATTTTGACCGTAAAATATGTCAATAAAAACATTGTTTCTGACTAAAATAAGTTGTCGCTACATTGTTGCAACATGATATGTTGCCTAATACACATATATACATATGTACACATTTACAATGTACAAATACATATACATTTACCATATAAAACAAGAATTCATTTTGATTTAATTAAGTTTAATAAATGATTCGACAATTTTAAATTTAAATAAAACTTTACAAACATCATCATATCATTTATATCATATCTCCTTAATGGATGTTATGTGTTTACATGGAAACCATGCAAATTTATATCTCTAAATATTAGTAAGTAATAAAATAGTGACATCTCTTATTACTAAACATATACACTTCTTATAAACATCATTCCTAGCATTAAATGCACATCCTAATATGTTAACAAGTGTTATGCAAATCAAATCAAGAAAAAGTATTCTTTTTAAAATACAAAATTTAAAGAGAAAAAAGTAATCATTCTATAAATACACATCACATTAATGTGCTATCATATCCTTCTGTAAATACATGTACCTAAGGGTTTAATCAAGGATTTAAAAATGGAAATAAAATACAAAAGTAGAGAAGGCTAAAATGGTCAAATAGCCAAGGATGCTTCATGTATAAACACACCTCCCGAGCAGAGCATACACCCCTTCTCAAAGCTCACACACAAAGAAAAAGAAGGAAATAAACAAAGGCAATAGTTCATGACATTTGCAGAGGAGCACGCTAGTTCATAGAAAAGTTTGATGGAGTGGAAATGAAGGCAAGAACTGCTTTTTAAATCATGTTTTGTTATGTTATTATAATCATGATTATCCCATTTATACGTTATGTTAATTGCCACCATTGATAATATGGACATTTGGCTGAAATGAATGTTTGAACGCGTTGGTTGGATAGTTGAGTTGTGATAATATACTTAATAAATGTTAATCACTATGCTATGGAAATGGATGTTATGTTATTGATGAATATTGAAAGTGATTATGCTCATTTTTGATTAAGTAATCCCCTTTGTTATAAGTGACCAATTTTATAAATATGGTATATGTTGGAATTATTAAGCCTATATTTGAATAGTGAAATTGAAATTGAAATTGGTTTTGAATTGAAATTGGTTTTGAAATTGAAATCGAAATTAAAGTTGAAATCAAAATTAGATTTGAAGCTGGGTCTGAAATTGATTCTAATTTAAGAATATAATTGATTTTAATTTAAGATTCATAAGCAGCCGCATAATATATTCACCAAAATAAATAATATTCATACGACCTTGGTTGAATGACAGAAATTCGTCTAGAATGAGTTTTGGCCAATTTACTTCAACTTCTCCCCAAATTGAACATAATGCGTTATAGTGTTTGGATAGACAAGCACAACGAGCCAGTATGAGGTAGAATTGTGTGCATTAAAGCTCTATGCATTATTCTGGCAGTAGGTCGTAATGTAATAGACTTAAGCTCGGTCATGTCATCTTCTAGGAATCGATGACTTACTTCATCTCTCTCTCCTACGACAATATTTAATTCTCGTAACTCAACACCTCTTGTCGGAGTATGAAGAATATGACCGATTCTATCTAAAGAGAGAAACACTTGTTGCCCATATACCTCCAAACGCAATTGTCGCGATTGCGTGGGTTTTGATGGCCTAAAGTCAAGTTCGCATAGAAAATTTTAACCAATGTATGATTTATCTTAATATTGTTTTAATTATGATCTGGAAGTGATTCTAGATGGCTTCTTCTTGCTAATTCTTGAATCTTATACGACATAAAATCAAGAAAGACAACAAAAGAACCTTCAAAGAATCGAGCTTCTTTCATCTTATTCCATCTTTGAACTGCAGTTGCATCGTATAGCCATTGAGCGATTTGTTAACCAATTGGCTCGGAGGAAGAAGAAGCATGCCTAAATCTCTTAGTTTGACGAGGGGCCATTTGAATTTATCAAAGAATTGAATAAATTTCGAAAAATTTGGGAACTAGGTTTTTGGAATTCTGTAAAATGGAGGTAAAAGTAAAAAGTAAAAGAGGAAGTAGAGGGTTTTAGAGTTAAGAAATAGGTAAAAAAAAGTGTAAAGGTACGTTTCAGATGTGAATTCGGTCGACTGAATGATTGTGGTCAGTCGACTGAACGATTGTGGTCAGTCGACTGAACCACCATCCCGAAAGTTCTATTCTAGAATTAGTCGACTAGTCTAGTCGACTGAATAAACAAATATGCTCTCTGTTTTGTCATTCAGTCGACTGGTTGCATTCGATCAGTCGAGTGAATTATGTATGAGAATATACAGTATGCAGTTTCAGTCGACTGATCGAATTTTTTCAGTCGACTGAATGAGTCTTTCAACGTATTCAGTCATTTTTGAAACACAAACAAGTAATATATTACATATGTAAAAAAATGTATACAATATAAGATTAAAGAACAATTGTAAAAAATAGACAAAAAACGAAATTATTTGGAAGAGGAAGTTGATGGAGACTTGGAGTTTGTCGGTTCATCCTCTGTCTTCTCTACATATGGTTGTAGTGGTGACGAACGGTTTCCACGTTCCCATGAGTTTGGAGAGACATGCGGAGGTTGAGGTGACCTATCCCATGGATTCCGAGTTGACAATAGTGTAGGTTGATGAGCCGAAGAGGAAGATGAACCGTAGAACTTCCATCCAATCTGCTCAAGAAAACTCAGACGTCTAGAATTCATTTTCTGTTCATAATATATTTCACGCAAGCACTATACATTCCCTCTGGTAATGATGAAGATCATCAATTTTTTGTTTGGTTTGAGGAGAACCAAAAAACAGGTACCGTCTAGCTTTCTTTTTCTTGGGTGTATAACCCGTTCGATAATTTGATGGTCTTGCAGGTTCATGGGTAGGAGTAGGTGTAGGTAGATTTGACGATGTAGATGATGGAGTTTAAAAGTTGATAGATGAGTAGGATGATCCATCTGATGAATTATGTGATGAAGACATTTTGATTTTGAAAGAAAGTTTTTAGAAGTTTATGTAATGGAGAAAGAAACAAATGTGTTTGAGATATCAATTTCTTTTGATGGAGAAAGGAGAGCTGAGAACTGAATTATATAGGAGCAATGCTGTTAAAAAATGATGGTTGAACATGCAGATTGAAAAAGTGAGGAAGACAATGAACCAAAAAGTTTGTGGCTGAAATTTTGTCTTTAAAAAATAGAAAATATAAAGAAACAGATGTATAAGGTGCAGATGTGAAATATTGAATAGCCAGGCGGTAAAGGCATAGACTTATCAAACCCGAGGTGCAGATTTCGAATACCAAATTTTTATTTTATTTTATTTTAAATAAATTAGTAATTTTTATAATTCTGTTAAAGAAATTATACCTAGTTCTCTTCTTAATCTTATAAAACAATTTTCATTGAGAGGTTTAGTGAAAATGTCAGCTAATTGATTTTGAGAATTTACAAATTATAAATTTATTGTATCCTTTTCAATATTATCACGAAGAAAATGATGACGAATGTCAATATGTTTAGTTCGTGAGTAATTGATAGGATTTTTAGATAAATTTATTGCACTAGCGTTATCACTATATATTATAGACTTATTTAATTTTATATCAAAATCTTGTAATGTTTGTTGCATGTAGATTACTTGAACGTATGCTAAAGCTGCATATATATACTCTACTTCACATGTCGATAGTGAAACACAATTTTGTTTCTTACTGAACTAAGATACTAAGGGTCGTCCAATGAAATGACAAGTTCCACTTGTACCTTTTCTATCTGTCCGACTTCCTCCAAAATCATCATCACTATATGATACTAATTCAAAAGGACATTCTTTTGGATAAAATAATCCTATATCTTTGGTTTTATTAAGGCAACGAATTATACGTTTAACTGCCCGCATATGTGATTCTTTAGGATTTTCTTGAAATCGAGCACATAAATAAACTCTCATCATAATGTCAGGTCAACTAGCAGTTAAGTAAAGTAGTGATCCAATCATACTACGATATAGTTTTTGGTCAAAATTCTTGCCATTTTCATCTTTTTCAAGATGTATAGTTGTACTCATAGTAGTTGGTTTGGCAGACGTGTTTTCCATACCGAATCGTTTACTACAATACTTTACTTGATTAACAAAAATGCCATCTTGCATTTGTTTGATTTGTAATCCGAGAAAATATGATAGTTCTCTCATATGTCACATTTCAAATTCATTTGTCATGATAGTCGAAAATTCCTGACATAATTTTTCATTTGTTAAACCAAAAATAATATCATCAACATATATTCGAATAATTAAAATATCTTGTTTAGTTTTCTTAATAAATAATGTTTGATCAACTTTCCCAATCTCAAAACCAGATTCCAATAAATAGCTTGTATGTCGGTCATACCAAGCACGAGGTGCTTGTTTTAAACCATATAAAGCTTTCGTAAGTTTATAAACGTGATCTGGAAATTTCTCATGAGTAAACAGAGGAGGTTGTTCAACATAAACATTTACTTTTATAAAACCATTTAAAAAGCACTTTTAACATCCATTTGATATTATTTAAAGTTATGAAAACATGCAAAAGTCAGTAGAATACGTATAGCTTCTAGTCTTGCAACTGGAGCAAACGTTTCTTCATAGTCTATTCCCTCTTCTTGACTATAACGTTGTGCTACTAATCTAGCTTTATTTCTAGTAATGTTACCTTCTTCATCAGCTTTTTTTTCGAAAACCCATTTTGTACCGATGACCGATTCATCACTTGGTCTAGGAACTAATGCCCAAACTTCGTTTCTTTCAAATTGATTTAGTTCCTTTTGCACGGCTATAAACAATAATCATCATTTGAGGATTCCTTAATATTTTTAGGTTCTATATTAGAGAGAAAAGCTATATGGCCCATTTGATTTAATTGATGTCTTGTTCTTACATTTGAATTTACTTCTCCAATTATATTTTGAATAGGGTGATCTATTAGAACTCTTGGAGAAGATCTTACTATATTATCATTATTAATAGTATTTACATTTTCTAAAGAAACATTAGAATTATTATTTTGAAGAATAATATCATCATCTTCTAAATTATTTGTCAGAATTATATTTGTATTATTTTCCAAGTTTGTAAATTTAGAAGAAGTTTTTACATTTTCATCGAATGAAACATGAAGTGTTTCTTCGATTATTTTTGTTCTTGTATTAAAAACTCGATAAGCCTTGCTTCTTTCCGAATATCCTATAAATATACCTTCATCGGATTTTGGATCAAATTTTCCAAGTCGATCTTTAGTGTTAAGTATGAAACATTTTGAACCAAAAACTTTAAAATATGAAATATTTTGTTTTCTACTATTTAAAAGTTCTTAAGGAGTATGTTTTGTTAATGGTCGAATAGAAACACGATTCAAAACATAGCAAGCAGTTGCAACAGCTTCTGCCCAAAAATGCTTAGGTAAAGTGCTTCCATTTAATAAAGTTCGTGCACATTCTTATAATGTTCTGTTTTTCCTTTCTATAATTCCATTTTGTTGTGGTGTTCTAGAAAAGGAGAAATTATGATTAATTCCTTTCTTGTTACAAAAATGTTTGAAAGCTTCATTTTCAAATTCACCTCCATGATCACTTCTAATGTTTTTAACTTTAAAATTCCTTATAATTTGAGTTCTTTTAAAAAAATTAAAATTTTCAAATGTATCACTTTTATGTTTTATAAAAATGGTCCATGTATATGTTGAAAAATCATCTACAATAACAAACACATATCTACTGTGATTAATAGACCGAACTTGTGCAGGCCCGAAAAGGTCCATGTGTAATAATTAAAGTGGTTGTGTTGTAGATATGATTTTCTTAGATTTAAAAGAAGATTTTGTTAATTTTCCTAACTGACATGCATCACAGATATTATCAATTTTGAATCTCATATCAGGTAGTCCTTTAACAAGTTTATTTTTAGCTAATTTATTAATAGTATTGATGTTTATGTGACAAAATCTTTCGTGCCATAGCCAAGAATCATTTTCTGTAGCTATTAAACACATATTTGTTCTGTAATTTATATTCATATTTAAATTATAGATATTTTTATCTCTTATACCTTCAAAAAGTAAATTTTTATTTTTATCAGAAATATTACATTTATTTTCTGAAAAAGATATATTAAAACCTTTATCACATAACTGACTTATACTCAATAAATTATGTTTTAAGTTTTTAACTAATAGAACATCAGTAATGAGAGGTGAGTTAGAGATACCATTATTGCTCACGTCGCCTTTGCCGATGATATAACCTTTCGAATTATCTCCAAAAGTGATTGATCCCCCATTTGAGTAGACTATGTTTGTTAACATGTCTTTATCACCAGTCATGTGTTTCGAGCAACCACTGTCTAGAATCCATTTTATTCTCTTTTTAAGTGGTACCTGCAAAAAATAAAGAATACGATGGTCTTACGAAACCAAACCCAAGAAGGTTCAGAATTCCCTTTAAAAATATAATTCTTATTTTTATGAACAGTTTCCATTATTGTTTTGATATGTTTATTCCCGATCAAGTTATTATTTGTTTTAGCAATCCATATTTTAATAGTTTTAACATTTTTAGAAAGTGTTTTCTTTAAATCTTGCTTAATTTTGTTTTTAAACTTTTCAAATTTCTTTGGTTTTTCAATTTTCTTATATCCTAAACCCATTTTATTTGAAGTTGACGGAGAATTTTCTGTTATTTTAGAAAGATTTTCTCGTCCTTTATTAAAATTGAAAATATTTTTATTAATATCTTCTAGCTTGGTTATAAGACTAGAATTTTCTAATTCTAAAACTTTAGTTCTAGATTTTAAATCATTTACTTCAACTGATAAAATATCATTTTTATTCTTCTGAATTTCTAATTTCTGAGTTATCATAGAAAGTTGAGAGGCTAAATTAGAATTAGATTCTTTAAATTTTTCAAGTTCTTCTTCGAGAATTTTCTTTTCATCTTTAAGCATACTAATTTCTAATTTAGATCTATTTAGTTTTTCTTGTAACTCCTTATAGTGTTTCTTAGTTTGTTTTACAAAATCTACTAGTTCAGAATTAAGTTCAACTAAATCTTCAAAACTTAGCTCGCTTACATCATCATTTGAAGCCATGAAGCATACATTTGCTTACTCTGTGTCACTATCACTGCAGCTTTCTGATGATAAAGAATCTGAATCATTCCATGTTATAGAAAGTGCTTTCTTCTTGAAATTGTTCTTTTTGAATTTGATTTTCTGTTTTTCTGGACAATCTTGCTTCATATGACCCTTCTTATGACATTCATAACATTCCATCACAGAAGATGATGGTTTATTGCTATTATTGTTGATAGAATTATTTTTGTAACTCTTGCCCTTGTTATTCTTTTTGAATTTCAAAATCTTTTTGAAATTCTTAGCAATAAATGCCATATCCTCTTCATCTGAGTCAGAGTCATCATGTTCTGCTTGAAATGCTAGATTCTTCTTATCTTGTGCTTGAACTTTCTTTGCTTGCAAATTTACTTCATATGACATTAGATTTCCTATTAACTCTTCTGGTTTCATAGTTGAAAGATCGTTTTCTTCTTCAATAGCTAGGACCTTTCTTTCCCATTCATCCGTTAAAGAGTTTAGGATTTTTGATACTATATCAAAACCAGAGAATTTTTCTCCTAGTGCAACAGCGAATGATATATATCTTGAAATCTAGAATACATGTCATTTATATTCTCATTTGATTTCATTTTGAAATTTTGAAACTAATTTTTCAACCTTGAAATTTTGCTTTGTTTGACTTTGTTAGTTCCTTCATGAGTTACTTTTAGAGTTCTCCATATCTCATAAGCATTTGTGCACATAATAACTCTATTATACTCATTTCTATCTAATGCACAAAATAGCATATTCATTGCTTTTGCATTTGTAGTAGCATCAGTTTTCTGTGCAGCAGTCCAAGTTGAAAAATCTTCGGTTGGAGTTGTATATTCGTTTTGAGTAATGTTACAAGTTTCAAAACCATTAGATTGCATAAATATTCTCATTCTAGTTGACCAGTAATTATAATTCATGCCATTGAATAGTGGAGGTTGTGTAGTAGATTGATCTTCAATAAAACTTGTAGTGACAGTGCTTGTGATATTGTTATTTCCCATATTAACTAAAAAAAATTATCAAATAACCGTGTTATGGTTATAGGATGACCTTGCTCTGATACCAAATGAAAGTGGCTACTGTGTGGCTTGCTTTCACTTAGGACCGTGTAATATGGAATATTATTAAATCTAAATGCGGAAATAGATGATAATAGAAAAGTAAATAAATTGAGCACACCGGGAATTTTTATACTAGTTCGAACTTCCCGTTCTACGTCCAGTCCCAGACTTCCCTTTGGAATTTCTCACAATAACCCTTTCTTAACCTGGAGGAATAGGTATACAACACCTGAACAGGATTTTTCCGCCTCTAACAACCAAAAGAGGACTTTACCCGCTTGAACAAGACTTCAATAGTTTATTGCTTTGACATTATGTTTTATTAATAATACTAATTTGTCTTTGATAGTACAACCTTCCTATTTTCTTTCCTCAAGTATATTGTGTGTATAAAGATTTAGAAAGGAAAATATTACTTTGAATCAAAGAATAAGTTGACTGATTCAGAGATTCAAGCAATATATGAAAGTTGTGATCGCTTTTTAGAATACAGAGATAGTAGAAAGTAAGATAAGAAAGTAATCATAATGTTTTTGATTTGTGAAATGGATTTTGTGTGTTTATATAATAGTTAAAGAGGTGCAACCGTTCATGAAGAGTTCTGATCAACAGAAGCAGCCATGCCTCTTCATATTAGAACGTGACTCTTGGCAAAAGAAAGTGTCCATTCAGAAAAATAGCTATTGAAAGAAGTCATTCGACTGACCCAAAACGATCGGGCAACTGAATATTCAGAGTTGTTTAAAAACAGAGCGTTTCTGTGCACCTGTACAGGTTCAGTCAACTGGCCATATACGGTCAGTCGACTGACCTGAGAGTCAAAGCACAATTTTCACATATTTTAAAAAGTTTAAAGTTTTAAAACAACTTAACTACTTGAGGATATATTTTAACATTTCTAAGACTAAAAAACTTTGATAAATCAACATACTATACGCAGTTTTGTAGCCTTGTCTCCTTTTGTAGTTTGAACAGCATAATTCTTTTCTTTTTGTCACTTATCCATATAGTATAATTCATTGCTTTGTCATAAATCAAAAATATGTGATTCAACATATACAACCTTTCTTTTTAAACCTAAACTATTTATACTTATTTTTCAACTATTTTGAAAACTGATTTCCATTTTACAACAATTTTCCATCTGTTCTACAAACTAATTACTATTTTATAACTATTTTGCAACTATTTAACTATTTTTTAACTATTTTATAATTACTTAAATATTCTTCAACTATTTTACAACTAATAACTATTTTACTACTAATTATCTATTTTATACTTTTCAAGCTATTTTCTAAATCAAGTTGGTCAGAGTGCAAACTGTTTATAATTGAAGTTATAACCCAAATGGAAATTGGAGCAATTTTGAATAGGTGAATAGAATCAAAATGAAGATAAATACGTAGGATGTACATATATTATTCTGTTCGCATAACAATTTGATCCAGATTCGAGCATAGAATTTCGAGATAGTATATCGATCCGAGTTGGGATTTTTCACTCGATTTTTGACGGCGAACCCTGGATATGGATTTTCGATTGGTTTTGGAAATTCTCTATCATAGTTATGGCTATGCAAGGAGAATGACGATTTCTGATCAAGAAAATCAGATCTGAGTACGCACTAGGAAGTCAGATGGACAATACTAGTTTAAAAGTGAAATTGTGTGATCGAGTTAGCGATCAGATTTGACGTTACGTATGGATGATATATGTAAATCGTACGTGCTAGAATGAAATTGATATTGGAAATTTTGAAAGGAAAAGCAGAAATGATTTTGAAATGGAAAGTATATTTTGAAAAATATATTATGAATAAAAGTGGATGTTTGGATATCACTATAATTAAAATTCATTTTATAAGAAGGTAGGAATGTGGCAAGTAAATTTATAAAAGAAATCAAACTTGAATATTTTATTTGGCATAATAAAGTTATATATATATATATATACATATAGATATATATGGTAACTACCCTTATGAATTTTTAACTAGAAGATGTGGTCTTTGAAATTATTTGAAGTATAAAAGGAATTTATATAAGTACGAAGTGACCCAAAGATTTTTCAAGATTTTATATATCAATTTTATACAAATGAATTTATGAGAATGATTTTGGGAAAAGGGTTTTGGAACCTATGGATTTCGGATGGCTTTTGATTTTTGGAAAAAAAATCAATTTTGGGAATTTGGAAAGCCAAGTTTGGAACTATCGATTTGAGATATTGATTTTGTGTGAAGGACATTTTTATGTGAATCATAAAGAGTATGATTTGAAAGATACTATATGTGTATAGCATAAAATGTTTTGATATTGGCTTGGGGAAAAGAGTGCTCCCATGAAATGAACTTCTTAGGAGATCCATGGGGTGGTTCTGCCTTGAGCCCTAAGGGGAGTTCTAAATTGGATCTTGGGAGGAAGTCCGAACAAACTGAAGTTCCTGAGGATTTTGTGTGGGTAGCAAAAGTCGAGGGCGCTGATGCCTATAGAGATATTTGAGTTATGATGTGACGACAGTGAAGCTCGATGTCACCACAATCTACTACGGACCATAGCGCACGTCGTGTGGCAGTGAGTGCCAACGGTCTATGTTTGATTTCAATGGGAGGGCGATGTAACATCGGTAGACTACGATCTATGAAGACATAGCGAAAGTTGTGTGGCAGTGAGTGCCTACGGGCTACACTGGGACTCGACTAATGTAGTCTGCCTTCTGTGTGGGGAAGTTTCATTTGGCAGCGTAATTCGAGGCACCGAAGTCATTTGATGCGGGGGGAAACGAAACGTGGGTTGTAGACGAAGCTCTGGATGCGATTGCATGATTTCTGATGGCCGAAGATGGCAGTTCAAGGCGATCTTGGGAGATCCAGTTTTGTTTCAGTGGTACCATGGCTGCTTAATTTTTATTTCCAGTTAGTTTAGAAGTTCTGGGTGGTCGTGATGCTCGAGCAGGTCAACGATGATCTATGGGTGGCAGAGGTGATGGTCGCAGATGCTTCGCCGTGTGTGTACGTGCATAAAGTATCAAGTCTGGGCTTTGTTTGCTGTTGGATTTGAAGATTGTGGTCTCAGGGAAAAGCTTGGGAAAAAGATACGTTGGCTTGGGTTTTTGATTGTGTCATTTGCGAGTGTTTCTGGGAACAGGTTTTAAGTTTTAAAATAAAACAGAAGAAAAAAAAAGGAAGAGGAAGTTTTTCTCGGCAATGGACTCGGGGGAAAGACGAGATGACTCAGGTTTTGTCTTGAGTACGTGATGTTGCAGTTTTCAAACTTTAAAACAAAAATCAACTTTAAAACATTTCTTAATCAATTCTTTTAAATAATTGTTTTATTTAAGTATGGATTAGTTGAAGGTTTCAAAGTAGATTGTTTTAAAATTTATTAAATTATTTATTTATATGACCGTTATTATAATTACTTCTTTAAGTTATTTTAACAAATATAAAAATGTAATTAGGAAGATTAAATACAAAAGGTAAAATGTTTTTAATTAACTCAAAGGTCTTAAGCTAATTCATGTGTTAATTATAATTATTTTCAAAGGTTTAAATGTAAAAGTAATTAGTTTGCGTAACGAAAAGTTTTCAAAGTAAATGTTAAAAAAAAGTAAACTGTTAACAAGCTTTTAAAAACAAAGAAAAAAATTGGAAGCAAAATTTAGTTAACAAAGTTATTAAGCAAGTTGTTCAACAAAGTTTTCAAGAAAGTTCAAAGATTAAAATTCTTAAAGTTAAATGTTTTTTTATATTTTTTGGTATTGAATAATTAAATATTAAGTTAATTATTTAATTAAATCGCTAAGTATTTTTTAAAATTAAAGGATGTGATTAAGTAATTAATTAAGATACATGAATTATCTTAAAATTTATTAAGGTTATAAGTAATTGAAGGATAATTACATAATGTAATATTAAAGGATATGTAAGTAATTAAAGGATCATTAATTAATATAAGTAACTAAAGGTTAATCATTTATGTGAAATGATTAAATGATTAAAGAATAATTAATTAATTTCAATAATTAATTAAAGGGTTTATTTGGTGTTAATTAAGAAAGATTTAAAGGTAATTAATTTATCTTGTAATTTGGATGATAAATAAATCTTGCTTATGGATGATTAAATTGTATTGAATGTTTGGATTAATGTCCCCGGTCTGATAATTTGTGATGTTCTGTGATATGATTTGTTTGGTTGAACTGGCGTAATGCGGATTATTTATTGGTGATGTATTGTTGTGTAAACGTGACATCATGTATTTAAATTTAAATTGTCTTCACTTAAACAACTTGGGTTAAGATGACATTGGATTCGAAGAGACCGGGGTCCGGTATCAGCAAATACACGAATCCACTTCGATTAGCAAATCTACAATCATTCTTTATAGATATGTTTTTAAAATCTAATAGGCTGGAATGGAATAATTTAAGTAACATGACCATTTAAACTAAGTAACACTTTTAAATATTGTTTGATAATAAGTTATTGACTATAACCAGTTAAGAACTCGTAGTAAGGTACGAGTTACCCTGGTATTCAAATAAGTTATATAACTTAGAATTTCAGATTATATGGGTTTATTCACGCTGGTTTCCAACCTGACCCGGGTGTTACTTTATTGTAATGCTCGTGTCAGACCGAGTATTACAGATTTTCAGGTTAGGACGTTGTGGAGCTTAGGAGGCGAGCTGGATGGCAGGAATGTATGGAGTATATTCCGCCATGTATTGGAGTTGTATTATTTGTTTTCTGACACAAGTTGTTACAACTGTCCAGTTTACGTATGAATGGTTGTACTATGATGTATTGTATGTAATTTGACAGATACAGTTTTTTTTGTATAAATGCTATTATTTGATATTATATTTTGATCCGCTGCGAATATGAGATTTTGTGTTTTGTTTTCTGTTCTTCTACATCTTTTCTTCTTTCCCCTAACAAATCTAAGATTTTCGGCGTTCGATTGCTCGACACTTCAATAGTGAACATAATAATGTCGAATCCTCGAGGTTGAAAGTTTCGAGTCATTAAAAAATTTCAAATTCTTTTAATAATTAACTCCTTTGATAAAAATAACCCTATTAAATGCTTCCCAACAGCGGGTTGTTACAATAGCCCTAGAACGAAATTTTGATTTACCGACCGTAGAAAACAATAATTAGAAGCTTGAGAAATGAGATGAGTAACAATAAAAAAAAATGTCAACCCTATCCGTACTACCTTTACCTATTTATGAAATCACTAAATTCGATAATGGAAATAAGCGTTGCAAGCATCTGTAACAGAAATATTTGTTAGAAATTTGTATCGGTAATTTCCGCTACAAACTGAAATGAAAAAAGTGTTATAAAATGGTTTATTTATTGCAGTGTATTAAAATTTCAACTTATTATCAACCGATACCATGTATAGAAATATTTGACATTATCAGTATTTACAGCAAAAATTTTGTAGTATTTCAAGCAATTATTAACAAAAATTATTTACCGCAAATATTTGTTTGGCGGATATTTACCATTTTTAACTATTCATTTATTGTATACTTATGGCAACTATTTTCATTTATCATCAACCAAATTTATGTATATCTAATATTTGTCATTATCAATCTTTACAACAAAATTTCACTTATATATCAAACATTTACTAACCAAAATCATGTATGTCAAACGATTGTCCAATTATATGTGTAAACTGAAGTAATATTATTTCAGCCAAAATTATACCTATCAAATATTTGCCATTATCAATATATATAGTAAAATTCAGTTTACCTTTTCTTCTTTGGTTTCAGGATTTTCTTTTCTTATTATTGCGTGTTCTTCATGGTAGGAATCGTTGGTTGCCATCTTTGAATATTGAACATCAGGAAGTTATTGTCAAGGACAAAATCATAGGATTTTAGCCTCAAGGACAGGCCTTTAGTATTTTTTCATGAAGGACAACTTTCTTTAGGTATCAGTTCATAGTTATTGATAGCAGTTTTTAGTTATTAATTTGTAGTTATCGGTAGCAATATTTAGGTATCAGTTTTTTGTTCGGTAGCAGTTTTGGAAGAATGTTTGTGCTTATGAATAATTTTGAAGTAATGTTTATCCTTATGATTGATTTTTATGAGAATGTTTGTTCTTGTGGTTAAAAATTGAGATCATGTCCTTAAGGTTAAGTATATACAAATTTTTGTGCTTTAAATTAATTCCCTCTATTGAACGTATCCTTCTCCAAATTTGCAAATAACTTCCATATCTTTAGTCTTTGGAAATTAGGTTTTTATTTGAGTGAATTAGGGAAAATGACAAACTCTAAAAAAAATAGACTGAAGGACATCAAGTTTCATTTTTAGACCGAAGGACAAATGCTAGTTATAATGAGCATTATATTCAACTTTTACACTATACAAAATGCTAGTTATATCTAGCATTATATTCGGTTTTATACCATACAAAATGTTAGTTATAACTAGCATTGTCCTTCTGCCTAGAAAACAAACTTGTTGCCCTTCGGTCTAATTCATGAATTAAGGTTTTTTTGACTAGCAGTTTCTTTGATGGCAAGTTGTAAGAGATTTTGAGTTTTTTTCCTCTTTGTAACATCGCATAATGATGGATTGTGAATATGAAAAGGACTTGGGTAACCATCGTGTATGATTATAAGGATATGGGTAGAAAAAATTCTAATAGTAATTTACACCATGCATCTCAATAACTTGGGGCGAAAGCGCTAGTTTTTCCTACATATAACGACCCGAATACGAAACCCATTATCAAAATTCAATGTCAAATCTTTTGAACTATCAGTCAAAACCCTTGGGCATACATCTGTCGTATTCTTTTATTTAGCAACTTCATCTTCTGCCTCGTTAAGCCCAACAAAATCACTATACTACTTTTGGACAAAATTGGGGTAGTTTGTCAAAAATGGAAGGAAACATGTAGCACAGAAACAGTGGATAAAGAAACTCGAATTTTATGGGAGGTAAAATCTAAGTAATGTTGATATTCCCATTTTTGTACGTATTTAATGGATATAATTTTTTCATGTAGTTGAGTGATTATTATTGCATACGTCTTATCAAAATTTTTATTTTATCATCTTAGTTTTGAAAGTTACATGATGGATTTACCAAACTGACCGGAGGAGCATTTATCTACGACTTACGTAGAATAATTATTTGACCGGAGCTTTTTTGTTCTTCTTAATGGTTTAATTTTTTTTTCAATTGTTAATCTTCTTTCCATTGAGATTATGTGTAAATATGGTGAAAAATAGATGGTCGAAGTTCGATCTAAAGGGTACTTTTGTTTTCTACCCCAAACGCTGAATATAGAAAAATCGGGGATTGTTACTGCACTTCACTTTTGATATGAGAAGTCAATTTTCTTTAAACAAAATTTTAATACCATGGGTACTAACAAATGTCTAAATCTAAAGTATTTTAGCCTCTGAGACAACCTCTTAAAAATTTAGTTATAAGGACACAATGGATAAAAATGATACTATACAATATCATTATATGAAATTATTATGCAAAAAGAAAACTATCAGGTATAAAATGGTACAAAGTTGTATCATTTGAAAAATATGCTATTATAAGGTAAGATCAACCATTATATGATAAAAATGAACATAAATTTTTATCCTTCTTTTAATTCAGTAAATACGAAACTGATACTATACAATAGCACTGTCATTCTCATCGAATTTTTATCCTTCTACTATATTTAATTGAAAATTTTGTCATTCTCTCTAAAAAATTGATGAATTTTATCCTTCGTACTATTTTTCCCAATAAAAATAGACCTCTCATAAAATTATAATTTAAACTGTCCAATTTGCCCCTTTTTACTTTAATTTCTTTAATCTTCACTAATCTCCTTTAATCTTAAATCCAAATCAATAGTCAATGGAGAAGTCAAACTCATCTGCAGATGAGATTTCAAAACGGGAAAGAAACAAGGTTAATTCAAAACTTCCATAACATTGGATTTTGTTCAATAAAACAATCAGATAATTATTTTTGAAATTTTTAGGGTTTCGTAGGTAGGGTTTAACATGTTTGTCGATCAGAAAAATCAATTTATAGCCAATGTTTGAAATAAAGTTCGGAGGGGACGACCGAAATAAATAATTTAATTCGATGGTCCTCTGTCATTTGAGTTTTTTTATTTTGGCAGTCTAGTGTCGATTTTTTGGTTTTAGTCCGGTATATACCCATCGAATTTCATACTTTTTTAAATTAAAATTGAATTTGTATTTAGTTTTTCCTTATATTTTTTTGTTCTCGTCATTTGTTTATTTATTTTCAAAAAAGCAGGGAGGAGGAAAGAGTTAATTTGGTTGTTTAATTTTTACCATAGAGTTTTTTAACCAAGGACAAAAGAGGAAACGATGCTAAATTTAATTAAAGGCTTTGTACCTCTCATATCAATTTTATTAAACATGGAGTACTCGTATAATTTTGATCCCCTCATATCCAAAAATGGAGTGGCGATAACAATACTCAAAATTTATTTGTTTCAATTTTGTATTTTTTTAATTAACACCTTAATGAAAAAAATTCTTCTCAACTCATATACAAATCGAACTAAGTGTTGAGTTTCGGCATTCCCACGTTCTGTACGCGTATGCTTCAACGTGCGTGGATTAGCTAACGGTCGAAGTCTCCCATGCCAATATCCCTTCATCGCATTCCATCGGACATATAATCTACTCTTGACAACACATTGTAACAAAAGAAATCATCAATTTTACATACCATCAATCTCATATTTATACACCATGATTGTTCCAAATATCCTGCGATGTGGAACTTTTAAACCGTCCAATCCACCACCAACTCCATTTACAATATGAGCCACACCTAACACTAAACAAACTGGATAATGTAAATAAAAATATCTTGAAGATCCATAACACCAACAACAAAGTCATACATAAAAAAATATTTATCATGTAATATAATTATATATTTTCGTTATCACTATTGCTAATTAGAAGAATTTAACAATTTGATCTGGCATATTTTTGTGACTGAGCCATAAATAGCCACAAGAATATGTTTTATGCGCACAATTGAGGTTCCACCTTTCATTAAACTTTGTCTCTAATCTTACTGAAGAATCTTTCAGATATTCCTTTATGTTCTTGGCGGTCTACTTCCATGAAATATAATTTAGAAATGTCCTTTTCCATTCATGGTTCTTGGAGAAAGCAGCCATGTCTTCAGAGTTCAAGTTGTCCTCATCTTATCATTTTTTTCGTGTTTCTCTTTTGTGCCATAACCATGGATTAATATATAATGTAATATTTCTTATTATATGTTACGAAATGGAAAGCAGAAGGTATTTGATATTAAGCACGAAAATGATTAGGATAGTGACACATAAACACGTAAATAAACATTATACTTTAGTAGTATAATCCAAATTTTAATAGATCAAATTATATAGTTGTATCAAACCACCCCCGGAGATAGATGATGTCTGCTTTTGATCGTGCTATTTCAGTGGATGCACATACATACATGATTAAATACTTATAATTGATTTATTGCATAAGGAAGTAGTTTGGAGTACCTCTGTAGAATATGTTGAACAAAACATTAGAAACTTATGTAATTAACTATATATTCCTTATATGACATGAGGCTATCTAATATATGCATTTTCTGTGGTCAAATTGAAGCAATATCAGTTAATTTTAATATAACGAAAGCCAAACAGTTACCAAACATATAGGCTTAACTTGAATAGATCGAATGGGTTTTGTATGCTTAAACTCTATCAGAGGTGTAGACGACCTTAATTTTTTTAGCATCTATACTAGTTCATGTAATATGAAACTTCAATTGCCGGTATAATGATTTACGTGTACTTCACAATTTATTATGGATATTCTCAATGAAGGTTATAAATTAGTTTTTTCCCCTTCTTCCTTATATATCTTTTTTAAGAACTTAGATTTGGATACAATTTGGATAACATCTAACCTCAGTTCGATAGCATAATTTATAACTATCTCAAACAATTTGGATAACATCTAATCTCAGTTATATTTGGAATCTTTTGATATAAAAAAGTTTAATAGGACGATAAACATTACCTTGATCTTTCATCAAAAAATTTCTCCTCATTTAACTAACTATATCCTATATTTAAATTCATATAGTATGATGTATAACATAATTTTATGTGATAATGATAATTTTATTCAATAATTTTGTTTTATTGAAATCGAAATTCATTACTCTTTAAGTGATAACAGGCAAAGAGGTGGAAATTTGCAGGCGTAGTCAGCAGCCGAGGATTTAAAATTTGTTCCTTTGACTTCAGAAGAATCCGTGTTTGGTTCAGTCCCCTTGTAAGTTTTTACCTTTTATTCATCACGATCATCTATGTGTATATTTAAGGCCCAAAATTTATAAATAAAAATAAAAATAAAAATATGGTTTACTGGGAGTCTGGAACCAAAGATTATGACATGCATACAGACTAATGGATCTAAGCATGCAATCCGAAGTCCGTATGAGTGAGCGTTCAGGCAAAAAATGAATGACCTAGTCTCTACTTGCATCCACGATTCACATACTTTCAAACTAAGTCCATGAAATTTGTTTACGTTTATAATTTACATTAGGTGTTGGAAGTTTTGTGTCAATCCATTTCCTTCTTCGTGTGGCTTTATTAACTGGTTAAAGATTGTGCTATGCATATGGACTAATGGATGAAAGCATGTAGTCCGATGTCCGTGTGGGTGATCGTCCAAGCAGAAAATGAACGACCTAGTCCCTACTTGCACTCATGATTCACATACTTTTGAACTAAGTCGGTCTTGAAATTAGTTTTCATTTATAATATACATTATGTGTTAGCAGTTGCATTTCAATCCATTTCCTTCTTATTGTGGCTTTACTGACTAGTTTATTCATATATTAGGCTTTATTAGTAATGTGATTTGAAGCAGATGAGACATATAATGTACTTAATGTTTCTTAATGCAAAGCAATATCTTACTAGTTAGATGTATGTCTGCAAGCTTCTTTGGTTTTGCAAGTAACTTTTTATATTTGTGTCAAAAGGCATGGTTTAATTCTTTCAACTTGGACATTTTTGCACGAGGTATAAAGTATACAGAAAATTATTGTCAAGGACAAAACTTCTCAGCATTTTAGCCTCAAGGACAGACCTTCAGTATTTTTGTCTGAAGGACAACTTTCTTTAGGTACCAGTTTTTAGTTATTGATAGTAGTTTTTAGGTATCAGTTTGTAGGTATCGGTAGCAGTTGTTAGGTATCAGTTTTTAGCTAGGTAGAAGTTTTGGAAGAATGTTTATCCTTTTGATATTTTGGAAGAATGTTTGTCCATATAAATAATTTTTAGGAGAATGTTTGTCCTTGTGGTGAAAATATTGAGGTCATGTCCTTGAGGCTGAAAATATACAAATTTTTGTCCTTTAAATTAATTCCCCTAAAGTATACTACTTCATTGTTGATCACTTTTGCATGAAATTCTATTTGAAATTTCAACATTTTGTTGACACAGATATGGATATTCTTGAACGAATATCCATTAGTGCTTACTAATTAATGGTTGAGGTTTTAGATTATGGTGTATTTCTAAAGAAAATTTGTTAACCACCTTGGACTTGGGTAAGAGAGATCCATCTCTTTCAACATCAATGACAACGATTTTTTCTGTTGCATCTAAAACCTATATTTCTACATACATGTCATGTCAGCGGAAAAAAAGGAAAAAATAAAATAAAAATTATTTTTGCATGTTTTTGGTTGAATAAAAAATTCTTTACATATAAACAGTCGGTAATAAGTTAATTAATAGCCATTGCATCTTAGGCTTTTAAGGGGCCAGTAAAAGTACTTTCCTATAGTAACAACAAGTACAAAGGAGCAAGTGAAAACCCTCAGTTGTGGAAACATATTTGGATATCTTATTCGAAGATGCTTACTTCAGCCCAAAAATAAATTTACTAACTTTAACACATTATGGTCCCGGCGGGGCTCGAACCCGCGACCTTCGGCTCATAAGACCAACGCTCTAACCAACTGAGCTACGGGACCAAGTGGTCTATTTTTTTCAGTGATTTATGTTTTTTTAATGATTTTCATGCATAAAAATCATCCTCAATCTTCCCCACACTGTGTTTCTTGAATGGGTACTAATTTGAATTCAGATCCTCGTGAAAAATAATAATAATAATAATAAATTCATAGGTAAGAAATAAATCAGAAAATAAAATAGAAATAAAAATAGGTTATTCAGATACATAAACGGTTTAAAAATATTGGATCTTTAGGAAAATCTATTTTCTTTTGCGAATTTAAATAAACTCTACCAGTGAATGTTTTATGTATGCCTTTTTTTTTAAATATCCAAGTGAATTGATTTTTTTCTTTGTAAAACATTGAGCGAATGTGTCTATTTGAGCTATATGTCTTTTATCCATTTAGAAGTCTCAATAACTGAAGCTCTAACCAATTGAGTTATAAGAGCTCTTTATTTGATGCAATTATGTTTCCCTTTTGTCTCATACAACCCTAACTTTGTTTTGTTAGCTTGTGAAAAATGAAAAAAATCATGATTTGGGCTAGGTTTTCTTTTCTGTTAAATTGGCTGGGATTATTATCTAGACCTGGTATTATAGTTTTTTTTGTTATATTACAATGTTGGGTAGGGATTTAAAATGGGCTAGATTATGTAATTAACTAATTTGGATAAGTCATGTTTACTAATTGACCATAACTAATTATATTATGTTATATATACAATTTGGATTGCAGTTGATATTACTCATATGTTGTCACACCCATTCTCAATCAAGAAGAAATCATCATTAATCACCTATCAAAAAAGGCAGCCGTTGATCACTAATCATGGAAGATAAAGCAGTAGGCTATTGATCTGATCACATCTGCAAACAAAAAACTATGGTACTCCCTGATACTCACTAGGGAAAAGCAGTGCAATATGAAATTGGTGCTTATGTAATCCGCACAAAAGAGGAATTATCCAAAAGTGATACACAGAGTTACCGCTTTAAGAGTTCGAACTCATGACCTTTGATCTCACAGTCCTAACCATCAACCTACTGTGCCAACTATGTTGGCTAACATAGATTACAAGCACCTAATAACTCGTAACTTATGAGCATGTGCAATAACAAGCCATACTGACCAACCACCTAATAACATAGATTACAAGCACAAATATCACTCATCTAGTGGAGTCGTGCCAATCCCAAAAGAATTTATCCAAAATTTGATTTTCCACTATTACTAAGACATAATCCGCCTTAAATTGTATTATCCCGCCTTTAACTTCCGCAATCCGCATCAAACATCTCGATGACAACTTGAACGAAAGACGTGGCAGCATCTGAAGGTAGATGCCAAACTAATGGAATGATGTCACTGATTCACATGCTTTTAGGCTTTCTATAAATAGAGAAAGCATCGTAGCAAATAAGGTGGATTTTTGAGAGGGATAAAAAAACTTAAAAAGTAACGACAATGTCAGAACCATTTCACTCAGTTTTTGCACTTATAATTTTTTGATATAATAGTGAATGGTTGCCATATGGACGTTAGATTCCTTAACATACAAACTTCATAAATGTTAAATTTTGGTGATACAAAATCGCAAACAGAGGAAAACAAATATGTAAGAAGAAAAGTAATCACGTTTGTTTATTATGAAAATGAATAAATTATTGGATCGCATTTGCATGAGATGACAAGAAAATAATTGCATGCGCAAATTATGAAATAAAATATACGCAAAAGGATATTCATATTATTTGTTTCTCAGCAATCGCATTGTTTTGAGATTATTTTCTTCCATCTTTGCTAATTAAAGGAATGAGTGAATTACTTACTATGTTTGCATCATTTCTTTCCGTTGTAAGTTGCTCCATTATCTTCTTACCATATCTCGGTAATTTAGTCGACCACTCTCAAGGATTTGTACTGGTTATATTACCAGGGTAGAATTTATTGTAAACCCATCCTAGCATTCAGCGAGTGATCCCCAAATAGAGCGTTTCTTCTTGTTAACCCTAACTTAGGGCATTGGTATGTAAACTCCTACCTTATAATCTTTTGTAATTCTCTCATGTGTAATAAAATTGCTCTCCTTTTGGACTGGACGTACACTACCTTGATGATAGTGGAACCAATATAAATATTGTTGGGGAAAATCCCTTTAAATGGTCAATCTAAGGGAATAAAAAATCCAACGTAGCGGAAAAATGCAACGTAGTAGAACTGACAGCCACATCAATGCAATGCAAAAAAATAAATAGCACCAATATTTATAGTGCTTTCACTACCGCGAGGCAATGCACGTCCACTTGGAAAGAAGAGATTTTACTAATCACTAAAAGATTGGAGTTGCAATATTGATTCACTTTTGGAGGCTATACAAAAGAAGAATTAACAATGCAGACAAAATTCTACAGAGTTTCACCTCTCTAGGATGGCTACTATTATTGCTCAGAAGCTCCACTATTTATATACAGTAAAGAAATGAGGAGGGGTAGCTGCTATATAGCAGTCCTGGGGTTTGGCTCGGCATGCATCTGGTCCGGTACAATTTTGGTTCGGCGGTCCTGATTCGGCATGCATCACTTGGTGTTTGGTTCGGCAAAACACCGAGCGACAAATTTGGACCGACTTCTCCAAAATACCGAACCAAACATTTGGAGCAGCAAATTGGTTCGGCAAAGCCCAATTTTGTAACGACCCGCCTTTTTGGACAGTTTAAACCGACGATCAAATACACATGTCGATTCCAAACCATTAAAAGGGCAGATAGTTATTGGGGTAATTAAGAAAAGAAAAGGAAGGGAAATAAAGGAAATGAAACAACACAGAATCTCACAGCGGAAGGCTAAAGTATAATAATAAAATAACAGTTTATGAAGCTGTTAATTAAATGAATACATTTGAAATGAATACATTTGATTATTATTATACAACATTTATCAGAGTTACATACACAGCAAATATCATACAACAATACAGCGGAATGGAATGAATATAATAGTAGTAGATAATATACCAAATCTTCGTCTCCGTCCTCCAAGGAAATGATCTTCAACCTAAACTGAAAACTCAGGACTGACCCGAGCGTAATGAAAAGACAAACACTCGAGTCAGGACTAAATATCCTTATGAAAGTTAAATCAATCGTAAATAAATATGAGTGTAACGGCGTCAGAGATGTTTACGGGGTTTGACATCTCATATCCAGTGTCAACGTGCGTGCAATAACTTAAGAGATGTTACGGGATTTTCCATCTCTCAAGGATCCGTGAAACTATCTACTATGTAGTAATATACGCTAAGTAGATAATGCCTATTAGTAATATAAAGTATCAAAATAGCGTTAAGGCGTTACCATAATCCCCCTTAACACATTTTATATTCCCAAAAGCATATACAAGACCGTAGTTTCCCCAAAACCGGAAGTCACCAGAGGGCAATCCATATACTCAAGGTACAAATCAAAACGTAGTGGTCGCGAATAGGATAATCAGTATGACAAGGTACATGAGGCGATACCAACTAGGATACTAGTAGTTGCGTGATCCGGACTGATGTTGGGCATAGCCAGCAGCTACCCCAACACCGCGAAACAACACTCCCAAATCAAGGGGTGCACCCAAATCGCATCACAAATGTAATAGATATGGTATCGAAGAAGTGTATCCGCTAGAGGTGGCGAACCTCAATGGCCCGGCGCGGCTCCTGTTTTAGTCATGTCAGGGGTCATCCAATAATCGTTCTCTTTCTTCAGTCAACGCGTTCACCAAACCATCCACTTCATTCTGGATCATCACTCCGCGTATAATAGTTATTAAAGTGGTTTCGGTATCGACAGAGAGTATGTCCATATCCGATCCCGGTCTCTTTAATAACTACGTATTATTACACCTTTGGCTCTTTATATTTCAAATCGATTCATAATTGATATCAAAATATCATATTCGCTTCAAAAGTCAAATCCATTCAAATATCATCGTATCTTTTAAAATATCAGATTTCATATTTAAATTCAAGATTTAAATATAAACATTTCACCTTATTGACCAGCTTAGGATTTTAGAAAAATAGTTTTAAGTAGTTTAAAAGTAGTTTTAAATAATTAAAATAGTTAAAAACACTTAAAATCTTTAAAATGGATTTAAAATAGATAAATTAGTTTAAAATAATTTAAATTGGGTTAAGTAGATTTAAAATAGATTAAAATAGTTTAAGTATTCAAAATGGTTTATATAACAGAGTAATTTGGAAAACAAATTAAAACAGCTTCAAAATCAGTCCATTTCAATTATAACTTTCCAATTCAAATCAATTTCAATTTCCATTCTACCGATTCAATTTCGATTTCAATTCAAAACAATGTCAACTTTTACTTCAAATCAATTCAATTCTACATTCACCTTTAATTAATTCAATTTCAATTTATATCGATTTGGAGCTTGATTTCTCAAAATATCAATTTATAACACTTAACAAAATTTCCAACAATATTCAAGTTTAAATCCAAATTCCAAATATGATTCAATTCCAAACTCGATTTCAAAATATCATTTTCATATCACTTTTACTTAGTAATATTCAAAGCTCGAAATAATGTTCAATCTTTAAAATAAATAGATTTTTGAAATTCAATCATATCCAAATTTTTATTTTTTTTAAAGTCACAACTTAAATTATTTACCAATTTCTTTTAACCAAAATTTATTTCAACATTCCAACTCAATTTTTCGACAAATTCGATTTCTATAAATTGATTTCTATTTATAACTTTTAAATCAAAACATTTAAATAAATTTTAAATCGACGATTTCAAAAATTATTTATTTAGCCAATTCGGTGTCCGTATATAATTTTCTATCCTATGGCCAAGTAATTTTTTATTTCAATTAAATGTCAGGAATGAGTATACATTACTTAAATTAATCTCAGTATCATATGTATGCATAACAGGATCTATATAAGCAAATAAACATCCAAACATTCAATTATCAACCAATAGCATCCATCAAAATACATCATCCAATAAACAATACAATTCATGGCAGTTTCATAGTTATCAATGTCAGGTAATTTAATCGCAATTCAATTTTAATTTCAATTTAACTGTCAATTTAATTTTTCAACGGTTAATGCAAATGACAAGCTATATGACAATTAAATTTTTACCAAACAACGACAAATAAAATCATAACACTTCATAATATCAAATTTAACTAGCATAAAAATATTTAGTACGGTGTGAGCGTTATAAAACACTCACCTTGATTTTCGATTTTAAATCAAATCGAACGACGTTCGATTTGACTCAAAAATTTCTCCAGCTCCAAATAATTCCAATCCAGCTCCATTGCGAAGAGCTCGTCGATACGATTCCAACGCAAAAAGTTTCGTCCGAATCCGACCTCGTATGAAAAAGATATGATTTTTACAAGTTTACACGATTTTATATTAACTAAATTTACAACCTTCTTTATAATTTTACCTAACTCAAATCAGGGCTGCACGTCCCCCTTTGACCCAGATCCAAGCCGTTCGTTTCTTCATCTTCCCTCACGTTAGCTCTACAGGAAAAAAAAACACGCAAGAACCCATTAAGCTCCAAACTAGGGTTCCATTTTGCGACCACCACAAGCGTCGGGAAGTTGATCAGAGACCATCGTTGCGAAGCCCCGCTCGAGAGCCACCATCGGCTGCCACCATGCTGAACTCGGCCTCCCCTATCACCTCGATTTGCGTGAAAAACGCAGCCCCTTCTTGCTCGATTTCCCGTTGATTCGAAGCTCCGTTTTCGATCATCTCCGTATGGATTTGAAGCTTTCATCGTCCTCTACAACTTTGTAGTTGAGAGTTTTTGCTAATTGTTGCTGGATTGAGAGGAAAATGAGGAAGAAGTTTCGAATTTCGTGGCCATTGATTCAGTAAATGGCGGCTAGGGCTGAAGTCAGTTAGGGTTTGCAAAGTGAAAGGGTGAAGGTCCATTTATAGAAAATTTCCCAATTTACTTTTCATCGAAATTTTCCGAACTCCAAACGAAGCGTTCCGACTGGCGTTTCGAGGGTTTACCCCGCGTTCCGGACACAATGGAATAGGTTTCGGAGGCTAATTCGATCATATGCGCGAGTTACGACAATAAACGATCAAATTTAAATTAAACCGATTCAACTAATTTCTATGCGTTTTGGCTTGCCCCGGACAAACGGTAAATCCGATTGACACGAAATTTGAAACCTTACAATAATATCACATTACGGATCCGATGAAACTAGTTTCGTCGAAATCCGAGACCGTTTGAAAAATGACTATTTTAACTCGCCAAATTAATATTAAACAATTTCAACGCGTTTCGAGCTGCCACGGTCAAACGACAACTCCGATTGCTACGAAAATTGAAATCCGATAATAACTAACTATTACGGATCCAATGGAACTAGTTTTGTCCAATTCTGAGACTGTTCAAAAATTGGCTATTTTCCAGTCGATAATTAAATATTAAAATATTCAATTTTCACAAATTTACTTTTAATTCGATTTTAAAAGTTCTACAACATCATTCTAACTTTAATATGATAAAATAAAATTTTACAAATCCCTTTTATATCATATTAAACCCGTTATTCAATAAGTTCCAAATATTAAATTTTAACAATTTAATTGTTTAATATTTGACGGATTTCAATATTGGAATTTTAAATAAAATTTCATTATCAGTCGGTTTACTATATTACTTCGAATCAATTACCTTTGACTACATATTATTTCAATTGATTTGGGATTTCATTCAATTCATAAATAATTAACTAGATAAATTTGTTGCATTTCATTCTAGTTATTATTATTCCAAACGACTTACAAATTTTTTTCTAACACTAAATCATGAAATCTTATTAAATTAGCTATTTTAATTATCGAAAATTTACGGGTCGTTACACTCTCCCCCACTCAAAACTTTTCGTCCCCGAAAAGGAAAAAGAAGGGAAAAAGAACTAAGTATAGAATTCAACATTTGATATATTTTTATTCAAAATTATCCACTTATAAAACAATGAAATTCCATTTATAAAGTCATAACTACGCTTCCACTAAATTACTCCAAACGGCTTCCTAACATTAAAAGTTAGTAATCAAAACAAGTTATAAAAAAAATTTAAAACTTGAAAAATTTTCTAATACCCGGATTTACGGAAAAATTCGGCAGAGTCTCCTTTGCGCGGCTCGATCGGAAAAATATAATAGCATATATATCACAAATATACATCTCATCTCAATGATGAGGCATCCCATATGTGGGGAAACAACATATAAATATCACCAATATCATATAAAACCGTAAGCGTACCTTTTATTTAGCATTTATTAGCATTTTACTTACATTATGCGTTTAGCGTAGAAGCGAGCTCCACAACGAAGCGCAACCCCTTTTCTACCTACTAAAATGCTCAACAACTAAGTTAGAACCATGCATATAAAGATAGATAGATATACTTAGCCTACACAACATATACATAACATATTTAGCTTCAAAACTGAGATTTCAATTTCAGGACAGCAAACAAATCTTAGTTTTAGGTCATCTAAACGATAAAATTTGACAACATAATCTAAACAAAATTTGTTTTATTCATTTCAGGCTTTCCGGAATGTCCAAAATCATCGAATTCGGACCATCCGTTCAAAAGTTATGGCCGTTTTACTTAGAGGATACGCCTCAGCCTGGGCAATGAATTGCGCAGGTCAGCGACGTTCACCCACGTTTTCGACCTTCTAAACGACATCAAAACACAGAACACTTAAAACAAAAGCTTTAGCTTAAGTTCTTAGCTTTCCATAAAGGGCAAGATCATCAAAATCCGATAGACCAGTCAAAAGATATGGCGAAAATACTAAGGTTGTATGCTTCAGATTTTTCTTATTTTTTACACAGAACAGCGAGTAACATTCAAGTTTTTAACCTAGTAGACGAAGGAGTTTCTCAAGACACTCTAAATAAAAGTTGTGCTATAGTTTCTAAGCTTTTCGGAAAGTCCAAAATCGTCGAATTCCGTTCAGCCATTTAAAAGTTATGGTTGTTTTCGTTTCAGCATGTATTGGACCATTTTGGATTTTTTTTTCCAAAATTATGCTTTTATTATTTCAAAGTACAAACCATCAAAACATCAAATTTTCTAAAGAACAATCATAAACACAAAGCCATTTATTTTCTTATTCATCCACACAATAGGTTTACATTCAATTTGTTTCCGATTTATTCAAGTTTGTTTCATTCACATTTTTAATTCAAGTCAATTTGCTTCAATTTAAATTGAATTCAATTATATTTAATTTCACTTTGCTTCAAATTTGAAGTTAATTATTTTTAAAATTTTATTCCGTTTATTCAATTCCATTAACACTAATGAATTCTACTTAATCAATTATCATCCATCTAACAACCAACGCATATCAAACATTGACATCCATCCAAAATCTACACTAAATCAATTATACATTTCCATGTCAATTTTAATTTCATACACTTCCAAGCTTATAGACATTTAGTTATATTCAAATTTAATTAGTTTCCATTTACCAATTCTATATTTCATTAAGTTTAAATTTTATTCATTCACTTATATATATCATTCATTTTACCGTTTAAATTCCTTTTATATTTACAACTATCAATTAGATCTTCACATTTTATTTTTCACTCTCACACTGGTATATTATTTCTCTACTTATCCTTATTAGCAATTTAAACCTTTTAAGTATTTGGTAAGTTATAGTTATGCAAATAGAATGTAGTTAAACAACATACAACTTCTTTTCATTTAAAGTTGAATTTTCAATTAATTAATTCTTAAGTCATTACTTAAATTTCACTATAATTTAATTTCACATTTACATTCACATATAGTATTTCCATTTTATATTAACATAATTGTGAATCACCTTTAAATGTTAATTTAAATTCCAATTATTTACTAACAATTTTATTTATATTTGCAACCATTAATTAAATGCATATTTCATTATTCAAACCTATACTTGTATATTATCCAATTAACAATTCATATAACATTTTTGAACTTCTTCAGTATTTTGGTAAGTTATATCTAAGCTATAGAATGAATTTAATACTATGCGAGTTTTACAGTTTCAATTTTATTTTAAGTTCATAATTTCCTATTTCTAAGGATTTCTACTTCAATTGATATTTTCACTTAGCTCTTAGGTTCATTTCTCATTTCACAATTCAGAAGTTCCTTAATGATTCAAGTCTAAATTCATTTCAATCATAAAAAAAAAATCATTAATTATTAAAGAACTTAAGAATTCCAATCCCGGTTTCATTTCAAATCAAGGTTTGAAATAATATATACTTATATAATTTATATATCAAATCATACTATAGAGAATGCAAAACAAAATAAAATTTGAGTCAAAACAAGGTTTAGACAAGCTATTAAGTGGTCTCCCCCACTCGGACTCTCGAAAATAAATGCCAATGATGCGTGCACACATCATCGAAATCATTTTCTAGCGTCAAGAGAAGGGAATATAGCACTTATCATAAAAAAAATCCTTCGAAAACAATTTCAACTCAATTATACTATCATATAATGCTCATATTATATTTTTCAAATTCTTGTAAGTCAATCTCAAACACCGGAATTTAAATTCCCAAATCCAAGTTAAAATTCATTTATATTCATTATCAATTGTGCTTACAAGATTTCATTTTCCTAAATTCATTGTTATTTAATCAATTGTTGTAAATATTGACTGATCAAACAATAACGATAATAATCTAATATTATCATCTCCTAACAATCAATTTAATCAAAATGAATAAATATTCAAATAATTCTTTTATATAAAATATATTCCAAAACGATATTGTGTTGGTTTGTCCTATTCGAGTGTTTAGAAATTCCTATCGACGCCTTGGCGTCCCAAGTATCGACCAGAATTCATAAATACTCAACGGAACAAATTAACACAATATAAAACCATTTTATATCAAATAACAAGTACGCTCTCTCATATACACTCAACTCATTCATATAGTTTACCTCTATTTCAATGAGTTATTCCCCACTAGAGCCAAGGTTTATCGCTAAACCAAAGCTCTGATACCAACTGTAACGACCCGCCTTTTTGGACAGTTTAAACCGACGATCAAATACATATGTCGATTCCAAACCATTAAAAGGGCAGATAGTTATTGGGGTAATTAAGAAAAGAAAAGGAAGGGAAATAAAGGAAATGAAACAACACAGAATCTCACAGCGGAAGGCTAAAGTATAATAATAAAATAACAGTTCATGAAGCTGTTAATTAAATGAATACATTTGAAATGAATACATTTGATTATTATTATACAGCATTTATCAGAGTTACATACACAGCAAATATCATACAACAATACAGCGGAATGGAATGAATATAATAGTAGTAGATAATATACCAAATCTTCGTCTCCGTCCTCCAAGGAAATGATCTTCAACCTAAACTGAAAACTCAGGACTGACCCGAGCGTAATGAAAAGACAAACACTCGAGTCAGGACTAAATATCCTTATGAAAGTTAAATCAATCGTAAATAAATATGAGTGTAACGGCGTCAGAGATGTTTACGGGGTTTGACATCTCATATCCAGTGTCAACGTGCGTGCAATAACTTAAGAGATGTTACGGGATTTTCCATCTCTCAAGGATCCGTGAAACTATCTACTATGTAGTAATATACGCTAAGTAGATAATGCCTATTAGTAATATAAAGTATCAAAATAGCGTTAAGGCGTTACCATAATCCCCCTTAACACATTTTATATTCCCAAAAGCATATACAAGACCGTAGTTTCCCCAAAACCGGAAGTCACCAGAGGGCAATCCATATACTCAAGGTACAAATCAAAACGTAGTGGTCGCGAATAGGATAATCAGTATGACAAGGTACATGAGGCGATACCAACTAGGATACTAGTAGTTGCGTGATCCGGACTGATGTTGGGCATAGCCAGCAGCTACCCTAACACCGCGAAACAACACTCCCAAATCAAGGGGTGCACCCAAATCGCATCACAAATGTAATAGATATGGTATCGAAGAAGTGTGTCCGCTAGAGGTGGCGAACCTCAATGGCCCGGCGCGGCTCCTGTTTTAGTCATGTCAGGGGTCATCCAATAATCGTTCTCTTTCTTCAGTCAACGCGTTCACCAAACCATCCACTTCATTCTGGATCATCACTCCGCGTATAATAGTTATTAAAGTGGTTTCGGTATCGACAGAGAGTATGTCCATATCCGATCCCGGTCTCTTTAATAACTACGTATTATTACACCTTTAGCTCTTTATATTTCAAATCGATTCATAATTGATATCAAAATATCATATTCGCTTCAAAAATCAAATCCATTCAAATATCATCGTATCTTTTAAAATATCAGATTTCATATTTAAATTCAAGATTTAAATATAAACATTTCACCTTATTGACCAGCTTAGGATTTTAGAAAAATAGTTTTAAGTAGTTTAAAAGTAGTTTTAAATAATTAAAATAGTTAAAAACACTTAAAATCTTTAAAATGGATTTAAAATAGATAAATTAGTTTAAAATAATTTAAATTGGGTTAAGTAGATTTAAAATAGATTAAAATAGTTTAAGTATTCAAAATGGTTTATATAACAGAGTAATTTGGAAAACAAATTAAAACAGCTTCAAAATCAGTCCATTTCAATTATAACTTTCCAATTCAAATCAATTTCAATTTCCATTCTACCGATTCAATTTCGATTTCAATTCAAAACAATGTCAACTTTTACTTCAAATCAATTCAATTCTACATTCACCTTTAATTAATTCAATTTCAATTTATATCGATTTGGAGCTTGATTTCTCAAAATATCAATTTATAACACTTAACAAAATTTCCAACAATATTCAAGTTTAAATCCAAATTCCAAATATGATTCAATTCCAAACTCGATTTCAAAATATCATTTTCATATCACTTTTACTTAGTAATATTCAAAGCTCGAAATAATGTTCAATCTTTAAAATAAATAGATTTTTGAAATTCAATCATATCCAAATTTTTATTTTTTTTAAAGTCACAACTTAAATTATTTACCAATTTCTTTTAACCAAAATTTATTTCAACATTCCAACTCAATTTTTCGACAAATTCGATTTCTATAAATTGATTTCTATTTATAACTTTTAAATCAAAACATTTAAATAAATTTTAAATCGACGATTTCAAAAATTATTTATTTAGCCAATTCGGTGTCCGTATATAATTTTCTATCCTATGGCCAAGTAATTTTTTATTTCAATTAAATGTCAGGAATGAGTATACATTACTTAAATTAATCTCAGTATCATATGTATGCATAACAGGATCTATATAAGCAAATAAACATCCAAACATTCAATTATCAACCAATAGCATCCATCAAAATACATCATCCAATAAACAATACAATTCATGGCAGTTTCATAGTTATCAATGTCAGGTAATTTAATCGCAATTCAATTTTAATTTCAATTTAACTGTCAATTTAATTTTTCAACGGTTAATGCAAATGACAAGCTATATGACAATTAAATTTTTACCAAACAACGACAAATAAAATCATAACACTTCATAATATCAAATTTAACTAGCATAAAAATATTTAGTACGGTGTGAGCGTTATAAAACACTCACCTTGATTTTCGATTTTAAATCAAATCGAACGACGTTCGATTTGACTCAAAAATTTCTCCAGCTCCAAATAATTCCAATCCAGCTCCATTGCGAAGAGCTCGTCGATACGATTCCAACGCAAAAAGTTTCGTCCGAATCCGACCTCGTATGAAAAAGATATGATTTTTACAAGTTTACACGATTTTATATTAACTAAATTTGCAACCTTCTTTATAATTTTACCTAACTCAAATCAGGGCTGCACGTCCCCCTTTGACCCAGATCCAAGCCGTTCGTTTCTTCATCTTCCCTCACGTTAGCTCTACAGGAAAAAAAAACACGCAAGAACCCATTAAGCTCCAAACTAGGGTTCCATTTTGCGACCACCACAAGCGTCGGGAAGTTGATCAGAGACCATCGTTGCGAAGCCCCGCTCGAGAGCCACCATCGGCTGCCACCATGCTGAACTCGGCCTCCCCTATCACCTCGATTTGCGTGAAAAACGCAGCCCCTTCTTTCTCGATTTCCCGTTGATTCGAAGCTCCGTTTTCGATCATCTCCGTATGGATTTGAAGCTTTCATCGTCCTCTACAACTTTGTAGTTGAGAGTTTTTGCTAATTGTTGCTGGATTGAGAGGAAAATGAGGAAGAAGTTTCGAATTTCGTGGCCATTGATTCAGTAAATGGCGGCTAGGGCTGAAGTCAGTTAGGGTTTGCAAAGTGAAAGGGTGAAGGTCCATTTATAGAAAATTTCCCAATTTACTTTTCATCGAAATTTTCCGAACTCCAAATGAAGCGTTCCGACTGGCGTTTCGAGGGTTTACCCCGCGTTCCGGACACAATGGAATAGGTTTCGGAGGCTAATTCGATCATATGCGCGAGTTACGACAATAAACGATCAAATTTAAATTAAACCGATTCAACTAATTTCTATGCGTTTTGGCTTGCCCCGGACAAACGGTAAATCCGATTGGCACGAAATTTGAAACCTTACAATAATATCACATTACGGATCCGATGAAACTAGTTTCGTCGAAATTCGAGACCGTTTGAAAAATGACTATTTTAACTCGCCAAATTAATATTAAACAATTTCAACGCGTTTCGAGCTGCCACGGTCAAACGACAACTCCGATTGCTACGAAAATTGAAATCCGATAATAACTAACTATTACGGATCCAATGGAACTAGTTTTGTCCAATTCTGAGACTGTTCAAAAATTGGCTATTTTCCAGTCGATAATTAAATATTAAAATATTCAATTTTCACAAATTTACTTTTAATTCGATTTTAAAAGTTCTACAACATCATTCTAACTTTAATATGATAAAATAAAATTTTACAAATCCCTTTTATATCATATTAAACCCGTTATTCAATAAGTTCCAAATATTAAATTTTAACAATTTAATTGTTTAATATTTGACGGATTTCAATATTGGAATTTTAAATAAAATTTCATTATCAGTCGGTTTACTATATTACTTCGAATCAATTACCTTTGACTACATATTATTTCAATTGATTTGGGATTTCATTCAATTCATAAATAATTAACTAGATAAATTTGTTGCATTTCATTCTAGTTATTATTATTTCAAACGACTTACAAATTTTTTTCTAACACTAAATCATGAAATCTTATTAAATTAGCTATTTTAATTATCGAAAATTTACGGGTCGTTACAAATTTGGACTGGTATGCTCAAATGCTAGACGAGATTTTTCGTTCGGTATCACCAAAACACCGAACGATAATTTTGGTCCGGTCTTCATCTTCACCGCTCCAAAACATCTTCCACTGCAAGTCTGAACGAGCTTCCACCCTCCAAAACACTGAACAATAATTTTGGTTTGGCATTCTTTCCACCGCTCCAGACTTCCCTCTTTCTCCAAATCATCGTTCAAAATCATTGCTCCCAATCATTCTACCGCTTCAAGTCCTGGCATCTTCCTTCGTTCGGTGATTTCAACTTCTGCTCTCTAGGGTTTCGCCTGCTCCTTGCTGCTGCTATGCCTTGGAATTGAGGTAGCAATTTCTGACGATCTCCGCCTTGATACCGAATTCCATACATGCCTTCCAACTCCATCTACACCTTCATGCTTTGAGCGATAGATACTTACCCAATGAGCTTCGGCAATGCCATCAACCATTACACTTTGCTAACGAACGCTGCAAAACCACCGCCCGTAAACAGCCTGTTCGAAGTACCCAGTCGATGTAGAACCTATCAATCTCCACCATGAAAACAAATATCTTCTTTGTGTGAACTTTCTGAAGACGAACTAGCTTTTCTTCACTCATCGAGGTAAGGAATGACTCTCTCACCTCAATATCCTTTGTCCTCGAGCTGAATGCCAGATTTTCAGCTAAGTGGATTGCACTCTGATTGTCACAGTGCACATCCACGCCTTCATATATGAAGCCCAAATCACACAACAGTCGCCTAAATAAAGCGCTTCCTTAGCTGCTTCAACTGTAGGTATGAGCTCTGTCTCTCTAGCAGGCAAAGCCACAATCGTCTGCAACCTCACTTTCCAACTGATCGTTGTCCCCCCAATGGTGAACACATATCTGGAGGTTGACTTCATTCAATCTCTATCACCGACATAGTCGGAATTACAAAATTCAACCAAGCTGAAATCTCTATCTCTGCCGCCAAAGACAAGTCCATGGTTTGGCGTTCCTTAAAGGTATCTGAAGATACACTTCACTACTTTTCAATGCGTCTTTCTTGGATTTTCCATGAACCCACTAACCAATCCAACAGCCTGTGCAATGTCAGACCTAGTGTAGACCATGTCATACATCAAGCTGCCAACTACACTTACATATGAGACCTTCATCATATAAGCATTGTCCTTTTCCGAGATCGGAGAGCCTTTACTAGAAAACCGTATATGCAAAGGCATGGGTGTGCTGATTGCCTTTGCCCTTTCCATGCTAAACCGAGCAAACACCTTTCGAATGTACTTCTTTTGAGTGAGACTCAAAAGTCCTAGCTTTCTATCCCTTTGGATCTCCATACCCAAAATTTTCTTTACTTCTTCAAGGTCTTTAATTTCGAAATCCGCTTTTTGCTTTCGCTTTAAACTATCGTTTTCAGCCTTATTCTTGGAAGCAATTAACATATCATTCATGTACAAGAGTTGTACATCCACCTACCTTTTTATGCTTGAAGTACACACAAGCGTCCTTGATGCTACGATAAAAAACAAATGAAAGCATAAAAGAATCAAACCTCTTGAACCATTGTCTAGGCGACTGCTTAAGTCTATACAAAGATTTCTTCAATTTGCAAACCCAATTTTTTTTCCATCTACAACAAATCCTTCTGGTTGCTTCACGTAGATGGTCCCATCTAAGTCTCCATGCAAGGAAGCGGTTTTTACCTCCAATTGCTTCAGCTCTAAGTCATGAGTTACGACGATAGCGGGCAAAATGCAAATGGATGTGTGCCTCACTACTGAAGAGAATATCTCATTATACTCCAATCTTTTTGTGAAAGCCCTTTAGCAACTAGTCTAGCCTTATATCTTCCATCATCCTTCACCTTGAACACCCACTTGTAACCTATGGCTCGGCTTTCTTGAGGAGGTGGTACCAAATGCCAAGTCTTGTTTTTTTTCAACGACTCTAACTCCTCTTCCATAGCGCACATCCACTTCGAGCTGTCACATAGCTTAAAAGCTTCATCAATGTCAAGCGGCTCCTCAAGAACCACATGTAGGGCATAGTCAAACTAATCACTAAAGATAAGGTTCACAAACTACCAATCACCATACTTTCGGATAGTCTAATAGTCCTACGACTGACTCGAGTAGGTACTGCTTTGCGTAAACTCCTTTCAGCTCCACCTTGAACTGAATTTCCTCTAGATTCACGCACATCACCAGCATTGCTAGAAGGTACATGTGAACTATACTGTGATGTTTCATCAACTGCGTTTTCCTCGACAACATCGACAACAACTCTACTATTTGACTGGAATACGGAAACTTCTTTCCTTTCCTTAGGCCTATCAGAATCTTCTAATGTGGTAGGCAGCTTCTCCTTCGGATTGAACATAGAAGACACATCAAAAGTAACATGTCTGGAATGAACAATCTTTCGATCAACAGGGTTCCAAATTCGATACCCTTTAATATCATCGGTGTATCCCATTAGTATGCCCTAGCCTCCAACTTGTCATCACCTGTATGGTGAACATACACAGGACAACGAAAAATTCTAAAGTAACCACGATACACCGATTTACCTCTGCACATCTCCTCTAGAATCTTATCATCTATGGCTGAGCACAGAATTCGATTTATGATATGCACTGCAGTTGATAATGCCTTAGCCTAAAAGCCTCAAGACAAGCCCGTCGTCATTCCCAAGCAACGAGCCTTCTCCAGGAGAGTCATGTTCGCCCTTTCTACGGCCCTATAGTATTACAGATCTCCGGGTATAGTGAAATGTCTCTAAATGTCATGCTGTCTACAAAAGTCAAGGAACTCCCTAGAGACAAATTCACTGCTATTATCAGATCTCATTATCTTCAACCACGAACCAGATTGGTTCTCAAAAAGCGTTTTTCAGTCTTTGAACTTTTTAAAACTCTCTGATTTGGCCTTCATCAAATACACCCATACTTTTCGAGAAAAGTCATCAATGAAAGAGATAAAATACTTTTCTCCTCCAAGAGAAGGAGTAGCAATAGGTCCCCAAACATCTGTATACACTTACTCAAGTACTCGCCTCGATCTATGGAGTCCAACTCCAAAAGATACTTTAGTTTGCTTGCCTAACACACAATCTTGGCGAAAGTCCATCTTGTCGAAGCTTTCTCTTTTGATCATCTTCCGTCTCCGAAGTAACTCTAAGCCCTTCTCTGAAACATAATCCAACCTGAGATGCTAAAACCTTATGGCATCTAAAGCACGTGAACTATCTACTCCAACACACGATTGTCCAAGAACCATGGTTCGTTTTAGCAAATACAAATTTCAGAACACATCTCCTTTCATAATAACTAGTGCACCTCTCGTAACCTTCAGACTATCATTCTCGAAGTTACTTTGCATCCCAAAGATGCCAATTGTCCTAAAGAAATTAAAGATTTGTGAAGACCTGGAACATACCGGACACATGTCAAAGTGCATATCACTCATTCAAATATCATGATCCTCACTGTGCCTTCACCCATTTCTCTACAGCTAGCATCATTACCAATAAAAATAGGTCTTTCCTCTCGTGCAACAAAAAAAGAAGTAATCATTATTAGGCGTAATATGGAAAGACGCCTCCGAGTCTAGCATCCAGTAGTCTAAGACATCCGACACTACTTCAGACAACATATCGTCAGATACAGACTTCTCCACCATAAATGATGAAGATCCGTCTTCTTCCTTCTTCAAATCCGAGCAATCATTTTTCCAATGACCAAATTTCTTGCAGATAAAGAACTTTCCTTCCTCATACTTTCCTCTCTTGCCCGGGGTTTGATGAAGCTCCACTATTTATATAGAGTGAAGAAACGAGGAGATGTAGCTTTATATAGCAGCATGGGGTTTGATTCGACATGCATCTGGTCTGGCACAATTTGGTTCGACAGTCCTGGTTCGGCATGTATCACTTGGTATTTGGTTCGACAAAGCGTCGAGCGACAAATTTGGAACGACATCTTCAAAATACCGAACCAAACATCTGGAGCGGCAAACTGGTTCGGCAAAGCCCAATCTGGAACAGCATGCTCAAATTCAGAATGAGATTTTCATTCGGTATCACCAAAACACCAAACGATAATTTTGGTCTGGTCTTCATATTCGCTGCTCCAAAACATCTTCCATTGCAAGTCTGAACGAGCTTCCACCGCTTCAAAACACCGAACGATAATTTGGTTCGGCATTCTTTCCACCACTCTAGACTATTCCCTCTTTAAATCATCGCTCAAAATCACCGCTCCAAATCATGCTACCGCTTCAAGTCCTAATATCTTCCTTCGTTCGATGATTTCAACTTCTGCTCTCTGGGGTTTCGTCTGCTCTTTGCTGCTGCTGTGTCTTGGAATTGGGGTAGCAATTTCTAACGAATATTGTGCGTATCTTTCTTCTTTATAGTTATTACTATTTGTTTGGAGTAATAGAATAATTACTGTTAGATTGAGTGATGTTCAAATTGGCAAATATAGATCATGTTTATTGTTTTTCTACATTTGTGCAATTTTTTGCACAACAGATTGTATCAGAGCAAGGTGATTTGTTTAAATTTGTGCATCAATGGCTTCTAGAAAGAGCGGTAGATCTGGTGGTAATTATGTTATTACTCATTTGGACGGAAAAAGAGATTTTGTGCAATATGGAAGATAAGGCGAAGGATATTATGTTGAGAGAGAAGAGCGTTCCAGTCTTGAAACTTTGGTGATAAGGAGTTTATTGTGTTGAAGGGACATCTAGATTTGGGAACCTATATCTGATTCATGACTCAACGTCGTTGTAAGAGTCTTATGTTAATTTCCATGAGAAATTTGTTGTCTGGCAGATAATGTATGTGGAAATAGAGAGATTTGATTGGTGATTGAGAGCATTTTTTGGCCTTGATGGCTTTGAGATTATTTTGGTATCTACCTTCTTTTGATTTTGGATATTTGCAACATTTTGTTAGCGGACGGGGACACGGTCTGAGCTCGTTAGCAAGATGTGATGAAGGGTGGCCTTGCCGGAACCTATTGGGTAAGTATTCATTTTTTCTGTCTATCTCATTAAAAGATTTTGGTCGAAGATTGAGTTCATTTTTAAGAATTTTATGTTGAAAAGAGAATTTGAGTCGAGGTGGGGTGTTGGAAATTTGTGATTTTGCATCAAAGTGAAGTGTTAAATTTTGGTGATACAAAAACACAAATAGAAAGAAACAAATACGCATGAAGGAAAGTAATCGACTATGTTTGCATTATTTATTACCATTGTAATTCATTATCTTCTTACTATATGTTGTTAATTTAATCGACGACTCTTAAGGATTTGCACTGGCTATATATTGATGGTAGACTTCATTGTAAAACCATCCTGTCATTCAGCCAGCGATTTTCAAGTAAAGCGTCTCTTCTTGTTAATCCTAACTTAGAGCTTTGGTATGTAAACTGTTATCTTGTAATCTCTTGTAATTCTCTCATGTGTAATAAAATCTCTCCTTTTGGACTGGACATACACTACCTCGATAATAGTGGAATCAATATAAATATTGTGCGTCTCTTTCTTCTTTATAGTAATTTACTATTTATTTGAAGTAATAGAATGCGGTTAGATTGAGTGATGTTCAAATTGACAAATCTAGATCATGTTTGTTGTTTTTCCGCATTTATGCAATTTTATGCACAGTAGTAGTAAATTCTATGTGTTACTTGCGTTCTGCGTTGACTCTGTGTCTAGGTACTATGCATTCAAAGTAACTTCTCATGCATTTTAACAAACGGTTAATATGTGACTTCATACGCGTAATCCTTCATTATATTATGCTTCAGTGCTTTCTTTTGATCATTTGTCAATGCCGCTGTTTTTTTTTTGTTTTTTTGAACCCAACTTCAGCATACTCCAAAAGATATTGTGAGAGAAACACGGTAATCATATTTCTCGCCATCAAATTGAAGAGTGGAGGTTTGCTGGTTTCGAGTGCTTTGACATGCCATTGCTTGGGATTTATTTTCTCAAGCAATTTTCTTTTAACTTGGCTCTGATGCTAGTGTTCGAAAATTTTGGAAGAGAATGATTTTATTGATTGCTTTTCTTACATCTAATCATACAAATCCATACATGTTTATATAGCTAATTGGATGAGCATGACATTGAATTCTAATTTACAATGCACAACGGACGAATTATTGCAGGCAGTTAATTTCTTCTTCTTTACTCCACATTTATGATTAACCATTTATATTCCCCAAGCATTGCACAACCCTTTGCTATAATAAAAACTGATAATTTTGAATTTGAAAAGTAAATAATATCAACACAACTAAAACTGATAATTTTGAATTCGGAAAGAGAAATAATATCAACAAAACAATTAACATGTATAAAAAAGGCAGTGCCTAATGCACTTCCATCTGCTCCACTTCCAGCTGCATGAAACTATATTATAAAGTTAGAAAAGGTGTTTGAAATGTATATAAGCATTAGAGTAACACAAATATGGTTCTAATGCTTCAACCAAGACCTACAACAAATATGATTGTTCTTTAAGCAACTAAGGCCTGGACATATTAAACACTTCATACAAAATTAAAAATAATAATAATACAAAAAATAAGTAAACCACAACAAGGAGGAGGAGGAGGAGATGTCATTTTGCTTTTGGTAAAATTTTATAGAAGGCCAAAGAGACCTCAAAGATTCCAACAAGTTGAGACATGGATAATATATCATACTTAGAATTAGCCACCGAACCAACATCAAATATAATTTCGTCTGTACGCGTTGAATTTGTGCTTCTTTTAGGTAGCAACTTTATAAGATTCACAAACATGAGTTTTAAAGAAAGTCCACATGTTCATACTTCCTAGTCTAAAGCCTAAACTCAATAAAGAGAAACCACTAAGAATGGCAAATAATAAGTCAATAAACTAGAATTTATGCCAAATTCTTACTTGAAGTAAACAAAAAGTTAAATTATAAAATATAAATTAAGCTTACAAGAGCTGTTTGCAAAGCAACAAGCTTCAGAGAAAGGTTTCTGCTACAAGCATAGAAAATGAATATTTCATACAAATAGCTTGGAACTACAAAACATATAACTCTACTTACTCATAAAACTTACCATAATACTAGAATTGTGTGTCTGGTGGATCCATAGGCATCCAATGTTTAAAACAAAAACATTTCATCAAAATAGCAACATAATTTTTACCAAAATTTGTGTGTGCACTAGTATTTTCTTGCACCCTTTCTGTTTGACATATACCAAGATCGATCTAGTTCTGCCTGTTTTGTGCCATCTAATTTCGCCTCTTTGCAAGTCCCGTTATATTTGTATTTTTCTTCCTTTTCCTATCCCAGACGTATATGCTTTTTGATGGTCCATGGACCATGGAAGAGGCGTCAAATCATCCAGGCTATGTGTTGTCATTTATGAATGTAGTAAATCATGTAACTATATAGAAGTGTTGGAATATTTCAATAATTTGGAGCATATATGAAAAATAAAACATGTTGTGCTATTTTGATGTAAAGTTTATTAAATTGATCAAAATTTAAATTAAAGGTAAAAGACTTAAGTATATAGTTATCATGAGATCAATGCGTACATAACGAGACATTTTAATTTGTTGAAAGGTCAAATTAGAAAATGCCAAAATTATTAAAAAAAAAAGGCTATAGTCCCCAAATTATATAAGCCTTAGCAACTCTCTAACCCTCTTCTATGAAAAGCTAATGTTAGATTTAGGGTTTCGGTCAGTTTGGAAGATCAAACCAAATTCTTCTTCACTTCAATAATCAGAGATGGATTCAGATATGCTTCCCCTGATTTATTTACTTTTCTCTAGATTATTCTTAATTAAATCAACATGAGTTGTATACTTGAACTAGGATTTCATAATTGATTGTTGCTGAAGTATATTGAAAATTTAGCAAGTGGTATCAGAGCAAACCATTATTGATTTATTTGAGGAATTTTGATTGTAAATAGATTATTTTAAGATCTATGTTTAGCAAAATTATCTATTAATGTATCCACCGTTGTTTTTGTTCATGCTGATAGTACGGAATATGATTTGTTTCTTAATACCGCATATAGGAGCATGAATTAAAATCCCTGATGGTGATTCATAATAGGATCCTAACTCATTGTTAATTGATTCACTCAGTAAGTCTGAGTGCTTATTCTTAAATATTATGTTGGAACTTTAAATGAATTAATTTAAAAAAAACAGGTTAATGGTTATATTCATTGAACCGTTGTAAAAGCTAATGGTATTAAAATTCGTTTTAAATAACAATAAATTCGAATCTATTAACATTCTCTTACTTCAGTAACGCATACAATTTTCATTCTGCTTATTTAAACGGTAGATAGACAGAAGAGAAAATGAGAATAATAAAACAATTTTTCTTCCTTCTTTGTCCTCTGCATTTTCTCTATTTAAGAAACTTTACAAACAATTAAATTAGAAAATACTATATTCAGAACAATTTGTTGTAGTGCAAATAACAAATTGATCAAATATTAGAGACTGTTTTATCCTTGGACGGAGCAGTTGATATATAGCTTTGCACCTTGAGGCTATACCGCGAATCGTCTTAAAGAGAGCGACCTACTCTGCGATTCAGCAAAAAAAAAGACGCTACAGATTCATATTGAGGTACAACATATTATTATATTGCTTTGAAAGTGTATAATATGAAAGAAAGTTTTTTATGATTATCTACATGTTGACCTACACTTTAGCCTTTCATATAAAATCTACTAGTTCTGATTTTTTCAAGTAAGGTACACTGAGTAGTAACAAAATTACAAAGGAATAGTATCTTTAGTTTGTTGCATAAAGTAATTATATATTCAAGTTATCTATACAATTATATTACTACGGAGTTTGGTTTCAAGGGCACAGAAGATACCTAAATATTTTTGTGAAACGAACAGTCGCTTATTTTACTTTGTTACGTTCGTACCTAGCCATCCGCTTCTTACCCTCCCCATTCATTTCATCTGAGAAAAACAAAATTTTCCTTCTTCTCTTCTCCTTCTCTCCTAACCCTAATCGTCACAAGACCCTAATTACCCACCTAGGCTTACGGAAAACAAGATTTTTTTTATAATTTATATGTTGTAAATTTAACATCAACATATTTATAAGGAGTGACAAATTTCTACAAATATCTTTTGTATTCTGCCTTGGCTCATATAAAATCCCATGTGCTACATCTGAATAGTTTTGTGTGCAGTGAATGGTATCAATTTCGCTTTTTTCTAGTTTTTGTTATGTTCTTGCTGTTTGGTAACACTTCAACATTTTTGGTGATTCTGTGAAAAAAAATTCTGACTGATGCTACTGAAAAGATAAGCTAGGCATCAATATTTTGATTTTAACGTTCCATTATAAACACATTATAAATTTTTTTCTGCTAGATGTGCCTGATGTTACTGATTTTTATATAAGTCAAGGCTATTATATAAATTGTTGTATTTTACAACATGTTAGTTTTATTTTTAATTAAAACAGTTGCATTCAACCATTTTCTGCATATGTCTACTGCTACGCATGTCAATACTTTTGTTTTTATTTCATGTTGAGTTTGTTTTGTTGGCAACTAAACAAAACTATGCTCTATGCCTATTTTTGCTGGTGGTTATTATACTCATCAAAAAATCCGAAAATAATAATCAAACTTCATTCAGTTCCATGTTTCAAATGCAATGCGTTTTTATATGTTATTGAATTTTATGTGAAATAAAACTATATATGAAATATGGTTTAAATTTCACAGAATTGTAAAATATGTGTAACTGACCAACAAAAAATTTATTTTATAATTCTACTCTTGGTATTGCTCACAGTATTTTTAACAATATTTTTAAAAATTTGGATTGTAGTTTACTTAATTTAATTTAATTTGCACTGTTAGAGAATAGAAAAATCCTTTTTCAGGGTTTTTGGTACTTCAAGCATGTTTGACTTAAATATTATCAACTATTGTTTTTTTTAATTTGCAATTGTTGTATTTCATATTCATATGTTTTCAAAGGATTATGCTTACTTATATTATTTATTTTATTCAAAATTTGATGAACTTCACTAGAACTCCTTCCTTAACAATATATTTTTGCTATTAATGAAGTAAGCATTAATGCTTTAAACAAATGAGCTATTTTTCCCATGTCATTTGGAGATATATCTGTAAAACATAATCCCTACCATACATTGCTTTCACATTCTCATTCATACAGTAATTGCATTCGAAGTAAACAATAATTCCTATAGATTTTTGAAATTTGGGAAATTTACAGCCATTTTAATAGCTAATAACAAGTTACTTTTTCTTTACGTTCCAAAAGTAAAACAAAACAAAAAAAGACTTCGTTTGAGTACATAGAAACAATAAACTTTTAAAAGGTACTTTTGATTTAATGTGGAAGCAAATAGTTCAAATTGCCAAACTACAATTTAATTTTCATATGGTGTATTTTGATTTTACCTGTATTTCTGTTTACAGTTGGTTATCCAGACTGTTAATGCAAGATGTATTGGTTAGAGCTTAAATTATTTTGGTTAACAATGAAATTAAATTTTTTAACTACAATAAATACATTTTCAAAACTCTGAAATGAGGCTTATCTTTTTGGTGACATATCAATTATTATCACGTACACATCAGCTATCGACGAATATAGGAACCACAGAGTCTATTACTTATTGGTGACATGTTAGATAACAAGGTCATGGATTTTCTTTTTTAAAGACTGTCCATTTATTATATTCTACTTATATTTTTAACATTTTTTATTTTTAAAAATTGGGTTTAGGGTTGCTGTTATAATTATACAGACTTAAATAGGGTAAATGATTAGTAATATTGATTGCTTTTCAATGGATTAAATGATTATTACTTTTCCCTGAAACTATACAACCGTATTTTTCTTGACAACTATTTTTCAACAGCCTATGTCTACGCACTGATATTGTTTAAATTCTATCTTACTGTTGCGTGCCTGCCTTGGTTTTTTCTTCATAAATTTACTTATGTGCATACCTTAAAAAATGCTTCCTCTTTGTTAAATTTAAGAAATAACTTAAATATAAACTTCTTCCAAAGAAATAATTTTTTTAATCTCTTATCTTTTTTCAATGTAGTAAGCTTAGCCATGGAGTCGCAGAAGATGTTTAACCACAAATACATGTCCAAAAATTGGACATGTATACTGCTATTACAAAGGTATACAATTAACTATTCACTACTTACTTTGGGTCTGCATTCAAGTTCTTATTCTGTTATTCAATACATATTGCTTATATAGCAGTACTAGGAAGATTGTTCACTACTGATCATTGACAACTTTTTCGTTTTTCCATGTTGCTCTTGGTAATTTGGACAAGTGTTGGGAAGATTGACGAAATAAAGTCAACGATTAGCTTCCACCTGAAATTTAACCAAATGCTATGCTGTTTTTGGTTGTCTTCGGTCAGTAAAACTAGCAAAACACTTATTGTTGAAAATATACCGTTGGACTGGGTTCAGATTGTTTTACGTCATGTACTGACAACAATTGTCCACGGCTCAGGTTACAATTGTTTTGCGCTGTTTGTATTTACTACTAGCTTAGGGAGGCTTACTATGGCAGCTTTTATTGCGCTCCGTACGTAATGCAATAATACTTTGCATATCAAAATGATAAAATATTGTTGCCTTACACCAAAGTACTGTTTTCTTTAGCAACTCTTTAAATATTTTGACTATTCGATACAATACACACACATAACTTGGATTTATATATAGTGACAACTATTGAACCGTTGGACAGAATATTTCTTAACTAGGATTAAAGAAAATATATATTACTATCCTTAACTATGTATATTTTCTACGTTTTGATGAAATGGTTGTATTTATATATTGTACAATATGTACTTAGTTGTAAATGGGCCTATATATATTTTGGCCATGTTGATAGATATAATTTGACAATATATTATATATAGTAACAACCTGGGCACTTAGAATAATATTTCTGCACATTGCAGTTTCTGATCATGGCATCATGATTTCAGGAATATTCGGTTTCAACTCACACAAGAGGAATGAAAGGTTCACCATGCATTTCCTCTGCATGCTAGCATATACCACTTTGATTTCATTTTTTCTTTTCCCAAACAAAATGCACTTCGATAGTCCTTTTTGTGTCCACTTAGAAATTCTTTAACAGTTTGTTAATTGAAACAAATATTATTTAGATATGTCTAATCAATTACCAATTAGCTTATACTTCTTTCATGAGTAAAACCACTCTTGCTATTGTGCTGTAACTGCTACAACTAACCCCTACTATTCAATTGAATACTAAGTCTGTTATATTGAAATTTTATGCATGATACAAATATGTTGCCGTGCTCATTCTTTTAATTTTTTTCTGGCCTCTATTAATGAGTTCATCTCAAGTTAAGATCATTTCCATAATTCAACCCACATAAAAGTACTTCACATAAAATAACTTATTCTATTCATTTTTTCATTCGTTTTTCAACATCCCTTCAATTTTGGTCGAACAACCTAAGTATCATACTGATTGTTCATTCATGAAACTAGATATGTTTAATACACAATGAAATCTAAAAGGAATTAAATGAACTAAAAAAAATTCATAAATTTTGGCTCATCATTTACTCAGAGAATGCTGTCAATGCTGAAGAAGCTTGGTTATTACTAAAGAGAATTAGAGTTGTCAAAAAATAATAAAGTAATAATTTTTTTTACCAATTGAGAATAAAATGAGAAGCATTAGAGTTTCAATTATTTTCCCTCTTCCACCTCGAAAAGTTATATTTTTCTATAATATTATCAAACAATCAAACTATAGGAAAATTTTCTCTCATAATTTCGATCCATGTTTTCTATTTTTATAGGCAACGACCAATGTGCTGGTGCAAAAAAGGGAAGGCATGATGAAGTTCACTAAAGGTAACTACACAAACTTAACTGAATCATAATCTTATTCTTCCAAATGTGTTTATTAAATTAACTGCTATTTTTTTTACTCATTACAAGTTGAATTTTGGTGCCTACTAATAAGATTCTGAGATTATATGCTTGCATACAATAGGTAATGAAGCTCTGATTAATTAGAAGATAAGAAGACTATCAGAGACGTTAGCAATTTATGGTTAGAAATATTTTTTAGGTTGACATACATAATGGAAGTTAAAATCAAACTCTTAGGATGGCTATTTAGTATATGCAAACACTCGATATATGTTCAGCCTTAATATTAACAAATCAATATTGGAGCAGAGATAACAGCTAAAGTTAAAGGTTAAAGCTATATTTGCACAGTCTGTACCTTCATTTGCACATATAGAATAGTTTACAAGTTTTAACTTATATTCCTATCTCATAGCCTATGTGTTTGTATTTTAGATGAAGTTATGAACCAATTTGTAACATACCAAAAATATAAATGATGTTGTTTTTGACATAATTCTTTTACATTTTGAAAGACTGTTATGTAATTTTAGAAGCCATCCCAGATGATCTGAAGACCACTTAGAAAGCATAAAGGAATGTAACTTTTCACTTGCATTTGAAATGTTAACTATTACATAAAAAGCACTGATTTTGTAACGTAATTTCATCAATTTTTTCTATTAAACATAACATTGTCTTCCAGATGAAAATTTATGTCTTAACAACAATTATTTTTCTGTGTACGCTTTAAAGGAAAATACTACTCTGAAGTGGCATAAAATATATAATCCTGTCGACATAGTCCAATTTAAAAACTAAAACTTTTAACAATGCAATCACAAATAAGTTGTTTTACAATAGACCATATGCGAAGCATGGGTTCACACTAGTGCACATGTACAGTTAACGTTATTCATTGAGAGCACAGTTTGTGTTACTTGGACTTGTAATTCATGATATATACCTAGTAATTTAATAGAGCCGGACCACAAATTCTTTTTTTATGGAACCTAAAAAACGAAGAATTTTTTTAATGGATAAGGATTCGGAGTTGTTACTGGTACTAGTCGTTTATCCGTGCAACTGAATACGAACATTTTAAATAAAGGTTTGGACATAAGTGTTATATTGTATTTGTACTGCATGAATTATTATATAGCTATATGCCAGTATGGTAACCATTAATCTAATGTTTAAATTATTATCATACCCATGTTTTCGGTCAATGTTGCATAGAGTAATGTATAGGTGCACACATGCATTTTGACAATGTGAAACTTTTTTATGCCTAAGCAACTATTTGAGCAGTACATAGTCAACATAAAAACTTTACGCATTCGTGGGTTAATTTAACAAAATTCTAGTTGCGGTACTTATAGAATAACTTCTTGAATCCACAAAGTTGATTGATTAATTTTAATGTAAGTTCATTTTTTGTTAAAATGACAATGCTATTGTATGATTTTGTGACAATTTAACATGTGTTATTTGATATACGTATTGCATAATGAAGTAATAATTTGTAATAAATTCAAATATATTCCAGTGTCTCCTTGCAAATTAATTGTAAATATCCTACATTCCAAGTGAGCTAATTGAAATAACACGTCATCCAAGTAACCTCCTTATTTTAGTTGTTCATGAAAATGTTTAATATTTGTGTGTATTTATTCATGTGGATTAGCTAGCCCAAAGGTAGACTAATATTTGACTGAATCTCTTACGTGTGTAATGACAAATATGTGACAACTATAAGGTCTTACAAGTGAATAATTAACCGGTCCAAAAAAAATTATTATTTGGCTTGAATTTCTTGTCATTGTTTGATAATCACAACAAGATTATTTGAAGGTTTTCTATAAGAGTTTTGTAAATTTAACCGTAAGTGATACTCTTTTTATGATGATTTTATTTGTGACATCTTATAATTATCACATATTTATCATCACATATGCGCAAGTGATTCGGTCAAATATGAATCTTCCTTTGGACTGGCTAACATTCACATGGATAAATATACACAAATATCAACATTTTTATGAACGACTAAAATAAGAGGCCGATCATATGGGTATGAATAACTAAAATAAGTACTCAGTTTCATAAAGTTAAACCACGAATGCATAAAGTTTTCATATTGACTTAGTACTATTCAAATAGTTGCTTAGCCATAAAAAAAATACACATTGTCAGAATGCATGTACACACTTATACTTTACTCTATGCAGCACTGATTGATCACATGGGTATGATAATTATTTAAACATTAGATTAATGGTTACAATTCTAGCATATAGCCATATAATAATTCATGCAGTACAAATGAAATATAATGTTCACGTCCAAACCTTTATTAAAAATGTAAGTAATCAATTATACAAATAGATGATTAGTACCCATAACAATTCTGAATCCTTATGCATAAAAAATGTTATTTTTATTAGGGGCCATAAAAAATTTATGGTCCATGTAACGACCCGATTTTTCGACGCCCGAAAGTTGACATTGATACGTCTACTGTATCCAATGCCACATAGTCGAATGCCGGAAAACCGAATCGTTAGGGTTTAAGAAGAAGAAGAAGATAGAAGAAGAAAGAGAAACAACAACATAATCTCACATTTCACAGCGGAACAAATATAATAGATAAACGAATATCTTTAAAACAAAGAACTATATCAGTTATTACATTACATTATCTGAGTTTACAACATCACCATTCAACACTAGGCATTTACAGCATCTAATACAAATTAAAACTGGACATACAACAATCCCAACGCAGCGGATAATACATAATATATTGATACGTCTCGCAATCCAACTTGCCTTTAGATCTCCACAGCAACTCTTTTCCTAATTTCGCTCCTGAATAACTGAAACCTGGCTTTAGGCTGCCCGTGTGGAAAAATTGTGGGCATCCCGAGTTTAGAAAGGGAACAGTGGACTCCAGGTCAGTCATGAAACTGGTGTGAGATCTTAAAAATAGTTATTTCCACAAAGAAAGGAAAAGAAATCCGCTATGCTTTTTGGAAAATGAAACTACCATAAGGCCTCTCGGCACACACACAATGCAATCGCAGACTTGGGGGAGATTTCTCCTTATGATAGTAAAACATGCTTGATACACAAAATCCTCTTTAATATTATCATTAGTGCACAGTGCAGAAAAACATTTCGAAAGTATAATATTAATCTTAGCCAGCATAGGTACCATTATATTATGCCTACTATAGGTATCTCCTGAGGAGGCAGGTTATACAATTGTAATCGTAAAGGGCTCGTATTGTTTCTTTGGATTTCCAACAAATGGTCAAGCTAAGGAACTTCCTACTACCACATGGGTACGCCTCTGGAGGGACGTCCTGAGAACTTAACCAGCTCTCTGCTAACACAAGGCCGGGTTGCCTCTGTAACTAGGTAACTACTATATGAGTATGTCATCCCTCGGTCGTTTGCCACCTTTATCCGAGAATCCTCAACCACAAAGCAACAACCACAAAGTATAATAAATTTGCAGCATCAACATAGGTAAAATATCTGGGCTCCATACCATGATACTACCCTTTTCCAGAAGGAAATGACATACCCTCAAGGGGCGCAACCAACAAATAACCATGCCGCATCTTTCCTGTTTCGAACATTTTCGGGGGGTGAGGTCCGACGAAGTCTCGTCCATAAAGCTACACTTTTCACAAAGTCATGCTTTGATCAACAAATGACCAGCAGCACTTCGTATGCCACATTACCAGTTTGGGAATATACCAGTAACCATCAACTATATAACCTCTAAGCTCGTACGTCTCGAAGAAGGGTGTTAAGCTAAGAGAATAAATTCTCCGCCACCAACAGAAATGTATTTGATAGAAACCAGCTTTACATCTCAAAGTGTAACGTCAGACACACTCCATACAAATCCGTTCTAGGATCGAACGGAACCGAAGGCACTTCAAAGAAGCCCTGCAAATCCGGATATTCACTAATCACGTCCGGAATCCCTATCACAAAGGGTGATAAAATCTCCATACCGGAGCAACCCGGTGCAGAGACATTCGACAGGTAATCCTTTCGCTTTCAAAAATACCCAGTCTTCAACACCGTCTTCAAATGCAATCCCATTTCATCGTATCATTATTCAGAATGGGTTTTATGATACATGGTCCTCTTCGGCTAATCCAAATAATGAGCGCTTATTTTTAAAAATAAGTGTTCATTCAGATTTCAAACAAATCACAACAATTTCCACATTGATCTTCTTAAATAAAAGATCCGTCACAATCACAAAGGTTCGATGTGGGTTTCAAATATTCATTTGGAATTCGATTCCCGGTCGCATCGAAATTCTAATGGCATTTAAAAGCCAATATTGATAGTCGGTTATTTAACTATCAATCAACATTCACAACAATCATCATATTTAAATAATTTTCCCCAAATTATTTATTTTCTAAATAACTTCACAAGATATATTTTCACACTTCAACCATTTGAAAATAAATTTCAAATCAGTTTTTTCCTTACGCGGAAAACATTTCCAATATTTATTCATTTCCACTGAAAATCTACCGAGTTCAAATATTTTAAAATAATTCAAAATGCTTCTCGAAAATATGCTTAGAGATATTTAAAATAAAACTATTTTGAAACACTTGCTTAAATATTAGTTATGAAAATATTATACTAATGTCTCATAAAAAAAATTCAATCCAAACTAATTTTTTAAATAAAATTAATATATAGGATATAACTATTTAAATATTCAATTTCTAAAACCAATATCAATTAAATCTTCAAATCATTACTTCCATAATTAATTAAATAAATCATTACTTTAAAGATTTACAAAATAACTTAAGAAACTAACTTCTCCAAAATATTCTTTCAAAATCAACCCTAGAGCTTTTAATTTATATTTCAAAAGCTATTTTACAAACATACTCGGCTTTTCAGGGAAAATAAACCTTCCTTTTCAAAATGGATCATTTTTAATCAATTAATAAATCCTTTTGGATTCATTTTAAATTTAAGTTCCAAATCCGTAAATTTCTTTCCACACCTTTAAAAATAAAATAATATTTATTTTTTTAAAACCAAATTTCCCTTTCCCTTATAAAATTCCCATTTTGAATTTTTAAAATTTCAAATATCCACAGGTATAACATTTTCAAATCAATTCCCAAATAGTTATTACTTTTACCAAATCAATATCAAATTGATTTTCTAAATTATTTTCAAAACACCAAATCGAATTTCAAATTGATTCTCAAATTTATTTTCAAACACCAAATCAATTTCCGAATTTATTTTTAAAATAAATTCCTTTATCTTTTCTAAATTATTTAAAAACCATATTTTTTAAAATAAATTCTTCACCTTCTGAATATCATTACTTGAGATCCATTTATTAATTTTTTTTCCATATTTTGGAATTTTATTCAATAGGATTTCACTATAGATTTTCTACCTAAATTTAGAAATCCAATTTTATTTTTATTTATTTCTGGTATCCTATGATACCAAAAATATTATTCGGGTAAATTGTAGCCTTCAACGATTTCAATCATAATATAATCACACACAGATTTTAAATAATCAACATACAATATTGAAACAAATTCAATTATTTGAGGGATCTAGTCGGATCCCTCCAACTGTTTTCCTGCATCCACAGACGTTAGCATAACAATTAAATACCTATTCCACTTCGAGCTGGAATATCGCGGTATATGGGATTTATAAAATATCATCCATTATTATGTGGCGTATAGGGTCTATTTCAATACAACTGATAATAAATTATCATCTAAGCACACAATCAACAATTTAAGTTTAACTATCACAATTCAACTATCAATCAATGACTGAAATTTTCCATTGAGTGAGAAGATCTCACCTTTGCTTTTATTTTGCAATCCATTTTCTGTTCCAGCTTGTTTTCTTCCAAATTTTTTGACCTTGTATGAATAATTTATACAATCTATTAATATTTGAATAAATCGAACAATTAACTAATATTTAATAATTTGATTAAACTAATTATTCTGCCCTTTTTTATAAAGAAAATCTAAATTAAAATGGATATCAAAATAAATCGAACAACTAATTATCATTTCTATTTATATTTTGAAAAAATTCTTTTCTGCAAATCAGATTATCTTTTACTGTAAATGATTTTTCTTCTATATTATCAAAACATATATAAATTTAAATTAAATTTAAACGAATACCTTACTGCCTGAAACCACAACGTGGCCGACCTTCACCCTATCAACAGCCACCTCGCCGAACCCTAAATCGAACTGCCTCGAGATTAAAGACGCCGACCTCTTTGACTTCGCTCACACTCGACTGTACTCGAAATCTCATGGCGAGCTTGCGGCCCCACCTGCTCGCATGCGCACGTCGCCTACGAGCACCCACCTACTGCTCACTCGCCTTTGCCCGAGCTCAAGCAAATGAATGCCGTGCCACCAATACGAGCCCCGTCGAGCTCGAGAACCCACGCGCCCCGCGCGCTTGCGCCAGCAGCATCGACGAGGTCACATCGTCGTTCGCACTCGCGCATTCGTGAAGGGAAACGCGATTCCCCTTTTTTTGATTCAAAATGAAGAAGAGGAAGGCCGGTTCGATTTATACTTCGGGCATTTGATTTTGATTCTAGAAGGCCATTATTTTTGAAGTTTTGAACGAAAAGATTTTCGTTTATTTCTTATGTTTGAACGAAAAGGTAGGATAGGGTGGCGTGTAGGAGAAGACAATAGAAACATGTACATTACATTTTGCAAAAAGGTGGCTGCGATTTGATTTTGATCAGATATATATATTTAAATTTAAATCGTCTCGATTTCGCACCCTAAATTCTCGATATCGTATTGAGACGTGCTGCTATGCGTTTATAATGTTATACTCCTATTTCGAATGCAATGGAAAAGGTTCTGAGGCCAAACTCGATCGTATGGAAAAGATAGCGTTTTGAATCGATTAAATATTAATTTATCGATTTTAATTCCAACACTTTCTCACCCGTAGGGACAAACGGTAACTCCAAACGCTACAAAAACTGAAATCCGATAATAACTAACTATTACGGATTCAATGGGTATGGTTTCGTCGAATTTCGAGATTGTTCCTCGGAAGGCTACTTTTAAATATCGATTTAATAAATTCAAAACTAAACAAAACATTTTCAAATTAAATTCTGAAGCTTCCATTATCTTCAGTATTATCAATATAAATTTTCTAAGCCATTAAATTATTTTTAACAAGCTAAAAATTGAAAATTCAAATTTTTACCCATCATTAATAAATCAAATTCAATAATTTAATTGAAAAATTCATATTTATATTCGAAATTCAAGTTAAACTAACCTCCAAATAATTAAAATCAATCAAATATTTCATTTCAATGTTAAAAATTTCCGGGTCGTCACAGTCCAGCTTTCTTAAATTACTACGTATAGGTAATGAATAATAAATCCTATTAACACGCTTCGAGCTCTCAAAAAATATTGTTAGCCGTACACGTATATAACTTGAAATTAGTTTATACAAAAACTAAAGGTTTTAATCCTTTGTAAATTTGTTATTGTTCAATGTACCTTACTTGAAAAAGTCAGTACCAATAGATTTTATATATAAAAGGCTGAAACGTAGGTCAACACGTAGATAATCATGAAAAACTTTCTTTCACATTATACACGTTCAAAGCAATATAATAATATCTAAAAACATGTACTCACTTATTGAGTGAATCGATTAACAAAGAGTTAGGAACCCAGTTATGAATCACCATCAGGAATTTTAATCCATGTTCTTTTATGTGACATTAACAAACTATATTTTGTACTAGCAACATAAAAAAATGGTGGATACACTAACGGATAATTTTTCCAAATATAGATCTTAAATATAATCTATTTACAAAATTTTACAATCAAAATTTCTCAAATAAATCAACAACGGTTTGCTCTGATACCACTTGTTAAAATTTCAATATTCCATAGCAACAACCAGTTATAAAACTCTAGATACAAATATACAACCCATTTTGATTTAATTGAGAATAAACTAGAGGAAAGTAAATAAATCAGCGGAAGCATATCTTAATCAGTAGTTGATTATTGAAAAGAAAAAAATGTTGGTTTAGTCTTTCAAATTGACACAAACACTAGTTCTGACATTAGCTCTATATAGAAGAGGGTTAGAAGGTTGCCAAGGCTTGTGTAATTTTAGGATCATAACCCTTTTCTTTATAATATTGACATTTTCTAATTTGGTCCTTTAACGAATTAAAATGTCCCGCATCTACACACTAATCACATGATAATTAGATTCTTAAGCTTAAAGCAAGAAGAGCATTAAAAAACAAGCTAGCAGTATCTTCATATAGACATCATGAAATCAAAAGAAAAGGGCGCACCGGGAGGAGGGGTTTGGTTGGGTGCAAAATCTTAAGTGATTAAATATTCTTTTTTCTCCTGGAACAAAATTTAAAAATAATAATCAATGCGTATAAACGAAGTTTACTAAAAGGTTATGTTTCAAGAAAAATAGAAGAAATAGAGAGTGTAACAAGTACCATCTTCACCTTCAATTGTTGGAATAAATTTATCGATTAAAGGATGTGAAACTTTCTTTATTCTTCTGAAACTTTTGCCCCGAGATGTTTGATTAGTTCATAATCGCTCAGATCAAATTTATCTCCTGTTGATAGCCCAACCCGATCCCCAAAATAATTGAAAATATGTTTATGTATATAAATTATCACTAGAGAAAGCATAAACATTTAAATGCAAAAAAAGAACCATGTAAACTTTTTTTGGAACAAAATTTAAAAGTAATAGTCAATACATATAAATGAAGTTTACTAAAAGATTATGTTTCAGAAAAAAATAAAAGAAACGAAGAGTGTAATATGTGTCATCTTCACCTTCGAGATGTTCGAGTAGTTCATGATCGCTCAGATCAAATTTATCTCCTCCTGGTAGCCTTACCCAATCCTGGAAATAATTGAAAATATGTATATGTACATAAATTATCACTAGAGAAAGCATAATCATTTAACTTATGCAAGAAAAGAACCATGTAAACTTATGGGCTTATTGAATTCAAGCTTGGGAGCACAGCTTGGAAACTGCTTGGATTCGCTTAATATTGCAACCCACTTTCACAACATTTCACCCATGTGCAACCTCTGCCAATCATCTTGTCCACTTTGCCTACACCGTCCAAATCAACGCTACGACCACATACACCTATTATGAAAAAACCGCACCACCTCCTACCACCACAACCTCAATCCATGAATATCACCAACACCCTTAACTTCAAGTCTTCAACCCACCCTACACTTCACGGACCATCTTCACCGAACATGGAAAAGTGAATGGGCGTTAGCGTCATGTGCGAGGGATAAAAGCATGGACTGAGCAAGGAAGAAATTTTTCAACAGATGTGAGAATAAAAATACAGAAATTTTAGACAAAAGAGGAAATGAGAAAGAGAGGGACGGTGGGGTGAAAAAGGTTAGGTAGTGTTTGGTTTGTTATTTTTAGTTTTGGGTTTTCGTCCATACAAAAGGCACAAGATACACGTGTATTGCCAAAAACAATCAATTTAGAAAACAAAATTAACATACAATATTGAAAACAATTTTTTTTTTCATTTTCCATGTTTTGGGAAATAGTAGAAGCACGTAAAACAATTCATTCTTCCATCGTCCCTATATCCTCTTCGTCGTTCCATTCGTCTTACTTTAATCCCCTCCGTCGTCCCTCCATTCTTTTCATATTTGACATACATATTGAAAACCGAAAACAAAAAATTCATTTTTAAACCAAACACTTCCTTAGGTTTTTGGTTTGTGAATAAACATGAGAAAAAATAATAAAAGGAAGGAAGCACTAAAATAATAAAAACGCAAAAACATTTCAGGCGGGTTAGCGAAAATTTTTATGGCAGGATAGCGAAAAAGCATAAAGAAGCTATTTTGGATGAAAGTGAATACCGTAAAGGGATGCGATGGGATATTTATCAAATTATTACATAATATAGTATTTAGTAAATATGATAGGTGATAAATAACCTAAATTTATTGTTCATTGTGGTAGTTAAGTCGATTTGGTGAATCTTGTTTACATTGGTTAATGTCCACCCTTATTTTAAATTTCGTTTACATATTTTTTGGAATTCTTATAAACCGATTAATTCTTTAAATTTTGTAAAAAAAATTGAAATCGATGAATTTTTTTTTTAAACTTTTAAAGACTATTGCAAATTCACGCAGTTCCATTTTTGCATTTAGTTATACCTTTTTAATTTTTAGCATGATTGGTAAGCACGAATATTAAATTCTTCGAGTGAAAATCTTTGTGTCGACTAAACAACATGGATAGATAATTGGAAGTAAAAGTGACATGGATAATTATAGCAGTTCACTTTTGATGTAATGTACGTTGAGGAAAATATATTTTATTATTGTGCAGAGAGAGTTCTATAGAAGATTGATGAAACAATTTTAATTGAGATATAGTACAAGGGAGGAGATGAATTCCAATAAACTCAATCCTAGAAGGTGAGGTGTATATATACGGTTTTAAACACGTCACGACCCTTAGATCATAGCCATAAGAGGATCACCCATCAAAATATAAAGTCTAGGTGTCAAAGGATCGGAGTGCCTTTTCAAATTGATCAAAATTGGATCTGGTTGTTTCAGATTCATCGATTTTAATTGACTAAATCGGGTGCTAGTCAACTGACACGAATCTGAGTGGGTTGGTGTAGAATGTCAGTAGATTGAGATTCCTCCATAATAAAAGAATATGGTTATGTCCTAAACTCCACTTAGATTTTTCAATGGATAATTTTGGATGTGAACTATGTTATATCTGCATCTGCATCCAAAATTATTTTACGATATCAGCCATGGACATGGTCGAGTATTAGATATTTATTCGCTTCGTTCATAATTAATATCCTCAAAAAATAAAGGAATTTTTTTATTTGTACCTGAGTCGTAAAAGAGTGCTTTGTGTAGAGTGTTTCTTCATCTAAAGCATGAAGAGATGATTTTACTATAGTATATTCAGTCCCTTAATGCTTTTTCAAAGTATGTAATGGAATATAGTATTACTTCGATGAAGAAGAATAAGAAATTTATTGAAGGTTTGAGGAAGGGACTGAACTATAACATATGGTGCACTTGTTGTCTCCTTATAAGATGTTTGTTGAGAGTGGCAAGGAGGTATAGTTTCTTGTATCAAGAGAAAAGGAAAGTCGATGTTAGTCTTAAGGGTGGACAAAAGAAGAGGTTCGACCCATATTACAAGGGGAATAAGAACCAGAAAGGAGGAAAAACCTCATGAGAAGTTCAGAAGTCTAATGTAGCGAATATTACTTGTTTCAACTGTAGGTAGAAGGGTCGCTATTCTACCAAGTATCACAGTTGGAGATTAGGGACATGTCAAAGTGCTTTAATTATAGTAGGCCTAGCCATAAGAAGAGATAATGTTCTGTACTGAAGCAAACGAAGGATTATGCTTTGCAGGGACCTTCAGTTGGACCAATGCTAAAGAAATGGGAAATGGATGTTGTACTTGGAGGTATTATTTCGATTTCTAACATTTAGTTAGGGTTCTATTTGATACTTGTACTATACTCTCTTTCTTTTTAAAAATTTAGCTGACAGGTTAAATTAAATAAAAATTAAATACTACATATTTGGTTACTTCATTATGTGTGGTTAATCCATAGATTTGTATGTTACTCGCACCTTAAGGTGCTCTGATATTAAGTTTGCTTTATTGGACATTTGTTTGTTTACGACAATATATGTTTGACTACGAAGGATACGAAGTAATTTTGGATATGGATTGTTTAGTGTAACGACACTATGATCTACTATTCCGATAGAGTTATCACTTTATGAAATCCAAGGACATAAGAAATGATCTTGATTGCATTGGACGTAATAAAGGAGAATTCAAGATTTATGTTGTGTGTAATGGATAATCGGGAGGATGAGATTAGTAAAGTGCTATTAGTCTGGGAATTTGAAGACATTTTCGAGCGGTGAAGGGATTATTGTCTAAAAAAGCATTCAAATTTGGTATAGATTTGATATCGAGGGAAAAACCTATTAGTAGATCACCTAGCAATATGACACCCAAGGGTTAGAAGAATCGGAGAAGCGATTAACGTCACTTGGGCATAAAAGTTTTACTGAGGCCGAATAGTTCACCATGGGGAACATCCGTAGTATTCATAAAGAAGTCAGATGGAGACGGATTATTCTTACAGCTAGATTTGACGATGCTATTTCATAAACTATGGGTAGTTGAGGAAATTGTTCCACTGATCACGTTTAGAATAAGACACGATCCATATGAATGGTTAGTTATGCTCTTTGGACTGATCAGTGTTACTGCTTTCTTTGTAGAGCTTATATGCCGAATCTTTCACGATCAATTGAATAGAATTATGTTGGTCTTCGTTGATGACATTTTGGTATAATTCTAAGAATGAAAGATACCATAAGTCCATTTTAGATAGTTGTTGGAGATCTTGAGACAACACAGGTTGAATGTAAAGTTTTTGAAATGCTATTTTTGGAAATGTGAAGTTAAATTTCTTGGTTATGATGTTTCATAGAATGGATTAGCAATTGATCCAAGATGGAAACCATTAATTATTGGAAGAGACCAAAGACGGTTACTAAAATGAGAATTTTCTTGAGATTGGATGGCTATGCCGTAGTTACATTAAGAACTTTTCGTAGATAGCTACACCCTTAACTAAATTGACTAGAAAGAACGTGAAACTCGTATGGACTGTTCAGGAGTTGAAAAAGTCATCGACAAGTGCATATATCTTAATCGTACTTAAAGGGGGTCAGGATTTGGTATTTCATACTAATACTTGTGGATCGGATTGGGAGCGATACTGATGCAGAAGAAAAGAGTGATAATTTATACATCTTGGTAGTTAAGTCGCACAAATTTTGATATCCGACTTATGATTTGGAGTTTTTAGTAGTAATCTTCACTTTAAAGATATAAAGGAATTATCTTTTTAGAGTATGATCCGAGTATTATACGGATCGTAAGTCTCTTAAGTATTTATTCTCGCAGAAGAAGCTAAATATAAGGCAATAAAAATGGTTAGAATTTTTGATAGCATATGATTTTGTGATAGTATACATCGGGAAAAGGGAAAAACGTTGTCGATGCTTTATGTAGAAAGCAGTATAATGGATTGTTGGCCATGCTTGAGAAATGAAAGATGATAGAGAAATTTGCATCCCATGGAGTGCAATATAGGGCGAATGCAGGATCAAGTCAAGATCCTAGAGCATTAATAAGTTTGAAAGTTCGTCTATTGCTTATGGAAAGAATTGTTGCAAGGCAAAATGAGGTACCATTTTTAGCTAAAAAAATTAGATGATTAGAGATAGGCATGGATGTAGAGGCTCTAAAGAGATACAATGTAGACTCTAAAGCACAGCTTAGGAAGAAATGAAGACCGTGTTGCAAATGTGAGAGATCTTCAGAAGAAAGTCTTAGAAGAAAGTCATCGACCTAAGTTTATGATTCATCCCGGAGAGATAAAGATGTACCATGACATGAAGCATGTTTTCTTTTGGTAATGGATAAAGAGAGATGTAAGAGGATGATCACATGTCAACAAGTGAAAACTGCGCATCAGAAGTCGAGCGGTTTACTTCATCCTTTGGAAATACCAATTTTGAGGTGAGATTCGATATCGATGGATCTTATAAATGGATCACTAAGGCATAGAGTTAGGAATGATAACATGCGGGTAATAATCGATAGATTTACTATGAGCGTCCATTTTATCCCAGTGAAATCGACAAAGACTTCAGCTAGTTGGCGAAGTTATACATAAAGAATATTGTAAGATTGCAGAGGATTTCTAATGGTATTGTTAGTGATAGAGAGCCAGTGTTCACCAATGAGTTGTAAAAAAGTTTGCTGAGTGCATTGAGTATATAGTTAAACTTAAGTAAGACTACCACTGTTGCTCAATTTCTCACAAGTAATTAGCAGGCTGATTTAAAGCCTGGCCCAGTCAAAGCCAGACCAACTCCTTTACAACCGGCCCGCATAAGCATCTCCAAATTCATGATGGCTTCGGATCATCTCTTCTATTCAATAAGGCACTAAAACGAGGTCCGCCACCTCGTCCCTATGTGTCTATCGCATTTAAGAAAGGTTTAGGACTGGCCCCACCTGGTCTAACCTGATCCGTCACAATGACGATCGGTCTTCCTATGTTTATCTAATTCCACCACTACTCCAAGTCAGCATGTTCGCCTGGCATCACTCAGTTGATGGCCTACACCTCTCCACGCCTGCCTTAGCATGCAGCACATCAAGCAAGATAGGTTCGAGCATAGCCCGTCGTTAGCCTGGCTTCGGTGCAGCAGCCCCGATCGATCTCAGGAAGCCCTTCTGACTGCCTTGCACTCGGTTGTGCACCATCTTCCCATTATGGTTCTTATCAAGATCGCTATTTTCTTTCTTATCATCAACTAACGGTCAATCGGTTCAACAATACTTGTCATGTGAGTATTCAAGTAAACAACAAGTAGTCTATCCACCTATCCAAAGCACTATAGCTGAGCAGCTGAACCGATGTGGCTTACCATAAGCATTAAATGCACATTTAATGCGAAGTTTGCACAAAAAATGCGAAGCCCTCGTTTGATGCTAAGAAGCAGTGAATATATTTTCATCCTACCGCACATCTCCTTACACCTTTACAGTTGTCGTCCATCTACCATTACAATCGTATCAACAGTCGAATATTTTTCCCGTTAGTTCTACAGCTCAATCTCAATCATCCATAATCCACTTCGCTTACTGTAAATATCTCCTATATTACAACTTCAAAGAGGTTGGTACATACAAAGATTTTGAATAATATACACAATTCAAAGTTCTTGTTACCACAAGTCCTTAAGATTACGTAGCTTTATTAGTCTTAAGTGCTTCCTGCTTTCTTATTATTCTTCTGTAAATCTTTGTGGTTTTAAAAGAAATATATAGTAAGGGAATTTCACAATGGACGTAGGCAGCTTTGCCAAATCACTATATCTTGTGTTATTTGCCTTTCAACAATGTATTTAACACCTCATTTTTCACTTCAAGCAACCTTTTTTAATTGGTTTAATTCCTTGGTTGGAAAAATCTTTAGTCAATATTTTGAAGCTAGAAGGAGGGCCAACGACATGATGAGGATGGAAGATGCAGATCTTTCAAACAACAACAACGAGGTAATGCGTCCTGCCCAAGCCGATCCATGCAACAACAATAATCGTCAAAACAACAATCATCAAACTGATGCTAGAAGGAATTCAAAGGCTGGTCCTAGGTACAATAATTACTCTCATTTTAACTCTATTTCACTAACAGGAACCGAGTGCGGTTGGCTACCACCAAATGGAAAGCGGGAGGAACCTCGTTGCAACTACAAATACTGCGAGTTCCATCAAATCAATGGTCATTCTATAGTAGATTGTAGCGTACTCAGGGATGAAATCAAAAGACTCATCCGGAAAAGAATACTCCTGGAATTTGTTCGACATTAGGTTGAGCAAAGAGCAAACCGTGAAGAAAGGGAAAATTGACACCTCGACTTAAAAGTGCCAATGTCCAAGCCATCACAGAGGTCCTGGCCATATGCGGTAGTCTGCATGTGGTCGGCAGCAACCGAGGGTCCCACTCCTGGTATAAAATGAAAGGGGGTACTGCCAGGCAAGTTTATTCATTGGAATCTCCATGTTCCAAGGCACCTCGACTGGGATCTCAACGACTAATCAACTTCATTATCGAAGATAAGGAAGCAATCTCCTACCCTCATTACAACCCCATAGTTGTAACTCTTGCTTTAACCAACTCCAATGTGCATAGGGCCTTCGTAGATGGGGCCAACTCGGTAAACATCATGTTCAAGAATTGCTTTGAAGCTCTTTAGCTCCCTGTCTCTGGCCTTACCCTATGCGCCCTGCCCATTTATGCCTTTGGAAGTGTAGGCATTGTTCTGATAGGCACAACCCCACTTGTATCAATTTTCAGTCAAGAGCCCCTCACTGTAAAGATCCAGGTAAACTTTATAGTAGATTGTCCATCTGTGTATAACCTGTTAATAAGACGAATGACGCTTCTTGAGCTGGAAGTCATCGTCTGCTACAACCGCCTTATCATAAAGTTCTCCATCCAAGATCGGGTTGGAGAAATCAAGGGCAAGCAGTGTAAGGCAAGGGAATATTATGGAACTTCACTTAGGAAGGCAAAAAAGGTGCACTCATATTGAAGTAAGAACATTCAATAACGGTTTTCTCAACGAATCCAACGGGCCGGCCAGTGCCTTAGTTCTTGCCAAGCCCCCTAACCCTAAGACATTGGCGGCAACTCCGACTCTCTCATAGCCAGCTGCCTTATCTGAGAGTTGGGAGCATCATAACCTTGATTTTGACCCATCATTACAGATAAGTTCTCAGTTGTAATAATAATGATAATAGTAATACGTATATATATGTGAATTTTTCCATCTACAAGTCCTTGTAAGTGGGCTGCGTATGCCCCTCAATATCATGCAACTCACTTAGACTAGAGTGTTCTAGCTAACCAATGAACTCAGATTCCATTCAGGATCACTTCACGACTAAAAACATATTACCCAGGATAACTTCACAGCCTCATGCGCTCAGTTTGATCCTAGGCTCGTCTGCCACTCAACATTCAACCAAACCCAAGAGAACCCGCAAGTAAGCTTGCATTTCAACTCATGCCGGTGCAAACTACCGCTCTACATCCAGTTGATACCTAGTCTACATTACCGATTATACGTAGGTCGCCTTATTTTCACATTGATATTTAAACATATCCTAAAAAGATAGTAAATTCTGCAAAATGAGTACACACTACAACAAAAATACCCTATTACAATTGCTCACTTACAACGTTCACAAAACGACCGTTGTAATAAAGGTTTTTAACAACAGGCATTTCATAAAAGTTCCAATAAAATCATTTTTAACAGTATTGAACATTTTGTAGTTGTAATACAGGTCTTTAACAATTTTTTAGTTTTTGATAGTTGTGGATGGTAATTTATAACAAATGTTATTTATAGCTATCGTATTCATTGCTTGTAAGTGATCATATATATTGCAATGTTCGTCGTAATCAATCGTACGAAAAACTAAAGAAAGATAATAAAGTGCAAAACAGGAACTTGGTAAAATATGGATAATCTTTAAAATTTTGAAAATTAAATTTCTAGATTGTTTGTTTTTTAATTTTTAAACCAATTAAAGAATTAAACAGGTTTTTAACTGTGTTTTACTGCAAATCGTAATAAATTTCTTCAACAACAATTAGTTGAAAAACGTGAATATCAATGTTAAATTTTTTTTGAATATGTTTACAATTGTTTAAAATACTATAATAATTATTAATTAGTACTTTATAACTAATAACTAGTAATTTATAAATGATAATTTATAATTTATAAATGATAACTTATTTAGTTAATAATTTATAATCTATTATAACTGTTGATTATTATAAATATTTATCAATAATAATTTATAATTAATAACAGTTTATTATAATTAATAATTATAATAATAACGTATAACTAATAATATATAATTAATATTTAATAATTAAAAATTTATTATAATTAATGATTTATAATTACTAATTTATAAACAATAATTTACGGTTAATGATTGTTACCCGGTTGCATGGCCCGACATATATACAATTCGGCCATGGTGGTCCGGCCACTCACCGCTCGGTTTTGAAGAAGGAATCATCCGTCGGCCAATTCAAGGCCCGGTGTGTTTCGACAAGAGTTGGTTCGGTCTGCATGTTCTAAGAGGGATCACGTGGCAAAAGCAGCCCGGCCATGGACCGTTTGGCCTGGATGCGTCGTTCGGCATGCAAGTGCCGTTCGGCCTAAGACCTTTGCTCGGCATTCTTCATCCGAACGTCATCGCTCGAAAAGTGTTGTTGGGAACTCAATACATATGTCGCCCAGCAAAAGCCTCACTCGGCAACGTCGTTTAACGATCGTCGTTCGGCCAGTGAAGTTAAAAGTGATATGGTTCGGCCTGGTTGCTCAGGGAAGGACGGCTTGACATGGGTGGTTCGGTCGAGGTAGCACGGACACATGTCGCTCGGCTTAGATGGTCAGCGATAATAGTTCATGAAGCTACAATATAAATACATCAGAGTTAAACAAGATACAACAGAAGTCTCAATATAATAATTAAGTACAAATCAGAATACATCATTGGATTCAACTGAATAACTGGAATCAACTGGATAACTGAAAGAGGAATAGATTGCTGGATCTTCAAGTAAACCTCCAACTCTGAAGGTGAGTCTCAAATGTTGTATCACTCAGTCTGACCCGAGCGTAAAGTAAAACACAAAACACTCGAGTCAAGACATACATACTTATACAATGTAAAGAAGCTCAAGTGAACTGTAATATAAGGTACACGTAACTTAAAGGATGCTTGGGACTGTCCATCCTCTAAGGATCCATTGAACTATTTACTATATAGTAATATTTCGCTATTATAATAATGTCTATAAGTAAAATAAACATACTTTTAAATAGCGTTAAGGCTTTACATTTTCCACCTTAACATGTAATAGTACCAATAGTCTATACAGTATCGTAATACCTGCTGATCCAGAGGCAACCAGAGGATACTCCATAGGTATGACACAAATCAAACTCGTACAAGGCGCGCTAGGGTAGTTGACACGGCACAACTAGCCCATCTCGAGCCATACCCCAAATCAAAAGAATCAAAAGTGGCCACCAAATCTATCCCAGAGCCCAAATATAATAAAGAAGGAGTGTGTCCGATCAAAGGAGCGACCTCATTAGCCTGTCAATTGCTCCTGTTTTAGCCACCTTATGCCAACTCACGGGAGTTGGGTCGACGTATACACCTTACTAGAACCTCGTTGCCATCTTACTTCATTCTGGAATTTTCACCGCGTACATGGTTGTTAAAGTGGTTTTTGGAGTTGGCAGAGAGTATGACAACTTACGATCTCGGTCTCTTTAACAACCAAACGTTATTATTACCCATGGATATTTTTTTCAAAATCATTTCTATTCCAAAACCATTTAAAACCAAATACCATTACTTTCCAAATAATATCCATTTCAAAACCAAAGTAACCTTATACCGTTTAAATTCCAAAACAAAATCAATATATCATTTAAATGATACCCAATTTCCAAATCATTGAATATTCCTTCAATTTATTAAACTCGAAATATTGCTTTAAATCATCTTAAGCCAAACCACTTTATAAAGTCATATTCTTAAATCTTAAATTTCAATAAGTTCAATTTTATATATTAAAGACAATTCTTAATTAAATACAATTTTCAGTAATTTCATTTCCAAAGCCATATTACTTTCAAGTTATAATAACTCTGAAACCAAACATTTTGAAACATATTTATTTTGACCATCTAAATTCAATGTTAATATCTTCCAAACAAGATTCATTTAACCATTTAAATTCAATGTCCAATAATATTCATTTCAAAGTTGTAGCATTTATAAGTTTATTCATTCAATTATAAACTTGCCAAAACATTGTATATTTCAAAACAACAGCATTTATAAAGTGCTGTGGTAGGTATATTTAGTATATATCAAAACATATTTCAAATTCAGAAACTACAGCATTTCAGAAATGCTGTTATAGGTTTATTTGAAAACTCCAGCACGTTGTTCAAATTTCAGCAACTGCAGCACTTCAGAAATGCTATTATAGGTTTCTTTAGTATAATTCAATCCATAATTCAATTTCCAGAAATTACAGCACTTCAGAAATATTGTTATAGGTCTTTTTAGTATAATTCAAGCCATAGTTCATTTAACCACAACATTTCAGAAGCGCTATAATTTCTGTTATACCCCTTTAAAAAATATATCTTCAATTTTCTTATTTTTAACTTATCAAACTTATTCCACTTTTCAAAATTTTATTTGGATATTACTTAACTTATAAATTTTAGTAAAATAACATTTATTAATAAATATCCAATTAAAATTAAACATCCATTTGTTAAGACAATACTTGATAAATTGCTTAACCATTATTCCATTAAATAACTTAATAATTTATCTAACATACCCATCTCATAAATAAATTAAATTTCCATTTATTTGCTTAACTTAATATTTTTCCATTTAAAACCAAGTTTCAAATTTCCAAGTTAAGTCATTATTTAAATTACATTTTCCCATTTTAAAACCATAACTATTTATTTTACACAACCATGGTTTTAAATCTCCTATATCTCGCCCGAGATCTCATATTCACACTTAAACGAGACGAGACATCAAATCTCCTTCATATCTCCCTCCACACTCATCTCGCCCGAGATATTCAAATCTCACCCAATATATGGATCAAAATATCAATCCGAGATCTCACCCGAAGTTATACATTTTCCTATTTTCCATAATAATTTTTATTTTCATATTGATTCAAAAGAAACTACTCAATCCAATTATAATTTACCAACTTCTTGAACATATTCTTTACTTTTTATCTTAATGAGTCATAGCGAAAGGTTTCACTTCTTTATTACGTTCAAATAAAAGGATATTATTCGATCATTACCAAATCAATTAAGCTAATCAAGCTACTACTCTTCTAAAAATATTTCTTTTTCCATGTAAATCAAGTATGCTACCATTTGTATTTTTACTAAAAAAGTTATAATTGTTAAATAAATTTTTGGCACATCAATTTTAAACACATAAGTACATTCGAGATATTCCCGAGATGCATTATAAGACCCGAGATGTCAATTCGAGATGTACATCCGATACATACTCATCTCGTCCGAGATCTCTCCCGATACAAGATAACTTGTGTAAAAATTCCGAGACGAAACGTGACCGAAATCCGATATTTAAAACCTTGTACACAACATAACATTTAACAAAAGAGCATTTTATCATAGTTAATATAAAAATTAAATTTTATTAATAGAAATAAACTTATTACAAATGTCCCATAAAATGTGTTTCATTTTATCTATTCAAAATTGCATTATTTATTATAGAAAATATGTCCATTTCAAGAAATAACCTTTATTTAAATTACTAGGCTAGATTTAAGATTCCAAATTAAATCAAACTTAATTACTAAGTTATTTTTCATAAATAAGACTCTTTAAACTCCATCCAAAACTAATTAACTTATAAAAAATTTAACTTGTGGACAAATAATATTCTTTACACTTTAAAGCATTAAATCAAATTAAGTTAAAAATTTCATATATTTAAAATTTCAAAATACTTAATAACTTTCAGAAAATATTTAAAATACTTAATAAATTTTTAGGAAAATATCATTCAAAATATAACCATGGGCCTGTATAATACTTTCTAACCTAGATCAAGTGATACAGATATGTATCATTTCAATCCGTAATTTAAAACAAAAATCCGGGTTCTATCATTTCAAACCCGCAATCCCAAGTAAAATAAATGCAATCAAAATCATTCGAGCTTATCATTTCATCCCATAATGATTTTTCATTATTTTAAAATCCATTCCGGTATGTATCTTTTCAACCCATAGTGAAAGGGAACTCGCAGTAATGATACAGTAAATAAAATGAACAGTATATCATATAATAACATATTAGATGATGCAACAAATATATAAACAGCATTCAACATCATATAACATATCACAGGCATGTATGAATAACACATCAATTTATACAGATCCACCTGACATTATTCCACAATAATATAAGTACATATGTCTAGAGTGATAAAACTCACCTTTTTAAAGCTAGGATTGAAATTCAACCCAAATCTAAACTCTGCAAAGCACGAAAAGGCACGACAAAGAATGGCTATATTCTTTTGAGTGGATGAAGAGTCAGATCCAAATCTTGTATACAAACAATTATGCAAACATAAGTGTAAAATTCAACATACAAGATTATGAATCAAACAATGAACAGTATGGATCAAAGGGACATAATCTTTTGATAAAACAAATCAAGATGCAAAAATGAGTGAAAAGAGAGCCAAAAATCTTCATCTTGCACATAAAAAAATAAAGCAAACAAATATCACAAACATAAGAACATGATTCAATACAAAGAATAGAGATTACAACAACGGAAAGACAGGAAATAAAATGACATAACCTTGATAAATCAAAGCAAGTTGATCAATACATGTGCTTGGCTAGGCTTGGCATCAATTTTGGTGATGTAGTCTTCATCCATATTCACGGCTTGGTATTTGTGGCGATGAAAGGGTGATGGTTGATGGAGGTGGTCATGGTGGTGGCTAGAGGCAAGATGCTGAGCCTAGCTTTGTAGCAAAACAAAGAAATTAAAAGAAAAGGGAGAAGGAAAGAGAGGAGAAGCCATGGAAATAACCTAGAGCTTGCTGTATTTTCTTCACACAAATAGAAATGAGGGATGAGAAATTTTTCACGTGAATAAGAATGTTGGGTGGCGGCTAGGGTTTACAAAAAGCACGGCTAAGATGAATTGTACGGCTAGGAGATTTGAATGGTTAGGAAAAGGAAAAGGCAAAGAATAAAGAGGCTAGTGAATGCATGGGATTTATTTCCTATTTAATAAAAGAAACTTACTGTGAGCTCTTTCAATCAGAAGAGGCAAATGAGGAAGTGAGATATTGAGAAGATTTTTATGTCATTTGAAATAAAGAGTAAGTAATTTAAAAAGGGAAGCAATTAAGAAAATATAACGTATACCCTTTGATTTTTTTTTCTAAGCCATAAATAAAAGATATAAACAAGCAATAATCAAATAAACATGACTGTCTAGACAAAATAAAAATAGAAAGATAAAATAGAGATGGATATAAGAAAAATATAATATATAAATATATATAAAATAAAAGTACAAAAATTTATTGCGTGTAAAACGCTGTAATTTATCCAGTTTAAAAAGTATAAGTTTAAATTCCTAATAAATCCATATATTTGATTTGTCAATCTTGTTATTGAATCAATTATTAACTTATTCTCCTATGGGTAATATTAACATCGGTTTATATACTAATACATTAATAATTTCCCAGTTCATCCAAATTCCAGTGTATTAAATCTTATTTACTACAATAAATTCATATTTCAATTAGCAAAGTAATTAATTTCAATCTCTTACCACAATCTATTTGTTATGAATTGAATTCCCAAAAGTTATAATTAATTTCAAATAAACTGATTTGATTCAATTCTAATCCCTTTTTATGAAGTCTATACTACTTTACAAACCTCGTTAATATTCGTTTATCTTTCATTACATTAATATATATATATATATACATATATATATATATATATATATAAATATCCATCTTTCCTTTGTATTAACAGTTGTTTTTAATTATATTGAATTTGTCAAATATTTACATTTATTATGATTGAATCATCAATTAATTCATTCAAATAGGTTTCATTCTTTTATTTTATCTATGAATAAAATATTCATTTCCATTTATGTCATTACATTCACACTTTACAATTACAGTCCTATCTTGCATTAATGAACATTTACTTACATTTAAATGTAATTGATTTCCAATTAATTCCATAGACTAATTAAATAGGTAAGTTATAGTAATTGTTACCATAACCTATAATTTACATTTAACTTTATTGATTTCAACTAATTATTAAAATTACTTACACAATACTGAATTCATACAGTTACCATTAACTATACTAATTCATTTATTCTTACAACACTTACCCTTATTTACTTATATTCAATTTTACCCAAATATAACATTCACAACTAAATAAATGGACCAATTAAATAGTAACTTATGGCTGTTACTATAACTTTTAAATCACACGTATGAATACATTATTGTTTACAAATGTTACAATTACTTAATTAACACCGATTTACTTCAATTTCTATTAATCATATATAATCTCATTAATGATTCAACATTCACACTTGTTTCCTTATATTCAAATTTATAACTAAGTGCAACAATTTACATTATTTCATCATTGGAACTTCATTTCAATTGTTACTAATTAGTTCTGATTACCATTGCTCAATTATTAAGTTATGAAGTTTTTTTCTTCTTTTTTCTTTTTTTCTTTTTTTCCTTTTCTCTCTAAATTTAATTTCAAAATCTTATTAAATTAACCAGTTAAATTATTGAAATTTACGGGTTGTTACAACTTATATTCAAGTTGTTGGTCTACGGATTGTATATGTATTCAATTATTTGAAAAAGCAATAATGATTAAACTCAAAGTGGATGTAGGCCGTTACGCCGAACCACTATAAATTTGGTGTTCTAGTTTTTGCAGTTAATTTTACATACATTCCTTTATTTTAATCTTCTATCTTCATTAGTCTCTCTACACAAATATCTCTTTGGGTGTTAGTGACCAATTTTGATGCCAACACTTTAGTGCTTTCACCGAGAACGCATTCTCAGGTTACTAGGATCTACTTTGTAGCTACTGGATTGAAGAATCCTTCGAAGGAGATCCAAGTCATTCACAGGAAGTCTATTGATTCTACTCACAGTTCCCACCAATAACTCTATAACGGGAAGGACTTGTACCAGATCAGCCTCACACAACGCGGACGTCAACGAGACTGCTAGTGTCCAACAAGTAGGACCCAACAATCAACAAGTTAATCTAGGCACAGGGACTGTCACTGCCTAAAACCAAATAGAAGTTGTCACTAGAACGGAGTTCAACGAGCTGATGAGAGAACTCATGGAAAGCAGGAGACAACTTGACGAACAGATTCAAGCTAACGCCAACCTCATGACTCGGCTTACTCAAAAACAACATCAGAATGCTAGTGGAAGCCCCGCTTCTTACTCTTCATCCGACAGCTCTGCTTGTCCGATGAACCTCTCAAGCGTAGACGCCGTAGAACTGAAACAACGCAAGCAGGTGTTGCTGATCGATCAACTAGGGATGGTCCAGGTTCTCTATCTGGAACCTTAGCTCCTCACTTACATCAAGGAAATCACACCCAAGCTGGAACAGGAAACTTATGACCTGGAGCACGAGTAGAAGCTGGACGGCCAGCTCAACAAGGTCCTTATGAAGCTGGTCCCCAGGATACACGTTTGGTAGATCGCCAATAGAGGAGACACCAACCAGAGTGGTCTCGTAGGACAGATTCCAACCTGCCATCTTCCATACAAACCTTAAAACTGTCGGCTATGGTCAGACAGCTGATGAGTGAAAATCAAGTCTTGACTAATGATGATTGGGGGATATCTACGAGTCATACTCCATTCACATATACTATTCTACAGGCCGAGTACCCCAAGAAGTTTAACGTGCCAACTATTCCGGCCTACGAAGGGAAGACTGATCCCCGACAGCATGTGATGAGATATGAATGGATGATGGATTCAGTTAGAGCAAATGATGCAACTAAGTGTAGATGCTTCCCAATATCTTTATCTGGAATCGCTACCGTGTAGTTCACCTAACTTCCTCGTGGTTTATCTCCAACTTTAATGAATTAGCGATGAAATTTATGGAACAGTTTAGGATTCATGCCACTCGTCCTAAGAACGAGATGTCCTTGTCCAGTGTGATTCGGGCTCCAGGGGTCGTTAAAAGAGTACTTACAAAGATTTCATGCTGTGGCTACTGAAGTTAGTAACCCAAATGACCATGCCATTCTGACGGCTGTGATGCGAGGAGTAGATCCGGATTCGAAGTCTAGCGATTGGCTGGCAGGAAAGCCTCCGACTACACTGGAATGTTTTTATTCAAAGGCACATCAATTCATAAGAAGAGAGGAAGCCAGGTGGAAGAGGCGAGACAATGCTCCAGGGCCTGGCAAGGAGACTGTAAAAAGCAACATTGCTGTAAAATAATCTGGTGATAACTCAGGGAAGGTCCAGTTTAATGTCCAAAAAAAGCCAAAGCAATCTAAAGGTTCCGAAGGAGGAAATCCCGAAAAGAAAAGGAAAGCAGGAAAGTGGAAACCAAGGATCCTAACTTACAACGAATACACTCCTCTGAATGCATCTCTGGAAAACATCTTCTTATCGACTTGCAATACTTTTCAGTATCGAAAGCCACGCCCAAAAGAGTCCACTGAGGAACAAAAGTCGATTGGGAAGTATTGCCGCCTCCATGAGACTTACAGACACAATACCGAAGATTGTAGGCACCTCCACGATGCTATAGAAAAGCTGATTCGATAGAAAAAGTTGCAGGAGTTTTTCAAGAACCCGCAGGATGGTAGACAAGGAACATCATACCTCGGTCGCGGGCAAGCTCCACGCTATCCAAAGGAATCTGCTCGAACTGTAGGTAGACTAGTCATAAACACGATAGTCGGTAGGCCTCACCCTGAAGATAAGAATTGGCAAGAAATGGAATGGCATGCTAATTCCCTAAGGCATGCAGATTTTGAATGTTGTTCAAACACGGAGGATGGAACCCCAGCTAAGAAGCAGTGAATGATGACGGATGATATAGTGTTTAGGAGCTGAGATATTGACCAAGTGGAGGTGCCCACCATTGATCTGATGGTCATCTCGTCCACTATTGGGCCAGCGTTTGTGAGGAGAATACTGATTGACTGCGGAAGTTCTGTTAACATTATCTTCAAAAAAGCATATGACCAGATGAAGATGGAGACAAAGGATCTAAAACCATATAAAGCTCGTATTCATGGCTTTAATGGTGCAGCTACTGATGCAGTGGGTTTTGTTGAATTACCAGTTGAACTTGGAGAAGGCGAACATAGGAGGGTGCGTATCCTACCGTTCATCGTTTTAGATGTCGGAATCTCCGTATAGTGTGTTTCTGGGTCGACCGGCCCTGGTAGAGTTTAGACCAGCTTTGTCCCCGTGGTGTTTAACCTTGAAATTTTCGACTGATAAAGGAGCTAGTGTTGTGCATGGCGATCACGCAACTGTTCATGCGTGTTATGTGGCTGAGCTAAGGGACGCTCAGCGAAGAGACAAAGGAAAGGTTGTGGACGGCTCCGTCTGCATACGATTCACTGAATATTGACGAGTAATGCCCGAGCCTTGGCTCGAGCAACACAATCGGATCTACAGAGACATAGATCCGAGAGACGATGATGATAAACCCATGGAGGCAAAAGCAGCACCAGCTGAACTAACGATTGACATTCCAGTCAGCTGTAATGACCCATCACGAGTATTTAAGATTGGATCACAACTCAACCCCTCGATGGACGAGATCTCACTGATTTCCTCCGAACGAATATGCATGTTTTCGCTTGGATGCATTCTGATATGTGCGGGATTTCTCCCGCCATTGCGAGTATATGTCAAATATAGACCCGAGGTACGTACCAGTAAAGCAAAAATGAAGAGGCATGGACCCAGAGAGGTCCGCTGCTCTTAGAGAGGAGGTGGAAAAACTCAAAGCCAATGGATTCGTCCACGACACCCTCTGCTATGAATGGATGTCTAACCCCATGCTAGTGAGAAAAGCAAATGGGAAATGAAGGACCTGCGTAGATTACTCAGATCTGAACAAAGCATGCCCTAAGGATAGTTTCCCTTTACCCAGAATTGACCAGCTGGTCGACTCAATGGCAGGACACGAGTTATTGTCGTTTATGGATGCGTACCCAGTGTATAATCAAATCTCGATGCACATTCTAGACCAAGAATACACTAGTTTTGTCACAGACGTTGGGCTGTATTGTTATGTAGTGATGTCTTTCGGATTGAAAAATCCAAGTGCAACTTATCAATTTCTAGTGAATTAGATGTTTAAAGACCATATTGGTAGAATAATGGAATCTATGTGGATGACATGCTCGTGAAGTCACGATAGTCAAACGACCACATTTGAGACTTGGCGGAAATGTTTGATATACTCAGATATTATGGAATGAAAACCAATCCTTTGAAGTGTTCCTTTGGCGTTGCGTCAGGGAAGTTTTGGGTTTCATTGTTAATGCACGGGGAATTGAAGCTAATCCAGAAAAGATTCAGGCTATTCAAGGCATACAAGTGCCCAGAACTGTAAAGAAAGTACAAAGCCTGAATGGAAAAGTAGCCGCGCTGAGTCAATTCATATCCAGAGCGACAAATAAGTGTATTCCCTTCTTCGTTGTAATAAAGAAAGAAAAGAGAAATTTCGAATGGATGCCCAACAGCATGGATGCATTCCGAGCTCTGGTAAGTCATTTGGAAAGTCCCCGGATGATGTCGAAGCTGGTAGACCATGAAGTGTTGTTTGTATACTTGATTATCTCAACATGCCATTAGTACGGCTTTGGTTCGCGAGGAGGACGTGTTCAAAGCCGGTGTACTATGTCAGTAAACTTTTAGCGGTGATAGAAAGAAATTATCCTAAAATTGAGAAGCTAGCCTACTGCTTGGTGATTACATCACGCAAGCTTCGTCCATACTTTCAGGTACACTCGATCAGTGTTTATACCGATCAACCCTTGCGAAAGGTACTCCAACGACCAGAAACCTCCGGAAGGATGTTAAAATGGAATATTGAGTTGAGTCAGTTCGATATTACCTACTTGCCACGAAGGGCCATACAAGGGCAAGCGCTAGTAGACTTTATTACAGAATTCACCGTATCAGACGAACCAAACAGTGATGATGTCATTCTCCCCATTCGATGGAAACTGTACATCGATGGGGCATCCAAATACCGTTGTTCTGGGGCTGGTGTAATTCTTGTTACTCTCGAAAAAGATCATTTTTTTATGCTATGAAGCTCGATCTCTCAGCTACAAATAACGAAGCCGAGTGTGAAGCATTGATTGCTGGCTTGAAGCTTATCAGGGAACTTAGAGTGAGATCAGTTGAAATCTTTTACGAATCGCAATTGGTGGTGTACCAAGTGCGGGGAGATTATCAAGCAAAGAGGCAGAGGCTTGCTTCGTACCTTGCCCGAGTTCATGAACTATTGGCATACCTTAAATATTATGATATTTCGCATGTCCCGTGTGAGCAAAACAGAGAAGCCAATTCATTGGAAAAATTCGCATGTACAAGTGATGCACAACAAATGGGATTGGTTTCCGTCAAAATCTTACATGCTCCGAGTATAAATGAGGTGGAGGTAGATTTTGTGTTACAAACAGAATCGAGAATGAGTCATAATAACCCCGTTCAAGCAATACCTGCTACACGGGGTCTTGCTCGAAAGAAAGAGCGAAAGACGACAAGTCATTCGCAAAGCTTCGCGATATGTAATGCAGGACAGAATAATGTATCAAAAGGGATTTTCGGTCCCCTTACTCTGATGCATTACCCACGGTGAGATAAAACGAGTCCTGAAGGAAGTTCATGAAGGAGAATGTAGTGACCATACCAGGGGTAGACACCAGAAAAAAAATCCTCCGGTATGGATACTATTAGCCAACAGTAAATCGGGATGCTGCGGGTTGCGTAAGAAGATGTGATAAGTGTCAAAAGTATGCGAAAATTCTGAGAGCTCTGCCAATGGAACTCACACAAATGGTTAGTCCCTGCCCGTTTGCAATATGGGGAATCGATATAATCGGTTCCAAAGGTGGTGCAAAATATGCAATATTTGCGGTCGATTACTTTACCAAGTAGGCAGAAGCAGATCCCTTAGCTACAATCACCATCATAAAGGTCATTGATTTTGTTGTATGAAACATCATATGCCGTTTTGGCCTTCCGCGAACTACCATTACGGACAATGGAACTCATTTCGACGGTAGGGAGTCCCAAAAATTTTGTCTAAAGTATGGCATTAAGAAAAGGTTTGCAGCAGTTGCTCATCCAAAAGCCAATGGACAAGTAGAAGCCGTGAACAAATAATCAAATCGATACTGAAAAAACGTATGGAAAAGGCCAGACGCAAGTTGGTGGACGAGCTTCCAACAACACTTTGGGCTTATAGAACCACCCACAAGTCCACGACTGGCCACACTCCATTCACATTGGCATATGGCACGGAAGATGTTATACCCATGGAACTTGAAATTCCTTCACATCGGGTAACTCATTATGACCCTAAGGCGATTCGGGATCTCTTGATGGATTCACTAGACTTTGTTGACGAAAAACGTGAAGAAGCTGATTTAAGGGCGGCCGCATATAGACACGAGTCGCTCGATATTATAATGAGAAGATCCGACCGAGAATTTTTGATGTGGAGATCTCGTTTCGAAATGAGTTTTTCCAATCCCATCACATATGAATCCCACATGGGAAGGTCCATACGTCATTGAACGGAGGCTTAGAGATGGAACTTTCAAACTAGAGACCGTTGATGGTGCGACACTCCCCCGAGAATGGAATAGCGAGCATCTACGACGTTATTGTACTTAGTCTATTTCTTTCGCATTTTAGTTACAATTATTTCCAGTGTATTTTTATTTCGTTGATTCTTAGTTTTCGGCATGTAATAAGACAATTTTGTTTGTTTTCATTAATAAAGGCTTGAAGCCATCATTTCCATGAATTATTGATGTTTCTATGTGTTGTAATTCTAAGGTAAAAATTAAAGTTACATTATTCTGTCTGGCATATGAGTGCGCACAAAAACTTAAAATCTCCAAGTCCCCAAAGTGCAGACTGGAGTACTCTGAGTCCCAGATTGCGGACTAGAGCATAAATGGCTTAAAATCTCTAAGTCTCCACAGTGAGGACTGGAGTACTCTGAGTCCCTAGAGTGTGGACTAGAGTATAAACGACTTAAAATATCCAAGTCCTCAAAGTGTGGGATGGAGTACTCTGAGTCCCCAAAGTGCGGACTAGAGTATAAACGACTTAAAATCTCCAAGTCCCCAGAGTGCGGACTGGGGTATTCTATGTCCCCAGAGTGCGGACTAGAGTATAAACAACTTAAAATCTCCAAGCCCCCAGAGTGCAGACTGAAGTACTCTAAGTCCCCAGAATGCGGACTAGAGTATAAACGACTCAAAAATCTCCAAGTCTCCAGAATGAGGACTGGAGTACTCTGAGTCCCCAAATGAGGACTAGAGTATAAGCTACTTCAAAATCTCTAAGTCCCTAGAGTGTGGACTAAAAGTATTCTAAGTACCCAAGCATGGAATCGAGTATCTACGATTCCAAAAATTTCCAAGTCATATGGAAGTGAAATGGGACTTATGTAGCTCACATGATTTTGGATTTCGACTACAAGTTAGACAATAAGCTGGAAAGCGAAAGTCATCGAAGACAAAGAAACGAAGTTTTATTCGCTAATCCCAAAACAAAGCTCCACTACAATTCCTCCTAAACTCGGAGTCAAAAGTCTATTTACATCGACTATAGAAATAAATGGAAATAATTACATAATCTAGGCTTATTCTCGTTGAACGAGGCATGATAGCTACTTCTTTGACTTCTTCTCCTTCCTCGATTTCTCAGACAACTCCTCCCCCGAGCGTTTCCTCTTGGATGCCTTGCTCGTTAGGGAAATGGTGTTCAAAGAAGGAGGAGAACTTCTAGTGGGCTGGTCCTACCGAGGAGAATGACATTCAAAGGCCTATTCAAGGGATCATCTAGTTACACATCTTGGGGCTCGACCTTGATTTCAGCTTTACTTTTCTTCTCTTCCATAAGTTTCTCCTCCATGCTCAATTTTGAAGTGTGTTCGAAGGCGCCCGTAATCTCCACTTCATCATGTTCTTCGACGGGCGATGGATTTTTATATTTGTCTTCGTTAAGCGCCTCGATCACTTGAGCGTCAGGACCGGAAATCTCTCTCGTTTGAATTGCCTCTCCCATTTTCTCCTCCTTCTCCGTGGTGACATCGCTCCTTGGAGTTGGCTCAATATCAGAGCTTACACGAAATCATAAGAGACAAGTGTTAGAATAGATTAACTACTCGCCAAAAACGATGGCTCTTTAAACTCAAGGAAGAAAAATTATGTACCGGTATCTAGCTAACTCTCAACTGTCTGGGGAGTTTCACCCTTAGGAATGGGAGATAGAACATGAATGTCAACACCAGGATCTTCTGGGTCGTAACCAATGTGCTGCTCGAAGCAGTCAAGTGATGGGCGACCAGTCGGCTGAATAAGGGAAGGAACTGGAGACTCGGTTCCGGACGGACCGGCGGTGTCATTCTTTCCTTTTGACGAGGAGGAGTCTCTACTATAAAGAGCCTTCGCTGCGGACAAGTCCGAAGTCTCATTCCCTTGGAGAAATTCCTTCACTAAAGCTTCTTCGTCAACCTCTTTAGTTCTCGACTCAACCTTTTTGATTTTTATTAAAGCGTCCCATTCTGCGGCCAAAGATTCGAGGTAACCCTCACCAAGAAATGTTAGGTCGCGATGCATGAGAACTCGAGCATTATACTCAGTTATGAGCGGATCAAACAAGCACTTGATTTCCTTCTTACCAGCGTCAGTAGCTGCCTCAAGGCGAGAATCAATTTTCGTGAGCACTATTCTTTTGCCCTCTTTACGGGTTTCGTTCTTTAGCACTTCAGCCTTGGAGAGCTCCTCATCGAGTTTTTTTTAGGAGCCGAGTGGTAACAATCTCGTCACAACATCGTTCTGACTCCTCTTGAGCTACAGTCTTTTCTTCTTTTTCTTTGGAGAGTAGCTCTTCCAATTCTTTGACTCATGGAGCGAGCACATCTTTCCCCTTTTGAATGGAGTCTTTCTCTAAAGCTAAGGCGCTGCAGCTTTGAACCGCATCATTGATCTCTTTCATATGTGTGTCCTCTAAACGATTAACTGCCTCTGCTGTGTCTTTAGCATATTTTTAAGCAGTTTCAAGTTGAGACTTATATGAGGAAAGCTCTTCATCCTGGGCTTTAATAATGTCTTCGTCATGGATGACTTCAAGTTTCAGACGATCGATTTCATGCTGACGTTTGATAGAAACTTTTGAAACTTTTTCTGCCAAATGAACAAATGCATCATGTTGGACGTAGACATGATTGCTACAAGCAATGGCACTTTTTTTTAACATGCCCCAGAATAGGATGAATCGCTGGAAGAAACTTTATGCCGTCGAAACATACTTTTAGGAACATGGCCTTAAACTTGGTTAGCTTTTTCGCTATCGATGGATCATGTGCAGGAGTAGAAGAAGTTTGTCTAGAGACTATAGATTTTTTATGAGGTTCCCGTGATTTCCTGGTGCTAGATGAATCGGAGTGTTGGTCGTGGTGAGTCTCAAACTTGGATCCCTTATGAGCAGATTTCTCCCTACTTTGCTCTGGTTGAGAGGAAGGATCATGGGGGTATGAAGAGTGACTGTAAATTTTCATTTAAGACGATGAATCCCAAGGGCGATAGTCTCTATCACTGTCATCGTCTCTATCTCGGCATTTTCCGGACCCCGAATCCCAGCTGGAATGATGGAAACAGAGGACCCGCGAAGGCGGTCGAATCCATAAGAGCGTCTCATATCACCTGTAGAAAATTATGTGAGCACGAGTTAGCAAGAATAAAATGATGGCTGAAGTTTAGGTGCAAGGTGAGGTGTAAGTGTTATTGTGTGTCCTAGTGTTTCCTCCCAACGGACCAGTTTCTTTAGCTTTACTTATCTGAGTTTATTCTCCTTGATTATGGGCTTGAACGCCTTCATCGCCTCTCACGGCCGAATGGAGTTTTAGGGCTTCTGGATCGTTGAAGCCATAATTGAGCAAGTCGTCGGGAATAGTGAGGTCAGATAAGCCTTTTTGTGAACCCCTTAAATGTTGTGGAGACGGCTCTTTCTCCATTGGAGTAATTGTGACCTTTGAGGTTCCGCCTACTGTCTTTTTCCTCAGTTTATAAGTCGGTTTCTTTTTTTTCCTTTGAAGGGGGAGGTGGTTCATCAGTGACATGTGCCTCAAACACCGGTTCTGGAGCAGAACATACATTCTCACCCAGTGCTTCTGACACCCCAGTTTCTCTAATCTCGCCCTCCTCGGGTGTGTCTGGGCACCACGTGTCGAAGGCATCGAAGTCCCAACTTGCCTTTTGCCTCTGTCCAAGGCAGGTCTGGTTGTAGTGGCACAGTGAGGGAGACTTATTCGACAACCTTTCGCCAGCAATCCAAATTTTGAGAGCGTTTCATTGGAAATGATGGATCTGATGTCCCGGTCTCTCGTGGGAACAGCTCGAATAGCTTCGACGGCCTCAGAGTACCATGAGCCTTTTGGACATGGGCTGATACCTGTAAAAGTTGAGAAAAGGTTTAAAAAGGATGCACTTTCTACCACATACAAATATTGATCTAGAAAATAAAATTACTCCCTTCTACCCATCTCCTCGCAAAGCCAGGAGGACAGTGCACGTAAAACCATTCCTGCTTATATTGGAAGAATTTGATTTTCTCCATGCCCCCGTCAAGATTTGACATTTGTTATGTGTCTCAAGGAATATGAAAGATGGGCTGCCGGACCGTCTCTTGAAATGTAGTTATAGCGGATATCACCGGGAGTGGAGAGCCTGAATAGAATTGTAACAACCATGTATTTTCAACCATTCGCATCCATTATAAGTGTATGGGTAGACACTCATGCTGAAATTGAATTGCTCAAAATACCGCGTTGTAAATAAAAATTTGGCAAATCTCAGAATATACAGTAAATAAAATCACAGATCACAGACACAGAGTAATGATAATGCAGCGGAAGTAAAAGAGGAGATAGTAGTTCATGAAGCTACTATATAAAATATGAGATACATCAGAGTCAAATAAGATACAACAGAAGAGTAACAGGATACATCAGGCACAAATCAGATACATCACTGAACCACTGGATACTGAAACAAAATAGATGGCTGGATCTTCAAGGAAAGCTCTAACGCCGAAGGTGAATCTTGAATGCTAACTCAATCAATCTGACCCGAGCGTAAAGCAAAACACAAAACCCTCGAGTCAGGACATAAATACTTATAAACTGTAAATCAACTCAAGTGAACAGTAACAAAATGCATCAGTAACTTAAAGGATGCTTGGGACCGCCCATCCTCTAAGGATCCGTTAAACTATTTACTATGTAGTAATATACGCTATATACGGTAGTGTCTAATCAGTAAAGTATAATCATATAGAAAATAGCGTTAAGGGGATGGTGAACCTTAACGCGGTCGGATCTTTAAAACCAAAATCGTAGTAGGCTCGATATAAGGATATGACACGGCACGCGAGGCAATGCCAGGGTGGATACACCGTTTGCACTCCCGGACCGGTGGTGACGGCAAGCCAGCAGCTTCCGCCCACCTTGAACAATACCCCCGAATCAAAGTGGCGCCACAGAGTCGAATCACAACAGTAATAGAATGGTTTCCGATGGAGCATGCTCGATGAAAGGGTGCGACCCTTTGTGTAGCCCGGTATAGCTCCTGTTTTAGTCATATATGCCAACTCAGGGGAGTTGGGTCCACGTAATATATACCTCGAGAATGTCGCCACCATCCTACTTCATTCTGTAATCTCCACCGCGTACACAGTTGTTAAAGTGGTTTTCGGTATTGGCCGGCTATAAGACAATATCCGATCCCGGTCTCTTTAACAACCAATCGTTATTATAACCCGTAGTTATAACTTTAAAACAATATTTTATACTTCAAAATAAAATATCCTTTTCAATCTTAATCTTTATCAAAATAAAGATTAAATCATTTCCATAACCATTTCAATATATCATCGTAAAATATCTTTCAATTCAAATATTTTTCAAAATAAATATCAAGTCATTTCTAACCATTTCAATATATTAAATTTTCATACCCTTTCAACACTACCTTTCAAATCATTTTAATATATCAAAATATCATAACCTTTCAAAGCTTCATTTCAAATCATTTTAATATATCAAAATATCATATCCTTACAAAACTTCCTTTTCAAATCATTTAATATATCAAAATATCGTATCTTTTTAAAACTTCATTCATTTCAAATCATTATTCATTTTATTCAATCTAAAATACCATTTTAATTCATATTTTAAAACAGTTTATATTCCAAAAATTCTTTTTTTTTCATTTCAATGAAGTTATTATGCTTAATAATTAAATTATTAAATTTCCATAAATTTTAACTTCCAAAGTTCATTTATTCACTTAAGTTTATCAAAACCGTGAAAATTCACTTTTCGCATCATTTAGAAAACTTATACGGAAAGTTACATTCAAAACAGTTCAATTTAACAAAAGACAACATTTTAAAATGTTATAATAGGTTTACTTAAATTTCGAATAACCTAGTTAAACTCAAAAATTATAGCACTTACAAAGATTGCTATAATAGCTTTTAATTCAACTTAGCTTTTTAGTTCATTATCATCAACTACAGCGTTTACAAATGCTGTAATATCATTTACATTGTAATTAATAGCATTTCAAAAAATGCAGTCAATTAACTTCAAATATTCAATAAAATTTCTCAACCAATTATATTTTTATTAAAAACATTTTTAACTTATAAAATCATACATTTTCACATTTATAACATCATTTAATTTTCCTCAAGTTCATGATTTTACAGGGTTAAATTTCCATTCAAAAATCAAGATTTAATAATAATCCACTTATTAAAATGCAATGTTCAATTTTAAAATCCATTACATTAAATTTCAACTTAACACTTAAGTTCAAATTCTCAAATATAACTTAGTTTTATTTTTATTTGCTTAACTAAAAGTTCACTTTACGTCAATTTCATAAATTTCCAATCTAGTTATATTTCAAAGTTTCAACTTAAAATATTTATTCATTTCACATTTCAACTTTATTAAAAATCATAAATATGATAAAAATCATTTTAAATTCATTTAAATCAAATTATCATAAATTTATCATAATTTCATACTCAATTAAATTTTCAATTAAAATTAAATCAAAATTTCCAAAATAACTTACGTTCAAAATTTCTAACTTTTTCATTAATTCATTTCACTTACAATTATTCAGAAAATCAATAATATTTTACAAAATTTTTATTTTTATTAAATTTCAAATCAAAATATTATAATAATTAAATTTCTAAAATATTTTAAAAATTTTAGAAAAGCATATTTTAACTACGGGCCTGTATAAAATTTTCTACGCTAGGTAAAGTGATACGGGTAATATATCATTTCAACTCGTAATTTACAAAGAAAATCCGGTTTTATCATTTCAAACCCGCAATCCCAAGTTAAAATAAATTAAATAAAATAAATCAGGCCTATCATTTCAGCCCGTAATGATTCTATTCTAACAGGAAACTTGTAGTGTAATCATATACAGGAGTAATATAAATAAGGTCAATATCACAATATACAGTCATATATCAGATGTCAGGTGAAAATTAACAGTTTAAACATGGTAATAACATGGCATAGCATATCGTATCATCATCATTATCTTGCATAAACATTTTATATTACTAAACACTTGTCATCAATTCACTTCTCATAAGTATAAATGTCAGAGTGAGAAAGACTCACTTTTTCAAGCTGAAGACCAAAACAACAAACACAAGTGCGATTCCAAAAGCACGACAAGCACGATATCGCATGACTTTTGATTTGAATGAATGGAGAGCCTTGATATTTTTCTTGTAAACAATAACCAAAACAAGACAATACACACATAAATATTCAACGCAAAACAATATTGAAACATTGAAAATACGAAGCAACAAAGGAATAGATTACTTGACCTTGCTTTAACCATTCAAATGCTTAGCCTAGGAGGTTCTTGGGTTCAGACATAATGATGATATAGCTCAGGTTTGGCACCATAACTCACGGCTAGAAGGAGTATGGAGTGGTAGGGTTATAACATGAAGCATACAATTGATCAAGGCAACATATATGAAGTTTTTGAGCACAACAAGGCTCGGCCTTGGGTCAAGTGGGGCTTGGCCATACTTGTACAGGTTTGGACAGTAGATGGAGGGGTGTGGGGAGGTCTGGAAAAGGTGGTGGTGGGGCCTATGGTGGTGGCCAAGGTGGTGGATGAAGATATGAAGTGATAAGGTGGCTATCATGAATGTTTCAAGGCTTTATGCATTGTTTTTGTGGAGTTTTGGTTCATGGAGTCTTGGCCATGTTAATTTCAGATCCGGACAGAGGCTAAGATGAAGTGTAGTGGTGGTAGCAAGGTGGTGGTCGTGGCTAGAGGTGGTGTCCATGGTGAAGTATGAAGGTGGTGAAGTAATAGTGGTGGCTAGTGCATTGTTTTGGACATTATTTGCTATTTTGTGGAGTTTTGTCACCAAGGGAGGTGTGGCCATGGATGGATCTGAAATGATGGCTGGAGATGATGCCAAGGAAGAGTGGTAGGGGATGGTGGAGATTATGGTGGTGATGGTGGGTGGTAGAGGCCAATCCAGAAAGCATAGAAAACTAGGCAAAATACATAGAAAATGAGAAGAAAAAGGTAGAAAAAAAGATGTAGCCATTACCAGATTTTTTTCTCAAGATGGAGGCCATGATTTTTAGGGTTTTGGAGCTTGAAAATTCGTGAATAATATGAGGGAGTCGGCTACAAAGGATGAGGAAAGGAATGGCTAAGATAAATTGATGTATTAATTGCAAAAAGAAACGCATAAAACGTCTTACGTTTCAGGCTTTTAAGATCTCTTAACTTTCTAAACCTTTTGCATTTCCTTTTCTTTTTAATTTTATAAAAACAAAATAAAATCAGAAATGTTATTTAAAACCGAAACTAAGTAAGAATAAAATAAAATAAATAATTTATTTTAAGTAAATTAGAAAAAGGAAATAAGAAATTGCTTAAAAATAGCAACCGTGACATAAAAATTACAAGAAAATCTCCAATGACTTTGGAAAACTTTTTACTTCACAAAAAAAATATTTTAACACAAAATTTGAATTAAAAATGTTTTTAAAACATTTTCAAGGTAAAATAATAATTTAATTTTTATTAAATAGAAAGTTAAATAAAGAAAAATGCAGTAAATACCAACTAGGCTTTATAAATTGAAATAAATTCAAATAAACTTTAGAAAATTGTATTATCATTTTAAAAATACTTAAAAGTCAAAATATACATAATATAACATATTATCACATATTAACATAAAATAAAACCAAGAAGAAGTAATTTATACAATTTAAAATAGTCATTGTTAAATAACCCTATATACGCACAATATTGTAAAGGGTATAACTTTCACAATTTACATCCAAATTCAACGAAACGAAAAGTGGTGTTCTTAGAATTTTATGTACTTTCATAATAAAAGGAAAAAAAATTAAATTTTTAAACTTTTAAAATTTTAAGTTAAAAGTCACAGTTTGACTATTTTGACCAAAATCAACATTTCAGGCAAATATTCAACTTACACAAGTTTGGAATTATAACTCATATAAAAATCAAGATTATATTTAAATAATAAATTTAATCATTTCAAATAAGTAAAATAAGTTTTTAAATCAAAATCTTACATTAAAAATAATTAAAATATACAATAAAATAATTACAAAATACAGGGTTGTTACAAGAATGCTCATGAAAAGAATACATGTGCCATATATGAACGCATGTCTATTGGCTGTGCTGGGGCGATCTCAATATACCGCAATAAATCACGGAGAAAGGAGTTGAATGGTGGCACACTACCGACCCAACACATGAATTAGTTGGAGGTAGTATATTAATCCAGCTGGGGCAGGTGGGGATGATCTTATCCCGATGGAACCAGTATACCGTCAAAAGAAATTCCATGGATTGAGCATAGTTGGCGAATGGCGTTTTCATTGATTCTTAAAGCTTGAGAATCAGCCGGATTGTCTAGGATAATTGCTCCATCTATGGCATCAGGAGCCAAGTCAATAGTTGCAGTCGGTGGACTCAGGATATTCTGTGCAGGAGTTGTTGATAGATTCGAAGTTTCCACTACTTCCTATTGAGAATTTGGCTCAGGTTTATCTAAGACTGTGGAAGAGCTCGACTTTATAGACATCTTCAATGAGCGTCGAATTTGGACAAACACCTATTTGAACTATATTTTAAAGACAATCAATATTAGACATAACGACAAAAGTACTCCCTCGTGCGGTGTGTAGACTAGTACAATCGTTCGAGTACAAGTGTAAAAGAATTAAAAGTCCAAAAGCTGATAAAATAAGGTTAAGCATTGAATTGTCATCTTCGAAGACCGTCATCGCGGACCGTCTTCGAGAGCGTGCCCTATGACGGTTTTGATCTTGAACTCAGACATTAACACTATATGTTGAAGGCTATAATTTGTTTTTATCGAGTTGAACTCGGGCCTGTAGTTGTTGGAATTGGGGAGTTGTTGGTCCGAATCAGTTTGATATACTTGTATGCCTAAGTTGTTGTTGTTGTTCATTGTTCTTTCGTAAGGCATTGAAGTATGTAGTTTTGATATGTGCCGCGCTTAAGTGGAGACAGTCATGATTATTAACGTCGACCCTAGGACCTGAAGCCGAACGACTCACTAGATTGACACCAAAGAATCACCGACTCTCCTCTCCAACACTCTCTCTCTTCACCGAACGGCTTATGGAACATACTGAACCACACTCGCTCAGTATATCGAACCCACCTTGTGATCTCCAACTGGGCCATAACACTACCCTCAAGTGGTTAAACCGCACTCTCTCCCTTACACCGAACGATACCGGGTCGTAATCCATGGCTGTAGAAATCGCCCATATCGACCGACCCACTCGTTCTCCTCCATCTCATTTCCTCGAGTAACCTAAATACTCTCCTTCTTGCCCACCGAACGACACTCTCACTCATGCTGCGTCCAACCTACCGACTAGTAGACTTCCACACAACCTAGCAATTCAACATTAACATTCAGCCAACACCTCCAAAACTCACTAACTCGTACCGATCCACTACTACTTCCTCCTCCCTCGCTTGGTGGCTCAACAGGAGCCGACATCCTAGGAATCACCGGCTCCAACCTATGTTCTAACCTCGGGTTCGTCTTCATCACCTACCTAAGAGAGTGAGTCCAGGCTTGGTGAATTGAGAGATTTGAGATCGAAGTTCGTTTTGATTTGTTGTCAGGAGGAGTTGCGGAGCAGACGCTTTGGGTTTAGGATGAGAGAGGAAGGTTGAGAAGTAGCTGAAGTTTGGGGGAAGGTAGATTAAAAAGTCATGTGGTGTTGAATTTGAAGTGAAAAGAAGAAAAGGAGAAGTGTTAGCTTTTATATCAGGAAGGGAAGGCCAACAGGCATTAACCAGTGGACCCGGTCAAAGTGTCTCACTGGTTCGGTGAATAATCGTACCACTTGGCAATGGATATGCCGAACAGTGATTCAGCGTGTTTACGTCGACTAGCCCACACCAAAGATAATATCACAATGGAGAATCAGATCCCACTTGATAGGTGAAGAAAGGTGGAAGGCCTGGACTGGTTCAAAGCGCATCATGATGACTCTCATGATACGCTTTGGGGGGGCAAATGTTACCCGGTTGCATGGCCCGATCTATGTACAGTTCGGCCATGGTGGTCCGACCACTCACGGCTCAGTTTTGAAGAAGGAATCATCGTTCAGGCAATTCAAGGCCCGGTTTGTTTGGACAAGAGGTGGTTCGGTCTGCATATTATAAGAGGGATCACATGGCAAAAGCGGCCCGACCATGGATCGTTCGGCCAGGACGCGTCGTTCGGCATGTAAGTGTCATTCGGCCTAAGATCATCGCTCGACATTCTTCATTAGAACGCCATCATTTGGAAAGTGTTGTTGGGAACTCAGTACATATGTCGCCCAGTAAATCCTCGCTCAGCAACGTCGTTCGACGATCACCGTTCGACCAGTGAAGTTAAAGGTGATACGGTTCGGCCTGGATGCTCGGGGAAGGATGGCTCGGCATGGGTGGTTCGATCGAGGAAGCACGGACACATGTCGCTCGGCTTAGATGGTCGACACATGTCGCTCGGTGTGGAAGGTTCGGCATACATCGCTTGGTGCATTCTAGAGAAGTTGGTAGGTTGTCAAACCTACAACAAAGTGAGGCGATCGGCATGACTTCGCTTCGAGTCATCCCGCTATTTATTTCGGGTCTCTTGAAGGTTTACTTCGAGTCACTTGATAATCGACCAAATATGATGGGTCTGCATTTCTCGACTGGCATTTCTCGATCGGCCTGTCTCGTTCAGTATGCCTGGCTCGCTGCGCAAAAGGCACATGCTATGGGCTGAGATACCTTGATCCTGTGTCCGTGAAGGAAGTTTGGCCTATCTTTGCTCATAAATAGAGGGGCAGGGGCGCAGTGAAAATGGACATTTTTTCGTGAACTTCAGAGAGACTCTACCATTTTCAAGACTCATCTCTTTTCTGTTAGAACTTCTATTCAAGTTGTTGGTCTACGGACTGTATCTTTATTCAATTATTTGTAAAATCAATAAAGATTAAACTCAAAGTGGACGTAGGCTGTTGCGCCGAACCACTATAAATTTGATGTTCTGGTTTTTGCAGCTAATTTCACATACATTCCTCTATTTTAATTTTCTATATTCATTAATCTCTCTACAAAAATCTCTCTTTGGGTGTTAGTGACCAATTTTGATGCTAACAATAATTATTAATTAATTATTATAATTAATGATTTATAAATAATAATTTGATTTTAACTATTAATACTTTAAAATGTTAGTAATTTCTAATAGATTTCTTTAGAATTTCAATTCCCGCATAATTATTTCCAAGCCGCCTATGAAGATCAATCTGTACTCGATGTATGTTTTACTCATATGTTATTAAATAATAAAATCTCTCTCAGAATCCCCAAAATAAAAACCGTATTCTACCCATGCCCATAGTTACAGAAATCCGAATCGATTCATCGACCCGAAGCTTCAAAAGTCGAGCGATTCTTAGGTGAAGATAACCAAAGAATCCCCAAGATAACTGTGGGTGTTCCCCGTATTGATGAGTGCAAGGATCGATTGGATGCCGGTTGTCGCCGATAGGTGTAAAGCCCTAGGATTTATGGCACTAACCAAAGAAGGAAGCGCGTAAGCCAACTCCTCGACTTTGATGATTTGGGGTTTTGGGTTGTGTTCGAGGTCAACGAATGGAGTTACTCTTACTGCTGCATCGACTGGGGAGAAGCAGTACGATTTGTCGATTTCAACTAATGTGCCTAGGATGATGGTACTCGACACAGGTAGAATAGAGCGTTTGTGATCAGCAGCGCTGCATGTATGACGCGATGAGTAATTTATGTTGTTGTAATTTTTTTTAGGGAGGCATGAATTGGGGGAAGTGATAATAATTTTTAGTTGATAAAAAATACGTATTTTGTGTGGAACATATCATTGTCGTTCCTTTATTTTATCGACAATATGTTGCCGATCAACTAATGTATCAATAATATGTTGTCGATCAACTGATTGATATGAAGTATGTGAATGTTTTCTTCTTTCAAAGTTTGGGTAATATTTAAGGTATAAATTGAGATGCATTTAGCACAAATCTAAATAAATGCATACGTCTACTGAGACTTTATAAACATGATGTAAATCTTTTTAGTGAACAAGATTGATAATTAATCAGTAAAAGAATCAATTACCAATTCTCTTTAAAATAACAAGTAAAATAAGGTTTAAGAAATGAGGATACTATATGTTTACTTATTGTGAGAACATAACAGCAGGATCTAACAAATTGTAATTATGTTTGCCTTCGTAAATGACCAAGATGTGGATACTATTAATGCAGGTATTAAGCTGCAGATTCAAAGATTAAATGAAAGTTCTAAAACATTATCTCTTGACATCAAACAAGTGCTATATTGAACACTAAAGTATTTTTCCACTCTTAACTTAATATTGGCGCACATCATCTAGCTTAATGTAATGCCTCCTGCCTGTATGGGGAGTGCACTCGTAACCGATCCATCTTTAGAATCTAATACCGAAAATGCTTGGTAAGATCAAAAATTTGTTCTCCTTTACATATTGCTCATCATTTTGTGTCTATACATGATAAACAAAGTCAATATGACATGATGCATATAGGAGGAAGAATTTTCAAAGTAAAACTTCATGTACGTGACCATGAACTGGATCAGTATGATGTTGTAAGCAACGTCGTTTATTCAGGTTATTGTCAGCATGGTGAGATATAGTTCTAGTTATATCATTTGTTCATGGTGAGATATTGTTTATTCTAGTTATTCTACTTTTCTTCTCCCTAAAATATGCTACATATCTACATAAATACTCATTCTAGAAATAATAGGTTGTATCTAATAGTTATGACAAAAAATGACATGCATTCGTTAATACCCATTCATCAGTTTGCTTCCACGGTGACGGTTCCGTTAATTCTCACAATATCTTTAGTTGCTGTGTGTATATTTAAATGACATGCCTTTTTTATCCCTGGAATAATGCAGACAATAAGCGCAATTGCAGTGTTGGCTTTGGGACAGGACATGCCTGAAGGCAATTATTGCAAACTGTAGAAGCCAGGGGATAAACATAAGGATAATTTCTCCGAAGTATTTCTTACAGGGGTGAAAAATTACAGGTATTGTTTTCTGTCAAACTATGTTGCTGAAAGGCTCTGCCAAGAATCATGTAAGCTCTGTGCAAGTACCACCCACCCTCTTCCTTCTTATTTTTTCCCCCTGTTGACTTGACTTGACATCTGAGATATAGTGATACTAACTTTAGATAGCGTATAAGCACCTTGAGCTTTTGCTTAGAAGCATCAACATTTAGTGCTTTGTTTCACTTTTGATGTACCGTTGTACTATTCAATTATTCAAAATGATTTTGGTTCAAAGCTAGGCCGTTAGCGTCTGAAATTTTAACGATACCAATCAAATCATTTCTATTTGTTATTTTGTTGAAAATTTCTTAATTTCCAACTTTTTGTTGTTACGTCAATAACCACTTGTACAGTGGTAAAACCTTTAGCAATGCGATCAAAGCATTGGGTTTGATACCATGAGCCACAAGTTGCCAATTTTTGGAAGAAAAAAAAATATTGCTATTACTTTTGCTGGCGTTTTCTTTGCAACTAAAGTTTGATTTTGTAAACTTTACAAACTACTTCTTGTTTCAAACCACTTTCCTCACTGATGATAACAGTATCAAACTATTTGGATTTGAAATCAAAAAAAGGATAAGAACAAAATTTAGCTATATCAAGTAGAGTTGAATAAACGTTTGCATGGACTACAACTGTAGGGGATGCATGCTAACAGCAACATACATATATTGCTTTGGAGTAGAGATGAACATAGATAACATCATTGCAGAACACCAGAATCACTTCAACGCGAGCCTGAATATGGCTGGAACAATTGCAATAAGTTATGGTTTGGCAAATTGCAAGTTGATATTTGATACGATCATCAACTAAATACGTGCTTGAAAAGATGAAAAATGTAAGATAATATGATTATTATTGTATTTTACTCTAGGTTTCCTTTGAGTTTATCCGTTGATCTAGTGTGAATACTTCTTTACATAATAGAATGATGTGATTATGTTTAATACTTTATAAATAGTGTGAATATATGAATTGTTTTAGTTTTTCTTGGAATGTGGATCTTTCTTGTTATTTTTTTATAAATGCTGATGATTTTGATTATTATTTGTACAATGTTAGCTTCAATTGTAGAAACCTACTAGTGCATGTATCAATATTTTAATTTTTCTCAATTTTTCATCTTTTTGTTACAATGGGCAAAAATAGTTGTATAATGCTTTATAACAAAGGGAAAAAACATTACAGTCGTCCAAAACAATTGTGAAATGCTTTAACTCCATTGCAACTTCGCATATTACGACAAGTATCATTGTCTCAGTGGTTAAGTGATTCGACTTTGGTGCGAGAGCTTACAAGTTCGAAATTTGCGTAGCGTGATTCAAATATTCATTGACATGTTGTATCTAAGTACCGTTAAAAAAAACTTTACATGTTACAATGGTTGCATGGCCATTGTTATAGGTCTATTGCAACTGGCATTGCCATTTGCGAAATTGGTAATTTTTTAGTGACAAGAACTACTGGCTATTTAAAGCACTCTATTCAACGAGTCATATGCATATAAACAAGCAAGTTTTAACAAAAGATATGTTTCATTTGGTTCAAAGAATGTAGAGGCAACACATTCGCTCTGCTAGGCTTATAATGATATTCCTATCATTATCTAGTTGAAAAGAAGAAAGGGAGAAGAAGAACCACGTAAGTGGAACACTTTAGAAGATCCAGCTTCAAATGCAAATATGAGCACCCCCGGCCCTCAAAACGATCAAGAACTTGTCGAAGAAAAGAGAGTGTGCTGCCGTTTACGAATCCTTCCACATCGAATCTCGCAAAAGATCTTGAAAAGCTCTTGGTCGACATCGCCAAGAGGATGATCATGACTTTAGTTGTGGCATCGAAGGTGGAGGTGACTGTAATGACCCGCACGTTAATGGGTCTGAATTTCGACTAAATCAAAACCTAAGTTCATTAGCATACAGAGCTTTGGTTTTGATGGCCTGTAATAAACATAAGCATATCAGAGAGCGATCAATATGAGTTCACAGCGGAATAGAAAAACATAATATAATAGATATACTGACTAAGGCTACTACCTTGGAATCAATATTATTCTTTGGATATCTAGTTGCCTTGTCAGTGCCAAGTATGAAAGAGAAGACTCCACCATCTGCAATTCCTATCTTGTACCAGTAGCATGTCCCTCTAAATTTATCATGTGGCTTGTAATGAGAAGAGGGTCAGAACAACATCCTGGTGATTGGAAAATTTACACACTTCACAAATAACGTTAATTTATGTTGATTGATTTTCATTTAAGTGTTATGTCTATTATTTACGGCTGATCCATTCAATCCTATATGCTCATATGATATGTCGAATCTTCTCTGATGTATAACTATATGTGCGCCTATGTACATATATACCGCTTGCCTAAAGAAAACCCTGACTACTTAATACTCCTTAAATATGGAGGTCGCAAATCCAATGTCCATTTAATACCTTAACCCCGAAGCGGACCCTTTGTAACGTAATCGCTAGCCAATTGGTTCTAGCTACAAAGACCGATGACCCCTAGATACGACTTTATAATATTATTATCATATGACTAACATAACTTAAAGACTCATTTAAGGCTTAACTAGCTCACTTCCAACAAAAAAAACTAATTAATTAAACTTTGAGGTCCTTTTGTATCGCATATTGATTCTAGACTAGTGCGAAGAGAAAATCATTGGGGCATAATCCGAGTCTTTATTATCGGCTGCTCGAGATCGCTGGTGGTCATAGCCTGTATGTCAGCCTTACTTTTAAATATCAATTCAATAACAATACTGACATAGCTCGCTGACCTTCCAAGTCGAAATCCCATTTAGATAACCTATTGTAAGTCAAGAAAAATTCTCATTTCAGTTACTTAATACCTCATATCAAAAATGAAGCAGGCCCCATTTTCCTAAAAAGCACTTAGCCATTTGATACTTCAAATCCAAGACCAACCCTTGGTATATTTCCCAACCTATAAACAACCATGTATCCCTTTTCACGGGTCCTTCGGTTGTGTAACCCCCCGCTTTAAATTACAATTATATATGCAAATAATTTAATTAAGTTATATACGTTTGGAATTTTAAAATAAAGAAATGTTTGTAAATGGGGCAACTAATTAATATCATTTAGAATACATATATATTTGTGTAACAAATAAATTAGTGAGAGAAATTATATAAAATCAATTAATAGGGAAGATTAATTGACGGTGTGTGTTTAAAAGGAAAATTAATATTCAATTAATTAGTAGAAGTGATTAATTGACAGAAACTAATAAGAAATGGAACTGTATTGTAGCAACTAATTGATATGATTAGAAACATATATGTTAGTGTAAGAGAATAAAATAGAGGAAGATTAATTTATGCAAGTAATCAATTGTCAATTAATAAACATGGAGACTTATGATAACATATATATTAAGATTGCGATTCAAAATTCAATTGTAGCATATATGCATGCAATAATTATGAATAAAATAAATTAATATGCATATATGTTACGAATTAATGTACTGCATATTAATTTGGTAAGAAATCACAGTGCAGGCAGGGTTTAATTGGATAGTAAATTAATTCTAGGTATATATGAAATCTATTAATTGGTTACTTAATAGGGGAATCCTATTTAAAAGAAACGTCACATTTAAAAACATATGTTTCCATTGATTGCGAGAGAGAAGGGGAAAGTGATTAATGGAAAGATTGTTGGAGAATCAATTTGAAATAAAAACGAACGCAGAAGAAAACATATTAATTTAATGTCCATAGACTGAGTGTACGCTTTAGATTTTAGGGTTTTATATCTAATGGTTAGCACTGCCATTTTTCTATCTCTTCTATACTTTCTTAGTAACAAAATTTTAGATCTAATTCACACGAATTTAGATCTAAATAGAAAGAGACAAAAATTAACTAGGGAATTAAGAATTGGTTCAAATTAGAAGGCTGTGTCAAAGGTAAAAACCTATATCTGTGTTTTATTTGCTATTTCTAATCCAAATGTATTCATTTCTCTTTCAAATATTATAAACCTGTAAATATATCGTTTGTAATTCCAGTTATGAGTTACAAGGGAGGTGAATATAGATGTTAGGGACAGATCTGAAATAAAAACAGAGAGATTTAGAAAGCTAGCAATGTGAGTGGATTTAATTATATCTTTTACATTTACGATATATTTTCGTTAAGTTTCCTTTAACAATTTTATTCAATATTTCAGTAATTAATTCTGTTAATTAGTTATGCTGAACTGTAAGAAATTTACAGTTATTTACATCTAACTTGTAGTTATAATTTAGCCTAAGTGCTAGTTTCTTTTTATCCTCTTTGTACGCAAATAATATAGTTAACAAGAAAATTCGTGATTATGGATTAAATGGAAAAATACTAGATAAGTGTAAAATAAGAAAATTTGGAATAAAGCTAGATAAATGGAACTATGCAATAAATTACGCTAAAACGGGAATAATAAAGTAATCTAATAACTGGATTTGGAAGTAAATAATAGATTAATTGGTTGGTTTAGAAAATATGATACATTTCTATAATTTAATATTTAAAAGATAACGATAAATGTAACTGCAAAAATAAAAGAAAGAAAAAAGGAACTAGTGTAAAATTGAGAAACCACTGTATTTTACACAATTTCAAGATAATAAAAGAAATACCTTACGGTTACCAATTATTTTTTATAGCATTATTTAGTATTGAATAATGGAAATAGATTTTAGTATAGCTTTCACGACCAACCAAATAAAATAGAATTACTTCCTAGAATAAAAGAAATTAAAGTAGAGTATGAAACGAATCAAATAAATTATTAGATAAGAAATTAAGGCTGTGTACAATAAACGAACCTAGGTCTATATTTACCGCACAGACTATAGAAAAGGACAGTTATTATGATAAGTTAGATATATAATAAAAGAGAATTTAAAAGAATTCTATATCGTAATCAAAGAAGACAGAGTAGAACAGAAAAGAAACACTTGTAATTATATACGGATTTTAAAAGAAATAAACATAAATTATGATTAAGTAAAAGAATAGAAAGACTTAATTGGGAACTTAGAATAAATAAGCAATGATAGCAAAGATAAATAGTAAAAGATTATTTTAGATTTCTATTAAATTAATAAGCAAATAGAACAAAAGACGCTTATTTAATAAACTTAAGACTTAAATTAAGTTAATAAGCAAGAAGTAGAAATACCAATAGCATTTCCTATTAGATCAATGCTGGTCTCACAATAGGCAGAAGCGAGACGAGGGCAAGAATATGCTAATTATGGAAATAAGTAGCCAACAGAACAAGAAAAGTAAACTAAACGCAAATTAAAAGATTAGAATTAGGGTCTAATAAAAGAATTGAGATGCGTTTGGAGCAGTCCAAAGGATGAAGCGCCTAACAAAGCAGTTCATCATGGATTTTACAAATGGATAAGCACATCCAACTTAATATTTTTGGGCTTCAAGAAAGTACGAGACTTCAACGGGACGTGAGTATACTCTACGATGCCCCTTTGGGTAGGACTAACGAAGCTGCACCTCTTGAGGCAGGTCTATAGGTGTTCCATCAAGAGAGCATGCCTTGACTACATTTGCATTGTAGGCCTAACGAAGCAGACCTTTGTAGGCAGTCAGAAGGGCTTGGTACTCGGAGTGGGGTATTCGTATGTCCAAACTTGTAAGTAAGTTTAACGATAATCGCATGCGCATATCGGCCAGCATCAAGACCAAGAGCGATTTTAGGAAAGACCAGAGTTAAACCAACAGAACATTGATTCTTTCACTATCAAGATATTGGATGGGGGCACCCCCAATTCGATGTTAGATTGTTTGCAGTAGAGCACTACCACTTAACTCTTTAGAGGTCTTTTGATTTAGTTGAGGGGTGGCTGTTGGGGCCATAGCCACGACGAGAAAAGAGACAGACCAACTAGAATATTTGTATTGTAGGTCTAACAAAGCAGTCCTTCACAGGTATAGAAAATCTCTGACTGAATTCCGTACAAGGTAGACTTTGTTGGCGGGATTAAGATAGTAGACAGAATGATTACATTGTCCTCAATGTATGCACTGGGTGGTACATTGTGGATGTCCGAGCACTGGCATAGACTAGTGCGGACGCGATTTACGTTTTCATAGTAAGTAATGGAGCATCTATATTATAGGCCTTACGAAGCTGTCCTTTACAGATATAGAATGGAACACTCTCGAAGAAAGACGATAGAGCCCTTTTAGATGAGGATACGGAAGGTACCATGGGTGGTACCTTGGACCAATATGGTCATTGGGCATATAGCTACATATATGTATATATTAGTTATTAGGTTTTAATCTATTATGAAGTAGATAGGCACGGTTCACGAACAGAGGCGAGAGTACAGTAACCTAATGAACCTAATATAAGAGTAAATAGAAATAAAAAGATATACGTAGAATTAAACCTAGAAGTATATAATTTATTCATTCATCGGAACTTCTATTCTGATCCCTCCTCATAACATCCTATAGGTTAGGTAGATGGCAAAGACTTCTTAGCTTTATGACACTTGCTTAGAAAGTGTTATTGTTTGGGTGAGTGTTATTACATTTTAGTCAATCCCATTGTAAGATAAATTATTGAGCTCTGATATATTTGCCTTTGCCTATTTGAAAGATACCAGATACCCAACTCGGGCTACAGTGGGCTTGGGTTTTAGTATTTTTGTGAAATTTTCAAACTACTGGAATTCGGGTCGTTACATTTGGAATTAGAGCCTAGGTTTTGGATTCCTAGGTAGATAGCGAGTGAACATATTTGTATTTTTGAATAAAATATAAATATATTATTTACTAAAATCCAAATAGTTCCTAACCATAGATTTTAACATATGGAAAGTTTTTAGAAGTATATTTATGCATGGTTTGCTAGTTGGGTTTAGGATGACCCAAGTATGTAAAGCCCTATGTTATTACCAAATTATAACACACAAATAAACCATGTTTTGAAAGAAGGTTGGTATCCATAAGTTATAGAAAGTGGAGAAGCTCCCTAGGGAGAGTATTTTTATTTTAAAAGAAATAAGAGGTTTTAGTAAGAAGAAAATCCACTTTCTGTCTAGCCCAATAAAATGAAACTTTTGAAATTGAAAAGTTGAAAAATATAATTGTTAATATATTTGAGGAAGTAAATATTGGGTTTTTGAAAAAAAAGTGGTATGAAATTTAAATTGGTTTTATATGATATAAATTTTGTTAAAAGTGAAATTATTTTTTAAGAATTATAGAGCATGTATAGCTCGCTAGTTTCTTGTAGGTGAACAAAGATTTTAAATATAAAAGCCTAGAGTGTGTTAAGTATCAAAAACATAGGTTACAAAAAGGATTACTGTTCTAACTTTTAAATCAACTAAAAATGAGACCTTTGCTTCATTTAAAATTACAGATAATCATCCATTTTCTTTTATTGAAATAGATAACGCAAACTACGGGGAATAACATTTGTACTTTACACGTCCCTTTCATTTTTGGTATAATCCTTATTATTTCAAATAGTGCGCTTTTTATACATTTGTGGAATTGGATAATTTACGAAAATTACAGAGAAAGAGATACAACTAAATTATACCTCGCTCCTAATAAATTAAAACATCTAAATTCACATCCCAAGTCAAATTTGGGCAAACTAAACAAAAACCAGCATTTTACAACCTAACTGTAAATTTGAAATAAACTTTACAACTTTATCAATATTCAACTTTAACAAATTTAGGGACTAATTTCTAAATTTTCAGATTATGTTGTAGATATCGTTCATATTCCAATTACCTATCTTATAGAATATGTAGGTGATATTCTTATACGTTCGCTTCAGGCCTACAACTCATCAGATGTTATATAGGCATAGTAATTAAATAAAATTCAATATTATAAATAAATTATATAATTTCTCACTCACCTTTCAAGCTTTCTAAATCTCCAAGTCTAAATTCATCCCTTTAACTTGACCTCTTTTCCTTTCCTTCAAAAAGAATATGATATAAATTTATACATACCATTAGAGTTACAGATCTGAGAAGATATATGAGATTAAGAGGAATGTATATTTTAATTATGAAATTTACCTTTTTCTGCAGTATCGATTCGCTTCTCCTCTTCAATTTTCTGCCTTTCTCCCATTATATATACATAAAATATAATATTTTATAATTTTAATAGAAATAGCAGAGAAAGAAAATGGTAGTGCTTTGCTGTTTTGATCAAAAAATATAAGAAGAGAAGTGATAAACATGTATTCATAGGCGCTCGAATATTGTATCCGTTAGATTTTTAAAATAAAAAAATTTGAGCCGTTCATCCAAGGTTTAACTCTAGCCGCTACCTTCATCATCTGTCGACCGCTCCCTATAAGTAGTTGATTGCTAGCAATCGACTGCCCAAGTAAGTGGTCGATTGGTGGGTCCACGCTATTAGTGTTTTTGATTTCCTTTTTCTCATTTTAAATTATTTCCGCTTTGAATATTTCAAACACTAATAGTTTCTTCATTTGAGCTCCGATTGCAAAACTCCAAATATGAAAGTTGCTCAGAAAACCCCCATGAACACAATAGTGCTAGTTTCGTGGTGAAATTCTAAAATTTTCTCAAATTTATTTTTTTGAGTCTTATTGGTTATATATTATTTACCATTAGTTTTGCGGGGTGTTACAAATACAGCTACTACTCTTTCCAGCAAGGCTCCAAAGCGTCCAAGCTGACCTAGGTTTAGAACTGCAAGACCAAGATGAAGAAGAAATCCTCCATCCCCAACTGTCCTATTAGCATAACAACGATGGTCAATCACTATTGGAGCCATGGCCAGCAGGCACAAGCCCAAGCTAAGCCAAGATCTACCTCGAGAGGGAGGTTCCATATGATTGTTTGAAATACAATCAACAAGTGGCAGTTCGGCACCGAGAAAGCTTTCTCATTTCTTAAGATGCCAAACAAGTTTGATGAAAGGACATACACACAAAGAAGTTTGGAATGGAAATATATAATGAAGCCAATTGCTTATTATCGATGAAGAAGTGCAAAACATTCATAGGCTATGAAGAATTTTCATTTGGAAAGATTTTACGAGTACGAGAAAGATGAGAATGGTTATTTATATACCCACGCCTTAAATCGTGTGCATTGTTTCGAAAGGAAAAAAGAATCACAACCATTAATAAGAGGTTGAGGCCAACTTATGCATATAGGAGATGCAACACAGCTCTGCAACATTTGGAAAAACGAACCGTCACAACCAATAGCATGAAGCCACATGAAAAGCACATTAAATGCTTTGTAGGGCCGTCAATTGGTAGGATTTTCATCATTTGACAAGGCTATACCCGCTCACGGATATGAACTTGGGAGAAAAATGTTGCTCAATTTTTTCGCAAGTAATTAGTAGGTCAGTTTAAAGTATTCTAACCTAGTCAAAACCTGCCCAACTACTTTACAACTAGCCGGCATAAGCCAACCCAAGTCCATGAAACCATCCCTTACATCCAGCAAGGCACCATGATGAGGCATGATCGCCTGCTCTTTAAGTGCCTATCTCATGTAACAAAGGTTTGGGCCTGACCCATCATCGTGACTATCAACTTTCCTATGTCAATCTACTTCCAGCACAATTCCAGGTCAGCATGTTAGCCCGACGTCACTCTAATTGATGGCCAGCACCTCTTTAAAGACCCAAAATTTTGAAGGCTTTATATTTAAATACCGGAATTATTTAAATAATTGAATCTTGGATTTAATGTAATAAAATTGACTTAATAAGCTTATTTAAGTTCTTTTTAAATAATATTTGAAATTATCATTTCGTTGGACAGTCTTGGATTTTGATGAAATCAGTGTTTTTTAATCCGGAATAATAGTTGAGATAGGCATATGAGTTTCGTGACGATCGAATGTGAAGTATGGTTGTGTGAGCTCGACTAACTAAGAGGATTAAAATATAATATATATTTTCCTATATAAGAACCTCAACACTTAAATCCTATTCATTTTTCCGTCTCAAAATCAGCTGCCACCATTTTCTCCATTCAATTAATTAAATCCAAAGCCAAAGGCCACAAAATTCAACGATTTCGGATTTGTTGAAATCATGCGAGTGTGTGCTTCAAATCTATGTAAGGTTTGTAGGGTGTGGTGACTGTTAGTGATGTTCGTGTTTTAATGGCCAAACTAAGGTTGAGGCAGGGAGGTGATGAAGGAGGATTTAGGTGAATTGGAGGACTTGGTTGGTTTCTCTTGGCGGCAAGCTTCTTCCAACATCAGCCAAATCGAGTCCGATCATGCCTAGCAGATCACGACTTTTCATTTGTCTCATACTGGGGTTAGGGCCATGATTTGACAGGGGATATCGTAGAGCAAATAGATGGCACGGTTGAGCTCGTGGTGGTGTAAGGAGTGTTTTGGCAAAGGTCAATGGTGCTTTGGTGTGGCAAGGCAAACCATGACCTGGGGATGGTCGAATTAGGGCAACGATCAGATTTTGGAAGAGTTGATCTAGCTTCAGGTAGGTGCATAAGGGAAATTGCATTTGAGTAGAGCGATATGATGGCACTGTCCCTTCATCGAACGTTGGACCAGATAGGGAGATTGGGGAAAGGAGCATGCACGGCTTAGGTGTGTATCAGCTTGCATGTACAGGAAGTGTATTAAGAAGGGTGAAGATGGATTTGGTGGGAAAGTGAAGGGATTAGTGATTAAAGTAAATTAATTAATTAAGTTTTAATCTCAATTTCTTATGAAATCGATAACTTATGCATAGAAGGTCCAATCCAGACGTCATTTAAGCCATTGCACTCGTAGTTAGATTCTCTGCGCCTTGGATTGGTTTAGGCTTGGGTGAGTGTAACGATCCGTTATTTCACAACTTCAAAAGTAAGATATTTTATTAATTTTAAATTTAGAAAGGTTTAGAACTTAAGTAAATATGTTGTAAATAATGAATAAGGATGGAAAAATTATTTATCTTATACTTAATAATGGAAAAATAAAGATTTTGGATTTTCTTCACAAAATGGCCAAAAGTTAAGTTTTGTTAAAAATGAATAAATGCTTAAATAAATAGTTTTAAATATTTATTTGAAAGGTAAAATTATGTCAAAATCACTTAATAATGATAATAGAAGTATGATAAAGTTTGGAAAATACACCTATGATCGTTTTACAAAAATATTTCAACTTTGTTACATTTTGTCAAGTGCAATGTCGTATTTCCCTAAATTGATATTAGCACTAATGATTTCGGGTTTTAACCAAAGTAGACTTTTTCTTATTTATTAAATGTAATAGGAAGTTCATTTTCTAAGTTTGTTTACATAAATGAAAGGTTAAACGGAAACGTTAAATTTTGACTGTAAAATATGTCAATAAAAACATTGTTTTTGACTAAAATAAGTTGTCGCTACATTGTTGCAACATGATATGTTGCCTAATACACATATATACGTATGCACACATTTACAATGTATAAATACATATACATTTACCATATAAAACAAGAATTCATTTTGATTTAATTTAAGTTTAATAAAAACATGATTTGACAATTTTAAATTTAAATAAATCTTTACAAACATCATCATATATATCATATCTCCTTAATGGATGTTATGTGTTTACATGGAAACCATGCAAATTTATATCTTTAAATATTAGTAATTAATAAAATAGTGACATCTCTTATTACTAAACATATACACTTCTTATAACATCATTCCTAACATTACATGCACATCCTAATATGTTAACAAGTGTTATGCAAATCAAATCAAGAAAAAAGTCTTCTTTTTAAAATACAAAATTTAAGAGAAAAAATTAAACATTCTATAGATACACGTCACATTAATGTGCTATCATATCCTTCCATAAATACATGTACTTAAGGGTTTAATCAAGGGTTTAAAAATGAAAATAAAATAATAAAGTAGAGAAGACTAAAATGGTCATTATCCTTGGAAGCTTCATGTATAAATAGTGGTCATAACCTTCACTTCCTCACAACAATTCACTTCCCATTTCTACCATTTTTTTCACTTTCTTAAAGCTCTTCTCCTTTATTATCTTCCTCCACCTCCAACAACCCTCCATCCAAACCCACACCCGAACCCTACCATTACACACACCCCCCTACACGGTCAAGTACCCTTCCACCAACCCATACCCACCCCCTAGCCTCACACCCGAGCCGTACCCTCCTCCCTAGGCCACACACCTCCCTAGCAGAGCATACACCCCCTCTCAAAGCTCACACACACAAAAAAAGAAGGAAAATAAACTAAGGCAATAGTTCGTGACATTTGCAGAGGAGCACGCTAGTTCATAGAAAAGTTTGATGGAGTGGAAATGAAGGCGAGAACCGCTTTTTAAATCATGTTTTGTTATGTTATAATAATCATGATTATCCCATTTATACGTTATGTTAATTGCCACCATTGATAATGTGGACATTTGGCTGAAATGAATGTTTGAACAAGTTGGTTGGATAGTTGAGTTGTGATAATATACTTAATAGATGTTAATCACTATGCTATGGAAATGGATGTTATGTTATTGATGAATATTGAAAGTGATTATGCTCATTTGTGATTAAGTAATCCCCTTTGTTATAAGCGACCAATTTTATAAATATGGTATGCGTTAAATTATTAGCCTATATTTGAATAGTGAAATTGAAATCAAAAATTGAAATTGAGATTGGTTTTGAAATTGAAACTGAAATTAAAGTCGAAATTAGATTTGAAATTGGGTTTGAAATTGATTTTAATTTAAGATTAGAATTTATTTTAATTTAAGATTCATAAGCAGCCGCATAATATATTCACCAAAATAAATAATATTCAAACGACCTTGGTTGAATGATAGAAATTCGTCTAGAATGAGTTTTGGCCAATTTACTTCAACTTCTCCCCAAATAGAATATAATGCTTTATAGTTGTTTGGATAGACAAGCTCATACAAGCCAGTACAAGGTAGAATTGTGTGCATTAAAGCTCTATGCATTATTCTGGCAGTAGGTCGTAATGCAATAGACTTAAGCTCGGTCATGTCATCTTCTAAGAATCGATGACTTACTTCATCTCTCTCGCCTAGGACAGCATTTAATTCTTGTAACTCAACACCTCTTGTCAGAGTATGAAGAATATGACCGATTCTATCTAAAGAGAGAAACACTTGTTGCCCACATACCAACTCCAAACGCAATTGTCATGATTGTGTGGGTTTTGATGGCCTAAATTCAAGTTCGCATATAAAAGTTTGACCAAGGTATAATTTATCTTGATACTGTTTTGATTATGATCTAGAAGTGATTCTAGATGGCTTCTTCTTGCAAATTCTTGAATCCTATACGACGTAAAATCAGGAAGGACAACAAAAGAACCTTCAAAGAATCGAGCTTCTTTCATCTTATTCCATCGTTGAACTGCAGTTTCATCGTATAGCCATTGAGCGATTTGTGAATCAATTGGCTCGGAGGAAGAAGAAGCATGCCTAGATCTCTTTGTTTGCCGAGGGGCCGTTTGAATTTATCAAAGATTTGAATAAATTTGGGAACTAGGGTTTGGAATTCTGTAAAATGGAGGTAAAAGTAAAAAGTAAAAGAGGAAGTAGAGGGTTTTAGAGTTAAGAAATAGGTAAAAAAGTGTAAAGGTACGTTTCAGATGTGAATTCAATCGACTGAACGATTGTGGTCAGTCGACTGAACCACTATCCCGAGAGTTCTATCCCAGAATTAGTCGACTAGTCTAGTCGACTGAATAAACAAATATGCTCTCTGTTTTGTCATTCAGTCGACTGGTTGCATTCGATCAGTCGATTGAATAATGTATGAGAACATACAGTACGCAGTTTCAGTCGACTGATCGAATTTTTTCAGTCGACCGAATGAGTCTTTCAACATATTTAGTCATATTTGAAACAAAAACAAGAAATATGTTATATATATAAACAAAATGTATACAATATAAGATTAAAGAACAATTGTAAAAAATAGACAAAAAACGAAATTATTTGGAAGTGGAAGTTGATGGAGACTAGGAGTTTTTCGGTTCATCCTTTATCTTTTCTACATATGGTTGTAGTGGTGACCAACGGTTTCCACGTTCCCATGAGTTTGGAGAGACAGGCGGAGGTTGAGGTGACCTATCCCATGGATCCGAGTTGACAATAGTGTAGATTGATGAGCCGAAGAGGAAGATGAACCGCAGAACTTCCATCCAATCTGCTCAAGAAAATTCAGACGTCTAGAATTCATTTTCTGTTCATAATTCATTTCGCGCTGAAGCGCTATCGATTCCCTCTGGTAATGATGAAGACCATCAATTTTTTGTTGTGTTTGAGGAGAACCAAAAAAGGAACCGTCAAGCTTTCTTTTTCTCGGGTGTATAACCCATTCGATAATTTGATGGTCTTGCAGGTTCATGGGTAGGAGTAGGTGTAGGTAGATTTGACGATGCAGATGATGGAGTTTCAAAGTTGATAGATAAGTAGGGTAATCCATTTGATGAATTATGTGATGAAGACATTTTTATTTTGAAAGAAAGTGTTTAGAAGTTTATGTAGTGGAGAAAGAAACAAATGTGTTTGAGATATAAATTTCTGTTGATGGAGAAAGGAGAGCTGAGAACTGAATTATATAGGAGGCAATGCAGTTAAAAAATGATGGTCGAACGTGCAGATTGAAAAAGTGAGGAAGAGAATGAACCAAAAAGTTTGTGGTTGAAATTTTATCTTTAAAAAATAGAAAATATGAAGAAACAGATGTATGAGGTGTAGATGTGAAATATTGAATGGCCAGGTGGTAAAGGCATAGACTTATCAAACCCGAGGTGCAGAGTTCGAGTATCAAAATTTTATTTTATTTTATTTTAAATTAATTAGTAATTTTTATAATTCTGTTAAAGAAATTATACCTAGTTCTCTTCTTAATCTTATAAAACAATTTTCATTGAGAGGTTTAGTGGAAATGTCAGCTAATTGATTTTCAGAATTTACAAATTCTAAATTTATTATATCCTTTTCAATATTATCACGAAGAAAATGATGACGAATGTCAATATGTTTAGTTCGTGAGTAATTGACAGGATTTTTAGATAAATTTGTTGTATTAGTGTTATCACGATATATTATAGACTTATTTAATTTTATGTCAAAAACTTATAATGTTTGTTGCATGTAGATTACTTGAGCACATGCTAAAGCTGAAGATATATACTCTGCATCACATGTCGATAGTGAAACGCAATTTTGTTTCTTACTAAACTAAAATACTAAGGATCGTGTAATGAAATGACAAGTTCCACTTGTACTTTTTCTATCTGTTCGACTTCCTCCAAAATCAGCATCACTATATGATACTAATTCAAAAGGACATTCTTTTGGATAAAATAATCCAAAATCTTTGGTTTTACTAAGATAACAAATTATACGTTTAACTACTCGCAAAACAAACACTAATCATAATGTCAGGTCGACTAGCAGTTAAGTAAAGTAGTGATCCAATCATACTACTATATAGTTTTTGGTCAACATTCTTGCAATTTTCATCTTTTTCAAGATGTATAGTTGTACTCATAGGAGTTGGTTTGGCAGACGTGTTTTCCATACCGAATCGTTTAATTAGATTATTACAATACTTTTCTTGATTAAGAAAAATGCCATTTTGCATTTGTTTGATTTGTAATCCGAGAAAATATGATAGTTCTCTCATATGTGACATTTCAAAGTCATTTGTCATGATAGTCGAAAATTCCTGACATAATTTTTCATTTGCTGTACCAAAAATAATATCATCAACATATATTCGAATAATTAAAATATCTTGTTTAGTTTTCTTAATAAATAATGTTTGATCAACTTTCCCAATCTGAAAACCAGATTCTAACAAATAGCTTTTAAGTCGGTCATACCAAGCACAAGGTGCTTGTTTTAAACCATATAAAGCTTTCTTAAGTTTATAAACGTGATCTGGAAATTTCTCATGAGTAAACAGAGGAGGTTGTTCAACATAAACATTTTCTTTTATAAAACCATTTAAAAAGCACTTTTAACACCCATTTGATATAGTTTAAAGTTATGAAAACATGCAAAAGCCAGTAGAATACGTATAACTTCTAGTCTTGCAATTAGAGCAAACGTTTCTTCATAGTCTATTCCCTCTTCTTAATTATAACCTTATGCTACTAATCTAGCTTTACTTCTAGTAATGTTACGTTGTTCATCAGCTTTTTTTTTTGAAAACCCATTTTGTACCGATGACTGATTGATCACTTGGTCTGTGAACTAATTCCCAAACTTCGTTTCTTTCAGATTGATTTAGCTCTTCTTGCATAGCTATAATCCAATAATCATCGGTTGAGGCTTCCTTAATATTTTTAGGTTCTATATTGGAGAGAAAAGCTATATGGCCCATTTGATTTAATTGATGTCTTGTTCTTACATTTGAATTTACTTCTCCAATTATATTTTGAACAGGGTGATCTCTAAGAATTCTTGGAGAAGATCTTACTATATTATCATTATTAATAGTATTTACATTTTCTAAAGAAACATCAGAATTATTATTAATGTAACGATATCGATTTTTCGTTGCCGAAAAACCAAAATATTATGGGTTTTAAGAAAGAGAAAGAGGTAGAAGAGAGAGAAGAGATAGAAAATAGAGAGAAAAGAAGATAGAAAATAGAACGGAATAGAAAACAACAGAACAACAATATCAGAATCTCACAATTCGCAGCGGAAAAACATATAATAGATAAATGAATAATCTTTAAACAAAGAACTATATCAGTTATTACATTACATTTCATTACATTACATCATATCATCAGAGTGTACAACAACAATAACAAGCAGCGGAAAAAGAGAAGTACTATATACTAGTAATACGCTATGCCATCCATCTTGCCTCCAGCAACTCCAGAATATCCAGAATATCCTGATAAACCTTAACTCTTGACTGCCCGTGTGAAAATTGGTGGGCACCCAGAGTTTAGGAAGGAAAACAATAAACTCCGAGTCAGTCATGTGACTGGTGTGAGAACTCAAAACAGTTTATTTTTCTTTAAAATCAAAAATAGAGGAATATTTTTAAAGTCAATTCGAAATGCTTTTAAAAATGAGACTACCATAAGACCTCCCGCCACACACACAATGCAAACGCAGACTTGGAGGAGATTTCTTCTTATGTTAGTCAAAGATGCTTGATACGCATTTAAAAGAACATTTGATATCATTATTAGTGCATAGTGTATAAAACGATTTCGAAAGTAGAATATAAATCTTAGCCAGCATAGGTACCATTATAGTATGCTTACTATAGCTACCATATTAGATGGCAGGTTCTACAATTAAAACCGTACAAGACTCGTATTGTTTCTTTAGATTTCCAACGAATGATCAGGCCAAGGAACTTCCCATTGCCACATGAGAATGCCTCTGGAAGGACATCCCCGAGAACCAAACCGGATCTCTACCAACACAAGGCCGGGTTACCCCTAACTGAGTAACAACTGACCGAATATGCCATCCCCCGGTCCTTTGGGACCTTTCACCGAGCGCTCGAAATCAATTCACACAATCACAAAGTGTTTTCAACATGAGTAAGTATCTGGGCTCCATACCATGATACCACCCTTTTCCAGAAGGAAATGCACATACCCTAAAGGGCGCTACCCCTCATAACCTTGCCGCATCTTTCCTGTTTTGACCATTCCCGAGGTGTGAGGCTCGACGAAGTTTCGTCCACAAAAACATACTTTATACAAAAGCCATGCTTTGGGTCAACAAATGATCATAGAAATGATCACCAGGATAGACGATCAAACAAATGATCCTATCACAAATAATCAACACAATGATCATTTCACAGCAACACTCAGCATGTCACATTACCAAATTGGGAATATATCGCTGATAACATTCAACTACATAACCTCTGAGCTCGTACGTCTCAGGGAAGGGTGTTAAGCTAAAAGAATAAATTCTCCGCCACCAACAGAAATATATTTGAAAGAAATCGGCTTTATATCTCAATTTGTAATGTCAGACATACAATCCATACAAGTCTGTTCCGGGATCGAACAGAACCGAAGGCACTTACAAAGAAGTCCTTGCAATCCAGATATTCACTAATCACGCCCGGATTTCCCATCACATATGGAGATCTCAATACCGGGGATCAGCCAGTGCAGAGACAATCAACAAGAAACCCTTACGTTTTTAAAAAATATCCGGTCTTCAAAACCGGTCTTCGAATGCAATTCATAACGACGTATCACATATTCGGAATGGGTTATACGACCCCAAGGTCCTTTCCCGGTTAACCCGAATAGTGAGCGCTTATTTTAAAAAAAATAACCGTGGCATCCAATTTCAAGCAAATCACAACAATTACCTATTTAAAGGTAAATATTGATAGTCGGTTATTGAACTATCAATAGATATGCACAACATCACCAGATTCCAAATAATTCTCCAAATTATTTATTTCCCAAAAATATCTTTATAAGATATATATATTTTCCATTCTTTAAAAATAAATCAATATTTATTTTTAAACTCATTTTCCAAATTCCATTTATAAATTCCATATTGAATTTATATTTCCAAAAATATTCATGAATATACGTTTTCCATTCGATTTCTAATATTCATTCTCAATTTATCTTCAAAAGGATAAATTCAAAATATTCACTTAATATTGGAAAAACATTTCCATACTTATTAAATAAGTAATTCACAATCTTTTTATTTTCTACACTTGGAAAATATTCTATATACTTTAATCGAAATTAAGTATATATTTCATTCTTTAAGGAAATCATTCTCTTTAACATATTTATTTGGGCCAAAACGAATGTTGCGTAAAACATCGTTACGACAACCCAAAATCACTAGTATAGGGATTCGAAATTAAAATAGATATATAAATCCCAATACTATACAAAACATTTCCTTTCGGAAATCATCTATTATAACAACAGTGTTATAATCTACTATTTCCTCTATTTCTCGAAAACGTTTATTTCAACAATAAATGTTGAAATCTATGGTTTCGATAGTTAATATATTTCAAAACATCTTTAGATCGTTTTAATTCTATTTAAAACATCACATCCAAACATTTCTTTAACATATTATTCACTATTCAAAAACGTGAATATACTTGTTAACCAACTTTATCATTTCTATTCCTTTTATTTTAAAGGATTATTCACTGTCTAAAACGTGAATATAACTCCATAAATAAATTACAACAATTTTACTTATCAAAATAAGTAGTTTGCGGATTTATAAAACAATGTTTATAAATTCCATTTCTATTTATTTTATAACTACTTTCTTTATAAATCTCCTTTATCAATCTATTCAATTTCATATCTCGATGATATACCAAAAGTTCATATTATAAGTTAAATACTTATGATTTATTTGTTTGCAAAAACATTCTTTTAAACTTTCCAAATTTATAAATCTTATAACTTATAAGATTCATTTATTTATCCAAAATCTATTCCTTTAAATAACTTTACAAATTTTATTTATAAAATTCTATTTATAACTTCACCGTTATAATCTTATAAATTTCATTCATTTATGAAATTCATTCACAATTCATTCTAACACTTATAAAAGCTCGTTTTATAATTCAAGATATTCTAAATTTATAAATATCAGTTTATAAATCTTTTATATGGATCAATTTATATTATTATTTTAAAACGTCTTTCAACTCCTTATAATTTACAACTATTTTATAAAATCATTAATCTCATATTTTCAAAAATCAACTTTTAACTGTATTTCTCAAAAAAATCATAATTTTTATAATATTAAAATTATAACGTTTACTTATTTAAGATGAATCAATTCCAAAAATATTTTATAAACGTATACTTTCAAAAATCACTTTAGAAATCCCTTAAAAATCAAAATCGTTATTTTTAACTTAAAAATTGGATTCGATGATGCAACACATCAAATAGTCAATCACGACTTTCCAATATCATATATCGATATGGTAATCAATCAAATATCACAATATTTAAAATCAAATAAATATTTGTGAGGAATCCAGTTGGATCCCTCCAACCAGTTTCCCTGCATCCACAGACATTAGCACAATACCAATTCCGTTTCAAGACGGAATATCGCGGTATATGGGATTTTATAAAATATTATCCGCTTAATAACGGCGCATAGGGTCTCATCCGCTATACAATGTGGGGAATCAATCAACTGCAATATATACATATGCCAATATATATATATTGCTATATATATATAATATAATACCAATTCCACTTCGAGGTGGAATATCGCGGTATATGTGTGTAATAAATAACCTCCGCTTACTAACGGCGCATAGGGTCTATTCACATCCAATATATATATATCACAATCATCATTCAAACATTCAATCAACACAACTAACAATTTTAAATTTAACTATTTAAAATTTAAATATACAACAAAATTCCGAGTGAGAAGTTCTCACCTTTGCTTTTATTTGCAATCCATTTCCATCTTGTCTCGATTTCCTTGATCTATACCTTGTATAAATATTTTTATACAACTGATTAATATTCGAAATAATCGAATAATAAATTTTCGTTTGATAAGTGTAAATTTCCCAATGGTTTTATTTTGAACATTTTGCTTATATAAATTTCTTTTGAATAAACTTATTTAACTAAACATTAAATTAAATTAACCAAACTCTCTTTTAATAACTTAATCAATTATAAATTCAATTTTAACTAAAAATTTAAATTTTAAACTAATTTTATTTAATTTATTTACTCCTAACAAATTTGTCTAGTTCAAATTAAACTTCAACTAAATTTACTTTAAACCAAAATCTCATTTTCTTAAATATTTCAAATATTTGCTTCTATAAATTTCTTCAATATTTTAAAATCCCTTTGTATAAATTTCACTGTTATATATATACATATATATATATATATATATATTTATAAATCCTTATAGTTTTTAAAATCTTATATATTTATTAAATTTATTCCTAATTTCAAATAAATTAACAAACTGTTTCATTTTTATTTTTTTTTTATCGTTACTTTCTACAATAGTAAAAACAAGATTTTACTTTAAATCCCTTTTCTTTTTAAATCTATCTATTTATATTATTATTTTCTTTACTGTATTTAAAAAAAATTGAAAACAAAGCAAAATTTCAAAACTATCTTACTGTTATTTAAAATCCCAGTTTATATATTTGAATTTAAATTAAATTAAATTATAAAAGCAAAATAAAATTTATACCTCGCTGCCTCGTGCCGCACCTCACCTGCGCGCCGCTTGTTGTCGCTGCCCCCGATCATCTCACGCGCGCGCCCAAATCCATCGCGATCACCCAAACTCCAAGCGTCGCGCCTCACTCGATTTCGTCGACGCCGCGACTTCGTTTGATTCCACTGCACTCGGTATCGAACCTCCCCCATCCACGCGAGTACCCACCAAGTCGCGCACCCCAAATCACCTGCCGACATCGATGCCGCAATCTCCCATCGCGTACGCCATCACCACGCTGTCGCGCGCACTTACCACTGCCTCCCCTCGTCGCCTTGTCGTCGCTTGCCTCGTGGCGCCGCCCTAGTTTCACGCGACTCGCTCCACAGTCGCCTCCAATCGCGAATTGGGTCGCGAATTACTGCTCGCGATTTACCCCCTTTCTCATCGCGCGACCTCAAATGTTGATCGCAACTATGATTTAGGGCTTCGGCCATTCGTTTTTTTTTTCTTTTTTTTTTATATACCTGGAGTCGCGATTTTGAATTAATTTCGTTCGTTCGAACGAATGTTTGAAGGGGGCTTCGGCCATTAAATTTTGAAGTGCCGTGATTTTTTTTGAATGAAAGAAGATGGATTGCGGCCATTTTTTCTTCTGAGATTCAAATTTTGTTTTGTACAGATAAAGAAAGAAGGTATTTAAAAGTAAACTGAGGCATGTTTGCACGATCTTGTTCGTGATCTTAGGCGCGATACTAGGCGTGATTAAAGGGGATAACGTGCTACCGTTTGACTAAATTTAAATTTAAATTTAATTTGAATTCAATTTGATTTCGACGCGTTTACTCACCGTGTGCTCACATATTAACTCCGAAAAATACGAAATTTGAAACCCGGTAATAATTCAATATTACGGACCCAATGGAACTGGTTTCGTAGAATTCCGAGACTGTGCCTCGGACGGCTATTTTTAAATATCGATTCAAACGATTTAATTTCAAAACTGAACAATTCACTTCCAAATTAAATCCTGAAGCTTCTATCATCTTCAGTATTATCAATATAAATTTTACAAGCCTTTGAAATATTTTAATCAACTTAAAATTGAAGAATCAAATTTTTATTCAACTTTCACTAGATTAAATTTTATAACTTTATCGCCAAATTCAAAGTTATATTGAAAATTCAATCCAAACCATCATTCAAATATTTAAAATTAATTAAATATTTTCAAATTAAATTGTTCAAATTTCAGGGTCGTTACAATCTTCCCTCCTTAAAAGAATTTCGTCCCAAAATTACAAGTTAAGAAGAATGCCCCTATCCCGTCTATCATTTTTCACAATCTAAATAGTTTATCAACTTACTAACCTAAATCTTTTTACTAGAGATTCACTATCATTTCAACTAGCTTTCCAATTCCAATTATAGTTTCAAACAATATTGTTTTCCTAACAATTCAAATTCAAATTTTAAACTTTCAAAATTTCTCAAAATTTTTCTAACACCCTAAATTTTCGAAAAATTTCGCCAGCGTCTCCTTTGCGCGGCTAGCTCGGTACGACTACAAAATGGCACCACGGCCCCTCAGAATCAAAAAGAAAAGAGAAAGCCAAGTGGCAGGAGAAGAAAATCATCAAATTTCATACTGAAATTGAAATACGTACCTTTTTGTCGAGCAATTCAATTATCTTTGAAATCAAAATCCCAATTCCTTATAGACCTGTATATCCTGCTATCCATAATATCCAATTCCAACATTCAAACCATTTTGCACTTTCCATTACAAAATTTCCTATTATGCTTCTTATACATTTTTACTTCACTATTGAAGTTACATATTCATTTCATTCAATTTATAATTTCAATTTATTTGAATTCAATTCTCAATTCTAAATATTGAATTCTAACGATTAACTTTCATTTGCTAATTCGTATTACTACCTTAAATTAGTTTTATTCACTAATTCATTTTAAATTTTCAATTTCCATATTCAATTCATCTCGAATTTTACTTAATTACTAACAAAGGGAATTTCAATTTATTTCTTTTACTTACTTGAATTTATATACAAATTCAAATTTATCTTCAAATTTAGCTCACAACTAAACTTTAATTTAACCAATTCAAATTCCAATTCATTAGTCCATGAATTAATAATTTATCAAGTTAGTTTATTTGAATTCAATCCATTTTATTTCTTATTTAATTCCATATACTAATGGTATTAACAACCATGCAACCATATACTATAATAATTCATAGAAAACCATTTCTTTTCTATACAAAATAGTTTTGGGCAAAATTATCTTATTTACCCGATTTAAAAACAATTTTATATTCACTAACAAATACGCGCTCATATCTATTATTACACTCAAACTCATTCTAGAGTACTGCTGACTCTATCTCTAATGAGTAATACCCAACAGAACCATGGTTATCGCTTAACCATATGCTCTGATACCATATTGTCACGATATCGATTTTTCGTTGCCGAAAAACCGAAATGTTATGGGTTTTAAGAAAGAGAAAGAGGTAGAAGAGAGAGAAGAGATAGAAAATAGAGAGAAAAGAAGATAGAAAATAGAATGGAATAGAAAACAACAGAACAACAATATCAGAATCTCACAATTCGCAGCGGAACAACATATAATAGATAAATGAATAATCTTTAAACAAAGAACTATATCAGTTATTACATTATATTTCATTACATTACATCATATCATCAGAGTGTACAACAACAATAACAAACAGCGGAAAAAGAGAAGTACTATATACTAATAATACGCTATGCCATCCATCTTCCCTCCAGCAACTCCAGAATATCCAGAATATCCTGATAAACCTTAACTCTTGACTGCCCGTGTGAAAATTGGTGGGCACCCAGAGTTTAGGAAGGAAAACAATAAACTCCGAGTCAGTCATGTGACTGGTGTGAGAACTCAAAACAGTTTATTTTTCTTTAAAATCAAAAATAGAGGAATATTTTTAAAGTCAATTCGAAATGCTTTTAAAAATGAGACTACCATAAGACCTCCCGCCACACACACAATGCAAACGCAGACTTGGAGGAGATTTCTTCTTATGTTAGTCAAAGATGCTTGATACGCATTTAAAAGAACATTTGATATTATTATTAGTGCATAGTGTATAAAACGATTTCGAAAGTAGAATATAAATGTTAGCCAACATAGGTACCATTATAGTATGCTTACTATAGCTACCATATTAGATGGCAGGTTCTACAATTAAAACCGTACAAGTCTCGTATTGTTTCTTTGGATTTCCAACGAATGATCAGGCCAAGGAACTTCCCATTGCCAAATGAGAATGCCTCTGGAAGGACATCCCCGAGAACCAAACCGGATCTCTACCAACACAAGGCCGGGTTACCCCTAACTGAGTAACAACTGACCGAATATGCCATCCCCCGGTCCTTTGGGACCTTTCACCGAGCGCTCGTAATCAATTCACACAATCACAAAGTGTTTTCAACATGAGTAAGTATCTGGGCTCCATACCATGATACCACCCTTTTCCAGAAGGAAATGCACATACCCTAAAGGGCGCTACCCCTCATAACCTTGCCGCATCTATCCTGTTTTGACCATTCCCGAGGTGTGAGGCTCGACGAAGTTTCGTCCACAAAAACATACTTTATACAAAAGCCATGCTTTGGGTCAACAAATGATCATAGAAATGATCACCAGGATAGACGATCAAACAAATGATCCTATCACAAATAATCAACACAATGATCATTTCACAGCAACACTCAGCATGTCACATTACCAAATTGGGAATATATCGCTGATAACATTCAACTACATAACCTCTGAGCTCGTACGTCTCAGGGAAGGGTGTTAAGCTAAAAGAATAAATTCTCCGCCACCAACAGAAATATATTTGAAAGAAATCGGCTTTATATCTCAATTTGTAATGTCAGACATACAATCCATACAAGTCTGTTCCGGGATCGAACAGAACCGAAGGCACTTACAAAGAAGTCCTTGCAATCCAGATATTCACTAATCACGCCCGGATTTCCCATCACATATGGAGATCTCAATACCGGGGATCAGCCAGTGCAGAGACAATCAACAAGAAACCCTTACGTTTTCAAAAATATCCGGTCTTCAAAACCGGTCTTCGAATGCAATTCATAACGACGTATCACATATTCGGAATGGGTTATACGACCCCAAGGTCCTTTCCCGGTTAACCCGAATAGTGAGCGCTTATTTTAAAAAAAATAACCGTGGCATCCAATTTCAAGCAAATCATAACAATTACCTATTTAAAGGTAAATATTGATAGTCGGTTATTGAACTATCAATAGATATGCACAACATCACCAGATTCCAAATAATTCTCCAAATTATTTATTTCCCAAAAATATCTTTATAAGATATATATATTTTCCATTCTTTAAAAATAAATCAATATTTATTTTTAAACTCATTTTCCAAATTCCATTTATAAATTCCATATTGAATTTATATTTCCAAAAATATTCATGAATATACGTTTTCCATTCGATTTCTATTATTCATTCTCAATTTATCTTCAAAAGGATAAATTCAAAATATTCACTTAATATTGGAAAAACATTTCCATACTTATTAAATAAGTAATTCACAATCTTTTTATTTTCTACACTTGGAAAATATTCTATATACTTTAATCGAAATTAAGTATATATTCCATTCTTTAAGGAAATCATTCTCTTTAACATATTTATTTGGGCCAAAACGAATGTTGCGTAAAACATCGTTACGACAACCCAAAATCACTAGTATAGGGATTCGAAATTAAAATAGATATATAAATCCCAATACTATACAAAACATTTCCTTTCGGAAATCATCTATTATAACAACAGTGTTATAATCTACTATTTCCTCTATTTCTCGAAAACGTTTATTTCAACAATAAATGTTGAAATCTATGGTTTCGATAGTTAATATATGTTAAAACATCTTTAGATCGTTTTAATTCTATTTAAAACATCACATCCAAACATTTCTTTAACATATTATTCACTATTCAAAAACGTGAATATACTTGTTAACCAATTTTATCATTTCTATTCCTTTTATTTTAAAGGATTATTCACTGTCTAAAACGTGAATATAACTCCATAAATAAATTACAACAATTTTACTTATCAAAATAAGTAGTTTGCGGATTTATAAAACAATGTTTATAAATTCCATTTCTATTTATTTTATAACTACTTTCTTTATAAATCTCCTTTATCAATCTATTCAATTTCATATCTCGATGATATACCAAAAGTTCATATTATAAGTTAAATACTTATGATTTATTTGTTTGCAAAAACATTCTTTTAAACTTTCCAAATTTATAAATCTTATAACTTATAAGATTCATTTATTTATCCAAAATCTATTCCTTTAAATAACTTTACAAATTTTATTTATAAAATTCTATTTATAACTTCACCGTTATAATCTTATAAATTTCATTCATTTATGAAATTCATTCACAATTCATTCTAACACTTATAAAAGCTCGTTTTATAATTCAAGATATTCTAAATTTATAAATATCAGTTTATAAATCTTTTATATGGATCAATTTATATTATTATTTTAAAACGTCTTTCAACTCCTTATAATTTACAACTATTTTATAAAATCATTAATCTCATATTTTCAAAAATCAACTTTTAACTGTACTTCTCAAAAAAATCATAATTTTTATAATATTAAATTATAACGTTTACTTATTTAAGATGAATCAATTCCAAAAATATTTTATAAACGTATACTTTCAAAAATCACTTTAGAAATCCCTTAAAAATCAAAATCGTTATTTTTAACTTAAAAATTGGATTCGATGATGCAACACATCAAATAGTCAATCACGACTTTCCAATATCATATATCGATATGGTAATCAATCAAATATCACAATACTTAAAATCAAATAAATATTTGTGAGGAATCCAGTTGGATCCCTCCAACCTGTTTCCCTGCATCCACAGACATTAGCACAATACCAATTCCGTTTCACGACGGAATATCGCGGTATATGGGATTTTATAAAATATTATCCGCTTACTAACGGCGCATAGGGTCTCATCCGCTATACAATGCGGGGAATCAATCACTGCAATATATACATATGCCAATATATATATTGCTATATATATAATATAATACCAATTCCACTTCGAGGTGGAATATCGAGGTATATGTGTGTAATAAATAACCTCCGCTTACTAACGGCGCATAGGGTCTATTCACATCCAATATATATATATATATATATATATATATATATATATATCACAATCATCAACTATTTAAAATTTAAATATACAACAAAATTCCGAGAGAGAAGTTCTCACCTTTGCTTTTATTTGCAATCCATTTCCATCTTGTCTCGATTTCCTTGATTTATACCTTGTATAAATATTTTTATACAACTGATTAATATTCGAAATAATCGAATAATAAATTTTCGTTTGATAAGTGTAAATTTCCCAATGGTTTTATTTTGAACATTTTGCTTATATAAATTTCTTTTGAATAAATTTATTTAACTAAACATTAAATTAAATTAACCAAACTCTCTTTTAATAACTTAATCAATTATAAATTCAATTTTAACTAAAAATTTAAATTTTAAACTAATTTTATTTAATTTATTTACTCCTAACAAATTTGTCTAGTTCAAATTAAACTTCAACTAAATTTACTTTAAACCAAAATCTCATTTTCTTAAATATTTCAAATATTTGCTTATATAAATTTCTTCAATATTTTAAAATCCCTTTGTATAAATTTCACTGTTATATATATACATATATATATTTATAAATCCTTATAGTTTTTAAAATCTTATATATTTATTAAATTTATTCCTAATTTCAAATAAATTAACAAACTGTTTCATTTTTTTTTATCGTTACTTTCTACAAGAGTAAAAACAAGATTTTACTTTAAATCCCTTTTCTTTTTAAATCTATCTATTTATATATATTTTTTCTTTACTGTATTTAAAAAAATTTGAAAACAAAGCAAAATTTCAAAACTATCTTACTGTTATTCAAAATCCCAGCTTATATATTTGAATTTAAATTAAATTAAATTATAAAAGCAAAATAAAATTTATACCTCACTGCCTCGTGCCGCACCTCACCTGCGCGCCGCTTGCTGTCGCCGCCCCCCATCATCTCACGCGCGCGCCCAAATCCATCGCTATCACCCAAACTCCAAGCCTCGCGCCTCACTCGATTTCGTCGACGCCCGACTTCGCTTGATTCCACTGCACTTGGTATCGAACCTCCCCCATCCACGCGAGTACCCACCAAGTCGCGCACCCCAAATCACCTGCCGACATCGATGCTGCAATCTCCCATCGCGTACACCATCACCACGCTGCACTTACCACTGCCTCCCCTCGTCGCCTTGTCGTCGCTTGCCTCGTGGCGCCGCCCTAGTTTCACGCGACTCGCTCCATAGTCGCCTCCAATCGCGAATTGGGTCGCGAATTACTGCTCGCGATTTACCCCCTTTCTCATCGCGCGACCTCAAATGTTGATCGCAACTATGATTTAGGGCTTCGGCCATTTGTTTTTTTTTTCTTTTTTTTTATATACCTGGAGTCGCGATTTTGAATTAATTTCGTTCGTTCGAACGAATGTTTGAAGGGGGCTTCGGCCATTAAATTTTGAAGCTGCCGTGATTTTTTTTTGAATGAAAGAAGATGGATTGCGGCCATTTTTTCTTCTGAGATTCAAATTTTGTTTTGTACAGATAAAGGAAGAAGGTATTTAAAAGTAAACTGAGGCATGTTTGCACGATCTTGTTCGTGATCTTAGGCGCGATACTAGGCGTGATTAAAGGGGATAACGTGCTACCGTTTGACTAAATTTAAATTTAAATTTAATTTGAATTCAATTTGATTTCGACGCGTTTACTCACCGTGTGCTCACATATTAACTCCGAAAAATACGAAATTTGAAACCCGGTAATAATTCAATATTACGGACCCAATGGAACTGGTTTCGTCGAATTCCGAGACTGTGCCTCGGACGGCTATTTTTAAATATCGATTCAAACGATTTAATTTCAAAACTGAACAATTCACTTCCAAATTAAATTCTGAAGCTTCTATCATCTTCAGTATTATCAATATAAATTTTACAAGCCTTTGAAATATTTTTAATCAGCTTAAAATTGAAGAATCAAATTTTTATTCAACTTTCACTAGATTAAATTCTATAACTTTATCGCCAAATTCAAAGTTATATTGAAAATTCAATCCAAACCATCATTCAAATATTTAAAATTAATTAAATATTTTCAAATTAAATTGTTCAAAATTCAGGGTCGTTACAATTTTGAAGAATAAAATCATCATCTTCTAAATCATTCGTCAGAATTATATTTGTATTATTTTCCAGATTTATAAATTTAGAAGAAGTTTTTACATTTTAATCGAATGAAACATGAAGTGTTTCTTCGATTATTTTAGTTCTTGTATTAAAAACTCGATAAGCCTTGCTTCTTTCCGAATATCCTATGAATATACCTTCAACGGATTTTGAATCAAATTTTCCAAGCCAATCTTTAGTGTTAATTATGAAACATTTTGAACCAAAAACTTTAAAATATGAAATATTTGGTTTTCTACTATTTAAAAGTTCATAAGGAGTATGTTTTGTTAATGGTCGAATAGGAACACGATTCAAAATATTGCAAGCAGTTGCAACAGCTTCTTCCCAGAAATGCTTAGGTAAAGTGCTTCCATTTAATAAAGTTTGTGCACATTCTTGTAATGTTCTTTTTTACCTTTCTACAACTCCATTTTGTTGTGGTGTTCTAGCAAATGAGAAATTATGATTAATTCCTTTCTTGTTACAAAAATATTTGAAAGCTTCATTTTCAAATTCACCTCCATGATCACTTCTAATGTTTTTAACTTTAAAATTCTTTATATTTTGAATTCTTTTCAAAAAAATTAAAATTTTCAAAAGTATCACTTTTATGTTTCATAAAAATGGTCCATGTATATCTTGAAAAATCATCTACAATAACAAACACATATCTATTGTGATTAATAGATTGAACTTGAGCAGGTCCGAAAAAGTCCATATGTAATAATTCAAGTGGTTGTGTTATAGATATCATTTTATTAGATTTAAAAGAAGATTTTGTTAATTTTTCTAACTGACATGCATCACAGATATTATCAATTTTGAATCTCATATCAGGTAGTCCTTTAACAAGTTTATTTTTAGCTAATTTATTAATAGTATTGATGTTTATGTGACAAAATCTTTTGTGCCATAGCCAAGAATCATTTTCTGTAGCTACTAAACACATATTTGTGTTATAATTTATATTCATATTTAAAATATAGATATTTTTATCTCTTATACCTTCAAAAATTTAATTTTGATTTTTATCAGAAATATTACATTTATTTTCTGAAAAAGATATATTAAAACCTTTGTCACATAACCGACTTACACTCAATAAATTATGTTTTAAGTTTTTAACTAATAGAACGTCAGTAATGAGAGGTGAGTTAGAGATACCATTATTGCTTACATTGCCTTTGCCGATGACATAACCTTTTGAATTATCTCCAAAAGTGATCGATCCTCCATTTGAGTAGACTATGTTTGTTAACATGTCTTTATCACCAGTAATGAGTTTCGGGCAACCACCGTCTAGAATCCATTTTCTTCCCTTTTTAAGTGGTACCTGAAAAAAATACAGATTAAGATGATACCCACTTTTCTTTTTAGGGTCCTAAGAATTAGGTCTTAGGAAACCAATCCCAAGAAGGTTCAGAATTCGCTTTAAAAATATATTTCTTATTTTTATGAACAGTTTCCATTAATGTTTTGATATTTTTATTCCTGATCAAGTTATTATTTGTTTTAGGAATCCATATTTTAATAGTTTTAACTTTTTTAGAAACTGTTTTCTTTAAATCTTGCTTAATTTTGTTTTTAAACTTTTCAAATTTCTTTGGTTTTTCAATTTTCTTATATCCTAAACCCATTTTATTTGAAGTTGACTGAGAATTTTCTATTATTTTAGAAAGATTTTCTCGTTCTTTATTAAAATTGAAAATATTTTATTAATATCTTCTAGCTTAGTTTTAAGACTAGAGTTTTCTTATTCTAAAACTTTAGTGCTAGATTTTAAATCATTTACTTCAACTGATAAAATATCATTTTTATTCTTCTGAATTTCTAATTCTTGAGTTATCATAAAAAGTTGAGAGGCTAAATTAGAATTAGATTCTTGAGATTTTTCAAGTTCTTCTTCGAGAATTTTCTTTTCATCTGTAAGCATACTAATTTCTAATTCAGATCTATTTAGTTTTCCTTGTAACTCCTTATTATGTTTCTTAGTCTGTTTTACAAAATCTACTAGTTTGGAATTAAGTTCAACTTCTTCAAAACTTAGTTCACTTACATCATCATTTGTAGCCATGAAGCATACTTTTGCTTACTTTGTGTCACTATCACTATCGCTTTCTGATAATGAAGAATCTGAATCATTCCATGTTACAGAAAATGCTTTCTTCTTGAAATTGTTCTTCTTGAATTTGATTTTCTGTTTTTCTGGACAATCTTTCTTCATATGACCCTTCTTATGACATTCATAACGTTCCATGACAGATGATGATGGTTTATTGCTATTATTGTTGCTAGAATTATTTTTGTAACTCTTGCCCTTGTTATTCTTTTTGAATTTCAAAAACTTTTTGAAATTCTTAGCAATAAATGCCATATCCTCTTCATCTGAGTCAGAGTCATCTTGTTCTGCTTGAAATGCTAGATTCTTCTTATCTTGTGCTTGAACTTTCTTTGCCTGCAAATTTACTTCATATGACATTAGATTTCCTATTGACCCTTCTGCTTTCATAGTTGAAAGATCATTTGCTTCTTCAATAGCTAGGACCTTTCTTTCCCATTCATCCGTTAAAGAGTTTAGGATTTTTGATACTATATCAAAATCAAAGAATTTTTCTCCTAGTGCCAATAGTGAATGATATATATCTTAAAATCTAGAATACATGTCATTTATATTTTCATTTGATTTCATTTTGAAATTTTGAAACTGATTTTTCAACATTGAAATTTTGCTTTGTTTGACTTTGTTAGTTCCTTTATGTGTTACTTTTAGAGTTCTCCATATCTCATAAGCATTTGTGCACATACTAACTCTATTATACTCTTTTCTATCAAATGCACAAAATAGCATATTCATTGCTTTTGCATTTGTAGTAGCATCAGTTTTCTGTGCAGCAGTCCAAGTTGAAAAATCTTCTGTTGGAGTAGTATATTCGTTTTGAGTAATGTTCCAAGTTTCAAAACCATTAGATTGCATATAAATTATCATTCTAGTTAACCAATAATTATAATTCATGCCATTGAATAGTGGAGGTCGTGCAGTAGATTGATCTTCAATAAAACTAGTGTTAGTGATAGTGCTTGTGATATTGTTATTTTCCATATTAACTAATAACAAATTATCAAATAACTTTGTGATGGTTATAAGATGACCTTGCTCTAATACTAAATGAAAGTGGCTACTGTGCGGCTAGCTATCACTTAGGATCGTGTAATATGGAATATTATTAAATCTAAATGCGGAAATAGATGATAATAGCAAAGTAAATAAAACGAGCACACCAGAAATTTTTATACTGGTTCGAACTTCCCGTTCTACGTCCAGTCCCAGACTTTCCTCTGGAATTTCTCACAATAACCCTCTCTTAACCTGGAGGAATAGGTATACAACACCTGAACAACCGAACAGGATTTTTCCGCCTCTAACAATCGAAAGAGAACTTTACCCACCTGAACAACCGAACAGGCCTTCAACAGTTTCAATAGAATTGCTTTGATACTATGTTTTATTAATAATACTAATTTGTCTTTGATAGTACAACCTTCCTATAATCTTTCCTCAAATATATATATATATATATATATATATATGTGTGTGTGTGTGTGTGTGTGTGTGTGTGTGTGTGTGTATAAAGATTTAGAAAGGAAAATATTGCTTTGAATCAAAGAATAAGTTAATTGATTCAGAGATTCAAGCAATATATGAAATTTGTGATCGCTTTTTAGAATACAGAGATAGTAGAAAGTAAGATTAGAAAGTAATCAGAATTTTTTTTTTGATTTGTGAAGTGGATTTTGTGTGTTTATATAATAGTTAAAGAGGTGCAACCGTTCATGAAGAGTTCTGATCAACAGAAGCAGCCATACCTCTTCATATTAGAACGTGACTCTTGGCAAAAGAAAGTGTCCATTCAGAAAAAATAGCTATTGGAAGAAGTCAGTCGACTGACCCAAAACGATCGGTCAACTGAATATTCAAAGTTGTTTAAAAACAGAGCGTTTCTGTGCACCTGTACAGGTTCAGTCGACTGGCCATATACGGTCAGTCGACTGACCTGACAGTCAAAACACAATTTTCACATATTTTAAAAATTTAAAGTTTTAAAACAACTTAACTACTTGAGGATAGATTTTAACATTTCTAAGACTAAAAAACTTCAATAAATCAACATATTATACGCAGTTTTGTAGCCTTGTCTCCTTTTGTAGTTTGAACAGCATAATTCCTTTTCTTTTTGTCGCTTATCCATATAGTATAATTCATTGCTTTGTCATGAATCAAAAATATATGATTCAACATATACAACTTTTCTTTTTAAACCCAAACTATCTTCTACTTATTTTTCAACTATTTTGAAAACTGGTTTCATTTTACAACAATTTTTCATCTATTTTACAAAATAATTACTATTTTATAACTATTTTGCAACTATTTAACTATTTTATAATTACTTAAATATTCTTCAGCTATTTTACAACTACTTATTTATACTTTTCAAGCTATTTTCTAAATTCAAGTTGGTCAGTGTGCAAACTGTTTATAATTGAAGTGATAACCCAAATGGAAATTGAAGCAATTGTGAATGGGTGAATAGAATCAAAATGAAGATAAACACGTAGGATGTACATATATTATTCTATTCGCATAACGATTTGATTCAGATTCGAGCATAGAATTTCAATATAGTATATCGATCCGAGTTGGGATTTTTCACTCGATTTTCGACGGCGGACCCTGGATATGGATATTCGATTGGTTTTGGAAATTCTCTATCATAGTTATGGCTATGCAAGGAGAATGACAGTTTCTGATCAAGAAAATCAGATCTGAGTACGCACTAGGAAGTCGGGTGGACAATACTAGTTCGAAAGTGAAATTGTTTGATCGAGTGAGCGATCAGATTTGACGTTGCGTACAGATGATATATGTCTATCGTACGTGCTAGAATGAAATTGATATTGAAAATTTTTAAAGGAAAAGCAAAAATTATTTTGAAATGGAAAGTATATTTTGAAAAATATATTATGAATAAAAGTGGAAGTTTGGATATCACTATAATTGAAATTCACTTTATAAGAAGGTAGGAATGTGGCAAGTAAATTTATAAAAGAAATCAAACTTGAATATTTTATTTGGAATAATAAAAGTTATATATATATATGGTAACTACCCTTATGAATTTTTAACTAGAAGATGTGGTCTTTGAAATTATTTGAAGTATAAAAGGAATTTATATAAGTATGAATTGACCCAAAGATTTTTCAAGGTTTTATATATAAATTTATACAAATGAATTTATGAGAACGATTTTGGGAAAAGGGTTTTGGAACCTATGGATTTTGGAAGGCTTTTGATTTTTGGAAAAAAAAAGCAATTTTGGGAATTTGAAAAGCCAAGTTTGGAACTATCGATTTGAGATATCGATTTTGTGTAAAGGACATTTTTATGTGAATCATAAAGAGTATGATTTGAAAGATACTATATGTATATAGCATAAAATGTTTTGAGATTGGCTTTGCGAAAAAAAGTGCTCCCATGAAGCGAACTTCTTAGAGATCCATGGGGTGGTTCTACCTTGATCCCTAAGGGGGGGTTCTAAATTGCATCTTGGGAAGAAGTCCGGACAAAATGAAGTTCCTGAGGATTTTGTGTGGGTAGAAAAAGTCGAGGGCGCTGATGCCTACAAAGATATTTGGGTTATGCTATGACGACAGTGAAACTCGATGTCACTACAATCTACTGCGGACCATAGCGCAAGTCGTGTGGCAGTGAGTGCCAACGGTCTATGCTTGATTTCACTGGGAGGGCGACGTAACATCGGTAGACTACAATCTATGAAGACATAGCAAAAGTCGTGTGGCAGTGAGTGCCTACAGGCTACATTGGGACTCGACTGATGTAGTCTGCCATCTGTGTGGGGAAGTTTCATTTGGCAGCGAAATTCAAGGGTGCTGATGCCTACAGTTAAATGGGTTTTTGCCATGATGGTGATGTAAAACCTGGGTGTAGCTGCGATTTGTGGTAGGTTCCATGGTAATTGAGGGGGGCAGGGTGCCTACTGTTTTCTATAGTTTTGTCGGGATGGCAACATAACCATCGGGCTAATTGCGACCATGGAGGGGGTGATGATTTCCAGAGTATTCTCACCAAAAATGTTTTCTATATTTTCAAATATGTTTTCTATATTTTCAAAAATGTTTTCTAAGTATTTTCACTAGGTGTTGAAAATGGGTCTGCTAAGTACTTATAGATTTTTAGTCCTACGCCTGATCAATGTATGACCGAATTTCTATGAGAACAAGAATGGACTTGTTGAGATATCGAGTTATAAAAAGTATTTTTATAAAAGTTATTTTGGCAATAGTATGTAGATTTTAAAGTATTATAAAAAATTTAAATAAAAAGAGTTAAAAATGTTTAAAGGATAACTTAACTGATAAATAACAGTATAATTAAAAATTCTAGCTTCAATCCTTTTCGAAGACGAAAAGTTCTAAAGGGGGGAGGAATGTGATAACCCTGATCTTTGGACATCTATTAGTTGGATAATTGACCGATTTTAACTATTGAAACACTGATTTATAAGTTGAATAAATAATTCTGATAATAAAAATATATATCTGGATAAATATAAATTTGATAATCTCCTGATATAATTATTTAAAATTGGCCAAATTTATCTTTTCAAAAACAAACAAACAAAATTGTGTTTATATATGTATATATATATAATGATTTGTAAATAGAATTTGGATTTGAAATTCAAAAATAATTATTTAAAAATTTATTGGATTTAAAAACTATAGATAAATATTTATTAATATTTTTGATATAATAGTTTTAGTTGAAAAAGATTTAATAAAAAGTTTAAATACTTTCTTTTAAATTTATACATGATATGAATATAGTTAACATAAATAGAAAATGAATTAATTGAAAATAGAATGCGAAAGTTATATAAAACATATTAAATAAATTTAATAACATGAGATAAGACATGTGTAACATTAATAACACATGTATTTAACAAGTGTAAACCATATAATAAGGAATTAAACAAGTGTAGCCTAATTGTGACATGAAAATACAAGTGTCCATTTTTAGTTTCTTTATTTTTTTAAAAATAAAAATAAGAACAAGGCTATATATATATCCATACTTCTCCTCTTCTCATTTTCTTAGTTAATTCAAAACTAAAACCTAACAACTAAAACTCAAACCAGAAATAAAAGAAATTTTATGCAAACTAAATCACACAACTACTTCGACCTGAAGCTTAAATCAAAATCAAAACTGATGAAATCAAAAGCAAACATTAAGCTCAAAACCTAAAGCAGTAGATTCAAGTTCAGTTGCAAATCAAAAGCATGCAAGTTCAATTCAGTTTTATCAAGTCTCAGTTTTCAAATTCAAGTAGTAGTTTAAAGATCAAAAGCACTTCCAGGTTTCTCAAAAGCCCTGGCTTCTCTGTTTCCTTAAACATGTGAGTAAACTACCCTTTAACATCTCAAATCTATCTGTATCTTGATATGTATGTAATGATCATTGAAGTTTGGATGTAGAAATTTGCTTACATGTATATGTATACATGAAAATGATGTATGCATGTCTAGAAACAAGAACATTTGCTCTGTTCTAGGTTTACGGTGTTTAAACCAAACTCAAAAACCAAAATCTCTTTACCCATTCTCTTATAGGCTTTAATTTTTAAACAAAATATGTTTTGATTAACATGATTTAAGTTTTAAAAAATATTTTTAAGTAAAATTAGTTAAAGCATTTTCTAGAAATTAGAAAATACAGTAAAACTGAATACATGTGGGAAATTCAAGCATCATGGTTTCTTGTTTCAATTATATTATCTTGCTCGTTTTCAAAAACAATGATTTTTAAAAGTGGAATCATGATTTTCAAGTTTGTATTCGTGGTGAAATTGCGAGATGAACGGGAATTAGTTTTCTACCGAATTCTGATGATCGATGAAGAGATAATCCTCGGGATCGTGGCTGGAGGTAGCGGGGAGGTTGACGAAAACGACAAAAATGGTCTGAGATTTTCCTGACCACCATGGTGGCCGAACGAGGATAATTTAGGGCTTAATCCCTAGTTTTGATCATTGATAGATTTTGGGCTGCTGTATCATCGTCGAGGCACCAAAGTCGATCGGTGCAAGGGGAAACGAAGCGTGGGTTGTAGACGAAGCTCTGGATGCAATTGCATGATTTCTGATAGCCGAAGGTGGCAGTTCAAGGCGATCTTGGGGGATCCAATTTTGTTTCAGTGGTACCGTGGCTGTCAATTATTATTTCCAGTTAGTTTAGAAGTTCTGGGTGGTTGTGATGCTCGAGCAGGTCAATGATGATCTATGGGTGGCAGAGGTGATGGTCGGAGATTCTTTGACCATGTGTGCATGTGCACAAAGTATCAAGTCTGGGCTTTGTTTGCTAATGGATTTGAAGATTGTGGTCTCGGGGAAAAGCTTGGGAAAAAGATATGTTGGCTTGGTTTTTGATCGTGTCATTTGCGAGTGTTTTCTGGGAATAGGTTTTAAGTTTTAAAATAAAACAAAAGGAAAAAAAGGAAGAGGAAGTTTTTCTTGGGAATGGTCTCGGGGGAAAGACGAGATGACTCGAGTTTTGTCTCGAGTATGTGATGTTGCAGTTTTCAAACTTTAAAACAAAAATCAACTTTAAAACATTTCTTAATCAATTGTTTTAAATAATTTTTTTATTTAGTTATGGATTAGTTGAAGGTTTCAAAGTAGATTATTTTAAAATTTATTAAGTTTAAATTATTTATTTATGTGACCGTTATTATAATTACTTCTTTAAGTTATTTAAACGAATATAAAAATGTAATTAGGAAGATTAATTACAAAAGGTAAAATGTTTTTAATTAACTCAAAGGTCTTAAGCTAATTCATGTGTTAATGATAATTATATTCAAAGGTTTAAATGTAAAAGTAATTAATTTGCGTAATGAAAAGTTTTCAAAGTAAATATTAAAAAAAAGTAAATTGTTAACACTTTTTTTAAAAAGCAAAGAAAAAATTGGAAGCAAAATTTAGTTAACAAAGTTATTAAGCAAGTTATTCAACAAAGTTTTCAAGCAAGTTCAAAGATTAAAATTCTAAAGTTAAATGTTTTTTTAAATTGTTTTAGCATTGAATAATTAAATGTTAAGTTAATTATTTAATTAAATCTCTAAGTATTTTTCAAAATTAAAGGATGTGATTAAGTAATTAATTAAGATACATGAATTATCTTAAAATTTATTAAGGTTGTAAGTAATTGAAGAATAGTTACATAATGTAATATTAAAGGATAATTAATTAATGTAAGTAATTAAAGGGTCATTAACTAATATAAGTAGCTAAAGGTTAATCATTTATGTGAATGATTAAATGATTAAAGAATAATTAATTAATTTCAATAATTAATTAAATGGTTTAATTGGTGTTAATTAAGCAAGATTTAAAGGTAATTAATTTATCTTGTAATTTGGATGATAAATAAATCTTGCTTATAAATGATTAAATTGTATTGAATGTTTGGATTAATGTCCCCAGTCTGATAATTTGTGATGTTCTGTGATATGATTTGTTTGGTTGAACTGGAGTAATGCGGATTATTTATTGGTGATGTATTGTTGTGTAAATGTGACATCATGTATTTAAATCTAAATTGTCTTCACTTAAACAACTTGGGTTAAGATGACATTGGATTCGAAGAGACTGGGGTCTGATATCAGCAAATATCCGAATCCACTTCGATTAGCAAATCTACAATAATTCTTTATAGATATGTTTTTAAAATCAAATAAGCTAGAATGGAATAATTTAAGTAACATGACCATTTAAACTAAGTAACACTTTTAAATATTGTTTGATAATAAGTGATTGACTATAACCATTTAAGAACTCGTAGTAAGGTATGAGTTACCCTGGTATTCAAATAAGTTATATAACTTAGAATTTCAGATTATATGGGTTTATTCACGCTGGTTTCCAGCCTGACCCGGGTGTTACTTTATTGTAATGCTCGGGTCAGACCGAGTATTACAGATTTTCAGGTTAGGACGTTGTGGAGCTTAGGAGGCGAGCTGGATGGCAGGAACGTATGGAGTATATTCCACTATGTATTGGAGTTGTATTATTTGTTTTCTGAGACAAGTTGTTATAGCTGTCCAGTTTATGTATGAATGGTTGTACTCTGATGTATTGTATGTAATTTGACAGATACAACTTCTCTTTGTATAAATGCTATTATTTGATAATATATTTTAATCCGCTGCGAATTTGAGATTCTGTGTTTTGTTTTCTGTTCTTCTTCTACATCTTTTCTTCTTTCCCCTAACAAATCTGAGATTTTCGGCGTTCAATTGCTCGGCACTCATATAGTGAACGTATTAGTGTCGAATCCTCGAGGTCGAATGTTTCGAGTCATTACAAATTTCGAATTCTTCTAATAATTAAAATATAACTCCTTTAATAAAAATAACCATATTAAATGCTTCCCAGCAGCGGGTTGTTACAATAGCCCTAGAACGAAATTTTGATTTACCAACCGTAGAAAACAATAATTAGAAGCTTGAGAAATGAGATAAGTAACAATAAAAAAATAAAATGACAATCCTATCCATACTACCTCTACCTATTTATAAAATCACTAGATTCGGTAATGGAAATAAGCGTTGCAAGCATCTGTAACGGAAATATTTGTTAGAAATTTGTAACAGTAATATCCGCTACAAACTGAAATGAAAAAAGTGTTATAAAATGGTTTATTTATTACAGTGTGCATTACAATTTCAACTTATTATCAACTGATACCATGTATAGAAATATTTGACGTTATCAGTATTTACGGTAACAATTTTGTAGTAATTCAAGCAATTATTGACAAAAATTATTTATTGCAAATATTTGTTTGGCGGATATTTTCCATTTTTAACTATTCATTTATTGTATACTTATGGCAACTATTTTCATTTATCATCAACCAAATTTATGTATATCTAATATTTGTCATTATCAATTTTATAGCAAAATTTCAGTTATATATCGAACATTTACTAACCAAAATCATGTATGTCAAATGATTGTCCAATTATATGCGTAAACTGAAGTAATATTATTTCAGCCAAAATTAAATATTTGACATTATCAATATATATAGTAAAATTTCAGTTTACCTTTTCTTCTTTGATTTCAGGATTTTCTTTCCGTATTGTTGCGTGTTCTTCATGGTAGGAATTGTTGGTTGCCATCTTTGAATATTGAACATCAGGAAATTTTTGTCAAGGACAAAATCATAGCATTTCAGCCTCAAGGGCAGACCTTCTGTATTTTTGCATGAAGGACAACTTTCTTTAGGTATCAGTTTTTAGTTATTGATAGCAGTTTTTAGGTATTAGTTTGTAGTTATCGGTAGCAATATTTAGGTATAAGTTTTTTGTTCGGTAGCAGTTTTGGAAGAATGTTTGTCCTTATGAATAATTTTGAAAGAATGTTTATTCTTATGATTATTTTTTAGGAAAATGTTTGATCTTGTGGTTAAAAATTGAGATCATGTCCTTAAGGTTAAAAATATATAAATTTTTATGCTTTAAATTAATTCCCTCTATTGAACGTTACCTTCTCCAAATTTGCAAATAACTTCCATATCTTTAGTCTTTGGAAATTAGGTTTTTATTTGAGTGAATTAGGGAAAATGACAAACTCTAAAAAAAAATTAGAAAGAATGACACCAAGTTTCATTTTTAGACCAAAGGACAAATGCTAGTTATAAATAGCATTAATTCAACATTTACACTATACAAAATCCTAGTCATATCTAGCATTATATTCGGTTTTATACTATACAAAATGTTAGTTATAACTAGCATTGTCCTTCTGCCTAGAAAACAAACTTGTTGCCCTTCGGTCTAATTTTTTTTCTTTTAAGTTCGTCCTTGTGCCTATTTTCCTGTTTTTATTTTAGTTTGTTTTTCGATTGTGAATTGTTTTTTCGATTGACAATTTCTTGGACTTGTAGTTTGTAAATTAAATTTATGAATTAAGGTTTTCTTCGACTGGTAGTTTCTTTGACGGCAAGTTGTAAGAGATTTTGAGTTTTTTTCTCCTCTTTGTAAAATCGCATAATGATGGATTGTGAATATGGAAATCATTTGTGAAGAATGCAAGTTGTTATTCTGGTAATATTTTTTAAATAGTTTATAATCAAAGATCTATTTTATAAATTTTCACTGAAAAGGACTTGGGCTCAGCCATATCGTTAATTATAAGGACGTAGGTAAAAAAATTTCTAATAATAATTTACTCCATGCATCTCCATAACTTGGGGCGAAAGCGCTAATTTTTCCTGCATACAACGACCCGAATACGAAACCCATTATCAAAATTCAATGTCAAAACTTTTGAACTATCAGTCAAAACCCTTGGGCATACATCTATCGAATTCTTTTATTTGGCAACTTCATCTTCTTCCTCGTTAAACCCAACAAAATCACTGTACTACTTTTTAATAAAATTGGGGTAGTTTGTCAAAAATGGAAGGAAACATGTAGCTCAGAAACAGCGGAAAAAGAAACTCGAATTCTATGGGAGGTAAAATCTAATGCAATGTTGATATTCCCTTTTTTGTACGTATTTAATGGATATAATTTTTTCATGTAGTTGAGTGATTATTATTGCATATGTCTTATCAAATTTTTTATTTTGTCATCTTAGTTTTGAAAGTCACATGATGGATTTATCAAACTGACTGGAGGAGCATTTCTCTGCGACGTACGTAGAATAATTATTTGACCGGAGCTTTTTTGTTCTGCCTAATGGTTTAAGGTTTCTTTTTTTTCAATTGTTAATCTTTTTTCCATTGAGATTATATTTATGGTGAAAAATAGACGGTCGAAGTTCGATTTAAAGGTTACTTTTGTTTTCTACCTCAAACGCTGAATATAGAAAAATTAGGGATTGTTACTGCACTGCACTTTTGATATGAGAAGTCAATTTTCTTTAAACAAAATTTTAATACCATGGGTACTAACAAATGTCTAAATCTAAAGTATTTTAGCCTCTGAGACAACCTCTTAAAAATTTAGCTATAAGGACACGACGGATAAAAATGATACTATACAATATCATTACATGAAATTATTATGCAAAAAGAAAACTATCAGGTAGAAAATGGTACTAAGTTGTATCGTTTGGAAAAAATGCTATTATAAGGTAAGATCAACCATTATATGATAAAATTGAACATAAATTTATATCCTTCTTTTAATTCAGTAAATACGAAACTAATACTACCCAATAGCACTGTCATTCTCATCGAATTTTTATCCTTCTGCTATATTTAATTGAAAATTTTGTCATTTTCACTAAAAAATTGATGAATTTTATCCTTCGTACTATTTTTCCAAATAAAAATAGACCTCTCATAAAATTATAATTTAAACTGTCCAATTTGCCCCTTATTACTTTAATTTCTTTAATCTTCATTAATCTCCTTTAATCTTAAATCCAAATCAATAGTCAATGGAGAAGTCAAACTCATCTACAGATGAGATTCAAAACGAGAAAGAAACAAGGTTAATTCAAAACATCCATAACATTGATTTTGTTCAATAAAACAATCGGATAATTATTTTTAAATTTTTAGGGTTTCGTAGGTAGGGTTTAACATGTTTGTCGATCAGAAAAATCAATGTATAGCCAATATTTGAAATAAAGTTCGGGAGGTGACGACCGAAATAAATAATTTAATTCGACGGTCCTCTGTCATTTAACTTTTTTTATTTCGGCAGTCTAGTGCCCATTTTTTTGTTTTAGTCCAGTATATACCCATCGAATTTCGTACCTTTTTAAATTAAAATTGAATCTATATTTAGTTTTTCCTTATATTTTTTTTGTTCTCATCATTTGTTTATTTATTTTTATAAAAGCAGGGACGAGGAAAGAGTTAATTTGGTTGTTTACTTTTTACCATAGAGTTTTTTAACCAAGGACAAAAGAGGAAAAGATGCTAAATTTAATTAAAGGCTTTGTACCTCTCATACCAATTTTATTAAACATGGAGTAATCATATAATTTTGATCCCCTCATATCCAAAAATGGAGTGACGATAACAATACTCAAAATTTATTTGTTTCAATTTAGTATTTTTTTAATTGGCACCTTAATAGAAAAAAATTCTTCTCAACTCAAATACAAATCGAACTAAATGTTGAGTTTCGGCATTCTCACGTTCCGTACGCTTCAACTCAAATACATATAACCTGCTCTTGACAACACATTGTAACAAAAGAAATCACCAATGTTACATACCATCAATCTCAAATATATACACCACGATTATTCCAAATATCCTGCGATGTGCGACTTTTAAATCGTCCAATCCACCACCAACTCCATTTACAATGTGAGCCACACCTAACACTAAACAAACTGGATAATGTAAATAAAAATATCTTGAAGATCCATAACGCCAACAACAAAGTCATGCATAAAAAAATATTTATCATGTAATATAATTATATATTTTCGTTATCAGTAGTGCTAATTAGAGGAATTTAACAATTTGATCTGGCATATTTTTGTGACTGAGCCATAAATAGCCACAAGAATATGTTTTATGCGCACAATTGAGGTTCCACCTTTCATTAAACTTTGTCTCTGATCTTACTGAAGAATCTTTCAGATATTCCTTTATGTTCTTGGTGGTCTACTTCTCTGAAATATAATTCAGAAATGTCCTTTTCCATTCATGGTTCTTGGAGAAAGCAGCCATGTCTTCAGAGTTCAAGTTGTCCTCATCTTATCATTTTTTTTCGTGTTTCTCTTTGGTGCCGTAACCATGGATTAATATATAATGTAATACTACTTATTATATGTTACTGAATGGAAAGCTGAAGGTGTTTGATATTAAACACGAAAATGATTAGGATAGTGACACATGAACATGTAAATAAACATTATACTTTTGTAGTATAATCCATATTTTGATAGATCAACCCTCGGAAATAGATGATGTCTGTTTTTAACCGTGCTATTTCGGTGAATGCACATACATACATGATTAAATACTTATAATTGATTTATTGCATATGGAAGTAGTTTGGAATACCTTTGTAGAATATGTCGAACAAAACATTAGAAACTTATGTAATTAACTATATATTCCTTATATGACATGAGGCAATCTAATACATGCATTTTCTATGGTCAAATTGAAGCAATATCTGTTAATTTTAATATAGCGAAAGCCAAACAGTTACCAAACATACAGACTTAACTTGAATTGATCAAATGGGTTTTGTACGCTTAAACTCTATCAGAGGCATAGATGACCTCAATTATTTTTAGCATCTATACTAGTTCATGTAATATGAAACTTCAATTGTCGGTATAATGATTTACGTGTTCTTCACAATTTATTATGGATATTCTTAATGAAGATTATAAATTACTTTTTTCCCCTTCTTCCTTATATATCTTTTTTAAGAACTTAGATTTGGATACAATTTGGATAACATCTAACCTCAGTTCGATAGCATAATTTATAACTATCTCAAACAATTTGGATAACATCTAATCTCAGTTATGTTTGGAACCTTTTGATATAAAAAAGTTTAATAGGACGATAAACCAAGGTTCCACATTCCGTCCGGAGTGCCGGAACTCCGGCCATCTCGGCCCGGTTCCGGCGATGACCGGAACAGAATCGTCGAAAAAACCTGTTCTATCATCAGCAGCAAAAAAAAAACTGTCACCAAAAATCAAAAAATAAAAAACTGTCAAAAAACTGTAAAAAGAATCATCAGTAAAAAAATAGTAAAGTAAAAACCGAACAAAACAAAGCTACTTTAAATCATATCATCCGTAAATCAAGCATCTTAGCAAGCTTCAATCAATTCAAGTTTAACGTTTTGCTCAAAAAATCAGACAACAAATCACGGTCTCAACTTTCAAACTTGCAAAGGAATCAAATATTTAGCTATAAAAAAGCATAACAATCTCAGAATAATACACAAAAACTCACCAATTCAAAGCCGTGAGCAACTGATACTCTGGAAGAAGGCATTTGATTTTGGAATTCGCAGCCGGAAAGCTTCGATCAAATTAAGCACGCGACTTGAAGCAGGTATTCATTTTTTTTTCTTTTTTCTTTTTCGCATCTGGTGTCTAGAAACGTGAATTGAATAGGAGTGAATTGAATAGAAGGCTTCAAACGGTAAAAACTTATGGCAAATGATTTGGGGATAAGTAATGAAGTGGGTTGGGCTTTAAAGTTTGATTAATTGGCCGTTGGATTAGTTAACTAAAATAATAAATGAATTTTAAGAAAGCATTAGACAGCAAAGTTGCTCTTGCAGACTGGATACGTTTTCATATGAGCATATGTTTTGGATACGTTTGCCAGCATGTTTACTTTTAATTGGAATGTAAGTTTTCACGTGCATGTTTATGTTTGCCAGCATGTTTACGTTTGCCAGCATGTTTTGAATACGTAGCTCGGTTCTTCTAAATATGTTTGTATAATTTTTCTAAATATGGATAGTGGCAAGGCTCGGCTCTTCTAAATATGTGCATTTGGATATGCCATACGAGTTCAGGCGTTGTCAATTATTTCCTTCAAATGATCCAAATGCAATGTGATATGCCATAGATTTATCTTTTCTAAATATGTTTGTACAATTTTTGTTTATTATTTAGGTGCTTGAATATGGCGGGAATTACTGTATGGCAGTCGGTATCAATAAAAAGAAAACGAAGTGCAATTATTGTCATAAAGAAATTTCTGGTGGAGATGTAACACGTATGAAAGAATATTTGGCAGCAATGGCTGGCGATGTTGCACCATGTCTAAGCGTTCCTAAAGGAGTCAGAAAACTGATACGGGAATATCTAATCAAAAAGAGAAACGAACGAAGCCAGGGGAAGCTTGAAAAACAAAGCGTGCAAGAAGAATTGATGGGCATGCCCGAACAACAAAATTCAAACGTTGAAAGTGATGGAAATGAAGATGATAGAGATATTCAACATGCCTTTCAAGCAAGCAAAGAATCTTATGTTAGTGATGAAAGACGACGTTCAGGCGTAGGATCCAGCGGAGTAAAGCGCACCGATCGTTCTAAATCCTTAACAGTGGATAATGATTTTGAGATACGTGCAGCTTACAGGATAGATACATATGTTCAATCACGAGGAGGTAGATCTCAACCTTCAATTAAAACTGCAATAAAAGGCATTAAAGATGCCAAAAAACATATTGGACGTGCAATATCTAAATTTTTTTATTTTAACCATATTGCCCATAATGCTGCAAGTAGTCCTTATTATCAAACAATGGTTAATGCCATTGCAGAAGCTGGTCCTGGAGTCAAACCACCCACTCCAGGGGAATTTTCGAAAACTTATTTAGATTTAGAGTGCGCCGAAATCAAACAACATATTGATACTTACTCCATATTTTGGGATGAGTATGGTTGCATATTGATGTGTGATGGTTGGAGCACACAAAATAGAAGAAAAATCATAAATTTTCTTGTGTATTCCACTCAAGAAACCGTCTTTCTTAAATCTGTAGACGCCACTGAAAAATTTCAAAGTGCTCAGTATATTTGTGGTCTAATGGATAATGTCATTAATTTTATTGGAGAAGATAGAATTGTGAAAATAGTAACTGACAATGGAGCAAATTATAACGCTGCTGGTCAATTACTAATGGAAAAAAGAAGACAACTATATTGGACATCATGTGCAGCACTTTGCATTGATTTGATTTTAGAGGATATTTCAAAAGAATCCGAAGTAAAAATTATTATATCAAATTGCCAGTCAATAATAGGATTCATATACAATCATGGTTGGCTACTTACAATAATGAGAAAAGAAACAAACAACAAAGAATTAATTCGGCCAACGGTAACCAGGTTTGCTACTCACTTTATTTCATTAGAATCCATATACACACATAAAGAGAATTTGAGAAGGATGATCTATTCGAGGGAGTGGAGTGCAAAGATTCCAAAACTCGGTCCTAAAGACATAAAAACAGCAATTCTTGTCTATAACTTGATTCATAGCGATAAATTTTGGGCTAACATTGCTGCCATTATTCTCGTATTTGGTCCACTTGTAAAAGTTTTAAGAATGGTGGACAATGATGATAAAGCAGAGATGTGATATTTGTACGAAGCAATGGATCGAGCGAAGGAATTAATTAAGAAAAATGTTGGTTCAAGATAGTATCAAAGATGGTGGAATATAATCGATAAAAGATGGGAAAGACAGTTGCATCGACCTATTCATGCAGCAGGTAATTCTTTTAGCTATTACACAATTATACGAATGCATATCATGTCAATACCTTCTTTTAACCATTCAACTCTTTTAGGTTATTTTCTCAATCCCCAAATTCAATATGGAAATAAAGCAACAAATGATGATGAAGTTTTAAATGGATGGACAAACATCCTTGAAAGAATGGTACCGGATATTGCTATGCAAATTGAAATTTCGAAAGAGGTAATAAAACATAATGCTCAACTACTTATGATTATTTTTCAAATTATGACATGGCTATTAATAAATGTTATGTAGGTGGAAAAATACAGAATGAAACTTGGTGTGTTTGGTTCTGCAAAAGCAAAACAAGTAGTTAAGTCATGTCTTCCCGCTATGTGGTGGTCAATAATTGGCAGAGAAGCTGCTCAAAATTTAACACATATAGCAATGCGCATTCTTAGCCAAACGGTTTCTTCTTCAAACTGTGAAAGAAACTGGACAACATTTGAAATGATTCATACAAAGCTGAGAAACAGAATAAAAATGGAGAACTTAGAAAAACTGGTATTCGTACATTATAATATGTGGTTAAGAGTACGACATGCTAAACGCCAACAAACAACCGACCAACTTATTGATTTGGATTACATCTTTCATGAGGAGGATCCACTTGCAGAATGGACTGGAGAAGCTAAGAATCCACTACTTGATAATGCAAGCGATAATCCTTGGTCGGACAATGATAATGTATCTGTAGAAAATACTAAAAATGATAGTTCATCAAATGATGATTCAGGTAATGCTGGTGGTGACGGTATTGCTTCTAGTGGTTATGGCGTTGGTTCCACTTTTGATGATTCTCAAAGACATATTCAAAATTATGAAGCAGGTGACTATAGTCGACGAAGAGATCGAAATTTGAATGTTGTACATGAAGATCAAGGGGATTATGATGGCAAATATATTTCTAACAATGTCCTGAGTTTTAGGTATTCTACGTCTGACTATACCGGAGGTTATTCGTATTGTGGATTAAACCAACCGTATGCTGATGAGGCATCAAGTAGCCAAGATGAATCCTCACCCTTTGATAATATGATGACGACGTTTTTAAGTTCGGATCAAATACAGCAGTATGCTTTTCCAACATATTATAATCCATCACAAGATGAAGAGAGCGAAGAACAAAATTTACATAATGCTTAGAGAAATAGCTTTTGGTATTAAATTTTTATGTTGTATGTTTTGTAACTTCTATGTCACTTGAATGATTTAGTGTAATTGATTATCAGTGTTGCATACATATTTGCGTATTTATAACAAAAATGTACCGGAATTCACAAACCGGATTTAAAACGGAATTTCCGAAAATCCCGAAATGGAACCGGAATTTTGAATTTTTCAACCGACCGGAACGGAAACGGAAACCGAAACTTCGAACCTTACGATAAACATTACCTTGATCTTTCATAAAAAAAATTCTCCTCATATATCCTATATTTAAATGCACATAGTATGATGTATAACACAATTTTATATGATAATGATAATTTTATTCAATAATTTTGTTTTATTGAAATTGAAATTCATTGCTCTTTAAGTGATAACAGGCAAAGAGGTGGAAATTTGCAGGCGTAGTCAGCAGCCGAGGATTCAAAATTTGTTCCTTTGACTTCAAAAGAACCTGTGTTTGGTTCAGTCCTCCTGTAAGTTTTTACCTTTTATTCATCACGATCATCTATGTGAACATTTAAGGACCAAAATTGAAAAATAAAAATAAAAATAAACATATGGTTTACTGGGAGTTTGGGACCAAAGTTATAACATGCATACAGACTAATGGATCTAAGCATGCAATGTGAAGTCCGTATGAGTGAGCTTTCAAGCAAAAAATGAATGACCTAGTCTCTACTTGCATCCACGATTCACATACTTTCAAACTAAGTCCATGAAATTTGTTTACGTTTATAATTTACATTATGTGTTGGCAGTTTTATGTCAACCCATTTCCGTCTTCGTGTGGCTTTATTAACTGGTTAAAGATTATGGCATGCATACAGACTAATGGATCAAAGCATGTAGTCCGAAGTCCATGTGGGTGATCGTTCAAGCAATAAATGAACGACCTAATCCCTACTTGCACTCACGATTCACATACTTTCAAACTAAGTCGGTCCTGAAATTAGTTTTCATTTATAATTTACATTATGCGTTAGCAGTCGCATTTTAATCCATTTCCTTCTTAGTGCGGCTTTATTGACTAGTTTATTCATATATTAGGCTTTATTAGTAATGTGATTTGAAGCAGATGAGACATATAATGTACTTAATGTTTCTTAATGCAAAGCAGTATCTTACAAGTTGGATGTATGTCTGCAAGCTTCTTTGGTTTTGCAAGTAACCTTTTATATTTTTGTCAAAAGGCATGGTTTAATTCTTTAAACTTGGACATCTTTGCACGAGTTATAAAGTATACTACTTCATCGTTGACCACTTTTGCATGAAAGTCTATTTGAAATTGCATCATTTTGTTGACACAGATATGGGTATTCCTGAAGGAATATCTATTAGTGCTTACCAATTAAAGGTTGAGGTTTTAAATTACGGTGTATTTCTAATTGAAAATTGTTAACCACCTTGGACTTGTGTAAGAGAGATCCATCTCTTTCAACATCAATGAAAACAATTTTTTCTGTTGCATCTAAAACCTACATTTGTACATACATGTCAGCGAAAAAAAAAGGAAAAAATAAAATAAAAATCATTTTGCATGTTTTTGGTTGAATAAAAAATTCTTTACATATAAACAGTCGGTAATAAGTTAATTAATGGCCATTGCATCGTAGGCTTTTAAGAGGGCAGTAAAAGTACTTTTCTATACGAACAAAAAATACAAAGGAGCAAGTCAAAACCCTCAGTTGTGGAATCATATTTGCACATCTTATTGGAAGATGTCACTTCAACCCAAAAGTAAGTTTACTAACTTTAGCACAGTATGGTCTCGGCGGGGCTCGAACCCGCGACCTTTGGCTCATAAGACCAACGCTCTAACCAACTGAGCTACGGGACCAAATGGCTTATTATTTCAGTGATTTCTGTTTTTTTAATTATTTTCATACATAAAAATCACCCCACCTTCTCTACACTGTATTACTTGAATGGGTACTAATTTGAATTTAGATTCTCGTGAAAAAAAAAAATCATAGTAAATTCATGGGTAAGAAATAAATCTAAAAATAAAATAAAAATAAAAATAGGTTATTCTGACACATAAACAGTTTAAAAATGTTGGATCTTTGGGAAAATCTATTTTCTTTTGCGAATTTAAATAAACTCTACCAGTGAATGTTTTATGTATGCTTTTTTTTTTAAATATCCAAGTGAATTGAATTTTTTTTGTAAACCATTGAGGGAATGTGTCTATTTGAGCTATATGTCTTATATCCGTTTAGAAGTCTCAATAACTGAAGCTCTAACCAATTGAGTTATAAGAGCTTTTTATTTGATGCAATTATGTTTCCCTTTTGTCCCATACAACCCTATTTTGTTTTGTCAGCTTGTGAAAAATGAAAAAATATCATGATTTGGGCTTGGTTTTCTTTTCTGCTAAATTGATTGGGATTATTATCTACACCCGGTATTATAGTTTTTTTGTTATATTATAATGTTGGGTAGGGTTTTAAAATTGGCTAGATTATGTAATTAACTAATTTGGATAAGTCATGTTTACTAATTGACCATAACTACTTATATTATGTTATATATGCAATTTGGATTGCAGTTGATATTACTCATATGTTGTTACGCGATTTCTCAATCAAGGAGAAATCATCATTAATCACTGATCAAAAAAGGCAGCCGTTGATCACTAATCATGGAAGATAAAGCAGTAGGCTATTGATCTGATCACATCTGCAAACAAAAACTATGGTACTCCCTGATACTCGCTAGGGAAAAGTGGTGCAATATGAAATTGGTACTTTTGTAATCTGCACAAAAGAGGAACTATCCAAAAGTGATACACAGAGTATCTGAAAATGACATACTGCCCAACCATCTACTAAGGAGTAACTTTTTTTAATTGTTTAGATAACCAAACTTTGCTCGTAAATTCTATGGAAGTTATGTGTCCGCCAAACACATGTTCTGGGTATTTGTTACAAGGTTATTGGTTTTAGAGTTCGAACTCGTGACCTTTGATCTCAGAGTCTGAACCATCAACCTACTGCGCCAACTATGTTGGCTAACATAGATTACAAGCACCTAATAACTCGTAACTTATGAGTATGTGCAATAACAAGCCATGCTGCCCAACCACCTAATAACATAGCACAAATGTCATTCATCTAGTGGAGTCGTGCCAATCCCAAAATAATTTATTCAAAATTTGATTTTCCGCTATTACTAAGACATAATCCGCCCCAAATTGTATTATTCTGCCTTTAACTTCAGTAATCTGCATCACACATCTCGTTGACAACTTGAACGAAAGACGTGGCAACGTCTGAAGGTAGATGCCAAACCAATGGAATGATGTCACTAATTCACATGCTTTAGCTTTCTATAAATAGAGAAAGCATCGTAGCAAATAAGGTGGATTTTTGAGAGGAATAAAAAAAAACTTAAAAAGGTAACAACAATGTCAAAATCATTTCACTCAGATTCCGTCCTTATAATTTTCGATATAATAGTGAATGGTCGCCCTATGGACGTTAGATTCCTTAACATTACAAACTTCGTAAATGTTAAATTTTGGTGATACAAAATCACAAATATAAGGAAACAAATATGCAAGAAGGAAAGTAATCATGTTTGTTCATTATGAAAATGAATAAATTATTGGACCGCATTTGCATGAGATGACAAGAAAATAAATGTATGTGCAGGTTATGAAATAAAATATACACAAAAGGATATGCATATTATTTGTTTCCCAGTAATCGCATTGTTTTGCGATTATTTTCTTCCATCTTTGCAAATTAAAGGAATGAGTGAATTACTTACTATGTTTGCATCATTTGTTTCCATTGTAAGTTGCTCTGTTATCTTCTTACCATATCTTGGTAATTTAATCGACGACTCTCATGGATTTGCACTGGTATATATTGAGGGTAGATTTCATTGTAAACCAATCCAGACATTCAGCCATGCAATCCCCAAATAGATCATCTCTTCTTGTTAAGTCTAATTTAGGGCTTTGGTATGTAAATTCTTATCTTGTAATTTCTTGTAATTCTCTCATGTGTAATAAAATCGCTCTTCTTTTGGACTGGACGTACATTACCTTGATGATAGTGGAACCAATATAAATATTGTTAGGGAAACTCCCTTTAAATAATCAATCTAAGGGAATAAAAAACCCAATACGGCGGAAAACAACTGGATCGTGATTGTAGTGAGACGAAACAAACGAAGATAAACACTAGAATTGACAGCCACAGATCAATGCAATGCAGAAAAATAAATAACATCAGTATTTATAGTGGATCCACTACCACGAGGTAGTATACGTCCACTTGGAAAGAGGAGATTTTATTAATCACTGAAAGATTGGAGTTACAAGATTGATTCACTTTTGAAGGCTATACAAAAGAAGAATTAACAATCCAGATAATTTTTTTACAGAATTTCAGCTCTCTCGGATGGCTACCGTTATTGTTCAGAAGCTCCACTATTTATGTAGAATGAAGAAATGATGAGGGGTAGCTGCTATATAGCAGCCTTGGGGTTTGGTTCAGCATGCATCTGGTCCGGTACGATTTGGTTCGACGGTCCTGGTTCGGCATGCATCACTTGGTATTTAGTTCGGCAAAGCGCCGAGCGATAAATTTGGACCAGTATCTCCAAAATACCGAACACTCTATGTACGGAAATCAGTATGTGTGACTATTCCGGTACTATCACTAGGGTTACTTGGTTCAAGATACGTTCACCATAGACCTCGATAGAACTTTGAATGAGTTACTCTAAGTGAAGGTTCAAATCCAAAAGATACCTGTCATTTATGTATTTGTTTCATGATGATGCAAAATTTGATCTTGAAACTACATTGGCTTGATCCTACTTGGTTATGTAGGTAGTCACTTTAGTGATGCAAACATCTATTTTATTTATTTTACTTATTTTGAAAATGGAGGAAAATTGTTGGAAATTTTCAAAATTAGTTTTGGATTTGAGATTGTTTTGGAAGAGGAAGAAGTGGGAAGAAGATGGAAGAAGAGTGGTGGAATATATAGTCTCACATCTAGGGAAATAATGGATTATACTTAGTTAAATATAGGATTTTCTAAGGAAGGTTGGGCCCTTTGGACAACCAAAGCTTTGCTTTGATGTGAGGAGGAAAGTTATGCATTACCACCATACGCACGCGCCGCCGCCGTCTTCCGACCGGACCGGGTCGGGTTCGGGTCTAAAATGGCGAATTAATTTTTGTTTACAGACCGTATCCAGAATTTGAATTTGAACGGATAGATTTGGCGGGTCATTTGAATGAAGGGATGCAACCGTTTAGTAACGGTTTCAAAACGTTGCAATAGACACGACCATTTGTAACAGTTTCGGACTGTTGGAAATAATGTAACGCTTGACGAATGAACACTTCCACACTACTATAAATAGTGACGTCCATGAAGCATCAGATAATAACAATCTTCTATCTTAGTATACTATAAATAGTGACGTCCAGGAAGAATCATATGATAACAATCTTCTATCTTAGTTCCTTCTTCTTCCTCCGGATCTGCGACGTCCAGAAAGTGTTGTAGAACACTACAGTGCCGGTTAGTTGTTGCATCAGAGATCAAATTTGAGTGTTCTTGGTCGGATCAAAATCGTACAAATTTTGAATCCGATTACGCTAGCTTTATTGAATCCTGAAGTCGATAGTTCGATAACCTGTTTGTACCTGTTGGATTGAACTATTGTCTAAAAGAATCTACGCAGTAGATCCTTGAAGTCACAATTATCCAACATATTGCTCATCATTTTGTGTTTATACATGATAAACAAAGTCAATATGACATCATGCATATAAGAGGAAAAAATTTCAAGGTAAAACTTCATGTACGAGACTATGAAATGGACTAGTTTGATGTTGTAAGAAACGTCGTTAATTCAAGTTATTGTCAGTATGGTGAGACATAGTTCTAGTTATATCATTTGTTCATGGTGAGATACTGTTTATTCTAGTTATTCTACTTTTCTTCTCTCTAAAATATGCTACATATATCTACATAAATACCCATTGCAGAAATGGTAGGTTGTATCTAATAGTCATGACAAAAAACAACATGCATTCGTTAATACCCAAACATCAGTTTGCTTTCACAGTGATAGTTCCGTTAATTCTCACTATATTTTTATTTGTGTGTGTATTTAAGTGACATGCCTTTTTTATCCCTGGAATAATGCAGACAATGAGCGCAATTGCAGTGTTCACTTTGGGACAGGACATGCCTGAAGGCAATTATTGCTAACTGTAGAAGCCAGGCGATAAACATGAGGATAATTTCTCCGAAGTATTTCTTGCAGGGGTGAAAAATTACAGGTATTGTTTTCTGTCAAACTATGTTGCTGAAAGGCTCTGCCAAGAATCATGTAAGCTCTGTGCAAGTACCACCCACCCCCTTCCTTCTTCTTTTTTCCCCCTGTTGACTTGACCTGACATCTGAGATATAGTGATACTAACTTTAGATAGCGTATAAGCACCTTGAGCTTTTGCTTAGAAGCTTCAACATTTAGTGCTTTGTTTCACTTGTGATGTGCCGTTATACTATTCAATTATTCAAAATGATTTTGGTTCAAAGCTAGGCCGTTAGCGTCTGAAATTTTAATGATACCAATCAAATCATTTCTATTTGTGATTTTGTTGAAAATTTCTTAATTTCCAACTTTATGTAGTTACGTCAATAACCACTTGTACAGTGGTAAAACCTTTAGCAATGCGATCAAAGCATTGGGTTTGATACCATGAGGCACAAGTTGCCAATTTTTGGAAGAAAAAAAAAAGATTGCTATTACTTTTGCTGGCGTTTTCTTTGCAACTAAAGTTTGATTTTGTAAACTTTACAAACTACTTCTTGTTTCAAACCACTTTCCTCACTGATGATAACAGTATCAAACTATTTGGATTTGAAATCAAAAAAAGGATAAGAACAAAATTTAGCTATATCAAGTAGAGTTGAATAAACGTTTGCATGGACTACAACTGTAGGGGATGCATGCTAACAGCAACATATATATATTGCTTTGGAGTAGAGCTGAACATAGATAACATCATTGCAGAACACCAGAATCACTTCAACGCGAGCCTGAATATGGCTGGAACAATTGCAATAAGTTTTGGTTTGGCAAATTGCAAGAGGCTGTGGAGCACTTGCAAGTTGATATTTGATACCATGATATTTGATACCATCATCAACTAAATACGTGCCTGAAAAGATGAAAAATGTAAGATAATATGATTATTATTGTATTTTACTCTAGGTTTCCTTTGAGTTTATCCATTGATCAAGTGTGAATACTTCTTTACATAATAGAATGATGTGATTATGTTAAATACTTTATAAATAGTGTGAATATATGAATTGTTTTAGTTTTTCTTACAATGTGGATCTTTCTTGTTATTTTTTTATAAATGCTGATGATTTTAATTATTATTTGTACAATGTTACCTTCAATTGTAAAAACCTACTAGTGCATGTATCAATATTTAATTTTTCTCAATTTTTCATCCTTTTGTTACAGTGGGCAAAAACAATTGTATAATGCTTTATAACAATGGGAAAAAACATGACAGCCGTCCAAAACAATTGTGAAATGCTTTAACTCCATTGCAACTTTGCATATTACGATAATTATCATTGTCTCAGTGGTTAAGTGATTCGACTTTGGTGCGAGAGGTTACAAGTTCGAAACTTGCGTAGCGTGATTCAAATATTCATTGACATGTTGTATCTATGTACCGTTAAAAAAACACTTCACATGTACGATGGTTGCATGACCATTGTTATAGGTCTATTACAAATGGCATTGCCAATTGCGAAATTGGTAATTTTTTAGTGACAAAAACTACTGGCTATTTCAAGCACTCTATTCAACGAGTCATATGCAGATAAACAAGCAAGTTTGTAACAAAAGATATGTTTCATTTGGTTCAAAGAATGTTGAGGCAACACACTCGCTCTGCTAGGCTTATAATGATATTCCTATCATTATCTAATTGAAAAGAAGAAAGGGAGAAGAAGAACTACGTCAGTGGAACACTTTAGAAGATCTAGCTTCAAATGCAAATATGAGCACCCCGGCCCTCAAAACGATCAAGAACTTGTCGAAGAAAAGAGAGTGTGCTGCCGTTTGCGAATCCTTCCACATCGAATCTTGCAAAAGATCTTGAAAAGCTCTTGGTCGACATCGCCAAGAGGATGATCGTGACTTTAGTTGTGGCATCGAAGGTGGAGGTGACTGTAATGACCCGCACGTTAATGGGTCTGAATTTCGACTAAATCGAAACCTAAGTTCATTAGTATACGGAGCTTTGGTTTTGATGGCCTGTAATAAACATAAGCATATCCGAGAGCGATCAATATAAGTTCACAACGGAATAGAAAAATATATATAACAGATATATTGACTAAGGCTACTACCTTAGAATCAATATTATTCTTTGGTTATCTAGCTGCCTTGTCAGTGTCAAGTATGAAAGAGAAGACTCAACCATATGCAATTCATATCTTGTACAAGTAGCACGTCCCTCTAAATATATCATGTGGGTTGTAATGAGGAGAGGGTTAGAACAATATTCTGGTGACTGGAAAATTTACACACTTTACCAGTAACATTAATTTATGTCGATTGATTTTCATTTAAGTGTTGTGTCTATTATTTACAGCTGATCCATTCAATCCTATATGCGCATACGATATGTCCAATCTTCTCTGAGGTATAACTATATGTACGCCTATATACATATATACCACTTGCCTAAAGAAAACACCGACCACTTAACACTCCTTAAATATGGAGGTCGCAAATCCAATGTCCATTTAATAACTAAACCCCGAAGCGGATCCTTTGTAACGTAATCGCTAGTCAATTGGTTCTAGCTACAAAGACCGATGACTCCTAGATACGGCTTTATAATATTATTATCATATGACTAACTTATCTTGAAGACTCATTTAAGGCTAAACTAGCTCACCTCCAACAAAAAAAATAACTAAATAATAAAACTTTGAGGTCCTTTTGTATTCCATATTGGTTCTAGACTAGTGCGAAGCGAACTTCATCAGGGCATAATCCGAGTCTTTATTATCGGCTGCTCGAGATCGCTGGTGGTCATAGCCTATATGCCAGCCTTACTTTTAAATATCAATTCAATAACAATACTGACATAGCTCGCTGACCTTCCAAGTCGAAATCCCATTTAGATAACTTATTGTAAGTCAAGAAAAATTCTCATTTCAGTTACTTAATACTTCTTATCAAAAATGAAGCGGACCCCATTTTCCTAAAAAGCACTTAGCCATTTGATACTTCAAATCCAAGACCAACCCTTGGTATATTTCCCAACCTATAAACAACCGTGTATCCTTTTTTCATGGGTCCTTCGGTTGTGTAACCCCCCGCTTTAAATTACAATTATATATGCAAATATTTAATTAAGTTATATACGTTTGGAATTTTAAAATAAAGAAATGTTTCTAAATGGGGCAACTAATTAATATCATTTGGAATACATATATATTTGTGTAACAAATAAATTAGTGAGAGAAATTATATAAAATCAAATAATAGGGAAGATTAATTGACGGTGTGTATTTGAAAGGGAAATTGATATTCAATTAATTATTAGAGGTGATTAATTGACAGAAATTGACAAGAAATGGAACTATATTGTAGAAACTAATTAATATGATTAAAAACATATATGTTAGTGTAAGAGAATAAAATAAAGGAAGATTAATTTATGCAAGTAATCAATTGTCAATTAATAAACATGGAGACTTATGGTAACATATATAATTGAGATTGCGATTCAGAATTCAATTGTAGCATATATGCATGCAATAACTATGGAAATAAAATAAATTAATATGCATATATGTTACGAACTAATGTACTGCATATTAATTTGGTAAGAAATCACAGTGCAGGCAGGGTTTAATTGAATAGTAAATTAATTCTAGGTATATATGAAATCTATTAATTGGTTAATTAATAGGGGAATCCTATTTAAAAGAAACGTCGCATTTAAAAATATAAGTTTCCATTGATTGCGAGAGAGAAGGGTAAAGTGATTAATGAAAAGATTATTGGAGAATCAATTTGAAATAAAACCGAACACAGAAGAAAACATATTAATTTAATGTCCATAGACTGAGTGTATGCTTTAGGTTTTAGGGTTTTATATCTAATGTTTAGCACTGCCATTTTTCCATCTCTTCTATAATTTCTTAGTAACAAAATTTTAGATCTAATTCACACGAATTTAGAACTATATAGAAAGATAAAAAAAATTAACTAGGGAATTAAGAATTGGTTCAAATTAGAAGGCTGTGTCAAAGGTAAAACCCTATATCTGAGTTTTATTTGCTATTTCTAATCCAAATCTCTTCATTTCTCTTTCAAATATTATAAACCTGTAAATATAATGTTTGTAATTCCAGTTAGGAATTACAAGGGAGGTGAATATAGATGTTAGGGACAGATCTGAAATAAAAACAGAGAGATTTGGAAAGCTAGCAATATGAGTGGATTTAATTATATCTTTTACGTTTATGATATATTATCATTAAGTTTCCTTTAATAATTTAATCAATATTTCAGTAATTAATTCTGTTAATTAGTTATGCTGAACTGTAAGAAATTTACAGTTATTTACATCTAATTTGTAGTTATAATTTAGCCTAAGTGCTAGTTTCTTTTTGTCCTCTTTGTACGCAAATAATATAGTTAAGAAGAAAATTCGTGATTATGGATTAAATGGAAAAATACTATATTAGATGTAAAATAAGAAAAGTTGAAATAAAGCTAGATAAATGGAATTATGCAATAAATTACACTAAAACGGGAATAATAAATTAATCTAATAACTTGATTTGGAAGTAAATAATAGATTAATTGGTTAGTTTAGAAAATATGACACATTTTTGTAATTTAATATTTAAAAGATAATAATAAATGTAACTTGAAAAATAAAAGAAAGAAAAAAGGAACTAGTGTAAAATAGAGAAACCACTGTATTTTACACTATTTCAAGATAATAAAAGAAATACCTTGCAGTTACCAATTATTGTTTATAGTATTATTTAGTATTGAATTATGGAAATAGATTTTAGCATAGCTTTCACGACCAACCAAATAAAATAGAATTACTTCCTAGAATAAAAGAAATTAAAGTAGAGTATGAAATGAATCAAATAAATTATTAGATAAGAAATTAAGGCTGTGTACAATAAACGAACCTAGGTCTATATTTACCGCATAGACTATAGAAAAGGACAGTTAGTATGATAAGTTAGTTATATAATAAAAGTGAATTTAAAAGAATTCTATATCGTAATAAAAGAAGACAGAGTAGAACAGAAAAGAAACATTTGTAATTATATATGGATTTTAAAAGAAATAAACATAAATTATGATTAAGTAAAAGAATAGAAAGACTTAATTGGGAACTTAGAATAAATAAGCAATGATAGCAAAGATAAATATAAAAAGATTATTTTAGATTTCTATTAAATTAATAAGCAAATATAACAAAAGATGCTTATTTAATAAACTTAAGACTTAAATTAAGTTAATAAGCAAGAAGCAGAAATACCAATAGCATTTCCTATTAGATCAATGGTGATCTCGCAATAGGCAGAAGCGAGACGAGGGCAAGAATATGCTAATTATGGTAAATAAGTAGCCAACAGAACAAGAAAAGTAAACTAAACGCAAATTAAAAGATTAGAATTAGGGTCTAATAAAATAATTGAGATGCGTTTGGAGCAGTCCAAAGGATGAAGAGCCTAACAAAGCAGTTCATCACGGATTTTACAAATGGAGAAGTACATCCAACTTAATATTTTTGGGCTTCAAGAAAGTATGAGACTTCAGCGGGACGTGAGGATACTCTACGATGCCCCTTTGGGTCGGATTAACGAAGATGCACCTCTTGAGGCAGGTCTGTAGGTGTTCCATCAAGAGAGTATGCCTTGACTACATTTTCATTGTAGGCCTAACGAAGCAGATCTTTGTAGGCAGTCAGAAGGGCTTGGTACTCGTAGTGGGGTATTCGTATGTCCAATACTTGTAAGTAAGTTTAAGGATAGTCGCATGCGGATATCGGCCAACATCAAGACCAAGAGAGATTTTAGGAAAGACCAGAATTAAACCAACAGACCAATGATTCTTTCACTATCAAGATATTGGATGGGGGCACCGCCGATTGGATGTTAGATTGTTTGCAGTAGGGCACTGCCACTTAACTCTTTAGAGGTATTTGATTTGGTTGAGGGGTGGCTGTTGGGGCCATAGCCACGACGAGAAAAGAAACAGACCAACTAGAATATCTGTGTTGTAGGTCTAACGAAGAAATCCTTCACAGGTATAGAAAATCTCCGGCTGAATTCTGTACAAGGTAGACTTTGCTGGCGGGATTAAGATAGTAGACAGAATGATTACATTGTCCTCAATGTATGCACTGGGTGGTACGTTGTGGATGTCCGAGCACTGGCATAGACTAGTGCGGACGCGATTTACGTTTTCATAGTAAGTAGTGGAGCATCTATATTGTACGCCTTACAAAGCAGTCCTTTACAGATATAGTTATGGAACACTCTCGAAGAAAGACGATAGAGCCCTTTTAGATGAGGATACGGTAGGTACCATAGGTGGCACCTAGGACCAATATGGTCATTGGGCATATAGCTACATATATGTATATATTAGTTATTAGGTTTTAATCTACTATGGAGTAGATGGGCACGGTTCACGAACAGAGGCGAGAGTATTGTAACCTAATGAACCTAATATAAGAGTGAATAGAAATAAAAAGATATATGTAGAATTAAACCTAGAAGTATATAATTTATTCATTCATCAGAACTTTTATTCTGACCTCTCCTCATAACATCCTACAGGTTAGGTAGATGGTAAAGACTTCTCAGCTTTATGACACTTGCTTAGAAAGTGTTATTATTTGGTTGAGTGTTTACTTACTATTATATTTTAGTCAATCCCGTTGTAAGATAAATTATTGAGCTCTGATGTATTTGTCTTTACCTATTTGAAAGATAGCACCCAACTCGGGCTATAGTGGGCTTGGGTTTCAGTATTTCTGTTAAATTTTCAAACTATTGGAATGCGGGTTGTTACATTTAGCATTAGAGCCTAGGTTTTGGATTCCTAGGTAGATAATGAGTGAACATATTTGTATTTTTGAATTAAATATAAATATATTATGTACTAAAATCCAAATAGTTCCTAGCCATAGATTTTAACATATAGAAAGTTTTTAGAAGTATATTTATGCATGGTTTGCTAGTTGGGTTTGGGATGACCTAAGTATGTAAAGCCCTTTGTTATTACCGAATTATAGCATACAAATAAACCATGTTTTGAGAGAAGATCGGTATCCATATGTTATAGAAAGTGGAGAAGCTCCCTAGGGAGAGTTTTTCCATTTTAAAAGAAATAAGAGGTTTTAGTAAGAAGAAAATCCACTTTATGTCTAGCCCAATAAAATGAAACTTTTGAAATTGAAAAGTTGAAAAATATAATTGTTAATATATTTGAGGAAGTAAATATTGGGTTTTTGAAAAAAAAGTGGTATGAAATTTAAATTGGTTTTATATGATGTAAATTTTGTTAAAAGTGAAATTATTTTTTAAGAATTATAGAGCATGTATAGCTCGCTAGTTTCTTGTAGGTGAACAAAGATTTTAAATATAAAAGCCTAGAGTGTGTTAAGTATCAAAAACATAGGTTACAAAAAGGATTACTGTTCTAACTTTTAAATCAACTAAAAATGAGACCTTTGCTTCGTTTAAAATTACAGATAATCATCCATTTTCTTTTATTGAAATAGACAACGCAAACTACGGTGAATAACATTTGTACTTTACACATCCCTTTCATTTTTGGTATATTTCTTATTATTTCAAATGGTGCACTTTTTATACATTTGTGGAATTGGATAATTTACGAAAATACAGAGAAAGAGATACAACTAAATTGTACCCCGCTCCCAATAAATTAAAACATCTAAATTCACATCCCAAGTCAAATTTGGGCAAACTAAACTAATACCAACATTTTACAACCCAACTGTAAATTTGAAATAAAATTTACAACTTTATCAACATTCAACTTTAACAAATTTAGGGACTAATTTCTAAGTTTTCAGATTATGCTGTAGATATCATTCATATTCCAATTACATATCTTATAGAATATGTAGGTGATATTCTTATACGTTCGCTTCAGGCCTACAACTCATCAGATGTTATATAGGCATAGTAATTAAATAAAATTCAACGATATAAATTTCAATGTTATAAATAAATTAAATAATTTCTCACTCACCTTTCAAGCTTTCTAAATCTCCAAGTCTGAATTCATCCCTTTAACTTGACTTCTTTTCCTTTTCTTCAAAAAGAATATGATATAAATTTAAACATACCATTAGAATTACAAGTCTGAGAAGTTATTTGAGATTAAGAGTAATGTATATTTTAATTATGAAATTTACCTTTTTCTGCAGTATCGATTCGCTTCTCCTCTTCAATTTTCTACCTTTCTCCCATTGTATATACATATAATATGATATTTTATTATTTTAATAGAAATAGCAGAGAAAGAAAATGGTAGTACTTTGCTGTTTTGATCAAAAATTATAAGAAGAGAAGTAAGGGGTTAAACATGTATTTATAGGCGCTCGAATCAATTGTATCCGTTAGATTTTTAAAATAAAAAAATCCGAGCTGTTCATCCAAGGTTTAACTCTAGCCGCTACCTTCATCACCTGTCGACCGCTCCCTATAAGCAGTTGATTGCTAGCAATCGACTGCCCAAGTAAGGTCCCCTACGAACATAATAGTGCTAGTTTTGTGGTCAAATTCTGAAATTTTCTCAAATTCCTTTTTTGAGTCTTATTGATTGTATATTATTTACCATTAGTTTTGCGAGGTGTTATAAAGATAGCTACTACTCTTTCCAGCAAGGCACCAAAGCGTCCAATCCGACCTAGGTTTACAATTGCAAGGCCAAGATGAAGAAGAAATCCTCCATCCCTAACTCTTAGCGTAACAACGATGGTCAATCACCATTGGAGCCATGGCCAGCAGGCACAAGCCCAAGCCAAGCCAAGATCTGCCTCGAGAGGGAGGTTCCATATGATTGTTTGAAATACTATCAACAAGTGGCAGTTCGGCACCGAGAAAGCTTTCTCATTTCTTAAGATGCCAAACAAGTTTGATGAAAGGACATACACACAAAGAAGTTTGGAAAGGAAATATATAATGAAGCTAATTGCTTATTGTCAATGAAGAAGCGCAAAAGATTCATAGGCTAGGAATAATTTTCGTTTGGAAAGATTTTGCGAGTACGAGAAAGATGAGAAGGGGTATTTATATACCCATGCCTTAAATCGTGTGCATTGTTTCGAAAGGAAAAAAGAATCACAACCATTAAGAAGAGATTGAGGTAATGCTAACTTATGCGTATAGAAGATGCAACATAGCTCTACAACATTTGGAAAAATGAACGGTCACAACCAATAGCACGAAGCCACATGGAAAGCACATTAAATGCTTTGTAGGGCCGTCAATTGGTAGGATTTTCATCATTTGACAAGGCTATACCCGCTCGCGGATATGGACTTAGGAGAAAATTGTTGCTCAATTTTTTCACATGTAATTAGTAGGTTAGTTTAAAGTAGTCTAACTTGGTCAATACATGCTCAACTACTTTACAACTAGCCAGCATAAGCCAACCCAAGTCCATGGTGGTCTCAAACCATCCCTTATATCCAGCAAGGCACCATGATGAGGCATGATCGCCTCGTCTTTAAGCGCCTATCACATGTAGGAAAGGTTTGGGCCTGACCCATCATCATGACTACGACTTTCCTATGTCAATCCACTTCCAGCACAATTCTAGGTAAGCATGTTAGCCCAACGTCGCTCTAATTGATGGCCAGCACCTCTGTAAATACCCGAAATTTTGAAGGCTTTATATTTAAATATCGGATTTATTTAAGTAATTGAACTTGGATTTAATGTAATAAAATTGACTTAATAAGCTTATTTAAATTCTTTTTAAATAATATGTGAAATTATCATTTCATTGGACAGTCTTGGATTTTGATGAAATCAGTGTTGCTTAATCCGGAATAATGAGTTGTTATAGGCCGATGCGTTTCGCGACGATCGAATGTGATGTATGGTTGTGTGAGCTCGATTAATTAAGAGGATTAAAATATAATATATATTTTCCTATATAAGAACCTCAACACTTAAATCCTCTTCATTTTTCCTTCTCAAGATCAGCTGCCACCATTTTCCCCATTCACTTAATTAAATCCAGAGCCAAAGGCCACAAAATTCAGCGATTTCGGATTTGTTGAAATCATGTGAGTGTGTGCTTCAAATCAATGTAAGGTTTGTAGGGTGTGGTGACTGTTAGTGATGTTTGATTTTTAATGGCCAAACTAAGGTTGAGGCAGGGAGGTGATGAAGGAGGATTTAGGTGAATTGGAGGACTTGTTTGGTTTCTCTTGGCGACAAGCTTTTTCAGCATCAGCCAAATCGAGTCCGATCATGCCTAGCAGATCACGACTTTTCATTTGTCTCATACTGGGGTTGGGGCCATGATTTAATAGGGGATATCACAGAGGAAATAGATGGCACGGTTGAGCTCGTGGTGGTGTAAGGAGTGTTTTGGCAAAGGTCAGTGGTGCTTTGGTGTGGCAAGGCAAATCAGGACCTGGGGATGGTCGAATTAGGGCAACGATCAAAATTTTGAAGAGTTGATCTTGCTTCAGGTAGTTGCATAAGGGAAATTGCATTTGAGCAAAGCGATGTGATGGCACTGTCCCTTCATCGAACGTTGGGCCGGATAGGGAGATGGGGGAAAGGAGCGTGCACGACTTAGGTGCGTATCAGCTTGCATGTATAGGAAGTGTATTAAGAAGGGTGAAGTTGGATTTGGTGGGCAAGTGAAGGCATTAGTGATTAAAGTAAATTAATTAATTAATTTTTAATCTCAATCTCTTATAAAATCGATAACTTATGCATAGAAAGTCCAATCCAGACGTCATTTTAGCCATTGCACTTGTAGTTAGATTCTCAACGCCTTGGATTAGTTTAGGCTTGGGTGAGTGTAACGATCCGTTATTTCACAACTTCGAAAGTAAGATATTTTATTAATTTTAAATTTAAAAAGGTTTAGAACTCAAGTAAATATGTTGTAAATAATGAATAAGGATGGAAAAATTATTTATCTTATACTTAATAATGGAAAAATAAAGATTTTGATTTTCATCACACAAAAGTTAAGTTTTGTTAAAAATGAATAAATGCTTAAATAAATAGTTTTAAATATTTATTTGATAGGTAAAATTATATCAAAATCACGTAATAATGATAATATAAATATGATAAAGGTTTGTAAAATACACCTATGATCGTTTTACAAAAATATTTTAACTTTGTTACATTTGTCAAGTGCAACGTTGTATTTCAATAAATTGATATTAGCACTAATGAAATCGGGTTTTAACCAAAGTAGACTTGTTTTTATTTATTAAATGTAATAGGAAGTTCATTTCTTAAGTTTGTTTACATAAATGAATGGTTAAACGGAAACGTTAAATTTTGACTGTAAAATATGTCAATAAAAACATTGTTTTTGACTAAAATAAGTTGTCGCTACATTGTTGCAACATGATATGTTGCCTAATACACATATATACATATGTACACATTTACAATGTAAGAATACACATACATTTACCATATAAAACAAGAATTCATTTTGATTTAAATTAAGTTTAATGAAAACATGATTCGAAAATTTTAAATTTAAATAAAATTTTACAGACATCATCATATCATTTATATCATATCTCCTTAATGGATGTTTTGTGTTTACATGGAAACCATGCAAATTTATATCTTTAAATATTAGTAAGTAATAAAATAGTGACATCTCTTATTACTAAACATATACTTCTTATAACATCGTTCCTAGCATTAAATGCACATCCTAATATGTTAACAAGTGTTATGCAAATCAAATTAAGAAAAAAGTCTTTTTAAAATACAAAATTTAAGAGAAAAAAGTAATCATTCTATAAATACACATCACATTAATGCGCTATCATATCCTTCGGTAAATACATGTACTTAAGGGTTTAATCAAGGATTTAAAAATGGAAATAAAATACAAAAGTAGAGAAGGCTAAAATGGTCATTAGCCAAGGAAGCTTCATGTATAAATAGAGTTCATAACCTTCACTTCCTTACAACAATTCACTTCCCATTTCTACCCTTTTTTCACTTCATTAAAGCTCTTCTCCTTTATTATCTTCCTCCACCTCCAACAACCCTCCATCCAAACCCACACCCGAACCCTACCATTACACACACCCCCCCTACACGGTCAAGTACCCTTCCACTAACCCATACCCACCCCCCTAGCCTGACACCCGAGTCGTACCCTCCTCCCTAGGCTACACACCTCCCTAGCATAGCATACACCCCCGCTCAAAGCTCACGCACACAAAAAAAGAAGGAAAATAAACAAAGGATATAGTTCGCGACATTTGCAGAGGAGCATGTTAGTTCATAGAAAAGTTTGATGTTGTGGAAATAAAGGCGAGAACCGCTTTTTAAATCATGTTTTGTTATGTTATAATAATCATGATTATCCCGTTTATACGTTATGTTAATTGCCACCATTGATAATATGGACATTTGGCTGAAATGAATGTTTGAACGCGTTGGTTGGATAGTTGAGTTGTGATAATATACTTATTAAATATTAATCACTATGCTATGGAAATGGATGTTATGTTATTGATGAATATTGAAAGTGATTATGCTCATTTGTGATTAAGTAATTCCCTTTGTTATAAGTGACCAGTTTTATGAATATGGTATACATTGGAATTATTAAGCCATATTTGAATAGTGAAATTGAAATCATTGGTTTTGAATTGAAATTGGTTTTGAAATTGAAATTGAAATTAAAGTCGAAATCGAAATTAGATTTGAAACTGGGTTTGAAATTTATTCTAATTTAAGATTAGAATTGATTTTAATTTAAGATTTATAAGCAGCCGCATAATATATTCACCAAAATAAATAATATTCATACGACCTTGGTTGAATGACAGAAATTCGTCTAGAATGAGTTTTGGCCAATTTACTTCAACTTATCCCCAAATAGCATATAATGCTTTGTAGTTGTTTGGATAGACAAGCTCATACGAGCCAGTACGAGCTAGAATTGTGTGCATTAAAGCTCTATGCATTATCCTGGCACTAGGTCGTAATGCAACAGACTTAAGCTCGGTCATGTCATCTTCTAGGAATCGATGACTTACTTTATCTCTCTCGCCTACGACAGCATTTAATGCTTGTAACTCAACACCTCTTGTCGGAGTATGAAGAATATGACTGATTCTATCTAAAGAGAGAAACACTTGTTGCCCACATACCAAACTCCAAACGCAATTGTCACGATTGCGTAGGTTTTGATGGCCTAAATTCAAGTTCGCATAGAAAAGTTTAACCAATGTATGATTTATCTTGATATTGTTTTGATTATGATCTAGAAGTGATTCTAGATGGCTTCTTCTTGTTAATTCTTGAATCCTATATGACGTAAAATCAGGAAAGACAACAAAAGAACCTTCAAAGAATCGAGCTTCTTTCATCTTATTCCATCATTGAACTGCAGTTGCATCGTATAGCTATTGAGCGATTTGTGAATCAATTGGCTCGGAGGAAGAATAAGCATGCTTAGATCTCTTTATTTGACGAGAGGCCATTTGAATTTATCAAAGAATTGAATAAATTTGGAAAAATTTGGGAACTAGGGTTTTGGAATTCTGTAAAATGGAGGTAAAAGTAAAACGTAAAAGAGGAAGTAGAGGGTTTTAGAGTTAAGAAATTGGTAAAAAGGTGTAAAGATACGTTTCAGATGTGAATTCAGTCGACTGAACGATTGTGGTCAGTCGACTGAACGATTGTGGTCAGACGACTGAACCACTATCCCGAGAGTTCTATTCCAGAATTAATCGACTGGTGTAGTCAACTGAATAAACAAATATGCTCTATGTTTTGTCATTCAGTCGACTGGTTGCATTCGATTAGTCGACTGAATAGTGTATGAGAACATACAGTATGCAGTTTCAGTCGACTGATCGAATTTTTTCAGTCGACTGAATGAGTCTTTCAATATATTCAGTCATATTTGAAACACAAACAAGTAATATATTATATATATAAACAAAATGTACACAATATAAGATTAAAGAACAATTGTAAAAAATAGACAAAAAATGAAATTATTTGGAAGAGGAAGTTGATGGAGACTTGGAGTTTGTCAGTTCATCCTTTGTCTTCTCTACATATGGTTGTAGTGGTGACCAACGGTTTCCACATTCCCATGAGTTTGGAGAGACAGGCGTAGGTTGAGGTGACCTATCCCGTAGATTTCGAGTTGACAATAGTGTAGGTTGATGAGCCGAAGAGGAAGATGAACCGCAGAACTTCCATCCAATCTACTCAAGAAAACTCAGACGTCTAGAATTCATTTTCTTTTCATAATATATTTCACGCTGAAGCGCTGTTGATTCCCTCTGGTAATGATGAAGATCATCAATTTTTTGTTTGGTTTGAGGAGAACCAAAAAACAGGAACCGTCTAGCTTTCTTTTTCTCGAATGGTCTTGCAGGTTCATGGGTAGGAGTAGGTGTAGGTAGATTTAACGATGCAGATGATGGAGTTTAAAAGTTGATAGATGAGTAGGATGATCCATCTTATGAATTATGCGATGAAGACATTTTGATTTTGAAAGAAAGTTTTTAGAAGTTTATGAAGTGGAGAAAGAAACAAATGTGTTTGAGATATAAACTCTTTTGATGGAGAAAGAAGAGCTGAGAACTAAATTATATTGGAGGCAATGCAGTTAAAAAATGATGGTTGAACATGCAGATTGAAAAGTGAGGAAGAGAATGAACCAAAAAGTTTGTGGCTGAAATTTTATCTTTAAAAAATAGAAAATATAAAGAAAACAGATGTATAAGGTGTAGATGTGAAATATTGAATGGCCAGGTGGTAAAGGCATAGACTTATCAATCCCCGAGGTGTAGAGTTCGAGTACCAAATTTATATTTTATTTTATTTTAAATTAATTATTAATTTTTATAATTCTGTTGAAGAAATTATACCTAGTTCTCTTCTTAATCTTATAAAACAATTTTCGTTGAGAGGTTTAGTGGAAATGTCAGCTAATTGATTTTCAAGATTTACAAATTCTAAATTTATTATATCCTTTTCAATATTGTCACGAAGAAAATAATGACGAATGTCAATATGTTTAGTTCGTGAGTAATTGACAGGATTTTTGGATAAATTTATTGCACTAGCGTTATTACGATATATTATAAACTTATTTAATTTTGTATCAAAATCTTGTAATGTTTGTTGCATGTCGATTACTTGAGCACATGCTAAAGCTGAATATATATACTCTGCTTCACATGCCGATAGTGAAACACAATTTTGTTTCTCACTAAACTAAGATACTAAGGATCGTCGAATGAAATGACAAGTTCCACTTGTACTTTTTCTATCTGCCCGACTTCCTCCAAAATCAGCATCACTATATGATAATAATTCAAAAGGATATTCTTTTGGATAAAATAATCCTAAATCTTTGGTTTTATCAAGATAATGAATTATACGTTCAACTTCTCGCATATGTGATTCTTTAGGATTTGCTTGAAATCGAGCACATAAATAAACACTCATCATAATGTCAGGTCGACTAGCAGTTAAGTAAAGTAGTGATCCAATCATACTACGATATAGTTTTTGGTCAACATTCTTGCCATTTTCATTTTTTCAAGATGTATAGTTGTACTCATAGGAGTTGGTTTGGCAGACGTGTTTTCCATACCGAATCGTTGAATTAGATTATTACAATACTTTTCTTGATTAAGAAAAATGCCATTTTGCATTTGTTTGATTTGTAATCCGAGAAAATATGATAGCTCTCATATGTGACATTTCAAATTCATTTTTCATGATAGTCGAAAATTCCTGACATAATTTTTCATTTGTTGAACCAAAAATAATATCATCAACATATATTCGAATAATTAAAATATCTTGATTAGTTTTCTTAATAAATAATGTTTGATCAACTTTCCCAATCTCAAAACCAGATTCCAATAAATAGCTTTTAAGTCGGTCATACCAAGCATGAGGTGCTTGTTTTATACCATATAAAGCTTTCTTAAGTTTATAAATGTGATTTGGAAATTTCTCATGAGTAAACAGAGGAGGCTGTTCAACATAAACATTTTCTTTTATAAAACCATTTAAAAAAGCACTTTCAACATCCATTTGATATAATTTAAAGTTATGAAAACATGCAAAAGCCAGTAGAATACGTATAGCTTCTAGTCTTGCAACTGGAGCAAACGTTTCTTCATAGTCTATTCCCTCTTCTTGATTATAACCTTGTGCTAGTAATCTAGCTTTATTTCTAGTAATGTTACCTAGTTCATCAGCTTTTTTTTTGAAAACCCATTTTGTACCGATGACTGATTGATCACTTGGTCTAGGAACAAATTCCCAAACTTCGTTTCTTTCAAATTGATTTAGCTCTTCTTGCATAGCATAATCCAATAATCATTAGTTGAGGCTTCCTTAATATTTTTAGGTTCTATATTAGAGAGAAAAGCTATATGGCCCATTTGATTTAATTGATGTCTTGTTCTTACATTTGAATTTACTTCTCCAATTATATTTTGAACAGGGTGATCTCTAAGAATTCTTGGAGAAGATCTTACTATATTATCATTATTAATATTATTTACATTTTCTAAAGAAACATCAGAATTATTATTTTGAAGAATAATATCATCATCTTCTGAATTATTTGTCAGAATTATATTTGTATTATTTTCCAAATTTGTAAATTTAGAAGAAGTTTTTACATTTTCATCGAATGAAACATGAATTGTTTCTTCGATTATTTTTGTTCTTGCATTAAAAAATCGATAAGGCTTGCTTCTTTCCGAATATCATATGAATATACCTTCATCGGATTTTGGATCAAATTTTCCAAGCTGATCTTTAGTGTTAAGTATGAAACATTTTGAACCAAAAACTTTAAAATATGAAATATTTGGTTTTCTACTATTTAAAAGTTCATAAGGAGTATGTTTTGTTAATGGTCGAATAGAAACATGATTCAAAACATATCAAGCAGTTGCAACAGCATCTGCCCAGAAATGCTTAGGTAAAGTGCTTCCATTTAATAAAGTTCGTGCACATTCTTTTAATGTTCTTTTTTTCCTTTCTACAACTCCATTTTGTTATGGTGTTCTAGAAAAGGAGAAATTATGATTAATTCCTTTCTCGTTACAAAAATGTTTGAAAGCTTCATTTTCAAATTAATCTCCATGACCACTTCTAATGTTTCTAACTTTAAAATTCTTTATATTTTGAATTCTTTTAAAAAAAATTGAAATTTTCAAAAGTATCACTTTTATGTTTCATAAAAATGGTCCATGTATATCATGAAAAATCATCTACAATAACAAACACATATCTATTGTGATTAATAGATTGAACTTGAGCAGGTCCGAAAATGTCCATATGTAATAATTCAAGTGGTTGTGTTGTAGATATGATTTTCTTAGATTTAAAAGAAGATTTTGTTAATATTCCTAACTGACATGCATCACAGATATTATCAATTTTTAATCTCATATCAAGTAGTCCTTTAACAAGTTTGTTTTTAGCTAATTTATTAATAGTATTGATGTTTATGTGACAAAATCTTTTGTGCCATAGCCAAGAATCATTTTCTGTAGCTACTAAACACATATTTGTGTTGTAATTTATATTCATATTTAAAATATAGATATTTTTATCTCTTATACCTTCAAAAATTAAATTTTGATTTTTATCATAAATATTACATTTATTTTCTGAAAAAGATATATTAAAACCTTTATCACATAACTGACTTATACTCAATAAATTATGTTTTAAGTTTTTAACTAATAGAACGTCAGTAATGAGAGGTGAGTTAGAGATACCATTATTGCTCACATCGCCTTTTCCGATGACATAACCTTTCGAATTATCTCCAAAAGTGACCGATCCTCCATTTGAGTAGACTATGTTTGTTAACATGTCTTTATCACCAGTCATGTGTTTCGAGCAACCACTGTCTAGAATCCATTTTCTTCTCTTTTTAAGTGGTACCTGCAAAAAATAAAGAATAAGATGTTACCCACTTTTATTTTTAGGGTCCTAAGAGTTAGGTCTTAGGAAACCAAACCCAAGAAGGTTCAGAATTCCCTTTAAAAATATAATTCTTATTTTTATAAACAGTTTCCATTAATGTTTTGATATGTTTATTCCCGATCAAGTTATTGTTTGTTTTAGCAATCCATAGTTTAGTAGTTTTAACATTTTTAGAAACTGTTTTCTTTAAATCTTGCTTAATTTTGTTTTTAAACTTATTTTTAAACTTTTCAATTGGTTTTTCAATTTTCTTATCCTAAACCCATTTTATTTGAAGTTGACTGAGAATTTTCTATTAATTTAGAAAGATTTTCTCGTCCTTTATTAAAATTGAAAATATTTTTATTAATATATTCTAGCTTGGTTTTAAGACTAGAATTTTCTAATTCTAAAACTTTAGTGCTAGATTTTAAATCATTTACTTCAACTGATAAAATATCATTTTTATTCTTCTGAATTTCTGATCCGTGAGTTATCATTGAAAGTTGAGGCACTAAATTAGAATTAGATTCTTGAGATTTTTCAAGTTCTTCTTCGAGAATTTTCTTTTCATCTCTAAGCATACTAATTTCTAATTCAGATCTATTTAGTTTTCCTTGTAACTCCTTATTATGTTTTTTAGTCTGTTTTACGAAATCTACTAGTTCAAAATTAAGTTCAGCTAAATCTTCAAAACTTAGTTCACTTACATCATCATTTGTAGCCATGAAGCATACATTTGCTTACTCTGTGTCACTATCACTGTCGTTTTCTGATGATAAAGAATCTGAATCATTCCGTGTTATAGAAAATGCTTTCTTCTTGAAATTGTTCTTCTTGAATTTGATTTTCTGTTTTTCTAAACAATCTTTCTTCATATGACCCTTCTTATGACATTCATAGCATTCCATGACAGATGATGATGGTTTATTGCTATTATTGTCGCTAGAATTGTTTTTGTAACTCTTGCCCTTGTTATTCTTTTTGAATTTCAAAAAAAATTTCAAATTCCTAGCAATAAATGCCATATCCTCTTCATGTGAGTCAGAGTCATCTTGTACTGCTTGAAATGCTAGATTCTTCTTATCTTGTGCTTGAACTTTCTTTGCCTACAAATTTACTTCATATGACATTAGATTTCCTATTAACTCTTCTGGTTTCATAGTTGAAAGAACGTTTGCTTCTTCAATAGCTAGGACCATTCTTTCCCATTCATCCGTTAAAGAGTTTAGGATTTTTGATACTATATCAAAATCAGAGAATGTTTCTCCTAGTGCTAACAGTGGACGATATATATCTTGAAAACTAGAATACATGTCATGAGTTACTTTTAGAGTTCTCCATATCTCATAAGCATTTGTGCACATACTAACTCTATTATACTCATTTCTATCTAATGCACAAAATAGCATATTCATTGCTTTTGCATTTGTAGTAGCATCAGTTTTCTATGCAGCAGTCCAAGTTGAAAAATCTTCTATTGGAGTAGTATATTCATTTTGAGTAATGTTCCAAGTTTCAAAACCATTAGATTGCATATATATTCTCATTCTAGTTGACCGGTTATTATAATTCATGCCATTGAATAGTAGAGGTCGTGCTGTAGATTGATCTTCAATAAAACTAGTGTTAGTGACAGTGCTTGTGATATTGTTTTTTTCCATATTAACTAATAAAAAATTATCTAATAACTGTGTTATGGTTATAGAATGACCTTGCTCTGATACCAAATGAAAGTGGCTACTGTGTGGCTTGTTATCACTTAGGATCGTGTAATATGGAATATTATTAAATCTAAATGCGGAAATAGATGATAATAGCAAAGTAAATAAAATGAGCACAGCAGGAATTTTTATACTGATTCGAACTTCCCGTTCTACGTCCAATCCCAGACTTCCCTTTGGAATTTCTCACAATAACCCTCTCTTAACCTGGAGGAATAGGTATACAACACTTGAACAACCGAACAGGATTTTTCCGCCTCTAACAACCGAAAGAGGACATTACCCGCCTAAACAACCGAACAAGACTTCAACAATTTCAATAGAATTGCTTTGACACTATGTTTTATTAATAATACTAATTTGTCTTTGATAGTACAACCTTCCTATTTTCTTTCCTCAAGTATATATGTGTGTATAAAGATTTAGAAAGGAAAATATTGCTTTGAATCAAAGAATAAGTTAACTGATTCAGAAATTCAAGCAATATATGAAAGTTGGGATCGCTTTTTAGAATACAGAGATAGTAGAAAGTAAGATCAGAAAGTAATCAATTTTTTTTTGATTTGTGAAGTGGATTTTGTGTGTTTATATAACAGTTAAAGAGGTGCAACCGTTCATGAAGAGTTCTGATCAACAGAAGCAGCCATACCTCTTCATATTAGAACATGACTCTTGGCAAAAGAAAGTGTCCATTCAGAAAAAATAGCCATTGGAAGAAGTCAGTCAACTGACCCAAAATGATCGGTCAACTGAATATTCAAAGTTATTTGAAAACAGAGCGTTTCTGTGCATCTGTACAGGTTCAGTCGACTGGCCATATACGGTCAGTCGACTGACCTGACAGTCAAAGCACAATTTTTACAATTTTTAAAAATTTTAAAGTTTTAAAACAACTTAACTACTTGAGGATAGATTTTAACATTTCTAAAACTAAAAAACTTCAATAAATCAACATACTATACGCAGTTTTGTAGCCTTGTCTCCTTTTGTAGTTTGAACAGCATAATTCCTTTTCTTTTTGTCGCTTATCCATATAGCATAATTCATTGCTTTGTCATGAATCAAAAATATGTGATTCAACATATACAACTTTTCTTTTTAAACCCAAACTATCTTATACTTATTTTTCAACTATTTTGAAAACTGATTTCCATTTTACAACAATTTTTCATCTGTTTTACAAACTAATTACTATTTTATAACTATTTTGCAACTATTTAACTATTTTATAACTATTTTACAATTACTTAAATATTCTTCTGCATTTTACAACTAATAACTATTTTACAACTACTTATCCATTTTATACTTTTCAAGCCATTTTCTAAATTTATGTTGGTCAGAGTGCAAACTGTTTATAATTGAAGTGATAACCCAAATGGAAATTGAGGAAATTGTGAATAGGTGAATAGAATAAAAATGAAGATAAATACGTAGGATGTACATATATTACTCTATTTGCATAACAATTTGATGCAGATTCAAGCATAGAATTTCGAGATAGTATATCGATTCGAGTTGGGATTTTTAACTCGATTTTCGACGGCGAACCCTGGATATGGATTTTCGATTGGTTTTGGAAATTCTCTATCGTATTTATGACTATGCAAGGAGAATGACGGTTTCTGATCAAGAAAATCAGATTTGAGTACGCACTAGGAAGTTAGGTGGACAATACTAGTTCGGAAGTGAAATTGTGTGATCGAGTGAGCGATCAGATTTGAAGTTGCGTACGGATTATATATGTATATCGTACGTGCTAGAATGAAATTGATATTGGAAATTTTGGAAGGAAAAGAAAAAAAGATTTTGAAATGGAAAGTATATTTTGAAAAATATATTATGAATAAAAGTGGAAGTTTGGATATCACTATAATTGAAATTCATTTTATAAGAAGGTAGGAATGTGGCAAGTAAATTTATAAAAGAAATCAAACTTGAATATTTTATTTGGCATAATATAAGTTATATGTATATATGGTAACTACCCTTGTGAATTTTTAACTAGAAGATGTGATCTTTGAAATTATTTGAAGTATAAAAGGAATTTATATAAGTATGATGTGACCCAAAGATTTTTCAAGATTTTATATATCAATTTGTACAAATGAATTTATGAGAATGATTTTGGGAAAAGGGTTTTGGAACCTATGGATTGGAAGGCTTTTGATTTTTGGAAGAAAAAAAAATCAATTTTGGGAATTTGGAAATCCAAGTTTGGAACTATCGATTTGAGATATCGATTTTGTGTATAGGACATTTTTGTGTGAATCATAAAGAGTATGATTTGAAAGATACTATATGTGTATAGCATAAAATGTTTTGAGATTGGTTTTGGGAAAAAAAGTGCTCCCATGAAATGAACTTCTTAGGAGATCCATGGGGTGGTTCTGCCTTGAGCCCTAAGGGAAGTTCTAAATTGAATCTTGGGAGGAAGTCCGGACAAAATGAAGTTCCTAAGTATTTTGTGTGGGTAGCAAAAGTCAAGGGCGCTGATGCCTACAGAGATATTTGAGTCATGCTGTGACGACAGTGAAACTCGATGTCACTACGATCTACTGCGGACCATAGCGCAAGTCCTGTGGCAGTGAGTGCCAACGGTCTATGCTTGATTTCACTGGGAGGGCGACGTAACATCAATAGACTATGATCTATGAAGACATAGCAAAAGTCGTGTGGCAGTGAGTGCCTACAGGCTACATTGGGACTCGACTGATGTAGTCTGCCATCTGTGTGGGGAAGTTTCATTTGGCAGCGAAATTCAAGGGTGCTGATGCCTACGGTTAAATGGGTTTTTGCCATAATGGTGATGTAAATCCTGGGTGTAGCTGCTATTTGTGGCAGGTTCCATGGTAATCGAGGGGGGCAGGGTGCCTACTGTTTTCTATGGTTTTGCCGGGATGGCAACGTAACCATCGGGCTAATTGCGACCATGGAGGGGGTGATGATTTCCAGAGTATTCTCACCAAAAATGTTTTCTATATTTTCAAAAATGTTTTCTATATTTTCAAAAATGTTTTCCAAGTATTTTCACTAGGTGTTGAAAATGGGTCTGCTAAGTACTTATAGATTTTTAGTCCTACGCCTGATCAATGTATGACCGAATTTCTATGAGAACAAGGATGGACTTGTTGAGATATCGAGTTATAAAAAGTATTTTTATAAAAGTTATGTTGGCAATAGTATGTAGATTTTAAAGTATTATAAAAAATTTAAATAAAAAGAGTTAAAAATGTTTAAAGGATAACTTAACTGATAAATAACAGTATAATTAAAAATTCTAGCTTCAATCCTTTTCGAAGACGAAAAGTTCTAAAGGGGGGAGGAATGTGATAACCCTGATATTTGGACATCTGTTAATCGGATAATTGACCGATTTTAACTATTGAAACAATGATTTATAAGTTGAATAAATAATTCTGATAATAAAAATATACATCTGGATAAATATAAATTTGATAATCTCCTGATATAATTATTTAAATTGGCAGAATTTATCTTTTCAAAAACAAACAAAAAAAATTGTGTTTATATATGTGTGTATATATATAATGATTTGTAAATAGAATTTGGATTTGAAATTCAAAAATAATTATTTAAAAATTTATTGGATTTAAAAACTATGGATAAATATTTATTAATACTTTTGATATAATAGTTTTAGTTGAAAAAGATTTAATAAAAAGTTTAAATACTTTCTTTTAAATTTATACATGATATGAATATAGTTAATATAAATAGAAAATGAATTAATTGAAAATAGAATGCAAAAGTTATATAAAACATATTAAATAAATTTAATAACATGAGATAAGACATGTGTAACATTAATAACACATGTATTTAACAAGTGTAAACCTTATAATAAGGAATTAAACAAGTGTAGCCTAATTATGACATGAAAATACAAGTATCCATTTTTAGTTTCTTTATTTTTTTAAAATAAAAATAAGAACAGGGCTATATATATATATATATATATATATATATATATATATATATCCATACTTCTCCTCTTCTCATTTTCTTAGTTATTCAAAACTAAAACCTAACAACTAAAACTCAAACCAGAAATAAAAGAAATTTTATGCAAACTAAATCACACAACTACTTTGACCTGAAGCTTAAATCAAAATCAAAACTGATGAAATCAAAAGCAAACAATAAGCTCAAAACCCGAAGCAGTAGATTCAAGTTCAGTTGCAAATCAAAAGCATGCAAGTTCAATTCAGTTTTATCAAGTCTCAGTTTTCAAATTCAAGTAGTAGTTTAAAGATCAAAAGCACTTCCAGGTTTCTCAAAAGCCCTGGCTTCTTTGTTTCCTTAAACTTGTGAGTAAACTACCCTTTAACATCTCAAATCTATCTGTATCTTGATATGTATGTAATGATCATTGAAGTTTGGATGTAGAAATTTGCTTACATGTATATGTATACATGAAAATGATGTATGCATGTCTAGAAACAAGAACATTTGCTCTGTTCTAGGTTTACAGTGTTTAAACCAAATTCAAAAACCAAAATCTCTTTACCCATTCTCTTATAGGCTTTAATTTTTAAACAATGATTTAAGTTTTAAAAAATATTTTTAAGTAAAATTAGTTAATGCATTTTCTAGAAATTAGAAAATACAGTAAAACTGAATACATGTGGGAAATTCAAGCATCATGGTTTCTTGTTTCAATTATATTATCTTGCTCGTTTTCAAAAACAATGATTTTTAAAAGTGGAATCATGATTTTTAAGTTTGTATTCGTGGTGAAATTGCGAGATGAACGGGAATTAGTTTTTTGCCGAATTCTGATGATTTCCAGAGCATTCTCACAAAAAAATGTTTTCTATATTTTCAAAAATGTTTTCTATATTTTCAAAAATGTTTTCCAAGTATTTTCACTGGGTGTTGAAAACGGGCCTGCTAAGTGCTTATAAATTTTCAGTCCTACGCCTGATCAACGTATTACCGAATTTCTGTGAGAACAAAGATGGACTTGTTGAGATATCGAGTTATAAAAAGTATTTTTATAAAGTTATTTTGGCAATAGTATGTAGATTTTAAAGTATTATAAAAAATTTAAATAAAAAGAGTAAAAAATGTTTAAAGGATAACATAACTGATAAATAAAAGTATAATTAAAAATTCTGGCTTCAATCCTTTTCGAGGACGAAAAGTTCTAAAGGAGGGAGGAATGTGATAACTCGGATTTTTGGACATCTGTTAATTGGTAATTAACTGATTTTAACTATTGAAATACTGATTTATAAGTTGAATAAATAATTCTGATAATAAAAATATATATCTGGCTAAATATAAATTTGATAATCTCCTGATATAATTATTTAAATTGGCAGAATTTATCTTTTCAAAAACAAAAAAAATTATATTTATTTATGTATATATATAAAAAGATTTATAAATAGAATTTGGATTTGAAATTCAAAAATAAATATTTAAAAATTAATTGGATTTAAAAATTCTATAGATAAATATTTATTAATATTAGATATAATAGTTTTAGTTGAAAAAGATTTAATAAAAAGTTTAAATACTTTCTTTTAAATTTATACATCATATGAATATAGTTAATATAAATAGAAAATGAATTAATTGAAAATATAATACAAAAATTATATAAACATATTAAATAAATTTAATAACATGAGATAAGACATGTGTAACATTAATAACACATGTATTTAACAAGTGTAAACCATATAATAAGGAACTAAACAAGTGTAGCCTAATTGTGACATGAAAATTCAAGTGTCCATTTTTAGTTTCTTTATTTTTTAAAAATAAAAATAAGAACAAGGCTATATATATCTCCATACTTCTCCTCTTCTCATTTTCTTAGTTAATTCAAAACTAAAACCTAACAACTAAAACTCAAACCAGATATGAAAGAAATTTTATACAAACTAAATCACACAACTACTTCAACCTGAAGCTTAAATCAAAGTCAAAACTGATGAAATCAAAAGCAAACAATAAGCTCAAAACCTGAAGCAGCAGATTCAAGTTCAGTTGCAAATCAAAAGCATGCAAGTTCAGTTCAGTTTTATCAAGTCTCATTTTTCAAATTCAAGTAGTAGTTTAAAGATCAAAAGCACTTCCAGGTTTCTCAAAAGCCCTGGCTTCTCTGTTCCTTAAACATGTGAGTAAACTACCCTTTAACATCTCAAATCTATCTATATCTTGATCTGTATGTAATGATCATTGAAGTTTGGATGTAGAAATTTGCTTACATGTATATGTATACATGAAAATGATGTATGCATGTCTAGAAACAAGAACATTTGCTCTGTTCTAGGTTTACGGTGTTTAAACCAAATTCAAAAACCAAAATCTCTTACAGTGTTTTGATTAACATGATTTAAGTTTGAAAAAATATATTTAAGTAAATTAGTTAGAGCATTTTCTAGAAATTAGAAAATACAGTAAAACTGAATACATGTTGGAAATTCAAGCATCATGGTTTCTTGTTTCAATTATATCATCTTGCTCGTTTTCAGAAACAATGATTTTTAAAAGTGGCATGATTTTTAAGTTTGTATTCGTGGTGAAATTGCAAGATGAACGAGAATTGGTTTTTTATCGAATTCTGATGATCGATGAAGATATAATCCTTGGGATCGTGGCTGGATGTAGCGGGGAGGTTGATGAACACGGCAAAAATGGTATGAGGTTTTCCTGACCACCGTGGTGGCCGAACGAGGACGATTTAGGGCTTAATCCCTAGTTTTGATCAATGATAGATTTAGGCTGCTGTATCATCGTCGAGGCACCGAAGTCGATCGGTGCAGGGGGAAATGAAGCATGGGTTGTAGACGAAGCTCTGGACATGATTGCATTATTTCTAATGGCCGAAGGTGGCAGTTCAAGGCGATCTTGGAGGATCCAGTTTTTTTTTCAGTGGTACCATGGCTGCTTAATTTTTATTTCCAGTTAGTTTAGAGTTCTAGGTGGTCGTGATGCTCGAGCAGGTCAACGATGATCTATGGGTGGCAGAGGTGATGGTCGAAGATGCTTCGACCATGTGTGCACGTGCACAAAGTATCAAGTCTGGGCTTTGTTTGTTGATGGATTTGAAGATTGTGGTCTCGGGGAAAAGCTTGGGAAAAAGATATGTTGGCTTGGGTTTTTGATCGTGTCATTTGCGAGTGTTTTCTGGGAACATGTTTTAAGTTTTAAAATAAAACAGAAGGAAAAAAGGAAGAGGAAGTTTTTCTCGGAAATGGTCTCGGGGGAAAGACGAGATGACTCGAGTTTTGTCTTGAGTACGTGATGTTGCAGTTTTCAAACTTTAAAACAAAAATCAACTTTAAAAATTTCTTAATCAATTCTTTTAAATAATTATTTTATTTAAGTATGGATTAATTGAAGGTTTCAAAGTAGATTATTTTAAAATTTATTAAATTATTTATTTATGTGACCATTATTATAATTACTTCTTTAAGTTATTTAAATAAATATAAAAATGTAATTAGGAAGACTAATTACAAAAGGTAAAAAAAAATTAATTAACTCAAAGGTCTTAAGCTAATTCATGTGTTAATGATAATTATTTTCAAAGGTTTAAATGTAAAATTAATTAATTTGCGTAATGAAAAGTTTTCAAAGTAAATGTTAAAAAAAAGTAAATTGTTGACAAGTTTTTTAAAAACACAGAAAAAAATTGGAAGCAAAATTTAGTAAACAAAGTTATTAAGCAAGTTGTTCAACAAAGTTTTCAATCAAGTTCAAAGATTAAAATTCTTGAAGTTAAATGTTCTTTTTAAATTATTTTGGTATTGAATAATTAAATATTAAGTTAATTATTTAATTAAATCTCTTAGTATTTTTTAAAATTAAAGGATGTGATTAAGTAATTAATTAAGATGCATGAATTATCTTAAAATTTATTAAGGTTATAAGTAAAATTGAAGGATAATTATATAATGTGATATTAAAGGATAATTAATTAATGTAAGTAATTAAAGGATCATTAATTAATACAAGTAACTAAAGGTTAATCATTTATGTGAATGATTAAATGATTAAAGAATAATTAATTAATTTCAATAATTAATTAAATGGTTTAATTGGTGTTAATTAAGAGAGATTTGAAGGTAATTAATTTATCCTGTAATTTGTATGATAAATAAATCTTGCTTGTGGATGATTAAATTGTATTGAATGTTTGGATTAATGTCTCCAGTCTGATAATTTGTGATGTTCTGTGATATGATTTGTTTGGTTGAACTGGAGTAATGCGGATTATTTATTGGTGATGTATTGTTGTGTAAATGTGACATCATGTATTTAAATTTAAATTGTCTTCACTTAAACAACTTGGGTTAAGATGACAATGGATTCGAAAAGATCGGGGTCCGGTATCAGCAAATACCCGAATCCACTTCGATTAGCAAATCTACAATAATTCTTTATAGATATGTTTTAAAATCAAATAGGCTGGAATGGAATAATTTAAGTAACATGACCATTTAAACTAAGTAACACTTTTAAATATTGTTTGATAATAAGTGATTGACTATAACCAGTTAAGAACTCGTAGTAAGGTACGAGTTACCCTGGTATTCAAATTAGTTATATAACTTAGAATTTCAGATTATATGGGTTTATTCACGCTAGTTTCCAGCCTGACCCGGGTGTTACTTTATTGTAATGCTCGGGTCAGACCGAGTATTACAGTTTTTCAGGTTAGGATGTTGTGGAGCTTAGGAGGTGAGCTGGATGGCGGGAACGTATGGAGTATATTCCGCTATGTATTGGAGTTGTATTATTTGTTTTTTAAGACAAGTTGTTACAACTGTCCAGTTTATATATGAATGGTTGTACTCTGATGTATTGTATGTAATTTGACTGATACAACTTTTCTTTGTATAAATGCTATTATTTGATATTATATTTTGATCCGCCGCGAATGTGAGATTATGTGTTTTGTTTTATGTTCTTCTTCTAGATCTTTTCTTCTTTCTCCTAACAAATCTATGATTTCCGACGTTCGATTGCTCAGCACTTCTATAGTGAATGTATTAGTGTCGAATCCTCGAGGTCGAAAGTTTCGAGTCATTACAAATTTCAAATTCTTTTAATAATTAAAATATAACTCCTTTGATAAAAATAACCCTATTAAATGCTTCCCAACAGCGGGTTGTTACAATAGCCCTAGAACGAAATTTTGATTTACCAGCAGTAGAAAACAATAATTAGAAGCTTGAGAAATGAGATAAGTAGCAATAAAAAATAAAATGACAATCCTATCCATACTACCTTTACCTATTTATGAAATCACTAGATTCGGTAATGGAAATAAGCGTTGCAAGCATCTGTAACGGAAAGATTTGTTAGAAAATTGTATCGGTAATATCCGCTACAAACTGAAATGAAAAAAGTTTTTGAAATGGTTTATTTATTGCAGTGTGCATTACAATTTCAACTTATTATCAACCGCTACCATGTATAGAAATATTTTTCATTATCAGTATTTAAGGTAAAAATTTTGTAGTATTTCAAGCAATTATTGACAAAAATTATTGATTGCAAATATTTATTTGGCGGATATTTACCATTTTTAACTACTCATTTATTGTATACTTATGGAAACTATTTTCATTTATCATCAACCAAATTTATCTATATCTAATATTTGTCATTATCAATCTTTACAGCAAAATTTCACTTATGTAACGACCCAGTATTTTCAACCCTTCGCATCCGCACATGTCGGACTTGAATTGTTCAAAATACTGCGTTGTAAAATAAATTTGGCAAAACTCAGAATATGTAGTAAATAAATCACAGAATCACATACATATATCAGAACTCACAGCGGAAATAAAATATACAGTGGTTCATGAAGCCACTATAAAACTTTAACCAAATAGAATTTACATAGTTTAGAATCTGCAATACAGCTGTAGACATAAATAGAAACAGAGTCTTCCAATTTGATTGATTACAAATAAGATAAAGACTGAAAGGCTTCCGGCAGTATGAATGATCTACGGGATGACATAACTCCGGAGAGAAACTGAAACTGCAACTCAGGCTGACCCGAGCGTAAAAATAAAACATAACACTCGAGTCAGGACATACATACTTATATAATGTAAGCTAATTCAAGTGTACTGTAATATAGAGCAAGTAACTTAAAGGATGCTTGGGACCGCCCATCCTCTAAGGATCCGTCAAACTATTTACTATGTAGTATATTGCGCTATTATACTAGTGTCTATTTATAAAATAAACTTACTTTTTAATAGCGTTAAGGGGTTACCCATATAGCCCTTAACACGTAATAGTCCCAGTAGTCCATCCAATATCATAGTCCCTCCTGATCGGGAAGCCACTAGAGGATACCACACGGGCTACGGGAGAAAACCAAACTCGTACAAGGCGCGATAGGGTAGGTGACACGGCACAACTAGGCAATGCCAGGGTAGATATACCAATTGTTATCCAGGCTGATGGTAACGCGCAGCGCGCAGCTGCCGCCCACCTCGAACTAACTCCCCCAAAATCAAAATATAGAAGTGGCCACTGAATCAATCCAAGATCATAGTATAATATCGAAGAGGAGCGTCCGATCAGAGGAATGACCTCATTGGCCTGGAATTGCTCCTGTTTTAGCCACCTTATGCCAACTCACGGGAGTCGGGTCCACGTATTTACCTTACAGGAAACGCCACCACCGACCTACTTCATTCTGGAATCTCCACCGCGTACACGGTTGGTCAAAGTGGTTTTCGGTATCGACAGAGAGTATGTCCATATCCGATCCCGGTCTCTTTGCCAACCCATCGTTATTATAACCCGTGGTCATTTTAAAACAATTTATACTTTAAAACCAGTATAAACATTTCCATTTCAAAACTATAAATACGATATCATTTAAAACCCAAAACAACATGATATCGTTATATTCAAATATAATTCTTTTCCAAAACCATACTGCTTAAAATTTATAATATCTGGAAACCAAATATTTGAATTATACCTTTAAACCATAATATATTGGAAATTTTTCTTTAAAAAAAACATAACTCCCAAAACACAAATGGTTTGGATATAAATGGTTTAACTTTATGGTTACTTTGTAAAGAAGATAATTTACATAGCTTTACAAATATATTTCTTTATTTTAAACCATAATTTAAATATCACTTCATGTTCCCAAGACCATTTCAATTCCTATATATATATCCAATTGGAGTATTAATATTCAAAACTAAGGTTGGATATTTTTTCTTTCAACAAATTAGTGTTTATTATTTCGTCTTGAATATTCCCATAAATTCCATAGATAAAACTCCAAAATTATGCCATTAAATAATTTCAAAATTTACTTAACACTAGAATGTTCATCTTAAATTTATTAAGAAAAATCCAGTTATAAATCTCATATCTTAAAGGTCTCCAAAACTTAAACATAAATATAATTTATCAAATTCCTTAAATTTCAAAACAATCAAATTCCAGATTCTATAGCACTTAGGAAATGCTACCTAAAGTTACGGGTAAAACTAGTCCAATTTCAAAAGACAGCATTTAAATGCTTTAGTAGATTGTTTAACTTAATAAATATTTCCAAATATAACTTATATATATTTCTTAACTGAAATCTTATCCTTTCAAAAATCCAGAATTTCCAAAATAAGTTATATTCCAAAATTTTATTCAAATATTTATTTATTTATTTATTAACATTTATAACTCATTCAAAATCAATATAAAAAATCCTTTAAAGATATTAAATCAAATATTTAACTTCCAAAATAATTTTAAATATTTCAGAAAATATTATAAGGACCACGGGCCTGTATATAGTTTTCTAGCCTAGGTCAAGTGATACGGATTTATATCATTTCAATCCGTAATTTACAAACCCCGGGTTCTATCATTTCAAACCCGCAATCCCAAGTTAACAGTTAAGCAGTTAACAGAATGATTGAACAATAATAATCATTTAGGCCTATCATTTCAGCCCATAACAATCTAAATTTAACAGGGAACTTGCAGTGGTGATTTAAGCAGTAAATAAACAATAATATAATATAACTGCAGAAATAATACAACAGATAATAACTGATGAGGTGTCAATTTAAATGGGATTCATCATTCTACGTTATACTACAGACAGATAATATTTAAATAAAATTTTTACACATACACTTGCGATAATTCACAAAATATATGTACATATGTCTGGTGAGAAATACTCACCTTAAACGCTGCAGTGGATCTAAATCAAACACGGTATCTACTTCGGAAAAAAAAAACGGAAAGCACGATCAAACTTCGGCGGATGCAAAGCCTTGACTTAAATCTATAAGATCCAAATACCAAGTATGCGAATTTAAAAATTACGGTCAAAGCAAAATTTCAGAACAACTGGAACGAATAGAATAAAAGAAATTTAGTTCAACTTGCTCGACTACTACAACCCGCTAACCGTCTCAACATATCCTAGGCCCATACTTCAACCGTACGCATGCATAAAATAAATTGAATAAATTGCAAAATAAATTGCAAATTTAATACAATTGATTGAATAAAAAGATGTTATGCACCCAAACAAAACAAATACATGTTTAGACATTATTAAATTATTTCTCACATTTTTAATCATATTTATCATGATCAATTATTTTCATTCTCATATATATTTATTTAAATAAAATGACAATATTGGCAACAAACACAATACTGTTCAAATTATTCGATTTAATCAAATGTAGCCACTAACTACATTCGAATTCATTAAATAATACTTTATTTCACCTACATGTTCATCATGTTTAGGCAAATTATTTCTTCTTTTACTTTTATTATTAAACATTAAAAGGTGATTATTGGTATACATCACCAATATCCTTTTATTAACCATAATAAATACAATCCATTGATATTTATCCACCCAAATTCTCAAATAAGTAGTTAAATTTATTTTTAACCATCTTAAATTTATTTCAACCATTAAAAATTGAAATAAATGTCATTTTATTATATTCACCCAAGATTTATTCATACAATATTGTTTATTTGAATTAAACAACATTTCATATCATTTTCTCCTTATCAATTTATCTTCTCCATTATTAAATTGTAATTCTTTTTTTTTTTTTTTTTTTCTATGCCTTCCTCTTCAAACTGCACTTATCCAAATCCACAATACCACTAACTACATCATAACTACACTAATTCCATAGTCTAGCTTCCTACAATCAATTTATATCATTTCTTCCAGCCTACTACTAACAAAGTTCTATATGTATTTATAAATGGCACGGCATGATGGGGAAGTAGCCGAGCAAGGAAATCAGAGAACACAAGAAGGAGGAAGGAAAATTGGAAGAAGCAAAGAAATAAACAATGCAAATTATTTACCTGATAGAAGCTTGTACCAGAGAGGGACAAACAAGGAGATATGAAAACTTATGTGAATGAGGCAAAGTATTTATAGATAAACTTGCGAAATAAAAAGGGGAGATAAATAGGCAGGTTTGAAAACGTAAGAAATAAATGCAAGCGTTGATTTTTGAGTGCATGCGTTTAGGCAAGAGATTTATTTCCAGTTCTTCTTGTTTGAACGCTATATGAAAATTGTGATAAATGCATGCGTTGATTTCTCTTTCCAGTTTTATGTTTGAACGATATCACTCTTTTGGAATTTTTTTTTTTTTTAGATAGCTTGCGTGATTTATACCAGTTATAATCTAAATTTAAAGCATGCGTTACTGCAAATTTGAACAGATTTGATTGAGGAAGCAAAACTTGAGCTCTTGCGTGATTTATGGTAAGCAATGAAAAAGCTTTTAACTGAAAAGGCAAAAGTAATAAATGCTTACATAAATATTTACTTGATCAATGGTTCGAAAAATTTATTTATTGCAAAACAAACGTAGTGGAAACAGAGAGATATAATGGGTATGCGAAAATTTGCAAAGATAGGCAAGATTAAATTTTGAATGCATTTAATTTAGGTGAGAGGAAAAATGGCAATTGGAAGAGTTGATATTTTTGTGGATAAGGCTGCGTGAATAAATGAATACAGTGACATGCTCAAGAAACAAATGGTAAGAGGCAAATGTCAAAATGTTAAAAGAATAAAATTTTGTGTCACGCGCAAAGGAAGGCAAATTTGATTTCCATATTCTTCTAATCAATTAATTCCCCTTTAATTGCCTTTAATTGATTTCAATTGATTACCTTATCCCTTTTAATTACCCTCCTTAATTGATTTCAATTAATTACCATATTACCAATTAATTATCCTCCTTTAATTACATACTCAAATTTGGTTACTAACTTAATTAGTTAATTAACCCTTTTTGTTAATTATCAATCCTGCGACGTCTCACATTAATCCGTCCGCTTTGTAGGCACTGGTAGCCGGACTGGTTACACGGGCAGATTTCTCCTACAAAATGGGGATTAACCTCGTGTCCTCATGCCATTAACCAAAAGAATTAACTTATTTATCTTTCATCAATTTTATTAATTTGCATTAATTATTCAATAAATTAATTCTGGTCAACTACTGAAATTTTACAATTAATTTCTCTATTAATTGTCATAAATTTCTTTTTGAAATATCTATTAATTGTCATTAACTCCATTTTAAAATATCCGTATGTGCCTTTATTCAAGTTTTGAATTGCTAACTAGGAATAAGGTAGATTTATCAAATAAATTGATTGTAAGTTTCATTGTTTTAAATTGCTTAACAATGTTCACTGCTAACATAATTAATATGTCAAAATTGAGAATATTCCACCAACATGATTTGCATGTCATAACCTACCAAATTAACATAATTAATTAACTACTTTAATACGTTACAAATTTTCTCCTTTTCATTATTTTTAGGGAATGGGTATAACAACAGATATTATGATAATATCCAAAACATTTAGTTACCACACACTTCATTATACATTATAAAAATTTCCTTTTTTTTTTTCTTCTTCTTAAATTTAGTTACAAAAATCATATTAAATTAACGAGTTTAATTCTCTAAATTAAATATTTAAACAATATTGGTAAACACAATTTATATAAATTATATTCCTAAAAACAAAAAAATTAAAAGAAATAAATAGCTAAAAACTAGGGCTGTTACACTCTCCCCCACTTAAGAACTTTTCGTCCTCGAAAAGGAACAAAAGAAAAGAAACAAAGGAAGATAAGCTAGATAAACAAGAACTTTAAATGAATAGTTCCGGATTTGAAGCACGAAGAAGATCTTCTAGAATCGGTTTTACTCTTTTCAATTCGACCGTCGGTCTATGGGTGGTAAGCGGTGCTCAGGCCCCGATGAGTAACAAAGATTTTTAAAGATTATAGAAAAGATTTCTAAATAGGCTGGTATAAGCAATAGCCTCCTCATTCTGTAGCAGATAGGGAAACCAAGGACACTTAAAGATAGTTTGAAAACAAATAAGATAATAAATTTGCAATCATAATGCTTTGAAATCATTAAATTTATAAATATTATCATTTGGAAATCATGCTACTAAAATCATAATACCTTTAAAATAATCTTCATTTATACCTTTTAAATTCAATGCCAAACAATATTCATTTCAAGGTTGAAATATTCCTAAGTTCATTTATAAAAAAAATTTCCAAAACATTTTATTTTTAGAAACAGCAGCACTCATAATATGCTATAGTAGATATAATAGTATTCCTAATCAGTTTATTATGTACTTAACTCTGAATTTTAACAAATAACCTAACACTTTATTAAAAATACTTATCTTATAAATAAGATATTCCTTCAATAAGTTACCCTTGAATTTCCATTTGAAAACCAATTCTCAATTATCAAAATTTAGTGATATTAGAATACGTCTTAACTATTTATTTAGACATCAATTAAACTATGATTTGAAGATATATAATCCTTACTCCAAAAATATCCCTTTCAAATATATTTTCCTTATTCAAAGATACCTTGTTTATTACACAAACATATTCATTTCAGGAAATAACCTTTTATTAAAATCTCTTGGTTAGATTTACGGCTCCATATTAAATTAATTTGATTATTAAGACATTTGAATAAAATTCCTTAAATTCCTTTTCCTTATTTATCCCCATTAATCTTTTATAACTAAAATTTAAGTGTATAATATTTATTATAACCACTCAAATTTTATTCATAAAATCCTTTTATATTGTATATTATCCAATTACATGTTAACTTTTGAAAATCAAGGTAAGTTATATTAAATGAAATTGGGTGTTATACAAATAAAACTTTCAATTTAATTATCTCCAATTGGAACCTTTTTATTCAAATTTTTGTTATTATATTTATTTTCCTTCCTCAAGATAAACTTTAAGAATTAAATTCCTGATTCCCTTCAAACCATTTAGAGATAACTAAATATATATACCTAATATGTCAAATCAAATTTAAATTATATATCTATATATATTAAGTCATACTTTAGAAATTCAAATCAATTAAAATCTCAAGGAAACACTGTAGCCAGACTACAGAATGGTCTTTTCACTTCGAAACTCGAAAATGAATGTCGATGATGCTGCAGTCATCACCGAAATTATTTTCCAGCGACAAAGAGAAAAGCACTAATTTTAAAATTTCTTTGGAAACAAATTTCTATACAAAAATACTTATTACATCCTTTTAAAATTTAAACACAAGGTTTGAAATCATCAGAAATTTAATTCTCAAGTTCTTGTTTTAAATTCATTTCTGTTTCCAAATTAATTTATAACCATTGTTTTATATTCACTTATTTATTAGACAAACACATGGCTTACAACACCATAAATAAAATCAAAACTATTATCTCTTGACAACTAGTTAAATTAATTATAAAATTTTGAAAATTATACTCATATATATAATATTAGATTTTAATTTTAAATATAGGAATAAACTTCTCAAACCAGGATAGAGACTCAAATTTGATGAACTCAAATCAAATAGAATTCAAGATAAATTGAAATCAGAAGATCAGAATAAGGAAACTGGGTAAGTCTATATAAGTCGCGGACAACCTTGACCTAGTCATCCGTGACTTAAAGAGCCATATCGATGTGGTTGGGGTAAATCTACATTTGATCCGAAGAGATAGAATTTGGAATAACCAAAGATACTAGCATATAAACCGAGGATAAATATAAATCTCCGGTGAATCAATGCTAATGGTAAAGGAGTTTCACCCCTTTACTAGAATAATGGCGAGACCGCCAATTTACAATAAAGATCATCCGAAGTGGAGTTATGAGATACTCCAGAATCTAAGGAAGATGAAAAAGTGAGGGATACGAATGAGCTTTGGAACCGTAGGGAATGTTCCAAAATTCGAAAAGAGAGTGGTTCAATCTCGAATGAACGTGATTCTGTAAATCAAATTTACCATACATTCTAAGTTTTGCCTAGAACCAAAGCTCTGATACCAAATGTAACGACCCAGTATTTTCAACCCTTCGCATCCGCACATGTCGGACTTGAATTGTTCAAAATACTACGTTGTAAAATAAATTTGGCAAAACTCAGAATATGTAGTAAATAAATCACAGAATCACATACATATATCAGAACTCACAGCGGAAATAAAATATACAGTGGTTCATGAAGCCACTATAAAACTTTAACCAAATAGAATTTACATAGTTTAGAATCTGCAATACAGCTGTAGACATAAATAGAAACAGAGTCTTCCAATTTGATTGATTGCAAATAAGATAAAGACTGAAAGGCTTCCGGCAGTATGAATGATCTACGGGATGACATAACTCCGGAGAGAAACTGAAACTGCAACTCAGGCTGACCCGAGCGTAAAAATAAAACATAACACTCGAGTCAGGACATACATACTTATATAATGTAAGCTAATTCAAGTGTACTGTAATATAGAGCAAGTAACTTAAAGGATGCTTGGGACCGCCCATCCTCTAAGGATCCGTCAAACTATTTACTATGTAGTATATTGCGCTATTATACTAGTGTCTATTTATAAAATAAACTTACTTTTTAATAGCGTTAAGGGGTTACCCATATAGCCCTTAACACGTAATAGTCCCAGTAGTCCATCCAATATCATAGTCCCTCCTGATCGGGAAGCCACTAGAGGATACCACACGGGCTACGGGAGAAAACCAAACTCGTACAAGGCGCGATAGGGTAGGTGACACGGCACAACTAGGCAATGCCAGGGTAGATATACCAATTGCTATCCAGGCTGATGGTAACGCGCAGCGCGCAGCTGCCGCCCACCTCGAACTAACTCCCCCAAAATCAAAATATAGAAGTGGCCACTGAATCAATCCAAGATCATAGTATAATATCGAAGAGGAGCGTCCGATCAGAGGAATGACCTCATTGGCCTGGAATTGCTCCTGTTTTAGCCACCTTATGCCAACTCACGGGAGTCGGGTCCACGTATTTACCTTACAGGAAACGCCACCACCGACCTACTTCATTCTGGAATCTCCACCGCGTACACGGTTGGTCAAAGTGGTTTTCGGTATCGACAGAGAGTATGTCCATATCCGATCCCGGTCTCTTTGCCAACCCATCGTTATTATAACCCGTGGTCATTTTAAAACAATTTATACTTTAAAACCAGTATAAACATTTCCATTTCAAAACTATAAATACGATATCATTTAAAACCCAAAACAACATGATATCGTTATATTCAAATATAATTCTTTTCCAAAACCATACTGCTTAAAATTTATAATATCTGGAAACCAAATATTTGAATTATACCTTTAAACCATAATATATTGGAAATTTTTCTTTAAAAAAAACATAACTCCCAAAACAAAAATGGTTTGGATATAAATGGTTTAACTTTATGGTTACTTTGTAAAGAAGATAATTTACATAGCTTTACAAATATATTTCTTTATTTTAAACCATAATTTAAATATCACTTCATGTTCCCAAGACCATTTCAATTCCTATATATATATCCAATTGGAGTATTAATATTCAAAACTAAGGTTGGATATTTTTTCTTTCAACAAATTAGTGTTTATTATTTCGTCTTGAATATTCCCATAAATTCCATAGATAAAACTCCAAAATTATGCCATTAAATAATTTCAAAATTTACTTAACACTAGAATGTTCATCTTAAATTTATTAAGAAAAATCCAGTTATAAATCTCATATCTTAAAGGTCTCCAAAACTTAAACATAAATATAATTTATCAAATTCCTTAAATTTCAAAACAATCAAATTCCAGATTCTATAGCACTTAGGAAATGCTACCTAAAGTTACGGGTAAAACTAGTCCAATTTCAAAAGACAGCATTTAAATGCTTTAGTAGATTGTTTAACTTAATAAATATTTCCAAATATAACTTATATATATATTTCTTAACTGAAATCTTATCCTTTCAAAAATCCAGAATTTCCAAAATAAGTTATATTCCAAAATTTTATTCAAATATTTATTTATTTATTTATTAACATTTATAACTCATTCAAAATCAATATAAAAAATCCTTTAAAGATATTAAATCAAATATTTAACTTCCAAAATAATTTTAAATATTTCAGAAAATATTATAAGGACCACGGGCCTGTATATAGTTTTCTACCCTAGGTCAAGTGATACGGATTTATATCATTTCAATCCGTAATTTACAAACCCCGGGTTCTATCATTTCAAACCCGCAATCCCAAGTTAACAGTTAAGCAGTTAACAGAATGATTGAATAATAATAATCATTTAGGCCTATCATTTCAGCCCATAACAATCTAAATTTAACAGGGAACTTGCAGTGGTGATTTAAGCAGTAAATAAACAATAATATAATATAACTGCAGAAATAATACAACAGATAATAACTGATGAGGTGTCAATTTAAATGGGATTCATCATTCTACGTTATACTACAGACAGATAATATTTAAATAAAATTTTTACACATACACTTGCGATAATTCACAAAATATATGTACATATGTCTGGTGAGAAATACTCACCTTAAACGCTGCAGTGGATCTAAATCAAACACGGTATCTACTTCGGAAAAAAAAACGGAAAGCACGACCAAACTTCGGCGGATGCAAAGCCTTGACTTAAATCTATAAGATCCAAATACCAAGTATGCGAATTTAAAAATTACGGTCAAAGCAAAATTTCAGAACAACTGGAACGAATAGAATAAAAGAAATTTAGTTCAACTTGCTCGACTACTACAACCCGCTAACCGTCTCAACATATCCTAGGCCCATACTTCAACCGTACGCATGCATAAAATAAATTGAATAAATTGCAAAATAAATTGCAAATTTAATACAATTGATTGAATAAAAAGATGTTATGCACCCAAACAAAACAAATACATGTTTAGACATTATTAAATTATTTCTCACATTTTTAATCATATTTATCATGATCAATTATTTTCATTCTCATATATATTTATTTAAATAAAATGACAATATTGGCAACAAACACAATACTGTTCAAATTATTCGATTTAATCAAATGTAGCCACTAACTACATTCGAATTCATTAAATAATACTTTATTTCACCTACATGTTCATCATGTTTAGGCAAATTATTTCTTCTTTTACTTTTATTATTAAACATTAAAAGGTGATTATTGGTATACATCACCAATATCCTTTTATTAACCATAATAAATACAATCCATTGATATTTATCCACCCAAATTCTCAAATAAGTAGTTAAATTTATTTTTAACCATCTTAAATTTATTTCAACCATTAAAAATTGAAATAAATGTCATTTTATTATATTCACCCAAGATTTATTCATACAATATTGTTTATTTGAATTAAACAACATTTCATATCATTTTCTCCTTATCAATTTATCTTCTCCATTATTAAATTGTAATTCTTTTTTTTTTTTTTTTTTTTTTCTATGCCTTCCTCTTCAAACTGCACTTATCCAAATCCACAATACCACTAACTACATCATAACTACACTAATTCCATAGTCTAGCTTCCTACAATCAATTTATATCATTTCTTCCAGCCTACTACTAACAAAGTTCTATATGTATTTATAAATGGCACGGCATGATGGGGAAGTAGCCGAGCAAGGAAATCAGAGAACACAAGAAGGAGGAAGGAAAATTGGAAGAAGCAAAGAAATAAACAATGCAAATTATTTACCTGATAGAAGCTTGTACCAGAGAGGGACAAACAAGGAGATATGAAAACTTATGTGAATGAGGCAAAGTATTTATAGATAAACTTGCGAAATAAAAAGGGGAGATAAATAGGCAGGTTTGAAAACGTAAGAAATAAATGCAAGCGTTGATTTTTGAGTGCATGCGTTTAGGCAAGAGATTTATTTCCAGTTCTTCTTGTTTGAACGCTATACGAAAATTGTGATAAATGCATGCGTTGATTTCTCTTTCCAGTTTTATGTTTGAACGATATCACTCTTTTGGAATTTTTTTTTTTTAGATAGCTTGCGTGATTTATACCAGTTATAATCTAAATTTAAAGCATGCGTTACTGCAAATTTGAACAGATTTGATTGAGGAAGCAAAACTTGAGCTCTTGCGTGATTTATGGTAAGCAATGAAAAAGCTTTTAACTGAAAAGGCAAAAGTAATAAATGCTTACATAAATATTTACTTGATCAATGGTTCGAAAAATTTATTTATTGCAAAACAAACGTAGTGGAAACAGAGAGATATAATGGGTATGCGAAAATTTGCAAAGATAGGCAAGATTAAATTTTGAATGCATTTAATTTAGGTGAGAGGAAAAATGGCAATTGGAAGAGTTGATATTTTTGTGGATAAGGCTGCGTGAATAAATGAATACAGTGACATGCTCAAGAAACAAATGGTAAGAGGCAAATGTCAAAATGTTAAAAGAATAAAATTTTGTGTCACGCGCAAAGGAAGGCAAATTTGATTTCCATATTCTTCTAATCAATTAATTCCCCTTTAATTGCCTTTAATTGATTTCAATTGATTACCTTATCCCTTTTAATTACCCTCCTTAATTGATTTCAATTAATTACCATATTACCAATTAATTATCCTCCTTTAATTACATACTCAAATTTGGTTACTAACTTAATTAGTTAATTAACCCTTTTTGTTAATTATCAATCCTGCGACGTCTCACATTAATCCGTCCGCTTTGTAGGCACTGGTAGCCGGACTGGTTACACGGGCAGATTTCTCCTACAAAATGGGGATTAACCTCGTGTCCTCATGCCATTAACCAAAAGAATTAACTTATTTATCTTTCATCAATTTTATTAATTTGCATTAATTATTCAATAAATTAATTCTGGTCAACTACTGAAATTTTACAATTAATTTCTCTATTAATTGTCATAAATTTCTTTTTGAAATATCTATTAATTGTCATTAACTCCATTTTAAAATATCCGTATGTGCCTTTATTCAAGTTTTGAATTGCTAACTAGGAATAAGGTAGATTTATCAAATAAATTGATTGTAAGTTTCATTGTTTTAAATTGCTTAACAATGTTCACTGCTAACATAATTAATATGTCAAAATTGAGAATATTCCACCAACATGATTTGCATGTCATAACCTACCAAATTAACATAATTAATTAACTACTTTAATACGTTACAAATTTTCTCCTTTTCATTATTTTTAGGGAATGGGTATAACAACAGATATTATGATAATATCCAAAACATTTAGTTACCACACACTTCATTATACATTATAAAAATTTCCTTTTTTTTTTCTTCTTCTTAAATTTAGTTACAAAAATCATATTAAATTAACGAGTTTAATTCTCTAAATTAAATATTTAAACAATATTGGTAAACACAATTTATATAAATTATATTCCTAAAAACAAAAAAATTAAAAGAAATAAATAGCTAAAAACTAGGGCTGTTACAACTTATGTATCAAACATTTACTAACCAAAATCATGTATGTCAAATGATTGTCCAATTATATGTGTAAACTGAAGTAATATTATTTCAGCCAAAATTATACCTATCAAATATTTTCCATTATTAATATATATAGTAAAATTTCAGATTACCTTTTCTTCTTTGATTTCAGGATTTTCTTTTCGTATTATTGCGTGTTCTTCATGGTAGGAATCGTTGGTTGCCATCTTTGAATATTGAACATCAGGAAATTATTGTCGAGGACAAAATCATAACATTTTAGCCTCAAGGACAGGCCTTCAGTATTTTTGCATGAAGGACAAATTTATTTAGGTATCAATTTTTAGTTTTTGATAGCAGTTTGTAGGTATTAGTTTGTAGTTATCGGTAGCAATATTTAGGTATCAGTTTTTTGTTCGGTAGCAGTTTTGGAAGAATGTTTGTCCTTATGAATAATTTTGAAGTAATGTTTATCCTTATGATTAATTTTTAGGAGAATGTTTGTTCTTATGGTTAAAAATTGAGATCATGTCCTTAAGTTAAAAATATACAAATTTTTGTGCTTTAAATTAATTCCCTCTATTGAATGTTGCCTTCTCCAAATTTGCAAATAACTTCCATATCTTTAGTCTTTGGAAATTAGATTTTTATTTGAGTGAATGAGGGAAAATAACAAACTCTGAAAAAAATTAGACTGAAGGACACCAAGTTTCATTTTTAGACCGAAGAACAAATGCTAGTTATAATGAACATTATATTCAACTTTTGCACTATACAAAATGCTAGTTATATCTAGCATTATATTCGGTTTTATACTGTACAAAATGTTAGTTATAACTAGCATTGTCCTTCTGCCTTGAAAACAAACTTTTTGCCCTTCGGCCTAATTTTTTTTCTTCTTCTAAGTTCATCCTTGTGCCTATTTTCCTGTTTTTATTTAATTTTTTTTCGATTGACAATTTCTTGGACTTGTAGTTTGTAAATTAAATTTATGAATTAAGGTTTTTTCTCGACTAGCGGTTTCTTTCATGGCAAGTTGTAAGAGATTTTGAGTTTTTTTTTCCTCTTTGTAAAATCGCATAATGATGGATTGTGAATATGAAAATCATTTGTGAAGAATGAAAGTTGTTATTTTGGTAATATTTTTTAAATAGTTTATAATCAAAGATCTATTTTATAAATTTTCACTGAAAAGGACTTGGGCTACCATCGTCGTTGATTATAAGGATGTGGGTAAAAAATTTCTAATAATAATTTACACCATGCATCTCAATAACTTGGGGCGAAAGCGCTTGTTTTTCCTGCATACAACGACCCGAATACGAAACCCATTATCAAAATTCAATGTCAAAATTTTTGAACTATCAGTCAAAACCCTTGGGCATACATCTGTCGTATTCTTTTATTTGGCAACTTCATCTTCTGCCTAGTTAAACCCAACAAAATCACTTTACTACTTTTTGATAAAATTGGGGTAGTTTGTCAAAAATTGGAGAAAACATGTAGCTCAGAAACAGCGGATAAAGAAACTTGAATTCTATGGGAGGTAAAATCTAACGTAATGTTGATATTCCCTTTTTTGTACGTGTTTAATGGATATAATTTTTTCATGTAGTTGAGTGGTTATTATAGCATACGTCTTATCAAATTTTTTATTTTATCATCTTAGTTTTGAAAGTTACATGATGGATTTATCAAACTGACTGGAGGAGCATTTCTCTGCGACTTACGTAGAGTAATTATTTGACCGGAGCTTTTTTGTTCTTCCTAATGGTTTAAAATTTCTTTTTTTTTCAATTGTTCATCTTCTTTCCATTGAGATTATGTGTAAATATGGTTAAAAATAGACGATCGAAGTTCGATTCAAAGGTTACTTTTGCTTTCTACACCTAACGCTGAATATAGAAAAATTGGGGATTGTTTCTGCACTTCACTTTTGATATGAGAAGTCAATTTTATTTAAACAAAATTTTAATACCATGGGTACTAACAAATGTCCAAATCTAAACTATTTTAGCCTCTAAGACAACCTCTTAAAAATTTAGTTATAAGGACACGACGGATAAAAATGATATAATACAATATCATTATATGAAATTATTATGCAAAAAGAAAACTATCAGGTACAAAATGGAACTAAGTTGTATCGTTTGAAAAAAAATTGTTATTATAAGGTAAGGTCAACCATTATATGATAAAATTGAACATAAATTTATATCCTTCTTTTAATTCAATAAATAACGAAACTGATACTACACAATAGCACTGTCATTCTCATCGAATTTTTATCCTTCTGCCATATTTAATTGAAAATTTTGTCATTCTCACTAATAAATTGATGAATTTTATACTTCGTACTATTTTTCCAAATAAAAATAGACTTCTCATAAAATTATAATTTAAACTGTCCAATTTGCCCCCTTTTACTTTAATTTCTTTAATCTTCATTAATCTCCTTTAATCTTAAATCCAAATCAATAGTCAATGGAGAAGTCAAACTCATCTGCAGATAAGATTTCAAAACGAAAAAGAAACAAGGTTAATTCAAAATTTCCATAACATAGATTTTGTTCAATAAAACAATCGGATAATTATTTTTGAAATTTTTAGGGTTTCGTAGGTAGGGTTTAACATGTTTGTCGATCAGAAAAATCAATGTATAGCCAATTATTGAAATAAAGTTCGGGAGGGGACGACCGAAATAAATAATTTAATACGACGGTCCTCTGTCATTTAACTTTTTTTATTTCGGCAATCTAGTGTCGATTTTTTGGTTTTAGTCAGGTATATACCCATTGAATTTCATACTTTTTTAAATTAAAATTGAATCCGTATTTAGTTTTTCCTTATATTTTTTTGTTCTCATCATTTGTTTATTTATTTTTATAAAAGCAGGGAGGAGGAAAGAGTTAATTTGGTTGTTTACTTTTTACCATAGAGTTTTTTAACCAAGGACAAAGGAGGAAAAGATGCTAAATTTAATTAAAGGCTTTGTACCTCTCATATCAATTTTATTAAACATGGAGTACTCATATAATTTTGATCCCCTCATATCCAAAAATGGAGTGGCGATAACAATACTCAAAATTTATTTGTTTCAATTTTGTATTTTTTTAATTGACACCTTAATAAGAAAAATTTCTTCTCAACTCATATACAAATCGAACCAAATGTTGAGTTTCGGCATTCCCACGTTCTATACGCGTACGCTTCAGCGTATGTGGATTAGCTAACGGTCGAAGTCTCCCATGCCAATATCCCTTCATCCAATTCCATCGGACATATTATCTGCTCTTGACAACACATTGTAACAAAAGAAATCACCAATTTTACTTACCATCAATCTCATATATATACACCATGATTATTCCAAATATCCAGCAATGTGGGACTTTTAAACCGTCCAATCCACCACCCACTCCATTTACAATATGAGCCACACCTAACGCTAAACAAAATGGATAATGTGAATAAAAATATCTTGAAGATCCATAACACCAACAACAAAGTCATACATAAAAAAATATTTATCATGTAATATAATTATATATTTTCGTTATCACTAGTGCTAATTAGAGGAATTTAACAATTTAATCTGGCATATTTCTGTGACTGAGCCATAAATAGCCACAAGAATATGTTTTATGCGCACAATTAAGGTTCCACCTTTCATTAAACTTTGTCTCTAATCTTACTGAAGAATCTTTCAGATATTCCTTTATGTTCTTGGCGGTCTACTTCCCTGAAATATAAATCAAAAATGTCCTTTTCCATTCATGGATTAATGGATTAATGTATAATGTAATACTTCTTAATATATGTTACTAGATGGAAAGCTGAAGGTGTTTGATATTAAACACGAAAATGATTAGGATAGTGACACATAAAAACGTAAATAAACATTATACTTTAGTAGTATAATCCATATTTTGATAGATCAAATTATATAGTTGTATCAAACCACCCCCGGAGATAGATGATGTCTGTTTTTAACCGTGCTATTTCAGTGGATGCACATACATATATGATTAAATACTTATAATTGATTTATTGCATATGGAAGTAGTTTGGAGTACCTCTGTATAATATGTTGAACAAAACATTAGAAACTTATGTAATTAACTATATATTCCTTATATGACATGAGGCAATCTAATATATGCATTTTCTGTGGTCAAATTGAAGCAATATCAGTTAATTTTAATACAGCGAAAGCCAAACAGTTACCAAACATATAGGCTTAACTTGAATAGATCGAATGGGTTTTGTATGCTTAAACTCTATCAGAGGGGTAGATGACCTCAATTTTTTTAACATCTATACTAGTTCATGATTTACGTGTACTTCACAATTTATTATGGATATTCTTAATGAAGGTTATAAATTAGTTTTTTCCCCTTCTTCCTTATATATCTTTTTTAAGAACTTAGATTTGGGTACAATTTAGATAACATCTAACCTCAGTTCGATAGCATAATTTATAACTATCTCAAACAATTTGGATAACATCTAATCTCAGTTATGTTTGGAATCTTTTGATATAAAAAAGTTTAATAGGACGATAAACATTACCTTGATCTTTCATCAAAAAATTTCTCCTCATTTAACTAACTATATCCTATATTTAAATGCATATAGTATGACGTATAACACAATTTTATGTGACAATGATAATTTTATTCAATAATTTTGTTTTATTGAAATCGAAATTCATTGCTCTTTAAGTGATAACAGGCAAAGAGGTGGAAATTTACAGTCGTAGTCGACAGCCGAGGATTCAAAATTTGTTCCTTTAACTTCAGAAGAACCTATGTTTGGTTCAATCCTCCTATAAGTTTTTACTTTTATTCATCACGATCATCTATGTGTATATTTAAGGCCCAAAATTTAAAAATAAAAATAAAAATAAAAATATGTTTTACTGGGAGTCTGGGACCAAAGATTAAAACATGCATACAGACTAATGGATCTAAGCATGCAATCCGAAGTCCGTATGAGTGAGCGTTCAAGCAAAAAATGAATGACCTAGTCTCTACTTGCATCCACGATTCACACACTTTGAAACTAAGTCCATGAAATTTGTTTACGTTTATAATTTACATTATGTGTTGGCAGTTTTATGTCAATCCATTTCCTTCTTCGTGTGGCTTTATTAACTGGTTAAAGATTATGGCATGCATACAGACTAATGGATCAAAGCATGTAGTCCGAAGTCTGTGTGAGTGATCGTTCAAGCAAAAAATGAACGACCTAGTCCCTACTTGCACTCATGATTCACAAACTCTCAAACTAAGGCAGTTCTGAAATTAGTTTTCATTTATAATATACATTATGCGTTAGCAGTTGCATTTCAATCCATTTCCTTCTTAGTGTGGCTTTATTGACTAGTTTATTCATATATTAGCGTTTATTATTAATGTGATTTGAAGCAGATGAGACATATAACGTACTTAATGTTTCTTAATGCAAAGCAATATCTTACAAGTTGGACGTATGTCTGCAATCTTCTTTGGTTTTGCAGGTAACTTTTTATATTTGTGTCAAAAGGCATGGTTTAATTCTTTCAACTTGGACATTTTTGCACGAGGTATAAAGTATACAGAAAATTATTGTCAGGGACAAAATTTCTCGGCAGAGCCTCAAGGACAGACCTTTAGTATTTTTGTCTGAAGGACAACTTTCTTTAGGTATCAGTTTTTAGTTATTGATAGCATTTTTTAGGTATCAGTTTGTAGGTATCGGTAGAAGTTGTTAGGTATCAGTTTTTAGCTAGGTAGCAGTTTTGGAAGAATGTTTGTCCTTTTGAATAATTTTGGAAGAATGTTTGTCCTTATAAATAATTTTTGGGAGAATGTTTGTCCTTGAGGTAAAAATGTTGAGGTCGTGTCCTTGAGGCTAAAAATATACAAATTTTTGTCCTTAAATTAATTCCCCCTATGTGTATTCTTGAAGGAATATCTATTAGTGCTTACCAATTAAAGGTTGAGGTTTTAGATTACGGTGTATTTCTAATGAAAATTTGTTAACCGCCTTGGACTTGGGTAAGAGAGATCCATCTCTTTCAACATCAATGACAACAACTTTTTCTGTTGCATCTAAAACCTATATTTCTACTTACATGTCATGTCAGCGAAAAAAAAGGAAAAAATAAAATAAAAATCATTTTTGCATGTTTTTGATTGAATAAATAACTCTTTACATATAAACAGTCGGTAATAAGTTAATTAATGGCCATTGCATCTTAGGCTTTTAAGCGGCCAGTAAAAGTACTTTCCTATAGTAACAACAAATACAAAGGAGCAAGTGAAAACCCTCAGTTGTGGAAAAATATTTGGACATCTTATTCGAAGATGCTTACTTCAGCCCAAAAATAAATTTACGAACTTTAACACAGTGTGGTCCCGGCGGGGCTCGAACCCGCGACCTTCGACTCATAAGACCAACGCTCTAACCAACTGAGCTACGGGACCAAATGGTCTATTTTTTCAGTAATTTATTTTTTTAAAATTATTTTTATGCATTAAAATCATCCTCAATCTTCCCCACACTGTGTTCCTTGAATGGGTGCTAATTTGAATTCAGATCCTCGTGAAAAAAAAATAATAATAATAAATTCATAGGTAAGAAATAAATCAGAAAATAAAATAGAAATAAAATTAGGTTATTCAGATACATAAACAATTTAAAAATATTGGATCTTTAAAAAAATCTATTTTCTTTTGCGAATTTAAATAAACTCTACCAGTGAATGTTTTATGTATGCCTTTTTTTGAAATATCCAAGTGAATTGATATTATTTTTTAAACCATTGAGCGAATGTGCCTATTTGAGCTATATGTCTTTTATCCATTTAGAAGTCTAAATAACTGAATCTCTAACCAATTGAGTTATAAGAGCTCTTTATTTGATGCAATTATGTTTCTCTTTTGTCTCATACAACCCTAATTTTGTTTTGTTAGCTTGTGAAAAATAAAAAAAATATCATGATTTGGGCTAGGTTTTCTTTTCTGTTAAATTGGCATGGATTATTATATGGACCTGTTATTATAGTTTTTTTGTTATATTACAATGTTGGGTAGGGTTTTAAAATGAGCTAGATTATGTAATTAACTAATTTGGATAAGTCATATTTACTAATTGACCATAACTAATTATATTATGTTATACATGCAATTTGGATTGCAGTTGATATTACTCATATATTGTCACACCCATTCTCAATCAAGAAGAAATCATCTTTAATCATCTATCAAAAAAGGCATCCGTTGCTTACTAATCATGGAAGACAAAGCAGTAGGCTATTGATCTGATCACATCTGCAAACAAAAAACTATGGTACTCCTTTATACTCACTGGGGAAAAGCGGTGCAATATGAAATAGGTACTTATGAAATCCGCACAAAAGAGGAATTATCCAAAAGTGATACACAGAGTTATCGGTTTAAGAGTTCGAACTCGTGACCTTTGATCTCACAGTCCTAACCATCAACCTACTGCGCCAACTATGTTGGCTAACATAGATTACAAGCACCTAATAACTCATGACTTATGAGCATGTGCAATAACAAACCATACTGACCAACCACCTAATAGCATGATTACAAGCACAAATATCACTCATCTAGTGGAGTCGTGCCAATCCCAAAAGAATTTATCCAAAATTTGATTTTCCACTATTACTAAGACATAATCCGCCTTAAATTGTATTATCCCGCCTTTATCTTCCGAAATCCGCATCACACATCTCGACGACAACTTGAACGAAAGACATGGCAGCATCTGAAGGTAGATGCCAAACTGATGGAATGATGTCACTGATTCACATGCTTTTAGGCTTTCTATAAATAGAGAAAGCATAATAGCAAATAAGGTGGATTTTTGAGAGGGATAAAAAAACTTAAAAAGGTAACAACAATGTCAGAACCATTTCACTCAGTTTCTTCACTTATAATTTTTCGATATAATAGTGAATAGTTGCCATATGTTCCTTAACATACAAACTTCTTAAATGTTAAATTTTGGTGATACAAAATCACAAACAGAAGAAAACAAATATGCAAGAAGAAAAGTAATCACGTTTGTTCATTATGAAAGTGAATAAATTATTGGATCGCATTTGCATGAGATGACAAGAAAATAAATGCATGCGCAAATTATGAAATAAAATATACGCAAAAGGATGTTCATATTATTTGTTTCTCAGCAATCGCATTGTTTTGAGATTATTTTCTTCCACCTTTGCTAATTAAAGGAATGAGTGAATTACTTACTATGTTTGCATCATTTCTTTCCATTGTAAGTTGCTCCATTATCTTCTTACCATATCGTGGTAATTTAATCGACCACTCTCAAGGATTTGTACTTGTTATATTATCAGGGTAGACTTTATTGTAAACTCATCCTGGCATTCAGCGAGCGATCCCCAAATAGAGCCGTTTCTTCTTGTTAACCCTAACTTAGGGCATTGGTATGTAAACTCCTATCTTATAATCTTTTGTAATTCTCTCATGTGTAATAAAATCGCTCTCTTTTTGGACTGGACGTACACTACCTTGATGATAGTGGAACCAATATAAATATTTTTGGGGAAAATTCCTTTAAATGATCAATCTAAGGGAATAAAAAATCCAACGCAGCGGAAAACAATTGGATCATGATTATAGTGAGACGAAACAAACATAGATAAACAGTAGAACTGACAGCCACAGATCAATGGAATGCAGAAAAATAAATAGCACCAGTATTTATAGTGCTTTCACTACCGCGAGGCAATGTACGTCCACTTGGAAAGTAGAGATTTTATTAATCACTAAAAGATTGGAGTTGCAATATTGATTCACTTTTGGAGGCTATACAAAAGAAGAACTAACAATGCAGACAAAAATTCTACAGAGTTTCACCTCTCTAGGATGGCTACTATCATTGTTCAGAAGCTCCACTATTTATATACAGTAAAGAAATGAGGAGGGGTAGCTTCCATATAGCAGTCCTGGGGTTTGGTTCGGCATGCATCTGGTCCGGTACAATTTTGGTTTGGCGGTCTTGATTCGGCATGCATCACTTGGTATTTGGTTCGGCAAAGCGCCGAGCGACAAATTTGGACCGACTTCTCCAAAATACCGAACCAAACATTTGGAGCAGCAAACTGGTTCGGCAAAGCCCAATTTGGACTGGTATGCTCAAATGCCAAACGAGATTTTTCGTTTGGTATCACCAAAACACCGAACGATAATTTGGTCCGGTATTCATCTTCACCGCTCCAAAACATCTTCCACTGCAAGTCTGAATGAGCTTCCACCCTCCAAAACACCGAACGATAATTTTGGTTTGGCATTCTTTCCACCGCTCCAGACTTCCCCCTTTCTCCAAATCATCGTTCAAAATCATCGCTCCAAATCATGCTACCGCTTCAAGTCCTGGCATCTTCCTTCGTTCGGTGATTGCAACTTCTGCTCTCTAGGGTTTCTCCTGCTCCTTGCTGCTGCTATGTCTTGGAATTGAGGTAGCAATTTCTAACAATCTCCACCTTGATACCGAATTACATACATGCCTTCCTACTCCATCTACACCTTCATGCTTCGAGCAATAGATACTTACCCAATGAGCTTCGGCAATGCCATCAACCATTACACTTTGCTAATGAACACGGCAAAGCCGTCGCCCGTAAACAGCGTGCTCGAAGTACCCAGTCGGTGTAGAACCTATCAATCTTCACCATGAAAACAAACGTCTTCATAAACCATCTCAACTCTCCCCCGTGCCACCCCATGACACCTAGCACTTCATTAAGCGAATCAAGTCCGAGCAATGTTCGAACTTAGCAACATGCAATGACTTAATAAACATCTTTGTTGCATTCTTCTTTATGTGAACTTTCTGAAGACGAACTAGCTTTTCTTCACTCATCGAGGTAAGGAATGACTCTCTCACCTCAATGTCCTTCGTCCTCGAGCTGAATGCCAGATTTTCAGCTAAGTGGATTGCACTCTGATTGTCACAGTGGACATCCACGCCTTCATATACGGAGCCCAAATCACACAACAGACGCCTAAATAAAGCGCTTCCTTAGCTGCTTCAACCGCAGCTATGAGCTCTGCCTCTCTAGTAGGCCAAGCCACAATCGTTTGCAACCTCACTCTCCAACTGATTGTTGTCCCCCCAAAGGTGAACTCATATCCGGAGGTTGACTTCGTTCAATCTCTATCACCGACATAGTCGGAATTACAAATTCAACCAAGCTGAAATCTCTATCTCTGCGGCCAAAGACAAGTCCATGGTTTGGTGATCCTTAAAGGTATCTGAAGATGCACTTCACTACTTTTCAATGCGTCTTTCTTGGATTTTCCATGAACCCACTAACCAATCCAACAGCCTGTGCAATGTCAGGCCTAGTGTAGACCATGTCATACATCAAACTGCCAACTACACTTACATATGAGACCTTCATCATATAAGCATTGTCCTTTTTCGAGATCTTAGAGCCTTTACTAGAAAACTGTATATGCAAAGGCATGGGTGTGCTGATTGCCTTTGCCCTTTCCATGCTAAACCGAGCAAGCACCTTTCGAATGTACTTCTTTTGAGTGAGACTCAAAAGTCCTCGCTTTCTATCCCTTTGGATTTCCATACCCAAAATTTTCTTTACTTCTTCAAGGTCTTTAATTTCGAAATCCGCATTTAGCTTTCGCTTTAAACTATCGATTTCAGCCTTATTCTTGGAAGCAATTAACATATCATCCATGTACAAGAGTATGTACATCCATCTACCATTTTATGCTTGAAGTACACACAAGCATCCTTGATGCTACGATCAAAACCAAATGAAAGCATAAAAGAATCAAACCTCTTGAACCATTTTCTAGGCGACTGCTTAAGTCCATACAAAGACTTCTTCGATTTGCAAACCCAATTTTTTTCCATCTACAAAAAATCCTTCTGGTTGCTTCATGTAGATGGTCTCATCCAAGTCTCCATGCAAGAAAGCGGTTTTCACCTCCAATTGCTTCAGCTCTAAGTCGTGAGTTGCGACGATAGCGGGCAAAATGCGAATGGACGTGTGCCTCACTACTGAAGAGAATATCTTATTATACTCCAATCTTTTTGTGAAAACCGCAACTAGTCTAGCCTTATATCTTCTATCTTCCTTCACCTTGAACACCCACTTGCAACCCATAGCTCGGCTTTCTTGAGGAGGTGGTACCAAATGTCAAGTATTGTTCTTTTTCGACGACTCTAACTCCTCTTCCATAGCGCACATCCACTTCGAGCTGTCACATAACTTAAAAGCTTCATCAATGTCAAGCGGCTCCTCAAGAACCACATGTAGGGCATATTCAAACTGATCACTAAAGCTAAGGTTCACAAACTACCAATCACCATACTTTCGGGTAGTCTAATAGTCCTATGACTGACTCGGGTAGGTACTGCTTTGCGTAAACTCCTTTCAGCTCCACCTTGAACTGAACTTCCTCTAGATTCATGCACATCACCAGCACTGCTAGAAGGTACATGTGAACCATCCTGTGATGTTTCATCAACTACGTTTTCCTTGACAACATCAACAACAACTCAACTATTTGGCTGGAATACGGAAACTTCTTACCTTTCCTTAGGCCTATCAGAATCTTCTAATGTGGTAGGTAGCTTCTCCTTCGGATTGAACATAGCAGACACATCAAAAGTAACATGTCTGAAATGAACAATCTTTCGATCAACAGGGTTCCAAATTCGATACCCTTTAATACCATTGGTGTATCCCATTAGTATGCCCTAGCCCCCAACTTGTCATTGGCTATGAGCTCTGCCTCTCTAGTAGGCAAACCCTCAACCTAAAAGCCTCTAGACAAGCCCATCGTCAATCTGAAGCAACGAGCCTTCTCTAGTAGAGTCCTGTTCGTCCTTTCTACAGCCCTATAGGATTACAGATCTCCAGGTATAGTGAAATGTCTCTGAATGTCATGCTGTCTACAAAAGTCAAGGAACTCCCTAGAGACAAATTCACTGCTATTATCAGATCTCAGTATCTTCAACCTAGAACCAGATTGGTTCTCAACAAGCGTTTTTAGTCTTTGAACTTTTTAAAACTCTCTGATTTGGCCTTCATCAAATACACCCATACTTTTCGAGAAAAGTCATCAATGAAAGAGGTAAAATACTTTGCTCCTCCAAGAGAAGGAGTAGAAACAGGTCCCCAAACATCTGTATGCACGTACTCAAGTACTCGCCTCGATCTATTGAGTCCAACTCCAAAAGATACTTTAGTTTGCTTGCCTAACACACAATCTTTGCGATAGTCCATCTTGTCGAAGCTTTCTCTTTTGATCATCTTCCGTCTCCGAAGTAACTCTAAGCCCTTCTATGAAATATGATCCAACCTGAGATGCTAAAACCTTGTGGCATCTAAAGCATGGGAACTATCTGCTCCAACACACGATTGTCCAAGAACCGTGGTTCGTTTTAGCAAATACAGATTTCAGAACACATCTCCTTTCATAATAATTAGTGCACCTTTCGAAACCTTCAGACTATCATTCTCGATAGTTACCTTGCATCCCAAAGATGTCAATTGTCCTAAAGAAATTAAATATTTGTGAAGACCTGGAACATACCGGACACATGTCAAAGTGCATATCACTCATTCAAACATCATGATCCTCACTGTACCTTCACCCATTGCTCTACAGCTAGCATCATTACCAATAAAAATAGGGCTTTCCTCTCGTGCAACAAAAAACTGAAGTAATCATTATTAGGCGTAATATGGAAAGACGCCTCCGAGTCCAGCATCCAATAGTCTAAGACATCCGACACTACTTCAGACAACATATCGTCAGCTACAGACTTCTCCACCACAAATGATGAAGATCCGTCTTCTTCCTTCTTCAAATCCGAGCAATCATTTTTCCAATGACCAAATTTCTTGCAGATAAAGCACTTTCCGTCCTTAGACTTTCCTCTCCTGCCCGGGGTTTGATGAAGCTCCACTATTTATATAGAGTGAAGAAACGAGGAGATGTAGCTTTATATAACAGCCTGGGTTTTGATTCAGCATGCATCTGGTCTGGCACAATTTGGTTCGACGGTCCTGATACGGCATGTATCACTTGGTATTTGGTTCGACAAAGCGTCGAGCGACAAATTTGGATCGACATCTTCAAAATACCGAACCAAACATCTAGAGCAGCAAACTGGTTCGACAAAGCCTGATCTGGACTAGCATGCTCAAATTCCGAACGAGAAGTTTCATTCGGTAGCACCAAAACACCAAACGATAATTCTGGTCCAGTCTTCATATTCGCCGCTCCAAAACATCTTCCATTGCAAGTCTGAACGAGCTTCCACCACTTCAAAACACCGAACGATAATTTTAGTTTGGCATTCTTTCCACCACTCTAGACTTTTCCCTTCCTTTAAATCATCGCTCAAAATCACCGCTCCACATCATGCTACCACTTCAAGTCCTAATATCTTCCTTCGTTCGATGATTTCAACTTCTGCTCTCTAGGGTTTCGTCTGCTCCTTGCTGCTGCTGTGTCTTGGAATTGGGGTAGCAATTTCTAACCAATATTGTGCGTCTCTTTCTTCTTTATAGTTATTTACTATTTATTTGGAGTAATATAATAATTGCTGTTAGATTGAGTGACGTTCAAATTGGCAAATATAGATCATGTTTATTGTTTTTCTGCATTTGTGCAATTTTTTGCACAACATATTAGTATCAGAGCAAGGTGATTTTTTTAAATTTGTGCATCAATGGCTTCTAGAAAAAGCAATAGATCTGGTGGTAATTATGCTATTACTCATTTGGACGGAAAAAGAGATTTTGTGCAATATGGAAGATAAGGACGAAGGGTATTATGTTGAGAGAGAAGAGCGTTCCAGTCTTGAAACTTTGGTGATAAGGAGTTTATTGTGTTAAAGGGACATCTAGATTTGGGAACCTATATCTGATTCATGACTCAACGTTGTTGTAAGAGTCTTATGTTAATTTCCATGAGAAACTTGTTGTCTGGTAGATAATGTATGTGGAAGTAGAGAGATTTTGATTGGTGATTTATAGCATTTTTTGGCCTTGATGTCTTTGAGATTATTTTTGTATCTACCTTCTTTTGATTTTGGATATTTGCAACATTTTGTTAGCGTACGGGGACACAGTCTGAGCTCGTTAGCAAGATGTGATGAAGGGTGGCCTTGCCGGAACCTATTAGGTAAGCATTCATTTTTGGTATCTATCTTATTAAGAGATTTTGATTAAAGATTGAGTTCATTTTTAAGAATTTTATGTTGAAAAGAGAATTTGAGTCGAGGTGGGGTGTTGGAAATTTGTGATTTTGCATCAAAGTGAAGTGTTAAATTTTGGTGATACAAAATCACAAATAGAAAGAAACAAATATGCATGAAGGAAAGTATTAGCGTTTGTTCATTATGGAAATGAATAAATTATTGGATCGCATTTGCATGAGATGACAAGAAAATAAGAACATGCGGAAGTTATGGAATAAAATATATGTAAAAGGATATGCATATTATTTGTTTCTCAGTAATCGCATTGCTTTGGGATTATTTTCTTCCATCTTTGTTAATTAAAGGAATGAGTGAATTACTAGCTATGTTTGCATTATTTATTACCATTGTAATTCATTATCTTCTTACTATATGTTATTAATTTAATCGACGACTCTTAACGATTTGCACTGGCTATATATTGATGGTAGACTTCATTGTAAAACCATCCTGCCATTGAGCCAGCGATTTTCAAATAAAACGTCTCTTCTTGTTAATCCTAATTTAGGGCTTTGGTATGTAAACTCTTATCTTGTAATCTCTTGTAATTCTATCATGTCTAATAAAATCTCTCTCCTTTTGAACTGGACGTACACTACCTCGATGATAGTGGAATCAATATAAATATTATGCGTCTCTTTCTTCTTTATAGTTATTTACTATTTATTTCAAATAGTAGAATAATTGCGGTTAGATTGAGTGATGTTCAAATTGGCAAATCTAGATCCTATTTGTTGTTTTTTCGCATTTGTGCAATTTTTTGCACAGTAGTAAATTCTATTGTGTTACTTGCGTTCTGCGTTGACTCTGTGTCTAGGTACTATACATTCAAAGTAACTTCTCATGCATTTTAACAAACAGTTAATATGTGACTTCATACGTGTAATCCTTCATTATATTCTGCTTCAGTGCTTTCTTTTGACCATTTGTCAATGCCGCTGTTTTTTCTGATTTTTTAAACCTAACTTCAGCATACTCCAAAAGACTCTGTGAGAGAAACACGGTAATCATATTTCTCGCCATCAAATTGAAGAGTGGAGGTTTGTTGGTTTTGAGTGCTTCAGCATGCCATTGCTTGGGATTTATTTTAGTAAATGAAGTGAGATATTCACATCAACCAGATATAACTTAGTTACCCGATATTATTTATTCTGGGCTGAGTATAGTGGTTGTAGAAATAGGCCCATCTCCTCTGTAACGTTTATATGTACTGTAATCATTTTGTATCATTAGTTAATCAATTTCTGTATCAGTAAAAACATCAAATAGTTTCATCAATAAAGATCAAAATACTTCATTTTCTTCTTCAGCAAATTTCTGAAATTCTCTCAGTTCAAATTTTATCGTGGTATCAGAGCAAGATACAAAGGCTTAACAGCTTGTTAAAAAAGAATTGATCCATCAGGGAAATCTCATGATTTGGATCAGTTTACCCATCAGAATCAAATCTCATCATTTGGGTAAAGAATTTGTTCAAGGACCCACTGCCTTGCCAAGATTCACGATCGGCTGTAGTTTTATCTCAAGAACAGATTCAAGAATCAAGAAGATAATTCAGAAATCCAGATAGAGAAGAAAACAAAATCTCATCATTCAAAAACAACAAGTGCCATACTAGAAGCAATCAGAGAAACCTCATCATATTGCTTGGTTGCAACATACCTGTTGAACGAAGAATTCTTTGATCCTACCACAACTTTCTTTCTGATTTCATTCTCAATCCTATTTCTTGAAGAAAAAAATTCTTCATGGCTGGAGGAAGCAGTGCTACATCAGGTAACAACACTAGCACTTCATTGCAATCCGTGGATGCCACAGACAGTTTGATCAAAACCATAATTATCCGACACTCCAATCTCATCACTGCACAACTAGAAGATGACAACTATCTACTCTGGAAAGTGCAAGTCGAAACTGCAGCCAGAGGATATGGTCTTGGTGGATACATTCTTAGCATGATAGTCACACCGCCCAAGTTTAACACTGATCAAGAAAATAAAACTGTGAGTAATGAGGAATACATTAGATTCCAAAGGCAAGATAGTTTAATAAGTTCTTGGTTGCTTTCTTCAATCAGTGTAAAACTGCTACCACAAGTTATAGGGTGTAAAATAGCAAATGAAATATGGACCACTGTAGAAAGAATCTTCAATACACAATCAGCAGCCAAAATAATGCACTACAAGAGGCAGTTACACAATATAAGGAAAGACAATCAATCTATGAAACAATATCTCTCCAAAATCAAGAACACTTGTGATCTACTTGAAGCAGCAGGACACAAGATGTCAAATACATAACATGCATTAACAATACTAAGTGGGTTAAGTGATGAATATGAGGCAGTTGTGGAAGTCATTGCATCACAAAAAACTCCGCCTTCCATTGATTATGTACATTCTATACTATTGGCTCTGAAGGAAGACTGGAATACAAGAAACCCTAGATACAGATATGTCTGTTAACTATGCTTCAAATAGTAAAAACAGAAATCAGAACTATGGAAGAATAAATCAACAACAACAGAGGGGTGTACAGAATTTTAGGGGAAGAGGCAGAGGAAGATTCAATGGCAGTAACAGGCCAAAATGTCATATATGTGAAAAAGTTGGACACGCTGCAACTAAATGCTACTTCAGATTTAATGCAAACTACGTGCCGGTCAGGGATCAAGTAATCAGAGAAATGGTAATTACAATGCAAACATGGTGCAAATACAACAAGATTCAGACAAACAATCCAGTGCAAACAGAAATCAAAATCAGAATGAAATTGCTAAAGCAGAGCACATCCAAGATGAGTCATGGTATCCAGATTCAGGGGCAACAAATCACTTAACAAGCAACTTAGAGAACTTGAATCTGGGCAGCAGAGAATACAGAGGTAAACAATCTATTATCATGGGAAATGGCAAAACAATTGAGATCACACACACTGGTAATGTTTATATCAAAGGTGAAAGACAACTGTATCTCAATAATCTATTAAGAGTACCCAGCATTAAGAAAAACCTTTTGAATGTCTCTCAATTTGCTCATGATAATAATGTTTATTTTGAATTTTACCCAACTTACTGCTTAGTTAAAGATATTCTAACTAAGGATATACTCTTGCAGGGTAATGCAGTAAATGGCCTTTACAAGTTCACTCTGACTAATAGCAAAAGTTCAAATCAAAGAATGACAAGCTGTAATAACAATAAATTGAAGTCATGTGAAACCAGTAGAAATAATTTTAATCATTGGCACTGCAAATTAGGACATCCATGTACAAGTGTTGTAAAACAGGTTCTTAAAGAAAATAAAATTTTCTTTGATGATATAACACTGCCTTATATATGTTCTTACTGCCAAATGGGCAAAATTCACAAATTATCTTTTGCAGATTCTTTAACAGAGTACAAGGCACCTCTTGAATTGATTTCAACAAATTTGTGGGAACCAGCACCCATCTGCTCTGACTTTGGGCATAAATACTATATATCCTTTGTTGATGCATGTACAAGATATACTTGGATATACTTTTTAAAATCCAAGGCAGAAACATATAATGTTGTTATATATTTTGTCACTCAATTCGAAAGACAGACCAATCACAAAGTCAAAATGATTCAGAGTGATGGGGGTACTGAGTACAAGTCTCTTAACAAATATTTTTTAGACAATGGTATAGCGCATAGAACCACATGTCCCCATACATCTGAACAAAATGGCCTAGTTGAGAGAAAACACAGGCACATTATTGAAACTGGTTTGACTTTATTAGCTCTAGCATCATTACCTTTAAAGTTTTGGCCTGATTCATTCAGTATTGCTGTTCTACTTAATTAATAGACATCCAACCAAAGTACTGAATGGAATAAGCCCTTTAGAAAAGTTTTTAGGTATCAAACCAGACTATCAACATCTGAAAACCTTTGGATGCTTGTGTTTTCCCTATCTAAGGCCATACAACAGTCATAAATTAAATTTTAGGTCTCAACCATGTACATTTATAGGTTACCCAATCAAACAGAAAGGATACAAGTGTCTAGATGATAGAGGGATAATATTTATAAGCAGACATGTAGTGTTTAATGAGAAAATATTTCCTTTTGCAAATGCAAGTATTAAAACCACACAAAAAGTTTATAATCCAAAGGTCTCCTTACCAAACATACCAGTAATACCACATATATGGCATGCTGATGAGACTGAGGAAAGAACAGGAGACACTGGATCACAACACACAATGTCATCTGGACCAGGTCATGATGCAGTTGGTCAACCTGCAGCACATCCTTAGTCACCTGCAGAATCAAGCAATGATGATCAGGATAGTCATGAAAATCAACCAGATATTATTGCAGATCGGGACAGCAACACAGAGACTTCAGGTACTGAGCAATAGATTAAAACAGGTTATCATATGATCACTAGATCAAAAAGTGGAATATATAAACCAAAGGTCTATACTGCAACTACATGCAATTCAGAACCACAAACATTTGAGCAGGCATTCAAAGATGAAAACTGGAAAGCAGCAATGGATGAAGAATATAAGGCATTAATAAAGAACAAAACATGGAGTCTTGTTCGTACACCAAGCAACAAAAACATCATAGGTTGCAAATGGACTTATAAAGTAAAAAGAAATTCTGATGGAAAAGTGTCCAGATATAAAGCAAGACTAGTTGCTAAAGGGTATACACAAGAATATGGGTTTGACTTCAGTGAGACCTTCTCACCAGTGGTGAAACCAACTACCATCAGAATAGTTCTTATAGTTGCTTCAAATAATGACTGGAATTTGAGACAGTTAGATGTAAACAATGCATTTATGAATGGTGTTCTACAGGAAGAAATCTATATGGAACAATCACAAGGATACAAAGAAAGCAACAATCTAGTGTGCAAGCTAAACAAAGCCATATATGGGTTAAAACAGGCTCCCAGAGTATGGTTTGATAGATTGAAAGCAGCTCTTGTTCATCTGGGCCATCAATCCACCAAATCTGACAACTCTTTATTTATCAAAATTAATAATAATCTTATTGTTTACATACTGATATATGTTGATGATTTAATTATAACAGGTAATGATGAGAATGAAATCAAAGGCATAATACAGTATCTTGACAAACAAATCTAAATCAAGGATTTGGGTGAACTAAATTACTTCCTGGGAATAGAAGTAAGAAAAAAATCAAACACAGAAAGATTTTTAAGTCAGAAGAAGTACATCAAGGAGTTACTGGTCAAAGCAAAGATGGACAGTGCTAAACCTCAACCCACTCCAATGATCAGTCATCAACAACTATCCAAATACAGGGGAGAACCAATATTAAATATCAAACAATATAGAAGTATTGTAGGGGCCCTACATACTCAACTATAACAAGACCAGATATGTCCTTCAGTGTCAACAAAGTCTAACAATTTATGCAGGAACCACATGAAGAACACTGGAAAGCTGTGAAGAGGATACTTAGATACCTCAATGGGACAACAAATTATGGCATTACACTAAAGAAGTGCAAACAACTAAGCATTACAGCATATGCAGATGCAGACTGGGCAACAAATGTGGATGACAGAAAGTCAGTATCAGGTTACTACATATATTTAGAGAACAATCCAATTTCTTGGTGTTCAAAGAAGTAAATAACTATTCCCAGATCTAGCACAGAGGCTGAATACCGAAGTACAGGCAGCGCTGCCGTGGAAATCACTTGGATTCATTCATTACTTTCAGAAATGAACATCAAAACAGAGACAAAGCCAACACTGCGGTGTGATAATCAAAGTACTGTGTACATGACAGCTAATCCAGTTATGTACTCAATGACAAAACACATAGAGATCGACTTGTACTTTGTTCGTGAATTAGTGCAAAGAGGAAAACTACAAGTGAATCACTTACCATCAACTTACCGACGAGCAGACATACTTACAAAAGCATTATCAGCTAAGAATTTTCACCGATTTAGACAAGACCTGAAAGTTGAACCATTCGGTGAATAATGAAACAAAGACTTCATCTTTCTGCTCTCTGCTTCACATCTACTGCATTATCTGTTCTCAAATCTAATATCAAGGTCAAAGTAAAGCAGTAGCAGATGATTTCTCTCAACATCGTCACTCTTCTCTTCAAAAATGTAAAGCAAAGCAATCTGAGCTTCAATTCTAAGTATAATAACATGATTAAAGGTATTTGAGGAAGAGAAAGGTGTTTAGAAGTGTATCGCTTAGCCAAAATTTTGAATCGCTCGCAGAAGGCAAAGTAACCCTAACCTTAGTATCTGGTTGAGGGGGGAAGTAAATGAAGCGAGATATTCACATCAATCAGATATAACTTAGTTACCCGATATTATTTATTATGGGCTGAGTATAGTGGGCTGTAGAAATAGGCCCATCTCCTCTGTAACGTTTATATATATTGTAATCATTTCATATCATCAGTTAATCAATTTCTGTATCAGTAAAAACATCAAATAGTTTCATCAATAAAGATCAAAATACTTCATTTTCTTCATCAGCAAATTTCTGAAATTATCTCAGTTCAAATTTTATCTATTTTCTCAAGAATTTTCTTTTAACTTGGCTCTGATGCCAGTGTTTGAAGATTTTGGAAGAGAATGATTTTAGTGATTGCTTTTCTTACATCTAATCATACAAATCCATACATGTTTATATAGCCAATTGGATGAGCATGACATTGAATTCTAATTTACAATGCACAACGGACGAATTATTGCAAGTAGTTAATTTCTTCTTCTTTACTCCACATTTATGATTAACCATTTATATTCCCCAAGTATTGCTCAACCCCCTACTATAATAAAAACTGATAACTTTGAATTCAGAAAGTAAATAATATCAACAAAACTAAAAAGTGATAATTTTGAATTCGGAAAGAGAAATAATATCAACAAAACAATTAACATGTATAAAAAAGGCAGTGCCTAATGCACTTCATCGTTGGATGATTACTAACGTTTTATTAAACAGTTTTTTTTTTTACAAACGAGGAAATAAAACACTCAAATATGGAAACATATTGGTTTATCGTAGGCTAATATGTTCATTTAACAACAAAAGTAGAATAATATGGTTTCAGTGGGTTTTTCAGCATCTAAAATTCTAGAACAGACTTTATTTATTTATTTTTGGAATCCTTGATAGCTATATTTATGTTGTTAAAGGTCTGCATAAGGTTCACTAGGCTACGCCTAAGCTCTATTTTTGAACATTGTCACCCTTAGGCCTATTGGTGCTCTAATGCTCTGCTTCTTGTTTTATAGTTTCCTGTATTGGCTCCTAGAAGTTTTAGAAATTTCAGCACTTCCATCTGCTCCACTTCTAGCTGCATGAAACTATATTATAAAGTTAGAAAAGGTGTTTGAAATGTATATAAGCATTAGAGTTACACAAATATGGTTCTAATGCTTCAACCAAGACCTACAACCCATATGATTGTTTTTTAAGCAACTAAGGCATGGACATATTAAACACTTCATACAAAATTAAAAATAATAATAACATAAAAAATAAGTAAACGACAACGAGGAGAAGGAGGAGGAGATGTCATTTTGCTTTTGGTAAAATTGTATACAATGCCAAAAAGACCTCAAAGATTCCAACAAGTTGAGACATGGATAATATACCATACTTAGAATTAGCCACCGAACCAACATCAAATATAATTTGGTTCGTACGCGTTGAATTTGTGCTTCTTTTAGGTAGCAAGTTTATAAGATTCACAGACATGAGTTTTAAAGAAAGTCCACATGTTCAAACTTCCTAGTCTAAAGACTAAACTCAATAAAGAGAAACCACTAAGAATGGAAAATAATAAGTCACTAAACTAGAATTTATGCCAAATTCTTACTTGAAGTAAACAAAAAGCTAAATTAGAAAATGTAAATAAAGATTACAAGAGCTGTTTGCAAAGCAACAAGCTTCAGAGAAAGGTTTCTGCTACAAGCACAGAGACATGAATATTTCATACAAATAGCTTGGAACTACGAAACATGTAACTCTGCTTACTCAACAGACTTACCATAATACTAGAAGTGTGTGTCTGGTGGATCCATAGACATCTAATGTTTAAAACAAAAACATTTCATCAAAATAGCAACATAACGTTTACCAAAATTTGTGTGTGCACTAGTGTTTTCTTGCACCCTTTCTGTTTGACATATACCAAGATCGGTCTAGTTCTGCCTGTTTTGTGCCATCTAATTTCGCCTCTTTGCAAGTCCCGTTCTATTTGTATTTTTCTTCCTTTTCCTATCCCAGATGTAGATGCTTTTTGATGGTCCATGGACCATGGAAGAGGCGTCAAATCATCTAGGCTATGTGTTATCATTTATAAATGCAGCAAATCATGTAACTATATAAAAGTGTTTGAATATTTCAATAATTTGGAGCATATATGAAAAATAAAACGTGTTGTGCTATTTTGAGTAAAGTCTATTAAATTGATCAAAAATTAAATTAAAGGTGAAAGATTTAAGAATTTAGTTATCATGAGATCAATGCGTACATAACGAGACATTTTAATTTGTTGAAAGGTCAAATTAGAAAATGCCAAAATTATTAAAAAATGGTTATAGTCCCCAAATTATGTAAGCCTTAGCAACTCTCTAACCCTCTTCTATGAAAAGCTAATGTCAGATTTAGGGATTCTGTCAATTTGGAAGATCAAACCAAATTCTTCTTCACTTCAATAATCAGAGATGGATTCAGATATGCTTTCCCTGATTTATTTACTTTACTCTAGTTTATTCTTAATTAAATCAACATGAGTTGTATACTTGAACTAGGATTTCATAATTGATTGTTGCTAAAGTATATTGAAAATTTAGCAAGTGGTATCAGAGCAAACCATTATTGATTTATTTGAGGAATTTTTATTGTAAATAGATTATATTTAAAATCTATATTTAGCAAAATTATCTATTAATGTATCCACCATTGTTTTTGTTCACGCTGATAGTACGAAATATGATTTGTTTCTTAATACCGCATATAAGAGCATGAATTAAAATCCCTGATGGTGATTCATAATAGGATCCTAACTCATTGTTAATTGATTCACTCAGTAAGTCTGAGTTGTTTTTCTTAAATATTACGTTGGAACTTTAAATGAATTAATTTTAAAAAAATAGGTTAATGGTTATATATTCATTGAGCCGTTGTAAAAGTTAATGGTATTAAAATTCATTTTAAATAACAATAAATTCGAATCTATTAACATTCTCTGACTTCAGTAACGCATACAATTTTTATTCTGCATATATAAATGGTAGATAGACAGAAGAGAAAATGTGAATAATAAAACAATTTTTCTTCCTTCTTCTTTGTCCTCTGCATTTTTCTCCATTTAAGAAACTTTACAAACAATTAAATTAGAAAGTGCTATATGCAGAACAATTTGCTGTAGTGCAAATAACAAATTGATCAAATGTTAGAGACTGTTTTATCCTTGGACGGAGCAGTTGATAAATAGCTTTGCACCTTGAGGCTATACCGCGAATCGTCTTAAACAGAGCGACCTAGTCTACGATTCAGTAAAAGAAAAGACGCTACATATTCATATCGAGGTACAACATATTATTATATTGCTTTGAAAGTGTATTGTAACGACCCAGAATTTTTGTTAATTTAAAATTTGAATATTTAATTGAATTTAAATATTAATAAGTGAAATTTATAAGTCGAATAATTTATTTTCGAATATTGGATTTAATTGGATAATTAAATCGATAATTTAATAGTTGAAATTACAGAAATAATTGAAAATTGGGTTAAATATGATTAAAAATGATTTGTAAAATTTTATTTAATCATGTTGAAGTTATAATGATGTTATAGAACTTTTAAAATCGAATTAAAAGTTAAATTGTGAAATTTGAATATTTTAATATTTAATTATCAACTGAAAAATAGCCAATTCTCGAACAGTCTTAGAATTTGACGAAACTAGTTCCATTGGATTCGTAATAGTTTGTTATTATCGGATTTCAATTTTCGTAGCAATTGGAGTTTTCGTTTGACCGTGGCAGCTCGAAACGCATCAAAATTGTTTTAATATTAATTTGGCGAGTTAAAATAGTCATTTTTCAAACAGTCTGGGATTTTGACGGAACCAGTTTCATCGGATCCGTAATGTGATATTATTGTAAGGTTTCAAATTTCGTGTCAATCGGATTTACCGTTTGTCCGGGGCAAGCCAAAACACATAGAAATTAGTTTAAATTGATTTAATTTAAAATTGACCGTTTATTGCCGTAACTCGCACAAATGATCGAATTAGCCTCCGAAACACGTTCCATTGTGTTCGGAACGCGGGGTAAACCTTAGAAACGCCAACCGGCACGCTTCGTTTGGAGTTCGGAAAAATCCGGGATGAATAGTGCCGCGTATTTTTCTATAAAAGCCCATCCTTATTCACATTTGCAAATGAAAAAGGGCTAGGGTTTCATATCAATGCCGGCCGCCACTTTTTGCAGTCAATGGCCATGAATTCGTTCTCTTCTCCTCTAATTTTCTTCAAATCCGTGCAACAATTCAACAAGCTCTCAACTAGAAAAGTGTAGAGCTCGTCATGCTCTTTAAAATCAACGGCTATGATTGGGTTTCACGCGATGGATTGGCGGCAAACTGAGCTCAAAGCGCACGCGTTAGGTGGCAATTTCTCATCAACGGCGGCGCTAGGACGAGCTGCACTTGGCTCTATGGTGAGCGGCTGCAGGGGCTACGACGTGGGGGTCTTCGATCGTGTTCACGTGGTTGTTGGTGGCCGCGATTTTCAAGGGTTCGAACGGCAAAGAATAGGTTCACGTAAGCATGAACGACCTGGAGGAAGAAAGGGGTGGAGCGGCCTGATCTTCTCTGCTCGAAATCAACGGCCGTGATGACGTTTAGGTTATAAAATTATAAATAGATTTGTAAATTAAATATATATTTAACCGTGTAACTTTAAAAATGTATAACTTTTACATACGAGGTCGAAATCGCACGAAACAAGTTGCGTTGGATTCGTTTCATCGAGCACTATGCAATGGAACAGGATTGGAGTTGTTTGGAGCTAGTGAAAATTTCGGGTAAAATTAAACGCACGTTTAATTTTATTCGAAATAAAACGCTGAAACGAAATTGAAACCAAGGTGAGAACTTCTCGCTCAATCGAATTGTTTCGATTTAAATTTTAAATAGTTATATTGAAAATTGCTTGATTATATGTTTGAATGATGATTGTTATCTATTGATTGTTAAAATAGACATTATACGCCGTTAGTAAGCGGAGGTTATTTATTAAAAACATATACCGCGATAATTCCATCTTGATTGGAATTGGTATTATTTATGTACTTGGAGTTGATTTCCCGCATTATATAGCGGATGAGACCCTATTGCGCCGCCTATTAAGCGGATAATATTTTATAAATCCCATATACCGCGATATTCCGTCTTGAAGTGGAATTGGTATTGTGCTAACATCTGTGGATGCAGGGAAACAGGTTGGAGGGATCCAACTAGATTCCTCAAATGATTGAATTGGTTTCAATGTTGTGTGTTGATCTATTTATAATCTTTGTGATTATCTTTGTGATTGAGATCGTTAAAGGCTAAAATTTAGCCGAATATATTTTTGGTATCGTTAGATGCCGAAAATAAATGAAATTGGATTTTTGAAAATTTAAGTTGAGATTTCATAATAAAATTTAATTTTGGAATTGATTCATTTTAAATAATAAAAGTTATAATTTAATGTTATAAAGATTATGATTTTTGTGAAATATAACCGAAATGTGATTTTTGAAATAAATAGTTGATAAATTTGTAAAATGGTTTAATTGGGATTTTTGAATTATTATAAACGGTTTATATAAAAGGTTTATAAAATTGATATTTATAAATAATAAAAATATTGGAATTATAAAACGAATTTTTATAAGTGTTAAAATGAGGTATAAACGGATTTCATAAGTGAATGAAATTTATAGATTTATAAATTGTGAACTTATAAAATGAATAGATTTTGTAAAATAAAGGATTTATAAGTAATTCACTTATTAATTGGATTTTGGCATTTAAATGAGATATAAATAAAATTTGTCCATTAAGGGATTTTATAAGTGAAAGTTTTTATAAAATGAATATAAGTGGAATATATAAATGTTGTTTTATAAATTCAAAATCAACTTATTTTGATAAGTTAATTATTATAGCTTATTAAAGGAAGTATATCCATGATTTCGGATAGTGGATAATCCTTTAGATAAAATGTGTAGAAAATGTTGAATTTGGTTAATGAAGTATATTCACGATTTTGGACTGTGAATATATATTAAAGAAATATTTTGGGGAAGTGACGTTTTAAATAGAATTTAAAATGACTTAAAGATGTTTTAAAATGTTAAATATCGAACACATAGATTTCAACATTCATTGTTGAAATAGACGTTTTCGAGAAATAAGGAAATGGTGGACTATAACACTATTGTTATAGTAAATGATTTCCGAAAGGAAATATTTTATATAATATTGGGATTTGTATTTCTATCTTAATTTTGAATACCTATACCTAGTGATTTTGGATTGTCGTAACGATGTTTTACGCAACATTCATTTTGACCCAAATAAAAGTGCTTAAGGGATGTTTTCCTTAAAGAATAAAATATTTACTTAATTTGAATTTAAGTATATTGAATATTTTCTAAATGTTGAAAATAAAAAGTTTTGTGAATTACTTATTATTTGATAAGTATGGAAATGTATTTCCAATATGAAGTGAATATTTTAAGATTTTATCTTCTAAAGAAAAATTGAAAATGAATATTAGAAATCGATTTGGAAATCGTATATTCATAGATATTTTGAAAAGGTAAATTCACTTTGGAATTTATAAAAGAAAGAGAAATTTGTTTAAAAATAAACATTGATTTATTTTTAAAGTGTGGAAATGAATTTACGAATTAGGAACGTAAATTTAATAAATCGGTAAGGATTTATTTAATCGGTTTAAATGAACCATTTTGAAATGAAAGTTGTAAAGTTGAAAATTGATTTGAAATTGGTTTTCAAATGGTTAAAGTGTGGAATATATATCTTGTAAAGATAATTTGAAAAATAAATAATTTGGGAAGATTATTTATAATCGGGTGATGTTGTGAATATTGATTGATAGTTAAATAACCAACTATCAATATTGACCTTTAAATAGGTATTTGTTGTGAATTGGTTGAAATTGAATGCTACACTTATTTTTAAATTATTGCGCTCGTTATTCGGATTACCCATTCCAAATAGTGATGCGACGTAATGGATAGCATTGAAGACCGGTGTTGAAGACCGGATATTTTTGAAAACGGAAGGATTACCGTCGAATGTCTCTACATCGGTTGATCTCCGATATAGAGATTTATTACCCTTTGTGGTGGGAATCCGAACGTGAGTAGTGAATATCCGGATTGCAAGGGCTTCTTTGGAAGTGCCTTCGGTTCCGTTCAATTCCGGAACGGACTTGTATGGTTACGTGTCTGACATTACATTTTGAGATATAAAGCAGATTTCTTTCAAATACATCTCTGTTGGTGGCGGAGAATTTATTCTCTTAGCTTAACACCCTTCTCTGAGACGTATGAGCTCAGAGGTTTTGTAGTTGAAGGTTATCAGCGATATACTCCCAATTTGGTAATGTGGCATGCTGAGTGTTGCTGTGTGATGATTATTTGTTGATCAAAGCGTGGCTTTGTAAAAAATCATAGCTTTGTGGATGAGATTTCGTCGAGCCTCACAACCCGGAAATGGTCGAAACAGGAATGTTGCGGCAAGTTTTTTTTAGGGGTCGCGCCCCTAAGGTATGTCCATTTTCTTCTGGTTAGAGGTTGTATCATGGTGTGGAACCCATATATTTAACCTATGTGGTTGCTGCAAATTTATTACTTTGTGGTTGTTGGTATTGAGGATCCTCGGATGAAGGTCGGTAACGACCAGGGAATGGCATACTTTTTTGTGTGGAGTTATCAAGTTACAGCTTCATTGCACCTAGAAGCGTGTGGTAACTCGGCCTTGTGTCAGCAGAGATCCGGCTAGGTTCTCGAGGCGTCTTTCCAGAGGCGTACCCATTTTGGTGTAGGAAGTTCCTTTTGTTGGATCTAGATTAACCCTAGAGGGGGGGTGAATAGGGTTATAGCAAATTTTCTCGAATTAAACTGCAAAGAAGTAAATATGCTGAAAAGTAAATCACACACAAAATTTACCCAGCTTCGGCAACCCCTGCCTACTGCTGCATTCCCAGATTTCTATTAGAATTAAACAGCCTCCCGCTTACAAACACTCTAACAGACTCGCAACCCTTGCTACCGCCTATAGAGTTTTGCAAACTCGCAAACTCTGCTCATTGAACTAATTCTAACTAGACAATCTGACACAACCTAAAACCTAGGTGGTGATTTACCAAGAATTGATTCGAAAAGTACAGACTTCAAAAATAAAAGCAAAAATAAAAACACCCTTATATTGAAATAAGGATTAAACCCTAATCCCCTTTTCAATCAAAAAGCCGGCTTTCTTTTTATTATTCTCTAGCCCGTTCTCTTTTCTCTGGCTTGTGAAAAAATGGCAGCCTCATTAATCTTCGTTCGTTCTTTGCCAAACTAGGGCTTTCAGAAAATATAGACGATCGCTACTATTACTGCTCGATTGATCTTGGTTCTCTTGCTTTATTTGTTGATCGTCTCTTGAGATGATGTCGGCCGCTCTCATTCCTTTGCTTTTCTTGCAATTAGGGTTTGTGAAATTTAGGGCTTCTGGAGTTCAACTTCAATTTCGTATGTGACTTTCCTTTTCGCTTTTCTGTTACGCTCGATTGAACACCGATTGATCGATGATTTTACCGATGATGATTGTGGGTTTATATTTGGATTTGATTGAATTTTCCACACATGTCGATGATGATTTGGGGTTGTATTTATATGGACTTCGTCACTTTCCTATTTTTCAATTGCCTGATATTTGTGACTTGATGCCCACGGCTTTGATTTTGCAGCATTTGATTTTTCCTTGATTGTTACGGTATCAACTTTCCTATTTTACTTAGATTTGATTTATGACTTTTTCAGAGATACGCACTTGAATTTTGACTTGGTCATCTCTGCACTGTTGAATTTCGTTCATCCCTGTAGCATTGATTTACACGGCATTGACTTCTACTCCTTGGTCATCACGTTGTTGACTACTGCTTTGATTTCCTTTTTCTGTTGACTTGTTTGATTAAAAACACGGCTTTTACCTTTTATGATGATGTTGATTTCACTGTGACCTTGCTTTGTTCACTGTGACTTTGGCTACACCTTGCTTTGTTCACTGCATAGCATATTGGTACATATTAGAATGTTGCATCTGTTTAGTACACATCCTTGACCTGTTGCACTTGTGTACTTCTGCACTTGACATTGTCGAACTCAGTGTTGTAACTGGATTTGTGTTCTGGTTCATGTACGGTCTCCATTGCATATATAATCTTGAGCTCTGTAGCATTGCTTACATCACTGATTCATTTGAAGTTGTAACCTAAAACATTTGGTTCCATGTCTGCTCTTTTGAGTTGCAGTTCATGCCTTCAGTTCACTGTCTTGATTCATGTTTATTTGATATTTTGACTTCTGAAGCAATGGCATTGATATTGAAACCTGTATTCTGATGTTCTGGTTCGAGGCTACACTTGTGTAGTTCTCTGGTCTTGCATCTGCTGATGTTGTTTCTTTTTACTGTTGCATTGCCTTTGTAGTCTTCATATTCATGTGTGTCTGTATACTTCATACTTGATTTTGGTTCAGATGTACCTGATGATTTTACCTTGGTTTGTGTTGTTGCTTGAGTCACTTTGTGGTCACTGGTTCATTGGGCTACACATGTTTCTCTGGCAGATATGTTTTCATTTGAAGCTTGTTGTGTTGGTTTGTACTTGCTGTTGACTTTGGTTTTCATACACATGTACATGCTTTACTGCAGCCTTTGCACTTGGTCCTTGACCTTTGTTGCCTCTTTGTGTATGCACTTGCATGCTGCTGCTTGTTGTTTGTGTACTTGAGTCAGTGCTGTCCACTTCATGTTGTCTTGAGTATTTGATTCCTTACTTTTCATTGTTGCTTGGATGTTGAACTGCTTCATGTTTGAAGTCTAGCCTGTACACCTGCCCTGTGTTGAATCCATCTAATAGTTCGGGTTTGACCTTGTGCGTGTTTGTGATTTTATTTATATTTGCACCTGAGTTGAACCCGTCTTTTTATTTGGGTTTGACCTTGTGCTCACCTGTCCCTGTAGCGTTATCAAGTGTATATCGATGTGCACGGTATTGTGGCATGTACAGTGATACACTGTGCATGTCACATTGTTCGTGTATGATGAATTCAAATTATAATGATGACGAACAACCCAAATAACTGAGGCAACTATTTTCAAAATTCATATTTTATTTTATATTGCAAAAATATTTCTTTTTCAATTTTACTGCGTTAGTGAATATTTTTTGCAGATTGCTCAGATGCTGGATTCTAACTGAAATGAAGTTGAAGATAAACTACGAGTGCGAGTGATATGTAGTGAGGAATTTATGTAAATATGAAATTGTGATGTATTGTAAACAAAATTGTATATGTATAGTGAGAGATTGAATTTGTACTATTCAAAATTGTAATAAATATTTGTTTGAATAAAATTTCTGTTTGATTTCAAATTCTGTGTAATTTATTTTATTCAGCAAATATTTATTTAATTTATGAAAAATAAAATAGTACATTAACAAATACATTTAAATGAATATATATATATATATGTTTATTATCATCAAACAAAAATCATATAAGCGCATATTCAACACCTTTACCTGACCATTAACTGGAAATCCAAAGAAACAATACGAACCCTGTACGGTTTTAGTTGTATAACCTGCCATGGAATATGGCGGTAACCTGCTATTGAACATGGTAGCTATAGTAGGCATACGATAATGGTCGTATGTTGGCTAAGATTTATATTATACTTTCGAAATATTTTCTACACTATGCACTAAAAATAATAAAAATCAAATGATTCTGCGTAGTAAGCATATTTGACTATCATAAGGAGAAATCTCCTCCAATTATGCGTTTGCATTGTGTGTGTGGCGGGAGGCCTTATGGTAGTTTCATTTTCCAAAAGCATAGCGAAATTCTTTTGATTTCCTTTGTGAAAATAACTTTTTAGTTCTCACACCAGTCACATAACTGACCTGGAGTTTATTGTTCCCTTCCTAAACTCTGGGTGCCCACCAATTTCCACATGGGCAGTCTAAAGTTAGGTTATCAGGTTATTCTGGATTTGAAAGTTGCTATAGAGATTTGGAAGCAAGCTGGATGCCATGGCGTATTAACTAGCATATGTAGTATTTCTTTTCCGCTATTTGTTGTTGAACACTCTGATGATGTAATGTAATGTAATATGATGTAATGTAATAACTGATATAGTTCTTTGTTTAAAGATTATTCATTTATCTATTATATGTTGTTCCACTGCGATATGTGAGATTCTTATATTGTTTTATGTTTCTTTTTCTTTCTTCTTTCTTCTTCTATCTTCTACCTCTTCTTTAACCCTAACGGTACGGTTTTTCAGCATTCGACTGCTCGGCAGTTGATACAGTGGACGTATTGATGTCGGTTTTCGAGCGTCGAAAAGTCGCATCGTCACATTTGGCATCAGAGCATATGGTTAAGCGACAACCATGGCTCTGTTAGGTATTACTCATTAGAGATAGAGTCAGTAGTACTCTAGAATGAGTGTGAGTGTAATAATAGCTATGAGTGCGTATTTATTAGTGAATATAAAAAATATATTTTATATTGTGTTTGCTTATCCGTTGAGCTGTTTGTGAATTCTGTTCGGTAGATGGGACGCTATATTATCGATAGGGGTTTCTAAACTCTTAAACGAGATAAACCGACATAGTATTATTTAAATTGGGTAAATGAAATAATTTTACCTCGATTATATTTTTATATATAAAGGAAATAATTTTTCAGAATTATTAGTGTATATAAATTGATTGTTGATTGTTGAAAATGTAAGAATGTATGCAAGTAAACAAAAGTTGTTCGAATAAGTTAAATTAAAACAACAATTGTAGAAGGATGAATTGTATAAGCGAAGAATTATAAGCTATGGAATTATAATTAGAATGATTTACAATTGTGAAATAATCTTACATATAAGAAGAGAAACTATATGAATATATTTATAAATATGGGTTGTAATTAAAACTGAATTTGAAAATTTTGGAGATTTGGAAAGTTTAAATTTCTTTTGATTTTGAAAATGAATTTCAAAGGATATGGAAAAGTACCTTCCATTGAAAATTTGTGAAGGTGTTGGAACTCGATACGAGTATCCAATTGAATCGGAATCCTTTGTGATGGGATCATGTTGATTGATCATGATGTATACTAGCGTAATTTGAGGGGTATGATGCCTACAGTTACAAGCGATTCCACTGGGATAGTGGAGCAACCGCCGTGTAAACTGCGATCTAGATGCCAAAGCGAAATTTGAGGGGCGAGATGCCTACGGTCACAAGCGATTCCACTGGGATAGTGGCGTAACCGCCATGTGAACTACGATCTATGGCAACAACCATGGCCAAATTTAAGAGGTGTGAAATCTACATATTACAAGCGATTCTACTGGGATAGTAGCGTAACCGCCGAGTAACTGTGATCCATGGGGGAACTTCCTTTCCATATCCATTTTTAAAATGGAATATAACTTAAGTGAAGATGAATAAAGTTGATTTTGGTGTCGAAATAAATTAATAAGTGAATTAATGAAATGAAAGTCATTAAGGATATGAACTTGAGTTATATAAATGAAATTCAACTTGGAATGTAAAATGAATTAGCAATTGAATTAATAAACGGATTGAATATTAATCAATCTAATATGAATGAATTGAATGTAAATCAATTGAATGAATAAATTGATACGAAATAATGGATGTAAATGTTAATTCATTAAAGCTAATTAAAAATGTTGAACCAAATTGAATGTAAAGAAATGTAAATTGAATAAATTTGGCTGTGTTGAATAAACATTGGTTGTTATATGATTTTATGTTGATTGTATATAATTCATTAAGTGATTAATGAAATTGAATTAGCGAAATTGGAAGCTAAATTAATTGAATCCAACTTGGAAGAAAATGAACTTGAATAGAATTGAATTTGATTTGGAAGCGAACCAACTTGAATGTAAATTAGTGAATGCAAACTAATTGAAATTGAATATGAATAAATGTTAGTAAATCCAACGTTAATGAATCAAATGTGATTTAAATGAAAAACAAATTTATTGAATATTAATGAGAAGTGAATTTATATTGATTTGGTTATGAATTTGTTGGATGATAGTTGATTGATGGTTACATTTGTTGATTGAATGCACTGCTATGTTGGCACATGTAGTTCTTATGTTACTATATGTTGTATATTGATATTATTTTCGTATATACATGTTTTTCATTGTTTGTTGAGTGTTTAGTAGGTGCGGATTGCGCTTGCTTCGCATTTGGAGCTCGCTTTCGCGGTATATTAGCCGTATACGCTCGCTAACAATAAATAAGGTACATATCTCGGATTAAATATCGTACTTTTACACTTTTTTCCCTGCGGGATGCCTCATCACTTGATGAGATGTATATTTGTGATATATATACTGTCATTTTTTTCGGATCGAGCCGCACAAAGGAGACTCTGGCGAATTTTTCCAAAAATTTAAGGTGTTAGAATATTTTTGAGAAAATTGGGAAATTTTTGAAAACTAAGTTTGGATTTGGAAACTTAGTAAAGATTTTGTAAGAAATTTAACTATGAATTTTGGAAAAGCTAAACACTTAAGAGATTTGAAAAATCTAAATTGAATGGTTTGTTTTGGAAAGTTAATGGATTCTGTAACTTTTTTCTTATTTGGTAATTTCGAGGACGAAATTCTTTTAAGGGGGAAGATTGTAACGACCCATAATTTTTGTTAATTTAAAACTTGAATATTTAATTGAATTTAATTATTAATAAGTGAAATTTATAAGTCGAATAATTTATTTTCGAATATTGGATTTAATTGGATAATTAAATCGATAATTTAATAGTTGAAATTACAGAAATAATTGAAAATTGGGTTAAATATGTTGAAGTTATAATGATGTTATAGAACTTTTAAAATCGAATTAAAAGTTAAATTGTGAAAATTGAATATTTTAATATTTAATTACCGACTGAAAAATAGCCAATTTTCGAACAATCTCAGAATTGGACGAAACTAGTTCCGTTGGATCCGTAATAGTTTGTTATTATCGAATTTCAATTTTCGTAGCAATTGGAGTTTTCGTTTGACCGTGGCAGCTCGAAACGCATCGAAATTGTTTTAATACTAATTTGGCGAGTTAAAATAGTTATTTTTCAAACAGTCTCGGATTTCGACGAAACCAATTTCATCGGATCAGTAATGTGATATTATTGTAAGGCTTCAAATTTCGTGTCAATCGGATTTACCGTTTGTCCGGGGCAAGCCAAGACGCATAGAAATTAGTTTAAATCGATTTAATTTAAAATTGACCGTTTATTGTCGTAACTCGCACAGATGATCGAATTAGCCTCCGAAACATGTTTCATTGTGTTCGGAATGCAGGGTAAACCTTAGAAATGCCAACCGGCACGCTTCGTTTGGAGTTCGGAAAAATCCGGGATGAATAATGTCGCGTATTTTTCTATAAAAGCCCATCCTTATTCACATTTGCAAATGAAAAAGGGCTAGGGTTTCATATCAATGCCGGCCGCCACTTTCTGCAGTCAACGGCCATGAATTCGTTCTCTTCTCCTCTAATTTTCTTCACATCCGTGCAACAATTCAATAAGCTCTCAACTAGAAAAGTGTAGAGCTCGTCATGCTCTTTAAAATCAACGGCTATGATCGGGTTTCACGCGATGGATTGGCGGAAAACTGAGCTCAAAGTGCGCGCGTTTAGGTTGCGATTTCTCGCTAACGGTGGCCCTAGGAGGAGCCGCAGTTGGCTCAGTGGTGAGCGGCGGTAGGGGCTACGACGTGGGGGTCTTCGATCGTGTTCACGTGGTTGTTGGTGGCCGCGATTTTCAAGGGTTCGAACGGCAAAGAATGGGTTCACGTGAGCGTGAACGACCTGAAGAAAGAAAGGGGTGGAGCAGCCTGATCTTCTCTGCTCGAAATCAACGGCCGTGATGACGTTTAGGTAATAAAATTATAAATAGATTTGTAAATTATATATATATTAAATCGTGTAACTTTAAAAATGTATAACTTTTCATACGAGGTCAAAATCGCACGAAACAAGTTGCGTTGGATTCGTTTCGTCGAGCATTACGCTATGGAACTGGATTGGAGTCGTTTGGAGCTAGTGAAAATTTCGGGTAATAAACGCACGTTTAATTTTATTCGAAATAAAACGCTGAAACGAAATTGAAACCAAGGTGAGAACTTCTCACTCAATCGAATTGTTTCAATTTAAATTTTAAATAGTGATATTTAAAATTGCTTGATTATATGTTTGAATGATGATTGTTATCTATTGATTGTTAAAATAGACATTATACGTCGTTAGTAAGTGGAGGTTATTTGTTAAAAACATATACCGCGATAATTCCATCTTGATTGGAATTGGTATTATTTATGTACATGGAGTTGATTTCCCGCATTATATAGCGGATGAGACCCTATTGCGCCACCTATTAAGCGGATAATATTTTATAAATCCCATGTACCGCGATATTCCGTCTTTAAGCGGAATTGGTAGTGTGCTAACATCTGTGGATGCAGGGAAACATGTTGGAGGGATCCAACTGGATTCCTCAAATGATTAAATTGGTTTCAATGTTGTGTGTTGATCTATTTATAATCTTTCTGATTATCTTTGTGTTTGAGATCGTTAAAGGCTAAAATTTAGCCGAATATATTTTTGGTATCGTTAGATGCCGAAAATAAATAAAATTGGATTTTTGAAAATTTAAGTTGAGATTTCATAATAAAATTTAATTTTGGAATTGATTCATTTTAAATAAATAAACGTTATAATTTTAATGTTATAAAGATTATGATTTTTATGAAATATAACTGAAATGTGATTTTTGAAATAAATAGTTGATAAATTTGTAAAATGCTTTAAATTAGGATTTTTGAATTATTATAAACAGTTTATATAAAAGGTTTATGACATTGATATTTATAAATAAAAAAAATATTGGAATTATAAAACGAGTTTTTATAAGTGTTAGAATGAGGTATAAACGGATTTCATAAGTGAATGAAATTTATAGATTTATAAATTGTGAACTTATAAAATGAATAAATTTTGTAAAATAAAGGATTTATAAGAAATTCACTTATTAATTGGATTTTGGCATTTAAATGAGATATAAATAATATTTGTCCATTAAGGGATTTTATAAGTGAAAGTTTTTATAAAATGAATATAAGTGGAATATATAAACGTTTTTATAAATCCGAAATCAACTTATTTTGATATGTTAATTATTATAGCTTATTAAAGGAAGTATATCCACGATTTCGGAAGTGGATAATCCTTTAGATAAAATGTGTAGAAAATGTTGAATTTGGTTAATGAAGTATATTCACGATTTTGGACAGTGAATATATATTAAAGAAATGTTTTGGGGAAGTGACGTTTTAAATAGAATTTAAAACGACTTAAAGATGTTTTAAAATGCATTAAATATCGAACATATAGATTTCAACATTCATTGTTGAAATAGACGTTTTCGAGAAATAAGGAAATGGTGGACTATAACACTGCTGTTATAGTAAATGATTTCCGAAAGGAAATATTTTATATGATATTGGGATTTATATATCTATATTAATTTTGAATCCCTATCCTAGTGATTTTGGGTTGTCGTAACGATGTTTTACGCAACATTCGTTTTGACCCAAATAAAAGTGCTTAAGGGAAGTTTTCCTTAAAGAATAAAATATATACTTAATTTGAATTTAAGTATATTGAATATTTTCAAAATGTTGAAAATAAAAAGTTTTGTGAATTACTTATTATTTAATAAGTATGGAAATGTATTTCCAATATGAAGTGAATGTTTTAAGATTTTATCTTCTAAAGATAAATTGAAAATGAATATTAGAAACCGATTTGGAAATCGTATATTCATAGATATTTTGGAAAGGTAAATTCACTATGGAATTTATAAAAGAAAGAGAAATTTGTTTAAAAATAAACATTGATTTATTTTTAAAGTGTGGAAATGAATTTACGAATTTGGGACATAAATTTAATAAATCGGTAAGGATTTATTTAATTGGTTTAAATGAACCATTTTGAAACGAAAGTTGAAAATTGATTTGGAATTGGTTTTCAAATGGTTAAAGTGTGGAATATATATCTTGTAAAGATAATTTGAAAAATAAATAATTTGGGAAGATTATTTATAATCGGGTGATGTTGTGAATATTGATTGATAGTTAAATAACCGACTATCAATATTGACCTTTAAATAGGTATTTGTTGTGAATTGGTTGAAATTGAATGCTACATTTATTTTTAAATTATTGCGCTCGTTATTCGGATTACCCATTCCGAATAGTGATACGACGTAATGGTTAGCATTGAAGACCGGTGTTGAAGACCGGATATTTTTGAAAACATAAGGATTACCGTCGAATGTCTCTACATCGGCTGATCTCCGATATAGAGATTTATTACCCTATGTGATGGGAATCCGGACGTGGGTAGTGAATATCCGGATTGCAAAGGCTTCTTTGGAAGTGCCTTCGGTTCCGTTCGATTCCGGAACGGACTTGTATGGTTACGTGTCTGACATTACATTTTGAGATATAAAGCAGATTTCTTTCAAATACATCTCTGTTAGTGGCGGAGAATTTATTCTCTTTGCTTAACACCCTTCTCTGACGCGTACGAGCTCAGAGGTTTTGTAGTTGAAGTTTATCAGCGATATACTCCCAATTTGGTAATGTGGCATGCTGAGTGTTACTGTGTGATGATTATTTATTGATCATTTGTTGATTAAAGCGTGGCTTTGTAAAAAAGCGTAGCTTTGTGGACGAGACATCGTTGAGCCTCACAACCCGGAAATGGTCGAAACATGAATGTTGCGGCAAGATTTTTTTAGGGTTCGTGCCCCTAAGGTATGTCCATTTTCTTCTGGATAGAGGTTGTATCATGGTATGGAGCCCAGATATTTAACCTATGTGGTTGCTGCAAATTTATTACTTTGTGGTTGTTGGTATTGAGGATCCTTGGATGAAGGTCGGTAACGACCGGGGAATGGCATACTTTTTTTGTGTGGAGTTATCAAGTTACAGCTTCATTGCACCTAGAAGCATGTGGTAACTCGGCCTTGTGTCAGCAGAGATGCGGTTAGGTTCTCGGGGCGTTTTCCAGAGGCGTACCCATTTCGGTGTAGGAAGTTACTTTGTCTGACCATTAGTTGGAAATCCAAAGAAACAATACGAACCCTGTACGGTTTTAGTTGTATAACATGCCATGGAATGTGGCGGTAACCTGCTATTGAACATGGTAGCTATAGTAGGCATATGATAATGGTCGTATATTGGCTAAGATTTATATTACACTTTCGAAATGTTTTCTACACTATGCACTAAAAATAATAAAAATCAAATGATTCTGCGTAGTAAGCATATTTGACTATCATAAGGAGAAATCTCCTCCAATTCTGCGTTTGCATTGTGTGTGTGACGGGAGGCCTTATGGTAGTTTCATTTTCCAAAAGCATAGAAAAATTCTTTTGATTTCCTTTGTGAAAATAATTGTTTAGTTCTCACACCAGTCACATGACTGACCTGGAGTTTATTGTTACCTTTCTAAACTTTGGGTGCCCACAAATTTCGACACGGGCAGTCTAGAGTTAGGTTATCAGGTTATTCTGGATTCGAGAGTTGTTATAGAGAATTGGAAGCAAGCTGGATGGCATGGCGTATTAACTAGCATATGTAGTATTTCTTTTCCGCTGTTTGTTGTTGAACACTCTGACGATGTAATGTAATGTAATATGATGTAATGTAATAACTAATATAGTTCTTTGTTTAAAGATTATTCATTTATCTATTATATGTTGTTCCGCTGCGATATGTGAGATTATGATATTGTTTTCTGTTTCTTTTTATTTCTTCTTTCTTCTTCTATCTTCTACCTCTTCTTTCACCCTAACGGTACGGTTTTCCGGCATTCGATTGCTCGGCAGTTGATATATGGATGTCGGTTTTCGAGCGTCGAAAAGTCGCATCGTCACATGTATAATATGAAAGAAAGTTTTTTATGATTATCTACATGTTGACCTACGCTTTAGCCTTTCATATAAAATCTACTAGTTCTGATTTTTTCAAGTAAGGTACACTGAGTAGTAACAAAATTACAGAGGAATAGTTTCTTTAGTTTGTTGCATAAAATAATTATATATTCAAGTTATCTATACTATTATATTATTACTGAGTTTGGTTTCAAGGGCACAGAAGCCACCTTCATATTTTTGTGAAATGAACAGTCGCTTATTTTACTTTGTTACATTCGTACCTAGCCATCCACTTCTTACCTTCCCCATTCATTTTATCTGAGAAAAACAAAATTTGCCTTCTTCTCTTCTCCTTCTCTCCTAACCCTAATCATCACAAGACCCTAATTACCCACCTAGGCTTACTGATTATTGTTTGCACCTGTACATAAATTTCACTTTCCACTTCCTTAAGATCTAATCTTGCACTATAATGGCAACGACTGTGGCAATGGAAAGTCGCACAATGCAAAAACCACCACTCTCCTTCATATTGTATATGTATCGCCTGTAAATACTTCTTCCTTTATAATCTTCCGCCGCACATCGTCATCCAAGCACAGGTAATTTCTAAACCCTTCTCCATATCACGCTTTAAATTTCTCAATTATTTGGATCCCCTAATCTATTTCCTTCAATAATTTTCTATCTTGCATCAAGTCTGATTAGTTCACTCATTGCCCTTAGTTCTAGGTAATTCCTTTTGCGTTCATTTTTTATGCCCTAATTTATTCACCGCTTCTTTCTGTTCCATGTTCTATGAGGGATAATTTATTCATAACTGATTTTGTAGGTCTGTTTGTTTTGTAGTTTAAAAATATGGTATTTGAAATTGTGGAATCATTTTTTAATAATAAGGTATTTGAAACTATTGAATCACTATTCTTCGACCTGTATTACTTCAGATCTGATTAATTTGGAGTCTGCCTTGGTTTACTCACTTTTGCTTTCTGTTTGTTTAATGTTTTACTTGGCTTGAAAAGATTTCTAACATAAATGTTGTAATTTTGGAATTTTGGTTTTCGTTGTTTTAAATGTAGTTTATTGCTTTTGAAAGCTTTGAAATTTCATTTTAGCTAAATTTCGAAGCTTTTTTTAAATTTTTTTCCCCGAACTAAAAAAATTCACTTCAAACTGTATACAAATTGCCTTTTAATGCTGTTAAATTTGTAGGTTTTGATGTTTGAACTTCTATTACTATAGCTTTCAAGTAGCTGTTTTCATTCTAAATAGTTCGCACTTGAATTCTGAAACCTAGAATTTTATAATATTTGCTCCTAATATTACTTAATTTAGAGGTCTTTCAAGCATACAACATGTAATTTTACAGTTTATTAATTTTACAGTTTACTGCAATATATATAACAACCAATCTGAAATGTGACAAACATTTGGAACCAGATTTCTTCGTTATCTAGAAGATACATTTACGCAAAACTAAAATTTATGTTGGACAATTAATATACTGAAAACAAGATTTTTTTTATAATTTATATGTTGTAAATTTAACATCGACATATTTATAAGGAGTGACAAATTTCTACAATTATCTTTTCTATTCTGCCTTGGCTCAAATAAAATCCCATGTGCCACATCTGAATAGTTTTGTGTGCAGTTAATGGTATCAATTTCGCTTTTTTCTATTTTTTGTTATGTTGTTGATGTTTGGTAACATTTCAACATTTTTGGTGATTCTGGGAAAAAAAATTCTGACTGATGCTACTGAAAAGATAAGCTAGGCATCAATATTTTGATTTTAGCGTTCCATTATAAACACATTATAAAAAAATTTCTACTAGATGTGCCTGATGTTACGGATTTTTATATAAGTCAAGGCTATTATATAAACTGTTGTATTTTACAACATGTTAGTTTTATTTGTAATTAAAAAAGTTGCATCCAACCATTTTCTGCATATGTCTACTGCTACGCATGTCAATACTTTTGTTTTTATTTCTTGTTGAGTCTGTTTTGTTGGCAACTAAACAAAACTATGCTATATGCCTAATTTTGCTGGTGGTTATTATACTCGTCACAAAATCGGAAAATAATAATCAAACTTCATTCAGTTCCATGTTTCAAACGCAATGCGTTTTTATATGTTTTTGAATTTTATGTGAGATAAAACTATATATGAAATATGGTTTAAATCTCACAGAATTGTCAAATATGTGTAACTGACCAGCAAAAAAAATTATTTTATAATTCTACTCTTGTTATTGCTCACAGTATTTTTAACAATAATTTTAAAATTTTGGATTGTAGTTTACCTAATTTAATTTAATTTGCACTGTTAGAGAATAGAAAAATCCTTTTTCAGGGTTTTTGGTGCTTCAAGCATGTTTTACTTAAATATTATCAACTATTGTTTTTTTAATTTTCAATTGTTGTATTTCATATTCATATGTTTTCAAAGGATTATGCTTACTTATATTATTTATTTTATTCAAAATTTGATGAACTTCACTAGAACTCCTTCCTTAACAATATATTTTTGCTATTAATGAAGTAAGTATTAATGCTTTAAACAAATGAGCTATTTTTCCCATGTCATTTGGAGATATATCTGTAAAACATAATCCCTACCATACATTGCTTTCACATTCTCATTCATGCAGTAAGTGCATTTGAAGTAAACAATAATTCCTACAGATTTTTTAAATTTGGGAAATTTACGGTCATTTTAATAGCTAATAACAAGTTACTTTTTCTTTATGTTCCAAAAGTAAAACAAAACAAAAAAAACTTCGTTTGAGTATATAGAAACAATAAACTATTAAAAAGTACTTTTGATTTAATGTGGAAGCAATTAGTTTAAATTGCCAAACTACAATTTGATTTTCATATGGTGTATTTTGATTTTACCTGTATTTCTGTTTACAGTTGGTTATCCAGACGGTTAATGCAAGGTGTATTGGTTAGAGCTTAAATTATTTTGGTTAACAATGAAATTAACTTTTTTAACTACAATAAACACATTTTCAAAACTCTGAAATGAGGCTTTTCTTTTTGGAGACATATCAATCATATCACGTACACATCAGCTATCGACGTATATAGTAACCGTGGAGCCTATTACTTATTGGTGACATGTTAGATAACAAGGTCATGGATTTTCTTTTTTAAAGACTGGCCATTTATTATATTCTACTTATATTTTTAACATTTTTTACTTTTAAAAATTGGGTTTACGGATGCTGTTATAATCATACAGACTTAAATAGGGTAAATGATTAGTAATATTGATTCCTTTTCAGTGGATTAAATGATTATTACTTTGCCCTGAAACAATACCACCGTATTTTTCTTGACAACTATTTTTCAACAGCCTATGTCTACGCATTGATATTGTTTAAATTCTATCTTACTGTTGCGTGCCTGTCGTGGTTTTTTCTTCATAAATTTACTTATGTGCATACCTTAAAAACTGCTTCCTCTTTCTTAAATTTAAGAAATAACTTAAATATAAATTGCTTCCAAAAAAATAATTTTTTCGATCTCCTATCTTTTTTCAATGTAGTAAGCTTAGCCATGGAGTCGCAGAAGATGTTTAACCACATTCCATGTCCAAAAATTGGACATGTGTACTGCTATTACAAAGGTATACAATTAACTATCCACTACTTACTTTGGGTCTGCATGCAAGTTCTTATTCTGTTATTCCGTACATATTGCTTATATAGCAGTACTAGGAAGATTGTTCACTACTAATCATTGACACCTTTTTCGTTTTTCCATATTGCTCTTGCTAATTTGGACAAGTGTTGAGAAGATTGACGAAATAAAGTCAATGATTAAACTTGAAAGATTTCTTTCTTTAATATTTGAAAACAAAAATTATGAAATTTTTAACTTGAAATTTGAGAAGTTTAAATAATCAATTCATTTTAAGACTTGATTTCTTTAATAAACTTAAGTAAATTTGGATTTAAAATTTGCTTACATAAGTAATAAATATTTTCACTTTTATTTTAAGGTTATGATTTATTTAAATTTGGATAATGTTTTAAATAGTTAAACATTTTGAAATCTTGAATTTTAAAATGGAATTTGAATTTAATTTAGAGATGTATTATTTAAATACATTTTGAATGTTAATGAAATCATTAATAATTAAACAAACTATCTTAGGATAATTAAGATAATAAAAGAATTTAATTAAGTAATTTATTTATTTGATTTTAAATAATGACTTAGAATTAATTTAATTAGAAATGATTAATGATGATTAATCTAAGATAATTTTCTTAAGGAAGTAATTTAAGGAAATATTATTAATTAATAATGATAATTATCTAAGAATAATTAAGTAATTAATTAATATGATTAATTTTGATAATTAATTAGATTAATTAATTTAAGGTAATTAATTTCAAATTTTTAAGTTTAATTACTTGATAAAAGTAATTAAGAAATTCATTACTTATTGTAATTAGTTTTGATAATGTGATTCGTTAAGTTAATTAATTTAGTTTAATTAATTTAAGTAAGTCATTTGATGCTTTAATAAGTGTAATTACTTAACATAATTAATGGAGCAGGATTTCTTAGAGAAGTAATAAGTGATAATTACTAGAATGTAATTAATAAAGATGATTTTTAATTAAGGAATTGTGGTAATTACATTTGTAATTAATCAAGGGATTAATTAATGGAGATAATTAATTGTGAAGATAATTAATTTGTTAATGAGAAATTAAGGGTTGTTAATTACTGGTTTAATATTAATCAAAGGTGATTAATAATTTAATTTTAATTTTAGATTAATTACTAAATGTAATTAATTTTAAATAAAGTTATAAATTTAAATTAGAGGCCATTAATTAATATAATTAATGGTGTAATTAAGGATGGTTTAATTAAGTAATAATTAATTATTAAGTGATTAATTAATGTAATTAATAAAGGATAAATATAATTAATTATAGTTAATTAATGAAGTATTTAAATGTTAATTACTTATGATTAAGGTTAATTAATTTTGTAAAATTAATTAAAGACTAATTACTTATTTTAATTAGTAAATGATTAATCAAAGGTGTTTAATCAAGTTGAATACTCAGAGAATGATTAATTAACTAGGTTGATTAGAAATTGGATATTAAGCAGGATTTATAGATGGGATAATTAATTTAATTTATATTAAATTAATTAGAGATAGAAGTAATTAATTTAATTCATTTTAAATTAATTATAGATGATGGCTAATAAATCTTCGCTTATGGATGATATAGATTGGATGGATATGATCTCAGTATTGAGATGAGTAGTATCAGTATGATATGGATGCATGGTTAAAGTATGATGGTTGTGATGATTATCTGTTTGTGATGATGATACGGATTATCTGTTTATGATGTCAATGTGATTATCTATTATGATATGTAGTTTATCTATCTGTGTGAAATGGATAATAATGAAATGAGTTAATTGTTTAAAACCCTTAAGTACAACTTGGACATTAAAATGGCGTTTGGTTTCGGTGAGACCGGGATCGGATTTCCATATTTGGATATCCGAAAACCACATCGATTCCAATTAAACGTTAGGTTGTTAATCCAAGTGGAGCAAGTGAAGACTCGAGGTGTAAGAACTATACGTCAGTAAAACTCTGTGGGTGATTCCGTAATGAGCTTGACGGAATAGTACTTATAGGTTCGAGATGGTGATTTAGAGTGCAAGGGCTATGGTCGTTGACTCTGAGGGTGATTCCAAAATGAGTGCAACGAGATAGTGCCTTCGGTTTTGTTCGAAACCGGAACGAACTTGTATGGATTGAATGCTTTCAGAACATTGTCAGGTGGACGATGAGCATTCTAAGATTGATATGTCCTATTAAGGTAATCGTAGCCTCAAGCCTCATCAACCGGGAATGGCTAAAATAGGGGAGGTGCAGCAAGGCTTCGTGGGTAGCCTCCACTGGAGAGCGAGATTTACCCCTATCTAGATGTCTCTTTTTATTTCGGTTGTGTGGGGAGATTGCTAGCTAGAATCGCCTGGGTGGTCTTGTTCGGAACTGTTCAGTAAGGAATGGTTCCGGCCTTGTGTTGCAGGGGAGCGGGCGTACTCCTCGGTACGGTGATCTAGGCCACGTAATGTGACGGGCGGTACCCCAGTAACCCTGCCATTGATGGAATCCAAAATCCAATAAGTGCTTGTATGGTTTTGATTGTGCCCAACTGTGTTGGAACGTGAGATGTAAGCATTCCAGCTATTTCTGTATTTTTTTTTGAAAACCCTAGACACTATTATAATATCACTGGATTTCCTGTCAAATGTTTTGGTTAGCGTAAGGTAAAAACTTTTCGATGTTTATGTGTGGGAAGTCTTACGTGATACCTTTTGTCTTCAAAGGATTTTCTAAAGTTAAGCAATTTTAACCCCGTTTACTCACACCAAACCCCTGTCTGACCCGAGTGTTTATTTTCTGTTTTATTAAACTCTTGGGTACTCATATTACATATGAGTAGTCAAGTGTTTCAGGATTGCTTTGACGAATTTCTGAAGGAGTTATGGAGCATGAGGCTTCAACGTCTAGATATATATATAGTGGTTCCGCTGTGTTTGAGTTGTATCTGTTTTCTCTGATGTACTTGAATTGTAACGTCTAGACAGGTGTTTATAGCTGTCTAGTTTGTGTTGTATTATCTGTAAAACTCTGATGTATATGATATTATGTAAAGTTTTATGTGATATAATATAATTTATTCGTTCCGCTGTGAGATTCTGATGTTGTCTGTTCCTTTCTTTTCTCTTTTCTATCCCTTTCTTTCTTCTTAATGATGCGTCTTTATATGGAATGAAAGGCGGGTCGTTACATTGTGGTATTAGAGCACTAGGTTGAGCGAATACCTATGCCCTAGAGTGGTGTCCTTCTTGAGAGAGCGTATTTGTAATTTTGAATATATATTTATTTATTCTACCTATCTGATTTGGGTTACCTATTCAGGTTTTCCAATTTAAGTAATAAAGGTAGATAGGGTAGTGGTGTGTGTAACACAACTACCAAGGGTTGGAGTTCTAGTGTTTGAGATTGGTAGTGAATCTGCTAGGGCAGCATTGGGTATCTTGAGTAGTTTTGCAGTTTGGTGTGAAGAATTTCACTAATCTCTGAAGGAAATCTTTTCAAGATTTGGAGTTCATCTTTAGATTGTAAGCTTGGTAGCACTCGTGTGAGTGGATTTTCTTGAGTGGATCGGTTGGGAGTTCTGAAGCCAGCATTGGTACCTTGGAAACTTCAGGAAGGAGTTCTGTCTATATTTGAGTTGAGACTCTGTTTGACAGAGAGTTTTGTACTTGGTTTGAAGTCGAGTTTCCTGAGGGATATCTGTATATCTGGAAGGCTCTATTGTGGAAGAGGCTAGTGTAGCTTTGGGATTCGATGAGCTTTTAGAAAAGATGTTATTGGCAGCAGTAGCAGCAGTGAGTGGCCTGTTTCTTCATTGGTTCAGAAGTCTCTGTGCTTCTTCTGTTAGTAGTCCGGGCAGATGGTGGACCTTGTCCATTTCTTCTGGAAGCTCAGTTGGATGTGAAGTTTATGGTTGAAGGTGGACCACTAGTTCTTCTTTTGGATAGAAGGCTTTAGCTATTTTGATTTTTGTTGAGAGAACGTTTTCTTGGGATCTAAACTGAGTGGGATCGCAAAAGTGACTTGTGATGGTTCGGAAATTCTCTGAATGATCTTTGTTTGGATTGAAGCATCTCTAGAGGATGTTTGAGATATCGAAGTGGTTTGGTATTTTCTGAATAACTTCGAAGGAGTTAAATTTGCAGCCGTATCGAGAGATTGAGTTCTGTTTCGACTTGGTTCTTGGAGATTTACCGATGATTCAGCATTGTAGGAGGTTCTTTGAGAGGAGATCTGTTTCAGTTGGAAGGATTCATCGGATCTAGTTTTTTGGTTGATTTTTTGTTGTGGTGTTTGTGACCGAATCAAATAGGTCACTGAGATTTTATGGAATTTGATGAACAGTGTTTCCGGGATAAGTTGATCAAGTCTATACTTGTGTTCATCAACAGCATTTCCAAATCAGAGTTGTGCAGTGGAAGCATGGTGGCAGCTATTCCAGAATTGAAGCAACGCTTGATTCTTTGGGAATTTGTGTTTTGTATTGGATCAGAAGATTTCTACAGGAAATATATTTTGGAGTCTTCTGATGTTGAGTAGGAGAGTCTGTGTGGTGGATTTTGATAGATCTTAAGAGAACCATTTTGTTGATTAGGATCTGGAGATCGTTAATTTCTTTGTCTAGGTTTGTTCTGTGTAGCATCTGCGAGATTGGATTGATCTTGAAGGTTGAAGGTAGCCCATGATCGTCGGGAGAGATTTGTGGATAAGAGTATTGGATCTTTCTGTATTCTCTTAAGAATTAAGAGTTTGGTCTACTTGATTGAATTGCTAGTTTGGATGGCTGGAATTTGTTATGTATTTCACGTATCTCTGAGGAAGTACGTGTATGATCTATCATTGGTTTTAGAATCAGTAATTCTGGCAGATTTGGAAGTTAATCAGGACTTGTCTGTAGTCCTGTATCCTGTTTAGATTTGTAGATCTAGAAATATAGGAGCTCTAGATCTGTGTGGTGTAGCTAGTTTATATTCTATAGAGCGAATGTCCCGGTGTTTGTACTTGGGAAACTCTAGGGAATCCTATCTAGAATTTTTTTCTGGATAATTAGAATTGTTTGTTTGAATTGGTTGCTATGGTTGTTAGTATTTGATTGATAGCATATGTTTGCTATTTTTAATTTAAATCTATATGGGATTATTAAATTACCTTTGCTTTTAAATTTCGGGGACGAAATTCTTTTAAGGGGGAAGGAATGTGATGTCCCGAAAATTTAAGCAATACTTATTTAATAATTTCATTAATAATTATTTTAAAACGTGAAATATTGATATAATAATCTAATTCAAACAAATATTATCTTTGGAAAGTTAATAATTATTTAGTTTGTTATACGGTATTCCTTTTAAAATTTATAATGATAATAATAATTTTATTTGGGAATTTTATTCTTTTCAAAAGTTAAAATATATTTAAATAATAAAATTATCTTTCTAAGTTGATTCAAAGATATTTATTTATAATGCATATATGTGTATACATTGTAAATAGGAGTTTTGATTTCAATTTTAATTTAATAAAGAATATTTTCTAGTTTATTTTATATATAAGATGTATTTATGAATTGATTAAATTGATTTAAAATCAGTATTGAAAACCTTCCAAAAGTTTGTTTTAAAATTCTATTGTAACGACCCGAAATTTCTGAACCCGAAAATTTCAGATAGTTATGAAAAAGAAGAAAGAGATAGAAGAAGAAGAACAGAAACACCAAACATCTCACATTCGCAGCGGATAAAATATAATAATAAATAATAATAGTTTACAAAAGAATACTATATCTGTCGATTACATTTAATATACATCAGAGTTTTCACATTATATACAGTCACTGGATATTACAATTATCATGTCTCAGAAATACAACGGCAATACTCTATACGCTATCGCCATCCAGCTCGCCTCCTAAGCTCCAGCACGTACCTACCTGAAAATTTGTAATACTCGGTCTGACCCGAGCATTACACCAAAGTAACACCCGGGTCAGGCTGGAAACCAGCGTGAGTAAATCCATCTAATAAGGAATACAAAAGTATACCACTCATATAAACCCGGGTAACATATATTAATTCACAAAGCCACATTTATTTTAGACAACACTTATTCCACATATAAGTTTCTCAATACCAAAAATTTAGATTTTAAAATAGTCCAATTCCTCAAATTCACTTACTCCAGCATATAGATTTCACATATCAATCTATAAACATTCGAAGTGGTTTCGGGTATTTACCCAATACCCGACCCGGTCTCTTCGTATCTCATATCATCCTATCCCAAGTTATCCAAATGAAAATACACAACATTTCATATCAGAGAAATCAACTCATCCATAGCATCCAATATCATTCAGTCGTCCATAAGCAATTTCTTAATCACATACAGATTAATTCAATTGATTCTAATTGAATTTCTAACCACATTCACTTGATTCCTTTCCTTCAATATTAATTACTTCCAAATCAATTAGTTAATCAACCATTCACTATTCATCTTAATTAATCACTCTGGATTAATTATTTTCCCATTTCCTTCAAGTAATTCTCTTAAATTAACTTCACAATATTCATTAGTCTCCACCAAGATTATTAAGAAACCTTAATTTCTTCATGAATTAATTATTTATTTAATTACATTAATCCTTAATTGCTTAAACTAATTAACTTCCCATAAGTCGCTTATTACTGGTTAATTCATTTTAATTAATCAATCTTCAATTACATCGCTAATTATATTAATTGATTATTTCAAATTTATTTTAATTTGTTCCAGTCTAAATGGATTATTTTGATTCAACCTCAATATTAATCACTTTCGATTATTCACAATCTGTAATTAATTATCCATTTCTTTACTTTATTAATTAAATCAAATTTCTCCTATTTAATAACCATAATTAATCTCTTGCTTTATTTCACAAATAATTATATTTTATTAATTCATTAAGTAATTATTTACCCAACCAACCAATGATTATTCTGAATTACTTACACTTAATTTATTACCTTAAACTTAATTAATTACTTCAAAATCCTTCACCACCAAATTAATTAAGCAAGCATTAATTAATTGAATTAATCAATTATTCATTTCAGTTATCCTATTAGTTTAATGAATCACAAAACATCAAGCCCTTATTCAATTTAAAATGAAGACATTTCCTCATTTATGATTTAAGCTTAATACAACTTAGATCCCAATATACTTCGAGTCAAACCACAATCAACTCAAGAACCAAACAAAACCAAAGTCATATCATCATCAATATTCGTCCAATCAATAAAATCATTCAACCAAACCATTCAAATCTAAATAAAAATCCGACTGAGTGAGATTTACTCACCTTTGATTTTTTTTCGCAATCCATTCCCATATTGCCTTGGTTTCCTCAATGTGTTGACCTTGTATAAACATTTTATAATCTATTAACAACTTGATCTAATTTGACAATTTATTTCTAATATTAAACAAATTTTAATTAACTAGTTTTTAAATAATGGTCCTCATTTTTGAAATGAAATCTACTAGGGCAATAACATTCTAAATTTAACTTTATTATTAGATTTTGGTAAATAATTAAATTTACAAGTTTATACCTATTAAAGAATCCACTAATCTTCTTCAAACTCTACCAGCATTCTAAAGTTTTCCTATTTTTTTAGAAATCTTACATCTATTATATTCTTACTGCTTAAATAAAATATGTGAGTTAATAAACATATATGTTAAATTAAAATTTGAAAAAAAGAGAAATGAAATGACCTACGGTAAGCTTAATACCTTACTGCGAACAATGAACATGCTCTGAAAATGCCACGAATTCCACCATTGTTCTCGTGCTCGAGCTTGATTCCACGACACCGTGTCAACATCGAGCCACGACCCTACTGCAAAGTCGACATCTCACGCTACTTCATCGACCGTTGACATCGCGACTCCAACTCGCGACTCTCCCTATTGCTCGGCGCTATACTTCGACAGCGACGCCCCCATTCTCGAGCTCGAATGCCCTCAAGCCCAGATGCAACCCTCCCTATCGCCCAAGGTCACGACGACTTTGGGTGCGAGCTCATGAACCAACTTGCTATCGCCACTAATGATCGAAACATGGGAAGAAGCGGCTGATGATGAACTCGAGAAAACTCAGATCGAATTGAATGGCGTTCGATAATTTGAGGAGATGGAACACGCACGACTTTTCCTTTTTTTTTCTTTTATTTGGATCTCCACTAAATTGAGGTACGAAGGAGAAAAAGGGAAAGAGGTATGCGACCTAACTGGAACAAGATCTTGGGTTTTAACGCTCGGCCATTAATTTTAATTATTTTTCGTTTGTTTCGAAATTGAATTCCTGGAGAAGATAAGGGAAGAGTGGAGAATACTGGAAATATAACGAAGGGAGATGGCTTCTTGGGCACGCTGTTTATAAAATAAATTTAATATTGAAAATATCTCGTTGTATTATCGGTTTTAATTTCGATGCGTTTCTCCCTCGTATGAGCCCACGGTAAATCCAAACGCTATGAGATTTGACATCCGAAAATAACTAACTATTACGGATCCAATGGAACTGGTTTCGTCAAATTCCGAGACTGTGCCTCGAAAGGCTATTTTTAAATTTAATTTAAACGATATATTATTAAACTTGTACAAATTACCTTTAAATAAAATTTTAATCATTCAATTATCTTCAGTATCATCATTGTAAATTTTATAAGCCTTCAAATTATTTTTAATAGGCTTAAAATCTCAAATTCAACAATTTACCCAATTTCTATTATATAATTCAATACATTAATTATCTAATAAATATTAATATTTTGGAATTCAAGCTGAAATTAACCTTTCAAATGGTAAAAATCAATTTATTATTCCATTTTAAATTGTTAAAAATTCCGGGTCGTCACATCTATCTTATATTTTCATAGAAATATAAGTAAAATTTATTTTGTTTATAAATATATAATAGTTTGTTTAAAAATAAAATAGTTTAAAATTGTATTTTATAATAAAAGTTTATTTTGTTTTATTTTAGGAATTGCTTTTCTTTAGAAATAAGATTTAGTTTATTTATATTAAAGTATAATATTTTGATTTGAAAACTTTTGAATAAAATTGAATTTAACATTTCTTTTCTTTTTAAAATTTGCTCTTTTGAAAAGTTTAGCTTTAAAAAAATATTATTTTAAAACATTTAAATTGTGTAATTTTATAAAGAAGGTTTATATGTAAGCATGTAAAAACTAAATGTAATTAAACATTTGAAACATGTTAAACTAAGTAAGAAATGAATTTAAAAACCTTTATAAAATTTACAAATTTCTTTTTATTATTAAATTGAATATGTGTCAAACACTTAACACATAGAAAGACACTTGTAAATCATTTGTTTTACTTAAGTAACAAGTGGCAATGTAGTTTATTTTTGAAAATACTTAATATAGATAAGTAAAATTAGCAATGCATTTTTGTTAAAACCATCTTTGTCAAATAAGAAACTAAAAATCAGATTTTTGATGAAATATGCAAAACCCATTTCTTGTTCAAAATCAAAACCCAAATACAATCTAAATCTACAACCCAAATTCATATCTGCAAAATCAAATAGACAAAACCCAAATCTGCATATCTGAAAGCAAAGTTACAACATCAAATTGAAGTTCAATTCAACTCCAGCTTTAAGCAAAGAAGTATAAGGTCAACATGCAGTTTAAATCATCTTCAACTAGCAATTGCAAATCCAGATTTCAGCGGATGCAACTTTGCAAAACAGGTTTCTGGATATGGGAAAATACTTCTCTGAGTTGCTTCTCTGCTTCTTCTTTAAAAGGTGAGTGAACTTTTATTTTTTTTAAAACAGTTTTTCTTGTAAAAATTAGAGCTAAACATACTTATAGAACTCAAGTTTCAAACAAACTGTTATATAAAAAGAAATCAATCAAACTGCTATTGATTAAAAGGAAAAAAATGCCCTATCTTCTTTTAAGTGAGTAACCTCCCATATGCAAAAACTTGAGTTATTTGTTGTATGTTTATTGATGGAAATAATCATGTTTGTATGACTGTATTATGATTCTGTGTGTATATATATATATAAATATATATATGTGTGTTTCAGGATTCTGTATATCTGTTCTTGGCCTTGAACTAAGTTTTTAATAATAAATCCATTACCAACTGGTTTGATCTCAGTTAGGATTTTGTTATGTAAATAGCAAATGTTTGTTTAGTATGAATATAAGTTTATAAATTATAATTAAGTTAAATTAAAAACTGTTTGTCTCTGAAAACTATAAGAACAGTTATTATTGAAAACAAGCAAAAATTTGAACTTCCTAAAATATTAAATCAGAGTTATAATATGAATGCACATATGAAATCATGATTTATAATAAAAAAAATCCCATTTTTAAAGTAACCGTGGAGGGGGCAATTCTGGGTTGAACAAAAATGGAGATTTTGGGTTTATTTGGTTGTCTGGTGATTTTGGGAAGTTGTAGTTCTATCTGAAGGTGGAGGAGAGATGAGTGGTCACGGGAAAATTACTGATTAATTTTTCTAATGGCTGTGGCGACGGTGGTTGCCGATCTTAGTTTCTAAACCTAGTTTGTGGGTGGTCGGTTATTTGTTGCTTTTTGATTCCTATGGAGCATCGAGTGATATAGAACTTTGGGGATTAGGAGAGGAGACATAGGCGAAGGGATGGCCGGTGTCGTAAATGATAAGATGGTCGGAGGTGAGTTTGCGCGGTAATGACAGGATTGGGGTTTTATTGCTGTTTCGGGTTCCAGGTTTCTGGGTTAACTCGATTCTGATTCAAGCTGTTGTGGGGAGTGTGGTGATCGTGATCATGCTTGGGGGTTTGTCGGTGACGTGGTGGAGTTTGAAGGTCGCCGAAGTGCCGGTGCATATGCACCGTGCACATTTGTTTCTGGTGAACTTTTACTTGGTTGGTGCAGGCAGATGACTCGAGTACTACTTGGGTGGAATAGGTTGTTAACTCGGAGCAAGGGGCTTGAGAACTCGAAGTAAAATTTTGGAGTCTCGGGTAAGTATAAGTTCAGGTTTTAAAACTTGCAAATGTGCAGTTTTTAAACTTTAATGAATTTAAAATTTTAAAACAGGATTTTGACAAGGATTTAAATACCAAGTTAGGATGAATTTGAATTCAAGTGATCTTTTGAATTCAAAGTTTTAAAAAATGAAAATATTTAAAATTTTAAGATAGATTTAAATTAAGTTTTAAATCAAGATTCAAATCAAGTCGAATGTGAATTTAAGTCTATTATGAATTCAGATTAGAATTTAAAACAGTTTTTGTAAATTTTAAATATTAAACAAGTTTAAAATGTTTTAAAGTAAATTTTAAAAATGAACTTGATTTCAAATAAATGTTTAAACTTGAAAGATTTCTTTCTTTTATATTTGAAGAAGAAAAAATTATGAAATGTTTAACTTGAAATTTGAGAAGTTTAAATAATCAATTCATTTTAAGACTTGATTTCTTTAATAAACTTAAGTAAATTTGGATTTAAAATTTGCTTACATAAGCAATAAATATTTTCACTTTTGTTTTAAGGTTATAATTTATTTAAATTTGGATAATGTTTTAAATATTTAAACATTTTGAAATCTTGAATTTTAAAATGGAATTTGAATTTAATTTAGAGATGTATTATTTAAATACATTTTGAATGTTAATGAAATCATTAATAATTAAATAAATTATCTTAGGATAATTAAGATAATAAAAGAATTTAATTAAGAAATTTATTTATTTGATTTTAAATAATGACTTAGAATTAATTTAATTAGAAATGATTAATGATGATTAATCCAAGATAATTTTCTTATGGAAGTAATTTAAGGAAATATTATTAATTAATAATGATAATTATCTAAGGATAATTAAGTAACTAATTAATATGATTAATTTTGATAATTAATTAAATTAATTAATTTAAGGTAATTAATTTCAAAGTTTTAAGTCTAATTACTTGATAAAAGTAATTAAGAAATTCATTACTTATTGTAATTCATTTTGATAATGTGATTTGTTAAGTTAATTAATTTAGTTTAATTAATTTAAGTAAATCATTTAATGGTTTAATAAGTGTAATTACTTAACATAATTAATGGAGCAGGATTTCTTAGAGAAGTAATAAGTGATAATTACTCGAATGTAATTAATAAAGATGATTTTTAATTAAGGAATTGTGGTAATTACTTTTGTAATTAATCAAGGGATTAATTAATGGAGATAATTAATTGTGAAGATAATTAATTTGTTAATGAGAAATTAAGGGCAGTTAATTACTGGTTTAATATTAATCAAAGTGATTAATAATTTTGTTTTAATTTTAGATTAATTACTAAATATAATTAATTTTAAATAAAGTTATAAATTTAAATTAGAGGTCATTAATTAATATAATTAATGGTGTAATTAAGGATGGTTTAATTAAGTAATAATTAATTATTAAGTGATTAATTAATGTAATTAATAAATGATAAATATAATTAATTATAGTTAATTAATGAAGTATTTAAATGTTAATTAATTTTGTAAAATTAATTAAAGACTAATTACTTATTTTAATTAGTAAATGATTAATCGAAGGTGTTTAATCAAGTTGAATACTCAGAGAATGATTAATTAACTAGGTTGATTAAAAATTCGATATTAAGCAGGATTTATAGATGGGATAATTAATTTAATTTATTTTAAATTAATTAGAGATAGAAGTAATAAATTTAATTCATTTTAAATTAATTATAGATGATGGTTAATAAATCTTTGCTTATGGATGATATAGATTGGATGGATATGATCTCAGTAATGAGATGAGTAGTATCTGTATGATATGGATGCATAGTTAAAGTATGATGGTTGTGATGATTATCTGTTTGTGATGATTATACGGATTATCTGTTTATGATGTGAATGTGATTATCTATTATGATATATAGTTTATCTATCTGCGTGAATTGGATAATAATGAAATGAGTTAATTGTTTAAAACCCTTAAGTACAACTTGGACATTAAAATGGCGTTTGGTTTCGGTGAGACCGGGATCGGATTTCCATATTTGGATATCCGAAAACCACATCGATTCCAATTAAACGTTAGGTCGTTAATCCAAGTGGAGCAAGTGAAGACTCGAGGTGTAAGAACTATACGTCAGCAATACTCTGTGGGTGATTCCGTAATGAGCTTGACGGAATAGTACTTATAGGTTCGAGATGGTGATTTAGAGTGCAAGGGCTATGGTTGTTGACTTTGAGGGTGATTCCAAAATGAGTGCAACGAGATAGTGCCTTCGGTTTCGTTCGAATCCGGAACGAACTTGTATGGATTGAATGCTTTCAGAACATCGTCAGGTGGACGATGAGCATTCTAAGATTGATATGTCCTATTAAGGTAATCGTAGCCTCAAGCGTCATCAACCGGGAATGGCTAAAACAGGGGAGGTGCAACAAGGCTTCGTGGGTAGCCCCCACTGGAGAGCGAGCTTTACCCTTGTCTAGATGTCCCTTTTGATTTCGGCTGTGTGGGGCGATTGCTAGCTAGAATCGCCGGGGTGGTCTTGTTCGAAACTATTCAATAAGGAATAGTTTCGGCCTTGTGTTGTAAGGGAGCGGGCGTACTCCTCGGTACGGTGATCTAGGCCACGTACTGTGACGGGCCTTACCCCAGTAACCCTGCCATTGATGGAATCCAAAATCCAATAAGTGCCTGTACGGTTTTGATTGTGCCCAACTATGTTAGAACGTGAGAGTAAGCATTCCAGCTATTTCTGTATTTTATTTTGAAAACCCTAGACACTATTATAATATCACTGGATTTCCTATCAAATGTTTTGGTTAGCGTAAGGTAAAAACTTTTCCATGTTTATGTGTGGGAAGTCTTACGTGATACCTTTTGTCTTCAAAGGATATTCTAAAGTTAAGCAATGTTAACCCCGTTTACTCACACCAGACCCCAGTCTGACTCGAGTGTTTATTTTATGTTTTATTAAACTCTTGGGTACTCATATTACGTATGAGTAGTCAAGTGTTTCTAGATTGCTTTGACGAATTTCTGAAGGAGTTATGGAGCAGGAGGCTTCAAAGTGTAGATATATATATATAGTGATTCCGCTGTGTTCGAGTTGTATCTGTTTTCTCTGATGTACTTGAATTGTAATTGCTAGACAGGTGTTTATAACTGTCTAGTTTGTGTTGTATTAGTTGTAAAACTCTGATGTATATGATACTATGTAAAGTTTTATGTAACATAATATAATTTATTCGTTCCGTTGTGATATTTTGAAGTTGTATGTTTCTTTTTTCCTCTTTTCTATCCCTTTCTTTCTTCTTAATGATGCGTCTTTCAATGGAATGAAAGGCGGGTCGTTAAAAATCCTTCGAAGGAGATCCAAGTCATTCACAGGAAGTCTATTGATTCTACTCACAATTCCTACCAATAAGTCTACAATGGGAAGGCCTTGTACCAGATCAGCCTCACACAACACGGACGTCACCGAGACTGCTAGTGTCCAACAAGTAGAACCCAACAATCAATAAGTTAATCTAGGCGCAGGGACTGTCACTGCCTAAAACCAAATGGAAGCTATCACTAGAACGGAGTTCAATGAGCTGATGAGAGAACTCATGGAAAGCAGGAGACAACTTGACGAACGGATTCAAGCTAACGCCAACCTCATGACTTGGCTTACTCAAAAACAACATCAGAATGCTGGTGGAAGCCCCGCTTCTTGCTCTTCATCCGACAGCTCTGCTTGTCCAATGAACCTCTCAGGCGTAGACGCCGTAGAACTGAAACAATGCAAGCAGGTGTTGCCGATCGATCAACTAGGGATGGACCAGGTTCTCTACCTGGAGCCTTAGCTCTTCACTTACATCAAGGAAATCACACCCAAGCTGGAACAGGAAACTTATGATCTGGAGCACGAGTGGAAGCTGGACGGCTAGCTCAACAAGGTCCTAATGAAGCTGGTCCCCTGGATACACGTTCGGTAGATCGCCAACTGTAACGACCCAGAATTTTTATAAATTAAAATTTGAATATTTAATTAATTTTAAAAATTAAAAAGTAAATTTATAAGTCAAATAAATTTTTATTTGAATTATTGGATTTAATTGGATAATTAAATCGATAATTTAATACGTTAAATAATGAAAATAATTAAAAATTGAGTTAAAAATGATTGAAAATAATTTGGAAAATTTTATTTTATCATACTGGAGTTATAGAAATATTTTAGAACTTTTAAAATCGAATTAAAAGTTAATTTGTGAAAATCGAATATTTTAATATTAAATAATCGACTGTAAAATAGCCAATTTTTGAACAGTCTCAGAATCGAACGAAACCAGTTTCATTGGATCCGTAATAGTTAGTTATTACCGGATTTCAAATTTCGTGTCAATCGGAGTTATCGTTTGATCGTGGCAGCTCGAAACGCATCGATTCGTTTTTAATTTAAATTTGGCGAGTCAAAATAGCCATTTTTCAAAAAGTCTCGGATTTCGACGAAACCAGTTTCATCGGATCCGTAATGTGATATTATTGTAAGGTTTCAAATTTCAAGTCAATTGGATTTACCGTTTGTCCGGTACAAATTAAAACGCCTAGAAATCGACTTAAATCGGTTTAATTTAAATTGAACGTTTTCAGCCATAACTCGCACATACTTCCGAATTAGCTTCCGAAACCTGTTCCATTGTGTCCGGAACGCGGGGTAAACCCTAGGTACGCTGGTTACGGCGTCTAAATCGGAGTTCGGAATTTCCGGGTGAATAGTGTCGAACGAAACTCTATAAATACACCCACCATCTTCATAATTTTATAAAAAAAATAACAAAACCCTAATCTAACAAACCCTAGCCGCCACTTATTAACCAATGGCCAGAAATGCTCAACACTCATCTCTTAATCTCTTCCAATCCATCAAGAATTAGCCAAAGTGCTCAACTACAAAGTCGAAGAGCTCGACGAGAGCTTCGATTCCATACGGTGATGATCGAATTTGGAGCGACGATGGAGGAGCTATGGTGGGCCGTTTGCTACAGGTTTGGCACGAAATTCGAGGCTCATGTGCAGGCCGAGCTCCAAGTGGTTGATGGTGGTGGTAGCTCTCGCGAAGAGCTTCGATTTGCAAGTGGTTTGATCGATTTTCATGAAGTATTGGTGTCGCAAATTGAAAACCTAATTCTATGCTCATGGGTTCTAGGTGGCGTGCTTGGCCTGTAGAAAAGAACGTGAAAGAGGAGGGAGATGGAGATGGTAATGTGCGGCTCTGATGGGCTGGAGCAAGATCTAACGGCCCATGTTGATTGTATGTTAAAATAATTAAGTTTATGTTGTAATTAGTTAATATAAAATACGTGTAACTTGTAAATTACATAACTTTTTCATACGAGGTCGAAAAAATGCAAACCCAGTTGCGTTGGAATCGTATGGATGAGCACTACGCGATGGAGTTGGTTTGGAGTCGTTTGGAGTTAGTGAGAATTTCGGGTAAAATTAAACGCGCGTTTAATTTTATTCGAAATAAAAGCTTAAACGGAATTTAAAACCAAGGTGAGAATTTCTCACTCAATCGAATAGATTTCGATTTTATTTTAAATAGTTAGATTTAAAATATTTGAATGCATGTTTGAATGATGACTGTAAATTATTGATTGTTAAAATAGACATTATACGCCGTTAGTAAGCGGATGTTATTTATTTAAAACATATACCGCGAATATTTCATAAACAGTGAAATTGGTATTATATATAATATCAATATATATATATTGGCATATGTATATATTGCAGTTGTTGATTTCCCGCATTTTTTGTTTAGCGGATGAGACCCTATTACGCCGTTAGTAAGCGGATAGTATTTATTAAAAACATGTACCGCGATAATTTCGTACTAGAGCGAAATTGGTATTGTGCTAATGTTTTTGGATGCAGGAAACAGGTTGGAGGGATCCAACTGGATTCCTCAACAGTATTTATTTAATTTCAGATATTTTGATATTTGATTGATTATCATATCGATATATGATATCGTTGTTGTCGTGATTGACTATTTGGTGTGTAGCATCATTGGACCCAGATTTTGGGATTTTAAAATGATTTTAAAAGTGATTTTGAAAATATACTATATTTTTGGAATTGATCCATTATAAATAAATAAACGTTATAATTTTTAAAGTTATAAAATTATGGTTTTTGTGAAATATAGTTAAAAGCTGGTTTTTGAGAAATATGAACCAATGATTTTTATAAAATAGTTTAAACTGGATTTTTGGGTTTATTATTAAAAGTTTGAATATAAGATTTATAAAATTTGATTTTTTTTATAAATCAAGAGAACGGTGAAATTTTAAAGGAATTTAAAGACGTTTTAGAATAATAATATAAACTGATTTATATTAAGAGATTTATAAATGGATATTTATAAATTGAATTATGGATATTATAAAACGAGTTTTTATAAGTGTTTGAATGTAGTGAAAATGAATTTCCTAAATGAATGAAATTTATGAAATTATAAACTGTGAAGTTATAAATGAAATTTTATAAGCAATAGGTTTATAAAATTTATAAAGTTATCGAAAGAATGAATTTTGGATAAATAAACAATCTTATAAGTTAAGATTAATAATTTGGGAAGTTAAATGAACGATTTTGTAAAATAATCGTTTTATAAGTAATTAACTTATAATATGAACTTGTAGTTTATAATTGAGTTATAAACTGGAATAGGTTAATAAAGGAATTTATAAAAAGAGAAGTTTTTATAAATAAATAGAAATGGAATTTATAAACGTTGTTTTATAAATTCACAAATGACTTATTTTGACAAGAAAATTGTTGTAACCTATTAATGGAGTTATATTCACATTTTTGAATAGTGAATAATCCTTTGAATTAAAATGAATAAAAGGATGAGATTTGTTAACAAAGTTTATTCACATTTTTGAATAGTGAATAACACGTTAAAGGAATTGTTTTGAATGTGATGTTTTAAATAGAATTAAAACAATCTAACGATGTTTTTAAACATGTTGAGATTCGAAGCCATAGATTTCAACATTTATTGTTGAAATAGATGTTTCGAGAAATGAAAGGAGATGATGGACTATAACACTGTTGTTATAGTAAATGATTTCCGAAAGGAAATGTTTTTGTATAGTATTGGGATTTATATATCTATTTTTAATTTCGAATCCCTATACTAGTGATTTTGGGTTGTCGTAACGGTGTTTTACGTAACATTCGTTTTGGCCCAAATAAATATGTTTAAGTGAATGATTTCCTTAATAGAATGAAATATATACTTAATCCGATTTAAGTATATTGAATATTTTCTAAGTGTGGAAAATAAAAAGATTTGTGAATTACTTATTTTTAATAAGTATGGAATTGTTTTCCAATATGAAGTGAATATTTAGAATTTATCTTTTTGAAGATAAATCGGGAATGAATAATTGAAATCGGTTATTCATGGATATTTTTGAAAATATAAATTCATTATGGAATTTATATGTGAAAGTGGAATTTGTATGAAAATAAATGTTGATTTATTTTTGAAGTGTGAAATAATATATCTTGTAAAGATATTTTGGAAATTAAATAATTTGGAAAATTATTTGGAATCTGGTGATGTGTGCATATCCAGTGATAGTTCAATAGCCGACTATCAATATTTCCCTTTGAATGGGTATTTGATGTGAATTGATTGAATTTGAATGCACACTTATTTTTGAATAAGCGCTCACTATTCGGATTAACCGGGAAAGGACCATGGGGTCGTATAACCCACTCCGAATATGTGATACGTCGTTGTGAATTGCATTGAAGATCGGTGTTGAAGACCCGGTATTTGCGAGAGTGATAGGATGAACTATCGATTGACTCTGCACCGAGTTGCTCCGGTATTGAGTTCTCCATATGTGATGGTGAATCCGATCAGGATTGTGAATATCCGGATTGCAAGGACTTCTTTGTAAGTGCCTTCGGTTCTGTTCGAGCCCGGAACAGACTTGTATGGATTGTATGCCTGACATTACAATTTGAGATATAAAGCCGATTTCATTCAAATATATTTCTGTTGGTGGCGGAGAATTTATTCTTTGCTTAACACCCTTCTTTGAGACGTACGAGCTCAAAGGTTATATAGTTGAAGTTATCAGCAATATATCCCATTTTGGTAATGTGACATGCTGAGTGATGCTGAAATGATCATTGTGTTGATTATTTGTGATAGGATCATTTATTTGATCGTCTATCTTAGTGATCATTGTGTTGATCATTTGTTGACCCAAAGCATAGCTTTTGTATAAAGTATGTTTTTGTGGACGTGAATTCGTCGAGCCTCACATCCCGGAAATGGTCAAAACAGGAAAGATGCGGCAAGGTTATTAGGGGTTGCTGTAGCTCCCCTTAGGGTATGTGCATTTCCTTCTGGAAAGGGGTGGTATCATGGTATGGAGCCCAGATACTTACTCATGTTGAAAACACTCTATTTATTATGGTGTGATGTTGGATATCGAGCGCTCGGTTGAAAAGGTCCTAAAGGACCGGGGAATGGCGTGCTCGTGTCAGTAGTTACCCAGTTAAGGGGTAACCCGGCCTTGTGTTGGCAGAGTTCCGGTTTGGTTCTCGGGGATGTCTTTCCAGAGGCATTCTCATGTGGCAATGGGAAGTTCCTTGGCCTGACCATTTGTTGGAAATCCAATTCCCAATACGAAACTTGTACGGTATTAGTTGTAGAACCTGCCATTCACTTATGGTGGTCACCACTGTTTGGATGGTAGCTATAGTAGACATAGTTCGAAATGTCTATGTTGGCTAAGATTTATATTCTACTTTCGAAATATTTTTTCTACACTATACACTAATAATAATATCAAATGTTATTTTAAATGCGTATCAAGCATCTTTGACTATCATAAGGAGAAATCTCCTCCGATTCTGCGTTTGCATTGTGTGTGTGTGCGGGAGGCCTTATGGTAGTCTCATTTTTAAAAGCATTGCGAATTGATTAAAAATATTCCTCTATTTTGATTTTAAAGTTAAATAAACTGTTTTGAGTTCTCACACCAGTCACATGACTGACTTGGAGTTTATTGTTTTCCTTCCTAAACTCTGGGTGCCCACCAATTTCCACACGGGCAGTTAAGAGTTAGGTTTATCAGGATATTCTGGATATTCTGGAGTTGCTGGAGGCAAGCTGGATGGCATGGCGTATTACTAGTTTATATAGTATTTCTTTTTCCGCTGCACTGTTTGATGTTGTTGATGTTGTATACTCTGATGATATGATGTAATGAAATGTATGTAATGTAATAACTGATATAGTTCTTTGTTTAAAGATTATTCATTTATTATTATATGTTATTCCGCTGCGGAATTGTGAGATTCTGTTGTTGTTCTGTTCCTTTCTGTCCCGTTCTATTTTCTTTTCTGTCTTCTATTTTCAAATTCTCTTTTTCTATTTTTAAAATTCTTCTATCTTCTATTTTTCTAATTCTCTGTTTTCTAAAAATCGTCTATCTTCTTTTCCCTCTATTTTTCTTTTTAATTCTTCTTTTTCTCTCTTCTTTCTTTTCTTTTCTTAAATTGTCTTTTTAAAACCCATAACTATTCGGTTTTTCGGCAACGAAAATCCGCGTACGTTACATTTGGTATCAGAGCTTATGGTTAAGCGACAACCATGGTTCTGTAGGGTATAATTCATTAGAGATAGAGTCAGCAGTACTCTAGAATGATTTTGAGTGTAATAATAGCTATGAGAGCGTATTTGTTAGTGAATATAAAATTGTTTTATATTGTGATGATTGGTTTATTGAGTGGCATATGAACTTTCGTCAGCGTGGTCCGCAAGACTATGCCGAAGGGGTTTCTAAACACTTGAATAGAACAATTCGGCACAATATTGATTTAAAAATTGGGTAAATGAAATAATTTTACTCGATTATATTTTATATATGAAAGAAATAATTTTTCAAAATTATTAAAGTGTATGTAAGTTGATTGTTAGGTTGTTTGAATAATCTAAATAAAAGAAGAATTGTATAAGCAAAAGAATTATAAGAATTGAATTATAATTAATGTGAATTACAATTATGAAATAAAACTTATATATATAAGAAGTGAAACTATATAAAATATGAGTTGTAAATAAAGGATGTATAAATGGAATATAACTTAAGTGTTGTTGAATGGAATTGATTTTGATATCAAACTAAATTAATAAAGCTAAGTGCTAAATGGGAACTTAAGTTATGTAAATGAAATTCAACTTTGTAATTGAATTGAATGAATGGATTGAATGTTAATTAATTGAATTGTGAATCAATTGAATGGAAAATAGAATTGATATGAAATAATGAATATAAATGTTAATTCATTAAAATCTAATGTTATTAGAAGTTGAATGGTTGAATAAAAAATCAATTTAATTAAACCAAATTGAATGAATATAAGCAAAGGAATTTGGTTATAATTAATAAACATTGGTTGTTATATGATTGTTGATTGGTTGTATATAATTCATTAAGAGTTAATGAAATTGAATTAATGAAATTGGAAGCTATGAAATTGAATTCAAATTTGAAGTAAATAAATTTGAATAGAATTGAAGGTGAATTGGATTTAAATTAGTAAATGATAACTAATTGAATTGAGAAGGAATGTTTACAAAATCCAATGTTAATGAATCAAATGTGATTTGAATCGAAAACCAATTCATTAATATTAATGAGAATATAAATGAATATTTATTGATTATGAATGTTAATTGGTTGAATATATATTGCTTTAGTTGCATTTGCTATATTATGTAGTAGTTATGTTGATATATGTTGTATATCGATACTATGCTTTATATACATGATTCTCATGTTGTTTGTTGAGAGTTTAGTAGGTGCGGATCGCGTTTGCTTCGCATTTGGAGTTCGCTTTTGCGCTATATTAGCTGTATATGCTTGCTAATAAAATATAAGGTACATATCTCGGATTAAATATCGCACTTTTACACTTTTTTTCCCTTCGGGATGCCTCATTACTTGATGAGATGTATATTTGTGATATATATACTGTCATTTTTTTTTTCGGATCGAGCCGCGCAAAGGAGACATGGCGAATTTTTCCGAAAATTTAAGGCGTTAGAAAAATTTAAGAAAATTGGAAAATTTTGAAAACTTTAACTTTGATTTTGAAATTGAAAGTTAAATGATATAATTTGTTTTTGAAAAGATAACTAAGTATGATTTGAAAACTTAGTAAAGTTATTGTAAGAAGTTTAATTATGAATTTTGGAAAGTTAATAGATTTTGTAACCTTTCTTACTTGTAATTTCGAGGGCGAAATTCTTTTAAGGGGGAAAGATTGTAACGACCCAGAATTTTTATAAATTAAAATTTGAATATTTAATTAATTTTAAAAATTAAAAAGTAAATTTATAAGTCAAATAAATTTTTATTTGAATTATTGGATTTAATTGGATAATTAAATCGATAATTTAATACGTTAAATAATGAAAATAATTAAAAATTGAGTTAAAAATGATTGAAAATAATTTGGAAAATTTTATTTTATCATACTGGAGTTATAGAAATATTTTAGAACTTTTAAAATCGAATTAAAAGTTAATTTGTGAAAATCGAATATTTTAATATTAAATAATCGACTGTAAAATAGCCAATTTTTGAACAGTCTCAGAATCGAACGAAACCAGTTTCATTGGATCCGTAATAGTTAGTTATTACCGGATTTCAAATTTCGTGTCAATCGGAGTTATCGTTTGATCGTGGCAGCTCGAAACGCATCGATTCGTTTTTAATTTAAATTTGGCGAGTCAAAATAGCCATTTTTCAAAAAGTCTCGGATTTCGACGAAACCAGTTTCATCGGATCCGTAATGTGATATTATTGTAAGGTTTCAAATTTCAAGTCAATTGGATTTACCGTTTGTCCGGTACAAATTAAAACGCCTAGAAATCGACTTAAATCGGTTTAATTTAAATTGAACGTTTTCAGCCATAACTCGCACATACTTCCGAATTAGCTTCCGAAACCTGTTCCATTGTGTCCGGAACGCGGGGTAAACCCTAGGTACGCTGGTTACGGCGTCTAAATCGGAGTTCGGAATTTCCGGGTGAATAGTGTCGAACGAAACTCTATAAATACACCCACCATCTTCATAATTTTATAAAAAAAATAACAAAACCCTAATCTAACAAACCCTAGCCGCCACTTATTAACCAATGGCCAGAAATGCTCAACACTCATCTCTTAATCTCTTCCAATCCATCAAGAATTAGCCAAAGTGCTCAACTACAAAGTCGAAGAGCTCGACGAGAGCTTCGATTCCATACGGTGATGATCGAATTTGGAGCGACGATGGAGGAGCTATGGTGGGCCGTTTGCTACAGGTTTGGCACGAAATTCGAGGCTCATGTGCAGGCCGAGCTCCAAGTGGTTGATGGTGGTGGTAGCTCTCGCGAAGAGCTTCGATTTGCAAGTGGTTTGATCGATTTTCATGAAGTATTGGTGTCGCAAATTGAAAACCTAATTCTATGCTCATGGGTTCTAGGTGGCGTGCTTGGCCTGTAGAAAAGAACGTGAAAGAGGAGGGAGATGGAGATGGTAATGTGCGGCTCTGATGGGCTGGAGCAAGATCTAACGGCCCATGTTGATTGTATGTTAAAATAATTAAGTTTATGTTGTAATTAGTTAATATAAAATACGTGTAACTTGTAAATTACATAACTTTTTCATACGAGGTCGAAAAAATGCAAACCCAGTTGCGTTGGAATCGTATGGATGAGCACTACGCGATGGAGTTGGTTTGGAGTCGTTTGGAGTTAGTGAGAATTTCGGGTAAAATTAAACGCGCGTTTAATTTTATTCGAAATAAAAGCTTAAACGGAATTTAAAACCAAGGTGAGAATTTCTCACTCAATCGAATAGATTTCGATTTTATTTTAAATAGTTAGATTTAAAATATTTGAATGCATGTTTGAATGATGACTGTAAATTATTGATTGTTAAAATAGACATTATACGCCGTTAGTAAGCGGATGTTATTTATTTAAAACATATACCGCGAATATTTCATAAACAGTGAAATTGGTATTATATATAATATCAATATATATATATTGGCATATGTATATATTGCAGTTGTTGATTTCCCGCATTTTTTGTTTAGCGGATGAGACCCTATTACGCCGTTAGTAAGCGGATAGTATTTATTAAAAACATGTACCGCGATAATTTCGTACTAGAGCGAAATTGGTATTGTGCTAATGTTTTTGGATGCAGGAAACAGGTTGGAGGGATCCAACTGGATTCCTCAACAGTATTTATTTAATTTCAGATATTTTGATATTTGATTGATTATCATATCGATATATGATATCGTTGTTGTCGTGATTGACTATTTGGTGTGTAGCATCATTGGACCCAGATTTTGGGATTTTAAAATGATTTTAAAAGTGATTTTGAAAATATACTATATTTTTGGAATTGATCCATTATAAATAAATAAACGTTATAATTTTTAAAGTTATAAAATTATGGTTTTTGTGAAATATAGTTAAAAGCTGGTTTTTGAGAAATATGAACCAATGATTTTTATAAAATAGTTTAAACTGGATTTTTGGGTTTATTATTAAAAGTTTGAATATAAGATTTATAAAATTTGATTTTTTTTATAAATCAAGAGAACGGTGAAATTTTAAAGGAATTTAAAGACGTTTTAGAATAATAATATAAACTGATTTATATTAAGAGATTTATAAATGGATATTTATAAATTGAATTATGGATATTATAAAACGAGTTTTTATAAGTGTTTGAATGTAGTGAAAATGAATTTCCTAAATGAATGAAATTTATGAAATTATAAACTGTGAAGTTATAAATGAAATTTTATAAGCAATAGGTTTATAAAATTTATAAAGTTATCGAAAGAATGAATTTTGGATAAATAAACAATCTTATAAGTTAAGATTAATAATTTGGGAAGTTAAATGAACGATTTTGTAAAATAATCGTTTTATAAGTAATTAACTTATAATATGAACTTGTAGTTTATAATTGAGTTATAAACTGGAATAGGTTAATAAAGGAATTTATAAAAAGAGAAGTTTTTATAAATAAATAGAAATGGAATTTATAAACGTTGTTTTATAAATTCACAAATGACTTATTTTGACAAGAAAATTGTTGTAACCTATTAATGGAGTTATATTCACATTTTTGAATAGTGAATAATCCTTTGAATTAAAATGAATAAAAGGATGAGATTTGTTAACAAAGTTTATTCACATTTTTGAATAGTGAATAACACGTTAAAGGAATTGTTTTGAATGTGATGTTTTAAATAGAATTAAAACAATCTAACGATGTTTTTAAACATGTTGAGATTCGAAACCATAGATTTCAACATTTATTGTTGAAATAGATGTTTCGAGAAATGAAAGGAGATGATGGACTATAACACTGTTGTTATAGTAAATGATTTCCGAAAGGAAATGTTTTTGTATAGTATTGGGATTTATATATCTATTTTTAATTTCGAATCCCTATACTAGTGATTTTGGGTTGTCGTAACGGTGTTTTACGTAACATTCGTTTTGGCCCAAATAAATATGTTTAAGTGAATGATTTCCTTAATAGAATGAAATATATACTTAATCCGATTTAAGTATATTGAATATTTTCTAAGTGTTGAAAATAAAAAGATTTGTGAATTACTTATTTTTAATAAGTATGGAATTGTTTTCCAATATGAAGTGAATATTTAGAATTTATCTTTTTGAAGATAAATCGGGAATGAATAATTGAAATCGGTTATTCATGGATATTTTTGAAAATATAAATTCATTATGGAATTTATATGTGAAAGTGGAATTTGTATGAAAATAAATGTTGATTTATTTTTGAAGTGTGAAATAATATATCTTGTAAAGATATTTTGGAAATTAAATAATTTGGAAAATTATTTGGAATCTGGTGATGTGTGCATATCCAGTGATAGTTCAATAGCCGACTATCAATATTTCCCTTTGAATGGGTATTTGATGTGAATTGATTGAATTTGAATGCACACTTATTTTTGAATAAGCGCTCACTATTCGGATTAACCGGGAAAGGACCATGGGGTCGTATAACCCACTCCGAATATGTGATACGTCGTTGTGAATTGCATTGAAGATCGGTGTTGAAGACCCGGTATTTGCGAGAGTGATAGGATGAACTATCGATTGACTCTGCACCGAGTTGCTCCGGTATTGAGTTCTCCATATGTGATGGTGAATCCGATCAGGATTGTGAATATCCGGATTGCAAGGACTTCTTTGTAAGTGCCTTCGGTTCTGTTCGAGCCCGGAACAGACTTGTATGGATTGTATGCCTGACATTACAATTTGAGATATAAAGCCGATTTCATTCAAATATATTTCTGTTGGTGGCGGAGAATTTATTCTTTGCTTAACACCCTTCTTTGAGACGTACGAGCTCAAAGGTTATATAGTTGAAGTTATCAGCAATATATCCCATTTTGGTAATGTGACATGCTGAGTGATGCTGAAATGATCATTGTGTTGATTATTTGTGATAGGATCATTTATTTGATCGTCTATCTTAGTGATCATTGTGTTGATCATTTGTTGACCCAAAGCATAGCTTTTGTATAAAGTATGTTTTTGTGGACGTGAATTCGTCGAGCCTCACATCCCGGAAATGGTCAAAACAGGAAAGATGCGGCAAGGTTATTAGGGGTTGCTGTAGCTCCCCTTAGGGTATGTGCATTTCCTTCTGGAAAGGGGTGGTATCATGGTATGGAGCCCAGATACTTACTCATGTTGAAAACACTCTATTTATTATGGTGTGATGTTGGATATCGAGCGCTCGGTTGAAAAGGTCCTAAAGGACCGGGGAATGGCGTGCTCGTGTCAGTAGTTACCCAGTTAAGGGGTAACCCGGCCTTGTGTTGGCAGAGTTCCGGTTTGGTTCTCGGGGATGTCTTTCCAGAGGCATTCTCATGTGGCAATGGGAAGTTCCTTGGCCTGACCATTTGTTGGAAATCCAATTCCCAATACGAAACTTGTACGGTATTAGTTGTAGAACCTGCCATTCACTTATGGTGGTCACCACTGTTTGGATGGTAGCTATAGTAGACATAGTTCGAAATGTCTATGTTGGCTAAGATTTATATTCTACTTTCGAAATATTTTTTCTACACTATACACTAATAATAATATCAAATGTTATTTTAAATGCGTATCAAGCATCTTTGACTATCATAAGGAGAAATCTCCTCCGATTCTGCGTTTGCATTGTGTGTGTGTGCGGGAGGCCTTATGGTAGTCTCATTTTTAAAAGCATTGCGAATTGATTAAAAATATTCCTCTATTTTGATTTTAAAGTTAAATAAACTGTTTTGAGTTCTCACACCAGTCACATGACTGACTTGGAGTTTATTGTTTTCCTTCCTAAACTCTGGGTGCCCACCAATTTCCACACGGGCAGTTAAGAGTTAGGTTTATCAGGATATTCTGGATATTCTGGAGTTGCTGGAGGCAAGCTGGATGGCATGGCGTATTACTAGTTTATATAGTATTTCTTTTTCCGCTGCACTGTTTGATGTTGTTGATGTTGTATACTCTGATGATATGATGTAATGAAATGTATGTAATGTAATAACTGATATAGTTCTTTGTTTAAAGATTATTCATTTATTATTATATGTTATTCCGCTGCGGAATTGTGAGATTCTGTTGTTGTTCTGTTCCTTTCTGTCCCGTTCTATTTTCTTTTCTGTCTTCTATTTTCAAATTCTCTTTTTCTATTTTTAAAATTCTTCTATCTTCTATTTTTCTAATTCTCTGTTTTCTAAAAATCGTCTATCTTCTTTTCCCTCTATTTTTCTTTTTAATTCTTCTTTTTCTCTCTTCTTTCTTTTCTTTTCTTAAATTCTCTTTTTAAAACCCATAACTATTCGGTTTTTCGGCAACGAAAATCCGCGTACGTTACACCAACAGAGGAGACACCAACCAGAGTGGTCTCGTAGGACAGATTCCAACCTGCCATCTTCCATACAAACCTCAGACCTGTCGGCTATGGTCAGACAGCTGATGAGAGAAAATCAAGTCTTGACTAATGATGATTGGGGGATATCTAGCAGTCATACTCCATTCACAGATACTATTCTACAGGCCAAGTACCCCAGGAAGTTTAAAATGCCAACTATTCTGGCCTACGAAGGGAAGACTGATCCCTGACAGCATGTAATGAGATATGAATGGATGATGGATTCAGCTAGAGCAAATGATGCAACTAAGTGTAGATGCTTCCCAGTGTCTTTATCTGGAATCTCTACCGTGTGGTTCACCTGACTTCCACGTAGTTTATCTCCAACTTTAATGAATTAGCGATGAAATTTATGGAACAGTTTAGGATTCATGCCACTCGTCCTAAGAACGTGATGTCCTTATCCAGTATGGTTCGGGCTCCAGGGGTCATGAAAAGAGTACTTACAAAGATTTCACGCTGTGGCTACTGAAGTTAGTAACCCAAATGACCATGCCATTCTGACGGCTGTGATGCGAGGAGTAGATCCGGATTCAAAGTCTGGCGATTGGCTGGCAGGAAAGCCTCCAACCACACTGGAACGTTTTTATTCAAAGGTGCATCAATTCATAAAAGAGAGAAAGCCAGGTGGATGAGGCGAGATAATGCTCCAGGGGCTGGCAAGGAGACTGTGAAGAGCAACATTGCTATAAAGCAATCTAGTGATAACTCGGGGAAGGTCCAGGTTAACGTCCAAAAAAAGCCAGGGCAATCTAAAGGTTCCGGAGGAGGAAATCCCGAAAAGAAAAGGAAAGCAGGAAAGTGGAAACTAAGGATCCCAACTTACAACGAATACACTCCTCTGAATGCATCTTTGGAAAACATCTTCTTATCGACTTGTAATACTTTTCAGTATCGAAAGCCACGCCCAAAACAGTCCACCGAGGAACAAAAGTCGACTGGGAAGTATTGCCGCTTCCATGAGACTTACGGACACAATACCGAAGATTGTAGGCACCTCCACGATGCTATAGAAAAGCTGATTCAATAGAAAAAGTTGCAGGAGTTTTTCAAGAACCCGCAGGATGGTAGACAAGGAACATCAGACCTCAGCCGCGGGCAAGCTCCACGCTATCCAAAGGAAACTGCTCGAACTGTAGGTAGACTAGTCATAAACATGACAGTCGGTGGGCCTCACCCTGAAGATAAGAATTGGCAAGAAATGGAATGGCATGCTAATTCCCTAAGGCACGTAGATTTTGAATGTTGTTCAAACACGGACGATGGAACCCCAGCTAAGCAGTAGTGAATGATGACCGATGATATAGTGTTTAGGAGCAGATATATTGACCAAGTGGAGGTGCCCACCATTGATCCGATGGTCATCTCGGCCACTATTGGGCCAGCGTTTGTGAGGAGAATACTGATTGACTACGGAAGTTCTGTTAACATTATCTTCAAAAAAGCATATGGCCAGATGAAGGTGGAGACAAATGATCTAAAACCATATAAAGCTCGTATTCACGGCTTTAATGGTTCAGCTACTGATCTAGTGGGTTTTGCTGAATTACCAGTTGATCTTGGAGAAAGCGAACGTAGGAGGGTGCGTATCCTACCATTCATCGTTTTAGATGTCGGAATCTCCGTATAGTTTGTTTCTGGGTCGACCGGCCCTGGTAGAGTTTAGAGCAGCTTTGTCCCCGTGTTGTTTAACCTTGAAATTTTCGACTGATAAAGGAGTTGGTGTTAAGCATGGCGATCAGGCAATTGGTCATGTGTGTTATGTGGCTGAGCTGAGGGACACTCAGCGAAGAGAGAAAAGAAAGGTTGTGGATGGCTCCGTCCGCATCTGAGTCACTGAATATTGACAAGTAATGCCCGAGCCTTGGCTGGGGCAACACAATCGGATCTATAGAGACATAGATCTGAGAGACGATGATGAGAAACCCATGGAGGCAAAAGCAGCACTAGCTGAACTAACGATTGACATTCCAGTCTGCTGTGATGACCCATCACGAGTATTTAAGCTTGAATCACAACTCAACCCCTCGATGAACGAGGATCTCACTGATTTCCTCCAAACGAATCTGCATGTTTTCACTTGGATGCATTCTGATATGTGCGGGATTTCTCTCGCCATTAAGAGTATATGTTGAACATAGACCCGAGGTACGTACCAGTAAAGCAAAAAAGGAGAGGCATGGACCCAGAGAGGTCCGCTGCTCTTAGAGAGGAGGTGGACAAACTCAAAGCCAATGGATTCGCCCACGACACCCTCTGCTATGAATGGATGTCTAACCCCGTGCTAGTGAGAAAAGCAAATGGGAAAAGAAGGACCTTCGTAGATTACTCAGATCTGAACAAAGCATGCCCTAAGGATAGTTTCCCTTTACCCAAAATTGACCAGCTGGTCGACTCAAAGGCAGGACACGAGTTATTGTCGTTTATGGATGCGTACCCAGGGTATAATCAAATCTCGATGCACATTCTAGACCAAGAACACACTTGTTTTGTCACAGACGTTGGGCTGTATTGTTATGTAGTGATGTCTTTCGGATTGAAAATTCTTAGAGCAACTTATCAAAGTCTAGTGAATCGGATGTTTAAAGACCATATTGGTAGAACAATGGAATCTATGTGGATGACATGCTCGTGAAGTCATGATAGTCAAATGACCACATTCGAGACTTGGCGGAAATGTTTGATATTCTCAGATATTATGGAATGAAAATCAATCCTTTGAAGTGTTCCTTTGGCGTTGCATCAGGGAAGTTTTTGGGTTTCATTGTTAATGCACGGGGAATTGAAGCTAATCCAGAAATGATTCAGGCTATTCAAGACATACAAGTGCCCAGAACTGTAAAGTAAGTACAAAGCATGAATGGAAAAGTAGCCGCGATGAGTCAATTCATATCCAGAGCGACAGATAAGTGCATTCCCTTCTTCGTCGTAATAAAGAAAGAAAAGAGAAATTTCGAATGGACGCCCAACTGTAAGGATGCATTCCGAGCTCTGTAAGTCATTTGGAAAGTCCCCGGATGTTGTCGAAGCTGGAAGACCATGAAGTGTTGTTTGTATTTTTGGTTATATCTCAACATGCCATCAGTAGGACTTTGGTTCGCAAGGAGGATGTGTTCAAAGCCGGTGTACTATGTCAGTAAACGTTTAGCGGTGATAGAAAGAAATTATCCTAAAATTTAGAAGCTAGCCTACTGCTTGGTGATTACATCACGCAAGCTTCGTCCATACTTTTAGGTACACTTGATCAGTGTTTATACCGATCAACCCTTGCGACAGGTACTCCAACGACCAAAAACCTCCGGAAGGATGTTAAAATGGAATATTGAGTTGAGTCAGTTCGATATTACCTACTTGCCACGAAGGGCCATACAAGGGCAAGCGGTAGTAGACTTTATTGCAAAATTCACCGTATCAGACGAACCAAACAGTCATGATGTCATTCTCCCAATTCGATGGAAACTGTACATCGATGGGGCATCCAAAGATCGTTGTTCTGGGGCTTGTGTAATTCTTGTTACTCTCTAAAATGATCAATTTGTTATGCTATGAAGCTCGATCTCTCAGCTACAAATAACGAAGCCGAGTATGAAGCATTGGTTGCTGGCTTGAAGCTTATCGGGGAACTTAGAGTGAGATAAGTTGAAATCTTTTGCGATTCGTAATTTGTGGTGTACCAAGTGCGGGGAGATTATGAAGCAAAGAGGCAGAGGCTTGCTCCGTACCGTCCCTGAGTTCATGAACTAGTGGCATACCTTAAATATTATGATATTTCGCATGTCTCGTGTGAGCAAAACAGAGAAGCCAATTCATTGGCAAAATTTGCAAGTACTAGTGATGCACAACAAATGGGATTGGTTTCCATCAAAATCTTACATGCTCCGAGTATAAATGAGATAGAGGTAGATTTTGTGTTAGAAACAGAAATCAAGAAGGAGTCATGATAACCCCGTTCCAGCAATACCTGCTACACGGGGTCTTGCTCGAAAGAAAGAGCGAAAGACGAAAAGTCATTCGCAAAGCTTCGCGATATGTAATGCAGGACAGAATAATGTATCGAAAGGGATTCTCGGTTCCCTTACTCTGGTGCATTACCCGCGGTGAGATAAAACGAGTCCTGAAGGAAGTTCATGAAGGAGAATGTGGTGACCATACCGGGGGTAGACACTAGAAAAAAAAATCCTCCGCTACGGATACTATTGGCCAATAGTAAATCGGGATGTTGCGGATTACGTAAGAAGATGTGATAAGTGTCAAAACTACACGAAAATTCCGAGAGCTCCGCCAATGGAACTCACACAAATGGTTAGTCCCTGGCCGTTTGCAATATGGGGAATCGATATAATCGGTTCCAAAGGTGGTGCAAAATATGCAATAGTTGCGGTCGATTACTTTACCAAGTAGGCAGAAGCAGAGCCCTTAGCTACAATCACCACTAAAAAGGTTGCTGATTTTGTTGTACGAAACATCATATGCCGTTTTGGCCTCCCGCGAACTATCATTATGGACAATGGAGCTCTGTTCGACAGTAGGGAGTCCAAAAAAAATTAGTCAAAGTATGGCATTGAGAAAAGGTTTGCAGTAGTTGTTCATCCAAAAGCCAATGGACAAGTAGAAGCCGTAAACAAAATAATCAAATCCATACTGAAAAACGTATGGAAAAGGCTAGACGCAAGTGGGTGGAGGAGCTTCCAACAGCACTTTGGGCTTATAGAACCACCCACAAGTCCGCGACTGGCCACACTCCATTCACATTGGCATATGGCACGGAAGTTGTTATACCCGTGGAACTTGAAGTTCCTCCACATCGGGTAACTCATTATGACCCTAAGGACGATTCAGGATCTCTTGATGGAATCACTGGACTTTGTTGACGAAAAACGTGAAGAAGCTGATTTAAGGGCGACCACATATAGGCACGATTCGCTCGATATTATAATGATAAGGTCCAATCAAGAATCTTTGATGTAGCGATCTCGTTTTGATATGAGTTTTCCCGATCCCATTACATATGAATCCCACATGGGAAGATCCATACGTCATTGAACGGAGGCTTAGAGAGGGAACTTTCAAACTAGAGACCGTTGATGGCGCGACACTCCCCCGAGAATGGAATAGGCGAGCATCTGCGACGTTATTATACTTAGTCTATTTTTTTTGCATTTTAGTTGCAATTATTTTCAGTGTATTTTTATTTCGTTGATTCTTACTTTTCGGCATATAATAAGACAATTTTGTTTCTTTTCATTAATAAAGGCTTGAAGCCATCTTTTCCATGAATTATTGATGTTTCTATGTGTTGTAATTCTATGGTAAAAATTAAAGTTACAATATTCTGTCTGGAATATGAGTGCGCACAAAAATTAAAATCTCCAAGCCCCCAAAGTGCAGACTGGAGTATTCTGAGTCCCTAGAGTGCGGACTAGAGTATAAATGGCTTAAGATCTCCAAGTCTTCAGAGTGCGGACTGGAGTACTCTGAGTCTCCAGAGTGTGGACTAGAGTATAAACGACTTAAAATATCCAAGTCCCCAAAGTGCGGACTGGAGTACTCTGCCCAGAGTGTGGAATAAAGTATAAACGACTTAAAATCTCCAAGACCCCAGAGTGCGGACTGGAGTATTCTATGTCCCCAGAGTGCAGACTAGAGTATAAACAACTTAAAATCTCCAAGTCCCCAGAGTGCAGACTGAAGTACTCTAAGTCCCCAAAATGCGGACTAGAGTATAAATGACTCAAAAATCTCCAAGTCTCCAGAGTGAGGACTGGAGTACTTTGAGTCCCAAAATGCGGACTAGAGTATAAGCTACTTCAAAATCTCTAAGTTCCTAGAGTGTGGACTAAAAGTATTCTGAGTACCCAATCATGGAATCAAGTATCTACGATTCCAAAAATTTCTGAGTCATATGGAAGTGAAATGGGACTTATGTAGCTCACATGAATTTGGATTTCGACTACAAGTTAGACAATAAGCTGGAAAGCGAAAGTCATCGAAGACAAAGAAACGAAGTTTTATTCGCTAATCCAAAACAAAGTTTCACTACAATTCCTCCTAAACTCGAAGTCAAAATTCTATTTACATCGACTATAGAAATAAATGGAAATAGTTACATAATCTAGGCTTATTATCGTTGAACGAGGCATGATAGCTACGTCTTTGACTTCTTCTCCTTCCTCGGTTTCTCAGACAACTCCTCCCCCGAGCGTTTCCTCTTGGATGCCTTGCTCGCTAGGGAAATGGTGTTCGAGGAAGGAGGAGGAACTTCCAGTGGGCTGGTCCCACCGAGGAGAATGACCTTGAAAGGCCTATTCAAGGAATCATCTGGTTACACTACTTGGGGCTCGACCATGATTTCGGCTTTACTCTTCTTCTCTTCCATAAGTTTCTCCTCCATGCTCAATTTTGAAGTGTGTTCGGAGGCGCCCGTAATCTCCACTTCATCATGTTCTTCGACGGGCGATGGATTTTCAGATTTGTCTTCGTTAAGCGCCTCGATCACTTGAGCGTCAGGACCGGGAATCTCTCTCGTTTGAATTTTCTCTCCCGTTTTCTCCTCCTTCTTCGTGGAGATATCGCTCCTTGGAGTTGTCTCAGGATCAGAACAGCTTACATGAAATCATAAGAGACAGGTGTTAGAATAGATTAACTACTCGCCAAAAACGATGGCTCTTTAAACTCAAGGAAGAAAAATTATGTACCGGTATCTAGCTAACCCTCAACTGTCTGGGGAGTTTCACCCTTAGAAATGGGAGATAGAACATGAATGTCAAGACCAGGATCTTCTGGGTCGTAACCAATGTGTTGCTCGAAGCAGTCAAGTGATGGGCGACCAATCGGCTGAATATGGGAAGGAACTAGAGACTCGGTTCCGAACGGACCGGCGGTGTCATTCTTTCCTTTTGACGAGGGGGAGTCTCTACTATAAAGAGAATTCGTTGTGGACAAGTCCGAAGGCTCATTCCTTTGGAGAAATTCATTCGCTAAAGCTTCTTCGTCAACCTCTTCAGTTCTCGACTCTACCTTTTTGATTTTTATTAAAGCGTCCCATGCTGCGACCAAAGATTCGAGGTAACCCTCGCTAAGAAATGTTAGGCCGCGATGCATGAGAAATCTAGCATTATACTCGGCTATGAGCAGATCAAACTTGCACTTGATTTTCTTCCTACCAGCCTCAGTAGCCGCCTCAAGGTGAGAATCAATTCTCGTGAGCACTATTCTTTTGCCCTCTTCACTGGTTTTGGTTCTTTAGCGCTTCAGCCTTGGAGAGCTCCTCATTGAGTTTTGTTTTTAGGAGCCGAGTGGTAACAATCTCGTCACAAAATCATTGTGACTCCTCTTGAGCTGCAGTCTTTTCTTCTTTTTCTTTGGAGAGTAGCTCTTCCAATTCTTTGACTCGTAGAGCGAGCCCATCTTTCTCCTTTTGAACGAAGTCTTTCTCTAAAGCTAAGGCGCCGCAGCGTTGAACCGTCATCATTGATCTCTTTCTTATGTGCATCCTCTAAATGATTAACTGCCTCAGCTGTGTCTTTAGCATTTTTCTGAGCAGTTTCAAGCTGAGACTTATACGAGGAAAGCTCTTCATCCTGGGCTTTAATAATGTCTTCGTCATGGATAACTTCAAGTTTCAGACGATCGATTTCATGCCGACGTTTGATAGAAACTTCTGAAACTTTTTCTGCCAAGTGAACAAATGCATCATGTTGGACGTAGACATCATTGTTGCAAGCAATGGCACTTTTTTTAACATGCCTCGGAATAGGATGAATCGCTGGAAGAAGCTTTAGACCGTCGAAACATATTTTTAGGAACATGGCCTTAAACTTGGTTAGCTTTTCCGTTATCGACGGATCATGTGCAGGAGCAGAAGAAGTTTGTCTAGAGACTACAGATTTTTTGTGAGGTTCCCATGATTTCCTGGTACTGGATGAGCCGGAGTGTTGGTCGCAGTGAGTCTTAGACTGGGACCCCTTATGAGAAGATTTCTCCCTGCTTTGCTTTGTTTGAGAGGAAGGATCTTTGGGGTATGAAGAGTGACTGCAAATTTTCATTTAAGACGATGAATCCCAGGGGAGATAGTCTCTATCACTGTCGTTGTCTCTATCTCGGCATTTTTCGGACCTCGAATCCCAGCTGGAATGATGGAAAATAGAGGACCCGCGAAGGCGGTCGAATCCATAAGAGCGTCTCATATCACCTGCAGAAAATTAAGCGAGTACGAGTTAGCAAGAATAACATGATAGCTGAAGTTTAAGTGCAAGGTGAGGTGTAAGTGTTAATGTGTGTCCTAGTGTTTTCCCCCAACGGACCAGTTTCTATAGCTTTACTTACCTGATTTTTTTCTCCTTGATTATAGGCTTGAACGCCTTCATTGCCCCTCGCGGGCGAAGGGAGTTTTAGGGCTTCTGGATCGTTGAAGCCATAATTGAGCAAGTCGTCGGGAATAGTGAGGTCAGATAAGCCTTTTAGTGAACCCCTTAAGTGTTGTGGAGACGGCTCTTTCTCCATTGGAGTAATTGTGACCTTTGAGGTTCTGCCCACTGTATTTTTCCTCGGTTTATAAGTCAGTTTCTTTTTTTCCTTTGAAGGGAGAGGTGGTTCATCAGTGCCATGTGCCTCAACCACTGGTTCTGGAGCAGGACTTACATTCTCACGCAGTGCTTTTGACACCCCAGTTTCTCTAATCTCGCCCTCCTCGGGTATGTCTGGGCACCACGTGTCGAAGGCATCGAAGTCCCAGCTTGCCTTTTGCCTTTGTCCAAGGCAGGTCCGGTTGTAGTGGCACTGTGAGGGAGACTTATTCGACAACCTTCCGCCAACAGTCCAAATTTTGAGAGCGTTTCATTGGAAATGATGGATCTGATGTCCCGGTCTCCCATGGGAACAGCTCGAATAGCTTCGACGGCCTCAGAGTACCATGAGCCATCTGGACATGGGCTGATACCTATAAAAGTCGAGAAAAGGTTTAGAAAGGATGCACTTTCTACCGCATACGAATATTGATCCTGAAAAGAAAATTACTCCCTTATAGTCATCTCCTCGCAAAGCCAGGAGGACAGCGCACGTAAAACCATTCCTGCTTATATTGGACGAATTTTCTCCATGCCCCCGTCAGGATTTGACATTTGTTATGTGGCTCAAGGAATATGAAAGATGGGCTGCCGAACCGTCTCTTGAAACGGTAGATATAGCAGATATCACCGGGAGTGGAGAGCCTGAATAGAATTCTCATGGAAAGAATTTATATGAACACATGTATATTGACTGTGCTGGGGCGATCTCAATATATTGCAACACATCACGGAGAAAGGAGTTGAATGGTGGCACGCTACCGACCCAGCACATGAATTAGTTGGAGGCAGTATATTAATCCAGCTGGGGGCAGGTGGGGACAATCTTATCCCGAAGGAACCAGTATACCGTCAAAAGGAATTCCATGGATTGAGCATATTTGGCGAAGAGCATTTTCATTGATTCTTAAAGCTTGAGAATCAGCCAGATTGTCTAGGATAATTGCTCCATCTATGGCATCAGGAGCCAAGTCAATAGTTGCAGTCGTTGGACTCAGGATATTCTGTGCAGGAGTTGTTGATGGATTCGAAGTTTCCACTACTTCCTTTGAGAATGTGGCTCAGGTTTATCTAAGGCTGTGGAAGAGCTCGATTTTCTAGACATCTTCAATGAGCGTCGAATTTGGACAAACACCTATTTGAACTATATTTTAAAGACAATCAATATTAGACATAACGACAAAAGTACTCCCTCGTGTGGTGTGTGGACTAGTGCAATCGTTCGAGTACAAGTGTAAAAGAATTAAAAGTACAAAAGCTGATAAAATAAGGTTAAGCATTGAATTGTCATCTTTGAAGACCGTCATCGCTAACCGTCTTCGAGAGCTTTCCCTATGACGGTTTTGATCTTGACCTCAGACATTAACACTATGTTGAAGGCTATAACTTGTTTTTATCGAGTTGAACTCGGGTTTGTAGTTGTTGGAATTGGAGAGTTATTGGTCCGAATCAGTTTGATATACTTGTATGCCTAAGTTGTTGTCGTTGTTCATTGTTCTGTGGTAAGGCATGGAAGTATGTAGTTTTGATATGTGCTGTGCTTAAGTGGAGACAGTCATGATTATTAACGCCAACCCTAGGACCTGAAGCCGAATGACTCACTAGACCGACACCAAAGAATCACCGACTCTCCTCTCCAACGCTCTCTATCTTCACCGAACGGCTTATGGGGCATACCGAGCCACACTCGCTCAGTATATCGAACCCACCTTGTGATCTCCAACTGGGCCATAACGCTACCCTCAAGTGGTTAAACCACACTCTCTCCCTTACACCGAACGATACCGGGTCGTAATCCATGGCTGTAGAAACCGCCCATATCGACCGACCCACTCGTTCTCCTCCGTCTCATTTCCTCGAGTAACCTAAATACTCTCCTTCTTGCCCACCGAACGACACTCTCACTCATGCTGCGTCTAACCTACCGACTAGTAGACTTCCACACAACCTAGCAATTCAACATTAACATTCAGCCAACACCTTCAAAACTCATTAACTCGTACCGATCCACTACTACTTCCTCCTCCCTCACTTGATGGCTCAACAGAAGTCGACGTCCTAGGAATCACCGGCTCCAACCTAAAACATGTTCTAACCTCGAGTTCGTCTTCATCACCTACCTACGAGAGCGAGTCGAGGCTTGGGGAATTGAGAGATTTGAGATCGAAGTTCGTTTCGATTTGTTGTCAAGTGGAGTTGCGGAGCAGACGCTTTGGGTTTAGGATGAGAGAGGAAGGTTGAGTGGTAGCTGAAGTTTGGGGGAAGGTAGATTAAAAAGTCCTGTGGTGTTGAAGTGGAAGTGAAAAGAAGAAAAGGAGAAGTGTTAGCTTTTATATGACGAAGGGAAGGTCAACAGGCATTAACCAGTGGACCCAGTCAAAGTGTCTCACTGGTTCGATGAATAATCTTACCACTTGGCAATGGATATGCCGAATAGTGATTCGGCGTGTTTACGTCGACTGGCCCACACCAAAGAAAATATCACAATGGAGAATCAGATCCCACTTGATAGTTGAAGAAAAGTGGAAGGCCTGATTTGGTTCAAAGCGCATCATGATGTCTCTCATGATACGCTTTGGGGGGGCAAATGTTACCCAGTTGCATGGAACGGTCTATGTACAGTTCGGCTATGGTGGTCCGGCCACTCACCGCTCAGTTTTGAAGAAGGAATCATCGTTTAGGCAATTCAAGGCCCGGTTTGTTTGAACAAGAGGTGGTTCGGTCTGCATATTCTAAGAGGGATCACGTGGCAAAAGTGGCCCAACCGTGGACCGTTCGGCCTGGACGCGTCGATCGGCATGTAAGTGTCATTCGGCCTAAGACCATCGCTCGACATTCTTCATTAGAACGCCATCATTCGGAAAGTGTTGTTGGGAACTCAGTACATATGTCGCCGGGTAAAACCTCACTCGGCAACGTCGTTCGGCGATCACCGATCAACCAGTGAAGTTAAAGGTGATACGGTTCAGCCTGGATGCTCGGGGAAGGACGGCTCGGCATGGGTGGTTCGGTCGAGGAAGCGCGGACACATGTCGCTCGGCTTAGATGGACGGCGCATGTTGCTCGGTGTGGAAGGTTCGGCATACATCGCTTGGTGCATTCTAGAGAAGTTGGTAGGTTGTCAGACCTACAACAAAGTGAGGCGATCGGCATGACTTCGCTTTGAGTCATCCCGCTATTTATTTTGGGTCTCTTGAAGGTTTACTTCGAGTCACTTGATAATCGACCAAATATGATGGGGGTGCATTTCTCGACCGACATTTCTCGATCGGCCTGTCTCATTTCGGTATGCCTAGCTCGCCGCGCAAAAGGCACATACTATGTGCCGAGATACCTTGTTCCTGAGCCCGTGAAGGAAGTTCAGCCTATCTTTGCTCATAAATAGAGGGGCAGGGGCACAGTGAAAATGGACCTTTTTTCATGAACTTCAGGGAGACTCTACCATTTTCAAGACTCGTCTCTTTTCTGTTAGAACTCGTATTCAAGTTGTTGGTCTACGGATTGTATCTTTATTCAATTATTTGTAAAAGCAATAAAGATTAAACTCAAAGTGGACCTAGGCCGTTACGCCGAACCACTATAAATTTGATGTTCTAGTTTTTGCAGCTAATTTTACTTAGATTCCTCTATTTTAATTTTCTATATTCATTAATCTCTCTACAAAAATCTCTCTTTGGGTGTTGGTGACCAATTTTGATGCTAACAATAATTATTAATTAATTATTATAATTAATGATTTATAAATAATAATTTGATTTTAACTATTAATACTTTAAAATGTTAGTAATTTCTAATAGATTTCTTTAGAATTTCAATTCCCGCATAATTATTTCGAAGCCGCCTATGAAGATCAATTTGTATTCGACATATGTTTTACTCGTATGTTATTAAATAATAAAATCTCTCTCAGAATCCCCAAAATAAAAACTGTTTTTTCTACCCATGCCCATAGTTATAGAAATCTGAATCGATTCATCTACCCATGCCCATAGTTACTCCTCGACTTTGATGATTTGGGGTTTTGGGTTGTGTTCGAGGTCAACGAATGGAGTTACTCTTACTGCTGTATTGACTAGGGAGAAGCAGTACGATTTGTCGATTTCAACTAATGTGCCCAGGATGATGGTACTCGACACAGATAGAATAGAGCGCTTGTGATCAGCAGCGCTGCATGTCTGACGCGATAAGTAATTTTTGCTGTTGTAATTTGTTTTTAGAGAGGCATGAATTGGGGGAAGTGATAATAATTTTTAGTTGATAAAACATACGTATTTTGTGTGGAACATATCGTTGTCGTTCCCTTATTTTTCGGATTGACAATATGTCAATGATTGGTTATACATTATGTATCAATAATATGTTGTTGATCAACTGATTGATATGAAGTATGTGAATGTTTTCTTCTTTCAAAGTTTGGGTAATATTTAAGGTATAAATTGAGATGCATTTAGCACAAATCTAAATAAATGCATACGTCTACCGAGACTTTATAAACATGACGTTAGTCTTTTTAGTGAACAAGATTGATAATTAATCAATAAGAATCAATTATCAATTCTCTTTAAAATAACAAGTAAAATAAGGTTTAAGAAATGAGGATACTATATGTTTACTTATTGTGAGAACATAACAGCAGGATCTAACAAATGTAATTATGTTTGCCTTCGTAAATGACCAAGATGTGGCAACTATTAATGCAGGTACTAAGCTGCAGATTCAAAGATTAAATGAAAGTTCTAAAACATTATCTCTTGACATCAAACAAGTGCTATATTGAACGCTAAAGTATTTTGCCCCTCTTAACTTAATATTGGCGCACATCATCTAGCTTAATGTAATGCCTCCTGCCCGTATGGGGAGTGCATTCGTAACCGATCCATCTATAGAATCTAATACCGGAAATGCTTCGTAAGATCAAAAATTTGTTCTCCTTTACATATTGCTCATCATTTTGTGTTTATACATGATAAACAAAGTCAATATGACATGATGCATATAAGAGGAAGAATTTTCAAAGTAAAACTTCATGTACGTGACCATGAACTGGATTTGTATGATGTTGTAAGCAACGTCGTTTATTCAAGTTATTGTCAGCATGGTGAGATATAGTTCTAGTTATATCATTTGTTCATGGTGAGATATTGTTTATTCTAGTTATTCTACTTTTCTCCTCCCTAAAATATGCTACATATCTACATAAATACTCATTCTAGAAATAGTAGGTTGTATCTAATTGTTATGACAAAAAATGGCATGCATTCGTTAATACCCATTCATCAGTTTGCTTCCACGGTGATGGTTCTGTTAATTCTCACAATATCTTTAGTTGCTGTGTGTATATTTAAATGACATGCCTTTTTTATCCCTGGAATAATGCAGACAATGAGCGCAATTGCAGTGTTGGCTTTGGGACAGGACATGCCTAAAGGCAATTATTGCAAACTGTAGAAGCCAGGCGATAAACATAAGGATAATTTCTCCGAAGTATTTCTTGCAGGGGTGAAAAATTACAGGTATTGTTTTCTGTCAAACTATGTTGCCGAAAGGCTCTGCCAAGAATCATGTAAGCTCCGTGCAAGTACCACCCACCCCCTTCCTTCTTCTTTTTTTCCCCTGTTGACTTGACTTGACAACTGAGATATAGTGATACTAACTTTAGATAGCGTATAAGCACCTTGAGCTTTTGCTTAGAAGCTTCAACATTTAGTGCTTTGTTTCACTTGTGATGCACCGTTATACTATTCAATTATTCAAAATGATTTTGTTTCAAAGCTAGGCCGTTAGCGTCTGAAATTTTAATGATACCAATCAAATCATTTCTATTTTTTATTTTGTTGAAAATTTCTTAATTTCCAACTTTTTGTTGTTACGTCAATAACCACTTGTACAGTGGTAAAACCTTTAGCAATGCGATCAAAGCATTGGGTTTGATACCTTGAGGCACAAGTTGCCAATTTTTGGAAGAAAAATAGAAGATTGCTATTACTTTTGCTGGCGTTTTCTTTGCAACTAAAGTTTGATTTTGTAAACTTTACAAACTACTTCTTGTTTCAAACCACTTTCCTCACTGATGATAATAGTATCAAACTATTTGGATTTGAAATCAAAAAAGGATAAGAACAGAATTTAGCTATATCAAGTAGAGTTGAATTGACGTTTGCATGTACTATAACTGTAGGGGATGCATGCTAACAGCAACATACATATATTGCTTTGAAGTAGAGCTGAACATAGACAACATCATTGCAGAACACCAGAATCACTTCAACGCGAGCCTGAATATGGCTGGAACAATTGCAATAAGTTTTGGTTTGGCAAATTGCAAGAGGCTGTGGAGCACTTGCAAGTTGATATTTGATACCATCATCAGCTAAATACGTGCTTGAAAAGATGAAAAATGTAAGATAATATGATTATTATTGTATTTTACTCTAGGTTTCCTTTGAGTTTATCCGTTGATCTAGTGTGAATACTTCTTTACATAATAGAATGATGTGATTATGTTTAATACTTTATAAATAGTGTGAATATATGAGTTGTTTTAGTTTTTCTTGGAATGTGGATCTTTCTTGTTATTTTTTATAAATGCTGATGATTTTGATTAGTTAGCTTCAATTGCAAAAACCTACTAGTGCATGATCAATTTTTTAATTTTTCTCAATTTTTCATCTTTTTGTTACAATGGGCAAAAACAGTTGTATAATGCTTTATAACAATGGGAAAAAACATTACAGCCGTCCAAAACAATTGTGAAATGCTTTAACTCCATTGCAACTTTGCATATTACGACAAGTATCATTGTCTCAGTGGTTAAGTGATTCGACTTTAGTGTGAGAGGTTACAAGTTCGGAAATTGCGTAGCATGATTCAAATATTCATTGACATGTTGTATCTAAGTACCGTTAAAAAAAACCTTCACATGTTACGATGGTTGCATGACCATTGTTATAGGTCTATTGCAACTGGCATTGCCAATTGCGAAATTGGTAATTTTTTAGTGACAAGAACTACTGGCTATTTAAAGCACTCTATTCAGCGAGTCATATGCAGATAAACAAGAAAGTTTGTAACAAAAGATATGTTTAATTTGGTTCAAAGAATGTAGAGGCAACACACTCGCTCTGCTAGGCTTATAATGATATTCCTATCATTATCTAGTTGAAAAGAAGAAAGGGAGAAAAAGAACCACGTCAGTGGAACACTTTAAAAGATCCAGCTTCAAATGCAAATATGAGCACCCCGACCCTCAAAACGATCAAGAACTTGTCGAAGAAAAGAGAGTGTGCTGCCGTTTGTGAATCCTTCCACATTGAATTTCGCAAAACATCTTGAAAAGCTCTTGGTCGACATCGCCAAGTGGGTGATCGTGACTTTAGATGTGGCATCGAAGGTGGAGGTGACTGTAATGACCTGCACGTTAATGGGTCTGAATTTCGACTAAATCGAAACCTAAGTTCATTAGCGTACGGAGCTTTGGTTTTGATAGTCTGTAACAAACATAAGCATATCAGAGAGCGATCAATATAAGTTCACAGCAGAATAGAAAAATACAATATAACAGATATACTGACTAAGGCTACTACATTGGAATCAATATTATTCTTTGGATATCTAGTTGCCTTGTCAGTGCCAAGTATGAAAGAGAAGACTCCACCTGCAATTCCTATCTTGTACCAATGGCACGTCCCTCTAAATCTATCATGTGGATTGTAATGAGGAGAGGGTTTGAACAACATTCTGGTGACTGAAAAATTTACACACTTTACCAATGACATTAATTTATGTCGATTGATTTTCATTTAAGGTTTATGTCTATTATTTACAGCCGATCCATTCAATCCTAAATGCGCATACGATATGTCCAATCTTCTTTGAGGTATAACTATATGTACGCCTATGTACATATATACCACTTTCCTAAAGAAAACCCCGACCACTTAATACTCCTTAAATATGGAGGTCGCAAATCCAATGTCCATTTAATACCTTAACCCCGAAGTCGACCCTTTTTAACGTAATCGCTAGTCAATTGGTTCTAGCTACAAAGACCGATGACCCCTAGATACGGCATTATAATATTATTATCATATGACTAGCGTATCTTGAAGACTCATTAAAGGCTTAACTAGCTCACCACCAACAAAAAAATAACTAATTAATTAAACTTTGAGGTCCTTTTGTATCCCATATTGATTCTAGACTAGTGCGAAGCGAAATTCATCGGGGCATAATCTGAGTCTTTATTATTGGCTGCTCGAGATCGCTGGTGGTCATAGCCTATATGTCAGCCTTACTTTTAAATATCAATTCAATAACAATACTGACATAGCTCGCTGACCTTCCAAGTCGGAAACCCATTTAGATAACTTATTGTAAGTTAAGAAAAATTCTCATTTCAGTTACTTAATACCACTTATCAAAAATAAAGTGGACCCCATTTTCCTAAAAAGCACTTAGCCATTTGATACTTCAAATCCAAGATCAACCCTTGGTATATTTCCCAACCTATAAAAAACCGTGTATCCCTTTTTCACGGGTCCTTCGGTTGTGTAACCCCCACTTTAAATTAATATTATATATGCAAATAATTTAATAAAGTTATATACGTTTGGAATTTTAAAATAAAGAAATGTTTGTAAATAAGGCAACTAATTAATATCATTTGAAATACATATATATTTGTGTAACAAATAAATTAGTGAGAGAAATTATATAAAATAAATTAATAGGGAAGATTAATTGACGGTGTGTGTTTAAAAGGGAAATTAATATTCAATTAATTAGTAGAGGTGAATAATTGACAGAAACTGACAAGAAATGGAACTGTATTGTAGCAACTAATTGTTATGATTAGAAACATATATGTTAGTGTAAGAGAATAAAATGGAGGAAGATTAATTTATGCAAGTAATCAATTGTCAATTAATAAACATGGAGACTTATGGTAACATATATAATTAAGATTGCGATTCAGAATTCAATTGTAGATATATGCATGCAATAATTATGGAAATATAATAAATTAATATGCATATTGTTACGAATTAATGTACTGCATATTAATTTGGTAAGAAATCACAGTGCATGCAGGGTTTAATTGGATAGTAAATTAATTCTAGGTATATATGAAATCTATTAATTAGTTAATTAATAGGGGAATCATATTTAAAAGAAACGTCACATTTAAAAATATACGTTTCCATTGATTGCGAGAGAGAAGGGGAAAGTGATTAATGAAAAGATTGTTGGAGAATCAATTTGAAATAAAAATGAACGCAGAAGAAAACATATTAATTTAATGTCCATAGACTGAGTGTATGCTTTAGATTTTAGAGTTTTATATCTAATGGTTAGCACTGCCATTTTTCTATCTCTTCTATACTTTCCTAATAACTAAATTTTAGATCTAATTCACACGAATTTAGATCTAAATGGAAATAGAAAAAATTAACTAGGGAATTAAGAGTTGGTTCAAATTAGAAGGCTGTGTCAAAGGTAAAACCTTATATCTGAGTTTTATTTGGTATTTCTAATCCAAATCTCTTCATTTCTCTTTCAAATATTATAAACCTGTAAATATATCGTTTGTAATTCCAATTAGGTATTACAAGGGAGGTGAATATAGATGTTAGGGACAGATCTGAAATAAAAATAGTGAGATTTGAAAAGCTAGCAATGTGAGTGGATTTAATTATATCTTTTACATTTACGATATATTATCGTTAAGTTTCCTTTAATAATTTTATTCAATATTTCAGTAATTAATTCTGCTAATTAGTTATGCTGAACTGTAAGAAATTTACAGTTATTTACATCTAATTTGTAGTTATAATTTAGCCTAAGTGCTAGTTTCTTTTTATCCTCTTTGTACGCAAATAATATAGTTAAGAAGAAAATTCATGATTATGGATTAAATGGAAAAATACTAGATTGGATGTAAAATAAGAAAAGTTGGAAAAAAGCTAGATAAATGGAATTATGCAATAAATTACGCTAAAACAGAAATAATAAATTAATCTAATAACTTGATTTGGAAGTAAATAATAGATTAATTGGTTGGTTTAGAAAATATGATACATTTCTGTAATTTAATATTTAAAAGATAACGATAAATGTAACTGCAAAAATAAAAGAAAGAAAAAAGGAACTAGTGTAAAATAGAGAAATCACTGTATTTTACACTATTTCAAGATAATAAAAGAAATACCTTGCAGTTACCAATTATTGTTTATAGTATTATTTAGTATTGAATTATGGAAATAGATTTTAGTATAGCTTTCACGACCAACCAAATAAAATAGAATTACTTCCTAGAACAAAAGAAGTTAAAGTAAAGTATGAAATGAATCAAATAAATTATTAGATAAGAAATTAAGGCTGTGTACAATAAACGAACCTAGGTCTATATTTACCACACAGACTATAGAAAAGGACAGTTAGTATGATAAGTTAGTTACATAATAAAAGAGAATTTAAAAGAATTCTATATCGTAATAAAAGAAGACAGAGTAGAACATAAAAGAAACACTTGTAATTATATACGAATTTTAAAAGAAATAAACATAAATTATGATTAAGTAAAAGAATAGAAAAACTTAATTGGAAACTTAGAATAAATAAGCAATGATAGTAAAGATAAATAGTAAAAGATTATTTCTATTAAATTAATAAGCAAATAGAACAAAAGATGCTTACTTAATAAACTTAAGACTTAAATTAAGTTAATAAGCAAGAAGTAGAAATACCAATAGCATTTCCTATTAGATCAATGGTGGTTCCACAATAGGCAAAAGCGGGACGAGGGCAAGAATATGCTAATTATGGTAAATATGTAGCCAACAGAACGAGAAAAGTAAACTAAACGCAAATTAAAAGATTAGAATTATGGTCTAATAAAAGAATTGAGATGCGTTTAGAGCAATCCAAAGGATGAAGCGCCTAACAAAGCAGTTCATCATGGATTTTACAAATGGAGAAGCACATCCAACTTAATATTTTTGGGCTTCAAGAAAGTACGAGACTTCAGCGGGACGTGAGGATACTCTACGATGCCCCTTTGGATAGGACTAACGAAGCTGCACCTCTTGAGGCAGGTCTGTAGGCGTTACATCAATAGAGTATGCCTGGACTACATTTTCATTGTAGGCCTAACGAAGCAGACCTTTGTAGGCAGTCAGAAGGGCTTGGTACTCGGAGTGGGGTATTCGTATGTCCAATACTTGTAAGTAAGTTTAAGGATAATCACATGCGGATATTGGCCAGCATCAAGACCAAGAGCGATTTTAGGAAAGACTAGAGTTAAACCAACATACCAATGATTCTTTCACTATCAAGATATTGGATGGGGGCACCGCCAATTGGATGTTAGATTGTTTGCAGTAGGGCACTACCACTTAACTCTTTAGAGGTCTTTTGATTTAGTTGAGGGGTGGCTGTTGGGGCCATAGCCACGACGAGAAAAGCGATAGACCAACTAGAATATCTGTATTTAAGGTCTAACGAAGCAGTCCTTCACAGGTATAGAAAATATCCGACTGAACATCGTACAAAGTAGACTTTGTTGGCGGGATTAAGATAGTAGACAGAATGATTACATTGTCCTCAATGTATGCACTGGGTGGTACATTGTGGATGTCCGAGCACTGGCATAGACTTGTGAAGATGCGATTTACGTTTTCATAGTAAGTAGTGGAGCATCTATATTGTAGGCCTTACGAAGCAGTCCTTTACAGATATTGTTATGGAACACTCTCGAAGAAAGACGATAGAGCCCTTTTAGATGAGGATACGGAAGGTACCATGGGTGGTACCTAGGACCAATATGGTCATTGGGAATATAGCTACATATATGTATATATTAGTTATTAGGTTTTAATCTACTATGGAGAATATGGGCACGGTTCACGAACAAAGGCGAGAGTATTGTAACCTAATGAACCTAATATAAGAGTAAATAAAAAAAAAAAAGATATATGTAGAATTAAACCTAGAAGTATATAATTTATTCATTCATCAGAACTTTTATTCTGACCCCTCCTCATAACATCCTACAGGTTAGGTAGATGGCAAATACTTCTCAGCTTTATGAAACTTGCTTAGAAAGTGTTATTATTTGGGTGAGTGTTTACTTACTATTATATTTTAGTCAATCCCGTTGTAAGATAAATTATTGATCTCTGATGTATTTGTCTTTTCCTATTTGAAAGATAGCAGATACCCAACTCGGGCTACAGTGGGCTTGGGTTTTAGTATTTTTGTGAAATTTTCAAACTACTGGAATTCGGGTTGTTAGATTTGGCATTAGAGCCTAGGTTTTGGATTCCTAGGTAGATAGTGAGTGAACATATTTGTATTTTTGAATAAAATATAAATATATTATCTACTAAAATCCAAATAGTTCCTAACCACAGATTTTAACATATGGAAAGTTTTTAGAAGTATATTTATGCATGGTTTGCTAGTTGGGTTTGGGATGACCTAAGTATGTAAAGCCCCATGTTATTACCGAATTATAGCATACAAATAAACCTTGTTCTGAGAGAAGATTGGTATCCATATGTTATAGAAAGTGGAGAAGCTCCCTAGGGAGAGTGTTTTCATTTTAAAAGAAATAGGAGGTTTTAGTAAGAAGAAAATACACTTTATGTCTAGCCCAATAAAATGAAACTTTTGAAATTGAAAAGTTAAAAAATATAATTGTTAATATATTTGAGGAAGTAAATATTGGATTTTTGAAAAAAAAAAGTGGTATGAAATTTAAATTTGTTTTATATGCTGTAAATTTTGTTAAAAGTGAAATTATTTTTGAAGAATTATAGAGCATGTATAGCTCGCTTGTTTCTTGTAGGTGAACAAAGATTTTAAATATAAAAACCTAGAGTGTGTTAAGTATCGAAAACATAGGTTACAAAAAGGATTACTGTTCTAACTTTTAAATCAACTAAAAATGAGACCTTTGCTTCGTTTAAAATTACAGATAATCATCCATTTTCTTTTATTGAAATAGACAACGCAAACTACAGGGAATAACATTTGTACTTTACAAATCCCTTTCATTTTTGGTATATTCCTTATTATTTCAAATTGTAACGATCGTAAATTTTGAACAATTTAAATTGTGAATATTTAATTAATTTTGAATATTTGAATGATAATTTAAACTGAATTTCCAATATAACAATGAATTTTGCGATCAAATTTGAGAATTTAATCTAGAAAAAGTTGAATAAAATTTATATTTGACTTTGGAGTTGAAATTGAATATTGAATTTGTATTTTTAATTCAAACTAATGACTTAAGAAAATAATTTGGATACAAGAATTTTTATTTATGTAAATTTATAAATGGATGGTTAGTTTTAAATAACATTTTTCTTTTCTTTAAAATAAAAAGGAATAAAATTTTATTCAATACAAAATAGATAAGTAAATATACATAGTTAAAATTTAAAACAACATATTTGTAAACTTCGTAAAATATGAAGTGACTACATTGGAAAAGTTATAACAACATAATTCAACAAAACAAAGCAAAGAAATAACAAAATTTATTGAAATTCAAAATGAAAAAAATATATAATAAAATTTGGTTAAGTGTTGTTGGGCTTTGAAATTGTGAATCTCGGTCCATTTACCTTTGAATGCCGTTTCCTTTTTACCTCAATTCGACCCGTTTCCTCCATTATCCATTTTCACAAACCCTAAGCAAAATCACGAAAGAAAAAGAAAATAAAAATGATGGCAGCCGTTCCTCTTTGTAAATTAGGGCTAGCAATCTAATCTAGGGTTTTGCTTCTTGCGATTCAAAACAAGGGTTTGCGATCTAATCTGGGCTTCGACCTTCGTTCAACTTGGCTTATTTCCCTTCGGCTGCTTCGACTTTGTTATGGTGAGTTTTCTGCTCACGATTAATTTTTAATTCAGGTGTTTAAATTTGTTTGGATTGAATGTTGGTTGCATGCTATGATTTGGTGATTATTAGCTTTCAGTTGCTCGGTTAAATTTGAATTTTAAACTAATAAGAACAGATAACTCACTGCATGTTGGATTGTTGGTTGCTATTCGTTATCACTTGCTCTGATGTTGTGTTTTTGAACTGTTAAGATCAGATTCTACTCAATTTTTGATTTTAAACTAATAAGAATAAATGCTATTTGATATTTGTTTTAAATTGGTAAGAACAGACACTATTTAAATTTTAATTTAAACTGATAAAAACAAATGCTATGAATAACCTGATGAGAACAGGTGCTTCCAAATGTTTGATTTCAGATTGTTGTTTTGAAAATTTGTTTTTCTTAAAAACTGATTTGAACAGATGCTATAAATTTAAATTTTTTTTTTTTTTTTTTTTTTTACTGTTGAGAACAGATGCTATCATTTTAAGAATCTGATGAGAATAGAGGCTATTAAATCTTGACTTGCTTTGTGTTGCTGCATGTGTTGGATCTTGCTTTGTTAATGAATATTTATATGGAAACCTCTGAACCCAAACCTTCTTCTTTGTTTATCCGTGAATCAATCACTTAAGCCTATAATATGTTGTGATGTTTTGGTACCTGAAATTGTTTTTGTTAAGTGATAATGTGTTTGCATGCTTGTTTATGTTGATTGTCCCTCTGTTTTGAAATGCATGTGAGTTTTCTAAGCTCACGATAATCTTCATGCAAGTTTTTGAATTTGTTTGAAGTGAATTCCTTGGTTGCATGCTATGTTTTTGGGGCGATTTGATTATCTTTGGCTCGGCTAATTTAATTTTTAAAACTGATATGCTCAGATTTGTGACTGCATGTTGAATTTTTGTGCTAGTTGCTGTTATTTGCTCGATTTACTTGGATTTTAAATTGGTAGAAACAGATGCTAGTAATTATTTTAAACTATAAGAACAGATTCTACCCATTTGATTTAGTTTTTGAACTGTTAGGAGCAAATGTTTTTTTGATTTCTTTTAAAATTTAAATTTGTAAGAACAGATGCTGCCCAGTCTTAATTTTTAAATTGATTAGAACAAATGCTACCTGACTATTTGTGTTTGTTTTAAAATTGATAGGAACATGTGCTATTTGTGTTTGTTTTAAAATTGATAGGAACATGTGCTATTTGTGTTTGTTTTAAAATTGATAGGAACATGTGCTATTGGTGTTTGTTTTAAAAATTGATAAGAACAGATGCTATATTTATTTTGTTATTAAATTGATAAGTACAGATGCTACTAAATATCTTGTTTGAAAACTGTTTGCAAACAATTGCATTATGAATTTAAACTTGCATGTTTGTCCCATGCCTGGTAACCATTAGACCATTTATTATTTTGCACTTGAGTCTTTTGGTACTGTTGTTGTATTGGTGTTGCATTTGGTCTGCATTGTAGTTGTATTCATATATACTTGCTACTGTTGCATTACTTGCTTCACTTGAGTTTTTTTTTGTAACAGTAGTCTACTGTGTTCATGCACTTTGGTTTGTGGCAGTTTGCATGTCAAGTTGCATCCATGCTGTTGCACTTGTAGTTGTACCCCATGCTGTTGCACTTGGGTCTGGTCACTGTTCTCTTGGTTGTTCTAGTCTTCATTTCCATTGTTGTTTGCATCCTGATATATGTTGCATTGCAGTTGATTCATTTGGTCATTTGGTGTCTGCATCCTTATCTGTTGCATACATAAGTTTGGCCACTGTTGTATAATTGCATTTGATCTGCACTTGTGTATATTCTCAGGTGGCACACTGCAACTGCACTTGCATTTGTGACCTTTATTTGCCTGTTGTTTGAATTGTGCATTATTCATGTGTAGCTTGGTCATTTTGATGCACTGCCTTGATTTATTTTGCCTCTATCTTTATAGTTACAGGTTTTAAACTTGATTTAAAAATTCAAACTATCCACCTAAGTGTTTTTTTTTTAGTTTTTAATCCTTAAACAAAATATGTTGTATGTGAGTAACATTTTATATTAAATAAACTTAAGTAGAAATTATTTGCCTGTTTTACTCTAGAAACAAGTGTGTTTGCATGAAAACACAATTTCATACTGGTAGATACATGAATATATTTAGTTGAGCAAGCTGCTGTGAGTTTATTTCTTTCAGTGTGAAGATTTAAGGTTTAACAAAATGTGGTTATGAACATTTGTCAAAGTTTAAAGTTCTATTTAATATGAAAGTTCTGTATTGTCTCTGTGAATTTAGAAAATAAACAAAACAAATCTTATGGGTTGTCTCTGTGAACATTGGAACAAATCTTGATCATTTTGCTGTGTCAATTTGTGTATTCCCTGTTGTTAACTCTGTCTGGTTGATGGGCATGTCACTGACTTGCTGTCTTATTCATCTTGGTTTTAGTTGTTGTAAATCCTATGTGATGTTTGCCTAGTTGTGGTCTTGTTTCATGTTTAATGCAGTGCTTGGTCATCGCACTGGTCATTGCTTGTGAAGTTTGGTATTGCATTGTTATGTACGTGATATGTTGACACATTCACCTATGCTTGCACTACTTCATTCCAATGTATACTCTTGTCTGCAATTGTTCATCCTGAAGCTTGATCATTGTTTCACTTGTCTTCACTTCTGTTTTCTCCTAGTTGCTGTGGCATTGTGCCTTTGGTCTGCATATTGACTGTTGCAGTCCAACTTGTTGTTGGTCTTACTTATAATTTGTAGCCAGTTGGTCTTCAGTTTCATCTTCAATTGTAGCTTGTTATATGGAACTGGTAGTTGTTGCTGAGCTTGCATACTTCATGCTTGTTGTTGTATACCTGTCCACTGTAGTTGTGTCTTGCCACTGCTGCCCCTGTGCACTATTGATCTGTGCACTGTCCATACTTGTAGTTGTATGCCCTGTTGCATTTGGGGCTGCTGAAACTGTTGTGCATTTCGGCCTGTACTTGTGCTCGCTGCCTTGACCTGCTGTGTTGTTTCTGTTCGGGCTTGTTATTGTATCTTTGTGGTCTTTGTGATTACACTCGCACACGTGTTGGCGAGGCAGTGCACACGTGTGTTTGTCAGAACTTAAAAATTTGAAATTGTTAATGTGAAAAATCCGTAATAGATTTTAAATTGATTTATCTGTTTTACCATATCTGTAACCATATTATTCAGTTCATTTCAAATTTATTTACTTGAATAAAGATTAATCCTGACTCGAGTGTTTTTGTGTTTTGCAATTAACGCTCGGGTCAGACCGAGTATTTTTACAGCTTGGAGTTTTGCGCGCAGCGAAGTTAGAGAGAGAGGGGAAAGCACAACTAAAGCTTTTCAGAAAATTATTTTTCTTGTACTTAATAAAATTTGTTTTCCGCTGTATAAAATGTAACTTATTGTATTAACTCTGATATTTGTATATAAAAGAAAAGTTGTTTATAAAATATGATTACTATTCTGTGATTCTGTAGCTGATTCTGTTTAAATGTTATAAACTAAATAACAATCCGTCATTTTGAACGTTTCTAGTTGGTTTAATTACCGACTAGAGGCGGTCAAGGCGGCGGGTCGTTACAAAGTGGTATCAGAGCTTTGGTACACAAAGCTTAGTTTATGGCGTTTAATATGAATAGTTACTAGAATCACTTTAAAGGGAGTGTTTTCAAATCTAAAGAAGTTTAAAATTGTTTTCTTTAAAATAAAAGGTATTTGAAAATTAGAATTATTTTTGGAAATTCCCCTCTCTAAATTTAGGTTTGCGACTGTTTCTCTTCGGTGAGGTCTCGTTAGACTTGAGTTTCGATCGTTCAGAAACTCATTATCGAATTTTTGAGAGTCATGGAAAATGAAATGTAAGTCAAGTGGATTAATGAATTGGTTTAAATTGACTTAAATCAAATATTTTGAATATCTCCAAAGTAGTAATTGGAAAATAAAATGATATGTCAATTTGATTATAACCAAGCGGATTATTGAACTATAACTTGGAAATTTAATTTTGAATTCTTTTGAAAAATTGATTTCAAATGTTGTGAAGAACGATTTAGTGAATAAATGGATTATAAGTATTTAACTTATAATATGAAATTTTGGGTATATAACTAAGTTATATGAGCTGAATTGAATCAAATTAATAAAGGAGATTATAAAACGAAGTTTTATAAATAGAAATGGAATTTCTAAAGATGTTTATAAAATCCGCAAATGACTTATTTTGATAAGTAAATTGTTGTAACTTATTAAAGGAGTTATATCTATGGTTTTGGACAATAAATAAGATATAAAAAGAGATATGAATCTAATGAAAATTTATAAGAGATTTAAATAGATGCAATGAAGAATTTGAATTTGTATGGCATGAAATTAAGTTAAGTGGAAAACTTAATATTGGAAATTTGAAGTTGATTTAAAACCAATATTTTGAAATGTATGCAGAATTCAAACTATGAATTAAGTTGAAGTTGAAACTTAAATGGGAATGTTTTTGGGAAGCAACACTATGAAATGAAGTAAATCCATTTTAAGTTGTTTTGAAATGTGTTAAGTATCGAAAGCATAGATTTCAACATTCATTGTTGAAATAGACGTTTTCGAGGAAAAGAAAGGAAATGTTTTATATAGTATTGGGATTTATACATCTATATTAAATTCGAATCCCTATACTAATGATTTTTGGGTCGTCGTAACGATGTTTTACGCAACATTCGTTTTGACTCAAATAAATGTGTTTAAAGAATGATTTCTTTTAAGAATGAAATATATACTTGATTTTGGTTTAAGTATATCGAATATTTTCAAAGTGTTGAAAATAAATGGATTTGTGAATTACTTATTATTGAATAAGTATGAAAATATTTTCCAATATGAAATGAAAAGTTTGAAACTTTATCTTTTAAAGATAAAGTGAGAAGTGAATGTTTGAAATTTTATCTTTTGAAGATAAATTGAAAATGAATTTGTGAAATCGATTTGAAAATCGTATATTCATAGATACTTTGGAAATGTAAATTCACTATGGAATTTATAAAAGAAAGGGGAATTTGTTAAAAATAAATATTGATTTATTTTTGAAATGTGGAAATAAATTTACGGATTTGGAACGTAAGTTTAAAATAAATCGGTAAGGATTTATTTGATTAATTTAAGTGAACCATTTGAAGTTTAAAATGGATAAATATTTGGAAATGTTTCCATTTAAGGAAATTGCTTTGAAATTTGTTTTCAAAGATTAAAAGGTGCAAAATGATTTGAATTTGTTTCAAATGGTTAAGTGTGAAAATTTTTATATCTTGTAAAGATATTATTTTTGGGAAATTTGAACAATTAGTTCAATTTGGAAATTTTCAAAGTGATTGAATTTTGAGTTAAATTGAGTTTAACTTTGACGCCCAAAAACAATTTAAGTTGAACATTGAATTTTAAATGGATGATTTGGATTGTATGTCTAACGTCGTGAATTGACGACATATCAATTGATCTCTATTAAATATATATCTGTTGGTGGCGGAGAATTTATTCTCTTAGCTTAACACCCTTCTCTGAGACGTACGAGCTCAGAGGTTATATATCGATAGACATCAATTATGTGTTGAGGATTGACGATGTAACGTGAAATCCAAATCGAGTGTGAAGTCGATAATAAATTGGATTATGAATGTGAATTAGGTTTGAGATAACCTTAAAATTCCAAATCGGCTTAGAGGAAAATTTTAAATGGATAATGAAATGGAAAAATTTGTGAATCCTCTATTTGTTATGGGTATGAAATATTGTGGTTTTCATAACGTATATGTGTGAATACGATTAATTCGAAAACCAATTAGTTTGGAAAAGTAATTGTTATGGAAAACTTATGTAAGTACATGAGTATGATATGTACTAAATGTGAAATGAAATATTATATATGTATGTATAATATTATGTTTTCCAAATTGAGGATATGGAAAGGTACCTTCCATTTATACTGTGTGACTGTGTGATGGTGATGGAACTCGAGATGAGTATCCATTTAAAAATCGTAGCTACGTAGTATTTCCATTAGTTGGATGACCATTTATATTTCCATTAGTTGGATGACCATTTATATTTCCATTAGTTGGATGACCTTTTGTATTTCCATTAGTTGGAATGTCCTTTTGGACTGGTATAGTGTGCTAGCGTAATTCGAGGGGCGAGAGGCCTATGGTTACAAGCGATTCCACTGGGATAGTGGCGTAACCGCCGAGTATACCGCGATCTAGTTACACTCGGGTGGTAGCGTAATTTGAGGGGCGTGATGCCTACAGTTACAAGCGATTCCACTGGGATAGTGGCGTAACCGCTGTGTAAACTGCAATCTACAAACCAAAGCGTAATTCGAGGGGCGAGATGCCTACGGTCACGAGCGATTCTACTGGGATAGTAGCGTAACCGCCGTGTGAACCGCGATCTTTGGCAACAACCATGGCGAAATTCAAGGGATGAGATATCCACAGTTACAAGCGACTCTACTGGGATAGTAGCGGAACCGCCGAGTAAACTGTGATCCATGGGGGAATGTGCTTTCCATATCCATTTTTAAAAGAATTTTTAAAGTATTTTCACTGGGAATTGAAGCAAGTATATTTAGTACTTGGAGATTGTTAGACTTGCGCCTGGCCAGCGTATGCCTAATGTCTTTAAGAACGACAGTAGACTTGTTAAATTTCGAGTTAGCAAGTATTTTCAAACTTTAAATAGCAAATCAATTATCTGAAATTAAAGTGATGTAAATTCCAACCTAATGAATTAAGGAAGAGGATTTTTGAAATGTTTTGAAAAATCCACAGCTTTGGAAAAGTTATAATATGTAAAATTTCTTAAATGTAGTGTTTCAAATTTAAAATTTGGGTTTTGTAAGTTGAAAATTTTAGTAAAGATTTTTTTTTGTGTCTTGATTGTAGAAAATAATAAACAAAAGAGTTAATTAGCAAAGCTAGCGAGATAAAACAAATAGAATGAATCCTATATTCATTCATCTTTAATAAGTGTTGAACTTGATAAAATTGAGTAAAATATAAATATCGGTGAAATTTTAACAATCATTTTTCCTTACTTGTAATTTCGGGACGAAATTCTTTTAAGGAGGGGAGATTGTAACGATCGTAAATTTTGAACAATTTAAATTGTGAATATTTAATTAATTTTGAATATTTGAATGATAATTTAAACTGAATTTCCAATATAACAATGAATTTTGCGATCAAATTTGAGAATTTAATCTAGAAAAAGTTGAATAAAATTTATATTTGACTTTGGAGTTGAAATTGAATATTGAATTTGTATTTTTAATTCAAACTAATGACTTAAGAAAATAATTTGGATACAAGAATTTTTATTTATGTAAATTTATAAATGGATGGTTAGTTTTAAATAACATTTTTCTTTTCTTTAAAATAAAAAGGAATAAAATTTTATTCAATACAAAATAGATAAGTAAATATACATAGTTAAAATTTAAAACAACATATTTGTAAACTTCGTAAAATATGAAGTGACTACATTGGAAAAGTTATAACAACATAATTCAACAAAACAAAGCAAAGAAATAACAAAATTTATTGAAATTCAAAATGAAAAAAATATATAATAAAATTTGGTTAAGTGTTGTTGGGCTTTGAAATTGTGAATCTCGGTCCATTTACCTTTGAATGCCGTTTCCTTTTTACCTCAATTCGACCCGTTTCCTCCATTATCCATTTTCACAAACCCTAAGCAAAATCACGAAAGAAAAAGAAAATAAAAATGATGGCAGCCGTTCCTCTTTGTAAATTAGGGCTAGCAATCTAATCTAGGGTTTTGCTTCTTGCGATTCAAAACAAGGGTTTGCGATCTAATCTGGGCTTCGACCTTCGTTCAACTTGGCTTATTTCCCTTCGGCTGCTTCGACTTTGTTATGGTGAGTTTTCTGCTCACGATTAATTTTTAATTCAGGTGTTTAAATTTGTTTGGATTGAATGTTGGTTGCATGCTATGATTTGGTGATTATTAGCTTTCAGTTGCTCGGTTAAATTTGAATTTTAAACTAATAAGAACAGATAACTCACTGCATGTTGGATTGTTGGTTGCTATTCGTTATCACTTGCTCTGATGTTGTGTTTTTGAACTGTTAAGATCAGATTCTACTCAATTTTTGATTTTAAACTAATAAGAATAAATGCTATTTGATATTTGTTTTAAATTGGTAAGAACAGACACTATTTAAATTTTAATTTAAACTGATAAAAACAAATGCTATGAATAACCTGATGAGAACAGGTGCTTCCAAATGTTTGATTTCAGATTGTTGTTTTGAAAATTTGTTTTTCTTAAAAACTGATTTGAACAGATGCTATAAATTTAAATTTTTTTTTTTTTTTTTTTTTTTTACTGTTGAGAACAGATGCTATCATTTTAAGAATCTGATGAGAATAGAGGCTATTAAATCTTGACTTGCTTTGTGTTGCTGCATGTGTTGGATCTTGCTTTGTTAATGAATATTTATATGGAAACCTCTGAACCCAAACCTTCTTCTTTGTTTATCCGTGAATCAATCACTTAAGCCTATAATATGTTGTGATGTTTTGGTACCTGAAATTGTTTTTGTTAAGTGATAATGTGTTTGCATGCTTGTTTATGTTGACTGTCCCTCTGTTTTGAAATGCATGTGAGTTTTCTAAGCTCACGATAATCTTCATGCAAGTTTTTGAATTTGTTTGAAGTGAATTCCTTGGTTGCATGCTATGTTTTTGGGGCGATTTGATTATCTTTGGCTCGGCTAATTTAATTTTTAAAACTGATATGCTCAGATTTGTGACTGCATGTTGAATTTTTGTGCTAGTTGCTGTTATTTGCTCGATTTACTTGGATTTTAAATTGGTAGAAACAGATGCTAGTAATTATTTTAAACTATAAGAACAGATTCTACCCATTTGATTTAGTTTTTGAACTGTTAGGAGCAAATGTTTTTTTGATTTCTTTTAAAATTTAAATTTGTAAGAACAGATGCTGCCCAGTCTTAATTTTTAAATTGATTAGAACAAATGCTACCTGACTATTTGTGTTTGTTTTAAAATTGATAGGAACATGTGCTATTTGTGTTTGTTTTAAAATTGATAGGAACATGTGCTATTTGTGTTTGTTTTAAAATTGATAGGAACATGTGCTATTGGTGTTTGTTTTAAAAATTGATAAGAACAGATGCTATATTTATTTTGTTATTAAATTGATAAGTACAGATGCTACTAAATATCTTGTTTGAAAACTGTTTGCAAACAATTGCATTATGAATTTAAACTTGCATGTTTGTCCCATGCCTGGTAACCATTAGACCATTTATTATTTTGCACTTGAGTCTTTTGGTACTGTTGTTGTATTGGTGTTGCATTTGGTCTGCATTGTAGTTGTATTCATATATACTTGCTACTGTTGCATTACTTGCTTCACTTGAGTTTTTTTTTGTAACAGTAGTCTACTGTGTTCATGCACTTTGGTTTGTGGCAGTTTGCATGTCAAGTTGCATCCATGCTGTTGCACTTGTAGTTGTACCCCATGCTGTTGCACTTGGGTCTGGTCACTGTTCTCTTGGTTGTTCTAGTCTTCATTTCCATTGTTGTTTGCATCCTGATATATGTTGCATTGCAGTTGATTCATTTGGTCATTTGGTGTCTGCATCCTTATCTGTTGCATACATAAGTTTGGCCACTGTTGTATAATTGCATTTGATCTGCACTTGTGTATATTCTCAGGTGGCACACTGCAACTGCACTTGCATTTGTGACCTTTATTTGCCTGTTGTTTGAATTGTGCATTATTCATGTGTAGCTTGGTCATTTTGATGCACTGCCTTGATTTATTTTGCCTCTATCTTTATAGTTACAGGTTTTAAACTTGATTTAAAAATTCAAACTATCCACCTAAGTGTTTTTTTTTAGTTTTTAATCCTTAAACAAAATATGTTGTATGTGAGTAACATTTTATATTAAATAAACTTAAGTAGAAATTATTTGCCTGTTTTACTCTAGAAACAAGTGTGTTTGCATGAAAACACAATTTCATACTGGTAGATACATGAATATATTTAGTTGAGCAAGCTGCTGTGAGTTTATTTCTTTCAGTGTGAAGATTTAAGGTTTAACAAAATGTGGTTATGAACATTTGTCAAAGTTTAAAGTTCTATTTAATATGAAAGTTCTGTATTGTCTCTGTGAATTTAGAAAATAAACAAAACAAATCTTATGGGTTGTCTCTGTGAACATTGGAACAAATCTTGATCATTTTGCTGTGTCAATTTGTGTATTCCCTGTTGTTAACTCTGTCTGGTTGATGGGCATGTCACTGACTTGCTGTCTTATTCATCTTGGTTTTAGTTGTTGTAAATCCTATGTGATGTTTGCCTAGTTGTGGTCTTGTTTCATGTTTAATGCAGTGCTTGGTCATCGCACTGGTCATTGCTTGTGAAGTTTGGTATTGCATTGTTATGTACGTGATATGTTGACACATTCACCTATGCTTGCACTACTTCATTCCAATGTATACTCTTGTCTGCAATTGTTCATCCTGAAGCTTGATCATTGTTTCACTTGTCTTCACTTCTGTTTTCTCCTAGTTGCTGTGGCATTGTGCCTTTGGTCTGCATATTGACTGTTGCAGTCCAACTTGTTGTTGGTCTTACTTATAATTTGTAGCCAGTTGGTCTTCAGTTTCATCTTCAATTGTAGCTTGTTATATGGAACTGGTAGTTGTTGCTGAGCTTGCATACTTCATGCTTGTTGTTGTATACCTGTCCACTGTAGTTGTGTCTTGCCACTGCTGCCCCTGTGCACTATTGATCTGTGCACTGTCCATACTTGTAGTTGTATGCCCTGTTGCATTTGGGGCTGCTGAAACTGTTGTGCATTTCGGCCTGTACTTGTGCTCGCTGCCTTGACCTGCTGTGTTGTTTCTGTTCGGGCTTGTTATTGTATCTTTGTGGTCTTTGTGATTACACTCGCACACGTGTTGGCGAGGCAGTGCACACGTGTGTTTGTCAGAACTTAAAAATTTGAAATTGTTAATGTGAAAAATCCGTAATAGATTTTAAATTGATTTATCTGTTTTACCATATCTGTAACCATATTATTCAGTTCATTTCAAATTTATTTACTTGAATAAAGATTAATCCTGACTCGAGTGTTTTTGTGTTTTGCAATTAACGCTCGGGTCAGACCGAGTATTTTTACAGCTTGGAGTTTTGCGCGCAGCGAAGTTAGAGAGAGAGGGGAAAGCACAACTAAAGCTTTTCAGAAAATTATTTTTCTTGTACTTAATAAAATTTGTTTTCCGCTGTATAAAATGTAACTTATTGTATTAACTCTGATATTTGTATATAAAAGAAAAGTTGTTTATAAAATATGATTACTATTCTGTGATTCTGTAGCTGATTCTGTTTAAATGTTATAAACTAAATAACAATCCGTCATTTTGAACGTTTCTAGTTGGTTTAATTACCGACTAGAGGCGGTCAAGGCGGCGGGTCGTTACACAAATGGTGCACTTTTTATACATTTGTGGAATTGGATAATTTACGAAAATTACAGAGAAAGAGATACAACTAAATTGTACCCCGCTCCCAATAAATTAAAACATCTAAATTCACATACCAAGTCAAATTTGGGAAAACTAAACTAATACCAACATTTTACAACCCAACTGTAAATTTGAAATAAACTTTACAACTTTATCAATATTCAGCTTTAACAAATTTAGGGACTAGTTTCTAAATTTTCAGATTATGCTTTAGATATCATTCATATTCCAATTACATATCTTATAGAATATGTATGTGATATTCTTATACATTCGCTTCAGGCCTACAACTCATCAGATGTTATATAGGCATAGTAATTAAATAAAATTCAACGGTATAAATTTCAATGTTATAAATAAATTATATAATTTCTCACTCACCTTTCAAGCTTTCTAAATCTCTACGTCTGAATTCATCCCTTTAACTTGAATTCTTTTCCTTTCCTTCAAAAAGAATATGATATAAATTTATACATACCATTAGAATTACAGATCTGAGAAGATATTTGAGATTAAGAGGAATGTATAGTTTAATTATGAAATTTACCTTTTTCTGCAGTATCGATTCGCTTCTCCTCTTCAATTTTCTGCCTTTCTCCTATTATATATACATATAACATAATATTTTATACTTTTAATAGAAATAGCAGAGAAAGAAAATGGTAGTGCTTTGCTGTTTTGATCAAAAAATATAAGAAGAGAAGTGAGGGGTAAAACATGTATTTATAGGCGCTCGAATCAATTGTATCCGTTATATTTTCAAAATAAAAAAATCTGAGCCATTCATCCAAGGCTTAACTCTAGCCGCTACCTTCATCACCTGTCGACCGCTCCCTATAAGCAGTTGATTGCTAGCAATCGACTGCCCAAGTAAGGGGTCGATTGGTGGGGTCCACGCTATTAATATTTTTGATTTCCTTTTTCTCATTTTAAATTATTTCTACTTTGAATATTTCAAACACTAATAGTTTCTTCATTTGAGCTACGATTGCAAAATTCCAAATATGAAAGTTGCTCAGAAAACCCCCATGAACACAATAGTGCTAGTTTCGTGGTCAAATTCTGAAATTTTCTCAAATTCCTTTTTTGGAGTCTTATTGATTATATATTATTTACCATTAGTTTTGCGGGGTGTTATAAAGACAACTACTACTCTTTCCAACAAGGCACCAAAGCGTCCAAGCCGACCTAGGTTTAGAACTACAAGACCAAAATGAAGAAGAAATCCTCCATCCCCAACTGGCCTATTAGCGTAACAACGATGGTCAATCACCATTGGAGCCATGGCCAGCATGCACAAGCCCAAGCCAAGCCAATATCTGCCTCGAGAGGGAGGTTCCATATGATTGTTTGAAATACTATCAACAAGTGGCAGTCCGACACCGAGAAAGCTTTCTCATTTCTTAAGATGCCAAACAAGTTTGATGAAAGGACATACACACAAAGAAATTTGGAAAGGAAATATATAATGAAGCTAATTGCTTATTATCAATGAAGAAGTGCAAAAGATTCATAGGCTATGAAGAATTTTCGTTTGGAAAAATTTTGCGAGTACAAGAAAGATGAGAAAGGGTATTTATATACCCACGCCTTAAATCGTGTGCATTGTTTCGAAAGGAAAAAAGAATCACAACTATTAAGAAGAGATTGAGATAATGCCAACTTATGCATATAGGAGGTGCAACACAGCTCTGCAACATTTGGAAAAATGAACCGTCACAACCAATAGCACGAAGCCACATGGAAAGCACATTAAATGCTTTGTAGGGCCGTCAATTGGTAGGATTTTCATCATTTGACAATGCTATACCCGCTCGCGGATATGGACTTGGGAGAAAAATGTTGCTCAATTTTTTCGCAAGTAATTAGTAGGTTAGTTTAAAGTAATCTAACCTAGTCAAAACCTGCCCAACTACTTTGCAACTAGCCGGCATAAGCCAACCCAAGTCCATGATGGTCTCAAACCTCCCTTATATCCAGCAAGGCACCATGATGAGGCATGATCGCCTCGTCTTTAAGCGCCTATCACATGTAAGAAAGGTTTGGGCGTGACCCATCATCATGACTATCGACTTTCCTATGTCAATCTACTTCCAGCACAATTCCAGGTCAGCATGTTAGCCCGACGTCACTCTAATTGATGGCCAGCACCTCTATAAAGACCCGAAATTTTGAAGGCTTTCTATTTAATTATCGGAATTATTTAAATAATTGAATCTTGGATTTAATGTAATAAATTGACTTAATAATATTATTTAAATTATTTTTAAATAATATGTGAAATTATCATTTCGTTGGACAATCTTGGATTTTGATGAAATCGGTGTCGTTTAATCCAGAATAATGAGTTTTTATAGGTCGATGAGTTTCGTGACGATCGAATGTGATGTATGGTTGTATGAGCTCGATTAATTAAGAGGATTAAAATATAATATATATTTTCCAATATAAGAACCTCAACACTTAAATCCTCTTCATTTTTCCTTCTCAAAATCAGATGCCACCATTTTCTCCATTCAATTAATTAAATCCAAAGCCAAAGGCCACAAAATTCAACGATTTCGGATTTGTTGAAATCATGTGAGTGTGTGCTTCAATCTATGTAAGATTTGTAGGGTGTGGTGACTGTTAGTGATGTTCGAGTTTTAGTGGCCAAACTAAGGTTGAACAGGGAGGTGATGAAGGAGGATTTAGGTGAATTGGAGGACTTGGTTGGTTTCTCTTAGCAGCAAGCTTCTTCCAACATTAGCCAAATTGAGTCCAATCATGCCTAGCAGATCACAACTTTTCATTTGTCTCATACCGGGGTTGGGGCCATGATTTGACATGGGATATCATAGAGGAAATAGATGGCACGGTTGAGCTCGTGGTTGTGTAAGGAGTGTTTTGGCAAAGGTCAATGGTGCTTTGGTGTGGCAAGGCAAATCATGACCTGGGGTTGGTCGAATTAGGGCAACGATCAGAATTTTGAAGAGTTGATCTAGCTTCAGGTAGTTGCATAAGGGAAAATGCATTTGAGTAGAGCGATGTGATGGCACTGTCCCTTCAACAAACATTGGACCGGATAGGGATATTGGGGAAAGGAGCGTGCATGGCTTAGGTGTGTATCATCTTGCATGTATAGGAAGTGTATTAAGAAGGGTGAAGATGGATTTGGTGGGCAAGTGAAGGGATTAGTGATTAAAGTTAATTAATTAATTAAGTTTTAATCTCAATTTCTTATGAAATCGATAACTTATGCATAGAAGGTCCAATCCAGACGTCATTTTAGCCGTTGCACTCGTAGTTAGATTCTATACGCCTTGGATTGGTTTAGGCTTGGGTGAGTGTAATGATCCGTTATTTCGCAACTTCGAAAGTAAGATATTTTATTAATTTTAAATTTAAAAAGGTTTAGAACTTAAGTAAATATGTTGTAAATAATGAATAAGGATGGAAAAATTATTTATCTTATACTTAATAATGGAAAAATAAAGATTTTGATTTTCATCACAAAATGGCCAAAAGTTAAGTTTTGTTAAAAATGAATAAATGCTTAAATAAATAGTTTTAAATATTTATTTGAAAGGTAAAATTATATCAAAATCACTTAATAATGATAATAGAAGTATGATAAAGGTTTGGAAAATACACCTATGATCGTTTTACAAAAATATTTTAACTTGTTACATTTTGTCAAGTGCAACGTCGTATTTCAATAAATTAATATTAGCACTAATGATATCGGGTTTTAACCAAAGTAACTTGTTTTTAGTTATTAAATGTAATAAGAATTTCATTTTCTAAGTTTGTTTACATAAATGAATGGTTAAACAGAAACGTTAAATTTTGACTGTAAAATATGTCAATAAAAACATTGTTTTTGACTAAAATAAGTTGTTGCTACATTGTTGCAACATGATATGTTGCCTAATACAAATATATACATATGTACACATTTACAATGTATAAATACATATACATTTACCATATAAAACAAGAATTCATTTTGATTTAAATTAAGTTTAATAAATGATTCGACAATTTTAAATTTAAATAAAACTTTATAAACATCATCATATCATTTATATCATATCTCCTTAATGGATGTTATGTGTTTACATGGAAACCATGCAAATTTATATCTCTATATATTAGTAAGTAATAAAATAGTAACATCTCTTATTACTAAACATATACACTTCTTATAACATCATTCCTAGCATTAAATGCACATCCTAATATGTTAACAAGTGTTATGCAAATCAAATCAAGAAAAAAGTATTCTTTTTAAAATACAAAATTTAAGAGAAAAAAGTAATCATTATATAAATACACATCACATTAATGTGCTGTCATATCCTTCTGTAAATACATGTACTTAAGGGTTTAATCAAGGATCTAAAAATGGAAATAAAATACAAAAGTAGAGAAGGCTAAAATGGTCATTAGCCAAGAATGCTTCATGTATAAATAGAGGTCATAACCTTCACTTCCTCACAACAATTCACTTCACATTTCTACCATTTTTTTCACTTCCTTAAAGCTATTCTCCTTTATTATCTTCCTCCACCTCCAACAACCCTCCATCCAAACCTACACCCGAACTCTACCATTACACACACCCCCCTACACGGTCAAGTACCCTTCCACCAATCCATACCCACCCCTCTAGCCTCACACCCGAGCCGTACCCTCCTCCCTAGGCCACACACCTCCCAAGCAGAGTATACACCCCCTCTCAAAGCTCACACACACAAAAAAGAAGGAAAATAAACAAAGGCAATAGTTCGTGACATTTGCAGAAGAGCACGCTAGTTCATAGAAAAGTTTGATGGAGTGGAAATGAAGACGAGAACCGCTTTTTAAATCATGTTTTGTTATGTTATAATAATCATGATTATCCCGTTTATATGTTATGTTAATTGCCACCATTGATAATAAAGACATTTGACTGAAATGAATGTTTGAACGCGTTGGTTGGATAGTTGAGTTGTGATAATATACTTAATAAATGTTAATCACTATGCTATGGAAATGGATGTTATGTTATTGATGAATATTGAAAGTGATTATGCTCATTTTTGATTAAGTAATCCCCTTTGTTATAAGTGATCAGTTTTATAAATATGGTATATGTTGGAATTATTAAGCCTATATTTGAATAGCGAAATTGAAATAAAAAATTGAAATTGAAATTGGTTTTGAATTGAAATTGGTTTTGAAATTGAAATTGAAATTAAAGTCGAAATCGAAATTAGATTTGAAACTGGGTTTGAAATTGATTCTAATTTAAGATTAGAATTGATTTTAATTTAAGATTCATAAGCAACCGCATAATATATTCACCAAAATAAATAATATTCATACGACCTCGGTTGAATGACAGAAATTCGTCTAGAATGAGTTTTGGCCAATTTACTTCAACTTCTCCCCAAATAGCACATAATGCTTTATAGTTGTTTGGATAGACAAGCACATACGAGCCAGTACGTGGTAGAATTGTGTGCATTAATGCTCAATGCATTATTCTGGCAGTAGGTCGTAATGCAATAGACTTAAGCTCGGTCATGTCATCTTCTAGGAATCGAGACTTACTTTATCTCTCTCGCCTACGACAACATATAATTCTTGTAACTCAACACCTCTTGTCGGAGTATGAAGAATATGACCGATTCTATCTAAAGAGAGAAATACTTGTTGCCCATAAACCTCCAAACGCAATTGTCATGATTGCGTGAGTTTTGATGGCCTAAATTCAAGTTCGCATAGAAAAGTTTAACCAATGTATGATTTATCTAGATATTGTTTTGATTATGATCTAGAAGTGATTGTAGATGGCTTCTTCTTGCTAACTCTTGAATCCTGTACGACATAAAATCAGGAAAGACAACAAAAGAACCTTCAAAGAATTGAGCTTCTTTCATCTTATTCCATCTTTGAACTGCAGTTGCATCGTATAGCCATTGAGCGATTTTTGAATCAATTGGCTCAAAGGAAGAAGAAGCATGTCTAGATCTCTTTGTTTGATGAGGGGCCAATTGAATTTATCAAAGAATTGAATAAATTTGGAAAAATTTGGGAACTAGGGTTTTGGAATTCTGTAAAGTGGAAGTAAAAGTAAAAAGTAAAAGAGGAAGTAGAGGGTTTTAGAGTTAAGAAATAGGTAAAAATGTGTAAAGGTACGTTTCAGATGTGAATTCAGTTGACTGAATGATTGTGGTCAGTCGACTGAATGATTGTGGTCAGTCGACTGAACCACCATCCCGAGAGTTCTATTCCAGAATTAGTCGACTGGTCTAGTCGACTGAATAAACAAATATGCTCTCTGTTTTGTCATTCAGTCGACTGGTTGCATTCGATTAGTCGACTAGATAGTGTATGAGAACATACACTATGCAGTTTCAGTGGATTGATCGAATTTTTCAGTCGACTGAATGAGTCTTTCAACATATTCAGTCATATTTGAAACACAAACAAGTAATATATTATATATATAAACAAAATGTATACAATATAAGATTAAAGAACAATTGTAAAAAATAGACAATAAACGAAATTATTTGGAAGAGGAAGTTGATGGTGACTTGGAGTTTGTCGGTTCATCCTTTGTCTTCTCTACATATGGTTGTAGTGTGACCAACGGTTTCCACGTTCCCACGAGTTTGGAGAGACAGGCAGAGGTTGAGGTGACCTATCCCATGGATTCCGAGTTGACAATAGTGTAGGTTGATGAGCCGAAGAGGAAGATGAACCGTAGAACTTCCATCCAATCTGCTCAGGAAAACTCAGACGTCTAGAATTCATTTTTCGTTCATAATATATTTCACGCAAGCGCTGTCGATTCCCTCTGGTAATGATGAAGATCATCAATTTTTTGTTTGGTTTGAGGAGAACCAAAAAATAGGTACCTTCTAGCTTTCTTTTTCTCGGGTGTATAACCCGTTTGATAATTTGATGGTCTTGCAGGTTCATGGGTGGAGTAGGTGTAGGTAGATTTGACGATACAGATGATGGAGTTTAAAAGTTGATAGATGAGTAGGATGATCCATCTGATGAATTATGTGATGAAGACATTTTGATTTTGAAAGAAAGTTTTTAGAAGTTTATGTAGTGGAGAAAGAAACAAATGTGTTTGAGATATAAATTTCTTTTGGTAGAGAAAGGAGAGCCGAGAATTGAATTATATAGGAGGCAATGCAGTTAAAAAATGATGGTTGAATGTGCAGATTGAAAAAGTGAGGAAGAGAATGAACCAAAAAGTTTGTGGCTGAAATTTTAACTTAAAAAAATAGAAAATATAAAGAAACAGATGTATAAGGTGTAGATGTGAAATATTGAATTGCCAGGCAGTAAATGCATAGACTTATCAAACCCGAGGTGCAGAGTTCGAATACTAAATTTTTATTTTATTTTATTTTAAATTAATTAGTAATTTTTATAATTCTGTTAAAGAAATTATACCTAGTTCTCTTCTTAATCTTATAAAACAATTTTCATTGAGAGGTTTAGTGGAAATGTCAGCTAATTGATTTTCAGAATTTACAAATTCTAAATTTATTATATCCTTTTCAATATTTTCACGAAGAAAATGATGAAGAATGTTAATATGTTTAGTTCGTGAGTAATTGACAGGATTTTTAGATAAATTTATTACACTAGCGTTGTCACGATATATTATTGACTTATTTAATTTTATGTCAAAATCTTGTAATGTTTGCTGCTTTTAGATTACTTGAGCATATGCTAAAGCTGCAGATATATACTCTGCTTCACGTGTCGATAGTGAAACGCAATTTTGTTTCTTACTAAACTAAAATACTAAGGGTCGTCCAATGAAATGACAAGTTCCACTTGTACTTTTTCTATCTGTCCGACTTCCTCCAAAATCAGCATCACTATATGATACTAACTCAAAAGGACATTCTTTTGGATAAAATAATCCTAAATCTTTGGTTTTATTAAGATAACGAATTATACGTTTAACCGCTCGCATATCTGATTCTTTAGGATTTGCTTGAAATCGAGCACATAAATAAACACTCATCATAATGTCAGGTCGACTAGCAGTTAAGTAAAGTAGTGATCCAACCATACTACGATATAGTTTTTGGTCAAAATTCTTGCCATTTTTATCTTTTTCAAGATGTATAGTTGTACTCATAGGAGTTGGTTTGGCAGGCGTGTTTTCCATACCGAATCATCTAATTAGATTATTACAACACTTTTCTTGGTTAACAAAAATGCCATTTTGCATTTGTTTGATTTGTATTTCGAGAAAATATGATAGTTCTCTCATATGTGACATTTCAAATTCATTTGTCATGATAGTCGAAAATTCCTGACATACTTTTTCATTTGCCGAACCAAAAATAATATCATCAACATATATTCGAATAATTAAAATATCTTGTTCAGTTTTCTTTATAAATAATGTTTGATCAACTTTCCCAATCTCAAAACCAGATTCCAATAAATAGCTTTTAAGTTGGTCATACCAAGCACGAGGTGCTTGTTTTAAACCATATAAAGCTTTCTTAAGTTTATAAACGTGATCTGGAATTTCTCATGAGGAGGTTGTTCAACATAAACATTTTCTTTGATAAAACCATTTAAAAAAGCACTTTTAACATCCATTTGATATAATTTAAAGTTATGAAAACATGCAAAAGCCAGTAGAATACGTATAGCTTCTAGTCTTGCAACTGGAGCAAACGTTTCTTCATAGTCTATTCCCTCTTCTTGACTATAACCTTGTGCTACTAATCTAGCTTTATTTCTAGTAATGTTACCTTGTTCATCAGCTTTTTTTGTGAAAACCCATTTTGTAACGATGACTGGTTGATCACTTGGTTTAGGAACTAATTCCCAAACTTCGTTTCATTCAAATTGATTTAGTTCTTCTTGCATAGTTATAATCCAATAATCATCAGTTGAGGCTTCCTTAATATTTTTAGGTTCTATATTAGAGAGAAAAGCTATATGGCCCATTTGATTTAATTGATGTCTTGTTCTTACATTTGAATTTACTTCTCCAATTATATTTTGAACAGGGTGATCTCTTAGAACTCTTAGAGAAGATCTTGCTATATTATCATTATTAATAATATTTACATTTTCTACAGAAACATCAGAATTATTATTTTGAAGAATAATATCATCATCTTCTGAATTATTTGTCAGAATTATATTTGTATTATTTTCCAAATTTGTAAATTTAGAAGAAGTTTTTACATTCTCATCGAATGAAACATGAAGTGTTTCTTCAATTTTTTTTGTTCTTGTATTAAAAACTCGATAAGCCTTGCTTCTTTTCGAATATCCTATGAATATACCTTCATCGGATTTTGGATCAAATTTTCCATGCTAATCTTTAGTGTTAAATATGAAACATTTTGAACCAAAAACTTTAAAATATGAAATATTTGGTTTTCTACTATTTAAAATTTCATAAGGAGTGTGTTTTGTTAATGGTCGAATAGAAACACGATTCAAAACATAGCAAGCAGTTGCAACAGCTTCTGCCCAGAAATGCTTAGGTAAAGTGCTTCCATTTAATAAAGTTCGCGCACATTCTTGTAATATTCTGTTTTTCCTTTCTACGGTTCCATTTTCTTGTAGTGTTCTAAAAAAGGAGAAATTATGATTAATTCCTTTCTTGTTACAAAAATGTTTGAAAGCTTCATTTTCAAATTCACTTCTATGATCACTTCTAATGTTTTTAACTTTAAAATTCTTTATATTTTGAATTCTTTGAAAAAAATTAAAATTTTCAAAAGTATCACTTTTATGTTTCATAAAAATGGTCCATGTATATCTTGAAAAATCATCTACAATAACAAACACATATCCATTGTGATTAATAGATTGAACTTGAGCAGGTCCGAAAAGGTCCATGTGTAATAATTCAAGTGGTTGTGTTGTACATATGATTTTCTTAGATTTAAAAGAAGATTTTGTTAATTTTCCTAACTGCCATGCATCACAAATATTATCAATTTTGAATCTCATAACAGGTAGTCCTTTACCAAGTTTATTTTTAGCTAATTTATTAATAATATTGATGTTTATGTGAAAAAATCTTTTGTGCCATAGCCAAGAATCATTTTCTGTAGCTACTAAACACATATTTGTGTTGTAATTTATATTCATATTCAAATTATAGATATTTTTATCAATTATACCTTCAAAAATTAAATTTTTATTTTTATCAGAAATATTACATTTATTTTCTGAAAAATATATATTAAAACATTTATCACATAACTGACTTATACTCAATAAATTATGTTTTAAGTTTGTAACTAATAGAACATCAGTAATGAGAGGTGAATTAGAGATACCATTATTGCTCACATCGACTTTGCCGATGACATAACCTTTCGAATTATCTCCAAAATTGACTGATCCTTCATTTGAGTAGACTATGTTTGTTAACATGTCTTTATCACCAGTCATGTTTCGAGCAACCACTGTCTAGAATCCATTTTCTTCTCTTTTTAAGTGGTACCTGCAAAAAATAAAGAATACGATGGTCTTAGGAAACCAAATCAAAGAAGGTTCAGAATTTCCTTTAAATGTATAATTCTTATTTTTATGAACAGTTTCCATTATTGTTTTGATATGTTTATTCCCCATCAAGTTAGCAATCCACATTTTAATAGTTTTAACATTTTTAGAAACTGTTTTCTTTAAATCTTGCTTAATTTTGTTTTTAACCTTATTTTAAACTTTTCAAATTTCTTTGGTTTTTCAATTTTCTTATATCCTAAACCCATTTTATTTGAAGTTGACTGAGAATTTTCTATTATTTTAGAAAGATTTTCTCGTCCTTTATTAAAATTGAAAATATTTTTGTTAATATCTTCTAGCTTGGTTTTAAGACTACAATTTTCTAATTCTAAAACTTTAGTGCTAGATTTTAAATCATTTACTTCAACTGATAAAATATCATTTTTATTCTTCTGAATTTCTAATTCCCGAGTTATCATAAAAAGTTGAGAGGCTAAATTAGAATTAGATTCTTGAGATTTTTGAAGTTCTTCTTCGAGAATTTTCTTTTCATCTCTAAGCATACTAATTTCTAATTATGATCTATTTAGTTTTTCTTGTAACTCCTTATTATGTTTCTTAGTCTGTTTTACAAAATCTACTAGTTCAGAATTAAGTTCAACTAAATCTTCAAAACTTAGCTCACTTACATCATCATTTGTAGCCATGAAGCATACATTTGCTTACTCTGTGTCACTATCAGTGTCTCTTTCTGATGATAAAGAATCTGAATCTTTCCATTATATAGAAAATGCTTTCTTCTTGAAATTGTTCTTTTTGAATTTGATTTTCTGTTTTTCTGGACAATCTTTCTTCATATGACCCTTCTTATGACGTTCATAACATTCCATCACAGATGATGATGGTTTATTGCTATTATTGTTGCTAGAATTATTTTTGTAACTCTTGCCCTTGTTATTCTTTTTGAATTTCAAAAACTTTTTGAAATTCTTAGCAATAAATGCCATATCCTCTTCATCTGAGTTAGAGTCAACATGTTCTGCTTGAAATGCTAGATTCTTCTTATCTTGTGCTTGAACTTTCTTTGCTTGAAAATTTACTTCATATGATATTAGATTTCCTATTAACTCTTCTGGTTTCATAGTTGAAAGATCGTTTGCTTCTTCAATAGTTAGGACCTTTCTTTCCCATCCATCCGTTAAAGAGTTTAGGATTTTTGATACTATATCAAAATCAGAGAATTTTTCTCCTAGTGCAATAGTGAATGATATATATCTTGAAATCTAGAATACATGTCATTTATATTTTCATTTGATTTCATTTTGAAATTTTGAAACTGATTTTTCAACATTTAAATTTTGCTTTGTCTGACTTTGTTAGTTCCTTCACGAGTTACTTTTAGAGTTCTCCATATCTCATAAGCATTTGTGCACATACTAACTCTATTATACTCGTTTCTATCTAATGCACAAAATAGCATATTCATGGCTTTGCATTTGTAGTAGCATTAGTTTTCTGTGCAGCAGTCCAAGTTGAAAAATCTTCTGTTGGAGTAGTATATTCATTTGGAGTAATGTTCCAAGTTTCAAAACCATTAGATTGCATATATATTCTCATTCTAGTTGGTCAGTAATTATAATTCATGCCATTGAATAGTGGAGGTCGTGTAGTAGACTGATCTTCAATAAAACTAGTGTTAGTGACAGTGCTTGTGATATTGTTATTTTCCATATTAACTAATAACAAATTATCAAATAACTGTGTTATGGTTATAGGATGACCTTGCTCTGATACCAAATGAAAGTGGCTACTGTGTGGCTTGCTATCACTTAGGATCGTGTAATATGGAATATTATTAAATCTAAATGCGGAAATAAATGATAATAGCAAAGTAAATAAAATGAGCACACCATGAATTTTTATACTGGTTCGAACTTCCCGTTCTACGTCCAGTCCTAGACTTCCCTTTGGAATTTCTCACAATAACCCTCTCTTAACCTGGAGGAATAGGTATGCAACACCTAAACAACCGAACAGGATTTTTCTGCCTCTACAAACCGAAAGAGGACTTTACCCTCCTGAACAACCGAACAAGACTTCAATAGTTTCAATAGAATTGCTTTGACACTATGTTTTATTAATAATACTAATTTGTCTTTGATAGTACAACCTTCCTATTTTCTTTCCCCAAGTATACATGTGTGTATAAAGATTTAGAAAGGAAAATATTGCTTTGAATCAAAGAATAAGTTGATTGATTCAGAGATTCAAGCAATATATGAAAGTTGTGATCGCTTTTTAGAATACAGAGATAGCAGAAAGTAAGATCAGAAAGTAATCAGAATTTTTTTTGATTTGTGAAGTGGATTTTTTGTGTTATATAATAGTTAAAGAGGTGCAACCGTTCATGAAGAGTTCTGATCAACAAAAGAAGTCATACCTCTTCATATTAGAACGTGACTCTCGGCAAAAGGAAGTGTCCATTCAGAAAAAATAGCTATTGAAAGAAGTCAGTTGACTGACCCAAAACGATCGGCAACTGAATTTTCAAAGTTGTTTAAAAACAGAACGTTTCTGTGCACCCGTACAGGGTCAGTCGACTGGCCGTATACGGTCAGCCGACTGACTTGACAGTCAAAGCCCAATTTTCACATATTTTAAAAAGTTTAAAGTTTTAAAACAACTTAACTACTTGAGGATAGATTTTAACGTATCTAAGACTAAAAAACTTCAATAAATCAACATACTATACGCAGTTTTGTAGCCTTGTCTCCTTTTGTTGTTTGAACAGCATAATTCCTTTTTTTTGTCACTTATCCATATAGTATAATTCATTGCTTTGTCGTGAATCAAAAATATGTGATTCAACATATACAACCTTTCTTTTTAAACCCAAACTATTTATACTTATTTTTCAACTATTATGAAAACTGATTTCCATTTTATAACAATTTTTCATCTGTTTTACAAACTAATTACTATTTTATAACTATTTTGCAACTATTTAACTATTTTATAATTACTTAAATATTCTTCAGCTATTTTACAACTAATAACTATTTTACTACTAATTATCTATTTTATACTTTTCAAGCTATTTTCTAAATCAAGTTGGTCAGAGTGCAAACTGTTTATAATTGAAGTGATAACCCAAACGGAAATTGAAGCCATTGTGAATAGGTGAATAGAATCAAAATGAAGATAAATAGGTAGGATGTACATATATTATTCTATTCGCATAACAATTTGATCCAGATTCGAGCATAGAATTTCGAGATAGTATATCGATCCGAGTTGGGATTTTTCACTCGATTTTCGACGGCGAACCCTAGATATGGATTTTCGATTGTTTTTGGAAATTCTCTATCATAGTTATGGCTATGCAAGGAGAATGACGGTTTTTGATCAAGAAAATCAGATATGAGTACGCACTAGGAAGTCGGGTGGACAATACTAGTTCGGAAGTGAAATTGTGTGATCGAGTGAGCGATCAGATTTGACGTTGCGTACGGATGATATATGTATATCGTACATGCTAGAATGAAATTGGTATTCGAAATTTTGAAAGGAAAAGCAAAAATGAGTTTGAAATGGAAAGTATATTTTGAAAAATATATTATGGATAAAAGTGGAAGTTTGGATATCACTATAATTGAAATTCATTTTATAAGAGGGTAGGAATGTGGCAAGTAAATTTATAAAAGAAATCAAACTTGAACATTTTATTTGGCATAATAAAGTTATATATATATATATATATATATATATATATATATATATATGGTAACTACCCTTGTGAATTTTTAACTAGAAGATGTGGTCTTTGAAATTATTTGAAGTATAAAGGAATTTATATAAGTATGAAGTGACCCAAAGATTTTTCAAGATTTTATATATCAATTTATACAAATGAATTTATGAGAATGATTTTAGGAAAAGGGTTTTGGAACCTATGGACTTTGGAAGGCTTTTGATTTTTGGAAAAAAAAGTCAATTTTGGGAATTTGGAAAGCCAAGTCTGGAACTATCGATTTGAGATATCGATTTTGTGTAAAGGACATTTTTATGTGAATCATAAAGAGTATGATTTGAAAGATACTATATGTGTATAGCATAAAATGTTTTGAGATTGGCTTTGGGGAAAAAAGTGCTCCCATTAAATGAACTTCTTAGGAGATCCATGGGGTGGTTCTGCCTTGAGCCCTAAGGGGAGTTCTAAATCGGATCTTGGGAGGAAGTCCGGACAAAATGAAGTTCCTGAGGATTTTGTGTGGGTAGCAAAAGCCGAGGCGCTGATGCCTACAGTGATATTTGAGTTATGCTGTGACGACAGTGAAGCTCGATGTCACTACGATCTACTGCGGACCATAGCGCAAGTCATGTGGCAGTGAGTGCCAATGGACTATGTTTGATTTCACTAGGAGGGCGACGTAACATCGGTAGACTACGATCTATGAAGACATAGCGAAAGTTGTAACGACCCGGAATTTTGGGCAATATAAATTTAATAATCTGTGTTAATAATTTAACTGGTTTGATAATTTTCTTTATAATTTTAATTTAAATTAGGGTAATTTAATCTTTTAAAGGTTGATAAATTTTTAATATGGTAATATTGATAAGAATTGTTTTTCAAAGTTAATCAGATTTTATTCTGTTTATAATATATACAATTGATATATATTGTGAATAGAAGAGCTTTTGTTTTAAATTCAATAAATTTTTCAAAAGATAATTTAAAGATTAATTTAAATTGTTTTCAAAATATAAGATGATTGTTTATTTTTAAAGTATGATAGTTTAAATAAAACTAATCAAAGTTTTCATTTTGTTTTCTTTAAAGTGTTTTAAATTTAAAATGGTATAAATGTATAAATATAAAAGTTTTAGATTTATGAATACATATATAAGAGATTCATTTGTATTATAATTAGTTTATAATATTTTCTTTAAAATAGAAGTTTATATTTACATATGTAAGTACTCATTTATGAAGTAAAATAGAAATGTAAGTTTATATTTACATTTAAATTAAATAAAAGTTTAAAAACACTTAGAGACAAATGTTAACATGTGTTGTTTAACTAAATATCATAATTGACAAATGTAGGATTTATGAACATGTGGCATTCATCTTTCATTCATTTGAAATTTATAACATAAAAGAAAATTGTTTCTCCTTTTTCATTTTTTTTTCAAAACTTTCTTTCCTCTTCTCAAACTTTAATGGCAACCAGAATTACTCTTCAAAAAACCTGAAAATTAAATGCAAAAATCAAAAGAAAATCTGAAACTAAAATCTGCAAGCAAAATGAAAACTGCAAAATTCATCATCTGCAAATTCAAATGGATATTCAACTTCAAATCTGCATTGTACAAAGCTATAACCTGCATTTCATTTGAGTTCAACTTGCAATCTGTAATTTCAACATGCAAAGGGAAATCAAAAGTTTCAACTGCAAGTTTAATCAACAAAATTTGAAGGCATGCTGTAAGCAGTTGGATTTCAACAGCATGCAAAATCAAACAGTTTTCAAATTAAAGTGTTAAAGCCTGGAAATTTATTCTACCCGGTTCTTTGTGCTCTGCAAATTATAAGATGAGTAAACCTCTTAAAAACAGTTTTTATTATAATGTGTTAGATTTATTGTTGCATGTGATGAATTTGGCTTTGAAAGTGAATAATTGTTTATATGAGTACTGTCATATATGTATGTTATAGGTAGAGAATGCCTAAGAATAGGAAACCTGTACAACATCCATCTCTGTTCTTTTATTTCTGAAGTTGGTTTCATAAGAAATTCCAATATCTCTCAAACAAATTAATATTAGACATTTTTATATAAATGGAAACGGTATGATAATGTTTGATAGTAATTTTAAAAATAATTTCATAATTTTAAAATGCAACAAGTAATTATTAAAAAGAAATTTACAAAGGAATTTGAATATTAGTTAAAAATTTATTATCTTAAACTTAAAATGTAACTACATGCATGTAATCTGGATGTAAAATCATGAATTTAGATATGAAGTTTGTAAATTATAGATTAGTTATTCATTCGAAATTTGGATTTGAATGATTTGGGAATTTTTATGAACTGCGGATTGTATACATCATAATTTGAGTTGAAACTTGGATTGGAGCTTGTGCATGGACTATTGATTTTGGGAAAAATGTAATTTAATTTTTCTAATGACTGAGGAATTGGTAATCGAGCAAACTAGGGTTTAAGCTAGCTAGGGGTTTGTTCGGCTTGGTTGTCGAGGGGATTTCGCCATGTGTAGTGGACCAAAGATGATCGCGGTAGGGGGAATGGTAGCTCGGGGACGAGGTGGATCGATGGTGAGGACGGCATGGTCTATCGGCGTCTGGATCATCAACGATTGGGAGTTTTCTGTTCAAGTTGCGGTTCCAGTTGTGGCTTGGGAGCTCGTTTTTGATTTAGCGACGTTTGAGGCATTTTGGTTGGTCGTGATGGTCATCGTAGTCGCCGCCGACTTGGTGATGGCCGGAGGAGAGCTCGACGCCGATGGGATTGCCGTGCAACGTGCACGAGATTTTGTTTGTGCACTAGGTTTTTTTTTCGCGTTGGGGAAGATGAGTTTTTTTTACTCGAAGGGAAGCTCGCGTTGTACTCGGGGCGACTCGAAGATTCGAGGAGTTGGTGGTATCTCGAGGGAAGAACGGGGAAACTCAGGTCGAACTCGAGTTTTTAGGTGGGGGCTTTGGTTTTTACTGTAAAGGAAGATAAGTTTATAAGAGGTTAAACTTGTTATTTTTAACAAATAAAAATCAGTGCTTAAGATTTTATAAAAGAAAGTAAAATTTACAAGTTAAAGTTTGTTTTTTAGAAATAAGTTAAATCAAACTTTAAAAGGGGTGTTAATTAAACTTTTAAAATGTTGCTTGAATTTATATTTCAAATTTAAATTGTTTTATAATAATTTCTTTTGTAAATAATTATCTTAATTTAATTTTGAGGTTCTAATTTAAAGAGTATTTTTGAATTTAATTATTTAATCAAAGTTTTAAAGTAATGTTTTAATAACAAAGTTTTCAAATTTATTCTGAAAATAAATAAGTTTAGATTAGATAAATTGTAATGTTTTAAATTTTGGAATTGATTTCTAAATGCCTTATTTTAAATAAGGATATTATTATAATTTTGAAAACCAAATAGGATAATTTGTTTAAGATGTTAAAATTTGATTTATTCAAATAATTCATCACAAGATAAATAAGGTTGATTATCCTTGATTTGAATATAAAAATATTAAATATGTTTTGTTAATAAGTAAAGAGTTTATTTAAGATTAATGGTTTTCTTAATTAATTAAGGATTTTAAAATATTAGAAGTTAATTAATTAATTGTTTAATTTATTTTAAACAATTAGTTAATTATTTATTTAATTTTAAATAATTACTTAATTAAGAATTAATTAAGTGTAATTACTTAATGAAGTAATTAATGGTTAATAATTGAATGTAATTAAGAAGGTAATTACTTATGGAAGTAATTAAAGTGGAAGTGGTTAATGGATAATCACATAAGGTTATTAATTAAGGATTAATTAATATAATTGTTTTGAGGTTAATTAATTATGGAGTAATTAATTAATTTAAGGATTAAGAATTATTTAATGATGGAATTAATTATTTGTTAAGTAATTAATTAAGAAAGTGATTAAGATTTATTAATGAAAGTAATTAGAAATAATTACTTGTTAAGTAATTAAGAATTAATTACTTAGTTAATTTTAGTTAATTAAGTAATGTGATTAATTAATTAACGAATGAGATTAATTTAAGATTAATTACTAAAGGTAATTAATTGAAATGTAATTAATTAATAAGGTAATTAATTAAGGATTTATTTATTAAATTGATTAATAATTACTTAATGAAGTAATTAAAGATTAATTAATTAGAGTAATTAATCAAGGATTAAGATAATTAATTAAGAAGTTAATTAATTAAGATAAGTAATTACAAATTGTTAATTACTGATTATGATTAATGAGTTAATTAATTATAAGTTAATTAGTTAATAAATTAAAGTATTAATAAGGATCATTAATGAATGTGATTAATGATATTAATCAAGATTGATTAATGTAAGTAATTAATTTAAATGTGATTGATTAATTGTAGTTAATTAAGAATTAATGTAATTAATTATAGTTAATTAATAGAAGTAAATGAATGATCAGTAATTATTGTAATTAATGATAGTAATTAAAGGGTTACTTACTGAATATAGATAGGATAATTACTTGAATGTAATTAAATATAATTAATCAAGGAAGATTAATTAAGGAAAATTATTAGAGATGATTAACTTATTCTATTTGGAATATTAATTAATGTAGAAGGATTATGGTAATCCAATTGATTAGGTGATAATCAATTCTGTTTTGGATGGTTGATTAATATGGATTGATTGATTAATATTGGTTAACTGATTGATATTGGATGATCAATATTTGGAAATTGGTATTGGATGATTGGTTGATAGTGGATGTTTGATATTGGTTTGATACTGGATGATTTGGAAATATATGTTAAGTGATATGCTGTTTATGAAGATGAATGATGATATGAATTATCTCTTGTGATAATATGATTCACCTATTTGTTTATATATATCATCCTGAATATAAGTTAAACTGTTTAAACCCTTAAGTACAACTTGGACATTAAAATGGCGTTTGGTTTCGGTGAGACCGGGATCGGGTTTCCATATTTGGAATCCGAAAACCACATCGATTCCAATTAAACGTTAGGTCGTTAATCCAAGTGGAGCAAGCGAAGACTCGAGGTGTAAGGGCTATACGTCAGTATAACTCTGTGGGTGATTCCGTAATGAGTTTGACGGAATAGTGCTTATAGATTCGAGATGGAAAATCAGAGTGCAAGGGCTATGGTCGTTGACTCTGAGGGTGATTCCAATAATAAGTGCAACGAGATAGTGCCTTCGGTTTCGTTCAAACCCGGAACGAACTTGTATGGATTGAATGCTTTCAGCACATCGTCAGGTGGACGATGAGCATTCTAAGATAATGTGTCCTATAAAGGTAATCGTAACCTCAAGCCTCATCAACCGGGAATGGCTAAAACAGGGGAGGTGCAGCAAGGCTTCGTGGGTAGCTCCCACTGGAGAGCAAGATTGATCCCTGTCTAGAGGTCCCTTTTTATTTCGGCTTAGTGTGTGGTTGGTCGCGCCAACTACGGGGTTGTCTTGTTCGGGACTGTCCAGTAAGGGATGGTTCCGGCCTTGTGTTGCAGGGGAGTGGGAGTACTCCTCGGTACGTTGATCTAGGCCACATACTGTGACGGGCAGTACCCCAGTAGCCCTGCCATTGATGGAAACCATTTTCCCTACGAGACCCTACGGTTTTGATTGTATTACCCACTTTTGTGGCTAGTAGCTGGAATTTAATCATGTAACAATTTCGGCTATTTCTTATTTACTTGAAAACCCTAAACACTATTATAATATCACTGGATTTCCTATCAAATGTTTTGGTTAGCGTAAGGTAAAAACTTTTCCATGTTTATGTGTGGGAAGTCTTACGTGATACCTTTTCTTTTAAAAGGTTTTTCTAAAGATAAGCAATTTTAACCCGTTCACTCACACCAGACCCCTGTCTGACCCGAGTGTTTATTTTCTATTTTATTAAACTCTTGGGTACCCATATTATGTATGAGTAGTCAAGTGATTCAGGTTGCTTGACGAATTCTGGAGGAGATATGGAGCAGGAGGCTTCGACGTGTAGTTATATATATTGATTCCGCTGTGTATGTTGTGTCTGTATCTTGTATACTTGAGTTATATAGTAAGATAGAAGTTTATAACTGTCTATTATATGTTGTTTAAGTTGTGTACTTTGATATAATTAGATACTATGTAATCTTTTATGAGATATATTATATTTTATTCGTTCCGCTGTGAGTTCTCTGATGTTGTTTGTGTTCTTCTTTCTCCTTCTTTTCTTCTTCTATCCTTTTCTTTCTTCAAGATGACGCGATTTTCTAGAGATAGGAAGTCGGGTCATCGCAAAAGTCGTGTGGCAGTGAGTGCCTACGGGCTACATTGGGTCTCGACTAATGTAGTCTGCCATCTGTGTGGGGAAGTTTCAATTGGCAGTGAAATTCAAGGGTGCTGATGCCTACAGTTAAATGGGTTTTTTCCATGATGGTGATGTAAAACCTGGGTGTAGCTGCGATCTGTGGTCAGTTCCATGGTATAATCGAGGGGGGCAGGGTGCATACTGTTTTCTATGATTTTGCCGGGATGGCAACGTAACCATCGGGCTAATTGGGACCATGGAGGGGGTGATGATTTCCAGAGCATTCTCACCAAAATTGTTTTCTATATTTTCAAAAATGTTTTCTATATTTTCAAAAATGTTTTCCAAGTATTTTCATTGGGTGTTGAAAATGGGTCTGCTAAGTACTTATAGATTTTCAGTCCTACGCCTGGTCAACGTATAATCGAATTTCTGTGAGAACAAGGATGGACTTGTTGAGATATCGAGTTACAAAATGTATTTTTATAAAAGTTATTTTGGCAATAGTATGTAGATTTTAAAGTATTATAAAAATTTTAAATAAAAAGAGTTAAAATTGTTTAAAGGATAACTTAACTGATAAATAACGGTATAAATAAAAATGGATATCTGTTAATTGGATAATTAACTGATTTTAACTATTGAAACATTGATTTATAAGCTGAATAAATAATTCTGATAATAAAAATATATATCTGGATAAATATAAATTTGATAATTTCCTGATATAATTATTTAAGTTGGCAGAATTTATCTTTTCAAAAACAAAAAAAAATTATGTTTATTTATGTATATATATAAATAGATTTGTAAATAGAATTTGGATTTGATATTCAAAAATAAATATTTAAAAATTAATTGGATTTAAAAACTCTATAGATAAATATTTATTAATATTAGATATAATAGTTTTAGTTGAAAAAGATTTAATAAAAAGTTTAAATACTTTCTCTTAAATTTATACATGATATGAACATAGTTAATATAAACAGAAAATGAATTAATTGAAAATATAATACAAAAATTGTATAAAACATATTAAATAAATTTAATAACATGAGATAAGGCATGTGTAACATTAATAACACATGTATTTGACAAGTGTAAACCATATAATAAGGAATTAAACAAGTGTAGCCTAATTGTGACATGAAAATACAAGTGTCCATTTTTAGTTTCTTTATTTTTTAAAAATAAAAATAAGATCAAGGCTATATATATCCATACTTCTCCTCTTCTCATTTTCTTAGTTAATTCAAAACTAAAACCTAACAACTAAAACTCAAACCAGAAATAAAAGAAATTTTATACAAACTAAATCACACAACTACTTCAACCTGAAGCTTAAATCAAAATCAAAACCGATGAAATCAAAAGCAAACAATAATCTCAAAACCTGAAGCAGTAGATTCAAGTTCAGTTGCAAATCAAAAGCATGCAAGTTCAATTCAGTTTTATCAAGTCTCAGTTTTCAAACTCAAGTAGTAGTTTAAAGATCAAAAGCACTTCCAGGTTTCTCAAAAGCTCTGGCTTCTCTATTTCCTTAAACATGTGAGTAAACTACCCATAACATCTCAAATCTATCTGTATCTTGATCTGTATGTAATGATCATTGAAGTTTGGAAGTAGAAATTTGCTTACATGTATATGTATACATGAAAATGATGTATGCATGTCTAGAAACAAGAACATTTGCTCTATTCTAGGTTTACGGTGATTAAACCAAATTCAAAAACCAAAATCTCTTTACCCATTCTCTTATAGGTTTAATTTTTAAACAAAATATGTTTTGATTAACATGATTTAAGTTTGAAAAAATATTTCTAAGTAAAATTAGTTAAAGAATTTTCTAGAAATTAGAAAAATACAGTAAAACTGAATACAAGTTGGAAATTCAAGCATCATGGTTTTTTGTTTCAATTATATCATCTTGCTCCTTTTCAAAAACAATGATTTTTAAAAGTGGAATCTTGATTTTTAAGTTTGTATTCGTGGTGAAATTGCGAGATGAATGAGAATTAGTTTTATGTCGAATTCTGATGATCGATGAAGATATAATCCTCGGGATCGTGGCTGGAGGTAGCGGGGAGGTTGACGAACATGGCAAAAATGGTCTGAGGTTTTCCTGACCACCGTGGTGGCCGAACGAGGATGATTTAGGGTTTAATCCCTAGTTTTGATCAATGGTAGATTTTGGGCTGTTGCATCATCGTCGAGGCACCGAAGTCGATCGGTGCGGGGGGAAAACGAAGCGTATGTTATAGACGAAGCTCTGGACGCGATTACATGATTTCTGATGGCCGAAGGTGGCAGTTCAAGGCGATCTTGAGGGATCCAGTTTTGTTTCAGTGGTACCATGGCTGCTTAATTTTTATTTCCATTTAGTTTAGAAGTTCTGGGTGGTCGTGATGCTCGAGCAGGTCAACGATAATCTATGGGTGGCAGAGGTGATGGTCGGAGATGCTTCGACCATGTGTGGACGTGCACAAAGTATCAAGTCTGGGCTTTGTTTGCTGTTGGATTTGAAGATTGTGGTCTCGGGGAAAAGCTTGGGAAAAAGATACATTGGCTTGGGTTTTTGATCGTGTCATTTGCGAGTGTTTTCTAGGAATAGGTTTTAAGTTTTAAAATAAAACACAAGGAAAAAAAGGAAGAGGAAGTTTTTCTCGGGAATGGTCTCGGGGGAAAGACGAGATGACTCGGGTTTTGTCTTGAGTACGTGATGTTGCAGTTTTCAAAATTTAAAACAAAAATCAACTTTAAAACATTTCTTAATCAATTATTTTAAATAATTGTTTTATTTAAGTATGGATTAGTTGAAGGTTTCAAAGTAGATAGTTTTAAAATTTATTAACTTATTTATTTATGTGACCGTTATTATAGTTACTTCTTTAAGTTATTTAAACAAATATAAAAATGTAATTTGGAAGATTAATTACAAAAGGTAAAATGTTTTTAATTAACTCAAAGGTCTTAAGCTAATTCATGTGTTAATGATAATTATTTTCAAAGGTTTAAATGTAAAAGTAATTAATTTGCGTAATGAAAAGTTTTCAAAGTAAATGTCAAAAAAATTAAATTGTTAACAAGTTTTTTAAAAACAAAGAAAAAAATTGGAAGCAAAATTTAGTTAACAAAGTTATTAAGCAAGTTGTTCAACAAAGTTTTCAAGCAAGTTCAAAGATTCAAATTCTTAAAGTTAAATGTTTTTTTAAATTTTTTTGGTATTGAATAATCAAATATTAAGTTAATTATTATTTAAATCTTTAAGTATTTTTCAAAATTAAAGGATATGATTAAGTAATTAATTAAGATACATGAATTATCTTAAAATTTATTAAGGTTATAAGTAATTGAAGGATAATTACATAATGTGATATTAAAGGATAATTAATTAGTGTAAGTAATTAAAGGATCATTAATTAATATAAGTAACTAAAGGTTAATCATTTATGTGAATGATTAAATGATTAAAGAATAATTAATTAATTTCAATAATTAATTAAATGGTTTAATTGGTGTTAATTAAGCAAGATTTAAAGGTAATTAATTTATCTTGTAATTTGGATGATAAATAAATCTTGCTTATGGATGATTAAATTGTATTGAATGTTTGGATTAATGTCCCCAGTCTGATAATTTGTGATGTTCTGTGATATGATTTGTTTGGTTGAACTGGAGTAATGCGGATTATTTATTGGTGATGTATTGTTGTGTAAATGTGACATCATGTATTTAAATTTAATTTGTCTTCACTTAAACAACTTGGGTTAAGATGACATTGGATTCGAAGAGACCGGGGTCCGGTATCAGCAAATACCCGAATCCACTTCGATTAGCAAATCTACAATAATTCTTTATAGATATGTTTCTAAAATCTAATAGCCTGGAATGGAATAATTTAAGTAACATAACCATTTAAACTAAGTAACACTTTTAAATATTGTTTGATAATAAGTGATTGACTATAACCCGTTAAGAACTCGTAGTAAGGTACGAGTTACCCTGGTATTCAAATAAGTTATATAACTTAGAATTTCAGATTATATGGTTTATTCACGCTGGTTTCCAGCCTGACCCGGGTGCTACTTTATTGTAATGCTCGGGTCAGACCGAGTATTATAGATTTTGAGGTTAGGACGCTGTGGAGCTTAGGAGGCGAACTGGATGGCAAGAATGTATGGAGTATATTCCGCTATGTATTGGAGTTGTATTATTTGTTTTCTGATACAAGTTGTTACAACTGTCCAGTTTATGTATGAATGGTTGTACTATGATGTATTATATGTAATTTGACAGATACAGCTTTTCTTTGTATAAATGCTATTATTTGATATTATATTTTGATCCGCTGCGAATGTAAGATTGTGTTTTGTTTTCTGTTCTTCTTCTATATCTTTTCTTCTTTCCCCTAACAAATCTGAGATTTCCGGCATTCGATTGCTCGGCGCTTCTATAGCGAACGTATTAGTGTCGAATCCTCGAGGTCGAAAGTTTCGAGTCACTACAAATTTCAATTCTTTTAATAATTAAAATATAACTCCTTTGATAAAAATAACCCTATTAAATGCTTCCCAACAGCTGGTTGTTACAATATCCCTAGAACGAAATTTTGATTTACCGACCGTAGAAAACAATAATTAGAAGCTTGAGAAATGAGATAAGTAATAATAAAAAAAAAAATGACAATCCTATCCATGCTACCTTTACCTATTTATGAAATCACTAAGTTCGATAATGGAAATAAGCATTGCAAGCATCTATAACGGAAATATTTGTTAGAAATTTGTATCGGTAATATCCGCTACAAACTGAAATGTAAAAAGTGTTATAAAATGGTTTATTTACACGCTCGTGTATTACAATTTCAACTTATCATCAACCGATACCATGTATAGAAATATTTGACATTATCAGTATTTACGGTAAAAAATTTATAGTATTTCAAGCAATTATTGACAAAAATTATTTACTGCAAATATTTGTTTGGCGGATATTTACCATTTTTAACTATTCATTTATTGTATGCTTATGGCAACTATTTTCATTTTTCATCAACCAAATTTATGTATATCTAATATTTGTCATTATCAATCTTTACAGCAAAATTTCACTTATATATCAAACATTTACTAACCAAAATCATGTATGTTAAACGATTGTCCAATTATATGTGTAAACTGAAGTAACATTATTTCAGCCAAAATTATACCTATCAAATATCTGCCATTATCAATGTATATAGTAAAATTTCAGTTTACCTTTTCTTCTTTGATTTCAGGATTTTGTTTTCGTATTGTTGCGTGTTCTTCATGGTAGGAATCGTTGGTTGCCATCTTTGAATGTTGAACATCAGAAATTATTGTCAAGGACAAAATCATAGCATTTTAGCCTTAAGAACAGGCCTTTAGTATTTTTGCATGAAGGACAACTTTCTTTAGGTATCATTTTTTAGTTATTGATAGCAGTTTTTAGTTATTAGTTTGTAGTTATCGGTAGTAATATTTAGGTATCATTTTTTTGTTCGATAGCAGTTTTGGAAGAATGTTTGTCCTTATGAATAATTTTGAAGTAATGTTTATCCTTATGATTAACTTTTAGGAGAATGTTTGTTCTTGTGGTTAAAAATTGAGATCATGTCCTTAAGGTTAAAAATATGCAAATTTTTGTGCTTTAAATTAATTCCCTCTATTGAACGTTGCCTTCTCCAAATTTGCAAATAACTTCCATATCTTTAGTCTTTGGAAATTAGGTTTCTATTTGAATGAATTAGGAAAAACGACAAACTCTAAAAAAATAGACTGAAGGACATCAAGTTTCATTTTTAGACCGAAGGACAAATGCTAGTTATAATGAGCATTATATTCAACTTTTACACTATACAAAATGCTAGTTATATATAGCATTATATTCGGTTTTATACTATACAAAATGTTAGTTATAACTAGCATTGTCCTTTTGCCTAGAAAACAAACTTGTTGCCCTTCGGTCTAATTTTTTTCTTCTTCTAAGTTCGTCCTTGTGCCTATTTTCCTGTTTTTATTTTAATTTGTTTTTCGATTGTGAATTGTTTTTTCGATTGACAATTTCTTGGACTAGTAGTTTGTAAATTAAATTTGTGAATTAAGGTTTTTTTGACTAGCAGTTTCTTTGATGGCAAGTTTTAAGAGATTTTGAGTTTTTTTCCTCTTCGTAAAATCGCATAATGATGGATTGTGAATATGAAAATCATTTGTGAAGAATGCAAGTTGTTATTCAGGTAATATTTTTTAAATAGTTTATAATCAAAGATCTATTTTATAAATTTTCACTGAAAAGGACTTGGGCTACCATCGTGGTTGGTTATAAGGAAATTCTAATAATAATTTACACCATGCATCTCAATAACTTGGGGCGAAAGCGCTAGTTTTTCCTGCATACAATGACCCGAATATGAAACCCATTATCAAAATTCAATGTCAAAACTTTTGAATTATCAGTCAAAACCCTTGGGCATACATCTGTCGTATTCTTTTATTTGGCAACTTCATCTTCTGCCTCATTAAACCCAACAAAATCACTGTACTACTTTTTGATAAAATTGGGGTAGTTTGTCAAAAATGGAAGGAAACATGTAGCTCAGAAACAACGGATAAAGAAACTCGAATTCTATGGGAGGTAAAATCTAACGTAATGTTGATATTCCCTTTTTGTATGTATTTAATGGATATAATTTTTTCATGTAGTTGAGTGATTATTATTGCATACGTCTTATCAAATTTTTTATTTTATCATCTTAGTTTTGAAAGTTACATGATGGATTTATCAAACTGACTGGAGGAGCATTTCTCTATGACTTACGTAGAATAATCATTTGACCGGAGCTTTTTTGTTCTCCCTAATGGTTTAAAATTTCTTTTTTTTACAATTGTTAATCTTCTTTCCATTGAGATTATGTGTAAATATGGTGAAAAATAGACGGTCGAAGTTCGATTTAAAGGTTACTTTTGTTTTCTACCCCAAACGCTAAATATAGAAAAATTGGGGATTGTTACTGCACTTCACTTTTGATATGAGAAGTCAATTTTCTTTAAACTAAATTTTAATACCATGGGTAATAACAAATGTCTAAATCTAAAGTATTTTAGCCTCTGAGACAACCTCTTGAAAATTTAGTTATAAGGACACGACGGATTAAAATGATACTATACAATATCATTATATGAAATTATTATGCGAAAAGAAAACTATCAGGTACAAAATGGTACTAAGTTGTATCGTTTGAAAAAAAATGCTATTATAAGGTAAGATAAACCATTATATGATAAAATTGAACATAAATCCTTCTTTTAATTCTGTAAATAAGAAACTGATACTACACAATAGCACTGTCATTCTCATCGAATTTTTATCCTTCTGCTATATTTAATTGAAAATTTTGTCATTCTCACTAAAAAATTGATGAATTTTATCCTTCATACTATTTTTCAAATAAAAATAGACCTCTCATAAAATTATAATTTAAACTGTCCAATTTGCCCCCTTTTACTTTAATTTCTTTAATCTTCATTAATCTCCTTTAATCTTAAATCCAAATCAATAGTCAATGGAGAAGTCAAACTCATCTGCAGATGAGATTTCAAAATGAGAAAGAAACAAGGTTAATTGAAAACTTCCATAACATGGATTTTGTTCAATAAAACAATCATATAATTATTTTTGAAATTTTTAGGGTTTTGTAGGTAGGGTTTAACATGTTTGTCGATCAGAAAAATCAATGTATAGCCAATGTTTGAAATAAAGTTCGGGAGGGGACGACCGAAATAAATAATTTAATTCGATGGTCCTCTGTCATTTAAGTTTTTTTATTTTGGCAGTCTAGTGTCGATTTTTTGGTTTTAGTCCGGTATATACCCATCGAATTTCATACCTTTCTAAATTAAAATTGGATCCGTATTTAGTTTTTCCTTATATTTTTTTTGTTCTCATCATTTGTTTATTTATTTTTATAAAAGCAGGGAGGAGGAAAGAGTTAATTTTGTTGTTTACTTTTTACCATAGAGTTTTTTAACCAAGGACAAAAGAGGAAAAGATGCTAAATTTAATTAAAGGCTTTGTACCTCTCATATCAATTTTATTAAACATGGAGTACTCCTATAATTTTGATCCCCTCATATCCAAAAATAGAGCGGCGATAACAATACTCAAAACTTATTTGTTTCAAATTTGTATTTTTTTAATTAACACCTTAATAAAAAAAATTCTTCCCAACTCATATACAAATCGAACTAAATGTTGAGTTTCGGCATTCTCACGTTCCGTACGCGTACGCTTCAGCATGTGTGGATTAGCTAACGGTCGAAGTCTCCCATGCCAATATCCCTTCATCGCATTCCATCGGACATATAACTGCTCTTGACAACACATTGTAACAAAAGAAATCACCAATTTTACGTACTATCAATCTCATATATATACACCATGATTATTCCAAATAACCTGGGATGTGGGACTTTTAAACCGTCCAATCCACCACCAACTCCATTTACAATATGAGCCACACCTAACACTAAACAAACTGGATAATGTAAATAAAAATATCTTGAAGATCCATAACACCAACAACAAAGTCATACATAAAAAAATATTTATCATGTAATATAAGTATATATTTTCGTTATCACTAGTGCTAATTAGAGGAATTTAACAATTTAATATGGCATATTTCTGTGACTGAGCCATAAATAGCCACAAGAATATGTTTTATGCGCACAATTGAGGTTCCACCTTTCATTAAACTTTGTCTCTAATCTTACTGAAGAATCTTTCAGATATTCCTTTATGTTCTTGGCGGCCTACTTTCCTGAAATACAATTCAGAAATGTCCTTTTCCATTCATGGTTCTTGGAGAAAGCAGCCATGTCTTCAGAGTACAAGTTGTCCTCATCTTATCATTTTTTTTTCATGTTTCTCTTTGGTGCCGTAACCATGGATTAATATATAATGTAATACTTCTTATTATATGTTACTAAATGGAAAGCTGAAGGTGTTTGATATTAAACACGAAAATGATTAGGATTGTGACACATAAACACGTAAATAAACATTATACTTTAGTAGTATAATCCATATTTTGATAGATCAAATTATATAGTTGTATCAAACCACCCCGGGAGACAGATGATGTCTATTTTTAACCGTGCTATTTCAGTGGATGCACATACATACATGATTAAATACTTATAATTGATTTATTGCATATGGAAGTAGTTTGGAGTACCTCTGTATAATATGTTGAACAAAACATTAGAAACTTATGTAATTAACTATATATTCCTTATATGACATGAGGCAATCTAATATATGCATTTTATGTGGTCAAATTGAAGCAATATCAGTTAATTTTAATATAGCGAAAGCCAAACAGTTACCAAACATATAGGCTTAACTTGAATAGATCGAATGGGTTTGTATGCTTAAACTCTTTCAGAGGCGTAGATGACCTCAATTTTTTTAGCATCTATACTAGTTCATGTAATATGAAACTTCAATTGCCGGTATAATGATTTACGTGTACTTCACAATTTATTATGGATATTCTTAATGAAGGTTATACATTAGTTTTTTCCCCTTCTTCCTTATATATCCTTTTTAAGAACTTAGATTTGGATACAATTTGGATAACATCTAACCTCAGTTCGATAGCATAATTTATAACTATCTCAAACAATTTGGATAACATCTAATCTCAGTTATGTTTAGAATCTTTTGATATAAAAAAGTTTAATAGGACGATAAACATTACCTTGATCTTTCATCAAAAAATTTCTCTTCATTTAACTAACTATATCCTATATTTAAATGCATATAGTATGACGTATAACACAATTTTATGTGATAATGATAATTTTATTCAATAATTTTGTTTTATTGAAATCGAAATTCATTGCTCTTTAAGTGATAACAGGCAAAGAGGTGGAAATTTGCAGGCGTAGTCAGCAGCCGAGGATTCAAAATTTGTTCCTTTGACTTCAGAAGAACCTGTGTTTGGTTCAGTCCTCCTGTAAGTTTTTACCTTTTATTCATCACGATCATCTATGTGTATATTTAAGGCCCAAAATTTAAAAATAAAAATAAAAATAAAAATTTTTTTTACTGGGAGTCTGGGACCAAAGATTATAACATGCATACAGACTAATGGATCTAATCATGCAATCCGAAGTCCGTATGAGTGAGCGTTCAAGCAAAAAATGAATGACCTAGTCTCTACTTGCACCCACGATTCACATACTTTCAAACTAAGTCCATGAAATTTGTTTACGTTTATAATTTACATTATGTGTTGGCAGTTTTATGTCAATCCATTTCCTTCTTCGTGTGGCTTTATTAACTGGTTAAAGATTATAGCATGCATATGGACTAATGGATCAAAGCATGTAGTCCAAAGTCTGTGTGAGTGATCGTTCAAGAAAAAAATGAACGACCTAGTCCCTACTTGCACTCATAATTCACATACTTTCAAACTAAGTCTGTGTGGCGTTAGCAGTTGCATTTCAATCCATTTCCTTCTTAGTGTGGCTTTATCGACTAGTTTATTCATATATTAGGCTTTATTAGTAATGTGATTTGAAGCAGATGAGACATATAATGTACTTAATGTTTCTTAATTCCAAGCAATATCTTACAAGTTGGATGTATGTCTGCAAGCTTCTTTGGTTTTGCAAGTAACTTTTTATATTTGTGTCAAAAGGCATGGTTTAATTCATTGAACTTGGACATTTTTGCACGAGGTATAAAGTATACAGAAAATTATTGTCAGGGACAAAATTTCTTAGGATTTTAGCCTCAAGGACAGACCTTCAGTATTTTTGTCTGAAAGACAACTTTCTTTAGGTATCAGTTTTTAGTTATTGATAGCAGTTTTTAGGTATCAGTTTGTAGGTATCGGTAGCAGTTGTTAGGTATCAGTTTTTAGCTAGGTAGCAGTTTGGAAGAATGTTTGTTTGTCCTTTTGAATAATTTTGGAAGAATGTTTGTCCTTATAAATAATTTTTAGGAGAATGTTTGTCCTTGTGGTAAAAATGTTGAGGTCATATCTTTGAGGCTAAAAATATACAAATTTTTGTCCTTTAAATTAATTCCCCCTAAAGTATACTACTTCATTGTTGATCACTTTTGCTTGAAATTCTATTTGAAATTGCATCATTTTGTTGACACAGATATGGGTATTCTTGAAGGAATATCTATCGGTGCTTACCAATTAAAGGTTGAGGTTTTAGATTACGGTGTATTTCTAATGAAAATTTGTTAATCACCTTGGACTTGGGTAAGAGAGATCCATCTCTTTCAACATCAATGACAACAATTTTTATGTTGCATCTAAAACCTATATTTCCACATACATGTCATGTCAGCGAAAAAAAGGGAAAAAATAAAATAAAAATCATTTTTGCATGTTTTTGGTTGAATAAAAAATTCTTTACATATAAACAGTCGGTAATAAGTTAATTAATGGCCATTGCATCTTAGGCTTTTAAGGGGCCACTAAAAGTACTTTCCTATAGTAACAACAAATACAAAGGAGCAAGTGAAAACCCTCAGTTGTGGAAACATATTTGGACATCTGATTCGAAGATACTTACCTCAGCCCAAAAATAAATTTACTAACTTTAACACAATATGGTCCCGGCGGGGCTCGAACCCACGACCTTCGGCTCATAAAACCAACGCTCTAACCAACTGAGCTACAAGACCAAGTGGTCTATTTTTTCAGTGATTTATGTTTTTTAAAAATTATTTTCATGCATAAAAATCATCCTCAATCTTCCCCACACTGTGTTCCTTGAATGGGTACTAATTTGAATTCAGATCCTCGTGGAAAAAAATAAAATAATAATAATAAATTCATAAGTAAGAAATAAATCAGAAAATAAAATAGAAATAAAAATAGGTTATTCAGATACATAAATAGTTTAAAAATATTGGATCGTTAGGAAAATCTATTTTCTTTTGCGAATTTAAATAAACTCTACCAGTGAATGTTTTATGTATGCCTTTTTTTAAATATCCAAGTGAATTGATTTTTTTTTGTAAACCATTGAGCGAATGTGTCCATTTGAGCTATATCTCTTTTATCCATTTAGTAGTCTCAATAACTGAAGCTCTAACCAATTGACTTATAAGAGCTCTTTATTTGATGCAATTATGTTTCCCTTTTGTCTCATACAACCCTAATTTTGTTTTGTCAGCTTGTGAAAAATGAAAAAAATATCATGATTTGGGCTAGGTTTTCTTTTCTGTTCAATTGGCTGGGTTATTATCTAGACATGGTATTATAGTTTTTTTGTTATATTACAATGTTGGGTAGGGTTTGAAAATGGGCTAGATTATGTAATTAACTAATTTGGATAAGTCATGTTTACTAATTGACCATAACTAATTATATTATGTTATATATGCAATTTGGATTGCAGTTGATATTACTCATATATTGTCACACCCGTTCTCAATCAAGAATAAATCATCATTAATCACCTTTCAAAAAAGGCAGCCGTTGATCACTAATCATGGAAGATAAAGAAGTAGGCTATTGATCTGATCACATCTGCAAACAAAAAACTATGGTACTCCCTGATACTCACTAGGGAAAAGCGGTGCAATATGAAATTGGTACTAATGTTATCCACACAAAAGAGGAATTACCAAAAGTGATACACAGAGTTATCGGTTTAAGAGTTCGAACTCGTGACCTTTGATCTCACAGTCCTAACCATCAACCTACTACGCCAACTATGTTGGCTAACATAGATTACAAGCACCTAATAACTCGTAACTTATGAGCATGTGCTATAACAAGCCATACTGACCAACCACCTAATAACATAGATTACAAGCACAAATATCATTCATCTAGTGGAGTCGTGCCAATCCCAAAAGAATTTATCCAAAATTTGATTTTCCACTATTACTAAGACATAATCCGCCTTAAATTGTATTATCCCGCCTTTAACTTCCGCAATACGCATCACACATCTCGATGACAACTTGAACGAAAGACGTGGCAGCATCTTAAGGTAGATGCCAAACTGATGGAATGATGTCACTGATTCACATGCTTTTAGGATTTCTATAAATAGAGAAAGCATTGTAGCAAATAAGGTGGATTTTTGAGAGGGATAAAAAAACTTAAAAAGGTAACAACAATGTCAGAACCATTTCACTTAGTTTCTGCACTTATAATTTTTTCGATATAATAGTGAATGGTTGCCACATGTACGTTAGATTCCTTAACATACAAACTTCATAAATGTTAAATTTTGGTGATACAAAATCGCAAACAGAAGAAAACAAATATGCAAGAAGAAAAGTAATCACGTTTGTTCATTATGAAAATGAATAAATTATTGGATCGCATTTGCATGAGATGACAAGAAAATAAATGCATGCGCAAATTATGAAATAAAATATACGCAAAAGGATATTCGTATTATTTGTTTCTCAGCAATCGCATTGTTTTGAGATTATTTTCTTCCATCTTTGCTAATTAAAGGAATGAGTGAATTACTTACTATGTTTGCATCATTTCATTCCGTTGTAAGTTGCTCCATTTTCTTCTTACCATATCTTGGTAATTTAATCGACTACTCTTAAGGATTTGTACTGCTTATATTATCAGGGTAGACTTTATTGCAAACCCAACCTGGCATTCAGCGAGCGATCCCCAAATAGAGCGTTTCTTCTTGTTAACCCTAACTTAGGGCATTGGTATGTAAACTCCTATCTTATAATCTTTTGTAATTCTCTCATGTGTAATAAAATCGCTCTCCTTTTGGACTGGACGTACACTACCTTGATGATAGTGGAACCAATATAAATATTGTTGGGGAAAATCCCTTTAAATGATCAATCTAAGGGAATAAAAAATCCAATACGGCGGAAAACAATTAGATCATGATTATAGTGAGACGAAACAAACATAAATAAACAGTAGAACTGACAGCCACAGATCAATGCAATGCAGAAAAATAAAGAGCACCAGTATTTATAATGCTTTCACTACCGCGAGGCAATGTACGTCCACTTGGAAAGAAGAGAATTTATTAATCACTAAAAGATTGGAGTTGCAATATTGATTCACTTTTGGAGGCTATACAAAAGAAGAATTAACAATGGAGACAAAAATTCTACAGAGTTTCACCTCTCTAGGATAGCTACTATTATTATTCAGAAGCTCCACTATTTATATACAGTAAAGAAATGAGGAGGGGTAGCTGCTATATAGAAGTCCTGGGGTTCGGTTCGGCATGCATCTGGTCCGGTACAATTTTGCTTCGGCAGTCCTGATTCGGCATGCATCACTTGATATTTGGCTCGGCAAAGCGCCGAGCGACAAATTTGGACCGACTTCTCCAAAATACCGAACCAAACATTTGAAGCGGCAAACTGGTTCGGCAAAGCCCAATTTGGACTGGTATGCTCAAATGCCAAACGAGATTTTTCATTCGGTATCACCAAAACACCGAACGATAATTTTGGTCCGGTCTTCATCTTCACCGCTCCAAAACATCTTCCACTGCAAGTCTGAACGAGCTTCCACCCTCCAAAACACTGAACGATAATTTTGGTTTGGCATTCTTTCCACCGCTCCAGACTTCCCCCTTTCTCCAAATCATCGTTCAAAATCATCGCTCCAAATCATGCTACCGCTTCAAGTCCTGGCATCTTCCTTCGTTTGGTGATTTCAACTTCTGCTCTCTAGGGTATCGCCTGCTCCTTGCTGCTGCTATGTCTTGGAATTGAGGTAGCAATTTCTAACAATCTCCACCTTGATACCGAATTCCATACATGCCTTCCAACTCCATCTACACCTTCATGCTTCGAGCGATAGATACTTACCCAAAGAGCTTCGGCAATGCCATCAACCATTACACTTTGCTAACGAACACGGCAAAGCCATCGCCCGTAAACAGCGTGTTCGAAGTACCCAGTCGGTGTAGAACCTATCAATCTCCACCATGAAAACAAACGTCTTCATAAACCATCTCAACTCTCCCCCGTGCTACCCCGTGACACCTAGCACTTCATTAAGCGAATCAAGTCCGAGCAATGTTCGAACTTAGCAACATGCAATGACTTAATAAACATCTCTAATGCATTCTTCTTTGTGTGAACTTTCTGAAGACGAACTAGCTTTTCTTCACTCATCGAGGTAAGAAATGACTCTCTCACCTCAATGTCCTTCGTCCTCGAGCTGAATGCCAGATTTTCAGCTAAGTGGATTGCACTCTGATTGTCACAGTGCACATCCACGCCTTCATATACGAAGCCTAAATCACACAACGGTCGCCTAAATAAAGCGCTTCCTTAGCTGCTTCAACCGCAGGTATGAGCTCTGCCTCTCTAGTAGGCAAAGCCACAATCGTATGCAACCTCACTCTCCAACTGATCGTTGTCCCCTCCAATGGTGAACACATATCCGAAGGTTGACTTCGTTCAATCTCTATCACCGACATAGTCTGAATTACAAAATTCAACCAAGCTGAAATCTCTGTCTCTGCCGCCAAAGACATGTCCATGGTTTGGTGTTCCTTAAAGGTATCTGAAGATACACTTCACTACTTTTCAATGCGTCTTTCTTGGATTTTCCTTGAACCCACTAACCAATCCAACAGCCTATGCAATGTCAGACCTAGTGTAGACCATGTCATACATCAAGCTGCCAACTACACTTACATATGAGACCTTCATCATATAATCGTTGTCCTTTTTCGAGATCGGAGAGCCTTTACTAGAAAACTGTATATGCAAAGGCATGGTTGTGCTGATTACCTTTGCCCTTTCCATGCTAAACCGAGCAAGCACCTTTCGAATGTACTTCTTTTGAGTGAGACTCAAAAGTCCTAGCTTTCTATCCCTTTGGATTTCCATACCCAAAATTTTCTTAACTTCTTCAAGGTCTTTAATTTCGAAATCCGCTTTTAGCTTTCGCTTTAAACTATCGATTTCAGCCTTATTCTTAGAAGCAATTAACATACCATCCATGTACAAGAGTATATACATCCATCTACCATTTCATGCTTGAAGTACACACAAGCGTCCTTGATGCTACGATCAAAACCAAATGAAAGCATAAAAGAATCAAATCTCTTGAACCATTGTCTAGGCGACTGCTTAAGTCCATACAAAGACTTCTTCGATTTGCAAACCCAATTTTTTTTCCATCTACAACAAATCCTTCTGGTTGCTTCATGTAGATGGTCTCATCCAAGTCTCCATGCAAGAAAGCAGTTTTCACCTCAAATTGCTTCAGCTCTAAGTCATGAGTTACGACGATAACGGGAAAAATGCAAATGGACGTGTGCCTCACTACTGAAGAGAATATCTCATTATACTCCAATCTTTTTTGAAAACCCTTTAGCAACTAGTCTAGCCTTATATCTTCCATCATCCTTCACCTTGAACACCCACTTGCAACCTATGGCTCGGCTTTCTTGAGGAGGTGGTACCAAATGTCAAGTTTTGTTCTTTTTCAACGACTCTAACTCCTCTTCCATAGCGCACATCCACTTCGAGCTTTCACATAACTTAAAAGCTTCATCAATGTCAAGCGGCTCCTCAAGAACCACATGTAGGGCATAGTCAAACTAATCACTAAAGCTAAGGTTCACAAACTACTAATCACCATACTTTCGGGTAGTCTAATAGTCGACTGACTCGGGTAGGTACTACTTTGCGTAAACTCCTTTCAGCTCCACCTTGAACTGAACTTCCTCTAGATTCATGCACATCACCAGCACGACTAGAAGGTACACGTGAACTATCCTGTGATGTTTCATCAACTGCGTTTTCCTCAACAACAACAACAACTCTACTATTTGACTGGAATACGGAAACTTCTTTCCTTTCCTTAGGCCTATCAGAACCTTCTAATGTGGTAGGTAGCTTCTCCTTCGGATTGAACATAGCAGACACATCAAAAGTAACATGTCTGGAATGAACAATCTTTCGATCAACATGGTTCCAAATTCGATACCCTTTAATATCATCGGTGTATCCCATTAGTATGCCCTAGCCTCCAACTTGTCATCACCTGTATGATGAACATACACAGGATAACGAAAAATTCGGAAGTAACCACGATACACCGATTTACCTCTGCACTTCTCCTCTAGAATCTTCTCATCTATGGCTGAGCACGGAATTCGAATTATGATATGCACTGCAGTTGATAATGCCTTAGCCTAAAAGCCTCAAGACAAGCCTGTCGTCAGTCTCAAGCAACGAGCCTTATCCAGTAGAGTCCTGTTCGCCCTCTCTACGGCCCTATAGGATTACAGATCTCCGGGTATGGTGAAACGTCTCTGAATGTCATGTTGTCTACAAAAGTCAAGGAACTCCCTAGAGACAAATTCACTGCTATTATCAGATCTCAGTATCTTCAACCAAGAACCAGATTGGTTCTCAACAAGCGTTTTTCAGTCTTTGAACTTTTTAAAACTCTCTGATTTGGCCTTCATCAAATACACCCGTACTTTTCAAGAAGTCATCAATGAAAGAGATAAAATACTTTTCTCCTCCAAGAGAAGGAGTAGCAACGGGTCCCCAAACATCTGTATGCACGTACTCAAGTACTCGCCTCGATGTATGGATTCCAACTCCAAAAGATACTTTAGTTTGCTTGCCTAACACACAATCTTGGCGAAAGTCCATCTTGTCGAAGCTTTCTCTTTTGATCATCTTCCGTCTCCGAAGTAACTCTAAGCCCTTCTCTGAAACATGATCAAACCTGAGATGCTAAAACCTTGTGGCATCTAAAGCACGGGAACTATCTACTCCAACACACGATTGTCCAAGAACCATGGTTCGTTTTAGCAAATACAGATTTCAGAACACATCTCCTTTCATAATAACTAATGCACCTCTCGAAACCTTCAGACTATCATTCTCGATAGTTACCTTGCATCCCAAAGATGCCAATTGTCCTAAAGAAATTAAAGATTTGTGAAGACCTGGAACATACCGGACACATGTCAAAGTGCATATCACTCATTCAAACATCATGATCCTCACTGTGCCTTCACCCATTTCTCTACACCTAGCATCATTACCAATAAAAATAGGGCTTTCCTCTCGTGCAACAAAAAAATGAAGTAATCATTATTAGGCGTAATATGGAAAGACGCCTCCGAGTCCAGCATCCAATAGTCTAAGACATCCGACACTACTTCAGGCAACATATCGTCAGATACAGGCTTCTCCACCACAAATGATGAAGACCCGTCTTCTTCCTTCTTCAAATCCGAGCAATAATTTTTCTAATGATCAAATTTCTTTCATATAAAGAACTTTCTGTCCTTAGACTTTCCTCTCCTGCCTGGGGTTTGATGAAGCTCCACTATTTATACAGAGTGAAGAAACGAGGAGATGTAGCTTTATATAGCAGCATGGGGTTTGATTCGGCATGCATCTGGTCTGGTACAATTTGGTTCGACAGTCCTGGTTCGGCATGTATCACTTGGTATTTGGTTCGACAAAGCGTCGAGCGACAAATTTGGAACGACATCTTCAAAATACCGAACCAAACATTTGGAGCGGCAAACTGGTTCGGCAAAGCCCAATCTGGAACAGCATGCTCAAATTCCGAACGAGATTTTTCATTCGGTATCACCAAAACACCAAACGATAATTTTGGTCCGGTCTTCATATTCGCCGCTCCAAAACATCTTCCATTGCAAGTCTGAACGAGCTTCCACCGCTTCAAAACACTGAACGATAATTTTGGTTCGGCATTCTTTCCACCACTCTAGACTTTTCCCTTTCTTTAAATCATCGCTCAAAATCACCGCTCCAAATCATGCTACCGCTTCAAGTCCTAATATCTTCCTTCGTTCGATGATTTCAACTTCTGCTTTCTAGGGTTTCGTCTGCCCCTTGCTGCTGGTGTGTCTTGGAATTGGGGTAGAAATTTCTAACAAATACTGTGCGTCTCTTTCTTCTTTATAGTTATTTACTATTTGTTTAGAGTAATAGAATAATTGCTGTTAGATTGAGTGATGTTCAAATTGGCAAATATAGATCATGTTTATTGTTTTTCTGCATTTGTGCAATTTTTTGCACAACAGATTGGTATCAGAGTAAGGTGATTTGTTTAAATTTGTGCATCAATGGCTTCTATAAAGAGCGGTAGATCTGGTGGTAGTTATGCTATTACTCATTTGGACGGAAAAAGAGATTTTGTGCAATATGGAAGATAAGGACGAAGGATATTATGTTGAGAGAGAAGAACGTTGCAGTCTTGAAACTTTGGTGATAAGGAGTTTATTGTGTTGAAGGGACATCTAGATTTGGGAACCTATATCTGATTCATGACTCAACGTTGTTGTAAGAGTCTTATGTTAATTTCCATGAGAAATTTATTGTCTGGAAGATAATGTATGTGGAAGTAGAGAGATTTGATTGGTGATTGAGAGCATTTTTTGGCCTTGATGGCTTTGAGATTATTTTGGTATATACCTTCTTTTGATTTTGGATATTTGCAACATTTTGTTAGCGGACGGGGACACAGTCTGAGCTCGTTAGCAAGATGTGATGAAGGGTGGCCTTGCCGGAACCTATTGGGTAAGTATTCATTTTTGGTATCTATCTCATTAAGAGATTTTGGTCGAAGATTGAGTTCACTTTTCAGAATTTTATTTGAAAAGAGAATTTGAGTCAAGGTGGGGTGTTGGAAATTTGTGATTTTGCATCAAAGTGGAGTGTTAAATTTTGGTGATACAAAATCACAAATACAAAGAAACAAATATGCATGAAGGAAAGTAATCACGTTTGTTCATTATGGAAATGAATAAATCATTGGATCGCATTTGCATGAGATGACAAGCAAATAAGAATATGCGGAAGTTATAGAATAAAATACATGTAAAAGGATATGCATATTATTTGTTTCTCAGTAATCGCATTGCTTTGGGATTATTTTCTTCTATCTTTGTTAATTAAAGGAATGAGTGAATTACTTGCTATGTTTGCGTTATTTATTACCATTGTAATTCATTATCTTCTTACTATATGTTATTAATTTAATCGACGACTCTTAACGATTTGCACTGGCTATATATTGATGGTAGACTTCATTGTAAAACCATCCTGCCATTCAGCCAGCGATTTTCAAATAAAACGTCTCTTCTTGTTAACCCTAATTTATGGCTTTGATATGTAAACTCTTATCTTGTAATCTCTTTTAATTCTATCATGTGTAATAAAATCTCTCTCCTTTTGAACTGGACGTACACTACCTCGATGATAGTGGAATCAATATAAATATTGTGCGTCTCTTTCTTCTTTATAGTTATTTACTATTTATTTGAAGTAATAGAATAATTGCGGTTAGATTGAGTGATATTCAAATTGACAAATCTAGATCATATTTGTTGTTTTTCCGCATTTGTGCAAATTTTTGCACAGTAGTAGTAAATTCTACGTGTTACTTGCGTTCTGTGTTGACTCTGTGTCTAGGTACTATACATTCAAAGTAACTTCTCCTGCATTTTAACAAATAGTTAATATGTGACTTCATACGCGTAATCCTTCATTATATTCTGCTTCAGTGCTTTCTTTTGACCATTTGTCAATGCCGCTGTTTTTTCTGATTTTTTAAACCCAACTTCAGCATACTCCAAAAGATACTGTGAGAGAAACACGGTAATCATATTTCTCGCCATCAAAAAGAGTGGAGGATTGTTGGTTTTGAGTGCTTCAGCATGCAATTGAAGGGTGTTCGAAAATTTTGGAAGAGAATGATTTTATTGATTGCTTTTCTTACATCTAATCATACAAATCCATACATGTTTATGTAGCTAATTGGATGAGCATGACATTGAATTGTAATTTACACTGCACAACGGACGAATTATTGCGGGTAGTTAATTTCTTCTTCTTTACTCCACATTTAATATTCCCCAAGTATTGCTCAACCCCCTACTATAATAAAAACTGATAATTTTGAATTCGGAAAGTAAATAATATCAACAAAGCTAAAAACTGATAATTTTGAATTCGGAAAGAATAATAATATCAACAAAACAATTAACGTGTATAAATAAGGCAGTGCCTAATGCACTTCGTCGTTGGATGATTACTAACGTTTTATATAAACTGGTGTTTTTTTTTTTTACAAACGAGGAAATCAAACACTCAAATATGGAAACATATTGTTTTATCGTAGACTAATATGTTCATTTAACAACAAAAGTAGAATAATATGGTTTCAGTGGGTTCTTCAGCATCTAAAATTCTAGAACAGACTTTATTTATTTTTGGAATCCTCAATAGCTATATTTATGCTGTTAAAAGGCCTGCATAAGGTTCACTAAGCTACGCCTAAGCTCTATTTTTGAACACCGTCACCCTTAGGCCTATTGGTGCTCTAATGCTCTGCTTCTTGTTTTATAGTTTCGAGTATTGGCTCCTAGAAGTTTTGGAAATTTCAGCACTTCCAACTGCTCCACTTCCAGCTGCATGAAACTATATTATAAAGTTAGAAAAGGTGTTTGAAATGTATATAAGCATTAGAGTAACACAAATATGGTTCTAATGCTTCAACCAATACCTACAACCCATATGATTGTTCTTTAAGCAACTAAGGCTTGGACATATTAAACACTTTATACAAAATTAAAAATAATAATAATATAAAAAATAAGTAAACGACAACGAGGAGGAGGAGGAGATGTCATTTTGCTTTTGGTAAAATTTTATACAAGGCCAAAGAGACCTCAAAGATTCCAACAAGTTGAGACATGGATAATATATCATACTTAGAATTAGCCACCGAACCAACATCAAATATAATTTGGTCCGTACGCGTTGAATTTGTGCTTCTTTTAGGTAGCAACTTTATAAGATTCACAGACATGAGTTTTAAAAAAAGTCCACATGTTCATACTTCCTAGTCTAAAGGCTAAACTCAATAAAGAGAAACCACTAAGAATGGCAAATAATAAGTCAATAAACTAGAATTTATGCCAAATTCTAACTTGAAGTAAACAAAAAGCTAAATTAGAAAATATAAATTAAGATTACAAGAGCTGTTTGCAAAGAAACAAGCTTCAGAGAAAGGTTTCTGCTACAAGCACAGAAAATGAATATTTCATACAAATAGCTTGGAACTACAAAACATATAACTCTACTTACTCATCAAACTTACCATAATGCTAGAAGTGTGTGTCTGGTGGATCCATAAACATCCAATGTTTAAAACAAAAACATTTCATCAAAATAGAAACATAATGTTTACCAAAATTTGTGTGTGCACTAGTATTTTCTTGCACCCTTTCTGTTCTCCATTTACCAAGATCGGTCTAGTTCTGCCTGTTTTGTGCCATCTAATTTCGCCTCTTTGCAAGTCCCATTCTATTTGTATCTTTCTTCCTTTTCCTATCCCAGATGTAAATGCTTTTTGATGGTCCATGGACCATGGAAGAGGCGTCAAATCATCCAGGCTATGTGTTATCATTTATAAATGCAGCAAATCATGTAACTATATAAAAGTGTTGGAATATTTCAATAATTTGGAGAATATATGAAAAATAAAACCGTGTTGTTCTATTTTGATGCAAAGTCTATTAAATTGATCAAAATTTAAATTAAAGGTGAAAGATTTAAGAATTTAGTTATCATGAGATCAATGCGTACATAACAAGACATTTTAATTTGTTGAAAGGTCAAATTAGAAAATGCCAAAATTATTAAACAATGGTTATAGTCCCAAAATTATATAAGTCTTAGCAACTCTCTAGCCCTCTTCTATGAAAAGCGAATGTCAAATGTAGGGTTTCGGTCAATTTGGAAGATCAAACCAAATTCTTCTTCACTTCAAGAATCAGAGATGGATTCAGATATGCTTCCCCTGATTTATTTACTTTTCTCTAGTTTATTCTTAATTAAATCAACATGAGTTGTATACTTGAACTAGGATTTCATAATTGATTGTTGCTAAAGTATATTGAAATTTTAGCAAGTGGTATCAGAGCAAACCGTTATTGATTTATTTGAGGAATTTTGATTGTAAATAGATTATATTTAAGATCTATGTTTAGCAAAAATTATCTGTTAATGCATCCACCATTGTTTTTGTTCACGCTGATAGTACGAAATATGATTTGTTTCTTAATACCGCATATAAGAGCATGAATTAAAATCCCTGATGGTGATTCACAATAGGATCCTAACTCATTGTTAATTAATTCACTCAGTAAGTCTCACTGCTTATTGTTAAATATTATGTTGGAACTTTAAATGAATTAATTTAAAAAAACATGTTAATTGTTATATATTCATGAACCATAATTATTGAACCGTTGTAAAAGTTAATGCTATTAAAATTCGTTTTAAATGACAATAAATTCGAATCTATTAACATTCTCTCACTTCAGTAACGCATACAATTTCCATTCTGCCTATTTAAACCGTAGATAGACAGGAGATAAAACGTGAATAAAAAAAAAATCTTCCTTCTTCTTTATCCTTTGCATTTTTCTCTCTTTAAGAAACTTTACAAAAATTAAATTAGAAAGTGCTATATTTAGAACAATTTGTTGTAGTGAAAATAAAAAATTGACTAAATTTTAGAGATTATTTTATCCTTGGACGAAGTAGTTGATAAACAGTTTTGCACCTTGAGGCTATACCGCGAATCGTCTTAAAGAGAGCAACCTAGTCTGCGATTCAGCCCAAAAAAAGATGCTACAGATTCATATTGAGGTACAACATATTATTATATTGCTTTGAAAGTGTATAATATGAAAGAAAGTTTTTCATGATTATCTACATGTCGACCTACACTTTAGCCTTTTATATATAAAATCTACTAGTACTGATTTTTTCAAGTAAGGTACATAGAGTAGTAACAAAATTACAGAGGAAGAGTATCTTTAGTTTGTTGCATAAAATAGTTATATATTCAAGTTATCTATACTATTATATTATTACCGAGTTTGGTTTCAAGGGCACAGAAGCCACCTCCATATTTTTGTGGAATGACTTATTTTACTTTGTTACGTTCGTAGCTAGCCATCCGCTTCTTACCCTTCTCATTCATTTTATCTGAGAAAAACAAAATTCGCCTTCTTCTCTTCTCCTTCTCTCCTAACTCTAATCATCACAAGACCCTAATTATCCACCTAGGCTTACCGATTATTGTTTGCACCTATACATAAATTCCGCTTTCCTCTTCCCTAAGACCTAATCTTGCACTATAATGGCCACGACTGTGGCAATGGAAAGTCGCACAACTTAAAAAAACCACTCTCCTTCATATTGCATATGCATCGCTTGTAAATACTTCTTCCTTTATAATCTTCCGCCGCGCGTCACCCTCCAAGCACAGGTAATTTCTAAACCCTTCTGCATATAATGCTTTAAATTTCTCAATTCTTTACGTCCCCTAATCTAATAATTTGCTATCTTGCAATAGGTCTGATTAATTCACTCACCGCCCTTAGTTCCAGGTTATCCCCATTGCGTTCATTCATTGACATTTTCTATGCCCTAATTTAATCACCTTTTCTTTCTGTTCCGTGTCGTGTGAGGCATAATTTATTCACAACTGATTTTGTAGATCTATTTGTTTTGTAGTTTAAAAATATGGTATTTGAAATTGTGGAATCATTTTTTAATAATACGGTATTTGAAATTATTGAATCATTGTTCTTCGACCTGTATTACTTTAGATCCGATTAATTTGGAGTCTGCCTTGGTTTACTCACTTCTGCTTTCTGTTTGTTTAATGTTTTGCTTGGCTCGAAAAGATTTTTAACATAAATGATGTAATTTTGGACTTTATGGTTTTGGTTGTTTTAAATGTAGTTTATTGCTTTTGAAAGCTTTGAAATTTCATTTTAGCTAAATTTCGAAGCTTTTTTTAGTTTTTTTTTTCCCCGGACTAAAAAAATGCGCTTCAAACTATATAAAAATTGCCTTTTAATACCGTTAAATTTGTAGGTTTTGACGTTAGAACTTCTATTACTGTAGCTTTCAAGTAGCTGTTCTCATTCTAAATAGTTCGGGCTTGAATTCTGAAACCTAGAATTTTATAATATTTGTTCCTAATATTACTTAATTTAGAGGTCTTTCAAGCATACAACATGTAATTTTATAGTTTATTAATTTTACTTTTTACTGTACTATATATAATAACCAATCTGAAATGTGACAAACATTTGGAACTAGATTTCTTTGTTATCTAGAAGATACATTTATGCTAAGCTAAAATTTGTGTCAGATAATTAATATACTGAAAACAAGATTTTTATAATTTATATGTTGTAAATTTAACATCAACATATTTATAGGGAGAAACAAATTTCTACAATTATCTTTTCTATTCTGCCTTGGATCAAATAAAATCCCATGCACCACATCTGAACAGTTTTGTGTGTAGTTAATGGTATCAATTTCGCTTTTTTCTATTTTTTGTTATGTGGTTTTTGTTTGGTAACATTTCAACATTTTTGGTGATTCTGGGAAAAAAATTTCTGACTAATGCTACTGAAAAGATAAGCTAGGCATCAATATTTTGATTCTAGCGTTCCATTATAAACATATTATAATTCTTTTTTTCTACTAGATGTGCCTGATGCTACTGACTTTTATATAAGTCAAGGCTATTATATAAATTGTTGTATTTGCAACATGTTAGTTTTATTTGTAATTAAAACAGTTGCATTCAACCATTTTCTGCATATGTCTACTGCTATACACGTCAATACTTTTTTTTTAATTTCATGTTGAGTCTGTTTTGTTAGCAACTAAACAAAAGCTATGCTCTATGCCTAATTTTGCTGGTGGTTATTATACTCATCCCAAAAATCCGAAAATAATAATCAAACTTCATTCAGTTCCATGTTTCAAATGCAATGTGTTTTTATATGTTATTGAATTTTATGTGAGATAAAACTACATATGAAATATGGTTTAAATTTCACAGAATTGTCAAATATGTGTAACTGACCAGTAGAATAATTTATTTTATAATTCTGCTCCTGTTATTACTCATAGTATTTTTAACAATATTTTTAAAATTTTGGATTGTAGTTTACCTAATTTAATTCAATTTGCACTGTTAGAGAATAGAAAAAATCCTTTTTCAATGTTTTTGGTACTTCAAGCTTGTTTGACCTAAATATTATCAAGATTGTTTTTTTAATTTGCAATTGTTGTATTTCATATTCATATGTTTTCAAAGGATTATGCTACTTATATTATTTATTTTATTCAAAATTTGATGAACTTGACTAAAACTCCTTTCTTAGCAATTTTGTTTTGCTATTAATGAAGCAAGCATTAATGCTTTAAACAAATGAGCTATTTTTCCCATGTCATTTGGAGATATATTTGTAAAACGTAATCCCTACCATAAATTGCTTTCATATTCTCATTCATACAGTCAGTGCATTCGAAGTAAACAATAATTCCTATAGATTTTTGAAATTTGGGAAATTTACAGTCATTTTAATAGCTAATAACAAGTTACTTTTTCTTTATGTTCCAAAAGTAAAATAAAACAAAAAAACTTCGTTTGAGTACGTAGAAACAATAAACTTTTAAAAGGTACTTTTGATTTAATGTGGAAGCAATTAGTTTAAATTGCCAAACTACAATTTGATTTTCATATGGTGTATTTTGATTTTACCTTTATTTCTGTTTACAGTTGGTTATCCAGACTGTTAATGCAAGGTGTATTGGTTAGAGCTTAAATTATTTTGGTTAACAATGGAATTATCTTTTTTAACTACAATAAACACATTTTCGAAACTCTAAAGCGAGGCTTTTCTTTTTGGAGACATATCAATTGTTTCACGTACACATCAGCTGTCGACGAATATAGTGACCACGAAGTCTATTACTTATTGGTGACATGTTAGATAACAAGGTCATGGATTTTCTTTTTTAAAGATTGTCCATTTATTATATTCTACTTATATTTTTGACATTTTTACTTTTAAAAATTGGGTTTAGGGATGCTGTTATAATTATACAGACTAAAATAGGGTAAATGATTAGTAATATCGATTGCTTTTTCATGGATTAAAAGATTATTACTTCGCCCTGAAACTATATCACCGTATTTTTCTTGAAAACTAATTTTTCAACAGCCTATGTTTACGCACTGATATTGTTTAAATTCTATCTTACTGTTGCATGCCTGCCTTGGTTTTTTCTTCATAAGTTTACTTATGTGCATACCTTAAAAATTGCTTCCTCTTTCTTAAATTTAAAAAATAACTTAAATATAAACTGCTTCTAAAAAAATAATTTTTTTAACCTCCTATCTTCTTTCAATGTAGTAAGCTTTGCCATGGAGTCGCAGAAGATGTTTAACCACATTCGATGTCAAACAATTGGACATGTATACTGCTATTACAAAGGTATACAATTAACTATTCCACTACTTACTTTGGGTCTGCATTCAAGTTCTTATTCTGTTATTCCATACATATTGCTTATATAGCAGTACTAGGAAGATTGTTCTCTACTGATCATTGACACCTTTTTCGTTTTCATGTTGCTCTTGCTTGACTTATTCTATTCATTTTTCCATTCGTTTTTCAACATCCCCTCAATTTTGGTCTAACAACCAAAATATCATACTGATTGTTCATTCATGAAACTAGATATGTTTAATATACAGGGTTGCGCAGTTGGTTGATGGTCCGGACTACGTGATCGAAGGTCACGAGTTCGAGCCCCGAAACTGACAACCCTGTAACAAGTACCCGAATTATGTGTTTGGCAGGCACATGCTTCCCTAGAGTTTACAAGCGAAGCTTGGTTCTCTAGGTAATTCAAAAAAAAAATATACAGTGAAATCTAAAAGGGGTTAAATAAACTAAAAAAATTCATAAATTTTGGCTCATCATTTTCTCAGAGAATACTGTCAATACTGAAGATGCTTGGTTATTATTAAAGAGAATTAGAGTTGTCAAAAAATAATAAAGTAATAATTTTTTTTACCAATTGAGAATAAAATGAGAAGCATTAGAGTTTCAATTATTTTACCTCTTCCACCTGAAAAGTTGTATTTTTCTATTATATTATCAAAGTAAAGGAAAATTTTCTGTCACAATTTCGATCCATGTTTTCTATTTTTATAGGCTATGACCAACGTGCTGGTGCAAAAAAGGGAAGGCACGATGAAGTTCTCCAAAGGTAACTACACAAACTTAACCGAATCATAATTTTATTCTTCCAAATGTGTTTATCAAATAACTACTATTTTTTTACTCATTACAGGTTAAATTTTGGGGCCTACTAATAAGATTTTGAGATTATATGCTTGCATACAATAGGTGATGAAGTTCTGATTAATTAGAAGATAAGAAGATTATCAGAGACGTTAGCAATTTATGGTTAATAAATTTTTTAGGTTGACATATATAATGGAAGTTAAAATCAAACTCTTAGGATGGCTATTTAGTATATGCAAACACTCGATATATGTTCAGCCTTGATATTAACAAATCAATATTAGAGCAGAGATAACAACTAAAGGAAAAGGTTAAAGCTATATTTGCACAAATCTGTACCTTCATTTGCACATATAGAATAGTTTACAAGTTTTAACTTATATTCCTAACTCATAGCCTATGTGTTTGTATTTTAGATGAAATTATGAACCAATTTGTAACATACCAAAAATACAAATGTTGTTGTTTTTGACATAATTCTTTTACATTTTGAAAGATCGTCATGTAATCTTAGAAGCCATCCCAGATGATCTGAAGACCACTTAGAAAGCACAAAGGAATGTAACTTTTCACTTGCATTTGAAATGTTAACTATTACATAAAAAGCACCGATTTATGTAACGTAATTTCATCAATTTTTTCTATTAAACATAACATTGTCTTCTAGATGAAAATTTACGTCTTAACAACAATTATTTTTCTGTGTATGCTTTAAAGGAAAATACTACTCTGAAGTGGAATAAAATATATAATTCGTCGACATAGTCAAATTAAAAAACTAGAACTTTTAACAATGCAATCATTAATAAGTTGTTTTACAATAGACCGTATGTGAAGCATATGTTCACACTAGTATACATGTACAGTTAACGTTATTCATTGAGAGCTCAGTTTGTGTTACTTGGATTTGTAATTCATGATATATACCTAGTAATTTAACAGAGCCAACCATAAATCCTTTTTTTGTGGAACCTAAAAAAGAAGAATTTTTTTAATGGATAAGGATTCGGAGTTGTTACTGGTACTAATCATCTATCCGTGTAACTAAATACGAACATTTTAAATAAAGGTTTGGACATGAGCGTTATATTGTATTTGTACTGCATGAATTATTATATGGCTATATGCCAGTATGGTAACCATTAATCTAATGTTTAAACTATTATCATACCCATGTGATCGGTCAGTATTGCATAGAGTAATGTATAAGTGTGCACATGCATTTTGACAATGTGAAACTTTTTTATGCCTAAGCAACTATTTGAGCAGTACATAGTCAACATGAAAACTATATGCATTCGTGGGTTAATTTTACAAAACTCTAGTTGCGGTACTTATAGAATAACTTCTTGAATCCATAAAGTTGATTGATTAATTTTAGTATAAGTTCATTTTTTGTTAAAATGATAATGCTATTGTATGATTTTGTGACAATTTAACATATGCTATTTGATATACGTATTGCATAATAAATAAATAAAGTAATAATTTATAATAAATTCAAATATATTTCAGTGTCTCCTTGCAAATTAATTATAAATATCGTACATTTCAAGTGAGCTAATTGAAATAACATGTCATCTAAGTAACCTCTCTTATTTTAGTTGTTCATGAAAATGTTTAGTATATGTGTGCATTTATTCATATGGATATTAGCTAGCCCAAAGATAGACTAATATTTGACTGAATCGCTTGCGCGTGTAATGACAAATATGTGACAATTATAAGGTCTTACAATGAGTAATTAATCGGTCCAAATAAAATTATTATTTGGCTTGAATTTCTTGTCACTGTTTGATAATCACAACAAGATTATTAGAAGGTTTTCTATAAGAATTTTGTAAATTTAACCATAAGTGATACTCTTTTTGTGATGATTTTATTTGTGACATCTTATAATTATCACATATTTATCATCACATATGCGCAAGTGATTCAGTCAAATATGAATCTTCCTTTGGACTGGCTAACATTCACATGGATAAATATACACAAATATCAAACATTTTTATGAACTAAAATAAGAGGCCGATCACATGGGTATGAACAACTAAAATAAGTACAGTTTTGTAAAGTTAAACCACGAATGCATAAAGTTTTCATATTGACTTAGTACTATTCAAATAGCTACTTAGCCATAAAAGGAAATTCACATTGCCAGAATGCATGTACACACATATACTTTACTCTATGCAACACCGATTGATCACATGGGTATGATAATAATTTAAACATTAGATTAATGGTTACAATTCTGGCATATAGCCATATAATAATTCATGCAGTACAAATGAAATATAATGTTCATGTCCAAACCTTTATTAAAAATGTAAGTAATCAATTATACAAATAGATGATTAGTACCAATAACAATTCTGAATCCTTATCCATAAAAAAATATTCTTTTTCTTAGGGTTACATAAAAAAAAATTATGGTCCAGCTTTCTTAAATTACTAGGTATAGGTCATGAATAATAAATCCTATTAACACGCTTGGAGCTCTTGAAGAATAATGTTAACCGTACCCGTATATAACTTGAAATTAGTTTATACAAAAACTAACGGTTTTAATCCTTTGTAATTTTGTTATTGTTCGATGTACCTTAATTGAAAAATTCAGTACCAATAGATTTTATATACAAAAGGCTGAAACGTAGGTCAACACGTAGATAATCATGAAAAAACTTCTTTCACATTATACACTTTCAAAGCAATATAATAATATCTAAAAACAAGTACTCACTTACTGAGTGAATCGATTAACAAAGAATTAGGATCCCAGTTATGAATCACCATCAGGAATTTTAATCCATGTTCTTATGTGCGATATTAACAAACTATATTTCGTATTAGCAACATAAAAAAATGGTGGATACATTAATGGATAATTTTGCTAAATATAGATTTTAAATATAATCTATTTACAAAATTTTACAATCAATATTTATCAAATAAATCAACAATGGTTTGCTCTGATACCACTTGTTAAAATTTCAATATTCTATAGCAACAACAAATTATGAAACCCTAGATTCAAATATACAACCCATTTTGATTTAATTGAGATTAAACTAGAGGAAAGTAAATAAATCAACGGAAGCATACTTGAATCGATAGTTGATTATTGAAAAGAAGAAAATGTTGGTTTGGTCTTTCAAATTGACACAAACACTAGTTCTGACATTAGCTCAACATAGAAAAGGGTTAGAAGGTTGCCTAAGGCTTGTGTAATTTGAGGCTTTTATTTATAATATTGACATTTTCTAATTTGGTCCTTTAACGAATTAAAATGTCCCACATCTACACACTAGTCACATGATAATTAGATTCTCAAGCTTAAAACAAGAAGAGCATTAAAAAACAAGCTAGTTGTATCTTCATATAGACATCTTGAAATCAAAAGAAAAGGGGCGTGCCGGGAGGGGGGAAGGGGGGGTTGGTTGGGTGCAAAATCTTAAGTGATTAAATATTCTTTTTTTCGCCTAGAAAAAATATTTAAAAATAATAATCAATGCGTATAAACGAAGTTTACTAAAAGGTTATGTTTCAGGAAAAATAAAAGAAATAGAGAGTGCAACAAGTACCATCTTCACCTTCAATTGTTGGAATAAATTTATCGATTAAAGGATGTGAAACTTTGGTTTCTTCTTCTGAAACTTTTGCCCTAAGATGTTTGATTAGTTCATGATCGCTTAGATCAAATTTAACTCCTGTTGATAGCCCAACCCGATCCCGAAAATAATTGAAAATATGTTTGTGTATATAAATTATCACTAGAGAAAGCATAAACATTTAACTTATGCAAAAAAGAACCATGTAAACCTTTTTTGGAACAAAATTTAAAAATAATAGTCAATACGTAAAAACGAAGTTTACTAAAAGATTATGCTTCAGAAAAAAAATAAAAGAAACAAAGTGTGTAACATGTGTCGTCTTCACCTTCGAGATGTTTGTTTAGTTCATGATCGCTCAGATCAAATTTAATCTTGGTAGCCCTACCCAATCCTGGAAATAATTGAAAATATGTATATGTATATAAATTATCACTAGAGAAAGCATAATCATTTAACTTATGCAAAAAAGAACCATGTAAACTTATAGGCTTATTGAATATTGAATTCAAGCTTGTGACCAAAGCTTGGACACTACTTGGATCCGCTCAATATTGCAACCCACTTGCGCAACATTTCACCCATGCACTACCTCTGCCAATCATCTTGTCCACTTTGCCTACACCGTCCAAATCAATGTTGCGACCACATACACCTATTATGCAAAAAACTGCACCACCTCCTACCACTACAACCTCAATCCATGAATATCACCTACACCCTTAACTTCAACCCACCCAAAACTTCACGGACCATCTTCACCATACATGGAAAAGTGAATGGGCATAATGTCACATGCGAGGGAATAAAAGCATGGACTGAGCAAGGAAGAAAGTTTTCAACAGATGTGAGAATAAAAATATAGAAATTTTTGATAAAAGAGGAAATGAGAAAGAGAGGGACAATGGGGTGAAAAAGATTAGGTGGTGTTTGGTTTGTTATTTTTAGTTTTTAGTTTTCATCCATACAAAAGGAACATGATGCATGTGTATTGCCAAAAACGATCAATTTAGAAAACAAAATTAACATACAAAATTGAAAACAACTTGTTTTTATTTTCCGTATTTTGGGAAATAACATAAGAACGTAAACACAATTCATTCTTCCATTGTCCCTTTATCCTCTTTGTCCTTCCATCCGTCTTTCTTTAATCCCCTCCGTCATCCCTCCATACTTTTCATATTTCACATACATGTTGAAAACCGAAAACATAAAATTCATTTTTAAATCAAACACCACCTTAGGTTTTTGGTTTATGGATAAACATGAGAAAAAATAATAGAAAGAAGGAAGCACTAAAATAATAAAAATTTTGAAAACATTTCGGGCGGGCTAGCGAAAATTTTCTGGCAGGATAGTGAAAAAGCATAAAGAAGCTATTTTGGATGAAAGTGAATACCGTAAAGGGATGCGAAGGGATATTTATCCAATTATCACATAATATAGTATTTAATAAATATGATAGGTGATAAATAACCGAAATTTATTGTTTATTGTGGTCGTTAGGTCGATTTGGTGAATCTAGTTTACGTTGGTTAATGTCCACCCTTATTTTAAATTTCGTTTACTTATTTTTTGGAATTTTTATAAACTAATTAATTTTTAAATTTTGTAAAAAAATGAAATCGATGAAAATTTAAAAAATTTCTAAACTTTTAAAGATTATTCTATTCACGCAGTTCCATTTTTGCATTTAGTTATACCTTTTTAATTTTTTGCATGATTGGTTAGCACAAATATTAAATTCTTCGAATGAGAACCTTTGTGTCGACAAAACAACATGGATAGATAATTGGAAGTAAAAGTGACATGGAGAATTATAGCGGTTCACTTTTGATGTAATGTACGTTGAGGAAAAATATATTTTTATATCGTACACAGAGAGTTCTACAAAAGATTGATGAAACAATTTTAATTGAGATATAATACAAGGGAGAAGATGAATTCCACTAAACTCAAATCCTGGAAGGTGAGATGTATATATATGGTTTTAAAATAGTCATAGGAGGATCACCCGTGGAGATATAAAGTCCAAGTGTCAAAGGATTGGAGTGCCTTTTAAAATTGATCAAAATTGGATCTAGCTGTTTCAGATTCATCGATTTTGATTGACGGAATCGGGTGCTAGTCAACTGACATGAATCTGAGTGGGTTGGTGTAGAAAGTCCAATAGATTGAGATTCCTCCATAATAAAAGAATATGGTTATGTCCTAAACTCCACTTAGGTTTGTCAATGGATAATTTTGGATGTGAATAGTGTTATATCTGCATCTGCATCCAAAATTATATCCCGATATCAGCCGTGGACATGGTCAAGTATTAGATATTTATACGCTTCGTTCATAATTAATATCCTCAAAAAATAAATGAATTTTTTTGTTTATAACTGAGTCGTAAAAGAGTGCTTTGTGTAGAGTGTTTCTTCATCTAAAGCATGAAGAGATGATTTTACTAGAGTATATTCAGTCCTTTAATGCTTTTTCGAAGTATGTAATGGAATATAGTAATACTTCGATGAAGAAGAATGAGAAATTTATTAAAAGTTTGAGGAAGGGACTGAACTATAGGGTTTGGTGCACTTGTTGTCTCCTTATAAGATGTGTTGATAGTGGCAAGGAGGTATAATTTCTTGTATCGGGAGAAAAGGAAAGTCGATGTTAGTCTTAAGGGTGGACAAAAGAAGAGGTTCGACCCATATCACAAGGGGAATAAGAACCAGAAAGGAGGGAAAACCTCATGAGAAGTTCAGAAGTCTAATGTAGCGAATATTACTTGTTTCAACTATGGTAGAAGGGTCACTACTCTACCAAGTATCCCAATTGAAGATTAGGGACATGTCCAAGTGCTTTAATTGTAGTAGGCCTAGCCATAAGAAGAGATAATATTCTGTGCTGAAGCAAGCGAAGGATTATGCTTTGCAGAGATCTTCAGTTGGACCAATGCTAATGAAATGGGAAAAGGATGTTGTAGTTGGAGGTACTATTTCGATTTCTAGCATTTTTGTTAGGGTTCTATTTGATACTTGCACTACACTCTCTTTCATTTTTAAAAATTTAGCTGATAGGTTAAAATTAAATAAAAACTGAATACTACATATTTGATTACTTCATTGCGTGTGGTTAATCCAATAGATTGGTATGTTACTCGCACCTTAAGGTGCACTGATCTTAAGTTTGCTTCGTGTGGACATTTGTTTGTTTGCGACAATATATGTTTGACTACGAAGGATACGAAGTAATTTTGGATATTGATTATTTAGTGTAACGACACTATGATCTACCGTTCTGATAGAGTGCGATAACTTTATGAAATCCAAGGACATAAGAAATGATCTTGATTGCATTGTACGTAATAAAGGAGAATTCAAGATTTATGTGTAATGGAGAATTAGGAGGATGAGATTAGTAAAGTGCTAGTAGTTTGGGAATTTGAAGACATTTTCGAGCGGTGAAGGGATTATTGCCTAAAAAGGCATTCAAATTTGGTATAGATTTGATATTGAGGGAAAAACCTATTAGTAGATCATCTAGCAGTATGCCGCCCAAGGGTTAGAAGAACCGGAGAAGTTGTTAATGGCACTTGGGCATAAAAGTTTCACTAAGGCCGAATAGTTCACCGTGGGGAATATCCGTGGTATTCATAAAGAAGCCAAATGGTGACGGATTATTCTTACAACAAGATTTGTCGATGCTGTTTCATAAACTATGGGTAGTTGAGGAAAATTTTCCACTGATCACGTTTAGAATAAGACATGATCCAATGAATGGTTAGTTATGCTCTTTGGACTGATCAGTGTTACTACTTTCTTTGTAGAGCTTACATACTGAATCTTTCACGATCAATCGAATAGATTTATGTTGGTCTTCATTGATGATATTTTGGTATAATTCTAAGAATAAAAGATACCATAAGTCCATTTTAGATAGTTGTTGGAGATCTTGAGACAACACAAGTTGAATGTAAAGTTTTCGAAATGCTACTTTTGGAAATGTGAAGTTAAATTTCTTAGTTATGTTGTTTCGTAGAATGGATTAGCAATTGATCCAAGATGGAAACCATTAATGATTGGAAGAGACCAAAGACGGTTACTAAAATGAGAAGTTTCTTGAGATTGGATGGCTATACCGCAGTTACATTAAGAACTTTTCGTAAATAGCGACACCCTTAACTAAGTTGACTAAAAAGAACGTGAAACTCATATGGACTGTTCAGGAGTTGAAAAATTCATCGACAAGTGCACATGTCTTGATCATATTTAAAGGGAGTCGGGATTTGGTATTTCATACTAATACTTGTGGACCGGATTGGGAGCGATATTGATGCAGAAGAAAAGAGTGATAATTTATACATCTTGGTAGTTGAGTCGCACAAATTTTGATATCCGACTCATGATTTGGAGTCATTAGTAGTGATCTTCGCTTTAAAGATATAAAGGCATTATCTTTTTAGAGTATGGTCCGAGTAGTATACAGATCATAAGTCTCTTAAGTATTTATTCTCGCAGAAGAAGCTGAATATAATGCAATAAAGATGGTTAGAATTTTTGATAGCATATGATTTTATGATAGTATACAACGGGAAAAGAGAACAACGTTGTCGATACTTTACGTAGGAAGCAGTATAATGGATTGTTAGCCATGCTTGAGAAATGAAAGACGTTAGAGAAATTTACATCCCATGGAGTGCAATATAGGGCGAATGCAGGATCAAGTCAAGATCCTAGAGCATTGATAAGGTTGAAAGTTCGTCTATTGCTTATGGAAATAATTACTGCAAGGAAAAATGAGGTACCATTGTTAGCTAAAAAATTATATGATTAGAGATAGGTGTGGATGTAGAGGCTCTGAAAATACACAACATAGACTCTAAAGGACAGCTTAGGAAGAAATGAAGACTGTGTTGCAAATGTGAGAGATCTTCAGAAGAAAGTCATCGACTTAAGTTTACAATTCATCCTAGAGAGATAAAGATGTACCGTGACATGAAGCATGTTTTCTTTTGGTAAAGGATGAAGAGAGACGTAAGAGGATGATCATATGTCAGCAAGTGAAAACTACGCATCAGAAGCCGAGCAGTTTGCTTCATCCGTTGGAAGTATCAATTTTGGAGTGGGATTCGATATCGATGGATCTTATGAATGGATCACTAAGGCATGGAGTGGGGAATGATAACATGTGGGTAATAATCGATAGATTTACTATGAGAATCCATTTTATCCCAGTGAAATCGACAAAGACTTCAGTTAGTTTGGCGAAGTTATACATAAAGAATGTTGTAAGATTGCAGAGGATTTCTAACGGTATTGTTAGTGATAGAGACCCAGTGTTCACCAATGAGTTGTAAAAAGTTTGCTGAGTGCATTGAGTATATAATTGAACTTAAGTAAGACTACCACTATTGCTCAATTTTCTCACAAGTAATTAGCAGGCTGATTTAAGGCCTGGCCCAGTCAAAGCCAGACCAACTCCTTTGCAACCGGCCCTCATAAGCATCTCCAAATTCATGATGGCTTTGTATCATCTCTTCTATTCAATAAGGCACTAAAACGAGGTGTGACCAACTCGTCCCTATGTGTCTACCGCATTTAAGCAAGGTTTGGGACTGGCCCCACCTGGTCTAACCTAATCCGTCACAATGACGGCCGGTCTTCCTATGTTAATCTACTTCCACCACTACTCCAAGTCAGCATGTTCGCCCGGCGTCACTCAGTTGACGGCCGACACCTCTCCACGTCTGTCTCAGCATGCAGTATATCAAGCAAGATAGGTTCGAGCATGGCCCGTCGTTAGCCCAGCTTTGGTGCAGCAGCCCCGATCGATCTTAGGCTGCCCTTCTGACTGCCTTGCACTTGGTTAGGCATCATCTTCCCATTATGGTTCTTATCAAGATCCCTAGTTTCTTTTGTATCATCAACTAATGGTCAATCGGTTCAACAATACTTGTCATGTGAGCATTCAAGTAAACAACAAGTTGTCTATCTACCTATCCAAAGCACTATAGCTGAGCATATGAACTAATGTGGCTTGCCATCAGCATTAAATTTGCATTTCATGCGAAGTTTACACACTAAATGCGAAGCCCACGTTTGATGCAAAGAAGCAGTGAGTATATTTTCATCCTACCGCACATCTCCTTACACCTTTACAGTTATCGTCCATCTACCATTGCAATCGTATCAACAGTCGAATATTTTTCCCATAAGTTCTACACTCAATCTCAATCGTCCATAATCCACTTCACCTACTGTAAATATCTCCTACATTACAACTTCAAAGAGGTTGGTACATACAAAGATTTTGAATAATATACACAATTCAAAGTTCTTAATACCACAAGTCCTTAAGGTTACGTTGCTTTATTAGTCTTAAGTGCTTCCTGCTTTCTTATTATTCTTTTGTAAATCTTTGTAGTTTTAAAAGAAATATATAGTAAGAGAATCTTTGTAGTTGTAAATCGCTAGTCAATTGTTTCTAGCTACAAAGACCGATGATCCCTAGATACGGCTTTATAATATTATTATCATATTACTAACGCATCTTAAAGACTCATTTAAGGCTTAACTATCTCACCTCCGACAAAAAATAATTAATTAATTAAACTTTGAGGTCTGTGCGTATCCTATATTGATTCTAGACTAGTATAAAGCGAAATTCATCAGAGCATAACCCGAGTCTTTATTATTGGCCGCTCGGGATCGCTGGTGGTCATAGCCTATAAGTCAGCCCTACTTTTAAATATCAGTTCAATAACAATACCGACATAGCTCGCTGACCTTCCACAGTCGGAATCCCTTTTAGACTAACCTATTGTAAGTCAAGAAAAATTCTCATTTCACTTACTTAGTACCTCTTATCAAAAATGAAGCAGACCCCATTTTCCTAAAAAGCACTTAGCCATTTAATACTTCAAATCTGAGACCAACCCTCGGTATATTTCCTAACCTATATGCAACCGTGTATCCTTTTTTCATGGGTCCTTCGGTTGTGTAACACCCCGCTTTAAATTACAATTATGTATGCAAATAATTTAATTAAGTTATATACGTTTGAAATTTTAAAATAAAGAAATGTTTGTAAATGGGGAAACTAATTAATATTATTTGGAATACATATATATTTGTGTAACAAATAAATTAGAGAGAGAAATTATATAAAATTAATTAATAGGGAAGATTAATTGATGGTGTTTGTTCAAAAGGGAATTGATATTCAATTAATTAGTAGAGGTGATTAATTGACAGGAACTGACAAGAAATGGAACTGTATTGTAGCAACTAATTGATATGACTAGAAACATATATGTTTGTGCAAGAGAATAAAGTGGAGAAGATTAATTTATGTAAGTAATCAATTGCCAATTAATAAACATGGAGACTTATGGTAACATATATAATTAAGATTGTGATTCAAAATTCAATTCTAAAATATATGCATGCATTAATTATGAAAATAAAATAAATTAATATGCATATTTATTACAATTAATATAGTGCATATTAATTTGGTAAGAAATCTCAGTGTAGGCAGGGATTAATTGGATAGTAAATTAATTCTAGGTATATATGAAATATATTAATTGGCTAATTAATAGGAAAATAATATTTAAAAGAAATGACACGTTTAAAAATATATGTTTCCATAGATTGCGAGAGAGAAGGGGAAAGTGATTAATGAAAAGATTGTTGGAGAATCGGTTTGAAATAAAAACAAACGCAAAAGAAAACATATCAATTTAATGTCCATAAACTGAGTGTACGCTTTAGATTTTAGGGTTTATATCTAATGCTTAGCACTGATTTAAACCACTATAAATATAGTGTAGAGCATCATTTTTATTCTCATTGTTTTTCTCTTGCCAATAGAAACTCTGCCATTTTTCCATCTCTTCTACACTTTCTTAATAAAAAAAATTTAGATCTAATTCATACGAATTTAGATCTAAATAGAAAGAGAATAAAATTAATTAGGAAATTAGTAATTGGTTCAAATCAGAAGGCTATGTCAAAGGTAAAACCCTAGATTTGAGTTTTGTTTGCTATTTATAATCCAAATCTCTTAATTTTCTCTTTCAAATATTATAGATCTGTAAATATATCGTTTCTAATTCCAAATAGGAATTACAAAGGAGGTGAATATAAATGTTAGGGACAGATCTGAAATAAAAACTGGGAGATCTGGAAAACTAGCAACATGAGTGGATTTAATTATAACTTTTACGTTTATGATATATTATCGTTAAATTCCATTTAATAATTTTATTCAGTATTTCAGTAATTAATTATGTTAATTGGTTATGTTGAACTACAAGAAATTTACAGTTATTTACATCTAATTTGTAGTTATAATTTAGCCTAAATGCTAGTTTCTTTTTATCCTCTTTGTACGCAAATAATATAGTTAAGAAGAAAATTCGTGATTATGAATTAAAATGGAAAAATACTAGATGATGTAAAATAAGAAAAGTTGGAATAAGGCTAGAAAAATGGAATTATGCAATAAATTACGCTATACGGGAACCATAAATTAATCTAATAACTTGATTTGGAAATAAATAATACATTAATTGGTTGGTTTAGAAAATATGATACATTTCTATAATTTAATATTTAAAAGGTAACGATAAATGTAACTGCAAGAAAAAAAGAAAAAAAGGAACTAGTGTAAAATAGAGAAATAACTGCATTTTACACTATTTCAAAATAATAAAAGAAATACCTTGCAGTTACCAATTATTGTTTATAGTATTATTTAGTATTAAATTATGGAAATAGATTTTAGTATAGCTTTCACGACCAACCAAATAAAATAGAATTACTTCCTAGAATAAAAGAAATTAAAGTAGAGTGTGAAATGAATCAAATAAATTATTAATTAAGAAATTAAGGCTGTGAACAATAAATGAACCTAGGTCTGCATTTACCGCACATACTATATAAAAGGACGGTTATTAGGATAAGTTAATTATATAGTAAAAGAGAATTTATATAACGAACTAATTTTTCGACGCCTGAAAGTCGACATTAATACGTCCATTGTATCAAATGCCGTACAGTCGAATGCCCGAAAAACCGAACTGTTAGGGTTAAAGAAGAAGATAGAAGAAGAAACAGAAAACAATAACAGAATCGCACATTTCGCAGCGGAGCAACATATAATAGATAAATGAATATCTTTAAACAAAGAAATATATAGGTTTATCCTTACATCACATTACATCATCAGAGTGTTACAGCAACAAACAACGGAAAAGAAATAGTATATACCATTAATACGCGTCTCCATCCAGCTTGAACTCCCGATCTCCACAGAAACTTTTTGACTTCGCTCCAAAATAATGATAACCTGACTCTAGGCTGCCTGTGTGGAAAATTTGTGGGCACCCAGAGTTTAGAAAGAGAACAATAAACTCCAAGTCAGTTATGGGACTGGTGTGAGGTCTTAAAAACAGTTATTTTCACAAAGAACAGGAAAAGAAATCCGCTATGCTTTTGGAAAATGAAACTACCATAAGGCCTCCCCGCGCACACACAATGCAAGCGCACAATTGGAGGAGATTTCTCCTTATGATAGTCAAACATGCTTGATACGCAAAATCTCTTTGATATTATCATTAGTGCATAGTGGAAAACATTTGCAAGTATAATATTAATCTTAGCCAGCATACGTACCGTTATAGTATGCCTACTATAGCTACCATGTTAAATGGCAGGTTCTATAATTAAAACCGTACAAAGCACGTATTGGTGATTGGATTTTCAATAAATGGTCAGGCTGAGCAACTTCCTAGGCCACATGGGTATGCCTCTGGAGCGATGCCTCGAGAACCTAACTGGATCTCTGCCAGCACAAGGCCGGTTTACCTCTGTAACTAGGTAACTACTACATGAGTATGACATCCCCGGTCATTTGCGACCTTTACCTGAGGATCCTCAACCACAAAGCAACAACCACAAAGTATAATAAATTTGCAGCAAGACTTCGTATGCCACATTACCAAATTGGGAATGTGTCACTAGTAACTATCAACTACATAAACTCTGAGCTCGTACGTCTCCGAAGGGTGTTAAGCTAAGAGAATAAATTCTCCGCCATCAACAGAAATGTATTTGATAGGAGCCAGCTTTACATCTCAAAGTGTAACGTCAGATACACATCCATACAAGTCCATTACGGGATCGAATGGAACCGAATGCACTTCAAAGAAGCCCTTGCAAATCCGGATATTCACTAATCACGTCCGGAATCCCCATCATAAACGGTGATAATATCTCCATACCGGAGCAACCGGGTGCATAGACATTCGACAGGTAATCCTTTCGCTTTCGAAAATACCCGGTCTTCAACGCCATCTTCAATTGCAATCCCGTTTCATCGTATTATTATTCGGAATGGGTTTTATGACACAAAGTCCTCTCCCGGCTAATCCGAATAACGAGCGCTTATTTTAAAAATAAGTGTCACAATCAGATTCAAGTAATTCACAACAAATTTCCACTTTGATCTTTTAAATAAAAGATCCAACACAAAGATTCGATGTGGGTTTCGAATATCCATTTGGAATCCGACCCCGGTCGCATCGAAATTCAAATGCCATTTAAAAGCCAATATTGATAGTCGGTTATTTAACCATCAATCAACATTCACAACAATCACTGGATTTTAAATAATTTTCACCCAATCATTATTCTCAAAATATCTTCACAAGATACAATTTTTAACACTTCATCCATTTGAAAACAAATTTCAAATCACTTTTCACCTTTCAATCTTTTGAAAACAAATTTCAAATCACTTTTTACACCTCAATCCTTTGAAAACAAATTTCAAATCACCTTCCTCACATGGAATAAATTTCCAAATATTTATTTAATTCCACTGAAAATTTACCGAGTTCAAATACTTTAAAATAATTTAAATCACTTATCCAAGAATATATATACTTGGAAACATTTAGAATAATACTATTTCTAAATACTTATTTAAATATTAGATATGGAAATATTATACCAATACCTCATATAATAATTCAAGTCTAAATTAATTTTAAAATAAAATTAGTAGATAGAGTACAAAATATTTAAATAACTATTTTCTAAATCAAATATCAATTTAATCTTTAAAATATTCCCTTATATAATTAATTAAAATGAATCTTTACTTTAAAGATCCTCAAAATAAACTAAGTAAATAATTTCTCCAAAATATTCTTTCCTTAAAAACACCTTTAAAACTTCAATTTATATTTATAAACTATATTGAAAACAGACTCGGCTTTCCAAGGAAAGTACACCTTCCATTCTAAAATGGTTCATTCAAATCAATTTATAAATCTTTCTGGATTCGTTTTAAATTTACGTTCCAAATCCGTAAATTTCTTTCCACACTTTAATAAGAAAACCAATATTTATTTTTAAAACAAATTTCCCTTTCCTTTATAAATTCTCATTGTGAATTTAAATTTTCTAAATATCTTCTGATATACTATTTCCAAATCGATTTTCAAATATTCACTTTCAACACCAAATCAATTTCCATATAAATTTTCCAAAGATTTATTTTCCAATACCAAATCAATTTTCAAATTGATTCTCAAATTTATTTCAAACACAAAATTGATTTCCAAATTTATTTTCAAATTTATTTTCAAGGCACCAAATCAAATTCCCAAATCGATTTCCAAAAACATTTCAAACACCAAATTAAATCCCAAATTTAATTTCTAAATTTATTTCCTTTTAAAGTGAATTCCTTATCTATTCCAAACTGTTTAAAATTCGAATTTTGAATAAATTATTCAACTATTAAGCAATATTACTCAAAACCCATTTATTAAAATCCTTTCCCATATTTTTGGCATTTATTCGATAAGATTTAAAAAATAAAACTTTTTCTTTTTAAATTTTCTTCTTTTAAATTCACCTAATTCTTTGAATGAATTTATTCTAAATTTTCCACTTAAATTTCAAAAATCCAATTTTATTTATTTCTGGTACCTACGATACCAAAAATTTATTCGGCTAAACTATCGTCTTCAATAATTTTCAATCATAAATATAATCACACAGAGATTATAAATTATCAACACACAATATTGAAACAAATTCAAATATTTGAGGAATCCAGTTGGATCCCTCCAACCTATTTCTCTGCATCCACAGATGTTAGCACAACAATTAAATACCAATTCCACTTCGAGGTGGAATATCGCGATATATGAGATTTATATTATATCATCCGCTATTATGCAGCGCATAGGGTCTTATCCGCTATATAATGCGGAAAATCAATCACTCCAAAGACATAAATAATACCAATTCCACTTCGAGGTGGAATATCGCGATATATGTGTTTAATATAATATCCTCCGCTATTATGCGGTGCATAGGATCTAATCCAATACAACCGTAGTAATTTATCACCCAAGCACACCGTCAATAATTATAAATTTAACTATTTAAAATTAAATCAGAAAAATCTGATTGAGTGAGAAGATCTCACCTTTGCTTTGCATGCAATCCATTTTCAATCCGGATTGTTTTCTTTGCAATTTCGACCTTGTATAAACAATTATAAGGTTTTATTGATATTTGGACTAATGGAATAATTAATTTCCATTTAACATATTTAATTAACTAATTATTTAATTTAAAAATAAGTTTCCTTTAATAAATTTAATTAACCAAATTAATCTCCAAAATATTTTTATTTTAGAATTTAGACTAGTAAATGAATATAGGTGTGCGTGTGTGTGTGTATATATTAATTATAAAATAATCTTCATAGATTTCACAAAAAAATGTAATATATATAAAATTTCATATAATTTAAAATTTTCATTTTAAAAGTCTTATTCCCATAAATATTTACTGTTTAAACTTCGTATAATTATTACCATGCCATTAACTACCAATTAAATAAACACCTTAATAATTTATTTGAGATAAACAAGTAAATGATATTATTATTATTATTATTATGTATTTTTTTCTGCTTAATGTATATAATTTCTATTTACATACATATAGAATTTAATAAAGTAAATAAAATGAGACATACTACAAATACTACTAAGGCCTGCACTGATGGCCGCACCTCCAGGATCTGTAGCAACTACCATGCCCATACTGCATCCCCACAACCTCACAAACCCTAATGTCACACGTTCTAAACCACTACATTGCCTTTGATTGACGGCGAACCTGGAACCCACGTGACCCCAATCACACTGCCCTCGCACGGCCGCCGCCCTCCTGCTCACCTGACTCGAGCACAATCACTACAGTCGTGCGCGATGACCCCCTTCCAGATCCATATGACGCTCGAATCGAACCCCAAGCCATCACTCGAACTCGTGACCACTAGTCGAGCCGACCCCATCGCACACGCGAGCTTCACGCGCCACTTCCTGGCTAAGGTCGTCGAGCCTACAGTGTTCGCTCGAACTCGAGAAGAACGAATCGCCTCCATTCCTGATCGCGATTCCCATTTCAAAATCGAACTCGATTTTCGTTCGGTCTTGATTCAAATTTCCGCCTTTATATTTTTTATTTTTTTTTATTTTTTTATGGCAACGAGTTGGTCGAATAAGGCTGCCATGGATTCTCTGTTTAAATTTGAAGGGAAGGGAAAGGGTGAATTTACAAGTGCGACATTTATTTTTCTTTCTGTTTTTGATTTACGTTTTTATTATTTTTATTTTCTTAAATGAAGATGCATGTTTCTATTTTTTGCCAAGTGCAAGGAAAAAGCGAAACGTGTAAAAATTTATCAATAGCATAAGAATATGTATATTCATTTGACTTAAATTCAAATTCAAATTCAAATTCCCTTGATAAATGCAACTTACAAATCTCGATCTCCAATCGAGGCATGCCGCCAGACATTTATAATGTTATACGCCTATTTCGAATGCAATGGAAAAGGTTTCGAGTCCAAATTCGATCGTATGGAGAAGATAGATTTTTGAATCCAGCTATAATATTGAATATTCAATTAAATTTCAGCGTGTTTGCTTATCGTACGGCCACACGACAACTCCAAATGCCACGAAAATTGAAATCCGATTATAATACAATATTACGGATTCAATGGAACTAGTTTCGTCGAATTACGAGACTGTTCCTCAGAAGGCTATTTTCAAATATCGATTTAAATGATAAATTTCAGTGAACAAATCATTTTCAAATTCAACTCTAAAGCTTTCATTATCTTCAGTATCATCAACATAAATTTTCTAAGCCATCAAATTATTTTTGACAAGCTTAAAATTAAAGATTCAAAATTTTTACCCAACCTTTAATAATTAAATTCAAAAATCTTAATTGCCAATTTCATCCTGATATTTGAAATCCAAGTTAAATCAACTTCCAAATATTGAAATTCAACCATCAATTTCAAATGTTCAAAATTCTGGTTCATTACATTCTTCTCCCTCAAAAAAATTTCATCCCGAAATTACTAGTTAAGAAGAATGATCCTTAACCCATTTACTATGTTCTCAAAACAAATAGTTTCAACAACTTGCCAAAACAAATCTTTTTATTGAAGACCCGTTATTACTTCAACTAATTTTCCAACCTCAACAATAAACTCCAAACAATATTGTTTTCTTAACCAATTCAAATTTTAAATTTAAATTCAAATTTTAACTTATCAAAATTTTCCTAACTCTCTAAATTTCCAAAAAATTTCGTCAGCGTCTCCTTTGTGTGGCTAGCTCGATAAGACTACAAATGGCAATTTTTCGACACCCAAAAGTAGACATCAATACGTTCACTGTATCAAATACCGCACAATCGAATGCCGGGAAACCGAACCGTTAGGGTTAAAGAAGAAAAAGATAGAAAAAGAAACATAAACAATAACAAAATGTCACATTTTGCAGCGGAACAACATATAATAGATAAATGAACATCTTTAAAAGAAAGAACTCTATCAGTTTTATGCATACATCATCAGAGTTTACAACGACACAACACAATGTTGGCAGTTATTATAACTTGCTTACATGAATATCTTTGACTTGAACCAACCCAAACGCTACGGACACTACATAGTATAAGTGATATGTCTCGCCATCCAGCTTGAACTCCAGATTTTCACAACATACTTCTTGATTGACTTCGCTCCAGAATAATGATAACCTGACTCTAGGCTGCCCGTGTAGAATATTATGGGCACCCAGAGTTTAGAAAGGGAACAATAAACTCCAAGTCAGTTATGAAACTGGTGTGAGATCTTAAAAACAGTTATTTTCACAAAGAAAATAAAAAGAAATCCACTATGCTTTTAGAAAATGAAACTACCATAAGGCCTCCCGCCACACACACAATGCAAACGCAGAATTGGAGGAGATTTCTCCTTATGATAGTCAAACATGCTTGATACGAAAAATTCTTTTTAATATTATCGTTAGTGCATAGTGTGGAAAATATTTTCGAACGTATAATATTAATCATAGACAGCATACAACCATTATTGTATGCCTACTATAGCTACCATGTTCAATAGCAGGTTACCGTCACATTCCATGAAAGGTTATACAACTAAAACCGTACAGGACACGTATTGTTTCTTTGGATTTCCAACAAATGGTCAGGCTAAGGAACTTCCTATTTCCACATGGGTACGCCTCTGGAGAGACACCTCAAGAACTTAACCAACTCTCTACCAACACAAGGCCGAGCTACCCCACGATGTAATACAACTATAACATGAGTAACTACCACGAGTATGCCATCCCCGGTCGTTACCAACCTTTATCCAAGGATCCTCAACCATAAAGCAATAAATTTGCAGTAACCACACAAGTTAAGTATCTAGGATCCATACCATGATACCACCCTTTTCTAGAAGAAAATGGACATACCCTGAGGGTGCTACCTCCAAATTTTCTTGCTGCAACATTCCTGTTTCGACCATTTCCGGGTTGTGAGGTTCGAAGAAGTCTCGTCCACAAACAGAAATTCTCCGCCATCAACAGAATCTTAGATTTCGCAGCGGAACAATATATAATAGATAAATGAATAATTTTTAAAACAAAAGCACTATATCAGTTTATACATCACATTATCGGAATTTACAATAACACAATACAACACTGGTAGTTATTATAACTTGCTCACATGAAACTGAACTTTCACCAACTCATCCGCAGTGGATAATACATAGTATAAGCGATACGTCTTGCCATCCAGCTTGCCTCTAGATCTCCACAACATATCTTTTCGACTTCGCTCTAGAATAATGATAACCTGACTCTAGGCTGCCCATGTGGAAAATTATGGGCATCCAGAGTTTAGAAAGGGAACAATAAACTCCAGGTCAGTCATGGAACTGGCGTGAGATCGTAAAAACAATTATTTTCACAAAGAAAGAAAAAGAAATCCGCTATGCTTTTGGAAAATGAAACTACCTTAAGGTCTCCTCGCACACACAAAGCAAACGCTGAATTGGAGGAGATTTCTCCTTATGATAGTCAAACATGCTTGATACGCAAAATCCTTTGATATTATTATTATTAGTGCTTAGTATGGAAAACATTTCGAAATTATAATATCAATCTTAGCCAGCATAGATATTTCGCACTTATGCCTACTATAGCTACAATGTTCAATAGCAGGTTACCCCCATATTCCATGACAGGTTATACAACTAAAACCGTACAGGACGCGTATTGTTTCTTTGGATTTCCAACAAATGGTCGGGCTAAGAAACTTCCTATTGCCACATGGGTACGCCTCCGGAGGGATGCCCTGAGAACTTAACCAGCTCTCTGCCAACACAAGGCTGGGTTACCTCTGTAACTACGTAACTACTACATGAGTATGCCATCCTCCGGTCATTTGCGGCCTTTATCCGAGGATCCTCAACCATAAAGAAACAACCACAAAGTATAATAAATTTGCAACAACCACATATGTTAAATATCTGGGCTCCATACCATGATACCACCCTTTTTCAGAAGGAAATGACATACTCTCAAGGGAAGCTACTCCCAAATAACCTTGCCGCATCCTTCCTATTTCGACCATTTTCGGGGCATGAGGTTCGACGAAGTCTCGTCCACAAAGATACACTTTTTTCACAAATCCATGCTTCGATCAACAAATGATCATCAGCACTTCGTATGCCACACTACCAAATTGGGAGTATATCACTAATAACCATCAACTACATAACCTCCGAGCTCATACGTCTCAGAGAAGGGTGTTATGCTAAGGGAATAAATTCTCCGCCACCAACAGAAATGTATTTGATAGAAATTAGCTTTATATCTCAAAGTGTAATTTCAGACATACATCCATACAAGTTCGTTCTGGGATCGAACGAAACCAAAGGCACTTCAAAGAAGCTCTTACAAATCCGGATATTCATTAATCACGTCCGGAATCCCCATACAAAGGGTGATAAAATGTCTATACCGGAGCAACCCGATGCATAGACATTCGACAGGTAATCCTTTCATTTTCAAAAATACCCGGTCTTCAACACCATCTTCAATTGCAATCCCATTTCGTCGTATCATTATTCGGAATGGGTTTATGACACAAAGTCCTCTCCCGGCTAATCCGAATAACGAGTGCTTATTTTAAAAATAAGGTTACATTCAGATTTCAAGCAAATCACAACAAATTTCCACTTTGATCTTTTAAACAAAAGATCCATCACTATCACAAAGATTCGATGTGGCTTTTGAATATCCATTCGGAATCCGACCCTCGGTCGCATCGAAACTCAAACGTCGTTTAAGGGCCAATATAGATAGTAGTTTATTTAACTATCAATCAATATTCACAATAATCATATCAAATAATATTCACAACAATCACCAAGATTTAAATAGTTTTCCCAAATTATTTATTTTCAAAATATCTTCACAAGATATAATTTTTTAACACTTCAACACTTTGAAAACAAATTTCAAATTACTTTCCACATTTCAACCCTTTGAAAACTGGATTTGATTTTGGAAATTCAAAAGAAAATTTCAATTGATTTCAAAAATGATTTTAAAATGTTGGAAAGACTCTGGAATCTGATAAAAATTGTTATGGAATAAAATTTATTAAGGTGGAAAATAAAATTATGAATGAACAAATAAATTTACATTTGCAAGTAAGTTAAAATGAAATTGAATGTTGAAATTCGTTTCAAATTTGCGAGTAAATAGAACTGAAATTGGAATTGAATTTAATTTGTGATAAACAATGTGAAGTATTGAAATAAAATTAGTAAGTGAAACTAATTGAAGGAATGACAAATTTAAAATGGTTTGAAATGAATTGAATTCATATGAATTTGAAATCCAATCTAAATAAAAGTATAGATAAAACCAAAGTGGTGAATTGGGTATAAATATAAGAAGTATATAGAATATTTATATTAAAATTGTAACGACCCGGAAATTTCGAACCCGAAAATTCCAGATAGTTAGAAAAGAAAACGAAAGAGGAAGAAGAAAAGAAGAATAGAAACACCAACATCTCACATTCACAGCGGACAAAATATAATATCAAATAAAATAACAGTTTACAAAGAAGAACTGTATCAGTACATTTACATTTTTATAAATCAGAGTTACACCCATTTCTAATCACTAGACAGTTTTAAACTACATGGACTAATTATACAATAATATATCACAGCGGTAAGAACTCCATACGTTTCATCCATCCAGCTCGCCTCCTGAGCTCCAGAACGTCCTTACATGAAAATCTGTAATATTCGGTCTGACCCAAGCATTACATCAAAGTAACACCCGGGTCAGGCTGGAAACCAGCGTGAGTAAACCCAACTAACATAAAACACAAAATCATACAACTTAAATGAACCCGGGTATCTTATATCAACTTACAACTGCACAAGTTGTTATGGACATCACCTATTTTACACATAAATTTCTTAGTGTCAAAAACTTAGATTAAATGGTCCAATTCACTTAAATCATTCTAAACCAGCCTATTGATTTCACGTATTAATCCATAAAGAATCGAAGTGGTATCGGTTATTTACTAATACCCGACTCCAGTCTCTTCGAATTCAATACCATCTCATCGCAAATTATTCAAATGAAACACAATTCAAACTTCAAATACAGGGTGCCACCTATACACATTAATTCATCATCGATAGATAACTACTTTATCTTGGTTTAAACCCAACATATTATATCACATAGCATCATAAATCACATATCCGAGATATCAACCAATCTAAGGCATGCAATATTTTTCAATAATGCACAAGCAAGATAAATTAGTCATACCATTTCTAATTAATTTAAACAATTTAAATTAATTATTTCAATCACCCTTAATCCTGCTTATTTAACATTAATTAATTATAAATTAATTAATTAATCATTCTTTAATTAATCATCCTTGATTAATTATCTCCAATTACATAAAGTAATTAACCTTTAGTTAATCATACAAATTACATTCCCTTAAACAATTTAATTCATTAATCAATCCTGATTAATCACATTAGTAATTAAATTCCCTTAATTACTTATATCCATTAAATCAACTCTTTGATTAATTACATTAATTAATCTTTTAATTACATTAAGTAATTATCCCTTAATTACTTTCCCTAATAAATTATCCTTTAATTACTTACCAATAAGTAATTTCCTTTAATTTAATTACATCCGGTAATTATTCATTCATTACTTCACTAAGTAATTACACCTCATTAATTATATTAAGTAATTATACTTAATCCCACATCAAATGATTATCTTTAACTAATCGACAAATTAATTAATCACATCCATCACATTAAATATAACTGGGTAATTCATCCCTTAATTACCCTATAACTAATTAATTAATCTTTAATTATAGATTAATTATTCTTTAGTTTTTAATTAATAAATCTTAATTATTTATTATTCTCCTTCAATACAAGGTAATCATTCTTAATTACCTTTAAAATCAATTAATTAACCATTAATTAATAGATTAATTACCCATAACTAATGATTAATAACCTTAATTATTAATCCACATCTCTTATTACAAATTAATTAATCCATAATTACTTTAATTAAATTATGTATTTATACTTAAATTTCTTAGTCAACTTAATTAATCTCTAGCCATTAAACCTTAATTACCTTAAGATAAAACTTAATCTTATCAATGTCTTATTACCATTATCATTTTAAAACATTTTATCATTATGATTACCCTTGCTTAATTAAATCATTAATTGAGTTTTAAAATAAAACGATCATTTAACCTGAAAATTTTATAGTTAAGAAAATATAACTTCCTTAAATAACTTAACCATTATCAAGTAGAAATTTTAAAAACTAATTTTTAATTTGTATTTTTTAACTTTCTTTATAAAATCTTATTTAAACTAAATTTTAAAATCACTTTGAATTAAACAAAATTTCAAACCTCTAAATCAATTATTAAAGAAACAATTATAAAAAAGTGATTTTAATTAAGACAGTTTTAAACTAGATTTTAAATTTAAATTTCAAAACGATTTGATTTTAAAACATTCTTAAAACTGTTCAAAACTGTTGCTTCAGGTTTTACCCGAAGGTCACTCGGCTATTCCCCTGTTCCTCTTCTCTTCCCTAGCTTCAGTTTATATTTTTTTTAAAACGAAGCTTAGTTTAAATTTAGAAACCTGCTAACATTCATACTCACAAGCACGCAACATACCGAGCTCACCTTCCTCCTTCCCATGTTTTAACCCGAGAAAACCCTTTCGTTCCCAAACCCAGTGCACAGAAAAAATTCTGGTGCACAGAAAAAAATTCTGGTGCACGTGCACCCACGCAAGGCGGCGCTCCGGCCACACATCCCACCTCCGGAAAGTCGATAACAACCCTCAATTACTTTATCGACCCTCAATACAAAATCGAGCAAACGACCAAAAGCATCGAACCCGACCCAATCCAAAGATTCGCAAAGCACTAACTCTTCCGATCATCGGAAGTCATGTGCTCGCATCGATAGAAGTGCCAGACCACCCTCTTGCTTTCTCTCCATGACCGATCATGACCTAATTAACGATGACTCTGCGATTGCCTCGAGAACAATCTCCTCTCGAACCCAGGTCTAAACCCTAATTTAGTCTCGCCGCACCTCCTTGACATTCTAGAAATTCATCAATTATTTTTCCCACGCTCCGTAACCCACTAGCTCCCTTCGACGTGAATCTCGACTCCACCTTACCTCGTGTTCGCTTGAAATCGAATAAAGTTCAAGTTCCGATCAACTCGGAAATTCACGCCATCTCCAAATTTAAAAATCAAGATATGTATATCAAAAATCCTCATTTCAGATAAGAAATCAGATTGTATATCTGAATACATGATCTCTTTAAAACGAGATTTTGATATAGTCATGCTTTTTACTATATTTCTTTATTTAATTAAAAACTATCATTAAATCTTGCCTGAAATTATTTTTAAATCAAATCCCTTGTCATTACAATCTAGTTTCATTTCTACATCTAGACCTAACAAGAATCGGTAAGAGATATGTTGAATTTTTAATCTAGTTTGAACCCTGTAAAACCTGAAACCAGAGCTCTGCATAAATATAAATATATACATACACACTCAATAAACCAATACATATTTATACACATGCATGTATTCAAATTCCATTTACTAGAACATTATCACAATAAATATTCATAAAACATCAAGATAAACCTGATCTGAGTTTTAATAGAGAAATTTACTCACCTTAGATGATGGAAAACAGAGAAAGCTTGTAGTTGAGTTGAACTTGAAACTGGAAGTTTTGAACCTCATCTGATTTTTTATATTGATTTACTGTTGAATTTTTGTTGATCCTTGATCTGAAATGCTTTGGGTTGATTTAGTGTTGAAGTTGCTTGATTATCCAAGTAGATGATTGCTTGATCAAATTTTTGTTTTGATTTTGTTTACAGGCCATTTCTCTGATTGTTCTTGTTACGGACTTTTGTTTCCCCTTTTTTTTTCAAAAACTTTAAATGAGAATTGTTTTTGCCATTTGTACTTTTTTTTACATTTGCTAAATACCTATTTTACTTATTTAACACTTGCCACTAATAGGTATTTTTATGCCTAAACCCATTTGATAAATTTTATATTAAGTTACGTTTTTAAACCTTATTATTTTATAAATTACTTAACTTTATATCTACGCATATTTTTTGTATTTTACATATATACCAACTATATTAATTTCCAAGTAATAAAAAGAAAAAAATATTTTAAAATTTTAATAAAATCTTACCTTACAAATTCCCAAACCAACCTTACATATATATAAAATTTCCAAAGATTTATTTAAAGTTGATTCTATATATAAGTATAAAATTTTTATTTTAGCTCTGAAAAGATGAATTTTCCAAATAAATATTTATAAAAGAGGATCATTAAACAAATATTATCAAATGAATATGTATCTAGATATAATAGTTCTAATTAATCTATATATATATCCAGATATATCCTAATTATCAGAATTTCATTTATTAATCCAAATAAAATTAGTATTTCCACTAATTAAATTCAATTACTTCATCAATTACAGATATTTTGAAATTTCGGGTTATCACAAAAATTAAGAAACAAATGGTGAAATTCTTAAGTAAAATTTGGAATTGGTATTATACATGTATTTGGAGTGATTGATTTCCCACATTATATAGCGGATGAGACCCTATACACCGCATAGCGGATGATATTTTATAAATCCCATATACCACAATATTTCACCTCGAAGTGGAATTGGTATTTAATTATTGTGCTAACGTCTATGGATGCAAGAAACAGGTTGGAGGGATCCAACTGTATTCCTCAAATATTCAAATTTGGTTTTAATATTGTGTGTTGATTATTTATAATCTGTGTACGATTATATTTGTGATTGAAATCGTTGAAGGCTGTAGTTTTACCGAATATATTTTTGGTATCGTACGATGCTAGAAATAATTAAAATTGTATTTTTGAAATTCATGTTGAATATTAATATTAAAATTAATATTTGAGAATCGTTTAAGGATTTTAATAAATGGCTTTTGAGTAATACTGCTTAATAGTTGAAGAATTTATTTAAAATTAGTTTGGAATAGATAAAGAAATTTATTTTAAAAGGAAATAAATTTAGAAATTAAATTTGGGATTTAATTTAGTGTTTGAAATGATTTTGGAAATCGATTTGGAAATTTGATTTGGTGTCTTGAAAATAAATTTGGAAATCAATTTGATGTTTGAAATAAATTTGAGAATCAATTTGAAAATTGATTTGGTATTGGAAAAATAAATCTTTGGAAAGTCAATATGAAAATTGATTTGGTATTGAAAGTGAATATTTGGAAATCGATTTTAAAATCATATATCAGAGGATAATAAGAAAATTTAGATTCACTATGGGAATTTATAAAGGAAAGGGAAATTTGTTTTAAAAATAAACGTTGGTTTATTTTTAAAGTGTGGAAAGAAATTTATGGATTTGGAACGTAAATTTAAAATAAATCCAGAAAAATTTATAAATTGATTCGAATGAACCATTTTAGAATGGAAGGTGTACTTTCCCTGGAAAGCCGAGTATGTTTTCAATATAGTTTATAAATATAAATTGAAGTTTTAAAGGTGGTTTTAAGGAAAGAATATTTTGGAGAAATTATTTACTTAGGCATTTGAGGATCTTTAAAGTAAAGATTCATTTTAATAAATTATAGAAGGGAATATTTTAAAGATTAAATTGATACTTGATTTAGAAAATAGTTATTTAAATTTTTGTACTCTATCTACTAATTTTATTTTAAAATTAGTTTGGACTTGAATTATTATATGAGGCATTGGTATAATATTTTCATATCTAATATTTAAATAAGCATTTTGAAATAGTTTTATTCCAAATGTTTTCAAGTATATATTCTTGGATAAGTGATTTAAATTATTTTAAAGTATTTGAACTCGGAAAATTTTCAGTGGAATTAACTAAGTATTTGGAAATTTATTCCATGTGAGGAAGGTGATTTGAAATTTGTTTTCAAAGGATTGAGGTGTGAAAAGTGATTTGAAATATGTTTTCAAAAGATTGAAAGGTGAAAAGTGATTTGAAATTTTTTTCAAATGGTTGAAGTGTTAAAAATTATATCTTGCGAAGATATTTTGAAAATAATGATTGGGGGGAAATTATTTGAAATCCATGATTGTTGTTAATGTTGATTGATAGTTAAATAACCGACTATCAATATTGGCATTTGAATTTCGATGCGACCGGGGGTCGGATTCCAAATGGATATTCGAAAACCACATCGAATCTTTGTGTTGGATCTTTTATTTAAAAGATAAAAGTGGAAATTTGTTGTGAATTACTTGAATCTGAATGTAACACTTATTTTTAAAATAAGCACTTGTTATTCGGATTAGCCGAAAGAGGACTCTGTGTCATAAAACCCATTTCGATTAATTATACGACGAAATGGGATTGCAATTGAAGATGGTGTTGAAGACTTGGAATTTTCGAAAATGAAAGGATTACCTGTGAATGTCTTTGCACCGAGTTGCTCCGGTATAGAGATTTTATCACCCTTTGTGATGGGGATTCCGGACGTGATTAGTGAATATCGGGATTTGCAAGGGCTTCTTTGAAGTGCTTTCGGTTCCGTTCGATCCCGGAACAGACTTGTATTGATGTGTGTCTGACGTTACACTTTGAGATGTAAAGTTGGTTTCTATCAAATACATTTCTGTTGGTGGAGAAGAATTTATTCTCTTAGCTTAACACCCTTCTTTGAGATGTACGAGCTCAGAGGTTATGTAATTGATGGTTACTAGCGATACATTCCCAATTCGGTAATGTGGAATACGAAGTACTGCTGATCATTTGTTGATCGAAGCATAGCTTTTGTGAAAAGCATAGCTTCGTGGACGAGACTTCGTCGAGCCTCACAGTCCAAAAATGGTCGAAACAAGAAGAATGCAGCAAGGTTATTTGAGGTAGCGCCCCCTCAGGGTATGTCGTTTCCTTCTGGAAAAGGGTGGTATCATGGTGTGGAGCCCAGATACTTAACTTATGTGGTTGCTGCAAATTCATTATACTTTATGATTATTGCTTTGTGGTTGAGGATCCTCAGATAAAGGCCGCAAACGACCGGGGACGGCATACTCGTGTAGTAGTTACCTAGTTACAGAGGTAACCCGGCCTTGTGTTGGCAGAGATCCGGTTAGGTTCTCGGGGCGTCCCTCCAGACGCGTACCCATATGGCCCAGGAAGTTCCTTAGCCTAACCATTTGTTGGAAAATCGAATCACCAATACGCGCCTTGTACGGTTTTAGTTGTGGAACCTCCCATTTAACATGGTATTTATAGTATGCATACTATAATGGTAAATATGCTGGCTAAGATTAATATTATACTTGCAAATGTTTTCCACTATGCACTAATGATAATATCAAAGAGATATTTCTATCAAGCATGTTTGACTATCGTAAGGAGAAATCTTCTCCAATTATGCGCTTACATTGTGTGTGTGCGGGAAGGCCTTATAGTAGTTTCATTTTCCAAAATCATAGCGGACTTCTTTTCCTTTTCTTTGTGAAAATAACTATTTTTAAAACCTCACACCAGTCCCATGACCGACCTGGAGTTTATTGTTCCCTTTCTAAACTTTGGGTGCCCATTAATTTTCCATACGGGCATCCTAGAGTCAGGTTATCATTATTCTGGAGCGAAGTCAAGAAGTTGCTGTAGAGATCTGGAGTTCAAGCTGGATGGCGATGCGTATCAATAGTATATAATATTTCTTTTTCGCTGTTTGTTGTTGTAACACTCTGATGATGTAGTGTGATGTATGGATAAACTGATATAGTTCTTTGTTTAAAGATATTCATTTATTTATTATATGTTGTTCCGCTGCGAAATGTGAGATTCTGTTATTGTTTTCTATTTCTTCTTCTATCTTCTTATTTGTTAACCTTAACGGTTCGATTTTTCTGGCATTCGACTACGCGGCATTTGATACAGTGGACATATTAATGTCTACTTTTGGGCATCGAAAAATTGGGTCGTTACATTTTGGTATCAGAGCAATTGGTTAAGCGACAACCTTGGCTCTGGTGGGGATTACTCATTAGAGATAGAGTCAGTAGTACTCTAGAATGAGTGTGAGTATAATAATAGGTATGAGCGCGTATTTTTTAGTTAATAAAGAAATTGTTTTTATATTATGTTGACTTATCGGTTGATTGTTTATAGATTCTGGTCGGTACAGTTTAGCAAACTGATCGATAGGGGTTTCTAAACTCTTAAACAAGATAAACCGACACAATATTGTTTTAAAATAGGGCAAATGAAATAAATTTTACCTAAATTATTTTTTATATAAAAGAAATAATTTTTCGTAAATTATTATAGCTGTGAATGGTTGATTGTTTGTTAGGTAGTGATAATATTAAATTATTATCATTATTGAATAAGAAAATGAAATCATAACCAAAAATTAAGATGTAAAATCTCATACAAATGAGATTTGCAAATATAATTTGTAAATATGATTTATAATTTTAAGTGGAATTCCAGAGAAATATTTGAAAAGAAATTGAAAGGATTTGAAGTTTTGGAGATTTGGAAGATTTTAAATTCCTTTTTAGTTTGAAAATGGTTTTCAAAGGTTTTGGAAAAAAATGTTTTTAAAAAGGGATGAAAGCTCTAAACTCTTTTCGGTCGTTGGAAAATAACTTCGGTGTTGACTGCAGCATCGTCGATGTTTATTTTCGAGTTTCCAGGAGAGGAATTGCTGCCAAATTATTTAAAAATTAAAGATTTTTGAAAAATTGGGGTTGGTTTTGGAAATTCAAAAGATAATTTGAATAGATTTCAAAAATGATTTTGAAATTTTGGAAAGACTTTGGAATTTGATAAAAATAGTTATAGAATAAAATTTATTAAGGTGGAAAATAAAATTGTGAATGAATAAATGAATTTACAATTGCAAGTAAACGAAAGTGAAATTGAATGTTGAGATTCATTTCGAATTTGTAAGTAAATTGAACTGGAATTGGAATTAAATTTGATTTATGATAAACAAAGCGAAATATCGAAATGAAATTAGTAAGCAAAACTAATTGAAATGATGAAAAAATAAATATGGTTTGAAACAATTTGAATTCAATATTTATAAATGAAAGGTAAATTTAATTCATATGGAATTTGAAATCTAGTTTAAGTATAAGTAGATATTAACCGAAGTGGCGAATTGAAAATAAATATAGGAAGTGTGTAAAATACTTGTGTCGAACTAAAGAAATAAATGGCAAAATTATTATGTAAATTTGGAATTAACAAAATATTCTAAATTGATAAGTGAATAAAGATTAAATTGGAAAAAATGTGAAATGGCAGTTGTCAATAAATGAATGAAAAATGAATGTGAACAAAACAAAAGAAAATTGATATATCTAATAATCAATTGGAATTAATACGTAGGATGTACGTATATTATTTTATTCGTATAGCGATTTGATCAAGAATTCGAGCATAGAATTTCGATATAGTTATATCGATCCGAGTTGGAATTTTTCACTTGATTTTCGACGACGAACCTGGATATGGATTTTTTATTGATTCTGGAAATTCTCTATCATAGTTTATGGCTATGCAAGGAGAATAATGGTTCCTGATCAAGAAACCAGATCTGAGTCCGCACTAGGAAGTCGGGTGGACGATACCAATTCAGAAGTGAAATTGTGTGATCGAGTGAATGATCGAATTTGGTATTGCGTACGAATGATAAACGGACGTCATACGGATTTGAAAGAAATAAATATGCAAACTTTTGTAAAGAAATGTGCAAAATGGTTTTGAATATTGTAATTGGATATTGCTACTTGCAAGATACACAGGTGATTTAAATGCAAAGGGAATTGGGATTTTGATTTCATAAGATAATTTTAATTGTTCGACAAAAGGTATGTATTTAAATTTCTATATGAAATTCGATGATTTCCTTGTCCAGCCACTTAGCTATTTTTCTTTTCGAAATCTCGAGGCATCCCTCCAGAGGCGTACTTATGTGGCCCAGGAAGTTCCTTAGCCTGACCATTTGTTAGAAATCCAATCATCAATACGCGTCTTGTACGGTTTTAGTTGTAGAACCTGTCACTTAACATGGTAGCTACAGTAGGCATACTATAGTGGTACGTGTGCTGGCTAAGATTAATATTATACTTGCAAATGTTTTCCACTATGCACTAATGATAATATCAAAGAGATTTTGCGTATCAAGCATGTTTGACTATCATAAGGAGAAATCTGCTCCAATTGTGCGCTTGCATTGTGTGTGTGCGGGGATGCCTTACGGTAGTTTCATTTTCCAAAAGCATAGCGGATTTCTTTTCCTTTTCTTTGTGAAAATAACTGTTTTTAAGACCTCACACCAGTCTCATGACTGACCTGGAGTCTATTGTTCTCTTTCTATACTCTGGGCCCACAAATTATCCACGCGGGAAGCCTAGAGTCAGGTTATCATTATTCTGAAGCGAAGTCAATAAGCTGCTGTGGAGATCTAGAGTTCAAGCTGGATGGCAAGGCGTATCAATAATATATAATATTTCTTTTCTGCTGTTTGTAGTGTAACAATCTGATGATGTAATGTGACGTATGGATAAACTGATATAGTTCTTTGTTTAAAATATTCATTTATCTATTAATATGTTGTTCCGTTGCGAAATGTGAGATTCTGTTATTGTTTTTTGTATCTTCTTCTATCTTCTTCTTCTTTAACCCTAACGATTCGGTTTTTCCGGCATTCGACTACACGACATTTGATACAGTGGACGTATTAATGTCGACTTTCGGGCGTCGAAAAATTGGATCGTTACAATTTAAAAGAATTCTATATCGTAATAAAAGAAGACTGACTAGAACAGAAAAGAAACACTTGTAATTATATACTATTTTAAAAGAAATAAACATAAGTTATGATTAAGTAAAAGAAATAAGCAATGATAAATAGTAAAAGCTTATTTTAGATTTCAATTAAATTAATAAGAAAATAGAACAAAAATGCATATTTAATAAACTTAAGACTTAAATTAAGTTAATAAGCAAGAGGTGGCAATACCAATAGCATTCCCTATTAGATCAATGGTGGTCTCACAATAGGCAGAAGCGAGACGAGGGAAAAATATGCTAATTAGGGTAAATGAGTAGCCAAAAGAATAAAAAAAGCAAACTAAATGCAAATTAAAAGATTAGACTTAGGGTCTAACAACAGAATTGAGATGCGTTTGGAGCAGTCCAAAGGATGAAGCGCCTAACGAAGTAGTTAATCATGGATATCATAAATGGAGACTTCGTATTTTTGGGCTTCAAGGAAGTACGAGACTTCAACGGGATGTGAGGATACTCTAGGATGTCCCTTTGGGTAGGCCTAACGAAGCTGCACCTTCGGAAGCAGGCCGTAGGTGTTCCATCAAGAGAGTATGCCTTGACTGCATTTGCGTTGTAGGCCTAATGAAGCAGACCTTTGTAGGCAGTCAGAAGGGCTTGATATTCGAAGTAGGGTATTCGTATATCCAATACTTGCAAGTAAGTTTAAGGAAAGTCACATGCGGATATTGGCCCGCATCAAGACCAAGAGTGATTTTGGGAAAGGCTAGAATTAAACCAACAGACCAATGATTCTTTCACTATGAAAACATTGGATAGGGGAGCACCGCCAATTGGATGTTAGATTGTTGCAGTAGGGTACGACAACTTTACTCTTTAGAGTTCTTTTGATTTATTTGAGGGGTGGCTGCGTGGGGCCATAGCCATGACGAGAAAAGAGACAGACCAAATAGAATATCTGTATTGTAGGCCTAACGAAGCAGTCCTTCACAGATATGGAAAATCTCCGACTGAATTCCGTACAAGGTAGACCTTGTTGGCGGGATTCAGATAGTAGACAGAACGATTACGTAGTCCTTAATGCACACACTGGGTGGTACATTGTGGATGTCCGAGCACTGGCATAGACTAGTGTGGACTCAATTTACGTTTTCATAGTAAGTAGTGGAGCATCTGCATTGTAGACCTTACGAAGCAGTCCTTCATAGATGTAGTTACGGAACGTTCTCGAAGAAAGACGATGGAGCCCTTTTCGAGGAGGATACAGAAGGTACCATGGGTGGTGCCTAGGACCAATATGGTCATTGGGCATATAGCTACATATATGTATATATTAGGTTTAATCCACTATGAAGTAGATGGGCACGATTCACGAACATATGCAAGAGTATTGTAACCTAATAAAACTAATATAAGAGTAAATGGAAATAAAATGATATATGTAGAATTAGGCCTGGAAGTATATAATTTATTCATTCATCAGAACTTTTGTTCTGACCCCCTCCTCATAACATCTTATAGGTTAGGTAGATGGTAAAGACTTCTCAGCTTTATGACACTTGCTTAGAAAGTGTTATTATTTGGGTGCGTATTTACTTACTATTATATTTTAGTTAATCCCACTGTGAGATAAATTATTGAGCTCTGATATATTTGTCTTTGCTTATTTGCAGGATACCAGACACCCAACTCGGGCTTCAGTGGGCTTGGGTTTTAACACTTTTGCAAGAAATCCGGACCGCTGGAATTTGGGTTGTTACATTTGGTATCATAGCCTAGGTTTTGGATTCCTAGGTCGATAGTGGGTGAACGTATTTGTATTTTTGAATAAAATATAAATATATTATGTGCTAAAATACAAATAATCCCCAACCATAGATTTTAACACATGGAAAGTTTTTAGAAGTGCATTTGTGTGTGGTTTGCTAGTTAGGTTTGGGATAACCCAAGTACGTAAAGCCCTATGTTATTACCGATTTATAGCATACAAATAAACCATATTTTGAGAGAAGACCGGTGTCCATATGTTATAGGAAGTGGAGAAGTTCCCTAGGAATAGTAGGGAGAGTGTTTTTTTTGAAAGAAATAAGAGGTTTTAGTAAGAAGAAAATCTCAATAAAATGAAACTTTTGAAATTGAAAAGTTGAAAAATATAATTGTTAATATATTTAAGGAAGTAAATATTGGGTTTTTGAGAAAAAAAGTGGTATGAAATTCTAACGATGCCGGATTTTTATAAATTTTTATTTATAATTAAATTAAATTTCGATTTAAAATGGTGAAATTAGAATTGATAAATTGATTTGAAAAATTAAAAATGAAGTCTTTAAATAAAAAAAAATATCTCAAATAATCTATAGTAATATAAAATAGAAATTTATTTATATTAACAAATTAATACAATACAAGAAACAAAAGAAATAAAATATAGAATAAAACACATTAAACAAATTAGCTAAGAAACAAACACAACTAAAACAACTTTTAAAATATGTACATAAAGTAAAATAAATATCTATCAAACATAAATAAAACAAACAAATGGAAATAGAAAAAAGTGATATGCATAAGCATATAAAACAAAGGCAATAAAATAAATGGCTGAAACAAACGAGAAACAAAAATATAAACATATATGTGAATAGCTTATAAAAGAAAACAAGTACAAACAAAACATAATAAATGGAACCACCATGTTAAAGCAAAAGAAATCCATGGCAAGTAGGAATGATCTGCATAGTTTATTAAGCAAGAAAAAAAAGTATATTGTACAAACTAATTAATGCAAATTATATCTTCAGCCGAGACAAGCAAGTAAAGGCATGTATAAACAAATCAAATTCAATATAGAAATGCATAAGAAAAGGGTCAAAGTACTTAATAATAAATGCAACATACCTTATGCATTTAATACAAACATCTCAGCCCATACTGAAGTGAAACTATCAGCCTACAAACCTATATTAAATAACCTGCACAAACATGTTATACCAGATAACACCCTGTAAACTCAGTGTATATACATCAACTTCCTCTCATTTCAATTCGTTCATTTTCAAGCTGAGAAAACATAAAGTGAGCATCATAAAAAACCAGAGCAATAACAAAAACAGAAAGTGATTGAAAACTGCAGTTCTTCAACCAAATGAACTCTGTTCATTCTTCTGGGAAACAAAAGTGAGTAACATCACTTTTTAATTGTAAGTATATGTTACCTGTTGCATGTTAATTTCTGGAAAATGAATATGTTTTGGTGTGAGTAACTTCACATTTTAAAGTGTTAACTACCTGTTGCATATGGATTATTAGAAATGAATATGCTGTGAATGTTTAAATTGTGATGAATCTTCTGTAGATATACAAATATCCATATGTATGCATTGCTGTGTATCTGTTTTTCTCGGTTCTCATTTTTTTCCTGCCCAGATTTACAAATCAAACTCCATCTCCTAATCTAATAACCATTAGAACTTAAAATATGAACAAAGAATGTTGGTTTGATTATGAACTAAGTGTTTAAAATGTATTTAAGTTAAAAACAACATGTAATTGTCCCTGGAAATCAACATAGCTGAGCACCACTTTTATCTTGTCAAAAATTAAAACCTTTCAATTTACGAATTCAGATGTATAGATCGAATTCACAAGCTTAAGCATGATTTTTAAAGCAAGAATTAGAATTTTTAGATCAAAAATCAAAGAGCAGTTTGGGTTCATTCGAATTTAATTTGTTTGGCGATTTCTGATGATCGTGGCGACTGGAGGGGTTGAGCCTTCTTCTGGTGATGGAGGAGCCAGCGGAGTGTCGAGGAAAAATATAGGGATGGTGGATAGATCACGGTGGTGGCGTCGGCAATTGGTTGAAGTTTCTAACCCTAGTTTAACTAGGCTATTTTAATTTGATCGCTGCGGCTAGTAGGATGGATCGAGTGTGATGGGGTTTGAGGTGCTGGTAGTGGGGTTGACGTCGAATAGTTGGCCGAAGTTTCATGCCCTACGGTGGTCGAAGCGTTGAGCAGGGGAAGTTGCCAGGTTTTTGGAGTGGGTCGATTTCGAGTTTCCAGGTTTTGATCTAGGTGCTCGAATTGATTTCAAGTCGTGGTGATGATTTCTGAGGGCCGTGTTCGTTTTCGGCGATGGTCGCTGATGTGTGGATGGGCTGGTGGTTGGCCAGAGTTGGTCAGAGTCACGGTGCACGTGCACCGTGCATTTTCGTTGCGCTAAGGATTTTTGGGTTTGGGAAGTAAATGTATTCGGGGAAGACTCGGGTCATTCGAGTGTTTACTCGAAGCAAGGGAGGGTTCAACTCGAAGTACCATGCTGTTGCCTCGGGTTGGTTTAACAGGGTTACAGTTTTGTTCAAAACTGTCTGCAAGTTGAAATTCAAACCAAATTTAAATGAATTTAAATTGGTAAGCTAGCTGTAAATAAAGTTAAATCAAGTTTAAGTTAGATTCAAATAAACTTTGAATCTTAAAATTTTAAAAAGAAAGGAAATTTGATTTTTTAATCAAAGTGTAAATATTTGGAAAGAGGTTTGAATTTGGATTCGAATATAAATTTAAATTTTAGTCTTGAAATAAAAAGAGTTTTTAAGTTTAAATTGTTTTAAATAGTTTAAATGGTAGAATAAATTTGTAAATTGACTTGAGATTAAATGAGATTGGGCTTTAAATTCTCTTGATTTCTAGTGTAAAATAAATCAATTTAAGGATAAATTAATTAATGATATTTAAATCACTACTAAAAACGAGTTTTAACTTAAGTGATGAAGATATAATGATAATCTGAAATTTATTAATTTTAAGTCAATTAAAATGGATAAATTATTCAATTTATTAATTAATGAATTAGATTAATTAAATAAGTAATTAAAAGTTTTAAATGACTAATTAAGATTTAAAAATTTATTAATTGAGGAATAAATTAATTTGTAAATTAAGGATTATCAATTAAATATTAATTAATGATTAAGGTTGATTTATCAAGTGATGAAGCAATAAATTAATTTAAGGAAAATGTGATAAATTAATTAAGGTAATGTACTTGAGAATAATTAATTTATTAAAGGTTAATTAATTAATGAAAGTGATTAAGGAATAATTAATTAATTAAGAATAATTAATTTGAAATAAATTATTAATTAAGGTTAAATGATTATTTAATTAACTTAAGGTTAATCTAATTAATTTATTAATTAAGAATAATTTATTTAAACTGTTTGATAAATAAATTTATATCAAATCATTTGTAATTAATTAATCGGAATTTGATAATTAATTCATTTGGAAATAAATTGAATTGATTAGGATTAAACGATTAATTAATCCTGCTTATAAATGACTATTGAATACTTGACCATACTTACGAATGATTTTATTGTATAAGATGCATTGAATTGATTGTCCTATCTGATTTGTGATATTTTGTTCGGTGGATTGAGCTGTGTATAATTTATCCATTTATTTACATTGACATATATATATATATATATATATATATTTGTGATCTGTACGATAAGCGGTATAGTTTATATCGCTTATCAACTATATTCTATGTTTTAATCTATGATGATTGGATGATGTTGTACTATTGTGTTAAACCCCTGGACCACACTTATACACACACCAATATGGATTTCACGAGGAAATCGATTAAGTCACGGATTTTGAAATGAATTTTTTTCAAAGTTGAATATTTAAATTCAAATGTTTTGGAAAATGGATTGGGTTTAAACTAAAAACTTTTGAAAATAGAATTTGAAAGATGAAATATATTTGAATAACTTGATTAAGTTTAGGAGTTTAATTAATTTGATTTAAATTTGAATTCAATATTTGAAATTGAATTCTATGATTTGGGAACTAGGGTTTAAAAAGGCTTTTCCACTTATTTATGAGTTTATACGAATTAAACAATTTTTTTAAATGTATTGATTAGAGAATTATAATTTAAATTCAAAAGCTTTAACTCGTGTAAATAAAATTGGATCTTTCTGAAACGAAAACTATTTGTTTTCAAATAATAAAAGCTTTCACATAAGTAATGAACGTCCAATTTGTGTTAAAAAGTATTTCAAGTTAAAAATTAAAATGATTTCCCAAGTTATGGAAACAGTTTGAAAGCTATAAGATAAATCTTGATTTAAGGATTTAAACGAGTTAATCCAATTGAAATGGAAATTGTTTTGAAATCCGTAAAGGGATCTTGGTGAAAATGGGTGAACTTAGTGAAATAAATCTTTTATTTAAAAGATTTGAAATGGTAATTTTTTTAAACCATTTGAAAGAAAAGCTTTGGATTTTTAAGTTGTGACTTAATTGAAATCCCATATCCATATGTTTTAAATGTTGCGCTCACTATTCGGGTTAGTCGGGAAAGGACCTTTGGGTCGTATAACCCATTCCGAATATGTGATACGTCGTTATGGATAGCATTTGAAGACCGGTGGTGAAGGTCGGGTATTTGCGAGAACGATAGGATGACCTATTGATTGTCTCTACACTGAGTAGCTACGGTATAGAGATTCCCTAAGTGATGGGAAGTCCAATTGGGATTGTGAATACCCAGATTGCAAGGACTTCTTTGGAAGTGCCTTCGGTTCTGTTCGAACCCAGAATAGACTTGTATGGATTGTATGTCTAACATTACAATTTGAGATATAAAGCAGATTTCTTTCAAATACATTTCTGTTGGTAGCGGAGAATTTATTCTCCTAGCTTAACACCCTTCTCTGAGACATACGAGCTCAGAGGTTATGTAGTTGAAGGTTATCAGCGATATATTCCCATCTTGGTAATGTGGCATGTTGAGTGATGCTGATCATTTGTTGATCAAAGCATGGCTTATGAAAGCGTAGCTTTGTGGACGAAACTTCGTCGGACCTCACACCCCGGAAATGGTGAAAACAGGAAGGATGCGGCAAGGTTCTAGGGAGTAGCGCCCCTTAGTGTGTGTCATTGCCTTCTGGATAGAAGTGGTATCATGGTATGGATCCCAGATACTTAACTTATGTGAATGTTGCAAATTTATATGACTTTGTGATTAATGTTGATTGAGGATCCTCAGATAAAGGTTGTTACAACCGGGGGATGGCATACGCGCATCAGTAGTTACCTATTTTTGCAGAGGTAACCCGGCCTTGTGTTGGCAGAGATCCGGTTAGGTTCTCGGGGCGTCTTTCCAGAGGCGTTTCCATGTGGCAATGGGAAGATCCTTGGCCTGACCATTTGTTGGAAATCCAAAGAAACAATACGAACCCTGTACGGTTTTAGTTGTATAACCTGCCATGGAATGTGGCGGTAACCTGCTATTGTACATGGTAGCTATAGTAGGCATAAGTGCGAAATGCCTATGCTGGCTAAGATTTATATCTTTACTTTCGAAATGATTTTCTCCACACTATGCACTAGTAATAATATCAAATGTTCCTTTTTAATGCGTATCAAGCATCTTTGACTATCATAAGGAGAAATCTCCTCCGATTCTGCGTTTGCATTGTGTGTGCGTGAGGGAGGCCTTATGGTAGTCTCATTTCTAAAAAGCATTGCGAATTGATTTTAAAATATTTCGTTGTTTTTTTAAAGATAAACTGTTTTTGTTGCTCACACTAGTCCCATGACTGATCTAGAGTTTATTGTTTCTTTCCTAAACTCTGGGTGCTCAAAATTTTCTACACGGGCAGTCTAGAGTTGGCTTTTTCAGATAGTCAGATTAGTAGGTTATCTGGAGCTAGTTCAGTCTTTGGTTGTGGACGAGACTTGCTTGTCTTGGTGAAACGTGATGTTGGTTCGAGCTGCTGCTGGAGTTCTCTTTTGAAGACTATCTGGAGTTATTTGTTGCGTTGCTAATGTTATCTATTTTCTTTTCCGCTGCTATTCTATTGTATCTTTGATGTATATTGATATCTATTGGATCATCTGTTGTATCAGATATTGTATCAAAGCTGTATATCAATGTATTATTCTTTTATTCCGTTGTGTTGTTTACTTAATGTTGTTATAAGCTCCGGCAACTCAGATTTGAACGCTCGAATCTGCGGCATTCGAGTACGATGTAAAGTATGGATGTCGATTTTCGAGCGCGAAAAATCCTTATCATCACAGAAATTTAAATTGGTTTTTATATGATGTATATTTTATTAAAACTAAAATTCTTTTTGAAGAATTATAGAGCGTGTATAGCTCGCTAGTTTCCTTGTAAGTGAACAAAGATTTTAAATATAAAAACTAGTGTGTGGTAAGTACCGAAAACATAGGTTACAAAAAGGATAACTATTCTAACTTTTAAATTAACTAAAAATGATACCTTTGCTTCGTTTAAAATTACCGATACTCACCCATTTTCTTTTATTTAAATAGACAGTGCAAAATACGGGGAATAACATTTGTACTTTACGCATCCCTTTCATTTTTGGTATGTTCCCTATTATTTCAAATGGTGCACTTTTTATATTTGTGGAATTGGATAATTTACGAAAATTGCACAGAAAGAGATACAACTAAATTGTAACTCGCTCCTAATAAATTAAAACCACTAAATTCACATTCCAAGTCAAATTAGGGCAAACTAAACTAATACCAACATTTTACAACCCAACTGTAAATTTGAAATAAACTTTATAACTTTATCAACATTCAACTTCAACAAATTTAGGGACTGATTTCTAAAATTTTAGATTATGCTGTAAATAGCATTCATATTCCAATTACCTATCTTATAGAATATGTAGGAAATATTATTATACATTCGCTTTAAGCCTACAACTCATCCATTGTTATATTGGCATGGTAATTAAACTAAAATCCAATGGTATAAATTTTAATTTATAAATAAATTATATAATTTCTCACTCACCTTTCAAGCTTTCTAAATCTCCAAGTCTGAATTCATCCCTTTAACTTGACTTCTTTTCCTTTCCTTCAAAAAGAATATGATATAAATTTATACATATTATTAGAACTACAGATTTGAGAAGAGATTTTAGATTAAGGTGAATGCGTATTTTAATTATGAAATTTACCTTTTTCCACAGTATCGGTTCACTTCTCCTTTAAATTTTCTACCTTCCCCCATTATATATTCATATAATATAATATTTTATTATTTTAATAGAAATAGCAGAGAAAGAAAATGGTAGTGCTTTGCTGTTTTGATCAAAAAATGTAAGAAGAGAAGTGAGGGGTTAGACATGTATTTATAGGCGCTCGAATCAATTGTATCCATTAGATTTTTAAAATAATAAAATCTAAGCTATTCAGCAAAGGTTTAACCCTAGCCGCTACCTTCATCACCGGTCGACCGCTCCATGTAAGCAGTTGAGTGTTAGCAATCGACCGCCCAAGTAAGGGGTCGACTGTTGGGGTCCACGCTATTAATATTATTGATTTCCTTTTTCTCATTTTAAATTATTTATGCTCCGAAAATTTCAAACACTAATAGCTTCTTCATTTGAGCTCCGATTGCAAAACTCCAAATATGAAAGTTGCTCAAAATACCCACACGAACACGACAGTGCTAGTTTCATTGTCAAATTCTGAAATGTTCACAAACTCCTTTCTTAATTATATATTATTTACCATTAGATTTGTAGGGTGTTACAAAGACAGCTACTACTCTTTCTAGCAAGGCACCGAAGCGCCCAAGCCGACCTAGGTTTAGAATTGCAAGACCAAGATGAAGAAGAAATCCACCATCCTCAACTGGCCTACTAGCGTAACAACTATGTTCGATCACCATTGAAGCCTTGGCCAGCAGGCATAAGCCCAAGCCAAGCCAAGATCTGCCTCGAGAAGAAGGTTCCATATGATCGTTTGAAATACTATCAACAAATGGCAGTTCGACACCAAGAAAGCATACCCATTTCTCAAGATTCCAAAAAGTTTGACGAAAGGACGCACACACAAAGAAATTTGGAAAGGAAATATATAATAAAGCTAATTGCTTATTATCAATGAAGAAGTGCAAAAGATTCATAGGCTACGAAGAATTTTCGTTTGGAAAGATTTTGTGAGTTCGAGAAAGATGAGAAGGGGTATTTATATACCTACGCTTTCAACCATATGCGTTGATTTCAAAAGAAAAAAGAATCACAACCATTAAGAAGAGACTGAAATAATGCCAACTTATGCATGTAGGAGATGCTACATAACTCTACAACATTTGGAAAAATGAACCGTCGCAACCAATAACACGAAGCCACATGGAAAGCACATTAAATGCTTTGTAGGGCCATTAATTAGTAGGATTTACATCATTTGACAAGGCTAAACCCTCTCGAGGATATGGACTTGGAAGAAAAATGTTGCTCAATTTTTTCGCAAGTAATTAATAGGTCGGTTTAAAGAAGTCTAATCTAGTCTAAACCTGTTCAGCTACTTTACAACTAGCCCTCATAAGCCAACCCAAGCCCATGATGGTCTCAAACCATCCCTTATATCCATCAAGGCACGATGATGAGGCATGATCGCCTCGTCTTTAAGTGCCTATCACATGTAAGAAAGGTTGGGACTGACCCATCATAATGACTATCGACTTTCCTACGTCAATCTACTTCCAGCACAACTCCAGGTCTGCATGTTAGCTCGACGTCACTCTAATTGATGGCCAGCACCTCTATAAAGACCTGAAATTTTGAACGCTTTATATTTAAATATCATAATTATTTAAATAATTGAATCTTGGATTTAATGTAATAAAATTGACTTAATAAGCATATTTAAATTCTTTTAAATAATGTGTGAAATTATCATTTCGTTGGACTATCTTGGATTTTGATGAAATCAGTGTTGTTTAATCTGGAATAATGAGTTGTTATAGGCCGATGAGTTTCATGATGATTGAACATGTTGTATGGTTGTGTGAGCTCGAAGTGCGCAGCGATTAATTAAGAGAATTAAAATATAATATATATTTTCCTATATAAGAACCTCAACGCTTAAATCCTCTTCATTTTTCCTTCTTAAAATCAGCCGCCGCCATTTTCTCCATTCAATTAACTAAATCCAAAGCTAGAGGCCATAAAATTCGACGATTTCGAATTTGTTGAAATCGTGTGAGTGTGTGCGTCAAATCTATGTCAGATTTGTAGGGTGTCGTGACTGTTGGTGATGTTTGAGTTTTAATGGCCGAACTAAGGTTGAGGCAGGGAGGTGATGAAGGAGGATTTAGGTGAATCGAAGGACTTGGTTGGGTTTCTCTTGGCGGAAAGCTTCTTCCAACATCAGCCAAATCGAGTCCGATCATGCCTAGGGGATCATGACTTTTCATTTATCTCATACTGGAGTTGGGGCCATGATTTGACAGGAGACATCGTAGAGGAAATTGATTGCACGGTTGAGCTCATGGTGGTGTAGGGAGTGTTCTGGCAAAGGTCAGTGGTGCTTTGGTATGGCAAGGAAAATTGTGACCTGGGGATGGTCTAATTAGGGCAATGCTCAGAATTTGGAAGAGTTGATCTAACTTTAGGTTATTGCATCAGGGAAATTGCATTTGAGCAGAGCGATGTGATGGCACTGTCCCTTCATCGAACATTGGACCGGATAGGGAGATTGAGGAGAGGAGCATGCACGGTTTTGGTGTGTATCAGCTTGCGTGTACAGGAAGTGTATTAAGAAGGGTGAAGATGGATTTGGTGGGCAAGTAAAGGGATTAGTGATTAAAGTAAATTAATTAATTAATTAAGTTTTAATCTCAATTTCTTACGAAATCGATAACTTATGCATAGAAGGTCCAATCCAGACGCTGTTTTAGCCGTTGCACTCATAGCTAGATTCTCTACGTCTTGGATTGGGTTTGGCTTGGGTGAATGTAACGATCCATAATTTCGCAACTTCGAAAATAAGATATTTTGTTAGTTTAAAATTTAAAAAGGTTTAGAACTTAAGTAAATATGTTGTAAATAATGAATAAGGGTGGAAAAATTATTTATCTTATAGTAAATAATGGAAAAACAAAGATTTTGGATTTTCATCATAAAATCGCTAAAAGTTAAGTTTTGTTAAAAAATGAATAAACGATTAAATAAATAGTTTGAATATTTATTTTAAAGGTAAAATTATATCAAAATCACTTAATAATCATAACAGAAGTATGATAAAGGTTTTGAAAATATACCTATGATCGTTTTACAAAAATATTTTAACTTTGTTACATTTTGTCAAGTGCAACGTCATATTTCAATAAATTGATATTAGCACTAATGATATGGGGTTTTAACCAAAGTTGACTTGTTTTTTATTTATTAAATGTAGTAGGAAATTCATTTTCTAAGTTGGTTTACATAAATGAATGGTTAAATGGAAACGTCAAATTTTGACTGCAAAACATGTCAATAAAAACATTGTTTTTGACTAAAACAAGTTATCGCTACATTGTTGCAACATGATATGTTGCCTAACACACATATATGTGCACATTTACAATCTATAAACACGTATACATTCACCATATAAAACAAGAATTCATTATGATTTAAATTAAGTTTAATAAAAACATGATTTGACAATTTTAAATTTAAATAAAACTTTACAAACATACATTTATATCATATCTCATTAATGGATGTTATGTGTTTACATGGAAACCATGCAAATTTATATCTTTTAAATTTTAGTAAGTAAGAAAATGGTGACACCTCTTATTACTAAACATATACACTTCTTATAACATCATTCCTAACATTAAATGCACATCCTAATATGTTAACAAGTGTTATGCAAATCAAATCAAGACTTGTCTTGTGACGACCCGGAAATTTCGATCCCGAAATTTCCAAATAGCTAGGAAAAGAAGAAAAGAGAAAGAAGAAGAAACAGGAACAAGTTGTAGAAACCCCACGTTCGCAGCGGATCAAAATATAATATCGCATAAATAATAGTTATACAAAGGAAAACTGTACTTGTCAAATTACACTTTAATATGTCAGAGTTACAACTTATATACAAACACAGGACAGATACAATCAATCTGTTTCAGATATACGATAATATATCACAGTGGAAACACTTCATACGTTCCTGCCATCCCGCTCGCCTCCTGAGCTTCAGATCGTCCTTACCTGAAAATCTGTAATACTCGGTCTGACCCAAGTATTACATCAAAGTAACACCCAAGTCAGGCTGGAACCCAGCGTGAGTAATCCCATCTATCAAGAAATACAAATGCATAAGCTTATTTAAAACCCGGGTAACTCGTACTTCACTATGAGTTCTCAACTTGTTATAGTCAATACTTATTTCACACATTAAATTCTAAGTATTTTTACTTAGTTCGAAGGCCTATATTATTCCATTTCAGTCTATTTATCTCAAATATCAAATCCATGTAGAATCATGAATATTACAAATCGAAGTGGTTTCAGGTATTACTGATACCCGACCCCGGTCTCTTCGAATAAAATACATCATAACACAAGTTATTCAAGCGAATACAATTCAAATTTAAATATAGGTGTCACTTTAACGTAGCAATTTATCATCAATAGATAACCACATTATCACTATGCAACTGTAACGACCCGCCGTTCTGACCGCCCCCAGTCGGTAATTAAACCAACTTGAACAAAATGACGGATTGTTATTCAGTTTATATAGTTTAAACAGAATCAGCCACAAAATCACAGAATAATCATAATATTTCACATAAATGAATTTTATTACATATATCAGAGTTTATACAATGCATTAAATTTTTATACAGCGGAATATATCTTTTACAAGTACAAATTTTTTTTCGAAAAGCTAAAATGAAGCAATTTCCCCAACTCTCTCTAACTTCGCGGCCTGAAAATCTTCAAGCTGTAAAATACTCGGTCTGACCCGAGTATTACGTTCAAAAGAAAATAATACACAGGTCAGTCTAATTCAAACTCAGTTATTAGTGCATAGAGGCATTAATAATCAAATAGCAATTAGATGACAGTCAAATATAAATTTACCTATCCGATCCTTTAACAAGAAATCGGATAACGGTAAATACAACACTTAACAGTGTTAAACAACAAATCAGTAGATTCAGATTATCAATGAGGATAGATGAAGGGATTATTAATGAAGATAATTTAGAAAACAATCAAAATCTGCCTAAACGGCAATTAACAACAAAATCATCAAAATCGATTCAAAATATATTGAATTGGCAACATAAAACAATTTTCATCAAATAGAAAACATCAATTAAAACATTAGATTTGGTAGGGCTGCAGTACACACACGCGTGTACGGCCTCGCCACAACAACATGTTAACTCTGTGTGGCTGCAGTTCACGCTTGCGTGCACTGCCTCGCCACTACCGTAATGAAATAGAAATCATCACAACAGTAAAAACTAACAGAAATCGAAGCTGCAGAGGTCAAGTCAGTGCTATCGTGACTCAACGCAACTGCAAATAAAATTAAGTATAACGAGCTAGAAATTTAAGTGCAAATCCACTATCAGAAATGTAGACTGCGATTAAATAGGCCCAAATCAACTTCAACCAAATGCAAAAGGTCAAGTCAGTGACTGAACGCGGCTGCAGCACCAAAACCCGTGCAACATGGCAGGGTCGAAATGCAATTGTTTGCATATACTCAAGTAAAACTCAAGAAAACAAGTTCCAAACAACTTATTACTGCACATTTCAACAAGTGAAAATTTTTATATAAAATGAAACTACGGCCCCATTTGGACTCGAGGGAAAACTGCCACAAGACTGCAGTCACCAAATCTGGGGAACAAGCTTGTGTACAACTCGACATAGTGAAATCATAGTTCAAATTAAACATAAGGAGCAACACTGTGAACATAGTGAGCAGATTCAAGATAGTAAGCAACACAAGTACAAGAATGCATGTATGCATATATATGAACACGCATACATATCTATACCAAAATAGAACAGCACCAAAATAAGTATGTGACAAAGGTAGTTCGAACAAAGCCATCAAGACAGTGTCGAAACCACCGTAGATCAACAGTTTCACCATCAACATAAGGACTGAAGTCACCATCGAAAGAAATTGCAAAAAATCAAAGCAAATCCTTATTTAAACTATTTTCACAAAATTTAGTTGCAGATTTCAAATCATGGCAGAGCCTAACTCAATTTCTTTCACAATTTTTTAGTAAAATCCAGTTAGCAAACAAGTCCAAATCGAACAGTTCAAACCAGTGTAGAAGAACAAGGTAGAAAATACTACCGAGATAAACAGTGTTCACCAAGTGCCATCAAATAAAAATAAAAACACATAAAGACGTAAGGGAGTATCCAACCTGATCATCTAAGTGCAGACAAAACGAAGTCAAGGCCAACAGTAATGGCAACAACTCCATCAAGTCATGGTTCAAATCCAAAACCAGATTCAAAATCGAGAAACAACATTCAGTATGTCAAGTCCAAATGCAATAGGTAGAACAATGCCAAAGTCAATGAGAAAGAAATCACAGTCATCGTAAAATCAAGTCGAGGACAACATTATCACAAGCCACATATGCTACAGGGAAAAAAAAACTGCAATAAATTCTCAAACTAAGATTCAACTAATCTTGAACCAGATCAGATTTAAACGGGGAAAGACTTGGCTTTGAAAACTTCAGTTTTCAACTATAAACCCAAACCAGAGTTTGGGACAAACAGGATTTCAAAAAAAAACTTGAGACAACTACACTTAGCATTTAAATTTGTCTCGACACTTTCATTTTATTTTATATATTTTTTTTCAAAACATTTGCAGGTTTAAAAAATCCTGTAAATAAAATCTACCCGAGCCTTACAAAGTTTTACTCGAGTCGAAAGCAAAGAAAACTCGAGCTTATAGTGAACAAACAGTGAATACATGGAAGTGTTAATGGCAGCAACAACTATGTGCACATGTGAAGCCAGAAGAACTACACAACTACAAGTACAGGGATGAATACAACATGATGAAGCAGTGGAAATGAGCAAGTGCATCAGTGAACAATGCAACATGGTGAACAAGACACCGTGAACAACAAGTGCAATAGAAAGGGGTGCAAACACAACAATGTAGTGGATACAACTACAGGTGAATCAGAAGGCAAATACTGTGTTTGGAATCAAAACAGTGCCGTAAAAATCAAGGCAACGAATTGATCAAGTTAGAAAATATCAACATCGAACAAAAATCAAAACAAACCAAGAAACCACGACCGAAGTCGAAACACCCAAAAAATCAAGGCCGATAACACAAAATCAAATCAACATCGAATTGTAGAAACACTATATTAAAATTGAATTAGATGTGAGTAAATTTAATTACTCACCTTAAACGAAGAGCCAAGATCGACGCAAAGAAGAAGCAGCCGCGAGCGATGCGAAGGAGGGTCGAGCAAGCCCTAATTTCGAAAAGAGGGACGAACGATTGTGGAAGAAGAGGAGACGAGAGACGCCATTTTTTTTATTTCTTCGGTTTGATTTGTTTAGGGTTTTGAATGAGAAAGGTAAAGGGGACGGGTATAAAAGAGTAGGGGAGGGACGTGTTTTTGCGTGGGTTACGGCGTAAGTTAGGGCGTGTTTACAGCTGATAAGTAAGGCAGCGTACTCTTTTTTTTTTATTATTATTATACTATTATATTTTTTCTTATTTTTTTCATTTTAAATCCAATTTGTTTTGTATAATCATTTTCTTTACTTTGTTTTGTTTAATTTTGTTGTTTGAATTTTTTTAACTATGTGTGTTTCTTTATTTATTTTATATTAATTAAAATTTTATTCCTTTTTATTTTAAAGAAAAGAAAAATGTTATTTAAAACTAACCATCCATTTATAAATTTATATAAATAATAATTCTTGTATCCAAATTATTTTTCAAAGTCATTAGTTTGAATTTAAAATACAAATTCAATATTCAATAGATTAAATTCTAAAATTTACTCGCCAATTTATACTGAAAATTTGAAATTCAAGTCAATCATCATTCGAATATTTAAAATTAATTAAATATTTTCAATTTTAAATTGTTCAAAATTCTGGGTTGTTACAATCTTCCCTCCTTAAAGAATTTCGTCCCGAAATTACAAATTAGGAAAAACGATTGCTAAAATCTCACCGATATTTATACCCTACACAATTTTGCCAAGTTCCAAACTCACAAATAAATATAGGATTCATTCCATTTATTTTATTTCACTAGCTTTATTTATCAATTTTTACAATCAAGATGCAAAAATCTTTTACCAAAATTTTCGACTTACAAAACTCAGATTTTTAAACTTGAAATTCTTCATACTAGATATTTACATATTACATCTTTTCCAAAGCTGTGTGCTTTCAAGATATTTTAAAAATATTCTTCCTTAATTCATTAGGTTAGAATTATGTAATTTTAATTTCAGACTATTGATTTTCTATTCAAAGTTTTGAAAATACTTGCTAACTTGAAGTTTAACAAGTCCCTTGTCGTTCTTACAGACATTAGGCATACGCTGGCCTGGCGCAAGACTAAAAATCTCCAAGTACTAAATATACTTGCTTCAACTCCCAGTGAAAATACTTTTTAAAAATTCTTTTAAAAATGGATATGGAAAGCACGTTCCCCCATGGATCACAGTTTACCCGGCGGTTACGCTACTATCCCAGTAGAATCGCTTGTAACTGTAGATTTCACATCTCTATTGAATTTCGCCATGGTTGTTGCCATAGATCGCGGTTCACACGGCGGTTACGCTACAATCCCAGTAGAATCGCTCGTGACCGTAGGCATCTCGCCCGTCAAATTACGCTTTGGCCTCTAGATCGCAGTTTACGCGGCGGTTGCGCTACTATCCCAGTAGAATCGCTCGTAACTGTAGGCATCACGCCCCACGAATTACGCCAGCATCAATTCACATAATCCCAACACGATGGTCCATCGTGGGGGATTCCAGTCCCAATGGACATTCCACTAATGGAAATTCTACGTAGCTACAATTTCCAATGGACACTCACGCCGAGTTCCAATCACCTCCACAAATTACAAATGGAAGGTACATTTCCATATCCTCAGTTTTAGAAAATATATGTCAGATACATATAGTACTTCATTTCACATTTCGTACATATCATGCCTATGTAAACTTGCATAGGATTTTCATAATAATGACTTTCCAAACCGATGGTCTTCGAATTATTATATTCACATATATAAATTACGAAAACCCAATTCACATTCATAACAAATAGAGGATTTATAAAAAAAAATTCCATCTCGTTTAAAATTTTCCTCTAAATTAATTTGAAAATTTTAGGTTATCTCAAACCCAATTCACATTCATAATCCAATTCATTATCGAGTTCACATTCGATTCGGATTTCACGTTACATCGTAAATTCTCAACACATAATTAATGTCTATCGATATATAACCTCTAAGCTCGTACGTCTCAGAGAAGGGTGTTAAGCTAAAAGAATAAATTCTCCGCCACCAACAGATATATATTTAATAGAGATCAATTGCTATGTCATCAATTCATAAGGCTAGACGTACAATCCAAATCGACCATCCAAAATTCAAAGCTCAACTTATATTGTTTTTTGATGTCGAAGTTAAACTCAATTTAACTCAAGATTCAATCCTTTTTGAAAAATTTCCAAGTTGAACTAATTGTTCAAATTTCCCAAAAAATACCTTTACAAGACATGTATAATTTTCCACACTTAACCATTTGAAACAAATTTCAAATATTCATTTTTTTTCAATTTATCTTTAAAAGATAAAATTTCAAACTTTTCATTTCATATCGGAAAACATTTCCATACTTATTTAATAATAAGTAATTCACAAGTTCATTTATTTTCAACACTTGGAAAATATTCAATATTCCATTCTTTAAGGAAATCATTCTTTTAAACACATTTATTTGAGTGAAAACGAATGTTACGTAAAACATCGTTACGACAACTCAAAAATCACTAGTATGGGGATTCGAATTTAAGATAGATATATAAATCCCAGTACTGTAAACAACATTTCTTGCGGAAACCATTTACTATAACAACAGTGTTATAGTCCATCATTTCCTTATTTCTCGAAAACGCCTATTTCAACAATGAATGTTGAAATCTATGTATTCAATAGTTAATGCAATTTAAGACATCTTTTAAAACTATTAACTTTTTCAATTTCAACTTAATTCATAGTTTGAATTCCTCATACTTTTCACAATATTAGTTTTAAACCAATTTCAAACTTTTCAATATTAAGTTTTTCACTTAACTTAATTTTCCGCACGTTTAAATTCAAATTCATCACTGAATTTATTCAACCTATTATGGATTATCATGTTGACAACTTCAAATTTGAAATTTAAATTCTATTTAAACTTTGCATTCGCTTTCTATTCCCAAATATAATCAATTTGTTCTTTAGTAAGTCATTCATCGACTTAGTTCCATTAAATTTATATTTCCACATTAACCATTTTAGGCATTACTTTTTAAACTTGAAATATAAGCTTTACATCAAACTAGTTTGATTCATACAGTTAAGTCAACAAATAAACTTCCTTCCCAAGCTACTTCATTAAAATATTTCCTTCAGTACAAAATTATACATAGCTTAATACTTTTAAAAGACGTACATAGAAGATTGTGGATTTCAAAAGATAGTATTACAAAATATATTGATTGCTTCAAATATACTGATTGGTTTAAGATTCAGAATTATTAAGGACTACCGACTTCCTGTCTGGTAGTACTCATCTTTGCCAAACTTTCATCTTCGGATTGCACTATTTCAGGTTGTGTTAAAGGCGAATTAACACATTCAAAATCTACATGTCCCCAATCCCTACAGTTACTGCAAAAATATGAGATGTTTCCATCCTTATCTATCACCTTAACACTTTTCGCTCTAGCTGGTCGGGCTATAACTTGCTTTCCATGCTGTCTTTCGGTGCAGTTTCTGGCTATATGTCCAGTCTGACGACAATGGTAGCAGATTGTCAATCTATCGATGGGTAAATCGAGTATGCACATTTTCCTTTTCACTTTAGGGCAATGACTAAGAAAATGCCCTTTCCCCCGACATTTAAAACACACAATCTCAGGACGAGCAAACCGGACATCCACATTCCTTTTCTTTCTCCTCTCTCGGCACTTAATGGCATAATGTCCCTTTTTATGACATCGATAGAAAATAACCTCATCATATGGACCAGGTGCTTGCCTTTCACTGAATCTCCTTTCAATTTCCTCATGTGCCGCTTCTGCTTCCCTACGGGCAATTTCTCTTTGTTCACGGCGTGCTGCTTTTTGTGCTTCGGTTTTCGCCATTATAATTAACAAGATGTTTTCGAAGTTTCCTATCAATATTTGCAATCCTTATTAGTAGAGGTTGGATTATTCAATCATTTTCCCAAGACACATCCTTTAATATTTTATTCACTGTCCAAAATCGTGAATATACTTCCTTTAATAACTTCTATGTTTCATTTATCAAATTCAATTGGTTTCGAATTTATAAACAATCTTTACAAATTCCATTTCTATTTATAAAACTTCGATTTATAAATCTCCTTTATTAATTCAATTCAATTTATGTAACCCAGTTATATACCAAAAGTCCATATTATAAGTTAAATACTTATAATCCATTTATTTACTAAATCATTCTTCAAAACATTTGAAATCAATTTTCAAAAGAATTCAGAATCAAATTCCCAAGTTAAAGTTCAATGACCCCCGTGGCTATAACTAAATTGAAATGTTATTTTATTTCACAATTATTACTTGGAGATATTCAAAATATTGGATTTAAACCAATTCATTAATTTACTTAACTTTAATTTCATTTTTTCATAAATCTTAGCAATTCGATAATGGATTTTCGAATGAGAAACTATCGCAAACCTAAATTTAGAGAGGGGAATTTCCGAAAAAGATTTGAATTTTCAAAATACCTTTTATTTTCAAAGAAAACAATTTTATACTTCTTTAGATTTGAAAAACACTTTTCTTTAAAGTGATCCTAGTAACTATTCATATTAAACATCATAAACTGAGCTTTGTATAAACCAAAGCTCTGATACCACTTTTGTAACGACCCGTCGTTCTGACCGCCACCAGTCGGTAATTAAACCAACTTGAAACGTTCAAAATGACGGATTGTTATTCAGTTTACAGAGTTTAAACAGAATCAGCCACAAAATCACAGAATAATCATAATATTTCACATAAATGAATTTTATTACATATGTCAGAGTTTATACAATGCATTAAATTTTTATACAGCGGAATATATCTTTTACAAGTACAAATTTTTTTCGAAAAGCAAAAGTGAAGCAGTTTCCCCAACTCTCTCTAACTTCGCGGCCTGAAAATCTTCAAGCTGTAAAATACTCGGTCTGACCCGAGTATTACGTTCAAAAGAAAATAATACACAGGTCAGTCTAATTCAAACTCAGTTATTAGTGCATAGAGGCAATAATAATCAAATAGCAATTAGATGACAGTCAAATATAAATTTACCTATCCGATCCTTTAACAAGAAATCGGATAACGGTAAATACAACACTTAACAGTGTTAAACAACAAATCAGTAGATTCAGATTATCAATGAGGATAGATGAAGGGATTATTAATGAAGATAATTTAGAAAACAATCAAAATCTGCCTAAACGGAAATTAACAACAAAATCATCAAAATCGATTCAAAATATATTGAATTGGCAACATAAAACAATTTTCATCAAATAGAAAACATCAATTAAAACATTAGATTTGGTAGGGCTGCAGTACACACACGCGTGTACGGCCTCGCCACAACAACATGTTAACTCTGCGTTGCTGCAGTTCACGCTTGCGTGCACTGCCTCGCCACTACCGTAATGAAATAGAAATCATCACAACAGTAAAAACTAACAGAAATCGAAGCTTCAGAGGTCAAGTCAGTGCTATCGTGACGCAACGCAACTGCAAATAAAACTAAGTATAACGGGCTAGAAATTTAAGTGCAAATCCACTATCAGAAATGTAGACTGCGATTAAATAGGCCCAAATCAACTTCAACCAAATGCAAAAGGTCAAGTCAGTGACTCAACGCGGCTGCAACACCAAAACCCGTGCAACATGGCAGGGTCAAAATGCAATTGTTTGCATATACTCAAGTAAAACTCAAGAAAACAAGTTCCAAACAACTTATTACTGCATATTTCAACAAGTGCAAAATTTTATATAAAATGAAACTGCGGCCCCATTTGGACTCGAGGGAAAACTGCCACAAGACTGCAGTCACCAAATCTGGGGAACAAGCTTGTGTATAACTCGACATAGTGAAATCATAGTTCAAATTAAACATAAGGAGCAACACTGTGAACACAGTGAGCAGATTCAAGATAGTAAGCAACACAAGTACGAGAATGCATGTATGCATATATATGAACACGCATACATATCTATACCAAAATAAAACAGCACCAAAATAAGTATGTGACAAAGGTAGTTCGAACAAAGCCATCAAGACAGTGTCGAAACCACCGTAGATCAACAGTTTCACCATCAACATAAGGACTGAAGTCACCATCGAAAGAAATTGCAAAAAATCAAAGAAAATCCTTATTTAAACTATTTTCACAAAATTTAGTTGCAAATTTCAAATCAAGGCAGAACCTAACTCAATTTCTTTCGCAATTTTTTCGTAAAATCCAGTTAGCAACCAAGTCCAAATCGAACAGTTCAAACTAGAGTAGAAGAACAAGGTAGAAAATACTACCGAGATAAACAGTGTTCACCAAGTGCCATCAAATAAAAATAAAAACACATAAAGACGTCAGGGAGTATCCAACCTGATCATCTAAGTGCAAACAAAACGAAGTCAAGGCCAACAGTAATGGCAACAACTCCATCAAGTCATGGTTCAAATCCAAAACCAAATTCAAAATCGAGAAACAACATTCAGTATGCTCAAGTCCAAATGCAATAGGTAGAACAATGCCAAAGTCAATGAGAAAGAAATCACAGTCATCGTAAAATCAAGTCGAGGACAACATTATCACAAGCCACAGTATGCTACAGGGAAAAAAAACTGCAATAAATTCTCAAACTAAGATTCAACTAATCTTGAACCAGATCAGATTTAAACGGGGATAAGACTTGGCTTTGAGAACTTCAGTTTTCAACTATAAACCCAAACCAGAGTTTGGGACAAACAGGATTTCAAAAAAAAAAAACTTGAGACAACTACACTTAGCATTTAAATTTGTCTCGACACTTTCATTTTATTTATATATTTTTTTTCAAAACATTTGCAGGTTTAAAAAATCCTGTAAATAAAATCTACCCGAGCCTTACAAAGTTTTACCCGAGTCAAAAGCAAAGAAAACTCGAGCTTATAGTGAACAAACAGTGAATACATGGAAGTGTTAATGACAACAACAACTCTGTGCACATGTGAAGCCAGAAGAACTACACAACTACAAGTACAGGGATGAATACAACATGATGAAGCAGTGGAAATGAGCAAGTGCATCAGTGAACAATGCAACATGGTGAACAAGACACCATGAACAACAAGTGCAACAGAAAGGGGTGCAAACACAACAATGTAGTGAATACAACTACAGGTGAATCAGAAGGCAAATACTGTGTTTCGAATCAAAACAGTGCCGTAAAAATCAAGGCAACGAATTGATCAAGTCAGAAAATATCAACATCGAACAAAAATCAAAACAAACCAAGAAACCACGACCGAAGTCGAAACACCCAAAAAATCAAGGCCGATAACACAAAATCAAATCAACATCGAATTGCAGAAACACTATATTAAAATTGAATTAGATGTGAGTAAATTTAATTACTCACCTTAAACGAAGAGCCGAGATCGACGCAAAGAAGAAGCAGCCACGAGCGATGCGAAGGTGGTCGAGCAAGCCCTAATTTCGAAAAGAGGGACGAACGATCGTGGACGAAGAGGAGACGAGAGACGCCATTTTTTTTATTTCTTCGGTTTGATTTGTTTAGGGTTTTGAATGAGAAAGGTAAAGGGGACAGGTATAAAAGAGTAGGGGAGAGACGTGTTTTTGCGTGGGTTACGGCGTAAGTTAGGGCGTGTTTACAGCTGATAAGTAAGGCAGCGTACTCTTTTTTTTTTATTATACTATTATATTTTTTCTTATTTTTTTTCATTTTAAATCCAATTTGTTTTGTATAATCATTTTCTTTACTTTGTTTTGTTTAATTTTGTTGTTTGAATTTTTTTAACTATGTGTATTTCTTTATTTATTTTATATTAATTAAAATTTTATTCCTTTTTATTTTAAAGAAAAAAATGTTATTTAAAACTAACCATCCATTTATAAATTTATATAAATAATAATTTTTGTATCCAAATTATTTTTCTAAGTCATTAGTTTGAATTTAAAATACAAATTCAATATTCAATAGATTAAATTCTAAAATTTACTCGCCAATTTATACTGAAAATTTGAAATTCAAGTCAATCATCATTCGAATATTTAAAATTAATTAAATATTTTCAATTTTAAATTGTTCAAAATTCTGGGTTGTTACAGCAACCCAATCGTATCATATCATAAAACATTTTTTTTATTAGAGATATCAATCAATTTAAGGCATTCACCTAATCCGACCATCCACAAGCAAGATTAATTAATCACATTATCTCCAATTAATTTAAAATAAATTAAATTGATTATTTCCATCACTATAAATCTTGCTTATTTAACCATTAATTAATTACAAACCAATTAATTAATCATACATTAAGTATTCATCTTAATTAATCAACCTTGATTAATTATTCTTTAATTAGATTAAGTAATTAACCTTTAATTATTTCCACAAAATTAATTATACTTAACCATTTACAGTAATTAACCTTTAATTGCTTTATTAATTAGTTAACTATAATTAATTACACTAAACCTTAATGTAAACACTAAATCTTAATTAAGTACATTAATTAATTTCTATAATCAACTAATGGATTAATTATTCTTTAATTAATCAATCCTTAATTACTTTCATTAATTATATTAATTAATGATTCCTTAATTACTTCTTATTTAAATTAATTACATTTAATAAATAATCTTTTATTAATTATTCATTATCACCCTTGATTAATCTCATCCAGTAATTAACCACCCTTAATTACTTACTTACATACACTAAGTAGTTATTCCATAATTACTTCCATTCTTCAATTAGTCTTATTAAATAATTTCCCATTAATTACTTCACTAAGTAATTACACTTATCAAATCATTAAATGATTATCTTAAATTAATTAACTAATTAATTAATTAACTCAAACTAATCACATTTATTTAATTAATTACATTGAGTAATTAATTTCTTTAATTACTTTTTAAAAAAAATTGAATCCATACATTAAAATTTGGTTTTTAAACTTTGTTTAAAATCTTGTTTTCAAATTTTAAATACATTTTAAAATATGAAAACAAATAGGTTTTAAAATCTGAAACCACTTAAGTGACCCGAGCCCATCCCTCAAAGACTCCGCGTAAAAACCCCCAATGCTTCGAGCAAATATGCGAACAACTCGAGAAAAACTTGAGTAACTCCTCTCTTTTCAAACCCAAAATTTACCAGGTATAAGAAATGCACCGTGCACTTGCACGGTGGCCCCGACTAACTTCGGTCAACCATGAAGGCTTCCTCACATTGGCGATCATCCACTCACCAGATCCCGATCACCAAAACATCAACACAAACTCGAAATTGAATTTGCACACTCAAACCCAAACCTGGAACACAGACCAAAACTTGGAACAACTTCAACCTTGCTCCACCGACCACCGGAGTATCAGAGACTCCAGCCACTCCTTCGACAACCCCTAAGCTTCCAATCCCCAAAGCCTGGTGGAGTTCGATCCACCAGAGGTGCCATGGGAAACCAATTCCTGATCAATCCTAAAAACTAGGTTTTCAAACTAAATTGATCAACCACCGCCGCTACAGCGCCTTGCTCCACCATTTGACATTTTCCCCCCATCTCCGGTCATCCTAGCATCACCAGAAAAAATCCTGACCTTCCCGAGCAAGTGGATCCCCATAAACCCCCCAAAACACATTTTCTGATCAAACCAGAACTGCTCCATTATCCCATTACTAAAAATCATAATTTCAGTTTCAAAAATCAAGTTTTAGTTCAAGTATTCAATTTATATCACTGAATCAATGAATCAGGATATTTGAATTTTTGACTTATATTAAATTTTCTCTGTTGTTTTTTTTAATTTCTAGAGACAATACAAAATTATTTGATCTTAAATAAACTTCAAAACTTAAATCTATGCTAAAACAAACATATTTGGTTTGAAACATAAACCCTAACATAGATTAGATCATGAGAAAATGATTTTTGATTTAAAACTTGAGCCTGGAAACTAAAACAGTAAAGCACAGTACACAGCAGCATGCACCCATCTACATACATTCATATTCACAGAAAAATGCTAGGAAAATTCACATACACAAACATATTTTGTTCCATAAAAATAGCATGCAACCAGATTTATTCAAATGCTTAAGCTTTTTTTTAAAATGATGTTACTCACATTTTGTTTAACAAAGGAACCGAGCCTTAGTTTTGAAATTTGGAACTTAAATTTTTTCTTCTGTCTAGAGTAGATTTTTACTGTGATTTCTTGTTTTCTAAATATTTTCTTAACATAAACACTTGTAACTTCTTTTTTTATAATTTGTACACCATCACAATCAACTTCCTTTAAGACATCCCATGCTAAAAATAAATCTGGTAAAGATATTTAAATTTTCTCTTTGAACATATTTTGGTCTGTTGCAATTAACTGAATCATACATATGTTCATTCTGGCATGCAACAGAAATTCCATTTGTATACCCAGACAACACCTATTCCAAATCATATTTAAGTTAATGTTATCACTGATGAGGCATGCATAAAACTATACAGATGATTTAATCTTAAAAGAATTGAAGTCTACTCACCAGTAAGGTGATGAACATAGCCCTTTTTTTGAAATACTTCTAAACTGTGAAAACTGGAATTGCTGTGATCCTTTAGAGAACTGAAATGCTGAAGAATGTGTTCTTTTGTTGGAACTTGACTTTGAAAATGTGTTGTTTTCCCTGAGCTTGCTTTAGGATTGCTTGCTTTATTTGTTTTTGATTCAAAAATTTGAGTTGCTTTGTTATTGAAACTGAATCACAGATGAAATCTGCTTACTTCTATCTATATCTCAGGTTTGAAAGAAGATGCTTGCAAGCTTTGTTCCAGGTTGAAGAAAAACTTGCAGGCTTATGTTTGATTTTTGAAAATGAATTACAGGCTATAGAATTTGACAAATTTCTGGTTTGTGGAAGCATTTGATTACTAATTTCTTTTTTTCTCTTTTTTAGAAACATTTCAGGTTGAAGTTTTCTTGTATTAGAATTGAAGAATAGGAATAGAAAATAGAAAAGAAAGAGAGCATGTTTTATACAGGCTGAATTAGATTTATTAAAAATCAAAGAAAACTAAACTTGAAAAAAATGACACTTGTTAAAAAATCTTCCGTTTGTCATTTACTTTTACTTACTAATTAACACTTGTTAGAGTTAAGCCTTATAGATTTACACTTGTCCTTTAAGTAATAAATATTTATTTTAAATGTTTAAATGAAAGTATTTATATTAATTTAAAATTTTATAAATACTTATCTAAATACATTCATATGAATTTCTATTTAAAGAAAATAAGACCAACTATATATATATAAGCTTATACATATGTTTTAAACCCATATTTTTAAAATGTCCAACTTTTGAATTTTAAAATTAAATCCAAATTCAAATTCAAATTAAATTTAAAAATCCAATTTAAAATCAACTTATATATACATATATAACAACACATTAAATTTTGAAAATCACAATTCTATTTTATTTTAAAAAAAATCTACTTACATCTATATAAAAACAACGTATTATTAATATTGTTTGAAATACTCAAACTATTAAAAAATTATTGATCCAAACCATGATTTTTGGAAGTGAAACCATACTTTTCACATAATTATTAAAAATAATCCATTATTTTTATTATTTGAAAATATCAATTTACCAATTTTAATAATTAATAAAAGAGATTATCATATTTAAATTGCTTGAAATTCCGAGATATCACATGTCTTCTTTTTAAAATAAAAAATTTAAGAGAAAAAAATAAATCATTCCATAAATACACATCACATTAATGAGCTATCATACACTTCCATAAATATGTGAACTTAAGGTTTAATCAAGGATTTAAAAATGGAAATAAAATACAAAAGTTGAGAAGGCTAAATTGGTCATTTACCAAGGAAGCTTCATGTATAAATACATTACCTTCACTTCCTCACAATAATTCACTTCCCATTTCTACCATTTTATTCAATTCCTTAAAGCACTTCTCCTTCATTATCTTCCTCCATCTCCAACAACCTTCCATCCAAACCTACACCCAAACCCTACCATCACACATGCACCCCCTACACGGCCAAACACTCTTCCACCAACCCATACCCACCCCCTAGCCTCACACCCGAGCAGTTCCCTCCTCCCTAGGCCACACACCTCCCTAGCAGAGCATACACCCCCTCTTAAAGCTCACGCACATAAAAAAGAAGGAAAATAAACAAAGGCGATAGTTCGTGATATTTGCAGAGGAGCATGCTAGTTTATAGAAAAGTTTGATGGAGTGGAAATGAAGGTGAGAAATTCTCACCGCTTTTTAAATCATGTTTTTTTATGGTATAATAATCTTGATTATCTCGTTTATATGTTATGTTAATTACCACCATTTGATAATATGGACGTTTAGCTGAAATGAATGTTTGAACACGTTGGTTGGATTGTTGAGTTGTAATACTATACTCAATAAATGTTAATCACTATTCTATGGAAATGCATGTTATGTTATTGATGAATATTGAAAGTGATTATGCTCATTTGTGATTAAGTAATCCCCTTTGTTATAAATTACCAATTTTATAAATATGGTATACGTTGAAATTATTAGGCCTATATTTGATTAGTGAAATTGAAATCAAAAATTGAAATTAAAAATTTGAAATTGAAATCGAAATAAAATTCGAAATCGAAATTAGAATTGAAATTGGATTTGAAATTGAGTTTAATTTAAGATTAAAATTGAAATTGAATAGCAATTGGATTTGAAAATCTAATAATAAAGTAACATGAATATAATAAAATTATAGTACGGGAATAGTGAAAAATATACTTTAATTACTTTAATAAGTGAAAATATTGATTTAAAATGATTTAAATGATACTGGTGAATTTATTTCAAGTTCTGAAAATCAAGTTAAAACTAGGTGCGTCGCGCAATGGTAGTTCGCGATTTTGTACCAAAAATTTCAAATAAGTCTACAGAGTGGAATGTAACTCGGATTTCTTCGAAACAAGAAATGTTCGAACTATTATATCCATAGTTTTCAAATGGAAAAGGAATATCAAGATTTCATCTTGTCTATTTTGAAATATGTCCAAAATAAATTTTCAGAAAAATAGCGCTTTGCAGTAAAGTGACCAAAATTAAAAATTGATATTTTTAGTATTTTAAAAATATTTAAAAATCCTTTAAAAATTTTAAAAAGTTACCCAAGTCGAAAAAATGAAATTTTAAAATCGTAGAAAGGTCAATTTGGTCAATATAGCTTTAAACACAATTTGCAATGCTTTTTGTTGCAGTTTTGTGTAACATATGAAATAGACATTTTAACTTAGTGATTCTTTCTAAAATCTTTTATAATCATTTTTTCAAAGATAGTTACCCACCCTTCGCTTTATCTTTTAGATGAGTGGTGGAATAGATTGAAGGAAAAACCCGAATGCTCTAAAAGATCATATTAAGTTTTTCCTTAATAAAAGAGAATTAGTATTTTCCGTAAGTTAAGCAATTTAAGTACAAAAAGGGTTAACCCTCAAAGTGAATAAACTACAACCTGGATTGCATAGAAATGATCTTGTTATACTTGGTATTAAAATTCGAAGAGGAAACTCGTTCTATTCATGGAATTTAAAAGGTGATTTCAGTGTTATTACTCCCATAGCACTTGTTGAATACGAAAATTAATATTGAGGAAAATTTGAATGATTTCCATTATCCTATTTAATCAATAATGTTTTCTAAAATTGATTTTTGGGTTCACAGTAAATGATATCTTAAATAACATTGTTTTTGACCTAGTTAAAATTTGAAGAAATTTGAATTAAATGTTAAGTAAGAAAACTGGAAATATTTTCCTTAGAGAAAGTGAATTAACTTAGAATTACTCTAAGATTAAAAATGGATTTTTGTAACTAATCGAGAGGATTAAATAGAAAAGAGGCTTAATAAATCCTATGTGCTCATATTCAATGTTTATTGATAATTGGATTTTGAAGGAACCGAGGTCAGATTTGGGTGACTCCTATCCGAAGACCACTTCGAACCAATCTACATATTCGAAGTAAAAGTTCAGAAGTTGAAGAAAAATAGTGACAAAGGATTGCTTGTTGATTTGATTAGGGATAGCTCCCAAAATACTTATAGTATTTGTGGCCTCTTTGTTACGATAAACCTAGAAAACACAAGGACTATTCGCAGCCAATTTTATGATGCGGTGGGAGAGTGCCTTCGGTTTGTCCTATTTCTAGACTACTTGTATGGATGAGTGTCTGAACTTGCATTCTAAATTACAATGAGTGGTCTCTATATAATGTGTATTAGTCGGTGGTGGAGAATACACCTTCTCTTAGCTAAACACCCTTTCCCGAGACATTCGAGCTCAGCAAGTTATACGTTTATAGAAATCTGTCATGTGACTGTAGAATGGTAATGTGGCATTCAAAATGGAAAGTGATGTGCTATGTGTAAAGTTAATCGTTACCTCAAGCCTTAACGATAGGGAAATGACCGAAACAGGGCAAGATACGGCAAGACTAAGTGGTTCACAACCAATAGGGCATGAACATCCCCTTCTAGATATAATTTTACCCGTTATGTAGCCCGTGTAATAATTAATGTGGTGTACGGAAATTGAGCGCTCGGATAAAGGTCGGTAACGACTAGGGGATGACATATTCGGTACTATCTAAGTGTAGAGGTAAGCCGGTCATGTGTTGGAAGGGGTGCAAATGTTTTGGGTCCTCGGGACATCCATCTAGAGATGTACCCATCAGAAGGTAGTCCCTTCACCTGGTCATTGTACGAATCCATTCTTTAATAAGAACTTATGATTTTGTTTGTAGAACCCAGTATGTTGGAATTTAATAATGGTAACAATTTCGGCTAATATTAATAACTTATTTGGAAATGTTTTTCAAGAATGTCGTTAAAAATATCCCTTAATTTTATGTAATAAAGAGTTTTGGTTACCATAAGGTAAAAATTGGTTTCGCGTTTGTGTGCGGCGTGGTCTTATGAGATACTCTATCTTTTCAAAAGAATTTTATTCCAAAGGCTGATATATGACACTGTCATTCATTATATTGAGATTTTCTCATGCTGGATTATGAAGCTTGATCCGGGTATTTTAAATACTAGGGTCAGATCTGATTGTTTAGGTTTAGTTGATGATGGTTGGAGTTTCCAAAGAAGAGCTGGAGATATTCACCTACGTATGAACGTATTCTAGCTATTATCTGCTGTTATTCTGCATTTGACTGATGATTGTCAGCAATTGTAAGGATAAATGTTTATAACCGTCCAAGATGAATTTAGGTTGGACTTTGATATATGTATTTTAAAAGTTTTCCACCGTAAAGACATTTGTTCAATATTTATGTTATTCTATTCGAGTGAGATTCTGTTCTGTTCTACTATTTCTTTATTTTACACTTGATGATCTAACTTTCTATTCACTTTGGGTTAGACATGTGTGGTTTATTGTTGACTCAAATGATATGGAGATTCGGGCGTCATAGTGAGTTTGCTCACCAGTTGATTATATACCGTTGTGATATATTGTTGTTGTGTTAAATGCAAGTTTTTACTTTTGGACCTTTCGTTGCTTTTGAAGGCAAATGAAAACAATATATTTACTATAATCTCCCTTTAATTCTCTATAACATGTGTCATGGCCCGGACTTGTTTACATGTTTCATATTGTTGTTTGATAGATTGAGGAAGTGTGTGTGAATGGTAGAAGCGAAATTATCACCACAAACGCACTTTGAAATCCCTTATATTTAACACTTGTTAAATTGGTTAAATAGAATATATATATTTGATGGTTCTATAAACATGTTTGGTTGTGCTTGATCTAAAGGAATTGGTTTGGGAGATTATTGAAATTTGTGAAACAAAGTTTTGTTGAAAATACTTGTTTTTAGTAAAGTAAAAAAGGGCTTTTACTTTAGATATTTTTTCAAATTCTTTTAAAGCAGTTATTGTAAATAGTAATTAAAGTATTGTAAAAATAAAGTTTGAACTTTAAATATGTCTTTATAATTATTTTGAAAATTTTAAATTGAAGAGCTTTAAAATTTTAAAATCATGTTTTTATGGTTTTTAAATAAACTATAAATAAGTATTTTTAAGTAATATTTAGAATAAATGTTTTAAACTATTGCATAAGTATTTTAAAAAAATTTTAAAGCACTGTTTTAAGTATATATAGTTTTCAGAAATTAGTAATTATTTTATTAAAATAATTTAAAGCTTATGTAAAATAAAAATCATTTAAAAAGTTTTTCATGAAATATATATAAGTTTGGGAAAAACCAGTTAAGCCTTTTATAAAGTAAGGGAAGTTTCGATTTTAATACTTTTTGTTAAAATAAATGGTTTTTTGCAATTAAGTGGAAGTATAAATGGGATTGTAATTGTGACTTTAATGAGGAATATGTTAAAGTAATAATAAAAGAAATTGTTTTGGGCTTGCTGTAAGAAATATTTCAGTAACATTTGTTTTTAAACCCTTGAGGAATATTATAAAATGGTAAAATATTGTTAAAATGATTTTGGGAAATAATCATATCTTTAATAATGGAATTTTGAAGATAATATTATGTATGGAATCTTTTAGGGAAGATAGAATGATAAGTTTTAAAATATAAAAGAGAGAAAAGGTTTATAATAATAATGTGCTAGAAACATTTGTTGTGACCTCTTTGATTTTATTTTAAAGTAAGTAAATCTTGTTATTGATTTATGGATATATAGTATATCGTAGAGATAAGTATATGAATACCTTTTAAAATATTGAGAAGAGTACAAATGAATAGGGATTGGAGAATATTTGTATATATCCTTTTAAAGATATTTCAAATATATATACAAGTAGAAAAGGGAAGTTTTAATTAATAAAGAAAAATTAATTAAAAAAGGGATCAGAGGTTGTTTATATGACTTGATCATCTATGTGCACAATCATATTTATGTGATTACTTCTGTATGGAAAGTATACGAGACTAAGTTTCTCTTATGTGATCACTCTCATTTTTGTTGAAATTGACCAAATATAACTCTGGAAATATCTAGAAGAAACACGGGAATTATATAGAACAGTTATTTTCGATGATGTTATACTATATATATAAACTCGTTTTTCTCTTCTAGGACAAATGATAAGAAAATCTATCAGCTTAAACAGTTAGGAGGTGATGTCTGCTCTTATATATTGTCTTTTTATTTCCAAGAATTAGGTTGAGTTTACCGAAAATCGATTGATTAGTTTTGGAGTGTTTGGTAAGCAAGGGAGTGTACTTATATGAGATGACGCGAAACCATAACCACTACAAAACTATATATGTGCTCAATGCTTGGAAGAGGTTCATGATTAGGTCGAGATGCTAGAATCTATGTGGAGATTCGAGATCTAATCTAGATGCTTGAACATATGTAGTTGTTCGTTATCTATTCAGGATGTGGGAATCCATGTGTGATTCTGAGTTCTTTAGAGATATAGGAATCCATGTGTGGTTCCGAGAACGGTTCGAGTTAGGGACTCGTGTATCGAGATCTGTTCGAGTGATGACTCATGTGCAGGAATGCTAGACGTAGCCTCATCAGCGGATATGACTAAAACCAGAGATATGATGCATAGAACAGGGATTTAGCTAACCAAAGGTGCAGGCAAATCCACCTTAGAGATACCTATCGTTATGCATGCAATGAGTGGTGCACTCGCCTTAAGTGTCCAGTTATTTATTTCTTATGGTACACCAGCTAGGGATGTAAGATGCTTCGGAAGGATATCTCTGACCCTTGTGTAGGGGAACCGTTCTCGAAGTAGTATGGGCGCTTCTGTGGAATCCTACACAATTAGTGATCGTGCCTTAGCTAGTTAGATTGTATACATATTATTGTTGTGATGTGTACTCACATGCATCATAACTACTTGATTGTTTATATTACACACTTTAGACATTATTATAACATCATTGGATTTTCTAATAGAAATGATTTGGTTATCGTAAGGTAAAAGCCGTCCATATTTATTTGCAGCGTGTCTTACAATATCTCTTTATTTTTGAAGGGTTTTATAAATATAATAATCCATATTGTAACAACCCTGGTATTGGTGATTACCTATGAAATTAATTATAATGATAGTTATAATTTAATACTGAGAATAAAATTATTTTAAGAAGATAAATTTTGTTGAAATTGTTTATTTCAAGTAAACAATGTGTTTAAGGTTAAATATTGGGTTTAAAATTTGATTGTTGGAGATTTAGTTATAAATAGTTGAAAATGAAGTTTTAAAAACTTTATTTTGATAATTTGTGTTGAAAATAATCATTTTGTAATTTTATTTGGGTAAATATAACAATAATGGAAATTATTAACAATATTACCCTTTCATTGAATTTAAAAGGAGAAATATGAGGTAATTATGTATTTTATTAACATAAAATATGAAATACGGTTTAAAAATAATATTTTGATGATTAAAAGATTTAAAATGAATTATTGTAATTAATTGGCAAGAAAACAATTTTTGTATAAATTGGCATATTAAAAATCGAGTTTTGTGATAAAAAAGTGTAATTTGTATAATGTTGATAAAAAAATTGGGTTTTATTGTTAAAAATAACTTTTTATTATTAAAATAAATTTTACTCTGTTCGAATAACAATTTTATTTTCATACCAAAGGTTGTATACATTTTCTTTGGCTTTAAAATGAAGAAATTTGTGAATATAGTGATAAAATAAGAGGAAAACTATACATACCTTTATATTTCTCTAAGTAAAAATAATCTTAGGCTAATTGGGTAAGGATTGAGAATCCAAACCCATTATCTAGAGGTTTTTGGTAAGAGGAAATTAATAGCATGTTAATTTTCTTCTTCCTTCTCAAAAAAAACTTTACAGTAAAAGAGAAATAAAAAATTTCATGGCCTCCTTGAATTAAATTCAATTTTCACTCAACTTGCTGCAAATAAAAGAATAAATTCATCAAACTAAAGACTATACAAGGTAATAAAACCCAATACTCAAAGATTTCGTCAAAGAAAATCCTGGAATTTGAGATATGATTGTCTGTAACAATTTCTTTTGCTAATGCATGTTTCTTTTTCAGCTAATACAGGTTACTAGAGCTCCTTTTTTTAACCAAAGTTCGCTTCTTGCTATCAAATTCTTGCTAAATCATGAAGTTGAGTACAATACTCACAATCGCTAACTAAAAACTTGTTATGTTGTAAGAAATTTGGTTTAGAAAATTACTGTAAACGTTCAATTATCTATTTCTTGTTTCTATAAGTTTCTCATTTCTAGTTGCTACTTTGAGCAGCTATAACTTCTTGATTTTGTCTCAAATTGCTGCCAAATCTTTTTCAAATTGTAGTTAGTTGTTAAAATATGTGTACGTCAATTTTCACTGCAAAATACATTCATTTGCTATCTTGAATTGCTGTTGGAAAATCAACTTGAAGAGGGGAAAATCTACTGGAGAAAGTACGTAGCCTACGTCGACAGGCATGTCGACCTTGGGGTCAACCATGGACCTATGAAGGTTGACCATACGGTAGACCTAGTGAGGTGCAAGTTCGACCTAGAGGTCGACCATGGTGTCGACCAGGTGCCTGTTTGATTTTGCTTCTTCCCTCCTTTGTTTTAGAGCATGTTCTACCTTATTTTGCACACCATTGCACTTGATTTTGATGATTGTTTTGTACTGTTTTGAAGGCCATGATGCCTAGCAATGGGTTAGCCAAATTTTAGGGAATTTTAAAATTCAAATTTGAATTAATTTTGAGCGAAATTCGAATTGAATTCGAATCTATTTTAGAATATTTGCTATGTTTGTCCCCAATTTGAGCTCGGTTTCTTCCAAACAAATTTTGAGATAATTTTTAAATAAATTAGCTTTTGAAATTATTATTAAATAATATTTTAAAATTATTGAAATATATTTATTTTAATAAGGATAATTTTTGATAAATTGCTTTCAAATTGATTTCAAAAAATTGTTCTAAAATCCCGTTTCTCTAGCAAATTATTAATTCTAAAATAATATACACTATTTTGCACTCTTTGGACGTATGAGGAAGAGAATTAAATGATTTAGTAAAATGCATGGTATGGGACACGCGAGTTTACTTTTTCGTTTGGTTCCGGACTTTTACGATCGAAGCACTTCTGGGCTATCGATTTAAGATGGTTTCTGCGATTTTCCATTTTATGGCGTGTTTTGAGATTTATAATTTCTATTTTTGGGAATTATCTAATATGACCAATATTTGGCAAGATCAGTGGTTCGAGATCTCCTAATTTTGGAGTTATAACTATGAGAAACCGATATGTTGTTTTACTTGCCAATGAGATGACGCGAGTCATGGGATTTCTGAGTTTTGAGTTTTTTGTTGATTTTATTTTCTAATATGGCATTGGCTAGTGGTTAGAAAACCGTTAAGTGAGAACGTGTGGTGTGGGATGAATTATTACCGGTCTTTGAGTTCCTCTTTGGGAGTTTATGACACATTCTGAGTTACCAGCACTATAGACCTTCAGGTCATTTGAGTTTTACGACTTCGATCGTCTGGGATTTACGACTTCGATCATCTGAGTTATACGACTTCAGTCGTCTGGGATAGGTACCTAAAATATACATCTAGTACTGGTCTGAGTTTGGCACGTGCAGCATTGCTTCAGCATGCAATTAGGGATCTGGCCAATCCGGGTTTTTCTAAGTTTTCTGAGTTTTAGTATGATTTCACCATTATATATATTTTTATTACATTGATAGTTTAGAGCTATATGAGATGTTATACATATATGGTGATTTCAATTTATGAGGTTTTGAACTCTTATCAAGTTCCTTGAGTTATGAGTTTTCATGATTCCTTGATCTTGTGGATATATTCTAGGTTTTGCCATTTTGGCTAGTTTGAGTTTTGAGTTTATACACACACACACATGTGTGTGTGTGTGTCTATATATATATATATATATATATATATATATATGCTGAAGAAATGAGGCATAATTGAGTTGAAGATTTTGGTGCTTCTTCTTATGGCTATTATGTTGCTTATTTGCATTTATGTTGAATAATCTTGAGTAGGAATCACTTATGGTATGTTAAACCTATTCATGAGTTAACTTTGAGGCATTATACCATTGGCACCCTTCAAATTGTGAATAGAACTTCATTTTTATCATTCTAGTGACGACCCGCCTTTCTACTCACAGAAAGACGTATCATCAATAAGAAAAGAAAGAGATAGAAATAGAAAAGAATAGAAAGAAAGAATAACAACATCAGAATCTCACAGCGGAACGGAACAAAATATAATACATCACACAACTATTACATAGTTTTACATATATCAGAGTTACACAATATCATACACATGACAGTCATATGTACAACTGTCACTACATACATCCCAAAATATAACATACATCAACTAACACATCGGAACTAGATAGATGGATAGATACATAAGTCTAGAACTCCTGCTCCAAGCTCCTCCAGAACTCGACATCCAAAACCTATCACTTGGCTACTCATAAAAATTTAAGTACCTAAGAGTTTATTAAAAACAAAAATAAACTCCGGGTCAGACATGGGTCTGGTATGAGTAAATAGTTTAAAGTTGTTTAACTTTGAAAACATTTGAAAATAAAGGTATCACGAAAGACTCCCCACACATAAACACAGGTAAGTTTTTCCCTTACGCTAACCAAAACGTTTTAATAGGAAATCCAGTGATGTTATAATAGTTGTTTGCGCAAAAAATGGGCAAACACCTCCAAGTCGTGTGATTTAGTTGATTATATGTGATTTTTAATGATTTAGATGAGTTATGGAAATATGAGAAAAGTAGGGGCTGAAATGTAAAAGACACACAGATTTATAGTGGTTCGGCCAGAACGTGCCTACGTCCACTTTATATGTTATTATCTTCTTTGTTTCAGATTACAAGTACAATGCTTTGTGTACAAGTATATGAAAGTAGTTTGAAAGTTCTTTCCGTGCTTGAGCTCTCAAACTTGTCTGCCATTGTTGTACCCCTGCCCCTCTATTTATAGAGTGAGGTTGGGGGCAGGGGTCTTGGATGTATATAGCTGCTGGTGGGCCTGGGCTGGAGCAATCTGGCCTGGCAGCGTTCTGGTTCGGCGAGGCTTCATTCGGTCTCGAATGGGTGGTGTTGGACCGGTGATGGAGTGGGATGGAGGTCCATTCGGCATTGAGGTAGGTGGTTGGTCCGGTAGTGGAGTGGGATGGAGGTCCATTCGGCGTTGAGGTAGGTGGTTGGTCCGGTAGTGGAGTGGGTCCGGTAGTGGCCTTGGTCCGGTGGTGACCTTGGTTCGGTTGTAGAGGGCTAAGGCATGTTGGTTCGGTGATGGCCTTGGTCCGGTGGTGACCTTGGTTCGGCACGCATGGGAGAGGCCGAATGGAGCTTGGAGGAGGTTGGTTCGGTGGCCGAATGGAGCTTGGAGAAGGTTGGTCTTATGCCGAATGAGAATGCCGGATGGTCTTCCATGCTTGTACCGAGCCTTGTGTTTTCCGAATGAAGCGGGGGTTGCGAGCCCGGGTAAAACTGTGACTTCTTGGTCTCGAGATCTTCTGGGTGAGAATTCGCCCAACATTTGCCCCCCAAAGTGGGGCACGTGCTCGCATGTGTCGCACTTTGTTTCCTTGTTGTAGGAAGGCTTGTTTTGCAATGCCTTGGGCTGGACGTTCATATCCTGTTGGTGTCCTGCAAAGGAACTTATAGTTTTAGTGTGATTTCAAATGACGATCGTTCAGGATCGAAATATTTGAGATGAAGTGAATCGTGCCGTTCGGGGCGAGAGAGTGTGCCCCGAGGAGGCTTAGCATTATCGATGCCAGGTTCACGTTAGAGTGGACCCCTGGATCGTTTGTGAAGGTGGTTTATCGCCAGCTCAGAGCATGCCTAAGGATTGTTCGCGACCCCGTACATGTGTAAGTAGCTTAGCCATTTCATAATCATCAGAATCAAATATCCGTTTAACCTATGAGTTTAAGAAGGGATGTCAAAGTGTAAATTCCCACGAGGATAGGGTTAATGGCCATTCAGAGCATGCCTATGGACCGTTCGTGGTTGCATACACGTGTAAATGATTAACCCGTGTTAGTGGGAGATTTACTACTTGTTCACCGTTATCGTATTCTCCATTTTTTAGTAGGTCCTAGAATTTGGTACTTATCTGAGTGAGGCGCCTTGCGTGCCCCCTGTTTTTGGTTCTTGTTGGTAGAGGGAGTTTTGTTCGGCTTTTGGTTGGTCCGGTATGTTCTCATTCGGCTTCTGGTTGGTCCGGTATATGAGTGTTGGTCCGGTATTCTGGTCCGGTGGGCCGAACCAGTTGGTTCGGCAATCCCGAGTTCGCCTATATATAGAGGCTACACCCACCTTAGTTTCTTCTTACCGAACCAGAGATAGCCAAGCCAATCCTTAGCCGATCCAACCTTCTGCCAAGCCTATACTGAATCACTTCGTGCCGAACCAGGTATATGTTTTTCTGCCGAATGATTTTTATTACCGAATGGAATTATGCCGAATGCACGCGAGGTGTCTTAGTTTGCCGAATGAGCTTAAGGTCTTAGTGCCGAATGACACGTATACCGGATGAACTCTTAGTGCCGAATGAACTTATTATCTCCCTGCCGAATGAACTCACTTGCACTGCCGAATGAACTTGATATTTTAGCAGAATTCCGGACTTATGCATTCTTTTTTTGCTTACATCTCTGTATTCTTTGTTCCAACAACCTGTCTTTTCACTTTTGTGTATGCAAATAAATGTCTCGCAAGGCGGAAACACGATCAGACAGACGGAAATCCAAGGATGGAGGAGAGTCTTCTTCCGTGCCCCCAGCCCAACCAGGATCCGGGCAACATCGACCTGTTCCGAGATCGTTAGTGGACGGGTACGGTCCTCAGGAACTTCTGGTTTCCCCTCCCGATTGCTTTCCTAGCTCCCTAAAAGAGGAGCAACTTGATGTTATATCCCGCTCCTTCGGGATAGACAGGGCTCGCATGCTATTGCCGGGAGATGGAGTGATGCTGTATAATCCCCCCGAAGGCTACTTTGCTTACAGCAGATATCATTGCATGTGTGGTGCTATCCCTCCTATCAATGCCTGGATAGTTAGTTTTACCACATATTTGAAGGTGGCTCCATTCCAGCTTCAGCCGAACTTTTATGCCATTCTGGTGAGCCTTTTCGTTATCTTCCAGAGGAGGTACGGGCGCCCTCCTTCTAACCGGGAAAATCGATATTAATATAACCTGAGAGGCTATAAGAAGGGGTCTCCGTATATTAGTCTAGAGGCGGCCGTGCCCTTCAAACCGGTCTTGAACTTATATTCAAAGTTTACCATGTTCAAGAAAGAATGGTTTTTTATCAAGAACGATTCTGTCTCTTTCCGCCTTTTCACTTCCGGCTGCAAGATGAATTTCATTTATATTTTCCATGTTCTAACTGTAGTGCTTCTTCTGACACGCTTCTATTTCTTGCTAGCGACAGGTGGCATTGCAGTCGTGGAAGATGATTCTTTGACGCGGATGGCTGCTGAAATAAAGGCCATTCCGGCACGGGACAGGTCGGCTTCTTTCCTGATCAGGAATGCTACCCTCCTGGAGTACAGCTTGATCCTGCCGCACCAGTCCGTGGTTAAGCAGAGGGACACGGTTGAGGAGAAAGCCGCTAAAGCTAAGGAGGGGGCCACGGTGAAGAGTGGCAAGAGGAAGCCCGTTGCACAACACCCAGTCGTGGGAGGTAAGAAGCTTAAGGAGTCTGATGGCCCCTCTTCTAGTACTCGCCCGATCGTCCCGGAGGAGGAAGGTGTGGAAGAGGGCGAAGGAGGCGATATGGGGGGAGAGTCAGGAGGCGGAGGGGATGGCGATAGAGATGGTGATGGTGATGCTGGTGCCTTAACCTCTGGGCAAGACCCTGAACTGGATGAGGCTCTCCGTCAGGCCTTCGGGGAATCGGAGGAAGAATCGGAAGCGGAGAAGGCAAAGGAGACTGGCAAGGTCGGGGCTGGTGCCGATCTATCCCCTAGGGGTTCCTCAGCCAGGGTGACTTCGGCGGTGCAAGGTGAACTTTTGTCCTCTGTCGATTCCATTTTCGATAAGGACTTAGAAATATTTTATGGTTCACTTCCGTCCTGGAATGAGATTCAGGACTTATTGCAGTATCCCACTCCTCCGCAGGGTTTGTATAATAGATGTGCCTTCTCACTTTTTTCTCTTTTTTTTTACTTAACATGTTTCTTGAATTTTGGACCATTGTATGTTCGTAACACTTGTTCTTTATTCCAGGGGCAGGTCAGGTGGTTAAAACGTCAGACGTTCGACACCGCCTCAAACAATTCAAGTTGATGAGAGCTTCTGCGAAGCCTCCCACTGGTCGTACTGGGGACGTGGTCAAATACCGTCCTCTTCTTGGGGTCATTGAAGAGAGAATTCAGAAAAAGAAGAGGAGTCGTTCTTTATTTGAGCCTTCCCCTGGTCCGCAGCTTCCTGTTCAGCCTCCTCGTGATACCACGAAGGAGAGCACGGAGTTTATCCCCCCTCCACCTCCTTCTAAGAATCCCACTGTTATCCGTATAAGGCGTCCTGACGTGCCTCGCGACCCCTTTGTCGGTCATCCTGATTTAGATCCAAGCTCTCGGGATATTTCATTTGATGAGGCCACGGGTGAGCACCTCCTTCCCCGTAACCCCATGGTACGAGTGTTAGACGAGGCTAAGTCCCTAGATCTTGATCTGCTTACCACTCGGGTAGTTACCATGGGAGACGAGGCCAAAGCTAATATCGATCGGGTGGCTGAAGAGACCAAGAAGTTAATGAAGTATCATGCTGAATTGGTCAAGGCCGGGGAGGAGATTGGGAGTGCTAATATTCGGTTGCGGCTGAAGGTTGCTGATCAGGCCGAACAGCTTGCCGGTCAAGCCGTTCAGATTTCTCAGCACGAGGAAGACTCCAGGCGGCTAAAAGAGACCATGGAAAAGGCTAGTAGGGCAGAATTACGGAAGATGGAGGCCGCCTGTAAGGAGCGGATCGACATGTCCATTGCGACAGTGGATGAGGTTCGGAATGCGGATCTCGAGCAGGTAGAGGAGTTTTCTGGAAGGCTTGAGGCCGCGGAGATGGCTCAAGTCAAGCTAAAGGAGGAGATGGAGGAGATGAGGAGGTCTCTCCAGGCTGACTGCTTGAGATACCGATCAGAGTGGGATGTCGCTGTCGCCAAGTTGCAGGCTTCCGAGGCCCGGGTGAGGGAGTTCGAGGAGAATGAGGGGATGATGGACGAGATGTTGCAGGACATGTACTTCCGCACTTGAAAGGAGGGCAGCTTGTCTTGGATGGATAACTATCCCCGGGTCATGGCCAAGATATATCTTCGGGCTTTAGAGGAGGCCAGGGTCAATGCGGGTAAGGAAGGTGGAGTGGCTTTTAGCCTGGATGTGGTCACTGCTCAGTTCTCGAAAGAGGAGCAAGCGGCGGCGAAGGAGGGGATGCGGTTGCTTGCTGCGGAGGAAGCGGGTGTGCAACTGGAGGATGAGGATCAAGCGGCGGACGCTGGTGAGTTATACTTCTCTTTTCCTTTTCTTTCTGGGTTTCCATAACTTGATCGTTTATCGTTTGTTTAATGGATTCCTCTTCTGAATTGGACAGGTGGAACTTCCGATCAACATGCTGGGGGTTCCGGCCCTGCGGCCAAGTAGGCTTGGGAAGTTGGTGATGGAGTGTGGACGCAGCTGGTTACTTGTCCGGATTCAGCCGCTTTTTATTTCGTTTTACTGTTGTTTACGTTAGTCCAAAACATTGATGTGACTGTAATAATATTATTTGCAGAGAATAACTTGGTGTGATTTTATAATATAAGCTGATTTTGTTATGTTTAAACGTTGTTGTCATTTTGATGTGCTGCGTGAGAAGTATAACTATGTATATGCCTGTGATTTTAGTTGTGTTTGACGTTAAGCCTTTGCTTGAAATATAATTTCATGTTTTGCAATGTTAGTGTGACATATGAATAAGCTATAGTTATGTATTTATGTACAAGAGAAGAGAGTACCACCCTTCATGTTTTATTTGCAGGCGGTAGCTTCGAGCTTCTTGTGTAACTGATCATGGATATATCTGAGTACCTTGCCACCCAGTACGCAGGCTTAGATTCTCATGAGTGAATGCTCCCTATTTGATTTCCTGTACTTTAGAGTTTGTTATACAGGATAGGAGAAAAGTATTTAAATGAAATGGAAATATAGAAAAAGTAAAACTTCCAGTCACGGAAGGCCGTCGATGTGCTTAAGTTCGTGGCAAACGGGTTTTGTAGTCACTTTCCCTAGCTGTGGGTCTTGGAGACATTTGTCACCCATCTTTCGCCTCCGCGGGGAGTTTTCTTTTTTACCACAGCCGCACTTAAGACACATCGGAGCCGAGATCGCGCACGGTAACTACCCGAACCATTATGGTTCGTAATCGTGGGTATTATTCGATTTACCGTGGCCGGCTAGTGTGGGTGCCGTTGGCCGTGAACTACCCCTGGCTGGCCACACCTTATGTTGGGGCTTAAAGTAGGTTCACAGTTGCCGGCGAGCCGAACGCCGTAATGAGCTACCATCGGCTATAGTCGGCCTTTATGATGACTTATAATCGGCTCATTACAATTGGCTTTGAGGGCAGGCGCGAGCAATGAGTTAACCCGCAGCAGAGGGATGCTGGAGCAAAAGAGTCTGATTGGTGAGTGCATAGAATCATAGCGTACCTGTTAGGCCTTGTCCAGATGAGGCCGTGGTGCGTCTTGAGTGGAGATGCCATAAGATTTTGTTCAACAGAAAAGGATAAAGCTTAACAAGCAGCCAAGATATAAAGGAACAAGTTAAAAAGAGACAAGATTTTTAAAGTGGTTCGGCATGAAAACGCCTACGTCCACTGATTCTCTTTGTTAATTCACTTCATATGGGCAGTACAAGTTAAGAAAAGTATCGACGGAGATGTCGGATGTTCCATGCCCTCTGGAACACCTCTCCGTCCACTGTTGACAAAATATAAGCTCCGTTGTGGAGATCTTTATGAATTACATATGGTCCGTCCCAGATGGGGTCCAGTGCCCCGGGGTGCGGAAAGATTCACCTGAGGACAAGGTCTCCTTCTTGTAAGATGCGATGTTTGACTTTGGAGTTGTATAGTGCTGCCACTTTTTGTTTGTGAGCTGCTGCTTTGAGTGCTGCATCGTTTCTCCTTTCCTCAATCAGATCCAAAGACATGAGGAGGAGTTCTTCGTTTTCTTCTGGATTGTAGTGGATCCTATGGTGGGAAGGAACAATAGTCTCAACAGGGAGCATTACCTCCGATCCGTATGCCAAAGTGAAAGGAGTATGTCCCGTTGATGTTCTGAAAGACGTGCGGTAGGCCCAAAGTGCCGTAGGAAGTTCGTCCACCCAAGCGCCTTTTGACTTTTCAAGTTTCTTCTTGACTAGGGTTTTGAGAATTTTGTTGACAGCTTTGACTTGTCCGTTTGCCTGAGGATAAGCTACCGATGAGAAGCTTTTACGAATTCCATGCTCTTGGCACCAGTCGGCGAATTCTTCGCTGTCAAATTGGAGTCCGTTGTCTGATATGATCTTGAGTGGTACTCCGTACCTGCACAGAATATTTTTGATCAAGAAGTTGATAACTTTTGCTGAAGATATTTTATTTAGGGGTTCCGCTTCCACCCATTTGGTGAAATAATCGACTGCCACTATAGCATATTTGGCTCCGCCTCGGCCCGTTGGCAGTTCGCCAATTAAATCAATTCCCCATACAGCAAAGGGCCAAGGGCTGGTCATTTGAGTAATCTCATTTGTGGGTAGTCGAGGAATCTTGGCAAATTTCTGACATCTGTCGCATCTCTTAACGAAGTCTAAGGCGTCTTTGTTTAGTGTGGGCCAGTAATATCCATATCGGAGTATCTTTTTCGCCAGAGTCTGCCCTCCAGTGTGATCTCCGCAACTTCCTTGATGGATGTTGAATAAGATTTCCTTGGTTTCCCTTCCAGCGACACATCTGAATAAGGGGCTAGAGAAGCCACGCCGATAGAGGATGCCCTCTTGTATAGTGTAGTGGGGAGCTTTCCTCAAAATTCTCCTTACTTCATCACGTTTGTCTGGTAGTGTGCCGTCCTGCAAATATTTCCGGATAGGGGTCATCCAAGTTCCTTCTTCGATTGCAGTTATCAGATTCACTTGTTCGAAACTTGGGGCTAGCTGCCTTGAGATGGCTAGTGTTCCGGAAATGGTGCTATTCTTCATACTAGCTTGCTTTGCTAGTTCATCGGCCTCTTGGTTATCTTCTCGAGGAATGTGTTTGATTAGATAATGGTCCAATTGATCGAGCAGCAGTTTGGTTTTCTTTAGATATGTTGTGATTCGTTCTCCTCGTGTCTGGAATTCTCCTAGTACTTGGTTTACGATAAGTTGAGAATCACTATGAAGACATAAAGAATTGACTCCAATTTCTAAGGCAAGCTCCAATCCCGCTATTACTGCATCATACTCTGCATCGTTGTTAGTGGCCGCGAATTCTAACCTTAATGCATAGTACATCTTTCTTCACCTGGGGGTGATTATCACAATACCTGCCCCCGAGCCTTGTTCGTTCGATGCTCCATCTACAAAGAGGTTCCACTTGATGTCTTTTGCTATTTCAAACTGATCCTTGCCTTCGTTGGTAGTGAATTCGGCAGTGAAATCGGCCATGGCTTGTCCCTTGATAGCGGTGCGAGGATGGTAGGTGACGTCATACTGACTTAGTTCAATGCACCATTTGAGGAGTCGTCCAGAAGTGTCGGGACGATGGAGCACCTGTCTTAGTGGTTGATCGGTTAGAACTCTGATGGAGTGAGATTGGAAGTAGTGTCGCAGTTTTCGTGACGCGATCAATAAACAATATGCCAATTTCTCAAGTTTAGGATATCTGGCTTCTGCCCCTGTAAATCTCTTACTTATAAAGTACACCGGGCGTTGTGTGCGGTCTTTTTCTCTTACCAGGGCAGCGCTTAGAGCATGAGATGATACAGCGAGGTATAGGTATAGCTCTTCGCCTTCGTTTGGAGTTGAGAGTACTGGTGGTTTCTGAAGGTGTTCGATCAGGTTAAGGAAGGCTTTTAAGCATTCATCGGTCCATTCGAACTTTCCTTTGTCTTTCTTGAGAGCTTCGAAGAAAGGGACGCACTTGTCAGTTGCTTTGGAAATGAATCTGCTTAGGGCGGCCACCTTTCCGTTTAGGCTCTGCATTTCTTTTCGAGTGGAAGGTATCCTTATTTCTTTTAGAGCCCGGATTTGTTCAGGGTTTGCTTCAATTCCTCTGGCATGGACAATGAATCCTAAGAATTTTCCCGATGACACTCCGAAGGAGCACTTTAGAGGATTCAGCTTCATTCCATATCGGCAAAGTACCTGAAACATCTCGCTTAGGTGGCTTACATGATCGTCGGCTCTCCTGGACTTTACCAACATGTCATCCACATATACTTCCATAGTTCGTCCTATTAATTCCGCGAACATCTTGTTGACGAGGCGCTGATAGGTAGCTCCGGCATTTTTGAGTCCAAAAGGCATGACTTTGTAACAATATAATCCCCGGTCAGTGATGAAGCTAGTGTGGTCTTGATCGGGAGCGTGCATGGGAATCTGGTTGTATCCGGAGTATGCATCCATAAAAGATAAAAGTTCGTGCCTGGCAGTGCTGTCCACAAGCTGATCGATTCGGGGGAGCGGGGAGCAGTCTTTCGGGCAAGCGTCATTTAAGTTGGAGAAATCAATGCATGTTCGCCACTTCCCATTAGCTTTCTTTACTAGTACTGGGTTAGCGATCCATTCTGGGTAGATGGCTTCTCGTATGAAGTCATTAGCAAGTAGGTTCTTTACTTCCTCATCGAGGGCTGCTGATCGTTCTGCTCCCATGCTTCTCTTTTTCTGCTTTATCGGTACCTTGGTGGGATCGACGTTCAGCATGTGGCATGCTATGTCTGCGGAGATTCCTGTCATATCGGCATGTGTCCACGCAAATACATCTAAGTTGTGGCGGAGAAAGTCAATGAGTTGATCCTTCAATTCTGTTTTTAGCTGAGATCCTATTTTTAATAGTCTACTTGAATCATGTTTATCTACAGATACGAATTCCATGGCCTCCGCAGGCTCAGCGGTAGCCTCCTCCTCCTTATCCCTGGGGTCTAGTTCATTGAAAGGATCGCTGGTGTATCGAAGAGGAGGGGCTTTCTTTAGTTGCTATGCTTCCAAGCTTTTCATGCAGAGAGTAGTCTCTGCATCTTTCCCTTTATTCTTTCTATGGTTATTGCGAAGTTCAGTTACATAGCAATCTCGAGCGGCGTCTTGATCTCCTTCAACTTCTCCTATTCCGTTATCTGTTGGGAATTTCATTTTTAGGCACCACGGAGCTAGGACAATTTGGAAGTCAGACAAGGCTGGTCTTCCCAAGAAGGCGTTGTAGGCCGAGTGGTTTTCTATTGGTACGAACGTTTGTTTTCGCACAACGGAGCGGGGATGACTTCCTATTTCGACGAAGAGGTCAAGTTGCCCGAGTGGCATTTTCGCATCTCCAGTGAAACCGTGCAGGGGTTTGTTGCAGGGAGACACATCCTTCATTGACAGCCTCATTTTGTCGAAAGCATGCTTGAATAGGATATTTACGGAGCTTCCTGTGTCTATTAGAATTCGGAAAACTTTAGCTGGACCGAACCAGGCAGAGATGACCATGGGATCCATATGCGGATACTGTCTTCCTTCTAAATCACGCCTACTGAATACGATGTCGTCACTCTCTTTCCGTTTCGGGTGGTGTTCTTCCATAATGGAGTTAACATAGCCTTCAGCATTTCTAAGTGACTTGCCATATCTTTCCATCTCTGCCCAGCTTCTGTCGGCGATGTGTGGTCCTCCCGAGATGGTATGGACCACTATCTTCTCTTGACTAGAGCCACTGGTGTTGCGATTCCCTCGGCCTACTTCTGGGACGGGTCGGTTTGAGTTCTCATTGGCAGGAGTTGGAGTCCTGTTCTGACCTTTCACATAGCGTTCCAGCCTTCTTCTTCTGATGTGTTCTTCGATCAAGTCCCGGAGATGGTGGCATTCATTGGTGTCATGTCCGTGGGATTCGTGGAAGCGGCAGAACTTTCCAGACTTGAGTGCGTTATCAGATTCTTCCTTGTGCGGGGGCCGCTTGTATCCGAGTTCGCCCTGAGTGGCTAGAAAGATGTTTTCGATTGTTTCATTCAAAGGAGTGTAGGAGTCAAATCTTGGTCCTAGTCGATATTGGCGTTTTTCAACCTTCCTGCCCCCAGCATTGTCTCTAGATTCATTTCTTCGAGTGTCCTTAGCTGCAGCGGGAACCTTGTCCGAAGTTGTCTTACCTTCTTGCCCTGACTGCCTCTCAGTGGCGGCGTCTTCAAGTCTCATATACTTTCCAGCTTCATGGAAGAAATCAGGTAAAGTAGCTGGTTTTTCCTTAGTTAGTCTTCTAGCGAACTTGGTATCTGGGTGTACACCACTACAGAGGGCCATTAGGGTGAGCTTCTCATCGGCATCTTGGACTGCGGCCGCTGCGGCGTTGAACCGGGTTAGATATTGTTGCAGTGTCTCTCCGGATTTCTGTTTGACATTGGATAGAGAATAAGCATCCTTGGGATGTTCTACATGGATGCGAAACTGGCTAATGAACCTTTCTTTCAACATCTCCCATGAGCTGATAGATCCTTGGGGTAGATGGCAGAACCAGGAGGTAGCTAGATCTGCTAGGAATAGCGGAAAGCATTTACACAGCACCCCTTCTGTTGCTCCGCTCATGAGCATATGCTGGGTGTATCTTTGTAAGTGTACGATGGGGTCGGAAGTTCCCTTGTAAGGTTCCATGGTTGGCATTTTCCATTCCCGGGGGGTGATGGCAGTTTCGATATTGCGGGTGAAGGGGCTGGTGACCCTAGCGTCTATTCCTCGGTCCCTTTGCTCCCGTTGGACGCATTCTCTGAATAATCGTGCCATTCTTTCATCAGAATTTGGAGCGGATAGAAATGAACTTGGTTCTTCCCTGCGGGATCGATCTCGTCCAGATGACCTATAGGGATGGTATAGTCTATCACTTCTGACGTTATCCAGTGGTTGCCTCTGGCTGCTCGGACGCATGCTAGGACCAGCTACAGTTGCCCCCTGCCTTGATCTTCCCCTGTGGGGTTCTGTTTCGAGCATTTCCATGGGGTCAACTTCGGGCTGGGTTCTAGCTCGGCTCCGTTCAGCGGGGTTTCTATGATTAGGTGGCATGACTGGCTCGGCTACATCCGACCCTCGCCTGGCGCCTCCCCCACTGGGTTCGGTTCCAAGCGCTTCCTCGAGTCGGAGTTCGGGCTGAGTCCGGGCGCGGCCCCTATCATTGTTGTTCCTGTTGATGGCTTCCTCGAAGAGGAAAGACCTTTGTTGTCTCCGAGATCCTCCAGATTGAGATTCATCCCATGATTCAGTGTTGTGGTTGGATTCTTCGACATCCCTCAAGCGTGACATGAGTTGGTTCACCAAAGCTTCTTGTTGGGATGCGAAGCGGTTAGTCACTTCCACCACAACTCTATCTAGGTCTGCTCTAGTGATTACTGCCGGTTGTTCCGCGGCAGGGGCTGTTGGAATTGCCTGATCTACATGTGGCACTGCTGCTGTAGTGGGATGGTTCTCTTGATCTGGATCCACTGGATTTGGAGCGCTGCTAGTTGCAGCGTTCTTTCCCTTGTTGGCGTCTTTTCTTGGCCTGGAAGTCATGTTTCCTAGGCAATGAAGGGTGCTATTGGGAAAGAAGGTTGAATGAGGGAAGCTGAAGCTTCAAGTTCGAAGTTCTCAGTGGAAAGCACCAAAAATGTTTGCGCAAAAAATGGGCAAACACCTCCAAGTCGTGTGATTTAGTTGATTTTATGTGATTCTTAATGATTCAGATGAGTTATGTAAATATGAGAAAAGCAGGGGCTGAAATGTAAAAGACACACAGATTTATAGTGGTTCGGCCAGAACGTGCCTACGTCCACTTTATATGTTATTATCTTCTTTGTTTCAGATTACAAGTACAATGCTTTGTGTACAAGTATATGAAAGTAGTTTGAAAGTTCTTTCCGTGCTTGAGCTCTCAAACTTGTCTGCCATTGTTGTACCCCTGCCCCTCTATTTATAGAGTGAGTTTGGGGGCAGGGGTCTTGGATGTATATAGCTGCTGGTGGGCCTGGGCTGGAGCAATCTGGCCTGGCAGCGTTCTGGTTCGGTGAGGCTTCAGTCGGTCTCGAATGGGTGGTGTTGGACCGGTGATGGAGTGGAATGGAGGTCCATTCGGCATTGAGGTAGGTGGTTGGCCCGGTAGTGGAGTGGGATGGAGGTCCATTCGGCGTTGAGGTAGGTGGTTGGTCCGGTAGTGGAGTGGGTCCGGTAGTGGCCTTGGTCCGGTGGTGACCTTGGTTCGGTTGTAGAGGGCTAAGGCATGTTGGTTCGGTGATGGCCTTGGTCCGGTGGTGACCTTGGTTCGGCACGCATGGGAGAGGCCGAATGGAGCTTGGAGGAGGTTGGTTCGGTGGCCGAATGGAGCTTGGAGAAGGTTGGTCTTATGCCGAATGAGAATGCCGGATGGTCTTCCATGCTTGTACCGAGCCTTGTGTTTTTCGAATGAAGCGGGGGTTGCGAGCCCGGGTAAAACTGTGACTTCTTGGTCTCGAGATCTTCTGGGTGAGAATTCGCCCAACAATAGTGTCTAGGTTCTTCATGTAAATAGAAAATTGCCGAAATTGATACATTATTAAATTCCAGCTACTAGCCACAAAAGTGGGTAATGCAAATCAAAACCATAGGGTCTCGTAGGGAAAATGGGTTTCCATCAGTGGCAGGGCTACTAGGGTACCGCCCGTCACAGTACGGGGCCTAGATCACCGTACCGAGGATCACTCCCGACCCCCTACAACACAAGGCCGGAACCATTCCTTACTGAACATTCCCGAACAAGATAACCCCAGGTTGTAGCTAGCAACCGCCCACACAGCCGAAATTAAAAGGGACATCTAGACAGGGGTATATCTCGTCCTGCTTGGGCATGACCCACCTAACCTTGCTGCACATCCCATGTTTTAGCCATTCCCGGTTGATGAGGCATGAGGTTACGATTACCTTTATAGAAAAATCTCTTAGAATGCTCATCGTCCGCCTGACGATGTTCTGAAAGCATTCAATCCATACAAGTACGTTCCGAGTTCGAACGAAACCGAAGGCACTATTTCGTTACACTCATTTTGGAATCACCCTCAGAGTTAACGACAATAACCCTTGCATTCTGAAGCACCATCTTGATCTAGATGCCACGACCTATCGTTTAATTTGGATCTATGTGGTTTTCGGAATATCAAATCGATACCCGATCCTAGTCTCATTGAAATCCAAACGTCATTTTAAGGGCCAAGTTGTTTAATCGTTTAAACAGTTTAATTCAACATTTTGAATTCACATAACATTTACCACAGATAAATCATACACAATCATCATAGATATATCAAAGCATATCATAGAACATCACAGAATATCACCAAGTAATTATCACAAAATCAGATATTCTACTTATACAACATTCATAAGCAAACATCATTAATTCTTGTTGTAATTAATTCAAATTTAATCAATTACTTGAGAATTAATTACTTAATTAATTAATTATTTCATTTCACACAATTTAATTAATTACTTCTTAATCAATTTATTTAACCTTAATTACTTAATTAATTACCCTTAATCATTAATTAATAACCTTAATTATTAATTAACAAAACTTAATTACCCATTTATTAACCACTAATTACTTAATTAATCAATTATTAATTAAATTACTTAATTACTTAACTACTAATCATACATTAATTAACTTTAATTAGTTAATTACAAATTTATTTATCACTTAATCATTAATTAATCCAAACTCTAATTACAATTATAATGTAATAATTCTTAATTACTTTCTAAAAATAGTTAATTGATATTAATTATTCGTCTTAATTAACATTTTAAAAGTCTTCTTTAAATTTTGAAAATCAATTTATTATTAACTACAAAACTTAAATGTTAATACTCTTTGTACTTAACTTAACTCAATTACTTAATTAAAATGATTAATTAGGAGTTACAAACATTGTTAAGCATTAACTAAAATAATCAAAACTTGTATTTAAGTTTTAACTCAAATTGTTAAACATTTATTAAATCGTCAATGCTTAAAATTGGTTGAAAAATAAGTTGCTTAACAATATATTTTTTATAACATTGCAGTTTGAAAAGTAATCCCACCCGAGAACTACCCCTACTTTACTCGAGTAGTACTTCGAGTCTCTCAACAATTTTCCCCGAGTCCTCTCTCTCGTTCTCTCGTATCCATCTTCTTCTCTTTTTTTCCAGTAAGTTAAGTTTTAAACTTAGGTATAAATATAGCATCATAAGACTCACTCACGCACTCGAATACAACCCGAAGCAATCACCCCAATTACTCGAGTAAAAACTAGCGACCCATGACATCAACGACACTGATACCCATACCCAATGCCGTACACGTGCATGGCAACGCGACCAAGCTCTGGCGATCTCCATCACCACAAGCAAGTTGCCAATCCCCTATAGATTCGAAATCCAAACTCGACTCGTCCCCAAAAATTTCAAAACGAAATATAGCATTTCGTTCGAAACCTGAAGCTCACCCAATCGACATTACCACCTCGCCACCGTCACTCCGACCACCAGAGACGCTCCGCTTCCGTCCCCACCACGTCAACACATCATTCTTCCATCCTCCAAATTCTCGTGACACTCGTTCACGCATAGAAGACAAACACGCCCCGATTCTAAACCCCAACAAAAACAAACTTAAAACCCTAAAATGAATTCGTTCAAACAATTCGTGTATTTGAAAATTTGTTCAACAATTTTCTCGACATCACAGACGTTCATACAAGCTTCAAACCAAATTTCAACATTTTAAATTGATTAAGTTGTCTAAAATGAGAAAAAGGAAAAAATTTGTTCAAATACAAACTGCTCTTGAAATACTGAACTAAAAATCTTCATTTTAATTTTAAAAATCATAACTTGCAGTAAGAATTCAAGTTATAAACTTGAATTATCTTTTTATAACAATCAAATTTATCAAAGAATTATTTGATTACCTGTAGAACAAGTTACAGTGGTATATTTTAAAAACATAGTTTAATCATCTTTTAAAAATCTTAATTTAAGTTTAAACATATTGTTTTAGTGGAAAACTTACAGATTAACAATGTTTTGATGAGAATAATTTGAGTTGGAACAGAAATATGAATCCTGTAACAAATAATAGAGAACTATAGAGCAACCAAAAATTTTATTCAAACTAAAGCATATACAAACTATATTATTAATGAATCACGAACTGTTTTTAATTAACTTAAAACTTTAAAAATCCTTGTTTACTCACCTGGAAATTTTTTTGAACCGAGAACACTTTGATGTTTGAGAAAACTGCAGTTGAATCTGCCTGAGTTCTTTCATGTTCTTGTTTGAATTGAGTGATGTTTTTAATTTTGAAAAGATAAAGATGTTTATTTCTTATTCTTAGGTTTTGCTAATCTGTTGCTGAACGAACTAAAATAGGAGATGCATACATATATAGAAGATAACAGGATGTATAAGGAAGGTTGTAACTGGTTTAGTTGTTTTCTTCTTTTTGTTTTGGTCTGCTCAGATTTTTATTACTGAAAAGTAAGGATTTGTAAATATTTTGAATAGACTTATATTAGGCCGAGATGATGGAATTTAATGCCTTAGTTTCTAAATGTGTTTACACACTTATTTTTTATTTTTATTTTATGTGTATATACACTTACAGGTAGACATTTGTCTTGTGTGATAATTTGTATAAAAACATTTATTTTGTTAACTTCTAGCTTGAACTTCAATATACATATTTGTGTCAGGTATTTTTTTTATACATTTGGTCTTGTGAATGAAGATATTTTGTATGTAAGTATTTGTTTCATTATTTTCTTGCTTACACAATTCATATACATGTTTTTGTCTGATTTCACTTTATACATTTGTGCTTATAAATGTTCAGTTTATGTTGTATGCATACCTTAACTACCTAATTCTTGCTTTTATTTTATTTCTACATTAACATCTAAATTATATTCATAAGTTTGCTTGCTTATATTTTTATTTTATATTGATAGAATTAGATTTTATTTTAAACATTATCATCTATAGATATTTATACCAAATGTTAACAAGGTAAAGCATGTTAATTCAATTATATAAGATAAATTTTTATTGTAAATATTTTTAAGAGATTTTATTTTTTAAATTTCCAAACCAAATTTCCTTTTCAAAATGCAAATATATATAAACAAATGGCAAATATTTCCAAAAATCCTATTAACTTTAAAATGATCAGTTTACATTTTATTTAATTAGATAAAATATTTATTAAAATAATACTGCTAAAATTTTGGGTTGTTAAATTCCTCCGCCCTTAAAAGAATTTCGTCCTCGAAATTAAAACAAAAGATAATTCAAAAGCTTTTATATCAACCATTCAAACATACATATCATTCATACATTAGCAAACAACCAAACAGTCTATCCTAACAAACATCACTAGTTACCTGGACACAAATCCGGATAAGCTTCCCCAAAACTATCCAGAGTTTCCCAGGTGTAATCCCTGGGATCCTTGCTCCACTGCACCTTGGCAAGCTTCACTACCTTGCTCCTAAGTTGCCTCTCGTCTTAATCTACAATCCGAACTGGATTTCTGACCACAGTCAAATTCGGGTCGACTTCCAAATCTTCCTGGACTACTGGTTCCACAACTAATGATGGATCATGAAAAAACTTCCTTAGATGGGATACATGGAATACATTATGAATTCCAGACATCCGTTCTGGCAATTCAACTCTGTAAGCTATAACACCAATCCATTCCAATACCCGAAATGGTCCAATATATCTCGGGGCAAGTTTTTCCGTCTTTTCGAATCTAATAGCTCCTTTGATCGGGGAAACTTTGACAAAAACAGAATCACCAATCTCGAATTCAAATTGTCGCCTTCTCTTATCTGCGCACTTCTTTTCATGGTCCTGAGTAGCTTTCATCCTTTTCTTGATAAGCTCATCTGTAGAAGAAGCTTCACTAATCAAATCTGGCCCAAGCACAAGACGATCTTTCGACTCTATCCAACAGGACGGGGATCTACACGATCTTCCATAAAGAGCTTCATAAGGTGCCATCTTGATACTCGCTTGGTAACTATTATTATAGGAGAATTCTACTAAATGAAGATGGTCTTCCCATGATCCACCAAAATCCAAAACACAAGCTCGCAGCATATCCTCTAGAATACGGTTCAGTCTCTCTGTTTGTCCATCTGTCTGAGAATGATAGGCTGTACTCATTCTCAAACTTGTTCCCATAGCTGATTGTAGAGCCTTCCAGAATTTGCTGGTAAAGATAGGATCACGATCACTTACTATGCTAACAGGAACACCATGCAATCTAACTATCTCTCTCAAGAAAATCTCTGCCAGAGAAACTGCAGTACGAGTTACCTTAACGGGTATAAAATGGGCGCTCTTAGTTAACCGATCCACAATCACCAATATTCCACTGTTTCCTTTCTTGGTTCTTAGCAAACCGTCGATGAAATCCATCGAAATCATCTCCCACTTCCATTCTGGAATTTCCAAAGGCTGCAACAAACCGGCTGACTTCTTTTGATCTCCTTTCACCCGCTGACAGATAGCACAACTATTAACGAAAGCAGCTACATCCCTCTTCATGCTTGGCCACCAGAAAACTCTTCTCATATCTTTATACATCTTAGAGATTCCTGGGTGAATATTCAGCCTGGGGAGATGACACTCAGATAAGACTTCTTGCCTCAATCCATCTATATTAGGCACACACAAACGACCATTAATCCTCAAAACACCTTGATCATCCACCTTGAAATCATAATATCGACCATCCTTAGTTCCAAGAATCAGTTCCTCAAAAGATCCATCCTCCATTTGCTTACTTATGATTCTGCCCTGAGGAGATGGAACAACTTCCAAAAGAGACAGAACTGCATTCCTGCTAAGGGCATCAGCTTCAACATTCGCCTTTCCCGGGGTATACAGAATATCCAAATCATATGATGCCAGAAACTCGACCCATCGCTGCTGCCTCAGATTAAGATCTTTTTGAGAGAAAAGATATTTCAACGGTTTGTGATCCGTGAATAACTCAAACTTCTCTCCCAAGAGATAGTGTCTCCAAATCTTCAAAGCAAAAACAATGGCTAACAATTCAAGATCGTGCGTAGCGTAGTTCCTTTCATGTGGCTTTAATTACCGACTCGCATACGCAATTACTCTTCCATTCTGCATCAAAACTGCTCCCAAACCAACTATACAAGCACCTGTATAAACTTCAAATTTGCTTTTTCCATCCAGAATAGCTAGAACTGGTGCACTGGTTAGCCTTGTCTTCCAATCTTGAAAAGCTTCTTCACACTGGGGTGTCCATTTGAATTTAGCTCCTTTCCTTGTCAACTTAGTCAAATGTGAAGAATCTTGGAATAGTCCTTGATAAACTTCCTATAGTAGCCAGCCAAACCCAGAAAACTACGAACTTCCGTCGGTGACTTCGGTTGCTTCCATTCCAGAATAGTCTCCACCTTCGCTGGATCTACAGAGACACCTTCACCAGAACAATGTGCCCTAAAAATTTAACTTCTGATTTCCAAAAATGACATTTGGAGAATTTCGCCTTCAAAACATGCCTCCTCAGTGTCTCCAACACTATCCTCAAATGCTGCTTGTGCTCTTCTTCAGACTTAGAATAGACCAGAATATCATCGATGAACACCAGAACAAACTTATTCAATACATCCCCAAAGACTAGATTCATTAGATCAACGAAGTAAGTAGGAGCGTTGGTTAACCCGAAAGGCATAACCAACCATTCATAGAAACAATTTGGTACCCTAAATGCAGTTAAAGGGATACTGTCCTCAGCTACCTTTAACTGATGGAAACCTGAAGCTAAATCTAGTTGAGAAAAGATAGAAGCTCCATGCAACTGGTCAAAGAGATCACCAATACGAAGAAGAGGATATTTATTTCGAATGGTCACTTTGTTCAATTCTCGATAATCCACACAGAACCTTAGCGATCCATCCGATTTAGTGACAAACACCGCAGCAGAACCCCAACAAGAAAAACTGGGCCTAATCAACCCCTTCTCCAAAAGATCCTGAGTCTGCTTAGCTAACACTTCTCTCTCTCTCTAGGAGCCATCCCCCTACTAGGCTGAATCACGGGCACTGCTCCTAGAATCAAATCAATACGAAACTCTATCTCTCGATGCGGAGGCAAATATTTGACTTCCTCAAATACATCAGGGAAATCTTGGACCACATCGATATCTTCAACCTTCTCTTGAGAAGTCTCAACTCCATGTAAAAGACTACTCAAGTGAATTCCAGAATTATCACATGACACTCTAGCAATCCTACCCAAATCGGTTTCCAACGAAACTGTTCTCTCATCACAATTCAGAACAGCCTTATACTTATCGAGCCAATCCATCGAAGAAATGGATCCACTCTGCTACTTCTGAAATTACCTCAAGAAAAACTGCTAAGCCAGAAAATCTTCTCGATGGCACACATAACACTTGGAGCTACATTGCTAACCCAGATGCCCAAAGACTTCCTATCCAAAGCTCTTCGAGAAACTCGGACCTCGAACCAAACATAAACATCCTACTGAGCTCATCCACAACACCGACGCAGACAAACTTCTTTAACTTGTTCCAAAGAAATATCTTTGAAGACATCCATAGTCACTGTGTCTCATCACACAGCTACTATATCTTGAGGTATCAAGATATCATGACTTGCTTTTGTCCAACCAACAGATCCAACCTCTAGCTCATCCAAACTTACACTTCAAAGATTAACTCTGAACCTTAACAGGTTTCCTTCAGAGATTGATGAAATCCTTACACCACCCAAAGCTTACTCGAGACGGTAATAGGTCTACAGTCTCGACGGATACACTTCCAACCTCTAACATTCAAACTCCAACCATTGGTAGTCGTGTTACACAAATCACTACCCTATCTACCTTTATAATTTATATTGGAAAACCAGAATAGGTAACCCAACAAATAGGTAGAAATATATATATATATATATATATATCAAAATTACAAATACGCTCTCTCAAGAAAGAAATCACTCAAGTGCCTAGGTATTCGCTTAACCTAGCACTCTAATACCAGCTGTGATGACCCGCCTTTCTATTCACAGAAAGACATATCACCAATAAGAAAAGAAAGGGATAGAAATAGAAAAGAATAGAAAGAAAGAATAACAACATCAGAATCTCACAGCGGAACGGAACAAAATACAATACATAACATAACTATTACACAGTTTTACATATATCAGAGTTACACAATATCATACACATGACAGTCATATATACTTCTGTCACTACATACATCCCAAAATATAGCATACATCAACTAACACAGCGGAACTAGATAGATAGATACATACGTCTGGAACTCCTGCTCCAAGCTCCTCCGGAACTCGACATCCAAAACCTATCACTTGGCTACTCATAAAAATTTGAGTACCCAAGAGTTTATGAAAAAAAAAATAAACTCCGGGTTAGACATGGGTCTGGTATGAGTAAACAGTTTAAAGTTGTTTAACTTTAAAAATATTTGAAAATAAAGGTATCACGTAAGACTCCCCACACATAAACACGGGTAAAATTTTCCATTACGCTAACCAAAATGTTTTAATAGGAAATCCAGTGATATTATAATGGTGTCTAGGGTTTTCAAGTAAATAAAAAATAGCCGAAATTATTACATGATTAAATTCCAGCTACTAGCCACCAAAGTGGGTAATACAAATCAAAACCGTAGGGTCTTGTAGGGAAAATGGGTTTCCATCAATGGCAGGGCTACTAGGGTACCGCCCGTCACAGTACGGGGCCTAGATCACCGTACCGAGGATCAACCTACAACATAAGGCCGGAATTATTCCTTACTGAACAGTCCCGAACAAGATAACCCCGCGGTTGTAGCTAGCAACCTCCCACACAGCCAAAATAAAAAGGGACATCTAGACAGGGGTATATCTCGTCCTGCTTGGGCATGACCCACCTAACCTTGCTGCACATCCCTTGTTTTAGCCATTCCCGGTTGATGAGGCTTGAGGTTACAATTACCTTTATAGAACAATCTCTTAGAATGCTCATCGTTCGTCTGACGATGTTCTAAAACCATTCAATCCATAAAAGTTCATTCCGGGTTCAAAAGAAACCGAAGGCGTTATTTCGTTACACTCATTTTGGAATCACCCTCAGAGTTAACGACAATAACCCTTGCATTCTGACACACCATCTCGATCTTCACTTGAGATGCCACGACCTATCGTTTAATTTGGATCGATGTGGTTTTCGGAATATCAAATCGATACCCGATCCTAGTCTCATCGAAATCCAAACCCCATTTGAAGGGCCAAGTTGTTTAATCGTTTAAACAATTTAATTCAACATTTTAAATTCACATAACATTTATCACAGATAAATCATACACAATCATCATAGATATACCAAAACATATCATAGAACATCACAGAATATCACCAAGTAATTATCACAAAATCAGATATTCTACTTATACAACATTCATAAGCAAACATCTTTAATTCTTGTTGTAATTAATTCAAATTTAATCAATTACTTGAGAATTGATTACTTAATTAATTAATTATTTCATTTCACATAATTTAATTAATTATTTCTTAATCAATTTATTTAACCTTAATTACTTAATTTAATTACCCTTCCTTAATTATTAAGTAATAAAACTTAATTACCCATTTATTAACCACTAATTACTTAATTATCAATTATTAATTAAGCTACTTAATTACTTAACTACTAATCATACATTAATTAACTTTAATTAGTTAATTAAAAATTTATTTATCACTTAATCATTAATTAATCCAAACTCTAATCACAATTATAATGTAATTATTCTTAATTACTTTATGAAAAATAATTAATTGATATTAACTATTCATCTTTATTAACATTTTAAAAGCCTTCTTTAAATTTTGAAAATCAATTTATTATTAACTACAAAACTTAAATGTTAATACTCTTTGTACTTAACTTAACTTAATTACTTAATTAAAATGATTAATTAGGAGTTAAAAACATCGTTACATTAACTAAAATAATCAAAACTTGTATTTAAATTTTAACTCAAATAGTTAAACATTTATTAAATCGTCAATGCTTAAAACTGGTTGAAAAATAAGTTGCTTAACTATATTATTTTTATAACATTGCAGTTTGAAAAGTAATCCCACCCGAGAACTACCCCTACTTTACTCGAGTAGTACTTCGAGTCACTCACCAGTTTTCCCCGAGTCCTCTCTCTCGTTCTCTCGTATCCATCTTCTTCTCTCTTTTTTTCCAGTAAGTTAAGTTTTAAACTTAAGTATAAATATAGCATCAGGAAACTCACTCACGCGCTCGAATACAACCCAAAGCAATCACCCCAATTACTCGAGTAACAACTCGCGACCCATGACATCAATGACGCTGATACCCATCCCCACTGCCGTAAACGTGCACGGCAACCCGACCAAGCTCCGGCGATCTCCATCACCATAGGCAAGTCGCCAATCCCCCATAGATTCGAAATCCAAACTTAACTCGTCCCCAAAAATTTCAAAATGAAATATAGCATTTCGTTTGAAACCTAAAGCTCACCCCAATCGACATTACCACCTCGCCACCGTCACTCCGACCACCAGAGACGCTCCGCTTCCGTCCCCACCACGTCAACACATCATTCTTCCATCCTCCAAATTCTCATGACACTCGATCACGCATAGAAGACAAACACGCCCTGATTCTAAACCCCAACAAAAATAAACTTTAAACCCTAAAATGAATTCGTTCAAACAATTCGTGTATTTGAAAAATTGTTCAACAATTTTCTCGACATCACAGACGTTCATACAAGCTTCAAACCAAATTTCAACATTTTAAATTGATTAAATTGTCCGAAATGAGAAAAAGGAAAAATTTGTTCAAATACAAACTGCTCTTGAAATACTGAACTAAAAATCTTCATTTTAATTTTAAAAATCATAACTTGCAGTAAGAATTCAAGTTATAAACTTGAATTAGCTTTTTATAACAATCAAATTTATCAAAGAATTATTTGATTACCTGTAGAACAAGTTACATTGGTATATTTTACAAACATAGTTTAATCGACTTTTAAAAATCTTAATTTAAGTTTAAACATATTGTTTTAGTTGAAAACTTACAGATTAACAATGTTTTGATGAGAATAATTTGATTTTGAACAGAAATATGAATCCTGTAACAAATAATAGAGAACTATAGAGCAACCCAAAATTTTATTCAAACTGAAGCATATACAAACTATGTTATTAATGAATCATGAACTGTTTTTAAGTAATTTAAAACTTTAAAAATCCTTGTTTACTCACCTGGAAATTCTTTTGAACAGAGAGCACTTTGATGTTTGAGAAAACTGCAGTTGAATCTTCCTGAGTTCTTTCCTGTTCTTGTTTGAATTGAGTAACGTTTTTAATTTTGAAAAGATGAAGATGTTTATATTTTATTCTCAGGTTTTGCTAATTTGTTACTGAATGAACTAAAATAGGAGAGGCATACATATATAGAAGATAACAGGATGTATAAGGAAGGTTGTAATGGGTTTAGTTGTTTTCTTCTTTCTGTTTTGGTTTGCTCGGATTTTTATTACTGAAAAGTAAGGATTTGTAAATATTTTGAATCGACTTATATTAGGCTGAGATGATGGCATTTAATGCCTTGGTTTCCAAATGTGTTTACATACTTATTAGTATTTTTTATTTTATGTGTATATACACTTACAGGTAGACATTTGGCTTGTATATGAGATAATTTGTATAAAATCATTTATTTCGTTAACTTCTAGCTTGAACTTCAATATACATATTTGTGCCAGGTATTATTCTATACATTTGGTCTTGTGAATGAATATTTTGTATGTAAATATTTGTTTTATTATTTTCTTGCTTACACAATTCATATACATGTTTTTGTTTGATTTCACTTCATACATTTGTGCTTACAAATGTTCAGTTTATGTTGTATGCATACCTTAACTACCTAATTCTTGCTTTTATTTTATTTCTATATTAACATTTAAATTATATTCATAAGTTTACTTGCTTATATTTATATTTTATATCGATAGAATTAGATTTTATTTTAAACATTATTATCTATAGATATTTATACCAAATGTTAACAAGGTAAAGCATTTTAATTCAATTATATAAGATAAATTTTTATTGTAAATGTTTTTAAGAGATTTTATTTTTTAAATATCTAAACCAAATTCCCTTTTCAAAATACAAATCTATATAAACAAATGGCAAATATTTTCAAAAATCCTATTCACTTTAAAATGATCAGTTTACATTTTATTTAATTAGATAAAATATTTATTAAAATAATACTGCTAAAATCTCGGGTCGTTACAATTCCTTTCTATTTAAAGGAATGTTTTCCTTATGCACTTATATCCCTTATCTAATGCTAATATCTTGTTCAAGTTAGCCTGACCAGTGTATTTATTACTCGGGTCAGACCGAGTTGCAGGTTGGACATTTGGACTTTTGCTAGCTACCTCTTTTGGACTTCACTATCGACCTTGAATAGATGGCATGTTTTTTGTAGTATTTTTCTTGTTGGGAACTTTGTTATGTATATTTATTTATGGGGATGTATGTATATATTGTGGTTGAATACCACTTATGACATGTTGTATTACATTTGATGTATGTGTATATGTATATCCGTTTGTGTTTACTGCTCTGTGACTTGAGACTGTTGTTGTGCGTTTTGTTTTCTGAATCGTTCCTATAGCCACCAAGTATTGTATCCGATAGGAATTAACTATGCCAAAACACTTGAGAAGAAATGGAAAAAAATGGGTACCAAATCGACATGCTTAGCTCTTATCTAATAAAAAACTATGATGGTCGCCCTTAACCAGCCCTAGTCTCCGTGTTAGCAAATAGAATTACCCAGTAATTCTCTTTGTTAATGTGGGTCTCGGGGTGGGGCATCACACATATGATTTGAGTTTTCTCACGCTGGTTTACTAGACCGATAAAGATGTTATTTTTTACTATGCTCGGGTCAGCCCGAGTATATTTCCAAATGAAGCTATGGTTCATTGGAGCTCTTGGAGAAGAGCTGGATGATTGCCTACTGCATTTTTTTTTGCAGTATTACTTGTTTTGTGTATATTTGCATTTGTGAGGATATGCTATTATAACTGTCCAGCTTGATGATAGGTTAGTTTACTCTGGTTGTTGTATGTTATTAATGTTTTCTTTTTGGTAAAATCTTTCGAGATATTATATATTATTGTTCCATATGTAGGATTCTGAGATTATGTTCTTCTTTCTTGTATTTCCTTTTCTTTATTCTAACGTTCTATTCTTTTTGACACTTAGGTACTCGGCACATGAATACCGTGGATGTAGAAGTGTCGATATTCGGGAACAAAAAGGTCATTTGTTGCATTCTAAACACTACATCAGCAAGCAGCACATCAGAGAAGATAGGATTGATCATAGCTTTTTATTGGCCTGAGGCCCGACTTCAGTGCAGCTGCCACTAACCAGTCCCAGGCAGCCCTCCTGTAATAACCTATCTAGAAACAAGCCTAAATTCCAATCCAGTAAAGGCCTATCAGAACTTAGATCCATTCCAAAGCTGGCTGTTAGCTGGTATAAAGAACAATATACAAAGTTATTTATTTACTCATTCAGAAACTCACAGCGGGATGAAAAAATATAATATTAGAACAATACCCATTTTATTTAAAATTCAAATGTTATAAAAACATAACATAATACCATAAACAATCGTCAACTATTCGAAGTACACTATTCCAAATTTACTGTATTATTTAATTGGCACATTAGAAATAAAGTAAATAACATAAGTAGATAAATAGTTGTTGCCACTAATCTACGTCTTTGCCACTACCCCCTGAAAATCTACATCAACATCTCCAGCCTGTATTGTAATGACGAGGGAGTTAGAACAACAATGTCTAGAGAATATAATCTCTAGCCTTTCTATAATAGTACTTGGGAAAGTATAATTTAAATAAGATTATGTCTTATGTATTTAACCATATTATAAGTTTTCTAATTATAAGCTCTAAGTCTTTCCCAATCCAATTACATAACCTATATATATCGTCAATAATGTCATAATAATGTAAGAGATAACACCCAAGCCACTTAATACTTTTTTGATGGGAATTAAGCAGCTCAAACCATTTAATACCTCGTTCAAGGAAAGTCTCCATCGTTTAATATCTATCCTAAGGCGGACTCCTCTCTGGTTTTATCTAGTTGGCATTGCATGGAATCTCTTTAGGTCACTTACTATTTCAAACCTAAAGTGCTCCCTCCCCAAGATATCCTTCAACGTTCCCAACCCTGACTATTAATAATTCTTTCATAGGGAAGAGGTGGGCCTACAACCATCCAATTAATACCTTCAACCCCGACGTAAGTCCTTCGTACCATGACATGTAATCCAACCGAAATGTCAGTCCGACTATTTGTAGGCACCAGCAGCCAGATTATATAGACAGGGTTATCCTACAGAATTTGGGACTAACCTCACATCTTACACGGTTATTTTTTATAAACAATGTTTCACATCAACCCCAAAGTCACTATACTAATAGCCAGATTAGTTAGGCGGACATCTATATGCTTTTGATTGACCTCGCATCCCTATAACGTAGTCATAATCTATAACACCCTCCTAACATATTATCACACATGTCACCACATTACATATCAAGGCCTTATAAGAAAACTCTTATTATAGAATCCTTACCCAATTTATTTTATACTAAAATAATGGAATCAATATTAAGAGAAACTTACAATTCAATTACTTTTATGCTCTATTCAACTTCTTTGTATAAATCAAAAAAGTGAATTTCCATTTAAATTGCAGAAATAGGATTTGCAAACTATGAGTAAAACAATCCGTACCTTACACACCATTTCCTAACTTATTCATTTCAAATCCCTTAATCAAATACAAAGAAAAAGTTAAGAAGTGAAATAGAATGTGAAGCATTAAAATTCCAATACTTACACAATTCCATTATTTTAATATAGAATAATTAAGATTCTAATTTAGACATTTCGCTTTTAGGGGAATTTTGGGGTTTTAGTGTATGTTTGCATAAAAAAAATCCCCAAGGCACATATCAATTCCAAATTATCCTATACAATTAGTAAAATAAGAAAGTCTAAGATTTCCACTTACAATCGGTCCTTAGATCTTCCCTTTTTGGATTTGATAAGCCTACTTTAATCTCTTACAAATCTCTCCTTTTAGAAATATACAACAAGGGTACTGTATACGAATTAGAATCGAAAATTTTGGGATTGAGGGAGAAAAGGATTAGAACTTGAATAATAAACATCTAAAATTTCTTACCTAAAACCCTAGATTATTTTCTAAATCTTTAAGGAGAGAGACTAGTAGAGTTTCGTTAGGTTCTCAAAATAATTTATGAATAAAATAAGGAGATTAGACTCTTATTTATTGTGATAAGAAAGCACCAGAACCATTAGGTTGAACCATCAGATTTATATCGATTTAAAATAATGAAATCCACACGATTAAAATGCGAAAATCCCTAGCCGCCATCAATACAAATCATTCGACCGCTCCTACCCCATCGGTCGACCGCTAGCGATCAACTGGCCAAGGATAGCAGCCGAACAGTAGCTCTATTTTGGGGACGTTTTCTTTGTGCCGTTGTCAATTTATTTATTTCTTTATTATCAATTAAAATTAATTTTAATATTTACTTAATCCCCAAGTCTAATCACTGTAAAAAAATTAATTCCAAATTTAGGAATTAATTATTAATTTGAATTTGAATTCCATTTAAATTATTTTGAATCCGAAAACTTCAAATGTCCACAACTTTTTAAACTCCATTTTCAAAACATTATATATGGAAATTGATTTGATAATCGCCATGAACGCAACGACACGGCTTTCGTGGTTAAATTTTGACTTTTAAAAGATTTTCATTTTTAGCCTTATCTTATTTAATTGATTAATTATTTTTTTATTAATTTCTACGGGTTGTTACACCTCGCAACCGCCTTACACCGGGTCGTACACCATCTTTCTAATATGGTACTTAGTAAGAATTCTAGTTTCTTTCATATCGTCGGCAGCCAATCGACTAGCTTAGCAGGACTTGCCACGTGAGCACTCAAGTAAACAATAAGTTGACCATCCACCTATCTGAAGCACCATAGCTGAACAGCTGAACTATTGTGACTTACCATCATCATTAAATACGCATTTAGTGTGAAGTCTGCATATTAAATGTGAAGTTTCTGCCTGGTGTTGAGAAGTAGTGAGTATATTCTCATCCATCACGCATCTCATTACACCTTTACAATTGTCATCCATCTACCTTTGTAGCCATATCAACAGTCAGACGTTTTCCTGCTTGATCTACAACTCAATCTCAACCGTCGATCGTCCATTTCAGTAACTATAAATATCCTCTGCATTGCAACTTCAAAGAGGTTAGAACATATAAGGATTCTGAATACTGTACCCAACTCGAGGCTCTTGATATCGCAAGTCCTTTAGATTACATAGCTTTATTAGTCTTAAGTGCTTCCTACTTTATTATGATTACCTCATAATTCCTTATAGTTTGAAAAGAAATATATAGTAAGAGAACTTCATAGTGGACATAAGCAGCTTTACCGAACCACACTATATCTTGTGTTATTTACCTTTCAATTATGTATTTAACTCCTCAATTTACACTTTGATGTTGTTGTTAGCAAGTAACCTATGCGCATTATTCTAATTTCGTGGTTGGCTAAATGTGGCGATCCACATTTTGGAAGGTTTATATAGACGATAATCCACACAAGTCCTACTTAAACAATCTATAACATAGGTAATCATTGGGGTTAATTAAGAAAAATAAGAAAAGAAGAAGAAATCAAACACAGATTCTCACAATGGAACAATAATATATAATAATCAAATAAACAGTTCATGAAGTTGTTTATTATACATTTGATTATAATTTATACAACATTTATCAGAGTTATATACATATACAATAGGGGTAAGTAAAATAATGCAGTAGACAACATGATACTGGGAATAATAATAGTAATAATATACCAAATCTTCGTCTTCGTCATCCAGAATAAACCTTCAATGAGGTGAAAACTCAGGGCTGACCCGAGCGTAATGAAAATACAAAACAATCGAGTTAGGACTAAAATATTCTTATATAAGTCAATTCGATATTGCGTATAACATGAGTGTAAGGACATCAGAGATGTTTATGGGATTCTACATATCTGATCCAATGTATAACATGCGTTCAATAACTCAAGAGATGTTATGAGATTTTCTATCACTTAAGAATACGTCAATGTATTTATATGCAGTAGAATACGCTATATATATAATGTCTAGTCAGTAAAATAAATATCAAAACATCGTTAAGGCTTTACATTGATCCCCCTTAACATGTTTTTAAGCATTGTGGTACAGTTTGCATATAAAACACAAATATTCCGTCGGTGGATAGGGATGCCCATGATAGGCACCAAACCAAAATTGTATAGGTCTCATATAGGGATAAAAAGTATGATAAGGCACATGAGGCAATGCCTAAGGTAGGATACCACCAATTCGAGTCATAGGACTGGTGGTAATGCATCATAGCCATGACCGTCTACCGCGTCCATTCATCCCAGGTCGAATCAAAGGGTGGTTATCCCAAATCAAGGTGCACCAATCGAAGCCAACAACAAGAGTAATAATATGGACCAAAGTCTAATAAAATCGAAGAACGGATGTCCGCTCGAGGTAATTAGCTCACTTGGCCCTGTCAAGCCGTCTTGTTTTAGTTATTTCAAATTGGCACAAGTGTCGAGGTCTATTCATCATCGTTCTCTTTCTTTAAATCCAGCAAACGTATGCCAAATCCAACCACTTCCTTCTGCATCATCACTACACGTACGCAGTTGTTAAAGTGGTTCCAATATTGACAGAGAGTATGCCAATAAGAGGCCTGGGTCTCTTTAACAACCAAACGTCGTTTTACGCACCAATGGTACTTTTATATTTTGAAAACAATTCATACTTGATATGAAACATCATATTCGCTTCAAAATCAAATCCATTTCGAAATCATCATGTTTACTCAAAATATGCCATTTCGCTTTAAAAATCATTTTCGCCTTAATATTTCGATTTCGCTTCCAAAATCGTTTCAAATTTCAATTTAGGTTATAACTCATTTTAAGCCAACACATATTTAAATCCGAGATTTAAATATAAACACTCTACCCTTTTGACCAGTTTGAATTTTAGAAAAATAATTTGAATATTTTTAAAATAGTGTAAATAGTTAAAATGGTTAAAATGGTCTAAATGTTTAAAATAGGTTAAATGGTTAAAATAGTTAAAAGGTTTAAATAGTTTAAAATTAGTTTAAATGGTTAAAAAAATAGTTTAAAACAAAATAGTTTAAGTATTAAAATGGTTTATATGGCAAAATAGATTGGAAAATCTAAGATAATTTGAATATTTAAAAATATAGATTTAAATAGTTTATATCAAAATAATTTATTTGAAAACAGTTTCAAAGTCAAACTGATTTAATTTCAAAATTTTCCAATTCAAATCACCTTCGAATTTCCATTTTGATTTAATGGATTCAATACCGAGTTCAAGTCGAATGTTACTTCGATTCCAAATTTATTTCAATGTCAATTTTCAAATAATTTCAATTTCAATTTCAAATTAATTTCATTTACAATTCCAAAATAATTACAATTTCAAATTTTGAACCATTTTGATTTTTATCGATTTCGAGTTCGATTTTCAAAACATCGATTCAAAACACTAAAATTAAATTTACCTTCAATACCCAATTTGAAATTCAAATCCTCAAATATAATTCAATTCTGAGCTCAATTTCGAAATAGTTCAATTTTCATAAATTTGATTTTCATTTTCTTAAAATCAAATCATTTAAATAAATGTCAAATCAAATTTTTTAAAATCATTTAATTTAACCAATCCGGTGTTATGTGTATATTTTTCTATCCTATGGCCAAATGATAAGTTAGTTCAATTTAATTTCAAGGATGGATATATATCATTTCAACCCAAATCACGGTGTCATAGGTATATATCATTTCAACCTATTTGTTAATTTATTCAAAATGATTCAATTTACAGTTTATATACTGTAAATAATTTAGAGGGTGATAACTAGATATATAAAATAAATAACACCCAATCATCCAAATATCAACCAATTGGCATCCATCACAATCGATTGTCCAAACAGTCAAAATAATTCACAAAAATTTCATAGTATTAATATCGGATATTTTACTGGAAATTAAATTCCAATTTTAGGTTTAAATGTCAATTTTAATTTTTTTTATCAGTTAATTCATATGACCATTTAAATGACAATGAACTTATCAAACAACGATCAATAGTTTATATCACTTCATAATTTCAAATCTGACTAGCATAAAAATATTCTAGTACTTGTAAGCGTTAAAAAACACTCACTCCTACATTTGGAACTAAAATTATTCCAACCTCAAATAAATCCCAACCTGACTCCAAACTGTAGCCTTCATCGATATGAATACAACGCAACTTGTTTCGTTAAAATCTGACAACGTATGAAGAAGATACGATGGTTTAAAAATATAACAATTTAAATAAGTTAATAATTTTACTAACTTAATTACAAATAGAGTTTAATTACCCATCATCAAAGAAGGACTGGCCCAAACCAAAGTCCACCGCCCTTTTTCCTCTTCTTCCTTCCCTTTCTTCCTTTACCTATACACACACGCAAGATACACCCCGTGACGGAGCTCTACAATGCAAAACCAAAATCTAACAACGCCAACATATTCCTCTTCAAAATCTCATCTGATTCCACCTTGCTAAGTCACGCACATGCCACCCAATCAAAATGCGACCGTCTCGCTCACCCTCGACTGTAGCAATGTCGTGTTGCCAAAACGGCGATCGAAGTCTATGAATTTGAGGCCGCTGATGCGCCTTCATCCCCTGATCATGAATCCAAGCTCCATTTCACGATTTGAGCCTTCAATTGGAAACAAGATGAAACCCTAGATTCGTTCATGGCCACAGGAGCTTCCCTGTCCAATTCAAATCACCCCAAACTAGGTCTAGAAGATAGATCTTGTGAAAATGATGACAAAGGAACGGGTTTTGGAATTTATAAAGATGCATGGATTAACATTTCGATTTTTAAAGTTTTCTTTCCTTTGTTTTTTTTTGTCTCTACTGTGATATTTAAACGAGAAGGAGAGAGAAGTGTATTGCAGAAGGAATAGGCATGATCACATCATAGGGTGGCTGGGAAAGATAAGCAGCTGAAAAGAAAGGTTGACTTTAAACAATTTATAATTTTTTTAATTACAAATATATCGTTTAAAGCATCTTAAAATTTCTAACTCCTATCGAGATGCGTCGCTAGGCATTCGTAATGTTATACCCCTATTCCGAAGACAATGAAACAAGTTTCAAGTCCTTATTAGATCATATGGAGTAGATCGCTTTTTGGATCCAATTATTATATTGAATTCTCGATATTCATTTCAATGCACTTCTTTCTCGTACGACCAAACAGCAACTCTGAACTATATGACATTTGAAATCCAATAATAATACACTATTACGGATCTGATGAAACTGGTTTCGTTGAAATCTGAGATAGTGGCCAAAATAACTATTTTTACTTGTTAATTATAACAAGAAATTTCTAAATTTTAAATTAATCGCTTAAATTCAACTTTTTTAAGTGATGACTATCTTCATTCATATTTAAATAACATCTAAATACTCTTTTGAAATCATTCTCATTCATATTTAATTCAAAACTCAAATATTTAAATAATTCCAATATTAATTTCAAGCAATTTTAATTTCCAATAAATTGCATTAATGGACCATAGAATTTCAAATGAATTTAATTACTAACAATTATCTTATTTGCATCTAAATGATTCGATATTTATTATTCAACTCAACTATGTATTGTACATATAGTCAATACATAAAATTCATTTTCAATATCTTTTATTGCCAAAATCTTCGAAATTTATTATCTCGAATTTTTTTATTCAAGTTCATATGCAATAACTACATTAATAATTCATTAAATTTTTATTTTTAACCATTTTATTTAATAATTTTATTTAATTTAATAATTTAAAATAGCTAAAAATACGGGTGTTTACATTCTTCCGCACTCAAAACTTTTCGTCCTCGAAAAGTGGTTAAGTAGAGAATTTAACGCTTAATATATTTCTAAAATTTACTCAACTTATAAAAACATATAATCTATTTGAAAACTTTTACTACGCTTCCGCTACGCCACTCCGATCAACTAATGGAAATTACAAGTTATGAAAATTTTAAAATTGCATAAATTTTCGAGCACCCGGATTTACGAAAAATTTCGCCTGAGTCTCTTTTGCATGGTTCGATCAAAATTTTTTTACAATACAATATATAACCTAAATGTATCAAATAGATATTAAATATACATTTCATCTCAATGATGAGGCATCCCGTAGGGAAAAATATAAAAGTGCGGTATGTAATCCCGGATGTGTACCTTATTATTATTAATACGAGCGAGTTCGCACGTATTAAATAAGTAAAAGCATATAAAATCTGCGTATACATCCAAACAGTCTTCATATGAACCTATCTTGACTCAATTTAAAACATTAGTCGCTTACGAAGATAATGAAAGCATATATGGGTTAAATAGAATAACATAGTATGAATTTTAAATCCAAACCATAACATAAGCACTAATATATGACAAACAACAATCAAATACAATAAAACAGTTATAACGACGATTTACAACAAAAGAAACTATTCAATTATTGTTATTCATCCAATTAATTCATAACGGTATGAATTTACACTATCCAATATCAATATTTATTTTATGCACTTCATTTCTTATTAACATTCAATTTTTATCAACATTTAATTGATTTACTTCCAATTTATCCAAATATATTTCCTTTACATTCCATTTTATTCAATTCAGTTTGTTATATTTCAATTGTTTTATTTTACGTTTCGCAACATCTCATATCAATTCATTTATTCACATTCATTCTACACTTAAGCTCATTTTCTGTAACGACCCGTTAAATAAGATAATATTGAATAAATTAAATTTATGTGTTTTCTAATCTAATCCAGAATAAAATAGAAGCCTTAGGATTTTTAAGGAAATGAAATGTAAGTGTTAGATAGTAACTGTAATTAAAGTTAAATAATTTAAATGTTATATGACATAGATTGAAATAACTGGAATTTGTGATTGAGGTTATAAGTCATAATTTGTTGATTCTAAAGGTATTAATGAAACTATAACGGAATTGGATTGCATAGACATAAATATTAGAAAATTTATTAGGTGGATTAAAATTTTAAAGTTCATAAGTTGTGTAATTCAATTTAGTAGAAACTCTAAATTATAAACGAAGATGTAAATAAACGCTAAATTTAACTATGTAAATGGTGACTAAAGACCTAGTTATAAGAATTGGAATATAACCCAACTTAAATTAAGTAGAAGAAGGATTTGATTTAATATGTAAATTATTGTTCAAGGTATTGAATAAAAAATTGGGAATCAAAATTTAATTAATGATAATAACGTTAGTATTGGTTAATAAATAGATTTCAATACAGTAACCAAGTGAATGGAATAAAATGAGTATATATTGCATAGAAATGAAATGTAAATTGTCACATTTGGTTGGAGTTAGTTTTAAGAAACATATAAATGTTGAATCAGTAAATATTAGTAAAAATATTACCTAGAATAAATTCCATTTAATATAAGAATTCAAAAGTGGAAGATTTACATTTGGATTGGAAAATGGATAGTTACTAATTAAAAGTGACCATTGAATAAATTTATGCAAATGTGGGACTTAGGTATAAGCGTGTAATTATGGGTATGATAACAATTAGTATAAAATACCTATATATTGGAAACACGTTGTAAAGTATAACTAATTGAATTTGGTGAATTGGGAATGTAATTCAAAGGTTACATTAAAATAAATATGGATTAAAAGAGGTTAGACTAAGAAAGTGGCATTAATTGATTTTAAGGCTTAATTAATACGTTAATAGACAAAACTCCGCATTCAAATATTCTTACAAAGCTAAGTTGTGAATAGAAATACCAATGTAAAATAAGGTGAATAGATGGAATCGACATTATGTATGTGATTAATGGGATTTAATTACTATGGTAGGAAAATCGCAATTAAAGGAAATTGAAATAGCTAATTTAGACGTTAGTTGAAATTTAGCTAGAATATGTAGATATTGGATGAAATAGTGAGATTAAATGGAAATGAAGTTTTCAATTATACGTTGGAATTCATATTCACCATAAAAGGGTTAATTGAAACCCAAAGAAGTAATATAGGAATCAAACCTTCTTCATTTATTTGGATTTATTGCAATAGTAATTCCGTAAAATAAAGATAAAACTAATTCAAATTTAGTTGGACCATTGTTGACATAACTTTAGAAAGCAAGATTTTTTTTTTGTAATTTGAGTATTCAAATCAACAACTGGTATTTACTACAAATAAAATAGAATTAAACGTAAAATATTACGTTAGTGAATATAAAATAGAACTTGTAAACAATTGAGTGAATTTAATAGATTTATCAAACTTATAACATTGAATTCATTAAGATTGGAATTAATAATAGTTAAGAAAATAAGGGAATGATGTTTGAAATCATTGCAATAGATATTAATTTAGGATTGCTTTAAATAAATTAAGGCGAATAAATGGAGGTAAAGCTTATTATTGAGTTTGGAATTTTGATGTATGGTAATGAGTTTATTTGCAATCAAAATAATGAGTTGAAATGGAAATCCAATTATTTATTTAGTTAGATTTAAGTTAAGAGTATAAAGGTATAAGATTTAATAATTGGGTTTAGAATAAAATTTATAACTTCCAAATAATAAGGAAGTGCAGATATTAACACTGCAAATTTATATACTGATAGATTTTAATTCACATCCAAGCTTGGTAAATAATTTAGAATTGATTGAATTATATAAGTAATGAAATTTGGCCAATATTAGAAGTGGAAAAATAAAAATTGGATTTTTATAATTTATTTAATTTATTTAATAAATATTAAAAATAGCCATTTTGGCCCGGACTCGGATTTCGACGAAACCAGTTTCATCGGATCCGTATCGGTGAATTATTATAGGGTTACAAATTTCGTATCGATCGGACTTGTCGTTTGATCGTACGGACGCGAAACGCCTTGAAATCAATTTTATTAAAAATCAATTTGGAAATCTTGTTTTCAGCATAACTTCTTCATACGATCGAATTTGGTCGTGAAACTTTTTCCATCGCGTTCAGAATATTTTAAAACACCTATTTGGATATATAGTTTTAACAAATTCGGTTCCGGAGACATAGCGGGCTTTTTGGGCCATAGTTTATTCCGTACGTTCGCGTATCCAGTCTAGCTACCCTACCTCTAGCCCATCTATATATATACAGTTATAAACCCTAGCTCCTTTCTTTTTCATTTGCTGTACGTTCATTTCTTCACTCTTTCCTCTTCCCCAAATGTATACATCTCAGATCCACTTTCAGATGTATCCACAGTTCAAAATCAAAAGTCAAAACTCAAAAATTTCAGAAAATTCTCAAAAAAATATATGTTGAAGTATTCGATGCGCGTAATCTACTGGTGCAATTCGTTTTTCATTTGGAGCTGTCATTCATTCAGAATAAATTCAAACAGCCCCAAAACTGTTCATCATCATCGCACAAAACTTCATCGGATCGAGAAACGGTTTCTGGGTATTGGAGAGGGGACTGAGGGGGTTAGATCTATATGGTTCGTTGGTCGAATCAACGGCTGGATCTGTGGCAAAATTGCATTTGATTTTCGTTTTTAAGGGGGCTGATGGGTGCGAACGTTTCTGGATGGAGGAAGCCGCGTGAGAAAATTTGGCCGTGCGTGATTAAAGTTGATGACATGGCGTGTAGTAGGAAAGGTGATTTGTTCTTTCTTTCTTTTATTTTAATTATGTTTTCATATCGTTTTATTCTCATAACTTTCACATACGATATCGGATTCACACGATTTTTTTTGCGTTAGGATCGTAATTTAATTCCAGATCTGATGACACTCGTTTGGACTGATTTGGAGACCGTCAAATTTTTGAGTTTAAATCGAATTTTAATTCGATTTAAATTCAAAAGGTGAGTGTTTTAACCCACTCACAATTACTAGAAGCTTTTATGTTTGTTAAATAAATTTTAGAAATGAATAGAAATTTATTTATGAGCTTTTGGCATGTTATTTCATCCATATCTGTTGAATTGCATTTTATTGAATTTAGCTGTTAATTAAATTGATTGATTGCGTACTAATTGGCTGTTAGAAATTATTGTTGCATATGAACTGCTAGTTAACAGTTATATAAATTATTGGGGAATATAAACTGTTAGATAAATAGCTGATAAATCTAGTTTGAATAAAACTGCTAGTGGTTACCTGTTGTATATTACCAAACACATATTGTTATTGATTGATGTTGTGATTGGATAATGGATGTGTTGTTGAATGGATGTTTTATGTGGATATCATTAAACTGCCAGTTATCATGCATTTTACATTTTTTTCGGGATTGCGGTTTGAAATGATATACAACCGCAGTTTATTTTTAAATTGCGGATTGAAATGATAAATATCCGTATCACTTGACCATAGGATAGAAAATTATATACAGGCACCGCGGTCTATATATATAACTATTTTTAATGTGATTTCTATGGTTTGGATGGAATACGGTTTATAATAATCTTAAAAGTTATACTGTATAAATATTTTATTCCATATTTATATACCTATGAAGTTGAAATTTTGAAAAAAAAAGGGTGAATAAATTTCTTTATAAAAATGGAAGAAAATTAAGAAAATGGAGTTTGATGATTTATATCCTATGTTTAAATATTAAGTTGGAAATTTTAAAGATATGATGTTTATAATTGGATTTTTCCTAAAATATATTGAAATGAATATTCTAGTAAAATTTGAATTTGGAAATATATATATATTTTACTAGAAATTGAAGTCTTATTAATTATGGATTTTATGTGAATATTCAAGGCTAATTAATAGAACATTTGATTTGAAAGAATAAAATCCAACTTTAGACGAATATTTATACTCAAAATGGATATACGTATATATATGAATTTATTGAAATGGTTTTGGAACTTGAAGCGATATTTAATTGTGGTTTTAACTTTAAATAAAGAAATGTATTGTAAAGCCATAAGAAATGTTTCTTTTCAGAGTAACATTTAAGTTAAACCACTTATTTTTATATACTGTTAAATATCCAAACCATTTAGTTTCGAAGGTAATGGTTTCAAATTCTATGGATTTTGAAGTATTATATGAAGAGTTAAATTTCCAAATATTTGGTTCAAGGAATTTTAATAATAAAAGGTGACAAAATTTTTGGAAAGGAAAATATTTGGGAAACGATATCATATTGTTTTGGGTTTTAAAAGAAGAAATGATATCGTAATATTATGGTTTTGAAATGGATTATATTCTGGTTTTAAAGTATAAACAATTTTTAAATGACCGCGGTGTTATAATAACGATTGGTTGGCAAAGAGACCGGGATCGGATATGGACATACTCTCTGTCGATACCGAAAACCACTTTGACTAACCGTGTACGCGGTGGAGATTCCAGAATGAAGTAGGTGGTGGCGACGTTTTCCTGTAAGGTAAATACGTGGACCCAACTCCCGTGAGTTGGCATAAGGTGGCTAAAACAGGAGCGCTTGACGGGTTAATGAGGTCATTCCTCTGATCGGACACTCCTCTTCGATATTATACTATGACTTTGGATTGATTCAGTGGCCACTTCTATTTTTTTGATTTGGGGAGTTGTTTCGAGGTGGGCGGTTGCTGCGGCTTTGCGTTACCATCGGCCCGGATGCGTAATTGGTATATCTACCCTGGCATTGCCTAGTTGTGCCGTGTCACCTACCATACCGAGCCTTGTACGAGTTTGGATTTCTCCCGTAGCCCGTGTGGTATCCTCTAGTGGCTTCCCGATCAGGAGGGACTATGATATTGGACGGACTACTGGGACTATTACGTGTTAAGGGCTATATGGGTAACCCCTTAACGCTATTAAAAAGTAAGTTTATTTTATAAATAGACACTATTATAATAGCGCAATATACTACATAGTAAATAGTTTAACGGATCCTTAGGAGATGTAAATCCCGAGCATCTCTTGAGTTACTGTACTCATATTTATTTCTGTTTATTTAACTTACATAAGATATTCTAGTCTGACTCGAGTGTTTTTGTCTTTTCAAATTCGCTCGGGTCAGTCCGAGCGTTTCAGGATAGCAGCTTTTAGCTTTGGAGGACGAAGACGAAGATTCAGTATTATTTTATATATATAGTATTGCACTACACACTCTTTCTATTCCGCTGCATTGTTGTATTTGGTATGTGTAACTCTGATATTCATTGTATAAGTAAAATCAAGCTTTTGTAAACTGTTTATGAACTGTATATTTGTTATTATATTTTATCCTTCCGCTGTGAGATTCTGTTTTGTTTTATTTCTTCTCTGTTTTTTCTTATTTACCCCATAACGATCCGTCCTTGCGTATGCTTTGAATTGGCACGTGTGTCGATTTAAAGCGTGCGAAAAGGCTGGATGTTACAGTTGGTATCAGAGCTTAGGTTTAGCGATAAACCTTGGCTTTGTGGGGTTTGACTCTTTGTTAATAGGGTAGAAATATCCTATGGGAGTCGCTGAGTGTATATATATGAGAGAGCGTATTTGTTAGTTTTATAAAAAGATTTTGATATTGTGTTAATCTGTTCCGTTTTGTATTTATAAATTCTGGTTGATGCATGGGACGCTATGCCATCAATAGGGATTTCTAAACACTTAATAGGACAGACCGACATAATATCCGTTTTTAATATAGGTGAATGAAATAATTTTGCCTATTATATTTTCTATATATGAATTTTTTTTTAAAAAGATATATATATATATATATATTTGGTTGCTATAGATTGGGTGTTAGGCCATAAGAATATTTGTAATAAATTGAAGCTAAGAGAAACTATAATAAACCAAATTTGGAGATTTTAGAACTTAAGGCCGGGATTTTTGAAAATTTGCTTTCAAGGAATTTATGAAATATAAGGATTTGGTTTATAAGTATTTTCTTATATAAATATTTCGTATAATTTGGAAGAATTGTTTTAAAGAAGGTTTTGGAAAAAAATTAAATTCTGTACTTTCCTCTCTGTCGCTGGAAAATAAATTCGGCGATGGCGGCCGCATCATCGACTTTCATTTTCGAGTTTCAAAAGGGGAAAGGCCACTGTAGTAAATCCTACTGCAGATTTATTTTAAAATTTTCTAAAATTTTTTCTTTTATTGGTCTAAATATAATTAGAGATATTGAGTTGTAAGAACTTATTTATCTATTATTTTGAAATAAATTGAAATTTGACCCGGTATTTAAATTCTAAATTTTTCCGTTAATAAATTGTTAAAAAAAAAAAATTATGTTAGGGAAAAAGAGGTTAAGTAATAAATGAATTGAAACCTCTAATTAAATTAAGAGAAGTATTGCAAGGTTAGAAAGAGAAATTGGATACGTAGGAAAAATAATAATAATATGGATCAACATTGAATTAAATTAAAAGAATGGAAATTAAACTTGTAATAGTTCAATTGCATTTTCTTTAGCATAAATAACTTACCTATATAAAAGTTGAAATGTTAAATAAGAACTAGAATTGAATATTTTACAAGTAGGAATTTTAGAAATAATGAAGTATTCAATAAATTACCGTTATAAATAAGAATTAAATGGTATAGACTTAAGTGATAATTAAATTTTTATTGAAAATAAAGTTAAGTATTATTAATAGATGATAAAACCTGAGTATATAACATGAAATTCAAAATAAGAATTTATTTTAAGATTATTTACTTAAGTATGTTTTAAATCTCCCCTATTTTAATATAATAGAAAGTAGGGAGAATTGAAATGACTGAAATTCATAGTTGATGAATAAATAAAAAACTTCCACTTATAAGAATGAATGTTAGCAGATTTAGAAATTAAGGGAAATCTTACAAGTGAAGATATTCAAAATATTTGTTGTTATTAATGAGAATTTATTTTATAAACTTAAGTAATAAAAAGGAAATACAAATATAATGAATTTGGTGATAATTGGAAAATAAAACTTGTAAGAAATAAAGGAATTCCTCCATAAATAAAGGGAAAAAAATCAAAACACTGAATTATGGAATGAATGTATAATCAGCTATTTTGGTGTTGGTTTGAATTGTTTGATGTATGATTGTTGGGTAAGGAATGGTGGAGTTGTTGGATGAACCAATAATCTATCTTTGTTCCATCTAAGGCTGTTGAGCAACGGATGCACTTGATAGTTATTCTTCATTCGTACAACTTCAGAATTTGAGCCGAACAACTAATTGTTTTATTGATTGTTTGTTGTGGTGTGTGCTGTTTGCTAAAATCTATGGTTGTTGCATTTGATTGGATATGAATGACTGAATCCACCTAAACATTTCACTGTAAAATAAATATTTAACATTTTAGACTATATAAGTGAATACAGGTGTTGGAAGCAACTACTACTGCTTTTGGTTCCAAAATAATAAAGCGTATATTGCCCAACAAATAGGTACGTTTTCGGATTACGTTTAAAGCGCTGTTTTATATATTTCCCGTGTTGGGATATTTTATTTTGGACATATATGTAATATATTCGTATATTTGGATATTATATTTTCTCCAGAGTCCCTCCGTACAAAGGAGACTCTGCCAAAATTTTCAGAAAATTTTGGGACTTAGAATTTTGTTAAAAATATTTTTCCAACTTTGATAATTCAAGCATTAAAGGATATAATGATTATAAAACAAGTGTATTTCATTTAAGGAAATTAATCCAGTAAAATACTGTTTATAAGTTAATATTCTGAATAAGATGTACTGTTTTACTCTTCCTTCTCCCTTCTTTTCCTTTTCGGGGACGAAAAGTTTTGAGTGGGGGAGATTGTAACGACCCGTTAAATAAGATAATATTGAATAAATTAAATTTATGTGTTTTCTAATCTAATCCAGAATAAAATAGAAGCCTTAGGATTTTTAAGGAAATGAAATGTAAGTGTTAGATAGTAACTGTAATTAAAGTTAAATAATTTAAATGTTATATGACATAGATTGAAATAACTGGAATTTGTGATTGAGGTTATAAGTCATAATTTGTTGATTCTAAAGGTATTAATGAAACTATAACCGAATTGGATTGCATAGACATAAATATTAGAAAATTTATTAGGTGGATTAAAATTTTAAAGTTCATAAGTTGTGTAATTCAATTTAGTAGAAACTCTAAATTATAAACGAAGATGTAAATAAACGCTAAATTTAACTATGTAAATGGTGACTAAAGACCTAGTTATAAGAATTGGAATATAACCCAACTTAAATTAAGTAGAAGAAGGATTTGATTTAATATGTAAATTATTGTTCAAGGTATTGAATAAAAAATTGGGAATCAAAATTTAATTAATGATAATAACGTTAGTATTGGTTAATAAATAGATTTCAATACAGTAACCAAGTGAATGGAATAAAATGAGTATATATTGCATAGAAATGAAATGTAAATTGTCACATTTGGTTGGAGTTAGTTTTAAGAAACATATAAATGTTGAATCAGTAAATATTAGTAAAAATATTACCTAGAATAAATTCCATTTAATATAAGAATTCAAAAGTGGAAGATTTACATTTGGATTGGAAAATGGATAGTTACTAATTAAAAGTGACCATTGAATAAATTTATGCAAATGTGGGACTTAGGTATAAGCGTGTAATTATGGGTATGATAACAATTAGTATAAAATACCTATATATTGGAAACACGTTGTAAAGTATAACTAATTGAATTTGGTGAATTGGGAATGTAATTCAAAGGTTACATTAAAATAAATATGGATTAAAAGAGGTTAGACTAAGAAAGTGGCATTAATTGATTTTAAGGCTTAATTAATACGTTAATAGACAAAACTCCGCATTCAAATATTCTTACAAAGCTAAGTTGTGAATAGAAATACCAATGTAAAATAAGGTGAATAGATGGAATCGACATTATGTATGTGATTAATGGGATTTAATTACTATGGTAGGAAAATCGCAATTAAAGGAAATTGAAATAGCTAATTTAGACGTTAGTTGAAATTTAGCTAGAATATGTAGATATTGGATGAAATAGTGAGATTAAATGGAAATGAAGTTTTCAATTATACGTTGGAATTCATATTCACCATAAAAGGGTTAATTGAAACCCAAAGAAGTAATATAGGAATCAAACCTTCTTCATTTATTTGGATTTATTGCAATAGTAATTCCGTAAAATAAAGATAAAACTAATTCAAATTTAGTTGGACCATTGTTGACATAACTTTAGAAAGCAAGATTTTTTTTTTGTAATTTGAGTATTCAAATCAACAACTGGTATTTACTACAAATAAAATAGAATTAAACGTAAAATATTACGTTAGTGAATATAAAATAGAACTTGTAAACAATTGAGTGAATTTAATAGATTTGTCAAACTTATAACATTGAATTCATTAAGATTGGAATTAATAATAGTTAAGAAAATAAGGGAATGATGTTTGAAATCATTGCAATAGATATTAATTTAGGATTGCCTTAAATAAATCAAGGCGAATAAATGGAGGTAAAGCTTATTATTGAGTTTGGAATTTTGATGTATGGTAATGAGTTTATTTGCAATCAAAATAATGAGTTGAAATGGAAATCCAATTATTTATTTAGTTAGATTTAAGTTAAGAGTATAAAGGTATAAGATTTAATAATTGGGTTTAGAATAAAATTTATAACTTCCAAATAATAAGGAAGTGCAGATATTAACACTGCAAATTTATATACTGATAGATTTTAATTCACATCCAAGCTTGGTAAATAATTTAGAATTGATTGAATTATATAAGTAATGAAATTTGGCCAATATTAGAAGTGGAAAAATAAAAATTGGATTTTTATAATTTATTTAATTTATTTAATAAATATTAAAAATAGCCATTTTGGCCCGGACTCGGATTTCGACGAAACCAGTTTCATTGGATCCGTATCGGTGAATTATTATAGGGTTACAAATTTCGTATCGATCGGACTTGTCGTTTGATCGTACGGACGCGAAACGCCTTGAAATCAATTTTATTAAAAATCAATTTGGAAATCTTGTTTTCAGCATAACTTCTTCATACGATCGAACTTGGTCGTGAAACTTTTTCCATCGCGTTCAGAATATTTTAAAACACCTATTTGGATATATAGTTTTAACAAATTCGGTTCCGGAGACATAGCGGGCTTTTTGGGCCATAGTTTATTCCGTACGTTCGCGTATCCAGTCTAGCTACCCTACCTCTAGCCCATCTATATATATACAGTTATAAACCCTAGCTCCTTTCTTTTTCATTTGCTGTACGTTCATTTCTTCACTCTTTCCTCTTCCCCAAATGTATACATCTCAGATCCACTTTCAGATGTATCCACAGTTCAAAATCAAAAGTCAAAACTCAAAAATTTCAGAAAATTCTCAAAAAAATATATGTTGAAGTATTCGATGCGCGTAATCTACTGGTGCAATTCGTTTTTCATTTGGAGCTGTCATTCATCCAGAATAAATTCAAACAGCCCCAAAACCGTTCATCATCATCGCACAAAACTTCATCGAATCGAGAAACGGTTTCTGGGTATTGGAGAGGGGACTGAGGGGGTTAGATCTATATGGTTCGTTGGTCGAATCAACGGCTGGATCTGTGGCAAAATTGCATTTGATTTTCGTTTTTAAGGGGGCTGATGGGTGCGAACGTTTCTGGATGGAGGAAGCCGCGTGAGAAAATTTGGCCGTGCGTGATTAAAGTTGATGACATGGCGTGTAGTAGGAAAGGTGATTTGTTCTTTCTTTCTTTTATTTTAATTATGTTTTCATATCGTTTTATTCTCATAACTTTCACATACGATATCGGATTCACACGATTTTTTTTGCGTTAGGATCGTAATTTAATTCCAGATCTGATGACACTCGTTTGGACTGATTTGGAGACCGTCAAATTTTTGAGTTTAAATCGAATTTTAATTCGATTTAAATTCAAAAGGTGAGTGTTTTAACCCACTCACAATTACTAGAAGCTTTTATGTTTGTTAAATAAATTTTAGAAATGAATAGAAATTTATTTATGAGCTTTTGGCATGTTATTTCATCCATATCTGTTGAATTGCATTTTATTGAATTTAGCTGTTAATTAAATTGATTGATTGCGTACTAATTGGCTGTTAGAAATTATTGTTGCATATGAACTGCTAGTTAACAGTTATATAAATTATTGGGGAATATAAACTGTTAGATAAATAGCTGATAAATCTAATTTGAATAAAACTGCTAGTGGTTACCTGTTGTATATTACCAAACACATATTGTTATTGATTGATGTTGTGATTGGATAATGGATGTGTTGTTGAATGGATGTTTTATGTGGATATCATTAAACTGCCAGTTATCATGCATTTTACATTTTTTTCGGGATTGCGGTTTGAAATGATATACAACCGCAGTTTATTTTTAAATTGCGGATTGAAATGATAAATATCCGTATCACTTGACCATAGGATAGAAAATTATATACAGGCACCGCGGTCTATATATATAACTATTTTTAATGTGATTTCTATGGTTTGGATGGAATACGGTTTATAATAATCTTAAAAGTTATACTGTATAAATATTTTATTCCATATTTATATACCTATGAAGTTGAAATTTTGAAAAAAAAAGGGTGAATAAATTTCTTTATAAAAATGGAAGAAAATTAAGAAAATGGAGTTTGATGATTTATATCCTATGTTTAAATATTAAGTTGGAAATTTTAAAGATATGATGTTTATAATTGGATTTTTCCTAAAATATATTGAAATGAATATTCTAGTAAAATTTGAATTTGGAAATATATATATATTTTACTAGAAATTGAAGTCTTATTAATTATGGATTTTATGTGAATATTCAAGGCTAATTAATAGAACATTTGATTTGAAAGAATAAAATCCAACTTTAGACGAATATTTATACTCAAAATGGATATACGTATATATATGAATTTATTGAAATGGTTTTGGAACTTGAAGCGATATTTAATTGTGGTTTTAACTTTAAATAAAGAAATGTATTGTAAAGCCATAAGAAATGTTTCTTTTCAGAGTAACATTTAAGTTAAACCACTTATTTTTATATACTGTTAAATATCCAAACCATTTAGTTTCGAAGGTAATGGTTTCAAATTCTATGGATTTTGAAGTATTATATGAAGAGTTAAATTTCCAAATATTTGGTTCAAGGAATTTTAATAATAAAAGGTGACAAAATTTTTGGAAAGGAAAATATTTGGGAAACGATATCATATTGTTTTGGGTTTTAAAAGAAGAAATGATATCGTAATATTATGGTTTTGAAATGGATTATATTCTGGTTTTAAAGTATAAACAATTTTTAAATGACCGCGGTGTTATAATAACGATTGGTTAGCAAAGAGACCGGGATCGGATATGGACATACTCTCTGTCGATACCGAAAACCACTTTGACTAACCGTGTACGCGGTGGAGATTCCAGAATGAAGTAGGTGGTGGCGACGTTTTCCTGTAAGGTAAATACGTGGACCCAACTCCCGTGAGTTGGCATAAGGTGGCTAAAACAGGAGCGCTTGACGGGTTAATGAGGTCATTCCTCTGATCGGACACTCCTCTTCGATATTATACTATGACTTTGGATTGATTCAGTGGCCACTTCTATTTTTTTGATTTGGGGAGTTGTTTCGAGGTGGGCGGTTGCTGCGGCTTTGCGTTACCATCGGCCCGGATGCGTAATTGGTATATCTACCCTGGCATTGCCTAGTTGTGCCGTGTCACCTACCATACCGAGCCTTGTACGAGTTTGGATTTCTCCCGTAGCCCGTGTGGTATCCTCTAGTGGCTTCCCGATCAGGAGGGACTATGATATTGGACGGACTACTGGGACTATTACGTGTTAAGGGCTATATGGGTAACCCCTTAACGCTATTAAAAAGTAAGTTTATTTTATAAATAGACACTATTATAATAGCGCAATATACTACATAGTAAATAGTTTAACGGATCCTTAGGAGATGTAAATCCCGAGCATCTCTTGAGTTACTGTACTCATATTTATTTCTGTTTATTTAACTTACATAAGATATTCTAGTCTGACTCGAGTGTTTTTGTCTTTTCAAATTCGCTCGGGTCAGTCCGAGCGTTTCAGGATAGCAGGTTTTAGCTTTGGAGGACGAAGACGAAGATTCAGTATTATTTTATATATATAGTATTGCACTACACACTCTTTCTATTCCGCTGCATTGTTGTATTTGGTATGTGTAACTCTGATATTCATTGTATAAGTAAAATCAAGCTTTTGTAAACTGTTTATGAACTGTATATTTGTTATTATATTTTATCCTTCCGCTGTGAGATTCTGTTTTGTTTTATTTCTTCTCTGTTTTTTCTTATTTACCCCATAACGATCCGTCCTTGCGTATGCTTTGAATTGGCACATGTGTCGATTTAAAGTGTGCGAAAAGGCTGGATGTTACATTTTCATTTTAGTCAATGTTATGCCATTTACTCATTTTATTAATACAGTTCACTAAATTATTCAATTTATTCGTTTCGGTTTGCTTTTCATAAGTTAAAGTTCATTCATAATTCAATTTTAGCTTTCTTCCTTTAACATCCATATTCAATTAATTTAACATCTCTTCTAACTAACACTTGTCAAAGTTATAAACTACAAACTTTACTTTGCATTTTCACGAAACATTCGAATTATAATGTTTATATCTTCATTTTTAGCATCAACGTCATTAATGAATTATTTCTTATATCTTTACTTAAGTCTCTTAATTCACATTTATTTTCAAAATTTCATTTAATAAAAACATTATTTGTGAAACATTTCATTAATCATTTCTTTAGTTTATAACCATTTTATAAAGGTTCATTTCTTTTATTCCAACTTGTTCAACTTAGTCCTTACTCTTTTCATAATACACTAATTAAGTATATAACATTTATCATAGAACTTAAATTTCATTTGTAAACATTTTAATTACTTGTATAATATCCCATTACATATCCAAATCACCATCTTAACTTTTAACTTTTGGTAAGTCTTATTATACGTTATTAGAATGCAATTTGGTATTATACAAATTAATCTGATTCATTTTACTTAATTTGAATGTTCACTATTGTAACTTGTTTAAATTTTGTTTACTTTCAATTTAAGAGTTGCAAACTACAACTCTAAAGTTTCCTAAAACATTTAGCTTAGGTTTATAAGTTCTCTTATTCTATAAGTTTTGGTTATTCAAATATTTCATTTCATTCAAATAATTTGAAGATTATTAATTAACAGAACTTAAAAAATTTAAATGAACCCTTCTTTTCAAATCATTTGAAATAAGTATGCATACTTATATCCTTTGTGTATCAAATCATACTTTCGGAATTTAAACTAAAATCCGTTTATCAAAACAATTTCGTAACAAAGCTTCTTAGAAGTTTCCCCCACTTTGAGACATGAAAATGAACGTCGTTGATGCTACCAAATCATCATCGAAATTATTTTCCGGCGATAGAAGAAGGGAGTATTGAATTCATTCCTTTTAAAATTTATTTGAATTTTTTTCCATTTGTATATACTTTTAAACAATACTGATATTATTTTCCAGACCTTGAAAACCATTTTCAAAAACAGCGAAATTTAAATTTCTCAAATTCTAAATTTTAAATTCATTTTATTTGCAAATTATATTTTCTAAGTCACATTCATACAGTTTCATTTTTCTTATAGTCATATCATAGCTAATAGTTTAGGAATATTGAATCCAACAATAAACAATAATTATCAATATTATCATTTCTAACAACCAATTCACACTATATATACTATAATAATTTCTGAAAATTATTCCTTTATATGCAAAATATAATCAGGGTAAAATTATTTCATTTACCCGATTTCAAAACAAGACTGTAACGAATTGTTCTGTTAAGTGTTTAGAGATCCCTATCAATAACGTTAATTAATCATATTGACCATAATCCATAAGTCACTCAATAAATCATCCAACACAATATAAAACAAATTTTATATTCACTAACAAATACATGCTCATGTCTACTAATCACTCAAACTCATTCTATGGTGCTACTGACCCTATCTCTAATGAGTTACCCCTCAAAGCTATGGTTATCGCTAAACCAAAGCTCTGAGATCAATTGTGACGACCCACATTTCGAAAGCTTTAAATCGACAATAATCCACATATGTCAAACTTAAACAATCCGTATATAGATAATCATTGGGCTTAATTAAGAAACAAAAAGAAATCAAACGTAGAATCTCACAGCGGAAAAGATAAAACATAACAATCAAATAATCAGTTCATGAAGTTGTTTACTACACATTTGATTATAATTTACACAACATTTATCAGAGTTATATATATACAACAGGGATAAGTAAAATAATGCAGTAGACAACATGATGCAGGGAATAATAATAATAGTAATAATATACCAAATCTTCGTCTTCGTCCTCCCGAATAAATCTTCAATAAGCTGAAAGCTCAGGACTGACCTGAGCGTAATGTAAAGACAAAACACTTCAGTCAGGACTAAAATATTTTGACGTAAGTCAAATCGATATCGCATATTACATGAGTGTAACAGCGTCAGAGATGTTTACGGGATTCCACATCTCCTATCCAGTATATAACGTTCGTGCAATAACTCAAGAGATGTTACATGGTTATTCCATCTCCTAAAGATCCGTCAATATATTTTTATGTAGTAAAATACACCATATATATATATATAATATCAGTCAGTAAAATAAATATCAAAATAGCGTTAAGGCTTTACATTGATCCCCCTTAACACGCTTTTAAGCATTGTCGTATGGTTTTCATATAAAACACCAGTAACCCGCCGGCAGGTAGGGATGCGTCGTGATACGACAACACTAAACCAAAATCATATGGTTCTTGTATAGGATAAAAGTATGACAAGGCACGTGAGACAATGCCTAAGATAGGATACTACCAGTTCGGGTTATAGGGCTGGTGGTAACGCATCATAATCAAGACCGCCCACCGCGTCCGTGCATCCCATATCGAGTCAAAGAGAGATTATCCCAAATCAAGGTGCATCAAATAAAAAAACAACAAGAGTAATAATGTGGACCGGGTCCAAGAAAATAGAAGAACGGATGTCCGCTCGGGGTAATTAGCCCACTTGGCCCTATCAAGCCGTCCTGTTTGTCATTTCAAATTGGCACAAGTGCCGGAGTGTATCCATCATTGTTCTCTTCCGTCAAATATAGCAAACGTACGCCAAATTCAACCACTTCATTCTGGATCATCACTCCATGTACACAGTTGTTAAAATGGTTCCAATATTGAGAGAGAGTGTGTGCCAATAAGAGGCCCCGGTCTCTTTAAAAACCAAACATCATTTTACACACCGATTGTAACGACCTGCCCTTTTGGACGGCTTAAATCGACAATAAATCACACATGTCTAATTCAAATCATGTCAAAGGGAGGATTGTTAATGGGGTAAATAAGAAAATAAAAGAAAAGAAGAAAAAACAAAACAAAGAATCTCAAAATGGAATGACAAAATATAATAATCAAATAAACAGCTCATGAAGCTGTTTTACAAATAACATTTGATTACACTTTTACAATTCAAATCAGAGTTATACATACAACAGGAATAAACAAATAATGCAGCGGAACACATGATGCAGTGGAATAATTATAATAAATAGTAATTATATACTGAATCTTTGTATTCGTCCTCTAAAAAATAGTCTTCAATACACTAAAAAGCCCAGACTGACCCGAGCGTAATGAAAACAAAACACTCGAGTCAAAACTAAAAGATCTTATATAAGTAAAATTAATCTAAAATAAAATGTGAGTGTAATGGCTTCAGAGATGTTACGGGATTTTCCATCTCCTGTAAAATGCACAATGTGAATATAATTGTTAAAAGATTTCAAATAATTCAAGGTATCAATTTTAACCACTTTGATTAAAAAAAATTCGAAGTTTAACTTAAACCTTTCAAATAATTCAATTCCAATACATAATCCAAATTCAAGAAATTGTATAGATATATATCATTTCAACCAGAACCAAAATTTTCAAATCAATGAAAATCACTTTGGTTTATCATTTCAACTCAAAACAATTTTTCCAATCTTTAAGATCATTCGGGTATGTATCATTTCAACCCATAGTGACAACAGAGATATAGGCAAAAATAAATATCCAATCATCCAAAATTTCAACCAATAACATCCATCGCAATCAACATCTAAATTAGCTAAAAAATCACAACAATTAATTGGTTATCATTATTAGGTGTTTAACTAGAAATTATATTCGATATTAATTACACGGCAATTAAATTCAATATCAATTCAAATTAAATTTAAATGACAAATTAAAACACCAAACAACAATTAATAAACTTCTAAACACATCATAAATCTAATTTAACAAACATAAGATAATTTAGTAGCTGCGAGTGGATTAAAACACCCACCTTTGATTTATCGACGATTAAAAATCCAATTAAATGTCCAAATTTGAACGGCGGACAAACTTGAAATAGGTCATCTTAAGAAAATATACGGACCAGCATATTACTGAATCTGTAAAAATGACTAACTAGAAAGTTGTTGAAAATTATTTTCTCTCCACTTTTAGTAAAACAATCACTCAAAAAGCTTCTGGAATGAGGAAGTTATAGTCAAAAAAAAAACAGAGGTGTTTTCTGAGTGAAAAACTTAGTTCAAAAATACTTCAAAAAGATTTAAGTTTTTGGCATAGAAAATTAAGAAATTTGAAGAACCGGTACGAATGAAAATTGAACCACTAGAAAAATAAATGGTTTGAAAAGAAGAATCATATAATTTGGTTCATTCTTGAAGGAGATATGATTGATACAGTATAGGATATTTTCGGCCAACGCTGGACCCGAGAAAGGACTTGAAAATAGGAGTTTTTGATATAGAAACATTTAAAATGAAAATAAGGGTTGAACAACAAAGTTGTGGCCATTGGAATTATACACGGTCTTAAAAAAAGAATTATTTGATTTGAAGTAGTTTAGTTGAATATAGAATCCATGGAAATAAGGGGAACGAAGAGGAAAATAGGAAGGGGAAAAGAAGGGAAAAAAAGAGAAAGAAGAGAAGAGGGAAGGTGGGGCTTTGGCCATGGTTACTGCCGTGGGTTGTGGGTGGTGATGGAGGTGGGTGGCAGCAAGAGGAGGGAGGTAGGATAGAGTTTTGAAGGAGGAAGGATGGATTTTGATTTGGAGATTTAGGAGTTTTTGGGTTTGGAGTTTTCTGTAAATTTAAGGTAGAAGAAGAAGAGTATGCAGAAAGTTTCTCAAATGAGAAATTTTTGTACGTACTTGGTTTTAGTCGGATAGGAAATAGAAGGTCAATGGATGAGAAAATTGAAGGGTCCAAAGTCTTTTAGCGTTCCTAGGGTCTCTTGGATTACTAAGGAGCCCATTAGTCTAAAACAAACCCAATAAGACTTAGCTAAAAAACACAAATATACACTACAAATGAAAGAAATAAGCTACATGTTATTTGATAATTAGGAAATGAAGATGGAGAGACAAAAATAAATGTCACGTCTCATTTTGAAAGCTTTAGGCATTAATAATGCATAAAGTGTTGAATATGCTAGTATATAATTTTTGTTTGATGATAACAAACATATATATATATTCATTTAAATGTATTTATTATTGTACTATTTTATTTTCACATAAGTAAATAAATATTTGTTGAATAAAATAAATAACATAAAATTTAAATTCAAACAGATATTTTAATCAGAAAAATAATTTATTACCATTTTTGAATAGTATAAAATTTGAGCTCTCACTATATATACATTTGTCAATTACAATACAATTTCGATTACATCTCAAATTTCAATTCACATAACTTTCCTCACTACATATCACTCGTTCACTCATATTTGTTCTTCAGATTTATTCCAATTTGTATCCCGCATTTGAATTATCTGCAAAATAAACACTAATGAAGTAAAATTGAAAAAGAAATATTTTTTCAGTGTAAAATAAAATGTGTCTTTGAAAATATTATTTGTCTCGGTTATTTGGGTTATTCGTCATCATTTATTCATCTACACAAACAACTTGTGACATGCACAGTGTATCACTGTAATGCCACAGGACCGTGCACACTGATATACCCTTGATAAAATTGCAGGGACAGGTGAGCACAAGGTCAAACCCGAGCCGAGGCTGGATTCAACTCGGGTGCAATAAAATAAATCACAAAATTGTCGAGTACAAGTTCCCAAGCAACACAGCCTCGACATTCAAATGGGCCACAGGTCAGCATACATGAAATAACAACATGAACCAAATCAATCTAACATGAGGCAAGTCACTATAACTCGACAATTAGACACACACATATGTTTGAATATGTACAACAAGTCAGTGTGCATGAATCAGGGAAGACAATCTCACCATATCAGCAAGGCTAGACAGTTTAACCAACATAAAACAAGCCACGACCAAAAATTCAATGAGTACACATAAAAACAACTCAACCATTCAAACTCAAGGTGAGACTGAAGGCCATCAGTGAAACAGAAGCTCAACAACTCACTGCAAACAAAGCAATATCAAGATAACAGTGGTGCACATACATATATACAGTGTTATATATACGTGTGTGTGTATACATATATATATGTATACATGTATATATTTCAGAGCTGCTCCAGACAAAATGTACAAAATCAGGTGTAGTGGTCCAGGAAAACAAAGAACAGACCCAACAACAGTTCAACATGCTCAAATGTACAAAGTGGTGAATGCAATACTTCAACCAAGACACAGTGTAGTTCAGGTTCAACTCAACCAACATTTCGGGAATGCAACTAGCACATGTATATACATAGTTCATACATAAGCAACAAAGACCGGTCAGAGAAAGCAAGTGAAATCGCAACCAAGACCACTTCAAGTAACATGGCAGCTAAACAAGAAGGTCGCAGGCACAAAAATTATAAGCATGGATGATATAAGCAGTGAAACAGTGATTGGTGAAATACAAATATATACATGAAGCCACCAACACTATTTCATTATAAAACAAGTAGAATTAAGGCATAAAGGCAACTCAAACACTGCAACCAGACTCAACATGATTCAAACATGAACATAAGGGATGCAATTTGATGAGATCTACTTTCAACATGTACAAAGCTCAAAGAATGTTTCAAAAGAACAAGACTACACAAGGGCTGCAATAAGGACATAGCAAATGCATGGAGACTCAAGTGAAACAAGTTGGTACAACATGAACTACTCGAACACATAGGCATATGTATATGCAACTGCAAGTAATAAAACAAAAAACCGTATTGAATCAGACTTCAATCAACATTGCAGTGGTCAGAACAGAATAAAAGCTCTACACAAGTACAAGCTCAGTTTCAAATACACCATGTATATACATGAATGGCCAAAAATGATACTAGAGCCATCACACATATATGTATGTATATACAAAGAGTGACATACAAATATACAGTAAAAAATGTGAAGCCATGAGCCAAAATTTTGGACAAAATCAGATGTTATAAGGAAATAATTTCAAATGACCGAAGTTCTAGGTGATAACAAGAATTGATCAAGTCAGAGTCAAAACCAAAAAATAACAATAATCGAAAGAGTCCAGATTATCATTTCAAATGGCCAAAATCAAACCAGAAAAGAACGGAAAAAAATCTAAGCAAACTCATGAAGCCGTGGTGACCAAGCAAGAAATATACGAATTGAACTAGTAAGGATTAATCACCAACATTAAATCGAAAATCAGTGTCCAAGCATATTAATCGAAGAAATCAAATAAATTATATACGAATGAGAATATTGGATTTCGAATCCAATTTATGCCATTCTCATCATCGGCTACTACCCATTCGATTTCAAGCAATATCATAGAGCAAATTTCAAATCAATAACTCGAATCACATCGAGTTCAAGCATATCAACGAGAGTAACAAAGGAAATCACATACCAGATTTATTCAAATTGAACTCACCAAAATTGAAGCAACCGTTTGCAAATCAAAGAAACAATCGATCGACAAAGCAAGGAACGTGAAAACATATACTCGATCGATCAATTGAAATCGACGTCTTCAAATTTACGGAAGCCCTAAATCATGAAAGATGGATGAAGGATTGAACGAAAGAGATACGGGCCAAAGAAATAAACAAAGAAAAGGGGACAATTTTTATCACAGCGTTCATTTCTTTTGGGCCATTTTTTTTATAAATACTTTTGGGCTTTAATTTTAAATAGGGTTTATTATTTTAGAGTTTTTGCTTATTTTGTATTTTTCTTTTAAACTTCTGTAAATTCTAGTCGTGTGACTAAGGGATGAACTACGGTGCTGCAGTTCGAGAATTCGCAACTCAATGGCTTGGTTGTGGCAGGGTTTTGAGCGTAGAGTTAGGTTAGTCAATAATGGGTATCGCGAGTTTGCATGTGTAAGCATCCGAATACTTAATTTCTAATCTGAATACTTAATTTCTAGTAAAAACCTTAGGGGTAACACGTAAGCAGGGTTTTGCTGAAGCTGGGTAAATCTGTGTTGTTCTATTTATGTTTTTTATTACTCTATTATTATCTATGCTGCAATTATTTTATATATTTCCGCATTAGTTTTTATAATTATTAGTATCACCCTATTCACCCCCCTCTAGGGTGAAATCGATCTTACAAGTGGTATCGGAGCTAGGAACAAAAGGCCAATTTTTTTTAAATCTGATTTTCAAAAACAAATTTTTGTTTTAATTTTTTTTAAATGGCTTCTTTCAATAATGCTTTTGCTGAGCGTTAGTCCATAGTTAGACCACCAATGTTCAATGGTGAATATGCTTACTGGAAAAATAGAATGAAGTTTTTTTGAAAACAATTGATGCTTGGAATACTGTTGAGACGGGATATAGGACACCAACTATAGTGGTAGATAATCAGAAACTAGAAAAACTGATGGATCAATGGACCTATCTAGAAAATAAACTACAGAATGCTAATGCTAAAGCTATGAATTCTATTGTCTATTCATTAGATCAAATTGAATTTAACCGTGTCTTACGTTGTCTATTTGCGTAGGAAATATGACACACACTCGAAGTGACTCACGAAGGAACATCTCAAGTCAAAGAATCTCAACTTGCCATGCTTAGTAGTGAATACGAGAACTTTACAATGAATAAGGATAAAAATATCAAAGAGATGTATAGATGACTTTCCAATCTCGTATACAAATCAAATCTCTTGGAAAATCATACATAAACTGGAAATTGTCCGAAAAATCCTCAGAGTCCTTCCACGAAATTTTGAAACGAAGTGCCGTCCATTTAGGAATCAAAAGATCTAAAACAAATCAAAGTTGAAGAAATCATTGGAAATCTCACCACTTGTGAGCTAGAAATGAAATTCAAGGAAGAATATGAAGGAGGCGGTACTCGAAAGAAATCAAAAGCTCTTAAAGGAACAACTGAAAGAGATGATGATGATAAAGATGGAGCAGCCGAATTAGCACTATTAATAAAGAAATTAAAAAGGTGGAATCACAAGTATGGAAATCCAGCTCTAAATCAACAACTAAAAAGCAAAATAGTCAAAGTTCTAGATAACCCAGAAGAGCAGGAGAACATTGCCACAAGTGCAAGAAACCCGGTCATATCAAACCCAATTATCCTCATAATTGACTCGGCCATGGAAAGAAACAGAAATGGGGAAGTTTTGCACCGTTTGAGATGAAACTGATATAGATGTTAAAAGCACTGGCAGTGAGAGTGAAAAAGCATATCTGTGTCTTCGAGGTGATATAACTGACATTGATGATGATGAGCCAAGGGAGGTACCAAAACTTACTCATTCGGAATTACTTATATATTTTCACGAAGTAAATGGCCGTATTGAAAGACTTAGGGAGAAATACGCTGAAATTTAATCATAAAGACATATTTGATAGAATTAAATAAAAAACTCGACCAATTAGTCAAAAACAATGGAAATAAAATCCCTAAGTGTGATAAGTGTCCTCATTTGAAGAAGAAATTAAATAATCAGATATTTAAAAAAATCACTTGAAAATGAAATTCTGATTTAGGAAGAGAGTGAAAATATGAGGAGAGAAAATTCTATTAAAAAGCGCACTTTTGAACGAAAATGAATCCCTCAAAACACAAGTCCAACAATTGTCTACAACGTTAGGAAATTTTTCAAAAGGAGAAAGATCGTTAAATACTCTATTAGGAAAATAAATTGTTAATGCCGTTAGACAAGGATTTTGATATAATCAATCTTAAAATGTTAGAAGCGAAATTAATCAAGTAAAATCCAGGTGCAAAAGGGCTTGGGAAAGGACTTCGAATATATCATACTTATATAAGTTCCATTATATACAAGATTTCATTTTCAGATAGAGTACTTTACAAAATCAATAGTCTCGAATATATCAAATCATCCTTATATAAATTCCGTTGTATATAAGATTTATCTCTTCAGATCGAATACTTCCAAAATCAACAGTCTTCAAAGTCATCTTATACTTATATATAAAGTCCATCTTATATAAGAATCAAAATTCTTTTTCCAAAATCAATTACGCCGCATGAAGAGCCATATGGGATTGGATACTTTGCTTTATAAAAGTTTTTGAATTTAGAATAGTTTTGAATATTAAATAGTTTGACAAATAGTTTTGTATATACAATAGTTTGTACAATAGTTTTATATAAAATAGTTTTGTATATGAAATGGTTTGTGAAATGGTTTTGTATATAAAAATTAGTTTTCTATAAATAGCTTTAAATTAATAGTATTTTTGCATAAAAAATATTTCTAATTTAACTTTCAAGGTTATCCAACCTAACAACTTTCAATTTCAGCATCGAAGCATATCAATTATATTAGAACATAAGATGTACATATTTCAACATCATGGAAAATCACATTCGATCGCTTGCTTGATCGCACAAGTTCACTTTTGAACTAGCATTATTCATTCGACTTCCATAATGCAGACTTCGATGAGGTTTCTTGACTAGAGACCATTATTCCCTTGCATATCCATATACCATGATGGAGAATTTTAGAATCAAACAAAAATCCATCTCAAATATTGGCCATTAAGAATCGAGTGAAAAATCCTAACACGAAATGGTGTAGTTCACCTCGAACTTGAGTGCTCAAATCTGAATCAAATTAATTATGCAAATAAAACAATATATGTACAACTTACTTATTTATTCTAATTTGTTTCACCACAATTACATTTCAATTCAAATTCAAATGACTTCATACTTTAATATTTGTTTCCTAGAATTTCTCAATTTAATATAAAACATTAATACGTTCATTCTCATAACATTGCTTATATTTCTCTTCATTTTCACATATAATATTTCTCATTTAATACTACATTAATTTGTGAATCATTTCATAAGGAATTTCCTTGAGTTATAACCAATTATAAAGCTTAACATCTTTTATAAGACATTATTTGAGTTTAAAGTTATCACCACTTTAATTACAACCATTTCTTGCAACATCCATTTATTTCATAAACAATTTACAAGTCACGACTATATTTATAATCATTTCACTTTTAGTTTATATTTGTTTATCCAATTAGTTTGCACTTTTACTTTCACATTTATTTATGACACATTTCATAAATTTTAATCAAGTTTATGAACATATTTTTCCAATTTAATTTCATTTAAAGCATTTTCTTAATCACAATTTCAATTTAAACATGCCAAGGCTTAAAGTTCACACTTGTATATTATTACATTACACACCAAGAATGTATACAACAATTCTATTCACTTACTAAACATAGATATAACAAATTAAACATTGTTTCACTTGCTTTCAAATTAAGGTTATCAAACTCAACTGCATAATTCAACATAATTACTAAGTTTCAACTCATATATTAATTCAAAAGTTTTCGACTATCCAAATATTCAAATATTCCATTTTATTTCAATAGTTGAAACTACCAATCTACATACAACAAAATTCATAACAAAAAATTTCAATTTCATAAACAAATATCCTAATTATTCACTTTTGAATAACGCTACTATTATTTACAAAATATTAGGAAACCTATTTCTAAAACATCAGAGTTTATTTCTTAAATTTTCAGTTCTAAATTCTCTTTATTAAGATTAAACTTAGAAATCATATTCATATAATTATTCATTTTATTTCCAATGATGCATAATTATTAAACTAGTGTTTAGTCCATAAATTAAATCAACAATAATAGCTAATGCTTATAAACTGACTAAATACAACAAATTAACAATAAATGATAATAATTAAGTATTATCATTTCATAAATCAAACACACCACAAATAACCATATTAGTTATATATTTTTTTTTCCTTTATATATAACATATAATATTAGGAAAATTTTTTCATTTCAAAACTTATACAAAACATTTTATAACACTAACAAATAAGCTCTCTCGTATATATACACTTAGACAAACTCATTTTAGGATATTACTACCCTATCTCTAATGAGTTAACCCCAATAGGCTAAGGTATTTTCAAACTAAGCTTTGATACCAACTGTAACGACCCACCTTTTTGGACGGTTTAAATTGACAATAAACTACACATGTCTAGTTCAAACCATTCAAAAGGAAGGATTGTTAAAGAGGTAAATAAGAAAATACAAGAAAAGAAGAAAAAAAATATAGAATCTCACAGTGGAATGACAAAATACAATAATCAAATAAATAGTTCATGAAGCTGTTGTACAAATAACATTTGATTACACTTTTACAATTCAAATCAGATTATACATACATCAGGAATAAGCAATCATGCAGCGGAACACATGATGTAGTGGAATAATTATAATAAATAGTAATAATATATTGAATCTTCGTCTTCGTCCTCCAGAAAATAGTCTTCAATACACTGAAAAGCTCAGACTGACCCGAGCGTAATGAAAACAAAACATTCGAGTCATAACTAAAAGATCTTATGCAAGTCAAATTAATCTAAAATAAAATGTGAGCACAATGGCTTCAAAGATGTTACAGGATTTTCCATCTCCTATCAAGTGTACAACATGAATATAATTGTTTAAAGATTTCAAATAATTCGAGGTATGAATTTTAACCACTTTAATTAAAAAAAATTGAAGTTCAATTTAGACCTTTCAAATAATTCAATTCCAGTACGTAATCCAAATTCAAGAAATTGTATGTGTGTGTGTGTGTGTGTCATTTCAACCAGTATCTAAAATCAAAATTTTCAAATCAATGAAAAACGCTTGGGTTTATCATTTCAACCCAAAACGATTTCCCTAATCTATAAGATCGTTAGGGTATGTATCATTTCAACCAATAGTGATAATGGAGATGTAGGGATAAATAAATATCCAATCATCCAAAATTTCAACAAATAACATCCATCACAATCCACATCTACATTATCAATTAATCACAACAATTGATTAGTTATTATTATCAGATTTTTAACTAGAAACTATATTCAATATTGATTACATGGCAACTAAATTCAATATCAATTCAAATTAAATCTAAATGACAAACTAAAACACCAAACGGAAGTTAATAAACTTCTAAACACATCATAAATCTAATTCAACAAATATATGATAATTTAGTAGTTGTGAGTGGACTGAAAAACCCACTTTTGATTTGTCGACGATTAAAATTCCAATTAAAGGCCGAAATTTGAACAGCGGATGAACCTAAAACTAGGTCATCTTTAAGAAAATATATGGACCAACATATTACTGAATCTGTAAAAGTGACTAACTAGAAAGTTGTTGCAAATTATTTTCTCTCCATTTTAATAAAAGAATCATTTAAAAAACTTCTCTCCTGAAGAGGTTATAGTAAAAAAATAGAGGTGTTTTCTGGGTGAAAATTTGAGTTCAAAAATACTTCAAAAAGATTTGAGTTTTTGGCACAGAAAATTAAGGAAATTGAAGAACTGATACAAAAGAAACTTGAAGCCACTAGAAAAATAAATGGTTTGATAAAAAAAATATAATTTGGTTCAATCCTGAAGAAGATATGATTGACACAATTTGGGGTATTTTTGGCCAACACTGGATCCTAGAAAAGACTTGAAAATTAGAGTTTTTGATATGGAAATATTCGAAATGGGAAGAAGGGTTCAACAATAAAGTTGATGCCATTAGAATTATACACGGTTTCAAAAAAAGAATTATTTGAAGTAGTTTAGTTGAATACAGAAGCCATGGAAATAAGGGGAAGGAAGAGGGAAAAAGGAAAGGGGAAAAGAAGGAAAAAAAGACAAAGAAGAGAAGAGGGAAGGTAGGACTTTGGCCAAGGGTTACTGCCGTAGGTTGCGGGTGATGATGGAGGTGGGTGGCAGCAAGAGGAGAGAGGCAAGCTAGTGTTTTGAAGGAGGAAGGAATGAATTTGTTTTGGAGATTTAGGAGTTTTGAGGTTTGGATTTTTCCGTAGATTTGAGTAAGAAGAAGAAGAAGAAGAAGAGTACGCAGAAAGTTTCTCAAATGAGGAATTTTTGTACGTACTTCGTTTTAGTTAGATAGGAAATAGAAGGTTAATGGGTGATAAAAGGAAGGGTCCAAAGTCTCTTAGCGTTCATAGGGTCTCTTGGCTTACGAAGGTGCCCATTAGTCTAAAACAAACCCAATAAGACTTAGCCAAAAAAATAAGAACACAAATATACACAGCAAATGAAAGAAATAAGCTGCAGGTTATTTAATAATTAGGAAATGAGGATGGAGAGACAAAAATAAATGTCACATTTTATTTTGAAAGCTTCAGGCATTAATAATGCATAAAAAAATGTACGTGGAAATGGAAAAGTATGCAAACCAAAGGAAAGTAAAATTTTGTATACACGAAATGAGGTGGCAAGAATTAAATACAACCTAAAAGTCTAGGTTCGGGTATTCAACAGAAGGAGAAAAGAATGGATCAAGTATTAATAATGAGATAGCTATTTTAAAATGTACATGGAACAATTAATAACAAAAGAAATGAAGGGCCATGTACATCGCACAACCCTTTTGAAATTCCATTTATGAAACGTAACCAAATTAACTTCATTAACTCAAATAATATTCAAATTCGTATGCATTTAGTTTTTTTTCTGCGTATAATAAATAAAATTACTTACCTTAAAAATGAAGAGGTTCAATTTGGTTTTCCCAAAATGATCTTTTATTTCCGTTAAAACACCCTTTCTATTTAACACAATAGGTGCGTTTCTTTTAGTAAATTTATTAATTGCAAACAACTTTTTCTTCCCTTCTAATTGAAATATTTCAATTGCATTAATTGCAATTACTTGCAAAGTTAAATTTCAAAACAAACAACTAAAATGGATTAAAAATAGAATAATTATTTCCTTTAGTCATTTAAACACGTTTATAAATTTGTTGTTTATACAACATAGTATTAAATAACTTACTTTAGTAAATTATTTTTCCACTTTTATAATTCATCTGTATGCTAAAACACAGTTCAATTATACATATATTTCTTCCTTTAAATTAATCATTCTATTCTTTATTTTAATGAAATTAAACCTACATTCGCAAATGAAACATTCATTTTATTTGATATAAATGTTCTTTTCATTAAATCAACTTTTTTATATTTTCACAAAACATAAGCTATGTTTATTACACCTATTGATTTACAATTTGGTGCCCTCTCTACCATTAATTGAAATTATTCAATTACATTAATTTCAATTGTTTACAAAGGTGAATTTATAAATGGAAAAAATAAATGTAATGAGAAATAAAACAATTATTTCCTATCAAATAGTAATTTAAACATATTTATATACTATTGAATACAAACAGGAATTATACATCTCTTACCAAATAATAGTTCCTCGTCTCTGCAATCAGTCTTTCAGCTACCAAACATTTCAAATAAATAAACGTATGATTTCTTCTTTAATAAAGAAACATTTATTGTTCCTTATTAACATTTATTATTCCAATAAATTGAAATTTTACATTCAAACAATTGTTAATTTCATTCAAACCAATGTTATTAAAATAGAAACTAACATTTGTTATCATCCTTATATTATCGTAAACATATGTCATTAATAAAAATTTTAATTAAGCTCATAACTTGTAATATAATTTAATTTGCATCAATAAAATGTTAACTTTTTTGTTTCTAACAATTTTATTCAAAATTCTTATTTAACTTAATATTTTTAAATGTTTAAAAATACGAGTCGTTTCACCGGTGGTACTTTTATATTTCGAAAACAATTCGTACTTGATATCAAAATATCATATTCGCTTCAAAATCAAATCCATTTTGAAATCATCATATTTACTCAAATATACCATTTCGCTTCAAAATTCATTTTCACATCAATATTTTGATTTCGCTTCCAAAATCGTTTCGAATTTCAGTTTAAGTTATACTTTATTTTAACCCAATACGTATTTAAATGTATGATTTAAATATAAACACTCCACTTTTTTGACCAGTTTGAATTTTAGAAAAAAAATTGAGTATTTTTAAAATAGTGTAAATAGTTAAGATAGTTTAAATGGTTAAAATAGCTAAAAATAGTTTAATCGGTTAAAATAGTTTAAACAAGTAATCTCCAAAACCAGGGTTGGTAAATTAAGCTTGATTTTTGAATTTGATAAGTTGGTTTACTGGCCTCACTTTTAGGCTAAGAGAGGAAGAAGGAGAAGGTAATAAGAAATGAATGTACATTCTTTTTCCTCTTTTCTTTACCAGACTAAGGTTAAATTGGGTTGAATTGGGTTTGAAAATAAAAAGAATTAATATGGTTAAGGCTAAAAATCAGCAGTTAACAAGAAATATGTGTATATATTACATATACCCAAATAAAAATCCATGTTCTTTATATTTTGCATAAAATAAAACTCGGAAAATTTACATACTTGTAAAATAAAAAATTTCTTACCATATAAAAAGATTAATTTATTTTTTTAAAACATTTTTATTATTAAAATCCTTTATTTAATATAAATACACCATTTATTAAAAAAATGAATAAAACATTGTCAACGCATTCAATAGATATTTAAGACAAGGCTGTAGATAGCCGCTCATATTCAGCCCTATTCTCTACATTAGCAGGCAATATTACATAGTAATACTCTTTGTTAATGTGGGTCTCGGGGCATCATAGCTTAGTATCAAAGCTCGTGCCAATTAAAGGCACGCTCTTGCAACAGGCTAGATGCTAGGACTAGATCCAACGGGCTGTTACAGACTCCCCCCTTAACAAAATTGCGTCCTCGTAATTCCTAGAGAAGAATTTGTATTCAACTATTTAAATTCAAGTCTTTTTGCAAGATAAAGATTAATCAAAGATATACAACTCCGAATCATACAATTTCATCACAAAAATCTTTTACAGTAAGAAGCTTTCTAAATTTTTTTACTGTATATTTTTTGCAAGTTCTATTTTTGCTCTTTACAGGTGCTTAGAGCTTATTATCTCCTCCAAAAATCATTGCTTGCTAACAAAACTTTGCTATATCATCAAGATGAGTAAAATACTCACAAAATGCCAGGTAAATCTTAAGCTCCTACAAGAAATTACTCTGTATAAACCTCAGTTTACGTACATATCTCTGTCTCTTGTTTTATTGAGTTTGTTGTTTCTGGTTGCCACTTTGAGTGGCCATAACTTCTTGATTTTAACTTGAATTGCTGCCGAATCTTTTTTGGATTATAGTTTAGTTGTCAAACTCTATTCATGTAAATTTTCGCTGTAAAATTTGATCATTTGCTATGCTAATCTACCGAACAAAGTTGAGAATGGAGAAGAATACCCAGAAAAACAAAAGTGTAGCCTGGTTCGACCAGGCCGTCAACCCAGCAAGCACCAGGTCGACCTGGAGGTCGACCATGCCTCTTGGCTGGATCTTCCCCTAGTTGTCCCAGGTGCATGCAATTGTGGTTGGTTGTTCCCTATGCTTTGTAGCTTGTTTTGAAGTAATTGCCTTGAGATTGTGATGGTTTTGTCACTTGTTTTTTTGCAAATATTTGAGATGATTATTGTAACGAATGCAGATTTTGCCCGCTCGAAAATCTACATCCATACTTCATATCGTATTCGAATGCCGTAGATTCGATCGTTCAAATCCGATTCGCCGGAGCTTATAACAACATTAAGTAAACAACACAGCGGAATATGAGAATAATACATTGATATGCAACACTGATACAACAGAGTGATACAATGAATATCAATATACATCAGAGATACAATAAAATAGCAGCGGAAAGAAAATAAATAACACTAGCAGCAGAACAAAATAACTCTAAGATAGTCTTCAATGAAGAACTCCAAATCTGAACTCCATCTCCAAGAACCAATCCAGCAATAGCTCGAACTCCCCAAAACAATGCACAAAGATAAGCAAGACTGGCGCGATCCAAAGACTGAACTAACTCCAGATAATCTACTACATCTAACTATCTGAAAAACCCAACTCTAGACTGCTCTGTAGAAAATAATGAGCATCCAGAGTTTAGGAAAGGAACAATAAACTCCGGATCAGTCGTGGGACTGGTGTGAGCAACAAAAACAGTTTATCTTTTAAAACAATCAACAAGAGAATTTTAAAATAAATTCGCAATGCTTTTTGAAAATGAAACTACCATAAGACCTCCCACCACACACACAATGCAAACGCGGACTTGGAGGAGATTTCTTCTTATGATAGCCAAACATGCTTAATACGCAGAAAATTTCTTTGATATTATTATTATAAGTGCACAGTGCAGAAAAGCATTTCGAAAGTAGAATATAAATCTTAGCCAGCATAGGCATTCCGCACTTATGCCTACTATAGCTACTATGTTCAATGGCAGGTTACCGCCACATTCCATAGCAGATAATACAACTAAAACCGTACAAGGCTCGTATTGTTTCTTTGGATTTTCCAACAAATGGTCAGGCCAAGGAACTTCCCATTGCCACATGAGAACGCCTCTGGAAGGACGTCCCCGAGAACCTAACCGGATCTCTGCCAACACAAGGCCGGGTTACCCCTAACTGGGTAACTACTGACACGAGTATGCCACCTCCCGGTTGTAACAACCTTTAACCGGGGCCCCAACATCAAATCACAAAACAAGATATATATAAGTTTGTGATGTCCACATAAGTAAGTATCTGGGCTCCATACCATGATACCACTTCTATCCAGAAGGAGATTTACATACCCTAAAGGGGCGCTACGCCCTAATAACCTTGCCGCATCTTTCCTGTTTTGACCATTCCGGGGTGTGAGGTTCGACGAAGTCTCGTCCACAAAGCTACGCTTTGGTACAAAGCCATGCTTTGGGTCAACAAATGATCAAAGTAATGATCACAAAGATAAATGATCAAACAAATGATCCTATCACAAATGATCAAACAATGATCATTTCACAGCAACACTTAGCATGTCACATAACCAAATTGGGAATATATCGCTGATGACCTTCAACTACATAACCTCTGAGCTCATATGTCTCAAAGAAGGGTGTTAAGCTAAAAGAATAAATTCTTCGCCCCAACAGAAATGTATTTGAAAGAAATCTGCTTTATATCTCAAAATGTAATGTCAGACACACAATGCATACGAGTCTGTTCCGGGTTCGAACAAAACCGAAGGCACTTCCAAAGAAGTCCTTGCAATCCGGATAATCTCTAATCACGTCCGGATTTCCCATCACATATGGAGATCTCTATACCGGTGATCAGCCAGTGCAGAGACAATCGACAAGAAACCCTTTCGTTTTCGAAAATATCCGGTCTTCACCACCGGTCTTCAAATGCTATCCATAACGACGTATCACATATTCGGAATGGGATACATGACACAAAGGTCCTCTCCCGGCTAAACCGAATAGTGAGCGCAATATTTCAAAAACATATGGATATTGGGATTTCAATTAAGTCACAACTTAATAATTCAAAACTTCCTTTCAATGGTTGAACAATTTACCATTTCAAATCTTTAAACAAAAAGATTTATTTCACAAAGATCAATTCATAGATTTCCAAAACAATTTCATTTCTATTGTATTAACTCGTTAAATCTTTAAATCAAAGATTTAACTTATAGTTTCAAACCGTATTTATAACTTGGAAGTCATTTTCATTTTCAAACTTGAAATTCTTTTTCACACAAATTGGACGTTCATTTCTTATGTGAAAGCTTTTATTATGTGAAAACAAACAGTTTTCGTTTTTGAAAAATCCAATTTCATTTACATGAGTTAAAGCCTTAATTTGTATTCATATTCCCAAATTAATACATTTAAAATAGTTTAACTCATATATAACTGGTATAACACCTTTTAATCCCTAGTTTCGAATTATAGAATTTAATTTCAAATCTTGTATTTAAGTTTAAATCAATTTTATTTAAACTTCAAACCTAGTCAAGTTATTCAAAATAATTTCATCTTTGAAATTCCATTTAAAAAGCTTTTCACTTTAGACCCAATCTTATTTTCAAACCATTTGAATTTAAAAATTCAAATTTAAAACTATTTTCAAAAATCTGTGACTTACTCGATTTCCTCGTGAAATCCATATTTGTGTGTGTATAAGTGTGGTCCAGGGGTTTAACACAATAGTGCAACATCATTCAATCATCACAGATTAAAACACAGAAATATAGTTGATAAGCGATATAAACTATAACGCTTATCGCTCATTCACAAATTCACGGATAGTACACGGATATATCATAAGTAAATGGATAAATTACACGCAACTCAATTCACAGAACAAACTATCATAGATCAGATAGGATAATCAATTCAAGGCATCCCATACAAAACAATCATTCATAAGTAATTCAAGCATCCAATAATCATTTATAAACAGGATTTATTAATCGATTAATCCTATGTAATTCAATTTATCTCTAATTAAATTAATTACTTATGAATTTATTATCCAATTCTGGTTAGATTATTTTCATTAAGTAATTACATTTAAATCATTTATAATTGATTATCTAATTTATTTAATCCAATAAATCATTAACATTAATCAATTTAAATCAATTACTTAATAATCCTTAGTTAATTATTCTTATTAACTAATAATATTTCTTAATCGCTTTCTTAAGAAATTATCTTAGATTAATTTGATCATTTCTAATTATAAATTAATCTAAATTATTTATTTATAAATTAAATAAATCATTCTTTAATTACCATATTAATTTAGTCATTTTATTACCTTAATTATCTCTAAGATAACAAATTTCTTTATTAATGATTTCATTAATCATTTAAGTGTAATTTAAACATTACACTTTTAAATTTAAATTTAAATTCCATTTTGAATTTAAGATTCAAAATGAACATATATTTAAACATTAACCAATCTAAATATTGATTTATAAACCTTAAAATAAATGTAAAAAATATTTATTATTTACAAAGGAAACCTATATAAGAAAAGCCTTTGAATTAATTTACTTAAATTTTAAGCTTTTAAATTACATTACATTTTAACTTGCAATTTCAAGTTTAAAATCAACATTTAACCTTCCATTAGAAATTCTTTTATAAAATAACTTTATCAAAAATCAAGTTTAAACATTTGTTTGGAACAAATTTACTTTCTTTTAAAAAAAAAACTATTTTAATTTGAACTTGTTTAAAAACACATTCATGTTTAAAACAAATTTAAAAAACAAATTTTTTTTTCCAGAAAACTGTCAGGTTTTAAACAAGAACCTGAAACAAACACTGACCCAAAGCAATTCTCGTCTGCTTCGGGTCAAACTCGAACGTGCTTCGAGCAAACCCTCGCGTTTACTCGAGTCAAACTCGAGAACGTCCTGAGACCACTCACCATCAAAATTCCCAGATCTCTCACAAGTGCACGTGCACGTGCACCGCTCCATCGCCTCCCTCCGGCCATCGCCACTAAGTCGAGCAAGTCGCCGATCACCCACACACCATCCCCCAACCATCTGAAGGTCGCCATCTGTTCGAATTTGAAAAATGAATATAAAATCGAAACCTGGCACAAAACAAAGCCCATTGCTACCCAACCTGTCAACGCGCCGTTCTTGTTGCCTCGACCACCGGAGTTCGTGCAACTCCGGCCACCACCTCATCTACCTCCCTACGTTCATCCCCTCAAGTTTCGTTGAACTCGGTTAACAGGGGAAGACGAACGAGACAAATTCTCGACCACACAAAAAATTAGGGTTAGAAACTTCAACCCATCGCCGCTACCACCACGACGAAATGGAGCGGCTATAATTATTTTTCCTACCACTAACATAGGCTTCTCCACCACCTTGAACAACCTCGACCCGCCCAGATCAACACGTCGCCTGAATTCGATCAAAAGGCCTAATTCGAACATCATCAATTTGCTCTTACAACATCCCACTAAAAATCCTCAAATTCATGTTAAAAATCATCATTTTCAGTAAGGATTCAAGTTATATACTTGAATCAATATTTCGTGAAATTCGAAATTTCCAGAGATTAAAGTTTTTGCTGTAACATTTGATTTTTTTACTTTATATGCATTTATTATTTCACGAAACCATTTTTATATTTTAGCATCAAATTTGGTTTAGGGGAAAACTTAAACCCGCCATCTTGGCAAACCCAAAAATGCATAAAGAGACCTCATCTTAAACACACCATAAGGCAAATATATCTCCAAAGAGGAGAATAAAATCTCAAGTAAACGACAAATGGAAAATCCCATATAATGCCAGTGTTGGCAACTCAAATCTGAAAGATAGAACTCACAAGAGTTCAAATTCTCGAAAGGTAATCGCCATAAATATATATCGAATGGTTCAAAGGACCAATTGCGGAAAAGGGCGATACAGCAGGGAAATCACAAACATCAATGAAATCATCTCACCAGACCTATCTATTATGCAGTAGCCTATTCAGTACTAATAAGTTATATATGAAGGAAATCATAGGACTTCACGGTGTTCCTAGTTCGATTGTCTGTGACCGTGGCCCGCTTTTCACGAGTCATTTCTTGAAGAGTCTTTAGCAAACTTTAGGAAAGCTGTGACTCCCCTCCCCGAGACCCACATTAACAAAGAGTACTACTAATTAATATTGTCTGCTAATGCAGAGAATAAGGCTGGATAGGAGCGGCCATCTATAGCCTTGTCTTAAATATCTATTGAATACGTCAACAGTGCCATTTTTTCTAAGTCTAGTGGAAAGATATATCCAACAAATACTTAATACAAAGCCATAGGTGGCGATAGGATCTATCAGAACAAAATACAACAAGTCGAATGCTACTTCAGCCTTTTGAGATTCCATTGTGAAAATGGGATCAGATTTCCATGGATTTTATTGACGGCCTACCTCACTTCCGCTGGACTATTCTACTAGCTCTTTTTGTTATAGCTTTTTATGTAGTCTTTTTGTTGCTACTCTGATATGTATATTCTTTTGACTTGCTTGTATATTGTGGTTGCAATTCCACTTGACATATATTCAAATACATCACAAAGTATACAAAATGATACATGTCAAGTGGTATAACAACCACAATATACAAGCGAGTCAAAAGAATATACATATCAGAGTAACAACAAAACGACTACATAAAAAGCAATAACAAAAAGAGCCAGCAAAACAGTCCATGCGGGGGAAGAATAAGCTAAGTCCAAATGTACCTAACCTGAAACACCTTGGTCTGACCCGAGTATAAAATACATGGGTCAGTCTAGCTAAACAAATCAGTTTACAAGGATAAGCAATAATATGATCATCATGATAATGTGATACTATTCTCAAGTGAGAAGGGACAATTAAAATGTATTATTACTTCAAGTGATAATACGGTATCACTACACAAACATACAATCTCAAAAGAGATAAAATAACCTATAAAACGTTGAAAGTAGAGAGCCTCATATCATTGGCATTCATAAAACATCAAATATGGCTTAGGGGAAAACCTAAACCCGCCATCTTGGCAAACCCAAAACTTGCATAAAGAGATCTCATCTCAAACACGCCATAAGGCAAATATATCTCCAAAAGAAGAGAATAAAATCTTAAGTAAATGCCAAAAGACAAATCTTATATAATTCCCGTGTACGCAACTCAAATCTCAAAGATAGAACTCACAAGAGTTCAAATTCCCAAAAGGTAATCGCCACAAATATATGTCAAATGGTTCAAAGGACCAATCCGGAAAAGGGCGATACACTAGGGAAATCACAAACATCAATGAAATCATCTCAAAGATATAGCACATGCATATGGCCGAAGCCCGCCAAGTACTGCTTTCTCAAAATAAGGCGCCACATCTTTTAGACAAATAAATGCGTCTCTTAGACAAACATCCCCAAGGACAAATGCATCGCAATAACAAACGTCACTTAGACAAACATCTCGAAGGAAAAATGACCCGAATATCCAGTACTGGCTTATACGTCTCTTAGACAAATGTGTCACAAATTTTCGAATAGCAACCCAAACAGTATTAATGTATGTCTCATACCACAAGTTTGCACTAAACGGTTTACTAACCGCTAGTAAATTTTATACCCAATCAGTAAAAAGTTTACCTCATCTCATCGACAAACTCGAGCCGGAGGTCAAAACGCTCAAATGGATAAGTCGGGAATTAACTGATAAGATTAATGCACGTGTCTCATACCACGTGTTGTACCAAACCATTTAATCCTCCTTCTCATTCGCTCAAAATGTGCAAAAACGTGTGATTTATATATAAAATAATTTACTTTGGAAAAATAGACTTCGAAATCAATTTCCAAAATCAGTTTGAAATCCATATTTGAAAATTCCCTTATTATAGAGAATAAATAAATTTTACACTTGAAAGTACTTTAAAATATTAGACAATAATAATTTTGAAATGCCCATTAGATAAATTGGGTATGTAAAGTGAATAATTATAATTAAGGGGATTTCTTAATTAAAAGAAAATATCATTTGATGCTTTGATTAATAAAATGAATTTTTATATTGGGTTATTCATCTAGTGCTTTAAGAATTTTGGTCGATGCGTTTGGCCAACGTTACCGATAAGAATTTCCTAAAATAATATTAACAGTTAATCTCCAAAACAAGGGTTGTTATAGTTTAAATGGTTAACATAGTTTAAAAATAGTTTAAAACAAAATAGTTTAAATATTAAAATGGTTTATATGGCAAAATAGATTGGAAAATCCAAGATAATTTGAATATCTAAAAAGATAGATTTACGTAATTTATATCAAAATAATTTATTTGATTCCAAATTTTCCAATTCAAATCACTTTCAAATTTCCATTTCATTTTAATCAATTCAATTCCGAGTTCAAGTCGAATTTTACTTCGATTCTAAATTTATTTCGATGTCAATTTTCAGATTAATTTCAATTCCAATTTCAAATTAATTTCAATTACAATTCCAAAATAATTTCAATTTAAAATTTTGAACCATTTCGAATTTTATCAATTCCGAGTTCGATTTTCAAAACATTAATTCAAAACGCTTAAATCAAATTTACCCTCAATACCGAATTTGAAATCCAAATCCTCAAATATAATTCAATACCGAGCTCAATTTCGCAATATTTCGATTACCATAAATTCGATTTTCATTTTCTTAATATTAAATCATTTAAATAAATTTAAAATCAAATTTTTTTTAAATCATTTAATTTAACCAATCTTGTGTTTGTGTATATTTTCTATTCTATGGCCATATGATTTGTTAATTTAATTTAATTTCAAGATGGATATATATATCATTTTAACCCAAATCACAGTGTCATAGGTATATATCATCTCAACCTATTTCTTAACTATTTGAAATGATTCAATTTACAGTTTATATATGTAAATAATTTATAGGGTGAAAACAAGATATGTAAAACAAATAACATCCAACCATCCAAATATCAACCAATTGGCACCCCACAATCGATTGTCCAAATAGTCAAAATAATTCACAACAATTTCATAGTTATTAATATCGGGTATTTTCCTGACAATTAAATTCTAATTTCTAATTTAACTGTCAAATTTAATTTTTATCAGTTAATTCATATGACCATTTAGATGACAATAACTTAGCAAACAATGATCAATAATTTATATCACTCCATAATTTCAAATTTAACTAGCATAAAAATATTCTAGTACTTGTGAGTGTTATAAAATTCCCATCTTTATATTTGAAATTAAAATTATTCTAGCCTCAAATAAATCCTAACCTGACTCCAAATTTTAGCCTTCGTCGATGAATGCAATGTAACTTGTTTCATTAAATTCTCACAAAGTATGAAGATATGATGGTTTAAAAATATAACGTTTTAAATAAATTAGTTATTTTACTAACTTAATTACAAGTAGGGCTTAATTACCCATCATCAAAGAAAGAGCTGCCCAAACCAAATCCCACCGCCCTTCTTCCTCTTCTCCCCTTCCTTTCTTCCTTTGCCTGTACACACACGCAAGATACACCCCGTGCACGCGAAGTGATACAGAGCTCCACAACGCGAAACCAGAATCCGACAATGCCAACACATTCCTCTTTGAAATATCATCTGATTCCACTTTTCTAAGTCACACATGCGCCACCCAGTCAAAATGCGACCATCTTGCTCACCCTCGATTGTAGCAACGTTGCAATGCCAAAACGGTGATCGAAGTCTGCGAATTTGAGGCCACTGATGCGCCTTCGTCCCCTGATCTTGAATCCAAGTTCCATATCACGATTTGCACCTTCAAATGGAAACAAGATGAAACCCTAGATTCATTCATGGCAACTAGAGCTTCCCTGTCCAATTCGAATCGCCCCAAACTAGGTCTAGAAGATAGGTCTTGTGAAAATGATGACAAAGGAACAGGTTTTGGGATTTATAAAGATGTATGGATTAACATTTTGATTTTTAAAGTTTTCTTTCCTTTGTTTTTTCTTTCTGTCTTGTTGGATCAATTTCACCCTAGGGGGTGGTGAATAGGGTGATACCAATAATAACAAAAAAATTAATGTAGAAATATATATAATAATTGTAGCACAATAATAACAGAACAATAAAAGCAGAAATAGAACAACACAGATTTACCATGCTTCGGAAAAACCATGCCTACGTGCTGCCCCCAAGGTTTCTACTAAAAATTTAGTAGTCAGACGCTTGCACACGTAAACTTGCGACACCCGCTAATGACTAACCTAACTCTAGGCTCAAAATCCTGCCACAACTCAGCCACTGAGTTGCGAATTCTCGAACTACACCACCGTAGTTCGTAACCTAGTCACACGACTAGATGTTGATTTAAAAAAAAAATAAACTAACCAAAATAAAACAAAATAAAACTAAACCCTAATTAAAATTATGGCCCAAAAGAAATATGACTAGCCCACTTTATTTGATAACCCAATTAAAAAAATAAAGTCGTCTCCTTTTCTCTTTCATTAGAATATTAGGCCGTGTTCTTTTTTGTCCATGCCGTTCCTTTTTTCACTTGCGATTTAAATTTAGGGTTATTGAAATTTGAAGCCCCAATTGTGATATCGATAGATTGAGATGATGGTTCTTAGCTGAATTGCTTTGTCAATCACTCCTGGCTTTGATTTGCTCTCGGTGGCTTCAATTTGATCGAGTTCGAATTATACTGGTATGTGATTTTTTACTTTGATTTCTCTGTTTCATGATGCTTGAACTTCAATACCTATGTCGATGATGATATGAGGTAATTTATAGGGATAAAATCCCTAAAATTATGTTTGTATGTTTCTTTTTGAATTTGTCACGTTGTATGGTCGGCTATTTATTTTTGATTGAACGATATGTTGATTTTTGACTTGTTCCATCTTTGATATATTTGAATTTCTTTGCGTTCTTTTCTACCTTGATTTTTTCACGTGATTGAAGTTGCTTTGGGTTGGTTCCTATGACTTTGGTGTTTTAATTTTTGACATAATTTCTATAATTTCGACTTGTTCAATTCATGTTATTGGCTTTGACTTTTTTTAATACATTCGAATTTGTTCTTTTTACTGTTGCAACTTGATTTGCTTTGCGTTCTCCTCCCTTATTCTCATTTGCAGTGCTACTGTTAATAACTCTACACATATAAACATGTATATACATATATATGTATGTATGTATGTGCATAATTGTTTTGCCTATCCACTTGGTTTCATGTGAACTTATTGTTGTGTTCATGTTGGTATAGGCTGCATAATATATATATATATATATATATATATATATATATATATATATTGCTCTGTCCACCTTGATTTGATTCATGTGCACTGGTTTATTGTCACTGTTTTGATGCATTGATTCTGTTGTCACATTTGGTCTTCATGTGTGCTTGTTCTGGGTTGATTAGTTGGCCTTCTCTGTTGCAATTGAGTCTGAAACCATTGAAGCCTTTTCCAATCACTTTGTCTTAGTTTGTTTCTGAACCTGATTGCCTTTGAATCATGTAGAGTCTGCATTGATGCATACTCATTCAAGTCTTTTGTGTTGCGTATGTATATACTTATGTTCAGTCCCATTTGTAGCACCATTGCACTGAACTGTGTTCTGTTAATCATCTCCATATGTTCATATTGCTTGTGTTGCCATATATGTTGTCTTTGTGCACTTGTATCATGTGGTCTTATGTGTGTGAGTCTGGCCATTGCATTACTGATTTCATGTTGCTTATGAGCCCAGTCTACGTGTGCAGATTGTTTCGAGACTGTGCATATTGTATTGATGTGGCTTTGGTTTGACTTGAGTCTAGTCTGGAGCTTGTTGTCACTGGAATTATGTGTGCATCACCTTATACATGTGCACTGAGTATGTTGTATGATTGTTTTTGAAGTCTGGTTCGATTATTCATGTTGTATACACGTGGACTTGAACTGTAGCTCATTGATTTTGGAAAATACGCACATATTCATGTATATACATGCATACATATGCATGTATATGTGTGTAGTGAATGTTACTGCATATTTGCACATGTATAGTCATGTATGCTGGTAATTACTTTTGCCTTTGTGCCATTTGATGTCTGCTCATGTTTGACTAGTTTGTGTTGAGTACATTTCTGGTTAAGTCTGTTATCTTTGTCTCACGGGCTTGTACGATCTGGTTCCTTGTATTTGAGCACTTTGACTTTCTGGCCTTGTTACATGTCAGGTTTCTTTGTTTTCTTATTCCACTCGATGTGTTTTCATGCTTGGAAAATTTGTGACCAGATGCTTGTAGTTGTTGTGTGCATTGACATGATTTTGGTCTGGATTCACTTTGTTATTCTGGGTGCATCTCTTTTGTCTGCAACTACCTGTGCACTGCTTCCATTGTTTTGCTTGTGTATATGCCTCTATAAATGATGTGTGTAATCTGGCTTACTTGATTTTTCATATTGTTTTGAGTTTCTTCAAGTTACTTTGAGATTAGTTCCGGTTACCATTTTGAGCTGCTTTCTTATTCACTGTTTGTATTTATATGTATATATCATGTGAGTTACTTGCTACTTCTTGAAGTGTGGTTCCATTTGTGCTTTGCACTTGTAGTCTTGTTGTATGGTGTAGCTGGTCAGAGTTGTGTTACATTCCTGCATTGCTCTGTCTCTGTTTGAAGTTTGAATATGAGCTTCATGTGTACTGTTTTGGTGCTTTTGTATCCTATGAAATATATATATGGGATCTGGTTCAAGTATGTTGGAGTTTGTTCTAGTCATTGAAACTTGTACTTGACCCTTCTATTTTTGTTTTTGTATTACATCTGAGTTGAATCCAGCTTTGGCTTGCGTTTGACCTTATGCTCACCTATCCCTGTAGTTCTAATACGCAAGTGTATATTGGTGTGCACGGCCTTGTGGCATGTACATTGATACACTGTGCATGTCACAAGTTGTTCGTGTAGATGAATTCAAAAGAAATAAATTACAAACAACCCAAATAACAGTGGCAAACAATATTTTCAAAACACACACTTCATTGTACACTGCAAAAATATTTCTTTTTTAATTTTACTACGTCATTATTTATTTTGTAGATATTTCAGATGCTGAAACAACAAATATAAGTGAATGAGTGATATGATAAATTGTAATATGAAATTTGTGATGTAACCGAAATTGTAATGTAATTAAAAAAAGTATATATGTAGTGAGAGCTCAGATTTATGCTATGGATTTGTAATAAAATATTTATTTGAATAAAATATTTGTCTGAATATGAATTTTGTATTATTTATTTTATTCATCAAATATTTATTTAATTATGTGAAAATAAAAAAGTACAATAACAAACATATTTAAATGAATATATATATATATATATATGTTTATTATCATCAAACAAAAATCATATACTAGAATATTCTACAATCTCCCTCTTTTGATGATAACAAACATATAATAAGATTTTGAATTTATTAAATGTATTTGGTCATCGATGAAATCTTTTTGCTCTCCCTATTTGAATGCTCCCCCTTCACATATGCATGAAAAAAATGCAAATAAAAAACAATTGCATTGAGCCTATATAAGAACATGTTATGCAAATAGATGAGAATATGCAAAATAAAAACATTTGAATTTATTTGCCAAAATCTTAACTTCTCTCTACATTTTGTTATCTACAAAAGAGTAAAGATGTTAGAAAAATAGAGATCAAGTAATAGATATTAATACAACATTAATTCCCAATCGAGTATAAATATTAAATATCAACAAAAAAATCAAACAAAAGTCATAAATACTCTGTTTGGCGCATATTCCACTTTAGAGTGATAGGGGTGATGTCGGCATTTAAAGCCATATAGTTGTGTCTACTTGTGGTATATTTATATCAGGAATTTGAATACTTACTAACCATGCATAATCGTTAGTACTTTTAATGAGATTAGTAGTATTCCCCATTTTTATAAAAAAAATGAATTTTAAGCATTTTCTAACCATGCATAACCGTAAGGACTTTTAAATGGGACTAGAATCAACTCGTCTATTTAATAATCAATTTTGATATGTGTTCCATACATGTATAACTATGAGGACTTTTAAATGAGCATGAAAGCACATAAACAAATATTCCAAGTAATTCGCCCATGCATGACCGTGATGACTTTTAAATGAGAGTGAATACTTTGGATGTTTTTATTGCTAAAAAATAAAATAAAAACGAATAATTTCCTGTTTAAAATACCACATTTTGACATACTATATTAGATTTTGATGAGCGATGGTCATTAGAAATTTGATAGAAATAGAGATGGCCATGGAATTTTTACCAACAAAAATTATTATAAATCTTGTTTAAATTTTTAAAGAAATTTACTAAATATACCATCTCAAGTCATAATATATGATTAACATCGACACTCGTCATTTTTCCAATCAATATTTATCTTTTCGATAATCAGTAGGGAGTCAAATTAGTTAATGTAGTCATTTAAGATCAAATTCAAAAATAAATAAAATCAATTTTGTAAAATGTCAAAGCTGCAACGAAGTCAACAAAAACTATTTTCTGCAAGGGGTTTTAAAAAAATCTGCTAATTGAAAATCAGTTGAAATGAAAAATATACAGATATTTTCTCTGAAAATGTGATGCAACTAATGAATATCTCTAAAAAAACTCATTCCACCAGTACTTTTTCTATCAACAGCATAATCTGCATCTGAAAAAAATTTGAATCAAGGTTATCATAAGTTCGATATCATAGACCAGGATGTGAAGTTGCAAAAAGTACCTTATAATCATTTTATAACTTTTAAAATGTGATTCCTTAGCGATTTGATTGAAAACGTGTACATAAACAACTAGTGAATGTAGTGTCAGATCTAGAAGCAGTAAGATAAACAAATATATCCACGTGTACCTAGACTAATCATCAACCAACACAAGACAACATTTCGTACTACCTAAACTTGTAAGATCGTTAGTCCAAACAAATTTATATGAACTAGTTCAAAGATGAAAAGATGATTGGTCAACATTACTGCACATATCCGAATCAATATCAAAATTTATTTCCTTATCACATAACTTGCTGAATTAAATCAGATTGTGGTGTAGATTTTCAACATTTAACATATCATTCAAGATAAATGTGTCATTGCCTATTTTGCCTCTACCGATAATATTTCGTTGTTGCTTATTGTGATTCAGCCACCATTGTGCTTGGCTAAGGAACTTTGATTTGTTACTCGTCGTGTGCCTGGAACAGCCAGAATTCAGGTACCAATCTTGTTGTTCCTTAGCCTGCCACCACACCTACACGAGGAAAGATTTTTGTGACCTATTTGTTTTTATAGGTCCATGATTGTTAGTAGCAAAATATTTTAAAAATATGTTTGAGTAGACCCAAGAAAATTTATATTTGTTCCTTCTGGCACCCAGATTTGTTTGACTTTAAGGGTGTTTATATTTGTGTCTTTTGGAACCCAAATTGGTATGGTTTTCATGTGTTTGGTCTATACCAGCAATTATTGTGATTTTGCCCAGTTTTTTCACATATCATGCACTTGGAATTGACTTGATTAATTTCGCTTCTAACACGTTTAGATTGAGTATACCCAAGTCCTTGTCTAATAGTGTTGACTGTTTGTTTCCCTATTAGCATATTTAGTGGTTGTTCTCCTCTGGAGAATTTTCCTAAAGTTATAGACAATTGTTGGACTTGTGTTTTGAGTGATTCATTTTCATTCAATAACAAGGTGCACTTTTTTATAGAATTTTCTCTCCTAGTGTTTTCAATTTCTTTCAAAATCAGAATTTCATTTTCAAATGATTTAATTTTAATTTCTGATTTTTTAGTTTCATCTTCAAGTAGTGGACACTTATCATACTTAGGGCTCTTGGTTCGATAGATTTTAACGAAATGATCAAGCTATTTATTTAATTCTATCAAACTATCTCTTTGTGATTCAGTTTTACCATATTTTTCCCTAAGTCTTTCAAAACAGCCATTTATTTCATGAAAATATATAAGTAATTCCGAATGTGTAAGTTTTGATACCTCGCTTGGCTCGTCATCATCACTATTAGTTGTTTCTCCTCGAAGACACAAATTTTCTTTTTCACTCTTACTGCCGGTGCTTTTATCAGCTTCATCAGTTTCATCCCAAGTAGCTGCAAAACTTCTCCTTTTCGATTTCTTTCTTAGCTAGTCGATTCTGAGGACAATTTGACTTGATATGACCGAGTTTATTGCAGTTGTGACATATGAACTTCTGCTCTTCTGAGTTGTCTATAAATTTGACTGTTCTACTTTACATTTATTGATTTAGAGCTGGATTTCCATACTTGTGATTCCACCTTTTGAATTTCTTTATTATCAACGCCAGTTCTGCTACACCATCATCATCATTATCATCATCTTCACTTTCAGTTGTTCCTTTGAGAGCTATTGATTTCTTTCGAGTATCACCTCCTTCACGTTCTTTCTTGAATTTCATTTCTAGCTCACAAGTGATGAGATTTTCAATGAGTTCTTCAACTTTAATTTGTTTCAAATCCTTTGATTCTTGAATGGCAGTAACTTTTGCTTCAAAATTTCATAGAAGGACTATCAGGACTTTTCGAACTATTTCCAATTCTGTATATGGTTTTCCAAGAGCTTTTGATTTGTGTACAAGCTTAGAAAGTCGTCCATACATCTCTTTGACATTCTCATCCTTGGCCACTGTGAAGTTCTCGTATTCACTACTAAGCATGAGAAGGCGAGATTCTTTAACTTGAGAAGTTCTTTCATGAGTCACTTCAAGTGTACCAAATTTCCTGCGTGGTTAGACAATGTGAGATACCATTAAATTCAATTTGATATAATGAACAAATAGTAGAATTCATAGCTTTAGCGTTGACATTTTGTAATTTATTTTCTAGATTTGTCAATTGATCCATAGGTTTTTCAACTTCTTGATTATCTACCATAATTGTTGGTGTCTTATGTCCTGTTTCAACAATATTACAAGAATCAATGATTTAAAAAAAAATATTTCGTTCTATTTTTCCAATATTCACCACTAAACATGGGTGGTCTAACTATGGACCGACCCTCAGCAAAAACATTATTAAAAGAAGAAATCTAAAAAATCAAATTATTAAAATCAAAATTTGGTTTTTGAAAAATCAAATTTAAAAAAAAACAGCTTTGTTCCTAGCTCTGATACCAGTTGTAGGATCGATTTCACCCTAGAAGATGGATGAATAGGGTGATACGAATAATAATAAAAAAATTATGCGAAAATATACATAATAATTGCAACATGGATAATAGCAGAATAATAAAACAGAATTAGAACAACATAGATTTACCCAGCTTCGGAAAAACCCTGCCTACAAGCTACCCCTAAGATTTCTACTAAAAATTAAGTAGTCAGACACTTACACATGTAAACTTGCGACACCCGCTAACAACTAACATAACTCTATGCTCAAAACCCTACCACAACTCAGCCATTGAGTTGCGAATTCTCGAGCTACACCAATGTAGTTCATCACCTAGTCACACGATTAGAATTTGATTTGAATTCAAAAAATAAATAAATAAAAACGCTAACTAAAATTATGGCCCAAAAGAAATATGACCGGCCCACTTTATTTGATAGTCCAATTAAAAAAACAAAGTCATCTCCTTTTCCCTTCCAGTAGAATATTAGGTCGTGTTCTCTTTTAGTCCATGTCGTTCCTTTTTCACTTGCAAACTGAAATTAGGGTTGTTGAAATTTGAAGTCCCGATTGTGATAACGATAGATTGAGATGATGATTCTTAGTTGAATTTCTTTGTCAATCGCTCCTGGCTTTGATTTTCTCTCGGTGGCTTCAATTTGATCAAGTTAGAATTATACTGGCATGTGATTTTTTTTACTTTAGTTTCTCTGTTTTATTATGCTTGAACTCGAATACCTATGCCGATGATGATATGGGGTAATTTATAGGGATAAAATCCTTAAAATTACGTTCGTATATTTCTTTTTGAATTTGTCACGTTGCTATGCTTGACTATTTATTTTCGGTTGAACGATGATGATTTTTGACTTGTTCCATCTCTAATATATCTGAATTTCTTTGCGTTCTTTTCTGCCTTGATTTTTTCACGTGATCGAAGTTGCTTTAGGTTGGTTCCTATAACTTCAATGTTTTAATTTTTGAGATAATTTCTGCAATTTCGACCTGTTCAATTCATGTTGTAGGCATTGAATTTGTTTGAATACATTTGAATTTATTCTTTTTACTGCTACAACTTGATTTGCTTTCGTTCTCCTTCCTTATTCTCATTTGCACTACTACTGTTAATAACTCTACACATATAAACATGTATATACATACATACATGTATGTATGTATGTATTTGTATAATTGTTCTGCCTATCCACTTGGTTACACGTGAACTTGTTGTTGTGTTCATGTTGGTCTAAGTTGCATATATACATTGCTTTGTCCACCTTGATTTGATTCATGCGCACTGGTTCATTGTCACTGTTTTGGTGCATTGATTCTGTTGTCACATGTGGTCTTCATGTGTGCATTGTTCTGGGTTGATTAGTTAGCCTTCTTTGTTGCAATTGAGACTGAAACCATTAAAGTCTTTTCCAATCACTGTTGTCTTGGTTTGTTTCTGAACATGAGTGCCTTTAAATCATGTAGAGTCTGCACTGATGCATGTTCATTCAAGTCTTGTGTTGCATATGTATAAACTTATGTTCAGTCCCATTTGTTGCTTGTTGCCATTGCACTGAACTATATTTTGTTGATCATCTCCATATTTTCACATTGCTTGTGTTGCCATATATGTCGCCTTTATGCACTTGTATCATATGGTATGGTGTTTGTGAGTCTGGCCATTGCATTACTGATTTCAAATTGCTTATAAGCCTGGTCTATGTGTGCATATTGTTTTGAGTATGTGCATATTGTCTTGTTGTGGCTTTGGTTTCACTGGAGTTTGGTCTGGAGCTCGTTATCACTGGCTTCATGTATACATCACCTTATACATGTGCACTGAGCATGTTTGTATGATTGATTTTGAAGTCTAGTTTGGGTATTCATGTTGTATGCATGTGGACATGAACTGTAACTCATTGATTTTGGAAAATATGCACATATTCATGTATATACATGCATACATATGCATGTATATATGTGTAGTGAATGTTACTGCATATTTATCCATGTATGCACATGTATGCTGGTCATTACTTTTGCCTTTGTGCCATTTGATGCCTGCTCATGTTTGATTGGTTTGTGTTGAGTAATTCCTGGTTGAGTCTGTTACCATGTCTTTATTTCATGGGGTTGTACAGTTTGGTTCCTTGTATTTGAGCACTTTGACTTTCTGGCCTTGTTACATGTCAAGTTTCTTTTTTTTCTTGTTCCACTCGAAGTGTGTTCATGCCTCGAAAAATTGTGACCTGATGCTTGTAGTTGTTGTGTTCATTGACGTGACTTTGGTCTAGGCTCACTTTGTTATTCTTGGTGCATCTCTTTTGTTCATAACTGCCTGTGCACTGCTCTCATTGTTTTACTTATGTACATGCCTCTGAAACTGATGTGTGTACTCTGGCTTACTAGATTTTTCTTATTGCTTCGAGTGCTTCAAGTTACTTTGAGATTACTTTCGGTTACCATTTTGTGTTGCTTGCTTATTCACTATCTGTACTTATATGTATATATCGTGTGAGTTACTTGCTACTTCTTCAAGTCTGGTTCCATTTGTCCTTTGCACTTGTAGTCTTGTTGTATGGTGCAGATGGTCTGAGTTGTGTTGCATCTCTGCATTGCTCTAGTCTCTGTTTGAAGTTTGCATATGAGCTCCATGTGTACTGTTCTGGTGCTTTTGTATCCTCTGAAATATATATGTTGGTCTGGTTCAAGTATGTTGGAGTTTGTTCTTGTCATTTAAACTTGTACTTGACCATTCTATTTTTGCTTTTGTATTGCACCTAAGTGGAATACAGCTTTGTCTTAGGTTTGACCTTGTGCTCACATGTCCCTGTAGTTCTAACACACAAGTGTATATCGATATGCATGGCCTTGTGGCATGTACAGTGATACACTATGCATGTCACAAGTTGTTCGTGTGGATGAATTCAAAAGAAATAAATGACAAACAACCCAAATAACTGAGGCAAATAACATTTTCAAAACACACAGTTCATTGTACAATGCAAAAATATTTCTTTTTCAATTTTACTACGTCAGTGTTTGTTTTAAAGATAATTCAGATGTTGGATACAAACTGGAACAGAGTTGAAGAACAAATACGAGTGAATGAGTGATATGTAGTGAGATGATAAATTGTAAAATGAAATTTGTGGTGTAATCGAAATTGTAACGTAACTGAAAAATGTATATATGTAGTGAGAGCTCATATTTGTACTATTTGAATTTGTAATAATATTTGTTTGAATAAAATATTTGTTTGAATATGAATTCTGTGTTGTTTATTATATTCATCAAATATTTATTTAATTATGTGAAAAATAAAATAGTACAGTAACAAATACATTTGAATGAATACGTACATACATACATACATACATATATATATATATGTTTATTATCATCAAACAAAAGTCATATACTACATATTCTACATATTTCTACTGTGATATTTAAATGAGAAGGAGAGGGAAGTGTATTGTAGAAGGAATAGGCACGATCACGTCATAAGGTGGCTGGAAAAGATAAGCAGTTGAAAAGAAAGGTTGACTTTAAATAATTTAAAATTTTATTTAACTATAAATATCTCGTTTAAAGCAGCTTAAAATTTCGAACTTCTATCGACATGCGCCACCAGGCGTTTGTAATGTTATACCCCTATTCTGAAGCAATGGAACAAGTTTCAAGTCCTAATTCGATCGTATGGAGAAGATAGCTTTCTTGATCCAATTATTATATTGAATTTTCGATATTTATTTCAATGCGTTTCTATCGCGTACGACCAAACGATAACTCTGAATGATACAACATTTAAAATCCGATAATAGTACACTATTATGGACCGATGAAACTGGTTTCGTGAAAATCGAGACATTGGCCAAAATGACTATTTTTACTCGTCAATTATAAAAAGAAATTTCTAAATATTAAATTAATCACTTAAATTCAATTTTTTAAAGTGATGACTATCTTCATTCATATTTAAATAACATTCAAATCATCTTTTGAAATCATTCTCATTCATATTCAATTCAAAACTCAATTATTTAAATAATTCAATATAAATTTCAAGCAATTTTAATTTCCAATAAATTGCATTAAAAGGACAATAGAATTTCAAATAACTTTAATTTCCAACGATTATCTTATTTACATCTAAATGATTCGATATATATTATTTGATTCAATTATTCATTTTAAATATACTCAATACATAAAATTCATTTCAATACCTGTTATTGCCAAAATCTTCAGAATTTATTATTTTGAATTTTTTTATTCAAGTTCATATGTAATAACTACATTAATAACTCATTAAATTTTTATTTTTAACCATTTTTATTCAATAATTTCATTTAATTTAATAATTTAAAATAGCTAAAAATACGGGTCATTACACTAAATCTCTAGCCAACAACCACCTATAAACAGATGATAAAACATAGAGGGTAAATTGAGTGCTAGAGGATTTGTTGATAGCATGCATCGAAGATTTCGGAGGATCTTGGTAAGATCATTTGCATTTATTAGAGTTTGCTTACCAAAATAGTTACTTATCAAGTATGAGAATGACACCATTCGAGGGGCTTTATGGTGACCATATAAGTCGCATATTTATTGGTTGTACATAGGAGATAGACTCGTGTTAAGACCGACTTAGTAATAGATGCAACTGAGAAGATAGAGTTGGTTTATGCGAGAATGAAAGTTGGACAATCAGGGCATTAGGGTTATGTTGATATGAGAAGATAGGAACTAGAGTCTATAGTAGATGCTAATGTCCTCATAGAAATTTCATCGATGCGAGGTGCCATGGGCATTGGGAGGTCGAGCAAATTGGCTCCTAGTTAAGTAGGCCTGTTTCCAATGACAGAGAGGATTGGTGAACTCGTGTATCATGTTGAGTTACCTAGTAGTTTGATAGGTGTGCATAGTATTTTTAATATATTACATTTGAAAAAATATGTGCACGACCCTAGTATGGTAGTCGAAACGATCAATGACTTATCTGGAGAACTTGATTTGATGTCTGTTAGAAGGTTAAAAGAAATAGTAGGTCGAGATATGAAGGAGCTAAAGAACAAAGTTATTAGACTTGTTCGCATGCTGTGGAGTGTTGATAAAGATGATTATACCTAAGATATTGAGGTTAAGATTAGGAATATATATCCCAAATTATTTTAGACGTTCATTTTTGTAGCAATATGCTCTATTTTCCTACTATATGTACTAGTGTGGCACTTGTATATTTATGTTATGATATAATTATGTGTTAGTAGTTCAACTAGTGCATTACATTTAATGATTTATGACTTACATTAGTAGGGTACTAATGTAACTTTGATACTTATGTGTACTTATATGATGATGACTTTACTCTATCATTGTGTTAATGTAATTTTTTGTTCGTGCCAAAAATTGGACAAACACCCAATTAGATCATAAGAAGAGATTAATGAAGAAATAAATAGAAAACAAGGAAAACAAAACACAAGAATTTATGGTGGTTCAACAAATTTTCTGGCGTACGTCCACTTAAAAACTATGATCGACTTTTGTTGTTCTTTACAATTGTGATTTTACAACTCGGTTCTTGCAAATTGGTAAGAACCAAAAAGAGCCTCGGGGTAAAATCCATAAATTCAGAAAGTAAAGAAAAGATCACCTTTTTGTGCTCCTGTCCTATTTATATATGTAGATCAACGAATTTGGTTCTAATAATTGCTACCCACATTCTCTATGTTTAGGAGTGAGATTGGCTATATCATCATCTCGGTGGCCAACGTAGTACCTAGTTGTGCCTCACGGCTCGATGTTGAGCCATAGATACTCTAATTTTCTAAATATTTGGTTTTGCTTCTTCATTCTTTTGAATGCAATGGCCCATCTCCCTTAGCTCTATACTTTGTTGTCCTTAATTTAGTCTTCATTCTCATTGAATTAGTTGTGCTTAGTCAATTTCATGGCTCTGTACCGAGTTGTGGGGTTCAACTCTGTACCTAGTTGACATTTCAAGTTTTATTTGACAACTTTTCTATTCACCATTGGGTTCATCTAAAAAATGACTAGCCGTATTCAAGTGGCAAGTAAGGTTATGCATCGATTCTTTGGTATTTGACTACATTCTTGTTTCCAAAGTTAGGATCTAGGATTTTTGGGTTCACTTCTTGACCATTCAGTTGTTTCATCTTGTCCTGATATAGGTTAATTCAAAAGCAAGATAACAATTTCCTCCAACAGTTTATCTTGTGCTGACAAGGTAAGCTTTGGATCAAGACAAGCTATCAACATCAAACTCTGATTTGAATATATAGCTTTATCCTTTAAATTGTTCCTAGAAAGCAATCGTCTTCTCCAGATCATCATATCACTTTGAACAGTTGTAGATCCATATCCTTTAGATGGTATAAGATCTATAGCATGTTGTCAAGTTCATTGATCGAATTCTAAAAAGTCTAGAAGTTCTATTTCTTAGTCGATTGGGTAGGATGGTTTCACTTTGATCACATCTTTATTCATTGTTATTAGCCATCAATTCCATTCTTCTTCCTTTTTCTTTGCTTTCTCTCTTCTTTTTTATTTTTTTTACACAAGTCGGTACTGTGTTGAGTAGTGCGAATCGGTACCTATTTTCAATGTAATTATTAGGGTTGATTTGGTACTTCAGCAAATTTCTATCTCTTTTCACTTCTTACTTTCATTTTGTCTTAATAACTTTCGAACTTGAGCTTTCCAGCCATTATTGACTTTCGACCTAGGCCCTAGTCAACGCTGCTACTTCATAACTTTATCGTCGCCGACGAACTACTACCGCCGTCAACTTTAATTAATTCAGCTCCGATTCAAATAAACCTATACCCACATTGATTGGTTCTAGATTCGATTCCTTTGCCTTTGATATTATCACCAGCGTCAACTCTAAGCTCAAGTGGGTGGTAGCATTGCTTTGGAGGGTTTCCATGTAATGCTTAATAAAGTGAAATTAGATTTTACCGAAACTAGCTAAGCGATAAACTTGGCCAAAATGCCACACTAATAGCTAAGTGACATGTTGTGCAGTTAGAGCGCATAACGGTTCTACAATGGTAGAGATGCAAAAAGTTATTGCGGGGATAAATCAGAAAATAGCAAAGGTACAAAAGCTTCATTATATAAGAACTAAAAATTTAAAGTTAATTTTTTCTTATTCTCAATCTGACATCATTTGTGTAGGAAAAGGAAATATTATTTAATCTTATATAACTAAACCGGAGAATATCATGATTTATGCTGACTAGATATGGCGACTATAATAAATTTCTACGTATATTGGGCACTTATGCCTTAAATTAAGCCTTAAATTAAGTCTTTACCCTAACATTTTTTATGTGGTTTAAAAGAGAACTAGTCAAATCAACGTTTATATATTAAGGTTGCTAAAGCGAATGCTAAAAAGTCTTGATTTAGCAGGCGTAGCAGAATATAGTGGGGCTTTAAGCGGATCTACTATTTAAAGCACTATACTGAAATAGTGTAGTGGTGGAAAAGAACCATACGCTATAGCAGGGATTATCTGGGGCCTTAGAGGGGCTTTAACTGCATATATGAGATGTGAATATTAACATCTGAATAGTTCGATATTAATTGCTGATCAAATTTACATCTGATGAATCACACAACTGAAAAGATGAATTCTCCTTTAACCAAATGATTGAATTAATTTATAATTGTCATAAATTAATTAAATCAATTGATATTTATGAAATATTAATTGTAATATTTAACTATGGATTGATGAATAAATATCGATCTATATGTTTATAATAGTTATAAATATATCGATCGATATACGATATTGATAAGCGATTAAATTGATTTAATTGTATAATATTTTATTTAGGCTCTAAATGGTATTGAAATCCCATGAAAGGGACTCAAAAATTTGGTCATAATAAGGGGTTTGCAACATAGACTTTGAGATGGATGGCCAAGATGGAAGATCGGTAGGAGATGATGTAGGATCTTGATCCTAAAATATCTCTTGAGTCTCCTCTATATAAGTAGCTCTCTCCTCAACCTGTAGAGGATTTTTGTTGAAATCTCCAACCTGATCTATTACTGGCCAAATTCTTCTCTTCCATCTACCTAACTTCTCAAGTGAAAATCAAATCAAATTGATTGTTATCCCATAGCTGGTGGTCAACGGTTCAAGAACTAGCAAACTACTAAATCAAGAAGAGTTTCAAATGGGAGAATTCTTTTCAAGTTGTACTTCAATGCTTTGGGATTAAGGTATGTTTTTATCATATTATACTAAATAATTTTTCGGTATAATGTTTTATTATATATGTATATATGTATATATTATATTGTTAGTTAGGTGACAATTCTGATATGCAAGTAATGTTGCCAAAAAGTAGTTTAGATATATGCATGTATATATTTATATCTAAAAATTATTTTTTATCATATATATGTATATATCACGTCAGTGCAGCCACATAAAATAATAATATAACTTTATATTTTATAAAATTAACATTTTTTTAATTTCGTATATATAGAGTATGATTAATTACAACATAATACCATGGTTAAAATTAGTCATATAATTTTATATATAAATTATTATATCAACACTAATTTTTTGTAGTAAAAAATAATTTTACTATAAATATATATTATTATTTAATATTATTTAAATCAATTTACTACATAAATAAATTTTGTTAATTCAAATATGTTATGAAAAATATTTTTTAAATTTATAAAAATATGTCAGCATTATATAAGCTCTCGATCAAAAAAAAATTAAAAACATTTTTTCTTTTAAGAAGTTAAATAATAAATTCAACTAAAAATAAATAAATAATTTTAAAATTCATTAAACGTAAAAATTGCAAAAAGTATTTTCGAACCATAAAATAACATTTAGCATTTACTGGAAATTTAAAACTCGAAATGTAGTTTTGAAATTAGTTTTTATTGATATTTTATTAATTTTCAAATGAATATTTAATTTAAATGTATTTTAAAATTAAGAAAATAATAAATAATTTTTTGTGCTATGCGTAAGACACGGTATTTCATGTTTATCAAAAATATTATTTTTGTATTTTACTGATATATATATATATATATTGTAACGGATATTTTTTGTGTTGTGTATATATTAAATATATAATATTAATTTTTTTCCTGTATGTATATATATTTATTACTCACCATTTCAAAATAAATTATTTCATTATTTATAAATAGTTTATTTATATAAATCTATTACATGATATGTATATATAATATTAATATGTATTTCATATGATTTTATGTAAATACACATACACATACACACACATACACACACACATATATATATATATAAATACACATATATACTTATATAAAATTATTTAAGCAAAACTTAATTCATATAATTATTTATTTACAAATAATAGTATATATATAAACTTACATATATTTGATACACGTATATATGTGTGTGTGTATCAAGACACAAATTAAATATAACTATATAATTTATAATTTAAATAAAACGAAAGAGTTTATTTGAATAATATTTAGAAACTTTGTAAATAAAGTAGACTTTATAGGCTCAATAAAGATCCAATAGAGATTTTTTTTTTTAAATTCTCCACAACTTCCGCTGCGGGCTGGCCCAGTTCCAACATATATAATGAGACTTAGTTGTATTTAATGACATAATGTAATTGTGTTATTTAACCATATATATGTATGAGATATTGTATCAGATTTCATTTATGATATATATATATATATATGTCTATACGTACATACATATACACACATATTTGTTATCTTTTACCTGCTTCTGATCCTGTTAATTTGAGTTTATTATCCTATGTGTTTCTAATACAGTATTATTCAGTCCAGACAACTCGTATATATTATTTGAAGACGGTATGCTTATGTGTTATTCGATGGGTTAGCTTTCTTATTTTTCGCTTTAAAAAGACAATTTGTTAAAGGTGGAGATCAAGTACATGTTGGAAATATGTGATTTTGCATCAAGGTGGAGTGTTAAATTTAAGTGCTACAAAATCACATTCAAAAGTGGAAATAAATATAAAAATAAGAAAAGAGTGAATTCGTTTTTCCCTAATAAATAGGTATATATGGATATGCTTGTTTCTCTCTCTGATTGGATAATCAGTTTATTTTTTTCCATATACATATTGATAGAGTAAGGGGTATATCTTAGGGGCAATTATGTAATTTGTTACATAAATCTAACTCGATAACCAATCTTATTCAAAATAAAAGGTGTTTTCTTTTTGTTACACACTTGTTATAATGTATCATTAATAACTGATTTTCAAATTTAAGTATATTTAGTAGAAAATCCATAAATGGTATGTTTCATGACAGTAATATGTAACGACCCAGAATTTTCGATCTCGAAAATTCCAAATAGTTAGAGAAAAGAAGAAAAGAGATAGAAGAAGAAGAAACAGAAAACCAAGCACAGAACCTCACATTTGTAGCGGATAAAATATAATACCAAATAATATTCTTTACACAAAGAGAACTGTATCAGTCAATTACATTTTAAAACATCAAAGTTACACAAATACATTAAACACTGGACATATACACCCATGCCCCAGATAACTACAATATATCCTAGCGGATACACTCCATACGTTTCTGCCATCCAGCTCGCCTCCTGAGCTCCAGAACGTCCTTACCTAAAAATCTGTAATTCTCGATCTAACCCGAGCATTACATAAAAGTAACACCCGGGTCAGACTGGAAGCCAGCGTGAGTAAACCCATCTAACATGGAATACAAAAGCATACAACTTATATAAACCCGGGGTAACTTACATCAATTTACACTTCACAAGTTGTTATAGACATCACTAATTTCACACATCAATTTCTAAGTGCCAAAACTTAGATTAAATGGTCCAATTCACTTAAATCATTCCATTACAGCCTATTGATTTCACATATCAATTTATTAATAATCATTATATATGAAAAATCGAAGGGCATTCTAGTATTTACTGATACCCGACTCCGATCTCTTCGAATTTAATACCATCTTAATCCAAGTTATTCAAATGAAATACAATTCAACTTAAAACAAAGGATGTCCTGTTTAGCCCAAACATATTATATCACATAGCATCACACATCACACATCAGAGATATCAACTAATCTAAGCATATAATATCAATCAATCATTCATAAGTAAGATTAATCAACCACACCATCTCCAATTAATTTAATTAACCACTAATGAATTAAATTAATTACTTCAGTTACTTCTAAATCCTGCTTACTAATCATTAATTAATGACAAACCAATTAATTAATCATCTACTAATTTTCCATCTAAATTAATCATCCTTGATTAATTATACTTTAATTACATTAAGTAAATACCCTTTTATTAATCTTACAATTTAATTATCCTTAACCATTTATAGTAATTATCCTTAATCAATTATTCAAACTAATTATCTTATAATCACCTACATTGATTAATTATCCTTTAATTAATCACACTCATTAATTAACTATCCCTTAATTAATTCCTTGATTCATCAATCCTTTACTTAATTACACTAAGTAATTAATTCTTAATTACTTCCTTAAGAAATTTATCTTTAACTACTTTCATCAAGTAATTAGCCCATTAGTTAATTATCCTCAATTAATTAACCTTGATCATTAATTAATTTAACCTTTAAGTAAATTAATTAACCCTCAACGGCATTAATCCTTTAACTACTTTATTAAGTAACTATCATTTAAGTAATATAATTAATTATCAAGACATTTAAACCTTAATCAAGATAAAACATTATCTTATTAATGGCTTTATTAACATATTTAAACCATTTATATTCATAATTAACATTACTTAATTATATCATTAATTAAGTTTTAATATAAAATAATCATTTATCTTGATAAATTAAATTTATCAAAACCTAATTTTAAAATAACTTAAAACATTCATCAATAATAGTTTTCTAAGAACTAGTTCCAATTTGAATTTAAAAACTTGTCTTTTTTTATATAAACTTTTAAAATTACATTCATAACTCAATTTTAAATATCACTTTAAATTTTCTTAACAAAGTTTCAATTTATCAAACTTTAAATCTTCTTAATCAAAATGTTTAAGAAAACATTTATTAAATGTAAAAAGGTTTAAATTAATTTAAATTTCAAATTTCAAAAAAACCAAATTTTAAAACTTTTTAAAATCTGAAAAACATATAGCTTTGGATCATACCCAAATGCCACTGGAGTTTAAACCCGAGTTCTTCCGCTTCTTTCATTTTTTTAAAACCTAGATTAAATTCAAGTTTAAAAACTACAGGCTATTCACGCAAAACCTACTCGGGTTTCAACTCGAGTCACTCAACCTACTACCCGAGTGCCACCTCGAGGCAACAACCAAACCCAAAATAACTGACACGAAGTCACCTCGTGCACCTGCACCATCGCCGGAGCCACCTCCGAACCTCGCTGCACCCTTCGGCACTTCACCCTACATCGCAGTAACTAGTGTCGACCACCAAAACATAATCACGAGCCTCGAATTGAAATCGAGCAACTCAGATAGACGGGAACCCAACCATCATCGGGAAAGTTACTCAAACCCTCGATTCCGATCACTGGTGCCACAACCACTTCAGCCATGCCCTGCCTTACCTCCACGCCACCATTTCCCTAAGTATTACGCACCTCACATCACTAGAGACAATGCAATGACCACCAACCCCTGCTTCAACAAAACTAGGGTTAAAAACTTAACCGGACCATCACCGACGCCACAGGAGGTGATAAACCCTCCTAGCATTTTTGCCTAAACATCCATTACCGCCTCCATCTCCAGTGAAGTTCACGACCATTCTAGACGCTTCGGTCTCCAGAATTTGACCAGAAACCAGATTCTAGTCAATCCCCAAATATCCATTTCGACACTAAAAATTATGATTTTTGTTTTAAAAATCCTAACTTTCAGAGATGATTCGAGAAGGAACTAAAAATTATGATTTTTGTTTAAACATCTCAACATAAAACTAACCAGAGAAGGAACTAATTGATTTTGAATTGTATTACACCCTGTAGTTCAAAAACAGAATGAAAACTGACATGCACACAATAACACATGCAGAAATACCACAAACAAGCATTATTTAACATAGAACTTTCATCAGCAACCTTCATTTACTTACTTAAACCGTTAAACTAAAATGTTTACTCACATGTCTTGTAAAAGCAGAGAATCTTGCTTCCTGGTTTTGATCTGATTTCCAGTTTTGGTGATGATCTGAAAAAGCTTTTTTTTTGAAATGTGTATTAGATTCTCGTCTTAGCTTGTTTGATTTTGTTTCTTGAGTCCTGAAGTTTTTTTGTTGATATTGTTTGATTTCAGGTTTGATTTAATTTGTTTTGAAGTTATAGGGTTTTAGTTTCTTAGCTTGAGAAGAGAAAGGAAAAAGAAATGAAGGAAAGGAATAATGTTTTATATAGGCTGAATTTGAGTTATTTAGAATAAAAGAAAATCAAAAATAAAAAGTGCATATGTTTTAAAATCTTTACATTTGTCATTCATTATAGTTTATAAATCAACACTTGTTATAATGAAGCCTTAATATATATACACTTGTAATTAAGTAATTTATATTTAACTTTAAAATTTTAATAAAAGCCTTTACTTAATTTATTTATTCTTATGTAAATGTATATATTAATTTCTTTTTAAAGAAAATGTAATAAAATAATTATATATAAATAAAAGCTTATATATTTAAAATCTAAATATTTTTAAAATGTCTTTCTTTTGAATTACCTAATAAATCCAAATTCATATTCAAATTAAATTTGAAAATCTAATTTAAAATCAAGTCAACAATACATATATAATTTAAACAAACCCAAATTCAATTTGTAATTAATAATTGTATTTAAAAAAATTATTTATCTATATTTAAAATACAACCCATTATCATTACTGTTTGAAAATAACAATTTTTATCAAATTAAAATAATTTATTAAGGGAATTATCACATTTAAATTTGCTTGAAATTTCCGAGATATCACATTTCTCCCCCCTTTGAATCTTTTCGTCCTCGAAAAGAAACGAATCAAGAATTTATTAAAATACTTAATATCAGTTAAGTTACTCTTTGATCTTTATTCAAAACACTTTAAAATCTATATAATATTATTAAAATAGTTTTATAAAAATAATTTTATAACTCGATGTTTCCACAAGTCCATCTTCGTTCTCACAGAAATTCTGTCATACGTTGATCAGGCATAAGACTGAAATTCTATAAGTGCTTGGCAGACCCGTTTTCAACATCCAGTGAAAATACTTTGAAATTTTTTTTATTGAAAACCTTGTGAAAATATAGAAAAAAAAATTAAAATAGAGGAAATATCTTTGCTGAGAACGCTCTGGAAATCATCATCCCCATCCATGGTCGCAGTTAACCCGATGGTTACGTTGCCGTCCCTGCAAAATCCATGGATAACTTTAGGCCTCCGCGCCCCTCGATTATGCCATGGAACCCGCTACAGATCGCAACTACAACCAGGGTTACGTTGCTATCACAGCAAAAACCCATATTACTGTAGGCCTCAGCGCCCTCGAATTTTGCTGCCAAAAGAATGAAACTTCTCCACTCCCACATAGGTCGCAGACTACATCAGTGAAGTCCCAATGTAGCCTTAGGCTCTCACGGCCTCTCGACTTTCGCTACGTCTTTGTAGGTCGCAGTCTACCGATATAAAATCAAACGTAGATTGTTGGCTCTCAGCAATACACACGACTTTCGCTATATTACCATAGGTCGTAGTCTACCAATGTAAAATCAAACGTAGACTGTTGGCTCTCAGTGGCATATACGACTTTCGTTGTGGTCTGCAGTAGATCGCAGTGACATCGAGTTATACTTTCGTCACAGCATAACCCAAATACCTCTGTAGGCATCAGCGCCCTCGACTTTTGCTACACGCTGCACATAATCCTCAGGAAGTAGTTTGTCTGGACTCCTCACGGGATCAATTTTAGAACCCCCCTTAGGGTTCAAGCAGTACCACCCCGTGGCACTCCTGAGAAGTTCATTTCAAGGGAGCGCCTTTTTCTCCAAAGCCATTTTCAAAACACTTTATTCTATACACATATACTATTTTCCAAATCATACACCTAGTATGAATCCCAAATAAATCTCCTTTCTCAAAATCGATTATCCCAAAATCGATAGTTCTCAAACTAGGCTTGCCATATTCCAACATTGATTTTTGTCCAAAAATCAAAAGCCTTTCCAAATCCATAGGTTCCAAAAACCTTTTCTCAAAATCATTCTCATAAGATCCTTTACATATATATATAGAAATATATAACCTAGAAAAATCTTTGGATCATTTCAAACTTGTATAAAACCCCTTTTATACTTCAAATATTTTCAAAACCCTTTTCTTCTGGCAAAAGATTCAACAAGGGGAGTTTTATCTTATATAACAAAGATATATAACTTTGTTTATTCCAAATCAAATATTCAAATTTGATTACTCTATAAAGTCACTTACCAGTTTACTTACTTCCATAAAGTAAATTTCTATCATAGAAATATCCAATTTTTATTTTATTTCATCATATATTTCACAAAATATATTTTTCACTTCAAAAATCATTTTACAGTTCTTATCCACAAACTTTCAATATCAGTTTCATTCAAACCCGTGCGATGTACACATATCATCCGTACACTATACCAATCTGATCGCTCACTCGATCGCACAATTTCACTTCCGAACTAGTATCGTCTACCCGACTTCCTAGTACGGACTCAGATATGGTTTCTTGATCAGAAACCGTCATTCTCCTTGCATAGCCATATCTATGATAGAGAATATCCAGAACCCATCAACAATCCATATCCAGGTTCGCCGTTGAAAATCGAGTGGAAAACCCCAACTCGGATCGATATACTATCTCAAAATTCTATGCTCGAATCTGGATCAAATCATTATGCGAATAGAATAATATATGTACATCCTACGTATTTATCTTCATTGATTATTAACTAAAGCAATCCTCTTTTCTATTCATATTCATCTTAATTCTATTCACTTAATTCCTTTTCTATTCATATTCATCTTAATTCTATTCACTAAATTCTTAATTGCTTCAATCCCATTTGGATTATCACTTACTTCTTATGTCAATTGGGTATTTAACCAAAAACAGTTTGCACTTTGTCCAGCTTAAATTTAGAAAACAGCTTAAAAAAGTTTAAAAATAGATAAGTAGTTGAAAAATAATTATTAGATGTAAAATAACTATAAAATAGTTAAGTAATTATAAAATAGTTTTAAAATAATTAGATTATTGCAAAATAGTTGTAGAACAGTAATTAGTTATAAAGTAGTTGAAAGATAGTAATAAGTTTATAAAACAGTTGCAAAATAGTTAAATTATTCCAAAAGTAGTTATAAAATAAGTATAAGATAGTTTTGGGTTTAACAAGAATGGTTGTATATATATATAATAAATTTCTTGAAAAAAAAATAGATTGTACTAAAACAATTTATTTTGAAAATAGCCCAGAGTCAAACTGTTCAATTCCCAACCGCTATTTCCAATCAATTTAATTTAAATTTCCACTTCCATTTAAATTGAATCAATTCCAATTTAAATAACTTCAATTTCCATTGAAATTGATTTAACCCCAATTCAAGTTGAATTAATCCTCAATATCTTTCCTAAATTCAAATCAAATTCCATTTGAATTTACTTATTCAACTTTAATTTCATTTCAAATTAATCCAATTCAAATTTTCCATTTGAATTTTTAAACTTATCCATCTTCAATCATAATTCCAATTAATTTAAATCAAATTCTATTTGAACTAATTCAATTCAAATTTCAAATTTAAACCATCCCAAAATATATAAATTCGAGTTAAATTTTTAAATGTTGATTTAATCCTCTAAATCATATCAACTTATATCTTTAAACCATTTAATTCTGAATCCAAATTCCCATTTATCTTAATCATGGATATATTACCACACCCCATTTCTTCATTCATTTAAACAAATCCAATTTTTAGCTTAAAGATTATTAATAACAACAGGATGGTATCATTCAAATTATTTTAAAACATCCATCCATTTCCAATTTCTAGATCTCTAATCCATTTTAAAATCACACAAACTCCCAATTCAAGTTAACCATTTTAACTTCCCAAGTTAAATCCCAATTTCATTTTGAAATTTTCAATTCAGTTTGTTTGTTAAATTATTTAACTTTCCAAAGTTAAATTCAATTTACTTAATCCAGCCAACCCCACCCAATTTGAATTCCTATTTCAAATTCTAAACGTCACATTAATAATCTTCTCACTTATAAGTTCAAAACCTTATCACTTTGGGTATCACATCTCATTCCAAATTTAAAACTCAACATTTAGAGTTTATTTCAAACCATCATTGATATTATGTATATTCCTCATATATACATATTATTTTAATCCACTTTTTTTAATTTAAAACAAATTTCTTTAAATTTTCAAACAACTCTTGCTTGAAATAGGACCCTTTTAGTCAAATATATTAAATAGCATTTCTTTATCACTTTGAAACAATTTTCAAATTCCGGACCCAGATTTAAAACTTCACAATTCAGATCATCCTCAATTCTAATTTATAAGTCATACTTGCCTAAATGTTTTACTTTCCTAAAACATTTCATTTTGCTTACTAATTAATACACATTTTATTATTAAACACAACAATTATTTATGATAATAACCAAGATTATCATATTTGGAAACCAATTCATTATCATCTTATTCTGAAACTCTTCCCCAAATTCAAGATTTTAATTTTGAATCCATTTCAAACTTATCTTTATTCAATTTCAGTTTCAATATCCAACTACCAATTATTGCTTCATAAATAAAATATAAGCCTTTATAAAAATTATTCATTAAAACCCTTTTTATAGAAAATAACAAGTATACTCTCTTATATAAGTATACACTCAACTCATTCTAGGGTACCATTGACCCTATCTTCAATGAGTATTCCCCACCAGAGCCAAGGTTCTCGCCTAACCTTCGGCTCTGATACCAAATGTGAAGACCCAGAATTTTCGATCCTGAAAATTCCAGATAGTTAGAGAAAAGAAGAAAAGAGATAGAAGAAGAAGAAACAGAAAACCAAGCTCAGAATCTCACATTCGTATTATACTATCAAATGATATTCTTTACACAAAGAAAGCTGTATCAGTTACTGACATTTTAAAACAAAAGAGTTATACAAAAACATTAAACACTGGAAAGGTACACCCATGTCCCAGATAACTACAATATATCCTAGCGGATACAGTCCATACGTTTCTGCCATCCAGCTCGTCTTCTGAGCTCCAGAACGTCCTTATCTGAAAATCTGTAATACTCGGTCTGACCCAAGCATTACATCAAAGTAACACCCGGGTCAGACTGGAAACCGGCGTGAGTAAACTCATCTAACATGAAATACAAAAGCATACAACTTATATAAACCCGGGGTAACTTATATCAATTTGCACTTCATAAGTTGTTGTAGACGTCACTAATTTCACACATCAATTTCTAAGTACCAAAACTTAGATTAAATGGCCCAATTCACTGAAATCATTCCATTACCGCCTATTGATTTCACATATCAATTTATTAATAATCATTGTATGTTACAAATCGAAGGGGGTTCAAGTATTTACTGATACCCGACTCCGGTCTCTTTAAATTCAATACCATCTTAATCCAAGTTAGTCAAATGAAATACAATTCAACTTAAAACACAGGATGTCACTGTTCATCCCAAACGTATTATATCACATAGCATCACACATCACATATCAGAGATATCAACTAATCTAAGCATACAGTATCGTTCAATCATTCATAAGTAAGATTAATCAACTACACCATCTCTAATTAATTTAATTAACCACTAATGAATTAAATTATTTACTTCAATTACTTCTAAATCCTCCTTACAAATCATTAATTAATGACAAACCAATTAATCATCCACTAATTTTCCATCTAAATTAATCATCCTTGATTAATTATACTTTAATTACATTAAGTAAATACCCTTTTATTAATTTGACAATTTAATTATCCTTAACCATTTACAGTAATTATCCTTAATCAATTATTCAAACTAATTATCTTATAATCACCTACATTGATTAATTATCCTTTAATTAGTCACACTCATTAATTAACTATCCCTTAATTAATTCCTTGATTAATCAATCTTTTACTTAATTACACAACGTAATTAATTCTTAATTACTTCCTTAGGTAATTTACCTTTAACTACTTTCATCAATTAATTAACCTTAATCATTAATTAATTTAACCTTTAACAATATTAATTAACCCTCAACGACATTAATCCTTTAACTACTTTATTAAGTAACTATCATTTAAGTAATATAATTAATTGTCAAGACATTTAAACCTTAATCAAGATAAAACATTATCTTATTAATGGTTTTATTAACATATTTAAGCCATTTATATTCATAATTAACATTACTTAACTAAATCATTAATTAAGTTTTAATATAAAATAATCATTTATCTTGATAAATTAAAGTTATCAAAAGCTAATTTTAAAATAACTTAAAAATATTTATCAATAATAGTTTTCTAAAAACTAGTTTCAATTTGAATTTAAAAACTTGTCTTTTTTTATATAAACATTTAAAATTACATTCATAACTCAATTTTAAATATCACTTTAAATTTTCTTAACAAAGTTTAAAATTATCAAAATTCAAAACTTCTTAATCAAAATGTTTAAGAAAAATTTATTAAATGTAAAATCGTTTAAATTAATTTAAATTTTAAATTTCAAAAAAACCTAATTTTGAAACTTTTTAAAATCTGCAAAACATATAGCTTCGGGTCATACTCGAATGCCACTAGAGTTTAAACCCGAGTTCTTCCTCTTCTTTCATTTTTTTAAAAACCTAGATTAAATTCAAGTTTAAAAACTACAGGCTATTCACGAAAAACCTACTCGGGTTTCAATTCGAGCCACTCAACCTACTACCCGAGTGCCACCTCGAGGCAACGACCAAACCTAAAATAACTGACACGTAGCCACCTCATGCACCTGCACCATCGTCGGAGCCACCTTCGACCCTCACCGCAACCTCCGGCACTTCACCCTACATCGCAGTAACTAGAATCGACAACTAAAACATAATCACGAGCCTCGAATTGAAATCGAGCAACTCAGATAGACCGAAACCCAAAACCATCATCAGGAAAGTTACTCAAACCCTCGATTCCGATCACTGGAGCCACAACCACTTTGGTCATGCCCTGCCTTGCCTCCACGCCACCATTTCCCTAAGTATCATGCAACTCGCATCACCAGAGACAATGCAATGACCACCGACCCCTGCTTCAACAAAACTAGGGTTAAAAACTTAACCCGACCATCACTGATGCCACAGGAGGTGATAAACCCTCCTAGCATTTTTTCCTGAACCTCCATTACCTCCTTCATCTATATTGAAGTTCACGGCCATTCCAGACACTCCGGTTACCAGAATTCGACCAGAAACCAAATTCCAGTCAATCCCCAAATACATATCCATTTCGACACTAAAAATTATGATTTTTGTTTTAAAAATCCTAATTTTCAGAGATAATTCAAGATATGTACTTGCATCATCTAATTGTTGACATCAATTTTTGACAATATCTGAGTTTATACTGTAAAATACATATCCTGATTGATACTATTATCAATTCTTGCTTTTTTTATATTTTTACAATTTTAGTCTTGTTGTTTTAAACAAATTTTGTTTAAACATCTCAACCTAAAACTAACCAGAGAAGGAACTAATTGATTTTGAATTATATTACACCCTGTAGTTCAAAAACAAAATGAAAACTGACATGCACACATTAACACATGCATAAATACCACAAACAAGCATCATTTAACTTAGAACTTTCATCAGCAACCATCATTTACTTACTTAAACCTTTAAATTAAAAAATTTACTCAAATGTCTTGTAAAAGTAGAGAATCATGCTACCTGGTTTTGATCTGATTTCCAGTTTTGGTAATGATCTGAAAAAGCCTTTGTTTTTGAAACCTGTATTAGATTTTGGTCTTTGCTTGTTTGATTTTGATTCTTGAGTCCTAAAGTTTATTTGTTGATAATGTTTGAATTCAGGTTTGATTTAATTTGTTTTGAAGTTATAGGGTTTTAGTTTCTTAGCTTGAGAAGAGAATAGGAAAAAAAAATGAAGGAAAGGAACAATGTTTTATATAGGCCAAATTTGAGTTATTTAAAATAAAAGAAAATAAAAAATAAAAAGTGACACATGTTTTGAAATCTTTACATTTGTCATTCACTATAGTTTATAAATCAACACTTGTTATAATGAAGCCTTAATATATATACACTTGTAATTAAGTAAATTATATTTAATTTTAAAATGTTAATAAAAGCCTTTACTTAATTTATTTTGTCTTGTGTAAATGTATATACGAATTTCTTTTTAAAGAAAATGTAATAAACAAATTATATATAAATAAAAGCTTGTATATTTTAAATCCAAATATTTTTAAAATGTCTTTCTTTCAAATTACCTAATAAATCCAAATTCATATTCAAATTAAATTTGAAAATCTAATTTAAAATCAAGTCTACAATACATATATAATTTAAACAAACCCAAATTCAATTTGTAATTAATAATTCTATTTAAAAAATTTATTGATTTATATTTAAAAGACAACCCATTATCATTATTGTTTGAAAATAACAATTTTTATCAAATTAAAATAATTAATAAAGGGAATTATCATAGTTAAATTTGCTTGGAATTTTTTTGATATCACGTAACGTTAGTAATTTATCACAAGATAATAAATGTACCATTTTAAATATTCATAGTCAAGATGTCATAAGATCTGATATCGATACATCCATTAAGGCTATAGTCGTAATGCTCTCCAAATGACAGACAGTGTATATTTTATGACTACAAGGGGCACTGAGGATCTTTGTACAAATAGTTATTGGATAACTATGGAACGGGTTACTTGGTAGTTTTCTGTTGTTTAATATAACTAAGGTTAAACAAAGAATATCGATATGACCGTATCACACAATTCCCTTGACTTGAGAATACTGTCAACCTTCATTATGAAAACTCCATGTTGATTATAGTTAAATCACGACATGATGTCCATCGAACGACTACAGTTATGCTACACTGGTACACTAATTAAATCGCGGCACGATGTTCAATACATACATCTCAACAACATCAATATAAATGAGGCTAAAAAAATAGATAGTAGTACACTAATCAACAATAAACTAGCCTCCATTTACACCCAATAATCCCAATCTAGTATCTTCATCCCTAAACTTGAAATGTCTCAAACTGGCCCGAGTATTATATAAATAAGACAGGGGTCATACTATGTCTAAAATGTTAGTGTTAAAATAAAATAACAATTGGCATGGTATAAACAAGTGTAACAAAATTGGCACATGCATATCTCAAATGTCAACATATCTCAAAACCATGCACATAAAAGATGACCCATCTCTAAGTAATTTCGATCAACACATCAAAAGGGCACATAATCATGTGGATGAAACAATAATACATCTAACTAGAAACATGCATAAGAGGTCATTAAACTTTATGTGGCATGCACATAGCAATGCTAGGATAATCTCTTGGATAATCGTAAAGTATGCATACCCGGGTCTGCCTTACATAACATATATGAAAACACATAACAATCACCCAAATCAAACATACATGAAATATAAATATGACATACCTTGATAGTTAAGGTCATCTCTAAGATAACCATATAAAAGATAGGTACAGGGTCTAACTCCATGCTCTTAACATCTCTAACTATCCTCGATAGCGGTATAATCGATGTGTACGGGGTTACACAAATTTATAGACTCACGGTTCCATGAATAATCTAAGAGATCGATAATCACATAATAATCATCTAGACTTTCAACCTCACAGTGATCGATTTAGCTCTCGGCCAATTAAATAATCATACATTCTCTCAGACTTATACTAGCCACTCAACTCTCAGTATCATGGATAGTCATCTGGACTCTTAATTTTATATGCTCTCACCATCGTAAAAATATCTGTTTCAGCATTGGTCTAAACGAATGATCTGATCGGCTCATAGCTATATACACAATTATCTCATATTGGTAAATAAGTACATGTCTATAGCATCTCACCTATAATAACTAAAAGGGAGACTGATGTTGGTTGTCGAATTGTGGATCTTAAGGCTAACTAAACACTAAAGGGGGGTGGATAGTGTTTTATAAGTTTTTTTGAAATTCTTTCAAGTTTATTATTAACCAATACAGAACGAGCAGTCGTAGTTGCAAACATAGATAAGTATAAATGCAATAATGTAAAAAGTAGAGAATTAGAGAGATCACACCGGGGATTTTTTATACTGGTTTGGAGTTACCCTCCAAGAAGTTCCGTATAATGCTTGTACATATTTCTTTTCAAATGTCTTTTAACAGCAAAAGGCAATCCCTATACAATCTCGATTTTAAGACTACAATACATACCCTTTAGATTTTCCAAGCTCTAGACGCACTCACTTGATTTGGACGGGACATAAGCACACCCACTTGGGCTTCCATGACACCAAGCACACCCACTTAATTTAAACGAAACACAAGCACACCTACTTAAACAGAACAAAAGTTTGATGGTTTTTCCAAAGATAATTTATTGATGATTGATTACAATGAATCTTGTAGCCTCTTATATAGAACTTTGATTTATGATTCAGAGAGACGGTTAAAATAAAATCAGAGTAAATAGTAGAGAACCAACACAATAAAGTTTGAATTGATTCTAATTTGAATTTGAGAAGATTTGAATATATTTTCACTAGAAAATTTGGTAGAGAGGAGGAGAGAAGATAATAAGAAAGTTGTTAATAAAGTTCATTTAGAAACCCCCTATATATAGAGAATAAACATAAATGTCCATTTGTGAAGAGTTAAGATGAATAGACACTTCATTTAAAAATTTCAATTTCAGAATTACGGCATGTATGTTGACATACTATCTGCCTATGTGTGGACATATGTATGAAAATATTGAAAAATAGTTTCTTTTAAAAATTATTGTGAAAACTTTATACTTTGTAAAATAGTTTGATACTTTGTAAATCATTGTAAACATAGGTCATAGATATTTTAAACTGAAGAAAAATTTAAAAATATTTTTAAAATATACATTTTAAAATTAAAAAGGATAAAAATAAGAAATAGAGATCAAAGATTGCTACCAGGACTTTAATAATATTCTATGGCTCTGTATTATACCATAGTCTTGAGATTTTCATATCTTGATCTTTATACGCTTGAGTCTTCATGTCCACTTTTGAGTCTTTATACTATACGGTCTTCGATTCAAACCTGTATAATATCCTACATTATATTCTGTATAACCTGGCAAAATCATTAGTATCTATATTTTATAAGAATTTATTATTAGTACCAAGGTGGTTATCATCAATCAATAACTGAGGTATTAATAATCTCCCTATTTATGATGATGACAACCATTTTTATTCTGTATAAAATATGACATAACTCCCCCTAAGTTCGATAACTCCCCCTTAATATGTGCACGTGTATATTTTATATTTCACTCTCTCTCTCTTTATCATCAACAAAAATGGGTGAAAAACAAAATAAATCCCCTTAAATGGTTTACATAAGGATATACGATGATATGAGTGATCCAAAATCAATAATCCAAGTAAAAATGATGATATATGATAGATGATACTATTAACATGATGACAGGGTAATTTTTATTAATGAAGTTTCACACTATACATAAGTGAATCCAATACATACCAATGCAAATTTAAATCAAACCAAACTAAAACAAACAAATTTTTTCAATCCAATCAAATCAAATTCGAACAATCCAAACCAATCAAATCCTAAGTGTGTGTGTGTGTATTTACATATTAAATTCAAAATTAATAACTAGACATTTCGAGGAACCCCAACCCAACCATCGACCCCGAAGATTGTATCAGCTTTAATGGCATCCCAATCCTCATTATCCTTATTAACAGTGCACGAAAAAAGCCTTGTTCTTTGGACGATCTATCACGTGTCTGGTACTGCATGGTTCCACCTTGGGTTACTAGATAGTTCGTCTTTGATTAAGGATGAAATCATCAATTGATTAGCATCAAAATGTCTTTCTTGTTCCTTTATTATCTGCATTTCACTCAATTCTAAATGTATTTGATTTATTAGGATAAAGGAGAGAATATCTTTGAAGGATTGAAAGTTTATTCAATGTTTTCACATAAATTCTGATGTGTAGAAGACATATTTGTAAAATATATGTTTGAGAATAAAAATAGAGTGTGGAATGAAATGTTAAATGAATTTTCTAGAAGAAATAGGCTTATATAAGAGTAGAAAGTCATTTGGAATTAACAGATGGATAGTAGTGATTTTTATTTTCAAATTCAAAAAAAAATTGATTTCTAGCCGTTATATGTCGACATATCATATGTATGTATGTCGACATACATACTAAAATTTTCAAAACTAACTTATTTGTTATAGCTTTTGTTTTTATCCTATACTATCATAATTTTATGACTTTCCAGAAACTAACAAACAATATAACATAGTAAGATACACATTTCACTAATTAGAACTTGAGGGGTACATGGACTTCGTTCAAAATAAAAGAAAAATACATAAGAACAACATAAATTTAGAGTAAGAATGCAAGGTACAAGGCTAAATAACACAAGTAAATTATATTTAGAAGGATATTGATGAAGATGATGAAGGGCCACCAAGCTTGCGAATGACTTTTCCAAAGAATTTATCCATTTTATTGGAAAGAGAAGTAATCTTTTTACTAAAAGAATGCTTAAGCTTCTTTTGGTTTTTAATAAGCTTTTATTGTTCCTTAGTATCTCTTTGTCGGTAATGTTGGATGGTTTTCAAAATTTTCAAAGAAAGTTCCCATTTTTCCGTCCTCCTCCTCTTCTTCTTCCACTTCCATTTCATCTCCTTCTTTCTTCTCTTCTTGCTGCATTTTTTGCTATTCTTACCATGCCAACCTTTGCTCACTTTCAGGAAGAGTTTCATATGGTTTGGAAAATAGTATGCATAAGTGAGACATTGGCTTTCTCAAAAACCTTTCAAGGAATGGATTTTTCTCCCTTCAAATCTACATCAAAATATAAGAACATTCTAACGAGATACACACCATAAAAGATTGTTCTCATGTCTAGAAATGTTTTTTTGAACGAAGTCATCTAAAGTGACTTGTGCCCAATTTATGATGTAGCGGCTATAAATAACAAAAAAAGATTTGAAAACCTTTGAGTCGGGTTACTATAATTATCCGTCCTCGGAGTTATAATTTGTTGTAAAATGAGTCTCATAAGTCTCGATTTTGGATGAAGATTTTTCTTTTTAAATTCAAAATAATCATAATTTTCGTAAGAGATTGTGAAAACTCACGGTTTTGAACATCAATTTGAAAAGTGAGTGGCAATTCCACTAGACTTACACCAATAATATGACCCAAAATTTCACAATTTAAAACTATACTAGTGCCATTAACGCTAATCCAAACTTAACCTTCTTCCCGTTGATAAAAATTTCTATTTAAATTTACATGAAACAATTTCACCAAATCAGGGTAGCGAATAAAATCATGCTAGGAATATTCAATCAAACTAAGAGTATTATTTCCAAAACAAGATTCATATAAACCATAAGAAGAAAAATCATCAAATTTAGCAAACCTTCTGGGCAAAACTTTTTTGGAAGTTGTATATTCCATACAGATCTCAATTGCATCATTCTCGTTAAAGAGAAAGTTTTTTTTCCTTAGAGAGCCAAATGATTTTCGGGTTTGAACTAGAAGTAGCCATTTTTGAGTTTTTGAGGAGATAAGGGAGTGAATTAATATTTTGAAATTTTAAAATAAAATAAGTGAAAAGATAAAATGGAGATGGAGTAAACAAGTAGGGAATCAAAGAACATGTTCTCTAGTCGAAAAGTCAACTTTTCAGAACATAGGAGCAAGTGAAAAGTAGAGGTAAGTACAAAGTTTGAATTTGAAATGAAATTTCAGGTTCTGGTTCATATGTCGACATAAAAGTGGGGTATACGTCGACATATAGCCCTTTATTTTTAAACTAAACTAAACATAAAATATTCCTATATAATTATATATCTACATATTTTTAATTATCCTAATGTTATTAATTTATAGATTATTCCCATCGATCAAAAGCGACCAAAAAAATTAAATTTAAATTGTAAAGCGTGTGATTTTTGCTGCTTTCTATTGATTAGTTTTGATTAATCCGTGTTGCCATGAAGCACATATTCACATTTTTAGTATCAAATTCATTTTCTTTCTGAATCATCTAAAAGTGTTGTATACGCCCTTTTTTCCTTTTCTTGATGAATCATTTGTCGATGAGACCTTTGATTTATTCGAATACATGCAGTATCTCCGAAAATGACCGAATGGATCACAAATGGAGCATATAATTATAGTTCTAGTTCCATTGTTCTTGTTTTTAGGTTTTTGTGAGTTGTTCATCTATATGGAATTTAGAGTTTTTTTGAAATTTCTGGTCATACATGCAATTTCTTCGTCATTATCATGGTCAAAATCCTGATCATCATTTATCACATTGAAAGTGATGATTTTCTTTTCTGTTGCCTTATGTTCTCTTTTACCCTAGATTTGTGCTTAATAGGACATTAAGTTGCCTATTAACTCTTTAATTTTCAGAATACTAATATCATTAACTTCTTCAATTGCAAGTGTCTTTTGATCCCACTCCGATGAGAGTGAATTGATGATTTTTCTAACTTGATCCTTTTTAGAAAAGTTTTTCCCTAATGCAACAAATGAATGCACTATATATTGGAATCTATGGTATATGTCAGAAATGGACTCATTTGGATTCATTTTAAATAATTGAAACTGATTACTTAACATGGAAATTTTAGTCTGTTTAACTTCACCAGTTCCCTCATGTGTAACTTGTAGTGTTCTCCAAATTTCGTGTGTAGATTTATAAATAGACACTCTATTAAATTCATTTTTAACTAGTGAACAAACTAGAATATTCATGGCTTTAGAATTGTTCTGTGCAAGTGCCTTTTGGTCTGTAGTCAATTATGTAAATTAGACTAGGGTTCAGTGTACATATTTTGTGTAACATTACAAATATCTAAACCATTCGATTATAAATAAATTTGTACCCTACATGGCCAATAAGTGTAACTACTGCATTAGAAAGTAGGGGTCTGGCGGTAGATTATCCTTCGACATAAGTGTTAACAAGTGTATCAATAGTATGCTAGCCGTTTAAATTTTTCGATAAACAAATTACGAGAATTCAATGCTCCGATACCAAATGTTAGTGGTGGAATTATGGATCTTAAGGCGAATAAACACTAGAAAGTGGTGAATAGTGTTTTATAAGTTTCATAAATATTTTTGAAATTCTTTCAAGTTTATTATTAATCAATATAGAATGAACAATCACATATGCAAACACAGATAAGTACGAATGCAACAAAGTAAAAAGTCTAGAATTAGAGAGATCACCAGGTATTTTTATATTGTTTCAGAGCTACCCTACATCCTGTCCTTTACGATTGCTTGAATAGATTTCTTTTCAAATGTCAATCATTCAATGGGAAGAAGGAAAATCCACATATAATCTCGATTTAAAGGCTATGAGACACACCTTCTAGATTTTCCGAGCTCTGGGTACACTCACTTGATTTGGATAGGACACAGGCACAGCACTTGAATTTCCGTGACACTAAACATGCCCACTAGATTTAAGCAGGACACAAGCACACCTACTTAAACATAACTAGAGTTTTATGGTTTTTCCAAAGACAGTTTCTTGATCTTTGGTCACAATGAATCCTATAGCCTCTCGACAGCACTTTGATCTTTGATTGTGAGAGAGAGATGATTGAAACTAGAGAGTAAATAATAAAGAATCGGCATAATGAAGTTTGAATCGATTCTGGTTTGAATTTGAGAAGGTTTGGATATATTTTCACTATAAATTTTGGCAAAGTAGGAGGAGAGAAGATAGTAAGAAAGTAGTTAATAAAAATTCGTTTGAAAACCCCTTATATATAGAGAATAAACAAACATGTCCATTCGCGAAGAATTAAGATGAATAGACCCATCATTTCAAAATTTGAATTTCAAAATTACGGCATGTATGTCAACATACTATCTGCCTATATGTCGACATATGTATCAAAATTTTGAAAATTAGTTTCTTTAAAAAATATTTTTGAAAACTCTACACTTTAGAAAAAATTGATACTTCGTGAATCATTTTAAACATAGTTTATAAATATATTTAAACTTAAGAAAATCAGTCTTTATACCGTACGGTCTTCAATTCAAACCGGTATAATATCCTGCACTATATTCTACATAACTGGGCAAATCATTAGTGTCCTTTTTTCTATGAATGTGTTATTGTTACTAAAGTTGTGATTATCAAAAGCGGTAACCGAGGTATTAAAAGTGACAACTCTCAGCCTGCTCCAGTAGCCTTCCTCTCATGCTCTCAGTGCTACTCCTACAGTCTTGGTTACCTCGATGGCCATCACAACCCAATATCCATCAAGTGAAAGACTACGCTATGCAATGGGCATGATCCTACAAGTGCCCCTAATGGTAGCAGACTGTTGTCCAATGTGACATAGGAGCGATGGCTCTCAGTCTTGGCTCTCAGCCATATACAAAAAAAAAGTGTGTCATGGATGACCTCATAATCTAGCCGCTAGGATGGATACTAGCTATTATAGTTTATTTCAGGCCGTATAATAGAAATATACACATAATAGATAGACACACTTATGGTCCTCAACCATGGGGGCATCACGTAGGCAGGGTTTTGTCGACGCTGGGTAAATTTGTATGTGATTTCTTCTGCATTACTATCTGTTATTGTTTTTATTTTCGCATTATTTTATTATTATTAGTATCACCCTATTCATCCCCTCCTTCTAGGATGAAAACAATCCTACAATTTGTATCAGAGCAAGGATTTATAGCATGGATGTTTAACCCTTCTTGCAAATCTAGCGAGAGTCAGTCCAATATTATTCCCCCTATTCTTGATGGAATGGATTTTTTATATTGGAAATTAAAAATGAAGTTTTATATAAAATCTATTAATTTTAAATGTCAGGATATTATTGAAAATGGATGTGATATAGTAGGCAAGAAAAATACTTCGATTAATGCTCTTGCTATGCATATACTATATTCTCATATTAATCAAGATAATTTTAACCATATTTCTCATTGTGGAAGTGCACAAGAAATCTAGAATACTTTTGATTCAATATATGGTGAACAATTCAACAATGGTGAGAAATCCTCCATAATCGACTCAGTTAAAGAAAAGTGGTTGACAGGATTTGCAAAAGATAGCAGTAATAAAGATTTAATAGTCGATGAGATAAGTGATCTTTCATTCAATGTTAAGTTCTCTTATGCCAAAAATTAATTGAAAATAACGAAGCTCTTTAGATGAAAAATAATAAGTTGAAAAGGGAACGATCTAAAATGCGTCAAAAAAATAATGATTGAGAAATTGAGCTTAAAAATATTAAGAAAAATAAAAATTCTAATTGCAAAAGGTGTTTGGAATATGAAAAAGAATTTGCATGTTTTCATGAAACTTTCAAAAGTTGGAAAACGAAATTTTAATTCGGGAGAAGAAAAAAACTGAGTTGATTTATAAAAATAATAATTTGCAAAAAGAGTTGGATAGTTTTAAGAAGTCGGAAAGTTCTACATGTGCAATTTTCGAGAAGAAATTAAATAAGGTCAACGAAACTTTCAAAACCCTTGAAAAAGAAAACGTGATCTTGGGAAAGTCTGAAATTGTTCGATTGAATCACAAGTTTGAAAAAGAGATTGAAAAAATTGAACTTAAAAAGCTCCAACTCTTTGAAACTAAGATGCTTGAAATCGAAACTAAAATTATAGAGCTAGAAAATGAAAATAAGGACTTGAAAATGAATAATTTTGAAAAGAGAGATGTACCATTAGTTATTGTTCGAAGCTAATAAATGAAAATAAACTTTCAAAATCCAAAGTTAATAAACTAGATTTGATTACTCGAAAAAAATTCACTAGAGAAAATTTATTTAATATGCTCTTAGAAAATCAACTCTTTGTGAATAAAAGAAAAGGATTTGGACTTGTAAAAGTGTAAAATATAAACAAACGACCAATAACACTGTTAAAGGGAAAAGTGTGATACCCGAATGCGTAAAATGTGGATATATTGGACTTGGCAAGAATAATTGTCAAAATATATACAAACACAAAATCGTTAAACAAATATGGATTCCAAAAGGTACGAATATAAACAGTTCGAAATTTAAAAAAATTTGGATTCCTAAGGGTATAATTTTAGATGCAAACGGTTTGTTATATAGACAGATTTGGGTACCAAAGATTTCAATAGATAAGGATAGTGGTCCTTCATCCTTAATTAGACCACTTGCCTTCTCCAAAACCTAGACACATAAGTGGGCTAAGGAACAAATTTGATGGAGATAGATTTCGAGTTGTTTTAGGAGATTGATAAACTAAAATTTAAATGTTCCTTAGCCTATAAAGATTAGATGGAGACCATCGCATTTCGGATATCACGGCATCGAAGTAGAGTGAGGCATGATCTCTTAACTCAATTTTGTTCACATATTGTTAATTATGTTTTCATCGAAATTGTTGAAGTATTTCTACCATATCTTGAACATCTCAACTTCGATTTTTGAAATTCTTGAAGTTCTAGAAAGCTAACGGATAATGCTACAACTTTTCTGTTTCTAGTTTTTATTGATTCACCTTGGAATGTCATGAAAAACTACTTTGACGAATCTTTTGAAGGGGAATTTCACTAAAAGGGCAAACTTTGCAGTCTAATTAGTTTCTAGGAAAAACATCCATAGAATATAATTTCAGGACCAAAGTCAGTAGAATAATTACTTTTAAGGACAAAGTCAGCAGTTCAATTACTTTCAAGGACTTAAGTTCATAGGTTTTTAGGCCTTAGAAACTAATTATTTTGCATTTTGTCCTTAAAAGTAATTATTTCAGTTGTGTGTCCTGGAAACTAATTGCACTTGCTAAAGAGGCCCTTGTGGGTAATTTCCACTTTTTTGAATGCATGTTTTTGCTCAATATAGATTACTTTACTTGTGCTTGATATAAATGGATGTGCTAAATTTTTCAAAAGAACAATTCAAGTTTTGAGGAGTACACGTTTTTCTTATATACCACTATATATCACCATGAATACCTCAAATACAAGTGGTATCTGATATCATATCATGTTGAAATCTTTTTTTGCAATTAGTTAATTATTTATATTGATTTTCAACTAGAAGTAATTTTCACAAAACCCCCTTACAGAAAATTGATTTTCACTTATTTTAATTTTTAAACTTGGTTTTTCATCATGTTAAAAATACTCTAGTTTATTTCGGTAGGAGATGTACTCTTGAAAAGATAATCATTGACTAATTGAATCTTTTGGAACTCATAAAAATTATTATAGTGCTTGAAAAGTGATGGATAGTGATTAAATTATATTTCATGGCAAGAGGAAGTATAATTTTATAATTTCATGAAAATTAAACAAATTTTATAATATTTTTAGATTTGTACTTATTCCATGATCATTTCTATCACTTTCATCTTTTTGTCAATCCATACATCATAATATAGTGTGTAGAATTTGGTATTTAAATATAAGAAAATATATATTTTTTGTAAAATAATTATATCCTAAAATATACACTCTCATCTAAAAGTCCTCGCAGTTATGCATGGGTGAATTATTTGAATTTCTATATATGAGCATCCATTCTCATTTAAAAGTCCCTACGAGTATGCATGGATGGGACACATATAAGAAAGGGATAAATATCAACTATATTCTAATCTTACTTAAAAGTCCTCACGGTTATGCATGGTTAGAAAATACTTGAGATTTTTTTAAAAAAGGTAACTACTAACCTCATTTAAAAGTCATAACGGTTAAGCATGATAAGTAAGTGCTTCAAAAAATATTCGTGTAATATTTGAAAAGAGAAAATGCACAAAGTATTGCTTTATTGTAAATATCAAACTCTTGTCACTATATAAAATATTCCATAAACCTACCATTCTCTGAAGTGGAGTTCGTTTAATTAATAAAATATTATAATTTTTGTTTGATTAATTGGAATTTGAAATTAATATTTCCCTCTTGACTTGATTTTATATTTTTAATCAAAATCGTAATTATTTCAATAACTATTATTATTTTTAGTGATAACAAAAGGGGGAGAGAGGTTAAGATTTTGATTTTCAAGCGATATTCTAACTAATATTCGAGAGTGTTTTTATTCAAAGTTATTTTTAATTAATTTTTCAGTTTTAGCAACATGCATCTGTGTAGGGGACCTTTATTATAGGGGGAGCATTCAAATAAGGAGAGCTAACAGAATTCATAAAAACCAAATACAGTTAGTGGAGTCAAAATCTTAATATATGTTTGTTATCATCAAAAGGGGGGAGATTGTAGAATACAATATGTGACGACCCATCTTTCAATATCCAGAAAGACGTAACATCAATAAAAAAAGAAAAGAGATAGAAATAGAAAGTAGAAAGAAAAGAACAACAATCATCAGAATCTCACGACGGAAACGAACAAAATATAATATTACACATATCCATTACATAAATTTTACATATCAGAGTACACAAAATAATACTACTCCATTACATCTGACATTCATAAGAGTTTTCCAAACCATACAATTCAAAACACAACATCAAAGGTCACTACAGCGAATAGAGATAGATAAGTACGCCGGGTCTCCAGCTCCTGCTACCAAAACATTTGCTACTCCCAACCTAATCACTTGGCTACTCATAAAAATTTGAGTACCCAAGAGTTTATGAAAAACAAAATAAACTCCGGGTCAGACATGGGTCTGGTATGAGTAAATCAGTTAAAGTTGTTTAACTTTAAAATCATTTTGAAACAAATGGTATCACGTAAGACTTCCCACAAATAAATACGGGTAAGTTTTTACCTTACGCTAACCAAAACATTTGATAAGAAATCCAGTGATATTATAATAGGGTCTAGGGTTTTCAAAATAAAATACAGAAATAGCTGGAATGCTTACATCTCACGTTCCAACAAAGTTGGGCACAATCAAAACCGTACTTGCACTTATTGGAGATTGGATTCCATACAACAGCGGGGCTACTGGGGTACCGCCCGTCACAGTACGAGGCCTAGATCACCGTACCGAGGAGCCCTGCAACACAAGGCCGGAACCATCCCTTACTGGATAGCTCCGAACAAGACAACCCCGCAGTTGTGGCCAACAACTGCCCACACAGCCGAAATAATAAGGGACTTCTAGATAGGGGTAAATCTCACTCTCAAGTGGGGGCTACCCACGAAGCCTTGCTGCACCTCCCATGTTTTAGCCATTCCCGGTTGATGAGGCTTGAAGCTACGATTACCTTTAAAGAACACATCTCTTAGAATGCTCATCGTCCACCTGACGATGTTCTGAAAGCATTCAATCCATACAAGTTCGTTCCGGGTTCGAACGATACCGAAGGCATTATTTCGTTACACTCATTTTGGAATCACCTTCAGAGTTAACGACAATAACCCTTGCACCCTAAAAACTCCATCTCTATCTTCCTTTGAGATGTCACGACCTAACGTTTAACTTGGATCGATGTTCGGAAAATCAAATTTGATTCCCGATCCCAGTCTCATCGAAATCCAAATGCCATCTTAAAGGCCAAGTTGTTTAAAGATTTAAACAATTCAATTCAATTTTAAACATTGAATCCACACAGCATTATCCATAGATAACAACAATCATCCAATTCAGATATATACAAATCTCATCACAGAATATCTCATTTATCATTCAACAGATATCAACCATATTCAGATATTCAATTCAAACAATCATCCATAAGAAAGCACTTCTTTAATTCATATAATTAATTTAATTAATTTAAATTAAATTGATTACTTAAGAACTAAACACATTACCTTGCTCAACCAATCATTAACTAATTAATCACAAGCGTTTAATTAATTAATTAATCACTTCTTAATTAACCTCATTATTAATTAATTAATTAATTAATATTTAATTAATTAACAATCCTTTAATTAACTATTAATTAATTGCTATAATTATTCATTAATTAAAACTTGATTAAAAATTAATCATTCCTTAATTGGTTATTAATTAACCCTTAATTTATAATTAATTAACCTTAATTAATTTCCTAATTAAATACTTAATTTAAATTAATTTATCTTAATTACTTAATTAATTATAAGTTAATTAACCTTAATTTTTTAATTAATTAAATCTTAACCACTAATTAATTAACTATTAATTATAAATTAATTAATCTTTGATTACTTTATTAATTAACTCTTAATCAATTAATTAATTAATTTCTTAATCACTAATTAATCAATTATTAATCACTTAATTAATTAGTTATTAATCACTTTTTAATTAATCTTTAATTAATTAAGTCTTAATAAATTAATTAATCTAAAATTATTAATTAATTTGACGTTAATTACTTATTAATTAAAGTAAACTTTAATTGCAAAACTTAATTAATTTTCAAAACCAAACAACTTCATTCATTAATAAAAACTATTACATATTTAAAACATTTTTAATTTGTTAAAAGCTAATTACCCTTTTTAAAAGTTAAATTTAAAAGAATGTAAAATCATTTAAAAGTTCAACTAATAAAATATGAATACTTTGAATTAAAACATTTAACATTTTATAAAGTAGTTGAAATAAATTTTTAAAGTTAAACTTAAAACAAATTTGAAATTTTAAACAAGTCAGAAAGTTTCAACTTCAATTTCTTTTGTGTTTGTCCCGACCAAAACTCAAGACCCTATTCTTCCCTTCCCTTACTTTCTTAGTTAAAAGCTAAAACTAACCCAAAACAAAAAATACAGGAAGAACACTACCTCCTTCTTCATCCTTGCGCGAGAAAAACAGCGACAACTCCCCTGCTTCCCTACACGAGCAACAGCAAAATACCCCGAGCACACACACGAGCCACACACCCAAACATTCATACACTGCTTCGAGTTACCCGGCCCACCACACTCACTGACACGGTCACCATCCTGTGCACGTGCACGTTGCTCCGACGCCGCCGCCGCCATCCACGACACCACGTGCAGACCCCACTTCGGCCACTGGCACGACTCCGGCTTTCAATTTCCATTTTCACGTGCTAAATCGAAATATGGTTGCATGAACCCACCAGACAGTATAACCTTCATCATAAAAATCCCCTTAACCCCCAACGCCAACCACCGAACGCCTCAAAATTCCGGCCATAACCTCGTAAGACCCAGACGTAGCTTCACCCCTAGCCACTCACAACTCGTTCCATCCAACAACCCACACTCGCGAATTTCTCGAGTTCGAACACCACAGAATATAAAATCCTAAATTCCCAATTCTCTGTTGAATAATTATTACTTCCGTTATTTTTCTTGTGTTTAACAACCATCAATATAGCTTCAATCCAACCCAATACCTATCATTGACCCGACCACAAGAATTTGCCCAAAATCCCAGATTCGGTCAAAACAGAATTTCTAACCCAAATTCAATTTAAAAATCCTGAACTTTGTCTTAAAAATCATGTTATACGAAGAAGATTTAAGATGTGAATTCGATTCAACAAATTGCAATGCATGATTTTATCATGATATAAAAAAAATTTACTGTATTATCCTGATTCAGGAAAATTTAAACAATTTCTTTTTAAATATCAACTTAATCCTTAATTCATGTTTGAATGGAACTATTGCATTGAAGATACTAACATAACAATGATTTGTTGCATGCAATTTGAAGTTTTTGTTTAAAATTTACTCTGAACTTTGAAGATACAGAGAAGCCTCAGTAGTATGTAAACATGCACGGTTAAATAATAACCTAAGACAAAGATTTTTTTTTAAAAAAAAAAATATGTACATGCAAACATTATCAGGACTAACATTCACATGCAACATTCTTACTTAAATTTCTGATTTTTAAAATTTACTTACCTGATTTTTGTTGCTAAGCAGAGACAAGAATTTAAACTCTGGAAAATGAAAGGACTGTAGTTTTCCTTTTTGCTTGAAATTTGCTTGATTCAATGTTTGCTTGATGATTCCTAAATCTTTAATAAATCAGTATCTAGGATAGAAGAACTTTGAAATTTGCTTTTAAGAAATTTTGAAGATTCAGGAACCCTTGATTGCAGTTTTCAAAAGTATTTTGTATGCAGATATTTTTTCTGGAATTTGAATTGCAGTTTTTTTTATATTTTTGAAAAGAGGTTTGAGTGTTTTGATAAATTTTGGTTGAAGGTGAAGATTTGAAGAATTTTCAGTTTTGTTAATGAAGGTGTAAAAATTTTATTGCATAAGAAAATTTTGAATGAGAAAATTGAAATGAAGCATAAGAAGTGGTTTTTATAAAAAAGTTTTGTTTTATAAAAATTTAAAGAAAATAAAATTAAATTTTTGACACTTGTCAAGATACATAGTTAACCTCTTAACACATGTTATTTATGTGTTTTAAATTTTTAACAAGTGTAAATTTCCATGCAAAAAGAACTTTAAAATGTTTTCTTAATTGATTTTCTTAATATAAATCCATTTTTAATTCATATAAAATCAATTCTCCTTAAAGAAATAAATATAAAACAAATGTTATATCCTAAATAAAATCATGAAAATACTCTTTTAAACTCAAAGTATAAATTTAGAATATAATTAACCTATTTTGAATCTTTTAATTTAACAATTCAAATTCAAATTAAATTTTCAAATTCAAAAATCAAATTTTATATGAATAAAAATTTAACGCATCTGTTTCCTTTGTATATATTAATTTTAATTAAAATCAATGTACATTTACAATTCATTTATTGTTATTATTTAAAATAACAAATTTATCAATTTAATTTAATTTATTACAAAGATTATCATTTTTAAATTGGATTTGAAATTCTGGAATATCACATTCCTCCCCCCTTAAAAGAATTTCGTCCCCGAAATTTAAACAAAAGATAATCCAAAATTTCACTTTATTCAACACTTCAAACATTCGTAACATCCATACATAAGAAATCAACAAACAAAACATCCAAACAACAATAAACCCAATACAACACCACTAGCTATCCGGACACATATCCAGATAAGCCTTCCTAAAACTATCCAGTGTCTCCCAGGTACAATCTTTGGGATCCTCACTCCGCTGGACCTTAACGAGCTTCACTATCTTTCTTTTGAGTTGTCTCTCGTCTTGATCGACAATTCGAACAGGATGTCTAACAACTGATAAGTCCGGCTCAACCTCTAAGTATTCCTGCACAGATGGCTCCATAATAAGAGATGGATCATGCACATATTTCCGTAGATGAGATACGTGGAAAACATTGTGAATTCCAGCCATTCGGACTGGCATTTCAATCATGTATGCTACGGCACCAATCCTCTCGAGTACTCGGTACGGACTATTGTATCTCGGAGCGAGTTTCCCTGTCTTCCCAAATATTACTGCTCCTTTAATAGGGGAAACTTTGACAAAGACTAAATCACCAATCTCAAATTCCAATTGTCTTCGTCTTTTATCTGCATATTTCTTTTGACGATCCAGAGCAGCTCTCATCCTTTTCTTGATAAGCTCAACTTTAGCAGATGCTTCATGGATCAGATCTGGTCCAAGCACAATACGGCCTTTCGACTCTATCCAACAAGCTGGGGATCTACACGGCCTTCCATAAAGAGCCATCTTGATACTTTCTTGGTAACTGTTATTATAAGAGAATCCCACTAGATGTAGATGGTCCTCCCACGATCCACCAAAATCCAATACACAGGCTCTCAGCATATCTTCTAAAATTCGATTTAGCCTCTCCGTCTGTCCATCTGTTTGGGGATGATATGTTGTACTCAATCTCAAGCTTCTCCTCAAAGCTGATTGCAATGCCTCCCAGAATTTGCTGGTGAAGATAGGATCTCGATCACTTACAATACTGACCGAAACGCCATGCAATCTCACTATCTCTTTCAAGAAAATTTCTGCCAGTGAAGCTGCAGTACGGGTCGCCTTAACTGGTATAAAATGGGCGCTTTTGGTTAGACGGTCGACAATTACCCATATTCCCTCATTTCCCTTCTTTGTTCTAGGCAAACCGTCGATGAAGTCCATCGAAATCATCTCCCACTTCCACATCGGGACCTCCAAAGGTTGTAACAAACCGGCTGGCTTCTGCTGATCTCCTTTGACTTGTTGGCAGATAACACAACTATTAAGGAATCTAGCTACATCCTTCTTCATCTTTGGCCACCAGAAAACCCTCTTCATATCCTTGTACATCTTCGAGATTCCTAGATGGATATTTAATCTGGAGCGATGACCTTCTGACAATACTTCATGTCTCAATCCATCTATATCCGGTACACACAATCGACCATTAATCCTCAATGCCCCTTGATTGTCTATCTTGAAATCCGAATATCGACCATCCTTAGTTCCAAGAATTAATTCTTCAAAAGACCTATCTTCCATTTGCTTGCTTATTATTCTTTCCTGGATAGACGGAACAGCTTCCAAAAGAGAAAGAACCGCATTTCTGCTAAGTGCATCTGCCACAACGTTCGCATTTCCCGGAGTATACAGAATATCCAAATCATACGATGCCAAGAATTCGACCCATCGCTGCTGTCTTAAATTAAGATCTTTCTGAGAGAAAAGATATTTCAACGGTTTGTGATCCGTGAATAACTCAAACTTTTCTCCTAAAAGATAGTGCCTCCAGATCTTTAAAGCAAAAACAATAGCCAACAGCTCTAGATCATGCGTAGCGTAGTTCCTCTCATGTGGCTTCAATTGCCGACTCGCATACGCAATTACCCTACCATTCTGCATAAGCACAGCTCCCAATCCAACAATACAGGCATCAGTATACACTTCAAACTTTCTCTTCCCATCTGGAATAGCCAATACAGGAGCACTTGTCAACTTTGCCTTCAGATTCTGAAAAGCTTCCTCACATTCCGGTGTCCATTTGAATTTATCTCCCTTCCTTGTCAGCTTTGTTAGGTGAGAAGAGATCTTAGAATAATCCTTAATAAACTTTCTGTAGTAACTGGCAAATCCCAAAAAACTGCGAACTTTTGTTGGTGTCCGAGGTTGCTTCCACTCCAAAATAGTCTCAACTTTAGCTGGATCTACAGAGATTCCCTCACCAGAAATAATGTGGCCCAAAATTTTTACTTCAGATTTCCAAAAATGACACTTAGAGAACTTCGCCTTCAGAACGCGCCTTCTCAGAGTTTCCAAAACTATTCTCAAGTGCTGCTTGTGTTCTTCTTCCGACTTAGAATAAACCAAGATATCATCGATAAACACCAAAACAAACTTATTCAAAACATCTCTAAAGATTCGGTTCATCAGGTCTACAAAGTAGGCAGGAGCATCGGTTAACCCGAAAGGCATAACCAACCACTCATAGAAACAATTAGGTCCCCTAAATGCAGTTAAGGGAATATTGTCCTCGGCTACCCTTAACTGATGGAAACCTGATGCTATATCCAATTGAGAAAAGGCTGATGCTCTATAAAGCTGGTCGAAGAGATCATCAATACGGGGAAGTGGATACTTATTTCGAATGGTCACTTTGTTCAATTCACAATAGTCTACACAGAACCTTAGCGACCCATCCGACTTGGTGACAAACATTGCAGCCGAACCCCAGCAAGAAAAACTTGGTCTAATCAAACCCTTCTCCAACAGATCTTGAGTTTGCTTCACTAGTTCCTCCCTCTCCCTTGGAGCCATCCTCCTACTAGGTTGAATTGCGGGTACTGCTCCAGGAATCAAATCTATACGAAACTCTATTTCTCGGTGCGGAGGCAAACATTTAACTTCTTCGAATACGTCAGAGAAATCCCGGACTACTTCAATATCTACAACCTCCTCTTGAGTAGTCTCAATTCCATGTAAAAGACTACTCAAGTAAATTCTAGAGTTATCACACATTACTCTGGCAATTCTACCCAGATCAGTTTCCAACGAAACTGTTCTCTCATCACAATTTAAGAGAGCCTTATATTTGTCAAGCCAATCCATGCCCAATATAAGGTCAAAACCTTTAAAATCCAATATATAAGGATCACAGGAAAAACTATAGGATAGATAGGAGATGCTCAAATCCTTACATATCCTATCTAACTTGGTTACCCCTCCTATAGGATTTGATACATATATGGGATTGTCTACGGTACTAGGGGTAAGAAAGAAATTCTCTACAGTTTCCAGAGAAATAAAACTTAAAGAAGCACCAGAATCAAACAAGACTTCAATATATTTTCCATTTAAAAGTAAGGTACCTTCTAAAACTCCTTTGCCCTTAGACGAGTTTGACGGTGCACCTTCTAAAGCAAACACTTTGTTCTGTTGAACTTTATGAAGGAGCGGGCAATCTTTAATCATGTGTCCCGGTTGATGACAGTTAAAGCAAAGAGACTTCTAAACTAAAGCTGACCCTAGTCCACTATAATGCTGTCGCTGTTGCTGCTGTTTTCTTTCTTGAGGACAGTGATTTGCCAAATGTCCCACTTGATTACAATTATAGCATTTTAGGGGTCCATTGTTGTTTCCGGACTTCTTCTTGTTTTGTTTCTTCCAATTAGGATTGAATTTTCTTTTATTAGGGTTGGAAGAATTTCCTCCAGATCCAGCTACTCGCGCCTCAGATCTTTTGTTCATCAAGTCTTCATATGTTAGCGCCATATCGATAAGCTCCACAAAGGACCCTTTTAGATGTGCAGTCATTCTCTCATGATACTCAGGCCTCAACCCTTGGACAAACATCTTGTTTTTCTTAAGAGGGGTGTCTATAAGTCCTGGACCATAGCAAGATAACTCGTTGAATTTTGTCCCGTATTCAGCTATAGACAGGTTTCCTTGTTTCAGATTCAGAAAATCTTGATAAAGATGAGTTCTCCCTGCAGCAGGCATAAACTTCTCCTCAAACATCTCCTTAAACTCTTCCCAAAACATATCGTCTTCCGAGACATTAGCAGTCACTGAATTCCACCAAACTGCGGCTCCACCTTGTAATTTCCACGCAGCAATTATTCTCTTCTGCTCGTCCGATAACCTCATGCTCTTAAAGAACTTCTCACATGAGCGAAGCCATGCTTGTACCTCTATTATAGTTTCTGATCCTTGGAATGGTTTTCGTCCAAGATAAGTCCTTGCATAATGCAGCAAAACTGACTGGAGACGTAACTAGATTAACAGTCTCATTATCAGTCTGCTCTCTCCTATTACCGGTTGATGCACTTCCAACAACTCTTCCCCTTCGGCCTCTTGAACTCATACTGGCTACCTAAACAGGTAACCCAACCAGTTTAGATAGGGATATAGTTATATAAGAAAATTACAAATACGCGCTCTCAAGATAGATACTACACCAGAGCCTAGGTGTTTCTCAACCTATGCTCTGATACCAACCGTGACGACCCGTCTTTCAATACCCAGAAAGACGTATCATAATAAGAAAATAAAAGAGATAGAAATAGAAAGATAGAAAGAAAAGAACAACAATCATCAGAATCTCACAGCGGAAACGAACAAAATATAATATTACATATATCCATTACATAAGTTTTACATATCAGAGTACACAAAATAAAAGTACTCCATTACACCTGACATTCATAAGAGTTTTCCAAACCATACAACTCAAAACACAACATCAAAGGTCACTACAGCGAATAGAGATAGATAAGTACGCCTGGTCTCCAGCTCCTGCTTCCAAAATATTTGCTACCCCCAACCTAATCACTTGGCTACTCATAAAAATTTAAGTACCCAAGAGTTTATGAAAAACAAAATAAACTCCGGGTCACACATGGGTCTGGTATGAGTAAATCAGTTAAAGTTGTTTAACTTTAAAATCATTTTGAAACAAACGGTATTACATAAGACTTCCCACAAATAAATATGGGTAAGTTTTTACCTTACGCTAACCAAAACATTTGATAGGAAATCCAGTGATATTATAATAGGGTCTAGGGTTTTCAAAATAAAATACAGAAATAGCTGGAATGCTTACATCTCACGTTCCAACATAGTTGGGCACAATCAAAACCGTACAGGCACTTATTGGAGATTGGATTCCATACAATGGCAGGGCTACTGGGGTACCTCCCGTCACAGTACGGGGCCTAGATCACCGTACCGAGGAGCCACCCTAACTCCCCTGCAACACAAGGCCGGAACCATCCCTTACTGGACAGCTCCGAACAAGACAACCCCGCAGTTGTGGACAACAACTGCCCACACAGCCGAAATAATAAGGGACTTCTAGACAGGGGCAAATCTCACTCTCAAGTGGAGGCTACCCATGAAGCCTTGCTGCACCTCCCCTGTTTTAGCCATTCCCGGTTTATGAGGCTTGAGGCTACGATTAGCTTTAGAGAACACATCTCTTAGAATGCTCATCATCCACCTAACGATGTTCTGAAAGCATTCAATCCATACAAGTTCATTCTGGGTTCGAACGAAACCGAAGGCATTATTTTGTTACACTCATTTTGGAATCACCCTCAGAGTTAACGACGATAACCCTTGCACCCTAAAAACTCCATCTCGATCTTCCTTTGAGATGTCACAACCTAACGTTTAACTTGGACCGATGTGGTTCTCGGAAAATCAAATTTGATTCCCGATCCCGGTCTCATCGAAATCCAAAACGCCATCTTAAAGGCCAAGTTGTTTAAAGATTTAAACAATTCAATTCAATTTTAAACATTGAATCCACACAGCATTATCCACAGATAACAACAATCATCCAATTCAGATATATACAAATCTCATCACAGAATATCTCAATTATCATTCAACAGATATCAACCATATTCAGATATTCAATTCAAACAATCATCCATAAGCAAGCACTTCTTTAATTCATATAATTAATTTAATTAATTTAAATTAAATTGATTACTTAAGAATTAATCACATTACCTTGCTCAGCCAATCATTAATTAATTAATCACAATCATTTAATTAATTAATTAATCACTTAATTAACCTCATTATTAATTAATTAATCTTTAATTAATTAACAATCCTTTAATTAACTATTAATTAAGTGCTATAATTATTTATTAATTAAAACTTGATTAAAAATTAATCATTCCTTAATTGGTTACTAAGTAACCCTTAATTTATAATTAATTAACCTTAATTAATTTCTTAATTAATTACTTAATTTAAATTAATTTATCTTAATTACTTAATTAATTATAAGTTAATTAACCTTAATTTTTTAATTAATTAAATCTTAACCACTAATTAATTAACTATTAATTATAAATTAGTTAATGTTTAATTACTTTATTAATTAACTCTTAATCAATTAATTAATTAATTTCTTAATCACTAATTAATTAATTATTAATTACTTAATTAATTATTAATTACTTAATTAATTAGTTATTAATCACTTTTTAATTAATCTTTAATTAATTAAGTCTTAATAAATTAATTAATCTAAAATTATTAATTAATTTGACCTTAATTACTTTATTAATTAAAGTAAACTTTAATTGCAAAACTTAATTAATTTTCAAAACCAAACAACTTCATTCATTAATAGAAACTATTACATATTTAAAACATTTTTAATTTGTTAAAAGCTAATTGCCCTTTTTAAAAGTTAAATTTAAAAGAATGTAAAATTGTTTAAAACTTCAACTAATAAAATATGAATTACTTTGAATTAAAATATTTAACATTTTATAAAGTAGTTGAAATAAATTTTTAAAGTTTAAACTTAAAACAAAATTGAAATTTTAAACAAGTTAGAAAGCTTCAACTTCGTTTTCCTTTGTGTTTATCTCGACCAAAACTCAAGACAATACAAACCCAAACCCCTATTCTTCCCTTACCTTACTTTCTTAGTTAAAAGCTAAAACTAACCCAAAACAAAAAATACAGGAAGAACACTACCTCCTTCTTCATCCTTGCGTGAGAAAAACAGCGACAACTCCCTTGCTTCCCTACACGAGCAACAGCAAAATACCCCGAGCACACACACGAGCCACACACCCAAGCATTAGAACACTGCTTCGAGTTACCCGGCCCACCACACTCACTGACATGGTCGCCGTACTGTGCACATGCACGTTGCTCCGGCGCCGCCACCACCATCCACGACACCACGCACAGACCCCACTTCGGCCACTGGCACGACTCCGGCTTTCAATTTCCATTTTCACGAGCTAAATCGAAATATGGTTGCACGAACCCATCAGACAATATAACCCTCATCTGAAAAATCCTATTAACCCTTAACGCCAACCACCGAATGCCCCAAAATTTTGGCCATAACCTTGTAAGACCCAGACGCAGCTTCATCCCAAGCCACTCGCAACTCGATCCATCCAACAACCCACACTCGCAAATTTCTCAAGTTCGAACACCATAGTATATAAAACCCTAAAATCCTAAATTCCCAATTCTCTGTTGAATATTTATTACTTCCATCATTTTTCTTGTGTTTAACAACCATCGATACAGCTTCAATCCAAAACCCAATACCTATAATTGACCTGATCACAAGAATTTGCCCAAAATCCTAAATTCGGTCAACACAGAATTTCTAACCCAAATTCAATTTAAAAATCCTAAACTTTTCTTAACAATCATGTTATACGAAGAAGATTTAAGATGTGAATTCGATTCAACAAATTGCAATGCATGATTTTATCATGATATATAAAAAAATTACCGTATTATCCTGATTCGGGAAAATTTAAAAAATTTCTTTTTAAATATTAACTTAATCCTTAATTCATGTTTGAATGGAACTACTGCATTGAAGATACTAACATAACAATGATTTGTTGCATGCAATTTGAAGTTTTTGTTTAAAATTTACTCTGAACTTTGAAGATACAGAGAAGCCTCAGTAGTATGTAAACATGCACAGTGAAATAATAACCTGAAACAAAGATTTTTTTAAAAAAAATATGTGCATTCAAACATTATCAGTAACATTCACATGCAACATTCTTACTTAAATTTCTGATTTTTAAAATTTACTCACCTGATTTTTGTTGCTAAGCAGAGACAAGAATTTAAACTCTGGAAAATGAAAGGACTGCAGTTTTCCTTTTTACTTGAAATTTGCTTGATCCAATGTTTGCTTGATGATTCTTAAATCTTTAATAAATCAGTATCTAGGATAGAAGAACTTTGAAATTTGTTTCTCAGAAATTTTGAAGATTCAGGAACCCTTGATTGCAGTTTTCAAAAGTATTTTGTATGCGGATTTTTTTCTGGAATTTGAATTGCAGTTTTTTTTTAAGATTTTTGAAAAGAGGTTTGAGTGTTTTGATAAATTTTGGTTGAAGGTGAAGATTTGAAGAATTTTCAGTTTTGTTAATGAAGGTGTAAAATTTTTCTTGCATGAGAAAATTTTGAATGAGAAAATTGAAATGAAGCATAAGAAGTGGTTTTTATAAAAAAGTTTTGTTTTATAAAAATTTAAAGAAAATAAAATTAAATTTTTGACACTTGTCATGATACATAGTTAACCTCTTAACACATGTTATTTATGTGTTTTAAATTTTTAACAAGTGTAAATTTCCACGCGAAAAGAATTTTAACATGTTTTCTTAATTGATTTTCTTAATATAAATCCATTTTTAATTCATATAAAATCAATTCTCCTTAAAGAAATAAATATAAAACAAATGTTATATCCTAAATAAAATCATGAAAATAATCTTTTAAACTCAAAGTATAAATTTAGAATATAATTAACCTATTTTGAATCTTTTAATTTAACAATTCAAATTCAAATTAAATTTTCAAATCCAAAAATCAAATTTTATATGAATACAATTTTAACACATATGTTTCCTTTGTATATATTAATTTTAATTAAAATCAATGTACATTTACAATTCATTTATTGTTATTATTTAAAATAACAAATTTATCAATTTAATTTAATTTATTACAAAAATTATCATTTTCAAATTGGTTTTGAAATTCCGGAATATCACACAATGGCTTATGATTTTTTTGATGATAATAAACATATTTATTCGTTTAAATGTATTTTTTATTGTACTATTTATTTTTCCACATAATTAAATAAATATTTGTTGGATAAAATAAATAATTCAGAATTCATATTTAAACAAATATTTTATTCAAACAAATGTTTTACTACAAATTCGAATAGTACAAATTTAAGCTCTCACTACACAAGTTTCAATTACAGCACAATTTTCAATGTACAATTTTCATACATATTACACCTCACTACATAATTCACTCATCACTCGTCTTTTGATTTTCAACTTTTTTCCAGCTTGTATCCAGCGTCTGAACTATTTACAAAATAAACACTAACGCAGTAAAATTGAAAAAGAAATATTTTGCAGTGTACAATGAAGCGTGTGTTTGAAAATGTTGTTTTCCTTGGTTATTTGGGTTGTTCCTCATCATTTATTTTGAATTCAACTTACACGAACAACTTGTAACATGCACAGTGCATCATTGTACATGTAATAAGGCCATGCATACCAATATACACTTGCTTGTTAAAACTACAGGAACATGTGAGCACAAGGTCAAACCCGAGCCGAGGCTGGATTTAACACAGGTGCAAAGACTTCATCAACACATGTACAAAGTTGAGCTTCAGACACACCAGACAAACATGCTTACGTAAACAAGAGGACCAGACCCCAGTCATAAATGCATTACATAGGAGACCAGAACTAAGCGCATCAAATTAAAAAAAATAACATGCTCACAAGTTTTAGAAGCAGTGCAGACTCAAAAAAACCAGGCTACACTTTACATGCAAACAAATGCATATATGACTTGACAACAACAACAAAGTGAACAAGAGGTGAATACAACATGAATTGATACAAGTACACATAACAAACAACAAGTATGGTGATAAACAATATAGCCTCAACACTTAAGTGCACAAGGACAGCAGAAGCACATGTAACCAAGAATCATGTCATCAATGAACCTAGACCACAATGTGCATAAGGATAAAGCAACTTTGACTCAAAGCAATCAAAAGAATCGACTCTAAAGTGTTTTGACTAAACCGTCAGCTGGAGTATATAACAATGGATGTGATAATGTCAACTTCAAACTCATCTTGCATGTTGATTTCAAGCTATTAAATCTTAAAACAAAGACGAGTTCAGGACTATCTGAATACAGAATTAAGTTAGGACGAGAATGCATATGTATACAACAAGACTTAGAGTGAACACAAGTTCAGGCATGGTCTGGTTCAAATGAAAACAACGTTCTTAAGTGTATATGATCACAACAACAATTCTAAACATACCATTTTCAATCACTTCAAGTGGACGAAGAAAGCAATGCAACATGAAAATGCAGTTCAGTCAACATGAAGACATCAAATACACCACCACACACACTTGAACCAGAAACAACGCAACAGAGGTGAAAACATGCAAACAAATATATGAAGACATCAAGGAAACATGAATATTCAAATGCATGAACACATATATCAGTTTAGAGGCATGAACAAAAAAAGTGCAGAGAAGGACAACCAATCAACCCAGCAATATATATACATATGTATAGCAAGACAAAATATATACATATGCATGAATGTAAGCACTGAAGTGGGCAGAGCAGCTATAGTAATCCAGACTCAACGTAGATTAACTCGAGCAACAAGCATTCAAATGAAACCAGACACAATGAAAACTCAGGCATGAACAGAAGCAATTTTATATGTTTATAATTATTAACATGAAAGTAGTTCGAACAAAATCAAGGAAAGCATGGAGTTCGATCAACCTAGTTTAATCATTGTAGTTCAAAAAACAAGTGTTAGCAATTTACATGAAGCGGTGAGTCCATGAACAAGTCAAGGGGATTTCAAAAAGAACAAAAGTTTATCACAATTTTAAATACCAATGTCAAATGCAAAAAGAACGGAAAAATTTGAATTCGTGGATTAATTCGTATATGATGGAAAAAGTCGGCAAATTCAAATGCCAAAATCAAAGGAGCAAATAATGGAACCAATGCAAAGAAATTCGAATATATCGAAGATAGAATGATTCAGAAACATCACAAGCATTCAAGCAAAATCGAATGGTCGAACAAATTTTTTGAAGAATTCGAACTAAATTACACGAATGATAAAATAGGGTATTAATTCCTATAAATTCCCATATCATCATCGATAATAGAATCATTCGAGTTCAAACAAATCAACAAGTAACATAAAGCGTAAATCACATACCAATTTCATGTCTTTCGAACTCGAATCAATTGAAGCTACCGAGAGCAACTCAAGCACATCGATTGAACCAGAAGCAAAAGCACACCTCAATCAATCAATTCTAGAAGCGGCGACTTCAATCGAATGAAGCCCTGATTTTTTAAGAGGAACTAACAAAGAATGGCCGAAGTCATCGTGAACAAAAGAAAAGAGGAAAACGTCTCTTTAGTTGTAATTTAAAGTGGGCCAGTCTAGTTTATTTTATTTTAGGCTTAATTGATATGTAGGGTTTTGTTTAGTTGTTTTATTTTATTTTGAAATTTTCTTTTAAAATTGTGTAACTCTCTAGTTATGTGACTAGGTTACAAACTATGATGGTGTAGTTCGAGAATTCGTAACTCAATGGCTGAGTTGTGGCAGGGTTTTGAGCGTGAGTTAGGTTAGTCATTAGCGGGTGTCGCAAGTTTACGTACGTAAGCATCTAGTAGAAACCTTAGGGGCATCACGTAGGTAGGGTTTTACCGAAGCTGGATAAATTGTGTGTGATCTCTTCTTCATTACTATCTGTTATTGTTTTTATTTGCGTATTAATTTTATTATTATTAGTATCACTCTATTCACCCCCTCCTTCTGGGGTGAAAACGATCCACGGACCTAACTTTTCATTTGGGCGAATTTTGGGGTTTTGATTTTAGAGCTTTCATGAACAAGATTCCCAAAGGCATTCAACAAATCTAACATCTAATATACAAATAATAAAAATGTGAAAAACTAAAATTGCCACTCACAAGTAGTATCCAGCTTCCTATTGGATTTGTTTTATGCCATTTACTAATCGCTCCTTCAAATTTCCTCTCTTTGAAATGTACAATAACTTGGTTGTACATTAGATTTAGAATTCAGAGTTAGAGAAGAATAAAAATAGAGAAACATATATTTATATAAACCTATAACCATTTCTATTTGAACTTAAACTCTTGAATTAAATTAAGAAAGAAGACTAACAGAGCTTCGCCGTTATTCTGAATAATTTTGTGAATAAAAATGAGGAGACAAGCCTCTTATTTATAGTAATTTAAAGCATCCGAACTGTAGTGTATCGACCCAGAATTTTTGTCAATTAAGTTCGTATATTTAATTGATTTTTAAATAATTAAAAGATAATTTTATAAGTCGAATAAATTTTATTTCGAATATCTAGATTTAATTGGATAATTAAATCGATAATTTAATATTGAAAATTACAGAAATAATTGAATAACGGGTTTAATGTGATTGAAAATGATTTGTAAAATTTTATTTTATCATATTAGAGTTAGAATGATATTATAGAACTTTTAAAATCGAATTTAAAGTTGAATTGTGAAAATTAAATATTTTAATATTTAATTGACGAGTTAAAATAGCCATTTTTCAAACAGTCTCAGATTTCGACGAAACCAGTTTCATCGGATCCGTAATGTGATATTATTGTAAGATTTCAAATTTCAAGTCAATCGGATTTATCGTTTGTCCAGGGCAAGCTAAAACGCCTAGAAATTTGATTAACCAATTTAATTTTAAATTGATCGTTTATTGCCGTAACTCGCACATATGATCGAATTGGCTCCCGAAACATATTCCATTGTGTCCGGAACGCGGGTTAAACCCTAGAAACGCCGGTCACCGCGCGAGATTAGGAGATCGGGAATTCCGGGATGAATAGTGTTCGTTATATTTTCTATAAAAGCACCTACCTAATTCGCATTTGCAAAAACAAAAGGGAACTAGGGTTTCAATTCAGAGCCGCCAGTTAACAATTGAATGGCTGAAATTATCTCTTCTTCTCCTCCTCTTTTCTTCAAATCCGCAAACATTTAGAGAAAGTTGTTAACATGGAAGTTGTAGAGCATCGAGTGATCGACATATTCAATGGTCAAGATCGAAAAAGGAGCTGTAGATTGATCGCTAGGAGGCTGCGTTCGTGCCACGTTCACACATGATTTTTGAGCCTTTGATGGGGCCGAGCTTCTTGGAACGACGGCTGATGGTGGAGGCTAGCATGAGCTTGGGAATGGCAGTAGCCGATCGTCTTATAGCTCGATGTAGGAGGAGTATAATTCGAGCTAGTAGGGGCGGCTATGGGTTTGGAGACGTGCGTTTTACTGGAGAGGAAGAACGTGAGGGGAGAAGAGGATTTGGGTGGCCAGATTTTCATCAAGGCTAGATCAACGGTCCAGAATTTTTTATGGTATAAAATATAAAAAGAAATGTAAATCTATTATATTAAAATTTGTGTAATGTTTAAAATAGTGTATCTCTTTCATACGAGGTCCGTTTGGACGAGACGAATTGCGTTGCAATCGTTTTGTCGAGCACTACGCTATGGAGCTGGATTGGAGTCGTTTGGAGATAGTGAGAATTTCGGGTAAATTAAACGCTCGTTTAATTTTATTCGAAATAAAACGATGGAAAATTGAAATCAAGGTGAGCACTTCTCACTCAATCGAATCGGTTTCGATTCAAATTTTGAATAGTTAAATTTAAAATTGCTTGAATGTATGTTTGAATGATGATTTTTATTGCTTGTTAAAATAGACATTATACGCCGTTAGTAAGCGGAGGTTATTTATTAAAAACATATACCGCGATAATTTCACCGTATAGTGGAATTGGTATTATTTATGTCCTTGGAGTTGATTTCCCGCATTATATAGCGGATGAGACCCTATTGCGCCGCATAATAGTGGATAATATTTTATAAATCCCATATACCGCGATATTCCGTCTTGAAGCGGAATTGGTATTGTGCTAACATCTGTGAATGCAGGGAAACAGGTTGGAGGGATCTAACTGGATTCCTCAAATGATTGTTTCAATGTTGTGTGTTGATCTATTTATAATCTTTGTGATTATCTTTGTGATTGAGATCGTTAAAGGCTAAAATTTAGCCGAATATATTTTTGGTATCGTTAGATGCCGAAAATAAATAAAATTGGATTTTTGAAAATTTAAGTTGAGAATTCATAATAAAATTTAATTTTGGAATTGATTCATTTTAAATAAATGAACGTTGTAATTTTTATCTTATAAAGATTATGATTTTTGTGAAATATAACCGAAATGTGATTTTGGAAATAAATAGTTGATAAATCTGTAAAATGGTTTAAATTGGGATTTTTGAATTATTATAAACGGTATATAAAAGGTTTATGAAATTGATATTTATAAAATAAAAATATTGGAATTATAAAACGAGTTTTATAAGTGTTAAAATGAAGTATAAACGGATTTCACAAGCGAATGAAATTTATAGATTTATAAATTGTGAAGTTATAAAATGAATAGATTTCGTAAAATAAAAGATTTATAAGTAATTCACTTATAAATTGGATTTTTGCATTTAAATGAGATATAAATAGAATTTGTCCATTAAGGGATTTTATAAGTGGAAGTTTTTATAAAATAAATATAAGCGGAATTTATAAACGTTGTTTTATAAATTTGAAAACGACTTATTTTGATAAGTAAGTTATTATAGATTATTAAAGGAGAATATTCATGATTTTGGACAGTGAATATATATTAAAGATATGTTTTGGGGAAGTGATGTTTTAAATAGATTTAAAACGATTTAAAGGTGTTTTAAAATGTATTAAGTATCGAAAACATAGATTTCAACATTCATTGTTGAAATAGACGTTTCGAGGAATAAGGAAATGGTGGACTATAACATTGTTGTTATAGTAAATGGTTTCCGAAAGGAAATGTTATATATAGTATTGGGATTTATATATCTATCTTAAATTCGAATCTCCATATTAGTGATTTTGAGTTGTCGTAATGATGTTTTACGTAACATTCGTTTCGACTCAAATGAATGTGTTTAAGAGAATGTATTTCCTTAAAGAATGAAATATATACTTAATTATGATTTAAGTATATCGAATATTTTCCAAGTGTTGAAAATAAATAGATTTGTGAAATACTTATTATTAAATAAGTATGGAAATGTTTTTTCCAATATGAAATGAAGCATTTTGAGAATTTATCTTTTTAAGGATAAATTGAGAATGAATATTTGAAATCGATTGAAAATCGTATATCAGTAGATATTTTGAAATGTAAATTCACTATGGAATTTATAAAAGGAAAGGGAAACTGGTTTAAAAATAAATGTTGATTTATTTTTGAATTATGGAAATTATATATCTTGTAAAGATATTTTGGAAATTAAATAATTTGGAAAATTATTTGGAATCTGGTGATGTGGTGCATTTCTATTGATAGTTAAATAACCGACTATCAATATTTACCCTTGAATGGGTATTTGTTGTGAATTGCTTGAATTTGAATGCCACACTTATTTTTGAATAAGCGCTCACTATTCGGGTTAGCCGGAAAAGGACCTTTGGGTCGTATAACTCATTCTGAATATGTGATACATCGTTATGGATTGCATTTGAAGACCGGTGTTGAAGACCGGATATTTTTGAAAACGGAAGGATTACCGTCGATTGTCTCTGCACCTAATGGCCCCGGTATAGAGATTCCATATGTGATGGGAAGTCCGGACGTGATTAGTGAACAACCGGATTGCAAGGACTTCTTTGGAAGTGCCTTCGGTTCTGTTCGATCCCGGAACGGACTTGTGTGGATGTATGTCTGACATTACAATTTGAGATGTAAAGCTGGTTTCTATCAAATATATTTCTGTTGGTGGCGGAGAATTTATTCTCTTAGCTTAACACCCTTCTCTGAGACGTACGAGCTCAGAGGTTATATAGTTGATGGTTACTAGTGATACATTCCCAAATTGGTAATGTGGCATATAAGTGCCGTTGAGCATTTGTGAATTAAAGCACAGCTTTTGTATAAAGCGTAGCTTTGTGAACGAGACTTCGTCGAGCCTCACACCCCGGAAATGGTCGAAACAGGAATGTTGCGGCAAGGTTTTTAGGGGTCGCGCCCCTAAGGTATGTCCATTTTCTTCTGGATAGTGGTTGTATCATGGTATGGAGCCTAGATATTTAACCCATGTTGTTGCTGCAAATTTATTACTTTGTGGTTGTTGGAATCGAGGATCCTCGGATAAAGGTCGGTAACGACCGGGGATGGCATACTTTTTGAGTGGAGTTATCAAATTACAGCTTCACTGCACCCAGAAGTGTGTGGTAACTCGGCCTTGTGTTGGCAGAGATCTAACCGTAATGTTAGGTTAGGTGCTCGGGGCGTCTTTCCAGAGGCGTACCTACGGATCGGTGGGAAGTTCCTTGGCCTGACCATTTGTTGGAAATCCAAAGAAACAATACGATCTTATACGGTTTTAGTTGTATTACCTGCCTTGGAATGTGGAAGTAACCTGCTATTGAACATGGTAGCTATAGCAGGCATAAGTGCGAAATATCTATGCTGGCTAAGATTTATATTATAGTTTGGAAATGTTTTCTGCACTATGCACTAATAATAATAAAAATGATTTGATTTTTGCGTAGTAAGCATTTTGACTATCATAAGGAGAAATCTTCTCCAATTTTGCGTTTGCATTGTGTGTGTGGCGGAAGGCCTTATGGTAGTTTCATTTTCCAAAAGCATTGCGAATTGACTTTGAAATTATCCTCTGTTGTCTTTTAAAGATAAACTATTTTAAGTTCTCACACCAGTCCCATGACTGACCTGGAGTTTATTGTTTCCTTTCTAAACTCTGGGTGCCCACTTATTTCCACACGGGCAGTCTAGAGTTAGGTTATCAGGATATTCTGGACTTTAGTAGTTGCTGTAGAGAATTGGAGGCAAGCTGGAGAGCATGGCGTATCAAACTAGTATATAGTATTTCTTTTCCGCTGTTTGTTATTGTACACTCTGATGATGTAATGTAATGTAATGTGAATGTAATGTAATAAATGATATAGTTCTTTGTTAAAAGATTATTCATTCATCTATTATATGTTGTTCCGCTGCGATTGTGAGATTCTGATATTGTTCTGTTGTTTCTTTCTGTTCTGTTCTATCTTTTCCTCTCTTCTTCTATCTTTTTCTTCTTCTTTAACCATAACATTTCGGTTTTCCGGCATTCGATTGCTCGGCAGTTGATACAGTGGACGTATTGATGTCGGTTTTCGAGCGTCGAAAAATTTCAAACGTTACATGTAGGATATAAGTCGGTCTAAAATAATAAAATTTGAGTCATACATGCCCAACAAAACCCTAGCCGCCATTCATCCATTGATCAACCGCTCTACCCTAGGCGATCGACCATTAGTGGTCGACCGACCCTAGTAGAGGCGATCAACTGGTCAATTATAAATAACGTAAATTTATTTTTGCATTTTCTTGTTTATTTAATTCCTATTTTATCACTTAACGTTAACGATATTCCCTAACGTTAATCTATCCTGACGTTGAATTATTAATTACCCGTTTTAATTTCCATGTCAACGTCGCTTAAATTCAAATTTGAGTTCTTTGAATTTTCTAAACACGAAAATTTCAAACTCGGTAATTTTTCTGCTTAACCTTCGATTATAAAAATTTATATGCAAAAGGTGATCAGAGAATCACCATGAATGGAATGGTGTAACTTTCATGGCCAAATTCTAATATTTACAAAAATTTCGGTTTTAGCATTATCATTAATTAATTAATTTTTTACTAATTTATACGTGGTGTTACATTCTCCCTCATTTAAAAAGGATTTAGTACCTAAGGGATAGTTAGTGTAATACACACAACATCCATGTTATACAACCAAGTTATTTACAAAACCATCTACTCAGCCAAAAGTGCAATTGATTATGCATGCAACATACTATAATAAGCATGAATGCAAGATCGTGACATATAGGCATGTATATATGCATCTATATATGCATAAAATTCTACATGAGTGCAAAAATAACAGTAAAAATGTCACAACCATCCCTTACTATCTAATCTAGCAACCACGATGCAACCAAAACCTTAATTTTAAAGAGAGAAAGCTTACAAGAGAAAAGCTCAGGATAAGAAGTCTTCATCTTCTCTTTGGCTTCATATGTGCGTGCAGTGGCATAGGGTGCTATTGGCCTCATCTCTATATCTGCCAACTGATCAGGCTCTATTATGGTGGCAGTATCGTGAAGGCATTTCCTTGAGTGTGAAACATGAAAGATGTGATGGACTCCCATTAACTCATGCGAAAGATCTACTCGGTATGAAAGTTTTCTCATTCTTTCCAAAATGGGAAAGCCTAACAAACCTCAGCACGAACTTCCCTAACGTGCCAAACCTCTTAACCTTCTTAAGCGAGGAAACTTTAGTGAAGACTATGTTTCCTACCTCAAACTCCAAAAAAAATTCTTTGCATGTCAGCATAGGACTTCCAACAGTATTTTGCACCTTCATTCATCGTCTAATCATCTTTATATTTTCTGAGCTATCATGAATCAGATCTGGTCAAAGTAGAATTTTGTCTATGGTTTCCAACCAATAATTTAGCGATTTACATGGCTTCTCATATAAAAGTTCAAAGGGATCCATGTTAATCGTCCATTGGTAATTATTATTTGTACAAAAACTATAATAATGGTAAATGCTACTCCTAATGTCCTTCGAAATCCATGATGGAAGCTCTCAGCAAATCCTTCAAAATCGTATTCACTATTTCCGTCCGACTATCAACATGCGAGAGGTAGGCAGTGCTAAGAATCAATGTTGTCCCTAGGGCTGACTATAACTACTCCACAATTCGCTAGTGATTAAGGGGTCTTTATCACTAACAATGCTAACTGAAACTCCATGCAATCGTACAACTTCCTTTATATAAATTTGCGCTGGAGATGTCGCTGTCCTACTACTCCTATTTGGCATAAGTGGATATTTTTGTGAGTCTATCCATTATAAACCAAATGGCTTCATTACGTCTTTGACCTATAAACTGCCCATATATAAAATCCATCGATATATGCTTCCATTTCCACGTTGGTATTTTAGCGGTAACAACAGTCCTCCAGGCTTACCTTGTTTAACTTTTATCTTTTGGAACATCAAAGACCTAAAGACAAATTCTGCCACCCTCTTCTTTATCCCTGACCAATAGAAAATTCACTTTGCATCCTTAAATATTTTATCTCCACCGGGGTGAATGATCATCCGAGAATGGTGACACTCGGCTAAGACTTCCACTAAGATGTCATTTACCTTATGAATACAAAGGCGTCCATGTCTTCTTAAACATCCTCATTCGTCAATTGCATACCTATCGCCATGAGGGTAAAATGCCTACTATCGTCGCATCTTTCTTCTACTCATGCGCCATACGGTCCATTAATGCTGGCCTGACTTCCATGGCAAACAAATAGCCTAGAGTGGGTTCCATTGGCAGTTGCAAGTTGAAATTCAGAAGGGACTCCAACTTCCTCTGCTCGCACATAGCACCTAGGGTAGCATGCCTCCAGCTAATGGTCGTGACAACATTCCCTTTTCAAATGTATACTATATTTGAAAGTTATATGATGCCATGAACTCCATCCATTTTTGTTGCCTAAGATTCAAATCATTTTAGGAAAATTGTTATTTAAGGAATTTGTGATTTGAGAATAATTCAAATCTTTCCCCTAAAAGATAGTGCCTCCACGTCTTCAAAGCAAAGACGATAGCTGCTAATTCCAAGTCATGAGACACTTATGGTTCTTTAACTACCTATTTACATGGACTATCACTTTACCTTCTTGCATAAGTATGGCTCATAATCTCGTACCATATGAATTGGTATAAATAGTGAAAGGCTTCATCCCATCTAGAATGATAAGTACTGATGCACTAGTAAACAACACCTTTAGCTTCTTGAATGCTTCGGTGCATTTCTCATCCCATGTAAAGACAAGATTTTTCTTGGTTAAGCGAGTTAGCAGGACAGTTATCTTTACACACACACACACATATATATTATAAACCTAAAAAAAATTATATTTAATCATACATATAGATATACATGTATTTATGTTATTTTAACTTAAACCAAAATAGACTTTGGTGTAAAACTATAAAATTTATTTTCAAACTCCTTAATTGACACCATTGTTATAATTGTAAATTCTTGATTTGAAAACTTAAATATAGGGAAACTTAATTTAACTTGTATATATGTAAATTATCTATTATTATACATATACATTTTATTAGTCAAAAACGTAGACAACAAAGACATGTGTAAATTCATTTATAAATGTCATTTATCTAATTAAATAGAGATAGATGAAATGTTTCTCTCTCTATATTTATAGCCTCATCTTCCATTTATATCCTCATCCAAACTTTTACATGTATATGTACTGCTTATATGTTGCTCTTACCATTCAAACACATGAATATATTTGATACATTCATTATATTACATATAAATTTAAATTAAATTTAAAATTCCTTTTAACCAAATTAAACAAAATATAATTTTATTTGAAACATTATCAAATTGGGTCTAATAATATTTTAGACTTTATAGGCCCAGTAGATCTATAATAAGATTTTTTTTAATCTACCTATTTTATCCGTTTCCAACTGACCCAGTTCCTTCAATAGTATCAGAAGCAAATAGTTTATGTGATCTACATTGTTCATGTTATGGCTAACCAATTAAGCTTACCAATTTAGTCGGGTGCCTAGAAAAGTAGCGTTTAGGCTTGCATTTGGGTAATAAAGTACCATGCCGCACTTGGCTACCAACCTAACTTAAAAAGTGAAATGATCCCAAAGGTTGCCCTTGATAGAAATGACTCAATTTTAATTGGACCTTGGACTAATTTTAAAAATTATTTTGAAAACTAAAAGTGAAAACTTAAAATTAAAAATAAGAAATACCTTATAAATGTTATAATGTGATGTGAAAATTATTTGAAAACTTAATAAGATTTTAAATTTAAAAATTAAATTTAAAATAAGAATTATGTTATAAATGTTTTAATATGATTTTCAAGGTTGGCTTTAAAAACAATGTATACTATAAATGTTATAATATAGTTTTCAAAAGTGCTTTGAAAATATAATAAACATATGTCAATTTTTTTAATATTTATTAATAAGATTGATAAATTAAAGAAATTAATTAAATTGTTAATTAACTAAAGTATATACATATACAATATATGTATATGTATATAATGCATTATCTTGAATTGTTTAAAATGATGTAAGTGTATATGTATATACGTAAGTAATTTTTGAAATTAATATTTAATTAAATTATCTAATTAAATAAGTTAATTAATAAATAATATCTATATATTATATATGTGTATGCATAACCATAAATGTTATGGTATACATACTTAATATGTTAAATTGAATTACGTAAAATTAAATAAATGTTAAATAATTAAATTAATTAAATAGTATTTAGTTACTATAATATATAAGACTACTATATAAGTTAATTAAATTATAAAAGTTATACGAATGTATGGAATTAAGTGGAACATGAAAAAATCCAAATACACTTAAGGGATAAATTCATGCATATAGTACATATACCATGATTTTGGATGTTGCAACACTCCATAAAAATTGATAAGAAATTAATTAATTAGTAATAAAGTTAAAAATGACAAAAATTTAAATGTTAGAATTTGGCCAAGAAAGTTACATTATTGCATTCATCACAATTTTCTAATCAACTTTCATGTATAAGTTTTGTAATTGAAGCATAAATGGAAAAGTTATTGACGTTTGAAGTTTTCGAATTTAAGATAATTCAAATTGAATTCAAATTCATAATTTTAATAAAAGTTAACGTTCAAAACTTAAATGGATAACAAATGATTTGATGTTTGGGTTAAGTGACATTAAAATAAATGTTAACATTAATTACTAAAGAATAAGAAAGAAATTAAAACGAATGGAAAGAATTAACAGCATCCAAATACAGAGGACCGGTCGGCCGCTTGAGGGAAGGTGATTGACCTGTAAATGAGTGACGGCTAGGGTTCATAAGGTGACAATGGCCTAGATTTTTTATTTTAAATCGACTTAAATCTGAATGTTCTGGGGCCTTCTAACCACTATAAAAAGGTAGCGGGCCCCTTCACTTATATTCACAAATTATTTGAAACGCTAACAGATCATGTCAGACATCTTCTTCCCTATAATGCAGAATTGCTTAGGATTTCCAAGTAAGCGATTTTAGATACTAAATATTCAATTTCTAATTCTATTCTTTCTTAATCAATGATTCTGAATCTAATTTATATATAATCCAATCGGGTATATTCCAAAAAGAGGAGATCTGAAGGAGAAATTAGGAGCAGGGCATGAATCAAATCCAAAATGGGAGCAAGCAAATTATCCATCAGTGGAAAGATTTGTTTTCAAATTTCAATATTTGTATAGTAAAAGTTTGGATTTGTCTTATGCCTTGGGTAATTTTGTTCACGAAAACCCTAAAAAACAAAAACCCCAAAATCCCCTGAAATGAAATTTCAATTCTTATGTTTATTGAAACCTTAGTTATTTTATTTTAAAATAGTAGGTTTTTTTGTTATTATAATTTGAATATTTCATATTTTGTTCCACTTCCAACTCTTTCGTAATGTTGTGTTAAAGGATTCTAAAAGAAAAATAAATTAATAAATAGTGTGTAAAGTATGAATTCTCTTATTCTTATATGCACTGCTTATTTTCGTAATTTAGACAAAAAATAATCACTTTTTCACTTTTCGTTTTATATGCAAAAGTTGAAAGAATGTAAAGGATTTAAATTATAAGTTTTATTTCCTTGAAATAGAGGCATTGGTTCTACTATGTTAATATAGAAATAAGTTTGGTTATGATTCTATTTTATTTATGCAAGTCTATTTTGTTGGCTAAGGATATTAGCTATTTTGGATGTTACTGTATAGAGTTAGACTTGTACATGGAAGTTTTGACATTTAACGATTAGTGTAAGATGCAAATCTTCGCACCTTTACGAATATTTAGTTAGCTTAATTTACATATGTGTATGTATACACACATACACACATATTAGCATATAAACATATCAGTGGCCTACAATTAGTAACGTATTAATTGCACATTATAAATAGGTTATTAATTAGCATTAAACCAAGTTAAGGATAATTATGGAAATCGGTCCATAATTAATGATGAAATAAGGAGTTCTCTTATATGGCCTTAGTATGTAAACGCGTGTGAGGTATATATGGTTGTATGATAGGAGAGTGGAATTATGAGTAAGTTATAGGGACGCGAGGTTAGTCAAAAGCACACAGAAGTCCGCCAAGCTAATATGGCTACCAGCAGTGTGAGTTTGGGACTGATATGAGACATCACCTATAATAAGTACCCATGGTGGATGCAAGGTTAGTCTTAATTCTGTAGGGTAAGTATGTCCAGTTAATCTAGCTACCATCAGTTAATGGCTACCATTACCTATGAATAGTCAGACTAATATGAGACATCAATGCTTGGGTTACGGGTCATAATGCATAGGACTTGCTTATGGGTTAGGGGTATTAAGTGGCTGTTGTAGGATCTGCCTCCTTTCCACTTAAGACTAAATGGTCGAGATTTTTCATTTTGGAGTCGTAGTAAGGAATCTCAAGAGTGGTCTGTGTTAGGGTTGAGCTTTTAAATGGCTATTGTTGGATCCACCTCTTCCCGTAAAAGTATTAATTAACGTAATGAGTTTTCAAACGATGTCAGTTAATGGGCACTGGAGGGGGTACACTTTGGGTTTAGATATTAAATGACAAGGATCTGCCTAGGTCATGAGTATTAAAGAGTCAGAGTCAACCCAATTCCCAATAAGAGGTATTAAGTGGCTTAAGTACTTTCTATCACATTGTTAGGACTAACGCTGGTTGCAGAATGGACTGGTAAGGCTTTTGGGCTTACAGTTGGAGGTATTCTTGATGGGATATAGTGTAGGATGCATAGAGATATTATTATCTAAATGATACTGCCCAATTACTATTATAGTAAGACTTGATATTTTCATTCATCAGACATTGTTATTTTGACTCCCTCCTCGTTATAGTACACATGATAGGAGAGATGATGTCGATTGAGAGATTGAAGGCGGAAGCAAGGACCTATGGCAGTTATCTATCTATTTATTTTTGATATATTCTAATGTACCCATTTTAGTCATGTTCTTGTTGTTTTGCGATCTTGTATTTTGGATATTGGGATGTTACGTTTCTAAGGTTTGAGTTTTTGTAAAATGGATATTTATTTCTGGTATTATATTTTATCCTTTCCTTATTAAATTCAGATAGCATAGATAGATAGCTTTGTGTATTGTCCATTGTATCAATTTTACCAACCAATAACCAGCTTTGGAATGGGCCTAAGGTTGGATGGGCTTTGATTGGGTCAAAAATTAGGCCCATTTCGAGGTGGGCTGTTACATTTGATATGAGATCTTAGTTGCTCGATCAACGGGGACAGGTTTACGTAAGAGTGCGTACTTGTTATTATTGAAAGTATTTTTCAAAATCCTACTATATATCTACCGCATTTATTTGAACATACGCAAACACAGTAGGCAAATCTTTTATTTCAGCAAATAAATACTATCTTAGAAAGTTGCAACTATATGTTTAACCTATAGATAGTTGATTATGGCTGAAAATCATTCTTTTGAGGGTAGGATTCCTCCACCCAAAAGATACCCACTATCTAAGGGATGCTAGAATGGTTCAAGCAATACCCTAAGGCATGTAGGGCAAGTTTCCATTGCTCAACAAGTTGCGCCAGTGGCACTTGCTGCCCCGTCTGCTGAAGCAGTGCCTCGCCCATAAGATTTTCCCAAATTGTGTAAAGACTCCCAGAATATGAGAGGATGGGCGTATATGGGGGTCAAAGACTTTGTTGAGATGAAGGCTTGAATTAGTAACTGTGAATGTATATCCCGGGAGCTAGGTTAGGAAAATAAGATCAAGAGAAGGATGGCTGCATGGTATTTAAAGGGGGAAGCATTGGATTGGTGGACCATAGTAGTGGAAGATAATGTTGAGGAAGAAATCACTTGGATGAAATTTAGGACTGTCTTTGTGTCTTGATTCATGTCCAATGCAGAAATGAGTTTGGAGTTGGAGAAGTTTATATAGTTGAGGCAAGGAGACTCCACATTAAAGGAGTATATCCATAAGTTCAAGGAATTGGCTAAGTTTGGACTGAGTCTGATCGACACCCCATGAAAAAGGCTATGAAGTTTGTCATGGGCTTAAATTCTCCGCTTAAAGGGCTGTATTTGACACAAATTTCCACGAGCGCCACTTATGAGATGATAGTGGAGATGGCTTTACTTAAGGACGTTGGCTTGGAGGAGAAAAGGAAGGAGAAAGAGAAGGAAAAGCTAAAATGGAAGGTACAACTATTATTCCTGAGAATACTACTCGTACCTTATTTGAATAGGGAGCATCACATTCATTCTTAGCTAGAAATATAGTTAACTCCTTGAGTCTAAAAACCCAAGTTGTCACCAACCTAATAGTCATCTCAAATCCTATTGGTGGATTGACACAGCTTTCCTTAATTTGTAAAGACCTAGTTGTGGATATATGTAACGTCGATTTTACATGCAGCGCGTATGTTCTTAGTTTTAAGGGGTATGGACTTATCCTATGGACGGTTGGTTGTCTTACTATAGGTTTTTCTTATATTGTGATGAGAGGACTATATGGTTGAGTTGTAAGGGGCGAGATATAGAAGTTTGTTGTACACCCCAAAACTCTGTCGAGCTAGGCTATTTATGTTCTCTTAGCCTATCATAAGATGATCTCTCATTTGTACCCATAGTTCGGGAATTTCCTTACGTCTTTGAAGAAGTCTCAGGTCTCCCAACCTGAAGGGAGATAGAGTTCAGAATAGATTTAGATAAGGATGTTAGACTTTTCGCTCTTCCATTGAGACACGTGGCCCCTAAAAAAATGTGAGATTTGAACAAGTAGTTTTTCGAGATATCGCAAAAAATATTAATTCGCTACGGTACTTCTGAATGGGGAGCATCTCTTATCTTTTCCACTAAGACAGATGGCTCTTTAAGGCTATACATTAACCATAGGGAACTTAACAAGCTGACCAAGAAGAATATGTATCCCTTTCCTAGAATAGATGATTTATTTGATCAGCTCATTGGAACCAAAATCTTTTGCTAATTTAGGTTAGCCACTCGATTCCATCAATTTAGTGTAGTTGAGGACAGCAAGCAGAAGACCGCATTTTGCACTACGAATAGACTGTATGAATGGAAAGTGATGACTAGTGGGTTGATAAATTCCCCTGCATACTTTTAGTTTTAAGGAGTAAATTCTTTAAGGGAAAACTTATTTTTTGTAATATTTGTTGGATGGTATACTAGTATTCTCTAAAAATGAAGGTGAGCATGAAAATAATTTAAGGGGGGTAATATAAACCTTGAGAAGACACCAACTAAAAGCCAAATTCTCAAAATGCCATTTTTGGAAGAAGGAGATGAGATTTCTAGGTTATACTGTTTCCGCAAAGGGATTATCTGTAGAACCTACAAAGTTGGAAGCTATTCAAGACTGAAAAATTCGAAAAAACACCATGAAAGTTTGGATTTTTCTTGGGTTGGTGGGTTACTATAGGAAATTCATCAGGGACCTTGCAAAGACAGCACTCCTACTAACTCGCTTAACCTAGAAAAATCTAGTTTCTGCATGGGATAAGAAATGCATGGAAGCATTCGAGAAGCTAAAGGAACTGTTGACTAATACGACAGTACTCACCATTTCGTATGGGACGAACCCTTTCAATGTTTACACCCACGCATGTGGTTTGAGCCTTGGAGCTATTCTTATGCAAGAGGTTAGATTAATAACATATGCAAGTAGGTAGTCGAAGGACCATGGGAAGAGATACCTAACTCATGACTTGGAATTAGTAGCCATCATATTTGACTTAAAGATGTGGAGGAACTATCTTTTAGGAGAGGGGTTTGAGTTGTTCTTCGACACAAATCCCATAAATACCTATTCTTTCGAAAAGATTTGAATCTTAAGCAGTAGAGACGGATGGAGTTTATAGCATCATATGACTTTGAGATATGGTATACCATCGGAAAAGGGAATGTTCTTGCCGACGATATTATCCCAAGGCATGCTACTATAGGTGCTATATACGAGTGGAGTTAGTTGGATTTCCTCTCAAATTATGATTTCCAACCCCCAATCGAACCCACTCTAGACTATTTGGTGGCAAAGGAGGATAGGCCGGCATTGATGGACCGCATCGGATATGAGCAAAAGAGAGATGCAAAGATAGTAGATATTTTGGATAAGTTAAATAGAGGAGAGCATTTACCCCTTATTAGTAGATATGCAATTGATGAAAGAGGATTTTTAAGAAGAGATGGATGCCTATGCCCCTATGGTGAAGGATGTTTTGGAGGAAGTGTTAGCCGAGTGTCACCAGTCTAGAATAACTATTCACTTCGGAGGAAGTAAAATGTATAGAGATATAAAGCTTATTTTCTGTTGGCCATAGATGAGGCCATAGATGAAGAACAGGGTAGTGGAGTTTGTTTCTAAGTGCTTGACTTGCCAAAGATAAAGGCAGAACAAGGGAAGCTCAATGGACTTTGCCATTAGAAGTGCCAATTTGGAAATGGGAGTATATATCGACAAACTTTATAGATAGGTTACCTAAAAGCCAAAGAGGCAATGAAGCTATTTGGGTTATAATGGATAGACTCACTATGAGTGTCCACTGTATTCCCGTTAGAAGTAATAGGACTACAACATCTCTAGCATAAATTTACATTAAGGAGGTGGCACAAAAACATGGAGTCTCGATCAGAATTGTTAGTGATAGAGACCCCTTGTTCACTAGCGAATCTTGGAGGAGTTTGTAATCAACTTTAGGAACAATGTCGAATCCTAGCACCGTTTATCACCCATAGACCAACGACCAGATGGAAAGGGTGATTGGAATTTAGAAGATTTGTTAAGAACTTGCATCATGGATTTTGAAGGACATCGGAAGCAGCATTTACCATTAATAGAGTTTGTGTACAATGATAGTTACTAAGCGACGATTAGCATGGCACCCTTTGAAGCATTATATAGAAGGCCATGCAAATTGCTAAATTATTGCTGGGAAACCACTGTTAAAATCCTATTTGGGCCAGATTTGATTCGTCAGACCTTAGAAAAGATAGAGACAATCAGGCAATGAATGACGGTCGTATAGGACCATCAGAAGTCCTATATTGACAGATAAAGAAAGGAATTGGAGTATCCTATTGGGGATATCGTATTTATTAAGGTTTCCCCTCTTATGAAGGTTATGAGATTTGGTACATCAGGGAAGTTGGCGTTGAGTTTTGTTGGGCCTTTCCCGATTTTAGAAACGGTGGGGAAACTTGCATATAGACTGAAACTGCCAGATAAGTTAGCGGAAGTCCATGACATTTTTCATGTTTCTCACTTAAGGAAATACTTTCATGACGCTATCATCATAGTAGAGCCTAATCGGTTAGTAGACATTGAGACAGAGCTGGTAGCATCCCTTGCCACCGCATGCATAGAGGAGCGTGGAACTAGGAAGCTCTGTAACAAAGAAATTAGGTTAGTCTGAGTAGAATGTAGAGATAGTCTAGCGAATAGCACATGTGAAATCAAAGAGACGATAAAGGCTTCTCATCCTAAGCTTTTCTTTGGTAAATTTTCTTTGTCCAACATTTAGGTTTTTGATAGCATCGTGGTTGCTAGATTGAACGACTAGGGATGGTTGCCACATTTTTACTGTTATTTTTTCATTCATGCAGAGTTTTATGTATATTTAGAATGTTTTGGTACATACCTATATGCCATGATAATGCATTCATGTTAGGACTGAGTTCATCGATGGTATGTTGCATACGTAATCACAATTCATTTTTGATTGACTGGATGATTGTGTAGATAACTTGGTTGTATCACATGGATGTACAAAATGGTACAGTGTGTGTTACACTATCTGTCACTACAGGATTTTGGGGACGAAATCCTTTTTGGGGAGGGAATGTAAAATCTCATAAAAATTAATAACAAATTTAAAAATGAACATTTTGTGAATGTCAAAATTTGACCATGAAAGTTACAACATTGCGTTCGTGGTGATTTTCTAATCAACATTCATATATAAAGTTTTGTAATCGAAGCTTAAATGGAAAAGCTATTGACGTTCGAATTTTTCAAATTTAAAATAACTCAAGTGTAATGCAAATTCAACAATTTAATTAATATTAACGTTTGAAACCTAAATGGGTAATAAATGAATTGACATTAGGGTTAAGTAACATCAAAATAACTTTAATTATTAAAAAACAGGAAAGAAATTAAAACGAATAGAAAAAATTAATAATACATAGATATAAGGGGCCGGTCAAACCCTTCTTCTCGACCAGTCGATCGTTAGCGGTTATCCGCTTGAGGGTGGGTGGTCGACCGATGAACGCGTAGTGGCAGGGGTTTCGTGAGGAGCCAACGGCCTAGATTTAATTATTTTAAACCGATTTAAATCTGACGGTTCTGGTGCCTTTTAACCACTACATATAAGACGATAGCCCTCTCATTTTTATTCATAAATTATTTGAAATGCTAATGGAACTTTTTCGGTCTTCTTCTTTTTACGATTCAAAGTCACTGAGCATTTCCAGGTAAGAGATTTTAGATATTTAAATATTCAATTTCCAATTCTATTCTTCCTTAATCCCTAATTTTAAATCCTTTTCTTTTTGAATTATGCTCATGAGAACCCAATGGATTGATAAACTCATGAATCTAATTTCTAGATATAATTTATATACAATCCAATTGTTGTAAATTCCAAAAAGAGGAAATTTGAAGGAGAAATTTGAAGCGGGGCGTGAACAAAATCCAAAAAGGAAGCAAACAAATTCTTAATGAATGGAAATCTTGGTTCTTCACATTTTAGTATTTTTATAATAGAAGTTTGGATTTTTTTTATTACCTTGTCGAATTTTATTCGCGAAAACCCTAAAACTAAAACCCCAAAATTCCCTCCAAATGAAATGTCAATTCTTATCTTTAATAGAATCCCAATTATTGTACATTAAAATATTTGACTTTGTTTTATCATTACAATTTGAATATTCCATATTCTGTTCCAATTCCAACTCTTCCTTAATGTCATGTTAAAGGATTCTAAAAGAAAAATAGGGTAGAAAATGATCTGTAAAGTATGAATACTCATATTCGTAGCTTGCACCGTGTAACATCCCTAATTTTTGATAACATTATTCAAAAGATTTAAGTAGATAAATTAAATAGAATAATGATGATTATAAGATTGAGATTTGAATAAGTTGTATATAGGGCCATGCTTATTAACTAGTTAAATAGGCTTTAAATTGGTTAATTGGTTAATTAAACTACACATGGGCATATTCGTAAATTAGCCAATTTATTGCACACGGCTATAACTTCTCATTTCTGTCCATTCATGTCTCGTTTTGTCACGATCGCAACACAATTCTAAAACCTAAACTAAAGCCGGTCGTTACCAAGGAAGAACGGAAGAAATTTTAATCAAAAGTTAAGGATCAAATCCAATGAATTTGAAAATATGATTGGAGTTTTGGTTAACGCTATAGTAATGCACTTGTATTTGATATATATATATATATATATATATATATAAGTATGTGTTCCCCTCTCTCTTAAATCGTTCTTTTGTGTCTTACTAAGGCTCGTATGTAGATTTATAAGAAAGATAATATGGAAGCAGGAAACAAAAAAGGAAATCTTGGTGGTGGAAGCACCACAACCAATGGAAATGCTCGACCTAATACCAAGAGAAACCAAGGTCAACAGGCTAATCCAAATGCCGAAGCCAATGTAGGTGCTAGAAATCCTCCAGTAGATATGGGGATGATGTATCAGTTCTTAGCCAGTTTAATGCAAGCTGAAGCTGCTACTGGAGTTGCTGGAGATGAAAGAGGTGCAAATCGTATGGCTCCAGTTGCTTTGCTGAGTAGAGATTACTCCCGTTTGGGTGGGAAGCCATTCTTAGGAATGGAGAGTGCTGTAGAAATTTAGAATTGGATGTTGCATTGTGAGTGTATATTTACTGATTTGGGTCTGAATGATGGGCAAAAGAGGAAGTTGGCCTCTAGGCAGTTATTGGGATCAGCATTGCACTGATGGAATAGTGTCACTGCTAGAGTTTCAGAGTTTCGAAAGAGCAGTTAACTTGGGCTAATTTTAAAATGAGATTCGAGTAGAAGTTTATATCGGAGTTTGCTAAGTCTGTATCGTAGTTTTCTAAGTCTGAGCTGATGAGCAAATTTATGGATTAGTACAAGGAGAGATGTCAGTAATTGAGTATGCTACTAAGTTTGAAGAGCTATCTAGATATGGATATGCTATTATAGATACTAACATCAAAAGGAATGAGAAGTTCATTCGGGGTCTGAGGCCCGAGCTTGCTAGGATGACCATGACCCATGTCCGTGATCCTTGTAATATAGTTGTGGAGATGGTCATTCGCAATTAGGAGTGCTTGCTGATTTAGCTAAAAAAAGTTAGTGGAGACCCAGGGTTCTCAAGGGAAGAAGAGAAAGTTCTTTAAAAAAAGGGAGCCTAGAGGGGAAACATAGCTAAGAAATCAAAGGTTGAGATAATTTACTTTAAATGTGACAAGAAAGGTCACTTTGCTAATGAATGCTGGTCTAGAAATGGGAAGAAAGTTATAGTTAAGAAGAATGTGGAATGCTTCAACTGTGATCAAGTTGGGAATTACAAGAATCGGTGTCCTAAGAAAATTAGGGAGGACAAAGGAAAAGTTTTTGCCATAGGACTAAATAGGCCTACTACAGTAGATAAAGGAAAGATTGTGATGGAAGGTATGCTTTTGATTCAGAGTATTTCAGTTAGAGTTCTTTTTACTACCGGTGTATCACATTCATTTATATCTCAGTGTTTAGTTGATAAACTATGTTTAGAACCCACCTCCCTTGTTACTTCCTTAAGGATTGCGAATACAATAAGAGGGTATGTAACTCTAGGGTTAAGATGTGATCGGTTAGAACTTGACTTGTTAGGTCATAAGTATGCATGCAGTTTGTATGTTATTGATTTCATAGATATTGAAATCATTTTAGGTATGGACTGGTTGACTAGGTAAGAGATAGAATATGTTGTCAGGATAGAGAAATATCATTGAGACACCCCGATAGTCATAACCGAGTGATATTCTCAGTAGAGAATTCTGACCTGGGTGTTAGTGTTATGCTTAATGCTATGGAGGTAGGAAATGAGTTAAGTCGAGTTCAGGTAGCAAGATAATTTGCAGATGTTTTTAAGCCAATCACTGGAATACCCCCAAAAAGAGCTGTTGAGTTTTGAATAGATCTTGCACCAGGAGCTGAACCTAGACTAGCTAGTAGGATGAAACCAACTTAGACGAAGGAATTGAAGATGCAGCTCGTGGATCTGGAAGGAAGGAATTTTATTAGACAAAGCAGTTCGCCTTGGGGAGCGGCCGTGGTGTTCGTGAAGAAATAGATGGGTCGTTATAAATGTGCATTGACTATCATAAGTTAAACGAAAGGAAAATTAAGAATAAGGATCCTTTGACCAAGAATAGATGATCTGGTTGATCAGTTGGGTGGAGCCAGAGTATTCTCCCAATTGTATTTGGCAACAGGTTTCCATCAGTTGAAAGTGGTGGAGGATAGTATTCCTTTGAAAGCATTTCGGACTAGATATGGCTCATATGAGTAGTTGGTGATGCCATTTGGATTGACGAATGCTCCTACTTTCTTCGTAGATTTGATGAACCGAGTTCTCCGAGAGTACTTGGATAGGTTTGTACTAGTATTTATAGATGACATTGTAGCATACTCTAAGGATGAGAGAGAGCATGAAGTTCATCTTAGAGTGGTGCTTGAGACACTGAGGAAGAATCAAATAAAGGCAAAGTTTACCAAGTGTCATTTCTAAAAGAAAGATGTAAAGTTTCTTAGCCACATGGTTTCAGAGAAAGGATTATCAGTCAATGCAGATAAGATCGGAACTGTGAATAATTGGAAAAGACCAAAGGTGGTGACTGAGATCACGATTTTTCTTAGACTTGCTGGCTACTAGAGATTCATTAAGGATTTCTCACGGATAGCAGCACCTTAACTAAGCTAACCAAGAAGGAAGTGAGATTTGTTTGGTCCGACAAATGCGAGGAGGCATTCCTTAAGTTAAAGCATTTGTTGACCAATGCACCCTTGTTTCCAGATGGAAATCAAGGATTGGTGGTGTATACTGATGCATGGGGAACTGGACTAGGAGCGATGTTGATGTAGAATGGTAAAGTTATTGCCTGCGCATCAAGGCAGCTCAGACCGCATGAAGTTAGATATCCTACTCATGATTTGGAGTTGGCAGTTGTGATCTTTTCATTGAAGATTTGGGGACATTATCTCTTAGGGGAGAGATTTGAGTTATAAATCAATCATAAGTCTTTACAGTATTTATTCTTTCAGAAGGAGTTGAATATGAGACAGCAGAGGTGGTTGGAGTTTTTGGCTGCATATGACTTTGGTATAGAATATACACCAGGAAAAGGTAATAAGGTGGTGGATGTTCTTAGTAGGAAACATCTGAACGTGGTATTAACTATGTTAGGGAATGAAAAGATTTGGAAGCTTTAGCCGGTTGCGGTGTGCAGCTAAGATCAACTGCTAGTTCTAGTAAGAGTTCCGCCAGACTATCTTGTTTAGAAGTTTGACCAGTATTGATTGAGAAAATTGTTTCTAAGTAAAAGGTGGATCATGTATTTAGCTGAAAGGATCGGAAGACTTGAGGTTGGAACAAAGATCGATGACTTAAAGGATTTTAGCCTTGACCAGAAAGGGTGGCTAAGAAAGAAGGGATGGTTGTGTGTTTCGAATGTGGAGGACTTGAGGAATGAACTTCTTAGAGAATGTCATCGATCCAAGTTTACGATTCATCCTGGAGGAACCAAGATGTATCAAGATATAAAGAGGAGCTTCTATTGGAAGGCATGAAGAGTGATGTTGGCTTATGGGTTAGACAGTGTACAAACAGTCAACAAGTGAAAGATGAACATTAGAAACCAAGTGGGTTACTACAACCTTTAGAGATTCCAGTTTGAAAATGGGATTTGATATCCATGGATTTTATAGGTGGGTTGATAAGGTCAAATAGAGGTAAAGAAAGTATATGGATTATGGTAGACAGATTGACCAAGAGTGCCCATTGCATTCTAGTTAAGTCAACCAGAACAACACCTATTTTAGCTGAGTTGTTCCTGAAGAACATAGTTAGACTGCATGGAGTTCATAGTAGTATAGTCAGTGACAGAGATGCATTGTTCACTAGTGAATTCTGTAAGAGTCTACAAGAAATAATGGGTACTAATCTTAATATAAGTATTGCATATCACCCTCAGACAGATGGGAAGACAGAGAGAGTCAATAAGGTACTCGAAGATTTATTGAGAGCTTTTGTACAAGACTTTGGTGGATCTTGGGATGATCACCTACATTTTGTTTGAGTTTTGCTATAATGATAGTTATCGGACTAGTATAGGAATGACACCGTTTGATGCTTTGTATAGAAGACCACGCAAATCACCAGCATCTTGGTTGGAGACTGAAGACAGATTAGTCTTAAGTCCAGACTTGGTTAGAGAGGCATCAGAGAAGATTGAGTTAATCCGAGGAAGGATGAAAGAAGCTCAGTCAAGACAGAAGAGTTATGCAGATAAGAGGTGTAAGGACCTATAATTCGCAGTTGGAGATAAGGTTTTCATTAAGGTATCACCTATGAAGGGTGTGATACGATTTGGAAAGTCAGGGAAGTTAGCCCCAAGATATGTAGTTCCATTCCAGAATATAGAGAGGATTGGAAATTTCGCGTACAGAATAGAGTTGTCGAGCATTTTGGCAGGTGTCCATAACGTTTTTTATGTGTCTCATCTTTGCAAGTATGTGCATGATCTAAAAACTACCATTTCTCCGACAGGGTTGGATGACTTAGTGGTAAAGCCTAATTTGACTTTTGTTAGACAACTAGTTCGGGTTATAGCTGGAGACGAGAAAAGATTAAGGAACAAGACAGTCAGGTTGATGAAAGTTCAGTGGAGCGACAATGAGAAAGACACTTGGGAGACAGAGGACAGTATTAGAGATACTTATCCCGATCTTCTTTGAGGGTGTCTCTATATTAGATTTATATAGATAGCAGCTAGTCGGTTAGACTAGTATGGTTGTTAGGTGTTGTTACAAATGATTGCTATGTTTAGCATTTAGTCCTTACTGAATTTCAAGGATGAAATTCTTTAAAGGGAGAGCCTATAACATCCCTAATTTTTGATAACATTATTTAGAAGAATTAATTAGATAATTTAAATAGAATAATGATGATAAGGATATTGAGATTTGAATAAGTTATATATAGGGCTATGCTTATTAACTAGATAAATGGGCACTAAATTGGTTTATGGGTTAATTAAACTACACATGGGCATATTAGTAAATTAGCCGATTTATTACAAATGGCTATAACATCTCATTTTTGTCCATTCAAGTCTCATTTTTCTCACAATCACAAATACAATCCTAAAACCTAAACTAAAGCCGACTATTACCAAGCAAGAAAGGAAGAAATTTTAATTAAAAGCTATGGATCAAAAGCTAGGGAGAATTAATCAACAACAATCTCAAATTCCTTATCAAATTTAAGGTGAATAATAATTTCATAACATCTCTATTTTTATTTTATAATTGTACGGTTTTGGATTTATGATTTAAATTCGTTTTTGTGATAAAATGGATGATGATATGCTTGAGTTATATTATGATGATTTATTTTGATTCATACGCATATGAATTGTTTTAATGTAAACCGAGAATTTATGATTTTAGATTGCCATGGAAAAAATTTATGTTAAGTAGAGCATGATTTTGGTGATGGGTTTTAATTTTCAAAATATTTCCAAGCTATGGAAATTTTAGTATGAATTTTTATTGAAAAATATGATATAATTCGGTTTAAAATTTATTTCGAGAATTGCAGGAAGAAATTGGTTCTAAAATTTTAATATGTTTGATTGAATGATGAAATTGAATTTCTATGATTTTTTTTCCCTAATCAATTTACTAAGGAAAATAAATTATTTTGAAAGAAGGACTTTTCAGAAATAATTGGTTTTAGTATATGGAAGGGCTAAAATGTTGCATTTTAATGGTTTTAATCTGATATAAATGTGGCAATTATAAAGGTAAAGTATTTCAAAAAAATTTATGACAACCAATCAATAGTTTACAAATAGGCGGGTTGTTAGAAAGTAATTACTAAAAGATGCTATATAATTCAGCCTTTAAATCGGAAAAAGGCATTCCGCCTCTATTAGTAAGTACCATTCGAATCCTTTGACTCTAGCTCGTCCCAATCGAAACGCACACAGTCGAAACCACCATATTCGAAACCACAATATATCACTTCTTTGGTATGTTGTAACGACCCGAAATTTTCGAAGCCGAAAATTCCAGATAGTTATGAAAAAGAAGAAAGAGATAGAAGAAGAAGAACAGAAACACCAAACATCTCACATTCGCAGCGGATAAAATATATTAATAAATAATAACAGTTTACAAAAGAATCTATATCTATCGGTTACATTTTAATACATCAGAGTTTTACATATATACACTTACTGAATATAAATACAATTATCATGACTCAGGTAAACAATAATATAATTACAGCGGATAAACTCCATGCGATATTGCCACCAGCTCGCCTCCTGAGCTCCTGAACGTCCTAACCTGAAAATCTGTAATACTCGGTCTGACCCGAGCATTACACCAAAGTAACACCCGGGTCAGGCTGGAAACCAGCGTGAGTAAACCCAACTAACATGGAATACCAAGCAATCAACTTATATAAACCCGGGGTAACTTATATCAATTTAACCAATCACAATTTGCTATAGAAAATGCTTATTTCACATGTCAATTTCTAAGTACCAAACTTAGATAAAATAATCCAATTTACTTAAATCATTTCATTTCAACCTATTGATTTCATAAATCAATTTATAAAAATTCGAAGTGGTTTCGGGTATTTCCCGATAAATTTTCGAAGTATCAAACTTAGATAAATTAATCCAATTTACTTACATCATTTTATTCCTGCTTATAGGTTTCACCAATCAATTCATAAAAATCGAAGGAGTTTCGGATATTTCCTAATACCCGACCCAGTCTCTTCGAAACCCATGCTATCTTAACCCAAGTTATTCAAAAGAAATACACAACATTTCTTATCAGAAATATTTACTCATTCAAATCATCCAAGTACATTCAATCATCCATAATTTAATTTGATCACTTCCAAATTAATTCAGTTGATTCTAATTGAATTTCAATTCTCAATCACTTAGTTCTCTCTACTTGATAATTAATAAATTTCAAAACTAATAATTCAATCATCTCTTCAACATTCATCAGCATTAATCAACTTGGATAAATTATCCCTCAATTTCATTTGAACAACTATCTTTAAGTAACCACACCATATTTCTTATCCTTAACTAAATGATAAGAAATCTTAATTACTTCATGGACAATTTAACTATTTAGTTATATTAATCTTTAATTACTTATATTAATCTTTAATTACTTATATTAACTTCACATAAGTCATTCATTAATGATTAATCAATCTTAATTAGTCAATCTTGATTTTATAAATTAATGATTCCCGAGTATATTTTAATTTATCCTAATCTAAATTAATTTCATTCCCCAATTAATCATTAATTATGCCACAAATATTAGTCGTTCTTGAATTATCTCAACCTTTAAATTAACTATCTATTTATTTACTCCTTTAAATAAACAAATTTCCTCTTAATTAATCGTCTTAATTAATCTCTTAATAAATTACACAAAGTAATTATATTTTGTTTTAATTAAGTAATTATTCATCAAACCATCCAATGACTATTGTGAATTAATTAAACTTCATTAATTAACTTAAACCATAATTAAGCAATTCCAAACCTTTAATTACTAAATTAATTAACCCAAATTATTAATTAATTGAACTAAGTATTTATTTATCTTAATTACGCTTCAAATTTATAAACCAGAATTCATTAAGCCTTCAACAACATTCTCTTGTTTATAACAATAAATCTAAAACAATTTAAAAACCCGAATACTTCGAGTCAACCCAAATTGACTCGAAATCTAATCTAAACAAAGTCACATTCATCTTCAACAACTCATCCAATTAATTTATTCATACAACCAATTTATTAAAATTTAACCATTTAAAATTTTGAATAGAAATCCATAAAGGGAGATTTACTCACCTTTATTTTGCTGTTTGCAATCCATCCCAAACGAGCTTGTTCTTCATGATTTTTGACCTTACATAAATATTAAATAATTTTATAAATATTTGAACAATTTGGACAAATCAATTTTAATTTAATAAAATTTCATTTTCCCTAATGAGACAATTTCAAACTAAATTTTCTGTTTATAAACTATTATCTAGTCGTCAAATAATTTTATAAGTTAATTAAATAAATTTGATTTTCATTTTATAAATTTAATTTAACTAAATCTTTATCAAAACAAAAATATAATTAAATTTTCCACAATTAAATTCCCCCCCCCCCTTTTTTTTTCTTTAACCAAGGGTTTAAAATAACCAAAGCTGGAATACATAAAAATAACGAAAGCAATATTACTCACAGAAAATGATCGTGAGAGAACCGAACCACAGCCTCAATGACATCATCACATCTCTGCGTTCCTGCCTTCCCCGTGTTCGCGAAAGCCCCCATACCCTCGCGAGAACCACGTTGACATGCGACTCCAAATTCCTAAACTCGACGACAAGTCGACAACTTCGCCTCAACGCCAACTCGAGCCTGCCTCCAAATCCCCTAAACGGCGACCCACTCCTGGCAATCGAACCCTAATTCCCCCTCCATCAATCGATCGTGCCTTCCTCCAGATCGAACCCCCTCCCTACGATGATCACCTCGACCTCGAGTTCACACGCGACCCCTCTCTCTTTTTTTTCTTTTTTTTTTTTAACCTAGGGAACGATCGGCCATGATTTTTTTGATTTTTTTTTAAAGTTCGATTTGCTTCCTGAAGGAAGGGGGAACGGAAATAAATATAAGAGGGTAGAAGGCTTCCTGAGCACGACATAGTCCACGAAAATATCTTGTTAGTTTACTTTAACTCGATTATATTATGAAATTCCAAAACGTCTCGATAATTGCCAATTAAAATACAAATTCCTCTTAAGGGATGCCGCTAGGCGATTATAAGGTTATACCCGCGTTCCGAACACAATAGGACATGTTTCGGAGGCTAAATTTGAACGTACGTGCAAGTCATGGAATTAAATGATCGATTCTAAATTAAATTGATTAAAATAAATCGAAGCATTTCGAGCTGCCAGGGTCAAACGACAACTCTGATTGCTACGAAAATTGAAATCCGATAATAACTAACTATTACGGATCCAATGGAACTGGTTTCGTCGAATTCCGAGACTGTGTCTCGGAAGGCTATTTTTAAATTCCAATTTAAACGATATATTATTAAAATTGAACAAATTACCGTTACATTCAATTTCAACCATTCTATTATCTTCAGTATCATCATTATAGATTTTATAAGCCTTCAAATTATTTTAAACAGGCTTAGAATCACAGATTCAAAAATTTACCCAATTTCAGTTATTAAATTCAATATTTAAACTGCACAATTTAATGATTTAATTATCAAGTAAATATTGATATCTCGAATTCAAGTTAAAATTAACTTTTAAATATTTTAGAATCAATTAATTATTCCAATTTAATTCATCAAAATTTCTGGGTCGTCACATTCCTCCCCCCTTAAAAGAATTTCGTCCCCGAAATTACTAGTTAGGAAGAATGGACCATTACCCGTTTACCTTTCTCAAAACTCAAAATCAACTTTCTACCAACTATCCGTTATCAATGACCCACTACCACCTTAACCAACTTCCCAAAACCTTCTATAGTTTCAAACAATACCCTCTTGCTTACTCATTTAAATTTCAATTTAAAACCAAATTTGAGATTATCCAAAATTTTCTCAAAATTTTTCTAACTCCCTAAATTCCCGAGAAATTTTGCCAGCGTCTCCTTTGCGCGACTAGCTCGGTACAACTACAAAAGGCCTCTACGGGCTCCCAAATTCCAAAAGAAAACAAAAGCCAAGTGGCTACATCAAAAACCCAATCCAATTTAATATAGAAACTAAAATACATACCTTTTTGTCGGGCAATTCACATTAATCTTTTTGGAATCAAATTCAATTTTCTTTTCCTCTTTTAATACCTGCATATCTCACTTAGCAACAATATAAAATCGCAACCTTACAAATCATTTTATACATTCTCATATATAGGTTTTCACATATACTGCTATTCAATTTTGTTGTTCCCTTTTCATATAAATTCAATTTTATTTCGATTTCTAATATGGAGTTATATCTTTCATTTAAACTGATTCATATTAGTTTCATTTACTAGTTTATTTTAAGTTTCCCCTTTGAAATTGTTTTATCGTTAACCAAAATTTTCCAAAAATTTTCAAAAAATTTCTAACTCCCAAAATTTTCGAAAAATTTTGGCAGAGTCCCCTTTGTACGGAGGAGCTTTTGTAATTTGACAAGAGATATAAATATGTATACATCGACCCACCCGGTCGGAAAAACAAAAACAGTTCATATTTCCTATTTTTATTGCGTAGGCGTACCTTATTTAGCATTTTAAGCAAGCAGCTTATTTATATTAGCAATTAGCGCAATCCAAATCAACCAAACAGCTCCCCGGTACCTGTACTTGCTCAATTTAAATATGTAAGTACCATATATTCAAAATTTATTAGCTTTTCACTTACCTTCGATAGCTAAACACATGTATAACCTAAGCAACAAGCACCAAAACCCTTCCATAAGAGATTTATATAATCTTAAAACTGATTCAATTGCTTTTAACCAATTCATATAATTTAATTTAATCTCGTTTACGTTAAACGACAATCATTTCTACGCAACTTGATAATATTCATGTGAATCAGTATTTACTTAAGTCTTATAACCAATTAAAATTGATTCCAATCCAGCTTAATTTATTCACACCTATTTATTTAATTCGCCACATTCCATTCTTTAAATTACTAGCCATTCCCAAATTAACTCAATCCAAGCTTTAATTAATGGCTTTCATTCTTATTCGAAGTCAAGTTTTCGAAATTTTAAACTTACATTAATTTACTTTAATTTATTCCAACATCAAACTTAAGTTTGCTTCTATATGATTCTTATTTAAGCAATTTCCATTACATTTAGTTAGCCCATTCATTCTAATTTTAATTTTAATTCACCTACTCAACTTATCAAAATAATATGCAACACATACTTAACTCATTTATACCTCAAATTAATATGTCACCGAACTTAAATTCAGTCTAATAATCCAATTTCAATCACATCTTTGATTTAGTCTTTATTAAATCAGACTTCATCCATTATTATCTAATTGAATTAACTCATTTTATATTTCACTTTCTTAATTTATTTGCGAATTTATTTATTAATACAAAGCCATTCTCAACTTATCTCTACCCACCTGGGTTTTAGATGCAATTCGAACCATTACTATTATAGTTCACTTTAATTTCATTCTACAACTTTTCCATCATATCAAATTTACTTGCAAATTTCATTAAATATTATTCAAATCACACTTGGATTTTATTTGCAATTCAAACCATCACATTTTTCAATCCAACTCTATTTCATTTTTATTTTACAATATCTTCTCTTATTTAATTCATTATCAAACCCAAGTCGAATTCTATTTACAACTCGAATTCATTTTCAAACTTCATTATCTACTTACCATCCATTTTAGTTATCCAGGTTAAATTTTATTAACATTCTCTATTAAATAATTTATTTAGATAATTAGCTTACTTCCACTTTTAATCCAACATTGGATTTTTTTTATTTTTATTTTATTTTATTTTTTATTTTATTACAAAGAATCACTTCATTAAAATTTCCCGAGTTTCAATTTTATAATTTCAGTTTGAACTTCCCTTGATTTTCCAAAATTTCATCTCCTTTATTTTAAAATTTTAGAAATGCCTATAAAATCTCATAATAATATTAAAATAGTTTTTATAAAATATTTCTTATAACCTGATGTCTCAACCAGTCCATCCTTGTTCTCACAGAAATTCAGTCATACGTTGATCAGGCGTAGGACCGAAAATCTATAAGTACTTGGTAAACCCGTTTTCAACACCCAGTGAAAATATTTGGAAAATAATTTTATTGAAAATATTGAAAGCATTTTGAAATAGAGGAAATATCCTTGGTGACAATGCTCTGAAAATCATCACCCCCATCCATGGTCACAGTTACATACCAGGGTTACGTTGCAGTCACAACAAAAGTCCATGTAACTGCAGGCTCTCCGCGGCCTCTCGATTACGCCATGGATCCTACACAACAGATCACAGTTACATCCAGGGTTACGTTGCCGTCGCAGCAAAAGTCCATGTAACTGCAGGCTCTCAGCGGCCTCTGACTTTCGCTGACGAAATGAAACTTCTCCACTCCAACATAAGTCGCAGTCTACCGAGATAAACTCAACCGCAGACTATTGGCTCTCAGCGGCACACACGACTTTCGCAATGTTACCATAGGTCGCAGTTACATCCTGGGTTACGTTGCAGTCACAACAAAAGTCCATGTAACTGTTGGCTCTCCGCGGCACACACGACTTACGCTATGGTAACTCACCTCATAATCCTCAGGAACTAGTTTTGTCCGGACTCCTCACAGGATCAACTTTAGAACCCCCCCTTGGGGCTCAAGGCAGCGCCACCCAGTGGAACTCCTGAGAAGTCCATTCCAAGGGAGCGCCTTTTTCCCCAGAGCTATCATCAAAACACTTTATACTATACACATATAGTATCTTTCAAATTATACACCTAGTATGAATTTTATCAAAGCTCCTTTACACAAAATCGATTATTTCCAAAATCGATAATTCTCAAACTAGGCTTTCCAAATTCAATATTGATTTTACCCAAAACTCAAAAGCCTTTTTCAAATCCAAAGGTTCCCAAAAATTTTTCCAAAATCCTCATAGGATCCTTTATACATATTTTGATATATATAAATAAATTTTTAAAACTTTGGATCCTTACTTTCTTGTATAAAACACCTTTTATACTCCAAACACTCTCAAAAACCATAGAAATAACCAATTTTCATCTTTATTCATTTCATATTTCTCAAAATATTCTTTCAGTTCAAAAGAACCATTTCACATTCCTTATTTACCTTTACATTAATCCCCAATTGGATTAGTACTTCAATCCTTATCTCAGTTGGGTACTTAATCAATAACAGTTTGAACTCCGACAAATTTAGAAAAATAGCTTGAAAAGTTTAAAAAAATAGGTAAGTAGTTGAAAAATAATTATTAGTTTGCAAAATAATTGTAAAATAGTTAACTAATTATAAAATAGTTGAGAAATAGTTAAATAGTCATAGAAATTTTAGATAATTACAAAATAGTTGTTAAATAGTAATTAATTTGTAACATGGTTGAAATATAGTAGTAAATTTAGAAAACAGTTGAAAAATAGTCAAATAACTCCAAAATAATGGTAAAACAAGTATAAAATAATTTGGCTTTAAGAAAGAAAAGTGGTATATATTTAAGAGCTTGGAAAAATAAGCTTACATCAAAACAATTAAATTAAAAATAGTTCAGAGTCGAAACTGTTCACTTCCCTAACAATGCGATTTAAATTTCCATTTAAATCGACCCAATTTCAATACTAATAACTCCAAATTCCATTGGACTTAATTCATTCCCAACTCAATTGAATTAACTCTCAACTCCTTTCTAACTTCAAATCAAATTCCATTAGGTCTTAACCCAATTCCACTTTAATTACAATTCCAAATTATTTTGATAAATCTGGACTAATATCAATTAAACTCTCTTCAAGTTCAATACCCTATTTCAGTTAATCTAATACAAATTTCCCATTTGAATTTTAAACTTGCACAACTTTTATTAAAATTTAAAATTTCCAACTTCTATTTAAAATCAATTATATTCACATTTTGCTTTTAACTTGGAGTTATACATATTGTTTAACCAATATGTTTTTTTTATTATTATTATTCCATAAACAATTTAAATCCAGATTCCAGAGTTTAAACAATTTTCCAAAACTTAAATATCACCTTAGAATTCATCTATATCTAAAATTCTTTGACAGATTCTATTATCCTTTTGAATTTCAAAACCAAACTCAATTCACAAACAATCCAAATTTAAAACAATTTGGTAGCAATTTTTCTTCTAGAAACTCGAAAATAAACTTCGATAATGCTGCAGTCATTACCGACGTTATTTTCCAGTGACCAAAAGAGTTCAATGCTTTTATCACTCTAAAAACATTTCCAAATATTTTTAATTCCAAATCTCCCAGATTTCAAATTCAACACCAAAAATATTTTTTTTGAAACAATACTATTATTTCTTTCCAAAACCTTTGGAAATCACTTTCAAATCCAAAGGGATTTTAAATTGTCCCAATCCATCCCATTTATATTTAAACATTACTCTGGAATTTCATCTCACTTTATTTTCAAATATTCTTTGGAATTTTATTTCGGAATTCTATTTCAAATTATAATCTCATTTATTTATAAAGTTTATTTCAACTTATGAATTCCATTTACAGTATATATTTCAAATTCAATATTGATTTTGAACAAATTCCACTTAAATTACAATTCCAAAATTATTCTAATTACTTTGGATTAGTATCCATTCAATTGAACCCACTTCAATTCCAATCATTTCAATTCAATCCAATTCAAATCTTCCATTCAATTTTTTTTTTTTTTTTTTTTTGAACTTATACATCATCCATCCCAAATCCAATTAATCCAAATCGGATTCAATTTGAATGAGTACAATTCCAACTTCAAATTTAAACCATCTCAAATTATATAATTCGAGCTAAGTTCTCAAAGATTGGTTTAACCTTTTTAAACCAAATTTAACTTTTGTTCATTTAAAATTTCATACAATTCTAATTTCTGAGTTCTAATTCTAGAACTTCATTTTTAATTAATTTAATTTTAATTTGGTTATATTATATTCCTACTTAACTTAATTCCAATAATTTAACACCCAATCACCTTAATATTTTTTTAGAAGGAAATAATGTCTTATATATCAAAATATACTTTTATATAAAAGCATTTAAAACCTTTATATAAGAAAATAACAAGTACGCGCTCATATATATATATATATACACTCAACTCATTCTAGAGTACTACGGACTCAATTTAATGAGTAATCCCCACCAAAGCCAAGGTTCTCGCTTAACCTTTCAGCTCTGATACCAAATGTAACGACCCGAAATTTTCGAAGCCGAAAATTCCAGATAGTTATGAAAAAGAAGAAAGAGATAGAAGAAGAAGAACAGAAACACCAAACATCTCACATTCGCAGCGGATAAAATATATTAATAAATAATAACAGTTTACAAAAGAATCTATATCTATCGGTTACATTTTAATACATCAGAGTTTTACATATATACACTTACTGAATATAAATACAATTATCATGACTCAGGTAAACAATAATATAAATACAGTGGATAAACTCCATGCGATATTGCCACCAGCTCGCCTCCTGAGCTCCTGAACGTCCTAACTTGAAAATCTGTAATACTCGGTCTGATCCGAGCATTACACCAAAGTAACACCCGGGTCAGGCTGGAAACCAGCGTGAGTAAACCCAACTAACATGGAATACCAAGCAATCAACTTATATAAACCCGGGGTAACTTATATCAATTTAACCAATCACAATTTGCTATAGAAAATGCTTATTTCACATGTCAATTTCTAAGTACCAAACTTAGATAAAATAATCCAATTTACTTAAATCATTTCATTTCAACCTATTGATTTCATAAATCAATTTATAAAAATTCGAAGTGGTTTCGGGTATTTCCCGATAAATTTTCGAAGTATCAAACTTAGATAAATTAATCCAATTTACTTACATCATTTTATTCCTGCTTATAGGTTTCACCAATCAATTCATAAAAATCGAAGGAGTTTCGGATATTTCCTAATACCCGACCCAGTCTCTTCGAAACCCATGCTATCTTAACCCAAGTTATTCAAAAGAAATACACAACATTTCTTATCAGAAATATTTACTCATTCAAATCATCCAAGTACATTCAATCATCCATAATTTAATTTGATCACTTCCAAATTAATTCAATTGATTCTAATTGAATTTCAATTCTCAATCACTTAGTTTTCTCTACTTGATAATTAATAAATTTCAAAACTAATAATTCAATCATCTCTTCAACATTCATCAGCATTAATCAACTTGGATCAATTATCCCTCAATTTCATTTGAACAACTATCTTTAAGTAACCACACCATATTTCTTATCCTTAACTAAATGATAAGAAATCTTAATTACTTCATGGACAATTTAACTATTTAGTTATATTAATCTTTAATTACTTATATTAATCTTTAATTACTTATATTAACTTCACATAAGTCATTCATTAATGATTAATCAATCTTAATTAGTCAATCTTGATTTTATAAATTAATGATTCCCGAGTATGCTTTAATTTATCCTAATTTAAATTAATTTCATTCCCCAATTAATCATTAATTATGCCACAAATATTAATCGTTCTTGAATTATCTCAACCTTTAAATTAACTATCTATTTATTTACTCCTTTAAATAAACAAATTTCCTCTTAATTAATCGTCTTAATTAATCTCTTAATAAATTACACAAAGTAATTATATTTTGTTTTAATTAAGTAATTATTCATCAAACCATCCAATGACTATTGTGAATTAATTAAACTTCATTAATTAACTTAAACCATAATTAATCAATTCCAAACCTTTAATTACTAAATTAATTAACCTAAATTATTAATTAATTGAACTAAGTATTTATTTATCTTAATTACGCTTCAAATTTATAAACCAGAATTCATTAAGCCCTCAACAACATTCTCTTGTTTATAACAATAAATCTAAAACAATTTAAAAACCCGAATACTTCGAGTCAACCCAAATTGACTCGAAATCTAATCTAAACAAAGTCACATTCATCTTCAACAACTCATCCAATTAATTTATTCATACAACCAATTTATTAAAATTTAACCATTTAAAATTTTGAATAGAAATCCATAAAGGGAGATTTACTCACCTTTATTTTGTTGTTTGCAATCCATCCCAAACGAGCTTGTTCTTCATGATTTTTGACCTTACATAAATATTAAATAATTTTATGAATATTTGAACAATTTGGACAAATCAATTTTAATTTAATAAAATTTCATTTTCCCTAATGAGACAATTTCAAACTAAATTTTCTGTTTATAAACTATTATCTAGTCGTCAAATAATTTTATAAGTTAATTAAATAAATTTGATTTTCATTTTATAAATTTAATTTAACTAAATCTTTATCAAAAAAAAAATATAATTAAATTTTCCACAATTAAATCCCCCCCCCTTTTTTTTCTTTAACCAAGGGTTTAAAATAACCAAAGCTGGAATACATAAAAATAACGAAAGCAATATTACTCACAGAAAATGATCGTAAGAGAACCGAACCACAGCCTCAATGACATCATCACATCTCTGCGTTCCTGCCTTCCCCGTGTTCGCGAAAGCCCCCATACCCTCGCGAGAACCATGTTGACATGCGACTCCAAATTCCTAAACTCGACGACAAGTCGACAACTTCGCCTCAACGCCAACTCGAGCCTGCCTCCAAATCCCCTAAACGGCGACCCACTCCTGGCAATCGAACCCTAATTCCCCCTCCATCAATCGATCGCGCCTTCCTCCAGATCGAACCCCCTCCCTACGATGATCACCTCGACCTCGAGTTCGCACGCGACCCCTCTCTCTTTTTTTTCTTTTTTCTTTTTTAACCAAGGGAACGATCGGCCATGATTTTTTTGATTTTTTTTTTTAAAGTTCAATTTGCTTCCTGAAGGAAGGGGGAACGAAAATAAATATAAGAGGGTAGAAGGCTTCCTGAGCACGACATAGTCCACGAAAATATCTTGTTAGTTTACTTTAACTCGATTATATTATGAAATTCCAAAACGTCTCGATAATTGCCAATTAAAATACAAATTCCTCTTAAGGGATGCCGCTAGGCGATTATAAGGTTATACCCGCGTTCCGAACACAATAGGACATGTTTCGGAGGCTAAATTTGAACGTACGTGCAAGTCATGGAATTAAATGATCGATTCTAAATTAAATTGATTAAAATAAATCGAAGCGTTTCGAGCTGCCAGGGTCAAACGACAACTCTGATTGCTACGAAAATTGAAATCCGATAATAACTAACTATTACGGATCCAATGGAACTGGTTTCGTCGAATTCCGAGACTGTGTCTCGGAAGGCTATTTTTAAATTCCAATTTAAACGATATATTATTAAAATTGAACAAATTACCGTTACATTCAATTTCAACCATTCTATTATCTTCAGTATCATCATTATAGATTTTATAAGCCTTCAAATTATTTTAAACAGGCTTAGAATCACAGATTCAAAAATTTACCCAATTTCAATTATTAAATTCAATATTTAAACTGCACAATTTAATGATTTAATTATCAAGTAAATATTGATATCTCGAATTCAAGTTAAAATTAACTTTTAAATATTTTAGAATCAATTAATTATTCCAATTTAATTCATCAAAATTTCTGGGTCGTCACATATGTGGTAGATTGGAAGAAAATGGAAGCCTTGGTGTCGAATGGTTAGCCTTCGATGGAATCAAAACCCTGCTTTGTTTTCATAAGTTAACATTCTTTCCTAGTTTTACCTAAAGCTTTTGTCATAGTCCAAACATATGCTTTCGAAAAGGTTTTATAATTAGATTTCGAAGAAGTTTGTCTTGTGGTTTTAAAGTATTTACTTTCGCAGGAGTACCTTTTACCTTTAAATAATTGCTTTCGAAAGGGTAGGTTTCGACCTAGTCGATACCTAGCCATTACTTTACCTTTTGGCTATATTGAGCAGTAATGCTTTCGAAAGGTTACCCTTATTTATACCTTAAACAAAGCCTTTTTCCTAATTGCTTTCAAAAGGGATATGGGTTTCGAAGGTGAAGGAGTCGAAAGGGGTTTCAACTTTGTCCTTCAAAGTTTTGTTTTAAAGGTTTTGCTTTCGACTAGACGGTTCCGACACCATCGGTTTTGCTTTCGACTAGACGGTTCCGACACCATCGAAAGGTATAATAAGTTTCAAAAGAGAATGTTTATTAAGGGCTTCGTAAGGTGTGTATATAATGTTTTGAAAATAGGTCTTTGCTTTCAAAGGGGGCTATCCAGAAGTTTCGAAAAAGATGTTTTTATGGTTTCAAAACAAAAACACAATTTCAATTTGAAGTAATAACCATAGCATAAATAAAGATTTTTAAATGTTATTCACATTGTTATTAACCCATAACTGTATTTTGGGAAAATGGTAGAATAAGGAGTTAGGTTGACCTAGTGGTGAATATAACTTAACAGATGTTAAAATTTTAATTAAATATATTGGTAGGGGCCAATAGGTTAATAATAAGCCCATGAAATTGTATGATATTGGTATGGGCAATAGGTTCATAGTCAGCCCATGAAAACTATGATTTGATACTGGCAAGGGCTAGTAGGTTTGTCGCCAGCCTATGAAAATTATATTCGGATTATGATATTGGCAGTTAGTCAATAGGTTCCTTGTTAGCCAATGAAAACTAGGATATGAAATCAGATATTGGAGTTACCAATAGGTTCTTAGTGATCCCATGAAAACTAAGTAATTGAATAGATAGTCCTTAACGTTTGAACATGTTAAGAGTAACCCTAGAAACTACAATTGAGACAGATAGTCAGAATGAATAGGGATGGGTAATCCAGAATTGATTTATTTGTTTTGCATATCATCATAATGTTTTGAAATACTATGGTTTGACCATTGTGGATGCAGGAGCACAGTATATGGTTTTATAAATGTTTTAGGATACTAGTGAGGGGAAAACCCATTATGCTAAGCGGCATGGTCTTGCTAGATATCTAAATGGTTTGTGATGGTAAATTATTATTCTTATTAGGCTTTATGTCTGACTTGAAGTTTTTGTTTTCCCCTTAAACTCTCGGATACTCAATTGATTTTGAGTATGTTGAGAGTTCAGGTTTACAGGTGTTCTTTAAGACGAATAAAAGCTTCCGAGGACATGTGGGAAGCAAGATTGTTATTAGAGTTCCTTTATTCCCGCTATGTGTTTATTTGTAAAGGAAAATTATTTCCTTGCCTAACTATATACTCTGATCTACTAAGGGGGCGTCTTCATATGTCGTTGTTGGCGTATTTTGTAATAATTATATGTTATTTGAATGTGGTCTTCGAATTGGGATTATGTAATCAATTTGGAATATTTTGAAATGCAATGTGGAAGTTTTTTGCTGTCTAATTTTTTTTCATATTCTTGTGTTTCTATGTATCAATGTATCTAATATCGTTATATTTGGTCGTCGAGGATTAATAACCATAGATGACCGCAGCATCCGTAGCCGTTAGTTTTGGGCCTTCAAGTAGGAAGATGTTACACAATTGCTTATTTCTATAAGTGGAAATTAGCCACAAGGACCTCTTTAGCAAGTGCAATTAGTTTCTAGGACACACAACTCATATAATTATTTTTAAGGACAAAACGCAAAATAATTAGTTTCTAAGGCCTAAAAACCTATGAAATTATGTCCTTGAAAGTAATTTGACTACTGACTTTGTCCTTAAAAGTAATTATTCTGCTGACTTTGGCCTTGAAATTAATTTCTATGGATATGTGTCCTAGAAACTAATTTGACTGCAAAGTTTGTCCTTCTGGTGAAATGCCCATTTCTATAATTTAGACAAAAAAGAATCCTTTTTTGATTTCAGGTTCGTATATGTAAAAGTTGAATAGTACATAAAAGATTTAAATTGCAAATTTTATTTCCTTGAAACAAAGGCATTGGTTCTGCTATATTAATATGGAATAAGTATGGTTATGATTCTATTTTATTTATGCAAGTCTATTTTTTTGGCTAAGGATATTAGCTATTTTGAAAATTATTGTATGGAGTTAGACTTGTATATAGAAGTTTGGACATTTAATGGTTAGTACAGGATGCAAAATCTTCGCACGCTTAGGAATATTTAAGTAGCCTAATTTAAGAATGTATATATGTAAATATATTGGCATATACATGCATTAATAGCATATAATTAATTACGCATTATTCGCATAGTATAAATAGGTTATCAATTAGCATTAAACCACTTAGGAAGGTAGTTAAGGATACTTACAGAAATTAATCCATAACTAAAGTCAAAATAAGAAGTTCTCCTTATATGGCCTTAGTATGTAAACGTGGGTGAGCTATATACGGTGGTATGATAGAAGAGTGGAATTATGACTAAGTTATAGAGATGTAAGGTTAGTCAAAAGCACATAGAAGTCTGCCCAGCTAATCTTAACACTTGTAGTGTGATTTTGAGACTGATGTAGGACATCGCCCATAATAAGTACCCGTGGTGGCTACGAGGTTAGTCCTAATTATGTAGGGTAAGTCTACCTAGTTAATCAAGCTATCCATACCAACAAATTGTCATATTAATGTAAACGTCAAGTTTTGGTTATTGGTTATAAGGCACAGGGCCTGCTTTTAGGTTCAGGATATTAAGTGGTTGTTGTAAGGTCCGCCGCATTTCCACTTCAGAAGTATTAAATGGTCTAGACTTATTGTTTATGTGCGGTGGTGAGGAATCTCGAGAGGGGTCCGCTTTAGGGTTGAGATATTAAGTGGTTGTTGTAGGATCTTCCTCTTTCTATAAGAAGTATTAAGTGGCATGATGAGATTTTGAAAGACGTCAGTTAAGGTGTACCAGAAAAGGGTCCTTCTTGGGTTTAGGTATTAAGCGCCAGAGATCTGCCTAAGTCATATGTATTAAATGCTCATAGTCTGTCTAATTTTCATTAATATATATTAAGTGGCTCAGGTGCTTTCTCTCACATTGTTAGGATCGACGGTAGTTTTAGAATGGACTGGAAAGGCCTCTAGGTTTATAATTGGAGGTATTCTTGGTAGGATATAGTATAGGATGCACAGACATATTACTTGTCCAAATGATACTACCCAAGCACTATTATGATAAGGCCTGAGATTTTCATTCACAAGACATTGTTATTTTGACTTCCTTCTCATTACTATGCATAAGTCATGAGAAATAATGCTAATTGAGAGGCTGATGGCGGAGGCAAGGACTTGTGGGAGTTATCTATCTATTTATGTTTTGATATATTTTGATGGACCCATTTCAGGCATGATGTTGTTGTTTTGAGATATTGTATTTCGGCTATTGGGATGTTAAGTTATGTTTCTGAGATTTTAATTTTTATAAAATTGGTACTTATTTCTAATATTATATTTTATCATTTTCGTTGTGAAATTCTAGTGGCATAGATAGATGGTTATGTGTATTGTTCGTTGTATCAATTTTACCAACCAACGGCCAACTTTGGAATAGACCTAAGGTTCGAAGGGCTTTGATTGGGTAGAAAATTAAGCTTGTTTCAAGGTAGGTTGTTACAAACATGCCCGACACTTGAATCATAGGGTATTTCATAAGAAATACGTTATTCCATAAGTCGATATCATTGAATATAATATATTAAAGACCATGAATCTTTAATATAAAGTTGTATTTCACTATTTATATACTAATAAATTGCTTGCATACTCTTTGTTGTTGATATTCCTCAAGCTAGAGATGTTATCAGCAGAATTATTAGTATATTGTCCATATGAGGTAAGACACATGCACATATTTTGTTGATATTCCTCAAGGTATGTGCATTATATTTAGGCCATCGCGAAGTGGGATGAGATTCCTCAAGGTATGTGAATAATTTCTTTCAATTTATTAATATTCATCAATCCTAAAATGAGATTACGACAAAGACAACATGTTAGGAGTTTAAATACAACTGGTAAAATGTTATCCATCATTTGCGAGCTATGATTTGTTGATATTCCTCAAGGTCAGAATCCCAAGGCCAGAGAGTCCTGACACCCACTAGAGAAATCAAATGATTTCTATGTTTTTCGTGGGATTTTGATAAACATAAAAATCTAGTGCGACTAGAAAAATGAAATGGTACAATTTAACCTAATATTGTAAGAACATTTACTATATAAAGTTATAATAATCCACATTGATAAAACTAGTATAATTGATAAAATATTTACCGAATAAGATATACAAAAGAACTGAATTAAAGATTGACAAAAGAAATATAAAATATACTTATTAATAAATATTTTCTAATGTTATTGTTTCAATACCCATGCAAGCGCATAATTTTATAACTACTAAATACATTCATCGTTGACCACTTATGTGTTTATTTGCCTAAGATTGTGTGATGTCCTTTATGAATTTCGAACTCTAAAAAACTTGAATATGGATATTTGGTCCATATTAATGTTATATAGTGAACGGTTGCAATCTATAATGTACGAAACTTCGATGAAATTGATTCATTCAAAATAAGCAAGTAAACCATAGTGTGAGATTGAATATACGATATTATTGATTACAATAATGATCTTGTCATGTTAAATGTAATATTAGACCGAAAGCTACAAGATAAGGAATAAGAACTCAATCACTAAAATGTCACTTTGATCTATTTACAATATTTGATATCCTTAAATGTTAGATATGATCAAATGCACTTTTGTAAAAGGTTCATTACGATATTGTAGTAAGGGTTTCCGTTTGAACAGTTTGATCATTTAGAAAGGAAAAAGAATATATAAGGTTAATGTAACATAATGTACAGTTGGGATAAAGAAAGTGAATGGTTACTTCTACTTTATAAAGAAACATCATAACGAAAATTGTAAAATAATGGTTGATATCTTAACATTCGAACGAGAAATATGATTTATGCTCTAAAATGTAATTTTTATATAGAAAATGGTTTTTTATAAAATTTATTCTTTGAGTTTTAGATATTTGATCTAAAAAATCTTGAATGTAAAATGGTTACGGTAGATGGAATAAATAGCTTAAATTAAGTGGTTGTATAGACCTTCTTATTTCATATGATATTACAGTAATGGTAGAAATAGTGGTGGCAAGCCAGTCGCATCAAGTTACGAAAATTATTTCCGTAAATCATATCAAACATTATTTATGCAATAATAACTTTTTTCATTATTGATTGAGAAATATACATAGTTTTATTTCAATATGAATATTATGAATACTTATCGTAAAATAAAACTATAATGGTGGTATTTTGTTTTTATAACAAAAGTGATGCATTGGAAAATTCATAAGTATCTCAAATTATTTGCAAATGATTTGGAATTATAGATTAAGCCGTAATTTTGAGAAATAATTCTTTGATTATATGATTATGAATCACATGGTGCTAGTGAATTATATCTCAGATGATTAAGGACAAAGCATCCACTTAGTGAGAGCATCATAAGAGTTGATGAACTTTTTGGGTGTATACATATAGATGTATTCAATCGAAAGACTATTGATACCAAAAATGGTTCAACATACTTCATTTAATTCACATAAAATGAACATGTGTATTTGATACACCAACACTGTATTTATGATAACTTCGTTAAATATAAAACTGTAGTACAAAACGTATCATGCGAAGGAAATAAGAAAATCCAATTAGATTGAATAAGTGAGTATATAGGAAAACGGTTTCAAAAGTATCTAAAAATGAATCAAGATTCAATCTCAAAACTCATACATTGCTATAATACATAATGATGTATTGATAGGGTGTAATCATACTTTGATGATATAGTATGACTGATAACGAGTAAAGTTGATTTAACTTCTTTTTGTAAGGTCGAGTACTTAAAAGTTAGTGCATAAGGTTAACTGCTATTTCATCAAAAACAAAATGTACACAATCATACAAGATAAAAGTGGATGAAACAACCCATACATATCCTAGGTATAGGAGTTGATGAGTTGTGCGAATTTAGAGGTTGCACGTAATATTTACCTATGAGGGATCTTGTGTGAACCACCCTAAAGCAATTTGGGACCAATCGACATTGATTGACTAATTTATTTATGGACATAAGTTCGTAAACCTAAAAATTTAATCAGTTTATGCATATATTTAGTTTATACATATATAAGCAACTCATAAAATGTTTATGAATACATATTTCATTGCATCGAGAAACAATTGTTGTTTCAAGGAACGCCAACTTCATAACAAAGAAATTTACTTTAGAAATTATTATTTTTTGAAACTGGGTACTTATATTTACAAAGTAGGCAGCGCACAAGTCTGCAAGAATCATCGTGGCGCACAGTTTAATATGCCAGAGGCAGGGATCGAACTGCCGACCTTGTCGTCAACAGCCTGGCGTTTTTACCACTGCACCAAGGCCTCAGACTACTTTAGAAATTATTGGTAGTGAAATGGACTTTAATAGACTTCAATGGTAAAACTGATAACGAAGGATGGAATAAAATTAACCAAACTAAATAAACACAATACATAAGCATGTTAATGATAATCTTTCACATCAAAGAGAAATTATGAATTTTATTAATGTTATGAAAAGAGTTTTCTCGGTCTCAAGTAAGCCATTAAGAGAGTATTAACTCTATCATGTGGCACGGCATGCAAATCCAAAATGGATTCTAAGTACTTTATCAAAATATTATTTTGATATTAGTACCTGAAAGGATGTAATCCATCGACATCGAGTGTCTTAGGAAAGAGGATTAAGGCAGTTAGAATATAGGTCGCATTGATAAGGATAATAATGTAAATTTCAATTGTTAAAACTAATGTAACAGAGTCGTTATTCAACATGATATGGTTAATTCGACATCTACTCGCAAAATTATCGCTAGGTATGACTTTGTATTTTGGGACATATGTATTGAAACATAAAATTTTAAATAATGATTTAGAATAGATTATTTGCGCACAACAACCAAAATGTCATGAAGGCAGTGGGAACGATATTCAGTTTATGGGTTTTAGGATATGATCCAAGCACTGATGTGAAAGCATCGCCTAACAAGCATGTGAGTTGAATAAGTATTTTAATAAAAATAAAAAATAGTTTGATTTTTATCAAAATGCAGAAGAAGCATGTGTCCATAAGAAGACCATTAAGAATGTACATGGATATTTTTAAAATATAAGTAAACAACATACAGTGGATTGATAATGATTTACTTATCTTAAAATCAGTTCTAGTTTGGTTATTTAATACTATGTATCAGATTTGTAAATTATATCTTTTATAATAAGTTTAAAGGATGTTAGGAATGTCCCAAACGATATGCAAATACACCTTATAAAAATGTTTAATATAGAACATGTAAGGTAGATTCCTTATGCATTGGCAATAAGAATAATAATATATGTCATATTGTCTCCAATATCGTAATTGCTTAATTAGTTGATGTATGAAGCAAATACACAATTCAAATTAATATTGCTAAACGTTACTTTAGAGTTTTATTGAGTATTTACAAAACACTAGAGAATTGTTTATAGAAACAACAAACTCCTTAGAATAGTATTCGGATTCAAACATCACAAGTGATTTTTAGTATAATTTATCAATATCGAATTTATGCTCAAACCTTAGTTAAGGAGAAGTTGGAAATGTTCTAAATGAAAGGTCATGGCCAGTTCAACGAAAAGGCTAAGTACATTGCCTTGAATAATGTCACAATAAAAGAAATGTGAAAATATAAATACATAAATTTTGTAACTAAGCCATGGGTGATTCCAAATGTTGAGAATCTCATAACGTTGTTATATGATAACAATATCTTGATATAGTTCATAAAAAAATCTAGAGCTCACTGGGAGTCAGGAGTCGTACTTCAAGTAGTTTCACATGATAAAGGCGGTTAACTAATATAGAAGAGAGTGAATTGATATGGTAGATAATTAAACAAAATAGCATACCCGTTTACCAAAGGGCTGACCCAATAAGTTTTGAGAAAAAATGATCAAAAAGTTGAAATAAAATTCCATATTTGACCCCACGTGCAAGTGGGAGATTGGTAGAGTTAGGGGTATTCCCTAGGAAAATTATGTAATTTGTTACAAAAATCTAGTCGATAACCAATCCTATTCAAAATAAAAGATGAATTCATTCTGTTATATACTTGTTATAATGTGCTATAAATAATTAATTATTCAATTTAATTATATTTAGTGGAAAATCCTCAAATGGTATATATTCTATGATAGTAGTTACAATGTTTTGTAGCCATGAGTAATTTATCATAATATAATAAACATATCGTTTTAAATATTCCTAGTTAAGATTTATCAAGCTAGGCATTGATACATCCATTGAGACAAGAGTATGCAATGCTCTCCAAATGTTAGGCAGTGTATTACTTATTACTGCTGGGGGCACCAAGGGATTATGTACTAATAGTTATTGGATAATTATGAAATGACTCATTTGATAGTTCTATGTTGGTTTATATGACTAAGATCAAATAGAAAATATTGATGTGACAGTGTTACATAATTCCCTCGACTTGAGAATACCATCGAGCTTCAATGTGGAAACTCCACTTTGATTATAGTTAAATCATGACACGACATCCATAAAATAACAATATTTGGGCTGAGTGGAAGCACTAGAATTGAAATACTATTCAAAAGAGAATTAGCCGCCTCGGTTATATGGGGTTAGTATCATAGGGTTAACTTAAGTCAACTAAAAGTCAAAGTCTCTGGCCAGAGTTTTTGAATTAATAAATATTATTATTATTGAATCAATGATTTTGTGTTTAGACTCACAAAATTGAATGTGGACGATGTTGGAAGTTTGACCAAAACCAAATTCTATAAGTCCTAATGTGATATAGTTTTGGCGAAGAGAATTGGTATAAATAATCATCACTGCCAAGTACTGCTTATGTAACAATCTATCTTTCTTACACCTAAAGACGACACTTAATACATCCTCGGTATTTGTGTGTCGATCATTTAAGTATCTCGAAAGATAGGTCATTAGAGGTTAAAGAAATAAAAGATAGAATAGGATCTCACATCGTGATGATTAATATATAATATACACAAATCTTTATGAAGAGAAATCAACTTTATTATATACACAATTTCAGTGTACACTAAACTATTATTAGCTTGATAGTTATAATAGCATGTCCTTATAATTTCTGAAAATGCATATAAGAACAAAATAGAATGCAGTGGAAGAATATAAGATACATAAATACGTCTTGGAAAATCCAGCTCGTCGTCCGAAAGCTCCAAAGCATCCAGCTAAATCTAGAAAACATAATGGGGCTGACCCGAGCACTATAAGAAAATAACACCCGGATCAGTCTGGTAAAACAACATGAGAAAAGCACAATCAAATCAGTCATATTGATTTCTACGTTTGATAACCCTTTTTAAGATTAAAGGTATCTCGTAAGACCACTCCGCACATAAACACGTGTGGGGTTAACTTACGGTAACCAAAACATTTTATATTATAAAATCTAGTGATATTGAATAATGTCCACGGATTTTAAAATACTAATAATCAAGTAGCTGTGATGTGTGAACATCACAACGATAATAGGAATACATTCAAAAACCGATGGTGCTTATTGGAGAATGGATTCTAACATATGGCAAGGTAAGGGACTACCTTCTGGAAAAAAGTACACCTCTAGATAAAATGTACTATAGGCCGCAGTTACCTTTACAACCTTACCAACAAAAAGCCGGCCTACTCTCGAATGGATAGTACTAAATATGTCATCACCTTGGTTGTTCTCAACCTTTGTAAATAGATATCATGCACAACCAAATCCGTAATATGATAATCTAGAAAGGTGATGACACATCCTAGTGGGAGCGACCCACATAGTCTTGCTGCATCTACCAAGTTTTAGCCATTTCAAGTTTGTGACTCTTGAGGCAATGATTTAACTTCTTTTATAAATTCCCACTTAGAATGCAAACACTACCCTCTAGGCAGAAATGCAATGTCAGCATCCATCCATACAAATTCTTTCAAGGTCTGAATGAAACCAAATGCACTACCTCTATTACATCCATTTTGGAATCACCCTCATGATTAGTAGTAAGAAGCCCTTGAACTTCAAAAGATCCATTTTTGATTCCATGCTCATCAAGATGTTTTTAATTTGAAACGCTTGAGTTGGATCGAAGAGGTTTTCAGATAATTCATACTTATCCTATCCCAGTTTCTCCGAACCAACAACCGATAATTTCTGATTAACTTAATCCCGGTTCTTTTAGAAGTAAGACGACTACATCAGAGTCCCAAAAGGCTCTGCACTATATCTCTTAAAGCTAGATACCTTTCACCATAATGAATTCTCCCGAGAGAACTCAACCCGTATGAACACATGAAGCTCTTATGTACTTCCTATGTCAAAACTGACCAAGAATTTGATAGTCGATTGTTTAACTATCAAATAAACAAACAACAACAATTCAGAGATTTAATTATCCATAGCAACCACTAAGCCTCATTTAAATCAATCTTTTATTTATTAAATCTCTTTTCAAAATATTTATCAAAATATTCAGATACTTACCCTATTGGCATAAGTATATTCACAAAACATTGTGAAATATTTTTTATTTCAAAATCATATTAAAAGGATCAAAACAAATGTTATTTAAATTAGAGATAAGAATAACCCTAAACACTATTCCTTCGGTGTAAAGCATGGAAAAAATGTCCACACCACCATAACTAAGAAGGTCGGTTAAGGGAAAACACCATCTCAAATTCTTTTATAAATTTCTTCAATAAATCCTTTTAGTAAATCTTTTTCGCTTATGGAAATCACCTTTACTAAAATTCCAAGCCCATTTAATAAACACTTTATAAATCTCCAAGTTAATTTATAACTCCTTTATAAGTATCCACCATTTATAAAAGTCTTTTCATAAATATTCAAAATCATTTATAAAACTTTTTCCCAAGTTTCTAGATCTCTTTTCAATTTATAAAACTGCTTTTATAAACTTTCCTTGTTTAAAACTAAACTTCTTTAATAAACTTTAATTAATAAAGTTCCTTTGATAAAAATCAATTATTTAAAGCTACTTTTTAAATAACTAGTTATTATTGATTAAACTAACTTCAACACTTTAAATAAAAAAGTTAGTGAACCGTCTTTAAATACCATATTGAAATGGTGATAAACCTTGAGTATTTCAATTAATAATAACTTTACTTTAAACCATAATAATTATCTTTGAGGCCTTATTTAAAAAGAAACAAGATTAAAAGAATGATTTTCAAAATTCAGAAGAGGCTTAGTGACCTCAATCGGTTGTTCAATTTCAGTTAAAATTTCCATGTTATAATAGGGTATTTACTTAACAAGCAGATATGTAAAAGGGATCAATAAATAATAACTAATCAACATAGGTAAATGCCCAAGTTACCAAAATAGCAGAACTGGGTTTGTATTCTGCTTAAATATATGTCACCAAAATCAATTGGGGAATTATGGTAGAACTGTGATTTATTCTATCAAATAGATGTCAAATACAATTTAATTTGCAGAATAGTGTTTTATCTTGCTAAAGAGATGCCATTAAGTTTCATATTCAATTAAGGTTACTTAAGGTTAATCGACATAGAAATCCCTTGGATTTAAAACATCCTTTAAAAGAGAATTGCTCTAAAGCAAAACCAATATTTAGATTTAAAACTTTCCAAATTTATTTAATAATCAAATAACATTTAAACCTTTATTTTAATAGTAATTAAACCTTTAATTAATAATTAAATAATACTTAACTATTAAATAATTATTATCCTTTTAAATATATATTTAAACAATAGTTAATCTTTAAATAATAATTAAATAAAAATTATCATCTAATACTAATAATTAAATAAATAATTAATCCTTAATTAATAATTAAATTATAATTTTACCCTTATTTAAATTAATTAGATTTTAATTAAATCTGTAGTTAAATCTTCACTTAATTAATACTTATTAAATAATTAAACCCTTTCTAGAATAAATAATTATTTAATAATTAATATTTGTTAAATAATAATTAAAAATTAAATAATAATTAAATAATAATTAACTTTATGTTAATTAGCTAATTATAATTAACTTACTTTATTAAAACTTAAGTACTAATTACTTTTATTAACTAATGATTAAATACTAATTACCTTACTCAATTAATTATTTTAATTATCATTGAATACAAAATTAAATTATTAATTAATATATATTTATAATTACTTAAAATATGTTTTGAAAATATTTTTCAAAAACGATTAAGTTGAAAACACTTTTAGATTTCGAAAATAGTTCATTTTTATAAACTGCACTTATAGCGACTATCGCTATATAACCCATAATTTCAAAACTTGGTTTTTGTATTAAATAGCTTCCAAAATTCTCAAATTTTATAGTTTCTCACTTTTATAAACCTTGAATATAGTTATAAAACAAAGGTAATGGTTTTGGAAACGAAATTAAAGTTTAAACTTGTAAATTTTTCAAACATAAAACTTATATGAAATCACTTTTTAACCAAGGGTCTCAATATTGTAAGAACAACAACTCAAGTGCTACTTTTTTTTTAGTATACACTAACTAACACAAGTTTATAACATCCACTTACAAGCTATACTAACAAGCTATAAGCAAAGTTGAAACTTTCCATCATTTACAACATTTAGACTTAAAATTCAAGTCTAATCTAACATCATATACAAGCATACATATGAACATCCAAATCAACAACATGTTCGCCAATCAAGTAAATGATTTAAAAACTAAGATACAACATGATTAAAGTTAGAAACTTCAAATAAAAACACAAGCTTTCTCACCTAAATGCTAACCAAAACTAATCCAGCTTTTACTAACTTTTGCAAATGACAAAGATCCATGCTTTTAAGTTGAAAAATTAAAGATTTGGTGGCCTTAAAGGCTAAAGTATTTTCGGCCAAGGGTGTACATGGATCAACCATGGTTGTATTTGAGGGAATATGGCCTTGCCTTAGTTGGTTAGAAGGTGTAGATGAGAAATGGATGAACATTTGTCTTTTTGTTTTAAGGAGGAAGTGAGAATGAATAGATATTTTTAAATTTGAACTTAGGAAGCGATTAGAGAGTTCCTAAGAGCTTAAGGAAGGAGGAAAGCTTTTGAAATGAAAATATAATGAAAAATAAGGATGGAAGAGAACTAGAAAAATTCTTTTGTATAAAATACATAAGGTGAATTGCCAAAATAGCCTCAAAGTACGCATCCTCCACTACGTTAGTGCCACATCATCATGCTTGTCTCCCTCCACCTCATTTCACGTGAAATTCTTGTCCCCCTCTTGTTTCTGAGCCAACATGTATTAAATGCTAAAGTACATATGTATAGACATGTTTCTTAAGGTATCTTCCATTTAAACATTTTTCATTTTAATTTAGACTTCATAAAAATCATATCAACTTATATACTTAAGTATATATGCATATACACTCATATAAACCTAACTTTATTTACAAATGTATGTGTATATATTTACACTAGAGTTCACAACGTTTCTAACAAATTTTAGCCGTCGAAAATTTGAAAATTCGTAAAACAGATTCTAGTCACATTTTCGATTTTTTTAACTAACTAATTTTGTCAAATAATTTGGAAAACTATTTCATTATTAATAGTTATTATTTAAAAGAGTTTTATTTTAATTATAAAACCAATTATTTGAATATTCAAAATTAACTAAATAGTCGTAAATCAAAGTGGTGAAATTCCGGGTCCTTACAACATATATAAGTCGAATTAGATTTTATCAAAAGGCGTGTAAGCAATAAATTCAACCAAAATATCATACCACTAGTTAAGGTGATGTGCAGACATTAATATTTGAATTTTTTGATTTTAATCGCTGATTGAGTTTACACCTTTGAGTCGCACAACCGAAATGATGAATACTATGAATGAACCACACGACCTAATTAATTTATAATCATTGTAAATTAATTAAAATATTAATATTTATAAAATATTAATTATTAAATTTTGATATAATTTGTTTAAATAATAATAATGTTTAATATTATGTATATAAAAAAGTTATAAACATACGCATCGATATATGATGTCGATAGAGCATTTAAATTGGATTTAAATAGAATAAACATTAGATGTGTTTTACACTAATTAAATTAATTAATATTTATGAAATATTAAGTTTAATTAAAAAATTTTGATGTTTGAATGCCATGAGTATTAAATAAAATACGCGTATAAAAGTTATGAAAGCACGTAGCGATATACGATATCCATAGAACATTTAAATTAGATTTAAATGGAACTACCACTAATGAGATCTTAAAAACTTTATGTGACCGTATGGACCATTTATGGCTGGTAATTCATTTATAAAGAGAGGATTTTATTAGATTTAACTAAGAATTAAATAGAGAAAGTTTCAAAGGAAGGAATTGAAATTTTCCTTATTTTAAATTTTCCTTTATTTGTTTTTATTGACACTCCCTAACATTTTATTTTCTCTTGCCCTCTTCCTCTTTATTTTGGTCGAAATTTCCATGGCTTCCTAGCCACAAAATTGCCAAAAAATAAAATTCAAACAAAAAAAATTTCAAGGTGGTTCATCTCTAGATCCTTGTAAAATTCAGAGGCTAAATCAAGCGAATCGAGATTTTATTCATCATTCAAGGTGCAAATCATTGGCTTAATTTTTTAGGTAATCCTAATTTTGTTTGATTACATACTCATCATGTTCAGATGGCTTGGATTCTATTCATGTTACATCTTTTTTATTTTATGCGTTCATCTTGTAATATAACTTAGATTTCCCTTTTTGTCCATCTCAATCATTTATATGATCACCTTATAGATTTAATTTAGATCCCCTTATTCTAAATCTACATTGAATATATGTTTATTATGATTGAAATATTTCAAATCCTTTATCTCATTTATTATTTGTCTTCACATAGTTAGATCTGAATTCTCTTACAATAAATTTGTATAGCCCATGTTGCCGATTATTTTTGTCATGATTTGAAATTTAAATAATGTTAAACTATATTATTGTGTTGTGTATAAAATTTTGTAACATTTATATACATAAATAAATTATATTTTTGGTTGTTTAGAACTACATTGAAAATCGATTTCTTGCGTTATATAGTTATTTTGTTGAAGATGATTTCTTTAGATTATCATATTACTAAAAGTAAAAGTTTCCTTTTGTTCTAGAATTCATAATTGGTCTTTTATGTAAAATTATAGAAGTTTATTTCCTATCTAAGTTAAAAGATTGAATTAAATTTGTTAACATTAAATTTAAACATATATGTTACATAAATTGCGATCTTTTTGTTATTTTAAACTTAATATATAACTTGTAATTATTCATACATATAGATATACATGCGTTTATGTCATTTTAACTTAAATCAAAATGGGCTTTTTTATAAAACTCAAAATTTATTTCTAGACTCCTTCTTAATTAAAACCTTGTTTTGTTACTTCTTGATTTGAATATTTAAAATATGGGGAAACTTATTTTAGCATGTACATATGTAAATTTATCTATTATTATACTTATATATTTTATTAGTCAAAAACTTGGACAACAATGACATGTGTAAATTAAGTTACAAATGTCATTTAATATTTCATTTAATCTAAATAAATAAAGAGAGACGAAAGGTTTCTATCTCTATATTTATAGTCTCATCTTCTCTTAGTTTATTATTTGTGTTAAGAGAATGAAACAAATGGGTACTTTTTTTAAACTTTTACATGTTTATTTACATATATACATTTTGTTTATACGTTTCTCTTACCATTCAAATGCATGAATGTCATTTATTATATTGCACACAAATTTAAAATTCCTTTTAACAAAATTAAATAAAATATGGTTACGAGAATGAAAAGGTAAAACTCTACCATGTCCTCCACGTCCTTCATGCCCTCCTTCCCACCATCGCTCGTTCCACCACGACTTCCACCTAACCTACATCTAGCTACGATCCTCGAGCAATCGCTTTTGACTTCAACCTCTTGGGAAAAGCTCTCCTCCCAGCCAGATGAAAGGCTCTTCCTTGATCCTATGGAAGTTGAGTCATCATTGTCGATAAATCTTCCTTGTCGTTCGTTCCTCCGTTCGATCCTCCATCGGTTAATATGTCCTACATTAACATTGTTTGATCACCTGATCCACCTCATCCCACCAAACCACTTGTTCAATTTCATAATTCAAATTTGAAAGGGCTCGCAATTGTTAGAAATGCTTCGAAAGGAAGCATCTCTAGCCACGTGTCCAAGATAATTATGAGAGAATACGCTTCTACCGTGGGATCCTTAGGCATTATACATGTGTCTGTAGAAATCATGTTCTGCGTTTTAAGTATGGAAAAACAGGGCATTACTTTGCAAAGTGTGGAAAAATGGGGCATCACTTAACTGTGGATATTAATGTAAAGCAGGCTGACTTGACAATTCGGGACAGGGCCGCATGTAAAATCCTTTCAACTGCATCCAAATCTATTCTTGTAGACCTAATACTACTTGCATTGGTCCAACATCCTGAATCCTCAAAATTTATTACCCCCAAGCCCGATTTCACTAATCCTAATCCTAATTTAGCTTCCACCATTTCCAACATACATGCTTCAGAAGCGAAACTCCTCGATGCACATAAGCACATCATTTTCTCGATAGTGACCGGGTTATGGTCCGTGATAAATTTATGATGTTGTTTAGAGCTTTACTTCAGCCGTAGTGGCTGCCAAATATCCATTATCAACGATCGCTCCTTCATCATCTGATTCCACAACTGCCACCATATCTTTATTACAGTCAAGAAAGGATTTTTTTCATAAAGAGTATGGTATGGTTTTCACAAAACAATGGGCCCTCAGTCGTGAATGCTCGACCAGGGAGCTCTTTGAACCTTCTTGGATCCAAATCTCAAACTTCCCGTCGTTCCTTCATGGCGACGATGAGCTGTGTCAACTGCAATTCCTAATTGGGGAATTTATCGCCATGGACTGCTGCTCCTTAGCTTCCCATGACCATCGCTGTACATTTGTCAACATCAAGCTAGACAAGACCTCCTCGCTTACGGGTTTCCTTGTGGCTAGAGCTTCAATCACAACTTCAGCTTCAGTTTTGCATTGGATTTATCATCATTCTCCAATCGATCTAGAGCTCATCATTCTAGGCGAGGCGTACTTTCTAAAGCTTTGGGTGGAGAATCCAGTGTATTTATTTAGTGATAAAGGGTTGTAGACATGGTCAGGATAAGAGAGAGGAGATTACGATTTAAAAGAGGGTAATTATGATAATTTCCTCTAAGGATGAAGATGCTCCAGCAGCGGACATCCCTAGACCTTCTGCCTGGCTCACTTCTCAAAATCCCCAGCCTAAGAAGATGTCTACTGCAGAAAGAGATCACTCTAGACCTTCTGCCTGGCTCACTTCTCAAAATCCCCAGCCTAAGAAGATGTCTACTGCAGAAAGAGATCACTTCTTGACTCAAGATATGGATCTTGACTATTAGAGGAACCTTAATCTTGGTTCCCAACATGGCATGGCTCGGACGATGGACTTTGACACTGACCTTAAAATATTCAACACTCCTCCTACTCACCCGCCTATTGCAGCAGCTGCCCAGTCACTTCCACCGCCATCACTACCAGCTGTCAAAAAGAGCAGTGGTTTGCTTTCCATGAGTGGAGGTCATAATTTGGAAGGTAGCGTTTTTATACCTAATATTCCTTCCTCTATTAATCATTCTGCAATTATATCTGCTGCTTCTAAATTTAGTATTAGTTTATCGTTGAAAGTAGTATCAGTTATCCAAAATTTGGAAAAAGAAAGAGCTTTTGATCCCTAATGAAAATTCTATCTCGGAATGTTTGTGGTTTACGGTACTTGGATAACTGTGCATTGATCAAGAATTTTATTAATCCTTTGAATCTAGGCGTATATTTTATCTAGAATTCAAAACTTTGTAACCCTACCCATGCTAGAATTAGACTCATAGGTGGAAATTATTATCTGGTTGGACCTCCTTGGATGTAATTGGATCCAAGGGGGGATAATCACTCTTTGGGACGAGTCAAGTTGGACTCTATTGCAATCTATCTCGGCCCCTAGTGTCTTGCATGTAATCCTTCAACACATCCCTTTCGGGATTATCTACTCTTTTCCAATGTCTATGGACCACACTCCCTCGCCCTTCGATTGAAAATTTAAGATACTTGTTTCAATTTTTCTTTCTAATTTGACGTCTCGTGGATAATTGGAGGTGATTTCGATGTTACTCGTGTCCACTTGGAAAGAAATAACTTGGGTTTGGATCCACATATAGACAGGTTTAATCACTTTATCTCCTTGTGTGTCCTTACCGATTTACCTATAAATAATCATGCTTTCACATGGTCTAACAAGTGTATGTTTCCAACTCTTCCCAAATTTGATAAATTCTTTCTAAAATTACCTTAGAAAGACATGCATTCTCTTTCATCCTAGTTTGGCCTTCCCTCTTTTATTGTGAAACCACTGCCCTATGCATCATACATTAGTGATGGGTTACTCCATCTTCCTCCCTTCAAATTCGAAAACTTATGAACTCTTGAACCTGGCTTTGATGATATGGTTGAAAGGCTTTGGAGCTCTTTTAGAGTTTCTGGCCCTGCTACTAAGGTGTTGGTCACTAAACTAAGGCTATTGCTGAAAGCACTAAAGAATTTGTCTACAGGTCATTGGGGTGGCATAAGATAAAAGGAGCGCCTCCAGGTTTAGATCTTGATCTATAACATCAAAGAAGAGAGCTCCCATCTTTTGCCGTCCTATAGAGATGCGTTGAAGGCGCTTGAAGCTGAACTGGAAAGGATCTTGTGGTGGGAGGAGCTGGCTTGGAAGTAAAGATCTAGATCTTAATGGCTTAAGGAAGGGGACCTGAACATAGCTTACTTTCATAGAGTTGCAAATGGTAGACAAAGATCTAGCCATATTTCGAGCATTACCCTTAAGGCAACCTAGTTGCTGACAAGGATGAAATACTTAGAGCCTTCACCCAACATTTCAAAGCCTCTCCCTAAGATCTAACCCCCACCTATGATATCATCAACTGGAACAATTATTCCCTTCTCTACCCCTAGTTCCCCATCCTATTGATGCAGAAATTAAGATTGATGAGATCTGGGAAGCGCATAATGCCATGGCTTAATTAAGGTTCCTGGCCCTAACGGTTTTCCTCCCTCCTTCTTTAAGCGATATTGGGGCTTCCTCAGTCCACATATTTGATGAATTTTACAGCCAACCAAATCGATTTCGAAACTCAATTATTCCAACATCATCCTTATCCCCAAATTTAAGGGAAACTCTAACGTTTAGAATTTTAGCCCAATCAGCCTCCAAAATACAATCTTCAAGCTAGTCAACAAGGTTTTGACCAACCATCTTAAACCCATCTTGAACGACCATATCTCTCCAAGACAATCTTCTTGGTAGATCCCTTTTTGATAATGCCGCATCAGTTCAGGAAGCTATCAATTACTATGCAGATCACAACAACAATTGTGCGGTAGTCAAACTTGACTATTCCAAGGCATTCGACTGCATTTCATGGAACTTTATCTTGGATTCTCTGAAGGCTAGATGGGTCCCTGATCATTTCATCACTTGGGTTAGTCATCTCCTAACATCTTCCTCTTCCTCTTTGTGCATTAATGGAAAAAAGGAGACCTCTTCGTGAATCTCAAGGGGCTTAGGCAAGGGACCTTGTAACGAACCGGATTTTTGACCCTCAAAATCGACACTACTACGTCCACTGTATTAGATGCCAAACATTCAAGTGACAGAAATATCGATCTGTTAGGGTGAATGAAGAAGGTAGAAGATAGAGAGAACTAAAACAACATAGAATCCCACATCGCAATGAAAAATATATAATACGACCATGATCCTTACAGAAAGGAAACATCTTTATTCATGTATACAACATTAGAGTATATTAGACTTGTCCTAAATTTTTGGATAGTCATAGAACCTATCCTCACATTGACAAACATAAAGACTATAATACAGCGGAAGCAAAAATACACGAATACGTCTTGCCCATCCAGCTCCTCTCCAGCTCCAAAGTATCTAGCCAACCTAGGAAAAACATGCTCGGTCTGACCCGAGCATTACATGGAATAACGCCCGCGTCAGTTTGGTAAACTAGCGTGAGTACAACACGATAACAAGTAACAATCAAACTAATTTCCACATTTGAACACTTTTCAAACAAAGGGTATCTCGTAAAACTACACCACACATAAAAATAGACAGGTTTTTACCTTATGATAACCCAGTGATATTATCATAGTGTCTAGGTTTAAACTAAAATGATAAAATAACTGAAATACTTGCATCTCACATTCCAACATACTAGGCTTTACAATCGAAAATGTAAGACACGTATTAGAGATTGGATTCCAACTAATGACTGTGGTACCGCCAGCCATTATCTGCCGACCATTGTACACCTCTAGAAAATATGTACCGAGGTCGTACCTAACGACCCCCGCCAACATAGGATCAGCCTACCCTTTGCTAAATAGTATCGAATATATCATTACCATGGTTGCTTTATAACCTTTAACCCAGTGCTCCCACATATACGAAATCATTGATGATTGTGTATATATCTAGAAGGGTGATGATATATCCTAATGGGTGCAACCCACATAACCCTGCTGCATATCCCTTATTTTAGTCATTCTCGGTTGATGAGGCTTAAGGCTACGTTTTACCTTTCTAAATAGCAATCCATCTTAGAATGCTAAACTACCCTCCAGACACCAATGCAATGCCAGCATTCATCCATACAACTTCGTTCTGCGTCTGAACGAAACCGAAGACACTAACTTTACGATATCCATTTTGGAATCACCCTTAAGATTAGTAGCAGTAGCCCTTGCGCTTCGAAGAGCACCATCTTCAATCATTATCAAGATGTCTTCCACTCGAACATACATGTTTGTTCGGAGTGGTTTTCGGATATATAAATTCAATCCCGGTCTCTCCGTACCAACAACCGATAATTTTCGGCTGACTCATTCTCGGTTCTTTTGGAAGTAAGTATTCGAGTCCTTGTCGAAAACTCAAATTTTACATTCGTACTCCCTAAGTCAAATTAGGCCAATTTTGATAGTCAGTTATTTTACTATCAAGTAACAACAACAAAATCTAGAGATTTAATTACCCAAAGCAATCACTAAGCCTCAAAAACATTTTTATTTATAGATCTATTTTCCTATACATTTATCAACATCCATATACTTATCTCATATACTTATCTCCTTAACATAAGTACATTCATAAAACATTTATATGATTTTACATTTTCAAATCTCTTAAACAAATTTAACTACAGTATTTAAATTGGAGAAAAAAATAACTCTAAGAACTATTCCTTCGCTGTTAAGTGTGGAACAGATGTTCCATACCACCATTTTTTAAAAGGTCAACCTCGAGAAACCCAAACCTCAAATTCCTGTTGTAATTATCTTCAATAAATCCTTTTATAAATTTCTCGTACCCATGAAATATTTTTTGCTTAAACCCAAACCCGTATACAAAACATTTATCAACCTCCATAGTCATTTATGAGATACTTTATAAATATTCAAACCCGATTATATAAACTTTCAAACCTGTATAAAACTTCCCTTTATAGACATTCAAACCCATTTATAAAATCTTCTTATAAACATTCAAAACTATTTCTAAAACCTCTTTTATGAATACCCCAAAATTATTCATAAATTTCATTATATAATATTCAAAAAGAATGTCAAATCATTCTTTAAATACCTTGTTCAAAATAGAATAACCTTGAAGACCATTTTAAAAGAAAATGAAATATTAACTTTCCAAAACCAAAAGGAGGCTTAATGACTATATTGGATCATTAAATTTGGGTTTACTTATCCAAGTTATATCATGGTATTGCCTAACATTAGATATGTAAAGGATTCACACATAGCATACAATCAATCACAGGTAGATGTCCAAGTTACAAATATAGACATCCATTATCGGTGAAAAATGTACATATAGAAGTATATTCTATATGATTAAGTTACCATGACCTACTTATTGAAATTAACTTCCTTATGTTTATCACGTTACTAATATACAACATTGATGCTAAACACAAGTCAACTTACTTTCCATAAAACGTATCAACATTTTATAATCACTATTTTAATTCATTTGGCTACTTAATGGTCTAGACGAGAGATTTTTGATTTGAAATCAATTAATCTTAAAAAGAAAAATGATTTAATATGTAACGACCCAGAATTTTTAGAAATTGAAAATTGAATATTTAATTAATTTTAAATATTTATAAGTGAATTTATAAGTCAAATAAATTTTTATTTGATTTATTGGATTTAATTGAATAATTTAATCAATAATTTAATATGTTAAATTATGAAAATAATTGAAAATTGAGTTAAATATGATTGTAAATAATTAGTAAAATTTTATTTTATCATGTTGGAGTTAGAACGATATTTTAGAACTTTTAAAATCAAATTAAAAGTTAATTTGTGAAAATTGAATATTTTAATATTTAATAATCGACTGTAAAATAGTCAATTTTTGAACAGTCTCAGAATTGAACGAAACCAGTTTCATTGGATCCGTAATAGTTAGTTATTACCGGATTTCAATTTTCGTGTCAATCGGAGCTATCGTTTGATCGTGGCAGCTCGAAACGCATCGAATTATTTTTAATTTAAATTTGGCGAGTCAAAATAGCCATTTTTCAAAAAGTCTCGGATTTCGACGAAACCAGTTTCATCGGATCCGTAATGTGATATTATTGTAAGGTTTCAAATTTCAAGTCAATTGGATTTACCGTTTGTCCGGTACGAATTAAAACGCCTAGAAATCGGTTTAAATCGGTTTAATTCAAATTGAGCGTTTGTAGCCATAACTCGCACATACTTCCGAATTAGCTTCCGAAACCTGTTCCATTGTGTCCGGAACGCGGGGTAAACCTTAGAAACGCTGGTTACGGCGTCTAAATCGGAGTTCGGAATTCCCGGGATGAATAGTGTTTACGCTTGCTTTTCTTATAAATAGCACCACACACAAATAAAAATAAATAACAAAACCTAAACCTAACCCTAATATGCTCAGCCGCCACATTATAACCAATGGCCAGAATTGTTCGAATTTCATCTCTCAATCTCTCCCAATCTACAAACATTTAGGAGAAGTGATCAACTACAAACTTGTAGAGCGTATCAAGAGCTTTAATTTCATACGGAGATGATCGGAAACTGAGCAACGTGGGGGAAGCGAAGTGGGGCCGTTCTCTGTAGGCTGCGCACGACTTCCAAGGCACATGTGCAGGCCGAGCTTGGCATGGAGGGGGGGCGAGTGAAGCTCTTGCTGCGAGCTTTCCGTTGGTGTATCCTGATCGAAGTATAGTTGAGCGATGATAGTGCAAGATGGAACCCTAGTTTTCTTGTAATGGGTTGTGATGTCGGCCTTGTTCCTGAAGATGGAACGCAAATGGGAAGATGAAGGGGGACGGTCCAGATGTGTGGGAGTGGGATCTGATGGCTGTAGATTGCTGTAGGTTTAAATATAAAAAGATTATGTTGAAATTAGTTTATAAAATCGTGTACAAACTTGTAAATTACATAACTTTTTCATACGAGGTCGAAAAAATGCAAACTCAGTTGCGTTGGAATCGTATGGACGAGCACTACGCGATGGAGTTGGTTTGGAGTCGTTTGGAGTTAGTGAGAATTTCGGGTAAAATTAAACGCGCGTTTAATTTTATTCGAAATAAATCGCTAAAACGGAAATTAAAACCAATGTGAGAATTTCTCACTCAATCGAATCAGTTTCGATTTTATTTTAAATAGTTAGATTTAAAATATTTGAATGCATGTTTGAATGTTGGTTGATATCTATTGATTGTTAAAATAGACATTATACGCCGTTAGTAAGCGGATGTTATTTAATAAAAACATATACCGCGAATATTTCATAAACAGCGAAATTGGTATTATATATAATATCAATATATATATATTGGCATATGTATATATTGCAGTTGATTGATTTCCCGTATTTTTTAGCGGATGAGACCCTATTACGCCGTTATTAAGCGGATAATATTTATTAAGAACATATACCGCGATAATTTCGTACTGGAGCGAAATTGGTATTGTGCTAATGTTTGTGGATGCAGGAAAACAGGTTGGAGGGATCCAACTGGATTCCTCAACAGTATTTATTTGATTTTCAGATATTTTGATATTTGATGGATTATCATATTGATATATGATATCGTTGTTGTCGTGATTGACTATTTGGTGTGTAGCATCATTGGACCCAGATTTTGGGATTTTAAAATGATTTTTAAAAGTGATTTTAGAAAGTATACGTTTTATAAAATAATTTTTGGAATTGATCCATTTTAGATAAATAAACGTTATAATAGTTAAAGTTATAAAAATTATGGTTTTTGTGAAATATAGTTAAAAGCTGATTTTTGAGAAATATGAATTCATGATTTTATAAAATAGTTTAAACTGGATTTTTGAATTTATTATGAAAAGTTTAAATATAGGATTTATAAAATTTGATTATTTTATAAATCAAAATGGTGAAACTATAAAGGAAATTAAAGACGTTTAAAAGAATAATATAAATTGATTTATATTAAGAAATTTATAAACGGATATTTATAAATTGAAATATTGACTTATAAAACGAGTTTTTATAAGTGTTTGAATGAAGTGAAAATGAAATTCATAAATGAATGAAATTTATAGAATTATAAACTGTGAAGTTATAAAAGAAAATTTATAAATAGTAAAATTTATAAATTTGGTGAAATTATTTGAAGAATAGATTGGTTAGATAAATGGATCTTATAAGTTATAAGATTTATAAATTGGAAAGTCTCTAAAGGAACGATTTTTGTAAAATAATCGTTTTATAAGTAATTAACTTATAATATGAACGTTTAGTTTATAATTTAGTTATAAACTGGAATAGGTGAATAAAGGAATTTATAAAAAGGAAGTTTTTATAAATAAATAGAAATGGAATTTATAAACGTTGTTTTATAAATCCGCAAACAACTTATTTTGATAAGTTAATTGTCATAACTTATTTAATGGAGTTATATTCACATTTTTGAATAGTGAATAACACGTTAAAGAAAATGTTTTGGATTTGGATGTTTAAATAGAATCAAAACGATCTAACGATGTTTTAAAATGTGTTGAGATTCGAAACCATAGATTTCAACATGTATTGTTGAAATAAACGTTTTCGAGAAATAAGAGGGAATGGTGGACTATAACACTATTGTTATAGTAAATGATTTCCGAAAGGAAGTGTTTTGTATAGTATTGGGATTTATATATCTATTTAAATTTCGAATCCCTATACTAGTGATTTTGGGTTGTCGTAACGATGTTTTACGCAACATTCGTTTTGGCCCAAATAAATATGTTTAAGAGAATGATTTCCTTAAAGAATGAAATATATACTTAATTCGATTTAAGTATATTAAATATTTTCCAAGGTTGAAAATAAAAAGATTTGTGAATTACTTATGAATAAATAAGTATGGAAATGTTTTCCAATATAAAGTGAATATTTAGAATTTATCTTTTGGAAGATAAATTGAAATGATAAATTGAAATCGTATATGCATGAATATTTTGGAATATAAATTCACTAAGGAATTTATAAAAGAAAGTGAGATTGGTTTAGAAAAATAAATATTGATTTATTTTTGAAGTGTTGAAATTATATATCTTGTAAAGATATTTTGGAAAATAAATAATTTGGAAAATTATTTGGAATCTGGTGATGTGTGCATATCCAGTGATAGTTCAATAACCGACTATCAATATTTCACTTTGAATGGGTAATTGATGTGATTTGTTTGAATGTGAATGCCACACTTATTTTTGAATAAGCGCTCACTATTCGGGTTAACCGGGAAAGGACCATGGGGTCGTATAACCCACTCCGAATATGTGATACGTCGTTGTGAATCGCATTTGAAGATCGGTGTTGAAGACCGGTATTTGCGAGAGTGATAGGATGAACTATCGATTGACTCTGCACCGAGTAGCTACGGTATTGAGTTCTCCATATGTGATGGTGAATCCGATCAGGATTGTGAATATCCGGATTGCAAGGACTTCTTTGTAAGTGCCTTCGGTTCTGTTCGAGCCCGGAACAGACTTGTATGGATTGTATGTCTGACATTACAATTTGAGATATAAAGCCGATTTCTTTCAAATATATTTCTGTTGGTGGCGGAGAATTTATTCTTTGCTTAACACCCTTCTTTGAGACGTATGTGCTCAAAGGTTATATAGTTGAAGTTATCAGCGATATATTCCCAATTTGGTAATGTGATATGCTGAGTGATGCTGAAATGATCATTGTGTTGATTATTTGTGATAGGATCGTTTATTTGATCGTCTATCCTTGTGATCATTGTGTTGATCATTTGTTGACCCAAAGCATGGCTTTTGTATAAAGTATGTTTTTGTGGACGTGAATTCGTCGAGCCTCACACCCCGTGAATGGTCAAAACAGGAAAGAAGCAGCAAGGTTATGAGGGGTAGCACCCTTTAGGATGTGTCCATTTCCTTCTGGAAAAGGGTGGTATCATGGTATGGAGCCCAGATACTTACTCATGTTGAAAACACTTTGTTATGATTGTGTGAATTGATTACGAGCGCTCGGTTGATAAAGGTCCCAAAGGACCGGGGGATGGCATATTCGCTCAGTTGTTACTCAGTTAGGAGTAACCCGGCCTTGTGTTGGTAGAGATCCGGTTTGGTTCTCGGGGATGTCCATCCAGAGGCATTCTCATGTGGCAATGGGAAGTTCCTTGGCCTGATCATTCGTTGGAAATCCAATTCCCAATACGAAACTTGTACGGTTTTAGTTGTAGAACCTGCCATCTAATATGGTAGCTATTAGTAGGCATAATATAATGGTACCTATGCTGGCTAAGATTTATATTCTACTTTCGAAATGAATTTTTCCTACACTATGCACTAATAATAATATCAAATGCTCTTTTTAAATGCGTATCAAGCATGTTTGACTATCATAAGGAGAAATCTTCTCCAAGTCTGCGTTTGCATTGTGTGTGTGGCAGGAGGTCTTATGGTAGTCTCATTTTTAAAAGCATTGCGAATTGAATTTAAAAATATTCCTCTATTTTGATTTTAAAGATAAATAAACTGTTTTGAGTTCTCACACCAGTCTTGTTAAGCTATTGGGCTATGTGATGGGGGATTCTCGCTTCGCGGTTAGGTGGCGAACGGGAGACTCTTACTCCCACACATCCTCTTTTAGGGGGTTGGTTAGGTGTAACCTGAGACAGTCGAGAGGCTGGCCGTAAAAGCAAGTTTGGGATACCAGTGTAAGCCACGGTGGGGCTGGGATGGTTGAAAAGCCTACCGGTTGTGACCGCTGTCGACGGTTGAAAAGCCTAGATCTTTACATTTGGTATCAGAGCTGATGGTTAAGCGACAACCATGGTTCTGTAGGGTATTACTCATTAGAGATGGAGTCAGCAGTACTCTAGATTGAGTTTGAGTGTAATAATAGCTATGAGAGCGTATTTGTTAGTGAATATAAAATTGTTTTATATTGTGATGATTGGTTTATTGAGTGGTATATGAACTTTCGTCAGCACAGCCTCGAAACTGAGCCGAAGGGGTTTCTAAACACTTGAATAGAACAATTCGGCACGATATTGATTTTAAATTGGGTAAATGAAATGATTTTACCTTAAGTATATTTTATATATGAAGGAATAATTTTTCAGAATTATTAAAGTGTATGAAAGTTGATTGTTAGGTTGTTTGAATAATCTAAATAAAAGAATAATTGTATAAGTAAAAGAATTATAAGTATGAATTATAATTAAAGTGATTTACAATTGTGAAATAAACTTATATATATAAGAAGTGAAATTATATGAATATATTTATGAATATGAGTTGTGAATAAGAAATGTGAACTTGAGTATATGAATGAAATTCAACTTAGAAATTGAATTGAAAAAAATGGTTTGGATGTTAATTAATTGAATTGTGAATCAATTGAATGGAAAATAGAATTGATATGAAATAATGAATATAAATGTTAATTCATTAAAATCTAATGTTATTAGAAGTTGAATGGTTGAATAAAAACCAATTTAATTAAACCAAATTGAATGAATATAAGCAAAGGAATTTGGTTATAATTAATAAACATTGGTTGTTATATGATTGTTGATTGGTTGTATATAATTCATTAAGAGTTAATGAAATTGAATTAATGAAATTGGAAGCTATGAAATTGAATTCAAATTTGAAGTAAATAAATTTGAATAGAATTGAATGTGAATTAGATTTAATTAGTAAATGTAAACTAATTGAATTGAGAATGAATGTTAGTAAATCCAATGTAAATAAATCAAATGTGATTTAAAGTGAAAACCAATTCATTGTATATGAATGAGAATATGAATGAATATTATTAGTTATGAATGATAATTGGTTGATGGTTGAATATATGTTGTTTTACTACATGTGCTATGTTGACATATAAGTTGTTATGTTGCTATATGTTGTATATTGAGATTATTTGCATATGTGCATGTTCTCATGTTGTTTGTTAAGTGTTTAGTAGGTGCGGATCGCGTTTGCTTCGCATTTGGAGTTCGCTTTAGCGCTATATTAGCCGTATATGCTTGCTAATAAAATATAAGGTACATATCTCGGATTAAATATCGCACTTTTATACTTTTTTCCCTTCGGGGTGCCTCATTACTTGATGAGATGTATATTTGTGATATATGCTGTCTTTTTTTTTCGGATCGAGCCGCGCAAAGGAGACTATGGCGAATTTTTCCGAAAATTTAAGGCGTTGGAAAAATTTGAGAAAATGGGAAATTTTTTGAAAACTTTAACTTTGATTTGGAATTGAAAGTTAAATGATATAGTTTGTTTTGGAAAAGATAACTAAGTATGATTTGAAAACTTAGTAAAGTTATTGTATGAAATTTGACTATGAATTTTGGAAAATTAATAAATTCTGTAACTTTTCTTACTTATAATTTCGAGGACGAAATTCTTTTAAGGGGGAAAGATTGTAACGACCCAGAATTTTTAGAAATTGAAAATTGAATATTTAATTAATTTTAAATATTTATAAGTGAATTTATAAGTCAAATAAATTTTTATTTGATTTATTGGATTTAATTGAATAATTTAATCAATAATTTAATATGTTAAATTATGAAAATAATTGAAAATTGAGTTAAATATGATTGTAAATAATTAGTAAAATTTTATTTTATCATGTTGGAGTTAGAACGATATTTTAGAACTTTTAAAATCAAATTAAAAGTTAATTTGTGAAAATTGAATATTTTAATATTTAATAATAGACTGTAAAATAGTCAATTTTTGAACAGTCTCAGAATTGAACGAAACCAGTTTCATTGGATCCGTAATAGTTAGTTATTACCGGATTTCAATTTTCGTGTCAATCGGAGCTATCGTTTGATCGTGGCAGCTCGAAACGCATCGAATTATTTTTAATTTAAATTTGGCGAGTCAAAATAGCCATTTTTCAAAAAGTCTCGGATTTCGACGAAACCAGTTTCATCGGATCCGTAATGTGATATTATTGTAAGGTTTCAAATTTCAAGTCAATTGGATTTACCGTTTGTCCGGTACGAATTAAAACGCCTAGAAATCGGTTTAAATCGGTTTAATTCAAATTGAGCGTTTGTAGCCATAACTCGCACATACTTCCGAATTAGCTTCCGAAACCTGTTCCATTGTGTCCGGAACGCGGGGTAAACCTTAGAAACGCTGGTTACGGCGTCTAAATCGGAGTTCGGAATTCCCGGGATGAATAGTGTTTACGCTTGCTTTTCTTATAAATAGCACCACACACAAATAAAAATAAATAACAAAACCTAAACCTAACCCTAATATGCTCAGCCGCCACATTATAACCAATGGCCAGAATTGTTCGAATTTCATCTCTCAATCTCTCCCAATCTACAAACATTTAGGAGAAGTGATCAACTACAAACTTGTAGAGCGTATCAAGAGCTTTAATTTCATACGGAGATGATCGGAAACTGAGCAACGTGGGGGAAGCGAAGTGGGGCCGTTCTCTGTAGGCTGCGCACGACTTCCAAGGCACATGTGCAGGCCGAGCTTGGCATGGAGGGGGGCGAGTGAAGCTCTTGCTGCGAGCTTTCCGTTGGTGTATCCTGATCGAAGTATAGTTGAGCGATGATAGTGCAAGATGGAACCCTAGTTTTCTTGTAATGGGTTGTGATGTCGGCCTTGTTCCTGAAGATGGAACGCAAATGGGAAGATGAAGGGGGACGGTCCAGATGTGTGGGAGTGGGATCTGATGGCTGTAGATTGCTGTAGGTTTAAATATAAAAAGATTATGTTGAAATTAGTTTATAAAATCGTGTACAAACTTGTAAATTACATAACTTTTTCATACGAGGTCGAAAAAATGCAAACTCAGTTGCGTTGGAATCGTATGGACGAGCACTACGCGATGGAGTTGGTTTGGAGTCGTTTGGAGTTAGTGAGAATTTCGGGTAAAATTAAACGCGCGTTTAATTTTATTCGAAATAAATCGCTAAAACGGAAATTAAAACCAAGGTGAGAATTTCTCACTCAATCGAATCAGTTTCGATTTTATTTTAAATAGTTAGATTTAAAATATTTGAATGCATGTTTGAATGTTGGTTGATATCTATTGATTGTTAAAATAGACATTATACGCCGTTAGTAAGCGGATGTTATTTAATAAAAACATATACCGCGAATATTTCATAAACAGTGAAATTGGTATTATATATAATATCAATATATATATATTGGCATATGTATATATTGCAGTTGATTGATTTTCCGTATTTTTTAGCGGATGAGACCCTATTACGCCGTTATTAAGCGGATAATATTTATTAAGAACATATACCGCGATAATTTCGTACTGGAGCGAAATTGGTATTGTGCTAATGTTTGTGGATGCAGGAAAACAGGTTGGAGGGATCCAACTGGATTCCTCAACAGTATTTATTTGATTTTCAGATATTTTGATATTTGATGGATTATCATATTGATATATGATATCGTTGTTGTCGTGATTGACTATTTGGTGTGTAGCATCATTGGACCCAGATTTTGGGATTTTAAAATGATTTTTAAAAGTGATTTTAGAAAGTATACGTTTTATAAAATAATTTTTGGAATTGATCCATTTTAGATAAATAAACGTTATAATAGTTAAAGTTATAAAAATTATGGTTTTTGTGAAATATAGTTAAAAGCTGATTTTTGAGAAATATGAATTAATGATTTTATAAAATAGTTTAAACTGGATTTTTGAATTTATTATGAAAAGTTTAAATATAGGATTTATAAAATTTGATTATTTTATAAATCAAAATGGTGAAACTATAAAGGAAATTAAAGACGTTTAAAAGAATAATATAAATTGATTTATATTAAGAAATTTATAAACGGATATTTATAAATTGAAATATTGACTTATAAAACGAGTTTTTATAAGTGTTTGAATGAAGTGAAAATGAAATTCATAAATGAATGAAATTTATAGAATTATAAACTGTGAAGTTATAAAAGAAAATTTATAAATAGTAAAATTTATAAATTTGGTGAAATTATTTGAAGAATAGATTGGTTAGATAAATGGATCTTATAAGTTATAAGATTTATAAATTGGAAAGTCTCTAAAGGAACGATTTTTGTAAAATAATCGTTTTATAAGTAATTAACTTATAATATGAACGTTTAGTTTATAATTTAGTTATAAACTGGAATAGGTGAATAAAGGAATTTATAAAAAGGAAGTTTTTATAAATAAATAGAAATGGAATTTATAAACGTTGTTTTATAAATCCGCAAACAACTTATTTTGATAAGTTAATTGTCATAACTTATTTAATGGAGTTATATTCACATTTTTGAATAGTGAATAACACGTTAAAGAAAATGTTTTGGATTTGGATGTTTAAATAGAATCAAAACGATCTAACGATGTTTTAAAATGTGTTGAGATTCGAAACCATAGATTTCAACATGTATTGTTGAAATAAACGTTTTCGAGAAATAAGAGGGAATGGTGGACTATAACACTATTGTTATAGTAAATGATTTCCGAAAGGAAGTGTTTTGTATAGTATTGGGATTTATATATCTATTTAAATTTCGAATCCCTATACTAGTGATTTTGGGTTGTCGTAACGATGTTTTACGCAACATTCGTTTTGGCCCAAATAAATATGTTTAAGAGAATGATTTCCTTAAAGAATGAAATATATACTTAATTCGATTTAAGTATATTAAATATTTTCCAAGGTTGAAAATAAAAAGATTTGTGAATTACTTATGAATAAATAAGTATGGAAATGTTTTCCAATATAAAGTGAATATTTAGAATTTATCTTTTGGAAGATAAATTGAAATGATAAATTGAAATCGTATATGCATGAATATTTTGGAATATAAATTCACTAAGGAATTTATAAAAGAAAGTGAGATTGGTTTAGAAAAATAAATATTGATTTATTTTTGAAGTGTTGAAATTATATATCTTGTAAAGATATTTTGGAAAATAAATAATTTGGAAAATTATTTGGAATCTGGTGATGTGTGCATATCCAGTGATAGTTCAATAACCGACTATCAATATTTCCCTTTGAATGGGTAATTGATGTGATTTGTTTGAATGTGAATGCCACACTTATTTTTGAATAAGCGCTCACTATTCGGGTTAACCGGGAAAGGACCATGGGGTCGTATAACCCACTCCGAATATGTGATACGTCGTTGTGAATCGCATTTGAAGATCGGTGTTGAAGACCGGTATTTGCGAGAGTGATAGGATGAACTATCGATTGACTCTGCACCGAGTAGCTACGGTATTGAGTTCTCCATATGTGATGGTGAATCCGATCAGGATTGTGAATATCCGGATTGCAAGGACTTCTTTGTAAGTGCCTTCGGTTCTGTTCGAGCCCGGAACAGACTTGTATGGATTGTATGTCTGACATTACAATTTGAGATATAAAGCCGATTTCTTTCAAATATATTTCTGTTGGTGGCGGAGAATTTATTCTTTGCTTAACACCCTTCTTTGAGACGTATGTGCTCAAAGGTTATATAGTTGAAGTTATCAGCGATATATTCCCAATTTGGTAATGTGATATGCTGAGTGATGCTGAAATGATCATTGTGTTGATTATTTGTGATAGGATCGTTTATTTGATCGTCTATCCTTGTGATCATTGTGTTGATCATTTGTTGACGCAAAGCATGGCTTTTGTATAAAGTATGTTTTTGTGGACGTGAATTCGTCGAGCCTCACACCCCGTGAATGGTCAAAACAGGAAAGAAGCAGCAAGGTTATGAGGGGTAGCACCCTTTAGGATGTGTCCATTTCCTTCTGGAAAAGGGTGGTATCATGGTATGGAGCCCAGATACTTACTCATGTTGAAAACACTTTGTTATGATTGTGTGAATTGATTACGAGCGCTCGGTTGATAAAGGTCCCAAAGGACCGGGGGATGGCATATTCGCTCAGTTGTTACTCAGTTAGGAGTAACCCGGCCTTGTGTTGGTAGAGATCCGGTTTGGTTCTCGGGGATGTCCATCCAGAGGCATTCTCATGTGGCAATGGGAAGTTCCTTGGCCTGATCATTCGTTGGAAATCCAATTCCCAATACGAAACTTGTACGGTTTTAGTTGTAGAACCTGCCATCTAATATGGTAGCTATTAGTAGGCATAATATAATGGTACCTATGCTGGCTAAGATTTATATTCTACTTTCGAAATGAATTTTTCCTACACTATGCACTAATAATAATATCAAATGCTCTTTTTAAATGCGTATCAAGCATGTTTGACTATCATAAGGAGAAATCTTCTCCAAGTCTGCGTTTGCATTGTGTGTGTGGCAGGAGGTCTTATGGTAGTCTCATTTTTAAAAGCATTGCGAATTGAATTTAAAAATATTCCTCTATTTTGATTTTAAAGATAAATAAACTGTTTTGAGTTCTCACACCAGTCTTGTTAAGCTATTGGGCTATGTGATGGGGGATTCTCGCTTCGCGGTTAGGTGGCGAACGGGAGACTCTTACTCCCACACATCCTCTTTTAGGGGGTTGGTTAGGTGTAACCTGAGACAGTCGAGAGGCTGGCCGTAAAAGCAAGTTTGGGATACCAGTGTAAGCCACGGTGGGGCTGGGATGGTTGAAAAGCCTACCGGTTGTGACCGCTGTCGACGGTTGAAAAGCCTAGATCTTTACATTTGGTATCAGAGCTGATGGTTAAGCGACAACCATGGTTCTGTAGGGTATTACTCATTAGAGATGGAGTCAGCAGTACTCTAGATTGAGTTTGAGTGTAATAATAGCTATGAGAGCGTATTTGTTAGTGAATATAAAATTGTTTTATATTGTGATGATTGGTTTATTGAGTGGTATATGAACTTTCGTCAGCACAGCCTCGAAACTGAGCCGAAGGGGTTTCTAAACACTTGAATAGAACAATTCGGCACGATATTGATTTTAAATTGGGTAAATGAAATGATTTTACCTTAAGTATATTTTATATATGAAGGAATAATTTTTCAGAATTATTAAAGTGTATGAAAGTTGATTGTTAGGTTGTTTGAATAATCTAAATAAAAGAATAATTGTATAAGTAAAAGAATTATAAGTATGAATTATAATTAAAGTGATTTACAATTGTGAAATAAACTTATATATATAAGAAGTGAAATTATATGAATATATTTATGAATATGAGTTGTGAATAAGAAATGTGAACTTGAGTATATGAATGAAATTCAACTTAGAAATTGAATTGAAAAAAATGGTTTGGATGTTAATTAATTGAATTGTGAATCAATTGAATGGAAAATAGAATTGATATGAAATAATGAATATAAATGTTAATTCATTAAAATCTAATGTTATTAGAAGTTGAATGGTTGAATAAAAACCAATTTAATTAAACCAAATTGAATGAATATAAGCAAAGGAATTTGGTTATAATTAATAAACATTGGTTGTTATATGATTGTTGATTGGTTGTATATAATTCATTAAGAGTTAATGAAATTGAATTAATGAAATTGGAAGCTATGAAATTGAATTCAAATTTGAAGTAAATAAATTTGAATAGAATTGAATGTGAATTAGATTTAATTAGTAAATGTAAACTAATTGAATTGAGAATGAATGTTAGTAAATCCAATGTAAATAAATCAAATGTGATTTAAAGTGAAAACCAATTCATTGTATATGAATGAGAATATGAATGAATATTATTAGTTATGAATGATAATTGGTTGATGGTTGAATATATGTTGTTTTACTACATGTGCTATGTTGACATATAAGTTGTTATGTTGCTATATGTTGTATATTGAGATTATTTGCATATGTGCATGTTCTCATGTTGTTTGTTAAGTGTTTAGTAGGTGCGGATCGCGTTTGCTTCGCATTTGGAGTTCGCTTTAGCGCTATATTAGCCGTATATGCTTGCTAATAAAATATAAGGTACATATCTCGGATTAAATATCGCACTTTTATACTTTTTTCCCTTCGGGGTGCCTCATTACTTGATGAGATGTATATTTGTGATATATATACTGTCTTTTTTTTTCGGATCGAGCCGCGCAAAGGAGACTATGGCGAATTTTTCCGAAAATTTAAGGCGTTAGAAAAATTTGAGAAAATGGGAAAATTTTTGAAAACTTTAACTTTGATTTGGAATTGAAAGTTAAATGATATAGTTTGTTTTGGAAAAGATAACTAAGTATGATTTGAAAACTTAGTAAAGTTATTGTATGAAATTTGGCTATGAATTTTGGAAAATTAATAAATTCTGTAACTTTTCTTACTTATAATTTCGAGGACGAAATTCTTTTAAGGGGGAAAGATTGTAACGACCCAGAATTTTTAGAAATTGAAAATTGAATATTTAATTAATTTTAAATATTTATAAGTGAATTTATAAGTCAAATAAATTTTTATTTGATTTATTGGATTTAATTGAATAATTTAATCAATAATTTAATATGTTAAATTATGAAAATAATTGAAAATTGAGTTAAATATGATTGTAAATAATTAGTAAAATTTTATTTTATCATGTTGGAGTTAGAACGATATTTTAGAACTTTTAAAATCAAATTAAAAGTTAATTTGTGAAAATTGAATATTTTAATATTTAATAATCGACTGTAAAATAGTCAATTTTTGAACAGTCTCAGAATTGAACGAAACCAGTTTCATTGGATCCGTAATAGTTAGTTATTACCGGATTTCAATTTTCGTGTCAATCGGAGCTATCGTTTGATCGTGGCAGCTCGAAACGCATCGAATTATTTTTAATTTAAATTTGGCGAGTCAAAATAGCCATTTTTCAAAAAGTCTCGGATTTCGACGAAACCAGTTTCATCGGATCCGTAATGTGATATTATTGTAAGGTTTCAAATTTCAAGTCAATTGGATTTACCGTTTGTCCGGTACGAATTAAAACGCCTAGAAATCGGTTTAAATCGGTTTAATTCAAATTGAGCGTTTGTAGCCATAACTCGCACATACTTCCGAATTAGCTTCCGAAACCTGTTCCATTGTGTCCGGAACGCGGGGTAAACCTTAGAAACGCTGGTTACGGCGTCTAAATCGGAGTTCGGAATTCCCGGGATGAATAGTGTTTACGCTTGCTTTTCTTATAAATAGCACCACACACAAATAAAAATAAATAACAAAACCTAAACCTAACCCTAATATGCTCAGCCGCCACATTATAACCAATGGCCAGAATTGTTCGAATTTCATCTCTCAATCTCTCCCAATCTACAAACATTTAGGAGAAGTGATCAACTACAAACTTGTAGAGCGTATCAAGAGCTTTAATTTCATACGGAGATGATCGGAAACTGAGCAACGTGGGGGAAGCGAAGTGGGGCCGTTCTCTGTAGGCTGCGCACGACTTCCAAGGCACATGTGCAGGCCGAGCTTGGCATGGAGGGGGGCGAGTGAAGCTCTTGCTGCGAGCTTTCCGTTGGTGTATCCTGATCGAAGTATAGTTGAGCGATGATAGTGCAAGATGGAACCCTAGTTTTCTTGTAATGGGTTGTGATGTCGGCCTTGTTCCTGAAGATGGAACGCAAATGGGAAGATGAAGGGGGACGGTCCAGATGTGTGGGAGTGGGATCTGATGGCTGTAGATTGCTGTAGGTTTAAATATAAAAAGATTATGTTGAAATTAGTTTATAAAATCGTGTACAAACTTGTAAATTACATAACTTTTTCATACGAGGTCGAAAAAATGCAAACTCAGTTGCGTTGGAATCGTATGGACGAGCACTACGCGATGGAGTTGGTTTGGAGTCGTTTGGAGTTAGTGAGAATTTCGGGTAAAATTAAACGCGCGTTTAATTTTATTCGAAATAAATCGCTAAAACGGAAATTAAAACCAATGTGAGAATTTCTCACTCAATCGAATCAGTTTCGATTTTATTTTAAATAGTTAGATTTAAAATATTTGAATGCATGTTTGAATGTTGGTTGATATCTATTGATTGTTAAAATAGACATTATACGCCGTTAGTAAGCGGATGTTATTTAATAAAAACATATACCGCGAATATTTCATAAACAGTGAAATTGGTATTATATATAATATCAATATATATATATTGGCATATGTATATATTGCAGTTGATTGATTTCCCGTATTTTTTAGCGGATGAGACCCTATTACGCCGTTATTAAGCGGATAATATTTATTAAGAACATATACCGCGATAATTTCGTACTGGAGCGAAATTGGTATTGTGCTAATGTTTGTGGATGCAGGAAAACAGGTTGGAGGGATCCAACTGGATTCCTCAACAGTATTTATTTGATTTTCAGATATTTTGATATTTGATGGATTATCATATTGATATATGATATCGTTGTTGTCGTGATTGACTATTTGGTGTGTAGCATCATTGGACCCAGATTTTGGGATTTTAAAATGATTTTTAAAAGTGATTTTAGAAAGTATACGTTTTATAAAATAATTTTTGGAATTGATCCATTTTAGATAAATAAACGTTATAATAGTTAAAGTTATAAAAATTATGGTTTTTGTGAAATATAGTTAAAAGCTGATTTTTGAGAAATATGAATTAATGATTTTATAAAATAGTTTAAACTGGATTTTTGAATTTATTATGAAAAGTTTAAATATAGGATTTATAAAATTTGATTATTTTATAAATCAAAATGGTGAAACTATAAAGGAAATTAAAGACGTTTAAAAGAATAATATAAATTGATTTATATTAAGAAATTTATAAACGGATATTTATAAATTGAAATATTGACTTATAAAACGAGTTTTTATAAGTGTTTGAATGAAGTGAAAATGAAATTCATAAATGAATGAAATTTATAGAATTATAAACTGTGAAGTTATAAAAGAAAATTTATAAATAGTAAAATTTATAAATTTGGTGAAATTATTTGAAGAATAGATTGGTTAGATAAATGGATCTTATAAGTTATAAGATTTATAAATTGGAAAGTCTCTAAAGGAACGATTTTTGTAAAATAATCGTTTTATAAGTAATTAACTTATAATATGAACGTTTAGTTTATAATTTAGTTATAAACTGGAATAGGTGAATAAAGGAATTTATAAAAAGGAAGTTTTTATAAATAAATAGAAATGGAATTTATAAACGTTGTTTTATAAATCCGCAAACAACTTATTTTGATAAGTTAATTGTCATAACTTATTTAATGGAGTTATATTCACATTTTTGAATAGTGAATAACACGTTAAAGAAAATGTTTTGGATTTGGATGTTTAAATAGAATCAAAACGATCTAACGATGTTTTAAAATGTGTTGAGATTCGAAACCATAGATTTCAACATGTATTGTTGAAATAAACGTTTTCGAGAAATAAGAGGGAATGGTGGACTATAACACTATTGTTATAGTAAATGATTTCCGAAAGGAAGTGTTTTGTATAGTATTGGGATTTATATATCTATTTAAATTTCGAATCCCTATACTAGTGATTTTGGGTTGTCGTAACGATGTTTTACGCAACATTCGTTTTGGCCCAAATAAATATGTTTAAGAGAATGATTTCCTTAAAGAATGAAATATATACTTAATTCGATTTAAGTATATTAAATATTTTCCAAGGTTGAAAATAAAAAGATTTGTGAATTACTTATGAATAAATAAGTATGGAAATGTTTTCCAATATAAAGTGAATATTTAGAATTTATCTTTTGGAAGATAAATTGAAATGATAAATTGAAATCGTATATGCATGAATATTTTGGAATATAAATTCACTAAGGAATTTATAAAAGAAAGTGAGATTGGTTTAGAAAAATAAATATTGATTTATTTTTGAAGTGTTGAAATTATATATCTTGTAAAGATATTTTGGAAAATAAATAATTTGGAAAATTATTTGGAATCTGGTGATGTGTGCATATCCAGTGATAGTTCAATAACCGACTATCAATATTTCCCTTTGAATGGGTAATTGATGTGATTTGTTTGAATGTGAATGCCACACTTATTTTTGAATAAGCGCTCACTATTCGGGTTAACCGGGAAAGGACCATGGGGTCGTATAACCCACTCCGAATATGTGATACGTCGTTGTGAATCGCATTTGAAGATCGGTGTTGAAGACCGGTATTTGCGAGAGTGATAGGATGAACTATCGATTGACTCTGCACCGAGTAGCTACGGTATTGAGTTCTCCATATGTGATGGTGAATCCGATCAGGATTGTGAATATCCGGATTGCAAGGACTTCTTTGTAAGTGCCTTCGGTTCTGTTCGAGCCCGGAACAGACTTGTATGGATTGTATGTCTGACATTACAATTTGAGATATAAAGCCGATTTCTTTCAAATATATTTCTGTTGGTGGCGGAGAATTTATTCTTTGCTTAACACCCTTCTTTGAGACGTATGTGCTCAAAGGTTATATAGTTGAAGTTATCAGCGATATATTCCCAATTTGGTAATGTGATATGCTGAGTGATGCTGAAATGATCATTGTGTTGATTATTTGTGATAGGATCGTTTATTTGATCGTCTATCCTTGTGATCATTGTGTTGATCATTTGTTGACGCAAAGCATGGCTTTTGTATAAAGTATGTTTTTGTGGACGTGAATTCGTCGAGCCTCACACCCCGTGAATGGTCAAAACAGGAAAGAAGCAGCAAGGTTATGAGGGGTAGCACCCTTTAGGATGTGTCCATTTCCTTCTGGAAAAGGGTGGTATCATGGTATGGAGCCCAGATACTTACTCATGTTGAAAACACTTTGTTATGATTGTGTGAATTGATTACGAGCGCTCGGTTGATAAAGGTCCCAAAGGACCGGGGGATGGCATATTCGGTCAGTTGTTACTCAGTTAGGAGTAACCCGGCCTTGTGTTGGTAGAGATCCGGTTTGGTTCTCGGGGATGTCCATCCAGAGGCATTCTCATGTGGCAATGGGAAGTTCCTTGGCCTGATCATTCGTTGGAAATCCAATTCCCAATACGAAACTTGTACGGTTTTAGTTGTAGAACCTGCCATCTAATATGGTAGCTATTAGTAAGCATAATATAATGGTACCTATGCTGGCTAAGATTTATATTCTACTTTCGAAATGAATTTTTCCTACACTATGCACTAATAATAATATCAAATGCTCTTTTTAAATGCGTATCAAGCATGTTTGACTATCATAAGGAGAAATCTTCTCCAAGTCTGCGTTTGCATTGTGTGTGTGGCAGGAGGTCTTATGGTAGTCTCATTTTTAAAAGCATTGCGAATTGAATTTAAAAATATTCCTCTATTTTGATTTTAAAGATAAATAAACTGTTTTGAGTTCTCACACCAGTCTCATGACTGACTTGGAGTTTATTGTTTTCCTTCCTAAACTCTGGGTGCCCACCAATTTCCACACGGGCAGTTAAGAGTTAAGGTTTATCAGGATATTCTGGATATTCTGGAGTTGCTGGAGGCAAGCTGGATGGCATGGCGTATTACTAGTTTATATAGTATTTCTTTTTCCGCTGCATTGTTTGTTGTTGTATGATGTTGTTGTACACTCTGATGATATGTTGTAATGTAAGGTATAAAATGTAATAACTGATATAGTTCTTTGTTTAAAGATTATTCATTTATTATTATATGTTGTTCCGCTGCGAATTGTGAGATTCTGATGTTGTTCTGTTGTTTTCTGTTCCGTTCTATCCTCTTTTCGTTCTATTTCTCTTCCGTTTTATTTTCTTTTCTCTCTATTTTCTTATCTTCTCTTTCTATCCTTTTCTTTTCTTTTTAAAACCCATAACATTCCGGTTTTTGACCTTCGAATTCTCGGCAGTCGATAAAGTGAGTATCGATGTTGAATTTTCGAAAGTCGAAAATTTTCGGGGCGTTACATAATACATAACCGATTAAGTTGAAAAATAGCTTTGAAAAGATTAAAGTATATTCAATTAGCTTAAAACCTAATTATATCTTAATTGAATTAAGATAAATTCATAATTAAAATATAATTAACTTAATGAACTTGGTTAAGTCCTAATTAACTTCCATTTGTATCTTAGTTACGGTTTAAACAATTTATTTTCGGTTAAACCCTAATTAACTAAAAATTAATTAAATAATCACTTAATTAAATGATAACCAACTAATCTACTTAACTTTATTAAATAATAAAAACCATTTAGTTACTTCTCAACTTCATAAACCACTAATTAAAAATTTATTAATCACTAATTAATCATTAACCTTCCTTAAGTGTTACTTAAACCTTAATCACTTAGGTAATTACTAATTAAGTACTAATTACTAATTAAGTACTAATTACTAATTAAGTACTAATTACTTTTAATTAATTTATTAAATAGATAAATTGTAAAATTTTCTAAACTTAACTCTTTTTATTTTACTAATCAATTTCAGAGAACTTTTGCAAAACATTCCAAAAGAAACATTTTAAAACGAAAATCAACAATTTTAACGAATTGCATCCATAGCGACTATCGTTATGAGCACAATTTGCTTAAACTAACTTTAAGCGAAATACTTTGCTTATTCCTTGCTATTAAAAGTTTTGAAGCCTAATTTTTTAAGTTTCTGAAACTTAAAAACAAAGATAAAAACTTTGAAACCATTTCCAAACTTTAACAATAGAAAACTTAGTGTTGATTCCAAATCGGATCTCCCGTCCGTCGCAACATACAAAGGTGTAAACTTTGTAATTCTTATGCAATATATAACTAGTTTTGATCACAACCATACCATCAACTTACCATACACCGACATCACATTCAAACATACCACTTTAAACATCCAAACACAATATTTAACATCCAAACTATGCTAACCACAAATCGCAAACGTATATCATTATCATAGCATGATATTTTAACAACATGAACTATGGATTTCCACAACATATAATATATGGAAATAAAGTTTGTTCTTTCTAAAAATGAGACAGTTTTACTCATTGAAAATTTTTAAAACCTAAAATGCCTTAGATGCACAAAAATCATCCCAAAAATATGTCATCTTCCACGTGATTTTTGGACATATTACTCATGTATTTTGAAAAAGGGATCACAAGAAAAGTTTTAGAAAATTAGTTTCCCGACAGTCTGAAGAAATGAATCACTCAAATCAGATTTTGTTCGAGGTAGAAATGATCAAAAGAAGGAGTGCTATTTTCGGACCTGAATTTCTGAGTTTAAAAGTATGCTGCAAAGAAATGACATTTTGACATAATTAAGCTTAAAATAAGAAAAAATGTTAGGAAAGAAAGTTATAGCTACTAAAATTTAATATGATTTGAAAAAAAGAAAATCTTGATTTGGTGTAAATTAAAAGAATTTATGGCCGAATAAAGTGGAGAAAAAATGGAGAAGAAAGAGTTTGAAAACAAGTTTGCATCTTTAAAACAATTTAAAACTTTGGACTTTAAAAAAAACTTAAAATTAACATAAGAAGCCACAAAATATGAAATGAAGCTTAGGAAAAAGAAAGATGGAGATGTAAATGAGAATTGGTGCATGGATGTGTGATCTATAGATAAGAAAATCGATAAATGTCTAAACTACCCTTTACATAAAATAATATAACATGTCATGATATGTTAGGTCACATCACCATCCTTCCTTCCTCCCTAGTCTCATCCACACCTCTCTAGTCACATCCCCTAGGCTCATGCTTAGATGATTATGATGGTATCAAAGAAATGACAAGAGATAGGTATGTATTTTGTATATATCTAAGTTTATATGTATATATATGTTATTTTTAAAATCATGACTTGTCACATCACTTCCTAAACATAATTAATATAATATATTATATTATTAAGTGTAGTATTATATGGTTAATTATCTACTATGTAAGTATATATAGTGCACAAAGGCGGAAAACGTTACCGATAACTTTTCGGTGTTAAAAATAGTCGAAGTTCCGGAAAACGTTCTTCAGTCACATTTTCTATTTTTCTATGAACTATCTATTTTGGTAAAAAAAATTACGAACTATTTTACCATCATTATTAAATAATTAAGATAGAGTTATATTTTAATAAAAGCCCATTTATTTAATATTTAAAATTAACTTGAATTTTCGAAGAAATATATAAAACGATGATATCAACTCTCGATGTCATAAATACATATTATTTTCCAAAGTAAATTATTTTATTTCATAATCTAGTTTGAATAAATTTAATTTATTGCATGTATACAATGCCATGCATGATTCTTATTGTTCAAACCAGTTTTGTTGATAAAACGATTTTTGGTTGTTTTATCGATATTTTACCTAGGATGGTATTTACAAATTTTCAACATTTTACCTAGGTAAATTGTTCACGCATATTTTTCCCAAAAAAGTAACTATTATTACTTACCACTTAAAAAACGATTATTTCTTACTTTTAAATCCATATCTAAATATTTTAAAAATAAATATAATTTACCCAAGTGACAAATTTGTAGGTCGTTACAGCCCCTTGTCTCCACTACACTCCAGTTTGGATGCCGATTGATTCAACCATATGATTGAATTATCTTGTAGCTCTAACCTTCTAGCTTGTCCTGAAAACGATGTAATCCATTTTTCCTTGAGTTTCTTCCGTGTCGACAACATGATCCTTTTAGCCTTACCAACCCCATCATCTGTTGCTACACTTAAACTTCTAATTTACTGCTTTTAATTAGCTTTGAGACTTAAGATTAACTTCTCCAAAAGTTCCATTACAATGACCGGTGATTCTGATGGGTTAGGCCATTTGTTTGCCTCCAGTCTTAACTATTCTCTCTAATCATTCCCTATCCACTACCTTGGACTTAAACCACGAACCTCAAGGCCTAAGCATGAGGATTGGAACACGGTGCTTGAAAGAATGACGTAACACCCGGTTGGATGGAAGGGAGCATCTTTATCTCATGCCAGAAGACTGACTTTAGTTAACTTTAAGGCTCCTTCCTGGGTCATTAATAGGAATGAGTCATTGTGTCATGCCTTCTTCTGGAAGGGTACCACCATTATCTCTCTGGCCAACTGCTTGTGGCTTGGGGAAGTGTCTGTAGACCCAAGTCTCATGGCGATTTGGGTGTCATCAACCTTACACACTTCAACAAGGCCTTTCTTTCAAAATAGAGCTAGAGCTTGCTTTCGGGTTGGTCCAACCCAAGGGACCAATGGATAAACCAAAGTCTCTGCTATGGTGAGTTCAGGCTTGCAGATCTAAGATCACCTCTACTCCCTTCATCTAAGCAATCTAGAAGGGAATCCTCTCATGCTATTGACAACTGAATATATGCATTTCTATCAACTTTGGCGCTGGTACTCGAATTGCATTCTGGATGGATCCATAGTTGGACAACATGGCACCCTACTCATTTTTCCCTTCTCTTTTCTTTCTTGCAGCTAATAAATACATATCTATGAGCCAAGCTTACATTTGAGGGACTTGCAGTATACAATTTTCAAAAACCATCACTAGTAGCAACATATGGGCATTTTGCTCCCTTATACAGCCCACTACTAACACTCGACTTACAAACATAAATGATCAATTTTCATGGGTTTAATCAATTCTGGATGATTCATGGGTGTTCATGCACACTCTGGTATGACTCTAAACTTTGGAAACCTATGGGCAACCATGGCCTCTCTAAAATTTAAGATACATGCTTCGTTTGTTTTACTTGGCAAGCTTAATATAACAGAATGCCTAGCTAGCAAAAACCTAGGAATTACCAAGTGTTGTTCTTTATACTTGTCCAATACAGACTCATGTAATCATATCTTCTATGATTGTGACTTCTCTTTCCATATCTGTACAACATGTGCCTTTAACTTGAGAATTCAAACACCACTATCTAAATGCAATATACTATAATTTTGGGAGACTTGCTCTGCTATGTCCACCAAAGTCTTGCTAGTCCTAGCTTCCCCTTAAGCAACTTAGCTAGAAAGAAATAACTCTTGCTTCAATTCTAAGTCTCACTCTTTTTGGATAGTCTCTTACAAATCCATGTATTTGTATAATGCTTGGATAGGTGCACTATGTGGAACCTTCAGTTCTTCCTCTAGGAACCAGATTCAGCTGAGAGCAACAACTAGCTAGTAGGCAGTGATGTTGGTTGCATTTAGATGACTTATTTATACATTTCTATTTAGTATGTATGCCTTGTTCTTTGTAGCTTTTTGTGGATTTGTGTATTGAACTTTGCTATGCTTGCAAACTATTGAATGTACATATTTGACTATTATGGCCACCAACCAGGCCAGTTGGTCGGATTATTTTATTCTCATTATGCATCGTATGGCTCTGCGGCCCTGACCCACATATCCTTTAAATAAAAAAATGATTATACTTAAAACATTATCATATTGGATCTAATAATATTTTGTACTTCGTAGGTCTAATAGATCCAAAAATAGGAATTGTTTCTAAAATCTGTTTATTTCACCCACTTTCGACCGGCACGGTTCCTTCATATATTAACTTAGGCAAAAAGAGATTGATTATTATGAACATAGCCTAAAAGAGAGAGTGGAAAAGTATGGAAATTACTTGGTGTTTCTCTCTTCTTCTATCTTTGTTCTTACCCTTCAAACACCAAGAAGCTATTTCCATAGAGATCAAGACTACATTTTCAATTAGGTTATTGATTCTATATTTTATTCTGTATGCTTTTGTTTGATATATTAATTACAAATAATTTTTTATTTTGAAACTTTCATCAATATTGTTTGTGTTCAAATATCATCATTTTAATTCATGACTTGGGTGATATAAGATCTTGGAATAGATTTTGGGTTTACGCAACATATTTATCCCCTGTTCGATTTGGCGCAACAAAAATTCTAACAACCTAGATAATTTGCTGGATATTGCTGTTAGTCCGTGAAATGATGGTTTTGATGACAAAAACCTTAGAACAGTTTATAAAATATAAATACTAACATTATAAGTTTAGATATATGTATATGCAGGATTTAACCATGCATGTACTAAGAAAGAAGACTGTACAGTATAGAGATTCAAGATATCAAGATAGAAGATTCATGAGTATCAATATTATCAAGAGTTCAAGATTTCAAAGTTAAGTATTTTTTTATTATTAGGAATTTTGTTAAAACTCGTAGAAAAGCACTGGCATCTTAAAATCCAATTTACTCGTGGAATGGAATCCACTTCGAGCCCGTTAAAGGGATGGAACCCTAAGTAGGATGGAACCTACGAAAAATCTAGTGGAACATTGTTTTATATCCGCTAACTTTTTATTCAAAATGATTTTTCAAAATTATATCCTGTTTTAAAAATGTTTTCAAAACTTTTCTTTTAAAAGATTCAAAACCCTCTATCTTGATTTTAAATAATTTTAACCTCAAAAATATCTTTAATTTCAAAGTCAAATTACTCCTGATTTTGAACTATCTTTTAAAATAATATATTTAACTTTTAAACATTTATATTTATATTTAAAATATAAAATTAGAGTTAAATTATATATATATATTATTCTCTATATTTACGTATGAATTTTAACTATATTCAAATATATTTATAAAAGTTTAAATTAGTTTTAAATATAAGATAAAGGTTATTTTCAAAGAAAATCAAAACATCAAAAAATGCTTTGGGATGCCGACATGCCTATATACCTCATGTCGACATAGTGTCAGTTGAGTTCAAAATTTAAATTTCAAAAGAAGTGTCTATTCGCCATAACTCTTCACGAATGGACATGGTTGTTGCTCTTCTATAAATAGGGGTTAGTTTCAACGAATTTAACATCAGATTTTCTGGTTTTTCACTCCTCTTCTTCTTCCACTTTTCTTAATACATATTCTTATCATTACTCTGCCGAAATCAACATTGAATCAAACTCGATTACTTTTAGTTTGATTCTCTATCACTCTCTCTACAAGATTCTCAGTGTTATTCAGAGTTATAGACTTCTTTGTAATCTATTAAGTGAGAAAAGATGTGATTGTGGCCTTGAAAATCAATCAAGAAAGAAAAGGTGTGATTGTAGCCTTGGTAAATCAATTGGGTAAACTTGTGGGCCGAAAATGAAGCATCTCTACCTAGAGGATCAAAATTCTAGAGGGTGTACCTCGTAGCCTTGAAACCGAGGGTGTAATTGTACAATTGCTTTTGAAAGGAAATCCGTACTTGTGTTGCGGGACTGTATGTAGGGTAACTCCGAACCAGTATAAAATCCGTCGTGTTCTTTCCTTTACTGCCTTTATTTTATTTCTGTATCTATGATCATATCTGTGTCTGTATATTGTATACATCGGTGTCTAAATTAACATAAATCGAAAAAGATTTAGTAATTCTTTATTAACACTATTCACCCCCCTCCCCCGTCTAGTGTTAATCCTAGCCATAAGATCCGTAATCCGCATTTCTCACAATTGGTATCAGAGCAAGATTTTCAAAGTTTCATAATCTGATTTTTGAAAAAATTTCAAACTGGCTACCAACACTGGTACTGTTATTAACACTAGTATCACTGTCACTAGTTCATTTGTAGAGGGTCAGTCTACTGTCAGACCACCTCTTTTTAATGGAAGTAACTATGCATATTGGGCATGTAGGATGAAAATATATTTATAGTCTATTCGATTAGACACTTGGAATATCACACAAACTGAATATTTTGAACCCACGACTAATTTTGCACAGTGGACTACTGAGCAAAAGACTATTGCACAAAATAATTCTAAGGCAATGAATATTCTGTTTTATTCACCAGATAGAAATGAATTTAATAGGGTGTCAGTTTGTAAGTCTGCATATGAAATCTAGAAAACTTTGCAAGTTACTCATGAAGGAACAAACAAAGTTAAAAAGACCAAAATTTCCACGCTCACAAATCAGTTTCAATTATTTAAAATGAATCCTAATGAGTTTATTTTAGATATGTATAGTAGATTTCAGGATATTGTGCATTCTCTAATATCTTTGGGAAAGGAATTTTTTGAAGAAGATCAAGTTAGAAAATTTTTAAATTCTCTAACTCCAGAATGGGATCAAAAGACACTTGCAATCGAAGAGGCAAATGACATCAGTACTTTAAAGATAGAAGAATTAATTGGAAATCTAATGTTGTATGAAGTTCAAATGATCGGGAGAAGAGAAAGTAAAGCATCTGAAAAGAAATCAATGGCATTCAATGCATTAACCAATGGATCAGACTCAAACAGCGATAGTGATGAAGAGATAGCCTTTATAACCAGAAATTTTAGGAAATTCCTAGAATACAGAAAGATGAATAATCTCAAGAGAAACAACTATAAGAATTCTAGAAATCAGAATGTAGTGTCAAATAATGACAAATGTTATAACTGTGATAAACCAGGCCATTTCAAAAGAGAATGTTTGTATACATATAGGCAAAGTTCTCCTATGATCAATGATCCAGCAAAGAAACGGAAGCGTGCATTTACTGCTACTCTAGATGACTCAAACTCGTTCTCAAGTGATGATGATCAAAAAACAGATAATTCGAATTTGTGTTTCACAACTGTTCATCACTCAGACGAATTCAAAGAAATAAACTCAGAAAAAGGTACACGTTTACAATACAGTTGGTTGAAATTGCTCGCTTAGAATTAGTTGCTTGATTGTTTGATTGAATGGTTTTGAATTGGTGTGCTGTTCGAATTTTAAATTTTATTTTCTATTTTTTTATCATTTCGTTCTTTTATTATTATTTTTATTATTTTTAATAGTATAATAATATTTTCTGAAATATATTTGAAGTTTAATAATATTTCAGATATATATATATAGGCATTAATAATAATAATATTTATATATACTAGTGAACTTAGGAAAAATCAATTCATGAAAATTCAAAGGCACGTGTCGACATGGTCCCTACCATGATGTCAACATGGGTACCTGAATTTGAATTTCAAAATTTGAATTCAAATGTTTGAATTTCCCTCCACCTTTTCACTTCATTCAATTCTCTGAAAAGCTACTTTCTGACTAGAGAATATGTCCTTTGAGAATCTATTTATTCATTATCTTTTATCATCTCTTTTCACTCTCATTTTCAAATTCAAACTCTCTCTTCCTAACTTCAAACTCTCTACTCTCAACTTTAATGGCTTCTTCAAGCAACCCCTCCGCCATGAGAATTTCCAGAAAAATCAAAGAGCAATTATTCAATGATCCGGAGGCAATAAAAGCATACATCAATTATGCTAACTATGCCAAATTCCATCCTGAAAAATTTGCTATTTTTCAAGATTTTTCTTCTTATGAACTTGATTCTCTTTTTGCAAACGATGGAGTTCTTAGTCTTATTGATGCTTCTCAAAATGATTTTGTTTGCTATCCAAATCTTGTCAAAATTTTCTATGCTAATTTAAATCGTGGATTTTATCATGGAAATGAAGATGAAATTTGAAGTAGTGTCAAAAGCACTAGAATTGTTTTGAATTGTGATCTTTTAGGTACTATTCTCAATTGCAAGTGTACAGGAATGGATCTTTCTAATTTTAAAATCGATGAAAATGATCGTGAGACATTTCATCACATTTTCGAAGGGATTGATAATTTTGAATTCAAAAATCGAAATTTTCGACCGAAGGCAAGAATTGTCAATCTTCTTTTGCAACATACTTTGACCCCAAGATCAGGGAATTTTAACAATCCTCTTCAAAAGTTTGCAAAGCTCTTTTCGCTATTTTCGAATATTATGACATAAATTGGGCACAAGTTATTTTGGATGAACTTCGTCCTAAAAATCTTGAAATGGGTGTGAATACCTTATACCATGAAATTTATCTCACTCGGATTTTTAACTATTTTGGAGTGGATTTTTAAGGCGAAGAATTTGTTTCTAGAAAAGTTTTCAACCATTCCAACATTTCGCTTATGAAAATTCCTTTTGTTTTTCAACCTTATGAGACCCTTGCCGAAAAAGAAGAGCGTTTGGCTCATGAGGAAATGGAGGAAGAGGAAGAGGAAGAAGAAGAAGGGGATGAAATGAAAATTGAAGAAGAAGAAGGTGAAACCTCTTTGGAAAGCATTGACTATCCTCCTAATCCATTCACCAAAACCCTTCTTAAAAACCACAAGACGATTGTTGAGAATCAACAGATTCTTAAAAGATCCGTTAGTAAGAAGTTGGACAAAATTTCATCCAAAATGAACAAGTTCATTTCCAAAGTCAGCAAGAAACTTGGACTATCTTCATCTTCATCATCCTGTAACTAGTCTTATCTTTTAGTATCTTATTGTATTTGTTTTAGTTTGCTTTATTTTGAATGTTCATGTAGTTTGTTGTATGCTTAATCGTTGTATTATTGTAGTATGCAATGAAATGAAATTTCCTGTCTTTTATCTATCTTATCTTATCTCCAGAATAAATGTTAGTATAGTATATAAATATATATATATATACACACAATTATTCACAAAATCAAATTAGCCATAATTTTTCACTGACTCATGTCGACATCCCCTATATGACCATGTCGACATGTACCGGTCAGAAATGACAATTGATTTTGAATTTGAAATTTGAATAACTAACAAATGTCTATTCATTTCAAACGAATTTCTACACCTATAAATACCTGTTTCTTCCAGAATTCTTCACTGAAATTCATTTCTTATCATCTATATCCTTTATTTCTTTCATAAATTCAACTATGGTTAATCCTATTCACAGTCTATCCGAAAATATTGAAGAAACTCTTAATTCATTCAAGAATATTCTCTCGTTTATTCTACGAAACCAGCGTCACTTAGAATTAAGTCAAATGAAGATGATCAAGGAACAAGAAAGGCACTTCGATGCGATACGATGGATGATCTCCTCTTTGCACAAGGATGATAACGAAGCATATCCTCATGTCTCTCTCACCAATGACAATGATAATTGGGATGCCATTAAGGCAGACCCAATCTTTGGAGAAGAAGGATGGGTGGAAGTTCCACGTAACGTTTGATTTTTATTTGTTTGCTTTGTTTGATTTGCTTGAATTGATTTGGTTTGGATTGATACTCTGTGTGGATTGATTTCTTGATATTGGTTTGAAATTTGTTGTATAAAACATATATATATACATTGAAATGTATATAGACTTTGATTAGTTATCATGTTCATAAGTATAATTATTTCTTAATCTATATATTCCGTTGTATAGTTTATCAATGCAGGTATTGAGGAATGAGGGGGAGTAAAAAAAATTGTTGACGATAAAGGGGGAGAAATATAAAATAGGGTAGTTAGGCATAGATTAAGGGGGAGTTATTAGGATAGAAGTAAAATTTTATAAACAAAGGTTGTCATCATCAAAAATGAGGAGATTGTTAGTCCGTGAAATGATGGTTTTGATGACAACAACCTTAGAATAGTTTATAAAATATAACTACTAACATTATAAGTTTAGATATATATGTATATGCAGGATTTAACCATGCAGGTACTAAGAAAGAAGATTGTACAGTATAGAGATTCAAGATATCAAGATAGAAGACTCATGAGTATCAAGATTATCAAGAGTTCAAGATTTCAAAGTTAAGTATTTTTTTATTATTAAAAATTTTGTTAAAACTCATAGAAAAGCACTGGCATCTTAAAATCCAATTTACTCGTGGAATGGAATCCACTTCGAGCCTGTTAAAGGGATGGAACCTTAAGAAGGATGGAACCTACGAAAAATCTAGTGGAATATTGTTTTGTATCCGCTAACTTTTTATTCAAAATGATTTTTCAAAATTATATCATATTTTCAAAATGTTTTCAAAACTTTTCTTTTAAAAGATTCAAAACCTTTATCCTGATTTTAAATAATTTTGGCCTCAAAATTATCTTTAATTTCAAAGTCAAATTACTCCTGATTTTAAACTATGCTTTAAAATAATATATTTAACTTTTAAATATTTATACTTAGATTTAAAATATAAAATTAGAGTTAAATTCTATATATATTATTTTCTAAATTTACTAATGAATTTTAACTATATTCAAGTATATTTATAAAAGTTTAAATTAGTTTTAAATATAAGATAAAGGTTATTTTCAAAGAAAATCAAAACATCAAAAAATGCTTTGGGATGTCGACATGCCTACATACCCCATGTCGACATAGTGCCAGTTGAGTTCAAAATTTAAATTTCAAAAGAAGTGTCTATTCGCTATAACTCTTCACGAATGGACATGACTGTTGTTCTTTTATAAATAGGTGTTAGTTTCAACGAATTTAACATCAGATTTTCTGGTTTTTCACTCCTCTTCTTCTTCCACTTTTCTAAATACATATTCTTATCATTACTCTGTCAAAATAACAATTGAATCGAACTCGATTACTTCTAGTTTGATTCTCTATCACTCTCTCTATAAGATTCTCAGTGCTATTCAGAGTTATAGACTTCTTTGTAATCTATTAAGCGAGAAAATGTGTGATTGTGGCCTTGAAAATCAACCAAGAAAGAAAAGGTGTGATTGTAGCCTTGGTAAATCAATTGGGTAAACTTGTACCTCGGAATTCAAGTATCTCTACCCAGAGGATCGAAATTCTAGAGGGTGTACCTCGTAGCCTTGAAACCGAGGGTGTAATTGTACAATTGCTTTTGAAAGGAAATCCGTACTTGTGTTGTGTGACTGGATGTAGGGTTACCCCGAACCAGCATAAAATCCGGTATGTTCTTTCCTTTACTGCCTTTATTTTATTTCTGTATCTGTGTTTGTTTCTGTGATCATATTTGTGTCTGTATATTGCATTCATCGGTGTCTAAATTAGTATAAATCGAAAAAGTTTTAGTAATTCTTTATTAACACTATTCAACCCCCCCTCTAGTGTTAATCCTAGCCTTAAGATCCGTAATCCGCATTTCTCCCTATTGCTTGGTTTTATAGTTTAAAGTATTAGTCACCAACTTATGGTATTTAAATTATCATTAATAATTATCATCAAGAGTTTATGGTAACCAATATTAAGACATGGTGGAAGTTCGAAGTTGCATAGAAATAATTTAGGCGACATTGTGTGGTAATGGAGATGGGAACCAATAATAGAGTGTCCTCTGCATATTAAAAGTGGATAATCCATCGAAAGTAGTATGTTTTGACCAAATTTTGATCTAAGAACTTCATCATAGGTTTTAAGAGTGGACAAGGAGAGGAACTGAATGAGAAAGGAGGAAGATCATCCATGGATAATGGATGGGATAGGAAAATTCGGGCTAATTTGGAGAGAGATTAAGAAAATTTGGTCACCAGGGGTGAAGATAAGGTTAGAGAGTGGGAATGATGTCGCCATTGTTAACGTTTAATTATTATAGCTTTAAGTTTTTAGGTAAGGTTGAAAGACAACATTGTATTCTATGCATTTAATATATGATTATAATTTTCATGTTAAATGTATAATAATTAGATTAGTCTATAAATACTATATTGTGTTGATGTTCTAATGTAAAAACAAAAAATTACAAACATTCATGCTAATGTTGAATTGATACTCAAGTAAAACGATATTTCCATTTAGGGGCGAGCATTATTTGGTTAAACCAAATAAACCGACCAAATTAATTCATTTTGGTCAGTTTGGTTTGATTTTAAAACTATATTGGTTTATAGTCGACCCGTAAAAAAAAATTGTTTGGTTTTCGGTTTAACCAAATTAACCAAACTTTTATTATATTTTCAAAATTATCAATATTATAATAGATTATTTAGATTAGCTTTGTTCATCGAGATAATTTTTTTATCATACATGCATCAAATTACTTTTAAACATCATAAGAATGATAGATAAGAATATTTTAATCATATATTTATGTTCTATATCAAATTACAATGAATATTCCAAAAATAAAGTGTAAAACATTTTTATTTCGGTTAAAACAGATAAGCAACCGAACCAACCGAACTTAATTTGGCTAGTTTGGTTTGGTTTTCATTTTTATTGGTTTAATTCTATTTAACAATTTTCATCATTGGATAAACTAAAACACCCAAACGCTCACCCATATTTCCAATGTCTGATTAAAAAATAATAGTCAATATTAGAAGTCATGAAATTAAAAAATAAAAGAAGTTTGATTACAAAAAGGAGAAAGGTGAAAAATGAGAAATAATGAATAAAAATATGACCTCAAATTTGAAATATGTCTGAATGTAGAGTTAGGTAGTAAGTGGCGTCAGTTTATTGAGGAGGAGATGTACACTTGATATTTCCATTTTTAAGATTAGTTTAAAGAATTTCTAGGAAAATAATGAAACTATCTTATGTACGTAATTGGAATTTAGGTTCCTTCTTTGTTTCTCGTGGAAAGCATAAAGTTTATCTTTAATAAATCATAGTTTTTATAGGTTTTAAAATGAGTTAGTTTTGTTTACTTCTTGCATTTTATAAAATTGTTAGATTGATATAAATCATTTCCACTTTCATTTTAATATTGATTACTTCTCTACATATATGGGTGTCCATGCTAAAAATACATTGTTATGCATTTTAATATAGCCGTCTATAAATTTATTGTAATAATAATACTATTAGCAATAACAATAATAGTATTTATTTTTTGGGAAATGGTACTTTATTAAAAATGAAACAAATTCATACACTTCGAAAATACGCCTCATCAAAATCTTGCAACCCCCTAATCTAGATGGGTACCTTGGAAGGAAAATGAGTATATTTTATGTCCATAATGATTTACATTGAGATACCAGACTGAAAAACAAAGGGTTCAAGTAGGTCCAGCATATTAAATAGACGAGGGAGTAGGAATAAGGATATGCACAAAATCATATGTATGAACTGTGGGACCCTAAAAAATAAAAAAGTGCAAATAGTTAATATTTCTTAAATGAACTGCCTTCCTTCATTGAGGACATAGGTCTATCATCTCTTCTTTGCCACTGCGTGCCATATTCTCATTATCTTTTATTCCTAAAGAAAAGCAAGAAGTGATTCAGATCTGAACTAATCTTCAACTTCATGTGGAAAACAAGAGGCAAAGCTGGTTACGAAATCAAAGCAGCATTTAATTCTCGATGTGCCATCAAAGTTGATCTTTAACGTTAAAAGGAAATGATGATGACGAGACTCTACGCTGTTGGATATTAGAATTATCCTCTGGAATTTGGTCCAACGTTGATACCAAATTCTGCAAAGATATGCTCTTTCCCTCTTATGTTAGTAGCTTTGATGTTTGATTGTGATAATAGCTCTTTGCAACCTTGTTTGATGTTAGGCATTTAAATTCGTCAAAATTCTTAAGTTTCTTCACTCTATATAATACAAATAAGAGTAGTGATAAAAACATTTACCAGTTGCTTGAAAATCAGAGACCCTTGATTGTAACTAGATAACCGATCGAAAATTTATATAATGTCATGAATCGTAAGACCCTTAATGTTAAACCTATTTTTGAAGTTAGTCCATTATGATTAAGAGTATGGGTAGTTGAAAAACAAGTGATCTCTGAGAATACATGTCCCGACTACGTTGTTGTTCCACTTAATGATTTTTTCTTTGGTACAAAGTTTATTCAATCTTGCAAAAAGAGTGTAAAGGGACAATTTAGGATAAAATTTATTGTCCTAAATTATTTTATACCCCTCTATAGATTTATTTTGAATTTGATTCTATGTGGATTTAAAGTCAAACTTTCCATTGTCGTTGGGTAACCAATACCAAAAGTTCCTTTTCTCCTGATGGGAAATCTTTATGTTTTTGATTGTTTGTCAAATAGAGCTAGGCAAACAATTGAAGTTTCCACTCCATTTGTCATCAACTAGGAGGTAGGAGACTTTATTGTTAGGGCCACCTATCATCGGTAAAGCCTGCCAACCTAGTTTGTCTACTAAGGAAGAGCCATTCAACTTAGGGTCAAACCACAAGTTTGTGTCTTCGCCATTTACAATTTTCCTACCTATGAGATCTTCACACCATTCTCTAGCTTTGAGAAGTATTTTCTAGGTGCTGATGCATTACTGTTAACTTACTTGTTTTTCAACCACCGTGCTTACAGGCTATCACCTTGTAGATACTTCTAGAACAGTTTGATAGAAATAACCTTTGCAACATCTTCGAGTCTTCTAATGCCATTAGCACCTTCCAATTTGGTTTTACACACATCATTCCAAGATATTCTATGAGATTTGGATTTCCATATGAGATTAGCACAAACAAAGTTTATCTTATTAATTATGCTTATTGGAATTGACTGAATTGCATGCAAAAGCGGACCATAGGGTATATGATTGCTTTAATTAACATAATTCTCCCACTTATATTTAATTTTTGTTGCTCCAGTGCTTGATTTTTTGTCAATTTTATCAATCAAAGGTCCAAAATCCCTTGATTTTAACTTGTTGTGTGAAAGTGGGATGCCAAGGTACATTATAGGTAGATTTCTAGAATTGACCTTGATTAAGTCATCTAATGCTTGTCTATTGTCCACCCTTTTACTAAAGAAAATGTTTGAGTTTTTTTCATTCATCATAGACACTGTATTAATTTGCATTACCTGCATAACTCTGTTGATTGTCGCTACATTATGAAAGTTTATAGGATCTTTATATAAAGCAACTTATCTATATAAGAGTGAGAATGTATATTACTAATTGCCTAAGAAAAGAATAACAACTGAATATAAAGAAGGTAAATAATGAAAGCGTGCACAACAGATATTTTATACTGGTTCGGTTCTTCCATCGTACATCTAGTCCCGAAGATCTCTTTCGGTATTTCCTTTAACCAAATAAACCTCACTTCTCCCGGAGGAATAGGCTAATGCAAAGGTATTTCTTTGACAATCTTATGTTCCAAATAAACAGATTTTTACTAACTGTACAATTCTTCCTATGATCTCCTTTGAGTATGTGAATGTGAATATTTTGAGTTGTAGGAAGTGGTTTTACCGAAAATGTTTGGTTATGACATATTAAGAATATGTAAGCAATAGATACACAAATATGTAAATAAAGAGTAATAGTAATCAAGAGAATAGTTAGTTTGTAAATTTCAATCTTTGAAGCATTTATAGGATTAAGGAGATGCAAATGAGGAGTTGTTACCATTACATAAACTTTATTCAATTTAATGGCTACAACCTTTTGATAAAGAGATGAGTATATTCAATTTAACAAAAACATCTATTCAAAATTGTACAGTTTCCTAGATAACAGACATCTGATGGGAAACCACTGACGTTTGTGGCCTTGGGGATAGTAATCCCAAATCTTATCACAGACGTCTGTGGCTTCAAAAATAAATTTCCTGAGCGTTGTCAGAGATGTTTGTTGGAAAACCACAGACGTTTGTGGTTTACAGTTCCAGAAGTAAAATATGTTTATGATGCAAATCATGTTGAATTTTAGTGTGTGTGTGTGTACTCAAGGAGATCTTACATTGTTTATATAAGATTATTAACACATTAGTATAACCTTAGTATTGTCCATAAATCTTTGTTTGTCTTCGAGTCCCGGTATCTTTGAACTTAATGATCTCTTGTAGTGCATATCTATAAATGGAGAAGATATATATAATATATGTGATTGTATAGTTATTGTTATTAAAACCATGGAATGGAGGTTCTAACATTCTCACTACATTTTATGATGGTAACTATACTATCGGTAATCAGGATAAATATACCTCCCCCTTAATTTTGTATACCCCTATGTATATGCGTATATTTCTCCCATTTGTCGTTATAAAAAGAAATGAAAAGAAACTATAGACACATAAAATATGTATATAAACAACACATGGACATATCAAACAAAAATAGAACATAAGATAGGTTAATGAGAACAAACACGAGTTTTAACAAGAGACATGATAATATAATAATATATAAAATTTAAATAACATAGCTCAAAAAATTAAAGAGAGCGAATGAAAGAAGCAAGTGATACCGGTTTGACGAATAGGACAGTCCGCTATATTTTTCATTATATTCCCAGTATGAAGATGGATCTTGTTCATATTCGGTTTGCCATTGAGTTTGATCATTATATTCTTCATTTTCTTGAATTGATAGCCCTTGGAAAGCCATATAATGTTGATAGTAAGATTGGTTAAGGTCGGACAAGGACATATCATCACCATCTTCCTCCTCCTTTACAGGTTGTTCTTGCTCAATATTCTTGCCTTTATCTTGAGAAGTTCCTTCACGAGAGGTATGAGCAAAGATAAATTGGTGTTTTTGTTCAAGAAGGTGGTTAGCTGAAGGAGAATATGATCTACCATGTACTTTTCTCATCACTTTTCCTAAAGTAGAGACAGCCTTTTCTAAAGTTTTTTCCATTTTAGTCATTCTTGTTGAAAAAGATCATTCCAAACCAGTCGTTTTAGTGTTCGAAGCTCACTGGTTGACCGTGATTAATTTTTGATTTCTAAGCGTTAAATCATGGATGGATTCATTTTGCACTAGTTCAATACAAGCTTCTTGAATTTCTGAATCGGAATAGTATTCGGTAGTATGATGAGAGGAACCGGGTTGCTATGAAGAAAGAGCTGAATGAGTTTATTAAGGAACAGGAGGAGGTTGAGTAGGACTCGGATGCATTTGTTGCTGCTGTTGCATAGTCCACTATGCCAGCGATATGATTGGAGGTGGTCTTTCGGGAAGGTATATTAAAGATAAAACTCATATAACACTTTCTTTGACATGGATTTCTTCAAAATGAGAAATATAAGAAGGTAACCCGAGATGATGTAAGAGATGCATAATATATGCATATATAAATGTGCGTCGATGGAAAGACCAAAAGCTTTTAATTTCATCATGAATAAATTTAGCCCAATTTACTTGTATACCACCAAATATTGTATAGAGAGCTTTGTGGTCATTTTCATATATTTGTTCATGACTTTCTAAATGGGGAATTATCGTATTAATTATCATACAGTTTAATAACCTAGCTTTTGGGCATATATAAACAGATTTCCACTGTGACATTCTCTCCTCCCAAATTTGATGTGTTATTTCATTACGTGGCAAATTTCTCTTGATGGGAATTTCTTCTAAATCAAGTCCAGTAGAGGAACAATCAAGTATACGACCAATTGTGTTTATGCTAATTTTCAAAATGCAATCGTAAACACTTGTCCATAACCAACCATATTCATTCTCATGCATCCAAATATCATTACTACATAAGTTTGCGTAAAAAAGAAAGATAGCTAATTAATCAATTTGTACCTCATTTTCGTCAAATTTGATTAAACCTCGACAGCGGGAGGTGATGGTGAGTTCTTGAATTTTATATTCTCCAAACTTGCACAATCTGTAGAGTGGACCAAAATGAATCTTTTTTGTTTCAGTTCTTCAAATCTCTTATTTGCAATTGTGCTACTTCAAAGCCATTCTTGAATGTGGGCGTCTATGACAAGGTAGGTTTGAGAGGATGAAGATTGACCTTTCTTTGATTTTTTGCTAATGGAATTTTTGGTCTTGGGAGCCATTTTAGAAATTAGATTTTTGAAAAATTAGGGTTTTAGATCAGATTTGAAGATAGTTTGGTAAATAGTTGGAAGCAGGGTAAAAGAAATATATATATGAATTAGGCTTTGGTGGCAAGCGATAGTTGTCCCAGACATCTGAGAGGGAGTGACAGACGTCCGAGATCACTCTATATTGTTTTCTCAAGCAATGCCATAGAGATCTGCCTCTTCTTCACAGACATCTGTGGGAAGGCGGAATTTTTTTTACATGAACTGAATATTTTCATAGATTTATTAGAAAAACAAATATTATATCTAATAATCATACAAAGAATTATACATTGTATGGTTTTCATTTTTTATGTCTACATATGAGTGTGTGTGTGTGTGTGTAGTTAGAATTTTGTATGGATAGAGTTGTTCTAACCATTAATTTTTTAACCATTATTTATGGTTATAAAAAGGCTGAATGACTTAAATGTAAGTTATAGAAAAATAATGGTTATGATAATGAATAACTGTGGCATATATTAATTAAGTAATTCATTAATTGAACATATATCAAGGTCTTGCCGTGCTTTATGAAGGTTTGATTCACAAAATGGTTTGGTGAAAATATCAGCAATTTGATTCTCAATGTTAACAAATTCAGAGAGATAATTTCTTTATCTACATTATCTCTTAAGAAATGATGACGAGTGTTGATATATTTTATAGGAGGGCGGTTAATTGATTTTTGGATAAATTTATTGCTCTAGTATTATCACAATATATAGGAGAGTTGGTTATAATTTTATAGAAACCTTGAAGAGTTTGTTGCATATAAATTACTTATGCATAGGCTAAGGCTGCCGGTATATACTCGGCTTCACATGCTAAGAGAGAGAGAGACACAATTTTGTTTTTACTGAACCACGAAAACAGAGATCGACCAATGAAATGACATATCCCACTTGTACTTTTTCTATTTATCTTGCAACCATCAAAATCTACATCACTGTATGATACGTGTTTGAAAGAGCTGCCTTTAGGATAGAAAAGTCCGTAATCTTTGGTGTAGGTTAAGTATCGTAGAATTCTTTTAACTGTTCGATGATGTGACTCCTTAGGTTGTCCTTGAAATATTGCACATAGACATATGCTCATTATAATATCTGGTCTACTAGCCGTTAAGTATAATAGAGATTCTATCATACTTTGGTATAATTTTTGATCGAAATCCTTTCCATTTTCATCTTTATCTAAATGTAAACTCATGCTCATTAGAGTTGGTTTACTTGAAGTATTTTTTATTCCAAATCGTTTTAATAAATCTCAATGGTATTTTTCTTGATTTGTAAAAATTCCATTTTGTAGTTGTCTTATTTGCAAACCCAATAGTAGTTTAATTCACCATATGTGACATTTCAAATTCATTTTTCATAATGTCAGAAAATTCATTACATAATTTTTCATTTGTTGATCCAAATATAATGTCATCAACATATATTTGTACAACTAATATATCATTATTTTCTCATTTTATAAATAAAGTAGAGTCTATTTTACCAATTTGAAAACCAGAATTTTGTAAATGAGTATTTAATCTTTCATGCCAAGCACGAGGTGCTTGTTTTAACCCATATAGAGCCTTTTTAAGTTTAAATACACGATCGGGATATTTCTCATGAACAAATGGCGGAGGTTGTTCAACATAAACCTTTTTCTTTATAAATCCATTTAAAAAAGGAACCTTTTACATCCATTTAAAAAGGTTTAAAATTATGATGACATGTGAAAGCAAGTAATGTTTGTATTGCTTCGAGATGTGCTAGCGGGGCAAATGTCTCTTCATAATTAATTCCTTCTTCTTGATTCTATCCTTAAGCTACTAATCTTGCTTTATTTCGAATAATGTTTCCATTTTCATCTGCTATATTTTTTTAAAACCCATTTTTTTCCAATTACAGATTGATTGTTTGGTCTTGGTACAAATTCTCATATGTCATTTCTCTCAAATTGATTAAGTTCTTCCGGCATTGCAATAATCCAAAAATTATCTTTTGACGCTTCTTTATAATTTTTAGGTTCAAGATTTGATATAAATGGAACATAACTCATTTGAATTAACTATTTTCTAGTTGATACTTTTGTATTTAAATCACCGATAATTTATCAATTTGATGGTCTTTTAATATCCTAGGTGGTGAGGTTATTACATTATTATTATTATTATTATTATTGATATTATAATTTTCTTCATGTATAGGTACATTGGTTTCACTATTATTTATAATTTCTTCATCATCATCATTTTTATTATTTTTAAAGTTTTCATCAAACAAAACTTGAAGACTTTCTTCTATAATATTTGTTCGTTTATTAAAAATTATATATGCTTATTTCGATCTGAATAGCCAATAAAATTTTCTTCATCGGCTATAGAATTGAATTTTCCTAGATAGTTTTTTGTGTTTCAAATAAAAACATTTTGATCCAAATACTCGAAAATATGATACTTTAGGTTTCTTTTTGAAAATTATTTTATAGTATGTTTTTTTAGTCATTGGTCTAAGTGTTACACAATTCAATATATAACATGCGGTAGCCACGGCTTCGGTCCAAAAACACTTTGGTAGGTTATTACTATTTAGCAAAGTTCATGCACATTCTTGTAAAGCTTGATTTTTCCTTTCTACAACACCATTTGTTGTGGTGTATGTGAAAATGAAAAATTATGACTGATTCCCTTTTTGTTGCAAAAACTTGTAAATAATCATTTTCAAATTCACCTCCATGATCGCTTCGTATAATTTTAATTTTGAATTTATTAAATTTTTAATTCATTTAGCAAAAAAATTAAACATTCCAAAAGTGTCACTTTTATATTTTAAAAATAATGTCTAAGTATATCTTGAAAAAGATCATCAATAATTACAAAAACTATTTGTTATGATTTGTTGAACTACTTGAGTTGGTCTGAATAAATCTAGATGGAGTAGTTCGACAGGTTGCTTTGTGGAAATTTCCTTTTTAGATTTAAAAGAACTTTTCTTTAATTTACCAAATTGACATGCATCACACAGGTTTTTAATCTTGTAGTTAATTTTTGGTAATCCTCTAACTAATTCATTTTTAGCTAATTTGTTGATATTTTTGAAATTTATGCAACAAAAACGTTTATGCCATAACCATGGATCATTATGATTTGTAGCTAAACTTAAATTATTGTTGTTTTTGACATTCATGTTAAAACATATATGTTTCGATTTCTAGATCCTTCAAAAATTAGACTTTTATTTTGGTCAAAGATATTGCATTTGTTTTTCTCGAAATCAATTTTAAATCCTTTATCACATAATTGACTTATACTTAATAAGTTATGTTTCCAACTTTCTACCAATAAAACATTAGTGATTATAGGAGAATTAGACATACCTATATTGATGACTTCTTCAATGCCGATGACAAATCCTTTTGAATTATCTTCAAATGTCACAGTGCTACCGTTGATATATGTTATATTTGATAACATATAAGCATTTCCAATCATGTGCTTGAATAACCACTATCAAGTATCCACTTCTCTTTACTTTTTATTTTAATTTTGGGTACCTGTGAAATAAGAAATTTTTAATCAATACCCATATAGTTTGTTTAGGGTCCTACGTTTAGTGTAAGAAGGTAGTCATATTGTAACGACCCGTAAAATTTTAATAGTTTTATTAACATATTTAATTGAATTGTGGAGAAATTTTAAATAATAAAATTTGAAATTAAAATTTTATATTTGGAATACGTATATTTAAATATAGAAGATGGTAAATTTTCATATGATTTTATGAAATTTTATTTAATTGTGAAATTCTATTAAATCCAAGTCGGCTAATAATTGTCGATAATAAAATATTTTCCAAACCTAAATATTTTTACATAGAAAAATTCTAAATCATCTTCTGATCGGGACATCATTTTTCCTTTTTTCAAATTCAGACTTCTTTAGCTCCGTCGATCTTATTTTTCTGCGTTTTTGCTGCATTTTCCACTAGTAAAAAATTCGAATTTTTATAATTCAATCGTACCACTGATATTCGTATGTCATTTTGATCATCTTGTCGTGCTGATCCCTCCAGTATATTTGTATGTGTGTTTCAACGTCCGGTGGACGGCGAAATCTTTAAACGTTGTGCCATAACGGTACCGTATCCGTGACCTTTTGTTTGCTATTGCCTTTCAAACTTCGGCCGTGTTGTCCAAACAACAAAATTTATTGCTTTAATAACCGTTTGCTCCCATTTGCATTTATAAGTTCATTTTTCCACTTTCGTTTCTCTTTCCAAGGCAAAGTTCTCCTTTTTATGATGAGTTATCTTTTCCCATTCATTGCTTAGCTTGGTTCTGCAGGTTTCACTTTATATTTTTCTCTTCTGAGAGTTGTTTCCTCTTCCTCCTATTTATTGAGATAAATAAAAGTTGCTTGTGCATTTCAACTAACCTATACACATTTTTCTTTCTTCACCAAACCTATACATCTCCATATTCTAAAGCTACTGTTCTACCATTTGTTCTCCTCTCCCTATCGTAAAAAAAAAAGTGTGAAAGCTTATTTGCTTAAGAACTGCTGTCATCCTTTGAAAGCCGTCGATCCATGCAACCCACACATACGTATGCCCCTCCACGCAGCGTCCAGCAACCCAAACCCCGCGTCACCGTGACCGACTTTTGCTACTCTTCTTTTCGATCGCCTTCAACAACGACCCTCCCTTCCACCTCCTTCCCTCCATTTTTTCTCAACCGACTTTGCAGCAAGTCTTCCCTCCTCAAAACAATAACCTCCTCCCCCGCGCGCAGGCTCCAAAGCCGTACCGACCACCCTGAAACTCGAGTCGGCCTCCACCTGGAACCAAGCAGCAGGTCACCCCGTACGCATGCCCATCTCCAGTTTGGCGAGCCCCTTCATTTCTTTTCACTCGCCTATCTGCTCCTCCAAATCTAGCCCCTCACTCACGCCCAGCAATCTATGTCGGCCTTCCTCCTCTCTTCTCCAACGTCATCAACTCGCCAGCCTCGGCCTGTGACCACCGCCACTTTCCATTGCTGTTCAACGCAGTGCATGCTTCCCTCAGCCACCCTTTCTTTCGCATAGGTATATATATTATGTTAGGATAGATTAAATATATATACTTTCTGTTAGTTTTATATTATATAGTTTATGTAAGATGTATGCTGCTCAAGTTATACTAGGTGTATATAACTTATATTTAATTATAGTACATAAGTATATAAGATCTGTTGTTTTATATATATTGTTTTAAATGTATGTTAATCTTTACATTTTATTTGGATTTAAATATATACATATATATATTATTTAGTAGGCATGTATACAGATTTGCAGTATTAATTTTTTTTATTATGATGATGTTTATATAAGTTTTGGCTGCATTTTTTAAGCCATATATGGTACATGTTGTTTTATAGATTTTTTAGTATATATATTATACTGTTGTGAGTAATTTTGTAGGCTCTATATATATATTTTATAAGAGGTGTAAAAATAAGTATCTATTAGTCTACATTTTTGTTTTCCTTGGAAACCAATACTATATTTGTTTGAGTTATATAAAAAAAGAAGTACTATATTTATTTTTCTACTTGGTTTAAGAACTGATTCAGGTGTTGTATATTAATATACATTTGTTGGTACTCAAATTTATATATGGAGATTTTGATTTATGGGATTGAATTAAATATAAATTGAAATTTATGTTTAGATTGATTTTGAATATATATTTATATAATATATATCTAAGTATTGATTTTAAATATAATAATGAATATATTTAAAAATATGTTTATATTTAATAATGTGATCTTAAGGTATATAAGGGTGTTGATCCTTGAACTATATATATATTGATATTTTGATTATAAGAAATATATATATATATTGAAGAATAAATATAAATATTTTGATCCTTACATATATATAAAAGCTTACTTATGTATTAAATATTGATTTTTGGAATTTTCATATAATTGTTTCAAATTAAAATATTGAGAATATAATTATAATGTATCTATTTTAGTTTATATCAAAACTGATTTTGATTGGTTATCATCGTTTTTCCATTTACCACCTTTGTCCATCGTGCCTCTTTTCTTCCTCAAATCGTGTCCATCTAGCTTTGCTTTGGAAGTCGTGCTTGCATTTCGTAACTCACTTATTTGTCCATCTCTCTAGTCTCGAAATGTGAGCAATCACTCACGATTTACGTTCTTTTATATATATATAATTTGATTTCAATCGAAACGACAATTGAAATATGCTGTTGTTAGTTATTTACATTGTTATATATGCTATTACCTGTATCTGTTCACCTGTGACATCTGACACCATTATCTGTTATTTATATTGATGATATATGCATGTTATATTATTATCATATCTGTTATCACTCTGTAAGTTCCCTAATAGTATAGAATTCACTATGGGTTGAAATGATACATACCCGAACGGACTTTAGAATAGGAGAAAATCGTTATGGGTTGAAATGATAAACCCAAGCGATTTTCATTGAATTGAATTTAGTATTGCGGGTTGAAATGATATCTATACCCGTAGATATTTAAATTGTGGATTGAAATAATAAATATCCGTATCACTTGACCATAGGATAGAAAATTATATACAGACACCGTTGGTCTATATATAAATATTTTGAAAATAATTTTTATGGTTTTGGAAAGAAATATATGGTTTTATATAAATATTGATTTCAGATATTATATAAATGTTATTTTATATATAGTTAAATTTTTGATTTTAAGCTATGTATAAATTTGTTTTAATATAAAATAAGCTTAATAATAAAGTTTGATTTTATTAAAATATAATATGGTTAAGTATTTATTTAAATTATATTTTGATATAGAGTTTGTAATGATTTAATAAATCAAGGTGAGAAGATAGATTTGAAATTGATTTGAAATTGTATTTAATTAAGAAATATATTTAATTAGAAATCAATTTGGAACTTATTGAATTTGAGATTGTTAAAGGATATAATTTTATAACTTGATTTTGGTTAAGGCAATTTAAATGAATATTTCAAGTTTATATAAGTTGAGGGAAATATTTAGTTTATTTGTAATTTGGGGTTTTATTTAAATAATATTGGATTTATTAAGTGAATATTTCAAAACTAAGTAATAATAAAGTTAAATTAAAATATATATGAAATTATCAAATTTAGTTTTGAGATTGTGAAATACTTAAAGCTTTGGAATATATCGAAATTTAAATGGTTTATTTGTGGTTCAAATCTGTATTTGAAATTGATATAATGGTTTACTGAGAACTGAATTGAGTTGAAATTGATGATTGTAGATTTGACTAAATTTGAAATTTTGGGATTGTGTTGATTTGGAATTGATTTGTGAATTTTGAGGAAGCTATTTTGTTATATAAAGTATTTTTAAATTATATTTAAAACTGTTTACATACGTTACTTTATAAATTATTTCATATAAACTATTTTAATATAAATTATTTTTAATATAAACTATTTTAAATTATAATTATTTTATATAAAGTATTTTAAATTATAAACTATTTTATTATATATACTATTATTTATATTTAAACAGTTAAGTGGGAAGTGTTATGATTCCAAGCATTATGATTTCTAAATTTTGATTTCCAAAGTATTATAATTTCCAAAGTGTTTGATTTAGAAAGTGTTATAACTTTAAAGTACTAATATTTTGTAAATATATATATTTGAGATGGATATATTTAAAAATGGAAATGATATCGTATTTGGTTTTGAAATGGAAGTGACATCGTATTGATATGATTTTGAAATGGCAATGATATTTTGGTTCTGAAATATAAACTATTTGGAAAGTTTATTAAATGACCAATCGGCGTAATAATTACGTGGTTATTGAAGAGTCAGGGATCGGTTAGGGACATACTCTCTGTCTAAACCGAAAACCACTTTAATAACTATTATACGCGGAGTGTGATCCAGAATGAAATGGTTGGAATGATGACGTTGCTGGATTTGAAGAAAGAGAATGATAATGGATAGCGTTGACACTTGTGTCAAATTTGAAATGACTTAAACAGGAGTCGTGCCGGGCCAATGAGGTTAGCCACCTCTAAGCGAACATACTTCTTCGTAAACTACTCATTACTTGTTTTTGATTGGTGTGCACCCTTGAATTGGGAGTATTGTTTCATGGTGTTGCGATTGTTGCGGCAGTGCGTTCTCACCAGTCTGAATCAGGCAAACGGTTGTTTCACTACCTTGGGTATTGCCTTATGTGTCTTGTCATACTCGTATCCCTATGCGCGACCACTACGATTTGTTTTGTGTTATACCTATGGAGTACTCCCTGATAGCCCACTAGTTTACGGCGGAGTTTACAGTGTTGTATAGACTATGACGCTTACATAAAAATGTGTTCGCCTTAATGTTGTTTTGATACTTTATATTACTGATAGGCATTATCTGCTTAGCGTACATATAAATAGTTTAACGGATCCTTAGAGGATGGTTATCCCAAACATCTTTTGAGTTACTTGTATTTCAGTTGTTATTTCACTTGAGTTGGATTTATTGATATAAGAATGTTAATCCTGACTCGAGTGTTTTGTGTTTTGCTTTATGCTCAGGTCAGACTGAGTGTACCAGTATTCGAGACTCGCCTTTGGAGTTGGGGCTTCACTTGGAGATCCAGCTATCTATCCAGCTTTTAGATATTCAGTTGATTCTAGTGATGTATTCTGATTCTTGTATTTGACTATTGTATTCGAGACTTCTGTTATTCATGAACTATTATCCATTTTGTTTCTGCTGCATATTGTATATTACTCTGTGTTTGTGATTCTATGATTATTTATTTACTGTATATGCTAAGTTTTGCTAAAAATAAACTTACAATCTGATATTTTGAGCAATTCAATTCTGACGTATTTGGATGAGAATGGTTGAAAATATCAGGTTGTTACATTTGGTATCAGAGCTTTGGTTTTAGGCAAAACTCAAAATATATAGTAGATTTAATTACGGAATCACTTTCGTTCGAGCTTGAATCCCTTCCTCTTTGACTCGGTTTCGTTTGAATTTTGAAACGTTCCCCTCGTTTTGAAAATCCATCCTTGTAACAACCCGTATATTTGGACCATTTAAATTGACAATAATCCATACATGTCAACTTAAATAATACAAAACACGAATCATTATGGGATTATATATACATAAATGTAAATGAGAATCAATACAACATCACAGACACAGAACAGTCACAGAATAATGCAGCGGAAAATACATCGTCATAATAGCAGTTCATGAAGCTACTATATGAAATACAACAATGTCTAAACATAAAGTGACTGAAAGGAAATACATAAATGTCCAACAGACAAGAACAACAATACTGGAATAGAAATAGACTGATAAAGATAAATGCTAAGTCTTCAACATCTTCAACCAACATTGATCAGCAAACTGGATAGTTTCAGACTGACCCGAACATATACAAAAGAAACACTCGAGTCAGGACTCAAAATCTTATGCAGGATAATCAAATGCAGGAAATAAAGTTCATAACTCAAAGATGAATAAAATAACATCTCTAAGGATCCGATAAACTATCTATATATATATAATACGGTATGTAGGTAATGTCTAATCAGTAAAATAGAATATTAAAATAGCGTTAAGGCGTTACCATAATTCCCCTTAACACATTTTATATTCCCAAAAGCATATACAAGACCGTAGTTTCCCCAAAACCGGAAGTCACCAGAGGGCAATCCATATACTCAAGGTACAAATCAAAACGTAGTGGTCGCGAATAGGATAATCAGTATGACAAGGTACATGAGGCAATACCAACTAGGATACTAGTAGTTGCGTGATCCGGACTGATGTTGAGCATAGTAGCTACTATCTCAACACCGCGAAACAACACTCCCAAATCAAGGGTGCACCCAAATCGAATCACAAAAGTAATAGATATGGTATCGAAGAAGCGTGTCCGCTAGAGGTGGCGATCCTCAATGGCCCGGCGCGGCTCCTGTTTTAGTCATGTCAGGGGTTATCCAATATCGTTCTCTTTCTTCAGTCAACGCGTTCACCAAACCATCCACTTCATTCTGGATCAACACTTCGCGCATAATAGTTATTAAAGTGGTTTTCGGTATCGACAGAGAGTATGTCCATTCCCGATCCCGGTCTCTTTAATAACTACGTATTTATTACCCGATGGTCGGTTAAATTAACGTTTAAACAAATCAAAGTCCAAAAGTCAAGGTGCAAATTTGACTTTCAAAATTTGACATTTCACGATTCAATTTATTTTAGATATTTTACAACATATTTTCGAATGCAATTTTTAGTTCAAACACTTGAGTTACAATTTTAAAATTAAGTATTCAAGTTCAATTTAATAAGGTCTAAAAGTCGCTTATTAAATTTAGTTCATAAGCAATGAATTCAATTTTATGCTAAACTTAGTTTAAATTATTAAATCAAATTCTATTCACTTCACTTCATGTTTACATCCACTGTTATCATGAATTCGATTAAATCAATTTCATTAACTAAATTCCTTTTTATCCAACTTCATTTAATTTATTTACCAATTCAATTAAATTTCTAAACAAAAGTCCATTTCCATTTACAATGTCCTGATTTGATTAATTCGTTAAATTTAAAATCATTTTAAGTTTAAATAATCACTAAGTTATATCCATAAACTTTGGTCAGTTTTTGTATTCTTCCTAAGTCAAATTTTCTAAATTTCCAAGTAAAATTTACAACATGTTCCAAATCTATTTAATTAAAACCGAGTTTTAATCTAAACCTAACCAATTTAATAAATTTTTAAGTTATCAAATTCTAAACTTACTTGTTTCTAAATCTCATTTCAATAAATTTGCCAATTCATTTTTATTTAATTACATAGGTTTATTAATCCGTTTCAATTTAATCCATTAATTTTACTTCAATCTAATCCATAAAATTTATCTTGATTAAATCCTTGAAATTTATTTCAGTTACATCCATTAAAACTGTTACCAAATTTCCAACCAAATTGTTAAGTTCATTCTTTAATTTAAATTATATTTCAATTTCGAAAATGGTTTTGTTGACCAATCGGGTTTCTTATTTTTATTTTCTATCCTAGGCCAAGTTGTTTAATTAGGTATTTATCATTTCAACCCAATATTATTCAATATAAAACAAAGCATAGCAAAGGGAACTTGCAGTGTGATAACAGGGATGGTGTCAAAGTAAATAAACAAACAATACAACCATACATAACAATTTAACAATGTATTTAAATAATCCCGAAATAATCATATTAATTTACATTTGTTATTTATGCAAATTAATATAATTATTCCTAGAATCCACACCATCGTTTCATGCAGATTAAAGATTATTACGTTAGGGTTTTCACTTGGTGTCTATTATCAAATTACTACATCAATCATACGTTCAATGGTTCAAAGTGTAGTTAACGCTATTCTACACGACGATTTATTTAACATTTAAAGGGATCAAGTTCAACATATATAATCCATTTTAAATTTGTTGACTATCCTATATCAATTTCAATTTCATATTAAATTTCACTTATATTAACAACCAAATTCAACATCATATAATACTTTTAGTGTCACAACTATTTGTCGTAAACTAGCAATATTCAAATTTAACTTGCATAGCGATTTACAAAAAAAAAATTTCAACAATTCGAACAATCAACAATTAACATCTAAATTAATATAAACAACAATTATCACTTGATTATCATAGCATAATAGATCGAGTCATGAATGAAATATTCACCTTGCGTGGTTAGAGAAGACGACGAAGCACGAAGACGAATAGATAAGAGACACGAACAAGCACGATGCAAAACGACACAAACTACAATTCAAACAATTAAATAAATCAACTATTTGTTTATTGCAATATATATCAATTGAATATAAATATAAACCATACCGAACAACGAAGCAAGATAGATTCGACAAGTCGGATGAAAGTCTAAGTCTCCGAAGCAGTAGCTGATACAAACACAGTAAAACACTGTATGTGAGCAAATTAGAATTTTCAAAGTATATACCGCTATACTAATATATAAAACACTCTAATCTCATTTGGTTATGCAGCCGATAAATGAGAAGCAAAACAAAGTCAGAGCACATGCTCCATATAACGGCATATGCAACCCACTGTTCATATTGGGAACAAATTCCTATTGATAAAGGCTAGCTATAGGAAGGAGGGTCTTCAAGTGACATATACATAACCTATATGAAAATCCTATATACTAATAAATAGAGCCTATATGCATGCAACAACATTTGACATATAAATTTCCAACAGAGAATATACAAAGCATGTTCAAAGTGATATTGATGTATTGGCTATAGGTCTTAGGCAAAGTGAAGAGGGAAGTGAAGGTAGTGGCTCGGGTGTTAGCAGCCAAGTCGGTGGGTGGGTCCGGGTTCGACAGGGTGGCTGCAGCGGGCGAAGGCTGGCGGGTCTGGACGAAGGCTGGCGGGTCTGGGCGAAGGCTGGCGGGGTCTGGACGAAGCTGGCGGGTCTGGGCGAAGCTGGCGGGGTCTGGGCGAAGCTGGCGGGGTCTGGGCGAAGCTGGCGGGGTCTGGGCGAAGGCTGGCGGGTCTGGGCGAAGGCTGGCGGGGTCTGGGCGAAGGCTGGCGGGGTCTGAACGAAGCTGGCGGGGTCTGGACGAAGGCTGGCGGGTCTGGACGAAGCTGGCGGGGTCTGGGCGAAGGCTGGCGGGGTCTGGACGAGGCTGGCGGATCTGGACGAAGGCTGACGGGGTCTGGACGAAGCTGGCGGAGTCTGGACGAAGCTGGCGGGGTCTGGGCGAAGCTGGCGGGGTCTGGGCGAAGGCTGATGGGGTCTGGGCGAAGCTGGCGGGGTCTGGGCGAAGCTGGCGGAGTCTTGTACTGACGAAAAAAAAATTAAGAAGAGGAAGAAGAAAGGCAAGCAGAGGGCAGAAAAGAAGGGCACGTACCAATAGTTTAGATTTGCAAACGAATGGAGTGATGAACCGAACCCAGTATATAATGAATAGTATAGAAATCAACAGCCACAGATTTATTGTCCCGGTAACCGAAAGGACTATTGGCTTTTCAAGGCAACTGAATTGACTATTGGTTTCCAACGCAGCTGAATAGACAAAGGCTGTTTGGATTCTGATCGTTGGAGAAAACGGATACCGTTTTGTGCTGCGTAACGGACCGATTTGCTATCCGTTAAACAATTATAGTTCGCAGCGCCGAACTCCGATTTACACAAACAAATATACCGTTTTGATCGGCGCGATGAGACGGACACAACGGTATAAAAATATTTATGGTTTGACATTGTTCGCGAAGTGATAATTCTTATTTAACTGATTGCTCAAGTGACAATTCAAGTAGCAATTAAAAGCGAAATTTGACGAAACGAAGTTCGCCATTAAATTCAGAATATTTTTCCTATTCAGGAATGTGAAAAATATTTGAGTTCGGACTAAAGGAAATTTTCACCTACGATTTAAATTAATAGGCAAATGCGACGCACAAAATTTTCTTCAATACTTTTCAACGAAATTTGGCGTACGCCTATGTCTATCTAGACGCAATCCAAATATGAAGTTTGAATAGAAACGGAATTTGTTTGTGAAAATTTTAATTTCTACATTAAATAAACAATTTTAAAATTTTAAACTGAGTCTGAATTTCAGGGTCGTTACAATCCTTATCTCTCTATTCGTATTCTGGAGTATCCCAGGACTCCACTTCGAACAATCTCTATAATAACTCGACGGTCTCGTCGATCATCGAATGATTTGTAAAGGGGTGAAACTTCTTTACAATAGGCATTGATTTACCGAAGATTTTTGTATCCTCAGTTTACAATGCTATATGTCTCATGCTATGCCTAAATTCTATACCTTGAGATCTGATGCCGATTTTGCCTCGGAATTCAGCATCGGTTTCATTCTTGAAGTCATGGTCAACACGGTTAAGGTTGCTCGCGATTTATATAAACTTATCTATCTCCCTATTTTGTTATTTAATTATCTCATTTTTGTTTCAAACCTATCTTCGAATCAAAACTCTCTTTGATTTGAGTCCATCAAACTTGAATCTCTACCTTTGCTTTGAAATCCATTCTTGTGTCGTCGAGCGAGGAAGTGCATTTGTGAATTTATATTAAAAATGTTTATATATATATATATACACATTGTGTTGTTTGAGTTGTTGATGTTGATTTGGGTTTTCGATCGATTCGTATGATCAACGCTATCGATAGGATTTCCAAAACACTTGAACAGAACAAACTGACACAATATTATTTTCAAATTTGGTAAATGAAATAGATTTTTGTATGATTATATTATATATATATATAAGTATAATCTTCAGAAATTGAATTGTTAAATGAATTGGTTGTCAAAAATGATAATATTTGATTTTCATTTATTGTTTTGTAAACCATTGATTTTACCAACATATAAATAAGTGAAATTACAAAACATGGTTTATAAATTGATTTAGAATTTAAATAAATTTAAATTAGAATTTGAAAATTTGATTTCCGGTGATTTCAAACTTTGGTTTTAAAGTTCTAAAATGTATATTATTTAAAGTATTTTAGAATAGAAACCGTTTTAAAAGAACTTTAAATGTTTTAATCTGTGCTCTCCTGTTTTGTCGTTGGAAAATAATTTCGGCGATGGCGACCGCATCATCGACATTCATTTTCGAGTTTCGAAGTGGAGAGACCATTCAGTAGCGTTGCTACTCTTTTCTTTGGAAAATGAATTTGATTTGAACTTCTTAAGAATGACTTGGTTTATAATATATATTATAGATCCAATTTGATATATATAGTATATGTATATTTATCTATAAAATGTTTTGAAGTTAATCGGAAATTTAATCCTTGAAATTATGTCAAAGGATGATTTTAAATTGGTATAATATTTAATTGCATTCCAATATAACTTACGTTAATCATTCAAAAGTTGAAAATTTAATTGAATAATTTATAATGCAGAATGATGATTAATAATTTTATAAGTAAAAATTGAGTGGTTGAAATAAATGTTATACACTTAATTTTAATTATAAAATGTTAACAGAGATAAATAGAATAATAAGTTAATAGAATAATAAATGAGATAAATAAAATAAATTCTGTTTTGAGATTGAAATAAAATCAACTTAATGAAATATCTTGAATTTGAATTCAAGTATCGAATATTAATTAATTTAAATTGAATTTTGAAAGAAACCTTTTGTATCTAACATTAATAATTGTGAAATTAAATTAATTTAATGGAAACCTTGAAGTTAAAACCAATTGTTGAATATAAAATTGAAATTTATATGGTTTGAACTAATTGTTTATTTTGTTTTCAACCTATTTTCTTTCTGGTTGTTTCTATTCTCCTACCTTCTTCCTTTTCGGGGACGAAAAGTTTTGAGTGGGGAAGAGTGTAACGACCCGTAAAATTTTAATGGTTTTATTAACGTATTTAATTGAATTTTGGAGAAATTTTAAATAATAAAATTTGAAATTAAAATTATATATTTGGAATACATGTATTTAAATATACAAGATGGTAAATTTTCATCTGATTTTATGAAAGTTTATTTCATTGTGAAATTCTATTAAATTCAAGTCAGTTAATAATTGTTGATAATAAAATATTTTCCAAACCTAAATATTTTTACATAGGAAAATTCGAAATCATCTTCTGACTGAGACGACATTTTTCTTTTTTTCAAACTCGGACTTCTTTAGCTCCGTCGATCTTGTTTTTCTTCGTTTTTGCTGCATTTTCCGCTAGTAGAAAATTCGAATTTTTATAATTCGATCTACCACTGATATCCGTATGCCGTTTTGATCGTCTTGTCGTGCTGATCTTCGCGGTATATTTTTATGTGTGTTTCGACGTCCGGTGAACGGCGAAATCTGTAAACGTTGTACCGTATCAGTATCGTATCCGTGACCTTTTGTTTGCTATTGCCTTTCAAACTTCAGCCCTGCTGTCCAAACAACAAAATTTATTGCTTTAATAACCGTTTGCTCCCATTTGCATTTATAAGTTCATTTTTCCACTTTTGTTTCTCTTTCCAAGGAAAAATTCTCCTTTTTATGATGAGTTGCCTTTTCCCATTCACCGCTCAGCTTGGTTCTGCAGGTTTCACTTTATATTTTTCTCTTCTGACAGTTGTTTCCTCTTCCTCCTATTTATTAAGATAAATAAAAGTTGCTTGTGCATTTCAACTAACCCGTACACATTTTCCTTTCTTCACCAAACCTGTACATCTCCACATTCTAAAGCTACTGTTCTACCATTTGTTCTCCTCTCCCTATCGTCAAAAAAAAGTGTGAAAGCTTATTTGCTTAAGAACTGATGTCATCCTCTAAAAGCCGTCGACCCATGCAACCCATGCATACGTATGCCCCTCCACGCAGCGGCCAGCAACCCAAACCCTGCGTCACCATGACCGACTTTTGCTACTCTTCTTTTCGATCGCCTTCAACAACGACCCTCCCTTCCACCTCCTTCCCTCCATTTTTTTCGACTGACTTTTCAGCAAGTCATCCCTCCTCAAAACAATAGCCTCCTCCCCCGCGCGCAGGCTCCAACGCCGTACCCGACCACCCTGAAACCCGAGTCGGCCTCCACCTGGAACCAAGCAGCACGTCACCACGCACGCATGCCCATCTCCAGTTTGGGAGCACTTCATTTCTTTTCACTCACCTATCTGCTCCTCCAGATCTAGCCCCTCATTCACGCCCAGCAATCTATCTCGGCCTTCCTCCTCTCTCCTCCCACGTCATCAACTCGCCAGCCTCGGCCTGTGACCACTGCCACTTTCCACTGCTGTTTGACGCGGTGCATGCTTCCTCAGCCAACCTTTCTTTCGCACAGGTATATATATTATGTTAGGATAGATTAAATATATATACTTTCTGTTAGTTTTATATTATATAGTTTATGTAAGATGTATGATACGCAAGTTATATAGGTGTATATAACTTATATTTGATTATAGTACATAAGTATATCAGATATGTTGTTTTATATATATTGTTTTAAATGTATGTTAATCTTTACATTTTATTTGGATTTAAATATATACATATATATTATTAAGTAGGCATGTATAAAGATTTGCAGTATTAATTTTTTTTTTATGGTGATGTTTATATAAGTTTTGGCTGCATTTGTTAAGCCATATATGGTACAGGTTGTTTTATAGATTTGTTAGTATATATATTATACTGTTGTGAGTAATTTTGTAGGCTCTCTCTCTCTCTCTCTATATATATATATATATATATATATATATATATTATAAGAGGTGTAAAAATAAGTATCTATTAGTCTACATTTTTATTTTCCTTGGAAACCATTACTACATTTGTTTAAATTATAAAAAAATACTGTATATATTTTTCTACTTGGTTTAAGAACTGATTCAGGTGTTGTATATTAGTATACATTTGTTGGTTCTCAAATTTATATATGGAGATTTTGATTTATGTGATTGAATTAAATATAAATTCGAAATTTATGTTTAGATTGATTTTGAATATATATATATATATATATATATATATATATATATATATATCTAAGTATTGATTTTAAATATAATAATGAATATATTTAGAAATGTGTTTATATTTAATAATGTGATCTTGAGGTATATAAGGGTGTTGATTCTTAAACTATATATATTGATATTTTGATTATAAGAAATATATATATATATAAATTGTTGAAGAATAAAATATAAATATTTTGATCCTTACATATATATAAAAGCTTACATATGTATTAAATATTGATTTATGGAATTTTCATATAATTGTTTCAAATTAAAATATTGAGAATATAATAATAATGTATCTATTTTAGTTTATATCAAAACTGATTCTGATTAGTTATCATCGTTTTTCCATTTATCAGCTTTGTCTGTCGTGCCTCTTTTCTTCCTCAAATCATGTCCATCTAGCTTTGCTTTGGAAGCCGTGCTTGCATTTCATAACTCACTTCTTTGTCCATCTCTCCAGCCTTGAAATATAAGCAATCACTCACAATTTGCATTCTTATATATATTAAATTTGATTTCAATCGAAACGACAATTGAAATATGCTGATGTTAGTTATTTACATTGTTATATATGCTACCTATCTTGTTCCTCTGTGACATCTGACATCATTATCTGTTATTTATATTGATGATATATGCCTGATATATTATTATCATATCTGTTATCACTCTGCAAGTTCCCTATTAGTATAGAATTCACTATGGGTTGAAATGGTACATACCCAAATGGACTTTAGAATAGGAGAAAATCGTTATGCGTTGAAATGATAAACCCAAGCGATTTTCATTGAATTGAATTTAGGATTGTGGGTTGAAATGATATATATATACTCGTATATATTTAAATTGTGGATTGAAATGATAAATATCTATATCACTTGACCATAGGATAGAAAATCATATACAGACACTGTGTGCTATATATAAATATTTTGAAAATGATTTCTATGGTTTTAGAAAGAAATATATGGTTTTATATAAATATGGATTTCAGATATTATATAAATGTTATTTTATATATAATTAAATTCTTGATTTTAAGCTATGTATAAATTTGTTTATATAAAATAAGCTTAATAATAAAGTTTGATTTTATTAAAATATAATATGGTTAAGTATTTATTTAAATTATATTTTGATATAGAGTTTATAATGATTTAATAAATCAAGGTTGAGAAGATAGATTTGAAATTGTATTTAATTAAGAAATATATTTAACTAGAAATCGATTTGAAACTTATTGAATTTGAGATTTTTAAAGGATATAATTTTATAACTTGATTTTGGTTAAGGTAATTTAAATGAATATTTCAAGTATAGATAAGTTGAGGGAAATTTAGTTTATTTGTAATTTTGGGTTTTATTTAAATAATACTAGATTTATTAAGTGAATATTTAAAAACTAAATTATAATAAAGTTAAATTAAGATATATATGAAATTATCAAATTTAATTTTGAGATTATGAAATATTTAAAGCTTTGGAATATATCAAAATTTAAATGGTTTATTTGTAGTTCAAATCTGTATTTGAATTGATATAATAGTTTATTGAGAACTGAATTCAATTGAAATTGATGATTTGAGATTTGACTAAATTTGAAATTTTGAGATTGGTGTTGATTTGGAATTGATTTGTGAATTTTGAGGAAGCAATTTTATTATATAAAGTATTTTTAAATTATATATAAAACTGTTTACATATGTTACTTTATAAATTATTTCATATAAACTATTTTAATATAAATTATTTTTAATATAAACTATTTTAAATTATAACTATTTTATATAAACTATTTTAAATTATAAACTATTTTATTATATATATTATTATTTATATTTAAACAGTTAAGTGGGAAGTGTTATGATTCCAAGCATTATGATTTCTAAATTTTGATTTCCAAAGTATTATAATTTTCAAAGTGTTTGATTTAGAAAGTGTTATAACTTTGAAGTACTAAGATTTTGTAAATAGATATATTTAAAAATGGAAATGATATCGTATTTGGTTTTGAAATGGAAGTGACATCGTATTGATATGGTTTTGAAATGGCAATGATATTTTGGTTTTGAAATATAAACTATTTTGAAAGTTTATTAAATGACCAATCGGCGTAATAATTGCGTAGTTATTGAAGAGTCCGAGATCGGTTAGGGACATACTCTCTATCTAAGCCGAAAACCACTTTAATAACTATTATACACGGAGTATGATCCAGAATGAAGTGGTTGGAATGATGACGTTGCTGGATTTGAAGAAAGAGAACGATAATGGATAGCGTTGACACTTGTGTCAAATTTGAAATGACTTAAACAAGAGTCGTGCCGGCCCAATGAGATTAGCCACCTCTAAGCGAACATACTTCTTCGTAAACTACTCATTACTTGTTTTTGATTGGTGAGCACCCTTGAATTGGGAGTGGTTTCGCGGTGTTGCGATTGTTGCGGCGATACGTTCTCACTAGTCCGGATCAGGCAAATGGTAGTTTCATTACCTTGGGTGTTGCCTCATGTGCCTTGTCATACTCATATCCCTATGCGTGACCCTACGATTTTTTTATGTTACACCTATGGAGTACTTCCTGATAACCCACTAGTTTATGGTGGAGTTTACAGTGCTGTATAGACGTTGACGCTTATATAAAAATATGTTAAGGGGGATAATGATAACGCCTTAACGCTATTTTGATATATTATATTACTGATAGGCATTATCTACTTAGCGTACATATAAATAGTTTAACGATCCTTAGAGGATGATTATCCCAAACATCTTTTGAGTTACTTGTATTTCAGTTGTTATTTCACTTGAGTTGTATTTAGTGATATAAGAATATTAGTCCTGACTCGAGTGTTTTGTGTTTTTCTTTACGCTCGGGTCAGACTGAGTGTACCAGTATTCGAGACTCACCTCTGGAGTTGGGGCTTCGCTTGGAGATCTAGCTATCTATCCAGCTTTCAGATATTCAGTTGATTCTAGTGATGTATTCTGATTCTTGTATTTGGCTATTGTATTCGAGACTTCTGTTGTAACTTATTTAACTCTGTTATATAAATAGCAGCTTCATGCACTACTATCCATTTTGTTTCCGCTGCATATTATATATTACTCTGTTTCTGTGATTCTATGCTTATTTATTTACTGTATATGCTAAGTTTTGCCAAATATAAACTTACAATTTGATATTTTAAGCAATTCAATTTCGGCATGTTTGGATGCGAATGGTTGAAAATATCAGGTCGTTACACATATCCACGAGGATTTGGTTCCTTTAGAACTGTAATTATTGTTATTTATTTCTTTCTATAAATATTCATCAATATACTTTTGTCTAATTAGCTTATTATTTGTTTTTGGAATCCATATTTTGACCATATATGTGTATGAATTCTAAATCTTAGTATCTTATTTTGGCTTTTTGAATTTGGTGTATAATGTACTATAATTCTTTGACTTTTATTGCTTTTTTGAAAACCCAATCCATTTCGATTTCCATATGTTTTAGATATTTTAATCAAATTTTCTATAAAAAAAAATTCTTTTGTTGAATTTTACCATATTATTTGTTATTTTATCTAACTTACTTTTAAGGTCATAATTTTCAGTATTGCTAAAGTCTGAACTTGCTTGTAATTCTAATTTTTCTTTTTCAACATTAACCTTTTCTAATTAATAATTTTCTGAATCATGTAATAAGTTGTCGTTTTGAGATAATAATATTGTACAATTTTTTTGAGTGAATTCTAATTCATCTTTTAAGACTGTTTTTTTATCTTTTAATAATCTAATTTCTAATTCTACTCTAATTAACTTTCATATATATTCCTTATTTAAAATTTTTGATTCTCTATACCTATCATCTAATTCAATAATAATTTCCATTATTTCATCATAAGTAGTTCAGGGCATACCTTATCGATGTTAGCCATGAAACATACATTTGCTTGTTTCGAGTCGCTCTTACTATCACTGTCAGATGAATTTTGAATCGGCCTATGTTACTTGAAAGGCTCCTTTTTTTAATTTCTCAAACTTGCTTTTTTATTATTATTAAGTTGTGGACAATCCTTCTTCATGTGGCTAAATTTGTCACACTCATAGCATTTAATCATTTTTGACTCGCCATTATTTTGAAATCTGGTCATCTTCTTGAACTTATTGAATTTGTTGTAGTTCTTGGCAATAAAAACAATCCCATCTTCATCTAAGTCCGATCTTTTTTACTTGCTTGGAATGCTATGTTTTCCTTTTCATAGTTTTGATCCTTTCTAGCCTACAAGTTAGCTTCATACGACATCAGATTTTCTATTAGCACTTTGACTTTGAGTTGAGAAAGATCATTAGCTTCTTTGATGACTAAAACTTTTCTTTCCCATTCATTTGTCAAAGAGTTTAAAATTCATGTGACTAAATCAAAATATATGAATTTGACTCCAAGTGTCATGAGATCGTGTTGAATGGTTTAAAATCTAGCATATATATCAATAATTGATTCATTTGCTTTCATTTTGAAAGATGAAAATTGGTTTTGTAAAATCAAGATTTTAATTTGCTTGACTTTAGTTGTCTTTATGTGTAAGTTGTAAAGTGCGTCATATATCATATGCAGTGGTGCAAAGCATGACACGTGAAAAACTCTTTTTTGTCAAATGAGCAAAATAATATATTCATAGCTTTAGCATTGTTAAATGTCGCTGCTTTTATGCATCATTCCAAGTGCTAATGTCGGTGTTAAGTGCTTCATATTTATTTTTGAGTTGTTAGCCATATTTCTAACTCATTTGCTTCCATAAAAATTCTCATGTGAGTTAACCAGTAAGCAAAGTTAGATCCAGTAAATAGTAGAGGATGAACAGTTGATTGACCTTCTTAAAAAGTGCTTGTCATATTAATGATTTTTCAACTACGTGTTACTGTAGATTGAAATGACCGAGCTCTGATACCAAATGAAAGTCCATAGTATCTTTATGTAATGCAACTTATATATATATATATATATATATATATATATAAGAGTGAGAATGTATATTACTAATTGCCTAAGCAAAGAATAGCAACTGAATATAAAGAAGGTAAATAATGAAAGCGAGCACACCAGATATTTTATACTGGTTCGGACCTCCTGTCCTACGTCCAGTTCCGAAGCTCCTTTTAGATTTTTCCTTTAACCAAATAAACCTCACTTTGTCTGGAGGAATAGACTAATACAGAAGTATTTCCCTAACAATCTTATGCTCCAAATAACACAGATTTTGACTAATTGTACAATCTTCATATGATCTCCTTTGAGTATGTGAATGTGAATATTTTGAGTTGTAGGAAGTGGTTTTACCAAAATGATATTTTGATTATGACAGATTGAGAATATGTAAGCAATAGACACACAAATATATAAATAAGGAGTATTAAGAAATCAAGAGAATAGGTAGTTTGTAAATCTCAATCTTTGAAGTATTTATAGGACTAAGGAGATGTAGAGGTGGGGTTGTTACCATTAGATAAACTCTATTCAATTTAATGGATGCAATTTTTCGATGAAGTGATGAGTTTATTTAATTTAGCAGAAGCATCTATTCAAAATTTTGCAATTTCATAGATGTCTGATGGAAAACCACAAACGTCTGTGGCATTGTGGATAGTAATCCCGAGCCTTATCACAGATGTCTATTGGTTTTTCACAGATGTTTGTGACTTTAGAAATAAATTTCCTGAGCCTTGTCACGGATATTTGTTGGAAAAGCACGGACGTCGGTGGCTTGCAGTTCTAGAAGTAAAATATGTTTATGATGCCAATCATGTATATTTGAATTTTAGTGTGTGTGTACTCAATGGGATCTTACATTGTTTATCTAAGACTATTAACACATTATTATGACCTTAATATTGTCCATAAATCTTTGTTTGTCTTCGAGTCCCAATGTCTTGAGCATAGTGAACTCTTGTATTGCATATTTGTAAATTGAAAAGATATATATTATATATGTGATTGTATAGTTATTGTCATTAAAACCATAGAATGGAGGTTCTAACTCATCATATATAGTAGCTTTTGATATGATTAGAATATCATCTGCATACAAAAGATGTGTAACTATAGGTTCCACCAGATATGTTGGTGGTAGGTTACCACTTAGAAATTCTAAGTCAAGCATGATTGTTAGATATTCTATGTTAATAGAAAATAAGTATATGGATAGGGGGTGCCCTTGCCTTATTCCCCTATTGCTATCAAAAAAATCATATGGTGATCCATTTACTAAAATAGAGAATGATGAAGAGAAATACATTTGTAGATTAAGTTTGTTAACTTGTAGTAGTAACCCATACAAATTAGCATATAATGAACAAATTCTCTGTTAATCCTATCTTAGGCTTTGTGTAAATCAATTTTTAGGCATAAATTATTTGAATTTTTTCTGTTGAAACCTCTAACCATTTCTTAAACCATTAATTAGTTTTTAGATATCAATATTTCTGGTATGAATGCATTTTGATTCATGGAAATGAGATCTTTCAAATAGACTTTCATTGCATAAAAGATTGGCTAGAATATTGCAAGTAACATTGCATAATGAAATGGGCCTATAGTCTCTGATTGTTTAGGAGTCTGATTTTTTGGGAATTAAGCAAACGAATGTATGGTTGATTTCCAATTTTATCTAAACTTTGCATCCCTAGCATTGCATCCCATAAGTTCATTTTGATCTGCTCCCAATGCAGCTTAAATATTTTTGAAGTCATGCCATTTGGTCTCGGCGTGTTGTTGTCATCATTTTGAAAAAAAAGTAGCTTTCATTTTTTTTAATTTGAAAAGATTTGACCATATTTTCACTTTCATTTTCAGAAAAAATTCTATTATAAGTGATGGTTGGAAGCTGATAGTTTATCATTGAAGTATTGAACAAATCTTAAAATTTTGCAATTCCCTCTTAAGCGATATTCTTTGATGGTAATCTTAAGTTGCCATTTGGGTCAAGAATGTATTTCTCTTTATTATTTGCTTTAGGAACATACATTTTACTATTAATTTTTTTAGAAATTTTATCTTTCTGAATTAGCCATTTTAGTATCATTCTCTTAGTATTCTCAATTGATATTTTCCTTATGAGATTAGAGAGATGTTCTATTTTTTGAGCATATTGCATTACAAAGTTTTCATCAGATGGGTTATTGACAAGTTGGTCGTATATAGCATTGGAATCATTTATCAATTCCTTACAAATGTCTTGACCATTGCCTTTGGTTTTGGCCATGCTCTTAAATTCTTTTAGTAGAATTTAACTAACTAATAAGAATAAAAAGTGGATTGCCTTGAACATTAGATCTTAGAGACTGCTGCACTGTATTATTATATTCGTTATTCATGTACCATGAATTATTGTATCTAAATGGTATTAACAAATTCACTGAATTAGTAGAGTTAAACTTGGGTAGAAATTGGAGTGTGATCGCTTAAAGAGTGATTATAAAAATGTATACCAAATTCCGTAGATTTCCTAATCCATAAGTTACTCACAAAGAACCTATCTATTTTGCTATGAATTGAGAAATTTGTGCCCCTCTTTAAGTAAAAAAAAAAAATTCTAATGAATTCTGGTTCAATAAGATTAGCTAAAACTATGCAGTTCATGAATTCAGTGTCGCCCAGAGAATTGAAGTTACCCTGTTCACTCTGTCTTGACTGAACAGTGTAAAATTGATATCTCCTAAGATTATCCATGAGTGGTTGAATTGATCTAATTTCTCTGTTATATGTTGCAATAAATCTGGTCTATGATCCAGTAAACTAGAATCATAAACAATAGTACATAGCAGGCTAAGTCCACTGGCATTGTGTAAGATACAAAAAAATGTATTGGTCATTACAGTGAATTACGATATTTGACCATTGGATCGAATTCCAAATAATTAGGATTCTGCTTTTCTGATTAGCATTAAATTACAAGAACACTTCCATTTAGTGTCCAGTTTTGTCATAAAGTGTTCTATATTTTTCTCAGTCGTTTTATTTTCTAAATGATCCAAAAATGTATATCTACCAGTACTTATAAGCTATATATTATCCAATTGTTTTGAGGGGGAATTTCATACTCCTAACGTTCCATACAAGGAACTACATTAATTTAATGAGAAGGGGGAACTACTTATTTCAGGGGAAGTAGTAACCCCTATTGCCTTTTTTTCCTTTTTTCTTTTCACCTTTAATTGATTAACCAGACAATCACATGTAGGATTATCTATAACACTAGAGGGAAGAGTGGCATTAATTTCCTAAGGAGCATCATCTGTCCTGGTATTTCTACTTGTCTTTGATGTGGTTATGCATTGCAACTTGTAGAGCAATTCAAAATCTGGAATGGGCTATTCCGCATGGTTATCTTACATTGCGTGGTTGTTTTCTTGATCATTATCTATGTCGATATGTATTGAGTCAGTGCTAATTGGATTACCTTTTTACATTACATCCTTCTCTTTTTCAAAGTTATCATGTAAGCATTTGTCTGTTTTAGGGAGATTTATTTCAATCGGAACTGTAAACTGTTAATCTGACCTATTACATAATGTTGGACATTACTTTCTGTGTTGTTTGTATGTTGTTGGTTAGAAGTGTTTTGTTGTGTATAAATATCTTATTCAGTCTGCCTATTACTACTTTCAGAATCATTATTCTGCTTTTGAACATTTTCAGCTGAAGAATTTTGTGAAGTATTTTCACTGCTATGCAAATGGTTATCTACTTCCCTCTCATTTTCACCGGCGCTCTAATGTTTATCTTTGACAAACACTTGTATGTCCAAAACTATTACAGTTTTGACATTTAGGGGATATCCACTCATATTCGACATCTTACATTACCATATGATAAAATTCATCAAGGATAGGGATCTATTTAGGGTAATCAAATGAACTAGATACTTCAACTAAAACTCTTGGCATATGCTATTTTGTTTATACCTTCCGTAAACTTGTCTAATTTAACAGGGTTGCCTAGGACTAAAGCAATCGACTTATATCCTCTTCAGTCCAGTGTTCTCAGGGCAAACCTGACAGATGAATCCAGATTGGAATCGTATGCAAAAAATCTTTATTTAGTTGCATGCCTAGGGTCCATCTCTTCATCATTATGAGTTTTCTGTTGTAAAAGTATGGACCATCTTCTAATACTTTATCGTGGTTATCTTTCCTATCAAATTTAATGACATAGATAGAACTGTTGGATTAAAATCCCATTATGGACACACATATGTTTAAGTGTATGTTGCTATTATAATTAATATAAGGTAGAAAATAATTAAGTGTTATTTACAATTTGTTGAGGGGTCAAATTGTAAATATTACATAATTGATTTATGTCCATTAATAAAAAACGGTTGGGTCCTCGAGAAACAATACGTACTTTTGTATTCTTGGAAGATCAGAACCATACATATTGATTCAAAGAATTCCGGTACGCTTCCGCTAATCTCCGTTTGTTTATAGTTTTGATTTCTCTTGAATTGATTAGGGCTAAATTGAATATCCTACAATTGGTATCGGAGCAACCTTAAATTGATTCAGACTGTAGCACTGTTATGATCTTTCGAACACGGTAATTTCATGAAAATAATGTTTTGGATTCCGACACATGCATATTTGTTCTCAATTCAGAAAAATTACTATAGAAAATGGTTTTGATTTCATCCATTCGTCTGCTGTAGCGGATTACCCAAGAATCCGGTCCTATTTTTATTTTTATTTTTCATGAGCCTGGTATCCTTACACTAGAATTGCAAAGTTTTATGTGCTGTCATTGGAATGATTTTTCAACGCATGGGTCCATGCGCATGCTTTCATTCCAGAAAGTTATTTTTTTTGGTTCTATTCATCAAAACTTGTGCATACTGACATTAGAGAGTTACTACATGTTTTAATTATAGAAGGCACTTTAGTATACAAGTGATAGTTTTGCTGTCATACATTGAAACTGCACATATCCATTAAATAGTTCAAGACAGTAAACATCATGCAGGATTGAAATTGATATACATATTTTTTTGTTCGGACCTGTGATAAATCATGGAACGCATTATATTCAAATATGGTTTCTGATTTTCTTAAGGATATTTTATATTTTAAATAGTTTAATTGAAACAAAATATCGCCAAGGCGATCACTTTTGTGTAGATTATTCTAATTAAAATATCAAAACTTTTGTGTAGATTATTCTAATTAAAATATCAAAATAATTGTGTGTATGTAGTTCATGCATTTATTAACGAGTCCAAAGGTGAATTAATATTTGGCCGAATTTCATACATACTTGTGATGATAAATGTGTGACAATTATAAGGTATTTTATGTGAGCAATATGACAGTCCAAAGACTGCATATTGTTTGACATAATTTATTATCAACGTTTGATTGCTACAACAAGAGTACCGCTTATAGTTAATATTACTGTCCAAAGACTTGATATTAATGATGTGTTTGGTATCTTGAGATGTGATTAACCATTATTTGAATTTATTGTTTTATATGAAGTCGTTAAAGGCATATAATTTATAAAATTTTATTCATTTTCTGTTTCAGCCGTTGTTACTGTATCTGCTAACCTTAATTCAGTACCGGTCCTTAATGGTAATAACTTTAAGGACTGGAAGGAGAACATATTAATTGTTCTTGGTTGCATGGATCTGGACCTTGCATTAAGGATGGATCGGTCTACTTCTCTTACAGATGCTAGTACCTTCGAGGAAAGGAGAATTTTTGAGAAATGGGACCGTTCAAATCGCATGAGTCTTATGATCATTAAACGGGGCATACCTGAGGCTTTTAGGGGTGCGGTATCCGAAGATATTACCGATGCCACAGATTTCCTTGCTGAAATTGAGATACGCTTTACCAAAAGCGATAAGGTGGAAACAAGTACTCTTTTGAAGAAACTTATTTCCATGAGGTTCAAAGGCAAGGAAAACATAAGGGAGTACATTATGGAAATGTCTCACATTGCTTCAAAATTAAAGACACTAAAGCTTGAGCTTTCGGATGACTTGCTTGTGCATTTAGTGCTTATCTCGCTTCCTCCAAAATTCAGTTAATTTAAGATCAGTTACAACTGTTAAAAGGAGAAGTGGACTCTCAATGAGCTCATTTCATATTGTGTACAAGAGGAAGAAAGGCTGAAGCAAGATAAGACTGAGAGTGCCCATTTGGCAAGCACCTCTAAAGCAAAGGGCAAGAAAAGAAAATTTAAAAATGAAGTTGCAAAGGATCCAGATCAAAAGAAACAACAAAAGGAAAAGGACGGTTGTTTCTTTTGTCACAAACCTGGACATATGAAGAAGGAATGTACCAAATATCATGCATGGCGTGAAAAGAAAGGTATGTTTGTTAATTTGATCTTTTCTGAAGTTAATTTATCTTCAGTACCTAGAAACACTTGGTGGATAGATTCTGGTGCTACCACTCACATCAGTGTTTCCATGTAGGGTTGCCTGAACTACCGAAAGCCAAGTGATGGTGAAAGACACATCTTTATGGGCGATGGACAATCGGTAGAAGTGGAATCGATTGGACATTTTAGATTGTTGTTAGGAACTGTTTTTTATTTGGATTTAAAAGACACTTTTGTTGTACCTCATTTAGACGGAATTTGGTTTCTGTTTCTGTGTTGGACAAATTTGGATATTGTTGTTCATTTGGAAACAATTAGTTTACTTTGTCCTTGAATTCAAATGTTCCTGGAACGGGTTATTTAAATGCGTATAACAATCTTTATTTGTTGAAAATAGTTGCATCCTATAATGAAACCTTGCATGTAGAATCACGTGGTACTAAACATAAATTAAATAAAGAAAATTTAGCATCTTTATAACATAAGTGCTTAGGTCATATCTCAAAAGGTAGAGTTGAGCGCTTAGTATCTGATGGTATTTTAGAATCTCTTGACTTTACAAACTTTGATGTTTGTGTAGATTGCATCAAGGGAAAACAGACCAAAACTAAAAGATTGGGTGCTAATAGATCTTCAGACGTCTTAGAATTAATTCATACAGATATTTATGGACCTTTCCCTACGGCATCTTGGAATGGTCAATAATATTTCATATCATTCATAGACGATTACTCACGTTATGGCTACCTATATCTAATTCATGAAAAATCGCAGTCACTGGATGTGTTCAAAGCTTATAAGGTTGAAGATGAAAATCAACTCAACATAATAATTAAAAGTGTCAGATCTGATCGTGATGATAAGTATTATGGTCGATATGATGGTTTAGGTGAACAACGTCCAGGACCATTTGCTAGATTCCTAGAGGAATGTGGTATTGTCCTACAGTACACCATGCCAGGATCACCTAGCATGAATGGTGTTGCTGAAAGATGAAACCGAACTCTTAAGGATATGATAAGGAGTGTGATTGCTCATTCCACCTTATCTGATTCTCTCTGGGGAGAAGCATTAAAGACAGCAGCTTATATTTTCAATAGAGTACCGACTAAAGCCGCTGAAAAAACACCTTATGAACTTTCGACAGGTCGAAAGCCTAGTCTAAAGCACTTTCACATTTGGGGTTGTCCAGCTGAGGCAAGGCCTTATAGGCCACATGAAAAGAAGCTGGATTCCAAAATAGTGAGCAGCTACTTTATTGGTTATTCTGAGCGTTCTAGGGGCGATAAGTTTTATGATCCCATAGCTTAGAATATTTTTGAGACAGGAAATGCAGTATTCTTTGAGGATATTGAGTTTGGGGGGAGAAATAAAGTTAAAGACATTTCTTTTGAGGAGGAATTGGATTTAAACCCAGTTCCTATTATCACTTTTGACAATGTTCAGTTGCTTACACCTATCATTGATCAAGAAGTGAATCCGGAACCTCAACAAGATAATGTTATACAACCCCTTATTCAGAATGAAGCTATTGTTCCAGAAGAACAAACTCAATAACCTCAAGAACCTGTGCCATTAAGGAGGTCCATGAGAGAAAGGAGAAGTGCTATTTCAGATGATTATATTGTATTTCTCCAAGAACAAGAGAACGATAATGGAATGATGGAAGATGACCCAATCAACTTTTATCATGCCATAAAAAGTTCTAACTCTCAAAAGTGGATAGATCCATGAATGAGGAGTATAAGTTCATGCAAGACAATAAAGTTTGGGAACTTGTCCCATTACCAGAAGATGCAAAATCAATTGGTTGTAAATGGATATTTAAAACCAAGAGGGATGCAAAGGGTAATGTGGAGAGGTATAAGGCACGTTCAGATGGATGTTAAGACGGCGTTTCTCAATAGAGACATTGATGAGACAATTTATATGGTACAACAAGAAAACTTTGTGTCGAGAGATCCAAAGAATATGGTTTGCAAATTAACAAAATCCATCTATGGACTTAAGCAAGCTTCTCGTCAATGGTACCACAAATTCCATCAAGTAATCATCTCGTTTGGTTTTGAGATGAATATTGTTGATGATTTTGTGTATCACAAGTTCAGTGGGAGTAAACATATTCCTGGTTCTATATGTCGATGACATCTTGCTTGCAACTAACGATATAGACTTATTGCACGAAACTAAGAAATTTCTATCTAAACATTTTGAGATGAATGATCTTGGGGACGCCTCTTTTTTATTAGGTATTCAGATACTTCGAGATCGTTCTCGGGGTATTCTTGGATTATCACAAAAGAGCTATATTGACAAAGTACTTAAAAGGTTTGGCATGCAAGATTGTAGACCAGGAGATACCCCTGTTGCTAAAGGAGATAAATTCAGTCTTAGTCAGTGCCCTAAAAGCAATCTTGAAATTCAGGAAATGCAAAAGATTCCTTATGCTTCAACTGTTGGGTGTCTAATGTATGCTCAAGTATGTACACGTCCAGATATTGCATACATTGTTGGGATGTTAGGCAGATACTTAAGCAACCCTGGTATAGACCATTGGAAAGCAGCCAAGAGGGTTATGAAGTATCTTCAGAGAACAAAAGATTACATACTCACTTATAGAAGATCAGATCATTTGGAGGTCGTAGGGTATTCTGATTCTGATTTTGCTGGATGCCAAGATAGCAAAAAGTCTACATCAGGCTATATTTATCTGTTGGCTGGAGGAGCTATATCCTGGAAAAGTGTTAAGCAAACACTTGTAACTACTTCCACTATGGAAGCAGAATTTGTAGCATGTTATGAGGCATCAAATCATGGAATATGGCCACGCAACTTTGTCGCTGGGCTTCGCATTTTGGAAAATGTAGAAAGACCACTAAAGTTATATTGTGATAATAAGTCAGCAGTGCTATATTCTAACAATAATAGAAGCTCAACTAAGTCGAAGCATATTGACATAAAATACTTAGTTGTGAAAAAGAGAGTGCAGAGTGGACAGATTTCTATAAAGCATATTGGAACAAACTTCATGATAGCGGATCCGCTCACAAGAGGTTTACCACCCAAGGTCTTTCATGAGCACACTGCTCATATGGGTATTGTATTGCTTGAGGATATTATGGTTTAGTGGGAGTTTGTATTATATGTGGTGTATATTTGCTTTAAGATATTTATGTGTTTGACTTTCTGATCGGAAGTAAAGTATTCAGTTCATTCACTCTGTTTTATTGTATCGATCTGACCTCACTTAAGTTTAAGGAGGACCAACTGAAAATAGATTAATCTATTTCATTTGACTATATATATGTATGTGACCACGGATGAGTTTGGTCATGATTAATATGGCAAAAGACCACTGTGATCGTGTATAAATATGGTTGATGGACAAGATTGTTAAGATATACCTTTATGTAATAGCAAATTTTGAGCTCACAAGGTTGTACATTTATAAGAAAACATATGTTTCCCAAGTGGGAGATTGTTGGATTAAAATCCCATTATGGGCACACATATGTTTAAGTGTATGTTGCTATTATAATTAATATAAGGTATAAAATAATAAAGTGTTATTTACAATTTGTTGAGGGGCCAAATTGTAAATATTACATAATTGATTTTTGTCCGTTAATAAAAACGGTTGGGTCTCCGAGAAACAGTACGTAATTTTGTTTTCTCTTCTTCCCTGTTAGAGAGAAATAATCGAGAAAAGTAGAAACTGTATTCTTCGAAGATCAGAACCATACATATTGATTCAATGGATTTTGGTACGCTTCCGCTAATCTTCGTTTGTTTATAGTTTTGATTTCTCTTGAATTGATTAGGGCTGAATTGAATATCCTATAAGAACTCCTTTTTTAAAGTAAATAGAAAAATCAACTGACAATTTCCAAACTCTATGGATATACGCTTTAAAAATGCGTAGTGAGGTTTGGAGCCAATAAAATAAACGACTTTCACATTGTCCCATTACTTCATTGCATTATGTACAACTGCAGTTGTCGTTTTGGCATAAGGAAGTGAATTAAATTTGTGAGGGTGGAAATTTTTTAATAGAGTGTATACTAGAATATGATTATTCATTACTACATCTTTCCATGCTCGATTAGTATTAGATGAGTTAGCCTACACAGTAGGGTTAGGGTTTCTTTTCATTGGTGGTGTTTTATGGACTGAATTAGGGTCGTCATTTGTAGTTGGAAGTTCTCATTAAATCTATTGGCAATATTACCTTGTGTTGGTAGGATAGAGGCTCTACTACGGTGGGGTTTTACTCTGTCTCCGTGGGGAATAAATCTAGGCTAGCATTCCATTTTCAAGAATGCATAGCGGTAAAGGCTTAATCGTTAGTGATATAATGTGGACGAGGTAGGGAATCTGAGGGGATTGGAGGATCTAGAGGCGAATCATAGGAATGTGGGACTGGCGGCTAGGAGATGTTAAGGAGGACATAGCTAGGGTTTCGTATAATAATATATTTTTAATAGTAACTATCATTGATTAGGTTTCCTTACACATTTTGATCTAATTGTTATCTTTAATAAAATATCATCCAAAGTGTTTCTCTATATATCCACGAGTATTTTGGGTTACTAGTTATCTTAGTTTACTTTTAATTATGCTTATATCTTCATTGTTTTAGCTTTATGTTTGCATGAATATTTAAAGTAAAAGCGAAAATAATTGATTGTTTTAAATATTTGAATGCATAATGTATATTATGTATAATTTACATGTCACATCACATTGTATGTACAAAAAATATATAATATTTCAATATTACTATAATATTTTATTAAATTAGTTAGTATTATGCAATGTAAAAGATAATAACGCAAATGTTGGAACTTCGTTTATTTGAACCTAATTTGAAATATAATTTCACTTTGCGTAAAGTTTCTCCATTCTAAGTTTAGAATACTATTAACATAGCGAACAACTAACCCGCTTTTTAGCTAAAGTAGATTTCAACTGGACTTAGAAGATCAACACAAGAATGAAACGATTTACTAACTTATAAACACAACCGGGGGGACAAGACAGTTGAGCATAAGAACTTTAAGATGAAAATTCACCAAGTATTTAACTCGGCCCCAAGTTAAATAGATCGGCCGTAAGTTATTTTGGCTCCACTTTTTGCCTTCCGAACAATATATACCTCATGTACTACTCCAATAACTCGTGGGCAAGTGATTTTTCAATATTTGAACAAGTGATTCCAAGGTTGAGAGAAGAAAGAAAAGAAAATAGTTGTCAGAAAGATCATTAGAATTAACTCAAGGACGATGGAGAAGGACTTAGAATAACTCAAAAGGAAGTTAGAAGGAGCTCATCAGTGGAAACGTGTAAATTAGATAAACTAAAATAACTCTATGCCAAGTTATTTAGGTTGGCACTAAGTTATTCTATTGAATTGAGGGCCTTCGAGCTCTCTTGTGTAATGCCTGGCTACCATCTGGACTTTAATACATGCGGGCTTCTGGACCTATACACATGTTTCCTTATAGATACAAGCTTAGCTAGGACTAAAACGGGGCTTGATCTCTCTATCATTGGAGATTCCTTCTTCTTCCTCTTATCCTCTACCTTAAAACACTCTTAAAACTCCATTGTAAATCTGAGATCCACTAGATAATGCTCAGATTTGATATAATTAGTTGTAATCTAGAGAGATAACAACTAATAACATAGACCGAAGTGAACACAGGCAAGATATTACGCCGAACCATTATGAAACTTATAGTGCCTCCTTTTACTTTTATGCCTTTTCTTTTATTCCAATAGAATTGGTTCTTTTATCTAACATTTTGAGTGTCAATCCATTTTTTAGGTTAACATTTTGGCGCTTCCACTGAGAGCAAACTAGATTTGAAGACTCGAAGCTTGAGTCCGAGATTTAAAGAAGATGAAGAGACCTAACACTATATCTATGGCTAGAGAAAGTCAACCAAAGCATGAAGACAACCAAGAATTGTCCTCACTTTCTCATCAATCCATCCACATGACCAGAGAAGAGGTGGGAAGAATGATGAAGGAGATGTTGGATGGAGTAATGGCTAGATAACAGGAAATGTTCGAAGGGTTTGTCCGAAGGATGGGACAACAAGGAATGGCTAGGATAGTTGGAATGTAGAACCAACGATAAGAGCTAATGTAAGAACATCTGGAATTGGAGCGGAGAGAACTAGAAAAATGCCCCCACAAGTAGAACAACTCAGTATCGACCCTATTATACTCGGTATGAGAGACTATACTATGAGGCAATACTGGTGTGGTTGTTGGGGTATCAGAAATGGATAATACTGGAGCTAGAAAAGCGAATCAGGATGCAAATGGTCAACGACCGAAGGAATATGTGCTAGAGCTTTCCCATAGGAACAGAGGATAGAATGAAACCAGAAGAGTGGGTTAGAATGCTAATATGTAGCTGAAGTAGTGTATGCTAGAGTTCACCTACAAGAACAAGAGGCAGAATATCGCTTTTGGTCGAAGACCTTCATTGGATGATGAAAACCGAATTGTTGAGTTGGTAAGGAAAATAGATAGAGGTGGACCCTTAGACCAGAGTTTAGAGGATGTAAACAAGAATTCATTTTCTTCTACTATCCACGGTGCAAGCAATTCACACGATTTCAAGCTTTCGATGTTGGAAATGTATGATGGAAAGTCAGATTCGATGGTTCATCTAATGAGATATATAGGATACATGGAGGTGGGTACTTCTGAGGAAGAATAGGGTAGTGCTTCCCATTATACTTATTGGACTCGGTGGCGATGTGGTTTAGATAGCTGGAGAGTAGGTCCATAAGCACATGGACCGATTTGGTGAATAAGTTCTTAAAACAATTCAGAGTTTGTGTCTCACAACCAAAAAATGTGATGATGCCAGCAAGCATGAAACAAAAGCCCAGAGAGACCTTGAGAAGCTATGTAACAAGATTCAATGAGCCAACTATAGCCATCGATGAACCAGATCTGTCTATGATCTTAATGGCGGTAGTATTTGGAGTCGCGAGCAAGACAAACTTCGAGATTGCTTTGGAGAGAGATCCACTAATGGATCTTACAGAATTCTATCATAAGTCGAGATATATTTGCGTCAAAAAGAACTGAAGCTGAGAAACCCCAGAGAGGATATACCTAACACTATGGGGAAAATCCCTTACCGGAAGCTAGCTAGAAGGAAACCCACTGATCGAGAGAGAAGGTCTAAAAAGTTTTGCATCTTCCATGAGCAGGGTGGACATGAAATGAACGAGTGTTGGCACCTTCATGATCTAATAAAGGAAAAGGTTTGGAGTAACCAGCTACAGTAGCACGTGAGGAACCAAACTACAACGGTGTGGTAGGAGCAAACACCATCTACAACGAATGCATCAAGGAACAAACAGGGATCTGATCATAGACTCGAAATCCTACGATTGGGATGGTTGGTAGTCAGATTCGACTCCCTCTCTTTGCTTTTTCTTATCTTAAATAATTAGGATGATAGTGACTTCAAACCGCATACATATGTACGGGGCCTAGATTGGTCTTGAGGAATGCTCCGAGTCGATTATCTAGGATGACTATTCAGGATAATAATTACCTCGAACCGTTTACATGTGTACGAGGCCTGGATTAGCATCGAGGCATACTCTAAGTTAGATGTCTGAGATGAGCTATTAGGATTTACATTCGTTTGTTCAGCTTGGTTTGAATATATTTTTTTTAAATCCACATTGAATGTGATGACTGATATTGATCACTTTAAGTACCATCCATAGATGTGGGACTGGAGTGTAGGGTGTTAGTTTCCTTACCAGAGAGCTAGTGGATGAACTTGGACAATGTCGATCTCTTTAAGTTCCCTCCAGAGAGATGGGATCGGAATGTAAGGTGCATGTTCCCTTGTCGAAGGGAAAGTGGCAGAACCTATAAGATATTGATAGCTTTAGGTCCCGTCCGAAGAGATGGGACTAGATTGCAGGATGTGAGTTGCATAATTATGGATCTTAAGATTAATTAAGCACTATAAGAATTAAATAGTGTTTTCTAACTTTTGTAAGTCTTTTTAAATTTATTTCAAGTTAAATATTAAATCCCAAATTAACAACGCAGAATTATACTATTAAGCAGTCACAAATATAATCATAGATAAAAACAAAAGTAGTAAAGCAAAGCAAAGAGTTAGAGAGATGACACGAGGAATTTTATATTGGCTCGGATTTCTCCTACATCCAGTCCCATACAATTGCTTGTAAGGATTTCTTTTCAAATGCTAATCTTTAAATGATAGAAGGAAAACCTAATTATAATCTTGATTCCAAGGTTACGAGACACATCCTCTAGAATTTTCGGGCTTAGGATTCACCCATTTGATTTGGATGGGCTATAAGCACACCCATTTAGATTTCTCGGCTACCAAGCACACCCACCTGACTTGAACAGGATATAAGCATACCTAAGCAAATACAAATATAGTTTGATGGTTTTTTCAAAGACAATTTCTTGAACTTTGGATAAAATGGATCCTATAGCCTCTTGGATAATATACTTTGACCTTTGATTTGAGAGAGAGATGATTCCCAAATAGTAAGAAAGTAGTAGTGAATCAATGCAATGAAGTTAAAATTGATTTTATATGATTTTGAAGAGAATTTGGTGTATTTTAAATAGAGTTTTCAAGAGAGTGAGAGGAGGGAAGAAACTAAATTAATAATTGCCAAAAATTTTTATTAAACTCCCTTTTGTATAGTGTATAAACAAATATATCCATTTGTGAAGAGTTGTGTTGAATAGACACTTGTTTTTAATATTTTAAAAACCATTTGGAGGCATGTATGTCGACATATCATCTGGGCAAATGTCGACATATGGCCAAAAAAAATTGAAAACTTGTTTCGTTCGAAATGTTTTGAAAACCTCATACTTTGTAAAATAGTTTAATATTTTGTAAATCATCTAAATTATAGTTTATAAACATTTTGATCTTTTTTTTTGATATCATGGGGAACCTTAAGATCATGGTATTCATTGATACCCACTTAAGTAAACTCCACGCCGTGAGTCTACCCCGCTTTTATTTAGTCGTCACACACAGATGCTTAACGTTGAAACTTCCACTGATGGTTAGGCGCCGGGATTCGAACCTGCCCGGACACAGTCCTTTAGTCCCCATCTCCCAGCTCCCTAACCAACCGAGCTACGAATGGCGGGTAAACATTTTGATCTTTGAAAACTTTTATAAAATATTTCAAACATATTTTGTTTAAAAATATATAAATAGAGATCAAAGATTGCTACTAGGGCCTTTTACAATATACCATGTCTCTACACTATATTATAGTCTTGAGATCTTCATTTCTTGGTCTTTGTACTCATGAGTCTTCATGTCCATTTCTTGAGTCTTTTTTAATATGCAGTCTTTGATTTAATGCCTATATAATATCCTACACTATATACTATATAACTTGGTAAAATATTAGTATCTATATTTCAGATGAATGTATATTATTGCTATCAAGGTTGTTATCATCAAAATCAATAACCCAGGTATTAATAATATTCCCTTTTTAATGATGACAACCATTGAATATTCCTTATATAAAATATGACATAACTCCCTTCAATATATGCGTATGTACATTTTATATTTTCTCTCCCTTTGTCATCAACCAAAATGGGTGAAAAAAATAAAAACTCCTGCATAAAATATTGGGAAATTATATAGCCAAAATCAATAATTAAATAGTCAATTGACTAAAGTATACTTAATATGATATAATGATAATATATGGGGACTTACAAATAAATAAAATAAGATTTTATTAATTCAAACCCATACATATTAAAATATCAGTCAAACCAAAACAAGCATATTTCAATCCAAATATGCACACCAAACCTTAATCAAATTCTAACAAACCTAACTAATACATATTAACTTAAATCTATGGTTTCCCTTTAATTATAGAAGATTATGGATGGGGAAAAAGGGATAGTAGAGTCAAAAGTTTCCATTTTGTTCGATGAGACTTCCATCTCGATCGAAGTAAACTTCACCAACACATTTGACTTCATTGTCATTTTCAGCCTCATTTTGTTCTTCCTCTTCTTCCTCCTCTTTCTCTTTCTTATTATCCACGGGATTATGAATGATAAGGTTAGGAGTATCCTCTTCAATTACAATTGGATTTACATCATTATCCAATAGGTGCTTTTGGAGATGGCAAAGAATGATCCCTTGCTTCTCTTGTTCTTTCAAGAGGCGTAGTATAATGAACTCTATTTTTGAAAGCTTACATGTTTTAGGCCATCTTTAATTTTGATGACTTTGGTCATAGTGGTGGTTTGGAAAGGGAAAAAAGGGTGCAGTCTCTTCTCTTGGACATCTGGAACTTATAAAAGTCGTTAATTGAATTTTTATTTTGAATTTACAGAAAGAATAAGACTGAAAATGAGAAAGAAATCGAAATTTAGTTGTTATATAACATCATTTCAAATTTCGAACTTTAGAGAGAAATCTGTTTTCAAAATTCTATAGTATATGTCGACATATCCATAGAATGTTTATCGACATACATGTGTAAAAAAAATTCATTTTATCTTTCATTTTTAATATTCAATTTATATGTTATTGTATTTACATTTCAAAGAAAGTGTCAGTACCTTAGATGTTAGTTTTGATGACAACAACCATATGAAATTATATAACATATGGATACTAGTGTTTTACCAAGTTATATATAGTATGTACTATAGGATGACAGGTGTTGATTTAGAAGATTGTATGGTATTAAAAGCAAAGTCAAGAGGCTGTTAAAGAGGCTGATATAGAGATTGAAGAGTTAGTGACTGAAGACTCACGCGTTTAAAGATTCAAGATATCAAGATGAGTTATAGAGTCTTAGATTATCTTATTAAAGCCTTGGTAGCACTTCTTTGATCTCTCTGTTTTTTTCATAGAAGTTTTTAAAATTTATTCTTTGATTTTAATGATTTCCAAATATCTTGGTTTCCAAAAATGATTTCTAAAAATCTCTTTTTTCAAAATGATTTTTCAAACATCATTTCATAATAGCTTTCAAATGATTCCTAGCCTGCTAATTATCTATCTACAAGATTATTATATTAAGTTTTTAACTATTTTAATATATATTTTTAAATTATTATATTTAGATATAAATTTTGGTTTTATGTTTTCTAAATTTAGTAATATTTAAAATTATATTTTGACATTCGTTAATACTTTGATATATATATATATATATATTCACTTTTACTTTATATATTATTTTATTTTTCAAAAGAAAATCATATTTATATCCTTTATATATTAAAATATTTCAAAATAATTTAATAAAGTTTTATTATGATTAAAACGTGTATAAACTATGCTTGAATGATTTCATAAAGTATCAAAATATTTTACAAAGCTTAATATTTTCAAAATAATTTTATAAAGTAAATTTTCAAAATACAAAGAGATATGTCAACATATCCTCCTTATGTATTTCAACGTATAGACCGTGATTTTCAAATTTAAAACTTTGAATAAAAGTGTCTTTTTGTCGTATTTCTTTATGAATGGACATGACTGTTGTTTCTCTATAAATAGGGGTTCTTTCAATGAGTTTTGGTTAACTGTTTTTCATATTTTCTCTTCTCTTTCACACTCTTGATTTCTAAAAGAAATTCTACTCAAGATCTTCTCAAATTCAATCAAAACCAATTTCAAACTCTATTGATTTGATTCCCTACTATTTAGTCTATAATCTCTCTCACTCAAATCAAGATCAAAGTGAAATTCAAGAAGCCATAGAATTACTTGTACTCAAGATTAAGAAATTGAGTTTGTAAATTCTATCAAATCATATTAAAATACCTTTGGGTATGCTTGGTGTCCTTGAAATCCAAGCGAGTGTGCTTGTGTCCCGTTTGAATCAAATTGATGTGTGGTGTCCCGTTTGAATCCAAGTGGGTATGTCGGTGTCCTATCTGAATCCAGTGAGTGTACCGGGAGCTTTGAAAATCTGGAGGGTGTGTTTCATACCCTTGAAATCGAGATTGTATAAGATTTGATATTTGAAAATAAATCTGTATAAGAAATTATATGGAACTAGGTGTAGGGTAACTCCGAATCGGTATAAAAGTCTTGATGTGATCTCTCTAGCTCTTTACTTTTACAGCATTTATATCTATCTATGTTGGCATCTATGATTTTCAGTTTTCATTGTTTAAACTACAATCTTAAAAGAATTCAAAAATGACCATAAAAGTTATTAAACACTATTCACCCCCTCTAGTGTTAAATTAGCTTTAAGATCCGTACTTCAGCAAACTAACGTTTGGTATTAGAGCATTGGTTTTCAAAGTATTCATAATTTTTATTTTTGATAAGCTTAAATAGCTAACAACACTTTAGTAATATTGTTAGCTCACTTGTTAATAACTCCTCAAAAACGATCTACTGCTAAACCTACTTTCTAATGGCAGCAATTACACATATTGGTCATGCAAAATGAATACCTATTTATAGTCAACTAGTCTAGATATTTAGAATGTCACATAGAATGAGTACACTGACCCCAGACTAAATTTTCACAATGGACTGCTGACCATAAGACACTTTCACAAAGTAACTCTAAATCCATGAATATTTTGTTTTGTTCCTTAGCTAAGAATGAATTCAATAGAGTGTTTATTTGTAAATCTGCATATCAAATATGGAGGAAACTGCAAGTTACACATGAGGGCACTAGTAAAGTCAAACAGACCAAAATCTCTATGTAAACTAATTAGTTTCAATTAATTAAAATAAGTCCAAATAAGTTCATTTCTAATATGTATAGTAGATTTCAAGATATAGTATATTCACTGATTGAATTGGGTAATAGTTTTTCTAAAGTGGATCAAGTTAGAAAAATCCTAAATTCACTTACTCCTGAGTCGGACCAAAATACTCATGCAATTGAAGGCTAATGACATTAGCACTTTGAAAATTGAAGAATTAATTGGAAATTTAATGTTATTTGAAGCATAAATGCAGGGTAGGAAAGAAAGCAAGGCAATAGAAAACAAATCCATCGCTTTCAATGCCATAACAGATGATCTGGATTCAGACAGCAATGATAATGAGGAAATTGCTTTCATGACCAAAATTTCATAGATTTCTAAAATGCAGAAAAATGAATAATCACAGGAGAAATGATAACAAAACTCCAAGATGGGGAAATGGTGTTAGTTGTTTTAACTGCAATTAATTTAGCCACATGTAGAGAGGCTGTCCACGACTAGAGAAATCGAAAATCTCAACAAGTATCGATTCATCCAAAAAATAGAGAAGGGCTTATATTGCAAAATTAAACGATTCAAATACTTCTCGAGTGATAATGAACCAGATAGAAAAGATACCAATATGTGCTTCACAACAATAATCAATTAAATTTAGAAATTCAAAGAAATGGAGCAAAAATAGGTAAGCTTTTAAAGTTTAAATTTTTGGTTGGATTTTCGGTTCCTTTTGATTGTTAGGAATAATCTATGGATTAATAATGTTGGATGAATATATATATATATATGTATGTATGTATGTATGTATGTATGTATGTATGTATGCATGCATACAAAGAAAATTTTATAAAATTATTTTTATAAGAATGTAATATTGAATAAAAATAATATAAAATAATTTATAATTTTTAAATCATTTACTATGTAAATAGACTAGTAATAATTATAAGATAATTATACATATACACGCATACATATATAAGTAAATAGGAATAATTTATTCAACTCCTCGTTTTGAAATTCATGGGCCATATGTCGACATACCCTTTACCCATATATGAACATATGCATATGAATTTAGAATTTTCATTTCAAATTCAAAATTTGAAATTCCCTTTACCTTTTCACCAACTCTAATGTCCTGAAAATGCGACCCTTGACTAGAGACCATGTCTATTGATTCTCTGTTTAATTATTCTATATTCATCCATTCTTTTAACTCACATTTTCAAAATTCAAATACCATGAGGCTTTCAAAGAAAACCAAAGGCAGTCCTTTGCATGACCAAAAGGCCATTGAAGCCTACATGGAGTATGTTTCTTTCGAAAAAGTCTCTCCCAAAAGATTTGCCATGTTCGATATTTTCCTTTTTATGATCTTTATGATCTTTGTAATCAAAATGGAATTCTTGGTTTGATGGATGCTTCCTAAAATGATTGTGTGTTCTGCAAATTTAGTAAAAATGTTTTATTCTAATTTGAAGGAAAGTTTTATGAAGGAAATGAAGATGAAGTTTGGAGTAGCGTTAAAGGCGCTCAAATTGTTTTAAATTGTGAAAATTTAGGCAACATTCTCAAATACAAATCTAACCGAATGGACCTTTACACTTTTAAAATTGAAAATCAAAATCATGAAGTTATTCATGATATGTTTGAAAGTAATGATGATTTTGAGATTAAAAATAAGAATTTACATCCTAAAGCAAAAAAAAATTAAGTCTCATTTTTCAACAAAGCTTAATTTCGAGGATAGGGAAATTATAATAACCCGACTTAAAAGGTTTTCAAAGCACTTTTTCAATTTATGGTCAATATGATATAAATTGGGCATAAGTTATTTTGGATGAATTCTTTACTAAGAATACCTCTAGGCATGAGAACACGGTGTGTATCTAACTAGAATATTCACATATTTTGGTGTTCACCCAAGAAAAGAGGAAACCGTTCCTCGAAAAATCATCGACAAAGCCAACATCTCTCTCATGCACATCTCACCCATCTTTTAGCCTTATGAAACTCTTTCAGAGAAGGAAACAAAACCGGCTTAGGAAGAAGAGCATGAAATTAGAGAAGAGAAGGAAGTGGAAGAAGGAGAAATGGATGTGAAGGAGGAAGAAGAACATGAAGAGGAGGAAGATACTTCTTTGGAGAGTTTCAAAAGGCCATCTCATCTTCATAAAGGAAATTCTCAAGAACCAAGTGAAGTTTCTAATAACCAAAAGAAACTTAAGAAATCATTCTCCAATATTTCGAACAAAGTAGACAAGCACTTGGAAAGATTATCCGCCTGCTTAGTGGAGAGTCCTCATCTTCATCTACTTCTTCCTAGTTATATTCCTTAATTTTCTGGCTTTTTAGTTTGAACTGTTGTAGTTTTAATCCATGTATCTTTTATGTTTGTCTTTAAATTTCATGTACTCGTCTATAGTCATCAACAAAATCTTGTTCCTTGCTGTTATACATTGTTATTAATCTCTAGAAAGTCATAAAAGTATAATAGTTAGGCTAATTACAATAATATAGCAAATAAATTGATTTTGCAAAATATGGTACATATGTCGATATATGTATACGCTATATGTCGACATATAATGAGTAGATTACAAAAAAAAAAAAAATTCAAAATATAGTAACTACCATCTATTCAACTTATTCAACTGACTTTTCACCGCTATGTAAACCTATTCACTCGATAAAAACATCATTCCTACTCTCATTCTTCTCCATTTTTCGCTTACAAACTTAACTTTTCAAATATGGCTTCTCCATATTAAAATTGTGTGAAAATCTTGAAAAAACCCTTTAATTGTTTAAGAATATTCTTACTTTTATCCTTTGAAATCAAAGATAAGAGTCAAATGCAAATGATAAAAGAACAAAAAAAGCATTTTGATGCCATTTGATGGATGATTTCTTCTCTTATCAAAGATGAACTAACCAATAATCCGGATAATGCCATCAATAAAGACAATGAAGATTGGGATGCCATCAAAGTAGATCCAATTTCTGGTTCCGATGGTTGGGTAGAAGTTCCTAGGGAAGTTTAAGTTGATTGATTAGTTATAATATATATATATATATATAGGATTCGATATAAATTTGCATATTAATATATTACATTTGAATAACAAGTATGAATCGGTGTGTATGAACTTATAGATTTGGATTGATTTGTTTGATTTATGATTGGACTGAATTGTATTGACTTTGGTTTGGATTGACTATGTGTACAAAATTGGGGAAATTAATAAAATTGATTTGTGTTATCACATACTATTCTTATATATCACACACATACACACACAAATATATATATAGTACTTTAGTTAGAGGGAGTTTTGGTTATATTTTGTTGATGACAAAGGGAGAGAAATATATAAAATATCCAGGCATAGATCAAGGGAGATTTTTGTAACTCGGGGGAAGTTGTAACATCCCGTCTTTTCGCATGCTTTAAATCAACACACGTGCCAATTCAAATAATACGGAAGGGCGGATTGTTATGGGGTAAATAAGAAAAACAAGAAGGAAATAAAACAAAATAGAATCTCACAGCGGAAGGATAAAATATAATAATCAAATGTACAGTTTATAACGCTGTTTTACAAAATATTCGATTATACTTACAACATTTATCAGAGTTACACATACCAAAAACAATGCAGCGGAACAGTATGAGTATAGCGGATTAATAATAATAATAATATAAATCTCCGTCTTCGTCCTCCAGAGCTAAGGTCTTCGAAATCTTGAAACGCTCGGACTGACCCGAGCGAATTGAAAAGACAAAACACTCGAGTCAGAACTAAAAGATCTTACGTAAGTTAAATTAACAGAAATAAATATGAGTGCAGTAACTCAAGAGATGCTTGGGATTTACATCTCCTAAGGATCCATTAAACTATTTACTATGTAGTATATTTCGCTATTATAATAGTGTCTAATTGTAAAATAAACTTACTTTTAAATAGCATTAAGGCTTTACATTTTCCACCTTAACACGTAAAATGCCAATAGTCTATACAGTACCGTAATACCTCCTGATCGGGAGGCTACCAGAGGATACTCCATAGGTACAACACAAATAGAAACTCGTACAAGGCGCGATAGGGTAGGTGACACGGCACAACTAGGCAATGCCAGGGTAGATATACCAATTACGCATCCGGGCTGGTGCTAACGCGTAGCCGCAGCTACCGCCCACCTCGGACAAACTTCCCCCTAAAATCAAAGAAATCAAAAGTGGCCACCGAATCAATCCAAAGTCAGAGTAAAATATCGAGGAGGAGTATCCGATAAAGGGCGCTAACCCCCTTGGCCCGAGAATCGCTCCTGTTTTAGCCACCTTATGCCAACTCACGGGAGTCGGGTCCACGTATTTACCTCAAAGGAAACGCCGCCACCATCCTACTTCATTCTGGAATCTCCACCGCGTACACGGTTGTTAAAGTGGTTTTCGGAGTTGGTAGAGAGTATGGCAACTTCCGATCCCGGTCTCTTCAATAACCAAACGTTATTATAACACCGCGGTCTTTTTCAAAGTAGTTTATACTTTAAAACCAGAATATAATATCTCTTTCAAACCAAATAAATATGATATCATTTATATTTTTAAAACACAAATCAATATGATATCATTTTTATTTTATAAATATCCCTTTCCCAAAATTATAATATTTTCAAATATATATACCTTGAAACCATAGCTTTGAAACATAACTTTTAATACGTAATGGTTCACATGCTATATTACTTTATAAAATAAAACAGCTTCTTTAAATTTCACAATAAATTCCCAATATCAATTTGAACCTCTAAATAAACCATTTTAATTCTCATATATTTCAAAGCTTAAATATTCTATATTTCAAAACTTTATAGTTCATATATTCAAATTTTTAAATATTCCACTATTTCAAAATGGATTCTTTGATAATTTAATATATATCAAATCCAATTCCTATTATTTAAATTTGAAATATTTACTTACTAAACAAATATTATTCAGGTAAAACCCTTAAACTTCAATAACAGGATATTCTTTCAATTAAATTAACTTGATAATATTCTTTAAATTAATTAGATATTCGTTTAAATCTTCTAATCAAAAATCAAGTTATAAGATCATACCTTTTAAATCTTAATTCATTTACATTTCAAAACAAAGTTTTCGAGGAAAATTCTTAAATACTTTAATTCAAATCATATTCACATTTATCTTCAACCTTACTTTTATTTGAGTTATTATAAACTCTATATACAATAGAATTTCAAATATATTCTCAACCATATTATATAAACGAAATCAACTTCATTATTTAGCTTATTTTAAAATTCGAAACAAATTTATACATAGCTAAATTCAAATTTTTTTACTATATATATATATATCAAAATTTTATATTTATTAAACCGTATTCTTTCCAAAACCATAGAAAAATCATTTCAAAAATAATTATATATTTATACCGCGGTGCCTGTATATAATTTTCTATCCTATGGTCAAGTGATACAGATATTTATCATTTCAATCCGCAATTTAAAAATAAAAATGTGGTTGTATATCATTTCAAACCGCAATCCCGAATGAAATGAAAATGCATAATAACTTGCAGTTTATACAATATAAATACAGCATCCATTCATCCATCATATCAACCATCAAACATTTATCAATTTATCAACCAATTCAAACAATCACAACAATAAATAATAATTAATTACTGATAGTCAAATTTTCAATAATGAATTAAATAACTGTTTAGCAGTAGTTTATATGCAATAATAAATAAATTTAACTAGCAGGTTATATGCAATAATAAATTTTAGCTAAAATTTTAACTGGCAGTTTTAAATGAAATGAATAAATTAATTAACAATTAACTGGCAGTTTTAAATGCAATAATGAATTAAATAACGCGTAAATTAAATGAATGCAATTTAACTGAGAAAATGATGAAATATATGCCAAACAGCTATAAATAAAATTTTAAACACATCATAAATCAATTTAACCAACATAAGAAATCTTAGAAGTTGTGAGTGGGTTAAAACACTCACCTTTTGCATTTAAATTGAATTCAAATCCAATTTAAACCCAAAAATTGAACAGTCTCCAAATCCGTCCAAACCAGTGTCGAAGTGTCTGGAATTTCAATATGAACCTAAAAAAAATCACGTAGGAAAAGGAGTTTGTATGAGAAATTTACACATGTTAAATCGATTTGAAAACGAAATAAAATTTTAAAATAAAACCTTCCTCAATATGCTCGCTACGTCACTCATATCCCGCGCGCGCACGATCAGGACCGAAACCCTCTTCGAACTCGTCACTCACTTCTCAGCCGCCACCAACAAAACCCTGCCTTCAATTTTTTACGGCCGCCACTGAGCACTGCTCTCCACAAACCGCGCCTAAGGACACAAATCCGGCGCTTTCGGTCGTCCCCTCCACACTCTCCGCCATCGAGCTTTGAAGAGAAATTCTAGCGAAATCATGGCCCATTACCACCAACGAATTACACCACGCCGACCTGCTCGAGCACACCTTCCCAACGCCACTAGCCGATCAACGAAAGGTCGCATATCCACCTTTGGATCGTAAACCCTAGAATTGGACGGTGTAGGTTCAACCTCGATTTCTGGACAACGACGATTCGAATTCAAAAAAGAACAGCACCATACAATTCCATTCGTTGAGAGCTTCAATAAATAATTTTTTGGATTTTTCTAAGGACTTTGAATTTTAGGCTTTGGATTTGATTTTTGAATGGTAATTGGATGTAGGGTTAGCATTCATTAAGGAGAGGAGGAGCTGATGAAATTTTACACGCAGATAAATGATAATAGGCGGAGGCTAGGTTTTAGCAGGGTATTTATAGATAACGTTGGAAAAGAATGGACTGGATCCGAATTATAAACGTGCTAAACGATAATTGGCCCAAAAAGCCCGTTTTAACTCCGGAATGAAATTTGGTCAACCGTATATCAAAATAGGTGTTTTAAAATATTCTGAATACGATGGAAAAAGTTTCACGTCCAAATTCCATCGTATGAAGAAGTTATGCTGAATTCAAATTTTCCAAATTGATTTCAATTAAATCGATTTCAAGGCGTTTCGCGTTCGTACGATCAAACGACAAGTCCGATCGCTACGAAACTTGAAACCCTACAATAATTCACCGATACGGATCCGATGAAACTGGTTTCGTCGAAATCCGAGTCAGTGGCCAAATTGGCTATTTTTCTATTAATTAAATAAATTTAAAATAAATTAAATAAATCAATTTCGCGTTTATATTCTGAAATTTGCAGCCTTTATCACTTTATAATTTTCAAACATTTATAATGATTTAACAATTTTTAAAATGTCAATTTATTAAAGATTAATCAATGTAAATCTTCAATTTCGTAGAATTCAAAATTGTATATAAAATTTCCATTAAATTGAATTAACCCAAAATTATTCCATTCATAAATTTCAAATAGAAGGGTTTACCATTGAATTTAAAATTATTACATAAATATTTCCCAATTTCAACTTAATTTTTAAATTAACGTAATAATTAAATATTTGATTTCATTCATTTGCACTCACTATTAAAAATTCAAATTCTATAATTCATAAATTTTATCATCTTGATTTACTTATTAATTTATAATTCTTTAAACTGAGTCCCATCTCAATTTAAAGTAACTTAATTCCCAAAAATGTAAAATCTTGATATCTAATCTCATTTATTTGAAATAAGCCCAATCACTAAAATTTACATTCAAATAAATTTTGATTTACCATATTTATATCAACCAATGGCAATATTATAAATGAAATTGACATTATTTTCAAATATTACTTTACCCTTAACGTCATAATTTATTAATATTTATTGCAATCGATTCCTAGTTATACTTGAATACACTAAATAAATGGTTAACCTATATAATTGTTACCATTTAACATTTACTTCCACTTAAAAGCTATTATTAACACAAATGTTGTCATTGGCTTTGCTCAAATTAAGCAACTTAGATGAATGGGTAAATTTTAACAATTATCACTAAATGCAATTTACTCATATTCATACTCAAATATCAACTATAATTTATTAAAATTACTTACCTAGCCTTGATTCAATCACATTGCCATTTATTATGTATTATTTCTCAATTAACATAACCTTTGAATTTAATTCCCAATTTATTTAATGCAATCAATTATGACTTTCACAACTTAAATACATTCATTGGTTCGTAGTTATTTCATTAATGCATGCTTCATTCCATACTATTTAGTTATTTTTGCCAAGTATGTACACTAATTGCTATTTATATTCTTAATCCATTTATTTTCTTGTGTACAATTTATAGCCAACATACATTTAGATTATTTTCTATAATTGTAATTTTACGCAAGTTCATAAATCATTAACCTTAAATTTGAATTGTTTTTATTAAATATTCATTCACCTCCGTTACCTTTTTAATAGTCATTGAGGTAACGTATAATTTCAACAATGACCATTTAAGGTTACTTTTCTAACATTTATTGTAATTGGTTTTCATAATTTGGATTTCGCTAATTTAGTTAGCCTTAGCGTTATTACATTAAATCTATATTCAGTTTCAATTAATATAGAATTTAATTCTAATTACTTACCATTTAATTCATAATTTATTGATTGCCTCAAAATTAGATAAAATTTAATTTTCAAATATTTGATCTGGTTGTCATCTTCACTATGTCCATTATTACTTAACTTCAAATTTACAATTTTACTCAAACTTTTTAAATTTTTCCCAATTAATAGGTATTGCACAAATATCGTTACTTATCAACTTGCATTAACCTTTTCATATACATTTTCATTCAACTACTATTCCATATATTTTATTTCAGCGTTCATTTTAATATTAACTTATAAAGTTTTTTTTCTTTTCTCTAAATTTAATTACTAAATTTTAATTAAAATAACCAACTTAATTATTAAAATTCACGGGTCGTTACAGAAGTTATATCATATTTTATATAAATGATTTCCATCATCAAATAGGAGGAGATTGCTAGTACTTTAGGTATTGGTTTCGATGACGACAACCACATGAGATCTTATAAAATATAAATACTAATGTTTTATCAAGTTATATATAATATATAGTGCAAGATATTAGCGGGTTTTGATTAAGAAGACTGTGCCATATCAAGAGCAGATTGAAGGGGCTGATAAAGAGGCTGATATAGAGATTCAAGAGTTAGAGATTGAAGACTCAAGAGTTTAAAGATTCAAGATATCAAGATATAAAGTTGTAGATTATTTTGTTAAAGCCATGGTAGCAATTCATTGATCTCTCTTCATTTCAAAAAGGCTTTTTTTAATTTGTTCTTTGATTTTAATGATTTTCAAATATCTTGGCTTTTAAAAAAGATTTTTAAAAATCTCTATTTTCAAATGATTTTTCAAACATCTTTTCATAATAGCTTTCAAATGATTCCTAACCTTTTTAGTTACTTATTTACAAAATTATTATAATAAGTTTTTAAGCATTTTAATATATACTTTTCAATTATTATATTCATATATAAATTTTGGTTTTAGGTTTTCTAAGTTTTTTGACATTCATTGATACTCTAATATATAGACGCACGTACGCACTCACTTATACTTTATATATTATTTTATTTTCAAAAGAAATTCATATTTAAATCCTTTATATATTAAAATATTTCAAATAATTTAATAAAGTTTTCTTAAGTATTGTTATGATTAAAATGTGTATAAATTGTGCTTGAATGATTTTACAAAGTATCAAAATATTTTCAAAACAACTTTTATAAAGTAAATTTTCAAAATACAAAGGGATATGTCGACATACTTCTTATGTATATCGACATATAGACTGGGAGTTTCAAAATTCAAATTTTGAATGGAAATGTCTTTCCGCTATATTTTCTTCATAAATGGACATAACTATTGTTTCTCTATAAAATAGGGTTCTCTCAACAAATTTGGTTAACTACCTTCTCTTATTTTCTCTCCTCTTTCACTCTCTTAATTTCTAAAAGAAATTCTACTCAAGGTATTCTCAAATTCAATTAGAATCAATTTCAAACTCTATTGATTTGATTCCTTACGGTTTACTCTCTCGTCTCTCGCATCATTTTCACTCAAATCAAGATCAAACTGCTATTTAAAGGGATATAGGTTTACTTCTACTCAAGATCAAGAAATTGATTTTGTGAACTATATCAAATCATATTCAAATACTCTTGGGTGTGCTTGGTGTCCCTGAAATCAAACTAGATGTGCTTGTGTCCCATTTGAATCAAGTGGGCGTGCTTGGTGTCCCATTTTAATCCAAGTGGGTGTTCTGGTGTCCCATTCGAATCCAGTGAGTGGAGCTCGAAAAACTTGGAGAGCGTGTCTCGTAGCCTTAAAATCGAGATTGTATAAACTTTAATATTTGAAAAGAAATCTATACAAGGAACTATACGAGATGGATGTAGGGTAACTTTGAACCAGTATGAAAATCCTAGTTTGATCTCTCCAACCTTTACTTCTTTCTTTTACTACATTTATATATATCTATGTTTGCATATGTGATTGTTAATTTGCATTGTTTAAATTATAATCTTAAAAGAATTCAAAAAGATTGATAAAAGTTATTAAACACTATTCAACCCCCCTCTATTGTTAAATTAGTCTTAAGATCCTTATTTCCACAAACTAACGAAAGAACATATTCCTAACTCTCTTCTAAGTTTAGTAAAACTTGTTGCAGTTAATAATTTTTTTGAAATATCAGCTGTATGATTTTTAGCATTTATAAATTTGAGTGAAATTACTTCTTTATGTACGTTATCTCTAAGAAAATGATGTCTTATATCTATATGTTTGATTCTATCATGATGTTTTGGATTTTTAGATATATTTATTGCACTGATATTATCATAGTATATTGGTGATTTAGTAAAATTCAAACTAATATCTTTCAGTGCTTGTTGCATATAGATAATTTGCAAAAACGCTAACGCAGCAGAAATATATTCTGCTTCTGTTGTAAATAGAGATACAGATTTTGCTTTTTTACTAAACCGGGAAACAAGAGAATATCCTATAAAGTAGCAAGTTCCATTTGTACTTTTTCGGTCTTATTTACATCATTCATAGTCAACATCACAATATGAAATTAAATTGGAAGAATCTTCTTTTGGATAAAAGAGTTCATGGTCTAGTGTGTTGTTTAGATATCTTAGTATTCTTTTTACTGATTTTAGGTGAGTTTCCTTAGGTTAAGATTGATATCCTATATATAGACAGAAACTATGCATTATATTTGGTCTACTAGCAGTTATATAAAGTAATGGTCATATCATAACTCTATATAATTTTAGATCTACATCTTTTGAGTTTTCTTCTTTATTTAATTTCTCGTTTATTGCCATTGGAGTTGGCTTACCACTAGTATTTGACGTACCAAATTTCTTAACTAAATCTTCGGCATATTTTTCTTGACTTATAAAAATACCATTAACTATTTGTCTTATTTGTAATCCAAAAAAGAATGTTAGTTCTCCCATATAACTCATTTCAAATTCCTTAGTCATTATATTTAAAAATTATTCATTTAACTATTGATTTGTTGATCCAAAAATAATATCATCTATGTATATTTGTATGAGTTGAATATCATTATTATTTCTTTTGATATAAACAGTACTGTCTACTTTTCCTATTTCAAAATTAGATTGTAATAAATAGGTTTTAAGTCTATCCTACAATGCTCTAGGAGCTTGTTTTAGACCATATAAAGCTTCCTTTAATTTATAAACATGATTGAGAGCTTTTCATCTTCAAAAAGTGAAGGTTGTTCAACGTAAACGTCTTCTTTAATAAATCCATTTAAAAAGGCACTTTTGATATCCATTTGAAATAATTTAAAATTATTATGATCTGCAAAAGCGAGTAGAATTTATAGCTTCCAATCAAGCTGCAGGTACAAAGGTTTCATCAAAATCTATTCCTTCTTCTTCCAATCAAGCTACAGGTACAAAGGTTTCATCAAAATCTATTCCTTCTTCCTGACTATAACCTTGAGAAGCTAATCGTGTTTTATTTCTAATGACTTCCCCTTGTTCATTTATTTTATTTCTATAGACCCACTAGTTCCTATTACAGACATATTTTCAGGTCTTGGGGCTAATTCCCAAATATCATTTCTGGTAAACTGATTCAATTCCTTTTGCATAGCAGGAATTAATGAATAATCTAGTGATGCTTCTTTTGAATTTTTAAGTTCAATAGTTGAAATAAAACCCTTTTATTCAATTAATTTCTTGTTTTTACAAAAATTCTATATTTTTTAGAATATTTTCTATAAGATGATCTTTCAAATATTTTGTTTGTTTATTTGGATGTGAACTTTCAGAGTTATTATTATTTTCATCATTAGTGATTTCGTTATTTGTAATTTCATTAGCTTTACTAAAATTTTCTTCTTTATCAAAAAAGAAAGTATTGATTTTAAAATTCTCATCGAATGAAACTTGTAATGTCTCTTCGATGGTGTTAGTTCTGGTGTTGAAAACTCTGTAAGCTTTACTTCTATTAGAATAACTAATAAAGATTCTTTTGTCTGATTTATCATCAAATTTATCTAAATTATTTTTTATATTTAATATAAAACATTTACTACCAAATAATCTAAAATAAGACACTTTTGGCTATTTGTTACAAAATAATTCATAAGGAGTTTTCTTAGTCAAAGGTCTTATTAAAATTCTATTTAAAATATAACATGCTGATGCAACTGCTTCAGTCTAAAAACTTTTAGGTAATTTACTATCATATAACATTGTTCTAGCACATTCTTGTATAGTTCTACTTTAGCGTTCTATTTTGTTATGGTGTTTTAGGAAATGAAAAGGTATGTGTAATTCATTTCTTATTACAAAAAATTTCAAAATTCTCATTTTCGAAATCTCCTCCATGATCGGTTCTATCATTTTAATTTTGATTGATATTTGATTCTAAATTCCTTTAATAAAAATTTTAAACACTTCAAAAGCTTCATCTTTAAAGTTTAAGAAAATTGTCCATGTAAATTTAGAAAAATCACCACAATTATAAAGACATATCTGTTATGATTTACTAATTAGATTTGTAATGGATCAAAAAGGTCTAAGTGAAGAAGTTCGGAAGGTTGAGAAGTAGAAAGCATATCTTTTGATTTAAAACAACTTTTATGAAGCTTTCCTAATTTGCAGGCATTACATAAGTTGTTGACATTAAAATATAGTTTAGGAAGACCCCTAACAAGTTCGTATCTAGCAACTTCCGAAAGGTGTTTAAAATTCAAATGACCAAATCTATTATGCCAAATCAAAGGGTCGCTAGGTTTAGTCAAAAGACATAAATTGTCATTAGATGCTTTCTTACTTAAAATGTAAATGTTACGTTTTCTAGTACCTTCAAAGATAATGTTTGACTCATTATCTTCAATGCGGCAATTATCTTTTTCAAATCTATTTTTAGAACCCTTATCACATAATTGACTAATACTAAGCAGGTTATGCTTCAGATTCCTAACTAGCAAAACACTAGAAATTGTAGGAGTTTTAAAGTTACCGAAACTGCCAATGTCAACCACATATCCTTTTGAGTTGTCTTCGAATTTAATTGTTCCACCATCTTTGTAGAAAATATCCTTCAATATTTCTAGATTTTTAGTCATATGTCTTGAACATCCACTCTCAAGAATCCATTTACCCTTCTTAATTTGTGATGTTTAAACTTCAAGTGTCGATCCACCATTAGCCACATAAAAAATTGTTCCTGCAATTCAAAATTATACCTTTCCAACATATCAAGTGACTTTTCAAAACAATTAATTTTTAACAACATGTTGGTTTCATAAAATTGTTTTCCTACAAAACTATTAAAAGTATTACTAGTTATTTAAACTTTTCGAAAATCCAATTACAAGTTTTTTAAAACCTAGTGTTATGGCACAAAGGCGGGTTGCATAATTATGGATCTTAAGGATAATTAAACATTAAAGGAGGGTTAATAGTATTTTTTAATTTTTATATATCGTTTTAAATTTCTTTCAAGTTAAATATTAAATCCTAATATAATAAAACATAATACTATTAAACAGTCATAGATGCAATCACAGATAAAAATAAAAGCAGTAAAGCATAGGAAAGAGTTAGAGAGATGACACCTGGGACTTTATACTAGTTTGGATTTCTCCTACATTCAGCACCATAAAATTACTTGTATAGATTTCTTTTCAAATGTCAATCTTTAAATAGGCAGAAGGCAAACCCAATTACAATCTAAATTCCAAGGCTACGAGACATACCTTCCTAAATGCCTAGGTTCAGGGTACACCTACTTGATTTGTACATGCTACAGGCACACCCACTTAGATTTTCGGACTACCGAGCACACCCACTTGATTTGAATGGGTTAAAAGCATACCCAAGCAAATACAAATATTGTTTGTTGGTTTATACGAAGGCAATTTCTTAAACTTTGGATACAATGGATCCTATAGCCTCTTGGATAGCACTTTGATCTTTGATTTTAGAGAGAGAGAGAGGTGACTCCAAAATAGTAAGAAAGTAGTAGTGAATCAATACAATGAAGTTTGAATTGATTCTACATGATTTTGAAGAGAATTTGGTATGTTTTTAATGGAGGTTTCAAGAGAGTAAGAGGAAGGAAGAAGCTAAGATAATAAATGCCAAAAAAATTGTTTGAACTACCCTTTATATAGTGTATAAAAATATGTGTTCACTAAAATTTGAAAAACCATTTGGTGGCACGTATGTCAACATATCATCTGAGCATATGTCGACATATGCTTGTAAAAATTAAAAACTCGTTTCTTTTAAAATGTTTTGGAAATCTCATACTTTGTAAAATAATTAAATCTTTGTAAATCATTTTAAACATACTTTATGAACATTTTGATCTCTGAAAGCTTTTATAAAAAAATTAAATACATTTTGAAAATGATTTTTTTTTAAATATAAAAGATAGAATATAAGAGATTAAACCAAAGATTGTTGCCAAGGACTTTAACAATATACTATGACTCTATACACTATATTATAGTATTGAGATCTTCGTATCTTGGACTTTATTGTGATGACAGCCCTATACCACCAGCACCAACAGTATATAAATAGTGTCCTGATGTCGTGCTTGACTGATATAGGACGATCAACAAGGTTGAAATAAATCAATATAGCATATAACCTATCGTATATCTCACAGCGCATGGATAAACTATAATATCACATATGCAACAGAAGAGACCGTAATAATGATGTGAACAGATCATCATCAGAGTATAATATCCATAGATACATCAATAGTAGAGTTTATACAACGGAAACAAGCTCAATAGTTGTCTAAAATACAAATGGTAAGCAGTCGCTGCTAAGGTTCCCCGGTGCTGCACAGCGAAACAAGCGTAGATTCCATATATATATGTGTGTGTGTGTGTGTGTGTGTGTGTGTGTGTCTATATAATATGAGATAACTTAATCCGGCTCATCCTCCGAATAGCTACCGTGTCACCTAGACCTGTTATCTAGTCTACTCATTTGAGTATTCAAGATAATAAGAAACAAAGCATAAAACCTTGCTCCAAGCAATAGCCTAGTGTGAGCAGTAAATGAGCCTCAAAATGCTATACAAGTAAACATGGTAAGGCATAAGAGTACACAAATCATACCTGATCTATCAATGTAACCAATGAATTAGCATATAACACTATAATATGCTACTCAACATTATCATAATGGTATACCACAAACCAAATAAAGGATGTCGGTCTTCCAAGTATCAGATAGTGGTCTTCCATGTATTCATAGCTCCAATACCTACTTCCCCTGGTACCTATGAGTGATAGCCGACGAAAGAAAACAACCAGAGCATCCATAGCATACATCAACAATCCTAACTATCACATCTTGTGCTCTGAATATATGATAACTCGTATGACCCCCAAGCCTGGAACTAATGGCAACCCTAGTTTTCTGCTGTACTCTTGTATCTGGTAATCCAAAACTGGATACTTGTCTCATGGCTCAAAGTTGGACACTAGACCCAAAGAAACATGTGCAAGGTATATAGGTCCCTCAGTTGACCCATATGCATTCCACTTGCAATACCCTTGCTTCGAGTACAACTGAAAACTCTTCAAGCATCAACAATTCCTTCGCACATACACCCCAACCCACTTATGCTCCATTTGGATACCGGGCCCTTCTTTCTCAATCCAGTTTCCATTATTCACGAGGAACCCTTCCACATTCCCTAATCATATAGGCCCCTTCCTTTACGAGCCGCCATCTTCGGAACCTACTCCCAACACAAGCCAACATCCAAAGACTGTAGCTTTTCATCATGATGTTAGATAGTCATTCAACCTGATACAAACGCACCAACACCTCCAACACGATCTACGAAGCATCCTTTTCCTTCCTTGAAAGTTCCATATTCACCCAATGCAATGTGATAACTCAATACTGACTAATAGAGATTACTCAGCACCAAGTTATACACTTAGCCAATTATTAGCTACCATCTCTTTCCTTGCCTCTAGCACTCTTCCCTAGGTGCCTCAGACCCCGATAACTCGGATCCAATGTAAATCCCTATCTTCTAGGTCTTGAGATAAGTCGACCCCAATCCAAACACTTAGCCAAATTTTCCGACATCTTGCTATAGAACATCTCATCTACCATGCTTTACCCAACCATACAAACCACCAAGTCATAGCCTCCTTTACAATAACTCGGTACGAAGTTATAGGCATAACTCGGTGCCGAGTTATGTACTTAGCACCATTTGAGTTGCGACTCATCATTCCTCTTCCCCTGTTACTCTAGAGCCTACCTATCAAGTTTCATCCAATTCTAACCAATTTAGCTTTCGATTTACTCTATTCTCAAAACTATCTTTCTATGCATGTACCACATTAGCAAACAACATCAAATCATATCATCTAAGCATAGAATAGCATGACAATTCATCCAATCAAACTTGCAATCCATTAAAATAAGATAAACATGGCAATTTCTAACATAGATCTACATATAGCATGAATATGTGAACATAAATCAAGGTGACTTCTAATCAATCTATATCATATGCATGGATTAACATATCATTAAAGATAGAAAAAGTTTTAATGTCCTAAATCAATTTAATTATGTTAAATTATATAATTCTACCATATAAACATGTGTAGTATAATGCTAAAGCATAAACCACTCACCAATTGCCAAATTCGATCAATATGAATGTAGATACAATCCGACCAGTAATGGAATGTACTTCAAATCAAGCAAATCGATGATTTCTATCTTTTAGTTTAAGATCTAATTACTAATCAACAATTTAACTGGATTAGAGAGAAATTAGGATGGATTTAGGGCTAATTAGGGTTTAGATCTGATCTAGAATAAAAGGAAAAAAAATTCATTTAACTTCTACAGCCACTATTTATAGCAATTCTATGATTATACTAATGTGCCAACTAATGGGCTTCACTAATTACACAATAATTCTGACTAGTAGTTTTCAAAACTTAAAACATGCATAGTTCCCTAATCATAAGTCTGAATTTCTATTATGACCACTCTACGAAATGTGAAACCATCATCCCAAAGCAATGGAACTAATTTGAGACCCTACTTCAAGCCTAATCAAAATTTATATCCAAAATAAGGTTTTAGGGTCAAAACGATCACATAGAAATTCAAAAAAAAACATAGGTATGCAAAATGTCTCTAAGAGTTATATCCTAAAATTATAGAACATACGACCTTATACAAATAAAGTAAAAATATTTCATGATCCTTCGATACGTAAAATACAGATCATTATATTCCCCTTAGGAATTTCGCCCCCTAAATACCAAAACATACCCAAGAATAAGCAAACATGATCATCCTACATGCCTATTAATCATAAGAAACCATCAAACATCTCAAACAAGCAGCCATGCAATAAATAGTGTAGGTGACCTATCCTAGCATGTGGAATACTAACCTATCAAATATAACATACAGTGGTGAAAGTAGATAGGATAAACAGTGTTGGATCTTACCATTCAGAGAGCTCTGGACACGTAGTCCTTATTCTTTCATCTGTCGTCCTCATACAATCGTCGTCCTTTTCATTCCATTGTACCTTCACTAGGTTCACCATCTTTCTCCTAAGCTATTTCGTATCGCACCCAACAATACGAAGTAGCCTAAAGGTATAGAAACTACTGGTTCTACCTCAACATCTTCAAGATGATCCGGTGTGATCGTTATGGCTGAGTTGTGCACAAACTTCCATAGATAAGAGATATGAAAAATGTTATGCATGCCTGCCATCTTATAAGGTAAGTCGACCATGTATGTTAGCTTCTCGATACTTGACTTGGATGCTGTCATACTTGACTTGATAGGTATAAACCATGCACTCTTGGTCAACCGATCTACTATCGATTCCGCTATGAGATTCTATTTTCTCTGTTCTTCGTTTTTTATTAACCCTAACAATCTTCCCTTTTGACGATTGGATGTGCGACATTTGAACACAATGGTAGTGTTTGGTGTCAACTTTCGATCGTCAAAACGGTGGGTCGTTACAGCATGGTATCAGAGTGCAAGGTTAAGTGAGATCCTGACTTTTGTAGGACTTAGCTCATTAGTGATAGGGTAAGCGACACCCTAGAATGAGTTTGAGAGCATTATAGATTTGAGAGCGTATTTGTTAATGTTATAAAAACATATTATGTTAATTAGTCTATTGAGTTTTTATGTATTTGGTCGAGACGTGGGAAACCACGGTATCGATGGGGAATTCTAAATACTCGACCAAGGCCAACATATATGGTATTGAATTTTTGAAAACTTTGGCAAATTAAATATCTTTTCTAGGATTATATTTTATATATATATAAAGGATTATTTTTCAAATTTATATAGTTATAACATGATTTGGTTTAAATGTGATAATATTTATTTATTATCATTATTGTTCGTTCGGTTATGCTTAACTTAAATGAGAAGCATGGATTATTGGTTGTTAATGCTAAATTGTGCTCGATTTATTTAGGAGCATTTATCGCTTTGATTTAAAACAAACCCTTTGTGAATTAAATTTTCAAAATTTGACTATAAAGATGTTCGAAGAAAATGTTAGCTTGAAAATTCACCTTTTAGTAATGGTGGGTTAAGAATTAAACTTCATAAAAGTTGTTATATAATCTAAATAGTGGGATAAGATATTTAGAGAATAAATATTCGAGATAATTTTATTATAATAAAGGAGGATTATTATAAAATGTTTTTTATATAAAGGAAAATATATATAAATATAGTTTGAGAAATGTGTTTAAAAAAAATTGTGAATCTAAATCCCGGAATTTTTGAAAAATAATTTCAAAGGAATGTTTGAGAAATGAAATAGCTATACTTTTGAAAGTATTTAAAGGTAAAAATATATTGGAAAGTAAAATTTAAATGGAACACATTTTCTTTAGGATAATTAGGAGGAAATCATTTCGATTAGCTTTGTGGTAATCTGAATAATCTTCTAAATGATGATCGGATGTTTGTTTAGGTGAACATTATGGGGTACTTAGTAAATATTCTCTTTATCATTGTGCGATCGAAGTCAGTTCAAATCTGAATAAACCCAAGGTTATTTTTAATAAATAAATTGTTTGAAGTTATTATATATGAGTAGTATGCTTTCAAAGACGAGTTTTGAAAATTAAAACCGGGCATCTAATTTTTAAGTTCTTTAAACAGGAATTGTTTTCCAAAACAAAAGCATTAGTAATAAGAGATTGTTTTGATAAATAGGATTTATCCCTTAGAGAAGCTATGGGATAATCTAATGCAGATTTAAATAGGGTTAAAATTAAATAAGAAGGTTTTGATAAACATTGTTTTATTAAAACTAGATAATTGTTTAAACGTCTAAGTAGTGTAAACTTTTTGCAGATTGGGTCCTCCCATGAGACTTGATTTATTTTAACATCTAATTCAAAAAGGTTAATAGGTTGACTCGATTTTAAGAAATCATAAATTGATTTGAGATCCATCTAGATCTTTGAAAAAGTAAAATAAAATTGGTATGTACTCTTAGAGTGGAGAAGAGTATTAACAGGTAAATAAAGGGAAATAAGTTATCGTTTGATGTTTTATAAAGAAATAACTTTATAGAATTTTTAAAAATTGGGTGAGAATTTATGAAATAATTCATAAATAATTTTAGTATTGAATAAAACACTAAATGAAATATAATTTTTTTAATATAATTAAGAAACTAATAAAATATAGAGTATAACTTCTCATTTTGTCCAAGTGGGTTTGGATAATATTCTAAGCAATAACCAAAGGCTAATATACAAAACGGTATGCTTAGGTAATTATCTATATTTTCGGACAATCAAGGAAGTTTCGAAACTAAGTTAAGTTTGTTTGCTAGTCATTTGATATTTTGAAACAATGTTAAGTGGTAAGTTTTTCCTCATGGAATTTGTTTGACAGTTTGTGTTAGTTTGTTCCTTCATGGAATTTGATTGATTGAATTGAATTGATTGGTTGTGTGATTTCATATACTATTGTCTATAAGTTTGAATTTTATAGACATAGGAATTTAAATTGTTGTTGTTAGGGCCTAGATCCTGGTGATTTTGAAAAAGAGATTTTTGAAGATTTTGGGAAATGAATTATATTTATTCACTCTAGTTGATGTTTTCGGAGGAACCGAAATACCACTGGATGCTCCAATTTGTTTAACTCTAGAGTTTCACCATACTTTATTTGGAGGAATCCCCTTCCTTGTCATTTTGATTTTTGATCTTTGATTTCTCTCGCTTGAGAAATTTGAAAATAAATTTTTGAATTGGAAGACCCGGGTATTTAAACCTAAATTCATCATTTGAAATTATTGGATGCATAACATCCATTTACAAAATATTCTCTATATTTGGTCACATATGATTGAGATATGATGGTTGCTTTCATGTAGATTTATATCAGTCTAGTTGTTGCACGTAGAGTTACATCACATTGCTTTTGTCAGCCTAATTTTCTTTTAGATTTCATAAGTACAGATATGCAAGAAATTGATATTTGATTCTTGTGCACCTACATTTGCATGGTATATAATAAATTTCTAGCCAAGAATATAAATATTACGCAAAAGGTATGTAACAAACTTAAAAAATTAAAATTGGTTGATGATTTATGCCCCGAATATGGGAGGCCAAATGGCTTTTGTTTTCTTTGATTGGTTTGGAGTCCATTGAGGCAATTTGCAGCTGTTTCGATCGAGCTGCACAAAGGAGACGTTGGTGAAATTTACTATAAATTTAAGAGTTAGAATTTTTTTAAGAATTTCGGAAAATTTTTGACAACTAAAATTTGACTTTCGAGTTATAGCTTGGAATGGATGAATGTGAGAAATTAGTTGGTATATGTAAATAAATTTAAAAGACTTGGAAATCGTAGAATCTATTCGAGCTAATTGGTTTTGAAAAGTTAATAAGTTTAATAACTTGTTTTAACTAATAATTTTAAAACTTAAGGATTTTGGAGACATGTTCTCTCTTAGGAATTTCGAGGACAAAATTCATTTAAGGGAGGAGAATGTAACAACCCAACATTCTGGTTATTTGATTTTAAATACTTAATTTATTTAAAATATTTAAAATAATTGAATTTTGGAATTTAATAGCTTATAATTCAAATATAGAGAATGCTTGAATTGTGAATTAAATGGATTTAATAATTTCATTTAACTCCTTTTAATCAGTAAATAATATTGGTGAATTCAATTTGTATATTTATTTACAAATATAAATAGATTGGGTAAATATCAATAATTAAATATAAAAACAATATTTAAATATGTGAAATTAGCCTTTTAGGGCACGGTCTTGGATTTCGACGAAAGCAGTCTCAATGGATCCATAATAGAGAATTATGGTATGCCGTCGAATTTCATAGCGATCAGACGTATCATTTGGTCATGCGAGTTTAAAAAGCATATAAAGTTACTTTAGAGAATTGAATTTATTATAAATTGATTGAAAATATAACTTCTGTAGACGATGGAATTAGGTCCCAAAACTAGTTCCATTGCGTTCGGAGTTGGGGTATAACATATAGAACCCCCCGGCGGCACATCTCGTTTGGAGTTCGTCAATTTTAAGGCATGAATAGTGTCGGTTAAAAAATCTATATAAGGACCCCAAACCTATTCATTTGAAAGCCAAATTATTAAAACCCTAAAACTTATGTCAGCCGCCACTCTCTAACCTCACATCCAACGACTGCCATCACTTGGAGCCACTAAGGCTATTTTTGGGCGAAGTTGTCAACATGAAAAAGAAGCGGCATGGTGAGACAAGCAGGATGGTCGGTGGGATCGTCAAATCAAGGTGTAAGGTATCCGCGATTTCAGTTCGATATGGGCAGCTTTAGATGGGTTTTTCACGGTGGTGAAGCATCGATATGAGGTGCGGTCAGTGTCATTTTCTCGGCTGAGGCGGGGATACCTACGGCAGGGAGGTGGCAGTGGCTGGAGGCCTAGGGCGATGACGGTGATCGTGATTAACGCGATGTCGAGTCTTTGATTTCAGTGACCTGGGTTATTTTTTGAACAATAAAGGGTTTATAGTTAAGTATATTATTAGTAAATTAATGATGTAATTAATATTAATTATATTATATAATTCCAAAATTTTATAAATGCAATATATATTTCATAAAAGGTCGGATTCAAACGCGGTGAATTGCGTTGTACTCATGAAAGCATTATCTATGTTTTGGTGGTGGAGTGAACGAGATTGGAGCTTATTGAAATTTATGCTAATAATGAACGCTCATTCGGTTTTAACTCAAATCGGAACGTTTCGGCCAAAACGGAAATCAAGGTGAGTTTGACTCACATTAAATTTTATTATACCATATCTATGATGTTATAAACGTTTATTGATTGCTTGGATGTTAGATTAATTGTTTGATTTCTTGTTTGGTTAAATTTTCGACTGGTAAATAGGTGACATATTAATTTGATCGTTATAAACCCATATGATTATCTATATTTATCCATAACCACAATTTTGCAGGAAAAATCTATAGAGAGACCCAAAAAGGGTTTCTCACTCTTGAATTATTTATTTACATCCGTATGGTAATATTAATGGTTAATTGAATTAAATGTGATATTCCATTCAACTAGTTAACTATCGTCGTAGCGATTGCTATATCGTCATTTATTAAATTCTATCCCCAAAAACCTATCGTATAAGCTTGTGTTTCCACTAAAAAGATATCACAAATTGCATTAACCATTTTGATTAATGATAATTTAAAATAATTAATCATTTTAACTAATGATTTTGAGATTACTTAACCAATTTAATAAATGATGATTAAAAAATCTGTTTATCTTATCATTTTTGATAATGATGTTTTATACTTAATTAGTCATTTTAACTAATGATTGTTTGAGTTTAATTAATTCTTTTAATTAATGATAATGGAGTTTAATTAATTTATTGAACCTAATTAATTATTTTAGTCAATGATGATGGAATTATTTTAATTATTTCAATTTAACGATAATTGAAATTAATAACCATTTTAATTAGTGATATTTAAAAGTAATTAATCATTTTAAATAATGATATATGAATTTTATTAATCATTTTTAACCATTGTTTAAAATTTAATTAATTGTCTTAACTAATGATATATGGAATTTAGTTAAATCATTTTAATTAATGATGTTTTAAAGTTAAATAAATCATTTTAACAAATGATGTTTTGATTAATTGTTTTAGCTAATGGAGCTTGAATTTAATCAATTCAATTAATTTATGCTTATTTAAACTTGATTAATTGTTTTAGTTATGGTTTTTAAAAACTTATTTATCATTTTAATAAATGATGTTTGAGATTACTTATTCATTTTTAACTAATGATCATTTGAATTTAATAAATCATTTTAACTAATGATATTTAAAGTTAATTAATTTATTTAATACAAGTGATTTAACCAAATTAACTAATATGATAAAATTGCTTTAATCAACTGATTTAAAGTTAATTAACCAATATTATAAAAGTATTTGGAAATAATTTTCTATTTTATTAAAGATAGTGGATTTGTTTATTTAAAAGAAATTTTAAACGTGAGCATTTATTTTTTTGGGATAATTAATATTGGTTTAAAGTTATAAAAACGAATTGAAACTCGATTAATGGGATGTTATGTTGGATAATCTTCTGGGGTTCAGTCTGATGTTGGTTTAGGCCTTTGGGGTCGGGCACTTGGAAAAAATATTCTCCTAATGTTTTAATAATCAAGAACTAATTCTAAAAGTGTTTTACCAATATGGAAATCAAGCACAAGTTCAGTTCGTTTTTAAAAATAAAAAGGTTGATTCATTTATGGAAATGAATTATTCCCGTAAAGCGAATCACTTATACAGAAATGATTTGTTTGTATAATTAGTATTAAACATCAAAAAAGCATATTTGTCATTATTTCGAAAGTCACGAATAATCGTGTGACATGACTTTAAGGTAACACTACTTGACTTGTCTGGTAGTATTGTTAACCAAGAAATAGTACAAGTTTGAATTCAATGAGTGGTTAAAAGTATGCAAGACTTAATTTCCATATGCGATCGTTTTATATCTTCGATAGTTGGTATCTCGGCTATCGGTTACTTCAACTACTTTATCTTCGTCATTCTAAGATGATTTATTGCTCCATTGAGCGTTGCTATCCTTTATTAGAAATGACTAAACCAAAAGCGCCAGAGGAAGTCAAGTTATGCGGGGTTGCTCCCATTAGGGCATTCTCACATCTCATCTAATTTGGATTTGACGGTGCACTTAGATGTAGAAATATTCAGATACTCGGTAAGGTTTTGCGGGGCCCGGTTTGGTGTTGTCCGAGAAGTGTCACAGAGTAAATGAGATTCTCTGAAGTATATTACTAGAGGTATACTTTAAGGGGGATGCACATTCTTAGTCTTTTGTTGGAAAATTCCCTTTCCTTATTTGATTTGAAAACCCTAAATCTGTTTTAGCTTTAAATTGCCACGAGTAGAGCCAACTCCTCATAGTCGCATTTAAGTATTCATTTAGTCCATTCTATCAGGTTGAACTATTACCTTATTTAGTCAATTCTATCAATTTTGATTGTTAACTCATTTAGTCTATTCTATTAGGTTAGACGGTTATCTTATTTAGTCTATTCTATCAAGTTGGACTGTTATTTTATTTTTGTCCATTTTATCAAGTTTAGACAATTATCTTGTTTTGTCCATCCTATCGAGCTTGGACAGTTATCTTGTTTTATCCATTCAGCCTCGTTTGGATTTTGCTCGGATTATTTTCATTCTTCCAAGTTTGGTTTTAAAATTATATATGCCCATTCTTATTTGGATTTGTTCCCTGATGTTTATTTCTACTCTTAACTGTATGGATGTTATTCTTGTGAGGCAAAAATTCTTTTCGTGTTAGCGGCGTATTCTCATAGTACTTTATATGATCTTCATTATTCGAGTTATCTCACGCTGGTATTTTCAAACTGATCCAGGTGTTATTTATTTATAATGCTCGTGTCATCGAGTATTTTTCCATGTTGTCTTTGAAATTTTGGAGATCGTGAGGGAGCTGAAGATTCACCCATGGCATTATTTTCTTTTTCTTTGTATTTTATAGTATACCTATCAGCATTCGTAAGGTCAGGATTTTGTAACTGTCCAGTTGATAAGGTTTGATTTTAAATTTGATATACTCTATATTTTTTTGAAGAGACAGTTTCTACTGCCCTTGTTATATTATATGTTGTCGATTCTACTGTAAGATTCTATTTTCTCTGTTCTCTGTTCTTTTTTTATTTACCCTAACAATCTGCCCTTTTGTCAATTGGATTTGCGACATTTGAATACAGTGGTAGTGTTCGGTGTCGACTTTCGATGGACAGAAAGGCAAGTCGTCACAACACATAGATTATCCCCTATTTAAAAACTCGAAGACTAGTTAAAACCGACATTGAGGAGGCTCGATATCAATTTTAATAGCAGCATGGAGTAAACTCTATAACTAGTTAAAAGTAGCATAGGCTCGATGACCATCTAGGTCGGCGAGGCAAAAATATTGAGTAGTATGTGCAGCAGCATGCTTTCTAGTATAAAATGAGGCATCATGCGCATTTATATGACCATGTCGAGTCCTTTCTCTTTATCTTTATTAACTTGACCTCGACGAGGTTCAGACCTAATCCACGTTATGCCAAGCTTGTTGACGTCATGCGGCATTGTTTTATGCCACATTAATGACACTGAGATGCGATGGGATGGGGCTCAGCACGGATAATGTCGATATGGTAGAACAATAATTAACTTGAAAACTGCCAATTTGTAATAAAACTTGTTTCTTTTCAGCAAACCATTATAATTTGTCAAAATTTTATTGACTAATAAAAAAAATTTACCAATATATTTACTAAAAAAATGTCGTACTCTATTTCCAAGTGTAGGGAATGTGGACTACATATCTTAAGGCAGAATTAACACTAGAAGGAGGTGAATAGTGTTTAATTAATTTTATGAATATTTTTGAAACATTTTCAAATTAAATCCAAACAGATGCAATTCACAAACACAAAAACAATCACAGAATCTGATACGGATGCAAATATTAAATAAAAGCAGTAATGGAAAGAACACACCGGAATTTTATACTGGTTCGGAGTTACCCTACATCCAGTCTCACACAATTTTTTTGTGATCTCTTTTCAAATATTATGTCGATATTACGGCCTCGAATTCAAGGCCACGAGATACACCCTCTTGTCTCCGATTCCAGGGTAGACTCTCTTGATTTAACCAGGCTACAAGATCACCTAATTGATTTACGGACTATAATCACACCCAATTGATTTACTGTAACGACCCGAAATTTCCGAACCCGAAAATTTCAGATAGTTATGAAAAAGAAGAAAGAGATAGAAGAAGAAGAACAGAAACACCAAACATCTCACATTCGCAGCGGATAAAATATAATAATAAATAATAATAGTTTACAAAAGAATACTATATCTGTCGATTACATTTAATATACATCAGAGTTTTCACATTATATACAGTCACTGGATATTACAATTATCATGTCTCAGAAATACAACGGCAATACTCTATACGCTATCGCCATCCAGCTCGCCTCCTAAGCTCCAGCACGTACCTACCTGAAAATTTGTAATACTCGGTCTGACCCGAGCATTACACCAAAGTAACACCCGGGTCAGGCTGGAAACCAGCGTGAGTAAACCCAACTAACATGGAATACCAAAGCAAACAACTTATATAAAACCCAGGGTATCTATATCAATTTAACCAATTCACATTTCGCTATAGACAACACTTATTTCAACTATCAATTTCTAAGTACCAAACTTAGATAAATATTCCAGTCTACTTAAATCATTTCAATCCAGCCTATTGATTTCACAAATTAATATATAAAAATTCGAAGTGGTTTCGGGTATTTCCCAAATACCCGACCCCGGTCTCTTCGAGACTCATATTATCCTAATCCAAGTTGTTAAAATGAAATACACAACATTTCGTATTAGAGATATCAACTCAATCAAAACATTTAATATCATTCAATCATTCATAAGCAAAGCTTAATCACATACAAAACAATTCAATTAATTTTAATTGAATTTCAAACCTGAATCACCCAGATTCCTTCATTAATTAATTCCAAATCAATTAATTAATTAACCTATCATTATTCATCTTAATTAATCACCCTAGATTAGTTATTGTTCAATTTAAATTCGAGTAATTCTCTGTAATCAATTTTCACGTTATTACTTATCCTTAATCCCAATCAATAAGTAATTCTAATTACTTCATAAATTAATTAACAATATTAATTACATTAATTCTTAATTACTTATACTAATTAACTTCTCATAAGCCACTTATGTTGATTTATTTCCTTAACTAATCAATCTCTATTTACATCATTAATTATGTAATTTAATGATTTTTATTCTAATCCGATTTAATTAATCCTTTTATAATGGAAGCTAAAAGGAATTTAAGAAGAAGAAAAACAATTTATATTTTAAATCTCTATTTTACAATTTAACTCCAGTCTTTAATTATCACTTTTATTTCTTCCAATTCCTCTTTATTTTATTCTATAATTATTTCGCTTTCAAATTTTCACTCTTATATATCCTTCACAATTTCAATCTTATATATCTTGATAGCTCAGGGTATTGAAATATCCAAGCAACCCACATAGCCTTTCAATCTTCCCATTACCACAATATTCATCTCAGAATACCAAACATTCCTGTATATACTATATGTTACTATATAATATAGTACATCAATTCAAGGCAACCATTCAACCAAATTCGAAAATTTAAACATTTAAAATTTATATCTAACCCAACAAAGTGAGATTTACTCACCTTTGCTTTTACTGTTTGCAATCTGATCCAACTGCTTGATTCCTTGATTATTGACCTTGTAAAAATATTTATATGATTTTATTAATATTTAAACAGTCGAACAATAAATTACCGTTCAATAAATTTTATTTAATCTAATAATTTGATTTAACTCAACTTGATGGCTAACTTGATAAATCTAACCTTACTCACAATCCCCTTTTTAAAACCCCTTTTGTAACCAAAATAAATTAAAAAGTTTATTAAACAATAAATCACTAAAATACATTATTGAAAGTAGATTAAAATATAAAATAAATAAGTAAATATAAAAATTATTTATATGTACGTTAACTTTTTTTTTCTCCAATCTATAATAACTTCAAGTTAAACATTACCATCAAACTTTTAACCTTCATAACATAAAACTCATTCTTCCCTCTTGAAACTAATTTACTTGAATAACTTTAAACATTTAGGGTATGATTTATAATGCTATACAATCAATTAACTTATGCAAAAACAAAAATGCAGACCAAACTAAATTGCAACAACAAATAATACCTCTCTGCCCTAAGTCAACGCAAGCACAAATTGAACCCTAAACCGCTTCCCCACGTACGCGCGTCTCGCCCTCTGCCACGCATCGCACAGTCGCACGCGAGTTTCCCTGGCCGTGACTCTCGTTCAATGCTTTGTTGCTCGAACTAGTACACAGACTTGAAGTATCGGCCATTAGAATGAATGGACGGCTTCGATTTTTGACAAGAGGGGAAATGAGGGCTTCGGGCTTGATCTGTAAAGAGGAAATGAGGGTTTCGATTTCGAACTGAAGGAGGACTCGGCTTCGATTCAAGAGAGTGGGGAAAGGAGTTTAGGTAAATTCGAAGAGAGGGAGGCCAGAGAGCACGATCGTATTATTTTTTCTGTTCTCTCTGATTTTTTTATAATTGCGTTTGATTTATGCTGAGAAATAGAGAGGAAGACGAAATAGAATCTCGGTTTGATTTCTCTGGAAGCAACGAAGAGATATTTTCCTAAGAGGCTTCGGTTATAAGCTAGTCCATTTCACGTGACTAGGATGATCTAATTTAGACTTTGACTTTTGATTTTGTAAAATTGAATATTGAAAACATCTCGTTTAGCATACTCGAAATCTCAAACTCCGAATCAGATATGCCGACAGACATTTATAAGGTTTTACCCACGTTCCGAACACAATGGAACGTGTTTCGAAAGCTAATTTGATTGTATGCGCGAGTTACAGAAGAAAACGATCGATTTTAAATCAAATCGATTAAATAGTTTTCTAAGCGTTTTGAGTTGCCAGGGTCAAACGACAACTCCGATTGCTACGAAAATTGAAATCCGATAATAATTAACTATTACGGATCCAATGGAACTGTTTCCGTCAAATTCCGAGACTGTGCCTCGGAAGGCTATTTTTAAATTTAATTTAAACGATATATTATTAAACTTGTACAAATTACCTTTAAATAAAATTTTAATCATTCAATTATCTTCAGTATCATCATTGTAAATTTTATAAGCCTTCAAATTATTTTTAATAGGCTTAAAATCTCAAATTCAACAATTTACCCAATTTCTATTATATAATTCAATACATTAATTATCTAATAAATATTAATATTTTGGAATTCAAGCTGAAATTAACCTTTCAAATGGTAAAAATCAATTTATTATTCCATTTTAAATTGTTAAAAATTCCGGGTCGTCACATTCCTCCCCCCTTAAAAGAATTTCGTCCTCGAAATTACTAGTTAGGAAAAATGGACCAATACCCGTTTACTTTTCCCAAAACTCACAGTTCAACTTCCTATCAACTATCTTTTATTAATGACCCACTATCACCTTAACCAACTTCCCAAAACCTCCTATGGTTTCAAACAATACCCTTTTGCTCAATCATTTAAATTTCAATTTAAAACCAATTCTGAATTATCAAAATTTTCTCAAAATTTTTCTAACTCTCTAAATTTTCGAAAAATTTTGCCAGCGTCTCCTTTGCGCGGCTAGCTCGGTACTATTACAAAAGGCCTCTACGGGCTCCCAAATACCAAAAGAAAACAAAAGCCAAGTGGCTACATCAAAATTCAATCCAATTTCATACAGAAATTTAAATACATACCTTTTTCGGGCAATTCACATTTATCATTTGGAATCAAATCCAATTTCTTTTCTCTTTAATACCTGCATATCTCACTTAGCAACAATATCCAATCGTAACCTTATAAATCATTTTATACATCTCTTTACATAAGTTTCATACCCACTTCTATTCAAATTAGTTTTCGCCGTTTCATTTGAATTCAATTTATTTTCAAATTTAATACTGAGTTGTATCCTTCATTTAAACTGATTCATATTAATTTCATTTACTAGTTTACTTTGATTTTCAATTTGAAATTGTTTTGTCAATAACCAAAAATTTCCAAAAATTTTCTAACTCCCAAAATTTTCAGAAAATTTTGGCAGAGTCTCCTTTGTACGGAGGAGCTTTTGCAATTTGACAAGAGATATAAATATGTATACATCGACCCACCCGGTCGGAAAAAGAAAAAAAAAACAGTTCATATTTCCTATTTTTATTGCGTAGGCATACCTTATTTAGCATTTAAGCAAGCAGCTTATTAATTTAAGCAATTAGCGCAAATCCAAACCAACCAAACAGCCTTCAGGTACCTGTACTTACTCAATTTAAATATGTAAGTGCCATATAAATGAAGTTCATAATATTTCTCTTACTTAAACGACCACAACACATCAACTCTAGAAGAAATGCATTCTAGATAACTTTCACAAGCAATTGATATGATTTCAAAACCAATTCCATTGTTTTCAACCAATTCATATTCCATTTCATTCAATTTTAATGATTTATTACTCAAGTGTTTACATTCAATTGATTTTTAATTCAAACAAGCATATATTCACATCAAATGATTTAAATCATTTTCATTAAATCTCTACCAACTCATAGTATTTAATTACTTTGGTTTACGCCAAACAACAATTATTCTCATGCCAATTCGACAATATTCGCCTAATAGAGTATCTATTTTATTTTATAACTACTTCAAATTAATTTCAACTCATTCTGAATTTAATTCCATTTCATTTCTTAATTATCTACCAACCATTCATTGCATTTCATTTAATTTCCGCATTAAATTCATGCAAAACAATTTATTAAGCTTGGCACATTCAAACTTATAAATTAATGACCATTTCCAAATTAATTTAACCCAAGCTTCTATTAAATGGGCTTTCACTCTTATTCGAAGCCAAAGTTTCATAAAATTTTAAACTTAAGTGAATTTATTTTAGTTTATTCCAACCCCAACTTAAGTTTACTTCTATTTGATTCTCATTAATCAAATTTCATTAAATTCGGCATGCCCATCCATTTTAAATTTTAATTTTAAATTTATCTTCTCAATTTATCAAAATAATATCCAACCACAACCGAATTCACTTATACTTCAAATTATTATATCACCAAATTTAAGTTCAGTTTGATAATCCAATTCCAATCACAACTTTGGTTCAGTTTTTATTCAACCAAACTTCATCCATTTATTATTTAACTCAATCAACCCATTTTAAATTTTTAATTCAATTACTTAATTCGTTATTGCATTTATTTTATTTATACAAGGCTATTCTCAATTTATTTCTATTCACTTGGGTTATGTTTTGCAACTCAAACCATTTTTATCATAATCACTTCCATTTCGTATAACATCACTTCTCTTATACCCAATTTACATGCAAATTTCATTAAATATTACTCAAATCGTCCCTGAATTATAATTCAAACCATCACATTTGCAATCCAACTTTATTTTATTTTTACAACATTTCTTCTAATTTATTTCATTATTAAATCCAAGTCGAGTTCTATTCATAATTCGAATTCATTTCCAAACTCCATTATCAACTTACAACTCATTTTATGTAACCGAGTTAAAGTTTATTAACATACTCAATCACACAATTATTTAACCAATTAACTTATTTCCAATTTCAAAATCAATATTCGATTATATTTACAAACTCACTTCATTAAAATTTCAATTTGGATTTCCCTTATTTTCCCAAAAATTCCAACACTTTATTTTAACAATTTAGAGATGCTTTAAATTCAGATAATACAATTAAAATAGTTTTTTTTTATATATATAAAATATTTCTTATAACTCGATGTCTCAACCAGTCCATCCTTGTTCTCACAGAAATTCAGTCATACGTTGATCAGGCGTAGGACCGAAAATCTATAAGTACTTGGTAAACCCGTTTTCAACATCTAGTGAAAATATTTGGAAAATAATTTTATTGAAAATATTGAAAGCATTTTGAAATAGAGGAAATATCTTTGGTGACAATGCTCTGAAAATCATCACCCCCATCCATGGTCACAGTTACATACCAGGGTTACGTTGCAGTCACAACAAAAGTCCATGTAACTGCAGGCTCTCCGCGGCCTCTCGATTACGCCATGGATCCCACACAACAGATCACAGTTACATCCAGGGTTACGTTGCAGTCACAACAAAAGTCCATGTAACTGCAGGCTCTCCGCGGCCTCTGATCTCTCTATCAAAATGAAACTTCTCCCATCTTACATAGGTCGCAGTCTGCCGAGATAAACTCAAACGCAGACCGTTGGCTCTCAGCGGCACACACGACTTTCGCTATGTTATACCATAGGTCGCAGTCTACCGATATAGAATCAAACGTAAACTTTTGGCTCTCCACGGCACACACGACTTCCGCTATGGTATACACTACTCATAATCCCCAGGAACTAGTTTTGTCCGGACTCCTCACAGGATCAAATTTAGAACCCCCTTTGGGGCTCAAGGCAGCGCCACCCAGTGGCACTCCTGAGAAGTCCATTCCAAGGGAGCGCCTTTTTCCCCAGAGCTATCATCAAATCACTTTATACTATACACATATAGTATATTTCAAATCATACACCTAGTATGAATTTTATCAAAGCTCCTTTACACAAAATCGATTATTCCCAAAATCGATAATTCTCAAACTAGGCTTTCCAAATTCAATACTGATTTTACCCAAAAATCAAAAGCCTTTCCAAATCCAAAGGTTTCCAAAACCCTTTTCCAAAATCCACATAAGATCATTTATATATATTCAGATATATATATATATATATATATATATATATATATATATATATTTAAAACTTTGGATCCTTGCTTTTTTTTGTATAAAAACCCCTTTATACTCCAAACACTCTCAAAAACCATAGAAATATCCAATTTCCATCTTTATTTATTTCATATTTCTCAAAATATTCTTTCAGTTCAAAAGAACCATGTCACATTCCTTATTCACCTTTACATTAATCCCCATTTGGATTATTACTTCAATCCTTATCTCAATTGGGTACTTTAATCAATAACAGTTTGAACTCCGACCAGTTTAGAAAAATAGCTTGAAATTTTTAAAAATAGGTAAGTAGTTGAAAAATAATTATTAGTTGCAAAATAATTGTAAACTAGTTAACTAATAGTAAGTTAGTTGGAGAATAGTTAAATAATTTCAGGAATTTTTTAGATAATTGTAAAATAGTTGTAAAATAGTAATTAATTTGTAACATAGTTGAAAAATAGTAATTAGTTTAGAATATAGTTGAAAAATGGTTAAATAGCTTCAAAAATAATCGTAAAACAAGTATATAAAATAATTTGGCTTTAAGAAAGAAAGGTTGTATATATTTTATAGCTTAGAAAAATAAGTTTATATCAAAACAATTTATATTGAAAATAGTCAAGAGTCAACTGTTCACTTCCCCAACAATTCAATTTAAATCTCCATTTAAATTGACCCAATTCCAATTCAAATAACTCCAAATTTCATTGGACTTGATTAATTTCCAATTCAAGTTGAATCAATCTTGATTCCTTCCCAAATTTAAATCAAATTCTAGTCGATTTTAATCCTGTTCAATTTTAATTATAAGTTCATATTATTCCAATCAATTTGAATTATTATCAATTTAATTTCAGAATCCAAATCACTTCAATTTAATCCAATCCAATTTCCCATTTAAATTTTAAACTTGTACCACTTTAAATATAATTTACATTTTTCAACTTCTATTTATAAATCAATTACATTCACATTTTGCTTTTAACTTGGAGTTATACTTTTATTTAACCAATATATTTTATTATTCCATAAACATTTTGAATCATGATTCCAGGGTTTAAACAATTTCCCAAAACTTAAACATCACCTTAGAATTTATCTATATCCAAAATTCTTTGTCAGATTCTATTATCCCTTTGAATTTCAAAACCAAACTCAATTCACAAACAATTCCAATTTAAAACAATTTGGTAGCAATTTCTCTTCTAGAAACTCGAAAATGAACATCGATAATGCTGCAGTCATCACCGACGTTATTTTCCAGTGACTGAAAGAGTTCAATGCTTTTATCTCATTAAAACATTTCCAAATATTTTTAATTTCAAATCTCCCAGATTCAAACACAAAGATATTTTTGAAATAATACTATTCTTTCTTCAAAACCTTTGGAAACCAGTTTCAAATCCAAAGGAATTTTAATTTTTCCCAAAATCCCAAATTCCCAACCCATCCAATTCATATTTAAAACATTACTCTGGAATTATCATCTTACTCTATTTCAAATATTCTCTGGAATTCTATTTCAAATTATAATCTCATTTATTTATAAAGTTTGTTTCATCTTATAAATTTCATTTACAATTTATATTTCAAATTCCTTTTTGATTTTAAACTAATTCCACTTAAATTACAATTCTAAAATTATTCCCATTTATTTTGGACTAATATCCATTCAATTGAATCCTACTTCAATTTCAATCATTTCAATTCAATCCAATTCAAATCTTCCATTTAAATTTTTGAACTTATACATCTTCCATCCCAAATCCAATTAATTCAAATTGGATTCAATTTGAATGAGTTTAATTCCAACTTCAAATTTAAACCATCTCGAATTATATAATTCGAGCCAAATTCTCAAAGATTGGTTTAACCTTTTTAAACCAAATTAACTTTATTCATTTAAAGTTTCAAACAATTCTAATTTCTGAGTTCTAATTCTAGAATTTCATTTTTTTAATTAATTTAGTTTTAATTTGGTTGTATTATAGTCCTTCTTAACTAAATGCCAATAATTTAACACCCAATCATCTTAATATTTATTAGAAGGAAATAATGTTTTATATATCAAAATATACTTTTATATAAAACCATTTAAAACCTTTATATCAGAAAATAACAAGTACGCGCTCATATATATATACACTCAACTCATTATAGAGTTCTACGAACTCTATTTAATGAGTAATCCCCACCAGAGCCAAGGTTCTCGCTTAACCTTCAGCTCTGATACCAAATGTAACGACCCGAAATTTCCGAACCCGAAAATTTCAGATAGTTATGAAAAAGAAGAAAGAGATAGAAGAAGAAGAACAGAAACACCAAACATCTCACATTCGCAGCGGATAAAATATAATAATAAATAATAATAGTTTACAAAAGAATACTATATCTGTCGATTACATTTAATATACATCAGAGTTTTCACATTATATACAGTCACTGGATATTACAATTATCATGTCTCAGAAATACAACGGCAATACTCTATACGCTATCGCCATCCAGCTCGCCTCCTAAGCTCCAGCACGTACCTACCTGAAAATTTGTAATACTCGGTCTGACCCGAGCATTACACCAAAGTAACACCCGGGTCAGGCTGGAAACCAGCGTGAGTAAACCCAACTAACATGGAATACCAAAGCAAACAACTTATATAAAACCCAGGGTATCTATATCAATTTAACCAATTCACATTTCGCTATAGACAACACTTATTTCAACTATCAATTTCTAAGTACCAAACTTAGATAAATATTCCAGTCTACTTAAATCATTTCAATCCAGCCTATTGATTTCACAAATTAATATATAAAAATTCGAAGTGGTTTCGGGTATTTCCCAAATACCCGACCCCGGTCTCTTCGAGACTCATATTATCCTAATCCAAGTTGTTAAAATGAAATACACAACATTTCGTATTAGAGATATCAACTCAATCAAAACATTTAATATCATTCAATCATTCATAAGCAAAGCTTAATCACATACAAAACAATTCAATTAATTTTAATTGAATTTCAAACCTGAATCACCCAGATTCCTTCATTAATTAATTCCAAATCAATTAATTAATTAACCTATCATTATTCATCTTAATTAATCACCCTAGATTAGTTATTGTTCAATTTAAATTCGAGTAATTCTCTGTAATCAATTTTCACGTTATTACTTATCCTTAATCCCAATCAATAAGTAATTCTAATTACTTCATAAATTAATTAACAATATTAATTACATTAATTCTTAATTACTTATACTAATTAACTTCTCATAAGCCACTTATGTTGATTTATTTCCTTAACTAATCAATCTCTATTTACATCATTAATTATGTAATTTAATGATTTTTATTCTAATCCGATTTAATTAATCCTTTTATAATGGAAGCTAAAAGGAATTTAAGAAGAAGAAAAACAATTTATATTTTAAATCTCTATTTTACAATTTAACTCCAGTCTTTAATTATCACTTTTATTTCTTCCAATTCCTCTTTATTTTATTCTATAATTATTTCGCTTTCAAATTTTCACTCTTATATATCCTTCACAATTTCAATCTTATATATCTTGATAGCTCAGGGTATTGAAATATCCAAGCAACCCACATAGCCTTTCAATCTTCCCATTACCACAATATTCATCTCAGAATACCAAACATTCCTGTATATACTATATGTTACTATATAATATAGTACATCAATTCAAGGCAACCATTCAACCAAATTCGAAAATTTAAACATTTAAAATTTATATCTAACCCAACAAAGTGAGATTTACTCACCTTTGCTTTTACTGTTTGCAATCTGATCCAACTGCTTGATTCCTTGATTATTGACCTTGTAAAAATATTTATATGATTTTATTAATATTTAAACAGTCGAACAATAAATTACCGTTCAATAAATTTTATTTAATCTAATAATTTGATTTAACTCAACTTGATGGCTAACTTGATAAATCTAACCTTACTCACAATCCCCTTTTTAAAACCCCTTTTGTAACCAAAATAAATTAAAAAGTTTATTAAACAATAAATCACTAAAATACATTATTGAAAGTAGATTAAAATATAAAATAAATAAGTAAATATAAAAATTATTTATATGTACGTTAACTTTTTTTTTCTCCAATCTATAATAACTTCAAGTTAAACATTACCATCAAACTTTTAACCTTCATAACATAAAACTCATTCTTCCCTCTTGAAACTAATTTACTTGAATAACTTTAAACATTTAGGGTATGATTTATAATGCTATACAATCAATTAACTTATGCAAAAACAAAAATGCAGACCAAACTAAATTGCAACAACAAATAATACCTCTCTGCCCTAAGTCAACGCAAGCACAAATTGAACCCTAAACCGCTTCCCCACGTACGCGCGTCTCGCCCTCTGCCACGCATCGCACAGTCGCACGCGAGTTTCCCTGGCCGTGACTCTCGTTCAATGCTTTGTTGCTCGAACTAGTACACAGACTTGAAGTATCGGCCATTAGAATGAATGGACGGCTTCGATTTTTGACAAGAGGGGAAATGAGGGCTTCGGGCTTGATCTGTAAAGAGGAAATGAGGGTTTCGATTTCGAACTGAAGGAGGACTCGGCTTCGATTCAAGAGAGTGGGGAAAGGAGTTTAGGTAAATTCGAAGAGAGGGAGGCCAGAGAGCACGATCGTATTATTTTTTCTGTTCTCTCTGATTTTTTTATAATTGCGTTTGATTTATGCTGAGAAATAGAGAGGAAGACGAAATAGAATCTCGGTTTGATTTCTCTGGAAGCAACGAAGAGATATTTTCCTAAGAGGCTTCGGTTATAAGCTAGTCCATTTCACGTGACTAGGATGATCTAATTTAGACTTTGACTTTTGATTTTGTAAAATTGAATATTGAAAACATCTCGTTTAGCATACTCGAAATCTCAAACTCCGAATCAGATATGCCGACAGACATTTATAAGGTTTTACCCACGTTCCGAACACAATGGAACGTGTTTCGAAAGCTAATTTGATTGTATGCGCGAGTTACAGAAGAAAACGATCGATTTTAAATCAAATCGATTAAATAGTTTTCTAAGCGTTTTGAGTTGCCAGGGTCAAACGACAACTCTGATTGCTACGAAAATTGAAATCCGATAATAATTAACTATTACGGATCCAATGGAACTGTTTCCGTCAAATTCCGAGACTGTGCCTTGGAAGGCTATTTTTAAATTTAATTTAAACGATATATTATTAAACTTGTACAAATTACCTTTAAATAAAATTTTAATCATTCAATTATCTTCAGTATCGTCATTGTAAATTTTATAAGCCTTCAAATTATTTTTAATAGGCTTAAAATCTCAAATTCAACAATTTACCCAATTTCTATTATATAATTCAATACATTAATTATCTAATAAATATTAATATTTTGGAATTCAAGCTGAAATTAACCTTTCAAATGGTAAAAATCAATTTATTATTCCATTTTAAATTGTTAAAAATTCCGGGTCGTCACATTTACGGACTACAATCACACCGTTTTCAATCACACTTTGATAGAGAGACTCGAAACACTTCGATCTTTGAGTATAAATGATCCTATAACTCTGAATAGCACTGAGATCCTTGAGAGAGAGTGGTAGAGGATCAAACTAGAGACGATCGAGTTTGATTCCCTTAGGATTTTGGCAGAGTTCTGTTAAAGAATTTAAAATATAAGAGAATATTTGAGTGGAGAAGGATTAAGGAAATGAAGAAAAACTAACTTAAAATTAGTTGAAAACAACTGGTATTTATAGGAGAACAACGGTCATGCCTATTCGCGAAAGGTTATGACGAATAGGCACTTCTTTTGAAAATTTGAAATTTGAATTCTACGGCTACCATGTCGGGATGGGGGGTAGGGGCATGTCGACATGCCCTAGTATATTTTGAAATTGATTTTTGTTTTAAAAGAGATTTTCTTTCTAAAAATTTTTGAAACTATGTTAGAACTTTATAAACGATTTTTAATATACTTTATGATTATAAAAACCTTTGGAAAGTGATCTTATGAAATATAAAAGCAATAAAAACTAAATATATAATTATTTGAGATTAAAGCTAAAACATTTAAACCAGTAGATAGTTTAAAAACAAGAAATGATTTTGAAATTAATATGATTAAAAATAGTTTTTGAATTAAGGCTAAAATATTTTAATCTAGGGAGAGATGTCCTTTAAAAAGATAGTTTTGAAAATCTAAAAATAAGTCAATATGAAATTTTCATGGATTTCATTCCACTAGAGAAGGTCGTGGGTTCCATCCCACTATTAAAACGAGAAGGTGGATTCCATTCCACAATTAAAGTCCGAATAAAGAATTTAGTGCTATTATGAAGTTTTAACATAAATCTAGACTCTATTACTTATCGTGATATCTTGAACTCTTGATAATATTGATACTCATGAGTCTTCGGTCTTGATTTCTACAATCTTCAATTCATCAATTTTGAATCTCTATACTCAGTCTTGAATCTTTATACTCGGTCTTGAATCTTTATACTATACAGTCTTCATTCTCAGTATCTCCATATATATATATATATATATATATATATATGTATATATATGTATGTATGTATGTATGTATGTATGTATGTATGTATATGTATATGTATATGTATATCCTGCATATACATATATATCTAGATAAGAATATTAGTATTTATATTTTATAACAAGTCCTAAGATTGTTGTGTCAAAATCATCATATCAGGAATAACGATCTCCCCATTTTTGATGATGACAACCTATGTTTATAAAATCGACTCCAACAAACTTCGATTCTACTCCGACTTCCCCGTATTCCATCAACTCCCCTTTAATCTACTAACTCCTCCCTAATCTAAGCCTATATAAACTATTTTATAATTATCCCCCGTTGTCATCAACAAAAACTAAGCCTAAACTACATAATTCCCCCTTAAACTAGTACTATGGAACTAAATGCTAATAACAAAGTATAATAAGTGAAACATAAATCTAATTTTATTATATATGATGTCACATTACACATATGAAATATAGACACAAATATATACAAGTACAAAAAATATAAACATTAATATAATAACAATCTAACGATAGTCCATGACAATTGGTGACTTGGGAATCGAACAATTAGGATAATGGAGACAAAAAGTTTCCATATTGTTTGACCAAATTGCCATTTTTGTCAAAACAGACTTCTCCAACGCAAATAACTTTATCATATTCATCCATTTTTACTTCTTCCTCCTGTTCTTCTTCTTTTTCTTCTTCATCGTCCACTAATGGATTATGAATACATATGTTAGAGGAAACATCTTTAATCACAATAGAGTCTGCATGATTATCCATTAGAAAATTTTGCAAATTTCTAAGAATCTTGCTTTGTTTATCTTGTTCCTTTGTCATCCTTATTTACATGACTTGTAATTCAATCAGCATTTGCAAATATTCCTTCAAAATTTCCTTGATATTCATTACTCGAGCCATTGTAGTTCATTAAAATGGACCAGAATTAGGAGAAGGGAAGGAAAAAGTTGCATTTTGGTTTGATTTAGAAGAGGAGGACATTATTTTATACTTTCAGAAGTTTATTACAGAGAAAATGAAGTAAGAAGACAGAAAAATTCAAAATGTTGTGATTATATAACCACTAAAATGATTTTAGAGGAAAATCAAATTTTCAAATTTTAATACTGTATGTCGACATGGGGGTAGGAGCATGTCGACATCCCTTTGAAAATTTTGACAATTTTGTTTTTCTTTATTTGTTTAAATATATATGTTACAATATCTATACTCTATATCTCAGTTATAGAACTTCTTTTCTTAATTTAATAGTTGATTGATTCAAAGGTTTGGTCAGAATATCAGCAATTTGATTCTCAGTGTTGATAAATTCAAGATAAATAATTTCTTTACTTATATTATGTCTGAGAAAATTTTTGGATAAATTCATTGCACTTGTATTGTCATAATAAATTGGTGATCTTGAAATATTTAATCCAAAATCCTTTAGGGTCTATTACATATAGATAACTTAAGAATAAACCAAAGCAGCAGAGATATACCCTAATTTAGTTGTTGATATTGAGATAGTATTTTGCTTTTTACTAAACCTGGAAACTAGAGAATGTCTTAAAAAGTGACAAGTTCCACTTGTACTTTTTCGATCTGATTTACAGCCAGCATATTCAGCATCACAATATGAGATTAAATCAAATGAATCATTTTTAGGGTAAAATAGACCATAGTCTAAAGTGTGTTTAACATATCTTAGGATACGTTTAACAGCTTTTAAATGAGTTTCTTTGGGTTGAGATTGGTACCTTGCATAGAGACAGACACTATGCATAGAACAGCGATCTAATCATTCCCCTGTATAGTTTTTGATCAACATCTTTGATATTTCTTCTTTATTCAAGGCTTCAGTGGTTGCCATAGGAGTGGGTTTTCCACTCGCAGTGGTCATATCAAACTTACTAGCTAGATCCCTAACATACTTTTCTTGACTAATGATAATACCACTTTCTAATTGTTTTATTTGCAATCTTAAAAAGATAGTAAATTCGCCCATATGACTTATCTCAAACTCTTTTATAATAATTTCAGAAAACTCTTTGTTCATTTCATTGTCTGTTGATCCAAAAATGATATCATCTACATAAATCTGTACTAATTGGATATCATTTTTGTTTCTTTTAATAAAAAGAGTATTATCTATGCAACCAATTTCAAAATTTAATTGTAATAGGTAAGATCTTAATCTGTCATACCAAGCTCTAGGAGCTTATTTCAGATCATATAAAGCTTTCTTCAATTTGTAAACATGATTTGGAAACTTTTCTTCTTCAAAAATGGAGGTTGTTTAACATAAACATCCTCCTTAACAAAACCATTTAAAAAGGTACTTTTGACATCCATTTGAAATAATTTGAAATTGTTGTGATTTGCGAAAGCAAGTAGAATTCTAACGGCTTCTAATCTTGCTATGGGTGAATAGGTTTCGTCAAAGTCTATTCGTTCTTCTTAACAATAATCTTGCGCAACCAAGCAAGCTTTATTTCTAACGACCTTATTTTTTCATTCATTCTATTTTTATAAACCATTTAGTTCCTATTATAGTTTTGTCCTCAGGTCTAGGAACAAGTTTCCATACATCATTTCTAGTGAATTGATTCAATTCTTCTAGCACAGCAAGAATCCACGAATCATCAGATGGTGCTTCCTTTGAATTTTTGGGTTCAATAGTTGATATGAAAGATACATTACTCATCTTGTTTAGTTATTTCTAGTTCTAACAACAGATTCAATATTTCCTAGTATATTTTCTATAGGATGATCTTTTAAAAGCCTTCCTTTTATTAGGATGAATAGTTTCACAATATTTTATTTATTATTTAAAGTAACAAAATCATCTTCATCATTTATTTGAACAAAATATTTGAAATTTTCATCGAAAGATACATGCACTGTTTATTCAATGGTGTCAGTTTTTAAATTAAAAACTCTGTATGCTTTAATTCTATAGAATATTCGATAAATGTTCCTGTGTCGGATTAGGATCAAATTTATCCAAATTGTCCTTTGTATTTAGAATAAACATTTACTTTCAAAAAATTTAAAATAAGATACCTTTGGTTTCTTACTAAAACAAAGTTCATATTGGTTAGAAGTCTAATTAAAATCCTATTCAAAATGTAACAATCTGTAGCAAATACTTCAGCCCAAATATTTCTTGGTAATTTACTATCTGAAAGCATAGTTCTTGCAAACTCTTGAATCGTCCAATTTTTACGCTCTACCACTCTATTTAGTTATAGAGTTCTTGGAAAAGAAAATTTATGAGTTTTTCCTTTTTGATTATAGAAATTCTCAAAATTTCATATTCAAATTCTCTATCGTGATCATGATGAATAGTTTTGATTTTTAAAGAAAGCTAATTTTGAGTTCTTTTTGCAAAAATTTTAAATTAATTAAAAGCATCACTTTTAATGTCCATGTAAATCTAGAATAATCATCTACAATTACAAAAACATATGTACTCTTTTTTATTTTTCCTATTGACAAGCATCACATACACTATCTACTTTAAAATCCATTTTAGGGAGACCTCTTCCTAGATCAAGTTTTAAAGGTCTATATAAGAGTTTGAAATACAAATGTCCAAATCTTTTATGTCAAATCCAAGGATCACTTGTATTAGCCAAAAGACATAGGTTATCATTTGAGATTTTCATACTGAGAATATAAATATTTTTCTTCCTAATTCCTTTAAAGATAATATTTGATTTATTATCTTCGATGTGACACTTGTCCATTTCAAATTTAATTTTGTAGCCTTTGTTACATAGTTGACTTATGCTAAGTAAGTTGTGTTTTAGATTCCTAGCTAACAGAACATCAGAAATTGTAGGAGTTTTAGAGTTACTGATATTTCCGATGTCAATCACGTATCCTTTTGAATTGTCTTCAAAGTTGACCATTCCTCCATCTTCACAAATTATGTCATTTGTATCCGGATTACCAGTCATGTGTCTTGAACATCCACTATCAAGTATCCATTTGTTCTTTTGATTTGCACCATTTTTCCATTGAGTGTTGATTCTTCAAAAGCCATATATATATCTGTTCCTACACAACACATCAACTCAGTAGATAACTTGATTTTCTATAATAACAATATGCAGACTTATGAGATAATGATGATTTGGATTGTTTTGAAGCAGCATTAACAAAATCTCCAAAAATCGCCATTATAAACTTTTTCAAAATTCAGATTATGATAACTTTGAAAACCAATGCTCTGGTATAGGGCTGTCAACGAATACTTTCGGATACGGATAGTGCCATATTCTTATCCGTATCTAAAATCATTTTTGGATATTGGATATCTATATCCGCTTAATTTTCGGATATGGATGGATATCAGATATTTATCCTCTCCGCCCATAATCAATAAATTTAAAAGTATAAATGAAAAGGTTTGTATCAACATAAAACAGTCTTCGTACTAATGTTCGTAAAAAAACCAAGCAATAAAATATGTGATGATAAAACATTGTTTTATACTAATATCCGTATGCATATCCAAAAATATCCAAAAATTAGCTAAAACCATCTGTTTTCACTAAAAATGAGAAAAATACCATATCGTAGTAATATCCAATGGTTAGAAAATAATTGGAAAATCATATATTAATTAAATATAATTTTAGTTAAAGAAATATATGCATCGGTTAATTGGACATATATTTTTTGGATACGGATACCACAATAACCATATCCATATCCAGAAAGCTTTTCGGATTTCGGATATCCATATCCACTTTTCGCATAACGGATATTTTTCACATTTTCGGATATGAATCCGGATAGATATTGGATTTTTTGGGTACCCATTGACAACCCGAGTCTGATACCAAATGTAGAAAATGCGGATTAGGATCTTAAGGCGGAGTTAACATTAAAAGGGGGATGAATAGAGTTTAATTAATTTTATGAATCTTTTTGAAACCTTTGCAAATTAAATTCAAACAGATGCAATTCACAAACACAGAAACAATCACAGAATCAGACAAAGATGCAAATAGTAAATAAATGCAGTAAAGCAAGAACATACCAGAATTTTATACTGGTTCGGAGTTACCCTACATCTAGTTCCACACAATTTTGTGCACATTTCTTTTTAAATATAATGTCGATATTACAACCTCGATTTCAAGGCCACGAGATACACCCTTATGTCTCCGAGTCCAAGGAAAACACTCTTGATTTAACCAGGTTACAAGATTACCTAATTGATTTATGAGCCACAATCACAACCCAATTGATTTACGGGCCACAATCACACCGTTTCCAACCACACTTTGATAGAAAGAGACTCGATACACTTCGATCTTTCGATCTTTGATTACAAATGATCCTATAATTCGGAACAACACCGAAATCTTTGAGAGAGAATGGTAGAGAATCAAACTAGAGACAGTTGAGTTTGATTCACTTAGGATTTCTGTAGAGTTTTGTTAAAGCGTTTGAAATATAAGATTATATTTGAATGGAGAAGAAGGAGTGATGAAGTGAAGAAAAACTAACTTAAAATTCATTGAAAACAATTGATATTTATAGAGAACAACGGTTATGTCCATTTGCAAAAGGTTACGACGAATAGACACTTATTTTGAAAATTTGAAATTTGAATTTTATGGCTACTATGTGACATGAGGGGTAGTGGCGTGTCTACATCCCCTAGTATATTTTGAAAATTGATTTTTGTTTTAAAAGAGATTTTCTTTATAAAGTTTGTCGAAACTATCTTAGAACTTTGTAAAACTATTTTAAATATACTTTACGATTATAAAAACCTTTGGAAAGTGATCTTACGAAATGTAAAAGTAATAAAACGTAAATATATAAAAAAAATTAGATTAAAGCTAAAAAATTAAAACTAGCAGATAGTTTAAAAACAAGATATGATTTTTAAATTAATATGATTAAAAATAGTTTTTGAATTAAGGCAAAAATATTTAAACCAAGAGAGAGAAGGTCATGGGTTCCATCCCACTAAAGAGGTCATCGGTTCCATCCCACTATTAAAGCGAGAATGTAGATTCCATTCCATAATTAAAATCCCAACAAAAATTTTAGTGTTGTTATGATGTTTTAACATAAATCTAGACTCAATTACTTAATTTGATATTTAGAACTCTTAAACTCTTGATAGTCATGAGTCTTCAGTCTTGATTTCTAAATCTTCAATTCGTCAATCTTGAATCTCTATACTCAATTTTGAATCTTTATACCCAGTCTGGAATCTTTATACTGTACAGTCTTCATTTTCAGTACCTGCACATATATATCCTGCATATACATATATATCTAGACAAGAATATTAGTATTTATATTTTATAACTAGTCCTATGGTTGTTTTCATCAAAACCATCATCTTAGGAACTAACACCACGATCCCAAAACATTATTTCAAATAATAAATTAGTAACCAAAATTAACTATATTTTTACATGCTTATTTTAGCATAAATAATTCTTCCTGGTTCAAAATTACATGGGAAAAATATAAAAAATTCACATAAAATCAAACATGTCATTTTATTTATCATATAAATTTTAGGTGGAAAATCATTATTCAATTATTTAAATTAAATAAAAACTGAAATTGCTTCCTTTTCTCACTAGAAAATTCATAAAAATTTACTCCATCTAGGGAAATTATGGAATTAAAAATGTTTGACATCACATATCCACGTTTCAAATCATTGAGGATAAAAACGTTGGATTTAACCCCAACACCAAATTAAACTATTTCTAATTAATTTCAAAAATTCCCATTAACCATTAATCTATCCAAACAATGATTATTATGTCATACATTGACCAATCAAACACATAGGATGCGAGTATTACCCATAACTAAATCAAAACAAAAAAAATGATATGATAAATGTTATTATTCAACTTAGATTAATGGTTAGAGTTTGAGATTTGGTGTTGCTTTGATTTCCTAAGCTTGCTTCCCTTTGAATCCCTAAATTTCGTCCTTCTTAGAATGATTTAATTGCCGACCTTAATATCTCGTTTTGATTGTTTTATGAATGATATAAAATAAGAATAGAATGAGGGGATAAGACAAAGGGTTTAGGTATGTTTCTTAAGTTACCCCTCTCATTATTCTTCTTTAGGTCAAAATTTTAAAACAACTTTACTTAGTTTATTAAGGCACGGCCAAATCAAATTTTCCATATCTCATTCTCCTTGATTTTTCACATTATTCTATTTAATCTATCCAATTAAATGTCCTGAATAATGTTAACTAAAATTAGGAGTGTTATAGGCTCCCCCTTTAAAGAATTTCATTCTCGAAATTCAATAAGGACTACAAAACAAGCCTAACAAACATGTAACTAAAGCTAGTATTTCCTACCAACATAAAATCTATATACAATAAATATAAAACATACCCTCACAACAGCTCAGGATAAGTATCACTAATCCTGTCCTTTACCTTCCAAGTACAGTCTTTCTCATTTCCACTACACTGAACTTTCATCAATTTGATTATCTTATTCCTTAACTTCTTCTCATCTCTCGCTACAGCCTAAACTAGTTGCTTAATAAAAGTCAGATCTGATCCTACTACTAAATCTTCCAATGTTGTCGAAGGGATAGTAGTATCTGGATCATGCACATACTTTTAAAGATGGAAAACATGAAAAACGTTATGGACACCTACCAAACTGCTCGGTAACTCTACTCGATATGCGAGCTTTCTGAACCTCTCTATAACTTGGGATAGTCCAACATATCTCGGTGCCAGTTTCCCTAACTTTTGAAAATGTACCATACCCTTCATCGGTGATACTTTAGCGAAAACCTTATCTCCAACAAAGAACTCTAGATCTTTATGCCTTATGTTCGCGTAACTTTTCTATCTAGCCCTAGCTTCTCTCATCTTATCTCGGATTAACTCAATTTTCTCTGTTGCTTCTCTCACTAATTCTAGACCTAAGACTAATATGTCTTCAGTTTCAAATCAGCATGCTGGTGATTTGCATGGCCTTCCATACAAAGCTTCAAAAGGCACCATTCCTCTACTTGTATGATCACTACTATTATAAAAAAAAATCAACCAAATGTAGGTGGTGTTCCATGATCCACCAAAATCTAGTATGCAAGCTCTCAACAAATCCTCAAGTACCTTATTGATTCTCTCTGTTTGCCCATCTATCTAAGGGTGATAAGAGTACTCATCTTAAGCTTAGTACCTAACACTTCCTATAGACTCTTCTAATATTCACTAGTAAACAATATCTCTGTCCCTGACTATATTAATAGGAATCTCATGCAGTCTAACTATGTTCTTCATAAATAACTTAGACAAAACAGGTGTTGTCCTGGTTGACTTAACGGGAATGAAATGGATGCTCTTGGTCAATCTATCCACTATGACCCATATACTCTCATTTCCTTGATTTAACCTTGGCAACCTATCAATAAAGTCCATAGATATCGAATCCCATTTCCAAACTAGTATATCTAAAGGCTGAAGCAACCAACTTGGCTTCTAATATTCGGCTTTTACTTGCTGGCAATTCGAACATTGCACTAAGCCAACATCACTCTTCATACATTCCTAGAATAAACTTCTCTTCATGTCTTGACACATCTTGGTTTCTCTAGGATGAATCGTAAACTTCGATCAATGACATTCCCTAAGAACTTCTTTCCTTGGGTCTCCAACATTCAAAACACACAACTGTTCGTTCTTTCTCAACCATCCAATCTGGTCAAGACTAAAACATTTCAAATCATTAATCTCAGTTCCAACCTCTAGCCTTTTAATCTTCTCAGGCAAAAATGGATCATCTTTTTGGTTAAAAGCAATCCTTTCGATCAAAATTGATCGAACTTCCAAATAAGATAGCATGGTAGTATTTTGACAAGAACTAGCGGTCGACCTTAACTGGACACTACACGTAGTCAATGCCTCAAGGTCCTTCCATTCTGCTAACATAGCTAACGCTGCATTTTGAATTTTTTTTCTTCTAAGAGCATCCGCTACCTTATTTCCTTTTTCCAGTGTATATCTATAATAAAATCTTAAGCTGCTAAAAACTCTAGCCACCTCTGTTATCTTATATTCAACTCCTTCTAAAAGAATAAATACCTTAAAGACTTATGATCCATGTACAACTCAAATCATTCTCCCAAAAGATAATGTCTACAGACTTTCAATGTGAAGATCGCCGCTGCTAACTCTAAATCATGGATTGGATATCTTACCTCATGCGGTCTAAGTTGTCCTGAAGTGTAGGTAATTACCTTACCTTTCTACATCAACACAGCACCTAATCCAGTTCCACGTGCATCCGTATACACTACTAACCCTTGATTACCATCTGGCACAACTAACACGGGCGCATTGATCAACAAATGCTTTAACTTAAGAAATGCTTCCTCGCATCTGTCGGACCAAACAAACTTAACGTCCTTTCTGGTTAGCTTAGTCAATGGTGCTACTATCCACAAAAAATCCTTAATAAATCTCTGGTAATATCCAGCCAATCAAAGAAAACTTCTTATCTCGATCACGATCTCGGGTCCCTTCCAACTATTTACTACTTCAATCTTAGCTGGATCAACTGATAACCCTTCTCCTGAGATTACATGGCTAAGAAACTTTACTTCTTCTGAAAATGACACTTTGAAAACTTTGCCTTCAACTGATGCTATCTTGGTGTCTTAAACACTATTCTAAGATGAACCTCATGCTCTCTTTCATCCTTAGAGTATATCAAAATGTCATCCATGAACACCAATACGAACCTTTCCAAGTGCTCTCAAAAAATCAGACTCATCAAAACTGCAAAGAAAGAGGGCGCATTAGTTAACCCGAATGGCATTACTAACTACTCGTACGCACCATATCTCATTTGAAATGATGTTAAAAGAATACCGTCCTCCGCCACTCTTAGTTGATGGAACCTTGTAGTCAATCTAATTGGGGAAAAACTTTAGCTCCACTCAACTGATCGAATAAATCTTCAATTCTTAGTAAAGAATACCTATTCTTGATAGTCTTCTCATTCAACTTACGATGGCCGATACACAATCTTAACGACTATCCAGTTCTTCATGAACACCGCGACCACTCACTGAGGCAAACTGCTTGGTCTGATAAAGTTTTTCCTTCTAAGTCCACTAGTTGCACCTTTACCTCCTTCATCTCGGTAGGTGTCATCTTGCTAAGTGGCCTACTTATGGGTTTTGCTGTTGGCAACAGATCTATTCAAAACTCGATAGCTCATTTTGTTGGAGTCCTGTAACTAGTTCAAAAACATTTTGCAAATTCTCTTGCTGCTAAAACCCTATTCAAATCTTCTTCTGCATCCATAGCATTTAGCGAAGCACAAATTCCCAAACTTGAATTTTTGACTAAGTATACTATTTAGTCATTAATACTATGATGTTTCGGTGATATTTCCCTTATCCTATAAATATATCCTAGCATCATATCTATCTAACCAATCCATACCTAATATGATCCCGAAGCCTCGTAGAACCAAACTGCATGCAAACTTACGACCTATCAAATCAAGATCTAACTAGTCACATCTCATCCCAGAGTTGCATACCTTCCTATCGGATTCGCAACCCTATGCCTCTCGCATTCACAACATATCCTCCAGCTACTCTTGCAGCTGCTCCTACTTGCATCATGGTAATGAAGAACTGATACATCATCCTCGTATCTACCGGTGGGGTTCCAGAACCTACATTGGCATTTGCGTTTTGATTAGCATTTGCCTGTCGACCCTGGTTTCTCTTGGTATTGGGTCAACCATTTCTACTAGTTATGGTGCTTCCTTCACTAAGATTCACTCTTCCGTTTCCTGCTTCCATACCGTTATTTCTCGCATATGAGCCTTAGTAAGATACATAAAAATGGCCTAAGAAAGAGGGGAATGCACACTAATATATATCAAAATACAAGCATGTTATTATAGCATTATCCCAACCCTAATCTTATTCTCTGATTCATTGGGTTATGTTTTCAAAATCATTTATGTTTAGATTCCTTTAAAGTTTACATAAACCTATGCTCCGATACCAAACTGTAACATCCCCCATTTTTAAGGTCCGAACTAAGTGTTACGGATGTTGTAATCATCCATAGTTATTAATTTCGGATGACAAAATGCGGCTATGTTAAACATTTTGATAATAATAGAAACACATGAATATGGATAATTCAACATAGTTTTGAAATAAATCTGCTCATTTCATTTCACAATAAGATTTCGATTTCATTACATAATCTGAATTTGCAAACCACGTTTGGAGAAAATATAACTATTACAACATATTCCAAGAACAACATATGAAAATGCCCCTTGGATGATTAGAGTCAAATATCTAGCATTTACTACAACTTGCCATTACAACACAAAAGAAAAATAAAAACACATCGGAAATAGATAAATATATAGCTCATACTAGCTAGATTGCCTCCTGCTCATCTCTGTAAGCTTATTCGTCAAAAGAGAATCTTAAAATCCCTTATTCTCAAGCTACTCAAATAAGTACCCGAGAGTTCAAAGGGGAGAAAAAACTTCGTGTCAGATAAAAAGTCTGGTGTGATTAATAATCTACCATCTCAAACCAATAGATATCTAGTGAGACCACGCTAGTGTGCGGAATGGGTTTCCCCTCACTAATACCTAATTAAACATTTTAACCATATACCGTGCTCTTACATCCACAATGGTTATAACAAAATAGCATAATCATATGTAAACATTTTGTATGTATATCGAATTACCCATCCCCCATTTATTGGACTGCCCATCGAAGTTCTTATTGACTACCTGTCATATATTCATGTGGACTACCCATCCCACATTTTATTTTATTTAAACTAATATGGACTATCCATCTCACATTTTATCATTTAAACTGACGTGGGCTATCCATCTCATATTTCATAGTTTTACTAGGATGACTATGAACCCTTAAATTTACAAGTTAGAGACTATCCATCTCCGTCATGATGCAGACTATCCATCATACACCTCATAGTTTTCATAGGATGACTATGAACCCATCACTTAGCCATCTAATTCATGTTATCCACGTGGTTGTAGTTACTCCATGTTACCCACATATTTAACTTTACTGCAAACTACCTACATGTTCAACATTAATCCATGTTATCCACATGTTCAACATTAATCCATGCTATCCATATGTATAGCTTATTTCTATTAGTGTCCTCAGTTAAGTTATTTCCCCTTAGTTATTTAAATTTTATGGGGATATACACTGGTAACCCCAAAAGATTTCATGTCAAACTCATTAAGATATACCTTAGTGTCCCTAAGGTTCGAATTTAAATTTTTACAAAAAATAGCTCTCCACCATTTATAAGCTTAATGTGTATTAACATCAACTTCCACCTCATGTCAACGTAAATGCATAAGGCTTTTTTCCTATTAAAACTCGAAGACTAACATGCGGCATCATGAGCCACGATGATAATGAAGTCGTCGATCCTCATGATACATGAGTTATCCACCTACTTAAAAACTTGAAACTAGTTAAAATCGGCATTGAGGAGGTTCAATATTAATTTTAAAAGCAGCATAGAGTAAATTCGATGACTAGTTAAAAGCTGAATAGGTTCTTGACCATCTGTGTCGACGTGGCAAAAATATTGAGTAGTATATGCAGCAGCATGCTTTCTAGTATAAAACGTTGCATCATGTGCATCGACATAACCATGTCAAGTCCTTTCTCTTTATCTTTATGACCATGGCCTCGACGAGGTTCAAACCTAATCCACTTCATGCCAAGCTCGTTGACATCATGCGGCATTATTTTGTGCCACGTCGATGACACTAGGATGTGGTGAGATGGGGCTTGACATGGTAGAATAGTAATTAACTTGAAAACTACCAGTTTGTTATAAAAATTTGTTTCTTTTCATCAAACCTATATAATTTTTCAAAATCCCATTGGCTAATAGAAAAAATTAGCAATTTGTTTACTGAAAAACCACCGCTTTCCAATATCCTAAAAAATTATTTCAAATAGTTAATTAACAACCAAAATTAATTAAGCTTTTATATGCTTAATCTAGCATAAACAATTCTTTATGATTCAAAATTACATGGGAAAATTTCCATACAAAATCAAACACATCATTTTTTTTTATCACATAAAAATTACAGATGGAAAATCATAATTTAATTATTTAAATTAAATAAAAACCCAAAACTGCTTCCTTTTCTCACTAGAAAAAATCATAAAATATTTATTCGATCCAAGGAAATTATGGAATTAAAAATCCATCTCTAGTTTTACATTATATATCTACATTTCAAATCATTTGGAGGATAAAAGCTTTGGATTTAACCCCAAAACCGAATTGAACTATTTCTAGTTAATTACAAAAATTCTCATTAACCATTATTATATCCAAACAATGATTATTAGATCATAACTTGACCAACCAAACACAAAAGATTCGGTTATTACCCATTATCAAAACAAAAATCAAGAGATGATAAGTGTTATTATTCACCTTAGATTAATGGTTGGAGTTTGAGATTCGGTGTTGCTTTTATTCCCTAAGCTTGTTTACTTTAAATCCATAAATTTCATCCTTCTTAGAAAGATTTAATGGCCGACCTTCATATCTCCTTTTGATTGTTTTATGAATGACAGAAAACAGGAATAGAATGAGGCTAGATGGTTTAAGGCAAAGGGTTTAGGTCTATTTCCTAAGTTACCCCTTTCATTCATTCCCCTTTGGGTCAAATTTTTAAAACAATTTTTACGTAGTTTATTAAGGCACGACCTAATTAAATTTCCCATATATCATTATCCTTAACTATTCACATTATTCTATTTAATCTATCCAATTAAGTGCACTAAATAATGTTAACTAAAAATTAGGGGTGTTACAGTTCTTGGGCTGATTCCAATCTTGGACTACTGCTACTTCCATAGGATCCACTGCTATACATTTGTCCCAAAACAACATGACCCATGAATTTCACTTCTTCTCTCCAAAAGTGACATATAGAGAACTTCTCTCTTAGCTTGTGCTTTCTTAATATCTCTAGCATAATCCTCAAGTGCCTCTTGTGCTATTCTTTAGTTTTGGAGTAGATCAGAATATCATCCACGAACATAAGTACGAATTTATACGGTTGGTCTCTAAAACCGATTCATGAGATCCACCAAGTATGCAAAACATTGGTTAACCTAAATGGCATCACCAACCGCTCATAGAAATCGAACAACATAAGGAATGCAATAATAGGCACACTCTCCTTCGCTACTCTAAGCTGGCGAAATCATATAGCCAAATCTATTTGAGAGAACACGTTCGTACCGTGCAGTTGATTGAACAAGTCATCAATGCGTAGGAGTGGATAATTGCTCTTCTTTATCACTTTATTCAGCTCACGATAATCCACACAATACCTCAAACAGCCATCTGCCTTTGTTGCGAATATTACGGGTGTGCACCACTCAGCTTCTTCGAATGAACCCTTTCCTCAATAGGTCATTCACTTGCTCCTCCAATTCCTTTCGCTCCCTGGGTTCCATACGCCTTAAAGGCATAACTACCAATCGGGCTTCCTTCACCAAGTCTATATGAAACTCGATCTCTCTATGCGATGACAATCCAGTAACTTCCTCGACGACATCTAGATAATCTTTAGCGATAGACACTGAAGACAATCCCTCCTGTGGAACCTTAAGTGAATATAGAAAGCTAACCATCACCTCATCCTTTAGTAGGCGGCTAATCACTACCATTCACCTGTTGACATCTTCGATTGTCACTAATAGCTTCTCGCAATCCATTATGGCTGCATACTTCCTAAGCCAGTCCATACCAAGATAATCTTGAACCCAAAAAAGTTCAAAATAAAACAATCACAAGCAAAAGAACGTCCATGATTCGATAAAATTAGGCCACAATTATCCATGCAAAGACTAATAGAGCCTCCAATAGGGTTCGTCACGATTAGGGGTCGGTCTACTATCTTAGGTTCCAATACCAATCTATCTACTAAATCACTACAAGTGAATGAATGAGAAGCACCAGTATCAAACAAAATTCTAATAGGAACATTACCAATAGATAGCATACCTTGGATGACGACTCCCTTCCCCTTCTCCTTTGTCTAGGGAGCACTCGACGAAGTCGGGACCACATCCAAGGCGTACGCCTTTACTACCTACTTATCCTTCATCGGCTTTGGACAATTCTTGTATAAATTCCCAAGCTTTTCACAATTGTAGCATTTCCTCTTCTCATTCACCTTGCAATCTCTAATCAAATGACTCTTATTGTTGTATCCAAAGCAAGTAGGTTCCATTCACCCTTCTTCTTACCACCCTTTCCTTGAGACTGTTTTATCTTTCCATTCTACTTCTTCTTGCCTTCACCACCTTGTTGCGGCTTTGACCCTTCTTTCTCAGCAGAAACAACAATAGCAGTCTTAACCCTAGGGTACAATCTCTCATAGCAAAGTGCCTTCTCTACAAGCTTCTCAACCGGCTCATCGATATGATCCACTGGCTTTTCTCCCAAGTAGTCATCCAAACCGATGATGAATTTCTCATTCTTCCTCAATAGAGTATTGATGAACGATATCCCATACATAGACAAAGCATCATATTCTACCACATATTTAGAAATTGTCATCTCTTCTTGCTTGAGATCAACAAATTTTTTGAACAGAACCGACTTCTGAGCAGTTGGAATAAACTTTTCCTCGAACCTCATCTTAAACTGATCCCAGCTGAACTGACCCTTTAGAGTAGCAACAGTAACAGCACTCCACCAATTCATTGCTTGGCCATATAGATGTCTCGAAGCCAACTTCCTTTTCATAGCATCTTCCACCTCCATATCACCGAAGATATGCTCACAAGTACCCAAACAATATTTTACTTCTACCGCAGACTCTGCCCCTTGGAATGACATCCCTCCAATACTAGAATAATCTTTGTTCGGCTTGGTGAAAGTTGCCCTAGACACTTGCACAAGAGCACCTCCACCTCTCACCACTCTAGGAGCATTCTCACCATATTAACGATCATAGCATTCAACATGGCGTGAACATTAGGCGTAGTAGCTCCTAATCCCGCTCCTTCCTCTACTCCTGAAATAGAATTCCTCACAGCATTCTTTATATGTCAGCTCATTCTTGTCTGTAACAAGAATGATCGGTTTCTCATAAGAAAATTGTATCCATAGCGCCCATGTGCATGCGACTTATACTATACAATATTTTATGATATAGCTTTGCAAAACAAACTTATAATAAGTATGCTCTCTCTCGTATACATATATACTCTCGATCTAGTATAAGGAGATAACACCTTCCATATCTCTACTGGAATATGGTATCAACTCCAGTTAATCGTGTAATCAAAGCTTTAATACCAAATGTGACGACCGCTCTATACCACCGACACAATAGTATATAAATAGTGTGTGGCTGTCATGCCCAGCCAATATAAGATGATCATCATAGTTGAAAAATATAAATATAGTATATAACCTGTCATATATCTCACAGTGCATGAATAAAATATAATATCATATATACAACAGAAGAGACAGTAATAACAATTTGAATAAATCATCATCATCAAAGTATAATATCCATAGAGTTATACATAATAACAGAGTTTATATAACAGAAACAAGCTCAATAACTATCTCAAATACAAATGGTAAGTAGTGACTGGTAAGGTTCCCTAGTGTTGCACAGCTGAATAAGCATAGATTCCATATATGTATATAATACGAGATAGCTCCATCCAGCTCATCCTTCAAACAGTTACTGCATCACCTAAACCTGTTATCTAGTCTACTCATAAGAGTACCTAAGATAATAAGAAACAAAATTTAAAATCTTAGATCAGACAACAATATGGTGTGACCGGTAAATGAGTCTCAAAATACTATAAAGGTAAATATGGTAAGGAACAAAAATACATGAACCATATCTGACCTATCACTGCAACCAAAGAGTTATCATATAACACTATAATATGTTACTCAACGATATAATAAAAGCATACCACAAACCAAATAAAAGATACCAGTCTTTCAAGTATTTTTATCTCCAATACCAACTTCCCATGATACCTATGAGTGATAGCCTACTAAAGAAAACAACCAAAGCATCTGTAGCATCCATCAACAATCCAAACTATCACTCCTTGTGCTCAGAATATACGATAACTCATATGACCCATAAGCCAGGGACTAATGGAAATCCTAGTTATTTTTAGTACTTTCATACCTCACAGCCTAAAGCTGGACACTAGATCCAAAGCTATAGGTCCAAGGTATACATGTCCTTCAATTAACACATATGCATCCCTACTTACAATACCCATGCTTCGAGTACAACTAAAAACTCTTCGAGCATCAACGAATCCTCAGCCTATACACCCTAGCCAAACTTTGCTCCATTTGGATACTGAGCCCTTTTTTCCTAATCTAATTTCCATTTTTCATGAGGAACACTTCCATATTCCACGATCATTTAGCCCCTCATCTACGAGCTTCCATCTTCGCAACCTACTCCCAACACAAGCCAACATCTGAAGACCATGGATTTTCATCATGTCGTTATATCGCCACCAACTCCGAATGAGCCAACATCTCCAGCACGATCTACAAAGCATCCTCTTCCCGACCTAAAAGTTCAACATCCATCCGATGTAGTGTGATAACTCGATACTGACTCACGAAGATAACTCGGTACCGAGTTAAACACTTGCTTGTTATTGGCTACCATATCTTTCCTTGCCTACAACACTCTTCACTATGTGCCTTAGACCCCTGACCCATCCCTTTTTGATAACTCGACCCCAATCCAAAGCCCTGTCTTCTAGTTTTAGAGATAACTCGGCCCTAATCCAACACTTAGCCAATTTTCCAACACCTTACTATAGAAAATCTCATCTAGCCATGCTCTAACCAATTATACAAACCACTAAGTCATAGCCTCCTTCATCATAACTCAGGACGAAGTTATAAGCATAACTCGATACCGAGTCATGTACTTAGCTCCATTTGAGTTGCGGCTCATCATGCCTCTTCCCACCATACTCGAAAGCCTATATGCCGAGTTTCATCTAATTCCAACCAACTTAGCTTCTGATTTGCTCAATTCTCCAACCTATCTTTCTATGCATACACAAAACTAGCAAACAACATCAAACCATATCATCCAAAGATGAATAACAAGAAAATTCATCCAATCAAACCTGCAATCCATCAAGATAAGACAAACAAGGAAATTTCTAAAATAGATCTACATATAGCATGAATACGTGAATATAAATCAAAGTGATTTCTAATCAATTTATATCATATGCATGAATTAACATGTCATTAAATTTAGAAAAGTTTTTATGGCCAAAATAAATCTAAAATATGTTAAATCCTATAATTCTACTATATAAACAAGTGTAGTATAGTGAGAAGACATAACCCATTCACCAATTACCGAATTCGATCAATATAAATGTAGATCCAATACTAACGGTAACAGAATGCACTTCAAATCAAGCTAATCAATGATCTCTATCTTTTAATTGATGATCTAATCATAGTCAACAATCTAGTTGAATTTAGGGAGAAATTTGGATGAATTAGGATGGATTTAGGGCTAAATAAACCAGATTTAGAATGAGAGGGAAAGTTTTCATTTGACTCCTACAACCCTTATTTATAGTGGTTATCTAATTAGACTAATAAGCCAACCAATGGGCTTCACTAATTGCATACTAATTCTGACCAGTTGTTTTCAAAACTTAAATAGGCCTAACTTCTTAACTGTAAGCCCGTTTTTCTATCATGACCAGTTTACAAAATGGAAAACCATCATCCTGAAGCAATTCAACTAGTTTAAGATCCTAATTCAACACCAATCGAAAGTTATAGAGCAACAAGGTTTTCAAGGTCAAAACGGTCAAATAGAAATTCAAAAAAAAATAGGCGTGTAAAATGTCTCTAATAGTCATATCCCAAAATTATAGAATCATACGACCTCTTATGAATAAAATAAAAATATTTTATGATCCTCCGATACGTAAAATACGGGTCGTTACATTTGTCGTCGTGAGTCTTAATGTCCACTTCTTGAGTCTTTTATACTGTGTAGTCTTTGTTTCAATGCCTTTATAATATCCTCATTATATACTATATAACTTGGAAAAATATTAGTATATATATTTTATATGAATGTGTATTGTCGTTATCAAAATTGTTATAATCAAAATCAATAAGTGAGGTATTAAAACATGATGCAAGCTCCCTTACTGAAGAGAAAGTGGATGGGCTTACAAGAAAAGTAATTCTCCTCACTAGAGAGTGAGCTGATGGGCTTGCTTGGTCGTTAGGCCCCTTTGTCGGAGAGCGAGCGGATTGGGCTCGGTAAGGATCCAAAGAGATTGGAAGATCAATGGTCCGACGAGACTAAGCCTCGGAATTGATGGAAAATTGATAAAAGGATTTGAATGCCTTGAAACTGGAGAGAGAAAGATAAATTCTGGGCGAATACGGATGGCTTGGAGGTGAGATGATGCCTCTGGATAAGAGACAGCTGATCATGATTCGTAGCTGATAATTACTGGAATCCAAGGCTATAATAGGTGTAGAAAAAACTCTAACTCCCTAGAAAATCCAAAGGAACTAGAAAATTCACCGAGATTGAAATAGCCAGAGAGCTCAACTATCGAAGACAGATTGCTAGAACTTGTTCTTAAGCAAAGCCACCTTACATTCGAAAGGTGTACTTTGGGGGGCTAGTATTAACCCGCTTTTTAGCTAAAGCAGATTTGAACTGGACTTAGAAGATCAACACAAGAATGAAATGATTTACAAACTCAGAAACACAACAAGGACTAGAGAGTTGAGCATAAGAACTTTGAGATGAAAATTGGCTAAGTATTTTACTCGAGCCTAAGTTAAATAGATCGGGCCCGAGTTATTTTGGCTCCACTTTTTGCCTCTCGAACACCATATACCTCTTATGCTACTCCAATAACTCATAGTCGAGTGATTTTCCAATAATTTGAATATGAGGTTCTAAGTATTGATGAAAGCAAAGAGAACGGCTATTAGAAAGATCATTAGAATCAACTCAAAGACGATGGAGAAGGACTTAGAACAACTCAAAAGGAAGTTAGAAGGAGCTCACAAGTGGAAAAGTGCAATTTGGAGAAGCCAAAATAACTCGGCGCTGAGTTATTTAGGTCGACGCTGAGTTATTCTATTCAATTGTAGGCCTTCTTATGTAATGCTTGTTTATCATCTAGACTTAAAAATAAGCGGGCTTCTGGACCTGTACGCCCGTTTCCCTATAAATACAAGCCTAGGTGCAACCAAAATGGAAGCGGATCTCTCTACTATTGGAGACTCCTTCTTCTTCTTCTTCTTCTTCTTCTCTTTTATCCTTAACCCAAAAAATACTTTAAAAATTCCATTATAAATTTGAGATCTAGTAGATATTGGTCAGATCTGGTATAACTAGTTGTAATCCAAAGAGATAACAGATAATAACAAAGGTTGAAGTGGACGTAGGCTGCAGATTACGCTGAAACACTATAAAAAGTCTTGTGTTTCATTTTACTTTTCTGCTTTTTATTTTATTTTGATTGAACTTGTGCTTTCATCTCACATTTTGGATGTTGATCCATTTTGGGTTAACACAAACTATATGCATGCTTGAATTTATATTTAAAATATATGATAAAACAATATTCATTTACATTTAAAAGTTAATGAACACATAGTAAGGTAGTGCTTATTAAGTTAGAAATAACTGATGGTTGATCGCCTATTGTATAAAGTCATTTCTCTCAAAAGATGTGAAGTCATACTTTGTACAGTTTGAGATATTAAAGCAAATTTAACGATAATAATTTACCAATATTGTTCAAGAAAAAATTAATATAAAAAATTATTTTTGAGAAAAATGAGCGCTCCTCCTAAAGAAAAGAGTTCTCATATAATTTTATTCCATTGTAAAAAAGAGTTGGTAATAAGCTTGGGAGGTAGATAGACCCCTTTTACAATAGAAAACACAATAAAAATCCTAGCTAAAGTCTCCCTGAATAGTGGTATGAGTACACAAAGAGGTATAGTGATGTAAGAAGTACTATAAGAAAGCAATAGTCAAGCAATTTGAGCACTCGAACCTAATAGTGATAGATCCAATTGGTCCGCGTCCACGATCCATATGTTCCACCAACATAAGCTATCCAATTCAATTTGTCTCTAAAGCTTAAAAAACTCACCTATATTTGTAAGTACATCACATACATGTATTTATATAGTTTAAAACTGCATGCATATATAAATGTATGCGCGTGTGGAAAAAGAAAAAACAGGAACACAAAGTGAGAAGAATCAAATTTTTGTCAAGAGAAAATTGTTCGAAGGTTTATCATCATTGAAGGTTTCTACTAGGTCATTAATGAAGCTGTGCTCTGTGCCCATTTATTGCAACCAATTTTAATCTTGAGGGCTTGTATTTGATTCTTTACCATTTTAAGAAAAATCTTTGAAAATTATTATTTGGCCTATCTAATAACTTGGATTAATTACCCAATTATATACGAACTGAGCAATGGTGAAGTTTAGGTTATCAAGAGGTGTGTAAACCTCGTTAAACATTCTTTGCTTTCTTTCGAATCAGGTATACCAACATGTAACAATGAAAATAACATTGAGTAAAATTCGACAATCTACGGCAAGTTGGGGTCGAAGGTTGTTCCAGTAGTATCTATAGTTGAGATCAGTGTTAGTCGTATTGAAATCAAAAGTGTTAAGAGTTTTAAGACGTATGGAATTATTTAAGAGACAGTTGTAATAGAGATTTTTTATGTTTTCTAAATCTGAGTTGCACAAGACATATTTTTTATCTACGATTAAATTCCTTTTCTTTTGGGACTCAATTATGTTTAATTTTTCATATAGGATTAACCATATGTGTAGTTTTGATTTAGATGGTACGCTTACTTTCCAACTATGTTAAAAGATGTTGCTTGTAACACCCTTAAATTTAAATAACATTATTCAGGGGATTTAATTAGATAAATTAAATAGAATAATGTTAGAATGATTTGAAAACTAAATGAGGTCATGCCTTAACTAAATGAAATCATAAGAATGGGTTTATAAATTGGTTTAATAAGTTAACTACTCAAGATAAAAAGGCAAGGGTATTATGGGATATAGTCGTATGTCATAACCCCATAACCCCTAAACACTTACCTTGTTCTCATTTGCTTTTTTTCACAAAAAAAATCATAAATAAAGGAGCTTCAAGGCCGACAATAACCCTAGGAAAAAAGGGGATTAAAATCAACTAGAAGCTAAGGATTGAAGCAAGGAAGGATTAAACAAGATCAATTCTCAAGTTTCTTATCCAAACAAGGTAAATAATAATCTAAACCATCTCATATATGTTTTAATAAACATCTTAATTTCGGGTTTAATAATTTAAAACCATTTGGATGACTTGGATGATGATATGCTTTGATTATATTCCATGTTTGATTTAAACAAGTATGTTCGTAAAAGGACTGGTTTGATTTAAAGGCCAAAATCATGTAAAATGGGCTTTGAATGCCATGAGGATTTAATATGTTATGTAATACATTATTTGGGAGATGGGTTCCAATTTTCAAAATAATCCAAGCAACAGATAATTTATTATGAATTTTGAATGGAAGAAATAGAAAATTTAGGTTTAAAATTAATTATGGCAATTATATGAATTATTTTGGGTCTGAAATTTATATATGTTAGAAAATATATTAAAAGCGAATTAAGATTATTTTTGGGGTTTTTTCCTATGTGATTTACTATGAAAATCAAATTAACCAAGTTTGAGGACTTAAATATCTTAATTGTTTTGTTAAGGGGAATGGTTTCTTTGCTAAAATATTTTAATTATTAATTGATGAATTCGGCAGCCTTCGTAGAGAAAGGATTTGATAAAGGTTTGAAAACTGATCATATTTTGACAAATAAGGCAAGTTAGGTATAAATGAATTTTTTCCAAAGGTATAAAATCAGTTTTTCTTTGAATTACAAACTTGCCACTTTCGTTTGATTGCTACCGAAATCATCTCAGTTGGCCTTTCGAACCGATTTGAAACCAATACACAAGATGTCAAATAGTTGGTATGTAGCATATTGGAGAAAGGCGAAAGGAGATAGTGTCGAAAGCTTGCTTTCAAAGGGGTTGATGCCATTTTTAATAGCTTTTGAATCAACCCACTTGCCTTTTTTTGTACTTTCGAAAGAGATGTCGCTTACTTTGTTTTTAAAGAAGCTTTCGAAAGAGTTGTTAGGGAGCATTTAAATAAGTTATCTTCGAATGGATTGTGGCTTGCCTTTTTTTAAAGTAGCTTTCGAGTGAGTTGTCGCATATTAAGTTTGGAAAGGGGCTTTTGAAAGGGTAGTAGCTTTTGAACCTAGTCGAAAGCTAGCTACCATCTTCATACCTTTTGAATTGGTTAATGGCCACTTTGCTTTATAATCTTATAGCAATGAGTTCGAAAGAGAAGCGCTTGTTTTAATAATATTGAAGTCGCTTCCTAATGCTTTCAAAAGGGTCCTTGTAGTCACCTGTATTAAAGGTTTCGAAGGCAATGGTTTCGAAAGGTTGTTACGAAGCTATCCTCTCCAATAATTTTCTTAAAGATCACTGCTTTCAAAAGGGTGGTTTTGAAGCCATTTATTCTCCCAAACTCTTTTAGTTGGGGATTAATGTTTTCCAAAGGGTTACTTTAGCTTATGTTCACTTTGTCCCAAAAGTTATACTTAAGGTTAAACACAATGATTTTGAAAGAGATACTTTCGTATGGTTTCAAAGCTATACTTCTATAAATCCTATTTGAACTAAATGTTTTTGAAAGATAAGGTCTAATACATTCGAAAGGAATGTTTAAATGGTTTCAAAAGGTAGGTTCAAAGCTTTCTAAATAAATGGTTTGAATGTTTCGAAAGGTACATTTTTTAGTATTTTGAAAGAAGGTTTGAATACTTACGAAAGGTATGTCTAGATAGTTTCAAAAGAGAAGGTATAAGGTTTTGAAAGCCTTAATTTTCAAACCAAAGAACCCAATCTCAATTTTAAGATAAACCCATGGTAATACGAAAGATTTTTCGAAATGACATTTAACTTTAGAGTTTCTAAAGAAGCTTTCCTTGCAAAAGATAATATGTTAAAGATATTAACCATGTTTCATTTGAAAATGATTAAGAGGAAATTATACCAAAGATGTTTATTTTATTTGTTATAATCAGTTATCATGTGTGCTTCTCTTATAAGCATATTCACTTCTCTTATAAGCATATTCACTTTATAATCAACCATAGCTGCATTTTAGGGTATTAAGGGCAGAATAAGCAGCTAGGTTGATCCGGTAGTGAATATAAATTAAGTTAACTCCTGTATGAGTAGAGCTGCATCCAGAAGGTCAGGTAGACCAGAACAAGGATGCCCTAGGACTGCTCAAAGAGTGGTTAGTTTAGACAGGTTCATAGTTAACCCACGAAAACTATATTTTCAAATTGTTATTGGCAGGGGCCAATAGGTTCTTTGTGATTCCATGAAAACTGTATCCGGATTAAGTTATTGACAAAGATCAATAGGTTTATAATCGACCCATGAAAACCATAATATGAGAAAAGTTACTGGAGAACCCAATAGATTCATAGTGAACCCATGAAAACTATAATTGGATGAAGTTATTGGTAGGTAGCAATATGTTCTTAGAGAACCCATGAAAACTACGAAATCGGGCATATAGTTCGTAAGCTCTAAATATGTTATTAGGCAACCCATAAAATCTAATAGGTTAATAATAATCCTAGAAATTATAACTTGAGATGGGTAGTCAAATGAATGAAGATGAGAAATCCAGAATATGTTGCATGTTTGCATATCATTATGATACATTTTATTATGTTGTGTCTTAACCATTATGGATGCAGGCGCACGGAATATGGTCATTATAAATTTGGTTAAGTACTAGTGAGGGGAAAACCCATTCCGCCAAGCGGGGTGGTCTCACTAAATATCTATATGGTTCGATATGGTCAGTTATTATTCGTACCAGGCTTTTTTTCTAACTCGAAGTTTATGTTTTCCCCTTAAACTCTCGGTTGCTCAGTTAATTCTGAGTAATTTGAGAGTTAAGGTTTTCAAGTTCTTTTTTAAATGAATAAGCTTCCAGAGACATGTAGGAGGCAAGCTAGCTATTAGGAGTTCTTTCTGTTTCATTCCGCTGTAGTTTTGGTTTTAATGGAAAATTTTCTTAATTGCTTATGTTTAGACTTTAATCATCTAAGGGGGCATCTTCGTATATAGCGCTTGGCGTATTTTGTAATAATTATATTTCTTTGAACGTAGTTTACAAATTGGGATTATGTAATGAATTTGAAACATGATGTGAAGTTGAATGAGAAATCCATTTTATGATTTAGAAATTTTTTTCGTATTCATAATTTTCTGTTATATCAATGTATCTTACATTACTGCATTTGGTCACTAAGAATTAATAACTACGGATGACTGCAGCATCCATAGCCGCTAGTTTTGGATCTCCAAGTGGAGGATGTTACAAGTTGGTATAAGAGTATAGGTTTATGTAAACTTAAAAAAATGAAATTTATGCTTTTAAGATTTTCAAAACATAATCCAGTGAATTAGAAAATGAGATCGGGGTTTGGGTTAATGCCATAGTAACGTGCTTGTATTTGCAATATATATATATATATATATATATATATATATATAAGTATGCACTCTCCTCTCTCTTAGACCGTTCTTCCGTATCTTACTAAGGATCATATGCAGATTAAGGAGAAAGGAAGATATGGATGTTGGAAACGGAAGAGGAAATCTAGGTGGAGGAAGCACCATAACCAATGGAAATGCTCGACCAAATACCAGGAGGGAACCGGGTCAATAGGAAAATGCTAATCCAAATGCAAATGCCAATGTAGGTGCTGAAATCTTGCCCGTAGAGATAGGGATAATGTATCAGTTCTTTTTCAATCTAATGAAAGATAGAGCAGCTGTAGGAGTAGTTGGGGGTAATGCTGGGAACGTTGGAGCCAATCCCATGGCCCCAGTTGACAATGACTATGCTAAGCTAAGCAGGGATTATATAGTCTTGGTAGGAAGCCGTTTTTGGGAACAAAGGATGCCATAGAAGTGAGAATTGACTTTTGCATTATAAAAGGATATTTGCTAATTTGGGATTAAATGATGAGAAGAAGAGGAGACTTGCCTCTAGACAGTTCCAGGGAGCAGCACTTTATTGGTGGAATAGTGTTACAACGGGAGTTCCCGAGGAGAAGTTGACTTAGGTGGAATTTCAAGGGAGATTCGAAAAAAGGTTTTTGTATGAAGTTTCCAAGTTAGTACTGCTAAGAAAGTTTATCGACTTAGTGCAGCGTGAGATGTCGGTGATAAAGTATGCTACGAAGTTTGATGAGTTGTCCAGATACGCATATGCTATCATTGACACCGTCATATAAATAAATAAGAAGTTTATTCCAAGGTTAAGCCCAAGATTGCTAGGGCGACAATGCCACATCTTCGTGATCCAAGTACTATTGTTGTGGAGATGGCGATCCAAAATAAAGAGATGCTTTCTACTTATGGGAAGGTGTAACGACCCTGACTCGACCATCGAAAATCGGCATCGACTACGACACTCATATTCAAATGCCGCAGATCCAAACATCGAATCTACTTCGTCGGAGCTTATAACACCATTAAGTACAACACAGCGAAAGAAAAAGAATATCAATATATATAACATTGATACAATGACAGATACAATATCTGCCATAATATGATACAATAAAATGATACAATAGATATCAATACCATCAGGGATACAAGATACGGCGGAAAGAATGTCCTCCATAGAATGCATCCCCAAATCCAATGCTCCAATCCAAAGCTAGCTCGAACCAACATCACGTGCCACCTAGATAAGAAAGTCTCGTCCACATCCAAAGACTGGACCAACTCGAGATAATCTACTAAACTAACTATCTGAAAAACCCAACTCTAGACTGCCCGTGTGGAAAATAGTGGGCACCTAGAGTTTAGGAAATGAACAATAAACTCCGAGTCAGTCACGGGACTGGTGTGAGTAACAAAAACAGTTTATCTTTAAAACAGACAACAAGAGAATTTAAAATAAATTCGCAAAGCTTTTTATAAAATGAAACTACCATAAGGTCTCCCACCGCACACACCATGCAAACGTAGAATTGGAGGAGATTTCTCCTTATGATAGTCAAACATGCTTGATACGAGAAAATTTCTTGATATTATTATTATAGGTGCACAGTGGAAAACATTTCGAAAGTATAATATAAATCTTAGCCAACATACGACCATTATTGTATGCCTACTATAGCTACCATGTTCAATAGCAGGTTACTGCCACATTTCATGGCAGATTATACAACTAAAACCGTACAGGGCGCGTATTGTTTTGATTGGATTTCCAACAAATGGTCAGGCTAAGGAACTTCCCACTGTCCATGGATCGCCTCTGGATGGATGTGTCCCGAGAACCTAACCGGATCTTCGCCAACACAAGGTCGGGTTACCTCTATAATTAAGGAACTACTTCTCGAGCATGCCACCCCCGGGTCCTTTGGGACCTTTATCCGAGGCGCCTCTAAACCACAAAGCAACAACCACACAGAAATGAGATTGAAGCCCACCACATAGGTAAATATCTGGGCTCCACACCATGATACCACCCTTTACCATACAAATGGTCTGTGGAGTTTTTTGGATCAGAGTTGCAGTATTGGATTCTGTGAAGATTTATCTCATATTGTATCGTGTTCCGCTATATTCTGTGTTGTATATTCTCTGATGTTGATGATTATCATTGTATCAAATTGATGTATTGGATATTGTATTCATGTTGTATCAATGATATCATCTTTTATTCCGCTGTATTATTATCATCTAATGGGTGTTGCAAGCTCCCGCGATACGAATTTGATGTTGTTTGTCAGACATCGAATTCGGATCGTGACAACTTGGTATTAGAGCTAGAGGTTGAGTAAGAACTTTAGCTACGGAGTGTAACACATTAGATGGCTCATTAGAGATAGGGTGAAGTATACCCTAGAATGAGTTCTACTAGTGGAATCAAAATCCAAATTTCTCAGTCTATTCTTTTTATCTGTTGTTATTCTCTAAGATATTTCGTCCGAATGCCTAAATCGATCTTCTTACTATTTACAGATAGTAAGAATGAGTGGAAGAAGAGGACGAGATAGGGGACAGGGAAGTACCACTACAGCTGGTCAAAGCCCTGCAATGACAGATATTCTCATTCAGTCTCAATCAAATTTGGCTGATCTATATCGAAGCTTTTCTAGACTTGGTGGAAAATCATTCACTGGAAAAGAATCTGTTATCGAAGCACAAGCCTAGATTTGATCGTGTGAAAAGATTTTTAAAGGACTAAAGTTAGAAGATGATCATATGCGATTGATGGCTTCCTGGCAGCTCCAGGAAGAGGCTTTAATTTGGTGGGAAACAGTTACGTTGGATAAGCCAGCGGATGGATTCACTTGGAGTCGTTTCAAGGAAGTGTTTGAACAACGATATATGCCGTCTGCTGGTATCTCTAGAATGTACCAAGAGTTTATAGATTTGAAGCAAGGAGGTTTATCATTTGAGGAATACTTAAACAAATTCAATATATTGTCTCGATTTGGTCCAGAATTGGTGAATACACCGTTAAAGAAGAACGAAAAGTTTATTCGAGGAATGAACAAGGAGTTTCAGGAAAGGATGACTACTCACGTTAAGGAATCTTTTTTTGAATTAATTTATATGGGTTATAGATACCATACTCGGGATAAGCAGGAAGATCCGGAGGAGAATGGAAATACAAGTAATCTGAATTGGAGGAAAAAGAAATTTGGTGGAAAGAAACTGAGGAAAGATAAAGGAAAGAAGGATATACGGAAGAAAAAGGTGAAGGATGTTACTTGTTTCAACTGCTTGGAGAAAGGCCATTACTTGAACAATTGTAAGAATCCCAAGAAACAAGGAAAGAGAGAGCCATATATGAAGCCAGAGCAGGAATGTAGGGAATGTTGTTACTACCACAAGCCTGGACATAGGATCATGAATTGCCCAACACTGAAGCAAGTTCAAGCAGCGAGGGCGTATGTAATCAAAGGTGATTCTTCAACCTCAAAAGCTAATTAAGGAAAGAAATTTTATAAGATAACCTTCTCGTTTATGATTAAATTGTTCGAGTTTTATTCGACATGAGAACTAACTTAATTTCATTTCTCGACAAATCGTAAATGAATTAAATCTTGAATCTGAAATCGTAATCGAATCTATTTTGTCTATTTCATTGGGTTTCGATATATTCTACGAATGGTTAGTTATCCCTTCGAAATGACCAATACCCATGTATACTTCGTAGATCAAATAACCCAATTGTCTCGTAGTTGATCGAGTATGTTCTCATATCTATTGTTGATATTCTGATTTGGTAAGCCAAATGCAGGATAAACATTCGGTTTGATTTGGAAAGATATTTCTCTATTTTTCATCTATCTTTGTTATCTCCTTGGCAAATTTCGGGGACGAAATTTCTTAAGGGGGAATCTGTAACGATCCCAGTTTAAAGATGAGTTTAAATTTAGAATTAAATTAAATTTTTGGGTTAAATTATGGATTTGTTTGAATTTTTCAAATTTAATAAGAGATATATGATTATTTATTATATAAATTTGGATTTGAAGCTCAAAATAAATGTTTAAATTGAATTGGATCATAAATAAATTTTGATTTGGAAATTCAAAATGAATTGGATTTGAAGATTTTACTTTGGAAAGAATAATATGTATAATTATTTATTAAGTATATAAATTGTATCTAATTCATTTTCTTTAAAAGGTTATAAAAAGTATAAAATAAAATTATCTTATCAATATTGAATATAAGTGTATAGAATAAAATATATGTTATAAATGTAATGTTTGGAAATTAAACTATAGAAAGAAATAAAAAATTTAAGAATTTATGTTAATAATAAAAGTATAAAATCAAACTATAAAATAATAACAAATGAAATACATATTATAACAATTTTTATATGTAGCACATATATATCTATATGTGAGTTGTGTAATATATGAATATGCAAGATAAGAAGATAGATAGAAATCCGTGTACAAAACAAATGTAAGAGGAAAAAAATATCTATGTAATAAAAGCTTGCAAAAGAAGATAAACAAATAAACAAAAAATGTCTACAATACAAACCTGTAAGTACATACATAATTAAATAACATAAGTTTGTAACTAAAAATGGAGACATGCATTTAATAACATTCTTCTCAAGCACAAATTGATATCATCTCAGCTGAAAAGTAAACTTCATTTCAGTTATAAAAAAAAAAATTAGTCAAACCAAAGAAAAATAAAAATTTGTTCAAAGGTAAAACTCAAACCAGATAATACCTTCCCCTTATATACAAACTATCTTTTTATGTATATAAACTATTTCTATTTCGTTCAGTGAAGAGATTAAGCAAATTAGAGAAAAGAAGAAAATATATAAACATCATTCGAAACTCAAACATTATTCAACTCAAAGGAAAACCAAAACAGATTCAAAGAAAATCATTTGCAGTTTTTAAAAGCAACAATTGTTCTCTGATCTTCCATCCAGGTGAGTAAACATACCTTTTAAAAATTCAAAAGCTGTGTATTGATTCATGAAGAACTTTGTGCTTGGTTGTGTGCTTTTAAATAATTAGTTCTGCATTTGTATCTGTTGTTCTATGAAGTTTTGAAGAGTCTATTCCTCTGGTTTCTAGTTATAGTATGATCATAAACATGAAAAAAATCTAATAAATTTTCATATAAATTTTCATGTAAACATTTTTTACTTTGGATTTTAAACAAGTCATGTTTGTTTAAACTTAAAAATCACAATCTGGAATTTGCTTGAAGCTTGACAGAATAACTTAGACTCTGCACATTCGATTTTACTGTAAAAAGGAATTTTATGATAAACTTGAATATTTTAATTTGATGATTTGATTACATATCTCGAATGAACATACAAAGACATGATTTTTAAAAGCAATATGATGATTCTTAACTGAGTATTCAAAGAGCAGTTCGATTTTAAACAAAATTTGCATTTTCCAAATTTATAGTGATCGATCCAATAATAAATGTTGAAAGTTGGGTTGAAGCTTGTATGAACTTCGGTGATGTCGAGAAAATTACTGGATAAATTTTCAAATTCACGAATCGAAGGGATGAAGCCAAACTAGGGTTTGTGATCGCGTTTTGAACAGGGTCAGTAGCAAGATTATTGCATCTTCTTGGAGCGATCGAGTTGCACATTGCTTTGTGAGTTGATAGTATGGAGGGTGACGAGGTCGTGGCCGAAGTTTCGAATTTTCTGGTGGTCGAGGTTGGGCGAACGGCAACGTTCCAGGTTTGGATGACTTCGGTGATGAAGTTCTAGGTTGTGAATTTTAGCTTGAATTTGATTTCGAGGGGGTGAGTGGATTCTGGTGATTGAGGATGGATACGTGAAGCATTGCCAACTTGCTCGACGTTGCGGCGTCGCCTGGAGGCGATTAGTGGCAGCGTGCACGTGCACGAGCACGTTATTGATTCGGTGTCAGGTTCGATGGTGGTAAACAATGCGAGTGGTTCTCGAGGAAGGTGGGTGAATGCTTCGGGTTCGTGCTCGAGTTCGCGAATTAGTTACCTGTTGTTTTCGTGTTAAAATTTAAGTTAACTCAAATACTCACTGGAAAAAAAGAGAAGAAGAAGAACGAGCAAGAGGGAGAGAAGAGGTCTGGGGAAATTCGTGAAGGAGCTCGAGTGTTTACTCGAGTAATACAAAATCTTGCTCGGGTTGATTTCAAACCTGCAAACTAATAGTAGTAAGTGAACTATTTAAACAAGTTTCAATGATAATGGCTAATTAAGGTATGACAATTATAAGTCAGGCCTTTGTTACGAGTTAACAAATTAAGTAAGTATTTAACAAAGTTTTAAACCCAATTAATATTTTAATTAAGTAGTTAATATAAAGTGTTGAAAATTTAATTAACATCAATGTTTCTAATTTAGTAATAATTGATTTCAGATTTCATTGACGATTTTAAAATGCTAATTAAGACAAGCAAGTATTATTATTAATTGTTTTAAAGGGTAATCAAGAATGAATAATTAATTGAAAAATTGTAATTAATTAAGTAACTAGAGATTAGGCAAGCTGAGATCTGATTAATTCACAATTAAGTGCTAAATTTATTTGTAATTACAAATTGTTAATTAGATAATTAAAGTTAATTAATCTATAATTAGCAATTAATTTGGATAATTGACCAAGGAATAATTAATTAAAATTTTAATTAAATTTATCACTAACAATAGTTAATCATTGATTTAAATAAATCAATAAAAATAATTATGTGGGTAACTCTTTTAAAACCACATTCACCTTGATTGAAAAATAATTAACTATTGTTGTGCACTGAATTGATATTCCAGTTTTTTTTGTGATACTACGTGATGCAGTTTCCTTGTGCTGAACTGTGATTTGTGATTTGTTTCTGCATATATACGTGAAACCCCTTTGCCCGTAAAACGGCATTTAAATTTCGATGCGACAGGGAGTCGGATTCCGGTTAGTTATCCGAAACCCACATCGAATCGTAATGATGAATCTTTGTGATTAATAAATTTATTTTCTCTATGAATCTGTGAATAAGGATAAGCATTATGAATTATACCGCTTATCGATATTGATATATCTGTAATGATTGATGCTGTGCACTATTGGGTAAAACCCCTAGACTACACTTGTACACACACAAATATGGATTGCATGTGGAAATCGGTTAAGTCACATATTTTTAAATAAGTTTTGAATTTTAATTTTTAAATTCAAATAGTTTTGGAAATAAATTAAGTTTAATGTGAAAAGCTTTTGAAAAGGTGTTTTAAGAATGAAAGTTATTTTGAATAACTAATAGAGATTGGGAATTTGAATAATTCGGGAATTCAATATCTGAAATTGAATTTTGCATTCGGTATTTATGATTTAAAAAGGGTATACAAGCTTATATCTGTTTAAACCATTTTAAAATGTTGTTTTGGGAATTTTAAAAATGTTAACTTGTATAAATAAAATTGGATTTTTCAAAATAAAAACAGTTTGTTTTCAAACAATAAAAGCTTCCATATGAGTAATGAACTTCCAATTTATATTGAAGGGATTTCAAGTTTGAATTGAAAATGATTTTCCAAATTATAGATGAATCTTTGGAAACGAGATTTGAAAGCTAAAAGTTAAATCTCGATTTAAAGATTTAACGAGTTAATCCAATTGAAATGGAAATTATTTTGAAATTCATAAATGGATCTTTGTGAAACTGAGTGAACTTTGTGAAATAAATCTTTTTGTTTAAAAGATTTGAAATGGTAATTGGTTTAAACCATTTGAAAGAAAGTTTTGAACTATTAAGTTGTGACTTAATTGAAATCCCATATCCATATGTTTTTAAATATTGCGCTCATTATTCGGTTTAGCCGGGAGAGGACTTTGTGTCATATAACCCATTCCGAATAATGATACGTCATTATGGATAGCATTTGAAGACCGGTGGTGAAGACCGGGTATTTGCGAGAACGATAGGATGACCTATCGATTGTCTCTGCACTGAGTAGCTATGGTATAGAGATTTCCTAAGTGATGGGAAGTCTGATCGGGATTGTGAATACCCGGATTGCAAGTGCTTCTTCGGAAGTGCCTTTGGTTCTGTTCGAACCCGGGACAGACTTGTATGGTTGTATATTCGACACTACACATTGAGATATAAGCAGATTTTTTTCAAATACATATCTGTTGGTGGCGGAGAATTTATCCTTTTAGCTTAACACCCTTCTTTGAGACGTACGAGCTCAAAGGTTATATAGTTGAAGGTTATCAGCAATATACTCCCAATTTGGTAGTGTGGCATGCTAAGTGCTGCTGTGTGTTGATGATCATTGGTTGATCAATTGTGATCAAAGCATGGCTTTCGTGTAAAGCGTAGCTTTGTGGACGAAACATCGTCGAGCCTCACAAACCGGTAATGGTCGAAACAGGAATGATGCGGCAAGGTTTCAGGGGTAGCTCCCCTAGGGTGTGACCATTCCTTCTGCAAAGGGTAGTATCATGGTATGGATCCCAAATACTTACTCATGTGGGCACTGTAGTATATTTACTGTGTGATGTTGTTGGTGTTGAGATCTCTCGTATAAAGGTCCCAAAGGACCGAGGGTGGCATATCTGTAGGTATTACTCCCGGGCAGGGAGGAACCCGGCCTTGTGTTGGCAGAGAGCCGGGTAGGTTCTCGGGGCGTCCCGCCAGAGGTGTTCCCATGTGGCAGTAGGAAGTTCCTTAGCCTGACCATTTGTTGGAAATCCATTCATCCAATACGAGCTCTTTACGGTTTTAGTTGTATTACCTGCCATCTACTTATGGTGGTGCCCCACTGTTTGGATGGTAGCTATAGTAGGCATAGTTCGAAATGTCTATGCTCGCTAAGATTAATATTATATTTTCGAAATGTTTTCCACTATGCACTAATAATAATAATATCAAAATAGTTTTTACGTATCAAGCATGTTTGACTATCATAAGGAGAAATCTCTCCCAATTCTAAGTTTGCATGGTGTGTGTGGTGGGAGGCCTTATGGTAGTTTCATTTTCAAAAAGCATTGCGGATTTGAAATTTTAAAATCTTTTGATTGTTTAAAAAAACCAAATGTTTTTTTTTGCTCACAGCAGTCCCATAATTGACTCGGAGTTTATTGTTCCCTTCTTAAACTCTGGGTGCCCATAATTTTTCCACACGGGCGGTCTAGAGTTAGGTTTTTCAGATAGTCAGGTTTAGTAGATTATCTAGAGTTAGTCCAATCTTTGGATGTGGACGAGACTTGCTTGTCTAGGTGACACGTGATGTTGGTTCGAGCTAGCTTTGGATTGGAGCATTGGATTTGGGGATGCATTCTACTGAAGATATTCTTTCCGCTGTGTCTTGTATCTCTGATAGTATGGATGTCTATTGTATCATTATGTTTTATCATATTATACCAGATGTTATATCTGTCATTGTATCAATATGATATATATTGATATTTATTTCTTCCGCCGTGTTGTACTTAATGGTGTTATAAGCTCCGGCGAACCAGATTCGACGTTTGGATCTGCGGCATTTGAATATGAGTGTCGTATTCGGTGCCGATTTTCGAAGGTCGAGTCAGGGCCGTTATATTAATGTGATTAATTTATAATTAGAGATTAATTAAAAGTAATTAAGAAATGTTATTATTTAATGAAGATAATTAACTAGGGATTATTAAGTAATTAATTAATGTGATTAATTTTGATAATTAATTAGATTAAGTAATTTTGATAATCAATTATAAATTGCTTAAATATAATTACTTAATGAAAGTAATTAAGGATTAATTACTTATTATAATTAACTTTGGATATTTTGATTAATTAAAGTTAATTAATTTAGTTTAATTAATTTAAGAAAAATCATTTGATAATTGGTAATTAATGATTAATTATTATGAGATGATTGCTTAATGGTAAGTAGTTAAAGGTTTAATTTCCTAAAATAATTAATTAAGGGGTTAATTAATTATGTAATTGGTTGAAGATTAAATTAATTAATATGATTAATTAAGAATAATTTAATTAATTAAGGTGATCGATTAATTAATTTATATCAAATGATTTATAATTAATAAATCAGGATAGGATGATTAATTCATAAGTAATTAATTTAATTGGAGATAAATTGAATTAATTAGGATTAAAAAGTTAATTAATCCTACTTATAAATAATTATTGAATGCTTGACGTACTTATGAATGATTGTGTTGTATGAGATGCCTTCGAATTGATTGTCCTACACAATATCTGTGATATTGTGTTCTGTGGATTGAGCTGTTTGTAATTTATTCATTTATTTGTGATACATTTGTTTATTATTATCTGTGACTCTGTGAATGAATGATAAGCGTTATAGTTTATACCGCTTATCAACTATATTTCTGTGTTTTGATCTTTGGTGATGATGTTGTTGCATTATTGTGTTAAACCCCTGGACCAGACCATACACACAAAAATATGGATTTCACGAGAAAATCGATTAAGTCACAGATTTTTTTTCATTTTTAAATAGACAATTTGAATTCAAATGGTTTGGAAATGGAATCGGGTTAAACGTGAAAAGCTTTTGAAATGAAATTTCAAGATAAATTTTATTTTTGAATAACTTGACAAAGTTTTGAAATTTAAATAATTTGATTTAAAATTTGAATTCAAAATTTGAAATTGAATTTTATGATTTGAAACTAGGGATTAAAGATGTTAACCTAGTTATATATGCGTTGAACCATTTCAAATGTATTGATTTGGGAATTTGAATTTAAATTCAAAGGCTTTAACTCGTGCAAATATATTTGGATTCTTCCGAAACAAAAACTATTTGGTTTCAAATAATAAAAGCTTTCACATAAGAAATGGACTTCCAATTTGTGTTAAAAGGATTTCAAGTTGAAATGAAAATGATTTCCAAGTTATGGAAACAGTTTGAAAGCTGTAATTTAAATCTTTGTAACTAAAGATTTAAATAAGTGAATCCAATCGAAATGGAAATTGTTTTGAAATCCGTAAATGGATCTTTGTGAAACTGTGTGAACTTTGTGAAATGGTAATCTGTTTAACCATTTAAAGAAAGTTTTGGGTTTTTATAAGTTGTAACTTAACTGAAATCCCAATATCTATATATTTTAAATATTGCACTCATTATTTGGTTTAGCCGAGAGAGGACCTTGTATCATATAACCCATTCCGAATAGTGATAAGTCTTTATGGGTAGCATTTGAAGACCGGTGGTAAAGACCAGGTGTTTTGCGCGAACGATAGGATAACCTATCGATTGACTCTGCACTGAGTTGCTCCGGTATAGAGTTTTCCCTAAGTGATGGGAAGTCCGATCGGGATTGTAAATACCCAGATTTGCAAGGGCTTCTTACGAAGTGCCTTCGGTTCTGTTCGAACCTGGGAAGACTTGTATGGTTGTATGTCTGACACTACACTTTGAGATATTAAGCAGATTTCTTTCAAATACATATCTGGTGGTGGCGGAGAATTTATTCTCTTAGCTTAACACCCTTCTCTGAGACGTACGAGCTCAGAGGCTATGTAGTTGAAGGTTATCAGCGATATATTCCCAATTTGGTAGTGTGACATACTGAGTGTTGCTATGTGTTATGATCATTTGTTGATCATTTGTGATCAGAGCATGGCTTCTGTATAAAGCGTAGCTTTGTAGATGAGACTCCATCAGGATCTCACAACCCGAAAATGGTCGAAACAGGAGAAATGCGGTAAGGTTATGAGGGTCGCGCCCTTTAAGGTGTGTCATTCCCTTTTGGTAAAGTGTGATATTATGGTATGGAGCCCAGATATTTACCTATATGGTGGGCTTCAATCTCATTTACTGTGTGGTTTTTGCTTTGTGGTTTAGAAGCGCCTTGGATAAAGGTCCCAAAGGACCGGGGGGTGGCATGCTCGTGTAGTAGTTACCTAGTTACAGAGGTAACCCGGCCTTGTGCTGGCAGAGAGCTGGTTAAGTTCTCGGGACGTCCCGCCAGAGGCGTACCCATGGATAGTGGGAAGTTCCTTCACCCGATCATTTGTTGGAAATCCAATCAAAACAATACGCGCCCTGTATGGTTTTAGTTGTAGAACCCGCCATTTACTTATGGTGGCGCCCCACTGTTTAGATGGTAGCTATAGTAGGCAAACGATAATGGTCGTATGCTGGCAAAGATTAATATTATACTTTAAAAATGATTTTCTGCGCTATGCACTAGTAATGATAATATCAAGAAATTTTCTAGTATCAAGCATGTTTGACTATCATAAGGAGAAATCTCCTCCAAGTTTGCATTTGCATTGTGTGTATGGTGGGAGGCCTTATGGTAGTTTCATTTTCTAAAAAGCATTGCGAATTTATTTTTAAATTAATGTTTTTGTTACTCATACCAGTCCCATGACTGACTCGGAGTTTATTATTCCTTTCCTAAACTCTGGGTGCCCATAATTTTCCATACGGGTAGTCCAGAGTTGGGTTTTTCAAATAGTCGGGTTTAGTGGATTATCTGGAGTTAGTCCAGTCTTTGGATTCGGACGGGACTTGCTTATCTAGGTGAAGCGTGATGTTGGTTCGAGCTAGATTTGGATTGGAGCATTGGATTTGGGGATGCATTCTATTAAAGATATTCTTTCTGCTGCTAGTGTTATCTATTCTTTTCCACGGCTATTTCTTGTATCTCTGATAGTATTGATATCTATTGTATCATTTTGTTGTATCATATTATATCAGATGTTGTATTTGTCATTGTACCAATGTTATATATATATATATATATATATATATATATTGATATTCTTTTCTTCTGTTGTGTTGTACTTAATGGTGTTATAAGCTTGGCGCACCAGATTCAATGTTTGGATCTGGGGCATTTGAATATGAGTGTTGTTCGGTGCCAATTTTCGAAGGTCGAGTCGGGACCGCTACATTTGGTAGGCTTTTCAACCATCGACAGCGGCCAATCTCGACTGGTAGGCTTTTCAGCCATCCCAACCTCGCCGTGGCATACACTGGTACCCCAAACTTGCTTTTACGGCCAGCCTTTCGACTTTCACAGCTTACGCCTAACCAACCCCTTAAAGAGGACGTGTGGGGGTAAGAGTCTCCCGTTCGCCACCAAACGCGAAGCGAGAACCCCCCATCACGTTTCACCTAGATAAGCAAGACTGGTGTGAGTTAAAAAACAGTTTATCTTTAAAACAGATAACGAGAGAATTTAAAATAAATTCGCAATGCTTTTTAGAAAATGAAACTACCATAAGGCCTCCCACCGCACACACCATGCAAACGCAGAATTGGAGGAGATTTCTCCTTATGATAGTCAAACATGCTTGATACGAGAAAATTTCTTGATATTATTATTATAGGTGCACAGTGGAAAACATTTCGAAAGTATAATAAAATCTTAGCCAACATACGACCATTATTGTATGCCTACTATAGCTACCATGTTCAATTGCAGGCTACTGCCACATTCCATGGCAGCTTACACAACTAAAACCGTACAGGGCGTGTATTGTTTTGATTAGATTTCCAACAAATGGTCGGGCTAAGGAACTTCCCACTGTCCATGGGATCGCCTCTGGCGGGACGTCCCGAGAACCTAACCAAATCTTTGCCAACACAAGGTCGGGTTACCTCTGTAACAAGGTAACTACTTCTCGAGCATGCCACCCCCCGGTCCTTTGGTACCTTTATCTGAGGTGCCTCTAAACCACAAAGCAACAACCACACAGAAATGAGATTGAAACCCGCCACATAGGTAAATATCTGGGCTCCATACCGTGATACCACCCTTTACCAGAAGGGAATGACACACGCTACAGGGCGCGGCTCTCATAACCTTGCCGCATCTTTCCTGTTTCGACCATTTCCGGGTTGTGAGGTCCTGATGCAGTCTCGTCCACAAAGCTACGCTTTATATAAAAGCCATGCTTTGATCACAAATGATCATCAATACACAGCAGCACTCAACATGTCACACTACCAAATTGGGAATATATCGCTGATAACCTTCAACTACATAACCTCTGAGCTCGTACGTCTCAGGGAAGGGTGTTAAGCTAAGAGAATAAATTCTCCGCCACCAACAGATATGTATTTGAAAGAAATCTGCTTTATATCCCAAAGTGTAGTGTAAGACATACAACCATACAAGTCTGTCCCAGGTTCGAACAGAACCGAAGGCACTTCCGAAGAAGCCCTTGCAAATCCGGGTATTCACAATCCTGATCGAACTTCCCGTCACTTAGAAAATCTCTATACCGGCGCGACTCGGTGTAGAGATAATCGATATGTCATCCTATCGTTTTCACAAATACCCGGTCTTCACCACCGGTCATCAAATGCTATCCATATCGACGTATATTCGGAATGGGTTATGTGACACAAGGTCCTCTCCCGGCTAAACCGAATAATGAGCGCAATATTTAAAATATATGGATATGGGATTTCAGTTAAGTCACAACTTCACAGAAAACCAAAACTTTCTTCAAATGGTTTTATAAATTTACCATTTCAAATCTTTAAACAAAAAGATGTATTTCACGAAGTTTACCCAGTTTCACAAAGATCCATTTACGGATTCAAAACAATTTCCATTTCAATTAGATTAACTCGTTAAATCTTTAAATCAAAGATTTAACTTATAGTTCAAATTGTTTCCATAATAACTTGGGAATCATTTTTCATTTCAAACTTGAAATTCTTTTTAACACAAATTGGACGTTCATTTCTTAAGTGAAAGCTTTATTATTTGAAAACAAATAGTTTTCATTCGGAGGAATCCAATTATATTTGCACGAGTTATAGCCTTTGAATTTAAATTCAAATTCCCAAATTAATACATTTAAAAATGGTTTAACCCATATATAACTAGCATAACATCTTTAATCCCTATATTCAAATTATAGAATTCAGTTTCAAAATTTGAATTTAAATTTGAATCAAATTATTTAAATTTCAAAACTTTATCAAGTTATTCAAAAATAAATTTTATCTTGAAATTTCATTTTAAAAGCTTTTCATATTTAACCCGATTCCATTTCCAAATCGTTTAAATTCAAATGGTCTATTAAAAATCATTTCAAAAATCTGTGACTTAATCGATTTCCTTATGCAATCCATATTTGTGTGTGTATGGTGTAGTCCAGGGGTTTAACACAATAGTGCAACATCATTCGATCATCACATATTCAATCATATCAATATCGATAAGCGGCATGATCTATAACGCTTATCTTCATTCACAGATTCACCGATAAAGTCAATTTATCAATCATAAGGATTCATCGTTACGATTCGATGTGGGTTTCGAATAACCAATCGGAATCCGGCTCCCTGTCGCATCGAAGTTTAAATGTCGTTCTACGGGCAAAAAGGGTTTTCATTAAATACAGAAACAAATCACAAATCACAGTTCAACACAAAGCAATTCGCATAACACAGTAACACAATCACAACAGAAATACCAATCCAGTACACAATATTTGACAATAGTTAATCACCTTTAATTAAGGTGAATGTGATTTAAATGAATTAACCACATAATTAACATTTTTAGTAATTATTCTATTTAAATTAGTTACATTTAGTAATTATTTATTAATCACTTCTCTAAGTAATTATACTTTCCAAATCATCAAGTAATTATTCTAAATTAATTAAACTTAATTAATTAATTTAAACTAATCCAATTAAACTCAATTAATTACACTGAATAATTAATTCCTTAATTACTTCCATTAAGTAATTACACTTAACAATTCCACAAATGATTATTATTAAATTAATTAATCTAAATTAATTATTAAAATTAATCACATTAATTAATTATTTAAATAATCTTAGTTAATGACCTTCACTAACTAATAACAATTCTTTAATTACTTTGCTAAAGAAATCACTTACGTTAATCATTATTAATTAGAATCGATTAACCTTTAGTAACTCATTAATTAATCCTAATTATTTAATTAATTAAGTGTTAATTGTAACTTAATTAGTTCTTAATTACAATTAATTAATTTCTAATCATTAATTATTCACTCTAATCTAGGATTCCTAATTACAAATTAATCATTCCTTAATTAATTAACTTAAACCTTAATTAATAAATTAAACTTACAATTACTAATTAAATTGATGCAAAACATTAATAATCCATTCTAATTAATTTATGAATTACAAATCAATAAGTTTCATTAAATTTAAAGAAAACTTACTCTTATTAATGATTTTATTTATCACTCACAAATATGTTTGAAAACATTGATTTTCGAATTTACTTTTAAAATTTCAACCTTTAAAATGAATACCAATTTATTTTATATAAAGTTTACAACTAATTTTTTTAAACATTTAAATTATATAAGACTTAATTTCATTTCAAAATTCAGGATTCGAATTTAGATTTAAGATCCAGGCTTTAAATTTAATTTAACTTTGTTTAAATTCTGCATTTATAGTTTCAAAATCCATTTTAAATTCAAATCTTTTAAATCCACTTAATTGCTCAAACTCTTTTTTTTAAGTTATTAAACAATTTAATTTAACAACTTTATTTATTCACAACTAAGTTTTAAATTAACTTGAAGTTATATTCAAACTTGATTTAAAACTCAGTTTAAAACCTGATTTCTGTAACACATTTCACCCTAATCCCAACTATGCTTGTTTCGAGCCCAACACAAATTGCTCGAGCTTATTCCCGAGACACATACGAAAACACCACCTGACACCAAACTATCACAATGCACGTGCACCAGGCTTCGACGGTGCTCCGACAATAGGCGATACCTCCAACTTGACGACGAACATCACGACACCGACCCCAGATCAACCCATGACCTAAACATGTCCTCAATCAAAATCGAGCATAGCTCGAACAATTTCGACTCAGACATCGACCAAAGAAATGACTCGCCGCCGCGACTCCGACCAGCAGACGCTTCGAGCTTTCAGTCACGTCTTCGTCGACCACCGAGACACCACCTCCCCAGAGCACATGCGACTCGATTCACGTACGAGGCCGCGGTGATCATTTTTTCAACCATCTCGAAAATTAGGTTTAAAACAAAAACTCCACACCGCCGTCACCACGACGATCGAGAACATCTCCGTCTATTTCCCCCGTAGCGCCGTAGGCTCCTCCACCTCCACGAAAAACCCCGGCCTCCAGAATGTCGCCTATCATCGGAATTCGTGAAAATATCATTTTTTGTTCATCTACGAACTGCTCTTAAACCACTTTCGTAAAAATCATCTAACAAAGCTTAAAATTCTCATTTTTTTTTGAATAACGATTTAGGCTATATGATTTTAGTAACAAATCATTTCATTCGAATTTATTCAAATTTGAATTTTACTATATAAACACACAATTATTTCTACTGTATAAACTTAACCTGCTTGAAACTATTTTTAAATTATAGTTTATACTAAAATACACATATTTACTTTTGAAGTCAAGGCCTAACAATGATAAAGTGATAAGATATTGGGTTTTGAACAAGGTTCATGCTCTGAAACAAAAAGACAGAGATGGTTTCAACATAACAGACATTCACACCTACTAATATTCATCCACAGGGGAGATTTATGTATACATATACATAATAAAGCAATTTCAAATCTCAGATTAACAAACAACAAATAAATATACTTATTGTTTACTCACTGTATTTCCGGAAGAATGAACAGAGTCTTCTTCTTTTGACACAGGCTATGAAAACTGCAAGCTGAAGCCCTTTCCTCTTTGATTTCTGGTTTGATCTGCTAGATTGTTGTTTGAGTTGAAGTTTGTTTAAGTTTGAATGATTTGTTTACTTCAGATTTTTTTTTCTCAGCCTTGATGGACGAAATGGGATAATAGATTGATATATAGAAATGAGTTACAGGAGATGTTATATTTTTGTAAGAGTGATTATATGGTTCTGTACAATAGGATCAGAGATTTTTCTTCTTTGGTGGCTGATGAATCTCTTTTGGTGGCTAAAGATATTATGTTGTGTGCTGCATTAATTGTTGTTGTACAAATCTACACTTATCTAATTTGTTCATACTTATCTTTTTATTGTTCGAATACTTGAATATATCTTTGCTGGTACATGAATATACTTTACTGTCTTCACTTGCAAGCTCATACATATATTTTTGTTTTCTTTTACAAGTGTACATACTTATACTTCATTTGTTTCTATGAAAATATTTCTTTCTTTTGTCATATTTATTTCTAACTTAAATATTTATTTTCAACTTTAATACTTATTGACTTATATTTCTCTCTCTCACTATATATATATATATATATATTTATTATTTTCGTAGTATATTTTGTTTGTATTAATACATATCCAAAATCCAAATACAATTTATTTTCTAAGATATTTAAATTTAAATCCCAATTTCAAATTCTATTTTCAATCTATTTTTTATACATATTTATTTTCAAATATCTAAATTAATTCTCAATTAACTCATAATCGAACTAAAACCTTATATTAATTACCAATTAATTTCACAATTTTTATTCAAAAATTAAATTAATTATCAATTTAAACTTAGTCAAAATCTAGGATCGTTACAGAAGGAGAAGCAGGTTGGAAACTAGGGTTTCAAGGCAAGAAGAGGATTCCTTAAAAAGAAAGGAACCCAGAAGGGAGATGCTGCCAAGAAGGCAAAGGCTAATCTAGTTTGCTTTAAGTGTGATAAGAAGGGACATTATGCTTGTGAATGTCGAATTGGAAAAGGGTAAAAGGTCACAGACAAGAAAAGAGTGAAGTGCTTTAACTACGACCAGATTGAGTATTATAAGAATTAGTGTCTAAAGTCAGCAGGGCGAACAACGGGAAGGTCTTTACTGTTGGACCATCGTCTGCTAGGACAACTGTTGCTGAGAAGGGAAATACTATGTTGGAGGGTACGCTTTTGATTCAAAGTATACCAGTTATGGTACTGTTGATATTGGTGTATCGCATTCATTTATATCTCAGTGTTCGATTGATATGCTATGTTTAGAACCTTCATACCTTATTACTTCCTTAAGGGTTGCGAATCCGATACGAGGATATGCAACTCTGGTGATGAGATGTGATCAGTTAGAACTTGATTTGTTAGGTCACAAGTTTGCTTGCAGCTTGTATATTGTTGATTTCGTAGACTTTGGAATCATTTTGGGTATGGACTGGTTAGATAAATATGTTGTTATGATATTTTGCCAAAATAGGAAAATATTGCTAAGATACCCTAGTAGTCATAACCAAATTATATTCTCAATGGAGGATTTAGAGCGAATTGTTTGTGCTTTGTTGAGCATTATAGAAGTAGAAGAAGAGTTGAACAAAGATTCGATAGTAAGAGAGTTTGCAGATGTATTTGAGCTAGTCACAGGACTGCCGACGAAACAAGCCATTGAGTTTCAGATAGATCTTATGCCAAGAGAAGAACCTGTGAGTGGAAACCCTAGTAGGATGACACTGACCGAGATGAAGGAATTGTAGGTGCAATTAATGGATTTAGAAGGGAAAAATTTCATTAGGCCAAGCAGTTCGCCTTGGGAAGTGGTCGCGGTATACGTAAGGAAACCAGATGGGTCATTAAGGATGTGTATCGACTATCATAAGTTGAATGAGAAGACAATCAAGAATAAGTATCATTTGCCAAGAAACGATGATTTATTTGATCGGTTGAGTGGAGCCAGAGTATTTTTCTAATGGCAACAGGTTTCCATCAGCTAAGAGCGGCAGAGGACAATATTCCATTGATGGCGTTTCAGACTAGGCATGGTTCATACAAATGGTTAGTAATGCCATTCAGGTTAACGAACGCGCTAGCTTTCTTTGTAGATTTGATGAATCAAATTTTTCGAAAGCGCTTGGATAGGTTCATATTGGTATTCATAGATTACATTTTAATTTACTCTAAGGATGAAAGAGAGCAAGAGGCTCATCTTTGAATAGTTCTTGAGACGTTAAGGCAGCATCAGCTGAAAGCGAAGTTTCACAAGTGTCATTTCTGAAAGAAAGAGATTAAGTTTCTTGGTCATGTGGTTTCAGAGAAAGGTTTGTCAGTTGAGCTAGATAAGACTAAAGATGTTAACAATTGGAAGAGACCAGAGACCGTGAGTGAGATTAGAAGTTTTCTTGGACTCGCGGGGTATTACCAGAGAATCATTAGGGATTTCTCATGGATAGCAGCGCCTTTGACTAAACTAACTAGGAAGGACATGAAGTTTATTTGGTTTGACAAATGTGAGGAAGCATTCCTTAAGTTAAAGCATTTGTTAACCAATATGCCTGTGTTAATAGTTCCACATGGAAACCAAGGATTAGTGGTGTATACCGATATGTGGAACTGGATTAGGGGCAGTGTTGATGTAGAAAGGTAAAGTCATTGCCTATGCTTCACAACAGTTTAGACCGCATGAAGTGAGATATCCTACTCGTGATTTAGAGTTGACAGCGGTGTGCTGTGCTTTGAAAGTATGGAGACATTATCTCTTAGGGGAGAGATATGAGTTATACACAGATCATAAGTCCTTAAGGTATTTATTCTCTTAGAAGGAGTTGAATATGATACAGTAGAGATGGATGGAGTTTTTAGCGGCTTATGATTTTGGTATAATGTATACACATAGAAAAGGAAATAAAGTAGCATATGCTCTTAGCAGAAAACATAAGAATGTGGTGTTAGCTATGTTAGTGGAATGGAAAGATCTTGAGTCTTTGACTACTTGTATCGTGCAGTTAAGGTTGACTGCTATTTCTAGTCAGAGCACTGCCATGGTATCTAGCTTGGAAGTTTGACCAGTACTGATTGAAAAGATTGTTCTAAGTAGAAAGAAGATACATTGTTTGCCGAGAAGATTAGAAGGATTAAGGTTGGGTCAGAGATTGATGATCTAAAAGATTTTAATCTTGACCAGAGGGGATAGTTGAGAGAGAAGGGACGGTTGTGTGTTTCGAATGTTGAAGACTTAAGAAAAGAAGTTCTTAGGGAATATCATCAATCAAAATTTACGATTCGTCCTGGGGGAACCCAGATGTATCAAGATATGAAGAGGAATTTCTACTGGGAAGGTATGAAGAAGGATGTTGGCTTATGGGTAAGGCAGTGTGTGAACTGTCAACAAGTGAAGGCCGAGCATTAGAAGCCAAGTGGATTTCTTCAACCTTTGAGATACCGGTTTGGAAATGTTTTCAATATACATGAATTTTATAGATGGGTTGCCAAGGTCGAATCAAGGAAATAAAAGTATATGGGTCATAGTGGACAAGTCGACCAAGAGTGCCCATTTCATTCTAGTTAAGTCAACTAGGACGACATCTGTTTTAGCTAAGTTGTTTATAAAGAATATAGTTAGATTGCATGAATTCCTATTAGTATAGTAAGTGATAGAAATCCTTCGTTTACTACTGAGTTCTGGAAGAGTCTACAGGTTGCGTTAGGCACCAAGCTTAAGGTGTGTACTGCTTATCACATTGAGATAAACGGTCAGACAGAAAGAGTCAATAAGGTGCTCGAGGTTTTATTGAGAGCATGTGTGTTAGATTTTGTTGGTTCTTAGGAAGATTAACTACACTTAATTGAGTTTTTTGATAATAATGGTTTTCAGACTAGTATAGGAATGGAGCCTTTCGAAGCCTTGTATGAAAGGCTATGCAGATCACCAGTATGTTGGTTAGAAACCGGACACATATTAGTCTTAGGACCAGATCTGGAAAGAGAGGCAACAAAGAAGATTGAGTTGATCTGAGGTAGGATGAAGGAAGCTCAGTCTAGACAAAAGAGTTACGTAGATAAAATGCGTAAGGATCTAGAGTTCATAGTTGGAGATAAGGTTTTCATTTAAGTATCACCGATGAAGGGTGTGGCATAGTTCAAAAAGTTAGGGAAACTGGCACCGAGATATGTTGGACCATTCCCAGTTATAGAGAAGATCGGAATGCTCGCATATAGAGTAGAGTTGCCAAGCAGTTTGGCAGGTGTCCATAATGTGTTTCATGTGTCTTATCTTTGCAAGTGTGTGTATGATCCGGAGACTACTATTCCTTCAACTGCATTGGAATATAATAGTAGAACCAAATTTGACTTTTGTTAGGTAACCAATTCGGGTTATAGCGAAGGATGAGAAGAAGTTAATAAATAAGACAGTCAAGTTGGTGAAAGTCTAATAGAGCGACAACGAGAAGGACTGTACTTAGGAAACAGAAGACATGACTAGAGATACATACCCTGATTTGCCATAGGGATATGTTCTATATTTGCTTTATATAGACTGGTTGCCAGTCAAGTAGGCTAGTATGATAGTTAGGATATGTTACAGATGATTGTTATCGTTAGTATTTAGTCCTTGCTGAATTTCAAGGATGAAATTCTTTAAGGAAGAGAGCCTGTAATACCCCTAATTTTAAATAGTATTATTTAGGGGATTTAATTAGATATATTATTTAGAATAATGTAGAGGTTAGAATAATAAGGAATTTGAGATTTGAAAAATAAATGGAGGCCATGCCTTAACTAAATGAAATCATAAGAATGAGTTTATAAATTGGTTTAATAAGTTAACTACTCAAGAGAATAAGGCAAAGGTATTATGGGAAATAGCCATATGTCATAACCCCTAAACCTTTACCTCATTCTCATTCACGTTTTTTACAAAATAAAAACATAAATAAAGGAGCTTCAAGGTCATCCATAACCCTAGGAAAAAAAGGGATCAAAATCAACTAGAAGCTAAGGATTAAAGCAAGGAAGGATTAAACAAGATCAAATCTCAAGTTTCTTACCCAAACAAGGTGAATAATAATCTAACGCATCCCATATAAGTTTTAATGAACATTTTAACTTCGGATTTAAGATTTAAAACCGTTTGGATGATGATATGCTTTGATTATACGCCATATTTGATTTAAACAAGTACGTTCGTAAAAGGATCAATTTGATTTTAAGGCTAAAATCACGTAAAATGGGTTCTCAATGCCATGAGGATTTAATAGGCTATGTAATACATTATTTTCGAGATGGGTTTAAATTTTCATACCAAGTTATGTATAATTTATTATGAATTTTGAATGGAAGAAATAGATAATTTGGGTTTAAAATTAATTACGACAAATATAAATTACTTTGGGTCTGAAATTTATATATGTTAGAAAACATATTAAGAGCGAATTAAGATGATTTTTGGGATTTTTCCTAAGTGATTTACTATGGAAATCAAATTAATTAGGTTTGAGGACTTAAATGTCTTAGTTGTTTTGTTAAGGGAAAGGCTTCTTTGCTAAAATATTTTAATTACTAATTGATGAATTCGCCAGCCTTCTTAAAAAGGGATTTTGATAAAGGTTTGGCAACCAATCATAATTTGACAAATAAGGCAAGTTAGGTATAAAGGAATTTCTTTTAAAGGTATAAAATCAGTTTTGCTTCAAATTACAAACTTGCCACTTTCATTTGCTTGCTCTGAAATCATCCCAGTCGGCCTTTCGAACCAATTCAAAACTAATATGCATGATATCAAATAGTTGGTATGTAGCGTATTGGAGAAAGGCGAAAGGGGATGGTGTCGAAAGCTTGCCTCCGAAGGGATTGTTGCCATTATTAATAGCTTTTGAATAAACCCACTTGCCTTTATTCTGCTTTCGAAAGTGATATCGCCTACTTCGTTTTTAAAGAAGCTTTTGAAATAGTTGTTTAGGAAGTATTTGAATGAGTAGTCTTTCGAATAGATCGCCACTTGCCTTGGTTTTAAAAGTAGCTTTCGAGTGAGTTGCCGTATATTAAGTTTGAAAAGGAGCTTTCGAGTGAGTTGTCGTATATTATGTTTTAAAAGGAGCTTTTGAAAGGGTAGTTGCTTTTGAACCTAGTCGAGACCTAACTGCCATCTTCATACCTTTCCAACTGGTTAAAGGCCGCTTTGCTTTATAGTCTTATAACAATGAGTTCGAAAGGGAAGCTTTTGTTTTATTAATATTGAAGCCACTTCCTAATACTTTCGAAAGGGTCCCTGTAGTCATTTATATTAAAGGTTTCGAAGGCAATGGTTTCGAAAGGTCGTTTCGATGCTATCCTTCTCCCCAATAATTTTATTTAAAGAACATTGCTTCAAAAGGGTGGTATCGAAGCCATCTGTTCCCCTAAACTCTGTTACTTGGAGATTAAAGTTTTCGAAAGCGTTACTTTCGCTTATGTTCATTTTGACCCAGAAGTTATATTTAAGGTTAAGCCCAATGATTTTGAAAGAGATACTTTCATATAGTTTCGAAGCTATGCTTCTACAAATCCTATTTGAACTAAATGGTTTTGAAAGATAAGCTTTAATGCCTTTGAAAGTAACATTTTAATGGTTTCGAAAGGTAGGTTTCAATACTTTCGAGAGAAATGGTGTGAATGTTTCGAAAGGTACATTTTTAAGTATTTTGAAAGAAGGTTTGAATACTTTAGAAAGGTATGTTTAGATAGTTCCGAAAAAGAAGGTCTAAGGTTTCGAAAGCCTTAGTTTTCGAACCAAAGAACCCAATCTCATTTTTAAGATAAACCCATGGCAATATGAAAGAGTTTTTGAAATGACATTTAACTTTGGAGTTTTTGAAGAAGTTTTCCTTGCTAAAGATAATAGGTTAAAGATATTAACCATGTTTCATTTTAAAATGATTACAGGGAAATTATATAGAGATGTTTATATTATTATGTTAAGATCAGTTATCATATGTGCTTCTTTTGTGAACATATTCACTTTATAATCAACCCATAACTGCATTTTGGAGTATTAAGGGTAGAATAACCAGCTAGGTTGACCCAGTAGTGAATAGAAACTGAGTTAACTCCTGTATGGGTAGAGTTGCATCTAGGAGGTCAGGTAGACCAGAACATAGGATGCTCAAGTATTAATCAAAGAGTTGTTAGTTTAGAAAGGTTCATAGCAAACCCATGAAAACTATGTTTGGAAATTATTATTGGCATGGTCCAATAGGTTCTTAATGATCCAATGAAAACTATATCCAGATTAAGTTATTGATAGAGATCAATAGGTTCATAATCGACCCATGAAAACTATGATATGAGAAAAGTTATTGGAGAATCCAATAGATTCATAGTGAACCCATGAAAACTATAATTGGATGAAGTTATTGGTAGATATCAATATGTTCCTAGAGAACCGATGAAAACTATGAGACCGTGCAGATAGTCCGTAAGCCTTAAACAGGTTATTAGTTAGTCTATAAAAACTGATAGGTTAATAGTAACCCTAGAAACTATAACTTGAGACGGGCAATCAAATGAATGGGGGTGATAAATCAAGAATATACTGCATGTTTGACATCATTCTAATACATTTTATTATGTTGTGTCTTAACTATTGTGGATGCAGGTGCATAGTATATGGTTATTGTAAATTTGGTTAAGATAACAGTGAGGGAAAAACCCATTCCGCTAAGCGGCGTAATCTTACTAGATATTTGCATGGTTCGAGATAATAGGTTATTATTCGCATCAGGCTTTTCATCTGACTCAAAGTTCATGTTTCCCTTAAACTCTCGGGTGCTCAATTAATTTTGAGTAGTTTGAGAGTTAAGTTTTTCAAGTTCTTCTTTAGACGAATAAGCTTCCAAAGATGTGCAGGAGGCAAGCTAGTTAGTAAGAATTCTTTCCGTTTGATTCCGTTGTGTTTCGATTGTAATGGCAAAGTTGTTTAATTGCCCATGTTTAGACTCTGATCATCTGAGAGGGCATCTTCATATGTCGCTCTTGGCATATTTTGTAATAATTATATTTCTTTGAATGTGGTTTACGAGTTGGGATTATGTAATGAATTTGAAAAATGATTTAAAGTTGAATGAGAAATCTATTTTATGATTTTGAAATTATTCATATTCATGTGTTTCTATTGTATCAATGTATCTAACATTACCGCATTTTGTCACCGAGAATTAATAACAATGGATAACCGCAGCATCTGTAGCTATTAGTTTCGTGCCTCCAAGTGGGGGATGTTACACTCCTTGAGAAAATAAGGAATTGTACATTAATTTGAAGAGTAAATTTTATTTTATCCCAACACTAATTTTTAATATCATTCTCTGAAACTAAGCTATAATATTACGGCTTAGAGCAAAGTAAGATGAATTAAGCTAAAGTAGTGCCTTCATCGACATGATTAAATTTAAAATTCCAAGGAAAGTCATTATGATGTATAGAGATTTCATATTTATGACATGTTGAAGCTACAAATATCAAAAAGCTCTTTGTACACTGCTTTAAGTTATATGAGAAAGATCCAAGTATCTTGCTAAAATGCAATATTGTTTCCTGAATGAACTATATTTTTGATCATTAGATTGAAAATATTATGATTTTGTAGGATTGATCTCCAAAAGTGAGACATGTTGTTAGGATTAGAGGCGGTATGTGCATGTTATAGGTATCATGATAAAATTGATTTGAAATTATTTCTTTCTACATAATTTTTCATTATTGTTATTGATTTCCGCAGCCGTTTTTCTAGTAGTGATACATTAAGATTTTGTAGCTTAATAATTCCTTGTCCCTAATCATTTTGGATTTGCAAACCGTTTCCCAGTTAACTAGAAAATTAACATTGATACAAGAATCATCCCGACTCCAAAGAAAATTCCTTAAAATTTTGCTTTTGTTTTATATTACCCATCTTCGAAAAAGGTAAAAAGACATCTAATAAATCGACAGAACCGAGAAGATGAAGTTAATAAGGATGATTCTATCTAGTCACGATAGATATATACTATTCTAGTTCGAAAGTTTCCAATTAATTTTATCTATTATTATTTGTTAATCTTCTTTTTTCTAACTTGGCAGGTCTAGTTAAGAACCCTAAATATTGAATGGGAAGTATAACGATTTTGCAATTAAGGATATTAGCTACTAGGTTTTTGACATTATTCAAGACTAGGAAAAAACTCTTATCAAGGTTAATCTTGAGCTCTGATAGCATTTCGAAACTGTATAAAACAAATTTAAGAGCCGTGACATGATAAGGTAAGTAGTAGGGTGTCATCTATAAATTGAATAATCGAGAGACCGCCATTGGTGAATTCATTCCAAATACTGCCTAAGGCCTTGTTAGAAATTGACAATTTAATGATTCTAATGAAAATATCCACTGCTAGGTTAAATAAAAGAGACGATAATGGATCGCATGTCTAATACTGTATTTATGTTGAATTTTGTTTCCTAAGATACCGTTGACCATTATACTGGAGTTCCCTATTTTTAGTAAGGACATAATCCAACTTACCCATCTAGAACTAAAGCTTAGACAGTAATAAATCAGTTACAACCTTCCAACCAATTGAGTCGAAAGCTTAAGAAAAGTCAAGTTTTAAGAGGGTGAAAGTTACATTGTTTTTACAATAGAAGTTCATAAATTATTGAACTACATCGACCCCATCTGTGATATTCCTACCCTTAATAAAAATGAAATGCGTTTTGTCAATTAAGTCCTTCATTTTAGAGCTCAGCTTAGCTAAGACCTTTGATATAATTTCGAGTGCGCATTTTGTTAATGAGATATGCCTAAATTCCTTTAGTTCTTTCACATCAACTTTCTTGTGTAGAAGAGTTACATTAGCGAAGTTAAATCTTCCTCATTGTAAATTACTATTATAAAACTTGTTACACATTTTAACTAGATCAAATTTTAGAATATGCTAAAATTTCCTGTAAAACAACATGGAAAACCATCTAGCCTAGAAGATTTTTTCTTTAACGAATGGGGTGTCTAAGTCATCTAAAACAATATTAGGTTGGTAGGATACAATTCGTTCCACCTCACTGTAACTCTATGACCCCTACCTATTTCAATAATATCTCTGTAGTGCTGGTGAAAGAGATATTGAGTTCGTTTTGACCAAAGATTTCCATGTTATTAATGATGAGGGAATTAATAGTGTTACCACACTTATGACCATATTGGTTGTTTTGTGAAAAAACCTAGTGTTTTGTCTTCTTCATCCATCCATGTAACTCTAGACCTCTGATTCCATATCATTTCCTCTTACGTAATAACTTTGCCTAGTTCTTCCTTCAAATTTGCAACATTTTGCTTAAATAATTTTAGGTTCTAACTTCTTCTATCTTATTTATTTTATGACTTCAGAAGTGAGTTTTCTTTTTTTGATTCTAATATTATCGAATACATATTTGTTCCATTTTTTAAGGAATAGTCTATTGCTAACAAATACTTCATGAGTATTTAATATTATTATATGTCATAGAAAGCCATTTACTAGCGACTAAATTTTCAAAATTACTTTGTAAGAGCCACATCTTTTCGAATCTAAGTTCTGCAGATTAAATGGCGATTCTCGCTGGAAAGAACAATGGGATAATGGTTGGAATACAGGTTTGGGAACCCTAAGACATGCAAAACCAGGAACCTATCTTTCATTTCTTCAATAATGAAAAAATGATTAAGGAGAGCCATCGAACGGATTTCTCTTAAGTTTGTCCATGTAAATTGCTTATGATTAAGTGATAATTCAATAAGATTATCAGGCTAATAAACTAGTCGAACTCCTCCATGACAGATGTTTACATTAGTTACGTTAAATTATTAATTTCTAATAGGGCCTTGGTTGGTGTTGGGAATGATTCACCAGTGACGGTCTCTCGATTCTTCGATTTGTAGATGACACCCGACTATTTACCACTCATTTTCCTCATCACGTCATAATTCTTAAATTTGTTTCATACATTTTCGAAATGTTCTTAGAGCTCAAGATTAACTTCGATAAGTGTTTTTTCCTAGCCTTGAATGATGTTGATAATGTCGAAAACCTGATAACTAATACCTTTAATTGAGTTATTGTAAAACAACATGGGAAACCATCTAGTCCTAGCGATTTATCACCAAAAATTTCACTTATAACCTTAAATATTTCATCTTTAAGGAATGGGTGTCTAGGTCATCTAAAACAATACTAAGGATGGTAGGTATAATTTATTCCACCCAGTTTGTAACTCTATGACCCTTGCTTATTCCAAAAATATCTCTGTAGTGGATAGTGAAAGCGGTATTGACTTCGTTTTGACTAAAGATTTCCAAGTTATTAACGATAAGGGAGTTAATAAATTTACCACACTTGTGACCATGTTGGCTGTTTTGTGAAAAAATTAGTGTTTTTGTCTCCTTCATCCATCCATCGAACTCTTAACTTTGACTATTTCTTCCTTCAAATTGGCAAGTACATTTTGCTCAAATAAATTTAAGATTCTAACTTCTTTTCTTTTATTTTATTTCATTTTAGGACTTAAGAAAGTAATTTTTATATTCTAATATCATCGAATACATCTTTATTTCCATTTTTTAAGGAATAGTCTAAGGTCCCTAAACTTGCTAACAAATACTTTGGCTATGTTACATGAGTATTTAATATTATTATATGTCGTAGAAAGCCATTTACTAGTGGCTAAATTTGGGAAATTAGTTTGTAAGAGCCACATCTTTTTGAATCTATAAGTTTTGTGGATTAAATGGTGATTCTCGCTGGAAAGAACAACGAGATAGTGGTCGAAATATAGGGTTGGAAATCCTAAGATTTGCAGAACCAAGGACCCATCTTCCATTTCTTCAATAATGAAAAAACGGTCAAGAAGGGCCATCGAAGGGATTTCTCGTCCATGTAAATTGCATATTACTAAGTGATAATTTAATAAGATTACCATTAATAATAAACTAGTCGAACTCCTCCTATTAGATATTTCTCCTTCTTTGGCGAGCGTTCAACTAAAAATTCAGTCATAATAGAATCCCCTAATATCTAAGAACCTAGGATATGAGAACCGAATTCTAAATACTCTCTCCATAGGGTCCTTCAATCGATCTTATTACGAGATCTGAAAACATTGGAGACATTTAAGATTGAGTCGTCTGCTAAGCTAATAACCGATTTAACCAAATTAAAAAAGTATGTTATTATTCAAATGATTGATTCACTCAAAGAAAAACATAACTTTTTGTTTGAAGATATTTTATTAAGTATTTTCTAATTTTTATAAGAAAATCCGACCTAATTCAATAGTAAACTTTGTTTTCTATTACTAAAACAATTATTGAAAGTACATAGTACCATAAATTTTGGATAATTCAATAAAAGTTCGGTTAGTCCAATTAAATTGACAATCAAATGAAATTAATGTGCAAATCGAATTCAAATCGATTTAATTTCGTAATTAAACTGAATTGACCAAAATGAACCACGTATGTTTGGTTAATTTGGTTCAAACTGAGTATCACTTGCTACCTTAAAACAAACAATATTTCCTTTCAGATGGAATATGTAAAACGAGATTTTATGGCACATGCAGCGAAAGTGCATTCTTTTTTATAAAATTATAAAATATAAATTTCAGTATAGTTTTGATAAAAATAAATTAAAAAACACAGAGAAAATTTTAATATTTTGGTTTGAATAGAATTTTGAACTGATAATCTTATTTATATTTCAAAATTTCTATTTAAAAATAGATGTCAAATTTTTTGGACAAATTTTCAAAGTAGGTTACTTTCCGAAACAATTTCGCGATCGGTGTTAGTTTTCAAACTTATTACCAAATATGGCTGGTTTTAGCCCAGTCAATAGTAACGTCGGTGTTTTTGTAATTGCCAGCCAAATGGGCAACTCTTAGTTGCACATATGTCATGTTGATTTACTTTTTCGGTTGCGCAACTTTGAGATGCGCAAATGCTATGGTCATTAATTTTGTACCATGCGCAACTATTAGTTGCGCAACCTATTTTTTAGCTATACGCAACCAACAGTTGCACATAGGTGTAACAAGCAGATGCAACTCATAGTTGCGCCTGCTATAATATAGTGCACACGCAATGCTATAATATAGTGCAGGCGCAACTATGAGTTGCGCCTACACAGTTGGTTGCTGTTAAAACAGAGCCAGTAGCTACCCTTCCACTGATACCCCAAAAAAATTTCACAGTCTTCAAACCCTTCTTCATGCCCAACCCATCAGCTCCAAACCCAAGTTTTAGCAAAATTGCACCAAATTATCATAAATTTTACAAATTTCTTCTTCTTTCTTCGATTAAACCAAAGCAACAACAATGGAAGCTGGGTCCTCTTTAACATAAATAGATTTTAGTAATGTCTAAACCCTAATTTTTTTGATTAATTTCTAATTTGCTTATTGTTTGGTTGTATTTGCTAAAAATATTGTCAACTAGCTTGTTGTACATGTTAGTAATCCAATTTGAAGCGTTGAATCACTAATTGATTGTAAACGATTTGTAAAATTTGATTTTTTAGGCAAGAACTTTGAAGAACCAGAAAGCGGACCCGTAGCCGGTAGCGGGCTTTATTTGCAGGATATCACCAGACTAATTTTGAAGAGTTAATGGGGGTAATATTATTTGTTTTGTAAATATAGTAAATTTTTGTAAGCTTTTACGCATTTTGAATTAACTATAAGTTTTAAGTCTTTGTTTTGCAGAGTGTAAAACTAGTGGACTGTCTCGATCATTCGCAGAGTTTCGAAGATTTAACAGAAATGGTTGAAGATCAATAGGCTCAACAATTACTACATCAAGCGGGATTCTAGTATTTCATGCAGATTAAATATATGAGATTTGATAGGTCTTTACTCACAACGTTATGCGATACATGGAGACCTAAGACTTGCACCTTTCATTTTTCCATTGGAGAAATGACAATTGCGCTACAAGATGTTTCTATTTCGCTTGGCCTTCCTATCGAAGGCACCGTGTTGAACTACGGTGGTAACATGGACGTCGATGAGATTTGTCAACGTTTGCTCAGTGAATTTCCACTTCCAGAAGTGGTGGTCAATAGAAGAGGGTCGAAGGTCAAATGGATAAATGACATTATAATCGATAGGAAGATTTCAGTTGATTCATCCATTGAGGAGCTAAAACAGTTCACACGGGCTGTCATATTGCTTCTTATAGCATGTCGTCTATTTCCAAATCGTTCGAAGGGTAGAGTTAGCGCTAAATGGTTGTACTTGCTATAGAATTTTGCCACTATTCCAATTATTCATGGGGTAGCACGTTTTTATGTGCATTGTATAAGGAGTCAGATAATGTGGCACTAAGAAAGACAAACGGGTTAGCAGGTTGCTTAACTCTTCTGCAGGTATGTCGGTTGTGACTTATAGGTGTATCAATTTTATGAAATATTTTGAAAGACGTTCCTTAACAATGATAATACGTTAATATGCAAGTATGATCATGGACGTGTATTTCTGTTGGGTGACCAAATGTTTATACCAGCGTCGCTCCGGGATTACTGTACGGGGCATGGTAAAAGCCGCTTGAAATTTATATTGAAAACTTTATGATTTTGGGCAATATTCATACATTATTTTGTTACTGACTGTAGATGGACCGGAGATAGACGTTGGAGAGATAATCCAGCATGTCATCCCACATTCTATAGCAATGAGCTTGATGTTATGGACGAGCATGTCATTGATTGGACGTCATACACGGTTGAGACTGTATAGAATTTGCCGCCTATTTTCTTGGATGGGGAGTAAACTTGGTAAGCAAGAACCCCAATTATTTGCTTGCAAAGTGTAGCCATGCATACCCTAATAAAGTGATGAGGCAATTTGGCCTTCATTAGCATATACCTGATCCAACCGAGCAAATTTTCCCACACGGTTGGAACAGAGACTTGTACAACTCGTTTGTAGCAAGGTGGGATCACATGTTGGATCACGTTCAGGTTGAAGGTGTACCAAGAATTTCAATCGAACAATATTATAGTTGGTACTAGCATATCACACGACAATTTGTTCTTAAAGAATCGTCGACTAAATTGCCCAGATATGCTCCATGGATACTAGTGGAACGTGATTTGGTACGTGTTTATAAGTTTTAATCTCTTAGCTCTCTCAGCTAGCTTTACTTACTTGAGTCATTACTTCTTTTATTTTGGTTCAAGGGTTGTACATGATTTTCAATGAAGTTGATGATGTTCTGGCAGATCCTACGTATGAGGACTGAGTAAAAGGCAAGTGCTTGAACGTCAATAAAATTATCAAGTTGCTTCTTGGTAGGCATAAGCTAGAATGACTGCGCCGTATGTGCGTCGTCCACCTTAGGCTTTTGGTCGTATATACCAAAGAAGACGTTTTAGAGGCACGAGGGTCCTTCACAAGGTAGCCAACCGGAGCAGGAAATAGTTGAAGCTAGACCATCTCAACCGCCTCCGACGCAAACTCAAAGAACACCACGCGAACTCATAAACTTAAGAAGGTAGGCGTTATGTTGGTTTGTCGGTTGGTTGCTTTCATTTGAATTTGTATTGGCATGAAACTTGATGGTTTGTAGGTGTTGTAATGTTGTAATATTGACGTGAAACATCTTGTTGTATGAAATATGATGTTTTGTATAAATTATTTAACTTATTTGAATGAAATGTCTTACTTATAAGTTGTTGTTGTATGAAATGTCTTACCTTTATTGAATCTGTTTGCTGCTCTTGGAAAGTTGCAGGCTCAACTTATAGTGGTGCACTGAATAAAAACATCCAACTCTTAACTTGTTGAATCTGTTTGCTGCCCTTTGGAAAGTTGCAAGTGCAACTTAAAGTCGCACACGCATATCAATAAAATAAGCGCAACGTTGAGATGCACCTCAGTATTTGCTTACATGCACAATTATAAGTAGCGCATATGTTCATACGTATATGCACAACTTTAAGTTGTGTCTGCATACATGGGCTATCCCCTGGCCCAACAACAACATATAAACATTACAACTCCTCCCCAAACAAACACATCTCCTTAAACCCAATTTCTTTCATAAACCTTAATGTCCATTGCCATTATTTCACTACCAGCAACACGACATTCCACTCAAAATCGTTTAATTCTACGAAGATCAACAAAAGATTTCACTTTCATCTGCACTTGAGGTAAAGCATCGAAGCCCTACTCCACTAATTTTGATTGATCTAATGTTGACATTTAACTTTCTGTAATTTTGATTGATCAATGACTACCATGCCGATTATTTGTCACTATGACGGTGATTTAGTCATCGATGAAAATAGCAAGCCAACATATGTTGGCGGAAAACACAAAGGATCGAAAGTGAGGAGGGATTGCAATTTTATTGAGCTGAAAACGGCAATTTACAAAGCTATAAAGATTGCTTCTACGGAGTTTGACATATTGTTGGTTAGTAAATGGGTAATAGATGACGACCCAATCGCTATTGAGCTAAACGACGACGATGATGTCGATTCTATATTTTGTGTGGGGATGAAAGTAATTGAGTTGTATGTTAAGAAGACATAGGTGATACATACAACTGAACAACAAGCTCAAATCTTTGATTACGCAAGCCAACCTGGACCCAACAATACTGTTGAGCAAAGTCAAATTTATTACCTACACTACTCCTACCAGCCACCGAACATTTATGCACAAGCAGCTGGGAATGCTTTAATGTGATGTATGAATGTTTCATTCATGTTTTTTGTACTTAACAGTCAAATGTTTGCGTACAGGTTGTATCCACAGTCATCCGACTATGGTGTCATGCCGTATCCATCATAGTAATCCAGGTATGGCTTCCTTCCATATCCATCTTATCATCCACATTCAATTCCAACCCCGAGTTCAGACGACTACTTGCACGAAATTGAAGATGAAGATGTTGACACTGAGGATGGAGGGTGGAAATGCTGATATTGAAATTTCACATTTGGATAGCTGGAAATTGCTGCTTCACTTGACGACGATGAAACATGGATCGATGCTATGAATGTTCACAATGACGCTCCTTTAGATGATATTCTATAGGAAGTTGATGACACTGATGAGCATATCGAGATGGAAAAACCATTAGAAGTGACCAATGCAATGATATAATCATGACAAGTCTGTAATGCAAGAATTTCAATTTAGCTACGAAATGTTCGGACTGGAGTGTATGGAGAAAGACCCTTGAGTTGGTATGATTTTTAAATAAAAGGAATCTTTAATTGAACATATAAGTGAATGGTCGATAAAATGTTCGGTTTCATTTAAAAACATATAGTCTCGTGCTAGAGAGTTCATTGCTATATGTAATATTGATGCTAATTGTCCATGGCAGCTTCATGCAATTGTTACTAAAAGAGATCATGCAGGGTGATGGGTGATAAAAAAATATGGTGGTGATCACACTTGCTCAAATCCGATCATCAACTCAAACCACAAACAAGCAACAACCAAATTCATCTACATCAAAGTCCTTCCACATGTTCGTTCGAACCCAAGTTACACTGCAAAATCTATCCAAGAGCTTATGCCAAATATTTACAAAATTCAAATAAGCTACACGAGAGCCTGGAAAGGACTTAGCAAAGTGGTATCTAAAATATTTGGCGATTGGGAATCTTCGTACAATGACTTGTCTCAGTTTCTTCATGCAATACAGAAATGTAATCTAGGTATCGTTTATCATGTACATACAGAAGGAGTACAATTTTAGGGGGCTTTCTGAGCATTAAGACCGAACATTGAAGGTTTCAAGCATTGTCGTTTGGTTCTCCTATTGACGGAACACATCCGTATGGTAAATATCAAGGTACGTTGCTTGTGGCTACATGAGTTGATGTAAACAACTTTCTTTTTCCTTTGGCATTTGCTATTATACGGACTGAGCCGACGGAGATTTGGGGTTGGTTTTTTTCATGCATGGGACACTTAATTCCATTTTTAAATGCACGATGCATTACATTCATTTCCAATAGAATTAAAGGAATTTCAACCACATTGCAAGAGAAGCGGAGAAGACCACATCATCATCGCTTCTGCCTTCGTCATTTGAAAGAAAACTTCAAAAAAATGGTTTTGATAGTAAAATTTTGCAAAACTTATTTCATACTTGTGTTGAAGTAAGAAACTAGTTAACATATAAAGAACTCAAAGAGCAATTAAAAAATGTGAGTCCGGCTGCCGACAGATGGATTGATAGAAGTCTCCGACATAAACGGATGAACAGTGGACACTTTACAAGGACAACGATGAACGTTTTTGCATGATGACTATCAATGCTTTGGAGAGTTTCAATGAAGTTCTTAAAGGTGCAAGATCGTTACCGGTAAAGACGTTAGTGGCACATACCTTTCATCGTCTTAATAGGTACTTATACAGAAGATGTGCCGATGGAATGGATTACGCATCTTCGCTCATGCCAAATTATGAAATAATGATGAAAAAATATGCAGCAGAAGCACGTAATATGAGCATTAACAGATTCAGCCTGACGGAGTGGCAAGTAATAGACACAAACGCGTGCAACTACACAGTAAACATTGCCAATGACAACTACAGCTGTTCATGCAGTATTCCTATTCTAACCCATTTTCCATATTTCCATGTTTTAGCTGTATTCGCACGATGTAGAGGAGGAGCGAACAAAGCTTACCATGATCTTATTTCATCCTAGTTTACGGTAGACGGTTATAGATATAGTTATTCTTCGGTTTTTCATCCAGTGCTTGACAATAGGTATTGTGATGTATATGGAGGCCCTATTATACTCCCACCGCCAACATGTAGGAATATGGGAAGACCGAGGGCCATAAGAATAAGGGAGTCATGGACGAAATGAGGGAGGAAGACAAGATAGATGTGGACAATGCGGTATATTGGGTCATAAGAGTAGAACGTGCGGGAAGCAACAAATATTTTACTTGTTTCTACTACTTTTGTCATTCATGTACCGTATAACTTATATTTTTATTTTGCACGCGATTTTGGTATCAAAGGCTATCTTATGTCAACATTTAAGTTAGCTGCTATTTTATGTAACTTTGATTTAGTTTATACGCAGCTTTTGTATGAATTTTCCACAGTTTTACATCTACCATTAAACAAAATAACAAACAAACAGTCATACACCACCTATTGCATATTCATTTCAACAACCAAGTAATAAAAACAACCTAGTAATACATCATTCATTAAAACTAAATCATACATAACTCAATTAAACAAGTCTGATACAGTTCCATTACATTATAGCTGCACTAACCAGTTTACTAGACCCCTTTCCAATTGGATTTAAAGACTGCAAATAGTTTATTTGATGTCGAAGTAGACTATTTTCCTTTTCCAAATGTCTAGCTTCGACTTGCATCTCTAGTGCATACTCCACTCCTCTAGGGGTCAGCGGACGATCTAACCATTTGAAGAAATTACAATACTCAACATTTTTCGGGTTAGTTATATGATCAAGATAACCGACACATCCGTAAAACATACGTCCAACATTTGTTTGAGTCTTGCACATAACTACCTCACAAACATATCTACAATGACAAAGTGGATGTGTTGGTTGTCTCACTCGACCTTCGCCACTTATTTGTTTCCTCGGTCTTTGATTCGGTTCACCTAAGCAAACTTGATTATCCAAAGCAGATTGAAAAACAACACCATCAGCTGGAGGTATCTCAAATTGAGCTTCATGAACTGTATCAAACTGAGTTTTAGGAACAAATTCATTTTTAGCTTTCATCTGTTCAACTTAATTCACCAATGCTTCATCTGAGATCTCCCAATTATCCATGTGAATGAATGGTAATGTGAATGTGGGGCGAAGAGATTGTTGTAATTTTGGTTTAATCGAAAAATGAAGAATAAATTTGATGCAAATTGGCTAAAAAATGGGTTTGAGGATGTTGGGTTCGGTCATAAAGAAGATGAAGGAGGTTGGAAAATGTTTTGAAGGGTTTGGGGCCGAAGGTTGCCACTGCCTATGTTTTACCAGCAGCAGTCTGTACAGACGCAACTCATAGTTGCACATGCATCATGTTAAAGCAGGGACAACTATACGTCTATGAGTTGCGCCTGCTTAATACATGGTTATGCGCAATTGTTGACTGCGCACTGTTATAAAACAACGGTGCGCAACTAACAATTGCGCATAGTATAAAATTAATGACTATATCATTTGCGCATCTCAAAGTTATGCAACCAAAAAATTAAATCAACATGTCATGTGCGCAACTAAGAGTTGCGCATTTGACCGACAGTTACAAAAAGCGCTGATAATACTGCCGATTGGACTGAAACTAGCCATTTTTGGTATTAGGTTTGAAAATCAACATCGATCACGAAACTGTTTCGGAAAATAGTCTGCTTTGAAAATTTATTTTTTATTGTTTTATTTAAGAATTCAGACTTCTGATCCTTCATTTGTATATTTGTACCAAGTTTTGTTAAAACTTCACGGTCAGTGGATGACTGAGTTTCAATTGCAATGCGTTGGATATAATGGTGGAAATGTGGCGGTGCTAACTAAAATCAATCAATTAAGCTTTACTGAGAATAGTATTCCGAATCCAAAATCCTGTCTTCCAAAACCCACGTTGAAACCTGAAAACATCAAAAGCCTTAGCCACACAAGATGCCTTCTACAGCTGTTCTTTTTCCTCTCTTTGGCGGTTCCTCTTCCCTGTTGTTAAACCCAACAAAATTCGGAACATTTCACCGTATTCCTTCTTATCCGTTGCTAAATTCGACAAAGTTGGGTTCTTTTTTGAGAAACGGAAGTAAATGCGTAGCGCAGAAACAGCAGATAAGAAACTCAAACTCCATGGAAGGTAAGATTGAATATAGTGCCGAAATTCGATTTTCCCTATGATTTTTTTAGTTGATAAACTTGTTTTATGGTTTAATAATCATTATATGCATTCGTCTTGTGAAATTTTTTATTTTGTCATCTTAATTCTGAAGTCACGTAATGGACTTATCAAACCAACTGGAATTTTACTTGGGTAGTACGCAGAATAAATTTTCGACCGGATTTTCTTTGCTCTTCCCGATGATTTGATATTTTGTCAACTGTTAATCCGCTTTCCATTGGGATTACGGAGATTGGTTAAAAACAGATGGCCAATGCTTAATGTTGAGAATGAACTCTTGCTTTCAGCTTGGAATACCATTCTAAGGATACCTAATGTTTGATCTTTCATACATGTAACCTGTGCTAAGTAGCGTTGTAAAAACATAGTATTCATACTTTGAACATTGTTAAATTTAAATTTTGATATGCAATGAAAGAAAAATATATTGTGATAAATCAATTATAAAATTAAACCTTTTTTATTGTGTATGTGTGTGTAAAATTATTTGTTAAGTAGGCTATAAATTTTTATATTCGAATGAAATTTATTTTTATCATCTTGTTAATATGAATGTGGGGTGTGTGTGTGTGTGTATATATTGAATTTAATCAATTTATCATTTTTAGAACTTGTTAGACAATTTAATGAATATTAATTGCTTGATTTTATTTAAACAGTTTAAGTTTAATTATTTAAGTGATTCAAATATATGGCTTAAAAGCATAATAAAATGAGAGAACTAATGTGAACTTTGTAAACAATCCTAGATATTATAGAAATACAAGTATTTTACTATAAAAATAAAACCATGAAAAGAATTAATAGAACATTGTGATAATCTTAAAAATGACAACTTATAGGATTTAAAAAAGACCATTACGAGGAAGCTAAAAAGGGAAGAAAACTTCTAGAATGAATGAGAGAAATAATTTTTTTTGTTGTCTTACTAAATAATAGATAATTTTTTGACAAATGAAATATATATTAAAGTTATTTTTATTGTTTACATATATAATTTTTGTCATGTAATACACACACATATCAAATTTTCAATTTTGCCTTCTTTGTTGATATAAATATGTATATGAAATTGTAAGTTTTTAAGATTTACTAAATTAATTAATGAATATTAGTCAATTGAGTTTATCTAAATAATTTAAATTTAATAAATTTAATTATTTTAATGTATGAACTTAAATATAAAATAATACAAGAGAGTTAAGTAAATTTTTGTTATTGTACTAGTGTGAAGCCATGCATTTGCACACATGTAATATCGTAAAAGAAATTTGCAAATACATTTGATTAAATCATGGTGCAAGCTATCAGATAGTACTCGAAATTTTGATGGTATTGTACCGGTGCCGTTGATGGACAAACCAAAACCGATTAAAAAAATCAATTTCAGTGAAAAACATATGAATAAAAAATCAACCAAACTAAAGCATAAATTGAAGGAATTTTTGTGACAGTGAAGATCGACCAACTTACCCAAGTCAACTATAACCCTCGTCTTCAGAAAGATTGACCACAAAAATTTATCCCAGCCTTCGTCTTCAGCAAGGAATTTGTGTGACAGTGAAGATCTCCTCTTGACCTAGCTTTCGTCGACATGAATATTTGAGCGAACGAGAGATAACTTGTGTAGTAGATTGTATTTGAGACAGTGGGGCAAAATTAATTTGCAAATATAAACCATATTATGCTTTGAACCTCCTTTTAAAAGCATATGTGCCCTAGTTAGAAATTTTTTAACAAGCTAAAAACCTGGCCCAAACTAACAAAGTTTGCAACTATTTGGGGTTTAAGCACAATATGGTGTTAAGTTGAATTTAATTTAATACTATCTTTATAGACTATGTTTTATTTACAAAGATCTTTATTACATTTTCGTTGAAATCTAGGCTGAATTCAAAACCATAACTTTCGAAATTCTTGAAATTGTACGAAACCAACAAAATTTCAAATGATCGAAACTGAAACCAAGTTATCAAACCTTGGATTAAATAAATAGTTAATGTGCAATACAATATACTAATGTTAAACATATATTAGCGTAAGTATTTAATTATTATGTATATTTTAGTTCGTAATAAAATACCAATTTTGAAAGAAAATTAATAACATAAACCCAAATATAACTTAGTTAAATGGAATTGAATAGAACCTTTTTAAATAATTCATAAACTATACTTCTACATAAATAGTAAGGAGTGCTAAAGAGAGCTTTGATTATTGTGTATATGTTAACGTGAAAATCAGACGCTAACACCCCGGTGTGAAATAAAGTTAGATGAAAGCACTACCCGTGTATACGGGAACTACAAGCAAGTAGAGAAAACACAAAAAAAAGCAGAAAAGACAACAATTTTTATAGTGGTTCGGCTTAGAGTATGCCTACGTCCACTTTAACTCTCTTTATTATTGAATTTGATTACAACTTAACAACAATCTTCAATTACAACACACTTCAGACCAGTAGATCAAACTTTGATAGAGAATAATCTTCCGAATTCATGTTGAAATGATGTAGATTTTCTCTTGGAGATCATCGTAGTGTCCTTGGTGTTTGGAGTACTTGAAGTGTTGAATGAGTAGAGAATTCTGCAGAGTATCGGCGCTTGGAGTGGTCGGCCAAAAGTCCCCTCCATGTTTGAGGTAGGTTGGTATTTATAGAAGAATCTTCCCTTTGGATTGTAAGTCGTGTTCAACTCATGGTAACCCGTGGCCGAGTTAAGTTGGGTCGTGGGCGACTCAGCTGGTTTCTGGTTGTAGCACAAGTCCTAAACTCGCTCACGAGTCAAGAGATCATGGCCAACTTATCTGACTAAGTCCTTGGTTCCTCGATGGTTCACTTCTTCAAAATTGCAAGTCATGAGCCGCTCACGAGTCAATTCTTCTACATAAGCATTGCGATTGCGGGCTACGACTCAGTGGTTTTAGGTGAGTCATGCTGAGTCGTGAGTCGTGAGTCGCTTCTTTGAGTCGCTGACGACTAAAGGTAGGTCGTAGGTCGTACGATTCTGTGACTCGCGCAACTCCTCAATTTGTTGAGTCGGTAACTCGTTGAGTCGGCCTGTCTCATAAACCGTTAACCTCTTGAATCGTTCCGCTTCTCTTAAGCCGCCTAGAATTCTAACTCGTCAGCTTGTTGAGTCGCTTCTACCTTTAAGTCGTGAATTACCTTGAGTCGTAGACCCACTGAGTCGGTAAGATCTTTAAATTGAGGAGTCGGTGCAGACCTTAACTCGTTGGCAAAACGGGGTTAACATTTGCCCCTCGAAGTACACGCCTAAGTCGTAGGTCGTGTGCTTCGACTCATCTTGACCCGCGCATGCCGGTTCATATTCCACTATAAAAGGCATGAACCGTGACTCCTATTTCCTTCTTCTCATTACCAATTTCCTAAGTCGCATCTGCCATTAATACTTCTCCGAGCTCCCAGAGGCGATTTCAACTCAATCCACCTCCGATTATTTCGAGCATCACATTGCGTAAGCAATCTTGCCGTTCTTCCGATTGTCGATCATCACTAACCTATGCGCCCTGTCCTCATTTCCGATCTGCCCCCTTGAGCCCTACGATTTTGGTTGCTTTAGTCATTAATGGACCTAGGGTTGTCTGATCTGACAGTTCGCGATCTGGGGCGATTTAGTGGTGTGATAGAACTAGGGTTGTTGACTGAGAGTTTATTGGGTTAACGGGTTAGGAATTAGGAGGGTAACGGGTTACTAACTTGAGAAGAGGTTGGTCGGTTGACGGAAACGTGACGCTAACTTGGACGCGATTCAGTGATCTTGAACGCAGTAATTTTGAACGATTCAACAACCATCGCGACTTAATTCTTGACCGACTTACCAACCCTCGCGACATAAGTCTTAAGTCGTAGCCGGGATAGTACTTGAGGAATTTCACGTTGCTTCGAATGGAAGCCTTTTCTCGTAATCCTTAGGTCGTGGACGAGCTAGCCAGATAACCAATGATTTGATTTAACCCGTAGGAAGAATTTCTTAAATCGTTGTCAACACTTAAGTCGTCGTCGAGTCATCACTTAAGTCGTCGCCGGGTCAATACTTAAGTCGTCGTCGAGTCATCACTTAAGTCGTCGCCGGGTCAACACTTAAGTTGCAGTTTACAATTTTGCTTGAACCTTGAACTTTAACTTGATCTGCTGAAATAAACTGTCTGAATATTGAATTGTTTGGACTTTAGCTTGTTAAACTTTGTTGCATTTTTCCACAGGTCACTCTTGCAAGCTAATTACCTATCTAATACAACATTACAGAAAATTGGAACGAATATACTGCCACTGACTGCCCACATCAAATGACAGATTAGTTAATAACAAATAATTAACTTGAATAGATTGTGTGAACGAAGTGCTTTAAAACAACGAATTCAGGCAAAGTATCAAGGCAACATTGGAATAGTCAACTAAACTTTCCTGTTTGCATTAACACTGCACTTGAATTTCAAATTAACAAGCCCTGAATTTTGATAATCGATCAATCGTCGACGATCTTAATTCCAGTTATGTTTACTTGTTTATTTTTATTAGTTTTGCACAACGCTTCACACTTTTAGGAAACGTGCACCTTCAAATTTGAATATCCAGTTCCTTATGTAGAATGGCCTCACATCAAGGAGTAACGGAACAGATTGGAGAGGCTCTTCCAATAGCTGCTCCACTGGATTCTCCGCCGGAAAGAGTCTCAACTTCTTTAAACTACCGGACGTTTAGCTTATTGCGTGCTCAGTTCGCATCGTTGAAACGGATGCTATATTGCCTGAGCCAAATGATTTTGCTGATAGCCCTCCTCGCGGTGTAACAACCCGCATATTTATCGATTTTTATATTTAAATATTTTATTTAAATATTTTATCGTTAATCGAATTTTGGTCCGAAGCTACTTTTTGCAAACGGTCAAATTAGGACTCGAGACCACTTCCATTGAGTTCGAAACGTCGTTTGCAATCTTCTAAGTATAAACATTGATATGTTTGGGGTTAGTGGAATTTCACCATTTTTTCATTCGAGCCTTTGGTTTAGACTTTTAGCCCATTAGGCCCAAGTTCCACCCCCCTTCTTCTTCATTGCTTCATTTCATTTCCTAACACTAAAGCTTCAACAAAAATGGTGAATGGAATGAGAAATTAAAACTCCAAAGTCTTTGTTTTATTGCAACTCCAACATTCAACTCCAAATTCAAGAAGAAGACATCGGATTCAAGCTTGTGGTTGCTTCTCCATTTGCCTTCAAGCTTTGTTCTTCATTTTCATTGAGTTTTGGAGCAAAGGTGAGATTTTTATCTCACAATTCTAGTCTATATCTATCTTGGGCTATTGGAAATGCATCCCTATCATGTTTGCATGCACATTTGCATTTGGTTTGGATTGGATTGGCGAAAAACTCCACTTTTTAGTGTTTTGGGGTGAATTTCTGGCTTAGGTCGCTCTGTCCCCCTTAGGTCGCCCAGCATCTATAGGTCGTTCGCGTGGAAAAGTCGTCACCTTCATTTGGGTCGTTTCTGGCCTTAGCCCATTCGTCCACTATAGGTCGTTAGGCCTTAGGTCGCTTGGAGTTAGGTCGTAGGTCGGCAGGTCTTCAGCTCGCACGCGTTGAAAAGGCGCGTCTGGAGTTAGGTCGTTCGCGAGTTAACGTTAGGTCGTTTGCGAGTTAGCGCCCTAGGTCACTCGCATATAGCTCGTTCGGAGTTAGGTCGTTAGGCCTTAGCTCGTATGGCCTATGCAATTTGGTTAGGTCGTCCAACCTCAACACCTTAGGTCGTAAGACCTTAGGTCGTACCCCTTAGGTCGTTAGACCTTAAGCCTTCACTATTGGAACTCGTTAGGTCGTAGCAACCATAGGTCGTAGGTCGCTCACATGGAGTTAAGTCGTAGGTCGTCTCCGACCTTATATCGCTCAGCCAGGTTTCACTTTAAGTCGTTAGGTCGTTTGGACCTTGTTTCCAGTTAGGTCGCAAGACCCTTAAACCGTTAGGTCACTAGGTCGCGATGTTTTAGGTCGCTGCACCCTAAGTTTCTATAGGTCGTTCGACCTTGCTAACTTTTAGGTCGCGAGTTTTATAAGTCGCTCGCCTCCCTTAGGTCTTCACTAGGTCGCGATGTTTTAGGTCGCTGCACCCTATGCCTCTATAGGTCGTTCGACCTTGCTAACTTTTAGGTCGTGAGTTTTATAGGTCGCTCGACCCTATCCCTCTTAGGTCGTTAGACCTCATGTTGTCTTCACTAGGTCGTACCGTTTTGGTCGGGGCGCTGCCCCGCACCCCGCCGGGGGCGCTGCCCCCTGGACCCCCGCGACCTGACCGGGCAGGTCGAACCCCGTAAGCGGTGGCGTTGCCCCCGCACCCCCACCTTGGGGGGTTGCCACCCCCCTGGACCCCCCTCCGTAGGGGATCTTATCTGAAAAACATTGAGCTGATTTCCTTGGATTTTATTCGCATCTCCGTATGCGATCTTTGTGACTGATTGTTTCTACACTTGCTTATGTGTTTTGTCACTTTATAATATAAAGGTTTCAATACTAGTAGTAAATATCAAAACTCTTTTAACAAACAATTTCAACTTTATTTTTAATAACAAAGCTCTTTTCTTAAACCGTTTTCCAATCTATTAGTATATACAAGCCTTTACCTCACTCGGATGAGAAATCTAATTAAACGACTTAGTAAAACAAGTGGTATGAAACGCTTGCGTTCACTTCGTCGGTTAATTCTTGGACTTGTTCGATTGAACCTCTTGTGACAATTTTATTAGTGAAGATTTACAGTTTGTTCGTAAATATTTAAGTTAAGCAAGTGGTTATGGGACATGAAGCTAAACTTCTATTTACTAGCTTAGTGTAATTGACACTTCTCGTTGATCTTGATGATCGCTTTATGAATTAGACTAGCAATTGCGCGATGTCTCTTTCATTGCAAGGTTAGACTAGACACCACTTGTGTGATTCCATTCACACATACCTTTCTGCTTTTTGGTTAGTCTTGACCTCAATCTGTGTGATTCCATTCACACATGTGGGGTAGCTCCCCATGGTCTTCGGACCGTCATGTGATAGGCCTCTTTCCCTTTTTATGATTTCTGGATTTCTCGTGTTGATTTCTGGAATTTATGTCATTGACTTGTTATGAGTACAAGTTTAGGGTATGATGCCCTTTTTGGATCTTTGAGAAGATTCTTGTGATATTGATTTATCTCTTATCGGTTGATCTCCTGTTGATCATTATTTGCATACTTATAGTAGTATGTCAGTATGGATATTTTATGTTTATGCCATATCTTTTATTTTATATCATGTCATCTGATATTTATAGCTAGACTGATCCGTTTATTATTTTCTTATAAATAATACTCGGGTCAGACCGAGATGTTACAGGTGCTACTGCTTGACTCCTCCCCCAGTGATTCACTACTCAGACTTTTGGCTACTTGTTTAGATTAGCAGCTTTTGTTATTTACACTTGAGATATAGACTCATAGTTGTATTCTTTTGTATAGCACGCGTTGCTATTCTTTTGTATTGTCGTGGATCTTTTTAGACCACTACTCTGATGTACACTTTTATGTGATATATATTCATATCTCTTTCCGCCTTTGTGGTATGGATATGTGTGATTGATTCGCATGCTATGCTTACTTCTATATTTGTTTCCGAAGATTATTTTATAGCCACCGTGTGATAAGAAATTACATGGATGGTCGCTCCTCAACAGCCTTATTCTCCGCGCTAGTTGACAACACTACACCGTAGTGTTCTTGGCTAGCATGGGTATAGAGGTGGGGCGTCACACGCGGTTTCGTCGCTGTCAACCGCCAAATGTGCTTGTTCGGTGCTATTCCTCCCTTTAACGAGTTCCTTCAGCAATTTCTACTTCGATTGACTATCTCCCTATTTCAACTGCACCCCAATAGTTACGCCATTCTGATGGGGTTGTGTGTTTTATTCATGAGAACCCTGGGTCGATTGCCGAGCTTTGAAGAAATTTGTTACTTATGTTCTTTCACCAAGATTAAAGACCATCCCTCCATCGTCGTCATAAGGAGGGTTAGGAATCGCAAACTCGTGACCGACCTACCCGAAAGTGCTCATGGATTTTTAAGTCAGTTTTTCTTCGTTCGCTGCCCCCCAGGGTTTTATGCCATCTGGAGAGTAGGAAGTAAGATTACCTGCTTCTATTTCCATTTCCGAACTCTTCGAATTTTGAGTTGTTAATTGTTAATTCCACTCTTTCCTTTTTCAGCACTTCCTTCCCTATCCAGAGATCCAGGCCATAAGCAAGTTTTTGAGAGACTGAGTGCCGTGGCCGCGGAAGAGAGAAGTGTAAAATTCTTGTTGAGGGATTAATTTTTGCACCAATACGGGCTTTTGCATACCTCTCGCTCTACGCACCCCATGAAGTCCCAGACTCTCCGGCTAGAGCGTCGGATGCCCACGTTTCTACTGACACATCCATACCAAAAGAACCTGCTTCTGAGGCTTCTCTAGTGAAGTGCTCCACTTCTGTTGATGTCGCGGGGTCATCTGGCAAACTTGCCCCGGTCACTGAAGAAAAAGAGCTTCGGGAATCTGCTCCGCATTCAAAGAAGTCTGGTGACGAAGAAGCCAAGAAAACCAGCACTGTCAAGCAGAGCAGGGACGACACTTTCGAAGGACCGAGCGACCTCTTCGCCACCTCGCAGGAGATCTTTAAAGATGATCCTATCACTACCGGGGTTTCTTCTTCAGTAGTCGAGGCGACTTCTATCCTGCAACAGACTCCGTCAACTCAAGAGTTGATGCTAACTTCTACACCCACAACTACTCCACAATTAAAGAGTGGTTTGTAGTTTGACGCGCGTAGTTTGCACATTACACACACTTAGAATCTTTCGGCACTTTCATGCTTCTGACTTTTTGTACTTTGAAGAATTCTAAAACTTATCTCTTTTTATTTCAGATTCTCCGATGGGACGCAGCAGATCGTACTATGATGACTTCCAGCGCTACGGGAGGCGTAGCCAATACGATTATATGCGCTACCTCCCCTCTTACAGAGAATCCGATGAAGAAAGAGCCGCCCGAAAGGCTCAAGAGAAGAGGGCTCAAGAGGAGCGTTATGAAAGAAAAGAGAGGGAGGAGCGCCACGATTCTTCGCAGAGAGGCGACGATTCCCATAAGAGAAAATCCCATGATGACCGAGGAAAAAGTCATATGGTTGAAGATTCAAGCAAGCGAGCCCGACACGGTGAGAAGCATACCTCTACAACTCCTGAAAAGGTTACTGCCCCCGTCTCGCTTGACATCCCTTCTGGCTCTCCCGCTCTTGGGAAGACAGACATCCAAACAATAATTAGCAGACCTAAATTCCCAGTTGGACCGGGCCCGGCCACTTTGCAAAGCCGGTTTCCACAGTGGTGCCTGAAGGGAGTGAGGTTCGACCTTGACTTGGTCCCCATTGACAAGTCTGCCATGTTACGAAATCTCGATGCCGTCAAGCTTGATATTGAAAGAATGTCGAACTGACAAAAGCTTGTTGACGAGCTCCAAAGGATTAATCGTGCAAATATAGAAGCCATGCTCACTATGGAGAATGATAAAGCCGAATGACAAAAGGTTCTTGAGCAACATGATACTGAAATGAGGAGCATCGCTACTTACAATGAAGAGCTTGAAGCAAAAGTTGAGGAACTTAAACAAGAGCTTGCTACTTCCTCTACTTCATATTCTCAAAAAGAAGAAGTGCTCCTAAAACAAGTGAGAGATGCTCATGCCAGCCAAAGAGATGCCGAAGACAGGCTTGAAGTGCAAAAAAGAATTAGTGAGGGCTATGTTGCTGATATTGAAGAGCTTCGGAAGAAAAACAGCTCCCAAGAGGCGGAGATTCAAATGCTTAAGCTTCAACTTTTCAAAGCTGAAAGGGAGCGTGATGAGGCCGTTGCCGGCAAAATTGCAGCTGAAGAATCTCACGAGGCAACGAGGACCAACATCAGCTCAACATTATTTGACTTCTACCTGCATAGCGTCTTGGGGCGCGGTAGCCTCGCCTTTCTAGGCTCCAAGTATGAAATTACTCTGACCGAAGTTTGGGAGGCTGCACTCGATATGCTTGACGGCAAAGGCGCTGGCTATGCTGAGTCATCTCTTGAGGAGCATTATCTTGATGATGATGCTCGCGCCGCTCTCGCCAGGGGGAGAGAACAGCTTGCAAAATTAAGGGCCGAAACAGCGGCAGGAGAATATTCGGGAAAAACTATCTCAACTATTCCAATTCAGCCTTCTCCTTCGGTCGAAATTGACATTATCGGTTCCAGTTCTCGTTCTCTATCTCCTACCAAAGTTACCACCGAGATCACAAGCATACAAGGTGGAGATGAAGGCGACGAGAGTGCCGAGGCACATGCTTACGAAGTTGATGTCAGGAAACCGACTTCTGCAGGTAACCCTACTGTTAATCTTGCCCAAGTAGACTGCTCATCTGCTTCTTACGAGCTTGATGAGCTTCTTGACTACTTCTTGAACCTCAGCGAACCTTTATCTCCGCTTTTTACTGACTTGAACTTTTTTCCTTCTGTAGAGAAAACGTCGAGCATCGTTCAAACTTCCCCACCTCCAATTATTCCTCCTCCATCCATTCAGGTGACTCCTTCTGCCTCGCAACCGGGATCACAAGAGGAGCAAATAGAAGCTCTCCAAGACTTGGACGATCCCATTGCTTCACAAGAACACAAGGGAGAAGAAACCGAAGGGAGTGAGAAGACTCCAGAAGCAACTGGTTCCGATGATGAACCATTAGCTAAACTTCTTTCTCCAGGGAGTGGGTCTTCCTCCAAGAAGAGAGGAAAGCAGGGAGTCTCCAAGAAGAAGAAGAAGAGATCCTTTTCTAGGCCTCGCCTTTCTAGGCCCCAAGAAGCAACTGGTTCATGCTTTCTAGGCCTCGCCTTTCTAGGGATCCCTTCTTCTTCTTCTTGGAGACTCCCTGCTTTCCTCTCTTCTTGGAGGAAGACCCACTCCCTGGAGAAAGAAGTTTAGCTAATGGTTCATCATCGGAATCAGTTGCTTCTGGAGTCTTCTCACTCCTTTCGGTTTCTTCTCCCTTGTGTTCTTGTGAAGCAATGGGATCGTCCAAGTCTTGGAGAGCTTCTATTTGCTCCTCTTGTGATCCCGGTTGCGAGGCAGAAGAAGGAGTCACCTGAATGGATGGAGGAGGAATAATTGGAGGTGGGGAAGTTTGAACGATGCTCGACGTTTTCTCTACAGAAGGAAAAACGTTCAAGTCAGTAAAAAGCGGAGATAAAGGTTCGCTGAGGTTCAAGAAGTAGTCAAGAAGCTCATCAAGCTCGTAAGAAGCAGATGAGCAGTCTACTTGGGCAAGATTAACAGTAGGGTTACCTGCAGAAGTCGGTTTCCTGACATCAACTTCGTAAGCCTGTGCCTCAGCACTCTCGTCGCCTTCATCTCCACCTTGTATGCTTGTGATCTCGGTGGTAACTTTGGTAGGAGATAGAGAACGAGAACTGGAATCGATAATGTCAATTTCGGCCGAAGGAGAAGGCTGAATTGGAACAGTTGAGATAGTTTTTTCCGAATATTCTCCTGCCGCTGTTTCGGCTCTTAATTTTGCAAGCTGTTCTCTCCCCCTGGCGAGAGCGGCGCAAGCATCATCATCAAGATAATGCTCCTCAAGAGCTGACTCAGCATAGCCAGCGCCTTTGCCGCCAAGCATATCGAGTGCAGCCTCCCAAACTTCGGCCAGAGTAATTTCATACTTGGGGCCTAGAAAGGCGAGGCTACCGCGCCCCAAGACGCTATGCAGATAAAAGTCAAATAATGTTGAGCTGATGTTGGTCCTCGTTGCCTCGTGAGATTCTTCAGCTGCAATTTTGCCAGCAACGGCCTCATCACGCTCCCTTTCAGCTTTGAAAAGTTGAAGCTTAAGCATTTGAATCTCCGCCTCTTGCGAGCTGTTTTTCTTCCGAATCACTTCAATATCAGCAACATAGCCCTCACTAATTCTTTTTTGCACTTCAAGCCTGTCTTCGGCATCTCTTTGGCTGGCATGAGCATCTCTCACTTGTTTTAGGAGCACTTCTTCTTTTTGAGAATAGGAAGTAGAGGAAGTAGCAAGCTCTTGTTTAAGTTCCTCAACTTTTGCTTCAAGCTCTTCATTGTAAGTAGCGATGCTCCTCATTTCAGTATCATGTTGCTTAAGAACCTTTTGTTATTCGGCTTTATCATTCTCCATAGTGAGCGTGACTTCTATATTTGCACGATTAACCCTTTGGAGCTCGTCAACAAGCTTTTGCCAGTTCGACATCCTTTCAATATCAAGCTTGACGGCATCGAGATTTCGTAACATGGCAGACTTGTCAATGGGGACCAAGTCAAGTTCGAACCTCACTCCCTTCAGGCACCACTGTGGAAACCGGCTTTGCAAAGTGGCCGGGCCCGGTCCAACTTGGAATTTAGGCCTGCTAATTATTGTTTGGATGTCTGTCTTCCCAAGAGCGGGAGAGCCAGAAGGGATGTCAAGCGAGACGGGGGCAGTAACCTTTTCAGGAGTTGTAGAGGTATGCTTCTCACCGTGTCGGACTCGCTTACTTGAATCTTCAACCATATGACTTTTTCCTCGGTCATCATGAGATTTTCTCTTATGGGAATCGTCGCCTCTCTGCGAAGAATCGTGGCGCTCCTCCCTCTCTCTTCTTTCATAACGCTCCTCTTGAGCCTTTCGGGCGGCTCTTTCTTCATCGGATTCTCTATAAGAGGGGAGGTAGCGTCTATAATCGTATTGGCTACGCCTCCCGTAGCGCTGGAAGTCATCATAGTAGGATCCACTGCGTACCATCGGAGAATCTGAAATAAAAAGAGATAAGTTTTAGAATTCTTCAAAGTACAAAAAGTCAGAAGCATGAAAGTGCCGAAAGATTCTAAGTGTGTGTAATGTGCAAACTACGCGCGTCAAACTACAAACCACTCTTTAATTGTGGAGTAGTTGTGGGTGTAGAAGTTAGCATCAACTCTTGAGTTGACGGAGTCTGTTGCAGGATAGAAGTCGCCTCGACTACTGAAGAAGAAACCCCGGTAGTGATATGATCATTTTTAAAGATCTCCTGCGAGGTGGCAAAGAGGTCGCTCAGTCCTTCGAAAGTGTCGTCCCTGCTCTGCTTGACATGGCTGGTTTTCTCGGCTTCTTCGTCACCAGACTTCTTTGAATGCGGAGGAGATTCCCGAGGCTCTTCTTCTTCAGTGACCGGGGCAAGTTTGCCAGATGACCCCGCGACATCAACAGAAGTGGAGCACTTCACTAGAGAAGCCTCAGAAGCAGGTTCTTTTGGTATGGATGTGTCAGTAGAAACGTGGGCATCCGACGCTCTAGCCGGAGAGTCTGGGACTTCATGGGGTGCGTAGAGCGAGAGGTATGCAAAAGCCCGTATTGGTGCAAAAATTCATCCCTCAACAAGAATTTTACACTTCTCTCTTCCGCGGCCACGGCACTCAGTCTCTCAAAAACTTGCTTATGGCCTGGATCTCTGGATAGGAAAGGAAGTGCTGAAAAAGGAAAGAGTGAAATTAACAATTAACAACTCAAAATTCGAAGAGTTCGGAAATGGAAAATAGAAGCAGGTAATCTTACTTCCTACTCTCCAGATGACATAAAATCCTGAGGGGCAGCGAACGAAGAAAAACTGGCTTAAAAATCCATGAGCACTTTCGGGTAGGTCGGTCACGAGTTTGCGATTCCTAACCCTTCTTATGACGACAATGGAAGGATGGTCTTTAATCTTGGTGAAAGAACATAAGTAACAAATTTCTTCAAAGCTCGGCAACTGACCCAGGGTTCTCATGAATAAAACACACAACCCCATCAGAATGGCCTAACTATTGGGGTGCAGTTGAAACGGGGAGATAGTCAATCGAAGTAGAAATCGCTGAAGGAACTCGTTGAAGGGAGGAATAGCACCGAACAAGCACATTTGGCGGTTGACAGCGACGAAACCGCGAGGAGGGCTATCAGCAAAATCATTTGGCCCAGACAATATAGCATCCGTTTCAACGATGCCGAACTGAGCACGCAATAAGCTAAACGTCCGGTAGTTTAAAGAAGTTGAGACTCTTTCCGGCGGAGAATCCAGTGGAGCAGCTGTTGGAAGAGCCTCTCCAATCTGTTCCGTTACTACTTCTTGATGTGAGGCCATTCTACATAAGGAACTGGATATTCAAATTTGAAGGTGCACGTTTCCTAAAAGTGTGAAGCGTTGTGCAAAACTAATAAAAATAAACAAGTAAACATAACTGGAATTAAGATCGTCGACGATTGATCGATTATCAAAATTCAGGGCTTGTTAATTTGAAATTCAAGTGCAGTGTTAGTGCAAACAGGAAAGTTTAGTTGACTATTCCAATGTTGCCTTGATACTTTGCCTGAATTCGTTGTTTTAAAGCACTTCGTTCACACAATCTATTCAAGTTAATTATTTATTATTAACTAACCTGTCATTTGATGTGGGCAGTCAGTGGTAGTATATTCGTCCCAATTTTCTGTAAATGTTGTATTAGATAGGTAATTAGCTTACAAGAGTGACCTGTGGAAAAATGCAACAAAGTTTAACAAGCTAAAGTCCAAACAATTCAATATTCAGACAGTTTATTTCAGCAGATCAAGTTAAAGTTCAAGGTTCAAGCAAAATTATAAACTGCAACTTAAGTGTTGACTCGGCGACGACTTAAGTAATGACTCGGCGACGACTTAAGTATTGACCCGGCGACGACTTAAGTGTTGACTCGACGACGACTTAAGTGTTGACAACGATTTAAGAAATTCTTCCTACGGGTTAAATCAAATCATTGGTTATCTGGCTAGCTCGTCCACGACCTAAGGATTACGAGAAAAGGCTTCCATTCGAAGCAACGTGAAATTCCTCAAGTACTATCCCGGCTACGACTTAAGACTTATGTCGCGAGGGTTGGTAAGTCGGTCAAGAATTAAGTCGCGATGGTTGTTGAATCGCTCAAAATTACTGCGTTCAAGATCACTGAATCGCGTCCAAGTTAGCGTCACGTTTCCTTCAACCGACCAACCTCTTATCAAGTTAGTAATCCGTTACCCTCCTAATTCCTAACCCGTTAACCCAATAAACTCTCAGTCAACAACCCTAGTTCTATCACACCACTAAATCGCCCCAGATCGCGAACTGTCAGATCAGACAACCCTAGGTCCATTAATGACTAAAGCAACCAAAATCGTAGGGCTCAAGGGGGCAGATCGGAAATGAGGACAGGGCTCATAGGTTAGTGATGATCGACAATCGAAAGAACAGCAAGATTGCTTACGCAATGTGATGCTCGAAATAATCGGAGGTGGATCGAGTTGAAATCGCCTCTGGGAGCTCGGAGAAGTATTAATGGCAGATGCGACTTAGGAAATTGGTAATGAGAAGAAAGAAATAGGAGTCATGGTTCATGCCTTTTATAGTGGAACATGAACCGGCATGCGCGAGTCAAGATGAGTCAAAGCACACGACCTACGACTTAGGCGTGTACTTCGAGGGGCAAATGTTAACCCCGTTTTGTCAACGAGTTAAGGTCTGCACCGACTCATCAATTTAAAGATCTTACCGACTCAGTGGGTCTACGACTCAAGGTAATTCACGACTTAAAAGTAGAAGCGACTCAACAAGCTGACGAGTTAGAATTCTAGGCGGCTTAAGAGAAGCGGAACGATTCAAGAGGTTAACGGTTTATGAGACAGGCCGACTCAACGAGTTACCGACTCAACAAATTGAGGAGTTGCGCGAGTCACAGAATCGTACGACCTACGACCTACCTTTAGTCGTCAGCGACTCAAAGAAGCGACTCACGACTCAGCATGACTCACCTAAAACCACTGAGTCGTAGCCCGCAATCGCAATGCTTATGTAGGAGAATTGACTCGTGAGCGGCTCATGACCTGCAATTTTGAAGAAGTGAACCATCGAGGAACCAAGGGCTTAGTCAGATAAGTCGGCCACGATCTCTTGAGTCGTGAGCGAGTTAGGACTTATGCTACAACCAGAAACCAGCTGAGTCGTCCACGACCCAACTTAACTCGGCCACGGGTTACCATGAGTTGAACGCGACTTACAATCCAAAGGGAAGATTCTTCTATAAATACCAACCTACCTCAAACATGGAGGGGACTTTTGGCCGACCACTCCAAGCGCCGATGCTCTGCAGAATTCTCTACTCATTCAACACTTCAAGTACTCCAAACATCAAGGACACTACGATGATCTCCAAGAGAAAATCTACATCATTTCAACATGAATTCGGAAGATTATTCTCTATCAAAGTTTGATCTACTGGTCTGAAGTGTGTTGTAATTGAAGATTGTTGTTAAGTTGTAATCAAATTCAATAATAAAGAGAGTTAAAGTGGACGTAGGCATACTCTAAGCCGAACCACTATAAAAATTGTTGTCTTTTCTGTCTTTTCTCTACTTGCTTGTAGTTCCCGTATACACGGGTGGTGCTTTCATCCAACTTTATTTCACACCGGGGTGTTAGCGTCTGATTTTCACGTTATCAGTATACGTTTTTTGTTACTAATTATCATTTTAGGAAGAAAATAGTAATGCAAACTTGAAAATAAAATAGTTGAAGTTTATTAAACGATGGTAGAACTTACACGTGGAACTAAAAAGGTTGCTCAAGATTCAGTAATGACTCATCAATAATCGTAGAATTCATAAACTATATGGATTTGTAAATAAAATAAAGAAGCGAAATAGACTTTACAATCATTAGAATAATATATTCTTCCTCTGTTATCAAGGCAGTTGCCTAGGCATCAAAAAGCGCTAGGTGTCAGCCTGGAGCTTTTTAGGGATTCAAAGCCCGGCTCATGCTCGAGGCGCCATAAAGGCGCTTGAAGCTCGAGGGGCTGAAAAAGAAAGCTTTTTTCATCGATTTAAGGGGAACAAAATACTAGCAGTTTCAGTCCAAAATCCAACCTAAAATCGACCCACTTAGTCTCAAGTCAATGTCAACTTTTATCTCAAATCATTCTAGGGCAAAATAACACAACAAAAAAGAGAAAAAATGTCGAGCCGCCAATTCGACTCTCGATACCGCCATCGCTAGCCGCCCCGTTGAAAGCTGCATCGACCCAAATATTGATAAATTTTCCTCTTCTAAAATCTAAAGTGCACTATACTGAATGGTTTAAATCATTTTAAACAGAGCTAAAATAATTATCTTAAGTTATTTAAACTGATTTTAAATTTCTATTTTAATTTAATCTTTAATAAACTGGTCTAAATTATTTTGACTTATTTAAATTGGCTTAATTTAAGTTTTATAATGACCTAAATCTTATTTTTTTAATAAAAATTAACCGATTTGAATAGTAAAATAGTTCAATTAAAGTAGAACATATTTATGTATTAGTTGAGGTGGAGCCTTGGCGCAACGATTAGGTCACTTGCATGGTGATCTGGACGTGCAGGTTCGAGTCTGAAATTAGCCTCTTCACAATGCGAGGGAAATGCTGCGTAGATTATCGATCTCCTCAGAGTTCACTAGCGTATGAGATCCTCGTGCACTGAGTTCGACCTTTATTTATGTATTAATTATGGATTTTCAAATTTTAGATCGTTATATTTTGAAGTTTTAAAATGGACTTTAATTTAATTTTTGAACTATTTTATAATTTAACTTTTAAAACTTTAAATTGGTGTATTAAAATTTTTAAACGGATAAATTATTTTGAAGTCCATAATTCAATTTTTAGCTAACAACAGGACAAACAATGCTTAAGACGTCCAAAAAAGTCCTAGGTGCAAAAAGCGCAAGACATTGGCCGGGGTTTTTTAACCTTGATAACTTTGTATCCTTCTACCTTACTATTATTTAATAGAATATATTTAATAAGTTGATCTATCAATAAATTAAGTTACATAAGAATAAATTATAGAGTAATTATTTATGTTATTATTTTGGGTTACAAATATATAAAACTATATGTTTGAATATAAAGTAACTTAAGAAAATATTTTAGAAATTTAATTAAATTATACATTTAAGGATAACATTTGACAAATGTATAAATTAGGTATAACACTTGAGAAATGTATTATAAATTAAGTATAACATTTGACTAATGTATTGTACATTGATTATAACATTTGACTAATTTACATGTATATTAAATGATTATATAAATAAATTAATAGAAAACTAATATTATTATTTTTGTGTCTTTATATGTTAAAATAATATTTTTGTAGTAAAATAAATTAAACTAATACATTTCAAATTAAGTCAATTATACTTTAAATATCACACTTAAATAATTTATTTATCTTAAATAGTTATAAATAATTATATATACCATTATTTTTTATAATATTTAAAATGAAATATATTATCTTAAAATATTTTGAAAATAACATATTTTTCCGAATTTTAGTTAGTTATATTTTAAATTATATGAAATATCAAAAAAAAAAAATTAGATGAGAGAATCAAATTGCTATATACATGTATGTGTGTATATATAAAATAGAAGATAACCATGCTAGTACTATTTTTTTATTTACCGAAATCGTGAGACTTAATGGCAAAATAATAGAGAAAATAAAGAGGAAAAAAATCAATAAAAGAAAAATAAAGATTTTTTTTTCTACTTTACTATTATTTAGCAAATTAAGATATAGATAAACCTATAGATTAATTACTAATATATGAGTAGAAGAAATTATATGTAACTATATTTTTCTCGGATTGTAAACATCCAAAATTTATAAAATAGTTTTAAAATTCAAAACATACATTAAGTGTAATATTTCACTGATTTATATTTATTAACAAATACAGATGAATTTATAAAAAACATCATTTTTATTTTTAGATTTTAATATGCTAAAATATTATATTTTTTGTTATAAAATAATATAAAATATTAATTTTGAAACATAATAAATTATACGTTAAATATCATAGATAACTAATTTATATAATACTACTAGTTATAAATAATCATATATTTTGTCAAGAAACTCTAGCTCAAGTGGTTAGAGGTGATACTTTGGATAGAGGTTATAGAAGTCATAGGTTTGAGCCCTTGAGTTGAGACATCATACCGAATGCTTTGCTTGAATGAAGTATCACTCAAAAAAGCAATAATCATATATTTCATTATTGTTAGACCCTGACTATTCAAAATGATATATTTTGTATTAAATAAGTTTCCAAATAATATTTTTAAAGTTTCCAAAAATCGTATGTCAAATATAATATTTTATTAATTTATACATTTTAAATAAATGTAAGTAAATTTTAGAAAGATGCACTATTGTTATTTTCAAAATTTTATATTTTAAAATATTAGTTTCTAATTTTATAATAATTTAAATAATATTTTTGAAATTTAAGTAATTATATACATATTAAATATAATATTTCGCTGACGACAATAAATACGTAAAACATTTGCATGTAATTATTTATGTAATAAGTTTCAAAGTTTAAATTTTGAAGTATTGTTTCTTTTTTGAAATAATATTAAGAAAATTCATGATCATGTGTGTATTTATGCACATGCATATGCACACATGTATATGATGATGGTTTTGGTAAAATACAAAATCAATTTTGTTAAATTTTTTAAATTGTAATGGAAGATAACTAAAGAAAAAACCAATTGTTTTTTATTTACTAGAATTGTGGGTACTAATAATAAAGTAATAATGTGTAATGCATGTGTTGTACATGTTAATGTTGTAAAAACATAGTATTCATACTTTGAATGTTGTTAGAATAAAATTTTGTTATGCAACGTACGAGATATCAAACATAAATATAACATGTTATTATTGTTTATGCATATAACTTTTGTTAGGTGATACACACATGTGTGTTCGAATGAATAATCCATTTTATCGTTGTGTTAATAAAAATGTTGTATACAGATTGAAGTTGTCATTTTTTTTAAAAATTATCGGATAAACTATTGAATATTAGTTTCTTGAAATTATTTAAATAGTTTGAATTTATATTGTGATTAATTTAAAAATACATGGATTTGAATATAAAGTAGTAAGATAGAGCCGATGAGAACTTTATGAATGACCATAAAAATGATAAAATATAGGCATTTGAATATAAATTCAAAGAAAGAATTAACACAACATTTTAGATAACTGAAAAATGAAAATTTACATGGATTTTTAAAAAATCGAAGACAACTAAGGAGCGGAGTGAAGATTTATAGAATTACCGAGTTGTTTTGTAATTTCTAAACATTTTTTTATTTAACAAACAATTTATTAAGATAAACAAATTGTACATTTAAGTTATAATTATTCTTTGTTATGCAATGTATATACTTTTATATTTGAATGAAAATTTGATTTTTACATTTTGTTACATGAGTGTGATATACATGCATTTTTTTAGAATTTATCAGACAAATTAATAAATAATAGTTATTAAATTTATTTAAATAGTGCATATTTAAGTTTATTTAACTAATTCAAATACATGGACTTAAATGTGAATTAAACGTGAAAATTGAGGAAGACTTTGAAAATGATAGTAGAAATCATAAAGTGTAGGTTTTTGAATGTAAAACGATAGTACAGAATTAATAAAAATTGTAAACAACTGCAAAAAAACCATAAATTTTAGGACAAATTTTGCTTGTGGGCTCGAGGAAATAACAAACTATGCATCTAGGTTTCAGAAAAAACTAATTAGCAAAATAGGCCTCGTTTGGTTTATATTTGCTCAAATATGGAGTGCGCAAGTTATATTTTTTTTAAAATAACTTGCGCATTCCATATTTGCGCAAGCTTGTTTTCGGGCATCAAAAAGACAGACAGTTGAATCTATATTTCATTTCTTTCCCATTTCTACTTTCTTCCCGAAACCCTCCCCATTTCCGAATCCAAACCCATTTCTCTTCCCTATCCAAATCCACAATCACCTTATTAACCAAAGAGTTGCTAAGCTATATATAGAATCATCTTCTTCATCGTTACAAAACAAAGGTAATAATTAATGTTTTTGACAATTAAAATATAATTTTGCTATTGTTGATGTTGTTGAAAATGAAGAGTTATTGATGGTAGTTGTGTTAATTATTAGAGAATGGTATTGTTGTTGAAGTAGTTGTTAGTGTTTAACAAACTAGGAAACCCAATTTTAGTATTAGTAAACTGAAATCCCTAATTTACACCTTAATTGTTTATTATGGCGGTAGACATTAATGATTGAGAGATAGACGATGAAACATTGATGAAACATTTTGATGAGGTTGAAGGGAGAATCGGAATTGCAAGTTCAAGTCATATTGACTTTGATGTCGATCATGTTTTGGAAATACAGTTCGAACCAGTACCGCGTGAATTCCATTCAGGATCATCAACCTTACACGCTCGTTTACGTGAAGTTGTTTCTGCGGAAATGCCCGGTCATCAACATACAGTTGACGAAAATTTGCTAACGCGTATACATCCTGTTAGTCCAACCGTGCCAAGGGGACAACGACTATTTCCAAACTGTTATTGCAGAGATATGTGTAGTGGTTGTTTGCAGAAAAGAAAAGGATGTTGGACGTAGATTTTTCGGGTGTAGTTCATACAGCGAACATAGATTGAATCCTCGTGAATATGATTGTTGCAATTATTTTAAATGGATTGATCAACCCCTATGCGAAATGGGACTTGAGTATGCCCACGAACTGCAAGCTGAAATAAGTCGTTTGAAAAGTATGAATGAAGAACTAAGGACAAACAGCGGAAGGCCTAGAATGTGGTAGACGCTTGGGAGTTGGTTAAGTTGTCATATTTGGATTTTATGTTGAACCGTTGTATCTGTAATATGTTGTTGTAAAAATGTTTCTATTTGTTGTAACTCATAACGCGTGCAAGGTAGATAGTTTATTATGTTGTTGAAATGCATTTGATATTGTTGACTTTGTTGATGAAATATATTGGTTACGTTGTTATATTGATTTGCCTGTTTGAGTTTTTTTAAAGATTGAGTTGACTGCATTTGGTTGAAGATTGCATGCGGAAGCAAAATCTACCTAGAAAAATAGGTAATAACTCATCAAATTGATGTTTATAGTTATGTAAGTGAACAAAAACTAAGACCGTGGTATTGGAACTTATTTTGCAGACAATGTCAAAGGTTTCGACTATATTTTACTTTGATGGCGAACTGTTGGTTGATGATGAAGGTAAACCTAGATATGTGGGTGGAACGCGAAAAGGAGCGACAATAAAAAATCATTGTAGTTTCGAAGAGCTTAACAAAGGGCATATGAAGTGACAAAAGCAAATCCTGTGATATATGATTTAAGCGGTCAAATGGGTTCGGGATGATGGTGCATCCACTATTGATTTGGAGGACGACGACGATTTGAACTCCACCTTTTCAGTTGGGATGAGAGTTATAGAAATCTACGTTGTGAGAGTGGAACATAAAAATGTGGTTGAAACACAAGCGTTAGTAATCTCTGGGAGTGAGTATATGCATACCACACAGTTACAAGAAACACAATGGTCGGCTTATCCATCGTATCTTTCAAGCCATCAAGGTGGAGAGTTTACAGACTTCACATGTACAGCGGAATGACTGGAGTCTCTTCTAGTCAGGAACAAAATATGATGCAGAACGCTATAAATCCAAATCAGTCGCAAGCATTTGAAAAGAAAGTACTATTATACGTTGACACTTGTATTTTGACTTACGTTAATGCAAAATATACGACGAATGTTTTTTGTATTCCTAGTGGCGTAGATGCATTTACTGGTTGTGACGACGACGATGCCGATTATCATGTTGATACTCCACAAGAGATTTGTGATCAATTGGATAGAATGGAAGTTGCTTGTGTGGATGATGAGGATAGAACTTGGATACATCAAATGGAAGTTAACAATGATGCAATCATATATGCAGACATTGAGGAGGCTGATGATGTAAATGCGGAAGAAGAACAAATCACATATGAAGAGGCTCTGACCGATGATTTATGCACGGCATGGTGAAATCAATAATGGAAAATTGTCAACTAGACGTGGAAGTTTTTGAAAGAGAATGTGTGGAGAAAGGTCCACGAGTTGGGTTGATTTTTGAAAGTAAGCAGAAGCTTGTTGAACAGTTATGTGAATGAGCGATTAAATGTTCAGTTTCGTTTCAAGTTCTGAAATCGCGTGCAAATCAATACACGATTCACTGTGATGTAGAAGAAACATGCCCTTGGCGTGTTCATGCAAGCCTTTCGGTAAGAAAAAATTCAAATTGGTGGAAGATAACTACATATGGTGGCGATCACACTTGTTTAAATGCAACCATCAACTAAAACCATCGAGAGGCAACTGCTAAGTTTATATGCAGCAAAATACTTCCGTTGATTAAAGATGAAACAAACATGACTGTAAGAACTGTTCAAGAGAAAATGTCCAACATGTTTCATATTAAAGTGAGTTATTTTCGAGCCTGGCACGGACTGTAGAAAGCTGTTGCAATGATATTTGGCGATTGAGAATCGTCGTACGCGGAATTGCCGAAATATCTTAGAGCCCTACAACATACCAACCCCGCAACCGTATATGATGTTATTCATAGTCGTGTTTTTGATGTGCTTTTTGGGCTTTCGGACCTTCTATTCAAGGCTTCGACCACTGTCGACCCATATTGTCTATTGATGGCACTCATTTATAAGGAAAGTATCCGCGTACATTACTAGTAGCAACTGGGGTGGATGCAAATCAAGGGCTATTTCCTTTAGCTTTTGCTATTGTACAAACAGAGTTGTGGCAAACGTGGAGTTGGTTTATTCGTTGCATGTGGAATTATATTCCATCCGTACATACTAGATTTATCACCTTTATCTCGGATCGTATGAAAGGAATTTCACGTACGCTTAGAGAAGCTTGGCCAATTTAACATCATCATCGCTTTTGTATCCGTCTTATTAAAGCAAATTTCAAGAAAGCGGGGTTTGGTACGGATGAGCTACAAAATTTATTACACGCATGTGCCACGGCATCAGAGATCGTAAAATATAATGATTTTCGAAAATAGTTGAAGGATGTAAATCGAGATTCCGATGCGTGGATTGAAAGAAGTTTGAAAGACCAGGAATCAAGCTGGGCTCTTTGTCATGACGGCGGAGTAAGGATCAATATAATGACGACCAACGTTTCCGAAAGCTTTAACGGTGTCCTCAAAGGAACTAGGAATTTACCCGTTAGATCATTGGTTGCACGAACGTTTTATCGACTGAACCATTACTTCGTCCAACGATGAACTCAAGGGGAAGAGTGGACATCGCAACTCGCACCTAGGTGGGAAGCACTAGCGCGGAGAAGAATGGAAGAATCGAGGCTCATGTCTATAGAGAGATATAGCTTTGTTGAATGGCAGGTGAAAGATGTGCATATGTTTGACTATACGGTGAATATCGAAGATAATGTTGCCAAATGTTCGTGCAACATGCCGACATTAGATCATTTTCCGTGCTCCCATGTATTAGCGGCTTGTTCACGTGGTTCAGGTGGTGCTAATAGAGCGTATTTTGACTTAATCTCCACGTGGTACACGAAGGCTATGTATTCCGCAGCGTATGCTTCTTTATTCCACCCTGTACCAGATAGTCGACATTGGAACGTCTACGATGGTCCAATTATACAACCACCGCCTGTACGTAGGAATTCAGGTCGTCCTCGGTCTATTCGATTAAAAGGTTTCATGGATCCGCCATCTTTATCCTGCCATAATAGATGTAGCAAATGTGGTACTATTGGCCACAAGAAGAAAACTTATCCACGATGAATTGTAATAGAAGTAGAACGTCTGTGTTACTGTATGAGTTGTTGACTTTGTTATGTAATGATGTTGTCATTCGAATGGTGTTTGTGTGGTATATAGAATGTTGTTAGGACTTTTTGTGTGATGTGTGTAATATACTGTTCTCTGTCTTGGACAGGGTCAAAAACATGCTTGCGCATATGGATTGGACATGATATATAGCTTGCGCATTACATATATGTGCAAACGTGTTTTTAAAATAACCCGAAAACAGCTTGCGCAAATGTGGAGCGCGCAAGCTTTATTAGAAATAAAGCTTGCGCATTCCACATTTGCGCAAGCTGTTTTTTGGGGCAGTTCAAAACAGTGAGCTGCTATGCCAACTCTTTGACTTAAATTTGCAAACTCACAACATTCCATTAACAATATCATCTCCAAACAAAGCAAATAGCATGATTCAACTGACAAAATAAATAGATTGAATAAGTCGTACAAGTCTGACAGTAAATAGATTGAACAAGTCGTACAACAACCCCTTTACCAATCCAAAAAACAACAATAAGACCAACAATAAGCTCAAGTGATGGTGTTGTCTTTATTCTTCTTCTTCCGTTTGTACACGAAGGGAGCCGATCCTTGGCCTTCTTCGAATGTAGGAGCGGGTGTCGGCAATGGAGTTTCTTGTGGTTGGCTTGGCCCAAAAATGAGTTCTTCTTGTTGAATTTTCCATTGCAACGCCTCTGGCGCATGCTTGTATGTCGACTGTCCAACATATCCGAATTGTTGTTATCCTTCATGCCCAACGGGACAATCAGCATGAGTTTCTCCACCGGTGTATTGCTGCTCTACCTCGGCCAAGCGGGCCATCCAGCTGTAGTTTCGCCACGGGGATGTTGTGAAGTCTCCCCCTCCACGTGTGCCTCCTTCCATTGGGCTTGTCCACCCGCTACCCTGGTATGTATCTCCTCTGTACAATGTGATGACTCTTCTACAATGCGCAGTGGCTTGACCGGCCTTCTTAGCTTGTTCTGATCCAAAATCGTGTCAAGTATTCGTCGTAGGTCAATACACTTACTTTTGACCTTGTCCGGCTCCATATGACTTTCTTCTATTTCGTCCACGACATCCAAAGAGCTGTATATTCCGCTTACCTAAACCATAAGTCATAACAATGCATCAATATGATATACAAATTGAACTATAAATTTTTGAAATGACAATACTTACCACATCACGTTCTAAAGGAGCACGGGGAGTGTACGCAACCAACTTCCTTGCCATTTTTTAAGAATATAACGATGAGTAATTCGCCAATACCGATACTCGTACTCGCTCAAAGATGTCGGAGGCTCGCGTGCTCGTTCGGCATGATCAATTCTTGATTGCCAAATAGCAATACTTTCCTCCAAAAATGCCATCCAACTAGTGGGTTCTGGATCAAGGTGGACGACAGGATCGGGAATGTGCTGATAATCGAAGGAAAACTGTCATAACCCGATCAGGTGCATACAACTCAAAGTCTAAAAATAGAATCAGTCGGCTCTTAGCAATCCAACCGGCGAATGCATACTCAATTTTCGGATGTCCAAACTTATTCACTAATGAATAAGGTTCCCAAGTAACCGCATCATCCGCCAACAAATCCAACTCATTACGGTAAAATTATACATTTCTTGGCGTCCCACGCCAACTCCTAGCACAATTCCACCTAGCCCCCAATGGAAGATACAGATCTAGACGGTCGTCCAATAGCAATATGCGACCATGACCATAGTTGCAGCATGACCATAGTTGCAGCAACGTTGCAGAACCCCCTAAAACTTTTCGACATTGCAAGGCAATCTGTGGCAACTCACTATACAAATAGCATATAACAACACTACCTCAAGAATGATATCCATAGTTAGGCAAATCGTCCAAAAAAGGTAAATATTTCAAACTTAATCTCCCTTTCGAATGATTGTGAAATAATCGGCAGCTCAAAAAATACAATATCACGGCACGAGTGCGGCGAAGTATATCTAAATCGGTCGCCCCTTCGGGTAGTGGTTCGGAAAATTCACTTTTAAACCAAGTCATTGATAACTCACTTTTAGACTTCACCGCCTCTCTAGGTGGAAAAATACCAAGCAAGTCATGAGCCAATTCGATGTAATCGATATCTAAATTTTGCAAACATACCGGACGACCGTCTGCTTTAAGACCGAAAAGAAAATGCACATCCGCTAGAGTCACTGTCATCTTCCCGACTCTCATATGAAACGTATTTGTTTCCTGCCTCCATCTATCGCATAAAGCGGTAATAAGGTGATGATCAAGACGAATGTAGTCAATTTGCATAGCTTGCCAAAATCTAGAGATTCGTAGATTCGCCTTCAATGTTGGATCTTTAAAATCGATCTCCTTGAGTTTGCTTGAATGATCGCATATCTTCATAGTTTCAACACCCTGAAATGTATAAAAAAAATTAAATTTGGTGCTTCATGTTTGCATTTCTCCGGTTTACCAATATCAAACATTTGTCTCCATTAATGTGTCGTTTTGGCTTCTATGCTGTTCTTGAAGATAGAGAACACTTCTATCTTCGGGTCCGGGAGACAATTCTACAAACAACAATAATCGTTTATCACTATAAAAACTTTGTACAAAGTTAGGGTTTTGGCTATATGAAGACTACATATCCTTTTGTTTTTCAAGAAATAAACCAACAATTAGAGCACATTGACATCGACATCATCATGACTACCAATTTCATTAACAGCACCAATCATTTAATTTTCAATCAAAATAAAATTACATCTAATCAAAGAAGAAGAAGAGCTTGCTTCCATTTTTTGCTTAATCTAGTGGTTGATTGAAGGAATAGATCAAATGGAATGTTTTAGAGTTGATAGATGAAGTTTTGGAATGAGTTGAAGGTTGGAAACGGGGAGGGTTTTGTTAAAATTTGAGTTTGGGGAAGAAATGAAATATAGATTCAGCTGTCTGTCTTTTTGATGCCCGAAAACAAGCTTGCGCATTCCATAAGTGAAGTTTGCGCAAATATGGAATGCGCAAGTTATTTTTAAAAAAATATAACTTGCGCACTCCATATTTGCGCAAATATAAAACAAACGAGACCTAGTTTGCTAATTAGTTTTTTCTGAAGCTTAGATGCATAATTTGTTATTTCCTCGAGCCTACGTGCAAAATTTGTCCTAAATTTTATTGTGACTTTAAATTAAAATATCAATAAATAAATATAAGACAAAATTAAGGAGGGTTGGGATAAATCCTATAATCAAAGTGAGAACTGGAACTTCTCCTGCTTTACTATTATGTAATAGATAAATTATAATGGTTAGATATTTGAATGCAAAATGGTTGGTGAGAATTAGTAAACAATGTAAATAATTTTAAAATTTATAAGTATAAAGATAGTTTAAAATAAAATATTTAGTGGGAATTAAGGAAAAATGAGAAAATTATTAGAATTAAAGAGAACGCTCGAAATTATTTTGCTTTACTATCATTTAATAGATAAATGAGTTAATAGATGCATACACAATTCTGTTTAACGGGGGGAAGTTTTCTTAGTATAAATATCATAAAGAAGCATTCAATATCCTTCTTTGATCAAAACTATCTGAGATATGATATTATGCTAATTTTCATGGAAGTTAGAAACTGTCTAAGTTGTTTGACCCTCGCATTAGTAACATGACTCAAACGGTGATCATGTCTGCACACAAGCCCTCATGTTGAAAAACATTTAATTCGGTATAATTAGCCATAAAGGAAACTTTATATACAAAATTCTAAAAGAGATACAGTAACATAGAAGTTGATGTTCACAATAAATCAATGCATGCATAAAAATGACTTTTAGATGTCAAACTCCAACTATAATAAAATTTCTTGTTTGTTAAATGATCTAAAAACAAAATGTCTTTCCGAATATATTAAAAAAGTGCAAATATTAATTCGGAAAACGTAAACGAAACAAATTCATCAGAAAAAAAACACACTGACTATAAAAATTAAAAAAATATTCGGACAAATCCAAATCTTTCAGATAATGTATTTAGAAAAGCTAAACACATTATAAAAATCGGTTCAAAAGGGATTTTTTTCTCCCTTTCAAAGTTATATAAATTAAAATTAATCGACTTATTTACATTAGAATCAAGTATCATCGACAAAAATAAATCAATTTCAACCAGAACCTATTTTTTTCAAATTTTTTCGTATTATGACATTCTTGAACTATATGCAAGTAGAGCACAAAATGCTTATTTCTACGATATTAATTGATAGAAAATCATGTATTTCATAAAGTAAAAACAGAAAGATTTTATAAAAACTCAAACCTCTTCCCAAATAAATAGAAATATATTTGAAAATCACTTTATTAGAATTATTATTTTAAAGAAAGGTCCACATAAATGATTTTTTTCTTCCTATTTTCAAAATTTTATCATTAATTTTGTCATTAAATGTTCATCAAAAAATTGAACACGCTTAAAGATGATTTTAATTAAAATGTAATTATTTCAAAATTACAAAAATAAATAAATTAGAAGACAGTATGTAGCATTAACTATTTTCTATTTTAATAAATTCTTCTTTAGGCTAAAATGATTTGTAATTGTATTCTTTTTTCCATGTAGGTACCTTTTTTTATTTGTGTTGTATATGTTAACCTCGTTCGCCATTGCATAGTACTAGTAAACTACCCCCCCCCCCCCACACACACACATATCACACACACACACACACACACGCAAAATGCCTTACAAGCCTACATATGAATTACATGGCTAATAAGCTTATACAATTTTCTCACAAGCCATAGCTAATAACATCTAGTCATTGCTGAAATCACTTATTTATATCACAAAAAAGTGTATCTTTAGATATTTGGCGAGTTTTCTTGTTGGCCCCTAAGCATTTTAAACAGGAAGGAAAACTTGTTAAGCCTTTACCGCCAAAAGCATTTTGAGAGGGTATTTCTGCGAGTTTAGCTAAAAAAGCATAGTATGATGTAGATTGTAGAACGTTCTTTTATGTGATAATGGTAAGTTTGTTCGATTTTTCTGTCTTTTTGCAATCGAAGTTTATTGCACTTTAAGCGACAATAGGCAAACAGATGGACATTTGCAGGTGTTTCTGATGAATTAGCAGCTGAGGACTCAAAATTTGTTCCTTTGACTTCAGAAGAACCTGTATTTGGCCCTCCTGTAAGTTTTTGCCTTATCAGGATCATCTATGTTGCCTCAGTATATCTAAGAACAAATAAATTAGATTGTTGTATGCATACACCGATGGATCCAGACATTTAGTCAATCATCGTCGAGGACAAAATGCTTGTACCTTGATATCAAAATCAAATCAAGGTCTTTATGGCCAAACTACCGAAATACTCGCCCTAGTCCCCATTTGCATTCACCACTGTTCACACATACTATCAAACTAAGTGGTTCATGGAATTAGTTTCATTTATAATTTGCATTATGTGTTAGCAATAGATTTTAATTCATTTTCTTCTTTGATTGGAGTGACTTCATTGACTAGTTAACTTATGTATCAGGCTTTATTATTAATGGGATTTGAAGCAGATGAGACAAATAAGGTACTTGATGTTTGAAAGCAATATCCTACAAGTTGGATGTATTTCCACAATTTTATTTAGCTTTTGCAAGTAATTTTTTATATTTGTGTCAAAATGCATGGGTGCATCGTTTAAATTTGGTCATTTTTGCATGGACCTACTTCATTTTGACTGCTCTTGTATAAAATTCCATCTGAAGTTGTGTTATTTCTTGTTGCAGATAAGGGAATTCTTAAAGGAAATTGATGGCGAGTTTATAAAGGTATTTAATACCTATTAGTGCTTACTAATTTAAGATTGGTAGGATATTGTTTTTGACTGCAGTATATTTTGAATTGAAGATTTTCTTTACCACCCTAGATTTCTATAAGAGAGAACCATTTCTTTCAACCCCGGTGACAACATCCTCATTTAAAATCTATGCTAATATATCATTTTTTTTTTTCCTTTTGTTGACTCCTATGGAGGTTCATTCCAACAAATTTTATTTTTCCACAGTATTACTTGTATTAAGTATTTAGTATCAGCTAGTGCTTACTTAACAGTCTTAACATCTTACATCGTATTTTCTTTTTTGGTACACTACACACACTTGTCATAAATGATGATTAGAGCCGGTCCAACGTAAAGCTTGGCAAGGGTTCCTAGCTCCGCAGTAGAGGGAGATGGTTCGAGCCTTGACAACTGCACTTCAACGGCTTATTATTTGCTGAGGCATGTGATAATCCATTAAATAAGTACAAAATCTCAGGATCAAAAGGTGGCTCTGTGAAAGTCTTGGTTAAAAGGGGTAGGGCATTGATGGACCTTCTTACATCCCTAGCCTATGAAAGTAGGTTTAAAAAAAATATGGATCTACATTGATTTGAATCATTGTTTAAAATGCGAAAGCGTACACAAGGCGTTTTCATGTCCGTAAGACGAGGTGTAAGCCTCAAAACGTAAATTTTCGAGTAAAAATAAAATGCAAAACATATAATAAAATTTGACATTTTAAATTAATTTATGTAAAAAAATGAAAAACAAGTCATTTGGGTCCAATTTTGAACATGTAACATCTCTTTATTTTTTTTTTTAAATAAAAATAAATAACTGGAATCCATATGATTTCAATTTCGATTCCACAAAATTACTTGAAGATTCCGTAAAATTCCAGTTTTGATTTCTTCAACCAATTCAAATTGATTTGCAAAATTTATTTGGAGATTCAATGAAGTCTATTGAATTTTTTATTTAAATAACAATGAGAAAATCCATTACATAGCTCTCTTTCGTTGTTTGAGAAACAATCTTATGTAATCATCATATCGATATTGAAATTGAAAAGAAAGAAAATACTAACTTCTGTTCTCTTAAATTTTGTTCTTTTATGTTTTCCATTAAATAATTGAAATTTAATAATTTCTTTTAGTGCCAATATATTTGCAACTAAGGATAAAAAGATTCTTGAATCGTATACCTCAACAGTTTGAGGTGTGCGAGCTGTACGCTTCATATGCTTTAAGTCGTTAAGGCGCAAGCTTTTGAGGATAGCCTCAAGACGTTTTATCTTTATTTCCACGAGTTGCTCCTCGAGGCGAGTGTCGATGCAGGTTTTTTTTTAAAACAATGATTTGAATGTAGCATCACAGAATCAAAGTCTGAAGCACAAGTCTATGCACAGCCACTACTGAATTATTTGCTATAAAATATAATACCTCAAACAAAATAAACAAATAAGTATTCCCTGAAGATGTTTGAATAATTAAGCCTATGTTTAAGCCTTTGCTTGTATGATCGACATTAATGATAATTAAAAGACAATAAAATAATTATAGAGTATGTAAAACAATGTGTTAATTATTTATCTTTTTATGTACAAATCCACTAACATTAATTTTATCTTCATCTAGCTAGATAATACTTCTTTATACTTACAAAGCTAAACTATGCTCTTTTTTTTTTCCTTTCTATTCTCATATACATGTTGACACACACACACAGATGTACGGATGAGTAACATCCCTTATACTGCACCTCTTATGCTACATCTTAATCATTTTTAGCACAAAATTTTGATTTGTTTAGGTAATCTTACGATTATTTGAAATAATATCTAAAATTGATTGTCAAATTCAACTGCTGATATTTAGTTTATCATTTTAAATATGCTATAAGGTTCAAAATGTTCTCAATTTTTGTGAATACGATCTTTAACGGTATAATAACATATCTAGAAAGTTCCGTTACATTTCAAATTGTAAATATCAAAACATCACTGAGATGTTGCGGAGGGGTGTAGCCTAAGTGGGTGTGCGCGAGCAGGATCTTCTTTAACTTCTTTGGTCATCTCCCTGTTAAAAATAAAATAGATTCAAATAGATGCAATGTATAAAAAGGAAATGTAGTTGCCTTTGAATTATACTTGGATAATACTTCAACCAGGAAATTCGAATTGTAGATTTATTTCACTTTGTAATTGAATTTATGCATGTTTTCTATTGGATAGAAAGTTCATTGCATAGTCATTGTACGCAACGTGTCTTATGGGAGTCTAAAATGGTTGTCGAAACTATTTTTTTATTTAGATGCGGGACTTAGGTTATAAGTTATAAAAACACATTAATTTGTCTTATTGTGGCACACATGCCCATATTAAATACAACAAATATCGTTTGTTTCTAAAATCTCAAGCCTGCAACCATAAACTTTAACGCTCTAACCAACTAAGTTACTTATTATTTTGAACTTTAAATGACTAAATAAATGTATTTTTTGATCAAATATTCCCTTCATTCAAAGGACGGATACTTGTGAGTTATTTTACAGTGCCATTGTCTGAAAGTGGTTATTGGTACTTTTTTTAGTTGTTTTTAATAATGAAAAAGGTACTCTTATCCCTTACAGTAGAAACATATTGGTTTTCTTAGCATAACACAGTTGCCAACATCTAAGTATAAGAATTGATGGTCTTCGCGATGATCAAACCCTCAATCTTTGGTTCGTTTGGTTGATGCTAAGCAATTATGAACTCTTAATTAATACATGCATGTTTTCTACTGATCATAAACTCTTTGCATACATAAAAGAAACGATCACTGTATGCGGGAGTTTGGAAGTGTTATCAGGACCGTTTTATTTTGACATTAGCGACTCAAATAATTGACTGTAAAAGGAAATTGGTTTGTCTTATCATGATACACTTGCCACTTTTAGAATATCGAATAAGGTCACAGTTGGGATTGAGGACTACCACTACAAAGCCTTTTGCATGTTTTCAGTTGACAACGGATTATCTGTATACATAAAGAAACATCACTGTATGAGCAGATTTGAAAGAGTTATTTAGAAAAACTTGTGGGACTCGAAATATTCAATTGTAGAGACGTATTGGTTTATTTTTTGAGCCCAGACACACTTGGCTATCCTTGAAATAACAACTATATCTTATTTGTCTTCTGCTCATAAACCCAACACTCTCCCTTACTAAACAATGATACCTTTTGAAATCTTGATCGATTTATCTCTGTGTGTTTCTATTAGATTAGAAACACTCTACATACATGAAAAAAGCCAATGCTTGGTGCATCCCCATATAGGGTCAAAATGAGTTGTATGACTTTTTGAAAAAACTTTCTAGAGATAAGAAACTCAAATTCTTGAAAGTTCAAACTTAATAGTTTGTTTTATCAACTTAAAATATAAGATAGCATAATCTCAACATGGTTATACCACGACCTTTGACTTATATATTTACCTATGCTATCAAAGGCACCATTGGGCCATCATGGAGCATCATTTAGGTGCTCCTTTGTAATTTTGCCATTCGGCCTTTTTACTTTGGTGCGTTATTCTACCTCTCATTGAGGCACCACTTGAGCACTAAGCTGTTTATGAAGCACTAAGAAAATATGCATTTTTAATATGATTTTTTTTATTTTGACTAAATTAAATGCAATTACAATAAAAAAAACTCAATTACTTTATTTATTTATTGAAGCTCTTCATCTTTCACTAATATTCTATTTCCACTTTATATGTTTCATTTCGATTTATATAGACAACCACTCAATAAATATTCCTCTTTATAATTCTAAACAAAAATATAATAAAAGTTACTATTTAACTTCTAATTTTTTTTTTTAAAATATTTGTGGAATATAACCTAAGGTAATCTATTATGAATGAAGATTGTACGAAGCTTGCATGATTATTTGGTGTACACATTTAACTATAGCCGTGTCAAATTTTGTTATGTATAAATTTTGTTAAACTATATGATATATGATAATGTGCGATTTATTTTGATATTCATTGACGAATAAGGTAAAACTACATGTGTATACCACTCATAGTAAAATAACAAATAGTGACAATCTAAAACCGGTTGAGCTTTATACAATTGTAATTATTGTTTTTATACCTATTTAATACCAAATTATGTTGTAAGCACTTATTATCATCATGCTTCTCCTATGCTACGTTTGAACGATAACGCCATTCTTAATGCCTAATACACTGCTGCACCTCGAACAACATAGAACAATAATGCTCTAATTTATGGTAAAGCTAGTCTCATATGCTAAAGTAAGCATCAACATATATTAACTATAGCCGTAACATTAAATTTTTAGCTTCATCAACATACGTTAACATGATTAAAATTCAACAAATTTTATTTGTAACCCAAACTGTCTAACGTGAACCATTCATGTTATTGAAATATATATATGACAAAATGGTCCTTCTAAATTAAGTGCTAACTTATCTTTTCATAACCCATCAAGCTAAAATCCTAATATTTAAAAAGTCAATTCACTTCAATGAATAAGTTGATTAATTATTTAGTTAAGAAATTATAAATATCATTTCAAACTAATTTAACCCCTTTTTGGAAAACCAAAACCAAAATCATATTTGTTGAAAATGAACATGTTTGACATAAAGAAAAGATGCTAATTTTTTTTGTTGAATTTTGATTTGATTAAATTCTTGTCTTTTTTTTTTTTTGAATTTTTGTATGATTGGATTACAAGTTTGAAATAAAGAAATACTATGAAATGAAAGTAGGACAACTTCGTAAAAAATGGTGTATGTGAATCAGTTTATTATGTATACGAGTTTGTTCAACATATTGGTATATGTTAATCAAAGTATGATGTATGATTAGAATTTGCTTTAAAATTATAGTAACACTAAGCGTAGTTTTAAATTTTTATTATAATCATACTCCTTTCGGACTACAACCATTGCATTGCCTTAGAAATATTAGGAATCAAAATTTTACTTTGCATTTGATTGTAATATTATATTTGGTAAACACTAAATGTATTATACATGAAAGCGCTGTCAAATAAAAGCACATTAATAACGTAAAAAAAGGATCGATGATAAATTATTAAGAACAACATCGAGTAACTAATGAGTAATACGTGCATCACACATGAATGATGCTTAAAATTTTGTGGCAATAAATTTATAATTGTATAATGATGTTTTTAGTTTGTAATATACATATCCATTTGTTTGAACTATTATATGTTTTATGAATGATATTGGTTATGATGCTCGAAAATATTATCATTGGGTAATGAAACTTTTTGTATTACAATTTGAGTAATATTACAGTGTCAAACATCATTGGTCAAGTTATTATTATATATTATACGTAAATTAGTTAATGCTTTTGATTTACTTTGTTGAAAAGTAATTTTTGTGGAATTTAACACCAACTATTTGTTTTTTTTTTAAAGTCTTGAGACGTACATAGTTGAAAATAATCTTGATCATTAAATGAAATTTAATCATTTAATGTTTGTCCTTAATGGGTGGCAGGTGGCAAAACACTAAGTTATAAAGAGAAATGTTCATAGTTTGCAGAGTTCGAATCATGTTAATTATTTAAAACACATCTCTTGCTAATCACCCAAATGTATGTCCTAAGATGTGCTTATGTTCCCGAGGTTTCATTCTTCGGATCTTTCGTTAATATTAACTTCTTGATAAAGTTGTAATACGAATTTTTAAATTTATACGTCGTGAATAAGATAGTTAACTTAAAATTTGTTTAGGAGATTTAATGTTGAAACATGAGAAAAAATATATAGGTTATTTTGATGATATATTACTATTAAGTAAAAGGAAATTATATAATTATTTGAGAGCAAAGACATTGTCACATTAGCAGTAAACGATTGAGCATTTGGTGGGACTCGAACTCGTGATTTTCATTCTAACTATATATTTTAACATTGAACTAACAAGACATAAAAAAATAGTAAAAATATGTTATGCAACATCATTAAGTTTGGTTTCTTCCATTATCCAAAGTAATAGATAAATTTGGGTATCTCATTTCTGAAGTATGATTGAATGCACATGTTGATCATATTATGATCGGTTTTTTCTTCTCTTTTATCTTGTAGGACTCTAGTCTTTTCATTTTTGTTTTCAGTTTCTTTTAACATTCAAATGTGACGATTTGTCCATTTCCGATGCATGGTTGATCTATCTTTGACCATAGCTATGGTTAGTTAGACCTTTTCAACTTATAGTTCTAGACTAATGCATGTTTTACATTGAACATAAATTCTAGACGTACTTTAACAAGGTTTAATATGTGCAAGAGTCAAAGGTTACCAAGACTTCTTTAAAAGGAGCAGACGAATTTGTTTATCTTATCATAACATACTCGGTCTCTCTTAAACTAATGAAAATGGTCCCTTAGGATGATCATACTTCATTATTGTCATAACCATTGCATTGTTTTAGAAATATGAAAAGGAATAGAAAAAGAATATGATTATTGGCAATTATCATATAACATTCATCAATTTTTTTAGCTTACATTTGATCATATTTTTTTATGGTAAATGATGAATTGCATTGCGAAAACATTAAGTGCACCGGAAAAGCAAAGCAGTGCTTAAAGATAATTTGATAGGAAGATTTTTTTAATTATAGAATAATATCTTCACTGTTACTATAAATGCAAACCTTTAATGTCTATGTTGAGTATCATGAGTTTGAATCACATTCTTTACAAAACTGCATGTTTATTTTTATGAGGCCGCGAGTTCAAATACCACCCTTAACAGGATTACCAATTTATTTTTAATGAGGGTTCATTTACTGTACGGACGATGTTGACGGGTTATTGGAGTTTGATGATTGAAGTTTGTTGCAAGGTGAGGTTGGCTTGCAAGCTCTCGACGGTGATAGTGTTTTGAGTGGTGGCATTGCGGATTTATTGAATAACATCATTGATTGCTTGATTTTGGGTTTGAGTGTCAACCAAGGTATCAGGTTCCGGCGGGATTTCGGCCATCTAGACTCGGCTTCGGCCGAAGGCGGGACAAAATTAGGTTAAAATCTCGTCCCGTTGCTCGTCGATTAAAAAAAAATCAAATTTTTTGCAATTGCTGCTTTAATTAGAAAAGAAAGGCAAACCCCACCAAGAATCAAAGGAGAATTGAATTTAACCAAAATCTACCTCAAAATCGACTTCGACTTCAGCCGTTCGAGCATCTTTCTTGACTTCGACTACGTGCGACGAGATGTTTGCCTCTGACCTTCAAGTTCGACTTCGAGCTTGATATTATTTTTCTTTCTTTCGTTTTTTTTTCATTCTTTCGTGATTTTTTTCTTTGTTGCTGTGATAATTTGATTGATCGATGAGGTAAGGGTTAATATTGGTTATGGTTTAGATGTGCTGAATGGTAATGGACTTTGGGATTTTAACTTAGGTCTTCTATATGTTTAAAAGAAAATAGTAAGTGACAGTTTGGTTGGTTGAGTTATATTCGGGTTAACTTGTTTTTAATTTAGGGTTATTTAGGCAAAATTAAATGTTCATCCATGTTTATTTAATGGTGTTGTATATTATATTATTACGTTTGCAATTTTTATCATTACTTTTTCATTAATATGCAAAAAATACAATACCAGGACTGAAACAAGAACCGAAACTTTCGAAATTGATCAAAACTTATAAAAATTTCAAATGACCGAAGCCGAGAGCGAAACCGAGTTCTCGAACCTTAATGTCAACCATAGTGTGAAGAGTGAATGCATCAAAATTAATAAAGGTGAGAATGAGCTAGAAAATCAAGTCAGAGAGCAAGAAAATTAAGAGGAGGAATAATTTTCATTAAACATTGCTTCCTTCATTACCAGCTAGAGTTGTCAATGTATAGGCTATTGACTTGCGATACAAGTAACTAATGGACACATGTCCCATATTTGTATGAGAATTGGTTATAAAAGGAGATTACATTTTGTACATATTTTTATTGCCACCTAACCGAATTAGTGGTTCCATTCTCATTTAAAATCCTTATAGGTGTTCTTTTGTAGATGCAACTAATATGCTTTGAGCTACATCATTACCATCTCTATGGAAATCAACCCAGTCCTCAAGGTTGAAATTCAGGGTGCGGTGGTTTATCTAAATCGGGATAGTGTGGTTTCATATTTGGTTCATCATCAAGAAGTAGGAGGAGAATTTGTGGAGTTTGGCAACGATGGTTGGGAATATATTTGACATCACAATTGAAATACATGCCTCGTGCTTGACATTGTTGCATCTTAGAAGGGGTTAGTTGCTTCGAGTTCTGATGGAGGAAGAGGCGGTAGTGATGAGAGTGGGGTTTGTTTAGGGTTTCAATCAATTTTGGGTTTGCCATGAGGATAGTTGTAGTTTTTCATGCATACATTGAAACATGCGAGTGTTATCATTGCACATAGAAGCTTGAGAGTTCAACGTGTTGCTCATCGGTTGTAGAATGATTAGTGCGAATTTCTTTGGTTTAAGATATCTAAACTAATGGATTGGAACCATTAAAACATGTTAACTCACACTTAAGGGTCGTATAGGAACCATGCGAGTGTTGTCCTTGCATGTAGAAGGTTGAGAGGACGACGTGTTAATCCTCGCAGGTTGAATGATGAGCAAATTTTTTTTCTTAGCTTAATATATCTAATCTAACGGATTGGAACTATCAAAATTTGTTAACATACACTTGGGAGGTTGTTGTGAGGTGAAGTTGGCTTGTATGGTTTCAATGGTGGTGGTGTTTTGAGTAGGGGCGTCATGGATATGTCAGATAGCATCATCAGTTGCTTGATTTTGAATTTAAGTTTCAACCATTGCGTGAAGAGAGATCACTATTTTGTATATTGTTGGTGGAATGAAGAAATGTGATTGGCGATAGAGGAGAATGAGCTAGAAAATCAAGGCAGAGAGCATGAAAATTAAGATAAAAAGAATTTTTTATTAAACATTGCTTCCTTAGAATTGTAAATATATTTCTTTTACAATGCTACTAATAAATGATGGAAACTGGCTTCTCGACCCAAAGCTACAAGTTTCTATGACAATTCAGGATAATTAGTTTTAAGGATAAAGATAATCAACTTCTTAATAGGAAAAAGATATTTTCATTTATCATGTTCTAGTTATAAAGACAAGGTATTAGTCACTATTTTGTATATTCTTGATGAAATGAAGTGTAAGAGGCGCTAGAGGAGAATGAGCTAGAAAAGTCGGAGCATGAAAATTAAGAGGGAGAAGAATTTTCATTAAGCATTGCTTTCTTCATTACTAGCTACAATGCTACTAATAAATGATGGAAATTAAGTTTAAGTGTTTCTCAATCTAAGATTGTATGTTTCTAGGACAATACTTTAGAATAGTTATTTTTAGGAATAAAAGATGAAAGAATGTATCATTTTACAAGTAAATGATACATGAAAACATCTTTTTCATGTCATTGAAATTGATACTTTTTTAATCTTTTGGTTTTGAAACTAAAAAATGATAAATGAAATTATCTTCTTTATATGACGAATTTTTTTCCTTTTGTCATTGAACTAATCATTTTAAAGTGTTATTTAAGCTTAATATTTTGGGCTGAAAAGCCATCCAATCTAATTTTCACCTTTGTAATTATTTTCATATTTTTCTTGCAAAAGTAGTGCTTGATTGAATTAGTGGTCTTATGCTCATTTTAGAACTCTTGCTGATATTCTTCTATTCCTTAAGTGCAGCTAAGATGCTTTAGGCTGCATCATTACAACCTCCTTGGAAATCAACCTTGTCTTTAAGGTTGAAATTTGAGATCTGGTGGTTATTCTAACTAGGGAAAGTGTGGTTCTATATATCGTGCATCATCGGAAGTAAGAGAATTTGCAGGGTTTGATAGCGAAGTGATGGTTGCGAATATATATGGAATCAATATTGAAACATAGGCTTTGTGTTTGACATTGTTGCATCTCGAAAGGGGTTAGTTGCTTGGTAGCGTAAGAGGAATCAAGTAAGAATTTCAATTGAGGAATTGGTGGTAGTGATAAGAGTGGGGTTGGTGTTGGGTTTAGATTAAGGTTGTTTAAGCTTTGATGGATTTGCTTTCAACGAGTTCGATTAAGTCGATGACATTGAAGATGGAGGACCTTATGACAAAGAGCTCATTTTTGAAATGTGCTTGAGGTCAAATAAAAAAAGGATCATGTTAGAAGATAACTGATGATTGATTTGGTTGCTAATAGTTTCAATTATTGATTGACGGTCTTTAATGGTGTTTGTTTGCTCGAGCTTGAATGGGGTGACCTGAGGTTTCAAGAATGAGGAAGGATAAACCAACGAAACGTAGAGAGTGACGTAGATAGTGAATAAGAGGGCAAAGGCCATACAAAATTATGAATAGATATGCATATGCAAAGCGTGAGTGAGCACTTATTGGTTCAAACAAAATAATTCAACCAAACCAAATAAGTTTGATCGTTTTAGTTTGGCTTTATTAAATAATTGATTAGGTTTGGTTTTTGTTTTTACATTTTATTTTGTTTTCCGGTCGGTTTTGATTTTTAATGTTTGAAAACCAAACAACCAATTAAACCAAAGATAAATCTTAAATCATATAAATAAACATAATGTTCAATGTCTTTAAAGGGTTGGTTTCTAGAGTTACAACATGAAATTAAAAACTTTCATACGAAAAATTCATTTGACCAAGTGTTCTTTAAATTAAGTATGGTCTCGGCGGGGCTCGAACCCGCGACCTTCGGCTCATAAGACCAACGCTCTAACCAACTGAGCTACGGGACCAATTGCTCGCTTTATCGTTAACTTAAAAAAAATTAAGTCTTACATATATGATATTTAATGCTCAATGCTCTCTATAGTGTCTCGGTGTGAAGTTGGTGAAAATTCAACCTCAAATCCTCGATTGTGGATACAAAATAAAATAATGAATTTTTTTAATTAACATATATAAAATAATAACAATAATAGTTATACCCATAAAGGCGTGGATGACATTTGAAAGTAATGGAAATGAATAATCCACAAAATTATTTAATAAAATATCAACAAAAGGAAAAATATCTAACAAATTCATTATGCCAATTTCTATTATTAACGAGATATATAAGGTGGTAATAATATAAAAAATATATACCGACAAGTCCATTAAATTATGTGAATAAGTAATATAATAACAGTTGAGAAAGGAATCCTCAATATTGAATAAGCGGTTTGGTCTGATGATCGGCAAGTGAACATAAAAATTTATACACTTAACCCAACGAGTAATAGAGGTAAACAAAAAGATTTACGTTGTGTTCGTAGATTTAGAAAATATATATGGTAAGATTACCAAGAGATATAATTTGGTTGGTGTTGAATAAAGAAACTTTCAACACACATAAAATCAATCAAAGATATGCACGAGAATTCTAAGACTGGAGTTCGATCAACTTGTATGAAAACCATGGTTTGAGGGTTCGGCCGGAACCACGAGTTTCCGTTCATCTCGTATCGGTTCCGGCCATCACCGAGACGGGATTAGGTCAAAATCCCGTCTCGGTCAAAGAGCGAAAGAAAAAAAAAATCAACTGCAAAAATGTTACACAGATTCGAGCAAAACAATCCAAAGTCGAAAAAGCAATAAACAATTTCAAAGTCGATAAAGCAGAACAAAAATCTCGTGCGTGAACAGTTAAAAGCAAAAAATAATTGCTTATAAATAATGCACCGATGCAAGTAAATGTAAATTACCTCCTCTCAATTCGAGCAAAAAGAATCCACCGATTCGAGCAAACATCCCGGCACTGTTCGACTTTAATTCGCGGCAGAGAAGATAGCAGGAGGAGCTCGGTTCAATTCGCGGCACTGTTCTCCGAGTTAGCAGGAGGAGCTCGGCTTCTTTCGATCGGCACGAAGGTAATTTTTGTGCCCTAGCTGTCGGTTTTTTTTTTTTTTAATTGCATCTGTGTTTGGCGACTTCGGCCGTGAAGGGGAAGAAAAGGAAATGAGTGTTTGTTAGTTGCTGTGTTTGGTCGGCATTTTTTTAATTGGCCGAAAGTGATTTTTATTATGTTCGAAAGCTTTGTTTGCTTTTTTTTTTCTTTCCTTTTTTAAACCTAAACTGTAAATATAAACATTGTTTCATTTTTATAAGCCCTGCCTTTTTCCTGCCATATGCTGAACATTGTTTGATATTGCATATGAAAATGACCTTGAATATGTTGAACCGAATTAAATAAGTCGGTTGACCTGAATATGTTGTACTGACCTGAATATTGGACTTGAATGTTGAACTTGAATATGTTGGACTGAAATATGGACTCGAACATTGGACTGGAATATTGGACCCGAAATGTTGAACTTGAACAATGAATTCTGACAACTTCAATGAATGTTATTTATGCATTTGTATTTATTTTTGATTTGATTTGAAATATTAAATTGCTTAGCATTTACTTTGGAATATTGTATCGTTTATTTTTTTAAGCCTTGCATTTTATCTACTACTATATGTTGAACATGGGCATTGTTTGATACTGCATATGCAAACGGCCTTGAATATGTTGAACCGACTTAAATAAGTCGACTGACCTGAATATGTTGTACTGACCTGAATATTGGACTTGAATATGTCGATTTGAATATGGACTTGAATGTTGAACTTGAATACGTTGGACTGGAATATGGACTTGAACATTGGACTGGAATATTGGACTCGAAATGTTGAACTTGAACAATGAATTCTAACGACTTCGATGAATGTTATATATGCATTTGTATTTTATTTTTGATTTGAGTTGGAATATTGTATCGTTTATTTATAATCGCAGGTACGTTATGGCAAATCCAAATGAAATTGGCTGGAATTATGGTACTGCGATCGACGGCAATCTTCGAAAAACAAAATGTAACTTTTGCAATAAACTAATTAATGGCGGTGGTGTGACACGTTTGAAAGAACATCTGGCAGGAGTGGGCGGCGATGTATCAGCATGTCTAATTGTCCCTAAAGAAGTTAAACAACTTGTACGATCACATATCATTCAAAAGAGAAATGAACGAAGCAAGGAAAAACTAGACAAACAACGCTTACAAGAGGAGTTAATGAGCAGACCGCACCAACTATCAGACAATGAAAATGAAGACGATGAAGAACTTCAACATGTCATGCGGCAAAGCAGAGATGCATTTAGAGATGAAGAGCTGCGCAGATCTCATACTGTTCGACGATCGGGTGGTGGTTCAAGTCAAACATTGCAAAGATCTCATACTGTTGGAAAATCTGCCAGAGAAGATGATTTTGAAAATGATGCTGCTGGACGAATCGACTCATACATGCAAAAACGAGGAGGTAGAACTCAACCTTCTATTAAATCTGCAATGAAAGGTATCAAAGATGCCAAAAAACATATAGGTCGAGCAATTTCTAAGTTCTTTTTTTCAACCATATTCCGCATAACGTTGCTAATAGTCCATATTATACGACAATGGTTGACGCGATTGCAGAATGCGGTCGTGGAATTGATCCACCAACTGCATATGAAATATCACACTCGTACCTTGAAATGGAAATAGAAGAAATTGGACAATATATTAAAACATTGCATAATTTTTGGGATGAATATGGTTGCACATTAATGTGTGATGGTTGGAGTACACAGAATCGACGAAAAATAATAAATTTTCTCGTGTACTCTACCCATGGAACAGTATTTATCAAATCTGTGGATGCCACAAATGAATTCCAAAGTGGAGAATATATTTGTGGATTAATGGATGATGTCGTCGAAACAATCGGTGAAAATAGGATAGTGCAAGTTGTTACAGATAATGGAGCAAACTACAAAGCTGCCGGTCAATTATTGATGCAGAAAAGAAGGCATTTATATTGGACACCATGTGCAGCACACTGCATTGACTTGATTTTGGAAGATATTTCCAAAGAGCCAGAGGTAACAACTATTATCACAAATTGTCAATTAATAACGACGTTTATCTACAATCATGGTTGGTTACTTTCTATCATGAGAAAAGAGACCAACAATAAAGAATTGATTAGACCGGCAGTAACACGGTTTGCAACACATTTCATCGCACTGGACTCTATTCATAAACATAAAGATGACCTGAGACGGATGATTGCTTCAAGAGAGTGGACATCAAGAGTTCCTAGACTCAATACTAAAGACAAAAGAACAGCAAATATTGTCTCCACACTGATTTACAACAATGCTTTTTGGACTGGTGCTGCTTCCGTCATCCTTGTTTTTGAGCCATTAGTGAAAGTTTTACGAATGGTAGATAGTGACGAAAAAGCATATATGGGATATCTTTATGAAGCAATGGACCGAGCAAAAGAATCAATTAGAAAAAATGTTGGCGGAAGGCAATGCCAAAAATGGTGGGATATAATAGACAAAAGATGGGAAAGACAGTTACATCGACCTCTTCACGCCGCAGGTAATTTGTTTTATCTTATCGTCATACAAATAATGAAATATATAACATTTCAATAATATTTTAAATCTTTCCTATATAGGTTATTTTCTTAATCCCATCATTCAATACGGGGATGCAACAAACGATGGAGAAGTATTAAACGGATTTAACAACGTCGTTGAAAGAATGGTGCCAGACATTGTAAAACAGATTGAAATCGGAAAAGAGGTAAAACTAACATATATAATAGTTATGTTAAACATTTAACGTTTAAGAGATATTAAATATTTAACTTCACATCACAGGTAGAAAGATATAGAATGAAAATTGGTGCATTTGGTTCTGCAAAAGCATACGCAGCGGTAAAGACATGTTTTCCCGCTCAATGGTGGTCCATAATTGGAAGAGAGGATGCTCCAAATTTAACACGTTTAGCAATGCATATTTTAAGCCAAACAGTTTCATCTTCAAACCGCGAAAGAAACTGGACTACATTTTCAATGATTCATACAAAATTACGTAATAAAAATGAAAAATCTTGAAAAATTGGTATATGTGCATTACAACATGAGACTAAGAGCAAAAAATTCAAGACGCCGCGACACTGAAAGTCAGTTGATCGATCTAGACTATATATTCCATGAAGAGGATCCATTAGCAGAATGGACTACTGAAATTGAACCACCCTTGTTGGACAATGATCCTTGGATGACCAATACATTGAATGATGCGGTCGCTGCTGTCGATGGTATGCCTGCACGAGAAACAAAGAGTCAAAGCAATGAAAATAGTAGCAGCTCGTCAAATGATGATCATGGTAATGCAGGTGGAAGTGGCGTTGGTTTAACAAGTAATTATGGTATTGGTTCTAGTGATGGTGGTGAATTATATAGACCAACTCAAACATATTCAAGAAGAAGGGGTGCGAGCGGCAATCCTAACCGAAGAGATGGTAATTTAAATGTTGAATCCGGACATCAACATGATTATGAGCACCACAATCCATATACTTCAACTGATCCACCAACCTATAGGTATTCTACTTCTGACTATACAGGTGGTAACTCATATAGTGATATCTCGAGTGATCAAAATAGTCAAGCTACATATACAACACAAAATGATGAACCATCGTCTTTTGATAATATGATGGCGACATTTATGGGCCCAGGACAAATGCAATATGGTTATCCATCATATTATACAACACAAGACGATGAAGAAAATTGTGAAAACAATCCGTATATAGCTTCGAGAAATAGTTTTTGGATGTAGTAGTGTTGTATGTAACATTATTATTTTATTGTATGCTATATTTCTATATGAATTTGAATCGTTTATCGTTACGTTTTCGTTAAAAATGCAAAAATCCAATATTAAGACCGAAACCGAAACATAAACCGAAACAAGCGAAATGACCGAAACCGACCGAAACCAACAAAATTTCAAATGACCGAAACCGAGACCGAAACCGAGTTCTCGAACCTTGATGAAAACTCTACAATGAGAGTATGAAAACTATATTTGCAATGATTTTGGTGAAATAACAAAAGGAACTCAAGAGGATATATCAATGTTCGAGAACTCGTTTTCGGTTTCAGTCATTTGAAATTTTCTTAGTTTCAGACGATTTCGGAAGTTTCGGTTTTGGTTTCGATTTTAAATGGTTTATTAATGAAAATATAAAAAAAATCTTTATAAATAAAACAATCAATTAAATTTTACTAAATTATATTCAACCTAATATTTCCCGTAGATCCCAATTTAATAATAAGTTAGGCTCAATTAAACAAGAACTTAAAACCTAATAATAAAAAGTACAGTCTATCACAAAACAACCCTAAGCCCAAGTTAACGAAAACTAGCCCAATCGAAAAATAGTAATAAACCGCCGTCGCTCTCAAAAAGCAGCCCAATAAGAGCATATTAAAACAGCCGCTCTCTTCTCCCTCTCAAAACCGATTGTCGAATCTTTAAAAAAAAAGAAATTCGTTCTTAACATCGCTCTCTAAACAACCTTCACTCTCAAAATTGACTATTGCGAACCGCTAGATGGCCGCGGACGAAGCTGCTGCTCTCAAAACGGAGTCGAGGATGCTAGGGCAAGGAAGAAATCTGAGTGAAGATGCTGGAATTGAGGTCAAATATGCTGATTTAGATGGTTTTTTATTTCAATTTTTTTCCTAAAACCCTAACCGAAATCGATTTTTGCCTTCGATTTCAGCTCGGTTACGGTCGATACCGGCTCGAAATTTCGGGGTACCGCCCGATACCTCAAACCCTGGGATATACCATGGTGCACAATGTTTGCAGATAATAATGTGCTAATTGATACCTGTTAACCCGCCTTTTTACCAGGCCATGGACATACGGGTTTAACTTAATCGGTTGCACGTTCGTCAAGGCTGGTGTACGATGGATTCAGTCGACTGGATGGATGGATGACGCAACGTGCTTAAGAGATGGAAATATGACTGGATAAAGATGGATCAACTATAATTTGGATCTAGGAAATATGGTTCGGCATTGGCAATCATTCGGCATAAATTGATTAGGCAGAAGACCAGTTATGAAATTGGGCAAGGAGAGTATGTTCGACATTTGTATATGTCCGGCATTTATGTGTGCTCGACACTTAATTATGCTCGGCATGCTAACTATGTTCGACATGAAGATAGGTCCGGTATTTATGTATGATCGGCATGTTAAGTATATTCGGCATTTGCTTGTGTTCGGCATTTAGGTCTGTTCGGCACCTAGTTATGTTCGGCATGATAGTTTGTTCGGCATTTGTACTCGGCATTGAAGTACGACCGGCATTCCTTCACTCGGCATCCTCCACTCGGCATTTGTACTCGGCATTGAAGTACGTCCGACATTCTTTCACTCGGCAACTTCCACTCGACATTTGAACTCAGCATTAAGGTGCGCTCGGCACACCTCACCCCAGCATCGATCGGCATGTATCACTCAAATGCCTCGACCAGCATTATTCTATCAGACTTCGTTCGGCATACGAGTATGCTCGGCATAAGGGATGGCTCGGCATTGGATGGATCGTTCGGCATTGGATGGAACGTTCGACATCAGGGATCGTTCGACGTATTGGATCGTTTGGCGAAGACATCGTTCGGTCGAGACATCGTTCGGCCAAGACACTGGATCGGCTTTCGGTATCGTTCGGCATGAATACATCCCACAACATTCAGAGTGTTCGGCCTCACTGTGATCGGCATAAGAAGTATGTTCGGCATCAGGAAGCGGTCGGCTTGATAGGCTATTTGGCATCATACGAGGCTCGACATTGGGAGAGGCAAGTACGTTCGGCACGACATTTCGGCTCGGCATATGGCCTTGGTGGGCCGGAATCATTCAGAGAGCCCAACATCTACCTGGACGTGTCTATAAATAGAGCATGTAGAGCTTCAGAAAAGGGATCCTGATTCTCTCTCCTGCTCTCTAACTTTCTATCCCCTAAGGTTAAGGCTAGCCTATCACTTTGTAACTGTAATTGATTGTTACAGCAATAAAAAAAATTTACTGGAGTGGACGTAGGCCAGAGTTAGCCGAACCACTATAAATTCCGTGTCTTTACCGCTTTCATTTTAATTTCTGTTATTCTTCATATTAAATATCCTCTACATACATGCTACCCGTGAGCTGTGATTGTTGTTTGGTACTTTCATTTACACTCGGGTATTAGTGACCAATTCTGGCGCTAACATTTTGGTGCTTTCACTGAGAATTGAACTCAGAAATTTTGGAGTTAGAAACTTGGATTTAAAAGAGCGATGGCTAGACCATCAGCAAGGAAGCAAGTAATGGAAAAGAGCAATCAGGAGGGAAGTCAAGAGGCTTCCTCTGGAGATGGAGCAGGTGGAGCATCCATTTACATGACGAGAGAGGAAATGGAAGTCATGATGAAAAGACAAGAGGAGGTGACGCAAGCTCTTCTCAGACAACATTACGCGAGCAGGAAATGCCGGAACTCAGATCCATGTAGTTGGATCAGAAATGCTCAACCAGCAAGCAGATGAAACAGCTCTGCAGGGGGCAACCCCCAATCAGCAGACGACTATCAATCTGGATGGATCTAGACTCGGGGGCATACCACCAGGAAATGTTGGACCAATCCATAAAAAAAACACCACCTACCTTGAATGGAGATGGCACTAGATCTGCGCAACGTCAGCTCATTATCAACTAAACAGGTTCATGGTTTTGAATAAGTAATAGAACTCAAAGTAATACGGCTAGGTCACTTACACACGTACGGGATTGAGGACGGTCCCTAGGCGTGCTCTGAGATAATTGAAAACCGTACTACTTGAGTCTATGAAATTCTGTTTTCTTTCTAGTTTTCTGCAAACTTTGGTTCTCTCTTTCGTATTTCGGACATTTACTTTTCTTTGGTATGGTTTTGGAGTTTGGATTGAACTCCCGATTTGGTTGGTTTTTTCTTGGTTTCCCATTCTGGTTTGGATGTTTGATTTTTTGATATGGATTTCTGGTTTTATATTTGGTTTTCGATCAATGTAATAAACAGTTCAGGTTTTATAATTACTGCCCCGACCGGAGAGACGGGGCAATGGTCACAAGTTACGAGTCCCTTCGCCGGAGAGCGAAGAAATGGACTCGGGCAGAATATAAAAAGTCCTTGACCGGAGAGTCGATGCCGGAGAATATAAAAAGTCCTTGACCGGAGAGTCGAGGCCGGAGAATATAAAAAGTCCTTGACCGGAGAGTCAAGGCCGGAGAATGTAAAAAGTCCTTGACCGGAGAGTCCAGGCTGGAGAATGTAAAAAGTCCTTGACCGGAGAGTCGAGGCTGGTGAATATCAAAGTCCTTGGCCGGGGTGCCGAGGCTGGAGAAAATCAAAATCCTTTGCCGGATTGCTGAGGCCGGTGAATATCAAAGTCTTTGACCGGAGAGTCGAGGCCGGAGAACATACAAGCCCGTGATGGAAAAGTCAAGGCTGGAACAGGATAACACGACCCGGCGAGGTCTACAAAATCAAGATTAAGCCAGGAGAGGTCATGGATTTGATGATATGGTTACAAAAAGGATGTGGACTTTGGATATCAGATTTGAGGCTATTCAAAACACACCTTCTAATAGCAAGGCATGTTTTGGTGGGCAAATGTTAACCCGCCTTTTTACCAGGCCATGGACATGCGGGTTTAACTTAATCGGTTGCACGTTCGTCAAGGCTGGTGTACGATGGATTCAGTCGACTGGATGGATGGATGACGCAACGTGCTTAGGAGATGGAAATATGACTGGATAAAGATGGATCAACTATAGTTTGGGTCTAAGAAATATGGTTCGGCATTGACAATCATTCGGTATAAATTGATTAGGCAGAAGACCAGTTATGAAATTGGGCAAGGAGAGTATGTTCGGCATTTGTATATGTCTGGCATTTATGTGTGCTCGGCACTTAATTATGCTCGGCATGCTAACTATGTTCGACATGAAGATAGGTCCGGTATTTATGTATGATCGGCATATTAAGTATATTCGGCATTTGCTTGTGTTCGGCATTTAGGTCTGTTCGGCACCTAGTTATGTTCGGCATGATAGTTTGCTCGGCATTTGTACTCGGCATTGAAGTACGACCGGCATTCCTTCACTCGGCATCCTCCACTCGGCATTTGTACTCGGCATTGAAGTACGTCCGACATTCTTTCACTCGGCATCTTCCACTCGGCATTTGAACTCAGCATTAAGGTGCGCACGACACACCTCACCCCAGCATCGATCGGCATGTATCACTCAAATGTCTCGATCAACATTATTCTATCAGACTTCGTTCGGCATACGAGTATGCTCGGCATAAGGGATGGCTCGGCATTGGATGGATCGTTCGGCATTGGATGGAACGTTCGACATCAGGGATCGTTCGACGTATTGGATCGTTCGGCGAAGACATCGTTCGGCCGAGACATCGTTCGGCCAAGACACTGGATCGGCTTTCGGTATCGTTCGACACGAATACATCCCACAACATTCAGAGTGTTCGGCCTCACTGTGATCGGCATAAGAAGTATGTTTGGCATCAGAAAGCGGTCGGCTTGATAGGCTATTTGGCATCGTACGAGGCTCGACATTGGGAGAGGCAAGTACGTTCGGCACGGCATTTCGGCTCGGCATATGGCCTTGGTGGGCCGGAATCATTCAGAGAGCCCAACATCTACCTGGACGTGTCTATAAATAGAGCACGTAGAGCTTCAGAAAAGAGATCCTGATTCTCTCTCCTGCTCTCTAACTTTCTATCCCCTAAGGCAAAGGCTAGCCTATCACTTTGTAACTGTAATCGATTGTTACAGCAATAAAAAAGAAATTACTGGAGTGGACGTAGGCCAGAGTTAGCCGAACCACTATAAATTCCGTGTCTTTACCGCTTTCATTTTAATTTCTGTTATTCTTCATATTAAATATCCTCTACATACATCCTACCCGTGAGCTGTGATTGTTGTTTGGTACTTTCATTTACACTCGGGTGTTAGTGACCAATTCTGGCGCTAACAATACCTCAGAAGAAAAAGTGGAACAAAAATAGAGAAACACATTGAATCAAAATGGTTGAAACTGTTAGAATTGGACCAGCTCGTAGCGGATGTAATGGAGGAATTTTAATTTTTTTTTCCGGGGCATTTCACTAGAAGGACAAACTTTGCAGTCCAATTAGTTTTTAGGACACACATCCACAAAAATTAATTTCAAGGTCAAAGTCAGCAAAATAATTACTTTTAAGGACAAAATCAGCAGTCTAATTACTTTCAAGGACATAATTTTATAGGTTTTTAAGCCTTAAGAACTAATTATTTTGCATTTTTTCCTTAAAAGTAATTATTTCAGTTGTGTGTTCTAGAAACTAATTGTACTTACTAAAGAGGCCATTGTGTCTAATTTCCACTTTATAAATTATAAAGATTTATTTAATTTGCATAATATTTGTGTGTATGTATGTATCATACATATATGTGTGCGTGCATGTGTAACATATCAACCTGTGTAAGGTATAACATGTCCGTGTGTAGATGTTGAGATTTAAATCACAATGTATACGTTAGCTCATCTAATATGCAAGTATATGTTGTCCAAAAATATGTATATAAGCTATTATTTTATATAACTATTATAAATTTTGTATATATATGTATATTAAGTTAGTTTAAATAATTATATATATATATAATATTTAAAATATATTGATAAATATTTGTGTGTATATATGTATTATCTTAAAATAAAATATTAATATTATGTATATACATATATAATAGCCATGGTATGTACATATAACTTGAGAATAATTCAACACATACTTAATAAAAATGAATATGATTAGGAAAAGAGATACTGTTAAAAACAGTATTAAACAAGAATATGAAATTCCCCAAAATTTAGATTTACTAAATAAATGGGCAATTCCAAAAATTAAACCTAAAGTAATATACTAATTAAGTACTTTTGAAAAACTCAGTTTAAAACAAGTAGTTAAACTACAGGAAAGTCAATTTCACTTGATAATGAAGAAATGATTATTAAACTATTAAGTGAAAAAAGAATGAAGAAATGATTATTAAACTATAAAGTGAAAAAGATTTACCGCCTTATAGGCAAACACGCAAATTTATTCACATAGGTTTACTACAAATTGCATTTAAACCTTTAGCTCTTGAAGGTCCGCCAAATTGTTTTATAGCCGCTTTAAGAGATGACAGAAATTTAGATTGGAAAAAATCATTAATGAGACTAATACAGTCAAGTTTGGCGCATGCTCCAGTTTATTTTAATGTTTATCCTAATTTACAACTCTCTTTATTTGATGTTAATATTTTAGAAGCTATTACATTAAATGTTAAGACTCATGAATATAATAAATTACATTTCAGGTTCTGAAGTAATGTGCATTTGCTATAGAATTTACTATAAACTTATATATTCTCTAAACCCTCAATGTAGATTGGTTGATACACCTTTAAATGAAACTATTTTAATAGAGACAAATTTGAGTCAGTTTAATATAACTACAAGAAGGTCAATAAAATAGGAGGAAATTCTTCTTTAAGAAAATTGGAAAATTAAAAGAGCCGTTCCTTCACAACCAGTAACAAACAATAGTATTACTAATATTATACAAACTCCCGAAGGAACTATTCAAATACAATTGGATAACAATCTCTCTAGGCCTAGTTCTAGTAAAACATATCTATCAAAAACAAAATCTTTTCACTCTCATATTTCGCCTTTTGATTATACTATTTGAATCTCCATCAAGAATGTCCACATCTCAAATTAGAGAAATTGAAAGAAAATCGTCTGATGATGGATCTTTAAAAGACGACCCTGTGCAAAAATTATATGTAAACAGAAATAATATTGCAAAAGGTATTTACAGCAATTAAGAAGCGGATATAACCGAATTAGAAATGAATTTTTCTATTTAATGGATTATATTACCAAAATAGATTTTAGCCTTGGTTCTCAGACTAGACAGAAAATTAAATTTGAGTTTAATCTTCCAAAATGGGAACCATTTAGAAAATGGTTTTTTGAATTTTTTTTTCAAAAGAAGAACAACAATGTTTTCAAGATGAATTTTATAAATTCACTTCTGAAAGAAATATAATGTTTCCCTTCGTTTCTTGGTTTACGGCAAATTATATTGAACAATATATGTATGTAATTGAAAGAGATTATAAACTTTCAAATGAAAATCTGCTAAAGGCAGTATATCCTCTTCAATAATCTTTTCAAATAGAAAAAAGGTAAGCACTTAAGTTTTAATGCATTTTTTAAAATATTAGTAAATGGTACATCACAAATTACTGTAAAACAAATAAATCAAATATTTGAACAACAAAATTATGTAAATCTTTATTTAGCTGTTATTGTTGAACAAATTACCTCATTACATAACAAAATAGAAATAATATTTTCTGCTATTAATAATATAAAACCTACTGTTTCAATCACAATTGAAGAAGTAAGTGAAGTAATTGCAAGTTCAAGTCTTCAACCTCCTTCCGTAATTAGAGGTTTTAAGTTAAAAACAGAATCATAATTAGAAAAGGTTTTTAAATTAAGGTCAGAATCCGATTTAGAAAAATTCCTAAAAGAAAGAATGGATAATCTCAGATTAAATACTCTTGAAGAAGAATCTTCTCAACAAAATAGTATTAACCAAACAGTTCAAGATGAAATAAATAAGCTTGAAAAATATGCATACAAACCTTCTCAAAAATTATTTTACTATAGGAGACCTTCTATGGATGCTTTACTTGAAGAACCGAATTTTATTAGTAATAATAGCTACATTGAGAAAAGTATACATGAATGGAATATCGACACATTCAGTAAAAAACAAATATTTAATGTAGCTCATCGTATGCTAATGTATACCACAGTTTGCAAAAATAATGGTAATAATGATGTTACTGTTGCAAGAATGATAGTTGCTGATTTTATTGGCCAACTTGAAGGTTCATGGGATAACTATCTTCCTGCACCTCATGAAAATGAAATTTACAACACAATAAAACAAGAAGGATGATAGATGGATCAAAATGATGTATTATATTTTAATAGTTACCATTCTAGAACATTTTACTGGAACGGTATCGGATAACAACGATAGTGTTCGTACACTTTTACAGAATTTAAGACGTAAAACATTAACAGATTTCAAATGGTATAAATATACATTTTTAAATAGAGCAATGGAATTATCAGAGAGTAATCGCTCTCACTGGAAATCAAAATTTATGGATGGATTCCCCTCCTTATTTGCAGAAAGGGTAAGGAAGACTCTACGAAAAGATAAAATAAATATTCCTTATGAAAGTTATACTTGTGGTAAACTTATTGGAACATGCATTCAGGCAAGGTTTTCAAAATGAGATTCAAATCATAAATCGTAAAGTTTAAATTTTAAATTGAAACGGGATTTAAATCGTAAATAATAGATTTAAAAGATCCATTCATGGTTTATAAAAATTTAAATCGTAAATCATAAATCGTAAAGTTTAAGTACTTTTCTATGAAAATAATAAATAGAAACATTCATGGTTTATAAAAATTTACGGGGAAGTTTGTAAACGACCGATGCCAAATTGGTTTATGAACTGGTGGACAAAATATGGAACACCGCTTGATATTCTTTCAGAAAAATTAAAAGAATTATATTCAGAATGAGTTGATGTTTCACCAAGATTAAGTAATCTTGAATAATATTTAATGATACCAGGAGCTGTTCCACAATATTCCTTTATTCAATTTTCCATTCCTTGGAGTTGGAAATGAAAACCAGAAATATGATATACCAACAAGGAAATTCCTTGTTTACACAGATGTTTTTTTACAAAATTCTAGGACAAATTAACCAGAAGTGACAATAGTACAAGTCAGATATTTGCCCAAGACATGATATCAGAAATAGGCAAAAAGATATAATTCTATCGGAAATAGGAATCTGTAACTCAGTATGAAGAAGCTCCAAGCTCGTTCCAACATATAATCAGAAAATTGAAGATGCAAAAAGGAGCAGTCACTAAAGAAGACATTCTTTATGCCTATATTGCAGAAATAAAGAAAGATTTAATAAAAAATCTTGGTAAGGAAGATGCAAATTCAGATACATCAATGGCTTCATCAAAAGCTAAAGACATGGCTGAGGAAGATCAATTCTCAGACCTAAATGAGAAGATTTTGCGGAGATATTCAATAAGCTGAAAACTGAAGCCCACAATATGGGAAAAGACAAAGTTAAAATGATTCTGGATTAATAATTGTTTAGTGATCTGACAAATTTGATAATACTGCCAGCTGTAGAAGATAAAGTTCTTTTGCAAAAAAGACAATATACCTAATACACTACCTAATAAAAAGGACAAGACGTCTTCCACTTTAATAAAGTGGAATCGTAAGCTATGGATTTCAAAATTTTGGACTCGAAATTAATTGGTTTGAATTTCATTCTCGCGTACAACTTAGCCTATAAATAAAGATGAAATTCAGTTGAAGAAGACAGACTTTATTCTTCCATCTCTTCTCTACTCCAAAGCCTTCTGCCATTATAAGTGTGTAATAGTTGAACTACTTCCACTTGTGTCATCTTTTGTAAGTTTTTATTTGCAAGTTTTTATTTAATATTTAAGTTTTAATAATATATTGAATATAGCCTAAATGACAAGCTAAATTAGTTGTGTGTTGAATTACTTCTGTTCTATATGTATGTTTTCATGTGTTCATATGTTAAGGAATACGTAGTGAACTGAAAATATCATTCATGGGTTAAGAACAGTATTAGAGAACAGTAATTTCTGCTTATCTTCTAAGTCGTGTACTTTTGTCTATGTTAAGGCATTTTTCAGACTTTCTTTACACTGGCTTATAAACCAGAAATTATTGTTAGATCAATACTTGACTTGTAAAATGTCCCCATATCTGTCTTGGTATTTTTAGCTTAATATGTAAGATCCTAAAAACACTGGCAAACTTCGCACTGTAGCAGTGATGTAGCAATATGCTAAAATAACCATTTACTTCGTATTTTGTCTTAGTATATTGTTTGCATTTTGAATTTTTCCAGCGTTTCTAGAAATGAGCAACATGCTAAATAACCTTTTACTTCGTATTTTGTCTTAATGTATTGCTTGCATTTTGAATTTTGCCAGCGTTTCTAGAAATGTTATCTTGATAAGCACTGTAGCAGTGTTGTAGCAATATGCTAAATAAACCTTTTACTTCGTATTTCATCTGATAAGAAAATTTCTATTAGGTTAATAATATTAAGGTCAGAATCTGACTTAGAAAAATTCCTAAAAGAAAGAATGGATATTCTCAGGTTAAATACTCTTGAAGAAGAATCTTCTCAACAAAATAGTATTAACCAAACAGTTCAAGATGAAATAAATAAGCTTAAAATATGCATACAAGCCTTCTCAAAAATAATTTTACTATAGGAGACCTTCTCCTATGGATACTTTATCTGAAGAACCAGATTTTATTAGTAATAGTAGCTATAATGGGAAAAGTATATATGAATGGAATATCGATACATTCAGTGAAAAACGAATATTTAATGTAGCTCATCGTATGCTAATGTATACTACAGTTTGCAAAAATAATGGTAATAATGATGTTACTGTTGCAACAATGATAGTTGCTGATTTTACTGACCAACTTAAAGGTTGGTGGGATAACTATCTTCCTGAATTTCATAAAAATAAAATTTACAACACATTAAAACAAGAAGATGGACAGATGGTCCAAAATGATGTATGTACTTTATTAGTTACCATTCTAGTACGTTTTGCTGGAAGGGTATCGGAAAATAACCAAAGCGTTTGTACATTTTTACTGAAATTAAGATATATAACATTAACAAATTTCAGATGGTATAAAGATACATTTTTAAACAGACTAATGGAATTACCAAAGAGTAATAACGCTCACTGGAAATCAAAATTTATTGGTGGACTCCCCTCCTTATTTGTAGAAAGGGTAAGGAAGCCCCAAGGATAAAATAAATATTCCTTATGAAAGTTATACTTATGATAAACTTATTGGAACATGTATTCAAGAAGATTTATAATTATGTAATGAAATAAAATTAAATCAATAAATAAAACGCCAAAATTTGACAAAGAAATCAATTAGGACAGTTTTGTAGTCAATTTGGAACGGATGTCGCAAAAATTAAAAATTCTCATATAAGAGATAATAAATTTAAGGAACTTTTTGTAAAAAGAAGAAATTTTATTTCCATAAAAAGTTAGAGCAAAAGGCTCAAAGAAAAGAGGAAAGATTAAATAAAAATAAAATCATCCACTGTTATATATGTGAAAAAGTTGGACATTATGCTAATAGATGTAAAATTAAAAACTAATAACTTACAAGCTGATAATGAATTAAAGGAAACATTATCAAAACTTCTATTAAATTCTAGCTCCGGTGCCATTTCTAAAATGCTGACAAAATTCAAAACGCAAGCAATACACTAATACATTAAGACAAAATACGAAGTAAAAGATTATTTTAGTATATTGCTACAACACTGCTACAGTGCGAACTTAACTACTGTGTTTTAAGGATCTTACATATTAAACTGAAAATACCAAAACAAATATGGGGACATTTTACAAGTCAAGTATCGATCTAACAATAATTTCTGGTTTATAAGCTAGTGTAAAGAAAGTCCGAAAAACGCGTTAACATGTCTTTGACATGGGCAAAAGTACACGACTTAGAAGATAATCAGAATTACCGTTCTTTGATACTCTTCTTAACCTATGAATGATATTTTTCAGTTCACTACGTATTGCTTAACATATGAACACATGAAAACATACATATACAATAGAAGTAATTCAACACATAACTAATTTAGCCTGCCATTCAGGCTATATTCAATATATTAAAAATAAGAACTTATAAAAGATGGCATAAGTGGAAGTAGTAGGTTCTTACTTTTTTTTACACTTCAAATATTACACACTTATATTATAATGGCAGAAGATTTTAGAGTAGAGAAGAGATGGAAGAATGAAATATGCCTTCTTCAACCGAATCCCATCTTTATTTATATGTTAGCTATACACGAGAATATATATTATAACGGCATAAGGTTTTGGAGTAGAGAAGAGATGGAAGAATGAAATATGCATTCTTTAACTGGATCCCATCTTTATTCGTATGTTAGCTGTACACGAGAATGGAATTCAAACCAATTAATTTCAGATTCCAAAATTTTGAAATCCATAACTTAAGTGTCCACTTTATTAAAGTGGAAGACAACATCTTGTCCTTTTTATCAGGTAGTGTATAGGTATTTTGCAAGGTTCGAGATCTCGGTTTCGGTCTTTTGTAATTTTAGGAATTTCGATGTAATTCGTAAATTTCGGGGATTTCGATTTCGGTTTCGGTTTATGATATCATTATTTATTTCTCATATAATTACACATGTTTGTTTAATTCATTGAAACAAAGTGTATAATTTATATTTAATTGAATAATAATGTATAAAAAAAGCAATGCTGATTAATTATAAATATTTATAACACTAAAAAATGGTTAATCATTATTTCGTTTTCAGCTTTTTTAGTTGCACGATTCACATATTTTGTGAATTTATATTTTTCTTAAGTTACAATTACAAATTTGAATATTCATGTATTTGAAACTCAAATTAATTCGTTTTTCAAGATTTTTCTTTCTGTAAAATTTAAAGTTCAATAGTTTTTATTAAACTGCAATTTCGGTTTGGTTTCGTTTCGGTCCCTACCAAAACCTAAACGGAACGATCAGAATCTCGGTGTTTCGGTCGGAACCTCAAACCTTATTATTTTTTTCTTTTTTCAAAAGAACTTTATATTCTACAGCTGGCAATCTTATCAAATTTATCGGATCATTAAAAATTATAAATCCAGAATCATTTTATCTTTGTCCTTTTCCATATTGTGGGTCTTTTTTTTCAGTTTGCCGAATATCTCCATAAAATCTTCATTATTTAGGTCTGAGAATTGATCTTCATCAGCTATGTCTTTAGCTTTTGATGAAGCCATTGATGTATCCAAATTTGCATCTTCCTTTCTTTTATTAAACTTTCTTTATTTCTGCAATATAGGCATAAAGAATATCTTTTTTAGTGACGGCTCCTTTTTGCATCTTCAATTTTCTGATAATATGTTGGAACCGGCTTGGAGCATCTTCATGCCGAATTATAGATTCCTGTTTCTGATAGAATTATATCTTTTTGCCTATTTCTGATATCACGTCTTGGTCAAATATCCAACTTGTACTATTGTCAGTTCTAGTTAATTTGTCCCTGAATTTTGTAAAAAACATCTATGTAAAAAAGGAATTTTCTTGTTTGGTATATTCTATTTCTGGTTTCCATTTCCAAATCCAAGACAAATATGTTCATCAAAATACGAATAGCTTCAGAACCATTTCTAGAAACGCTGGCAAAATTCAAAACACAAGCAATACACTAATACACTAGGACAAAATACGAAGTAAAAAAGTTATTTTAGCATATTGCTACATCACTGCTACAGTGTGAACTTTGCTATAGTGTTTTCAGAATCTTACATATTAAACTGGAAATACCAAGACAAATATGTGAACATTTTACAAGTCAAGTATCGATCTAACAATAATTTTTGGTTTATAAGCCAGTGTAAAGAAAGTCCGAAAATCTCCTTAACATGGACAAAAGTATACGACTTAGAAGATAACCAAAAATTACCGTTCTCTGACATTATTCTTAACCCATGAATGATATTTTCAGTTCACTACGTATTCCTTAACATATGAACACATGAAAACATACATATAAGTATTCAACACACAACTAATTTAGCATGCCATTCAGGCTATATTCAATATATTAAAAATAAAAACTTACAAAAGATGGCACAAGTGGAAGTAGTAGGTTCTTCCTTATTTTACGCAGTTCAAATATTACACATATTGTAATTGCAGAAGGTTTTGGAGTAGAGAAGAGATGGAAGAATGAAGTCTGCCTTCTTCAACTGAATCCCATCTTTATTTATAGGCTAAGCTGTGCACGAGAATGGAATTCAAACCAATTAATTTCGGATTCCAAAATTTTAAAATCCATAACTTAGGTGTCCACTTTATTAATGTGTAAGACAACATTTTGTCCTTTTTATCAGGTAGCGTATTATGTATTTTGTCCTTTTTTCAAAAGAACTTTATCTTCAACAACGGGCAATCTTATCAAATTTGTCAGATCACTAAGCAATTATTAATCCAGAACTATTTTACCTTTGTTTTTTTCATATTGTGGGCCTCTTTTTCCAACTTGCTGAATATTTTCACAAAATCTTCATCATTTAGGTTTGAGAATTGATCTTCCTCAGCTATGTCTTTAGCTTTTGATGAAGCCATTGATGTATCTGAATTTGCATCTTCCTTACCAAATTTTTTATATTAAATCTTTCTTTATTTCTGCAATATAGGCATAAAGAATATCTTCTTTAGTGACTGCTCCTTTTTGCATCTTCAATTTTCTGATAATATGTTGGAACAGGCTTGGAGCTTCTTTATGCCGAATTACAAATTCATGTTTCCAATAGAATTATATCATTTTGCATATTTTTGATATCATTTCTTGTCCAAATATATGACCTGTACTATTGTCAATTCTGATTAATTTATCTTAGAATTTTGAAAAGAAACATCGTGAATATTAATATGATGTATATACACATTATTATAATATATTAATTTTAATATATAAGTTATTTTAAATATTAAAATATACATTTATATTTTATAAACCGTGAATAATATGTGTATACATATATAATATAAAATATTTTTTTAATATACACATATATATTTATAACATATATATATTTATAACATATGTGTGTATATATATATTTATAACATATATATATATAAATTAATAATATTATTTAAGAATTTTTTTAATTTCCAAATCATGTCCACAACACAATTTTTTTTAAATTTTAAAATGCATTTTTAATTAAATATTCATTCAAAATTAACAAAATATTATTAAAAATTATTTTTGAAAATTTATTTTAAAATTGCAGAAATCCTAACTGGTGTTTTATGGCTTGAAGAATTTTTCCACAAATTTTCTTTGTTTAAAGTTATTTTTAATAATTTATTTATGGCCATTTTAAATAATTACATTTAAAAAATAGGAAAAATAATTTTTAATTTTTTGGATGAAAGCTTATCTGGTGCTAATATAATTTTATAAAATTTAAAAATAATATTTTATCGCATTTTCGAATTAATATAATTTATAATGAAGTAAATTGATTAAGATAATATTAAATAATAATAAAATATTCATAAAAATTTATTTTTCGCTGTCAAAAGTTAATATCACTATAATACATTATAAATAAAATTATATGACTAATTTTAACAATGATATAACGTTGCAACTAATCATAAGATATATTTAATATATATGTTAGATATACACACACACACACATAATTAATATATATAAGTTATATATATATATATAACTAAATAATATATATATTAATTTAATAAAATATAATAATTATATTATTTTATATGACTGCACCTGACCTATATGATTAATTTTTTTAAATTTAGCATAAATATGTACTCATATAACCAAACTAATTTGTGACAACATTGCTTACATATCAGAATCGTCACCTAACTAAAAATATAATATACATATACAGAAGTGATAAAACATTGTACTAATAATTACTAACTATAAAATCATACCTTAATCCCGAAGCCTGAAATACACCTTGAAAAGATAAACTTTCCTCTTTGAGAGCTTTTTCGATTTAGTAGATTGCTTATCCTTGAACCTTTGACCTGTAGCTATTGAGTAACGTTCGAATCTGACTTGATTTGAATTTGTATCGATAGAAGCTAGGGTGTGAATTTTGGCTAGCAAAGAAGGAAAGAAGTGACAACAAAAGATAATATCCAACTAGAGTTAGGGTTGCTTATACAGTGGATAGAAGGAGAGAAAAAACAATCTAATCTCATACTCTTTCTCCTTCAATCCGATCCATGCAAACGCCTCCCACACCATAATCCGGTTGCCTATTCTATCCTATTTCAGCCGAAATTCTTAACCCTATAATGGGTCTTAAACCCATTTAAGTTCATAATAAAATACTACGCAATTAAATCAAATTTATCGCTTATCGATATCATATATCGATTGATATATTTATAACTATTATAAATATATTTTATAATATTTATTTCTCAAATCATAATCAAAATTTATAATTAATATTTCATAAATATTAATTAATTTATAACAATTATTTCATAAATATTAATTAATTTATAACAATTATTGTTATCTCACCTTTTGGCAAGGCCGTGACACCAAGAAATTGACTGGAAATCAAAGGACGGTCTGTCCCGAAGATCGATTGTACACGGGTTCACTATGGATGTCGATAAATTTTGTCCGAGTTTGAATCAAGCTACAATTAATGTGATAAGACAAGCAAAACAATGAAAATCAGCGTCCCAAATTTCAGGTCAATTCGAGTTCGTTTGTTCAAGATATGATCGATGCAAGTCAGGGAAATCAACACAACCACGTCCATCACTACGCATCCATCTATTCGTATCCATCTAGAGTCCAACATGTTCGTGTCCATCGGCGAGTATCTATTCGTATCCATCAGGATGCACCGCTTCGTATCCATCAGGATGCACCGCTTCGTATCCATCAGAGGAATAGGCTTTATTCGTATCCATCCATTCAACTCCATACTCCACTTCATATCGATCAGCATGTGTTTTGTTCGTATCCATAAAAGAGGGTCTTCTTCGTATCCATCCGGAGACAGGCTCACTCCCAATCAATCGGCTATTGCCTATTTCGTATCCATTGGCTGCGATACGAGAGCTTAGTTTGTATTGATTAAACATCATATACATTTCATATCGATCGACCACAGATCGATACGAAAGGGTAATTTTCCATCGATACGAACAGAACCAATCACATGAATATAACAAAGCAATCGATCGATACAGATAAGAGCAATGCGATCGATACGAACGAAGTAAAGACGGTCAATACGAACAGAGTAAAGGCGGTCGATACGAGCAGAGCAAAGGCTATCGATACGAACAAAGCAAAGAAGATCGACACGAATAAGGCACACACATAGGGAAGACTCGATCGTTCGGCACAAAAGGTGGACCGATCCAAGAATTTCGCACCACGTCAACTTGCAGGCACGTGGTCAAGAACGATTCGAACAGATCGATACGAAGTGTATCGATACGAACTAAACAACCTACATAAAATCCAAACTTGCATCGATCATAACTCATAATCTACAAGTCCAAATGCCACCAAATTTTCATAGGAGCTTGCGTACAACCTAAAGAATGTTCCTGTCCAATTTCGACTCGATTGTGCCAAATCTTGATCGATACAAAATTGGTTCCTATCGATCACGGATCGAGTGCAAATCACATGGGATCGAACGCGTGAGCCCACACACGTGCCAGAAGAGGTCTTCCAAGATCCGAGCGTGATATTTGCAGCCTACGTCTATAAATAGCTTCTCAAAGCCTACATAAAAGGAATTTTGGATTCTTCGACTTCCAGACTCTACCGAAATCACTATTATGCTAAAACTTCACCGTTGTACTCAAGAATTACTGCTGTAATCTGCTATAACCAGCGAGTAAAGTCAATAAAAGATTATCCTTTGAAGTGGACGTAGGACGGAGATAGCCGAACCAGTATAAATCTTGTGTCTCTGTCTACTTCTTCTCTTTTTTAGTTTGTTATTCTTCATTTTTATTCTCTACATTACTTGGATCTGTGATAACATACTGCCGACCTGTGTTCATACACTGGTGCTTTCACGATATTTGGGGTTTGTGACCAATTTTGGCACAAACAATTATTAACTAATTAAATCGTTTGGTCAAAAGAGAACTCATTGTTTTGGTTGTGTGACTCGTCGGGTGTAAATTTGATCAGCGATTAATATCGAACTATTTTAATATTAACATTTACACGCCACTAAGCAGGTGGTGCGACATTTTGACCAAATTATTGCGGTTTCGGTGAAATCCAATACACTTTGTTAAGCGTTATTCGGTTATGACTTTTATTTACATCAATTTTTGTTGTCAAAACTATATCATTTTGAACTTATGGAATCTGGTAATGGTCAAAATTTCAATATCGTTCATATCAACTTTATAGTCCAAACACAAAGTACTTGGTTCCGTAATAACAATTATTATTAACCAAAATGTTCGGTCAGAGACTTTGACTTTGAGTTAACATGAGTTGGCCGTGATACTAATCTCATATAACTGAGGAGAAAAATCCTCTTTTGAATAGTGTTTCACTTTCAATACTTCTATTCGATCCAACTATAGTCACTCAATGGACGCTGTGTCGTGATTTGATTATAATCAAAGTGTATCTTTCATATTGAAGATCTACAGTATTTTCAAGTTGAGAGAACTGTGTAAATCAGTCACATCGATATTTTCTATTTAACCTTATTTATATGAATCAACAGAAAACTATCGAGTGAGTCGTTCTATATTTATCCAATAACTATCAGTATGTAACCCCTAGATGCCCCCAGCAGTTATGCGTAATACACTGCACAATATTTGAAGAGCGCTACGTACTCTATTCTCAAAGGATACATCGATATTCGGTCTCGATGCATCTTGACTAGAAGCATTTAAAATAAAATATTTGTTATCATTGTGATAACTTGCTCACGGTTACAACACTGTAACTACTATCACAAAACATATCATTTATGGCTTTTCTATTAAATATACTTTAAATTAAATTAATTAATTAATATCACATTATATAAAGTGTATGATAGAAAATATTTTTTATTTCGAGCAAGATTGGTTATCGAGTTAGATATATGAAACAAATTACATAATTTTCCGTATGACATACCCCTGACTCTATCAGAAACGTGATATGATTGGAAGTATGTATATCTCATACAACTTCATGTAAAAAACGGTGGGTAATAATAAGGTAAATATATAAATCAAATGATTAACAAAATAATGATATATGTTTAACCATCTAGATTCAATAATACAAGATATGGAGAGAGATAAAAAAATGATATAACAAAACTGTTTAACGGGGTGGATAAAGTGTAGACAAACTAGTTCATTATGTAATAGGAAAATGTCAAATAAACTAAAGGAAATTTTATCCAACGGTAATTAAAACAACTATATTATATAAAGTACAATGTTGACCTTTAATAAAAGCAAGAAAACAAGATAAACATATAAGAAATGAGAATGTGAAAAGGAATGATTGAAATGCAGAAGAACGATAGAGTAACAAACGAGAGAGTGGAAGCAAATTACAAGTAACATTTATAAATGAGAAAACCATAGAAAATGGACTGTAGGTGGTGTGACCATACAAAGAAGACCAAGTGATGCATCAATTTGAGAGGAGCGAATGGTACTTACATTAGAGAAAAAGTTAGAGGGTGAGATCCAAATTAATATGGAAAGAAAGTATTACAATTTAAAAAAAACCTAGATATGACTTGGGATAGGAAATTATGGAGAACGCCAATTCAAGCGGCCATCCCTAATCATTTGAGAAGAAAACATGGATACAATGATGATTTAGACACTCGAATGCTTTGAAAATCTTAGATTTATGAAGAAAAAAACAATTTTTTTAAATTTGAATGAACATTGGCTACCATTTTGTACTAGTTTGTAATGTAGAAAAATAAGAGAATGAACGCTCAAAGTTTTAATGCCATGTGAACTTTAAATAATTGATTTGTTTGTTGTTTGGATACTCCTCTAAATTAAACACTATCTATAAACTCTTGAAAGGGGTGTGCGATTAGCTCCTCGCTACGGTTCAAGATTCCATTTGGTTCGTCGAAATTTTTACTGTTTCGGCTTTATCCTATGTAGATCATGACCAAATTCACTGAGAAATCTTGTTTCGAATCAATAAAGTAAAATGAATATATTTAATTTTATATAAAAAAAAGAAAAAGTTTATGCAAATCTTAAATTATGTGAAAGCTAAAGTAAAGAAATCTAAGCAAAAAAAAAAAAAAAAAAAAGATTGAGAAGAACGTTCATGAGAAAGAGCAAGAACAACGATATTAGCAACATCTACTAATCAACCAAGTGTTTTTGTCTTTTATTTCAAATTTCAAACTAATCTAATAATTCGAGGATTTAGGGGTTCTATATTTGATGGTGATAGAAAGAAAACAATGGAACATAGGATTAAAAATGGATTTAATGCAAATATCATAATATCATATATTAGGCTTGTTTATCGAGCTTCGGACTGAAACAATTTATTGGTACCATCATCATTGGTTGTCAGTTAAACAATTGCACTTAGGTAAAAATTGATTGAGTTTGTTAGTATTCAAATAACATAGGTTGTTAATTATATTCACTAATGAAATTCAGAATCATAATTGAAATAGAATCTCCGTACAGAACAAAACTTATAAAACTTCAAATGATCAACATGGAATCGAAGACCTAAATTTAAATCTTGATCCTCACACTTTTAGAATAGAAGACCATTATCCATTTAGGTATCTTTATGATCAAAGCTCTAACCAGCTGACCTATAGGACATTTTGAACTCTTTATTCAACAAGTAATATGTTTTGCTCATCCAACCTTAACTTTATTTTGTTGGATTGTGTAAAATACAGACGATAATGATGAGGACTTGGCTTGTAGATGGTACAGATTTTGTCTCAAGCCAAACCCAAACACTCCTTGTTAATACGGGTACGATAACCTTTGAGTACCCAAGCCCGCATCCAGGTCCGACTTGATTATCATCAGGGTTGGATACAGTTTCGTCACTATACGTCCTAATTTGAATATGGTCTAGATATTATTTACTCATCATAGCAAAAATATAAGTACATATACTGTGTGTATCATTTTGTTTGTTTACATGTAAACGTTTTACGTACTTTTGTTTGTGAACTCAGTATAATCACTATCGAATTTATTTATAAACTTTGCTTGTGTAGCATGTTTAAAAAAATTACGAGCATTGAAATCCAAAACTTTTACCAAAACTAACAAAACATGACAAATTTAAAATAGTAATAATTAAAAGATCAGAATCAGTTCTCAAAGCTTGGTTCAACAAAGCCTTCTATTGTTGAAACATAAATTAAAATAAAAAGTGTTTTTTTCCAAAAAAAAATTAGTAAGAAAATAAAATAAGTTATTCCTCACACTTCGTGCAGATTCAATTTTAATATCTTTTTAAGAAATTTTCTTGGTAAATATTTTTGAATATTGTTTGCAATTCAGAAAAGAAAGTGACTTTTTTATAGGAAAGATCGGAGTTTAAAATCCCTTTGAACTCTTTTTAATTGATTCATGCATGTTTCTGGGACCATCGTATGACCTTGGTGAGTTTTAAAATTGCAACTTTTAGAAAAGAATACCTCTTTACATTTAGAACTTTTTATGACCAACACTTTAATCGACCAAGCTACAATATCTTTTAAATTGCTAATGATTGACTTATGCATGTCTTTTGGATCAAATATTATGTACATATATACGAAACCAGTGCTTAGTGCTCTCTGCAGTGCTTCAGTTTGAAATGGGTTATCAAGGATTTTTAAGTATGTTCTTTGCAAGTTTAAAAGCAGTCCCTCAATTATGGAAACATGAATTAAAGAACTGAATTTGTTAACAAAAGATTAAAAAACGGATAAAAAAAACAAAATAAAAATAGTTATTCAAAACTCAACACTTCATAAACATAGATTTCTAAGGGGGAAAAAAATGCTGCTACTTTTATCATTCTCAAGAAACTTGCATAGTTGCTGTTATTTCACATTATTTGTGATACAAAGAAAGAAAGTTGATTTTCTTACAAGAGAAGACCAAGTTTTGAGTTTTTTTATTCAATAGGAATTATCAACATACAAGAAAGTAAGTGCCTAATGCACAATATGTGTTGGCATGCCTAGGTTTCAAGGGGATCACAAAGGCTGTCCAAAATTTCTTTCGCAGATGAGGTAATTTAGCCATTAAAATGTGGACATACTTGTTCATCTCATTCTAGCAAGCAAGCTCAACTAAAAAAGAAAAAAAGTAATATGGTCTACGTAGGATTTCAACCTTGCTACTTTTTAGGAATAAAAACAACTTTGTAGCCATTTAAGCTATCAGATTTTTTGAACTCTTAATAACTGATTAAGCTTCCATATTACTTTTAAGTAATCAAAGTTGCTTGAAATGTATTGATTATATCTTTGAAACTCTTAATGACTAATTCTGCACATTTTCATCGATCGTGATATGGACCATATAGAAAATTTCAAACTCATGACTTTCAAAACGTAGACCACACTTATCTTCCATCCAAGTAACACAAACCATTAAGTGCGGCGACATATTGGTTTATCGTATCCTAATTTGCCTATTTACCTAACAAAATATGGTAATATAGTCTCGGTAGATGTCAAACTCTAAACGTTCAAATTATGAAACAAGTTCTATGATTGATTAAGCTTCAGTATCTTTCCTGCTCTTAATAAACGATTTATGCATGTTTTTCGTTGATCAAAATATGGTCTCCGCACTAATGAATTCATGAGTTTCAAAACACAATACTGCACTTTATTCCATTGGAGTGACATGTGGTTTTACTGGAGCTCTAAATCACGGTTTCAGTTGATAAGGCTAATGTTCTAACAAACCGAGTTAGGGGACCTTTGGACTTTTTATGATTGCATTTTGCATGTTTTAATTAGATCAGAATTCTCAACATATATTAAAAATAGTCAGTGCGCTGTGTCTGCCATGCCTAGCTTTGAGGAAGTCGCACCCTTGACTGTAATCGTTTTATGTTATTTTAACATGCACGTTTGACAATTTTTTTTAAGTAATATGGTTTGGTGGGGTTTTCAACATTGCAACATCTGGAATATAAGACTATTGCTATAACCAATCATGGTATGAGATCTTTAAACTCTTAATAACTAATTTATGCATGCTATCAAAGATGTCTGAATGTATTAACACATTAAATAATAGAAATATTATTCCAAAACGGGATCAACCATGATCTTTGGATCATAAGATCAATGTTCTAGCCAATTTGGCCATGAGATATTCTAAACCTTTTACGATGATTTTTTGATGTTTTTGTTAGAGAATGTATTTATCGTTCTGACATGTAATAAATCTTTGAAGAATTCGCTTGACTTGTAATAAAAACACACTCATTTTTTGGCATGGGCATCAAAAGAATTATAATTGAAAAGCCTTCTTTGATTCACAGCACATTCAAGAAAGAGAAAACTTGGAGATTCCCTTAATACATGTTCTATGTTGAAGTAATAAAATTGTGCATTGGATAACCATCAAGAAGAAAGGGGAAAAAAAAAATATTTACTTAAAATTTATAATTCATGATGAAATTTTCCTTATAACAAATGGCCTGTAGGCCATCCCATTACTCTTAACTACATTTCTTTTACTTGATTTTATTTTTGATTTCGAGAGGCAAATGTGATTGCTTTTTTGATTTTTACAAATTGGAAAGGAAAACAAACAGGCATAATCTGTTTTGTCCCACGTCATTGGTGCATGATCTCATGTGTGACATGCCACAAGAGAAACTTACATTATTGCCGTGTACCTCACCCACTTCGCACTGGTCCGAATATAGTTCAAACCCACACTTTCCATGAGAGTAGATCTAAAATCAGTTCAGCTACAATATATTTGAACTAATGATGCTTGTTTTCATTGAACATAATATGATCTAGGCGACTTGCGAACTCGTTACTTTCGAAACAAAAGACCAACCTTATCTTCCATTGATGCAAAAAATGGTTTCTTAAAGAATTCAAACCACGACATTTGGATGATAACACTAACATTCCTGCCAACTAAGTCACAAGACATTCAGCTATGAGGCATTGAACTCTATATGATGGATTCATGCATGTTTTAGTTAGATCTGAATCTCTCCATGTATAAAAAAAGTCGATACAGAACATCTCTGCTATGCCTAGTTCTGAAATGGAGTACTAAGGTTTTTAAATTGTTCTTCACAAACAAGGAAATCAAACCCTCAATTGTGTAATTTATCTCATCCTAGATCCAAAAATAGAAACGAACTGTGGAGTAATTCAACATAATGGGACCATATATGTTAATATCTTGCTATATGTGATATCTTTTGACCAAGTTTAAATTAAGCGATCAATTTTGAAACAAATATGTTAAGCTTAAGGGTATAATCATCATGTAGAAATAATCAAGGTGCTCGGTTTCGCTCATTTGAAATTTTCTTGGTTTCGATCAATTTCGAAAGTTTCGGTTTTAATTTCGGTTTCGGTCCCGACATCATATTTTCGTATTTTTAGTGAAAAGGTAATAATAAATGTTATAAATAAAATAAAATAATGCGGTCTAGTCTAAACATTATTTAAGGCTAACCTAAATAATTAATATAATGAACGTTGAATTTAGACACATATAACAAACATTGAATATAGCATAATCCAAAAAAATAATATAACCAGCCCATTCATATTCAACCCGCCCAATACCTAATACCCAACATCAAATAAGCTAAACCTAAACCAACCAGATTTATTCCTACTTCAGCCACCAACGCAACTCAGCAAAAAAAGAGGAAATAAGAAACGATGTTCACCCTAGACGAGAACCAAGAAGACATGATCTATAAATTTATGCTCGAATGAAGACGACAAACACGAGGACGACAATCACTTAAGATTTTAAAGCTTGAATTGATTATGAGGTAGTTTATGATTCTGTTTTACCGCTTTTATAGATAAGATTTGCTTCTCTTCCACCTTCCAATCTTCTACAGCATTTGCAATTTTTTTTCCTTCAAAGTTTTGAATTTTTTTGGTCAACGGTGACGGACGGGTTTTTGCCCTAATCCCATCTCGCCCCCGGCCGGAAGCGAACCGGGTTGGCCGGAATCTCGAGGTTCCGCTCGAAACCTGCTACCATGGAAATAATGTGTAGACACCGAGTGATACTTTTAATTTGTTGAAGGGCGGAACTGAAAAAGTCACACTACTATAAATATGGAGCTATGGTCTTCAAATCACACATGTCTTATTTACTTTCTAAATCTCTTCTATGAAGAGCTAATATCATATCTAGGGTTTATGTCAATTTGGAAGGCCAAACTAATTCTTCTTCTCTTTCAGTTAGCAACTATGAATTCAGATATGACTTCCGCCAATTTATTTAATTTTACCTAGCATCTTCTCAATTAAATCAATATGGATTATATATTGGTTCAATGAACAATTGAATCTACAGTGTATTAAATTCTAATAGAACTACTATGGTCTTGACTTGGTTTTAAACTTGCTACAATAACAAAAACGGACTTGCCAAGATTACTAAGTATTGTTTCTAGAAAATAATGAACTGTTATATAATCACATCTGTTTATCATATCTATATGTATATTGTCTCTGACTCCGAGGGACTGGAATCTGCAACCTTGTCTCATGAGCCCAACTCTCTAACTAATTGTGCGACTCAACCTTTTGAATTCTTTGAACACACAATGACCATAAACTCAGTTGTATTCAGCATCAGATTCATGTATAAAAATAAAGTAAAACATGATCTGTCTTTTTAGGTGGTTATTCTTTTTGGACTGAACCCAAGTTTATAGGTTATACATTGCACCGAAGAAATGACTAATCAGCCAATTTGGGATGCAATGCACACTGAACAGCAGAAGTTAGAAGTGGTGAAGGTAATCCTTAAATTTTCTACTGCAAGATTATTTTGCCGCTTATAATTTTGGTTGCACTCTAAAGGAATACTATGTAAGAATGGACCCGTTTGTAAAATAAAATCTGTTATATACGTTAGACACATCTCTGTTTAGAATCAGTGTACAGGTATCTAGAGAAATATTTATCTCCTTGCAATATTTTTTTATCTTCCCTTTAAATCTGCAGATTGCTAAAGATTTGCCTAGAATATGCTTTCTGTCTGGATTAAGTGGAGAAGAGATGATAATGTTTATCGATGCTTTTCCTGAAACTGGTATGCCTCTAAGCATGAAATCAACCCTCAGTTTTGAACCAGGGCAACACCCCCCCCCCCCAACCAAAACCCCAAACCTCTTTAGATAGTTATCACTTTAGCATTATTGACTAGTTCTTTTACTCAAACTTCAAAGTCACATTTACTTCAGAAGGGATATAACTTCTAAAACCTAAGGTAAACTTGGGAGAGGCATGCTTATACCGATCTTGCTTAAGCCAGACTTTGGCACTATTTCGTAAATTACTTATAATCTTGATACAGCTTGTTTATGCATGCTACAAGCTAGATAGAAGGAATGGTTGTCGACTATAAGAAAGCAAAATTTTGTAAAGGTTATAGCTTTTCTTGAAATATATAATTTGTAGAAGATTTATGGTGAGGTAATATCTAAAAATTTAACATTGAGAAGACAGACAATGATTCCAGATGGATCATGCATATGTAAAGGTATACCTGCTTAGCATCATGGAACTGTCCCCGTGTTTGCTTTTTATGTAACTGTTCAGGCATCAAGAACCCCCTCCAATTACATAATCAATGTATCAAATGCTCCATGAATCTCATTAACTGTTCATGCATCAAGAAGCCCCCCCCCCCCCCCACTCTCTCTCTCTCTCCACACACACATGTATGTATGCATGTGCACTCACGCATGGTTTTTGTGTGTGAGGAAGGTTCAATGTTACCTCTACATTAGAGCACCCCTCTGCGATACACAGGTTTGTAGAATTTAATCGAAATTGTGAATATCATCTCTATAAAATATGAGATCGTCTTGAAATTTAACCTCGTCAAAGTAACAAGTCAATATCAACCGTTGAAACATTTATTTTATCCATTGGTTTGAAACATCAAATTTATCATGTTACGTATGTTTAAATGCACTCAAATTTTGTGAAGATCATCTTGAGTGTGATATGAACATATCGACAAAATTTGTAGCATTTAAAATTATGTAGTTCAAAATATGATAGAGGTGCTAAAGAAAGGATGTCATTGAGCCTTGCTACACACCCTCTTCTATCCGTAACTTATTTGAACCGTCGATCTGACATTTAATTTTCACAGGGATAGATGTTTCGGAACGAATCCAAATTTTTTGTAGTTGACTTTGTTGTTGAACATAACATATTCTCAAAAATTCACCCCGATCCGTGATTTTTTTGCTTTTTTTCAAGACAAGGTTATATTTTAAGGATTAAATAAGAGGAGATCTGGATCACCTTCTTATAAATACCCCTCTGTTTTTTTGTGCAAAAAAAATTTCAAATCAAAATGAATTTTCATGGAGATGTTATTTTCGTCAATAAGACCATCTATGCAAAATTTGAATCGTCGGAACATCTAACCCCTTCAAAATTGCAAGCCAATATGAATCATCAAAAATAATTATTTCAACCATTGATTTGAAATGCACATCTTTTATTGGTATACATGAGCTGCTTTCCGGGGTGCACTTGAATATTTATCTCTACTACTAATAAAGAAAATTCGTTGAATTAATTTACTCGGTGTCTTTTTAAAATTCCAAAAGTGCCTTTCCTTTCCGTTTACATATTTGTGCTCAAATAAAATATCAACGTATACAATAACACAAAGAGCCCGTGTGTGACGCACGGGCCCATACTAGTACTTAATAATGTGAACATGTGCGCAAGATGGTTAAATTTTATACATGTTAATTGTTTGAACTCTATCACTGTAGTACAGTATCGGGGCTACTTATCTAATACAAAAATAAAATACAACGTGCATCCATAGGGTAGGTTATCTAGTCAAAGCGTTGAAATATCAATAAAATGTAGCTGCGTCAAAGTTTGATCGTGGAAATAACCTCCTCCTCCTCCTTCCTCCTCCTCCTCTTCCTTATTTTTTATTTTTATTTTGTGTGTGTATGTGGAGGATAGGAGCTGCTGGATACACGGTTTAAAAATAATGGGTACCATCCAGTTTATTTGAGTACTAAAAAAGGCACTGTTGTCAGCTTCTTTGTAGCATCAGTAATGCAATCTGTGATGACAAAAGTGCATCAAATCTCTTTCAATATATATTACTAATATAGTCTTGTTTCTGCCATGTCTGATGCTAAGTCCTTAACCTCATACTAATTCAATTTCAAATCGCGTCAGCATATACAAGAATATTGGAAAAATTGTATAGGTGCAATCTCAAATCGCTCATATATAGAATGTTGAGTCAGTGTGCAGAAACATGCTTACGTGTGTAATACGTTCTTAAAGCGTGCTAATTTTGCTATAATTTTTGAGAAGTGGGTCGACTTGAAAAAGGAACCCTTTGTTTTTGTTGATGGTTGATTAGGAATATACATCACATGTTGCGTAAATATAAAGCCATTTAAAAAATGTAATGTCACATGCAGGACTGAAGCCTGCAGTATTTGCCGCACTTGTTCCAAACAGTGCAGATAAACTTCTGATGAATGTGGCCGAAGAGATAATGGGTGACCATGAGATGATGGTTGTTCTTAAACTCAAAACATACACCCATATATTATTGCAAATCAATAACGTTTATGTGTGTTACTTCTTGCAGTCTGCTCGACAGAGGAGTTGAACTTGGAAGTCTAAGATATTGTCATGCAAATAAGCTGTTTTAATCGGTCTTCTCAATATGATGTTTATACTGGAAGTCTGTATATGATATCCAAGCATTTCTCTAAAGCAGCACATTTTGGAAATGAAAATAAAGAAAAGTTGCATTTAATGAACCTTATGGCTGTGACACATACACATAACATATGTCAGATTTATTCAGGTACAAACATTCATATTTCTGCCTTAAACTTTGGTGTTCAATCTGTATTTTGATTGCTGTGGACCACAGCCTGTTCTATATATTAAAACTTTGTGCGTCTACTGTAAGTTAAAGTTAGAGAGATTAAGTAATGAACCTTATCGCTGATGTGGACTGTTTATTGAAATTTTTAGTTTACCTGATGATCCAAGTTCCAAGTTGCCATTTTCTTGTAATAACTAAAAGCTTGTTAAGTTGGATCTCACATTTCTCTGTAGTGAAATTTTATTTTATTTTATTTGAGCGGAAGCGGTTATTTGTTCAAAATCTAGTATTGTCTATTTAGGTACCAATGACACTTAAAAGAATTATGCAGTCCAAAAAAAAAACAGAAATAGAAGACACAGAAGATTTAACGTGGTTCAGATATGAATATCCTACGTCCACGGAGACCCAACAACTTTTTATTTCACTAAAGAAAAAGTACAAAAGAGAGAGGAAAGAATAATGGTGGATGCTACACTTGCTTGTTCATATGAAGATAAAGTTTTTCATTTATATAGACTTGATAATGAAGGGTTGCTTAGAGATTAAGCAAATTAATTCCCTGATTACGCAGATTTCTTTCCAATTTGCGTGATTTGATTTTAGTATAAATAGATGGCGTAATCTTCGTTTCCATATCTTTCCTTTATTCTCCATGCCTAATAATTTATTTCTTCATATAACAGACTAATTAATTGATTTGCTAATTAATTAGTTTCTTTTACAATATCATTCCATATATCAGCTAAATTAATTGATTTGATTGAATCAATTAATTAATTTCTTTCCCTTTTAATGAATATTTGAATCATCCAAATTCAACACTCCACCTTTATTCAAATATAACAATCTCTCTTCATCACTTTATCATCAAATAATCAACATATAAGTTGTTGGGTCTAGCGTCCCATGGCGCTCAAGTAACATGTATCAAACTGATCAAGTTTGAGCAATGCTTAAACTTGTCCTTAGAAAGTGATTTTGTCATCATATCTGAAGGATTATCCAAAGTACTCACCTTCAACAATTTGATTTTTCTTCGTTCTTCCTCAAGCATAAGAAAGAAACCTCTAACATCAATGTGCTTCGTCCGTGAACTATAAGCTAGATTTTCTACAAGATGAATCGCACTTTGACTGTCTGAAAATAGCTCTACTGTCTGTTGCACCATTGAAAGATCATCCAACAACTGAAGTAAGTACAATCCTTCCTTTGTTGCTTCCACAATCGATATCAACTCTGCTTCGGTAGTCGATAAAGCTACGATAGATTGCAGCTTTGATCTCCATGAAATCGAGCCTATGCCAAGTGTAAAAACATAGCCCGACGCTGACTTCCTAGCATCTCTATCCCCAGCGTAATCAGAATCACAGTATACTCTAAGAAAGATGTCACCATCCACTCCACCATATAACAAGCCCACCGAAGAAGTGCCTCGAAGATATCTAAGAATCCACTTCACAGCTTGCCAATGCTCTTTGCCTGGGTTAGACATATATCGACTCACAACACCCACTGCATGTGCCAAATCTGGTCTTGTGCACACCATCGCATACATAAGACTATCAACAGCACTAGAATAAGGTATATCAGCCATATATCTTTTGTCTTCTTTCGATGAGGGAGATAAGTCTTTTAACAACTTAAAATGAGAGCCTAATGGAGTGCCAACCGGTTTAGCTTTTTCCGTTCCAAATCGAGCGAGGACCTTCTCGATGTACTGAGCTTGAGTGAGCCTTAACTCTCTCCGCTTCCTATCCCTGCTTATCTCCATACCCAATATTCTTTGTGCCTTTCCCAAATCCTTCATGTCAAACTCTCTACTGAGCTCCGATTTCAACTCCTTAATTCTGACCATACTCCGAGATGCAATCAGCATATCATCAACATATAACAACAAATAAATCATATCACCATCACATCTCCTGAAATAAACACACTGGTCTTTGAAACTTCTGAAGTATCCCTGTGAAAGCATAAACTTATCAAACCTCTTATACCATAGTCTAGGAGACTGCTTCAGTCCATATAGAGATTTGTTGAGTTGCAAACATAGCCTGGCCTGCTACTGTCAATGAACCCTTCCGGCTGCTTTAAATAAATCTCCTCATCCAGATCATCATGCAAGAATGCAGTTTTGACATCTAGTTGCTCTAATTCCATATCATAATGAGCAACCAATGCCAAAAGAATACGAATAGAAGTATGCATAACCACTGGAGCAAAGATATCATGATACTCTACCCCTTTCTTCTGAACATACCCCTTTGTGACTAACCTTGCCTTGTATCTGAGATTACCATTTTCGCCGTCTTTCACTTTATAGATCCACTTGCATCCAATAGCTCTCTTGTCGGTGGGAAGAGGCACCAAATCCCAAGTATGATTTCTCTGCAATGATTCAATCTCCTCCTCCATAGCAGCTAACCAACTGGAACTGTTAACTGATGCGATAGCTTCCCTATAATCACAGGGCTCATCATGGACAACATTCAAAGCATATGTTGCCATATCATCGAAGTTAATATCTTCGATGCTCAATCCAACAAACTCATCAAGTCACTTAGGCTTTCTTCTTTGTCTGACAGGCCTAGGTTCCGAATGAGCTCCACCTTGAGTTTGATCCTCTGTACCAACATCGATATTATCCTCATCAACCACGGTGTCATCGGAACACCATTTGAACGTCTATGGAAAGAATCAACAGATGACTTGCTTTGTGTCTGGTATTCTTCACATGTTCTCTCATTGTCATCCGATGAGGAAGGCTCCACCTTCAACATAGCCTTCTCATCAAAAGTCACATGCCTGCTCATAACGATCTTCTTGCTAATAGGACACCACAACCTATATCCCTTCATTCCTCTCCTATAACCTAGAAAAATACACTTGCGAGCTCTAGGTTCCAGCTTTCCTTTGCTCTCATGCACATAAGCTGGGCAACCAAACACTTTGAGAAATGAATAGCTGACAGACTCTCCTTTCCATACTTCTTCAGGGATCTTCATATCTATGGCAGTGGAAGGTGTGCGGTTGATGAGGAAAGCCGCCATAGATAAAGCTTCAGCCCAAAATCCCTTCTTCAATTTAGCAGTCAGTCTAAAGCATTTTGTTCTCTCCAATAATGTCCGATTCATCCTTTCTGCAACTCCATTAGACTGGGGGTCGCCTGGTGTGGTGTAATGCCTCTTAATGCCTTCAGACTCACAATAATCGATGAATTCCTGTGATACAAATTCACTGCCATTATCTGAACGGAGAACTTTTAATTTCTTCCCTGACTGCTTTTCAACCATAGATTTCCACTTCCGAAACTTGGCAAAGGTTTCACTCTTTGACTAAAGAAAGCATACCCATACTTTACGAGAGAAATCATCTATAAATGAAACAAAATATCTGGCTCCACCTAAAGACGGACAAGGGGAGGGACCCCAGACATCTGTATGAACATACTCCAAGACAGCTTTTGCTTTATGCTCTCCTGTACCAAAAGAAATCTTCGTCTGCTTTCCAAGAACACACCCTTCACAAAAACCAAGTTTTGAATGATGAACTCCATCAATCAATTCTCGTTTTCTCAACTCATCCATGCTGCGCTCACCGATGTGACCCATCCGTAAGTGCCATAATCTGAAAGAATCCGAATCAACAGATGTAACAGAAGCTGATTCACCAATTACAGTAGTGCCCTTTAGTAGATAAAGATTTTCTGCCCTCACACCTCTCATAACAATCATGGAACCCTTCGATATCTTCATTTTCTCTCCTTCCACTACAATCTTCAAGCCAAGTCTACTTAACGCCCCAACAGAAATCAAGCTTCTCCTCAAATCAGGTACATGTCTAACATCGGTATCGTACGAATAACACCATCAAACATCCTAATCATCACGCTACCAACACCCACCATACGGCAAGAAGCATCATTGTCCATCAGAACTTCTCCTCCATCAATTTCACGGTAAGTGGAAAAGCAGTTCCTATCAGGCGTCATATGATAGGATGCGCCAGAAGCAATCAGCCATAAGTTGCTCTTCCCAGAAGAGCCAGAAACTGTAAATACATCGGTGTCACTTTTTGTATCTGATTTCTCTGCTGTAGAAGCTGAGACTTGCTTTGGATCTTTTCTTCTACCTTCAAGCTTGGGACATTGTGCTATGAAGTGCCATGCTTTCTTATAATAATGACAAGTAAAATTTTTAGGCCCCCTAGACTGAGACCGTGAATAATTCCGTCCTCCACCTTTCTTCGACCTGCCATGGCCTCTACCTCTCTGAACAGATAAGCCTTCAGTATCACTATCCAAGTTAGTACTCGCCAATCTACTTCTTAATACTTCATTATGAAGACCAGCCTTTACATCAGATAGGCTAATTTTACTGCGGCCATAAATCATGGAGTTAACAAAAGCAGTATACTCCTTAGGCAAGGAACATAAGAGGATCACAGCTTGAGCCTCATCAGTAATATCAACTTCCGCTGCCTTCAGGTTCATAATCAAAGTCGTCAAAGCATCTACATGCTCCATGAGATCAGCTCCAGGCTTCATCTTGAACGAATAAAGTTGTTGCTGAAGAATAATCCGATTAGTGAGAGACTTGTCTAGATATGCATCTGATAATGCATCCCATAGTTCTTTCGCCGTCTTCTTTTGAGAGAATTCTCTAAGAACTTCATGTGAAAGGCTCAACTGAATTGTTGTAAGAGCTTCATCTTCCATCTCTTCCAAATCAGCTGCATCAATATCTTTCAATTTCTCAGGCGCAGAAACAACCTTGTAAGTCTTCTCCTTCTTCAATACAGCCTCCATCTTCATCTTCCAAGTACCAAAATCTCCTTTTCCGTCAAAACGTGTTACTCCATAATTGACACCAGATCTGCCAATAGACTTACTAGAAGTAGCCATTAATATCCAAATAGAAACAATAACACTAGGTCTGATACCAAACTGTAGTGAAATTTTATTTTATTTGAGCGGAAGCGGTTATTTGTTTAGAATCTAGTATTGTCTATTTAGGTACCAATGACATTTAAAAGAATTATGCAGTCCACAAAAAAAAAACAGAAATAGAAGACACAGAAGATTTAACGTGGTTCGGATATGAATATCCTACGTCCACGGAGACCCAACAACTTTTTATTTCACTAAAGAAAAGAGTACAAAAGAGAGAGGAAAGAATAATGGTGGATACTACACTTGCTTGTTCATATGAAGATAAAGTTCCTTCATTTATATAGGCTTGATAATGAAGGGTTGCTTGGAGATTAAGCAAATTAATTCCCTGATTACGCAGATACCTTTCCAATTTGCGTGATTTGATTTTAGTATAAATAGATGGCGTAATCTTCGTTTCCATATCTTTCCTTTATTCTCCATGCCTAATAATTTATTTCTTCATATAACAGACTAATTAATTGATTTGCTAATTAATTAGTTTCCTTTAAAATATCCTTCCATATATCAGCTAAATTAATTGATTTGATTGAATCAATTAATTAATTTCTTTCCCTTTTAATGAATATTTGAATCATTCAAATTCAACATTCTCTTGTCCTTTTCTATCTATTTCATAGTGCATGGTACCAAAAGACTCCATGGAAACTCCTTGCACTCCTCTCTTGAATTCTTTCCTATCGCTTTAGATCATTATTGCTTTTGATCGTATTTGATTAATTTGATTTTCCAAGAGGTCGAGACATCCTTGTTTTTTTTATCTATTTGTTTTTGACTAGTTATGAACAAGTCTAATTTTAGTTGTATTCTTTCGGTATAGTTGAAATAAAATAGGCAAGTTGAATAATGAAATTTAATTCAATAATTCACAATCAAAACAGGAAAAAACGAACTAAACCAGGTAAAATTTTTTTAGTGGTCCCACCATCGATGTGATATTGTATATCCACTGCAAAGATAAGGGGTTTTAATAATAATTTTAAAGAGGAATACAAAAGGTTGATTATCTATTGCAATGAAGGCTTAATGCAAGAATATACAAGAACTAGAATTTGATAGGACGATGATCTCAAATGGACGATTGCCTTTATATAAAGAATTAAAGCAATTGATTTATGTTAATAAGTTAATGTCGCATGATTAATATGGAAGTGTATATCTATTTCAGTCTTAATATGCATGTGTTTGATAACATAGCACTCCTCCTTCGACAAATATCCATCAAACCTAAGATGATACAAACACATATATTTTCTCAATGAGCTTCGACAATGCCACCACGTAGTCCTAACAAAGTCATAGCCCATCAATGAAGCATTGGAAATATACAACCCAAAGATTGAAACAATCGATACATACATAAGAATAATGTTACATCTCTTACAAACCCTTGTAGGAACCCAATTCGTTTTACAGCGGGTAAAATAGGTAAGTTTCAAAAGAAATTTTCTAATTGGATCCTAGTTAGTGGGCCTATGAAATATAATATTTAATGCTATATTCAATCTAGATGTTTTAGTAAAATCATATTTTTTTCAAATGCTTTTGCTTTATTTAGTTAATCTAATTAATTAGATATATTAAATGTGAATATTTATAGGGACTGACTATCCTGGATGGACGAGGAAGAGTGAAAAAAATTTAGTTGAATGAATTAAGGAAGATTTTGTTTCACTTAGAGAAAGAATCATTTTCATTCATCTATTCTAAAACTTACCCTTTAATTTTATATCTAATGTTTAGATTTTAAGAGATATATATTATAGGTTAGAAAGAAATGAGGGATTTCAATATCCATGCTTTCCTTTGTTATAGTAACATTTTCTATTGTACAATTACTTAGATCTAAGCAATGCGGCTATAAGTAGTTGGTTATGAATTGTATAACATTATCAAGTAGTAATAAGTATTCAATAAAATCAAATCTTCAATTATCTTCAACATGGTATCAGAACAGAAGAAATAGAGATACTACTGTTACTTGGTAAAGTCGAAAACTTTGCTTGTTTACATCCACTACAATCAGATATTATGAGTTTTCTAATTGCCTAATGCAATGTGAATGCTAAAAACTTCAAACAAGAAGAAGAAACATGAGCTAAATGAGAATGTCATAAATAAAAACTAGAGGAAGGTGACAAACGAAAAGAAGATAAATAAATACTAGTAGCAGCATTAACTGAAACTTTTAATTCATTCAAAACATATAGTTCACCTTCCCTCTGGTCTGCCCAAATCAGTTTTTGAGATTGTAGATCCTGCATAAAACTAGAATAAGAAGTAAATGTTACTATATTACCCGAGTCACATAATTGACCAACATATACAAGATTTAATGTGAGATTCGGTATATGATAGACATTGAAAAGAGATAAGTTGAAAGTAACAATAAAACCAATTCTCGCAAAAGACATGGAAGTGCCATCAGCAATCATAACGGGAATGGAGGATGATGAAGACAAATTAGAAAAATATGAAGAGTCTCAAGACATATAGTGGAAAGTACCAGAATTCAAGGCCCATAAAGATGACTTACCCGAGGAGTTATTATGCATTTGACCTGAAATTGAAGAGGCAAGCATAACTTGTGACTATAGAGAATGAAAATTTCAAAGATACTTGTAGTCGTGTAATGAATAATTGTACTCAAGGAATTGTGAGAGAATTGGAACTCGTTTACGAATGTTAAATTGTAACACCTTTTAATACATTTTTCCGCTAAAAGGGTACCAATAACAAACTTCTGACTGGCAACTATTACAGATAAAACTACATTCTCAGCCGCAATCTTTGATTCTACGAGCGTAATCATTGAATGATGTAATATTTATCAACATCTGGTTCACATTTAAGAGCGTCTGAGTTTCAATTCAGCATCCCAAAATTCCTTTTTTTTTTCTTTTTTCCTTCCTTTTTTCTTTTTTTAAAAATAAAATACTAATAAGCTAAGCAATATAGTGATTACACTCTCCCTCTTTATTCTTAGTCCAGACCAAAATAACATAGAATAGCAAATACTACCTGAAAACAAAGATGGACTTCGGAAATCATGAAGGCAGTCGTTGAGTAGTAGATGCGGAGGTAGTTTGCGAACGTCCGTTTTGATGAGTCGCTGGAGATAGATTTGAATCTGGTATTTAGGTTAGGTTATAAATTGTGTATTTAATTGGAATTCTTTGGTGTAGATGTCAACTTGATTACAGCGGGTTGTTGCTAGTGGATTTGAGTAGAGGTAGAACCGAAATGGTGGTTCGATAATGTAATTTGGAAGCGGTGGAGTTGTGATATTTTTGGAGTTACTACAAGAAACTGCGGTTTACCTACGCCAAAATGGTGTAGACGGGACGTAGGTAAATGCAGCAACTATGTAACCCCTATGCCCGATTTTGGCGTGGGTAAAACCTGCGTAGCTAATAAAATACCTACGCCTTACCTACGCCATTCGTGGGGTTGTTTCCTAAGTCTTCACTACAACATGATTTTTCTACGCCTTCCCCATACCTTGGTGTTTCTACGATTTTTCTACGATATTTTTACTTCTTTCGTTACCCACGCATTTCCTACATCATTCGTTTACCTACGTCTTCCCTACGCCTTATTTTCCTACACTTTCCTATGCCATTCGTACATATTATCTTCCTTACGTGTTTTCTATGCCATTCATTTATCTTTGATTTACCTATGTCTGTGTTTTTTTACCTTTTTCCTACGCCATGCACACGACTATTTGCTGCATCAATATTCGCTTTACATACGCATTTCCTACTTCTTTTCTGAAGCAATTTTGATATGTTACTATTGTGTTTCATTCCACTACATTAAATAGAAACTAAAATCAAGTTATTTCATATATATACACATTTCAACAAAAAGACTAACATCAGATCATTCATCTTTAATTCAAAAAACAAATATCCCATTTATATTACAAAGTGAAACAATATTAATCAAGTTTTTATATGTCTAATTAATACGATGATACGTTCATGATATATGACATCATACAAATACCGTTGCGAATAAAAAATACTCTCATCCTTCAGGACGATCATTCTACTCTCTATCAAATCGCCGTCGAAGCATCTTGGTGAGTTGTTCATACTGCATCTTTAGCCTTTGAATATCTCCCATTCTTTACGCTTCACCTTTTCCTCTATCTTGGCTTTAGTCCGTGCTTCTCCCTTATTGATGCTATAAGTAGCGTCTTTATATTTCTGCATTTTATCAGATATTGCATCAATTTTTACATTTTAAGCTAATTAAAATAATGTTTTGTTGAAAGTTTATATATTTGCTCCAGGAATATTGCCATAATAGGGTCCACGATTCTTTCTTTTAGCTATAGCACTAGTAAGCATATCAAATATTTCTTTCTCGACTTCATAGGTAATTTATCTGACATGTATTTTCAATTCTTCTATTCTAGCTTGATATTGTGCATGTATTTGTAATTTTCCAAATAAATTTTTAGTAGATATATGTATAAGTTGAGATGTATGCTAGGGCAGCTAAGTGCATACTTTAAATCTACATACTCCAATTTGCATAGTATCTTAGCTTACATAATATATATTCCCTTTTGGAATAACAAACTTTCCCTGCCTATATTCACATCTTTGGTATGTTTAGGTTTCGCTATGTCTTGGATCAATAAGAAGTTAACATTTCAATTAGAAGTGCCTTTATGACTCAACCTCCTACCTATATTGTGTGTTTTCAAGTGGAATGTTAGTTTTCATATCTGTATTTAGCACCTTACCTTTCCAAGTTGCGATTAATAACTAGATAAATAAGGAATTGGTAAAGTTGCTCAAAAAAAAGAATAGTGCATGTGAACCAATTTTTATTTTGGCAGCTAAGTAGCACTACTCATTTACTCTAGTTACATTATGATTTTTCCAAAAGCTTATTATCAGATCAGATCAATATATTCAAAGCATGCAGCTCTTGACTTACCATCGTGACATATGTACATGAAACTTCAAACTAATTAATTTAGTACATTTACTTTAGGTGTACCTTATATGCACATATTGTTTTTTTAACCAGTTATTAAAACCAAGCTATAAGAATCACTTACTGTAAATTATGCTTCATCCATCCATTAGTGGTAGATTCGATGTCTGAAGCGACCTTATGAGTCCTACAGTGCACTTTCCAAGCAGTTGGCTCCCTATTAAGTTCACCGGTCCAGAAAACAAAGACAAAAACATAGTAAATATTTGATAACTTGATGTAAATTAACATTAAATCAAAATTATAGAGATCAAACCAAATCGTTTTGATTATCCGCAAGGGATCTTGAACCACCACAATTTCGCTTTTGGTTTTGAGCCCTAGAGTTTGCAGCTTTTTCTGCTTGAGCTTTTACTTCGTGAAGCTCCTAATATGCCAAAAAATGCTCGTATATCTTCTAAGACAGGTTTGGATGCTTCTTCCCTGACTCTTTCATATCATGAGTCCGTCCTGATACTTCAAAATTGATTCCCTATTCCATATCTGCTTCACAGTTGCTGGTGAAGCATCATCTGTCCATTGAAATGATTCTTGTACATGTAGTGGAAAATATTATGACAAAAAAATAGATGTAACGCGCACGCACACACATTAATATTATTTTACCAGAAATTCCTGAAACATCAATTTCTTAACGTCATCGGGGATACTTTTAAAACTGGGCCAAGAACCGTTAACTCATGTTAATGTAGCCCTAGAAGAGAACTCATATCTGAAACATATAAATGTAAAGCATGAATATACATTGATCAAAATGTTTGTATGAGATATATACTCAAAATAGAATGCAGATTAGTTGCAAAATATGCCAAAATACTGAAAAGGTTATATTCCAAAGTAATAAATTAGCTTTCTCATGTTAAACTATATATTAGAGAAATTCCATTATAATGAGGCGGTTTCAATTAAAAAAGGTAGAATAAAATAACCGCAACAATTATATTTAAATTAAACTTAACCTTTTTAAAATATATCCTATGAGTTGATTGGATGTCATCATTATGAAATGATTATTTTATTAATCATTTGTTAAGAAAAAAAAGAGAGATGAAGCTTAATTATAGAATTATATAGGAAATGTCAGAAGATAATTGTTTAGAAGTATCCAAAGGTTCAAAATTATTAAATACAGTTAAAAGCCGCATATTTTGTCAAGCTAAAGAATACAATCAAAATTGCATTATGCAGGCTTTAAATATTTTTAAAACATTTAAGCTTGGGTTTTTGTACATAAAAGGAAACTTCCTAAAATTAGAAAATAAAACCTACGGAAATAAACTCTTCCGTGAAGCTTAAGTATCTCTGTTAATGTAAATTTAGATGCACGGTAAGTTAACTAGCTTTATTAACATTAAACCAAGATGTTCTTTTGATAACCATAATATGGTATTATGAGAAATAATAATTATTTTTGTTTTGTTAGTAGATGATGGTATCGAGGATTGTAAATCCTGATGCTCCTGGAAGCACATTGTTAATTGAAAATTATATTCTATTTCATGATGAGTTAACTTATGCTTATTAGCATTGAGGATGCTACATCCAGTTGTAGGGAATACTAAGATAGGCAATTATGTCAAAGTTCATCAAATGGAATGCAGATTAGTTGCAAAAAGACGGTTCTGTTTCATCTTATATTGAAATTACTGTTCACTGATGTAATAATAATAAAATATATAAGCATGTACATCCACCGACTTCAGTAAATACTAAATAATTCAAATTTGGACCTGACATTTTCGTTTAAGAAGATAGAGCAAAATAGTGATATAAAACTGATATATGATTTAATCAAAACATGTCTTTAATTTTTGTGACTGAAATTGGACTTAAGTGCTTACACCTATTCGAAACAAAATCAATCAATGCTAAAACTTTGAATTTTGATACCGAAATGATGCGTTTAATGATAGTGAATAAAATAGTGATTATAATGTTTGTTTTGATTTGATCCAATGAACAAAATAGTGAATAGAATGTTAAAACAATAAATAAAAGGCACTTGGTCCTTGACAGATATTTGGTAATGTCAAATCATAAATCAAGTATAAATTTCACCGTGTCTACCTTAAATATATTTTATATGCTCATAAAACAACATCAATTAATTATTTTGCAAAAATTCTTACCCAATATTTGCTTGCCAGAAAACACCAACTCTTGTTACAGAGGAGGAGTCCGACACAAATGCATCGGTCGATGGATTGGAAGCATCAAAATCAAGGGGAGTAGGATGAACGATGGGAGACATGATATGTTGCTCTGCTTGAGTAGACATGTCTGTTAAATGCAACTAATATAACATAGAGAAATACATATATGATATGATGAATTAAATATACATCAAAGCAATTAAAACAACATGAACTGAAGACTAAATACTCGAAGGTAACTAAGTATACAAGAGTGATTTGAAGTAAAAATTAATATTAGTAGAAAAACCAAACAAGTACATTAATGAAAACATGCCACCAATCAACATTATCATCATAACTTCCATTATTTATACCCTCATCTTCACATTAATCTTCATCAACTTCGACATCTTCATCAACTTCAACATCATTTTCATCAGCTTCGGTATCATAATCAACTTCAACATCATCGTTAATCTCTATGTGACGCCCCACCTCTATACCCACGCTAGCCAAGAACACTACGGTGTAGTGCTGTCAATTAGCACGGAGAATAAGGCTGTTGAGGAGCGACCATCCATGTGATTGCTTATCACACGGAGGCTATAAATAATCTTCGAAAACAAACATAGAAATAAGCATAACACAAATCAGTCACAGACATCCATATCACAAAGGCGGAAGAAGATATGAATATATAACTAACACATGAAAGTGCACATCAGAGTAGTGGTCAAAAAGATCCACAATAATACAAAAGAATAGCAACACGTGCTATACAAAAGAATACAACTATGAGTCTATGTCTCAAGTGTATACAACAAAAACTGCTAATCTAAATAGTTAACCAAAAGTCAGAGTAGCAAATCCCGGGAAGAAGTCAAGCAGAAGCACCTGTAACATCTCGGTCTGATCCGAGTACTATTTAAGAAAATAATAAACGGATCAGTCTAGCTATAAATATCAGATGACATGGTATAAAATAAAAGATATGGTATAAACATAAAATATCCATACTGACATACTACTATAAGTATGCAAATGATGATCAACAGAAGATCAATCAATAAGAGATAAATCAATATCACAAGAATCTTCTCAAAGATCCAAAGAGGGCATCATACCCTAAACTTGTACTCATAACAAGTCAATGACATAAATTCCAGAAATCAACACAAGAAATCCAGAAATCACAGAAAAAGGGAAAGAGGCCTATCACATGACGGTCCGAAGACCATGGGGAGCTACCCCATATGGGTGAGTCGGAATCACCCAGATGAGGTCTAGGCTAACCCAAAAGCAAAAAGGTATGTGTGAGTGGAATCACACAAATGGAGTCTAGCCTAACCTCGCAACAAAAAGGTACACTACACCAAATTGATGATTTTGCAACATTTTGTATTTGTAAATTTCTAACACTTACAAATGTTACAACCTACTAACAGTTAATAAGTGTTAGAATAGCTGAAAAAGCATTGGTAAAAATAAATAATTTTCTATATAAACTTTACAACACATTACTTATGATATATAACACAAATAAGTGTTACAATGATTGGTAAATGTAACGACCCGTTAAATTAATAATGTTTAATGAATTGAATTTAATAGAATTGCTAATCTAATTTAGAAGGAAATATAAGTCTTAAGATTTTTATTTGAGTAAATATAGGAATTGATGTGGTGATTATAATTTAATGTTAACAATTAAATATTTATGTGGCATAGATTGGATTAATGTAAATTGGTGGGTAGTTATTAGTTATAATTAGTTGATTTAAAAGGTATTAATGAAATGATAGCTGAATCGGATTGCCAATATATAAACATTAGAAAATTTATTAGGTGGACTAAATTTGTTAAAGTTCATAAGTTGTATAATTCAATTTAGTAGAAACTCTAAATTTATAAACGGAGAATTAAATAAACGCTAAATATGTAAATGGTGACTGAAGACCTAGTTATAGGAATTGGAATATAATCCAATTTGGATTAGGTATAAAAAGGATTTGATTTATATGAAAGTTATTTTTCACAGTATTGAATAAAAATTTGGAATCCAATTATAATTGATGATAATAACGTTAGTATTAGTAATAAATAGATTTCAACGCAGTAACCAAATGAATGGAATAAAAAAAAAAAGAGTATATATTGCATAGAAATGGAATGTAGATTGTCACATTTGGTTGGAGTAAATTTTAGAAACATAAATGTTGAATCAGTAAATATTAGTAAAAATATTACCTAGAATAAATTCCATTTAATATAAGAATTCAAAAGTGGAAGATTTACATTTGGATTGGAAAATGGATAGTTACTAATTAAAAGTGACCATTGAATAAATTTATGCAAACGTGAAATAATGTAAATAGATGGGGATCAACTTTTATTTATGTGGTTAATGGAATTTAATTTCTATAGTATGATAATCGCAATTAATGGAAGTTGGAATAGCTAATTTATATGTTAGTTGGAATTTAGCTAGAATATGTAGATAGTGGATGATAGTAAAATTAAATGGATATAAAGATTTCAATTATACATTGAAATTCATACTCGCCATAAAAGGTTAATTGAGACCAAAGAAGTTAATATAGGAATCAAGCCTTATTTATTAATCTGGATTTATTGCAATAGTTAATTTCATAAAATAAAGGTAAAGCTAATTCAAATTTAACTGGACCATTGTTGGTATAACTTTAGAAGCAAGATTTATTTAAGATTTGAGTATTTAATTCAACAAGTGGTATTTACGACAAATAAAATAGAATTGAACGTAAAATATTACGTTATTAGATTGAAATGGAATTTGTAAACATTGAGTGAAATCTTAAACTAATGTTAGTATTCGTCGTATTTACAACAATAACTTTGAATAATAGAAAGGAAGTGAATATAATAAATTAATCAAATTTATAGTGTTGAATTCGATTGGATTGGAATTAATAAATAGTTAAGAAAAAATAAGGGTTATTAATAATTTGGAATTTAATTATGGTAAAAGTTTATTTGCAATCATGAGTTGGAATAGAAATCAAATCTATTTATCTAATTGGATTTCGTTGAGAGTATAAGAATATAAGCTTTAATAATTGAGTTTTAGAATATAATTTATAATTTCCAAATAATTATAAAAATGCAGAAATTAACACTGCAAATTGATATGTTTATAGATTTTAATTCACATCCAAGCTGCTAAATCAATTGGAATTGATTGAATTATATAAGTAATAAGATTTGGCCAATATTAGAAGTTGAAAAATTAGAATTGGATTTTTATGATTTATTTAATTGATTTAATAAACATTAAAAATAGCCATTTTTGTCACGGACTCGGATTTCGACGAAACTAGTTTCATCGGATCCGTATCGGTGAATTATTATAGGGTTTCAAATTTCGTATCGATCGGACTTGTCGTTTGATCGTACGGACGCGAAACGCCTTGAAATCAATTTATTAAGAATCAATTTGAAATCAATTTGGAAATCTTGTTTTCAGCATAACTTCTTCATACGATCAAATTTGGACGTGAAACTTCTTCCATCGTGTTCAGAATATTTTAAATTACCTATTTTGATATATGGGTTTACCAAATTTCGCTCCGGAGTCGAATCGGGCTTTTCGGGCCATATATCGGTTAGCGCGTACTTCTATCTTATCCGATCCATCCTATTTCAACTTTGTCTATAAATATATCGCTATAAACCCTAATTCCCTTCATTTTCATTTGACCATACGTATATCTCAACTCCTTCTCCTCTCCAATGGCAGACAATAATTTCAGATCCAATTTCAGTTCAAAACCAAAAGTCAAAATCCAAACTCTACAGAAAATTACCAAAAAATTTTATGGCGTAGTGTTCATCAATACGAATCTACGTCTGTTGTTCGTTTTTCAAGATGGGGTCCGGATTCACCAGAAATCGCAGTCAAAATCAGAAATTCGTAACCCATGTGGCGAATTGGGCGTTTTCAATTTTGGCATCAATCGACGAAATTGGCTTCTGGGTATGGTAGATCTCGTTATGGGCTTCGCGATGGTGTAGGTCGCTTGGCCTAAATGGGTTTGTGGTGGTCGGAATGTTCGATTTAAGGTCTGAAACCCTAGGAATTGCGCGGCGGCGAGGCAAGCTTTGGGGCAACGAGGGACGCGCGGCCTCAGGCCGAGGACAGAGGAAGGCGAGGCGGTCCCAATGGAGGAGGTGGCCTGAGCTATCGTGGCCGGAGGTGGTTGTTGTTGGTGGTCAAAGGGGTCGGGTTCATGAAGGGGGTGGGTTCAAATTTGCGTGAGGGGCTGGAAGGACATCACGTACAGGAGAAGAGAGGGCTTGCGTGGCGCGTTCCTATTGGTCCGTGTTTTAACTTAATTGTTGGTTATTTATTTTAATTTCAAATGTTATAACATCAATAACTTTCACATACGATATCCAATTCACACGCGGTTTCCTCCGCTAGGTTCGTATTGAAATTCCGGACGCTTTGACGCTGGTTTGGACAGATTTGGAGACCGTCGAATTTTTGGGTTTAAATCGAATTTAAATTCGATTTAAATTCAAAAGGTGAGTGTTTTAACCCACTCACAATTACTAGAAGCTTTTATGTTTGTTAAATAAATTTTAGAAATGAATAGAAATTTATTTATGAGCTTTTGGCATGTTATTTCATCCATATCTGTTGAATTGCATTTATTGAATTTAGCTATTAATTAAATTGATTAATTGCGTATTAATTTGCTGTTAGGAATTTTGTTTGCATATGAAATGCTAGTTAACAGTTATATGAATTATCTCTAAATATAAATGGTTAGATTAATAGTTGAAATTTAATTTGAATAAACTGACAGTTATTACCCGTTGCATATTATCGAACTAATATTGTTATTGATTGATATGGGTTGATAGTGATTGATATTGATTGATGGTTGAAATTGGGTGATGGATGTGTTGTTGAATGGATGACTTATGTGGATATCATTAACTGCCAGTTAGCATGCATTTTACATTTTCGGGATTGTGGTTTGAAATGATAAAACCGCAAAGTTTTATTTTTAAATTGCGGATTGAAATGATAAATATCCGTATCACTTGACCATAGGATAGAAAATTATATACAGGCACCGCGGTCTATATATAACTATTTTAATGTGATTTCTATGGTTTGGATTGAATACGGTTTATAAATCTTAAATTTTATATTGTATAAATATTTTATTCCATATTTATATACCTATGAAGTTAAAATTTAGGAATTTAAAAGGTGGATAAATTTCTTTATTGAAATGGAAGAAATTTAGAAAATGGAGTTGGTAAATTTATATCCTATGTTTAAATGTAAAGTTGGAAATTTTAAGATATGATATTTGAAATTGGATTTTCCCAAAATAAATAGAAATGGATATTCTAGTAAAATTTTGAATTGGAAAATTTATATATATATTTTACTAGAAATTGAAGTTTTATTAATTATGGATTTTATGTGAATGGTCAAGATTAATTAATAGAATATTGATTTTGAAAGGATAAAAATCCAACTTTAGTTGAAATATTAATGATCAAAAATGGATATAAATATATATAAAATTGAAATAGTTTTGGGACTTGAGGTAATATTTTGGATTTTGGTTTAACTTTAAAAGAAGAAATATTTGGAAAGCCGTGTAATTTATTTCTTTATAAAGCAACAGTAAAGTTAAACCTTTTTAATTCGCATACCGTTGAATATCCAAACCATTTGAGTTTAAAAGTTATGATTTGAAATTATGGATTTCCAAAAATATTAAGCTTTGAAAATATTCGATTTTCAGATATTATGAAGCTAAAGCCTTTTAATTTTTGGAAAGGAATTATATTTGGAATAAGTGGTAAAATATGGTTTTGGGTTTTGGAATGATATCGTAATATTATGGTTTTGAAATGGATTATATTCTGGTTTTAAAGTATAAACTGTTTTAAATAACCGCGGTGTTATAATAACGATGGGTTGGCAAAGAGACCGGGATCGGATATGGACATACTCTCTGTCGATACCGAAAACCACTTTGACTAACCGTGTACGCGGTGGAGATTCCAGAATGAAGTAGGTTGGTGGCGACGATTCCTGTAAGGTAAATACGTGGACCCGACTCCCGTGAGTTGGCATAAGGTGGCTAAAACAGGAGCGATCGACGGGTTAATGAGGTCATTCCTCTGATCGGACACTCCTCTTCGATATTATACTATGACTTTGGATTGATTCAGTGGCCACTTCTATTTTTTTTGATTTGGGGAGTTGTTTCGAGGTGGGCGGTTGCTGCGGCTTCGCGTTACCATCGGCCCGGAAGCGTAATTGGTATATCTACCCTGGCATTGCCTAGTTGTGCCGTGTCACCTACCCTATCGCGCCTTGTACGAGTTTGGTTTTCTCCCGTAGCCCGTGTGGTATCCTCTAGTGGCTTCCCGATCAGGAGGGACTATGATATTGGACGGACTACTGGGACTATTATGTGTTAAGGGCTATATGGGTAACCCCTTAACGCTATTAAAAAGTAAGTTTATTTTATAAATAGACACTATTATAATAACGCAATATACTACATAGTAAATAGTTTAACGGATCCTTAGGAGATGTAAATCCCGAGCATCTCTTGAGTTACTGTACTCATATTTATTTCTGTTTATTTAACTCACATAAGATATTCTAGTCTGACTCGAGTGTTTTTGTCTTTTCAAATTCGCTCGGGTCAGTCCGAGCGTTTCAGGATAGCAGATTTTAGCTTTGGAGGACGAAGACGAAGAATCAGTATTATTTTATATATAGTATTGCACCACACTCTTTATATTCCGCTGCATTGCTTGTATTGGTATGTGTAACTCTGATATTTATTGTAAAAGAAGAATCAAGCTTTTGTAAACTGTTTATGAACTGTATATTTGTTATTATATTTTATCCTTCCGCTGTGAGATTCTGTTTTTGTTTTTATTTCTTCTCTGCTTTTTCTTATTTACCCCATAACAATCCGCCCTTGCGTATGCTTTGAATTGGCACGTGTGTCGGTTTAAAGTGTGCAAAAAGGCGGGATGTTACAGTTGGTATCAGAGCTTTGGTTTAGCGATAAACCTTGGCTTTGTGGGGTTTGACTCTTTGTTAATAGGGTAGAAATATCCTATGGGAGTCACTGAGTGTACATATATGAGAGAGCGTACTTGTTAGTATTAATAAAAGGGTTTTAATATTGTGTTAATCTGTTCCGCTTTGTATTTATAAATTCTGGTTGATGCATGGGACGCTATGTCATCAATAGGGATTTCTAAACACTTAATAGGACAGACTGACATAATATTTGTTTTTAATATAGGTGAATGAAATAATTTTGCCTATTATATTTTCTATATATAAAATATTTTATAAAGATATATATATATATATTTGGTTGCTATAGATTGGATGTTAGGCAATAAACATATTTATAATAATTGAAGCTAAGTGAAATTATAATAAACCAAATTGGAGATTTTAGAACTTAAGTCCGGGATTTTTGAAATGTGCTTTCAAAGAATTTATGAAAAGTAATGATTTGGTTTATAAGGAATTTCTTATATAAAAAGTATAATTTGGAAGTATGATAATATTGTCATATATATATTTTCCGATATGAATATTCCATTTTAAATTCGGGAAATTTGTTTTAAAAGAAGATTTTGGAGAAATAAATTTTGTACTTTTCTCTCCGTCGCTGGAAAATAAATTCGGTGATGACGGCCGCATCATCGACTTTCATTTTCGAGTTTCAAAGGGGGAAAGGCCACTGTAGTAAATTCTACTGCAGATTTATTTTGAAATTTTCTAAAATTTTTCTTTTATTGTTCTAAATATAATTAGAGATATTGAGTTGTAAGAACTTATTTATCTATTATTTTGAAATATTTGAAATTTAACCCGGTATTTAATTCTTAAATTTCCATTAATTAATTGTTTAAATTATTTTAGTTGAATAAAAAGATAAGTAATTAATAAGTTGAAACCTCTAATTTAAGTAAGAGAATTAATGCAATATTATAAAGAGAAATTTGAAATTTTTAACATATGAGATAAAAGAGTAATATGGATAAACATTAAATTTAATTAAAGAATGGAGATTTAACTTGTATAAGTTCAATTGCATTTCTTTAACATAAATAACTTACCCAAATATAAAGGTTGAAATGTTAAATCAGAAACTAGAATTGAATGTTTTACAAGTAGGAATTTAGGAAAATGAAGTATTCAATAAACTACTGTTATAATAAGAATTTAATGGTATAAACTTAGGTTATAATTGAAATTTTATGGAAAATAAAGTTGAGAATTATTAATAGATGATATGAACCTGAGTATATAACATGAAATTCAAAATAAGAATTTATTATATGATTATTCACTTAAGTATGTTTTAATCTCCCCTATTCCAATATAATGGAAAGTAGGAAAAATTGAAATGTCTACAATTAATAGTTAATGGATAAATAAAAAAACTTCCACTTATAAGAATGAATGTTAGCAGATTAAGAATTTAAGGGAAACCTTACAAGAGAAGATATTCAAAATATTTGTTGTTATTAATGAGAATTTATTTTATAGACTTAAGTAATAAAAGGAAACTTAAGTAATAAAAAGGAAATACAAATATAATGAATTTGGTGATAATTGGAAAATAAAACTTGTAAGAAATAAAGAAATCCCTCCATAAATAAAGGGAAGAAAATCAAAACACTGAATTATGAAATGAATGTATAATCAGCTATTTTGGTGTTGGTTTGAATTGTTTGATGTATGATTGTTGGGTAAGGAATGGTGGAGTTGTTGGATGAACAAATAATCTATCTTTGTTCCATCTAAGGCTGTTGAGCAACGGATGCACTTGATAGTTATTCTTCATTCGTACAACTTCAGAATTTGAGCCGAACAACTAATTATTTGTTTGATTTAATGATTGTTTGTTGTGGTGTGTGCTGTTTGCTAAAATCTATGGTTGTTGCATTTGATTGGATATGAATGATTGAATCCACCAAAACATTCACTGTAAAATAAATATTTACCTTTTAGATTTTATAAGTGAATACAGGTGTTGGAAGCCACTGCTACTGCTTTGGTTCCACAAAAATATAAGCGTATATTGCCCGACAAATAGGTACGTTCCCGGATTACGTAAAACGCTATTTTATATATTTTCCCATGTTGGGATATTTTATTTTGGATATATATGTAATATATTTGTATATTTGGATATTATATTTTCTCCAGAGTCCCTCCGTACAAAGGAGACTCTGCCGAAATTTTTCGTAAATTTTGGACTTAGAATTTTGTTGAGAATATTTTTCCAACTTTAATAATTCAAGTATTAAAGGATATAATAATTATAAAACCAGTGTATTTCATTTAAGGAAATTAATCCAGTAAAATATAAGTTAATATTTGAAGTAAAATGCACTGTTATTCTTCCTCCTCCCTTCTTTCCTTTTCGGGGACGAAAAGTTTTGAGTGGGGGAGATTGTAACGACCCGTTAAATTAATAATGTTTAATGAATTGAATTTAATAGAATTGCTAATCTAATTTAGAAGGAAATATAAGTCTTAAGATTTTTATTTGAGTAAATATAGGAATTGATGTGGTGATTATAATTTAATGTTAACAATTAAATATTTATGTGGCATAGATTGGATTAATGTAAATTGGTGGGTAGTTATTAGTTATAATTAGTTGATTTAAAAGGTATTAATGAAATGATAGCTGAATCGGATTGCCAATATATAAACATTAGAAAATTTATTAGGTGGACTAAATTTGTTAAAGTTCATAAGTTGTATAATTCAATTTAGTAGAAACTCTAAATTTATAAACGGAGAATTAAATAAACGCTAAATATGTAAATGGTGACTGAAGACCTAGTTATAGGAATTGGAATATAATCCAATTTGGATTAGGTATAAAAAGGATTTGATTTATATGAAAGTTATTTTTCACAGTATTGAATAAAAATTTGGAATCCAATTATAATTGATGATAATAACGTTAGTATTAGTAATAAATAGATTTCAACGCAGTAACCAAATGAATGGAATAAAAAAAAAAAGAGTATATATTGCATAGAAATGGAATGTAGATTGTCACATTTGGTTGGAGTAAATTTTAGAAACATAAATGTTGAATCAGTAAATATTAGTAAAAATATTACCTAGAATAAATTCCATTTAATATAAGAATTCAAAAGTGGAAGATTTACATTTGGATTGGAAAATGGATAGTTACTAATTAAAAGTGACCATTGAATAAATTTATGCAAACGTGAAATAATGTAAATAGATGGGGATCAACTTTTATTTATGTGGTTAATGGAATTTAATTTCTATAGTATGATAATCGCAATTAATGGAAGTTGGAATAGCTAATTTATATGTTAGTTGGAATTTAGCTAGAATATGTAGATAGTGGATGATAGTAAAATTAAATGGATATAAAGATTTCAATTATACATTGAAATTCATACTCGCCATAAAAGGTTAATTGAGACCAAAGAAGTTAATATAGGAATCAAGCCTTATTTATTAATCTGGATTTATTGCAATAGTTAATTTCATAAAATAAAGGTAAAGCTAATTCAAATTTAACTGGACCATTGTTGGTATAACTTTAGAAGCAAGATTTATTTAAGATTTGAGTATTTAATTCAACAAGTGGTATTTACGACAAATAAAATAGAATTGAACGTAAAATATTACGTTATTAGATTGAAATGGAATTTGTAAACATTGAGTGAAATCTTAAACTAATGTTAGTATTCGTCGTATTTACAACAATAACTTTGAATAATAGAAAGGAAGTGAATATAATAAATTAATCAAATTTATAGTGTTGAATTCGATTGGATTGGAATTAATAAATAGTTAAGAAAAAATAAGGGTTATTAATAATTTGGAATTTAATTATGGTAAAAGTTTATTTGCAATCATGAGTTGGAATAGAAATCAAATCTATTTATCTAATTGGATTTCGTTGAGAGTATAAGAATATAAGCTTTAATAATTGAGTTTTAGAATATAATTTATAATTTCCAAATAATTATAAAAATGCAGAAATTAACACTGCAAATTGATATGTTTATAGATTTTAATTCACATCCAAGCTGCTAAATCAATTGGAATTGATTGAATTATATAAGTAATAAGATTTGGCCAATATTAGAAGTTGAAAAATTAGAATTGGATTTTTATGATTTATTTAATTGATTTAATAAACATTAAAAATAGCCATTTTTGTCACGGACTCGGATTTCGACGAAACTAGTTTCATCGGATCCGTATCGGTGAATTATTATAGGGTTTCAAATTTCGTATCGATCGGACTTGTCGTTTGATCGTACGGACGCGAAACGCCTTGAAATCAATTTATTAAGAATCAATTTGAAATCAATTTGGAAATCTTGTTTTCAGCATAACTTCTTCATACGATCAAATTTGGACGTGAAACTTCTTCCATCGTGTTCAGAATATTTTAAATTACCTATTTTGATATATGGGTTTACCAAATTTCGCTCCGGAGTCGAATCGGGCTTTTCGGGCCATATATCGGTTAGCGCGTACTTCTATCTTATCCGATCCATCCTATTTCAACTTTGTCTATAAATATATCGCTATAAACCCTAATTCCCTTCATTTTCATTTGACCATACGTATATCTCAACTCCTTCTCCTCTCCAATGGCAGACAATAATTTCAGATCCAATTTCAGTTCAAAACCAAAAGTCAAAATCCAAACTCTACAGAAAATTACCAAAAAATTTTATGGCGTAGTGTTCATCAATACGAATCTACGTCTGTTGTTCGTTTTTCAAGATGGGGTCCGGATTCACCAGAAATCGCAGTCAAAATCAGAAATTCGTAACCCATGTGGCGAATTGGGCGTTTTCAATTTTGGCATCAATCGACGAAATTGGCTTCTGGGTATGGTAGATCTCGTTATGGGCTTCGCGATGGTGTAGGTCGCTTGGCCTAAATGGGTTTGTGGTGGTCGGAATGTTCGATTTAAGGTCTGAAACCCTAGGAATTGCGCGGCGGCGAGGCAAGCTTTGGGGCAACGAGGGACGCGCGGCCTCAGGCCGAGGACAGAGGAAGGCGAGGCGGTCCCAATGGAGGAGGTGGCCTGAGCTATCGTGGCCGGAGGTGGTTGTTGTTGGTGGTCAAAGGGGTCGGGTTCATGAAGGGGGTGGGTTCAAATTTGCGTGAGGGGCTGGAAGGACATCACGTACAGGAGAAGAGAGGGCTTGCGTGGCGCGTTCCTATTGGTCCGTGTTTTAACTTAATTGTTGGTTATTTATTTTAATTTCAAATGTTATAACATCAATAACTTTCACATACGATATCCAATTCACACGCGGTTTCCTCCGCTAGGTTCGTATTGAAATTCCGGACGCTTTGACGCTGGTTTGGACAGATTTGGAGACCGTCGAATTTTTGGGTTTAAATCGAATTTAAATTCGATTTAAATTCAAAAGGTGAGTGTTTTAACCCACTCACAATTACTAGAAGCTTTTATGTTTGTTAAATAAATTTTAGAAATGAATAGAAATTTATTTATGAGCTTTTGGCATGTTATTTCATCCATATCTGTTGAATTGCATTTATTGAATTTAGCTATTAATTAAATTGATTAATTGCGTATTAATTTGCTGTTAGGAATTTTGTTTGCATATGAAATGCTAGTTAACAGTTATATGAATTATCTCTAAATATAAATGGTTAGATTAATAGTTGAAATTTAATTTGAATAAACTGACAGTTATTACCCGTTGCATATTATCGAACTAATATTGTTATTGATTGATATGGGTTGATAGTGATTGATATTGATTGATGGTTGAAATTGGGTGATGGATGTGTTGTTGAATGGATGACTTATGTGGATATCATTAACTGCCAGTTAGCATGCATTTTACATTTTCGGGATTGTGGTTTGAAATGATAAAACCGCAAAGTTTTATTTTTAAATTGCGGATTGAAATGATAAATATCCGTATCACTTGACCATAGGATAGAAAATTATATACAGGCACCGCGGTCTATATATAACTATTTTAATGTGATTTCTATGGTTTGGATTGAATACGGTTTATAAATCTTAAATTTTATATTGTATAAATATTTTATTCCATATTTATATACCTATGAAGTTAAAATTTAGGAATTTAAAAGGTGGATAAATTTCTTTATTGAAATGGAAGAAATTTAGAAAATGGAGTTGGTAAATTTATATCCTATGTTTAAATGTAAAGTTGGAAATTTTAAGATATGATATTTGAAATTGGATTTTCCCAAAATAAATAGAAATGGATATTCTAGTAAAATTTTGAATTGGAAAATTTATATATATATTTTACTAGAAATTGAAGTTTTATTAATTATGGATTTTATGTGAATGGTCAAGATTAATTAATAGAATATTGATTTTGAAAGGATAAAAATCCAACTTTAGTTGAAATATTAATGATCAAAAATGGATATAAATATATATAAAATTGAAATAGTTTTGGGACTTGAGGTAATATTTTGGATTTTGGTTTAACTTTAAAAGAAGAAATATTTGGAAAGCCGTGTAATTTATTTCTTTATAAAGCAACAGTAAAGTTAAACCTTTTTAATTCGCATACCGTTGAATATCCAAACCATTTGAGTTTAAAAGTTATGATTTGAAATTATGGATTTCCAAAAATATTAAGCTTTGAAAATATTCGATTTTCAGATATTATGAAGCTAAAGCCTTTTAATTTTTGGAAAGGAATTATATTTGGAATAAGTGGTAAAATATGGTTTTGGGTTTTGGAATGATATCGTAATATTATGGTTTTGAAATGGATTATATTCTGGTTTTAAAGTATAAACTGTTTTAAATAACCGCGGTGTTATAATAACGATGGGTTGGCAAAGAGACCGGGATCGGATATGGACATACTCTCTGTCGATACCGAAAACCACTTTGACTAACCGTGTACGCGGTGGAGATTCCAGAATGAAGTAGGTTGGTGGCGACGATTCCTGTAAGGTAAATACGTGGACCCGACTCCCGTGAGTTGGCATAAGGTGGCTAAAACAGGAGCGATCGACGGGTTAATGAGGTCATTCCTCTGATCGGACACTCCTCTTCGATATTATACTATGACTTTGGATTGATTCAGTGGCCACTTCTATTTTTTTTGATTTGGGGAGTTGTTTCGAGGTGGGCGGTTGCTGCGGCTTCGCGTTACCATCGGCCCGGAAGCGTAATTGGTATATCTACCCTGGCATTGCCTAGTTGTGCCGTGTCACCTACCCTATCGCGCCTTGTACGAGTTTGGTTTTCTCCCGTAGCCCGTGTGGTATCCTCTAGTGGCTTCCCGATCAGGAGGGACTATGATATTGGACGGACTACTGGGACTATTATGTGTTAAGGGCTATATGGGTAACCCCTTAACGCTATTAAAAAGTAAGTTTATTTTATAAATAGACACTATTATAATAACGCAATATACTACATAGTAAATAGTTTAACGGATCCTTAGGAGATGTAAATCCCGAGCATCTCTTGAGTTACTGTACTCATATTTATTTCTGTTTATTTAACTCACATAAGATATTCTAGTCTGACTCGAGTGTTTTTGTCTTTTCAAATTCGCTCGGGTCAGTCCGAGCGTTTCAGGATAGCAGATTTTAGCTTTGGAGGACGAAGACGAAGAATCAGTATTATTTTATATATAGTATTGCACCACACTCTTTATATTCCGCTGCATTGCTTGTATTGGTATGTGTAACTCTGATATTTATTGTAAAAGAAGAATCAAGCTTTTGTAAACTGTTTATGAACTGTATATTTGTTATTATATTTTATCCTTCCGCTGTGAGATTCTGTTTTTGTTTTTATTTCTTCTCTGCTTTTTCTTATTTACCCCATAACAATCCGCCCTTGCGTATGCTTTGAATTGGCACGTGTGTCGGTTTAAAGTGTGCAAAAAGGCGGGATGTTACAGTAAATTTGTAAATAATTCATGACCAAGTGCACTTGTTTATAATTTAGCATAGATTTCATTTCCCACATTTATCCATTCCATTCTCATTTTTGGCCGCACTTTTTTTATTCTCTCCTTCTCAGCGACTCTTTACAGATCTTCGTCGCTTAAGGCGACCTAATACTCTTCTCCACGAATCACAGATGCAATATTAGTAAATGAGATTGCTGCTCCAGAAAATCCAACGCCAACCTCGAATGCGACGATTGTTGCTCGAATCGAAGTTGAGCCTAAACCCTAGTTCGAAAAGGACCTGATCGAACTACTCTAACCCGACTGTGCCTGGACTGCAACATCCCATTTCTAGGCATATGCCATGGGTCCCAAGTCCTAAACGTCGCATGTGGAAACTGAATTGGGTGGCAAGGTTGTGCATATTGATTATGGCAACTATGATGGGAATAGGCATGCGGCAAGAGTGGTGGAGGGTACTCCTTTGTTCGATTGGTTTAGGGGAAGGAGAGAGGTAATGGTGAATAACTACCATCACCAAGGGGTGAAGAAGTTGGCGGAGCAGTTTGTTCCTATGGCATTCGCTTTGGATGGTTTGGTTGAAGGGTTTTATGATCCTGAGTTTTACGATCCTGACGATGGGAAATTTGTTATGGGATTACAGTTTCATCCGGAAAGGATGAGGCGGATTGGGTCTGATGAGTTTGAATATGTAAGATGTCCTATGGCTTATCAGGTAAACTTTTAAAAAAAATAGTGTAGGAGTTTTATGAACAATCGAAAAAGGGATTTATTACTGTATTTTTATGTAGGAGTTTGTAAAAGCAGTGATAGCTTACAGGAAGAAGCTGGACAATGAGATGGAAAATAGAAGAAAGTTCACAATTCCAAGTATTCATGTGCATAAGTACCCCAATTCATTTAAAAAAGAATATGAAGTTGTAGCTTAAGAACTTCTTCTTGGGGTAAATTTCTCCTTTTCCTTTTACATACTTGAGTGAAATTAGATCAAGTATATAAACTATTATGATATGTTCCTATGTATAATGTTTAGTCAAACATGGCATTGATGGAGGAAAATATTCATGCGAAAGAAGTAGTTGCAAGGAATGTGATGGAAAAAATGTCATTGAAGAACTGCTTCCATTTCATCCAGTGATTGGGCACATTTGCTCAGATGTGCTGCAGAGGAAAATTTCAGCTCCTTTAGATGTACGACAATGAATTAGTAATTAGCAAAAGGTTGTAGTTTTAAATTTTAGTGCAAGTTGTGTAACATGTTATCAGAATGTAGCTTATCTTTCAAAATCAGATATTCAAAAAACTATCAGTAGTGTTTTGAAATTTTCACACAAAGCACTTAACTTTCATTGTTCAACGGATTCTCAGCCATTATGATGCTTCAGATTTTTACAATGCAGTTGTCAATATTATCATACAACAAATTTTGGGACGCATAATTTCATTAAACATAAAAGGCTTCAATAGAAAAAATATAAAATCTCAACTGGTACATACCTTTTTTCCAACCAATGATGATGTTCTCATACCCAATATAAGTACAATTTTGAAACTAGAATCTCAACAAGTTCGATATCAACTACAGTGTTTGTTCTCGTAAAAAGTGCATATCTACTTGGATGTGAGATCTGTTACAGTTCTTTCCTCATACTAACTTCGATTATGGATGTATAGGTGATATATTTTGGCGGCCATTTATTTAGCGATCTAAGAGGACCTTCAAAAGCAGGTTGGCGGACAGCTGCTGTAACATCCCGCCTTTTTGCACACTTTAAACCGACACACGTGCCAATTCAAAGAATACGCAAGGGCGGATTGTTATGGGGTAAATAAGAAAAACAGAGAAGAAATAAAAACAAAATAGAATCTCACAGCGGAAGGATAAAATATAATAATAAATATACAGTTCAAAACAGTTTACAAACACTTGATTTGCTTTATATAATAAATATCAGAGTTACACATACCAATACAATCAATGCAGCGGAACAGTATGAGTGTGGTGCAATACTATAGATAATAATAATACGACTCCTTCGTCTTCGTCCTTCAAAGCTAAAGTCTTCGATCCTGAAACGCTCGGACTGACCCGAGCGAATTTGAAAAGACAAAAACACTCGAGTCAGAACTAAAAGATCTTATGTGAGTTAAATTAACAGAAATAAATATGAGTACAGTAACTCAAGAGATGTTCGGGATTTACATCTCCTAAGGATCCGTTAAACTATTTACTATGTAGTATATTACGCTATTATAATAGTGTCTATTTATAAAATAAACTTACTTTTTAATAGCGTTAAGGGGTTACCCATATAGCCCTTAACACAAATAATGCCAATAGTCTATACAGTACCGTAATACCTCCTGATCGGGAAGCTACCAGAGGATACTCCATAGGTACGACACAAATAGAAACTCGTAGTAAAGGCTCGGTATGGTAGGTGACACGGCACAACTAGGCAATGCCAGGGTAGATATACCAATTGCTATCTAGGCTGGTGGAAACGCGTAGCCGCAGTTAGCGCCCACCTCGGACTAACTCCCCAAAATCAAAATATAGAAGTGGCCACTGAATCAATCCAAAATCAAAGTATAATATCGAAGAGGAGGGTCCGATCAGAGGAATGACCTCATTGGCCTGAGAATCGCTCCTGTTTTAGCCACCTTATGCCAACTCACGGGAGTCGGGTCCACGTATTTACCTTACAGGAAACGTCACCACCACCTACTTCATTCTGGAATCTCCACCGCGTACACGGTTAGTCAAAGTGGTTTTCGGTATCGACAGAGAGTATGTCCATATCCGATCCCGGTCTCTTTGCCAACCCATCGTTATTATAACACCGCGGTCATTTAAAAATAGGTTATACTTTAAAAATCAGACTAAACATTCCATTTCATAACCATGAATACTATATCATTTCAAAACCCAAAACCATATTTATCACTTATCCCAAATATAATTCTTTTCCAAAATCATAATGCTTTAACTTCATAACGTCTGAAAATCAAATATTTTCAAAGCATAATATTTTGAAAATCATAATTTAAAACCATAACTTCTAAAAACTTGAATGGTTTGGACATTCAACGGTATATGAATTTGATGGTTTAACTTAAATGTTACTTTGTAAAGAAAATAGTTCTCATGGCTTTACAAATACATTTCTTTATTAAAGTCTAAACCAAAATTTATATTATCTCTCTCAAGTTCCAAAACCACTTCAATTTATTTATATATACGTATATCCATTTTGAGTAACAATATTTCAAACTAAAGTTGGATTTTATTCTTTCAACAAATCAATTGTTCTATTAATTTGTCTTGAATATTCATATAAAATCCATAAAAAATAAGACTTCAATTTCTAGTAATAAAATATATATATTTTTCCCAATTCAAATTATACTAGAATATTCATTTCAATTTATTTTGGGAAAAATCCAATTATAAATATTATATCTTAAAATTTCCAAACTTAACATTTAAACATATGATATAAATTATTAAACTCCATTTTCTTAATTTTCTTCCATTTTTAATAAAGATTTTTATACATCTTTTAATTTCAAAATTTTCAACTTCATATGTATATATATGGAAGAATAATATTTATACAATATAAAATTTAAGATTATTATAAACCGTATTCCATCCAAACCATAGAAATCACATTAAAATAGTTATATATAGACCGCGATGCCTGTATATAATTTTCTATCCTATGGTCAAGTGATACGAATATTTATCATTTCAATCCGCAATTTAAAAGATATAAAATTTTGCGGTTGTATATCATTTCAAACCACAATCCCGAATGAAAGGAAATATGCATGATAATTTGCAATTTAATGATATACAATAAAACATCCATCAACATCACCCATCATCCAATCACAATCATCAAGCAATATCAATCAATAACAATTTATATTTGGTAATATATAACAGGTAATAACTGGCAATTTTATTCAGATTAAATTTAACAACTATTAATCTAACAGTTTATATTCAGTAATAATTTATATAACTGTTAACTAGCAGTTTATAGGCAAACAAATAAATTCTAACTGTAAATTAATACGCAATAAATAAATTAAATTAACAGTTAAATTTAATAAATGCAATTCAACAGCTATGATGAAATAAACATGCCAAATACTCATAAATAAATTTCTATTCATTTCTAAAATTAATTTATCAAACATAAAAGCTTATAGTAGTTGTGAGTGGGTTAAAACACTCACCTTTGGAATTTAAATCGAATTTAAATTCGATTTAAACCCAAAAATTCGCCCGTCTCGGAATTCGTCCAAACCAGCGTCATCAAGTCCGGAATTAAATTACGATCCTAACAAAAAAAATTTCGTTCGAATCCGAGGTCGTATGAGAAAGTTATGGCGAAAAATGGTGATTGAATTTCAAATTAAAATAAACAAAAGTGGTACACATTCACCTACATCACACTCATATGCCACGTAATTCCTCTCAGCTACAGGAATAACGCGACCCAGCACCTCACGTTCGAACCCAAACGCATGCCTGACCGAAGAACCACGTCCACCATCGACCACCAGAGAGCACCGCCCTGCCGCCGTTGAACTCGGCTCCTCCCCCTCTTCCTTCGGCCTGAGGCCGCATGCCTCCGGCGCCTTGCAGGTAATCGCGCAGCCGCCCCAAAATTAGCATGCTGAAACCCTAAATCGCGATTTCACGAAGATCTAGCCGTTGATTCGACCCGAAAACTATACTGATGCAAACCCCATCGTCCACTCTACAATACCCAGAAGCCATTCGACGATCAGACGAAGTTTGTTACGGCGATGATGAACGGTTGGGACAGTTTTGAATTTTTACTGGGCAAACTATAACTCCATTCGAAAAACGAATTTCACCAAGAAATTACGTTTTCCGAGAACATTGACATATATTTTTGTGGAATTTTTCTGGAGATTTTGAATTTTCATTTTGTTTTTGAACTGACTGAATTTAGGGTTAGCCCCCATTGAAGAAGAAGAGAAGCTTGAAGAAATACGCGCAGATAAATGAAATTAGGCGGAGGCTAGGGCTGAATAGCTGGTTTTATATAGAGGGTTAGAGGTAGCGTAGATAGACCGTAGAATGAACGTGCGGAACAAACTATGGCCCAAAAACCCGCTATGCCTCCGGAACGAAATTTCGTAAATCTATATATCCAAATAGGTAATTTAAAATATTCTGAACGCGATGGAAAAAGTTTCACGTCCAAATTTGATCGTATGAAGAAGTTATGCTGAAAATAAAATTTCCAAATTGATTTCAAATTGATTTTATTAAAATTGATTTCAAGGCGTTTCACGCCCGTACGATCGAACGACAAGTCCGATCGATACGAAATTTGAAACCCTATAATAATTCATCGATACGGATCCGATGAAACTGGTTTCGTCGAAATCCGAGTCCGTGACAAAAATGGCTATTTTTATATTCATTAATTAAATTAAAATAAATTACAAATAATCCAAATTTTATATTATATTCTAAAATTGTCCAAATTTTATTACTTATATAATTCGTAATCAATTGAAAAGATTTAACAGGCTTAGCTGTGAATTAAAAGTTGACAGTATATTAATTGCAATGTTAATTTCTACACTTTCTTATATTTAATAATTTTATAAATTATATTCTCAAAACCCATACTTTAGATTTTTAATCTTTATATTCTCAACTTTCACCTAAAATAAAGATTCCATAAACATTAGTTCCTGATTCACATCATTATTCTTTAAGTCTAATTTAAATCTCAATAACGTAGTATTTAACGTTAGAATCCATTTTATTATGCATAAATTCCAAATTTTACTGACCCAAATTTTCTTCTTTTCATTCCATATCAATTTTCAATCCTATAAGAAAAATTATCATTAGGTTCATACTTATTACAAATAACTCCAATTTCTTCCAAATAATAATTACATAACTATTAAATATTAAATCCATTTAATTGCAATAAATTCAATTGATTGCAATTAATTTCCAAATAAATTTGGATCTTTATTTGGTTATACAAAAAAAATCCGTTATCACTTACCTAACAAAGTTATTATTACTTAAGATCTCATTGCATCCACATTTTCACATTTTCCTTTCCTGGTTTCTTTACTTTATTCTACATAAATTATTATAAATGGGATTGTTCTTGGTTACATCTTATTTGTATTTAACATTACTCATTCACCAATTCATTTCACTTTAACTGCGGTAAATTGGCGGATAAATTGAATTTGATTCCCAAAATTTAAATTAACAAGCAACAAGAATAGGTAACACAAAATAGTCGTTACGTTAAATTCTAGTCACCTAAATAAGCTTTTATTACTTTACAAAATGGAATAACTTTTAAACTCATAAATGTAATACCAAAACCGTTATAAATCCAATAAATTTCCAAATCGAAGTTTGTACACATTTTACACAACTATTATGATTTCTCACAGAACGTTGAATTTATTAATGACCATTTATTTAAAATTTAATTCCCTTAATTGAATCAAATGCTTATAATTTTTACATTCTTACCATATTAAATAACCAAACTGATTACAACCACTGTTCTTATCAAATTTTCATAAATTTGTTCAAATCTATACTCTTTTTCCATATAAATAAATTTTATGTTACTACTAGATTTTTTTATCCACTACAGCCATTAAATTTTTACTATCTACACTTATTACATCTTTGTATTTAATGAATCTCATTCAAGTTAATATTTATATTAATATTCACAAATTCAACATTTATATGTTTCTTAAAATTAACTTTCAACCAAATGTGCCAATTTACATTTCATTTCTATTCAATATATATTCATTTTATTCCATTCATTCGGGTACTGCATTGAAATATATTTATTCTCTAATACTAACGTTATTATCATTAAATTATGATTGGATTCCAAGTTTTTATTCAATACCTTGAACTATAACTTACATATTAACCAAGTCCTTCTTCTACTTAATTCAAATTGGATTATGTTCCAATTCCTATAACCTAGGTCTTGAGTCACCATTTACATAATTAAATTTATCGTTTATTTCAATCTTCGTTTATAATTTAAAGTTCTACTAAACTAAATTACAAAACTTATGAACTTTAACAAATTTAATCCACCAATTAAATTTTTCTGATGTTTATATATTGCAATTCAATTCAGTTATTATTTCATTAATACCATTTTAATCAACTAATTATGACTTATAACCACAACACAAATCTTCGTTATTCTACCTATTGCCATATAACATTTCAATTGTTAAATCTTTAATCTCAGTTACTATATCCAACTCCTACATTTATTATAAATTAGACTAAAAATTATATTAAGTTAATCCATTTAATATTATCAAGTTTAACGGGTCGTTACAATCTCCCCCACTCAAAACTTTTCGTCCCCGAAAAGGAAAAAAAAAGAAGGGAGAAGGAAGAGTAAAACAGTACATCTTATTTCAAACATTAACTTATTGACAATATTACTAAATTAATTCTCTTATATTAAATATACCAGTTTTATAATCATTATATTCTTTTGTACTTAAATTATTAAAGTTGGGAAAATATTTTCACAAAATTCTAAGTCCAAAATTTACGGAAAATTTTGGCAGAGTCTCCTTTGTACGGAGAGACTCTGGAGAAAATATAATATCAAAATATACAAATATATTACATATATTATCAAAATATTATATCCCAACACGGGAAAATTATATAAAATAGCGTTAAAACGTAATCCGAAAACGTACCTATTTGTCGGGCAATATACGCTTATTATTTTGGAACCAAAAGCAGTAGCAGTTGCTTCCATCACCTGTATTCACTTATATAATCTAAAAGGTTAAATATTTATATGAAAGTGAAATGTTTAGGTGGTTTCGACCATTAATCAACCAATCAAATGCAACAACCATAGATTTTTAACAAACAGCACACACCACAAACAAGCAACCATTAATCCATCAACCAATTTGTTGTTTGGGTTCAAACTTGAAATTTGTATGAAATGAAATTAACTATCAAGTGCATCCTTTACTCAACAGTCTTAGATGGAACAAGGATAGATTATTTATTCATCCAACAACTTCAAATTCCTTACCCAACAAACATAAATCAACAATAACAATTCAAACCAACAACCAAATTAACTTATTATACATTTATTTCAAGCTTCAGTGGGTTGATTTCCTTTCTTTCATTCATGGAGGGATTTCTTTGTTTCTTACAATTTTATTTTCCATTTATTACAAAATTCATTATATTTGTATTCCAATTTATTGACTAAAGTATATATCATCTATTTATACTACTTACCTTTCTTATATAGTAAAATTTCCAATTTATCTTAAGCTTATACAATTAATTCTCATTAACAATAGCAAATTAATAGAATACCTTTATTACCTCAAGCTTCACTTGTAAGTTTTCTCCTTTCATTTTCTTAATAACATTTCAACTTTTATTATATGGTAAGTTATGTATGTTTTAAGAATGTAAGTGAAAATTTACAAGTTTCTTCTCAATTCCATTTTATTAATTTTAAACTAGTAGCTTTCATACCGTACTGAAGTTTATAACCCTCCACATCAATCCTTATTTAATAAAGAATTTCATTTTATCTACTTAAGTTCATATCACCTATTTATATTACTTATCTTTAACTTGAGATTTCAATTATAACTTAAGTTTATACCAATAATTTCTCATTTATAACAACGATTTATTGAATACTTCACTATTTCCAAAATTTCTACTTGTATAATATTCTAATCCAATTTCTTAATTAACATTTCAACTTTGATATTTGGTAAGTTATTTATGTCAAAGAAAAATGCAATTAAACTTATACAAGCTTTATCTCATCTTTTAATTAAATTTAATGTTAATCAATATTACTCTTTGTAACAATTTCAAATTTCTCTTTATAACTTTTCATTAATTCTCTTACCTACATTAGAGGTTTCAATTAATTACTTACCTTTTATTTCACTAAAATAATTTAAAACAATTAATTAATGGAAATTTAAGAATTAAATACCGGGTCAAACCTCAAAATTACTTTAAAAATAATAGATAATTAATTTCTTACAACTTTTATATCTCTAATTATCTTTTAAAACAATTAAATTTTTTAAATAATTTCAAAACAAATCTGCAGTAGAATTTTCTACAGTGGCCTTTCCCTTCGAAACTCGAAAATGAAAGTCGATGATGCGGCCGTCATCACCGAAATTATTTTCCAGCGACAGAGAGGAAAGTATAAAATTTATTTCTCCAAAATCCTCTTTTAAAACAGTTCTTCCGAATTATACTAAATATTTATATAAGAAATTACCTATAAACCAAATCATTATATTTAACAAATCCTTTGAAAGAAGAGTTTCAAAAATCCCGGACTTAAGTTCTAAAATCTCCAATTTGATTTATTAAAATTCAACTTAGCTTTAATTCATTACAAATATTTTTATTACCTAATACCCAACTATAGCAACCAAAATATATCTTTATAAAAATATTTTTATATATAGAAAATATAATAGGCAAAATTATTTCATTCACCCATGTTAAAAACAAATATTATGTCGGTCTGTCCTATTAAGTGTTTAGAAATCCCTATTGATGTCATAGCGTCCCATGCATCAACCAGAATTTATAAATACAAAGCGGAACAGATTAACACAATATCAAAATCCTTTATTAATACTAAAAAATACGCTCTCTCATATATATATACACTCATCGACTCCCATAGGGTATTGCTACCCTATTTACAAAGAGTCAAACCCCACAGAGCCAAGGTTTATCGCTAAACCAAAGCTCTGATACCAACTGTAACATCCCGCCTTTTTGCACACTTTAAACCGACACACGTGCCAATTCAAAGCATACGCAAGGGCGGATTGTTATGGGGTAAATAAGAAAAACAGAGAAGAAATAAAAACAAAACAGAATCTCACAGCGGAAGGATAAAATATAATAATAAATATACAGTTCAAAACAGTTTACAAACACTTGATTTGCTTTATATAATAAATATCAGAGTTACACATACCAATACAATCAATGCAGCGGAACAGTATGAGTGTGGTGCAATACTATAGATAATAATAATACGACTCCTTCGTCTTCGTCCTTCAAAGCTAAAGTCTTCGATCCTGAAACGCTCGGACTGACCCGAGCGAATTTGAAAAGACAAAAACACTCGAGTCAGAACTAAAAGATCTTATGTGAGTTAAATTAACAGAAATAAATATGAGTACAGTAACTCAAGAGATGTTCGGGATTTACATCTCCTAAGGATCCGTTAAACTATTTACTATGTAGTATATTGCGCTATTATAATAGTGTCTATTTATAAAATAAACTTACTTTTTAATAGCGTTAAGGGGTTACCCATATAGCCCTTAACACAAATAATGCCAATAGTCTATACAGTACCGTAATACCTCCTGATCGGGAAGCTACCAGAGGATACTCCATAGGTACGACACAAATAGAAACTCGTAGTAAAGGCTCGGTATGGTAGGTGACACGGCACAACTAGGCGATGCCAGGGTAGATATACCAATTGCTATCCAGGCTGGTGGAAACGCGTAGCCGCAGTTACCGCCCACCTCGGACTAACTCCCCAAAATCAAAATATAGAAGTGGCCACTGAATCAATCCAAAATCAAAGTATAATATCGAAGAGGAGGGTCCGATCAGAGGAATGACCTCATTGGCCTGAGAATCGCTCCTGTTTTAGCCACCTTATGCCAACTCACGGGAGTCGGGTCCACGTATTTACCTTACAGGAAACGTCACCACCACCTACTTCATTCTGGAATCTCCACCGCGTACACGGTTAGTCAAAGTGGTTTTCGGTATCGACAGAGAGTATGTCCATATCCGATCCCGGTCTCTTTGCCAACCCATCGTTATTATAACACCGCGGTCATTTAAAAATAGGTTATACTTTAAAAATCAGACTAAACATTCCATTTCATAACCATGAATACTATATCATTTCAAAACCCAAAACCATATTTATCACTTATCCCAAATATAATTCTTTTCCAAAATCATAATGCTTTAACTTCATAACGTCAGAAAATCAAATATTTTCAAAGCATAATATTTTGAAAATCATAATTTAAAACCATAACTTCTAAAAACTTGAATGGTTGGGACATTCAACGGTATATGAATTAAATGGTTTAACTTAAATGTTACTTTGTAAAGAAAATAGTTCTCATGGCTTTACAAATACATTTCTTTATTAAAGTCTAAACCAAAATTTATATTATCTCTCTCAAGTTCCAAAACCACTTCAATTTATTTATATATACGTATATCCATTTTGAGTAACAATATTTCAAACTAAAGTTGGATTTTATTCTTTCAATAAATCAATTGTTCTATTAATTTGTCTTGAATATTCATATAAAATCCATAAAAAATAAGACTTCAATTTCTAGTAATAAAATATATATATTTTTCCCAATTCAAATTATACTAGAATATTCATTTCAATTTATTTTGGGAAAAATCCAATTATAAATATCATATCTTAAAATTTCCAAACTTAACATTTAAACATATGATATAAATTATTAAACTCCATTTTCTTAATTTTCTTCCATTTTTAATAAAGATTTTTATACACCTTTTAATTTCAAAATTTTCAACTTCAAATGTATATATATGGAAGAATAATATTTATACAATATAAAATTTAAGATTATTATAAACCGTATTCCATCCAAACCATAGAAATCACATTAAAATAGTTATATATAGACCGCGATGCCTGTATATAATTTTCTATCCTATGGTCAAGTGATACGGATATTTATCATTTCAATCCGCAATTTAAAAGATATAAAATTTTGCGGTTGTATATCATTTCAAACCACAATCCCGAATGAAAGGAAATATGCATGATAATTTGCAATTTAATGATATACAATAAAACATCCATCAACATCACTCATCATCCAATCACAATCATCAAGCAATATCAATCAATAACAATTTATATTTGATAATATATAACAGGTAATAACTGGCAATTTTATTCAGATTAAATTTAACAACTATTAATCTAACAGTTTATATTCAGTAATAATTTATATAACTGTTAACTAGCAGTTTATAGGCAAACAAATAAATTCTAACTGTAAATTACTACGCAATAAATAAATTAAATTAACAGTTAAATTTAATAAATGCAATTCAACAGCTATGATGAAATAAACATGCCAAATACTCATAAATAAATTTCTATTCATTTATAAAATTAATTTATCAAACATAAAAGCTTATAGTAGTTGTGAGTGGGTTAAAACACTCACCTTTGGAATTTAAATCGAATTTAAATTCGATTTAAACCCAAAAATTCGCCCGTCTCGGAATTCGTCCAAACCAGCGTCATCAAGTCCGGAATTAAATTACGATCCTAACAAAAAAAATTTCGTTCGAATCCGAGGTCGTATGAGAAAGTTATGGCGAAAAATGGTGATTGAATTTCAAATTAAAATAAACAAAAGTGGTACACATTCACCTACATCACACTCATATGCCACGTAATTCCTCTCAGCTACAGGAATAACGCGACCCAGCACCTCACGTTCGAACCCAAACGCATGCCTGACCGAAGAACCACGTCCACCATCGACCACCAGAGAGCACCGCCCTGCCGCCGTTGAACTCGGCTCCTCCCCCTCTTCCTTCGGCCTGAGGCCGCACGCCTCCGGCGCCTTGCAGGTAATCGCGCCGCCGCCCCAAAGTTAGCATGCTGAAACCCCAAAATCGCGATTTCACGAAGATCTAGCCGTTGATTCGACCCGAAAACTATACTGATGCAAACCCCATCGTCCACTCTACAATACCCAGAAGCCATTCGACGATCAGACGAAGTTTGTTACGGCGGTGATGAACGGTTGGGGCAGTTTTGAATTTTTTCTGGGCAAACTATAACTCCATTCGAAAAACGAATTTCACCAAGAAATTACGTTTTCCGAGAACATTGACATATATTTTTGTGGAATTTTTCTGGAGATTTTGAATTTTCATTTTGTTTTTGAACTGACTGAATTTAGGGTTAGCCCCCATTGAAGAAGAAGAGAAGCTTGAAGAAATACGCGCAGATAAATGAAATTAGGCGGAGGCTTGGGCTGAATAGCTGGTTTTATATAGAGGGTTAGAGGTAGCGTAGATAGACCGTAGAATGAACGTGCGGAACAAACTATGGCCCAAAAACCCGCTATGCCTCCGGAACGAAATTTCGTAAATCTATATATCCAAATAGGTAATTTAAAATATTCTGAACGCGATGGAAAAAGTTTCACGTCCAAATTTGATCGTATGAAGAAGTTATGCTGAAAATAAAATTTCCAAATTGATTTCAAATTGATTTTATTAAAATTGATTTCAAGGCGTTTCACGCCCGTACGATCGAACGACAAGTCCGATCGATACGAAAGTTGAAACCCTATAATAATTCATCGATACGGATCCGATGAAACTGGTTTCGTCGAAATCCTAGTCCGTGACAAAAATGGCTATTTTTATATTCATTAATTAAATTAAAATAAATTACAAATAATCCAAATTTTATATTATATTCTAAAATTGTCCAAATTTTATTACTTATATAATTCGTAATCAATTGAAAAGATTTAACAGGCTTAGCTGTGAATTAAAAGTTGACAGTATATTAATTGCAATGTTAATTTCTACACTTTCTTATATTTAAGAATTTTATAAATTATATTCTCAAAACCCATACTTTAGATTTTTAATCTTTATATTCTCAACTTTCACTTAAAATAAAGATTTTTTTTTTTTTTTTTTTTTTTTTTTTGAAAAAGAGGTCAAAATACTTTATTGATATTGAGGAGAAATCAATACATACTCACACTTTACATTATATTGCTTACACCAAGTATACGGCCCATTTACACCACGACCAAACCCTAAACATACTGCGTAACTTTTGCGTTGCTTTTCTCATGGCGGCTCGTTTTCTCTGCCTGGTAAATCTTCTTCTCTTCCAACTATAGATCTTCCACTTTCGGTGCATCTGGACTTAATAGAGCTCTCAGCTTCATCATCTTCTCTATCAATCATGTACCTTGAGGATGTTACTGTGGTTGAGGGATTGGGTGGCGCGGGTAAGGTAAGATCTGCACGCAAAGGTATAATTTCCCATCTGGCTAGGGTTTCATTGGGATTAATCATGCTGAGTGGAAAAAACTTGGATTTGTTGATGATAATGTCTCGAACCATGAGCTTTATGGATTTGCAAACAGCAATTTTATCTGGATTGTCAAACTTGAATATTTTTGAGTTTCTGCTCTTCCAAATGAACCATATGGCTGTGCTAACCGCAGCAATAATGATATCTCTTTCGATGTTTTTAGTTGCAAAATTCTGACTAATATATGCCATAATGTCAGAGATGGAAAAATCAATATTGTTATGCGTAATAGGTTTACCCATCATAGTCCTGATCCAGTACCATACATGTTTGGAAAAGGAGCAGTTGAAAAATAAGTGCTTGCATGTTTCCTCTTCTGTGTTGCATAAAACACAGATGGATTCTTCAATCACTCCTTGCCTTTTTAATTTGTCTTTGGTTGGTAGAAAGTTGAAATGAGCTCTGTAGAAGCACGCATTCATTTTAGGTAGAGATATGTTATTCCATATGATTCTGTGATAATTGATTTCCTGCAGTTTATTTCTTTGATTGTTCCATACAATGCGGAAGGAGAAGTTTCCATTTTTACTATTGTTGCAGAACCAGTAGTCCTCTGCTTTATCATGATAAATGGGCACTTGTTTTATGTCTTCACTTATGTTGCCAAGGAATGAGATAGATTCTGTTCTCCATGCATTGTTAGAAATGATTTGATTTACTTTGTGATTTTTGCCTCTAGAGTATGTTAAAGTCTCTTGTCCCAATTTTTCTAATAATGTTGAGCCATTTATCCAAGGAGTGAACCATAAACTTGTTGACTTTCCATCAACAATTCTTCTGTCTAATGATTTTTGTGCTTCTCTTCTGTGGTATAGCATTTTTTTCCAAGTGCATGAGAAACTGTTATTGTAGTTAGATTCCCACAGTGTTTCTTTATTTGCATATCTCTCATTTAACCACCTTGCACTGAAAGTGGAATTGTTAAGTGTTTCCCAAATTCTTTTTATGCAGAAAGTGATATTTAAATCTGATAATTTTTTCAAACCCATTCCACCTTCTGATTTCTCAGTTGTAACAGTTTCCCATGGAACCTTGCTTTTTTTACCTTTCCATATGAAAAGTTTGCATAATTGATTGATTTTCTTGATGGTTATGCTAGGGAGCATGAAGCACTGCATCCAAAAACTAACCATGGGATAGATAACAACCTTAATTAATTCAATTCTTCCTGTAATTGTTAGAAATTTGCATTCCCAACCTTGCATTTTCTTTATTACTCTGTCAATCAGATGATTGCAGTTTGACTGTCTGATATATGTCACTGATAGAGGTAACCCAAGATATCTGACTGGTAATTGGCTTTCCTGTATGTTTAGAATGTTGAGCACTTGTTCCTTGTTATTGCAAAATTTGTTGAAAAAAACTTGAGTTTTAAGATTGTTCATTTCCAAACCAGTTACTTTCTGTAGCTTCTTGAAACAGCTTTTGATAGCTTTTGCTCCAGTAGCACTTGCATTAGTGAAAATTAGTAGATCATCTGCATAGATTAAATGAGTAATTGTGGGATTGTTTTTTACTACAGATTCTATTTTACCCTTAGCAGCTTTTGCATCCATCAACAAAGTGAAATATTCCATGCATAAAGTAAAGAGATAAGGGGATAATGGGTCTCCTTGTCTCAATCCATTACTGCCAGTAAAATAACCTTTGTGATATCCATCAATTGAAAATGAAAAACTTGGTGTACGTATCATTTCATGTATGATTTTTACCCATTTAACAGGAAAGTCCATGTTTTTCATCATGTGTAAAATGAAGTCTCTATTAACTGAATCATATGCTTTTTTGAGATCTACCTTGATGCACATTTTATTGCTGCCATGTTTGTTGAAGTTTCTGATGTGTTCATGAGCAATTATTATTCCATCTTTTATCTGTCTGTTTGGTAAGTATGCTGTTTGGTTGTCTGAAATTAATTCTGCAAGCACATACTTCATTCTGTCACATAGAATTTTTGATAGAATTTTGTATAACATGGAACAACAAGCTATGGGTCTGAAATCTGACACTGATTGGGGGGTTTTAACTTTTGGTATTAATGATATGATGGTGTGATTGATCTCTCTCACTATTTTACCATTATCAAATGAGGTCTGCATTGCTTCTAAAAGAGGTTTCTTTAATTCATTCCAGTGTGTTTTGTAGAAATTGGCATTAAATCCATCATACCCAGGGGCTGTGTCATTATGCACACTGAAGATGGCTCTTTTAACTTCTTTTTCATCAAAAGCGGTGTTTAGAAAAACTTTTCCCCAATCATTTAGTTTTCTTTTTGGGATGATGTTGGGAAAAAGTTTTTCCATATTACTTTTGTTATATAAATTGGAGAAAAATTTCACAGCTTCTTTCTCTATTTCTTTTGGTGATTTGACCATTTCTCCATTTTCTTTTAGAATGTTATGAGAGTTGTTGATAAATTTCCTGGTTGTTTGTTTAGCAAAGAAGAATTTAGAGCAGCTGTCATCCCATTTGATCCATTGACATTTAGATTTTTGCTTGGTGTCAATTGCTAGTAACTCCATACTTTTGGCCAGATTAACTTGTGCTTCATGCAATTTGTGGGCATTAAAGGAAGTGTGATCTGATTCTAAAATTTGCAGAGCATCATTAACCTCTTGTCTGCATTTAGTTACTTGAGATTGTAAATCATTTTTCCTTTTGCTCCAATTTTTGATTTCCTTTTTTATATTTTTCTGCATCTGGATGAGATTAAACATCTGATTGCTTTCAGGGAATTTAAAGCATTTTTCTACTATTTCTTTATACCCCTTGCACATAATCCAATGATTCATGAACTTGAAAGGTTTAGGACCATCATATGTTTGGATGTTGTTAAAGTGGAACAAGATAGGGACATGATCACTTGTTGATAGGTCTAGGTATTTTGCATGAGAATTTTTGAACATGAGCATCCATTCTATATTGCAGAAGAGTCTGTCTATTTTTGTGGCAATGTTTTTATGAGGCCCTGATCTCCATGAATATTTAACTCCAGAAATATTTATTTCATTAACCCCCGTAGAATTGATAAAGTTATTGAGTTCTTGAACATTTTTGATGTTCAGTTTATTACCTCCCAATTTTTCATTCAATAGTCTAACACAATTGAAATCTCCAATAATGCACCAAGGGATACTGAAAGTATTAGCTTCTTTTTCCAACTGACTCCATAAGCTAGCTCTCTCAGATTCTAAATTTAAAGCATAAATGACTGTTATGATGCATTGTGCCCCTGCAATGTTGTTGATCATGCAAGTGATGTGCTGTTTACTCATAGAAATTACATAGCTGCTCCACATGTCTGAATTTATCATGATGAGAATTCTACATTTGTGATGATGCTCTATGTTACTTATGCAAGTCCATTTGTTTCCCCATGATTCAATATATTGCTGAAGCTTATTTTCCTTTAATTTATTTTCCACTAAGCAAAAAATTGAAGGTTTATGAGAGCTCACAATTTTTTTTACCTCTATAATATGCGCTGCTTTATTAAGGCCTCGCACATTCCAACATAGAATAGACATTATTTAGTTGAATGTGCTTGACTCCTTGTTCTAATAGTGGGAGTCACACTTTCAAGTATCCCTTTGTTTTTTCTCCTGTCATGTGAATTCTTGATTCTCATATCTGCAATTTCTTTTTCAAATTCAGGGTTGATGGATGTGAGGTTTTTGGACATGATGTTGGGAGGCTTATCATTTGAGGGATATGTGGGATTGATACATGATTGTGATAGAGAAGATTCTTCCACTTTCGAGTCTACCTTGTCTTTCTGCACCTGCAAAGTATCAGATACCACAGTTGTTAGATCAGAAATTTGAGGGTTTGAATTATTTAAAGCAATTTCGTTATTATGATTTGACAACTCCCTGTGACTGATAATCTCCAATGATGATGAACTGATTGAGACTTTTGCCGATGATATCACTGCATTGATGTCCAGAGTTTTTGTACTCAAAGGACCTTGTTCGATGTTGTGAGTGTGAAGTGTTTCAGAAACATGATCATTAGTTCCTGATTCACATCATTATTCTTTAAGTCTAATTTAAATCTCAATAACGTAGTATTTAACGTTAGAATCCATTTTATTATGCATAAATTCCAAATTTTACTGACCCAAATTTTCTTCTTTTCATTCCATATCAATTTTCAATCCTATAAGAAAAATTATCATTAGGTTCATACTTATTACAAATAACTCCAATTTCTTCCAAATAATAATTACATAACTATTAAATATTAAATCCATTTAATTGCAATAAATTCAATTGATTGCAATTAATTTCCAAATAAATTTGGATCTTTATTTGGTTATACAAAAAAAATCCGTTATCACTTACCTAACAAAGTTATTATTACTTAAGATCTCATTGCATCCACATTTTCACATTTTCATTTCCTGGTTTCTTTACTTTATTCTACATAAATTATTATAAATGGGATTGCTCTTGGTTACATCTTATTTGTATTTAACATTACTCATTCACCAATTCATTTCACTTTAACTGCGGTAAATTGGCGGATAAATTGAATTTGATTCCCAAAATTTAAATTAACAAGCAACAAGAATAGGTAACACATAATAGTCGTTACGTTAAATTCTAGTCACCTAAATAAGCTTTTATTACTTTACAAAATGGAATAACTTTTAAACTCATAAATGTAATACCAAAACCGTTATAAATCCAATAAATTTCCAAATCGAAGTTTGTACACATTTTACACAACTATTATGATTTCTCACAGAACGTTGAATTTATTAATGACCATTTATTTAAAATTTAATTCCCTTAATTGAATCAAATGCTTATAATTTTTACATTCTTACCATTCCTTCCCATTATAAATTCATTAACGGATTTACAAATCTCCATCTTTCAAATATTAAATAACCAAACTGATTACAACCACTGTTCTTATCAAATTTTCATAAATTTGTTCAAATCTATACTCTTTTTCCATATAAATAAATTTTATGTTACTACTAGATTTTTTTATCCACTACAGCCATTAAATTTTTACTATCTACACTTATTACATCTTTGTATTTAATGAATCTCATTCAAGTTAATATTTATATTAATATTCACAAATTCAACATTTATATGTTTCTTAAAATTAACTTTCAACCAAATGTGCCAATTTACATTTCATTTCTATTCAATATATATTCATTTTATTCCATTCGTTCGGGTACTGCATTGAAATATATTTATTCTCTAATACTAACGTTATTATCATTAAATTATGATTGGATTCCAAGTTTTTATTCAATACCTTGAACTATAACTTACATATTAACCAAGTCCTTCTTCTACTTAATTCAAATTGGATTATGTTCCAATTCCTATAACCTAGGTCTTGAGTCACCATTTACATAATTAAATTTATCGTTTATTTCAATCTTCGTTTATAATTTAAAGTTCTACAAAACTAAATTACAAAACTTATGAACTTTAACAAATTTAATCCACCAATTAAATTTTTCTGATGTTTATATATTGCAATTCAATTCAGTTATTATTTCATTAATACCATTTTAATCAACTAATTATGACTTATAACCACAACACAAATCTTCGTTATTCTACCTATTGCCATATAACATTTCAATTGTTAAATCTTTAATCTCAGTTACTATATCCAACTCCTACATTTATTATAAATTAGACTAAAAATTATATTAAGTTAATCCATTTAATATTATCAAGTTTAACGGGTCGTTACAATCTCCCCCACTCAAAACTTTTCGTCCCCGAAAAGGAAAAAAAAGAAGGGAGAAGGAAGAGTAAAACAGTACATCTTATTTCAAACATTAACTTATTGACAATATTACTAAATTAATTCCCTTATATTAAATATACCAGTTTTATAATCATTATATTCTTTTGTACTTAAATTATTAAAGTTGGGAAAATATTTTCACAAAATTCTAAGTCCAAAATTTACGGAAAATTTTGGCAGAGTCTCCTTTGTACGGAGAGACTCTGGAGAAAATATAATATCAAAATATACAAATATATTACATATATTATCAAAATATTATATCCCAACACGGGAAAATTATATAAAATAGCGTTAAAACGTAATCCGGAAACGTACCTATTTGTCGGGCAATATACGCTTATTATTTTGGAACCAAAAGCAGTAGTAGTTGCTTCCATCACCTGTATTCACTTATATAATCTAAAAGGTTAAATATTTATATGAAAGTGAAATGTTTAGGTGGTTTCGACCATTAATCAACCAATCAAATGCAACAACCATAGATTTTTAACAAACAACACACACCACAAACAAGCAACCATTAATCCATCAACCAATTTGTTGTTTGGGTTCAAACTTGAAATTTGTATGAAATGAAATTAACTATCAAGTGCATCCTTTACTCAACAGTCTTAGATGGAACAAGGATAGATTATTTATTCATCCAACAACTTCAAATTCCTTACCCAACAAACATAAATCAACAATAACAATTCAAACCAACAACCAAATTAACTTATTATACATTTATTTCATGCTTCAGTGGGTTGATTTCCTTTCTTTCATTCATGGAGGGATTTCTTTGTTTCTTACAATTTTATTTTCCATTTATTACAAAATTCATTATATTTGTATTCCAATTTATTGACTAAAGTATATATCATCTATTTATACTACTTACCTTTCTTATATAGTAAAATTTCCAATTTATCTTAAGCTTATACAATTAATTCTCATTAACAATAGCAAATTAATAGAATACCTTTATTACCTCAAGCTTCACTTGTAAGTTTTCTCCTTTCATTTTCTTAATAACATTTCAACTTTTATTATATGGTAAGTTATGTATGTTTTAAGAATGTAAGTGAAAATTTACAAGTTTCTTCTCAATTCCATTTTATTAATTTTAAACTAGTAGCTTTCATACCGTACTGAAGTTTATAACCCTCCACATCAATCCTTATTTAATAAAGAATTTCATTTTATCAACTTAAGTTCATATCACCTATTTATATTACTTATCTTTAACTTGAGATTTCAATTATAACTTAAGTTTATACCAATAATTTCTCATTTATAACAACGATTTATTGAATACTTCACTATTTCCAAAATTTCTACTTGTATAATATTCTAATCCAATTTCTTAATTAACATTTCAACTTTGATATTTGGTAAGTTATTTATGTCAAAGAAAAATGCAATTAAACTTATACAAGCTTTATCTCATCTTTTAATTAAATTTAATGTTAATCAATATTACTCTTTGTAACAATTTCAAATTTCTCTTTATAACTTTTCATTAATTCTCTTACCTACATTAGAGGTTTCAATTAATTACTTACCTTTTATTTCACTAAAATAATTTAAAACAATTAATTAATGGAAATTTAAGAATTAAATACCGGGTCAAACCTCAAAATTACTTTAAAAATAATAGATAATTAATTTCTTACAACTTTTATATCTCTAATTATCTTTTAAAACAATTAAATTTTTTAAATAATTTCAAAACAAATCTGCAGTAGAATTTTCTACAGTGGCCTTTCCCTTCGAAACTCGAAAATGAAAGTCGATGATGCGGCCGTCATCACCGAAATTATTTTCCAGCGACAGAGAGGAAAGTATAAAATTTATTTCTCCAAAATCCTCTTTTAAAACAGTTCTTCCGAATTATACTAAATATTTATATAAGAAATTACCTATAAACCAAATCATTATATTTCACAAATCCTTTGAAAGAAGATTTTCAAAAATCCCGGACTTAAGTTCTAAAATCTCCAATTTGATTTATTAAAATTCAACTTAGCTTTAATTCATTACAAATATTTTTATTACCTAATACCCAACTATAGCAACCAAAATATATCTTTATAAAAATATTTTTATATATAGAAAATATAATAGGCAAAATTATTTCATTCACCCATGTTAAAAACAAATATTATGTCGGTCTGTCCTATTAAGTGTTTAGAAATCCCTATTGATGTCATAGCGTCCCATGCATCAACCAGAATTTATAAATACAAAGCGGAACAGATTAACACAATATCAAAATCCTTTATTAATACTAACAAATACGCTCTCTCATATATATATATACACTCAGCGACTCCCATAGGGTATTGCTACCCTATTTACAAAGAGTCAAACCCCACAGAGCCAAGGTTTATCGCTAAACCAAAGCTCTGATACCAACTGTAACATCCCGCCTTTTTGCACACTTTAAACCGACACACGTGCCAATTCAAAGCATACGCAAGGGCGGATTGTTATGGGGTAAATAAAAAAAATAGAGAAGAAATAAAAACAAAACAGAATCTCACAGCGGAAAGATAAAATATAATAATAAATATACAGTTCAAAACAGTTTACAAACACTTGATTTGCTTTATATAATAAATATCAGAGTTACACATACCAATACAATCAATGCAGCGGAACAGTATGAGTGTGGTGCAATACTATAGATAATAATAATACGACTCCTTCGTCTTCGTCCTTCAAAGCTAAAGTCTTCGATCCTGAAACGCTCGGACTGACCCGAGCGAATTTGAAAAGACAAAAACACTCGAGTCAGAACTAAAAGATCTTATGTGAGTTAAATTAACAGAAATAAATATGAGTACAGTAACTCAAGAGATGTTCGGGATTTACATCTCCTAAGGATCCGTTAAACTATTTACTATGTAGTATATTGCGCTATTATAATAGTGTCTATTTATAAAATAAACTTACTTTTTAATAGCGTTAAGGGGTTACCCATATAGCCCTTAACACAAATAATGCCAATAGTCTATACAGTACCGTAATACCTCCTGATCGGGAAGCTACCAGAGGATACTCCATAGGTACGACACAAATAGAAACTCGTAGTAAAGGCTCGGTATGGTAGGTGACACGGCACAACTAGGCGATGCCAGGGTAGATATACCAATTGCTATCCAGGCTGGTGGAAACGCGTAGCCGCAGTTACCGCCCACCTCGGACTAACTCCCCAAAATCAAAATATAGAAGTGGCCACTGAATCAATCCAAAATCAAAGTATAATATCGAAGAGGAGGGTCCGATCAGAGGAATGACCTCATTGGCCTGAGAATCGCTCCTGTTTTAGCCACCTTATGCCAACTCACGGGAGTCGGGTCCACGTATTTACCTTACAGGAAACGTCACCACCACCTACTTCATTCTGGAATCTCCACCGCGTACACGGTTAGTCAAAGTGGTTTTCAGTATCGATAGAGAGTATGTCCATATCCGATCCCGGTCTCTTTGCCAACCCATCGTTATTATAACACCGCGGTCATTTAAAAATAGGTTATACTTTAAAAATCAGACTAAACATTCCATTTCATAACCATGAATACTATATCATTTCAAAACCCAAAACCATATTTATCACTTATCCCAAATATAATTCTTTTCCAAAATCATAATGCTTTAACTTCATAACGTCTGAAAATCAAATATTTTCAAAGCATAATATTTTGAAAATCATAATTTAAAACCATAACTTCTAAAAACTTGAATGGTTTGGACATTCAACGGTATATGAATTAAATGGTTTAACTTAAATGTTACTTTGTAAAGAAAATAGTTCTCATGGCTTTACAAATACATTTCTTTATTAAAGTCTAAACCAAAATTTATATTATCTCTCTCAAGTTCCAAAACCACTTCAATTTATTTATATATACGTATATCCATTTTGAGTAACAATATTTCAAACTAAAGTTGGATTTTATTCTTTCAACAAATCAATTGTTCTATTAATTTGTCTTGAATATTCATATAAAATCCATAAAAAATAAGACTTCAATTTCTAATAATAAAAAATATATATTTTTCCCAATTCAAATTATAGTAGAATATTCATTTCAATTTATTTTAGGAAAAATCCAATTATAAATATCATATCTTAAAATTTCCAAACTTAACATTTAAACATATGATATAAATTATTAAACTCCATTTTCTTAATTTTCTTCCATTTTTAATAAAGATTTTTATACACCTTTTAATTTCAAAATTTTCAACTTCATATGTATATATATGGAAGAATAATATTTATACAATATAAAATTTAAGATTATTATAAACCGTATTCCATCCAAACCATAGAAATCACATTAAAATAGTTATATATAGACCGCGGTGCCTGTATATAATTTTCTATCCTATGGTCAAGTGATACGGATATTTATCATTTCAATCCGCAATTTAAAAGATATAAAATTTTGCGGTTGTATATCATTTCAAACCACAATCCCGAATGAAAGGAAATATGCATGATAATTTGCAATTTAATGATATACAATAAAACATCCATCAACATCACCCATCATCCAATCACAATCATCAAGCAATATCAATCAATAACAATTTATATTTGATAATATATAACAGGTAATAACTGGCAATTTTATTCAGATTAAATTTAACAACTATTAATCTAACAGTTTATATTCAGTAATAATTTATATAACCGTTAACTAGCAGTTTATAGGCAAACAAATAAATTCTAACTGTAAATTAATACGCAATAAATAAATTAAATTAACAGTTAAATTTAATAAATGCAATTCAACAGCTATGATGAAATAAACATGCCAAATACTCATAAATAAATTTCTATTCATTTCTAAAATTAATTTATCAAACATAAAAGCTTATAGTAGTTGTGAGTGGGTAAAAACACTCACCTTTGGAATTTAAATCGAATTTAAATTCGATTTAAACCCAAAAATTCGCCCATCTCGGAATTCGTCCAAACCAGCGTCATCAAGTCCGGAATTAAATTACGATCCTAACAAAAAAAATTTCGTTCGAATCCGAGGTCGTATGAGAAAGTTATGGCGAAAAATGGTGGTTGAATTTCAAATTAAAATAAACAAAAGTGGTACACATTCACCTACATCACACTCATATGCCACGTAATTCCTCTCAGCTACAGGAATAACGTGACCCAGCACCTCACGTTCGAACCCAAACGCATGCCTGACTGAAGAACCACGTCCACCATCGACCACCAGAGAGCACCGCCCTGCCGCCGTTGAACTCGGCTCCTCCCCCTCTTCCTTCGGCCTGAGGCCGCACGCCTCCGGCGCCTTGCAGGTAATCGCGCCGCCGCCCCAAAGTTAGCATGCTGAAACCCTAAATCGCGATTTCATGAAGATCTAGCCGTTGATTCGACCTAAAAACTATACTGATGCAAACCCCATCGTCCACTCTACAATACCCAGAAGCCATTCGACGATCAGACGAAGTTTGTTACGGCGATGATGAACGGTTGGGACAGTTTTGAATTTTTTCTGGGCAAACTATAACTCCATTCGAAAAATGAATTTCACCAAGAAATTACGTTTTCCGAGAACATTGACATATATTTTTGTGGAATTTTTCTGGAGATTTTGAATTTTCATTTTGTTTTTGAACTGACTGAATTTAGGGTTAGCCCCCATTGAAGAATAAGAGAAGCTTGAAGAAATACGCGCAGATAAATGAAATTAGGCGGAGGCTAGGGCTGAATAGCTGGGTTTATATAGAGGGTTAGAGGTAGCGTAGATAGACCGTAGAATGAACGTGCGGAACAAATCTGGCCCAAAAACCCGCTATGCCTCCGGAACGAAATTTCATAAATCTATGTATCCAAATAGGTAATTTAAAATATTCTGAACGCGATGGAAAAAGTTTCACGTCCAAATTTGATCGTATGAAGAAGTTATGCTGAAAACAAAATTTCCAAATTGATTTCAAATTATTTTATTAAAATTGATTTCAAGGCGTTTCACGCCCGTACGATCGAACGACAAGTCCGATCGATACAAAACTTGAAACCCTATAATAATTCATCGATACGGATCCGATGAAACTGGTTTCGTCAAAATCCGAGTCCGTGACAAAAATGGCTATTTTTATATTCATTAATTAAATTAAAATAAATTACAAATAATCCAAATTTTATATTATATTCTAAAATTGTCCAAATTTTATTACTTATATAATTCGTAATCAATTGAAAAGATTTAACAGGCTTAGCTGTGAATTAAAAGTTGACAGTATATTAATTGCAATGTTAATTTCTACACTTTCTTATATTTAAGAATTTTATAAATTATATTCTCAAAACCCATTCTTTAGATTTTTAATCTTTATGTTCTCAACTTTCACCAAAAATAAAGATGCCATAAACATTAGTTCCTGATTCACATCATTATTCTTTAAGTCTAATTTAAATCTCAATAACGTAGTATTTAATGTTAGATTCCATTTTATTATGCATAAATTCCAAATTTTACTGACCCAAATTTTCTTCTTTTCATTCCATATCAATTGTCAATCCTATAAGAAAAATTATCATTAGGTTCATACTTATTACAAATAACTCCAATTTCTTCCAAATAATAATTACATAACTATTAAATATTAAATCCATTTAATTGCAATAAATTCAATTGATTGCAACTAATTTCCAAATAAATTTGGATCTTTATTTGGTTATACAAAAAAAAATCCGTTATCACTTACCTAACAAAGTTATTATTACTTAAGATCTCATTGCATCCACATTTTCACATTTTCATTTCCTGGTTTCTTTACTTTATTCTACATAAATTATTATAAATGGGATTTTTCTTGGTTACATCTTATTTGTATTTAACATTACTCATTCACCAATTCCTTTCACTTTAACTGCGGTAAATTGGCGGATAAATTGAATTTGATTCCCAAAATTTAAATTAACAAGCAACAAGAATAGGTAACACACAATAGTCGTTACGCTAAATTCTAGTCACCTAAATAAGCTTTTATTACTTTACAAAATGGAATAACTTTTAAACTCATAAATGTAATACCAAAACCGTTATAAATCCAATAAATTTCCAAATCGAAGTTTGTACATATTTTACACAACTATTATGATTTCTCACAGAACGTTGAATTTATTAATGACCATTTATTTAAAATTTAATTCCCTTAATTGAATCAAATGCTTATAATTTTTACATTCTTACCATTCCTTCCCATTATAAATTCATTAACGGATTTACAAATCTCCATCTTCCACATATTAAATAACCAAACTGATTACAACCACTGTTCTTATCAAATTTTCATAAATTTGTTCAAATCTATACTCTTTTTCCATATAAATAAATTTTATGTTACTACTAGATTTTTTTATCCACTACAGCCATTAAATTTTTACTATCTACACTTATTACATCTTTGTATTTAATGAATCTCATTCAAGTTAATATTTATATTAATGTTCACAAATTCAACATTTATATGTTTCTTAAAATTAACTTTCAACCAAATGTGCCAATTTACATTTCATTTCTATTCAATATATATTCATTTTATTCCATTCATTCGGGTACTGCATTGAAATATATTTATTCTCTAATACTAACGTTATTATCATTAAATTATGATTGGATTCCAAGTTTTTATTCAATACCTTGAACTATAACTTACATATTAACCAAGTCCTTCTTCTACTTAATTCAAATTGGATTATGTTCCAATTCCTATAACCTAGGTCTTGAGTCACCATTTACATAATTAAATTTATCGTTTATTTCAATCTTCGTTTATAATTTAAAGTTCTACTAAACTAAATTACAAAACTTATGAACTTTAACAAATTTAATCCACCAATTAAATTTTTCTGATGTTTATATATTGCAATTCAATTCAGTTATTATTTCATTAATACCATTTTAATCAACTAATTATGACTTATAACCACAACACAAATCTTCGTTATTCTACCTATTGCCATATAACATTTCAATTGTTAAATCTTTAATCTCAGTTACTATATCCAACTCCTACATTTATTATAAATTAGATTAAAAATTATATTAAGTTAATCATTTAATATTATCAAGTTTAACGGGTCGTTACAGCTGCTATCATTCATGAGCTTGAGGTATGACACCATCTTCTTAATCTTAATAAAATTTATAGCATCAAAATTGTGGAAGGTTGGTTTGCCCATAATTTGTGTTGTTGATACCATCGATATGCAATTTCTTAATGTATTTTCTTTCTTATTGTAGAGTGAGATACATATTCAAAATAGTGAAGTCTACCGGTTTCAACAGGTAGAAGATATGAATGCATGTACATTTTCAGATTTTATGTTGTTGAGTGGAGCAATTAATACTACGGTTATTTCGTTCTTTCTTCTAATAAGTAAAATGTTGTTATCTAAAATGGCAAGTCTTGTCAATGCTTAGTATTTTCTTTATAAGTATCATTCTAAATCTTGTCCTTAAATTCCTTTACCAATATTCCCTCCTTTCTCCTGATATAATATACTTACCAAAAACTGACTGCAGTTAGTTATGGTATTTTGGGACAACGACAAATGTTTTTACATACATTGTTTTATCTTTCTCTGCAGGCAGAACTAAAAATAAACTATTAATAGTATAATTTCTCTGGTTGCAAAATGCAATTGTGGTTTTAAAACTCCATTCTTTATTATGGTATCAACTGTAGTATGTTAATCTCCTAACAGCTGAAATATGCATACCCAATATATCAACAAGGCATTTGCAATTTATCCATGGTTCAAACCATATAGATGTAAATGCGCCATCAACCAACACTTTATTGAAAAACTGTCTTCCACATGTTCATAGTCTAAGAATACATAGATTCCCGCACTTCTGTTCTAAGTTTGATCCATTTCCATCGAAAGCACGTTACTTGTACCTAAACAAGAGAAGGAGCGCAAAATCTGGTGGCATGCACGACCAGTTCAAATCACCCCAAAAATAAACGATCAGACAAAACATGAAACTATTTTTAAGTTAAAGGTCTGGGTCTAGCCACTTTTTATGGTTTTGACATTACCACAGACTTTTTTTAAAAGATTGTCACAATTTTGGCTCTGATTATGTGTTGTTTCAATGTAAGAGTATTAGTTTGAGCAATTATGACAATGGTTGCATTTTCATTTACATATCATTACCGAATAATCAATAATCATTTTTGGACTTAATTTGGTCTAACAATCTAATCAGGATGGGAATGGTAATTTTACCCTTTTAAATGGTAAATATTGATAATATTTTTTGAAAGTAAATGAATATTGATAGAAGCAGTTGTATTTAGAAGTATTTAGAAGAAAGCAAGTGGTCATACTTTATCTAGGATACATTTCAAATGATGTTGATTGCATGTTTATTCTTTCTTGCTGATGTTTTCTATCAAATGATACGATAAAATGTTATTTGTGCATAAGTTGAATGTTAGTATGGTACTTTGTTGTGATTAGCGAATAGTTGATTGATGTTTAGTTTGAAATTCAGGAGGATGAAGTGCAAGAAGAGGTTAAGCACACAGAAGCCAGCTATGATCAATCATGTCCGACTGAATCCGTGGTAACATTATTCAAAAACACTTGAAAAGAGTATGTTATATGCTAGAGGTAGATTTTACATTTCTTGTTCTTATTATTATAAGCAGAATCATCAGCAGCAACAACAGGATGAGGAGGAGGAATCAATTGAGCAGCAAAGTCCAACAGAACATAAAAATTCAGACAAAAAGGAAGTGAAACCCACAGACACCAGTACTACAAATACAACCGAACATAGCCAGAGCAAATATGAACAGAAAGAGAAAAATCAGTACATCCCAAGAAGATGAGGATATCAAAATCAAAGAGGCGGGGCAGAGGAGGACGTGGGTATCCTAATAATGGACGCGGTGGAGGTCATAGAGGAGGCAGAGGCGGCAATAACAGTGGGGGATACTAGAACGGTCCAGGTCAGCCACAGCACTACTATAACGACTCTGGATACTACCCTAGGAACCATTATAATACTCGAGGAAGAGGTGGTGCTGGCACGGGCGGTGATGGTAACAACTATCATGCTGCTGCTCAGGTTGAGTTGAAGGCAAGCTCTTAGTCTATAGGACATTATCATATATCATGATATATAAATATTTTTATTTGCTAGCCTCAAACTTTATTCATCTCTCACTTATCTTTTTATTTTGGTAGACTTTGTTATGTGGTATAGTTGTCTTTTAACAACCGGGCTACTTGTTTCATTGGTTGCAAGTTAAGTCAAAATCCTGGTGTTTAAGCTGATTTGCTATTGTTTACATTTTCACTGCCGTTGCTTGTTAATATAACTTTTCAAAATAGTATTTCATAATTACCCTCATACAGTTCTTTAATTGTCATGCGCAATTCAAATCTTTTACTACATTGTACCTTATTTGAATACCGCCTTCCAATTCCAACTATAATATTTGAATATTAGCACTATAGTTACAACGTATATAGTCAATATTATCTTCGTGTGGAAAGAAGTCACTGCTAGTAACATTTACTTGCATGGTCTAACCTTATAAATGTTTAAAAACTTGTCCCCAAATATTCCATAATGCTATAAAATTAAATTTTTATATAATCCGCAGATTGTGGTGGCATTCAATGCCTTCCTATCCTTGTTTAAGGAGACCTATTCTGAACTTTGACAAAATTTATTTTAAATCATGCACCGCTTTAATACTAATTTGTCACTTATATATCCTCTACCTATTGTCATGCAAGTAGAAAAATAACTGTTAATTCATTTGTTACCCTACTTTTCCTTACTGCAAATTTCTGATGTGTAGTTAATTTAAAGCAAAAGGAAAATGAGTTAATCTTTCCAAAAAAATAAAAAAAATAAAATCTTATATTCACATGCCGCCTCAATAACAGATGTTGCACACGCACGTAGAAATTTTGAAACTTATGTTCATTTCATCTTTGAATTCAAAGTTTAGTCTTTAGCTCACATGAATTCATTGAGTTTAGTACAGAGTTAAATTCTAGAATTATATTTCATGTTGTGTGCCTTATTGATATTTAGTGATTTGCTTCAAATTCATGCATAGTAGATACTTTAGGCCAGAAATACAAGGAAAGAAAAACAATAAAATGAGTAACAATTGTTTACAGGTATGCTCCAGCAACTCAGCTTTGGAGAGGCTAGCTGCATGTTATAGGTGGTAGTAAGGAGGACTCATCAATACATGTAGTAGTTGTTTTGCTGTGTCATTCTGACGCTCAGCTATTTACCTCAGGTTCTTTTTCCAATTTTCCCCCTTTTAATCATTCATTAAATGTTAATTACATAGATATAGCATTCTGATTGCATATACGGATGTTGTTTATTATTTGACAACATAGGGAGTGCAAAACCGAATTGGTGTTTTGAATTTGGCCAATTGTTATAATCTGGTTTTTGTTTATTTTTGTGTGAAGTTAGGAAGAAGCCTTTTTTTAGGTATATAAACATGATAATATAAGGATTTGCAATGTTTAAGGGTAGTTTTAAATTATAGTATGAAATTTGTCACATCGTATGTGCAATTGGTATATATATTTTCCTATCTGAGTTATGTATTTCTTTGTATATATATCAGTATTCTTGCATTTGCATTGAACGGGTGCGTCTTTTTCCATAATCAATTTTTCACTATCTTAACCTGATTTATTCGATTCAGACTTCATTATTTGATATATTGTTGCAATGGTGGTAAGTGGTGACTCTGCTCATCAGCCCACGAACTTGATGTTTTTTTTCTTGTTAATTTTTTCCTGTAATTTAACTATTGTAAAATGACATGCCTGGTTATTATTATAATATATAAATTTTGAAGGTGAAACATGTAAAAAAAATTCATCCTGTTTACAACCGAGTTTAAATTTTGTACATATCATGTATGTATCTCACAGTTTCAATTTTTATTTATTGTAAACTTTAGTTAGGTCGTTTTACCAAAAATTTATCGATACGTTTCCCTATCCATCTCTTGTACCTCCTTAATATATTATTACTTTAAATTTAATATATTAATTTGATGAGAAAATGAACTTTCAGTCATAATAACAAACAATTGATAGATGTTTGAATCCTAGATGACCTATCTTTCATAATTTATTTAAAGATGCTTTGGAGTGACCCGAGTCACAATCAAGTCATTATTTAAAGATTTTTGCATTATCTAATAATAGGTAGTCTCTTAGGTAATATCTTTTTCTCACAGTCGAAAAGCTGAAGGGTTCTCACCATTTCTATCATTACAACTATCCTCCCACATGGACACATCTTCACACTTTCAGAGTATACTGCACGTAAGGAAATAAATACATGTTTCGATAGTTGTATTATACGTACCGGTGGCATACTTTAGTTTCATTAACAAATTGGGAATGGAAGTGGATGGAAGGCGGTCGTCTGGATGGTTTGTTGGTGGCTGAAGTATTGTTTGAGGTGGCAGATGTAAGGAGGAATGGTACTGTTTGGAGTGGTGGTATTGAACTGTGAAGTATGGTGATGTTTTTTTTGTATGTATCGAGGCAATAGGGTGCCTGAAAGTTTTGCAGTGATGGTTGGCTAGAAGTTTTAAAGAGGAAGGATATGGTGTTGTCAGAGATTGGAGGAGGAATGCTATTCTTGTGATGTTAAACGGGATAGTTGAGAATTTGTGGTTTATGGTTGAAGTGGCAGGGAATTGAAGTTGTAGTGTTGATGGTGGTTTAAGGAGTGGTAGTGGGCAGAAGTAAGAGGATGGTAATGACTGTGTGCAACTGTGAGTTTGTAGAAATGGTGCAAGTGGGTTGTGGGAGAGTAATGAAAGCAGAGGTGAGACAATTGCGAAACAGGGATGGTACCAGTGAAAATGAAGTGGATGGTTGTATGGCATTGTTGGTCTGGAGGATGACTAAAGAATGTAGGAGATGTCGGAGTGTTGATGACAAGGCAGTAGTTCTGTTGCAATTATGTAATGATAGGGGATACGGTTGATCTCTGTTGATCAGGTGCTTGTATGCGCAGAGAGTTGTAGCTAGACAGCAGGGGAGTGGAGCAGATGTTGATGTGCATAGTTTTATGGAGGTGGTTGGGTGACTCCAGTCGAAGTATGGGAATGGTTTGCGGAGGTGCGAGTATACGATGTTGAAGTTCTAGCTGTTTAGCACTGTGATTAACATGTATTTTGAAAAAAAATTGAAGCTTATGTTGTAATAATATCTGAATATATGACATTGTGGTATTTTAGATATGTAAAGAATTGTTTATGATATTTTATACTACATTTGCAGAGCGTTTAAACTTTGCATTGAATATGTATGATGAATTATTTGTGATATGGAAATCATTATTTGCAGAGTGTTTATATTTAAACATTGCGTTTAAGTTTATGTGTGTATATATATATATATATATATGTTACTAAATAATCATTTTCCAACACTTATAAGCATTACCGTATATTTCTGTACCAACACTTATAAGTGTTACCGTATATTTCGTTATCAACACTTATAACTGTTACCGTATATTTCTGTACCAACACTTATAAGTGTTGTCGTATATTTCGTTACCAACACTTATAAGCGTTATCGTATATTTCTGTACCAACACTTATAAGCGTTAGTAATGCGTATGTTTGTAACACTCATAAGTGTTACAAATTTGGTCGCTCCATTTCTCACAGTCCATTAGTAACACTTAAAAAGTGTTACTGAAATTATTTGTAATACTTATAAATGTTAGAATTTGCCTGTTTGGTGTAGTGGTATGTGTGAGTGGAATCACACAAATGGTGTCTAGACTAACCTTGCGGACAAAGAGATATGCGTGAGTCAGAATCACACCCATGAGGTCTAGTCTAACCTTACAAACAAAGAGACATCGCATAATTTCTAGTCTAAATCATAAAATGATCGTCATGATCAACGAGAAGTGTCAATTACACTAATCTAGTAAATATAAAAGTTTATCTGCGTGTCCCATAACCACTTGCTTAACTTAAATATTTACGAACAAACTGTAAATCTTCACTAGAATATTGTCACAAGAGGTTCAATCGAACAAGTCGAAGAATTAACCGACGAAGTGAACGTAAGCTTTTCATACCACTTGTTTTACTAAGCCGTTTAATTAGATTTCTCATCCGAGTGAGGTAAAGGTTTGTATATACTAGTAGATTGGAAAACGGTTTAAGAAAAGAGCTTTGTTATTGAAAATACAGTTGAAATCATTTTGTTGAAAGAGTTTTGATATTTACTACTAGTATTGAAACCTTCATATTTCTAAAGTTGTTATCCCTCCTTTTTAGCAAGGCCGTGATACCATAAAATCGATCGAGAAGCCAAAGATAGTTTGTCTTGAAGCATGGTCAACTCAACATCTCAACAAAGCAAGTTCTGTTGAATGTTTTTCAGATAAGATCCCCTACGGAGGGGGGGGGGGTCCGGGGGGGTGGCAACCCCCCCAAGGTGGGGGTGCGGGGGCAAACCTAATTGTAACGCTTATCTTATATAAGCGTTATAGTTTATACCGCTTATTAAATATATTGTTGTATTTGAATCTGTGCTGATTGATGACGTGGCACTTTTATTGTGTAAAACCCCTGGATCACACCTATACACACAAATATGGATTGCACGTGGACATAGGTTAAGTCACCAATTTTGAAATAATTTTAAAGATTGAATTTTTGAATCCAAAATAGTTTTGGAATTAAAAGCTTTTGAAAAGAGAATTTCAAAAGTAAAAGTTATTTTAAATAACTTGATTGAGTTTTGGAAATTTAAATAATTTGATTTAAAACTTGAATACAATATTTGAAATTGAATTTTATGATTTAGGAACTATGGTTTAAAAAGAGGGTGTTCAACTTATAAATGTGTTTTTATGGATTTAAACCATTTTAAAGGTGTTGTTTTGGGACTTTAAATTTAACCCAAGATTTTAACTTGTATAAATAAAATTGGATTTTTCCGAAATGAAAACTATTTGTTTCAAATAATAAAAGCTTCCACATAAGAAATGGACGTCCAATTTGTGTTAAAACGGATTTCAAATCTAAAATGGGAATAGTTTTCCAAGTTATGAATAAACCTTTGGAAACGGGTTTGAAAACTATAATTTAAATCTTAATTTAAAGATTTAATTGAGTTAATCCAAATTGAAATGAAAATTGTTTTGAAAATCTATGAATAGATCTTTGTGAAACTAGGTGAACTTTGTGAAATAAATCTTTTTGTTTAAAGATTTGAAATGGTGATTTGTTTAACCATTTGAAGAAAAGCTTTGGATTTTTAAGTTGTGACTTAACTGAAATCCCATATCCATATGTTTTTTTAAATATCGCGCTCGCTATTCGGTTTAGCCGGGAGAGGACCTTGTGTTATATAACCCATTCTGAATAGTGATACGTCGTTATGGATTGCATTTGAAGACCGGTGTTGAAGACCGGGTGTCTTCAAGAACGTTAGGATAACCTATCGATTGTCTCTGCACCGAGTAGCTACGGTATAGAGATTCCCTAAGTGATGGGAAGTCCGATCGGGATTATGGATACCCGGATTGGCAAGCGCTTCTTCGGAAGTGCCTTCGGTTCTGTTCGAACCTGGAACAGACTTGTATGGTCGTATGTCCGACATTACACTTTGAGATATTAAACTGATCTCTATCAAATACATTTCTGTTTGGTGGCGGAGAATTTATTCTCTTAGCTTAACACCCTTCTCTGAGACGTACGAGCTCAGAGATTATGTAGTTGATATTTATCAGTGATATATTCCCAATTTGGTAGTGTGGCATGCTAAGTGCTACTGTGTGTTGATGATCATTTGTTGATCATTTGTGATCAAAGCATGGCTTTTGTATAAAGCGTAGCTTTGTGGACGAGACTGCATCAGGACCTCACACCCCGGAAATGGTCGAAACAGGAAAGATGCGGCAAGGTTATGAGGGTCGTGCCCTTTAGGGTTTGTCATTCCCTTCTGGTAAAGGGTGGTATCATGGTATGGAGCCCAGATACTTACTCATGTGGTTGCTCCAATCTCATTTACTGTGTGGTTGTTGCTTAGAGGTACCTCGGATAAAGGTCCCAAAGGACCGGGGGATGGCATGCTCATGTAGTAGTTACCTAGTTACAGAGGTAACCCGGCCTTGTGTTGGCAGAGATCTAACCGTAACGTTAGTTTCTCGGGACGTCCCGCCAGAGGCGATCCCATTGACAGTAGGAAGTTCCTTAGCCTGACCATTTGTTGGAAATCCAATCAAATTAATACGCGCCCTATACGGTTTTAGTTGTATAACCTGCCATGGAATGTGGCGGTAACCTGCTATTGAACATGGTAGCTATAGTAGGCATACGACGAAATGTCGTATGCTGGCTAAGATTTATATTTTACTTTCGAAAGGTTTTCCACTTTGCACTTATAGTAATAATATCAAAGAAATTTCTTGTATCAAGCATATTTGACTATCATAAGGAGAAATCTCCTCCAATTCTGCGTTTGCATTGTGTGTATGGCGGGAGGCCTTATGGTAGTTTCATTTTCTAAAAAGCATTGCGGATTTATTTTAAATTCTTTGTTGCTTATTTTAAAAGACCAAATGTTTTTGTTTGCTCACACCAGTCCAATGACTGACCTGGAGTTTATTGTTCCTTTCCTAAACTCTGGGTGCCCACTATTTTCCCACACGGGCAGTCTAGAGTTGGGTTTTTCAGATAGTCAGGTTTAGTAGATTATCTGGAGCTAGTTCAGTCTTTGGATCTGAACTGCACTTGCTTAGCTTTGTGCATTGTGATTGGGAGTTCGAGCTATTGCTGGATTGGTGCTTTGGAGATGGAGATTACCGATGCTGGAGTTCTTCCTTGAAGACTATATTGGAGACTCTGTTCCGCTGCTAGTGTTATTGTTTCTTTCCGCTGCTATTTCTTGTATCTCTGATGTATATTCATTGTATCTTCTGTTGTATCAGATATTGTATAATGTTATATATATCAAATGTATATTCTGTTTCTTCTGCTGCGTTGTACTTAATGTGTTACAAGCTCCGGCATGACTCAAATTTCAACGTATGAATCTGCGGCATTAAAGTACAGTGGAGTACGGATGTCGATTTTCCAACGCTGGAATTTGGATCGTGACACCGGGGGTATAAAGAATATCAAGATCATAAGGTGCAAGGAACTCGAGCCAACGTTGTTGACGCAAATTTAGTTCCTTTTGAAAATATAAATATTTCAAAGACTTATGATCCGTATAAAGAATAAATTTCTCTCTCAATAGATAATGACGCCAAATTCGCAGGGCAAAAACAATAGTCGCGAGTTCTAAAACATGTGTGGCATATCTAGTCTCGGCCGGTTTTAATTGCCTAGAAGCATAAGCAATAACACGTTCTTTTTGCATAAGAACGACACCCAAACCAACGTGACTAGCATCAGTATAAACAACAAAATCTTGATTCCCTTCGAGAATAACAAGAATAGGAGCATCGGAAAGGAGTTATTTCAATTTCCGAAAAGAGGCTTCACATTTGTCCGACCAAATGTATTTAACTCCCTTCTTAGTCAATCCAGTAAGAGGCACGATAATCTTAGAAAAGTCTTTAATGAAACGACGGTAATAACCCGCCAATCCGAGAAAACTACGAATCTCTGTCACACTCTCCGGTCTCTTCCAATCTTGAATCGCTTCAATCTTTGAAGGATCCACGGAAATTCCGGATTCGGAAATAATATGACCGAGAAACTTCACACGACATTGCCAAAAGTGGCGTTTAGAAAATTCGCCTTTAATTGATTACTCCTAAGAGTTTCCAATACAATCCGAAGATGCTTTTCATGCTCCTCCTCGGTTTTAGAATACACAAGGATATCATCAATGAAGATGAGAACAAATCGATCGAGGAAAGCCTTGAAAACTCGATTCATGAGGTCAACGAAGTAAGCCGGAGCATTCGTTAAACCAAATGGCATAACAAGCCATTCATAAAATCCATAACGAGTACGGAACAATGTCAAAGGAATACTATCCTCAGCAATACGAAGCTGATGAAAACCGGTAGCCAAGTCCAACTGTGAAAAGGCCCTAGCTCTGCTAAGCTGATCAAACAGATCGTCAATCCGAGGTAAAGGATATTTATTTTTAATAGTCAGATCGTTAAGCTTGCGATAGTCAATGCAAAGCCTAAGCGTACCGTCGGATTTCTTCACGAAAATAGCCGAAGCTCCCCAAGGCGAGGAGCTAGAGCGAATAAATTGCTTCGTCTCCAATTCAGATAATTGTTTGCGCATCTCCTCATTTTCCTTATTAGACATGCGATAAGGAGGACGAGTAATAGGTTGAGCTTCAGGGGTAAGATTAATTCTAAACTCAATTGCTCGTTTAGTGGTAAACCTAAAACGGGCCCAAATATGTCAGAAAATTCACGAACGACGCGAATTCAGGAAATGACATCTTCCTCATCATCATCATCATCATGAGGATTTAAAGAATATAAAGATGCAGTCAACGCAGAATCCGAATCTTTAAGAATAATAGAAATCTGATTTACAGATTGCGGATGTCGGAGATAAATAGTCCGCTCAGGATATAGATATGAGCTTCATAAAGATTAAGCCAATCCATTCCCAAAATCATTCCAAAGCCTAGGTAACGCATAACATGCAAATCGGCTAGGAAGGAAAAATTGCGTAAAATAATCTCCACATCTTTACAAAGCAAACTAAGAGTTGCGGATCCACCAACAGGATTCGCCATCTTTAAAGAAGTCATTAATGCAGTAACACTTAAGGAAATAGTGTCTACCAGTTCCTTTGATATAAAAGAATGGGATGCACCCATATCAAAGAGAACTCTAATAGGTTGATCATGAAATAAAATAATACCATCAAGAATGGAGTGAGAAATACCTTGGGCACGAGATGTGTTGCCAGGGGCTTGATCCACATTCAACTTTCCTTCCTTCTTGCCTTCACGTTTGAGGCATTGATGTACGTAATGATCCGGGCTCTTACAATAGCGACAAGATTTGGGCTTAGAGCACTTATTCACAAAATGATCCCCAGATCCACAGTTGAAGCATCTCGCACCACTAGGAGAAGGAGACTTTGCCGTAGGGGTTGCTTGCTTACCCTTTTTGTTGGTATAAGGGCCTTTGAATTTACTAGGCCTCTTTTTGTTGTTGAAGTTGGGTTTGGAAGCTACTACTTCAACATCACTTTCTTTATCAGCCTCTTCCAAACGAAGAGCGATATCTATAAGTTGGTCGAAAGGAACTTCTAACTTTAGAAGTAATGGCTTCTTGAGGCTTTTGTTTAAGCTATAAACGAACCTCTGGTTCTTCTTCAATGGGGTGTTGATGTATTCAACCCCATATTTAGAAAGCGACTCAAAGGCTGCGATGTAATCAATCACATATGACTTACCTTGAACAAGGTCTATAAAGCGTCGAGCCAGAGTTACCTTCTCAGCTTCTGGTACAAATTTTAACTTGAAGCGTGTCCGGAATTGCTCCCAGGTAAGGTCTGCTTCGTTGACTTCAGAAATAAGAAGTTCATACCAGTCCAATGCTCTCTCTTGGAGCATACTGGAAGCCACCTGAACACGGTGAAGATCGACGAGATTCATGCGAATGAAGATTCGATCGCAGGTCCTCAACCAAGCCTGGACCTTCATGATAGTTTCAGAACCTTTAAATGGCTTCCCACCCAGGTTGATGTAATCATTGCACAAACGTGCAAACCCAGATTTAGGGTGAGTAGGTTCCGGATTAGAACCAGCTGCTTGAGCATTCGTGACAAGGTCAAGAAGTTGCTGGGTAGTCATAAAAACTCCATCTTAGGGTGGAGCACTAGATGGTCCAGCTCTGGGACGACCAGGTCTAACCATTTCTCTTCCTTAAGAAAGAAAGAAGAGAAAGAAGAAGATTATTCACTAATGAATATCAAGCAATCTTGCTAGATAAAATAAGGAATCATAAAGGATATAGGATGAATCGGTACGACGACTCGAATTAATCCTAAGAGATAACTCCTAAGGTGGACTTAGGACGATGATCCTTGTTAAGTTATTCTCAATTGTTCCAAAGTTTGGCTTTGATACCAAGCTGTGACGCCCCACTTCTATACCCACGCTAGCCAAGAACACTACGGTGTAGTGCTGTCAACTAGCACGGAGAATAAGGCTGTTGAGGAGCGACCATCCATGTGATTGCTTATCACACGGAGGCTATAAATAATCTTCGAAAACAAACATAGAAATAAGCATAACACAAATCAGTCACAGACATCCATATCACAAAGGCGGAAGAAGATATGAATATATAACTAACACATGAAAGTGCACATCAGAGTAGTGGTCAAAAAGATCCACAATAATACAAAAGAATAGCAACACGTGCTATACAAAAGAATTCAATTATGAGTCTATATCTCAAGTGTATACAACAAAAACTGCTAATCTAAATAGTTAGCTAAAAGTCAGAGTAGCAAATCCCGAGAAGAAGTCAAGCAGAAGCACCTGTAACATCTCGGTCTGACCCGAGTATTATTTAAGAAAATAATCAACGGATCATTCTAGCTATAAATATCAGATGACATGGTATAAAATAAAAGATATGGCATAAACATAAAATATCCATACCGACATACTACTATAAGTATGCAAATGATGATCAACATAAGATCAATCAATAAGAGATAAATCAATATCACAAGAATCTTCTCAAAGATCCAAAGAGGGCATCATACCCTAAACTTGTACTCATAACAAGTCAATGACATAAATTTCAGAAATCGACACAAGAAATCCAGAAATCACAGAAAAAGGGAAAGAGGCCTATCACATGACGGTCCGAAGACCATGGGGAGCTACCCCATATGGGTGAGTCGGAATCACCCAGATGAGGTCTAGGCTAACCCAAAAGCAAAAAGGTATGTGTGAGTGGAATCACACAAATGGTGTCTAGCCTAACCTCGCAACAAAAAGGTATGTGTGAGTGGAATCACACAAATGGTGTCTAGACTAACCTTGCGGACAAAGAGATACGCGTGAGTCGGAATCACACCCCTGAGGTCTAGTCTAACCTTGCAAACAAAGAGACATCGCATAATTTCTAGTCTAAATCATAAAATGATCATCATGATCAACGAGAAGTGTCAATTACACTAAGCTAGTAAATATAAAAGTTTATCTGCATGTCCCATAACCACTTGCTTAACTTAAATATTTACGAACAAACTGTAAATCTTCACTAGAAAATTGTCACAAGAGGTTCAATCGAACAAGTCCAAGAATTAACCGACGAAGTGAACGCAAGCGTTTCATACCACTTGTTTTACTAAGCCGTTTAATTAGATTTCTCATCCGAGTGAGAGAAAGGTTTGTATATACTAGTAGATTGGAAAACAGTTTAAGAAAAGAGCATTGTTATTGAAAATAGAGTTGAAATCATTTTGTTGAAAGAGTTTTGATATTTACTACTAGTATTGAAACCTTCATATTTCTAAAGTTATTATCCCGCCTTTTTAGCAAGGCCGTGATACCATAAAATCGACCGAGAAGCCAAAGATTGTTTGTCTCAAAGAATGGTCAACTCAGCATCTCAATAAAGCAAGTTCTGTTGAATGTTTTTCAGGTAAGATCCCCTACGGAGGGGGGGTCTAGGGGGGTGGCAACCCCCCCAAGGTGGGGGTGCGGGGGCAACACCCCCGCTACGGGGTTCGACCTGCCCGGTCAGGTCGCGGGGGTCCAAGGGGCAGCGCCCCCGGCGAGGTGCGGGGTAGCGCCCCGTCCAAAACGGTACAACCTAGTGAAGACCTAAGGGATGATAGGATCGAGCGACCTAAAAGTTGCGACCTAGGGTACACGCGACCTAAGGGAAACTCACGACCTAACATGGCCGAGCTAAGGTGAGGTGCGACTCAACCAGGTAAGCTACCTAAGGGAGGCGAGCGACTTAAGGAACTCGCGACCTAACAATAACACAGGCCAAGCGACCTAACGTTTTAAGGCCGAACGACCTAATTAAACTTGCGACCTAAAAATGACAAGGCCGAGCGAGTTAAGGGGATTGTGCGACCTAGGGTACACACGACCTGAGGGAAACTCGCGACCTAACATGGCTGAGCTATGGTGAGGTGCGACTCAACCAGGTAAGCGACCTAAGAGAGGCGAGCGACCTAAGGAACTCGCGACCTAACAATAGCACAGGCCAAGTGACCTAACGTTTTAAGGCCGAACAACCTAATTAAACTCGCGACCTAAAAATGACAAGGCCGAGCGAGTTAAGGGGATTGTGCGACCTAGGGTACACGCGACCTAACGGAAACTCGCGACCTAACATGGTCGAGCTAAGGTGAGGTGCGACTCAACCAGGTAAGCGACCTAAGGGAGGCGAGCGACCTAAGGAACTCGCGACCTAACAATAGCACAGGCCAAGCGACCTAACGTTTTGAAGGCCTGAACCATGCGAACGACTCAAGGTCATACGACCTAACGGGGAATGACCTAAGGTCACGCGACCTAGCGGTGCCGAGTGAATTAAGGCCAGGGACGACCTAAGTGCCGATGCGACCTACGACCTAAAGCCCAACGACTTAATTTCGAGGCAAACGACCTAAGGCATGCGAACGAGTTTAAGGCCAGAAACGAGCTATTTGAAGGCCAGACTTCTCCTCGCAAACGACCTAGCATAGGCAGAACGACCTAGTAGCAGAAATTCACCAAAAACACTAAAAATTGGGGTTTTTGCCAATTCAATCCAAACCAAATGCAAATGTGCATGCTAAAGTGATGGGAATTCATTCCCAATAGTCCAAGATAGTTATAGACAAGAATGTGAGATAAAAATCTCACCGTTGCACAAATTCAATGAAGAATAAGCTTGAAGTCAATAGAGAAGCAACTAGAAGCTTGAATCCAATGTCTTTACTTTGATTTCGGAGTTGGATGTTGAATTTGCTAATGAACTTGGGATTGGAATTTTAATTTCCCTTTCCACTCACCATTAATGCTAAAACTAGAGTTAGGTAGGAATTTATGAAGAGAGGAGGAGAAGGGGTTGGAACTTAGGTTTAATAGGCTAAACCCAAAGTCCAAAGCGGGAAAAGTCAGTGAAATTCCACCAACCCCAGACATATCAAAGTTTATACTTAAAAAGATTGTAAACAATATTTCGAACTCAATGGAAGTGGTCTCGAGTCCTAATTTGACCGTTTGCAAAAAAAGTAGCTTTTCGGACCAATATCCGATTAACGACAAAATATTTAAATATAAAAAAATCGATAAATATGCGGGTTGTTACACTCTACTCCATCAAATAATTCGTTATGAGGTGGTCCTATGTCGTTAATGCATTTAGTGATTTGCAGTAGTCCGTTATGGTCTAAATCATTCTGATATGGTTGATCTTCGCTTATGATCATGTTCTAATTGAATGACCATCTTGGCTTTGTTTAATGACATCCCACCAGTTCGCTTTATTGCTGTTCATAGCAGGATAGGTACATAATAAACTTGAGTCGCTTGCATCGCTAACACAAATGGATTATAACCTTGGTATCATATTTTGTGATTTATTTCGATAAGTGGATAATCTTTATGTGCATGATGTATTCCTAAATCTTTTCTATTGTTGAACCACTCACATTTGAAAGAAAAAGTTTTAAGATCTGGTTCCATCGAGTAAGTTTAATTATTTCCTGTAACATGTTATAATAATCTTCTAGATCATCATCCACGTTGCCTCCTTTAACACACACCCTACCGTTTTAATTTGTTTTATTTGCTCTAGATTCAGTTTTGTTAAATTTATAGCCATTTGCGTACATACTTGGACATTTCTTATACTTCATCATATGACCAAATGTAAGTTTTGCATAACTAACATCAATGATTCCATTATCATCAACCTATTAAAGTAAATTCACACACATCATAATATTATATATATATTTACGATATAAAACGCGACTAATATATAATAAATCATGCTTACATATTTCTTAAACCATTCTCAAATCCTATTGGGCTCAACATCAGGATTTTCTTCTTCAAATCGACTGTTGGACAATTAAAATTACCAAGTAAAATTTATAATATAAAATAGAAATCATATTAATCGATTGAAGTCATGTTACATACCAAATAGGATTTGATAGCTCTTCACAATTTAGAAGCGCAGTTGATTTAGCTAAAGTAAAATCTTTGATTGTTCGAAAATCTCCACCTTTCCATTTACCAGATGGACATCCCCATTTCTGGAAGATGGACAAAGATATGTCGGATGAATCATCCGTATCATCCTCATTACTGTGGCTACTATTAGAAATCAACTTTATATGGTCTTTAAAATAGTAATTAAAAAATGTGGATGCTTCTTCAGTAATGTATGCTTGGCAAATTGAACCTTCAACGCGGTTGCTTTATTTCACCTTTTTATTTAAGTTGGTCAAGATATCTTAATAAAAATGCATGAAATATTAAATATAACATTCTTACATTGATACGTTGAAAATATGAAAATTGAGTCCACCTTAGTTACATTGATATGTTGATGGTGATGGCTGATTGGGGTTGGTGATGGCCGATTACTGTGAGGTGAAGTTGGCTTGCATGGTTTCAATGGTGGTAGTGTTTTGAGTGGTGACGTCATGGATTTATCAAATGGCATCATCAGTTGCTTGATTTTGGATTTAAGTTTCAACCATAGCGTGAAGAGCGATCACTATTTTGTATATTGTTGGTGGAATGAAGAAATGTGAGAGGCGATAGAGGAGAATGAGCTAGAAAATCAAGGCAGAGAGCATGAAAATTAAGATAAAAAGAATTTTTATTAAACATTGCTTCCTTCACTATCAGCTAGGATTATAAATATGTTTCTTTTACAATTCTACTAATAAATGATGGAAATTGGCTTCTCGACCCAAAACTATAAGTTTCTATGACAAGATTTCAGGATAATTAGTTTTAAGGATGAAAGATAATCAACTTCTTAATAGGAAAGATATTTTCATTTATTATATTCTAGTTATAAAGACAAGGTATTGGTCATTATTTTATATATTCTTGATGAAATGAAGAAGTGTAAGAGGCGCTAGAGGAGAATGAGGTAGAAATGTCAAAGCATGAAAATTAAGAGGAAGAAGAATTTTCGTTAAGCATTGCTTTCTTCATTACTAGTTAGACTTGTAAATATATTTCCTTTACAATGCTACTAATAAATGATGGAAATTATGTTTAAGGGTTTCTCAATCTAATATTGTATGTTTCTAGGACAATACTTCAAAATAGTTATTTTTAGGAATGAAAGATGAAAGGATGTATCATTTTACAGGTAAATGATAGATGAAAACATCTTTTTCATGTCATTGAAATTGATATTTTTTAATCTTTTGTTTTTGAAACCAGAAAATGAATTTATCATCTTTATATGACGAATTTTTTTTGCATTTGTCATTGAACTAATTATTTTAAAGTGTTATAAAAGCTTAATATTTTGGGCTGAAAAGCCTTCCAATTTAATTTTCACTTTTGTAATTATTTTGATATTTTTCTTGCAAAAGACACTGCTGCTTGATTGAATTAGTGGTCTTATGCTCATTTTAGAACTCTTGCTGATATTCTTCTATTCCTAAGTGCAGCTAAGATGCTTTAGGCTGCATTATTGTAACCTCCTTGGAAATCAACCTTGTCTTTCAGGCTGGTTATTCTAACTCGGGAAAGTGTGGTTCTATATTTCATGCATCATCGGAAGTAAGAGAATTTGCAGGGTTTGGTAGCGAAGCGATGGTTGTGAATATATATGGAATCAATATTGAAACATAGGCTTTGTGTTCGACATTGTTGCATCTCGAAAGGGGTTAGTTGCTTGGTAGCGTAAGAGGAATCAACTAAGAATTTCAATAGAGGAATTGGTGGTAGTGATAAGAGTGGGGTTGGTGTTGGGTTTAGATTAAGGTTGTTTAAGCTTTGATGGATTTGCTTTCAACGAGTTCGATTAAGTCGATGGCATTGAAGATGGAGGACCTTATGACAAAGAGCTCATTTTTGATATGTGCTTGAGGTCAAATAAAAAAAAGGATCATGTTAGAAGATAGCTGATGAGTGATTTGGTTGCTGATAGTTTCAAATATCGATTGACGGTCTTTAATGGTGTTTGTTTGCTCGAGCTTTAATGGGGTGACTTGAGGTTTCAAGAATGAGGAAGGATAAACCAACGAAACGTAGAGAGTGACGTAGATAGTGAATAAGAGGGCAAAGGTCATACAAAATTATGAATAGATATGCATATGCAAAGCATGAGTGAGCACTTATTGGTTCAAACAAAATAATTCAACCAAACCAAATAAGTTTGATCGGTTTGGTTTGGCTTTATTAAATAATTGATTAGGTTTGGTTTTTGTTTTTACATTTTATTTTGTTTTCCAGTCGGTTTTGATTTTTAATGTTTGAAAACCAAACAACCAATTAAACCAAAGATAAATCTTAAATCATATAAATAAACATAATGTTCAATGTCTTTAAAGGGTTGGTTTCTAGAACATGAAATTAAAAAATTTCATACAAAAAATTCATTTGATTAAGTTTTCTTTAAATTAACTATGGTCTCGACGGGGCTCGAACCCGCGACCTTCGGCTCATAAGACCAACGCTCTAACCAACTGAGCTACAGGACCAATTGTTCTCTTTATCATTAACTTAAAAAAATTCAAGTCTTACATATATGATATTTAATGCTCACTGCTCTCTATAGTGTCTCGGTGTGAAGTTGGTGAAAATTCAACCTCAAATCCTCGATTGTGGATACAAAATAAAATAATGAATTTTTTAATTAACATATATAAAATAATAACAATAATAGTTATACCCATAAAGGTGTGGATGATATTTGAAAGTAATGGAAATGAATAATCCACAAAATTATTTAATAAAATATCAACAAAAGGAAAAATATCTAACAAATTCATTATGCCAATTTCTATTATTAATGAGATATATAGGGGGGTAATAATATAAAAAATATATACCGACAAGTCCATTAAATTATGTGAATAAGTAATATAATAACAGTTGAGAAAGGAATCCTCAATATTGAATAAGCGGTTTGGTCTGATGATCGGCAAGTGAACATAAAAATTTATACACTTAACCCAACGAGTAATAGAGGTAAACAAAAAGATTTACGTTGTGTTCGTAGATTTAGAAAATATATATGGTAAGATTACCAAGAGATATAATTTGGTTGGTGTTGAATAAAGAAACTTTCAACACACATAAAATCAATCAAAGATACGCATGAGAATTCTAAGACTGGAGTTCGATCAACTTGTATGAAAACCCTACAATGAGAGTATGAAAACTATATTTGCAATGATTTTGGTGAAATAACAAAAGGAACTCAAGAGGATATATCAATGTTCGAGAACTCGTTTTCGGTTTCAGTCATTTGAAATTTTCTTAGTTTCGGACGATTTCAGAAGTTTCGGTTTTGGTTTCGATTTTAAATGGTTTATTACTGAAAATATAACAAAAATCTTTATAAATAAAACAATCAATTAAATTTTACTAAATTATATTCAACCTAATATTTCCCGTAGATCCCAATTTAATAATAAGTTAGGCTCAATTAAACAAGAACTTAAAACCTAATAATAAAAAGTACAGTCTACCATAAAACAACCCTAAGACCAAGTTAACGAAAACTAGCCCAATCGAAAAATAGTAATAAACCACTGTCGCTCTCAAAAAGCAGCCCAATAAGAGCATATTAAAACAGTCGCACTCTTCTCCCTCTCGAAACCGATTGTCGAATCTTTAAAAAAAGAAATTCGTTCTTAACATTGCTCTCTAAACAACCTTCACTCTCAAAATCGACTATTGCGAACCGCTAGATGCCGTGGATGAAGCTGCTGCTCTCAAAACGGAGTCGAGGATGCTAGGGCAAGGAAGAAATCTGAGCGACGATGCTGGAATTGAGGTCAAGTATGCGGATTTAGATGGACTTTTATTTCGAATTTTTTCCTAAAACCCTAACCGAAACCGATTTTTGCCTTCGATTTCAGCTCGGTTACGGTCGATACCGGCTCGAAATTTCGGGGTACCGTCCGATACCTCAAACCCGGGGATGTACCATGGTGCACAATGTTTGCAGATAATAATGTGCTAATTGATACCTCAGAAGAAAAAGTAGAACAAAAATAGAGAAACACATTGAATCAAAAGGGTTGAAACTGTTAGAATTGGACCAGCTCGCAGCGGATGTAATGGAGGAATTTCAGTTTTTTTTCCGGGACATTTCACTAGATTGACAAACTTTGCAGTCCAATTAGTTTTTAGGACACACATCCACAAAAATTATTTCAAGGCCAAAGTCAGCAAAATAATTACTTTTAAGGACAAAGTCAGCAGTCTTATTACTTTCAAGGACATAAATTTATAGGTTTTTAAGCCTTAAAAACTAATTATTTTGCATTTTTTCCTTAAAATAATTATTTCAGTTGTGTGTCCTAGAAACTAATTGTACTTGCTAAAGAGACCCTTGTGGCTAATTTCCACTTTATAAATTATAAAGATTTATTTAATTTGCATGATATTTGTGTGTATGTGTGTATCATATAAACATATGTGTGTGTGCATGTGTAACATATCAACCTGTGCAAGGCATAACATGTCCGTGTGTAGATGTTGAGATTTAAATCACAATGTATACGTTGGCTTGTCTAATATGCAAGTATATGTTGTCCAAAAATATGTATATAAGCTATTATTTTATAGAACTATTATAAATTTTGTATATATATATGTATATTAAGTTAGTTTAAATAATTATAAATATATATATATATATATAATATTTAAAATATATAATGAATATTTGTGTATATATATATTATCTTAAAATAAAATATTAATATTATGTATATACATATATAATAGCCATATGTACATATAACTTGAGAATAATTCAACACATACTTAATAAAAATGAATATGATTAGGAAAAGAGATACTGTTAAAAACAGTATTAAACAAGAATATGAAATTCCCCAAAATTTAGATTTACTAAATAAATGGACAATTCCAAAAATTAAACCTAAAGTAATATACTAATTAAGTACTTTTGTAAGATGGAGGACCTTATGATAAAGAGCTCATTTTGATTATGTGCTTGAGGTCAAATAGAAAAAGGATCATGTTGAAAGGTAGATGATTGATTTGGTTGCTAATAGTTTCAAATATCGATTAACGGTCTTTAATGGTGTTTGTTTGCTCGAGCTTGAATGGGGTGACTTGAGGTTTCAAGAATGAGGAAGGATAAACCAACGAAACGTAGAGAGTGACGTAGATAGTGAATAAGAGGGCAAAGGCCATATAAAATTATGAATAGATATGCATATGCAAAGCGTGAGTGAGCACTTATTGGTTCAAACAAAATAATTCAACCAAACCAAATAAGTTTGATCGGTTTGGTTTGGCTTCATTAAATAATTGATTAGGTTTGGTGTTTGTTTTTACATTTTATTTTGTTTTCCGGTCGGTTTTGATTTTTAATGTTTGAAAACCAAACAACCAATTAAACCAAAGATAAATCTTAAATCATATAAATAAACATAATGTTAAATGTCTTTAAAGGGTTGGTTTCTAGAGTTACAACATGAAATTAAAAACTTTCACACGAAAAATTCAGTTGACTAAGTGTTCTTTAAATTAAGTATGGTCTCGGCGGGGCTCGAACCCGCGACCTTCGGCTCATAAGACCAACGCTCTAACCAACTGAGCTACAGGACCAATTGTTCTCTTTATCATTAACTTAAAAAAATTCAAGTCTTACATATATGATATTTAATGCTCACTGCTCTCTATAGTGTCTCGGTGTGAAGTTGGTGAAAATTCAACCTCAAATCCTCGATTGTGGATACAAAATAAAATAATGAATTTTTTAATTAACATATATAAAATAATAACAATAATAGTTATACCCATAAAGGTGTGGATGATATTTGAAAGTAATGGAAATGAATAATCCACAAAATTATTTAATAAAATATCAACAAAAGGAAAAATATCTAACAAATTCATTATGCCAATTTCTATTATTAATGAGATATATAGGGGGGTAATAATATAAAAAATATATACCGACAAGTCCATTAAATTATGTGAATAAGTAATATAATAACAGTTGAGAAAGGAATCCTCAATATTGAATAAGCGGTTTGGTCTGATGATCGGCAAGTGAACATAAAAATTTATACACTTAACCTAACGAGTAATAGAGGTAAACAAAAAGATTTACGTTGTGTTCGTAGATTTAGAAAATATATATGGTAAGATTACCAAGAGATATAATTTGGTTGGTGTTGAATAAAGAAACTTTCAACACACATAATAAAATCAATCAAAGATACGCACGAGAATTCTAAGACCGGGGTTCGATCAACTTGTATGAAAACTCTACAATGAGAGTATGAAAACTATATTTGCAATGATTTTGGTGAAATAACAAAAGGAACTCAAGAGGATATATCAATGTTCGAGAACTCGGCTTCGGTTTCAGTCATTTGAAATTTTCTTAGTTTCGGACGATTTCGAAAGTTTCGGTTTTGGTTTCGATTTTAAATGGTTTATTAATGAAAATATAACAAAAATCTTTATAAATAAAACAATCAATTAAATTTTACTAAATTATATTCAACCTAATATTTCCCGTAGATCCCAATTTAATAATAAGTTAGGCTCAATTAAACAAGAACTTAAAACCTAATAATAAAAAGTACAGTCTATCACAAAACAACCCTAAGCCCAAGTTAACGAAAACTAGCCCAATCAAAAAATAGTAATAAACCGCTGTCGCTCTCAAAAAAGCAGCCCAATAAGAGCATATTAAAATAGCCGCTCTCTTCTCCCTCTCAAAGTCGATTGTCGAATCTTTAAAAAAAAGAAATTCGTTCTTAACATCGCTCTCTAAACAACCTTCACTCTCAAAATTGACTATTGCGAACCGCTAGATGGCCGCGGACGAAGCTGCTGCTCTCAAAACGGAGTCGAGGATGCTAGGGCAAGGAAGAAATCTGAGTGACGATGCTGGAATTGAGGTCAAGTATGCTGATTTATGTAACGAACGCGATTTTTCATCCACGAAAACCGACATCAATACGTCCACTGTATCAACTGCCAAGCAATTGAAGGCCGGAAAACCGTACCGTAATGGTTAAAGAAGAAGAAAAAGTAGAAGAAGATAAAAAAAAGATAGAATAGAACAGAAAGAAATAACAGAACAACATCAGAATCTCACAATTCGCAGCGGAACAATATATAATAGATAAATGAATAATCTTTAAATAAAGAACTATAACAGTTATTACATCACATTACATTTCATTACATCATCAGAGTGTACAACAACAACATCGACAGCGGAAAAGAAATACTATATACTAGTAATACGCCATGCCATCCAGCTTGCCTCCTGCAACTCCTGAATTCCAGAATATCCTTATAAACCTAACTCTTGACTGCCCGTGTGGAAATTGGTGGGCACCCAGAGTTTAGGAAGGAAAACAATAAACTCCGAGTCAGTCATGTGACTGGTGTGAGAACTAAAACAGTTTATTTATCTTTAAAATCAAAATAGAGGAATATTTTTAAATTCAATTCGCAATGCTTTTAAAAATGAGACTACCATAAGGCCTCCCGCACACACACACAATGCAAACGCAGAATCGGAGGAGATTTCTCCTTATGATAGTCAAAGATGCTAGATACGCATTAAAAAGAAACATTTGATATTATTACTAGTGCATAGTGTAGAAAAATTATTTCGAAAGTAAAGATATAAATCTTAGCCAACATACGACCATTATCGTATGCCTACTATAGCCACCATGTTCAATAGCAGGTTACCGCCACATTCCATGGCAGGTTCTACAACTAAAACCGTACAAGATTGTATTGTTTCTTTGGATTTTCAACAAATGGTCAGGCCAAGAAACTTCCCATTGCCACATGGAAACGCCTTTGGAATGACGTCCCGAGAACCAAACCGGATCTCTGCCAACACAAGGCCGGGTTACCCCTAACTGGGTAATTACTGACACGAATATGTCATCCCCCGATCGTAACCGATTTATCCGAGGATCCTCGATTTCCAACAACCATAAAATTTGCAGCAACAACATATGTTAAGTATCTGGGCTCCATACCATGATACCACCTCTATCCAGAAGGAATGACATACACTAAAGGGGCGCTACCCCCTAATAACCTTGCCGCATCCTTCCTGGTTTGACCATTTCCAGGGTGTGAGGTCCGACGAAGTCTCGTCCACAAAGCCACGCTTTATACAAAAGCTGTGCTTTGGGTCAACAAATGATCATAGAAATGATCACCAAGATAAATGATCAAACAAATGATCATATCACAAATGATCAATCAATGATCATTTCACACCAACCCTCAGCATGCCACACTACCAGAGTATATCACTAATAACCTTCAACTATATAACCTCTGAGCTCGTATGTCTAAGAGAAGGGTGTTAAGCTAAGAGAATAAATTCTCCGCCACCAACAGAAATATATTTGAAAGAAATCAGCTTTATATCTCAATTTGTAATGTCAGACATACAATCCATACAAGTCTGTTCCGGGATCGAACAGAACCGAAGGCACTTCCAAAGAAGTCCTTGCAGTCCGGATATTCACTAATCACGACCGGACTTCCCGTCACTAAGGGTGATAAAACCTCTATATCGGAGATCAGCCGATGTAGAGTAACTCGACGGTAATCCTTCCGTTTTCACAAATATCCGGTCTTCAACACCGGTCATCAAATGCAATCCATAACGACGTATCACATACTCGGAATGGGTTATACGACCCCAAGGTCCTTTCCCGGCTAACCCGAATAGTGAGCGTTTATTCAAAAAAATAAGTGTGGCATTCAAATTCAAACAATCACAACAAATACCTATTTAAAGGTAAATATTGATAGTCAGATTATTTAACTATCAAAAGGCATGCTCAACATCACCAGATTCCAAATAATTTTTCAAATTATTTATTTTCCAAATATCTTTACAAGATATATAATTTCCACACTTTAACTATTTGAAAACAAATTTCAATCATTTCCTTACTCGGAAATACTTTCATTTCAAAATGGTTCATTTAAACCAATTAAATAAATCCTTACCGATTTACTTCATATTTACGTTCCTAATCCGTAAATTTATTCCCATACTTTAAAAATAAATCAACTTTTATTTTTAAACAAATTCCCCTTTCTTTTATAAATTCCATAGTGAATTTATAATAACAAAATATCTATGATGTACGATTTTCAATCGATTTTCAATATTCACTTTCAATTTATCTTACAAGGATAAATTCTAAAACGTTCATTTCACATTGGAAAAATATTTCCATACTTATTTAATAACAAGTACATCACAAATCTATTTATTTTCAACATTTGAAAATATTCGATAGACTTAAATCAAAATTAAGTATATATTTCATTCTTTTAAGGAAACCATTCTCTTAACACATTTATTTGGGTCAAAAACGAATGTTGCGTAAAACATCGTTACGACGACCCAAAATCACTAATATAGGGATTCAAAGTTTAAATAGATATATAAATCCCAATACTATATAAAATATTTCCTTTCGGAAACCATTTACTATAACAACAGTGTTATAGTCCACCATTTCCTTCTTTCTCGAAAACGTCTATTTCAACAACAATGTTGAAATCTATGGTTTCGATTCATAATACATTTTAAAACATCTTTAAAATAATTAACTTCATTTTATAATATTCATTTTGCCAAACATGACCATTTTATTCAATAATGTATTCATTGTCCAAAATCGTGAATATATTTCCTTTAATAAACTTCAATAATTTATCAAATTAAATTGATTTTGAATTTATAAACAATGTTTATAAATTACATTTCTATCTATAAGCTTCGATTTATAAATCTCATTATTAACAAATTTCATTTATATCTCATTTAAATGCTAAAATCCGATTTATAAGATAATTACTTATAAATCTTCTATTTTACAAAATCTATTCATTTTTATAACTTCACAATTTATAAATCTATAAATTCCGTTCACTTATGAAATCCATTTTTATTTCATTTTCAACACTTATAAAAACTCGTTTTAATATTCCAATATTTTTAATTTATAAAATATCAATTTTATAAGTCTTTTATATACATCGTTTTTAATAATTCAAAAATTCCAATTTAAACCATTTCATAATTTTATTAACTATTTATTCCAAAAAAAACTTTTCGCTTTCATTTCATAAAAATCATACTTTTATAACATTAAAATTTTACCGTTTATTTATTTTAACAATTCAAAATTTAATAAAACGTATACTTTCGAAAATCACTTTAAAAATCCTTTTAAAACAAAAATCATTATTTTAAAACTTTAGAAATGGATCCGATGATGCAACAGCACCAAATAGTCAATCACGACATCCAAATATCATATATCGATATGATAATCAACAAATATCACAATATCTGTAAATAAATCAATACAGTTGAGGAATCCAGTTGGATCCCTCCAACCTGTTTCCCTGCATCCAAAGATGTTAGCACAATACCAATTCCGCTCCAGTACGGAATTATCGTGGTATATGGGATTTATAAATATTATCCGCTTAATAGACGGCGCAATAGGGTCTCATCCGCTATACAATGCGGGAAAATCAACTCCAAGTACATAAATAATACCAATTTCACTGTTTATGAAATATTCGCGGTATATGTTTTTAATAAATAACATCCGCTTACTAACGGCGCATAATATCTATTTAACAATCAATAGATAACAATCATCATTCAAACATACAATCAACAATTTTAAATCTAACTATTTTAAATTAAAATCGAAACCGATTTGATTGAGTGAGAAGTTCTCACCTTGATTTCAATTCCGTTTTAGCGATTTATTTCAAATAAAATTAAACGGACGTTTAATTTTACCTGAAATTCTCACTAACTCCAAACGACTCCAATCCAATTCCATAGCGTAGTGCTCGTCAATACGATTCCAGCGCAAAAAGTTTCGTCCGATTTGGACCTCGTATGAAAGAGATACGTATTTTTGAGTTAATTCAAATTTTTATATAACAATTAACATCTTATATTTTATAATTAAACCCTATCATCATCATCACCGTACGTTTGTGAGATTTTCATCAGGGCCGTTCATGCGTTCTTCCTCTTCTCCCTTACCCAGGTCGCGTACGCGAATTCAAACCCATTGCCGTTCTCCACATCTTCATATCGCAACCCCCCACGTCCACCGCTACGCCGATCTGGGACCTTCACCCTATGCGCCTACCAAAGCCCTACCACCATCCACGATTTCATGGAGCTCGGCTCTCCTAATGCCGAGAAAAACGCACCCAAACCCACCACGAACGCAAGCAATTTCCCGTTGATCCATCACTTCGTTCTCGATCTTGACCGTTCACATCGTAGATCTCATCACGCTCTTCCATTTTGTAGTTGAGAGATTCTCGTAAGTGGACAGATTGAAAGATTTTGAGGGAGGAAGGAAGATCATTTTCGGCCATTGAATAGTTTACTGGCGGCTACGGGAAGCAAACCCTAGCCTCATTTTTTTTGTGTGATTAAAATGGTCTATTTATAGAAAATATCGAACACTATTCATTCGGCTTTTCCAAACTCCGATTTACGCGCGGTGACGGCGTTTCTAGGGTTTATCCCGCGTTCCGGACACAATGGAATAGGTTTCGGAAGCTAATTCGATCACCTGTGCGAGATATGGCAATCAACGATCGATTTAAAATTAAACCAATTAAACGATTTCCTAGGCGTTTTAGCTTGCATCGGACAAACGGTAAATCCGATTAACATGAAATTTGAAACCTTAAAATAATATCACATTACGGATCCGATAAAACTAGTTTCGTCGAAATCCGAGGCTGTTTGAAAAATGACTATTTTGACTCGCTAATTAATATTAAAACAATTTCAATGCGTTTCGAGCTGCCACGGTCAAACGATAACTCCAATTGCTAAAAAAATTGAAATCCGGTAATAATAAACTATTACGGATCCAATGAAACTAGTTTTGTCCAATTCTGAGACTGTTCAAAAATTGGCTATTTTATAGTCGATAATTAAATATTAAAATATTCAATTTTCACAAATAAACTTTTAATTCGATTTTAAAAGTTCTATAACATTGTTATAACTCCAATATGATAAAATAAAATTTTACAAATAATTTTCAATCATATTAAACTCGATTTTCAATTATTTCTAAAATTTAAATTATTAAATTATCGATTTAATTATCCAATTAAATCCAATATTCGAAAAATAAATTATTCGACTTAAAAATTTCACTTATTAATATTTAAAATTAATTAAATATTCAAATTTAAATTATCAAAAATCCTGGGTCGTTACATACTTCCCCCCTTAAAAGAATTTCGTCCTAGAAATTACCAAGTAAGAAAAATTACAGAATCCATTAACTTTCTAAAACAAACCGTTCAATTTAGATTTTTCAAATCTCTTACGTGTTTAACTTTCCCAAAATTCATACTTAAACTCCTTACAAAATCGTTACTAAGTTTCCAAATCCAAACTTTGTTATCTAAAATTTCCAATTTTCTCAAAAATATTCTAACACCTTAAATTTTCGGAAAAATTCGCCAGAGTCTCCTTTGCGCGGCTCGATCCGAAAAAATAAATGACAGTATATATATCACAAATATACATCTCATCAAGTGATGAGGCATCCCGCAGGGAAAAAAGTGTAAAAGTACGGAATGTAATCCGAGATATGTACCTTATTTATTATTGGAGAGCATATACGGCTAATATAGCGCGAAAACGAGCTCTAAATGCGAAGCAAACGCGATCCGCACCTACTAAACACTCAACAACAACATGAAAAACGTGCATATATGAAAGTAATATGAATATACAATATATAGCATATAGAAAATGCAACAAAACAACAAATGCAAACATCAACCAACTATCATCCATAACCAAATCAATATTCATTAATATTCAATGAATTGGTTTTCAATTTAAATCACATTTGATCCATTTACATTGGATTTTATCAACATTCATTCATATCCAATTTCAATTAGTTTGCATTTACTAATTTTCATTCAAGTTGGTTCACTTCCAAATCAAATTCAATTCTATTCAAGTTCACATATTATCCATTTGAATCAATTACATAGCTTCTAATTTCGCTAATTCACTTTCATTAACACTTAATGAATTATATACAATCATCCAACATTCATATAACAACAAATGTACATCCAATGCAACCAAATTATTTAATTTACATTCAGTTTGGCCCAACACTTTTAATTTCAATTGGTTTATATTAAATTGACTTACATTCAATTTTTCAATTTCTAATAACATTAGCTTCTAATGAATTAACACTTACATTCATTATTTCATATCAATTATTTACATTTAATTGATTAACATTTAATCCATTAGTTCAATTCAATTGCTAACTCCGTTAACAATATAATGTTGAATTTCATTTATATAACTCAAGTTCAAATTCTTAATGACTTCACTTCATTAATTTACTTATTAATTTACTTCGATACCAAAATTTACTTCATTCAACTTCACTTAAGTTATATTTCATCATTTCCCATTCTATAAGTTATACAACTTATTTATTAACTTCCAAATCCATTAACTTATCCAAAGCTAAATTTATTATTCATATTTTAAGTTCAAAACACATTTCACTTATATTCATCAATTACAACTTGGATTTTAATTGATTCTCTTATACTCCCTTTAACTTAACTCCATCCTTTAATTTAAACTTATTCTATCAAAATTCAATCTGTATAAGTTATCAACTCATTTATCATTCTCATAAATATTTTAAATAAGATTCCAAAGTCTTTTCATTCTTTCAAAACCATTTTTGAAATCAATCCAATTATCTTTTGAATTTCAAAACCAAACCCCAAAATTTCCAAACATCTTCCTTTTAAAACAATTTGGCAGCAATTCCTCTTTTGGAAACCCGAAAATGAACACCAATGATGCCGCGGTCATCATCGGAATGATTTTCCAGCGACCGAAAAGAGTTTAGAGCTTTAATTTCTCCAAAACAATTTTCCAAAATATCAAATCCTTTCAAAACACTTCTATGGAATTTTATTTTCAGATTATAAATCACACTTATAAATCTTTTACTTATATAATCTTACTTCTTATATATAAGATTATTTCACAATTGTAAATCATTTTAATTATAACTCCATACTTATAATTCAATTGCTTATACAATTCATTCTTTTACAACTGTGGTTTTATTTAACTTATTCAACAATCAAACAATCAATTCATATATACTTTAAAAATTCCGAAAAATTATTCCTTTATATATAAAATATAATCAAGGTAAAATTATTTCATTTACCTAATTTAAATAATACTATGTCGACATGCCTCATTTAAGAGTTTAGAAATCCTTATCGATAATATGACGTCCCACACACCGATCAGAATCCACAAACAGCTCAACGGATAAGCAAACACAATATAAAACATTTTTATATTCACTAACAAATACGCACTCGTATCTATTGTTACACTCAAACTCATTCTAGAGTACTACTGACTCCATCTCTAATGAGAAATACCCAACAGAGTCATGGTTGTCGCTTAACCATAAGCTCTGATACCAAATGTAACGAACGCGATTTTTCATCCACGAAAACCGATATCAATACGTCCACTGTATCAACTGCCAAGCAATCGAAGGCCGGAAAGCCGTACCGTTATGGTTAAAGAAGAAGAAAAAGTAGAAGAAGATGAAAAAAATATATATAGAATAGAACAGAAAGAAATAACAGAACAACATCAAAATCTCACAATTCACAGCGGAACAATATATAATAGATAAATGAATAATCTTTAAACAAAGAACTATAACAGTTATTACATCACATTACATTTCATTACATCATCAGAGTGTACAACAACAACATCGACAGCGGAAAAGAAATACTATATACTAGTAATACGCCATGCCATCCAACTTGCCTCCTGCAACTCCTGAATTCCAGAATATCCTGATAAACCTAACTCTTGACTGCTCCTGTGGAAATTGGTGGGCACCCAGAGTTTAGGAAGGAAAACAATAAACTCCGAGTCAGTCATGTGACTGGTGTGAGAACTAAAACAGTTTATTTATCTTTAAAATCAAAATAGAGGAATATTTTTAAATTCAATTCGCAATGCTTTTAAAAATGAGACTACCATAAGGCCTCCCGCACACACACACAATGCAAACGCAGAATCGGAGGAGATTTCTCCTTATGATAGTCAAAGATGCTAGATACGCATTAAAAAGAAACATTTGATATTATTACTAGTGCATAGTGTAGAAAAATTATTTCGAAAGTAAAGATATAAATCTTAGCCAACATACGACCATTATCGTATGCCTACTATAGCTACCATGTTCAATAGCAGGTTACCGCCACATTCCATGGCAGGTTCTACAACTAAAACCGTACATGATCGTATTGTTTCTTTGGATTTCCAACAAATGGTCAGGCCAAGGAACTTCCCATTGCCACATGGAAACGCCTCTGGAATGACGTCCCGAGAACCAAACCGGATCTCTGCCAACACAAGGCCGGGTTACCCCTAACTGGGTAACTACTGACATGAATATGTCATCCCCCGATCGTAACCGATCTATCCGAGGATCCTCGATTTCCAACAACCACAAAATTTGCAGCAACAACATAGGTTAAGTATCTGGGCTCCATACCATGATACCACCTCTATCCAGAAGGAATGACATACACTAAAGGGGCACTACCCCCTAATAACCTTGCCGCATCCTTCCTGTTTTGACCATTTCCGAGGTGTGAGGTCCGACGAAGTCTCGTCCACAAAGCCACGCTTTATACAAAAGCCGTGCTTTGGGTCAACAAATGATCACCAAGATAAATGATCAAACAAATGATCATATCACAAATGATCAATCAATGATCATTTCACAGCAACCCTCAGCATGCCACACTACCAAATTGGGAGTATATCACTAATAACCTTCAACTATATAACCTCTGAGCTCGTATGTCTAAGAGAAGGGTGTTAAGCTAAGAGAATAAATTCTCCGCCACCAACAGAAATATTTTTGAAAGAAATCAGCTTTATATCTCAATTTGTAATGTCAGACATACAATCCATACAAGTCTGTTCCGGGATCGAACAGAACCGAAGGCACTTCCAAAGAAGTCCTTGCAATCCGGATATTCACTAATCACGACCGGACTTCCCGTCACTAAGGGTGATAAAACCTCTATATCGGAGATCAGCCGATGTAGAGTAACTCAACGGTAATCCTTCCGTTTTCACAAATATCCGGTCTTCAACACCGGCCATCAAATGCAATCCATAACGACGTATCACATACTCGGAATGGGTTATACGACCCCAAGGTCCTTTCCGGGCTAACCCGAATAGTGAGCGCTTATTCAAAAAAATAAGTGTGGCATTCAAATTCAAACAATCACAACAAATACCTATTTAAAGGTAAATATTGATAGTCAGATTATTTAACTATCAAAAGGCATGCTCAACATCACCAAATTCCAAATAATTTTTCAAATTATTTATTTTCCAAATATCTTTACAAGATATATAATTTCCACACTTTAACCATTTGAAAACAAATTTCAATCATTTCCTTACTCGGAAATACTTTCATTTCAAAATGGTTCATTTAAACCAATTAAATAAATCCTTACCGATTTACTTCATATTTACGTTCCTAATCCGTAAATTTATTCCCATACTTTAAAAATAAATCAACTTTTATTTTTAAACAAATTCCCCTTTCTTTTATAAATTCCATAGTGAATTTATAATAACAAAATATCTATGATGTACGATTTTCAATCGATTTTCAATATTCACTTTCAATTTATCTTACAAGGATAAATTCTAAAACGTTCATTTCACATTGGAAAAATATTTCCATACTTATTTAATAACAAGTACATCACAAATCTATTTATTTTCAACATTTGAAAATATTCGATAGACTTAAATCAAAATTAAGTATATATTTCATTCTTTTAAGGAAACCATTCTCTTAACACATTTATTTGGGTCAAAAACGAATGTTGCGTAAAACATCGTTACGACGACCCAAAATCACTAATATAGGGATTCAAAGTTTAAATAGATATATAAATCCCAATACTATATAAAATATTTCCTTTCGGAAACCATTTACTATAACAACAGTGTTATAGTCCACCATTTCCTTCTTTCTCGAAAACGTTTATTTCAACAACAATGTTGAAATCTATGGTTTCGATTCATAATACATTTTAAAACATCTTTAAAATAATTAACTTCATTTTATAATATTCATTTTGCCAAACATGACCATTTTATTCAATAATGTATTCATTGTCCAAAATTGTGAATATATTTCCTTTAATAAACTTCAATAATTTGTCAAATTAAATTGATTTCGAATTTATAAACAATGTTTATAAATTACATTTCTATTTATAAGCTTCGATTTATAAATCTCATTATTAACAAATTCCATTTATATCTCATTTAAATGCTAAAATTCGATTTATAAGATAATTACTTATAAATCTTATATTTTACAAAATCTATTCATTTTTATAACTTCACAATTTATAAATCTATAAATTCCGTTCACTTATGAAATCCATTTTTATTTCATTTTCAACACTTATAAAAACTCGTTTTAATATTCCAATATTTTTAATTTATAAAATATCAATTTTATAAGTCTTTTATATACATCGTTTTTAATAATTCAAAAATTCCAATTTAAACCATTTCATAATTTTATTAACTATTTATTCCAAAAAAAACTTTTCGCTTTCATTTCATAAAAATCATACTTTTATAACATTAAAATTTTACCGTTTATTTATTTTAACAATTCAAAATTTAATAAAACAAATACTTTCGAAAATCACTTTAAAATTCCTTTTAAAACAAAAATCATTATTTTAAAACTTTAGAAATAGATCCGATGATGCAGCAGCACCAAATAGTCAATCATGACATCCAAATATCATATATCGATATGATAATCAACAAATATCACAATATCTGTAAATAAATCAATACAATTGAGGAATCCAGTTGGATCCCTCCAACCTGTTTCCCTGCATCCAAAGATGTTAGCACAATACCAATTCCGCTCCAGTACGGAATTATCGTGGTATATGAGATTTATAAATATTATCCGCTTAATATGCGGCGCAATAGGGTCTCATCCGCTATACAATGCGGGAAAATCAACTCCAAGTATATAAATAATACCAATTTCACTGTTTATGAAATATTCGCGGTATATGTTTTTAATAAATAACATCCGCTTACTAACGGCGCATAATATCTATTTTAACAATCAGTAGATAACAATCATCATTCAAACATATAATCAACAATTTTAAATCTAACTATTTTAAATTAAAATCGAAACCGATTTGATTGAGTGAGAAGTTCTCACCTTGATTTCAATTCCGTTTTAGCGATTTATTTCGAATAAAATTAAACGGACGTTTAATTTTACCCGAAATTCTCACTAACTCCAAACGACTCCAATCCAATTCCATAGCGTAGTGCTCGTCAATACGATTCCAGCGCAAAAAGTTTTGTCCGATTTGGACCTCGTATGAAAGAGATACGTATTTTTGAGTTAATACAAATTTTTATATAAAAATTAACATCTTATATTTTATAATTAAACCTATCATCATCATCACTGTACGTTTGTGAGATTTTCATCAGGGCCGTTCATGCGTTCTTCCTCTTCTCCCTTACCCAGGTCGCGTACGCGAATTCAAACCCATTGTCGTTCTCCACATCTTCATATCGCAACCCCCCACGTCCACCGCTACGCCGATCAGGGACCTTCACCCTTTTCGCCTACCAAAGCCCTACCACCATCCACGATTTCATGGAGCTCGGCTCTCCTAATGCCGAGAAAAATGCACCCAAACCCACCACGAACGCAAGCAATTTCCCGTTGATCCATCACTTCGTTCTCGATCTTGACCGTTCACATCGTAGATCTCATCACGCTCTTCCATTTTGTAGTTGAGAGATTCTCGTAAGTGGACAGATTGAAAGATTTTGAGGGAGGAAGGAAGATCATTTTCGGCCATCGAATAGTTTACTGGCGGCTACGTGAAGCAAACCCTAGCCTCATTTTTTTTGTGTGATTAAAATGGTCTATTTATAGAAAATATCGAACACTATTCATTCGGCTTTTCCAAACTCTGATTTACGCGCGGTGACGGCGTTTCTAGGGTTTATCCCGCGTTCCGGACACAATGGAATAGGTTTCGGAAGCTAATTCGATCACCTGTGCAAGATATGGCAATCAACGATCGATTTAAAATTAAACCGATTAAACGATTTCCTAGGCGTTTTAGCTTGCACCGGACAAACGGTAAATCCGATTAACATGAAATTTGAAACCTTACAATAATATCACATTACGGATCCGATAAATCTGGTTTCGTCGTAATCCAAGGCTGTTTGAAAAATGACTATTTTGACTCGCCAATTAATATTAAAACAATTTCAATGCGTTTCGAGCTGCCACGGTCAAACGATAACTCCAATTGCTACGAAAATTGAAATCCGGTAATAACAAACTATTACGGATCCAATGAAACTAATTTCGTCCAATTCTGAAACTGTTCAAAAATTGGCTATTTTACAGTCGATAATTAAATATTAAAATATTCAATTTTCACAAATAAACTTTTAATTCGATTTTAAAAGTTCTATAACATTGTTATAACTCCAATATGATAAAATAAAATTTTACAAATAATTTTCAATCATATTAAACTCGATTTTCAATTATTTCTAAAATTTAAATTATTAAATTATCGATTTAATTATCCAATTAAATCCAATATTCGAAAAATAAATTATTCGACTTAAACTTATTAATATTAAAAATTAATTAAATATTCAAATTTAAATTATCAGAAATCCTGGGTCGTTACATACCAATTCCGCCCCAGTACGGAATTATCGTGGTATATGGGATTTATAAATATTATTCGCTTAATATGCGGCGCAATAGGGTCTCATCCGCTATACAATGCGGAAAAATCAACTCCAAGTACATAAATAATACCAATTTCACTGTTTATGAAATATTCGCGGTATATATTTTTAATAAATAACATCCGCTTACTAACGGCGCATAATATCTATTTTAACAATCAATAGATAACAATCATCATTCAAACATACAATCAACAATTTTAAATCTAACTATTTTAAATTAAAATCGAAACCGATTTGATTGAGTGAGAAGTTCTCACCTTGATTTTAATTCCGTTTTAGCGATTTATTTCGAATAAAATTAAACGGATGTTTAATTTTACCCGAAATTCTCACTAACTCCAAACGACTCCAATCCAATTCCATAGCGTAGTGCTCGTCAATACGATTCCAGCGCAAAAAGTTTCGTCCGATTTGGACCTCGTATGAAAGAGATACGTATTTTTGAGTTAATACAAATTTTTATATAACAATTAACATCTTATATTTTATAATTAAACCCTATCATCATCATCACCGTACGTTTGTGAGATTTTCATCAGGGCCGTTCATGCGTTCTTCCTCTTCTCCCTTACCCAGGTCGCGTATGCGAATTCAAACCCATTGCCGTTCTCCAAATCTTCATATCGCAACCCCCCACGTCCACCGCTATGCCGATCAGGGACCTTCACCCTATGCGCCTACCAAAGCCCTACCACCATCCACGATTTCATGGAGCTCGGCTCTCCTAATGCCGAGAAAAACGCACCCAAACCCACCATGAACGCAAGCAATTTCCCGTTGATCCATCACTTCGTTCTCGATCTTGACCGTTCACATCGTAGATCTCATCACGCTCTTCCATTTTGTAGTTGAGAGATTTTCGTAAGTGGACAGATTGAAAGATTTTGATGGAGGAAGGAAGATCATTTTCGGCCATTGAATAGTTTACTGGCGGCTACGTGAAGCAAACCCTAGCCTCATTTTTTTTGTGTGATTAAAATGGTCTATTTATAGAAAATATCGAACACTATTCATTCGGCCTTTTCAAACTTCGATTTACGCGCGGTGACAAGCGTTTCTAGGGTTTATCCCGCGTTCCGAACACAATGGAATAGGTTTCGGAAGCTAATTCGATCATCTGTGCGAGATATGGCAATAAACGATTTCCTAGGCGTTTTAGCTTGTATCGGACAAACGGTAAATCCGATTAACATGAAATTTGAAAACTTACAATAATATCACATTACGGATCCGATGAAACTGGTTTCGTCGAAATCCGAGGCTGTTTGAAAAATGACTATTTTAACTCGCCAATTAATATTAAAACAATTTCAATGCGTTTCGAGCTGCCACAGTCAAACGACAACTCCAATTGCTATGAAAATTGAAATCCGGTAATAACAAACTATTACGGATCCAATGAAACTAGTTTCGTCCAATTCTGAGACTGTTCAAAAATTGGCTATTTTACAATCGATAATTAAATATTAAAATATTCAATTTTCACAAATAAACTTTTAATTCGATTTTAAAAGTTCTATAACATTGTTATAACTCCAATATGATAAAATAAAATTTTACAAATAATTTTCAATCATATTAAACTCGACTTTCAATTATTTCTGAAATTTAAATTATTAAATTATCGATTTAATTATCCAATTAAATCCAATATTCGAAAAATAAATTATTCGACTTAAAAATTTCACTTATTAATATTTAAAATTAATTAAATATTCAAATTTAAATTATCAAAAATCCTGGGTCATTACAATTTAGATGGATTTTTTATTTCAATTTTTTTCCTAAAACCCTAACCGAAATCGATTTTTGCCTTCGATTTCAGCTCGGTTACGGTCGATACCGGCTCGAAATTTCAGGGTACCGCCCGATACCTCAAACCCTGGGATATACCATGGTGCACAATGTTTGCAGATAATAATGTGCTAATTGATACCTCAGAAGAAAAAGTTGAACAAAAATAGAGAAACACATTGAATCAAAAGGGTTGAAACTGTTAGAATTGGACCAGCTCGTAGCGGATGTAATGGAGGAATTTCAATTTTTTTTTCCGGGGCATTCCACCAGAAGGACAAACTTTGCAGTCCAATTAGTTTTTAGGACACACATCCACAAAAATTAATTTCAAGGCCAAAGTCAGCAAAATAATTACTTTTAAGGACAAAGTCAGCAGTCTAATTACTTTCAAGGACATAATTTTATAGGTTTTTAAGCCTTAAAAACTAATTATTTTGCATTTTTTCCTTAAAAGTAATTATTTCAGTTGTGTGTCCTAGAAACTAATTGTACTTGCTAAAGAGGCCATTGTGTCTAATTTCCACTTTATAAATTATAAAGATTTATTTAATTTGCATGATATTTGTGTGTATGTATGTATCATATACACATATGTGTGTGCGCATGTGTAACATATCGACCTGTGTAAGGTATAACATGTCCGTGTGTAGATGTTGAGATTTAAATCACAATGTATACATTAGCTCATCTAATATGCAAGTATATGTTGTCCAAAAATATGTATATAAACTATTATTTTATATAACTATTATAAATTTTGTATATATATGTATATTAAGTTAGTTTAAATAATTATATATATATAATACTTAAAATATATTAATAAATATTTGTGTGTATATATATATTATCTTAAAATAAAATATTAATATTATGTATATACATATATAATAGCCATGGTATGTACATATAACTTGAGAATAATTCAACACATACATAATAAAAATGAATATGATTAGGAAAAGAGGTACTGTTAAAAACAGTATTAAACAAGAATATGAAATTCCCCAAAATTTAGATTTACTAAATAAATGGACAATTCCAAAAATTAAACCTAAAGTAATATACTAATTAAGTACTTTTGAAAAACTCGGTTTAAAACAAGTAGTTAAAACTAGAGGAAAGTCAATTTCACTTGATAATGAAGAAATGATTATTAAACTATTAAGTGAAAAAATAATGAAGAAATGATTATTAAACTATAAAGTGAAAAAGATTTACAGCCTTATAGGCAAACACGCAAATTTATTCACATAGGTTTACTAAAAATAGCATTTAAACCTTTAACTCTTGAAGGTCTGCCAAATTGTTTTATAGCCGCTTTAAGAGATGACATAAATTTAGATTGGGAAAAATCATTAATGAGACTAATACAGTCAAGTTTGGCGCATGGTCCAGTTTATTTTAATGTTTATCCTAATTTACAACTCTCTTTATTTGATGTTAATATTTTAGAAGCTATTACTTTAAATGTTAAGACTCATGAATATAATAAATTACATTTCAGGATCTGAAGTAATGTGCATTTGCTATAGAATTTACTATAAACTTTTATATACTTTAAACCCTCAATGTAGATTGGTTGATAAACCTTTAAATGAAACTATTTTAATAGAGACAAATTTGAGTCAGTTTAATATAACTACAAGAAGGTCAATAAAATAAGAGGAAATTCTTCTTTAAGAAAATTGGAAAATTAAAAGAGTCATTCCTTCACAACCAGTAACAAACAATTGTATTACTAATATTATACAAACTCCCGAAGGAACTATTCAAATACAATTGGATAATAATATCTCTAGGCCTAGTTCTAGTAAAACATATCTATCAAAAACAAAATCTTTTCACTCTCATATTTCGCCTTTTGATTATACTGTTTGAATCTCCATCAAGAATGTCCGCATCTCAAATTAGAGAAATTGAAAGAAAATCGTCCGATGATGGATCTTTAAAAGATAACCCTGTGCAAAAATTATATGTAAACAGAAATAATATTATAAAAGGTATTTACAACAATTAAGAAGCGGATATAACCGAATTAGAAATGAATTTTTCTATTTAATGGATTATATTACCAAAATAGATTTTAGCCTTGGTTCTCAGGCTAGACAGAAAATTAAATTTGAGTTTAATCTTCCAAAATGGGAACCATTTAGAAAATGGTTTTTTGAATTTTTTTTCCAATGAAGAACAACAATGTTTTCAAGATGAATTTTATAAATTCACTTCTGAAAGAAATATAATGTTTCCCTTCGTTCCTTGGTTTACAGCAAATTATATTGAACAATATATGTATGTAATTTAAAGAGATTATAAACTTTCAAATGAAAATCTACTAAAGGCAGTATATCCTCTTCAACAATCTTTTCAAATAGAAAAAAGATAAGCACTTAAGTTTTAATGCATTTTCTAAAATATTAGTAAATGATACATTACAAATTACTGTAAAACAAATAAACCAAATATTTGAACAACAAAATTATGTAAATCTTTATTTAGCTGTTATTGTTGAACAAATTACCTCATTACATAACAAAATAGAAATAAAATTTACTGTTATTAATAATATAAAACCTACTATTTCAATCACAATTGAAGAAGTAAGTGAAGTAATTGCAAGTTCAAGTCTTCAACCTCCTTCCGTAATTAGAGGTTTTAAGTTAAAAACAGAATCATAATTAGAAAAGGTTTTTAAATTAAGGTCAGAATCCGATTTAGAAAATTTCCTCAAAGAAAGAATGGATAATCTCAGATTAAATACTCTTGAAGAAGAATCTTCTCAACAAAATAGTATTAACCAAACAGTTCAAGATGAAATAAATAAGCTTGAAAAATATGCATACAAACCTTATCAAAAATTATTTTACTATAGGAGACCTTCTATGGATGCTTTACTTGAAGAACCGGATTTTATTAGTAATAATAGCTACATTGAGAAAAGTATAAATGAATGGAATATCGACACATTCAGTGAAAAACAAATATTTAATGTAGCTCATCGTATTCTAATGTATACCACAGTTTGCAAAAATAATGGTAATAATGATGTTATTGTTGCAAGAATGATAGTTGCTGATTTTATTGGCCAACTTGAAGGTTCGTGGGATAACTATCTTCCCGCACCTCATAAAAATGAAATTTACAACACAATAAAACAAGAAGGATGATAGATGGATCAAAATGATGTATTATATTTTAATAGTTACCATTCTAGGTCATTTTACTGGAAGGCTATCGGAGAACAACGATAGTGTTCGTACACTTTTACAGAATTTAAGACGTAAAACATTAACATATTTCAAATGGTATAAATATACATTTTTAAACAGAGCAATGGAATTATCAGGGAGTAATCGCTCTCACTGGAAATCAAGATTTATTGATGGATTCCCCTCCTTATTTGCAGAAAGGGTAAGGAAGACTCTACGAAAGGATAAAATAAATATTCCTTATGAAAGTTATACTTGTGGTAAACTTATTGGAACATGCATTCAGGCAAGGTTTTCAAAATGAGATTCAAATCATAAATCGTAAAGTTTAAATTTTAAAATGAAACAGGATTTAAATCGTAAATAATAGATTTAAAAGATCCATTCATGGTTTATAAAAATTTAAATCGTAAATCATAAATCGTAAAGTTTAAGTACTTTTCTATGAAAATAATAAATAGAAACATTCATGGTTTATAAAAATTTACGGGGAAATTTATAAACGACCAATGCCAAATTGGTTTATGAACTGGTGGACAAAATATGGAACACCGCTTGATATTCTTTCAGAAAAATTAAAAGAATTATATTCAGAATGAGTTGATGTTTCACCAAGATTAAGTAATCTTGAATAATATTTAATGATACCAGGAGCTGTTCCACAATATTCCTTTATTCAATTTTCCATTCCTTGGAGTTGGAAATGAAAACCGGAAATATGATATACCAACAAGGAAATTCCTTGTTTACACAGATGTTTTTTTACAAAATTCTAGGACAAATTAACCAGAAGTGACAATAGTACAAGTCAGATATTTGCCCAAGACATGATATCAGAAATAGGCAAAAAGATATAATCCTATCGGAAATAGGAGTCTGTAACTCAGTATGAAGAAGCTCTAAGCTCGTTCCAACATATAATCAGAAAATTGAAGATGCAAAAAGGAGCAGTCACTAAAGAAGACATTCTTTATGCCTATATTGCAGAAAAAAAGAAAGATTTAATAAAAAATCTTGGTACGGAAGATGCAAATTCAGATACATCAATGGCTTCATCAAAAGCTAAATACATGGCTGAGGAAGATCAATTCTCAGACCTAAATGATAAGATTTTGCGGAGATATTCAACAACCTGGAAACTGAAGCCCACAATATGGGAAAAGACAAAGTTAAAATGATTCTGGATTAATAATTGTTTAGTGATCTGACAAATTTGATAAGACTGCCAGCTGTAGAAGATAAAGTTCTTTTGCAAAAAAGACAATATACCTAATACACTACCTGATAAAAAGGACAAGACGTCTTCCACTTTAATAAAGTGGAATCGTAAGCTATGGATTTCAAAATTTTGGACTCGAAATTAATTGGTTTGAATTTCATTCTCGCGTACAACTTAGCCTATAAATAACGATGGAATTCAGTTGAAGAAGACATTATAATATAAGTGTGTAATAGTTGAACTACTTCCACTTGTGTCATCTTTTGTAAGTTTTTATTTGTAAGTTTTTATTTAATATTTAAGTTTTAATTTAATATATTGAATATAGCCTAAATGACAGGCTAAATTAGTTGTGTGTTGAATTACTTCTGTTCTATATGTATGTTTTCATGTGTTCATATGTTAAGGAATACGTAGTGAACTGAAAATATCATTCATGGGTTAAGAACAGTATTAGAGAACAGTAATTTCTGCTTATCTTCTAAGTCGTGTACTTTTGTCTATGTTAAGGCATTTTTCAGACTTTCTTTACACTGGCTTATAAACCAGAAATTATTGTTAGATCAATACTTGACTTGTAAAATGTCCCCATATCTGTCTTGGTATTTTTAGCTTAATATGTAAGATCCTAAAAACACTGGCAAACTTCGCACTATAGCAGTGATGTAGCAATATGCTAAAATAACCATTTACTTCGTATTTTGTCTTAGTATATTGTTTGCATTTTGAATTTTTCCAGCGTTTCTAGAAATGAGCAACATGCTAAATAACCTTTTACTTCGTATTTTGTCTTAATGTATTGCTTGCATTTTGAATTTTGCCAGCGTTTCTAGAAATGTTATCTTGATAAGCACTGTAGCAGTGTTGTAGCAATATGCTAAATAAACCTTTTACTTCGCATTTCATCTGATAAGAAGATTTCTATTAGGTTAATAATATTAAGGTCAGAATCTGACTTAGAAAAATTCCTAAAAGAAAGAATGGATATTCTCAGGCTAAATACTCTTGAAGAAGAATCTTCTCAACAAAATAGTATTAACCAAACAGTTCAAGATGAAATAAATAAGCTTAAAATATGCATACAAGCCCTCTCAAAAATAATTTTACTACAGGAGACCTTCTCCTATGGATACTTTATCTAAAGAACCAGATTTTACTAGTAATAGTAGCTATAATGGGAAAAGTATATATGCATGGAATATCGATACATTCAGTGAAAAACGAATATTTAATGTAGCTCATCGTATGCTAATGTATACTATAGTTTGCAAAAATAATGGTAATAATGATGTTACTGTTGCAACAATGATAGTTGCTGATTTTACTGACCAACTTAAAGGTTGGTGGGATAACTATCTTCCTGAATTTCATAAAAATAAAATTTACAACACATTAAAACAAGAAGATGGACAGATGGTCCAAAATGATGTATGTACTTTATTAGTTACCATTCTAGTACGTTTTGCTGGAAGGGTATCGGAAAATAACAAAAGCGTTTGTACATTTTTACTGAAATTAAGATATATAACATTAACAAATTTCAGATTGTATAAAGATACATTTTTAAACAGACTAATGGAATTACCAAAGAGTAATAGCGCTCACTGGAAATCAAAATTTATTGGTGGACCCCCCCCCCTTATTTGTAGAAAGGGTAAGGAAGTCCCAAGGATAAAATAAATATTCCTTATGAAAGTTATACTTATGATAAACTTATTGGAACATGTATTCAATAAGATTTATAATTACGTAATGAAATAAAATTAAATCAATAAATAAAACGCCAAAATTTGACAAAGAAATCAATTAGGACAGTTTTTCAAGGTTCGAGATCTCGGTTTAGGTCTTTTGTAATTTCAGGAATTTCGATGTAATTCGTAAATTTCGGGAATTTTGGTTTCGGTTTATGATATCATTATTTATTTCTCATATAATTACACATGTTTGTTTAATTCATTGAAACAAAGTGTATAATTTATATTTAATTGAATAATAATATATAAAAAAAGCAATGCTGATTAATTAAAAATATTTATAACACTAAAAAATGGTTAATCATTATTTCGTTTTCAGCTTTTTTAGTTACACGACTCACATATTTTATGAATTTATATTTTTCTTAAGTTACAATTACAAATTCGAATTGAGGTCAAGTATGCTGATTTTGATGGATTTTTTATTTCGAATTTTTTCCTAAAAGACTAACCGAAACCGATTTTTGCCTTCTATTTCAGCTCGGTTACGGTCGATACCGGCTCGAAATTTCGGGGTACCGTCCTATACCTCAAACCCTGGGATATACCATGGTGCATAATGTTTGCAGATAATAATGTGCTAATTGATACCTTAGAAGAAAACGAAGAACAAAAATAGAGAAGCACATTGAATCAAAAGGGTTGAAACTGTTAGAATTGGACCAGCTCGCAGCGGATGTAATGGAGGAATTTCAATTTTTTTTCCGGGGCGTTTCACTAGAAGGACAAACTTTGCAGTCCAATTAGTTTTTAGGACACACATCCACAAAAATTAATTTCAAGGCCAAAGTCAGCAAAATAATTACTTTTAAGACAAAGTCAGCCGTCTAATTACTTTCAAGGACATAAATTTATATGTTTTTAAGCCTTAAAAACTAAATATTTTGCATTTTTTTTCTTAAAAGTAATTATTTCAGTTGTGTGTCCTAAAAACTAATTGTACCTGCTAAAGAGGCCCTTGTGGCTAATTTCCACTTTATAAATTATAAAGATTTATTTAATTTGCATGATATTTGTGTGTATGTGTGTATCATATACACATATGTGTGTGTGCATGTGTAACATATCAACCTATGTAAGGTATAACATGTCCATGTGTAGATGTTGAGATTTAAATCACAATGTATAGGTTAGCTCATCTAATATGCAAGTATATGTTGTCCAAAAATAGGTATATAAGCTATTATTTTATATAACTATTATAAATTTTGTATATATATGTATATTAAGTTAGTTTAAATAATTATATATATATATAATATTTAAAATATATTATGAATATTTGTGTGTATATATATCATCTTAAAATAAAATATTAATATTATGTATATACATATATAATATCCATGGTTTGTACATATAACTGGAGAATAATTCAACACATACTTAATAAAAACGAATATGATTAGGAAAAGAGATACTGTTAAAAACAGTATTAAACAAGAATATGAAATTCCCCAAAATTTAGATTTACTAAATAAATTGACAATTCCAAAAATTAAACCTAAAGTAATATACTAATTAAGTACTTTTGTAAGATGGAGGACCTTATGATAAAGAGCTCATTTTCATTATGTGCTTGAGGTCAAATAGAAAAAGGATCATGTTGAAAGATAGCTGATTGATTTGGTTGCTAATAGTTTCAAATATCGATTGACGGTCTTTAATGGTGTTTGTTTGCTCGAGCTTGAATGGGGTGACTTGAGGTTTCAAGAATGAGGAAGGATAAACCAACGAAACGTAGAGAGTGACGTAGATAGTGAATAAGAGGGCAAAGGTCATACAAAATTATGAATAGATATGCATATGCAAAGCATGAGTGAGCACTTATTGGTTCAAACAAAATAATTCAACCAAACCAAATAAGTTTGATCGGTTTGGTTTGGCTTTATTAAATAATTGATTAGGTTTGGTTTTTGTTTTTACATTTTATTTTGTTTTCCGGTCGGTTTTGATTTTTAATGTTTGAAAACCAAACAACCAATTAAACCAAAGATAAATCTTAAATCATATAAATAAACATAATGTTCAATGTCTTTAAAGGGTTGGTTCCTAGAGTTACAACATGAAATTAAAAACTTTCATATGAAAAATTCATTTGATTAAGTGTTCTTTAAATTAACTATGGTCTCGGTGGGGCTCAATCCCGCTACGTTCGGCTCATAAGACCAACGCTCTAACCAACTGAGCTACGGAACCAATTGCTCACTTTATCATTAACTTAAAAAAAATTAAGTCTTACATATATGATATTTAATGCTCAATGCTCTCTATAGTGTCTAGGTGTGAAGTTGTTGAAAATTCAACCTCAAATCCTCGATTGTGGATACAAAATAAAATAATGAATTTTTTTAATTAACATATATAAAATAATAACAATAATAGTTATACCCATAAAGGCGTGGATGACATTTGAAAGTAATGGAAATGAATAATCCACAAAATTATTTAATTAAATATCAACAAAAGGAAAAATATCTAACAAATTCATTATGCCAATTTCTATCATTAATGAGACATATAAAGGGGTAATAATATAAAAAATATATACCGACAAGTCCATTAAATTATGTGAATAAGTAATATAATAACAGTTGAGAAAGGAATCCTCAATATTGAATAAGCGGTTTGGTCTGATGATCGGCAAGTGAACATAAAAATTAATACACTTAACCCAACGAGTAATAGAGGTAAACAAAATGATTTACGTTGTGTTCGTAGATTTAAAAAATATATATGGTAATATTACCAAGAGATATAATTTGGTTAGTGTTGAATAAAGAAACTTTCAACACACATAATAAAACCAATCAAAGATACGCATGAGAATTCTAAGACTGGAGTTTGATCAACTTGTATGAAAACTCTACGAGGGGAGTATGAAAACTATATTTGCAATGATTTTGGTGAAATAACAAATGGAACTCAAGAGGATATACAAATGTTCGAGAACTCGATTTCGGTTTCAATCATTTGAAATTTTCTTAGTTTCGGACAATTTCGGAAGTTTCGGTTTTGGTTTCGATATTAAATGGTTTATTAATGAAAATACAAAAAATCTTTATAAATAAAACTATCAATTAAATTTTACTAAATTATATTCAACCTAATATTTCCCGTAGATCCCAATTTAATAATAAGTTAGGCTCAATTAAACAAGAACTTAAAACCTAATAATAAAAGGTACAGTCTACCACAAAACAACCCTAAGCCCAAGTTAACGAAAACTAGCCCAATCCAAAATTAGTAATAAACCGCTGTCGCTCTCAAAAAGCAGCCCAATAAGAACATAGTAAAACAGCCGCTCTCTTCTCCCTCTCAAAATCGATTGTCGAATCTTTAAAAAAAAGGAATTCGTTCTTAACTTCTCTCTCTAAACAACCTTCACTCTCAAAATCGACTATTGCAAACCGCTAGATGGCCGCGGATGAAGCTGCTGCTCTCAAAATGGAGTCGAGGATGCTAGGGCAAGGAAGAAATCTGAGTGACGATGCTAGAATTGAGGTCAAGTATGCTGATTTAGATGGATTTTTTATTTTGAATTTTTTCCTAAAACCCTAACCGAAACCGATTTTTGCCTTCGATTTCAGCTCGATTACGATCGGTACCGGCTCGAAATTTCAGGGTACCGTCCGATACCTCAAACCCTGGGGTATACCATGGTGCATAATGTTTGCAGATAATAATGTGCTAATTGATACCTCAGAAGAAAAAGTAGAACAAAAATATAGAAACACGTTGAATCAAAAGGGTTGAAACTGTTAGAATTGGACCAGCTCGCAGCGGATGTAATTGAGGAATTTCAATTTTTTTCTAGGGCATTTCACTAGAAGGACAACTTTGCAGTCCAATTAGTTTTTAGGACACACATCCACAAACATTAATTTCAAGGCCAAAGTCAGCAAAATAATTACTTTTAAGGACAAAGTCAGCAGTCTAATTACTTTCAAGGACATAAATTTATAGGTTTTTAAGCCTTATAAACTAATTATTTTGCATTTTTTCCTTAAAAGTAATTATTTCAGTTGTGTGGCCTAGAAACTAATTGTACTTTCTGAAGAGGCCCTTGTGGCTAATTTCCACTTTATAAATTATAAATATTTTTTTAATTTGCATGATATTTGTGTGTATGTGTGTATCATATACACATGTGTGCATGTGCACGTGTAACATATCAACCTGTGTAAGGTATAACATGTCCGTGTGTAGATGTTGAGATTTAAATCACAATGTATATGTTAGCTCATCTAATATGCAAGTATATGTTATCCAAAAATATGTATATAAGCTATTATTTTATATAACTATTATAAATTATATATATATGTATATTAACTTAGTTTAAATAATTATATATATATATATATATATATATAATGTTTAAAATATATTATGACTCTTTGTGTGTATATATATATTATCTTAAAATAAAATATTAATATTATGTATATACATATATAATAGCTATGGTATGTACATATAACTTGAGAATAATTCAACACATACTTAATAAAAATGAATATGATTAGGAAAAGTGATACTGTTAAAAACAGTATTAAACAAGAATATGGAATTCCCCAAAATTTAGATTTACTGAATAAATGGACAATTCCAAAAATTAAAGCTAAAGTAATATACTAATTAAGTACTTTTGTAAGATGGAGGACCTTATGATAAAGCGCTCGTTTTTATTATGTGCTTGAGGTCAAATAGAAAAAGAATCATGTTAAAAGATAGCTGATTGATTTGGTTGCTAATAGTTTCAAATATCGATTGACGATCTTTGTTGTTTGCTCCAGCTTGAATGGGGTGGAATCGTAAGCTATGGATTTCAAAATTTTGGACTCGAAATTAATTGGTTTGAATTTCATTCTCGCGTACAACTTAGCCTATAAATAAAGATGGAATTCAGTTGAAGAAGACATACTTTATTCTTCCATCTCTTCTCTACTCCAAAGCCTTCTTCCATTATAATATAAGTGTGTAATAGTTGAACTACTTCCAATTGTGTCATCTTTTGTAAGTTTTTATTTGTAGGTTTTTATTTAGTATATTCAATATAGCCTGAATGACAACCTAAATTAGTCGTGCGTTGAATTACTTCTACTCTATATATATGTTTTCACGTGTTCATATGTTAAGGAGCACGTAGGGAACTGAAAATATCGTTCATGGGTTAAAAACATTATTAGAGAATAGTAATTTCTGCTTATCTTCTAAGTCGTGTACTTTTGTCCATGTTAAGGCATTTTTCAGACTTTCTTTACTGGCTTATAAACCAAAAATTATTATTAGATCAATACTTGATTTGTAAAACATCCCCATATTTGTCTTGGTATTTTAGTGTAATATGTAAGATCCTAAAAGCACTAGCAAACTCGCACTGTAGCAGTGATGTAGCAATATGCTAAAATAACCATTTAATTTGTATTTTGTCTTAGTGTATTGTTTGCGTTTTGAATTTTTCCAGCGTTTCTAGAAATGAGCCATATTCTAAATAACCTTTTACTTCGTATTTTGTCTTAATGTATTGCTTGCATTTTGAATTTTGCCAGCATTTCTAGAAAGGTTATCTCGATAGTTCGCACTGTAGCAGTGCTATAGTATATGCTAAATAAACCTTTTACTTTGTATTTCAGCTGATAAGAAGATTTCTATTAGACTAATACTGTTAAGGTCAGAATCTTACTTAGAAAAATTCCTAAAAGAAAGAATGGATATTCTCAAGTTAAATACTCTTGAAGAAGAATCTTCTCAACAAAATAGTATTAACCGAACAGTTCAAGATGAAATAAATAAGCTTAAAATATGCATACAAGCCTTTTCAAAAATAATTTTACTATAGAAGACCTTCTCGTATGGATACTTTATCTGAAGAACTAGATTTTATTAGTAATAATAGCTACAATGGGAAAAGTATATATGAATGGAATATCGACATAAACAGCGAAAAACAAATATTTAATGTAGCTCATCGTATGCTAATGTGTACTGCAGTTTGCAAAAATAATGGTAATAATGATGTTACTGTTGCAACAAGGATTGCTGCTGGTTTTACTGACCAACTTAAAGGTTGGTGGGATAATTATCTTCCTGCATCTCATAAAAATAAAATTTGTAACACAGTAAAACAAGAAGATGGACAGATGTTCCAAAATGTTGTAAATACTTTCATAGTTACCATTCTAGAACATTTTGCTGAAAGGGTTCGGAAAATAACCGAAGTGTTCGTACATTTTTATTGAAATTAAGATGTAAAACATTAACAGATTTCAAATGGTATAAAGATACATTTTAAACAGAGTAATGGGATTACCAAAGAGTAATAGCTCTCATTGGAAATCAAAATTTATTGGTGGATTCCCCTCCTTATTTGCAGAAATGTTAAGGAAGTCCCTACAAAAGGATAAAATAAACATTCCGTATGAAAGTTATACTTATGGTAAACTTATTAGAACATGCATTCAAGAAGATTTATAATTATGTAATGAAATAAAATTAAATCAATAAATAAAACACCAAAATTTGACTGAAAGAAATCAATTAGGACAGTTTTGTAGTCAATTTGAATCAAAGACCCATACTTAAATCTTAATCCTCATTCTTATAGAATAGAAGACCATTATCCATTTAGGTATCTTTACGATCAAAGCTCTAACCAACTGACCAACATGACATTTTGAACTCTTTATTCAACAACTAATATGTTTTGCTCGTCCAACTTTAATTTTATTTTGTTGGGTTGTGTAAAATGCAGACGATAATGATGAGGGCTTGGCCTGTAGATGGTACGGATTTTGTATCGAGCCAACCCAAACACTCCTTGTTAATAGGGGTATGATAACCTTTGAGTACCCAAGCCCTCATCTAGGTTCGACTTGATTATCATTAGGGTTGGATATAGTTTCATCACTATATGTTCTAATTTGAATATGTTCTAGATATTATTTACTCATCATAGCAAAAATATAAGTACATATACTTTGTGTATCATTTAATTTTTTTACATGTAAATGTTTTGCATACTTTTGTTTATGAACTCAGTATTGTCACTATCGAATTTATATATAAACTTTGCTTGTGTAGCATGTTTAAAAAAATTACAAGCTAAAAAGATAGTTTTATCATCGATATTTCGGATTGAGCATATCGTTTTTACCTAACAGACTTGAAAAAACCGACGGATTGGGTTTGATTAATGGTTTGAAATACCCAATGGGTTCGATCGAGCTAGGGTTATGATTATAATAATTAAGCTTCGGTATGAGTTTTTATCTACTCGGATCGATCTTGATCCATAGACAGACGTAATTAAGGCTAGGTATTCCACTCTGATGGTTATGATCTCTTTAAGTATCTGGGTCATGTTTATAATATTGTTTATATTATAAATAGTGCGAACCCGTGCTTTGCATATGGACCACACTCAACCTCTTATCATCATAACATGTTTAAATGATTTATATGGTTCGTTTATTAAGAAATAGTGATATTTTTTTATCAATTTTCAAATAAGTTAGCATTTAGTCTAAAACTTGTGTATAAGTCTTTGAAAACAGTAACGCAGATAGTACTGGTGCTTGATAAACAATTGCAAAATATCGATCAAAAAAGATTTCAAAGATAAAATTTTCATACAATACACATATAAATTTATTGTGTACATCAACCGTTGCTCCATGCATCAGCTGTATTATATGTAACTTCATTTGGTGAGATATCTTTATCAACCATTTCCTTTAATACTTGATGTCGTTGATTCCATTTGCTGCTTCGGTAATAACTATCCATCAGAGCAGTGTAGGTAACAACATTTGGTTTACACTTGACCATTGATCCAAAAATGCAAAAAGCAACGTTGACATGATTCATGAGAATGCAAGTGTTGATGATGATCCCATAACTGACTATGTCTAGGAACACATTATGCAGCATCATATTATTATAGAATGATAAGATTAGAGAATAAAGAGATTTATGTCTGCTTTGAACGATTCTTATGAAAAATATGCTAAATCTAAAGCATACATATTTTGTGTCTGAGTTGTTAGGACTAACAACCATTATTCAACAATATTTATTTTAATGTGAAGAATATCATTATATTTCTTTTACAGTCAAAGCAAATTCAATATAATAAGAAGCATATAATTGTATTTAATGCTTTTGAGCTTTCTGGTTCCATTGCTAACTCCGTCTAACATTGCTGCTGTATTTTGGTAATGTTGGATTTCACCAGACTTGATTGCAATTTGTGAAACAAGAATCAATGGCTGAAAATTTTCAAAACAATCAACGACATAGATTAGTTAAAAGAAATAAAGAGAAGCATATTTAATAACTTTAATAATATGAATAATCTGAAAAACTATGATTTTAAAAAATTTATTTTTAGCTATCAACAATGGATATCATTTGAAATTATATTAAATTTGAGATTTAATAGTGAAATTGATTCTTAAATCCAATTAATGTAGAAAAAGTTATCACATTTCAAAGTTTGGAATAGGAAAAAATTAAAAACGTGACTGTTCATTTTTCCAAAATATGTAGAAGGCCTGTGTGCTCTTAAAATCTAACTCAATAATAATATTATAGTATAGATAGGTTAATTCTAAATATGTAACCTTGTTGTTGTTGAGTTGACCCACAAACCAACTGTTTGCGCCAAAATTGGTCACAAACCCCAAATACCGTGAAAGCACCAGTGTATGAACAAAAACCAATGATATTCAAGCACAAATATCAGATTTCAGCAAATATCAAACAGCAATTCAGAAATAATGCACAAAGACACAAGATTTATAGTGGTTCGGCTATCTCCGGCCTACGTCCACTCCAAAGTTTTATCCTTTTATTGATAATCCTTGCTAGTTACAAATGATTACAGCAGTAATAATGAAGAATTTCGAGTACAATAGTTATATTGAAGTACAGAAACGAATCCGGCAGAGTCTGGACATCCAATTGCCTAAAGATCCCTCGTTTGTAGGCTCTGGGGCTCTATTTATAGGCGTAGGAGGCTGAGATCACGCTCAAACTTCGGGAGACTTCTTCTGGCACGTGAGTGGGCCCACACGACCGACTCCACCAAGTTTCGACTCGATCTGTGATGGGTACGAAATGACTTCGTATCCATCAGAAAATGATCCAATCGAGCTGAAACTTGGCAGGAACATTCCTTACCTTGTGTGTAAGCTGCTGTGAAAATTTCATTGCATTTGGATCATCGGTGTAGGAGATACGATCGATTCGAATTTGGGTTTTTCACTGGCTATCGTCTTCGAATCTGCCAGTTCGAATCCATCACCTTCGACTCCATCTGATGCACGCACGCGCAATGACGTGGCGCTATCCTCCCGGGTCGATTCAAATTATGCGGCGTGTTGACTCCACTTGGCGCGCCGAGTTGAACGCTTCCTTCCCAGAGACGCGCACGTATCCACGCTTCATGCTTACATGTGTCCATCACTCCTTATTGTACTCGACCGTTCGCTTTTGTATCGATCGCAAGGGGAGTATTTCGTATCGATCCGGTCGATACGAACATGTTGAATGCTATCGATATGAATGGAAGGAAAACAGATGGGCACGGAACCATGCACGATGATGGATACAAATGAAGCCTTACCTGATGGATACGAGCGAGATTTTACCTGATGGGCACGAGCCTGGACAGCCTCCCATGGATACGAAAATGCCAAAGTCCATCTGCTATCGATACGAGAGTGTCGATTCGAAGCATGCCATCTCTTCCTATCCTCTGCACGCTTGCCTACCAATCTGAGTGTGTTGCCATCGAGTCGAAGTCCACCTAACCTTCTCTTCTGATCGATACGAAATAACCGAGCCTTGTCCATGCCGATCGATACGAATGGTATCGATACGAAGTCCTAACTTCCTGATCGATACGAAGTGTATTGATTCGAACCATCCTTGCGCCATGCCTTCGATCGATGCGAACCTGATGGAGTCGAACTGAACAAAACCTGATGGGTTCGAATCTGATGGATTCGAAATGAGCATCACCTTGACCCCTTGATGGATTCGAACAGTATGCCCTTCCTACATTGTATCGATCATATCTCCTTCATCTGAACTCCGATTGACCTAAAACTTGAAACGTAGCCTCTCCTAATCCTTATCATCATCTCCAATCGATTCCGTCCTGATCGGAGCTCAACCAAATTTTGACGTCATCGATTGTGGTCTTGTTTCCAATCGATCTCTAATCCCGATATCCATCATTCCTTGCCAATTTGTTGATATTCCAGTTTTGGCCAAAAAGTGGGATAACACTTTGCCCCCCAAAACATGCCTTGTGATATGAAGGCATGTTTTGAATAGTCCCGATTCCAATATCCAAAGTCCATAGCCATACTGCCAGAGTATGTCATCCTTGACTGCTGCGAGTCGATGCCCATTTCCAAATCTAATAACCAAAGCCTTAGCCAATTCCATGTCCATCCGAACTCGACAACCGAGTCCAAATCCATCCTTATCCAATAGCCAATAACCGAGTCCAGGACCTCTCCGGGTCGATATCCGAATCTATATCCTCTCCGGGCTCTTGCCAAGCATAATCTACACCTGACGACTGTGGTCCAGTGTCCCTGGACGTTGTACAAAGCCATGGCTTAAGTCCTAAGCCGAATCCTGGTCTCTCCGGACCCTTGTTGAGCATAGTCCATACTCAACGACCTGAAAAAATAATCGATAATATGGGGCCTAAGTCCTAGGCCGAATCCTGGTCACTCCGGACCCTTGCCGAGCATAGTCCATACTCGACGACCTGAATGAGTCAATTTACCACGTTTGGGCAAAGTGACTCACTCCTTGCCAGGCATAATCCATACCCGACGACCGTTTATCAAAAAACAGATAAAAATCCAATCAAAATCCAATCCAAAATCCAAATCCAAAATCCAAATCAAAACCAGAAATCCAAACCAGCATCCAAAACCGAAAACAATCATCCAAAGAAAAATCTAAATCAAAAAGCAAGCAAAACCAGGAGCTCAATCCAAACTCCAAAACCAAAATCAAAAAAGAAAAGCAGTGTCCAATCTAAAAGCAAAAGATAAATTTCACAAACCATAGCATTGCAGTTTATCATCATTCAGAGCATGCCTAGGGGCTATCTCCGTCCCCATACACGTGTAAATGACTTGGTTGCTTGCCAGTAGTTCGCTACTTATTTCATATTATCCTGGTCAATGGATGATCAATCGACCATCATTCCTGGGCCTCCCACAAACGTGGCTTGAGGTAGGCGGCGGTTTCTCCTGCTCCACCGTTGCATTCCGAGTTCCGACATATTGTGGCAACATTCCCTTCCTGACATGCTCCTCGATTATATCCTTTAAATGCCTGCATCTGTTGGTGTCGTGTCCATCCAAATAATGGAAGAGACAGTGCCTTCCTGATGTCCTCTCCCGTTCTGATGGTTCTCTCCTAGCTGGCCTTCAACAGGGAAGGCGATTCCGAGTATCCTGGTATATCCCCTCTAGCGTCTCGTTCAATCCTGTGTATGTGGAAAACTTCGGATCCTTCCATCGCTTCCTAGCATTTCCAGAATCATCGTCCAACTTCCTTTTTCCTCTGTCTTTGTCCGAACCTTTGCTGGATGGTCCTCCACCCTCTGTTGCATTAACCTTTTTCAACTTTAAATCCGTACTCGCATCTTCTTGCCAAAGGAAACTTTCTTCCTCGTGAAAGAATTCGTCGAAATCCTGTGGGGGATCTCGTATTAGAGATACCTTGAAATCCGAGTCCTCCCTAACTCCAGATACTGCTGCCATTAAAACCATCGATGGATCAGGCCGATCCACCGAAGCAACCGCCGCACTGAATCGAGTTAGAAAAGCTCTAAGCGATTCATCCATCCTTTGCTTTACCGATGTCAATGTCATCACATTCTTTGGCCTCTTGACGTGAACCCGAAACTGTCCTAAAAACCTTTCCAACAATTCCCTCCAAGTCCTGATAGATCCTTCTCCCAGCTGCCTAAACCACATTGCAGCTAGGTCCGTCAAGTATAAAGGAAAGCATCGTGCCATTACTTCTTTCGATTCCCCCAGCACCTCCATGTGTCTGGTGTACCTCATCAAGTGATCAATTGGATCTGCTTTGCCATCATATACCTCCACGCTAGGTAGCTTGAACTTAGGTGGATTCTGAGCCATCTTTTTTTCCCGAGCGAACAGACTCCTGTTCACTCTTTCCAAGTCTCTGTTGGTCAAACCACATCGCACAGTTCTTCTAATGATCTCCACTAATCCAGTATTGTCTGTTAGGGGGTTGCCCCCCATGCCCCCGAGGGAACTCCAGCACATACTATTCATGTGGCTCACTAGCAGCAATGTTAGCCCTGGCCTGTTGAAATCCTTCCAAAGGCCCTCCTGTGTTAGATCCTGTGGGCCTGCCTCCAAGCCCTTGTTGATTGCCTTCTGGCTCCGTACCCTGTCCTCCATTGGGTTCCACAACCCTAGTCCCCTGTCTTGCATCTACAGCTGCTGTAGCTGTTCCTAAGTTCAGCGTCCCTACAGCTCTCATCTGTTCAAAGAAAGTCTGCATCATTTCATGTAGACTTTTCAACAATCTCTCCTGCAATAAATTTGCCATAGCTTCCATCTCATCCCGGGTTATGTAGATCGAAGCCCGTCCTTCCCCAGCTCCGGAGGATGCTTGTTGACTTCCTTCCTGTTGGCTTCTCTCAGCCCTTTGCCTTCTACTATTTTGTCTAGTCATTGTCCTCGAATCAAGACTCCTCAAACTCTTCAAATCTGAACTTCAAATCCGATGTAGCGAGCGCTAGTTCTTCTCAGTGAAAGCACCAAAGTGTTTGCGCCGAAATTGGTCACAAACCCCAAATACCGTGAAAGCACCAGTGTATGAACACAAACCAATGATATTCAAGCACAAATATCAGATCTTAGCAAATATCAAACAGCAATTCAGAAATAATGCACAAAGGCACAAGATTTATAGTGGTTCGGCTATCTCCGTCCTACGTCCACTCCAAAGTTTTATCCTTTTATTGATAATCCTTGCGGGTTACAGATGATTACAACAGTAATAATGAAGAATTTCGAGTACAATAGTTGTATTGAAGTACAGAAATGAATCCGGCAGAGTCTGGACGCCCAATAGCCAAAAGATCCCTCTTCTGTAGGCTCTGGGGCTCTATTTATAGGCGTAGGAGGCTGAGATCGCGCTCAAACTTCGGGAGACTTCTTCTGGCACATGAGTGGGCCCACGCAACCGACCCCACCAAGTTTCGACTCGATCTGTGATGGGTAGGAGGTGACTTCGTATCCATCAGAAAATGATCCAATCGAGCTGAAACTTGGCAGGAACATTCCTTACCTTGTGTGTAAGCTGCCGTAAAAATTTCATTGCATTTGGATCATCGGTGTAGGAGATACGATCGATTCGAATTTGGGTTTTTCACTGGCTGTCGTCTTCGAATCCATCAGTTCGAATTCATCACCTTCGACTCCATTTGATGCATGCGCGCGCAATGACGTGGCGCTATCCTCCCGAGTCGATTCGAATTATGCGGCATGTTGACTCCACTTGGTGCACCGAGTTGAATGCTTCCTTCCCAGAGATGCGCACGTATCCATGCTTCATGCTTGCACGTGTCCATCACTCCTTCTTGTACTCGACCGTTCGCTTTCGTATCGATCGCAAGGGGAGTATTTCGTATCGATCCGGTCGATACTAAAATGTTGAATGCTGTCGATATGAATGGAAGGCAAACAGATGGGTATGAAACCATGCACGATAATGGATATGAACGAAGCCTTACCTGATGGATACGAGCGAGATTTTACCTGATGGACACGAGCCTGGACAACCTCCCATGGATACGAAAATGCCAAAGTCCATCTGCTATCGATACGAGAGTATCGATTCAAAGCATGCCATCTCTTCCTATCCTCTACATGCTTGCCTACCAATCTGAGTGTGTTGCCATCGAGCCGAAGTCCACCTAACCTTCTCTTCCGATCGATACGAAATAACCGAGCCTTGTCCATGCCGATCGATACGAACGGTATCGATACGAAGTCCTCACTTCCTGATCGATACGAAGTGTATCGATTCGAACCATCCTTGCGCCATGCCTTCGATCGATGCGAACTTGATGGAGTCGAACTGAACAAAACCTGATGGGTTCAAATCTGATGGATTCGAAATGAGCATCACCTTGACCCCTTGATGGATTCGAACAGTATGCCCTTCCAACCTTGTATCGATCATATCTCCTCCATCCGAACTCTGATTGACCTGAAACTTGAAACGTAGCCTCTCCTAATCCTTATCATCATCTCCAATCGATTCCGTCCCGATCGGAGCTCAACCAAATTTTGACGTCATCGATTGTGGCCTTGTTTCCAATCGATCTCTAATCCCGATATCCATCATTCCTTGCCAATTTGTTGATATTCCAGGTTTGGCCAAAAAGTGGGATACACCAACAAAAATCATTATATTTTTGATTTTGCGGAGTTTACCCAACACATCGTTAAATTTTTCCCAAGGTTCCATTATTGAATAAAAAGCTGTTTAGTAAAAGAGTTCACCGTTTCAATTACCACTCCACTAAATCATGCAATCATCGACCAAATCAACACAAATTTAAGATAAGATTACATTACTTGCAAAGGTTGGGGTATGATGATTGTTTGTTCAACCACGTAGTCTGTATACGTAGTGTGCTCTGCCCCATAGTGACAATGCGAGGTAACAAAGTTAGCCTCACATTGACCCTGCATATTCGGTGTATAAACCATACACTATCACCGCATAATTATACTATTACTCTCATCCGATCTTCTGCAACCTGATTAATTTCAAAAAAAAAGTTGAACTCTAAGTTTATCGGTTTTGGTTCTTGTTAGTTCGCATTATCATCGTTAAGATCAATAATTCAATCCAAATACTTGAGATATCAAGGATAATTTCGAGTAGAAGGTTTTAATGGTTAAGAGATTTTAGGTAGAATATTACAAGAAAGAGAGAAAGAAGGAAAATGTGTCTGTAAATGTAATAAGGACAATTTTGTTCTTAGATTTTTTTTTAAAATTAGAGGAGGAAACTCTGCAAATTCTCGTGTCCGAATAGAATTTGTCATTGTAATATTGGGCAGGGTTTTAATTGGGGCATAGGTTATGTAATTAACTAATCTTGATATGTGATGTTAACTAATTAACTAATTATGTTACATTTAAAATGATGCAATTAAAATTAGTTCTTTATGTTTCTATGTTAGTAGACATGAACACTAATGTATTGAAATAAATGCAATTAGGCAAGTTTAATTACTAAACATTACAGTTAAATTTGATAAACTAATTCATTTATTATTGCATTTCTTTTAAAATTGATCATTGAAATTCATAACTTTTACCAAAACTAACAAAACATGACAAATTTGAAATAGTAATAATTAAAAGATCAGAATCAGTTCTCAAAGCTTGGTTCTATAAAGCCCTCTATTGGAGAAACATAAATTCAAATAATTTTTTTTCCTAAAAAAATTTAGTAAGAAAATAAAATAAATTAAGTTTTTCATCACACTTCGTGCAGATTCGATTTTAGTATCTTTTTAAGAAAATTTCTTAGTAAATATTTTTGAATATTGTTTGCAATTCAGAAAAGAAAGTGATTTTTTTATAGGAAAGATCGGAGTTTAAAATCCCTTTGAACTCTTTTTAATTGATTCATGCATGTTTCAGTGACCATCGTATGACCTTGGTGAGTTTTAAAATTGCAACTTTTAGAAAAGAATACCTCTTTACATTTAGAACTTTTACGACCAACACTTTAATCGACCAAGCTACAATATATTTTAAATTGCTAATGGTTGACTTATGCATGTCTTTTGGATCAAATATTATGTACATATATACGAAACCAGTGCTTCAGTTTGAAATGGGTTATCAGGGATTTTTAAATATGTTCTTTGTATGTTAAAAGCAGTCCCTCAATTATGGAAACATGAATTAAAGAACTGAACTTGTTAACAAAAAATAAAAAAATGGATAAAAAAACAAAATAAAAATAGTTATTCAAAACTCAACACTTCATAAACATAGATTTCTGAGGGGAAAAAAGGGTACTACTTTTATCATTCTCAAGAAACTTGCATAGTTGCTGTTATTTCACATTGTTTGTGATACAAAAAAGAATGTTGATTTTATTACAAAAGAAGACCAAGTTTTGAGTTTTTTTATTCAATAGGAATTGTCAGCATACAAGAAAGTAAGTGCCTAATGTAGAATATGTGTTGGCATGCCTAGGTTTCAAGGGGAACACAGAGGCCGTCCAAAATTTCTTTCGCAAATGAGGTAATTTAGCCATTAAAATGTGGACATACTTTTTCATCTCATTCTAGCAAGCAAGTTCAGCTAAAAAAGAAAAAAAAGTAATACGGTCTATGTAGGATTTCAACCTTGCTACTTTTTAGGAATAAAACCAACTTTCTAGCCATTTAAGCTATCAGATTTTTTGAACTCTTAATAACTGATCTATGCATGTAATCAAAGTTGTTTGAAATGTATTGATTATGTCTTTGAAACTCTTAATAACTAATTCTGCACATTTTCATCGATCGTGATATTGACCATATAGAAAATTTCAAACTCATGACTTCCAAAATATAGACCACACTTATCTTTCATCCAAGTAATACAAACCACTAAGTGCAGCGACATATTGGTTTATCATATCCTAATTTGCCTATTTACCCAACAGAATATGGTATATAAATTAATTGACATATATAAGTTATTTTAAATATTAAAATATACATTTATATTTTTTAAACCGTGAATAATATGTGTATACATATATAATATAAAATATTTTTTAATATATAAACATATATATATATATATATATATATAAATGTTTATAACATATATATATATATATGTTTATAACATATATATATATGTATGTAAATTAATAATATTATTTAAGAATTTTTTTATTTCCAAATCATGCGCACAACAATTTTTTTTAAAATTTTAAAATGCATTTTTAATTAAGTATTCATTCAAAATTAACAAAATATTAATACAAATTACTTTTGAATTTTTTTTTTAAAATTTAAAATTCCACAAAATCCTAACTGATATTTTATGGCTTGAAGAATTTTTTCACAATTTTTCTTTGTTTAAAGTTATTTTTAATACTTTATTTATGGCCATTTTAAATAATTACATTTAAAAAATTAGAAATATAATTCTTGATTTTCAATTTTCCAGTTGAATGCTTATCTGGTGCTAATATAATTTTATAAAATTTAAAAATAATATTTTATCGCATTTTCTAATTAATGTGATTTATAATAAAGTAAATTGATTAAGATAATATAAATAATAATAAAATATTCATAAAAAAATATTTTTCGCTGCAAAAGTTAATATCATTGTAATACATTATAAATAAAATTATATGACTAATTTTAACAATGATATAACGTTGCAACTAATTATAAGATATATATATATATATATATATGCATGTATTTGATATATATATAAGATATATATGTGTGTGTAATTAATATATATAGGATATATATATATATATGTAGTTAAATAATGTATGCAATAATCTAATAAAATATAATAATATATTATTTTATATGGCTGCACCAGACCTATGTGATTAATTTTTTTTAATTTAGCATAAATGTATACTCATATAACCAAACTAATTTGTGACAACATTGCTTACATATCAGAATCGTCACCTAACTAACAATATAATATACATATACATAAGTGATCAAACATTGTACTAATAATTACTATCTACAAAATCATACCTTAATCTCAAAGCCTTGAAATACACCTTAAAAAGATAAACTTTCCTCTTTGAAGGCTTTTTCGATTTAGTAGATTGCTTATCCTTGAACCTTTGACCTGTAGCTATCGAGTGACGTTCGAATGTGACTTGATTTGAGTTTGTGTTGATAAAGGCTAGGGTGTGAATTTGGCTAGCAAAGAAGGAAAGAAGCAACAATAAAAGATAATATCTAATTAGAGTTGGGGTTGCTTATATAGTGGATAAAAAGGGAGAAAAAACAATCTAATCTCGTACTCTTTCTCCTTCAATCCGATCCGTGCAAAAGCAAATCCCCCACACCATAATTGGGCTGCCTATTCTATCCTATTTCAGTTGAAATTCTTAACCCTACAATGGGCCTTAAATCCATTTAAGTTCATAATAAAATATTACGCAATTAAATCAAATTTATCGCTTATCAATATTGTATATCGATTGATATATTTATAACTATTATAAATATATTTTATAATTCTTTTCCTTAAATCATAATCAAAATCTATAATTAATATTTCACAATATTAATTAATTTATAACAGTTATTAACGAATTAAATCGTTTGTTCAAAGGAGAATTCACTGTTTTCATTGTGTGACTCGTCGGGTATAAATTTGATCAACGATTAATATCAAACTATTTTAATATTAACATTCACATGCCACTATGCAGGTGGTGTGACATTTTTACCAAATTATTGCTTGCTTAGTTTCGGTGAAATCCAATTACACTTTGTTAAGCATTATCCAGTTATGACTTTTATTTACATCAATTTTCGTTGTCAAAACTATATCATTTTGAACTTATGGAATCTGGTAATGGTCAAAATTCCAATATCGTTCATATCAACTTAATTGTCCAAACATAAAGTACTTGGTTCAGTAATAACAATTATTATTGACCAAAATGTTCGGCCAGAGACTTTGACTTTGAGTTAACTTGAGTTGCCCGTGATACTAATCTCATATAACTGAGGAGAAAAATCCTCTTTTAAATAGTGTTTCACTTTCAATCCTTCCATTCGATCCAACTATAGTCACTCGATGGACGTTGTGCCGTGATTTGACTATAATCAAAGCGTAGCTTTCATATTGAAGATCTCCAGTATTCTCAAGTCGAGAGAACCGTGTAAATCAGTCACATCGATATTTTCTGTTTGACCTTAGTTGTATTAACCAACAGAAAACTATCGAGTGAGCCGTTCCATATTTATCCAATTACTATCAGTACATAATCCCTAGGTGTCCCCAACAGTTATGAGAAGTACACTGCACAATATTTGGAGAGCGCTACGTACTCTAGTCTCAAGGGATACATCAATATTCGGTCTCGATGCATCTTGACTAGAAACATTTAAAATAATATATTTGTTATCATTGTGATAAATTGCTCACGGTTACAACACTTTGTAACTACTATCACAAAACATATCATTTATGGCTTTTCTATTAAATATACTTTAAATTAAATTATTTAATTAATATAACACATTATATCAAGTATATGATAGAAAGAAAATATTTTTTATTTCGAGCAAGATTGGTTATTGAGTTAGATATATGTAACAGATTACATAATTTTCCGTATGACATATCCCTGACTCTATCAGAAATGTGGTATGACTGGAAGTATGTATATCTCATACAACCTCATGTAAAAAATGGTGTGTAATAATATGGTAAATATATAAATTAAATGATTAACAAAATAATGATATATGTTTAACCATCTAGATTCAATAATATAAGATACAGAGAGTGAAAAAAATATAACAAAACTGATTAACGGGGTGGATTAAGTGTGGACAACTAGTTCATTATGTAATAGGAAAATATGAAGGAAATTTTATCCAACGGTAATTAAAACAACTGTATTATATGAAGTAGAATACTGACCTTTAATAAAAGCAAGAAAACAAGATAAACATATAAGAAATGAGAATGTGAAAAGGAACGATTGAAATGAAGAAGAATGATAGGGTAACAAACAAGAGAGTGGAAGCAAATTACAAGTAGCATTTATAAATGAGAAAACCATAGAAAATGGACCGTATGTGGTGTTGACCATACAAAAAGACCAAGTGATGCATCAATTTGAGAGGAGCGAATGGTACTTACATTAGAGAAAAAGACAGAGAGTGAGATCCAAATTAATATAGAAAGAAAGTATTAAAATTTAAGAAAACCTAGATATGACTTGGGATAGGAAATTATGGAGAACGCTAGTTCAAGCGCCCATCCCTAATCATTTGAGAAGAAAGAATGGATACAATGATGATTTAGACACTCGATTTCTTTAAAAATATTAGATTTCTAAAAAAAGCAATTTTTTTAAATTTGAGAACATTGGCTAGCATTTTGTATGTAGTTTGTAATGTAGAAAAATAAGAGAATGAACACTCAAAGTTTTAATGCCATGTGAACTTTAAATAATTGATTTGTTTGTTGTTTGGATACTCCTCTAAATTAAACACTATCTATAAACTCTTGAAAGGGGTGTGCCATTAGGTCCTCGCTACAGTTCAAGATTCCTTTGCTTCGTCGAAATTTTGACTGTTTCGGCTCAATCCTATGTATATTGTGACCAAATTCACTTAGAAATCTTGTTTCGAACCAATAAATTAAAATGAATATATTTAATTTTATACAAAAAAGAAAAAGTTTATGCGAATCTTAAATTATGTGAAAGCTAATGCAAAGAAATCTAAGCAAAAAAAATATTGAGAAGAACGTTCATGAGAAAGAGAAAGAACAACGATATTAGCAACATCTACTAATCAACCAAGTGTTTTTATCTTTTATTTCAAATTTCAAACTAATCTAATGATTCGATGATTTATGGGTTTTATATTTGATGGTGATAGAAAGAAAACAATGGAACATAGGATTAAAAATGGATTTAATGCAAATATCATAATATCATATATTAGGCTTGTTAATTGAACTTCAGACTAAAATAATGTATTGGTACCATCATCATTGGTTGTGAGTTAAACAATTGCACTTAGGTAAAAATTGATTGAGTTTGTTAGTATTCAATTAAATAGGTTGTTAATTATATTCACTAATGAAATCCGAAATCATAATTGAAATAGAATTTTCGTACAGAGAAAAATTTATTTAAACTGCAAACGATCAACATGGAATTGAAGATCCAAATTTAAATCTTGATCCTCACAATTATAGAATAGAAGACCATTATCCAGTTAGGTATCTTTACGATCAAAGCTCTAACCAGCTGACCTATAGGACGTTTTGAACTCTTTATTCAACAAGTAATATGTTTTTCTCATCCAACCTTAATTTTATTTGGTTGGATTGTGTAAAATGCAGACGATAATGATGAGGGCTTGGCTTGTAGATGGTACAAATTTTGTCTCGAGCCCAACCTAAACACTCCTTGTTAATACGGGTACGATAACCTTTGAGAACCCAAACCCACATTCAGGTCCAACTTGATTATCATCAGGGTTTGATACATTTCATCACTATATGTCCTAAGTTGAATATGGTCTATATATTACTTATTAATCATAGCAAAAATACAAGTACATATACTATGTGCATCATTTTATTTGTAAACGTTTTACATACTTGTGTTTGTGAACTCGGTATTATCACTATCGAATTTATTTATAAACTTTGCTTGTGTAGCATGTTTTAAAAAATTACGAGCTAAAAAGACAGTTTACTTATTTACCTAACAAAATATGGTAATATAGTCTCGGTAGGTGTCAAACTCTAGACGTTCAAATTATAAAACAAGTTCTATGATTGATTAAGCTTCAGTATCTTTCCTGCTCTTAATAAATGATTTATGCATTTTTTTCGTTAATCAAAATATGGTCTCCACACTAATGAATTCATGAGTTTCAAAACACAATACCGCACTTTATTCCATTGGAGTGACATATGGTTTTACTGGAGCTTTAAATCACGGTTTCAGTTGATAAGGCTAATGTTCTAACAAACCGAGTTAGGAGAACTTTGGACCTTTTATGATTGCATTTTGCATGTTTTAATTAGATCAGAATTCTCAACATATATTGAAAAATAGACAGCGCGCTGTGTCTGCATGCCTAGCTTTAAGGAAGTCGCACCCTTGAATGTAATTGTTTTATGTTGTTTTAACATGCACGTTTGACAAAAAATTTAAAGTAATATGGTTTGGTGGGGTTTTCAACATTGCAACATCTAGAATATAAGACTATTGCTATAATCCATCATGGTATGAGATCTTTAACCTCTTAATAACTAATTTATGCATGCTATCAAAAATGTCTGAATGTATTACCTATTAACACATTAAATAGAAATATTATTCCAAAACGGGATCAACCATGATCTTTGGATCATAAGATCAATGTTCTAGCCAATTTAGCTATGAGATATTCTAAACCTTTTACGATGAATTTTTGATGTTTTTGTTAGAGAATGTATTTATCGTTCTGACATGTAATAAATCTTTTAAGAATTCGCTTGACTTGTATTAAAAACACACTCATTTTTTGGCATGAGCATCAAAAGAATTATAATTGAAAAGCCTTCTTTGATTCACAGCACATTCAAGAAAGAGAAAACTTTGAGATTCCCTTAATACATGTTCTATGTAGAAGTAATAAAACTGTGCATTGGATAACTATCAAGAAGAAAGGGAAAAAAAATATTTACTTAAAATTTGTAATTCATGATGAATCCTTATAACAAATGGCCTGTAGGCCATCCCGTTACTCTTAACTACATTTATTTTACTTGATTTTATTTTTGATTTCAAGAGGCAAATGTGATTGCTTTTTTGATTTTTACAAATTTGAAAGGAAAACAAATAGGCATAATCTGTTTTGTCCCACGTCGTTGGTGCATGATCTCATGTTTGATAGGAGAAACATATATTATTGCAGTGTACCTCACCCACTTCGCACTGGTCCGAATATAGTTCGAACCAATGATTGAGGTTCTGGCCGGAACCATGAGATTCCGACCATCTCGTATCAGTTCCGGCCATCACCTGGATGGGATTAGGTCAAAATCCCATCCCGTTCAAACTGCGATAAAAAAAGAAGCAATTTGCAAAAAAAATAAAAGGGCAACAGCCGAAATCAAATTGCGCATAAAATCCAAATTTTAAAAAGAAAAATTATCCCGTGCTTGCACAGTGAAAGCATAAAATTTTTTCTCATAAATAAACGACTGCAAATGTAAATTACCACTTGTGCTTCAGCAATCCTCACAATTTGAGGAAGAAGAATTGTCGATTCGCCCAAATTCAAGATAGCTTCGACCTCACGGCGTTGTTCTTCGAGTTAGCAGGAGGAGAACCGAGCTTCAATTTGCGATTTTCAATTACCGTCTTCAGCCCTAGCTTGCTTTCGAACGAAAGGATAATTTTTTTCCCATCTTTGTTTTCTGTCTTCTGCCCTAGCTTTCAGTCGATCTTTTTTTTATGCGTTTGTGTTTGGTGGTAGGAAGTGGAAAAAAATACATGAATGAAAATAAACGGCCTTTGTTTTTTTTTCTTGGGCCTTGTTTTTTAGCCTTGGCTTTGATGTAGGCATTGTTTTTAATTTTTTTAAGCCTTGCCTCTTTCTTATTATAGGTTGAACATGAACATTGTTTTATATTGCATATGCAAACGGCCTTGAATATGTTGAACTGACTTAAATAAGTCGACTGACCTGAATATGTTGTACTGAGCTGAATATTGGACACGAATATACTGATTTGAATATGGACTTGAATGTTGAACTTGAATATGTTGGACTGGAATATGGGCTTGGACATTGGACATGGACATTGAACTTGAATCAAAATGTTGAACTTGAACAATGAATTCTGACGACTTCGATGAATGTTATTTATGCATTTGTATTTTATTTTTGATTTGATTTGGAATATTAAATTGCTTAGCATTGACTTTTGTTTAATTATGTGTATATTGTATCATTTATTTATAATCGCAGGTATGTTATGGCAAATCCAAATGAAATTGGTTGGAATTATGGTACTGCAATCAATGACAATCTTCGAAAAACAAAATATAACTATTGTAATAGTAATTAATGGCGGTGGTGTGACACGTTTGAAAGAACATATGGCAGGAGTGCGTGGCGATGTATCAGCATGTCTAATTGTCCAAAAGAAGTTAAACAACTTGTACGTCACATATCATTCAAAAGAGAAATGAATGAAGCAAAGAAAAAGTAGACAAACAATACTTACAAGAGGAATTAATGAGCAGACCGCACCAACAATAAGACAATAGAAATGAAGATAATGAAGAACTTCAACACGTCATGCGGCAAAGTAGAGATGCATTTAAAGATGAAGAGCTGCACAGATCTCATACTATTCGACGATCGGGTGGTGGTTCAAGTCAAACATTGCAAAGATCTCATACTTTTGGAAAATCTATCAGAGTAGATGACGATTTTAACAATGATGTTGTTGGACGAATCGACTCATACATGCAAAAACGAGGAGGTAGAACTCAACCTTCTATTAAATCTGCAGTGAAAGGTATTAAAAATTCCAAAAAACATATAGGTCGAGCAATTTCTAAGTTCTTTTTTTAGCCATATCCAGCATAACGTTGCTAATAGTCCATATTATACGACATTGGTTGACGCGATTGCAGAATGCGGTTGTGGAATTGGTCCACCAACTGCATATGAAATATCACACTCATATCTTGAAATGGAAATAGAAGAAATAGGATAATATGTTAAAACATTGCACAATTTATGGGATGAATATGGTTGCACACTAATGTGTGATGGTTGGAGTACACAGAATCAGTAAAGAAAATAAATTTTCTCGTGTACTCTACCCATGGAACGGTATTTATCAAATCTACGGATGCCACAAATGAATTTCAAAGTGGAGAATATATTTGCGGATTAATGGATGATGTCGCTGAAACAATCGGTGAAAATAGAATAGTGCAAGTTGTTATAGATAATGGAGCAAACTACAAAGTTGCGGTCAATTATTGATGCAGAAAAGAAGGCATTTATATTGGACACCATGTGTAGCACACTGCATTGTTTTGATTTTGAAAGATATTTCCAAAGAGGAAGAGGTAATAACTATTATCACAAATTGTCAATTAATAAAGACGTTTATATACAATCATGGTTGGTTACTTTCTATCTTGAGAAAAAAGACCAATAATAAAGAATTGATTAGACCGGCAGTAACACAAGTTTGCAACACATTTTATCGCACTAGACTCTATTAATAAACATAAAGATGATCTGAGAAGGATGATTGCTTCGAGAGAGTGGACATCAAGAGTTCCTAGACTCAATAATAAAGATAAAAGAACAGCAAATATCGTCTCTACACTGATTTACAACAACGCTTTTTGGACTGGTGCTGCTTCCATCATTCTTGTTTTTGAACCACTTATGAAGGTTTTACGTATGGTAGATAGTGATGATAAAGCAGATATGGGATATCTTTATGAGGCAATGGATCGAGCAAAAGAATCGATAAGAAAAAATATTGGTGGAAGACAGTGTCAAAAATGGTGGGAAATAATAGACAAAAGATGGGAAAGACAATTACATCGACCTCTTTACGCGGCAGGTAATTTGTTTTATCTTTTCATCATACAAACAGTTAATGTAACGACCCAATTTTTCGACGCCCGAAAATCAAACCATTAGGTTTAAAAGATGAAGGAGGTAGAAGAAGAGAAAAAAACACAAATGAATCTTACCATCGCAGAGGAATAAAATATAATAGATAATAACTGATCTTTACACAAAAGAAACTATATCTGTTTATACATACAACATCAGAAAACCACATCAGAGTTCAACGTCTATAACACACAACTGGACAGTTACATTAACTTATCCTTACCAAACTGACAATACAACTTACAACACAGCGGAATTACACATCAAGTACGTGTGCTACGTCTCACCGTCCAGCTCGTCTCCTGAGCTCCACAGCAGTCCATCCAGAATCTGTACTCTATAATACTCGGTTTGAACTGAGCATTATAGTTAAATAACACCCGAGTCAGACTGGAAAACCAACGTCAATAATCACACTTAATTGGATTATTAAAGTTTCAAAATCATTTTGAAAATCAAAGGTATCTCGTAAGACCGCGCCACAAATAAACATGCCGGGTTTTTACCTTACGATAACCAAAACATTTCTTATAAAATCCTCTGATATTATAATAGTGTCTATGTACAAATACTTATTCAAATAGCCGAAATTGTTACATTATTAAATTCCATTTACTAGCCACAAAGTGGGCTCTACAAACAAAATTCGTAAGGGCACGTAAGGATAATGGATTTCTATCAATGGCAGGGCTACGGGGGTACCACCGCTCGTCACATTACGTGGCCTAGATTACGGTACCGAGGATCCACCCTGATCCCCTGCATCATAAGACCGGAGCTACCCCTTACTGGATAGTCCGAAGAAGTTCACCCCCCGGTTGGATCATCAACCGCCACACAGCCGAATATATAAAGGGACATCTAGACAAGGGTGACCTTACCCTAATTGGTTCCTAGTCACTTAGCCTTGTGTGCACCTCCTCTATTTTTTCCATTCCCGGTTGATGAGGCTCGAGACTATGCGTTACTTTTTAGCGCACATTCACTTAGAATGCTCATCGTCCTGCTGACGATGTTCTGAAAGCATTCCTCCATACAAGTCCGTTCCGGGTTCGAACGGAACAAAGACACTACTCCTACTACATCCATTTTGGAATCACCTTTAGTATTAGTAGCGATTAGCCCTTTCACTTCACTGCTCCATCTTCAATTCCAAACTCTTGTCTTCCTCGTGAAAACGTCCAAACTGGATTGAAGTGGTTTTCGAGAAATTAATCCCGATCCCTGTCTGTTCGAAACGACCAGCGCATTGGCCAATATTGATAGTCGCTTATTTAACTATCAAATAACATTCACAAACAATCATCAAGCCATAATAATTTCTCCCAAATTATTAATTTTTAAATATCCTCGCAAGATATTTTCTTTCATTTCAATCTTTTGAAAATAGTTTCCAAATCCTTTTCTCTTCCTCGAGGAAGTAAATTTCCACCCAATTGTTTTATTTTCACTGAAAACCGCAAAGCCTAAATACTTAAGATTTTAAAAATAATTTAAATTATTTTATTCTAAACATACTTTAAAACATTTAAATTAAATTACTTAAACACCTTATTCAAAAATATATACTTTAAAAACATTTAAAATAAAACTACTTTATAAAATATAAAAACAAATTTTTAACATAAAAGTTAAGCCAAACTAAATTTTAAAATAAGAGTTACGAAAATCTATAAAATTTTAACCAAACTATTTAAAATAAAACTATTTTATAAAATATAAATATTAATAATTTTATTTTTAAACATAATATCAATTAACCTTTAAATAATTAATACTAAAATAAATTTGAAAATATTTACTTTAAAATTTAAAACATTTAAAAATAATAAATATTCTAAAACATTTCTTTACAACAAATTTTTAAAGCCTTTAACTTATAAAAAGTCTCCTTTAAAATATATTTGGCTTTCCAGGGAAATACACTTTCCATCTCCATACCTTTAAAAATGAACCACTATTTATTTTTGAAACAAATTACCTATTCCTTTATAAATTCCTACGTGAATTTATACTCCCGAATATCCATTGATATCCATTTCACTTTATAAACCAGTTTATAAATTTCATAGTCTCATCTTCATTTAAAATTCTACTTTCAAACAGTTAAATCAATTTTCAAATTTATTTTCAAAATTTTCTCCATTTAAAATAAATTTCTTTACTTACCCAATTTCATTTCAAAACTCATTAATTTCAGGTTTAACTACTTTATTATGATTCAAAATTTTATTTAAGCCGAAATACAAATTTCATGCTTTTCTCAAATTTCTTCTTCATCTTTTCCAAATGTAAACCTTAAATTTGAAAATAATTTCTTTATTCCTTTAAATAATGTCATTAATTCTAAAAATTTATTTATTTCTCTTTATTCAAAATATACTTCCCATACTCGAAATTTTTTTATTTAAAATTTAAAAATCAACTTTTATTCTTCCAATCATTTAATCATCCAAATTCCTAATAATTATTTTACTTAAAATTACCTTTTTATTTACTTTAAAAATCCAAACTTCATATATATATATATATATATCAATTCTCAAAATTCCAATATATATATTTAACCAAGCCAGAGGATTCAATAAATTCCAATTCCCAATATGATCAATAAAATTCATCACAAATCATCACGTAATCATATCGCTGAATATATAAAACTAATTCAAACGTTTTGAGGAATCCAGTTGGATCCCTCCAACCTGTTTTTCCTGCATCCACAAATGATAGCACAATATAATAATACCAATTCCACTTCAAGGTGGAATATCGCGATACATGAGATCGTATTACTCATCCGCTATTATATGGCGCATAGGGTCTCACCCGCTATATAATGCGGGAAATCAATCACTCCAATATATATATATATATATATATATATATATATAGACACACACACACACACACTACTATATATAATATACCACATCCAATCAATTCAATCATTCAACCAAAGTTTAAATTTAACTAATTAAATTTAAATAAAACCCAGATGAGTGAGATTAACTCTCCTTTGATCTTTGAATTGCAGCCTCAAACCAGACTTTTTTTCCTCACAGTTTTAGACCTTTGTAAAATTATTTATGCGGTTTATTAATATTTGAGATAATAGAACCATCAATTATCGTTTTAATAAATTTAACTTAACTAATAGATTTTAATTTAACCTAATGTTTTTAATTTTAGACAAATAATTAAATCTTAAACTAATTTCCCTTTTAAAAATCCTTTAGTAACTAAAATAGTTAAATAAATAAATCACTAAATCCAAATACTTTAAATTTTAAAATAATTTACATAGATAAAAATCTAATTTTTATATAAACTTTTCAACATCTAAAATCTCTATACATATGTATAAAATTTCAAACTCTTTCTGTATATATAATTTTTTTCTACATATATCCATATATAAATTAAATAAAGCAAAATACTTTACTGTAATTTTCTTCATCTTGTAAATCAAAGCAGTTTGGAACTTTTGAAAAATAAAATTAACTTTCCCAAATCAAATAAGCTAAAATCAATTCAGAGAATACCTTAACTGTCTACCCGAGAACCCATCCTACCACGAATGCACGCCAACGGCCTTGACTCTCCCTTCCACCGTAGTCGACTCCTACCCTACCAGGCATTCGCCGAGATCACCTCACAGCCATGGACCCCACCAGCAACCGCCCCTCCTCGAACTATCCATCCGAATGGCTGCGATAACCAACAGCCACCTTCACCTCAAACGTAGCTTGCGCCCTTGAAAAACGCTACAGCAAAATGCATGAGACCCAAATTGTAAGTCGCAATGCTCCACATCCCACCTCGCGTGATTCGTTCGCATCCAAGCACGCATCTTCGTGCTCAAGTAACTCTGACAGAGGAGAAGGGAAGTCGCGGCTGTTCGAAATGTTGAATTTTCCAAGACGTTCTCGAATTGATTTGATCTCGAAGTGGAAGGGAAGAGGAAATTTCAGGGGAAAGGCAGTATTGAACCGGGAGGAAAAAAAGAATTCACGTCCATTTGATTTTGAACTGCAGATGAATGGGAGAAAGGGTCTTCGTTTTGTTTTTTTTAAGATGAATTCCTTTTTAATTCCTTTGCTTTTCTCTCTTTTTAAGGAAGAAAGTAACCAACACGTTTCAAAAAGAAAGATGAAAAAAGGACACGTGTTCCAGAGGGGAAAACGTGTCTAATTTGCCCATTATATGTGGATATAAACTTTTAATTTAAATTTAAATTTAAATTCAAATCTAATCATCTAGGTAAATATAATTCAAAATTTTGAATTCCTAACGAGGTGTGCCGCTAGGCGTTTATAATGTTAAAGACCTATTCCGAACACAATGGAAAAGGTTTCGAGTCCTAATTCAGTCGTATGGAGAAAATAGCTTTTTGAACCCAGTTATTATATTAGATTTCCGATATAGATTTTAGCGTGTTAACTATCGTACGCTCACACAACAACTCTAATCACTACGAAATTTGAAACCCGATAATAATACATTATTACGGATCCAATGGAACTAGTTTCGTCGAATTCCGAGACTGTGCTTCGAAGACTATTTTTAAAGTCAATTTAAATTATATAATTTCAAAATTGATCAGAATACTTTCAAATTCAGTTTTAACACATTTGTTATCCCTAGTATCACTATTATAAATATATAAACTTTCAATTTATTATTAACAAGCCTAAAATTCCAGATTCAACAATTTCCCCAATTTCCAATAATTTAATTGTCAAATAAATAGTGATACTTGAAATTCAAGTTAAACTAGCTTTCAAATATTTAAAATCAATTAAATATTTCAATTTCCAATATCCAGAAATTTCGGGTTGTCAAATTCCTTTCCCCTTAAAAGAATTCCGTCCCACAAATTACTAGCTAAGGGGAATGGTCCTTAACCCATTAACTAATTTTCCAATCCTAATAGTTTTTATTAAATTCTCAAAACCAAACGGTTTTTAACAATACCAAAACCATCTTTTTAATAAAGACATTACTACCTTTACTAACTTTTGAAACTTCTTCCCTAGGTTCCTACCAATATCACTTACCCAACCATTCAAATTTAAATTTAAAACTAAATTTAAATTATCAAAATTTCTTTGAAAATTTTATAACTCCTTAAATTTTAAACAAATTTCGCCTGGGTCTCCTTTGCCGGGTAGCTCGGTACTACTACAAAATGCCTCTACGGGTCCCCAGATTCAAAAGAAAACAAAAGGCCAAGTGGCTCGACAAGAAAATCATCAAATTTCATACAGAAATTTAAATACATACATTTGCCAAGCAAATTTTAATTTATCTTCAAAAATCAAAAATCTCAACTCCCTTTTTTCTTTATAAACACCCGTATATCCTACTTAACAATAATATCCAATCATAGCTTTCAAAATCATTTTATATATTTCTTTACAAAAGTTTCCATATCTATTTCATTCACATCTGTACGATGCACATTGTGATATCCCGAAAATTTTGGCAATATAAATTTAATAATCTGTGTTAAAAAAATTAAATTAATTTGATAATATTTGTTAATAAGATTTAAATTGATTTAATAATCTTCTTTCAAATAAATATTTAACTGTTAATTTATCTTTTAAAAGCTAATTTAAATTGTCTCTATTTATAATGTATATATGTATATATTTGTATATATTATAAATAGATAAGCTCTGTTTTAAATTAATAAATAAAGACATGTTTTTTTTAATTTTAATATTTCTGATAACTTGGAAATTTGATTTAATTTAGTATTAAATTATTAAATAATAACTAAATGGTTTTAAATACTTAAAATAAATGTTTAATAGTTAGAACTTATTCTAGCTTAAGTTTAAGTTTAAAAATTTATTAACAAAAAGATTGTTTTATTTTCTTTTTAGTATAGCTTGATAAAAATTTTCTTAGAAATATACTAAAGATAAAGTTAAAATTTGTTTAAAAGACTTTAACTTAATTTTAAATTAAACAAAAGTTTGTTTTATTTTCTTTTTAAATATAATTTGATTAAATAAGTAATGTATTAAATAAGAGACAATTTCTTTAATAATGAGTTTGTTAATCATGTAATATTTTTACAAATGATGATTGCTATTTCAAATTTATTTGTATAAATAGCTATAATTTGAAAGACTAAAAGTAAGTCTATTTAAAATGTTAAATTAAAATAAACCTTATTAATAATAACACAAGTATAAAAATAATAAATAAATTTAGTATTTGATAGTTATGTTGAAATGAAAGAGAGCTAAAATACTTAAGTAAAACAACTTGCTAATATACATAAAGTACAACAAAAATATGCAGGCAAATGAACAAGCTAGATTTGTAGCTGCAAATAGATATGCAGGCTAAAGAGTAAACAAAATAAACATATGCAGGTAGCTTGTAAATAAAGATTCAAAAAAATAATAATATGCAAAGAAAAGTAACAAAGTAAGAAATATCTATGTACTAATAAGATATGTATAGACATTAAGTACATCAACATTTAAAAGTTTCTATCTCAGCTTAAAACAAATCAGGCAAGAATTTTTATATATGAAGATTAGACTAGATAGGCTGCAAAGTGAAATGTCAACATGCACAAATAAGATGAGGTTGTAGACATAAAGTACTTAAACATTTAATGCAAGCTTAAACAAAGTCTTTCGAGTTGTTTTAAAGATCATTTCAGCCTCCCTAATGCAAAGATCTGGCTTGATACAAACAAAACATAATATTGTACATGCAAACTTGCTAACCCAGTTATCACCTACCTGTAAACTTCTTTATATACACATCTTCTTATTTTTCTTAGTTCGTTCACTAAACATATCAAACCTGAAACAAAGAAATAGTAGCAAACATTTCCATTTTTTTTATAAAACTGAAGCATTACAACAAAGGCAAGACTAAGGTTCATGTTTTCTGGAATCAAACAATAGCATGCAAATACTCTTTCCAGTTTCAAAGTGTTCTCTGTTTATTTTCAGGTGAGTAACTTTAATTTCTAAAACTTAAGTATTTAAACTAGTTGCAAGGTTAAAATCTGGAATAAGTGTGATTTGTATGTATGAAATCTTCTGTGCATATGGATGTTGTCTGGATACATTTTGAAGTCTCTGTAACAAACCTAGTTATTCTGTTTCCAGGCTTGAATTTGATTCAAACTATTTTTATCACTTGATCTAATAGCTTTTAGGATTTATAATACAAACAGAAATTGTTTGTTTCAACATAATTTAGAGTTTAAGTTTTATTTAAGTTGAATTAAATTTGAATATGGTTCTGGAAAATCAAAATAACAGTGAAAAACTTGAATAAGGGAAAAACTAAACATTTTAAATTATAAATTCAAGAACATACTTTGAATCTCTGTAACAAAATATGAGTTTTAAAACTTAAATCAAGATTTTTAGTACTAGAAGTTAAGAGCAGTTCTGGAATGAATTAAAAATGCAAATTTGGGATTTTTGGGGTGATTACTGTTGTCTGGGTGGTCGGGGCTCTGCTTGATGATGGAGGAGCTTACCGAGGTGATGGGAAAATGGCTGGTGGTTGGTCTGAGCACGGTGGTGATGGTGGCAGTAGTTTGAAGTATGTAACCCTAATTTTTATGGTGATCGAACTTTTGATCACCGCGGCGTCCACCGTGCATCGAGTTGCACGAGGTCTCGGGAGGTGGTAGCTTGGTCGAAGCCGAGTCCATGGCCAGAGCTGTTGACCAACAGGTGGTCGGGGTTGGCAGAATGAGGCGTTGACAGGTTTGGGTAGGGGTGCATGTTATGTTTTCCAGGTTCTGTTTGCTACTCGTTTTTGGATTTGAGTTGTGGGAATGGATTCTGGTGGACGTGATGTCATCTGGAGATGGTCGGCGTCGTGCTGGGATTCTAGTGGGTGGCCGGAGGTGACTGGGGCAACGGTGCACGTGCACCGTGCCCAGTGAAGTGCTGAAGCAATTATGGGTGGTGCATGGTTTTTGAGCTGGGTAAATACTCGGGTCACTCGAGTATGAGACTTGAAGCAAGGGAAGGGTAGACTCGAAGCAAACCTGGGTTCACTCATGTCAGTGTTTGTTTCAGACATTGTAAACCTGGAAGCATTAATTTAATTTTAAACAAATTCAAAATGAAACCTAAAAATAAATAATAGATTTAAACAAGTCTAAATCCAGTTGGAAGTTTGAATTCAAGTTTATTTTTGGATTCAAATTTGAAATGGAATCAAAGTTCAAAATGTTTAAAGGTGGGTTTCAGGTTTCAAAAACCTGACAGGTTTTCAAAATTTTAAATTAATTTAAAGTTTGAAAATAGAATTTAAACTGTGATTTAAATTCAAAAGATTTAAAGTATAGATTCAAATGAACTTTTGAATCTAAGTTTTTAAAAATGGATTTGGGATTTAAATCAAGAATTTAAAATCATGTTTTTCAAAAGCAAGTTAAAACCAAAGTTTTAAATTCAAAGTTAAACTAATGAATTCAAGTTTTTCTTGAATTCATATCTGAAATTTAAATCAATTTTTAAATCTAAATATATAAAATAAGTTCAAATAAAATAGTTTTGAAAAGTAAATATGTTTCAAATAAATAGTTAACTTGATTTTGAGAGAATTCTTTTATAAAAGGTTTTTGAATGGAAGTTAAATAAATTGTTTAACTTGAATTTGCAAGTTAAAAATACAATGTAGTTTAAAAGCTAAATTTATAACTAAAGGTTAAGTAATTTAATTTTAAGGCTTATCTTATATAAGTTTCATATGCAAGTAATAAATGTTATTTACATTTATTTTAAAAGATTTTAAATTGAATTTAAAATTTAGTTAATGTTAAATAAATAATCATTTTGAATCTTAAATTCAAAATGGAAATTGAATTTAAATTTAAAATGTAATGTTCTAATACACTTTAATATTAATGAAGTCATTAATAAAGAAATAAATTACCTTAGGAATAATTAAGATATTTGAAATGATTTAAATGAATAAGTAAATTGAGGAATGACTTATGTATTTAATTTATAAATTAATAATTTAGATTAATTTATAACTAGAGATTAATTGAAGAAAATTAAGAAATGTTATTAGTTAATAAAGATAATTAACTAAAGATTATTAATAATTAATTAATGTGATAAATTAGTTTAATTAATTAAGATAATCATTTGTAAAGTGGTTAAGTGTAATTACTTGATAAAAGTAATTAAGAGATTAAATACTTTTTTTGTAATTAAATTAGTTGATATGATTAAATTTAGTTTAATTAATTTAAGAAAATCATTTGATATATTGATAACTGTAATTACTTAGTGTATTCAATGGAACATAATTACTTAAGGAAGTAATTAATGTTAATTACTGAATACAATTAGTGAAAGATGATGTGTTAATGGAGTAATTTGGATAATTACTTTTGTAATTAATCAAAGGGTTAATTAATGGAGATAATTAATTATGGGATAATTAATGTATTAATATAAGTAATTAATGATAGTTAATTACTGGAATGTTATTAATCAAGGGTGATTAATAATTGAGTTAAATTAAAGATGAATCATTTAATGTAATTACTTTAACCAAAGTAATTTAATTTAAATCTAAATAAGAGAATCATTAATTAATATAATTAATTATGTAATTAAGAACTGATTAATTAAGGAATAATCAATAATGTGGTGATTAATTTATGTAATTAATTAAGGATAAATGTAATTTTCATATTTAATTAATAAATGAAGTAATTAAATGTTAATTACTGTAAATGATTTAAAATAATTAATCTGTGAAATTAAATAAAGACTAATTACATATTGTAATTAGAAGATGATTAATCAAAGGTATTTAATCAAGATGAATATCTAGAGAATTATTAATTAATTTGTTCTATAATTAATTAATGGTTGTATAAGCATGATTTATAGATGAAGTAATTAATTTAATTTACTTTAAATTAATTAGAGATAGAAGTAGTTAATTTAATTCATTTTAAATTAATTATAGATTGTGATTATAAATCATTGCTTATGAATGATATTGATATTTCATTTGATGATTGTGAATCCAGATATGAGATGAGTAATATCTATGCGATATGGATGCTTGGTTTAAGTATGATAATAGTAAGTATCTGTTTGGATGATAATATGAATTATTTGTTCATGATGATGATGTGATTATCTACTGAGATATTGTGAATTATCTATCTGCGTATTGATAATATTGAATTAAACTATTAAGACTAAATAGACAACTTGGCCTTAAAAGATACGTTTTGGATTTCGATGAGACCGGGATCGGGTTTCCATATTTGGACATCCGAAAACCACATCGATCCAATTTAACGATAGGTCGTGAATCTGAAGTGAAGATGGAAATTCAGAGTGCAAGGGTTATTGTCGTTAACTCTGAGGGTGATTCCAAAATGAGTGTAACGAGATAATGCCTTCGGTTTCGTTCGAACCCAGAACGAACTTGTATGGATTGAATGCTTTCAGAACATCGTCAGGTGGGCGATGAGCATTCTAAGAAATGTATTCTCTAAAGGTAATCGCAGCCTCAAGCCTCATCAACCGGGAATGGCTAAAACAGGGGAGATGCAGCAAGGTTAGGTGGGCCATGCCCAAGCAGGACAAGATATTCCCCTGTCTAGATGTCCCTTTATTTTTCGGCTGTGTGGGCGGTTGATTGCAACAACTGTCGGGGTTATCTTCTTCGGGACTATTCAGTAAGGAATGGTTCCGGCCTTGTGTTGTAGAGGGTCGGGGTGATCCTCGGTACGTTGATCTAGGCCACGTACTGTGACGGGCGGTACCCCAGTAGCCCTGCCATTGTGTGGAATCCAAAATCCAATAAGTGCCAACGGTTTTGATTGTATTACCCACTTTTGTGGCTAGTAGTTGGAATTTAATAGATGTAATAATTTCGGCTACTTTATATTTACTTGAAAACCCTAAACCTATTATAATATCACTGAATTTCCTATCAAATGTTTTGGTTAGCGTAAGGTAAAAACTTACCCATGTTTATGTGTGGGGACTCTTACGTGATACTTTTTGTTTTCAAAAGGTTTTCAAAATTAACCAACTTTAACCTGTTACTCACACCAGACCCATGTCTGACCCAGAGTTTATTTCTGTTTTTCCTAAACTCTCGGATACTCAAATTTTTGCGAGTAGCCAAGGGATTCAGGTTAGCTTTGACGAATTCTGGAGGAGCAATGGAGCAGCAGGCTTCAGCATTGTAGATATACATATAGTTCCGCTGTGTTGGTGTCTCTGTGTTGTTTTGTGTATTGAGTTGTATAACTAGACATGTGTCTATAACTGTCTAGTATGTGATGTATTATCTGTATAACTCTGATTGATGTTGTAAGATATGTAAATACTTATGTGATTATTATAATTTATTCGTTCCACTGTGAGATTCTGATGTTGTTGTTCTTTCTTCTCTATCTTTTCTATTTTCTCACCCCTTTCTTTCTTCAAGACGAATTGGATTTCTGGGGTCAGAAATTTGGGTCGTCACACACATATATCATCCGTATGCAATACTCGAATTTGATCGCTCACTCGATCACACAATTTCACTTCCGAACTAGTATCGTCCATCCGACTTCCTAGTGCGGACTCAGATTTGGATTCTTGATCAGAAACCGTCATTCTCCTTGCATAGCCACAAACTATGATAGAGAATTTCCAGAATCAAATCAAAAATCCATATAAAGTGTTCGCCGTCGAAAATCGAGTGAAATATCCCAAGTCGGATTGGTATAACTACCTCGAAATTCTATGCTCGAATCTGGATCAAATCATTATGCGAATAGAATAATATACGTACATCCTATGTATTTGCCCCCAATTGATTATTAACTATATAAATTCTCTTTTATTCATATTATTTTGATTTCTATTCACTTATCCATAATTATCCCATTTCACAGCTTTATCTAATCTCCATTCAAAAATTACTCAGTATATTTCCAATACCAAACTTATTTAAGAATTTCACCAATCATTTCTTAAGTTCAATATGAGCATTTTGTATATTTTTATATTATTACTTTCACTTTACCAATTGGTTTTTATCTACATTTAATCAATTAGGATTCCAATTTCATATCGATTCAATTTGCTTAAATTTACTAATTAATCTCAAATCTCAATACATTTTCCAAATTTTTATCCAGATTTTCATTTTCAGCTCTACTTGAATTTAACTCATCTTCAAACTCTGAATATTGAATTTCATCAACTATCTTCCATTCACAACTGTTCATATCATTATTTAAATTAGCTCCCTTACTAATTTATTTTAATTCTCAAACAATTTCTTATTTCCAAACTTTTATAATTTTTGTTCACTTTGAACTAATTTTATAACTTCACTTTATTTTACACATTTTAAATTAAATATCATCCCAACATACAATTCCAATTTATTTGCTTACCCTGTTAAATCAATTAGTTTACTCACTAATTTATTTCAATCCTTTATTTTATTTAGTCAGAACTTGACTAACTTCCATTACACACAGTTTAAATTAATCACCAATATTTAGTTTCAATTTTGTTTTCTTACAAATTAAAATTCATTTGTTTATTCACAATTTTATTTCCGTTCCATTTACCAACCTTCTTTAATTGGCTTATCCTTCAAATTTTATTCTCTAATCACACTTACCTTTATTTGACCCTTTCAAGTTGAATCTTATTCCTCAAATTTCAAATTTCAATAAAAAGTTTATTTCTAAACTTTTACTTCCTTTAGTTCCTTCGAACAAATTTACAATTCACTTTCTTGACACGATTTAAATTGATTTCATTATTCAACTTTAATTCTAGTTCTATTACTTAAAACTTTAAATAAATTTGTTCTCCCACAAATTAACGTCCAATAAAGTAAATTTTTACTTTTATTTACTAGATTCAATTACATTCGACTTTATTTGAATTTTCAACCTCTATAAGTTTTCCAGCTTATATATATCCCAATTACATTTTTAGTAAGATTCAAGAGTCTTTTTAAACATTTACTTAACATTTCAAAATCATTTTTGAAATCAATTATATCCAAAATCCTCCAGTAAATTCAATTATCTCTTTAAATTTCAAAACCAGAACCAATTTTGCAAATACTTGAATTCAAAATCTTCATGCAGCAACTTCTCCCTTGGAAACTCGAAAATAAACATCGATGATGCTGCAGTCATCACGGAAGTTATTTTCCAGCGACCGACGTGAGTTCAATGTTTTTACCCTTTCAAAAACATTTTTCAAATATTTTTAAATTCGAAATCTCACTAGATTTCATATCCAATTCAAAAATATTTCCGAAACAATATCACTATCATATCTTCGAAATCTTTGAAAACCATTTTCAAACCCAAAGGAATTTATACTTTTCCCAAAATTCCAAATTCCAAATCCATCCAATTTATATTGAAACATTACTCTGGAAATCTTAATTCAATTTATAAATCACATTTACAGTTTACATTTACAAATCCCATTTGTATATGAATGTATTTCTTAGCGTTTAGTTATGATTTCAATTTCTTGTACAAATTTTACAGAACAATGATAATAATTTAATATTATCACTTCCTAACAACCAAGAAACCATATATATAACTATAATAATTTACTGAAAAATTATTTCTTTTATATGCAAAAATAATTTGGGTAAAATTATTTCATTTACCATATTTTAAAACAATACTGTATTGGTTTATCTTGTTTAAGGGTTTAGAAATCCCTGTCGATGACATGGCGTCCCATATATCGACTAGAATTCATACACACTCAACTGATAAGTCAACACAATATAAAAGCAATTTTTATATTCACTAACAAATACGCGTTTATATCTATTATTACACTCAAACTCATTATAGAGTACTACGAACTCTATTTTAAATGAGTACTCCCAACCAGAGCCAAGGTTCTCACTTAACCTTCAGCTCTGATACCAAATGTAACGATCCGATTTTTCGACGGTCGAAAAATCGAACCATTAGGGTTAAAAGATGAAGGGGATAGAAGAAGAGAAAACAACACAACAGAATCTTACCATCGCGGCGGAATAAAATATAATAGATAATAACTGATCTTTACACAAAAGAAACTATATCTGTTTATACATACAACATCAGAATACCACATCAGAGTTCAACAACATCTATAACACACAACTGGACAGTTACACTAACTTGTCCTTACCAAACCGACAATACAACTTACAACACAGCGGAATTATACATCAAGTACGTATGCTATGTCTCGCCTTCCAGCTCGTCTCCTGAGCTCCACAGCAGTCCATCCAGAATCTGTACTCTATAATACTCGGTCTGACCCGAGCATTATAGTTAAATAACACCCGAATCAGACTAGAAAACTAGTGTGAGACACACTCAATTGGATTATTAAAGTTTCAAAATCATTTTGAAAATCAATGGCATCTCGTAAGACCGTGCTACAAATAAGCATGCCGGGTTTTTACCTTACGATAACCAAAACATTTCTTATAAAATCCTCTAATATTATAATAGTGTATATATACAAATACTTATTCAAATAGCCGAAATTGTTATGCTATTAAATTCCAGCTACTAGGCACGAAGTGGGTTCTATAAACAAAAACCGTAAGGGGAGAATGAATTTCCATCAATGGCAGGGGTAGTACGTGGCCTAGATCACCGTACCGAGGATCCACCCTGATCCCCTGCATTACAAGACTGGAGCTACCTCTTACTGGATAGTCCGAATAAGTTCAACCTACATTTGGGATCAGCAACTGCCATACAGCCGAATATATAAAGGGACATCTAGATAAGGGTGACCTTACCCTAATTGGTTGCTAGCCACTTAGCCTTGTGTGCACCTCCCCTGTTTTAGCTATTCCCGGTTGATAAAGCTCAAGGTTATGCGTTACCTTTTTAGCACATATTCATTTAGAATGCTCATCGTCCTCCTGATGATGTTCTGAAAGCATTCCTCTATACAAGTCCGTTCCGGGTTCGAACGGAACCGAAGACACTACTCCTACTATATCCATTTTGGAATCATCCTCAGGATTAGTAGCGATTAGCCCTTGCACTTCACTGCTCCATCTTCAATTCCAAACTCTTATCTTCCTCACGAAAATGTTCAAACCGGATCGAAGTGGTTTTTTTGAAAAATTAATCTCGATCCCGGTCTCTTCGAAACGATCAACGCATTGGCCAATATTGATAGTCACTTATTTAACTATCAAATAACATTCATAAACAATCATCAAGCCATAATAATTTCTCCCAAATTATTAATTTTTAAATATCTTTGCAAGATATTTTCTTCCATTTCAATCCTTTGAAAATAGTTTTTAACTCACTTTTCTCTTCCTCATGGAAATAAATTTCCACCCAATTGTTTTATTTAACTGTAAACCGCCAAGCCCTAAGTACTTAAGATTTATAAAATAATTTAAATCATTTTATTCTAAACATACTTTAAAATATTTAAATTAAATTACTTAAACACCTTATTCAAAAATATATACTTTAAAAATATTTAAAGTAAAAGAATTTTATAAAATATAAAAACTAATTTTTAGTATAAAAGTTAAGTCAAACAAAATTTTAAAATAAGAGTTACGAAATTCTATAAAATTTCAACCAAACTATTTAAAATATAAATATTTCATAAAATATAAATATTAATAATTTTCGTTTTAAACCTAATACCAATTAACTTTTAAATAATTACTACTAAAATAAATTTGAAAATATTTACTTTAAAATTTAAAACATTTAAAAATAATAAATATTCTAAAACATTTCTTTAAAACGGATTTTTAAAGCCTTTAACTTATAAAAGTCTCCTTTAAAATATGCTTGGCTTTCTAGGGAAATACACTTTCCATCTTCATGCCTTTAAAAATAAACCACTATTTATTGTTTAGACAAATTGCCCATTCCTTTATAAATTCCTACCATGAATTTTTACTCCTGAGTATCCACCGATATCCATTTCACTTTATAAACCCAGTTTATAAATTTCATTGTCTCATCTTCCTTTAAAATTCTAATTTCAAACACTTAAATCAATTTTTAAATTTATTTTCAAAATTTCCATTTAAAATAATTTTTTTTACTTACCCAATTTCATTTCAAAACTCATTAATTTCAGATTTAACTACTTTATTATGATTCAAAATCTTATTTAAGCCGAAATACAAATTTCATACTTTTCCCAAATTTCTTCATCTTTTCCAAATTTAAACCTTAAATTTGAAAATAATTTCTTTATTCCTTTAAATAATATCATTAAGTCTAAAAATTTATTTATTCCTCTTTATTCAAAATATACTTCCCATACTCGAAATTTTTTTATTTTAAATTTAAAAATCAACTTTTATTCTTCCTATCATTTAATTATCCAAATTCCTTATAATTATTTTATTTAAAATTACCTTTTTATTTACTTTAAAAATCCAAACTTCATATATATATATATATATATATATATATCAATTCTCAAAATTCCAATATATATATTTAACCAAGCCGAAGCATTCAATAAATTCCAATTCCCAAACATGTTTAATATAATTCATCATATATCATCACATAATCGTATCGCTGAATATGTAAAATAAATTCAAACATTTTGAGGAATCCAGTTGGATCCCTCCAACCTCTTTTTCCCTGCATCCACAGATGTTAGCACAATATAATAATACCAATTCCACTTCGAGGTGGAATATCGCAAGGTATGGGATCATATTATCTCATCCCTATTATGCGGTGCATAGGGTCTCATCCGCTATATAATGCGAGAAATCAATCACTCCAATATATATACTACTATATATAATATACCACATCCAATCAATTGAATCAATCAACCAAAGTTTAAATTTAACTAATTAAATTTAAATAAAACCCAGATGAGTGAGATTAACTCACCTTTGATCTTTGAATTGCAACCTGATCCAAACCCGACATGTTTTCCTCATAGTTTTGACCTTGTAAAAACATTTATGCGGTTTATTAATATTTGAGACAATCGAACCATCAATTATCGTTTTAATAAATTTAACTTAACTAATAAATTTTAATTTAAAGTAATGTTTTTAATTTTAGACAAATAATTAAATCTTAAACTAATTTCCCTTTTAAAAAATCCTTTAGTAACTAAAATAGTTAAATAAATTAAATAAATAAATCACTAAAATACTTCATATTTTAAAATAATTTACATAGATTAAAGTCTAATTTTTATATAAACGTTTCAACATCTAAAATCTCTATACATATGTATAAAATTTCAAACTCTTTGTTTATATATAATTTTTTTCTACGTATATCCATATATAAATTAAATAAAGAAAATACTTTACTGTAATTTTCTTCCTCTTGTAAATCAAAACAGTTTGGAACTTCTGAAAAATAAAATTAACTTTCCCAAATCAAATAAGCTAAAATGAATTCTGAGAATACCTTAATTATCTACCCGCGAGCCCATCCTACCACGAATGCATGCCAACGGCCTCGACTCTCCCTTCCACCGCAATCAACTCCTAGCCTACCAGGCATTCGCCGAGATCACCTCACAGCCATGGACCCCACCAGCGACCGGCCCTCCTCGAACTATCCACCCGAACGGTTGCAACAACCAACAGCCACCCTCACCTCAAACGTAGCTCCCCCTTGAAAAACGCTATAGCAAAACGCACGAGACCCAAATTCCAAGTCGTAATGCTCCACATCCCACCTGAGCGTGTTCAATCACATCCAAGCATGCATCTTCGTGCTTAAATAACTCTGATAGAGGAGAAGGGAAGTCGCGGCTGTTCGAAACGTTGAATTTTCCAAGACGTTCTCGAATTTATTCGATCTCGAAGTGGAATGGAAGAGGAAATTTGAAGGGAAAGGCAGTTTCGAACTGGGAGGAAAAAAAAGAATTCTTCGGCCATTTGATTTCGAACTACAGATGAATGGGAAAAGGGTCTTCGTTTTGTTTTTTTTCCAGATGAATTCCTTTTTAATTCCTTTGCTTTTCTCTTTTTTAGGAAGAAAGTAACCAAAACGTTTCAAAAGGAAATATGAAAAAATACACGTGTTCTAGAGGGGAAAACGTGTTTAATTTGCCCATTATATGTGAATACGAATTTTTAATTTAAATTCAAATTTAAATTCAAATCTAATCGTCTAGGTAAATGCAACTCAAAATTTTGAATTTCTATCGAGGCATACCGCTAGGCGTTTATAATGTTAAAGCCCTATTCCGAACACAATGGAAAAGGTTTTGATTCCTAATTCGGTCGTATAGAGAAGATAGTATTTTGGACCCAGTTATTATATTAGATTTCCGATATAAATTTTAGTGCGTTTACCTATTGTACTCTCACACAACAACTCCAATCACTACGAAATTTGAAATTCAATAATAATACTTTATTACGGATCCAATGGAACTGGTTTTGTCGAATTCCGAGATTGTGCTTCGAACAACTATTTTTAAATTCAATTTAAACTATATAATTTCAAAACTGAGCAGAATACTTTCAAATTCAGTTTTAACACTCTATTATCTCTAGTATCACTATTATAAATTTTATAAACTTTCAATTTATTGTTAACAAGCCTGAAATTCTAGATTCAACAATTTTCCCAATTTCCAATAATTAAATTCAATAATTTAATTGCCAAATAAATAGTGATATTTGAAATTCAAGTTAAAGTAGCTTTCAAATATGTAAAATCAATTAAATATTTCAATTCCAAATATCCAGAAATTCCAAGTTGTCACAGTTAAATGCATAACATTTCAATAATATGTTACTTTTTCCATGTAGGTTATTTTCTTAATCCCATCATTCAATATGAAGATGCAAAAAACGATGAAGAAGTATTAAATGGATTTAATAACGTCGTTGAAAGAATGGTGTCAGATATTGTAATATAAATTGAAATTGAAAAAGAGGTAAAACAAATATATATATATATATATATATATATATATATATATGATAAACATTTAATATTTAAGACATAAAATATTTAACATATACATCAACAGGTAGAAAATTATAAAATGAAAATTGGTACATTTGATTCTGCAAATGCATATGCGGCCGTCAAGACATTTTTCCCCGCTCAATGGTGGTCAATAATTGGAAGAGAAGATGCTCCAGATTTAACACGTTTAGCAATGCATATTTTAAGCCAAAAAGTTTCATCCTAAAACTGTGAAAGAAACTGGATTACATTTCCAATGATTCATACAAAATTACGAAATAGAATAAAAATGAAAAATCTTGAAAAATTGGTATATGTGCATTATAACATGAGACTATGAGCAAAAAATTCAAGACGCCGCGACACAGAAAGTCATTGATCGATCTAAACTATATATTCCATAAAGAGGATGCAATAGCATAATGAACTACTGAAACTGAACCACATTTGTTGGACAATAACCCTTAGATGACCAGTACATTGAATGATGCAGTCGCTGCTGTTGATGTATACCTGCATGAGCAACAAAGAGTCAAAGCAATAAAAATAGTAGCAGCTCGTCAAATGATGATCATGGTAATGCAGGTGGAAGTGACGTTGGTTTAACAAGTAATTAAGGTATTGGTTCTAATTATGGTGGTGAATTATATAAACCAACTTAAACATATTCAAGAAGAAATGGTGCGAGCGAAAATCCTAACCGAAGAGATAGTAATGTAAATATTGAATCCGGACATCAACATGATTACAAGCACCACAATCCGTATACTTCAACTGATTCACCAACCAATAGGTATTCTACTTCTGACTATACGGGTGGTAACTCGTGTAGTGATATCTCGAGTGATTAAAATAGTCAAGCTACGTATACAACACAAAATGATGAACCATCGTCTTTTGATAATATGATGGCGATATTTATGGGCCCAGGACAAATGCAATATGGTTATCCAACATATTATACAACACAAGACGATGAAGAAAATCATGAAAGCAATCCATACGTAACTTCGAGAAATAGTTTCTGGATGTAGTAGTATTGTATGTAGCATTATTATTTTATTGTACGCTATATTTCTATATGAATTTGAATCGTTCGTTACGTTTTCATTTAAAATGCAAAAATCCAATATCAGGACCGAAACCGAACAAAAATCGAAACAAGCGAAATTTCCAAAATTGACCGAAACCAATAAAATTTCAAAAGACCGATACCGAGTTCACGAAGCTTGAGTTCAAACCTGTAACGACCCGCCATTTATCTCTATAGAATGATGCATCATTAATAAGAAAGAAAGGGATAGAAAAGAGAAAGAAAGAGAAGAAAGAAGAAACAACATCAGAATCTCAACAGCGGAACGAATAAATTATATTAATAACATAAATATTACATAGTTTACAACCATTATCAGAGTTACATAGTTAATACATCACATACTAGACAGTTATAAACACCTGTCTAGTTATACAATACAAGGAAACTACTCAGAGAAACCAACATAGAGATATCAAACACAGCGGAACACTAAACATTTCTACAACGTTGAAGCCTCCTGCTCCATTACTCCTCCATAATTTGTCAAAGCTAACCTGAATCCCTTGGCTACTCGTAAAAATTTGAGTACCCAAGAGTTTAAGAAAAACAGAAATAAACTTCGGGTCATACATGGGTCTAGTGTGAGTAACATGTTAAGGTTGCTTAACTTTGAAAATCCTTTGAAAAGAAAAGGTATCACGTAAGACTTCCCACACATAAACATGGAAAAGATTTTACCTTACGCTAACCAAAACATTTGATAGTAAATCCGATGATATTATAATAGGTCTAGGGTTTTCAAGTAAATAAGAAATAGCCGAAATGGTTACATTATTAAATTCCAGCTACTAGCCACAAAAATGGGTAATGCAATCAAAACTATTAGCACTTATTGGATTTTGGATTCCATACAATGACAGGGCTATTAGGGTACCGCCTGTTACAGTACGTGGCCTAGATCACTGTACCGAGAAGCCACCCTAACTCCCCTGCAACACAAGGCCGGAGCCATCCCTTACTGGACAGTCCCGAACATGACAACCCCGCAGTTGGTGCGCATATCCAACTGCCCACACAGTCGAAATAAAAGGGACCTCTAGACAGGGGAAAATCTTGTCCTACTTGGGCACGACCCGCTTAGCCTTGCTGCACCTCCCCTCTTTTAGCCATTCCCGGTTGATGAGGCTTGAGGCTACAATTACCTTAATAGAACACATCTATCTTAGAATGCTCATCGTCCACCTAACGATGTTCTGAAAGCATTCAATCCATACATGTTCGTTCCGGGTTCGAACGAAACCGAAGGCATTATCTCGTTACACTGATTTTGGAATCACCCTCAGAGTTAATGAGGATAGCCCTCGCACTCTGAATCTTCATCTCGAATCTGAAAGTACTACCCCGTTAAACTCGTATTGGAATCACGCTCAGAGTTTTAACGACGAATAGTCCTTACACCTCGAGTCTTTACTCTCCACTTAAGATTCACGACCTATCGTTAATTTGGATCGATGTGGTTTTCGGATATCCAAATCTGGAAACCCGATCCCGGTCTCATCGAAATCCAAAGCGTATCTTTTAAGGCCAAGTTGTTTTAGAGTTTAAAACAATTCAATTCTATTATCTATATACACACAGATAGACACATATCACAATAGATAAACATCATTATCATCACAACAGATAATCCATATTACCATTATCAAAAGATAATCCATATCATCATCACAATGCAACCAATGCATCCATATCGCACAATATTATTTATCTCATATCAGAGATATCAAACCATTCAAGGCAAATCAATATTATCCATTCATAAGCAATGATTTATAATCACACCATCTATAATTTATTTAAAATGAATTAAATTAATTACATCATCTCTAATTAATTTAAAGTGAATTAAATTAATTACTACATCAATATAATTGCTTACATAACCATTAATTAATTACAAATTAATTAATTAATTATTCTCTAATTAATCACCTTAATTAATCACCCTTGATTAACTATTCTTTAATTACATTCAAGTAATTAATTTCACAAATTAATTATTCTCAAATAATTACAGTAATTAACCTCTATTTACTTCATTAATTAATTAACTATAATTAATTACATTAACCCTTAATTAATTACATTAATTAATTACCTTTAATCACTTGTTATTGATTAATTAGTCTTAATTAATAAATCTTAATTACATCATTAATTATATTAATTAATGATCCTTAATTAAATTTAAATTAATTACTTATTTAAATTTATTACATTAAGTAACTAATCTCAATTAAACTATAATTATCAATCACCTTTGATTAATCACTTTGTAATTAACTATCATTAATTACTTATCAAATTAATTACTCCTTAATTAATTATCTTTAATTAATCCCTTGATTAGTTATACCAAGTAATTTAATCCAAATTACTTCCACAATTAAACCATCTTTCACTAATTACATCCAGTAATTATCATTAATTACTTCAATGAGTAATTACATTCCATTAATTACATTAAGTAATTATTTACCAAAGCATCCAATGTTTAAAATTAATTAAACTTAATTAATTAACTTAAACGAATTACATTTAAACTAATTAAATATATGAAGTAATTAATTCCTTAATTACTTCCATTAAGTAATTAAACTTAAACAATTTCATAAAATGATTATCATAAATAATTAATCTAATTAGTTATTAAAAATTAATCATATTAATTAATTGTTAAATAATCCTTAAGTTAATGACCATCATTAAGTATTAATCATTCTTTCATTACTTTTCTTAATTTACTTCTTAATTAATCTCTAATTATAAATTAATATAAATTACTAATTTATAAATTCAATAAATAAGTCATTCCTTAATTATCTTATTCATTTAATCATTTTAATACCTTAATAATCTATAAGATAATCCATTTCTTTATTAATGACTTCATTAATATTAAAGTGTATTTTAGAACATTACATTTTAAATTTAAATTTAAATTCAAATTTCATCTTGAATTTAAGATTCAAAATGATTATTTATTTAAATATTAACCAAATTAAAATTCAATTTATAATCCTTTAAATAAATGTAAATAACATTTATTACTTACACATGAAACTTATATAAGAAAAACCTTTAAACTAATTTAATTAATTTTATTTATAAATTAAGCTTTTTAAATACATTACTATTTAACTTGCAAATTCAAGTTAACAAATCATTTAATCTTCCATTTAAAAACCTTTTATAAAAGAAATTTATCAAAATCAAGTTTAAATATTTGTTTGAAAACAAATTTACTTTTAAAAAAGCTATTTTAATTTAAACTTGTTTAAAAACATTCAGAATTTAAAAACTTATTTAAATACCCAGATCTGAATTCAAGAAACTTGAATCCACTATTTATTTAAAACATTTGATTTTAAACTTTGATTTAACTTGTTTTAAACCTTGTTTTAAAACTCTTTATTAAAATTCAAATTTCATTTTGAAACCTTAAGTTTCAAAAGTTATTTGAAAACTGAACTTAACCTTTGAATTTAAACCACTGTTTAAATTATGTTTTCAGATTTTAAAATAAAGTTCAAAATCTAGAAAATTGTTAGGTTTTTAAAAACCTGAAAACCCACTTTAAATATTTTAAAAATTTTAAGATTCAAAGCCATTTGAATCTATACTTCATACTAGATTTAAACTTATTTAAATCTATCATCACAACTTTTGAATTCATTTAAATTTGGCTTGAAATTTAAATTACAGACAGGTTTAATAAAACCTGTAACAAGACAGAATCAACCCGAGGCAACCAAAATTTGCTTCAAGTCAAAACCCTTATTGCTTCGAGTAAGCCCCTACATTTGAGTAAATTCGAGTTCAAATACTGTGCACAACAAATTTCACCAGAACTTCCAAAATGCACGGTGCACATGCACCGTGACTCTGGCCATCTACGGCCATCCACCCAGGCTTCAACATCGTCGATCAACCTCACGTCCCAACACGAATAATTGAATCAGCCCTCCAAATCTGAACATTAAATTCAAGTTCAAACCTCCCAAACCTGGAATAGAAACAGGTATCAACTCCAAACCTGGAACATGCCTCGTCCCCGACCTTCCGACCACCTGAGAGCCACGACCACCGGCCACAGCCTCGACTACCTTCCCTCTAGCGATTCCCAAAAGCCCATGACACTCGATGCTCCATAGAAAACAAACAGAGCCCAAAATCTATCACTCAGACAAACTAGGTTTAGAAACTAAAACCCTAACACCACTGCTACCACCGCCACTGACCAGGCACCGGTCGTTTTTCCTGGCCTCTCCAGTCACCCATCTACCATCAGAGAGAAACTCAACCTCCCCGATCACTGGAATCACCAGTGATTCCCAAAAACCTAAAAACAGTGCAACTGCACCATCAATTCTAGTTTAAAAAATGTGATTTTAATGTTAAAAATCATTATTTGGTTTATGTATTCATTTCATAATACTGAATCTATAAATTTCTCAGATTGAAATTTCATATTATTTAACAATCTCTGATATTCTTAGTTTTGCAGAGATACCGGATTTTAATTTAACTATATTAAGTTTTTAAACCTTAATCTATATTAAATCAAACATCTTTTATTTGTAAATCAAGTCTAAACAATGATTAGTTCCAGAGAAAATTGAATTCAAATTAAAACAAGAAAATCTGGACTATAAACAGAGTAGTCACAGGTATACGAAAACATGCATACAACATACTTATATATGTGTACTTCAAATTCACATAATCAGATTCATTGCAACATCACTAGCATTCAACAGATTTTATACTAATTTTCTTTATAAAGTTACTCACCTGTTAAAAATATGAGCAGAGCCTTCCAGATTTTATTCGAAAAGTCTTGAAACCTTTGAACTTTTTAAAACTGGAAAAATTGCTTTGCTTTTAGGAACTAAGTTGCTTTGATGAAGACTTGAGTTACTGAAGCTTAAAACTTGATTTTTAAAAAGGAACTACATGCATGCGCTGCTTGAATTCCAGATTCTAAATGAGCAGGCTTCAGATCTTTTGCATGTTTGCAAAAGTTACAGGTTTCTTTGAAATTTTGTTGATAGCCTTTGATTTGGAAGTGGATTACAGGTTTTAAATGTTTCAGGTTTTAAAAATGAAGATGAAATTTTCAAGCTTGTTCTTGTTTCTGATTTTGGTTTCAAAGGAAGTGTTTTTTTTAAGATTTTCTTTGCATTTTAGATTTAGAAAAAAAAAGAATGAAAGAAGATTTGTTTATATACAAAAACTGAAATACTTATTAATAAAAATAAAAGAAAAACAAAAATAAATGACACCTGTCTTCAATTTTAACATTTGTCATATAGGTATGTTAATTAGTTAACACATGTCTTTTAAGGTAATTTAGTTATAATTAAATGTTAATTAGTATTTAATTAGATGTTAATATAAGATAAACGTAAACTTATATTTAAATTAATTAGTTAATATATACTTATCTACATGTAGATAATTTTGAAATGAATAAATCCAATTATATTTATAAAATAAAAGTTTATACAAATATTTTAAAATCCAAAATAATTAAAAATATTTATACTTTAAATTTCAAAGCTTTAAATTCAAATTCAAATCAAATTATAAAATTAAAATTTTTGAAATCAAGTTATATGTATACATATATAACTACATAATTCAATTTTGAAATACGACTATTTTTATTAAAATCTATTTATTAAAAACAATACCTTATTATCATATTTTGAAAATAAAAAATTTGATAACTTTAAATAATTTATAAAAGAAATTGTTTCTTTATTAATAAATTATTTATTTTATCACGCTATTTTTAAAAAGGAAATCAAAATAAACCTTATTGTAATTTATTTAAATTTAAACTCAAAATCAATTTAAACAAATTAACTTTCTATCTTAACAATTTAAAACCATATATTATTTATTCAATAGCTTTTAAATTTTTAACTTTAAATAAAATCATAATTCCTAATTTTACCAAAGATATATACATCAGAAAACAAGATTTATATATTTATTAAATTTAAAACAAGGCTTATCTATTTACAATATGTATATATTCTATATCCATTATAAATGGAAAACAATTTATTATCTTTTAAAAGATAAAATTTATCTACTAAATATTTATTCAATTGGATTATTAAATTAATTCAAATCTTTTTAACAAAAATTATCAAATCAATTTAATTTTTAATTCAGATTATTAAATTGATATTGCCCTAAATTCCGAGTCATCACATTCCTCCCCCCTTAAAAGAATTTCATCCTCGAAATTTAAAAAAAAGGTAATTTAATAATATATTTAAAGATTTTAATTTTTTAAAAGACAAGCATATAACAATGATATGCTAACAACCATAGTAACCAATTCATCCAATCAAACAATCTATCTATCCAGACAAAATTCTGGATAGAGTTTCCTCGATTTTTCCAAGTATATATACCAGGATACTCGCTCTACAGAATCCAAACAATCAATACTACTAAGCTATAGAGCTCTTACTCATCTAGATCTACAGAACTAAACAACATATCGGACTACAGACGAGTTTGACTCAACAACCAAATCCTCTAGAACTGTTGGTTCCACAACCAGAGATAGATCATACACGTACTCCCTCAGAAATACGTGAAGCACATCAAATCCAAGTTATCCAAACTGGCAATTCATCCCTGAAGACCAAACACTTATCCTCACAAAAATACAAAAAAGATCCAATCATCTCGGAGCTAGCTTTCCAGATTTACCAAAACTTATAGCTCCTTTGATCGGAGAAAACTTATCCCAAAACCAAATCTCCGACTCCGGACTCCAAATCCTTTCGTCTCTTATTCACAAAATTCTTCTGACGATCCTAGCTACCAACATCCTTTCTGATCAGCTCAGCCCTTGTTGATGCCTCTTGAAACAAATAGAACAAAAAACAACCCAACATAATGATCTACTCAAGATCAACCAAAACCAAGAACAACTCTACTCTTCATACATCAGAATACTAAATCTTACTTCTCCTTATCCGAAAAAGACAAAACAAAAGCACTTCCAAACTGCTTCCGCTGCACAACTCTGATCCGAAGTAGAAAAGAATGCTGATGAAGAACACAAACGCAAACTGGACAACACATCTCAGAAATAAGGTTCAACAGATCCCTAAAGAAAAACTCAGAAGTTCCTCCAAAAGTTTGAGCTGCTTCACCAAACTCTATCTCTAGGAACCATCCTTCGACTAAACTGAACCACCGGTATCACTTCTGGAATTCTAGTCGATAAGAAAACTTCTGACTTCCCTGAAGACATCCGGAAAATCTCTGACAATCCAAGAGGACACTCAACTATTGCAAGTCACTTTTGCGATCAACCCAGACCACATTCCAAAGAAAAACTGTCCTCTCTTTACCCAACATAACATCTTATACTGGTCTAGCCAATCCATCGAAGAAATGGATCCACTCTGCTGCTTCTGAACTACACCTCCAGAAAAACTATTCAGCCAGAAAACTTCCTGCCGACATAGAACACTCCGGGCTGCACATTTGACCTCGATACCAAAGCTTCCTAATCCAAAGCTCTTCGAGAAACTCGGACCTAAACCAAACAGAAATGCCCTGCTAAACTCAGCCACGACACCGAAGAAGACACACTACTCTAAACTTGTTCTAAAGAAACATCTTTGGATACAATCCATAGTCACTGTGTCTCATTACGCAACTACTACTTCTTGAGGTATCAAGATACCATCGCTTGCTTCTGCTCAGCCGACAGATCCAAACTCTACTCACCAAACTCTACACTTCAAAGATGGACTCTGAACCTTAACAAGTTTCCTTTAAAGATCGATGAAATCTTTACACCACTGCACAACTCACTCAAGACGGTATTAGGTCTACAATCTCGACAGACACACTTCCAACCTCAACATACAAACTCCAACCAATGATAGTCGTGTTACACACTACTACCTCATCTACCTTTATAACTTATATTGGAAAACCCGAACAGGTAACCCAACAAATAGGTAGAAATAAATAAATATATATAAATATATTTAAAATTATAAATACGCTCTCTCAAGAAAGAAATCACTCCAAAGCCTAGGTATTCGCTCAACCTAGCGCTCTGATACCACTGCAACAACCTGCCATTTATCTCCACAGAATGACGCATCATTAATAAGAAAGAAAGGGATAGAAAAGAGAAAGAAAGAGAAGAAAGAAGAAACAACATCAGAATCTCAACAGCGGAACGAATAAATTATATTAATAACATAAATATTACATAGTTTACATCCATTATCAGAGTTACACAAATAATACACCACATACTAGACAGTTATAAACACCTGTCTAGTTATACAATACAAGGAAACTACTGAGAGAAACCAACATAGAGATATCAAACACAGCGGAACACTAAACATATCTACAACGTTGAAGCCTCCTACTCCATTGCTCCTCCATAATTCGTCAAAGCTAACCTGAATCCCTTGGCTACTCGTAAAAATTTGAGTACCCAAGTTAAGAAAAACAGAAATAAACTCCGGGTCAGACATGGGTCTGGTGTGAGTAACAGGTTAAGGTTTCTTAACTTTGAAAAACCATTGAAAAGAAAAGGTATCACGTAAGACTTCCCACACATAAACATGGAAAAGTTTTTACTTTACGCTAACCAAAACAGTTGATAGTAAATCCGATGATATTATAATAGGTCTAGGGTTTTCAAGTAAATAAGAAATAGTCGAAATTGTTACGTTATTAAATTCCAGCCACTAGCCACAAAAGTGGGTAATACAATCAAAACCATTGGCACTTATTGGATTTTGGATTCCATACAATGGCAGGGCTACTGGGGTACCGCCTGTCACAATACGTGGCCTAGATCACTGTACCGAGGAGCCACCCTAACTCCCCTGCAACACAAGGCCGGAACCATCCCTTACTGGACAGTTCCGAACAAGACAACCCCGCAATTGGTGCGCATATCCAACTGCCCACACAGCCGAAATAAAAGGGACTTCCAGACAGGGGAAAATCTCATCCTACTTAGGCATGACCCACTTAGCCTTGCCGCACCTCCCCTGTTTTAGCCATTCCCGGTTGATGAGGCTTAAGGCTACGATTATCTTAATAGAACACATCTATCTTAGAATGCTCATCGTCCACCTGACGATGTTCTGAAAGCATTCAATCCATACAATTTCGTTCCGGGTTCGAACGAAACCGAAGGCATTATCTCGTTACACTCATTTTGGAATTACCCTCAGAGTTAACGACGATAACCCTTGCACTCTGAATCTTCATCTCGGATCTGAAAGTACTACCTCGTTAAACTCGTATTGGAATCACCCTCAGAATTTTAATGACGAATAGTCCTTACACCTCGAGTCTTTACTCTCCACTTAAGATTCAGACCTATCGTTAATTTGGATCGATGTGATTTTCAGATATCCAAATCTGAAAACCCGATCTCGGTCTCATCGAAATCCAAAGCGTATCTTTTAAGGCCAAGTTGTTTTAGAGTTTAAAACAATTCAATTCTATTATCTATATACACACAGATAGATAATTCACATATCACAATAGATAAAAAATCATTATCAACACAACAGATAATCCATATTACCATTATCAAAAGATAACCATATCATCATCACAATGCAACCAATGCATCCATATCACACAACATTATTTATCTCATATCTGAGATTTCAAATCATTCAAGGCAAATCAATATTATCCATTCATAAGCAATGATCCATAATCACACCATCTATTATTAATTTAAAATGAATTAAATTAATTACATCATCTCTAATTAATTCAAAGTGAATTAGATTAATTACTACATCAATATAAATCTTGCTTATACAACCATTAATTAATTACAAATTAATTAATTAATTATTCTCTAATTAATCGCCTTAATTAATCACCCTTGATTAATTATTCTTTAATTACATTCAAGTAATTAATATCACAAATTAATTATTCTCAAATAATTACAGTAATTAACCTCTATTTACTTCATTAATTCATTAACTATAATTAATTACATCAATCCTTAATTAATTACATTAATCCTTAATTACCTTTAATCACTTATTATTGATTAATTAGTCTTAATTAATAAATCTTAATTACATCATTAATTATATTAATTAATGATCCTTAATTAAATTTAAATTAATTACTTATTTAAATTTATTACATTAAGTAACTAATCTCAATTAAACCATAATTATCAATCACCTTTGATTAATCACTCTGTAATTAACTATCCTTAATTACTTATCAAATTAATTACTCCTTAATTAATTATCTTTAATTAATCCCTTGATTAATTATACCAAGTAATTTAATCCAAATTACTTCCATAATTAAACCATCTTTCACTAATTACATCCAGCAATTATCATTAATTACTTCACTGAGTAATTACATTCCATTAATTACATTAAGTAATTATTTACCAAAGCATCCAATGTTTAAAATTAATTAAACTTAATTAATTAACTTAAACAAATTACATTCAAACTTAATTAATTACATTAAGTAATTAATTCCTTAATTACTTCCATTAAGTAATTAAACTTAAACAATTTCACAAAATGATTATCATAAATTAATTAATCTAATTAATTATTAAAAATTAATCATATTAATTAATTGTTAAATAATCCTTAAGTTAATGACCATCATTAACTATTACTCATTCTTTAATTACTTTTCTTAATTTACTTCTTAATTAATCTCTAATTATAAATTAATATAAATTATTAATCTATAAATTGAATAAATAAGTCATTCCTTAATTATCTTATTCATTTAATCATTTTAATACCTTAATAATCTCTTAGATAATCCATTTCTTTATTAATGACTTCATTAATATTAAAGTGTATTTTAGAACATTACATTTTAAATTCAAATTTCATCTTGAATTTGAGATTCAAAATGAATATTTATTTAAATATTAACCAAATTTAAATTCAATTTATAATCCTTTAAATAAATTTAAATAACATTTATTACTTACATATGAAACTTATATAAGAAAAACCTTTAAACTAATTTACTTAATTTTATTTAAAAGTTAAGCTTTTTAAATACATTACTAATTTACTTGCAACAAGTTAACAAATCATTTAATCGTCCATTTAAAAACCTTTTATAAAAGAACTTTATCAAAAATCAAGTTTAAATATTTGTTTGAAAACAAATTTACTTTTAAAAAAGCTATTTTAATTTAAACTTGTTTAAAAACATTCAGAATTTAAAAACTTATTTAAATACCCAGATCTGAATTCAAGAAACTTGAATCCACTATTTATTTAAAACATTTGATTTAAACTTGTTTTAAACCTTGATTTAAAACTCTTTATTAAAAATTCGAATTTCATTTAGAAACCTTAAGTTTCAAAAGTTATTTGAAAACTGAACTTAACCTTTGAATTTAAACCACTGTTTAAATTATGTTTTCAGATTTTAAAATAAACTTCAAAATCTAGAAAATTGTCAGGTTTTTAAAAGCCTGAAACCCACTTTAAATATTTTAAAACTTTTAAGATTCAAAGCCATTTGAATCTATACTTCATACTAGATTTAAACTTCTTTAAATCTATCATCACAACTTTTGAATTCATTTAAATTTGGTTTAAAATTTAAATTACGGATAGGTTTAATAAAACCTGTAACGAAACAGAATCAACCCGAGGCAACCAAAATTTGCTTCGAGTCAAAACCCTTATTGCTTTGAGTAAAACCCTACACTTACTCGAGTAAATTCGAGTTCAAATACTTTACACAACAAAGTTCACCAGAACTTCCAAAATGCACGGTGCACATGCACCGTGACTCTAGCCATCTCCGGCCATCCACCCAGGCTTCAACACATCGCCGATCAACCTCACATCCCAACACGATCAATTGAATCATCCTTCCAAAGCTGAACATTGAATTCAAGTTCAATCCTCCCAAACCTGGAACTAAAACAGATATCAACTCCAAAACTGGAACATGGCTCGTCCCCGACCTTCCGACCACCTGAGAGCCACCACCACCGGCCACAGCCTCGACTACCTGCCCTCTAGCGATTCCCAAAAGCCCATGACACTCGATGCTCTATAGAAAACAAACAGAGCCCAAATTCTATCACCCAGATAAACTAGGTTTAGAAACTAAAACCCGGACGCCACCGCCACCGCCGCCACTGACCAGCCACCGGTCATTTTTCCTGGCCTCTCCAGTCACCCATCTACCATCAGAGAGAAACTCAACCTCCCCAATCACTGGAATCACCAGTGATTCCTAAAAACCCAAAAACAGTGCAATTCAAAACTGCACCATCAATTCTAGTTTAAAAATTGTGATTTTAATTTTAAAAATCATTATTTGGTTTATGTATTCATTTCATAATACTGAATCTATAAATTTCTCAGATTGAATTTTCATATTATTTAACAATCTTTGATATTCTTAGTTTTACAGAGATACCGGATTTTAATTTAACTACATTAAGTTTTTATACCTTAATCTATATTAAATCAAACATGTTTTATTTGTGAATCAAGTCTTCACAATGATTAGTTCCAGAGAAAATTGAATTCAAATTAAAACAAGAAAATCTGGACTATAAACAGAGTAGTCACATATATACAAAAACATGCATACAACATATTTATATATATATACACCACAAATTCACATAATCAGATTCATTGCAACATCACTAACATGCAACAGATTTTATACTAATTTTTTTTTATAAAGTTACTCACCTGTTAAAAATATGAGCAGAGCCTTTCAGATTTTATTTGAAAAGTCTTGAAACCTTTGAACTTTTTAAAACTAGAAAAATTGCTTTGCTTTTAGGAACTAAGTTGCTTTGACGAAGACTTGAGTTACTGAAGCTTAAAACTTGATTTTTAAAAAGGAACTACATGCATGCAGCAGCTTCGATTCCAGATTCTAAATGATGCAGGCTTCAGATCTTTTGCATGTTTGCAAAAGCTACAGGTTTCTTTGAAAGTTTGTTGATAGGCTTTAATTTGGAAGTGGATTACAGGTTTTAAATGTTTCAGGTTTTAAAAATGAAGATAAAATTCTAACATAGTCATACAGGTATGTTAATTAGTTAACACATGTCTTTTAAGGTAATTTAGTTATAATTAAATGTTAATTAGTATTTAATTAGATGTTAATATAAGATAAATGTAAACTTATATTTAAATTAATTAGTTAATATATACTTATTTACATGTTGATAATTTTGAAATGAATAAATCCAATTATATTTATAAAATAAAAGTTTATACAAAATTTTAAAATCCAAAACAATTAAAAATATTTATACTTTAAATTTCAAAGCTTTAAATTCAAATTCAAATCAAATTATAAAACTAAATTTTTTGAAATCAAGTTATATATATACATATATAGCTACATAATTCAATTTTGAAAAACAACTATTTTTATTGAAAACTATTTGTTAAAAACAATACCTTATTATCATATTTTGAAAAAAACAAATTTGATAACTTTAAATAATTTATAAAAGAAATTGTTTCTTTATTAATAAATTACTTATTTTATCACACTATTTTTAAAAAGGAAATCAAAATTAACCTTATTGTAAATTTTATTTAAATTTAAACTCAAAATTAATTTAAAAAAATTAACTTTCTATATTAACAATTTAAAACCATATATTATTTATTCAATAGCTTTTAAGAGTTTAACTTTAAATAAAATCATAATTCCCAATTTTACCAAAGATATATACATTAGAAAACAAGATTTATTTATTTATTAAATTTAAAACAAGGCTTATCTATTTACAATATCTACATATTGTATATAGAAAACAATTTATTAGCTTTTAAAAGATAAAATCTATGAATTAAATATTTATTCAATTAGATTATTAAATTAATTCAAATCTTTTTAACAAAGATTATCAAATCAATTTAATTTTTAATTCATATTATTAAATTGATATTGCCCAAATTTCAGGTCATCACAAAACCCACTTTCCATGGGAGTAGATCTAAAATCAGTTCAGCTACAATATATTTGAACTAATAATGATTGTTTTCATTGAACATAATATGATCTAGGCGACTTATGAACTCGTTATTTTTGAAACAAAAGACCAACCTTATCTTTCGTTGATGCAAAAAATCGTTTCTTAAATAATTCAAACCATGACATTTGGATGATAACACTAACATTCCAGCCAACCAAGTCGCAAGACATTCAGCTATGAGACATTGAACTCTATATAATGGATTCATGCATGTTTTAGTTAGATCAGAATCCCTCTATGTATAAAAAAAGTCGATGCAGAGCATCTTTGCTATGCCTAGTTCTAAAATGGAGTACTAAGGTTTTTTTAATTGTTCTTCACAAACAAGGAAATCAAACCCTCAATTGTGTAAAGTATTGGTTTATCTAATCCTAGATCCAAAAATAGAAACAGACTATGGAGTAATTCAACATAATAGGGCCGTATATGTTTACAGCTTGCTATATGTGATATCTTTTGACCAAGTTTAAATTAAACGATCAATTTTGAAACAAATATATTAAGCTTAAGGGGTATAATCATCATGTAGAAATAATCAAGGTTCGAGAACTCAGTTTCGGTCTTGGTTTCGCTCATTTGAAATTTTCTTGGTTTCGATCAATTTTGGAAGTTTCGAAAGTTTCGGTTTTAATTTTGGTTTCGGTCTCGATATCATATTTTCGTATTTTTAGTAAAAAAGTAATAATAAACGTTATAAATAAAATAAAAGAATACGGTCTAGTATGAACATTATTTAAGTCTAATCTAAATAATTAATATAATGAACGTTGAATTTAGACACATAATAATAAACATTGAATATAGCATAATCTAAATAAACAATATAACCAGCCCATTCATAATCAATCCGGCCAATACCTAATACCCAACACCAAATAACCTAACCCTAAACGAATCAGATTTATTCCTACTTCAGCCACCAATGCAACTTAGCAAAAAAAGAGGAAATAAGAAACAACGTTCATCCTAGACGATAACCAAGAAGACACGATCTACAAATTTAATCTCGAATGAAGACGACAAACACGAGAACGACAATCGCTTAAGATTTTAAAGCTCGAATTGATTATGAGGCAATTTATGATTTGGTTTTACTGCTTTTATAGAAAAGATTTGCTTCTCTTCCACCTTCCAATCTTCTAGAAGTTGCGATTTTTTCCTTCAAAGTTTTGAATTCTTTTGGTCAGCGGTGACAGATGGTTTTTTACCCTAATCCCATCTCGCCTCCGGCCGAAACTGAATCGGGTCGGCCGGAATCTCAAGGTTCCGGTCGGAATCTAATACCATGGAAATAATGTGTAGACACCGATTGATACTTTTAATTTGTTGATGGGCGGAACTGAAAAAGTCACACTAATATAAATATGGAGCTATGGTCTTCAAATCACACATGCCTTATTTATTTTCTAAATCTCTTCTATGAAGAGCTAATATCATATCTAGGCTTTATGTCAATTTGGAAGGCCAAACTAATTCTTCTTATCTTTCAGTTAGCAACTATGCATTCAGGTATGACTTCCGTCAATTTATTTAATTTTATCTTGCATCTTCTCAATTAAACTAATATGGATTTTATATTCAGTCTAGGGTTCAATGAACAATTGAATCTACAGTGTATTAAATTCTAACAGAACAACTACGGTCTGACTGGGTTTTAAACTTGCTACAATAACAAAAATGGACTTGCCAAGATTACTAAGTATTGTTTCTAGAAAATAATGAACTGTTGTATAATCACATCTATTTAATTATCATATCTATATGTATATTGTCTCGGACTCCGAGGGACTGGAATCTGCAACCTTCGTCTCATGAGCCCAACTCTCTAACTAATTGTGCGACTCAACCTTTTGAATTCTTTGAACACAGAATAACCATAAACTCAGTTGTATTCAGCATCAGATTCATGTATAAAAATAAAGTAAAATATGATCTCTCTTTTTAGGTAGTTATTCTTTTTGATCTGAACCCAAGTGTATAGGTTATACATTGCACCGAAGAAATGACCAATCAGCCTATTTGGGATGCCATGAACACTGAACAGTAGAAGTTAGAAGTGGTGAAGGCAATCCTTAAATTTTCTACTGCAAGATTATTTTGCCGCTTATGATTTTGGTTGCACTCTAAAGGAATAATATGTAAGAATGGACCCATTTGTAAAATAAAACCTGTTATATACATTAGACATGTATCTCTGTGAATCAATGTACAGGTATCTAGAGAAATATTTATCTCCTTGCACTATTTTTTTCTCTTCCCTTTAAATCTGCAGATTGCTAAAGATTTGCCTCGAATATGCTTTCTGTCTGGATTAAGTGGAGAAGAGATGATAATGTTTATCGATGATTTTCCTGAAACTGGTATGCCTCTAAGAATGAAATCAACTCTCAGTTCTAAACCAGGCCAACGCACTCAAACCCCCCCTCCCCCCCCCCAAAAAAAAACCTTTTAGATAGTTATCACTTTAGCATTATTGACTAGTTCTTTTACTCAAACTTCAAAGTAACAAGTTACTTCAGAAGGGATATAACTTCTAAAACCTAAGGTAAACTTGGGAGAGGCATGCTTATACCGATCTTGCTTAAACCAGACTCTGGCACTATTTTGTAAATTACTTATAATCTTGATACAGCTTGTTTATGCATGCTACGAGCTAGATAGAAGGAATGGCTGTCGACTATAAGAAAGAAAATTTTTGTAAAGGTTATAGCTTTTCTTGAAATATATAATTTGTAGAAGTAAGATTTATGGTGAGGTAATATCTATAAATGTAACATTGAGAAGACAGACAATGATTCCAGATGGATCATGCATATGTAAAGGTATACCTGCTTACCATCATTGAACTGTCCCCGTGTTTGTTTTTATATAACTGTTCAGGCGTCAAGAACCCCCTCCAATTACATAATCGATGTATCAAATGGTCCATGTATCTCATAACTGTTCAGGCGTCAAGAAGCCCTTCACCCACCCCCCCCCCCCCAACTCTCCTCTCCCCACACACACCATATGTGCGCGCGCATGGTTTTTGTATGTGAGGAAGGTTCAATGTTACCTCTATATTAGAGCACTCCTCGGCGTTACATAGGTTTGTAGACTTCAATCGAAATTGTGAATATCATCTCTACAAAATATGAGATCGTCTTGAAATTTAACATCGTCAAAATAATAAGTCAATATTAACCGTTGAAACATTTATTTTATCCATTGGTTTGAAACATCAAATTTATCATGTTACGTATATTTAAATGCACTCAAATTTTGTGAAGATCATCTTGAATGTGATATGAACATATCTACAAAATTTGTAGCATTTAAAATTGTGTAGTTCAAAATATGATAGAGGTGCTAAAGAAAGGATTCCATTGAACCTTGCTACAAACCCTCCTCTATCCGTAACTTATTTGAACTGTCGATCAGACATTTAATTTTCAAGGGGATAGAAGTCTACAAATACCTGCCTGTTTTTTTTGCACAAATACCCGCCTGTTTTTTTGTGCAAAATATTTCAAATCAAAATGAATTTTCATGGAGATGTTATTTTCATCAATAACACCATCTATGCAAAATTTGAATCGTCAGAACTTCTAACCCCTTCAAAATTGCAAGCCAATACGAATCATCAAAAATAATCATTTCAACCATTAATTTGAAATGTACATCTTTTATTAGTATACATGAGTTGTTTTCTGGGGTGCACCTGAATATTTATATTTAATAATGTGAACATGTGCACATGATGGTTAAATTTTATACATGTTAATTGTTTGGACTCTATCACTGTAGTACAGTATCGGGGCTACTTATCTAATAAAAAAATAAAATACAACGCGCATCCAAAGGGTAGGTTATGTAGTCAAAGCGTTGAAATATCAATAAAATGTAGCACACTACAACAAAGCAGTATTTTTACTGTGGGCAACGCTTGTTGTAATATGGTTTTTGCAACGGGCATGTGCCCGTTGTAATAGGCCTCGTTGTAATAGATCCACCACATTTTACAACGGGCAAAGCACGTTGCAGTATACCTTTTTACAACGGGTTATGAGCGTTGTAATAGACTATAATACAACGGCCATAACCCATTGCAATAGACTAACCATACTAGTTGCATAGCCTGTTTCACAACATGCATTGATCGTTGTAAGAAGCTCATATAACAACTCACATCGCCCGTTGCAAAATAAATGCAAATTTAAAAAAAATTACAGCAGCATTCATGCAGTATATCCATACTAATACTAAATATTGTCGTAAAATAATTAAAATCACATACGAAAAGACTAAAAGCTAGAGTCATATAATTCTAACGCTCCAAAATCTGCATAGATTATTTAATACCATTCATAGGTACTTTGCCAATAAGGCAGTAAATGTTACATCATATGTAATGATTAATGGACTTTTAAAATATATCACATAACCATGTCATACCATAATAAAAGCCAATGTCTTCACAATCTTAGATGATATACACCAACCATAAACCCAAAAACCACCTTAAGTACATTAAGCATAAAGTAAACTAGGATAAACTTCATAAAGAGGACCCACTCACCATGAAGATTTTGCTATTTCATCAAACTTTGCCTTAAGAAGCATGCTCTCTACCTCAACAGCGACTGCAGCATTGTTCAGATCCTCGACCTCGATCTCCCACTGCCTACTGCCCGCCTTCACAACTTCACTGACAAGCTCCCCCTTCTCACTGTTTCTCCAACACGAAACCATTTTACTGTTTCTGACACTGCACATAGCCACCATATAACAATCACTGCCCCACTAAACTTCTACACAACTTTACATCCACAATAGCCGTACATTTTGCACAACTTTAAAGCCCAATACAGACACATTGTTATTGCATGATCAACTACACTGCTTCACATTTTCACAGCCTTTCACTTCACAATACAAAACTTCAATCACTCAACTTCTTACTTCCTTGCGCATATACACACACCTCCCTCATCAACAAACTATCACACATCAAAACACTACATTTCAACCACCTTTACAAACCTGATCACCTTTACTCCTCTCTACCCCTCTGTCTGAAACCAAAAGCTCACTACCATACAACACAAACTGTTCAACACCCTGCCACACCTTGCACCAACTTCAAACCCACTCCACTGTCATACAACAACAACCCAACTTCATTTATGTTGCATATTCAACCCGTTCTCACTTCGACTACCAACCACTTACATACAACAGCCATTAACCACTCAACTTCCTCACATCATTCACTGCAAAACACTTTTTCCCTAAACATCATCTAAACTTCATTGAGTACCCAGTCAACTGTCATTCCATTTCATCTCCATACACTGTCATTCCAACCCAAGCCACAGCAACACCTACTTCATAAAACCACTTACCGAAATCACCGGCCTTCTTCATCCCATCAACACAACTGCAATCACCTGCATCCGTGAGCTTAAAAACATCACCCCTTTTTCTTACCCCAATACAACTTCAGTCACAACTACATAAACTTCGACTTAACCACTACGACCATACATATTCATGATGCACGAACATTGTTAAGTGAAAAACACATAGCTGTGGTGTTACAACACAGGAGCAGATTACTTGATTCTAACCTCTTTTGCCCGGGGGTCTCCATCCAGTAGTTATTTGATGCATAAAAGAACATTTTGCAAAACGATCTGTAATACGAGAGAATGGACCACTTCACTAAGTTTTGAATGATTTAATTGAGTGGGTACACTGGAATGGAGGATTCTAGGACCATCATCAACAATTCACTACCACCATACATTTTTTATCATACCACAGTACTATTGTAAACTAAACGTCCACGCAAATCACCATTCCACAGACCAACGATAACTCATACTTGCATATCTCACATTCAATCACCCTACTACCACTGCTTACCATCCCACTTCCCCTTGATTACAAACATAACAAATTTCCACTTGCTTCACCACTCAACAACCTCTACAACTTCACATTCCAACAACTTCCCTCTTTCAGACCAACAACTTCAACCATCACACTGCCTTGTCGCACCCAATTGCTACACCATATCCAATTCTAAATCACAGTTCTACCACAATTTCAAACCATAACATCTGTCCGTACACATGGCAAACATTCATACTATAGCAAGCATCATTCATCAACCTAAAAAACAGACAACATTTCCAGTTTGTCCATTGCTCCATCCATATTGGAATCACTGCTGCTACCACTCACTGTTAACCACACTGTTGCATATCCCTGTGAACCTTCCATCAACCTCCTCCACCTCAATCATTCAGTCACTGTTGTGCATATCATTATATCCCCTAACCAACATCCTTACTCACCTGACCACCTCCTCCTCGTATACAACCACACACCCACGTCTGCCACACCACAGCCACCATCAGACAACCAACAACACATCTTCTCTGACATCAACTTCTCCCTTTCCTCATTAAGGGCTGCTATCCTCTTATCAATATCTACTATCCTCTTATCAATATCTAACACCTCCGAAACTTTAATATTTTGCTCATTCTTCAGCTCCTCCGCTTTATGCACCGTCGAAGCTTTCTTATCATGCAACCCCGTTAAGTAATCTCGCATCTCTTTCAGCTTCTTAAGGCGATACCTAACTTGCTCAACACTGAACCCGAACTCCTCAACATAGTCCAATGTCTTGAACCTTTCGTCAAATTCTTCATCTGGTGCATTGATCGATAAGTTTTTGATGCTTTTCACAAGTTCAGCATAAGCCATCTTTAAACCGTGGGTTAGGCCTTTCTTCACGAATTTTGCAAGGATGAGCAACGGGTCACAATGAGGGTGTTGAGGAAACAATTTAAGGACTTCCTTTGTAGATTCCATGAGCTCGGCCATTTCGGTTTCGGAGTCTTGAATTTCAGTGTTATTTGTTGAGTAGGGTACAAATGGTGTTATGTTTTCATTTCTGGATAAAGATTTGCTCGGAGCATGTTCATTTTCCATGGCATTTTCCTTATTACCTCCACTGGAAATGCTTCCATTTTGTATGCCATTGTCGACATCTACAATGTCAAGGTCGATTATGTCTTTGAATATTTCAGCATTTTCAATAACTGAATCTATTAGACTTACTGTGTTCTCATGGCAGACATCGGTGGTAGTTGAGAAAAGATTTTTTGCTTCAGGAAGTGGTGTATTTTTCTTGGAATTTAGGCTGAATTTTACACGCCTTGTGGACGAACGAACGGAATTGTGAACTATTGTGTTTCCTGTGATTGCGGGGAAAAAACAACATTATAAAAATAATACATGAAATAAAATATAATGATGCAATTTGAATTGACACTCACACATGCATGACATTATGTGCAGATTTTATACGCTGTATGTACCACTTAATTGCAACGTATAGTCATTACAGGCTGACAAATTAATTTTCAAACATATATGTAATGAGCTCAGGCACATCACCATTAGATAAGAAGAAAACTTTTATAAACCAATACCAATACAAATTAAGTAACTATTATTGTTTACACTTTCTGTTTTATAACCATCTAAAACTAAAACTAAGTGACCAAAAATGTCCACATTGTGCATGCCTGAGAAATTTGTCCACATATAAGCATGAAAATTTTGGGATCCATGCGTAGAACCAATAATGGCGATGCTTAGATCTCAAGCTAAAAAGGAGAAAATATTGAAACAATTATAAAATTATGGGCGGCTAGTAGACTTACAGTTTTACAGCTGAATAAATGAACCTATGATTGCTCGCTCTTCCCTTTATGCTTACTCAGTAGTCTAGAAAAGCTGCAATGTTTCTACTGTTATCGAAAAGTATGTAGTAGTATATGTTACAACTTTTAGGCATAGTAAAGAAAATTATAATGCTAAAACTAATTACATGAAAGTCACACATTACAGCCTCGTTGACTAATGTTTAGATTGCGGCTTATGTCTAACTCAATAACACAATATGTCTGTTAACTAATAAAAGTAACAAAGGCAACTCATTTAACAAAGTATTTTTATCATAATAAAAACACCAACCATAATGAGCTTACGCGCTCTGTTGGTCATCATTTCTCTTTTTTACTTTACCATTATCCTTGTACTTTTATTATTTATGAGAAAATAGTAAACAAATACACATAGTGTAATGATGCCTCCAATTTTGTCATGAACAGCTAAAACTTATGTATGTTGTTTGGCTAGAAATCTTAACAAAGCACAAAAGGCTCAGTTGCAAATAACCTAGAGCTTTATGGACCTGCAGGCTATAGTTTCCATGAAGCAAACAAAAGTATAATCTTTTTTTCAACAGTTTAAATTTATAATGCATCTATCTTATTTAATACATGGCTTAACAAAACTATATTTTAAATAATATTTAAAGTATTGATATTTTGTTCTTGACAATTTTATCATGTGCAGCAAACTAGTTATCAGTAATGAAAATTACCAATGAGAATGAAATAGATGGTAAGAGACTCAGACTGGCAACCAATCAGAACTTTTTAAACTTAACTATTCCAATTATATTACCTTATTTAATAGTGTTGTTGATAGGTACTTGGTTCTAAGTATGGTATGTAGGAGTAGTTGAAATGAACTGAACTGGTGGTTGAAGCAATGATGTTTTTTTCCTTTTTTTTTATATTTATGTTTTGCAGAAAATGAGTTGTTGCTGATGAAATGTATGCGGTAGAAGTAAGGTGAGTTAGAGGGTGTGATGGTGGCAAATCTGTACAGCTGTGTATGTATAAAGAGGTTGTATGCAAGTATGGCCAGAGAGGTTGTGGCACAATGGGTTGAAATGTGGTAGAAGAGGGTGGGTGATGGCAGAGCTGTTTGTAATTGAACATGCAAATTGTAAAACTGAGAAATGCAAAGTGTAGCCTTAACTGAAATGCTTTTTTTTTTTGAAAATCAGTACAAATGCACGTAACAGGATAAGAACAACAGAAACAAATTGTAATGGCTGCAACAGTTTCTATCTTGTTGAACCAATGGGCAAAGACTAAAATAAAATTGATCTTGTTGGTTTCTGCAGTAGAGTTAAGAAGACGAATGAAATGTTGGATTTGAAGTTTATCTTTTGCCATGTTGAACATCTTAAATTTTTGCCCTTGCTTCATCTGAAAAGAAGACCAAGAGCATCCGCAAACAATCCATATTGTTACTTAAGCAAATTTTGAACCATATTGTTACAGTTCAAGTATGTATAAGCATGTTTTGTATTATAGGCTAAATGGAATGCACTTTGAAACCTATGTCTTATTAATAATTTAATTTACTTTTTAAAAAAAAATATATATAAAAATGTAGTTTCATGGAAATTCCTGACAAATTACTATAATGAAGCAAATTAATTCTCCTACTTTCCCATTTTCGCATACACCTCGTATGCAAAAAATAATAATAATAACTTTCAGATACCCATAATCTTAGAAATGTTTCAAAATGATCAGAACTTTCAGGTACCCATAATGTTAGAAATGTAACTGATTATAAAATAATCAATTCAAACTCAGTAAAACTAACATACAAGGTCTACAAATATTACCTATGCATAAAACAGTACACTATCTATGCAACTCACTCTTCTATTCTATGAATAAAATAACATGCTACCAAAAAAAAGATGCATTATAACTAATAAAATATATATTAGCAAGTCAAGCTGCAATTGTGACACCCAAGCAGCAACATGACTTAAGCCCCAACTAATGTTTAGTCTTGCGAATCACCACTTGTAAAAAAATTAATATTTATATTTATTAATAGCTTAAAGCTAATGTACCTGATAAAAGTGGCTGATAGTTAGGTTTTTACAGACTGGTTGTTGCATCCGGCTGTGAGTGAAGAAGGGGGTCGTTGAACACGATGCTACAGAGTGCTAATCTGAGAGTCGGTTGCGGGATTAAATTAAATTAAAATTCTAAATAAATTTAGGATTAACAAATTCGAAGTAGGTACCACTACCTTCAGTAAGTCGCCTACGTCGGAAAGGGATGTACAGTTCCTGGAAGTGGCGAGACCATCAACATCCGAGAGATCATCACAAGCGTCATGAAGCACTAAATCCTCATCTGATCAAACAATTGAAGACGAAAGCTTCAATTTTTCCCAAAGCCCTAATTTCGCTAAAAAGGAACGAGCGGCCAACATTTTTAGAGAGCAAAGCAGAGAAATGAAATAAAAGGCCGACCTTGTTTTTTAATTGAAAATTAGGTTTTGATTGGCACCTATTACAACGAACGTTTTTAGCCCATTGTAAAATTGACACCTATTACAACGGGCCTGAATGGACCATTGTAATAGCCTTCTATTACAACGGGCAACCGATGCCCATTGTAAAAAAGGCATTGTATGTGTCATCTTTTACTATGGGCCTGAATGAACTGTTGTAATAGTCATCTATTACAACGGGCAACCAATGCCCGTTGTAAAAAGGGCGTTGTAATAGGGTATTTTGTTGTAGTGGCAGTGTCAAAGTTTGATTATGGAAATAACCACCTCCTCCTCCTTTTTTTTGGAAGGTAGGAGCTGCTGGATACACAGTTTGAAAATAATGGGTACCATCCAGTTTATTTGAGTACTAAAAAAGGCACAGTTATCAGCTTCTTTGTAGCATCAATAATGCAATCTGTGATGACAAAAATGTATCACATCTCTTTCAATATATATTACCAATATAGTCTTGTTTCTGCCATGTCTGATGCTAAGTCCTTAACCTCATACTAATTCAATTTCAAATCGCGTCAGCATATACAAGAATATTGAAAAAATTGTATAGGTGCAATCTCAAATCGTGTCGAAATATATATTTAAAAAAAAGGTTGGAGACTTGAGAGAAGAAACTTGTTCTCACAAATAATGCTTTAATATTATTTTTCCTTTGCTAGATTGCTTGATTACAAATGAGGGAAGAGCTCCTCTATTTATAATCCCTAATAGATCATTTTAGAATTACTTTTTCTTTATTACAAAGAAAACATAATTGTAGAAATACTTTTACTTGGTTACAAAGAAAACATAATTCTAGAAACACTTTTACTTGATTACAAAGAAAACATAATTCTAGGACTCTCACCCCTCCCTCTTTAAACATAATACAAGAATTCTCTAGAAACTAATAAATCAAGTTTATATTACACCCCCCTTTAAACTTGATTTTCCCCCCTTTGAGCTAAACTTTTACGCATACCAAGTTTCTTCTTTAACTCCTTATCTCCAACTTCGAAGGCTTCGTTAAAATATCGGCAATTTGATTTTGCGTCTTGCAATGCTTGATAATTACTTCTCCTTTCCCAACCAAGTCTCGAATGAAATGATACTTGATTCTTATACGCTTGCTCCTCCCATGAAAAATTGGATTTTCGGTGAGTGCTATAGCAGAATTGCTATCACAATATATAAGTGGACTTTCTTTTTGAGTATGCTTAAGTTCTTCTAGCACCCATTTAATCCATAAAGCTTGACAACTTGCTAAAGATAGTGAAATATATTCTTCCTCGGCGGTTGAGAGAGCCACAACCTGTTGTTTCTTCAACATCCACGTGATTGCACTTGATCTAAAGTAGAAAACATTTCCCGAAGTATTTTTACTATCATCAACACTTCCGGCCCAATCACTATCACAATATCCAAGCACCTTAGGATCATTTATCTTTTGATAATAAATTCCATCCCCAAGTGTTCCATGCACATATCTCAAAATTCTTTTTTCGGCATCCCAATGTGTCTTCTTTGGTTGCTCCATGAACCTACTAATCAAGCTCACACCATATGTAATGTTCGGCCGAGTGGCTGTCAAATACATCAAACTCCCAACAAGACTTCTAAACAATATTGGATCAACATATTTAGAGTTGTCATCCTTACTTAGTTTCAAGCCAACTTCAACTGGAGTGCTAATTGGTTTTTCCTCTTCCATTCTAAACTTCTTCATCAAATCTTTTGCATACTTTTCTTGAGAGATAAATATACCATCATTATCTTGCTTTACTTCAATACCAAGAAAGTAATGAAGTAGACCCAAGTCGGTGTTCTCAAATTCTTACATCATACTTCTCTTAAATTATTTAATATTATCAAGACTATTTCCCATAAAAATCAAATCATCCACATATAAACCAATGATGAGAATGTTACCTTTGTTCTCCTTGATGTAAAGAGTATGCTAAAATGGACGCCTCTTGAATCCCATCTTCACAAAATAGTCATCTATGCGACTATACCATGCACGAGGGGCTTGCTTAAGGCCATACAATACCTTCTTCAACCGATAGACTTTATGCTCTTCGTCCTTTATCACATAGACAGCCTCTTCTTGTAGTACTCCATTCAAGAAAGCAGATTTAACATCCATTTGATAAACTTGCCACTTATTTTGAGCGGCCAATGAAATTATCAAACGAATTGTTTCAAGACGTGCCACGGGAACAAAAACTTCTTTGTAATTAACACTATACTTTTGCTTGTAGCCTTTCACAACTAATCGTGCCTTATGTTTTTCAACTTCACCTTGTGCATTCAACTTTGTCTTGTAAATCCATTTGACTCCAATGGGTTTCTTCCCTTCAGGTACTTCAACCAACTTCCATGTTTGGTTCCTTTCAATTGCATCAATTTCTTGATCCATGGCTTGTCTCCATTTATCTTCCTTGGCGGCTTCTTCAAAATCAACTGGATCCGCAGTTGTATATAAAGCAAAACCAACAAATTCATCTTCTAAAATTCTTCTTGTTTCTCCATAAATCTCCGCAAGAGGTCTTGTCCTTCTAGGTGTTGATTCTGAACTTAAAGATGATGAGCTTGGAGGAGAATTAGATGGTGGAGTAGGTGGAGTCGATCCTTCTTCTTCAATTGGCTCAAATGCATCATTATCAAGTAAGATACATGTACTCTTTTTCTCATTTTTCCATTCCCATGCTTCTTCCTCATTGAAAATTACATCATGATTAATAATAGTCTTCTTTGTGATGGGGTTATATAATTTATATGTCTTGGATCTTTCACTATAGCCAACAAAGATGCAATTTTCAGGTTTGTCATCAAGTTTTCCTCTCTTTTCATCCGGCACATGAGAGTAACAAATGCTTCCAAAAATTGGAAGAGGGAGACACATGGCTTGTGACCGCTCCATGCTTCTTGTGGAGTCTTTCCTTGAACACTTTTAGTTGCCGCATGGTTGAGAACATAGCATGCACATGCTACAGCTTCGGCCCAAAATATTTTAGGTAATCCTTTTGTCTTCAACATACTTCGAACAAGTTCCATGATGATACGGTTCTTTCTTTCGGCCACCCCATTTTGTTGAGGGGTTGAGCAGACCGTTAGTTGATGATGAATGCCATGATCCTTTAAGAAATTTCCGAATTCTTTTGCCATATATTCTCCACCACGATCGGATCGGAGTGTCTTTATAGAAAAACCACTTTGCTTCTCCACAAGTGTTTTAAAATTATTGAATACTTCAAATACTTGAGATTTTTCTTTGAGAAAGTAAATCCACATCTTGCGACTATAGTCATCAATAAAAGTGAGAAAATACTGATTACCTCCAAGAGAGTTTGTGCGCATAGGTCCACATAAATCCGAATGCACTAGCTCCAAAGGATTCTTTGCTCGCCATGCCTTTTCTTTTGGAAATGGATCTCGATGGTGCTTGCCAAAAACACAACTTTCACATACTTGATCTTGTTTGCTAATATTTGGGATGCCTCTCATCATATGATCTTTGCAAATCTTGGGTAGAGTGCTAAAACTCAAGTGATTATAACGAAGATGCCAAAGCCATGACTTGTCATTAACAATATTAGCAAAACATGGAAATGCTTCATTTTTAATTTTCAATGGAAACATTTTTGTTGGTGTCATCTTCACTTTTGCAATAAGAACACCAGTTTTGTCTTTAATCTCACATAAATCATTTTCGAAATTCATATTATGTTCCTTCTTTAAAAGTTGTCGAACATTCAAAAGATTGTATTTAAGATCGGGAACATAATAAACATTAGAAATATAATTTGTACCTTGCATTGTTCGTATCGGAATATCGCCACTGCCTTTGACAATGAGCCTTTTGTTATCACCTGTCTTGACTTCTCGTTGTACACTTTCATCAAAATTCACAAAGCAACTTTTATTTCCGGTCATGTGGTTACTACAACCACTATCAATATACCATATATCATCAAAAGAACCTTCTTGAACATTACAAGCAAGAAGCATACATTCATCTTGTGCCTCCAAATTCTCATGTAGAAAATTAGAATTATCTTTTTCATCATTAATTCTTTTAAAGCAATCCTTTTTCATATGCCCATATTTATGACAATAATGACATTGAATATTATAAGAGTTACCTCTTCCTCTTCCACTGTATCCTCCACGACCGCTTCCTCTTCCTCCTTGAGATGGACTTGAATTTTCACTTTGAATTTGGCCTCTTCCTTGTCCTGTACCACAAGCTGATCTTCCACCACTTCCTCTAAATCCACCACGGTTGGTGTCTCGAATTTGAAAAGCTTGCTCGGAAGGAGAGGAATCAAATTGTTTGATGCGAAGCTCATGAGATTGTAGTGAGCCCAACAATTCTTCAAGAGAGAAAGTATTCAAATCTTTTGATTCTTCAATAGCAACAATAACATGCTTAAATTTCCTTGACATACTTGGAAGAATTTTTTCAATAATTCTTTTATCCGAAATTTCTTCACCATTGATTCGAAGTTGATTAGCAATAGAAATAGTTCTATTATAAAATTCCTCCACCGATTCATTTTCTTTCATTTTGAGTAAATCAAACTCACCTCTTAGAGCTTGAAATCTCACCATCTTTATCTTTTCTTCGCCTTTGTAATCCTTGTTGAGGATGTCTCATGCCTCCTATGATGTTGATAAAGAAGAGATCCTTTCAAAAATTGCTTCATCCACCGCTTGATAGATAAAATAAAGAGCCTTCTTGTTCTTCTTTCGAATCTCTTTCAAAGTATTCAATTGTTGTGTTGAAAGTGTTGCTTGATTCTCCGGTTCTTCATATCCATTTTAAACAATCTCCTAAAGATCTTGAAAGCCATACAAGACCTTCATTTGAATGCTCCATTGATTGTATTTCTTTCGCGTCAAACGAGGAAGTTAAGGTTGCAACATATTGTTGGAAGTCATCCCTAAGCCTCGCTCTGATACCACTTTGTTGAAATATATATTTAAAAAAAAAAGGTTTGAGACTTGAAAGAAGAAACTTGTTCTCACAAATAATGCTTTAATATTATTTTTCCTTTGCTAGATTGCTTGATTACAAATGAGGGGAGAGTTCCTCTATTTGTAGTCTCTAATAGATCATTCTAGAATTACTTTTGCTTGATTACAAAGAAAACATAATTCTAGAAATACTTTTACTTGGTTACAAAGAAAACATAAATCTTGAAACACTTTTGCTTGATTACAAAGAAAATATAATTCTAGAACTCTCACCCCCCTTTAAACATAGTACAAGAATTCTTTAGAAACCAATAAATCAAGTTTATATTCCAAACAAATCGCTCATATATAGAATGTTGAGTCAGTGCGCAGAAACATGCTTACGTGTGTAATACGCTTTTAAAGCATGCTAATTTTGCTATAATTTTTGAGAAGTCGGTCGACTTGAAAAGGAACCCTTTGTTTTTGTTGATGGTTGATTAGGAATATAATCACATGATGCATAATATAAAGCCATCTAAAAAATGTATATGTCACATGCAGGACTGAAGCCTGTAGTATTTGCCGCACTTGTTCCAAACGGTGCAGATAAACTTCCGATGAATGTGGCCGAAGAGACAATGGGTGACCATGAGATGATGTTTGTTCTTAAACTCAAAACATACACCCATATATTATTGCAAATCAATAACATTTGTGTGTGTTACTTCTTGCAGTCTGCTCGACAGAGGAGTTGAACTTGGAAGTCTAAGATATTGTCATGCAAATAAGCTGTAATAATTAAAAGCATGTTAAGTTGGATCTCGCATTTCTCTTGTCCTTTTCCATCTATTTCATAGTGCATGGTATCAAAAGACTCCATGGAAACTTTTTGCAATCCTCTCTTGAATTCTTTCCTATCGCTTTAGATCATCATTGCTTTTGATCGTATTTGATTAATCTAATTTTCCAAGAGGTCGAGAAATCCTTGGTTTTTTTATCTATTTGTTTTTGACTAATTATGAACAAGTCTAGTTTTAATTGTATTCTTTCGGTATAGTCGAAATAAAATAGGCAAGTTGAATAATGAGATTTAATTCAATAATTCACAATCAAAATAGGCAGAAACGAAATAAACATAAAGTAAATAGCAGATAAAAATATTTTTTAGTGGTCCCACCATCGATGTGATATTTTATATCCACTGCAAAGATAAGGGATTTTAATAATAATTTTAAAGAGGAATACAAAAGGTTGATTATCTATTGTAATGAAGGCTTAATGCAAGAATATACAAGAACTAGAATTTGAGAGGATGATGATCTCAAATGGACGATTGTCTTTATATAAAGAATTAAAGCAATTGATTTATGTTAATAAGTTAATGTCGCATGATTAGTATGGAAGCGTATATCTATTTCAGTCTTAATATGCATGTGTTTGATAACGTTTCTTCATTAATCAGCTAATTTGAAAATTAACTGATTACCTTTATCTCCTAAGTTTATTTCTTTTCATGTGTATAATTTATTGGCTTTTCTTTAATGAAATGAAAGAGGAAATTAATATCTCTAACGTATATTTGAGGCAACACTTCACCTTGGTTGAAATATATATCCAAAAAAAGCCTACATCGCACTCCTCCTTCGACAAATATCCATCAAACCTAAGATGATACAAACACATATATTTTCTCAATGAGCTTCGACAATGCCACCACATAGTCCTAATAAAGTCATTGCCCATCAATGAAGCATTGGATATATACAACCCAAAGATTGAAACAATCGATACATACATAAGAATAATGCTACATCTCTTACAAACCCTTGTAGGAACCCAATTCGTTTTACAGTGGGTAAAATAGGTAAGTTTCAAAAGAAATTTTCTAATTGGATCCTAGTTAGTGGGCCTATGAAATATAATATTTAATGCTATATTCAATCTAGATGTTTTAGTAAAATCATATTTTTTTCAAATGCTTTTTCTTTATTTAGTTAATCTAATTAATTAGATATATTAAATGTGAATATTTATAGGGAATGACTAGCCTGGATGGACGAGGAAGAGTGAAAAAAATTTAGTTGAATGAATTAAGGAAGATTTTGTTTCACTTAGAGAAAGAATCATTTTCATTCATCTATTCTAAAACTTACCCTTTAATTTTATATCTAATGTTTAGATTTTAAGAGATATATATTATAGGTTAGAAAGAAATGAGGGATATTTCAATATCCATGCTTTCCTTTGTTACAGTAACATTTTCTATTGTACAATTACTTAGATCTAAGCAATGCGGCTATAAGTAGTTGGTTATGAATTGTATAACATTATCAAGTAGTAATAAGTATTCCATAAAATCAAATCTTCAATTATCTTTAATATGGTATCAGAACAGAAGAAATAGAGATACTACTGTTACTTGGTAAAGTCGAAAACTTTGCTTGTTTACATCCACTACAATCAGATATTATGAGTTTTCTAATTGCCTAATGCAATGTGAATGCTAAAAACTTCAAACAAGAAGAAGAAACATGAGCCAAATGAGAATGTCATAAATAAAAACTAGAGGAAGGTGACAAACGAAAAGAAGATAAATAAATACTAGTAGCAGCATTAACTGAAACTTTTAATTCATTCAAAACATATAGTTCCCCTTCCCTCTGGTCTGCCCAAATCAGTTTTTGAGATTGTAGATCCTACATAAAACTAGAATAAGAAGTAAATGTTACTATATTACCTAAGTCACATAATTGACCAACATATACAAGATTTAATGTGAGATTCGGTATATGATAGACATTGAAAATAGATAAGTTGAAAGTAACAATAAAACCAATTCTCGCAAAAGACATGGAAGTGCCATCAGCAATCATAACGGGAATGGAGGATGATGAAGACAAATTAGAAAAATATGAAGAGTCTCAAGACATATAGTGGAAAGTACCAGAATTCAAGGCCCATAAAGATGACTTACCCGAGGAGTTATTATGCATTTGACCTGAAATTTAAGAGGCAAGCATAACTTGTGACTATAGAGAATGAAAATTTCAAAGATACTTGTAGTCGGTGTAATGAATAATTGTACTCAAGGAATTGTGAGAGAATTGGAACTCGTTTACGAATGTTAAATTGTAACACCTTTTAATACATTTTTCCGCTAAAAGGGTACCAATAACAAACTTCTGACTGGCAACTATTACAGATAAAACCACATTCTCAGCCGCAATCTTTGATTCTACGAGCGTAATCATTGAATGATGTAATATTTATCAACATCTGGTTCACATTTAAGAGCGTCTGAGTTTCAATTCAGCATCCCAAAATTCCTTTTTTTTTCTTTTTTCCTTCCTTTTTTCTTTTTTTTTAAAATAAAATACTAATAAGCTAAGCAATATAGTGATTACACTCTCCCTCTTTATTCTTAGTCCAGACCAAAATAACTTAGAATAGCAAATACTACCTGAAAACAAAGATGGACTTCGGAAATCATGAAGGCAGTCGTTGAGTAGTAGATGCGGAGGTAGTTTGCGAACGTCCGTTTTGATGAGTCGCTGGAGATAGATTTGAATCTGGTATTTAGGTTAGGTTATAAATTGTGTATTTAATTGGAATTCTTTGGTGTAGATGTCAACTTGATTACAGCGGGTTGTTGCTAGTGGATTTGAGTAGAGGTAGAACCGAAATGGTGGTTCGATAATGTAATTTGGAAGCGGTGGAGTTGTGATATTTTTGGAGTTACTACAAGAAACTGCGGTTTACCTACGCCAAAATGGTGTAGACGGGACGTAGGTAAATGCAGCAACTATGTAACCCCTATGCCCGATTTTGGCGTGGGTAAAACCTGCGTAGCTAATAAAATACCTACGCCTTACCTACGCCATTCGTGGGGTTGTTTCCTAAGTCTTCCCTACAACATGATTTTTCTACGCCTTCCCCATACCTTGGTGTTTCTAATAAGTATTCAATAAAATCAAATCTTCAATTATCTTCAACATGGTATCAGAACAGAAGAAACATAGATGTTATTGTTAATTGGTAAAGTCGAAAACTTTGCTAGTTTACATCCACTACAATCAGAATATTATGAGTTTGCTAATTTCCTAATGCAATGTGAATGCTAAAAACTTCAAACAAGACAAAGAAACATGAGCCAAATGAGAATGTCATAAATAAAAACTAGAGGAAGGAAACAAACGAAAAGAAGATAAACCAATACTAGTAGCAGCACTAAATGAAACTTTTAATTCATTTAAAACATATAGTTCCACTTCCCTCTGGTCTGTCCAAATCAGTTTTTGAGATTGTACATCCTACATAAAACTAGAATAAGAAGTAAATGTTACTATATTACCTGAGTCACATAATTGACAAACATATACAAGATTTAATGTGAGATTCAGTATATGATAGACATTGAAAAGAAATAAGTTGGAAGTAACAATAAAACCAATTCTCGCAAAAGACATGGAAGTGCCTTCAGCAATCATAGCGGGAATGGAGGATGATGAAGACAAATTAGAAAAAGACGAAGAGTCTCAAGACATATAGTGGAAAGTACCAGAATTCAAGGCCCATAAAGATGACTTACCCAAGGAGGTATTATGCATTTGACCTGAAATTGAAGAGGCAAGCATAACTTGTGGTTGCAGAGAATGAAAATTTCAAAGATACTTGTAGTCGGTGTAATGAATAATTGTACTCAAGGAATTGTAAGAGAATTGGAACTCGCTTACAAATGTTAAATTATAACATCTTTTAATACATTTTTCCGCTAAAAGGGTACCAATAACAAACTTCTAATTAGCAAATATTACAGATAAAACTACATTCTCAGCCGCATTCTTTGATTCTACGAGCGTAATCAGTGAATGATGTAATATTTATCAACATCTGGTTCACATTTAAGAGCGTTTGGGTTTCAATTCGGCATCCCAAAATTCCTTTTTTCTCTTTTTTTTCTTCCTTTTTTCTTTTTTTAAAATAAAATACTAATAACCTAAGCAATATAGTGATTACTCTCTCCCTCTTTATTTTTAGTCCAAACCAAAATAACTTAGAATAACAAATACAACCTGAAAACAATGATGGACTTCGGAAATCACGAAGGCAATCGTCGAGTAGTAGATGCGGAGGTAGTTTGCGAGCGTCCATTTTGATGAGTCGCTGGAGATGGATTTGAATCTGGTATTTAGGTCAGGTTATAAATTGTGTATTTAGTTGGAATTCTTTGGTGTAGATGTCAATTTGAATACAGTGGGTTGTTGCTAGTGGATTTGAGTAGAGGTAGAACCGAAGTGGTAGTTTGATAATGTAATTTGGAAGCGGTGGAGTTATCATATTTTTAGAGTTACTACAAGAAAACTGCGGTTTACCCACGCCAAAATGGTGTAGACGGGACATAGGTAAATGCAGCAACTATGTAACCCCTATGCCAATTATGGCGTGGGTAAAACCTACGTAGCTTATAAAATACCTACGCCTTATCTACGCCATTCGTGGGGTTGTTTCCTACGTCTTCCTTACAACATGATTTTTCTACGTCTTCCCCACGCCTCGGTGTTTCTATGGTTTTTCTATGATATTTTTACTTCTTTCGTTACCTACATAATTCGTTTACCTACATCTTCCCAACGCCTTATTTTCCTACACTTTCCTATGTCGTTCGTACATATTATCTTCCTTACGTCTTTTCTATGCCATTCATTTATCTATGGCTTACCCATGTCTGTGTTTTTTACTTTTTTCCTACGCCATGCACATGACTATTTGCTGCATCACTATTCGCTTTACATACGCCTTTCCAACGTCTTTTCTGAAGCAATTTTGATATGTTACTATTGTGTTTCATTTCATTACATTAAATAGAAACTAAAATCAAGTTATTTCATATATATACACATTTCAACAAAAAGACTAACATCAGATCATTCATCTTTAATTCAAAAAACAAATATCCCATTTATATTACAAAGTGAAACAATATTAACCAAGTTCTTATATGTCTAAATAATACAATAATATGTTCATGATACATGACATCATACGAATACCACTACGAATAAAAAATACCCTCATCCTTTAGGACAATCATTCAACTCTCCATCAAATCGACGTTGAAGCATCTCGATGAGTTGTTCATACTGCATCTTTAGCCTGTGAATCTCCCATTCTTTACGCTTCACCTTTTTCTCTAGTTTGGCTTTAGTCTGTGCTTCTCCCTTATTGATGCTATAAGTGGCGTCTTTATGTTTCTGCATTTTATCAGATATTGCATCAATTTTTACATTTAAGCTAATTGAAATAATGTTTTGTTGAAACTTTATATATTTACTCCAGGAATATTGCCATAATAGGGTCCACAATCCTTTCTTGTAGCTATAGCACTGGTAAGCATATCAAACGTTTCTTTTTCGATTTCATAGGACATTTATCTGGCATGAATTTTCAATTCTTCTATTCTAGCTTGATATTGTGCATGTATTTGTAATTTTCCAAATAAATTTTTAGTATGTATATGTATAAGTCGAGATGTACCTAGGGTAGCTAAGTGCATACCTTAAATCTACATATGTACATGAAACTTCAAACTAATTAATTTAGTACATTTACTTTAGGTGCACCTTATATGCACATATTGTTTTTTTAACCAGTTATTAAAACCAAACTATAAGAATCACTTACTAACAATTATGCTTCATCAATCCATCTATTAGTGGTAGATTCACTGTCTGAAGTGGCCTTGTGAGTCCTACAATGCAGTTTCCAAGTAGTTGGCTCCCTATTAAGTTCACCGGTCCAGAAAACAAAGACAAAAACAGAGTAAATATTTGACAACTTGATGTAAATTAACATTAAATCAAAATTACAGAGATCAAACCAAATCGTTTTGATAATCCACAAGGGATCTTGAACCACCACAATGTCGCTTTTGGTTTTGAGCCCTAGAGTTTGCAGCTTTTTCTGCTTGAGCTTTTACTTCGTGAAGCTCCTAATATGCCAAAAAATGCTCGTATATCTTCTAAGATAGGTTCGAATGCTTCTTCCCTGACTCTTTCATATCATGAGTCTAGTCCTGATACTTCAAAATTGATTCCCTATTCCATATCTAGTTCATAATTGATGGTGAAGCATCATCTGTCCATTGAAATGATTCTTGTACATGTAGTGGAAAATATTATGACAAAAAAATAGATGTAACGCGCACGCACATACATTAATATTATTTTACCAGAAACTCCTGGAACATCAATTTTTGAACGTCATCTGGGATACTTTTAAAACTGGGCCAAGAATCGTTAACTCATGCTAATGTAGCCCTAGAAGAGAACTCATATCTGAAACATATAAATGTAAAGCATGAATATACATTGCTCTAAATGTTTGTATGAGATATATATTCAAAATAGAATGCGGATTAGTTGCAAAATATGCCAAAATACTGAAAAGATTATATTCCAAAGTTATAAATTAGCTTTCTCATGATAAATTATATATCAGAGAAATTCCATTATAATGAGACGGTTTCAATTGAAAAAAGGTAGACTAAAATAACCGTAACAATTATATTTAAATTAAACTTAACCTTTTTAAAATATATCCTATGAGTTGATTGGATGTCATCTTTATGAAATGATTATTTTATTAATCATTTGTGAAGCAAAAAAAGAGAGATGAAGCTTAATTATAGAATTATATAGGAAATGTCAGAAGATAATTGTTTAGAAGTATCCAAAGGTTCAAAGTTATTAGATACAGTTAAAAGCCGCATATTTTGTCAAGCTAAAGAATACAATCAAAATTACATTATGCAGGTTTTAAATATTTTTAAAACATTTAAGCATGTGTTTTTGTACGTAAAAGGAAACTTCCTAAAATTAGCAAATAAACCTTGCAGAAATAAACTCTTCCGTGAAGCTTAAGTATCTCTGTTAATGTAAATTTAGATGCACGGTAAGTTAACTAGCTTTATTAACATTAAGCCAGGATGTTCTTTTGATAACCATAATATGGTATTATGAGAAATAATAATTAATTTTGTTTTGTTAGTAGATGATGGTATCGAGGATTGTAAATCCTGATGCTCCTGGAAGCACATTGTTAATTGAAAATTATATTCTATTTCATGATGAGTTAACTTATGCTTATTACCATTGAGGATATTACAACAAGTTGTAGGGCATACTAAGATAGGCAATTATGTCAAATTTCATCAAATGGAATGCAGATTAGTTGCAAAAAGATAGTTTTGTTTCATCTTATATTGAAATTACCGTTCACTAATGTAATAACAATAAAATATATAAGCATGTACATCCACCGACTTCGGCAAATACTAAATAATTCAAATTTGGACCTGTCATTTTCGTTTAAGAAGATAGAAAAAAATAGTGATATAAAACTGAAATATGATTAGAATCAAAACATGTCTTTAATTTTTATGACTGAAAATGGACTAAGTGCTTACACCTATTTGAAACAAAATCAATCAATGCTAAAACTTTGAATTTTGAAACTGAAATGATGCTTTTAATAATAATGAATAAAATAGTGAGTACAATGTTTGTTTTGATTTGATCCAATGAATAAAATAGTGAATAGAATGTTAAAATTGTAAATAAATGGCACTTGGTCCTTGACAGATATTTGGTAATGTCAAAACATAAATTAAGTATAAATTTCACGGTGTCTGCCTTAAATCTATTTTATATGCTCATAGAACAACATCAATTAATTATTTTGCAAGAATTCTTACCCAATATTTGCTTGCCAAAAAACACCAACTCTTGTTACAGAGGAGGAGTCCGGCACAAATGCATCCGTCGATGGATTAGAAGCATCAAAATCAAGGAGAGTACGATGAACGATGGGAGACATGATATGTTGCTCTGCTGACTATGATCCTGATCCATCTTGATCAACAGGAGATGCACTAGGTTGTGATGGGGCTTATGTGTTGTTGCTAGAAAGATGTAGAGCGAGTTGTTTTGTGGAGCGACGATGACGATCAGCTCGAGTAGACATGTTTGTGAAATGCAACTAGTATAACATAGAGAAATACATATATGATCTGAAGAATTAAATATAGCATCAAAGCAATTAAAACAACATGAACCGAAGACTAAATACTCGAAGGTAAGTAAGTATACAAGAGTGATTTGAAGTAAAAATTAATATTAGTAGAAAAACCAAACAAGTACATTCATGAAAACATGCCACCAATCAACATTATCATCATAACTTCCATTATTTACACCCTCATCTTCACATTAATCTTCATCAACTTCGACATCTTCATCAACTTCGACATCTTCATCAACTTCAACATCATTTTCATCAGCTTCGAAATCATAATCAACATCAACATCATCGTTAATCTCTACTCTATCAAATACTTCATTATGAGGTGGCCCTATGTCGTCAATGTATTCAGTGATTTGCAATAGTCCGTTATGGTCTAAATCTTTCTGATATGGTAGATCTTCGGTTATGATCATGTTCTAATTGAATGACCATCCTGGGTTTGTTTTAATGACATCCCACCAGTTCACTTTATTGCTGTTCATAGAAGGATAGGGTACATAATAAACTTGAGTCGCTTGCATCGCTAACACAAATGGATCGTAACCTTGGTGTTATAGTTTGTGATTTATTTCGACAAGTGGATAATCTTTATGTGCATGATGTATTCCTACATCTTTTCTATTGTTGAACCACTCATATTTGAACCAAAAAGTTTTAAGATCTGGTGCCATCGAGTAAGTAAGTTCAATTATTTACTGTAACATGTTATAATAATCTTCTAGATCATCATCCACGTTGCCTCCTTTGGCACATACCCTACTATTTTAAGTTGTTTTATTTGCTCCAGATTCAGTTTTGTGAAATTTATAGTCGTTTACGTACGTACTTGGACATTTCTTATACTTCATCATATGACCAAATGCAAGTTTTGCATAACCAACATCAATGATTCCATTATCATCAACCTATTAAAGTAAATTCACACACATCATAATATTATATATATTTACGATATAAAACACGACTAATATATAATAAATCATGCTTACATATTTCTTAAACCATTCTCAAATCCTATTGGGCCCAACATCAGGATTTTCTTCTTCAAATCGACTATTGGACAATTAAAATTACCAAGTAAAATTTATAATATAAAACATAAATCATATTAATTGATTGAAGTTGTGTTACATACCAAATAGGATTTGATAGCTCTTCACAATTTAGAAGCACAATTGATTTAGCTAATGTAAAATATTTGATTGTCCGAAAATCTCCACCTTTCCATTTACCAGATGGACATTCCCATTTTTGGAAGATGGACAAAGATATGTCGGATGAATCATCCATATCATCCTCATTACGGCGGCCACTATTAGAAATCAACTTGATACGGTCTTCAAAATAGTAATTAAAAAATGTGGATGCTTCTTTAGTAATGTATGCTTGGCAAATTGAACCTTCAACGCGGTTGCTTTATTTCACCTTTTTATTTAAGTTGACCAAGATATCTTAAAATAAATGCATGAAATATTAAATATAACATTCTTACATTGATGTGTTGAAAATATGAAAATAAAGTCCACCTTAGTTACATTGATATGTTGACGATGATGGCTGATTGGGATTTGGTGATGAACGATTATGGTGAGGTGAAGTTGGCTTGCATGGTTTCAATGGTGGTGGTGTTTTGAGTGGTGGCATCATGGATTTGTCAGATATCATCATCAGTTGCTTGATTTTGGATTTAAGTTTCAACCATAGCATGAAGAGCGATCACTATTTTGTATATTGTTGGTGGAATGAAGAAATGTGAGAGGCAATAGAGGAGAATAAGCTAGAAAATCAAGGCAGAGAGCATGAAAATTAAGATAAATAGAATTTTTATTAAACATTGCTTCCTTCACTACCAGCTAGGATTGTAAATATGTTTCTTTTACAATGCCTACTAATAAATGATGGAAATTGGCTTCTCGACCCAAAACTATAAGTTTCTATGACAAGAATTCAGGATAATTAGTTTTAAGGATAAAAGATAATCAACTTCTTAATAGGAAAAAGTTATTTTCATTTATCATGTTCTAGTTATAAAGACAAGGTATTAGTCACTATTTTATATATTCTTGATGAAATGAAGAAGCGTAAGAGGCGCTACAGGAGAATGAGGTAGAAATGTCAGAGCATGAAAATTAAGAGGAAGAAGAATTTTCATTAAGCGTTGCTTTTTTTCATTACTAGTTAGACTTGAAAATAAATTTCCTTTACAGTGCTACTAATAAATGATGGAAATTAGGTTTAAGGGTTTCTCAATCTAAGATTGTATGTTTCTAGGACAATACTTAAGAATAGTTATTTTTAGGAATGAAAGATGAAAGAATGTATCATTTTATAGGTAAATGATAGATGAAAACATCGTTTTCATGTCATTGAAATTGATTCTTTTTTAATCTTTTTTTTTGAAACTAGAAAATGAAGTTATCTTCTTTATATGACGATTTTTTTTTTCTTTTGTCATTGAACTAATCATTTTAAAGTGTTATAAAAGCTTAATATTTTGGGCTGAAAAGCCTTCCAATTTAATTTTCACTTTTGTAATTATTTTCATATTTTTCTTGCAAAAGACACTACTGCTTGATTGAATTAGTGGTCTTATGCTCATTTTAAACTCTTGCTGATATTCTTCTATTCCCTAAGTGCAGATAAGATGCTTTAGGCAGCATTATTATAACCTCGTTGGAAATCAACCTTGTCTTTAAGGTTGGTTATTCTAACTCCGAAAAGTGTGGTTCTATATTTCGTGCATCAACGGAAGTAAGAGAATTTGCAGGGTTTGGTAGCGAAGCGATGGTTGTGAATATATATGGAATCAATATTGAAACATAGGCTTTGTGTTCGACATTGTTGCATCTCAAAAAGGGTTAGTTGCTTGGTAGCGTAAGAGGAATTAACTAATAATTTCAATTGAGGAATTGGTGGTAGCGATAAGAGTGGGGTTGGTGTTGGATTTAGACAAAGTTTTAAGGTTGTTTAAGCTTTGATGGATTTGATTTCTCGAGTTCGATTAAGACAATGGCATTGAAGATGGAGGACCTTATGATAAAGAGCTCATTTTTGTTATGTTCTTGAGGTCAAATAAAAAAAGGATCATGTTGAAAGATAGATGATTGATTTGGTTGCTAACAGTTTCAAATATCGATTGATGGTTTTTGTTGTTTGTCAAGCTTGAATGGGGTGACTTGAGGTTTGAAGAACGAGGAAGGATAGACCAACGAAACGTAGAGAGTGATGTAGATAATGAATAAGGGGGCAAAGGCCATATAAAATTATGAATAGAAATGCATATGCAAAGCTTGAATGAGGAATCATTGGTTCAAACAAAATAAGTCAACCAAACCAAATAAGTTTGATCGGTTTGGTTTGGCATTATTAAATAGTATATCAGGTTTGGTGTTTGTTTTCACATTTTATTTTGTTTCTTGGTCGGTCAACCAATTAAGCCAAAGATAAATCTTAAATCATTTAAATAGACATAATGTTCAATGTTTTTAAAGGGGTTGGTTTCTAAAGTTATAACATGAAGCTAAAAACTTACATACATAAAATTCATGTGATTAAGTTTTCTTTAAATTAACTATGGTCCCGACAGAGCTTGAACCCACGACCTTCGGCTTATAAGACCAGCACTCTAACCAACTGAGCTACGAGATCTATTGTTCACTTTATCATTAATGTAAAAAAATTAAGTCTTACATATATAATATTTAATGCTCAATGCGCTCTGTAGTGTCTCGATGTGAAGTTGGTGAAAATTCAATCTCAAATCCTCGATTGGGGGTACAAAATAAAATAATGAATTTTTTAATTAACATACATAAGATGATAATAATAATAATAGTTATATCCATAAAAGTGTGGATGACATTGAAAGTAATGGAAATGAATAATCCACAAAATTATTTAATAAAATATCAACTAAAATAAAAATATCTAATAAATTCATCGTACCAATTTCTATTATTAACGAGATATATAAAGAGGTAATATAAAAATATATACTAATGAGTCCATGAAATTATGTGAATAAGTAATATAATAACGGTTGAGAAATGAGTCCTCAATATTGAATAAGCGGTTTGGTCTGGTGTTCTGCAAGTGAACATAAAAATTTATACACTTAACCCAACGAGTAATAGAGCAATTTAGGAGTAACAAAAGATTTACGTTGTGTTCGTAGATTTAGAAAATATATATGGTAAGATTGCCAAGAGACATAATTTGGTTGGTGTTAAATAAAGAATCTTTCAACACACATAATAAATCAAACAAAGACAAGCATGAGAATTTTAAGACTGGAGTACGATTAACTTGTATGAATACACTATGACGAGAGTATGAAAACTATATTTGCAATATTTTTGGTGAAATAACAAAAGGAACACAAGAGGATATGCCAATGTTCAAGAACTCGGTTTCAGTTTCGGTCATTTGAAATTTTCCTATTTTCGATAGTTTCGGTTTCGATTTCTTTTTTAAATGGTTTGTTAATGAAAATATAACAAAAACCTTCATAAATAAAATAATCAATTAAATTTTACTAAGTTATTTTCAACCTAATATTTCCTGTAGATCTAATTTAATAATAAGAGGCTCAATTAAAAAGGAACTTAAAACCTAATAATAAAAAGTACACTCTACTACAAAACAACCATAAGCCCAAGTTAACAAAAACTAGGCTAATCAAAACATGGTATTAAACCACTATCGCTTTCAAAAAACAACACAATAAGAACATAGTAAAACATATGCTCTCTTCTTCCTCTCAAAAGCGCTCTCAAAAGCGCTCTCAAAATCGATTGTCGAATCTTAAAAAAACAAATTCATTCTTAACATCGCTCTCTAAGTAACTTTCACTCTCAAAATAAACTATTGCAAGCCTCTAGATGGCCGCGGATGAAGCTGCTGCCCTCAAAACGGAGTCGAGGATGCTAGGGCAAGGAAGAAATCTGAGTCGATGATGCTAGAAATGAGGTCGAGTATACTGATTTAGATGGATTTTTGATTTCGAATTTTTTCCTAAAACCTTAACCGAAACCGATTTTTGCCTTCGATTTCGTCTCGGTTATGGTCAGAAGAAAAAGTAATGGATGAAATACATTGAATCAAAAGGGTTAAAACTATTAGAACTGGACCAGCTCGCAGCGGATGTAATGGCTGAATTTCAATTTTTTTTCCTTTATTGGATTTTTATTTAGAGCATTCCTAAACATTATTTAAATAAAATCTTTTATGTTGTTTAAATTTATAAATTACACAGATTTGTTTGATTTGTATATTGATATATGTGTGTATGTGTGTATCATATACACATGTGTGTGTGTGTGCGCATGTGTGACATATCAACCCATGTAAGGCATAATATGTCCGTGTATAGATGTTGAGATTTACATCACAATGTATACGTTAGCTCATTTAATATGCAAGTATATGTTGTCCAAACATATGTATGTAAGCTATTATTTTATATAACTATTATAAATTTTGTGTGTATATATATATGTATATTAAGTAAATTTAAATAATTATATATTTATATAATATTTAAAATATATTAATAAATATATGTATATATATTATCTTATAAATAAAATATTAATATTATGTATATACATATATAATAGCCATGGTATGCACATATAACTTGAGAATATTCAACACATACTAAAAAAAATATGGTTAGGAAAAAAGATACTGTTAAAAACAGTATTAAACAAGAATATGAAATTCCCTAAAATTTAGATTTACTAAATAAATGGACAATTCCAAAAATTAAACCTAAGGTAATATACCAATTAAGTACTTTTGAAAAACTCGGTTTAAAACAAGTAGTTAAAACTACAGAAGAGTCAATTTCACTTGATAATGAAGTATGATTATTAAACTATTAAGTGAAAAAGATTTACAGCCTTATAGGCAAACACACAAATTTATTCACATAGGTTTAATACAAATTGCATTTAAACATTCAACTCTTGAAGATTTGCCAGATTGTGTTATAGCCGCTTTAAGAGATGGCAGAAATTTAAATTGGAAAAAAATCATTAATGGGACTAATACAGTCAAGTTTGGCACATGGTCCAGTTTATTTTAATGTTTATCCTAATTTACAAATCTCTTTATTTGATGTGAATATTTTAGAAGCTATCACTTTAAATGTTAAGACTCATGAATATAATTAATTACATTTCAGGATCTGAAGTAATGTGCATTTGCTATAGAATTCACTATAAGCTTTTATATACTCTAAACCCCCAATGTAGATTGGTTGATAAACCTTTAAATAAAACTATTTTAATAGAGATAAATTTGATTCAGTTTGATGTAACTTCAAAAAGGTCAATAAAATGGAATGAAATTCCTCTTTCATAAAATTGAAAAATAAAAAGAGCCGTCCCTTCACAACGAGTAACAAACAATATGATTACTAATATTATACAAACCCCTGAAGGAACTACTCAAATACAAATGGATTATAATCTCTCTACGCCTAGTTCTAGTAAAACATATCTGTCAAAAATGAAATCTTTTCACTCTCATATTTGCCTTTTGATTATACAATTGAATCTCCATCAAGAGTTTCTATATCTCAAATCAAAGAAATTGAAGGAAAATCGTCTGATGATGGATCTTTAAAAGATGAAAATGTGGAAAAATATATGTAAACAGAAATAATATTGTAAAAGGTATTTACAGCAATCAAGAAGCGGATATAACCAAATTAGAAATGAATTTGTCTATTTAATGGATTTTATGACCAAAATAGATTTTAGCCCTGGTTCTCAGACCAGACAGAAAATTAAATTTGAGTTTAATCTTCCAAAATGGGAACCATTTAGAAAATGGTTTTTTGAAATTTTTTCAAAAGAAGAACAACAATATTTTCAAGATGAATTTTATAAATTCACATCTGAAATAAATATAACATTTCCTTTCGTTCCTTGGTTTACAGCAAATTATATTGAACAATATATTTATGTAATTGAAAGAGATTATAAACTTTTAAATGAAAATATGCTAACGGAAGTATATCCTCTTCAATAATCTTTTCAAATAGAAAAAAGGTAAGTACTTAAGTTTTAATGCATTTTCTAAAATATTAGAAAATGATACATTACAAATTACTGTAAGACAAATAAGCCAAATATTTGAACAACAAAATTATGTAAATCTTTATTTAGGTGTTATTGTTGAACAAATTACCTCATTACATAATGAAATGGAAAAAATATTTTGTGACGACCCAAACTCGATGTCCGACAAACGACATCAAATTCGTATCGCCGGAGTTTGTAACAACATCAAATGAACATAAAACAAGGGAACAAAATGAATATCATGCATACATCACACGTACAACATCATAATATCCATTTTTACATCAGAGTATATTTAATACATACACCATAACTCAAAATAACATCATAGTAATACAACAGTGATCATATATCCAAAAAGTCTTTAAAGGAATGAAGTGATAACAATCTCCCAAAAACTAAACACCTAAGATCCAAAAAGCTCCTAAGATATCTCCAAAGCAAGAGCTTCAAAATAATGCTAACTCCAAAATACAGAAACCTGCTACTAGGCTGCCCGTGTAGAAATTATGAGCATCCAGAGTTTAGAAATGAAACAATAAACTCCGGGTCAGTCATGGGACTGGTATGAGTAAACAAAGCAGTTGTTTTTAAATAACTAGATTTATAAAAGAAAAGTCGATATGCTTTTGAAAAATGAGACTACCATAAGACCTCCCGCCACACACACAATGCAATCGCAGAATTGGAGGAGATTTCTTCTTATGATAGTCAAACATGCTTGATATGAGAATTTTTTTTGATATTATTATTAGTGCATAGTGTAGAAAGCATTTCGAAAATAGAATATTAATCTTAGCCAGCATAGACATTTTGAACTATGCCTACTATAGCAACCATCTAAACAGTGGTGACCACCATAAGTAAATGGCAGGTTCTACAACTAAAGTTGTACAGGGTTTCGTATTGGGAATTAGATTTCCAACAATGGTCAGGCTAAGGAACTTCCTATTGCCACATGGGTATGCCTCTGGCGGGACGTCTCGAGAACTTAACCAGTTCTCTGCCAACACAAGGCCGGGTTACCTCTGTAACTAGGTAACTACTACACGAGTATGCCATTCCCCAGTCCTTTGGGACCTTTATTCGAGGGCCCTCTATCACAAAGCAACAACCACACAGTAAATGAGATTGGAGCTACCATATACGTAAATGTCTAGGCTCCATACCATGACATCACCTTTTTCCAGAAGGAAATGTCATACCCTAAAGGGCGCGACCCTCATAACCTTGCCGCATCTTTCCTGTTTTGACCATTTCCGAGTTGTGAGGTCCGATGAGGTCTCGTCCTCAAAGCTACGCTTTTACAAAAAGCTATGCTTTGATCACAATTGATCAACAAAGGATCAACACACACAGCAGCACTCAGTATGTCACACTACCAAATTGGGAGTATATCGCTGATAACCTTCAATTACATAACCTCTGAGCTCGTACGTCTCATAGAAGGGTGTTAAGCAAAGAGAATGAATTCTCTGCCACCAACAGAAATGTATTTGAAAGAAATCTGCTTTATACCTCAAAGTGTAGTGTCAGACACACAACCATACAATTCTGTTCCGGGTTCGAACAAAACCGAAGGCACTTCCGAAGAAGTCCTTGTGATCTGGGCGTCTACAATCCCGATCGGATTCCCCATCACACATGGAGAACTCTATACTGGAGCAACTTAATGCAGAGTCATTCGATAGGTTATCCTATCGTTTTCGAAGACACCCGGTCTTCACCACTGGTCTTCAAATGCTATCCATAACATCGCATCACTCATTCGGAATGGTTTATATGGCACAAAGGTCCTCTACCGGCTAAACCGAATAGTGAGCATCAATTTAAAACATGTGGATATGTCGTTCACAAAAGTTCACTCGTTCGATGTGGGTTTCGGATAACAAACTGAAAACCGATTCACTATCGCATTGAGGTTTATGTGACGACCCGTCTTTCAATATCCAGAAAGACGTATCATCAATAAGAAAAGAAAGAGATAGAAATAGAAAGATAGAAAGAAAAGAAACAACAATCATCAGAATCTCACAGCGGAAATGAACAAAATATAATATTACATATATCCCTTACATAGGTTTACATATCAGAGTACACAAAATAATATTACTCCATTACATCTGACATTCATAAGAGTTTTACCAACCCATACAACTCAAAACATAACACCAAAATGCTACTACAGCGAATATAGATAGATAGTACGTCTGGACTCCAGCTCCATCTTCCAAAACATTTGCTAATCCATACCTAGTCACTTGGCTACTCATAAAAATTTGAGTACCCAAGAGTTTATGAAAAACAAAATAAACTCCGGGTCAGACATGGGTCTGGTGTGAGTAAATCAGTTAAAGTTGCTTAACTTTAAAAATCATTTTGAAAACAAAAGGTATCACGTAAGACTTCCCACAAATAAATACGGGTAAGTTTTTACCTTACGCTAACCAAAACATTTGATAGGAAATTCAGTGATATTATAACAGGGTCTAGGGTTTTAAAATAAAATACAGAAATAGCTGGAATGCTTACATCTCACATTCCAACGTAGTTGGGCACAATCAAATCGTACGACACTTATTGGAGATTGGATTCCATACAATGGCAGGGCTACTGGGGTACCGCCCGTCACAGTACGGGGCCTAGATCACCGTACCGAGGACCACTCCCGATCCCCTGCAACACAAGGCCGGACCCATCCCTTACTGGACAGTTCCGAACAAGACAACCCCGCAGTTGTGGCCAACAACTGCCCACACAGCCGAATAAATAAGGGACTTCTAGACAGGGATAAATCTCACTCTCAAGTGGGGGCTACCCACGAAACCTTGCTGCACCTCCCCTGTTTTAGACATTCCCGGTTGATGAAGCTTGAGGCTACGATTACCTTTAGAGAACACATCTCTTAGAATGCTCATCGTCCACCTGACGATGTTCTGAAAGTATTTAATCCATCCAAGTTCGTTCCGGGTTCGAACGAAACCGAAGGCATTATTTCGTTACACTCATTTTGGAATCACCGTCAGAGTTAACGACAATAACCCTTGCACTCTAAAACTCCATCTTGATCCTTACTTGAGACGTCACGACCTAACGTTTAACTTGGATCGATGTGGTTTTCGGAAATCAATTCGATTCCCGATCCCGGTCTCATCGAAATCCAAACGTGTCTTAAAGGCCAAGTTGTTTGATAATTTAAACAATTCAATTCAGATTTAAACATAGCATCACACAGCATTATCCACAGATAATAACCAATATCTATCACAGATATACAATATCTCATCACAGAATATATCTCAACTATCATTCAACAGATATCAACCATATTCAGATATCAATTCAAACAATCATTCACAAGCAAGCACTACTTAAATTCATATTATAATTAATTTAATTAATTTAAAATTAAATTAATTACTTAAGAATTTATCACTTAATCTTGCTTAAACAAACGTTAATTAATTAATCACAATCATTTAATTAATTAATCACCTCTTAATTATCTCATTATTAATTTATTAATGTTTAATTAATTAAAAATCTTTATTTAATTATCAATTAATTACTATAATTATTTATTAATTAAACTTTGATTTAAATTAATCATTCCTTAATTGGTTATTAATTAACCCGTAATTTATAATTAATTAACCTTAATTAATTCTTAATTACCTTAATTAATTCTTAATTACCTCAATTAATTCTTAATTACCTTAATTAATTCTTAATTAATCACAAATTAATTTATCTTAATTACATAATTAATTATTCATTTATTAACCTTAATTATTTAATTAATTAAATCTTAACCCTTAATTAATTTACAATTAATTATAAATTAATTAATGTTTAATTACTTAATTAATTAACTCCTAATCAATTAATTAATTAACTTCTTAATCACTAATTTATTAATCATTAATCAATTAATTAATCAATTATTAATCACTTATGAATTAACCTTAAATTAATTAATTAATTAATAACCTATTAATTGTTATTTAATTTAATCCTTAATTATCCATTAAATAATTCATAAGTAATTAATTAAATCTTAACAAATTAATTAACCAAAATAAATTAATTAATTCCAACTCTATTTTTTAATTAATTAAAGTAAACTTTAATTTCAAATCTAATTAACTTTCAAAACAAAACAATTTTCATTCATCTTTAAAACTCTTACATATTTAAATATTTCAATTCATTAAAACTAATTACTTTTGAAAAAGTTAGATTTAAAAAAAAATGTAAAATCATTTTAACTTCAACAAATAGAATGTGAGTTACTTTTGAAACAAAATATTTGACATTTAAAAAGTGGTGAAAATATAAAGTTTTAAATTTAAACTTAAAACTAATTTTAGATTTAAAACAAGTTTTAAAGTTTGATTCATTTACTTGGTTAAACTCGACCAAAAGTCAACTAACATAACCCCAACTACATCTCTTCCCTACCTTCTTCTACCTGAACCCAAGAAATCACACGCTCAAACACTCACACACCCGAGCATACTCACGGGCCTCACGACGCTAAACACGAGCATTGCTTCGAGAAAAAGAAACACTCGCACGCGACAACACCACTGACACAATCGCTACCTCATGCACATGCACGGAGCTCCGGCGTCTCCATCACCGCCGCCGACCACTCACGCAAACCCCAAACCAAATCTCGACCCAATCCCAAAACCCAGAATTCGACAATTCGAACTCGAACGAAATTTGGGTGTTCGAACCCAAAACAATACTGCCGATGCCTGGAAAGAAACCCCATCACCCACGGCACCGACCACCTTACGCCTTCCCACTCCGGCCATGAACTCACACCACCCAAACACGTCTCCACCCCAAGCCAACCCCAACTCGATCATCTACGCGCTTCACACAATCGAATTTCTCAAGCTCGAAAAGACATAGAGCAAATAACCCTAAAATCTAAATTCCCAATTCTGTGTTGTATAATAAATTCAATCAGTATTTTTCTAGTGTTATACAACACTAAACACAGCCTTGATTCAAATTCCAAGGCCTATAAACAATCCAGTCACACGAATTTGACAAAACCCCCAAATTCAGTTAATTCCAAAATTCATATTCAACTGTAAGTTAAAAATTTTGAATTCAATTTTTAAATTCATGTCATGCATTATAGATTCAGGATATACATTTGATTCATTAAAATTTAACAAAATTTACAAGCTATAATTATTTGTTTTACTGCATATCTACTTTCTGCAATTTTTTCTAAACTGTTTCATTGCATATATATTTTTAACACTTTAAATCATATTGAATCAAACTCCTATATTAAATATTTCAACCTAACAATGTTTTACATCATATAAGTTTAAGGTTTAAATTTTCTTTGGAATCTAGAAGAGACAGAGTTCCACAGTTACAATTTTAATCATACACAGTTAAACCAAAAACTGTAAACCAATATCTCACAAAATAAATAACATGCAAGCATTTCCATAACTAACTTTCACATGCAACAGATCTTATACTTGAAGTTTGATTTAAGAATTTACTCACTTGTTTTTGTTAAGGCTCAAGCTGCAGGAAAGAATATGAACTGCAGATTTCTTCCCACCACTTGAAATTTGCAAGATTATTGTTGATGATGCTTCAGCTCTTGAATTAATAGGTGATAAAACTGAGATTGTTTGAGAATTTGGTTGAGGATGTATAGATTTATGAAGTTTAGATTTTGAAAAATGAAGAGTGTAAAATTTCTTGCTTAATAAAATGAGGAAGTGTGTAAGAAATATCTTTTAAAAATTTGTTTTATAAAATTTAAAGAGAATAAAACTTAAATTACGACAATTGTCACAAAGCCTAACTAATTTTCTAACACATGTTAATAATAGGTTTTAAATGTTAACAAGTGTTTATTCATGCAAAAAGAAATTAAGATGTTTTTCTTAATTGATTTTCCTTATATAAATCCATTTTTAAATTTCTAAAAATCAATTCTATTTAAAGAATGAATATAAAACCAATGTTAGAACTTAAATAAAATCATGAGCATATTACTTAATATTCAAAGTAAAATTTTAGAATAAAAATTAACATATTTTAAATCTTTTAATTTATCAATTCAACTCAATTTAAGTTTTTAAATTCAATTCAAATTAAATCTGATATGAATAAAATTTTAACACATTCATTTCCTTATATATGTATTGGTTTTTAATTAGAATAACTGTATATTTACAATTCATTTATTTGCTGTTGAATAAATAACAAATTTATCAATTTAAATTGGTTTATTATATAGATTATCATATTTAAATTCGGTGTGAAATTCCGGGATATCACAATCCTCCCCCCTTAAAAGAATTTCGTCCCCGAAATTTAAGCAAAAGATAATCCAAAATTTTATTTTATTCAACACTCCAAACATACATAACATCCATACATAAGCAACCATCAAACAAAACATCCAAACAATCATACATTCAATACAAACACCACTAGCTAGCCGGACACATATCCGGATAAGCCTTCCTAAAGCTATCCAGAGTCTCCCAGGTACAATCTCTGGGATCCTCACTCCACTGGACTTTAACGAGCTTCACTATCCTGTTTCTGAGTTGCCTCTCGTCTTGATCAACAATCTGAATAGGATGTCTGACAACTGATAAGTCCGGCTCAACCTCTAAGTCTTCCTGCACAGCTGGCTCCACAATAAGAGATGGATTGTGCATATATTTCCGTAGATGAGATACGTGGAAAACATTGTGAATTCCAGCCATCCGGACTGGCAATTCAATCATGTTTGCTACAGCCCCAATTCTCTCGAGAACTCGGAACGGACCAATGTATCTCGGAGCGAGTTTCCCTGTCTTCCCGAACCTTATAGCTCCTTTAATAGGGGAAACTTTGACAAAAACTAAATAACCGATCTCGAACTCCAATTGTCTTCGTCTTTTATCAACATATTTCTTTTGTCGATCCTGAGCAGCTCTCATCCTTTTCTTGATAAGCTCGACTTTAGCAGATGCTTCACGGATCAGATCTGGTCCAAGCACAATGCAGTCCTTCGACCCTATCCAACAAGCTGGAGATCTACACGGTCTTCCATACAATGCTTCATAAGGAGCCATCTTGATACTTGCTTGGTAACTGTTATTATATGAGAACTCTACCAGATGTAGATGATCCTCCCACGATCCTCCAAAATCTAATACACAGGCTCTCAGCATATCTTCTAGAATTCGGTTTAGCCTTTCAGTTTGTCCATCTGTTTGTGGATGATATGCTGTACTCAATCTTAAACTAGTCCCCAACGCTGATTACAATGCCTCCCAGAATTTGTTGGTGAAGATCGGATCTTGATCACTTACAATGCTGACTGGAACGCCATGCAATCTCACAATCTCTTTCAAGAAAATTTCTGCCAAAGAAGCTGCAGTACGGTTTGCCTTTACTGGTATAAAATGGGCGCTCTTGGTAAGACGATCTACAATCACCCATATTCTTCCATTTCCCCTCTTAGTTCTAGGCAGACCGTCGATGAAGTCCATTGAAATCATTTCCCATTTCCATGTCGGGACCTCCAAAGGTTGTAACAAACCGGCTGGCTTCTGTTGATCTCCTTTCACTTGCTGGCAGATAGCATAACTATTAACGAATCTGGCTACATCCTTCTTCATACTTGGCCACCAAAAAACTCTCTTCATATCCTTGTACATCTTCGAGATCCCTGGATGGATATTCAATCTGGAGCGATGGCATTCTGACAATACTTCGTCTCTCAACCCATCTATATCCGGTACACACAATCACCATTAATTCTCAATGCTCCTTGATTGTCTATCCTGAAATCCGAATATCGACCATCCTTAGTTCCAAGAATCAATTCTTCAAAAGACCTATCCTCCATTTGCTTGCTTATTATTCTTTCCTGGAGAGATGGAACAGCTTCCAAAAGAGAAAGAACTGCATTTCTGCTAAGAGCGTCTGCCACAACGTTCGCCTTTCTCGGAGTATACAGAATATCCAAATCGTATGATGCCAAGAACTCAACCCATTGCTGCTGTCTTAGATTAAGATCTTTTTGAGAGAAAAGATATTTCAAAGGTTTGTGATCCGTGAATAACTCAAACTTTTCTCCTAAAAGATAATGCCTCCATATTTTTAAAGCGAAAACAATAGCCAATAGCTCTAGATCATGCGTAGCGTAGTTCCTCTCATGTGGCTTCAATTGCCGACTCGCATACGCAATAACCCTACCATTCTGCATAAGCACAGCTCCCAATCCAACAATACAGGCATCAACATACACTTCAAACTTGCTCTTCCCATCAGGAATAGCCAATACAGGAGCACTTGTCAATTTTGTCCTTTGTTTCTGGAAAGCTTCCTCACATTCCGGTGTCCACTTGAATTTAGCTCCCTTTCTTGTCAGCTTCGTTAAGTGAGAAGAGATCTTAGAATAATCCTTAATAAACTTCCTGTAGTAACCGGCCAATCCAAGAAAACTGCGAACTTCTGTAGGAGTCCGAGGCTGCTTCCATTCCAGAATAGTCTCAACTTTAGCTGGATCTACAAAGATTCCCTCACCAGAAACAATGTGGCCCAAAAATTTTACTTCAGGTTTCCAAAAATGACACTTTGAAAATTTCGCCTTCAGCACATGCTTTCTCAGAGTTTCCAAAACTATTCTCAAGTGCTGCTTATGCTCTTCTTCCGATTTAGAATAAACCAAAATATCATCAGTGAATACCAAAACAAAATTATTCAGAACATCTCTAAAGACTCGGTTCATCAGATCTACAAAATAAGCAGGAGCGTTGGTTAACCCGAAAGGCATAACCAACCACTCATAGAAACAATTAGGTCCCCTAAATGCAGTTAAGGGGATACTGTCTTCAGCTACCCTTAACTGATGGAAACCTGATGCTAGATCTAACCGAGAAAAGACTGATGCTCCATGAAGCTGGTCGAAGAGATCATCAATGCGAGGAAGAGGATACTTATTCCGAATGGTCACCTTGTTCAATTCATGGTAGTCTACAAAGAACCTTAGCGACCCATCCGACTTGGTGACAAAAACTGTAGCAGAACCCCAACAGGAAAAACTTGGTCTAATCAAACCCTTCTCCAACAAACTCTTGGAGCCATTCTTCTACTAGGTTGAATTACAGGTACTGCTCCAAGAACCAAATCTATACGGAACTCTATTTCCCGGTGCGGTGGAAAACACTTAACTTCCTCAAATACGTCGGAGAAATCCCGGACTACTTCAATATCTACAACCTCCTCATAAGAAGTCTCTATTCCATGTAAAAGACTACTCAAGTGGATTCCAGAGTTATCACACATTACTCTGGCAATCCTACTTAGATCAGTTTCCAACGAAACTGTTCTTTCATCACAATTTAAAATAGCCTTATTTTTGTCAAGCCAATCCATTCCTAATATAAGATCAAAACCTTTAAAATCCAACATATAAGGATCACAGGAAAAACTATGAGATAGATAGGAGATTCTCAAATCTTTACAGATCTTATCCAATTTGGTTACCCCTTCTATAGGATTTGATACACAAATGGGATTGTCTACGATACTAAGGGGTAAGTAAGAAATGCTCTACAGTTTCCAAGGAAATAAAACTTAAAGAAGCACCAAAATCAAATAAGACTTTAATATACTTTCCATTTAAAAGTAAAGTACCTTCTAAAACTCCCTTCCCCTTCGACAAGTTTGATGGTGCGCCTTCTAAAGCAAATACTTTGTTCTGTTGAACCGTATGAAGGAGCGGGCAGTCTTTAATCATGTGTCCTGGTTGGTGACAGTTAAAGCAAAGAGACTTCTGCACTAAGGCTGACCCTGGTGCACTATACTGCTGTCGCTGCCGCTGTTGCTGCAATCCTTTGCTGGGACACTTGTTTGCCAGATGACCTTCTTGTTGACAAATATAACACTTTCGGGGTCCATTATTATTCCCAGACTTCTTCTTGTTTTGCTTCTTCCAGTTAGGATTAAATTTTCTCTTATTCTGGTTAGAAGAATTCCCTCCTGATGCAGCAACTTGTGCCACTGACCTCTTCTTCATCAAATCTTCGTACCTTAATGCCATATCAATAAGCTCCACAAAAGACCCTTTCAAATGTGCAGTCATTCTCTCATGATACTCAGGCCTTAACCCTTGGACAAACATCTCGTTCTTCTTAAGAGGCGTGTCTATAAGTCCTGGACCGTAGCAAGATAACTCGTTGAATTTTGTCTCGTATTCAGCTATAGACATACTTCCTTGTTTCAGATTTAGAAAATCTTGATAAAGCCGAGTTCTTCCTGCAGCAGGCATAAATTTTTCCTCAAACATCTCCTTAAATTCTTCCCAAGACATACCATCTTCCGAGATATTAGAAGTCACTGAATTCCACCATACTGCGGCACCAACTTGTAATTGCCACGCAGCCATTATTCTCTTCTGCTCATCTGATAACTTCATGCTCTTAAAAATCTTCTCACATGAGCGAATACATGCTTGAACTTCTATTATAGTTTCTGATCCCTGAAATGGTTTTCCTCCAAGATGAACAAAGTCCTTGCATAATGCGGCAAAACTGACCGGAGACGTAACTTGATTAACAGTCTCATTATCAGTCTGCTCACTTCTGTTACCAGTTGATGCACTCCCAACAACTCTTCCCCTTCAGCCTCTTGAACTCATATTGGCTACCTGAACAGGTAATCCAACCAATTTAGATAGGGATATAGTTATATAAGAAAATTACAAATACGCACTCTCAAGATAGATGCTACTCCAGAGCCAACGTGTTTCTCAACCATTGCTCTGATACCAACTGTGACGACCCGTCTTTCAATATCCAGAAAGACGTATCATCAATAAGAAAAGAAAGAGATAGAAATAGAAAGATAGAAAGAAAAGAAACAACAATCATCAGAATCTCACAGCGGAAACGAACAAAATATAATATTACATATATCCCTTACATAGGTTTACATATCAGAGTACACAAAATAATATTACTCCATTACATCTGACATTCATAAGAGTTTTCCCAACCCATACAACTCAAAACATAACACCAAAATGCTACTACAGCGAATATAGATAGATAGTACGTCTGGACTCCAGCTCCAGCTTCCAAAACATTTGCTAATCCATACCTAGTCACTTGGCTACTCATAAAAATTTGAGTACCCAAGAGTTTATGAAAAACAAAATAAACTCCGGGTCAGACATGGGTCTGGTGTGAGTAAATCAGTTAAAGTTGCTTAACTTTAAAAATCATTTTGAAAACAAAAGGTATCACGTAAGACTTCCCACAAATAAATACGGGTAAGTTTTTACCTTACGCTAACCAAAACATTTGATAGGAAATTCAGTGATATTATAACAGGGTCTAGGGTTTTAAAATAAAATACAGAAATAGCTGGAATGCTTACATCTCACATTCCAACGTAGTTGGGCACAATCAAATCGTACGGCACTTATTGGAGATTGGATTACATATAATGGCAAGGCTACTGGGGTACCGCCCGTCACAATACGGGGCCTAGATCACCGTACCGAGGACCACTCCCGATCCCCTGCAACACAAGGCCGGACCCATCCCTTACTGGACAGTTCCGAACAAGACAACCCCGCAGTTATGGCCAACTACTGCCCACACAGCCGAATAAATAAGGGACTTCTAGATAGGGGTAAATCTCACTCTCAAGTGGGGGCTACCCACGAAACCTTGCTGCACCTCCCCTGTTTTAGCCATTCCCGGTTGATGAGGCTTGAGGCTACGATTGCCTTTAGAGAACACATCTCTTAGAATGCTCATCGTCCACCTGACGATGTTCTGAAAGCATTTAATCCATCCAAGTTCGTTCCGGGTTCGAACGAAACCGAAGGCATTATTTCGTTACACTCATTTTGGAATCACCCTCAGAGTTAACGAAAATAACCCTTGCACTCTAAAACTCCATCTCCATCCTTACTCGAGATGTCACGACCTAACGTTTAACTTGGATCGATGTGGTTTTCGGAAATCAATTCGATTCCCGATCCCGGTCTCATCGAAATCCAAACGTGTCTTAAAGGCCAAGTTGTTTGATAATTTAAACAATTCAATTCAGATTTAAACATAGCATCACACAGCATTATCCACAGATAATAACCAATATCTATCACAGATATACAATATCTCATCACAGAATATATCTCAACTATCATTCAACAGATATCAACGATATTCAGATATCAATTCAAACAATCATCCACAAGCAAGCACTACTTAAATTCATATTATAATTAATTTAATTAATTTAAAATTAAATTAATTACTTAAGAATTTATCACTTAATCTTGCTTAAACAAACGTTAATTAATTAATCACAATCATTTAATTAATTAATCACCTCTTAATTATCTCATTATTAATTTATTAATGTTTAATTAATTAAAAATCTTTATTTAATTATCAATTAATTACTATAATTATTTATTAATTAAACTTTGATTTAAATTAATCATTCCTTAATTGGTTATTAATTAACCCTTAATTTATAATTAATTAATCTTAATTAATTCTTAATTACCTTAATTAATTCTTAATTACATTAATTAATTGTTATTTAATTTAATCCTTAATTATCCATTAAATAATTCATAAGTAATTAATTAAATCTTAACAAATTAATTAACCAAAATAAATTAATTAATTCCAACTCTTATTTTTAATTAATTAAAGTAAACTTTAATTTCAAATCTAATTAACTTTCAAAACAAAACAATTTTCATTCATCTTTAAAAACTCTTACATATTTAAATATTTCAATTCATTAAAACTAATTACTTTTGAAAAAGTTAGATTTAAAAAAAATGTAAAATCATTTCAACTTCAACAAATAGAATGTGAGTTACTTTTGAAACAAAATATTTGACATTTAAAAAGTGGTGAAAATATAAAGTTTTAAATTTAAACTTAAAACTAATTTTAGATTTAAAACAAGTTTTAAAGTTTGATTCATTTACTTGGTTAAACTCGACCAAAATTCAACTAACATAACCCCGACTACATCTCTTCCCTACCTTCTTCTACCTGAACCCAACAAATCACACGCTCAAACACTCACACACCCGAGCATACTCACGGGCCTCACGACACTAAACATGAGCATTGCTTCGAGAAAAAGAAACACTCACACGCGACAGCACCACTGACACAACCGCTACCTCGTGCACATGCACGGAGCTCCGGCATCTCCATCGCCGCCGTCGACCACTCGTGCAAACCCCAAACCAAATCTCGACCCAATCCCAAAACCCAGAATTCAACAATTCGAACTCGAATGAAATTTGGGTGTTCGAACCCAAAACAATACTGCCGACGCCTGGAAAGAAACCCCATCACCCACGGCACCGACCACCTTACGCCTCCCAACTCCGGCCATGAACTCACACTACCCAAACACGTCTGCACCCCAAGCCAACCCTAACTCGATCATCTACGCGCTTCACACAATCGAATTTCTCAAGCTCGAAAAGACATAGAGCAAATAACCCTAAAATCTAAATTCCCAATTCTGTGTTATATAATAAATTCAATCAGTATTTTTCTAGTGTTATACAACACTAAACACAGCCTTGATTCAAATTCCAAGGCCTATAAACAATCCAGTCACACGAATTTGACAAAACCCCCAAATTCAGTTAATTCAAAAATTCATATTCAACTGTAAGTTAAAAATTTTGAATTCAATTTTAAAATTCATGTCATGCATTATAGATTCAGGATATACATTTGATTCATTAAAATTTAACAAAATTTACATGCTATAATTATTTGTTTTACTGCATATCTACTTTCTGCAATTTTTTCTAAACTGTTTCATTGCATATATTTTTTTAACACTTTAAATCATATTGAATCAAACTCCTATATTAAATATTTCAACCTAACAATGTTTTACTTCATATAAGTTTAAGGTTTAAATTTTCTTTGGTATCCTGAAGAGACAGAGTTCCACTGTTACAATTTTAATCATACACAGTTAAACCAAAAACTGTAAACCAATATCTCACAAAATAAATAACATGCAAGCATTTCCATAACTAACTTTCACATGCAACAGATCTTATACTTAAAGTTTGATTTAAGAATTTACTCACTTGTTTTTGTTAAGGCTCAAGCTGCAGGAAAGAATATGAACTGCAGATTTCTTCCTACCTCTTGAAATTTGCAAGATTATTGTTGATGATGCTTCAGCTCTTGAATTAATAGGTGATAAAACTGAGATTGTTTGAGAATTTAGTTGAAGATGTATAGATTTATGAAGTTCAGATTTTGAAAAATGAAGAGTGTAAAATTTCTTGCTTAATAAAATGAGGAAGTATGTAAGAAATATCTTTTAAAAATTTGTCTTATAAAATTTAAAGAGAATAAAACTTAAATTATGACACTTGTCACAAAGCCTAACTAATTTTCGAACACATGTTAATAATAGGTTTTAAATGTTAACAAGTGTTTATTCATGCAAAAAGAAATTAAGATGTTTTTCTTAATTGATTTTCCTTATATAAATCCATTTTTAAATTTCTAAAAATCAGTTCTCTTTAAAGAATGAATATAAAACCAATGTTAGAACTTAAATAAAATCATGAGCATATTACTTAATATTCAAAGTAAAATTTTAGAATAAAAATTAACATATTTTAAATCTTTTAATTTATCAATTCAACTCAATTTAAGTTTTTAAATTCAATTCAAAATTAAATCTGATATGAATAAAATTTTAACACATTCATTTCCTTATATATGTATTGATTTTTAATTAGAATAACTGTATATTTACAATTCATTTATTTGCTGTTGAATAAATAACAAATTTATCAATTTAAATTGGTTTATTATATAGATTATCATATTTAAATTCGGTGTGAAATTCCGGGATATCACAGTTTAAATGTCGTTTTACGGGCAAGCAGGGTTTTCACGTCAATACAGAACAAACCACAATCACAGTACATGGCAATTTATATCACACAGTATCACAAACAGAACAGAAATATCAATTCAATAGACAACATCTGATGATAGTCAATCATTTTCAATTTAAGGTAAATGTGATTTAAAAGAATTTACCACATAACTATTTTTATTGATTTATCTAAATCAATGATTAACCATTCTTAATAATAAATTTATTAAATCTTTAATTAATTATTCCTTAATTAATTATCTAAAATAACTACAAATTAGTAACTTTAATTATTTAATTAACAATCTGTAATTACGAATTAGTCAAACACTTAAATATTTACTAACCAATCTTTAGTTTCAAATTATTCAATCTCTCATCGTTTAGTTAATTACAATTTTACAATTAATTGACCATTCTTAATTACACCTTTCTCTTTAAACAATTAATAACAATTATTTGTCTTAATTAACATTTAGAAATCTTCTTTAATTATTTCGAAATCGATTTATTATTATTACAAAAAGCTTTAATGTTAATTAACTTTAACACTGATTTTAAATTAATTATTTAATTAAAGTATTAATTAGATTTCAAAATGTTGTTACTATTTGCTTGGTTAATTTAAAATTTGAAATAAGTTCTTAACGTAAAACAGTTAAACATTGATCGCTTTGTTGACACAAAAATTTGTGTAACATTATAACTTGAAATAAATTTGGGCCCCAAAATCAATTTGGGCTTAACCATTTTTTTTAAAAAATAAAACAACCCGAGTAAACATGGTACTTCACTCGAGACAAACCCGGCTCTTCCTCGTCACTTCCACGAGCTTCTTCCCTTTCTCCCCCGCGTCCCTGTGAAATTTCTTCTTCCTTTTTTTCCAGAGTTTAAATTTAAACTAAGTACCAAATTCACGCAGCAGGCAATTCGCTCGTACTCGAACACCTACTCGAAGCAACCATCTTAAAAACTCGAGCACGATCACGAGACGCAACACGTACGTAGATACTGACACTCCCATGCCACCGTGCACGTACAGGGTGGTTCGCGGACCCTCCGGCAACCCATGGTGCCTCCAACAAGTCACGTAATGACCCCACACTCGAGAGCAATCTCCAGTTCATCGTGAAATTCACGAAATCAAAAAAGGGCCTGTAGCTCGACCCAGCTACACGAACACACCAAGCAAATTTGCTTCACCCTTGTTGCTCCGACCATCGGAGCAGCTCGAACTTCGTCACTGCCTCGTCAACATCCACATCTTCCATCCCTTCGAGTTTCATGAAACTCGATCAAACCAAGAAGACGAATTCGTCTCGTCCTTCAACCTCAACAAAGTCGAACACTGAACCCTAACATGGCATCGCCCCTTCAATTTTCATAATAGAAAAATTATTTGAAAATTTTCCCGAAATCTCTAATCAACAAGCTAGCTTCAGACAAGATTTCAATAATCAAAGTTTGTTGGTGAGACGACCCGACTTTCTTACCACAGAAAATCGCATCATCTTTAAGAAAGAAAGGGATAGAAAAGAGAATAGAAAGAAGAGAAGAAAGAAACAACATCAGAATCTACACAGCGGAACGAATAAATTATATTAATCACATAATACTTTACATAGTATAATATACATCAGAGATACACAGCTAAAACAACACATACTAGACTGTTATAAACACCTGTCTAGTTATACAACTCAAGACAACACTCAGAGAACACACAGCGAAAAACTATATATATATATATATATATATATATATATATATATATATATATATCTACACGCGGAAGCCTCCTGCTCCATTGCTCCTCCACAATTCGTCAAAGCTAACCTGAATTCTCTTGGCTACTCGTAAAAATTTGAGCACCCAAGAGTTTATGAAAAACAAAAATAAACTCCGGGTCAGACATGGGTCTGGTGTGAGTAACAGGTTAATGTTGCTTAACTTTCAAAACCTTTTTGAAAAGAAAGGTATCATGTAAGAATTCCCACACATAAACATGGAAAAGTTTTTACCTTACGCTAACCAAAACATTTGATAGGAAATCCGATGATATTATAATAGTGTCTAGGGTTTTCAAATAAATAAGAAATAGCCGAAATTGTTACATTCATTAAATTCCAGCTACTAGCCACAAAAGTGGGTAATACAATTAAAACCATTGGCACTTATTGGATTTTGGATTCCATACAATGGCAGGGCTACTGGGGTACCGTCTGTCCACAGTACGTGGCCTAGATCAACGTACCGAGGATCACTCCCGACCCCCTGCAACACAAAGTCGGACCCATTCCATACTGAATAGTTCCGAACAAGACAACCCCGTGGTTGTAGCTAGCAACCACCCACACAGCCGAATATAAAGGGACTTCTAGACAGAGGTAAATCTTGCTCTCCAGTGGGTGCGACCCACGAAGCTTTGCTGCACCTCCCCTGTTTTAGCCATTCCCGGTTGATGAGGCTTGAGGCTACGATTACCTTTATAGGACACATCACTTAGAATGCTCATCGTCCACCTGACGATGTTCTGAAAGCATTCGATCCATACAAGTTCGTTCCGGGTTCGAACGAAACCGAAGGCATTATCTCGTTACACTCATTTTGGAATCACCCTCAGAGTTAACGACAATAACCCTTGCACTCTGAATCACCATCTCGAATCTATAAGAACTAATTCCGTCAACTCATTACGGAATCACCCACAGAGTTATACTGACTCATAGTCCTTACACCTCGAGTCTTCACAAAGCTCCACTTTGATTCACGACCTAACGTTAATTTGGAATCGATGTGGTTTTCGAATATCCAAATATGGAAACCCGATCCCGGTGTCATCGAAATCCAAAGCATGTCTTTTAAGGTCCAAGTTGTTTTAAAGTTAAAACAATTCAACTACAGTATCTATATACACACAGATAGATAATTCATAAATCACAATTGATAATCAACATTATCAAATAACAGGTAATTCATATCATCAATATCACATAGATATTCCATAGATCACCATTACAATAGATAATCTAAGTTATCATCACAATGCAAACCAAGCATTCATTCCACACAACATTTCTTATCTCATTACTGAGATCACAAAGCATCCAAGACAATCAAGTTCACTCATTCATACATAGGCAATGATTTACTCATCACAATATAATTAATTTAAAATGAATTAAATTAACTATCTCTAAATCTAATTAATTTAAAATGAATTAAATTAATCACTTTATCTTTAATTAATAAATTAAATTAATAACTTCACCAATTTAAATCTTGCTCACTTAATCATTTGATTGATTACAATAAATTAATCATTCATTATTAATCACCTTAATTAATCACTCTTGATTAATTATCCTTAATTACATTCATGTAATTATCCTCAATTAATTTCACAAAATTAATTATCCAACTAAACAGTAATTAACCTTTAATTACTTTAATTAATTAATTAATCATAATTAATTATCCTAATCCTTAATTAATTACATTAATTAATTTCCTTCAATTTCCTATTATTGATTAATTAATCATAATTAATCATCTTTAATTACATCATTAATTAAAATAATTAATGATCCTTAATTATTCCTTAGATTAATTACACTGTTAAACCAAAATAATTATCCTTAAAATAATTTATTAATTAATTTCTTGATTAATTACTAAATAATTAATCCAAATTACTTCATTCTCATCATTTCCTCTTAATTACAATCTGTAATTATTAAATAATTACTTAACTAAGTAATTTCCAAATCATTAATTACATAAAGTAATTATTTATAAAACCCAAATGTTTAAAATTAATTAAACTTAAGTAATTAAAAATAAACAATCTCATTAACTTAAATTAATTACATTAAGTAATTAATTTCCTAATTACTTTATCTAGTAATTACTCCAGCCATTTATAATTGATTATTATCAAATTAATCAATCTAGTTAATTATAAAAATTAATAATATTAATTAATTGTTAAATAATCCTGGTTAATGACCTTCATTAACCATCCTCTAATTATTTTATTTAGTAATTAACTTAAATTAATTACAATTTAAATTATCCTTAATTATTCATTAATTAAAATTAATTATTAAATTAATTAACCTTAAATTAAAACTTAATTACATAATTATTATTCATTCATCATTAATTAATAATATAATTAATGATCTTAATTATAAATTGATTAATCATTAATCAATTATTAATTCCAAATTCAGTTAATTAATTAAATTAATTAATTATCTTAATTACCCTATTAGTTAAATAAATCCTGAAATTTTAATCTTAATTAAATTTTCAAGATAAAACATAACTTAATTATGTTTTAAACAATTTAATTCAAAACAAAGTACTTATGAAATTACCTTTAAATTCCAATTTAAATTCAAGTTTAAAATAGAATAATTATAAAACTTATCAAAGTTTTCACTAATTTATCAAAGTTTTAAATAATTTAAAACTTTTTAAATTGCAGATCAAACAAATACTATATGAAAATTTTAAAGTTAAATCCATTTCAAAACCTTTTAATAACTTAAATTTTCACTTTAATTTAAAACTTCAAATTTAAACCTTTTTTAAAATTTAAAACTGAAATTCAAATTTAACTTTTGAATTTCCAGATTTTAAATAAACTTCAAAACTACTCATATTTTAAAACCTCATTATTAAAAGTGTTTAAACTATTTCATCAAACAAATAGTTAATTAATTTAAATTTCTAAAAACTTTTTATTCTATTTTAAAAACTAGAATTAAAATTTGAATCTGAAACTCAAACTTGCATTTGAATTTACACTTAATCCTTACTTTAAACAAAAACTACATATTTTAAAAGTTTTAAAACCCATATTTTTAAAAACAAACACAGTTTTACTATGAAACCTGTAAACTACAGATCAACCGGAGAAAACAAATTCTACTTCGAGTCTAAAGCCTCTCCACTCCGAGTCAAACATGCTACTGCTTCGGGTAAAGCCCTAATCTTCCCCTGAAACATCCAACCCCAACATACTTTATCAAAATTTCATCGCCGTGCATATGCACGGCGACTACCACCTCTGGCGATCGTCTTTGATGATCCAACACTTCCAGCAACTCAACAATACCCACATAAACCCTCAGCTCGAACAAAAGAACAAGTATCCAAGAATTTAGCTCCTCATTCCTAAACCTGGCAACTTCAAACAGGTTTCAGCTACAACCCTGTCAACGGCGAATTTGCGCCTCCCCGACCACCTGACACTCAACCCCTTCGGCCTCGCACTCATTAACACTTCAACTACACAATCCCTAAAAATCAGTACACTCGATCCATCCATTACCTCACACTGACTCAAGCTCAAACCCAGTTCAAAACTAGGGTTATATTCTGAAAATCAAAACTGCATCAACTCTAATAAATTAAACCCTCATTTCTGATTTAACTAAGTATCTATGTTCCTTTTACTATAACTCAGAAGAATTCTATGTTTCCTCAAGTCACAGATTTCAAGAATTAGCTCAAATTCATATTTTGTTCAATAACATACTATTACTGAAACAAACACCTAGAAATACTACTACCTGATTTAAAAATCAAGTTTCTGTTAATACATTAAGTTTATGAAACTGCATATTTCAATATTTATGTGATTGGTTTTGATCAAGATTAATATGTAATGGTATTACCTGTGTTTACAGAGATAACACCCTGTATTTAACTCACCTAAAATTTTAAACCCGAACAATACTTTATAAATTTGCATTCTAATCTATGATAAAACCTTTTTTTATTCTAGAACCCAGTTACTATCTTAAATCAGATCAATTGTTGGATTCTTTTAAATAGGATGTGAATCTGGGAACACAACATAGCAAAACCAACATGCATATACAATTATAATCACAGCAGACTTTCTATAAGCACACAACATATTTTTATCACAAACATTTATCAAGCAACCTAAATATAGTTCAAGATTTAAATGTTACTCACCTTAGAATGCAGAGCTTTGTTGATATTTGAATTTGCAGAAATAAAATATGCAGGCTTGACTCTTCGCTTTATGTTGAATTGATATGCAGTTTTTCCTATTTGTTTTCACTGACTAAAATGCTTGCATGCAGGTAGAAGATGCAGTAGCTAATCCCCCCAAAGACATACAGATGCTATCACTTCCCAGTTTTAAACAGAGTGCAGAAAAAAAACAGTGTGCAGGCTCTTTTTTTTTTAATGGCATGCAGATTAATGTTTGAATTTTGTAGATATCTTTTGATTTTGAGATGAAAGTGGGTTTGATTTTTAATAGGAGTGGAATATGCAGGTGTTTGGATTTGAGGAAATACAGATTAGAACATGGTTTTGGAATATGCAGATTTGTGTATGCAGATGTAAAATATGAATATGCAGGCCTTTAATAAATATGAGTTTGATCTTAGAAGTTTTGAAGATTTTCTTTGGTTAAGGAAGAATGAATATGCAATATGAAATGAAGATGCAAACTTAAACAAAATGAAATTTTCAGATTTTATAAAAGAAAAGAAGAATAAAAACTAAAATTAACACTTGTCAAACTTTACAACACTTGTCAAATTTATGTCAATTTTTAAACACATGTCTCTTTAAAATAGTTAGTACTAATTACAAATTAATGAGTATGAATTTACAAAAGAAATAAGAACAAATCATGTTTTACAAATGAAACTTATACATATTAAAGATTAAAACAAATTAAGACTTTATACTTTTAAATTTAAATTCAAACTAAATTCAAAATCAATTATTTTTCCAAATCAAGTTATGAATACAAATTCAATTTGAAATAAAAACTTACAAATCTATTCAAAACTTATTTATAAAGACAATACAATATTAATATTGTTTTTATAAATATCTTATTATTAAATTAAATCATTTTACAAGAAATTGAATTTTTATTAATAAAATATCCATTTTATTAAGCCATGAAACCATTTGTTGAATATATTCTAAATTTTAAACTCAAGCCAATTTAATTTAAAATATTTAATATTTTCCTTATAAATATTTAAAATCATATATTTATTTATGAAAAAGTTTCAAAACTCAATACTAATTTAAAATCAAAATTTCCAAATTATAATGTATGTATTAGAATTTAAAACATGATTCATTTATTAAATTTAAACCAAAATCATTTATTTAACTTTGAAAAGCTTTGAATATTAAATAAAACAAAATTTCCAAATTATTAAAACTAGAAAATATGCTTTACTTATTAAAATTAAAACAATGCCAAACTATTTAAAATATAAATCATATATTTATATTGTGAATAGAAATCAATTTATTATTTTTAAAAGATAAAATAACCAATTTAAATATTTGTTGAAGAGGATCATTAAATTTATTTGAATAATTATTAATAGAATACCAATATCAATTTAATTTTAACTACAGATTATTAAATTGATATTGTTAAAAATTCCGGGATATTACAATCCTTCCCCCTTAAAAGAATTTCGTCCTCGAAATTTAAAACAAAGGTAATTTAATAATCTTATTAAATTTTTATTTTTAACACAAGCATATATCAAACATATACTACCAACCAAACAACCAATTCAACCAATCAAACAAATCTAATTATCCAGACAAATTCTGGATAGAATTTCATCGAGTTTCCCCAGGTGTGTATATATATACTGGGATACTCGCTCAAGAGAATCCAAACAAACAATATTATGAAGCTACGAAGCTCCTATACAACTATTTCTATAACACTAGACAAGGTATCAGACTACAAACGAGTCTGACTCAGCAACCAAAACTCCAGAACTGCTGGTTCCACAACCAGAGATAAATCATACACGTACTCCCTCAGAGATACGTGAAACTCATCGAATCCCAGTTATCCAAACTGGCAATTCAATCCTGTAGATCAATCACTTATTCTCCAAGATACAGAAAAGATCCAAAACACTTCAGAGCTAACTTCTCAGACTTACCCAATCTTATAGCTCACTTATGATCAGAGAAAACTTATCCAAAATTAAATCTTCGACTTCAGAATCCAAAATCCTTCGACTCTTATCCATAAAATATCTTCAGACAATCCTGGGCTGTCTATAAACTTACTGATCAGCTCAACCTTCGATGATACTTCTAGAAACAACTAGAAAAATCAACACTACAAAATGATCTCCTCAAGATCAACCAAAACCGAGAACTCAAACTCAATTCCTCAACATCAGAAGACAACAACTTCTCCTATCCGGGAAAAGAAAAACAGATACACTTCCAAACTGCTTACGCTGCACTCTGATTCGAAGTAGAAGAAAATGCTGAAGAAGAACGCAAGCACAAACTGGATAACACACTCCAGAGATATGATTCAGAAAATCCATAAGATACTTCAGAAGTTCCTCCAAAACTCCGAGCTGCTACACCAACTCAATCTCCTGGAACCATACTACTATTAAGCTGAACCACCGGTACCATTCCTGAAATTCCAGTCGATAAGAAAACTCAACTTCCAAATGCGAACAAAACTCTGACTTCTCTGAAGACATCAGAAAAACTCAAATTACCCAAGAGAACACTCGAACAATCGCAAGTCACTTTTGCGATCCACTAAACCAAATCCAAGTAAAACTATTCTCCCTTAACCAAATAGAACAACTTACACTTAACTAGCCAACCCATCCAAGAAAAGGGTCCACTAAACTGCTTCTGAACTCCACTTCAGAAAAACTGCTAAGCCAAAAGATCTCTTGCCAACACCGAGAACACTCCAAACTATACCGCTGCCATAGATGCCAAAGAATTCTAAAACAAAGCTCTCCGAGAAACTCGGACTTCAAAGCAAACAGAAACTCAAGCTGACCAAAGCCCAACACTGAAGCAGACTCACTTCCATAAACTTGTTCCAAAGGAAACATCTTCGGAAACATCCATAGTCACTACATCTCATCATGCAGCTACTACTTCCTAAGGTATCAAAATACCATCACTCACTTCTGCCCAACCGACAGATCTAAACTCTCCTCATCCAACTTCAGAAATAGACTCCGAACCTTAATAGGTTTCCTTCAGAGATCAATGAAGTCCTTCATCACTACAGAACTCACTCGAGACGATATTAGGTCTACAGTCTCGACAGATACCTCTAACCTCAAACATTCAAACTCCAACCAATGGTAGTCGTGTTACACACACCACTACCCCATCTACCTTCATAACTTATTGAAAACCTGAACAGGTAACCCAACAGATAGGTAGAAATAAATAAATATATATATATATTATATATAAAAATTACAAATACGCTCTCTCAAGAAAGATACCACTACAGAGCCTAGGTATTCACTCAACCTAACGCTCCCTAAGAAAGACACACTTCAGAGCCTAGGTATTCACTCAGCCTAATGCTCTGATACCAAGTGAGACGACCCGACTTTTTCACCACAGAAAATCGCATCATCTTTAAGAAAGAAAGGGATAGAAAAGAGAACAGAAAGAAGAGAAGAAAGAAACAACATCAGAATCTACACAGCGGAATGAATAAATTATATTAATCACATAATACTTTACATAGTATCATATACATCAGAGATACACAGCTAAAACAACACATACTAGACAGTTATAAACACCTGTCTAGTTATACAACTCAATACAACACTTAGAGAACACACAGCGGAAAACTATATATATATCTACATGCGGAAGCCTCCTACTCCATTGCTCCTCCACAATTCGTCAAAGCTAACCTGAATTCTCTTGGCTACTCGTAAAAATTTGAGTACCAAGAGTTTATGAAAAACAAAAATAAACTCCGGGTCAGACATGGGTCTGGTGTGAGTAACAGGTTAAAGTTGCTTAACTTTCAAAACCTTTTTGAAAAGAAAGGTATCACGTAAGACTTCCCACACATAAACATGGAAAAGTTTTTACCTTACGCTAACCAAAACATTTGATAGGAAATCCGATGATATTATAATAGTGTCCAGGGTTTTCAAATAAATAAGAAATAGCCGAAATTGTTACATTCATTAAATTCCAGCTACTAGCCACAAAAGTGGGTAATACAATCAAAACCATTGGCACTTATTGGATTTTGGATTCCATATAATGGCAGGGCTACTGGGGTACCGCCCGTCACAGTACGTGGCCTAGATCAACGTACCGAGGATCACTCCCGACCTCCTGCAACACAAAGCCGGACCCATTCCTTACTGAATAGTTCCGAACAAGACAACCCCGTGGTTGTAGCTAGCAACCACCCACACAGCCGAATATAAAGGAACTTCTAGACAGAGGTAAATCTTGCTCTCCAGTGGGTGCGACCCACGAAGCTTTGCTGCACCTCCCCAGTTTTAGCCATTCCCGGTTGATGAGGCTTGAGGCTACGATTACCTTTATAGGACACATCATTTAGAATGCTCATCATCCACCTGACGATGTTCTGAAAGCATTCGATCCATACAAGTTCGTTCCGGGTTCGAACGAAACCGAAGGCATTATCTCGTTACACTCATTTTGGAATCACCCTCAGAGTTAACGACAATAACCCTTGCACTCTGAATCACCATCTCGAATCTATAAGAACTAATTTCGTCAACTCATTACGGAATCACCCATAGAGTTATACTGACTCATAGTCCTTACACCTCGAGTCTTCACAAAGCTCCACTTTGATTCACGACCTAACGTTAATTTGGAATCGATGTGGTTTTCGAATATCCAAATATGGAAACCCGATCCCGGTGTCATCGAAATCCAAAGCATGTTTTTTAAGGTCCAAGTTGTTTTAAAGTTAAAACAATTCAACTACAGTATCTATATACACACAGATAGATAATTCATAAATCACAATTGATAATCAACATTATCAAATAACAGGTAACTCATATCATCAATATCACATAGATATTCCATATATCACCATTACAATAGATAATCTAAGTTATCATCACAATGCAAACCAAGCATTCATTCCACACAACATTTCTTATCTCATTACTGAGATCACAAAGCATCCAAGACAATCAAGTTCACTCATTCATCCATAGGCAATGATTTACTCATCACAATATAATTAATTTAAAATGAATTAAATTAACTATCTCTAAATCTAATTAATTTAAAATGAATTAAATTAATCACTTCATCTTTAATTAATAAATTAAATTAATAACTTCACCAATTTAAATCTTGCTCACTTAATCATTTAATTGATTACAATAAATTAATCATTCATTATTAATCACCTTAATTAATCACTCTTGATTAATTATCCTTAATTACATTCATGTAATTATCCTCAATTAATTTCATAAAATTAATTATCCAACTAAACAGTAATTAACCTTTAATTACTTTAATTAATTAATTAATCATAATTAATTATCCTAATCCTTAATTAATTACATTAATTAATTTCCTTTAATTACCTATTATTGATTAATTAATCATCTTTAATTACATCATTAATTAAAATAATTAATGATCCTTAATTATTCCTTAAATTAATTACTCCAAGTAATTAACTAACTTAATTACACTATTAAACCAAAATAATTATCCTTAAAATAATTTATTAATTAATTTCTTGATTAATTACTAAATAATTAATCCAAATTACTTCATTCTCATCATTTCCTCTTAATTACAATATGTAATTATTAAATAATTACTTAACTAAGTAATTTCCAAATCATTAATTACATAAAGTAATTATTTATAAAACCCAAATGTTTAAAATTAATTAAACTTAATTAATTAAAAATAAACAATCTCATTAACTTAAATTAATTACATTAAGTAATTAATTTCCTAATTACTTTATCTAGTAATTACTCAAACCATTTATAATTGATTATTATCAAATTAATCAATCTAGTTAATTATAAAAATTAATCATATTAATTAATTGTTAAATAATCCTGGTTAATGACCTTCATTAACCATCCTCTAATTATTTTATTTAGTAATTAACTTAAATTAATTACAATTTAAATTATCCTTAATTATTCATTAATTAAAATTAATTATTAAATTAATTAACCTTAAATTAAAACTTAATTACATAATTATTATTCATTCATCATTAATTAATAATATAATTAATGATCTTAATTATAAATTGATTAATCATTAATCAATTATTAATTCCAAATTCAATTAATTAATTAAATTAATTAATTAATCTTAATTACCCTATTAGTTAAATAAATCCTAAAGTCTTAATCTTAATTAAATTTTCAAGATAAAACATAACTTAATTATGTTTTAAACAATTTAATTCAAAACAAAGTACTTATGAAATTACCTTTAAATTCCAATTTAAATTCAAGTTTAAAATAGAATAATTTTAAAACTTATCAAAGTTTTAAATAATTTGTCAAAGTTTTAAATAATTTAAAACTTTTTAAATTGCAGATCAAACAAATACTATATGAAAATTTTAAAGTTAAATCCATTTCGAAACCTTTTAATAACTTAAATTTTCACTTTAATTTAAAGCTTCAAATTTAAACCTTCTTTAAAATTTAAAACTGAAATTCAAATTTAACTTTTGAATTTCCAGATTTTAAATAAACTTCAAAACTACTCATATTTTAAAACCTCATTATTAAAAGAAATTTAAACTATTTCACTAAACAAATAGTTAATTAATTTAAATTTCTGAAAACTTTTTATTCTATTTTAAAAACTGGAATTTAAATTTGAATCTGAAATTCAAACTTGCATTTGAATTTACACTTAATCCTTACTTTAAACAAAAACTACAGATTTTAAAAGTTTTAAAACCCATATTTTAAAAACAAACACAGTTTTACTGTGAAACCTGTAAACTACAGATCAACCCGAGAAAACAAATTCTACTTCGAGTCTAAAGCCTCTCCACTCCGAGTCAAACATGCTACTGCTTCGGGTAAAGCCCTCATCTTCCCCTGAAACATCCAACCCCAACATACTTTATCAAAATTTCATCGCCGTGCATATGCACGGCGACCACCACCTCTGGCGATCGTCTTTGATGATCCAACACTTCCACCAACTCAACAATACCCACATAAACCCTCAGCTCGAACAAAAGAACAAGTATCCAAGAATTTAGCTCCCCATTCCTAAACCTGGCAACTTCAAATAGGTTTCAGCTACAACCCTGTCAACGGCGAATTTGCGCCTCCCCGACCACCTGACACTCAATCCCTTCGACCTCGCACTCACTAACACTTCAACTACACAATCCCTAAAAATCAGTACACTCGATCCATCCATTCCTCACACTGACTCAAGCTCAAACCCAATTCAAAACTAGGGTTATATTCTGAAAATCAAAACTGCATCAATTCTAATAAATTAAACACTCATTTCTGATTTAACTAAGAATCTATGTTCCTTTTACTATAACTCAGAAGAATTCTATGTTTCCTCAAGTCACAGATTTCAAGAATTAGCTCAAATTCATATTTTGTTCAATAACATACTGTTACTGAAACAAACACCTAGAAATACTACTACCAAATTTAAAAATCAAGTTTTTGTTAATACATTAAGTTTATGAAACTGCATATTTCAATATTTATGTGATTGGTTTTGATCAAGATTAATATGTAATGGTATTACCTGTGTTTACAGAGATAACACCCTGTATTTAACTCACCTAAAATTTTAAACCTAAACAATACTTTATAAATTTGCATTCTAATCTATGATAAGCAAAACCTTTTTTTATTCTAGAACCCAGTTACTATCTTAAATCAGATCAATTGTAGGAATTCTTTTAAATAGGATGTGAATCTGGGAACACAACATAGCAAAACCAACATGCATATACAATTATAGTCACAACCGACTTTTTATTAGCACACAACATATTTTTATCACAAACATTTATCAAGCAACCTAAATATAGTTCAAGATTTAAATGTTACTCACCTTAGAATGCAGAGCTTTGTTGATCATTTGAATTTGCAGAATAAAATATACAGGCTTGAATCTTTGCTTCATGTTGAATCGATATGCAGTTTTTCCTATTTGTTTTCACTGACTAAAATGCTTGCATGCAGGTAGAAGATGCAGTAGCTAATCCCCCCCAAAGACATGCAGATGCTATCACTTCCCAGTTTTAAACAGAATGCAGAAAAAAACAGTGTGCAGGCTCTTTTTTTTAATGGCATGCAGATTAATGTTTGAATTTTGTAGACATCTTTTGATTTTCAGATGAAAGTGGGTATGATTTTTAATAGGAGTGGAATATGCAGGTGTTTGGATTTGAGGAAATACATATTAAAACATGGTTTTGGAATATGCAGATTTGTGTATGCAGATGTAAAATTTGAATATGCAGGCCTTTAATAAATATGAGTTTGATCTTAGAAGTTTTGAAGATTTGCTTTGGTTAAGGAAGAATGAATATGCAATATGAAATGAAGATGCAAACTTAAACAAAATGAAAATTTCAGATTTTATAAAAGAAAAGAAGAATAAAAACTAAAATTAACACTTGTCAAACTTTACAACACTTGTCAAATTTATGTTAATTTTTAAACACATGTCTCTTTAAAATAATTAGTACTAATTACAAATTAATGTGTATGAATTTACAAAAGAAATAAGAACAAATCATGTTTTACAAATGAAACTTATACATATTAAAGATTAAAACAAATTAAGACTTTATACTTTTAAATTTAAATTCAAACTAAATTCAAAATCAATTATTTTTCCAAATCAAGTTATGAATTTAAATTCAATTTGAAATAAAACTTACAAATCTATTCAAAACTTATTTATAAAGACAATACAATATTAATATTGTTTTTTATAAATATCTTATTATTAAATTAAAACCATTTTGCAAGAAATTATATTTTTATTAATAAAATATCCATTTTATTAAGCCATGAAACCATTTGTTGAATATATTCTAAATTTTAAACTCAAGCCAATTTAATTTAAAATATTTAATATTTTTCTTATCAATATTTAAAATCATATATTTATTTATAAAAAAGTTTCAAAACTCAATACTAATTTAAAATCAAAATTTCCAAATTATAATATATATATCAGAATTTAAAACATGATTCATTTATTAAATTTAAACCAAAATCATTTATTTAACTTTGAAAAGCTTTGAATATTAAATAAAACAAATTTTCCAAATTATTAAAACTAGAAAATATGCTTTACTTATTAAAATTAAAATAATGCCAATCTATTTAAAATATAAACCATATATTTATATTGTGAATAGAAATCAATTTATTATTTTTAAAAGATAAAATAACCAATTTAAATATTTATTGAAGAGGATTATTAAATTTATTTGAATAATTATTAAAAGAATACCAATATCAATTTAATTTTAACTACAGATTATTAAATTGATATTGTTAAAAATTCTGGGATATTACAGTTGGATCAACGGGGATTGATTAAAACTTGTTTACTGTAAAACTAGAAACTGCTCATTGAATACTTCAATAAAAATCATCATATTCGTTTCAAAAATCCTACCTTTGAGCATTTGTGCAAGTTATGTAATCGAATCATTAAATAAAAATTCTCCAATTCATCATATAATCTGTTATTTACTGTAAAGCTGGGTTTCAGAGTCAAGTCCTTCATATTCAAGCTTAAAACAATTTTTGAATCATAGCTTAAGTTTAAACAAACTTATTTTTATTTAAAAATCCTAAATTTATAACATTTGCATGAAGATTTATCATATACTACTTATTAGCTTTTGCTCTGAAACCAAAGTTTATACGGGAAAATAAACTTTCAGTATCACAGAAAGAAAAACATATACAAAACACAGCCCTTTTTTTTCAATATACAACAAACACAAGAATTTTATATGGACTAAATACTTATGTTTCAATTTAAAAACAAAACAAGTTTACTCACATGTGAAAACTAGTTGGAACAGAGAATAACCTCCTAGAGTTTGAAAATTATCAGCCTGGATATTGTTTCCAGAGTCTTGCTTTGTTGCTAATAATAGTTTTGATCAATTTGCTGTTAATTGTTTTCAAGTTGTAGCTTTTCTTTATCCTTTTTTTTTTCTAATTTCTGTTCTTTGCTAAGATTTGTTCGAATGAATTAAAGCAACTACCTATGTGTATATATGAGGGAGATGGTCCGAACAAGTGAGGGCATAGGCAAGTACAGGTTTTAGGTATATAAAAGAAACTAAATCATGCTTTTATTTCGGCTGATAGGATCTTGTAACTAGGTAACTACTACACGAGTATGCCACTCCCCGGTCCTTTAGGACCTTTATCCGAGGGCCCTCTATCACAAAGCAACAACCACACAGTAAATGAGATTGGAGCTACCACACAGGTAAATATCTGGGCTCCATACCATGACATCACCTTTTTCCAGAAGGAAATGACATACCCTAAAGGGCGAAACCCTCATAACCTTGCCGCATCTTTCCTGTTTTGACCATTTTCGGGTTGTGAGGTCCGATGAGGTCTCATCCTCAAAGCTACGCTTTTACACAAAGCTATGCTTTGATCACAATTGATCAACAAAGGATCAACACAGACAGCAGCACTCAGTATGTCACACTACCAAATTGGGAGTATATCGCTGATAACCTTCAATTACATAACCTCTGAGCTAGTACGTCTCAGAGAAGGGTGTTAAGCTAAAAGAATGAATTCTCCGCCACCAACAGAAATGTATTTGAAAGAAATCTGCTTTATATCTCAAAGTGTAGTGTCAGACACACAACCATACAAGTCTGTTCCAGGTTCGAACAGAACCGAAGGCACTTCCGAAGAAGTCCTTGTGATCCGGGCATCCACAATCCCGATCGGATTCCCCATCACATATGGAGAACTCTATACCGGAGCAACTCAGTGCAGAGTCATTCGATAGATTATCCTATTGTTTTCAAAGACACCCGGTCTTCACCACCGGTCTTCAAATGCTATCCATAACGTCGTATCACTCATTTGGAATGGTTTATATGACACAAAGGTCCTCTACCGGCTAAACCGAATAGTGAGCGTTAATTTAAAACATGTGGATATGTCGTTCACAAAAATTCACTGGTTCGATGTGGGCTCCGGATAACAAACTGAAAACCGATTTCCTGTTGCATCGAGGTTTAAATGTCATTTTACGGGCAAACAGGGTTTTCACATTGATACAGAACAAACCACAATCACAGTACAGTACATGGCAATTTATATCACACGGTATCACAAACAGAACAGAAATATCAATTCAATAGACAACATATGATGATAGTCAATCATTTTCAGTTTAAGGTAAAGGTGATTTAAAAGAATTTACCACATAACCATTTTTATTGATTTATCTAAATCAATGATTAACCATTCTTAATAATAAATTTATTAAATCTTTAATTAATTATTCCATAATTAATTATCTAAAATTATTAACTTTAATTATTTAATTAACAATCTGTAATTACGAATTAGTCAAACACTTAAATATTAACAAACCAATCTTTAGTTTCAAAATAATCAGTCTCTGATCGTTTAGTTAATTACAATTTTACAATTAATTGACCATTCTTAATTACCCCTTTCTCTTTAAACAATTAATAACAATTATTTGTCTTAATTAACATTTAGAAATCTTCTTTAATTATTTCGAAATCGATTTACTATTATTACCAAAAGCTTTAATGTTAATTAACTTAAAACTGATTTTAAATTAATTATTTAATTAAAGTACTAATTAGATTTCAAAACGTTGTTACTATTTGCTTGGTTAATTTAAAACTAGAAATAAGTTCTTAACTTAAAACAGTTAAACATTGATCGCTTTGTTGACACAAAAATTTGTGTAACATTATAACTTGAAATAAATTTGGGCCCCGAAATCAATTTGGGCTTAACCCATTTTTTTAAAAATAAAACAACCCGAGTAAGCAGGGTACTTCACTCGAGACAAACCCTGGTCTTCGTCATCACTTCCCCGAGCTTCTTCCCTTTCTTCCCCGCGTCCCTGTGCAATTTCTTCTTCCTTCTTTTTTTTCAGTTTAAATTTAAACTAAGCACCAAATTCATGCATCAGCCAATTCGCTCGTACTCGAATACCTACTTGAAGCAACCATCTTAAAAACTCGAGCACGATCACGCGACGCAACACGTACGAAGATGCTAACACTCCCACGCCACCGTGCACGTGCACGATGGTTCGTCGATCCTCCGGCAACCCAAGATGCCTCCAACAAGGCACGTAATAACCCCACACTCGAGAGCAATATCCAGTTCGTCGCGAAATTCATGAAATCGAAAAAGGGCCTGTAGCTCGACCCAGCTACACGAACACACCAAGAAAATTTGCTTCGCCCTCGTCGCTCCGACCATCGGAGCAGCTCGAACTTCGTCACCGCCTCGTCAACATCCACATCTTCCATTTTTTCGAGTTTCATGAAACTCGATCAAACCAAGAAGAAGAATTTGTCTTGTCCTTCAACCTCAACAAAGTCAAACACTGAACCCTAACATGGCCTCGTCCCTTCAATTTTCACAATAGAAAAATTATTTGAAAATTTTCCCGAAATCTCTATCAACAAGCTAGCTTTAGACAAGATTTTAACATTCAATGTTTGTTGGATCAACGGGAATTGATTAAAACTTATTTACTGTAAAACTAGAAACTGCCCATTGAATACTTCAATAAAAATCATAATTTTCGTTTTAAAAGTCCTATCTTTGAGTGTTTATGCAAGTTATGTAATCGAATCATTAAATAAAAATTCTCCAATTCATCATATAATCTGTTATTTACTGTAAAGCTGGGTTTCAGAGTCAAGTCCTTCATATTCAATCTTAAAACAATTTCTAGATCATAGCTTAAGTTAAACAAACTTATTTTTATTTAAAAATCCTAAATTTACAACATCTGCATGAAGATTTATCAAATACTACTTATTAGCTTAAAGTTTACAGATGCAAATAAACTTCCAGTATCACAGAAAGAAAAACATATACGAAACATAGCCCTTTTTTTTCAATGTACAACAAACATAAGATTTTTATATGGACTAAATACTTATGTTTCAATTTAAAAACAAAACAAGTTTGCTCACATGTAAAAACAAGTTTGAATAGAGAATAACCTCCTAGAGTTTGAAAACTATCAGCCTGGATATTGTTTCCAGAGTCTTGCTTTGTTGCTAATAATAGTTTTGATCAAGTTGATGTTAATTGTTTTCAAGTTGTAGCTTTTCTTTCTCCTTTTTTTTCTAATTTCTGCTCTTTGCTAAGATTTGTTCGAATGAATTAAAGCAACTACCTATGTGTATATATGAGGGAGATGGTATGTACAAGTGAGGGTATAGGCAAGTACAGGTTTTAGGTATATAAAAGAAACTAAATCATGCTTTTATTTCGGCTGATAGGATCTTGTACATGCAGAGGAGTAAATAGCATTAAATGACTTTGCTTCCTTCTTTGTTAACACCAATCTGATTTTATTTTATTTTTTTGTAAGTACTGTTTTCTTTACTTTTGTAAATTCTTAATTACAAATTTATTTGTTTAACAGATCTTGTTTATGGGCTGAAGAGTAATAGCATTTAATGCTTCATGCTTGTTTACAGCCATCTTTCTTTAAATTCATGCAAGTACCGATTTGCTTTGTTAATAGGATTTTTTTTTCCTCCTTTAGTTTTGTACGCTTTTGTTTGTATTAACTCTTATCACTGAATAGAGAACCTTTCAAATTTTAAATACATATTAAATGCATTACATATGTATACTTTATAAATTCAATAATTTAGACTAAAAAGAAATTGAAGTTTTAATAACACATATTCTATCCATTACTTATTTAAAACTTAAAATATCAATATTTTATTTAATTCCATATAACTTTATAATATTCATATTAACAATATCTTATTTTTCTTGAAATTTCACAATTTAAATTTAAAAGTTCAAATAAATCACTAAATTTAAACACACAAATTCCGCGATGTTACAATATCCCCTCCTTAAGAAAATTTCGTTCTCGAAATTGAAAGAGAGAGATAAGTAAACAAAGAATATATGAATTTAGAAATAATAAGGAAATGGCTTACCATTTTAAGCCGAGATGTCTATTCTGCAATTGGGATATGATTTCTTCATATTATCTTCAGTTTCCCAAGTATAGTCCATTGGATCGCCACTCCACTGAACTTTGACCAATTTCACCACTTTATTCCTCAATCGCTTCTCATCACGATCTACAATTTTTATCGGCTCTCTTTTAACTGCCAAATTAGGGGTGATCTCTAGATCCTGCTGAGAAGCTTCTTCAATAATACTACTTGGATCGTGCACATACTTTCGAAGATTAGAAATGTGGAACACATCATGGACGCCATATGACCAGCTGGGTAGCTGCACTCGATATGCTAGAGGACCAATCCTTTCCAGAATAGGAAAAGGACCAATATAACGCGGTGCTAGCTTTCCAGTTTTTTAGAATCTCAATACTCCCCGCATCGGAGACACTTTCAAAAATACAGAATCTCCAACTTGAAATTCCAAATTTCTTCTTCGGCGGTCATAATAGTTCTTCTGACCGCTTTCGGCAGTTAATAACTTCTTTCGGATAAAATCTACCTTCTCCGTGGCTTCTTTAATCATATCTGGTCCAAGGACGAGTCTATCACCTGATTCGATCCAACATGCAGGTGATCGACACGGACGACCATATAAAGCTTCGAAAGGAGCCATTTCTATACTGGCATGATAGCTGTTATTATATGAGAATTCAACCAGATGTCAATGGTCCTCCCAAGAACCACCAAAATTGGGAATGCAAGTACGCAAAAGGTCTTCTAGAATTCGGTTGATCCTTTCAGTCTGCCCATCAGATTGTGGGTGATAAGCGGTACTGAAATTTAATTTCGTTCCCAAAGCGGCTTGGAATGCCTCCCAAAATCTACTAGTGAAGATCGGGTCACGATCACTCACTATACTGCTGGGAATACCATGGAGACAAACAATTTCCTTTATATATAGCCCTGCTAAGCTTGCTGCAGTCCGAGTGGATTTCACTGAAATAAAGTGAGCAGTTTTGATTAGACGGTCCATTATAACCCAAATTGCTTCATTTCCCTTCTTGGTTCGTGGCAATCCGTCGATGAAATCCATCGATACCTGATCCCATTTCCATTTTGGTACTTCCAAAGGCTGAAGTAAACCGACCACTTTCTTTTGATCGCTTTTAATTTGCTAACAAGTAGCAGAGCGACTCACATAAATGGATATGTCTCTTTTCGTTGTCTTCCACCAGAACATTCTTTCAATATCTCGATACATTTTATTAACTCCTGGATGGATACAAAGTTTGGACTTGTGGCATTCATCTAAAACTTCACGTTTCAGCTCCGGAATGTCAGGGACGCAAATTATTCCTTTCAATCTTATAACATTATTGTTGTCAATCTCAAAACTAGTATTTTCACCGTGGCATATTCTTTTATGGATTTCTCGAAGAAACTCATCTTCTTTCTGCTGTCTCGCAATCCTTTTGAGAAGAGTAGGAGTGATAACAAGATGAGCAAGAATAGCATGTTTTCTACTCAAAGCATCGGCGACTACATTGGCTTTTCCCGGCGTATACAAAATATCTAGGTCATACGATGCTAGAAATTCCAACCAACGTTGTTGTCGCAGATTCAGATCTTTCTAGGTAAAGATATATTTCAAGGATTTATGGTCGGTGAATAATTCAAAATTTTCACCCAGAAGATAGTGTCGCCAGATTTTTAAAGCGAAAACAACAGCCAAAAGCTCCAAATCATGTGTTGGGTAGTTTCTCTCATGCGGACGTAATTGTCTACTTACGCAGGCAACTACCATTCCATTCTGCATTAATACTACACCTACCCCATCACCACATGCGTCAATATAAACAGATAAGCCTTGGTTCCCATTGATAATAGCGAGAACAGGAGCGGTGGTTAAGCTCTTCTTTAACTCTTGAAAAGCTTCGTCGCATTTCGGAGTCCAATTGAATTTTACATCTTTCATTATTAGCTTGGTCAACGGACTTGCTATCTTAGAAAAATATTGAACGAATTTCCGATAATAGCCTGCAAAATCCAAAAAGCTTCCAACTTCTTTTGGGGTAGTAGGTCTTCTCCAATCAAGAATAGCTGAAATTTTGCTAGGATCAACCGAAATTCCTTCTTCTTTAACAATATCGCCAAGGAATTTGAGTTCTTTGACCCAAAAGTGGCATTTGGAAAATTTTGCAAATAAGATGTTCCTTCTCAAAATTTCCAAAACAATTCTGAAATGTTCAGCATGTTCTTCTTCGATTTTGGAGTAGATTAGGATATCATCAATAAATACAAGAACAAATTTATTCAGTACCTCCCGAAACACAAAGGTCGTCAAATCTACGAAGTACGCTGGAGCATTGGTTAGCCCAAAAGGCATGACTAACCATTCTTAGAACATATTGGGACCCCTGAAAGCAGTTAAATGTACACAATCTTCGGTGATTCGTAGTTGATGGAATCCTTGAGCTAGATCCATCTTTGAAAAGAAACGAGCGTCGTGCAATTGATCAAATAAATCATCGATCCTGGGTAAAGGAAACTTATTCTTGAGAGTCATCTTATTGAGATCGCGGTAATCTATACACAATCTCAATGATCCATCCGATTTAGCGACGAACACAACGGCTGAACCCCATTCAGAAACACTGGAATTAATCCTTTTGCTAGTAGATCATTGGTTTGTTGAACTAATTCAACCTTTTCCCTGGGTGCCATACTGCGACTTGCACAACAGGACGAGCATTGGGTACAAGGTCAATTCTAAATTCTATTTCTCGATGTGGAGGTAGAGATTTCACTTCTCCGAACACGTCCGGAAAATCTCTTACAATTGGTATATACTCTAAACTGGGTTCAGGATAACCCAAATTATACATCAATCCTTCCCTTTTAGGACTAGGGTCCTCACAAGAAATTTCGATGAAATCTCCAAATTCAGTTTTAATCGAAATCAATCGATTAATGCGATCCAATTTGGCTTCGTATTTTGCTAGCCAATCCATTTCGAGTAAGATGTCAAACTCGTTAAAATCAAGAACGAAGAGACCAATAGGGAATTGATAATGAGAATATGAGATAGGAACATCTCTACATCGAAGACAAAGATTCGCGGGACCTCCAACTGGATTCCTTACGCATATAGGCTCATCAACAAAATCAGGTTCAAGATTTAATTCATTAATGGCTTGCTGAGAGATAAAACTATATGTAGCGCCCGTGTCAAATAGAACTCTAACAATGCTATAATAAATGACAAGATTACCTTCCATAACTCCTTTTCCTTTTTCTGCCTTGGAAGATGCAGGTTGGTCTTTGACTGTGTACACCTTTGCTGTTTGAGCTTGCTTCATGGTTGGACAGTCTTTAACTTCATGTCCCACTTTTTGACAAAAATAGCATTTCCCGGGCTTCGCTTGAACGGATTGACTGACTTGTTTCTTAGGCTTCATACATCTGCTCGAATAGTGGCCCTTCTCCAAGTAATTATAACAAGTGACATTCTCTGCCGCGCTTCCCTGAATGCTCCTCTTTTTCTCCTTGCTTTGCCATGGTTTCTTGCCTCCAAATTTCCTTTAATTCCAATTTTGATTGCCCGAATTTCCTTTCTCCATCGGGACTTCTTGCATATCAAGTGTAGCATATCTGTACCCCATATCAACTAAATCTAAAATAGATTCCTTAACGTGGCCCGTCATTCTTTCGTGGAATTTCTTATTCATCCCGCGAATGAATCTTTCATTCATCTTTAAAGGCGTATTCACCAATTCGGGACCAAAACGAGACAATTCATTAAATTTGTTCAGATATTCCTCGAATGATAAACTTCCCTGCTTTAGGTCCATAAATTCCTGGTACATTCGAGAAATTCCGGCTGATGGCAAATGTCGCTTCTCAAACAATTCTTTGAATTTCTCCTAAGAAAACTCGTCTTCTGGGTTATCTACCGTGATTGTCTCCCACCAGGCTGAGGCTTCATCTTGAAGTTGCCAAGAAGCTATGAGTCGCTTCTGATCGTCTTACAGTTTTAGCCCTCTGAAGATTTTCTCACATGATCTGATCCATGCTTGAGCCTCAACAATTGACTCCTTCTCGGTGAACGGCGTACCACCAAGTCTTGAGAAATTTTTATGTAAGTCAGTCAGATTCGGCTGTTGCGGAATAGGTACTACTGCTACTGCTGTTGGGGGGTCTTGATTAGGTACTGTGGCATTCCCTTGACCCCTAACTCTTCCTCTTCGTCCGCTCATTCTTACTATTTGAAATTAGTAAGAAAATTGATTTAGATCTACGGACGAAATATCTTAAGGAATATTAGCAGTATAAAGAAACAGACTAATAAAATTTGGAGTTCCAGTCTTGGTTATACTCATTCTATGGTATATTTCACCCTATCTCTAATGAGCCACCTGATGTGTTATACTCCGTATCTAAAAATCTTACTCAACCTTCAGCATTGAACCACTTGTGACGACCCGAACTCGATGTCCGACAAACGACATCAAATTCGCATCGCCGGAGCTTATAACAACATCAGATGAACATAAAACAGTGGAACAAAATGAATATCATGCATACATCACATGTACAACATCATAATATCCATTTTTACATCAGAGTATCTTTAATACATACACCATAGCTCAAAATAACATCATAGTAATACAACAGTGATCATATATCCAAAAAGTCTTCAAAGGAATGAAGTGATAACAATCTCCCAAAAACTAAACACCTGAGATCCAAAAAGCACCTAAGATATCTCCAAAGAAAGAGCTCCAAAATACTGCTAATTCCAAAATACGGAAACCTGCTACTAGGCTGCCCGTGTAGAAATTATGGGCACCCAGAGTTTAGAAATGAAACAATAAACTCCGGGTCAGTCATGGGACTGGTATGAGTAAACAAAGTAGTTATTTTTAAATAACTAGATTAATAAAAGAAAAGTCGATATGCTTTTGAAAAATGAGACTACCATAAGACCTCCCGCCACACACACAATGCAATCGCAGAATTGGAGGAGATTTCTTCTTATGATAGTCAAACATGCTTGATACGAGAAAAATTCTTTGATATTATCATTAGTGCATAGTGTAGAAAGCATTTCAAAAATAGAATATTAATCTTATCCAGCATAGACATTTCTAACTATTCCTATAATAGCTACCATCTAAACAGTGGTGACCACCATAAGTAAATGGTAGGTTCTACAACTAAAACCGTACAGGGTTTCGGATTGGGAAATGGATTTCCAATAATGGTCAGGCTAAGGAACTTCCTACTGCCACATGGGTACGCCTCTGGCGGGATGCCCCGAGAACTTAACCAGCTCTCTGCCAACACAAGGCCGGGTTACCTCTGTAACTAGGTAACCACTACACGAGTATGCCACTCCCCGGTCCTTTAGGACCTTTATCCGAGGGCCCTCTATCACAAAGCAACAACCACACAGTAAATGAGATTGGAGCTACCACACAGGTAAATATCTGGGCTCCATACCATGACATCACCTTTTTCCAGAAGGAAATGACATACCCTAAAGGGCGCAACACTCATAACCTTGCCGCAACTTTCCTGTTTTGACCATTTTCGGGTTGTGAGGTCCGGTGAGGTCTCATCCTCAAAGCTACGCTTTTACATAAAGCTATGCTTTGATCACAATTGATCAACAAAGGATCAGCACACACAGCAGCACTCAGTATGTCACACTACCAAATTGGGAGTATATCGGTGATAACCTTCAATTACATAACCTCTGAGCTAGTACGTCTCAGAGAAGGGTGTTAAGCTAAAAGAATGGATTCTCCGCCACCAACAAAAATGTATTTGAAAGAAATCTGCTTTATATCTCAAAGTGTAGTGTCAGACACACAACCATACAAGTCTGTTCCAGGTTCGAACAGAACCGAAGGCACTTCCGAAGAAGTCCTTGTGATCTGGGCATCCATAATCCCGATCGGATTCCCCATCACATATGGAGAACTCTATACCGGAGCAACTCAGTGCAGAGTCATTCGATAGATTATCCTATCGTTTTCGAAGACACCCGGTCTTCACCACCGGTCTTCAAATGCTATCCATAACGTCGTATCACTCATTTGGAATGGTTTATATGACACAAAGGTCCTCTACCGGCTAAACCGAATAGTGAGCGTTAATTTAAAACATGTGGATATGTCATTCACAAAAATTCACTAGTTCGATGTGGGTTTCGGATAACAAACTGAAAACCGATTTCCTGTTGCATCGAGGTTTAAATGTCGTTTTACGGGCAAACAGGGTTTTCACATTGATACAGAACAAACCACAATCACAGTACAGTACATGGCAAATTATATCACACGGTATCACAAACAGAACAGAAATAACAATTCAATAGACAACATCTGATGATAGTCAATCATTTTCAATTTAAGGTAAAGGTGATTTAAAAGAATTTACCACATAACCATTTTTATTGATTTATCTAAATCAATGATTAACCATTCTTAATAATAAATTTATTAAATCTTTAATTAATTATTCCTTAATTAATTATCTAAAATTATTAACTTTAATTATTTAATTAACAATCTGTAATTACGAATTAGTCAAACACTTAAATATTAACTAACCAATCTTTAGTTTCAAAATAATCAATCTCTGATCGTTTAGTTAATTACAATTTTACAATTAATTGACCATTCTTAATTACCCCTTTCTCTTTAAACAATTAATAACAATTATTTGTCTGAATTAACATTTAGAAATCTTCTTTAATTATTTCGAAATCGATTTACTATTATTGCCAAAAGCTTTAATGTTAATTAACTTAAAACTGATTTTAAATTAATTATTTAATTAAAGTACTAATTAGATTTCAAAACGTTGTTACTATTTGCTTGGTTAATTTAAAACTTGAAATAAGTTCTTAACGTAAAACAGTTAAACATTGATCGCTTTGTTGACACAAAAATTTGTGTAACATTATAACTTGAAATAAATTTGGGCCCCGAAATCAATTTGGGCTTAACCCATTTTTTTAAAAAAATAAAACAACCCGAGTAAGCACGGTACTTCACTCGAGACAAACCCTGGTCTTCCTCATCACTTCCCCGAGCTTCTTCCCTTTCTTCCCCGCGTCCCTGTGCAATTTCTTCTTCCTTCTTTTTTTTCTGTTTAAATTTAAACTAAGCACCAAATTCATGCATCAGCCAATTCGCTCGTACTCGAATACCTACTTGAAGCAACCATCTTAAAAACTCGAGCACGATCACGCGACGCAACACGTACGAAGATGCTAACACTCCCATGCCACCGTGCACGTGCACGATGGTTCGTTGACCCTCCGGCAACCCAAGATGCCTCCAACAAGGCACGTAATAACCCCACACTCGAGAGCAATATCCAGTTTGTCGCGTAATTCATGAAATCGAAAAAGGGCCTGTAGCTCGACCCAGCTACACGAACACACCAAGAAAATTTGCTTCGCCCTCGTCGCTCCGACCATCGGAGCAGCTCGAACTTCGTCACCGCCTCGTCAACATCCACATCTTCCATTTTTTCGAGTTTCATGAAACTCGATCAAACTAAGAAGACGAATTCGTCTTGTCCTTCAACCTCAACAAAGTCGAACACTGAACCCTAACATGGCCTCGTCCCTTCAATTTTCATAATAGAAAATTTATTTGAAAATTTTCCCGAAATCTCTATCAACAAGCAAGCTTTAAACAAGATTTCAACAATCAAAGTTTGTTGGATCAACGGGAATTGATTAAAACTTATTTACTGTAAAACTAGAAACTTCTCATTGAATACTTCAATAAAAATCATAATTTTTGTTTTAAAAGTCCTATCTTTGAGTGTTTATGCAAGTTATGTAATCGAATCATTAAATAAAAATTCTCGAATTCATCATATAATCTGTTATTTACTGTAAAGCTGGGTTTCAGAGTCAAGTCCTTCATATTCAAGCTTAAAACAATTTCTAGATCATAGCTTAAGTTAAACAAACTTATTTTTATTTAAAAATCCTAAATTTACAACATCTGCATGAAGATTTATCAAATACTACTTATTAGCTTTTGCTCTGAAACCAAAGTTTACAGGTGCAAATAAACTTCCAGCATCACAGAAAGAAAAACATATACGAAACATAGCCCTTTTTTTTCAATGTACAACAAACATAAGATTTTTATATGGACTAAATACTTATGTTTCAATTTAAAAACAAAACAAGTTTGCTCACATGTAAAAACAAGTTTGAATAGAGAATAACCTCCTAGAGTTTGAAAACTATCAGCCTGGATATTGTTTCCAGAGTCTTGCTTTGTTGTTAATAATAGTTTTGATCAAGTTGATGTTAATTGTTTTCAAGTTGTAGCTTTTCTTTCTCCTTTTTTTTCTAATTTCTGCTCTTTGCTAAGATTTGTTCGAATGAATTAAAGCAACTACCTATGTGTATATATGAGGGAGATGGTATGTACAAGTGAGGGTATAGGCAAGTACAGGTTTTAGGTATATAAAAGAAACTGAATCATGCTTTTATTTCGGCTGATAGGATCTTGTACATGCAGAGGAGTAAATAGCATTAAATGACTTTGCTTCCTTCTTTGTTAACACCAATCTGATTTTATTTTATTTTTTTGTAAGTACTGTTTTCTTTACTTTTGTAAATTCTTAATTACAAATTTATTTGTTTGACAGATCTTGTTTATGGGCTGAAGAGTAATAGCATTTAATGCTTCATGCTTGTTTACAGCTATCTTTCTTAAATTCATGCAAGTACCGATTTGCTTTGTTAATAGGATTTTTTTTCCTCCTTTAGTTTTGTACGCTTTTGTTTGTATTAACTCTTATCATTGAATAGAGAACCTTTCAAATTTTAAATACATATTAAATGCATTACATAGGTATACTTTATAAATTGAATAATTTAGACTAAAAAGAAATTGAAGTTTTAATAACACATATTTTGTTCATTACTTATTTAAAACTTAAACTATCAATATTTTATTTAATTCTATATAACTTTATAATATTCATGTTAACAATATCTTATTTTTCTTGAAATTTCACAATTTGAATTTAAAAGTTCAAATAAATCACTAAATTTAAACACACAAATTCCGGGATGTTACATATTTTCTGCTATTAAAAATATAAAACTACTATTTCAATCACAACTGAAGAAGTAAGTGAAGTAATTGCAACTTCAAGTCTTCAACCTCCTCCCGAAATTAGAGGTTTTAAGTTAAAAACAGAATCATAATTAGAAAAGGTTTTTAAATTAAGGTCGGAATTCGATTTAGAAAATTTCCTAAAAGAATAAATGGATAATCTCAGACTAATTACTCTTGAAGAAGAATCTTCTCAACAAAATAGCATTAACTAAACAATTCAAGATGAAATAAATAAGTTTGAAAAAATGTGCATACAAACCTTCTCAAAAATTATTTTACTACAGGAGACGTTCTCTTATGGATGCTTTACCCAAAGAACCAGATTTTATTAGTAATAATAGCTACATTGAGAAAAGTATATAAGAATGGAATATCGACACATTCAGTGAAAAAATATATTTAATGTGGCTCATCGTATGCTAATGTATACTGCAGTTTGCAAAAATAATGGTAATAATATGTTACTGCTGCAAGAATGATAGTTGCTGATTTTACTGGCCAACTTGAAGGTTGGTGGGATAACTATCTTCCTGCACCTCATAAAAGTGAAATTTACAACAGAGTAAAACAAGAAGAAGGATGTTAGATGAACCAAAATGTTGTATATACTTTAATAGTTATCATTCTAGAACATTTTACTGGAAGGGTATCTGATAATAACCAAAGTGTTCGTACACTTTTACAGAATTTAAGATGTAAAACAATAATAGATTTGAGATGGTATAAAGATACATTTTTAGACAGAGTAATGGAATTACCAAAGAGTAATAACTCTCATTGAAAATCAAAATTTGTTGATAGATTCCCCTCCTTATTTGCAAAAAGGGTAAGGAAGACTCTACGAAAGGATAAAATAAATATTCCTTATGAAAGTTATGCTTGTGGTAAACTTATTGGAATATGCATTCAAGCAAGGTTTTCAAAATGAGATTCAAATCATAAATCATAAAGTTTAAATTTTAAGTTGAAACGGGACTTAAAGATCCATATTTTAAAGGTCCATATGCATTTTTAAATTGATTTTAATGTTTGGACTTCAACATCTAAACCTAAAACTCAATTTTTTATTTTGTTCCATTTGTATTTTTTTTTAAAACTTTGAATTGAAGTTGTAGACTCAAATAAGTATATTGAATATATCAATATGTATTGAATGAATTTTCTCTCCTAGGTTTTAAAAAATTTAAATTGGAATGTAAATCGATCCGTAAATGGAGAGATTCTATCTGAAACGGGATTCAAATCGTAGGATTTTATGATTTTTGACAACAATGCATTCAAGAATATTTATCACTATACAGTGAAATAAAATTAAATCAACAAATAAAACATCAAAATTTGACTGAAAAAATCAATTAGGATAGTTTTGTAGTCAATTTGGAATGGATGTTCCAATAATAAAAAATCCCATATAAAAGATAATAAATTTAAGGAATCTTTCAGTAAAAAGAAGTGATTTTATTCCCATAAAAAGTTAGAGAAAAAGGCTTAAAGATAACATGAAATATTAAATAAATAGAAAAATATAATCATCCACTGTTACAAATGTGGAAAATTAGACATTATGCTAATAAATATAAATTAAAAAAGAAAATTAATAACTTGCAAGCTGATAATGAATTAAAGGAAACATTATCAAAACTTCTATTAAATTCTAGCTCTGAAAGTAATTTAGAAATAGAATCTGAAAATGATTTAGATTATTAAGTTACTTTTGAAAATAATCCAAGTTCTTGATAAAGAATCATCAAAATCTGATGAATATTGTGAGCTTTGTAGATGGGGAGAATCTTGTCTACACCCCATATTAGTAGTGAAGATGAATGGGACAAATTTTATAAAATCCTCCTACAATTTCAAGATTTAAATATAAATGTATTAACTAATAATAATATTATAGAATTTTTAAAATTAGTTAAAGACCTGGAATTAAGATAAAAAATGATAGATCGGACGGACGATATTCCAGAAACAAGCAAAAATAATGAAATATTAACCGAGACATTACAAAATATTGGTAGTTGTAAAAACCCATATTCTATGAATGAAGTTCATAAACTTTTAAAAGAAAGACAAAGGATTGAACATCCTTCTACTACTGAAGATCTTAGTAATAAAATCCAAAACCTTAACAAGGAAATTCAAATCATAAAAAATAAAAATAAAAATCTTGATCATAAACTTTCTTTTCTCGAATAAGCAAAACAAATTATCCCAATTGAAAATAATCAAATAAATTGTTCTCTAATAAAAATTCTAGAACAAGGAGAATTTCTTTAAAAATTAGACATTGTCATATCTCAAAAATAGTTTCTTAAAATAACTCTTTTAATTGATAATCATTTTAAAAAGAAATTAACCATGCTTATAGAAAGTGTTGCGGATATGAATGTAATTCAAGAAGGAATAATTCCAACTAGGTATTTTCATAAAACTACTTATTCATTAAGTCATGCAGGAGGAGAAAAACTTGATGGTAAGTTTGAGTTACCACATGCTTATATATGTAAAAATAAAACTTGTATTCCTGCAAGCTTTTTATTAGTAAAAAATATCACTAATAAAGTCATACTTGGAACACCATTTATAAATAAAATTTATTCTACAACAAATATTGATAAGAATGGGATTGCAGGTATATATGAAAATAAGCCTATTATTTTTGAATTTATAACTAAACCTTTTACAAAGGTTCTACATGAAAAAAGTTCTTTTGACCCAAAAAACTTATCATTTAAATTTTTTAACAAAGAAGCCATATCTCTTAATATAGAGGAAAAACTCCAAAATCCAAAATCACAAGAAAAGATTAAAATGGTCTATAAAAAAATTTCTATGGAAATTTGTAATGATCATCCAAATGCCTTTTAAGATAGAAAGAAGCATATTGTTAACCTTCCGTACGAAGGAAATTTGGATGAAAAGAAAATTCATACTAAAGCAAGACCATGTCAAACGAATTCTGAATATTTAGAATTGTGCAAAAAAGATATTGAATCATTATTATTAAAAGATTTAATAAAACCATCTCAATCACCTTGGTCATGTACTGCATTTTATGTAAAATGAACATAGTGAACAAGAAAGAGGAGTACCTAGATTTGTAATAAATTACAAACTTCTTAATAAAGTTTTGAAATGGATTAGGCATCCAATTCCTAATAAAAAGGATTTATTAGATAGGTTATACATCATATTTTCAAAGTTTGATTTAAAATCTGGCTGTTGGCAGATCCAAATTTCAAAACATGACTAATACAAAACTGCTTTTAGTGTCCCGATTGGACTTATGAATGGACAATAATGCCCTTTGGTTTTAAAATGCTCCCTTAGAATTTCAAACGAATGACATTTTTATTCTATATAGAGAATTTATTATAGTATATATTGATGATATTCTAGTATTTTCTAAAAATATTGAAACACATTTTAAACACCGGAATATTTTTAGAAAAATCTTTATTCAAAATGGTATAGTGAATCAAGAGCGAAAATGTCTTTGTTCAAATAAAAATAAGATTTTTAGGTCATAATTTGAAAAAGGAAAAATAATTCCTACAAATAGAAGTATGGATTTTGCCTTTTAATTTCCTGATATAATAACTGATAAAACATAATTACAAAGGATCTTGGATAGCTTAATTATATATCCTCTTATTAGATTAATTTCGCTATAGATGCTGTTATCTTATATGATAGATTAAAAAAGAATCCAGGTCCATGGGCAGAACATCATACTCAAGCTGTCAAAATAAAAAAAAAATGTAAAAAAATTTCCCTGTTTAATGCTTTCAAATCCAAATTGTAAAAAGATAATTGAGACAGATGCATCAGATATAGGATTTGGTGGAATTTTAAAACAAAATTTTCCAAAAATAAAACAAGAATATTTTGTAAGATTTCACTCAAGTAAATTGACCAATAGTCAAAAGAACCATGCAACTATAGCCAATAAAATTATTCCTATAGTTAAATGTGTGTTAAAATTTCTAGATGATTTATATAATCAAAAATTTATTATAAAAACCGATTGTAAATTAGCTATATATATATATATATATATATGTTTAATAAAGATTTTAGACATGATGTATCAAAACAAATGTTTACCAGATGGCAAACTCATCTAGCACCTTTTGATTTTGAAATCCTTTATAAAAAAGGTAAAGAAAATAGCCTTTTCGATTTTTTAACTCGTGAATTTTTGCAGGACAATTATCCCCAAAGGAAGGGGTAATTCCACCTACAGAGGAAAGGGTAGAGGAAAATCCTCCTGGCCCAACATGGCAATTGTAACATCCCGCCTTTTCGTACGATTTAAACAGACACACGTGCCAGTTCAAACCGTACGGAAGGGCGGATTGTTATGGGGTAAATAAGAAAAACAGAGAAGAAATAAACAAATAGAATCCCACAGCGGAAGGATAAAATATAATAATAAAATATACAGTTTATAAAACTGTTTACAAAACATTTGATTCTTCTTTATACAATTAAATATCAGAGTTCACATACCAACAATATCAATGCAGCGGAATACAGTGTAGTGAAATAAAATAGTAGGTAGTAATACTAAAATCTTCGTCTTCGTCCTCCGGAGCTAAACTTCAAATCCTGAAACGCTCGGACTGACCCGAGCGAATTGAAAAGACAAAACACTCAAGTCAGAACTAAAAGATCTTATGTGAGTTAAATTAACAGAAATAAATATGAGTGTAGTAACTCAAGAGATGCTCGGGATTTACATCTCCTAAGGATCCGTTAAACTATTTACTATGTAGTATATTGCGCTATTATACTAGTGTCTAATTGTAAAATAAACTTACTTTTAAATAGCGTTAAGGGGTTACCCATATAGCCCTTAACACAGAATATATTCCCATAGTCTATACAGTACCGTAATCTCCCCCGTACTGGGCGTCGTCAGAGGGCACTCCATAGGTATGGTACAAAGCTAAAATCGTATAAGGCGCGCTAGGGTAGGTGACACGGCACAACTAGGCAATGCCAGGGTAGATATACCAATTACGCTTCCGGGTCGATGGTAACGCGTAGCCGCAGCTACCGCCCACCTCGAACAAACTCCCCCAAAATCAAAATAGAAGTGGCCACTAAATCAATCCAAAGTCAAAGTATAATATCGAAGAGGAGTGTCCGATCAGAGGAATGACCTCATTAACCCGTCGATCGCTCCTGTTTTAGCCACCTTATGCCAACTCACGGGAGTTGGGTCCACATATTTACCTTACAGGAAACGTCGCCACCGTCCTACTTCATTCTGGAAACTCCACCGCGTACACGGTTAGTCAAAGTGGTTTTCGGTATCGACAGAGAGTATGTCCAAATCCGATCCCGGTCTCTTTGCCAACCCATCGTTATTATAACACCGCGGTTATTTAAAAATAGTTTATACTTTAAAACCAGAATATAATCCATTTCAAACCATAATATTACGATATCATTTCTTTTTTTAAAACCCAAAAAGATTCATTTTGATATTATTTTTATAAAACCCAAATCAATGATATCATTTCCCAAATATAAATCTTTTCCAAAATTTATGCCACTTTTAAAATTTATAATTCCTTGTAACCAAATATTTGAATATTAACTTTCAACATAATACTTCAAAATCCATAGTTTTTAAAACCATTACTTTCAAAACTAAATGGTTTGGATATTCAACAATATATAAAATAAGTGATTTAACTTTACGGTTACTTTGTACGGAAAATAATTTACATGGCTTTGTGAATATTTCTTTACTCAATGTTAAAACCATAATCCAAAATATTATTTCAAGTCCCAACCATTTCAATTTTATATATATTTATATCCATCTTGAGTGTTAATATTTCAACTAAAGTTGGATTTTTATTCTTTCAACAAATCAAATGTTCTATTAATTAGTTTTGAACATTCACATAAAATCCATAAATAATAAGACTTCAATTTCTAGTAATAAATTATATATATTTTCCAATTCAAATTATACTAGAATATTCATTTCAATTTATTTTCGGAAAAATCCAATTGTAAATATACTATCTTAAAATTTCCAACTTAACATTTAAACATAGGATATAAATTATCAAACTCCCTTTTCTAAATTTTCTTCCATTTTAATAAAGAGATTTATACACCTTTTTATTTCAAATTTTTCAACTTCATATGTATATAAATATGGAAGAAAACATTTATTCAGTATAAAAATTAAGATTTTTATAAACCGTATTCCATCCAAACCATAGAAATCACATTAAAAATGGTTATATATAGACCGCGGTGCCTGTATATAGTTTTCTATCCTATGGTCAAGTGATACGGATATTTATCATTTCAATCCGCAATTTAAAAGATATAAAATTTGCGGTTTATATATCATTTCAAACCACAATCCCGAATGAATAAATATGCATGATAATTGGCAATATAATGATATATAAATAACATCCATCAATATCATCCATCATCCAATCAAAATCCACAAGCAATATCAATCAATAACAATATGTGTTTGATAATATGCAACAGGTAATAACTGGCAGTTTTATTCAAATTAAATTTATCAACTGTTAATCTAACAATTTTATATTCAGTAAAAATTTATATAACTGTTAACTAGCAGTTCATATGCAAACAAAAATTTCTAACAGTAAATTAATACGCAATAAATCAATTAAATTAACAGTTAAATTTAATAAAATGCAATTCAACAGATATGAATGAAATAAACATGCCAAATGCTCATAAATAAATTTCTATTCATTTCTAAAATTTATTTAACAAACATAAAAGCTTCTAGTAATTGTGAGTGGGTCAAAACACTCACCTTTTCAATTTAAATCGAATTTTAAATTCGATTTAAACCCAAAAATTCGCCCGTCTCAGAATTCATCCAAACCATCGTCAACAGATCCGGAATTTAATTACGATCCTAATAAAAAAAATCTCGCGTCAATCGGATATCGTATGACGAAGTTATAGCGAAAAATCGAGTTGAAAAATAAAAATTAATTTAAACAAGAATGGTACACATTTACTTACCATACTTGCCACATCACCCTACAGAACGCGCGCACCTGCTTCTCTCCTCCTTCAACATTCACGCAGCCGACACGCAACACCCCCCTTTTGACCAAGAATATCCATCGCCGTAGGCCACTAGGGGCTCAACCACCACCATAGCCGAACTCTCCAGACCGAGGCGCACCAAACCCCCATGACCGGACCTCCATTTCTCGTGCCTAAGGCCGGCCGCCGCCCCTCTCATCTAACCCTAACTGAATTATCTAGCACGATCCAGCCATCGATTTGCACGAATAACCACATAGATCGCCTCCCCTCCGTTCCCTCTCCGATACCCAGAAAGCAATTCTCGATCCGACGAAGTTTGTTACGGCGCTGATGGATGGCCACGAACTGTATGAATTTATTCTGGGTGAACGATAACTCCAATTGAAAAATGAATTTCACCATGAGATTACGCGTATCGAAAACATCAACATATATTTTTTTGAGAATTTTCTGAGGTGTTTGAATTTTCACTGAATTTTGCAATTTGAAATTGGATCTGAGATGTATACATTGAGGAAGAAAGAAGGTTGAAGAAAATTGAACGTACAGCAAATGAAAAAAGAAGGGAGCTAGGGTTTATAACTGTATATTTATAGATAGGCTAGAGGTAGGGTAGCTAGACTGGATACGCGAACGTACGGAATAAACTATGGCCCAAAAAGCCCGCTATGCTTCCGGAACCGAATTTGTTAAAACTATATATCCAGATAGGTATTTAAAAATATTCTGAACGCGATGGAAAAAAAGTTTCGCGCCCAAATTCGATCGTATGAAGAAGTTATGCTAAAAACAAGATTTCCAAATTGATTTCAAATTGATTTTAATAAAATTGATTTCAAGGCGTTTCGCGTCCGTACGATCAAACGACAAGTCCGATCGATACGAAATTTGAAACCCTATAATAATTCACCGATACGGATCCGATGAAACTGGTTTCGTCGAAATCCGAGTCCGTGCCCAAAATGGCTATTGTTAATATTTATTAATTAAATTAAAATAAATTATAAATCCAGTTTTTTTATGTTTCAACTTCTAATATTGGCCAAATTTTGTGACTTATATAATTCAAACAATCCCAAATGGTTTTCCAAGCTTGGATGTGAATTAAAATTTATAAGTATATCAATTTTGCAGTGTTAATTTCTGCGTTTTCTTATTATTTGGGAATTATAAATTTTATTCGCAAAAACCCAATTATTAAATCATATACTCTTATACTCTCACTTAAATCCAAATAGATAAATAGATTTGATTTCCATTCCAACTCATTTGATTGCAAATAAACTTTTTACCATAAATAAAATTCCAAATTATTAATAACTTTATTCCCATTTCCTTTACACACAAACATCGTATTATAAGGTATCTACATTATTCTCCATTTGTTTGCCTTAACTTATTTAAGGTAACCTTACATTAATATCTATTGCTATGTTTTCAAATTATTCTTCCCTCGTTCTTCTTTACTATTATTAATTCCAATCTTAACGAATTCAACATTATAGGTTTGATAAATTTATTAAATTCACTCAATTATTTACAAATTCCATTTTAAATCCAATAACGTAATATTTTACGTTTAATTCCCTTTTACTTGTAGTAAATACCCTTTGTTGGATTCAATATTCAAATTATAGATAAAATCTTGCTTTCCAAAGTTATATCAACAATGTCCAACTAAATTTGAATTAGCTTTAACTTTATTCTATGGAATTAACTATTGCAATAAATCCAAATTAATAAATAAGGCTTAATTCCTATATTAACTACTTTGGTTCCAATTAATCTTTTATGGTGAATATGAATTTCAAGGTATAATTGAAATCTTATATCCATTTGATTTCACTGTTTCATTTTTATTATTAAATCCATTATAGCCAAATGCATGAAATTAATATACACAAATATTTTAAATTCCAACTTAAGTTTTACTTAACGTATTAATAAACGTTTAAATTTTCTTAATTGCAATAACTCAATTACCTTCATTCTTTTTATTCACGTAGCTAAATCTTGATTTAAAAATCTTTACTATAACCCATAGTCTTATTAAAATAGGAATTTACACTACCTGTAACGTTAATTTCCATCATTAAAGATCTTACACCCTTTGTTCCATAGATTTAGATTTCACAAATTTAGCTACTGCATTAATTCTTATTTATATAACATAAATGTTCATATACTTTGAATTCATTCCCAATTCACCAACTCAATTAATTATGCTTTACAAATGTGTTTCCAATATATAGGTATTTTATACTAATTGTTATCATACCCATAATTACACGCTTATAATTAATTCCCACATTTGCATAAATTTATTTAGTCAGAATGTTTATTAAGGTTTATGCATTTCCAACTTGTGCTAATTTTACACAATTATTATGATTTCTCACAGAACGTTGAATTTATTAAATGACCATTTATTATAATTTAACTCCCTTAATTGAATCAAATGCTTATTATTATATTTTCATTCTTACCATTCCTTCCCATTATAACTCATTTACGTATTTACACATCTCTATCTCAAATATTAATAACCAAACTGATTACAAACACTGTCCTTATCAATCTTCATCCATTTGCTCAGATCTATACTCTTTCATATAATTAAAGTTTATGTTTCTATTAGATTTTTCTCTTTCTACAGACATTAAATTTTTCTATCTACACTTATTGCATTTTTGTATACATGAATACTATTAAAGTTAATATTTATATTAACTTTTATAAATTCAACTTCCATTCGTTTCTTATCACTAACTTTCAACAAAATGTGACCATCTACATTTACCAAACCTATTGTCATAATGTTTTATTGTTACACTAAGTTACGCAACTACTATACCAAATTTCTACATTTATTCCCAAACAAATTAGAAATTATACTAATCTAATTTATTAAATATTATTAATTTAACTGGTCGTTACAATCTCCCCCACTCAAAACTTTTCGTCCCCGAAAAGGAAAAGAATGGAGAAGGAAGAACAAACAGTGCATCTTATTTCAAATATTAACTTATAAACAATATTTTACTGGATTAATTTCCTTTAATGAAATATACTTGTTTTATAATCAATCATATCCTTTAATACTTGAATTATTAAAGTTGGAAAAATATTTTAACAAAATTCTAAGTCCAAAATATACGAAAATTTTTGGCAGAGTCTCCTTTGTACGGAGGGACTCTGGAGAAAATATAATATCCAAATATACAATATATTACATATATATCCAAAATAAAATATTCCAACACGGGAAAATATATAAAATAGCGCTTTAAACGTAATCCGGAAACGTACCTATTTGTCGGGCAAATATACGCTTTTATTTTGGAACCAAAAGCAGTAGCAGTTGCTTCCATCACCTGTATTCACTTATGTTGTCTAAAAGTTAAATATTTATATTACAGTGAAATGTTTGGGTAGATTCAATCATTCATATCCAATCAAATGCAACAACCATAAATTTTAACAAACAGCACATGCCACCAACAGACAACCATTCAATCAAACAATCAATTTGTTGTTCGGGTTCAAATTCTGAAATTGTACGGAATGAAGAATAACTATCAATTGCATCCGTTACTCAACAGTCTTAGATGGAACAAAGATAGATTATTTGTTCATCACATAACTCCAAAATTCCTTACCCAACAAACATACATCAACCAAACAATCCAAACCAACACCAAAATAGTTTATTTACATTTATTTCATAATTCAGTGGTTTGATTTTCTTTCCTTCATTTATGGGGAAATTTCTTTGTTTCTTACAAGTTTTATTTTCCAACTATCACAAAATTCATTATATTTGTATTTCCTTTTATTACTTAAGTTTCCTTTTATTACCTAAGTTTATAAAATAAATTCTCATTAATAACAACAAATATTTTGAATATCTTCATTTCCTTACTCTTCACTTGTAAGATTTCCCTTAAATTCTTAATCTGCTAACATTCATTCTTATAAGTGGAAGTTTTTATTTATCCATTAACTATGAATTGCAGTCATTTACTTTTTCCTACTTTCCATTATATTAGAATAGGGAAGATTAAAACATACTTAAGTCAATAATCATACAATCAATTCTTATTTTGAATTTCATTTTATATACTTAGGTTCATATCATCTATTAATAATTCTTAACCCTTTTTCAGTAAAATTTCAATTATAACCTAAGTTTATACCATTAAATTCTTATTATAACAGTAATTTATTGAATACTTCATTATTTCCAAAAATTTACTTGTATAATATTCAATTTCAATCCCTTATTTAACATTTCAACTTTTTATATTTGGTAAGTTATTTATGTTAAAGAAAAATGCAATTGAACTTATACAAGTTTTATCTAAACCCTTTTAATTCATTGATTACTTAACCTTTATTTCACCAAAATAATTTAAACCATTAATAAATGGAAATTTAAGAATTAAGTACCGGGTCAAATTTCAAATATTTTTAAAATGATGGATAAATAATTTCTTACAACTTATATATTTCTAATTATATTTAAAATAATTAAAATTTTAGATAATTTCAAATAAATCTGCAGTAGAATTTTACTACAGTGGCCTTTTCCTTCGAAACTCGAAAATGAAAGTCGATGATGCGGCCGTCATCACCGAAATTATTTTCCAGCGACAGAGGGGAAAGTACAAACTTATTTTCTTCAAAATCCTCTTTAAACCAATTCTTTCGAATTATACTAAATATTTATATAAGAAAATATTTATAAACCAAATCATTATATTTCATAAATCCTTTGAAAGCAGAAATTTTTCAAAATCCCGGACTTAGGTTCTAAAAATCTCCAATTTGATTCATTATAATTTCAACTTAGCTTCAGTTAATATTTTTATTACCTAACACCCAATCTATAGCAACCAAAATATATATCTTTATAAAAAATATTTTTATATATAGAAAATATAATAGGCAAAATTCTTTCATTCACCTATATTAAAACAAATATTATGTCGGTCTGTCCTATTAAGTGTTTAGAAATCCCTATTGATGACATAGCGTCCCATGCATCAACCAGAATTTATAAATACAAAGCGGAACAGATTAACACAATATAAAAATCTTTTTATTAATACTAACAAATACGCTCTCTCATATATATACACTCAGCGACTCCCATGGGATATTTCTACCCTATTAACAAAGAGTCAAACCCCACAAAGCCAAGGTTTATCGCTAAACCTTGCTCTGATACCAGAAGTAACATCCCGCCTTTTCGTACGATTTAAACAGACACACGTGCCAGTTCAAACCGTACGGAAGGGCGGATTGTTATGGGGTAAATAAGAAAAACAGAGAAGAAATAAACAAATAGAATCCCACAGCGAAAGGATAAAATATAATAATAAAATATACAGTTTATAAAACTGTTTACAAAACATTTGAATCTTCTTTATACAATTAAATATCAGAGTTCACATACCAACAATATCAATGCAGCGGAATACAGTGTAGTGAAATAAAATAGTAGGTAGTAATACTAAAATCTTCGTCTTCGTCCTCCAGAGCTAAACTTCAAATCCTGAAACGCTCGGACTGACCCGAGCGAATTGAAAAGACAAAACACTCGAGTCAGAACTAAAAGATCTTATGTGAGTTAAATTAACAGAAATAAATATGAGTGCAGTAACTCAAGAGATGCTCGGGATTTACATCTCCTAAGGATCCGTTAAACTATTTACTATGTAGTATATTGCGCTATTATACTAGTGTCTAATTGTAAAATAAACTTACTTTTAAATAGCGTTAAGGGGTTACCCATATAGCCCTTAACACAGAATATATTCCCATAGTCTATACAGTACCGTAATCTCCCCTGTACTGGGCGTCGTCAGAGGGCACTCCATAGGTATGGTACAAAGCTAAAATCGTATAAGGCGCGCTAGGGTAGGTGACACGGCACAACTAGGCAATGCCAGGGTAGATATACCAATTACGCTTCCGGGTCGATGGTAACGCGTAGCCGCAGCTACCGCCCACCTCGAACAAACTCCCCCAAAATCAAAATAGAAGTGGCCACTGAATCAATCCAAAGTCAAAGTATAATATCGAAGAGGAGTGTCCGATCAGAGGAATGACCTCATTAACCCGTCGATCGCTCCTGTTTTAGCCACCTTATGCCAACTCACGGGAGTTGGGTCCATGTATTTACCTTACAGGAAACGTCGCCACCGTCCTACTTCATTCTGGAAACTCCACCGCGTACACGGTTAGTCAAAGTGGTTTTCGGTATCGACAGAGAGTATGTCCAAATCCGATCCCGGTCTCTTTGCCAACCCATCGTTATTATAACACCGCGGTTATTTAAAAATAGTTTATACTTTAAAACCAGAATATAATCCATTTCAAACCATAATATTACGATATCATTTCTTTTTTAAAACCCAAAAAGATTCATTTTGATATTATTTTTATAAAACCCAAATCAATGATATCATTTCCCAAATATAAATCTTTTCCAAAATTTATGCCACTTTTAAAATTTATAATTCCTTGTAACCAAATATTTGAATATTAACTTTCAACATAATACTTCGAAATCCATAGTTTTTAAAACCATTACTTTCAAAACTAAATGGTTTGGATATTCAACAATATATAAAATAAGTGATTTAACTTTATGGTTACTTTGTATGGAAAATAATTTACATGGCTTTGTGAATATTTCTTTACTCAATGTTAAAACCATAATCCAAAATATTATTTCAAGTCCCAACCATTTCAATTATATATATATTTATATCCATCTTGAGTGTTAATATTTCAACTAAAGTTGGATTTTTATTCTTTCAACAAATCAAATGTTCTGTTAATTAGTTTTGAACATTCACATAAAATCCATAAATAATAAGACTTCAATTTCTAGTAATAAATTATATATATTTTCCAATTCAAATTATACTAGAATATTCATTTCAATTTATTTTGGGAAAAATCCAATTGTAAATATACTATCTTAAAATTTCCGACTTAACATTTAAACATAGGATATAAATTATCAAACTCCCTTTTCTAAATTTTCTTCCATTTTAATAAAGAGATTTATACACCTTTTTATTTCAAATTTTTCAACTTCATATGTATATAAATATGGAAGAAAACATTTATTCAGTATAAAAATTAAGATTTTTATAAACCGTATTCCATCCAAACCATAGAAATCACATTAAAAATGGTTATATATAGACCGCGGTGCCTGTATATAGTTTTCTATCCTATGGTCAAGTGATACGGATATTTATCATTTCAATCCGCAATTTAAAAGATATAAAATTTGCGGTTTATATATCATTTCAAACCACAATCCCGAATGAATAAATATGCATGATAATTGGCAATATAATGATATATAAATAACATCCATCAATATCATCCATCATCCAATCAAAATCCACAAGCAATATCAATCAATAACAATATGTGTTTGATAATATGCAACAGGTAATAACTGGCAGTTTTATTCAAATTAAATTTATCAACTTTTAATCTAACAATTTTATATTCAGTAAAAATTTATATAACTGTTAACTAGCAGTTCATATGCAAACAAAAATTTCTAACAGTAAATTAATACGCAATAAATCAATTAAATTAACAGTTAAATTTAATAAAATGCAATTCAACAGATATGAATGAAATAAACATGCCAAATGCTCATAAATAAATTTCTATTCATTTCTAAAATTTATTTAACAAACATAAAAGCTTCTAGTAATTGTGAGTGGGTCAAAACACTCACCTTTTCAATTTAAATCGAATTTTAAATTCGATTTAAACCCAAAAATTCGCCCGTCTCAGAATTCGTCCAAACCAGCGTCAACAGATCCGGAATTTAATTACGATCCTAATAAAAAAAATCTCGCGTCAATCGGATATCGTATGACGAAGTTATAGCGAAAAATCGAGTTGAAAAATAAAAATTAATTTAAACAAGAATGGTACACATTTACTTACCATACTTGCCACATCACCCTACAGAACGCGCGCACCTGCTTCTCTCCTCCTTCAACACTCACGCAGCCGACACGCAACACCCCCCTTTTGACCAAGAATATCCATCGCCGTAGGCCACTAGGGGCTCAACCACCACCATAGCCGAACTCTCCAGACCGAGGCGCACCAAACCCCCATGACCGGACCTCCATTTCTCGTGCCTAAGGCCGGCCGCCGCCCCTCTCATCTAACCCTAACTGAATTATCTAGCACGATCCAGCCATCGATTTGCACGAATAACCACATAGATCGCCTCCCCTCCGTTCCCTCTCCGATACCCAGAAAGCAATTCTCGATCCGACGAAGTTTGTTACGGCGCTGATGGATGGCCACGAACTGTATGAATTTATTCTGGGTGAACGATAACTCCAATTGAAAAACGAATTTCACCATGAGATTACGCGTATCGAAAACATCAACATATATTTTTTTGAGAATTTTCTGAGGTGTTTGAATTTTCACTGAATTTTGCAATTTGAAATTGGATCTGAGATGTATACATTGAGGAAGAAAGAAGGTTGAAGAAAATTGAACGTACAGCAAATGAAAAAAGAAGGGAGCTAGGGTTTATAACTGTATATTTATAGATAGGCTAGAGGTAGGGTAGCTAGACTGGATACGCGAACGTATGGAATAAACTATGGCCCAAAAAGCCCGCTATGCTTCCGGAACCGAATTTGTTAAAACTATATATCCAGATAGGTATTTAAAAATATTCTGAACGCGATGGAAAAAAAGTTTCGCGCCCAAATTCGATCGTATGAAGAAGTTATGCTAAAAACAAGATTTCCAAATTGATTTCAAATTGATTTTAATAAAATTGATTTCAAGGCGTTTCGCGTCCGTACGATCAAACGACAAGTCCGATCGATACGAAATTTGAAACCCTATAATAATTCACCGATACGGATCCGATGAAACTGGTTTCGTCGAAATCCGAGTCCGTGCCCAAAATGGCTATTGTTAATATTTATTAAATAAATTAAAATAGATTATAAATCCAGTTTTTTATGTTTCAACTTCTAATATTGGCCAAATTTTGTGACTTATATAATTCAAACAATCCCAAATGGTTTTCCAAGCTTGGATGTGAATTAAAATTTATAAGTATATCAATTTTGCAGTGTTAATTTCTGCGTTTTCTTATTATTTGGGAATTATAAATTTTATTCGCAAAAACCCAATTATTAAATCATATACTCTTATACTCTCACTTAAATCCAATTAGATAAATAGATTTGATTTCCATTCCAACTCATTTGATTGCAAATAAACTTTTTACCATAAATAAAATTCCAAATTATTAATAACTTTATTCCCATTTCCTTTACACACAAACATCGTATTATAAGGTATCTACATTATTCTCCATTTGTTTGCCTTAACTTATTTAAGGTAACCTTACATTAATATCTATTGCTATGTTTTCAAATTATTCTTCCCTCATTCTTCTTTACTATTATTAATTCCAATCTTAACGAATTCAACATTATAGGTTTGATAAATTTATTAAATTCACTCAATTGTTTACAAATTCCATTTTAAATCCAATAACGTAATATTTTACGTTTAATTCCCTTTTACTTGTAGTAAATACCCTTTGTTGGATTCAATATTCAAATTATAGATAAAATTTTGCTTTCCAAAGTTATATCAACAATGTCCAACTAAATTTGAATTAGCTTTAACTTTATTCTATGGAATTAACTATTGCAATAAATCCAAATTAATAAATAAGGCTTAATTCCTATATTAACTACTTTGGTTCCAATTAACCTTTTATGGTGAATATGAATTTCAAGGTATAATTGAAATCTTATATCCATTTGATTTCACTGTTTCATTTTTATTATTAAATCCATTATAGCCAAATGCATGAAATTAATATACACAAATATTTTAAATCCCAACTTAAGTTTTACTTAACGTATTAATAAACGTTTAAATTTTCTTAATTGCAATAACTCAATTACCTTCATTCTTTTTATTCACGTAGCTAAATCTTGATTTAAAAATCTTTACTATAACCCATAGTCTTATTAAAATAGGAATTTACACTACCTGTAACGTTAATTTCCATCATTAAAGATCTTACACCCTTTGTTCCATAGATTTAGATTTCACAAATTTAGCCACTGCATTAATTCTTATTTATATAACATAAATGTTCATATACTTTGAATTCATTCCCAATTCACCAACTCAATTAATTATGCTTTACAAATGTGTTTCCAATATATAGGTATTTTATACTAATTGTTATCATACCCATAATTACACGCTTATAATTAATTCCCACATTTGCATAAATTTATTTAGTTAGAATGTTTATTAAGGTTTATGCATTTCCAACTTGTGCTGATTTTACACAATTATTATGATTTCTCACAGAACGTTGAATTTATTAAATGACCATTTATTATAATTTAACTCCCTTAATTGAATCAAATGCTTACTATTATATTTTCATTCTTACCATTCCTTCCCATTATAACTCATTTACGTATTTACACATCTCTATCTCAAATATTAATAACCAAACTGATTACAAACAATGTCCTTATCAATCTTCATCCATTTGCTCAGATCTATACTCTTTCATATAATTAAAGTTTATGTTTCTATTAGATTTTTCTCTTTCTACAGACATTAAATTTTTCTATCTACACTTATTGCATTTTTGTATACATGAATACTATTAAAGTTAATATTTATATTAACTTTTATAAATTCAACTTCCATTCGTTTCTTATCACTAACTTTCAACAAAATGTGACCATCTACATTTACCAAACCTATTGTCATAATGTTTTATTGTTACACTAAGTTACGCAACTACTATACCAAATTTCTACATTTATTCCCAAACAAATTAGAAATTATACTAATCTAATTTATTAAATATTATTAATTTAACGGGTCGTTACAGCAATAAAAAACTATTTGTAAAGAATTTGACAGCCACTTCAGGGAGCAATAATCCTAATGATCTTTTATTCAAGAAATTTTTAGAATTTAAGAAAAAACAAGAGGCTAATAGCCAATCTGGTTCGTCATCATATGCTAGCATAACTGGCAATGAAGAAGCCGAAGAAAATATAACCACTTATGCAGAAAATCCACATAAAGAAATCATACATCTCTTAAAATTTGATGATATAAAAAGGAAGAATGATCCTTGGAACCTACTACAAAGGTATCTTGATAAGTCATCACTAACCATCACGGCATATAAGCATTGGGCATATTATGAGGCAATAATAAAAGCCTTGAGACCTGTAAAATAAATCATTTTAATGCAGGCGACCCGATATTTATAGTTTCAGTAAAATAATTATTAAAAGGTTGATAATACCTAAGGAATGGGGGTTGTCTACCCTTAGAGAAAAAGAAATGTTTTTACCTGATAAGAAGATTTCTATTAGGTATAACTATTGGGACTATATAGAAGCACTACATAAAGTACCTTTCTATGAAAGTAATAAATGAAAATGTTCATGGTTTATTAATTTACGGGGAAGTTCATAAACGACCAATACTAAATTGGTTTATGGACCGCTGGACAAAATATGGAACACCGCTTGATATTCTTTCAAAAAAATTAAAAGACTAATATTCAGAGTGGGTTGATGTTTCACCAAGATTAGTTAATCTTGAAAAATATTTAATGGTACCAGGAGCAAGTCCATAATATTCCTTTGTTGAATTTTCCATTCCTTGGATTAGGAAATGGAAACGAGAAATAGGATATACCAACAAGGAAATTTCTTGTTTACATTAATGTTTACAAAATTCCAGGACAAATTAATCAGAACTAACAATAGTACAAGTCGGATATTTGGCCAAGACATGATATTGGAAATAGGCAAAAATATATAATTCTATCGGAAACAGGAATCTGTAATTCAGCATGAAGAAGCTCCAAGACCGTTCTAATATATTATCAGAAAATTGTAGATGCAAAAAGGTGCATTCACTAAAGAAGATATTCTTTATGTCTATATTGCAGAAATAAAGAAAGATTTAATAAAAAATCTTGGTAAGGAAGATGCAAATTCAGACACATCAATGGCTTCGTCAAAAGTAAAGACATAGCTGAGGAAGATCAATTCTCAAACCTAAATGAGAAGATTTTGCAGCCATATTCAACAAGCTAAAAATTGAAACCCATAATGTGGAAAAAGACAAAGATAAAATGATTCTGGATTAATAGTTGTTTAATGATCTGACAAATTTGATAAGACTGCCAGCTGTAGAAGATAAAGTTCTTTTACAAAAAGGACAAAATACCTAATAAACTATCTGCTAAAAAGGACAAGATGTTTTCCACTTCAATAAAGTGCACGCCAAAATTTGACTGAAAGAAATCAATTAGGACAGTATTGTAGTCAATTTGCAATCGAAGACCCAAATTTAAATCTTGATCCTCACACTTTTAAAATAGAAGACCATTACCCATTTAGGTACCTTTACGATCAAAGCTCTAGCCAACTGACCTATAGGACATTTTGAACTCTTTATTCAACAAGTAATATGTTTTGCTCGTCCAACTTTTATTTTATTTTTTTGGATTTTGTAAAATGTAGATGGTAATGATGAGGGCTTGGCTTGTAGATGGTACAGATTTTGTCTCGAGCCCAACCCAAACACTCCTTGTTAATACGGGTACGATAACCTTTGATTACCCAAACCCGCATCTAGGTCCGACTTGATTATCATCAGGGTTGGATACAGTTTCATCACTATATGTTCTAATTTGAATATGTTCTAGATATTATTTACTCATCATAGCAAAAATATAAGTACATATACTTTGTGTATCATTTTATTTGTTTACATGTAAATGTTTTACATACTTTTGTTTATGAACTCAGTATTATTACTATCGGATTTATTTATAAACTTTGCTTGTGTAGCATGTTTAAAAAAATTACAAGCTAAAAAGATAGTTTTATCATCGATATTTCAGATTGAGCATATGGTTTTTACCTAACAGACTTGAAAAAACCGATGGATTGGGTTCGATTAATGGTTTGAAATACCCAACGGGTTCAATCGGGCTTGGGTTATGATTATAATAATTAGGCTTCGGTTTGAGTTTTTATCTACTTGGATCGATCTAGATCCATCGACAGACGTAATTAAGGCTAGCTATTCCACTCTGATGGTTATGATCTCTTTAAGTATCTGGGTCAGGTTTATAATTTTGTTTATATTATAACTAGTGCGAACCCGTGCTTCGCATATGGACCGCAGTCAACCTCTTATCATCATAACATATTTGAATGATTTATATGGTCCATTGATTAAGAAATAGTGTTCTTTTTTATCAATTTTCAAACAAGTTTGCATTTTGTCTAAAACTTGTGTATAAATCTTTGAAAACAGTAATGTAGATAGTACTGGTGCTTCATAAACAATTGCAAAATATCGATCAAAAATGATTTCAAAGATAAAATTTTCATACAATACACATATAAATTATACACATATAAATTTATTGTGTTAATCAACTGTTGCTCCATGCATCAGCTGTATTATATGTAACTTTATTTGGTGAGATATCTTTATCAATCATATCCTTTAATACTTGATGTCTTTGATTCCATTTGCTGCTTCGGTAATAACTATCCATCAGAGCAGTGCAGGTAACAACATTTGGTTTACACTTGACCATTGATCCAAAAATGCAAAAAGCAACGTTCACTACAACCAAAAAGACTTTTCATAGCGTTTGAAAAACGCTGTTAAAAGTTTTCACAGCGTTTTTAAAAACGCTGTATAACGACATGCGGTCGTTGACCCTAAAGTTTTAACTGCAAAATATAAACGCTGTCAAAAACCAACTTTCTACAGCATTTTTTAAACGCTGTTAATAATTTTTCTACTGCAAGGTATAAACGCTGTTAATAGTTTTCTACTGCAAGGTATAAACGCTGTCGTTGGGATATGCATTTTTTTCCAATGAATTGACAGCAATGTATAAACGCTGTCGTAGGGATATGCATTTTTTTCCAATGAATTGACAGCAATGTATAAACGTTGTCGTAGGGATATGCATTTTTTTCCAAAGAATTGACAGCAATGTATAAACGTTGTCGTAGGGATATGCATGTTTTTTTCAAAGAATTCAGAAAATGCTCTATACTCAGTACATTACAATTACAATACTTTGTGCAATTCAGTTCAAATAGTACTCACTCCCCAGTTCAACAATAATACATATAGTACAATTCAATTCAGATAGTACTCACTCCCCAGTTCAACAATAATACATATAGTACAATTCAATTCAGATAGTACTCACTCCCCAGTTCAACAATAATACATAATACCATATGCAATCCAATTCAGATAGTACTCACTCCCCAGTTCAACAATAATACATATAGTACAAAGTTCAACAAGGCAGGCAGCAACAATACAATATTGTACATAGTTCATAACCTAAAATATCGGCAAGAAAATGAAATATAATATGGTCATAGACCCTAAGTTGCATGAAAACTCTAAGTCAACTGTCATAGAATCACAACGCGTCCGCAAGTTGCAGCAGTTATTCATGATCCAACCAAGCAATTTGCAGGCTTGCAGTGGCTCTGAGACATAAGTAAGAAGGCAAGTTCTTAAACTGTGAGCATGAACTGTATATAATTCAAACTGCGAGCAATACAATTTAGCATGAACTACTATATGACTAACTTGCAACATGATTGAGGACCCTAGTTTCTTATATCCCCTTGGTCCCTAACGAGCCAATGAGCTGACAAGGTCAATCAGGTCCTCTCGGACATACGTTGTGACGTGCACATACAAAGTTTGGACATACGTTTGGAAAGTTTGATGGGTGTAAAAGTGTGTGTGGAGCGTTCGGGAAACCCGAATACTGCTGCAGTGGGGAATTTGGAAATTTGAATACGTGTAAGCCGACGTATTACTCTGAGTTTTTTAAGTCGGTTTGTCCAAAGGCGTACAGTTATGCTTTTGATGATGCTACGAGTACGTTTACTTGTGACGGTAGGGGTGATTATACTATTACTTTCTGCCCTGATTCAACTCCAAGGTATTGAAACAAATGAAATTTATGTGTTAATTCTGTAAATAAGAAATCATATATTCAAAAAATGAAAATGCAGGCATAAAAGGGAGGCAGAGCGGCATTCGGGTAACAAAAGCTATATTCCACCAGAAACATCTGCTGTTACAACTGGACAAAATGGAGTTATGTGGGGAGACAATTCTTGGCTTTCTAATCTATCATCTGGTGATGCTTCTACTTTACTGAAACCACAGGCCTCTGTTATAATGTTGGTTTATGCTAGCATTCAAGTTATTTTTCAGATCATGTAACTTTGTAAACATTGCCTGAACTGTAATTTACAAGTTTTCAATATTTTCATTAACTTGCTTTTTTTAAAAGGAATCTTGGTTTGTTAAAATAGCATTTGCATTCTGATGATTGAAGTGAAACAAAAATGAATACGAATCCATAAACATTAATAAGAAAGTGGAATCGCAACGAAGCTTCATTTTTTCCCCTCAAACAGGAAGTTGAAAGTGATGATGATAATGTGAAATGGTTGATGTTAAATGTTGACCGAATGAAATTACATTGTGACAACGTAAACATAATTACCAATGACTGAAATCAAGCAAATATCAATTTACAAATATCAATTTACAAGAACAAAAAAAAAGTTTCATTCACTAGTGGACGCAGCTCCAAACAACTGCAGTAGAACAAAACCTAATTTTTGAATCACCTAACAGACTTGGAAACTACTTCAACTCGGGGGAAAGAACCTCCCCCAACTCAAACCCTTTGGCCCTAGCCTTAACATAAAGCGAGTCATGTGGCCCACGCCCGCTATCGATTCATTGCGTAACCCTAGTCAGCGGCCAAAGCTCTATATATATATACTGAGTATAGAGCATTTTCTGAATTACAAAAAGCTAATACCCTATATCCTATATATATATCGTAAGTACTGTCTTGATAAATTATTTTATTCAGAAAAACATTAAATTAGATAAAATTTGATAAAAATTCTACTTCTCTTGATTACATTTATATATATTACCCACAGAGTTATTTGTCACAAATCTTCTTAATTTTATAAAATTCCTCATCTGCATTTTAATATTCAAATCTCTTTGACAGGCTGTGATGCATTTTTTTTATCTAATAAAAGTTTTTAAGACTTGATGTACCCTCCCGAGCATATTAAATAACTTGAAGTTCAAGGGTAGTTACCTGAAAACTGCCAAACTATACAAATATTTCAAACTGCTGAAGTTGAGTCCACACTAACATTCGCAGTAGGCCATGCTACCGTCGAACCAATAGCATCTGATAAGCATTCCATGAATGACGTAGGTCTCCATAAAGACGCATTCGGGTCTTTGACAATATCCACCCAAACTCTTATTGCATTTGGTCCTAGTGGAATAGAATGAACCAAATCATTTGGATTAGTTGAAGATATGGTGCCTTCAGCTACAATTTTTCCTGTGCCCTCCACAGCAAATAACTTGCACTTGTTATTCATCGCGTAATTTGCACTCTATGATATTAAAAAAAGTATTGATACATTATCAACAAATCGTATATATAAATATTAGCAATATAATATATTACCGTACGAGATGTTGGAACGTTGCTCATAGGAGTGGATGGTATTGTGTTTTCAAAAACCAATTTTGATGATGGCCATGCTATTGTCTTACCGACGGCTTCTCCGATACATGTCACACCTGCTATGGGCCTCCACAAAAAGGCATTTTCTTTTATCGGATTGTCCACCCAAACTATTGCGGCTTCTGGTCCAAGAGGAACACCATTAATAATCTGATTTGAATCCCTCGAGTGCACACGTCCTTCGGCAACCAATACTTCAGTTCCACCCCAATCGAACAACTTGCATTTGTTTTCTGTGCTATTGGTTTTGCTCTATCAAAGAAAAAAATTATAGTCATCTAATAAAAGTCTTGTTTCTATAGTCTTACTGCATTCAACATTTTATCATGTGTCAACCAATTCAATACAAAGCAAATCAACATTGTTAAATTTTCAATAATCATTTGTCAAACTTTAAACTTGATTTCACCCACCAAATGTTATTAAAAATAATAATACTAACATAGCTAGAAATGTGTAATAAATTAGTATTCGACTCTATGGAACTGATGCTTCCGGTAGTTGGATTTTCACATATTTTAGTTTTAATATGTAAAAGAATGTACTAATCTAATGGGAACATGGACTAGTTTGGATAATATCAATGTTAATTCCACGGTTCTCTTATAAATATATTTTTACCGTTGCATTATACAGATTTTTAATGCGCAGATGCTAAGCAAATCTTATTATTTACCACATCATTTCCTAGATGACAATAACAAAGCTCTGAATAGTGGCAAAAACATGACTAGGAATCTGCCACCTCCAGTTCAAAAGGGTGGATGCAGAGACACATATCAATGCTATATTTGTAGAGAGTTTTTCATACCTCGTTTTCTTTTTCGGAGTTTTCTTTTATGCGGATAACAACTCTATCAGCTGGCCATGCTATCTTCTCATTCTTGGCGTCTCCTATGTATACCATACCAGGTGAAGGCCTCCATAAAAAAACATCGGATTTTTTAGGATGGACTACCAAAATTTTCTTAGCATTCGGACCTAAAGGTACTCCATTGAGAAGATCGTTTGGATCACTTGGAACGATTTTTCCTTCGGCAATTACCTCATCATCATTCCCTTGCCAATTCAGCAAACTACAACCGTCACCTATTTCATTATGCTTACTCTGCAATTATTAAAAAATAAAATACATAACTTCTGATTTAGATATCAAATTATGTATGATGTTTTAACCTTACTATCGTATATTTTTACCGTTTGAGATACGTTCTCTCCTCCACAATTTTCTTTATCCTGCAAATCAATAATATTACAAAAATATTAGAGAATTTGAACCTGCAGTGAAATTGTAGTGAACCTGTAGTGAACTTGTATATTTATTCCACTTATGATGAAAACAAGTACAAATTTCAAAGAGAATACATTTTCAGAATGAATTTTGATATAACAATTGACAAACTTATGTATGGAAATGATACATCATTTGTAGAGTAACCAGATAAGGATATTTTTATTTTGCAGATGGATGAGGAGTCAGTAATTTAATCGTAAGTAAAAGGTATTTTTGTTTTGCAGATTGGTCGAATTGTAGCGGATGGTTTAAAATCTCATAAGGATAAAAATATATTATGCTTTAATTTAAAAGTGTTGAGAAGACAATATTGGTTTAGTGTTGAAAAGACAATATTAGTTTAGTGTTGAAAATACATTACTTTATAAGTGTTGAAAAGACAATATTGATTTAGCACATATTATGCTTTAATTTAAAAGTGAATGCTTTAAAATCTCATAAGGATAAAAATATATTGCAAAATCGCATTTGTACTCTCATAAAGATAAAAGTTCAAAGTTAGGCCAGCAACCAAAGACAGCAAATACATATAATAAATTTAAAATCTGAAGCTACACAACTCGGTAATTTTTATAAACAAATTTTCACAATTAATTTTTAGAAAACTAAAAATAAAAGTTTAATTTAAAACATGTTTTGAGGAAAATAAGAGGTGGAATTAAATTTTAACTTCTTATTTAGCATGTAGCTTTTAATAAGAGAATGATTACACAAATTAAGTCGAAAATCATACAATGCAAGGATCACATACATGCTAACTAAGCTTTCATATTTACACAAAGTGATTATCGACATACCTGACGTTTCATTACGGTGTGAATCAACTGCTCTAGCTCTGAAATCCTATGCTGACATTGAGCTACTTGTTTATCTTTGATTTGTGACAAAACTGCAGTGGTCATGGTTACACCCCTTCCCATTCCTCGTAGTCGTCCCGGTCTATCTTTTCCCAACACCAATGAGAGGGCATCTTCTTTGATCTTACAAGTTAAGCTAGACGGTGATTCCTTTTCAGCATTCTTTATTTTCTCCTACAAAGTGAACACAAATTATATTTTGTAGAAGAGTTCAAAATTATATATTTTCCAAAAATTACGCTTAAACAAAAACAACATAGCACTTACGATAGTATCTGCAACATGCGGGTTCACTGGTTCACCATTTTTTCGAGTGTGAGATTTAATCCAAACATCAGATCTACAAATGGAAGAAGGACTGCTACTTTTCTCTTTCTGCATTAAAGGAAACATAACATTAACAAAACTATTAACCATAGGTAATAAATCAAATATATTTCTCACCAAATCTTCAGTTAGTCGAGCCATTCCTCGACGACTACACGTGTGTGGTATTTGTTTGTCCTTCATGGATTTATATTTATCACTTCGTAGCTAGATTACAAGATTTATCACATTGATTAGTTAATTTGCATTTTACGTACGCTTAAATTTCATATATATATATATATGTACACACAAGAAATAATAAAAATTACATTACAATTACCTTAAACTCTTTGCTCATTTTTGACTCGATAAACTTCTTCCATTCCTTCATACTTCCAACGTTTTCTTGTTTTAGTTGAAGTTGTTCCTCCTTGGTTTTTGTTTGTAATATCTGTTTTACGAATTTGCTTTTCGAACCTCTCCAAATGCATCCCATTTGCTGAAAAACGAGAGCCTTTTGTCATTCCTCATCCAATTTAAATCTAGCCTGTAACATTTATCATAATGATAATCATTCAAATTCTTCTTGAATATGGAATCCACATAAATGTCAGTTCCTGAATATGCTGGCATATCATTTAAGTGTATTAATTTATGCCATTAAATAGATTAGATATCGAAGAGGTACTCGAGTCATAAAGTTATAGTTTTAATTGAGTTATAGAGTGGCTAAAAGCAGTGAGTCGACCTCATCAGATTAGTGGAGTTCCTTGTATAGAACTTTAGGGGTATGAACTCCCCTTCTAAACAGTTTGGAATCCTGAATCTCATTACTAGTAACAAGTTCTCTTTTATGGGAATATTGGAAAATAAGTTAAGTAATTATAGTATTGAACAATTCATGTATAAACCAAACAACAAATGGATATGTGAAACACAATTGCAATGAAAATCAAAAGAATCGAATTCTCCTAGTTTGGGACACATCAGTTTGGTCAACTATTGTCATGCACACAAATAAACAGTGTATAACTTGCAGTCTTCACAATGCAACTGGGCTGTGCATAATATGTACAGTGATGTACGCATTTAATATCCAAGAACAAAGAGTAAATCCCTGGCACTATCTCATTCATCAAGCTAGTCTTTTTAATCTACCCTGGATTATTCTTAGTGACTTCAATACTATCCTATCTAGTCAAGAAAGAATAAATCAAGGCATTTACTGTAAATTAGGGGATACTGACTTCATGAACTGTATTAACAATTCCAAATTTGTAAATTAGGGGATACTGACTTCATTATCACATTTGTTTAAATTTGTTTTCAACTTATCCAACTGAATAACTGGCATAAAGAACAGAATTTAATCAAATGTTTAGAGATTATTCAAGTTTCAATTGGAAGAATTTCTCTATGGAGCATGGGAAAATGTAAAACACAAACTCTTGGGTTTAAGCTGGGAGAAGTGCCCTGTGGAGTCTGGGAAGAAGTACAACGACTTGAGAAATAAATATTGTTCATTTATAAAACCGTTTGGTGGCTAAATATTCCAACCTAAACTAGGTCCACATTAATAATCCATTCAATGGATCATAGAAGTAGATTGCAAAGGGCCCTAACATTTTAGGACCCCTACCCTAGTCCTTTTGCCTAATTTGACTATTGGTTGAGCCGAACTTGCACGTAGGTGTTGGTGTGTTATTGTCGAGAATGGTTTCAGGTTTCCTACCACATTTGAGAAGTTTTATGTATAATTTTCTGGATTATTTACGTTCACTTAACAATACTCATGTTAACAAAGAGCGGCAACACTTTTCCATTCATCATTGGTACAATTAATGATGAAGATTATACGTATTTCATTTTTAAAACTAATTAACTAAAACATTGTTAATACAAGATCCATGATTCATATCCATGAAGATATGCCCTCGTAATCTAATCATTGGCATATGCCTTATTAATTAATTTTTGTGCTGTAATTGTGACCTTATGCTCATATTATAAATTTCCTTGCAAAAATAATTTTTAAGTTTTCAACCCATTATTAAATAAGTACACATATAATGTATTGCTCATGATTTGGAATTTCCATCAGTATCTAATCAGTTTAAATTTTTAATCAGTGGTATACAAACGATACATGCCTTCTTAATTTACTATTGAAAAAGAATTTGTTGAATCAGTCATCAAGCTAAACAGAAGCCCGATTTATGTGCATAACATAGCAAAATCGATAGAGACTCTCTGACCAAACCATTCCTACTTGAGGAAATAAAAGAAGCCCGATTTATGTGCAAATAAACATACAGACAACATATTCTAATCAGATCAATGTAAAAACAGAAAGGGGTGATGATAATGGAAAAATATATTCTAATAGGTCATATGAAGTTACATGCAAACGCTTATGCATCATAATAAATATGAAATGTTATATTATTACCTGAACGGATTTCCATAGAACTACTTTCAAATCGTCACCAAGTAGCCTCCAGTCATCTAGCGTAAATGGAACATGCTTATGGACAAGTGGCCCTAAATAAGAAGATAATTTCACTGATCCTTCTCCTACAGGTACGCCCGATGAATTAAACTCAACTTCAATTCGGCTTGCAACATTCGAAGGAAGTCTTTTCACTTTAGTTGGACCTCTAGTCCTTTTTTTGGAAACCTGTTTTGCATCATCTGCAATTGCTCTATCCACTTCCACTGCAGTTTCAGGATTTTCATCAATTTGCAGAGTTGTGCATGCGATTAGCTGGCTTGCATTTCCAACATCCATGTTTTCCGAAGGTGGCTCAACATGCTCTTCCATTACATTAGACCTGTCAGATGCATCTTCAAATTCTGCGAGTCTTTTTTGATAGTGAGTAAGTTTCTTGTTCGTTGTTTTCTTTGTACTTCTAACCATTTTCTGCAGGCAGACACAGGAATTCATGATATTCAAATAAACTGGTTTGCTAATCAATTTGTAAACTGCTGCTAAGATACAGGAATTCATGACACAGGAATTCAAGAGTAAATTGGTTTGCTGATCAATTTGTAAACTGCTGCTAAGATACAGCAACAGTTGATACGCGATATACATGACATTCAAATGCAAATAATAATATAGGTATGATGAACATAAAATATTTAGATAACAGTGCAGTGCAGTGATAATAGTGCAATACTTAGTTATCTGAATTCACGTGTGGGTTTAAAAATCTGAACATATAAAATCTAAACATCTAAAATCAAAGGCAAAATCTGAACAGTTAAAATCTGAACATATAAAATATGATACCTTGTGGGTTTAAAAAAAATATGCTAACAAATAAAAATACATGATACGGTGTAATACATGATACCTTGTGCACCTGCTGTTTCTATACATCCTTCTCCATTATTAAATGCCTGAACAAGTTTCCCCCATAACATAGTAAAATATCACAGACTTTCTGCTTCCAGTTGTAATAACCAGACATTCATTTTTATAGCCCAGGAGTTGATAGTACAAGCAAACTTTTAATTGATTAACTCTTTTGGCAGCAAATATCATGCTTTGTTTGTGTTTCAAAACTGAATCCGGGCCTTTAGTTGGGAGAGTATTTCAATTTAAACATTGATGATTGTTGCTTGTTATTGCATCAGAACTAAAAGTGATACAGATGCTAAAGTTGTACAAATAGAAACTGAAAGAATTTTAAAAAATAAAAGAAAAAACAATCATATCTAATTAAACTACATCCCATATTTGGCAAACATGTTATTTAAACTGTTGTTATTTAAACAGATGCTAAAGTTTCACTAAGATGCACATGATGCTAGCTATTCAATGATTGCAAAAAAAGAAACAAAAAGAAAAAAGAGGAAGGAAAAGGTACATGCCTTGTTTCTTCAGCTTTTGAATTCTAATTGAATGAAGCTCCTGTAGTTTCTCCGTAACCAACACAAGTTCAAGCTGTGATTATAGTTGGAAGTAAATAAATATTAAGAGTTCTCAATTATTTAACATAGTGTTTATGTGTATATGCGAAGAACATATAGTCTGTTATATGTGCTATTTTAGCTACAAGAGGGCATGTGCGCACAAACCAAAAAGATATGAAAAACTAGGATATGCTTTTAAAATTGACAGGTTAGAGAATTAAAAATATGCTTTCCAAGTTTAAAGTAAAAGAAGAAAAACATATAATCATTTAAGACATTTCACGCTGAAGTAAAAACCCTAACAAAGTAGATATCCAAGAAAGATGTACAACTAAATTTATCCCAATGCATCAATTAGTTCGTAGGTGCATTGCTAAAATCAAATTATAGTCACATAAATGATAACGTAATGGAATGCAAGACCAGTTGTGTACTACTAATACACTCAAGAAAATGTCACATGTTTTTTAGCTACACTTTACAATTGACTACACAATTGAATACTTAGCAGAAGATACAAGACGGTAATGCTTGTATTTGTCAGAAAAAAGACCAACATCAAACCAGACATATTGCATAGAACTAAACTGCTAACCTCTGATTCTTGTTTTTTCCTCTCTTTAATAGCTTTGACCTTTGCAATCTTCTTTATGGTTTCAACCTAAGTTCAACAAGCCTCCGTTAATCTTATTAAACGATATAAATTAAAACATTGAACTGCTTATATTAAATTTAAGCCATTAACGTCATCAAATGAAATCTACTATCCTACTTTATTTTTTGAAGAATTTTTATTTAAATGACAAATTTAACCAACTAGACAGCTAGTACTATACATATGTGTTATGTTTGAGCTTATAAATTTTTATTTATACATTTGCACGTAGAAAGTGGGCTCTTTGGAAAGATTTTAAAAAGCAACAAATCTCCACTCCGGTTTAACAATGAATAGATATTTCCCATCTAAAATTCAATTTTTGAACAAAACAATTGGTATATACCCTTTAGTATTTCTCACAATTATTATTAAGAATATTATCTGATTTATAATGATTGAAAGGTTAAAAGCACAAATATCCTTTATTAAACTATCGTTGAACTGTTTTATTTGTATAAAGGTAGTTGTAAGAATTTAGGGAAAATAAACTTTACAACTTACTAACCAATCATGTACACATTACTAGTATATAAAAATGACCCCATTACCATGGTTTGGCTAATAAACTTCACAAAAAATAATGACTGTTATAATCTGATTATAGAGGCAATCGGACATCAAAGAATTTAAAGGTGTAATTTGAATTTAGAGTAGCCTTTTGATGAAATATGGAAGGGAATAAAACATAATTGTGAAATTATTTGATGGTAAACTAATATACAATAATGATAATACTTGAGAGTTTTTAGCATCTGTTTCATACCTTGTTGTTTAAGCACACTAGACTGAAAATGACAGAACTCTACAAATATCAACTGTTCAAAGCCTGCACGCATAAAATAAATTTGTTATTAGCTACTTCATGGCCACATTAGACTGAAAATGACAGAACTCTACGAATTAGTCATTTTGTTATTAGCACCAAACTGTTTTCAAAAAAATTTCCATTACAACGGCGCCATTTTGTAGCACCAGAGTAATGTCTATGCATTACCCCTCTCCTGATACAAAGTCGTGTCTTTTCTAAAACCATTATCGAGTATACAGCCATCACAAACTATTTTGACTCCTAGCCATACATGGAAATATTACAATATCACATGTATAAACCTAATATTTGCATATTATGTCCTCCAAAACAAAATTCGTAAGAGATTCGTCTTAGGAATTAATTAATTAAAAATTATACTACAGGAGAATGGAACAAACTTTGACGGTCACAAGTGTAGTCCAATGGGATAAAAATCCACTGAAGATTACTTTCTAAACAAGCAATGCACTGAATGCACTTACTTACATACTCAATATGTCTAAGAACTCACTGAATATTCATGGCATATGAAAAAAAATCAGTACAGTGGAGCAAAATAATTGAAAACAAACCATATTTGAAGGCAAAAACTAAAACGAAATCAATACAAGGAGTCTCACTAAAAAAACAAACTATAAACAAGCTTCAGAACTAGTAATGAGATGAGTCGATCAGCATTGTTTCGTAAAAATAAACATGTACTAGTAATAAATCAAATAAAAGTGTTTTTTAATCTACTGAAGAACCAAAAGTTACCTATAACAATCGAACTTTATTAACAGCTCGACTTCATCGAGTTTTTAAAAAGTCATTCCAACAATTGATGATCGAACAATGTTTGACTTAGGGCAATCCACAAATTAGAGTATTTGGAATATGTAAATCGAAATCAAAAAACACAATAAACCTAAAAATTGATGAATTGAATAGAGACAAAAAAGGTAATTAGGCTACCTAAAGTATGAACGCATAAGTAGGACAGTGACTATCAACTCCACTAGAGGAAAATCGAAGGGCAAGCAAAATTTGAGGGAAACTATTGGTGGAGGAGAATAAATGAGGGAAAGATGAGGGAGCAGTAGTTCTGATAGAAGAGGGAAAGTGAAATTTTTTGGTAAAAGTATAATGAGAAAGGCGGAAGATAATAGGCACGGAAACATAAAAGTACTCTCAGCGTTTGAACGCATGTTATTCTCTGAATAAAATAAGTTTTTACTGCGTTTAATGTTAAAACGCTGAGAGCAAATGCAATTGAAGTAAGTTTTTGTTGTAGTGGTTGAGATGATTCATGAGAATGCAAGTGTTGATGATGATCCCATAACTGACTATGTCTAGGAACACATTATGGAGCGTCATATTATTATAGAATGATAAGATTAGAGGACAAAGAGATTTATTTCTGTTTTGAACGATTCTTGTGAAAAATATGCTAAATCTAAAGCATACATATTTTATGTCTGAAGTGTTAGTACTAACAACCATTATTCAACAATATTTATTTTAATTTGAAGAATATCATTATATTTCTTTTACAGTGAAAGCAAATTCAATATAATGAGAAGCATATAATTGTATTTAATGCTTTTGAGATTTCTTATTCCATTTCTAATTCCGTCGAGCATTGTTGCTATATTTTGGTAATGTTGGATTACCAGACTTGACTGCAATTTGTGAAAGTAGAATCAGTGGCTGAAAATTTTCAAAACAATCAACGACATAGATTAGTTAAAAGAAATAAAGTCAAACAGATTTAATAACTTTAATAATATGAATAATCCGAAAAACTATGATTTTAAAAAATTTATTTTTAGCTACCAACAATGGATATAATTGGAAATCATATTAAATTTGAGATTTAATAGTGAAATCGATTCTTAAATCCAATTAATATAGAAAAAGTTATCACATTTCAAAGTTTGGAATAGAAAGAAATTAAAAACGTGGTTGTTCATTTCCCAAAATATGAAGGAGGCCTGTGTGCTCTTGAAATCTAACTCAATAATAATGTTATGGTATAGATAGGTTAATTCTAAATATGTAACCTTGTTGTTGTTGAGTTGCCCCATAAATCAACAAAAATCATTATATTTTTCATTTTGCTGAGTTTACCCAACACATCGTTAAATTTTTTCCCAAGGTGCCATTATCGAATAAAAAGATGTTCAGTAAAAAGATTTCACCGTTTCAATTACCACTCCACTAAATCACGCAATCATCGACCAAATCAATACAAATTTAAGATAATATTACATTACTTGCAGAGGTGGGCGTATGATGATTGTTTGTTCAACCACGTAGTCTGTATATGTGGTGTGCTCTACCCCATAGTGACAATGCGAGGTAACATAGTTAGCCTCACATTGACCTTGCATATTCTGTGTATAAACCACACACTATCACTGCATGGTTATATTATTACTCTCACCCGATCTTCTACAACCTGAGTAATTTCAAAAAAAAAATTGAATTGTAAGTTTATCGGTTTTGGTTCTTATTAGTTCGCATTATCATTGTAAAGATCAATAATTCGATCCAAATACTTGAGATATCAGGGATAATTTGGAGTAGAAGGTTTTAATGGTTAAGAGATTTTAGCTAGAATATTACAAGGAATGGAGAAAGAAGGTAAATGTGTGTGTAAATGTAATAAGGACAATTTTGTCTTAGATTTTTTTTTAAATTAGAGGAGGCAACTCTGCAAATTCTCGTGTTTGAATAGAATTTGTCATTGTAATATTGGGTAAGGTTTTAAATGGGGCATAGATTATGTAATTAACTAATCTTGATATGTGATGTTAACTAATTAACTAATTATGTTACATTTAAAATGAATGCAACCTTTATGTTTCTATGTTAGTAGACATGAACATTAATGTATTGAAATAAACGTAATTAGGCAATTTTAATTACTAAACATTACAGTTAAATTTGATAAACTAATTCATTTATTATTGAATTTCTTTTAAAATTGATCATTGAAATCATAACTTTTACCGAAACTAACAAAACATGACAAATTTGAAATAGTAATAATTAAAAGATCAGAATCAATTCTCAAAGCTTGGTTCAATCTATTAGAGAAACATAAATTCAAATAATTTTTTTTCCTAAAAAAATTTAGTAAGAAAATAAAATAAATTAAGTTATTCATCACACTTCGTGCAGATTCGATTTTAATATCTTTTTAAGAAAATTTATCAATAAATATTTTTGAATATTGTTTGCAATTTAGAAAAGAAAGTGACATTTTTATAGGAAAGATCGGTGTTTAAAATCCCTTTGAACTCTTTTTAATTGATTCATGCATGTTTCTGTGACCATCGTATGACCTTGGTGAGTTTTAAAATTGCAACTTTTAGAAAAGAATACCTCTTTACATTTAGAACTTTTTATGACCAACATTTTAATCGACCAAGCTACAATATCTTTTAAAATGCTAATGATTGACTTATGCATGTCTTTTGGATCACATTTTATGTACATATATGCGAAACCAGTGCTTCAGTTTGAAATGGGTTATTAGGGATTTTTAAATATGTTCTTTGCAAGTTTAAAAGAAGTCCCTCAATTATGGAAACATGAATTAAAGAACTGAATTTGTTAACAAAATATTAAAAAATGGATAAAAAAAACAAAATAAAAATAGTTATTCAAAACTCAACACTTCATAAACATAGATTTCTAAGGGGAAAAAACGCTACTACTTTTACCATTCTCAAGAAACTTGCACAGTTGTTGTTATTTCACATTGTTTGTGATACAAAAAAAGAAAGTTGATTTTATTATAAGAGAAGACCAAGTTTTGAGTTTTTTTAATTCAATAGGAATTGTCAGCATACAAGAAAGTAAGTGCCTAATGCAGAATATGTGTTGGCATGCCTAGGTTTCAAGGGGATCACAGAGGCTGTCCTAAATTTCTTTCGCAAATGAGGTAATTTAGCCATTAAAATATGGACATGCTCGTTCGCCTCATACTAGCAAGCAAGCACAACTAAAAAAGAAAAAAAGTAATATGGTCTACGTAGGATTTCAACCTTGCTACTTTTTAGGAATAAAACCAACTTTGTAGCCACTTAAGCTATCAGATATTTTGAACTCTTAATAATTGATCTATGCATGTAATCAAAGTTGTTTGAAATGTACTGATTATGTCTTTGAAACTCTTAATAACTAATTCTACACATTTTCATCGATCATGATATTGACCATATAGAAAATTTCAAACTCATGACTTCCAAAATGTAGACCACACTTATCTTCCATCCAAGTAACACAAACCATTAAGTGCGGTGACATATTGGTTTATTGTATCCTAATTTGCCTATTTACCTAACAAAATATGGTATATAAATTAATTGACATATATATGTTATTTTAAATATTAAAATATACATTTATATTTTATAAACCGTAAATAATATGTGTATACATATATAATATAGTATTATACATATATATATATTTATAACATATATATATGTATGTAAATTAATAATATTATTTAAGAATTTTTTATTTCCAAATCATGTGCACAACATAATTTCTTTAAATTTTAAAATGTATTTTTAATTAAATATTCATTCAAAATTAACAAAATATTAATATAAATTACTTTTGAAAATTTTATTTTAAAATTTAAAATTCTAGAAAATCCCAACTGATATTTTATGGCTTGAAGAATTTTTTTCACAATTTTTCTTTGTTTAAAGTTATTTTTAATACTTTATTTATGGCTATTTTGATTAATTACATTTAAAAAATATGAAAAATAATTTTTGAATTTTAATTTTCTGGCTGAATGCTTATCTGGTGCTAGTATAATGTATAAAATTAAAAAATAATATTTTATCGCATTTTCGAATTAATGTAATTTATAATGAAGTAAATTGATTAAGATAATATAAATAACAATAAAATATTCATAAAAATATTATTTTTCGCTGCAAAAGTTAATATCACTGTAATACATTATATATAAAATTGTATGACTAATTTTAACAATGATATAACATTACAACTAATTATAAGATGTATATATATGTATGTATATATGTATGTATGTACGTATGTATTTAATATATATAAGATACATATATGTGTGTAATTAATATATATATATGTGTAATTAAATATATGTAATAATCTAATAAAATATAATAATTATGTTATTTTATATGGCTGCACCAGACCTATGTGATTAAGTTTTTTTAATTTAGCATAAATATATACTCATATAACCAAACTAATTTGTGGCAGCATTGCTTACATATCAGAATCATCACCTAACCAAGAATATAATATACATATACATAAGTGATCAAACATTGTACTAATAATTACTAACTATAAAATCATACCTTAATCCCAAAGCCTTGAAATACACCTTAAAAAGATAAACTTTCCTCATTGAAGGCTTTTTCGATTTAGTAGATTGCTTATCCTTGAACCTTTGACATGTAGCTATCGAGTAACGTTCGAATGTGACTTGATTTCAGTTTGTATTGATATAGGCTAGGGTGTGAATTTGGCTAGTAAAGAAGGAAAGAAGTGACAACAAAAGATAATATCTAATTAGAGTTGGGTTGCTTATATAATGGATAGAAGGAGAGAAAAAACAGTCTAATCTCATACTCTTTCTCCTTCAATCCGATCCATGCAAAAGCAAGTCCTCCACACCGTAATTGGGCTGCGTATTCTATCCTATTTCAGCCGAAATTCTTAACCCTACAATAGACCTTAAACCCATTTAAGTTCATAATAAAATATTACGCAATTAAATTAAATTTATCTCTTATCGATATCGTATATTGATTGATATATTTATAACTATTATAAATATATTTTATAATATTTTTTCTCAAATCATAATCAAAATTTATAATTAATATTTGATAGTATTAATTAATTTATAACAATTATTAACGAATTAAATCGTTTGTTCAAAGGAGAATTCACTATTTTGGTTGTGTGACTCGTCGGGTGTAAATTTGACCAACGATTAATATCAAACTATTTTAATATTAACATTCGCATGCCACTAGGCAGGTGGTGTGACATTTTGACCAAATTATTGCTTGCTTGGTTTCGGTGAAATCCAACTACACTTTGTTGAGCATTATCCGGTTATGACTTTTATTTACATCAATTTTCGTTGTCAAAACTATATCATTTTGAACTTATGGAATCTGGTAATGGTCAAAATTCCAATATCGTTCATGTCAACTTTATAGTCCAAACACAAAGTACTTGGTTTAGTAATAACAATTATTATTAACCAAAATGTTATGCCATAGACTTTGACTTTGAGTTAACTTGAGTTGACTGTGATACTAATCTCATATAACCAAGGAGAAAAATCCTCTTTCGAATAGTGTTTCACTTTCAATCCTTCCATTAGATCCAACTATAGTCACTCGATGGACGCTATGCCGTGATTTGACTATAATCAAAGTGTATCTTTCATATTGAAGAACTCCAGTCTTCTCAAGTCGTGAGAACTGTGTAAATCAGTCGCATCGATATTTTCTGTTTGACCTTGTATTAACCAGCAGAAAACTATCGAGTGAGCCGCTCTATATTTATCTAATAACTAACAGTACATAACCCTTAGGTGCCCCCAACATTTATGAGTTGTACACTGCATAATATTTGGAGAGCGCTTCGTACCCCAGTCTCAAGGGATACATCAATATTCGGTCTCGATGCGTCTTGACTAGATACATTTAAAATAATATATTTGTTATCATTGTGATAAATTACTCACGGTTACAACACTTTGTAACTACTATCACAAAACATATCATTTATGGCTTTTCTATTAAATATACTTTAAATTAAATTAATTAATTAATATAACACATTATATCAAGTATATGATAGAAAGAAAACATTGTTTATTTCGAGCAAGATTGGTTATTGAGTTAGATATACGTAACATATTACATAGTTTTCCATATGACACCCTGACTCTATCGGAAACGTGGTATGACTGGAAGTATGTATATCTCATACAACCTCATGAAGAAAATGGTGGGTAATAATATGTTAAATATATAAATTAATGATTAACAAAATAATGATATATGTTTAACTATCTAGATTCAATAATACAAGATATGGAGAGAGAAAAAATATATATAACAAAACTGATTAACGGGGTGGATAAAGTGTAGACAAACTAGTTCATTATGTAATAGGAAAATATCTGATAAACTAAAGGAAATTTTATCCAACGTTAATTAAAACAAATGTATTATATAAAGTAGAATATTGACCTTTAATAAAACAAGATAATCATATAAGAAATGAGAATGTGAAAAGGAATGATTGAAATGAAGAAGAATGATAGAGTAACAAACAAGAGAGTGGAAGCAAATTACAAGTAACATTTATAAATGAGAAAACCATAGAAATTGGACCGTAGGTGGTGTTGACCATACAAAGAAGACCAGGTGATGCATCAATTTGAGAGGAGCGAATGGTACTTACATTGAAGAAAAAGACAGAGAGTGAGATCCAAATTAATACGGAAAGAAAGTATTAAAATTTAAAAAAAACCTAGATATGACTTGGGATAGGAAATTATGGAGAACGCCAATTCAAGCGGCCATCCCTGATCATTTGAGAAGAAAGCATGGATTAAATGATGGTTTAAACACTCTATTGCTTCGAAAATCTTAGATTTCTAAAGATTTTTTTTATTTTTAAATTTGAATGAATATTGGCTAGCATTTTGTACGTAGTTTGTAATGCAGAAAAATAAGAGAATGAACACTCAGTTTTAATGCCATGTGAACTTTTGATTTGTTTGTTGTTTGGATACTCCTTTAAATTAAACACTATCTATAAACTCTTGAAAGGGGTGTGCCATTAGGCCCTCGCTGCGGTTCAAGATTCCATTTGGTTCGTCGAAATTTTGACTGTTTCGGCTCAATCCTATGTAGATCGTGACAAAGTTCACTAAGAAATCTTATTTCGAATCAATAAATTAAAATGAATATATTTAATTTTATGTAAAAAAAGAAAAAGTTTATGCGAATCTTAAATTATGTGAAAGCTAAAGCAAAGAAATCTAAGCAAAAAAAGATTGAGAAGAACGTTCATGAGAAAGAGCAAGAACAACAATATTAGCAACATCTACTTATCAACCAAGTGTTTTTTATCTTTTATTTCAAATTTCAAACTAATCTAATGATTCGAGGATTTAGGGGTTTTATATTTGATGGTGATATAAAGAAAACAATGGAATATAGGATTAAAAATGGATTTAATGCATCATAATATCATATATTAGGCTTGTTAATCGAGCTTCGGACTAAAACAATGTATTGGTACCATTATCATTGGTTGTGAGTTAAATAATTGAACTTAGGTAAATATTGATTGAGTTTGTTAGTATTAAAATAACATAGGTTGTTAATTATATTTACTAATGAAATCCGAAATCATAATTGAAATAGAATTTTCGTACAGAACAAAATTTATTAAAACTTCAAATGATCAACATGGAACCGAAGACCCAAATTTAAATCTTGATCCTCACACTTTTAGAATAAAAGACCATTATCCATTTAGGTATCTTTACGATCAAAGCTCTAACCAGCTGACCTATAGGACATTTTGAACACTTTATTCAACGAGTAATATGTTTTTCTCATCCAACCTTAATTTTATTTTGTTGGATTGTGTAAAATGCAGACGATAATAATGAGGGCATGGCTTGTAGATGGTAGAGATTTTGTCTCGAGCCCAACCCAAACACTTCTTGTTAATACGGGTACGATAACCTTTGAGAACCCAAACCCGCATCCAGGTCCGACTTGATTATCATCAGGGTTGGATACATTTCATCACTATATGTCCTAATTTGAATATGGTCTAGATATTATTTACTAATCATAGCAAAAATACAAGTACATATACTATGTGTATCATTCTATTTGTGTACATGTAAATGTTTTACATACTTTTGTTTGTGAACTTAGTATTATCACTATCGAATTTATTTATAAACTTTTCTTGTGTAGCATGTTTTAAAAAAATACGAGCTAAAAAGACAGTTTTAGCATCTATATTTTGGAGTGAGCATATCGTTTTTTCCTAACAGACTTGAAAAAAAATTAGGTTCGATTAATAGTTTGACATACCTAATGGGTTTGATCGGGCTAGGTTTATAATTATAATAATTATGCTTCGATATGAGTTTTTAGCTACTCGGATCGATCTTGATCCATCGACAGACGTAATTACGGCTAGGTGTTCCACTCCGACGGTTATGATCTCTTTAAGTATCTGGGTCAGGTTTATAATTTTTTATATATTATAATAGGTTAATTCTATTTAAATACGTAAGCTTATTGTTGTTGAGTTTCCCCACAAATCATCAAAAATCATTATTTTTTTGATTTTGCTGAGTTTACCCAACGCATCGTTAAATTTTTCCCAAGGTACCATTATCGAATAAAAAACTATTTTGTAAAATGAGTTCACCATTTAAATTAACACTCCACTAAATCACGCAATCATCGACCAAATCAATACAAATGTATGATAAGATTGCATTACTTGCAGAGGTAGGGGTATGAGTGATTGTTTGTTCAACCGCGTAGTCTGTATACGTGGTGTGCTCTACCCCACAGTGACAATGAGAGGTAACAAAGTTAGCGTCATATTGACCCTGCATATTCAGTGTATAAACCACACACACTGCATGATTACACTATTACTCTCGTCCAATCTTCTACAACTTGAGTAATTTCAAAAAAAAGTTGAATTCTAAGTTTATCGATTTTGGTTCTTGTTAGTTCGCATTATCATCGTCAAGATCCATAATTCAATCCAAATACTTGAGATATCAGGGATAATTTGGTGTAGAAGGTTTTAATGGTTAAGATATTTTAGGTAGAATATTACAAGGAAGAGAGAAAGACGGTAAATGTGTGTGTAAATGTAATAAGGACAATTTTGTCCTAGATTTTTGTTTAAAATTAGAGAAGGCAACTCTGTAAATTCTCGTGTCTGAATGGAATTTGTCATTGTAATATTGGGTAGGGTTTTAAATGGGGCATAGGTTATGTAATTAACTATTTTGGTAGGGTTTTAAAATGGGCTAGGTTATGTAATTAACTAATCTTGATATGCGATGTTAACTAATTAACTAATGATGTTACATTTAAAATGAATGCAATTAAAATCAGTTCTTTATGTTTCTATGTTAGTAGACATGAACATTGAAGTATTGAAATAAACATAATTAGGCAAGTATAATTACTAAACATTACAGTTAAATTTGATAAACTAATTCATTTATTATTGCATTTCTTTTAAAATTGATTATTGAAATTCAAAAAATTTACCAAAACTAACAAAACATGAAAAATTTAAAATAATAATAATTAAAAGATCAGAATTAGTTCTCAAAGCTTGGTCCAATAAAGCCCTCTATTGGAGAAACATAAATTCAAATAAAAAAAAATCCCAAAAAAAAATTAGCAAGAAAATAAAATAAGTTATTCATCACACTTCGTGCAGATTCAATTTTAATATCTTTTTGAGAAAATTTCTTAGTAAATGTTTTTGAATATTGTTTGCAATTCAGAAAAGAAAGTGATTTTTTTTATAGGAAAGATCGGAGTTTAAAATCCCTTTGAACTCTTTTTAATTGATTCATGCATGTTTCTGTGACCATTGTATGACCTTGGTGAGTTTTAAAATTGCAACTTTTAGGAAAGAACACCTCTTTACTTTTAGAACTTTTTATGACCAAAACTTTAATCGACCAAGCTACAATATCTCTTAGATTTCTAATGATCGAATTATGCATGTCTTTTGGATCAAATATTATGTACATATATACGAAACCGGTGCTTAGCGCTCTCTACTGTGCTTCAGTTTGAAATGGGTTATCAGGGATTTTTGAATATGTTCTTTGCAAGTTTAAAAGCAGTCCTTCAATTATGGAAACATGAATTAAAGAACAGAATTTGTTAACAAAAGGTTAGAAAAGGGATTAAAAAACGAAATAAAAATAGTTATTCAAAACTCAACACTTCATAAACATAGATTTCTAAGGGGGAAAAAATGCTACTACTTTTGTCGTTCTCAAGAAACTTGCATAGTTGCTGTTATTTCACATTATTGGCGATACAAAAAAAAGTTGATTTTATTATAAGAGAAGACCAAGTTTTGGTTTTTTTTTCCAATAGGAATTATCAGCATACAAGAAAGTAAGTGCCTAATGCAGTATATGTGTTGGCATGCCTAGGTTTCAAGGGGATCACAGAGGCTGTCCAAAATTTCTTTTGCAAATGAGGTAATTTAGCCATTAAATTGTGGACATACTTGTTCATCTCATTCTAGCAAGCAAGCTCAAATAAAAAAGAAAAATAGTAACATGGACTGCATAGGATTTCAACCTTGCTATTTTCTAGGAATAAAACCAACTTTGTAGCCATTTAAGCTATCAGATTTTTTGAACTCTTAATAACTGATCTATGCATGTAATCAAAGTTGTTTGAAATATATTGATTATGTCTTTGAAACTCTTAACAACTAATTCTGCACATTTTCATCGATCATGATATGGACCATATAGAAAATTCAAACTCATGACTTCCAAAATGTAGGCTGCACTTATTTTCCATCCAAGTAACACAAACCATTAAGTGCGCCGACATATTGGTTTATCGTATCCTAATTTTCCTATTTACCTAACAAAATACGGTAATATAGTCTCGATGGATGTCAAACTCTAGACGTTCAAATTATAAAACAAGTTCTATGATTGATTAAGCTTCAGTATCTTTCCTGCTCTTAATAAATTATTTATGCATGTTTTTCCTTGATCAAAATATGGTCTCCGCACTAATGAATTCATGAGTTTCAAAACACAATACCACACCTTATTCCATTGGAGTGACATATGGTTTTACCGGAGCCCTAAATCACAGTTTCAGTTGATAAGGCTAATGTTCTAACAAACCGAGTTAGGAGACCTTTGGACTTTTTATGATTGCATTTTGCATGTTTTAATTAGATCAGAATTCTTAACATATATTGAAAAATAATCAGTGCGCTGTCTCTGCATGCCTAACTTTAAGGAAGTCGCACCCTTGAATGTAATTGTTTTATGTTGTTTTAACATGCACATTTGACAAAAAATTAAAGTAATATGGTTTGGTGGGTTTTTCAACATTGCAACATCTAGTATATAAGACGCTGTAACTAATCATGATATGAGATCTTTAACCTCTTAATAACTAATTTATGCATGCTATCAAAGATGTCTGAATGTATTAACTATTAACGCATTAAATAATAGAAATAATATTCCAAAACGGGATCAACCATGATCTTTGGATCATAAGATCAATGTTCTAGCCAATTTAGCTATGAGATATTCTAAACCTTTTACGATGAATTTTTGATGTTTTTGTTAGAGAATGTATTTATCTTTCTGACATGTAATAATTCTTTGAAGAATTCGCTTGACTTGTATTAAAAACACAGTCATTTTTTGGCACGAGCATCAAAAGAATTGTAATTGAAAAGCCTTCTTTGATTCATAGCACATTCAAGAAAGAGAAAATTTTGAGATTCCCTTATTACATGTTCTATGTAGAAGCAATAAAATTGTGCATTGGATAACTATCAAGAAGAAAGGGAAAAAAATATTTACTTAAAATTTATAATTCATGATGAAAATTTCCTTATAACAAATGGCCTGTAGGCCATCCCGTTACTCTTAACTACCTTTCTTTTACTAGATTTTATTTTTGATTTCGAGAGGCAAATGTGATTGCTTTTTTGATTTTTACAAATTGGAAAGGAAAACAATCAGGCATAATCTGTTTTGTCCCACGTCATTGGTGCATGATCTCATGTGTGACATGCCATAAGAGAAACGTACATTATTGCCGTGTAACTCACCCACTTCGCACTGGTTCGAATATAGTTCAAACCCACACTTTCCATGGGAGTAGATCTAACATCAGTTTAGCCAAAATATATTTGAAATAATGATGCTTGTTTTCATTGAACATAATATGATCTATGCAAAATGTGAACTCGTTACTTTCGAAACAAAAAGACCAACCTTATCTTCCATTGATGCAAAAAATGGTTTCTTAAAGAATTCAAACCATGACATTTGGATGATAACACTAACATTCCAGCCAACTAAGTGACAAGACATTTAGCTATGAGACATTGAACTCTATATGATGGATTCATGCATGTTTTAGTTAGATCAGAATCCCTTCATGTATAAAAAAAGTCGATATAGAGCATTATTGCTATGCCTAGTTCTGAAATGGAGTACCAAGGTTTTTTTTAATTGTCCTTTGCTAACAAGGAAATCAAACCCTCAATTGTGTAAACATATTGGTTTATCGCATCCTAGATCCAAAAATAGAAACGAACTATGGGGTAATTCAACATAATGGAGCCATATATGTTAATATCTTGCTATATGTGATATCTTTTGATCAAGTTTAAATTAAGCGATCAATTTTGAAACAAATATGTTAAGCTTAAGGGGTATAATCATCATGTAGAAATAATCAAGGTTAGAGAACTCGATTTAGGTCTCGGTTTCGCTCATTTGAAATTTTCTTGGTTTCGATCAATTTCAAAAGTTTCAAATTTAATTTCGGTTTTGGCCTCGATATCATATTTTCATACTTTTAGTGAAAAAAGTAATAATAAATGTTATAAATAAAATAAAAGAATACGGTCTAGTCTAAACATTATTTAAGTCTAACCTAAATAATTAATATAATGAACGTTGAATTTAGACACATAATAACAAACATTGAATATATCATAATCTAAATAAATAATATAACCAGCCCATTCATATTCAACCCGCCCAATACCTAATACCCAACATCAAATAACCTAAACCTAAACCAACCATATTTATTCCTACTTCAGCCACCAACGCAATTCAGAAAAAAAGAGGAAATAAGAAACGACGTTCACCTTAGACGAGAACCAAGAAGATACGATCTTCAAATTTATGCTTAAATGAAGATGACAAACACGAGAACGACAATCGCTTAAGATTTTAAAGCTCGAATTGATTATGAGGTAATTTATGATTTGGTTTTACTGCTTTTATAGATAAGCTTTGCTTCTCTTCCACCTTCCAATCTTCTACGGCAGTTGCGATTTTTTCCTTCAAAGTTTTGAATTTTTTGTCAACGGTGACGGACGGGTTTTTTCCATAATCTCATCTCACCTCCGGCCGGAACTGAACCGGATTGGCCGGAATCTCGAGGTTCCGGTCGGAACCTGATACCATGGAAATAATGTGTAGACACCGTGTAACATCCTGCCTTTTGTATGTTTTAATCGACGATAAGCCACACATGTCAGACTCAACCTATACAAAAGGGCGAATTGTTATTGGGAGTGAATAAGAAAAGGGTGAAAGAAATAATAAAAACAGAATCTCACAGCGAAATGACAAATTATAATAATCAAATAACAGGTCATGAAGCTATTTTACAAAAACATTTGATTATACTTATACAACACATATCAAAGTACACATACCAGAGAATAATAAATAATGCAGCGGAACAGTATGAATGTAGTGGAATAATATAATAAGTAACGGTAATATAATCTTCGTATTCGTCCTCCAGAAGTAAGTTCTTCAAACCCTAAAATGCTCAGGCTGATCCGAGTGAATCGAAAAGACAAAACACTCGATTTAGAACTAAAATATCTTATACAAGTTAAATTAACGGTAAATAATATGAGTGGAACGGCGTCAGAGATGTATACAGGATTTGACATCTCCTATCCAATGTCTAACGTGAGTGTAGTAACTTAAGAGATACTCGGGATTTACATCTCCTAAGGATCCGTTAAACTATCTACTATGTAGTAATATACACTATTATAATAATGTCTAATAGTAAAATAAACTTACTTTAAAATAGCATTAAGCTTTACATTTTCCACCTTAACACATAATAGTGCCAGTAGTCTATACAGTACCGTAATACCTCCTAATCGGGAGGCTACCAGAGGATACTCTATAGGTACGACACAAATCAAAGTTGTACAAGGCACGATAGGGTAGGTGACACGGCACAACTAGGTAATGCCATGGTAGATATACCAATTACGCATCCGGACTGATGGTGGTGCATAGCGCGCATCTACCGCCCACCTTGAGCCACACCCCTAAAATCAAAAATCAAAAGTGGCCACCAAATCAATCTCAAAGTTAGAATATAATATCAAAAGAGTGTGTCCGATAGGAGGGGCTACCTCACTGGCTCGTAAGCGCTCCTATTTTGGCCACCTTATGCCAACTCACGGTAGTAGGGTCCATGTATATACATCAATAGAACTTTGCTACCGTCCTACTTCATTATGGAATCTCCACTGGGTACACGGCTGTTAAAGTGTCGGAGTAGGCAGAGAGTATGAAAACTTTCGATCCCGGTCTCTTTAACAACCACACGTTATTATAACACCGTGGTCATTTCAAAATAGTTTATACTTTAAAACCAAATATCATTTTCCTTTTCAAAATCAAATCAACACGATATCATATTTATTTCAAATATATCCTTTCTAACATCACAACTACTTCAAAGTTATAATATTTGAAATCAAAACACTTGAAATATAACACTTTCAAATTTAATACCTTTAAACTCATAACTTTAAAACATAGCTTCCACCACTTAAATGGTTTAATATTTAAAATACTTTATATAATAAAGTAGCTTCTTCAATTTCACAATTCAATTCCAAAACATCTCGAATTTCTAAATTTTAAGTTTAACCAAATCCCAAATCATAAATTTCAATACGATTCTGTTTCCAAATAAACTATTCTAAATTTTATCAATTTTAAAACAGATTTGATCCACAGAATAAACCATTTCAAATTTAATATATTTCAACATTTAGTATTCAACAATTTCAAAACTAAATTTGGTAACTACGATTCAACAATTTTTTATTATTTAGTTTTGAAATATTTTACATAATAAATCCATTATCATTTAAATAAAAGTCAAATTACAAGTAACTAAATATTTCCTTCAATTTATTTATACTTGAAATATTCATTTAATTCACCTTAACCAAAATTAAGTTATAAAAATCATACCTTCTAAAATTTCAAACTTAATAAATTGCACATCAAGCTTATTTGAGTTTAATTCTTAAATAAATTCAACTTCAAATAAATTTCAAATTTATCTTCCAACCTTAATTTTATTTAAATCACTATAAACTCTATATTAAAATATAATTTAAATACTTAACCATGTAATCAATTAACTTATTATTAAGCTTATTCTATTTTAAAACAACTTTGCACATAGCTTACAATCAAGGATAAAATATCATTTATATAATATCAAAAATCAATATTTGTCTAAAACCATATATTTCTTTACAAAATCATAGAAATCATTTCAAAATAGTTTTATATATAGACCACAGAGTTTGTATATAATTTTCTATCCTACAGTCAAGTGATACAGATATTTATCATTTCAGTCCGTAATTTAAAATATAAATACGGTTATATATCATTTCAAACCGGAATCCCGAATGAAACAAAAATCTATAACAACTTACAGTTTATAACAATATAAAATACAACATCCATTCATCCAATACCAATCATCAAACATTTATCACAATCATCATCCAATTCAATCAATAACATCCATATAGAACAGATAATAAATAACAGGTATTTACTGGCAGTTTATATTCAATAATAAATTAAATAACTATTTTATCCAAATAAATTCAAATAAACTGAGATGATGATTCAAAGTATGCCAAAAAGTCATAAATAAATTTCTAATCACATCATATATCAATTTAACAAACATAAGAAATTTTAGAAGTTGTGAGTGGGTTAAAAACAATGACCTTTTGAATTTAAATTGAATTCAATCCAATTTAAACCCAAAATTCGAACAGCCTCAGAATTCGTCCAAACCAGGGTAAAAATGTCGGGAATTTTAATACAATCCCATAGGAACAAACCGCACGTGGAAAGAACCTCGTATGTAAAAGTTATTGATGTTAGAACATTAAACGATTTATATTTGAAATTAAAGTAGAATAAAATAATAAAAGAACGAACCAATGAACTCACGCTGCGCCAACCTTTCTTCCAGCGTACTCGGGCATGCCGTAGGGTTTTCGGCCATCACCATCGTCAATACCTTTCCAATTTTCACGTCCCATCGTCGATCTTCACGCCGATCAGCCTGCACCAATGGATCGCCTACGTCAAGCCTCGCCTACACTAGAGTCATGCGACTCTCCGCCTCCCTCCGGTGGCCGCGTCGCCATTCGCCTTCGCGAGCCAGATTTTGGCGATCCCGACCCCTTTGGCGATCATAAAACTGATAGATCAACAAAGCACGAAGCCCACTACAATGCAGTAACCCCTGATCGATCCATCGACGAGAATCCATCGTTGAACGAGATTGTGGCCTATGAACGGATGAGGTTCACCTTGAATTTTTGGACAAATGGTGTATCAAATTGAAAAACGAATAGCACCAGAAGATTACGCTCTTCGAGAGCTTCAAATCTATATATAATTTGTTTGGATTGGAGGAGTTTGAATTTTTTTGATTTCTAATTTGATTTGGATTTGCAATTTGGGAATTGGTTTTGTCTGCCATTGAGGAAGAGGAGGAACATAAGTTTCTATACGTACAAAAATGAGAAATATAAAGGCTGCTAGGTTTATAACCGGATATATATATATATAGGTAGATTAAAAAATAGAAATAACGGATCGGATTTGATTTGGGTTGGAACGATAAACGACCCAAAAGCCCGTTCTGCCTCCGTAACGAAAATGGGTCAACCCATTTGTCAAAATAGATTTTTTAAAATATTTTAAAATCAATGAAATAGGTTTCAAGTTCAAATTCCATCGTAAGAAAAAGTTATGCTAAAACCAAGTTATTTCAAATCGATTTCAATTTTACCGATTTCTAGGCGTTTCAAGCCCGTACGATCAAAAGACAAGTCTGATAGTTATGAAACTTGAAATCCTACAATAATTCACCGTTACGGATCCGATGAAACTGGTTTCATCGAAATCCGAGTCAGTGGCCAAAGTGGCTATTTTCCAGCTAACTAAATTAATTAATATTAAATTAAATCACTTTTTCAGTTTAAATTTAATTATTTATCATTTCTATCATTTTTGATTTCTTAACCATTTACAATAACTTAAACAGTTTTAAATGTCAATTTAAAGTTGATTAACTCATCAATCTCAGTGTTATTTACCAATTTCATTATATTCATAAATTATAAATTAAAACTCCAAAATCCATTAACTAAATTTTTAAACCTTGATATTCGAGTCCTTTATTACAATAAGGACATAACTAACATTGTTCCAAATTTTGGTACTTAATATTTTCCAATTTCCTCTTAATTTCTTTTTCCGTAATATTTAAATATCAATTTTCATTTAATTTCAATTAATCCAATTATTATTTTAAATTAATAAATCTTGATTCTCATTCTTTTTATTCAATCCATCGTTGTCTTATGAATAAACTTAACATTACTATATATCCAATTGCCCTAATGGTTTATAGTCATCAACTAAAATCATATTAATTAGTATTTAATTACGTAATTGCAATGGATTTATATCTAATTCAATAGATTAAATAAATGGGTAAACAATTGATAATTCACTATATGCCTAATTTAATCCTATTCATACTTTATTATCAACCAACAATTATTAATACTACTTATCTAGCATTGATTCTATCAAATTACAATTTATTACGTATTATTTCATCGATTAATATAACTTTAAATTTATTGCCGAATTTACTAATTACAATCAATTATAGCCTTACAATTGTTTCAATTAATTGGGATTGCGCTAAATTAGTTATTTATTAACTTGCATTAACATTCTTACATTTCATTACCGTTATTAATTCATTAACAAATTACAAATTTTTATCTATTCCTGATTTAATTACCAAAATCTTATTAAATTAACAAATTTTAAGCATCGAAAGTTACAGGTCGTTACACTTTCCCCCACTCAAAACTTTTCGTCCTCGAAAATGAAAAAGAAGGGAAAAGAAGGGCAAAAGGAACTTAGAAATCAATATACCTTATTTAAAATATTAAATTTATAAACACTGAATTTACAAAACAAAATCATTTAAATTAAATATACCAATTTATAATCATTAAATCCATTTATATTCAAGCAACAAATTTTTTTTTGAAAATATTTCATAAAATTTCCTAAGTCCAAAATTCACAAATTTTTTTGGCAGAGTCTCCTTTGTACGGGGAGGCTCTGGGAGAAAATATAATATCAAACATAACAATATAAAACATAGATCTTCCAAATAATATATCCCAACACAGGAAAAACAATATAACAACGGTATAAAATGGTAATCCGAAAACGTACTTATTTGTCGGGCAATTAACGCTTATTTTATGAAACCAAAAGCAGTAGCAATAGCTTCCATAACCTGTATTTTACTTATATAATCCCAAAAAGGTTAACAATTATATAAAATGAAATATTTAAATTTGTTTTAATCACTAACAACAAATCAATATAAACAACAATCACTTGCAACAATATACAATCATCAAAAACTAATAGTTATTCGGATTCGAAAACTTCAAATTGTACAGAATGAAAAATAAACTACTAAGACCATTTACTCAACAGTCTTAGATGAAACTAAATAGGTTATTCGTACATCCAAACAATTTAAAAGTATCCTTGCCCAAACAACCATAAGCCAACAAACAATGACCCCAAACATAAATTAAATTCATTCTTATAAATTTCATTTTACAATATTTATTACTACATTTCCTTTTCATTCATATAATGATTCATCTTTTTAATTTACATTTTATTTCTTACAAATTTTTATTTCCACCCATTGATTCAGTGTTTATTTCCTTTATTTTCATTTATTACTTACAAATATTCAGGTCATATCAGTTTTTTTATTACATTATATTTATTCATTCATTATTACTGAATTTCATTTAGTTACATTCATTTTTTTATAGTATTCATGTCAAATTCAACTACTTAGCATATTAATTCATCTACATAAGTTTATAATCATTTATTTATAATACTTACCTTTCTATTATATTAATTTAGTAGCATTTTCAATTATACTTAATTTTATAACAATTTCAACATCAAATTCTTATTTATTAAAGAATTTCATTGAATACTTTCATTACTTTAAGTTTTACTTGTATAATATCCATTACATTTTCTTATTAAACATTAAAACTTTTAATATTAGTAAGTTATAAATATGCTTTTAAGGATGTAATTGAAAGTTACACAAGTTTATTTTATTTCTTTTAAATTAACTTAATGTTCAATAATAATATCCTTTGTTTTATAGGTTATAAATTTCAAATTTCTTTTAATTCCATTTATAACTTAGCATTAAATCTCTTATTTCATTTAGAGATTTCAACTATTAGTTAAATTCCATTTCACTAAAGCAATTGAAACTATTAATTAATGGAAACTTAAGAATTAAATACCAGGTTTAATTTTAAATCATTTTAAAATAATAGATAGATGTATATGCTTACAATTTATATATCCAATTATATTTAAAACAATTTGAAATTTATACTTGTTTATCAAAATAAATCTGTAGTAAAACTACTACAGTGGCCTTCCCACTTTGAAACTCAAAAATTGATGTCGATGATGCGTAAACTCATCACTGAAATTATTTCTCAACGATATAGAGGGGGGCACCGAACTTATTTCTTTCCAAAGTTTCTTTGAAACAATTCTTTCAAATTATATTGGAATATTTATATCAGAAAAAACTAATAAACAATATTATTATATTCCAAATCCTTTGGAAACAATTTTCAAAATCCCGAACTTGAGTCCTAGAATTTCCTTCATTGATTTTATTTTCAAATCTTATTTTCAACTAATATTTATAAATTTCACTACCTAAGAACCAAATATATTACAACCAAATATACCATTTATAAAATATGTTATTTTATATATAAAAATATACAATAGGAAAAATTATTCATTCACCTATATTCAAAACAAATATTGTGTCGGTCTGTCCTATTAAGTGTTTAGAAATCTCTATTGATGTCATAGCATCCTATGCACCAACCATAATTTATAAATACAAAACGGAATAAATTAACACAATATCAAAACCTTTTATAACACTAATAAATACGCTCTCTCATATATATACACTCAACGACTCATCATAGGGTATTACTACTCTATTAACAAAGAGTCAGACCCCACAAAGCTAAGATTTATCGCTAAAGCAAAACTCTGATACCAAATGTAACAACTTGCCTTTTTGTATGTTTTAATCGACGATAAATCACACACGTCGAACTCAACCCATACAAAAGGGCAAACTGTTATTGGGGTGAATAAGAAAAGGGTGAAAGAAATAAAACAAAACAGAATCTCACAGCGGAACGACAAATTATAATAATCAAATAACAGTTGATGAAGCTGTTTTACAAAAACATTTGATTATACTTATATAACACGAATCAGAGTTACACATACTAGAGAATAATAAATAATGCAGCAGAACAATATGAATGTAGTGGAATAATATAATAAATAATAGTAATACAATCTTCGTCTTCGTCCTCCAAATGTAAGTTATTCAAACCCTGGAATGCTCAAGCTGACTCGAGCGAACTGAAAAGACAAAACACTCGAGTCAGAACTAAAAGATCTTATGTAAGTTAAATTAACGGTAAATAATATGAGTGGAACGACGTCAGTGGTGTTTACGGGATTTGACATCTCCTATACAGTGTCTAACGTGAGTGCAGTAACTTAAGAGATGTTCGGGATATACATCTCATAAGGATCCGTTAAACTATCTACTATGTAGTAATATACGCTATTATAATAATGTCTAATAGTAAAATAAACTTACTTTAAAATAGCGTTAAGGCTTTAAATTTTCCAACTTAACACATAATAGTGTCAGTAGTCTATATAGTACCGTAATACCTCTTGATCGGGAGGCTACAAGAGGATACTCCATAGGTACGACACAAATCAAACTCATACAAGGCGCGATAGGGTAAGTGACAGAGCACAACTAGACAATGCCAGGGTAGATATACCAATTACGCATCCGGGCTGATGGTGACGCATAGCGCGCAGCTACTGCCCTCCTAGAGCCACACCTCCAAAATCAAAAATCAAAAGTGGCCACAAAATCAATCTCAAAGTCAGAATATAATATTGAAGGAGTGTGTCCGATAAGAGGGGCTACCTCACTGGCCCGTAAGCGCTCTTGTTTTGGCCACCTTATGGCAACTCACGGGAGTCAGGTCCACATACATACCTCAATAGAACGTCGCCATCAACCTACTTCATTCTGAAGTCTCCACCACGTACACGGTTGTTAAAGTGGTTTTAGGAGTTGGCAGAGAGTATGACAACTTCTGATCCTGGTCTCTTTAACAACCAAACGTTATTATAACACCGCGGTCATTTCAAAATAGTTTATACTTTAAAACCAAATATCATTGCCCTTATCAAAACCAAATCAATATGATATCATATTCATTCCAAATATATCCTTTCTAACATCACAACACTTACAAAGTTATAACATTTCAAAATCAAAACACTTGAAATATAACACTTTCAAATTTTAATACCTTTAAACTCATAACTTTGAAACATAGCTTCCACCACTTAAATTGTTTAATATTTAAAATACTTTATATAATAAACTAGCTTCTTCAGTTTCACAAATCAATTCCAAAACAGCTCGAATTTCTAAATTTTAAATTTAACCAAATCCCAAAGCATAAATTTCAATACAATTCAGTTTCTAAATAAGATATTCTAAATTTTATCGATTTCCAAACATATTTGATCCACAGAATAAACCATTTCAAACTCAATATATTTCAACATTAATTATTCAACAATTTCAAAACTAAGTTTGGTAACTACGATTCAACAATTCAATTTCCTATTAATTCGTTTTGAAATATTTTACATAATAAATCCATTTTCATTTAATAAAAGTCAAATTACAAGTAACTAAATATTTCTTCAATTTATTTATACTTGAAATATTTATTTAATTCACCTTAACCAAAATTAAGTTATAAAGATCATACCTTCTAAAATTTCAAACTTAATAAATTGCACATCAAGCTTATTTGAGTTTAATTCTTAAATAAATCCGACTTCAAATAAATTTCAAATTTATCTTCCAACCTTAATTTTATTTAAATCATTATAAACTCTATATCAAAATATTATTTAAATACTTAACCATATTATCTTCAATAAAAATCAACTTATTATTAAGCTTATTCTATATTAAAACAAGTTTATACATAGCTTACAATCAAGGTAAAATAACATTTATATAATATCTAAAATTAATATTTATCTAAAACCATATATTTCTTTACAAAACTATAGAAATCATTTCAAAATATTTTTATATATAGACCGCGGTGTCTGTATATAATTTTCTATCCTGTGGTCAAGTGATACAGATATTTATCATTTCAATCCGTAATTTAAAATATAAATACGGTTATATATCATTTCAAACTGCAATCCCGAATGAAATAAAAATCCATAACAACTTGCACTTTATTACAATATAAAATACAACATCCATTCATCCAATATCAATCTTTAAACATTTATCACAATCATCATCCAATTCAATCAATAACATCCATATAGAACATATAATAAATAACAAGTATTTACTGGTAGTTTATATTCAATAATAAATTAAATAGCTATTTTATCCAAATAAATTCAAACAAACTGAGATGATGATTCAAAATACGCCAAACAGTCATAAATAAATTTCTAATCACATCATATATCAATTTGATAAACATAAGAAATTTTAGAAGTTGTTAGTGGGTTAAAGCACTCATTTTTTAAATTTAAATCCAATTTAAACCTAAAATTTAAACAGTCTCAGAATTCGTCAAGAACAGCGTCAAAATATCAGGAATTTTAATACGATCCCATAGGAACAAATCGCGTGTGGAAAGAACCTTGTATGTAAAAGTTATTGATGTTTGAACATTAAACGATTTATATTTGAAATTAAAGTAGAAAAAAATAATAAAAGAACGGACCAATGAACTCATGCCGCGTCAACCCTTCTTCCAGCGTGCTCGAGCATGCCTTAGGGTTTTCGGCCGCCACCATCGTCAATACCTTTCCAATTTTTGCCGTCCCATTGTCGATCTTCACGCCGATCAGCCTGCGCCAATGGATTGCCTATGTCAAGCCGCGCCTACACCAGGGTCACGCGACTCTCCGCCTTCCCCCGGTAGCCGCGCCTCCGTTCTCCTTCTTGAGCCAGATTCTGGTGATCCCGACCCCTCTGGCGATCATAAAACCGATAGATCAACAATGCAAGAAGCCTTCTACGATGCAGTAACCCCTGATCAAGCCATCGACGAGAATCCACCGTTGAACGAGATTGTGGCCTATGAACGGGAGAGGTTCACCTTGAATTTCTGGACAAACGGTGTATCAAATTGAAAAACGAATAGCACCAGAAGATTACGCACTTCGAGAGCTTCAAATCGATATATAATTTATTTGGATTGGCGGTGTTTGAATTTTTTTGATTTGTAAATTTGATTTGGATTTGCAATTTGGGAATTGGTTTTGTCTGCATTGAGGAAGAGGAGCAACAGAAGTTTTTGTACGTACAAAAATAAGAAATAGAAAGGATGCTAGGGTTTATAACCGGATATATATAGGTAGATTAGAAAATAGAAATAACGGATCGGATTTGATTTGGGTTGAAACGATAAACGATCCAAAAGCCCGTTCTGCCTCCGGAACGAAAATGGGTCAACGCATATATCAAAATAGATATTTAAAATATTTTAAAATCAATGAAATAGATTTTAAGTCCAAATTCCATCGTATGAAGAAGTTATGCTAAAATCAAGTTATTTCAAATTGATTTCAATTGAATTGGTTTCTAGGCGTTCAAACCCGTATGATTAAATGATAAGTCCAATCGCTATGAAACTTGAAATCCTACAATAATTCACCGTTACGGATCCAATAAAACTAGTTTCGTCGAAATCGGAGTCAGTGGCCAAAATGGCTATTTTTCAGCTAATTAAATAAATTGGTATTAAATTAAATTAAACCACCTTTTTAGTTTAAATTTAATTATTTATCATTTCTATCATTTTTGATTTCTTAATCATTTACAATAACTTAAACAGTTTTAGATGTCAATTTAAAGTTGATTAACTCATCAATCTCAGTGTTATTTTCCAATTTCATTATATTCATACATTATAAATTAAAACTCCAAAATCCATTAATTAAAATTTTAAACTTTGTTATTCAAGTCCTTTATTATAGTAAGGACATAACTGACATTGTTCTAAATCTTGGTACTTAATATTTTCCAATTTCCTCTTAATTTCTTTTTTCGTAATATTTAAATATTAATTTTCATTTAATTTCAATTATTCCAATGATTAATTTAAATTAATAAATCTTGATTCTCATTCTTTTTATTCAATCCATCGTTATCTTATGAATAAACTTAACATTACTATATATCCAATTGCCCTAATGGTTTATAATCATAAACTAAATTCATATTAACTTAGTATTTAATTACGTTTAATTGCAATGGATTTAGATCTAATTCAATAGGTTAAATAAATGGGTAAATAATTGATAATTATCACTATTTGCCTAATTTAATCGTATTCATACTTTGTTATCAACCAACAACTATTATTATTACTTATCTAACACTGATTCTATCAAATTACAATTTATTACGTATTATTTCATCGATTAATATAACTTTAAATTTGTTTTTCAATTTACTAATTACAGTCAATTATAGCCTTACAATTGTTTCAATTAATTGGGATTGCGCTAAATTAGTTATTTATTAACCTGCATTAACATTTTTACATTACATTACCGTTATTAATTCATTAACAAATTACAAATTATTTTCTATTCCTGATTTAATTACCAAAATCTTATTAAATTAACAAATTTTAAATATGGAAAGTTATGGGTCATTACACACCAAGTGATACTTTTAATTTGTTGAAGGGCGGAACTGAAAAAGTCACACTACTACAAAAATGGAGCTATGGTCTACAAATCACACATGCCTTATTTACATTTAAATCTCTTCTATAAAGAGCTAATATCATATCTAGGGTTTATGTAAATTTAGAAGGCCAAACTAATTCTTCTTCTCTTTCAATTAGCAACTATGGATTCAGATATGACTTCCGCCAATTTATTTAATTTTACCTAGCATCTTCTCAATTTAATCAATATGGATTATATATTCAAATCTAGGGTTCAATGAACAATTGAATCTACAGTGTATTAAATTCGAATAGAACTACGGTCTTGACTTGGTTTTAAACTTGCTACAATAAAAAAAATGGACTTGCCAAGATTACTAAGTATTGTTTCTAGAAAATAATGATCTGTTATATAATCACATTTGTTTATAATATCTATATGTATATTGTCTCCGACTTCGAGGGACTGGAATCTACAACCTTCGTCTCATGAGCCCAACTCTCTAACTATATGTGCGACTCAATCTTTTGAATTCTTTGAACATAGAATGACCATAAACTCAGTTGTATTCAGCATCAGATTCATGTATAAAAATAAAGTAAAACATGATTTGTCTTTTTAGGCAGTTATTCTTTTTGGTCTGAACCCAAGTTTATAGGTTATACATTGCACCGAAGAAATGACCAATTAGCCTATTTGGGATGCAATGCACACTGAACAGCAGAAGTTAGAAGTGGTGAAGGTAATCCTTAAATTTTCTACCGCAAGATTATTTTGCCGCTTATAATTTTGGTTGCGCTCTAAAGGAATAATATGTAAGAATGGACCCGTTTGTAAAATAAAACCTGTTATATACATTAGACATGTATCTTTGTTTAGAATCAGTGTACAAGGTATCTGGAGAAATATTTATCTCCTTGCAATATTTTTTTCTCTTTCCTTTAAATCTGCAGATTGCTAAAGATTTGCCTAGAATATGCTTTCTGTGTGGATTAAGTGGAGAAGAGATGAAAATGTTTATCAGTGCTTTTCCTGAAACTGGTATGCCCCTAAGTTCTAAACCAGGGCAACGCCCCCTCGCCCCCACACCCCCCCCCCTAAAAAAACTGTTTAGATAGTTATCACTTTACCATTATTGACTAGTTCTTTTACTCAAGCTTCAGAGTCACAATTTACTTCAGAAGGGTTGTAGGTTCTAAAACCTAAGGTAAACTTGGGAGAGGCATGCATGCTTATACCGATCTTGCTTAAGTCAGACTCTGGCACTATTTCGTAAATTACTTATAATCTTGATATAGCTTGTTTATGCATGCTACGAGCTAGATAGAAGGAATGGTTGTCGACTATAAGAAAGCAAAATTTTATAAAGGTTATAGCTTTTCTTGAAATATATAATTTGTAGAAGTAAGATTTATGGTGAGGTGATACCCAAAAATATAACATTGAGAAGACAGACAATGATTCCAGATGGATCATGCATATGTAAAGGTATACCTGATTACCATCATGGAACTGTCCTTGTGTTTGCTTTTTATATAATTGTTCAGGCAGCAAGAACCCCCTCCAATTACATAATCGATGAATCAAATGCTCCATGAATCTCATAAACTGTTCAGGCATCAAGAACCACACCCCCCCACTACTAGAACTACAGTGTATTCCAACGCCCAATTTCCAACGGCCTCCACCGGCATTTCCAACGGCTTCCAACGGCTCGTTGGATCTTGACGTAACCATTTGAAGCCGTTGGAAATTTGCCGTTTGCGGCCGTTGGAAGCCGTTGGAAAATTTCCTGCATATTTTCCAAAGACCGACCTTCGGTTCATTTTTCACCTTCCCCTTCAAACCTTTTCCCCCAATTCCACCATTCCACCACCTCCAACCTGTTACTTCCGGCCCAAACACCATCCCAACCACCTCCGATGCCATCTAGAAGCTGCTCCGTCCCATCTCCACCCTTCTAGCTCTCCAAATCGGTAATTTTGCTAAACCTAATATTTAGGTTTTTTCGATTTAGGGTTTAATTCGAATGTTGATTAATTCCTACTTGTTAGTGTATGCATATTACATCATATTATCCCCTAATTGCAACTATTATACCATAATGAACAAGTTATTATAACCGATTGAAAATTTTGTAATTTAGGATATTGCATTATAGTTTATGTTGATTTGGTTAGTATATTAAACGTATGTGCATGATAGAGTTTATTGCATTTAAAAGCTGTTAGAATGGATATTGCATTTGTGCGAACACGAGTTTTGTATTTGTGCGAATACGTGAATTGATTTAGTATGTAAATGAATTTGTAGTAAATGAATTTTGTGTACAAATTTTGTGTATAAATGAATTTAGTTCTTATGTAATAAAACGGTAAAATATAAACCAATATTAATTAAACGAGTTATATATTTAAATTTAATATAAACAAATATTTAAATCCTTAGATATATTTGGCCCCGTCTGACAAGTGTTGTATATGATCATTTTAGGGATATTCGTTTTTTCCACAAAACGGACAACTCTAATCATCTGATACATCATTTGTTGGATTTGTCCCTGTATTGGACAAGTTACAAACACTATAAAGTAATTATATTCCGTACGTTCCTTGTGTACACGCATTTGTGTACGGTACAAGGAACACGGGGGAAATGCTGCGGAAATTTTGTGAATCGTTTAAAATGATATGATTTACGGAATATAATTACTATTGTGTTTGTAATGGGAAGTAGGATGACCGACCATCAAAGAAAGACACATAAGTGGCAATGAAACAATAGTTGCTTATTTAAAATAAAGTTTGTGAAATTAGCAGTTTGCGGTCGTTGGAAGCCGTTGGAAAATTTCCTGCAAAATATAAAATGAATGATTTATAACAGTTTTACTCTATCATAGGTTTTCTAGTAGGGAAACATGGTCAATTACTTTACCGATTGGAGCTGGATGTATCAAAGAAGGGAAATTAGTGGCGCAATAAACGAACATTTTCTAAAAGGGTTACAAGTGTTCATCGAATTTTCTATAAGTAATATTGCAAACGATGAAGAAATTCATTGTCCGTGTAGTAGATGCAAATTGTTGAAGTATTTAGAACCGAATACGGCTAAGGTTCATTTGCGCCAATTCGGTTTCGTACCCAATTATTTGCTGTGGGATCGTCATGGAGAAATTGTAGCCCCTAATAATCAAGAACAGTCGGTGGAGATCATCAGCGAAGAAGGTAGTACGAATCTCATAGAACATATAGTCGAAGATGCAGTACGATCAATGTTCCCTACCGTTGTAATTGATAACGACGATGTTAACATCAAAGAGGAACCAAATGTTGGAGCTAAGAAAATATATGATTTATTGGATCATGCTAAAAACCTCTTTGGAATGGATGTTTAAGCAGCTCTCAAGTATCGGTAACTGCAGAATACATTGCAATGAAATCAAAATACAACCTTACAGAAGCTGGATTTACGGCTGTTGTGCAAGCTGCTAAACATCATACGCCATCCGATAATTTAATGTGCGCAAATTATTATGAAGTGGAAAAACTTATGTCATCTTTCGGTTTGCCATATCTAAAAATAGATACATGTTTAAAGGGTTGCATGTTGTATTGGAAAGAAGACATCAATCTTAGAAATTGTAAAATATGTAATCAGGAAAGATACAAATCGAGGAAAAAGAAGGGAAAAGAAGTTCCGTACAAGCATATGCATTATTTGCCCCTCACCCCTAGACTTCAACGATTATATGCATTATCTGTAACAGCACATCATATGAGATGGCACAGTGTGAGAACACCTCAAGAAGGTACGTTGACACACCCAGCCGATGGAGAAGCATGGAAACATTTTGACAAGAAATATCCCGATTTCGCAGCGGAGAGCCGAAATGTTAGACTAGGTTTATGTACAGACGGCTTCTCACCGTTTTCTCAGTTTGGTTCTAAATATTCATCTTGGCCTATAATAATCACACCTTAAAATCTACCTCCGTGGATGTGTATGAAAACTCCATATATGTTTCTCACGATTGTCGTCCCTGGTCCTTATGATCCGACACAGGGCATTGATGTTTACTTACAACCGTTAATCGAAGATTTGAAAATATTATGGTATGAAGGAGTTGAAACATACGACATATCAAAAAAGAAAATTTTTCGGATGTTCGCTTCTTTGTTATGGACTATTAGCGATTTTCCTGCATATGTAATGCTTTCGGGTTGGAGTACGGTCGGTCGTTTTGCTTGTCCTTATTGCATGGAATAAACACGAGCATTTTCTTTGCCAAATGGAAAGAAAATTTCATGATTTGATTGTCATCGATGTTTTCTTCATATTAATCACCCTTTTAGAAGAGACAAAAAAAACTTCATAGCTAATAGACATGAGACTCTACGACCACCAGCGGTTTGATCAAGCGAGGATATAAATGAACTTGTAAAAGATTATTCAAAGATACATGAGACCGGACAACAAGAAGAAATTCAAGGTAAATCGACGTTTCATAATTGGTGCAAACAAAGTATATTTTGGGAATTTCCTTATTGGAAAAATCTATTAATCCGTCATAACATTGACGTGATGCATAACGAAAAAAACATATTTGATAATGTGTTTTATACAGTTTTGAATGTGAAGGGCAAGACTAAGGACGATTTGAAATCTAGACGTGATATAAAGAAAATATGAAATCGTCTTGAGCTTTATATGACTCCTGACAATAAAAAACCCAAAGTATGCTATGAACTAGACAACAACCAAGTTAAAGTACTATTGCAATGGGTGGAAGGATTACGATTTCCCGATGGAATTTCCTCTAATCTTCGTAGATGTGTCGACTATAAAAATGGGAGACTGAGTGGAATGAAAAGCCATGATTGTCATGTAATGATGGAAAATTTGTTACCCATCGCTTTCAAAGAATTGTTATGGGTAAAAGTTTGGACGATAATAACAGAACTTAGTTTATTTTACAAGGAGCTTTGTTCAACTACGTTAAAAGTTGACCGTCTACTTAAACTTGAAGAAGAAATTCCTATACTGCTCTGCAAACTGGAGAAAATATTTCCTCCGGGTTTCTTTAATGTAATGGAGCATTTACCTGTTCATCTTCCATATGAAGCACGTCTTCGAGGTCCTGTGCAATATGGATGGATGTATCCATTCGAAAGGTATGTTACTATATTGAGTATGTAAATGTTGATTTAAGTATAAATATAATAGTTAATACTTAACCCAAATATTTTTTATTAGGTACTTAAATCATTTAAAGAAAAAAGTGAGACAAAAAGCTCGAGTTGAAGGTTCTATTTGCAAATCATATATCGAAGAAGAAGCTTCTTTCTTTTTCTCTCATTATTTTAAAGACTATGTGAATTTATCATTTGTAAGTGTTCCGCGTAATGACGATCAGGCCGTTGAACAAGATTCTTCTTCTGAATCAGTATTATCTATTTTTAAACAACATGGCCGACATGCTGGAAAAGGTGAGGAAGTATGGCTAGATGATAAAGAATACCATGTAGCACACACATATATTCTTCTTAATTGTCCTGAAGTTGCACCATTTGTTAGGTAATTAGCACATTCCAAGTTTTGTTAAATTTAATACTACGCGTGTGAATAAATAATAATGTAATATATCATGTTTGTGTTTGCAATATTTATGAATCACAAAATCCAGGTGGCGATTTAAGCAAAGATTTCAGTACTTGGTTTTCGAAATATGTTTCTGATCCCACAAATAATGTGCTCGATAAAGAACTGAAACATTTGGCGTTTGGACCGAAAAGAAAAGTTAATACGTATCCAATATTTTTTGTTAATGGATATAAATTCAACACCAAAGAATACGGTGCTGAAAAATTAACAAACAATACTGGTGTATTTGTTAAAGGCAGTGATGACCCTAATGATCATATAAATGATTTTTATGGCGTGTTAACTCAGATATTGCAGTTGACATATTTTACAAGACCCGTGGAGGATGTTTATTTGTTTAGATGCAACTGGTTCAGCAATGTTCCAGGTTCTGGTATTAACGTGCATCCAAAATATAATCTTATAGAAATTAAACATACCTCGCGTTATCAAAAGTACGACCCATTTATACTAGCCAAACAAGCCCTACAAGCTTATTATGCCCCTTATCCATCTCTAAAAAGGGATAAAACAGATTGGTCTGCGGTTTTTAAAACCAAAGCAAGATTTACGTTCGATAGACAAAATATTCCAGACGAACAAGCCTATCAAGCAGATCTGGAGGAAAATGCTGAAATAGCAATTACAGACGATCAAACTGATTTTGGACCTTTAAATGATGAGACAAATGTATTAGTCGAAGCATTTGAGAGTGTAGAGGAAAACGACATAGAGCACGAAACCGAGTCTGAATCAGAAAATGATGAGGACGACTGAGTAATATCCGGTAATTTAAAGTATTCACATTACATTGATCTCTGATTAATAATGCATTTATCCAATTTTAATGACAATAAGTGTATACTCACACACTCAACACATACACAACATGACACATTTGTAGCATATTGTATTACATTTTTTAATGGTTCATCGTGTCATGATTATTATGAATTGTATATGTATATATATATGGCAGGTATATATATTATGTCCCCGGTTTTGGGTCTCGGCGACGTGGCTCTTCACGTCATATTGGAGAGAGTAGTGGTGAGCCACCAGCTCGGCCACTTGTTTACTTGCAGCCTAAGGGTGATGAGACGTAAGTATCATAATTAGCAAGCATAGCATTTTAATTTTTTAATTGTACATGATATATCTACAATTGTCTAAAGTTTAATTTTATATTTAATGCAATGGATTTGAGTTGGAGCCATCCAAAGTGGTTCTGAACATTTCGAAGCAGGCGTACATGGCTAGGATGACCGATTGCTGGCCCAAGTGGGGCAAGATCCCCGACAACGTGAGAGAGACGATTTGGCAAGATTTTATGGTAAGTTTATACCGCTTTACAAGATGATTAATTAAATACAAATAAATAATTAGTAATATTTTTTTATTGTACAGGGTGCCATAGATTTGCAAGAGCCTGACGTTAATTTAGTTCAGCGACACTGGAACTCCAGGATCGCGAAGAACTATAGGGAGACTATGTCGGAGATTAAAAAAGTAGGAAAGAAGCCCAAGTGGATGAGCGCGGCTGTATGGGAGAAATGAGTTGAGTGGTGGAACTCTGAGGAGTTCAAGGTAAATCTACAATAAATCTCAGCAATTTTTTATCGTTTAATAAATAATTAATCATTGTAAATTTGCAGGAGGAGTCAGCTAGGAACTCGGCAAACAGGAGTAGGAATCTTGGATCACACCGTGGAGGCTCCAAATCTTTCCAGCATCATCGCGAAGATTTGGTAAATTTATCTATTATCACATTTGTATATTGATCAGTTCATTAATTAGTTATGTACAGTTAAATTATCCAAATTATCAATTGCAGGAATGAGCTCGTGGAGGCTCTGTTGGCTTAGTGGACGTGTTTGCTCACACCCACGCGTCTAGGCAAGTAGATGAGGCTGGTAATATCATATATCAGTGGGGTGATCAAGATAGGGTGACCGAGGCATATGTATGCATTTTTTAATTTCTAATACTTACACCGATAAGTTTATTAATTTCTAGCTATGCAAAATAATTACATGCTACTATTTTTCAACTGAAATTGTTTTTTTTTTCCATTATAGTCGAGGTTACAGGAGGCACAGGCTTATGCGCTTCAGCAGTCTGGTCGTGATGCGCTGACACAGGAGGAGCAGGATAACATTTTTACCGCTGTTATGGATCCGGCGCAACGGTGTAGACGTTTTGGCTTCGAAAATCTAATGGTAATTAATCTTTTTTCATATGTACAAAAAATCAGCGTTTAGATATATAATGTTATAATATTTTATATGCTGAGACAACCCTTTTGCTATTATTTCTATTTGCAGGCTCGACAGGCTCGACAAGCTCAAAAAGACCAAGACAAAGAAGAAATCAAGGAGCTTAAAGCTATGGTTGAGCAGCTACGGGAGGAGAATCGTCTACGAGCCATCTAGGTGGAGCAGCTGGATCAAAAGCTTGCGCAGTATTTGCAGAATCATGGTACTCTTCCTTCGTCGTCTGGTGCTTCTGGAGGCGACGAGGATCCTTGAGGAGGTATGTTTTTGAGTATTTGTGTTTGAACAATGTATATATTGATTTGGAGATATTTTGATGTTGATGGTGATGTTGTATATATTGGTACGGAGTGGGTGAGAAATATTTTGATGGTATATACATGGTTTATTGACATTTGTTGATGGTATGTACGTTGATGGCATATTTTGTGATGTTTGATCGGTTTGGTTTGTTTATATTGGTGTTTTATAGATTTATGTGTGTTGTTTGTATTGATATTGATATATATGTGTGGAATTGATTGGAAATGGAATGGAAATTGAATGGATTGGAAATGGTGTGGGTGGAAGGTAAATAGGCTTGCTGTTTTACAGCAAAATAAACCCGGTATTTCCAACAGCTTATTGCCCATTTTATTATAACGGTTTCTAACGGATTCCAACGGCTCCAAGCCGTTAGCGGTCGTTGGAAATTCCATTGGAAATGGTCCGTTGGATCCGTTGGAAAGCATTGGAAGGCGTGTGATTTATTCCAACGGCTTCCAACGGCCGCCAACGGCTAGGAGCCGTTGGAATAGCCGTATTATCTTGTACTCCCCCCACCCACAAAACAACTCACTCTCCACACACACATGTATGTATGCATGTGCGTACGTGCAAGGTTTTTGAGTGTGAGGAAGGTTCAATGTTACCTCTATATTAGAGCACCCCTCTGCATTACACAGGTTTGTAGAGTTTAATCGAAATTGTGAATATCATCTCTATAAAATATGAGATCGTCTTGAAATTTAACCTCGTCAAAATAATAAGTCAATACATATTAACCGTTGAAATATTTATTTTATCCATTGGTTTGAAACATCAAATTTATCATGTTACGTATATTTAAATGCACTCCAATTTTGTGACGATCATCTTGAATGTGATATGAACATACCTACAAAATTTGTAGCATTTAAAATTGTGTAGCTCAAAATATGATAGAGGTGCTAAAGAAAGGATGCCATTGAACCTTGCTAGACACCATCTTCTATCCGTAACTTATTTGAACTGTCGATCTGACATTTAATTTTCAAGAGGATAGAAGTTTCGAAACGAATCCAAATTTTTTGTAGTCGACTTTGTTGTTGAACATAACATATTCTCAAAAATTCACTCTGATCTATGATTTTTTCTTTTTTTGAAGACAATGTTATATTCTAAGAGAGTAAATAAGAGGGGATCTGGATCACCTTCTTATAAATACCCCTCTGTTTTTTTGTGCAAAAAAATTCAAATCAAAATGGATTTTCATGGAGATGTTATTTTCGTCAATAAGACCATCTATGCAAAATTTGAATCGTCGGAACTTCTAACCCCTTCAAAATTGCAAGCCTATATGAATCATCAAAAGTAATTATTTCAACCATTGATTTGAAATGTACATCTTTTATTGGTATACATGAGCTGCTTTTCTGGGGTGCACCTGAATATTTATATTTAATAATGTGAACATGATGGTTAAATTTTATACATGTTAATTGTTTGGACTCTATCACTGCAGTACAGTATCGGGGCTACTTATCTAATACTAAAATAAAATACAACGTGCATCCAAAGGGTAGGTTATGTAGCCAAAGCGTTGAAATATCAATAAAATGTAGCAGCGTCAAAGTTTGATTATGGAAATAACCACCTCCTCCTCCCTTTTTTTGGAGGGTAGGAGCTGCTGGATACACAGTTTGAAAATAATGGGTATCATCCAGTTTATTTGAGTACTAAAAAAGCATTGTTATCATCTTCTTTGTAGCATCAGTAATGCAATCTGTGATGACAAAAATGTATCAAATCTCTTTCAATATATATTACTAATATAGTCTTGTTTCTGCCATGTCTGACACTAAGTCCTTAACCTCATACTAATTCAATTTCAAATCGCGTCAGCATATACAAGAATATTGAAAAAATTGTATAGGTGCAATCTCAAATCGCTCATATATAGAATGTTGAGTCAGTGCGCAGAAACATGCTTACGTGTGTAATACGTTCTTAAAGCGTGCTAATTTTGCTATAATTTTTGAGAAGTGGGTCGACTTGAAAAAGGAACCCTTTGTTTTTGTTGATGGTTGATTAGGAATATACATCACATGTTGCATAAATATAAAGCCATTTAAAAAATGTAAATGTCACATGCAGGACTGAAGCCTGCAGTATTTGCCGCACTTGTTCCAAACAGTGCAGATAAACTTATGGTGAATGTGGCCGAAGAGATAATGGGTGACCATGAGATGATGGTTGTTCTTAAACTCAAAACATACACCCATATATTATTGCAAATCAATAACGTTTTTGTGTGTTACTTCTTGCAGTCTGCTCGACAGAGGAGTTGAACTTGGAAGTCTAAGATATTGTCATGCAAACAAGCTGTAATAATTAAAAGCTTGTTAAGTTGGACCTCACATTTCTCTTGTCCTTTTCTATCTATTTCATAGTGCATGGTATCAAAAGACTCCATGGAAACTCCTTACAATCCTCTCTTGAATTCTTTCCTATTGCTTTAGATCATCATTGCTTTTGATCGTATTTGATTAATTTGATTTTTTTATCTATTTGTTTTTGACTAATTATGAACAAGTCTAATTTTAATTGTATTCTTTCGGTATAGTTGAAATAAAATAGGCAAGTTGAATAATTTGATTTAATTCAATAATTCACAATCAAAACAGGCAAAAAGCGAACTAAACATAAAGTAAATAGCAGATAAAAATTTTTTAGTGGTCCCACCATCGATGTGATATTGTATATCCACTGCAAAGATAAGAGATTTTAATAATAATTTTAAAGAGGAATACAAAAGGTCGATTATCTATTGCAATGAAGGCTTAATGCAAGAATATGCAAGAACTAGAATTTGAGAGGATGATGATCTCAAATGGACGATTGCCTTTATATAAAGAATTGAAGCAATTAATTTATGTTAATAAGTTAATGTCGCATGATCAGTATGGAAGCGTATATCTATTTCAGTCTTAATATGCATGTGTTTGATAACGTTTCTTCATTAATCAACTAATTTGAAAATTAATTGATTACCTTTATCTCCTAAGTTAATTTCTTTTCATGTGTATAATTTATTGGCTTTTCTTTAATGAAATGAAAGAGGAAACTAATATTTCTAACGTATATTTGAGGCAACACTTCACCTTGGTTGAAATATATATCCAAAAAAAGCCTACATCGCACTCCTCCTTCGACAAATATCCATCAAACCTAAGATGATACGAACACATATATTTTCCATCTCTTACAAACCCTTGTAGGAACCCGATTCGTTTTACAGCGGGTAAAATAGGTAAATTTCAAAGAAAATTTCTAATTGGATCCTAGTTAGTGGGCCTATGAAATCTAATATTTAATGCTATATTCAATCTGGATGTTTTAGTAATTTCATATTTTGTTCAAATGCTTTTGCTTTATTCAGTTAATCTAATTAATTAGATATATTAAATGTGAGTATTTATAGGGAATGACTAGCCTGGATGGACGAGGACGAGTGAATAAAATTTAGTTGAATGAATAAGGAAGATTTTGTTTAACTTAGAGAAAGAATCATTTCATTCATCTATTGTAAAACTTACCCATTAATTTTATATCTAATGTTTAGATTTTTAAGAGATATATATTATAGGTTAGAAAGAAATGAGGGGTATTTCAATATGCAGGCTTTCCTTTGTTACAATAACATTTTCTATTGTACAATTACTTAGATCTAAGCAATGCTGCTATAAGTAGTTGGTTATAACTGTATAACATTATCAAGTAGTAATAAGTATTCAATAAAATCAAATCTTCAATTATCTTTTTTTTTGGAAAAAAGATACTTTATTAAAACTATATAAAGCATATATTTCCTTGATATGTCTCATTAAAACCTTACAACCCCCCTAACCTATATGGGTGCCTTGTAAGGAAAAAGAGTACATATCAATTCCATATATTAACAATAAACAAGTCAATATAGAGCTAAGCTGTCAAACAGATGGAGGAGTAAACACAAGAAGTACAGTCTCAAAACCATCCGGACGATCAGCTTGCTTCAGTGATCTTGCACAATGCCTATCACCTAAGTTACATAGGAAAAATAAAAGCCATTTCAATACAAAACGACGGTCTACTAGGCCTATCACGTTTCAACTGCAATAGTAAAATCAGTGGGAAGAGAGAGGATACTCGTTCCCAAATTCTCAAATCAAAATCTCTTACTATCAGAGGAACGGAGAAGCTTAATGAGCTTCATCTGAAAGCGAAGACAATCTTTATACTTCTGATGCTGAGTAACAAATACCCGATATTCAAGGAGGTCGAAAGAGGGCATGCAGATCTGTTACCTTAAAAAGATTCGACAAGATAAGTTTTTCTTCTTCATTTAATTTGTGGATATGTATCCTCTGCTGAATAAGATGTTTGCTTTGAATGAGAATCTGATTAATTTTCAATTCAACTGGTTCTTCTGTTCCGTTAAAAATCCTTTTGTTACGCTCGCACCATATATTCCAGATGATAGTTGTACATATGATGCTTGTAATACATGCATTAGCTGGTTGGAATTTTTCCTGTGCCTTTTGGATATCCATCAGAAGGGGGCTGATCTCGTAATTGATTCCTTGTTTGATATTGAGTTTAGGAAGGATGGCATCTAAAATGTTTCTAGAGTAAGAACATTGGAAAAAAAGGTGATCTCTATCTTCATTGTGATTAGCGCATAAAGCACACTTTTGGTATATAGTAGGAGACCATTTTCTAATCCTGTCTTTTGTATGCAATTTGTCTCTGATGGCCAAAAGAGAACAAGTTGACATTTTTGGTGCGCAGCCTTTGTCCTAAATGAGTTTAGTCCATTCATACTCTTCATATTTATTTCTAAAAACTTTCCAGGCAGATTTTAAAGAGAAATGGCCTTGTTTGCTAGGCACCACCACTAGAAATCATGTTGCATATGATTGAGTATGTGAATTTTCTTGATATCATTGTGAGAACGGATGGGAATAGGATTGAGGTTTTGTTTCCAATTATTATTATATATGAGATTAGAGACCTTTTTGTGGCAACCCCTCGATGTATACATGCTGCTCCATCCATAGTTGTCAATCAATGAAGATCCTTGAATCTATGGATCGAACCAAATGTCAGTTGTATCTCCATTCACTATTTTCCTGTCTATATATCCTTTGCACCATTGTCTAGCGTGTAGAATAGTTTTCCAAGTGTGGGAAGCATTATTGTCCATTCTGACAGTCCAAAAATTAATATTTTTACAATATCTGTTATGCATCCATCTTGCCCACAGAGAATTACCATTAATATAGTTCCACAGCAGTTTAGTTGCTGAGGCTACAGCTATGTCTTCGATTTTTCTGATTCCCAATCCCCCTTCTCTTTTGGTTTTGCATACTTCATTCCAACTCATTTTATGTGATTTTGATTTCCATAAAAAATTCGCACATAATGAGTTAATCTTATGAATGATTGTTACAGGAAATTGAGCTACCTGAAGCCAAAACTGCAGCATGGGATGGATAATGGTCTTAATAAGTTCAGCTCTCCCACTGATATTGAGGAATCTGGTTTGCCAATTATTAAATTTTTTGTTGATTTTGTCAATAATCCATCCAAAGTCTCTAGTTTTCAAGGCATTATTGGAAAGGGGAATTCCCAAATAAATGATTGGCAAGTTATCAATTTTGAAATTAATAATTTCTGCAATTTCCTATTTATTCCTGGCACCTTTACTGAAAAATAGCCTTAATTTTTCGGCATTTAATTCAAGTGCAGAGAAGTTTTTCATATTTTGTAAGATTTGATGGATAGTTTCTGCATTTTTGGTGGTAGCTTTTGTCATTATGAGAATATCGTCAACATAAAGGAGATGGGTAATTATCGGTTCTACTTGATAAATAGGACTGATATTTCCTTTGATGTGTTCAATGTCTAAATTTAATGTGAGATATTCCATGGCTATTGCAAATAAGTAAGGCGACGGAGGATCTCCTTGTCTAATTCCTCTCGAGCTATTAATAAAACCATATGGGGCACCATCTATTAAAATAGAAAATGAGGGAGTAGAAATACACTCATATATAAGAGTAGCAAAAGGGATAGGAAACCCCATAGATATCAGCATATGATGGATAAATTCTCTATTGATCTTGTCATAGGCCTTGTGAAAATCAATTTTCAAACAAAGATTGTTCGAATTTTTTCTATTAAAACTTCTGACCATTTCGTAGGCTAGTAGAGAGTTTTCAGAGATTAGCCTATTAGGGATGAAAGCATTTTGGTTAAATGATATTAATTCATTCATGTATACTTTCATCCTATTGCATAGAAGGTTAGCAAGAATTTTATATGTGACATTACAAAGCGAGATAGGCCGAAAATCTGACATTTTTGAGGCATCTGGAATTTTTGGAATAAGTCAAATGAAAGTGTAGTTAATTTCTTTGATGATTTTACCAGTTTGAAGTATACCATTCACAGCTTTCCAAATGTCCATTTGAATTTTGTCCCAATGAAGTTTGAAAAATTTAGAGTTGAGGCCATCTGGTCCAGGAGAACTATTATCATTAATTTGGAAGATAGCTTCTTTGATTTCCTCCAATAAAAATGGTTTACATAATTGGTTCTTTGCATTGTCTGAAAGAATTTTCTTGCAAATAATGTTTGGAAATTGGTTTGGGCTATGGGGTAAGAAAAAGAGATCTGAGAAGTATAGAGAAGCTTCTTGAGCAATTTTCTCTGATGCTGAAATCCACATACCTTGATGGTTGACCGTAAGATAGTTTTTTTGACATGGTTTGTATTCTGCAATTTTACTAAAAAAAATTCCGTTGGCCTGTCTCCCTTAATAAGCCAATTGATTTTCATTTTTTGTTCATTTTCAATGGCCATTTTCTTCATCATATTGTGTAATCTATCACAATTATTGGAGTGTGGTTGCAACAGGTTAGCATCAACAGGATTAGCAAGTATCTGGTTATAGATATTGTTATTATGCTCTTTCAGACTATTAATTTTTTTCTGCAGATTATTATGATTACATGACCAATTCTTCAGATTATATTTCACTTTTTTCATTTTGCAAAGCAAAGTATACAGAGGGCATCCAATGAAGTGGGATTCCAAAGCCTCATTGATTACTGGGGTATAGTCAGGGTAGCAGTGGCAAGAGTTTTTATATTTAAAAGGTCTGATTTTCTTTTGAATACTCTGTACATGTAGAATGATTGAAATAGGGGTATGGTCACTTAGGGAATGATTACCGAAGTTAATGTCAAAGTTGTTAAATTTGTCTAACCAGTTGTAGTTAACAAAAGCTCTATCAATCTTACTATGAATAGAGAATAAGTTACCTCCTCTCCAAGTGTAGAAATTACCCGAGAATTCTGGTTCCACTAGTTTGGAAATATTGATACAGTCATAGAAGTTGGGATCTCCATTTGAGTTTAACTTGCCATTGTTTATTGTCTCATTGTTATGAAGAATTGTGTTAAAATCACCTACCACTAACCACGGGAGGTTAATTAGCTTGGATAATGTGATGATGTCTTCCCATAGATTTTTTTCGACCATCTTCTTCATTATATGCATAAATAACCGTGCACACAATACTTATATTTTTTGCATTGTGAAGTATACAGGAAATGGATTGGTCAGTAATATGAAGAACAATAGTGGTCCATATAGAAGAGTCCCATATAATAATGATTCGACTTTTTCGATCACCCGTAGCATTGTGTGACATTTTCCATTTTCTGTCTATTTTATTCATGAAGTTTTCGATAGAATTAGTTGAGAGCTTATTTTCCAGAATGCCAATAAAGGAGAATTTATTCGTTTTAATAATACCAATTACTTCTACCTGTTTGTAGAGGGCATTCATCCCCCTAATATTCCAAATGAGGAATTCCATTAACAACTATTAATAGGAGAGCTACTTTCTTCCATGGGGGTAGCTTTCCCCGTGATCTTTGTTTTTTTGGATTTCTTGTTTTTGTTTTTTATTTGGCTAACAAGATTCGACCATTTAGGGTTTTCTATTACATCGGAATTCAATGAAGCTTTAAACTCAAACGGCATTTCCTCTGATCTTTTTTTGCGAGATGGCTTATTTCTGGTGGAATGCGAAAGTTCTAGTGTCTCTGGTTCATTTTGTATGACAGTAGTGGGAATTTCCGAGATGATTGAAGCATTATCCTTGTGAAGAGAAGAAGTAGAGCTAGATTCAGTATGTAATTTGTGGGGGATTGTGTGGTTGGGGTCAGTCTGATTGGCCAAGTTATTTGCTATGTTGTAATCTTCTAACGTGATAGGGTTCACGCAGTCCTTATTTGTCTGTACAGTTTGTTTGTTAACCAAATTGATTTGATTAATTTCTGGAGTCTTATCATTAGTATCTGATTCATTGTGATTATTTTGTATTGGCCCAGTATGAATCTGTTGTTTAGTCTGAATCATTGTTTCCATAGTTGTAAAATGATTAATTGACTTTGTTTTGCTAACACTGTTTTTCGGAGCATTTCCATTAGAATCGATAATCATTTCTGTATCGTTGTTAACTGTGTTACTATGCGCTTTGGGTAGCCACACTTTGCTGAATTGACAATGAATTTCTGAGTGTCCAAAGCTCAAACAATTAGAACATACACTAGGTTTGCACTCGTAGATAACTTCTTGCCATATTAGTTCGTCTTTATCGTTTAGGATAGGAAGTTTACTGGGAAATTTAAAGTTGTTATCAATTTCAATAAGAACTCTTGCAAAAGCAATCTTGATTATTCCTTTAGTAAACTTGTCAAGCCTAATAGGAGTTCCGAGCACTGAGGCTATCCGACTAATTCCTTCTTCTGTCCAGAAGTCAAGCGGCAGATTGGGGAGGCGAATCCAGATCGGAATAGACTTAAGAAGGTCTTTATTGAGTTGCATTCCGGGGTTCCATCTTTTCATCATCATCAGTTTCTTGTTATAATAGTATGGTCCACCCTCTAGAATGTTCAGACAATCTTTTTCTTTGCTGAATTTAATCACTAAAATCCATTTTCCATTGAAAAAATAGAGAATTCCTCCGCTGGCTTCCAAACTCTCATAATATACTCTTTGAAGTAAGGATAATACGGCTTAGGTCCGACCACGTAAACAACAATTGCGTTTCTCCATTGTTTTTTAGCATCCGAAATAACTTCAGTGGACATTTTTGCACACTTAAGTGAATTGACTTTGCGGGGCTGGTAAAATTTCAGTGGAATAGACATCTGTATATTGTTGCCTTTGACAACCTCATTCCACGCTTTGCTAATTGAGGAGGCAAAAATACATTTAGTGGGAGGTTGAATGGTATTCAGTGGGAATTTTTGTGAGTACGTTATAGGGGGAGATGGGTTCTGTTTTTGAGCCGGAGGAACTCGATGGTTACCTGAAGGAAAGGAACGGTCTGATTGACCCGCTTCCTTGGGTTGATGGTCGGCAGAACTCAGCTTGTTTTGTCTCCTCCATTTACGCAAAATCACGGGAATAAATCCATCTTCGTCGTTGGTGGGCAAACGTTCCAGCTGTAGTGGTTCAAAACCAGGAGGATGGTCGGAAGGGGAAGGCGGCGGATCTGGGGCTGGGGGTGTCAGTGAACTAATCGAGGAGGATGCGGCCATGACACAGATTGGGGCGATGAGTGCGATGAACAGGGAGGACGGGGATGTCAGAAGCAACGAAGAGAAGATTCAATCGCCGGTTGGGGATGGCGGCTAGCTAGGGTTTTTCAACATAAAGTTTCGCATATGTTTTATAATTGCTTAAATTTTCAAATCTTCAATTATCTTCAACATGGTATCAGAACAGAAGAAACATAGATGCTACTGTTAACTGGTAAAGTCGAAAACTTTGCTAGTTTACATCCACTACAATCAGAATATTATGGGTTTGCTAATTTTCTAATGTAATGCTAATGCTAAAAATTTCAAACAAGAAGAAGAAACATGAGCCAAATGAGAATGTCATAAATAAAAACTAGAGGAAGGAGACAAACAAAAAGAAGATAAATCAATACTAGTAGCAGCACTAAATGAAACTTTTAATTCATTTAAAACATATATTCCACTTTCCTCTGGTCTGTCCAAATCAGTTTTTGAGATTGTAGATCCTGCATAAAACTAGAATAAGAAGTAAATGTTACTATATTACATGAGTCACATAATTGACCAACATATACAAGATTTAATGTGAGATTCGGTATATGATAGACATTGAAAAGAGATAAGTTGGAAGTAACAATAAAACCAATTCTCGCAAAAGGCATGGAAGTGCCATCAGCAATCATAACGGGAATGGAGGATGATGAAGACAAATTAAAAAAAGACGAAGAGTCTCAACACATATAGTGGAAAGTACCAGAATTCAAGGCCCATAAAGATGACTTACCCGAGGAGTTATTATGCATTTGACCTGAAATTGAAGAGGCAAGCATAACTTGTGGCTGTAGAGAATGAAAATTTCAAAGATACTTGTAGTCGGTGTAATGAATAATTGTACTCAAGGAATTGTGAGAGAATTGGAACTCGTTTACAAATGTTAAATTATAACACCTTTTAATACATTTTTCCGCTAAATGGGTACCAATAACAAACTTATGACTAGCAACTATTACAGATAAAACTACATTCTCAGCCACATTCTTAGATTCTACGAACGTAATCAGTGAATGATGTAATATTTATCAACATCTGGTTCATATTTAAGAGCGTTTGGGTTTCAATTCAGCATCCCAAAATTCTTTTTTTCTCTTTTTTATTTTTTCTCCCTTTTCTCTTTTTTTTTTAAATAAAATACTTAAGAAATATAGTGATTGCTTTCTCCCTCTTTACTTTTAGTCTAAACCAAAATAACATAGAATAGCAAATACAACCTGAAAATAAAGATGGACTTCGAAAATCACGAAGGCAGCCGTCGAGTAGTAGATGCGGAGGTAGTTTGCGAACGTCCGTTTTGATGAGTCGCTGGAGATGGATTTGAATCTGGTATTTAGGTCAGGTTATAAATTGTGTATTTAATTGGAATTCTTTGGTGTAGATGTCAATTTGATTACAGCGGGTTGTTGCTAGTGGATTTGAGTAGAGGTAGAACCGAAGTGGTGGTTCGATAATGTAATTTGAAAGTGGTGGAGTTGTGATATTTTTGGAGTTACTACAAGAAAACTTCGGTTTACCTACGCCAAAATGGTGTAGACGGGACGTAGGTAAATGCAGCAACTATGTAACCCCTATGCCGATTTTGGCATGGGTAAAATCTGCGTAGCTAATAAAATACCTACGCCTTACCTACGCCATTCATGGGGTTGTTTTCTACGTCTTCCCTTCAACATGATTTTTCTACGCCTTCCCCACGTCTTGGTGTTTCTATGGTTTTTCTACGATAATTTTACTTCTTTCGTTACCCACACATTTCCTACATCATTCGTTTACCTACGTCTTCACTATGCCTTATTTTCCTACACTTTCCTATGTTGTTTGTACATATTATCTTCCTTACGTCTTTTCTATGCCATTCATTTATCTATGGTTTACCTATATCTATGTTTTTTTTACTTTTTTCCTACGCCATGCACATGACTATTTGCTGCATCAATATTCGCTTTACATACGTCTTTCCTACGTCTTTTTTGAAGCACTTTTGATATGCTAGTATTGTGTTTCATTTCACTACATTAAATAGAAACTAAAATCAAGTTATTTCATATATATACACATTTCAACAAAAAGACTAACATCAGATCATTCATCTTTAATTTAAAAAACAAATATCCCATTTATATTACAAAGTGAAACAATATTAATAAAGTTCTCATAGTTCTAAATAATACAATAATATATTCATGATACATGATATCATACAAATACCACTAAGAATAAAAAATACCCTCATCCTTCAGGACGATCATTCAACTCTCCATCAAATTGCCGTCGAAGCATCTCGGTGAGTTGTTGATACTGCATCTTTAGCCTTTGAATCTCCCATTCTTTACGCTTCACCTTTTCCTCTAGTTTGGCTTTAGTCCGTGCTTCTTCCTTATTGATGCTATAATTGGCGCCTTTATATTTCTGCATTTTATCAGATATTACATCAATTTTTACATTTTAAACTAATTAAAATAATGTTTTTTTGAAAGTTTATATATTTACTCCAGGAATATTGTCATAATAGGGTCCACGATCCATTGTTTTAGCTATAGCACCGGTAAGCATATCAAATACTTCTTTCTCGACTTCATAGGAAACTTATCTGACATGAATTATCAATTCTTCTATTCTAGCTTGATATTGTGCATGTATTTGTAATTTTTCAAATAAATTTTTAGTAGATATATGTATAAGTCGAGAAGTATGCTAGGGCAGCTAAGTGCACACTTTAAATTTACATACTCCATTTTGCGCAATATCTTAGCTTACATAATATATATTCCCTTTTGGAATAACAAACTTTCCATGCCTACATTCACATCTTTGGTATGTTTAGGTTTTGCTATGTCTTGGATCATTAAGAAGTTAACATTTCAATTAGAAGTGCCTTCATGACTTAACCTCCTACCTGTGTGTTTTCAAGTGGAATGTTAGTTTTCATATCCGTATTTAGCACCTCAAGTTGCAATTAATAACTAGATAAATAAGGAACTAGTAAAGTTGCTCAAAAAAGAATAGTGAATGTGAACCAATTTTTATTTTGGCAGCTAAGTAGCACTACTCATTTACTTTAGTTACATTATGATTTTTCCAAAAGCTTTGTATCATATCAGATCAATATATTCAAAGCATGCAGCTCTTGACAAAGCAATTACTATCATGATATATGTACATGAAACTTCAAACTAATTAATTTAGTGCATTTACTTTAGGTGTACCTTATATACACATATTGTTTTTTTAACCAGTTATTAAAACCAAGCTATAAGAATCACTTACTACAAATTATGCTTCATCAATCCACCCATTAGTGGTAGATTCGCTGTCTGAAGTGACCTTATGAGTCCTACAATGCAGTTTCCAAGTAGTTGACTCTCTATTAAGTTCAACGGTCCAGAAAACAAAGTCAATAACAGAGTAAATATTTGATAACTTGATGTAAATTAACATTAAATCAAAATTATAGGGATCAAACCAAATCGTTTTGATAACCGCAAGGGATCTTGAACCACTACAATGTCGCTTTTGGTTTTGAGCCCTAAAGTTTGTAGCTTTTTCTGCTTGAGCTTTTACTTCGTGAAGCTCCTAATATGCCAAAAAATGCTTGTATATCTCCTAAGATAGGCTCGAATGCTTCTTCCCTAACTCTTTCATATCATGAGTCCAGTCCTAATACTTCAAAATTGATTCCTTATTCCATATCTGCTTCACAATTGCTGGTGAAGCATCATCTGTCCATTGAAATGATTCCTGTACATGTAGTGAAAAATATTATGACAAAAAAATAGATGTAACGCACACGCACACACATTAATATTATTTTACCAGAAAATCCTGAAACATCAATTTCTTAACGTCGTCGGGGATACTTTTAAAACTGGGCCAAGAATCGTTAACTCATGCTAATGTAGCCCAAGAAGAGAACTCATATCTGAAACATATAAATGTAAAGCATGAATATACATTGCTCAAAATGTTTGTATGAGATATATATTCAAAATAGAATGAAGATTAGTTGCAAAATATGCCAAAATACTGAAAAGGTTATATTCCAAAGTTATAAATTAGCTTTCTCATGATAAACTATATATTAAAGAAATTCCATTATAGGTTTCAATTATAAAAAGGTAGAATAAAATAACCGCAACAATTATATTTAAATTAAACTTAACCTTTTTAAAATATATCCTATGAGTTGATTGGATGTCATCTTTATGAAATGATTATTTTATTAATCATTTGTTAAGCAAAATGTGACATCCCGGAAATTTGGGGCAATATCAGTTTAATAATCTACATTAAAAATTAAATTGATTTGATAATATTTGTTAATAATATTTGAATTGATTTAAAAATCTCTTTTTCAATAAATATTTAACTGATAATTTATCTTTTAAAAGCTAATTTAAATCGTTCTATTTATGATGTATATATTTATATATTGGTATATATATTATAAATAGATAAGTTTTGTTTTTAAATTTAAATAGATAAAGTTATGTTTTCTAATTCGACTATTTTTGATAATTTGGAAATCTAATATTGAATAAATAATAATATGATCTTAAAAATACTCAAGATAAAGTTTAATTTGTTTAAGATGGTTTAGCCTAGAATTTAAATTCAACAAAAAGTTTTGTTTTGTTTTAAATATAGCTTGATAAATAAGTATTTATATTTTAAAGAGATTGTTTCTTTTGAAAATTTATTTTCAATTTAATAATGAGTTTTATTTAAACAATAATAATAATGTAATATCTTTACAATGGATCTTAAATAAATAGGAATTGTTATTTTAAACCTATGTTTTGGAAAACTAAAATTTGTAAGTTTAAAATAAAATAAGTATTATAACAAAGATTTACATAAGTTTGAAATAATAAGAAGTAAATTTAGTATTGATAATTTAAGTTTAAAATAATAAGTGTAATAATAACAAGCACATGTACTAGAAATAAAACTTAATACATAAGTAAAGTTTATAATTAATAACTAGAATAAGCTAAGAAAAAAAATGAGATATAATATGCAGGCAAGTAGTAGAAGTAAAGTAAGGTTAGGAGACAAAACAAAGCAAAGTACATAAAATATGCAGGATAAGTAAAATAAAATGCAAAGCTAAGAAAAGAAACATGTAATCATGTCTATACAATAGTTATGCTGGCAATTAAAACAAAATAAAATAATAAATGTTAAGCAAGGTTGTAGTTGTATAAAAAAAATATGCAGGCTTTGTATAAAAAATAAATAAATAAATAAGCTGCCAGGTATGTATGCAAAGAGTAGTATAAACATCAAGTATAAATAGGCAAGTAGCCAGTAGAGTAGTGTGCAAGCAAGGGAAAAAAATATGTAGCCTGTTAAGAAAATATAAAAAAATATCTAAACATAAAATAAGGTTAGCAGTAAACATAAAGTACTTAAAACAATAAATGCTTTCATTTCTAGCAGCAAACATGTCCATACGTATTGGATGCAAAATCATTCCAGCCTCTAAATAAATATTTTGCCCGATAAAACAAATAATGGTACAAGAAAAATGTTGCTTGTCTCAGATGCCACCTTACCCCTGAACTTCTTTACATATGCATACTTTTTTTAGTTCGTTCAAGTGATAATAAACCCAACATACATACCAGTAGCATTTTTATTTTGCTTACAACTGAAGCATCAACAACAAAAAAGAAGATTTAGGAAATCAAAGAAAATTACCTTCCAGTTTTTAAGGTTCAAAACAATGGTGCTTTGTTCTTTTTCTTTAATCAAGGTGAGTAACTTTAATTGCTTAAATTAAGTATTTAAAACGAGTTGCAAGATTTAAAATCTATAGTAAGTATGATTTTTAAGTATGAAATTTGCTGAGCATATGAATGTTGTCTGTATACATTATGAAGTCTCTGTAACAACTTTGTAATTCTGTTTCCAAGCTTGAGTTTGATCCAAACTATTTTTTTTCACTTGATCTCATAGCTTTTAGGATTTATTTTACAAACAGAAATTGATTGTTTTAACATAATTTAGAGTTTCAATTTTATTTAAGTCGAATTAAAATTGAATATTGTTCAGGAAGAATCAAATAACAGGGTAAAACTTGAACAAGAGAAAAACCAAACCTTTTGATTTATAAATTCAAGCATATACTTTGAATCTCTATAACAAAATATGAATTATAAAACTTAAATCAAGATTTTTAACACTAGGGGTAATGAACAGTTCTGGTATGAACTAAAAATGCTTTCTTGGGAATTTCTGGCGATCTCGATGTTAAGTGAGGTCGTGGCTTTCTGAGGAGGGGGAGGAACGAACGGGGAGTAAGGGAAAAATGATGAGAAGGCGGACCAATGACCATAGAAGCAGCTGCGACGATTTAAAGTTTGTAAACCTAGTTTTGCTTTGTTTCGGTTTTGGGTCGCGTACGCCTTGAATAGGTGACCGAGTTTGACGCGCTTATAGGCACTTGAAGAGGGGACATGGTCGAGGTTGTAGCCGGAGGCAATGGCGTTCCGATGATCGGCATTGGGAGGGCGGTGAAGTTTTTCAGGTTTGGGAAGGGGAGGAATGGTGTTTCCAGGTTTTGCTTTGAACTGCTCATTTTTGATTTGGGCGTGGTGATGGATTTTGGGTGGTCGTGACGTTGTCTGGAAGTAGTCGGCGACGTGTTGGAGTGCCAGAGGATGGCCGGCGTTGGTTGGGGTCACGGTGCACGTGCACCGTGCCGTGGAAGGCTGGGTAGTTGTTCCTGTGTGCAAGTTTTTGGTCAGGGAAGTACTCGAGTACGTGACTCGAAGTAAAGATGGGGGAGTCTCAGAGCATTTTGGGTTGTGTCGCGCCTATATTTGTTCAGGCATTGTTAATCTGGAAGCAGAGTTTGATTGTAAAGCAAATTCAAATGAAACCTATTTAAAAATAAATAATAGATTTAAACTAAGTTTGAATTCAGAGTTTAAATTCAGTTTGCAAAATGAATTCAAACTTATATTTTGAAATCTAAAATAAGTTAAAATATTTAAATAAGTTTCAGGTTTACAAACCTGGTAATTTCCAGATTTTTAAAAATATTTAAATCTGAAATAAAAGCTCTAACAATAGTTTAAATTTGAATTTTAAAGGTATTGATTCAAATGAATATTGAATCTTAAGGTTTTAAATTGATTTGGATTTGAAAAATCAAGATTTTAATCCAAGTTGTTAAAGGGAGGTTTTAATCAAAGTTTTTAAAATCAAGCATAAATTAATGGATTCGAGTTTTACTTCGAATTCAGATCTGAAAGATTAAATCAGTTTAAAGCATGATTGTTTTAAAAATAAGTTCAAATAAAATAGTTTGAAAGTAAATTTGTTGAGAAAAGTTTTTTAATGGAAAGTAAATAAATTGTTTTAACTTGAACTTGCAAGTTAAAACGTTAATGTATATTTGGAAATTTTAAATTTAAATAAAAGTTTGGTAGTTGAATTTAAAAGGGGTTTTTCTTACATAAGTTTCATATGTAAGTAATTTACAAGATTTTATTGAATTTAAATTTTGATAATGTTTAAATAATAATCATTTTGAATCTCAAATTCAAATGATATTTGAATTTAAATTTAAAATATAATGTTAATGAAGTCATTAATAAAAAAAATTATCTTAAGAATAATAGGTTAATTAAGAAATGACTTATGTATTAAAAATTTAGATTAATTTATAATTAGAAATTGATTACAAAAGTAATTTAAGAAATGTTATTAGTTAATGAAGATAATTTAACTAAAGATTACAAATTAATTAATGTGATTAATTTTGATAATTAATCAGATTAATTAGATAATCTATTGTAAGTGGTTAAATTATGTGATAAAGTAATTAAGAGATTAATTACTTTTTGTAATTAAGTTTGATTAAATGATTAATTTAAGTTAATTAATTTAGTTTAATAAATTTAAGGAAATCATTTGACGAATAGATAAGTATAATTACTTAGTGTATGCAATGGAGCATAATTAATTAAGGAAGTAATTAATGTTAATTACTGAATGTAATTAATGAAAGATGATGTGATAATGAAGTAATTTGGATAATTACTTTTGTAATTAATCAGGGATTAATAAATGAAGATAATGAATTATGGGATAATTAATTTATTAATATGAGTAATTAAGGGTAGGTAATTACTGGTTGATATTAATCGAGGGCGATTAATAATTGTGTTTAATTAAAGATTAATTACTTAATGTAATTAATTTAACCAAAATAAATTAATTTAAATCTAAATTAGAGATCATTTATTAATATAATTAATAATGTAACTAAGAATTGGTTACTTAAGAAATAATTAATAATGTGGAGATTAATTTAGGTAATTAATTAAGAATAAATGTAATCAATTATAAATGAAGTAATTAAATGTTAATTACTATAAATAATTTAGGATAATTAATTTGGGAAATTATATAAAGAATAATTACCTATTTTAATTAGTGAATGATTAACCAAAGGTGTTTAAATCAAGATGAATATCTAGAGATTAAATAATTAATTTGATTTATAATTAATTAATGGTTGTATAAGCAGGATTTATAGATGAAGTAATTTATTTAATTTATTTTAAATTAATTAGAGATAGAAGTAGTTAATTTAATTCATTTTAAATTAATTACAAATGATATGATTATAAATCATTGCTTATGGATGTATGATATTGATATCTCATTTGATGGTGTTGAATTCAGATATGACATGAATAATATCTATGTGACATGGATGCTTGGTTTAAGTATGATAATTATCTGTTTGGATGATGATATTGATTATCTTTATGTGATGATGATGATGTGATTATCTACTGTGATATTATGAATTATCAATCTGTATGTTTATTGAATTATATTGAATTAAACTGTTAAGACTAAATAGACAACTTGGCCTTAAAAGACACGTTTTGGATTTCGATGAGACCGGGATCGGGTTTTCCACATTTGGAACATCTGAAAACCACATCGATTCCAAATTAACGATAGGTCGTGAATCTGAAGTGAAGATGAAGATTCAGAGTGCAAGGGTTATCATCGTTAACTCTGAGGGTGATTCCAAAATGAGTGTAACGAGATAATGCCTTCGGTTTCGTTCGAACCCGGAACGAACTTGTATGGATTGAATGCTTTCAACACATCGTCAGGTGGACGACGAGCATTCTAAGAAATATATTCTCTAAAGGTAATCGTAACCTCAAGCCTCATCAACCGGGAATGGCTAAAACAGGGGAGGTGCAGCAAGGTTAGGTGGGTCATGCCCAAGCAGGACAAGGATATTCCCCTGTCTAGATGTCCCTTTATTTTTCGGCTGTGTGGGCGGTTGATTGCAACAACTACCGGGGTTTATCTTGATCGAGACTGTTCAGTAAGGAATGGTTCCGGCCTTGTGTTGTAGGGGATCGGGAGTGATCCTCGGTACGTTGATCTAGGCCACGTACTGTGACGGGCGGTACCTCAGTAGCCCTGCCATTGTATGGAATCCACAATCCAATAAGTGCCAACGGTTTTGATTGTATTACCCACTTTTGTAGCTAGTAGCTGGAATTTAATGAATGTAACAATTTCGGCTATTTTCTATTTACTTGAAAACCCTAGACCTATTATAATATCACTGAATTTCCTATCAAATGATTTGGTTAGCGTAAGGTAAAAACTTACCCATGTTTATTTGTGGGGAGTCTTACGTGATACCTTTTGTTTTCAATAGATTTTCAAAGTTAAGCAACTTTAACCTGTTACTCATACCAGACCCATGTCTGACCCGGAGTTTATATTTTGTTTTTCATAAACTCTCGGGTACCCAAATTTTTACGGGTAGCCAAGGGATTCAGGTTAGCTTTGACGAATTCTGGAGGAGCAATGGAGCAGGAGGCTTCAGCGTTGTATATATATATATATAGTTCCGCTGTGTTGGTATCTCTATTTTTTTACTTGTGTTGTATTAACTAGACAGATGTTTATAACTGTCCAGTACGTGATGTATTATTGTGTGTATAACTCTGATTGATGTTGTATATTATGTAAATACTTATATGATTATTATAATTTATTCGTTCCACTGTGAGATTCTGATGTTGTTGTTCTTTCTTCTCTATTTTTTCTACTTTCTCATCCCTTTCTTTCTTCAAGACGAAACGGTTTCCTAGGCGTAGGAAGTCGGGGCGTCACAGTTGGTATCAGAGCGCTAGGTTGAGTGAATACCTAGGCTCTTAAGTGATTTCTTTCCTGAGAGAGCATATTTGTAATTTTGATATATAATATATGTATTTATTTATTTCTACCTATTGTTGGGTCACCTGTTCGGGTTTTCCAATAAGCTATAAAGGTAGATAGGGTGGTGTGTGTAACACAACTACAAATGGTTGGAATTTGAATGCTTGAGGTTGGAAGTGTAATTGTCGAGACTGTAGACCTAATACCGTCCCGAGTAAGTTTTGAGTGGTGTAAGGATTTCATTGATCTCTGAAGAAAACCTGTTAAGGTTCGGAGTTCATTTTGACGTGCAATTTGGTTGAGCTAGAGTTTGGATCTATCGATTGGGCAGAAGCAGGTCATGATATCTTGATATATCAAGGTGTAGTAGCTGTGTGATGAGACACAGTGACTATGGACATGTTTCTTTGGAACAAGTAAGGAAGAGTGACTGCTTCGGTGTTGTGGCTGTGTTCAGCTGGGTGTTTTTGTTTGCTTTGAGGTCCGAATTTCTCGAAGAGCTTTGGATTAGGAAGTCTTCTGGCTTAGTAGTTTTTCTTGGGGTAACTTCAGAAGCAGCAGAGTAGTTCCATTTCTTCGATGAATTGGCCACATAAGTGTAAGCTGTTCTGTTTGGCAAAGAGAGAGCAGTATCTTTGGAATTAGGCTGGATTGATTGCAAAAGTGACTTGTGATGGTTTGGGTGTTCTTTTGTGTTTCAAAGATTTTTCTGGGTGTCTTCAAGAAGTCAGAGTTTGTCAGCATTTGGAGATTTAGTTGTGTATCAACTGGATTCCAGAAGTGGTACCAATGGTTCAGCTTAGTAATAGGATGATTTTTGAGTTTGGTGAAGTAACTCGGATTTTGGAGGAACTTCAGAGTTTTCTATTGATCTGTGGAGCCCTAATGTTGGAATGTATTGTCCAGTCTGTGTTCGACTTCAGCATTTTCATCCGTTCAGTCAGAGTTGCGCAGTGGAAGCATGGTGGCAGTTGTTTAGTTTGGAAGCAATTGGATATTGCAATGTTTGGATTAGAGAGTTCTACAGGAAATTTTTCAGGATTGAAGTGCACCTGTTATATCTTTTCCAGATAAGAGAAGTGAGTTCTATTTTCTGATTTGGAATAGAGTTTGTGTTCTGAGTTTGGTTCATATTGGGAAGATCATTTTGTGGATTGTTTTTGGTCCAGTTTGTTTCTAAGGAACATCGGCAAGAGTTGAGCTAATCAGGAAGGATGTAGGTTGCCGAGGATCGTTTGAAGAGTTTTGTGGATAAGATACGAAGGAATTTGGATTCCGAAATCGGGAATTTGATTTTGGATAAGTGTTTGGTCTTCAGGATTGAATTGTCAGTTTGGATAACTGGAATTTTTTATGTTTCACGTATCTCTGAGGGAGTACGTGTAAGATCTATCTCTGGTTGTTGAATCAGCGGTTCGGGGAGTTTTGGTTATTGTATCAGACTTGCCCGTAGTCTGATATCCTGTCTTGTTTGTAGATCTAGATTAGTGAAAGTTCTGTAGCTTAGTAGTATTGTTTGTTTGGATTCTGTAGAGCGAGTGTCCTGGTATTTATACTTGGGGAAACTCGAGAAAGTTCTATCCGGAATCTTGTCTAGATAGCTAGATTTGTTCGTTTGGATGAATTGGTTGCTATGATTATTAGCTTATGATTAATATATGCTTGTATTTTAAAATAAATATTTAATTAGATTATTAAATTACCTTTGTTTTAAATTTTAGGGATGAAATTCTTTTAAGGGGGAAGGAATATGACATCCCGGAAATTTGGGGCAATATCAATTTAATAATCTACATTAAAAATTAAATTGATTTGATAATATTTGTAAATAATATTTGAATTGATCTAAAAATCTCCTTTTCAATAAATATTTAACTGATAATTTATCTTTTAAAAGCTAATTTAAATCGTTTCTATTTATAATGTATATATTTATATATTGGTATATATATTATAAATAGATAAGTTTTGTTTTTAAATTTAAATAGATAAAGTTATGTTTTCTAATTCTACTATTTTGATAATTTGTAAATCTAATATTGAATAAATAATAATATGATCTTAAAAATACTCAAGATAAAGTTTAATTTGTTTAAAATGGTTTAGCCTAGAATTTAAATTAAATAAAAAGTTTTGTTTTGTTTTAAATATAGCTTGATAAATAAGTATTTATATTTTAAAGAGATAGTTTATTTTGAAAATTTATTTTCAATTTAATAATGAGTTTTATTTAAACAATAATAATAATGTAATATCTTTACAATGGATCTTAAATAAATAGGAATTGTTATTTTAAACCTATGTTTTGGAAAACTAAGATTTGTAAGTTTAAAATAAAATAAGTATTATAACAAAGATTTACATAAGTTTGAAATAATAAGAAGTAAATTTAGTATTGATAATTTAAGTTTAAAATAATAAGTGTAATAATAACAAGCACATGTACTAGAAATAAAACTTAATACATAAGTAAAGTTTATAATTAATAACTAGAATAAGCTAAGAAAAAAAATGAGATATAATATGCAGGCAAGTAGTAAAAGTAAAGTAAGGTTAGGAGACAAAACAAAGCAAAGTACATAAAATATGCAGGATAAGTGAAATAAAATGCAAAGCTAAGAAAAGAAACATGTAATCATGTCTATACAATAGTTATGTTGGCAATTAAAACAAAATAAAATAAGAAATGTTAAGCAAGGTTGTAGTTGTATAAAAAAAATATGCAGGCTTTGTATAAAAAATAAATAAATAAATAAGCTGTCAGGTATTTATGCAAAGAGTAGTATAAACATCAAGTATAAATAGGCAAGTAGCCAGTAGAGTAGTGTGCAAGCAAGGGAAAAAAATATGTAGCCTGTTAAGAAAATATAAAAAAATATCTAAACATAAAATAAGGTTAGCAGTAAACATAAAATACTTAAAACAATAAATGCTTTCATTTCTAACAGCAAACATGTCCATACGTATTGGATGCAAAATCATTCCAGCCTCCAAATAAATATTTTGCCTGATAAAACAAATAATGGTACAAGAAAAATGTTGCTTGTCTCAGATGCCACCTTTTCCCTGAACTTCTTTACATATGCATACTTTTTTTTAGTTCGTTCAAGTGATAATAAACCCAAAATAGATACCAGTAGCATTTCTATTTTGCTTACAACTGAAGCATCAACAACAAACAAGAAGATTTAGGAAATCAAAGCAAATTACCTTCCAGATTTTAAGGTTCAAAACAATGGTGCTCTGTTCTTTTTCTTTAATCAAGGTGAGTAACTTTAATTGCTAAATTAAGTATTTAAAACTAGTTGCAAGATTTAAAATCTGTAGTAAGTATGATTTGTATGTATGAAATTTGCTGAGCATATGAATGTTGTCTATATACATTATGAAGTCTCTGTAACAACTTAGTAATTCTGTTTCCAAGCTTGAGTTTGATCCAAACTATTTTTTTTTCACTTGATCTAATAGCTTTTAGGATTTATTTTACAAACAGAAATTGATTGTTTTAACATAATTTAGAGTTTCAATTTTATTTAAGTCGAATTAAAATTGAATATTGTTCAGGAAGAATCAAATAACAGGGTAAAACTTGAACAAGAGAAAAATCAAACCTTTTGATTTATAAATTCAAGCATATACTTTGAATCTCTGTAACAAAATATGAATTATAAAACTTAAATCAAGATTTTTAACACTAGGGGTTATGAACAGTTCTGGTATGAACTATAAATGCTTTCTTGGAAATTTCTGGCGATCTCGATGTTAAGTGAGGTCGTGGCTTTCTGAGGAGGGGGAGGAACGAACAGGGAGTAAGGGAAAAATGATGAGAAGGTTGACCAATGACCATAGAAGCAACGGCGACGGTTTAAAGTTTGTAAACCTAGTTTTGCTTTGTTTCGGTTTTGGGTCGCGTACGCCTTGAATAGGTGACCGAGTTCGACGCGCTTATAGGGACTTGAAGAGGGGACATGGTCGAGGTTGTAGCCGGAGGCAATGGCGTTCCGATGATCGGCATTGGGAGGACGGTGAAGTTTTCAGGTTTGGGAAGGGGAGGAATGGTGTTTCCAGGTTTTGCTTTGAACTACTCATTTTTGATTTGGGCGTGGTGATGGATTTTGGGTGGTCGTGACGTTGTCTGGAAGTAGTCGACGACGTGTTGGAGTGCCAGAGAGTGGCCGGCGTTGGTTGGGGCCACGGTGCACGTGCACCGTGCCGTGGAATGCTGGGTAGTTTTTTCTGTGTGCAGGTTTTTGGTTAGGGAAGTACTCGAGTAACTCGAGTACATGACTCGAAGTAAAGAAGGGGGAGTCTCGGAGCTTTTTGGGTTGTGTCGCGCCTGTATTTGTTCAGGCATTGTTAATCTGGAAGCAGAGTTTGATTGTAAAACAAATTCAAATGAAACCTATTTAAAAATAAATAATAGATTTAAACTAAGTTTAAATTCATTTTGCAGAATGAATTCAAGCTTATATTTTGAAATCTAAAATAAGTTAAAATATTTAAATAAGTTTCAGGTTTACAAACCTGGTAATTTCCAGATTTTAAAAAATATTTAAATCAGAAATAAAAGCTCTAACAATAGTTTGAATTTGAATTTTAAAGGTATTGATTCAAATGAATATTGAATCTTAAAGTTTTAAAATAGATTTGGATTTGAAAAATCAAGATTTTAATCCAAGTTGTTAAAGGGAGGTTTTAATCAAAGTTTTTAAAATCAAGGATAAATTGATGGATTCGAGTTTTACTTCGAATTCAAATCTGAAAGATTAAATCAGTTTAAAGCATGATTGTTTTAAAAATAAGTTCAAATAAAATAGTTTGAAAGTAAATTTGTTGAGAAAATTTTTTAAATGGAAAGTAAATAAATTGTTTTAACTTGAACTTGCAAGTTAAAATGTTAATGTATATTTGGAAATTTTAAATTTAAATAAAAGTTAGGTAGTTGAATTTAAAAGGGGTTTTTCTTACATAAGTTTCATATGTAAGTAATTTACAAGATTTTATTGAATTTAAACTTGATAATGTTTAAATAATAATCATTTTGAATCTTAAATTAAAATGATATTTGAATTTAAATTTAAAATATAATGTTAATGAAGTCATTAATAAAGAAATAAATTATCTTAAGAATAATAGGTTAATTAAGAAATGCCTTATGTATTAAAAATTTAGATTAATTTATAATTAGAAATTGATTACAAAAGTAATTTAAGAAATGTTATTAGTTAATGAAGATAATTTAACTAAAGATTACAAATTAATTAATGTGATTAATTTTGATAATTAGTCAGATTAATTAGATAATCTATTGTAAGTGGTTAAATTACGTGATAAAAATAATTAAAAGATTAATTACTTTTTGTAATTAAGTTTGATTAAATGATTAATTTAAGTTAATTAATTTAGTTTAATAAATTTAAGGAAATCATTTGATGAATTGATAAGTATAATTACTTAGTGTATGCAATGGAGCGCAATTACTTAAGGAAGTAATTAATGTTAATTACTGAATGTAATTAATGAAAGATGATGTGATAATGAAGTAATTTGGATAATTACTTTTGTAATTAATCAGGGGATTAATAAATGAAGATAATGAATTATGGGACAATTAATTTATTAATATGAGTAATTAAGGGTAGGTAATTACTGGTTGATATTAATCGAAGGCGATTAATAATTGTATTTAATTAAAGATTAATTACTTAATGTAATTAATTTAACCAAAATAATTTAATTTAAATCTAAATTAGAGATCATTTATTAATATAATTAATAATGTAACTAAGAATTGGTTACTTCAAAAATAATTAATAATGTGGAGATTAATTTAGGTAATTAATTAAAAATAAATGTAATCAATTATAAATGAAGTAATTAAATGTTAATTACTATAAATAATTTAGGATAATTAATTTGGGAAATTAAATAAAGAATAATTACCTATTGTAATTAGTGAATGATTAACCAAATGTGTCTAAATCAAGATGAATATCTAGAGATTAAATAATTAATTTGATTTATAATTAATTAATGGTTGTATAAGTAGGATTTATAGATGAAGTAATTAATTTAATTTAATTTAAATTAATTAGAGATAGAAGTAGTTAATTTAATTCATTTTTAATCAATTACAAATGATATGATTATAAATCATTGCTTATGGATGTATGATATTGATATCTCATTTGATGGTGTTGAATTCAGATATGACATGAATAATATCTATGTGACATGGATGCTTGGTTTAAGTATGATAATTATCTGTTTGGATGATGATATTGATTATCTGTATGTAATGATGATGATGTGATTATCTACTGTGATATTATGAATTATCAATCTGTATGTATATTGAATTATACTGAATTAAACTGTTAAGACTAAATAGACAACTTGGCCTTAAAAGACACGTTTTGGATTTCGATGAGACCGGGATCGGGTTTTCCACATTTGGAACATCTGAAAATCACATCGATTCCAAATTAACGATAGGTCGTGAATCTAAGTGAAGATGAAGATTCAGAGTGCAAGGGTTATCATCGTTAACTCTGAGGGTGATTCCAAAATGAGTGTAACGAGATAATGCCTTCAGTTTCATTTGAACCCGGAACGAACTTGTATGGATTGAATGCTTTCAACACATCGTCAGGTGGACGATGAGCATTCTAAGAAATATATTCTCTAAAGGTAATCGTAACCTCAAGCCTCATCAACCGGGAATGGCTAAAACAGGGGAGGTGCAGCAAGGTTAGGTGGGTCATGCCCAAGCAGGACATTGTTAATTGAAAATTATATTCTATTTCATGATGAGTTAATTTATGCTTATTAGCATTGAGGATATTACATCCAGTTGTAGGGCATACTAAGATAGGCAATTATGTCAAAATTCATCAAATGGAATGCATATTAGTTGCAAAAAGACAGTTCTATTTCATCTTATATTAAAATTACTGTTCACTGATGTAATAATAATAAAATATATAAGCATGTACATCCACCGACTTCAGCAAATACTAAATAATTCAAATTTGGACCTATCATTTTCATTTAAGAAGATAGAGCAAAATAGTGATATAAAACTGAAATATGATTAGAATCAAAACATGTCTTTAATTTTTGTGACTGAAATTGGACTTAAGTGCTTACACCTATTCGAAACAAAATCAATCAATGCTAAAACTTTGAATTTTGATACTGAAATGATGCTTTTAATAATAGTGAATAAAATAGTGAGTATAATGTTTGTTTTGATTTGATTCAATGAATAAAATAGTGAATAGAATGTTAAAATAGTAAATAAAAGGCACTTGGTCCTTGATAAATATTTGGTAATGTCAAAGCATAAATCAAGTATAAATTTCACCGTGTCTGCCTTAAATCTATTTTATGTGCTCATAAAACAACATCATTTAATTATTTTGCAAGAATTCTTGCCCAATATTTGCTTGCCAGAAAACACCAACTCTTGTTACAGAGGAGGAGTCCGATACAAATGCATCAGTCGATGGATTAGAAGCATCAAAATCAAGGGGAATAGGATGAACAATGGGAGACATGATATGTTGCTCTGCTGACTATGATCCTAATTCATCTTGATCAGTAGGAGATGCACTAGGTTGTGCTGAGGCTGATGTGTTGTTGTCAGAAAGACGTAGAGCAAGTTGTTTTGTGGAACGGCGATGATGATCATCTCGAGTAGACATGTCTGTTAAATGCAACTAATATAACATAGAGAAATACATATATAGTCTGAAGAATTCAATATACATCAAAGCAATTAAAACACATGAACTGAAGACTAAATGCTTGAAGGTAACTAAGTATAAAAGAGTGATTTGAAGTAAAAATTAATATTAGTAGAAAAACCAAACAAGTACATCAATGAAAACATGCCACCAATCAACATTATCATCATAACTTCCATTATTTACACCCTCATCTTCACATTAATCTTCATCAACTTCGACATCTTCATCAGCTTCAACATCATTTTCATCAGCTTCGATATCATAATCAACTTCAACATCATCGTTAATCTCTGCTCCATCAAATACTTCGTTATGAGGTGGCCCTATGTCGTCAATGTATTTAGTGATTTGCAGTAGTCCGTTATAGTCTAAATCATTCTGATATGGTTGATCTTCGGTTATGATCATGTTCTAATTGAATGACCACCCTGGGTTTGTTTTAATGACATCCCACCAGTTCACTTTATTGCTATTCATAGCAGAATAGGGTACATAATAAACTTGATTCGCTTGCATCGCTAACACAAATGGATCATAACCTTGGTATCATATTTTGTGATTTATTTCGACAAGTGGATAATCTTTATGTGCATGATGTATTCCTACAACTTTTCTATTGTTGAACCACTCACATTTGAACGAAAAAGTTTTAAGATTTGGTGCCATCGAGTAAGTAAGTTCAATTATTTCCTGTAACATGTTATAATAATCTTCTAGATGATCATCCACGTTGCCTCCTTTAACACATACCCTATTGTTTTAAGTTGTTTTATTTGCTCTAGATTCAGTTTTGTGAAACTTATAGCCGTTTACGTACATACTTGGACATTTCTTATACTTCATTATATGACCAAATGCAATTTTTGCATAACCAACATCAACGATTCCATTATCATCAACTTATTAAAGTAAATTCACACACATCATAATATTATATATATTTACGATATAAAACGCGACTAATATATAATAAATCATGTACATATTTCTTAAACCATTCTCAAATCCTATTGGGCTCAACATTAGGATTTTCTTCTTCAAATCGACTGTTGGACAATTAAAATTACCAAGTAAAATTTATAATATAAAACAAAAATCATATTAATTGATTGAATTTGTGTTACATACCAAATAGGATTTGATAGCTCTTCACAATTTAGAAGTACAGTTGATTTAGCTAAAGTAAAATCTTTGATTGTCCGAAAATCTCCACCTTTCCATTTACCAGATGGACATCCCCATTTTTGGAAAATGGACAAAGATATGTTGGATTAATCATCCGTATCATCCTCATTACGGTGGCCACTATTAGAAATCAACTTGATATGGTCTTCAAAATAATAATTAAAAAATGTGGATGCTTCTTCAGTAATGTATGCTTGGCAAATTGAACCTTCAACGCGGTTGCTTTATTTCACCTTTTTATTTAAGTTGACCAAGATATCTTAATATAAATGCATGAAATATTAAATATAACATTTTTACATTGATATATTGAAAATATGAAAATAATGTCCACCTTAGTTACATTGATATGTTGACGGTGATAGCTGATTGGGTTTGGTGATGGACGATTATTGTGAGGTGAAGTTGGCTTGCATGGTTTCAATGATGGTGGTGTTATGAGTGGTGGCGTCATGGATTTGTCAGATAGCATCATCAGTTGCTTGATTTTGGATTTAAGGTTCAACCGTAGTGTGAAGAGTGATCACTATTTTGTATATTGTTGGTGTAATGAAGAGCTAGAAAATCAAGGCAAAGAGCATGAAAATTAAGATAAAAAGAATTTTTATTAAACACTGCTTCCTTCACTACCAGCTAGGATTGTAAATATGTGTCTTTTACAATGCTACTAATAAATGATGGAAATTGGCTTCTCGACCCAAAACTATAAGTTTCTATGACAACAATTCAGGATAATTAGTTTTAAGAATAAAAGATAATCAACTTCTTAATAGGAAAAAGATATTTTCATTTATCATGTTCTAGTTATAAAGACAAGGTATTAGTCACTATTTCATATATTCTTGATGAAATGAAGAAGTGTAAGAGGCGCTAGAGGAGAATGAGGCAGAAATGTCAGAGCATGAAAATTAAAAGGAAGAAGAATTTTCATTAAGCATTGCTTTCTTCATTACTAGTTAGACTTGAAAATATATTTCCTTTACAATGCTGCTACAAATGATGGAAATTAGGTTTAAGGGTTTCTCAACCTAAGATTGTATGTTTCTAGGACAATACTTCAGAATAGTTATTTTTAGGAATGAAAGATGAAAGGATGTATCATTTTGTAGGTAAATGATAGATGAAAACATCTTTTTCATGTCATTGAAATTGATACTTTTTTAATCTTTTGTTTTTGAAACTAGAAAATGAAGTTATCTTCTTTATATGACGAATTTTTTTTGCTTTTGTCATTGAACTAATCATTTTAAAGTGTTATAAAAGCTTAATATTTTGGGCTGAAAAGCCTTCCAATAAAATTTTCACTTTTGTAATTATTTTCATATTTTTCTTGCAAAAGTTACTACTGCTTGATTGAATTAGTGGACTTATGCTCATTTTAGAACTCTTGCTGATATTCTTCTATTCCCTAAGTGCAGATAAGATGCTTTAGGCTGCATTATTATAGCCTCCTTGGGAATCAACCTTTTCTTTAAGGTTGGTTATTCTAACTCGGGAAAGTGTGGTTCTATATTTCGTACATCATCGGAAGTAAGAGAATTTGCAGGGTTTGGTAGCGAAGCGATGGTTGTAAATATATATGGAATCAATATTGAAACATAAGCTTTGTGTTCGACATTGTTGCAACTCGAAAGGGGTTAGTTGCTTGGTAGTGTAAGAAGATTTAACTAAGAATTTCAATTGAGGAATTGGTGGTAGTGATAAGAGTGGGGTTGGCGTTGGATTTAGATAAAGTTTTATGGTTGTTTAAGCTTTGATGGATTTGCTTTCTCGAGTTCGATTAAGTCAATGACATTGAAGATGGAGGACCTTATAATAAAGAGCTCATTTTTGTTACGTGCTTGAGGTCAAATATAAAAAGGATCATGTTGAAAGATAGCTGATTGATTTGGTTGCTAATAGTTTCAAATATCGATTGACGGCCTTTGTTGTTTGCTCGAGCTTGAATGGGGTGACTTGAGGTTTAAAGAACGAGGAAGGATAGACCAACGAAACATAGAGAGTGATGTAGATAGTGAATAAGAGGGCAAAGGCCATAAAAATTATGAATAGAAATGCATATGAAAAGCTTGAGTGAGCACTCATTGGTTCAAACAAAATAAGTCAACCAAACCAAATAAGTTTGATCAGTTTGGTTTGGCATTATTAAATAGTTAATCAGGTTTGGTGTTTGTTTTCACATTTTATTTTATTTTTTGGTCAGTTTTGATTTTCAATGTTTGAAAATCAAACAACCAATTAAGCCAAAGATAAATCTTAAATCTTAAATCATTTAAATAAACATAATGTTCAATGTTTTTAAAGGGGTTGGTTTCTAAAGTTATAACATGAAGCTAAAAAATTCCATACATAAAATTCATTTCATTAAGTTTTCTTTAAATTAACTATGGTCCCAACGGGGCTCGAACCCGTGACCTTCGGCTCATAAGACAACCGTTCTAACCAACTAAGATACGAGACCTATTGTTCACTTTATCATTAATGTAAAAAAAATTAAGTCTTACATATATAATATTTAATGCTCTATGCTCTCTATAGTGTCTCGATGTGAAGTTGGTGAAAATTCAACCTCAAATCCTGATTGTGGGTAAAAAATAAAATAATGAATTTTTTAATTAACATACATAAAATAATAATAATAATAGTTATATCCATAAACGTGTGGATGACATTTGGAAGTAATGGAAATGAATAATCCACAAAATTATTTAATAAAATATCAACAAAAGGAAAAATATCTAACAAATTCATCATACCAATTTCTATAATTAGTGAGATATATAAAGGGGTAATATATAAAAAATATACTAATGAGTCCATGAAATTATATGAACAAGTAATATAATAACAGTTTAGAAATGAGTCCTCAATATTGAATCAGCCGTTTGGTATGATGTTCAGCAAGTGAACATAAAAATTTACACACTTAACCCAACGAGTAATAGAGCAATTTAGAAGTAACAAAACGATTTACATTGTGTTCGTAGATTTATAAAATATATATGGTAAGATTGCCAAGAGACATAATTTGGTTGGTGTTAAATAAAGAATCTTTCAACACACATAATAAATCAAACAGAGATAAGCATGAGAATTCTAAGACTAGAGTACGATTAACTTGTATGAATACTCTACGACGAGGGTATGAAAACTATATTTGCAATGATTATGGTGAAATAACAGAAGGAACTCAAGAGGATATACCAATGTTCGAGAACTCGGTTTCGGTCATTTGAAATTTTCTTAGTTTCGAAAGTTTCGGTTTCGATTTCTTTTTTAAATGGTTTGTTAATGAAAATATAACAAAAACCTTTATAAATAAAACAGTCAACTAAATTTTACTAAGTTATTTTCAACCTAATTTTTCCTGTAGATCCAATTTAATAATAAGAGGCTCAATTAAAAAAGAACTTAAAACCTAATAATAAAAAGTACACTCTACCACAAAACAACCCTAAGCCCAAGTTAACAAAAACTAGGCTAATCAAAACATGGTATTAAACCACCGTCGCTTTCAAAAAACAACCCAATAAAAACATAGTAAAACAACTGCTCTCTTCTTCCCTTCAAAATCGCTCTCAAAATCGATTGCCGAAAAAAAAAATTCATTCTTAACATTGCTCTCTAAACAAGTTTCACTCTCAAAATCGACTATTGCAAGCCGCTAGATGCCCGCGGATGAAGTTGCTGCTCTCAAAACGGAGTCGAGGATGCTAGGGCAAGGAAGAAATCTGAGTCGACGATGCTAGAATTGAGGTCGAGTATACTGACTTAGATGGATTTTTGATTTTGAATTTTTTCCTAAAACCTTAACCGAAACGCATTTTTGCCTTCGATTTCATCTCAGTTATGGTCAGAAGGAAAAGTAATGGATGAAATACATTGAATCAAAAGGGTTAAAACTGTTAGAACTGGACCAGCTCGCAGCGGATGTAATGGATGAATTTCAAATTTTTTTCCTTTATTGGATTTTTATTTAGAGCATTCCTAAACATTATTTAAATAAAATCTTTTATGTTGTTTAAATTTATAAATTACATAGATTTGTTTAATTTGTATATTGATATATGTGTGTATGTGTGTATCATATACACATATGTGCGTGTGCATGTGTGACATATCAACCCATGTAAGGTATAATATGTCCGTGTATAGATGTTGAGATTTACATCACAATGTATACGTTAGCTCATCTAATATGCAAATATATATTGTCCAAACATATGTATATAAGCTATTATTTTATATAACTATTATAAATTTAGTGTGTATATATATATGTATATTAAGTTAGTTTAAATAATTATACATTTATATAATATTTAAAATATATTAATAAATATTTGTATATATATATTATCTTATAAATAAAATATTAATGTTATGTATATACATATATAATAGCCATGGAATGCAAATATAACTTGAGAATAATTCAACACATACTAAATAAAATTAATATGGTTAGGGAAAAAGATACTGTTAAAAAAAGTATTAAACAAGAATATGAAATTTCCCTAAAATTTAGATTTACTAAATAAATGGACAATTCCAAAAATTAAACCTAAGCTAATATACCAATTAAGTACTTCTGAAAAACTCGGTTTAAAACAAGTAGTTAAAACTACAAAAGAGTCAATCTCACTTGATAATGAAAAAATGATTATTAAACTATTAAGTGAAAAAGATTTACAGCCTTGTAGGCAAACACGCAAATTTATTCACATAGGTTTAATACAAATTGCATTGAAACCTTAAACCCTTGAAGATCTGCCAGATTGTTTTATAGCCACTTTAAGAGATGGCAAAAATTTAGATTGGAAAAAATCATTAATGGGATTAATACAGTAAAGTTTGGCACATGATCCGATTTATTTTTATGTTTATCCTAATTTACAAATCTCTTTATCTGATGTGAATATTTTAGAAGCTATCACTTTAAATGTTAAGACTCATGAATATAATTAATTACATTTCAGGATCTGAAGTAATGTGCATTTGCTACATAATTCACTATAAGCTTTTATATACTCTAAACCCCCAATGTGTATTGTTTGATAAACCTTTATGTAAAACAATTTAAATAGAGACAAATTTGATTCAGTTTAGTATAACTTCAAAAAGGTCAATAAAATGGAATGAAATTCCACTTTCATAAAATTGAAAAATAAAAAGAGTTGTTCCTTCACAACGAGTAACAAACAATATGATTACTAATATTATACAAACCCCTGAAGGAACTATTCAAATACAAATGGATTATAATCTCTATAGGCCTAGTTCTAGGAAAAGATATCTATCAAAAATGAAATCTTTTCACTCTCATATTTCGGCTTTTGATTATACTATTGAATCTCCATCAAGAATGTCTATATCTCAAATCAGAGAAATTGAAGGAAAATCGTATGATGATGGATCTTTAAAAGATGACCATATGGAAAAATTATATGTAAATAGAAATAATATTGTAAAAGGTATTTACAGCAATCAAGAAGCGGATATAACCAAATTATAAATGAATTTTTCTATTTAATGGATTTTATGACCAAAATAGATTTTAGCCCTGGTTCTCAGACTAGACAGAAAATTAAATTTGAGTTTAATCTTCCAAAGTGGGAACCAATTAGAAAATGGTTTTTTGAAATTTTTTCAAAAGAAGAACAATAATATTTTGAAGATGAATTTTATAAATTCACATCTGAAAGAAATATAACGTTTCCCTTCGTTCCTTGGTTTACAGCAAATTATATTGAACAATATATTTATGTAATTGAAAGAGATTATAAACTTTTAAATGAAAATATGCTAAAGGCAGTATATCCTCTTCAACAATCTTTTCAAATAGAAAAAAGGTAAGTACTTAAGTTTTAATGCATTTTCTAAAATATTAGAAAATGATACATTACAAATTACTGTAAGACAAACAAACCAAATATTTGAACAACAAAATTATGTAAATCTTTATTTAGGTGTTATTGTTGAACAAATTACCTCATTGCATAACAAAATGGAAAAAGTATTTTCTGCTATTAATAATATAAAACCTACAATTTCAATCACAACTGAAGAAGCAAGTGAAGTAATTGCAACTTGTCTTCAACCTCCTCCCAAAATTAGAGGTTTTAAGTTAAAAACAGAATCATAATTAGAAAAGGTTTTTAAATTAAGGTCAGAATCCGATTTAGAAAATTTCCTAAAAGAATGAATGGATAATCTCAGACTAAATACTCTTGAAGAAGAATCTTCTCAGCAAAATAGTATTAACCAAACAGTTCAAGATGAAATAAATAAATTTGAAAAAATGTGCATACAAACCTTCTCAAAAATTATTTTACTATACGAGACCTTCTCCTATGGACGCTTTACCTTAACAACCGGATTTTATTAGTAATAATAGCTACATTGAGAAAAGTATATATGAATGGAATATCGACACATTCCGTGAAAAAAAAAATTTAATGTGGCTCATCGTATGCAATGTATACTGCAATTTGCAAAAATAATGGTAATAATGATGTTACTGTTGTAAGAATGATAGTTGCTGATTTTACTGGCCAACTTGAAGGTTGGTGGGATAACTATCTTCCTGCACCTCATAAAAATGAAATTTACAACACAGTAAAACAAGAAGAAGGATGATAGATGGACCAAAATGCTGTATATACTTTAATAGTTATCATTCTAGAACATTTTACTTGGAGGGTATCGATAATAACGAAAGTGTTCGTACACTTTTATAGAATTTAAGATGTAAAACAATAACAGATTTGAGATGGTACAAAGATACATTTTTAAACGGAGTAATGGAATTATCAAAGAGTAATAACTCTCACTGGAAATCAAAATTTATTGATGGATTCCTCTCCTTATTTGTAGAATGGGTAAGGAAGACTATACGAAAGGATAAAAAATATATTCCTTATGAACGCTATACTTGTGGTAAACTTATTGGAATATGCATTCAAGCAAGGTATTCAAAATGAGATTCAAATCATAAATCGTAAAGTTTAAATTTTAAATCGAAACAGGATTTAAATCATAAATAATAGATTTAAAAGATCCATAAGGTCCGTATGCATTTTTAAATTGATTTTAATGTTTGGACTTCTACATCTAAAACTAAAACTCAATTTTTTATTTTGTTCCATTTGTATTTTGTTTAAAAACTTTGAATTGAAGTTGTAGACTCAAATAAGTATATTGAATATATCAATATGTATTGAATGAATTTTCTCTGTTGCGGTTTTAAAAATTTAAAATTGGAATGTAAGCCGAATCGTAAATGGAGAGATTCTATCTGAAACGGGATTCAAAACGTAGGATTTTAAGATTTTTGACAACAATGCATTCAAGAATATTTATCACTATGTAATGAAATAAAATTAAATCAACAAATAAAACGTAAAAATTTGACTGAAAAAAAATCAATTAGGACAGTTTTGTAGTCAATTTGGAATGGATGTTCCAATAATAAAAAATCGCATATAAAAGATATTAAATTTAAGGAATCTTTCAGTAAAAAGAAGAGATTTTATTCCATAAAAAGTTAGAGCAAAAGGCTCAAAGAAAACAGGAAATATTAAATAAATAGAAAAATAAAATCATCCACTGTTACAAATGTGGAAAATTAGACATTATGCTATTAAATATAAATTAAAAAAGAAAATTAATAACTTACAAGCTGATAATGAATTAAAGGAAACATTATCAAAACTTCTATTAAATTCTAGCTCTGAAAGTAATTCAGAAATAGAATCTGAAAATGATTCAGATTATTTAGTTACTTTTGGAAATAATCCAAGTTTTTGATAATAAATCATCAAAATCTGATGAATATTGTGAACTTTGTAGATGGGGAGAATCTCGTATAAACCCCATAATTAGTAGTGAAGATGAATAGGACAAATTTTGTAAAATCCTCCCACAATTTCAAGATTTAAATATAAATGTATTAACTAATAATAATATTATAGAATTTTTAAAATTAGTTAAAGACCTGGAACTAAGATAAAAAAAATGATAGATTGGATGGATGATATTCCAAAAACAAGAAAAAATAATGAAACATTGACTGAGACATTACAAAATATTGGTAGTTGTAAAAACCCATATTCTATGAATGAAGTTCATAAACTTTTAAAAGAAAGACAAAGGATTGAACATCCTTCTACTACCGAAGATCTTAATAATAAAAATCCAAAACCTTAAAAAGTAAATTCAAATCATAGGAAATAAAAATAGAAATCTTGATTATAGACTTTCTTGTCTTGAATAAGCAAAATCCCAATTGAAAATAATCAAATAAATTGTTCTCAAATAAAAATTCTAGAACATGGAGAATTTCTTTCAAAATTAGATATTGTCATATCTCAAAAATAGTTTCTTAAAATAACTCTTTTAACTGATAATCATTTTAAAAAGAAATTAACTTCGCTTGTAGAAAGTGCTGCAGATATGAATGTAATTCAAGAAGGAATAATTCCAACAAGGTATTTTCATAAAAATACTAATTCATTAAGTCATGCAGGAGGTGAAAACTTGATGGTAAGTTTAAGTTACCACATGCTTATATATGTAAAATAAAACTTGTATTCCTACAAGCTTTTTATTAGTAAAAAATATCACTAATTAAGTCGTACTTGAAACACCATTTATAAATAAAATTTATTCTATAACAAATATTGATAAAAATGGAATAGCAGGTATATATGAAAATACGCCTATTATTTTTTAATTTATAACTAAACCTTTTATAATGGTTCTACATGAAAAAAGTTCTTTTGTCCCAAAAAACTTATCATTTAATTTTTTTTAAAATGAAGTCATATCTCTTAATACAGAGGAAAAATTCCAAAATCCAAAATCACAAGAAAAGATTAAAATGGTCTATAAAAAAATTTCTATGGAAATTTGTAATGATCATCCAAATGCCTTTTAAGATAGAAAGAAACATATTGTTAATCTTCCATATGAAGAAAATTTGGATGAAAAGAAAATCCGTACTAAAGCAAGGCCATGTCAAATGAATTTTGAATATTTAGAATTGTGAAAAAAAGAAATTGAATAATTATTATATAAAGGTATAATAAAACCGTCTCAATCACCTTGGTCATGTACTACATTTTATGTAAAATGAACATAGTGAACAAGAAAGCGGAGTACCTAGATTAGTAATAAATTACAAACTTCTTAATAAAGTTCTGAAATGAATTAGGCATCCAAATCCTAATAAAAAGGATTAATTAGATAGGTTATACATCGTGTTTCAAAGTTTGATTTAATATCTAGCTTTTGGCAGATCCAAATTTCAAAACATGATCAATGCAAAACTGATTTTAGTGTCCCGATTGGACTTATGAATGGACAATAATGCCTTTTGGTTTAAAAATGCTCCCTTAGAACTTCAGAAAATAACGAATGACATTTTTATTCCATATAGTGATTTTTTATAGTAAATATTGACGATATTCTAGTATTTTCTAAAGATATTGAAACACATTTTAAACACCTGACTATTTTTAGAAAATTCTTCATTCAAAGTGGTTTAGTGAATCAAGAGCAAAAATGTCTTTATTCAAACAAAAGTAAGATTTTCAGGTCATAATTTGAGAAAGGAAAAACAATTCCTACAAATAGAAGTATGGTATTTTCCTTAAAATTTCCTGGTATAATAACTGATAAAACATAATTACAAAGGTTCTTGGATAGCTTAAATTATCCTCTTATCATATTAATTTAGCTCAGATGCTGCTATCTTATATGATAGATTAAAAAAGAATCCAGGTCCATGGACATAACATCATACTCAAGTTGTTAAAATAGAAAAAGAAAATGTAAAAAATTTGCCCAGTTTAATGCTTTCAAATCCAAATTGGAAAAAGATAATTGAGACAGATGCATCAGATATAGGATTTGGTGGAATTTTAAAACAAAAATGTCCAAAAACAAAACAAAAATGTGTTTAAGATTTCACTCGGGTAAATTGACCAATAGTCAAAAGAACCATGCAATTATAGCCAATAAAATTCTTGCTATAGTTAAATGTGTGTTAAAATATCTAGATGATTTATATAATCAAAAATTTGTTATAAAAACCGATTGTAATTCAGCTATATATATATATACACACACATGTTTAATAAAGATTTTAAACATGATGTATCAAAACAAATGTTTACCAGATGGCAAACTCATCTAGCACCTTTTTATTTTGAAATCCTTTATAAAAAAGGTAAAGAAAATAGTCTTTTCGATTTTTTAACTCATGAATTTTTGCAGGAAAATGATCCCCAAAGGAAGGGGTAATTCCTCCTACAGAGAAAAGGGTAGAGGAAAATCTTCCTGGCCCAACATGGCAATAAAAAACTGTTTGTTAAAAATTTGGCAGCAACTTCAGGGAATAATAATCCTACTGATCCTTTATTCAAGAAATTTTAGAATTTAAGAAAAAACAAGAGGCTAATAGCCAATCTGGTTCGTCATCATATGCTAGCATTTCTGGCAATGAAGAAGCCGAAGAAAATATAACCACTTATGTAGAAAATCCACATAAAGAAATCATACTTCTCTTAAAATTTGATGATATAAAAAGGAAGAATGTTCCTTGGGACCTACTACAAAGGTATCTTGATAATTCATCATTTACCGCCGCGGCATATAAGCATTGGGTATATTATGAGGCAATAATAAAAGCCTGTAAGACGTGTGAAATAAATCATTTTAATGCAGGCGACCCGATATTTATAGTTTCAGTAAAATAATTATTAAAAGGTTGATAATGGCTGAGGAATGGGGGTTGTCTACCCTTAGAGAAAAATAAATGTTTTTACCTGATAAGAAGATTTCTATTAGGTATAACTATTGGGACAATATAGAAGCACTACATAAAGTAATTTTCTATGAAAGTAATAAATGAAAACATTCATGGTTTATTAAATTTACGGGGAAGTTTATAAACGACCAATACTAAATTGGTTTATGGACCGGTGGACAAAATATGGATTACCGCTTGATATTCTTTCAAAAAAATTAAAAGAACTATATTCAGAATGGGTTGATGTTTCACCAAGATTAATTAATCTTGAACAATATTTAATGATACTAGGAGCAAGTCCATAATATTCCTTTGTTGAATTTTCCATTCCTTGGATTAGGAAATGGAAACGAGAAATATGATATACCAACAAGGAAATTTCTTGTTTACATTGATGTTTTTTACAAAATTCTGGGGTAAATTAACCAGAACTGGCAATAGTACAAGTCAGATATCTGGCCAAGACATGATATCGGAAATAGTCAAAAAGATATAATTTTATCGGAAACAAGAATCTGTAATTCAGCATAAAGAAGCTCCAAAACCGTTCTTATATTATCAGAAAATTATGGATGCAAAAAGGTTCAGTCACTAAAGAAGATATTCTTTATGTCTATATTGTAGAAATAAAGAAAGGTTTAATAAAAAAATTTGGTAAGGAAGATGCAAATTCAAACACATCAATGGCTTCATCAAAAGCAAAAGACATAGCCGAGGAAGATCAATTCTCAGACCTAAATGGGAAGATTTTGCAGACATATTCAACAAGCTGGAAATTGAAGCCCACAATATGGGAAAAGACAAAGATAAAATAATTCTGGATTAATAACTGTTTAGTGATCTGACAAATTTGATAAGACTGCCAGCTGTAGAAGATAAAGTTCTTCTACAAAAAGGACAAAATACCTAATAAACTATTTGCTAAAAAGGATAAGATATTTTCCACTTTAATAAAGTGGACGCCGTAGCTATGGATTTCAAAAGTTTAGACTCGAAATTAATTGGTTTGAACTTCATTCTCGTGTACAGCTTAGGCGAAATAAAGATGAGATTCAGTTGAAGAAGGCATACTTCATTCTTCCATCTCTTCTCTACTCTAAAGCCATTTCCCATTATAATATAAGTGTGTAATATTTGAAGTGTGTAAAATAAGGAAGAACGTACTACTTCCAATTGTGTCATCTTTTATAAGTTTTTATTTGTAAGTTTTTATTTAGTATAATGAATATAGCCTGAATGATAGGCTAAATTAGCCGTGTGTTGAATTACTTCTACTCTATATGTATGTTTTCATGTGTTCGTATGTTAAGGAGTACGTAGTGAACTGAAAATATCATTCATGGGTTAAAAATATTATCAGAGAATAGTAATTTCTGCTTATCTTCTAAGTCGTGTACTTTTGTCCATGTTAAGGCACTTTTCAGACTTTCTTTACTGGCTTATAAACCAAAAATTATTATTAGATCAGTACTTGATTTGTAAAACGTCCCCGTATTCGTCCTGGTATTTTTAGTTTAATATGTAAGATCCTAAAAGCACTAGCAAACTTCGCACTGTAGCAGTGATGTAGCAATATGCTAAAATAACCATTTACTTCGTATTTTGTCTTAGTGTATTGTTTGTGTTTTGAATTTTGCTAGCGTTTCTAGAAATGAGCCATATGCTAAATAACCTTTTACATCGTATTTTGTCTTAATGTATTGCTTCCGTTTTGAATTTTTCCAGCATTTTTAAAAGGTTATCTTGATAGTTCGCACTGTAGCAGTGCTATAGCAATATGCTAAATAAACCTTTTACTTCGTATTTCAGCTGATAAGAAGATTTCTATTAGATTAATACTATTAAGGTCAGAATCTTACTTAGAAAAATTCCTAAAAGAAAGAATGGATATTCTCAGATTAAATACTCTTGAAGAGGAATCTTCTCAACAAAATAGTATTAACCAAACGGTTCAAGATGAAATAAATAAGCCTAAAATATGCATACAAGCCTTTTCAAAAATAATTTTACTATAGAAGACCTTCTCGTATGGATACTTTATCCGAAGAACTAGGTTTTATTAGTAATAATAGCTACAATGGGAAAAGTATATATGAATGGAATATTGTAACAACCCCCATATTTATCGAGTTTATATTTAAATATTTTATTTAAATATTATATCGTTAATCGGATTTTGGTCCGAAAAGATACTTTTTGCAAACGGTCCAATTAGGACTCGTGACCACTTCCATTGAGTTCGAAATGCCGTTTATAACTTTTTTAAGTATAAACATCGTTAGGTTTGGAGTTAGTGAAATTTCACTAACTTTTCCCGCTTTGGACTTTGGGTTAGTTTAGCCTATTAAGCCCAAGTTCCAACCCCCTTCTCCTCACTCTTCATAAATTCCTAACTAACTTGAAATTTGCATTAATGGTGAAGAGAATGGGAAATTAAAACTCCAAGCTCAAATTTAATTGCTAATCCAACATTCAACTCTAAATTCAAGTAGAAGATATTGGATTCAAGCTTTGGATTGCTTCTCCATTGGCTTCAAGCTTCATCTTCATCCATTTTAGTGGAAAGGTGAGATTTTTATCTCACACTCTAGTCTATAACTATATTGGACTGTTGGGAATGATTCCTATCACTTTAGCATGCACATTTGCATTTGGTTTGGATTGGATTGGCGAAAAACTCCAATTTTTAGCGTTTTTGTGAATTTTCTGCATTTAGGTCGTTCTGGCCATTTTCGTGAGTACGGAGTTAGGTCGCTCACGAGCTAACTCTTAAGTCGCTCGCGTGTTATCGCGCTAGGTCGCACTGCACGTATTGTCATCTCGGAATTAGGTCGTTTGGCTTTAGGTCGTAGGTCGTTTGGCCTATAGGTCGTTAGGTCGCTAACACTTAGGTCGTTTCTAGCCTTAAACCCCCCCTCTGCAACGTTAGGTCGCTCGGTTTCCCCCAAGCCACTAGGTCGTTAGGTCATTATCGAGCTTAGGTCGTAGGTCGCTCTGCCTTCATTCCTTAGGTCGTCCAACATGCAACTCGGCCTCCATTCCTTAAGTCGCTACAGGATAGCTCATGCGCCTCGGAGCTACGTCGTTTTCCCCTAGGTCGCTGGACCATTGGGTCGTTCAACCTTTAAGTCGCTCGCGTGTTAAAACCCTTAGGTCGCTCGCGTGATAAATTCTTAGGTCGCTCGCGTGTGAGACTTGTTAGGTCGCGGGATCATTAGGTCGTTCGGCCCCAAATTACTAGGTCGCTCGCTTAAGTCGCTCATCCTACTAGGTCGCATTACCATTAGGTCGCATCCTCCTAGGTTGCACGCTAACCTCGTTAGGTCCACCTAGGGGGGTTGCCACCCCCCTGGACCCCCATCCGTAGGGGATCTTATATGAAAAATATTCAACAGAACTTGCTTTTTTGAGATGCTGAGTTGACCATTCTTCGAGACAACTTTAGAAATATGAAGGTTTCAATACTAATAGTAAATATCAAAACTTTTTCATCAAAATGATTTCAACTTTATTTTCAAATACCAAACTCATTTATAAAACCGTTTTCCAGTTTATTAGTATATACAAACCTTTACCTCACTCGGATGAGAAATCTAATTAAACGGCCTAGTAAAACAAGTGGTATGAAACACTTGCGTTTGCTTCGTCGGTTAATTCTTGGACTTGTTCGACTGAACCACTTGTGGCAATTTTCTAGTGAAGATTTACAGTTTGTTCGTAAATATTTAAGTTAAGTAAGTGGTTATGGGACATGAAGCTAAACATTTATATTTACTAGCTTAGTGTAATTGACACTTCTCGTTGATCATAACGATCATTCTTATGATTTAGACTAGCAATTGTGCGATGTCTCTTGTTTGCTTGGTTAGACTAGACACCACTTGTGTGATTTCATTCACATATACCTTTTTACCTTCTTGGTTAGTCTAGACACCACTTGTGTGATTTCACTCACACATACATTTTTGTTTGCGAGGTTAGACTATACACCACTTGTGTGATTTCACTCACATATAGCTTTTTGATTTTTGGTTAGTCTAGACCTCATCTGTGTGATTTCGACTCACACATATGGGGTAACTCCCCATGGTCTTCGGACCGTCATGTGATAGGCCTCTTTCTTTTTCATGATTTTCTCGATTTCTTGTGTTGATTTCCGGAATTTATGTCATTGACTTGTTATGAGTACAAGTTTTGGTTATGATACCCTTTTGGATCTTTGAGAAGATTCTTGTGATATTGATTAATCTCTTGTTGATTATCATTTACATACTTATAGTAGTATGATGTTATGGATATTATTCGCATATGCCATTTCTCTTATTTTACATCATGTCGTCTGACATTTATAGCTAGACTGATCCGTTTATTATTTTCTTATAAATAATACTTGGGTCAGATCGAGATGTTACAGGTGCTTCTGCTTGACTTCTCCCCCATTGATTCACTACACAGACTTTTGGCTACTTGTTTAGATTAGCAGTTTTTGTTGTATACACTTGAGACATAGACTCATAGTTGTATTCTTTTGTATAGCACGTGTTGCTATTCTTTTGTATTATTGTGGATCTTTTTGACCACTACTCTGATGTACACTTTCATGTGTTAGTTATATATTCATATCTTCTTCCGCCTTTGTGATATGGATGTCTGTGACTGATTTGTGTTATGCTTATTTCTATGTTTGTTTCCGAAGATTATTTATAGCCACCGTGTGATAAGCAATCACATGGATGGTCGCTCCTCAACAGCTTATTCTCCGTGCTAGTTGACAGCACTACACCGTAGTGTTCTTGGCTAGCGTGGGTATGGAGGTGGGGCGTCACAAATATCGACACATTCAGCAAAAAACGAATATTTAATGTAGCTCATCGTATGCTAATGTATACTGCAGGTTCCAAAAATAATGGCAATAATGATGTTACCGTTGCAACAATGATAGCTGCTGGTTTTACTGACTAACTTATAGGTTGGTCGGATAACTATCTTCCTGCATCTCATAAAAATAAAATTACAACACAGTAAAACAAGAAGATGGACAGATGGTCCAAATGTTGTAAATACTTTAATAGTTACCATTCTAGAACATTTTGCTGGAGGGGTATCGAAAAATAACCAAAGTGTTCGTACATTTTTACTGAAATTAAGATGTAAAACATTAACAGATTTCAGATGGTATAAAGATACATTTTTAAACAGAGTAATGGAATTACCAAAGAGTAATAGCTCTCACTGGAAATCAAAATTTATAGATGGATTCCCTTCCTTATTTACAGAAATGGTAAGGAAGTCCCCACGAAAGGATAAAATAAATATTCCTTATGAAAGTTATATTTATGGTAAACTTATTGGAACATGCATTCAAGAAGATTTATAATTATGTAATGAAATAAAATTAAATCAATAAATAAAACGCCAAAATTTGACTGAAAGAAATCAATTAGGACAGTTTTGTAGTCAATTTGGAATCGAAGACCCAAATTTAAATCTTGATCCTCACACTTTTAGAATAGAAGACCATTATCCATTTAGGTATCTTTACGATCAAAGCTCTAACCAACTGACCTATAGGACATTTTGAATTCTTTATTCAACGAGTAATATGTTTTCCTCGTCCAACTTTAATTTTATTTTGTTGGATTGTGTAAAATGCAGACGATAATGATGAGGGCTTGGCTTGTAGATGGTACATATTTTGTCTCGAGCCCAACCCAAATACTCCTTGTTAATACGGGTACGATAAGCTTTGAGTATCCAAGCCCGCATCTAGGTCTGACTTGATTATCATTAGGGTTAGATACAGTTTCATCACTATATGTTCTAATTTGAATATGTTCTAGATATTACTTACTCATCATAGCAAAAATATAAGTACATATACTTTGTGTATCATTTTATTTGTTTACATGTAAATGTTTTACGTACTTTTTTTAACAACCCGATATTTTTGGCCATTCGCATCCATACATGTCGGACTTAAATTGTTCAAAATACCACATTGTAAATAAATTTGGAGCAAATGAAATACAATCACATAATCAAAGACACAGAAATATCAGAATAACTCACAGCGGAAATTAAAATACCATAGTAGTTCATGAAGCTACTGTAACAACTCTCAAAACATAATACATAATATCAGTTTGGAAAAATATATACAATAGAAATCTCAAATACATAGCAGTTTATAAATACCAGAACTGAAATAGAAAAAATGAAACTGAAAGGGAACAGATACTAGATAAGCAGAATCTCCAGCGATTCCTAGCTCCAGGAAAAAATCCAAAGCTAAGCTGTAAATATTCAGGCTGACCCGAGCGTAAAGTAAAACACAAAAAACTCGAGTCAAGACAAATATACTTATATAATGTAAACCAACTCAAGTGAATTGTAGTAGAAATGCACAATAACTTAAAGTATGCTTGGGATCGTCCATCCTTTAAGGATCAGTTAAACTATAAATTAAATACGTCCCGTGGTTAAAATTTCAAAATGGTATTTTATACTTTGAAATCAAATATCATTTCAAAAATTCAATATCATTCTAAAAGCCATTTCAAAATTTCAAAATATCGTATCTTCCAAACCACATTCATTTGTTTAAAATACAATTTCAACACACATTTCAAATAGTTTATATTTCAAAACAAATTACTTCATTTTAAATCATGAAAATGAAGTTTTTACATTTAATAATTAAATTATTAAATTTCTAAAATTTTAATCTTTCAAAATTCATTTATTCACTTAAATTTATTAAAACAATGAAAATTCAACTTTCGCCGCATTTAGAAAAATGCTACGGAAAGTTACTTCTAAAACAATTCAATTTAACAAAAGATATAACGATCCCGACTCGGCCTTTGAAAATCGGCACCGAATACGTCATCTTTATTCAAATGCCGCAGATTCAAATGCCGAACCTGGCTCGCCGGAGCTTATAACACAATTAAGTACAACATACCGGAAGAAATAAACATTATATACAACACATCCAATATCTAATACAATAGACGATACGATAGAATGATACAACCGAATATCAACACTATCAGAGATACAAGAAATAGCAGCGGAAAGATAATGTCTTTAATTCCAAACTCCAAATAATCCATCACCAATCCAGAACTAGCTCGAACAACCATCAAGTTGCACAAAGATATGCAAGTGCAGCCCATATCCGAAGATTGAACTAGCTCCAGATAATCTACTGAACCTAACTATCTGAAAAACCCAACCCTAGACTGCCCGTGTGGAAAAATTGTGGGCACCCGGAGTTTAGGAAAGGAACAATAAACTCCAGGTCAGTCGTGGGATTGGTGTGAGTAACAAAAACAGTTTATCTTTTAAAACAATCAACAAAAGATTTTAAATAATCCGTAATGCTTTTTTGGAAAATGAAACTACCATAAGGCCTCCTGCCACATACACAATGCAATCGTAGAATTGGAGGAGATTTCTTCTTATGATAGTCAAACATGCTTGATACACGAATTTCTTTGATATTATTACTATAACTGAAAAGTGTTGAAAAACTTTGGAAAGTATAATATTAATCTTAGCCAGCATAGACATTTCGAACTATGCCTACTATAGCTACCATCCAAACAGTGGGGCGCCACCATAAGTGAATGACAGGTTATACAACTAAAACTGTACAAGGCTCGTATTGGATGAACGGATTTCCAACAAATGGTCAGGCTAAGGAACTTTCTATTGCCACTTGGGAACGCCTCTGGCGGGACGCCCCGAGAACTTATCCAGCTCTCTGCCAAACAAGGCGGGCTACCCCTTTCGCGGGGAATAAACCTCAGATATGCCACCCACGGTCCTTTGGGACCTTTATCCGAGAGCTCTCAACACTAACAACATCACACAGTAATAAATATACTACAGCGCCCACATGATTAAGTATCTAGGCTCCATACCATGGTACTACCCTTTTCCAGAAGGAATGGTCATACCCTAGGGGAGCTACCCCTGAAACCTTGTCGCATCATTCCTGTTTCGACCATTACCGGGTTGTGAGGCTCGATGAAGTCTCGTCCATAAAGCTACGCTTTACACGAAAGCTATGCTTTGATCAACAAATGATCATCAACACAAAGCAGCACTTAGCATGCCACACTACCAAATTGGGAGTATATCGCTGATAATCTTCAACTACATAACCTCGCTCGTACGTCTCAGAGAAGGGTGTTAATCGAAGAGAATAAATTCTCCGCCACCAACAGAAATGTATTTGAAAGAAATCTGCTTTATATCTCAAAATGTAATGTTAGACATACAATCCATACAAGTCTGTTCTGGGTTCGAACAGAACCGAAGGCACTTCCGAAGAAGCCCTTGCAAATCAGGAAAATCCATAATCACGTCCGGACTTCCCATCACATATGGAGTCTCTATACCGGGACCAGTCGATGTAGAGACATTCGACGAGTTATCCTTTCGCTTTCGAAAATATCTGGTCTTCACCACCGGTCTTCAAATGCTATCCATAACGTCGTGTCACATAGTCAGAATGGGCTATATGCCACAAAGGTCCTCTCCCGGCAAAATCAAATAGTGAGCGCAATATTGACAAGAAACATATGGATATTGGGGTCTCAGTTAAGTCACAACTTATTACCCAAAACTTTTCATTCAAATGGTTAAAATAAATTACCATTTCCAATCTTTTTTAAACAAAAAGATTCATTTCACAAATTTCACCCAGTTTCACAAAGATCCATTTACGGGTTTCAAAACAGTTTCCATTTCAATTGGATTAACTCGTTAAATCTTTAAATCAAGATTTAACTTATAGCTTTCAAAATTCGTTTCCAAAGATTCATTCATAGCCTTTCAAAACATTTTAATTCCATTTCAAACTTGAAACCTTTCAACACAATTTGGAAGTCCTTTCTTAAAATGAAAGCTATTATTATTTGAAAACTAGTAGTTTTCATTTCGTGGAAATCCAATTACATTTGTTCAAGTTAAAACCCTTCAAGTATAAAACTTGGGTTGAATTCAAATTCTCAAAACAATATGTTTTAAAATGGTTTAAAATTCATATAAACACATTATAACTTTGTATAACATTTTTAAACCAAAATCTCCAAACACAAATTTCAATTCCAAATCTTGAATTCAAATTTAATTCAAATTATTTAAATTTCAAAACTTTATTAAGTTATTCAAAATAATTTTTATCCTCAAAAACTCCTTTTTCAAAAGCTTTTCACATTTAACCCGATTTCACTTCCAAACCATTTGAATTTAAAATTCAAATTTTAAAACCATTTTCAAAAATCTGTGACTTAACCGATTTCCTCGTGAAATCCATATTTGTGTGTGTATAAGTGTGGTCTAGGGGTTTTTGCACAATAATGCAACATCATTCAATCATCATAGATCAAAGCACAGAAATATAGTTGATAAGCTGTATAAACTATAACCCTTATCATTCATTCGTAGAGTCATAGATAACAAACAAATGTATCACAAACAAATGAATAAATTATACATAGCACAATCCACAGAACAAAATATCACAAATCAGATAGGACAATCAATTCAAGGCATCTCATACAGTACAATCATTCATAAGTAAGGTCAAGCATTTAATAATCATTTATAAGCAGGATTAATTAATTGTTTAATCCTAATTAATTCAATTTATCTCCAATTAAAATAATTACTTATGAATTAATTATCCAATCCTAATTAATTAATTACAAATCATTTGATATAAATAAATTAATCGCTCACCTTAATAAATTAAATTATTCTTGATTAATCAAATCAATTAAATCAACCTTTATACCAATTACATAATTAATTAAACCCTTAATTAATTATTTTAAGAAATTAAACCTTTAATTACTTACCATTAAGCAATCACCTCATAACAATTAATCATTAATTACCAATTCATCTAATGATTTTCTTAAACTAAATTAAACTAAATTAATTAACTTTAATTAATCAAAATATCCAAAATTAATTACAATAAGTGATTAATCCTTAATTACTTTCATTAAGTAATTACATTTTAAAAAATTTATAATTGATTATCTAAATAAATTAATTCAATTAATTATTAAAATTAATCACCTTAATCAATACTTAATAATCCTTAGTTAATTATCTTTATTAACTAATAACATGTCTTAGTCACTTTCTTAAGAAATTATCTTAGATTAAATCATTATTAATCATTTCTAATTATAAATTAATCTAATTTGTTAATCAATAAATTAAATAAATCATTCTTTAATTATGTTATTAGTTAAATCACTAAAAACCTTAATTATCCTTAATATAATTCATTTCCTTTGCTTATGATTTAATTAACATTTAAGTGTACATTTTAAAACGTTACACTTTTAAATTTAAATTTAAATTCCATTTTGAATTTAAGATCCAAAATGATTAACCATTTTAAACATTAAACAAATTTAAATTCAATTTATAATCCTTTAAAATAAATGCAAAGAACATTTATCACTTATATAAAAATTTATATAAGAAAAATGTTTAAACTAGATTTTATAAAAATCCAATTTAAACATTTGTTTGAAAACCAATTTCATTCTTTTAAAAATCTACTTTAAGTTTAAATCTTGTTTTAAATATTTAAATATTTAAACTTTATTTTTATTTCAAATTAGGATTCAAAAGTGAATTCGAATCCATAATTCAAACTGGATTTAAAAACCTGATCTGAATCTTGTTTAAATTTTAAATTTCATTTTAAAATCTTAAAACAGCTACAGGTTTTCAAAACTGTAAACAACAATATGACCCGAGGCACCTTCACAATGCTTCGAGTCAAAACTCCCTAGCTTCGAGTCTCACTCGAAGTTTACTCAAGAAAACTCCAGCCTCACTCCAGAACTCAACCCAAAAGTTCACCAGATACAAAAGTGCACGGTGCACGTGCACAACCCCAATCGCCATCTCCAGTTAGTGCGGCATCAACAAGCAAGTCGACGTTCGCCTCAATACCAGACTCTGATCCTCTGAATCTCGTAGTAACCTCGAATACGAAAATCGAGTAGAAATTCAAAACCTGGAACACAAGAACCGAAAACACCAAACAACCTGTCAACGCCTCGCCTCCTCACCTCTGACCACCAGCGGCGCCACAATTCCGGCCATTCACTCATCAATGTCCCCTCTACCTTTCCCTTGAACCACGACGAACTCTATCGCCCACAATTGACGAACGAGACGAAATAGAAACCCATGACAAAATTAGGTTTCCAGAACTAAATCGCTCGCCACCACCTCCACGACCACCTACAGCCCTATCCACTATTTTTCCCTGACACTACGTTCACTCCATCACCATCCCAGAGAACCCCGACCTCCATGAATCAGTCAGTCACCAGAGATTGCCAAAACTATGAAATCGAAGAAAAACCAAACTGTTCTCGACTCCTAACTCTAAAAATTATGAATCTCGCTTTAAAAATCATATTGAAGTATAATAATTTCATTTATGCCCCTGAATTCATAATTTATGAAGTTCGAATTTTTGCTTATTTATAGTTAGCTCCTATTGTCTTGCTTTCCAGAGAAAGTTAAACATTGTTTTAACTTATATATTTATTTTTATAACTTAGTATATGCTTGAACAAACAATATTTGTTTTAAATTTATGCCCAAGCATCAAGTAAATCGAATGGAAATGATTTTTGAAATCAAAACTTTGTTCTAGAGTTCCAGGAAATGAACCTGTAAACACTTCCAGATTCCATTTATATTCAGAGAATCCATGCATATCTAAATCAGTTTATTCACAGAGATATGTATATGCAAAGCAACAGATTTATATCTTTAAAAATTAAGAAAAGTATGTTACTCACCGTGATTTTTTTCTTTTTCCAGAAATAAGAACAGAGCATGCTTTGATGTTGAAAGTGGCTTGTATTTTCAAGCCGGAAACCCCTATCCTTGATTCTCAGGTTTATGTTGATTGTAGTGTTGTTGAAGTTGAATTTGTTTATGGTTTTTAAGATGTTGTTTACTTCAATTTTTTCTCACAGCTCTGAGAGGACGAAATGAGGTGAAGATTGATATATAGGAAAACAGGTTATAGGATAAAAAAAATATTTTGTACAAGTGATATATTATTTTGTACAATACAAGACAGAGATCTTTTCTTTGCTTTGGTGGCTGAATTGTTTTTGAAAATAATTCGAATTGACTTTGGTTATACTAGAGATGAAAACATTAAATGCGTATGTACCTTATGTTTCATTTTTTTTCTTGCATTTCTTTAACTCGGCTGATATGATATCTTTCTTGTGTGCTAAGATGAACTTGCATTAATTACTTTATCTGGTTTCACACTTGAATATATTTATTGCTATCTTTCTTTGCAAGCTTGCATACTTATCCTTTGCTTTGTCTTCATTTTACAAGTATACATACTTGTCTTCATATATTTGTTCAAACTTGAATGCACTTCTTCCTTCACATTTAAATATATTTTGCCGTCTTATGCTTTGTAATAGAAACGACATCCTATAGTTAATATGTTGTTTGAATTTTGACTAATTTGTTTAATGTGTATGTTTTATATTTTATAGTTTACATAACCAAAATGTTAAGATATTTATTTTATTTCTTTGTTCTTGTACTTTGTAATATAAATAAATTTCTATTTTCAACTCAAATACTTATCGTCTTGTATTTACATTGTATTTATTTATTTAACTTAATATTTTATAGTTTTGTATTCCTTTATACAAACTCGTTTTCAATCTATTTTGTTTTTTTCTTCTTATACCAATCCTACTTAAATCATTCAATTTAAACCATTTACTTAAACTTTAATTTCAAAAATTAAATTAATTATCAATTTAAACTTATTTAAAATCCGGGATCATTACAAAAGACAACATTCAAAATGCTGTAATAGGGTTACATTAATTCAAATAAAACCTTAGTTAAATTCAGCAATTATAACACTTACAAAGTGCTATAATAGCCTTTAATTCAATTTAGCCCTTTAGTTCATTTATATTAACTACAGCATTTACAAATGCTGTAATATCCTTTACTTTAGAAGATAACAGCATTTCAAAATACTGTTAAATAAATTCCAAATATTCACTATACGTTCACAAACCATTAAATTTTTATTTAAACCGTTTCAAACTTATAAAATCGTATATTTTTCACTTTTGTAACCATCATTTAATTTTCCTTAAATTCATGATTTTATAAAGTTAAATTTCCATTCAAAAGGTAATATTTAATAATAATTCACTTATTAAATTCCAACGTTCAATTTCAATTCATGTAATTCAATTTTTAACTTAACATTTAAGTTTAAATTTCAAAATATAACTTATTTTTCGTTTTACTTACTTAACTTCAATATTCACTTTTAAACAAAATTCACAATTTTCCAATTTAAGTTATATTTCAAAATTCAACTCAATATTCATTTTTATTCAAAATCCATTAATATATTATAAAATCATTTTAAGTTCATTTAATTCAAAATATCATAAATTTAACATATTTTCATATTTAATTTAAATTCCATTTATAATTAAATCAAAATTTTCAAATTTCCACTTTATCATTAATTTATTTCACTTATAAATTCTCAGAAAAACAAAATACTTTACAAAAAAATCATTTTTAATTAAGTTTAAATCAAAATATTATAATATTTACATTTCTAAAATATTTTAAAATTTTGAGAAAAATATATTTTAACCACGGGTCTGTATATCATTTTCTACACTAGGTAAAGTAATACGGATAATATATCATTTCAACCTGTAATTTATAAAGAAAACCCGGGTTTTATCATTTCAAACTTGCAGTCCCAAGTAAAATGAAATAATTGAAAATCATTCAGGCCTATCATCTCAGCCCATAACAATTTTCCCCTATTCTAAAGTCCGTTCGGGTATGTATCATTTCATCCCTAGTGATTCTAATCTAAAGGGAACTTGTAGCGTGATAAACTGATATAAATAACAGAACATCATAAAATAATAGTAATATATGATATAACAGGTAAATAAGCATGGGTGAACATCATATGATCATAACATAGCAGATAAAACATGGTGATGCCTTTTACAGATTCAAATGTGATTGATTTACTAGTTATATAAGTATAAAACTGTCTAGTGAGAATAACTCGCTGCTATAAGCTGAAGACAACAAATCAAATGCACAACTGAGATCCACAAAAGCACGATAGCACAATAAAGATTCGAGTGTGGGAGAGCCAATGATTAATTGCCTCGAACACATTCAAACAAAACAATATAAACAACGTAAATTTTCAACCCAAATATAGTAAAACAATGTTAGAAATGAATGCACAAAACAACACCAAAGTGTTTGCACTTGCTTTCAACCACTTGTGCTTCGGCTTAGGGTCAGAAACACATGGCTAAGCATGGATTAGGATCTGGTCTTTGGGTTCATAGGGGTCGGCCAAACATGGGTTTGATGATGGCGCAAAGTATGGTGCATGAACTACAACACAATCTAAGCAATACCACATGGTTTCAAGCAACCAATGGGCTCGGCCAAAGGAAACAAGGGCACGACCAGGTTCAGGTGGGGTCAGGGGTGATGAGGCAGAGGGTGTCAGGTCAGATAGGGGTTGGAGATGGTGGTGCAGGTGGCGGCCAAGGAGGAGTTTGTGATGGTGGTGCATAGGTGATTGGCTATGGTTGTTCAAGTGAGGTTTGGTTGCATTTTCATGTGGATCTTCAACCTAGGATGGCTCGGCTTGGGATGGTCAGTGAGAAGAAGATGGTGGTGACTGACTCAGGTGGTGGTGGAGGCGGCACAACTGATGGAGATGGCAGGTTGATCCTAAAGGTGAAGAGAGCAAGTACAAATTACATGATTCAAATATAAAAAGTGAAAAAGAAAGAGAAGTTTACCAAAAAAATTTATAAAAATGGAGGCCGAATTTTTTTCTCAGGTTTGAGATAATTTCTGTACGTGAAAAAGAGATGAGATAGTCGGCTGAAGAGTGAGGAGTTAAGGCAACAAATAACGAAAAATGTTGGTTGAAAATGAAGAGACAAGAAGACAAAAGGCCTTAAGCAAATAAAAAGTCACAAACTCTTCATATTACCATAATTTCTTTTGGAATTTTAAATAACTGAAAATATATATATAAATTAAGATAAAAACATGAAAATTTTGGTAAATAAACAAAAATAAATTAATAAATATTAATTATATATAATTAAATTCAGAAAAATGACAAAAATTGCAAACTAGTCTTAAAAATTTGAAAATAAATGCAACAAATTTTAGAAAATTTTTATGTACTTGAAAAATATTTATAAATAAAGATAAGAACACAAAATAAAAATGCATTCACAAAAATAAGTAAACAAATTTTAATTAAAATTTTAATGAAGAAAATAGCAGAAAAATGGAAACTAGGCTTTAAAAATAGAGAACTGGAAACTAGGCTTCACAAATATAATTTTAATTAAATTAATATTCAAAAATCTAGGGTTGTTACACTTTTTTTTATGAACTCAGTATTATCACTATCGAATTTATTTATAAACTTTGCTTGTGTAGCATGTTTAAAAAAATTACAAGCTAAAAAGATAGTTTTATCATCAATTTTTCGGGTTGAGCATATGGTTTTTACCAAACAGACTTGAAAAAACCGACGGATTGGGTTCGAATAATGGTTTGAAATACCCAATGGGTTCGATCGGGCTAGGGTTATGATTATAATAATTAGGCTTCGCTATGATTTTTTATTTACTCGGATCGTCTTGATCTATCGACAAACGTAATTAAGGCTAGGTATTCCACTCTGATGGTTATGATCTCTTTATGTATCTAGGTCAGGTTTATAATTTTGTTTATATTATAACTAGTGCGAACCCATACTTCGCATACGGACCACACTTAACCTCTTATCATCATAACATGTTTAAATGATTTATATAGTTCATTGATTAAGAGATAGTGATCTTTTTTTTATCAATTTTCAAATAAGTTTGCATTTTATCTAAAACTTGTGTATAAATCTTTGAAAGCACTAATGCAGATAGTACTGGTGCTTGATAAACAATTGCAAAATATCGATCAAAAATGATTTCAAAAATAAAATTTTCATACAATACACATATAAATTATACACATATAAATTTATTATGTGCATCAACTGTTGCTCCATGCATCAGCAGTATTATATGTAACTTCATTTGGTGAAATATCTTTATCAATCATTTCCTTTAATACTTGATGTCGTTGATTCCATTTGCTGCTTCGGTAATAACTATCCATCAGAGCAGTGCATGTAACAACATTTGGTTTACAATTGACCATTGTCCAAAAATGCAAAAAGCAACATTGACATGATTCATAAGAATGCAAGTGTTGATGATGATCCCATAACTGACTATGTCTGGGAACACATTATGCAGCATCGTATTATTATAGAATGATAAGATTAGAGGATAAAGAAATTTATTTCTATTTTGAACGATTCTTGTGAAAAATATGCTAAATCTAAAGCATACATATTTTATATCTGAAGTGTCGGTACTAACAACCATTATTCAACAATATTTATTTTAATGTGAAGAATATCATTATATTTCTTTTACAGTGAAAGCAAATTCAATATAATAAGAAGCATGTAATTGTATTCAACGCTTTTGAGCTTTCTGGTTCCATTTCTAATTCTGTCTAACATTGTTGCTGTATTTTGGTAATGTTGGATTTTACTAGACCTGACTGCAATTTGTGAAAGTTGAATCAGTGGCTGGAAGTTTTCAAAACAATCAATGACATAGATTAGTTAAAAGAAATAAAGTCAAACAAATTTAATAACTTTAATAATATGAATAATCCGAAAAACTATGATTTAAAAAAAATTATTTTTAGCTATCGACTATGGATATCATTGGAAATCATATTAAATTTGAAATTTAATAGTGAAATAGATTCTTAAATCCAATTAATGTAGAAAAGTTATTACATTTCAAAGTTTGGAATAGAAAGAAATTAAAAACGTGACTGTTCATTTCCCAAAATGTGAAGGAGACCTGTGTGCTCTTGAAATCTAACTCAATAATAATATTATAGTATATATAGGTTAATTCTAAATATGTAACCATGTTGTTGTTGAGTTGCCCCATAAATCAACAAAAATCATTATATTTTTGATTTTGCTGAGTTTACCCAACACATCCTTAAATATTTCCCAAGGTGCCACTATCGAAGAAAAAGATGTTCAGTAAAAAGAGTTCACCATTTCAATTTCCACTCCACTAAATCACGCAATCATCGACCAAATCAATACAAATTTAAGATAGGATTACATTACTTGCAGAGGTAGGGGTATGATGATTGTTTGTTTAACCACCTAGTCTGTACACGTGGTGTGCTCTACCCCATATTGATAATGCGAGGTAACAAAGTTAGCCTCACATTGACCCTGCATATTCAGTGTATAAACCACACACTATCACCGCATGATTATACTATTCCTCTCATCCGATCTTCTACAACCTGAGTAATTTAAAAAAAAAAAGTTGAATTCTAAGTTTATCGGTTTTGGTTCTTGTCAGTTCGCATTATCATCGTTAAGATCAATAATTCAATCCAAATACTTGAGACATAAGGGATAATTTGGAGTAGAAGGTTTTAATGGTTAAGAGATTTTAGGTAGAATATTACAAGGAAGAGAGAAAGAAGGTAAATGTGTGTGTAAATGTAATAAGGACAATTTTGTCTTAGATCTTTTTTAAAATTAGAGGAGGCAACTCTGCAAATTCTCGTGTCTGAATAGAATTTGTCATTGTAATATTGGGTAGGGTGGGACATAAATTATGTAATTAACTAATCTTGATATGTGATGTTAACAAATTAACTAATTATGTTACATTTAAAATGAATGCAATTAAAATTAGTTCTTTATGTTTCTATGTTAGTAGACATGAACATTAATGCATTGAAATAAACGCAATTAGGCAAGTTTAATTACTAGACATTACAGTTAAATTTGATAAACTAATCCATTTATTATTGCATTTATTTTAAAATTGATCATTGAAATTCATAACTTTTACCAAAACAAACAAAAAATGACAAATTTGAAATAGTAATAATTAAAAGATCAGAATCAGTTCTCAAAGCTTGGTTCAGTAAAGCCCTCTATTGGAGAAACATAAATTCAAATAACTTTTTTTCCTAAAAAAATTTAGTAAGAAAATAAAATAAATTAAGTTATTTATCACACTTCGTGCAGATTCGATTTTAATATCTTTTTAAGAAAATTTCTAAGTAAATATTTTTGAATATTGTTTGCAATTCAGAAAAGAAAGTGACTTTTTTGTAGGAAAGATCGGAGTTTAAAATCCCTTTGAACTCTTTTTAATTGATTTATGCATGTTTCTGTGACCATCGTATGACCTTGATGAGTTTTAAAATTGCAACTTTTAGAAAAGAATACCTTTTTACATTTAGAACTTTTTATGACCAACACTTTTATCGACCAAGCTACAATATCTTTTAAATTGCTAATTATTGACTTATGCATGTCTTTTGGATCAAATATTATGTACATATATACGAAACCAGTGCTTCAGTTTGAAATTGGTTATCAGGGATTTTTAAGTATGTTCTTTGCAAGTTTAAAAGCAGTCCCTCAATCATGGAAACATGAATTAAAGAACTGAACTTTTTAAAAAAAGATTAAAAAATAGATAAAAAACAAAATAAAAATAGTTATTCAAAACTCAACACTTCATAAACATAGATTTCTAAGGGGAAAAAAATGCTGCTACTTTTATCATTCTCAAGAAACTTGCATAGTAGTTGTTATTTCACATTGTTTGTGATACAAAAAAAGAAAGTTGATTTTATTATAAGAGAAGACCAAGTTTTGAGTTTTTTTTGTTCGATAGGAATTGTCAGCATATAAGAAAGTAAGTGCCTAATGCAGAATATGTGTTGGCATGCCTAGGTTTTAAGGGGATCACAGAGGCTGTCCAAAATTTCTTTCGCAAATGAGGTAATTTAGCCATTAAAATGTAGACATACTTGTTCATCTCATTCTAGCAAGCAAGCTCAACTAAAAAGAAAAAAAAGTAATATGGTCTGCGTAGGATTTCAACCTTGCTACTTTTTAGGAATAAAACCAACTTTGTATCCATTTAAGCTATCAGATTTTTTGACCTTTTAATAATTGATCTATGCATGTAATCAAAGTTGTTTGAAATGTATTGATTATGTCTTTGAAACTCTTAATAACTAATTCTGCACATTTTCATCGATCATGATATTGACCATATAGAAAATTTCAAACTCATGACTTCCAAAATGTAGACCACACTTATCTTCCATCCAAGTAACACAAACCATTAAGTGCGGCGACATATTAGTTTATCGTATCCTAATTTGCCAATTTACCTAACAAAATATGGAATATAAATTAATTGACATATATAAGTTATTTTAAATGTTAAAATATACATTTATATTTTATAAACCGTGAATAATATGTGTATACATATATAATATAAAATATTTTTTAATATAGATACATACATATATGTATATATATATTTATAACATATATATATGTATGTATGTACGTAAATTAATAATATTATTTAAGAATTTTTTTTATTTCCAAATCATGCGCACAACACAATTTTATTAATTTTTAAATGTATTTTTAATTAAATATTCGTTCAAAATTAACAAAATATAAAATATAAATTACTTTTGAAAATTTTATTTTAAAATTTAAAATTCCAGAAAATCCTAACTGATATTTTATGGCTTGAAGAATTTTTTCACAAGTTTTCTTAGTTTAAGGTATTTTAATATTTTATTTATGGCCATTTTAAATAACTACATTTAAAAAATAGGAAAAATAATTTTTGAATTTTAATTTTCTGGCTGAGTGCTTATCTGGTGCTAATATAATTTTATAAAATTTAAAAATAATATTTTACTGCATTTTCCAATTAATGTAATTTATAATGTAGTAAATTGATTAAGATAATATAAATAATAATAAAATATTCATAAAAAAATTATTTTTCACTGCAAAAGTTAAATATCACTGTAATACATTATAAATAAAATTATATGATTAATTTTAACAATGATATAACGTTGCAACTAATTATAAGATATATATATATATACACACACACGTGTATGTTTGTATGTATGTATGTACGTATTTAATATATATAAGATATATATATGTGTGTAACTAATATATATAAGATATATATATATATAAGATATATATATATATATATACAATTAAACAATATATGTAATAATCTAATAAAATATAATAATTATATTATTTTATATGGCTGCACCTGACCTATGTGATTAATTTTTTTAATTTAGCATAAATATATACTCATATAACCAAACTAATTTATGACAACATTGCTTACATATCAGAATCATCCCCTAACTAACAATATAATATACATATACATAAGTGATCAAATATTGTACTAATAATTACTAACTATAAAATCATACCTTAATCCCAAAGCCTTGAAATACACCTTAAAAAGATAAACTTTCCTCTTTGAAGGCTTTTTCAATTTAGCAGATTGCTTATCATTGGACCTTTGACCTGTAGCTATCGAGTAACATTCGAATGTAACTTGCTCTGAGTTTGTATTGATAGAGGCTAGGGTGTGAATTTGGCTAGCAAAGAAGGAAAGAAGTGACAGCAAAAGATAATATCTAATTAGAGTTGGGGTTGCTTATATAATGGATAGAAGGAGAGAAAAAACAATCTAATCTCATACTCTTTCTCCTTCAATCCGATCCATGCAAAAGCAAGTCCCCCACACCATAATTGGGTTGCCTATTCTATCCTAGTTCAGCCGGAATTCTAAATCCTACAATGGGCTAATAAAATATTACGCAATTAAATCAAATTTATCGCTTATCGATATCGTATATCGATTGATATATTTATAACTATTATAAATATATTATATAACATATTTTTTTTCTCAAATCATAATCAAAATTTATAATTAATATTTCATAATATTAATTAATTTATAACAATTATTAACGAATTAAATCATTCGTTCAAAGGAGAATTCGCTGTTTTGGTTGTTTGACTCGCCGGGTGTAAATTTGAACGATTAATATCAAATATTAACATTTACACGCCACTAAGCAGGTGATGTGACATTTTGACCAAATTATTGCTTGCTTGGTTTCGGTTAAAACCAATTACACTTTGTTAAGCATTTTCCAGTTATGACTTTTATTTACATCAATTTTCGTTGCCAAAACTATATCGATTTGAACTTATGGAATTTGGTAATGGTCAAAATTCCAATATCGTTCATATCAACTTTATAGTCCAAACACAAATTACTTGGTTTAGTAATAACAATTATTATTAACCAAAATGTTCTGCCAGAGACTTTGACTTTGAGTTAACTTGAGTTGACCATGATACTAATCTCATATAACAGAGGAGAAAAATCCTCTTTTGAATTGTATTTCACTTTCAATCCTTCCATTCGATCCAACTATAGTCACTCGATGGACGCTGTGCCGTGAATTTACTATAATCAAAGCGTAGCTTTCACATAGAAGATCTCCAGTATTCTCAAGTCGAGAGAACTGTGTAAATCGGTCACATCGATATTTTCTGTTTGAACTTGTATTAACCAACAGAAAACTATCGAGTGAGCCATTCTATATTTATCCAATAACTATCAGTACATAACCCCTAGGTGACCCAACAATTATGAGTAGTACGCTGCACAATATTTGGCGAGCGCTACGTACTCTAGTCTCAAAGGATACATCAATATTCGGTCTCGATGCATCTTGACTAGAAACATTTAAAATAATATATTTGTTATCATTGTGATAAATTGCTCATGGTTATAACACTTTGTAACTACTATCACAAAACATATCATTTATGGCTTTTCAATTAAATATACTTTAAGTTAAATTAATTAATTAATATAACACATTATACCAAGTATATGATAGAAAGAAAACATTTTTTATTTCGAGCAAGATTGGTTATTGAGTTAGATATATGTAACAGATTACATAATTTTCCGTATGACATACCCCTGACTCTATCAGAAACGTGGTATGACTGGAAGTATGTATATCTCATACAACCTCATGTAAAAAATGGTGGGTAATAATATGTTAAATATATAAATTAAATGATTAACAAAATAATGATATATGTTTAACCATCTAGATTCAATAATACAAGATATATATAGAGAGAGAAAATATAACAAAATTGATTATTGGGGTGGATAAAGTGTAGACAAACTAGTTCATTATGCAATAGGAAAATATCAGATAAACTAAAGGAAATTTCTTCCAACGGTAATTAAAACAACCGTATTATATAAAGTAGAACTTGACCTTTGATAAAAGCAAGAAAACAAGATAAACATATAAGAAATGAGAATGTGGAAAGGAATGATTGAAATGAAGAAGAACGATAGAGTAACAAACAAGAGAGTGGAAGCAAATTACAAGTAACATTTATAAATGAGAAAACCATAGAAAATGGACCGTAGGTGGTGTGGACCATACAAAGAAGACCAACTGATGCATCAATTTGAGAGGAACGAATGGTACTTACATTGAAGAAAAAGACAGAGAGTGAGATCCAAATTAATATGGAAAGAAAGTATTAAAATTTAAAAAAAACCTAGATATGACTTGGGATAGGAAATTATGGAGAATGCCAATTCAAGTGGCCATCCCTGATCATTTGAGAAGAAACATAGATACAATGATGATTTAGACACTCGATTGCTTTGAAAATCTTAGATTTCTAAAGAAAAAAACATTTTTTTTAATTTGAATGAACATTGGCCAGCATTTTGTACGTAGTTTGTAATGTAGAAAAAATAAGAGAATGAACACTCAAAGTTTTAATGCCATGTAAACTTTAAACAATTGATTTTTTTGTTGTTTGGATACTCCTCTAAATTAAACACTATTTATAAACTCTTGAAAGGGGTGTGCCAATAGGTTCTCGCTATGGTTCAAGATTCCATTTGGTTCATCGAAATTTTGACTGTTTCGGCTCGATCCTGTGTAGATCGTGACCAAATTCACTGAGAAATCTTGTTTCGAATCAATAAATCAAAATGAATATATTTAATTTTATATAAAAAAAGAAAAAGTTTATGCGAATCTTAAATTATGTGAAAGCTAAAGCAAAGAAATCTAAGAAAAAAAAGATTGAGAAGAACGTTCATGAGAAAGAGCAAGAACAACGATATTAGCAACATCTACTAATCAACCAAGTGTTTTTATCTTTTATTTCAAATTTCAAAATAATCTAATGATTTGAGGATTAGGGGTTTTATATTTGATTGTGATAGAAAGAAAACATAGGATTAAAAATGGATTTAATGAAAATATCATAATATCATAATATCATATATTAGGCTTGTTAACCAAACTTTGGACTAAAACAATGTATTGGTACCATCATCATTGGTTGTGAGTTAAATAATTGCACTTAGGTAAAAATTGATGAGTTTGTTAGTGTTCAAATAACATAGGTTGTTAATTAAATTTACTAATGAAATCTGGAATCATAATTGAAATAGAATTTTCGTACATAACAAAATTTATTAAAACTTCAAATGATCAACATGGAATCGAAGACCCAAATTTAAATCTTGATCCTCACACTTCTAGAATAGAAGACCTTACCCATTTAGGTATCTTTAGGATCAAAGCTCTAGCCAACTGACCTATAGGACATTTTGAACTCTTTATTCAATAATGTTTTGCTCATCCAACCTTAATTTTGTTTGGTTGGATTGTGTAAAATGCAGACGATATTGATGAGGGCTTGGCTTGTAGATGGTACATATTTTGTCTCGTGCCCAACCTAAACACTCTTTGTTAATACGGGTACGATAACCTTTGAGAACCAAAACCCGCATCCAGGTCCAACTTGATTATCATCAGGGTTGGATACATTTCATCACTATATGTCCTAATTTGAATATGATCTAGATATTATTTACTCATCATAGCAAAAATACAAGTACATATACTATGTGTATCATTTTATTTGTTTACATGTAAACGTTTTACGTACTTTTGTTGTGAACTCAGTATTATCACTATCTAATTTATTTATAAACTTTGCTTGCGTAGCATGTTTTAAAAAATTACGAGCTATTAGCATCGATATTTTGCAGTGAGCATATGGTTTTTTCCTAACGGACTTGAAAAAAATCAACGGTTTGGTTCGATTAATGGTTTTAAATACCTAAAGGGTTCGATCGGGCTAGGTTTATGATTATAATAATTAGGCTTCGGCATGAGTTTTTAGCTACTCGAATCGATCTTGATCCATCGACAGACGTAATTAAGGCTAGGTGTTCCACTCTGATGGTTACGATCTCTTTAAGTATCTGGGTCAGGTTTATAATTTTGTTTATATTATAATAGGTTAATTCTATTTAAATACGTTACCTTGTTGTTGTTGAGTTACCCCACAAATCAACAAAAATCATTATTTTTTGATTTTGCTAAGTTTACCCAACACATCATTAAATTTTTCCCAAGGTACCATTATCGGATAAAAAACTGTTTGGTAAAAAGAGTTCACCGTTTAAATTACCACTCCACCAAATCACGCAATCATCGACCAAATCAATACAAATTTATGATAAGATTACATTACTTGCAGCGGTAGGGGTATGAGTGATTGTTTGTTCAACCACGTAGTCTGTATACGTGGTGTGCTCTACCCCACAGTGACAATGCAAGGTAACAAAGTTAGCATCACATTGATCCTGCATATTAAGCGTATAAACCGCACACACTGCATGATTACACTATTATTCTCATCCGATTTCTACAACCTGAGTAATTTCAAAAAAAAATTGAATTCTAAGTTTATCGGTTTTGGTTTTTGTTAGTTCGCATTATCATCGTCCAGATCCATAATTCAATCCAAATACTTGACATATCAGGGATAATTTGGTGTCGAAGGTTTAGAATATTACAAGGAAGAGAGAAAGAAGGTAAATGTGTGTATAAATGTAACAAGGACAATTTTGTCCTAGATTTTTGTAAAACTAGAGGAGGCAACTCTTTAAATTCTCGTGTCTGAATAGAATTTGTCATTGTAATATTGGGTAGGGTTTTAAATGGGGCATAGGTTATGTAATTAACTATTTTGGCAGGGTTTTAAAATGGGCTAGGTTATGTAATTAACTAATCTTGATATGTGATGTTAAATAATTAACTAATTATGTTACATTTAAAATGAATGCAATTAAAATTAGTTCTTTATGTTTCTATGTTAGTAGACATGAACATTAAAGTATTGAAATAAACGCAATTAGGCTGGTATAATTACTAAACATTACAGTTAAAATTGACAAACTAATTCATTTGTTTTTGCATTTCTTTTAAAATTGATCATTGAAATTTAAAACTTTTACCAAACTAACAAAACATGACAAATTTAAAATAATAATAATTAAAAGATCAGAATCAGTTCTCAAAGCTTGGTCCAATAAAGCCCTCTATTGGAGAAACATAAATTCAAGTAAATTTTTTTCCCTAAAAAAAATTAGTAAGAAAACAAAATAAAATAAGTTATTCATCACACTTCGTGCATATTCGATTTTAATATCTTTTTGAGAAAATTTATTAGTAAATGTTTTTGAATATTGTTTGCAATTCAGAAAAGAAAGTGACTTTTTTATAGGAAAGATCGGAGTTTAAAATCCCTTTGAACTCTTTTTAATTGATTCATGCATGTTTCTGTGACCATCGTTTGACCTTGTTGAGTTTTAAAATTGCAACTTTTAGAAAAGAATATCTCTTTACATTTAAAACTTTTTATGACCAACACTTTAATCGACTACACCAAAACAAGCAAATTCTAACATTTATAAGTGTTACAAATAATTTCGGTAACACTTTTTAAGTGTTACTAATGGACTGTGAGAAATGGAGCGGCCAAATTTGTAACACTTATAAGTGTTACAAACGTACGTATTACTAACACTTATAAGTGTTGATACCTAAATATACGGTAACGCTTATAAGTGTTGGTAATGAAATATATGATAACACTTATAAGTGTTGGTACAAAAATATACGGTAAGGCTTATAAGTGTTGGTAACGAAATATACGGTAGCAGTTATAAGTGTTGGTACAGAAATATACGGTAACGCTTATAAGTGTTGGTAACGAAATATAAGGTAACACTTATAAGTGTTGGTATAGAAATACACGGTAACACTTATAAGTGTTGGAAAATGATTATTTAGTAACACATATATAGATATATACCAAAACTTAAACAAAAAGTTTAAATATAAACACACTGCAAATAATGGTTTTCATATCACAAATAATTCACCATACATATTCAATGCAAAGTTTAAACGCTCTGCAAATGTAGTATAATATATCATAAACAATTATTTACATATTTAAAATAGCACAATGTCATATATTCGGATATTATTACAACAGAAGCTTCAAAAAATGTCCTATGCACCATCTCACCGTCCTTCACCTCTGCCATAAACTTCTTCGACTCCACTCCTCCTAACGATCCAACCACTGCTACAAAACAAAACAGCCTCTGCCACCATTCATTCATGTCTCTGCCACCATATTCAAAACAACCATTAACAATCATCAAACATCACCATCCCCTGCAGCTGTTCCAAACACAAGTGCAACATCATACACCCCCTTCCTTCATTCTCTCACCATTATCAATTCCTTAACACCACTAATCACTGCAACCTACAAACTAATAAACAAGTTGACTGCACACTAAATAAACAACCATAATCAGTCCTCCATCCCAATCGCCACTGAAACTCCTTGACCCATCTCTGACCATTGTGCCACTATTCTAACAGCCTCCAAAACCTCCCCACTGTCACACATACACCTAAACTTCCATTCTCTGGGCAATTCTCATCCCACAATTCTCTCGGCAATTCAAAACTTCCTTTCAGAATCCCCTTAGCAACTCTACATTGCAACCTGCCTCATCCCATAATTCATCAAATTATCATCACAAACCAAAGCAGACAGCAACAAAGCCATATCCACCGTCCAACACCTATACTCCATCTCCTTGCTCCACTTTCCAACACCTGTACTCCGTCTCGTTGCTTCCTTCACAACTAGAGCTACCATTCTGCCATAACCCATTCAAAACATCCAACCCAAACCAAGACCAACTGACATACCCAAACTGGTCATTACCCACCCACTTCTCGCCATATCACACAAAAATTTCACTGCCATCATTTCATTCATACACACTTCACCCTCCATAATTCATTACAAAACAAAACTCCGTCACTACGCACACATTCACCTCCAACAAACCACATCATCCCATTGCTTCAGCACAAAACTGTCAAAACATACATCTCCAACACCAGAAACAACGACAGACCACACATTCACCATCTAACAACTTCTTCCGTCACCATATACCCCTGTCATCTCAGTGCTTCTTGCATCTCCATACTCCTGTAACCTATAATTGCTCAACATCGTACTTACCACTCCTCTCATCGTCATAACATATCACAACTTCTCCAACTGCTCAAATCGCTACAGCCACTATTTCCTGTCAAATACATTGCACCATCATCTTGCAAACCGAGCGGTCAACCACTGCAGTTACAAATTTCCTATTATTAAAATTCAGAATAAACGCCAATTGGACTTGCTGCATAAAATAAAAGTGTTATATTAATGTGCAGTAGCATAAGAAATATATGATACCAAATTATCAATACAAGGCATTACCAAAGAACATTTACAGAGAAAATACGAATACTACGATTCAATATTTTGATAACATAAACGCGTGCTAGGGAGCCTTGATGACAGAAGAGAATATCATAGCAACATCAGTAAACAGTGGAGAAAACTCATCACAAATTCCTACGCAACAAACATCAGTTTAAACCGTACATCATCTTTTAATCATCATTTATCGATTGAAAAAGAATAGAAACACAGAAATGTTAATGACGAGTGCCTACCCAGGCTAAAAAGGACAAAGCCAAACAATATGTTGTTGTCATCAATCCTTGATAATTTAAAATACTCGTGATGCATCTATAAGTGGTACTATCTATAAAAGGCACTTTAATGTCCATGTTTATAGAGGTGGAAATTTAGTTGTAAGATGCAAGAAAATGATCCCATGGGTCATCAAAAGAAGCTAGTTAGTAAAATGAAATCTTTACACAATACAATAATGCAATGAGAGTGTATCAGTAAAAGAATAAATGGGGATGCAGATAAATTATCCGTGTTCCATCTTTAGCATAACACATAAAGTAGTGTAACAACAATGTAGCTTTGTAAAGAAACAATGATAGTTGCTATACTTCACGGTAACAAATCATAACAATCACTAACCAAGTGTAGCATCCAAATTCATAAGTGGGTCCAAAGACTGAGATGATTTTGCAGTGTATGCTTTGAGTGCATCATCCCATCTTTGCAATTTTTCATACCTAAATCGAACCAATTTAAAGCAAAGTAAGTGGACCGTGTAAATTTTAGTTATCGTTGAGAAACATCACAATAAAAGCCAATTATATGGCTACACAGTACTCTTGCTAAAAAACATACCAAGACTCTTTTAGTTGGACACCTAGATGCTATTGTGAGTATGTAAGTATCCCAACAGCAGCCTACAAGTAAAACATAGAGATGTCATAAGCAACAACAAAAACCAAAACCTACTTAACCTTCAAAAAGATAAAAACAAGTGTGACAACAATTATATGCTACAAGATACTAGTCATAGAGACTGACCTCATGCTGGTGCAGTTGGTTATTAATATGAATAAGGGATTCAACCACTGTAACAGGATTTGTTCCCATTCTTCTAGATCGTGCAGCTTCAAATTCCATTTCTTTGTAGTGTAGTGCTTTGGTAAATGCTCAACACTGATGAAAAAGGAAAATAAGCATGATTCAATGTATTTGATTAGAAAACATAAGTTAATACGAAATTTCATAAAATATATCGAGAAAAAACCTTTTCAGCAAGAGCACCAAGTAACCTTGTATCAATTGGAAGAGGTTTTTCATCATGTTCCATAAACTCTGTCTGATCAACTCAGCTATTATCAGTAACTAAGCAGCATTTGTAAAAGTAAATTGATACATTGACAGTGGTTAACGTATTTTCTGACATAGAATCTTTAATGACCTATTTGGAATTATCAATACTTGTAACTTACACCTCAATATTTGTATTGGCTGATCTAGCAACTCTTACTAGTAATGCAGATATTACATTACTCGAACAATTTGGAGAATTTACAGTATATTAAAGGACTTCTAGTAAAACAATCCAATTTAATGTATACAAATGGTATATGTTCGTTAAATAGTTACCAGAGTGAGTAGTGTTGCTAAAATTTCAGGTGGAATGTTTGAATCGACTCCTACCTATTCCAATTTGATCCTCAAATTTTGATTCAAGATTCAGTTCAAAGTTCAAACCCATTTGAGACAAAAACCATTTAATCCATATGGAAATAAGAAATATCAAGATCACTTCTTCGTACCTACATTTCAAATTTTATTGTTTCACAGAAAAAATAAAATAAAAACCAATTTCATCATTTTAGATACATGTCATTTGATAACAAATTTCTAGCACATAAATTCATATGCATACTACACACGATTTAAATCCATTTTTGATTTAAAACTTAAACTTTACTGTTTACAATTCGGACCCCATTTTGAAAACCATATTTTGCAGAATGTTTTTGCCAGATTTGAGGGTATTTAATGCAAGTGATAGCAACATGGAACAGAAATTACAAATAATTGTTGAGGGTATTTAATGCAAGTGACAGAAACATGGAACAGAAATTACAAATAATTGTTGTACCTACAATTGTGCAAGCCTTGCACATGTCCGCAGTGCTGGTGATGGAGACTCCTTGAGCAGTTCAATGCTAAAATGTCTCATCCATTCTGCCCAATCTTCCTTAGTACTCCGTTGAGAAGCTTCACCTGCTGTCCTCAATCGAACATCATTAACCTATAAGGGTAGGCCTATGAATTAGTTGTTTGTTTTTATAAATTTAATCAGAAAGGCGAGTGATCTTATATGTGTTAATTTTTGAGTATTTGCAATAAGAAGTTAAAAGAAATGCTGACAGAATTATAAGATACATATGTATGATGTGCGCGCACGCATGATTACCCATAAAAAAAAGAATCATGCAAGTATTTTAGAAAAAATGATTTTCAGATTACTAAACTACACAATGTTAAGGGTGCATTCACACCATTTGATGTATCTCCGCTAAAATGAGTGTGCTAAAGTGATCAAACTCCTCCTCTCTGATTATACAATAAATATATTTTGAATGACTAATTACTGAATAAATGCAAAAAAGTAACTTAAACTCAACAATTGAAAGAGTGACATTTTACACCCCAAATAGGTTTGTCCTAGACTAACAGGAAAATATATTTGAAGAGAATGTATACCTGATGTCCTTTGTTTTTTCTGTGCATTTCCATTTCTTCTTCGTCCATATCGTTAATAGGACTTTTGATTGAGTCAATAGGCTGAAGTCGATCAGACAAACTCTCCAGCATAAGTGGTTCATGACTTTGTAGGTAGTTTTTTACTATCTCAAATTCTATATGCTAAAACAAGTGGGTTATAAGCAAGTTAGCAAAGCTTTAAAAATCCATCAATTATGCATCGGTATCAGAAGCTACAAAAATGAAATTACCCGTATATTATGTTTTGATAATACTTTTTGAATCAGTGGTATAAAGATTACAAAATCCTCCCCAAGGGTACGAGCCAAACAGCAAAGAGCATTAGCAGCATCCCTTTTAGTTCATCGTTGTTCCTGCATATTGCCAATTTATAATTTAACTGAACCAGCAAAAATTATATGGAATATGTTGCGTGGTCGCACGGCTGTATATTGCACTAAGCACAAACAGTTTATCTACCAAATTATATGATATGCAATGTGGTTACCATTTTTATACTATTCGTGACAAAAGGTTTTATTTAGATGATAGTGTATTAAAAATAGAAATCTATAAACAAAGAGACACACGCGCGCGCGCACACACACACACACACATATATATATAAAGACATCCATATGTCAAAAATGTGTCTTTAATTAACATCTAGATGATAAGACAATCAAGAAAGTGTTAATGCTTTCTTAAGATTAATTAATATGTATATATAATGAATGATGAACTTGTACTCTATATACACAAATGCAGTATAAAAAACACAGTTTGGAACTGTGAACACAATTTAATCGATAATAGAGATTGATACGATCTCTTACCCATCCAAGATCGAAATAAGATAATGCACTAGTGATGACACATGACCACTGGCCTGAGACAGATATTCAAGTTACTTATAAATAAATACACAACTGAAATGCTTTTTTTTAATGAGGTGATAAAATTAATATTTCCTACCTGTACGCAAGGTATAAGATGGGTAATAGTTTTAATGGTGCGTCTTCTGACATCTACTGAAGTATCCACTTTAAACAGGCGGATAAGTGTTGGAAAAAGCATATGCATGTGTTCATCCAAGGTTCCTATATGACAATTAGAAGCATCACTATCCTAGTCACAATATGTCATCAATGCATCGATATCTAAGGCTGTCCATAAAATTCCAACCACTCCAACAACAAAAAACAAAAAGAACCTCTATCATCATCATTTTAATCATGCTGCCGGTTTTAAGAAGTTCGTACCTGTAATGATCCCGGATTTTAATTGAGTTTAAATAGATAATTAATTTAATTTTGAATAAAATTTATGAAATTTATTGGTAAATTTATTTGAATTTCTTAAAATTCGTATAAAAAGGTGTGTGTTTATTTTATTAAGTTTTAGAAACGATTTCTTTAAGAATTAAAAACTAAATAATGAATGGAAGAAAAAGTGTAACAAAATAATAAATATGACATATGAATTATGTAAATTAACTCTACAAGACAAAGACATACAAGGCAATATTCTTATAAATAAATATGAGACTGAATCATATATTTAAGTATGTAGACTTGAAATATCTATACTCAAGACAAAGAAATTTATTTATCAAGTAACTAAAGATTGATTAAGTTAAAATTTTATAACAGTAACTAAAACAAAGTTATAAATAAATTTGTAAACAAGATTTAAGCTATTTTACATTTTATTTACACAAAGGTTTTAACCTAAAAAGTGCTAATTTATAACCAATATATGAAGTGTGGTATTAACAATTGTATACAAGAAGACAGTAAAACATGTTTATGCAGGCAAGTAAAATAAAAGATCTATCTACATACACAAATAAAATAAGACATAAAGGACTTGAGAAATTAATGCAAGATCCTCTTTAGTACACAACATATATATTCATCAGCCACCCAGCAAGATTATCAGCCAAGTTAAATAATCATAGGCAAAAATATGTATGTGTAGATAAAACAAAAGAATGCAAGCAAGGCAAAAGAAGAAGAAAAAAATCTGCAAAATCATATCAGCCGAAAGAAAAATATTTAAATATCTATAAACAAGACATAGAGGACTTTAGCAATAAATGCAAATGTCCTTAATATACCATATAATATCCATCAGCTACTGTAGCCAAATCTTGCTTAGTTAAAATAAATGTGGAAAATATCTTTGACCATTGGAAAGTATAACATCACTTTGCACAAAAAGAACATACTATCACCTGTACAAATAATATAATACCCTGTACACTTTCTTTTATATGATCAACTTCATCTCAGTTTTGTTCATTCGGAACTGAGTAAACCTGAAGATAAGCATCACGTTTCCAAACATGGAAAACAAAAACAACAAACTAGATCAATTTGCAAAACCTGTAGTAGGAAAGATCAAAGTTTTCAACCTGGAACAGAGAAGAAAAGAGTTCCAGTTCTCATCTTCTCTTCAAAGCTCAGGGAAATATGATCAAAAACAAAGATAAAAAAAGAAGAAGCAGAGCAGTTGGAAAATTTCATGGTCCAGATTTTCAAACTCAATCTTCTCCTCTGTTCTTCATAATCCCAAGGTGAGTTACATCACATCTGAAAATGTTTAAGTATATTTATTCTGTTATATGTTCTCTCTGAAATTTAGTTATTTGTGAGTATATTTTTAAATATATCTCTGTGTTAGGGTATGAATATATGATAATCATTTCTATGTATTCTTTCTCTGTTTGATTCAAGGCTTAAGTTCACCTAAAAATTCCTTACCACATGATCTAGTTCTCAATAGGATCTGATTAATAAAAATCTAAGTTAGTTAAAATATAGTTTGTTTGACTCTGGAAGCATTAAAATAACCGAGCATATTTAGTAAAATCAAAAACTTAAACCTTTAAATTTATAAATTCAGTATCATAAATTGAATACTAAAACCAAAAGATGATTTTTAAAACAAAAATTATAATTTTTAGTAAAGGGGTTAAGGTGCAATTCTGGTTTGAACATAACATGGGAATTCGTGATTTTCTGGTGATCCAGTTGATCGGAGTGCTCGGGGTTCTTCTAGATGATGGAGGAGTGGTCTGTGAATCTAGGTAAAATACTAGATGGTGATGTAATTAATCGAGGAGGCAGTGGCAGTTGTATATTTTCTGGAACCCTAGTTTTAGTAATGGTCAGTAAATGATCCATTGCGGCTTCGACTGTTGATCGAGTGCTTTGAGGTTTTGAGAGATGGAAGGTTGGGCGTAAGCGAAGTCGTGGTCGGAGTAGCCGATCTTCTAGTGGTGGGTACGGCGAGAACGAGTCGTTGATAGGTTTCGTGGAGGTGATGCTCTTGTTGTTTCCAGGTTTGGTTTAATAAATCGAATTCCATTTCGAGTTGAGATGGAGGAATCTGGTAATTGGGTTTGGATCTAGGGATGATCGATGACTTGTAGAGATCGCCGTGGATGGTCGAAGAGGGGTGGCTAGCCTGTGCACGTGCACGGCATTTCTGGTGAAGTATGGTTCGTTTTTTCCGAAGTGATTGGTTTTGACTCTAACTAATAGCTGTTGCCTTGGGTTAAGTACTGCTACTAGTTTTAAAGGAAACCTGTTATCATGGTTTAAGATTTTAAATTAGAATTTAAAGGCTAAAGTTTGAATGAAAAGCAAAGGTTAAAAATAAGTTTAAATCCAAGTCTAAAAAAAATTTGGGTTTTAAGTTCTTTAAAACTTCTATTATAGGATAAATAATTCTTTAACTTTTGAAAATATAAGGGGTTTTGAAATTGTTTCAAACTTTGTTAAAGTTAAGTTGTTTCATTTTAAATCTTAAATTTAAAATGAAATTTAAATGTAAATTTGAATTAAATTATTTTAATAACTAAATGGATGCAAGTAATTAAGTGGATTTTTCAAAGTACTTAAATTAAAATGGAATTTGAATTTGTAAAGGAAGAATGTAAACAATTCCAGATTTGAAATAAAATAGAGTTTTATAAATTTAAATGTTTAAATTTTTTTAAAGGATGTGATGCAATGGCTTTAAGTAAATTAAAAGGGTTAAGTTGAAGTGTGTGTCATGAAGATTTATCGCAAAAGTTTATTATATAAACTTAAAAACAATTAATTGTTGAATAAGGATAAAGAGTTTATCTTAAGGTCTTGAGTGAATCCCCGAAATTTAAAAATGATGTTAAATTACTTATGATAATAATAAATAGTTGATTAATTGATGCCATTAAATTAAAGATTAATTTATAAATTAATTTTGGTAGAATTACCTAATTTAAAGGGGTGATTAAATTATAATAAAGGTTTAATTACTTAATAAAATTAATTGAGCATAATTACCTGATGTAATTAATAAAGGATAATTACTTAATATAATTGAAGGGTTAATTAACTAATGAAAATGATTAAGGTAATTAATTTCTTAAAGATAATTATTTAGTTAAAGGAAATTAATTAATGGTTAGAGTTAATTAAGTAATTAGAGACAATTGCTTATTTTGATTAATTAAGGATAATTGATCAAATGGAAATTTACTAAAGATTAATTAATAAATATGAGTGATTAAGATTAATTAGATAACTAAAGGTTAATTGATTCCTTAATTAAGGATGATTAGTTATTAATTGAAGGTTAACTACTTAATGATAAAAGAGAAATTTATTTCAAATAATTTGTAATTAACTTATGATAATTAACCAGGATTAATAATTTATTCATAAGTAATACATCTGATTTTTAAAGCAATTGATTGGTAAATTTTACTTGTGAATGTTTGGATTTTTTTGAATAAGTGAATTGTTTGATATTCTCGATGTCAGATGCTTTGCGATATGAACTATTTGTGATTAGTGCTACGAACTGTGATGTAGTTAATTATCTGTGATTTAATTTATTAATCTGTGATCTGTAAATGGACGATAAGAGTTATAGTTTATATCGCTTATCAATTATATTTCTGTGTTTTGATCTATGATGATTGAATGATGTTGCACTATTGTGTTAAACCCCCGGACCACGCCATACACACACAATTATGGATTTCACGAGGAAATCAGTTAAGTTGCAGATTTTTAAAATAGTTTTGAATTTGAATTTTTAAATTCAAATGTTTTGGAAATGGAATCGGAATAAATGTGAAAAGCTTTTAGAATGGAATTTCAAGTTAAAATTTATTTTAATTTACTTGATTAAGTTTTGGAATTTAAATAATTTGATTTAAATTTGAATTCAAAATTAGGAATTGAATTCTATGATTTGAAATTAGGGATTAAAGATGTTATGTTAGTTATATACGGGTTTGAAACCATATTTAAAGTATTGTTTTGGGAATTCGAATTGAACCAAAGATTGTAACTTGTATAAATGAAATCGAATTTTTCCAAAATAAAACTATTGTTTCTAAATGATAAAAAGGCTTCGTTTCAAATCTTATAAAAAGAATTTTCAAGTTTAAACAAAAATAGTTTTCCAAGTTATAGATGAATATTCGGAAACGAATTTTGAAAATAAATATTTGGGAACGATTTGAAAGCAATGAGACAAATCTTTAATTTAAAGATTTAATGAATTAATCCCTTTGAAACAGAATTGTTTTGGAATCCGGGAATTAATATTTGTGAAAGTCGGTGAACTTTATGAAATAAATCTTTTGTTTAAAGGATTTGAAATGGTAATTTGTTTAAACCATTTGAAAGTAAGTTTCGAATTATTAAGTTGTGACATAATTGAAATCCCATATCCATATGTTTTAAATATTGCGCTCACTATTAGGTTTAGCCGGGAAAGGACATTTGTGTCGTACAAGCCATTCCGAATATGTGATTCGACGTTATGGATAGCATTTGAAGACCGGTGGTGAAGACCGGGTATTTGCGAGAGCGATAGGATGACCTATCGATTATCTCTGCACTGAGTCGCTCCGGTATAGAGACTCCCTAAGTGATGGGAAATCCGATCGGGATTGTGAATACCCGGATTGCAAGGACTTCTTTGGAAGTGCCTTCGGTTCTGTTCGAGCCCAGAACAGACTTGTATGGATTGTATGTCTGACATTACATTTTGAGATATAAAGCAGATTTATTTCAAATACATTTCTGTTGGTGGCGGAGAATTTATTCTCTTAGCTTAACACCCTTCTCTGAGACGTACGAGCTCAGAGGTTATTTAGTTGAAGGTTATCAGCGATATACTCCCAATTTGGTAATGTGGCATGCTGAGTGATGCTGATCATTTGTTGATTAAAGCGTGGCTTTTGTAAAAAGCGTAGCTTTGTGGACGAGACCTCGTCGAACCTCACACACCGGAATGGTTGAAACAGGAAAGATGCGGCAAGGTTTTTGGCGCCCCTTAGGGTATGCTCATTTCCTTCTTGAAAAGGGTGGTATCATGGTATAGACCCCAGATACTTACTCATGTTGAAACACTTTATTTATTACTGTGTGATGTTGGTTATCGAGCGCTCGGATAAAGGTCCTAAAGGACCGGGGGATGGCATACTCGTGTTAGTAGTTACCCAGTTAGGGGTAACCCGGCCTTGTGTTGGCAGAGATCCGGTTAGGTTCTCGGGACGTCCTTCCAGAGACGTTTCCATGTGGCAATGGGAAGTTCCTTGGCCTGACCATTTGTTGGAAATCCAAAGAAACAATACAAACATTTAGGATTGCAAATTGTAGAACCTGCCTCCTCAGGAGGTAGCTACAGTGGGCATAATATAATGGTACCTATGCTGGCTAAGATTTATATTCTACTTTCAAAATGTTTTCTACACTATTCACTAAAAATAATCAAACGATTTGATTTTGCGTAGTAAGCATCCTTGACTAACATAAGAAGAAATCTCCTCCAAGTCTGCGTTTGCATTGTGTGTGTGGTGGGAGGTCTTATGGTAGTTACATTTTCAAAAAGCATTGCGAATTGATTTTAAAAATCTTTTGTTGATTGTTTTAAAAGATAAACTGTTTTTGTTGCTCACACCAGTCCCACGACTGATCTGGAGTTTATTGTTTCTTTCCTAAACTTTGGGTGCTCATTATTTTCTACACGAGCAGTCTAGAGTTGGGTTTTTTAGATAGTCAGGTTTAGTAGATTATCTGGAGCATGTTCAGTCTTTGGATACAGACTGCATTTGCTTATCTTTATGCATCGTGATGCTGGATCGAGCTACTTTGCTGGAGTTCTCTTTTGAAGACTATCTTAGAGTTATATTGTTCCGCTGCTAGATGTTATCTATTTTTCTTTTCCGCTGCTATTTCTTGTATCATATCTCTGATGTATGTTGATATCTATTGGATCATCTGTTGTATCAGATATTGTATCAAAGCTATATATCAATGTATTATTCTTTTATTTCCGTTGTGTTATTTACTTGATGTTGTTATAAGCTCGGGCGAATCGGATTTGAACGGTCGAATCTACGGCATTCGAATACGATTTGAAGTATAGATGTCGATTTTCGAGTGCAAAAAATCCCTTTCGTCACAGTACCAAGCAGGAATTTTGTTTTTTTTTTCTTCTTCATGTTATTAAATTGGGAATGAAAAATCTAATTATCATTGGTTCGGAATTTAACAGAATTCGTTTATTCATCTTAGTGAGTTCTGGAACTGAAACAAGATTAAGGATATTTGAGTCCAAGAAGCAAATTATAATGCTAACCAAATAAAAATTGGAGAGATGTGTCATACTTCGACTGTATATCTTGCATACATCTTCTCTTCGTTGTTTCCAATTTGAATTTATTTTAACACATTTTTTCTTTTTTCATGAAAATAATATCGTTAAGGGTATAAAAAAATGCAAGTTTTTGGACAACAATCTCTATTACACATGATTCACGGGCACAACATAACAATTTGATTTCTGAAAAAACTGATTGGCTTTTAGCAATGAAATGGTCTTTCAGTATTTTATATTCTACAGTGCTACATTAAGTCAATTTTTTATTATACCCATTTGAAATTTGTGCTTCCTAATTTAGTATATATTATGCATGTGTGTGCACGCATCCGTATGAATGTGTATGTATGTATGTATCGAGAGAAGGGAAGGTTTAGTAGCAGTCCTTTTTTGTAGCATCCTTATTTTCAGCCACTAGTTTTTATGTAATTAATAATATGAAGTGGCAAGAGAGTGAAACAACACACACATACATATGTATGTGTGTGGAAGGTTCAATGATATTCGTCGTAGCTTCCATTTAGCACCTCTACTTTTAGCCACTGGATTTATACACACACACAGAATATAAATATATGCATCGAAATAACTAAAAGATTACTTTTGTAATGTAATTACTAAAAAATAGGTCTTATTGGCAGTTCTATATGCAATTTAGCAAGATTTACAAGTATTAAAATCTAAAAACAATAAGTGACTTATCAGTTATCCCAGTTTAAAGTTAATTCTTGGTCCAAGTATTTGACAATCCTTATGAGTTATAACATATTGACCAAATATCTTCCCTAATAGGACGCCCAAATTCTAACTCTATTGGAAAATTTGTTTGTAGAACTACAACCCCCAAAAAATAAGATCGTCGTATATGAAATGACAAATAACATAAACCACCAAACACTTCAAGAGTATGCAGTATATCAGGAACATGGCTATAGTCATTGCACCGCTCAGCATCGCTCAGAACTTGTATACAGCATGGAAGAATCGTAGGAAGATAAGTTCTGAATTCATCATTTAAAGCTATGCAAAGTTCTTCAACAAGATGAAGAATTTCTGGCGTGGATGGAGGCAACGAGATTTGGGAGCGGCTGAAATAATTTCTGGTCTGGATTTAATTCAGTGCGATTGAGGGAGAAGAAGGGCGTTGTTTTTCCGTGAGGAAGAGCAAACCCTAAATTAAATTTTAGGCGGCCAAAATGTGGGCAAGCGTGGGAAAAGGGATCCTATTTACAAATTACAAAAGACTCCCTTTGTTATTAAATTATTTACATTTTTACCGATTGTTATAACACTTATATGCGTTGGCAAAATTAATGCAGAAGACTATTTATTTTTACTAACACTTTTTAGGTATTCTAACACTTTTTTACTGTTAGCGGTATGTGACATTTATAAGTGTTAGCAATTGACATATATAAAATGTTGCAAAATCACTTATTTGGTGTAGTACCAAGCTACAATATCTCTTAAATTGCTAATGATTGACTTTTGCATGTCTTTTGGATCAAATATTATATACATATATGCGAAACCAGTGCTTAGTGCTCTCTGCCGTGCTTTAGTTTGAAAAATGGGTTATCAGGGATTTTTAGATATGTTCTTTGCAAGTTTAAAAGCAGTCCCTCAATTATGGAAACATGAATTAAAGAACTGAATTTGTTAACAAAAGATTAAAAAACGGATAAAAAAACAAAATAAAAATAGTTATTCAAAACTCAACAATTCATAAACATAGATTTCTAAGGGGAAAAAAGGCTACTACTTTTATCATTCTCTAGAAACTTGCATAGCTGCTGTTATTTCACATTATTTGTGACAAAAAAAAAGAAAGTTGATTTTATTATAAGAGAAGACCAAGGTTTGGTTTTTTTTTGTTTTTTTTCCAATAGGATTTATCAACATACAAGAAAGTAAGTGCCTAATGCAGAATATGTGTTGGCATGCCTAGATTTCAAGGGGATCACAGACGAAATATAAAATTTCTTTTGCAAATGAGGTAATTTAGCCATTAAAACGTGGACATACTTGTTCATCTCATTCTAGCAAGCAAGCTCAACTAAAAAGAAAAAAAGTAACATGGTCTACATAGGATTTCAACCTTGCTACTTTTTAGGAATATAACCAACTTTGTAGCCATTTAAGCTATCAGATTTTTTGAACTCTTAATAACTGATCTATGCATGTAATCAAGTTTGTTTGAAATGTATTGATTATGTATTTGAAACTCTTAATAACTGATTCTGCACATTTTCATCGATCATGATATGGACCATATAGAAAATTTCAAACTCATGACTTCCAAAACGTAGACCACACTTATCTTCCATCCAAGTAACACAAACCATTAAGTGGGGCGACTTATTGGTTTATCGTATCCTAATTTTCCTATTTACCTAACAAAATATGGTAATATAGTCTCGGTAGATGTCAAACTCTAGACGTTTAAATTATAAAACAAGTTCTATGATTGACTAAGCTTCAGTATCTTTCCTGCTCTTAATAAATGATTTATGCATGTTTTTCGTTTATCAAAATATGGTCTCCACACTAATGAATTCATGAGTTTCAAAACACAATACCGTATTTTATTCCATTGGAGTGAGAGCATCTCCAACAGATACAATATTCTCGAATCTGCACCCGTAAAGCTCTCCAACAGAGTGCGAGAATATGCGATAGTGCAGAAAAGAAGGAAAAAGTTTGGGAAAGGCGGATCAGATGAGACGCTTGTTCAACAGGCGCCTGACATCCAGGTGCCGATCAACATAGTCAATAGGCGCCTGTTGAACGCCTGGCCTCATTTCTATTGGAGAAATGAGGCTTCCAACATTTCGAAGTGCAGAAAATCCAATTTCCACACTTCGAACTGTTGGAGATGCTCTGACATATGATTTTACCGGAGCTCTAAATCAAGGTTTCAATTGATAAGGCTAATATTCTAACAAACCGAGTTAGGGGACCTTTGGACTTTTTATGATTGCATTTTGCATGCTTTAATAAGATCAGAATTCTCAACATATATTGAAAAATAGTCAGTGCGCTGTGTCTGCATGCCTACCTTTAAGGAAGTCGCACCCTTGAATGTAATTGTTTTATGTTATTTTAACATGCACGTTTTATAAAAAAATTTAAAGTAACATGGTTTGGTGGGGTTTTCAACATTGCAACATCTAGAATATAAGACTATTGTTATAACCAATCATGGTATGAGATCTTTAAACTCTTAATAACTAATTTATGCATGCTATCAAAGATGTCTGAACGTATTAACTGTTAACACATTAAATAATAGAAGTATTATTCCAAAACGGGATCAACCATGATCATTGGAACGTAAGATCAATGTTCTAGCCAATTTAGCTATGAGATATTCTAAACCTTTTACGATGAATTTTTGATGTTTTGTTAGAGAATGTAATTATCGTTCTGACATGTAATAAATCTTTGAAGAATTCACTTGACTTGTAATAAAAACGCACTCATTTTTTGGCATGAGCATCAAAAGAATTATAATCGAAAAGCCTTCTTTCATTCAGAGCACATTCAAGAAAGATAAAACTTTGAGATTCCCTTAATACATGTTCTATGTAGAAGTAATAAAATTGTGCATTGGATAACTATCAAGAAGAGAGGGGAAAAAAATTTACTTAAAATTTATAATTCATGATGAAATTTTCCTTATAACAAATGGCCTGTAGGCCATCCCGTTACTCTCTACATTCTTTTACTTGATTTTATTTTTGATTTCGAGAGGCAAATGTGATTGCTTTTTTGATTTTTACAAATTGGAAAGGAAAAACAAACAGGCATAATCTGTTTTGTCCCACTTCATTGGTGCATGATCTCATGTGTGACATGCCACAAGAGAAACGTACATTATTGCCATGTACCTCACCCACTTCGCACTGGTCCGAATATAGTTCAAACCCACACTTTCCATGGGAGTAGAACTAAAATCAGTTCAGCTACAATGTAGTTGAACTAACGATGCTTGTTTTCATTGAACACAATATGATCTAGGCGACTTGTGAACTCGTTACTTTTGAAACGAAAGACCAACCTTATCTTCCATTGATGCAAAAAATGGTTTCTTAAAGAATTCAAACCATGACATTTGGATGATAACACTAACATTCCATCCAACTAAGTCACAAGACATTCAACTATGAGATATTGAACTCTATATGATGGATTCATGCATGTTTTATTTAGATCACAATCCCTCCATGTATATAAAAAAGTCGATAAGAACATCTTTGCTATGCCTAGTTCTGAAATGGTGTACTAAGGTTTTTTTAATTGTTCTTCACAAACAAGGAAATCAAACCCTCAGTTGTGTAAACATATTGGTTTATCTCATCCTAGATCCAAAAATAGAAATGATCTGTGGAGTAATTTAACATAATGGGGTCATATATGTTAATATCTTGCTATATGTGATATCTTTTAACCAAGTTTATATTAAGCGATCAATTTTGAAACAAATATGTTAAGCTTAAGGGGTATAATCATCATGTAGAAATAATCAAGGTTTGAGAACTCGGTTTCGCTCATTTGAAATTTTCTTGGTTTCGATCAATTTCAGAATTTTCGAAAGTTTCAGTCTTAATTTCGATTGCGGTGCTGATATCATGTTTTCATATTTTTAGTGAAAAAGCAATAATAAATGTTATAAATAAAATAAATGAATACGGTCTAGTCTAAACATTATTTAAGTCTAACCTAAATAATTAATATAATGAACGTTTAATTTAGACACATAATAATAAACATTGAATATAGCATAATCTAAATAAATAATATAACCAGCCCATTCATATTCAACCCGCCCAATACCTAATACTCAACATCAAATAACCTAACCCTAAACCAACCAGATTTGTTCTTACTTTAGCCACCAACGCAACTCAGCAAAAAAAGAGGAAATAAGAAACGACGTGCACCCTAGACGAGAACCAAGAAGGCAAGACCTTCAAATTTATGTTCGAATGAAGACGACAAACACGAGAACGACAATTGCTTAAGATTTTACAGCTCGAATTCATTATGAGGTAGTTTTGATTCGGTTTTACTGCTTTTATAAATAAGATTAGCTTCTCTTCCACCTTCCAATCTTCTACAGCAGTTGCGAATTTTTTCCTTCAAAGTTTCGAATTTTTTTTATCAGCGGCGACGGACGGGTTTTTGCCCTAATCCCATCTCGCCTCCGGCGGAAACCGAACCGGGTTGGCCAGAATCTCGAGGTTCTGGTCGGAACCTAATACCATGAAAATAATGTGTAGACACCTAGTGATACTTTTAATTTATTGAAGGGCGGAACTGAAAAAGTCACACTACTATAAATATGGAGCTATGATCTCCAAATCACACATGCCTTATTTACTTTCTAAATCTCTTCTATGAAGAGCTAATGTCATATCTAGGGTTTATGTCAATTTGGAAGACCAAACTAATTCGTCTTCTCTTTCAGTTAGCAACTATGGATTGAGATATGACTTTCGCCAATTTATTTAATTTTACCTAGCATCTTCTCAATTAAATCAATATGGATTATATATTCAAATCTAGGGTTCAATGAACAACTGAATCTACAGTATATTAAATTCTAACAAAACTACTATGGTCTTGACTTGGTTTTAAACTTGCTACAATAACAAAAATGGACTTGCCAAGATTACCAAGTGTTGTTTCTAGAAAATAATGAACTATTATATAATCACATATGTTTATCATATCTATATGTATATTGTCTCCGACTCCGAGGGACTGGAATCTGCAACCTTTGTCTCTTGAGCCCAACTCTCTAACTAATTGTGCGACTCAACCTTTTGAATTCTTTGAACACAGAATGACCATAAAATCAGTTGCATTCAGCATCAGATTCATGTATAAAAATAAAGTAAAACATGATCTGTCTTTTTAGGTGGTTATTCTTTTTGGCCTGAACCCAAGTTTATAGGTTATACATTGCACCGAAGAAATGACCAATCAGCCAATTTGGGATGCAATGCACACTGAACAGCAGAAGTTAGAAGTGGTGAAGGTAATCCTTAAATTTTCTACTGCAAGATTATTTTGCCGCTTATAATTTTGGTTGCACTCTAAAGGAATACTATGTAAGAATGGACCCATTTGTAAAATAAAATCTGTTATATACATTAGACATATCTCTGTTTAGAATCAGTGTACATGTATCTAGAGAAATATTTATCTCCTTACAATATTTTTTCTCTCTTCCCTTTAAATCTGCAGATTGCTAAAGATTTTCCTAGAATATGCTTTCTGTCTGGATGAAGTGGAGAAGAGATGATAATGTTTATCGATGCTTTTCCTGAAACTGGTATGCCTCTAAGCATGAAATCAACCCTCAGTTCTAAACCAGGGCAACACCCCCCTAGAAACCCCAAACCTCTTTAGCATTATTGACTAGTTCTTTTACTCAAACTTCAAAGTCACATTTACGTCAGAAGGGATATAACTTCTAAAACCTAAGGTAAACTTGGGAGAGGCATGCTTATACTGATCTTGCTTAAGACAGACTCTGGCACTATTTCGTAGATTACTTATAATCTTGATACAGCTTGTTTATGCATGCTACGAGCTAGATAGAAGGAATGGTTGTCGACTATAAGATAGCGAAATTTTGTAAAGGTTATAGCTTTTCTTGAAATATATAATTTGTAGAAGTAAGATTTATGGTGAGGTGATACCCAAAATGTAACATTGAGAAGACAGACAATGATTCCAAATGGATCATGCATATGTAAAGGCATACCTGCTTACCATCATGGAACTGTCCCCGTGTTTTCTTTTTATATAATTGTTCATGCATCAAGAACCCCCTCCAATTACATAATCGATGTATCAAATGCTCCATGAATCTCATAAACTATTCAGGCATCAAGAACCACCACCTCCCGACAAAACCAAAACAACTCTCTCTCTCTCACACACACATGTATGTATGCATGTGCGCACGTGCAAGGTTTTTGTGTGTGAGGAAGGTTCAATGTTACCTCTATATTAGAGCACCACTTTGCATTACACAGTTTTGCAGAGTTTAATCGAAATTGTGAATATCATCTCTATAAAATATGATATCGTCTTGAAATTTAACCTCATCAAAATAATAAGTCAATACATATTAGCCCGTTGAAGCATTTATTTTATCCACTGGTTTGAAACATCAAATTTATCATGTTACGTATATTTAAATGCACTCAAATTTTGTGAATATCATCCTCAATGTGATATGAACATATCTACAAAATTTGTAGCATTTAAAATTGTGTAGTTCAAAATATGATAGAGGTGCTAAAGAAAGGATGTCAATGAACCTTGCTACACACCCTCTTCTATCCGTAACTTATTTGAACTGTCGAACTGACATTTAATTTTCAAGTGGATAGAAGTTTCTGAATGAATCCAAATTTTTTGTAGTCAACTTTGTTGTTGAACATAACATATTCTTAAAAGTTCACTTCGATCTGTGATTTTTTTCTCAGGACAATGTTATATTTTAAGGGAGTAAATAAGAAGGGATCTGGATCACCTTCTTATAAATACCCCCTCTGTATTTTTGTGCAAAAACATGTCAAATCAAAACAGATAAAATTTGAACTGAGATAATTTCATAAATTTGCTGAAGAAGAAATTGAAGTATTTTGATCTTTATTGATGAAACTATTTGATGTTTTACTGATACATAAATTTATTAACTGATGATACAAAGTGATTACAATATATATAAACGTTACAGAGGAGATGGCCTACTTCTACAGCCCACTATACTCAGCCCAGAGTAAATAATATTGTGTAACTAAGTTATATCTGGTTGACATGAATATCTCGCTTCATTTACTTCCCCCCTCAACCAGATACTACGGTTATGGTTACTTTGCCTTCTGCGAGTTATTCAAAATTTCGGCTGAGCGATACACTTCTAAACACCTTTCTCTTCCTCAAATACCTTTAATCATGTTATTATACTTAGAATTGAAGCTCAGATTGCTTTGCTTTACAGATTTGAAGAGAAGAGTGACGATGCTGAGAGAAATCGTCAGCTACTGCTTCACTTTGACCTTGATATTAGATTTGAGAACAGATACTGCAGTAGATATGAAGTAGAGAGTAGAAAGATGAAGCCTTTGCTTCATTATTCATCGATTGGTTCAACTTTCAGGTCTTGTCTAAATCGGTGAAAATTATTAGCTGATAATGCTTTTGTAAGTATGTCTGCTCGTTGGTAAGTTGATGGTAAGTGATTCACTTGTAGTTTTCCTCTTTGCACTAATTCACGAACAAAGTACAGGTCGATCTCTATGTGTTTTGTCCATGAGTGCATAATTGGATTAGCTGTCATGTACACAGTACTTTGATTATCACACCACAATGTTGGCTTTGCCTCTGTTTTGATGTTCATTTCTGAAAGTAATGATTGAATCCAAGTGATTTCCACGGCAGCGCTGGCTATACTTCGGTATTCAGCCTCCGTGCTAGATCTGGAAATAGTTGTTTGCTTCTTTGAACATCAAGAAATTGGATTATTCCCTAAATATATGTAGTAACCTGAAACTGACTTTCTGTCATCCACATCTATTGCCCAGTCTGCATATGCTGTAATGCTTAGTTGTTTGCACTTCTTTAGTGTAATGCCATAATTTGTTGTCCCATTGAGGTATCTGAGTATCCTCTTCACAGCTTTCCAGTGTTCTTCATGTGGTTCCTGGATGAATTGTGAGACTTTGTTGACACTGAAGGATATATATGGTCTTGTTATAGTTGAGTATTGTAGGGCCCTTACAATACTTCTATATTGTTCGATGTTTAATATTGGTTCTCCCCTGTATTTGGATAGTTGTTGATGACTGATCATTGGAGTGGGTTGAGATTTAGCACTATCCATCTTTGCTTTGACCAACAACTCCTTGATGTACTTCTTCTGACTTAAAAATATTTCTATGTCTGATTTTTTTCTTACTTCTATTCCCAGGAAGTAATTTAGTTCACCCAAATCCTTGATTGAGAATTGTTTGTCAAGATACTGCATTATGCCTTTGATTTCATTGTCATCATTACCTGTTATAATTAAATCATCAACATATATCAGTATGTAAACAATAAGATTATTATTAATTTTGATAAATAAAGAGTTGTCAGATTTGGTGGATTGATAGCCCAGAAGAACAAGAGCTGCTTTCAATCTATCAAACCATACTCTGGGAGCCTGTTTTAATCCATATATAGCTTCGTTTAGCTTGCACACTAGATTGTTGCTTTCTTTGTATCCCTATGGTTGTTCCATATAGAATTCTTCCTGTAGAACACCATTCAGAAATGCATTGTTTACATTTAACTGTCTCAGATTCCAGTCATTATTTAAAGCAACTGTAATAACTATTCTGACGGTGGTTTGTTTCACCACTGGTGAGAAGGTCTCACTGAAGTCAAACCGATATTCTTGTGTATACCCTTTGGCAACTAGTCTTGCTTTATGTCTGGACACTGTTCCATCTGAATTTCTTTTTTACTTTAAAGGTCCATTTGCAACCTATGGTGTTTTTGTTGCTTCGTGGATGAACAAGACTCCATGTTTAGTTCTTCATTAATGCCTTATATTCTTCATCCATTGCTGTTTTCCAATTTTCATCTTTGAATGCCTGCTCAAATGTTTGTGGTTCTGAATTGCATGTAGTTGCAGTATAGACCTTTAGTTTATATATACCACTTTTTGATCTGGTGATCATATGATGACCTGTTTTAATCTGTTGCTCAATACCTGAAGTGAGACAACCCGACTTTTTCTCCACAAAAAGTCGTATCATCCTTAAGAAAGAAAGGGATAGAAAAGAGAAAAGAAAGAAGAGAAAGAAGAAACAACACAAGAATCTCAACAGCGGAACGAATAAATTATATTAATAACATAAGTATTACATGGTATACATCAAATATCAGAGTTACACAGTCAAAACATCACATACTAGACAGTTATAAACACCTGTCTAGTTATTACAACTCAATACATTACAAAAAACACTCAGAGATACCAACACAGCGGAACTATATAACTATATGCAGAAGCCTCCTGCTCCATTGCTCCTCCATAATTCGTCAAGCTAACCTGAATCCTAACCTGAATTCCCTTGGCTACTCGTAAAAATTTGAGTACCAAGAGTTAAAGAAAAACAGACATAACTCCGGGTCAGACATGGGTCTGGTGTGAGTAACAGGTTAAAGTTGCTCAACTTTGAAAAACCTTTGAAAAGAAAAGGTATCACGTAAGACTTCCCACACATAAACATGGAAAAGTTTTGCCTTACGCTAACCAAAGCATTTGATAGGAAATCCGATGATAGTGTCTAGGGTTTTCAAGTAAATAAGAAATAGCCGAAATTGGTACATCTATTAAATTCCAGCTACTAGCCACAAAAGTGGGTGATACAAACAAAACCATTGGCACTTATTGGATTTTGGATTCCATACAATGGCTGGGCTACTGGGGTGCCGCCCGTCATAGTACGTGGCCTAGATCACCGTACCGGAGTATGCCCGCTCCCCTACAACACAAAGCCGGACCCATTCCTTACTGAACAGTTCCAAACAAGACTACCCCGCAGTTGTGATCAGCAACCGCACCACTAAGCCGAAATAAAGGGACCTCTAGACAGGGATAAATCTTGCTCTCAAGTGGGGGCTACCCACGAAGCTTTGCTGCACCTCCCCTGTTTTAGCCATTCCCAGTTGATGAGGCTTGAGGCTGCGATTACCTTTATAGGACATATCACTTAGAATGCTCATCGTCCACCTGACGATGTTCTGAAAGCATTCAATCCATACAAGTTCGTTCTGGGTTCGAACGAAACCGAAGGCATTATCTCGTTACACTCATATTGGAATCACCCTCAGAGTTAACAACGATAACCCTTTCACTCTAAATCACCATCTCGAATCTATAAGTACTATTCCGTCAACTCATTACGGAATCACCCACAGAGTTATACTGATGTATAGCCCTTACACCTTGAGTCTTTACTCGCTCCACTTGGATTAACGACCTAACGTTTAATTGGAATCGATGTGGTTTTCGGATATCCAAATATGGAAACCCGATCCCGGTCTCATCGAAATCCAAAGCGTGTCTTTTAAGGCCAAGTTGTTTTAGAGTTTTAAAACAATTAAATTTATTATCTATATACACACAGATAGATAACTCACAACACAATAGATAATCAACATTATCATTTTCAACAGATAATTCATATCATAAACAGATAATTCATATTATCATCCAAAAGCAACCAATGCATCTATATCACATACACTACTCATCTCATAACTGAGATTACAAACCATACGTGGCAATTAATACCAATCATCAAACATAAGCAATGATCTAATGATCACACCTTTTATAATTAATTTAAAATGAATTAAATTAATTAATTTCTAATTAATTTAAAATGAATTAAATTAATTACTTCATCATTAAAAATCCTTCTTAACTTATCCATCAATTGATTACAAATCAATTAAGTAATCACTATCTCAATATTCATTCCAATTAATCATTACGGATTAACCATCTCTAATTACAATAAGTAATTAGCCTTTAATATTAATTACATAAGTTAATTATATCTAACTCTTAATACATAATTAACTTATAATTACTTAATTAATTAATTAACTAAAATTAATTACATAAATCCATTTTTAATCAGTTACTTCATTTATTGATTACTTCTTAATTAATCAATTCTAAATTACATCATTAACTAATTAATTAATGATTTCCGATAACATTTAATCAATCTCTATATAAGTTAATTACATAAGTAATTAATCTTCAATTAATCCACATATATATATTAATCACCCTTGAGTAATAACACCCAGTAATTAACTTCTTTAATTACTCATCCCATAATTTAATTATTCTTAATTAATTATCCTCATTAATCCTTGATTAATTTCAAAGTAGTTTAAATCTAAATTACTTCCATAATAAATATTCTTAATTACATTCAGTAATTATTAATTAATTACTTCCTTAAGTAATTACAAATCCATAAATTACATAAAGTAATTATCAAACAATCCACAAATGTTTAAATTAATTTAACTTAATTAATCTAAACTTATCACATTAATCAAATTAGTTACACTAAGTAATTAATTCATTGATTACGTTCATTAAGTAATTAAACTTAAACAATTTTTTTTTTTAGAACAGCAAAGAGCATTGAGCCCATTTTATTGACTTAATCAGAATTACAACACACCATTACAATGCTACAAGATACAATTAGTTACAAACCCGCACGTGACTACATTCAATAACAATAATGCAGACACAAAATACACAAAGTGACAACTAACTCAAAATGAACTACCATGAATCAAATTGACAAGTAACAGGCTATCTAGTTGCTCCCATGCCAGCAGTGATAGATACTTCATACTTCAAGTAATGACAGCATATTGACAAGTGAGTATCCAGGCAGTTAATAATATACAATCTAAGAGTATAACCATCTGCAGCTCTACTAAGAAATACAAGCAATCTTCAATTACTGTCTGTTTTCAAATCTTTAAGAATACTACCATGAATCAAATTATAGAGTTGTGAAGAATTTTTAGTAGCAATACCAAACACTCTAATATTTCTTTCTGTCCAAACTGCATATATCAACCTCTTCAGTAGCTTAAGGAGCAGTTTGGTCATTCTGGCCTTCCATCTAGTTGCTTTAAACACATTAAACCATTCAATAGCACTAACTGGTGAAGGCTTATAAAATCCACCATTTAACAAAAGCCTATACCAAATCTGATATACAAACGTGCATTCAAAAAATAAATGTGTATTTGTTTCTGGTTCTGATCTGTAGAAAACACAAATATCCTCTGATATAACACCCAATCTACATAGCTTATCTTTAGTATTTAATGCATTTGCCATCACTTTCCACAGCAGTAAATTTTCTTTAGCACTTCCACCAATATTCCAAATTCTTGAATGCCATGGGAAATATGAACCAACTCCACAGAGTGATTTATACACATACCTAATAGAATGAGGCTTACCTTTGTCTGACCAGATCAAAACATTTCCATTGTTCTTGATGGGATTACTACTAATAACATTCCAAAGATTCCTAAGCTGAAAAGAACTAGAATATGGTAAAACAATACTATCACCCTGTATAAATTCATCAACAGTAGCCAAATCAGGTATACCAGAGTTGTTTCTGAGATTATAATCAACAACAGAACTTAAAATCAAACCTTATCTAGCCCATGGAGAATGCCAAAATGATAAACCTTTAATTAGAGCATAGTTACATTGTATGAGAGGGATAAAAGTTTGCCTAAGCTTAAGAATACTTCTCCAACTCCAACTGCAGTTCTGTGGAATTTGCATAGTCCAAAATTTTTTATGACCAATCAAATTATGATTAACCCATTGTGTCCATAAATTTCCATCAGATTCAAAAATCTTATTGAAGTAAACTGACATGGCTGCCTTGTTCCAAAGAAAATATTAGTTATACCAAGACCACCATTTTTCTTAGATTCAAACAGTTTATAAAATGAAATTGGGATGAGTTTTCTAGAAAAGGATCACCATGCCAGAGAAATTTGTTTAGAGCACTAGAAATCATGTTTATCAACTTTACAGGGAGTATGTAATGTCTTGTCCAATAATTGGTCATAGCTACAGCAATGGATTGAATGATAGTAAGCCTTCCCGCTTGTGATAGCTTATCAATAGGCCATATTCGAAGTCTTTCAGTGATCTTCTCAAAGAGAGGCAAGCAATTATGTTTAGTAATTCTAGAACTCAAGATAGGTAAACCCAAATAGTAAGAGTACTTAGTTAACTCATGAAGACCTGAAAATTCTATGATATCCTTCTTTTGAAATGAGTTTAAACCAGCAACCATAATATTTGATTTCTGTAGATTAATTTGCAAGCCAGTGATTGAATGGAAGAATTTTAGGGATGAAGTAATACATTGAATATTATGAAAAGAAGGCTTTGTAAAGATTATAAGATCATCAGCAAAAAGAAGATGAGTGATAATTGGATTTATACATTTGGGATGAAGCTGAAATTTTTTTTTAACTACAAGATCCTTCAAGATGGAATTCAGAAGCTCCATGACTATTATGAACAAATAAGCTGAGATTGGATCACCTTGTCTAACACCTTGATTGCCTTTAAAATAACCATACAATCCACCCTCTCTGGCAATTGAATACATAGGTGACGATATACATGTGTAGATCCAAGCTAAAAAAGGTTTTGGGAAATTCATTCTAGACATTATAGCTAAAATAGAAGGCCATGCAATGGAGTCAAATGCCTTTTTAATGTCTAGTTTTATCATGCACCTTGGAGAAATATTTGCTCTCTCATATCCATACAACAATTCTTGAGTCAAGAGGATATTATCACTTATTGATCTACCAGAGATATATGCAGCTTGATTGTTTGTAATGATAGATGGTAAAACTATTTGTAATCTATTTGCCAAAACTTTTGATATAATTTTGTAAATAATATTACAACAAGATATAGGCCTAAAATCAGCAACTGAAGATGGATTATTTATTTTGGGAATCAAAGCAATAGCAGTTGCAGCAAGACAAGCAGGGAGCTTATTATGAAGAAAAAAATGTTGAATGGCCTTAACAATATCTGATCCAATCATCATCCAACTCTTCTGAATAAAATGTGCATTAAATCCATCTGGACCACCACAACTATCACTATCTAGACTAAAGACTGCAGATTCAATTTCATTCCTCGATATTGCACTAATCAAAGTATTTGATTGAGAGACAGTAATTGTAGGAAGGTTAATGTCAAAAAGAGAATTGATATCAGGAATGAATAAATTGGATGGAGCTAAAATAGATTTGAAATACTGAACAAAAGCCTCATTTATTCCATCAAAGGTATTCACTATGTTTCCATACATATCCCTAATCTGATAAATGCATTCATGATTTCTTTTTACTTTTAGAAAATTATGATAGTACTTGGTATTCCTATCAGCCTCTCTTTCCATTCTCAAGTGAATTTTCTGTTTGATTGAAGAAACTTCTTTTTGTATAACTTGATCCAGAGCATTTTTTAATTGCATTTCAATATGAAGTAAAGAAGTATCAGATGGTCTATCACTCAGCATAACTTGAATTTTAAGGAGCTCATTCCTAATCTGAGTAGATAGTTTAGAATCCATACCAAAGTTAATAGCAGACCACTTCTTAAGTTGAAACTTTAGTGCCTTCATTTTGAAAATAATATTTGAAAGAGGATCCTTGCCATATTGCATTTTCCACACCTGCTTTAAAATAACATGATAATCAACTTGTTTAGTCCAGAAATTAAAAAATTTAAAAGAATGCTTCCCACCACGAAAATCATCAGCTTCACAATGAAATAATAATGGACAATGATCAGATAGAGAAGGTTGTAAGGTATTATAAAAAGATTTTGGCCAAAGTTGAAGAAAAGGAATGTTTAAGAAAATATGATCAAGCTTACATAAAGTAGAATTTCCACTCCTATTACTATTAGACCAAGTAAAATCTGAATCAATATATTTAGCAAAGATAAGATTTGATTGAACTAGGGCACTATTTAAAGGAGAAATATCTTTAAGAGATAATGGACAGCCACCACATTTTTGATTGCTTGCAAACATACAATTAAAATCACCACCAATTAGCCAAGGAGTGAAAGATGATTGTAAAGATGGAAGAAAATCCAGAAAACCCTGTCTTAAAGATAATGAGTTTTGAGCATAAACAGAGGTAAGATGAAATGAAACATTGGAAGGCAAATGAATACAAAGGTAGTGAATATATTGATCCGAAACATTTAGCCTAGAAAGTTTGAATAAGTTTGGATTCCATAAAGTGAGCAATCTGCCATAATTGGCTTCAAGAAAATTATCATCATATAACCAGGATGGAGCTATCAAGCGCATAGCCTTTATAGTAGATTGTTTATCAAGCTTAGTTTCAGATACACACATTAAATGAATATTCTTTTCATGAATAAGATTTTTGATCTCAAATTGCTTAGATGATAAATTAGCTCCTCTTATATTCCAAAAAGCAATATTTTTCATTTGATAGGGAGTGGAGGAATCAATGGTGAAGGATTTTTCCCAGTATGTTTATGATGGGAGTTAGTTTTAGATGAGGAAAATGGTAAGACTTCATGAGGTTTAAAATTCCTACCTTTGTTAAGATCATCAGTAATAACAACATTGTTTTTGCCTGAATTTGATAGGACATTGAATGATTTGATAATTTTCCAGCTACTAAGAAAGTATCAGAAGGATCTGAAACATTAACAGCTGATACTACTTTAGAATCAGATTCAGATGAATGCATGGAAAGATTTAAAGTGGAAACCTCACTGACACTATGCTTATTTGTAACAAGAGAAGAGTCATTTAAAACTACAAAGGAATTATGATTTTCTGAGATACTTGAACCAATGTCATGATGAACTACAGCTTCAATTGCCTTACCAACCTCCATCTCACTGACTGAATTAACATTTGAATTATTATTCTCCTTGACCACTGATTGCTTCTGTTTCCATACCCCTTTATTTCTTTTATTAACAACTCTCCAAGAATGATCAACTGTAATAACATCTTTATCACTACTTTGATTCTTATTTGCATTCACTCCCACCACCAGGTTTTTATTTCCCTCAGTATCACCCCCATCACATTGCTTGTTTACAAATTCACAGGATGCTGAGTCATGTCCAAAAATTTTGCAATGAGCACAAATACTAGGCTTCCAGTCATAAGACAGTTGAACATCAGGGCAATTACTACCCAATTATGGAATATGAATAGAATCTGGTAATTCACAATCAGGTGAAATCTCTACTAGTGCTTTTGCATACTTAAATCTTTGCAATTTCTCAGTGCTACTATCAAAACAAATCAATCTGCCTACGTGACAAGCCAGCCAATTAATGCCTACTAAGGTCCAAAGTATAATGGGAATCTTATGAAAATGAATCCAAATAGGTGCTCTCCTAATCTGAGCTTGAGATAAACCAATATATGGATCCCATTTTGTAATAATGAACATTCTACCCCTAATGAAGATAGGATCAGAATCAAGAACATGATCCCTATCTTCTTGATTAGAAAACTTGAAGTAGAAATTGAAACCATCCGATTTAAACTCAACTTCACCTTTAAGTTTCTAGAATCTTTTCAAGAAAATAACAACAGTCAAAAAAGAGAGCGTACCATCCAAAAAGAATCCAACTAAGTGATCATTCCAGTAATTTATTCCTTCTTCTCTTACTAAATCAGGTAAAACAGTGGATGGTTTGTCACGAGAGATATCAAAATGTATCGGTTTATAAGAGCCAGCATTCCGAGGAAGAGATTTAAAGAGCGATGACCAGTTCGATTTCAAAGAACGAGAATCATTGGAATTGGAGGAAGCCAAAGAATCAGGATTAACAGATTTGGGAAGAGAAGAAAATGATGAAACAGAGATAGAGGAGGTAGATGAGGAATCTGAAGATGTAAAAGGTAAGGTAGAGAGAGAGGGAAAAGAAGCAGAATCAAGAGAGAAAGAAGAAGAAGCAAGATCGGACGCCATTAAAATTCAAAAGCAAGCAGATAACATCGAACTTAAACAATTGATTATTATTAATTAATTTATTTAATTAATTATCAAAAATTAATCATATTAATTAATTGTTAAATAAATTTTAAGTTAATGACCCTCATTAACATTTCTTGATTACTTAATTAAGAAATTAACTTATATTAATCATTATTAATTATCAATTAATTAATATTTAATTACAATTTAATTAATCTCTAATTATTAATTAATTAAGTGTTAATTAAAATCTAAGTTATCTTCAATCACTTGATTAAATAAATCTTAATCATCAATTAAAACTTAATTAACCATCCTTAATTATAGATTAATTAACCTTAATTAATTAATCTCAAATCCAAATTAATTAACCTAAAAATTATTAATTGCTTAATTAAACATCCACATTATTAATTAATCAAATAATTAATATTCCATTTAAATTAATTTAATAATTTAAATGAAACCAATTCCTTAAGTTCTAAATTAAGAAACATTCTTCTTATATAAAGTATTTCTAACAAATTTTATTTCAAACAAATTCAATTTGAAAATTTCTTTTAAATTTCAAACTGAAACACAATTTATTTTAAATTCCATTTAACTTCCTTTCTAAACTTAAGATTCAAATTTATCTTAAACAAGATTTTAAAACAATTCAAAACTTTTCTCTTATATGTTAAAAGAAACATCCACTTTATCAATAAGTTTAAAAGAATTTAAATTTACAATTCAAATCAATTAAAAATTACTTTTAAATTTCAAAATTAAAATACAACTTCCAAACGCATTCTAGTTTTAACTCTTTAAAACTCTTCCTACAATTTACATCTTCAATTTAAATGCAAATCATTTAACCATATAAAGTAATTTAAATAATTTAAATTTAAAATTTATTTATTTTAAAAACTGTAGTTCAAAACCCAATTTCAGGTTTTAAAATCTCAGATTTAAACTTACTTTGTCCTTCAATTTAAAACTTCCAGTTTAAATTCAAACCAAATACCCTTTTTATACTTAAAAGTTTTAAAAACTCAAACTTAAATTTCAAACTTAAATTATTCAAAAAAAAACTCAAATTCAAACTAATCAGATTCAAACTTAGGTTTACTTAATTTAAATCTTAGTTTACATTTTAAAACGTGCTTTTAAAACTAAAAACGAAAACAGGTTTTCTGTTTCTTTTTCTTAAAACCATACTTACATTTTAAAAACTCAAATTATTACAAAAACCAGAATTCAAACTTTTTGAATTCATATTTAAATTTTGGTCTTAACTCAGTTCAGATTTTAGTTTACTTTTAAAAACTTTTATTATTACTTAATTTTTAAAACTGTAACAGGTTTCTGTTCTATATTGAAAAACCTGAAACAATATTAACTCGAGCCTCCCTATACTTACTTCGAGTCAGAAGCCATATTGCTTCGAGTCACCACTCCCATTACCCGTGACCATCCCAAGGTAAAAAAAAAACCCTGTAACCCAAAAAAACAACACAATCTGCACACACACCTTCCTGTGCACCTACTCACCAACTCCGGCCATCACTGGCCACCATCAACGGCCACCTTCCATCGACCAGTAACCCCTCATCACTCTTCAACCCTCAAATTCCCAGAATTCAACTTGAATTTGAATTCAAGTTTTAAAACCAAAACCTAGAACATCAACCCCTTTCAGTGCCTGACCTGTCAACGACGATATTTCCCATCTCCGACCACCATCACACTCTAAACTCCGGCGATGACTCCATTAATACATCATCTACCAACATGCCAAACATGGTTGAACTCGATCCAATGATGAAGACGCAGCACTCAATTCCTTAAACCCAGTAAAACTAGGGTTCCTAACTGTAATTCACAAATTACAATCTAAAAATTTAATTTCAACTCAATCTAAGATTTTTCCTATAATCTATGATAGATACACTATCTCCAAAAACAATTTCAACCTAGTCAGTTGCAAGCATCAACTGTGCTTATCAATTATGTATAACACAGTAAATTTGAAACTGTATTTTGATTCAATCGTTAAAAAATGTAATATTATTTTAAAAATCATAATTTTAGAAGTTGTTTTGAATTGAATCTCTGAAACACTGATTTGCAATGTTTTATATCTTCACTTATAAAGATTCAATTGCTCTGCTACTTTTTTTTTTACAGTAAGTCTTTATTTAAATTTTACTTTAATAAAATCCTAAAGTCTAAACTCTGTAACCAACATACATATCTTCTATAAATCCTATATTTAACAAAGACAAATTAAAGATACAAGAATTTAAATAAATACTTGTGTCAATAGTAAAACAGAACCAAAAAAAAAACTTACTAGCATACACCAAATACATTTATACAGCAGGCATGTTATATGTAGCATTTATATATTTTAGTATTCTAATCTTGCAACAATTTCTTTACCCTTTAAAATTCTTAAATGCAAAGTTACTCACTTATTTATTATGCAGAGCCTAGATTCTATAGAATAAATGGATGCAGACATCATGCTTTTCTAGATTCATTTGCATGCAGTAGCTTGAATGCTTGTGTGACAAACGGAAATTTTCGACTTTCGAAAATTCAACATCGATACTCACTTTATCGACTGCCGAGAAATCGAAGGCCGGAAACACGGAATGTTATGGGTTTTAAGAAAAAAAATTAAGAAAAAGGAAGAAGAAAGAGAAGATAAGAAGGTAGAACATAGAACAGAAAGAAAATAGAAGAAATAGAATGGAACAGAAAACAACAGAACAACAGAATCTCACAATTCGCAGCGGAACAACATATAATAATAAATGAATAATCTTTAAACAAAGAACTATATTAGTTATTACATTATATTTCATTTCATTACATCATATCATCAGAGTGTACAACAACATACAACATCAATCAATAACAACAGCGGAAAAAGAAATACTATATAAGTAATACGCCATGCCATCCAGCTTGCCTCCAGCAACTCCTGAATATCCAGAATATCCTGATATACCTAACTCTTAACTGCCCGTGTGGAAATTGGTGGGCACCCAGAGTTTAGGAAGGAAAACAATAAACTCCGAGTCAGTCATGTGACCGGTGCGAGAACTAAAACAGTTTATTTTTCTTTTTAAAATAAAAATAGAGGAATATTTTAAAAATCAATTCGCAATGCTTTTAAGAATGAGACTACCATAAGGCCTCCCGCACACACACACATGCAAACGCAGAATCGGAGGAGATTTCTCCTTATGATAGTCAAAGATGCTTGATACGCATTAAAAAGAACATTTGATATTATTACTAGTGCATAGTGTAGAGAAAATTCATTTCGAAAATAAAGATATAAATCTTAGCCAGCATAGACATTTCGCACTTATGCCTACTATAGCTACCATGTTCAATAACGGGTTACCGCCATATTCCATGACAGGTTATACAACTAAAACCGTACAAGTCTCGTATTTGAAGAATGGATTTTCCAACAAATGGTCAGGCCAAGGAACTTCCCATTGCCACATGGAAACGCCTCTGGAAGGACGCCCCGAGAACCACCGTTCTCCGCTAAACAAAGCCGGGAATCCCTTTTCCCAAGGAATATTACAAACCCTCAGATATGCCACTCCCGGTCCTTTGGAACCTTTAACCGAGCGCTCGTCACCATCATCACACAATCATAAAGTGTTTTCAACATGAGTAAGTATCTGGGCTCCATACCATGATACTACCCTTTTCCAGAAGGAATGGCTATACCCTAGGGAAGCGATCCCTGAAAACCTTGCCGCACAATTCCTGTTTCGACCATTACCGGTTTGTGAGGCTCGACGAAGTCACGTCCACAAAAACACACTTTATACAAAAGCCGTGCTTTGGGTCAACAAATGATCATAGAAATGATCACCAGGATAGACGATCAAACAAATGATCCTATCACAAATAATCAACACAATGATCATTTACAGCTACACTCAGCATGTCACATTACCAAATTGGGAATATATCGCTGATAACTTCAACTATATAACCTCTGAGCTCGTACGTCTCAGAGAAGGGTGTTAAGCTAAGAGAATAAATTCTCCGCCACCAACAGAAATATATTTGAAAAAAATCGGCTTTATATCTCAATTTGTAATGTCAGACACACAATCCATACAAGTCTGTTCCGGGCTCGAACAGAACCGAAGGCACTTACAAAGAAGTCCTTGCAATCCGAATAATCTCTAATCACGTTCGGATTTCCCATCACATATGGAGATCTCAATACCGGGGATCAGCCAGTGCAGAGACAATCAACAAGAAAACCTTTCATTTTCGAAAATATCCGGTCTTCAACACCGGTCTTCGAATGCAATTCATAACGACGTATCACATATTCGGAATGGGTTATACGACCCCAAGGTCCTTTCCCGGTTAACCCGAATAGTGAGCGCTTATTTTAAAAAAATAAGTGTGGCATTCAATTTCAAACAAATTCACAACAAATACCTATTCAAAGGTAAATATTGATAGTCGATTATTGAACTATCAATAGATATGCACAACATCACCAGAATCCAAATAATTTTCCAAATTATTTATTTCCCAAAAATATCTTTAGAAGATATAAACTTTCCATACTTCAAAAATAAATCAATATTTATTTTTAAACCCATTTCCCAATTTCATTTATAAATTCCATATTGAATTTATATTTCCAAAATATTTATGAATATATGATTTCAAATATTCATTTTCAATTTATCTTCAAAAAGATAAATTTTCAACATATTCACTTTATATTGGAAAACATTTCCATACTTATTAAATAAGAAATTCACAAGTCTTTTTATTTTCTACGCTTAGAAAATATTTAATATACTCTAATCGAAATTAAGTATATATTTCATTCTTTTAAGGAAATCATTCACTTAATCATATTTATTTGGGTCAAAACGAATGTTGCGTAAAACATCGTTACGACAACCCAAAATCACTAGTATAGGGATTCGAAATTAAAATAGATATATAAATCCCAATACTATATAAAACATTTCCTTTCGGAAATCATCTATTATAACAACAGTGTTATAATCTATTATTTCCTTCTATTTCTCGAAAACGTCTATTTCAACAATGAATGTTGAAATCTATGATTTCGAATCTCAATATATTTTAAAACATCGTTAGATCGTTTTAATTCTATTTTAAACATCACTTTTCAAAATAATTTCTTTAACATATTATTCACTGTTCAAAAACGTGAATATACCTTGTTAATAAATTTCATCACTTCTATTCATTTTATTTTAAGGAATTATTCACTGTCTAAAACATGAATATAACTCCATTAACAAGTTACAACTATTTACTTATCAAAGTAAATCGTTTCGAATTTATAAAACAACGTTTATAAATTCTATTCTATTTATTTTATATCAACTCCTTTTATAAATTCCTTTATTAACCTATATCAATTCATATCACAATGATATACTAAAATTCATATTATAAGTCAAACACTTATAATTTATTTGTTTACAAAATTGTTTCTTTAAACTTCCCAATTTTATAAATCTTATAACTTATAAGATTCATTTATTTATCCAAAATCTATCCTTTTCCATAACTTTATAAATTTTATAAACCTACTGCTTATAAAATTTCATTTATGGCTTCACCGTTATAATTCTATAAATTTCATTCATTTATGAAATTCATTCACAATTCTTTCTAACACTTAGAAAAGCTCGTTTTACACTTCTAATATTTTTAATTTATAAATATCAATTTATAAATCTTTTAATATAAACAATTTATATTACTATTTTTAAAATGTCTTTAAACCCCTTTATAATCTCATCATTTGATTTATAAAAATAATCCAATTTTATAAATCCTATTTTTAAACTTTTTATAATAAATTCAAAAATCTCAGTTTAAACTATTTTATAAAATCATCAATCCCATAATTTCAAAAATTAACTTTTAACTGTATTTCTCAAAAATATAATTTTTATAACATTAAGATTTATAACGTTTATTTATTTATAATGGATCAATTCCAAAAATATTTATAAAGCGTATATTTTCAAAATCACTTTAGAAATCTCTTAAAATAAAAATCGTTATTTTTAAACTTCAAAAATTGGATCCGACGATGCTACGCATCAATAGTCAATCACGACTTTCAAACATCATATATTATCCATGATAAACAATCAAATATCACAATATATGAAATCAAATAAATATTTGTGAGGAATCCAGTTGGATCCCTCCAACCTGTTTCCCTGCATCCACAGACATTAGCACAATACCATTCCGTTTCAAGACGGAATATCGCGGTATATGGGATTTTATAAATATATATCCGCTTACTAACGGCGCAATAGGGTCTCATCCGCTAAAAGAAAATGCGGGAAATCAATCAACTGCAATATATACATATGCCAATATATATATTGCTATATATATAATATAATACCAATTCCACTTCAAGGTGGAATATCGCGGTATATGTGTGTAATAAATAACCTCCGCTTACTAACGGCGTATATGGTCTATTCGCATCCAATATATATATAACAATCATCATTCAAGCATTCAATCATTCAATCAACAAATTTAAATCTAACTATTTAAAATTTAAATAAATCCTTTAGAGTGAGAAGTTCTCACCTTTATTCCCGTTTGCAATCCACTTTCATCTTGACTCGATTTTTCTTGATTTATACCTTGTATAAATATTTATACAATTCATTAATACTCAAACAGATTGAATAATAAATTTTCATTTTTGATTGTTTTAATTATTCAATGGTTTTGTTTAAATCAGTTTCTTCTTTAATAATTTTATTTTAACAAATTTTCCTTTTATAAATTAAATCAACTAATTATTTTACTTTAAATTAATATCTTTAAATCAATTTGTTTTAATAAATTTGTTTAACTAAAAATTTAAATTTCTTTTAATAAACTTTATTAACTAACTCCTTTTAATTTCAAACATGTTACTCTTAACAATTTGTCTAATTCAAATTTAATTTCAACTAAACTTACTTAAATAAATTAAGTTAACAAATTTTCCTTTTTAAAATAATTCTAACTAGAAATTTCAAATTTAAATTAAATTTCCTTTTCATAAATTAAATCAACCAATAGATTTTGGTTTTAACTATTAATTTTGTTATAAATAAATTTTTTCTTTTAAACAGAATATTCGAACTAAGTGGAAAAAAATCACTTACCCTTTAATAGCTTAATTTATTTATTTCTTTATTTAACTTAAAAATCAAATTTCCTTAAATAAATTATTTTATCAATTGATTTTAATTCTCAACAAATTTTTCTTTTACAAAAATATTTTTCATTTGAAACTAAACTTATATTTAACTGATAATTTTGTTTTAACAAATAAATTTAATTTTAAACATATCTTCTATTTGATATTTAAATTAACCAACTATTTTATTAATATTCGAAAAATTCAAATCACCAATTATCGTTTAATAGATTCAATTAACTTACCCTTAAATTGAATTTATTCAACTAATTATTTCAATCTCAAGTTAATGATTTTTATTTTAAACTAAAAATTAAAAATCCAAACTGATTTTCTTCAATTAAATTCGTTTAACAAAATATTGAATTAAAACTAAACTTCCTTTTTATTTTTCTTTCAGATTTAAATCAAATTAAAATTTTAAAAAGCTAAATACCTGACTGTTAATAAAAATTCTTTAACTCGTATATTTATTGTTTTCATTCCAATAAACATTTTTTTTCTTTAAATAAATCTTCTGTAAATATTAAAACCTGCACATATTCTTAACTGTATATATATATTTTTTTCTTTCTTTGTTTTTTTCATACTATTCAACATATTAATATTCGTATACATACCTTTTACTGTATGTAATTTCTTAATAAATATCATTAGGTTCAAATTCGAAAATAAACAAGTCGAGAATACCTTACTGTGAAGATCATCAGCTCGAGCTCCACTTCGACTTGCTCGAAACCCAGCACCCCCAAAATCGCTCGCGTCTCTATCCACGAAATCACGCGACTCTCCTCCATCTCATATGCGACCGCACGCCACTCCATCACCCACGACCCTGCCTCGGCCTCGCAAATCACCCCTTCATTCACTGCCGCAGCCCAAATCCACATCGCGACACGCGATGCGCCGCCGACTTTTGCTAGCTCACGCCTCAACCACCATGAGTCGAAGCCACTTGCTTCACGCGCCTCGATTGTCGTACGCGACCGCCGCCTTGAATCGCCACCAAACATCCTCCCTAATCGCGCCGCGCCTCCACCGATCGCGCGCGAGCACGAACGTGAGTTTCCCCCATTTTTTTTCGAATGCCTCGGCCGTGATTTTTTTTTTTTCTGATGTTAATTGAGAGACAAAGGGAAGAGGGGAACGGAGGAAATAGGAGATGAAGTCGCGATTGAAATTCAAGAATTTTGCTCCACCATTTTTATTTCTTCTGTGTTTTAATTTTTTTAAAACTGAAGAGGGATATTTAAAACACGAAGGAAGAAGGCTTGCACGATTTTCTTCAGTGATCGTAGGCATGATTTTAGGCGTGATAAATGGAAGAACGTGCTGTGTTTGACTAAAATTTAAATTTAAATTTAAATTCGTTTAAAATCTTCAACGCGTTTATGTGTCGTGTGCTCACATATTAACTCAAAAAAATACAAAATGTGAAATCCTAGAATAATTCAATATTCCGGACCCAATGGAACTGGTTTCGTCGAATTCCGAGACTGTGCCTCGGACGGCTATTTTTAAATATCGATTCAAACAATATAAATTTCAAAACTGAACAAAGCAGTTTCAAATTCAATTCTGAAGCTTCTATAATCTTCAATATTATCAATATGAATTGTACAAGCCTTTGAAATATTTTTAATTGGCTTAAAATTGAAGATTCAAATTTTTATTCAACTCTCAATAGATTAAATTCTATAATTTAATCGATATATTCATTCTGATAACTTGAAATTCAATTCAAACCATCATTCAAATATTTAAAATTAATTAACTATTTTCAAATTAAATTGTTCAAAATCCTGGGTCGTTACAGCTTGATCTTTGAACCTTGAGCTACTGATGTCTTCAACTTGCATTTGTTCCCAGATTTTATATGCTGTAGTCTAATTTCCAGACTTTAGAAAAATGCAGGTCATTTTGCTTGATTTCCAGATTGATGCATAAGCTTCCAGGTTTTAAAGTATTTGATTTTGAAACTTTTGAGGAGATGAATGCAAGTTGGTTTACAGGTTTGAGAAATGCAGTTTGAAGAGTTTGATTTAAATCTGAAATGCTACAGATTTTTTTTTGAAGGAGGAAAAGTTTTCTTTGTTAAGAATTGATAATGAGAGAAAAGAATAGGAATGGAAGAGTGCAAGTTTATATAACTAGTTTATGATTTAATTAAAATTAAAGAAAATAAAAATTTAAAATAATGACACATGTAAAAAAAATAGACACTCGTAAAAAGAAATGGACACTTGTAAATTTTCATGCTTAAACTCATAACACATGTTAACTCATATCCTAAATTACATACACATGTCTTTTAAATGTTTTGTTATTTTAATTAAGGTTAATGAATGTTTAAATTAAATTAGTTAGTTCTTATACTTAGTTATGTATTTAAATAATTTCTAAAGAATAAGCAAAGTATTATTATAAATAATACAATAAATAATACAATATACAAATTAATTATTTGAAAATAATATTTTGATCACTTAAAATAAACTTATAAAGAGATTATAACTTATTTGAATACATTTTTCATATTTTAAATTTCATATTAAATTTACAAATCACATTTATCAATCACTATTTTAAAAAGAATAAAACAAACATTTTAGTAACTTATTTTAATATTCAAACTTAAGTAAAAATGAATTTTAAACCAATAAAACATTTATCTTATATATTTAAAATCATTTAGTTATTTTATTAAATATTTTTGAAAAGCTAAAATCAAAAATAAATCTCAATTCCTAATTTTCAAAACATTAAAATTATGTTATACTAATTTAATTAAAAACAACTTGTCTATACATATACATTATTAAATAGAAAACAGATTTTATTAAAATAAATTCACAAATTAAATATTTAAATAAAGAAGCTTATTAAATCAAATCAAATTTATCAACAAAAATTATCAATTCAATTTAAATTTAAACACAGATTATTAAATTTATATTGTCCAAAATTCTCGGGATATTACAATCCTTCCCCCTTAAAAGAATTTCATCCCCGAAATTTAAAACAAAGGTAATTTAATAATCTATGTACAGATTTTATTTTAAAACACAGCATATGTTAATCATATGCTAACAACCAAAGCAACCAATTCACACAAACAGAACAAATCTAATTATCCAAAAGAATTTTGGATAAAACTTTCACGAGTCTCCCCGGTATATATATATCGGAATACTCGCTCTATAGAATACAATCAATCAATATCACTAAGCTATAGAGCTCCTAACAACAATTCTTAAACAGAATATCAGACTACAAACGAGTCTGACTCAACAAACAAACCTCCTGAACTGCTGGTTCTACAACAGAAATATCAAACACGTACCCCCTCAGAGATACGTCAAACACACTGAATTCCAGTCACCCAAACTGGCAATCCAACTCTAGAAAACCAAACACTGATCATACCAAAACACAGAAGAATTCTGAAATACCTCGGAGCTAGCTTCATAGACTTGCCAAAATTATAGCTCCATGGATCAGAGAAAAAACTTATCCCAAATCAAATCATCGATTCCAGAATCCAAATTTCTCCGTCTCTTATCCATAAAAACTTTTAGGATGATCCTGAGCTACCAACATCCATCCTGATTAGCTTAACTCTACGCTGATGCTTCTAGAAACAAACTGGATCAAAACAATCCAATGACCTCCTCAAGATGACTCAAAGACCAAGAACACACATCCTGCTTCTCAACAACAGAAGACAAAACAAACTTCTTCTTATCCAGAAAAGACAAAACAGAAGCACCCCCAAACTGCTTCCGCTGCACAACTCTGATCCAAAGCAGAAGAAAATGCTGAAGAACATGAGCACAGACTAGACAACCCAGCACAGATATATGGTTCCACATATCCATAAAGAAAACTTAGACGTTCCTTCGAAACCTGAGCTACTTCACCAACTTCTATCTCAAAGAACCATCTATCTACTAACTGAACCACCTGTTCCATTCCTGGAAAGAAAACTCGATCTTCAGATGCAGACAAACTCTGACTTCTTGGAAGAAAAATCCGGACAAACTCCAACAACTCAAGAGAACACTATCACAAGTCACTTTTGCGATCAACTCAGCCTAAATCCAAAGAAACTGCTCTCTCTCAACCAAACAGAACAGCTCACGCTGGCCTAGCCAATCCATCGAAGAAACGGGTCTACTCTGCTGCTTCTGAACTCCACTTCAGAAAAACTACTCAACCGGAAGACTCCTTACCAACTCAGAATACTCTGCTAAACTCAGCCACATCACCGAGCAGACTCACTTTTTACTATTGTTCCAAAGAAACATCTTCGGAAATATCATAGTCACTGCATCTCATCACGCAGCTACAACTTCCTGAGATATCAAAATATCATCACTCACTGGCTTCTGCCCTACCGACAGATCCAAACTCAATTCTGCACTTCAAAGATGAACTCCGAACCTTAACAGGATTCCTTCAGAGATCGATGAAGTCCTTCACCACTACAGAACTCACTCGAGACGGTATTAGGTCTACAATCTCGACAAATACACTTCCAACCTCATCCATTCAAACACCAACCAATGGTTCGTGTTACACACACTTCTACCTCATCTACCTTTATAACTTATATTGGAAAACCTGAACAGATAATCCAACCAATAGGTAGAAACATTTATATATATATATATATATATATATATATATGTAATAAAAATACAAATACGCTCTCTCAAGATAGACACCACTACAGAGCCTAGGTATTCACTCAACCTAATGCTCTGATACCAACTGAGACGACCCAACTTTTTCTCCACAAAAAGTCGTATCATTCTTAAGAAAGAAAGGGATAGAAAAGAGAAAAGGAAGAAGAGAAAGAAGAAACAACATAAGAATCTCAATAGCGGAATGAATAAATTATATTAATAACATAAGTATTACATAGCATACATCAAATATCAGAGTTACACAGTCAAAACATCACATACTAGACAGTTATAAGCACCTGTCTAGTTATTACAACTCAATACATTACAGGAAACCCTCAGAGATACCAACACAGCAGAACTATATAACTATACGCAGAAGCCTCCTGCTCCATTGCTCCTCCACAAATCGTCAAAGCTAACCTGGATCCTAATCTGAATTCCCTTAGCTACTCGTAAAAATTTGAGTACCCAAGAGTTAAAGAAAAACAAATATAACTCCGGGTCAGACATGGGTCTGGTGTGAGTAACAAGTTAAAGTTGCTTAACTTTGAAAAACCTTTGAAAAGAAAAGGTATCATGTAAGACTTCCCACACATAAACATGGAAAAGTTTTTACCTTACGCTAACCAAAGCATTTGATAGGAAATCTGATGATATTATAATAGTGTCTAGGGTTTTCAAGTAAATAAGAAATAGCCGAAATTGTTACAACTATTAAATTCCATCTACTAACCACAAAAGTGGGTAATACAATCAAAACCATTGGCACTTATTGGATTTAGGATTCCATACAATGGTTGGGCTACTGGGGTACCGCCCGTCACAGTACGTGGCCTAGATCACCGTACCGAGGAGTACGCCCGCTCCCCTGCAACACCAAGTCGGACCCATTCCATACTGAACAGTTCCAAACAAGACTACCCCGCAGTTGTGATCAGCAACCGCACCACTAAGCCGAAATAAAGGGACCTCTAGACAGATAAAGGGACCTCTAGACAGGGATAAATCTTGCTCTCAAGTGGAGGCTACCCACGAAGCTTTGCTGCACCTCCCCTGTTTTAGCCATTCCCGGTTGATGAGGCTTAAGGCTACGATTACCATTATAGGACATATCACTTAGAATGCTCATCGTCCACCTGACGATGTTCTGAAAGCATTCAATCCATACAAGTTCGTTCCGGGTTCGAACGAAACCGAAAGCATTATCTTGTTACACTCATATTGGAATCACCCTCAGAGTTAACAACAATAACCCTTTCACTCTAAATCACCATCTCGAATCTATAAGTACTATTCCGTCAACTCATTACGGAATCACCCACAGAGTTATACTGACGTATAGCCCTTACACCTCGAGTCTTTACTCGCTCCACTTGGATTAACGACCTAACGTTTAATTGGAATCGATGTGGTTTTCAAATATCCAAATATGGAAACCCAATCTCGGTCTCATCGAAATCCAAAGCGTGTCTTTTAAGGCCAAGATGTTTTAGAGTTTTAAAACAATTCAATTTATTATCTATATACACACAGATAGGTAACTCACAAAACAATAGATAATCAACATTATCATTTTCAACAGATAATTCATATCATAAACAGATAATCCATATTATCATCCAAAAGCAACCAATGCATCCATATCACATACACTACTCATCTCATAACTGAGATTACAAACCATACATGGCAATTAATACCAATCATCAAACATAAGCAATGATCTAATGATCACACCTTCTATAATTAATTTAAAATGAATTAGATTAATTAGTCTCTAATTAATTTAAAATAAATTAAATTAATTACTTCATCATTAAAAATCCTTCTTAACTTATCCATCAATTGATTACAAATCAATTAAGTATTCACTATCTCAATATTCATTCCAATTAATCATTACTAATTAACCATCTCTAATTACAATAAATAATTAGCCTTTAATATTAATTACATAAGTTAATTATATCTAACTCATAGTACATAATTAAATTATAATTATTTAATTAATTAACTAAAATTAATTACATAAATCCATTTTTAATTAGTTACTTCATTTATTGATTACTTCTTAATTAATCAATTATAAATTACATCATTAACTAATTAATTAATGATTTCCGATTACATTTAATCAATCTCTACATAAATTAATTACATAAGTAATTAATCTTCAATTAATCCACACACACACACACACACACACACACACACACACACACATATATATATATATATTAATCACCCTTGATTAATAACACCCAGTAATTAACTGCTTTAATTACTCATCCCATAATTTAATTATTCTTAATTAATTATCCTCAGTAATCCTTGATTAATTTCAAAGTAGTTTAAATCTAAATTACTTCCATAATAAATATTCTTAATTACATTCAGTAATTATTAATTAATTACTTCCTTAAGTAATTACAAATCCATAAATTACATAAAGTAATTATCAAACAATCCACAAATGTTTAAATTAATTTAACTTAATTAATCTAAACTTATCACATTAATCAAATTAATTACACTAAGTAATTAATTCATTAATTACTTTCATTAAGTAATTAAACTTAAACAATTGATTATTATTAATTTATTTATTTATTATCAAAAATTAATCACATTAATTAATAGTTAAATAAATTTTAAGTTAATGACCCTCATTAACATTTCTTGATTACTTAATTAAGAAATTAACTTATATTAATCATTATTAATTATCAATTAATTAATATTTAATTACAATTTAATTAATCTCTAATTACTAATTAATTAAGTGTTAATTAAAATCTAAATTATCTTTAATCACTTGATTAAATAAATCTTAATCATCAATTAAAACTTAATTAACCATCCTTAATTATAGATTAATTAACCTTAATTAATTAATCTCAAATCTAATTAATTAACCTAAAAATAATTAGTTGCTTAATTAAACATCCACATTATTAATTAATCAAATAATTAATATTCCATTTAAATTAATTTAATAATTTAAATGAAACCAATTCCTTAAGTTCTAAATTAAGAAACATTCTTCTTATATAAAGTATTTTTGACAAATTTTATTTCAAACAAATTCAATTTGAAAATTTCTTCTAAATTTCAAACTGAAACACAATTTATTTTAAATTCCATTTAACTTCCTTTTTAAACTTAAGATTCAAATTTATCTTAAACAAGATTTTAAAACAATTCAAAACTTTTCTCTTATATGTTAAAAGGAACATCCACTTTATCAATAAGTTTAAAAGAATTTAAATTTACAATTCAATTTAAATTCAAATCAATTAAAAATTACTTTTAAATTTCAAAATTGAAATACAACTTCGAACTCATTCTAGTTTTAACTCTTTAAAACTCTTCCTACAATTTACATCTTCGATTTAAATGCAAATCATTTAACCATTTAAAGTAATTTAAATAATTTAAATTTAAACTTTATTTATTTTAAAAACTGTAGTTCAAAAGCCAATTTCAGGTTTTAAAATCTCAGATTTAAACTTACTTTATCCTTCAATTTAAAACTTCCAGTTTAAATTCAAACCAAATACCCTTTTTTTTTATACTTAAAAGTTTTTAAAACTCAAACTTAAATTTCAAACTTAAATTATTCAAAAAAAAAAAACTCAAATTCAGACTAATCAGATTCAAACTCAGGTTTACTGAATTTAAATCTTAGTTTACATTTTAAAACCTGCTTTTAAAACTAAAAACAAAAACAGGTTTTCTGTTTATATTATTTTAAAAAAAAACCATACTTACATTTTAAAAACTCAAATTATTACAAAAACCAGAATTCAAACTTTTTGAATTCATATTTAAATTTTGGTCTTAACTCAGTTCAGATTTTAGTTTACTTTTAAAAACTTCTATTACTACTTAATTTTTAAAACTGCAACAGGTTTCTGTTCTATATTGACAAACCTGAAACAATATTAACTCGAGCCTCCCTATACTTACTTCGAGTCAGAAGCCATATTGCTTCGAGTCACCACTCCCATTACCCGAGGCCATCCCGAGGTAAAAAAAAACCCTGTAACCCAAAAAACAACACAACCTGCACACACACCTTCCTGTGCACCTACTCACCAACTCCGGCCATCACTGGCAACTATCAACGGCCACCTTCCATCGACCAGTAACCCCTCATCACTCTTCAACTTGAATTTGAATTCAAGTTTTAAAACCAAAACCTGGAACATCAACCCCTTTCAATGCCTAACCTGTCAACGGCGATATTTCCCATCTCCGACCACCATCACACTCCAAACTCCGGCGATGACTCCATTAATACATCATCTACCAACATGCCAAACATGGTTGAACTCGATCCAATGATGAAGCCGCAACACTCAATTCCTTAAACCCAGTAAAACTAGGGTTCCTAACTGTAATTCCCAAATTACAATCTAAAATTTTAATTTTAACTCAATCTAAGATTTTTCCTATAATCTATAATAGATACACTATCTCCAAAAACAATTTCAACCTAGTCGTTGCAAGCATCAACTGTGCTTATCAATTATGTATAACACAGTAAATTTGAAACTGTATTTTGATTCAATCATTAAAAACTGTAATATTATTTTAAAAATCATAATTTTAGAAGTTGTTTTGAATTGAATCTCTGAAACATTGATTTGCAATGTTTTATATCTTCACTTATAAAGATTCAATTGCTCTGCTACTTATTTTTTTTTACAGTATGTCTTTATTTAAATTTTACTTTAATAAAATCCTAAAGTCTAAACTCTGTAACCAACATACGTATCTTCTATAAATCCTATAGTTTAACAAAGACAAATTAAAGTACAAGAATTTAAATAAATACTTGTGTCAAGAGCAAAACAGAACCAAAAAAAATATTTAATAGCATACACCAAATACATTTATACAGCAGTCATGTTATATGTAGCATTTATATATTTTAGGATTCTAATCTTGCAACAATTTCTTTACCTTTTAAAATTCTTAAATGCAAAGTTACTCACCTGCTTATTATGCAGAGCCCAGATTCTAAAGAATAAATAGATGCAGACATCATGCTTTTCCAGATTCATTTGCATGCAGTAGCTTGAATGCTTGATCTTTGAACCTTGAGCTATTGATGTCTTCAACTTGCATTTGTTGCCAGATTTTATATGCAGTAGTCTAATTTCCAGACTTTAGAAAAATGCAGGTCTTTTTGCTTGATTTCCAGATTGATGCATAAGCTTCCATGTTTTAAAGTATTTGATTTTGAAACTTTTGAGGAGATGAATGCAAGTTGGTTTACAGGTTTGAGAAATGCAGTTTGAAGAGTTTGATTTAAATCTGAAATGCTACAGATTTTTTTTTGAAGGAGGAAAAGGTTTCTTTGTTAAGAATTGATAATGAGTGAAAAGAATAGGAATGGAAGAGTGCAAGTTTATATAACTAGTTTATGATTTAATTAAAATTAAAGAAAATAAAAATTTAAAACAACGACACATGTAAAAAAAATAGACACTTGTAAAAAGAAATGGACACTTGTAAATTTTCATGCTTAAACTCATAACACATGTTAACTCATATCCTAAATTACATACACATGTCTTTTAAATGTTTTGTTATTTTAATTAAGGTTAATGAATGTTTAAATTAAATTAATTAGTTCTTATACTTAGTTATGTATATAAATAATTTCTAAAGAATAAGCAAAGTATTATTATAAATAAAACAATATACAAATTAATTATTTGAAAATAATATTTTGATCACTTAAAATAAATTTATAAAGAGATTATAACTTATTTGAATACATGTTTCATATTTTAAGTTTCATATTAAATTTACAAATCACATTTATCAATCACTATTTTAAAAAGAATAAAACAAACATTTTAGTAACTTATTTTAATATTCAAACTTAAGTAAAAATGAATTTTAAACCAATAAAACATTTATCTTATATATTTAAAATCATTTAGTTATTTTATTAAATATTTTTGAAAAGCTTAAATCAAAAATAAATCTCAATTCCTAATTTTCAAAATATTAAAATTATGTTATACTAATTTAATTAAAAACAACTTGTCTATACATATACATTATTAAATAGAAAACAGATTTTATTAAAATAAATTCACAAATTAAATATTTAAATAAAGAAGATTATTAAATCAAATCAAATTTATCAACAAAAATTATCAATTCAATTTAAATTTAAACACAGATTATTAAATTTATATTGTCCAAAATTCCTAGGATATTAAATGAAGTCTCTGTGTTGCTGTCCTGATCTGTAATAATATCTGGTTGATTTTCATGACTGTTCTGATCTTCATTGCTTGATTCTGCAGGTGACTGAGGATGTGCTGCAGGTTGACCAACTGCATTATGAACTGGTCCAGATGACATTGTGTGTTGTGATCCAGTGTCTCCTGTTCTTTCCTCCATCTCATCAGCATGCCATATATGTGGCATTACTGGTATGTTTGGTAAGGAGACCTTTGGATTATAAACTTTTTGTGTGGTTTTAATACTTGCATTTGCAAAAGGAAATATTTTCTCATTAAACACTACATGTCTGCTTATAAATATTCTCCCTCTATCATCTAGACACTTGTATCCTTTCTGTTTGATTGGGTAACCTATAAATGTACATGGTTGAGACCTAAAGTTTAATTTATGACTGTTGTATGGCCTTAGATAGGGAAAACATAAGCATCCAAAGGTTTTCAGATGTTGATAGTCTGGTTTGATACCTAAAAACTTCTCTAAGGGGCTTATTCCATTCAGTACTTTGGTTGGATGTCTATTAATTAAGTAGATAGCAGTACTGAATGAATCAGGCCAAAACTTTAAAGGTAATGATGCTTGAGCTAATAAAGTCAAACTAGTCTCAACAATGTGCCTGTGTTTTCTCTCAACTAGGCCATTTTGTTCAGATGTATAGGGACATGTGGTTCTATGCACTATACCATTATCTAAAAAATATTTGTTAAGAGACTTGTACTCAGTACCACCATCACTCTGAAAAATTTGACTTTGTGATTGGTCTGTCTTTCGACTTGAGTAACAAAATATATAACAGCATTATATGTTTCTGCCTTGGATTTTAAAAAGTATATCCAAGTATATCTTGTACATGCATCAACAAAGGATATATAGTATTTATACCCAAAATCAGAGCAGATGGGTGCTGGTCCCCACAAATCTGTTGAAATCAATTCAAGAGGTACCTTGTACTCTGTTAAAGAATCTGCAAAAGCTAATTTGTGACTTTTGCCCATTTGGTATTAAGAACATATAGAAGGCAGTGTTATATCATCAAAGAAAAATTTATTTTCTTTAAGAACCTGTTTTACAACACTTGTACATGGATGTTCTAATTTCCAGTGCCAATGATCAAAATTATTTCTACTGGTTTCACATGACTTCAATTCACTATTATTATAGTTTGTCATTCTTTGATTTGAACTTTTGCTATTAGTTAGAGTGAACTTGTAAAGGCCATTTACTGCATTACCCTACAAGAGTATATCCTTAGTTAGAATATCTTTAACTAAGCAGTAAGTTGGGTAAAATTCAAAATAAACATTATTATCATGAGCAAATTGAGAGACACTCAAAAGGTTTTTCTTAATACTGGGTACTCTTAATAGATTATTGAGATATAGTTGTCTTTCACCTTTGATATAAGCATTAGCAGTGTGCGTGATCTCAATTGCTTTGCCATTTCCCATGACAATAGATTGTTTACCTCTGTATTCTCTGCTGTCCAGATTCAAGTTCTCTAAGTTGCTTGTTAAGTGATTTGTTGCCCCTGAATCTGGATACCATGACTCATCTTGAATGTGCTCTGCTTTAGCAATTTCATTCTGATTTTAATTTCTGTTTGCACTGGATTGTTTGTCTGAATCTTGTTGTATTTGCACCATGTTTGCATTGCAATTACCATTTCTCTGATTACTTGATCCCTGACCTGGCACGTAGTTTGCATTAAATCTAAAGTAGCATTTAGTTGCAATGTGTCCAACTTTTTCACATATCTGATATTTTGGCTTGTTACTGCCACTGAATCTTCCTCTGACTTTTCCCTAAAATTCTATCCACCCCTCCGTTGTTGTTGATATGTTCTTCCATAGTTCTAATTTTTGATTTTACTATTCGAAGCATAGTTAACAGACATATCTGTATCTAGGGGTTTCTTGTATTCCAGTCTTCCTTCATGAGCCAGTAGTATAGAATGCACATAATCAATGGAAGGCAGAGTTTCTTGTGATGCAATGACTGCCACAACTGCCTCATATTCATCACTTAACCCACTCAGTATTGTTAATGCATGTTCTGTATTTGACATCTTGTGTCCTGCTGCTTCAAGTAGATCACAAGTGTTTTTGATTTTGGAGAGATATTCTTTCATAGGTTGATTATCTTTCCTTATATTGTGTAACTGCCTTTTGTAATGCATTATTTTGGCTGCTGATTGTGTATTGAAGATTCTTTCTACAGTGGTCCAAATTCCATTTGCTGTTTTACACCCTATAACTTGTGGTAGCAGTTTTACACTGATTGAAGAAAACAACCAAGAACTTATTAAACTATCTTGCCTTTGAAATCTAATGTATTCCTCATTACTCACAGTTTTATTTTCTTGATCAGTGATAAACTTGGGTGGTGTGGCTATCATTCCAAGAATGTATCCATCAAGACCATATTCTCTGGCTGCAGTTTCGACTTGCACTTTCTAGAGTAGATAGTTGTCATCTTCAAGTTGTGCAGTGATGAGATTGGAATGTGGGCTAATTATGGTTTTGATCAAACTGTCTGTGGCATCCATGGATTGCAGTGAAGTGCTGGTGTTGTTACCTGATGTAGCACTGCTTCCTTCAGCCGTGAAGAATTTTTTTCAAGAAACAGGATTGAGCATGAAATCGGAAAGAAAGTTGTGGTAGGATCAACGAATTCTTCCTTCAATAGGTATGTTGCAACCAATGCAATATGATGAGGTTTCTCTGATTGCTTCTGGTATGGAACTTGCTGTTTTTGAATGATGAGATTCTGTTTTCTTCTCTATTTGGATTTCTGAATTATCTTCTTGATTCTTCAATCTGTTCTTGAGATAAAACTGCAGCCGATTGTGAATCTTGGCAAGGCAGTGGGTCCTTGAACAAATTCTTTACCCAAATGAAGAGATTTGATTCTGATGTAAACTGATTCAAATGATGAGATTTCTCTGATGGATCAGTTTTTTTAACAAGCTGTTAAGCCTTTGTATCTTGCTCTGATACCAAGATAAAATTTGAACTAAGATAATTTCAGAAATTTGCTGAAGAAGAAATTGAAGTATTTTGATCTTTATTGATGAAACTATTTGATGTTTTACTTATACAGAAATTCATTAACTGATGATACAAAGTGATTACAATATATATAAACGTTATCGAGGAGATGGGCCTACTTCTACAGCCCACTATACTCAGCCCAGAGTAAATAATATTGGGTAACCAAGTTATATCTGGTTGATGTGAATATCTCGCTTCATTTACTAAAATGAATTTTCATAGAGATGTTATTTTCGTCAAGAAGATCATCTATGCAAAATTTGAATCGTTTTGGAACTTCTAACCCCTTCAAAATTGCAAGCCAATATGAATCATTAAAGATAATTATTTCAACCATTGATTTGAAATGTACATCTTTTATTGGTATATATACATGAGCTGCTTTCTGGGGTGCACCTGAATATTTATGTTTAATAATGTGAACATGTGCGGATGATGGTTAAATTTTATACATGTTAATTGTTTGGACTGTATCACTGTAGTACAGTATCAGGGCTACTTATCTAATACAAAAATAAAACACAACGTGCATCCAAAGGGTAGGTTATGTAGTCAAAGCGTTGAAATATCAATAAAATGTAGCAGCGTCAAAGTTTGATTATGGAAATAACCACCTCCTCCTCCTCCTTCTTCTTTTATTTATTTAATTTTTTTTTTGGAGGGTAGGAGCTGCTGGATACACAGCTTGAAAATAATGGGTACCACCCAGTTTATATGAGTACTAAAAAAGGCACTGTTATCAGCTTCTTTGTAGCATCATTAATGCAATCTGTGATGACAAAAATGTATCAAATCTCTTTCAATATATATTACTAATATAGTCTTGTTTCTGCCTTGTCTAACGCCAAGTCCTTAACCTCATACTAATTCAATTTCAAATCGCGTCAGCATATACATGAATATTGAAAAAATTATATAGGTGCAATCTCAAATCGCTCATATATAGAATGTTGAGTCAGTGCGCAGAAACATGCTTACGTGTGTAATACGTTCTTAAAGCGTGCTAATTTTGCTATAATTTTTGAGAAGTGGGTCGACTTGAAAAAGGAACCCTTTGTTTTTGTTGATGGTTGATTAGGAATATACATCACATGTTGCGTAAATATAAAGCCATTTAAAAAAATGTAAATGTCACATGCAGGACTGAAGCCTGCAGTATTTGCTCCACTTGTTCCAAACAGTGCAGATAAACTTGTGATGAATGTGGCCGAAGAGATAATGGGTGACCATGAGATGATGGTTGTTCTTAAACTCAAAACGTACACCCATATATTATTGCAAATCAATAACGTTTGTGTGTGTTACTTCTTGCAGTCTGCTAGACAGAGGAGTAGAACTAGGAAGTCTAGGATATTGTCATGCAAATAAGCTGTTTTAATCGGTCTTCTGAATATAATGTTTGTACTGGGAGTCTGTATATGATGATATCCAAGCATCTGTCTAAAGCAGCACATTTTGGAAATGAAAATAAATTAAAGTTGCATGTAATGAACCTTATGGCTGCGACACATACACATAACGTATGTCGGATTATTCAGGTACAAACTTAGAGAAAGAATCATTTTCATTCGCCTATTCTATAATTTACCATTTAATTTTATATCTAATGTTTAGATTTTTAAGAGATATATATTATAGGTTAGAAAGAAACGAGGGATATTTCAATATCCATGCTTTCCTTTGTTACGATAACATTTTCTATTGTACAATTACTTAGATCTAAGCAATGCGGCTATAAGTAGTTGGTTATGAATTGTACAACATTATCAAGTAGTAATAAGTATTCAATAAAATCAAATCTTCAATTATCTTCAACATGGTATCAGAAGAAACAGAGATGCTACTGTTAATTGGTAAAGTCGAAAACTTCGCTAGTTTTTTTTTTTTTTTTTTTTTTTTGAAAGAAAGGTACTTTACTAACAAAATAGCATATACTTTCATGATATGCCTCGTTGAAACCTTTCAACCCCCCAACCTAAATGAGTGCGTTGAAGAAGGAAAAAGAGTACATATCATTTCCGTATATTAACAGTACAACAAGCAAATTCTGTATCAAGCTATCAAACGGATGGAGGAGTAGAAACGAGTTAATAGGTACTCAAAACCATCCATACGTATAGCTTGCACAAGAAATAACACAACGAAACCAAAAGCCACTACATATTACTAACATGAAACAATAGGCCTAAGTAAAAAGGGGAGAAAAAGATGTCGGCTAGAATCTTCTCTCATGCAAAAACGAAGGGAGAGAAAGACCCTACTGCTTCCATGACCAGATCTAAATCAAATTGCCTATGGCCGGTTCTGGAGACCGATAACAATAAGCATCTACTAGAGCTAGATGCTGATGAAAGCCAGCAGAGGACCGGAATCAGGGAGGGCGAAAACAATCTTGAAGTCTAATTCCTGGTTCTAACTTCGAAATGATGAGTTTCTCTTCTTCGTTTAGTGAATAACCTTGAAATCTCACTTGTAAAAGATGCTTGCTTTCGATAATTATTTGGTTGGTTCTTAATTTGAACGGTTGTTCAAGACCTTTAAAAACACGGTTATTACATTCACCCTAGATGTTCCAAATGATAGTAGTAAAGAATATGCTAAGAATGCTTTTTATCGGTGATTTCATTTTATTCTGAGCTTGTAAAATCGAGTTCAGTAAGCAATTGATGTCGTAGTTCGTATCTAGCTTTATGTTAAGCTTAGGCAAAAGTGCATCCAGAACTTGCCTCGAGTAGGAGCATTGAAAAAACAAATGATGTTTATCTTCAATTTGATTAGCACAAAGCACACATTTTTGATCTATATTGGGGAGCCACTTACTGATTTTGTACTTTGTCTGCAACCTGTCTCTAATGGCCAGCATAGCACATGTAGACATTTTAGGGGCACAACTCTTATCCCATACAACAGTAGACCAGTCGAATTCCATATGTTTGGTTCTGAATATGCTCCATGCAGATTTTAAGGAGAACTGGCCTTGATTGGTGGGAAGCCACCACCAGAAGTCATGATTCATGTCTTGATGAATGTGAATTTTTCTAATCTCTGCATGTGAGTTTATAGGGATGAAATTGAGTCTATTTTTCCATCTATGATTAGCTAAAAGCCTTGAAACAGATTTGTAGCAGCCATCCATGGTTCTCATAGTATTCCACCCATAAGAGTCAATAAGGTTGGAGCCCTGAATCCAAGGGTCAAACCAAAGGTCAGTGTTCTCACCATTGACAATTTTTCTGTCAATATGCCCCTTGCACCATTGTCTAGCATGCAGTATAGTCTTCCATGTATGTGATGCATTGTTATCTATTCTAGTTACCCAGAAATTTCCTTTGTTCCCATATTTGTTGTGCATCCACTGTGCCCATAAGGAGTCTCCATTAATATAATTCCATAGCAACTTTGCAGCAATAGATTTTGCTATGTCTTCAATTTTCCTGATTCCTAGACCCCCTTCATTTTTGGTTTTGCATACCTCATCCCAGCACATTTTATGAGATTTTGATTTCCACAAGAAATTTGCACACAGGGAATTGATTTTTTGTATAATAGATGCAGGAATTTGAGCAATTTGTAGCCAGAAATGTAACATAGGGTGGATAACAGTTTTTATGAGTTCTACCCTCCCACTAATATTAAGAAATCTGTTATGCCAGTTGCTAAATTTTTTGTTAATTTTATCAATGAGCAAGCCAAAGTCTCTAGCTTTCAAAGCATTATTAGATAAAGGAATTCCCAGATATTTGATGGGCAGGTTATCTGGTTTGATTTTTGTTATGTCCACTATTTTTTGCATACATTTAGCCCCTTTACTGAAAAATAAACTGCTTTTTCCTGAGTTCAATTCGAGACCTGTGAAGTTTGTCACACACTGCAGAATATGTTGGATGGTTTCTGCATTGTTAGTAGTAGCCTTTGCCAAAATGAGAATACCATCAGCATACAATAAATGAGTAATAATGGGCTCCACTTGATAAATAGGGCTGAGATTTCCTTTAACGAACTCTAGCTCCATGTTTAGAGACAAGAATTCCATAGCAATAGCAAATAAATATGGGGATAGTAGGTCCCCTTGTCTGAGTCCTCTTGAGCTATTTATAAGACCATAAGGGGTACCTTCTATTAAAATAGAAAATGATGGTGTGGATGTGCACTCATATATGAGGTTGGTAAAGGATAGTGGAAATCCCATGGAAATCAACATATGATGAATAAATTCTCTATTGATTTTGTCATAAGCTTTATGTAAATCAATTTTCATACAAACATTATTTGAATTTTTCCTGTTAAAACTTCTCACCATCTCATAAGCTAGAAGAGAATTTTCTAAGATAGATCTGTTTGGGATGAAAGCTTTTTGATTATATGAAATTAGGTCATTCATGTATACTTTCATTCGATTACAAAGAAGATTGGCTAGAATTTTGTACGTGACATTGCATAATGAGATAGGTCGAAATTCTGATATGGTAGTAGCATCTGGAATTTTAGGAATTAGACATATGAAAGTATGATTAATTTCTTTGATGATTTTGCCAGATTGTAGGATACCATTCATGGCTTCCCAGATATCCATTTTAATGCTATCCCAATGAACTTTGTAAAATTTAGAGTTGAAACCATCCGGACCGGGAGAGCTGTTTTCATTAGTCTGAAAGACTGCCTCTCTGATTTCTTCCAGTTGAAAAGGACTACATAAATTGGTTCTAGCATTTTCTGTTAAGATTTTCTTACAAGTAATGTTGGGAAATTGATTTACTGCTTGTGGCAAATGAAATAGATCTGAGAAGTAGCAAATTGCTTCTTCTGCTATAGTTTCTGATGTTGAGACCCACTTTCCTTCACTATTGACAGTAAAATTGATTTTCTATTGAGTTTACATTCAGAAACTTTTCTGTAGAAGAACTCCGTAGGCCTATCCCCTTTAGTGAGCCAATTGATTTTCATTTTTTGATCATTGTCTATAGCAACTTTCCTCATCAACTTGTGTAGACAATCGTAGTTATTGGAGTAAGAAAACAATAGACTTTCATCAAGAGGATTGTTGATTAATTGATTGTATATGTTGTTGTTTAGATCTTTCAGCCTATTAATCTTTACTGTCACATTAGTTAAATTGCTTGACCATTTCTTCAATTTATTTTTCACTGCTTTCAGCTTGCAGATCAGCTTGAGTAGAGGATTGCCAGTGCTGCTGTTTTCAAGAGGTTCTTGGATAGCTTGGTGATAATCATCATATTCATTCCAAGAATTTTTGTATTTGAAAGGTATCTTCCTCTTTCTCATGTTATTCATATGGAGATTAATTAAAATTTGTGTGTGGTCACTCAGTGAATGGTTACCAAAACAAATGCCAAATTTATCAAATTTATTAAGCCAAATAGAATTAACAAACACACGATCAATCTTACTATGAACTGAAAAGGAGTTACCTCCTTGCCAAGTAAAAAAATTACCTGTGAAAGCAGGTTCCACAAGTTGTGATAAGGTGATGCAATCAATGAAGTTATTATCCCCAACTGAATTTTTGGATCCATTATTCATTCTATCGCCTATGTAAAGAATAGAGTTGAAATCTCCTGCCACTAGCCACGGGAGATTGACATATTTGGATTGGTCTATTATATAATCCCAAAGTGGTTTACGCTTCTCCTCCTCGTTAAGGGCATACACAATTGTGCACATAAGGTTGACACTACTAGCACTGTAAAGCATGCTTGTAATATATTGCTCACTGGTATGAATTATAATGTTAGTCCAAATCATCGAGTCCCAAAAGATAAGGATGCGACTTCTTTGTTCTTCAGAAATATTGTGGGAAAATCTCCATTTTTTGTCAATTTTTTTAATAAAAATTTCTATCGAGAGATAAGAAAGCTTATTCTCAAGAATCCCAATAAGGGAATATTTGTTCGAATTAAGAATATTAAGGACTTCTACTTGCTTGTAGAGGGCATTCATCCCTCTGATGTTCCAAAAGAGGAACTCCATTAGTTATTGTTGTTTGGGTTGCTACTTTCTTCCGGGGAAGTAGCTTTTCCCACCATCTTTGCTTTCTTTGGTTTTTTCTGTTTACCTTTTAGTTGATTAACCATATTTACCCATGCAGGGTTATCCATAACTTCAGAGTTCGTTGAAGCTTTGAATACGAAAGGGGCTTCCTCTGTTCTAGTTTTCCGGGATGCTTTGGATTTGATGAAAGATAGGGACTCTGCTATGTCCATATCTTGCTGTTGGTACGAAGATTGTTCCTTTGGCATTTGAGCAGAAACTTCAGCTACGGAAATATTATCTGCAACTGTGTACTGAATCTCATTGTTAACAATTGTGTTGCTAATGTCGTTTAGAGATTCCATGTTATCAGTGTTATTATTATCAGCTGATGTAATAATAGTCAAACTAGATTTAGTTGGCTGGACTGTTTGATTTTTAAGCATAGCACTATGGTTCTGTTCTGATGCTATGACTTTGGATTGGGGATTATAATGGGGAAATTGATTTGTTACCTTAGGCTGGTTATGTGTTTCTGCATATTCATTCGTCAATATAACTTGCTGCTTCACTGTTTCTTCACTTGCGGCATTGATATTTGGGAGGGGATCGCTTGAGTCTATGTTCATGGCTGAAGTGTTATCTGAGTTAACTTGTTTAGCTTTCTGAACCCATACTTTATTGAATTGACATTGATTTTCCATGTGACCAAAACTCGAGCAATTGGAGCACGTACTAGGCTTCCATTCGTAGGCAACTTCTTGCCATATAATCTCATCTTTCTCATTAAGTATAGGAATTTTAGTAGGAAATTTAAAAGAGTTTTCGATTTCGATTAAAACCCTAGCGTATGCAATCTTAATAATGCCTTCAGTGAATTTGTCAAGTTTGATAGGAGATCCAATTACAGAAGCAATACGACTAATCCCCTCTTCCGTCCAAAAGTCGAGTGGCAAATTTGGTTGTCTAATCCAAATCGGGATAGTATGAAGTAACTCTTTATTGAGATGCATTCCTGGATGCCATCTTTTTATCGTCATAAGTTTCTTATTGTAGTAGTAAGGACCACCTTCTAGAATATTCACACAGTCTTGTTCTTTATTGAATTTAATCACATAGAATCCATTTTCCATCGAAAAAATTGAGAAGTCCTCTTCTAGTTTCCAGAATCTGATTATGTAGTCCTTAAAATATGGATAATACGGTTTGGGGCCAACTACATAAATCACTATGGCGTTGTTCCATTGCTTTCTGGCATCCGATATCACTTTAGTAGACATTTTAGCACACTTCAAAGAATTAATTTCCCAAGGCTGATAGAATTTCAGTGGAACAGGGATAGGAATATTATTGCCTTTGACAACCTCGTTCCATGCTTTACTTGAGGTGGACGAAAAATTCCATTTAACAGATCCAGTATTTTTTACTCTGAGGTGGAGCATGGGCATTCATAACCGAGGGGTTAGATGTTTTGATCTGATTTGAAATAAAACTAGTTTTTATAGGTTCGCTATAATTAGGAACGGATCTCTTCTCGGCTTGAATACTGATTTTATTAGCAGCACTTTTGGATTGTCTTTTCCACCTGCGGGATATCACTTGTGTGTATCCTTCATCGTCATGGATCTGGTTGACGTCATTTCGAGTTGGTTCAAAACCCGGAGGATGAATAGGAGAGGAGGAAGATGGGCCGAGATGAGGGGATCCCTGATCAGAAGGTGGAGGTGAGGACATCAGGTCGGAAGAAGCAAAGGAGAGATTCGGACGGGAGAGAAGAAAAGTCGCGAAAAATCAGACAAGTTATTATTTTATTACCTGAGTCACTACAATCAGAATATTATGTGTTTTCTAATTTCCTAATGCAATGTGAATGCTAAAAACTTCAAACAAGTAGAAGAAACATGAGCCAAATGAAAATGTCATAAATAAAAACTTGAAGAAGGGGACAAACGAAAAGAAGATAAATCAATACTAGTAGCAGCACTAAATGAAACTTTTAATTCATTTAAAACATATAGTTCCACTTCCCTCTGGTCTACCAAATCAGTTTTTGAGATTGTAGATCCTGCATAAAACTAGAATAAGAAGTAAATGTTACTATATTACCTGAGTCACATAATTGACCTACATATACAAGATTTAATGTGAGATTCGGTATATGATAGACATTGAAAAGAGATAAGTTGCAAATAACAATAAAACCAATTCTCACAAAATGCATGGAAGTGCCATCAGCCATCATAACGGGAATGGAGGATGATGAAGATAAATTAGAAAAAGATGAAGAGTCTCAACACATATAGTGGAAAGTACCAGAATTCAAGGCCCATAAAGATGACTTACCTGAGGAGTTTTTATGCATTTGACCTGAAATTGAAGAGGCAAGCATAACTTGTGGCTGCAGAGAATGAAAATTCAAAGATACTTGTAGTCGGTGTAATGAATAATTTTACTCAAGGAATTGTGAGAGAATTGGAACTCGTTTACAAATGTTATATTATAACACCTTTTAATATATTTTTCCGCTAAATGGGTACCAATAACAAACTTCTGGCTGGCAACTATTATAGATAAAATTACATTCTCAGCCGCATTCTTTGATTCTACGAGCATAATCGTTGAATGATGTAATATTTATCAACATCTGGTTCACATTTAAGAGCGTTTGGGTTTCAATTCAGCATCCCAAAATTCCTTTTTTTCTCTTTTTCATTTTTTCTTCCTTTTCTTTTTTAAAACTAAAATACTAATAACAAACGTAATATAGTGATTACTCTCTCCCTCTTTATTTTTAATCCAAACCAAAATAACTTAGAATAGCAAATACAACCTTAAAACAAAGATGGACTTCGGAAATCACGAAGGCAGTAGTCGAGTAGTAGATGCGGAGGTAGTTTGCGAACGTCCGTTTTGATGAGTCGCTAGAGATGGATTTGAATCCGGTATTTAGGTCAGGTTATAAATTGTGTATTTAATTGGAATTCTTTGGTGTAGATGTCAATTTGATTGCAGTGGGTTGTTGCTAGTGGATTTGAGTAGAGGTAGAACCGAAATGGTGGTTCGATAATGTAATTTGAAAGCGGTGGAGTTGTGATACTTTTAGAGTTACTACAAGAAAACTGCGGTTTACCTACGCCAAAATGGTGTAAACGGGACGTAGATAAATTCAGCAACTATGTAACCCCTATGCCGATTTTGGCGTGGGTAAAACCTGCGTAGCTAATAAAATACCTACGCCTTACCTACGCCATTCGTGGGGTTGTTTCCTACGTTTTCCCTACTACATGATTTTTCTACGCCATTCATGGAATTCATTAGTCACTATTTTACATATTCTTGATGAAATGAAGAAGTGTAAGAGGCGCTAAAGGAGAATGAGGTAGAAATGTCAGAGCATGAAAATTAAGAGGAAGAAGAATTTTTGTTAAACATTGCTTTCTTCATTACTAGTTAGACTTGAAAATATATTTCCTTTACAATGCTACTAATAAATGTTGGAAATTAGGTTTATAGGTTTCTCAATCTAAGATTGTATGTTTCTAAGACAATACTTCAGAATAGTTATTTTTAGGAATGAAAGATGAAAGGATGTATCATTTTACAGGTAAATGATAGATGAAAGCATCTTTTTCATGTCATTGAAATTGATACTTTTTTAATCTTTTGTTTTTGAAACTAGAAAATGAAGTTATCTTCTTTATATGACGATTTTTTTTGCTTTTGTCATTGAACTAATCATTTTAAAATCTTAATTTTTTGGGCTGAAAAGCCTTCCAATTTAATTTTCACTTTTGTAATTATTTTCATATTTTCCTAGCAAAAGACACTACTGCTCGATTGAATTACTGGTCTTATGCTCATTTTAGAACTCTTGCTGATATTCTTCTATTCCCTAAGTGCAGCTAAGATGCTTTAGGCTGCATTATTATAACCACCTTGGAAATCAACCTTGTCTTTAAGGTTGGTTATTCTAACTCGGGAAAGTGTGGTTCTATATTCCATGCATCATCGGAAGTAAGAGAATTTGCAGGGTTTGGGAGCGAAGCATGTTAGAACCTCAATTATTGGATTTTAATGACAACAACTATACAATTATGCCAAAGAATCTCTAAGCTAATTTGCAGGTACATGAGCATCAAAAAGAGATAATCAAATACATTCAAAATGAAGATACACAATACAAAAAAGGATGAAAGTATATGTATGGAGATACAAGAAGAGATATACACGATAGAGACAAGACGAATGTGACGAAGAAAGTATTATTAGTCATATAGTATCGTGTCTAGAGTTTAAAAATGTTAAAATCTTCTCCAAATGGTATGCACACATATACATTCATATTTTAAATGAAAAATCTAGTTTTCAAAAATTGCATGGAGTAGGACTCGAACCTGGGTCACTAGTTCAAAAGGCAAGTGCTCTAACCATTTGAGCTATGGTAATTTTTTGTTACAAACTAAATTTAGACGTCTGAAATACTTCATTCAGACATCTGAATGCTGAAACAAAATTGTGATTCCATAATATTCAGATGTCTGAATGAAAATATTCAGACGTCTGAATAAGGCCATGTTTAGCATATTTTCTTTCTGGTTTGAGCCCGTGCATATTCAGAAGTCTGAATTTTTCGATTTAGAAGTCTGAATATCTATAACGGCTATATTTTTCAAATAGACACTATCATTCGTGAAGAGATGCATTCTTCATTTCAATAGATATGTCCATATCTCTTCATGATAACTCTTCATAAACAAATGCACCTATTTATAATCTGTATAAACACATTAGAATCATGGTTTTTAACAACTTAATTCAATCGAATCTTACTCTAATTTTTTCTATCTTATCTATAGCATTCATATTCATAAAAACTCTCTATTTCATTTTTCAAAGATAACAAATCTTCTCAAATCTTCCATACTCTTTCACGAACTACACTATAATCATCAAGGAAAGATTATAGGAAGGGTGTACATTGATTTGACATATCCATGTTATTTAGAACACTAGTAGTTAACAAACTTTTTGTATTGTGAAAGTCCTCTTCAACAGTCGATGCAAGAAATCCCGTTCGGCTGTTTAGGTAGTTGTAAACCTATTCCTCTGGGTAAAGAGAGGGTTGTTTTTTGTTAGTGAAATTCCTAAGAGGAGCTTAGGGACTGGACGTAGGACAGTGGTCTGAACCATTATAAATCTTTGGTGTCGCTTTTATTTATTGTTAATATTCTGCTATCTACACATTTCTTTTCATATGATCCTGCTGCAACGTCTCTTTTCATTTGGTACCAGAGCTTGGGATTCTAGAGATCGTAACAACATCCTAGAATAAATGGCTACAAAGAAATCTAGTCAAGGCAATAAGAAGTGGTAGAGCAATAAAGAAAAATCAAAGGAGCAAACAAACAAATGCTTCATGGCAAAAGATAATGAGGTTAGTGATCTAACTTTTGATGATATCATAGAAATAAATTCAGAACTTCTAGACACTTTAAAAGGTCTCAAAAGAAAATATAAGGAAGCTATGAAAAATCAGAAGAAAGCAGAATTCGAAAGAGATATGCTTAAAGACGAGAAGAGAATATTAGAAGAAGAACTTGAGAAAATTCAAGATTCAGACAATTCTTAATTCGCTATATTAAGTCAAGAAATAGAAGCTCGAAAAGAAAATAATAATGCTCTAGCTTCTGAGAATAATGAGTTAAAAACAAAAATTAAAATTGTTGAGTTAGATAACACTAGTCTCTAAACTAAGCTTGATGACATTACTAAAATTGTTTCCAATTTTAATAAAGAGAGAGAAAATTTATCCAGGATTATTGAAAATCCTCAACCTACTTCAAACAAGAAGGGATTAGGTTATGTTAAGAATTCAAAAGCTCACAAAGATAAAAGTGGTTTAGGATATAATAAAAATGATAATAGAAATAGTACTAGATATGCTTTCATGTATACTAAAAATGATAGTGCTAAATTTCGAGTAAAGTCTAAATCCAAATTTTATAGAAATTCAAATACTGCTATGACCAATAATGTCTATAATTTCTATAGAAGTACAAAATCATTGAATGGAAATATGAATAAAAATTATCTAAGTATTTGGGTTCCTGTTAATTGAAAAAATAGAGAAAAATACATTAATGATTATTTTGATATGGTAGTTAATAATGAAAATTATATTTATTAAGGTTCAACCACACCCAAAGAAATTGTGTATGGTTTCCTAAGACCTAACCCCTCCGGACCCTAACATAGTAAGCGGGTACCAAAAATAATTATTATTTATTCCAGGTACTCGGAGAAACAAAAGGAAAAGGATAGATTTTGGAATTTTAAAGAATGTTCCAAACGTTTAATAGAATTACGTGCTTACAATGAAATATGGACTTCAGCAAATATGGTAAAATCTATTTTATTTTTCCTTCATAATCAATAATGAGCTTATCTCATTATTTACAAGATATTTTATATAATTTATTATATTCCCTCATTCTTTTTGATAATGACAAAGGGGGAGAAATTCATATGCATATTAATTGAGGGAGATATTATACTTAGGGGGAGATGTTATGCATTGAGGGAGCTTTAAACATATTTATATTATTTTTTATATAGAATGAATATTTTTAAAATTGTATAGTTGTCGTCATCAAAAAAGGGAGAATGTTAGAACCTCAATTATTGGATTTTAATGACAACAACTATACAATTATGCCAAAGAATCTCTAAGCTAATTTGCAGGTACATGAGCATCGAAAAAAGATAATTAAATACATTCAAAATGAAGATACACAAAACAAAAAAGGATGAAAGTATATATATGAAGATACAAGAAGAGATATACACGATAGAGACAGACGAATGTGACGAACAAAGTATTATTAGTCATATAGTGTCGTGTCTAGAGTTTACAAATGTTAAAATCTTCTCCAAATGGTATACACACATATACATTCATATTTTAAATAAAAAATCAAGTTTTCAAAAATTGCATGGAGCGGGACTCAAACCCAGGTCACTAGTTCAAAAGGCAAGTGCTCTAACCATTTGAGCTATGGTAATTTTTTGTTACAAGCTAAATTCAGACGTCTGAAATACTTCATTCAGACATTTGAATGCTAAAACAAAATTGTAATTCCATAATATTCAGACGTCTGAATGAAAATTTTCAGACGTCTGAATAAGGCCATTTTTAGCCTATTTTCTTTCCGGTTTGAGCCCGTGCAAATTCAAAAGTCTGAATTTTTCGATTCAGATGTCTGAATATCTATAACGGCTATATTTTTCAAATAGACACCACCATTCATGAAGAGATGCATTCTTCATTTCAATAGATATGTCCATATCTCTTTATGATAACTCTTCACGAACAAATGCACCTATTTATAATCTATATGGAAATAACCACCTCCTCCTCCTTTTTTTGGAGGGTAGGAGCTTCTTTGTGTCATCAGTAATGCAATCTGTGATGACAAAAATGTATCAAATCTCTTTCAATATATATATTACTAATATAGTCTTGTTTCTACCATGTCTGACGCTAAGTCCTTAACCTCATACTAATTCAATTTCAAATCGCGTCAGCATATACAAGAATATTGAAAAAATTGTATAGGTGCAATCTCAAATCTCAAATTGTATAGAATGTTGAGTCAGTGCGCAGAAACATGCTTACGTGTGTAATACGTTCTTAAAGCGTGCTAATTTTGCTATAATTTTTGAGAAGTGGGTCAACTTGAAAAAGGAACCCTTTGTTTTTGTTGATGGTTGATTAGGAATATACATCACATGTTGCATAAATATAAAGCCATTTAAAAAATGTAAATGTCACATGCAGGACTGAAGCCTGCAGTATTTGCCGCACTTGTTCCAAACAGTGCAGATAAACTTGTGATGAATGTGGCCGAAGAGATAATGGGTGACCATGAGATGATGGTTGTTCTTAAACTCAAAACATACACCCATATATTATTGCAAATCAATAACGTTTGTGTGTGTTACTTCTTGCAGTCTGCTCGACAAAGGAGTTGAACTTGAAAGTCTAAGATATTGTCATGCAAATAAGCTGTAATAATTAAAATCTTGTTAAGTTGGACCTCACATTTCTCTTGTCCTTTTCTATCTACTTCATAGTGCATGGTAAGACTCTATGGAAACTCCTTGCAATCCTCCCTTGAATTCTCTCCTATCGCTTTAGATCATCATCGCTTTTGATCGTCTTTGATTAATTTGTTTTTCCAAGAGGTCGAGAAATCCTTGTTTTTTTTATCTATTTGTTTTTGACTAATTATGAACAAGTCTAATTTTATCTGTATTCTTTCGGTATTCAATAAAGATTTTTTAGTGGTCCTACCATCGATGTGATATTATATATTCACTGCAAAAATAAGGGATTTCAATAATAATTTTAAAGAGGAATACAAAAGTTTGATTAACTATTGTGATGAAGGCTTAATGCAAGAATATACAAGAACTAGAATTTGAGAGGACGATGATCTCAAATGGACGATTGCCTTTATATAAAGAATTAAAGCAATTGATTTATGTTAATAAGTTAATGTCGCAGATTAGTATGGAAGCGTATATCTATTTCAGTCTTAATATGCATGTGTTTGATAACATAGCACTCCTCCTTCGACAAATATCCATCAAACCTAAGATGATACAAACACATATATTTTCTCAATGAGCTTCGACAATGCCACCACGTAGTCCTAATAAAGTCATAGCCTATCAATGAAGCACTGGAAATATACAACCCAAAGATTGAAACAATCGATACATACATAAGAATAATGCTACATCTGTTACAAACCCTTGTAGGAACCCAATTCGTTTTACAGCGGGTAAAATAGGTAAGTTCCAAAAGAAATTTTCTAATTGGATCCTAGTTAGTGGGCCTATGAAATATAATATTTAATGCTATATTCAATCTAGATGTTTTAGTAAAATCATATTTTTTTCAAATGCTTTTGCTTTATTCAGTTAATCTAATTAATTAGATATATTAAATGTGAATATTTATAGGGAACGACTAGCCTGGATGGACAAGGAAGAGTGAAAAAAATTTAGTTGAATGAATTAAGGAAGATTTTGTTTAACTTAGAGAAAGAATCATTTTCATTCATCTATTCTAAAACTTACCCTTTAATTTTATATCTAATGATTAGATTTTTAAGAGATATATATTATAGGTTAGAAAGAAATGAGGGATATTTCAATATCCATGCTTTCCTCTGTTACAATAACATTTTTTATTGTACAATTACTTAGATCCAAGCAATGCGGCTATAAGTAGTTGGTTATGAATTGTATAACATCATCAGGTAGTAATAAGTATTCAATAAAATCAAATCTTCAATTATCTTCAACATGGTATCAGAACAGAAGAAACAGAGATACTACTGTTAATTGGTAAAGTCGAAAACTTTGCTTGTTTACATCCACTACAATCAGAATATTATGAGTTTTCTAATTGCCTAATGCAATGTGAATGCTAAAAACTTCAAACAAGAAGAAGAAACATGAGCCAAATGAGAATGTCATAAATAAAAAGTAGAGGAAGGTGACAAATGAAAAGAAGATAAATCAATACTAGTAGCAGCATTAACTGATACTTTTAATTCATTCAAAACATATAGTTCCCCTTCCCTCTGGTCTGTCCAAATCAGTTTTTGAGATTGTAGATCCTGCATAAAACTAGAATAAGAAGTAAATGTTACTATATTACCTGAGTCACATAATTGACCAATATATACAAGATTTAATGTGAGATTCGGTATATGATAGACATTGAAAAGAGATAAGTTGGAAGTAACAATAAAAACAATTCTCGCAAAAGACATGGAAGTGCCATCAGCAATCATAACAGGAATGGACGATGATGAAGACAAATTAGAAAAATATGAAGAGTCTCAAGACATATAGTGGAAAGTACCAGAATTCAAGGCCCATAAAGATGACTTACCCGAGGAGTTATTATGCATTTGACCTGAAATTGAAGAGGCAAGCACAATTTGTGACTACAGAGAATGAAAATTTCAAAGATACTTGTAGTCGGTGTAATGAATAATTGTACTCAAGGAATCGTGAGAGAATTGGAAATCGTTTACCAATGTTAAATTGTAACACCTTTTAATACATTTTTCCGCTAAAAGGGTACCAATAACAAACTTCTGACTGGCAACTATTACAGATAAAACTACATTCTCAGCCGCAATCTTTGATTCTACGAGCGTAATCATTGAATGATGTAATATTTATCAACATCTGGTTCACATTTAAGAGCGTCTGAGTTTCAATTCAGCATCCCAAAATTCCTTTTTTTTCTTCTTTTTTTCTTCCTTTTTTCTTTTTTTTTTAAAAATGAAATACTAATAAGCTAAGCAATATAGTGATTACACTCTCCCTCTTTATTCTTAGTCCAAACCAAAATAACTTAGAATAGCAAATACAACCTGAAAACAAAGATGGACTTCAGAAATTATGAAGGCGGTTGTCGAGTAGTAGATGCAGAGGTAGTTTGCGAACGTCCGTTTTGATGAGTCGCTGGAGATGGATTTGAATCTGGTATTTAGGTTAGGTTATAAATTGTGTATTTAATTGGAATTCTTTGGTGTAGATGTCAATTTGATTACAGTGGGTTGTTGCTAGTGGTTATGAATAGAGGTAGAACCGAAGTGGTGCTTCGATAATGTAATTTGGAAGCGGTGGAGCTGTGATATTTTTGGAGTTACTACAAGAAAACTGCAGTTTACCTACGCCAAAATGGTATAGATGGGACGTAGGTAAATGCAGCAACTATGTAACCTCTATGTTCGATTTTGGCGTGGGTAAAACTTGCATAGCTAATAAAATACCTATGCCTTGCGTACGCCATTCGTGTGGTTGTTTCCTACGTCTTCCCTACAACATGATTTTTCTATGACTTCCCCACGCCTTGGTGTTTCTACGGTTTTTCTACAATATTTTTACTTGTTACGTTACCCACGCATTTCCTACATCATTCGTTTACCTACATCTTCCCTACGCCTTATTTTCCTACACTTTCCTATGTCGTTCGTACGTATTATCTTCCTTACGTCTTTTCTATGCCATTCATTTATCTTTGATTTACCTATGTCTGTGTTTTTTTACTTTTTTCCTATGCCATGCACACGACTATTTGCTGCATCAATATTCGCATTACATACGCATTTCCTACTTCTTTTTTTAAGCAATTTTGATATGTTACTATTGTGTTTCATTTCACTACATTAAATAGAAACTAAAATCAAGTTTTTCATGTATATACGCATTTCAACAAAAAGACTAACATCAGATCATTCATCTTTAATTCAAAAAAAAAATATCCCATTTATATTACAAAGTGAAACAATATTAATCAAGTTCTTATATGCCTAATTAATACGATGATACGATCATGATACATGACATCATACAAATACCACTACGAATAAAGAATACTCTCATCCTTCAGGACGATCATTCAACTCTCTATCAAATCGCCGTCGAAGCATCTTAGTGAGTTGTTCATACTGCATCTTTAGCCTTTGAATATCTCCCATTCTTTACGCTTCACCTTTTCCTCTAGCTTGGCTTTAGTCTGTGCTTTCCCTTATTGATGCTATAAGTGGCGTCTTTATATTTCTGCATTTTATTAGATATTGCATCAATTTTTACATTTTAAGCTAATTAAAATAATGTTTTGTTGAAAGTTTATATATTTACTCCAGGAATATTGCCATAATAGGGTCCACGATCCTTTCTTTTAGCTATAGCACTAGTAAGCATATCAAATACTTCTTTCTCGACTTCATAGGAAATTTATCTGACATGAATTTTCAATTCTTCTATTCTTGCTTGATATCGTGCATGTATTTGTAATTTTCCAAATAAATTTTTAGTAGATATATGTATAAGTCGAGATGTATCTAGGGTAGCTAAGTGCATACCTTAAATCTACATACTCCATTTTGCACAGTATCTTAGCTTACGTAATATATATTCCCTTTTGGAATAACAAACTTTCCCTGCCTATATTCACATCTTTGGTATGTTTAGGTTTCACTATGTCTTGGATCAATAAGAAGTTGACATTTCAACTAGAAGTGCCTTCATGACTCAACCTCCTTCCTATATTGTGTGTTTTCAAGTGGAATGTTAGTTTTCATATCTGTATTTAGCACCTTACTTGTCCAAGTTGCAATAAATAACTAGACAAATAAGGAATTGGTAAAGTTGCTCAAAAAAAAGAACAGTGCATGTGAACCAATTTTTATTTTGGCAGCTAAGTAGCACTATTCATTTACTCTAGTTACATTATGATTTTTCCTAAAGCTTAGTATCAGATCAGATCAATATATTCAAAGCATGCAGCTCTTGACAAAGCAATTACCATCGTGACATATATACATGAAACTTCAAACTAATTAATTTAGTACATTTACTTTAGGTGTACCTTATATGCACATATTGTTTTTTTAACCAGTTATTAAAACCAAGCTATAAGAATCACTTACTACAAATTATGCTTCATCCATTTATTAGTGGTAGATTCGATGTCTGAAGCAACCTCATGAGTCATACAACGCACTTTCCAAGTAGTTGGCTCCCTATTAAGTTCACCGGTCCAGAAAAAAGACAAAAACATAGTAAATATTTGATAACTTGATGTAAATTAACATTAAATCAAAATTATAGAGATCAAACCAAATCGTTTTGATAATCCGCAAGGGATCTTGAACCACCACAATTTCGCTTTTGGTTTTGAGCCCTAGAGTTTGCAGCTTTTTCTACTTGAGCTTTTACTTCGTGAAGCTCCTAATATGCCAAAAAATGCTCGTATATCTCCTAAGAAAGGTTCGGATGCTTCTTTCCTGACTCTTTCATATCATGAGTCTAGTTCCGATACTTCAAAATTGATTCCCTATTCCATATCTGCTTCACAATTGCTGGTGAAGCATCATCTGTTCATTGAAATGATTCCTGAACATGTAGTGGAAAATATTATGACAAAAAAATAGATGTAACGCGCATGCACACACATTAATATTATTTTACCGGAAATTCCTAAAACATCAATTTCTTAACGTCATCGGGGATACTTTTAAAACTGGGCCAAGAATCGTTAACTCATGCTAATGTAGCCCTAAAAGAGAACTCATATCTAAAAAATATAAATGTAAAGCATGAATATAAATTGCTCAAAATGTTTGTATGAGATATATACTCAAAATAGAATGTAGATTATTTGCAAAATATGCCAAAATACTGAAAATATTATATTCCAAAGTTATAAATTAGCTTTCTCATGATAAACTATATATTAGAGAAATTCCATTATAATGAGACGGTTTCAATTAAAAAGGTAGAATAAAATAACCGCAACAATTATATTTAAATTAAACTTAACCTTTTTAAAATATATCCTATGAGTTGATTGGATGTCATTATTATGAAATGATTATTTTATTAATCATTTGTTAAGCAAAAAAAGAGAGATGAAGCTTAATTATAGAATTATATAGGAAATGTCAGAAGATAATCGTTTAGAAGTATCCAAAGGTTCAAAATTATTAAATACAGTTAAAAGCCGCATATTTTGTCAAGCTAAAGAATACAATCAAAATTACATTATGCAGGCTTTAAATATTTTTAAAACATTTAAGCTTGGGTTTTTGTACATAAAAGGAAACTTCCTAATATTAGCAAATAAAACCTACGAAAATAAACTCTTCCGTGAAGCTTAAGTATCTCTGTTAATGTAAATTTAGATGCACGGTAAGTTAACTAGCTTTATTAACATTAAGCCAAGATGTTCTTTTGATAACCATAATATGGTATTATGAGAAATAATTATTATTTTTGTTTTGTTAGTAGATGATGGTATCGAGGATTGTAAATCCTGATGCCCCTGGAAGCACATTGTTAATTGAAAATTATATTCTATTTCATGATGAGTTAACTTATGCTTATTAGCATTGAGGATGTTACATCCAGTTGTAGGGCATATTAAGATAGGAAATTATGTCAAAGTTCATCAAATGGAATGCAAATTAGTTGCAAAAATACAGTTCTGTTTCATCTTATATTAAAATTACTGTTCACTGATGTAATAGTAATAAAATATATAAGCATGTACATCCACCGACTTCAGTAAATACTAAATAATTCAAGTTTGGACCTGACATTTTCGTTTAAGAAGATAGAGCAAGATAGTGATATAAAACTGAAATATGATTAGAATCAAAACACGTCTTTAATTTTTGTGACTGAAATTGGACTTAAGTGCTTACACCTATTCGAAACAAAATTAATCAATGCTAAAACTTTGAATTTTGATACTGAAATGATGCTTTTAATAATAGTGAATAAAATAGTGAGTATAATGTTTGTTTTGATTTGATCCAATGAATAAAATAGTGAATAGAATGTTAAAACAATAAATAAAAGGCACTTGGTCCTTGGCAGATATTTGGTAATGTCAAATCATAAATCAAGTATAAATTTCACCGTGTCTGCCTTGAATCTATTTTATATGCTCATAAAACAACATCAATTAAATATTTTGCAAAAATTCTTACCCAATATTTGCTTGCCAGAAAACACTAACTCTTGTTACAGAGGAGGAGTCCGACACAAATGCATCGGTCGATGGATTGGAAGCATCAAAATCAAGGGGAGTAGGATGAACGATGGGAGACATGATATGTTGCTCTGCTCGAGTAGACATGTCTGTTAAATGCAACTAATATAACATAGAGAAATACATATATGATCTGATGAATTAAATATACATCAAAGCAATTAAAACAACATGAACTGAAGACTAGATACTCGAAGGTAACTAAGTATACAAGAGTGATTTGAAGTAAAAATTAATATTAGTAGAAAAACCAAACAAGTACATTAATGAAAACATGCCACCAATCAAAATTATCACCATAACTTCCATTATTTATACCCTCATCTTCACATTAATCTTCATCAACTTTGACATCTTCATCAACTTCAACATCATTTTCATCAGCTTCGATATCATAATCAACTTCAACATCATCGTTATGAGGTGGTCCTATGTCGTCAATGTATTTAGTGATTTGCAGTAGTTCGTTATGGTCTAAATCATTCTGATATGGTTGATCTTCGCTTATGATCATGTTCTAATTGAATGACCATCTTAGCTTTGTTTAATGACATCCCACCAGTTCACTTTATTGCTGTTCATAGCAGGATAGGTACATAATAAACTTGAGTCGCTTGCATCGCTAACACAAATGGATCATAACCTTGGTATCATATTTTGTGATTTATTTCGATAAGTGGATAATCTTTATGTGCATGATGTATTCCTAAATCTTTTCTATTGTTGAACCACTCACATTTGAATGAAATTTTTTTAAGATCTGGTGCATTCGAGTAAGTTTAATTATTTCCTGTAACATGTTATAATAATCTTCTAGACCATCATCCACGTTGCCTCCTTTAACACATACCCTACCGTTTTAATTTGTTTTATTTGCTCTAGATTCAGTTTTGTGAAATTTATAGCCGTTTACGTACATACTTGGACATTTCTTATACTTCATCATATGACCAAATGCAAGTTTTGCATAACCAACATCAATGATTCCATTATCATCAACCTATTAAAGTAAATTCACTGTGACAACCCGGAATTTTCGAGCAATATCAATTTAATAATCTGCATTAAATATTAAATTGATTTGATATATCTCTATTAATTAGATATGAATTGATACTTTTCTTTTAATAAATATCTAATTGGTAAATTTTATCTGTTAAAATAAATTCATTGTTAACTATTTATATATGTATATATATTTGTATACATTGTAAATAGGGAAGCTTTGTTTTAAAGTTTAACTAATAAATTATGTTTTTGACTCTAATATACATTTTAGTGAATTGGAAATTATGATTTATTTAATATAAACTTTTCAAAGCTAATTAAATAAATAAATATGTGATTTGAAATACATAGGATAAATGCTTAAATAGTTTGAAACTTATTCTAACTTAAGTTAAAATTTAAATTTATTAATAAAAAAAAATTGTTTTGTTTTCTTTTTAGTATAGCTTGATAAAAATATGGATTTAAAATTTTATATGAGTTTTAATGCAATTTTGTCAAATGGTACCTTAATAAAATATGTAGTTTATAATAAAAGGATAATTTATTTATTTATTTATTTATCATTCCAAATTGATAAATGAGTTACTTTTAAATAATGTTAATAAATAAAAATACAAGACTACAAGATAAATTGGGAAACATATAAAGTAAGTACATTGGTTAAATTATAATAACATAACAACTATAAAGTTCATTTAGTTTTCAAACAACAAAACAAAAGAAATAACATTCACATACATTTCAAAATATAATAACAAGTCAACAATTAAACTAGAAACAAATAAATTTTCAAGTTTGTAAAATATCATAAGAAAAACTGCAACATATATATAAGTTTAAAGCATCAAGACCAATATGTGATTGTACAAACAAATAGAAATGCAAATATCTATTGTACAAACAATATTTGATTAAATGAGTAGGCTGATTTGAAGCACACAACAACAAAAGAAGAAAATAAATATATTAAAGACAATAACATTTAATGCTTGCCTCAATATTCTTGTCTCAGCCACTAAAATAAAAATAAGAATATTTGTAGGCCTGCATAAGTACTAAACTGTAGTGTGATAGGCATGAACATGAAGAAAATGACAGTAACAATATATATATATATATATATATATATATATGAAGGCTTGCTAGGGAAGACAGTGTTACGCATTCTTAAACAAACAAACAAAAGTAATTAATGTAAAATCTTTCTAACACAGTAGACTTCATATCAGCCTCCATCAACAAATATCTCTGTTTTAAAATATGTACAAACAAGATTTTTATGTTGTATTGTACAAATATTGTCACAATTATATGAAACATAATAATATATCCCTGTCTTCCTTCTTTTCTATTAATCTTCACATCAGTTCGAGATGGGTAAAGAATAAAATAAACTTCATTAAAAACCTATTTCAAACTAAAACAAGCTTTACTTGAACACAAATCAAGATGCAATCTAACAGTGGATCAAGATGAAGAAGGTAGCCTGAGAATTTTCAATACTATGCCTATTTGAAAGCTCTGTTCTTTTCTTCGGTGAGTAACTTTTTAAAATCAAAACTAAATAAATAGATTTCTGTTGCTTGTAAAGTTCTGTGATGATTGATACTTGTTTATGCATATATAGTGATAACTCAGTGTTATGAATATCTGTAAACATGCATGTCTGGACTATATATTTGGGCATTGACAACCTCTGTTTCTTTTGTTCCAAGCTTACAGGTGTTGAATCAAAATTCCAAACCAATTTATCTGTTCAAAATGAATCATGGGATTTCAAATAAAATAAATCTGAATTTTAAAAATATGTTCAAACTAAAATAACTCAGAAGCAACTCTGGAAATCCAAATGAGCACAACTCCAGATAAATCAAAATTTGAACCTTTTAAATTTTGGAATTCCGGTATTCAAAAATGAATCAGTGAACAATAACATGATTTTTAAGTGTTAAATCATAATTTTTAGTGGTTTTGTTTTGAGAGCAGTTTGTGTTTTACTGTTTGGGGCATTTCGAGTCGCCGTGGGCGATCAAGTTGATCTGGAGGGTCGAGCTTCTCTCTGGAGGTGGAGGAGGCTACCGTGGATCAAGGAAAAATGGAAGGTGGCAGCGCAGTGGGCCGTGGAAGCGGCGGCGTGGGTTTAAAATTTGTAAACCTAAATTTTACTGTGCATGGAGTTTTGATCACCGCGGCCTGTACAAGGGTTCGAGTGGCACGTGGTTTTGAGGGGAGGTAGAGGGGAGATGGTCGATGTCGCGGCCGGAGTTTGGTGGCCTCCGATGGTCAGAGTATCGCGCACGTGGCTTTGACAGGTTTGGGGGGGAAGTGGAGTTGTGTTTCCAGGTATTTTTTTCTCATGTTTGATTTCGCGCGCGCCTGGGGGAAACTCGAAGCAAAGTTGTTGTTTTCTCGAGGGAACTTCGTATGTTTACTCGAAGAAAACAAGGGGGGTACTCGGGGTGTTGTGGTTCAGGTTTTAAAAGACTGTAACAATTTTTAACAGTTTTTAAAAACTTTGGTTAAAATTAAATCAAAGTTAAATCTAGTTTCAAATCAAAGTTTAACAGTGATTTCAAGTTAGTTTTGAAATCAGGACTTAAAAATTGAAATTCTAGATTTGGAAATAGAATAAAGTTTTAAAATTGAAATTGATTCGAATAAGTTTTAAATGTTAAATATGCTTTTAAACATGTGAGTTTAAAGGGGTTTGAAAATTTAGTTGTACACTTTATTCAGGTTAAATTGGTTTTTATTTAGAAAGTAAATTGAAATAAATGTTTTAAACATATTGGAATTGAAAACATAATCAATAATAAGAATGGTTTACCTTAAGTCATGAATTTTTAGAATTTATATTCATTAACCTTTAAGAAAATTAAGTATGAATACTTAATGATTTATAATAATTAAATTAGTAACTATAAGATTAAATATAGTAATTAAAGTTTTAAATAATGAATTAAGTAACTAATATGTGATTAAGAATCATAGATTAGATTTTTATTTAAATTAATAAATTTTTATGGTTAATCAAACCTATAATTAATAATGATTAATATAAGGTAATTATTTTAGAAGAAAATAATTAAATAAGTGTTAATGAAGATCATTAACTAGATTATTTTACAATTAACTAATGTGATTGATTTTTAATAAATTTATTGGACTAATTAATTCAAAAAAAAAATCATTGTAATAGTTTAAATGTAATTATTTATCTGGAAAGTAATTAGAAATTAATTACTTATTAATTGTGTAAATTGATTTAATTTGAGTTGATTAATTTAGTTTAATTAACTGATATTTTGGAAGTAAATTACTTAGTAAAGTAATTGATGAAATTTTTGGATGATGTTGTTAATGGAAATAATTGGAGTATAATTACTAGTTTGAAATTAATCAAGGGATTAAGCTTGTTATTGAGAAGTAATTCATTAAGAACGATTAATTATTGTATGTTATTAATCAAGAGGGTTAATATTTGTGATTTGAAGATTTGTATTCTTAATATAAATAATAAGTGAAAATGTAATTAGGAAATTTATTTATTTGGGAATAATAAATCAACAAGATAATTAAATGGTAATAAATCGATATAAATGTAATTACTAATGGATTTATTCAAGATTAATTTCTGTAAATAAATTAAGGAAACTACTGGAATGCAGCAAAGGATATTTAAATCAAAGATGATTAATTGGAATGTATAAGCAATTGATGTTAAGATTTAAATTAAGTTAATTAATTTTAATTAATTTAAGAAATCATTTGATGATTTGGTATGTGTAATTACTTATTGTAATTAATGGGGTATAATTACTTAAGGGAGTAATTAGATGATAATTACTTGATGAAATTAGTGCAAGATGATTTGTAAGTGAAGTAATTTGGGTAATTTCTTTTGTAATTAATCAAAGGATTAATTTATGTAATTAATCATGGGATGATTAAGGGTAGTTAATTACTGTTTTGTTATTAATCAAGGGTGATTAATAATTGTGTTTAATTAAAGATTAATCACATAATATAATTAAATTAAATAAAGTAAGTTAATATAAATTGGAGATCATTAAGTAATATAATTAATGATGTAAGTAAGAATTGTTAATTAAGGGATAATTAATAGGGAAATAATTGAATGTTAACTGCTATGAACGATTTAGAATAATTAATTAAAGACTAAATTACTTCTTGTAATTAGAGAATGATTAATTAATTTGATTTATAATTAACTAAGGGTTATGAGAGAAGGATTTATGGAATGAGTAATTAATTTAATCAATTTTAAATTAATTAAATATAAGAAGTAGTTAATTTAATTCATTTTAAATTAATTATAGATTGTGATTCATAAATCATTGCATATGGATGATATTGATATTTCATTGATTGATTGTTATCTCAGATATGAGATGGATAATATCTATGTGATATGGATGTATGGTTTAAGTATGATAATATTTAATTATCTGTTTGGATGATGATATTAATTATCTGTTTATGATAATAATGTGATTAACTATTATGAGATGTGAATTATCTATTTGTATGTATACTGATAATATTTAATTCACTGTTAAGACTAAATAGACAACTTGGCCTTAAAAGACACGTTTTGGATTTCGATGAGACCGGGATCGGTTTTCCTTATTTGGAACATCTGAAAACCACATCGATTTCAAATTTACGATAGGTCATGAATCTAAAGTGAAAACGAAGATTCAGAATGCAAGGCTTATCGTTGTTAACTCTGAGGGTGATTCCAAAATGAGTGTAACGAGATGATGCCTTCGGTTTCGTTCGAACCCGGAACGAACTTGTATGGATTGAATGCTTTCAACACATCGTCAGGCGGGCGATGAGCATTCTAAGAGATATGTTCTATAAAGGTAATCGTAACCTCAAGCCTCATCAACCGGGAATGGCTAAAACAGGGGAGGTGCAGCAAGGTTAGGTGGGTCATGCCCAAGCAGGACAAGGATATTCCCTTGTCTAGATGTCCCTTTTATTTCGGCTGTGTGGGTAGTTGATCTGCAGCCAACTGTGGGGTTATCTTGTTCGGGACTGTTCAATAAGGAACGGTTCCATCCTTGTGTTGTAGGGGGTCGGGAGTGATCCTCGGTACGTTGATCTAGGCCACATACTGTGACGGGCGGTACCCCAGTAGCCCTGCCATTGTATGGAATCCACAATCCAATAAGTGCCAACGGTTTTGATTGTATTACCCACTTTTGTGGCTAGTAGCCGGAATTTAATAGATGTAACAATTTCATCTATTTTCTATTTACTTGAAAACCCTTGACCTATCATAATATCACTGGATTTCCTATCAAATGTTTTGGTTAGCGTAAGGTAAAAACTTTTCCATGTTTATGTGTGGGAAGTCTTACGTGATACCTTTCTTTTCAAAAGATTTTTCAAAATTAAACAATTTAACCTGTTACTCACACCAGACCCATGTCTGTCCCGAAGTTTATCATTGTTTTTCACAAACTCTCGGGTACCCAAATTTTTACGGGTAGCCAAGGGATTCAGGTTAGCTTTGACGAATTCGGGAGGAGCAATGGAGCAGGAGGCTTCAGCGTTATAGATATATATATATATATATATATATATATATATATATATAGTTCCGCCGTGTTGGTATCTCTGAGTCATATTGTTTGAGCTGTATTGTATTGAGGTGTATTAACTAGACAGGTGTTTATAACTATCTAGTATGTGATGTATTATCTGTATAACTCTGATTGATGTTATATATTATGTAAATACTTATGTGATTAATATAATTTATTCGTTCCGCTGTGAGATTCTGATGTTGTTGTTCTTTCTTCTCTATCTTTTCTATTTTCTCACCCTTTTCTTTCTTAAAAACGATACGTCTTCCTAGGCGTAGGAAGCCGGGTCGTTACAGTGGTATCAAAGCGCTAGGTTGAGTGAATACCTAGGCTCTTGAGTGATTTCTTTCCTGAGAGAGCGTATTTGTAATTTTGATATATATATATATATATATATATATATATATATATATATATATATATATATATTTGTTTCTATCTATTTGTTGGATTACCTGTTCGGGTTATCCATTATAAGTATAAGGGTAGATTGGGTAGTGGTGTGTAACACGACTACCTGTGGTTAGAAGTATATCTGACGAGACTGTAGACCTAATACCGTCTCGAGTGAATTCGTGGTGTAAGGATTTCACCAAATCTCTGGAGGAAACCTGTTAAGATTTGAAGTCCATTTTTGTAGTACAAGTTTGGATGAGTAGAATTTGGATGTTTGTCAGTTGAGCAGAAGCTAGAAATATTTTTAACTCAAGAAGTAGTAGTTGAGGTTGAGATGCAGTAGCGATGGATTGTTTCCGAAGAAGTTCTCAAAGATCTTGGGATAAGGAAGTGTGTCTGCATTAGTTTAAAGGTTGAGTTCAGCTAAATGTTGTGTTTGGCTTTGAGGCCCGAGTTTTTCGAGGAGTTTAGGATGAAGAAATTTTTGGGCATCAGTAGCAGTGTTGCAGCTCAGATTGTTCTGCCAGCACGCGAGGATGTCATTTGTCAGCAGTTCTTTAGAGGTGAAGTTCAGAGACAGTTTTGTGAATTCATTTCTTCAATGGATTGGCTAGATAAGCTTAAGCTGTTCAGATTGGTAAGGAGAGAGCAGTTTTCTTGGATATTAGCTTAGATTGATCGCAAAAGTGACTTGCGATAATTGGGCATTCTCTTGGTTTATCAAATTTTTTTTTCTAGATATCTTTGAAGAGGTCAGTGGTCTGCCTTAGCATCTGAGGAGTTGAGTTTGGTATCGAATGAATTTCAGAAGTAGTGTCGATGGTTCAGCTTAGTAGTAGAATGGTTTCTAGGGAAAGGAATTGGTAAAGCGGCCCAAGTTTTGGAGGAACTTCTGAATTTTATTTTGGATCTGTTGAATCGTATTTTTATAATGTATTGTCCAGTTTGTGCTTATGTGCATCATCGGCATTTTCATCTACCCCAGATCAGAGTTGTGCGATGGAAGCTGTTGGAAGTGCATCTGTTTTTCTTTTCTGGAAAATGAGAAATTGTTCTCTACTGATGATAATGGTCGTGTTCTTGGTTTTGGTTGATTTTGAGAAGATCATTCTTCTGGATTGTTCTTGGTTCAGTTTGCCTGAGAAGCATCAGGAGGGTTGGGTTTAATCAGTAGGTTGAAGGCAGCTCTGGATTGTCAGAAGTATTTGGTAGATAAGAGACAAAGTAATTTGGATTTCGAAGTCGGAGATTTTATTTTGGATGAATTTTCTCTGATTCGAAGGAGCTCTGTAGATTAGTAGTATAGACTGTTTGGATTCTATAGATCGAGTATTCCGGTATTATACTAGGTAACTATAGGAAACTCTATCCAAAATTTGTCTGGATGGTTGGCTTTGTTGATTGAGTAGATTGGTTGTGATGATTGTTAGCATGTGATTGATATATGAGTGTGATTTAAAATTTAAATCTTAAATAGAGTATTAAATTACCCTTGCTTTAAAATTTCGGGGACGAAATTCTTTTAAGGGGGGAGGAATGTGACAACCTGGAATTTTCGAGCAATATCAATTTAATAATCTGCATTAAATATTAAATTGATTTGATATATCTCTATTAATTAGATATGAATTGATACTTTTCTTTTAATAAATATCTAATTGGTAAATTTTATCTGTTAAAATAAATTCATTGTTAACTATTTATATATGTATATATATTTGTATACATTGTAAATAGGGAAGCTTTGTTTTAAAGTTTAACTAATAAATTATGTTTCAGATTCTAATATACATTTTAGTGAATTGGAAATTATGATTTATTTAATATAAACTTTTCAAAGCTAATTAAATAAATAAATATGTGATTTGAAATACATAGGATAAATGCTTAAATAGTTTGAAACTTATTCTAACTTAAGTTAAAATTTAAATTTATTAATAAAAAAATTGTTTTGTTTTCTTTTTAGTATAGCTTGATAAAAATATGGATTTAAAATTTTATATGAGTTTTAATGCAATATTTTCAAATGGTACCTTAATAAAATATGTAGTTTATAATAAAAAGATAATTTATTTATTTATTTATTTATCATTCCAAATTGATAAATGAGTTACTTTTAAATAATGTTAATAAATAAAAATACAAGACTACAAGATAAATTGGGAAAAATATAAAGTAAGTACATTGGTTAAATTATAATAACATAACAACTATAAAGTTCATTTAGTTTTCAAACAACAAAACAAAAGAAATAACATTCACATACATTTCAAAATATAATAACAAGTCAACAATTAAACTAGAAACATATAAATTTTCAAGTTTGTAAAATATCATAAGAAAAACTACAACATATATATAAGTTTAAAGCATCAAGACCAATATGTGATTGTACAAACAAATAGAAATGAAAATATCTATTGTACAAACAATATTTGATTAAATGAGTAGGCTGATTTGAAGCACACAACAACAAAAAAAGAAAATAAATATATTAAAGACAATAACATTTAATGCTTGCCTCAATATTCTTGTCTCAGCCACCAAAATAAAAATAAGAATATTTGTAGGCCTACATAAGTAATAAACTGTAGTGTGATAGGCATGAACATGAAGAAAATGACAGTAACAAAATATATATATATATATATATGTGTGTGTGTGTGTGTGTATATATGTATATATATAAAGGCTTGTTAGGGAAGACAGTGTTATACATTCTTAAACAAACAAACAAAAGTAATTAATGTAAAATCTTTCTAACACAGTAGACTTCATATCAGCCTCCATCAACAAATATCTCTGCTTTAAAATCTGTACAAACAAGATTTTTATGTTGTATTGTACAAATATTGTCATAATTATATGAAACATAATAATATATCCCTCTCTTCCTTCTTTTCTATAAATCTACACGTCAGTTCGAGCTGGGTAAGGACTAAAATAAACTTCATTAAAAACCTATTTCAAACTAAAACAAGCTTTACTTGAACACAAATCAAGATGCAATCTAACAGTGGATCAAGATGAAGAAGTTAGCCTGAGAATTTTCAATCCTGTGCCTATTTGAAAGCTCTGTTCTTTTCTTCGGTGAGTAACTTTTTAAAATCAAAACTAAATAAATAGATTTCTGTTGCTTGTAAAGTTATGTGATGGATGATACTTGTTTATGCATATATAGTGATAACTCAGTGTTATGAATATCTGTAAACATGCATGTCTGGACTGTATATTTGGGCATTGACAACCTCTGTTTCTTTTGTTCCAAGCTTACAGGTGTTGAATCAAAATTCCAAACCAATTTATCTGTTCAATATAAATCATGGGATTTCAAATAAAATAAATCTGAATTTTAAAAATATGTTCAAACTAAAATAACTCGGTAGCAACTCTGGAAAGTCAAATGCATAAGCACAACTCCAGATAAATCAAAATTTGAACCTTTTAAATTTTGGAATTCAGGTATTCAAGATGAATCGGTGAACAATAACATGATTTTTAAGGGTTAAATCATAATTTTTAGTGGTTTATTTTGAGAGCAGTTTTTGTTTTACTGTTTGGAGCATTTCGAGTCGCCTTGGGCGATCAAGTTGATCTGGAGGGTCGAGCTTCTGTCTGGGGGTGGAGGAGGCTACCGTGGATCAAGGAAAAATGGTAGGTGGCGGCGCAGTGGGTCGTGGAAGCGGCGACGTGGGTTTAAAATTTGTAAATCTAAATTTTACTATGCATGGAGTTTTGATCACCGCGGCATGTACAAGGGTTCGAGTGGCATATGGTTTTGAGGGGAGGTAGAGGGGAGATGGTCGATGTCGCGGCCGGAGTTTGGTGGCCTCCGATGGTCAGAGTATCGCGCACGTAGCGTTGACAGGTTTGGGGGGGAAGTGGAGTTGTGCTTCCAGGTTTTTTTTTCTCATGTTTGATTTCGCACGCGCCTGGGGGAAACTCGAAGCAAAGTTGTTGTTTTCTCGGGGGAACTTCGTATGTTTACTTGAAGTAAACAAGGGGCGGTACTCGGGGTGTTGCGGTTCAGGTTTTAAAAGACTGTAATAGTTTTTAACAGTTTTTAAAAACTTTGGTTTAAAATTAAATCAAAGTTAAATCTAGTTTCAAATCAAAGTTTAATAGTGATTTCAAGTTAGTTTTGAAATCAGGACTTAAAAATTGAAATTCTAGATTTGGAAATAGAATAAAGTTTTAAAATTGAAATTGATTCGAATAAGTTTTAAATGTTAAATATGCTTTTAAACATGTGAGTTTAAAGGGGTTTGAAAATTTAGTTGTACACTTTATTCAGGTTAAATTGGTTTTTATTTAGAAAGTAAATTGAAATAAATGTTTTAAACATATTGGAATTGAAAACATAATCAATAATAAGAATGCTTTACCTTAAGTCATGAATTTTTAGAATTTATATTCATTAACCTTTAAGTAAATTAAGCATGAATACTTAATGATTTATAATAATTAAGTTAGTAACTATAAGATTAAATATAGTAATTAAAGTTTTAAATAATGAATTAAGTAACTAATATGTGATTAAGAATCATAGATTAGATTTTTATTTAAATTAATAAATTTTTATGGTTAATCAAACCTATTATTAATAATGATTAATATAAGTTAATTATTTTAGAAGAAAATAATTAAATAAGTGTTAATGAAGATCATTAACTAGATTATTTTACAATTAACTAATGTGATTGATTTTTAATAAATTTATTGGACTAATTAATTCAAAAAAAATCATTGTAATAGTTTAAATGTAATTATTTATCTGGAAAGTAATTAGAAATTAATTACTTATTAATTATGTAAATTGATTTAATTTGAGTTGATTAATTTAGTTTAATTAACTGATATTTTGGAAGTAAATTACTTAGTAAAGTAATTGATGAAATTTTTGGATGATGTTGTTAATGGAAATAATTGGAGTATAATTACTAGTTTGAAATTAATCAAGGGATTAAGCTTGTTATTGAGAAGTAATTCATTAAGAACGATTAATTATTGTATGTTATTAATCAAGAGGGTTAATATTTGTGATTTGAAGATTTGTATTCTTAATATAAATAACAAGTGAAAATGTAATTAGGAAATTTATTTATTTGGGAATAATAAATCAACAAGATAATTAAATGGTAATAAATCGATATAAATGTAATTACTTAATGGATTTATTCAAGATTAATTTCTGTAAATAAATTAAGGAAACTACTGGAATGCAGCAAAGGATATTTAAATCAAAGATGATTAATTGGAATGTATAAGCAATTGATGTTAAGATTTAAATTAAGTTAATTAATTTTAATTAATTTAAGAAATCATTTGATGATTTGGTTGTGTAATTACTTAGTGTAATTAATGGGGTATAATTACTTAAGAGAGTAATTAGATGATAATTACTTGATGAAATTAATGCAAGATGATTTGTAAGTGAAGTAATTTGGGTAATTTCTTTTGTAATTAATCAAAGGATTAATTTATGTAATTAATCATAGGATGATTAAGGGTAGTTAATTACTTTTTTGTTATTAATCAAGGGTGATTAATAATTGTGTTTAATTAAAGATTAATCACATAATATAATTAAATTAAATAAAGTAAGTTAATATAAATTAGAGATCATTAAGTAATATAATTAATGATGTAAGTAAGAATTGTTAATTAAGGAATTATTAATAGGGAAATAATTGAATGTTAACTGCTATGAATGATTTCTAATAATTAATTAAAGACTAAATTACTTCTTGTAATTAGAGAATGATTAATTAATTTGATTTATAATTAATTAAGGGTTATAAGAGCAGGATTTATGGAATGAGTAATTAATTTAATCAATTTTAAATTAATTAAATATAAGAAGTAGTTAATTTAATTCATTTTAAATTAATTATAGATTGTGATTCATAAATCATTGCGTATGGATGATATTGATATTTCATTGATTGATTGTGATCTCAGATATGAGATGGATAATATCTATGTGATATGGATGTATGGTTTAAGTATGATAATATTTAATTATCTGTTTGGATGATGATATTAATTATCTGTTTATGATAATAATGTGATTAACTATTATGAGATGTGAATTATCTATCTGTGTTTATATTGATAATATTTAATTCACCGTTAAGACTAAATAGACAACCTGGCCTTAAAAGACACGTTTTGGATTTCGATGAGACCGGGATCGGTTTTCCTTATTTGGAACATCCGAAAACCACATCGATTTCAAATTTACGATAGGTCGTGAATCTGAAGTGAAAACGAAGATTCAGAATGCAAGGGTTATCGTTGTTAACTCTGAGGGTGATTCCAAAATGAGTGTAACGAGATGATGCCTTCGGTTTCGTTCGAACCCGGAACGAACTTGTATGGATTGAATGCTTTCAACACATCGTCAGGTGGGCGATGAGCATTCTAAGAGATATATTCTATAAAGGTAATCGTAATCTCAAGCCTCATCAACCGGGAATGGCTAAAACAGGGGAGGTGCAGCAAGGTTAGGTGGGTCATGCCCAAGCAGGACAGGGATATTCCCCTGTCTAGATGTCCCTTTTATTTCGGCTGTGTGGGTAGTTGGTCTGCAGCCAACTGCGGGGTTATCTTGTTCGAGACTGTTCAGTAAGGAATGGTTCCGGCCTTGTGTTGCAGGGGGTCGGGAGTGATCCTCGGTACGTTGATCTAGGCCACGTTCTGTGACGGGCGGTACCCCAGTAGCCCTGCCATTGTATGGAATCCACAATCCAATAAGTGCCAACGGTTTTGATTGTATTACCCACTTTTGTGGCTAGTAGCCGGAATTTAATAGATGTAACAATTTCATCTATTTTCTATTTACTTGAAAACCCTTGACCTATCATAATATCACTGGATTTCCTATCAAATGTTTTGGTTAGCGTAAGGTAAAAACTTTTCCATGTTTATGTGTGGGAAGTCTTACGTGATACCTTTCTTTTCAAAAGATTTTTCAAATTAAACAATTTAACCTGTTACTCACACCAGACCCATGTCTGTCCCGAAGTTTATCATTGTTTTTCACAAACTCTCGGGTACCCAAATTTTTACGGGTAGCCAAGGGATTCAGGTTAGCTTTGACGAATTCGGGAGGAGCAATGGAGCAGGAGGCTTCAGCGTTATCGATATATATATATATATATATATATATATATATATATATATAGTTCCGCCGTGTTGGTATCTCTGAGTCATATTGTTTGAGCTGTATTGTATTGAGGTGTATTAACTAGACAGGTGTTTATAACTGTCTAGTATGTGATGTATTATCTGTATAACTCTGATTGATGTTATGTATTATGTAAATACTTATATGATTAATATAATTTATTCGTTCCGCTGTGAGATTCTGATGTTGTTGTTCTTTCTTCTCTATCTTTTCTATTTTCTCACCCTTTTCTTTCTTAAAAACGATACGTCTTCCTGGGCATAGGAGGCCGGGTCGTTACATTCACACACATCATGATATTATATATATTTACGATATAAAATGCGACTAATATATAATAAATCATGCTTACATATTTCTTAAACCATTCTCAAATCCTATTGGGTTCAACATCAGGATTTTCTTCTTCAAATCGACCGTTGGACAATTAAAATTACCAAGTAAAATTTATAATATAAAACATAAATCATATTAATTGATTGAAGTTGTGTTACATACTAAATAGGATTTGATAGCTCTCCACAATTTAGAAGCGCAGTTGATTTAGCTAAAGTAAAATCTTTGATTGTTCGAAAATCTCCACCTTTCCATTTACCAGATGGACATCCCCATTTCTGGAAGATGGATAAAGATATGTCGGATGAATCATCCGTATCATCCTCATTACGGTGGCCACTATTATAAATCAACTTTATATGGTCTTTAAAATAGTAATTAAAAACTGTGGATGCTTCTTCAGTAATGTATGCTTGGCAAATTGAACCTTCAACGCGGTTGCTTTATTTCACCTTTTTATTTAAGTTGATCAAGATATCTTAATATAAATGCATGAAATATTAAATATAACATTCTTACATTGATATGTTGAAAATATGAAAATAAAGTCCACCTTAGTTACATTGATATGTTGATAGGTGATGGCTGATTGGGGTTTGATGATGGCCGATTACTGTGAGGTGAAGTTGGCTTGCATGGTTTCAATGGTGGTAGTGTTTTGAGTGGTGACGACATGGATTTGTCAAAAGGCATCATCAGTTGCTTGATTTTGGATTTAAGTTTCAACCATAGCGTGAAGAGCGATCACTATTTTGTATATTATTGGTGGAATGAAGAAATGTGGGAGGCGATAGAGGAGAATGAGCTAGAAAATCAAGGCAGAGAGCATGAAAATTAAGATAAAAAGATTTTTTATTAAACATTACTTCCTTCACTATCAGCTAGGATTGTAAATATGTTTCTTTTACAATTCTACTAATAAATGATGGAAATTGGCTTCTCGACCCAAAACTATAAGTTTCTATGATAAGATTTCAGGATAATTAGTTTTAAGGATGAAAGATAATCAACTTAATAGGAAAAAGATATCTTCATTTATCATATTCTAGTTATAAACACAAGGTATTAGTCACTATTTTATATATTCTTGATGAAATGAAGAAGTGTAGGAGGCGCTAGAGGAGAATGAGGTAGAAATGTCAGAGCATGAAAATTAAGAGGAAGAAGAATTTTCGTTAAGCATTGCTTTCGTCATTACTAGTTAGACTTGTAAATATATTTCCTTTACAATGCTACTAATAAATGATGGAAATTAGGTTTAAGGGTTTCTCAATCTAAGATTGTATGTTTCTAGGATAATACTTCAGAATAGTTATTTTTAGGAATGAAAGATGAAAGGATGTATCATTTTACAGGTAAATGATAGATGAAAACATCTTTTTCATGTCATTGAAATTGATATTTTTTAATCTTTTGTTTTTGAAACCAGAAAATGAATTTATCATCTTTATATGACGATTTTTTTTTGCATTTATCATTGAACTAATAATTTTAAAGTGTTATAAAAGCTTAATATTTTGGGCTGAAAAGCCTTCCAATTTAATTTTCACTTTTGTAATTATTTTGATATTTTTCCTGCAAAGGACACTACTGCTTGATTGAATTAGTGGTCTGATGCTCATTTTAGAACTCTTGCTGATATTCTTCTATTCCTAAGTGCAGCTAAGATGCTTTAGGCTGCATTATTGTAATCTCCTTGGAAATCAACCTTGTCTTTCAGGCTGGTTATTCTAACTCGGGAAAGTGTGGTTCTATATTTCATGCATCATCGGAAGTAAGAGAATTTACAGGGTTTGGTAGCGAAGCGATGGCTGTGAATATATATGGAATCAATACTGAAACATAGGCTTTGTGTTCGACATTGTTGCATCTCGAAAGGGGTTAGTTGCTTGGTAGCGTAAGAGGAATTAACTAAGAATTTCAATTGAGGAATTGGTGGTAGTGATAAGAGTGGGGTTGGTGTTGGTTTTAGATTAAGGTTGTTTAAGCTTTGATGGATTTGCTTTCAACGAGTCGGATTAAGTCGATGGCATTGAAAATGGAGGACCTTATGACAAAGAGCTTATTTTTGGTATGTGCTTGAGGTCAAATAAAAAAAAGGATCATGTTAGAAGAGAGCTGATGATTGGTTTGGTTGGTAATAGTTTCAAATATCGATTGACGGTCTTTAGTGGTGTTTGTTTGCTCGAGCTTGAATGGGGTGACTTGAGGTTTCAAGAATGAGGAAGGATAAACCAACGAAACATAGTGAGTGACGTAGATAGTGAATAAGAGGGCAAAGGCCATACAAAATTATGAATAGATATGCTTATGCAAAGCGTGAGTGAGCACTTATTGGTTCAAACAAAATAATTCAACCAAACCAAATAAGTTTGATCGGTTTGGTTTGGCTTTATTAAATAATTGATTAGGTTTGGTTTTTGTTTTTACATTTTATTTTGTTTTTCGGTGGTTTTGATTTTTAATGTTTGAAAACCAAACAACCAATTAAACCAAAGATAAATCTTAAATCATATAAATAAACATAATGTTCAATGTCTTTAAAGGGTTGGTTTCTAGAGTTACAACATGAAATTAAAAACTTTCATATGAAAAATTCATTTGATTAAGTTCTCTTTAAATTAACTATGGTCTCGGCGGGGCTCGAACCCGCGACCTTCGGCTCATAAGACCAACGCTCTAACCATCTGAGCTACGGGACCAATTGTTCACTTTATCATTAACTTAAAAAAAACTAAGTCTTACATATATGATATTTAATGCTCAATGCTCTCTATAGTGTCTCGGTGTGAAGTTGGCGAAAATTCAACCTCAAATCCTCGATTGTGGATACAAAATAAAATAATGAATTTTTTTAATTAACATATATAAAGTAATAGCAATAATGTTATAACAATAAATGTGTGGATGACATTTGAAAGTAATGGAAATGAATAATCCACAAAATTATTTAATAAATTATCAACAAAAGGAAAAATATCTAACAAATTCATTATGCCAATTTCTATTATTAATGAGATATGTAAAGGGGTAATAATATAAAAAATATATACCAACAATTCCATGAAATTATGTGAATAAGTAATATAGTAACAGTTGAGAAAGGAATCCTCATTACTGAATAAGCGGTTCGGTTTGATGATCGGCAAGTGAACATAAAAATTTATACACTTAACCAACGAGTAATAGAGGTAAACAAAAAGATTTACGTTGTGTTCGTAGGTTTAGAAAATATATATGGTAAGATTACCAAGAGATATAATTTGGTTGGTGTTGAATAAAGAAACTTTCAACACACATAATAAAATCAATCAAAGATATGCATGAGAATTGTAAGACTGGAGTTCGATCAACTTGTACGAAAACTCTACGATGAGAGTATGAAAACTATATTTGCAATGATTTTGGTGAAATAACAAAAGGAACTCAAGAGGATATATCAATGTTCGAGAACTCGGTTTCGGCTTTAGTCATTTGAAATTTTCTTAGTTTCGGACGATTTCGGAAGTTTCGGATTTGGTTTCGATTTTAAATGCTTTATTAATGAAAATAGAACAAAAATCTTTATAAATAAAACAATCAATTAAATTTTACTAAATTATATTCAACCTAATATTTCCCGTAGATCCCAATTTAATAATAAGTAAGGCTCAATTAAACAAGAACTTAAAACCTAATAATAAAAGGTACAGTCTACCATAAAACAACCCTAAGCCCAAGTTAACGAAAACTAGCCCAGTCGAAAAATAGTAATAAACCGCAGTCGCTCTCAAAAAGCAGCCCAATAAGAACATAGTAAAACAACCGCTCTCTTCCCCCTCTCAAAATCCATTGTCGAATCTTTAAAAAAAAGAAATTCGTTCTTAAGATCGCTCTCTAAACAACCTTCACTCTCAAAATCGACTATTGCGAACCGCTAGATGCCGCGGACGAAGCTGCTGCTCTCAAAACGAAGTGGAGGATGCTAGGGCAAGGAAGAAATCTGAGTGACGATGTTGGAATTGAGGTCAAGTATGCTGATTTAGATGTATTTCGAATTTTTTCCTAAAACCCTAACCGAAACCGATTTTTGCCTTCGATTTCAACTCGGTTACGGTCGATACCGGCTCGAAATTTCAGGGTACCGTCCGATACCTCAAACCCTGGGATATACCATGGTGCACAATGTTTGCAGATAATAATGTGCTAATTGATACCTCCGAAGAAAAAGTAGAACAAAAATAGAGAAACACATTGAATCAAAAGGGTTGAAACTGTTAGAATTGGACCAGCTCGTAGCGGATGTAATGGAGGAATTTCAATTTTTTCTGGGACATTTCACTAGAAGGACAAACTTTGCAGTCCAATTAGTTTTTAGGACACACATCCACAAAAATTGATGTCAAGGCCAAAGTCAGTAAAATAATTACTTTTAAGGACGAAGTCAGCAGTCTAATTACTTTCAAAGACATAAATTTATAGGTTTTTAAGCCTTAAAAACTAATTATTTTGCATTTTTTCCTTAAAAGTAATTATTTCAGTTGTGTCCTAGAAACTAATTGTACTAGCTAAAGAGGCCCTTGTGGCTAATTTCCACTTTATAAATTATAAAGATTTATTTAATTTGCACGATATTTGTGTGTATGTGTGTATCATATACACATATGTGTGTGTGCACGTGTAACATATCAACCTGCGTAAGGTATAACACGTCCGTGTATAGATGTTGAGATTTAAATCACAATGTATACGTTAGCTCATCTAATATGCAAGTACATGCTGTCCAAAAATATGTATATAAGCTATTATTTTATATAACTATTATAAATTTTGTGTATATATATATATATGTATGTATATTAAGTTAGTTTAAATAATTATATATATATATATAATGTTTAAAATATATTGTGAATATTTGTGTGTGTGTGTGTATATATATATTATCTTAAAATAAAATATTAATATTATGTATATACATATATAATAGCCATGGTATGTACATATAACTTGAGAATAATTCAACACATACTTAATAAAAATGAATATGATTAGGAAAAGAGATACTGTTAAAAACAGTATTAAACAAGAATATGAAATTCCCCAAAATTTAGATTTACTAAATAAATGGACAATTCCAAAAATTAAACCTAAAGTAGTATACTAATTAAGTACTTTTGTAAGATGGAGTACCTTATGATAAAGAGCTCATTTTCATTATGTGCTTGAGGTCAAATAGAAAAAGGATCATGTTGAAAGATAGCTGATTGATTTGGTTGCTAATAGTTTCAAATATCGATTGACGGTCTTTGTTGTTTGCTCGAGCTTGAATGGGATGACTTGAGGTTTGAAGAACGAGGAAGGATAGACCAACAAAACGTAGAGAGTGATGTAGATAGTGAATAAGAGGGCAAAGACCATACAAAATTATGAATAGAAATTCATATGCAAAGCCTGAGTGGGCACTCCTTGGTTCAAACAAAATAAGTCGACCAAACCAAATAAGTTTGATCGGTTTGGTTTGGCATTATTAAATAGTTGAATAGGTTTGGTGTTTGTTTTCACATTTTATATCGTTTTTGGGTCGGTTTTGATTTTCAATGTTCGAAAATCAAACAACCAATTAAGCCAAAGATAAATCTTAAATCATTTAAATAAACATAATGTTCGATGTTTTTAAAAGGGTTGGTTTCTAGAGTTATAACATGAAGCTAAAAACTTTCATACGTAAAATTCATTTGATTAAGTTTTCTTTAAATTAACTATGGTCCCGGCGGTGCTCGACTCGCGACCTTCGGCTCATAAGACCAATGCTCTAACCAACTGAGACTACGAGACCTATTGTTCACTTTATCATTAATGTAAAAAAAATTAATTCTTACATATATAAGATTTAATGCTCAATGCTCTCTATAGTGTCTCGATGTGAAGTTCGTGAAAATTCAACCTCAAATCCTCGATTGTGGGTACAAAATAAAATAATGAATTTTTTAATTAACATATATAAAATAATAATAATAACAGTTATATCCTTAAAGGTGTGGATGACATTTGAAAGTAATGGAAACGAATAATCCACAAAATTATTTAATAAAATATCAACAAAAGGAAAAATATCTAACAAATTCATCATACCAATTTCTATTATTAATGAGATATATAAAGGGGTAATAATATAAAAAATATATACTAATGAGTCCATGAAATTATGTGAGTAAGTAATATAATAACAGTTGAGAAATGAGTCCTCAATATTGAATAAGTGGTTTGTTCTGATGTTCGGCAAGTGAACATAAAAATTTATACACTTAACCCAACGAGTAATAGAGTAATTTAGGAGTAACAAAACGATTTACGTTGTGTTCGTAGATTTAGAAAATATATATGGTAAGATTACCAAGAGACATAATTTGGTTGGTGTTAAATAAAGAATCTTTCAACACACGTAATAAATCAAACAAAGATAAGAATGTTCTAAGACTGGAGTTTCGGTCATACCAAAACAAAATATACGATGAGAGTATGAAAACTATATTTGCAATGATTTTGGTGAAATAACAAAAGGAACTCAAGAGGATATACCAATGTTCGAGAACTCGGTTTCGGTCATTTGAAATTTTCTTAGTTTCAAAAGTTTCAGCTCCGATTTCTTTTTTAAATGGTTTGTTAATGAAAATATAACAAAAACCTTTATACATAAAACAATCAATTAAATTTTACTAAGTTATTTTTAACCTAATATTTCCTGTAGATCCAATTTAATAATAAGAGGCTCAATTAAAAAAGAACTTATAACCTAATAATAAAAAGTACACTCTACCACAAAACAACCCTAAGCCTAAGTTAACAAAAACTAGGCTAATCAAAACATGGTATTAAACCACTATCGCTTTCAAAAAACAACCCAATGAGAACATAGTAAAACAGCTGCTCTCTTCTTCCTCTTAAAATCGATTGTCGAATCTTAAGAAAAAAAAGAAATTCATTCTTAACATCGCTCTCTAAACAACTTTCACTCTCAAAATCGACTATTGCAAGCCGCTAGATGGCCGCGGACGAAGCTGCTGCTCTCAAAACGGAGTCGATGATGCTAGAGCAAGGAAGAAATCTGAGTCGACGATGCTAGAATTGAGGTCGAGTATATTGATTTAGATGGATTTTTGATTTCGAATTTTTTCCTAAAAACTTAACGAAGCCGATTTTTGCCTTCGATTTCGGCTCGGTTATGGTCAGAAGAAAAAGTAATGGATGAAATACATTGAATCAAAAGGGTTAAAACTGTTAGAACTGGACCAGCTCACAGCGAATGTAATGGATGAATTTCAATTTTTTTTCCTTTATTGGATTTTATTTAGAGCATTCCTAAATGTTATTTAAATAAAATCTTTTATGTTGTTTAAATTTACAAATTACACAGAGCTATTAAATTTGTATATTGATATATGTGTGTATGTTTGTGTCATATACACATATGTGTGTGTGTGTGCATGTGTGACATATCAACCCATGTAAGGTATAATATGTCCGTGTATAGATGTTGAGTTATACAACACAATGTATACGTTAGCTCATCTAATATACAAGTATATGTTGTCCAAACATATGTATATAAGCTATTATTTTATATAACTATTATAAATTTTGTCTATATATATATATATATATTAAGTTAGGTTAAATAATTATATATTTATATAATATTTAAAATATATTAATAAATATTTGTATATATATGTTAGCTTGTAAATAAAATATTAATATTATGTACATACATATATAATAGCCATGGTATGCACATATAACTTGACAATAATTCAACACACACTAAATAAAATTAATATGGTTAGGAAAAAGATACTGTTGTATTAAACAAGAATATGAAATTCCCTAAAATTTAGATTTACCAAATAAACGGACAATTCCAAAAATTAAACCTAAGGTAATATGCCAATTAAGTACTTTTGAAAAATTTGGTTTAAAACAAGTAGTTTAAACTACAGAAGAGTCAATTTCGCTTGATAATGAAGAAATGATTATTAAACTGTTAAGTGAAAAAGATTTACAGCCTTATAGGAAAACACACAAATTTATTCACATAGGTTTAATACAAATTGCATTTAAACCTTTAATTCTTGAAGATCTGCCAGATTGTTTTATAGCCGCTTTAAGAGATGGCAGAAATATAGATTGGAAAAAATCTTTAATGGGACTTACGGTCAAGTTTGGCACGTGGTCCAGTTTATTTTAATGTTTATCCTAATTTACAAATCTCTTTCTTTGATGTGAATATTTTTGAATCTATCGCTCTAAATGTTAAGACTAATGAACATAATTAATTACATTTCAGGATCTGAAGTAATGTGCATTTGCTATAGAATTCACTATAAGCTTTTGTATACTCCAAACCCCCAATGTAGATTGGTTGATAAACCTTTAAATAAAACTATTTTAATAGAGACAAATTTGATTCAGTTTAATATAATTTCAAAAAGTTCAATAAAATGGAATGAAATTCCTCTTTCAGAAAATTGAAAAATAAAAAGAGCTGTTCCTTCACGAGTAACAAACAATATGATTACTAATATTATACAAACCCCTGAAGGAACTATTCAAATACAAATGGATTATAATCTCTCTAGGCCTAGTTCAAGTAAAACATATCTATCAAAAGCAAAATCTTTTCACTCTCATGTTTCGCCTTTTGATTATACTGTTGAATCTCCATCAAGAATTTTTGCATCTCAAATGAGAGAAATTGAAGGAAATGATGGATCTTTAAAAGTTGACCCTATGAAAAAATATATGTAAATAGAAATAATATTGTAAAAGGTATTTATAGCAATCAAGAAGTGGATATAACCAAATTAAAAACGAATTTTTCTATTTAATGGATTTTATGACCAAAATAGATTTTAGCCCTGGTTCTCGGACTAGACAGAAAATTAAATTTGAGTTTAATCTTCCAAAAATGGGAACCATTTCGAAAATGGGTTTTTGAATTTTTTTCAAAAGAAGAACAATAATATTTTCACGATGAATTTTATAAATTCACATCTGAAAGAAATATAACGTTTCCCTTCGTTCCTTGGTTTACAGCAAATTATATTGAACAATGTATTTATGTAATTGAAAGAGATTATAAACTTTTAAATGAAAATATGCTAAAGGTAGTATATCCTCTTCAACAATCTTTTCAAATAGAAAAAAGGTAAGTACCTAAGTTTTAACGCATTTTCTAAAATATTAGAAAATGATACATTACAAATTACTGTAAGCCAAATAAACCAGATATTTAAACAACAAAATTATGTAAATCTTTATTTAGGTGTTATTGTTGAACAAATTACCTCATTACATAACAAAATGGAAAAAATATTTTCTGGAATTAATAATATAAAACCTACTCTTTCAATCACAACTGAAGAAGTAAGTGAAGTAATTTCAACTTTAAGTCTTCAACCTCCTCTCGAAATTAGAGATTTTAAGTTAAAAACAGAATCATAATTAGAAAAGGTTTTTAAATTAAGGTCAGAATCCGATTTAGAAAAATTTCTAGAAGAATGAATGGATAATCTCAGACAAAGTACTCTTAAAGAAGAATCTTCTCAACAAAATAGTATTAACCAAACAGTTCAAGATGAAATAAATAAGTTTGAAAAAATGTGCATACAAACCTTAACAAAAATATTTTACTATAGGAGACCTTCTCCTATGGATGCTTTACCCGAAGAACCGGATTTTATTAGTAATAATAACTACATTGAGAAAAGTATATATGAATGAAGTATCGACACATTTAGTGAAAAAAAAATTAATTTGGCTCATCGTATGCTAATATATACCACAGTTTGCAAAAATAATGGTAATAATGATGTTACTGTTGCAAGAATGATAGTTGCTGATTTACCGACCAACTTGAAGGTTGGTGGGATAACTATCTTCCTGCACCTCATAAAAATGAAATTTACAACACAGTGAAACAAGAAGAAGGATTATAGATGTACCAAAATGTTGTATATACTTTAATAGTTATCATTCTAGAACATTTTACTGGAAGGGTATCTGATAATAACGAAAGTGTTCATACACTTTTACAGAATTTAAGCCGCAAAACATTAACATATTTCAGATGATATAAATATACATTTTTAAACAGAGTAATGGAATTATCAGAGAGTAATAGCTCTCATTGGAAATCAAAATTCAAAATTTATTGATGGATTCCCCTCCTTATTTGCAGAAAGGGTAAGGAAGACTCTACGAAAGGATAAAATAAATATTCCTTATGAAAGTTATACTTGTGGTAAACTTATTGAATATGCATTCAAGCAAGGTTTTCAAAATAAGATTCAAATCATAAATCGTAAATTTTAAATTTTAAATCGAAACGCGTTTAAATCGTAAATAATAGATCTAAAAGATCCATATTTTAAAGGCCCGTATGCATTTTTAAACTGATTTAATGTTTGGACTTCTACATCTAAACCTACTCAATTTTTTATTTTGTTCCATTTGTGTTTTGTTAAAAAACTTTACATTGAAGTTGTAGACTCAAATAAGTATATTGAATATATCAATATGTATTGAATGAATTTTCTCTGCTGCGGTTTTAAAAAATTTAAATTGAAATGTAAATCGAATCATAAATGGAGAGATTCTATCTGAAACAGGATTCAAATCGTAGAGTTTTAAGATTTTTGACAACAATGCATTCAAGAATATTTATCACTATGTAATGAAATAAAATTAAATCAACAAATAAAACGTCAGAATTTGACAATAAAAAATCAATTAGGACGGTTTTGTAGTCAATTTGGAATGGATGTTCCAATAATAAAAAATCCCATATAAAAGATAATAAATTTAAGGAATCTTTAGTAAAAAGAAGAGATTTTATTCCCATAAAAAGTTAGAGAAAAAGGCTAAAAGAAAAAAGGAAATATTAAATAAATAGAAAAATAGAATCATCCACTGTTATGAACTGGGTATTTTCATAAACTACCGATTCGTTAAGTCATGCAGGAGGAGAAAAACTTGATAGTAAATTTAAGTTACCACATGCTTATATATGTAAAAATAAAACTTGTATTCCTACAAGCTTTTTATTAGTAAAAAATATCACTAATCAAGTCATACTTGGAACACCATTCATAAATAAAATTTATTCTATAACAAATATTGATAAAAATGGAATAGCAGGTATATACGAAAATAAGCCTATTATTTTTGAATTTATAACTAAAATTTTACAAAGGTTCTACATAAAAAAGGTACTTTTGACCCAAAAAACTTATCATTTAATTTTTTTTTAAAAGAAGTCATTTTTCTTAATGCAGAGGAAAAATTCCAAAATCCAAAATCACAAGAAAAGATTAAAATGGTCTATAAAAATTTTCTATGGAAATTTGTAATGATCATCCAAATGCCTTTTAAGATAGAAAGAAGCATATTGTTAATCTTCCGTACGAAGAAAATTTTGATGAAAAGAAAATCCATACTAAAGCAAGGCCATGTCAAATGAATTCTAAATATTTAGAATTGTGCAAAAAAGAAGTTGAATCATTATTATAAAAAGGTTTAATAAAACCGTCTCAATCACCTTGGTCATGTACTGCATTTTATGTAAAATGAACATAGTGAACAAGAAAGGGGAGTACCTAGATTAGTAATAAATTACGAACTTCTTAATAAAGTTTTGAAATGGATTAGGCATCCAATTCCTAATAAAAAAGATTTATTAGATAGGTTATATGATTTCATCATATTTTCAAAGTTTGATTTAAAATCTGGCTATTGACATATCCAAATTTCAAAACATAACTAGTACAAAACTGCTTTTAATGTCCCATTTGGACTTATGAATGGACAGTAATGCCTTTTGGTTTAAAAATGCTCCCTTAGAATTTCATAAAATAATGAATGACATTTTTATTCCATATAGTGAATTTATTATAATATATATTGATGATATTCTAGTATTTTCTAAAGATATTGAAACACACTTTAAACACTTGATTATTTTTAGAAAATCATTATTCAACCTGGTTTAGTGAATCAAGAGAAAAAATGTCTTTATTCAAACAAAAGTAAGATTTTTAGGTCATAATTTGAAAAAGGAAAAATAATTCCTATAAATAGAAGTATGGAATTTGCCTTAAAATTTCCTGATATAATAACTGATAAAACATAATTACAAAGGTTCTTGGATAGCTTAAATTATATATCCTCTTATTATATTAATTTAGCTACAGATGCTGCTATCTTATATGATAGATTACAAAAGAATCCAGGTCCATCGACAGAACATCATACTTAAGCTGTTAAAATAGAAAAAGAAAATGTAAAAAATTTGACCCGTTTAATGCTTTTAAATCCAAATTGGCAAAAGGTAATTGAGAGATGCATCAGATATAGGATTTGGTGGAATTTTAAAACAAAGATGTCCAAAAATAAAACAAGAATATCTTATAAGATTTCACTCAGGTAAATTGACCAATAGTCAAAAGAACCATGCAACTATAGCCAATAAAATTCTTGCTATAGTTAAATGTGTGTCAAAATTTCTAGATGATTTATATAATCAAAAATTTATTATAAAAACCGATTGTAAATCAGCTATATATATATGTTTAATAAAGATTTTAAACATGATGTATCAAAACAAATGTTTACCAGATGGCAAACTCATCTAGCACCTTTTGATTTTGAAATCCTTTTTATTGAAAAGATAAAGAAAATAGTCTTTTCGATTTTTTAACTCGTGAATTTTTGTAGGACAATGGTCCCCAAAGTAAGGGGTAATTCCTCCTACAGAGGAAAGGGTAGAGTAAAATCCTCCTGGCCCAACATGGCAATAAAAAACTATTTGTTAAAAATTTGACATCCGCTTCAGGGAATAATAATCCTAATGATCCTTTATTCAAGAAATTTTTAGAATTTAAGAAAAAACAAGAGGCTAATAGCCAATCTAGTTCATCATCATATGCTAGCATAATTGGCAATGAAGAAGCCGAAGAAAATATAACCACTTATGCAGAAAATCCACATAAAGAAATCATACTTCTCTTAAAATTTGATCATATAAAAAGGAAGAATGATCCTTGGAACCTACTACAAAGGTATCTTGATAATTCGTCCTTTACCGTCACGGCATATAAGCATTGGGATATTATGAGGCAATAATAAAAGCCTCTGAGACCTGTGAAATAAATCATTTTAATGCAGGCGACCCGATATTTATAGTTTTAGTAAAATAATTATTAAAAGGTTGATAATACCTGATAACAAGATTTCTATTGGGTATAACTATTGGGACTATATAGAAGCACTACATAAAGTAATTTTCTATGAAAGTAATAATTGAAAACATTCATGGTTTATTAAATTTACGGGGAAGTTTATAAACGACCAATACTAAATTGGTTTATGGACTGGTGGACAAAATATGGAACACCGCTTCTTTCAGAAAAATTAAAAGAATTATATTCAGAGTGGGTTGATGTTTCACCAAGATTAATTAATCTTGAACAATATTTAATGATACCAGGAGCAAGTCCATAATATTCATTTGTTGAATTTTGCATTCCTTGGATTAGGAAATGGAAACGAGAAATAGGATATACCAACAAGGAAATTTCTTGTTTACACTGATGTTTTTTACAAAATTCCGGGACAAATTAACAAGAACTGACAATAGGACAAGTCAGATATTTGGCCAAGACATGATATCGGAAAGTGGCAAAAATATATAATTCTATCTGAAACAGGAATCTTTAATTCTGCATGAAGAAGCTCCAAGACCGTTCTAATATATTATCACGAAATTATAGATGCAAAAAGGTGCAGTCACTAAAGAAGATATTCTTTATGTCTATATTGCAGAATAAAGAAAGATTTAATAAAAAATCTTGGTAAGGAAGATGCAAATTCAGGAACATCAATGGCTTCATCGAAAGCAAAAGACATAGTTGAGGAAGATCAATTCTTAGACCTAAATGAGAAGATTTTGCAGACATATTCAACAAGCTGAAAATTGAAGCCCACACTATGGGAAAAGACAAAGATAAAACGATTCTGGATTAATAATTGTTTAGTGATCTGACAAATTTGATAAGACTGCCAGCCGTAGAAGATAAAGTTCTTTTGCAAAAGGGACAAAATACCTGATACACTATCTGTTAAAAAGGAAAAGATGTTTTCCACTTTAATAAAGTGGACGCCTAAGCTATGGATTTCAAAATTTTAGACTCGAAATTAATATGTTTGAACTTCAATCTCATGTACAGCTTAGCCTATAAATAAAGATGGGATTCAGTTGAAGAAGGCATACTTCATTCTTCCATCTCCTCTCTACTCTAAAGCCTTTTGCCATTATAATATAAGTGTGTAATATTTGAAGTGTGTAAAATAAGGAAGAACGTACTACTTCCAATTATGTCATCTTTTGTAATTTTTTATTTGTAAGTTTTAATTTAGTATATTCAATATAGCCTGAATGACAGGCTAAATTAGTCGTGTGTCGAATTACTTCTACTCTATATATATGTTTTCACGTGTTCATATGTTAAGGAGTACATGGTGAACTGAAAATATCATTCATGGGTTAAAAACATTATCAGAGAACAGTAATTTCTGCTTATCTTCTAAGTCGTGTACTTTTGTCCAAGTTAAGGCATTTTTCAGACTTTCTTTACTGGCTTATTGTAACGACCCAGAATTTTATTAATTAAAATTTGAATATTTAATTAATTTTAAATATTAATAAGTGAATTTATGAGTCAAATAAATTTTTATTTGAATTATTGGATTTAACTGAATAATTAAATCGATAACTTAATATGTTAAATTATGGAAATAATTGAAAATTGAGTTAAATATGATTGAAAATGATTTGTAAAATTTTATTTTATCATATTGAAGTTAGAATGATATTTTAGAACTTTTAAAATCGAATTAAAAGTTAATTTGTGAAAATTGAATATTTTAATATTTAATAATCGACTGTAAAATAGTCAATTTTTGAACAGTCTCAGAATTGAACGAAACCAGTTCCATTGGATCCGTAATAGTTAGTTATTACCGGATTTCAATTTTCGTGTCAATCGGAGTTATCGTTTGATCGTGGCAGCTCGAAACGCATCGAATCGTTTTTAATTTAAATTTGACGAGTCAAAATAGCCATTTTTCAAACTGTCTCGGATTTCGACGAAACCAGTTTCATCGGATCCATAATGTGATATTATTGTAAGGTTTCAAATTTCAAGTCGTTTGGATTTACCATTTGTCCGGTACAAATTAAAACGCCTAGAAATCGGTTTAAATCGGTTTAATTTAAATTGAACGTTTTCAGCCATAACTCGCACATACTTCCGAATTAGCTTCCGAAACCTGTTCCATTGTGTCCGGAACGTGGGATAAACCCTAGGTACGCTGGTTACGGCGTCTAAATCGGAGTTCGGAATTCCCGGAATGAATAGTGTTTACGCTAGCTCTTTCTATAAATACACCTCTCTCTTCACAAAATTAAAAATAAAAAAAAAATTATCCTAAACCCTAAATTATACTACAGCCGCCACCTTCATAACCTAGGGCCAGAAATTTTTGAATTTCATCTCTTAATCTCTCTTAATCCATAAGTTTTTAGGAGATTTGTTCAACTACAAACTTGAAGATCTCATCAAGACCTTCGATTCCATACGGTGATGATCGAAAACGGAGCAACGGAGAGGGAGAAAAGGGGCCGCGATTACCATCAGGTCGGCACGCAAAACGAGGCGCATCTTAGGGCCGAGCTTGCTGGGGTTAAGGCCGAACATAGCTTAGTTCGAGAGCTTCGTCATGGCGTTGGTGTGATCGGATTTCGTCGAGTATCGGGGGAGAAATGTTTAACCCTAGTTCAAGCTGAGTGGGTTTGTGTATGCGGCCTATAACCTGGAGGAGAACGTGATGTAGAAGATGAAGGGGAACGGCCAAGATGGTGTGGCAGTGGATCCAAGGGCTGTGGCATGTTAGGGTATTAAAATTTTAGAGTTATGTTGTAATTATAGTTATAAAATCGTGTACAAACTTCATAAATTCATAACTTTTTCATACGAGGTCGAAAAAATGCAAACCCAGTTGCGTTGGAATCGTATGGACGAGCACTACGCGATGGAGTTGGTTTGGAGTCGTTTGGAGTTAGTGAGAATTTCGGCTAAAATTAAACGCGCGTTTAATTTTATTCGAAATAAATCGCTAAAACGGAAATTAAAATCAAGGTGAGAACTTCTCACTCAATCGAATAGATTTCGGTTTTTATTTTAAATAGTTAGATTTAAAATATTTGAATGCATGTTTGAATGATGACTGTAAATTATTGATTGTTAAAATAGACATTATTCGCCGTTAGTAAGCGGATGTTATTTAATAAAAACATATACCGCGAATATTTCATAAACAGTGAAATTGGTATTATATATAATATCAATATATATATATTGGCATATGTATATATTGCAGTTGATTGATTTCCCGCATTTTTTTGTTTAGCGGATGAGACCCTATTACGCCGTTATTAAGCGGATAATATTTATTAAGAACATATACCGCGATAATTTCGTACTGGAGCGAAATTGGTATTGTGCTAATGTTTTTGGATGCAGGAAACAGGTTGGAGGGATCCAACAGGATTCCTCAACAGTTTTATTTGATTTCAGATATTTTGATATTTGATGGATTTTCATATTGATATATGATATCGTTGTAGTCGTGATTGACTATTTGGTGTGTAGCATCATTGGACCAAATTTGGGATTTTAAAATGGTTTTAAAAGTGATTTTTGAAAATATACTTTATTTTTGGAATTGATCCATAATGAGTAAATAAACGTTATAATTTTTATAAGTTATAAAATTATGGTTTTTGTGAAATACGGTTAAAAGCTGATTTTTGAGAAATATGAATTAATGACTTTATAAAATAGTTTAAACTGGATTTTTGAATTTATTATTAAAAGTTTAAATATAGGATTTATAAAATTTGATTATTTTATAAATCAAAATGATAAAATTATAAAGGAATTTAAAGTCGTTTTAAAAGAATAATATAAATTGATTTATATTAAGAGAGTTATAAATGGATATTTATAAATTGAGATTTAGACATTATAAAACGAGTTTTTATAAGTGTTTGAATGAAGTGAAAATGAATTTCATAAATGAATGAAATTTATAGAATTATAAATTGTGAAGTTATAAATAAAATTTATAAACAGTAAGATTTATAAATTTGGTGAAATTATTCGGAGAATGGATTGGTTAAATAAATGAATCTTATAAGTTATAAGATTTATAAATTGGAAAATCTTTAAAAGAACGATTTTGTAAATAATCGTTTTATAAGTAATTAACTTATAATGTGAACGTTTAGTTTATAATTTAGTTATAAACTGGAATAGGTTAATAAAGGAATTTATAAAAAGGAAGTTTTTATAAATAAATAGATATGGAATTTATAAACGTTGTTTTATAAATTCGCAAACAACTTATTTTGATAAGTTAATTGTTATAACCTATTAATGGAGTTATATTCACGTTGTAAACAGTGAATAATCCTTTAAGTTAAAGTAAATAGAAATGATGAAATTTGTTAATGTAGTATATTCACGTTTTTGAATAGTGAATAATACGTTAAAGAAAATGTTTTAGAATGTGATATTTTAAACAGAATTAAAACGATCTAACGATGTTTTAAAATGCATTGAGATTCGAAACCATAGATTTCAACATTTATTATTGAAATAGACGTTTTCGAGAAATAAAAGGGAATGGTGGACTATAACACTGTTGTTATAGTAAATGATTTCCGAAAGGAAATGTTTTGTATAGTATTGGGATTTATATTTCTATTTTAATTTCGAATCCCTATACTAGTGATTTTGGGTTTTCGTAACGATGTTTTACGTAACATTCGTTTTGGCCCAAATAAATATGTTTAAGAGAATGATTTTCTTAAAGAATGAAATATATACTTAATTCGATTTAAGTATATTGAATATTTTCTAAGCGTTGAAAATAAGAGAGATTTGTGAATTTCTTATTAATAAATGAGTATGGAAATGTTTTCCAATATGAAGTGAATATTGAGAATTTATCTTTTTGAAGATAAATTGAAATGAAAATTTGAAATCGTAATATGCATGGATATGTTGGAATATAAATTCACTAAAGAATTTATATGAGAAAGTGGAACTTGTTAAAAATAAATATTGATTTATTTTTGAAGTGTGAAATTATATATCTTGTAAAGATATTTTGAAAATAAATAATTTGGAAAATTATTTGGAATCTGGTGATGTGTGCATATCCATTGATAGTTCAATAACCGACTATCAGTATTTCCCTTTGAATGGGTATTTGATGTGATTTGTTTGAATTTGAATGCACACTTATTTTTGAATAAGCGCTCACTATTCGGGTTAACCGGGAAAGGACCATGGGGTCGAATAACCCATTCCGAATATGTGATACGTCGTTGTGAATTGCATTTGAAGGTCGGTGTTGAAGACCGGATATTTGCAAGAGCGATAGGATGACCTATCGATTGTTTCTGCACCGAGTCGCGCCGGTATAGAAACTCCCTAAGTGATGGGAAATCCGATCAGGATTGTGAATATCCGGATTGCAAGGACTTCTTTGTAAGTGCCTTCGGTTTTGTTCGATCCCGGAACAGACTTGTATGGATTGTATGCCTGACATTACAATTTGAGATATAAAGCCGATTTCTTTCAAATATATTTCTGTTGGTGGCGGAGAATTTATTCTTTGCTTAACACCCTTCTCTGAGACGTACGAGCTCAAAGGTTATATAGTTGAAGTTATCAGCGATATATTCCCAGTTTGGTAATGTGACATGCTGAGTGATGCTGAAATGATCATTGTGTTGATTATTTGTGATAGGATCATTTATTTGATCGTCTATCCTAGTGATCATTGTGTTGATCATTTGTTGACCCAAAGCATGGCTTTTGTATAAAGTATGTTTTTGTGGACGTGAATTCGTCGAGCCTCACATCCCGGAAATGGTCAAAACAGGAAAGATGCGGCAAGGTTATGAGGGGTAGCGCCCTTTAGGATATGTGCATTTCCTTCTGGAAAAGGGTGGTATCATGGTATGGAGCCCAGATACTTACTCATGTTGAAAACACTTTATGATTGTGTGAATTGATTACGAGCGCTCGGTTGATAAAGGTCCCAAAGGACCGGGGGATGGCATATTCGGTCAGTTGTTACTCAGTTAGGAGTAACCCGGCCTTGTGTTGGTAGAGATCCGGTTTGGTTCTCGGGGATGTCCATCCAGAGGCATTCTCATGTGGCAATGGGAAGTTCCTTGGCCTGACCATTTGTTGGAAATCCAATTCCCAATACGAAACTTGTACGGTATTAGTTGTAGAACCTGCTATTCACTTATGGTGGTCACCACTGTTTGGATAGTAGCTATAGTAGGCATACGATAATGGTCGTATGTTGGCTAAGATTTATATCTTTATTTTTGAAATGATTTGTTATTACACTATGCACTAGTAATAATATCAAATGTTATTTTAAAATGCGTATCAAGCATCTTTGACCATCATAAGGAGAAATCTCCTCCGATTCTGCGTTTGCATGTGTGTGTGTGCGGGAGGCCTTATGGTAGTCTCATTTTTAAAAGCATTGCGAATTGAATTTAAAAATATTCCTCTATTTGATTTTAAAGATAAATAAACTGTTTTGAGTTCTCACACCAGTCGCATGACTGACTCGGAGTTTATTGTTTTCCTTCCTAAACTCTGGGTGCCCACCAATTTCCACACGGGCAGTCAAGAGTTAGGTTTATCAGGATATTCAGGATATTCTGGAGTTGCTGGAGGCAAGCTGGATGGCATGGCGTATTACTAGTTTATATAGTATTTCTTTTTCCGCTGCACTGTTTGATGTTGTATGTTGTTGTTGTACACTCTGATGATATGATGTAATGAAATATGATGAAATGTAATAACTGTAGTTCTTTGTTTAAAGATTATTCATTTATTATTATATGTTGTTCCGCTGCGAATTGTGAGATTCTACTGTTGTTATGTTGTTTCTTTCTTCCCGTTCTATTTTAAAATTTTCTATTTTCTTTTCCCTCCATTTCCTATCTCTTCTGTCTTCTCTCTCTTTCTTTTCTTAAATTCTTTTTAAAACCCATAACATCTTGGTTTTCGGCCTTTGATTTCTCGGCAGTCGATAAAGTGAGTGTCGATGTTGAATTTTCGAAGAACGAAAATCCGCGACGTTACATTTGGTATCAGAGCTGATGGTTAAGCGACAACCATGGTTCTGTTGGGTATTACTCATTAGAGATAGAGTCAGCAGTACTCTAGAATGAGTTGAGTGTAATAATAGCTATGAGAGCGTATTTGTTAGTGAATATAAAATTGTTTTATATTGTGATGATTGGTTTATTGAGTGGCATATGAACTTTCGTCAGCACAGCCTCGAAACTGAGCCGAAGGGGTTTCTAAACACTTGAATAGAACAATTCGACATAGTATTGTTTTGAATTAGGTAAATGAAATAATTTTGCCTTGATTATATTTTATATATAAAAGAATAATTTTTCAGAATTTATTAAAGAGTATATAAGTTGATTGTTAGGTTGTTTGGATAATCTAAATAAAAGAATAATTGTATAAGCAAGTGAATTATAATTAAAGTGATTTACCATTGTGAAATAAACTTATATATATAAAAAGTGAAACTATATGAATATCTATGAATATGAGTTGTGAATAAAAGTGAATTTAAAGTTAAATGGAAGTATAACTTAAGTGTTGTTGAATGGAATTGATATTGATATCAAACTAAATTAATGAAGTTAAGTAATAAATGTGAACTTAAGTTATGTGAATGAAATTCAACTTTAGAATTGAATTTAATTAATGAATCGATTGAATGTTAATCAATTGAATGTGAATAAAGTTGATATGAAATAATGAATGTTAATTCATTTAAAATCTAATGTTATTAGAAGTTGAATAAAATTGAAAGAAAATCAATTTAAAAGCAAAGAAATTTGGTTGAAATTAATACACATTGATTGTTATATGATTGTTAGTTGATTGTATATAATTCATTAAGAGTTAATGAAACTGAAAGCAATGAAATTGAATTCAAATTAGAAGTAAATAAATTTGAATAGAATTGAAAGTGAATTAGATTTAATTAGTAAATGTAAACTAATTGAATTGAGAATGAATGTTAGTAAATCCAATGTAAATAAATCAAATGTGATTTGATATTGAAAACCAATTCATTAAATATTAATGAGAATATGAATGAATATTGATTTGGTTATGGATGTTAGATGGTTGAATATATATTGCATATGTTGTTTGGTTGCATTTGCTATGTGACTTATATAGTTATTATGTTGCTATATGTTGTATATTGAGATTATTTTCATATACGCATGATTCTCATGTTGTTTGTTGAGTTTAGTAGGTGCGGATCGCGTTTGCTTCGCATTTGGAGTTCGCTTTAGCGCTATATTAGCCGTATATGCTTGCTAATAAAATATAAGGTACATATCTCGGATTAAATATCGTACTTTTACACTTTTTTCCCTTCGGGATGCCTCATTACTTGATGAGATGTATATTTGTGATATATATACTGTCATTTTTTTTCGGATCGAGCCGCGCAAAGGAGACTATGGCGAATTTTTCCGGAAATTTAAGGCGTTAGAAAAATTTTGGGAAAATTTGAAAAGTTTTGAAAACTTAAACTTTGATTTGGAATTGAAAGTTAAATGATATAGTTTGTTTTTGAAAAAAATAACTAAGTACGATTTGAAAACTTAGTAAAGAATTGTAAAAAGTTTAACTATGAATTTTGGGAAAATTAATAGATTCTGTAACTTTTCTTACTTGTAATTTCGAGGACGAAATTCTTTTAGGGGGAAAGATTGTAACGGCCCAGAATTTTATTAATTAAAATTTGAATATTTAATTAATTTTAAATATTAATAAGTGAATTTATGAGTCAAATAAATTTTTATTTGAATTATTGGATTTAACTGAATAATTAAATCGATAACTTAATATGTTAAATTATGGAAATAATTGAAAATTGAGTTAAATATGATTGAAAATGATTTGTAAAATTTTATTTTATCATATTGAAGTTAGAATGATATTTTAGAACTTTTAAAATCGAATTAAAAGTTAATTTGTGAAAATTGAATATTTTAATATTTAATAATCGACTGTAAAATAGTCAATTTTTGAACAGTCTCAGAATTGAACGAAACCAGTTCCATTGGATCCGTAATAGTTAGTTATTACCGGATTTCAATTTTCGTGTCAATCGGAGTTATCGTTTGATCGTGGCAGCTCGAAACGCATCGAATCGTTTTTAATTTAAATTTGACGAGTCAAAATAGCCATTTTTCAAACTGTCTCGGATTTCGACGAAACCAGTTTCATCGGATCCATAATGTGATATTATTGTAAGGTTTCAAATTTCAAGTCGTTTGGATTTACGGTTTGTCCGGTACAAATTAAAACGCCTAGAAATCGGTTTAAATCGGTTTAATTTAAATTGAACGTTTTCAGCCATAACTCGCACATACTTCCGAATTAGCTTCCGAAACCTGTTCCATTGTGTCCGGAACGTGGGATAAACCCTAGGTACGCTGGTTACGGCGTCTAAATCGGAGTTCGGAATTCCCGGAATGAATAGTGTTTACGCTAGCTCTTTCTATAAATACACCTCTCTCTTCACAAAATTAAAAATAAAAAAAAAATTATCCTAAACCCTAAATTATACTACAGCCGCCACCTTCATAACCTAGGGCCAGAAATTTTTGAATTTCATCTCTTAATCTCTCTTAATCCATAAGTTTTTAGGAGATTTGTTCAACTACAAACTTGAAGATCTCATCAAGACCTTCGATTCCATACGGTGATGATCGAAAACGGAGCAACGGAGAGGGAGAAAAGGGGCCGCGATTACCATCAGGTCGGCACGCAAAACGAGGCGCATCTTAGGGCCGAGCTTGCTGGGGTTAAGGCCGAACATAGCTTAGTTCGAGAGCTTCGTCATGGCGTTGGTGTGATCGGATTTCGTCGAGTATCGGGGGAGAAATGTTTAACCCTAGTTCAAGCTAAGTGGGTTTGTGTATGCGGCCTATAACCTGGAGGAGAACGTGATGTAGAAGATGAAGGGGAACGGCCAAGATGGTGTGGCAGTGGATCCAAGGGCTGTGGCATGTTAGGGTATTAAAATTTTAGAGTTATGTTGTAATTATAGTTATAAAATCGTGTACAAACTTCATAAATTCATAACTTTTTCATACGAGGTCGAAAAAATGCAAACCCAGTTGCGTTGGAATCGTATGGACGAGCACTACGCGATGGAGTTGGTTTGGAGTCGTTTGGAGTTAGTGAGAATTTCGGCTAAAATTAAACGCGCGTTTAATTTTATTCGAAATAAATCGCTAAAACGGAAATTAAAATCAAGGTGAGAACTTCTCACTCAATCGAATAGATTTCGGTTTTTATTTTAAATAGTTAGATTTAAAATATTTGAATGCATGTTTGAATGATGACTGTAAATTATTGATTGTTAAAATAGACATTATTCGCCGTTAGTAAGCGGATGTTATTTAATAAAAACATATACCGCGAATATTTCATAAACAGTGAAATTGGTATTATATATAATATCAATATATATATATTGGCATATGTATATATTGCAGTTGATTGATTTCCCGCATTTTTTTGTTTAGCGGATGAGACCCTATTACGCCGTTATTAAGCGGATAATATTTATTAAGAACATATACCGCGATAATTTCGTACTGGAGCGAAATTGGTATTGTGCTAATGTTTTTGGATGCAGGAAACAGGTTGGAGGGATCCAACAGGATTCCTCAACAGTTTTATTTGATTTCAGATATTTTGATATTTGATGGATTTTCATATTGATATATGATATCGTTGTAGTCGTGATTGACTATTTGGTGTGTAGCATCATTGGACCAAATTTGGGATTTTAAAATGGTTTTAAAAGTGATTTTTGAAAATATACTTTATTTTTGGAATTGATCCATAATGAGTAAATAAACGTTATAATTTTTATAAGTTATAAAATTATGGTTTTTGTGAAATACGGTTAAAAGCTGATTTTTGAGAAATATGAATTAATGACTTTATAAAATAGTTTAAACTGGATTTTTGAATTTATTATTAAAAGTTTAAATATAGGATTTATAAAATTTGATTATTTTATAAATCAAAATGATAAAATTATAAAGGAATTTAAAGTCGTTTTAAAAGAATAATATAAATTGATTTATATTAAGAGAGTTATAAATGGATATTTATAAATTGAGATTTAGACATTATAAAACGAGTTTTTATAAGTGTTTGAATGAAGTGAAAATGAATTTCATAAATGAATGAAATTTATAGAATTATAAATTGTGAAGTTATAAATAAAATTTATAAACAGTAAGATTTATAAATTTGGTGAAATTATTCGGAGAATGGATTGGTTAAATAAATGAATCTTATAAGTTATAAGATTCATAAATTGGAAAATCTTTAAAAGAACGATTTTGTAAATAATCGTTTTATAAGTAATTAACTTATAATGTGAACGTTTAGTTTATAATTTAGTTATAAACTGGAATAGGTTAATAAAGGAATTTATAAAAAGGAAGTTTTTATAAATAAATAGATATGGAATTTATAAACGTTGTTTTATAAATTCGCAAACAACTTATTTTGATAAGTTAATTGTTATAACCTATTAATGGAGTTATATTCACGTTGTAAACAGTGAATAATCCTTTAAGTTAAAGTAAATAGAAATGATGAAATTTGTTAATGTAGTATATTCACGTTTTTGAATAGTGAATAATACGTTAAAGAAAATGTTTTAGAATGTGATATTTTAAACAGAATTAAAACGATCTAACGATGTTTTAAAATGCATTGAGATTCGAAACCATAGATTTCAACATTTATTATTGAAATAGACGTTTTCGAGAAATAAAAGGGAATGGTGGACTATAACACTGTTGTTATAGTAAATGATTTCCGAAAGGAAATGTTTTGTATAGTATTGGGATTTATATATCTATTTTAATTTCGAATCCCTATACTAGTGATTTTGGGTTTTCGTAACGATGTTTTACGTAACATTCGTTTTGGCCCAAATAAATATGTTTAAGAGAATGATTTTCTTAAAGAATGAAATATATACTTAATTCGATTTAAGTATATTGAATATTTTCTAAGCGTTGAAAATAAGAGAGATTTGTGAATTTTTTATTAATAAATGAGTATGGAAATGTTTTCCAATATGAAGTGAATATTGAGAATTTATCTTTTTGAAGATAAATTGAAATGAAAATTTGAAATCGTAATATGCATGGATATGTTGGAATATAAATTCACTAAAGAATTTATATGAGAAAGTGGAACTTGTTAAAAATAAATATTGATTTATTTTTGAAGTGTGAAATTATATATCTTGTAAAGATATTTTGAAAATAAATAATTTGGAAAATTATTTGGAATCTGGTGATGTGTGCATATCCATTGATAGTTCAATAACCGACTATCAGTATTTCCCTTTGAATGGGTATTTGATGTGATTTGTTTGAATTTGAATGCACACTTATTTTTGAATAAGCGCTCACTATTCGGGTTAACCGGGAAAGGACCATGGGGTCGTATAACCCATTCCGAATATGTGATACGTCGTTGTGAATTGCATTTGAAGATCGGTGTTGAAGACCGGATATTTGCAAGAGCGATAGGATGACCTATCGATTGTTTCTGCACCGAGTTGCGCCGGTATAGAAACTCCCTAAGTGATGGGAAATCCGATCAGGATTGTGAATATCCGGATTGCAAGGACTTCTTTGTAAGTGTCTTCGGTTTTGTTCGATCCCGGAACAGACTTGTATGGATTGTATGCCTGACATTACAATTTGAGATATAAAGCCGATTTCTTTCAAATATATTTCTGTTGGTGGCGGAGAATTTATTCTTTGCTTAACACCCTTCTCTGAGACGTACGAGCTCAAAGGTTATATAGTTGAAGTTATCAGCGATATATTCCCAGTTTGGTAATGTGACATGCTGAGTGATGCTGAAATGATCATTGTGTTGATTATTTGTGATAGGATCATTTATTTGATCGTCTATCCTAGTGATCATTGTGTTGATCATTTGTTGACCCAAAGCATGGCTTTTGTATAAAGTATGTTTTTGTGGACGTGAATTCGTCGAGCCTCACATCCCGGAAATGGTCAAAACAGAAAAGATGCGGCAAGGTTATGAGGGGTAGCGCCCTTTAGGATATGTGCATTTCCTTCTGGAAAAGGGTGGTATCATGGTATGGAGCCCAGATACTTACTCATGTTGAAAACACTTTATGATTGTGTGAATTGATTACGAGCGCTCGGTTGATAAAGGTCCCAAAGGACCGGGGGATGGCATATTCGGTCAGTTGTTACTCAGTTAGGAGTAACCCGGCCTTGTGTTGGTAGAGATCCGGTTTGGTTCTCGGGGATGTCCATCCAGAGGCATTCTCATGTGGCAATGGGAAGTTCCTTGGCCTGACCATTTGTTGGAAATCCAATTCCCAATACGAAACTTGTACGGTATTAGTTGTAGAACCTGCTATTCACTTATGGTGGTCACCACTGTTTGGATAGTAGCTATAGTAGGCATACGATAATGGTCGTATGTTGGCTAAGATTTATATCTTTATTTTTGAAATGATTTGTTATTACACTATGCACTAGTAATAATATCAAATGTTATTTTAAAATGCGTATCAAGCATCTTTGACCATCATAAGGAGAAATCTCCTCCGATTCTGCGTTTGCATGTGTGTGTGTGCGGGAGGCCTTATGGTAGTCTCATTTTTAAAAGCATTGCGAATTGAATTTAAAAATATTCCTCTATTTGATTTTAAAGATAAATAAACTGTTTTGAGTTCTCACACCAGTCGCATGACTGACTCGGAGTTTATTGTTTTCCTTCCTAAACTCTGGGTGCCCACCAATTTCCACACGGGCAGTCAAGAGTTAGGTTTATCAGGATATTCTGGATATTCTGGAGTTGCTGGAGGCAAGCTGGATGGCATGGCGTATTACTAGTTTATATAGTATTTCTTTTTCCGCTGCACTGTTTGATGTTGTATGTTGTTGCTGTACACTCTGATGATATGATGTAATGAAATATGATGAAATGTAATAACTGTAGTTCTTTGTTTAAAGATTATTCATTTATTATTATATGTTGTTCCGCTGCGAATTGTGAGATTCTACTGTTGTTATGTTGTTTCTTTCTTCCCGTTCTATTTTAAAAATTTCTATTTTCTTTTCCCTCCATTTCCTATCTCTTCTGTCTTCTCTCTCTTTCTTTTCTTAAATTCTTTTTAAAACCCATAACATCTTGGTTTTCGGCCTTTGATTTCTCGGCAGTCGATAAAGTGAGTGTCGATGTTGAATTTTCGAAGAACGAAAATCCGCGACGTTACACTTATAAACCAAAAATTATTATTAGATCAATACTTGATTTGTAAAACATCCCCATATTTGTCTTGTTATTTTTAGTTTAATATGTAAGATCCTAAAAGCACTAGCAAACTTCGCACTGTAGCAGTGATGTAGCAATATGCTAAAAAACCATTTAATTTGTGTTTTGTCTTAGTGTATTATTTGCGTTTTGAATTTTTCCAGCGTTTCTAGAAATGAGCCATATTCTAAATAACCTTTTACTTCGTATTTTGTCTTAATGTATTGCTTGCATTTTGAATTTTTCCAATGTTTCTAGAAAGGTTATCTTGATAGTTCGCACTGTAGCAGTGCTATAGCAATATGCTAAATAAACCTTTTACTTTGTATTTCAGATGATAAGAAGATTTCTATTAGATTAATACTATTAAGGTCAGAATCTTAATTAGAAAAATTCCTAAAAGAAAGAATGGATATTCTCAAGTTAAATACTCTTGAAGAAGAATCTTCTCAACAAAATAGTATTAACCAAACAGTTCAAGATGAAATAAATAAGCTTAAAATATGCATACAAGCCTTTTCAAAAATAATTTTACTATAGAAGACCTTCTTATATGGATACTTTATCTGAAGAACTAGATTTTGTTAGTAATAATAGCTACAATGGGAAAAGTATATATGAATGGAATATCGACATAAACAGCGAAAAACGAATATTTAATATAGCTCATCGTATGCTAATGTATACTGCAGTTTGCAAAAATAATGGTAATAATGATGTTACTGTTGCAACAAGGATTGTTGCTGGTTTTATTGACCAACTTAAAGGTTGGTCGGATAACTATCTTCCTGCATCTCATAAAAATAAAATTTGTAACACAGTAAAACAAGAAGATGGACAAATGTTCCAAAATGTTGTAAATACTTTCATAGTTACCGTTCTAGAACATTTTGCTGAAAGGGTATCGGAAAATAACCAAAGTGTTCGTACATTTTTATTGAAATTAAGATGTAAAACTTTAACAGATTTCACATGGTATAAAGATACATTTTAAATAGAGTAATGGAATTACCAAAGAGTAATAGCTCTCATTGGAAATCAAAATTTATTGGTGGATTCCCCTCCTTATTTGCAGAAATGGTAAGGAAGTCCCTACGAAAGGATAAAATAAACATTCCGTATAAAAGTTATACTTATGGTAAACTTATTAGAACATGCATTCAAGAAGATTTATAATTATGTAATGAAATAAAATTAAATCAATAAATAAAACGCCAAAATTTGACTGAAAGAAATCAATTAGGACAGTTTTGTAGTCAATTTGGAATCGAAGAACCGAATTTAAATCTTGATCCTCATTCTTATAGAATAGAAGACCATTATCCATTTAGGTATCTTTAAGATCAAAGCTCTAATCAACTGACCAATAGGACATTTTGAACTCTTTATTCAACAAGTAATATGTTTTGCTCATCCAACTTTAATTTTATTTTATTGGGTTGTGTAAAATGCAGACGATAATGATAAGGGCTTGGCTTGTAGATGGTACAAATTTTGTATCGAGCCAACCCAAACACTCCTTGTTAATATGGGTATGATAACCTTTGAGTACCCAAGCCCGCATCTAGGTTCGACTTGATTGTCGTTAGTGTTGGATATAGTTTCATCACTATATGTTCTAATTTGAATATGTTCTAGATATTATTTACTCACTATAGCAAAAATATAAGTACATATACTTTGTGTATCATTTTATTTTTTTACATGTAAATGTTTTGCATACTTTTGTTTATGAACTCAGTATTATCACTATCGAATTTATTTATAAACTTTGCTTGTGTGGCATGTTTAAAAAAATTACAAGCTAAAAAGATAGTTTTATCATCGATATTTCGGATTGAGCATATCGTTTTTACCTAATAGACTTGAAAAAATCGACGGATTGGGTTTGATTAATGGTTTGAAATACCCAATGGGTTCGATCGAGCTAGGGTTATGATTATAATAATTAGGCTTCGGTATGAGTTTTTATCTACTCGGATCGATCTTGATCCATCGACAGACGTAATTAAGGCTAGGTATTCCACTCTGATGGTTATGATCTCTTTAAGTATCTGGATCAGGTTTATAATATTGTTTATATTATAAATAGTGCGAACCCGTGCTTCGCATATGGTCCACACTCAACCTCTTATCATCATAACATGTTTAAATGATTTATATGGTTCATTGATTAAAAAATAGTGATCTTTTTTATCAATTTTCAAATAAGTCAGCATTTAGTCTAAAACTTGTGTATAAATCTTTGAAAACAATAATGCAGATAGTACTGGTGCTTGATAAACAATTGCAAAATATCAATCAAAAAAGATTTCAAAGATAAATTTTTTATATAATACACATATAAATTTATTGTGTACATCAACCATTGCTCCATGCATCAGCTGTATTATATGTAACTTCATTTGGTGAGATATCTTTATCAATCATTTCCTTTAATACTTGATGTCGTTGATTCCATTTGCTGCTTCGGTAATAACTATCCATCAGAGCAGTGCAGGTAACAACATTTGGTTTACACTTGACCATTGATCCAAAAATGCAAAAAGCAACGCTGACATGATTCATGAGAATGCAAGTGTTGATGATGATCCCATAACTGACTATGTCTAGGAACACATTATGCAGCATCATATTAATATAGAATGATAAGATTAGAGAATAAAGAGATTTATTTCTGTTTTGAACGATTCTTGTGAAAAATATGCTAAATCTAAAGCATACATATTTTGTGTCTGAGTTGTTAGAACTAACAACCATTGTTCAACAATATTTATTTTAATGTGAAGAATATCATTATATTTCTTTCACAGTCAAAGAAAATTCAATATAATAAGAAGCATATAATTGTATTTAATGCTTTTGAGCTTTCTGATTCCATTTCTAACTCCGTCTAACATTGCTGCTGTATTTTGGTAATGTTGGATTTCACCAGACTTGATTGCAATTTGTGAAAGTAGAATCAATGGCTGAAAATTTTCAAAACAATCAACGATTAGATTAGTTAAAAAAAATAAAGTCAAGCAGATTTAATAACTTTAATAATATGAATAATTTGTAAAACTATGATTTAAAAAAAATTATTTTTGGCTATCAACAATGGATATCATTTGAAATTATATTAAATTTGAGATTTAGTAGTGAAATTGATTCTTAAATCCAATTAATGTAGAAAAAGTTATCACATTTCAAAGTTTGGAATAGAAAGAAATTAAAAACGTGACTGTTCATTTCCCAAAATATGTAGAAGGCCCGTGTGCTCTTAAAATCTTACTCAATAATAATATTATAGTATAGATAGGTTAATTCTATATATGTAACCTTGTTGTTGTTGAGTTGACCCACAAATCAACAAAAATCATTATATTTTTGATTTTATGGAGTTTACCCAACACATCGTTAAATTTTTCCCAAGGTGCCATTATTGAATAAAAAGCTGTTCAGTAAAAGTGTTCACCGTTTCAATTACCACTCCACTAAATCATGCAATCGTCGACCAAATCAATAAAAATTTAAGATAAGATTACATTACTTGTATAGGTGGGGGTATGATGATTGTTTGTTCAACCACGTAGTCTGTATACGTAGTGTGCTCTGCCCCATAGTGACAATGCGAGGTAACAAAGTTAGCCTCACATTGACCCTGCATATTCGGTGTATAAACCACACACTATCACCGCATAATTATACTAATACTCTCATCCGATCTTCTACAACCTGAGTAATTTCAAAAAAAAAGTTGAACTCTAAGTTTATCGGTTTTGGTTCTTGTTAGTTCGCATTATCATCGTTAAGATCAATAATTCAATCCAAATACTTGAGATATCAGGGATAATTTCGAGTAGAAGGTTTTAATGGTTAAGAGATTTTAGGTAGAATATTACAAGAAAGAGAGAAAGAAGGCAAATGTGTGTGTAAATGTAATAAGGACAATTTTGTTCTTAGATTTTTTTTTAAAATCAGAGGAGGGAACTCTGCAAATTCTCGTGTCTGAATAGAATTTGTCATTATAATATTGGGTAGGGTTTTAATTGGGGCATAGGTTACGTAATTAACTAATCTTGATATGTGATGTTAACTAATTAACTTATTATGTTACATTTAAAATGATGCAATTAAAATTAGTTCTTTATGTTTCTATGTTAGTAGACATGAACACTAATGTATTGAAATAAATGCAATTAGGCAAGTTTAATTACTAAACATTACCGTTAAATTTGATAAACTAATTCATTTATTATTGCATTTCTTTTAAAATTGATCATTGAAATTCATAACTTTTACCAAAACTAACAAAACATGACAAATTTGAAATAGTAATAATTAAAAGATCAGAATCAGTTCTCAAAGCTTGGTTCAATAAAGCCCTCTATTGGAGAAACATAAATTCAAATATATTTTTTTCCTATAAAAATTAGTAAGAAAATAAAATAAATTAAGTAATTCATCACACTTCGTGCAGATTCGATTTTAATATCTTTTTAAGAAAATTTCTTAGTAAATATTTTTGAATATTGTTTGCAATTCAGAAAAGAAAGTGATTTTTTATAGGGAAGATCGGAGTTTAAAATCCCTTTGAACTCTTTTTAATTGATTCATGCATGTTTCTGTGACCATCGTATGACCTTGGTGAGTTTTAAAATTGCAACTTTTAGAAAAGAATACCTCTTTACATTTAGAACTTTTACGACCAACACTTTAATCGACCAAGCTACAATATCTTTTAAATTGCTAATGATTGACTTATGCATGTCTTTTGGATCAAATATTATGTACATATGTACGAAAACAGTGCTTTAGTTTGAAATGGATTATCAGGGATTTTTAAATATGTTCTTTGCATGTTTAAAAGCAGTCCCTCAATTATGGAAACATGAATTAAAGAACTAAACTTGTTAACAAAAAATAAAAAATGGATAAAAAAACAAAATAAAAATAATTATTCAAAACTCAACACTTCAAAAACATAGATTTCTAAGGGAAAAAAACGCTACTACTTTTATCATTCTCAAGAAACTTGCATAGTTGCTGTTATTTCACATTGTTTGTGATACAAAAAAGAAAGTTGATTTTATTATAAGAGAAGACCAAGTTTTGAGTTTTTTAATTCAATAGGTTGATTTTATTATAAGAGAAGACCAAGTTTTGAGTTTTTTTTATTCAATAAAAATTGTCAGCATACAAGAAAGTAAGTGCCTAATGTAGAATATGTGTTGGCATGCCTAGGTTTCAAGGGGATCACAGAGGCTGTCCGAAATTTCTTTCGCAAATGAGGTAATTTACCCATTAAAATGTGGACATACTTGTTCATCTCATTCTAACAAGCAAGCTCATCTAAAAAAGAAAAAAAGTAATACGGTCTACGTCGGATTTCAACCTTGCTACTTTTTAGGAATAAAACCAACTTTGTAGCCATTTAAGCTATCAGATTTTTTGAACTCTTAATAATTGATCTATGCATGTAATCAAAGTTGTTTGAAATGTATTGATTATGTCTTTGAAACTCTTAATGACTAATTCTGCACATTTTCTTCGATCGTGATATTGACCATATAGAAAATTTCAAACTCATGACTTCCAAAATGTAGACCGCACTTATCTTTCATCCAAGTAACACAAACCATTAAGTGCGGCGACATATTGGTTTATCGTATCCTAATTTGCCTATTTACCCAACAAAATATGGTATATAAATTAATTGACATATGTAAGTTATTTTAAATATTAAAATGTACATTTATATTTTTTAACCGTGAATAATATGTGTAATCATATATAATATAAAATATTTTTTAATATATATACATAGATATATATATACATATTTATAACATATATATATGTATGTAAATTAATAATATTATTTAAGAATTTTTTTATTTCCAAATCATGCGCACAACAATTTTTTTTTAAAATTTTAAAATGCATTTTAATTAAATATTCATTCAAAATTAACAAAATATTAATATAAATTACTTTTGAAAATTTTATTTTAAAATTTAAAATTCCACAAAATGCTAACTGATATTTTATGGCTTGAAGAATTTTTTCACAATTTTTCTTTGTTTAAAGTTATTTTTAATACTTTATTTATGGCCATTTTAAATAATTACATTTAAAAAATTAGGAATATAATTCTTGATTTTTAATTTTCCAGTTGAATGCTTATCTAGTGCTAATATAATTTTATAAAATTTAAAAATAATATTTTATCGCATTTTCGAATTAATGTAATTTATAATGAAGTAAATTGATTAAGATAATATAAATAATAATAAAATATTCATTAAAAAATTATTTTTCGCTGCAAAGTTAATATCATTGTAATACATTATAAATAAAATTATATGACTAATTTTAACAATGATATAACGTTGCAACTAATTATAAGACATATATATATATATGCATGTATTTGATATATATATATATAAGATATATATGTGTGTGTAATTAATATATATAAGATATATATATATATATATAGTTAAATAATATATGTAATAATCTAATAAAATATAATAATTATATTATTTTATATGGCTGCACCTGACCTATGTGATTAATTTTTTTTAATTTAGCATAAATGTATACTCATATAACCAAACTAATTTGTGACAACATTGCTTACATATCAGAATCGTCACCTATCTAACAATATAATATACATATACATAAGTGATCAAACATTGTACTAATAATTACTATCTGTAAAATCATACCTTAATCCCAAAGCCTTCAAAAACACCTTAAAAAAGATAAACTTTCCTCTTTGAAGGCTTTTTCGATTTAGTAGATTGCTTATCCTTGAACCGTTGACCTGTAGCTATCGAGTAACGTTCGAATGTGACTTGATTTGAGTTTGTGTTGATAAAGGCTAGGGTGTGAATTTGGCTAGCAAAGAAGAAAGAAGCGACAATAAAAGATAATATCTAATTAGAGTTGGGGTTGCTTATATAGTGGATAAAAAGGGAGAAAAAACAATCTAATCTCATACACTTTCTCCTTCAATCCGATCCGTGCAAAAGCGAGTCCCCCACACCATAATTGGGCTGCCTATTCTATTCTATTTCAGTCAAAATTCTTAACCCTACAATGGGCCTTAAACCCATTTAAGTTCATAATAAAATATTACGCAATTAAATCAAATTTATCACTTATCGATATTGTATATCGATTGATATATTTATAACTATTATAAATATATTTTATAATTTTTTTCTTAAATCATAATCAAAATTCATAATTAATATTTCATAATATTAATTAATTTATAACAGTTATTAACGAATTAAATCATTTGTTCAAAGGAGAATTCACTGTTTTCGTTGTGTGACTCGTCGGGTATAAATTTGATCAACGATTAATATCAAACTATTTTAATATTAACATTCACATGCCACTAAGTAGGTGGTGTGACATTTTTACCAAATTATTGCTTGCTTGGTTTCAGTGAAATCCAATTACACTTTGTTAAGCATTATCCAGTTATGACTTTTATTTACATCAATTTTCGTTGTCAAAACTATATCATTTTGAATTTATGGAATCTGGTAATGGTCAAAATTCCAATATCATTCATATCAACTTAATTGTCCAAACATAAAGTACTTGGTTTAGTAATAAAAATTATTATTAACCAAAATGTTCGGTCAGAGACTTTGACTTTGAGTTAACTTGAGTTGCCCGTGATACTAATCTCATATAACTGAGGAGAAAAATCCTCTTTTGAATAGTGTTTCACTTTCAATCCTTCCATTCGATCCTACTATAGTCACTCGATTGACGTTGTGCCGTGATTTGACTATAATCAAAGCGTAGCTTTTATATTGAAGATCTCCAGTATTCTCAAGTCGAGAGAACCGTGTAAATCAGTCACATCGATATTTTATGTTTGACCTTAGTTGTATTAACCAACAGAATATCGAGTGAGTCATTCCATATTTATCCAATAACTATCAGTACATAATCCCTAGGTGCCCTCAACAGTTATGAGTAGTACACTGCACAATATTTGGAGAGCGCTACGTACTCTAGTCCCAAGGGATACACCAATATTCGGTCTCGATGCATCTTGACTAGAAACATTTAAAATAATATATTTGTTATCATTGTGATAAATTGCTCATGGTTACAACGCTTTGTAACAACTATCAAAAACATATCATTTATGGCTTTTCTATTAAATATACTTTAAATTAAATTAATTAATTAATATAACACATTATATCAAGTATATGATAGAAAGAAAATATTTTTTATTTCGGGCAAGATTGGTTATTGAGTTAGATATATGTAATAGATTACATAATTTTCCGTATGACATATCCCTGACTCTATTAGAAATGCGCTATGACTGGAAGTATGTATATCTCATACAACCTCATGAAAAAAATGGTGGGTAATAATATGGTAAATATATAAATTAAATGATTAACAAAATAATGATATATGTTTAACCATCTAGATTCAATAATATAAGATATGGAGAGTGAAAAAAATTATAACAAAACTGATTAACGGGGTGGATTAAGTGTAGATAACTTGTTCATTATGTAATAGGAAAATATGAAGTAAAATTTATCCAACGGTAATTAAAACAACTGTATTATATAAAGTAGAATATTGACCTTTAATAAAAGCAAGAAAACAAGATAAATATATAAGAAATGAGAATGCTAAAAGGAATGATTGAAATGAAGAAGAATGATAGAGTAACAAACAAGAGAGTGGAAGCAAATTACAAGTAGCATTTATAAATGAGAAAACCATAGAAAATGGACCGTATGTGGTGTTGACCATACAAAGAAGACCAAGTGTGCATCAATTTGAGAGGAGCGAATGGCACTTACATTAGAGAAAAAGACAGAGAGTGAGATCCAAATTAATATAGAAAGAAAGTATTAAAATTTAAGAAAACCTAGATATGACTTGGGATAGGAAATTATGGAGAACGCTAGTTCAAGCGGCCATCCCTAATCATTTGAGAAGAAAGAATGGATACAATGATGATTTAGACACTCGATTTCTTTAAAAATATTAGTTTTCTGAAGAAAAAAAACATATTTTTTAAATTTGAGAACATTGTCTAGCATTTTGTATGTAGTTTGTAATGTAGAAAAATAAGAGAATGAACTCTCAAAGTTTTAATGCCATGTGAACTTTAAATAATTGATTGGTTTGTTGTTTGGTTACTCCTCTAAATTAAACACTATCTATAAACTCTTGAAAGGGGTGTGCCATTAGGTCCTAGCTACGGTTCAAGATTCCATTTGCTTCGTCGAAATTTTGACTGTTTCGGCTCAATCCTATGTAGATCATGACCAAATTCACTAAGAAATCTTGTTTCGAATCAATAAATTAAAATGAATATATTTAATTTTATACAAAAAAAGAAAAAGTTTATGCGAATCTTAAATTATGTGAAAGCTAATGCAAATAAATCTATGCAAAAAAAAGATTGAGAAGAACGTTCATGAGAAAGAGCAAGAACAATGATATTAGCAACATCTACTAATCAAACAAGTGTTTTTATCTTTTATTTCAAATTTCAAACTATATAATGATTCGAGGATTTATGAGTTTTATATTTGATGGTGATAGAAAGAAAACAATGGAACATTGGATTAAAAATGGATTTAATGCAAATATCATAATATCATATATTAGGCTTGTTAATTGAACTTCGGACTAAAATAATGTATTGGTACCATCATCATTGGTTGTGAGTTAAACAATTGCACTTAGGTAAAAATTGATTGAGTTTGTTAGTATTCAAATAACATAGGTTGTTAATTATATTCACTAACGAAATCCGGAATCATAATTGAAATAGAATTTCATACAGAGAAAAATTTGTTAAAACTTCAAATGATAAACATGGAATCGAAGATCCAAATTTAAATCTTGATCCTCACACTTATAGAATAGAAGACCATTATCCATTTAGGTATCTTTACGATCAAAGCTCTAACCAGCTGACCAATAGGACGTTTTGAACTCTTTATTCAACAAGTAATATGTTTTGCTCATCCAACCTTAATTTTATTTGGTTGGATTGTGTAAAATGCAGACGATAATGATGAGGGCTTGGCTTGTAGATGGTACAAATTTTGTCTCGGCCCAACCTAAACACTCCTTGTTAGTACGGGTACGATAACCTTTGAGAACCCAAACCCGCATCCAGGTCCGACTTGATTATCATCAGGGTTTGATACATTTCATCACTATATGTCCTAGGTCTATATATTACTTATTAATCATAGCAAAAATACAAGTACATATACTATGTGTATCATTTTATTTGTAAACGTTTTACATACTTGTGTTCGTGAACTCAGTATTATCACTATCGAATTTATTTATAAACTTTGCTTGTGTAGCATGTTTTAAAAAATTACGAGCTAAAAAGACAATTTACTTATTTACCTAACAAAATATGGTAATATAGTCTCGGTAGATGTCAAACTCTAGACGTTCAAATTATAAAACAAGTTCTATGATTGATTAACCTTCAGTATCTTTCCTGCTCTTAATAAATGATTTACGCATGTTTTTCGTTAATCAAAATATGGTCTCCACACTAATGAATTCATCAGTTTCAAAACACAATACCGCACTTTATTCCATTGGAGTGACATATGGTTTTACTGGAGCTCTAAATCACGGTTTCAGTTGATAAGGCTAATGTTCTAACAAACCGAGTTAGGAGACCTTTGGACCTTTTATGATTGCATTTTGCATGTTTTAATTAGATCAGAATTCTCAACATATATTAAAAAATAGTCAGTGCGCTGTGTCTGCATGCCTAGCTTTAAGGAAGTCGCACCCTTGAATGTAATTGTTTTATGTTATTTTAACATGCACGTTTGACAAAAAAATTAAAGTAATATGGTTTGGTGGGGTTTTCAACATTGCAACATCTAGAATATAAGACTATTGCTATAATCCATCGTGGTATAAGATCTTTAACCTCTTAATAACTAATTTATGCATGCTATCAAAGATGTCTGAATGTATTACCTATTAACGCATTAAATAGAAATATTATTCCAAAACGGGATCAACCATGATCTTTGGATCATAAGATCAATGTTCTAGCCAATTTATCTATGAGATATTCTAAACCTTTTACGATGAATTTTTGATGTTTTTGTTAGAGAATGTATTTATCGTTCTGACATGTAATAAATCTTTGAAGAATTCGCGTGACTTGTATTAAAAACACACTCATTTTTTGGCATGAGCATCAAAAGAATTATAATTGAAAAGCCTTCTTTGATTCACAACACATTCAAGAAAGAGAAAACTTTGAGATTCCCTTAATACATGGTCTATGTAGAAGTAATAAAACTGTGCATTGGATAACTATCAAGAAGAAAGGGAAAAAATATTTACTTAAAATTTGTAATTCATGATGAATCCTTATAACAAATGGCCTGTAGGCCATCCCGTTACTCTTAACTACATTTCTTTTACTTGATTTTATTTTGGATTTCAAGAGGCAAATGTGATTGCTTTTTTGATTTTTACAAATTGGAAAGGAAAAAAAATAGGCATAATCTGTTTTGTCCTACGTCGTTGGTGCATGATCTCATGTTTGACAGGAGAAACGTATATTATTGTCGTGTACCTCACCCACTTTGCACTGGTCCGAATATAGTTCGAACCAATGATTGAGGTTCTAGCCGGAACCACGAGATTCCGACCATCTCGTATCGGTTCCGGCCATCACTAGGACGGGATTAGGTCAAAATCCCATCCCGTTCAAACTTCGATAAAAAAAGAAGCAATTTGCGAAAAAGATAAAAGGGCAACAGCCGAAATCAAATTGCGCATAAAATCCAAATTTGAAAAAGCAAAATTATCTCGTGCTTGCACGGTGAAAGCATAAATCTTTTTCTTATAAATAAACAACTTCAAATGTAAATTACCACTTGTGCTTCAGCAATCCTCACAATTTGAGGAAGAAGAATTGCCGATTCGTCCAAATTCAAGATAGCTTCGACCTCACGGCGTTGTTCTTCGAGTTGGCAGGAGGAGAACCGAGCTTCAATGTGCGATTTTCAATTACCGTCTTCAACCCTAGCTTGCTTTCGAATGAAAGGTGAATTTTTTTGCCCATCTTTGTTTTCTGTCTTCTGCCCTAGCTTTCAGTCGATCTTTTTTTATGCGTTTGTGTTTGGTGGGAGGAAGTGGAAAAAAATACGTGAATGAAAATAAACGGCCTTTGTTTTTTTTTCTTGGGCCTTGTTTTTTAGCCTTGGCTTTGATGTAGGCATTGTTTTTATTTTTTTTAAGCCTTTCCTCTTTCTTATTATAGGTTGAACATGAACATTGTTTGATATTGCATATGCAAACGGCCTTGAATATGTTGAACCGACTTAAATAAGTCGACTGACCTGAATATGTTGTACTGACCTGAACATTAGACATGAGTATGCTGATTTGAATATGGACTTGAACGTTGAACTTGAATATGTTGGACTGGAATATGGACTTGGACATTGGACATGGACATTGAACTTGACTCGAAATGTTGAACTTGAACAATGAATTCTGACGACTTCGATGAATGTTATTTATGCATTTGTATTTTATTTTGATTTGATTTGGAATATTAAATTTTGCTTAGCATTGACTTTTGTTTAATTATGTGTATATTATATCATTTATTTATAATCGCAGGTATGTTATGGCAAATCCAAATGAAATTGGTTGGAATTATGGTACTGCAATCAACGGCAACCTTCGAAAAACAAAATGTAACTTTTGTAATAGTAATTAATGGCGGTGGTGTGATACGTTTGAAAGAACATCTGGCAGGAGTGGGTGGCGATGTATCAGCATGTCTAATTGTTCTAAAGAAGTCAAACAACTTGTACGATCACATATCATTCAAAAGAGAAATGAACGAAGCAAAGAAAAAGTAGACAAACAACACTTACAAGAGGAATTAATGAGCCAATCAGACAATAAAAATGAAGATAATGAAGAACTTCAACATGTCATGCGGAAAAGTAGAGATGCATTTAAAGATGAAAACCTACACAGATCTCATACTGTTCGACGACCGGGTGGTGGTTCAAGTCAAACATTGCAAAGATCTCATACTGTTGGAAAATCTATCAGAGTAGATGACGATTTCAACAATGATGCTGTTGGACGAATCGACTCATACATGCAAAAACGAGGAGGTAGAACTCAACCTTCTATTATCTGCAATGAAAGGTATTAAAAATTCCAAAAAACATATAGGTCGAGCAATTTCTAAGTTCTTTTTTTCAGCCATATCCCGCATAACGTTGCTAATAGTCCATATTATACGACATTAGTTGACGCGATTGCAGAATGCGGTCGTGGAATTGGTCCACCAACTGCATATGAAATATCACACATGTATCTTGAAATGGAAATAGAAGAAATGAGATAATATATTAAAACATTGCACAATTTCTAGGATGAATATGGTTGCACACTAATGTGTGATGGTTGGAGTACACAGAATCGACGAAAGAAAATAAATTTTCTCGTGTACTCTACCCATGGAACGGTATTTATCAAATCTATGGATGCCACAAATGAATTTCAAAGTGGAGAATATATTTGTGGATTAATAGATGATGTCGCTGAAACAATCGGTGAAAATAGAATAGTGCAAGTTGTTATAGATAACGGAGCAAACTACAAAGTTGCGGTCAATTATTGATGCAGAAAAGAAGGCATTTATATTGGACACCATGTATAGCACACTGCATTGATCTAATTTTGAAAGATATTTCCAAAGAGGCAGAGGTAATAACTATTGTCACAAATTATCAATTAATAAAGACGTTTATATACAATCATGGTTGGTTACTTTCTATCATTAGAAAAAAGACCAATAATAAAGAATTGATTAGACTAGCAGTAACACGGTTTGCAACACATTTTATCGCACTAGACTCTATTAATAAACATAAAGATGATCTGAGAAGGATGATTGCTTCGAGAGAGTGGACATCAAGAGTTCCTAGACTCAATAATAAAGATAAAAGAACAACAAATATCGTCTCTACACTGATTTACAACAACGTGTTTTGGACTGGTGCTGCTTCCATCATTCTTGTTTTTTGAGCCACTTGTGAAGGTTTTACGTATGGTAGATAGTGATGATAAAGCAGATATGAGATATCTTTATGAGGCGATGGATCGAGCAAAAGAATCGATAAGAAAAAATATTGGTGGAAGACAGTGTCAAAAATGGTGGGATATAATAGACAAAAGATGGGAAAGACAATTACATCGACCTCTTCACGCGGCAGGTAATTTGTTTTATCTTTTCATCATACAAACAGTTAATGTAATGACCCAATTTTTCGACGCTCGAAAATTGAACCATTAGGTTTAAAAGATGAAGGAGGTAGAAGAAGAGGAAAAAACACAACTGAATCTTACCATCGCAGCGGAATAAAATATAATAGATAATAACTGATCTTCACACAAAAGAAACTATAACTGTTTATATATACAACATCAGAAAACCACATCAGAGTTCAACATCTATAACACACAACTGGACAGTTACATTCACTTATCCTTACCAAACTGACAATACAACTTACAACACAGCGGAATTATACATCAAGTACGTATGCTATGTCTCGTCGTCCAACTCATCTCCTGAGCTCCACAGCAGTCCATCCAAAATCTATACTCTATAATACTCGGTTTGACCCGAGCATTATAGTTAAATGACACCCAAGTCAGACTGGAAAACCAACGTGAAAAATCACACTTAATTGGATTATTAAAGTTTCAAAATCATTTTGAAAATCAAAGGTATCTCGTAAGACCGCGCCACAAATAAACATGCCGGGTTTTTACCTTACGATAACCAAAACATTTCTTATAAAATCCTCTGATATTATAATAGTGTCTATATACAAATACTTATTCAAATAGCTGAAATTGTTACATTATTAAGTTCCATCTACTAGCCACAAAGTGGGTTCTACAAACAAAACCCGTAAGGGCACGTAAGGAGAATGGATTTCTATCAATGGCAGGGCTACTGGGGTACCACCGCTCATCACGTTACGTGGCCTAGATTACGGTACCGAGGATCTACCCTGATCCCCTGCATCACAAGACAGGAGCTACCCCTTACTGGATAGTCCGAATAAGTTCACCCCCCGGTTGGATCATCAACCGCCACACAGCCGAATATATAAAGGGACATCTAGACAAGGGTGACCTTACCCTAATTGGTTCCTAGTCACTTGGCCTTGTGTGCACTTCCTCTATTTTTTCCATTCTCAGTTGATGAGGCTTGAGGCTATGCGTTACTTTTTAGCACACATTCACTTAGAATGCTCATCGTTCTCCTGACGATGTTCTGAAAGCATTCCTCCATACAAGTCCGTTCCGGGTTCGAACGGAACAAAGACACTACTCCTACTACATCCATTTTGGAATCACCTTTAGGATTAGTAGAGATTTGCCCTTGCACTTCACTGCTCCATCTTCAATTCCAAACTCTTGTCTTCCTCATGAAAACGTTCAAACTGGATTGAAGTGATTTTCGAGAAATTAATCCCGATCCCGGTCTCTTCGAAACGATCAGCGCATTGGCCAATATTGATAGTCGCTTATTTAACTATCAAATAACATTCACAAACAATCATCAAGCCATAATAATTTCTCCCAAATTATTAATTTTAAATATCTTCGCAAGATATTTTCTTTCATTTCAATCTTTTGAAAATAGTTTCAAATTTCTTTTCTCTTCCTCGTGGAAATAAATTTCCACCCAATTGTTTTATTTTCACTGAAAACCGCAAAGCCTAAATACTTAAGATTTTAAAATTAATTTAAATTACTTTATTCTAAACATACTTTAAAACATTTAAATTAAATTACTTAAACACCTTATTCAAAAATATATAATTTAATAATATTTAAAATAAAACTACTTTATAAAATATAAAAACAAATTTTTAACATAAAAGTTAAGCCAAACTAAATTTTAAAATAAGAGTTACAAAAATCTATAAAATTTTAACTAAACTATTTAAAATAAAACAATTTTATAAAATATAAATATTAATAATTTTATTTTTAAACATAATACTAATTAACCTTTAAATAATTAGTACTAAAATAAATTTGAAAATATTTACTTTAAAATTTAAAACATTTAAAAATAAGAAATATTCTAAAACATTTCTTTACAACAAATTTTTAAAGCCTTTAACTTATAAAAAGTCTCCTTTAAAATATATTTGGCTTTCCAAGGAAATACACTTTCCATCTCCATACCTTTAAAAATAAACCACTATTTATTTTTTTAAAAAAATTACCTATTCCTTTATAAATTCCTACAGTGAATTTATACTCCCGAATATCCACTGATATCCATTTCACTTTATAAACCAGTTTATAAATTTCATAGTCTCATCTTCATTTAAAATTCTACTTTCAAACACTTAAATCAATTTTCAAATTTATTTTCAAAATTTTCTCCATTTAAAATAAATTTCTTTACTTACCCAATTTCATTTCAAAAATCATTAATTTCAGGTTTAACTACTTTATTATGATTCAAAATTTTATTTAAGCCGAAATACAAATTTCATGCTTTTCTCAAATTTCTTCTTCATCTTTTCCAAATGTAAACCTTAAATTTGAAAATAATTTCTTTATTCCTTTGAATAATGTCATTAGGTCTAAAAATTTATTTATTTCTCTTTATTCAAAATATACTTCCCATACTCGGAATTTTTTTATTTAAAATTTAAAACTCAACTTTTATTCTTCCAATCATTTAATCATCCAAATTCCTTATAATTAATTTACTTAAAATTACCTTTTTATTTACTTTAAAAATCCAAACTTCATATATATATATATATATATATATCAGTTCTCAAAATTCCAATATATATATTTAACCAAGCTAGAGGATTCAATAAATTCCAGTTCCCAATGTGATCAATAAAATTCATCACAATCATCACATAATCATATCGCTGAATATATAAAATTAATTCAAACATTTTGAGGAATCCAGTTGGATCCCTCCAACCTGTTTTTCCCTGAATCCACAAATGTTAGCACAATATAATAATACCAATTCCACTTCAAGGTGGAATATCGCGGTACATGAGATCATATTATATCATCCGCTATTATATGGCGCATAGGGTCTCATTCACTATATAATGTGGGAAATCAATCACTCCAATGTATATATATACTACTATATATAATATACCACATCCAATCAATTCAATCATTCAACCAAAGTTTAAATTTAACTAATTAAATTTAAATAAAACCCAGATGAGTGAGATTAACTCACCATTGATCTTTGAATTGCAACCTCAAACCAGACTTATTTTCCGCACAGTTTTAGACCTTTGTAAAATTATTTATGCGGTTTATTAATATTTGAGATAATCGAACCATCAATTATCATTTTAATAAATTTAACTTAACTAAAAGATTTTAGTTTAACCTAGAGCTTTTAATTTTAGAAAAATAATTAAATCTTAAACTAATTTCCCTTTTAAAAAATCCTTTAGTAACTAAAATAGTTAAATAAATTAAATAAATAAATCACTAAATCCAAATACTTTAGATTTTAAAATAATTTACATACATAAAAATCTAATTTTTATATAAACTTTTCAACATCTAAAATCTCTATACATATGTATAAAATTTCAAAATATTTCTGTATATATAATTTTTTTCTACATATATCCATATATAAATTAAATAAAGAAAATACTTACTGTAATTTTCTTCCTCTTGTAAATCAAAGCAGTTTGGAACTTCTGAAAAATAAAATTAACTTTCCCAAATCAAATAAGCTAAAATCAATTCAGAGAATACCTTAACTGTCTACCCGCGAACCCATCCTACCACGAATGCACGCCAACGGCCTCGAATCTCCCTTCCACCACAGTCGACTCCTACCCTACCAGGCATTCGCCGAGAACCTCACAGCCATGGACCCCACCAGCGACCGCCCCTCCTTGAACTATCCACCTGAATGGTTGCGACAACCAACAGCCACATTTACCTCAAACGTAGCTTGCCCCGTTGAAAAACGCTACATCAAAACGCACGAGACCCAAATTCTAAGTCGCAATGCTCCACATCGCACCTGCGCGTGATTCGTTCGCATCCAAGCATGCATCTTCGTGCTCAAATAACTCTGACAGAGGAGAAGGGAAGTCGTGGCGGTTCGAAACGTTGAATTTTCCAAGACGTTCTCGAATTGATTTGATCTCGAAGTGGAAGGGAGGAGGAAATTTGAGGGGAAAGGCAGTATTGAACTGGGAGGGAAAAAAAGAATTCACGGCCATTTGATTTCGAACTGCAGATGAATGGGAGAAAGGGTCTTCGTTTTGTTCTTTTTAAGATGAATTCCTTTTTAATCCTTTGCTTTTCTCTTTTTTTTAGGAAGAAAGTAACCAACACGTTTCAAAAAGAAAGATGAAAAAAGGACATGTGTTCCAGAGGGGAAAACGTGTCTAATTTGCCCATTATATGCGAATATAAACTTTTAATTTAAATTTAAATTCAAATCTAATCATCTAGGTAAATACAATTCAAAATTTTGAATTCCTATCGAGGCGTGCCGCTAGGCATTTATAATGTTAAAGGCCTATTTCGAACACAATGGAAAAGGTTTCGAGTCCTAATTCGGTCGTATGGAGAAAATAGCTTTTTGGACCCAGTTATTATATTAGATTTCCGATATAGATTTTAGCGTGTTAACTATCATACGCTCACACAACAACTCCAATCACTACGAAATTTGAAATCCGATAATAATATGTTATTACGGATCCAATGGAACCGGTTTCGTCGAATTCCGAGACTGTGCTTCGAAAGCTATTTTTGAAGTCAATTTAAATTATAGAATTTCAAAATTGAAAGGAATACTTTCAAATTCAGTTTTAACACATTTGTTATCCCTAGTATCACTATTATAAATTTATAAACTTTCAATTTATTTTTAACAAGCCTAAAATTCCAGATTCAACAATTTCCCCAATTTCCAATAATTTAATTCAACAATTTAATTGTCAAATAAATAATGATACTTGAAATTCAAGTTAAACTAGCTTTCAAATATTTAAATCAATTAAATATTTCAATTCCCAATATCCAGAAATTCCGGGTTGTCACATTCCTTTCCCCTTAAAAGAATTTCGTCCCCCAAATTACTAGCTAAGGGGAATGGTCCTTAACCCATTAACTAATTTTCCAATCCTAATAGTTTCTATTAAATTCTCAAAACCAAACGGTTTTAACAATACCTAAACCATCTTTTTAATAAAGACATTACCGCCTTCACTAACTTTTGAAACTTCTTCCCTAGGTTCCCACCAATATCACTTACCCAACCATTCAAATTTAAATTTAAAACTAAATTTAAATTATCAAAATTTCTTTGAGAATTTTATAACTCCTTAAGTTTTAAACAAATTCCGCCAGGGTCTCCTTTGCTGGGTAGCTCGGTACTACTACAAAATGCCTCTACGGGTCCTCAGATTCAAAAGAAAACAAAACGCCAAGTGGCTCGACAAGAAAATCATCAAATTTCATAAAGAAATTTAAATTCATACCTTTGCCAAGCAAATTTCAATTTATCTTCAAAAATCAAAAATCTCAATTCCCTTTTTGCTTTATAAGCACCCGTATATCCTACTTAGCAATAATATCCAATCATAGCTTTCAAAATCATTTTATATATTTCTTTACAAAAGTTTCCATATCTATTTCATTCACATCTGTACGATACACATATATCATCCGTACGCAATACCCAAATTTGATCGCTCACTCGATCACACAATTTCACTTCCGAACTAGTATCGTCCATCCGACTTCCTAGCGCGGACTCAGATTTGGTTTCTTGATCAGAAACCGTCATTCTTCTTGCATAGCCACAAACTATGATAGAGAATTTCCATAATCAAATCAAAAATCCATATAAAGTGTTCGCCGTCGAAAATCGAGTGAAATATCCCAAGTCGGATCGGTATAACTACCTCGAAATTCTGTGCTCGAATCTGGATCAAATCATTATGCGAATAGAATAATATACGTACATCCTACGTATTTGCTCCCAATTGATTATTAACTATATAAATTCTCTTTTATTCATATTATTTTGATTTCTATTCACTTATCCACAATTATCCCATTTCATAGCTTTATCTAATCTCCATTCAAAAATTACTTAGTATATTTCCAATACCAAACTTATTCAAGAATTTCACCAATCATTTCTTAAGTTCAATATGAGCATTTTATATATTTTTATATTATTACTTTCACTTTACCAATTGGTTTTTATCTACATTTAATCAATTAGGATTCCAATTTCATATCGATTCAATTTGCTTCAGTTTACTAATTAATCTCAAATCTCAATACATTTTCCAAATTTTTATCCAGATTTTCATTTTCAATTCTACTTGAATTTAACACATCTTCAAACTCTGAATATTGAATTTTATCAACTATCTTCCATTTACAACTGTTCATATCACTATTTAAATTATCTCCCTTACTAATTTATTTTAATTCTCAAAAAATTTCTTATTTCCAAACTTTTATAATTTTAGTTCACTTTGAATTAATTTTACAACTTCACTTTATTTTACACATTTTAAATTAAATATCATCCCAACATACAATTCCAATTTATTTGCTTACCCTCTTAAATCAATTAGTTTAATCACTAATTTTATTTCAATCCTTTATTTTATTTAGTCAGAACTTGACTAAGTTCCATTACACACAGTTTAAATTAATCACCAATATTCAGTTTCAATTTTATTTTCTTACAAATTCAAATTCATTTTTCTATCCACAATTTTATTTCCTTTCCATTTACCAACCTTCTTTAATTGGCTTATCCTTCAAATTTTATTCTCTAATCACACTTACCTTTATTTGACCTTTTCAAGTTGAATCTTATTCCGCAAATTTCAAATTTCAATAAAAGATTTATTTCTAAACTTTTACTCCCTTTAGTTCCTTCGAACAAATTTACAATTCACTTTCTTGACACGATTTAAATTGATTTCATTATTCAACTTTAATTCTAGTTCTATTACTTACAACTTTAAATAAATTTGTTCTCCCACAAATTTACTTCCAATAAAATAAATTTTTACTTTTATTTACTAGATTCGATTACATTCGACTTTATTTGAATTTTCAACCTCTAAAAGTTTTCCAGCTTATATATATCCCAATTACATTTTTAGTAAGATTCCAGAGTCTTTTTAAACAATTACTTAACATTTCAAAATCATTTTTGAAATCAATTATATCCAAAATCCTCCGGTAAATTCAATTATCTCTTTAAATTTCAAAACCAGACCCAATTTTGCAAATACTCGAATTCAAAATCTTCATGCAGCAACTTCTCTCTTGGAAACTCGAAAATAAACATCGATGATGCTGCAGTCGTCACCGAAGTTATTTTCCAGCGATCGACGTGAGTTCAATGTTTTTACCCTTTCAAAAAAAATTTCAAATATTTTTAAATTCGAAATCTCACCAGATTTCATATCCAATTCAAAAATATTTCCGAAACAATATCACTATCGTATCTTCGAAACCTTTGAAAACCATTTTCAAACCCAAAGGAATTTATACTTTTCCCAAAATTCCAAATTCCAAATCCATCCAGTTTATATTGAAACATTACTCTGGAAATCTTATTTCAATTTATAAATCACATTTGCAGTTTACATTTACAAATCCCATTTGTATATGAATTTATTTCTTAGCCTTTAGTTATGATTTCAATTTTTTGTACAAATTTTAAAGAACAATGATAATAATTTAATATTATCACTTCCTAACAACCAAGAAACCATATATAACTATAATAATTTACTGAAAAATTATTTATTTTATATGCAAAAATAATTTGGGTAAAATTATTTCATTTACCATATTTTAAAACAATACTGTATTGGTTTATCTTGTTTAAGGGTTTAGAAATCCCTGTCGATGACATGGCGTCCCACATATCGACTAGAATTCATACACACTCAACCGATAAGTCAACACAATATAAAAGCAATTTTTATATTCACTAACAAATACGCGTTTATATCTATTATTACACTCAAACTCATTCTAGAGTACTGCGAACTCTATTTTAAATGAGTACTCCCAACCAGAGCCAAGGTTCTCACTTAACCTTCAGCTCTGATACCAAATGTAACGAACCGATTTTTCAACGCTTGAAAAATCGAACCATTAGGGTTAAAAGATGAAGGGGATAGAAGAAGAGAAAACAACACAACAGAATCTTACCATCGCAGCAGAATAAAATATAATAGATAATAACTGATCTTTACACAAAAGAAACTATATCTGTTTATACATACAACATCAGAATACCACATCAGAGTTCAACAACATCTATAACACACAATTGGACAGTTACACTAACTTGTCCTTACCAAACCGACAATACAACTTACAACACAGCGGAATTATACATCAAGTACGTATGCTATGTCTCGCCTTCCAGCTCGTCTCCCGAGCTCCACAACAGTCCATCCAGAATCTATACTCTATAATACTCGGTCTGACCCGAGCATTATAGTTAAATAACACCCGAGTCAGACTGGAAAACCAGCATGAGACACACTCAATTGGATAATTAAAGTTTCAAAATCATTTTGAAAATCAAAGCTATCTCGTAAGACCGCGCTACGAATAAGCATGCCGGGTTTTTACCTTACGATAACCAAAACATTTCTTATAAAATCCTCTAATAATATAATAGTGTATATATACAAATACTTATTCAAATAGCCGAAATTGTTATGCTATTAAATTCCAGCTACTAGGCACAAAGTGGGTTCTATAAACAAGAACCGTAAGGGGAGAACGAATTTCCATCAATGGCAGGGCTAGTACGTGGCCTAGATCACCGTACCGAGGATCCACCCTGATCCCCTACATCACAAGACTTGAGCTACCTCTTACTGGATAGTCCGAATAAGTTAACCCTGCATTTGGGATCAGCAACCGCCATACAGCCGAATATATAAAGGGACATCTAGACAAGGGTGACCTTACCCTAATTGGTTGTTAGCCACTTAGCCTTGTGTGCACCTCCCCTGTTTTCGCCATTCTCGGTTGATAAAGCTCAAGGTTATGCGTTACCTTTTTAGCACATATTCAATTAGAATGCTCATCGTCCTCCTGATGATGTTCTGAAAGCATTCCTCTATACAAGTCCATTCCGGGTTCGAACGGAACCGACGGCACTACTCTTACTACATCCATTTTGGAATCATCCTTAGGATTAGTAGCGATTAGCCCTTGCACTTCACTGCTCCATCTTCAATTCCAAACTCTAGTCTTCCTCACGAAAACATTCAAACCGAATCGAAGTGGTTTTTTTTGAAAAATTAATCTCGATCCCGGTCTCTTCGAAACGGTCAACGCATTGGCCAATATTGATAGTCGCTTATTTAACTATCAAATAACATTCATAAACAATCATCGAGCCATAATAATTTCTCCTAAATTATTAATTTTTAAATATCTTTGCAAGATATTTTCTTCCATTTCAATCCTTTGAAAATAGTTTTTAACTCACTTTTCTCTTCCTTATGGAAATAAATTTCTTCCCAATTGTTTTATTTTCACTGTAAACCGCCAAGCCCTGAGTACTTAAGATTTATAAAATAATTTAAATCATTTTATTCTAAACATACTTTAAAATATTTAAATTAAATTACTCAAACACCTTATTCAAAAATATATACTTTAAAAATATTTAAAGTAAAACAAATTTATAAAATATAAAAACTATTTTTTAATATAAAAGTTAAGTCAAACTAAATTTTAAAATATGAGTTATGAAATTCTATAAAATTTCAACCAAACTATTTAAAATATAAATATTTTATAAAATATAAATATTAATAATTTTCGTTTTAAACCTAATACCACTTAACCTTTAAATAATTACTACTAAAATAAATTTGAAAATATTTACTTTAAAATTTAAAACATTTAAAAATAATAAATATTCTAAAACATTTCTTTAAAACAGATTTTTAAAGCTTAAACCTTTAAAATATGCTTGGCTTTCCAGGGAAATACACTTCCATATCTATACCTTTAAAAATAAACCACTATTTATTGTTTAGACAAATTGCCCATTCCTTTATAAATTCTTACCGTGAATTTATACTCCTGAGTATCCACCGATATCCATTTCACTATATAAACCCAGTTTATAAATTTCATTGTCTCATCTTCCTTTAAAATTCTAATTTCAAACACTTAAATCAATTTAAATTTATTTTCAAAATTTCCATTTAAAATAATTTTTTTACTCACCCAATTTCATTTCAAAACTCATTAATTTCAGATTTAACTACTTTATTATGATTCAAAATCTTATTTAAGCCGAAATACAATTTTCATACTTTTCCCAAATTTCTTCATCTTTTCCAAATTTAAACCTTAGAAAATAATTTATTTATTCCTTTAAATAATATCATTAAGTCTAAAATTTTATTTATTCCTCTTTATTCAAAATATACTTCCCATACTCGAAATTTTTTTATTTAAAATTTAAAAATCAACTTTTATTCTTCCAATCATCTAATTATCCAAATTCCTTATAATTATTTATTTAAAATTACCTTTTTATTTACTTTAAAAATCCAAACTTCAAATATATATATATATATATATATATATATATATATCACTTCTCAAAATTCTAATATATATATATTTAACCAAGACGAAGCATTCAATAAATTCCAATTCCCAAACATGTTTAATATAATTCATCATATATCATCACATAATCGTATCGCTGTATATGTAAAATAAATTCAAACATTTTGAGGAATCTAGTTGGATCCCGCCAACCTCTTTTTTCCTGCATTCACAGATGTTAACACAATATAATAATAACAATTCCATTACGAGGTGGAATATCGCAAGGTATGGGATCATATTATCTCATCCCTATTATGCTACACATAGGGTCTCATCCGCTATATAATGCGGGAAATCAATCAGTCCAATATATATATACTACTATATATAATATACCACATCCAATCAAATCAATCATTCAACCAAAGTTTAAATTTAACTGATTAAATTTAAATAAAACCCAGATGAGGGAGATTAACTCACCTTTGATCTTTGAATTGCAACCTGATCCAAACCCGACTTGTTTACCTCACAGTTTTAGACCTTGTAAAAACATTTATGCGGTTTATTAATATTTGAGACAATCGAACCATCAATTATCATTTTAATAAATTTAACTTAACTAATAAATTTTAATTTAAAGTAATGTTTTTAATTTTAGACAAATAATTAAATCTTAAACTAATTTCCCTTTTAAAAATCCTTTAGTAACTAAAATAGTTAAATAAATTAAATAAATAAATCATAAAAATACTTCAGATTTTAAAATAATTTACATAGATTAAAGTCTAATTTTTATATAAACGTTTCAACATCTAAAATCTCTATACATATGTATAAAATTTCAAACTCTTTCTGTATATATAATTTTTTTCTACGTATGTCCATATATAAATTAAATGAAGAAAATACTTTACTGTAATTTTCTTCCTCTTGTAAATCAAAACAGTTTGGAACTTCTGAAAAATAAAATTAAATTTCCCAAATCAAATAAGCTAAAATCAATTCCGAGAATACCTTAACTATCTACCCGCGAACCCACCCTACCACGAATGTATGCCAATGGCCTCGACTTTCCCTTCCACCGCAATCGACTCCTACCCTACCAGGCATTCGCCGAGATCACCTCACAGCTATGGACCCCACCAGTGACCGGCCCTCCTCGAACTATCCACCCGAACGGTTGCGACAACCAACAGCCACCCTCACCTCAAACTTAGCTCTCCCCTTGAAAAATGCTACAGCAAAACATACGAGACCCAAATTCCAAGTCGTAATGCTCCACATCCCACTTGAACGTGTTCGATCGCATCCATGCACGCATCTTCGTGCTTAAATAACTCTGATAGAGGATAAGGGAAGTCGCGGCTGTTCGAAACGTTGAATTTTCCAAGATGTTCTCGAATTGATTCGATCTCGAAGTGGAAGGGAAGAGGAAATTTGAGGGGAAAGGCAGTTTCAAACTGGGAGGAAAAAAAGAATTCTTCAGCCATTTGATTTCAAACTGCAGATGAATGGGAAAAGGGTCTTCGTTTTGTTTTTTTCCAGATTAATTCCTTTTTAATTCCTTTTCTTTTCTCTTTTTTTAGGAAGAAAGTAACCAAAACGTGTCAAAAAGAAAGATGAAAAAGGGACATGTGTTCTAGAGGGGAAAACGTGTCTAATTTGCCCGTTATATGTGAATACAAATTTTTAATTTAAATTATTCAAATTCAAATCTAATCGTCTAGGTAAATGCAACTCAAATTTTGAATTTCTATCGAGGCATACCGCTAGGCGTTTATAATGTTAAAGCCCTATTCCAAACACAATGGAAAAGGTTTCGAGTCCTAATTCGGTCGTATGGAGAAGATAGTATTTTGGACCCAGTTATTATATCAGATTTCCGATATAGATTTTAGTGCGTTTACCTATCGTACGCTCACACAACAACTCCAATCACTACGAAATTTGAAATTCAATAATAATACTTTATTACGGATCCAATGGAACTGGTTTCGTCGAATTTCGAGATTGCGCTTTGAAAGGCTATTTTTAAATTCAATTTAAACTATATAATTTCAAACTGAACAGAATACTTTCAAATTCAGTTTTAACACATCTGTTATCTCTAGTATCACTATTATAAATTTTATAAACTTTCAATTTATTGTTAACAAGCTTGAAATTCTAGATTCAACAATTTTCCCAATTTCCAATAATTAAATTCAATAATTTAATTGCTAAATAAATAGTGATATTTGAAATTCAAGTTAAAGTAGCTTTCAAATATTTGTAATCAATTAAATATTTCAATTCCAAATATCCAGAAATTCCAAGTTGTTACAGTTAAATACACAACATTTCAATAATATGTTACCTTTTCCATGTAGGTTATTTTCTTAATCCCATCATTCAATATGAAGATGCAACAAACGATGAAGAAGTATTAAATGGATTTAATAACGTCGTTGAAAGAATGGTGCCGGATATTGTAATACAAATTGAAATTGAAAAAGAGGTAAAACTAATATATATAATAATTATGATAAACATTTAACATTTAAGGCATAAAATATTTAACATATACATCAACGGGTAGAAAATTATAGAATGAAAATTGGTACATTTGATTCTGCAAATGCATACGCATCCGTCAAGACATGTTTCCCCGCTCAATGGTGGTCAATAATTGGAAGAGAAGATGCTCCAGATTTAATACATTTAGCAATGCATATTTTAAGCCAAAAAGTTTCATCTTAAAACTTTGAAAGAAACTGGATTACATTTCCAATGATTCATACAAAATTAAGAAATAGAATAAAAATGAAAAATCTTGAAAATTGGTATATGTGCATTATAACATGAGACTATGAGCAAAAAATTCAAGACACCGCGACACAGAAAATCATTGATCGATCTAAACTATATATTCCATAAAGAGGATGCAATAGTAGAATGAACTACTGAAATTGAACCACATTTGTTGGACAATAACCCTTGGATGACCAGTACATTGAATGATGCATTCGCTACTGTTGATGTATACCTGCACGAGCAACAAAGAGTCAAAGCAATAAAAATAGTAGCAGCTCGTCAAATGATGATCATGGTAATGCAGGTGGAAGTGACGTTGGTTTAACAAATAATTAAGGTATTGGTTCTAATTATGATGCTGAATTATATAAACCAACTTAAACATATTCAAGAAGAAAGGGTGCGAGCGGAAATCCTAACCGAAGAGATAGTAATGTAAATATTGAATCCGGACACCAACATGATTATAAGCACCACAATCCGTATACTTCATGTGATTCACCAACCAATAGGTATTCTACTTTCTACTATACGGGTGGTAACTCATGTAGTGATATCTCGAGTGATTAAAATAGTCAAGCTACGTATATAACACAAAATGATGAACCATCGTCTTTTGATAATATGACGGCGATATTTATGGGCCCAAGACAAATACAATATGGTTATCCAACATATTATACAACACAAGACGATGAAGAAAATCATGAAAGCAATCCTTATGTAACTTCGAGAAATAGTTTCAGGATGTAGTAGTGTTGTATGTAGCATTATAATTTTATTGTACGCTATATTTCTATATGAATTTGAATCATTTGTCGTTACGTTTTCATTAAAAATGCAAAAATCCAATATCAGGACCGAAACCGAACAAAAATCGAAACAAGCGAAATTTCCGAAATTGACCGAAACCAATAAAATTTCAAATGACCGAAACCGAGACCGATACCGAGTTCACTAACCTTGAGTTCAAACCTGTAACGACCCGCCATTTATCTCACAGAATGATGCATCATTAATAAGAAAGAAAGGGATAGAAAAGAGAAAGAAAGAGAAGAAACAAGAAACAACATCAGAATCTCAACAGCGGAACGAATAAATTATATTAATAACATAAATATTACATAGTTTACAACCATTATCAAAGTTACATAGATAATACATCACATACTAGACAGTTATAAACACCTGTCTAGTTATACAATACAACGAAACTATTCAGAGAAACCAACACAGAGATATCAAACACAGCGGAACACTAAACATATCTACAACGTTGAAGCCTCCTGCTCCATTGCTCCTCCATAATTCGTCAAAGCTAACCTGAATCCCTTGGCTAATCGAAAAAAATTTGAGTACCCAAGAGTTTAAGAAAAACAGAAATAAACTCCAGGTCATACATGGGTTTAGTGTGAGTAACGGGTTAAGGTTGCTTAACTTTGAAAAATGTTTGAAAATAAAAGGTATCACGTAAGACTTCCCACACATAAACATGGAAAAGATTTTACCTTACGCTAATCAAAACATTTGATTGGAAATTCGATGATATTATAATAGGTCTAGGGTTTTCAAGTAAATAAGAAATAGCCGAAATGGTTACATTATTAAATTCCAGCAACTAGCCACAAAAGGAGGTAATACAATCAAAACTGTTAGCACTTATTGGATTTTGGATTCCATACAATGGCAGGGCTACTGGGGTACCGCCCGTCATAGTACGTGGCCTAGATCACTATACCGAGGAGCCACCCTAACCCCCCGCAACACAAGGCCGGAGCCATCCCTTACTGGACAGTCCTGAACAAGACAACCCCGCAGTTGGTGCGCATATCCAACTGCCCACACATCCGAAATAAAAGGGACTTCTAGACTGGGGAAAATCTTGTCCTACTTGGGCACAACCCACTTAGCCTTGCTGCACCTCCCCTGTTTTAGTCATTCCCGGTTGATGAGGCTTGAGGCTACAATTACCTTAATAGAACACATCTATCTTAGAATGCTCATCGTCCACCCGACGATGTTCTGAAAGCATTCAATCCATACATGTTCGTTCCGGGTTCGAACGAAACCGAAGGCATTATCTCGTTACACTCATTTTGGAATCACCCTCCGAGTTAACGACGATAACCCTTGCACTATGAATCTTCATCTCGAATCTGAAAGTACTACCTCGTTAAACTCGTATTGGAATCACGCTCAGAGTTTTAACGACGAATAGTCCTTACACCTCGAGTCTTTACTCTCCACTTAAGATTCACGACCTATCGTTAATTTGGATCGATGTGGTTTTCGGATATCCAAATCTGAAAACCCGATCCCGGTCTCATCGAAATCCAAAGCGTATCTTTTAAGGCCAAGTTGTTTTAGAGTTTAAAACAATTCAATTCTATTATCTATATACACACAGATAGACACATCACAATAGATAAACATCATTATCATCAAAACAGATAATCCATATTACCATTATCAAAAGATAATCCATACATCATCACAATGCAACCAATGCATCCATATCACACAACATTATTTATCTCATATCAGAGATATCAAACCATTCAAGGCAAATCAATATTATCCATTTATAAGCAATGATTTACAATCACACCATCTATAATTAATTTAAAATCAATTAAATTAATTACATCATCTTTAATTAAATTAAAGTGAATTAAATTAATTACTACATCAATATAATTTCTTACATAAGCATTAATTAATTACAAATTAATTAATTAATTATTCTCTAATTAATCACCTTAATTAATCAACCTTGATTAATTATCTTTAATTACATTCAAGTAATTAATTTCACAAATTAATTATTCTCAAATAATTACAGTAATTAACCTCTATTTACTTCATTAATTAATTAACTATAATTAATTACATTAATCCTTAATTAATTACATTAATTAATTACCTTTAATCACTTATTATTGATTAATTAGTCTTAATTAATAAATCTTAATTACATCATTAATTATATTAATTAATGATCCTTTATTAAATTTAAATTAATTACTTATTTAAATTTATTACATTAAGTAACTAATCTCAATTAAACCATAATTATCAATCACCTTTGATTAATCACTTTGTAATTAACCATCCTTAATTACTTATAAAATTAATTACTCCTTAATTAATTATCTTTAATTAATCCCTTGATTAATTATACCAAGTAATTTAATCTAAATTTCTTCCACAATTAAATGATCTTTCACTAATTACATCCAGTAATTATTATTAATTACTTCACTGAGTAATTACATTCCATTAATTACATTAAGTAATTATTTACCAAAGCATCCAATGTTTAAAACTAATTAAACTTAATTAATTAACTTAAACAGATTACATTTAAACTTAATTAATTATATTAAGTAATTAATTCCTTAATTACTTCCATTAAGTAATTAAACTTAAACAATTTCACAAAATGATTATCACAAATTAATTAATCTAATTAATTATTAAAAATTAATCATATTAATTAATTGTTAAATAATCCTTAAGTTAATGACCATCATTAACTATTAATCATTCTTTAATTACTTTTCTTAATTTACTTCTTAATTAATCTGTAATTATAAATTAATATAAATTATTGATTTATAAATTCAATAAATAAGTCATCCCTTAATTATCTTATTCATTTAATCATTTTAATACCTTAATAATCTCTAAGATAATCCATTTCTTTATTAATGACTTCATTAATATTAAAGTGTAATTTAAAACATTACATTTTAAATTTAAATTCAAATTTCATCTTGAATTTAATATTCAAAATGATTATTTATTTAAATATTAACCAAATTAAAATTCAATTTATAATCCTTTAAATAAATACAAATAACATTTATTACTTACACATGAAACTTATATAAGAAAAACCATTAAACTAATTTACTTAATTTTATTTATAAATTAAGCTTTTTAAATACATTACTATTTAACTTGCAAATTCAAGTTAACAAATCATTCAATCTTCCATTTAAAAACCTTTTATAAAAGAACTTTATCAAAAATCAAGTTTAAATATTTGTTTGAAAACAAATTTACTTTTAAAAAAGCTATTTTAATTTAAACTTGTTTAAAAACATTCAGAATTTAAAAACTTATTTAAATTCCCAGATCTGAATTCAAGAAACTTGAATCCACTATTTATTTAAAACATTTGATTTTAAACTTTGATTTAACTTGTTTTAAACCTTGTTTTAAACTCTTTATTAAAATTCAAATTTCATTTTGAAACCTTAAGTTTCAAAAGTTATTTGAAAAATAAACTTAACCTTTGAATTTAAACCACTGTTTAAATTATGTTTTCAGATTTTAAAATAAAGTTCGAAATCTAAAAAATTATCAGGTTTTTAAAAACCTGAAAACCCACTTTAAATATTTTAAAACTTTTAAGATTCAAAGCCATTTGAATCTATACTTCATACTAGATTTAGACTTATTTAAATCTATCGTCACAACTTTTGAATTCATTTAAATTTGGTTTAAAATTTAAATTACAGACAGGTTTAATAAAACCTGTAACAAAACAGAATCAACCCGAGGCAACCAAAATTTGCTTCGGGCCAAAACACTTATTGCTTCGAGTTAACCCCTACACTTACTCGAGTAAATTCGAGTTCAAATACTGTGCACAACAAATTTCACCAGAACTTCCAAAATGCATGGTGCACATGCATCGTGACTCTGGCCATCTCCGGCCATCCACCTAGGCTTCAACATCGCCGATCAACCTCACGTCCCAACGCGATCAATTGAATCATCCCTCCAAAGCTGAACATTGAATTCAAGTTCAAACCTCCCAAACCTGGAATAGAAAACATGTATCAACTCCAAACCTGGAACATGCCTCGTCACCGACCTTCCGGCCACCTGAGAGCCATGACCACCGGCCACAGCCTCGACTACCTTCCCTTTAGCGATTCCCAAAAGCCCATGACACTCGATGCTTCATAGAAAACAAATAGAGCCCAAAATCTATCACTCAGACAAACTAGGTTTAGAAACTAAAACCCTAACACCACTGCCACCACCACCACTAACCAGGCACCGGTCATTTTTCCTGGCCTCTCCAGTCACCCATCTACCATCAGAGAGAAACTCAACCTCCCCAATCACTGGAATCACCAGTGATTCCCAAAAACTCAAAAACAGTGCCATTCAAAACTGCACCATCAATTCTAGTTTAAAATTGTGATTTTAATGTTAAAATCATTAATTTTTTATGTATTCATTTCATAATACTGAATCTATAAATTTCTCAGATTGAAATTTCATATTATTTAACAATCTATGATATTCTTAGTTTTACAGAGATACCAGATTTTAATTTAACTATATTAAGTTTTTAAACCTTAATCTATATTAAGTCAAACATCTTTTTTTTTGTAAATCAAGTCTTAACAATGATTAGTTCCAGAGAAAATTGAATTCAAATTAAAACAAGAAAATCTGGACTATAAACAGAGCAGTCACAGATATACAAAAACATGCATACAACATACTTATATATGTGTACGACAAATTCACATAATCAGATTCATTGCAACATCACTAGCATGTAACAGATTTTATACTAATTTTTTTTTATAAAGTTACCCACCTGTTAAAAATATGAGCAGAGCCTTCCAGATTTTATTTGAAAAGTCTTGAAACCTTTGAACTTTCTAAAACTGGAAAAATTGCTTTTCTTTTAGGAACTAAGTTGCTTTGATGAAGACTTAAGTTACTGAAGCTTAAAACTTGATTTTTAAAAAGGAACTACATGCATGCGGTACTTGAATTCCAGATTCTAAATGAGCAGGCTTCAGATCTTTTGCATGTTCGCAAAAGTTACAGGTTTCTTTGAAATTTTGTTGATAGGCTTTGATTTAGAAGTGGATTACAGGTTTTAAATGTTTCAGGTTTTAAAAATGAAGATGAAATTTTCAAGCTTGTTCTTGTTTCTGATTTTGGTTTCAAAGGAAGTGTTTTTTTTAGATTTTCTTTGCATTTTAGATTTAGAAAAAAGAATGAAAGAAGATTTGTTTATATATAAGAACTGAAATACTTATTAATAAAAATAAAAGAAAAAAAAATGACACTCGTCTTCAATTTTAACATTTGTCATATAGGTATGTTAATTAGTTAACACATGTCTTTTAAGGTAATTTAGTTATAATTAAATGTTAATTAGTATTTAATTGGATGTTAATATAAGATAAATGTAAACTTATATTTAAATTAATTAGTTAATATATACTTATCTACATGTAGATAATTTTGAAATGAATAAATCCAATTATATTTATAAAATAAAAGTTTATACAAATATTTTAAAATCCAAAACAATTAAAAATATTTATACTTTAAATTTCAAAGCTTTAAATTCAAATTCAAATCAAATTATAAAATTAAATTTTTTGAAATCAAGTTATATATATACATATATAACTACATAATTCAATTTTGGAAAACAACTATTTTTATTAAAATCTATTTGTTAAAAACAATACCTTATTATCATATTTTGAAAATAAAAAATTTGATAACTTTAAATAATTTATAAAAGAAATTGTTTCTTTATTAATAAATTATTTATTTTATCACACTATTTTCAAAAAGGAAATCAAAATAAACCTTATTGTAAATTTTATTTAAATTTAAACTCAAAATCAATTTAAACAAATTAACTTTCTATCTACCATATATTATTTATTCAATAGCTTTTAAATGTTTAACTTTAAGTAAAATCATAATTCCCAATTTTACCAAAGATATATACATCAGAAAACCAGATTTATTTATTTATTAAATTTAAACAAGGCTTATCTATTTACAATATATACATTTTCTATATCCATTATAAATAGAAAACAATTTATTAGCTTTTAAAAGATAAAATATATCTATTAAATATTTATTCAATTGGATTATTAAATTAATTCAAATCTTTTTAACAAAGATTATCAAATCAATTTAATTTTTAATTCAGATTATTAAATTGATATTGCCCTAAATTCCTGGTCATCACATTCCTCCCCCCTTAAAAGAATTTCGTCCTCGAAATTTAAAACAAAGGTAATTTAATAATCTATTTAAAGATTTTAATTTTTTAAAAGACAAGCATATACCAATGATATGCTAACAACCATAGTAACCAATTCATCCAATCAAACAATCTAACTATCTAGAAAAAATTCTGGATAGAGTTTCCTCGAGTTTTCTAAGTATATATACCGGGATACTCGCTCTACAGAATCCAAACAATCAATACTACTAAGTTATAGAGCTCCTACTCATCTAGATCTACAGAACTAAACAGCATATCAGACTACATACGAGTCTGACTCAACAACCAAATCCTCTAGAACTGTTGGTTCCACAACCAGAGATAGATCATACACGTACTCCCTCAGTAATACGTGAAACACATCAAATCCTAGTTATCCAAACTGGCAATTCATCCCTGAAGACCAAACACTTATCCTCACAAGAACACAGAAAAGATCCAATCATCTCGGAGCTAGCTTTCCAGATTTACCAAAACTTATAGCTCCATTGATCGGAGAAAAATTATCCCAAAACCAAACTCCGACCCCGGACTCCAAATCCTTTCGTCTCTTATTCACAAAATTCTTCGGACGATCCTAGCTACCAACATCCTTCCTGATCAGCTCAGCCCTTGCTGATGCCTCTTGACACAAACAGAACCAAAAACAACCCAACATAATGATCTCCTCAAGATCAACCAAAACCAAGAAAAACTCTACTCTTCATACATCAGAAGACTAAATCTTACTTCTCCTTATCCGGAAAAGACGAAACAAAAGCACTTCCAAACTGCTTCCGCTGCACAACTCTGATCCGAAGTAGAAAAGAATGTTGATGAAGAACACAAACACAAACTGGACAACACATCCTAGAAATATGGTTCAACAGATCCCTAAAGAAAAACTCAGAAGTTCCTCCAAAAATTTGAGCTGCTTCACCAAACTCTATCTCTAGGAACCATCCTTCGACTAAACTGAACCACCAGTATCACTTCTGGAATTCTAGACGATAAGAAAACTTCCGACTTCCCTGAAGACATCCGAAAAATCTCTGACAATCCAAGAGAACACTCAACTATCGCAAATCACTTTTGCAATCAACCCAGACCACATTCCAAAGAAAAACTGTCCTCTCTTTACCCAACAGAACAGCTTATACTGGTCTAGCCAATCCATCGAAGAAATGGATCCACTCTGCTGCTTCTGAACTACACCTCCAGAAAAACTATTCAGCCAGAAAACTTCCTGTTAACACAGAACACTTCGAGCTGCACTGCTTACCTCCATACCAAAGGCTTCCTAATCCAAAGCTCTTCAAGAAATTCGGACCAAAACCAAACAGAAACGCCCTGCTGAACTCAACCACGACACCGAAGCATACACACTACTCTAAACTTGTTCCAAAGAAACATCTTTGGATACAATCCATAGTCACTGTGTCTCATTACGCAACTACTTCTTGAGGTATCAAGATACCATCACTTGCTTCTACTCAGCCGACAGATCCAAACTCTACTCACCAATCTCTACACTTCAAAGATGGACTCTGAACCTTAATAGGTTTCCTTTAAAGATCGCTGAAATCTTTAAACCACTGCACAACTCACTCAAGATGGTATTAGGTCTACAATCTCGACAGACACACTTCCAACCTCAACATACAAACTCCAACCAATGATAGTCGTGTTACACACTACTACCTCATCTACCTTTATAACTTATATTGGAAAACCCGAACTGGTAACCCAACAAATAGGTAGAAATATATATATATATATATATATATATATATATATATATATATATATATATATATATATCTAAAATTACAAATACGCTCTCTCAAGAAAGAAATCACTCCAAAGCCTAGATATTCACTCAACCTAGCGCTCTGATATCATTGTAACGACCCGCCATTTATCTTCACAGAATGACGCATCATTAATAAGAAAGAAAGGGATAGAAAAGAGAAAGAAAGAGAAGAAAGAAGAAACAACATCAGAATCTCCACAGCGGAACGAATAAATTATATTAATAACATAAATATTACATAGTTTACAACCATGATCAGAGTTACGCAGATAATACATCACATACTAGATAGTTATAAACACCTGTCTAGTTATGCAACTCATTACAAAACAAGGAAACTACTCAGAGAAACCAACACAGAGATATCAAACACAACGGAACACAAAACATATCAACAACGTTGAAGCCTCCTGCTCCATTGCTCCTCCATAATTCGTCAAAGCTAACCTGAATCCCTTGGCTACTCGTAAAAATTTGAGTACCCAAGTTAAGAAAAACAGAAATAAACTCCGAGTCAGACATGGGTCTGGTGTGAGTAACAGGTTAAGGTTGCTTAACTTTGAAAAACCTTTGAAAAGAAAAGGTATCACGTAAGACTTCCCACACATAAACATGGAAAAGTTTTCACTTTACGCTAACCAAAACATTTGATAGTAAATCCGATGATATTATAATAGGTCTAGGGTTTTCAAGTAAATAAGAAATAGCCGAAACTGTTACACTATTAAATTCTAGCTACTAGCCACAAAAGTGGGTAATACAATCAAAACCGTTGGCACTTATTAGATATTGGATTCCATAAAATGGCAGGGCTACTGGGGTACCGCCCGTCACAATACGTGGCCTAGATCACTGTACTGAGGAGCCACCCTAACTCCCCTGCAACACAAGGCCGGAACCATCCCTCACTGGACAGTCCCGAACAAGACAACCCCGCAGTTAGTGCGCATATCCAACTGCCCACACAACCAAAATAAAAGGGACCTCTAGACAGGGGAAAATCTCATCCTACTTAGGCATGACCCACTTAGCCTTGCTGCACCTCCCCTGTTTTAGCCATTCCCGGTTGATGAGGCTTAAGGCTACGATTACCTTAATAGAACAAATCTATCTTGGAATGCTCATCGTCCACCTGACGATGTTCTGAAAGCATTCAATCCATACAAGTTCGCTCCGGGTTCGAACGAAATCGAAGGCATTATCTCGTTACACTCATTTTGGAATCACCCTTGGAGTTAACGACAATAACCCTTGCACTCTGAATCTTCATCTCGGATCTGAAAGTACTACTCCGTTAAACTCGTATTGGAATTACCCTCAGAATTTTAATGACGAATAGTCCTTACACCTCGAGCCTTTACTCTCCACTTAAGATTCAGACCTATCGTTAATTTGGATTGATGTGATTTTCGGATATCCAAATCTGGAAACCCGATCTCCGTCTCATCGAAATCCAAAGCATGTCTTTTAAGGCCAAGTTGTTTTAGAGTTTAAAACAATTCAATTCTATTATCTATATACACACGGATAGATAATTCACATATCACAATAGATAAACATCATTATCAACACAACAGATAATCCATATTACCATTATCAAAAGATAACCATATCATCATCACAATGCAACCAATGCATCCATGTCGCACAACATCATTTATCGCATATCTGAGATTTCAAACCATTCAAGGCAAATCAATATTATCCATTCATAAGCAATGATCTATAATCACACCATCTATAATTAATTTAAAATGAACTAAATTAATTACATCATCTCTAATTACTACATCAATATGAATCTTTCTTACATAACCATTAATTAATTACAAATTAATTAATTAATTATTCTCTAATTAATCACCTTAATTAATCACCCTTGATTAATTATTCTTTAATTACATTCAAGTAATTAATATCACAAATTAATTATTCTCAAATAATTACAGAAATTAACCTCTATTTACTTCATTAATTCATTAACTATAATTAATTACATTAATCCTTAATTAATTACATTAATCCTTAATTACCTTTAATCACTTATTATTGATTAATTAGTCTTAATTAATAAATTTTAATTACATCATTAATTATATTAATTAATGATCCTTAATTAAATTTAAATTAGTTACTTATTTAAATTTATTACATTAAGTAACTAATCTCAATTAAACCATAATTATCAATCACCTTTGATTAATCACTCTATAATTAACTATCCTTAATTACTTTCCAAATTAATTACTTCTTAATTACTTATCTTTAATTAATCCCTTGATTAATTATACCAAGTAATTCAATCCAAATTACTTCCATAATTAAACCATCTTTCACTAATTACATCCGGTAATTATCATTAGATACTTCACTGAGTAATTACATTCCATTAATTACATTAAGTAATTATTTACCTAAGCATCCAATGTTTAAAATTAATTAAACTTAATTAATTAAATTAAACAAATTACATTTAAACTTAATTAATTACATTAAGTAACCGATTCCTTAATTACTTCCATTAAGTATTAACTTAAACAATTTCACAAAATGATTATCATAAATTAATTAATCTAATTAATTACTAAAAATTAATCATATTAATTAATTGTTAAATAATCCTTAAGTTAATGACCATCATTAACTATTACTCATTCTTTAATTAGTTTTCTTAATTTACTTCTTAATTAATCTCTAATTATAAATTAATATAAATTATTAATTTGTAAATTGAATAAATAAGTCATTCCTTAATTATCTTATTCATTTAATCATTTTAATACCTTAATAATCTCTTAGATAATCCATTTCTTTATTAATGACTTCATTAATATTAAAGTGTATTTTAGAACATTACATTTTAAATTTAAATTCAAATTTCATCTTGAATTTAAGATTCAAAATGATTATTTATTTAAATATTAACCAAATTAAAATTCAATTTATAATCCTTTAAATAAATGTAAATAACATTTATTACTTACACATGAAACTTATATAAGAGAAATCTTTAAACTAATTTACTTAATTTTATTTATAAATTAAGCTTTTTAAATACATTACTATTTAACTTGCAAATTCAAGTTAACAAATCATTTAATCTTCCATTTAAAAACCTTTTATAAAAGAACTTCATCAAAAATCAAGTTTAAATATTTGTTTGAAAACAAATTTACTTTTAGAAAAGCTATTTTAATTTAAACTTGTTTAAAAACATTCAGAATTTAAAAATTATTTAAATACCCAGATCTGAATTCAAGAAACTTCAATCCACTATTTATTTAAAACATTTGATTTTAAACTTTGATTTAACTTGTTTTAAACCCTGTTTTAAAACTCTTTATTAAAATTCAAATTTCATTTTGAAACCTTAAGTTTAAAAAGTTATTTGAAAACTGAACTTAACCTTTGAATTTAAACCATTGTTTAAATTATGTTTTCAGATTTTAAAATAAAGTTCAAAATCTAGAAAATTGTCAGGTTTTTAAAAACCTAAAAACCCACTTTAAATATTTTAAAACTTTTAAGATTCAAAGCCATTTGAATCTATACTTCATACTAGATTTAAACTTATTTAAATCTATCATCACAACTTTTGAATTCATTTAAATTTGGTTTAAAATTTAAATTACAGACAGGTTTAATAAAACCTGTAACAAAACAGAATCAACCTGAGGCAACCAAAATTTGCTTTGAGTCAAAACCCTTTTTGCTTCGAGTAAACACCTACACTTACTCGAGTAAATTCCAGTTCAAATACTTTGCACAACAAATTTCACCAGAACTTTCAAAATGCACGGTGCACATGCACCGTGACTGTGGCCATCTCCGGCCATCCACCCAGGCTTCAACATCGCCGATCAACCTCATGTCCTAACACGATCAATTGAATCATCCCTCCAAAGCTGAACATTGAATTCAAGTTCAAACCTCCCAAACCTGGAATAGAAAACAGGTATCAACTCCAAACCTGGAACATGCCTCGTCCCCGACCTTCCGACCACCTGAGAGCCACGACCACCGGCCACAACCTCGACTACCTTCCCTCTAGAGATTCCCAAAAGCCCATGACACTCGATGCTCCATAGAAAACAAACAGAGCCCAAAATCTATCACTCAGACAAACTAGGTTTAGAAACTAAAACCCTAACACCACTGCCACCACCGCCACTGACCAGGCATCGGTCATTTTTCCTGGCCTCTTCAGTCACCCATCAACCATCAGAGAGAAACTCAACCTCCCCAATCACTGGAATCACCAGTGATTCCCGAAAACCCAAAAACAGTGCAATTCAAAACTGCACCATCAATTCTAGTTTAAAAATTGTGATTTTAATGTTAAAAATCATTATTTGGTTTATGTATTCATTTCATAATACTGAATCTATAAATTTCTCAGATTGAAATTTCATATTATTTAACAATCTCTGATATTCTTAGTTTTGCAGAGATACCAGATTTTAATTTGACTATATTAAGTTTTTAAACCTTAATCTATATTAAATCAAACATCTTTTATTTGTAAATTAAGTCTTAACAATGATTAGTTCCAGAGAAAATTGAATTCAAATTAAAACAAGAAAATTTGGACTATAAACAGAGCAGTCACAGATATACAAAAACATGCATACAACATACTTATATATATGCCACAAATTCACATAATCAGATTCATTGCAACATCATTAGCATGCAACAGATTTTATACTAATTTTTTTTATAAAGTTACTCACCTGTTAAAAATATGAGCAGAGCCTTCCAGATTTTATTTGAAAAGTCTTGAATCCTTTGAACTTTTTAAAACTGGAAAAATTGCTTTGCTTTAAGGAACTAAGTTGCTTTAATGAAGACTTGAATTACTGAAGCTTAAAACTTGATTTTTAAAAAGGAACTACATGCATGCAGCTGCTTCGATTCCAGATTCTAAATGATGCAGGCTTCAGATCTTTTGCATGTTTGCAAAAGCTATAGGTTTCTTTGAAAGTTTGTTGATAGGCTTTGATTTGGAAGTGGATTATAGGTTTTAAATGTTTCAGGTTTTAAAAATGAAGATGAAATTTTAACATTGCCATATAGGTATGTTAATTAGTTGACACATGTCTTTTAAGGTAATTTAGTTATAATTAAATGTTAACTAGTATTTAATTAGATGTTAATATAAGATAAATGTAAACTTATATTTAAATTAATTAGTTAATATATACTTATTTACATGTAGATAATTTTGAAATGAATAAATCCAATTATATTTATAAAATAAAAGTTTATACAAATATTTTAAAATCCAAAACAATTAAAAATATTTATACTTTAAATTTCAAAGCTTTAAATTCAAACTCAAATCAAATTATAAAACTAAAATTTTTGAAATCAAGTTATATATATACATATATAACTACATAATTCAATTTTGAAAAACAACTATTTTTATTAGAATCTATTTGTTAAAAACAATACCTTATTATCATATTTTGAAAATAACGAATTTGATAACTTTAAATAATTTATAAAAGAAATTGTTTCTTTATTAATAAATTACTTATTTTATCATACTATTTTTAAAAAGAAAATCAAAATAAACCTTATTGTAAATTTTATTTAAATTTAAACTCAAAATCAATTTAAAAAAATTAACTTTCTATCTTAACAATTTAAAGCCATATATTATTTATTCAATAGCTTTTAAGAGTTTAACTTTAAATAAAATCATAATTCCCAATTTTACCAAAGATATATACATCAGAAAACAAGATTTATTTATTTATTAAATTTAAAACAAGGCTTATCTATTTACAAAATATACATATTCTATATACATTATAAATAGAAAACAATTTGTTAGCTTTTAAAAGATAAAATCTATCAACTAAATATTTATTCGATTGGATTATTAAATTAATTCAAATCTTTTTAACAAAGATTATCAAATCGATTTAATTTTTAATTCATATTATTAAATTGATATTGCCCTAAATTCCGGGTCATCACAAAACCCACACTTTCCATGGGAGTAGATCTAAAATCAGTTCAGCTACAATATACTTGAACTAATGATGCTTGTTTTAATTGAACATAATATGATCTAGGCGACTTATGAACTCGTTACTTTTGAAACAAAAGACCAACCTTATCTTTCATTGATGCAAAAAATCGTTTCTTAAATAATCCAAACCATGACATTTGGATATAACACTAACATTCCAGCCAACCAAGTCACAAGACATTCAGCTATGAGACATTGAACTCTATATAATGGATTCATGCATGTTTTAGTTAGATCAGAATCCCTCCATGTATAAAAAAAGTCGATGCAGAGCATCTTTGCTATGCCTAGTTCTGAAATGGAGTACTAAGGTTTTTTTTAATTGTTCTTCACAAACAAGGAAATCAAACCCTCAATTGTGTAAAGTATTGGTTTATCTAATCCTAGATCCAAAAATAGAAACGAACTATGGAGTAATTCAACATAATGGGGCCGTATATGTTAACATCTTGCTATATGTGATATCTTTCGACCAAGTTTAAATTAAACGATCAATTTTGAAATGAATATGTTAAGCTTAAGGGGTATAATCATAATGTAGAAATAATCAAGGTTCGAGAACTCGGTTTTGGTCTTGGTTTCGCTCATCTGAAATTTTCTTGGTTTCGATCAATTTTGGAAGTTTCAAAAGTTTCCGTTTTAATTTTGGTTTCGGTCTCGATATCATATTTTTGTATTTTTAGTAAAAAAGTAATAATAAACGTTATAAATAAAATAAAAGAATACGATCTAGTCTAAACATTATTTAAGTCTAACCTAAATAATTAATATAATGAACGTTGAATTTAGACACATAATAATAAACATTGAATATAGCATAATTTAAATAAATAATATAACCAGCCCATTCATAATCAATCCGCCCAATATCTAATGCCCAACATCAAATAACCTAACCCTAAATGAATCAGATTTATTCCTACTTCAGCCACCAACGCAACTTAGCAAAAAAAGAGGAAATAAGAAACAACGTTCATCCTAGACGATAACCAAGAAGACACGATCTACAAATTTATGCTCGAATGAAGACGACAAACACGAGAACGACAACGCTTAAGATTTTAAAGCTCGATTTGATAATGAGGCAATTTATGATTTGGTTTTACTGCTTTTATAGAAAAGATTTACTTCTCTTCCACCTTCCAATCATCTATAGAAGTTGCGATTTTTTCCTTCAAAGTTTCGAATTTTTTTGGTCAGCGGTGACTGACGGTTTTTTGCCCTAATCCCATCTCGCCCCCAGCCGAAACTGAACCGGGTTGGCCGGAATCTCGAGGTTCCGGTCGGAATCTGATACCATGGAAATAATGTGTAGACACCGAGTGATACTTTTAATTTGTTGATGGGCGGAACTGAAAAAGTTACACTAATATAAATATGGAGCTATGGTCTTCAAATCACACATGCCTTATTTACTTTCTAAATCTCTTCTATGAAGAGCTAATATCATATCTAGGGTTTATGTCAATTTGGAAGGCCAAACTAATTCTTCTTCTCTTTCAGTTAGCAACTATGCATTCAGGTATGACTTCCGTCAATTTATTTAATTTTATCTAGCATCTTCTCAATTAAATCAATATGGATTATATATTCAATCTAGGGTTCAATGAACAATTGAATCAACAGTCCATTAAATTCTAACAGAACTACTATGGTCTTGACTTGGTTTTAAACTTGCTACAATAACAAAAATGGACTTGCCAAGATTACTAAGTATTGTTTCTAGAAAATAATGAATTGTTGTATAATCACATCTGTTTAATTATCATATCTATATGTATATTGTCTCGGACTCCAAGGGACTGGAATCTGCAACCTTCGTCTCATGAGCCTAACTCTCTAACTAATTGTGCGACTCAACCTTTTGAATTCTTTGAACACAGAATAACCATAAACTTAGTTGTATTCAGCATCAGATTCATGTATAAAAATAATGTAAAACATGATCTGTCTTTTTAGGCAGTTATTCTTTTTGATCTGAAACCAAGCTTATAGGTTATACATTGCACCGAAGAAATGACCAATCAGCCTATATGGGATGCCACGCACACTGAACAGCAGAAGTTAGAAGTGGTGAAGGTAATCCTTAAATTTTCTACTGCATGATTATTTTGTCGGTTATAATTTTGGTTGCACTCTAAAGGAACAATATGTAAGAATGGACCCGTTTGTAAAATAAAACCTATTATATACATTAGACATGTATATCTGTGAATCAATGTACAGGTATCTAGAGAAATATTTATCTCCTTGCACTATTTTTTTCTCTTCCCTTTAAATCTGTAGATTGCTAAAGGTTTGCCTCGAATATGCTTTCTGTCTGGATTAAGTGGAGAAGAGATGATAATGTTTATCGATGCTTTTCCTGAAACTGGTATGCCTCTAAAAATGAAATCAACTATCAGTTCTAAACTAGGGCAACGCACTCAAACCCCCCCCCCCCCCTCCCCACAAAAAAAAACCCTTTAGATGGTTATCACTTTAGCATTATTGACTAGTTCTTTTACTCGAACTTCAAAGTAACAATTTACTTCAGAAGGGATATAACTTCTAAAACCTAAGGTAAACTAGGGAGAGGCATGTTTATACCGATCTTGCTTAAACCAGACTCTGGCACTATTTCGTAAATTACTTATAAACTTGATACAGCTTGTTTATGCATGCTACGCGCTAGATAGAAGGAATGGCTGTCGACTATAAGAAAGAAAATTTTTGTAAAGGTTGTAGCTTTTCCTGAAATATATAATTTGTAGAACTAAGATTTTTGGTGAGGTAATATCTAAAAATGTAACATTGAGAAGACAAACAATGATTCCAGATGGATCATGCATATGTAAAGGTGCACCTGCTTACCATCATGGAACTGTCCCCGTGTTTGCTTTTTATATAACTGTTCAGGCATCAAGAACCCCCTTTAATTACATAATCGATGTATCAAATGGTCCATGAATCTCATAAACTGTTCATTCATCAAGAAGCCCTCCCCCCACCCCCCAACTCTCCTCTCCCCACACACACCATATGTGCGCGCGCATGGTCTTTGTATGTGAGGAAGGTTCAATGTTACCTCTATATTAGAGCACTCCTCAACGTTACATAGGTTTGTAGACTTCAATCGAAATTGTGAATATCATCTCTATAAAATATGAGATCGTCTTGAAATTTAACCTCGTCAAAATAATAAGCCAATATTAACCGTTGAAACATTTATTTTATCCATTGGTTTGAAACATCAAATTTATCATGTTACGTATATTTAAATGCACTCAAATTTTGTGAAGATCATCTTGAATGTGATATGAAAGAATCTACAAAATTTACAGCATTTAAAATTGTGTAGTTCAAAATATGATAGAGGTGCTAAAGAAAGGATGCCACTGAACTTGCTACAAACCCTCCTCTATCCGTAACTTATTTGAACCGTCGATCTGACAATTAATTTTCAAGGGGATAGAAGTCTACAAATACCTGCCTGTTTTTTTGCACATATACCCGCCTATTTTTGTGCAAAAAATTTCAAATCAAAATGAATTTTCATGGAGATGTTATTTTCGTCAATAACACCATCTATGCAAAAGTTGAGTCGTCGGAACTTCTAAACCCTTCAAAATTGCAAACCAATATGAATCATCAAAAATAATTATTTCAACCATTGATTTGAAATGTACATCTTTTATTAGTATACATGAGCTGCTTTCTGGGGTGCACCTGAATATTTATATTTAATAACGTGAACATGTGCACATGATGGTTAAATTTTATACATGTTAATTGTTTGGACTCTATCACTGTAGTACAGTATCGGGGCTACTTATCTAATAAAAAAATTAAATACAACGTGCATCCAAAGGGTAGGTTATGTAGTCAAAGCGTTGAAATATTAATAAAATGTAGCACACTACAACAAAACAGTATTTTTACAATGGGCAATGCTTGTTGTAATATGGTTTTCGCAACGGGCATGTGCCCGTTGTAATAGGCCTCGTTGTAATAGATCCACCACATTTTACAACGGGCAAAGCACGTTGCAGTATACCTTTTTACAACGGGTTATGACCATTGTAATAGACTATAATACAACGGCCATAACCCATTGCAATAGACTAACCATACTAGTTGCATAGCCTGTTTCACAACATGCATCGACCGTTGTAAGAAGCTCATATAACAACTCACATTGCCCGTTGCAAAATAAATGCAATTTAAAAAAAAAGCTAGAGTCATAGAATTCTAACACTCCAAAATCTGCATAGATTATTTAATACCATTCATAGGTACTTTGCCAATAAGGCAGTAAATGTTACATCATATGTAATGATTAATGGACTTTTAAAATATATCACATAACCATGTCATACCATAATAAAAGTCAATGTCTTCACAATCTTAGATGATATACACCAACCATAAACCCAAAAACTACCTTAAGTACATTAAGCATAAAGTAAACTAAGATAAACTTCATAAAGAGGACCCACTCACCATGAAGATTTTGCTATTTCATCAAACTTTGCCTTAACAAGCATGTTCTCTACCTCAACAGCGACTGCAGCATTGTTCAGATCCTCGACCTCGATCTCCCACTGCCTACTGCCCGCCTTCACAACTTCACTGACAAGCTCCCCCTTCTCACTGTTTCTCCACCACAAAACCATTTTACTGTTTCTGGCACTGCACATAGCCACCATATAACAATCACTGCCCCACTAAACTTCTATACAACTTTACATCCACAATAGCCGTACATTTTGCACAACTTTAAAGCCCAATACAGACACATTGTTATTGCCTGATCAACTAAACTGCTTCACATTTTCACAGCCTTTCACTTCACAATACAAAACTTCAATCACTCAACTTCTTACTTCCTCGCGCATATACACACACCTCCCTCATCAACAAACTATCACACATCAAAACACTACATTTCATCCACCTTTACAAACCTGATCACCTTTACTCCTCTCTACCCCTCTGTCTGAAACCAAAAACTCACTACCATACAACATAAACTGTTCAACACCCTGCCACACCTTCCACCAACTCAAACCCACTCCACTTTCATACAACATCAACTCAACTTCATTTCTGTCGCATATTCAACCCGTTCTCACTTCGACTACCAACCACTTACATACAACAGCCATTAACCACTCAACTTCCTCACATCATTCACTGCAAAACACTTTTGCCCTAAACATCATCCAAACTTCATTGAATACCCAGTCAACTGTCATTCCATTTCTTCTCCATACACTGTCATTCCAACCCAAGCCACAACAAAACCTACTTCATAAAACCACTTACCGAAACCACCGGCCTTCTTCATCCCATCAACACAACTGCAATCACCAGCATCCGCGAGCTTAAAAACATCAGCCCTTTTTCTTACCCCAATACAACTTCAGTCACAACTACATAAACTTCGAATGAACCACTACGACCATACATATTCATGATGCACGAACATTGTTAAGTGAAAGACACATAACTGTGGTGTTACAACACATGAGCAGATTACTTGATTCTAACATCTTTTCCCCGGGGGTCTCCATCCAGTAATTATTTGATGCATAAAAGAACATTTTGCAAAATGATCTGTGATACGAGAGAATGGACTACTTCACTAAGTTTTGAATGATTTAATTGAGTGGGTACACTGGAATGGAGGGTTCTAGGACCATCATCAACAATTCACTACCACCATACATTGTTTATCGTACCACAGTACTGTTGTAAACTAAACGTCCATGCAAATCACCATTCCACAGACTAACGATAACTCATACTCGCATATCTCACATTCAATCACCCTACTACCACAGCTTACCATCCCACTTCCTCTTGATTATAAGCATAACAAATTTCCACTTGCTTCACCACTCAACAACCTCTGCAACTCAACAACTTTCCTCTTTCAGACCAACAACTTCAACCATCACACTGCCTTGTCGCACCTAATTGCTACACCATATCCAATTCTAGATCATAGTTCTACTACAATTTCAAACCATAACATCTGTCCATACACATGGAAAACATTCACACTATAGCAAGTATCATTCATCAACCTAAAACACAGACAACACTTCCAGTTATCATCTCCATTGCTCCATCCATATTGAAATCACTGCTGCTACCACTCACTGTTAACCACACTGTTGCATATCCCTGTGAACCTTCCATCAACCTCCTCCACCTCAATCATTCAGTCACTGTTGTGCATATCATTATATCCCCTAACCAACATCCTTACTCACCTGACCACCTCCTCCTCGTATACAACCACACACCCACGTTTGCCACACCACAGACACCATCAGACAACCAACAACACATCTTCTATGACATCAACTTCTCCCTTTCCTCGTTAAGGGCCACTATCCTCTTATCAATATCTACTATCCTCTTATCAATATCTAACACCTCCAAAACTTTAATATTTTGTTCGTTCTTCAGCTCCTCCACTTTATGCACTGTCGAAGCTTTCTTATCATGCAACCCCGTTAAGTAATCGTGCATCTCTTTCAGCTTCTTAAGGCGATCCCTAACTTGCTCAACACTGAACCCAAACTCCTCAACATAGTCCAATGTCCTGAACCCTTCGTCAAATTCTTCATCTGGTGCATTGATCGATAAGTTTTTGATGCTTTTCACAAGTTCAGCATAAGCCGTCTTTAAACCGTGGGTCAGGCCTTTCTTCATGAATTTTGCAAGGATGGGCAATGGGTCACAATGAGGGTGTTAAGGAAACAGTTTAAGGACTTCCTTTGTAGATTCCATGAGATCGGCCATTTCGGTTTCGGAGTCTTGAATTTCAGTGTTATTTGTTGACTAGGGTACAAATAGTGTTATGTTTTCATTGCTGGATAAAGATTTGCTCCGAGCATGTTCATTTTCCATGGCATTTTCCTTATTACCTCCACTGGAAATGCTTCCATTTTGTATGCCATTGTCGACATCTACAATGTCAAGGTCGATTATGTCTTTGAATATTTCAGCATTTTCAATAACTGAATCTATTAGACTTGCTGTGTTCTCATGGCAGCCATCAGTGGAAGTTGAGAAAAGATTTTTTGCTTCAGGAAGTGGTGTATTTTTCTCGGAATTTAGGCTGAATTTTACACGCCTTGTGGACGAACGAACAGAATTGTGAACTGTTGAGTTTCCTGTGATTGCGGGGAAAAAACAACATTATAAAAATAATACATGAAATTAAATATGATGATGCAATTTGAATTGACACTCACACAGGCATGACATTATGTACAGATTTTATACGCTGTATGTACCACTTCAATGCAACGTATAGTCATTACAGGCTGACAAATTAATGTTCAAACATATATGTAATGAGCTCAGGCACATCACCATTAGATAAGAAGAAAACTTTTATAAACCAATACTAATACCAATTAAGTAACTGTTATTGTTTAGATTTTCTGTTTTATAACCATCTAAAACTAAAACTAAGTGACCAAAAATGTCCACATTGTGCATGCCTGAGAAATTTGACCACATATAAGCATGAAAATTTTGGGATCCATGCGTAGAACCAATAATGGCGATGCTTAGATCTCAAGCTAAAAAGGAGAAAATATTGAAACAATTATAAAATTATGGGCGGCTAGTAGACTTACAGTTTTACAGCAGAATAAATGAACCTATGATTGCTCGCTCTTCCCTTTATGCTTACTCAGTAGTCTAGAAAAGCTGCAATGTTTCTACTATTATCGAAAAGTATGTAGTAGTATATGTTACAACTTTTAGGCATAGTAAAGAAAATTATAATGCTAAAACTAATCACATCAAAGTCACACATTACAGCCTCATTGACTAATGTTTAGCTTGCTGCTTATGTCTAACTCAATAACACAATATGTCTATTAGCTAATAAAAATAACAAAAGGCAACTCATTAATAAAGTATTTTTATCACAATAAAAACACCAACCATAAAGAGCTTAGCGCTCTGTTGGTCATCATTTCTCTTTTTTACTTTACCATTATCCTTGTACTTTTATTATTTATAAGAAAATAGTAAACAGATACACATAGTGTAATGATGCCTCCAATTTGTCATGAACAGCTAAAACTTATGCATGATGTTTGGTTAGAAATCTTAAAAAAGCACAAAAGGCTCGATTGCAAATAACCTAGAGCTTTATGGACCTGCAGGCTACAGTTTCCATGAAGCAAACACAAGTATAATCTTTTTTTCTCAACGGTTTAAATTTATAAAGCATCTATCTTATTTAATACATGGATTAACAAAACTATATTTTAAATAATATTTAAAGTATTGATATTTTGTTCTTGAAAATATTATCGTGTGCAGCAAACTAGTTATCATTAATGAAAATTACCAATGAGAATGAAATAGATGGTAAGAGACTTAGACTGGCAACCAATCGGAACTTTTTAAAATTAACTATTCCAACTATATTACCTTATTTAATAGTGTTGTTGATAGGTACTTGGTTCTAAGTATGGTATGTAGGAGTAGTTGAAATGAACTGAACTGGTGGTTGAAGCAGTGATGTTTTTTTCCCTTTTTTTTTATGTTTTGCAGAAAATGAGTTATTGCTGATGAAATGTATGTGGTAGAAGTAAGGTGAGTTAGGGGGTGTGATGGTGGCAGATCTGTGCAGCTGTGTATGTATGAAGAGGTTGTATGCAAGTATGGCCAGAGAGGTTGTGGCACAATGGGTTGAAATGTGGTAGAAGAGGGTAGGTGATGGCAGAGCTGTTTGTAATTGAACATGAAAATTGTAAAACTGAGAAATGCAAAGTGTAACCTTAATTGAAATGCTTTTTTTTTTGAAAATCAGTACAAATGCACGTAACAGGATAAGAACAACAGAAACAAATTGTAATGGCTGCAACAGTTTCTATCTTGTTGAACCAATGGGCAAAGACTAAAATAAAATTGATCTTGTTGGTTTCTGCAGTAGAGTTAAGACAACGAATGAAATGTTGGATTTGAAGTTTATCTTTTGCCACGCTGAACAACTGTCTTAAATTTTTTCCCTTGCTTCATCTGAAAAGAAGACCAAGAACATCCGCAAACAATCCATATTGTTACTTAAAAATTTTTTGAACCATATTGTTACAGTTCAAGTATGTGTAAGCATGTTTTGTATTATAGGCTAAATGGAATGCACTTTGAAACCTATGTCTTATTAACAATTTAATTTACTTTTTTAAAAAATATATATATATAAAAATGTAGTTTCATGGAAATTCCTGACAAATTACTATAATGAAGCAAGTTAATTCTCCTACTTTCCCATTTTCGCATACACCTCGTGTGCAAAAAATAATAATAATAACTTTCAGATACCCATAATCTTACAAATGTTTCAAAATGATCAGAACTTTCAGATACCCGAAAAAACCAAATTAACTTTCAAATACCCATAATGTTAGAAATGTAACCGATTATAAAATAATCAATTCAAACTCAGTAAAAATAACATACAAGGTCTGCAAATATTACCTATGCATAAAACAATACACTATCTATGCAACTCACTCTTCTATTCTATGAATAAAATGACATGCTACCAAAAAAAAGATGCATTATAACTCATAAAATATATATTAGCAAGTCAAGCTGCAATTGTGACACCCAAGCAGCAACATGACTTAAGCCCCAACTAATGTTTAGTCTTACAGATCACCACTTGTAAAAAAATTAATATTTATTTTTATTAATAGCTTAAAGCTAATGTACCTGATAGTTAGGTTTTTTGAGACTGGTTGTTGCATCCGGCTGTGAGTGAAGAAGGGGGTTGTTGAACACGATGCTACATAGTGCTAATCTGAGAGTCAGTTGCGGGATTAAATTAAAATTAAAATTCTAAATAAATTTAGGATTAACAAATTCGAAGTAGGTACTACTACCTTCAGTAAGTCGCCTGCGTAGGAAACGGATGTACAATTCTTGGAAATGGCGAGATCATCAACATCCGAAAGATCATCACAAGCGTCACGAAGCACTAAATCCTCATTTGATCAAACAATTGAAGACGGCGGCTTCAATTTTTCCCAAAGCCCTAATCTCGAGAAAAAGGAATGAGCGGCCAACATTTTTAGAGAGCAAAGCAGAGAAATGAAATAAAAGGCCGACCTTGTTTTTTTAATTGAAAATTAGGTTTTGATTGGCACCTATTACAACAGACATTTTTAGCCCATTGTAAAATTGGCACCTATTACAACGGGCCTGAATGGACCGTTGTAATAGCCTTCTATTACAACGGGCAATCCATGCCCGTTGTAAAAAAGGCATTGTATGTGTCATCTTTTACAATGGGCCTGAATGAACCGTTGTAATAGTCGCCTATTACAACGGGCAACCAATGCACGTTGTAAAAAGGGCGTTGTAATAGGGTATTTTTGTTGTAGTGGCAGTGTCAAAGTTTGATTATGGAAATAACCACCTTCTCCTCCTTTTTTATGGAAGGTAGTAGCTGCTGGATACACAGTTTGAAAATAATGGGTACCATCCAGTTTATTTGAGTACTAAAAAAGGCACTGTTATCAGCTTCTTTGTAGCATCAGTAATGCAATCTGTGATGACAAAAATGTATCACATCTCTTTCAATATATATTACCAATATAGTCTTGTTTCTGCCATTTCTGATGCTAAGTCCTTAACCTCATACTAATTCAATTTCAAATCGCGTAAGCATATACAAGAATATTGAAAAAATTGTATAGGTGCAATCTCAAATCGTGTTGAAATATATATTTAAAAAAAAAGGTTGGATACTTGAGAGAAGAAACTTGTTCTCACAAATAATGCTTTAATATTATTTTTCCTTTGCTAGATTGCTTGATTACAAATGAGGGAAGAGCTCCTCTATTTATAGTCCCTAATAGATCATTCTATAATTACTTTTGCTTGATTACAAAGAAAACATAATTGTAGAAATACTTTTACTTGATTACAAAGAAAACATAATTCTAGAAACACTTTTACTTGATTACAAAGAAAACATAATTCTAGAACTCTCACCCCCCTTTAAACATAATACAAGAATTCGCTACAAACCAATAAATCATGTTTATATTCCAACACCTCCCTTTAAACTTGATTTGCCCCCCTTTGAGCTAAACTTTTACGCATACCAAGTTTCTTCTTTAACTCCTTGAAAATCTCCAACTTCAAAGGCTTCGTTAAATATCGGCAATTTGATTTTGCGTCTTGCAATGCTTGATAATTACTTCTCCTTTCCCAACCAAGTCTCGAATGAAATGATACTTGATTCATATATGCTTGCTCCTCCCATGAAAAACTGGATTTTCGGTGAGTGCTATAGCAGAATTGCTATCACAATATATAAGTGGACTTTCTTTTGGAGTATGCTTAAGTTCTTCTAGCACCCATTTAATCCATAAAGCTTGACAACTAGCTAAAGATAGTGAAATATATACTACCTCGACGGTTGAGAGAGCCACAACTTGTTGTTTCTTCGACATCCACGTGATTGCACTTGATCTAAAGTAGAAAACATCTCCCGAAGTACTTTTACTATCATCAACACTTCCGGCCCATTCACTATCACAATATCCAAGCACCTTAGGATCATTTAATTTTTGATAATAAATTCCATCCCCAAGTGTTCCATGCACATATCTCAAAATTCTTTTTCTGGCATCCCAATGTGTCTTCTTTGGTTGCTCCATGAACCTACTAATCAAGCTCACACCATATGTAATGTCCGGCCGAGTGGCTGTCAAATACATCAAACTCCCAACAAGACTTCTAAACAATGTTGGATCAACATAGTTAGAGTTGTCATCCTTACTTAGTTTCAAGCCAACTTCAACTGGAGTGCAAATTGGTTTTGCCTCTTCCATTCTAAACTTCTTCATCAAATCTTTTGCATACTTTTCTTGAGAGATAAATATACCATCATTATCTTGCTTTACTTCAATACTAAGAAAGTAATGAAGTAGACCCAAGTCGGTCATCTCAAATTCTTGCATCATACTTCTCTTAATTTTTTTTTTTTTGAAATTGTGAGTGTTTTTTTTAACTGGAATGCAAATGAAAATTCAAAACAAACAAGAACACAAACAAATGCACACAAAAACCAAACAAATACACAATTTTTTTTTAAATGCAAAAACATAAAAAAACTTGAAAAACAAAAAAAAAACAAAAATCAAACTTTTCTTTTGAAAATAAATCTCACTTGTTAAATAGTTTTCTCCCTTGTAAAAAAGAAGCAAAAAAAAAAATTCAAATTTTTTTATGTTTTTGGTTTTGTATTTTTTTTGTTTTTTGAATTTTTAAATATTTACTAAAAGGATTTTTTTGTTTTTAGAAAATGTAAATTGATTTTTTTGTTTTTGAATTTTTTTTCTTTTTCTTAAAAGATTTTATATTTTTTTTTTGGATTTTTGATTTTTTTGTTTTTTTTTAAATATGCATGAACTAATGCAACTAAATGAATGCAAAAGACTTAACTACAATTTGCTGTCCTTAGTAACTCCTAACCCAAAATTATACAATCACACTTTGTCTTAAATCAACAAAAATATTTCTCAGCCAGGTAACGGACAGGAGTTATCGGTGCATTCCCTGTGGATCGACCCGTATTCGCCACGTGCTACATTCGTACACCATGCGCTTGCGGTTATTTTTATTTCAAAATTCGTTTGATGGTTTTCTAACTCGATAGAATTTCCGTTGACGAACAACATATAAACCAATGATGAGAATGTTATCTTTGTTCTCCTTGATGTAAAGAGTATGCTCAAATGGATACCTCTTGAATCCCATCTTCACAAAATAGTCATCTATGCGACTATACCATGCACGAGGGGCTTGCTTAAGGCCATACAATGCCTTCTTCAACCGATAGACTTTATGCTCTTCGTCCTTTATCACAAAGCCGGAAGGTTGATCAATGTACGCCTCTTCTTGTAGTACTCCATTAAAGAAAGCAGATTTAACATCCATTTGATAAACATGCCACTTATTTTGAGCAGCCAATGAAATTATCAAACGAATTGTTTCAAGACGTGCCACGGGAGCAAAAACTTGTTTGTAATCAACACCATACTTTTGCTTGTAGCCTTTTACAACTAATCGTGCCTTATGTTTTTCAACTTCACCTTGTGCATTCAGCTTTGTCTTGTAAACCCATTTGACTCCGCTGGTTTTCTTCCCTTCAGGTACTTCAACCAACTCCTATGTTCGGTTCCTTTCAATTGCATCAATTTCTTGATCAATGACTTGTCTCCATTTGTCTTCCTTGGCGGCTTCTTCAAAATCAACTGGATTCGCAGTTGCATATAAAGAAAAATCAACAAATTCATCTTCTAAAATTCATCTTGTTTGTCCATAAATCTCCGCAAGAGGTCTTGTCCTTCTAGGTGTTGATTCTGAACTTGAAGATGATGAGCTTGGAGGAGAATTAGATGGTGGAGTAGGTGGAGTCGATCCTTCTTCTTCAATTGACTCAAACGCATCATTATTAAGCAAGATACTTGTACTCTTTTTCTCATTTTTCCATTCCCGTGCTTCTTCCTCATTGAAAATTACATCATGACTAATAATAGTCTTCTTTGTGATGGGGTTATATAATTTATATGCCTTGGATCTTTCACTATAGCCAACAAAGATGCACTTTTCATATTTGTCATCAAGTTTTCCTCTCTTTTCATCCGGCACATGAGAGTAACAAATGCTTCCAAAAATTAGAAGTGGGATACACATGGCTTGTGACCGTTCCATGCTTCTTGTGGAGTCTTTCCTTGAACAATTTTAGTTGCTGCACGGTTGAGAACATAGCATGCACATGCTACAGCTTCGGCCCAAAATATTTTAGGCAATCGTTTTGTCTTCAACATACTTCGAACAAGCTCCATGGTGATACGGTTCTTTCTTTCGGCCACCCCATTTTGTTGAGGGGTTGAGAAGACCGTTAGTTGATGATGAATGCCATGATCCTTTAAGAAATTTCCGAATTCTTCTGCCATATATTCTCCACCACGGCCGGATCGGAGTGTCTTTATAGAAAAACCACTTTGCTTCTCCACAAGTGTTTTAAAATTCTTGAATACTTCAAATACTTGAGATTTTTCTTTGAGAAAGTAAATCCACATCTTGCGACTATAGTCATCAATAAAAGTGAGAAAATACCGATTACCTCCAAGAGAGTTTGTGCGCATAGGTCAACATAAATCCGAATGCACTAGCTCCAAAGGATTCTTTGCTCGCCATGCCTTTTCTTTTGGAAATGGATCTCGATGGTGCTTGCCAAAAACACAACTTTCACATACTTGACCTTGTTTGCTAATATTTGGGATGCCTCTCACCATATGGTCTTTGCAAATCTTGGATAGAGTGGTTAAAACTCAAGTGATTATAACGAAGATGCTAAAGCCATGACTTGTCATTAACAATATTAGCAAAACATGGAAATGCTTCATTTTTAATTTTCAATGGAAACATTTTTGTTGGTGTCATCTTCACTTTTGGAATAAGAACACCAGTTTTGTCTTTAATCTCACATAAATCATTTTCGAAATTTACACTATGTTCCTTCTTTAAAAGTTGCCCAACACTCAAAAGATTGTATTTAAGATCGGGAACATAATAAACATTAGAAATATAATTTGTACCTTGCTTTGTCCGTATCGGAATATTGCCACTGCCTTTGACAATGAGCCTTTTGTTATCACCTGTCTTGACTTCCCGTTGTACACTTTCATCAAAATTCACAAAGCAACTTTTATTTCCGGTCATGTGGTTACTACAACCACTATCAATATACCATATATCATCAAACGAAGCTTCTTGAACATTACAAGCAAGAAGCATACTTTCATCTTGTGTCTCCAAATTCTCATGTAGAAAATTAGAATTATCTTTTTCATCATTAATTCTTTTAAAGCAATCCTTTTTCATATGCTCATATTTATGACAATAATGACATTGAATATTATAAGAGTTAGCTCTTCCTCTTCCACTGTATCCTCCACGACCTCTTCCTCTTCCTCCTTGAGATGGACTTGAATTTTCACTTTGAATTTGGCCTCTTCCTTGTCCTCTACCACGAGCTGATCTTCCACCTCTTCCTCTAAATCCACAACGGTTGGTGTCTCGAATTTGAAAAGCTTGCTCGGAAGGAGAGGAATCAAATTGTTTGATGCAAAGCTCATGAGATTGTAGTAAGCCCAACAATTTTCAAGAGAGAAAGTATTCAAATCTTTTGATTCTTCAATAGCAACAATAACAGGCTCAAATTTCCTTGTCATACTTGGAAGAATTTTTCAATAATTCTTTTATCCGAAATTTCTTCACTATTGATTCGAAGTTGATTAGCAATAGAAATAGTTCTATTATAAAATTCCTCCACCGATTCACTTTCTTTCATTTTAAGTAAATCAAACTCACCTCTTAGAGCTTGAAGTCTTACCATCTTTATCTTTTCTTCACCTTTGTAATCCTTGTTGAGGATGTCTCATTCCTCCTTTGATGTTGATGCCGAAGAGATCCTTTCAAAAATTGCTTCATCCACCGCTTAATAGATAAAATAAAGAGTCTTCTTGTCCATCTTTCGAATCTCTTTCAAAGTATTCAATTGTTGTGTTGAAAGTGTTGCTTGATTCTCCGGTTCTCCATATCCATTTTCAACAATATCCCAAAGATCTTGAGAGCCATACAAGACCTTCATTTGAATGCTCCATTGATTGTAATTCTTTCCCGTCAAACGAGGAAGTTGAGGTTGCAACATATTGTTGGAAGTCATCCCTAAGACTCGCTTTGATACCACTTTGTTGAAATATATATTTTAAAAAAAGGTTGGACACTTGAGAGAAGAAATTTGTTCTAAAAAATAATGCTTTAATATTATTTTTCCTTTGATAGATTGCTTGATTACAAATGAGGGGAGAGTTCCTCTATTTATAGTCCCTAATAGATCATTCTAGAATTACTTTTGCTTGATTACAAAGAAAACATAATTCTAGAAATACTTTTACTTAGTTACAAAGAAAACATAATTCTAGAAACACTTTTACTTGATTACAAAGAAAATATAATTCTAGAATTCTCACCCCCCTTTAAACATAATACAAGAATTCTTTGGAAACCAATAAATCAAGTTTATATTCCAAACAAATCGCTCATATATAGAATGTTGAGTCAGTGCGCAGAAACATGCTTACATGTGTAATACATTCTTAAAGCGTGCTAATTTTGCAATAACTTTTGGGAAGTGGGTCGACTTGAAAAAAGAACCTTTTTTTTTGTTGATGGTTGATTAGGAATATACATCACATGATGCATAGATATAAAGCCATCTAAAAAATGTATATGTCACATGCAGGACTGAAGCCTGCAGTATTTGCCGCACTTGTTCCAAACAGTGCAGATAAACTTCTGATGAATGTAGCCGAAGAGACAATGGATGACCATGAGATGATGGTTGTTCTTAAACTCAAAACATACACCCATATATTATTGCAAATCAATAACGTTTGTGTGTGTTACTTCTTGCAGTCTGCTCGACAGAGGAGATGAACTTGGTAGTCTAAGATATATTGTCATGCAAATAAGCTGTAATAATTAAAAGCTTGTTAAGTTGGATCACGCATTTCTCTTGTCCTTTTCCATCTATTTCATAGTGCGTGGTATCAAAAGACTCCGTGAAAACTTTTTGCAATCCTCTCTTGAATTCTTTCCTATCGCTTTAGATCATCACTGCTTTTGATCGTATTTGATTATCTGATTTTCCAAGAGGTCGAGAAATCGTTGGTTTTTTTATCTATTTGTTTTTGACTAATTATGAACAAGGCTAATTTTAATTGTATTCTTTCGGTATAGTCGAAATAAAATAGGCAAGTTGAATAATGAGATTTAATTCAATAATTCACAATCAAAACAGACAAAAATGAACTAAACATAAAGTAAGTAGCAGATAAAAAGATCTTTTAGTGGTCCCACCATCGATGTGATATTTTATATCCACTACGAAGATAAGGGATTTTAAAAATAATTTTAAAGAGGAATTAAAAAGGTTGATTATCTATTGTAATGAAGGCTTAATGCAAGAATATACAAGAACTAGAATTTGAGTGGAGGATGATCTCAAATCGACGATTGCCTTTATATAAAGAATTAAAGCAATTGATTTATGTTAATAAGTTAATGTCGCATGATTAGTATGGAATCGTATATCTATTTCAATCTTAATATGCATGTGTTTGATAACATTTCTTCATTAATCAGCTAATTTGAAAATTAATTGATTACCTTTATCTCCTAAGTTTATTTCTTTTCATGTGTATAATTTATTGGCTTTTCTTTAATGAAATGAAAGAGGAAATTAATATTTTTAACGCATATTTGAGGCAACACTTCACTTTGGTTGAAATATATATTCAAAAAAGCCTACATTGCACTCCTCCTTTGACAAATATCCATCAAACCTAAGATGATGCAAACACATACATTTTCTCAATGAGCTTCGACAATGCCACCACATAGCCCTAATAAAGTCATAGCCCATCAATGAAGCATTGGAAATATACAACCCAAAGATTGAAACAATCGATACATACATAAGAATAATGCTACATCTCTTACAAACCCTTGTAGGAACCCAATTTGTTTTACAGTGGGTAAAATAGGTAAATTTCAAAAGAAATTTTCTAATTAGATCCCAGTTAGTCGGCCTATGGAATCTAATATTTCATGCTATATTCAATCTAGATGTTTTAGTAATTTCATATTTTTTTCAAATGCTTTTGCTTTATTCAGTTAATCTAATAAATTAGATATATTAAATGTGAATATTTATAGGGAATGACTAGCCTGGATGGACGAGGAGGAGTGAATAAAATTTAGTTGAATGAATAAGGAAGATTTGTTTAACTTAGAGAAAGAATCAATTCATTCATCTATTGTAAAACTTACCCTTTAATTTTATATCTAATGTTTAGATTTTTAATAGATATATATTATAGATTAGAAAGAAATGAGCGGTATTTCAATATCCAGCTTTCCTTTGTTACAATAACATTTTCTATTGTACGATTACTTAGATCTAAGAAATGTGGCTATAAGTAGTTGGTTATGAATTGTATAAGATTATCAAGTAGTAATAAGTATTCAATAAAATCAAATCTTAAATTATCTTCAACATGGTATCAGAACAGAAGAAACATAGATGCTACTGTTAATTGGTAAAGTCAAAAACTTTGCTAGTTTACATCCACTACAATCAGAATATTACGAGTTTGCTAATTTCCTAATGCAATGTGAATGCTAAAAACTTCAAACAAGAAGAAGAAACATGAGCCAAATGAGAATGTCATAAATAAAAACTAGAGGAAGGAAACAAACGAAAAGAATATAAATCAATACTAGTAGCAGCACTAAATGAAACTTTTAATTCACTTAAAACATATAGTTCCACTTCCCTCTGGTCTGTCCAAATCAGTTTTTGAGATAGTACATCCTGCATAAAACTAGAATAAGAAGTAAATGTTACTATATTACATGAGTCACATAATTGACCAACATATACAAGATTTAATGTGAGATTCAGTATATGATAGATATTGAAAAGAGATAAGTTGAAGTAACAATAAAACCAATTCTCGCAAAAGACATGGAAGTGCCATCAGCAATCATAGCGGGAATGGAGGATGATGAAGACAAATTAGAAAAAGACGAAGAGTCTCAAGACATATAGTGGAAAGTACCAGAATTCAAGGCCCATAAAGATGACTTACCCAAGGAGGCATTATGCATTTGACCTGAAATTGAAGAGGCAAGCATAACTTGTGGCTGCGAAGAATGAAAATTTCAAAGATACTTGTAGTCGGTGTAATGAGTAATTGTACTCAAGGAATTGTAAGAGAATTGGAACTCGTTTACAAATGTTAAATTATAAGATCTTTTAATACATTTTTCCGCTAAAAGGGTACCAATAACAAACTTCTGACTAGCAACTATTACAGATAAAACTAAATTCTCAGCCGCATTCTTTGATTCTACGAGCGTAATCAGTGAATGATGTAATATTTATCAACATCTGGTTCACATTTAAGAGCGTTTAGGTTTCAATTCAGCATCCCAAAATTCCTTTTTTCTCTTTTTCTTTTTTCTTCCTTTTTTCTTTTTTTAAAATAAAATACTAATAACCTAAGCAATATAGTGTTTAGTCCAAACCAAAATAACTTAGAATAGCAAATACAACCTGAAAACAAAGATGGACTTCGGAAATCACGAAGGCAATCGTCGAGTAGTAGATGCGGAGATAGTTTGCGATTGTCCGTTTGGATGAGTCGCTGGAGATGGATTTGAATCTGGTATATAGGTCAGGTTATAAATTGTGTATTTAGTTGGAATTCTTTGGTGTAGATGTCAATTTTAATACAGCGGGTTGTTGCTAGTGGATTTGAGTAGAGGTAGAACCGAAGTGGTGGTTCGATAATGTAATTTGGAAGCGGTGGAGTTGTGATATTTTTGGAGTTACTACAAGAAAACTACGGTTTACCCACGCCAAGACGGTGTAGACGGGACGTAGGTAAATGCAGCAACTATGTAACCCCTATGCCGATTATGGCGTGGGTAAAACCTACGTAGCTAATAAAATACCCACGCCTTACCTACGCCATTCGTGGGGTTGTTTCCTACGTCTTCCTTACAACATGATTTTTCTACGTCTTCCCAATGCCTCGGTTTTTCTATGGTTTTTCTATGATATTTTTACTTCTTTCGTTACCCACGCATTTCCTACATAATTCGTTTACCTACGTCTTCCCTACGCCTTATTTTCTTACACTTTACTATGTCATTCGTACATATTATCTTCCTTATGTCTTTTCTATGCCATTCATTTATCTGTGGTTTACCCATGTCTGTGTTTTTTTACTTTTTTCCGACGCCATGCACATGACTATTTGCTGCATCAATATTCGCTTTACATACGCCTTTCCAACTTCTTTTCTAAAGCAATTTTGATATGTTACTATTGTGTTTCATTTCATTACATTAAATAGAAACTAAAATCAAGTTATTTCATATATATACACATTTCAACAAAAAGACTAACATCAGATCATTCATCTTTAATTCAAAAAACAAATATCCCATTTATATTACAAAGTGAAACAATATTAATCAAGTTCTTGTATGTCTAAATAATACAATAATATGTTCATGATACATGACATCATACGAATACCACTACGAATAAAAAATACCCTCATCCTTTAGGACAATCATTCATCTCTCCATCACATCGCCGTTGAAGCATCTCGATGAGTTGTTCATACTGCATCTTTAGCCTTTGAAACTCCCATTCTTTACGCTTCACCTTTTCCTCTAGTTTGGCTTTAGTCTGTGCTTCTCCCTTATTGATGCTATAAGTGGCGTCTTTATATTTCTGCATTTTATCAGATATTGTATCAATTTTTACATTTTCATCTAATTAAAATAATGTTTTGTTGAAACTTTATATATTTACTCCAGGAATATTGCCATAATAGGGTCCACGATCCATTGTTTTAGCTATAGCACCGGTAAGCATATCAAATACTTCTTTTTCGACTTCATAGGAAATTTATCTGGCATGAATTTTCAATTCCTCTATTCTAGCTTGATATCGTGCATGTATTTGTAATTTTCCAAATAAATTTTTAGTAGATATATGTATAAGTCGAGATGTATCTAGGGTAGCTAAGTGCATACCTTAAATCTACATACTCCATTTTGCATAGTATCTTAGCTTACATAATATATATTCCCTTTTGGAATAACAAACTTTCCCTGCCTATATTCACATCTTTGGTATGTTTAGGTTTCGCTATGTCTTGGATCAATAAGAAGTTAACGTTTCAATTAGAAGTGCCTTCATGACTCAACCTCCTATCTATATTATGTGTTTTCAAGTGGAATGTTAGTGTTCATATCTGTATTTAGCACCTTACTTTTCCAAGTTGCAATTAATAAATAGATAAATAAGGAACTAGTAAAGTTGCTCAAAAAAAGAATAGCGCATGTGAACCAATTTTTATTTTGGCAGCTAAGTAGCACTACTCATTTACTGTAGTTACATTATGATTTTTCCACAAGCTTGGTATCAGATCTGATTAATATATTCAAAGCATGCAACTCTTAACAAAGCAATTAATATCGTGACATATGTACATGAAACTTCAAACTAATTAATTTAGTACATTTACTTTAGGTGGACCTTATATGCACATATTGTTTTTTTAACCATTTATTAAAACCAAACTATAAGAATCACTTACTACAAATTATGCTTCATCAATCCATCTATTAGTGGTAGATTCACTGTCTGAAGTGGCCTTGTGAGTCCTACAATGCAGTTTCCAAGTAGTTGGCTCCCTATTAAGTTCACCGGTCAAGAAAACAAAGACAAAAACAGAGTAAATATTTGATAACTTGATGTAAATTAATATTAATCAAAATTATAGAGATCAAACCAAATCGTTTTGATAATCCGCAAGGGATCTTGAACCACCACAATGTCGCTTTTGGTTTTGAGCCTTAGAGTTTGCAGCTTTTTCTGCTTGAGCTTTTACTTCGTGAAGCTCCTAATATGCCAAGAAATGCTCGTATATCTCCTAAGATAGGTTCGAATGCTTCTTCCCTGACTCTTTCATATCATGAGTCTAGCCCCGATACTTCAAAATTGATTCCCTTATCCATATCTGCTTCACAATTGCTGGTGAAGCATCATCTGTCCATTGAAATGATTCCTGTACATGTAGTGGAAAATATTATGACAAAAAAATAGATGTAACCCGCACGCACGCACGCACGCACACACGTTAATATTATTTTACCAGAAATTCCTGGAACATCAATTTCTGAACGTCATCAAGGATACTTTTAAAACTGGGCCAAGAATCATTAACTCATGCTAATGTAGCCCTAGAAGAGAACTCATATCTGAAACATATAAATGTAAAGCATGAATATACATTGCTCTAAATGTTTGTATGAGATATATATTCAAAATAGAATGCACATTAGTTGCAAAATATGCCAAAATACTGAAAAGATTATATTCCAAAGTTATAAATTAGCTTTCTCATGATAAATTATATATCAGAGAAATTCCATTATAATGAGACGGTTTCAATTAGAAAAAGGTAGAATAAAATAACCGCAACAATTATATTTAAATTAAACTTAACCTTTTTAAAATATATCCTATGAGTTGGTTGGATGTCATCTTTATGAAATGATTATTTTATTAATCATTTGTTAAGCAAAAAAAGTGGGATGAAGCTTAATTATAGAATTATATAGTAAAAGTCAGAAGATAACTGTTTAGAAGTATCCAAAGGTTCAAAATTATTAGATACAGTTAAAAGCCGCATATTTTGTCAAGCTAAAGAATACAATCAAAATTACATTATGCAGGATTTAAATATTTTTAAAAAATTTAAGCATGTGTTTTTGTACGTAAAAGGAAACTTCCTAAAATTAGCAAATAAACCCTGCAGAAATAAACTCTTCCGTGAAGCTTAAGTATCTCTGTTAATGTAAATTTAGATGCACGGTAAGTTAACTGGCTTTATTAACATTAAGCCAGGATATTCTTTTGATAACCATAATATGGTATTATGAGAAATAATAATTAATTTTGTTTTGTTAGTAGATTATGGTATCGAGGATTGTAAATCCTGATGCTCCTGGAAGCACATTGTTAATTGAAAATTATATTCTATTTCATGATGAGTTAACTTAAGCTTATTTAGCATTGAGGATATTACAACAAGTAGTAGGGCATACTAAGATAGGCAATTATGTCAAAGTTCATCAAATGGAATGCAGATTAGTTGCAAAAAGATAGTTCTGTTTCATCTTATATTGAAATTACCGTTCACTAATGTAATAACAATAAAATATATAAGCATGTACATCCACCAACTTCAGCAAATACTAAATAATTCAAATTTGGACCTGTCTTTTTCGTTTAAGAAGATAGAAAAAAATAGTGATATAAAACTGAAATATGATTAGAATCAAAACATGTCTTTAATTTTTGTGACTGAAATTGGACTTAAGTGCTTACACCAATTCGAAACAAAATCAATCAATGCTAAAACTTTGAATTTTGAAACTGAATTGATGCTTTCAATAATACTGAATAAAATAGTGAGTATAATGTTTGTTTTGATTTGATCCAATGAATAAAATAGGGAATAGAATGTTAAAATAGTAAATAAAAGGCACTTGGTCCTTGACAGATATTTGGTAATGTCAAAACATAAATCAAGTATAAATTTCACGGTGTCTGCCTTAAATCTATTTTATATGCTCATAAAACAACATCAATTAGTTATTTTGCAAGAATTCTTACCCAATATTTGCTTGCCAGAAAACACCAACTCTTGTTACAGAGGAGTCCGGCACAAATGCATCCGTTAATGGATTAGAAGCATCAAAATCGAGGGTAGTAGGATGAACGATGGGAGACATGATATGTTGCTCTGCTGACTATGATCCTGATCCATCTTGATCAGCAGGAGATGCACAGTTGTGATGGGGCTGATGTGTTGTTGCCAGAAAGATGTAGAGCAAGTTGTTTTGTGGAGCTACGATGACGATCAGCTCGAGTAGACATGTCTGTGAAATGCAACTAATATAACATAGAGAAATACATATATGATCTGAAGAATTAAATATACATCAAAGCAATTGAAACAACATGAACTGAAGACTAAATACTCGAAGGTAAGTAAGTATACAAGAGTGATTTGAAGAAAAATTAACATTAGTAGAAAAACCAAACAAGTACATTAATGAAAACATGCCACCAATCAACATTATCATCATAACTTCCATTATTTACACCCTCATCTTCACATTAATCTTCATCAACTTCGACATCTTCATCAACTTCAACATCATTTTCATCAGCTTCGATATCATAATCAACTTCAACATCATCGTTAATCTCTACTCTATCAAATACTTCATTATGAGGTGGCCCTATGTCGTCAATGTATTTAGTGATTTGCACTAGTCCGCAATGGTCTAAATCTTTCTGATATGGTAGATCTTTGGTTATGATCATGTTCTAATTGAATGACCATCCTGGGTTTGTTTTAATGACATCCCACCGGTTCACTTTATTGTTGTTCATAGAAGGATAGGGTACATAATAAACTTGAGTCGCTTGCATCGCGAACACAAATGGATCATAACCTTGGTATCATAGTTTGTGATTTATTTCGACAAGTGGATAATCTTTATGTGCGTGATGTATTCCTACATCTTTTCTATTGTTGAACCACTCATATTCGAACTAAAAAGTTTTAAGATCTGGTGCCATCGAGTAAGTAAGTTCAACTATTTCCTGTAACATGTTATAATAATCTTCTAGATCATCATCCACGTTGCCTCCTTTGGCACATATCCTACTATTTTAGGTTGTTTTACTTGCTCTAGATTCGGTTTTGTGAAATTTATAGCCGTTTACCTACGTACTTGGACATTTCTTACACTTCATCATATGACCAAATGCAAGTTTTGCATAACCAACATCAATGATTCCATTATCATCAACCTATTAAAGTAAATTCACACACATCATAATATTATATATATTTACGATATAAAACACGACTAATATATAATAAATCATGCTTACATATTTCTTAAACCATTCTCAAATCCTATTGGGCTCAACATCAGGATTTTCTTCTTCAAATCGACTGTTGGACAATTAAAATTACCAAGTAAAATTTATAATATAAAACATAAATCATATCAATTAATTAAAGTCGTGTTACATACCAAATAGGATTTGATAGCACTTCACAATTTAGAAGCACAGTTGATTTAGCTAAAGTAAAATCTTTGATTGTCCGAAAATCTCCACCTTTCCATTTACCAGACGGACATGCCCATTTCTGGAAGATGGACAAAGATATGTCGGATGAATCATCCTCACTACGGTGGCCACTATTAGAAATCAACTTGATATGGTCTTCAAAATAGTAAATAAAAAATGTGGATGCTTCTTCAGTAATGTATGCTTGGCAAATTGAACCTTCAACGCGGTTGCTTTATTTCACCTTTTTATTTAAGTTGACCAAGATATCTTAAAATAAATGCATGAAATATTAAATATAACATTCTTACATTGATGTGTTGAAAATTTGAAAATAAAGTCCACCTTAGTTACTTTGATATGTTGACGGTGATGGCTGATTGGGATTTGGTGATGAACGATTATTGTGAGGTGAAGTTGGCTTGCATGGTTTCAATGGTGATGGTGTTTTGAGTGGTGCGTCATGGATTTGTCAGATATCATCATCAGTTGCTTGATTTTGGATTTAAGTTTCAACCATAGCGTGAAGAGCGATCACTATTTTGTATATTGTTGGTGGAATGAAGAAATGTGAGAGGCGATAGAGGAGAATGAGCTAGAAAATCAAGGCAGAGAGCATGAAAATTAAGATAAATAGAATTTTTATTAAACATTGCTTCCTTCACTACCAGCTAGGATTGTAAATATGTTTCTTTTACAATGCCTACTAATAAATGATGGAAATTGGCTTCTCGACCTAAAACTATAAGTTTCTATGACAGCAATTCAGGATAATTAGTTTTAAGGATAAAAGATAATCAACTTCTTAATAGGAAAAGGTTATTTTCATTTATCATGTTCTAGTTATAAAGACAAGGTATTAGTCACTATTTTATATATTCTTGATGAAATGAAGAAGCGTAAGAGGCGCTAGAGGAGAATGAGGTAGAAATGTCAGAGCATGAAAATTAAGAGGAAGAAGAATTTTCATTAAGCATTGCTTTCTTCATTACTAGTTAGACTTGAAAATATATTTCCTTCACAATGCTACTAATAAATGGTGGAAATTAGGTTTAAGGGTTTCTCAATCTAAGATTGTATGTTTCTAGGACAATACTTCAGAATAGTTATCTTTAGGAATGAAAGATGAAAGGATGTATCATTTTACAGGTAAATGATAGATGAAAACAACTTTTTCATGTCATTGAAATTGATACTTTTTAATCTTTTGTTTTTGAAACTAGAAAATGAAGTTATCTTCTTTATATGACGAATTTTTTTTTCTTTTGTCATTGAATTAATCATTTTAAAGTGTTATAAAAGCTTAATATTTTGGGTTGAAAAGACTTCCAATTTAATTTTCACTTTTGTAATTATTTTCATATTTTTCTTGCAAAAGACACTATTGCTTGATTGAATTAGTGGTCTTATGCTCATTTTATAACTCTTGCCGATATTCTTCTATTCCTTAAGTGCAGCTAAGATGCTTTAGGCAGCATTATTATAACCTCCGTGGAAATCAACCTTGTCTTTAAGGTTGAATATTCTAACTCGTAAAAGTGTGGTTCTATATTTCGTTCATCATCGGAAGTAAGAGAATTTGCAGGGTTTGGTAGCGAAGCGATCGTTGTGAATATATATGGAATCAATATTGAAACATAGGCTTTGTGTTCGACATTGTTGCATCTCGAAAAGGGTTAGTTGCTTGGTAGCGTAAGAGTAATTAACTAAGAATTTAAATTGAGGAATTGGTGGTAGTGATAAGAGTGGGGTTGGTGTTGGATTTAGACAAAGTTTTAAGGTTGTTTAAGCTCTAGTGGATTTGATTTCTCGAGTTCGATTAAAACAATGGCATTGAAGATGGGGGACCTTATGATAAAGAGCTCATTTTTGTTATGTTCTTGAGGTCAAATAAAAAAAGTATCATGTTGAAAGACAGCTGATTGATTTGCTTGCTAATAGTTTCAAATATCGATTGACGGTTTTTGTTGTTTGTCAAGCTTGAATGGGGTGACTTGAGGTTTGAAGAACGAGGAAGGATAGACCAACGAAACGTAGAGAGTGATGCAGATAGTGAATAAGAGGGCAAAGGCCATATAAAATTGTGAATAGAAATGCATATGCAAAGCTTGAGTGAGCACTCATTGGTTCAAACAAAATAAGTCAACCAAACCAAATAAGTTTGATCGGTTTGGTTTGGCATTATTAAATAGTAGATCAGGTTTGGTGTTTGTTTTCACATTTTATTTCGTTTTTTGGTCGGTCAACCAATTAAGCCAAAGATAAATCTTAAATCATTTAAATAAACATAATGTTCAATGTTTTTAAAAGGGTAGGTTTCTAAAGTTATAACATGAAGCTAAAAACTTACATACATAAAATTCATGTGATTAAGTTATCTTTAAATTAACTGTGGTCCCAACGAGCTCGAACCCACAACCTTCGGCTTATAAGACCAGCGCTCTAACCAACTGAGCTACGAGATCTATTGTTTACATTGTCATTAATTTAAAAAAATTAAGTCTTACATATATAATATTTAATGCTCAATGCGCTCAGTAGTGTCTGATGTGAAGTTGGTGAAAATTCAACCTCAAATCCTCGATTGGGGGTACAAAATAAAATAATGAATTTTTTAATTAACATACATAAGATAATAATAATGATAATAGTTATATCCATAAAAGTGTGGATGACATTCAAAGTAATGGAAATGAATAATCCACAAAATTATTTAATAAAATATCAACAAAAAGAAAAATATCTAACAAATTCATCATACCAATTTCTATTATTAATGAGATATATAAAGAGGTAATATAAAAAATATATACTAATCAGTCCATGAAATTATGTGAATAAGTAATATAATAACGGTTGAGAAATGAGTCCTCAATATTGAATAAGAGGTTTGGTCTGGTGTTCGGCAAGTGAACATAAAAATTTATACACTTAACCCAACGAGTAATAGAGCAATTTAGGAGTAACAAAAGATTTACGTTGTGTTCGTAGATTTAGAAAATATATATGGTAAGATTACCAAGAGACATAATTTGGTTGGTGTTAAATAAAGAATCTTTCAACACACATAATAAATCAAACAAAGATAAGCATGAGAATTCTAAGACTGGAGTACGATTAACTTGTATGAATACTCTATGATGAGAGTATGAAAACTATATTTGCGATATTTTTGGTGAAATAACAAAAGGAACTCAAGAGGATATGCCAATGTTTGAGAACTCGGTTTCGGTCATTTGAAATTTTCCTAGTTTCAATAGTTTCGGTGTCGATTTCTTTTTTAAATGGTTTGTTAGAAAATATAACAAAAGCCTTCATAAATAAAATAATCAATTAAATTTTACTAAGTTATTTTCAACCTAGTATTTCATGTAGATCCAATTTAATAATAAGAGGCTCAATTAAAAAAGAACTTAAAACCTAATAATAAAAAGTACACTCTACCACAAAACAACCCTAAGCCCAAGTTAACAAAAACTAGGCTAATCAAAACATGGTATTATACCACTATCGCTTTCAAAAAACAACCCAATAAGAACATAGTAAAACATCTGCTCTCTTCTTCCTCTCAAAAGCCCTCTCAAAATCGATTGTCGAATATTAAAAAAAAAGAAATTCATTCTTAACATCGCTCTCTAAATAACTTTCACTCTCAAAATAAACTATTGGAAGCCGCTAGATGGCCGCGGACGAAGCTGCTGCTCTCAAAACGGAGTCGAGGATGCTAGGGCAAGAAAGAAATCTGGGTCGACGATGCTGGAATTGAGGTCGAGTATACTGATTTAGATGGATTTTTGATTTCGAATTTTTTCCTAAAACCATAACCGAAACCGATTTTTGCCTTCGATTTCGTCTCGGTTATGGTCAGAAGAAAAGGTAATGGATGAAATACATTGAATCAAAAGGGTTAAAACTGTTAGAACTGGACCAGCTCGCAGCGGATGTAATGGATGAATTTCAATTTTTTTTTCCTTTATTGGATTATTATTTAGAGCATTCCTAAACACTATTTAAATAAAATCTTTTATGTTGTTTAAATTTATAAATTACACAGATTTGTTTGATTTGTATATTGATATATGTGTGTATGTGTGTATCATATACACATGTGTGTGTGTGCATATGTGACATATCAACCCATGTAAGGCATAATATGTCCGTGTATAGATGTTGAGATTCACATCACAATGTATACGTTAGCTCATTTAATATGCAAGTATATGTTGTCCAAACATATGTATATAAGTTATTATTTTATATAACTATTATAAATTTTGTGTGTATATATATATGTATATTAAGTTAATTTAAATAATTATATATTTATATAATATTTAAAATATATTAATAAATATTTGTATATATATTATCTAATAAATAAAATATTAATATTATGTATATACATATATAATAGCCATGGTATGCACATATAACTTGAGAATAATTCAACACATACTAAATAAAATTAATATGGTTAGGAAAAAAGATACTGTTAAAAACAGTATTAAACAAGAATATGAAATTCCCTAAAATTTAGATTTACTAAATAAATGGACAATTCCAAAAATTAAACCTAAGGTAATATACCAATAAGTACTTTTGAAAAACTTGGTTCATAACAAATAGTTAAAACTACAGAAGAGTCAATTTCACTTGATAATGAAGTATGATTATTAAACTATTAAGTGAAAAAGATTTACAGCCTTATAGGCAAACACGCAAATTTATTCACATAGCTTTAATACAAATTGCATTTAAACATTTAACTCTTGAAGATCTGCCAGATTGTTTTATAGCCGTTTTAAGAGACGGCAGAAATTTAAATTGGAAAAAAATCATTAATGGGACTAATACAGTCAAGTTTGGCACATGGTCCGGTTTATTTTAATGTTTATCCTAATTTACAAATATCTTTATTTGATGTGAATATTTTAGAAGCTATCACTTTAAATGTTAAGACTCATGAATATAATTAATTACATTTCAGGATCTGAAGTAATGTGTATTTGCTATAGAATTCACTATAAGCTTTTATATACTCTAAACCCCCAATGTAGATTGGTTCATAAACCTTTAAATATAACTATTTTAATAGAGACAAATTTGATTCAGTTTAATGTAACTTCAAAAAGTCAATAAAATGGAATGAAATTCCTCTTTCATAAAACTGAAAAATAAAAAGAGTTGTCCCTTCACAACGAGTATAAAACAATATGATTACTAATATTATACAAACCCCTGAAGGAACTACTCAAATACAAATGGATTTTAATCCCTCTACGCCTAGTTCTAGTAAAACATATCTACCAAAAATGAAATCTTTTCACTCTCATATTTCTCCTTTTGATTATACTGTTGAATCTCCATCAAGAATTTCTATATCTCAAATCAGAGAAATTGAAGGAAAATCGTCTGATGATGGATCTTTAAAAGATGACCATGTGGAAAAATTATATATAAACAGCAATAATATTGTAAAAGGTATTTACAGCAATCAAGAAGCGGATATAACCAAATTAGAAATGAATTTTTCTATTTAATGGATTTTATGACCAAAATAGATTTTAGCCCTGGTTCTCAGACCAGACAGAAAATTAAATTTGAGTTTAATCTTCCAAAATGGGAACCATTTAGAAAATGGTTTTTTGAAATTTTTTCAAAAGAAGAACAACAATATTTTCAAGATGAATTTTATAAATTCACATCTGAAATAAATATAATGTTTCCCTTCATTCCTTGGTTTACAGCAAATTATATTGAACAATATATTTACGTACTTGAAAGATATTATAAACTTCTAAATGAAAATATGCTAACGGAAGTATATCCTCTTCAATAATCTTTTCAAATAGAAAAAAGGTAAGTACTTAAGTTTTAATGAATTTTCTAAAATATTAGAAAATGATACATTACATATTACTGTAAGACAAATAAACCAAATATTTGAACAGCAAAATTATGTAAATCTTTATTTAGGTGTTATTGTTGAACAAATTACCTCATTACATAACAAAATGGAAAAAATATTTTGTGACGACCCAAACTCGATGTCTGACAAACGACATCAAATTCGTATCGCCGGAGCTTGTAACAACATCAGATGAACATAAAATAATGGAACAAAATGAATATCATGCATAAATCACAGGTACAACATCATAATATCCATTTTTACATCAGAGTATATTTAATACATACACCATAACTCAAAATAACATCATAGTAATACAACAGTGTTCATATATCCAAAAAGTCTTCGAAGGAATGAAGTGATAACAATCTCCCAAAAACTAAACACCTAAGATCCAAAAAGCTCCTAAGATATCTCCAAAGCAAGAGCTCCAAAATACTGCTAACTCCAAAATACGGAAACCTGCTGCTAGGCTGCCCGTGTAGAAATTATGGGCACCCAGAGTTTAGAAATGAAACAATAAACTCCGGGTCAGTCATGGGACTGGTATGAGTAAACAAAGCAGTTGTTTTTAAATAACTAGATTTATAAAAGAAAAGTCGATATGCTTTTGAAAAATGAGACTACCATAAGACCTCTCGCCACACACACAATGCAATCGCAGAATTGGAGGAGATTTCTTCTTATGATAGTCAAACATGCTTGATACGAGAAAAATTCTTTGATATTATTATTAGTGCATAGTGTAGAAAGCATTTCAAAAATAGAATATTAATCTTAGCCAGCATAGACATTTCGAAGTATGCCTACTATAGCTACCATCTAAACAGTGGTGACCACCATAAGTAAATGGAAGGTTCTACAACTAAAATCGTACAGGGTTTCGTATTGGGAATTGGATTTCCAACAATGGTCAGGCTAAGGAACTTCCTATTGCCACATGGGTACGCCTCTGGCGGGACGTCCCGAGAACTTAACCAGCTCTCTACCAACATAAGGACGGGTTACCTCTGTAACTAGGTAACTACTACACGAGTATGCCACTCCCCGGTCCTTTAGGACCTTTATCCGAGGGCCCTCTATCATAAAGCAACAACCACACAGTAAATGAGATTGGAGCTACCACATAGGTAAATATCTGGGCTCCATACCATGACATCACCTTTTTCCAGAAGGAAATGACATACCCTAAAGGGCGCGACCCTCATAACCTTGCCGCATCTTTCCTGTTTTGACCATTTCCGGGTTGTGAGGTCCGATGAGGTCTCGTCCTCAAAGCTATGCTTTTACACAAAGCTATGCTTTGATCACAATTGATAAACAAAGGATCAACACACACAGCAGCACGCAGTATGTCAAACTACCAAATTGGGAGTATATTGCTGATAACCTTTAATTACATAACCTCTGAGCTCGTACGTCTCATAGAAGGGTGTTAAGCTAAGAGAATGAATTCTCCGCCACCAACAGAAATGTATTTGAAAGAAATCTGCTTTATATCTCAAAGTGTAGTGTCGGACACACAACCATACAATACTGTTCCGGGTTCGAACAGAACCGAAGGCACTTCCGAAGAAGTCCTTGTGATCTGGGCGTCCACAATCCCGATCGAATTCCCCATCACACATGGAGAACTCTATACTGGAGCAACTCAGTGCAGAGTCATTCGATAGGTTATCCTATCGTTTTCGAAGACACCCGGTCTTCACCACCGGTCTTCAAATACTATCCATAACGTCGTATCACTCGTTCGGAATGGTTTATATGACACAAAGGTCCTCTACCGGCTAAAACGAATAGTGAGCGCCAATTTAAAACATGTGGATATGTCATTCACAAAAATTCACTGGTTCGATGTGGGTTTCAGATAACAAACTGAAAACCGAGTCCCTGTCGCATCGAGGTTTAAATGCCGTTTTACGGGCAAACAGGGTTTTCACATCAATATAGAACAAACCACAATCACAGTACAGTACATGGCAATTTATTCACACAGTATCACAAACAGAACAGAAATATCAATTTAATAGACAACATCTGATGATAGTCAATCATTTCCAATTTAAGGTAAAGGTGATTTAAAAGAATTTACCACATAACTATTTTTATTGATTTATCTAAATCAATGATTAACCATTCTTAATAATAAATTTATTAAATCTTTAATTAACTATTCCTTAATTAATTATCTAAAATAACTAGAAATTATTAACTTTAATTTTTTAATTAACAATCTGTAATTACGAATTAGTCAAACACTTAAATATTAACTAACCAATCTTTAGTTTCAAATTAATCAATCTCCGATCGTTTAGTTAATTACAATTTTACAATTAATTGACCATTCTTAATTACCCCTTTCCCTTTAAACAATTAATAACAAATATTTGTCTTAATTAACATTTAGAAATATTCTTTAATTACTTCGAAATCGATTTATTATTACAAAAAACTTTAATGTTAACTAACTTTAACACTGATTTTAAATTAATTATTTAATTAAAGTATTAATTAGATTTCAAAACGTTGTTACTATTTGCTTGGTTAATTTAAAATTTGAAATAAGTTCTTAACGTAAAACAGCTAAACATTGATCACTTTGTTGACACAAAAATTTGTGTAACATTATAACTTGAAATAAATTTGTTCCCCGAAATCAATTTGGGCTTAACCCTTTTTTTTACAAAATAAAACAACCCGAGTAAACAGGGTACTCCACTCGAGACAAACCCGAGTCTTCCTCGTGACTTCCCTGAGCTTCTTCCCTTTCTTCCCCGCGTCCCTATGCAATTTCTTCTTCCTTCTTTTTTTTTCAGAGTTTAAATTTAAACTAAGTACCAAATTCACGCATCAGGCAATTCGCTCGTACTCGAACACCTACTCGAAGCAACCATCTTAAAAACTCGAGCACGATCACGAGACGCAACACGTACGAAGATGATGACACTCCCACGCCACCGTGCATGTGCACGATGGTTCGTCGACCCTCCGGCATCCATGATGCCTCCAACAAGTCACGTAATGACCCCACACTCGAGAGCAATCTCCAATTCGTCGTGAAATTCACGAAATCGGAAAAGGGCCTTTAGCTCGACCCAGCTACACGAACACACCAAGCAAATTTGCTTCGCCCTCGTCATTCCGACCATCGGAGCAGCTCGAACTTCGTCAATGCCTCGTCAACATCCACATCTTCCTTCCCTTCGAGTTTCATGAAACTCGATCAAACCAAGAAGACGAATTCATCTCGTCCTTCAACCTCAACAAAGTCGAATAGAGAACCCTAACATGGCCTTGTCCCTTCAATTTTCATAATAAAAAAATTATTTGAAAATTTTCTCGAAATCTCTAATCAACAAGCTAGCTTCAGATATGATTTCAACAATCAAAGTTTGTTGGATCAACGGGGACTGACTAAAACTTGTTTACTGTAAAACTAGAAACTGCTCATCAAATACTTCAATAAAAATCATCATATTCGTTTCAAAAATCCTATCTTTAAGCGTTTATGCAAGTTATGTAATCGAATCATTAAATAAAAATTCTCGAATTCATCATATAATCTGTTATTTACTGTAAAGCTGGGTTTCAGAGCTAGTCCTTAATATTCAAGCTTAAAACAATTTTTGAATCATAGATTAAGTTTAAACAAACTTATTTTTATTTAAAAATCCTAATTATAACATTTGCATGAAGAATTAGCAAATACTACTTATTAGCTTTTGCTCTGAAACCAAAGTTTAGAGGAACAAATAAACTTCTAGTATCACAGAAAGAAAAATATATACAAAACACGGCTCTTTTTTTTCAATATACAACAAACACAAGGTTTTTATTTGGACTAAATACTTATGTTTCAATTTAAAAACAAAACAAGTTTACTCACATGTGAAAACAAGTTTGAGCAGAGAATAACCTCCTAGAGTTTGAAAACTATCAGCCAGGATATTGTTTCCAGAGTCTTGCTTTGTTGCTAATAATAGTTTTGATCAAGTTGCTGTTAATTGTTTTCAAGTTGTAGCTTTTCTTTCTCCTTTTTTTTCTAATTTCTGTTCTTTGCTAAGATTTGTTCGAATGAATTAAAGCAACTACCTATGTGTATATATGAGGGAGATGGTCTGTACAAGTGAGGGTATAGGAAAGCACAGGTTTTAGGTATATAAAATAAACTAAATCATGCTTTTATTTCGGCTGATAGGATCTTGTACATGCAGAGGAGTAAATAGCATTAAATGACTTTGCTTCCTTCTTTATTAACAGCAATCTGATTTTATTTTATTTTTTTGTAAGTACTGTTTTCTTTACTTTTGTAAATTCTTAATTACAAATTTATTTGTTTGGCAGTTCTTGTTTATGGGCTGAAGAGTAATAGCATTTAATGCTTCATGCTTGTTCATAGCCATCTTTCTTTAAATTCATGCAAGTACCGATTTGCTTTGTTAATAGAATTTTTTTTTTCCTCCTTTAGTTTTGTACACTTTTGTTTGTATTAACTCTTATCATTGAATAGAGAACCTTTCAAATTTTAAATACATATTAAATGCATTACATAGGTATACTTTATAAATTCGATAATTTAGACTAAAAATAAATTGAAGTTTTAATAACACATATTTTATTCATTACTTATTTAAAACTTAAACTATCAATATTTTATTTAATTCCATATAACTTTATAATATTCATATTAACAATATCTTATTTTTCTTGAAATTTCATAATTTAAATTTAAAAGTTCAAATAAATCACTAAATTTAAACACACAAATTCTGCGATGTTACGATATCCCCTCCTTAAGAAAATTTCGTCCTCGAAATTGAAAGAGAGAGAAAATTAAACAAAGAATATACGAATTTAGAAACGATAAGGAAATGGATTACCATTTTAAGTTTAGATGTCTATTGTGCAATTGGCATATGATTTCTTCATATTATCTTCAGTTTCCCAAGTACAGTCCATTGGATCGCCACTCCACTGAACTTTGACCAATTTCACCACTTTATTCCTCAATCGCTTCTCATCACAATCTACAATTTTTATCGGCTCTCTTTTAACTGCCAAATTAGGAGCGATCTCTAGATCCTGCTGAGCAGCTTCTTCAATAATACTATCTAGATCGTGCACATACTTTCGAAGATTAGAAATGTGGAACACATCATGCACGCCAGATGACCAGCTGGGTAGCTGCACTCGATATGCTAGAGGACCAATCCTTTCCAGAATAGGAAAAGGACCAATATAATGCGGTGCTAGCTTTCCAGTTTTCCCAAATCTCAATACACCCCGCATCGGAGACACTTTCAGAAATACAGAATCTCCCACTTGAAATTCCAAATTTCTTCTTCAATGGTCATAATAGTTCTTCTGATGGCTTTGGGCAGTTAATAACTTCTTTCGGATAAAATCTACCTTCTCCGTGGCTTCTTTAATCATATCTGGTCCAAGGACGAGTCTATCACCTGATTCGATCCAACATGCAGGTGATTGACACAGACGACCATATAAAGCTTCGAAAGGAGTCATTTCTATACTGGCCTGATAGATGTTATTATATGAGAATTCAACCAGATGTAAATGGTCCTCCCAAGAACCACCAAAATCGAAAATGCAAGTACGCAAAAGGTCTTCTAGAATTCGGTTGATCCTTTCAGTTTGCCCATCAGATTGTGGGTGATAAGCAGTACTGAAATTTAATTTCGTTCCCAAAGCGGCTTGGAATGCCTCCCAAAATCTACTAGTGAAGATCGGGTCACGATCACTCACTATACTGCTGGAAATACCATGGAGATGAACAATTTCCTTTATATATAGCCCTGCTAAGCTTGCTGCAGTCCGAGTGGATTTCACTGAAATAAAGTGAGCAGTTTTGGTTAGACGGTCCACTATAACCCAAATTGCTTCATTTCCCTTCTTGGTTCATGGCAATCCGTCGATGAAATCCATCGATACCTGATCCCATTTCCATTTCGGTACTTCCAAAGGCTGAAGTAAACCGGCCACTTTCTTTTGATCGCTTTTAATTTGCTGACAAGTAGCAGAGCGACTCACATAAATGGATATGTCTTTTTTCATTGTCTTCCACCAAAACATTCTTTTAATATCTCGATACATTTCATTAACTCCTGGATGGATACAAAGTTTGGACTTGTGGTATTCATCTAAAACTTCACGTTTCAGCTCCGGAATGTCAGGGACACAAATTCTTCCTTTCAATCTTATAGCATTATTGTTGTCAATCTCAAAACTAGTATTTTCACCTTGGCATATTCTTTTATGGATTTCTCAATGAAACTCATCTTCTTTCTGCTGTCTCGCAATCCTTTTGAGAAGAGTAGGAGTGATAACAAGATGAGCAAGAATAGCATGTTTTCTACTCAAAGCATCGACGACTACATTGGCTTTTTTCGGCGTATACAGAATATCTAGGTCATACGATGCCAGAAATTCCAACCAACGTTGTTGTCGCAGATTCAGATCTTTCTGGGTAAAGAGATATTTCAAGGATTTATGGTCGGTGAATAATTCAAAATTTTCACCCAGAAGATAGTGTCGTCGGATTTTTAAAGCGAAAACAACAGCCAAAAGCTCCAAATCATGTGTTGGGTAGTTTCTCTCATGCGGACGTAATTGTCTACTCACGTAGGCAACTACCTTTCCATTCTGCATTAATACTGCACCTACCCCATCACTACATGCGTCAGTATAAACAGATAAGCCTTGGTTTCCGTTGATAATAGTGAGAACAGGAGCAGTGGTTAATCTCTTCTTTAACTCTTGAAAAGCTTCATCGCATTTCGGAGTACAATTGAATTTTACATCTTTCATTGTTAGCTTGGTCAACGGACTAGCTATCTTAGAAAAATATTGAATGAATTTCCAATGATAGCCTACTAAACCCAAAAAGCTTCGAACTTCTTTTGGGGTAGTAGGTCTTCTCCAATCAAGAATAGCGAAAATTTTGCTAGGATCCACCGAAATTCCTTCTTCATTAACAATATGGCCAAGGAATTTGAGTTCTTTGACTCAAAAGTGGCATTTGGAATATTTTGCAAATAAGATGTTCCTTCTCAAAATTTCCAAAACAATTTCGAGATGTTTAGCATGTTCCTCTTCCGTTTTGGAGTAGATTAGGATATCATCAATAAATACAAGAACAAATTTATTCAGTACCTCCCGAAACACAAGGGTCATCAAATCTACGAAGTACACTGGAGCATTGGTTAGCCCAAAAGGCATGACTAACCATTCGTAGAACATATTGGGACCCCTGAAAGTAGTTAAATGTACACAATCTTCGGCGATTCGTAGTTGATGGAATCCTTGAGCTAGATCCATCTTTGAAAAGAAACGAGCGCCGAGCAATTGATCAAATAAATCAACGATCCTGGGTAAAGGAAACTTATTCTTGAGAGTCATCTTATGGAGATCGCGGGAATCTACAAACAATCTCAAAGATCCATCCGATTTAGCGACGAACACAACGGCTGAACCGCATTCAGAAACACTAGGTCGAATTAATCCTTTTGCTAGTAGATCATTGGTTTGTTGAACTAATTCAACCTTTTCCCTGGGTGCCATCCTGCGACTTGCATGAACAACAAGACGAGCATTGGGTACAAGGTCAATTCTAAATTCTATTTCTCAATGTGGAGGTAGAGATTTCACTTCTCCGAACACGTCCGGAAAATCTCTTACAATTAGTATAGACTCTAAACTGGGTTCGGGATAACCCAAATCATACATTAATCCTTCCCTTTTAGGACTAGGGTCCTCACAAGAAATTTCGATGAAATCTCCAAATTCAGTTTTAATCGAAATCAATTGATTAATGCAATCCAATTTGGCTTCGTATTTCGCTAGCCAATCCATTCCGAGTAAGATGTCAAACTTGTTAAAATCAAGAACGAAGAGACCAACAGGGAATTGATAATGAGAATACGAGATAGGAACGTCTTTACATCAAAGACAAAGATTCGCGGGACCTCCAACTGGATTCCTTACACATATAGGCTCATCAACAAAATCAGGTTCAAGATTTAATTCATTAATGGCTTGCTGAGGGATAAAACTATGTGTAGCGCCCGTGTCAAATAGAACTCTAACAAAGCTATCATAAATGACAAGATTACCTTCCAGAACTCCTTTTCCTTTTTCTGCCTTGGAAGATGCAGGTTGGTCTTTGACTGTGTACCCCTTTGCTGTTTGAGCTCGCTTCATGGTTGGACAGTCTTTAACTTCATATCCTACTTTTTTACAATAATAGCATTTCCTGGGCTTCGCTTGAACGGATTGACTGACTTGTTTCTTAGGCTTCGTACATCTACTCGAATAGTGGCCCATCTCCAAGTAATTATAACAATTGATATTCTCTGCCGCGCTTCCCTGAATGCTCCTCTTTTTCTCCTTGCTTTTCCATGGTTTCTTGCCTCCAAATTTCCTTTTCTTCCAATTTTGATTGCCCGAATTTCATTTCTCCACCGGGACTTCTTGCACATCAAGTGTAGCATATCTGTACCCCATATCAACTAAATCTGAAATAGATTCCTTAACGTTGCCCGTCATTATTTCATGGAATTTCTTATTCATCCCGCGAATGAATCTTTCATTCATCTTTAAAGGCGTATTCACCAATTCGGGACCAAAACGAGACAATTCAATAAATTTGTTCAGATACTCCTCGAATGATAAACTTCCCTGCTTTAGGTCCATAAATTCCTGGTACATTCGAGAAATTCCAGCTGATGGCAAATATCGCTTCTCAAACACTTCTTTGAATTTCTCCCAAGAAAACTCGTCTTCTGGGTTATCTACCGTGATTGTCCCCCACCAGGCTGAGGCTTCATCTTGAAGTTGCCAAGAAGCTATGAGTTGCTTCTGATCGTCTTGCAGTTTTAGCCGTCTAATGATTTTCTCACATGATCTGATCCATGCTTGAGCCTCAACAATTGACTCCTTGCCGGTGAACGGCTTACCACCAAGTCTTGAGAAATTTTTATGTAAGTCAGTCAGATTCGGCTGTTGCGGAATAGGTATTGCTGCTACTGCCGTTGGGGGAACTAGATTAGGTACTGTGGCATCCCCTTGACCCCTAACTCTTCCTCTTCGTCCGCTCATTCTTACTATTTGAAATTAGTAAGAAAATTGATTTAGATATATGGACGAAATATCATAAGGAATATCAGCAGTAAAAAGAAACAGACTAATAAAATTTGGAGTTTCAGTCTTGGTTATACTCATTCTAGGGTATATTTCACCCTATCTCTAATGAGCCACCTGATGTGTTATACTCCGTAGCTAAAAATCTTACTCAACCTTCAACTTTGATACCACTTGTGACGATCCGAACTCGATGTCCGACAAACGACATCAAATTCGTATCGTCGGAGCTTATAACAACATCAGATGAACATAAAACAGTGGAACAAAATGAATAGCATGCTTACATCACATGTAGAACATCATAATATCCATTTTTACATCAGAGTATCCTTAATACATGCACCATAACTCAAAATAACATCATAGTAATACAACAGTGATCATATATCCAAAAAGTCTCCAAAGGAATGAAGTGATAACAATCTCCAAAAACTAAACACCTGAGATCCAAAAAGATCCTAAGATATCTCCAAAGCAAGAGCTCCAAGATACTGCTAATTCCAAAATATGGAAACCTGCTACTAGGTTGCCCGTGTAGAAATTATGGGCACCCAGAGTTTAGAAATGAAACAATAAACTCTGGGTCAGTCATGCGACTGGTGTGAGTAAACAAAGCAGTTGTTTTTAAATAACTAGATTTATAAAAGAAAAGTCGATATGCTTTTGAAAAATGAGACAACCATAAGACCTCCCACCACACACACAATGCAATCGCAGAATTGGAGGAGATTTCTTCTTATGATAGTCAAACATGCTTGATACGAGAAAAATTCTTTGATATTATTATTAGTGCATAGTGTAGAAAGCATTTTGAAAATAGAATATTAATCTTAGCCCGCATAGACATTTCGAACTATGCCTACTATAGCTACCATCTAAACAGTGGTGACCACCATAAGTAAATAGTAGGTTCTACAACTAAAACCGTACAGGGTTTCGTATGGGAATTGGATTTCCAATAATGGTCAGGCTAAGGAACTTCCTATTGCCACATGGGTACGCCTCTGGAGGGACGTCCCGAGAACTTAACCAGCTCTCTACCAACACAAGGCCGGGTTACCTCTGTAACTAGGTAACTACTATACGAGTATGCCACTCCCCGGTCCTTTCGGACCTTTATCCGAGGGCCCTCTATCACAAAGCAACAACCACACAGTAAATGAGATTGGAGCTACCATACAGGTAAATATCTGGGCTCCATACCATGACATCACCTTTTTCCAGAAGGAAATGACATATCCTAAAGGGCGCGACCCTCATAACCTTGCCGCATCTTTCCTGTTTTGATCATTTTCGGGATGTGAGGTCCGATGAGGTCTCGTCCTCAAAGCTACGCTTTTACACAAAGCTATGCTTTGATCACAATTGATCAACAAAGGATCAACACACACAACAGCACTCAGTATGTCACACTACCAAATTGGGAGTATATCGCTGATAACCTTTAATTACATAACCTCTGAGCTCGTACTTCTCAGAGAAGGGTGTTAAGCTAAAAGAATGAATTCTCCGCCACCAACAGAAATGTATTTGAAAGAAATCTACCTTATATCTCAAAGTGTAGTGTCAGACACACAACCATACAAGTTTGTTCCAGGTTCGAACAGAACCGAAGGCACTTCCGAAGAAGTCCTTATGATCTGGGCGTCCACAATCCCGATCGGATTCCCCATCACATATGGAGAACTCTATACCGGAGCAACTCAGTGCAGAGTCATTCGATAGGTTATCCTATCGTTTTCGAAGACACTCGGTCTTCACCACCGGTCTTCAAATGCTATCCATAACGTCGTATCACTCATTTGGAATGGTTTATATGAAACAAAGGTCCTCTACCGGCTAAACCGAATAGTGAGCATCAATTTAAAACATGTGGATATGTCGTTCACAAAAATTCACTAGTTCGATGTGGATTTCGGATAACAAACTGAAAACCGATTCCCTGCCGCATCGAGCTTTAAATGTCATTTTATGGGCAAACAGGGTTTTCACATCGATACAGAACAAACCACAATCACAGTACAGTACATGGCAATTTATATCACACGGTATCACAAACAGAACAAAAATATCAATTCAATAGACAACATCTGATGATAGTCAATCATTTTCAATTTAAGGTAAAGGTGATTTAAAATAATTTACCACATAACTATTTTTATTGATTTATCTAAATCAATGATTAACCATTCTTAATAATAAATTTATTAAATCTTTAATTAATTATTCCTTAATTAATATCTAAAATAACTATAAATTATTAACTTTTATTATTTAATTAACAATCTGTAATTACGAATTAGTCAAAGACTTAAATATTAACTAACCAATCTTTAGTTTCAAATTAATCAATCTCTGATTGTTTAGTTAATTACAATTTTACAATTAATTGACCATTCTTAATTACCCCTTTCTCTTTAAACAATTAATAACAATTATTTGTCTTAATTAACATTTAGAAATCTTCTTTAATTATTTCGAAATCGATTTATTATTATTACAAAAAGCTTTAATGTTAATTAACTTTAACACTGATTTTAAATTAATTATTTAGTTAAAGTATTAATTAGATTTCAAAACATTGTTACTATTTGCTTGGTTAATTTAAAACTTGAAATAAGTTCTTAATGTAAAACAGTTAAACATTGATCGCTTTGTTGACACAAAAATTTGTGTAACATTATAACTTGAAATAAATTTGGGCCCTGAAATCAATTTGGGCTTAACCCATTTTTTTTTAAAATAAAACAACCCGAGTAAACATGGTACTTCACTCGAGACAAACCCGGGTCTTCCTCATCACTTCCCCGAGCTTCTTCCCTTTCTTCCCCGCGTCCCTGTGCAATTTCTTCTTCCTTATTTTTTCTTCAGATTTTAAATTTAAACTAAGTGCCAAATTCATGCGTCAGACAATTCGCTCGTACTCGAATACCTACTCGAAGCAATCATCTTAAAAACTCGAGCACAATCACACGACGCAACACGTACGAAGATGCTGACACTCCCACGCCACCGTGCACGTGCACGATGGTTCGCCGACCCTACGGCAACCCACGATGCCTCCAACAAGTCACGTAATGACCCTACACTCGAAAGCAATCTCCAGTTCGTCGCGAAATTCATGAAATCGAAAAAGGGCCTGTAGCTCGACCCAGCTACACGAACACACCAAGCAAATTTGCTTCGCCCTCGTCGCTCCGACCATCGGAGCAGCTCAAACTTCGTCACTGCCTCGTCAACATCCACATCTTCCATTTTTTCGAGTTTCACGAAACTCGATCAAACCAAGAAGACGAAGTCGTCTTGTCCTTCAACCTCAACAAATTCGAACACTGAACCCTAACATGGCCTCGTACCTTCAATTTTCACAATAGAAAAATTATTTGAAAATTTTCTCGAAATCTATATCAACAAGCTAGCTTCGGAGAAGATTTCAACAATCAAAGTTTGTTGGATCAACGGGAATTGATTAAAACTTGTTTACTGTAAAACTAGAAACTACTCATTGAATACTTCAATAAAAATCATCATATTCACTTTAAAAATTCTATCTTTGAGCGTTTATGCAAGTTATGTAATAGAATCATTAAATAAAAATTCTCGAATTCATCATATAATCTGTTATTTACTATAAAGCTGGGTTTCAAAGTCAAGTCCTTCATATTCAAGCTTAAAACAATTTCTAGACCATAACTTAAGTTTAAAAAAACTTATTTTTATTTAAAAAGCCTAAATTTATAACATTTGCATGAGGATTTATCAAATACTACTTATTAGCTTTTGCTCTGAAACCAAAGTTTACAGGGGCAAATAAACTTCCAGTATCACATAAAGAAAAACATATACGAAACACAGCCCTTTTTTCAATGTACAACAAACATAAGATTTTTATATGGACTAAATACTTATGTTTCAATTTAAAAACAAAACAAGTTTACTCACATGTGAAAACAAGTTTGAATAGAGAATAACCTCCTAGAGTTTGAAAACTATCAGCCTGGATATTTTTTCCAGAGTCTTTCTTTGTTGCTAATAATAGTTTTGATCAAGTTGATGTTAATTGTTTTCAAGTTGTAGCTTTTCTTTCTCCTCTTTTTTTCTAATTTCTGTTCTTTGCTAAGATTTGTTCGAATGAATTAAAGCAACTACCTATGTGTGTATATGAGGGAGATGGTCTGTACAAGTGAGGGTATAGGCAAGTGCAGGTTTTAGGTATATAAAAGAAACTAAATCATGCTTTTATTTCGGCTGATAGGATCTTGTACATGCAGAGGAGTAAATAGCATTAAATGACTTTGCTTCCTTCTTTGTTAACAACAATCTGATTTTATTTTATTTTTTGTAAGTATTGTTTTCTTTACTTTTGTAAATTCTTAAATACAAATTTATTTGTTTGGCAGATCTTGTTTATGGGCTGAAGAGTAATAGCATTTAATGCTTCATGCTTGTTTACACCCATCTTTCTTTAAATTCATGCAAGTACCGATTTGCTTTGTTAATAGAATTTTTTTCCTCCTTTAGTTTTGTACACTTTTGTTTGTATTAACTCTTATCATTGAATAGAGAACCTTTCAAGTTTTAAATACATATTAAATGCATTACATAGGTATACTTCATAAATTCAATAATTTAGACTAAAAAGAAATTGAAGTTTTAATAACACATATTTTATTCATTACTTATTTAAAACTTAAACTATCAATATTTTATTTAATTCCATATAACTTTATAATATTCATGTTAACAATATCTTATTTTTCTTGAAATTTCACAATTTGAATTTAAAAGTTCAAATAAATCACTAAATTTAAACACACAAATTCCGGGATGTTACATATTTTTTGCTATTAATAATATAAAACTACTATTTCAATCACAACTGAAGAAGTAAGTGAAGTAATTGCAACTTCAAGTCTTGAAGCTCCTCTCGAAATGAGAGGTTTTAAGTTAAAAACAGAATCATAATTAGAAAAGGTTTTTTAATTAAGCTCAAAATTCGATTTAGAAAATTTCCTAAAAGAATGAATGGATAATCTCAGACTAATTACTCTTGAAGAAGAATCTTCTCAACAAAATAGCATTAACCAAATAATTCAAGATGAAATAAATAAGTTTGAAAAAATGTGCATACAAACCTTCTCAAAAATTATTTTACTACAGGAGACGTTCTCCTATGGATGCTTTACCCAAAGAACCAGATTTTATTAGTAATAATAGCTACATTGAGAAAAGTATATAAGAATGGAATATCGACACATTCAGTGAAAAAATATATTTAATATGGCTCATCGTATGCTAATGTATACTGCAGTTTGCAAAAATAATGGTAATAATGATATTACTGCTGCAAGAATGATAGTTTCTGAATTTACTGGCCAACTTGAAGGTTTGGTGGGATAACTATCTTCCTGCACCTCATAAAAATGAAATTTACAACACAGTAAAACAAGAAGAAGGATGTTAGATGAACCAAAATGCTGTATATACTTTAATAGTTATCATTCTAGAACATTTTACTGGAAGGGTATCTGATAATAACGAAAGTGTTCATACACTTTTACAGAATTTAAGATGTAAAACAATAACAGATTTGAGATGGTATAAGGATACATTTTTAAACAGAATAATGGAATTACCAAAGAGTAATAACTCTCACTAGAAATCAAAATTTGTTGATGGATTCCCCTCCTTATTTGCAGAAAGGGTAAGGAAGACTCTACGAAAGGATAAAATAAATATTCCTTATGAAAGTTATGCTTGTGGTAAACTTATTGGAATATGCATTCAAGCAAGCTTTTCAAATTGTGATTCAAATGATAAATCGTAAAGTTTAAATTTTAAGTCGAAACGGGATTTAAATCGTAAATAATAGATTTAAAAGATCCATATTTTAAAGGTCCGTATGCATTTTTAAATTGATTTTAATATTTGGACTTCAACATCTAAACCTAAAACTCAATTTTTTATTTTGTTCCATTTGTATTTTGTTTAAAAACTTTGAATTAAAGTTGTAGACTCAAATAAGTATATTGAATATATCAATATGTATTGAATGAATTTTCTCTGCTGCGGTTTAAAAAAATTTAAATTGGAATGTAAATCGAATCGTAAATGGAGAGATTCTATCTGAAACGGGATTCAAATCGTAGGATTTAAGATTTTTGACAACAATGCATTCAAGAATATTTATCACTATACAATGAAATAAAATTAAATCAACAAATAAAACGTCAAAATTTGACTGAAAAAAATCAATTAGGAAAGTTTTGTAGTCAATTTGGAATGGATGTTCCAATAATAAAAAATCCCATATAAAAGATAATAAATTTAAGGAATCTTTCGGTAAAAGGATGTGATTTTATTCCCATAAAAAGTTAGAGCAAAAGGCTCAAAGATAACATGAAATATTAAATAAATAAAAAAAATAATCATCCACTGTTACAAATGTGGAAAATTAGACATTATGCTAATAAATATAAATTAAAAAAGAAAACTAATAACTTGCAAGTTGATAATGAATTAAAGGAACATTATCAAAACTTCTATTAAATTCTAGCTCTGGAAGTAATTCAGAAATAGAATCTGAAAATGATTTAGATTATTCAGTTACTTTTGAAAATAATCCAAGTTCTTGATAAAGAATCATCAAAATCTGATGAATATTGCAAACTTTGTAGATGGGGAGAATCTTGTCTACACCCCATATTAGTAGTGAAGATGAATGGGACAAATTTTATAAATGCCTCCCACAATTTCAAGATTTAAATATAAATGTATTAACTAATAATAATATTATAGAATTTTTAAAATTAGTTAAAGACCTGGAATTAAGATAAAAAATGATAGATCGGATGGACGATATTCCAGAAACAAGCAAAAATAATGAAATATTAACCGAGACATTACAAAATAATGGTAGTTGTAAAAACCCATATTCTATGAATGAAGTTCATAAACTTTTAAAAGAAAGACAAAGGATTGAACATCCTTCTACTACTGAAGATCTTAGTAATAAAATCCAAAACCTTAACAAGGAAATTCAAATCATAAAAAATAAAAATAAAAATCTTGATTATAAACTTTCTTGTCTCGAATAAGCAAAACAAATTATCCCAATTGAAAATATTCAAATAAATTATTCTCAAATAAAAATTCTAGAACAAGGAGAATTTATTTAAAAATTAGACATTGTTGTATCTCAAAAATAGTTTCTTAAAATAACTCTTTTAATTGATAATCATTTTAAAAAGAAATTAACCGCGCTTGTAGAAAGTGTTGCGGATATGAATGTAATTCACGATGGAATAATTCCAACTAGGTATTTTCATAAAACTACTTAGTCATTAAGTCATGCAGGAGGAGAAAAACTTGATAGTAAGTTTAAGTTACCACATGCTTATATATGTAAAAATAAAACTTGTATTCTTGCAAGCTTTTTATTAGTAAAAAATATCACTAATCAAGTCATACTTGGAACACCATTTGTAAATAAAATTTATTCTATAACAAATATTGATAAGAATGGGATATCAGGTATAATGAAAATAAGCCTATTATTTTTGAATTTATAACTAAACCTTTTACAAAGGTTCTACATGACAAAAGTTCTTTTGACCCAAAAAACTTATCATTTAAATTTTTAAAAAAAGAAGCCATATCTCTTAATACAGAGGAAAGACTCCAAAATCCAAAATCACAAGAAAAGATTAAAATGGTCTGTAAAAAATTTGCTATGGAAATTTGTAATGATCATCCAAATGCCTCTTAAGATAGAAAGAAGCATACTGTTAACCTTCCGTACGAAGAATTTTTTTTTTTTTTTTGAAAACCCAGGAGAACCCGGCGGACCGGTAAACTCCTGAGGAGGGTATAGTAAAGCCGTCCGCTGATCCAACCTTACGAAGAAAATTTGGATGAAAAGAAAATCCATACTAAAGCAAGACCATGTCAATTGAATTCTGAATATTTAGAATTGTGCAAAAAAGAAATTGAATCATTATTATAAAAAGATTTAATAAAACCATCTCAATCACCTTGGTCATGTACTGCATTTTATGTAAAATGAACATAGTGAACAAGAAAGAGGAGTACCTACATTTGTAATAAATTACAAACTTCATAATAAAGTTATGAAATGGATTAGGCATCCAATTCCTAATAAAAAGGATTTATTAGATAGGTTATACATCATATTTTCAAAGTTTGATTTAAAATCTGGCTATTGGCAGATCCAAATTTCAAAACATGACAAATACAAAACTGCTTTTAGTGTCCCGATTGGACTTATGAATGGACAATAATGCCTTTTGGTTTAAAAATGCTCCCTTAGAATTTCAGAAAATAACGAATGACATTTTTATTCCATATAGAGAATTTATTATAGTATATATTAATGATATTCTAGTATTTTCTAAAAATATTGAAACACATTTTAAACACTGGAATATTTTTAGAAAAATCTTTATTCAAAATGGTTTAGTGAATCAAGAGCAAAAATGTCTTTGTTCAAATACAAATAAGATTTTTAGGTCATAATTTGAAAAAGGAAAAATAATTCCTACAAATAGAAGTATGGATTTTGCCTTATAATTTCCTGATATAATAACTGATAAAACATAATTACAAAGGTTCTTGGATAGCTTAAATTATATACCCTCTTATTATATTAATTTCGCTACAGATGCTGTTATCTTATATAATAGATTAAAAAAGAATCCATGTCCATAGACAGAACATCATACTCAAGCTGTTAAAATAAAAAAAGAAAATGTAAAATATTTGCCCTGTTTAATGCTTTCAAATCCAAATTGTAGAAAGATAATTGAGAAAGATGCATCAAATATAGGATTTAGTGGAATTTTAAAACAAAAATGTCCAAAAATAAAACAAGAATATTTTGTAAGATTTCACCCAAGTAAATTGACCAGTAGTCAAAAGAACCATGCAACTATAGCCAATAAAATTATTGCTGTAGTTAAATGTGTGTTAAAATTTCTAGATGATTTATATAATCAAAAATTTATTATAAAAACAGATTGTAAATTAGCTATATATATATATATATATATATATGTTTAATAAAGATTTTATACATGATGTATCAAAACAAATGTTTACCTGATGGCAAACTCATCTAGCACCTTTTGATTTTAAAATCCTTTATAAAAAAGGTAAAGAAAATAGCCATTTCGATTTTTTAACTCATGAATTTTTGCAGGACAATGATCCCTAAAGGAAGGGGTAATTCCACCTACAGAGGAAAGGGTAGAGGAAAATCCTCCTGGCCCAACATGGCAATAAAAAACTATTTGTAAAGAATTTGACAGCCAATTCAGAGAGTAATAATCCTAATGATCTTTTATTCAAGAAATTTTTAGAATTTAAGAAAAAACAAGAGGCTAATAGCCAATCTGGTTCGTCATCATATGCTAGCATAACTGGCAATGAAGAAGCCGAAGAAAATATAACCACTTATGCAGAAAATCCACATAAAGAAATCATACTTCTCTTAAAATTTGATGATATAAAAAGGAAGAATGATCCTTGGAACCTACTACAAAGTCATCTTGATAATTCATCATTTACCATCACGGCATATAAGCATTGGGCATATTATGAGGCAATAATAAAAGCCTCGAGACCTGCGAAATAAATCATTTTAATGCAGGCGACCCGATATTTATAGTTTCGGTAAAATAATTATTAAAAGGTTGATAATACCTGAGGAATGGGGGTTGTCTACCCTTAGAGAAAAAGAAATGTTTTTACCTGATAAGAAGATTTCTATTAGGTATAATTATTGGGACTATAAAGAAGCACTACATAAAGTACTTTTCTATGAAAGTAATACATGAAAATATCCATGGTTTATTAATTTACGGGGAAGTTCATAAACGACCAATACTAAATTGGTTTATGGACCGCTAGACAAAATATAGAACACTGCTTGATACTCTTTCAAAAAAATTGAAAGACTAATATTCAGAGGGGGTTGATGTTTCACCAAGAATAGTTAGTCTTGAACAATATTTAATGATACCAGGAGCAAGTCCATAATATTCCTTTGTTGAATTTTCCATTCCTTGGATTAGGAAATGGAAACGAGAAATAGGATATACCAACAAGGAAATTTCTTGTTTACACTGATGTTTTTTACAAAATTCCAGGACAAATTAATCAGAACTGACAATAGTACAAGTCAGATATTTGGCCAAGACATGATATTGGAAATAGGCAAAAATAATTCTATCGAAAACAGGAATCTATAATTTAGCATGAAGAAGCTCCAAGACCGTTCCAATATATTATCAGAAAATTATAGATGCAAAAAGGTGCATTCACTAAAGAAGATATTCTTTATGTCTATATTGCAGAAATAAAGAAAGATTTAATAAAAAATCTTGGTAAGGAAGATGCAAATTCAGACACATCAATGGCTTCATCAAAAGTAAAGACACAGCCGAGGAAGATTAATTCTCAAACCTAAATGAGAAGATTTTGCAGCCATATTCAACAAGCTAAAAATTGAAACCCATAATGTGGAAAAAGACAAAGATAAAATGATTCTGGACTAATAGTTGTTTAGTGATCTGACAAATTTGATAATACTGCCAGCTGTAGAAGATAAAGTTCTTTTACAAAAAGGACAAAACACCTAATAAACTATCTGCTAAAAAGGACAAGATGTTTTCCACTTTAATAAAGTGCACACCTAAGCTACGGATTTCTAAATTTTGGACTCGAAATTAATTGGTTTGAACTTCATTCTCATGTACAGCTTAGCCTATAAATAAATATGAGATTCAGTTGAAGAAGGAATACTTCATTCTTCCATCTCTTCCCTACTATAAAGCCTTTTGCCATTATAATATAAGTGTGTAATATTTGAAGTGTGTAAAATAAGGAAGAACATATTACTTCCAATTGTGTCATCATTTGTAAGTTTTAATTTAGTATATTGAATATAGCCTGGATGACAGGCTAAATTAGTCGCACGTTGAATTACTTCTACTCTATATGTATGTTTTCATGTGTTCATATGTTAAGGAGTGCGTAGTGAATTGAAAATATCATTCATGAGTTAAAAACATTATCAGAGAACAGTAGTTTCTGCTTATCTTCTAAGTCGTGTACTTCTGTCCATGTTAAGGCATTTTTCAGGCTTTCTTTACTGGCTTATAAACCAAAAATTATCATTAGATCAATACTTGATTTTTAAACATCCCCATATTTGTTTTGGTATTTTTAGTTTAATATGTAAGATCCTAAAAGCACTAGCAAACTTTGCACTATAGCAGTGATGTAGCAATATGCTAAAATAAGCATTTACTTCGTATTTTGTCTTAGTGTATTATTTGCGTTTTGAATTTCGCCAGCGTTTCTAGAAATGAGCCGTATGCTAAAGAACCTTTTACTTCGTATTTTGTCTTAATGTATTGCTTGCGTTTTGAATTTTGCCAGCGTTTCTAGAAAGGTTATCTTGATAGTTCGCATTGTAGCAGTGCAATAGCAATATGCTAAATAAACCTTTTACTTTGTATTTCAGCTGATAATAAGATTTCTTTTAGATTAACACTATTAAGGTCAGAATCTTACTTAGAAAAATTCCTAAAAGAAAGAATGGATATTCTCATTAAATACTCTTGAAGAAGAATCTTCTCAACAAAATAGTATTAACCAAACAGTTCAAGATGAAATAAATAAGCTTAAAATATGCATACAAGCCTTTTCAAAAATAATTTACTATAGAAGACCTTCTCGTATGGATACTTTATCCAAAGAACTAGATTTTATTAGTAATAGTAGCTACAATGGGAAAAATATATATGAATGAAATATCGACACATTCAGTGAAAAACGAATATTTATTGTAGCTCATCGTGCTAATGTATACTGCAGTTTGCAAAAATAATGGTAATAATGATGTTACTGTTGCAATAATGATAGCTGTTGGTTTTACTGACCAACTTATAGGTTGGTCGGATAACTATCTTTCTGCATCTCATAAAAATAAAATTTACAATACAGTAAAACAAGAAGATGGACAGATGGTCCAAAATGTTGTAAATACTTTAATAGTTACCATTCTAGAACATTTTGCTGGAAGGGTATCGGAAAATAGCCGAAGTGTTCGTACATTTTTACTGAAATTAAGATGTAAAACATTAACAGATTTCAGATGGTATAAAGATACATTTTTAAAGAGAGTAATGGAATTACCAAAGAGTAATAGCTCTCACTGGAAATCAAATTTTATTGGTGGATTCCCCTCCTTATTTATAGAAATGGTAAGGAAGTCCCGACGAAAGGATAAAATAAATATTCCTTATGAAAGTTATACTTATGGTAAACTTATTGGGACATGCATTCAAGAAGATTTATAATCATGTAATGAAATAAGATTAAAATAATAAATAAAATGCCAAAATTTGCTGAAAGAAATCAATTAGGACAGTTTTGTAGTCAATTTGGAATCGAAGACCCAAATTTAAATCTTGATCCTCACACTTTTAAAATAGAAGACCATTATCCATTTAGGTAGCTTTACGATCAAAGCTTTAGCCAACTGACTATAAGACATTTTGAACTCTTTATTCAACAAGTAATATGTTTTGCTCGTCCAACTTTTATTTTATTTTTTTGGATTTTGTAAAATTCAGACGATAACGACGAGGGCTTGGCTTGTAGATGGTACAGATTTTGTCTCGAGCCCAACCCAAACACTCCTTGTTAATACAGGTACGATAACCTTTGAGTACCCAAGCCCGCATCTAGGTCCGACTTGATTATCATTAGGGTTGGATACAGTTTCATCACTATATGTTCTAATTTGAATAAGTTCTAGATATTATTTACCCATCATAGCAAAAATATAAGTACATATACATTGTGTATCATTTTATTTGTTGACATGTAAATGTTTTACATACTTTTGTTTATGAACTCAGTATTATCACTATCGTATTTATTTATAAACTTTGCTTGTGTATCATGTTTAAAAAAATTACAAGCTAAAAAGTTAGTTTTATCATCGATATTTCAGATTGAGCATATGGTTTTTACCTAACAGACTTGAAAAAACCGATGGATTGGGTTCGATTAATGGTTTGTAATACCCAACGGATTCGATCAGGCATGGGTAATGATTATAATAATTAGGCTTCGGTATGAGTTTTTATCTACTCGGATCGATCTTGATCCATCGACAGACGTAATTAAGGCTAGGTATTCCACTCTGATGGTTATGATCTCTTTAAGTATCTTGGTCAGGTTTATAATTTTGTTTATATTATAACTAGTGTGAACCCGTGCTTCGCATACGGACCGCAGTCAACCTCTTATCATCATAACATATTTAAATGATTTATATGGTTCATTGATTAAGAAATAGTGTTCTTTTTTATCAATTTTCAAACAAGTTTGCATTTTGTCTAAAACTTGTGTATAAATCTTTGAAAACAGTAATGTAGATAGTACTGGTGCTTCATAAACTATTGCAAAATATCGATCAAAAATGATTTCAAAGATAAAATTTTCATACAATACACATATAAATTATACACATATAAATTTATTATGTGCATCAACTGTTGTTCCATGCATCAGCTGTATTATATGTAACTTTATTTGGTGAGGTATCTTTATCAATCATATCCTTTAATACTTGATGTCTTTGATTTCATTTGCTGCTTCGGTAATAACTATCCATCAGAGCAGTGCAGGTAACAACATTTGGTTTACACTTGACCATTGATCCAAAAATGCAAAAAGCAACGTTGACATGGTTCATGAGAATGCAAGTGTTGATGATGATCCCATAACTGACTATGTCTAAGAACACATTATGCAGCATCATATTATTATAGAATGATAAGATTAGATGATAAAGAGATGTATTTCTGTTATGAACGATTCTTGTAAAAAATATGCTAAATCTAAAGCATACATATTTTATGTCTGAAGTGTTAGTACTAACAACCATTATTCAACAATATTTATTTTAATGTGAAGAATATCATTATATTTCTTTTACAGTGAAGGCAAATTCAATATAATGAGAAGCATATAATTGTATTTAATGCTTTTGAGCTTTCTGGTTCCATTTCTAATTCCGTCTAACATTGTTGCTATATTTTGGTAATGTTGGATTTCACTCGACTTGACTGCAATTTATGAGAGTAGAATCAGTGGCTGGAAATTTTCTAAACAATCAACGACATAGATTAGTTAAAAGAGTAAAGTCAAACAGATTTAATAACTTTAATAATATGAAAAATCCGAAAAATTATGATTTTAAAAAAATTATTTTTAGCTATCAACAATGGATATAATTGGAAATCATATTAAATTTGAGATTTAATAGTGAAATCGATTCTTAAATCCAATTAATATAGAAAAAGTTATCACATTTCAAAGTTTGGAATAGAAAGAAATTAAAAACGTGACTGTTCATTTCCCAAAATATGAAGGAGGCATGTGTGCTGTTGAAATCTAACTCAATAATAATGTTATAGTATAGATAGGTTAATTCTAAATATGTAACCTTGTTGTTGTTGAGATGCCCCACAAATCAACAAAAATCGTTATATTTTTTATTTTGCTGAGTTTACCCAACACATCGTTAAATTTTTCCCAAGGTGCCATTATCGAATAAAAAGCTGTTCGGTAAAAAGATTTCACCGTTTCAATTACCACTCCACTAAATCACGCAATCATCGACCAAATCAATACAAATTTAAGATAAGATTACATTACTTGCAGAGGTAGGGGTATGATGATTGTTTGTTCAACCACGTAGTCTGTATGAGTGGTGTGCTCTACCCCATAGTGACAATGCGAGGTAACAAAGTTAGCCTCACATTGACCCTGCATATTCGGTGTATAAACCACACGCTATCACTGCATGGTTATATTATTACTCTCATCCGATCTTATACAACCTGAGTAATTTCAAAAAAAAAAGTTGAATTGTAAGTTTATCGGTTTTGGTTCTTGTTAGTTCGCATTATCATTGTTAAGATCAATAATTCGATCCAAATACTTGAGATATCAGGGATAATTTGGAGTAGAAGGTTTTAATGGTTAAGAGATTTTAGCTAGAATATTACAAGGAAGAGAGAAAGAAGGTAAATGTGTGTGTAAATGTAATAAGGACAATTTTATCTTAGATTATTTTTAAATTAGAGGAGGCAACTTTGCAAATTCTCGTGTCTGAATAGAATTTGTCGTTGTAATATTGGGTAGGGTTTTAAATGGGGCATAGGTTATATAATTAACTAATCTTGATATGTGATGTTAACTAATTAACTAATTATGTTACATTTAAAATGAATGCAATTAGAATTAGTTCTTTATGTTTCTATGTTAGTAGACATGAACATTAATGTATTGAAATAAACGTAATTAGGCAAGTTTAATAACTAAACATTACAATTAAATTTGATAAACTAATTCATTTATTATTGCATTTCTTTTAAAATTGATCATTGAAATTCATAACTTTTACCGAAACTAACGAAACATGACAAATTTGAAATAGTAATAATTAAAAGATCAGAATCAATTCTCAAAGCTTAGTTCAATCTATTGGAGAAACATAAATTCAAATAATTTTTTTTCCTAGAAAAATTTAGTAAGAAAATAAAATAAATTAAGTATTCATCACACTTCGTCCAGATTCGATTTTAATATCTTTTTAAGAAAATTTCTTAGTAAATATTTTTGAATATTGTTTGCAATTCAGAAAAGAAAGTGACATTTTTATAGGAAAGATCGATGTTTAAAATCCCTTTGAACTCTTTTTAATTGATTCATGCATGTTTCTGTGACCATCGTATGACCTTGGTGAGTTTTAAAAGTGCAACTTTTAGAAAAGAATACTCTTTACATTTAGAACTTTTTATGACCAATACTTTAATCGACCAAGCTACAATATCTTTTAAAATGCTAATGATTGACTTATGCATGTCTTTTGGATTACATATTATGTACATATATACGAAACCAGTGCTTAAGTTTGAAATGTGTTATCAGGGATTTTTAAATATGTTCTTTGCAAGTTTAAAAGCAGTCCCTCAATTATGGAAACATGAATTTAAACAACTGAACTTGTTAACAAAAGATTAAAAAATGGATAAAAAAACAAAATAAAAATAGTTATTCAAAACTCAACACTTCGTAAACATAAATTTTGTAAAGGGAAAAAACGCTACTACTTTTACCATTCTCAAGAAACTTGCACAGTTGCTGTTATTTCACATTGTTTGTGATACAAAAAAAGAAAGTTGATTTTATTATAAGAGAAGACCAAGTTTTGAGTTTTTTTAATTCAATAGGAATTGTCAGCATACAAGAAAGTAAATGCCTAATGTAGAATATGTGTTGGCATGCCTAGGTTTTAAGGGGATCACAGAGGCTGTCCTAAATTTCTTTTGCAAATGAGGTAATTTAGCCATTAAAATATGGACATGCTCGTTCACCTCATACTAGAAAGCAAGCTCAACTAAAAAAGAAAAAAAAATATGGTCTACGTAGGATTTCAAACTTGCTACATTTTAGGAATAAAACCAACTTTGTAGCCATTTAAGCTATCTGATATTTTGAACTCTTAATAATTGATCTATGCATGTAATCAAAGTTATTTGAAATGTACTGATTATGTCTTTGAAACTCTTAATAACTAATTCTGCACATTTTCATCGATCATAATATTGACCATATAGAAAATTTCAAACTCATGACTTCCAAAATGTAGACCACACTTATCTTTCATCCAAGTAACACAAACCATTAAGTGCGACGACATGTTGGTTTATCGTATCCTAATTTTCCTATTTACCTAACAAAATATGTTATATAAATTAATTGACATATATAAGTTATTTTAAATATTAAAATATACATTTATATTTTATAAACCGTAAATAATATGTATATACATATATAATACAAAATATTTTTTAATATATATACATATATATATATATATTTATAACATATATATATGTATGTAAATTAATAATATTATTTAAGAATTTTTTTTATTTCCAAATCTGTGCACAACATAATTTCTTTAAATTTTAAAATGTATTTTTAATTAAATATTCATTCAAAATTAACAAAATATTAATATAAATTACTTTTGAAAATTTTATTTTAAAATTTAAAAATCTAGAAAATCCTAACTGATATTTTATGGTTTGATAAATTTTTTCACAATTTTTCTTTGTTTAAAGTTATTTTAATACTTTATTTATGGCCATTTTAATTAATTACATTTAAAAAATAGGAAAAATAATTTTTAATTTTTAGTTTTCTGGCTGAATGCTTATCTGGTGCTAATATAATGTATAAAATTAAAAAATAATATTTTATCGCATTTTCGAATTAATGTAATTTATAATGAAGTAAATTGATTAAGATAATATAAATAATAATAAAATATTCATAAAAAAAATATTTTTCGCTGCAAAAGTTAATATCACGTAAAACATTATATATAAAATTGTATGACTAATTTTAACAATGATATAACGTTGCAACTAATTATAAGATGTATATATATATATATATATGTATGTATGTATGTATGTACGTATGTATTTAATATATATAAGATATATATGTATGTGTAATTAATATATATATATATATATGTAACTAAATAATATATATAATAATCTATAAAATATAATAATTATGTTATTTTATATGGCTTCACCAGACCTATGTGATTAAGTTTGTTTAATTTAGCATAAATATGTACTTATATAACCAAACTAATTTGTGGCAGCATTGCTTACATATCAGAATCATCACCTAACCAACAATATAATATACATATACATAAGTGATCAAACATTGTACTAATAATTACTAACTATAAAATCATACCTTAATCCCAAAGCCTTGAAATACACCTTAAAAAGATAAACTTTCCTCATTGAAGGCTTTTTCGATTTAGTAGATTGCTTATCCTTGAACCATTGACCTGTAGCTATCGAGTAACGTTCGAATGTGACTTGATTTGAGTTTGTATTGATATAGGCTAGGGTGTGAATTTGGCTAGTAAAGAAGGAAAGAAGTGACAACAAAATATAATATCTAATTAGAGTTAGGTTGCTTATATAATGGATAGAAGGAGAGAAAAAACAATCTAATCTCATACTCTTTCTCCATCAATCTAATCCATGCAAAAGCAAATCCTCCACACCGTAATTGGGCTGCCTATTCTATCCTATTTCAGCGGAAATTCTTAACCCTACAATAGACCTTAAACCCATTTAAGTTCATAATAAAATATTACGCAATTAAATTATCGATATCGTATATTGATTGATATATTTATAACTATTATAAATATATTTTATAATATTTTTCTCAAATCATAATCAAAATTTATAATTAATATTTCATAGTATTAATTAATTTATAACAATTATTAGAGAATTAAATCGTTTATTCAAAGGAGAATTCACTGTTTTGGTTGTGTGACTCGTCGGGTGTAAATTTGACCAACGATTAATATCAAACTATTTTAATATTAACATTCACATGCCACTAAGCAGGTGGTGTGACATTTTGACCAAATTATTGCTTGCTTGGTCTCGGTGAAATCCAATTACACTTTGTTGAGCATTATCCGGTTATGACTTTTATTTACATCAATTTTCGTTGTCAAAACTATATCATTTTGAACTTATGGAATCTGGTAATGGTCAAAATTCCAATATCATTCATATCAACTTTATAGTCCAAACACAAAGTACTTGGTTTAGTAATAATAATTATTATTAACCAAAATGTTATGCCAGAGACTTTGACTTTGAGTTAACTTGAATTGACTGTGAAACTAATCTCATATAACCGAGGAGTCTTTTGAATAGTGTTTCACTTTCAATCCTTCCATTCAATCCAACTATAGTCACTCGATGGACGCTATGCCATGATTTGACTATAATCAAAGCGTAGCTTTCATCCTGAAGAACTCCAGTCTTCTCAAGTCGAGAGAACTGTGTAAATCAGTCGCATCGATATTTTCTGTTTGACCTTGTATTAACCAGCAGAAAACTATCGAGCGAGCCACTCTATTTTTATCCAAAACTAACAGTACATAACCCCTAGGTGCCCCCAACATTTATGAGTAGTACGCTGCATAATATTTGGAGAGCACTACGTACTCCAGTCTCAAGGGATACATCAATATTCGGTCTCGATGCGTCTTGACTAGAAACACTTAAAATAATATATTTGTTATCATTGTGATAAATTGCTCACGGTTACAAAACTTTGTAACTACTATCACAAAACATATCATTTATGGCTTTTCTATTAAATATAATTTAAATTAAATTAATCAATATTACACATTATATCAAGTATATGATAGAAAGAAAACATTGTTTATTTCGAGCAAGATTGGTTATTGAGTAGATATATGTAACAAATTACATAATATTTCGTATGACACCCTGACTCTATCGGAAACGTGGTATGACTGGAAGTATGTATATCTCATACAACCTCATGAAAAAAATGGTGGGTAATAATATGGTAAATATATAAATTAAATGATTAACAAAATAATGATATATGTTTAACCATCTAGATTCAATAATACAAGATATGGAGAGAGAAAAAATATATATAACAAAACTGATTAACGGGGTGGGTAAAGTGCAGACAAACTAGTTCATCGTGTAATAGGAAAATATCCGATAAACTAAAGGAAATTTTATCCAATGGTAATTAAAACGAATGTATAAAGTAAAATATTGACCTTTAATAAAACAAGATAAACATATAAGAAATGTGAATGTGAAAAGGAATGATTGAAATGAAGAAGAACGATAGAGTAACAAACAAGAGAGCGGAAGCAAATTACAAGTAACATTTATAAATGAGAAAACCATAGAAAATGGACCGTAGGTGGTGTTGACCATACAAAGAAGACCAAGTGATGCATCAATTTGAGAGGAGCGAATGGTACTTACACCGAAGAAAAAGATAGAGAGTGAGATCCAAATTAATATGGAAAGAAAGTATTAAAATTTAAAAAAAACCTAGATATGACTTGGGATAGGAAATTATGGAGAATGCCAATTCAAGCGGCCATCCCTGATTATTTGAGAAGAAAGCATGGATTAAATGATAATTTAAACACTCTATTGCTTTGAAAATCATAGATTTCTGAAGAAAAAAACATTTTTTTAAAAGAAATTTGATTGAATATTGGCTAGCATTTTGTACGTAGTTTGTAATGTAGAAAAATAAGAGAATGAACACTCAAAGTTTTAATGCCATGTGAACTTTAAATAATTGATTTGTTTGTTGTTTGGATACTCATTTAAATTAAACACTATCTATAAACTCTTGAAAGGGGTGTGCCATTAGGTCCTCGCTATGGTTCAAAATTCCATTTGGTTCGTCGAAATTTTGACTGTTTCGGCTCGATCCTATATAGATCGTGACCAAATCCACTGAGAAATTTTGTTTCGAATCAATAAATTAAAATGAATATATTTAATTTATAAAAAAGAAAAAGTTTATGCGAATCTTAAATTATGTGAAAGCTAAAGCAAAGAAATCTAAGCAAAAAAAAAAGATTGAGAAGAACGTTCATGAGAAAGAGCAAGAACAACGATATTAGCAACATCTACTAATCAACCAAATGTTTTTATCTTTTATTTCAAATTTCAAACTAATCTAATGATTCGAGGATTTAGGGGTTTTATATTTGATGGTGATATAAAGAAAACAGTGGAATATAGGATTAAAAATGGATTTAATGCATCATAATATTATATATTAGGCTTGTTAATCGAACTTCGGACTAAAATAATGTATTGATACCATTATCATTGGTTGTGAGTTAAATAATTGAACTTAGGTAAATATTGATTGATTTTGTTAGTATTCAAATAACATAGGTTGTTAATTATATTTACTAATGAAATCCGAAATCATAATTGAAATAGAATTTTCGTACAGAACAAAATTTATTAAAACTTGAAATGATCAACATGGAACCGAAGACCCAAATTTAAATCTTGATCCACACACTTTTAGAATAGAAGACCATTATCCATTTAGGTATCTTTACGATCAAAGCTCTAACCAGCTGACCTATAGGACATTTTGAACTCTTTATTCAACAAGTAATATGTTTTGCTCATCCAACCTTAATTTTATTTGGTTGGATTGTGTAAAATGCAGACGATAATGATGAGGGCATGGCTTGTAGATGGTAGAGATTTTGTCTCGAGCCCAACCCAAACACTTCTTGTTAATACGGGTACGATAACCTTTGAGAACCCAAACCCGCATCCAGGTCCGACTTGATTATCATCAGGGTTGGATACATTTCATCGCTATATGTCCTAATTTGAATATGGTTTAGATATTATTTACTCATCATAGCAAAAATACAAGTACATGTACTATGTGTATCATTCTATTTGTGTACATGTAAACGTTTTACATACTTCTGTGTGTGAACTCAGTATTATCACTATCGAATTTATTTATAAACTTTGCTTGTGTAGCATGTTTTAAAAAAATTCGAGCTAAAAAGACAGTTTTAGCATCGATATTTTGGAGTGAGCATATGGTTTTTTCCTAATAGACTTGAAAAAAAATCAACGGACTAGGTTCGATTAATGGTTTGAAATACCTAATGGGTTTGATCGGGCTAGGTTTTTAATTATAATAATTAGGCTTCAATATGAGTTTTAGCTACTCGGATCGATCTTGATCCATCGACAGACGTAATTACGGCTAGGTGTTCCACTCCGACGGTTATGATCTCTTTAAGTATATGGGTCAGGTTTATAATTTTGTTTATATTATTATAGGTTAATTCTATTTAAATACGTAAGCTTATTGTTGTTGAGTTTCCCCACAAATCAACAAAAATCATTATTTTTTTGATTGTGCTGAGTTTACCCAACACATCGTTAATTTTTTTCCAAGGTACCATTATCGAATAAAAAACTGTTTGGTAAAAAGAGTTCACCGTTTAAATTAACACTCCACTAAATCACCCAATCATCGACCAAATCAATACAAATTTATGATAAGATTGCATTACTTGCTGAGGTAGGGGTATGAGTGATTGTTTGTTCAACCGCGTAGTCTGTATACGTGGTGTGCTCCACTCCGCAGTGACAATGCGAGGTAAAAAAGTTAGCGTCATATTGACCCTGCATATTCAGTGTATAAACCACACACACTGCATGATTACACTATTACTCTCATCCAATCTTCTACAACCTGAGTAATTTTTAAAAAAAATTGAATACTAAGTTTATCGATTTTGGTTCTTGTTAGTTCGTATTATCATCGTCAAGATCCATAATTCAATTCAAATACTTGAGATATCAGGGATAATTTGGTGTAGCAGGTTTTAATGGTTAAGATATTTTAGGTAGAATATTACAAGGAAGAGAGAAAGAATGTAAATGTGTGTGTAAATGTAATAAGGACAATTTTGTCCTAGATTTTTTTTAAATTAGAGGAGGCAACTCTATAAATTCTCGTGTCTGAATGGAATTTGTCATTGTAATATTGGGTAGGGTTTTAAATGGGGCATAGGTTATGTAATTAACTATTTTGCTAGGGTTTTAAAATGGGCTAGGTTATGTAATTAACTAATCTTGATATGTGATGTTAACTAATTAACTAACTATGTTACATTTAAAATAAATGCAATTAAAATCAGTTCTTTATGTTTCTATACTAGTAGACATGAACATTAAAGTATTGAAATAAACATAATTAGGCAAGTACAATTACTAAACATTACAGTTAAATTTGATAAACTAATTCATTTATTATTGCATTTCTTTTAAAATTGATCATTGAAATTCAAAACTTTTACCAAAACTAACAAAACATGACAAATTTAAAATAATAATAATTAAAAGATCAGAATCAGTTCTCAAAGCTTGGTCCAATAAAGACCTCTATTGGAGAAACATAAATTCAAATAAAAATATTTCCCAAAAAAAAATTAGTAAGAAAATAAAATAAGTTATTCATCGCACTTCGTGCAGATTCTATTTTAATATCTTTTTGAGAAAATTTCTTTGTAAATGTTTTTGAATATTGTTTCAATTCAGAAAAGAAAGTGATTTTTTTATAGGAAAGATCGGAGTTTAAAATCCCTTTGAACTCTTTTTAATTGATTCATGCATGTTTCTATGACCATCGTATGACCTTGGTGAGTTTTAAAATTGCAACTTTTAGAAAAGAATACCTCTTTACATTTAGAACATTTTATGACCAACACTTTAATCGACCAAGCTACAATATCTCTTAGATTTCTAATGATCGAATTATGCATGTCTTTTGGATCAAATATTATGTACATATATACGAAACCGGTGCTTAGCGCTCTCTACTGTGCTTCAGTTTGAAATGGGTTATCAGGGATTTTTAAATATGTTCTTTGCAAGTTTAAAAGCAGTCCTTCAATTATGGAAACATGAATTAAAGAACTGAATTTGTTAACAAAGGGTTAAAAAAGGGATTAAAAAACAAAATAAAAATTGTTATTCAAAACTCAACACTTCATAAACATAGATTTCTAAGGGGGAAAAAACGCTACTACTTTTATCGTTCTCAAAAAACTTGCATAGTTGCTGTTATTTCACATTATTTGCGATACAAAATAAGAAAGTTGATTTTATTATAAGATAAGACCAAGGTTTGGGTTTTTTTTCCAATAGGAATTATCAGCATACAAGAAAGTAAGTGCCTAATGTAGTATATGTGTTGGCATGCCTAGGTTTCAAGGGGATCACAGAGGCTGTCCAAAATTTCTTTTGCAAATGAGGTAATTTAGCCATTAAATTATGGACATACTTGTTCATCTCATTCTAGTAAGAAAGCTCAAATAAAAAAGAAAATTAGTAACATGGTCTGCATAGGATTTCAACCTTGCTACTTTTTAGGAATAAAACCAACTTTGTAGCCATTTAAGCTATCAGATTTTTTCAACTCTTAATAACTGATCTATGCATGTAATCAAAGTTGTTTGAAATGTAGTGATTATGTCTTTGAAACTCTTAACAACTAATTCTGCACATTTTCATCGATCACGATATGGACCATATAGAAAATTTCAAAATCATGACTTCCAAAACGTAGACTACACTTATTTTCCATGCAAGTAACACAAACCATTAAGTGCGGCGACATATTGGTTTATCGTATCCTAATTTTCCTATTTACCTAACAAAATATGGTAATATAGTCTCGATAGATGTCAAACTCTAGACGTTCAAATTATAAAACAAGTTATATGATTGATTAAGCTTCAGTATCTTTCCTGCTCTTAATAAATTATTTATGCATGTTTTTCCTTGATCAAAATATGGTCTCCACACTAATGAATTCATGAGTTTCAAAACACAATACCGCACCTTATTCCATTGGAGTGGCATATGGTTTTACCGGAGCCCTAAATCACAGTTTCAGTTGATAAGGCTAATGTTCTAACAAAACGAGTTTGGAGACCTTCGGACTTTTTATGATTGCATTTTGCATGTTTTAATTAGATCATAATTCTTAACATATATTGAAAAATAATCAGTGCGCTGTCTCTGCCTGCCTAGCTTTAAGGAAGTCGCACCCTTGAATGTAATTGTTTTATGTTGTTTTAACATGCACATTTGACAAAAAAATTAACGTAATATGATTTGGTGGGGTTTTCAACATTGCAACATCTAGAATATAAGACTATTGCTATAACTAATCATGGTATGAGATCTTTAACCTCTTAATAACTAATTTATGCATGCTATCAAAGATGTCTGAATGTATTAACCATTAACGCATTAAATAATAGAAATAATATTCCAAAACGGGATCAACCATGATCTTTGGATCATAAGATCAATGTTCTAGCCAATTTAGCTATGAGATATTCTAAACCTTTTATAATGAATTTTTGATGTTTTTGTTAGAGAATGTATTTATCGTTCTGACATGTAATAATTCTTTGAAGAATTCGCTTGACTTGTATTAAAAACACACTCATTTTATGGCACGAGCATCAAAAGAACTATAATTGAAAAGCCTTATTTGATTCACAGCACATTCAAGAAAGAGAAAACTTTGAGATTCCCTTATTACATGTTCTATGTAGAAGCAATAAAATTGTGCATTGGATAACTATCAAGAAGAAAGGGAAAAAAATAATTACTTAAAATTTATAATTCATGATGAAATTTTCCTTATAACAAATGGCCTGTAGGCCATCCCGTTACTCTTAACTACCTTTCTTTTACTTGATTTTATTTTTGATTTCGAGAGGCAAATGTGATAGCTTTTTTGATTTTTACAAATTGGAAAGGAAAACAAACAGGCATAATCTGTTTTGTCCCACGTCATTGGTGCATGATCTCATGTGTGACATGCCACAAGATAAACGTAAATTATTGCCGTGTACCTCACCCACTTCGCACTGGTCTAAATATAGTTCAAACCCACACTTTCCATGGGAGTAGATCTAAAATCAGTTCAGCCACAATATATTTGAAGTAATGATGCTTGTTTTCATTGAACATAATATGTTCTATGCAACTTGTGAACTCGTTACTTTCGAAACAAAAGACCAACCTTATCTTCCACTGATGCAAAAAATGGTTTCTTAAAGAATTCAAACCATGACATTTAGATGATAACACTAACATTCCAGCCAACTAAGTCACAAGACATTTAGCTATGAGATATTGAACTCTATATGATGGATTCATGCATGTTTTAGTTAGATCAAAATGCCTTCTTGTATAAAAAAAAGTCGATATAGAACATTTTTGCTATGCCTAGTTCTGAAATGGAGTACCAAGGTTTTTTTAATTGTCCTTCACAAACAAGGAAAGCAAACCCTCAATTGTGTAAACATATTGGTTTATCGCATCGTAGATCCAAAAATAGAAACGAACTATGGAGTAATTCAACATAATGGGGCCATATATGTTAATATCTTGTTATATGTGATATCTTTTGACCAAGGTTAAATTAAGCGATCAATTTGGAAAAAATATGCTAAGCTTAAGGGGTATAATCATCATGTAGAAATAATCAAGGTTCGAGAACTCGGTTTAGGTCTCGGTTTCGCTCATTTGAAATTTTCTTGGTTTCGATCAATTTCGAACTTAATTTCGGTTTCGGTCTCGATATCATATTTTCGTATTTTTAGTGAAAAAGTAATAATAAATGTTATAAATAAAATAAAAGAATACGGTCTAGTCTAAACATTATTTAAGTCTAACCTAAATAATTAATACAATGAACGTTGAATTTAGACACATAATAACAAACATTGAATATATCATAATCTAAATAAATAATATAACCTGCCCATTCATATTCAACCCGCCCAATACCTAATACCCAACATCAAATAACCTAATCCTAAACCAACCATATTTATTCCTACTTCAGCCACCAACGCAACTCTGAAAAAAGAGGAAATAAGAAACGACGTTCACCTTAGATGAGAACCAAGAAGACACGATCTTCGAATTTATGCTCGACTGAAGATGACAAACATGAGAACGACAATCGCTTAAGATTTTAAAGCTCGAATTGATTATGAGGTAGTTTATGATTTGGTTTTACTGCTTTTATAGATAAGTTTTGCTTCTCTTCCACCTTCCAATCTTCTATGGCAGTTGCGATTTTTTTTCCTTCAAAGTTTTGAATTTTTTGTCAACGGTGACGGACGGGTTTTTTCCCTAATCCCATCTCACCTCCGGCCGGAACCGAACCGGGTTGGCCGGAATCTCGAGGTTCCAGTCGGAACCTGATACCATGGAAATAATATGTAGACACCGTGTAACATCCCGCCTTTTGTATGTTTTAATCGACGATAAACCACACATGTCAGACTCAACCTATACAAAAGGGCGAATTGTTATTGGAGGTGAATAAGAAAAAGGTGAAAGAAATAAAACAAAACAGAATCTCACAACGAAATGACAAATTATAATAATCAAATAACAGTCCATGAAGTTATTTTACAAAAACATTTGATTATACTTATACAACACATATCAAAGTTACACATACTAGAGAATAATAAATAATGCAGCGGAACAGTATGAATGTAATGGAATAATATAATAAATAATAGTAATACAATCTTCGTATTCGTCCTCCAGAAGTAAGTTCTTCAAACCCTAAAATGCTCAGACTGATCCGAGTGAATTGAAAAGACAAAACACTCGAGTCAGAACTAAAAGATCTTATACAAGTTAAATTAACGGTAAATAATATGAGTGGAACGGCGTCAGAGATGTATACAGGATTTGACATCTCCTATCCAATGTATCTAACGTGAGTGCAGTAACTTAAGAGATGCTCGGGATTTACATCTCCTAAGGATCCGTTAAACTATCTACTATGTAGTAATATACACTATTATAATAATTTCTAATAGTAAAATAAACTTACTTTAAAATAGCATTAAGCTTTACATTTTCCACCTTAACACATAATAGTGCCAATAGTCTATACAGTACCGTAATACCTCTTGATCGGGAGGCTACCAGAGGATACTCTATAGGTATGACACAAATCAAAGTTGTACAAGGCACGATAGGGTAGGTGACACGGCACAACCAGGCAATGCCGTGGTTGATATACCAATTACGCATCCGGGCTGATAGTGGTGCATAGCGCGCAGCTACCGCCCACCTCGAGCCACACCCCTAAAATCAAAAATCAAAAATGGCCACCAAATCAATCTCAAAGATAGAATATAATATTGAAGGAGTGTGTCCGATAAGAGGGGCTACCTCATTGGCTCGTAAGCGCTCTTGTTTTGGCCACCTTAATGCAACTCACGGGAGTAGGGTCCATGTATATACATCAATAGAACTTCGCTACCATCCTACTTCATTATGAAATCTCCACTAGGTACACGGTTGTTAAAGTGTCGGAATTGGCAGAGAGTATGAAAACTTCCGATCCCGGTTTCTTTAACAACCAAACGTTATTGTAACACCGCGGTCATTTCAAAATAGTTTATACTTTAAAGCCAAATATCATTGCCCTTTTCAAAATCAAATCAACACGATATCATATTTATTTCAAATATATCCTTTCTAACATCACAACTACTTCAAAGTTATAATATTTTGAAATCAAAACACTTGAAATATAACACTTTCAAATTTAATACCTTTAAACTCATAACTTTAAAACATAGCTTCCACCACTTAAATGGTTTAATATTTAAAATACTTTATATAATAAAGTAGCTTCTTCAATTTCACAATTCAATTCCAAAACAGCTCGAATTTCTAAATTTTAAGTTTAACCAAATCCCAAATCATAAATTTCAATACGATTCAGTTTCCAAATAACTGTTCTAAATTTTATCGATTTCAAAACAGATTTGATCCATAGAATAAACCATTTCAAATTCAATATATTTCAACATTAAGTATTCGACAATTTCAAAACTAAATTTGGTAACTACGATTCAACAATTCAATTTTTTATTATTTAGTTTTGAAATATTTTACATAATAAATCCATTATCATTTAAATAAAAGTCAAATTACAAGTAACTAAATGTTTCCTTCAATTTATTCATACTTGAAATATTCATTTAATTCACCTTAACCAAAATTAAGTTATAAAAATCATACCTTCTAAAATTTCAAATTTAATAAATTGCACATCAAGCTTATTTGAGTTTAATTCCTAAATAAATTAATCTTCAAATAAATTTCAAATTTATCTTCCATCCTTAATTTTATTTGAATCACTATAAACTCTATATTAAAATATAATTTAAATACTTAACCATATAATCAATCAACTTATTATTAAGCTTATTCTATTTTAAAACAACTTTATACATAGCTTACAATCAAGGATAAAATAACATTTATATAATATCAAAAATCAATATTTATCTAAAACCATATATTTCTTTACAAAATCATAGAAATCATTTCAAAATATTTTTATATATAGACCACAGAGTCTGTATATAATTTCCTATCCTACAGTCAAGTGATACAGATATTTATCATTTCAGTCCGTAATTTAAAATATAAATACGGTTATATATCATTTCAAACCGGAGTCCCGAATGAAATAAAAATCTATAACAACTTACAGTTTATAACAATATAAAATACAACATCCATTCATCCAATACCAATCATCAAACATTTATCACAATCATCATCCAATTAAATCAATAACATCCATATAGAACAGATAATAAATAACAGGTATTTACTGGCAGTTTATATTCAATAATAAATTAAATAACTATTTTATCCAAATAAATTCAAATAAACTGAGATGATGATTCAAAATATGCCAAAAAGTCATAAATAAATTTCTAATCACATCACATATCAATTTAACAAACATAAGAAATTTTATAAGTTGTGAGTGGGTTAAAAACAATGACCTTTTGAATTTAAATTGAATTCAAATCCAATTTAAACCCAAAATTTTAACAGCCTCAAAATTCGTCCAAACCGGCGTAAAAATGTCAGGAATTTTAATACAATCCCATAGGAACGAGCCGCACGTGGAAAGAACCTCGTATGTAAAAGTTATTGATGTTAGAACATTAAACGATTTATATTTGAAATTAAAGTAGAATAAAATAATAAAAGAACGAACCAATGAACTCACGCTGCGCCAACCTTTATTCCAGCGTACTCGAGCATGCCTTAGGGTTTTCGGCCATCACCATCATCAATACCTTTCCAATTTTCATGTCCCATCGTCGATCTTCACGCCGATCAGCCTGCGCCAATGGATCGCCTACGTCAAGCCGCGCCTGCACCAGAGTCACGCGACTCTCCGCTTCCCTCCGGTGGCTGCGTCGCCATTCGCCTTCACGATCCAGATTTTGGCGATCCCGACCCCTTTGGCGATCATAAAACTGATAGATCAACAAAGCACGAAGCCCACTACAATGCAGTAACCCCTGATCGAGCCATCGACGAGAATCCACCGTTGAACGAGATTGTGGCCTATGAACGGCTAAGGTTCACCTTGAATTTTTGGACAAACGGTGTATCAAATTGAAAAACGAATAGCACCAGAAGATTACGCTCTTCGAGAGCTTCAAATCTATATATATAATTTGTTTGGATTGGAGGAGTTTGAATTTTTTTGATTTATAATTTGATTTGGATTTGCAATTTAGGAATGGGTTTTTTCTGCCATTGAGGAAGAGGGGCAACAGAAGTTTCTATACGTACAGAAATGAGAAATATAAAGGCTGCTAGGTTTATAACCGAATATACATATATATATATATAGGTAGATTAAAAAATAGAAATAACGGATCGGATTTGATTTGGGTTGGAACGATAAACGACCCAAAAACCCGTTTTGCCTCCGGAACGAAAATGGGTCAACCCATATATCAAAATAGATGTTTTAAAATATTTTAAAATCAATGAAATAGGTTTCAAGTTCAAATTCCATCGTTAGAAAAAGTTATGCTAAAATCAAGTTATTTCAAATTGATTTCAGTTGAACTGATTTCTAGGCGTTTCAAGCCCGTACGATCAAAAGACAAGTCTGATAGTTATGAAACTTGAAATCCTACAATAATTCACCGTTACGGATCCGATGAAACTGGTTTCAGCGAAATCCGAGTCAGTGGCCAAAGTGGCTATTTTCCAGCTAATTAAATAAATTAATATTAAATTAAACTAAATCACTTTTTCAGTTTAAATTTAATTATTTATCATTTCTATCATTTTTGATTTCTTAACCATTTACAATAACTTAAACAGTTTTAAATATCAATTTAGAGTTGATTAACTCATCAATCTCAATGTTATTTTCCAATTTCATTAAATTCATAAATTATAAATTAAAACACCAAAATCCATTAACTAAATTTTTAAACCTTGATATTCGAGTCCTTCATTACAATAAGGACATAACTAACATTGTTCTAAATCTTGGTACTTAATATTTTCCAATTTCCTCTTAATTTCTTTTTCCATAATATTTAGATATTAATTTTCATTTAATTTCAATTAATCCAATTATTAGTTTAAATTAATAAATCTTGATTCCCATTCTTTTTATTCAATCCATAGTTATCTTATGAATAAACTTAACATTACTATATATCCAATTGCCCTAATGGTTTATAGTCATCAACTAAAATCATATTAATTAGTACTTAATTATGTAATTGAAATGGATTTATATCTAATTCAATAGATTAAATAAATGGGTAAACAATTGATAATTCACTATATGCTTAATTTAATCCTATTCATACTTTATTATCAACCATTAATTATTAATACTACTATTTAGCATTGATTCTATCAAATTACAATTTATTACGTATTATTTCATCGATTAATATAACTTTAAATTTATTTCCGAATTTACGAATTACAATAAATTATAGCCTTACAATTGTTTCAATTAATTGGGATTGCGCTAAATTAGTTATTTATTAACTTGCATTAACATTCTTACATTTCATTACCGTTATTAATTCATTAACAAATTACAAAATTTTATCTATTCCTGATTTAATTACCAAAATCTTATTAAATTAACAAATTTTAAGCATCGAAAGTTACGGGTCGTTACACTCTCCCCCACTTAAAACTTTTCCGTCCCCGAAAACAAAAAAGAAGGGAAAATAAGTGCAAAAGGAACTTAGAAATCAATATACCTTATTTAAAATATTAAATGTATAAACACTGAATTTACAATACAAAATCATTTAAATAAAATATACCAATTTATAATCATTAAATCCATTTATATTCAAGTAACAAATTTTTTTTGAAAATATTTCATAAAATTCCTAAGTCCAAAATTCACAAAAAATTTCGACAGAGTCTCCTTTGCATGGAGAGGCCCTGGGAGAAAATATAATATCAAACATAACAATATATAACATATATCTTCCAAATAATATATCACAACACGGGAAAAACAATATAACAACGCTATAAAATGGTAATCCGAAAACGTACTTATTTGTCGGGCAATTAACGCTTATTTTATGAAACCAAAAGCAGTAGCAATAGCTTCCATAGCCTGTATTTCACTTATATAATCCCAAAAAGGTTAACAATTATATAAAATGAAATATTTAAATTTGTTTCAATCACTACAACAAATCAATATAAACAACAATCACTTGCAACAATATACAATCATCATGAAAATCAACACAATCAATTAGCCATTCATATCAAACAAAACTAATAGTTGTTCGGATTTGAAAACTTCAAATTGTACAGAATGAAAAAATAAACTACAAAGACCATTTACTCAACAGTCTTAGAAGAAACTAAATAGATTATTCATACATCCAAACAATTTAAAAGTATCCTTGCCAAACAACCATAAGCCAACAAACAATGACCCCAAGCATAAATTAAATTCATTCTTATAAATTTCATTTTACAACATTTATTGCTTCATTTCCTTTTCATTCATATAATGATTCATCTTTTTAATTTACATTTTATTTCTTACAAATTTTTATTTCCACCCATTGATTCAGTGTTTATTTCCTTTATTTTCATTTATTACTTACAAATATTCAGGTCATATCAGTTTTTTTATTGCATTATATTTATTCATTCATTATTACTGAATTTCATTTAGTTGCATTCATTTGTTTATAGTATTCATGTCAAATTCAACTACTTAGCATATTAATTCATCTACTTAAGTTTATAATCATTTATTTATAATATTTACCTTTCTATTATATTAATTTAGTAGCATTTTCAATTATACTTAATTTTATAACAATTTCAACATCAAATTCTTATTTATTAAAGAATTTCATTGAATACTTTCATTACTTCAAGTTTTACTTGTATAATATCCATTACATTTTCTTATTAAACATTAAAACTTTTAATATTTAGTAAGTTATAAATATGCTTTAAGGATGTAATTGAAAGTTACACAAGTTTATTTTATTTCTTTTAAATTAACTTAATGTTCAATAATAATAATATCCTTTGTTTTATAGGTTATAAATTTCAAATTTCTTTTAATTCCATTTCTAACTTAGCATTAAATCTCTTATTTCATTTAGAGATTTCAACTATTAGATAAATTCCATTTCACTAAAGCAATTGAAACTGTTAATTAATGGAAACTTAAGAATTAAATACTAGGTTTAATTTTAAATCATTTTAAAATAATAGATAGATGTATATGCTTACAATTTATATATCTAATTATATTTAAAACAATTTGAAATTTATACTTGTTTATCAAAATAAATCTGTAGTAAAACTACTACAGTAGCCTTCCCACTTTGAAACTCGAAAATTGATGTCGATGATGCGTGCACTCATCACCGAAATTATTTCCCAGCGATATAGAGAGGAGTACCGAACTTATTTCTTTCCAAAGCTTCTTTAAAACAATTCTTTCAAATTATATTGGAATATTTATATCAGAAAAAACTAATAAACAATATTATTATATTCCAAATCCTTTGAAAACAAATTTCAAAATCCCGAACTTGAGTTCTAGAATTTCCTTCATTGATTTTATTTTCAAATCTTATTTTCAACTAATATTTATAAATTTCACTACTTAAGAACCAAATATATTACAACCAAATATACCATTTATAAAATATGTTATTTTATATATAAAAATATACAATAGGCAAAATTATTCATTCACTTATATTCAAAACAAATATTGTGTCGGTCTGTCCTATTAAGTGTGTAGAAATCTCTATTGATGTCATAGCGTCCTATGCACCAACCATAATTTGTAAATACAAAACGGAATAAATTAACATAATATCAAAACCTTTTATAACACTAACAAATGCGCTCTCTCATATATATACACTCAACGATTCATCATAGGGTATTACTACTCTATTAACAAAGAGTCAGACCCCACAAAGCTAAGATTTATCGCTAAAGCAAAGCTCTGATACCAAATGTAACATCTTGCCTTTTGGTATGTTTTAATCGACGATAAATCACACACGTCAAACTCAACCCATACAAAAGGGCGAATTGTTATTGGGGTGAATAAGAAAAGGGTAAAAGAAATAAAACAAAACATAATCTTACAGCGGAACGACAATTATAATAATCAAATAACAGTTCATGAAGCTGTTTTACAAAAACATTTGATTATACTTATATAACACATATTAGAGTTACACATACCAGAGAATAATAAATAACGCAGCGAAACAGTATGAATGTAGTGGAATAATATAATAATAATAGTAATACAATCTTCGTCTTCGTCCTCCAGAAGTAAGTTATTCAAACCCTGGAATGCTCAAGCTGACTGGAGCGAACTGAAAAGATAAAACACTCGAGTCAGAACTAAAAGATCTTATGTAAGTTAAATCAACGATAAATAATATGAGTGGAATGGCGTCTGTGGTGTTTACGGAATTTGACATCTCTATACAGTGTCTAACGTGAGTGTAGTAACTTAAGAGATGTTCGGGATATACATCTCATAAGGATCCATTAAACTATCTACTATGTAGTAATATACGCTATTATAATAATGTCTAATAGCAAAATAAACTTACTTTAAAATAGCGTTAAGGCTTTAAATTTTCCACCTTAACACATAATAGTTCAGTAGTCTATATAGTACCGTAATACCTCTTGATCGGGAGGCTACAAGAGGATACTCCATAGGTATGACACAAATCAAACTCATACAAGGCGCGATAGGGTAAGTGACATGGCACAACTAGACAATGCCAGGGTAGATATACCAATTACGCATCCGGACTGATGGTGACACATAGCGCCCAGCTACCGCCCACCTAGAGCCACACCCCCAAAATAAAAAATTAAAAGTGGCCACAAAATCAATCTCAAAGTCAGAATATAATATTGAAGGAGTGTGTCTGTGACTCCCCACCTCTATACCCACGCTAGCCAAGAACACTACGGTGTAGTGCTGTCAACTAGCACGGAGAATAAGGCTGTTGAGGAGCGACCATCAATAGTTAGGCCTTATACTAGCATTGGTTATCTCAATGGGAGTGGTATATAAATATATTTTCTTTCATTTTTTTATCTCTGATTTATTTTCTCCCATCGACATACCCCAATTCCAGTATAAAACGAACTACGATGGTTCGTAATAGTTTAGAACAGTAAATATAAAATAACAACACGGATAATATAAATGCGGAACACAGATGAAACAGAAAGTCTCATATATATATATATATAATAACTGATGTCAGTAACAATACATTCACACGGTACATATGATACAACCACAACAGTCGACTAAGGAAGTTACATATACAAGTACATTAACGTATTTAATATACATGAACACATATCTTCCTATACAATTTTACAGACTACTACAAATGACGACGACTACTCCAAAAGATATGAAAGAACTTCATAGCTCTAGCAGCAACCCGATGCAGAATATCTACAACATGAAATACTCGGTCTGACCCGAGTATTAAATTCAAAAGAAAATAATACTCGGGTCAGTCTAATTCAAACTCAGTTATTAGTGCACAGAAGCATTAATAATTAAATAATGAATAGACGACAGTAATTAAACCAAATCAGAATGCAATTCAGAACATTGAATTGAAATAAACAAAATAGTTCAAACCATTGGAATATCAATATAAAATATTAATTCAAGTAGGGCTGCAGTACACGCACGCGTGCACTGCCTCGCCACTACTGAATATGGTATACGCAAAAGGATCCATAAGTCAAAACAAATAGAATATCATACACGCCATACCGTGTGGTTGCAGTTCACGCTTGCGTGCAGTGCCGTGCCACTACGGTGATGGTGTACCCATATGAATATTCACAAGCATCGCCGTGAATGTCATAAGGCCGAGTGTCGATTATTGCAGAGACAAATGCGAGGTCAAGACTAATGAATTTAGGCTCAACACAAGGCGATGAGCAAAGTAGCAAGTCATGTACACTAAAACAAAACCAAGAAACATATAAATGCTCATGAACAAGTACTGTGCATATACAATTGCACATAAACCAGCCGAACAAGTTGAAACAAAGTGCATAAGCATCTCGACCTAAAATAGAAACAAAGGGAACAAGTGCAACACAGTTCAGTACATGCACAAAAGGCAGTGAAACAGACATGTACAACCAGGCAGCAGTTAACAAGTATCATATAAATTTAGTTCCAAGTCAAGCATTAATGATCTGGACAGAACAAGGTACCAAATGAAATTACGTACCTACAACCTAAATGTTTGTACATACGTGGATGGATACATATGCTGAACTAGTATGCAAGTGAATACAACGTGAACACAACAGTGCCCAGATGAGTCAAAACAGCAAGGCACTGCAACAAATTCTAGTAACATCTAAATGAAAATCAAGGCTACATCTGCAAATGAATCAGGTGAAGCAAAATGCAGCAGTGGACAGGGTCACGGCTACAATTCAAACCCATGTATAAATGGAAATAGGCAGTGGCCACAACAACCAAGAAATATATAAGTGCAGACAAGCTAGTTGAGTGCCAAACTTCGAGTCAAGCAGCAGACAGGGAAGTGCAGCCTCAACATGACGTTTAACAGTGCCAACAAATGCAAGAAGCGAGTGGCAGTAGTTTAAAACTTCCACAAGTGAATGTAAAATATGTATACAAATGAATGAACATAATAAACTGCACATGGCTAAACAATTCAGAGGTGCACGAGAAGCAGCATAACTCAAATGAGCAAGTGCACAAGGCTGTGTACAATATAAAAATGCAACTGCAAATTACATGGGGGATGACACTGTAAAATGAACCAAAGTTCGATTGAGAAATGAATAAGGCAAGCCGACATCAGTGACATTGGTATGAAGATTAACCCGAAATGCAACTCCCAGCAAATGCATAAATATGAATCAAACTCTTATACACTGCAATAATACCAAAGAAACATGAAAAATGCATAACGAGTATGCAACTAAGAAAATAGGAGGAGGGTGAGGGCACCAAGGGTATGGCACCACAGCACACACACTCATGAATACAATGGTACAGTAGATACAAACTGCAACAATCAATATACTGCAAGTACGACAGGTAAAAGATGGACACAGAGATGGTCAGAGACGAGGCTCACAAGGGCCGAGAAATCAAAGCCATAATCCAAAAATCAAGCAGCAAAAGATGTAAATTCGAACAACCCAGAAATCATCAACATCAACAAAATCGAATGGTCGAAGTCAGGTACCGAAAATCACAAATTAAACAAGCCAAGAAAATCGCGACCGAAGTCAGGCACCAAAACTTCAAGGCCAAAACACAAAACCACCTAATTATGAATTTGAATTAGATGTGAGTATAATACTCACCTTGTCGACGAATTGAAGCTATCAACCGAAGCCCAATCGAGCACGAGCACGTCGAATTGAAGAAGCCAGCATCGTAAATTTTGAACGCGCCCTAGCTTCAGACGAACGAAGACGAGATGCCGCCATTTATTTTCTTTTGAGGGTTTTAGGGTTACGAACGAAATAAAAAAAATGGTAAAGGGGCGGGTTGAGTTTCTTAAAGAATGGGTCGGCATTGAGAAAAAGGGGACGTGTACATTTGCTTTGCAAAAATTTTCACGGCCTCAAACATATGAAAATGTTGGCCGAGAATTTATTTTAAAGCCCGAAATTTCTTTTAAAAATTTATAAAAGAATTTTAATTCAAATTTAAAAACTTCAAATGGAAATTTGTGTCAATATTAATCGTTTAAATTGTCGATTATAATTGATGCAACATACCGGGTTGTTACAGACTCCCCTCCTTAAAGAAATTGCGTCCTCGCAATCTTAAGGAATAAATGGCCAAAAGGTGAAAACCATAAGAGCATATCATCACAATATGAAGAAATTCGAAGTAGGAAGTTCACCATATAGAGCATGAAAGAGAAAACCTGAACATGTTTGCTCGATGAATTCTCTGGATTCCTAAGAGAAATCCATAGAATTTGAGAACCATCGAGAATCTCCACAAGAGAAACATCTTTATTTCGAAGGTGCTACACCCCCGAAGCAATGATGTGAATATAAGATTGCTCAAGAATAGAAATCGGAAATCCCTAAGGCATTTCCGTAATTGGAAGACGTGGAAAACATCATGAATAGCAGAAAATTGAGTCGGTACACCGGCGTAGTACAATATAAACGCCAAAGAAATCTTTTAATTTCATAAAAGAAATTCACAAATTATCAACAAAATCTAATTATCAATAGATAATTCAGAAATCTCAAATCACAAATATTCGATTATCAAAAACGATAATCAAATCAACAAGTATTCGATTATCAAAATCGAAAATCAATCTTAAATCACAAATATTTAATTATCACAAACGATAATTAAATCTCAAATATCTAATTATCACAAGCGATAATTAAATCTCAAATATCTAATTATCACAAGCGATAATTAGAAACAATAAATATCTGATTATCAAAAACGATAAATCAGAAATCATAAACATCCAATTATCAAAATGATAATCAGAAACTACCACAACGGTAATCAAATTTCAAATCATAAATATTTAATTATCACAATTGATAATCAAATCTCAAATCGCAAATGTTTAATTATCACAAACGATAATCAAACCACAAATATCTAATTATCACAAACGATAATTAGAAACAATAAATATCTGATTATCAATAACGATAAATCAGAAATCATAAACATCCAATTATCAAAATGATAAACAGAAACTACCACAACGGTAATCAAATTTCAAATCACAAATATTTAATTATCACAATTGATAATCAAATCTCAAATCGCAAATGTTTAATTATCACAAACGATAATCAAACCACAAATATTTAATTATCACAAACGATAATTATATCTCAAATATCTGATTATCACAAGCGATAATCAGAAACAGCAAATATCTGATTATCACAAACGATAATCAGAAATCACAAATTTTCAATTAACGAGTCCGAAATTAACCGAAATAGCAAACGCACATGACCCATAACCACGAGTTTTCCTAAATCGTTTAATTCACTTCATCGTTTCCTTGAAAGTGCAAAATTGTGTATTTTAAATAAATAACATTTTACGTTCTCAAACGGACAAGTCCGGAATTAAGCGAATCAGTAAAAGAAAGGGGCCATAGTCCTCGATTTTTCTGAAACGTTTAAATCGCTTCCTCATTCTTTTGAAAGCGTAAACTGTAAAACTTCTGAAAACAATTTTCATTTATTTTATAAAAATAATAATAATAATAATAATAATAATAATTTACATTCTCAAACGAACAAGTCCAGAATTAAGCGAATCAGCAAAAGAAAGGGGTCATAGTCCTCGATTTTACTGAAACGTTTAATTCGCTTCCTCATTCTTTTGAAAGAGCAAATCGTAAAAATCTTGAAAACAATTTTGATTTATATTTAAAACAATTTTTTTTAAAACACGTGATTAAAGCAGCAACATCCGTAGCAACTTCGACATACGTCAAAATTTCATCGAAATAATTGGCATCAAAATATAATACCAATGAATTTTCATTTATCGAAAATGTCGCAGGAATCTTTTTAAAGATAGAAAAGGATATCATACCCTAAACTTGTATTCATAACAAGTCAATAACACACGAATTCACCAATGCACAAGAATTGATAAAACATATCAATAGAAATCACGAAAATTGGTGAAGCACAAATTCTAGAAATCATCACAAGAAATCCAGAAATCACAAGATGAAAGTATGAAAACTCGAACGGAGTATGAAAACTCGAACGGAGTATGAAAACTCGAACGGAGTATGAAAACTCGAACGGAGTATGAAAACTCGAACGGAGTATGAAAACTCGAACGGAGTATGAAATAGAATAAAAGATATGGCATAACATAAAACATCCATAATGACGTACTACTATAAGTATGTAAATAATGATCAACAGGAGATCAATCGATAAGAGGTATGGCATAAATATGAAATATCCATACTGACATACAACTATAAGTATGCAAATAATGATCAACAAGAGATCAACCGATAAGAGATAATCAATATCACAAGAATCTTCTCAAAGATCCAAAGAGGTATCATACCCCAAATTTGTACCCATGACAAATCAATAACATATGAATTCACCAATTCACAAAAATAGGTGAAGTATAAAATTTCCAGAAATCAACATAAGGAATCTAGAAATCACAGAAAAAGGGAAAGAGGCCTATCACATGACGGTCCGAAGACCAAGGGGAGCTACCCCACATGTGTGAATAGAATCACACAGATTGAGGTCAAGACTAACCAAAAAGCAGAAAGGTATGTGTGAATGGAATCGCACAAGTGGTGTCTAGTCTGACCATCAGAACGATCATCATGATCAACGAGGAGTGTCAATTACACTAAGCAAGTGTGAATGGAATCACACAGATTGAGGTCAAGACTAACCAAAAAGCAAAAAGGTATGCGTGAGTGGAATCACACAAGTGGTGTCTAGTCTAACCTTGCAATGAAATAGACATCGCGCAATTGCTAGTCTAATTCATAAAGCGATCATCAAGATCAACGAGAAGTGTCAATTACACTAAGCTAGTGAATATAAAAGTTTAGCTTCATGTCCCATAACCACTAGCTTAACTTAAATATTTACGAACAAATTGTAGATCTTCACTAGAAAAATGTCACAAGTGGTTCAATCGAACAAGTCCAAAAATTAACCGACGAAGTAAACGCAAGCGTTTCATACCACTTGTTTTGCTAAGCCGTTTAATTAGATTTCTCATACGAGTGAAATAAAGGTTTGTATATACTAATAGATTGGAAAACGGTTTAGGAAAAGAGTTTGATATTGAAAATAGAGTTAAAAACATTTTGATAAAAGAGTTTTGATATTTACTACTGGTATTGAAACATTTATATTTTTAAAGTGACAAATCACAAAAATGATCGTAGGAACAATCAATCGCAAGAATTCACATGCAAATATGTGAATAGAATCCAAAGAAATCGATTCTGTATCCATCAAAAGGTATGTTCACAAAAGTTCCAAAGAAAATGTTATCAAAGTTGCTAATAAATAATAGCAACAAATCGGGAAATTAACAAGAATCGATTAAATTTGGAGACCAAATCAATTCACTAAAATTCACATTCGAAGACGTGAATAAAATCCAAAGAATTCGATTCTTAAATCCATCAAAGTAGGAATATCCAAAAATCCCAGAAATAGAAGTTGTCAAAGTCGACAAAGAAGATAACAACTAATCGAAAAAGAAGAATCGATTAACAATTGGAATAACAAAGCAGAACGAGCATAAATGCATAAATGACTTCAACAAAAATAAAAATCAAGTCAATGTCGAAGTCAACAATTAATGGCCATAATCGAGTACAAAACGATTCAACATCATCATCAAAGGACTCAACGGCAAACCAAGTCAGCGTTTTGGAAATCAAGAATTTAGAAATTTCTCAAAAACAAAGTGACCGAAGTCGAATGGAAATCAAGCCGAGGAAAACGTAAAATATCAAGTTCAGAATCGCTGAGATTCGAACAAAACCAATCATCGGCTAAATCAAATCAAAGCCGAAAACACAAGAATTCAAAATCAAATGCATATGAATAAGCGTTAGGAATTCATACCTAACAATCAAAGACAATCATATACAAATATGGGAGATAAAACGTCAACAAATAGTTGTAACACATGTACTATCTAAGTTATGTTTTATATTTGTTCTAAACTCCAGGCTCTGATACCAAGCTGTGACGCCCCACCTCTATACCCACGCTAGCCAAGAACACTACGGTGTAGTGCTGTCAACTAGCACGGAGAATAAGGCTGTTGAGGAGCGACCATCAATAGTTAGGCCTTATACTAGCATTGGTTATCTCAATGGGAGTGGTATATAAATATATTTTCTTTCATTTTTTTATCTCTGATTTATTTTCCCCCATCGACATACCCCAATTCCAGTATAAAACGAACTACGATGGTTCGTAATAGTTTAGAACAGTAAATATAAAATAACAACACAGATAATATAAATGCGGAACACAGATGAAACAGAAAGTCTCATATATATATATATAATAACTGATGTCAGTTACAATACATTCACACGGTACATATGATGCAACCACAACAGTCGACTAAGGAAGTTACATATACAAGTACATTAACGTATTTAATATACATGAACACATATCTTCCTATACAATTTTACAGACTACTACAAATGACGACGACTACTCCAAAAGATATGAAAGAACTTCATAGCTCTAGCAGCAACCCAATGTAGAATATCTACAACCTGAAATTCTCGATCTGACCCGAGTATTAAATTCAAAAGAAAATAATACTCGGGTCAGTCTAATTCAAACTCAGTTATTAGTGCACAGAAGCATTAATAATTAAATAATGAATAGACGACAGTAATAAAACCAAATCAGAATGCAATTCAGAACACTGAATTGAAATAAACAAAACAGTTCAAACCATTGGAATATCAATATAAAATATTAATTCAAGTAGGGCTGCAGTACACGCACGCGTGCACTGCCTCGCCACTACTGAATATGGTATACGCAAAAAGATCCATAAGTCAAAACAAATAGAATATCATACACGCCATACCGTGTGGCTGCAATTCACGCTTGCGTGCACTGCCGTGCCACTACAGTGATGGTGTACCCATATGAATATTCACAAGCATCGCCGTGAATGTCATAAGGCCGAGTGTCGATTATTGCAGAGACAAATGCGAGGTCAAGCCTAATGAATTTAGGCTCAACACAAGGCGATGAGCAAAGTAGCAAGTCATGTACACTAAAACAAAACCAAGAAACATATAAATGCTCATGAACAAGTACTGTGCATATACAATTGCACATAAACCAGCCGAACAAGTTGAAACAAAGTGCATAAGCATCTCGACCTAAAACAGAAACAAAGGGAACAAGTGCAACACAGTTCAGTACATGCACAAAAGGCAGTGAAACAGACATGTACAACCAGGCGGCAGTTAACAAGTATCATATAAATTTAGTTCCAAGTCAAGCATTAATGATCTGGACAGAACAAGGTACCAAATGAAATTACGTACCTACAACCTAAATGTTTGTACATACGTGGATGGATACATATGCTGAACTAGTATGCAAGTGAATACAACGTGAACACAACAGTGCCCAGATGAGTCAAAACAGCAAGGCACTGCAACAAATTCTAGTAACATCTAAATGAAAATCAAGGCTACATCTGCAAATGAATCAGGTGAAGCAAAATGCAGCAGTGGACAGGGTCACGGCTACAATTCAAACCCATGTATAAATGGAAATAGGCAGTGGCCACAACAACCAAGAAATATATAAGTGCAGACAAGCTAGTTGAGTGCCAAACTTCGAGTCAAGCAGCAGACAGGGAAGTGCAGCCTCAACATGACGTTTAATAGTGCCAACAAATGCAAGAAGCGAGTGGCAGTAGTTTAAAACTTCCACAAGTGAATGTAAAATATGTATACAAATGAATGAACATAATAAACTGCACATGGCTAAACAATTCAGAGGTGCACGAGAAGCAGCATAACTCAAATGAGCAAGTGCACAAGGCTGTGTACAATATAAAAATGCAACTGCAAATTACATGGGGGATGACACTGTAAAATGAACCAAAGTTCGATTGAGAAATGAATAAGGCAAGTCGACATCGGTGACATAGGTACGAAGATTAACCCGAAATGCAACTCCCAGCAAATGCATAAATATGAATCAAACTTTTATACACTGCAATAATACCAAAGAAACATGAAAAATGCATAACGAGTATGCAACTAAGAAAATAGGAGGAGGGTGAGGGCACCAAGGGTATGGCACCACAGCACACACACTCATGAATACAATGGTACAGTAGATACAAACTGCAACAATCAATATACTGCAAGTACGACAGGTAAAAGATGGACACAGAGATGGTCAGAGACGAGGCTCACAAGGGCCGAGAAATCAAAGCCATAATCCAAAAATCAAGCAGCAAAAGATGTAAATTCGAACAACCCAGAAATCATCAACATCAACAAAATCGAATGGTCGAAGTCAGGTACCGAAAATCACAAATTAAACAAGCCAAGAAAATCGCGACCGAAGTCAGGCACCAAAACTTCAAGGCCAAAACACAAAACCACCTAATTATGAATTTGAATTAGATGTGAGTATAATACTCACCTTGTCGACGAATTGAAGCTATCAACCGAACCCAATCGAGCACGAGCACGTCGAATTGAAGAAGCCAGCATCGTAAATTTTGAACGCGCCCTAGCTTCAGACGAACGAAGACGAGATGCCGCCATTTATTTTCTTTTGAGGGTTTTAGGGTTACGAACGAAATAAAAAAAAATGGTAAAGGGGCGGGTTGAGTTTCTTAAAGAATGGGTCGGCATTGAGAAAAAGGGGACGTGTACATTTGCTTTGCAAAATTTTTCACGGCCTCAAACATATGAAAATGTTGGCCGAGAATTTATTTTAAAGCCCGAAATTTCTTTTAAAAATTTATAAAAGAATTTTAATTCAAATTTAAAAACTTCAAATGGAAATTTGTGTCAATATTAATCGTTTAAATTGTCGATTATAATTGATGCAACATACCGGGTTGTTACAGTGTCCGATAAGAAGGGCTACCTCACTAGCCCGTAAGCACTCTTGTTTTAACCACCTTATGCCAACACACGGGATTCAGGTCCACGTACATACCTTAATAGAATGTCGCCACCAACCTACTTCATTCTAGAGTCTCCACCACGTACACGGTTGTTAAAGTGGTTTTAGGAGTTGGCAGAGAGTATGACAACTTTCGATCCCGGTCTCTTTAACAACCAAATATTATTATAACACCGCGGTCATTTCAAAATAGTTTATACTTTAAAACCAAATATCATTGCCCTTATCAAAACCAAATCAATATGATATCATATTCATTTCAAATATATCCTTTCTAACATCACAACACTTACAAAGTTATAACATTTCAAAATCAAAACACTTGAAATATAACACTTTCAAATTTTAATACCTTTAAACTCATAACTTTGAAACATCGCTTCCACCACTTAAATTGTTTAATATTTAAAATACTTTATATAACAAAGTAGCTTCTTCAATTTCACAAATCAATTCCAAAACAGCTCGAATTTCTAAATTTTAAATTTAACCAAATCCCTAATCATAAATTTCAATACAATTCAGTTTCCAAATAAACTATTCTAAATTTTATCGATTTCAAAACATATTTGATCCACAGAATAAACCATTTCAAACTCAATATATTTCAACATTAAGTATTCAACAATTTCAAAACTAAGTTTGGTAACTACGATTCAACAATTCAATTTCCTATTAATTAGTTTTGAAATATTTTACATAATAAATCCATTTTCATTTAAATAAAAGTCAAATTACAAGTAACTAAATATTTCCTTCAATTTATTTATACTTGAAATATCCATTTAATTCACCTTAACCAAAATTAAGTTATAAAGATCACACCTTCTAAAATTTCAAACTTAATAAATTGCACATCAAGCTTATTTGAGTTTAATTCTTAAATAAATTCGACTTCAAATAAATTTCAAATTTATCTTCCAACCTTAATTTTATTTAAATCATTATAAACTCTATATTAAAATATTATTTAAATACTTAACCATATTATCTTCAATAAAAATCAACTTATTATTAAGCTTATTCTATATTAAAACAAGTTTATACATAGCTTACAATCAAGGTAAAATAACATTTATATAATATCTAAAATTAATATTTATCTAAAACCATATATTTCTTTACAAAACCATAGAAATCATTTCAAAATACTTTTATATATAGACCACGGTGTCTGTATATAATTCTCTATCCTGTGGTCAAGTGATACAGATATTTATCATTTCAATCCGTAATTTAAAATATAAATACGGTTATATATCATTTCAAACCGCAATCCCGAATGAAATAAAACTCCATAACAACGTGCAGTTTATAACAATATAAAATACAACATCCATTCATCCAATATCAATTTTAAACATTTATCACAATCATCATCCAATTCAATCAATAACATCTATATAGAACAGATAATAAATAACAAGTATTTACTGGCAGTTTATATTCAATAATAAATTAAATAACTATTTTATCCAAATAAATTCAAATAAACTGAGATGATGATTCAAAATACGCCAAACAGTCATAAATTAATTTCTAATCACATCATATATCAATTTGACAAATATAAGAAATTTTAGAAGTTGTTAGGGGGTTAAAACACTCATTTTTTGAATTTAAATCTAATTTAAACCCAAAACTTAAACAGTCTCAGAATTCGTCCAGAACAGCGTCAAAATATCAAGAATTTTAATACGATCCCATAGGAACAAACCGCGTGTGGAAAGAACCTTGCATGTAAAAGTTATTGATGTTAGAACATTAAACGATTTATATTTGAAATTAAAGTAGAACAAAATAGTAAAAGAATGGACCAATGAACTCATGCCGCGTCAACCCTTCTTCCAGCGTGCTCGAGCATGCCTTATGGTTTTCAGCCGCCACCATCGTCCATACCTTTCCAATTTTGGCCGTCCCATTGTCGATCTTCACGCCGATCAGCATGTGCCAATGGATTGCCTATGTCAAGCCGCGCCTACACCAGGGTCACGCGACTCTCCACCTCCCTCCGGTGGTCGCGCCACCGTTCGCCTTCTCGAGCCAGATTCTAGTGATCCCGACCCCTTTGGCGATCATAAAACCGATAGATCAACAATGCAAGAAGCCTTCTACGATGCAGTAACCCCTGATCAAGCCATCGACGAGAATCCACCGTTGAATGAGATTGTGGCCTATGAACGGCCGAGGTTCACCTTGAATTTCTGGACAATGCGTATCAAATTGAAAAACGAATAGCACCAGAAGATTACACACTTCGAGAGCTTCAAATCGATATATAATTTATTTGGATTGGAGGTGTTTGAATTTTTTTGATTTGTAAATTTGATTTGGATTTGCAATTTGGGAATTGGTTTTGTCTGCCATTGAGTAAGAGGAGCAACAGAAGTTTTTGTACGTACAGAAATAAGAAATAGAAAGGATGCTAGGGTTTATAACCGGATATATATAGGTAGATTAGAAAATAGAAATAATGGATCGGATTTGATTTGGGTTGAAACGATAAACGACCCAAAAGCCCGTTCTGCCTCAGGAAAGAAAATGGGTCAACGCATATATCAAAATAGATATTTTAAAATATTTTAAAATCAATGAAATAGATTTTAAGTCCAAATTCCATCGTATGAAGAAGTTATGCTAAAATCAAGTTATTTCAAATTGACTTCAATTGAATTGATTTCTAGGCGTTTCAAGCCCATACGATTAAATGATAAGTCCGATCGCTACGAAACTTGAAATCCTACAATAATTCACCGTTACGGATCCGATGAAACTAGTTTCGTCGAAATCGGAGTCAGTGGCCAAAATGGCTATTTCCAGCTAATTAAATAAATTAGTATAAATTAAATTAAACCACCTTTTCAGTTTAAATTGAATTATTTATCATTTCTATCATATTTGATTTCTTAATCATTTACAATAAGTTAAACAGTTTTAGATGTCAATTTAAAGTTGATTAACTCATCAATCTCAGTGTTATTTTCTAATTTTATTAAATTCGGAAATTATAAATTAAAACTCCAAAATCCATTAATTGAAATTTTAAACTTTGTTATTCGAGTCCTTTATTATAGTAAGGACATAACTAACATTGGTCTAAATCTTGATACTTAATATTTTCCAATTTCCTCTTAATTTCTTTTTTCGTAATATTTGAATATTAATTTTCATTTAATTTTAATTATTCCAATGATTAATTTAAATTAATAAATCTTGATTCCCATTCTTTTTATTCAATCCATCGTTATCTTATGAATAAACTTAACATTACTATATATCCAATTGCCCTAATGGTTTGTAATCATTAGCTAAATTCATATTAACTTAGTATTTAATTACGTTTAATTGCAATGGATTTAGATCTAATTCAATAGATTAAATAAATGGGTAAACACTTGATAATTATCACTATTTGCCTAATTTAATCGTATTCATACTTTATTTTCAACCAACGACTATTATTATTACTTATCTAGCACTGATTCTATCAAATTACAATTTTTTAAGTATTATTTCATCGATTAATATAACTTTAAATTTATTTTTCAACTTACTAATTACAATCAATTATAGCCTTACAATTGTTTCAATTAATTGGGATTGCGCTAAATTAGTTATTTATTAACCTACATTAACATTTTTACATTTCATTACCGTTATTAATTCATTAACAAATTACAAATTTTTATCTATTCCTGATTTAATTACCAAAATCTTATTAAATTAACAAATTTTAAATATGGAAAGTTACGGGTCATTACACACCGAGTAATCCTTTTAATTTGTTGAAGGGCGGAACTGAAAAAGTCACACTACTACAAAAATGGAGCTATGGTCACCAAATCACACATGCCTTATTTACTTTTAAATCTCTTCTATAAAGAGCTAATATCATATATAGGGTTTATGTCAATTTGGAAGGCCAAACTAATTCTTCTTCTCTTTCAATTAGCAACTATGGGTTCAGATATGACTTCCGCCAATTTATTTAATTTTACCTAGCATCTTCTCAACTTAATCAATATGGATTATATATTCAAATCTAGGGTTCAATGAACAATTGAATCTACAGTGTATTAAATTCTAACGGAACTATGGTCTTGACTTGGTTTTAAACTTGCTACAATAAAAAAATGGACTTGCCAAGATTACTAAGTATTATTTCTAGAAAATAATGAACTGTTATATAATCACATCTGTTTATAATATCTATATGTATATTGTCTCCAACTTCGAGGGACTGGAATCTGCAACCTTCGTCTCATGAGCCCATGCGACGACCCGACTTTCTACCACCAAAAAATCACATCATCTTTAAGAAAGAAATGGATAGAAAAGAGAATAGAAAGAAGAGAAGAAAGAAACAACACATCAGAATCTACACAACGGAACGAATAAATCATATTAATCACATAATACTTTACATAGTGTCATATACATCAGAGATACACAACATAATCAACCCATACTAGACAGTTATAAACACCTGCCTAGTTATACAACTCAATACAACAACTCAGAGACAACAACTCAGAGAAAACACAGCGGAAAAACTCTATAGCTATACGCAGAAGCCTCCTGCTCCATTGCTCCTTCAGAATTCGTCATGCCAACCTAAAATCCTAACCTGAATCCCTTGGCTACTCGTAAAAAATTTGAGTACCCAAGAGTTTAAGAAAAACAGAATAAACTCCGGGTCAGACATGGGTCTAAACGGTTAAAGTTGCTTAACTTTAAAAAAACCTTTGAAAAGAAAAGGTATCACGTAACACTTCCCACACATAAACATGGAAAAGTTTTTACCATACGCTAACCAAAACATTTGATAGGAAATCCGATCATATTATAATAGTGTCTAGGGTTTCAAATAAATAAGAAATAGCCAAAATTATTATATGATTAAATTCCAGCTACTAGCCACAAAAGTGGGTAATACAATCAAAACCGTTGGCACTTATTGGATTTTGGATTCCATACAATGGCAGGGCTACTGGGGTACCGCCTGTCACAGTACGTGGCCTAGATCACCGTACCGAGGATCACTCCCGACCCCTTGCAACACAAAGCCGGACCCGTTCCTTACTGAACAGTTCCAAATAAGACAACCCCGACGGTTGTAGATATTTAACCGTCCACACAGCCGAAATAAAAAGGACCTCTAGACAGGGGTAAATCTTACTCTCCAGTGGGTGCGACCCACGAAGCCTTGCTGTACCTCCCCTGTTTTAGCCATTCCCGACTGATGAGGCTTGAGGTTATGATTACCTTTAGTGAACACTTCACTTAGAATGCTCATCGTCCACCCGATGATGTTATGAAAGCATTCAATCCATACAAGTTTGTTCCGGGTTCGAACGAAACCGAAGGCATTATCTCGTTACACTCATTTTGGAATCACCCTCAGAGTTAACGACAATAACCCTTGCACTCTAAACCACCATCTCGAATCTATAAGAACTAATTCCGTCAAACTCATTACGGAATCACCCACAAAGTTATACTGACGTATAGCCCTTACACCTCGAGTCTTCACAAAGCTCCATTTTGATTCACGACCTAACGTTATTTGGAATCGATGTGGTTTTCGGATATCCAAATATGGAAACCTGATCCCGGTCTCATCGAAATCCAAAGCGTGTCTTTTAAGTCCAAGTTGTTTAAAGGTTTTAAAACAATTCAATACAGTATCTATATACAAACAGATAGATAACTCACATATCAATAATTGATAATCAGCATTATCATATAACAGGTAATCCACATAATCAATATCATAATAGGTAATTCATATATCAACATCCCAATTGATAATCTAGGTAATCATCACAATGCAACCAAGCATTCATATCACACAACCATACTTATCTCATTACTGAGATCATAAAGCATTCAAGACAATCAATGTCATCCATTTATTCATAAGCAATGATTTTACTCATACCTCAATATAATTAATTTAAAATGAATTAAATTAACTATCTCTAATCTTTAATTAATTTAAAGTGAATTAAATTAATTACTTCTTAATTAATTTAAAATTAATTAAATTAATTTCCTTCATCAAAATAAATCTTGCTTAAATAACCATTAGTTAAACCAATTACTAAATCACCATCCTAAATAATCAACCATGATTAATTAACTTTTAATCAAGTAATTAATCCTTAATTATTCTCATTAATCATATCAATTAATGAACCTTAATTAATTAATCATGCTTAGATTAATTGCTTTTAATTAATCAACTTAAATACAGTAATTAATTATTCTTAATTACTTCTTAATCACTTTATAAATTCATTGATTTATTACACCAAGTAATAAACCTTTAATTACTTTAACCAGTAATTACCCATTTAAAATTACTTTCCAATCAGTAATTTACCTAACTCAGTTACCTCTGTAATTTATCAATTACTTATCTTAAGTAATTAGCCTTATCAAAACTTTATTAGGTAAACATACTTAACCTTTTATCAAGTGACTATATTTAATCAATTAACAAATCAATTAACTTACTCGATCAAATTCGTCTCATAAACAAAATTGAGTAATTCATTCCTTAATTACTCATTAACTCAAATTTATCTTCAATTATCAGATTAATTATCTCCAACTATTAATTAATAAACCTTAATTATTAATTAATCCTTTAATACAAAGTAATTAATTACTAATTACTTTTTATAATTAATTAATTAAACTTAATTAACTAATTAATCAACGCTTAATCATTAATTAATAAACTTAATTATTAATTAACAATCTTAATTACAAATTAATTAATCCATAACTAAAATTAATTAATCCTTAATTAGAATTAATTAACCTTAAATAAAAGTAGTTAATTAATTCTTAATAAAGTTCCATTATAAATTTATAACCCCTTTTAATTATTAATTAAGTAAACCCAATTTAAAATTAATAAAACCTTTATTAATTAATTACTATTTGAATTAACTCTTAATTACTTAGTTAATAAGTAATTACAATTTAATTAATCATTTGTCATTAATTAAATCATCATCTTAATTAATAGTTAATTAAATAAATAATTATACTTAATTAATTACTTAATTAACCTTTTTTTTTAAATAATAATCAAATAAATGAATTAACTTTGGATTCTTTAATTAATCAACTAATTACAAATTATTAATACTTAATTTATTATTTTAAGATAAAACATTATCTTAAATAAATCTTGAAATCTTTACTTAACTTAATTCTTTAATTAAATTAAATTATAAAGAAATCATTAATTACTTTCTCTAATTATAAATTAACAAATCTAATTCCAAGTTAATAAGTTATCTTAAACTTATTTGTTAATTAATAAAAACAATTATAAATTTACTTTATTATTTCCAAAATAAGTTTGGAAACAACATTAGCTAAAAACATTTAAAACAAATCATATAAATTTCATTTATAAAACAATTCAATTTCAAAAACAAGAATTTTAGTTTAACTTAAACCCTTTTTTTTTTAAAAAAAAATTAAAACTTATTTTATATTTTAAACTAAAATTCAGGTTGAACATAAATCTGAGTTCAACCCATGTTTACATGAATCCCGGAACAAAGTACAACTTCTGTTCTTATTTTCTTTTTGTTTCCAGTTTAAAGTTACTTAGGATTTCAAAATTTTAAAAACTGTTTAAGTTAAAACTTAAAACTGTTAAAAACAAAACAGTTTACACTGCATACCCAAAAGATCCAGAAACCCCCGAGTTCTTTCCCGAGCTACCTCCCCTACTACCCGAGATCTGCTTCGAGTAAACAAAGCAACCCAACAAAGATAAACTGCAGATACCACCAAGACGCCGTGCAACCTGCACCGTTGCCGGAACTTTTTCGACCAACGTCGAACTCACTGCCACATCACCCTACCACTCTACAAGCTTCCATGACCAACAAATCATCATCTCCCACCTCGATTCAAAATCGAGTACCCACTGTCGAACAGAACCCCAAACACCCTTATCAGTAAACCCCAAAAATCACCACCTCCGATCATCGTTAGGCACCTCATCTCCGGCCATATATCACTGACCCACTATGCATTCTCCTCCCCAAAAATCATACCACTCGATGTAAATTTAGGGTTGCAGTAATCAATTTTTCAGACAGCGTCTAAAACTAGGTTAAAAATTAAATCTCAGGCAAAAACAAACTTCACACTGATTTAAAAATTCTTCTACTATTTTTGCTATACTCTCTGATGCATCACCTAACTCTATGAAGAATCTCAAGTATTCCAAATGCAAGGATCATCAGTTAAAGATCAAAACTCAGTTGGCAGTAAAAACCCAAATTCATACACAATACAGGTTTAAAATTTTTGAATTTCTTTTCAAAATTCATAACTTCCAATGTCACTGCAGATTATAAAGTTATTTCATCAAATTTTATCATTAGATTTCATATATTTGTGGTAAATTGTTACTGCATTGTTTAATTTCCTGGTTAAAAAAAACAGAGACTTTGTTCTATTTTTAGTTGTTAGTTTATGCTTAAGCTACTATTTTGTATTGAATCAATGTTCTAATAGTTGATTAAACAAAATAGCTTGAAGTTTTGATGTTAACTTAATTCTACAGTAAGTATAACAGAGAAGATAAATGTTATCATGCATAGCTAAAAAAAATGGAACAAACATATTGCATATCTATATCTACACAGAGGCAACATATATACATATAAAATAAACCCCATCACAAACTCACATGCAACAGATAATTAACTACTTAGTTTAGTAAGAATGTTTACTCACCTCAATAAGAAATGCAGTGCAGGTTTTAGGAGAAAGAACAGGAAATTGCAAAAGATTATGAACTTGAAGCTGAAGCCTTTGAAACAGAAATGCCTCATGTTTGCATTTGAAAAACTTGGAAACATTTGAGCTTGAAGCTTTAGAAACTGAAGCCTTGAGGCTTGCATGCATTTGAAGCTTGAGGCAGACATGAATTGGAGGCTTGCATCAGATTCTTGAAATCATGATGCAGAATTTGTTGCACTTGCCTTTGGTTTTGAGAGTAAACTGCAGATATGCAGTTTTGTTTTGAAGGAAATGATAACAGGCTTTGAGCATAAAGGTTTTGATTCATGTATTTCTGGCTTGGATTTGTTTGAGGAAAGTTCAAGTATGGTTTCAGATTTTGGTTTAGAAGAGTAAATGCAGATTTTATATTCAGAAAAATTTCTGGTTTTGGGTGTTTGAATGAAGGTTGCATTGATGGTTTTAATTTTTTATTTAGACATGAATACCAAGAATTAAAGGAAATGAGCAAGAGTGATTATATATGATAAATTTTAGATTTTATAAATTAAAAAGAAAAAAATGGACACTTGTCTCAACTTTGCATTAATGTTGTAACACTTGTAAACAAGGTGTTTTAAAATTAAACATTTGTTACTTCTTATGTATTTGTTTTAAAAGAAAATTCAAAAGACTTTAAAAATTATTTTCCTAAATTACTAATGTGTTTTCTAAATTTGAAAAATGCTTTTTTTTATTAAATATCAAATAAACAAATACACTTACACATTTATAAATGTATGTTAATTTATATAAGTATAATCTTTGAAAAGAATGAAATCAAATATGATTTAAATAAAATTATATACAACATTTCAAACTTATTTTAAATACTATTTTTAAAAGCCTTTGTATTCATTTTATTAAATAAACACAAATCCAATTTCTATAAAACAATTCTTATTTTTAATTAAAAACATTATCTATATAATTTAAAACCAAACCATATTATTATACTATGTATGTATTTCTTTGAATTTCAAATTTTTATTCATATTAAAGTCAAATTTTAAAACCAAATCCAAAATCACTTTAAATAAATGAATATTAATTTTTTTTAAATAAGCACATTATTATTTACAAATAATATATCCTATTTTAAAATCAATTTAAAATACACAGATTTAAATACATATATATAATGCATTTTAAACACACTTATAAATTTTAAAAACAATATATCAATTTAGAATTTATTTACACAGTAAAATAATTATTCTTATTATAATACCAATTTATATCCATAATTAAAATATTACTTGGTTAATTATCTTTGAAAATAACAATTTATCAATTCAAATAAATTTTAAATTAAGAGATTATCATCATTTTAAACTCCTAGAAATTCCGAGATATTACAATCCTCCCCCCTTAACAGAATTTCGTCCTCGAAATTTAAAACAAAGATAATCCAAAGTTTATTTTATTTTCAACCAATTCAAACATTCATAACAGCCATACACTATCAATCAAATAAAAAATTTCATCCAAACAACCAATTCAAATAAATAACACCAGCTATCTGGACACAGATCCGGATAAACTTCCTAAAATATCTTGAGTTACCCCAGTACAAACACAGGGATACTCGCTCTACTAAACCCAAAATAGCTATACTTCTAAGCCACTGAGTTTCTACTCAGCTAGATCTATAATCTACTCAAGATACCAGACCAAAGACAAGTCTGATCAACAACTAAAACCTTCACAGAACTACTGGTCTCAAAAACCAGTGATGACCAAACACGTACTCCCTCAGAGATACGTGAAATATTTTGAATTCCAGTCTTCCAAACTGACAATTCAACTCTTCAAATCAAAGCACCGATCTCAAACAAAATTCAGAAGAATCCAATATACTACGGAGCTCAACTCAAATCTCATTGCTCCCTTTACCAGAGAAAACCTCAACAACATCGAAGTCTCCAACTTCGAATTCCAAACTCTTCCGTTACTTAGCCTCAAAACTTTACCCGATGATCCGGGCTTCCAACAGATCCTTCCTGATCAGCTCAACCTTCACTGATGCTTCTACAAACAAACTGGATCAACTCACAAACTGATCCTTACAAGATCAATCCAAAATCAAACCAAACTTTACTATCAACAGAAGAAAACAACTTCTCCCATCCGAAAAAGACAGAACAGAATTCACTCGCCAACTTGCCTCAGATTCTGAAGAATAAATTCAGAAGAAACTCTCTAATCCAAAATACTGAAATTCCCAGTTGCTTCTACTCAAGAATAACAGCCACCTTGCTTCCGCTGCACAACTCTGATCTGTAGCAGATGAAAATGCCGTAGAATGAACACAGGCACTAACTAAATATCACATCTCAGAAATAAGGTTCAACAGAAGTTCCAAGAGATACAGAGCTGCTTCACCAAACAATCAACCTAGGAAACAACCTTCTATCCGGCTGAATCACCATTATCCCTCCTGACACCAAGTCGATTCAGAACTCAATCTCTAATGCGGCAAATCTTTAACTTTCCAGAAAATATATCCAGGAAAACCTTCAGCAATCCCATAACTCCTACATCCTCTAGATATGCCACAAATCCAAGCAAAAGACTATCTGAGATAATCATCAAACTATCGCAAGTCACCTTTGCGATCAACTAATCCAATATCCAAGATATTGTTCTCTCTCCACTAATCAGAACAGTTTATCCTCGACAAACTAATCCATCTAAGAAACAGATCCTCACTGTTGTTTCTGAACTCCACCTCCAGGAAATGCTAAGCCAAAAAGATCTTCCTGCTGAAACACGGAACATTCCCGAGTTGCACCGCTAGCACAGATGCCAAATACTTCTTATCCAAAGCTCTTGGAGAAACTCGGACCTCCAACTAAACACATACACCCTGCTGAACTCATCTACAACACCGAAGCAGACATACTTCCTTAAACTTGTTCCAAAGAAAACATCTTCGGGAACATCCATAGTCACTGCATCTCATCACGCAGCTACTACTCCTTGAGGTATCAAAATACCATCACTCGCTTCTGCCCAACCAACAGATCCAAACTCTCAAATATCCGCTCACATGAGCGCAAACAAACTTATACTTCAAAGATGAACTCCGAACCTTAACAAGTTTCCTTCAGAGATCAAATGAAATCTTACACCAAACTGCAAAGATTACTCGAGACAGTATTAGGTCTACAGTCTCGACTGATACACTTCCAACCTCAACATTCAAACTCCAACCAATGGTAGTCGTGTTACACACACCCCTACCCCATCTACCTTTATAACTTATATCGGAAAACCCGAACAGGTAATCCAACAGATAGGTAGAAATATATATATATATATATATATATAGTTATATATAAAAATTCTCTCAAGAAAGACACCACTACAGAGCCTAGGTATTCACTCAACCTAATGCTCTGATACCAAGTGCGACGACCCGACTTTCTACCACCAAAAAATCGCATCATCTTTAAGAAAGAAAGGGATAGAAAAGAGAATAGAAAGAAGAGAAGAAAGAAACAACACATCAGAATCTACACAGCGGAACGAATAAATCATATTAATCACATAATACTTTACATAGTATCATATACATCAGAGATACACAGCATAATCAACTCATACTAGATAGTTATAAACAGCTGCCTAGTTATACAACTCAATACAACAACTCAAGGACAACAACTCAGAGAAAACACAGCGGAAAAACTCTATAGCTATACGCAGAAGCCTCTTGCTCCATTGCTCCTTCAGAATTCGTCATGCCAACCTAAAATCCTAACCTGAATCCCTTGGTTACTCGTAAAAAATTTGAGTACCCAAGAGTTTAAGAAAAACAGAATAAACTCCGGGTCAGACATGGGTCTGGTGTGAGTAAACGGTTAAAGTTGCTTAACTTTAAAAAAACCGTTGAAAAGAAAAGGTATCACGTAAGACTTCCCACACATAAACATGGAAAAGTTTTTACCTTACGCTAACCAAAAACATTTGATAGGAAATCCGATGATATTATAATAGTGTCTAGGGTTTTCAAATAAATACGAAATAGCCGAAATTATTACATGATTAAATTCTAGCTACTAGCCACAAAAGTGGGTAATACAATCAAAACCGTTGGCACTTATTGGATTTTGGATTCCATACAATGGCAGGGCTACTGGGGTACCGCCCGTCACAGTACGTGGCCTAGATCACCGTACCGAGGATCACTCCCGACCCCCTGCAACACAAAGCCGGACCCGTTCCTTACTGAATAGTTCCAAATAAGACAACCCCGACGGTTGTAGCTATTCAACCGTCCACACAGCCGAAATAAAAAGGACCTCTAGACAGGGGTAAATCTTACTCTCCAGTGGGTGCGACCCACGAAGCCTTGCTGCACCTCCCCTGTTTTAGCCATTCCCGATTGATGAGGCTTGAGGTTACGATTACCTTTAGGGAACACTTCACTTAGAATGCTCATCGTCCACCCGACGATGTTCTGAAAGCATTCAATCCATACAAGTTCGTTCCGGGTTCGAACGAAACCGAAGGCATTATCTCGTTACACTCGTTTTGGAATCACCCTCAGAGTTAACGACAATAACCCTTTCACTCTAAACCACTATCTCGAATCTATAAGAACTAATTCCGTCAAACTCATTACGGAATCACCCATAGAGTTATACTGACGTATAGCCCTTACACCTCGAGTCTTCACAAAGCTCCATTTTGATTCACGACCTAACGTTATTCGGAATCTATGTGGTTTTCGGATATCCAAATATGGAAACCCGATCCCGGTCTCATTGAAATCCAAAGCGTGTCTTTTAAGTCCAAGTTGTTTAAAGGTTTTAAAACAATTCAATACAGTATCTATATACACACAGATAGATAACTCACATATCAATAATTGATAATCAGCATTATCATATAACAGGTAATCCACATAATCAATATCATAATAGATAATTCATATATCAACATCCCAATTGATAATCTAGGTAATCATCACAATGCAACCAAGCATTCATATCACACAACCATACTTATCTCATTACTGAGATCATAAAGCATTCAAGACAATCAATGTCATCCATTTATTCATAAGCAATGATTTTACTCATACCTCAATATAATTAATTTAAAATGAATTAAATTAACTATCTCTAATCTTTAATTAATTTAAAGTGAATTAAATTAATTACTTCTTAATTAATTTAAAATTAATTAAATTAATTTCCTTCATCAAAATAAATCTTGCTTAAATAACCATTAGTTAAACCAATTACTAAATCACCATCCTAAATAATCAACCATGATTAATTAACTTTTAATCAAGTAATTAATCCTTAATTATTCTCATTAATCATATCAATTAATGAACCTTAATTAATTAATCATGCTTAGATTAATTGCTTTTAATTAATCAACTTAAATACAGTAATTAATTATTCTTAATTACTTCTTAATCACTTTATAAATTCATTGATTTATTACACCAAGTAATAAACCTTTAATTACTTTAACCAGTAATTACCCATTTAAAATTACTTTCCAATCAGTAATTTACCTAACTCAGTTACCTCTGTAATTTATCAATTACTTATCTTAAGTAATTAGCCTTATCAAAACTTTATTAGGTAAACATACTTAACCTTTTATCAAGTGACTATATTTAATCAATTAACAAATCAATTAACTTACTCGATCAAATTCGTCTCATAAACAAAATTGAGTAATTCATTCCTTAATTACTCATTAACTCAAATTTATCTTCAATTATCAGATTAATTATCTCCAACTATTAATTAATAAACCTTAATTATTAATTAATCCTTTAATACAAAGTAATTAATTACTAATTACTTTTTATAATTAATTAATTAAACTTAATTAACTAATTAATCAACTCTTAATCATTAATTAATAAACTTAATTATTAATTAACAATCTTAATTACAAATTAATTAATCCATAACTAAAATTAATTAATCCTTAATTAGAATTAATTAACCTTAAATAAAAGTAGTTAATTAATTCTTAATAAAGTTCCATTATAAATTTATAACCCCTTTTAATTATTAATTAAGTAAACACAATTTAAAATTAATAAAACCTTTATTAATTAATTACTATTTGAATTAACTCTTAATTACTTATTTAATAAGTAATTACAATTTAATTAATCATTTGTCATTAACTAAATCATCATCTTAATTAATAGTTATTTAAATAATTAATTATACTTAATTAATTACTTAATTAACCTTTTTTTTAAATAATAATCAAATAAATGAATTAACTTTGAACTCTTTAATTAATCAACTAATTACAAATTATTAATACTTAATTAATTATTTTAAGATAAAACATTATCTTAAATAAATCTTGAAATCTTTACTTAACTTAATTCTTTAATTAAATTAAATTATAAAGAAATCATTAATTACTTTCTCTAATTATTAATTAACAAATCTAATTCCAAGTTAATAAGTTATCTTAAACTTATTTGTTAATTAATAAAAACAATTATAAATTTACTTTATTATTTCCAAAATAAGTTTGGAAACAACATTAGCTAAAAACATTTAAAACAAATCATAGAAATTTCATTTATACAACAATTCAATTTCAAAAACAAGAATTTTAGTTTAACTTAAACCCTTTTTTAAAAAAAAAATTAAAACTTATTTTATATTTTAAACTAAAATTCAGGTTGAACATAAATCTGAGTTCAACCCATGTTTACATGAATCTCAGAACAAAGTACAACTTCTGTTCTTATTTTCTTTTAGTTTCCAGTTTAAAGTTACTTAGGATTTCAAAATTTTAAAAACTGTTTAAGTTAAAACTTAAAACTGTTAAAAACAAAACAGTTTACACTACATACCCAAAAGATCCAGAAACCCCCGAGTTCTTTCCCGAGCTACCTCCCCTACTACCCGAGATCTGCTTCCAGTAAACAAAGCAAACCAACAAAGATAAACTGCAGATACCACCAAGACGCCGTGCAACCTGCACCGTTGCCGGAACTTTTTTGACCAATGTCGAACTCACTGCCACATCACCCTACCACTCTACAAGCTTCCATGACCAACAAATCATCATCACCCACCTCGATTCAAAATCGAGTACCCACTGTCGAACAGAACCCCAAACACCCTTATCAGTAAACCCCAAAAATCACCACCTCCGATCATCGTTAGGCACCTCATCTCCGGCCATAGATCACTGACCCACTATGCGTTCTCCTCCCCAAAAATCATACCGCTTGATGTAAATTTAGGGTTGCAGTAATCAATTTTTCAGACAGCCTCTAAAACTAGGTTAAAAATTAAATCTCAGGCAAAAACAAACTCCACACTGATTTAAAAATTCTTCTACTATTTTTGCTATACTCTCTGATGCATCACCTAACTCTATGAAGAATCTCAAGTATTCCAAATGCAAGGATCATCAGTTAAAGATCAAAACTCAGTTGGCAGTAAAAACCCAAATTCATACACAATACAGGTTTAAAATTTTTGAATTTCTTTTCAAAATTCATAACTTCCAATGTCACTGCAGATTATAAAGTTATTTCATCAAATTTTATCATTTGATTTCATATATTTGTAGTAAATTATTACTGCATTGTTTAATTTCCAGGTAAATAAAAAACAGAGACTTTGTTCTATTTTTAGTTGTTAGTTTATGCTTAAGCTACTATTTTGTTTTGAATCAATGTTCTAATAGTTGATTAAACAAAATAGCTTGAAGTTTTGATGTTAACTTAATTCTACAGTAAGTATAACAGAGAAGATAAATGTTATCATGCACAGTTAAAAAAAAACAGAACAAACATATTGCATATCTATGTCTACACAGAGGCAACATATAACATATAAAATAAACCCCATCACAAACTCACATGCAACAGATAATTAACTACTTAGTTTAGTAAGAATGTTTACTCACCTCAATAAGAAATGCAGTGCAGGTTTTAGGAGAAAGAACAGGAAATTGCAAAAGATTATGAACTTGAAGCTGAAGCCTTTGAAACAAAAATGCCTCATGTTTGCATTTGAAAAACTTGGAAACATTTGAGCTTGAAGCTTTAGAAACTGAAGCCTTGAGGCTTGCATGCGTTTGAAGCTTGAGGCAGACATGAATTGGAGGCTTGCATCAGATTCTTGAAATCATGATGCAGAATTTGTTGCACTTGCCTTTGGTTTTGAGAGTAAACTGCAGATATGCAGTTTTGTTTTGAAGGAAATGATAACAGGCTTTGAGCATAAAGGTTTTGATTCATGTATTTCTGGCTTGGATTTGTTTGAGGAAAGTTCAAGTATGGTTTCAGATTTTGGTTTAGAAGAGTGAATGCAGATTTAATATTCAGAAAAATTTCTGGTTTTGGGTGTTTGAATGAAGGTTGCATTGATGGTTTTAATTTTTTTTAGACATGAATACCAAGAATTAAAGGAAATGAGCAAGAGTGATTATATATGATAAATTTTAGATTTTGTAAATTAAAAAGAAAAAAATGGACACTTGTGTTTATATTCAAAAGACTTTAAAAATTATTTTCCTAATTACTAATGTGTTTTCTAAATTTTAAAAATGCTTTTTTTATTAAATATCAAATAAACAAATATACTTACACATTTATAAATGTATGTTAATTTATATAAGTATAATCTTTGAAAAGAATGAAACCAAATATGATTTAAATAAAATTATATACAACATTTCAAACTTATTTTAAATACTATTTTTAAAAGCCTTTGTATTCATTTTATTAAATAAACACAAATCCAATTTCTATAAAACAAATCTTATTCTTAATTAAAAACATTATCTATATAATTTAAAACCAAACCATATTATTATACTATGTATGTATTTCTTTGAATTTCAAATTTATATTCATATTAAAGTCAAATTTTAAAACCAAATCCAAAATCACTTTAAATAAATGAATATTAATTTTTTTTTAAATAAGCACATTATTATTTACAAATAATATATCCTATTTTAAAATCAATTTAAAATACACAGATTTAAATACATATATATAAATGCATTTTAAACACACTTATAAATTTTAAAAACAATATATCAATTTAGAATTTATTTACACAGTAAAATAATTATTCTTATTATAATACCAATTTATATCCATAATTAAAATATTACTTGGTTAATTATCTTTGAAAATAACAATTTATCAATTCAAATAAATTTTAAATTAAGAGATTATCATCACTTTAAACTCCTAGAAATTCCGGGATATTACAGCCCAACTCTCTAACTAATTGTGCGACTCAATCTTTTGAATTCTTTGAACACAGAATGACCATAAACTCAGTTGTATTCAGCATCAGATTCATGTACAAAAATAAAGTAAAACATGATCTGTCTTTTTAGGCAGTTATTCTTTTTGGTCTGAACCCAAGTTTATTGGTTATACATTACACCGAAGAAATGACCAATCAGCCTATTTGGGATGCAACGCACACTGAACAGCAGAAGTTAGAAGTGGTGAAGGTAATCCTTAAATTTTCTACCGCAAGATTATTTTGCCGCTTATAATTTTGGTTGCACTCTAAAGGAATAATATGTAAGAATGGACCCGTTTGTAAACGAAACCTGTTATATACATTAGACATGTATCTCCGTTTAGAATCAGTGTACATGTATCTGAAGAAATATTTATCTCCTTGCAATATTTTTTTCTCTTCCCTTTAAATCTACAGATTGCTAAAGATTTGCCTAGAATATGCTTTCTGTCTGGATTAAGTGGAGAAGAGATGATAATGTTTATCAATGCTTTTCCTGAAACTGGTATGCCCCTAAGTTCTAAAACAAGGCAACGCCCCCTCAACCCCCACACCCCCCCAAACTCCTCCTAAAAAAACCTGTTTAGATAGTTATCACTTTACCATTATTGACTAGTTCTTTTACTCAAACTTCAAAGTCACAATTTACTTCAGAAGGGATGTAACTTCTAAAACCTAAGGTAAACTTGGGAGAGGCATGCTTATACCGATCTTGCTTAAGCCAGACTTTGGCACTATTTCGTAAATTACTTATAATCTTGATACAGCTAGTTTATGCATGCTACGATCTAGATAGAAGGAATGGTTGTCGACTATAAGAAAGCAAAATTTTGTAAAGGTTATAGCTATTCTTGAAATATATAATTTGTAGAAGTAAGATTTATGGTGAGGTGATACCCAAAAATATAACATTGAGAAGACAGACAATGATTCCAGATGGATCATGCATATGTAAAGGTATACCTGCTTACCATCATGGAACTGTCCCCGTGTTTGCTTTTTATATAATTGTTCTGGCATCAAGAACCTCCTCCAATTACATAATCGATGTATCAAATGCTCCATGAATCTCATAAACTGTTCAGGCATCAAGAACCACACCACCCCCCCCCCCCCCCTAAAATAACTCACTCTCCACACACACATGTATGTATGCATGTGCGTACGTGCAAGGTTTTTGAGTGTGAGGAAGCTTCAATATTACCTCTATATTAGAGCACCCCTCTGCATTACACAGGTTTGAAGAGTTTAATCGAAATTGTGAATATCATCTGTATAAAATATGAGATCGTCTTGAAATTTAACCTCGTCAAAATAATAAGTCAATACATATTAACCATTGAAATATTTATTTTATCCATTGGTTTGAAACATCAAATTTATCATGTTACGTATATTTAAATGCACTCCAATTTTGTGAAGATCATCTTGAATGTGATTTGAACATACCTACAAAATTTGTAGCATTTAAAATTGTGTAGTTCAAAATATGATAGAGGTGCTAAAGAAAGGATGCCATTGAACCTTGCTAGACACCCTCTTCTATCCGTAACTTATTTGAACTGTCGATCTGACATTTAATTTTCAAGGGGATAGAAGTTTCGGAACGAACCCAAATCATTTGTAGTCAACTTTGTTGTTGAACATAACATATTCTCAAAAATTCACTCCGGTCTGTGATTATTTCTTTTTTTCAAGACAATGTTATATTTTAAGGGAGTAAATAAGAGGATATCTGGATCGCCTTCTTCTAAATACCTCTCTGTTTTTCTGTGCAAAAAAATTTCAAATCAAAATTGATTTTCATGGAGATGTTATTTACGTCAATAAGACCATCTACGCAAAATTTGAGTCGTCGGAACTTCTAACACTTTCAAAGTTGCAAGCCAATATGAATCATCAAAAATAATTATTTCAACCATTGATTTGAAATGTACATCTTTTATTGGTATACATGAGCTGCTTTCTGGGGTGCACCTGAATATTTATCTTTAATAATGTGAACATGTGCGCATGATGGTTAAATTTTATACATGTTAATTGTTTGGAGTCTATCACTGTAGTACAGTATCGGGGCTACTTATCTAATACAAAAATAAAATACAACATGCATCCAAAGGGTAGGTTATGTAGTCAAAGCATTGAAATATCAATAAAATGTAGCAGCGTCAAAGTTCGATTATGGAAATAACCACCTTCTCCTCCTTGTTTTTTGGAGGGTAGGAGCTGATGGATACACAGTTTGAAAATAATGGGTACCATCCAGTTTATTTGAGTACTAAAAAAGGCACTGTTATCAGCTTCTTTGTAGCATCAATAATTCAATCTGTGATGACAAAAATGTAACAAATCTCTTTCAATATATATTACTAATATAGTCTTGTTTCTGCCATGTCTGACGCCAAGTCCTTAACCTCGTACTAATTCAATTTCAAATCGTGCCAGCATAAACAAGAATATTGAAAAAATTGTATAGGTGCAATCTCAAATCGCTCATATATAGAATGTTGAGTCAGTGCACAGAAACATGATTTTTGAGAAGTGGGTCGACTTGAAAAAGGAACCCTTTGTTTTTGTTGATGGTTGATTAGGAATATACATCACATGTTGCATAAATATAAAGCCATTTAAAAAATGTAAATGTCACATGCAGGACTGAAGCCTGCAGTATTTGCCGCACTTGTTCCAAACAGTGCAGATGAACTTGTGATGAATGTGGCCGAAGAGATAATGGGCGACCATGAGATGATGGTTGTTCTGAAACTCAAAACATACACCCGTATATTATTGCAAATCAATAACGTTTGTGTGTGTTACTTTTTGCAGTATCACGCGGATGACGCATAACGGTTGTACTGGACTTGGCACGACCATGCCAGGTCATCGCTTCTGCTATCCATGGTACAGTATACAGTCTTCTCAATCTAGAAATTAAAGGAAAATGGCTTAAGGTCTTTTGAGGTACTGTGGTAGCTTTTCTCTCTTCGTCGAGTGATGTCCTATATCTTGGTGCGTTGCAATTTGTACATGAAACTTTGTTCGCATTATCTTTCCAGTACAAGATGCAGTCATTAATGCATGCATCATAAGTTATGTAATTCATCCCAACTTGCTTAATGATCTTCTTCACGTCAGGGTACTTTGACGGTAGCGTGTTACCTTCGGGGAGTAACTCCTTTATGAATTCAAGTTGTGCAGTCACACCATTGTCTAAAAAGCCGTATTGGGTCTTCAAGATATTCAGTTTCACAATGGCATACCACTTTGTAATCTCTTTTGGACAAGAAGGATACAATGGCTCTGTTGCAGTTGCACTATCAAAAAATGATTTATCCATAAACTGCTCACCAATATTAGCATTATCATGCAACCGACTTGTAGTTTGAAAATGATGGAGTCTATCTGCATCATTGACCAAATCCTCCATCCTAATATGTTCAGACTCATCAGTATTTGTGGCATGACTAACCGGTTGTTGTTTTGGCTTCTCCGGTATTCTTTCCCCGTGAAAACACCACACGGTATATGATTGAACAATACCATATCTAAGCAAATGAAAATGAATGTCATTTAATTTGAATGTATCTTCGTTTTTGCACCGCGTGCAAGGGCACGAATACTTTTCCTTATTGCCACCGTTTTCAGCAACAAATTTAATGAAATTTCTCACACCTTCCATATATTCTGTATTTCTTCGATTAGATTGATTCATCCATTGTTTGTCTATACTAAAAGACATACTGAAAGAAAATAACAGGAGCTAATAAGAAATCATGGGTAACAATATCTTATGGCTTTCCACCAAGTTCAACTCTGATATTAACTAAACAGATGCATATTCTTCTGATTTCACTTGAAATTTAACATTAGCATCAAACTGTTTCCAAAAAATTTGCCATTACAACGGCGCCATTTTGTAGCACCATCGCCATTAACAACAATTTTGTCCACTTACTAAATATGGTCTCATATTTAGTAAAACAAAATTCATTGCATCAACTTATACCCTAGCAGTCACTATAAGCAGCTATGTCTAACTAGCATGCAGTACAGTACAACATTTAGGCTTTAGTAAATATGAGAATGCACACTACAACACTACTTCTCTTCCATGTTGCAATGTTTGGCTGATGATACACCACACGTACGGGGACGTGTTAGATTATCTCACATTGTACAATTTGTAAAACAAATCATATATAAATGTAAAAAGATCATCCTTTGCATAACCAATTGTTTCTTGGTTCTCTAACACTGTACACTTAAAACATCAAATATGTATTCTGATGGTTCAGATTAGAAGGTGCATCTCTACTTTGGCAAACTGTTAAAGAGTATTAGATATTAACTATAATCAATCCCCAAAAACTTAATGAAACATCAATCCTAAAAGATGAAGATAATGATGGAACTCAAATGACAGCTTATATGGTAACACTAAACAAACCCATAAGCAAGCATTATAGGGAATAAACTGTTCCTTAACTTATGTTGCATCCCTTTCTTTGTTATTCTAAACTACAAATATAAGCATGTAATCTTTTCCTATTATTCAACCATAAAAACGAAAGGATTCACCGTGTACAGACAACCAGTCGTCGATAATACATATAAAGCACTGAGTGGAAACACACATGCTTGTTTTCCAAATAATTTACTGATTTCTATTAATCATGTATGGATTACAGATTAATTTGTTATCATTGCATTTGACAACTTGTGGTATGTCAATTTTCAAGATGACTGTAACATTCGTCCTAAATCTCTTTTCAGCGGCGTGGAACAAGCAAAAGGTGGCAAATTTTTGGCTGAGAAGAATCAGAAAATCCTTGGTACATAGTTAAAAGTTTATCTTATCACCATGAAGATATTCACGTTAAATTTGAACCAGGTTCTTCAAGACTTAGCCGAGCAACGTATGAAGTTAAAGGTTCTTTTAATTCTACACATAAGTACTGTGATATAACAATGCACCGCAAATACATGTACACAGAGTTTCCATTTCAATTGACAACAAGTATTATTACAAAAAAAGCTTACCTGGTAGTTATGCGCTCTCTTCGATTATGCCAATGAAACTCGAGGAACCAAATATCAAAGATACACAGATCTGAGATAATTAAGATTTCAAATTAGATTTTATAATACAAGTATGAAACAAAATCAAATTTAAAATAGAAATCAAATAATTAAAAATGAGTACCCAACCTGGAGTAGGTATTCGATAAATTCACGTTGTAATACTTCTCCGAACACAGATCTGAGAGGGCCACTGATTGGCGTTGAATGAAGGAAGAACTGGTGCAGCTGGAAAGAAGATGAGTTCGCAGCTGGACACGATTAGGTGGAAAGATGGGTTCGCGGTTGGATGGAAGATGATTTCACGATTAGATGGAAAGATGAGCGGGTTGAAGCAAATCGAATTGGTGGAATTGGGGTTTTTTTATTTAGGTTTTCTTTTCGTTGAAAGAGGACGAAACGAATATCAAAGGAAAGGAGGGAAGGAAAAGTGACGGGCCAATTCTTTTTGGCTCCCAGCGAATATTTGGCACAAAATTGGCGCCATTATTTGCCACAACATTTACAACAGTTACAAACCGTTGCTAATTAGCCACGGTTGAAAACCGTTGCTAGTTGGAACGAAGCGCGCCAAAAATTATGGCGCGAAAGGATGAAATTCACCGCCATCATTTGTCTCCAAAGAAGCTACGGTTAATAACCGTTTCCAATTAGCAACGATAAAAAACTGTTGCTAACTGAACCAAGACAGTGATTAACCGTTTCTAAATGGCAACGGTTAATAACTGTTGCCAAATGCGCGGATGGTTAGTTGCAAATCTCAGTATTTGGTGTAGTGCATCATGGAACTGTCCCCGTGTTTGCTCTTTATATAACTGTTCAGGCATCAAGAACCCCCTCCAATTACATAATCGATGTACCAAATGCTCCATGAATCTCATAAACTGTTCAGGTATCAAGAACCACCCCATTCCCCCAAACAACTCTCTCTGCACACACATGTATGTATGCATGTGCGCACGTGCAAGGTTTTTGTGTGTAAGGAAGGTTCAATGTTACCTCTATATTAGAGCACCCCTCTACATTAACAGGTTTGTAGAGTTTAATCGAAATTGTGAATATCATCTCTATAAAATATGAGATCGTCTTGAAATTTAACCTCCTCAAAATAATAAGTCAATACATATTAACCGTTGAAACATCTATTTTATCCATTAGTTTGAAACATCAAATTTATCATGTTACATATATTTAAATGCACTCAAATTTTGTGAAGATCATCTTGAATGTGATATGAACATATCTACAAAAATTGTAGCATTTAAAATTGTGTAGTTCAAAATATGAGATAGGCCCTAAAGAAAGGATGTCATTGAACCTTGCTAGACACCCTCTTCCATCCGTAACTTATTTGAACTGTCGATCTGACATTTAATTTTCAAGGGGATATACGTTTTGTTGGAATATAAACTTGATTTATTGGTTTCTAGAGAATTCTTGTATTATGTTTAAAGGGTGGTGAGAGTTCTAGAATTATGTTTTCTTTGTAATCAAGTAAAAGTATTTCTAGAATTATGTTTTCTTTGTAACCAAGTAAAAGTATTTCTAGAATTATGTTTTCATTGTAATCAAGCAAACGTAATTCTAGAATGATCTATTAGGGACTATAAATAGAGGAGCTCTCCCCACATTTGTAATCAAGCAATCTAGAAAAGGAAAAATAATATTAAAGCATTATTTGTGAGATCAAGTTTCTAACCTTTTTTTTAAAATATATATTTCAACAAAGTGGTATCAGAGCGAGGTTTAGGGATGACTTCCAACAATATGTTGCAACCTCAACTTCCTCGTTTGACGGGAAAGAATTACAATCAATGGAGCATTCAAATGAAGGTCTTGTATGGCTCTCAAGATCTTTGGGAGATTGTTGAAAATGGATATGAAGAACCGGAGAATCAAGCGACACTTTCAACACAACAATTGAATACTTTGAAAGAGATTCGAAAGAAGGACAAGAAGACTCTTTATTTTATCTATAAGCGATGGATGAAGCAATTTTTGAAAGGATCTCTTCGGCATCATCATCAAAGGAGGCATGGGACATCCTCAACAAGGTGTATAAAGGTGAAGAAAAGGTAAAGATGGTAAGACTTCAAGCTCTAAGAGGTGAGTTTGATTTACTTAAAATGAAAGAAAGTGAATCGGTGAAGGAATTTTATAATAGAACTATTTCTATTGCGAATCAACTTCGAATCAATGGTGAAGAAATTTCGGATAAAAGAATTATTGAAAAAATTCTTCAAAGTATGACAATGAAATTTAAGAATGTTATTGTCGCTGTTGAAGAATCAAAAGATTTGAATACTTTCTCTCTTGAAGAATTGTTGGGCTCACTACAATCTCATGAGCTTCGCATCAAACAATTTGACTCCTTCCGAGCAAGCTTTTCAAATTCGAGACACCAACCGTGGTGGATTTAGAGGAAGAGGTAGAAGATCAGCCCGTGGTATAGGACGAGGAAGAGGCCAAATTCAAAGTGAAAATTCAAGCCCATCTCAAGGAGGAAGAGGAAGAGGTCGTGGAGGATACAGTGGAAGAGGAAGAGGTAACTCTTATAATATTCAATGTTATTATTGTCATAAATGTGGGCATATGAAAAATGATTGTTTTAAAAGAATTAATGATGAAAAAGATAAATTCTAATTTTCCACATAAGAATTTGGAGACACAAGATGAAAGTATGCTTCTTGCTTGTGGTGTTCAAGAAGCTTCTTTTGATGATATATGGTATATTGATAGTGGTTGTAGTAACCACATGACCAGAAATAAAAGTTGCTTTGTGAATTTTGATGAAAGTGTCCAACGAGAAGTCAAGACATGTGATAACGAAAGGCTCATTGTCAAAGGCAGTGGCGATATTCCGATACGGACAAAGCAAGGTACAAATTATATTTCTAATGTTCCCGATCTTAAATACAATCTTTTGAGTGTTGGGAAACTTTTAAAGAAGGGACATAGTGTGAATTTCAAAAATGATTTATGTGAGATCAAAGACAAAACCGGTGTTCTTATTGCAAAAGTGAAGATGACACCAACAAAAATGTTTCCGTTGAAAATTAAAAATGAAGCATTTCCGTGTTTTGCTAATATTGTTAATGACAAGTCATGGCTTTGGCATCTTCGTTATAATCACTTGAGTTTTAGCACTCTATCCACGATTTGCAAAGACCATATGGTGAGAGGCATCCCAAATATTAGCAAACAAGATCAAGTATGCGAAAGTTGTTTTTTGGCAAGCACCGTCGAGATCCATTTCCAAAAGAAAAGGCACGGCGAGCAAAAAATCCTTTGGAGCTAGTGCATTTGGATTTATGTGGACCTATGCGCACAAACTCTCTTGGAGGTAATCGGTATTTTCTCACTTTTATTGATGACTACATTCGCAAGATGTGGATTTACTTTATCAAAGAAAAATCTCAAGTATTTGAAGTATTCAAGAATTTTAAAGCACTTGTGGAGAAGCAAAGTGGTTTTTCTATAAAGACACTCCGATTCGATCGTGGTACATAATATATGGCGGAAGAATTCGGAAATTTCTTAAAGGATCATGGCATTCATCATCAACTAACGGTCCGCTCAACCCCTCAACAAAATGTGATGGCCGATAGAAAGAACCGTATCATCATGAACTTGTTCGAAGTATGTGGAAGACAAAATGATTGCCTAAAATATTTTGGGCCGAAGCTGTAGTATGTGTATGCTATGTTCTCAACCGTGCGGCAACTTAAAGTGTTCAAGGAAAGACTCCATAAGAAGCATGGAGAGGTCACAAGCCATGTATCTCGCACTTCTGAATTTTTGAAAGCATTTTTTACTCTCATGTGCCAGATGAAAAGAGAGGAAAACTTGATGACAAATCTGAAAAGTGCATCTTTGTTGGCTATAGTGAAAGATTCAAGGCATATAAATTATATAACCCCATCCCAAAGAAGGCTATTATTAGTCGTGATGTAATTTTCAATAAGGAAGAAGCATGGGAATGGAAAAATGAGAAAAAGAGTACAAGTATCTTATTTGATAATGACGCATTTGAGCCAATTGAAGAAGAAGGATCAACTCCACCTACTCCACCATCTAATTCTGCTCCAAGCTCGTCATCTTCAAGTTCAGAATCAACACCTAGAAGGACAAGACCTCTTGCGGAGATTTATGGAGAAACAAGAAGAATTTTAGAAGATGAATTTGTTGATTTTGCTTTATATGCAACTACGGATCCTGTTGATTTGAAGAAGCCGCCAAGAAAGACGAATGGCGACAAGCCATGGATCAAGAAATTGATGCAATTGAAAGGAACCAAACATGGGAGTTGGTTGAAGTACCTGAAGGGAAGAAACCCATTGGAGTCAAATGAGTTTACAAGACAAAGTTGAATGCTCAAGGTGAAGTTGAAAAACATAAGGCACGATTAGTTGTGAAAGGCTACAAGCAAAATATGGTGTTGATTACAAAGAACTTTTTGCTCCCGTGGCACGTCTTGAAACAATTCGTTTGATAATTTCATTGGCCGCTCAAAATAAGTGGCAAGTTTATCAAATGGATGTTAAATATTCTTTCTTGAATGGAGTACTACAAGAAGATGTGTACATTGATCAATCTTCCGGCTATGTGATAAAGGATGAAGAGCATAAATTATATCGGTTGAAGAAGGCATTGTATGGCCTTAAGCAAGACCCTCGTGCATGGTATAGTCGCATAGATGACTATTTTGTGAAGATGGGATTCAATAGGTGTCCATTTGAGCATACTCTTTACATCAAGGAGAACAAAGGTAATATTCTCATCATTGGTTTATATGTGGATGATTTGATTTTTCTAGGAAATAGTCTTGATAATATTAAAGAATTTAAGGGAAGTATGATGCAAGAATTTGAGATGACCGACTTGGGTCCACTTCATTACTTTCTTGGTATTGAAGTAAAGCAAGATAATGATGGTATATTTATCTCACAAGAAAAGTATGCAAAAGATTTGATGAAGAAGTTTAGAATGGAAGAGGCAAAGCCAATTAGCACTGCAACTGAAGTTGGCTTGAAACTAAGTAAGGATGACAACTCTAAATATGTTGATTTGTTTAGAAGTCTTGTTGGGAGTTTGATGCATTTGACAACTCGGCCAGATATTACATATAGTGTGAGCTTGATTAGTAGGTTCATCGAGCAACCAAAGAAGACACATTGGGATGCCGAAAAAAGAATTTTGAGATATGTGTGTGGAACACTTGGGGATCGAATTTATTATCAAAAGATAAATGATCCTAAGGTGCTTGGATATTGTGATAGTGATTGGGCCGGAAGTGTTGATGATAGTAAAAGTACCTCGGGAAATGTTTTCTACTTTGGATCAAGTGCAATCATGTGGATGTCAAAGAAACAATAAGTTGTCGCTCTCTCAACCGCTGAGGCAGAATATATTTCACTATCTTTAGCTAGTTATCAAACTTTATGGATTAAATGGGTGCTATAAGAACTTAAGCATACTCCAAAAGAAAGTCCACTTATATATTGTGATAGCAATTCTGCTATAGCACTCACCGAAAATCCAGTTTTTCATGGGAGAAGAAAGCATATAAGAATCAAGTATCATTTCATTCGAGACTTGGTTGGGAAAGGAGAAGTAGTTGTCAAGCATTGCAAGATGCAAGATCAAATTGCCGATATTTTTACGAAGCCTTTGAAGTTGGAGATTCTCAAGGAGTTAAAGAAGAAACTTGGAATGCGTAAAAGTTTAGCTCAAAGGGGGGCAAATCAAGTTTAAAGGGGGGTGTTAGAATATAAACTTGATTTATTAGTTTCTAGAGAATTCTTGTATTATGTTTAAAGGGGGGTGAGAGTTCTAGAATTATGTTTTCTTTGTGATCAAGTAAAAGTGTTTCTAGAATTATGTTTTCTTTGCAACCAAGTAAAAGTATTTCTAGAATTATGTTCTTTGTAATCAAGAAAAAGTAATTCTAAAAGGATCTATTAGGGACTATAAATAGAGGAGCTCTCCCTTCATTTGTAATCAAGCAATCTAAAAAACGAAAAATAATATTAAAGCATTATTTGTGAGAACAAGTTTCATCTCTCAAGTTTCCAACCTTTTTTTTTAAATATATATTTCAATAAGTTTCGGAACGAATCCAAATTTTTTGTAGTCGACTTTGTTGTTGAACAAAACATATTTTCAAAAATTCACTCCGATCTGTAATATTTTCTTTTTATCAAGACAATGTTATATTTTAAGGGAGTAAATAAGAGAGGATCTGGATCACCTTCTTATAAATACCCCTCTATTTTTTTGTGCAAAAAAATTTCAAATCAAAATGGATTTTCATGGAGATGTTATTTTCGTCAATAAAACCATCTATGCAAAATTTGAATCGTCGGAACTTCTAACCCCTTCAAAATTGCAAGCCAATATGAATCATCAAAAATAATTATTTCAACCATTGATTTGAAATGTACATCTTTAATTGATATACATGAGCTTCTTTCTAGGGGTGCACCTGAATATTTATATTTAATAATGTGAACATGTGAGCATGATGGTTAAATTTTATACATGTTAATTGTTTGGAGTCTATCACTGTAGTAAAGTATCGGGGCTACTTATCTGATACAAAAATAAAATACAACGTGCATCAAAGGGTAGGTTATGTAGTCAAAGCGTTGAAATATCAATAAAATGTAGCAGCGTCAAAGTTCGATTATGGAAATAACCACCTCTTCCTCCTTTTTTTGGAGGGTAGGAGCTTCTTTGTAGCATCAGTAATGCAATCTGTGATGACAAAAATGTATCCAATCTCTTTCAATATATATTACTAATATAGTCTTGTTTCTGCCATGTCTGACGCTAAGTCCTTAACCTCATACTAATTCAATTTCAAATCGCGTCAGCATATAGAAGAATATTGAAAAAATTGTATAGGTGCAATCTCAAATCGCTCATATATAGAATGTTGAGTCAGTGCGCAGAAACATGCTTACGTGTGTAATACGTTCTTAAAGCGTGCTAATTTTGCTATAAATTTTGAGAAGTGGGTCGACTTGAAAAAGGAACCCTTTGTTTTTGTTGATGGTTGATTAGGAATATACATCACATGTTGCATAAATATAAAGCCATTTAAAAAATGTAAATGTCACATGCATGACTGAAGCCTGCAGTATTTGCCGCACTTGTTCCAAACAGTGCAGATAAACTTGTGATGAATGTGGCCGAAGAGATAATGGGTGACCATGAGATGATGGTTGTTCTTAAACTCAAAACGTACACCCATATATTATTGCAAATCAATAACGTTTGTGTGTGTTACTTCTTGCAGTCTGCTCGACAGAGGAGTTGAACTTGGAAGTCTAAGATATTGTCATGCAAACAACTGTAATAATTAAAAGCCTGTTAAGTTGAACCTCACATTTCTCTTGTCCTTTTCTATCTATTTCATAGTGCATGGTATCAAAAGACTCCATGGAAACTCCTTACAATCCTCTCTTGAATTCTTTCCTATTGCTTTAGATCATCATTGCTTTTGATCGTATTTGATTAATTTGATTTTCCCAGAGGTCGAGAAATCCTTGTTTTTTTATCTATTTGTTTTTGACTAATTATGAACAAGTCTAATTTTAATTGTATTCTTTCGGTATTCAATAAAGATTTTTTAGTGGTCCTACCATCGATGTGATATTATATATTCCCTGCAAAGATAAGGGATTTCAATAATAATTTTAAAGAGGAATATCAATAATAATTTTAAAGAGGAATTCAAAAGTTTGATTATCTATTGTGATGAAAGCTTAATGCAAGAATATACAAGAACTAGAATTTGAGAGGATGATGATCTCAAATGGACGATTGCCTTTATATATAAGGAACTAAAGAAATTGATTTATGTTAATAAGTTAATGTTGCATGATTAGTATGGAAGCGTATATCTATTTCATTCTTAATATGCATGTGTTTGATAACATCGCACTCCTCCTCCGACAAATATCCATCAAACCTAAGATGATACAGACACATATATTTTCTCAATGAGCTTCGACAATGCAACCACATAGTCCTAATAAAGTCATAGCTCATCAATGAAGCATTGGAAATATACAACCAAAGATTGAAACAACCGATACATACATAAGAATAATGCTACATCTCTTACAAACCCTTGTAGGAACCCAATTCGTTTTACAGCGGGTAAAACAGGTAAATTTCAAAAGGAATTTTCTAATTGGATCCTAGTTAGTGGGCCTATGAAATCTAATATTTAATGCTATATTCAATCTAGATGTTTTAGTAAAATCATTTTTTTTTTCAAATGCTTTTGCTTTATTCAGTTAATCTAATTAATCAGATATATTTAATGTGAATATTTATAGGGAATGACTAGCCATGGATGGACGAGGAAGAGTGAATAAATTTAGTTGAATGAATCAGGAAGATTTTGTTTAACTTAGAGAAAGAATCATTTTCATTCATCTATTTAAAACTTACCCTTTAATTTTATATCTAACATTTAGATTTTTAAGAGATATATATTGTGTTGGAAAGAAATGAGGGATACTTCAATATCCAGGCTTTCCTTTGTTACAATAGCATTTTCTATAGTACAATTACTTAGATCTAAGCAATGTGGCTATAGTAGTTGGTTATGAATTGTATAACATTATCACTGTTTGCGCAAAAAATGGGCGAACACCTCCAAGTCGTGTGATTTAGTTGATTTTATGTGATTCTTAATGATTGAGATGAGTTATGTAAATATGAAAAAGCAGGGGCTGAAATGTAAAAGACACACAGATTTATAGTGGTTCGGCCAGAACGTGCCTACGTCCACTTTATATATTATTATCTTCTTTCTTTCATATTACAAGTACAATGCTTTGTGTACAAGTATATGAAAGTAGTTTGAAAGTTCCTTCCGTGCTTGAGCTCTCAAACTTGTCTGCCATTGTTGTACCCCTGCCCCTCTATTTATAGAGTGAGGTAGGGGGCAGGGGTCTTGGATGTATATAGCTGCTGGTGGGCCTGGGCTGAAGCAATCTGGCCTGGCAGCGTTCTGGTTCGGCGAAGCCTTGGTTCGCCCGTGCTTGGAGTGTAGTGGACCGGTGGAGCTTTGATTCGGTGGTAGAGGCCGGTCCGGTGATGGGTGATGTCTTGTTCCGGTTGCGGCCTTGGTCCGGTGGAAAAGGATGGTCCGGTATTAGTAAGGAGAGATGTTGGTTCGGCATATGGTGGTTCGGTTGTGGCTTGGGAGTTGGTTCGGCTAGGAGTGGGGAAAAGGTTGGTTTGGTGAAGGAGGTCGGTCCGGTGTGGTATGGACCGGTGGTGAAGTGCTGACCGAATGAAGCTCGACCGGAAGAACTTGTGCCTGTATTGCCGACCGAACATCTACTTGGAATACCGAATGGACTCATGCTTGTATTGAGCCTTGTGTTCACCAAATGAAGAGGAGGTTGCGAACCCGGTTGAAATGACACTTCTGGGTCTCGAGATCTCCTGTGTGAGAATTCGCCCAACATTTGCCCCCCAAAGTGGGGCGCGTGCTTGCATGTGTCGCGCTTTGTTTCCCTATGGTAGGAAAGCTTGTTTTGTAGTGCCATGGGCTGGATGTTCATATCCTATCGGTGTCCTCATGCCTTGCGGTAGGAAGGCATGTTTTGTAATGTAATGAGCTGTATGTCCATATCTTGTTGATGTCCTGAAAAAGGAATTTACAGTTATAATGTGATTTCAAATGACGACCGTTCGGGATCGCAGTATTTGAGATGAAGTGAATCGTGCCGTTCGAGGCGAGAGAGTGTGCCTCGAGGGGGCTTAGCTTTATCGACGCCAGGTTCACGTTAGAGTGGGTCCCTGGATCGTTTGTCAAGGTGGTTTATCGCCAGCTCAGAGCATGCCTAAGGGTTGTTCGCGACCCCTGTAACGATCCTAAATTTTGAACAATTTAAAATTGAAAATATTTAATTAATTTTAAATATCTGAATGATAATTTAAATTGAATTCCCAATGCTATATAAAACATTTCTATGATTTGGCGATCAAATTTGAGAATTTAATCTATAAAAGAGTCGAATAAAAATTTAAATTGGACTTTGGAGTTGAGATTGAATATGGAATTTGTAATTGAAATTCAAACTAATAACTTAAGAAGATAATTTGGATTCAAAAATTTTTATTCTTGTAAATTAGTAAATTAATGGTTAAATTTTAATGACATTTATTCTTTAGCTTAGATAAAAAAAAAAATAATAAAAATCAATACAAAATAAAATAAACAAATACACTTAGTTAAAAAAAAAAAAAAATTTTAACAACGTAATTTAAACAAAATTTACAAAACAAAGTAAAGAGAATAATTTATACCAAACCAATTGAATTTACAATTAAAAAAAAATAATAGATAAACATAACTTAAAGGAAAAATCCCCCTGACCTTATTCGTTTTACCCGGTTCCCCTTTATCTCACTTTACCCGTTTCATTTTTAACCCTAAACGAAATAAACAAACGAAGAAAAAAATATGGCGGCCGTGTTCTCCTTGTTTGTTCCTCTTTGAAGTCTCAACTAGGGCTTCAGCTCTTCGTCTCTAAGTCTGGGCTTGCGATCGATTTGGGGCCTTCGTTCTATTTGCGTTGCCTTGCTCTCTTCGACTGTCTCGATTTTGAAAGGTGAGTTTCTCCTCACGATTAATCTTCATGCAAGTTTTTAGATTTGTTTTGAAGTGAATGCTTGGTTGCATGCTAGGAATTGTGGGTTATGCATTATCAGTTGCTCGGATAAATTAATCTAAACTGTTGAACCAATAAGTACTTGATTGCATGCTTTGTTTTGGTGGTTTGTGTTTTCAGTTGCTCGGTTAAAATTGAATTCTAGACTAATAAGAACAGATGGCTCACTGCATGTTGGTTGTTGGTTGTTCTTTTGCTGCGAATTGCTCTGTTAATTTGTTATTTAAACTGATGAGGACAAATACTATTGAATTTAATTTTTATTTAAACTGCTAAGAACAGACATAAATTTGGAATTTATATTCGTTTTGAACTGTTGAGAGCAAATGCTATTTAGATTTTTATTTCAACTGTTAAGAACAGAAGCTACTTAAATTTTAATTAAACTGATGAGAATGGATGTTATAAATTGTATTTTCAAATTGATAAAAACAGATACTATAGTTTTTATTTAAATTGATATGAATCAGATGCTATTCAAATTTGCTTCTAAACTGATGAGGACAGATGCTATCAAAAACTTTGCCTATTTTGGTTTTGCTGCATGTGATGGGTTTTTAATCTAGATGAGGAAAAATTTGTTGCATGTGCTTGTTTGAGCTTCTGTTCATGTGTGTTGAATGAATGTGTCTGTAAAACCCCTATTTCTGCTTGTGGTATTCTTTGTTGTTGCTGTGTGTTATGTTGCATGCCAAATGTGAATAATTTCAGTTTTAAAGGTCTGAGTAACCCAGTTTTGGACCCCTGTAAAATATTCTACATTTGGAAAATAACAAAATTTACAAGCCTGAAACTATTCTTTGATGGATCTGATGTGCTACTATAACCCTTGAATTCATTGTGTGGTGCTAGGATGTTGTTTAGGTATGGAATTGAAAGTATACATGTGAATATGTGTTTATGCATTTACATGTTATTGTGAGTAAGCTTCTTATCCTTTAAAAACAGTTTTTTTTTGAAATCAGAATCAAACCTAAACTACAGAGCTTATGTTTATTTACAGAAATCAAATGGTTTAAAACAAAACTGTTCTGTTTGTTTTAAATTGAAATGATATGGTGATTGCTTACTCATGAATGTTATGTGTGTATAGAAATGAATATGCTTATATGTCTTTCTTATTTCTGGAATCTGCATATTTAGTTAGTTGTAAACTGAGATGTTTCTTAAATAGTAAAGTTTTATTATTTAATTTGTTTCTGTAAATAAATTTATGTGTAAACAGAGTATAGTTGTTTAGTATAAACTTAAACTTTGGTTTTGTAAAAGCATGTTTAGTTAATAAGTTAAAACTAAAATCTGTTACATCTGGAATAATTTTAGCAGTAAGTTTTTTTTTCAAATAAAATCAGGGTATTAACATCATGAACCATTTAAAACAATATGATAACATGAATATATGTTAGGAATCTGAAATTTTAAAACAAACTTCACCTTTTTTCTAAAATAAATTGCAGTATTAAACTCTGTTGTTAGTTGCTTCTCTGTTTCCATGCTTGTGAGCAAACCTTATTTTTTTTTTAAAATAAAAAAAAAACTGGGTTCTTTATTTCTTTTACCTATGAGCAACCCTTCTTCTAAAACCAGACTTCCTTATTTCTTTTACCTGTGAGTAACTCAACTTTTTAAGTTTTTAAATAGGTAAAGGTTGATTGCATACTTTGATTTAGGTATGAAATTATATTATAAATATGCTGTGAATATGTATATGGATATGTTTGTGTGTGTGTACATGATTGATTCCCTGAACATTTCTGGTTTCTCTGATTCAAGTTTTAGTTAGATGTAATATTTCCCATTGTCTTTTAGTTTGATTCTTCATTTGAGTTATGACTTAAACAAATATGTTTGCTTCATTACAATATTCAGATTAGAATTTGTACATGAGTTATATTACAAATTTTAATGCTCTATTAAAAAGGCAGTTTTGAAAACTACTGTGTTTTACATATTAGCTAAGCATAGTTAAAGCTTGAAATTGTTTTGGGTGAATTTGATTTAGGAGATTTGTATAGCCATCAAAGATTTATAGGAACATTTTTCTGAAGTGCATTGCAATTAAATTTTGAGATAAGTGATTTGGAAATTGCAGTATTAACATTTTAGCTTTGATACCAGAGGGAATTTTTGCAGTATTTTGGAAATTTGGGAATATCAAACCATTTAGTAAATTCTGGAACTTGATTTATTTGAATCTGCAATTATAATTAGTGTATAACTAAAATTTCCTTTAATAGAAATACTTTATTTATTTGTTTAATTCCTGTTAGGAATTAATATGATCAAACAGATGATGCTGTTTAATAATAAATTATGCCCTTAAATCATCATTTAGTTGTTTGAAAAATTTGTTACTTCAGAAGCAAATACATCAGTAAGTGTTCCAATATTAAGATATCAACTTCATTTATTATTTTCAACCTTTGCAGTTTTTAACCAGAAAACATTTGCAGTTTTTAAAGATGAAGCTGAATTCAAATAGAGTTTGAAATTGAAAGTTTTTAAAGATGAAATGTCTTAGACAAGTTTAAAGCTTGATTTTAAATCAAAATTAAAACTGTTTCAGGTTTAGAATTTTGAATGAAACTCTTATTTTAAAGATTTAAAATTTAATCAAATGTAAGATTAAACTGAATTCAAATGCAGTTTGAAATTCAAAGTTTTTTTTTTTAAAAAATGAAACTTTAATGTTTAAACAAGTTTCGAATTCTGTAAAGTATTTATGATCTGCAGACCTGTAAATTGTTTTGTTTCTGATGTTGTTTCATTTGGCACTAGTTGCTTTGAACACTTCTTTGTGGTCCTTGTTTTGGTTATGTGCAGTGATTTTGTATTTGGGGCTGTTTGGATTTGTTGTGCACTGCATAATGCCTTGCCTTGTCTGTTTTGGAGTTATGCTTGTATACTTGCAGTGATTTGTCTGACTCGTGCACGTGGGTTGGCGAGGCAGTGCACATGGGTATGAGTACACGTGTGTACTGCAGCCACACATGTGTATAAAAATTTGGAATCGCTAATGTGAAAATCTATAATAGGATTTAACTGATTTATTTGTTCACCATAACTGTAACCATTTATTTCAGTTCATTTCAAATTTAATTAATTGAATAAAGATTAATCCTGACTCGAGTGTTTTTGTGTTTTGCAATTAACGCTCGGGTCAGACCGAGTATTTTTACAGCTTGGAGTTTGCGCGCAGCGAAGTTAGAGAGAGAGGGGAAAGCACAACTAAAGCTTTTCAGAAAATTATTTTTCTTGTACTTAATAAAATTTGTTTCCGCTGTATAAAATGTAACTTATTGTATTAACTCTGATAATTGTATATAAAAGAAAGTTCATTTATGAAAAATATATTATTGTTTTGTGATTCTGTGACTGATTCTGTTTAAATTCTATAAACTAAATAACAATCCGTCATTTTGAACGTTTCTAGTTGGTTTAATTACCGGCTAGAGGCGGTCAAGGCGGCGGGTCGTTACAAAGTGGTATCAGAGCTTTGGTTTACACAAAGCTTAGTTTATGGCGTTTAATATGAATAGTTACTAGAGTCACTTTAAAGGAAGTGTTTTCAAATCTAAAGATGTTTAAGATTGTTTTCTTTAAAATAAGAGGTATTTTGAAAATCAGAATTATTTTCAGAGATTCCCCTCTCTAAATTTAGGTTTGCGATAGTTTATATTCGGTGAGGTCTCGTTAGACTTGAGTTTCGATCGTTCGGAAACTCATTATCGAATCTTTGAGAGTTATGGAAAATGAAATGTAAGTCAAGTGGATTAATGAATTGGTTTAAATTGGCTTAAATCAAATATTTTGAATATCTCCAAAGTAGTAATTGGAAAATAAAATGATATGTCAATTTGGTTATAATCAAGCGGATTATTGAACTATAACTTGAGAATTTGATTCTGAATTCTTTTGGAAAATTATTTCAAATGTTGTGAAGAACGATTTAGTAAATAAATGGATTATAAGTATTTAACTTATAAATGGACTTTGGGTATATAACTAAGTTATATAAATTAAATTGAATTGAATTGAATTAATAAAGGAGATTATGAATCGAAGTTTTATAAAAAGAAATGGAATTTGCAAAGATTGTTTATAAATTCGAGACCAATTGAATTTGATAAATGAAACATAGAAGTTATTAAAGGAGATATATTCGTGATTTTGGACAGCAAATTATCCTTTAAGTTAAATATTGTGATAATAAAGTTGAATGAGAATTTTATTCACAATTTTTGGACAGTGAATATATTATTAAATAAATCAGATATGTTTTAGGGAGAATGATTGAATAATCCAACCTTCGCTAATAAGGATTGCAAAATTTTGATAGGAAATTTATTTGTCAACTTAATTGTATGAATCAAACCAGTTTTGATGTAAAGCCTATATTTCAAGTTTAGACTAATGTCTAAAATAGTTAATGTGGAAATATAAGATCTAATGATACCAAGTCGATGAATAATTTACTAAAGAACTAGTTGATTATTTTTGAAATAGAAAGCAAATGCAAAGTTCAAATGAGATTTAGATTTCAAATTGAGGTTGTCAACATGAAAATCCATAATAAATTTAATAAATTCAATGATGAATTTGAATTTGAACGGGTAGTGAATTAAGTTAAGTGGAAAACTTAATATTGAAAATTTGAAGTTGGTTCAAAACCAATATTTTGAAATGTATGCGAAATTCAAACTATGAGTTAAGTCGAAGTTGGAAAAAGTTAAATGAGAATGTTTTTTGGGGAAATAATATTATGAAATGAAGTAAATCCATTTTTAAGCTATTTTGAAATACATTAAGAATCGAAAGCATAGATTTCAACACTTGTTGTTGAAATAGACGTTTTCGAGAGAAATCAAAGGAAATGGTGGACTATAACATTGTTGTTATAGTAAATGATTTCCAAAAGGAAATGTTTTATTTAGTATTGGGATTTATATATCTATCTTAAATTCGAATCCCTATACTAGTGATTTTGGGTCGTCGTAACGATGTTTTACGCAACATTCGTTTTGACTCAAGTTAATGTGTTTAAAAGAATGATTTCTTTTAAGAATGAATATATACTTGATTTTGGTTTGAAGTATATTGAATATTTTCAAAGTGTTGAAAATAAGTGGATTTGTAAATTACTTATTATTGAATAAGTATGGGTATGTTTTCCTATATGAAATGAATGGTTTGAAATTTTATCTTTTAAAGATAAATTGAAAATGAATAGGTGAAATCGATTTGAAAATCGTATATTCATAGATACTTTGGAAATGTAAATTCACTATGGAATTTATAAAAGAAAGGGGAATTTGTTAAAAATAAATATTGATTTATTTTTGAAATGTGGAAATAAATTTACAGATTTGGAACGTAAGTTTAAAATAAATCGGTAAGGATTTATTTGATTAATTTAAGTGAACCATTTGAAGTTTAAAATGGATAAATATTTGGAAATGTTTCCATTTAAGGAAATTGCTTTGAAATTTGTTTTCAAAGATTAAAAGGTGCAAAATGATTTGAATTTGTTTCAAATGGCTAAGTGTGAAAATTTTTATATCTTGTAAAGATATTATTTTTGGGAAATTTGAACAATTAGTTCAATTTGGAAATTTTCAAAGTGATTGAATTTTGAGTTAAATTGAGTTTAACTTTGACGCCCAAAAACAATTTAAGTTGAACTTTGAATTTTAAATGGATGATTTGGATTGTATGTCTAACGTCGTGAATTGACGACATATCAGTTGATTTCTATTAAATATATATCTGTTGGTGGCGGAGAATTTATTCTCTTAGCTTAACACCCTTCTCTGAGACGTACGAGCTCAGAGGTTATATATCGATAGATATCAATTATGTGTTGAGGATTGACGATGTAACGTGAAATCCAAATCGAGTGTGAAGTCGATAATAAATTGGATTGTGAATGTGTATTAGGTTTGATATAACCTTAAAATTCCAAATCGACTTAGAGGAAAATTTTAAATGGTTAGTGAAATGGAAAATTGTGAATCCTCTATTTGTTATGGGTATGAAATGTTGTGGTTTTCATAACGTATATGTGTGAATACGATAAATTCGAAAACCAATTAGTTTGGAAAAGTAATTGTTGTGGAAAACTTATTTAAGTACATGGGTTGTACTAAGTGTGAAGTGAAATATTATATATGTATGTATAATATTATGTTTTCCAAAATTGAGGATATGGAAAGGTACCTTCCATTTATACTGTGTGACTGTGTGATGGTGATGGAACTCGAGATGAGTATCCATTTAAAAATCGTAGCTACGTAGTATTTCCATTAGTTGGATGACCATTTATATTTCCATTAGTTGGATGACCATTTATATTTCCATTAGTTGGATGACCATTTATATTTCCATTAGTTGGATGACCTTTTGTATTTCCATTAGTTGGAATGTCCTTTTGGACTGGTATAGTGTGCTAGCGTAATTCGAGGGGCGAGATGCCTATGGTTACAAGCGATTCCACTGGGATAGTGGCGTAACCGCCGAGTATACCGCGATCTAGTTACACTCGGGTGGTAGCGTAATTTGAGGGGCGTGATGCCTACAGTTACAAGCGATTCCACTGGGATAGTGGCGTAACCGCTGTGTAAACTGCAATCTACAAACCAAAGCGTAATTCGAGGGGCGAGATGCCTACGGTCACGAGCGATTCTACTGGGATAGTAGCGTAACCGCCGTGTGAACCGCGATCTTTGGCAACAACCATGGCGAAATTCAAGGGATGAGATATCCACAGTTACAAGCGACTCTACTGGGATAGTAGCGGAACCGCCGAGTAAACTGTGATCCATGGGGGAATGTGCTTTCCATATCCATTTTTAAAAGAATTTTTAAAAGTATTTTCACTGGGAATTGAAGCAAGTATATTTAGTACTTGGAGATTGTTAGACTTGCGCCTGGCCAGCGTATGCCTAATGTCTTTAAGAACGACAGTAGACTTGTTAAATTTCGAGTTAGCAAGTATTTTCGAACTTTAATAGAAAATCAATTATCTAGAATTAGAATTCGCATAATTCCAACCTAATGAATTAAGGAAGAGGATTTTTGAAGGGTTTTGAAAAATCCACAGCTTTGGAAAAGTTATAATATGTAAAATTTCTTAAATGTAGTGTTTCAAATTTAAAATTTGGGTTTTGTAAATTGAAAATTTTAGTAAAGATTTTTGTGTCTTGATTGTAGAAAATAATAGACAAAAGAGTTAATTAGCAAAGCTAGCGAGATAAAACAAATAGAATGAATCCTATATTCATTCATCTTTAATAAGTGTTGAACTTGATAAAATTGAGTAAAATATAAATATTAGTGAAATTTTAACAATCATTTTTCCTTACTTGTAATTTCGGGACGAAATTCTTTTAAGGAGGGGAGATTGTAACGATCCTAAATTTTGAACAATTTAAAATTGAAAATATTTAATTAATTTTAAATATCTGAATGATAATTTAAATTGAATTCCCAATGCTATATAAAACATTTCTATGATTTGGCGATCAAATTTGAGAATTTAATCTATAAAAGAGTCGAATAAAAATTTAAATTGGACTTTGGAGTTGAGATTGAATATGGAATTTGTAATTGAAATTCAAACTAATAACTTAAGAAGATAATTTGGATTCAAAAATTTTTATTCTTGTAAATTAGTAAATTAATGGTTAAATTTTAATGACATTTATTCTTTAGCTTAGATAAAAAAAAAAAAATAATAAAAATCAATACAAAATAAAATAAACAAATACACTTAGTTAAAAAAAAAAAAAATTTTAACAACATAATTTAAACAAAATTTACAAAACAAAGTAAAGAGAATAATTTATACCAAACCAATTGAATTTACAATTAAAAAAAAAATAATAGATAAACATAACTTAAAGGAAAAATCCCCCTGACCTTATTCGTTTTACCCGGTTCCCCTTTATCTCACTTTACCCGTTTCATTTTTAACCCTAAACGAAATAAACAAACGAAGAAAAAAATATGGCGGCCGTGTTCTCCTTGTTTGTTCCTCTTTGAAGTCTCAACTAGGGCTTCAGCTCTTCGTCTCTAAGTCTGGGCTTGCGATCGATTTGGGGCCTTCGTTCTATTTGCGTTGCCTTGCTCTCTTCGACTGTCTCGATTTTGAAAGGTGAGTTTCTCCTCACGATTAATCTTCATGCAAGTTTTTAGATTTGTTTTGAAGTGAATGCTTGGTTGCATGCTAGGAATTGTGGGTTATGCATTATCAGTTGCTCGGATAAATTAATCTAAACTGTTGAACCAATAAGTACTTGATTGCATGCTTTGTTTTGGTGGTTTGTGTTTTCAGTTGCTCGGTTAAAATTGAATTCTAGACTAATAAGAACAGATGGCTCACTGCATGTTGGTTGTTGGTTGTTCTTTTGCTGCGAATTGCTCTGTTAATTTGTTATTTAAACTGATGAGGACAAATACTATTGAATTTAATTTTTATTTAAACTGCTAAGAACAGACATAAATTTGGAATTTATATTCGTTTTGAACTGTTGAGAGCAAATGCTATTTAGATTTTTATTTCAACTGTTAAGAACAGAAGCTACTTAAATTTTAATTAAACTGATGAGAATGGATGTTATAAATTGTATTTTTAAATTGATAAAAACAGATACTATAGTTTTTATTTAAATTGATATGAATCAGATGCTATTCAAATTTGCTTCTAAACTGATGAGGACAGATGCTATCAAAAACTTTGCCTATTTTGGTTTTGCTGCATGTGATGGGTTTTTAATCTAGATGAGGAAAAATTTGTTGCATGTGCTTGTTTGAGCTTCTGTTCATGTGTGTTGAATGAATGTGTCTGTAAAACCCCTATTTCTGCTTGTGGTATTCTTTGTTGTTGCTGTGTGTTATGTTGCATGCCAAATGTGAATAATTTCAGTTTTAAAGGTCTGAGTAACCCAGTTTTGGACCCCTGTAAAATATTCTACATTTGGAAAATAACAAAATTTACAAGCCTGAAACTATTCTTTGATGGATCTGATGTGCTACTATAACCCTTGAATTCATTGTGTGGTGCTAGGATGTTGTTTAGGTATGGAATTGAAAGTATACATGTGAATATGTGTTTATGCATTTACATGTTATTGTGAGTAAGCTTCTTATCCTTTAAAAACAGTTTTTTTTGAAATCAGAATCAAACCTAAACTACAGAGCTTATGTTTATTTACAGAAATCAAATGGTTTAAAACAAAACTGTTCTGTTTGTTTTAAATTGAAATGATATGGTGATTGCTTACTCATGAATGTTATGTGTGTATAGAAATGAATATGCTTATATGTCTTTCTTATTTCTGGAATCTGCATATTTAGTTAGTTGTAAACTGAGATGTTTCTTAAATAGTAAAGTTTTATTATTTAATTTGTTTCTGTAAATAAATTTATGTGTAAACAGAGTATAGTTGTTTAGTATAAACTTAAACTTTGGTTTTGTAAAAGCATGTTTAGTTAATAAGTTAAAACTAAAATCTGTTACATCTGGAATAATTTTAGCAGTAAGTTTTTTTTTCAAATAAAATCAGGGTATTAACATCATGAACCATTTAAAACAATATGATAACATGAATATATGTTAGGAATCTGAAATTTTAAAACAAACTTCACCTTTTTTCTAAAATAAATTGCAGTATTAAACTCTGTTGTTAGTTGCTTCTCTGTTTCCATGCTTGTGAGCAAACCTTATTTTTTTTTTAAAATAAAAAAAAAACTGGGTTCTTTATTTCTTTTACCTATGAGCAACCCTTCTTCTAAAACCAGACTTCCTTATTTCTTTTACCTGTGAGTAACTCAACTTTTTAAGTTTTTAAATAGGTAAAGGTTGATTGCATACTTTGATTTAGGTATGAAATTATATTATAAATATGCTGTGAATATGTATATGGATATGTTTGTGTGTGTGTACATGATTGATTCCCTGAACATTTCTGGTTTCTCTGATTCAAGTTTTAGTTAGATGTAATATTTCCCATTGTCTTTTAGTTTGATTCTTCATTTGAGTTATGACTTAAACAAATATGTTTGCTTCATTACAATATTCAGATTAGAATTTGTACATGAGTTATATTACAAATTTTAATGCTCTATTAAAAAGGCAGTTTTGAAAACTACTGTGTTTTACATATTAGCTAAGCATAGTTAAAGCTTGAAATTGTTTTGGGTGAATTTGATTTAGGAGATTTGTATAGCCATCAAAGATTTATAGGAACATTTTTCTGAAGTGCATTGCAATTAAATTTTGAGATAAGTGATTTGGAAATTGCAGTATTAACATTTTAGCTTTGATACCAGAGGGAATTTTTGCAGTATTTTGGAAATTTGGGAATATCAAACCATTTAGTAAATTCTGGAACTTGATTTATTTGAATCTGCAATTATAATTAGTGTATAACTAAAATTTCCTTTAATAGAAATACTTTATTTATTTGTTTAATTCCTGTTAGGAATTAATATGATCAAACAGATGATGCTGTTTAATAATAAATTATGCCCTTAAATCATCATTTAGTTGTTTGAAAAATTTGTTACTTCAGAAGCAAATACATCAGTAAGTGTTCCAATATTAAGATATCAACTTCATTTATTATTTTCAACCTTTGCAGTTTTTAACCAGAAAACATTTGCAGTTTTTAAAGATGAAGCTGAATTCAAATAGAGTTTGAAATTGAAAGTTTTTAAAGATGAAATGTCTTAGACAAGTTTAAAGCTTGATTTTAAATCAAAATTAAAACTGTTTCAGGTTTAGAATTTTGAATGAAACTCTTATTTTAAAGATTTAAAATTTAATCAAATGTAAGATTAAACTGAATTCAAATGCAGTTTGAAATTCAAAGTTTTTTTTTTTTTAAAAATGAAACTTTAATGTTTAAACAAGTTTCGAATTCTGTAAAGTATTTATGATCTGCAGACCTGTAAATTGTTTTGTTTCTGATGTTGTTTCATTTGGCACTAGTTGCTTTGAACACTTCTTTGTGGTCCTTGTTTTGGTTATGTGCAGTGATTTTGTATTTGGGGCTGTTTGGATTTGTTGTGCACTGCATAATGCCTTGCCTTGTCTGTTTTGGAGTTATGCTTGTATACTTGCAGTGATTTGTCTGACTCGTGCACGTGGGTTGGCGAGGCAGTGCACATGGGTATGAGTACACGTGTGTACTGCAGCCACACATGTGTATAAAAATTTGGAATCGCTAATGTGAAAATCTATAATAGGATTTAACTGATTTATTTGTTCACCATAACTGTAACCATTTATTTCAGTTCATTTCAAATTTAATTAATTGAATAAAGATTAATCCTGACTCGAGTGTTTTTGTGTTTTGCAATTAACGCTCGGGTCAGACCGAGTATTTTTACAGCTTGGAGTTTGCGCGCAGCGAAGTTAGAGAGAGAGGGGAAAGCACAACTAAAGCTTTTCAGAAAATTATTTTTCTTGTACTTAATAAAATTTGTTTCCGCTGTATAAAATGTAACTTATTGTATTAACTCTGATAATTGTATATAAAAGAAAGTTCATTTATGAAAAATATATTATTGTTTTGTGATTCTGTGACTGATTCTGTTTAAATTCTATAAACTAAATAACAATCCGTCATTTTGAACGTTTCTAGTTGGTTTAATTACCGGCTAGAGGCGGTCAAGGCGGCGGGTCGTTACAACCCCGTACATGTGTAAGTAGCTTAGCCATTTCAGAATTAGCAGAACTAAATATCCATCCAACCGATGAGTTTTAAAAGGATGTCAAAGTGTAAATTCTCACAACGATAGGGTTAATAGCTATTCAGAGCATGCCTGTGGACCGTTCGTGGTCGCGTACATGTGTAAATGATTAACCCATGTTAAGTGAAAGATTTACTACTTGTTCATCGTTATCATAACTTCTATTTTATCAGTAGATCCTAGAGTCCGGTACTTATTTGAGTGAGGCTCTTTGCATACCCCTTGATTCTGGTCTTCGCTGGTTTGCATGCTTCATTCGGTTTTGGTTTGGTACGGTATGCCGAACCGGTTGGACCGGTGCTTCTGCGCTCGTGTATATATAGGGGCTACACCCCCTTAGAAATTCTTTACCGAATCAACGAGGGCTGAATCAACCTTATACCGAATCAATCACTAGCCGAACCAATCTCGTGCCGAACCAGGTATATATCCCTTTGCCGAATGAACTTGATAACCGAATGGGTCTGATGTCGAATAAACACGAAAGTTTTTATTTGCCGAATGCTTCTTTGCATTGTATTACCGAATGAGCAAGTATACCGGATGAACTTCCAAGGCCGAATGAAACTACCGAATGGAGTATATGCCGAATGAGAATTCATACTTGAATCTCGAGTGGAATACCAGACCTATATACACTTGCTTGCTTTATATACTTGCTTGTTTATGTTTCTATACTTCTTGTTCTAACATCGTGTTTTTCTTGTGCTGCAGATAAATGTCTCGCAAAGCGGAAACCCGATCGGATAAAAAGAAATCTAAAAGTAGAGGAGAGTCATCCTCCTCCGTGCCCCCAGCCCAACCAAGACCGGTGCCACATGGGCCTGCCCCGAGGTCGTTAGTGGATGGGTACGGTCCCCAGGAACTTCTGGTCTCCCCTCCCGATTGCTTTCCTAGCTCCCTAAATGAGGAGCAACTTGATGTTATATCCCGTTCCTTCGGGATAGACAGGGCTCGCATGCTGTTGCCGGGAGATGGAGTGATGCTGTATAATCCCCCCGAAGGCTACTTTGCTTACAGCAGATATCATTGCATGTGTGGTGCTATCCCTCCTATCAATGCCTGGATAGTTAGCTTTACCACATATTTGAAGGTGGCTCCATTCCAGCTCCAGCCGAACTCTTATGCCATTCTGGTGAGCCTTTTCGTTATCTTTCAGAGGAGGTACGGGCGCCCTCCTTCTAACCGGGAAATTCGATATTTGTATAACCTGAGAGGCTACAAGAAGGGGTCTCCGTATATTAGTCTAGAAGCGGCCGTGCCCTTCAAACCGGTCTTGGACTTATATTCAAAGTTTACCATGTTCAAGAAAGAATGGTTTTTTATCAAGGACGATTCTGTTTCTTTCCGCCTTTTCATCCGGCTGTAAGATGAATTTCATTTATATTTTCCATGTTCTGACTGTAGTGCTTCTTCTGACACGCTTCTATTTCTTGCTAGCGACAGGTGGCATTGCAGTCGTGGAAGATGATTCTTTGGCGCGGATGGCTGCTGAAATAAAGGCCATTCCCGCACGGGACAGGTCGGCTTCGTTCCTGATCAGGAACGCTACCCTCCTGGAGTACAACTTGATCCAGCCGCACCAGTCCGTGGTTAAGCAGAGGGACACGGCTGAGGAGAAGGCCGCTAAAGCTAAGGAGGGGGCCACGTTGAAGAGTGGCAAGAGGAAGCCCTTTGCACAACATCCCGTCGTGGGAGGCAAGAAGCTTAAGGAGTCTAAGGGCCCCTCTCCTAGTACTTGCCCGATCATCCCGGAGGAGGAAGGTGTGGAAGAGGGCGAAGGAGGCGATATGGAAGGAGAGTCGGAGGGCGGAGAAGATGGAGATGGTCAGGGTGGTAGTGGTGCTGGTGCCTTAACTTCTGGGCAAGACTCTGAACTGGGTGAGGCACTCCGCCAGGCCTTCGGGGAATCAGAGGGAGAATCGAAAGCGGAGAAGGCGAAGGAGACTGGCAAGGTCGGGGCTGGTGTCGATCTATCCCCTAAGGGCTCCTCAGCCAGGGTGACTCCGGCGGTGCAAGGTGAACTTTTGTCCTCTGTCGATTCCATTTACGATAGGGACTTAGAAATATTTTATGGTTCACTTCCGTCCTGGAATGAGATTCATGACTTATTGCAGTATCCCACTCCTCCGCAGGGTTTGTATAATAGACGTGCATTCTCACTTTTTCTTTCTTTTTAACTTAACATGTTTCTTGAATTATGGATCGTCGTATGTTCATAACACTTGTTTTTTACTCCAGGGGCAGGCCAGGCGGCTAAAACGTCAGACGTTCGACACCGCCTTGAACAATTCAAGTTGATGAGAGCTTCTGATAAGCCGAAGCCTCTTACTGGTCGTCCTGGGGACGTGGTCAAATACCGTCCTCTTCTTGGGGTCATTGAAGAGAGCATTCAGAAAAAGAAGGGGAGTCGTTCCTTATTTGAGCCTTCCCCTGGTCCGCAGCTTCCTGTTCAGCCTCCTCGTGATACCACGGAGGAGAGCACGGAGTTTATCCCCCCTCCACCTCCTTCTAAGAATCCCACTGTTATCCGTATAAGGCGTCCTGACGTGCCTCGCGACCCCTTTGCCGGTCATCCTGATTTAGATCCAAGCTCTCGGAATATTTCATTTGATGAGGCCACGGGTGAGCACCTTCTTCCCCGCAACCCCATGGTACGAGTGCTAGATGAAGCCAAATCCCTAGATCTTGATCTGCTTACTACTCGGGTAGTTACCATGGGAGACGAAGCCAAAGCTAATATCGATCGGGTGGCTGAAGAGACCAAGAAGTTAATGGAGCATCATGCTCAATTGGTCAAGGCCGGGGAGGAGATTGGGAGTGCTAATATTTGGTTGCGGCTAAAGGTTGCCGATCAGGCCGAACAGCTTGCCGGTCAAGCCGTTCAGATTTCTCAGCACGAGAAAGCCTCCAGGCGGCTGAAAGAGACCATGGAAAAGGCTAGTAGGGCAGAACTACGGAAGATGGTGGCCGCCTGTAAGGAGCGGATCGACATGGCCATTGCGACAGTGGATGAGGTTCGGAATGCGGATCTCGAGCAGGTAGAGGAGTTGTCTGGGAGGCTTGAGGCCGCGGAGATGGCTCAAGTCAAGTTAAAGGAGGAGATGGAGGAGATGAGGAGGTCTCTCCAGGCTGACTGCTTGAGATACCGATCAGAGAGGGATGTCGCTGTCGCCAAGTTGCAGGTTTCCGAGGCCCGGGTGAGGGAGTTTGAGGAGAATGAGGGGATGATGGACGAGATGCTGCAGGACATGTACTTCCGCACTTGGAAGGAGGGCAGCTTGTCTTGGATGGATGACTATCCCCGGGTCATGGCCAAGATATATCTTCGGGCTTTAGAGGAGGCCAGGGTCAATGCGGGTAAGGAAGGTGGAGTGGCTTTTAGTCTAGATGTGGTCACTGCTCAGTTCTCGAAAGAGGAGCAAGCAGCGGTGAAGGAGGGGATGCGGTTGCTTGCTGCGGAGGAAGCGGGTGTGCAACTGGAGGATGAGGATCAAGCGGCGGACGCTGGTGAGTTATTCTTCTCTTTTCCTTTTCTTTCTGGGTTTCCATAACTTGATCGTTTATCGTTTGTTTAATGAATTCCTCTTCTGAATTGGACAGGTGGAACTTCCGATCAACACGCTGGGAGCTCCGACCCTGGGGCCAAGTAGGCTTGGGGGAGTTGGTAGGATGAGAGCGAATTGTGGACGCAGCTGGTTACTTGTCCGGATTTGGCCACCTTTTTATTTCCCTTTATCGCTGTTTATGTTAGTCCAAAACATTGATGTGACTGTAATAATATTATTTGCAAAGAATAACTTTATGTGATTTTATGACATAAGCTGATTTTGTTATGTTTAAATGTTGTTGTCATTTTGATGTGGTGCGTGAGAAGTATGCATATGCCTGTGATTTTAGTTGTGTTTGATGTTAAGCTGTTGCTTGAAATATAATTTCATGTTTTGCAATGTTAGTGTGACGTATGAATAAACTATAGTTACATATTTATGTACAAGAGAAGTGAGTACCGCCCTTCATGTTTCAGTTGCAGGTGGTAGCTTTGAGCGTCTTGTGTAACTGATCATGGATATAGCTGAGTACCTTGCCACCCAGTATGCAGGCTTAGATTCTCATGAGTGAATGCTCCCTATTTGGTTTCCTGTACTTTAGAGTTTGTTATACAGGATAGGAGGAAAGTATTTAAATGAAATGGAAATATGGGAAAAGTAAAACTTCCAGTCACGGAAGGCCGTCGATGTGCTTAAGTTCGTGGCAAACGGGTTTTGTAGTCACTTTCCCTAGCTGTGGGTCTTGGAGACATTTGTCACCCATCTTACGCCTCCGCGGGGAGTTTTCTTTTTTACCACAGCCGCACTTAAGACACATCGGAGCCGAGATCGCGCACGGTAACTACCCGAACCATTATGGTCCGTAATCGTGGGTATTATTCGATTTACCGTGGCCGGCTAGCGTGGGTGCCATTGGCCGTGAACTACCCCTGGCTGGCCATACCTTATGTTGGGGCTTAAAGTAGGTTCACAGTTGCCGGCGAGCCGAACGCCGTAATGAGCTGCCATCGGCTATAGTCGGCCTTTATGATGACTTATAATCGGCTCATTACAGTTGGCTTTGAGGCCAGTCGCGAGCAATGAGTTAACCCGCAGTAGAGGGATGCTGGAGCAAAAGAGTCTCATTGGCGAGTGCATAGAATCGTAGCGTACCTGTTAGGCCTTGTCCAGATGAGGCCGTGGTGCGTCTTGAGTGGAGATGCCATGGGATTTTTTTCAATAGAAAAGGATAAAGCCTAACAAGCAGCCAAGATATAAAGGAACAAGTTAAAAAGAGACAAAAAATTTTAATGTGGTTCGGCATGAAAATGCCTACGTCCACTGATTCTCTTTGTTAATTCACTTCATATGGGCAGTACAAGTTAAGAAAAGTATTGGCGGAGGTGTCGGATGTTCCATGCCCTCTGGAACACCTCTCCGTCCACTGTTGATAAAATATAAGCTCCGTTGTGGAGATCTTTATGAATTACATATGGTCCATCCCAGATGGGGTCCAGTGCCCCGGGGCGCGGAAAGATTCGCCTGAGGACAAGATCTCCTTCTTATAAGATGCGATGCTTGACTTTGGAGCTGTATAATGCTGCCACTTTTTGGTTGTGAGCTGCTGCTTTGAGTGCTGCATCGTTTCTCCTTTCCTCAATCAGATCCAAAGACATGAGGAGGAGTTCTTCGTTTTCTTCTGGATTGTAGTGGATCCTACGGTGGGAAGGAACAATAGTCTCAATAGGGAGCATTGCCTCCGATCCGTATGCCAAAGAGAAAGGAGTATGTCCCGTTGATGTTCTGAAAGATGTGCGGTAGGCCCAAAGTGCCGTAGGAAGTTCGTCCACCCAAGCGCCTTTTGACTTTTCAAGTTTCTTCTTGATTAGGGTTTTGAGAATTTTGTTGACAGCTTCGACTTGTCCGTTTGCCTGAGGATAAGCTACTGATGAGAAGCTTTTATGAATTCCATGCTCTTGGCACCAGTCGGCGAATTCTTCGCTGTCAAATTGGAGTCCGTTGTCCGATATGATCTTGAGTGGTACTCCGTACCATTTGGTGAAATAATCGACTGCCACTATAGCATATTTGGCTCCGCCTCTGCCCGTTGGCAGTTCTCCAATTAAATCAATTCCCCATACAGCAAAGGGCCAAGGGCTGGTCATTTGAGTAATCTCATTTGTGGGTAGTCGAGGAATCTTGGCAAATTTCTGACATCTGTCGCATCTCTTGACGAAGTCTAAGGCGTCTTTGTTTAGTGTGGGCCAGTAATATCCATATCGGAGTATCTTTTTCGCCAGAGTCTGCCCTCCAGTGTGATCTCCGCAACTTCCTTGATGGATGTTGAATAAGATTTCCTTGGCTTCCCTTCCAGCGACGCATCTGAATAAGGGGCTAGAGAAGCCACGCCGATAGAGGATGCCTTCTTGTATTGTGTAGTGGGGAGCTTTCCTCAAAATTCTCCTGATTTCATCATGTTTGTCTGGTAGTGTGCCGTCCTGCAAATATTTCCGGATAGGAGTCATCCAAGTTCCTTCTTCGATTGCAGTTATCAGATTCACTTGTTCGAAACTTGGGGCTAGCTGCCTTGAGATGGCTAGTGCTCCGGAAATGGTGCTATTCTTCATACTAGCTTGCTTTGCTAGTTCATCAGCCTCTTGGTTATCTTCTCGAGGAATGTGTTTGATTAGATAATGGTCTAATTGATCGAGCAGCAGTTTGGTTTTCTTTAGATATGCTGTGAGTCGTTCTCCTCGTGTATGGAACTCTCCTAGTACTTGGTTTACGATAAGTTGAGAATCACTATGAAGACATAAAGAATTGACTCCAATTTCTAAGGCAAGCTCCAATCCCGCTATTACTGCCTCATACTCCGCATCGTTGTTAGTGGCCGTGAATTCCAACCTTAATGCATAGTATAGCTTTCTTCCCCTGGGGGTGATTATCACAATACCTGCCCCCGAGCCTTGTTCGTTAGATGCTCCATCTACAAAGAGGTTCCACTTGATGTTTTTTGCTATTTCAAATTGATCCTTGCCTTCGTTGGTAGTGAATTCGGCAATGAAATCAGCCATGGCTTGCCCCTTGATAGCGGTGCGAGGATGGTAGGTGACGTCATACTGACTTAGTTCAATGCACCATTTGAGGAGTCGTCCAGAAGTGTCGGGACGATGGAGCACCTGTCTTAGTAGTTGATCGGTTAGAACTCTGATGGAGTGAGATTGGAAGTAGTGTCGCAGTTTTTGTGACGCGATCAATAAACAATATGCCAATTTCTCAAGTTTAGGATATCTGGCTTCTGCCTCTGTAAATCTCTTACTTATAAAGTATACCGGGCGTTGTGTGCGGTCCTCTTCTCTTACCAAGGCAGCACTTAGAGCATGAGATGATACAGCGAGGTATAGGTATAGCTCTTCGCCTTCGTTTGGAGTTGAGAGTACTGGTGGTCTCTGAAGGTGTTCGATCAGGTTACGGAAGGCTTTTAAGCATTCATCGGTCCACTCGAACTTTCCTTTGTCTTTCTTGAGAGCTTCGAAGAAAGGGACGCACTTGTCAGTTGCTTTGGAAATGAATCTGCTTAGGGCGGCCACCTTTCCGTTTAGGCTCTGTATTTCTTTTCGAGTGGAAGGTATCCTTATTTCTTTTAGAGCCCGGATTTTTTCAGGGTTTGCTTCAATTCCTCTGGCATGGACGATGAATCCTAAGAATTTTCGCGATGACACTCCGAAGGAGCACTTTAGAGGATTCAGCTTCATTCCATATCGGCGAAGTACCTGAAACATCTCGCCCAGGTGGCTTACATGATCGTCGGCTCTCCTGGACTTTACCAATATGTCATCCACATATACTTCCATAGTTCGTCCTATTAATTCCGCGAACATCTTATTGACGAGGCGCTGATAGGTAGCTCCGGCATTTTTGAGTCCAAAAGGCATGACTTTGTAACAATATAATCCCCGGTCAGTGATGAAGCTAGTGTGGTCTTGATCGGGAGCGTGCATGGGAATCTGGTTGTATCCGGAGTATGCATCCATAAAAGATAAAAGTTCGTGCCCGGCAGTCCTGTCCACAAGTTGATCGATTCGGGGGAGCGGGAAGCAGTCTTTCGGGCAAGCATCATTTAAGTTGGAGAAATCAATGCATGTTCGCCACTTCCCATTAGCTTTCTTTACTAGTACCGGGTTAGCGATCCATTCTGAGTAGATGGCTTCTCGGATGAAGTCATTAGCAAGTAGGTTCTTTACTTCCTCATCGAGGGCTGCTGATCGTTCTGCTCCCATGCTTCTCTTTTTCTTCTTTATCGGTACCTTGGTGGGATCGATGTTCAGCATGTGGCATGCTATGTCTAGGGAGATTCCTGTCATATCGGCATGTGTCCACGCAAATACATCTAAGTTGTGGCGGAGAAAGTCAATGAGTTGATCCTTCAATTCTGTTTTTAGCTGAGATCCTATTTTTAATAGTCTACTTGAATCATGTTTGTCTACAGATACGAATTCCATGGCCTCTGCAGGCTCAGCGGTAGCCTCCTCCTCCTTATCCCTGGGGTCTAGTTCATTGAAAGGATCGCTGGTGTATCGAAGAGGAGGGGCTTTCTTTAGTTGCTATGCTTCCAAGCTTTTCATGCAGAGGGTAGTCTCTGCATCTTTCCCTTTATTCTTTCTCCGGTTATTGCGAAGTTCAGTTACATAGCAATCTCGAGCGGCGTCTTGATTCCTTCAACCTCTCCTATTCCGTTATCTGTTGGGAATTTCATCTTTAGGCACCACGGGGCTAGGACGATTTGGAAGTCAGATAAGGCTGGTCTTCCCAAGAAGGCATTATAGGCCGAGTGTTTTTCTATTAGTACGAACGTTTGTTTTCGCACAACGGAGCGGAGATGACTTCCTATTTCGACGAAGAGGTCAAGTTGCCCGAGGGGCATTTTCGCATCTCCAGTGAAACCGTGCAGGGGTTTGTTGCAGGAAGACACATCCTTCATTGACAGCTTCATTTTGTCGAAAGCATGCTTGAATAGGATATTTACGGAGCTTCCTGTGTCTATTAGAATTCGGAAAACTTTAGCTGGACCGAACCAGGCAGAGATGACCATGGGATCCATATGTGGATACTGTCTTCCTTCTAAATCACGCCTACTGAATACGATGTCGTCACTCTCTTTCCGTTTCGGGTGGCGTTCTTCCATAATGGAGTTAACATAGCCTTCAGCATTTCCAAGTGACTTGCCGTATCTTTCCATCTCTGCCCAGCTTCTGTCGGCGATGTGTGGTCCTCCCGAGATGGTATGGACCACTATCTTCTCTTGACTAGAACCACTGGTGTTGCGATTCCCTCCGCCTACTTCTTGGAGGGGTCACTTTGAGTTCTCATTGGTAGGAGTTGGAATCCTGTTCTGGCCTTTCACATAGCGTTCCAGCCTTCTTCTTCTGATGTGTTTTTCGATCAAGTCCCGGAGATGGTGGCATTCATTGGTGTCATGTCCGTGGGATTCGTGGAAGCGGCAGAACTTTCCAGACTTGAGTGCGTTATCAGATTCTTTCTTGTGCGGGGGGCACTTGTATCCGAGTTCGCCCTGAGTGGCTAGAAAGATGTTTTCGATTGTTTCATTCAAAGGAGTGTAGGAGTCAAATCTTGGTCCTGGTCGATATTGGCGTTTTTCAACCTTCCTACCCCCAGCATTGTCTCTAGATTCATTTCTTCGAGTGTCCTTAGCTGCAGCGGGAACCTTGTCCGAAGTTGTCTTACCTTGTTGCCCTGATTGCCTCTCAGTGGCGGCGTCTTCAAGTCTCATATACTTTCCAGCTTCATGGAAGAAATCAGGTAAAGTAGTTGGTTTTTCCTTAGTTAGTCTTCTAGCGAACTTGGTATCTGGGTGTACACCACTACAGAGGGCCATTAGGGTGAGCTTCTCATCGGCATCTTGGACTGCGGCCGCTGCGGCGTTGAACCGGGTTAGATATTGTTGCAGTGTCTCTCCGGATTTCTGTTTGACATTGGATAGAGAATAAGCATCCTTGGGTTGTTCTACATGGATGCGGAACTGGCTAATGAACCTTTCTTTGAACATCTCCTATGAGCTGATAGATCCTTGGGGTAGATGGCAGAACCAGGAGGTAGCTAGATCTGCTAGGAATAGCAGAAAGCATTTACACAACATCCCTTCTGTTGCTCCGCTCATGAGCATATGCTGGGTGTATCTCTGTAAGTGTACGATGGGGTCGGAAGTTCCCTTGTAAGGTTCCATGGTTGGCATTTTCCATTCCCGGGGGGTGATGGCAGTTTCGATATTGCGGATGAAGGGGCTGGTGACCCTAGCGCCTATTCCTCGGTCCCTTTGCTCCCGTTGGACGCATTCTCTGAATAATTGTGCCATTCTTTCATCATAATTTGGAGCGGATAGAAATGAACTTGGTTCTTCCCTGCGGGATCGATCTCGTCCAGATGACCTGTAGGGATGGTATAGTCTATCACTTCTGACGTTATCCAGTGGTTGCCTCTGGCTGCTCGGATGCATGCTAGGACCAGCTACAGTTGCCCCCTGCCTTGATCTTCCCCTGTGGCGTTCTGTTTCGAGCATTTCCATGGGGTCAACTTCGGGCTGGGTTCTAGCTCGGCTCCGTTCAGCAGGGTTTCTATGATTAGGTGGCATGACTGGCTCAGCTACATCCGACCCTCGCCTGGCGCCTCCCCCACTGGGTTCGGTTCCAAGCGCTTCCTCGAGTCGGAGTTTGGGCTGAGTCCGGGCGCGGCCCCTATCATTGTTGTTCCTGTTGATGGCATCCTCGAAGAAGGAAGACCTTTGCTGTCTCCGAGATCTTCCAGATTGAGATTCACCCCATGATTCAGTGTTGCGGTTGGATTCTTCGACATCCCTCAAGCGTGACATGAGTTGGTTCACCAAAGCTTCTTGTTGGGATGCGAAGCGGTTAGTTACTTCCACCACAACTCTGTCTAGGTCTGCTCTAGTGATTACTGCCGGTTGTTCCGCGGCAGGGGCTGTTGGAATTGCCTGATCTACATGCGGTACTGCTGCTGTAGTGGGATGGTTCTCTTGATCTAGATCCACTGGATTTGGAGCGCTGCTGGTTGCAACGTTATGTCCCTTGTTGGCATTTTTTCTTGGCCTGGAAGTCATGTTTCCTAGGCAATGAAGGGTGCTATTGGGAAAGAAGGTTGAATGAGGGAAGCTTTAGCTTCGAGTCCGAAGTTCTCAGTGAAAGCACCAAAAATGTTTGCGCAAAAAATGGGAAAACACCTCCAAGTCGTGTGATTTAGTTGATTTTATGTGATTCTTAATGATTTAGATGAGTTATGTAAATATGAAAAAAGCAGGGGCTGAAATGTAAAAGACACACAGATTTATAGTGGTTCGGCCAGAACGTGCCTACGTCCACTTTATATGTTATTACCTTCTTTCTTTCAGATTACAAGTGCAATGCTTTGTGTACAAGTATATGAAAGTAGTTTGAAAGTTCCTTCCGTGCTTGAGCTCTCAAACTTGTCTGCCATTGTTGTACCCCTGCCCCTCTATTTATAGAGTGAGGTAGGGGGCAGGGGTCTTGGATGTATATAGCTGCTGGTGGGCCTGGGCTGAAGCAATCTGGCCTGGCAGCGTTCTGGTTCGGCGAAGCCTTGGTTCGCCCATGCTTGGAGTGTAGTGGACCGGTGGAGCTTTGATTCGGTGGTAGAGGCCGGTCCGGTGATGGGTGATGTCTTGGTCCGGTTGCGGCCTTGGTCCGGTGGAAAAGGATGGTCTGGTATTAGTAGGGAGAGATGTTGGTTCGGCATATGGTGGTTCGGTTGTGGCTTGGGAGTTGGTTCGGCTAGGAGTGGGGAAAAGGTTGGTTTGGTGAAGGAGGTCGATCCGGTGTGGTATGGACCGGTGGTGAAGTGCTGACCGGATGAAGCTCGACCGGATGAACTTTTGCCTGTATTGCCGACCGAACATCTACTTGGAATACCGAATGGACTCATGCTTGTATTGAGCCTTGTGTTCACCAAATGAAGAGGAGGTTGCGAACCCGGTTGAAATGACACTTCTGGGTCTCGAGATCTCCTGGGTGAGAATTCGCCCAACAATCACGTAGTAATAAGTATTAAATAAAATCAAATCTTCAATTATCTTCAACATGGTATCAGAACAGAAGAAACAGAAATGCTATTGTTAAATGGTAAAGTCGAAAACTTTGCTAGTTTACATCCACTGCAATCAGAAATATCATGAGTTTGTTAATTTTCTAATGCAATGTGAATGCTAAAAACTTCAAACAAGAAGAAGAAACATGAGCCAAATGAGAATGTCATAAATAAAACTAGAAGAAGGACACAAACGAAAAGAAGGAAAATCAATACTAGTAGCAGCACTAACTGAAACTTTTAATTCATTCAAAACATATAGTTCCCCTTCCCTCTGGTCTATCCAAATCAGTTTTTGAGATTGTAGATCCTGCATAAAACTAGAATAAGAAGTAAATTGTACTATATTACCCGAGTCACATAACTGACCAACATATACAAGATTTAATGTGAGATTCAGTATATGATAGACATTGAAAAGAGATAAGGTTGAAGTAACAATAGAACAAATTCTTGCAAAAGGCATGGAAGTGCCATCAGAAGTCATAACGGGAATGGAGGACGATGAAGACAAATTAGAAAAGGACGAAGAGTCTAAAGACATATAGTGGAAAGTACCAGAATTCAATGCCCATAAAGATGACTTACCCGAGGAGTTATTATGCATTTGGCCTTAAACTGAAGAGGCAAGCATAACTTGTGGCTGTAGAGAATGAAAATTTCAAAGATACTTGTAGCCGGTGTAATGAATAATTGTACTTAATGAATTGTGAGAGAATTGGAACTCATTTACAAATATTAAATTATAACACCTTTTAATACATTTTGCTGCTGAAAGGGTACCAATAACAATCTTCTTACTGACAATTATTATAGATAAAACTACATTCTCAGCCGCATTCTTTGATTCTACGAGCTTAATCAGTGAATGATGTAATATTTATCAACATCTAGTTCACATTTAAGAGCGTTTGAATTTCAATTCAGTATCCCAAAATTTCTTTTTTTTCTTTTTTTTCCTCTTTTTCTGCCTTTTTCTTCTTTTCTTCCTTTTTTCTTTTTAAAAAAAAATACTAATAACCCAAGCAATATAGTGATTACTCTCTCCCACTTTATTTTTAGTCCAAACCAAAATAACTTAGAGTAGCAAATACAACCGGAAAACAAAGATGGACTTTGAAAATCACAAAGGCAGTTGTCGAGTAGTAGATGCAGAGGTAGTTTGTGGACATCCGTTTTGATGAGTGGCCGGAGATAGATTTGAATCTGGTATTTAGGTTAGGTTATAAATTGTGTATTAAATCGGAATTCTTTGGTGTAGATGTCAATTTGATTATGGCGTGTTGTTGGTAGTGGATCTGAGAAGAGGTCGAACCAAAGTGGTGGTTTGATAATTTAATTTAGGAGCGGTGGAGTTGTGATATGTTTGGAGTTACTACAAGAAAACTGCGGTTTACCTACGCCAAAATGGTGTAGACGGGACGTAGGTAGATGCTGCAACTACGTAACCCATATGTCGATTTTAGCGTCGGTAAAACCTGCGTATCTAATAAAATACCTATGCGTTACCTGCGCCATCCATAGGGTTGTTTTCTACGTCTTTCCTACACCATGATTTTTCTACGCCTTCCCCACGCCTCAATGTTTCTACGGTTTTTCTACGACATTTTTACTTCTTTCGTTACCCACGCATTCCCTACGTCATTCGTTTACATACGTCTTCCCTACGTCTTGTTTTCCTACACTTTCCTATGACATTCATACATATTACCTTCCTTACGTATTTTCTACGCCATTCATTTATCTATGCTTTACCTACGTCTTTGTTTTTTACGGTTCTCCTACGCCATGCACATAACTTTTTGCTGCATCAATATTCGTTTTACATACGCCTTTCCTACGTCTTTTCTGAAGCAATTTTGATATGTTACTATCGTGTTTCATTTAACTACATTAAATGGAAACTAAAATCAACTTATTTCATATATATACACATTTCAACAAAAAGATTAACATCAAATCATTCATCTTTAATTCAATAAACAAATATCCCATTTATATTACAAAGTGAAACAGTATTAATCAAGTTCTTATATGTCTAAATAATACGATAATATGTTCATGATACGTGACATCATACAGATACAACTACGAATAAAAAATACCCTTATCCTTCACGACGATCATTCAACTCTCCATCAAATCGCCATCGAAGCATCTCGATGAGTTGTTCATACTGCATCTTTAGCCTTTGAATCTCCCATTCTTGAAGCTCCACCTTTTCCTCTAGTTTGACTTTAGTCTGTGCTTCTCCCTTATTGATGTTATAAGTGGCGTCTTTGTATTTCTGCATTTTATCAAATATTGCATCAATTTTTACATTTTAAACTAATTAAAATAATGTTTTGTTGAAAGTTTATATATTTACTGTAGAATATTGCCATAATAGGGTCTACGATCCTTTCTTTTAGCTATAGCACCGGTAAGCATATCAAATACTTTTTTCTCGACTTCGTAAGAAATTTATTTGCCATGAAATTTTCAATTCTTCTATTCTAGCTTGATATTGTGCATGTATTTATTATTTCCCAAATGAATTTTTAGTAGATATATGTATAAGTCGAGATGTATGCTAGGACAGCTAAGTGTTAAACCTACATACTCCGTTTTACACAGTATCTTAGCTTACATAATATATATTACCTTTTGGAATAACAAACTTTCCCTGCCTATATTCACATATTTGGTAAGTTTAGGTTTCACTATGTCTTGGATTAATAAGAAGTTAACATCTCAATTAGAAGTGCCTTCATGACTCAACCTTCCACCTATATTGTGTGTTTTCAAGTGGAATGTTAGTTTTCATATCTGTATTTAGCACCTTACTTTTCCAAGTCGCAATTAATGACTAGATAAATAAGGAATTAGTAAAGTTGCTTAAAAAAAGAAATGAACAAGTTAATTCTAAAATTAATGCATGTGAACCAATTTTTTTTTGGCAGCTAAGTAGCACTACTCATTTACTCGAGTTACATTATGATTTTTCCAAAAGCTTAGTATTAGATCAATATATCCAAAGCATGCAGCTCTTGACAAAGCAATTATCATCGTGACAACTGTACAGGAAACTTAAAACTAATTAATTTAGTACATTTAATTTAGGTGTATCTTATATGTACATATTGTTTTTTAACCAGTTATTAAAACCAAGCTATAAGAATCACTTACTGCAAATTCCATCGATGCTTCATCAATCCATCCACTAGTGGTAGATCCATTGTTTAAAGTGACCTTGTGAGTCCTACAATACACTTCCCAAGTAGTTGGCTCCCTGTTAAGTTCACCGATCCAGAAAACAGAGACAAAAAAAAGAGTAAATATTCGATAAATTGATGTAAATTAACATTAAATCAAAATTATAGAGATCAAACCAAATCGATTTGGTAATCCGCAAAGGATCTCGAACCACCACAATGTCGCTTTTGGTTTTGAGCCCTAGAGTTTGCAGCTTTTTCTGCTTGATCTTTTATTTCAAGAAGCTCCTAATATGCCAAAAACTACTCGTATATCTCCTAGGGTAGGTTCGAATGCTTCTTCTTTGACTCTTTCATATCGTGAGTCCAGTCCCGATACTTTAAAATTGATTCCTTATTCCATATCTACTTCACAATTGCTTGTGAAGCATCATTCGTCCATTGAAATGACTCATGTACATGTAGTGGAAAATATTATGGCCAAAAAATAGATGTAACGCGCACACACACATGTTAATATTATCTACCCGAAATTCCTGAAACATCAATTTCTTAACGTCATTGGGGAAACTTTTAAAGTTGGGCCAACAATCGTTAACTCATGCCAACGAACCCACTCGAATAGCATGAAATGTAGCCCTAGAAGAGAACTCATATCTGAAACTTATAAATGTAAAGCATGAATATACATTGCTTAAAATGTTTGTATGAGATATATACTCAAAATAGAATGCAGATTAGTTGCAAAATATGCCAAAATACTGAAAAGGTTACATTCCAAAGTTATATACTAGCTTTCTCATGATAAACTATATATTAGACAAATTCCATTATAAATGAAATGGTTTCAATTTGAAAAAAGTTAGAATAAAATAACCGCAACGATTATATTTAAATTAAACTTAACCTTTCTAAAATATATCCTATGAGTTGATTAGATGTCATCTTTATGAACTGATTATTTTATTAAGCATTTATTAAGCGAAAAAAAGAGATGAAGCTTAATTATAGAATTAGATAGGAAATGTCAGAAGATAATTGTTTAAAAGTATCCAAAGGTTCAAAATGATTAGATATAGTTAAAAGCCACATATTTTGTCAAGTTAAAGAATACAATCAAAATTACATTATGCATGTTTTAAATATTTTTAAAACATTTAAGCTTGGGTTTTTGTATATAAAATAAAACTGCCTAAAACTAGCAAACAAACCCTACGGAAATAAACTCTCTTCCATGAAGCTTAAGTATCTCTATTAATGTAAATTTAGATGCATGGTAAGTTAACTAGCTTGAATATTATTAACAGTAAGACAAGATGTTCTTTTGATAAACATAATATGGTATTATGAGAATTTTGTTTTGTTATTAGATGATGGTATCGAGGACTATAAATCCTGATGCTCCTGGAAGCACATTGTTAATTGAAAATTATATTATGTTTCATGATGAGTTAACTATGCTTATTAACATTGAGGATACCACATCCAGTTTCAGTGCATACTATGATAGGCAATTATGTCAAAGTTCATCAAATGGATTGCAGATTAGTTGCAAAAAGACAGTTTTGTTTCATCTTATATTAAAATTACTGTTCACTAATGTAATAATAATAAAATATACAAGCATGTACATCCATCGACTTTAGCAAATACTAAATAACTCAAATTTGGACTTGTCATTTTTGTTTAAGAAGATAGAGCAAAATAGTGATATAAAACTGAAATGTGATTAGAATCAAAACTTGTCTTTAATTTTTGTGACTTAAATTGGACTTAAGAGCTTACACCTATTTGAAACAAAATCAATCGATGCTAATACTTTGAATGTTGATACTGAAATGATGGTTTTAATAATAGTGAATAAAATAATGAGTAGAATATGTATTTTGATTTGATCCGATGAATAAAATAGTGAATAAAATGTTAAAATAGTAAATAAAAGGCACTTGATCCTAGGCAGATATTTGGTAATGTCAAAACATAAACCTAGTATAAATTTCACCATGTCTACCTTAAATCTATTTTATATAGCTCACAAAACAACATCAATTAATTATTTTGCAAGAATTCTTACCTATTATTTGCTTTCCAGAAAACACCGACTCTTGTTACGGAGGAAGAGTTCGACACAGATGCATTAGTCGATGGATTGGTTGCATAAAAATCATGGGGAGTGGGATAAACAATGGGAGACATGATATGCTGCTCTACTGACTATGATCTTGATCCATCTTGATCAGTAGGAGATGCGCTAGGTTGTGCTAGGGCTGATGTGTTGTTGCCAAAAAGACGTAGAGCAAGTCGTTTTGTGGAATGACGATGACGATCATCTTGAATAGACATGTCATTATCATCAGCTTTGATGTCATAATAAACTACAACATCATCGTTAATGTCTACTCCATCAAATACTTCATTATGAGGTGGTCCTATATCGTCAATGTCTTTAGTGATTTGCAGCAGTCCGTTATGGTCCAAATCATTCTGATATGGTTGATCTTCGCTTATGATCGTGTTCTAATTGAATGACCATCCTGGATTTGTTTTAGTAACATCCCACCAATTCGCTTTGTTGCTGTTCATAGCAGGATATGGTACATAATAAATTTGAGTCGCTTGCATCGCTAACACAAACGGATCATAACCTTGGTATCATCTTTTGTGATTTATTTCGACAAGTGGATAATCTTTATGTGCACGAGTATTCCTACATTTTTTTTCTGTTGTTGAACTACTCACATTTGAACAAAAAAGTTTTAAGATCTGGGACCATCGAGTAAGTAAGTTCAATTATTTCATGTAACATTCCATAATAATCTTCTAGATCATCATCCACGTTGCCTCCTTTAACACATACCCTACTGTTGTAAGCTGTTTTATTTGCTCCAGATTTAGTTTTGTGAAATTTATAGCCGTTGACGTACATAATTTGACATTTCTTATAATTCATCATAGGACCAAATGCAAGTTTTGCATAACCAACATCAATGATTCCATTGTCATCAACCTATTAAAGTAAATTCATACACATTATAATATTATATAGATTTATGATATAAAACGGGACTAATATATAATAAATCATGCTTACATATTTCTTAAACCATTTCTCAAATCCTATTGGGCTCAACATCAGGATTTTCTTCTTCAAATCGACTGTTGGACAATTAAAATTACCAAGGAAAATTTATAATATAAAACATAAATTATATTAATTGATTGAAGTTGTGTTACATACCAAATAGGATTTGATAGCTCTTCACAATTTAGAAGCACGGTTGATTTAGCTAAAGTAAAATATTTAATTATCTGAAAACCACCATCTTTCCATTTCTAGATGGACATTCCCGTTTCTGGAAGATGGATAGAGATATGTCGGATGAATCATCCATATCATCTTCATTATGGCGGCCACTATTAGAAATCAACTTAATATGGTCTTCAAAATAGTAATCAAAAAATGTGGATGCTTCTTTAGTAATGTATGCTTGGCAAATTGAACCTTCAACGCTGTTGTTTTGTTTCACCTTTTATTTATGGTGACCAAGACACCTTAATATGAATGCATAAAATATTAAAAATAACATTCTTTCATTGATATGTTGAAAATATGAAAACAAAGTCCACCTTAGTTATATATACCTCTCAAAGGAATACGTCTATCCATATTGTGTCGGTGCTCCCATTAATGCTTCAGTTAGTAGATGTGCAGGTAGATGTTCCATGCTATTAAAAACTCCATGAGGAAATACTTTTTCCTAATTTACGTAATAACTTTGGTACATCCTTATCTAGTTTCTCCAAATGAGCTTTAATAAGAGTAGTCGAACATAATTCTTTGTACATTAAGCTGAGCTCGGTTATAGGCATCCAAACCTTCTGCGTTAATAGCTCCTTAAAAACAATCGGAAATAAAGTCTCGAGAAATACATGACAATCGTGACTCTCCATTCTCGATAGTTGAAGGTCCTTCACGTCAACACATCATTTCATATTAGAAGCAATTCCAAACCATGCAATTCCATCATTTTATAAAGTTTGATAGATTTTCTCCTTATCTAAAATAAAAGATGTCAATAATTATTATCTTGAAATTGAAAGCCATTTAAACCAGGAATTCCATACTTGAGAGACAGAAACTGAAATTTGGGAGACCTGCGTTTTCTCTCTTTGTTCTTCAATGTTGATGTTAGCAGTCCTTTCTTAAAGGTCGGAAGGCTCGAGGGGTTCAAGTGGGCTTGTTTCACGGATACTTGGATCGGGGTTGACCTTTTCCGAAACCCCGATGATATCATCACCATCTTTTTTGTGAACATTGGCGTGACCACCTCCGTTACCACCTTAACCCTGGCCTTTATCTTCATTATCATCATCATTATTGTTGTTGTCATCGCCGTCATCATCATTGCCGCCTTCCTCAATGGTGGCTTCATTTTTATCACCTTCTTCATCCGAATCGGAATCTACTTCGATAGAAGGGACTTCAAAGGATAAGATTTTGAAAATATCAATCTCCTCTCTCTCAGGGACTTCAACTCCCTGTGACAAGTGCAGGGTCAAGTGAAGGAAAGCTCAAATTTAGGCATTTCTCAATGTTATCGACATAATCAAGCATAAGGGCATCCTCATAAAAGTTTACAATGATGTTGTCGAGGGAAGTGCTCGAAAATTGTGACACCCTTTGCTTAGCATCAGAGATAATGTTGACAACCAATTTTAAAGAACTTTGCTTTTTCTCCATTTTCTTCACAAGAGAGGATTATTTGGACACCATTCGAGCTTTTTCATCTTCAGAATCTTTTAGAGCCATTTTTAGGGCCAAATTTTCTACAACTAGAAGTTGTTTTGTTTTCCTCCCTTCAGAAATAATAGACTCTACTTGAGAGAGAAGCTCCCAATCTTTTAAGTTCCCTCATAGCATTATTTTTGTCAACCGATAGGGAAATGATCTGGCTGTTCAAGGTTGAGATTTCATCTTGAAGCCTGGATGTCTCCATTGAGGATTTTGACGCGTTTTCCTAAAGAGAAAGCCATCTTTTAAAAATTTGAAAGGAAAAGTATGACATGAGTCAGCATTCATAGAGAAACAATAATAATAAGGTTAAAAAAAATATGAAACGTACCAGAAGTTGTTGCTCTATTAGAGATCGACAGTGACCAAGCGGGTCAGGAACAGAAGAAGGAGAGTGAATAGAAGTAAAGGATGAAGAGTTCAGGATAGATTGAATTATTTTTTCAAAATTACTTAAAGATACTAGTGACATGGGTCAAGAAGGGTTCAAGGGAGTTGAAGTTCCTAAATCTTTTTGCATCTGCTTAATAACATGAGGAGAGCAGGAAATGATGATGTGAAATAGAGGATCATCCTTTGAGAGAGTTATTTTAGATCGATCGAGAGAAGCTTCAACAATAGGACTCTATAGAGTTTTAACCACATCAGCAGTCCCACACTCTTCTGGTGGCAGAGAATCTGGAACTTCAACAATCTTAGCCTAATTTTAATTTTGCAGTCATCTTTGACCAAGCGATGGCCAGAGTCAAGGATGATGCACCAGATGTGTAAGTTGAGAGAACTAGATCACTTGTGATTGATTCAACCTAAGGAGAAGTTGCGAAAATTTAAAAAAAGTTATTAGTCAGTGAAGAAATTTAAGAAGTAGCACAACAATGAACTACAAGTGCTACACTTAAGCTTACCGGGGTGATCTAGGAAAATAGAGACATATGAGATAAGTTTTAGGATCACCCGAAGACAAGAAGCGCTCTCTCCGAGAAGTATGTTGAATAAATGGGGGTTGACCAAGGACTCTCTGACTCGTGGGGAGAAGGGTATGTTTTCGATGATTTGATGGAGTCGACATTGTGAGCCTATTTCCTTGCTACTTGAAGCAGTAATCGATAGCTTGATAGTTTTATTATCTTTACCATTAAGATCTTTAGTCGAAGGACCTGACAAAGAAGCGTAGATTAGAAAAAGAAAGTAACTGGATAAAGATAAAGACTAAGATCAACTCACGAGGAGAAGAAATGACTCCATTGACACTTGGAAAGCAATTATAAAGAAGAATTGCATTTCCCGGTCTCTAAATTAGTTTACCCCTCCGAGATTAGTTTTTTGGGAGGGGGTTGGCTCTGAAAATCTGGTTGTTCAAATTTCTGAGTTTGACTAGGCGAACTAAGTTGTTAAGAACTTCAGCAGCTAATGACGGAATGCCTGACTCCAGAGTCATAAGTTCCAAAGGGAGGAGGTATGTGTATACATTGGGAGATAACTAGATAGGTACAATGCCCAGATGAGTCAAGAACTTGGACAAGTAATCTACGAAAGGCAAGAAACTACCATGCAAAATATGAATGGTGGTATAAGCGAAGTATCCTTTGGGAGGATTTTGAATGGTGCCACTATCGCTAGGGGTCTGGCTTAAGGAATCTGAATTCATTCACTTCATTCTTGTACTTTCTTAAATTTGTAAACCCTAATCTTGAAATTAGATTGGGGCTTGGTCAATTTTTATAGCAATAGCTTAATGAAAGCATGATTATGATACTTTTGGATATGAAGCTGATTTAATACTCTTGTTAGATTCACTTTATGATCTGCTTATATTGATTTGATCGAATGGTCACCCTTTAAGTGAGTCGAAACCCTTCGCTCAACCAATATCCTTAGAGCCTTGGCTCCAAACTTCAAATGATCGAAAGGTTATTTTTTGAGTAAGTTGAAAACCTTGTAGCTCAGCCAACAATATCCTTTGATCTATAGGTCCCTATCCAATCAATCGAAAAGCAGGCTTTCGACAAAGTCGAAACCTTTCCATTTAATTCATATCCTAACGACCAATCCGAGAGTTTCCTTAACTATTTTGAAAGGGGCGTTTCGAAAGGATACTACGTTCACTGAATTAGTTCGAAAGGCATAATAAAAAGGGAAGCAGGTGTTTCGACTAAGTTGGAAGGTCATATAAGAAGGAACTTTGACTTATCCAGTTAAAAAGGTGTCATAAGCAAGATCAGGTGTTTCGACTATGTTGAAAGGTGTAACATGGTGAAGTGTTAATTGTAATGACCTATTCGAAAGGTGGATTTAAGGGAATAATAAGGTTCTAACTATCCTTACCAAATTAAAAAAGAGGTTTCGAAGGAGACATCAATACTTTAATAACTCTACTTAGGGGTGTTGATAAGTTTTTTTGTTAACAGTCGATCTACTTCAACTTATGACACCTATAACCCCTGGGTACTATATTTTACGAGAAGTATGTGCAAGGTAGTGCTCAAATTTGGGTTCTTATATCAATCATATTGAAACAGTAAATTTAAACAATCATATTGAATTAAAAAAGAACATTTAACTAACTAATTAAATTGTCATAATTAATTATAATTACAATAAGCAATAACATAAAATAATGGCAATAAGCATGAATCAAAACATATAAATGTAAAAGAAGATTGTACCTTGTAGCTTTAGCTTGTTAGTGACATTTTGATCTGGAAATTCTCTTCAGATTCTTTAAATCAACATCTAAGCTTTCTTATAATTAGATGAGCCAATTTACACAATTTTATTTGATTTGATTTCAGGTTAAATGAACAATAAATTCAGGCCATTAGAAGGGAAAAAATGGAGAATGAAAAAAATTAAAAATGAGAGAAACTAAGGGATTTTGTTTTAATGAGGAGAACAAAACCTTTCGTATTCTCTTTATTAAAACTTCCCTTTTAAGCCCCCTTTAATTTTCAATCAAAAATCATTCATATCCCTTTCTCTTTCTCTGGTATGGAAGGCCACTTCATTACATCAAATGGATAATTATTTCCAAAAGCTAGTTAAGTTGTTAATTATATTGAAAACCTATTTAAATATATATCGATATCATATATCAATACGTGCATATACAACATTTATATATACATCCAAATAATAACTAACAACACCCAAAACATCAAAAATTAGTAATAATATTTCTTAAATATTGATTAATTTAATTGATTCACAACATTTTATAAACTAATTAAATCGTATGGTTTTTCGAAGAATTTGCAAATGCAGTTATGAAACTCAAAGGTGTGAATTTAGTCAGCGGTTAATATTAAACAATTCAAATATTAATGTTCAAAAGTCATCCTAGCTAGTGGTGTGACAGTATGGCCAGATTTATCACTCACAAAAAATTAAATTTCATATTTTATTACACTACAAAAGAATTCTAGATTCCCTACGCCAATTGGGCGTAGGGATGGTGTTGGGAAACAAATTTCCCTACACCGCCCCTACTTGGAAAATGATGTGTCGCAAAAATTCTCTACGGCTTCCCTACGCCGTTTCCCTACGCATTCCCTACGCCGCATTACATACGCATTCCCTACGCCAGATTCCATACGCATTCCCTACCCCAGATTCCATACGCATTCCCTACCCAGATTCCATATGCAGTACCTACGCCAGATTCCATACGCATTACCTACGCCAAACTCCATACGCATTTTCTACCCCAGATTCAATACGAATTACCTACGCCAAATTTCATACGCATTCCCTACGCCGTCATCCTTAGGCATTCCCTAGCCCATCCTTCTTCTTTTACAAGTATTTCTCTTACGAGTTCCATACGCCTTCCCTACGCCACCGTACACCAAAAATTCAATATGATCCTATTGAATTCACATTCGTCTACCTCACATATGTCTCGTTAAAAATATTAATGTAGAATGCATATCATGGTCAAATTATCATAAACTTGTTACAGAATGTGTTTAAAATACATCATGTCCAACAAACAATAAAATAAAGTTGCTACATAACTCCAACATAGTTGTTTCATCTAATTCTAACATCATACAATGTATGTTATAAAAATAGAACATCAAACCCACAACCCAGATAGGAATAACTCATGAAGTTGGTCGTATCTCTGGTCCTTGCTCCCGCCTCAACCCCCATATAAACTCCTGCACTGAGCTCATCTCCTTCTTCATGGAACATAAATCCCCTTGTAGTTTGTTAATCGTGGCATTCATTTCTTGACTTTTACTCCTTACTCTTCTACTTCCTCCTCAAGTTTCTTTTTGTCATGTGAAACTCCAAACCAAGCAGTATATGTATTGTCTCTGTATATCTGCATGTAAATTATTTAATCACATTAGCAAAATGTATAACTATTCGACTTTTCTTTTCCTAACTTATAAATTCATAAAGAAATGAAACTGCAATGATATAAATACCTTCAACTGTCAAGTGACAGAAAGAGTCATAGTCAAATAGTTTTTAATTTAAATTGAAATCAACCAGTTTGATAAAATTTCAGACTGATTGCAAAGCGACATGTGATTTTGACCCTCAAGGATAGATGAGTTTCTGTCTATATTTCTGGTTCAACTTGCAGAACGGTTAGCCCTCCTATTGAGATTTTGACATCAAACATCACAAACTTAAGCCCTTACAATTGCAGTGCATGTTGATCTTTAAAATCTAGTTGACACTTGGTCGCTTGGGTATTCAATTATTTTGAGATAATGATGTATAAATAGCGTCAGCACCTCTTTGTGTGGGCATGCAAGTTGATTGATAAACTAAAATAATAAAACCATAATATCTGAAAGACCAACTTGGTATCCCTTACCTAAAAGTGGTACTAATGGACTAGGATGTGCAACAACGCTGTGGAGCAAAACCTGTAAACATATATTGCGATAGTACTTTTATTGGAAGACACATGGACACTTAATTTAATGATCTAAATAGACTACTTGCCAAAGAGAAAAGGGAACATAAGCTGAGGTGAAAAGAAGATAGTATGATACTATATGTCAGAGCAACCCAGGGCACCATATTCATATTGTTTCCAAGTGACTATTTCTTTTTTTTAGCTCTAAAATATTTTGTTCCGTTTTAGCTCTGCAGATTATATATGAAACAAATAATTGCAGGAGTTGCAAAGCTAATATCATAAAATAGCTTACATTTCTCGGTATAGGGATGAAGTTGGCAACACAGAAGTTTTTCTGCTAACTAGAATCGCCGGTTTAGTGTGCATGAAGCTTGTGAGAGATACTGATACAAAGAACTGGTTTATGCATAAACTATCGAACATATGAAAGCAACATTTGAAATGAGTCATTACCCCAGGAATATTGCCAATACCAAGTCTCCGCATGCTTCTTAAGGAAGTGGATGTCTCACCTTCTCTAATAAGATGCATGTACAAAAGGTTTAGCTCGTCGTGATAGAGCTCCCGTCCCTTATTCGCGGTCATTTGAGCAACTTGCTCATTGTATTTTGCCTGTAATTTACATTAAGATTTAGGCATTGTACACATAACATAGTTTGGAATTTGTAAATTAAAATTCAAAATTTTTGTTGATTGCACACAACAAACTGTTTCGAGTACTCATCAATCCATTCTCCATCTACAGAACCGTCTGGTTTCTCAACATAATGTGTTCGAATGTACACTTGCATGTATGTCGGTGTTCGACCATGTTCTTTCTCCTGAAAAATAAAAATAATTTATCGTGTTTATTTGAATTGTATACTTGTATTATTAAATAACTTAAACAATCACCATATCATTCATCCATTGTGCCATTAATTTAAGACCACATCTATGTGGTCTTGGATTGTTTTTGCGAGTGATTGAGTTCTTTTGAGCAAGCTTCTTCACTTCCTCCCTCTCCCAGTGGGCTAAAAACTGTTGCCATACCTCATTTGTTATACAAGCATTCTTCTTTTTGTACCTTTTCATGTCTCCAACAATCCACCTATACTTCAAAAAGCACTTTTGATCCCATAATCGTCTAACATCAGCAAAAGAAGTGGTGGGATCCCAAGAGTACAATGCCTATACATGAATTTGGGAGTAGATTGAATGAACTGAGAAACTTAATCATGGATGGACTAAAAATATTATAACATCATGAATTTCAAAATTATTTTACCTTAAACTCTTCAAACCAATGATCCTTAATATTAGCAGGAACCACACTAAAGCAAGGCCAAAATGATGTTATATGGGCCTTAAGCATAGATGAAATAGCACGAGACGTCGAGGCACTATTCGCGAATTCCCAGCTATTAACGCACAAATTATATTAATCCTTTACTGCATTATTAACATATATGATAATTCAAAAGCTTATAAATTTTACTTACTCTCCACTCTCCTTGTAATAGATATACATGTTGCCGACTGAGGAAGTCGAGCCAGTCTGTAACATATGTCTAGATAACCCAGGGAGGCCTTCATCATGATCATCGTCGTTTGAAGGGGTGGGTTGTTGATCGACAGAAGGAGGTGTTGGTTCGATCAAAGCCAAACCACGTCCACTACCACGACGACGACCACCACCACCACGACCACCACCACCACGAGAACTCATATCTGTTATAAGAATACAACATATACAAGTATATACATAAGACAAGGTAACATTTAGAATGAGATTTGTGAACTTTATTTAAGATAAGGTTTGAAAACATTCATCAACATAAAAGCAATCGAGCATCTTAAAACACATGCAAACAATCATAATTAAATATACATGCTACCAATCTTCATTATCATCATCACTCTTAATATTTACACTCTCATCTTTAAGTTCACACTCATCTTCATCTACTTCAACTTGCTCATCGTCATCTTCATGTACTTCGACCCCATCATTAACGCCATTAATAAGAGATCCTATATCTTCTACTTCTTGTACAATCTGCAGTAGTTCGTTAGGTTCTGGATCATTTTGATATGCTATATTGTCGGTTATGATCATGTTTGAGTGAAATGACCATCTCGGTTTTTTTTAACAACAACCCACCAATCTGAGCGACCGTTGTCGACGGCAGGATACGGCATAAAATAAACTTGTGTAGCTTGTGCCGCTAACACAAATGGATCGTACCTTAAATATTTTTTCTTGTGGTTTACTTCAATAAGAGGATAATTCTTGTGTACGCGTTTTACTCCAATATTTGGCCCACTATCAAACCATCGACATTTGAATAGAAATGTTTTCAACTCCGACACCACCGAGTAAGTTAACTCGATTATTTCCTCCAGTACACCATAATAATCTTTTATGTCATCATCGTTGTTTCCACCTTTAATACAAACTCCACTATTAACAGTTGTTTTTTTCTTTCCATATTCTTCTGTGTGAAACTTAAATCCATTTATAAACATTATTGGACATATTATGTAGCTATTACGTGGACCAAATGCAAGTTTCCTATAGCAAATGTCAGTAATGTTGTTCGTATCGAACTGTCGATTTGAATCAAGTACACAAGTTAATATATAATGAATACCTTGCGAGGTTAAAATATAGGACTTATCATATTTACATATTGTTTAAACCTTCCCTCGAATTCTTTATAGAGTTCAACATTAGGATATTCACTTTCGAACTTGCTGTTTAAATCAAGCACACATGTTAATATCTAAGGAGTATTATGTGTAGGTTGAAAAGATTGACATAAATTTAGTTAATGAATAATCAAATTATTATGGTACCTGATAAGATCAGTTAATTCATTGCAAATAAGAAGCACAGTTTCCTTTGCCAGATTGTAATCCTTTGTTGTAGCAAAGCCTTTAACATTCTTCCATTTACCAGATGGACGTCCTTGTTTTTTGAATACCGAAAGAACATTATCGATTGAATCATCCATAATATCATTTTCATTGCGATGACCACGATTAAAATTTAAATTCACATGATCGTCGAAATAATGACTAAAAAATATGGACGCTTCTTTAATAATGTATGCTTGACAAATAGAACCTTCAACGCGTGCTTTCTGTTTCACTTTTTCCTTTAGGTGACCCAGATACCTAAATATGAAAATGTGTGAAATTAGCTATAACATGTTCTATATTTAAAATTGCGTAAATAAATATAACTATTACATACCTTTCAAAAGGATACATCCATCCATACTGCACTGGTCCCCGTTGTAACGCTTCAGTTGGTAGATGTGCTGGTAAATGTTCCATCCAATTAAAAACTCCAGGAGGAAATATTTTCTTCAATTTAAACAGTAATTTGGGTATATCTCTTTCAAGCTTCTGCAAATGACTTTTAGATAGAGTTGTCAAACATATCTCTTTGAAGAATAAACTGAGCTCTGTTATAGGCATCCAAACCTTTTGTGGTAAAAGCTCTTTAAATACTATCGGGAATAAAGTCTCTAAAAATACATGGCAATCGTGACTCTTCATACCTGACAGTATAACATCCTTCATATCAACACATCATTTCATATTAGAAGCAATTCCATCCGGAAACCTCAAAGAATCGGCGCACTCTAGTAATTTTATACAACAAGTCCTATCCAGCTCATAACATGCAAGAACTTTGAAGTTTGGACGCGTAGGATTAATTTTAAGCTCTGGATGATTGCAATAGTATTCGATATCTTTTCTTGATCTCAAATCATCTTTGGTTTTTCCTTTCACATTCATAATTGTATGAAAAAAATTCTCAAACACATTTTTTTCCAGTATGCATCACATCCAAATTGTGTCGATGTTTTAGACCCTTCTAATATGGTAATTCCCAAAATATACTATGTTTGCACCAGTTGTGATAATCCCCTTTGCCAAGAATTTTAGGCTCTTTGTTTCCTGTCCCGTGTAATTTTGCATAATCTTTTACAATATCAAATACCTCTTCTCCATCCAAAATGTTGGTGGTTGCAAACTTATAATTTTATTTCTTTCAAAAATTTTCTTATCACGTCTAAACGTGTCATTTGCATGCAAAAATCGACGGTGGCAATCCCACCAACACTGCTTACCACCATGCTTCAGTGTAAATGCTTTTGTTGAATCCATGCTCACGAGGCAAGATAATTTACCCCCGTACTCCAGCCCGAAAGCATCCCATATGTGGGAAAATCGCTTGTCATCCATAATAAACAAGCAAATAGTTTTAAAAAAATTCTCTTTGACACGTCGTAAGTGTCAACACCCTCTACCAACATCTTCTTCAGGTCCTTGATTAAAGGTTGCAAATAAATATCTATTCCATTTTTTGGATTTTTCAGGCCAGGGACAATTGGAGTTAAGAACATGTAAGGATTTTGCATACACATCCAAGGAGGTAAATTGTAAGGTGTTAAAATAACTGGGCAAGTGGAGTACTTTTTGCCATACTAGCTAAAAGGTTGGAAAGCATCAGTACATAAACCGAGCCTAATATTTTGTGACTCCTCGGCAAAATCAGGATATTTGTCATCGAAATGTTTCCATGCATCTCCATTTGTTGGATGACATAAAACCTCTTCCTCTCGAACTCGTTCACTATGCCATCTCATATGCTCCACAGTGGCATAAGATGAATACAATCTTTGCAATCTAGGAATAAGTGGAAGATAATGTAAACGAGTAAAGGGTACACCTTTACCGTTACTTTTTTCTTTTCATATCTTCCTAAGCCACAAAACTTACATTGTGAACGGTCTATGTCCTCTTTCCAATATAGCATGCACCCACTTCGACATGTATCTATCTTTTCGTACGGCAGTCCAAATGCGGACACTTATTTTTTTAATTGATACCTATTTTCTGCCAATCCAGTCTGTAAACCGGATGGGACCACATCTCGAGCTAGACTAAGAACATCATTCATTAATTTTTGTGTACAGTTGTTTGTGGATTTTATAGCAACTAACCTAGAAGTCGCTGCCAACTCCGTCATTGGACATCCATCAAAAAGCGGTCTTTTTGATGCTTCTAACAAGTCGAAAAATTTCTTAGCTTTTGGATTTGGTTCTTCCTCTACATCCAACGAATTAGTCAGCAAACTCGGACCAGCGGCATCAATAAACATTTCTGTCATTCTATTTTCTGAAGCAGCGGATTCATCAAAATCAACACTAATATTTACGTTATCATCCTCACCAACCACCGATGTATTAATAACATTCATCGTATCTTCACCATGATGTATCCGCACATAGTAATCATCCATAAAACCATTTTTAGTCAAATGCTTTTGAACAACTTCATAAGAATGATGTTTAGTGGCTTTACACTTCTTACAAGGACAACGGATTTCTGTCATGTTTGTCTCATTGGAAGATGCCACTAGCATGAACTCAGTTAAACCTCTTAAAACTGAAATGTCATCGTTCCTCTATGCCCTACATTTACATTTACATCCAAGCTCGATGAACTTTCAAATGTTCCATCTTGTCTGCATAATTAAGATAAGTTAGTTGAGTACTTAGAATATGATTATATGGAATTATAGTTATTTCATTATTTGCATTACAAGAAAATGTTATATTTGAGACAACGATCAAGGACTTATAGTAGGAAGTGGATTTTCAGTCAACCAAACATTGACAAACAAACTATAACCTAAACATAGATGATCATTCATGCTGAAAACGTTGGCAACTTAAAAGCAGGTATTATATATAATGTGTGCTTGACAATTCTACTAACTTTCACCTTTAGAGTGAAAAAAAATGAAATTAATACGCACATCATCGATGCAAATGCATACTTCTTGAAAAGACGCTCCTTTAGCAGATATCATGTTTCACAAGAAAGCACTTTTGATCTTAGACTAGGGAGGTCCAAAGAAAATGGACATAATTTCTTTTGGACTGTGCCTCGTTTTTTTAATCTGAAACAGCTAGAATTTCAGGTGATAAATTTACCATATTCTTATCTACTTTTGTTAACATCATGTTTCTAATTGTTTTCTTAGAGCATCATAAAGATTGGTTGTTTATATATCTGCATAAATTGTATATGTGTGAGACATTAAGGCCCAACAAGAGTGACATTGGCTGTCAGAATTCAAAATTAAGGCATATTTTTTCATTCTTTCACAATGATGAAATTTTTTTTGTTGAAGAAGGCAACCGAAGTAGCCCCTCTTCAGTTGGGTTCCCCAGGCAACTGCCTAGTGGGCCTAGCCCAAAACCTAGGTCTGGTGAAAAAGAGGCTATTCAAAATCAATGCTTGACGAGTATCTTAAGTCATTTCTTAAATGCATGCACATTAAAAACTACCATAATAAGTAGGAAATGACTTATGAAGCTACTGGATGGGTATGCAAAACCAAGATCATCAGGTAGGAGGCTAGCAGTCTCTTGTGTGAACTTTTGCATGGCCAATTAAGAATTATTGGATCTTCATTTGGTTATGTTATGAGACCTCACATGCCATTACCCATTACCGGAACTTCCGAAAGTTATTTACATTTGGTGCAACAGGGAAATTATTTCCTTTGTTAGTTAGTGCATTCAGTAATTTTTATAGATATATCTCCATTCTACTAACTTTCACCTTAAGATTGAAAAAAATGAAATTAATATGCACATCATCGATGCAAATGCATGCTTCTTGAAAAGACGCTCCTTTAACTGTACTCTTCTAGAACAACTTTCATGAACATTACATGGTGTAGCATATAAACCTTGTCACTCAACCCTAGCATCATAAACATCATACTACCGTCCATCTTCCCTCAATAGGCTATTCAACATTTCACCATACAAATCCCACTGCCTTCAAGTGCCCACTCCATCCCATTTCTTTCACTTCTAACTTCAACTGTCACCACAGCTACCTACTCATTCAAACATTCATCACCTCATCAAACAAAACTTCCCATCTTCTACTATCATCTCCTCAAACTTTTGCCATGACTGTCTACAAATTTCCAATACCATACTGTTTAACTTACTTCCCAACTGCCGACTCTCCCTTCTGCCATCACTGTCCACAACAGACTATAAACAGTCCACAACAGTCTCCTGCAACCCTTCTACATCATCACTCTACCCTACTGCTTGCCAAATCACTGCTTCTCGAATCACTACTCCAACAAACTATGAACATGAACTTCAACTACCTCGACCACCATCCCCATCAACTAAAAAACTGTAATAGACAAACCACTGTCTGTAACCAAAACCAGACAATCCACCACCATTCAAACAACACCACAAACTGCTCCACCACTCTTTCACCATTGCCCCTCATTCACGTCGTCTGCCAACATCCCCTTAAACTTTCCTATGTACATCACAGTTTCCTCCATCATATTGCCATCCACCTAATTGCTGCTCCGAGCCACATTCACCATAACACCACTACGATACCACAATGCCTACCTCCCTGCTACAGACCAACAAATCCTTCACCAAATACCGCCTCGAACTATCTGAACAAATAATGCTGAACTTCATCAAATCACCCCAAAAATGCATTCTGCCCCTACCGTGCTTCATCATGCAAAACAACCTCAACAGTGACTGAAAATCACCACCTATCCATTAATGCAATCCCCTGCTACACCACCACAAATTATGAAACTCCTCAACATCGTGACCAATACCGCCGCCGCATCGTGGAATCCTAGTCACCATCTTCCACGACCCCAATTCAACCACATCTTCCACTGTCGCATTGCCTTCGACCCAAAGTCTCCTCAGAAAAATAGCCCCAGACCACATCACAAATCACCACCAACTTTCATTAGGACCAATCTGCATTGAACTGTTTTCTCCTACAATCCAGCCTCATCTTTATTTATTTGTGATCTTTTACTGCTCATGCACAAATGTTTTGAGCCTGCACTATCACATACATCCCTGCATCAACTTGCATACACCATATCTCATCATGTGACAAATGCGAAATAACTATATCCCTATTTTCCATTTTACCATTACAATGACTAATCTCCCTACTATTTTCCAAATCCAATGCGTTGTTGAATACTGTAACGACCCAGAATTTTTGATAATTAAAATTTGAATATTTAATTAAATTTAAATATTAATAAGTGAATTTATAAGTCAAATAAATTTTTATTTGAATTATTGAATTTAATTGGATTATTAAATCAATAATTTAATATGTTAAATTATGGAAATAATTGAAAATTGAGTTAAATATTATTGAAAATGATTTGTAAAATTTTATTTTATCATATGGGAGTTAGAACGATATTTTAGAACTTTTAAAATCGAATTAAAAATTAATTTGTGAAAATTGAATATTTTAATATTTAAATTGACTAGTGAAAATAGCCAATTTTTGAACAGTCTCAGAATTGAACGAAACCTGTTCCATTGGATCCGTAATAGTTAGTTATTATCGGATTTCAATTTTCGTGTCAATCGGAGTTATCCTTTGGTCGTGGCAGCTCGAAACGCATCGAATTGTTTTTAATATTAATTTGGCGAGTTAAAATAGCCATTTTTCAAAAAGTCCCGGATTTTGACGAAACCAGTTTCATCGGATCCGTAATGTGATATTATTGTAAGGTTTCAAATTTCGTGTCGATTGGATTTACCGTTTGTCCGTTACAAATTAAAACGCCTAGAAAATCGTTTAAATCGGTTTAATTTAAATCGAACGTTTGTCGCCATAACTCGCACAGATTTCCGAATTAGCTTCCGAAACCTATTCCATTGTGTCTGGAACGTGGGGTAAACCCTAGAAACGCTGGTTACGGCGCGTAAATCGAAGTTTGGAATTTCCGGGATGAATAGTGTCGTTCGAAATTCTATAAATAGCCCCCCACTTAAAAAAAATAACAAAACCTAAACCCTAATTGCTTATAGCCGCCAGTTAATATTCAATGGCCAGAAATGCTCAACGTTCTTCCTCGATTATCTCTCGATCCATTCACTTTCAAGCTTCGTGATCAACTACAAAGTGGTAGAGCACGACGAGAGCTTGGAGATCAACGGTTGAGATCGTGTTTGGAGCTATAAATTGGGAGATAGGAAGGGCCGATTGCAACAAGTTGTGCACGCACGTCGATGTGCTACAGGGGGCCGAGTGTGCCGAGGTTGCAGCCGAGCTTAGCTCTCGCGTAGGCGGTGAGAATGAAGGTGGTATGATGGAGTCTCGTCGTCGTTTGAGGTTGTAATATTAAACCCTAGTAATTGATGTATGGGTTTTGTTTACGGGAAGTTGTCTGTAGAGGGACGTGGGGAAGAAGGTGATGTTGGACGGTGATGATGAGGGGCCAGTGGGATCCAATGGCCAGAAACTGATTTAGGTTTATAATTTATAAAATTTAGTTGTAAATTGGTAAATATAAATCGTGCAAACTTCAAAAATTCATAACTTTTTCATACGAGGTCGAAAACGCGCGAAACCAGTTGCGTTGGAATCGTATGGACGAGCACTACGCGATGGAGTTGGTTTGGAGTCGTTTGGAGTTAGTGAAAATTTTGGGTAAAATTAAACGTTCGTTTAATTTTATTCGAAATAAATCGCTAAAACGAAATTTAAATCAAGGTGAGAACTTCTCACTCAATCGAATCAGTTTCGATTTTATTTTAAATAGTTAGATTTAAAATATTTGAATGCATATTTGAATGATGATTGATATCTATTGATCGTTAAAATAGACATTATACGCCGTTAGTAAGCGGATGTTATTTAATAAAAACATATACCGCGAATATTTCATAAACAGTGAAATTGGTATTATATTTAGTAGCAATATATATATATTGGCATATGTATATATTGGAGTTATTGATTTCCCGCATTTATTTGTTTAGCGGATGAGACCCTATTGCGCCGTCTATTAAGCGGATAATATTTAAATCCCATATACCGCGATAATTTCGTACTGGAGCGAAATTGGTATTGTGCTAATGTTTGTGGATGCAGGAAAACAGGTTGGAGGGATCCAACTGGATTCCTCAACAGTTATATTTGATTTCAGATATTTTGATATTTGATGGATTATCATATCGATATATGATGTCGTTGTGGTCGTGATTGACTATTTGGTGTGTAGCATCATTGGACCCAGATTTTGGAATTTTAAAGTGATTTCAAAGTGATTTTTGAAAAGTATACGTTTTATAAAATAATTTTTGAATTGATCCATTTTAAATAAATAAACTTTATAATTTTTAAAGTTATAAAAATTATGATTTTTGAGAAAAATAGTTAAAAACTGATTTTTGAGAATATGATGCTAACGATTTTATAAAATAGTTTAATCGGGATTTTAGAATTTATTGTGAAAAGTTTAAATATAGGATTTATAAAATTTAATTATTTTATGAATCAAAATGGTGAAATAATAAAGGAGATTAAAGACGTTTTAAAGAATAATATAAATTGATTTATATTAAGAGATTTATAAATGGATATTTATGAATTGAAATATTGAAATTATAAAACAAGTTTTTATAAGTGTTGAATGAAGTGAAAATGAATTGCATAAGCGAATGGAAGTTATAAAATTATAAATCGTGAAGTTATAAATAAAATTTATAAATTGTAAGATTTATAAATTTGTGAAGTTATTAAAAGAATAGTTTTGAATAAATCATTGAATCTTATAAGTTATAAGATTTATAATTATGAAGTTTAAAAGAACGATTTTGTAAAATAATCGTTTTATAAGCATTTAATTTATAATATGAACCTTTAGTTTATAACTGAGTTATAAATCAAATAGATTAATAAAGGAATTTATAAAAGGAAGTTGTTATAAAATAAATAGAAATGGAGTTTATAAACGTTGTTTTATAAATTCGCAAACGACTTGTTTTGATAAGAAAATTGTTGAAACCTATTAATGGAGTTATATTCACGTTTTTGAACTGTGAATAATCCTTTGAAATAAAATGAATAAAGGATGAAATTGGTTAACGTAGTATATTCACGTTTTTGAATAGTGAATAATATGTTAAAGAAAATGTTGAGAATGTGATATTTTAAACTGAATTAAAACGATCTAACGATGTTTTAAAATGTGTTAAGATTCGAAACCATAGATTTCAACATTGATTGTTGAAATAGACGTTTTCGAGAAATAAAAGGAAATGGTGGACTATAACACTGCTGTTATAGTAAATGATTTCTGAAAGGAAATGTTTTGTATAGTATTGGGATTTATATATCTATCTTAAAATTCGAATCCCTATACTAGTGATTTTGGGTTGTCGTAACGATGTTTTACGCAACATTCGTTTTGGCCCAAATAAATATGTTTATGAGAATGATTTCCTTAAAGAATGAAATATATACTTAATCTCGATTTAAGTATATTGAATATTTTCTAAGTGTAGAAAATAAATAAAATTTGTGAATTACTTATGAATAAATAAGTATGGAAATGTTTTTCCAATATAAAGTGAATATTAGAGAATTTATCTTTTTGAAGATAAATTGAAAATGAATATTATAAATCGAATTGAAGTCGTATATTCATTAATACTTTGGAATGTAAATTCACTATTGAATTTATAAAAGAAAGTAGAATTGGTTTAAAAATAAATATTGATTTATTTTTGAAGTATTGAAATTTTATATCTTGTAAAGATATTTTGGAAAATAAATAATTTGGAAAATTATTTGGAATCTAGTGATGTTGTGCATATCTATTGATAGTTCAATAACCGACTATCAATATTTCCCTTTGAATGGGTAATTGATGTGATTTGTTTGAATGTGAATGCCACACTTATTTTTGAATAAGCGCTCACTATTCGGGTTAACCGGGAAAGGACCATAGGGTCGTATAACCCATTCCGAATATGTGATACGTCGTTGTGAATTGCATTGAAGATCGGTGTTGAAGACCCGGTATTTGCGAGAACGATAGGATGACCTGTCGATTGACTCTGCACCGAGTAGCTACGGTATTGAGTTCTCCATATGTGATGGGAAATCCGATCAGGATTGTGAATATCCGGATTGCAAGGACTTATTTGTAAGTGCCTTCGGTTTTGTTCGAGCCCGGAACAGACTTGTATGGATTGTATGTCTGACATTACAGATTGAGATATAAAGCCGATTTCTTTCAAATATATTTCTGTTGGTGGCGAAGAATTTATTCTTTTAGCTTAACACCCTTCTCTGAGACGTACGAGCTCAGAGGTTATATAGTTGAATGTTATCAGCGATATATTCCCAATTTGGTAATGTGACATGCTGAGTGTTGCTGTGAAATGATCATTGTGTTGATTATTTGTGATAGGATCATTTATTTGATCGTCTATCTTTGTGATCATTTCTATGATCATTTGTTGACCCAAAGCATGGCTTTTGTATAAAGTATGTTTTTGTGGACGTGACTTCGTCGAGCCTCACACCCCGTGAATGGTCAAAACAGGAAAGTAGCAGCAAGGTTATGAGGGGTAGCGCCCTTTAGGATGTGTGCATTTCCTTCTGGAAAAGGGTGGTATCATGGTATGGAGCCCAGATACTTACTCATGTTGAAAACACTTTGTTATGATTGTGTGAATTGATTACGAGCGCTCGGTGAAAAGGTCCCAAAGGACCGGGGGATGGAATATTCGGTCAGTTGTTACTCAGTTAGGAGTAACCCGGCCTTGTGTTGGTAGAGATCCGGTTTGGTTCTCGGGGATGTCCATCCAGAGGCATTCTCATGTGGCAATGGGAAGTTCCTTGGCCTGATCATTCGTTGGAAATCCAAAGAAACAATACGTGACTTGTACGGTTTTAGTTGTATAACCTGCTATGGAATGTGGCGGTAACCTGCTATTGAACATAGTTAGCTATAGTAGGCATAGTTCGAAATGTCTATGCTGGCTAAGATTTATATTCTACTTTCGAAATAAATTTTTCCTACACTATGCACTAGTAATAATATAAAATGTTCTTTTAAATGCGTATCAAGCATCTTTGACTATCATAAGGAGAAATCTCCTCCGATTCTGCGTTTGCATTGTGTGTGTGTGTGCGGGAGGCCTTATGGTAGTCTCATTTTTAAAAGCATTACGAATTGATTTAAAAATATTCCTCTATTTTGATTTTAAGGATAAATAACCTGTTTTGAGTTCTCACACCAGTCACATGACTGACTTGGAGTTTATTGTTTTCCTTCCTAAACTCTGGGTGCCCACCAATTTCCACACGGGCAGTCAAGAGTTAAGGTTTATCAGGATGTTCTGGATATTCAGGAGTTGCTGGAGGCAAGCTGGATGGCATGGCGTATTACTAGTATATAGTATTTCTTTTTCCGCTGCACTGTTTGTTGTTGTTGTTATACACTCTGATGATGTGATGTAATGAAATGTATAAAATGTAATAACTGATATAGTTCTTTGTTTAAAGATTATTCATTTATTATTATATGTTGTTCCGCTGCGAATTGTGAGATTCTGTTGTTGTTCTGTTGTTTTCTATTCCGTTCTATCGTTCCATTTTCTTTTTGTTCTATTCTCTGTTTCCTTTCTGTTCTATATTCTATTCTCTTTCCTTCTCTCTCTATTCTCTATCTTTTCCCTCTTCTTCTTTCGTTTTCTTTTCTTAAATTCTTTTTCTTAAACCATAACATTTCGGGTTTTTGGCCTTCGATTTCTCGGCAGTCGATAAAGTGAGTATCGATGTTGAATTTTCGAAAGTCGAAAATTTCCGGGGCGTTACATTTGGTATCAGAGCTGTTGGTTAAGCGACAACCATGGTTCTGTTGGGTATTACTCGTTAGAGATAGAGTCAACAGTACTCTAGAATGAGTTTGAGTGTAATAATAGCTATGAGAGCGTATTTGTTAGTGAATATATAAAATTGTTTATATTGTGATGATTGGTTTATTGAGTGGCATATGAACCTTCGTCGGCGCAGCCTCGAAACTGAATCGAAGGGGTTTCTAAACACTTAAATAGAACAATTCGACACAGTATTGTTTTAAATTGGGTAAATGAAATAATTTTACTTGAGTATATTTTATATATAAAGAAATAATTTTTCAGAATTATTAAAGTGTATAAGTTGATTGTTTAGTTGTTTGAATAATCTAAATAAAAGAATAATTGTATAAGTAAAATGAATTATAAGAATTGAATTATAATTAAAGTGATTTACAATTGTGAAATAAACTTATATATATGAGAAGTGAAACTATATGAATATATTTATGAATATGAGTTGTAAGTAAAAGTGAATTTAAAGTTAAATGGAGTATAACTTAAGTGATATTGAATGAAGTTGATATTGGTGTCAAAATAAAGTAATAAAGTTAAGTGATAAATATGAACTTGAGTTATATAAAGGAAATTCAACATTAGTAATTGAATTGGATGAATGGATTAAATGTTAATCAATTGAATGTGAATTTAGTTGATAGAAATAATGAATGTAAGTGAAATTCATTAAAATCTAATGTTATTGGAAGTTGAAAAATTTAATAAATTGAATGGAAGTCAATTTAATTTAAGGAGTTGAACCAAAATGAATATAAGCAAAAGAATTTGGTTGTAATGAATATACTTTGGTTGATATATGATCGTTAGTTGATTGTATAAAATTCATTAAGTGTTAATGAAATGGAAAGCTAAAGTAAATTGAATTCAAATTAGAAGTAAATAAATTTGAATAGAATTGAATTTGATTTGGTAGTGAACCAACTTGAATATGAATTAGTGAATATAAACTAATTGAAAATGAATGTTAGTAAGAACATCCACTGTTAATGAATCAAATGTGATTAAATTGAAAACCATTTCATTTAATATTAATGAAAATATAAATGAATGAATAATTATTGGTTATGAATGTTAGTTGGTTGATGGTTGAATATATAGCTTTTGTTTCATTTGCTATGTTGACATATATAGTTATTATGTTGCTATATGATGTATATTGAGATTATTTTCATATATGCATGTTCTCATGTTGTTTGTTGAGTGATTAGTAGGTGCGGATTGCGTTTGCTTCGCATTTGGAGCTCGCTTTCGCGCTATATTAGCCGTATATGCTTGCTAATAAAATATAAGGTACATATCTCGGATTACATACCGTACTTTTATACTTTTTTCCCTGCGGGATGCCTCATTACTTAATGAGATGTATATTTGTGATATATATACTGTCATTTTTTTGGGATCGAGCCGCGCAAAGGAAAATATGGCGAATTTTTCCGAAAATTTAAGGCGTTAGAAAAATTTGAGAAAATGGGAAATTTTTTGAAAACTTTAACTTTGATTTTTGGAATGGAAAGTTAAACAATAGTAGTTGTTTTTGAAAAGATAACTAAGTATGATTTGAAAACTTAGTAAAGTATGGTGAGAAGTTTAAACTAGGGATTTTGGAAAATTAATAGGTTCTGTAATTTTTCTTACTTAATAATTTCGAGGACGAAATTCTTTTAAGGGGGGAAGATTGTAACGACCCAGAATTTTTGATAATTAAAATTTGAATATTTAATTAAATTTAAATATTAATAAGTGAATTTATAAGTCAAATAAATTTTTATTTGAATTATTGAATTTAATTGGATTATTAAATCAATAATTTAATATGTTAAATTGTGGAAATAATTGAAAATTGAGTTAAATATGATTGAAAATGATTTGTAAATTTTTATTTTATCATATGGGAGTTAGAACGATATTTTAGAACTTTTAAAATCGAATTAAAAGTTAATTTGTGAAAATTGAATATTTTAATATTTAAATCGACTAGTGAAAATAGCCAATTTTTGAACAATCTCAGAATTGAACGAAACCAGTTCCATTGGATCCGTAATAGTTAGTTATTACCGGATTTCAATTTTCGTGTCAATCGGAGTTATCGTTTGGTCGTGGCAGCTCGAAACGCATCGAATTGTTTTTAATATTAATTTGGCGAGTTAAAATAGCCATTTTCAAAAAGTCTCGGATTTCGACGAAACCAGTTTCATCGGATCCGTAATGTGATATTATTGTAAGGTTTCAAATTTCGTGTCGATTGGATTTACCGTTTGTCCGTTACAAATTAAAACGCCTAGAAAATCGTTTAAATCGGTTTAATTTAAATCGAACGTTTGTCGCCATAACTCGCACAGATGTCCGAATTAGCTTCTGAAACCTATTCCATTGTGTCCGGAACGCGGGGTAAACCCTAGAAACGCTGGTTACGGCGCGTAAATCGGAGTTCGGAATTTCCGGGATGAATAGTGTCGTTCGAAATTCTATAAATAGCCCCCACTTAAAAAAATAACAACAAAACCTAAACCCTAATTGCTTATAGCCGCCAGTTAATATTCAATGGCCAGAAATGCTCAACGTTCTTCCTCGATTATCTGTCGATCCATTCACTTTCAAGCTTCGTGATCAACTACAAAGTGGTAGAGCACGACGAGAGCTTGGAGATCAACGGTTGAGATCGTGTTTGGAGCTATAAATTGGGAGATAGGAGGGGCCGATTGCAACAAGTTGTGCACGCACGTCAATGTGCTACAGGGGGCCGAGTGTGCCGAGGTTGCAGCCGAGCTTAGCTCTCGCGTAGGCGGTGAGAATGAAGGTGGTATGATGGAGTCTCGTCGTCGTTTGAGGTTGTAATATTAAACCCTAGTAATTGATGTATGGGTTTTGTTTACGGGAAGTTGTCTGTAGAGGGACGTGGGGAAGAAGGTGATGTTGGACGGTGATGATGAGGGGGCAGTGGGATCCAATGGCCAGAAACTGATTTAGGTTTATAATTTATAAAATTTAGTTGTAAATTGGTAAATATAAATCGTGCAAACTTCAAAAATTCATAACTTTTTCATACGAGGTCAAAAACGCGCGAAACTAGTTGCGTAGGAATCGTATGGACGAGCACTACGCGATGGAGTTGGTTTGGAGTCGTTTGGAGTTAGTGAAAATTTTGGGTAAAATTAAACGTCCGTTTAATTTTATTCGAAATAAATCGCTAAAACGAAATTTAAATCAAGGTGAGAACTTCTCACTCAATCGAATCAGTTTCGATTTTATTTTAAATAGTTAGATTTAAAATATTTGAATGCATGTTTGAATGATGATTGATATCTATTGATTGTTAAAATAGACATTATACGCCGTTAGTAAGCGGATGTTATTTAATAAAAACATATACCGCGAATATTTCATAAACAGTGAAATTGGTATTATACATAGTAGCAATATATATATATTGGCATATGTATATATTGGAGTTATTGATTTCCCGCATTTATTTGTTTAGCGGATGAGATCCTATTGCGCCATCCATTAAGCGGATAATATTTAAATCCCATATACCGCGATAATTTCGTACTGGAGCGAAATTGGGATTGTGCTAATGTTTGTGGATGCAGGAAAACAGGTTGGAGGGATCCAGCTGGATTTCTCAACAGCTTTTATTTGATTTCAGATATTTTGATATTTGATGGATTATCATATCGATATATGATGTCGTTGTGGTCGTGATTGACTATTTGGTGTGTAGCATCATTGGACCCAGATTTTGGAATTTTAAAGTGATTTCAAAGTGATTTTTGAAAAGTATACGTTTTATAAAATAATTTTTGAATTGATCCATTTTAAATAAATAAACGTTATAATTTTTAAAGTTATAAAAATTATGATTTTTGAGAAAAATAGTTAAAAACTGATTTTTGAGAATATGATGCTAACGATTTTATAAAATAGTTTAATCAAGATTTTAGAATTTATTGTGAAAAGTTTAAATATAGGATTTATAAAATTTAATTATTTTATGAATCAAAATGGTGAAATAATAAAGGAGATTAAAGACGTTTTAAAGAATAATATAAATTGATTTATATTAAGAGATTTATAAATGGATATTTATGAATTGAAATATTGAAATTATAAAACAAGTTTTTATAAGTGTTGAATGAAGTGAAAATGAATTGCATAAGCGAATGGAAGTTATAAAATTATAAATGGTGAAGTTATAAATAAAATTTATAAATTGTAAGATTTATAAATTTGTGAAGTTATTAAAAGAATAGTTTTGAATAAATCATTGAATCTTATAAGTTATAAGATTTATAATTATGAAGTTTAAAAGAACGATTTTGTAAAATAATCGTTTTATAAGCATTTAATTTATAATATGAACCTTTAGTTTATAACTGAGTTATAAATCAAATAGATTAATAAAGGAATTTATAAAAGGAAGTTGTTATAAAATGAATAGAAATGGAGTTTATAAACGTTGTTTTATAAATTCGCAAACGACTTGTTTTGATAAGAAAATTGTTGAAACCTATTAATGGAGTTATATTCATGTTTTTGAACTGTGAATAATCCTTTGAAATAAAATGAATAAAGGATGAAATTGGTTAACGTAGTATATTCACGTTTTTGAATAGTGAATAATATGTTAAAGAAAATGTTCAGAATGTGATATTTTAAACTGAATTAAAACGATCTAACGATGTTTTAAAATGTTTTAAGATTCGAAACCATAGATTTCAACATTGATTGTTGAAATAGACGTTTTCGAGAAATAAAAGGAAATGGTGGACTATAACACTGTTGTTATAGTAAATGATTTCCGAAAGGAAATGTTTTGTATAGTATTGGGATTTATATATCTATCTTAAAATTCGAATCCCTATACTAGTGATTTTGGGTTGTCGTAACGATGTTTTACGCAACATTCGTTTTGGCCCAAATAAATATGTTTATGAGAACGATTTCCTTAAAGAATGAAATATATACTTAATCTCGATTTAAGTATATTGAATATTTTCTAAGTGTTGAAAATAAATAAAATTTGTGAATTACTTATGAATAAATAAGTATGGAAATGTTTTTCCAATATAAAGTGAATATTAGAGAATTTATCTTTTTGAAGATAAATTGAAAATGAATATTATAAATCGAATTGAAGTCGTATATTCATTAATACTTTGGAATTTAAATTCACTATTGAATTTATAAAAGAAAGTAGAATTGGTTTAAAAATAAATATTGATTTATTTTTGAAGTATTGAAATTTTATATCTTGTAAAGATATTTTGGAAAATAAATAATTTGGAAAATTATTTGGAATCTAGTGATGTTGTGCATATCTATTGATAGTTCAATAACCGACTATCAATATTTCCCTTTGAATGGGTAATTGATGTGATTTGTTTGAATGTGAATGCCACACTTATTTTTGAATAAGCGCTCACTATTCGGGTTAACCGGGAAAGGACCATAGGGTCGTATAACCCATTCCGAATATGTGATACGTCGTTGTGAATTGCATTGAAGATCGGTGTTGAAGACCCGGTATTTGCGAGAGCGATAGGATGACCTGTCGATTGACTCTGCACCGAGTAGCTACGGTATTGAGTTCTCCATATGTGATGGGAAATCCGATCAGGATTGTGAATATCCGGATTGCAAGGACTTATTTGTAAGTGCCTTCGGTTTTGTTCGAGCCCGGAACAGACTTGTATGGATTAAATGTCTGACATTACAGATTGAGATATAAAGCCGATTTCTTTCAAATATATTTCTGTTGGTGGCGAAGAATTTATTCTTTTAGCTTAACACCCTTCTCTGAGACGTACGAGCTCAGAGGTTATGTAGTTGAATGTTATCAGCGATATATTCCCAATTTGGTAATGTGACATGCTGAGTGTTGCTGTGAAATGATCATTGTGTTGATTATTTGTGATAGGATCATTTATTTGATCGTCTATCTTTGTGATCATTTCTATGATCATTTGTTGACCCAAAGCATGGCTTTTGTATAAAGTATGTTTTTGTGGACGTGACTTCGTCGAGCCTCACACCCCGTGAATGGTCAAAACAGGAAAGAAGCAGCAAGGTTATGAGGGGTAGCGCCCTTTAGGATGTGTGCATTTCCTTCTGGAAAAGGGTGGTATCATGGTATGGAGCCCAGATACTTACTCATGTTGAAAACACTTTGTTATGATTGTGTGAATTGATTACGAGCGCTCGGTGAAAAGGTCCCAAAGGACCGGGGGATGGCATATTCGGTCAGTTGTTACTCAGTTAGGAGTAACCCGGCCTTGTGTTGGTAGAGATCCGGTTTGGTTCTCGGGGATGTCCATCCAGAGGCATTCTCATGTGGCAATGGGAAGTTCCTTGGCCTGATCATTCGTTGGAAATCCAAAGAAACAATACGTGACTTGTACGGTTTTAGTTGTATAACCTGCTATGGAATGTGGCGGTAACCTGCTATTGAACATAGTTAGCTATAGTAGGCATAGTTCGAAATGTCTATGCTGGCTAAGATTTATATTCTACTTTCGAAATAAATTTTTCCTACACTATGCACTAGTAATAATATAAAATGTTCTTTTAAATGCGTATCAAGCATCTTTGACTATCATAAGGAGAAATCTCCTCCGATTCTGCGTTTGCATTGTGTGTGTGCGTGCGGGAGGCCTTATGGTAGTCTCATTTTTAAAAGCATTGCGAATTGATTTAAAAATATTCCTCTATTTTGATTTTAAAGATAAATAAACTGTTTTGAGTTCTCACACCAGTCACATGACTGACTTGGAGTTTATTATTTTCCTTCCTAAACTCTGGGTGCCCACCAATTTCCACACGGGCAGTCAAGAGTTAAGGTTTATCAGGATGTTCTGGATATTCAGGAGTTGCTGGAGGCAAGCTGGATGGCATGGCGTATTACTAGTATATAGTATTTCTTTTTCCGCTGCACTGTTTGTTGTTGTTGTTATACACTCTGATGATGTGATGTAATGAAATGTATAAAATGTAATAACTGATATAGTTCTTTGTTTAAAGATTATTCATTTATTATTATATGTTGTTCCGCTGCGAATTGTGAGATTCTGTTGTTGTTCTGTTGTTTTCTATTCCGTTCTATCGTTCTATTTTCTTTTTGTTCTATTCTCTGTTTCCTTTCTGTTCTATATTCTATTCTCTTTCCTTCTCTCTCTATTCTCTATCTTTTCCCTCTTCTTCTTTCTTTTTCTTTTCTTAAATTCTTTTTCTTAAACCATAACATTTCGGGTTTTTGGCCTTCGATTTCTCGGCAGTCGATAAAGTGAGTATCGATGTTGAATTTTCGAAAGTCGAAAATTTCCAGGGCGTTACAAATACTAACCTATTTGAACAATTAGTTATGTAGATAGTAGCAACACTCTTTGTATGAATATCAATATTACTTGTACATGTATCATCTATGCATGTACTTTCGCACATACTTGATCTTGTACCCATAACAACAACTACCCTGTTCGAACCATCTTATATCTTATACAAGAATGCTTCTTCACACAATCATTTAATTAAAGGTAGGTGATAAAAAAAGTATACAAGTCGATATATACATTTATAAATAAAAACAGAGAAACCACAAAATCAATTCATCATGAAAATTAATTCACATATAAAATCATGCAAGATATAAAACATAGAAATAGGTATAAGGGAAATGAAGGCAACAGACAAAATGGCCAAGCTCTATAAAACAAATGAAAGCAACGGGAATAGATATTACTCACAAATGGCCAAGTACCAGATGAGATTGCAAATATGGCACCTTACTCGAATAAATGCTCAAATAATTATGAGATTGAGGAAGCGGCGGCGCGGAGGAAGCTACTGGCGGTGCGAAGGAAGCTACTGGGTGCGGAAGTTGAAGGAGTTGGGGAACAGATTTGCGTGACGCGGAGGCAGAAATTGGGGAACGGATTGGATTTATATGGAAGGCATAGATCTAGGGTTTGGAAACGGAACAAAAACGGAACGAACAAGGAGTTAGGGATAATTAATATTAACAATTTTTTAAATTGGCACGTGTAGGAAATGTGTAGGGAACCACCAACGCTTTTCATATGCCTTTTTTACGATTTCATGAATTCCCTACACCGCGCCTACGCGGCGTAGAGATGGCATAGGGAATTCAGGGTTGGAAAATTACTATTTCTCTTGTAGTGTTAAGCGGTACCTTTTAGTAATGATAATTTACATCTGTCCTCTTTGCGAAAACTATATCACTTTAGGATATAAGTAATTTGGTGTCATAATTCCAATATTATCCATATTCAACTCGGTATGTCCAAAACCAAAGTCTTTAGTTCAAAAATAGCATTTATTATCAACTGTTCTACTCTGGTCAGAGGTTTTACTTTGAGCTGACCACAATTGATCATAATACTAATCTGATACAACCGAGGAGATGAATTCTCTACTAAATAACATTTCACTTCTAATTCTTCAATCGGACCTATCTATAATTGCTCGTGATGGAACTGGGTCAGCCCACAACGGAAGTTGTGGGTGAATTTCAATTTATTTAGCCCTATTGGATATTTATTAAGCTATGAAGCCTAATTTATTTAAAACATTTATAAATTTAATTTAAATAAAATACTTTGTTTCATTTAAATTTAGAAATAACGAATGGAATTTTTTTATTTAATTTTAGTTAAATATAATGGTACACATATATATCGTATACATACATGTATGTGTAACATAATAATCCATGCAAGGTATAACATGCCCGTTAGAAATGTTGGGATTTGCACTGCAATAGACATGCTAGCACAATTTATATGTATTGTATGTTGTCCAAATATATGTATGTATATATGTAAACTTGTTATCTTATATAATTATTAAAATAATAAATATTTATTTATTTATATATATATATACACACACACTACATAAATGTGATATATATTAGATAAATGACTATATATATACACAAAATATATACAAAGTTGTTTTTAAAAATATAATATACATGTATATTTTACAGCAATAAAATAACATACACACACATCTATATATAATGAAAATACTTGGTGTTGAAGCATTTGAAATTTCTAAAATACCCTTCATGCTTTTTATTTCATCCCTATAATGGTTAGGTACAATTTGGGTACTTAATTTTGCAGGACTTTACCACATTCTAAAATTGTGTATACAGCTAATTGTGGGAACTGCTGCTTAAAATTAAAAAATCATTTTTATTAGACAGTTCACCAAAATAAGTTTTTAACCCAACTTCATCTACCTCCATTCCACAAGCTTCTAAATGATAATTTTTGGTTCTCAATTTAGTACGGCTGAATCAAGGTTTCAAGGTCAATAAACAATAAAATCAGCATCGATTCAGTCTCTCGAGGCTTGCAAAATAAGTAAGAGTAGCCCTTTTTTATATTAGTGTAAAATTCCATTTTCAATGATATATACTTATTTTCAATACGAGATAAATATTCAGCATCTTACTAATATAGAGAATGGATGTCTTTGATTTTCAATTGCAACTAAGAATGAAAATAAATAGCACATGCAGTTTAGAGATTTTAATTATAAATATTGTGTTTTTCAAATTTTCAATCCACGCATGCATCTAACAATCATCTTTGATTGTACATCTAATTTGCATTATAACATGTTCTGTTCAACGCACTTAATAGTCTCTTTTTATTGCTTAGTGCTTACTTGGCTATAATTTGTACACAAGCTTAGAAATGAATGGTGTCTATTTTTACTTTTACCATGTAGATCAATGTAGTTCCATTTCAAAAAATGACCATATCCCTGTGGTGATATACTTTCACCTTAAAAATATGGATAAGATACATGATTCAAATATATTTGCACGCATGCTGCACACGTGCATGTGTACCACTAATCTCACGGTGGCATGTTTACAATGAATGCATTTAAAGTAGTTTGAATTATACCTTCACATGTAGTTTGTTAGTAAAAAAAGTGTATTTATGATTTATATTGTATTTTTAGTTCATGCAGGTTAACATCAGAGGGATGTGATCAACTGTTTACAGGCAACGGATATGATAGTGAGATTTGAAATTGGCACATGATAATCTTGTTTACCCTCTAAAAAACCTGCAAAAGTAATCATTTTTTAACGGTTGGAAGAGAATCATTACTCACCAATTGATGTTTATGGACTAATTCTACCCTAACTACAAAATATGTGTATTTATTGTCTGGTGTATTAGTAGGCGAATAATTTTTTAAATGTTCTAGGGATGTCCATCTTGAATTTCAAGGTTTTTTCCCTGCATAAATGGTGAATTTAATGGAAATTCAATTTATTTTAATTACTTTGCTTGATTTGTCAATTTTATGCGAGCCATGGTATTGATTCTATAATCTGAGCACTTGAACTGAAGAAAACTACAATTTGAAAGTAATTCTCATACAAAAAGAGGATGTTCAAATGTGGTTCGAGATTTGATATTTTTAGTATAGTGTACATGGATATATGAATATGCTGGGGTGTGTTCTCTAAGAATTTTTGATGTGAAAATATGATGTCATTAACTATTTTGGTCATTATAACTAGCTACATACAATTGTTTGTAAGCTAAATGGGTTAAAGAAGAAAAGAGTTCTTAATCATTTAATATTTAATTTGGAAAAATGAAAGATTGGAATGAAAAAATGTTTTATGTTTTAGATCACTGTTGTGATTCAAACTCTGCACCATTCTGCTCTGTAACTTGATGCTCGATCATCTAGTAACAAATTTTGATAACTGGGGTAAGCATAGAAATTTGAAATCATTAGAGGATGAAGAGGGAAAGGGAACACAAAGGAATCAGATTATTTTAGTTAAAATTCAGATGGTTTTAAATAGTATATAAACATGCTATGCAATTCAACTATTGCAATCCGATACCAATCCTTATATATTAACTTTTAAGCTTATATTGAAAACATCAGAAAACCCTAGCCGCCGCACAGATCCCAATTCGCGTTGCCTTTGCTCGATCCCTCTCCCCTCATCGGTGCTGCGCCTACCCATGGCAACGGACCTTCAAGCCATCCGCCCCCCAGATCCCCCTCCCACAGACGTAGAACCTCCCCCGGGATTCCTGCCGCTAGCTTCCAAGGAACGTAACCCTACTGACAACGATGGCTTCACCATGGTGAGTCGACGTAAATGGAAACGTACTCCTTCGAATCCGCTTAATTCGCGAACAGGTAATCCTACTGATAAAGACTTGAATCAGAAAACTACTTATCCATCTCGACCACCCACTGTCATCGGTGTTAATAACCCTAGTCAAGGTTCATCACGCCATAATGTTTCCCAACCTCCCCAATCCGCAAACAATTCTGCCCCGAATAGATGGAACTTTTCCACCACAGCCAGTCGAGCTTGGAACGAAGTAGTTAAAGGAAACAACATCCTTGTCACTATCCCATTGAAGTTCTACCAACCTCGTGAATTAAATTCACTTCAATGTGCCAAAATGTCAGAAGAAGTGGTGCTAAAGGCTAAAAAGCAATGGGATAACGCTATAGTGGTATATGTAGTTGGTCCAAAACCGTATTATCCGTATTTCAAAGAGTATATTATTAGAGTATGGAAACCAGAAGATGAATTCTCAATTTATTCCAAGGAAAACGGATTCTATGTGATAAAATTCAACAAAAAACAAGACTGTGATAAAATCCTGGAAGGGGGTCCTTACTTCTACAACAAAAAATTAATGATGATGAAAAGATGGTCTCTGGGAATGCAGCTCAGTAAAGAACTTCTGCACACAATCCCAATCTGGATACGACTCCCTAACCTTCCCCTAGATTATTGGACAGAAGAAGGAATTAGTCGGATTGCCTCAATGCTTGGCTCCCCAATCAAATTGGATAAGGCTACTGAAGGCATCATCAAAATAGCATATGCAAGAGTATTAGTTGAAATAAAAAACTCGTTCAAATTCCCTAATAAAATTCCCATAATAACTGAAGATAATAAAATAATATGGCAAGAAGTGAGTTACGAATGGAAACCATCGTTATGCACGAATTGTTCAAGTTTTGGACATGCTGAAATCAACTGTCAATTTAACAAAGTGTGGCAACCAATAACAGGTATTGTACCATCTAAAGAGAACAATGCAGATATGATGATAGATAACATTGAGAATACCGTGCAGGAAGAAGTAAACAACAACCATAATATTGATGAAACAATGTCTATCCCTCAGAATCTTTCTAAAACATTAGACCAGACAATACCATTAAACCTTAATCCACAACACACCGTTGTTGCAGACACAACACAGAATCTATTAAACCAAACACAGTTGCCATATCAAAATGTTGCAGTTCTGGAAAAAATTACAAGTTCAAATTCAAATACTAATGAATCAGAATCACTCTCAAGTATACAGATTAAAAATGCCGACACATATACTCTCCTTCGTGATCCCAAAGAAGAAAGCATAATCCAATCTGAAGTACACAGTCTGCTTGAGTCCACAGAACAAATCACTAGCTCTTCCCATATTACCAAATCCAGCAACACGCGAAAGGTAAGAACAGATGAATCCCCCTTCGAATTTAAAGCTTCAGCAAACTCTAATGTTGTCGATAACCCTGCTTGGCATACCATGGTAAATCAATTAAAAGGAAAAAACAAAAATTCAAAAAAAGCGAAGTTATTGGGGATTGCTACTCCCCTAGAAAACAGTAGCAATCCCGAAAACAATTTATAGATGGAGTTCCTCTTTTGGAACATAAGGGGTATGAATTCCCCAGCCAAACAAATGGAAATGGTGAGATTAGTAAACAGTAATAAGTTCTCATTTATTTGCATTCTGGAAAATAAACTCTCGACAAATAATATTGATAGCTTCATGAATAAAATCCACAATAAATGGAAATTTGCACATAATATTTTAGATGGTCAGAAAAGTCATATTCTAATTATCTGGGATTCCAGTCAATGGTCAAACATTTTACTCCACACGAATGAACAATACATCACTGGTATCCTACACAATTATAGTGGACTCAGTGTGATATGTACATCTGTGTATGGTCATAATGATGAAATGAAGAGGAAGGACCTATGGAAATATATCACTGAACAAGCTAAGAATATCAAATTGCCTTGGATACTAGCAGGAGATTTTAACTCAATACTATCATCTACAGAAAGAATAAATAATGGTACATATAATGATATGGGCGATCACGAATTTATGAACTGCATAAACAATTCAAGGCTAATTGAGCCAGTGTATTCAGGCAATTTTTATACATGGAGAGGAGGTCTGCAATTTTCAATACATAGCAAAATAGATAGAGTATTTGTTAATTCTCTATGGACTGAAAAGTTCAAACAATACGGCATACACTTTGGAAATCACTCCATTAGTGATCACACTCCTATCATGATTAAACTAAGTATCCAGAACATGAGAAGAAAGCCCATACCTTTCAAATATAATAACTCGTGGCATCGACAGAGTGGATACCAGAGCATCATCCAACCAATTCTGGCGCAGCAACTCCCAGGGAACGCTCTTTTCAATCTCTTGTGTAAATTAAAAACTGTGAAAGCTAAACTGAAAAACTGGATATCAAGTAAAAGCAATATATACTCAGAATTAGACAAGTTAAAAGAGGAAACAAACGACATCTACAAGCAATTAGTTCGAGAACCTCTAAACAACTATCTACTTGAAGAATACAGCTCGAAAAATGCACAGATTCATGATATAATGAGGAATATTGCGACAGACATTGAACAAAGGATGAAAATAAACTGGTTGACAAAAGGGGATAAACCCACTGAATTTTTCTTCTCAAAAATCAATAAAATTAAACCACCAAGGGGAAATAAATTCATTCTACAAGAGAATGGTACTTGGTATTCAGCATCAGAAACTATTGGTGTAGCAACCACAACATATTTCTCAAATCTCTTTTCATCGCCTACAGACATAAATCAATTTCCAGACATAATATGCAAAATAATCCTCTCGGAAAATGCAAAAGAAAACTCTGCAAACCTTTTAACCTCGAAGAAGTCAAAGAAGCAGTTTTTCAAATTAGTGACAATAGTTCCCCAGGACCGGATGGAATTAACTCTAAATTCTATAAAATTCATTGGGAACAAATCAAGTACGACATATGGAATGCTATGAACAGTATTCTACAAGCAGGGAAAATTATTAAAGAAATCAATCATAAATTCATTTGTCTTATCCTAAAAAAACCAAATGCAGCAGACATGACTGACTTCAGACCAATCTCCCTGTGCAATGTATCTTATAAAATACTTGCAAACCTTTTATGCAATAGAATGAAAGTTCTCATGAATGATCTTATCTCCTATAACCAAAATGCTTTCATCCCTGGAAGAGTTATTACAGATAACTCACTCCTCGCTTATGAAATGATAAGAGGTTTCAACAGAAAAAATCCAATGAATTATGTCTGAAAATTGACCGGCATAAGGCATATGATAAAATTAATAGAGATTTCATTCATCATATGTTGATTTCAATGAACTTTCCCCTCAGTTTTGTGGATCTCATATATGAATGTATTACTACTCCCACTTTCTCGGTGTTAGTAGAAGGATCACCACATGGCTTCATAAATAGTTCAAGAGGATTACGACAAGGTGACCCCCTCTCACCTTACCTATTTGCCATAGCTATGGAATACTTGACTATTAATCTGGACATGGAATTTCACAAAGGTATTTTAACCCCCATTATTCAAAATGAACCAGTGATTACACATCTAATTTATGCAGATGACATTTTGATCTTAACTAAAGCCACAACTCAAAATGCCACCTACATCAAACAAATTTTTCAAAATTTGAGCAGCATTACAGGTTTGAAGTTAAACCCCAACAAATCCACTCTATTTTTTAGCAAAGGGGCCACAAATAAAAATCAGATAGCTAACATCCTTAATGTTCATATTGATAAACTGCCAATTATTTATCTAGGCATACCACTATCAAATAACAAACTGAGAAAAAGGGATTTTGGAGGGTTAATAGATCAAATTAACAAGAAGTTTAATCATTGGCACAGCAAGATGCTAAACATTAGTGGCAGAGCCGAACTAATTAAAACTGTAATCCACCCAATTTTGCAGTTCTGGCTCCAATTTTCTCAATTTCCACTGACAGTTATGCAAAGAATTGATAGTTTGTGTGCAAATTTTTTATGGAAATCTAAAGCTCACCAAATGAAATGGGAAGAAGTGTGCAGAACTAAAACTGAAGGTGGTTTTGGCATTAGGAAAATTGAAGATATTTCTAAAGCAGTGGCTTCCAAACTTTTATGGAAATTTATCAACTGTAAATCCACATGGGATAAATGGATGCAAAATAAATATTGCAAAAATGCAAACTTCTGGAATGCTAACACTGACCCTACTGCATCAAATACCTGGAAAACATTACTTCTAGCAAGACAGTGGTGCAAGGGCCTCATTAACAAAAACATAGTCAATGGGGCTGACACTAGCCTATGGTTCGACCCATGGATCAATGGAACCTCTCTATTAGATGACATAGGATGGAATAACATGACAGTGATTAGGGGACATAACAAAAAAGTGTCTGAATTGATCTCCAACAATAAATGGAAACAAAACATCAATTATATCCCAACTCAGTACCATCAAACCATATATAATATTAGCATTCAACCACAATTTGAATCAGATTACTGGAATTGGCTACCAAGTAATAATGGACAATTTACAATAAAGTCAGCATGGAATCAACTAAGAAATAAGCATTCCGAATATTTCTGGTCAAAAATCATATGGGGTAAGGGATGCGCCCACAAAATGTCAACATGTGCTCTTCTGGCCATCCAAAACAAGTTGAAAACCAAGGTACGTATTAGCAAATGGAACACAGACATTGACCAACAATGTAACTTATGCGCAAGTCATATAGAAGACAGAGATCATCTATTCTTCAACTGCCCGTACTCCAAAAAGTTGTTGGAAAATACCATGCAAAAATTGAAATTAGACATAAATCTCAACTTCAACATTATTCAGATTATGGAATGCATAAGTAACAGTAACAAGAATCAAACTTTAGTTAATCATATCATCAACATATCGTTTACTTCCCTGATTTGGAACATTTGGTGCGAAAGAAACAATAGGATCTTTAGAGGTATTGAAATGCCAACATCAATCAGAAATACCCTGATAAATCATGATGTTAAAACGATTACGTAATATTTAATCCAAGATAAAGAAGTTAGTAGAGAACCGAATCTTATCTGCGATAACTGGAACATCGTCAGCAGAACCTCGGTTCTGCCACATCCCCCCTACCTGTTCTCAACACTTTAGGGATACTTCTGGCACCTCCCCGTCGAAGAAATTTATGTCCACTTGTGTCTCCAGAACCGATAGATCCATTTGCTTGACATATGTTCCTCTAACTCTCTAGCCATGACTTTTGCTCCCCGTTCGAGACAGAAGTGGTATCACACTCCTTTTAAGAAGGTTCTGGAATTCATCCTTGTGAAGGATGTCTTTTTCTTTGTTTTTTTTGTTTTATTTTATTTTTAGTTTTTACGGACCAAGTTGTTATTACGGGTGATTTTGAGTGCATTTTAAACGTTGTTCCCACTCCTCCATCTGTTCAACAACTTGGATCCGTTTTCTCTGTGTTGTACCGTTAATATATGGAAGTGATATGTACTCTTTTTCCTTGTAAGGTACCCGACTAGGTTAGGGGGATTGCAAGGTTTTAATGAGGCATATCATGGAAATATATGCCCTACTATGTGAATAAAGTACCCTTTTCAAAAAAAAAAAACTATTGCAATCCGGTATCCACATAATAGAACTTTGAGTTTTGTAGACGAATTACATTCCAATACGTATGCACAGGACTAAACTGTGTCTGAAGATGTTTTTCGTGAGGATTATTTTCGCAAAGTGTGTTTTTTGGTGCTTTTCTTCCTCCCTTAATTGGCTTGACAATTGTCATTTTTATTATATATTAGTTTTATGTATTACTATATAGTTAGTTAAATAAAAGTATCACTTAATACAACTTACACGTTTGACTCCAATACTTCACTGTATATATGAAAAACCAATAAATTAAAGAGAAAATATAGCATATTCTCATTCTAAATCATATGTAATAATTCTCATTGTGTACAAACTATAACATTATGAGTTGTGACATATAACCACATTAGTCTTCATATATAAACTTTCAATTATATTTCTAAGCTAGAAAAATCAACTTGAATAGAATCACAATGAATACAACTTATATAATAATAGTTAATGCACGTTTTTCATTGCATATGTCAAACGGACGTGCCATACATACTGGTTTATATATAATTATATTCGTAATATCTAAAATATTTATAAATATATTTATTTAAATGTGTATATTTATATTACATAATTATATCAATTATAAACTAATTATATATATTTATGTCATAACGTTCCAGATCCAATACACATTATAAAATATTTTATCATAATTTTATATTACTAAATTATATATACCAGTATATATGGCAAGTCCGTTGGACGTATGCAACAAAAAACATGTGTTAACTAATTATTGTATAAGTTGTATTCATTGTGATTCTATTCACGTTGATTTCTCCCTCTTAGAAATATAATCGAAAGTTTATAATGAAGACTAATTTGATTATATATCATAACTCATAATGGTGTAGTTTGTACAAAATGAGAATTATTACTTATGATTTAGAATGAAAATATGTTGTATTTTGTCTTTATTTTATTGGTTTATCATATATACTATGAAGTATTAGAGCCAACGGTGTAAGTTGTATTGAGTGATACTTTTATTTAACTAACTATATAGTAACACAGAGAACTAATATATAGTCAAAATGATGAATTGTCAAGCCAATCAAGAAAGGAAGAAAAGCACAAAAAATACACTTTGCCAAAATCATCTTTACGAAAATCATCTTCAGACACACTTTAATCCTGTGCATACGTATTGGAATGTAAATCATCTACAAAACTCAAAGTTCTATTATGTGAATACCGGATTGCAATAGTTGAATTGCATAGCATCTTCATATACTATTTAAAACCATCTCAATTTTAACTAAAATCACCTGATTCCTTTGTGTTCTCTTTCCCTCTTCATCCTCTAATGATTTCAAATTTCTATGCTTACCCTAATTATCAAAATTTGTTCCTAGATGATCGAGCATCAAGTTACAAAGAAGAATGGTGCAGAGTTTGAACCACAACAGTGATCTAAAACATAAAACATTTTTTCATTCCAATCTTTCATTTTTCCAAATTAAATATTAAATTATTAAGAACTTTTTTCTTCTTTACCCATTTAGCTTACGAACAATCATATATAGCTAGTTATAATGACCCAAATGGTTAATGGCATCATATTTTCACATCAAAAAGTTCTTAGAGAACACACCCCAACATATTCATATATCCATGTACACTGTACTAAAAATATCAAATCCTGAACCACATTTGAACATCCTCTTTTTGTATGAGAACTGCTTTCAAATTATAGTTTTTTAAGTTTAATTGCTCAGACTATAGGAATCTATACCACGACTCGCATAAAATTGACAAATTAAGCAAAGTAATTAAACATCAATTGAATTTCCATTAACTTCACCATTTATGCAGGGGAAGTACCTTGAAATTCAAGATGGATATCCCTAGAACATTTAAAAATTATCCGCCTAATAAAACTGACAATAAATACAAATATTTTGTAGTTAGGGTAGAATTAGTCTATAAACATCAATTGGTGAGTAAAGGTTCTCTTCCAACAGTTAAAAAAATGATTACTTTTTGCAATTTTTTAGAGGGTACCAAGATTATCATGTGCCAATTTCAAATATCACTATCATATCCCTTGCCATGTAAGATCACATCCCTCTGATGTAACCTGCATGAACTAAAAATACAGTATAAAGCATAAATACATTTTTACTAACAAACTACATGTGAAGGTATAATTCAAACTACTTTAAATGCATTCACTGTAAACATGCCTCCAAGAGATTAGTGGTACACATGTACATGTGCAAGTAATATATTTGAATCTTGTATCTTATCCATATTTTTTAGGTGAAATATATCACCACAGGGATATGGTCATTTTTTTAAAATGGAACTACATTGATCTGCATGGTAAAAGTAAAAAATAGACACCATTCATTTCTAAGCTTGTCTACAAATTATAGCCAAGTAAGCACTAAGTAATAAAAGCGACTATTAAGTGCGTTGAACATAACAAGTTATAATGCAAATTAGATATACAATCAAAAATGGTTGTCAGATGCATGCGTGAATTGAAAATTTGAAAAACACAATATTTATAATTAAAATCTCTTAACTGTATGTGCTACTTATTTTCATTCTTAATTACAGCAGAAAATTAGAGACAACCATTCTCTATGTTAGTAGGCTGCTGAATATTTCTCTCATATTGAAAATAAGTATATATCATTGAAAATGGAATTTTACACTAATATAAAAAAAGGCTACTCTTACTTATTTTGCAAGCCTCGAGAGACTGAATCGATGTTGATTTTAGAAACGCCAAAGCCACCATTATCATATAAAACCTACAAAATTATATTTTTTTTATTTAGATCTCATATTGTCTTGTGAATGATGCAGATTTACTGCATATATTTGCCTTCATTGTTTTTGGATATATATTAGAGCATTTGTACTGTAGATAATATGCTTGCTCTGTGTCCTTTTATGCATTAAAATAACTTTCGAGGCAAAATTTTCAAAATAAATTTTTTTTTGTAAATAAGAATATCAAAATAGTTGGTACAAATAACATACCTAACAATTTGGTTTTGTGACTCAATCACTCAATGCACCATAAGAAGTTTTTATATATCAACATACGAAAGTATTTAAAAAGGTATACCATGAATAGTCAATGTAATGAGCATTTCACTTAACCATCAAGCATTGATGTTAAAGTCAGGGAAACAAAATATAATGAGGTAGTTCGAGTTCAATACATAAGAAAAATGGAGAAAAAAATCGCATGTAGTTACTCACCTAAAAGGAAAAAATCCAGCATTTGGTCAATAAAAATAAAATAAGCTAAATTTATTATTATAACCAATAATATTCGGCATTTCTTTCAAGTAAAATCATATCATTATGATTTTGAATTCTTATCGAATTTCTTTGTTTAATTAATAGATTTATTATTTGTTCTATATGTTTACGTTTATTTATGCTGAAGAACATATTCTCAAAAAAGAATCAACCACTCTGATTATCAACACCAAATATCCAAAACTGTGTGCTTCATAACGATAACAATTCTCATCTTCCTAAGGAAGTCTACAGATCAAGGAATTCAAAATTTAAAAGCATCATTATGAAGAATGTGCAAGATCCTGACATATTTAGGTAGATTTGACTCATATATGCTTTTTATCCTCTGCTCAAACCTGCCAATGACCACCATTCGATTACTTAAACACCCTATATCAATATTAAATCGAAACAAATTTAGCATTTCACTTACCCTGATCAAATTTCAATTGAAGATATGAAACTCTTCTCTAGTCTCTATCTAATAAAGTAAATATATATAGCAATTTTAGTAAAAGATACAAGCTTCAGACACATTGTAAATCTAGCCGGAAGATTCAGTGATTCTGTCTCGAGAATTCTCCTTCTTTTTATTGTCTATTAACCTTGAAACCTTGATTCAGCCGTACTAAATAAGAACTAAAAATTGTCATTTGGAAGCTTGTGGAAGAGTGGTAAATGAAATTGGGTTGAAAACTTATTTTGGTGAATTGTTTAATAAAAACGATTTTTTAATTTTAAGCAGCAGCTCCCATGTTAGCTGTATACACAATTTTAGAATGTGGTGAAGTCCTGGAAAATTAAGTACCCAAATTGTCCCTTACCGTTATAGGATGGAAATAAAAAGTACGAAGGGTATTCAAGAAATGTCAAAAGCTTTAAAACCAAGTATTCTTATTATATATAGATATATGTGTGTGTATGTTACATGTATATTATATTTTAAAAAACAACTTTGTATATTTTTTTTATGTAAATATAGTCATTTATCTAATATATATATATATATTACATTTATGTAGTGCATAGTAGATATACGTATAAGTAAATATTTATTATTTTAATAATAACTTAAAATAAAAAATTTATATATATACACATAAATATATTTGGACGACATACAATACATATAAGATGTGCTAGCATGTATGTTACGGTGCAAATCCCAACATTAATAATGGGCATGTTATACCTTGCATGGATTATTATGTTACACATATATGTATGTTTACGATACATATATGTACCATTATATTTAATTAAAATTAAATCAAATAAAATTCCATTCATTATTTCTAAATTTAAATGAAACAAAATATTTTATTTAAATTAAATTTATAAATGTTTGAAATAAATTTGGCCTCATTGGCTTAATAAAGATCCAATAAGGTAAAAAAAATTGAAATTCATCCACAACTTCCACTGCGGGCTGTCCCTGTTCCATCACGACCAATTATAGTTGGGTCTGAGTTGAAGAATTAGAAGTAAAACATCATTTAGTAGAGAATTCATCTCCTCGGTTGTACCAGATTAGTATTTTGATCAATTTAGTCACTTCAAAGGAAAACCTCTGACCAGAGTAAAACATTTGATAATAAATGTTATTCTCGAGCTAAAGACTTTGATTTTGGACAAACCGAGTTGATTATGGATAATATTGGAATTATGACACCAAATTTACATATATCCTAAAGTGATATAGTTTTCGCAAAGAGGACATATGTAAATTATCATTACTAAAAGGTACCGCTTAATAAAATATGAAATTGAATTTTACCATAAAGATTGTGAGTGATAAATCTGGCCATCCTATCACACCACGAGCTAGGGTGACTTTTGAACATTAATATTTAAATTGTTTAATATGAATCGCTGACTGAATTCGCACTTTTAAGTCTCATTACCGCATTCGTAAATTCTTCGAAAAACCATACGATTTAATTAGTTTATAAAATTTTATGAATCAATTAAATTAATTAATATATAAGAAATATTATTATTAATTTTTGATGTTTTGGGTGTTGTTAGTGATTATTTGGAAGTATATATAAATGTTGTATATGCATGTATTGATATATGATATGGGTATATATTTGAATTGGTTTTAATTTTTTCATTCTCCATTTTCCCTTCTCATGGCCGACCTCCCCCTTCTTTCTATTGGCCTGAATTTATTGTTCATTTTTACCCATAATTCAATCAAATAAAATTGTGTAAATTGGCTCATCTAATTATAATAAAGCTTAGATGTTGATTTTAGGGATCTGAAGAGAATTTTCAAATCAAAATGTCACTAATAGGCTAAAACTATAAGGTATAATCTTCTTTTACCCTTATATGTTTTGATTCATGCTTATTACCATTTTGTATATGTTATTGCTATTACTGTAATTATAATTAACTATAATAATTTATTAATTAGTTAAATGTTCTTTTTTAATTCAATATGATTGTTTAAATTAACCGTTTCAGTATGATTCCTATAAGGACCCAGGTTCAACCCCTACCTTGTACATACTTCTCGCAAAATATAGTACCCAGGGGCTACAGGTGCCGTAAGTTGAACCAGACAGACTGCTAACAAGAAAACTTGTCAACACCGCTAAGTAGAGTTAAAGTGTTGATGTCTCCTTCGAAACATCTTTTTTAATTAGGTAAGGTAATTAGAACCTTATTATTCCCTTAAATCCACCTTTCGAATAGGTCGTTGCAGTTAACACTTTACCTTGTTTCACCTTTCAGCACAGTCAAAACACTTGATCTTGCTTATGACACCCTTTTAACTGGATAAGTTAAAGTTCCTTCTCATATGATCTTCCGACTTAGTCGAAACACCTGCTTTCCTTTTTATTATGCCTTTTGAACTAGTTGAGTGAGATTAGTATCCTTTCGAAACCCCCCTTTCAAAATAGTTGATGAAACTCTCGGATTGGTCGTTAGGATATGAGTTAAATGGAAAGGTTCCGACTTTATCGAGAGCTTTCTTTTCAATCAATTGGGTAAGGACCTATAGATCAAAGGATATTGTTGGCTGAGCTAAAGGTTTTCAACTTACTCAGAAGATAACCTTTCGATAATTTGAGCTTTGGAGCTAAGGCTCTAAGGATATTGGTTGAGCTAAGGGTTTTGACTCACTTAAAGGGTGATCTTTCGATCAAATCAATATAAGCAGATCATAAAGTGAATCCAACAAGAGTATTAAATCAGCTGCATAAGTAACTTATTCATGCTTTCATTAAGCTAATTCTATACAAATTGATCAAGTCCCCATTCAAACTTAATTTCAAATTTAGGGTTTACAAATTTAAGAAAGTACAAGAATGAAGTGAATGAATTCAGATTCCTCAAACTAGACCCCTAGGGTCTTATTTATAGGTGCAGGTTGGCACCTTTCGAATCAGTCTTTCTGATTTGGTCAAAAGGTGATCCTAGAGACCTTTCGAGTGCTTTTGACTTCATCGAAAGGGTAAGGTATGTTTATCCACCTTATGTTGCTATGTTATTGCAAGTAAGAAGAGGCATGGGCTTTCAACTATGTTAATAGGTAGATCTTTGGAGTTTCTAAGGTGTTGAAATGCTAAAGGTTTTAAAGCGGAAGGTAACCTTCGAAGACATACTTGCCGATTGATGCGGGACCTATTCTTCTGGTATAGGAGATTATCATATTGAACTTTAGCAAACTTTTCTTTCTTATTTGTGAAAGGTTTCAACCAATTCGAAAGGCTTAGTAATGTTTTCGAAGAGGTTGCTTTAACAAAACATCTTTCTATGCAATATGGATGAAGGCAAAACCTTTGGTTTTGCAAGGTTTAGTGTGACCGAAGGGTTTCACGCGCATGTGAGTTTCTGTAATTTGCTGCCTTCGAAAGGTGTTCCTCAACTTGTTCAAAATGCCTCATGCAAGCGGAAGCATCTGTTTCGAAAGGGTTCTTTCATCCCTTTTGACCCCTTCCAAAGCCTATAGCAAACTTAATCTTCGCTGTAGCATCCCTTCGACTCCTTCGAAAGGCTTTGTTGATGTTGTCATCTTTTTTAAATTCTTCTCTTCTACCCTCCATTGTATCGACAAGGTTGAAGCACAAGTTGGTGGTAACACTTTCCTCCCCCTTGCGAAAGGATGCTCTTGACTTTTTAAGTCAACCATTTCGAAATCCACAAAGTTTCCCTCCTTTTGATATTCCCAGATTGATCCTAACCATTCTTTTAAAAATAGTGCCTTCTTTACACCTGCTTCGTTTATAAATTGTGCCTTCTTCTTCTCCTTTTCATTTACCCAACATTGAAAGCTCAAAGCAAAAATTAAAAATTACAACCTCCCTTTAAATCCTTATTTTTATTTAACACAATTTCATATCTAAGGTATGTACTTTTTGTTTTATCCCCAAAATTAATTTATCGTGTTCGATTTCAATTTTAAAGTTTTTAGGTTTTAACCTATATTTCTGTTTTGAGAATAATAAGATGGTTTGAATTATCATTTGTATGAAATTATTCTTAAATTTTATTTATGATGCTAATTTTGAGTTAGAATTCAAATTCAATCAGATTTGGGGACTGTTCATTATTACTGCACATGAACCCACGCTCAACCTTCATTGCGCTTAATTCAAAAAAAAAAAAACTTAATTTGGGGTTTTTTATTGGTGTTGGATGTAAATTCGTACTCGAATCAATTGAATTGTTAATATTTTGAAGTATCAGGTTAAAATTGAATTGGGGAAGAAGACATCGTTCCAGTGGCTTCAAAGTGAAGGCTAAGCTTAATTTGACTTTTCAACCGTTTTGAAAGGGGGTTGAGATGGTCGATTTCATTTTACTATTTTTACCTCTTTCGAAGGGGTCAAAAAGAGTTCATGTGCTCACCTTTAAGTGAACCCCTTCGAAGGAGTTGGTATAATCGATAAGGAGCATACTTCTTCAAAAGAAAGAGCATGTTTCGACACTCTTCCATACCTTTCGAGGAAGTCGCCTTAATGTGTCGCGTAATACATACTTTTGAAAATCCAACTTCTATTGTAAAGGATTCGAAACCTAATGTATATAAAAGTGAATTTAATCTGCCATTTGATTCATGTCTAATTTTAATTTACTTTAGAAGAAGTTGAGAGTTAGCAATTCACTCTTCTCACCATGAATTAGATTAAAGAAAACATATTTTATTTAAGTTGATAATCGAATTACACCTCTCGACTTGATCGAAACCTACTATATCGAATCAAGTTTGGTTTGGTATGCTTTCGAAACCATGCACCCCTTTTTGACTTACTCGAAACCCATTGTATTTAATAGAGGTTTGATCATCATTTTATACGAATACTATCGAAACGTCCCAAAGCCCTTTCATTCATGTTGATTTTACTTAAACCAAATGTTTTCGACTTAAATGGTATATAGGGTTTCGACATCATTCATATCATTTGACTAAAACAAAATTCATTGGTTTCGACATTGTTGAAAGGTTTATTAGCCATGTTTTTGGAATGTTGTTAGCGTATATTTATATTCAAATTAGTTGTGTAGGCTTTAACTATTCCTTTTAATAGTAAAATCTTCCTTAGGCTTTCGACATCATCGAAGTGTGTTTGTAGGTGTTCCCATTCCATTTATCTCTTTGACATTATTGAAGCTCAACGAATTTCATTCTCTAAATTGAATTTAACATTCTTTCAAGGATATGAAATAACAAATTTTAGTTGGTATTTGAATTTTTGTAGTTGGTTTTCAACATCCTTGAAAAAATTTCATGATCACGGGTCTGAAAATGGGCTCCCAGAAACCTGAAAAAGATACAGTATCGACGGTTGAATCTTCTTCAAAAAAAAGTTGAAGTAGTTTCAAAACATTCCCTAATTTTTTCTCTGGATAAGGTTGATTCCATTCTGAATAACTTTGGCATTACGGGGGTAGAAGCCATCCCCCTAAGCGATAGTGACACCATTCAAAATTCTCCTAAAGGATACTTCGCCTATACCGCCACTCATATTTTGCATGGTAGTTTCCTACCTTTCTTAGATTCCTTGTCCAAGTTCTTCACAAACCCGGGCATTGCACCTATTTAGTTATCTCCCAATATATACACATACCTTCTCTCTTTGGAACTTATGGCTTTGGAGTCAGGCATTCCGTCATTAAATGACGAAGTTCTTAACTACTTGGTTCGCCTAGTCAAACTCAACAATTTGAACAATCAGATTTTCAGTGCTAACCCTATAAAAAACTAATCTCAGAAAGGGTAAACAAATTTAGAGATTGGGAAACGCAATTCTTCTTTATCAATTGCTTTCTAAGTATCAATGGAGTCTCTTCTTCTCCTCATAAGTTGATCATAGTCTTTGTCTTTATTCAGTTACTTTCTTTTGCTAATCTACGCTTCTTTGTCAGATCCTTCTGCTAAAGATCTCAATGATGAAGATAAGAAAACTGTCAAGCTGTTGATTGCTGCTTCAAGTAACATCGAAAATAGGCTCACACTGTTGACTCCATCAAATCCTTGGAAACGTTCCCTTCTCCCTGCGAGTCAGAGAGTCCTTGATCAACCCCCACTTATTCAATATACTTCTCGGAGCAAACGTTTCTTGTCTTTAGGTGATCTTAAAAACTTCTCTCCTATGTCTCAATTTTCCCAGATCACTCCGATAAGCTTAAGCGTAGCGATTTTAGTTCATTGTTGTGTTACTTCTTAAATTTTTCATTGACTAACAATATTTTGAAAAAAAATTCTGCAACTGCTCCTCAGGTTGAATCAATCACAAACGATCCAGTTCTCTCAACTTCCACATTTGGTGCATCATCCTTGGCTCAAACCATCGCTAGGTCAAAGATGATTCCTAAACAAAATTAGGCAAGGTAGCTATAGTGGGACCATCTCTCAAGAAAGCTAAGATTGTTGAAGTTCCAGATTCTCTGCCACCAGAAGAGGGTGAGACTGCCGATTTGAGAAAAAACATTAGAGACTCCTATTGTTGAAGCTTCTCTCGATCGATCTAAAACAACTCCCTCAAAGGACGATCCTTTATCTCGCATCATCATTTCTTCTCTCATCGTTTATTGAACAAATGCAAAAAGATTTAGGAACTTCAACTCCCTCTCGGGGGTTGAACCCTTCTAGACCCACGTCACTGGAGCCTTCAAGTAATTTTGAAAAAAATAGTTCAATCTATCCTGAATTCGTTATCCTTTACTTCTATTCACCCTCCTTCTTCTGTTCCTAACCCGCTTGGTCTTTGTTGATCTATAATAGAGCAACAACTTCTGGTACGTTTCATATTATTTAACCTAATTATTATCATTCTCTATGAATACTGACTTATGTCATACTTTTCCTTTCAGATTTCCAAAAGCTAGCTTTCTCTTCAAGAAAAAGAGTCAAAATCCTCTACGGGGACATCTAGGCTTCAAGATGAAATCTCAACCTTGAATAGCAAAATCATTTCCCTGTCTGCTGACAAAAATAATGCTATGAAGGAACGGAAAAATTTAGGAGCCACTCTCTCTCAAGTAGAGTCCATTATTTCTGAAGGGACGAAAGCAAAACAACTTCTAGTTGATAAAAATTTGACCCTAAAAATGGCTCTAAAAGAGCCTGAAGATGAAAAGGCTCGAATGGTGTCCAAATAATCCTCTTTCGGGAAGAAACTAGAGAAAAAGAAAAGTTCTATAAAGTTAGCTGTCAACACCATCTATGATGCTAAGCAAATGGTATTTCCGAGCACTTTCCTCGTCGACATCATTGTAAACTCTTATGGGGATGCCTTTATGCTTGCTTATGCCAACAACATTGAGAAATGCCCAAATTTGACCTTTCCTTCACTCGACCTTGCTCTTGTCAATAGATTTATGGACAAAGTCAAAGAAATGGAGCAGGGAGTTGAAGTTCCTAAGAGAGAGGAGATTGAGGCTTCAAAAATCTTATCCTTTGAAGTCCCATCTATCAAAGTTGACTCCGATCTTGATGAAGAAGGTGAGGAAGATGAAGCCACAATTGAGGAAGGTGGCGATGATGATGATGGTGGTGACAACGATAATGATGATGATGATAACGAAGATAGAGGCCAGGGTTCAGATGGTAACGGAGGTGGTCACGCCAATGTTCACAAAAAAGATGGTGATGACATCATCGGGGCTTTGGAAAAGGTCAACCCCGATCCAGGTATCCGTGAAACAAGCCCATTTGAACCCCTTGAGCCTTCTGACCTTCAAGAAAGGACTGCTACATCAACATTAAAGAACACAGAGAGAAAAGAAGGTCTCTCAAACTTCAGTTCCATCTCTCAAGTATGGGATTCCTTGTTTAAATGGCTTTAAATTTCAAGATAATAATAGTTGACATCTTTTATTTTAGATAAGGAGAAAATCCATCCAACTTTATAAAACAAAGCTTGAAAAAAATAAGCAGAAATAAATAGCTTGTACAGAGCATTAGATAAGTAGTTAAAAGAACACAATACCCTCTTTGACAAGTATCACATGCTTAATAAGAGTGCAACAGAATTAGCAAATTTCAAAGATCAAGAAGCTGCCCCCCCTCCCCCCACCCCCACGATTGAAGAGGGCACGCCTTCGATATGTTAGACTTTTTGGAAGAGAATATGGAATTAATCACACTCTTTTGGATGTTGGTTAAATAGAGGTACATCCTTGTAGACTTTCTGTACAAAGCTTATTGCAGACATCCGACTGTAGATTTTTCATACTTAGATGACTTTAGTGGGGCTCTACTTAGGCGTTTACATAGGAGATATTTGTATACATTTGTATCAGATCCACACCCAAGGGCTTGTTGAAATTTTCCATGAGTCAAATTAATTTCTCATGAGTTGCCTCCTGAAAACTAAGTATTATAAGGACAAATTTGTTTCAGAGTTGTTCAAAAAGTCAAATTTCTATGAACCGGACGAACATTTATAATTTTGTAATAATATTGATTTATAAATTTCCCGTCCTAGCTTCCTTTTATACTTAATTGCATTTTATTACGTTATCACAGAATAAATGTATCTCGGGCAGCCTTATTTCTAAAGATTATCTAAGCAATATGTTAGATTAAGAAGAGATTACCTAGGAAAGACTTTGCTTTTGAAATCTTCAAAATTGGCCAGATACTACTTTCTAAGAGAACTGCAGAAACTTTACATTGAACATCCCCGCCTTTTGATTTTCTTCGTGAAGAAAAAAAAAGCTTCTCAAGTAAATTCGAACATATCATACCAAATTAATATGAGGTCATGATAGTCCTCTTATTGGGGAGTGGTGCTATAGCAAATACCCTCCGGTGTAAACAAAGTCAAAAACACGGTCTCAACTTTACGTATAAAACAAGCATCCTATGAAATTGTACTTTTTGTTTCATTTCTACTTAAGTTGTACTCTTTTATTGTTATAATAAGAGAGATTGATTATTTTAATCTTGATTTCATTTTATTTCTGTTTGTTTAAATAGGAGTTATAGTTATCTACAATGCCACTCTTGTTAGATTCAACATCTCGTTTTATCAGCATCAGAGATAGGTTGTTAGCATATTTTGAAAAGAGGAAGCTCCTTAATGATCCTTTGTCTGCATGCCTTCAAGGCAACACTAAAGCATTAGAATGGCGCAGGAAATTATTACTTCAGAAGATGATTGTTAGAGACCTTAACAATCAACTTACAAGTCTCAAAGCGGACACCAAGAACAAAGATGACATGATTTCTCAAGTAAAGCGTCAAGTTAAATCAAACCCTTCAATTGACTTCAATCAAGATATGTCCAAGCTCCTTCAACAGATAAGTGATTTAGAGATAAAGCTAGAACACAGTCAAGCCCGGTATAAATCCCTAGAATTTATCATGGGGGACAACATTCAAAATATCAATTTGCCAATTTCTCCGATTGCCTCGTCCACTGTGAAATCAACAAGGTCATCATCTTTAGCTATTCAAAATTTCCAGCTATGATTAACCCTCTGCCTAGCTTAGACGAGAGTGTAGTAGGAGAATGGTGCAGAAAGGTTAAATTTAAAATGATGAGATATTTTGACGACCAACAAAAAGTGAGGTACTCACAACACATAAATAAGTATGTGACTAGGATTTAGAAACTTGAACATGATAAATATCTTCTTCGAAATCATATTTCCGATTTAAAAAGGCAAAACAAAACCCTCAAAGGCGCTAATAAAGTTTTCAACTATGCCTTGAAGGATCACATTGATTCCATCGATGATTCTGAATTTGTAAAGCATACACTTGTGTTGTATATTTGTAAATAATTTTGTAGATTATGTAAATATCACTCGGTTTGTAGTCCTTTCTTATAATATTGTTTCTGAATATGCTTTTTGATATCTTAGACTATGGTTTTTGTTTTTGCTGATCCATTCGGTCTTCCTTTCTGATCTTATTTCTTGAAAAGCATGTAGTAAACAATATTCTCTATTATTAACATAAAATCTATATATGATTTTATCTACATTATTCGCGGAGTTTTAATAGATCATTATGTAAACATATGATAATAAATGAAAAGTAATTCTATAATTGAACATGGTTGAATGTCTTGAATCCCATCTTTGGTAATGATGAGAGAGAGATAGGAATTCAGCTTCAACTATATTGATAGAATATCAGAATTCAAATGATAGCGAACTAGAGATTCAATTCTAGATTCAATTATAGATGTTTAGAAATTCATCTTTCAAAGATAGCTAATAGAAAGTCAATAATAATCCTGTAATCAAAGTCCAGAAATCATTATTTGAAAGTTTGTAGTAGAAGTCCAGCAACCCTGATTTGAGCATTAGTAAAGTAGATCTCGAGTTTAATTGAAGACTAGGAATTCTTTGATATCTCAATATCATTTGCTTTGGAACCCACATTTGGGAATTAACGAATGAAATTTAAAAGTCAAAAGACCCAAAACCCAGATTCAGGTGTTAGTGGATGATAACCATAAATCCATGATAATAATCTTCATAATAGACACTTAAAGCCCATATTCGGTTATTAATGAGTAAAGTCCAGTAATAACCCTGAAACCTAGATTCAGGTATGATGAAGACCATAGATTATTAGCAAAGACCCGAAACCTGGATTTGGGTTTTAACAAGTGAAGTCCAGAACTTAATAATGAAAGACCCGAAACCCAGATTCGAGTAGTAATGAAACGATCCCGATTTTTAAGCCAAATTAATTTAGTAATTAATTTGATTTTTGGATTAAATAGTGAACTTAATTGTGGAATTAAATTGAAATGGTGGGAATTAAAATAAATATTTATATATATAAGATTTTAAATAAAGGATGTAATTTGGAAACTAAATATTTTATAAATAAATTATGATTTGGAAATTGAATTTGAAATTCAAATACGTATATGTTGAAAATAAATATTTGGAAGATAAATAGATTGTGAAAGGAAAAATTATATATTTAAAAAAATACATTTGTTTACTCATTTACAAACACAAATTGATTATATATAATTTTTAAATTTGAAATTTAAAAATAAAAGTTTTGAATATAAATTTGATTTGGAAACTCTAAACTAATAGGAAAATTTGTTTGTATTTATAATATGATGATTTGAAAATTTTATTTTGAAATTGATTTACAAAGGTTATTTAAAAAGTTAAATTCAAATATATACATATTATATATCTATTTATCAATGTCTGATTTATTTTGAATCACATTCTTGATGGTTATAAATATATAGATAAAGGTAAAGTATTAGTTTAAAAGTAGAAATATATCTTTTGAAAAAGAAAAAGAAAATGGTTTGTATTTACACATAGATATTTATAAGTACATAACATTTAAACCATATTATATAAACATGATTCTTGAATATATAAAAGTATAAATATATGTAAAAGTAAAGTTTAATAAAATTTAACAAAGGATGCAAACACAAAATATACACATCTTGACATTTGTAAAATGATTTATAGATTTATTAAAATAAGGGTTTAAAAACATAATTTGTAAAAAAAATTAACATAAGGATGTAAACATAAAAATACGAGTTGATGACATTTGTAAATACAAAAAAATATGTATACACGTTTGAAAAAAAAATGTGAATACAAGCATTAACAAGTGTAAAAGAATAAACTCATGCATATAGACAAGTGTACTTAAATTACAAGTGGCAAATTTATTTTCTCTTAGAAATAAAAATACAAACATATACAACATGTTTTACAAAACAAAAGGAATAACCAAGCTATTTTCAATTGTTTCAAATCTGAAACAAATCAGAAAAAGGAAATCTGAAACCAAAGTATTACAAAATCAAAACTCAGATTTGAAGCAAGGCAGAAATCAAAGGTCTGAAAATAGTTCAAAGCAAAAACCAATTCAACATCAAAAGTTATTAAACCAGAAAATCACCAAAAGCAAGAATGCAACTCAAAACAATAAGCAAAGTTTCAGATCATAAAACAAAAGCAGTTCCAGATTTTAAAAGAAAGAAAAAAAATATGTTGTTGTTTTCAAGTGCAACCTGGAACCAGATTCCAGTTCAAAACAGCAAAAGCAAGATTCAAAAACCTAAGACAAAATAAAAATCAAATAGTAATTCAAGAACAAACTTGAAGCAATGTTAAGAAGATCAAAGCATCTTAGATCAAAGCATCAAAAGCCTGAAAATCAAAGCATGCAAGTTCCAAGCCTAAATTATCTATCTCTGTTCTTCCTTGTATTCTCTGCTCTGTCTTCAATCCAAGGTGAGCAAACTGCCCTTGAATCTGCTATGTGTCTTGATGCATGCTTGAATTGATTTGTCTTTTATGATATTTGATATGTTGAAATATAAATCTGCCTACATATATGTGATACATGTCTGAAAATTGGCAAACTTTGCCTCGGTATATACATTCCAGGTTTTAAACCTGTAAAAAAAATTTAAATCACCCCAAACCAAACCATTTTTAACTTTATTTGCTAAATGATTAATGTTTACATAAATACAAGATCACATTTTAAAATGAATTCAAACGTGTTGATTAAGTATTTGCTTATAAAATGATAAATGTCAGTACAAAATCAAAATGAATGGGAAATTCGATGTTTAAAATTAAGTGTTTTGCTTATACAAGTTGATTAGTGTTGTAAAAATATGAATTTAGATGTGGAAAACATAATTTTTAAGATTGTGAATGTTGAAATATCTCGAGATGATTAATTTTCGTTTATTCAAGGAATTCTGACGAACCATGATGATTCGAAGGTCGTGCTTGAAGCTGAGGGTAGCCTAGAGGTTGGCGGACCTAGAAAAAATACTAAATGAATTTACTAGTTATTGTGGCGGTCGAATATAGATGATCTAGGGTTATATGGTGCTATTGCTCGCCTAAGTTTGAACTAAAAGTTTGCCGTCCACATCGGATCGAGTTGAATGGAACCTTGGGAAATCGAAGCAGGGGATGTCGGCAATGTTTTTCTCAAGTCAGTGCAGATGATGGTGGATGGGTTGTCGTCGTCGGACGGTCTTTCTGATCTGGGTTTTGTTCCAGTTAATGCTCGAATTGTTTATTTTTGATCTGAATCGAGTTCGACGATTCTAAGTGTTCAGGTGAGGTAGGGATGTCGTTGATGATTGGTTTAAGGGATCGGCGATGGTCGAAAGGCCCTGGAACGCTGGTGCACGTGCATGCGTAAAGGGGTGTATCTGTGTTGTTTTATGATGATGGGGGAAGACGAAGTTTTCTCGAGTACGTGCTCGAAGCGGCGTGATGGTTTTCTCGAAGTAGATGAAAGAGGTGGGTTGTTTAATATGATAACCGGTTTTTAAAATCTAAATAAAAACCGACGAAAAAAAAGAAAAGAAAAGAGAAGCGCTTGGGGGAAACTCCGGGAAGAATCAAAGTAAGGCTCGGAAATTTTGGCCTTTAACTCGAAGATGTTCTCGTGTTTGATTGATGAGGTACAAAGGTTGGCTCGGGTCTTATTAAACTTGATGATTTTAAAGATTTTTCAAGCAATTTGTTTTACCAAAAAAAATTAATTAAAAGTATATTTAGAATGAATAAGTTTTCAAATAAAATTTTAAACCAAGTGTTAAAAGCAATTTATTAAATAAATTTTTAGAACAAATCTCAAACCTAAAATTTAGCAATCAAATGTGGTTTGGAAATAATTTGATTTGATTTTGAAATAGTTTCATATTTGATTAATTATTTAATCTCTAAGTTTTTTCAATTGTGATTAATTAATTAGTGAAATAAATAAAAGATTAATTACTTAATGTGATTATTTAAAAAGAATTTTTATTTAAAGTTATTAAGGAATAACTACTTAATGAAATGGATTACTCAATGTAATTAATAAAAGATTATTACTTAATGGAATCAAGGGATAATTACTTTGTGAAAATAATTAAGGAAAATTAATTAAATGGTAGTTAATTTAGGGTTAATTAATTAATTAAGGATAATTTATTTAAATGATAATTAATTAAGAGTTAATTAATTATGTAATTAACTTAAGGTTAATTTAATTAATGTAATTAATTAAGGTAAATTTATTAAAGGATGGTTACATAATTAAAGGTTGGTTAATTTATTAATTAATAAATGATTAAAGGATAACTAATTAAGATTAATTGAAAAAAATGGTAATTAATGAGGGAATAATTAATTAATGTAATTAACTAAGGATTGAGAATTAAGGTTAACTATTTAATAATTAAAGGTTAACTAGTTTATTAATTAAGGTTGATTAATTAATAGTTAAAGGATAAATTAATTTATTAATTGAGGCTAATTAATAAATGATTAAAGGGTAATCAATTAGAGGTTTTGTAAATTAACCAGAATTTGTAGTTTGTTGATAAGTGATTTATCTGATTTAAATTAACCAGGTAATTAATTTATCTACCTTATGGATGACTGTATTCTATTGAATGCTGTGAATCGTTGATATCTCTACTGAGTGATGCTTTGTGATATGAATTGTTTTAATTCACGTTGTGATGAATATAAATTACTTTATCTATGATTCTGTGTATATAGATAAGCATTATAGATTATACCACTTATCGATAATTGATGTGTTTGAATCTGTGACGATTGATGTTGTTGCACTATTGTGTAAAACCCCTGGACTACACCATACACACATAAATATGGATTGCACAAGGAAATTGGTTAAGTCACATATTTTTGAAATGGTTTTAAAAATTGAATTTTAAAATCCAAATAGTTTCGGAAATGGATTTGGGTTAAATATAAAAAGCTTTTGAAAAGAAGTTTTGAAGATGAAAGTTATTTTGAATAACTTAATAAAGGTTTGAAATTTAATTACTTTAATTTGAATTTAAATTCAAAATTTAAAATTGAATTGATTTAAAAAGGTTATATAAGTTATAAATATGTTTATATGAGTTTTAAACCATTTTAAAATTATTGTTTTTGGAAATTTAAATTTAACCCAAGATTTAAGGGCTTTAACTTAGTGCAAATGTAATCGGATTTTTCCAAAAACGAAAACTATTTGTTTTCAAATAATAAAAGCTTTCATATAAAAAAAGGATTTCTAATTTGTATTGAAAGATTTCACGTTTGAAATAGAATTGAAATTGTTTTGAAAGCTATGAATAAATCTTTGTGAAAAATGGTTGAACTTTGTTTTGAAATTGAAGTGGATTTTGAATGGTGTATCTTTTGTATAAAAGATTTGAAATGGGAATTGTTTTGAAAGTTATGAATGGATCTTTGGAAATAGTTTTGAAAGCTATGAATTGAATCTTTGATTTAAAGATTGGTTGAGTTAATCCAATTTGAAATGGAATTATTTTGAAAAGCTATGAATGAATCTTTGTGTACTTTGTGAAGTGAATCTTTTTATTTAAAGTTTTGTAAATGGTAATTTGTTTAAACCATTTGAAGAATGGTTTTGGGTTTTAAGTTGTGACTTAAATGAAATCCCATATCCATATGCTTTTAAAATATTGCGCTCATTATTCGGTTTAGCCGGGAGAGGACCTTGTGTCATATAACCCATTCCGAATAATGATACGACGATATGGATAGCATTTGAAGACCGGTGGTAAAGACTGGATATTTTCGAAAACGAAAGGATAACTCGTCAAATGTCTCTGCATCGGTTGATCCCCGGTATAGAGATCTCCATATGTGATGGAAAGTCCGGACGTGATTAGGGATTATCCGGATTTGCAAGGGCTTCTTTTGAAGTGCCTTCGGTTCTGTTCGAACCCAGAACGGACTTGTATGGATGTGTGTCTGGCATTACACTTTGAGATGTAAAGCTGGTTTCTATCAAATACATTTCTGTTTGGTGGTGGAGATTTATTCTCTTAGCTTAACACCCTTCTCTGAGACGTACGAGCTCAAAGGTTATGTAGTTGATGGTTATTAGTGATACATTCCTAATCTGGTAATGTGGCATATGAAGTGCTGCTGATCATTTGTTGATCAAAGCATGGCTTTGTGAAAAAGAATGGCTTTGTGAAAAAGCGTAGCTTTGTGGACGAGACTGCATCAGGACCTCACACCCCGGAAATGGTCGAAACAGGAAAGATACGGCAAGGTTGCAGGGGTCGCGCCCCTAGGGTATGTCCATTCCTTCTGGAAAAGGGTGGTATCATGGTATGGAGCCCAGATACTTAACTCATGTCGACATTGTAAATTTATTACTGTATGATGTTGGTTTGTGGTTGAGGATCCTCGATAAAGGTTGCAAACGATCGGGGATGGCATATCTTTAGGTGTTACTCCCGGGCAGGGAGGAAGCCAGCCTTGTGTTGGCAGAGAGCCGGGTAGGTTCTCGGGGCGTCCCTCCAGAGGCGTACCCATGTGGCAATGGTAAGTTCCGTAGCCCGATCATTTGTTGGAAATCCAATCTCCAATACGCGCCCTGTATGGTTTAAGTTGTATAACCTGCCATTTACTTATGGTGGCCACCACTGTTTAGATGGTAGCTATAGTAGGCATAGTTCGAAATGTCTATGTTGGCTAAGGTTAATATTATACTTTCGAAATGTTTTCTGCACTATGCACTAATAATAATATCAAAATGGTTTTCGCGTATCAAGCATTTTTGACTATCATAAGGAGAAATCTCCTCCAATTCTGCATTTGCATGGTGTGTGTGGCGGAATGCCTTATGGTAGTTTCATTTTCCAAAAAGCATTGCGGGTTTCAAATTTTAAAATCTTTTGTTTGTTTTAAAGATAAAATGTTTTTGCTTGCTCATACCAGTCCCATGACTGACCCAGAGTTCATTGTTCCCTTTCTAAACTCTACGTGCCCACAATTTTTTGACATGGGCAGTCTAGAGTTTGGTTTTTCATATAGTCAGATAGTAGATGCAGATTCGATATCTTTGAAGCCTTTGGATATTGGCGATCACATTTGCTTCATTCTAGAGTTATCTAGTTGGCTTATTGTATCGTGATGATGGTTCGAGCTATCTTTAGTTTGTAGATGAGTTGCAGTTGCATTATGGAGTTGGATTCTTTTGTAGATTCTAGTGGAGTTATCTTTCCGCTGTCGATGGTTGCAAAGCCTAGACCATCCAGCTGTGTTTTATTTCCGCTGTTATTTTTGTATACCTGATGTTAATATCATTTGTATCAAATTGTTGTATATCATTGGATATTGTATTCACTGGAGTTATATATTATTCATTTCTTCCATTGTGTTGTTGTACTTAATGTGTTATAAGCTCCGGGGAAACAGACTCACGTTTAGATCTGCGGCATTCGAATACGGGTGATGTATTCGGTGCTGATTTTCGACGGTCGAGTCTGGGTTGTTAGAATTAATAAGTGAAGTTTAGAAATTCTTCTTTGATTATATGTAGAGGCTATAGATTCTTATTTGAGCCTTATATTATGTACCACTCATTGGGTTTTTTTCTCTTTTAAAATGTATCATCCTTTAGGCCTTATATATTGTCGTCATTTGATTTGCCACTTCCTGGGCTCAGATATCTTAGTCCATTATTTGATATGCCTCTCCTCGAGCTCGGACGTCTTACTTCGTTGTTTGATATGCCGCTTCTTGGTCCCGAACTTCTTAGTCCAATGTTTGACATGCCACTTCTTGGGCTTAGACGTTTTAGTCCATTATTTGATATGCCACTTCTCGGGCTCGAACGTCTTAGTCCGTTGTTATCTGGTGCGCTTGGTTGGCTTATCCACAAGCACGACCCAAGGACTTAACCAACCTCCCTCAAGGAGGCGCTCCAGGCAGGCCTAATAGATGGGAGAAAAGGCTTGTCCGGTGCCTTGGCCAGGCCATAGCGTGGCGAAACCTAGGGCTTACTCCGTCCTTCCTTCGGGAGGCGCCTTGACCTGGCCATATCATGACGTGATCAAGGGTTTTCGATGCTTTAACCTAGTCATAGCGTGGCGCGAATAAAGGCTTACTCTAAACACTCTCCAGGAGGTTCCTTGACCTAGTAATAGCATGGCGTAGCCAGGGCTTTTCCATGCTTTAACCTGGCCATAACATGGCGCGGTTAAAGGCTTGCTCTAATCTTCCTCTAGGAGACGCTATGACCTGGCCAACTCGGCGCGGACAAAGGCTTTGACCGTTTAAGGTAATGTCCAAGTGCAAGGAGAACTCTATTTCCAACCACGTAGATTTTCCTTAGTAAAGTGGTTCTATATTGAATCCAATTAGGATCTTTTTACAAATTCATTGATTTTTCCTTATCTGAAGAAACTGATCACCATTCCTTCTAGTGTCCTACACTGATTTGTCTCATGTCCATTCATCATGTGGTGGTGACAATAGGATCCTCTCCGATTTCTTTCATACTTAGGTGTTTTCTTATATGATGGCCAATAGTTGAGCTCTTCCTTCGTTAGCAAATAAATATTCTCGATTACTGTTGTCAAATTTCATTCCTTAGGGAGTCTTAACTTGAAGTTTGTCTTTTAAGGATGGTTTTTAGATCTTTTATTACTTGGTTCTGAAGCTTCACCATCAACGACCAGTTTTCTTTTTCAAAACCCTTTGAAATTCATATGTAGTCAATGCCCCACATGTTGCTTGATTCCATTTATTGCAAAGGCGTTGTAATTAGCCATCATTCCCTCTTCAAAGATTGTGCCTTTGGTGTAGAGCTGAATTGTTTTCCTCATTTGATCGGACAACTTATCGCTTTCATTATTTATTCCTCCTAAGGCAAAGATAGGTGTTGGGCTACTGTCAAAAGGGTTTAAACTCCATTTATCTAGATCATAAGATTCAGCTTTCTTTTTCTTTATGATCCTTAAAGCTTCTGATCTCAGCATTTGTTCTTCATATAGTTTAGAATCATTAGCTGTTCTATGGGAGAATCCAATTGGATATTGCTTTGAGTATCCTTGTTCATACCTTTTGATTTTGTTAAACATGATGATGTAAAGTCTATAGTAGGTAAGCTTGTAATAGAATTGGGTTAGAGGAAAGTGGGGTTGGAAGTTCAACAACATCGCAGGTTCAACCCCTCCTTCTAGCACCTAAAATGTTAGCAAGAAAACTTGTCAACACCCTTAAGTAGAGTTAAAGTATTCACATCTTCTTCGAAACCTCTTGTTTAATTACGTAATAATAGTTAGAACCTTATTATTCCCTTAAATCCACCTTTCGAAAATGTTGTTGCAGTCAACACTTTACCTTATTACACCTTTCGACACATTCGCAGCACCCGATCTTGCTTATGACACCTTCTTAACTGGCTAAGTCAAAATTCCTTCTTATATGACCTTCTGACTTGGTCGAAACACCTACTTCCCTTTTATTATTGCTTTCAAACTAGTTGAGTGATTTTACTATCCTTTTTAAACCCCCCTTTCGAAATAGTCGAGGAAACTACCGGATTGGTCCTTAGGATATGAATTAGATGGAGAAGTTCCGACTTTGTCGAGAGCTTGCTTTTCGATCGATTGGGTTAGGACCTATAGATCAAAGGATATTGTTGGTTGAGCTAAAGGTTTTTAGCTTACTCAAAAGATAACCTTTCGATAACTTGAGGTTTGGAGCTAAGGATCTATGGATATTGGTTGAGCTAAGGGTTTCAACTCACTTAAAGAGCGACCATTCGATCAAATCAATGTAAGAAGGTCATAAAGTGAATCCAAAAAGAGAATCAATTCAGCTGCATATCCAAAAATATCATAATCTTGTTTTCATTAAGATAATGCTATACAAATTGATGAAGTCCCCAATATAATTTCAAAATTAGGGTTTTCAAATTTAAGAACGTGTAAAAATGAAGTTAATGAATTTGGATCCCTTAAACCAGACATATTAGGGTTTTGTACGTGCGGGTTGGCACCTTTTGAATCAGTCCTTCTGGCTTGGTCGAAAGGCGACCCTAGAGACCTTTCGTTGTCGTTCACATTAAGGCATCCTTCCGCATTGCTTTCAAATGGACTTGAGTGCTTTCGACTTCATCGAAAGGGATAATTATACTTCTCCACCTTGTGTTGCTACCAAGTAATAAGAGACGTGAGCTTTTGACTCTGTTAATAGGTAGATCTTTAGATTCTCAAAGGTGTTGAAATTTTGAAGGTTTTAAGAGGAAGGTAACTTTCGAAGACATACTTGCTGATTGATGCAAAACCCCTTCTTTTAGTATAGGAGATTGTCATATTGAACTTTAGCAAGCTTTTCTTTCTTAGTTTTGAAAGGTTTCGACCAGTTCGAAAAGCTTAGTAATGCTTTCGAAGGGGTTGCTCTAACAAAATATCTTTCTGTGGGATGTGAATGAAGGTGAAACCTTCTGTTTCGTAAGGTTTGGCGGGTATGTGAATGTCTATAATTTGTTGCCTTCGAAAGGTGTTCCTCAACTTATTAGAAACGTCTTTATGCCATCGGAAGCATCTTTTTCAGAAGGGTTCTTTCATGCCCTTTCGACCCCTTCAAAAGTTTATAGCTCACTTAGTCTTTGTTGTAGCATCCCTTCGACTCGTTCGAAAGGCTTTGTTGATGTTATCATCTTTTGTAAATTCTTCTCTTCTACGCTTCTTGGTTTCAATAAGGTTGAAGTGAGAATTGGTAGTAACACAGACACAAGTTAATAGTCCTTAGGAGTTTACCGGTTCTCCAGATTCTCCATAATATATACAAAAAAAATATGTGTTTGTTAGGGGTGTTAATTTTGTATGAGTGTCCATTGTCTGGCTCGGTTCGAAGTCAAAAAAGTCCGTCCATTTTTGTATTTTTCTCATTTAGAATAAGCAAAATTAGTACAATATTTTATCCATATGAACCGTTCGATGAATTCTTTATTGTCCATACATCGTCTGTCCATTGTCCGACTCGTAATGTCCGAGCCAAAGTCTCGTCTGGTCCGTGTCCGTCTGAAACTCTTATTAAGCATGACACGAATACCACTATGTCTAATCCGGTCCGCTCGATTAACACCCCTAATGTCTATATGTTTTTTATTTTGCCCATATATTTTCAAATAAAGTAACTTTAATAATTGTTATTGCTTTTTAACATCTTAAGTCATGAAACAGATTGATATCGTGTTTTAGATCAACACCATATTTTACATACAAACACACACATATATTTATTGGATATAAATTCTTTGTGCCTTCTGTTAGAAATAATTGGATGAAATATTATTTCTTATAGATATTCTTATTTTATAAGTATATAATTAAATTTAAAACATTTGAGTTTAAAATATTATATACATGTATATATGTATGATGTATTTGTGTGCATGTATGACTAAATTATAAAATCAATTTTGGCTATGTATCATATCTAATATTAATGTATATATTTTATAATAATAATAATGTTAGTCAAATTTAATATATTTTATAATTTTGAATTAATTCCTTAGATCTGGATCTAACATTTGAATATATGTTGTGAAGGACCACTAGCTCAACCGCTTCGTGGTATGACGTTCTAAACTTAGTTTCCAAAGGTACTGGGTTCGAACTCTCGAGACATCAAAATGAGTGCTCTGTTTGAATAAAGTATCACTTTTACTTTAAAAAAAGCATTTGTATACATGTTTACCAAATAAAAAGTTAGATATTTTAATTTTGGGGTTGAATTTGAAAACTATGACATAGAAAAATTGTAAATGGTAATTTAATGAGATTATAATTCCTATTTGATGAACATAAATTTAGAAAAATGTAATATGTATATTTATATTTGACATAAAATAATTTTAATATGACAATTAACGTATATATAAATTCTAAGTATATACATGGTAGATATAATACATATTTGACCATTTTCACATCGCCTATTTCATTTATTTCACATGTACATCATATAGTTTACATATTGACATATTAAATACTTGCATACTTACTCACATTTCATATTTAATTAACATAAACTGATTAATTATGTATAAGACATTACATGGTTTGCCACATTTGGAAAGATATACATGGAAGGTATAAATCTCCAATTATCTTCAACATGGTATCAGAGCAACGTTCTGATTTCAAATATTAATCTCATCATTTCTATTATATATTTTTTCTTTTTCTTTCTCTTTTCCCCTTGTTTACTTTCACCATCACAAACACAACTAGATACTTCAATTTCCTATGCAAAATTTCCTATGCCAAATGGTGAGGCATAAGGAAGGCGTAGGAAATAGGTAGAAAGAGGTAAAGGCGTGGGAAAGACATAAGAAAGCTTCCTACACCTTTCCTACGCCAACTTCAATATGTGGAAAAATATTCAAGGCGTAGGAAAGGTGTAGGAAAATCCCTACACAAAAATTATAACGTAGAAAAGACGTAGATAATTTTCTATGTCATTTCCATGCCTCTGCTAATTTTCTACAAATGCAAACTGGCATAGGAAAGGCTTAGAAAAGTTCCCATACCATTCATGCACCTTTGCAGTACAAAAAAAATAGTTTTTTTTTGACTATAATCAGCCTATTTCCAATGTTCCTGTGTATTCCCATAACCTTCCAATTATTCACGAACACAAGAACATAAAAAACCCTAATCTACAATCGTCGATATCTTGATTTCATCTCAAATTGTGATTATCAAGCGCCTCCATCAACAGTTTCGTCTCCAACTCGCCTTTAGATCTTCTGATTTTGACCAAATGATTTTCGATCTACTGCTAGTGGCATTCGACTAACTGTTAATGCATGCTTCTCTTCTTCTCATTATTTTACTATTAGTAATTTTGTTCCGCTCTAAGAAGGAATTCATGTGTATGATGTGTTGAAGAATTATCTACATATCCTGCTACCCTTATTTCACCTACAAATGGAAATGGTTAAATTGCACTTAACTCAAAGCCATATTTTGATATTTCAACTTTGTGATTTTAAGCATGTCTGAATTTTCTTGTTTGAGATTTTAACATTTTGGTAAACGTATTTGGTTTGCTAGTTATTTTTTGAATGCTTAAGACGACCCGATTTTCCTCTCCAAGAAAATTGCATCATCAATTAAGAAAGAAAGGGATAGAAGAAAGAAAAGAAAGGAGAGAAAGAAGAAACAACACTAGAATCTCAACAGCGGAACGAATAAATTATATTAATAACATAAGTATTTACATAATATACAATACCAATCAGAGTTACACCATATACACATCACATATACTAGACAGTTATACACCAGTCTAGCATTTACAACTTAATACGAACACAACACAGAGAACACACAGCGGAAACTATATCTAACGTGGAATCCTCCTGCTCCATTGCTCCTCCATTATTCGTCAAAGCTAACCTGAATCCATTGGCTACTCGTAAAAATTTGAGTACCCAAGAGTTTAAGAAAACAAAGATAAACTCTGGGTCAGACATGGGTCTGGTGTGAGTAACAGATTAAGGTTGCTTAACTTTAAAAACCTTTTTGAAAAGAAAAGGTATCATGTAAGACTTCCCACACATAAACATGGAAAAGTTTTTACCTTACGCTAACCAAAACATTTGATAGGAAATCCGATGATATTATAATAGTGTCTAGGGTTTTCAAGTAAATATGAAATAGACAAAATTGTTACATGATTAAATTCCAGCCAATAGCCATAAAAGTGGGTAATACAATCAAAACCGTTGGCACTTATTGGATTTTGGATTCCATACAATGCAGGGCTACTGGGGTACCGCCTGCCACAGTACGTGGCCTAGATCACCGTACCGAGGAGTACGCCCGCTCCCCTGCAACACAAAGCCGGAACCACTCCTTGTTGAACAGTTCCGAACAAGACAACCCCGACAGTTGTTGCAATCAACTGCCCCCACAGCCGAATATAAAGGGAATTCTAGACAGAGATCAATCTCGCTCTCTAGTGGGGGCTACCCACGAAGCCTTGCTGCACCTCCCCTGTTTTAGCCATTCCCGTTTGATGAGGCATGAGGCTACGATTACCTTTAGAGAGAACATCTCTTAGAATGCTCATCATCCACCTGACGATGTTCTGAAAGCATTCAATCCATACAAGTTCGTTCTAGGTTCGAACGAAACTGAAGGCATTATCTTGTTACACTCATTTTGGAATCACCCTCAGAGTTAATGACGATAACCCTTGCACTCTGAATCTTCATCTCAAACCTACAAGAACTATTTCGTCAAACTCATTACGGAATCACCCACAGAGTTATACTGACGTATGGTCCTTACACCTCGAGTCTTTACTCTTCACATAAGATTCACGACCTACCGTTAATTTGGATCGATGTGGTTTTTCGAAATCCGAATATGTAAACCCGATCCCGGTCTCATCGAAATCCAAAGCGTGTCTTTTAGGTCCAAGTTGTTTTAAAGTTTAAAATAATTCAATTCAATATTATTTATATACACACAGATAGATAATTCACAACATCATAATAGATAATCAATATTATCATCACATCAGATAATCTATATTATCAACTCAAACAGATAATTCATATTATCAACTCAATGCAACCATATCATCCAAATCACACAATATCATATATCTCATATCTGAGATTTCAACCATCCAGGGTAATAAATATCAGTCATCATTCATAAGCAATGACTTATTAAATCACCATTCTATAATTAATTTAGAATGAATTAAATTAATTACTTCTTCCTTAATTAATTTAAAATAAATTAAATTAATTACCCATCCATATAAATCTTGCTTACATATTCCTTAATTAATTAAAAATCAAATAATTAATTACCCTTAAATAAATTACCCTAATTAATCATCTTGATTAATTATTCTTTAATTACCTTCAAGTAATTAACCTTTAATTAATTTCACAAATTAATTAATTCAAACCAAATTCAGTAATTAACCTATAATTACTTTATAAATTAATTAATAATTAATTACATTAATCCTTAATTAATTACATTAATTAATTAATTCCTTCGTTGATTAATTGTTCTTATTAATCAATCCTTAATTATATCATTAACTATATAAATTAATGATCACAAATTATTTATAATTACTCTATTAAATTAATTATCAATTATCCCTATTGATCAATCAATCCTGATTAATCACATTAAGTAATTAACTATATTTAATTAATTACATCTCTTATTATCTCCAAATAACTCAATATCAATACCTAAATTAATTACACTAAGTAATTAATTACTAATTATTTACTTAAGTAATTATTCTGTATTTTAATTACACATTAATTACACAAAGTAATTAATCTTCCAAGACTCCTCTATTATCAAAGTATCCTTTAATTAAATTACATCAAGTAATTTATCTTCTTAATTACTTCACTAAGTAATTATTCATTTTTAATTAAATTGATAATTACCTCTCAAATCAATCAATGATTAATTTAAATTAATTAAACTTAATTAATTTAAATTAATTAATCAAACAACTTAATTAATTATAATCAGTAATTAATTTTCTTAATTACTTTCATTGAGTAATTATACTTAAATAATTCTTCAAATGATTATTTTTAAATTAATTAATACAATTAATCATTAAAATTAAATTACATCAATTAATTATAAAATAATCCTAGGTTAATGATCTTCATTAACCAATAACAAATCTTTAATTACTTCTTTAAATTAATTAACTGAATTAATCAATATTAATTCTTTATTTATAAAACTCATTAAATTAATCAAGTGATAATTAAAAACTTAATTGGTTATTAATTACTTGATTAATAAATTCAATTCATTAATTAAATTAATAAAATCTTATTTAATTAATTTCTAATCACACTTTAATCAAGTTTAATTAACTTACTTAATTCTTTTAATTAATTAAATAAAACCTTTAATTATTTAATTAATTAACGTAATTATTAATTAATTAAATTAATTAATTACAAAACTTAATTACCTAGATTAATTAATAAATAATTAAGTTCAAATCAACTTAATGATAATCATTTATCTCATTAATGATTTAATTATCATTATCAAAGTAATTTAAAAACTAATTGCTTTTAAATTTTTCTAAATTCCATTTTAAATTAAAATGAAATTAAGTTTTAACTTAAACAAGATTTTAGTATTTAAAAACTCTTTAGTTTTCATTTTAAAGAATCACTTAACTCTTGAAGCAATTTTAAAAGAATATTTTAACTTTAGCCCATATTCAATTTAAACAAATCTAAAATATCTTAAATATTTCAAATGATATTGAAACATTTAAATTCAAATCTCATTTACATTACAACCAAAATTCAAGTCATGCTTCAGATTTAAATTCAAAGATTAAATTTAAACCCTGTTTTAAATTTCATTTCGTAAGTTATAAAATTCTAAAATATTCAACTTGATCATAACATTTGAATTTTAACTTGTTTTTATTTGAAACTTCCAGATTCCACTTCAAATTTGGTGTAACAGCCCGCAAATCCATACCCCTTGAATTACCATTATTCTACCTCTATTAATTCAAATGGCACAGAATTACGAACCATTAGGGTCAAAGAAGAAGAGATAGAAGAAGAAGAAACTAAACAATATCAGAATCTCACAGTCGCAGCGGAATAAAATATAATAGTAAATATATAACTTTACACAAAATGAAAACTATCACTGTTTTATACATTATATCATCAGAGTATCACATACACAACCAATACCAACCAGACATACCATACAACCATAGCAGCGGATATATATATAAATATGGATAATACGTCTCGGACTCCAGCTCCTCTCCTGCTCCATAGCATCCTGTCCTGTACAAATAATACTCGGTCTGACCCGAGCATTATAATGAAATAACACCCGAGTCAGTCTGGAATACCAGCTGATAATAATGCATCCAAATTGATTATTAAAGTTTCAAAAATCCTTTGAAAAACAAAAGCATCTCGTAAGACCACGCCACAAATAAACATGTCGGGTTTTTACCTTACGATAGCTAAAACACTTTTTATAGAAATCCTCTGATATTATAATAGGGTCTATTTACAAATACTTATAAAATAGCCGAAATTGTTACATGATTAAATTCCAGCTACTAGCCACAAAAGTGGGTAATACAAACAAAACTCGTACAAGGCTCGTAGGGAGGATGGATTTCCATCAATGGTTGGGCTACTGGGGTACCGCCCGTCACAGTACCTGGCCTAGATCAGAGTACCGAGGAGTACGCCCGCTCCCTTGCAACACAAGGCCGGAACCATTCCTTACTGAACAGTCCCGAACAAGATAACCCCGTGGTTGGCGCGACCAACCACCCACTAAGCCGAATATAAAGGGACATCTAGACAGGGGAAAATCTTGTCCTGCTTAGGCATGACCCACCTAACCTTGCTGCACCTCCCCTGTTTTAGCCATTCTTGGTTGATGAGGCTTGAGGTTACATGTTACCTTTAGAACGTTTTCACTTAGAATGCCCATCGCCCACCTGACGATGTTTCGCAAGCATTCATCCATACAAGTCCGTCCCGGGTTCGAACGGAACCGAAGGCACTACTCCTACTACATCCATTTTGGAAATATCCTCAGGATTAGTAGCGACTAGCCCTTGCACTTCACTGCTCCATCTTCGACTCCGAACACGTTTTTCGCACGAAACGTACAAACCGGATCGAAGTGGTTTTCGAGAAATAAATCTCGATCCCGGTCTCTTCGAAACGATCAACGTATTTGTCCAATATTGATAGTCGGTGATTTAACTATCAATTTATATTCACAAACATCCATAAGCATCCATCACACAATAAATAATTATCATATTATTTATTTGCCTCAATATCTTTACAAGATATATTTTCAAATTTTTCAAAGCTCATTTGAAAACAATTTCCCAAAGTTCTCTTCTACAAGGTAAATCCTTTACCATATATTCCCGTTGGAATAACCAGGTTCAAAACATTTAGATTTAAAAACAGTTAAAACATTTCATATTGAAATATACATTAAAATATGTAAATTTACTTCTAGTTACTTACTCAAAAATATAAATTTTAAAATAAGTGAACGGAAACTATTTATTAAGGTCTAAACTTGGTTTACATAAAAGTTTAGTTAAACTAAATTTAAAAGTAGAGTTTTAAAAGAATTAAAAATAAATTTCAAATAACTTTATTCCGAAGTAGCCTTTAAATACATAATTACTAAGGTATTCATAAAAATTTACTATTGCTAATTTATTAATAATTACTTTAAAATAATAATTTCCAAACATTCTTTTAACAAATTTTGAAGTTTTTTTTTTAAAACTTCCTTTTTATGAAATCTGTTTAAACTCGAACTTGGTTTTTCCCCAAGGAATCTCATTCCCACTTAAGCATCCAAGAAGATCCTTCTTATAAATTCTGTCAATTTATTTCAATTCAGGTTTACGTTTTAATAACATAAATTTAATTTCACATTTATCAACTGATAACGTTTCTCCTCGTTTATCATTCCAAATTTACAAATTTTCAATTTTCATTCCATATAGATTCCAAATTTTAATTCCTTTAAATTCTTTATTTATCAATTTCTTGATTATTTATTTTTTTATTTTTGTTTTTTTAAACCCAATTTATTTTCTTTATAACTAACCTTCTGAGTTTATAGTTTATCCAACAACATCTCAATATAATTAAATTCCAAATTTATCAATCACAATATATAAACAGGCATCATTATCAATTATAAAAATAATTACTACATTGTGAGGAATCCAGTTGGATCCCTCCAACCTGTTTTCTCTGCATCCACAAATATTAGCACAACAATATATACATCAATCCAGACTGATATAAATAAACAATTCAACCAATCACACAATTATTTAAATATTAACTACTTGAATCAGCTAAAATTCTAGATGTGAGTGAGATTAACTCACCTTGAGTTTCGGCGAGCGTTCGAAATTCAAATTAAATCAGACGGTGTCCGATTTAACCCAAATTTCTACTTGCCCGGAATGGATCCGGATCTGCACCACTGCGTAATACGCGCTTCTGCGATTCCAGCGCCGCAAATTTCGTACGAATCTGACTACGTATGAACTATATATGAATTTTCAAAGTTTGTATATAAAATTTATAAACAATTTCTTTTAATTAAATTTTATTATACCCAACAATTTCTGGCCGTTCATCTAGAGCATGAAATCCAGGACGATCTCTACACTAGCTTCCTCACGCGAGCTCAGGTTCCTCAAACCCATCATTGAACAACTAGGGTTCAACATCGCTCCGCCGTGACCCAACTAGAACACGATCAGGAACCACTGCACGAACGGCCTCCCTCCGACGCCTCCCTGGCCTTGACGATGAAGAGCTCGGTCATCCATGAGAGGCGCGACAACCCCTTCAACGTGTAACAAACGCGGCTATCCCTCCTCTCCTCTGGTTGACGAAACGCAAATCTTAACCGTTGGATACTTAGATCCCGAGGCTCTCTTCCCTTTTCCAGTTGAAATTTTCTGAAATCGTCGCGTGGATTGCGTGAAAATCGAGGGAGAATAAAGAAGCGCTTTCGGCCATTGAACATGAATAGCGGCGGCCTGGAGATATAGATTAGGGTTTGCAATTATATAATTATATATAATTGTTTTAGTATTATTTAATTAGTATAATTTCTCAATTTAACAGTTTATGCAAACGACCTCCAATCTACGCGTTCCGACAGGCGATTCTAGGGTTTTTCCGCGTCCTGGACACAATGGAACAGGTTTCGTAAGCTAATTCGGTCGTATGTGCGAGTTACAGAATTAAACGATAAATTTTAATTTAAATCGGTTAAAACGATTTCTAAGCGTTTCGAGCTGCCACGGTCAAACGACAACTCCGATTGCTACGAAAATTGAAATCCGATAATAACTAACTATTACGGATCCAATGGCACTAGTTTCGTCGAAGTCCGAGACTGTGTCCCAAAAGGCTATTTAACTCGTCTATTAAATCGAGCGATTTACTAAAATTATCTAAAACGCTTAAAATTTCACTTGTAAAATTTTATTAACTTAACAATCAATCATATAAACTATATAACCACATTACAAATCATTATGGTTCATTCCGGACCCAAAATCTGATTAAATTGCATTTTAATAATATTAAATTCATTTTTGAATTAATAAAAAATCCCAAATATTAATTTACCAACTTTAAAATTCTTCTAAATTTTCCACTACGCTATTTACACTCAAATAACTCAAAATAAATTTTTAAAACCATTTTTATCACTATTTACATCCAGATTTACTTTTATTTCAATTTCGAATATTTAAATTATTATTTTCCCATTATTCAAATTCAACCGGAATTACTATAATTAAAAATTATAGCTTGTTTCATTGACTGAACCCGAATCCATCCATTTACAAAATCAATTAAGAATCCACATTAACATTTAAAATGAATTAAATGTTCAAATTTAATGGCTTAAAAATACGGGATGTTACATTTGGATTCAGGTTTAAAATTCAGATTTGACTTAGAAATTTAAATCTTGTTTAAAATCTTATTTTTAGATTTAAAAATCACTTTATATAAAAACTGTGCAGGTTTTATTATTTAATTAAATACTATATTTTATTTCTGCAAATTTATTCAAAATCTGGAATTCAAATCTTATTTAAATTCATAATTTAATCTTGCTTCAAAACTTGTTTGAAATCAGGCTTTGCTTCTCTTTTTTTTAGATAAAATTTAGTTTTTAAAATTTGAAAACCTGAAACAGTTCAGCTTACAGAAACAACCCTGCAACTAAAACTACCCGAGTCAAAACCATTTTACTTCGAGTCGTCTTTGCCTTAACTTCGAGTCACATCCTCAACTACTCGAGTCTTTCCCCTACAACTTACAGAAGACCAAAACCCCTTCCAAAATGATCTATGTGCACATGCACATAACCATGGGCAAATTCCGATCATCAGTGATGATCATCCACCTCCATCAACCCTTCTTGAATCCAGCTTGATCACCAAAAACATCAGAGGTCTCCAATCATCCAAAATCAAACAGAACAGCCCCCTTTTTCCAAAACCTGGAACACAGCATTCTCCACAAACTCCAAACCTTTCAACGATGAATTCACCTTCCTCCGACCATCGATGAAGTTGAAACTCTAACCACTTCTTTGTCAGGATCCCATCTGCCATTCCACAAAACAGCTCGACACTCGAACAACTAATAAGTCAGGAAGATCAAATTTCTTAATTTGTTAAAAACTTAGGTTTTACAAAACAAATTTTCCACTACTGACTCTATATCAATTTGATCACTGTAAAACAATTTTTCCATGATTCCCTGATCTCCCATCTACCATCATACAAGAACATGAATCCCCAAATTCATCTGAATCAACAGAGACACTCCATAAACCCAATTTTGGGTCAAAACAGTAATGCATAGTAAAGCCCCATTTAAAATTTATGATTTTACATTTAAAAATTATGAATTTGTCAAAGATTTGATTTGTATAACTAGATTGCACAATCAAAAAGTTTGAATTTTAACAGTGACATGATTTTTACCTCTAAACGTGATTTATAGAGAAGGTTACAGTTTCTATTTAAGTAAATCAAATTTTTTATAATTTAGTTCATAGCTTAAACAAACAATATCTCCTAAATCCTAAGTTCTAAATATTAATGTCAAGAGGAATGATTTAAGTTGTCACCAGGTTTGAATCTTTAGAACAGAAATGTTCTATAGGAAATCCAAATTTTTCAGATATCTCACATGACAAATGCACAAGAGTTTTACCAAATATTCCAATACAACTCATATTAAAACATGGTTCAATAAATCAGATTTACCTTAGAATTTTTAACAAATAAAGTTACTCACCTTAAATTTGAAGAACAGAGCATTCAAACTTTAAAGTTTGGAGTAGTTTGTCAACTGATCTTAATTGTTGCAGGGGTATGATTCTTCAATTCTTGATAAAGATGCAGATTTGAAATTACTTGCATTTGTATTTCTGACCAAAACTTTATGCATGCAGTGATATTCCAGAGATGTAAATGCAGTGGATTTTCAGGTTGTAAAAGTGTAGACTTGATTTTGATTTGCAGATGTTCCAGGTTTTGTAAGAATGTAGTTTGCATGTGCTTTTAGAAAATGCAGAAATTTCCAGGTTTTGATATTTTGGTTTGAGGTGTGATTTAGATCTTAGATTTGTTTTTAAGGAATTCAGATTTGAAATGCAATGTTTTCTTTGATTTTTGAAAAGAGGATGAATGAAAAAAAATAAAAATGGTTAAGAGCTGAAAATACTTTAAAAAAAATAAAGAAAAATAAAAATACAATGACACTTGTCATTTTGTTTAATTCACTACTTAACACATGTAGTTTGATTTGTTAATATGTTAACACTTGTCTTTATTTAACTAAGTTATACTTTTAAATGTTTAAAAAGAGTTTTCCTTAATTTATTTTATGTTTATGTAAATATATATGAATTTCCTATTAAAAGTAAATGTAAATAAAACTATTTATAAATTAAAACTTATACAAATATTTTAAAGAATCAATTCATTTGAGTTTCAAAACAATTTCAATTCAATTTAAATCCTTTGAATCCCAAATTAAAATCAATTTATTTAATTTAAAATGATAATACTATTTCCTTATTTTAATTCCTTTTATATTTATGAAAAATAGTACATTTATTAATATGGCTTAAAATAACAATTTAACAAATTTTATATGATTTGTAAAGAAATTATAAATCACTTTTATTATCAAATGAATTTAAATCATATGCTATTTTATATTTAGACTTATATAAAATATTCTCAATTCGTATTTAATCAAATAATATTTAAAAAGAAATAAAATCAACCTTTATTTAGATTTAAAACAAAAATTAAGCTGAGACATAAATTTTAAACAATATAACATTTATTATAAATATTACAAACCATATAATTACTAATTTAAATAGATTTTTAAAAGCTTAATATTAATTTAAAACATAATTTCCTAATTACTAGATATTTTATTAGAATTTAAAAACAAAACTTCATTTATTTATTAAAATCCAAAACAAAGTTTATCTATAACATATATACAAATATATATATACATTATAATTTAAAACATTTATTTTAGCATTTAAATGATAAAATCACAAATTAAATATTTATTTAAATCTGATTATTAAACCAAAACATATTTTATTAATCAATATTGTCAATATCAATTTAATTTTATATAAAGATTATTAAATTGATATTGTCAAAAATTTCGGGATATCACAATGCTCTTCTAGTTTGAAATTTTTATTTTTATTTTTTAAATACTTATCTTGCCAAAGATTTTTATTTTTATTTTTAACATTAATACATGTATTTGACTCTAAAGTGGTAGGTTCAATGTAATTTTTTTTTCAAGTTTGATAATTTAACCGATGGATTGTTTGATTTTGGCTTTGGTTTTCTTTCAAAAGACGTAGCACTCACTGCATTTTCTTATGTTACTTTGGTTTTCGTATAGTATGGTTTTATGATTTATATATGAACTTAATTTACAAGACATCTAACGTTGAAGGTTGTTTTAAAATCAAGTAAGGTGTGTCAGTAGTTATTGCCCAAGAGGTTTCTTTGATATGATATGTTAAGAAAGAAAATATAGGATTTTTTTTTAAAAGGAATGAACTGACCTTTGGGACTAAATAATATATAATATTTAATACATTACTGTAAATGAGTAAAACATACGAACACTAGCCTTCAGAGTTCAGATTGTCAATTGAAAGTAGAAAACAGTTTGAAAGTATCATACTCACCTTAAGTATGTTTATGATACCATATGTTTGTTCAACATATGTAAGCTGAATGAAGTGTTTATGCAAGAATGAACTTTGAATCAAATTATTTAAAACAATAATAGACCATTATGGAGTCAAAAGCACTAAATGAATAATCTGTAATATGTTTTGTTATATGCTATATAATCTAATGAATATTATGATGAGTTTTGAAATGGTGAATAGTTTTTGCTAGCAGATATAAGATCATCTAAGTTCTTCATTGTCCAGTTCATTAGAGTATGAAAAAACTAAGAGAATTTTCCAAGAAAATTGCCAGGTACACTTAGGATTATTTACTCCACCTTTAGTAAAAATGTCTCTTGTGTTCCAATTTTTTTAACCTTACTTTTTTGTTAGGATTCATATTTTCAGTATTCATTATTTATAGGGAACGAATGGGTATCTCAATGTTTGCAAAATTGCTTAGGTTAGTTTCTTTTATTCATGTATGTTTAATTTTGTTTTTCTTCTAAAAATGATTTACTCATAAATATTATTCGATCCATGCATTAAACACAAATAAGTAAGTTTGTATAAGTTTGTCTGCTAATAGTATTAATTAGATAATCGCATATTAAATTGTTGAAATCAATTGAATTTCTCGCATTTCTTATCTTTGTACAAATTATGATGGTACATACCTATGATTTCACTAACTGATACATATGTAAATTTTGTAAGTACATGCTATTGGTGGAAGATGTGAGTTATGAATTTGCTTAAAGTAATTTTTGACGATAATGGGTATATTTTTTTGAAGTTCAAGGCATATGAAAAATAAAGAAAAAAAATGAAGCCAAATTCAACCACAAGTCAATATATTATGAAAAACAATGAATTTCTACAAAAACATTATATCAAGTGGTAAAGTAACTTAAGCTACATCATATCCAGTAGTATGAAGAGTACACACGTTGAATAATTTTAAAATACATTCACTAAATAAATGTAAAAGCAATTTTTTTTTGAAATGGTACTTTATATACAACAAATCATTGGGACAACATACCCATGTCAATAAACGTTCGAAAGCAAGTTTCGAACTTGTGACCTCTTGCACCAAAGCCGAATCAATTAATCAATATAAAAGCAATTAGCTAATTCATAAACATGCATGTTAGTTGTTTAAGTACATTTCTCTGCATTCTTAGTGGAAGAGGTAAATGCCAAGAGTTATACAAAAATATTTTCCAAGCTAGAAAGAACAGAACTATTTATTTGAGCGAAAGATTAGCAACAACAATGAAATACTGATGAGAGAAAGGTAGATAACTGATATTCAGTAGCAGTTATAGTAGTCATCAAATAGGTTTTAACGAAGGAAAGAAAATAACGCGCTCATAGAAAACAATAGTATATATGTTATGATATATAAAGTCCATATACCCAACTAACTAGATGCAAGCCCACATGGACGTGCATTTATACTCATTTAAATAATGATAATGATGTAATACAACATCATTAATTTAAAAAATAGCATTGAGTAATATTGTCAATGATAAAGTATATAATCAATATTGAAAGTTAATGGTATAATAAAGTATTATATGATATTGTTAATATAAAAATAACATTGAATGATATTATTAATAAAAAGATCGTATAATTGGTATTAATAGAAATAACAATGGTATTAGTATAAAATAATAATAACATGTTTTATAATAATATATGGAGTTAATTAAAAAGTAATAATGAATCTTGTTACTAATAAAATAATAGTGTAAGGCATTACGATAAAGAAAAATAATAATGTACAAAAAGAAGAATAATATATGACTTTTTTAAAGATAAAAGCATAATTGGCCCTTTTAAATAAAAATATATGTGTAATCGGCTTTTTGAATAAAAAATAAAAACATATAGGATATTTTCTTAAAAGCTATATATTTGTTAAATTTTAACATTAATTTATTGTATAAAATATAATTTAATTTATCTCTAATTGTACAGTAAAAGAAGGATTATATGAAAGTCTGAACATGGACGTATGAGACTAGATGGAAAAGAGGATCAATATCATTGCATTTTAGAAACGGTGTGGAAGTATTCCTAAAAGTGGCGTCTTGTAATAAAAAAAGATGAAAGAAATTCGATGTCTGTGTAAGAAAGGTCATTGCATAAAACTTCAAGATTACGTAACTATTTTGCATAATCATTGTTTTATGTCGAATTATTATGTGTGCAGATATCACGGTGAATCGAGGACAAAGCATGGTTCGTCGTCGTAGTTGAAGAGGCAACTGAAAACATCAATGTTGATTTTGATGACAATAGTGTGGGAGATAGATGACAGAAATGGTTCATGATGCTGTTGGTCCAAGTATGTGGACTACTGAAACTGATGTAGAAGAAGAACTTGACTCGGAAGCTAAAAGGTTTTTTGATTTGTTAGAAGCATCGAAACGGCCACTTTATAAAGGTTGTACAATGAACACTTGTCAGCTACATCTAGGTTAATCACTATAAAATCTGAAAATAATGCGTTGGAAACATGAAGAATGCGATTTTAAGTCTATGTAAGAAAATGCTTCCACCTGACAATGTATGGCAAGTAATTGGTATTCATTAAAAAAGGAAGTATCTACATTCAGTTTGTCGTATGAAAAAATTGAGAATTACCTAGGTGGATGCATGATATATTGAAGGAAGATAAAAACATTACGAGTTGTAAATTCTGCAATAAAAAAGATATAAGTCTGCAAAACTAATGGAAAAGGTGTACCTTTCACTCATATGCATTATTTTCCACTTACACTTAGATTACAAAGGTTATATGTATCTTGTGCTACCGTGAAACACACACGATGACACAATGAACAACAACTAGAGGAAGGGATTTTATGTCATCCTTCTGATGGTGAGGCATGGAACATTTCAATAAATTTTATCCCCATTTTGCCAAAGAATTGCGTAATGTCCGACTTGATTTGATGCTTTCGCGCCTTTTACTTCGTTCGGAAAACCTTATTCAACATGACCAGTTATTGTAACACCTTACAATTCATCTCCGTGGATGTGTATGAAGAATTCGTACATGTTTTTAACTGTGATTGTTCCTAGACAAAAGGATCCCAAAAACGAAATATATGTATATCTGCAACCTTTAGCTAATGAGTTGAAAAAACTATGGGCAGATGGTGTTGTTACTTACAACATGTCAAGGAAAAAATTCAAAATGTTTGCTTCTTTATTGTAGACAATAAGTGATTTTGCAGCATATGGGATGCTTTCTGGTAGGAGTTCTAGCGCCAAGTTCGCTTGTCCTATCTATATGGATTCGAAAGAATACTTTCGGTTAAAATATTATGGAAAACTGTGTTGGTGAGATTGTCATCGTCCTTTTTTGCATCCAAACGATCGTTTAGATTTGATAAAAAACTTCAGGGAAGATAGAACCATTACTTTAGAGCCACTGACACCATGAGTAGTGAACAAGTGTATGAGATCGTGCGAGCTTATCCTAAAATACATGAGATAGGAAGGGAGCCAAAAATCCCCAGTAAAGGACAAATTCATAATTGGTGCAAATAAGTATATTTTGGGAGTTACCATACTGGAAGAATCTAAAACTTCAACACAAATCTGGACGTAATGCACAATGAGAAAAATGTGTTTGAGAACTACATTAACACAATTATGAATGTTTAGGGAAAAACAAAAGATGATTTGAAGTCGAGGAAGGATATTGCATTCTATAGTAATTGTCCCGAACTAAGAATTAATAGTGAACGTCCAAATTTCAAAGTTTAGCTTGTTATGAGTTGGAAAATATTCATCGTACAGAAGTATTGGAGTGGGCAGAAAATTTAAAGTTGCCAGATGGAATTGCTTCTAATATGAAAAATGTGTTGACATGAAGGACCTTCAACTATCGAGAATGAAGAGTCACGATTGTCATGTATTTCTCGAGACTCTATTTTCGATTATTTTAAGAAGCTATTACCATAGAAGGTATGGGTGCCCATAACTCAGCTCAACTCAATGTACAAAGATTTATGTTTGACTACTCTTATTAAAGCTCATTTAGAGAAACTAGAGAAGGATGTATCGAAGTTATTGTGCAAATTAGAAAAAAAATATTTCCCCATGGAGTTTTTAATAGCATGGAGCATCTACCTATACATCTACCAGCTGAAGCATTAATGCGAAGACTGATACAATATGAATTGATGTATTCTTTTGAGAGGTATATATAACTAAGGTGGACTTTATTTTCATATTTTCAATATATCAATGTAAGAATGTTATATTTAATATTTCATGCATTCATATTAAGGTATCTTGGTCGCCTTTAAAAAAAGGTGAAACAAAATGCACGCGTTGAAGGTTCAATTTGTCAAGCATACATTACTGAAGAAGCATCCACATTTTTTAATTTCTATTTTGAAGACCATATCAAGTTGATTTCTAATAGTGGCCACCGTAATGAGGATGATGTGGATGATTCATCCGACATATCTCTATCCGTCTTCTAGAAACGGGGATGTCCATTTGGTAGATGGAAAGTTGGAGGTTTTCAGATAATTAAATTTTTTTACTTTAGCTAAATCAACCATGCTTCCCAACTGTGAAGAGCTATCATATCTTATTTGGTATGTAACACAACTTCAATAAATTATTATGATTTATGTTTTATGCTATAAAATTTCCTTGGTAATTTTAATTGTCCAACAGTTGATTTGAAGAAGCAAATCTGGATGTTGAGCCCAAAAGGATTTGAGAAATGGTTTAAGAAATGTGTAAGCATGATTTATTATATATTAATCGCACTTTATATCGTAGATCTATAATATATTATAATGTGTGTGAATTTACTTTAATAGGTTGACGATAATGGAATCATTGATGTTTGTTATGCAAAACTTGCATTTGGTCCTATGATGAAGTATAGAAAATGTCCAATTATGTATGTAAACGGCTATAAATTTCACAAAACTGAATTTGGAGCAAATAAAACAACTTACAACAGTAAGGTATGTGTTAAAGGTGGCTATGTAGATGATGATCTAGAAGATTCTATGGCATGTTACAGGAAATAATTGAACTTACTTACTCGATGGCACCAGATCTTAAAGCATTTTTGTTCAAATGTGAGTGGTTCGACAATAGAAAAGATGCAGGAATACGTCATGCACATAAATATTATCCACTTGTCGAAATAAATAACAAATGATGATACCCAGTTTGTGACCCATTTGTGTTAGCGATGCAAGCGACTCAAGTTTGTTGGGTACCATATCCTGTTATGAACAACAATAAAGTGGATTGGTGGGAATTCATTAAAACAAAGCCAAGATGGTCATTCAATTAGAACATGATCGTAAGCGAATATCGACCATATCAGAATGATTTGGACCATAATGAACTACTGCAAATCGCTTAAGAAATTGACAACATAGGACCACTTCATAATGAAGTATTTGATGGTGTAGAGGTTAACGATGATGTTGAAGTTAATTATGATATCGAGGCCGATGAAAGTGATGTATAAGTTGATGAAGATGAATGCGAAGATGAATATGATGGTGTAAATAATGGAAGTTTTGAAGATAATGTTGGTTGGTAGCATGCTTTCATTAATGTACTTATTTGGTTTTTCTACTAATATGAATTTGTACTTAAAATCACTCATGTATACTTGGTTATCTTTAAGTATTTAGCCTTCAGTTCATGTTGTTTTAATTGCTTTGATGTATATTAATTCTTCAAATCATATATGTATTTCTCTATGTTACATTAATTGCATTTAACAGACATGTCTACTCGAGCTGATCGTCATCGTCGTTCCACAAAATGACCTGCTCTACGTCTTTCTAGCAACAACACATCAGACGCAGCACAACCTAGTGCATCTCCTACCGATCAAGATGGATCGGGATCACAATTAGCAAAACAACATATCATGTCTCCCAACGTTCATCCTACTTCCCTTGATTTTGATGCTGCCAATCCATCAACTAATGCATCTGTGTCGGACCCCTCCTCCGTTACAAGAGTTTAGTGTTTTCTGGCAAGCAAATATTAGATAAGAATTCTTGCAAAATAATTAATCAATATTGTTTTGTGAGCTATATGAAATAGATTTAAGGCAAACAGAGTGAAATTTATAGTAGATTTATGTTTTGACATTACTAAATATCCGTCAAGGACCAAGTGCCTGTTATTCACCATTTTAACATTCTATTCACTATTTTATTCATTGGATCAAATCAAAACAAACATTCTACTCATTAATTTATTTACTACTATTAAAAAGCATCATTTCAACATCAGCATTCAAAGTTTTAGCTTTGATTGATTTTATTTCAAATAGGTGTAAGCTCTTAAGTCCAATTTCAGTCACAAAGAGTAAAGAAATGTTTTGATTCTACTCACATTTCAGTTTTGTATCACTATTTTTCTCCATCTTCTTGAACGAAAATGACATGTCCAAATTTGAATTATTTAGTATTTTCTGAAGTCGGTGGATGTACATGCTTGTGTATTTTATTATTATTACATCAGTAAACAGTAATTTCGATATAAGATGGAATGAAACTATCTTTTTGCAACTTATCTCCATTTTGTTTGATGAACTTTGACATAATTGCCTATCTTAGTATGCACTGCGATTGGATGTAGTATCCTCAATGCTAATAAACATAAGTTAACTCATCATGAAACAGAATATAATTTTCAATTAATAATGTGCTTCCAGGAGCATCAAGATTTACAGTCCTCGATACCATCATCTAATAACAAAACAAAATTAATTATTGTTTCTCATAATACCATATTATGGCTATCAAAAGAACATCTTGGCTTACTGTTAACAACATTCGAGCTAGTTAACTTACCGTGCATCTAAATTTGCATTAACAAAGATACTTAAGCTTCACATAAGAGTTTATTTCCGCTGGGTTTGATTGCTAATTTTAGGAAGTTTTATTTTATGTACAAAAACCCAAGCTTAAATGTTTTTAAAATAGTTAAAACCTGCATAATGTAATTTTGGTTGTATTCTTTAACTTGACAAATTATGTGGCTTTTAACTGTATTTAATAATTTTGAACCTTTGGATACCTTTAAACAATTATATTCTTACATTTCCTATCTAATTCTATAATTAAGCCTCACTCTCATTTTTTTTACTTAACAAATGCTTAATAAAATAATCATTTGATAAGGATGACATCTAATAAACCCATAGAATAAATTTTAAAAAGGTTAAATTTAATTTAAATGTAATTGTTGCAGTTATTTTATTTTACCTTTTTATAATTGAAACAGTTTCATTTATAATGGAATTATTCTAATATATAGTTTATCATGAGAAGGCTAATTTATAGCTTTGGAATATAACCTTTTTAGTATTTTGGCATAATTTGCAACTAATTTGCATTCTCTTTTGAGTATATATCTCATACAAACATTTGAGTAATGTATGTATATTCATGCTTCACATTTATATGTTTCAAATATGAGTTCACTTCCAGGGCTATATTTCATGCTATTCGAGTGGGTTTATTAGCACGGGTTAATGATTTTTGGCCCAATTTTAAAAGTATCACCGATGACGTTAAGAAAGTGATGTTTTAGGAATTTCTGGTAAAATAATATTAATGCGTGTGTGCGCGTACATCTATTTTTTGGTCGTAATATTTTCCAGTACATGCACATGAGTCATTTCAATGGACAGATGATGCTTCACCAACAATTGTGAAGTAGATATGGAATATGGAATCAATTTTGAAGTATCGGGACTGGAGTCACGATATGAAAGATTCGGCGAAGAAGCATCCGAACCTACCTTAGGAGATATACGAGCAGTTTTTGGCATATTAGGAGCTTCCTGAAGTAAAAGCTCAAGCAGAAAAACTGCAAACTCTAGGGCTCAAAACCAAAAGCGACATTGTGGTGGTTCGAGATCCTTTGCGGACTATTGAAATGATTTGGTTTGATCTCTATAAAAAAAATTAATGTTAATTTACATCAAGTTATCAAATATTTACTCTATTTTCGTCTATGTTTTCTAGACCGATGAACTTAATAGGGATTCAACTACTTGGAAAGTGTATTGTAGGACTCACAAGGTCACTTCAGACAGTGGATCTACCACTAGTGGATGGATTGATGAAGCATCGATGGAATTTGTGGTAATTGATTCTTATAGCTTGGTTTTAATAACTGGTTAAAAAACAATATGTGCATATAAGATACACCTAAAGTAAATGTATTAAATTAACTAGTTTGAAGTTTCCTGTATGTATGTCATGATGTAATTGCTTTGTCAGGAGATGCATGCTTTGAATATATTGACCTGATCTGATACTAAGCTTTTGAAAAAGCCATAATGTAATTCAAGTATATTGATGCATTATTTGATAAAATGAAGAAATATAAAGATGCCACTTATAGCATCAATAAGGGAGAAGCATAGACTAAAGCCAAACTAGAGGAAAAGGTGGAGCGTCAAGAATGGGAGATTCAAAGGCTAAAGATGCAGTATGAAAAAATCATCGAGATGCTTCAATGGCGATTTGATGGAGAGTTGAATGTTCGTCGTGAAGGATGAGGATATTTTTTATTCTTAGTGGTATCTGTATGATGTCATGTATCATGAAAATATTATCGTATTATTTAGACACATAAGAACTTGATTAATATTGTTTCTCTTTGTAATATAAATGGGTATTTTTTTTGAATTAAAGATGAATGATTTGATGTTAATCTTTTGTTGAAATGTGTATATATTTGAAATAAGTTGACCTTAGTTTCTATTTAATGTAGTGAAATGAAACACTATAATAACATACCAAAATTGCTTCAGAAAAGTCGTAGGAAAGGCATATGTAAAGTGAATATTTATGCAGCAGAAAGTTGTGTGCATGGCATATGAAAAACGTAAAAAACATAGGCGTAGGTAAATCATAGATAAATGAATGGCGTATAAAGGATGTATGTAAGGTAATATGTATGAATGGCATAAGAAAGTGTAGGAAAACAAGGCGTAGAGAAGACGTAGGTAAATGAATGACGTAGGAAAGACGTGGGTAACGAAGAAGTAAAAATGTCGTAGAAAAACCGTAGGAACACCGAGGTATGGGGAAGGTGTAGAAAAATCATAGTATAGGAAAGGCGTGGCAAACAACCCTACGGATGGCATAGGTAAGGCGTGGGTATTTTATTAGCTACGCGGTATTTACCCACGCCCAAATCGGCGTAGGGCTTATATAGTTGCCGCATTTACCTATGCCCTGTCTAAGCCATTTTGGCATATGTAAATCGTAGTTTTCTTGTAGTAAATCTAAAAATATCACAACTTCACCATTCCTAAATTACATTATCAAACCACCAGTTCGGTTCTACCTCTACTCCGATCCACTACCAACAACCCGTTGTAATCAAATTAACATCACACCAAAGAATTCCGATCAAATTCACAATTTACAACCTGACGTAAATACCATATTCAAATCCATCTTAAGCGACACATCAAAATGGATGTTCGCAAACTACCTCCGCATCTACTACTCGACGACTGCCTTCGTGATTCCCAAAGCCCATCTTTGTATCCAGGTTGTATTTGCTAATCTAAGTTATTTTGGTTTGGACTAAAAATAAAGAGGGAGAGAGTAATCATTATATTGCTTGGGTTATTAGTATTTCATTTTTTTAGAAAGGAAGAAAAAAAGAAAAAGAAAGAAAAGAAGAAGAAAGAGGGAAAAAAAGAAGAAGAAAAGGAATTTGGGATGCTGAATTGAAACCCAAACGCTCTTAAATGTGAACCAGATGTTGATAAATATTACATCTTTCACTGATTACGCTCGTAGAATTAAAGAATGCAGATGAGAATATAATTTTATCTGTAAGTCAGAAGTTTATTATTGGTACTCTTTCAGCAGAAAAATTTATTAAAATGTGTTATAATTTAATATTTGAAAATGAGTTTCAATTATCTCACAATTCCTTGAGTGCAATTGTTCATTTCACTGGCTACAGGTATCTTTGAATTTTCATTCTCCACAGCCATAGGTTATGTCCACCTCTTAATTATCAGGTAAAATGCGTAATAACTCCTCGGGTAAGTCATCTTTATGGGTCTTGAATTATGGTGGGAACAATATGTCTTGAGACTATTCATCTTTTTATAATTTTTCTTCATCATCCTCCATTCTTATTATGCTATGCCTTTAGCGGGAATTGGTTCTATTGTTACTCCCAACTTATCTCTTTCCATTGTCTATCATATACCGAATCTCACATTAAAGCTTGTATATATTGGTTAGGTATGTGACTCTGGTGATATAGTAACATTAACTTCTGATTCTAGTTTTATGTAGGATCTACAATCTCAAAAATTGATTGGGACAAGCCGGAGGAATGTAAACTAGCAAAGTTGTCCACTTTACCATTTAATAGTAGCATTTCTGTTTCTTTTACTTCAATACCATGTTGAAGATAATTGAAGATTTGATTTTATTCAATACATGAATACTCTATTACTACTTGATAATTTTATACAATTCATAACTAACTATTTATAGCCACATAACATAGATCTAAGTAATTGTACAATATTAAATGCTATTGTAACAAAGGAAAGAATAGTGAAATATTCCTCATTTATTTCTTAACATATAATATACATCTCTTAAAAATTCTAAGTGCTAGATATAAAATTAAAGGGAAAGTTGTAAAAGAGATGAATGAAAATGATTCTTTCTCTAAGTTAAACAAAATCTTCCTTATTCATTCAACTAAATTTTATTCACTCTTCCTCGTCTATCCACGTCTAGCATTCCCTCTAAATATTCACCTTAAATATATCCAACTAATTAGATTAACTAGATAAAACAAAAACATTTGAACAAAATATGACTTTACTAAAACATCTAGATTGACCTATTGCTTACGGAAAACTGATTAGAGCAACTAGAATAAGATTCCATAATTGACCCTAAGTGCAAGTGGGAGATTAATAGAGTTAGAGGTATTCCATGGGGACAATTATTTAATTTGTCACATATATCTAACTCAATAACCAATCTTGTTCGAAATAAAAGGCATTTTCTTTATATTATATACTTGATATAATGTGTTGTGTTAATTAATTAACTTAATTAAAAGTATATTTAATAGAAAATCCATAAATGGTACATTTTGTGATAGCAGTACGAAGTGTTGTAACCATGAGTAATTTGTTACAATGAAAATAAAAATACAATTTTAAATGTTCCTAGTCAAGATGCATCGAGACTGGATATCATATATCCGTTGAGACTAGAGTAAGTAATTCTCTTCAAATATTGGACGGTGTATTACTTATGACTGCAGGGTGCACCAAGAGGTTATGTACCGATAATAATTGGATAAATATGGAACAATTCACTCGATAGTTTTCTGTTGGTTAATATAACTAAGGTAAAACAGAAAATATCGATGTGACTGATTTACACAATTCTCTTGACTTAAGAGTACTATGGATCTTCAAAATGAAAACTTCACTTTGATTATGGTTAAATCATGGCATGGAGTTTCATTGAGTGACTAGAGTTAGGTCAAGTAGAAGTATTGGAAGTGAAACACTATTTAAGAGAGGATTCGTCTTCTCAATTATATGGGGTTAGTATTTCGATCAACTCAAGTCAACTCAATGTCAAGTCTCTGGTTAGAGTATTTCAGTTAATAATTATTATTGTTGTTGAATCAAGGACTTTGTATTTGGACTATAGAGTTGAATGTGGATGATGTAGAAATTTTGACCATTACAAATTCAATAAGTTCAAAGTGATATAGTATTGACGAAGAGAATTGGTGTTAATAAACGTCACAATCGGTTGACGCTTAATAAGATGAAATTGGATTTTACCAAAGCTAAGTAAGCAATAAATTTAGCTAAAATGTTACACCACCAGCTAAGTGAAGTGTCACCGTTTAACATTTGAATAGTTCGATGTTAATAGCTGACTAAATTTACATCCAACGAGTCACACAACCGATATGATGAATTCTTTTTAGACCAAACGATTTAGTTATTTTATAAATGTTATAACTTAATTAAATTAATTAATATTTATGAAATATTAATTATAAAATTTTGAATATGATTTGAGCAATAAATATTGTTGTGTATTTATAATAGTTATAAATATATTTATATATATCAATCAATATACAATATCAATAAGAAACCAAATAAAATTTAATTAATAATATTTATATTGTTTTAAATGGGTTTAAAGACCATGAAAGGGGCTGGAAATTTTGACCAGAAGGATGTGAGGGGCAGCTAAAAATTAGGCTAGGGATATTTTAAATAGATGGCTCAGATTTAGAGAGAATGGGTATGAGATTTGGTCCACCTTTCTCTCTATTCCTTCCACTATAAAAGAACCCATAACCCTAATGCATTGAGATCTTTTTTGGTCACCATTTTCATCTTCTTGCTGGTCGGTCACACCTCAACAAAGCTCTATTAAATTTCTTCTCAAATCAATTTCAAACCAACACCTATTGGGTAGTCAATGGTCTACAATTCAAAGATTAATAGTCTGTTGAATTGAGAAGAGTTCAAAAGGAGAGATAAATACATCATAGCAAGGTGTACTTCAAGGCATTGGTTATGGTATGTTTTCTTATTTCATATAACTTATAATTTACGTATAATATTCCATTGCTTGTTTATATATCTATCTTAATTATATTGTTAGTTAGGTGATATTTCTATATGCATGAATGTTGTCACATATTGAATGATTACGTATATGTGTGTAATAAAAATATATTTTGTAACGACCCGCCTTTCATTCCATAGAAAGATACATCTTTAAGAAGAAAGAAAGGGATAGAAATGAGAAAAGAAAGAAACAGACAACATCAGATTCTCACAGCGGAACGAATAAATTATATTATATCACATAAAACATTACATAGTATCATATACATCAGAGTTATACAGCTAATATAACACAAACTAGACAGTTATAAACATCTGTCTAGCAATTACAATTCAAGTACATCAGAGAAAACAGATACAACTCAAACACAGTGGAACCACTATATATATCTACACGTCGAAGCCTCCTGCTCCATATCTCCTCCAGAACTCGTCAAACCAAAACCTGAAACACTTGACTTCTCATACGTAATATGGGTACCCAAGAGTTTAATAAAACAGAAAATAAACACTCGGTCAGACATGGGTCTGGTGTGAGTAAACGGGTTTAAAGTTGCTTAACTTTAGAAAATCTTTTTGGAAAGAAAAGGTATCATGTAAGACTTCTCACACATAAACATGGAAAAGTTTTTACCTTACGCTAACCAAAACATTTGATAGGAAATCCAGTGATATTATAATAGTGTCTAGGGTTTTCAAAATAAAATACAGAAATAGCTGGAATGCTTACATCTCACGTTCGAACATAGTTGGGCACAATCAAAACCGTACGGGCACTTATTGGATTATGGATTCCATCAATGGCGGCGCTACTGGGGTACCACCGTCACAGTACGTGGCCTAGATCATTGTACCGAGGAGTACACCCGCTCCCCTGCAACACAAAGCCGGGACCATCCCTTACTGGACAGTCCAGAACAAGACCACCTCGCAGATTGGCCGTCGCCAACTGCCACACAGCCGAAATATAAAGGGACCTCCAGACAGGGGTAAATCTTGTCCTACTTGGGTATGACCCACTTAGCCTTGCTGCACCTCTCTTGTTTTAGCCATTCTCGGTTGATGAGGCTTGAGGCTACGATTACCTTTATAGGAACATTAATCTTAGAATGCTCATCGTCCACCTAACGATGTTCTGAAAGCATTCAATCCATACAAGTTCGTTCCGGGTGCGAACGAAATCGAAGGCATTATCTCGTTAAACTCATTTTGGAATCACCCTCAGAGTGAACGACGATAACCCTTGCACTCTGAATCACCATCTCGAACCTGAAAGTACTATTCCGTCAAACTCATTACGGAATCACCTTCAGAGTTATACTGACGAATAGTCCTTACACCTCGAGTCTTCAATCTTCCCTTGAGATTCACGACCTAACGTTTATTTTGGATCGATGTGGTTTTCGGAATTCCAAATATGGAAATCCGATCCCGGTCTCATCGAAATCCAAACGCCATCTTAATGTCCAAGTGAATTTAGTTTGAACAATTAATTCAATTCATGATTATCTATTTACACACAGATAGATAAATTACATATCACAATAGATAATCACATTCTCATCATAAACAGGTAACCCATATCATAATCACAAACAGATAACCATCACAACCAGATAATCCATATTATCATACTTTAACTAAGCATCCATATCATATAGATACTACTCATCTCATTACTGAGATCACATCCATCCAAAGAAATATCAATATCATCCATAAGCAAGGATTTATTAACCATCATCTATAATTAATTTAAAATGAATTAAATTAATTACTTCTATCTCTAATTAATTTAAAATAAATTAAATTAATTACTCATCTAAAATCCTGCTTATATATCCATTAATTAACCTAGTTAATTAATCACTTCCTAAGTATTCAACTTGATTAAACACCTTTGATTAATCATCCTCTAATTACAATAAGTAATTAGTCTTTAATTAATTTCACAAATTAATTAATCTTAATCATAAGTAATTAACGTTTAATTACTTAATTTATTAATTAATTACATTTATCCCTAATTAATTACAATTAATTAATCACTTAATTAATTGATTATTACTTAATTAAATAATCCTTAAGTACATCGTTAATTATAGTAATTAATGATCTCTAATCTATATTCAAATTAATTACTTAATTTAAAATTAATTACATTTAGTAATCAATCTAAAATTTAAAATACAATTATTAATCACCTTTGATTAATATTAAATCAATAATTAACTGCCCTTAATTACTCATTAACAAATTAATTATCCCATAATTAATTATCTTCAGTAATTAATCCCTTGATTAATTATAATAGTAATTATCCAAATCACTTCATTATAAATCATCTCCGCTAATTATATTCTAGTAATTATCAATTATTACTTCTCTAAGTAATCCTGCTCCATTAATTACATTAAATAATTACTCTCATTAAATCATCAAATGATTTCTTAAATTAATTAAACTAAATTAATTAATTTAAACAAATCACATTATCAAAATTAATTACAATAAGTAATTAATTCCTTAATTACTTTTATCAAGTAATTATGCTAAACCATTTACAATTGATTATCTTCAATTTATTAATCCAAATAAATTATCAAAATCAATCACATTAATTAATTACTTAATTATTCTAAGATAATTATCTTTATTAAATAACAATATTTTCTTTAATTACTTCCTTAAGAAATTTATCTTAGATTAACTATTATTATCAACACTAATTAAAAATTAATCTAAATCATTATTTAAAATCAAATAAATAAGTAAAATCTTATTTATCTTAATTATTTTCAAAATAATTCATTTGCTAGACTTCATTAACCTTTAAATGTATTTAAAACAATATATTTCTAAATTAAATTCAAATTCCATTTTAAAATTTCAGATTTCAAAATGTTTAACTATTTAAACATTATCCAAATTTTAAAGAAATTTATCAACCTTGAAATAAAAATAAATGTTAAAGAACATTCATTACTTAAATATATAAGAAAAGTTTAAAACAAAATTACTTAATTAAAGAAATCAAGCTTTGAAAATAATTTGATTATTTTAACTTTCAAATTTAAGTTAAACATTTCATAACTTTAGTTCAAATATTAAAGAAAAGAATTTTTATCAAGTTTAAAATTTATTTGAAAACAAATTCATTTTTAAGTTCTACTTTAAAACATTTTAAACTTATTCAACTTTAAAACTTACAAACTGATTTAAATTCAAGACTTTGAATCTATAGTAAACTTGAACTCATTTTTAAACTTGATTTTAAATTCTAATTTAAATCTTGCTTTAAATTTAAAATTTTCATTTTAAAAACTTTGGATTCATAAATTCATTTGAATTCAAATCCAAACTTACACTAGAATCAAATTCCTGCTTTAAAATTTGAATTCATTCAAATTTTCGAAAAAAAACTGCATACTGACAGGTTGCTGTAACTAAACATACCCGAGAACTCCCCATATCTACTTCGAATTAACAACCTACTTGCTTCGAGAAAACTGCTCGATTCACCCGAGTATAACTCGAGACACAACACTGCACCCACCCCACAGAATTCATCAGAAACAAGCATATGCACGGACCACATGCACCGTCACTCTGGCGATCTCTAACCACCCAAATCCACTTCTCCAAAATGCCGACCAACCCCTCACTGGATTACGACCATCCACTAACCCACTGCAGCCTGAAAATTGAAATCGAGATAACAGTCGCAACCTGGAAACACTGCATCCAAAATTCCCCAAAACCTGTCAACAGCCAAAAAATCCACCTCCGATCATCTGAGACACCGTAACTCCGGCCATAGCTCCGTCTATGACCCCTCTTCCCATCCCCTAAATATTGAATCACTCGATGCAACAAAGATGAAGAGAAGCAAAAAAGTTACTACTTCCAGCAAAAATTAGGGTTAGAACCTGGAAACCAACATTGCTATCGCCTCCCACCTCTGATCATCTACTTCCCAATTTTCCCTCACTCTCACATCAATACTCCACCTCCAGGCAGAACCACATCACCCCAATATCACTTGACAATCAGATAAGCCCAAAACTCCCAATTTGGTTCAACTCAGAAATGCACACTCAACGGTTAATTATAAAATATGAATTTTGTTTTAAAATTCACGATTTCTATCATGCATTCTAGTTATAAACTTGTTTAAATAATTAAAGATGTTTGAGATTCTTGCTTTTTGAAAATAATATCTTTTATTATTGTTTTCAGAAGTAACAGATCTTGATTTAACTAAATTTTGATTTTACAAACCTATATCTATACCAAACAAACATATTTTGTTTACATAATAATTTCTAACTAAGATCCAATCATGTGGAAATAGATTTTTATTAAAAATCCTAGTTAAGAAAACAGAATCAGGTCTGTAGATAACTAGGAGCACACACATATGCTTATTTATGAATATACATAGAACATCATCACACTACAGTCAAGCAAACATGCTTGTTTCTATCAGTACACATGCACAGATAATTTAAACTTTTTGCATTGTGAGATTACTCACTTCTAAAAAGAAATAGAGCAGTTCATCCAAGACAATTTTGATTTTTTTTTTAAAACAAGCATGAATTAGAACTTGAGTTTTTCTGAAAAACTTGTTTAACCTTGCTTTTTAAAAGTTAAGAACTATGTTTAAAATTAGAAGCTTACTCACATTTTAAATGAAGAAGCATAAGACACTCTGATGCCAATTCACTTCCTGGAGCAGATTTGCATCTGCATCATGAATCTGGTGAGTTTGCTTCCCTTTTGATTACTGTTGAAGTTGATTCTCTTGTTGATTTGTAGGTGATTTAAACTGCAGCAGAACTCCATCTTTTGAATTTGAAGTTGATTCATACAAATTTGCAAATTTGCAGATTTTTGAGTAAATTGGTTTTGCAGATTTTTGAGTTTGTTCGTAGATCTTAAACATGAATTGGGTTTTTCAGAATTCTTGATTGAATTTGGTTTTGCAGATTTGGGTTTTGAATTTCTTATTTAAATCTGATTTTCAGTTTTCAATTGAAGAATTTTTTTTAACAAAATGAATTTGCTAAGTTTCTTATCTATAATAATAAATTTCAAAAATAAATAACATGCCACTTGTTATATTATGATGTAGATAAATTTACAAGTGTCTTCTCTAATATTTAAAAGCTTAACACATATGCCTTTTTAATATAAAAATGAATTTCTTAGTTTATGAATGTATTTAAATTCATTTCTAAAACAATTTCTAATTTAATTTAACATGTTTTAAAAGTTTTATTTACATTTAGTTTTTAAATAATTACATATAAACTACCTTTATAAAATTGCACAATTTAAAAGTTTATTTGAATATTTTCAAAAAAATATTTTTAAAGCTAAACTTTTCAAAAGAGAAAATTAAAAAAGAAAAAGAATGTTGATTCATTTTATTCAAAAAATTTCAAATCAAATATTATATTGAACTAAGTTTATTTCTAAAGAAAACAATTTTTAAAATAAAACAAAATAAACTTTTGAAAAGTTTTCAATACTAATTTAAAACAAATTAACCAATTTACAATTTATTCACATACATATATAAACTTGAAAAAATCTTTATTAAATTTAAATTTAAATAAAAAACAATTCCTCTATTTACAATGTATACACGCATATATTATAAATAAAATATCTTTAAATAAGCTTAGAAAGACAATCTTATCATTCAAATATTTTTAAATTTTGAAAAGAATAAAATTTCCAAATATAATAATTATTATTATTATTATAAATTTTGAAAAGAATACCATTTGACAAACTAAATAATTATTAAATTTCAAAAGAAAATTTCTGTTTGAATTAAATTATTAAATCAATATTTCACATTTTAAAATAATTATTAATGAAATTATTAAATAAATATTGCCTATATTTTCGGGACATCACATATTTTCTTTCTAGGATCTGATGTATGCACAGCCAAAACCATTTATTTTAATTTTTAAAAAATCATTAATTAATTATGTTTACATTAATATATCATATTACATAAATAAATGACCTATAATTAATTGTGCCATCATACCATGTTAAAAATTGAACTAATTTTGTACATGCAAATTTATACTAAACATAATTTAGGTAACAGAAATATATTTTTAATATTATTTTAAATCAAAATATAGTTTAAAAAATTAATATAAAATAATATATGATTTGAAAATTATATTTGAAATTTTATAAAATTTATTCATCATCGTATTATCTTTTTTCCAAAAGCCGAAAATTTAAAAATCAAATTTATTATTTTTAAAAAATCATTCATAAAGTGGCCGAAATTAATTAAATAATAAAAGATATAATTTTAAGTCGAAAGACTATGGACTTTTTCGTGACCCTATAATATACTATTTGAATTTCGAAAAATTTAAAATTTGAAAATATATTACAAAATTATTTTTGGTATTATTTTTGTTCAAATGATATATATATATATATAATTTAATAATATAAAATCATGGTAATATTTTATTATGTGTATTGGATCAGGAATGTTATAATATAGATATATACATATGTATATATGTTTAATTAGTTTATAATTGATATAATTATGTAATATGAATATAGAATTTAAATACACATATTTATAAATATTTTATATTATGAATATAATTATATATAAACTAGTATGTATCGCACGTCTGTTGGACTTATGCAATGAAAAACGTGTGTTTACTATTATTGTACAAGTTGTATTCATTGTGATTCTATTCACGCTGATTTCTCCCTCTTAGAAATATAATTGAAAGTTTATATATGAAGACTAATGTGGTTATCTGTCATAACTCATAATGCTATAGTTTGTACACAATGAGAATTATTACTTATGATTTAGAATGAAAATGCGCTGTAATTTCTCTTTATTTTATTGGTTTTTCATATGTACAGAGAAGTATTGGAGTCAACCATGTAAGTTGTATTAAGTGATACTTTTATTTGACTAACAATATAGTAATATAGAGAACTAATATATAATCAAAATGACGCATTGTCAAGCCAATCAAGAAAGGAAGAAAAGCACACAAAAAAACACTTCGCCAAAATCATCTTTATGAAAATCATCTTCGAACACAGTTTAATACTGTGCATACGTATTGGAACGTAATTCTTCTACAAAACTCAAAGTTCTATTGTGTGAATACCGGATTGCAATAGTTGAATTCAATAGCATCTTCATATAGTATTTAAAACCATCTCAATTTTAACTAAAATCACCTGATTCCTTTGCATTCCCTTTCCCTCTTCATCCTATAATGATTTCAAATTTCTATGCTTACCATAATTATCAAATTTTGTTTCAAGATGGTCGAGGATCAAGTTATAGAGAAGATGGGTACAGAGTTTGAATTACAACAGTGATCTAAAACATAAAACATTTTTTTTCATTCCAATCTTTCATTTTTCCAAATTTAAATAATAAATGATTAAGAACTTTTTTCTTCTTTAACCCATTTAGCTTACAAATAATCATGTGTAGCTAGTTATAATGATCCAAATGGTTAATGACATCATATTTTCACATCAAAAAGTTCTTGGAGAACACACCCTGACATATTCATATATCCATGTACACTAAACTAAAATATCAAATCTCGAACCACATTTGAACAACTTCTTTTTTATGAGAACTGCTTTCGAATTGCAGTTTTTTTAAATTTAAGTGCTTAGACTATAGAAATCAACACCATGGCTCGCATAAAATTGGCAAATCAAGCAAAGTAATTAAACATCAATTGAATTTCCATTAACTTCACCATTTATGCAGGGCAAGTACCTTGAAATTCAAGATGGACATCCCTAAAGCATTGAAAAAATTATCCGCCTACTAATACACCTGACAATAAATACACATACTTTGTAGTTGGGGTAGAATTAGTCCATAAACATCAATTGGTGAGTAAAGGTTCTCTTCCGACCTTGAAAAAAATGATTACTTTTGCAGGTTTTTTAGAGGGTAACCAAGATTATCATGTGCCAATTTCAAATCTCACTATCATATACCTTGCCTGTAAGCAGTTGATCACATCCCTCTGGTGTTAACCTGCTTGAACTAAAAATACAATATGAAGCATAAATACATTTTTTACTAACAAACTACATGTGATGTTATAATTCAAACTACTTTAAATGCATTCATTGTAAACATGCCACCGAGAGATTAGTGGTACACATGCATGTGTGTAGCATGCACGCAAGTAATATATTTGAATCGTGTATCTTATCCATATTTTTTAGGTAAAGTATATCACCATAGGGATATGGTCATTTTTTTGAAATGGAACTACATTGATCTGCATGGTAAAAGTAAAAAATAGACATCATTCATTTCTAAGCTTGTCAATAAATTATAGCCAAGTAAGCACCAAGCAATAAAAAGGGACTATTAAGTGCGTTGAACATAACATGTTATAATGCAAATTAGATATACAATCAAAGATGGTTGTTAGATGCATGCGTGAATTGAAAATTTGAAAAACACAATATTTATAATTAAAATCTCCAAACTGTATGTGATATTTATTTTCATTCTTAGTTGCAACTGAAAATCAAAGACATCCATTCTCTATATTAGTAGGCTGCTGAATATTTCTCTCATATTGAAAATAAGTTTATATCATTGAAAATGGAATTTTACACTAATATAAAAAAGGGAAACTCTTATTTATTTTGCAAGCCTCGAGAGACTAAATTGATGTTGATTTTAGAAACGCCAAAGCCATAATTATCGAATAAAACCTACAAAATTACAATTTATTTATTTAGATCTCATATGGATAAATCTATCTTGTAAAAGATGTATATTTACTGCATATACTTTACCTTCATTGTTTTTAGATATATATTAGACGCATTTATATTGTAGACAATATGCTTGCTATGTGTCCTTTTATGCATTAAAATAACTTTTGAGGCAAAATTTTCAAAATAACTTTTTTTTTGGTAAATAAGAATATGAGAATGGTTAGTACAAATAATACGTCTAACAATTTGGTCTTGCGATTCAATCACTCAGTGCACCATAAGAAGTGTTCTATATATCAACATACGAAAGTATTTAAAAAGGTATACCATGAACAGTCAATGTAATGAGAATTTCACTTAACCATCAAACATTGATGTTAAAGTCAGGGAAACAAAATATAATGAGGTAGTCTGAGTTTAATACACACAAAAAATGGAGAAAAAAATAGCAAGTAGTTGCTCACCTAAAAGGAAAAAAATCCAACATTTGGTCAGAAAAAATAAAATAAGCTAAATTTATTACTATAGCCAAAAAGATTTGGCATTTCTTTCAAGTACAATCATATAATTATAATTTTGAATTCTTATTGAATTGCTTTGTTTACATTAATAGATTTATAATTTGTTCTATATGTTTACCTTTATTTACGCTGAAGTACATATTCTCAATAAAGAACCAAACAATCTAATTATCAACACCGAATATTTGAAATTGTGTGCTGCATAAGGATAACAACAATTCTCGTCTTCCTAAGAAAGTCTATAGACCAAGGAATTCAAAATTTAAAAGCACTATTATGAAGAATGTGTAAGATCCTGACATATTTAGGTAGATTTGACTCATATAAGCTCTTTATCCTCTGCCCAAACATGAAAATGACCACCATCAATTACTTAAACACCCTATATCAATATCAAATCGAAAATATGTTAAGCATTCCACTTACCCTGATCAAATTTCAATTGAAGATCTAAAATTGTTCTCTAGTCTCTCTCTAATAAAGTAGATATATAAAGCAATTTTGGTAAAATGCGAGCTTCAAACACATTAGAAATCTAGCCAGAAGATTTAGTGATTCTGTCTCGAGAATTCTCCTTCTTTTTATCGTTTATTAACCTTTAAACCTTGATTCAGCCGTACTAAATTAAGAGCTGAAAATTGTCATTTAGAAGCTTATGGAATAGAGGTAGACGAAGTTGAGTTGAAAATTTATTTTGGTGAATTGTCTAATAAAAATGAGTTTTTAATTTTAAGCACTAGCTCCCACAATTAGCTGTATACACTTTTAGAATGTGGTGAAGTCCTGCAAAATTAGCTACCCAAATTGTACCTAACCATTATAGGGATGGAAACATAAAGCACGATGGGTATTCTGGAAATTTCAAATGCTTCAAAACTAAGTATTCTCATTATATATAGATGTGTGTGTATGTTATTTTATTGCTGTAAAATATACATGTATATTATTTTTTTTAAACAACTTTGTATATATTTTGTGTGTATATATAGTCATTTATCTAATATATATATATTACATTTATGTAGTGCATATTATATATATGTATAAATAAATATTTATTATTTTAATAATTATATAAGATAACACGTTTATATATATACATACATATACTTGGACATCGTACAATACATATAAGATGTGCTAGCATGTCTATTGTAGTGCAAATCCCAACATTTCTAACGGGCATGTTATACCTTGCATGGATTATTATGTTGCACATACATGTATGTATACGATACATATGTGTACCGTTATATTTAATTAAAGTTAAATAAAATATAATTCCATTCATTATTTCTAAATTTAAATGAAACAAAATATTTTATTTAAATTTAATTTATAAATTTTTTAAATAAATTAGGCTTCATTGGCTTAATAAAAATCCAATAGGGTAAAAAAAATTGGAATTCACCCAGAACTTCCGTAACGGGCCGCCCAGTTCCATCACGAGCAATTATAGTTGGGTCCGAGTTGAATAACTAGAAGTGAAATGTTATTTAGTAGAGAATTCATCTCCTTGGTTGTATCAGATTAGTATTATGATCAATTGTAGTCAGCTCAATGTAAAACCTCTGACCAGGGTAGAACAGTTGATAATAAATGTTATTTTTGAACTAAAGGCTTTGGTTTTGGACAGACTGAGTTGAATATGGATAATATTGGAATTATGACACCAAATTACATATATTCTAAAGTGATATAGTTTTCGCAAAGAGGACATATGTAAATTATCATTACTAAAAGGTACCGCTTTGTAAAATATGAAATTGAATTTTACCATAAAGATTTGTGAGTGATAAATCTAGCCATACTGTCACACCACTAGCTAGGATGACTTTTAAACATTAATATTTGAATTGTTTAATAGTAATCGCTGACTGAATTCACACCTTTGAGTCTCATAACCGCATTTGTAAATTCTTCGAAAAATCATATGATTTAGTTAGTTTATAAAATGTTATGAATCAATTAAATTAATTAATATTTAGAAATATTATTATTAATTTTTTATGTTTGGGGTGTTGTTAGTGTTGAATCATGAGTTTTGATTCATGACAAGGAGCATGAACAAAGACTATATGGCGATAGCAACAAAAAGAGAGTAACATATATATGGTATAAACTACAAAGAGAAGAGACTTCAAAACTAGTTTTCATATGATTATTTATTATGTTTTTGAGTCTTAGATATGTTTAGATACTGTTAAAATCATTCCTCAAGTAGTTACACTTGCACATAAAACAAATTATTTCGTTTGTATATGCATTGAAATTCACTGTGCAAAATTGCACAGGTCAGTCGACTGATTGCAGTTGACCAGCCGACGACCTGATGCAAAATGCACAGTGAACAGAGAATATATATATATACACACACAAATTTGAAATTTAGTCAACTGAGCTTCTGAACTCGGTCGACTGACCTGCGTACAACGACTATATTTTCTAAACGGATGCTTCCTCTCGCGAAGAGTTTCTATCCAATTTGAAGACTAATTGCTGCATCTATTGATTGAATCTTTTAGCAAAAAGTTGTATCTATCTATGCACTATATAAGCACATCAAATTCATTTTTCAAATTACCGATTCTTGAATAATTTACTGATCTTACTTACTCTCTATATTCTCTGCATTCAAAGAATCAAACCATCTTCATTGCTTGAATCTTTGAATTCATATTCATATTCTTTGATTCATAGCGATAGTCTTCCTTTCATATCTTCACACACACTCATATACATAAGGATTTGATTATAGGAAGAGTGTACACACATTGACATATCTGTGTTATCAAGAACACATTAGTCAGACAATTTTATATACCAGTAGAAGTCTTGTTCTGCTGTTCAGGCATTGTGAAGTCCTCTTCGACTGTTGAGGCAAAATCTTGTTCCACTGCTTAGGTCCCTATTCGGCTGCTTAGGGGTTGTATAGACCTGTTCCTTCGGGTTAAACGAAGGTTGTTGTTTTAGTGAAATTCCAGAAGGAGTCTTGGACTGGACGTAGGACGGAGCTAGTATAAAAATCTCTTTTGTCATTTTTATTATATTGCTTTTATTTTCAGCACTATTTACCATATTGCTATCATTACTATACTCTTTATTATTATACATCCATATTGCACGATTTGTAGCACACTTTCAGTTGGTAATTATTTGGATGTATATGTAAATGTTGTATATGCATGTATTGATAGATGATATCGATATATATTTAAATAGGTTTTAAATATAATTAATGACTTAACTAGCTTTTGTAAATAATTACCCATGTGATGTAATGACGTGGCCTTCCATACCAGAGAAAAAGAAAGGGATATGGATGATCTTTGATTGAAAATTAAAGGGGTCTTGAAGGGGAAGTTTTAATAAATAGAATACGGAAGGTTTCATTCTCCTCATTAAAACAAAATCCCTTAGTTCTCTCATTTTTAATTTTTTTCATTCTCTATTTTTTCCCTTCTCATGGCCGACCTCCCCCTTTTTTTCTAAAAGCCTGAATTTATTGTTCATTTTTACCCAAAATTAAATCAAATAAAATTGTATAAATTGGCTCATCTACTTATAATAAAGCTTAGATGTTGATTTAAAGGATCCGAAGAGAATTTTCTGATCAAAATGTCACTAATAGGCTAAAGATACAAGGTACAATCTTCTTTTACATTTATATTATTTGCGAAAAAATTGGTTACAAACCCCGAATGTCGTGAAAACACCAGTGTATGAAAATAAATCAATAGTATTCTAACACGAATCTCGGATCCAGACAACGTAGAGAACAATAATTGAAGAACAGCAAATAGAAACACAAGATTTATATTGGTTAGGCTATCTCCGGCCTACGTCCACTTCGAAGGATAATATTTTATTGATGTTCTTGCTAATTACAGTGAATTACAGCAGTAATTTTCGAGTACAACAATGGAGTTCGAGGGCGGTCGTGATTTTTGCAGAATCTGGATGTCGCAGGATTAAAAGTCCTTTTTTTGTAGATTCTGTCCAATGGAGTCGAAATCTGGCACGAACCTTTTTCAGCATGTACGTAAGCTTTTGTGAAAATTTCATAGCATTTAGACTTGTGGATTGGGAGATATGATCGATACAAATTAAAGTTTTCTTTAGGCTGTCGCGTTCGAATCGATACATTCATATCGTTCCATTCGACTCGATCTCGAGCACGTGTGTGCAAGATGACATTGCATGAAATTCCTAGATCGATCCGCCCCTCAAGCTGAGTTGACCGAATCTCGTTTGCACCCACTATCGGAGCCTTATTCGCATCGATCATTTTTTCTTTTTCGTATTGATGCTAGTGGTTACTTAGCATTGATTGTGTTTTGTGTCGCTTGTATCGATCAACCATGTTGTTTTATGTCGATCGACTATGTTGTTTTGTGTATGTTTCGCATCGATCTTTCAATCGATATGAAATGTTTGAAGTCCGATCGACACGAAGTGCAAGGGATTGATCGATATGAACTGCCGATAAATGGATACAAATAAGGCTTCTCTTGATCAATATGAACATGATGGATACGAGGCGGAGTCACTCTGATCATTTCGAACTCGATGGATATAAATAGCACGACCATGGATCGATTCGAACAGATCGATTCGATCATAACTCTTTGATGGATACGAACATCATGCTTTCCACAAATTGCATCGATCATGTCTCGATTATACAAACTCTGATTGACTTGAAATTTGAAACGTTGGCTTTTACGACTTTGCTTTTTTTGCCTGGTCAATTGTAGCTTGATCTGGAATAGGATAAAATTCATTGATATCCATAGTGAACCTGCGATGCATTGTTTGTGATGAGTAATCATTGATTTTCAGTTAATTTCTTGATATCTCGGTCTTGTTAAAAGATGGGATAACACTTTTCCCCCCAAAAGATGCCTTTGTGTAAAAGGCGTGCTTTGAATAGCTTCAAATCAAATGCTGTGAGTTCGTGTTTTATCCATAGCTATAGTATCGTCAATCGAGTTTATGACTGTTTGAAGCCGAATCAGTATCCATTTCCACCTACGGAAGTCGGTAATCAAATTCTGCAGCCTCTCCGGACTATTGATGGTCACACCGGACCCTTGCTAAGTCCATTCCAGACCTAATGATTGAATAGAAAGATCCTATTGCGCTTCGGTGTTGCTTTCTATCCATTGCACTTTGGCCCCAGCGAGGGCATATAGCAATGTCTTGGTCTTTCTAGACTGATCATAGCCTCTTCGGTCTCTTGTCGGATCCCATCATGTCACTCTCCGGTGAAGAGAAAACAGCGTTGAGTGAGCCGATCCTGTCGCTCTCTGGCAAAGCGGCAACACCTCCTGCACTTCGGTTCAGTTTCTCTGAACATTAAGCGATGTCATGGCCTAAATCCTAGGCCGATTATAGCCACTTTGGGCTCTTATCGAAACCCGATCCAATCACTCTTCGGTGAATGGGGAACGACGTTAAGTGAGTCGATCCTGTCGCTCTTCGGTGAAGTAACTAACTTCTTACACTCTGGACCTCGCCTCTCCGGATAGGGTAATAAAGCGATCATTTTTAGGCTGGTTTTCAGTACATCCTTTAACGCTCCGGACAAAGGTTTTGTCTTATAAAATTCGAGTTCATTTATTAAATTCAAATTCCAAATGTCCAATCTCAAACAATAGGAAAAACTAGATACTGCCTCTCCGGGCATAGCGGTCTATTACCATCTTAGAGCATGCCTAGGGATCTCTCAGGTTCCCATACATATGTAAGCAGAATAGCCATTTTATTTTGAAATTAAATCTAAGTAGTTTAATCTAACAAAGTTTAAATCCTGAACTTGGCCCTTGCCATCGTGATCAATTGATGACGAGTCGTGGTCCTGATCCAAGATCAGTTCTATTAGGTGGAGGCGGTAGTTGCTCAGGTCCAACGGCCACTGTCCAATCTCTGGTGTATTGTGACAATCGACCACTTCTGGAATGCTCTTCCACCTCATCCTTCAGAAAGCAGCATTCATCGGTAGTATGCCCTTCTAGCTCAAGGAATAGGCAGTACTTTCCACATCTACATTCCCGTTCTGTGGGAACTCTCTTGGGTGGTTTTCGATAGGGGAGGTGCCCCCGAGTCTCCATGTAAATCCGTTCTAGGTTTGCCATCAGGTCCATTTATTACCTGAATCTGGGCTCTCGAAATTTCTTCTGTTTGTCAGCACCATCGTATATGTCGTCCTGCTTTCACTTCCCTTTGTCTGCTTCGGACAATTCTTTGGAGGTTCCTTTGCCTTGCACAGCGTATGCGTCTTGCCTCTCGGCACATGAATCTTCTAGCCGAATGAATCTTTCAGCTTCATGATAGAATTCTCCAAGGTCTTGTGGTGATCTCTTGCCAAAGAATCCTCAAACTCTGTGCCTTCCGCAACTCTTGCCACCATGGCCATCAAAATCGTCGATGGATCTGGGCGATCTACTGAAGCCACCGTGGCATTGAATCGTAACAGAAAATATTTTATGTACTCTCCGGTCCTCTGTTTCATCGAAGCTAGGGTCATCACACTTTTGGGTCATGTCACGTGGACCCTATACTGCCTCATGAAGCATTCCACTAGCTCGTCCCATGTTCTGATTGATCCATTCTCTAGCTGTCTAAACCAAAGCGTAGCCAAATCTAATAAAAGTAAAGGGAAACATCGTGCCATCACTTCCTCGGATGCTCGCAGCACTTCCATATGCCTGATATATCTAGTAATATGCATGGTCGGGTCCGATTTTCCATCATAAGGTTCTAGCATGGGTAACTTGAACTTTGGAGGGATCCTCTCATTTCTGATATTAGGAGTAAACTGGCTTCGACTAACTTCCTCCAAGCCTCCGTTTGGCGACCCTCCTCTCATAATCCATCGCACTAGTCTAGCCATTCTTTCGTCTTCATCCAGGGGTTGTCCCTTTATCATGTTTCTATCCAGCCTCCCAGGTCTCGAAGGGTATTCTGGGTAATATTCTTCATGTGGCTCATTCATGTTGGCATTAGCTCTAGCCTGTTGAGCTCCATCTATGGGCCTTCTAATGCCAGCTCCCGAGGGTTCCTGTTGATTGCCTTCACGTTCTTCGTTCTGATCTGGAATCTGACCTCCTGCGGTCTCTATGACTCTAGCTCCTTGTCACGTGTTTGTAGAAAATATAGTCGGTCCAAGGTTCTGTGCTCCGGCCACTCTCAACTGCTCAAAGAAGTTTTGCATTGTTTCCTGTTGACTCTTCAACAATCTTTCATGTATTGAATCTACCACAGCCTCATCTCATCCCTGGTGATGTAGATCAAAGTTGGACCTGCTCCATTCCCAGAAGAGACCTCTTGGCTTCCCTCTTGTTGGCACCTTTCTCCTCTCTTCCTTCTTGTTGATTGTCACGTCACTGTCTTTCGACTCTAAATTCTTCAAGCTTTCAAATCCAATATCTAAGCTGTAGAATCCCTAAACTAATCTTCTTAGTGAAAGCACTCTAAAGTGTTTGCGCCAAAATTGGTCACGAACCCCGAATGTCATAAAAACACCAGTGTATGAATATAAATAAACACTGTTCTAACACAAATCTCAGATCTAGACAATGTAGAGAACAACAACCAAAGAATAACAAACATAAACACAAGATTTAAAGTGGTTCGGCTATCTCCGGCCTACGTACACTTCGAAGGATAAGCTTTTATTGATGCTCTTGCTGGTTATAGTGAATTACAATAGTAATTTTCAAGTACAACAATGGAGTTCGAGTGCGGTCGTGATTTTTGCAGAGTCTAGACGTCGCAGGATCAAAAGTCCTTTTTATGTAGGCTCTAGTGTGTTATTTATAGGCGCTTCATGCAAATATCTCGCTCAAGCTTCAGGTGACTTCTTCTAACATGTGAGTGGGCCCACGCAATCGATTCCAGGTGATTTCGACTAGATTCATGATCGATACAAGCATAATTCGTATCAATCAAGATTTTGTCCAATGGAGTCAAAATTTGACACAAACTTACTTTAGCATGTATGTAAGCTCCTGTGAAAGTTTCATAGCATTTGGACTTGAGGATTGGGAGATATGATCGATAGGAATTGAAGTTTTCTTTAGGCTGCCGCATTCGAATCGATACATTCATATCATTCTGTTCTACTCGATCTCGAGCATGTGTATGCAAGATGACATTGCATGAAATTCCTGGATAGATCCGCTCCTCACGACAAGTTGACCGAGTCTCATTCGCACCCACTATCGGAGCCTTATTCGCATCGATCATTTTGTCTTGTTCGTATCGATGATAGTGGTTACTTCACATCGATTGTGTTTTGTGTCGCTTGTATTGATCAACTGAGTTGTTTCGTATCGATCAGCTATGTTGTTTTGTGTGTGTTTCGCATCGATCTTTCGATTGATACAAAATGTTTGAAGTCCGATCGACACGAAGTGCAAGGGATTGATCGATATGAACTGCCGATAAATGGATATGAATAAGGCTTCGCTGGATCGATACGAACACGATGGATACGAAGTGGAGTCACACTGATCGATTCGAACTCGATGGATATGAATAGTGCGACCATAGATCGATTCAAACAGACCGACTCGATCATAGCTCTTTGATGGGTACTAACAACGTGCTTTCCTCAACTTGCATCGATTATTTCTCGATCATACGAACTCCGATTGACTTAAAATTTGAAACGTTGACTTTTACAGCTTTGCCTTTTTTGCCTGGTCAATTGTAGCTTGGTCCAGACTCAGATAAAATTCATCGATATCCATAGTGATCCTGCAATGCATAATCGATATTTATGATGAGTAATCTTTGATTTTTAGTTAATTTCTTGATATCTTGGCCTTGTTAAAAGGTGGGATAACATATATGTTTTGATTCATGCTTATTGCCATTTTTGTATATGTTATTGCTATTACTGTAATTATAATTAACTATGAGAATTTAATTAGTTAGTTAAATGTTCTTTTTTAATTCAATATGATTGTTTAAATTTACTATTGCAATATGATTGCTATAAGAGCCCAGATTCGAGCACTACCTTGCACATACTTCTCGTAAAATATAGTACCCAGGGGTTATAGGTGCCATATGTTGAAGCAGATGGACTGTTAACAAGAAAACTTATCAACACCCCTAAGTAGAGTTATTAAAGTATTGATGTCTCCTTCGAAACCTCTTTTTTAATTAGGTAAGGATAGTTAGAACCTTATTATTCCCTTAAATCCACCTTTCGAATAGGTTGTTGCAGTTAACACTTCACCTTATTACACCTTTCAACACAGTCGAAACACCTGATCTTGCTTATGATACATGTTTAATTGGATAAGTCAAAATTCCTTCTTATATGACCTTCCGACTTAGTTGAAACACCTGCTTCCTTTTTACTATGCCTTTCGAACTAGTTGAGTGAGCTTAGTATCCTTTCGAAACTCTACTTTCAAAATAGTTGAGGAAACTCTCGGATTGCTCGTTAGGATATGAATTAAATGGAAAGGTTTCGACTTTGTCGAGGGATTGCTTTTCGATCGATTAGGTAAGGACCTATAGATCAAAGGATATTGTTGGCTGAGCTAAAGGTTTTCAACTTACTCAAAAGATAACCTTTCGATAACTTGAGGTTTGGAGCCAAGGCTCTAAGGATATTGGTTGAGCTAAGGGTTTCGACTCACTTAAAGGGTGACCTTTCGAACAAATCAATATAAGCAGATCATAAAGTCAATCCAACAAGAGTATTAAATCAGCTTCATATCCAAAAGTATCAAAATCATGCTTTCATTAAGCTAATTCTATACAAATTGATTGAGCCCCAATCTCATTTCTAGATTAGGGTTTACAAATTTAAGAAAGTATAGGAATGAAGTGAATGAATTCGGATTCCTCAAACCCCTAGTAAAAATGGCACCATTCAAAATCCTCCCGAAGGATACTTCGCCTATACCGCCATTCATATTCTGCATGGTAGTTTCCTACCTTTCCTAGATTTCTTGTCCAATTTCTTGACTCATTTGGACATTGTACCTATCTATTTATCTCCCAATGTATACACATACCTTCTCTCTTTGGAACTTATGGTTTTGGAGTCAGGAATTCCGTCATTAGATGCTAAAGTTCTCAACAACTTGGTTCGCCTAGTCAAACTCAAAAATTTGAACAACCAAATTTTCAGAGCCAACCCCTCCCCAAAAAAAAACTAATCTCAGAGGGGGTAAACTAATTTAGAGATTGGGAAACGCTGTTCTTCTTTATCAATTACTTTCCAAGTATCAATGGAGTCTTTTCTTCTTCTCGTGAGTTGATCATAGTCTTTATCTTTATTCACTTACTTTCTTTTACTAATCTACACTTCTTTGTCAGGTCCTTCTACTAAAGATCTCAATGATAAAGATAAGAAAACTATCAAGCTATTGATTGCTGCTTCAAGTAGCATGAAAATAGGCTCACATTGTTGACTCCATCAAATTTTAGGAAACATTCCCTTCTCTCCCCAAGTCAGAGAGTCCTTGGTCAACCCCCACTTATTCAACATACTTTTTGGAGCAAACGCTTCTTGTCTTTGGGTGATCCTAAAATCTTCTCTCATATGTCTCCATTTTCCTAGATCACCCCGGTCAGCTTAAGCGTAGCACTTGTAGTTCATTATTGTGTTACTTCTTAAATTTCTTGAGTGACTAATAATTTTTTTTCAAAAAAATTTGCAACTGCTCCTCAGGTTGAATCAATCACAAGCGATCTAGTTCTCTTAACTTCCACATCTGGTGCATCATCCTTGACTTAGGCCATCGCTAGGTCAAAGATGATTACTAAAAGAAAATTGGGCAAGGCAGCTGTAGCAGGACCATCTCTCAAGAAGGCTAAGATTATTGAAGTTCGAGATTCTCTTCCACCAGAAGAGGGTGAGACTACTGATGTAGGCAAAACTTTAGAGAGTCCTATTGTTGAAGCTTCTCTTGATCGATCTAAAACAACTCCCTCAAAGGACGATTCGTTGTTTCACATCATCATTTCCTGCTCTCCTCATGTTATTGAGCAGATGCAAGAAGATTTAGGAACTTCAACTCCTCTTGAGAGTTGAACCCTACTTGACCCACGTCACTAGTGCCTTCAAGTAATTTTGAAAAAAAATAGTTTAACCTATTCTGAAATCTTCATCCTTTACTTCTATTCACCCTCCTTCTTCTGTTCCTGACCCGCTTGGTCACTGTCGATCTCTAATAGAGCAACAACTTCTCGTACGTTTCATATTTTTTTAACCTTATTATTATTGTTTCTCTATGAATGCTGACTTATGTCATACTTTTTCTTTCAGATTTCTAAAAGCTGGCTTTCTCTTTAGGAAAACGCATCAAAATCCTCTATGGAGACATACAGGCTTCAAGATGAAATCTCAACCTTGAATAGCCAGATCATTTCCCTATCTGCTCATAAATATAATGCTATGAAGGAACATAAAAGATTGGGAGCCTCTCTTTCTCTCAAATAGAGTCTATTATTTCTGAAGGGAGGAAAGCAAAACAGCTTCTAGTTGTAGAAAATTTGGCCCTAAAAATGGCTCTAAAAGATTCTAAAGATGAAAAAGCTCGAACGGTGTCCAAATAATCCTCTCTTGGGAAGAAACTAGAGAAAAAGAAAAGTTCCTTAAAGTTGGTTGTCGACACTATCTTTGATGCTAAGCAAAGGGTGTCACAATTTCCAAGCACTTCCCTCGACAACATCATTGTAAACTCTTAAGAGGATGTCCTTATGCTTGCCTATGTCGACAACATTGAGAAATGCCCAAATTTGAGCTTTCCTTCACTTGACCCTGCTCTTGTCAATAGATTTATGGACAAAGTCAAAGAAATGGAGCAGGGAGTTGAAGTCCCTAAGAGAGAGGAGATTAATGCTACCAAAATTTTATCCTTTGAAGTCCTTTCTATCGAAGTAGACTCCGATTCTGATAAAGAAGGTGATGAAGATGAAGCCGCCATTGAGGAAGGTGGCAATGATGACGATGGTGATGACAACGATAATGATGATGATGATAATGAAGACAGAGGCCAGGTTTAAGGTGGTAACGGAGGTGGTCACGCCAATGTTCAAAAAAAGATGGTGATGACATCACCGGAGCTTCGGAAAAGATCAACCTCGATCCAAGTATCCGTGAAACAAGCCCACTTGAACCCCCCGAGCCTTCCGAACTTTAAGAAAGGACTGCTAACATCAACATTGAAGAACAAAGAGAGAAAAAGTAGGTCTCTCAAACTTCAGTTCCCGTCTCTCAAGTATGGGATTCCTTATTTAAATGGCTTTCAATTTCAAGATAATAATTGACATTTTTATTTTAGATGAGGAGAAAATCCATCCAAATTTATAAAATGATGTAATTTCTTGGTTTGGAATTGCTTTAATATGAAATGATGTGCTGACATGAAGGACCTTCAACTATCGAGAATGAAGAGTCACAATTTTCATGTATTTCTCGAGACTCTATTTTGGATTGTTTTTAAGGAGCTATTGCCACATAAGGTTTTGATGCCCACAACTGAGCTCGACTTAATGTACAAAGAATTATGTTCGACTACTCTTATTAAAGCTCATTTGGAGAAACTAGAGAAGGATGTACCGAAGTTATTGTGTAAATTAGAAAAAGTATTTCCTCATGGAGTTTTTAATAGCATGGAACATCTACTTGTACATCTACCAACTGAAGCATTAATGGGAGGACCGATACAATATGGTGGATGTATTCCTTTGAGAGGTATATATAACAAAGGTGGACTTTATTTTCATATTTTCAACATACCAATGTAAGAATGTTATATTCAATATTTCATGCATTCGTATCAAGGTATCTTGGTCATCTTAAATAAAAAGGGGAAACAAAACAAACACGTTGAAGGTTCAATTTGCTAAGCATACATTACTAAAGAAGCATCCATATTTTTTAATTACTATTTTAAAGACCATATCAAGTTGATTTCTAATAGTGGCCACCGTAATGAGGATGATATGGATGATTCATCCGACATATCTCTAACCGTCTTCCAGAAATGGGGATGTCCGTCTAGTAAATGGAAAGGCGGAGGTTTTCAAACAATTAAATATTTTACTTTAGCTAAATCAACCATGCTTCAAAATTGTGAAGAGCTATCAAATCCTATTTGGTATGTAACACAACTTCAATCAATTAATATGATTTATGTTTTATATTATAAATTTTCCTTGGTAATTTTAATTGTCCAACAGTCGATTTAAAGAAGAAAATCCCAATGTTGAGCCAATAGGATTTGAGAAATAGTTTAAGAAATATGTAAGCATGATTTATTATATGTTAGTTGTGTTTTATATCGTAAATATATATAATATTATAATGTGTGTGAATTTACTTTAATAGGTTGATGATAATGGAATCATTGATGTTGGTTATGCAAAACTTGCATTTGGTCCTATTATGAAGTATAAGAAATGTCCAATTATGTGCGTAAACGGCTATAAATTTCACAAAACTGAATCTGGAGCAAATAAAACAAATTACAACTGTAGGGTATGTGTTAAAGGAGGCAACGTGGATGATGATCTAGAAGATTATTATGGCATATTACAGGAAATAACTAAACTTACTTACTCGATGGCACCAGGTCTTAAAACTTTTTTGTTCCAATGTGAGTAGTTCAGCAATAGAAAAGATGTAGGAATACGTCGTGCACATAAAGATTATCCACTTGTCGAAATAAATCACAAAAGATGATACCAAGGTTATGATCCATTTGTGTTAGCGTTGAAAGCGACTCAAGTTTATTATGTACCCTATCCTGTTATGAACATCAATAAAGCGGATTGGTGGGATGTCATTAAAACAAAGCCAGGATGGTCATTCAATTAGAACATAGTCATAAGCGAAGATCAACCATATCAGAATGATTTGGACCATAATTGACTACTGCAAATCACTGAAGACATTGACGACATATGACCACCTCATAATGAGTATTTGACGGAGTAGAGGTTAATGATGATGTCGAAGTTGATTATGATATCGAAGCTGATGAAAATGATGTTGAAGTTGATGAAGATGTCGAAGTTGATGAAGATGAATGTGAAGATGAATATGATGGTGTAAATAATGGAAGTTGTGATGATAATTTTGATTGGTAGCATGCGTTCATTAATGTACTTGTTTCGTTTTTCTACTAATATGAATTTTTACTTCAAATCACTCTTGTATACTTAGTTACCTTCGAGTATTTAGTCTTCGGTTCATGTTGTTTTAATTGTTTTAATGCATATTTAATTCTTTAAATCATATATGTATTTATCTATGTTATATTAATTGCATTTAACAGAATTGTCTACACGAGCCGATCGTCATCGTCATTCCACAAAACGACTTGCTTTATGTCTTTTTGGCAACAATACATCAGCCCTAGCACAACCTAGTGCATCTCCTACCGATCAAGATGGATGGGAATCATAGTCAGCAGAGTAGCATATCGTGTCTCCCATCGTTCATCCTACTCCCCTTGATTTTGATGCTGCAAATCCATCGACCAATACATCTGTGTCGGACTCCTCCTCCGTCACAAGAGTAGGTGTTTTCTGGAAAGCAAATATTGGGTAAGAATTCTTGCAAAATAATTAATTGATGTTGTTTTGTGAGCTATATAAAATAGATTTAAGGCATACACGGTGAATTTATACTAGATTTATGTTTTGACATTACCAAATATCTGTCAAGGACGAAATGACTTTTATTTACTATTTTAAAATTCAATTCACTATTTTATTCATTGGATCAAATCAAAACAAACATTATACTCACTATTTTAATCACTATTATTAAAATCATCATTTTAGTATCAAAATTCAAAGATTTAGCATTGGTTGATTTTGCTTTGAATAGATGTACGCTCTTAAGTCCAATTTCAGTCACAAAAATTAAAGACACGTTTTGATTCTAATCACATTTCAGTTTTATATCAATATTTTGCTCTATCTTCTTGAACGAAAATGACAGGTCCAAATTTGAATTATTTAGTATTTGCTTAAGTCGGTGGATTACATGCTTATATATTTAATTATTATTACATCAATGAACAGTAATTTCAATATAAGATGAAACAGAACTGTCTTTTCGCAACTAATCTGTATTTCGTTTGATGAACTTTGACATAATTTCCCATCTTAATATGCACTGCAACTGGATGTAGTATTCTTAATGCTAATAAGCATAAGTTAACTCATCATGAAACATAATATAATTTTCAATTAACACTGTGCTTCCAAGAGGATCAAGATTTGCAGTCCTCGACACCATCATCTAATAACAAAACAAAACAAAATTAATTATTATTTCTCATAATACCATATTATGGTTATCAAAAGAACATATTGTCTTACTGTTAATAATATTCGAGCTAGTTAACTTACCGTGCATCTAAATTTACATTAACAGAGTTACTTAAGCTTCATGGAAGAGTTTATTTCCCAGGGGTTTGTTTGCTAATTTTAGGAAGTTTTATTTTATTTACAAAAACCCAAGATTAAATGTTTAAAAATAGTTAAAACCTTCATAATGTAATTTTGATTGTATTCTTTAACTTGACAAAATATGTGGCTTTTAACTGTATCTAATAATTTTTAAACCTTTGGATAGTTTTAAACAATTATCTTTTGACGTTTCCTATCTAATTCTATAATTATACGTCATCTCTCTTTTTTTTCTTAACAAATGCTTAATAAAATAATCATTTCATAAAGATGACATCTAATAACTCATAGGATATATTTTAAAAAGGTTAAGTTTAATTTAAATATAATTGTTGCGGTTATTTCATTCTACCTTTTTTTTAATTGAAACCGTTTCATTTATAATGGAATTTCTCTAATATATAGTTTATCATGAGAAAGCTAATTTATAACTTTGGAATATAACCTATACAGTATTTTGGCATATTTTGCAACTAATTTGCATTCTATTTTGAGTATTTATCTCATACAAACATTTTGAGCAATGTATATTCATGCTTTACATTTATATGTTTCAGATATGAGTTCTCTTCTAGGCCTACATTTCATGCTATTCGAGTGGGTTCGTTAGCACGAGTTAACGATTCTTGGCCCAATTTAAAAGTATCCCCGATGACGTTAAGAAATTGATGTTTCAGGAATTTCTGGTAAAATAATATTAATGTGTGTGTGCGTTACGTCTAATTTTTGGTCATAATATTTTCCACTACATGTATAGGAGTTATTTCAATGGACGGATGATGCTTCACCACAATTATGAAGTAGCTATGGAAAATGGAATCAATTTTAAAGTATCGAGACTGGACTCACGATATGAAAGAGTCAGGAAAGAAGCATCCGAAACTATCTTAGGAGATATACAAGCAGTTTTTGGCATATTAGGAGCTTCCTGAATTAAAATCTCAAGCAGAAAATACTGCAAACCCTAGGGCTCAAAACCAAAAGCAACATTGTGGTGGTTCGAGATCCTTTGCGGATTATCAAAACGATTTGGTTTGATCTCTATAATTTTGATTTAATGTTAATTTACATCAAGTTATCAAATATCTACTCTGTTTTTGTCTTTGTTTTCTAGACCGACGAACTTAATAGGGAGCTAACTACTTGGGAAGTGTATTGTAGGACTCACAATGTCACTTCAGACAGTGGTTCTACCACTAGTAGATGGATTGATAAAGCATCGATGGAATTTGCAGTAAGTGATTCTTATATCTTGGTTTTAATAACTGGTTAAAAAAAATATGTGCATATAAGATACACCTAAAGTAAATGTACTAAATTAATTATTTTGAAGTTTCCTGTACATATGTCACGATGGTAATTGCTTTGTCAAGAGCTGCGTGCTTTGAATATATTGATCTGATTTGATACTAAGCTTTTGGAAAACTCATAATGTAACTCGAGTAAATGAGTAGTGCTACTTAGCTGCCAAAATAAAAATTGGTTCACATGCACTAGTCTAGGAATTAATTTGTTCGTTTCTTTTTTTTTGAGCAACTTTACTAGTTCCTTATCTATCTAGTTATTAATTGCAACTTGGAAAAGTAAGTTGCTAAATACAGATATGAAAACTAATATTCCACTTGAAAACAGACAATATAGGTAGAAGGTTGAGTCATGAAGGCATTTATAATTGAAATGTTAACTTCTTATTAATCCAAGACATTGTAACGACCCGGAATTTTGGGCAATAAGAATTTAATAATCTGTGTAAATAATTTAATTGGTTTAATGATTTTCTTTGTAACTTTAATTTAAAATTGGTTAATTTAATCTTTTAAAAGGTTAATAAATTTTAATCTGGCAATAAATTGATAAGATTTGTTTTCCAAAGCTAATTAAATATTATTCTGTTTATAATATATATATAATTGATATATATTGTGAATAGGAAATCTTTTGTTTTAAATTAAAAGTTGAATTTTCAATTTGTAATATATGTAAGCATATGTTGTAATTTGATATTTGTTTTGAAATTTAATTTAATCTATCAATAATGTAGGTAAGAATGAATATTGCAATTTTAAAAGTTTTGTTTTAAATTCAATAAGATTTTCAAAGGATAATTTAGTTTAATTCCATGGTTTCAAATATAAGATTGTGGTTTATTTTTAAATAAGATAGTTTTAAAGGAATTTAAACAAGCTTTGTTTGTTTTCTTTTAAAATGTTTACATATAAAAATGAATGTTTAAGATTTTAATTATATTTTAATTAGTTTAGTATATTTTCTTTTAAAAGTAAACTTATTTATATACATATAAGTATTTATCAATTAAGAAAGTAAATATGTAAATTTATATTTATATTTAAAATCAAATAAAAGTTTATTTTAAATACTTAGAGACATGTGTAATTATGTAAATCTCTTTAATAAACAAGTGTAAGATCATTAAATACCTATGAGACAAGTGTCTTCATTTTATTTTAATAAAAACATAACCTTTTTGATTTTGTTTATTTTCTTTCAAATGTTTATGGAAAAGTAGAAACAACTTCCAAAAATCTGAAAACTGGAATCAAAAGCAAAATTAAATCAAAATACAAAACATAAATCTTTCCAAAAACCTGGATAACAGCTAATGCAACTTCAATCTAACTGCAACTAAGTGAGGTTCTTCAAATCTGCAACAACAATTTCAGCAAGCCTGGAAAATAAGAATCTAAAATCTGCAAATTTAAAAGCATGCATGGGTTTTCAACAGCAAATTACAGATCTGTTCAACATTTTTTTTCAAAACTAAAAGCATGCAAGGGAATTAATTTCAACAGCAAGCCTGGAAGTTAAAGTATGCTCTGTGCTATGCTCTGCAAGTAAATAAGGTGAGTAAACTATATTTTAAAAACAGTTTTGGTTCAACTTATGCTTGGATGTTGCTGCATGTGTTAATATATATTATGTTATATGAAAATTCGTTTTACTTTGGAATGCATGTTGAATTTAAATGTTGAATTGCCTGTAAAAATTCAAAGAGGATACTGTGTTGACCAAAACAGTTCAAGATACTTCAAAAATCAGTAACTTGATTTTGGATGCAAATTTGATATTAATTTGTAAATGAAAACTGTTTGTAATCACATAACATATCATCTAAAAATAATCATAGGATTTAATAATGATGAGTTTCTCAGAATTCTAAATTTATAGTAGAAAATCAATTTGGGCTAAAAAATTTATGAACTTAACCTTAAATTTTAATTGTATGATTGGAATAGCAATGGAAATTCATGATTTTTAATACTTGTTTCATGATTTTTAGTTGTGTAAATAGGGAGAATTTTGCGTTTGAACTTTTGGGTTGTTTTTGTGATTTGCCGATGAACTACTAAATGATGGAAGCTTGGATTTGGATCGAAGCTTGTTTGAATGTTGTGGAGGAAGGGAAAAATACTAGTGAATTTTTCCAATGGTTAAATTGATGGAATTTGGGGCAACTAGGGTTTAGCCTGTTTGAGTTTTCGGTTCGACTTTAGAGGCTGTCGCGACATGGTTTTTCGATCGGAATTGTTCATGTTTGGGTAGGTTGTAGTTCGTGACGTAATGCCTCGATGGTGAGGACGGCAGAGCATATCGGCGATGTGATGATCAGCGATGGGTGGTTTTGGCGTTTGTGCTTCCTGCTGTTTCATGCCGATGGGTCAATTTTCGATTCTCGTGATGATTCATGGATCTGATTTCGAATCTGAGGTCGCGTTGGATTTTGTGATCAACGTCGATGGTGACGATGAGCTTCGGCGGCCGGCAACGTTTGTGCATGTGCACCATGTGGTTGTGTGCACTAGGGAGAAGGATTTGGGGACGAAGAGAAGCATGGTGGGTTCTCGCGTAGGAACTGGGGAAAACTCGAGTGAGTTACCGTGTTACGTTCGTGATTGTCTCGAAGAGAGGAGGGTCGCTGGGTTGCGTTGGGAATGTCTCGTGTAGTTTGAGTGTTTCTGGGTTGTTGAGCTGTGTAATATAAGTTGCTATTTAAACTTATTGAATAAATTTTGATTAAGTTTTAAGCTATGAACAAGTTTTCCAGTAAATGAAATCATGGCCTAAGTTTTAAGAAGTAATTTACAAAGTTAAAACTTGTTGGTTTTGGAACTACGTTAATCAAAATATAAATGTAAATTGAATTTACTTTAAATTTTAAAAATATTGAGATAATTTCTTTGAAGTAGTTTTACTTAATTTAAGCTGAATTTTTAATTTAAGAAGAGTGTTTGGATTAAATCAAAGTTTAAGTAAGTGTTCAGTAATGTTTAAATAACAGGATTTTAAATTTATAATTGAAATTAATAAATTTAGAATTAGACAATTTATAATGTATTAAATTTGAAATTGATTTCAAAATACATTATTTCCGAATAAGGTTATTGTTATAATTTTGAAATCGAAATGGATTAATATATTTTAAAGTGTTAAAATTTGATTTAATTTCAAATAACTTATTTTTTAAGGATAAATAAGGTTAAATTATTTTGATACAAAATTGAAAATCTTAATAAGTATGATTTTTTTATTAAAATTAATGAATTCTTAATTAAGGATTTTGAAAATATAAAGAAGTAATTAATTAATTAATTGTTTAATTAATTTTAAATAATTAGTTAATTATTTATTTAATTTTAAATAATCATGGATTAATTAAGTGTAATTACTTAATAAAGTAATCAATGGTTAATTTCTAAAATGTAATTAAGTTGCTAATTACTATGGAAAGTAATTACAGGATTTGCTTATGGAAGTAATTGGAGGAGTTACTCATGTGAGTAATTTATTGGAAGTGATTAATGGGATCACTTAATATTATCAATTATGGGATTGATTTACTTAATTGTTTAAAGTTAATTAATTATGAAGTAATTAATTTGTTAATGAATTAAGAGTTATTCAATGTTGAAATTAATTATTTGTTAAGTAATGAATTAAGGAAGTAATTAAGATTTATTAATAGAAGTAATTAAGAGTTAATTACTTAATTTATTTAAGTTAATTAATTAATGTGATTAATTAATTAAGGAATAAGATTAAATAAGGGTTAATTACTAAGAGTAATTAATCAAGAATTATAATTAATGATTAAAGTAATTAATTAAGAATTAATTGTTGATTAATAATTACTTAATGAAGTAATTAAAGATTAATTAATTTGATTTATTAATCAAGGATTAATATAATTAATTTGGAAAATAATTAATTAAGAAGTTAATTAATTAAGATAAGTAATTACAAAATTTTTAATTACTGTTATGGTTAATGAGATAAATAATTACAAGTTAATTATTTAATTTATTAAAGTATTATTAATTAATAAAGATTATTAATTAATATAATTAATGAAGTAATTAATTTAAGTAATTAATTTAAGTGTGATTAATTAATTGTAATTAATTAAGGATTAATGTAATTAATCATGGTTAATTAATTAATGAAGGATCATTAATTATTGTAATTAATGATAGTAATTGAAGGTTAATTACTGAATATGGTTAAGGATAATTACTTGAAGGTAATTAAGAGATAATTAATCAGGGAAGATTAATTAAAGAAGATCATTAATGAATGATAAATGAATTTGATTTGTAATAAATCAAGGAAGCAGGAGTTAGGATAATCCAAGTGATTAAAGGTTTGTAATTAACTTAATTAGAGGTTAATTAAATTGATTAAGAGTTAATCAATGCGATTATGGGTGATTGATTAATATTGAATGGTTGATATTGAATGATTGATGTTTGATATTGAATGATATTGGATATTGATTGATATTGAGTGATTGAATGATATTGGATGATTTGAATATCTATATGATATGTGATATGCTGCTTGTGAGATGAATGTTTGTTATGAATTATCTATAATGATAATGTTATTCATCTATCTGTTTATATCATCCTGAATAAGTTAATTGTTAAATCCCTTAAGTACAACTTGGACATTAAAGTGGCGTTTGGTTTCGGTGAGACCGGGATCGGGTTTCCATATTTGGAATCCGAAAACCACATCGATTCCAATTAAACGTTAGGTCGTTAATCCAAGTGGAGCAAGTGAAGACTCGAGGTGTAAGGGCTATACGTCAGTATAACTCTGTGGGTGATTCCGTAATGAGTTTGACGGAATAGTGCTTATAGATTCGAGATGGCGAATCAGAGTGCAAGGGCTATGGTCGTTGACTATGAGGGTGATTCCAATATTAGTGCAACGAGATAGTGCCTTCGGTTTCGTTCGAACCCGGAACGAACTTGTATGGATTGAATGCTTTCAGCACATCGTCAGGCGGACGATGAGCATTCTAAGTTAGATATGTTCTATAAAGGTAATCGCAGCCTCAAGCCTCATCAACCAGGAATGGCTAAAACAGGGGAGGTGCAGCAAGGCTTCGTGGGTAGCCCCCACTTGAGAGCAAGATTTACCCCTGTCTAGAGGTCCCTTTTTATTTCGGCTGTGTGGGGCGGTTGAATTCCGGACAACCGCCGGGGTTGTCTTGTTCGGAACTATCCAGTAAGGGATGGGTCCGGTCTTGTGTTGCAGGGGATGAAGGGAGTAATCCTCGGTACGGTGATCTAGGCCACGTACTGTGACGGGCGGTACCCCAGTAGCCCTGCCATTGATGGAAACCCATTTTCCCTACGAGACCCTACGGTTTTGTTTGTATTACCCACTTTTGTGGCTAGTAGCTGGAATTTAATCATGTAACAATTTCGGCTATTTCATATTTACTTGAAAACCCTAGACACTATTATAATATCACTGGATTTCCTATAAAATGTTTTGGTTAGCGTAAGGTAAAAACTTTTCCATGTTTATGTGTGGGAAGTCTTACGTGATACCTTTTCTTTTCAAAGGTTTTTCTAAAGTTAAGCAATCTTAAACCGTTTACTCACACCAGACCCCTGTCTGACCCGAGTGTTTATTTTCTGTTTTATTAAACTCTTGGGTACTCATATTATGTATGAGTAGTCAAGTGATTCAGGTTAGCTTGACGAATTCTGGAGGAGTAATGGAGCAGGAGGCTTCGACGTATAGATATATTGGTTCCGCTGTGTTTGGTATCTGTTTCTTCTGTTGTACTTGAGTTGTATGAATTAGACAGATGTTTATAACTGTCTAATATGTGTTGTATAATTATGTAACTCTGATGTAATCTGATACTATGTAATATTTTATGTTAATTATTATATTTTATTCGTTCCGCTGTGAGTTCTCTGATGTTGTTGTGTTCTTCTTTCTCTTTCTTTTCTTCTTCTATCCCTTTCTTTCTTCAAAATGATGCGATTTCCTGGAGGTAGGAAGTCGGGTCGTTTCAGACATAGTGAAACCTAAACATACCAAAGATGTGAATATAGGCAGGGAAATTTTGTTATTCTAAAAGGGAATATCTATTATGTATGCTAAGATACTGTGCAAAAAGGAGTATGTATATTTAAAGTATGAACTTAGCTGCCCTAGCACACATCTCGACTTATACATATATCTACTAAAAATTTATTTGGGAAATTAAAAATACATGCACAATATCAAGCTAGAACAGAAGAATTGAAAATTCATAGCACGTAAATTTCCTACGAAGTCGAGAAAGAAGTATTTGATATGCTTATTGGGGCTATAGCTAAAAGAAAGGATCGTAGACTCTATTATAGCAATATTCCTGGAGTAAATATATAAACTTTCAATAAAACATTATTTTAATTAGTTTAAAATGTAAAAATTGATGCAACATTTGATAAAATGCAGAAATACAAAGACGCCACTTATAGCATCAATAAGGGAGAAGCACGGACTAAAGCCAAACTAGAGAAAAAGGTGGAGCGTCAAGAATGGGAGATTCAAAGGCTAAAGATGCAGTTTGAACAACTCACCGAGATGCTTCGACGGCGATTTGATGGATAATTGAATGGCCGTCGTGAAGGATGAGGGTATTTTTTATTCTTGTGATATTTGTATGATGTCATGTATCATGAACATATTATCGTATTTAGACATATAAGAACTTGATTAATATTGTTTCACTTTGTAATATAAATGGGATATTTGTTTATTGAATTAAAGATGAATGATTTGATGTTAATCTTTTTGTTGAAATGTGTCTATATATATATACATATATATATATATATATGAAATATGTTGATTTCAATTTCTATTTAATGAAGTGAAATGAAACACAACAGTAACATATCAAAATTGCTTCAGAAAAGACATAGGAAAGGTGTATCTAAAGCACTATTGACGCAACAAAAAGTCGTGTGCATGGCGTAGGTGAAACGTAAAAAGAAAAGACGTATGTAAACCATAGATAAATGAATGGCGTAGAAAATACATAAGGAAGGTAATATGTATGAATGGCATAGGAAAGTGTAGGAAAATAAGACGTAGGAAAGAGGTATGTAAAAGAATGATGTAGGAAATGCGTGGGTAACGAAAGAAGTAAAAATGTTGTAGAAAAACCATAGAAAGACTGAGGCGTGGGGAAGGCGTAGAAAAATCATGGTGTAGGGAAGACGTACGAAACAACCCCACGGATGGCGTAGGTAGGGCGTAGGTATTTTATTAGCTACGTAGGTTTTACCCACGCTAAAATCGACATATGGGTTTCGTAGTTGCTGCATTTACCTACGTCCCGTCTATATCATTTTGGCATAGGTAAACCGCAGTTTTCTTGTAGTAACTCCAAAAATATCACAACTCCACCGCTCCTAAATTAAATTATCAAACCACCACTTCGGTTCGACCTCTACTCAGATCCACTACCAACAACACGCCGTAATCAAATTGACATCTACACCAAAGAATTCCGATTAAATACACAATTTACAACTGACCAAAAAAACCAGATTCAAATCCATCTCCAACGACTCATTAAAACGGATGTTCGCAAACTAACTCCGCATCTACTACTCGACGACTGCCCTTCATGATTTCCAAAGTCCATCTTTGTTTTTCGGTTGTATTTGCTATTCTAAGTTATTTTGGTTTGGACTAAAAATAACCAGGGAGAGAGTAATCACTATATTGCTTGGGTTATTAGTATTTTATTTTTAAAAAAAGAAAAAAGGAAGAAAAAAAGAAAAAGAAAGGAAAACAGGAAAAAAAGAAAAAAAGAAAAAAAAAGGAATTTTGGGGAATTGAAACTCAAACGCTCTTAAATGTGAACTAGATGTTGATAAATATTACATCATTCACTGATTATGCTCATAGAATCAAAGGATGCAGCTGAGAATGTAGTTTAATCTGTAATAGTTGTTAGTCAGAAGTTTGTTATTGGTACACTTTTAGCAGAAAATGTATTAAAAGGTGTTATAATTTAATATATGTAAATGAGTTCCAATTCTCTCACAATTCATTGAGTACAATTATTCATTACACCGGCTACAAGTATCTTTGAAATTTTCATTCTCTGCAGCCACAAGTTATGCTTGCCTCTTCAGTTTAAGGCCAAATGCATAATAACTCCTTGGGTAAGTCATCTTTATGGGCCTTGAATTCTGGTACTTTCCACTATATGTCTTGAGACTCTTCATCTTTTTCTAATTTGTCTTCATCGTCCTCCATTCCCGTTATGACTACTGATGGCACTTCCATGCCTTTGCAGGAATTGGTTCTATTGTTACTTCCAACTTATCTCTTTTCAATGTCTATCGTATACTGAATCTCACATTAAATCTTGTATATGTTGGTCAGTTATGTGACTCGGGTAATATAGTACCATTTACTTCTTATTCTAGTTTTATGCAGGATCTACAATCTCAAAAACTGATTTGGACAAACCAGAGGGAAGGGGAACTATATGTTTTGAATGAATTAAAAGTTTCAATTAGTGCTGCTACTAGTATTGATTTATCTTCTTCTCGTTTGTGTCCTTCCTCTAATTTTATTTATGACATTCTCATTTGGCTCATGTTTCTTTTTCTTGTTTGAAGTTTCTAGCATTCACATTGCATTAGGAAATTAACAAACTCATGATATTTCTGATTGCAGTGGATGTAAACTAGCAAAGTTTTCGACTTTACCATTTAACAATAGCGTCTCTGTTTCTTCTGTTCTGATACCATGTTGAAGATAATTGAAGATTTGATTTTATTTAATACTTATTACTGCTTGATAATGTTATACAATTCATAACCAACTATTTATAGCCACATTGCTTAGATCTAAGTAATTGTACAATAGAAAATGCTATTGTAACAAAGGAAAGCCTGGATATTGAAGTGTCCCTCATTTCTTTCTAACACATAATATATATCTCTTAAAAATCTAAATGTTAGATATAAAATTAGAGGGTAAGTTTTAGAATAGATGAATGAAAATGATTCTTTCTCTAAGTTAAACAAAATCTTCCTTATTCATTCAACTAAATTTATTCACTCTTCCTCGTTCATCCATGGCTAGTCATTCCCTATAAATATTCACATTAAATATATCTGATTAATTAGATTAACTGAATAAAGCAAAAGCATTTGAACAAAATATGATTTTACTAAAACGTCTAGATTGAATATAGCACTAAATATTAGATTTCATAGGCCCACTAACTAGGATCCAATTAAAATATTTATTTTGAAATTTACCTATTTTACCCGCTGTAAAACGAATTGGGTTCCTACAAGGTTTGTAAGAGATGTAGTATTATTCTTATGTATGTATCGATTATTTCAACTATTGGATTGTATACTTCCAATGCATCATTGGTGGGCTATGATTTTGTTATGGCTATGTGGTGGCATTGTCGAAGCTCTTTGAGAAAATATCCATGTTTGTATCATCTTAGGTTTGATGAATATTTATGGAAGGAGGAGTGTGATGTAGGCCTTTTTTGGATATATATTTCAACCAAGGTGAAGTGTTGCCTCAAATATACATTGGAAATATTAATTTTCTCTTTCATTGCATTAAAGAAAAGCTAAGAAATTATACACATGAAAAGAAATTAATTTAGGAGATAAAGGTAATCAATTGATTTTCTAAATGAAGAAACGTTATCAAACACATGCATACTAAGACTGAAATAGATATACGCTTCCATTCGAATCATGCGATATTAACTTATTAACATAAATCAATTGCTTTAACTCCAAATATCAATATTTATATAAAGGCAATCGTTCATTCGAGATCATCATCCTCTCAAATTCTAACTCTTGTATATTCTTGTATTAAGCCTTTATTATAATAGATAATCAACTTTTTGTATTCCTCTTTAAAATTATTGTTAAAATCCCTTATCTTTGTAGTGGATACACACTATCACCTCGATGGTGGGATCACTAAAAATCTTTATCTGCTATTTACTTTATGTTTAGTTTGTTCTTGCCGTCCGCGGGTGCGGCGCAGTGGAAAGGAGGCATGTCTTCTGGTAAAAAGACCCAGGTTCAATTCCTACCATGCGCTTCCCTATCCTATATAAATTTACCCGGGGGTATGGGGGCTTGGATCAGCGGATGGCTTTACTATACCCTCCTCAGGAGTTTACTGATCTGTCGGGTTCTCCTGGGTTTTCAAAAAAAAAAAGAAATAGTTTGTTCTTGCCTGTTTTGATTGTGAATTATTGAATTAAATCTCATTATTCAACTTGCCTATTTTATTTCAACTGTACGAAAAGAATATAATTAAAACTAGACTTGTTCATAATTAGTCAAAAACAAATAAGATTAAAACAAAAACCAAGAATTTCTCGACCTCTTGGAAAATCAAATTAATCAAATACGATCAAAAGCAATATTGATCTAAAGCGATAAGAAAGAATTCAAGAGAGGATTGCAAGCAGTTTCCATAGAGTCTTTTGATACCATGCACTATGAAATAGATAGAAAAGGATAAGAGAAATGTGAGATCCAACTTAACAAGCTTTTAATTATTACAAAAAAGTGGTAACTTGGAACTTGGATCATCAGGTAAACTAAAAATTTCAATAAACAGTCCGCTATAGACAGAAATATGTATTATTAAAAGAAGAAGATGATACAGAGCTTTATTTATGATGATTCGATGTACAGAATTATTTTGTAATCAGATTTCATTTTCCATTCCAGCCTTGTACTCTGTATTAATACAAAAAGATATATGATGTGTTGGGCCAAAATACAAAGCCCGTGGTCTGTAACTAAATACATAAGAGAAGTAAAGGTCTTCGTATCCACAGAGTGCTGGCATACTATCTTATTACGCCCCTCTCAAACCTGGCTTCAGATCTAGGGTCTGCGATCTTCTTCACAATAGCACGCCGCCATTGGAAAAATACCTGAAATAGTTCAGATCTGATGCAAATACAAGCTCTTCTCCATTTTGCTTGAAATATCGAAAGATGTTCTTGCGAAATATGTTTGCTGCCTTCAGATTAAGATAAAAGATGAGTCTTGAATTGAAGAGCATGTGAGATCTGAGATAAAATGAGAGGATGACGTGCCGCTATTTATGAGTTGCCTTGGTTGATTCAGATCTGATGCAAAATTGAGTTCTTTTTCATTTGCCTGAGCATCTATGCATGTTTTTCTGGCTTGAGTGTATTTTGTAAGATGTTCTTGCAAAATATACTTACTGCCTTTAGATTGAGGTGAAAAACAGGTCCCGGATAGTTGGACTTGTGAGATCTGAATCAAAAGAGTAAAGGTTGAATCTTTGATGATGAAGAGAGCCTGAAAATGGACATACTTCTGAAGTATGAATGATTGTCGTTCTACTGATGATGCTTGCTGCAACTTCAACTTAGTATGAAAGCAGCCATCATGTTCTGTCTAACATTTGAGGTCTTTGACTCTAAGCTTGTCTCCGAACCGAGTGAAGTTCATCTTTGATAGTGGCTTTGTTAGTATATCAGCAACTTGGTAAGTAGCAGGTATGTGGTTAATGTCTAATTTTCCTTTAGCAACTTGCTCACAAACAAAGTACAAATCTAGCTCCATGTGTTTAGTTCTGGAATGCAAAACTGGATTAGCCGTAAGTGACACTGTACTTAAGTTATCACACCATAATGTAGTTTTGCTATCAGTTTTGACTTGAAGTTCACTCAGTAGATATTCAATCCACATCTTTTCTGCCACGACATTAGCAATACTTCTGTATTCTGCTTCTGTACTGGACCTGGATACAGTTGTTTTTTTTTTGAACACCACGAAACTGGACTTTTGCCTAAGTAAATGCACTATCCACTTGTTGATCTTCTATCATCTATGTCACTTACCCAGTCTGCATCTGCATATCCAGTAATGCTAATAGTTTGACCTGCTTCAATGGTTAGTCCATAATCTAATGTTCCCTTAATATTTCTCAGTATTCTTTTAACTGCTCTCCAGTGTTCATCTGTTGGACATTGCATGAATTGACTTACTTTATTTACACTGGAAGATATTTCTGGTCTGGTGATTGTTGCATATTGTAGTGCACCTACAATACTCCTGTATTGACTGTCACTTGTGATTATTTCTCCTTTAGTCTTGGATAGATGAGCATTGGTTATCATGGGTGTTGAGATTGAATTTGATTGATCCATTTTGGCTCTAATGAGAATTTCATTGATATATTTTTTCTGACTGAGATGTATCATGGATTTTGAAAATCTCTTTACTTCAATTCCCAAAAAGTATTTCAAATTTTCGAGATCTTTGATTGAAAATTCTTTGTTTAAATGTTGAATAAGATTGTTGATCTCTTTGTCATCACTGCTTGTAATAATAAAATCATCAACATAAATTAGTATATAAGTGATAGTACCAGAATCAAATTTTGTAAAAAGAGAGTTGTCTGATTTTGTGCAGTTGTAGACAAATCTGAATAAAGTTGTTTTCAATTTTTCAAACCAAACCCTTGGTGCTTGTTTGAGGCCATAAATTGCTTTGTTCAACCTGCATACTAGCTTTTCATTGCCCTTCCTCATGAATCCATGGGGTTGCTCCATATAGACTTCTTCCTACAAAATACCATTTCAAAATGCATTATTTACATTTAGTTGTTTTATATTCCAATTTCTATATAAGGCAATACTAAGAACAATTCTGATTGTGGAGGGTTTCACAACTGGAGAGAATGTTTCATTAAAATCAAAGCCATATTGTTGTGAATATCCCTTTGCCACTAGTCTTGCCTTATATTTGGAAATTGACCCATCAGCATTTTTTTAACTTGTATGTCCATTTACAGCCCACTATGTTCTCATCAGTAGGTTGAGGAACAAGATCCCAAGTCTTGTTCTTCATAAGAGCATCATATTCTTCATTCATTGCAGCCTTCCATTTGTCATTCTACATAGCTTGCCAGTATGTGCTTGGTTCTTCAATTTCTAGAGCTGCATTGTATAGCTTTGGCTTGAATATACCACTTTTTGCTCTTGTAATCATGTGATGCACAGTTCTTTCAGCAATTTGTTGATGATCATTGTTATTCACTTCATTCTCTTGTGATACATTAGATGATTGTAAATCACTTAAAGTCTGAATTGAATTTTGTTGCATTTGACTATTTGACTGTTGCATTTGAGTTGGTTTGTCAGATGATTCAGTTTGTCCATGACCTGGTTTTGAAGAGAACATTGTGTGTTGTGGACTTTCATTGCCTTGAGCTTTATCTTCAGGAATGTGTGCAGCTTTGTCAGTTTCTTAGGTATAGGTACCACAGAATATTTTGCATTATACACTTTTTGAGAAGTTTTAATTGCTACATTGCTAAAGGGAAACACTTGCTCATTAAATACAACATGCCTAGAGAAAAATATTCTACCATTACTAGATAAGCATCTGTAGCCTTTTTGATTGGCTGCATAGCCTAGAAATGTGCTTGGTGATGACCTATAATTTAGTTTGTGAGAGTTGTATGGTCTGAGATAGGGAAAGCATAGATAGCCAAATACTTTTAGACTATGATAATCAGGCTTGACATTGTAAAGTGTTTCTAAAGGACACTTTAATCTTAACACCATTTTAGGCAATCTGATAATTAGGAATACTGCAGTGGCAAATGCATCAGGCCAGAACTTAAGTGGTAATGATGCATTTGCAAGCAGTGTTAAGCCTAATTCCACTATATGTCTATGCCTTCTTTCAATCAGGCCATTTTTTTCTGATGTGTAAGGACAAGTTGTCCTATGTATAATACCTTTCTCTTGAAAAAATTTCTTTAAAGGTAGAAATTCTGCACCATTATCTGTCTGTAGTATTTTTAGTTGGCAATTTGTTTGCTTTTCTGCCTGCACTATAAATTGCTGAACTGCATTGTATGTTTCAGACTTTGTCTTTAAAAAATATATCCACATATGCATCAACAAAAGAAATGTAATATTTGTACCCATAGTCGGTTGATATGGGTGTTGGGCCCCATAAGTCAGTTGCAACAAGTTCTAATGGTCTGTTGTAACAACTTTGGAATCCATAAATGGTAATCTGTTGCTTTTACCCATATGACAATAAGTGCAAATATCTGGAGTTGAAATATTGTTAAAAGAAATATTATTTTCATTCAATACTTGTTTAACAATATTTACATGAGGATGTCCAAGTTTACAATGCCAAATATCAAAGTTCTTATAGTCATTCTCAGATTTGATTTCAGAGTTATTACACCATTTTTCCTTACATTCTGAGATTCTTGGATTAGCAACATTGAAAGTATACAATCCCTTAACCTCTCTACCCTGTAAGAGAATATTTTTTGTTAGTGTGTCTTTAACTAAAAAATAAGTAGGGTAGAACTAAGAAAACACATTATTATCCTTGGAATTGAGAAACACTTAATAAGTTTTTCTTGACAGATGGAACTCTTAATAAATTATGCAAGTATAGTTGTTTCTTTCCTGATATATATCCACTACCAGTATGAGAAATTTTTACAGACTTGCCATTGCCCATAAGTAATGGTTGTGTACCTTTATATTCCTCGTTGCCAAGATTCAAGTTTACCAAGTTGTTAGTGACATGATTTGTTGCACCTGAATCAGGATACCAGCTGTTGTCATGAATATCTTCAACTTTTGCACTTTTATTGTTGTTGCTGTCATTTTGACTTCCAATTTCTTGCTGAGCACTTATTAAGTTTGCACTTGGATTGTTGTTTCTTGCGCTGTTATTGTTTGCTGTGATGAAGTGTAGTTGATGTCAAATCTAAAATAGCATTTACTAGCAATATGACCAATTTTCTCACAAATCTGACATCTGGGTCTATTATTTCCACTATCGTTAGACCATCTTCCACCTCTTCCTCTTGATCTATAAGACTGGCCACCTCTCTGGTTGAAGTATTGCTGATTTCTGTTGTTAAGAGTTCTTGCTTGACTCTTGTTTCTGCTACAGTTAGAGACGAAATTCAGAGACATATCTGATGTATTTGTTTTCTTTTGTTCCAATCTACCCTCATGGGCTAGGAGGGTAGAGTGAACATATTGAATTGAGGGTAGAGTTTCTTTTGATGATATAACAGCTACTACTGATTCATATTCATCATCTAGCCCACCAAGGATTGATAAAATATGCTTTGTGTCAATTACTTTATGCCCTGCAGAGGATAAGTGATCACATAGTGTTTTTACCTTTACAAGATAGTCTCTCATTGACTGATTTCCTTCTTTACATTTTGTAATTGTCTCTTGTAGTACATGATCTTGGCTGCTGACTGAGTACTAAAGATTTGTTCTAATGTAGACCAGATCTTATTAGATGAATTGCATCCAATTAACTGTGGAAGAAGATTTGCACTTATTGATGATATTAGCCAAGAACTGACTAAACGGTCTTGTCTTTGATGCAGTATGAATTCTTGATTGCTAATGAGTTTCCCATTCTTATCTGCAATGTACTTGGGTGGTATGATTATAGTGCCTTGAATATATTGCTCCAATCCATAAGCTCTGACTGCAGTTTCAACTTGAAACTTCCAAAGCAAGAAATTGGTTTCATCGAGTTGGATAGACAATAATTGACTCTGAGGCTTGATAATGTCTTTCAGGAGTTCCTCAATGAGATTCATTCTGGCATTGGTGCGAGTGTTGGAGGAGACAGAAGCATCTTGATCTCCTTCGGCCATTGATTCAGAAATCAAGAAAGGGGTAGTTATAGAATCTGAAAGTTGCAGTGGTTCAGAAAAGTTATGCAGCCAGGAAGTTCTTGATTACTCCTAGGCAAGGCACGACAGAAAACTTGATTGATAACCTCTGTACAGCTAGACAACTCAATGATGATGGGAAATGTTATATTTCCCAGATGATTTGAAACAAAAATTTTCAGTTCTTGATATGATGATGTTGAGTCTGATCTTGATCTGAAAACAGAGAAACGGAAAGGAAAACTGATGATGAGAACTCTAAATTCTCAGATGATTTAGATAAACTGCAATTCGATCAAGATATGGTGATATTGTATTTGATCTTGATCATCAAACAAGAATGTAATGATGATGAGGATCTTCTTGATTCTAATATGATTCAGAAGATGCAGCCTGATCGAGATATGATGATATTATATCCGATCTTGATCACTGGCATGGCATTTGCTGTTAGGCGGTATTTGGCTCTGATACCATATTATTAAAAGAAGAAGATGATACAGAACTTTACTTATGATGATTCGATGTACCAAAGTATTTTTGTAATCAGATTTCATTTTCTATTCTAGCTTTGTACTCTGTATTTATACAAAAAGATATATGATGTATTGGGCCAAAATACAAAGCCCATGGTCTGTAACTAAATACATGAGAGAAGTAAAAGTCTTCATATCCACAGAGTGCTGGTATACTATCTTATTGATATGAATGTTTGCACCTGAATAAATCTGACATGCGTTATGTGTATGTGTCGCAGCCATAAGGTTCATTACATGCAACTTTTCTTTATTTTCAGTTCCAAAATGTGCTGCTTTAGACAAATGCTTGGATATCATCATATAGAGACTCCCAGTATAAACATCATATTCAGAAGACTGATTAAAACAGCTTATTGGCATGGCAATATCTTAGACTTCCAAGTTCAACTCCTCTGTCGAGCAGACGGCAAGAAGTAACACGCGCAAACGTTATTGATTTGCAATAACATATAGGTGTATGTTTGAGTTTAAGAACAACCATCATCTCATGGTCACCCATTATCTCTTCGGCCACATTCATCAGAAGTTTATCTGCACTGTTTGGAATAAGTGCGGCAAATACTACAGGCTTCAGTCCTGCATGTGACATTTACATTTTTTAAATGGCTTTATATTTATGCAACATGTGATGTGATGTATATTCCTAATCAACCATCAACAAAAACTAAGGGTTCCTTTTTCAAGTCGACCCATTTCTCAAAAATTATAGCAAAATTAGCACGCTTTAAGAATGTATTACACACGTAAGCATGTCTCTGCGCATGACTCAACATTCTATATATGAGCGATTTGAGATTGCACCAATACAATTTTTTCATTATTCTTGTATATGCTGACGCGATTTAAAATTGAATTAGTATGAGGTTAAGGACTTAGCGTCAGACATGGCAGAAACAAGACTATATTAGTAATATATGTTAAAAGAGATTTGATACATTTTTGTCATCACAGATTGCATTACTGATGCTACAAAGTGTTGGGGATTTTGTGGTTCGAGAGAAATTTGATGGCGATTGAAAAAAAGATAATGTTGTACTTTCCGACTTCAATGATCTATGGAATAGATTTTTTTAGACAATAGTTCAACCCACCAGGTACAAACGGGTTATCGAACTATCGACTTTCAGGATTCAATGAAGCCCTATAACAGCGTAATCGGATTCAAAGTTTGTACGGCTTTGATCCGACCAAGAACACTTTAATAACGGTTTCTGATGATGCAGTTTGTATAGAATAGAACGAAGATGAAGAAGAGAGCAATTCTGCGACGTTTTCTTAGTTTGCAACACTTTGGAGGCGTCACAAAACAGAGCCATGGTGGCGTAGTGTTTTGTAACACTTTCTGGTGTCGCAAAACTGCTCTGTGAAGAAGAAGAAGAATGAAAATCGTTTGTAACGTTTTCTGTGCGTCACTATTTATAGTGGTAGAGAGGTGCCTATTAACGAAGCATCACAACGGTTTGCAACGGTTCACAACTGTTACGAATGGCTATATCCATTCAATATTTAAACATCGCGTCTATTCATTTGCAACATTCATAAAAACGTTACAAAATTCCCGCTCTTTATTCAAATTCAGAAATCTCATTTCTAGGTCCTTAACGGGCTAAAATTTGGCCCGTTACGGTTCACATATGATCCAAAAAATATTTTCGGATCTGAACCCGTACCCGACCCCGACTCAGCCCGGTTCGGTTCGGTCGAACGGACGGCGGCGGCGCGCGTGTGTTGTTGCATGACTTCTCTCCTCACAATAAAGCAAATATGTGGGAGCCCCAAGGCCCCAACATCCATATAAGAAAGCTATATTTATACAAATATAGTCATTGTTTTTCTAGCATGTGGGACTATGATTTCTTCTACCCTCTTTACTTCTTCTCTTCCAAATGAAAACCCAAAACCCAAAAACAATATTTGAAAATTTTACAACAATCTCCCCCAATTTTCAAAATAAATAAATTGGACGGCTGAATCACTCAAGTGACTTCCTACATATCCAAGTGGGATCAAACCTATGTAGTTCTAAGATTAAGTTTTGCATCATCGTGAAAACCAACACATAAATAAAAGGTATCTTTTGGATTTGAACCTTTACTTAGTGCAAATCATTCAAAGCCTTATCGGATTCTATGGTGAACGAATCTTGAACCATGTATCCCTAATTATAAAACCGGAACAATCACACATGTTGATTTCCTTAGGTAAAGTGTTCTGTATTGCTCAGCACGTTAATGGTCATGTGCTTAAATCCTAGTTCATGAGTCTACTTAGGAAGCAGTCTTACTTTCCTAGGAAACGACCTGATTTCCATACTCATATAGGTAAGTCTCTTAAGGTGTTTCTGCGATACACCTTTTAAGGTTTCTAGACTTATTAAGGATATATATCCATCATTTGTTTTTGCAGAATCCAACACTAAATATTATGGGATTATCGATTTAGTGTTCCATAATCATTCTCTTAACTTGTTGGTACCCATTGAAATTTGTCTATCCTTTTCAAGACATAAGTTAGGTTTCTGTTAAGGATGATCAACCTTCATTCACAGGCCTTAGTCCCATTTCTTGCGGCTTTATAGAAACCATTGCCTTTGGAAGATTCTTTGTAAGTGGGTCGGCCAAATTTTTCTTCGTTTCTATATAGTCAACGGTTATAACTCCTCTTTTGAGTAACTGTCTCACCATTTGATGTCTTAGACTCATATGTCTAGACTTTCCGATATATGTCTTATTAGACACATTGTATATCGTTGCTTGATTGTCACAGTTAATCAAGACTGCTGGAGATGGCTTCTTCCATAAAGGGATTTCTATTAATAAATTTTTAAGCCATTCCACTTCTTTACATGCATCTACTAATGCAATCAATTCTGACAACATTGTTGAGTTAGAAATATAGGCCTGCTTCTTAGAAGCCCAAGACACAGCAGCGCCTCCTAATGTAAAGATCCATCCAGTCGTAGACTTGGAATTGGATTCTACATTGTTCCAGGTTGCATCACTATATCCTTCTATTACAGCTGGATATTCTTTATAAGATAAACCATATTCAATGGTTCCTTTCAAATAAGCTAAAACTCTAGAAATAGCTTTCCAATGTTCGAAACCTGAATTACTCGTAAATCGACACAATACACTTATAGCATGCACGATGTCTGGTCTAGTGCAATGCGTAGCATACATAAGACACCCAATAACACTGGAATATTCTAGTTGAGAGATGGTACGTCCAGTGTTCTTTTCTAATTTAATACTAGGATCTAAAGGAGTTGGTGCTGGTTTGTCATCGTAATGACCATACTTTTGTAGGAATTTCTCTATGTAATGAGATTGAGTTAGTAATAACTCCCCTTCTTTCCTAACAATTTTAATTCCCAAAATTACATCAGTCCCTTCTAGATATTTCATATCGAATTTAGAAGATAGAAACTTTTAGTTTGATCTACACAGGATATATTGGAACCAAATATTAGCATGTCATCAACGTATAAACATTATTATAACACTACCGTTGTTATCTGATTTGCTATAAATACATTTATCAGCATCGTTAACAATGAATCCAAATGACAGTGCAACTTTATCAAATTTCTCATGCCATTGCATAGGATCTTGCTTCGGGCCATAAAGAGATTTCACTAATTTGCAGACTTTCTTTTCTTGGCCTGGGGTTTTGAAACCTTCAGGTTGTTCCATATATATCTCTTCTTCTAAATCTCCATTTAGAAAAGCAATCTTTACATCCATTTGACGTATGATTAATTTACGAATTAATGCAAGTGCAATTAAACAGCGTATAGAAGATAAGCGAGCAACTGGAGCATATGTATCAAAGTAATCTACTCCACGTCTTTGCTTATATCCCTTAGCAACAAATCTGGCTTTAAACTTATCAATGGATCCATTTGTATTCAACTTTTTCTTGAATATCTATTTACATCCTATAGGTTTAGTATCAGGAAGTAAATCTGTTAAAACCCAAGTTTGGTTTAACATTATGGAATTCATTTCATTATTGATAGCTTCTTTCCAGAAATTGGAATCTCTGGAACTCATAGCCTTAGAATAAGTTTTGGAATCGTCATTGATGTTCATTACATTTTTAGTCATATTAAGGAATTCGTCCTTTCTTCCTTCTACAACATATGTAATGAAGTCAGGACCATAGTCCTTCTATATTCTTGCTCTTTTACTTCTCCATTGTTCAGTACTATTATCTGGTACTGATACTTCCTTTCCGTTTTGAGTAGGAGCAAAATCATCATCATTGATATCATTAGTCATACTAGGTTCTGGACTAGATGATCTCAATGGGATCTCAACAGTTTGATTTTCAAAAAATTCTACATCTACAGATTCTATAACTTCTAAGGTATCAAGAATAAGGAATCTATAAGTTATACTATTAAGTGAATATCCTATGAAAACACATTTAAATGCTTTATTTCCTAACTTTGGTCATTTAGGGTCTGGTTTCCTGACATATGCTAAGCAACCCCAAACTTTATGCCTAGTTAGGTTAGGTTTTCTATTAAACCATAATTCATAAGGGGAAATATTATTCTTTTTAAGTGGTACTTTATTTAAAATACAACATGCAGATAATATAGCATCATCCCATAGGTTATAAGGTAAATTAGAACTTATGATCATGGCATTAACCATTTCTACTAAAGCTCTATTCTTTCTTTCAACAACACCATTTTGTTGTGGTGTATATGGGGCAGTACATTGGTAAATTATACCTTGTTTTTACAAAACAAGGTGAATTCATTTGAGAAATATTCACCACCATGATCTGAATGTAATATTTTAATTTTAACTCCTAATTGTGTTTCGACCACTGCTTTGTAAACTTTGAATTTATCAAAAGCCTCATCTTTAGTTTTCAATAGATATACATATGCATATCTAGTATAATCATCAATGAATGTTATATAGTATTGGTTACCACCATAGGTGATATGACTTTTTAAGTCACCTACATCACTATATACCAAATCAAGCAAGTCAGTTTTCCTTTCTACGGATTTAAAGGATTTTCGGTGTATTTTTGCTTGAATACATATTTCACATTAAGAGATGGTATTGAAATCACAATCAGAAATTAATCCTAATTTATGCATATTTCTAATGGAATTATAATTAACGTGTCCTAATCTACCATGCCATAAATTAGTAGAATCAACAATATAAACAGAAGATTTCTTTATTAGATTCAACTTAATCATGCCGTTACAAGAGCATCCCTGTCCAATGAATCTACCATTCTTAGACAACACTAGCTTACCAGACTCATACACCATCTTGAATCCTTCTTTGTTAAGAAGGTATCCAGAGACCAAATTCTTACACATATCAGGTACATAAAGTACATTGGCTAGTGTAAGAACTTTTCCAGTGGTGAAAGGAAGTTCTATAGTGCCTTTTTCCAGAACTTTGCTTGGAACCTTATTTGCTCCAGTAACTTCGTCGGCTTCTCCTTTTTTTTCTTCGTAATTCTTGAACAGATTACGGTCTTTGCAAATGTGAATGGTTGCTCTAGTATGGAAGCACCAATCATTATCATTGCCGCTAACGGAGTTCGCCTCTTGTACTACAGCCACAAGCGAGTCTTCGAACACATCCATTTTTTGCTGTTTCTTCTGCAGATGGCAGTCTCGGGCATAGTGGCCAGGCTTGTTACAAAAATAACAAGCACCTTTCTTTTTGTTGTTGGTTTTGGAATGATTTTTCTTCTTAAACTGTGTCTCATTCTTTGGCTTTAACTCATCAGTAATTTCAACATTATTTGCCTTAGAATGGGACTCAGTTTGTGGATTATCATCAAGATCGCGTTTGCGAGAGTCTTCTTCAATACGAAGATGACATTGTAAACCGTTTAAATCATAATCCATTTCTGCATGCTTCATCTTTTTCTTATCATCATTCCAACTATGCGAAAGTCAAGAAATTATAACTCCAGCAACAAAAGATTTAGGGAGATCAATTCCATCATCTTTAAGTTGATTCACCAACAGTAAGATTTCGCTCGCTTGTCCAATTATGGACTTATTGGTGACCATTTTGAAATCCATAAAATTAGAAATAAGAAACTTTTTATTACCTGCCTCGGATATGTGGTACTTATACTCCAATGTAGTCCAGAGTGCCTTCGCTGTTTCCAAGGTCCGATGAGCATTATATATTGGGGTAGATAGCGCATTCAGAATATGGCCACTGCATAGAAAATCATCCTCCTTGCGCTTTGCACGTTTAGCGCCTTTAGAGCAGCATAATCTTTATCAGTTTCCTCCAGGATTTCTTCCAAGTAATCTTCCAAAATGTAGAAAAACTAGACGGTGACCAGGAAAAATTTCATCGTCTCTTGCCAACGAGTGAAATTGTCGCCTTAAAAACACTCCAGTCGAGTTAGATGCTGATTCATAACTTATGGAGCACTCGAACCTTCCATGGTTGAAGACTATTGTCTGAAATTTTGTTGGGGATTTTGTGGTTCGAGACAAATTTGATGGTGATTGCGAAGAAGATAATGCTGTACTTTCTGACTTCAAGGATTTATGGAATAGATTCTTTCAGAAAATAGTTCAACCCACCAGGTACAAACGGGTTACCGAACTATCGACCTTCAGGATTCAATGAAGCCCTATAACAGCGTAATCGGATTCAAAATTTGTATGGCTTTGATCCGACCAAGAACACTTTAGTAACGGTTTCTGACGATGCAATTTGTACAGAATAGAACGAAGAGGAAGAAGAGCATTTCTACGACGTTTTTCGAGTTTGCAACACTTTAGAGGCGTCACAAAATAAAACAATGGTGACGCAGTGTTTTGTAATACTTTCTGGCCTCGCAAAACTTCTCTGTGAAGAAGAAGAAGAATGAGAATCGTTTGTAACGTTTTCTGGACGTCACTATTTATAGTGGTAGAGAGGTGCCTATTCGCGAAGCGTCACAACCGTTTGCAATGGTTTACAACTATTACGAACGGCTATATCCATTCAATATTTAAACGTCACGTCTATTCATTTGCAACATTTAGAAAAACGTTACAAAATTCCCGCCCTTTATTTAAATTCAGAAATTTCGGTTTTGGGTCCTTAACGGGCTGAAATTTAGCCCGTTACTGTTCACATATGATCCAAAAATATTTTCGGATCCGAACCCAAACCGACCCGGCCCAGTTAGGTCGGACGGACGGTGACGGCGCGCGTGTGGTGCTGCATGACTTCTCTCCTCACAACAAAGCAAACATGTGGGTACCCCAACGCCCTAACATCCACATATGAAAGCTATATTTATACAAATATTGTCTTCGTTTTTCTAGCATGTGGGACTATGATTTCTTCTTCCCTCTTTACTTCTTCTCTTCCAAATGAAAACCCAAAATCCAAAAACAATATTTGAAAATTTTACAACACAAAGAAGCTGATAACAGTGCCTTTTTTAGTACTCAAATAAACTGGATGGTACCCTTTATTTTCAAATTATTTATCCAGCAGCTGCTACCCTCCAAAAAAGAAGAAGGAGGAGGTGGTTATTTCCATAATCAAACGTTGACGCTGCTACATTTTATTGATATTTCAACGCTTTGACTAGATAACCTACCCTTTGGATGCACGTTGTATTTTATTTTTGTATTAGATCAGCAGCCCTAATACTGTACTACAGTGATAGAGTCCAAACAATTAACATGTATAAAATTTAACCATCTTGCGCACATGTTCACATTATTAAATACTGGTATAGGTCCGTGCTTCGCACACGGACTGTTTGTGTTATTGTATACGTTGATATTTTGTGCTCAAATATGTAAACCATGGTTCGACATTCCGCCTGGCATGTTGGAATTTTGGTTATTCCGTTCCGTTTCCATTGCTACATGAGACGGAATACACTCAATTTTCCAATTCCGGATCAAGATTACATTAAAAAAACAAAGTTTTAAACAAGAAGAATTATAGAATACTAGCTCAAATAAGCAAAAGGAAGATGCTTCAAAGCATGTTAAAGCAACAAAAAAAAACTTGGAAAGTATAATTTGAGGCTTCGAGCACATGAACGGTGGGTTTTCGAATAAAACCGGCAGCATCAGTCTGAACGAGTAGTTTCCTTTTTAGTGCATTAAATCATAAAATCAAATCGAAATTTTGAAATAGATTTAGGGTTTTGAGTATGGAGGCGGCTACTATGAGAGTTTGGTCGTTATGTTTGACTGTAAACAAAAATGTGCTAATTGTACTATATGTAGATAGGCTTATGTAGTAGTTGGGCTTTTGAAATTTGTTTTATTACATACGAATAAAGAAGACCGAGTACAGTGGACCGGCCTTGATATATATTGGACATGATAGAAATGAAACTAGATGCTAAAAAATATCAAAATCCGCAACCGGAATTTTAACGGAATTTTCGAAATTTCCGAAACGGAACCGAAATCTACATATTCAGGTGAACGAAACGGAATCGAAAACCGAAAATTCGACCTTGATGTAAACGGAAAGTAAGGGCATTTTTGGAATTTCAAAAAGACACCGAGTAAATTAGTTCAACGAATTTTCTTTATTAGTAGTAGAGATAAATATTTAGGTGCACCCCACAAAGCAGCTCATGTATGCCAATAAAAATGTACATTTCAAATCAATCGTTGAAATAATTATTTTTGATGATTCATATTGACTTGCAATTTTGAAGGGGTTAGAAGTTCCGACTATTCAAATTTTGCATAGATGGTCTTATTGACGAAAATAACATCTCCATGCAAATTCATTTTGATTTGAAATTTTTTTCCACAAAAAAATAGAGGGGTATTTACAAGAAGGTGATCCAGTTCCCCTCTTATTTACTCCCTTAAAATAAAACCTTGTTTTGAAAAAAAGAAAAAAATCGCAGATCAGAGTGAATTTTTGAGAATATGTCATGTTCAACAACAAAGTCGACTACAAAAAATTTGGATTCGTTCCGAAACTTCTATCCCCTTGAAAATTAAATGTTAGATCGACAGTTCAAATAAGTTACGGATAGAAGAGGGTGTGTAGCAAGGTTCAATGGCATCCTTTATTTAGCACCTCTATCATATTTTGAACTATACAATTTTAAATGCTACATTTGTAGACATGTTTATATCACATTCAAGATGATCTTCACAAAATTTGAGTGCATTTAAGCATACATAACACGACAAATTTGATGTTTCAAACCAATGAATAAAATAAACATTTCAACGGTTAATATTGACTTATTATTTTGACGAGGTTAAATTTCAAGACGATCTCATATTTTATAGAGATGATATTCACAATTTCAATTAAACTCTACAAACCTGTGTAAGCAGAGGGGTGCTCTAATATAGAGGTAACACTGGACCTTCCTCGTACACAAAAACCATGTGTGCGCGCCAATGCATGCAGACACGTGTGTGTGGAGAGAGAGAGGGTTGGTGGAGGGCTTCTTGATGCCTGAACAGTTAATAAGATTCATGGAGCATTTGATCCGTCGATTATGTAATTGGAGGGGGTTCATGATGCCTGAATAGCTATATAAAAAGCAAAAACAGGGATAGTTCCATGATGGTAAGCAGGTATACCTTTACATATGCAAGATCCATCTGGAATCATTGTCTGTCTTCTCAATGTTACATTTTTCGATATTACCTCACCATAAATCTTACTTCTACAAATTATATATTTTAAGAAAATTTATAACCTTTACAAAATTTTTCTTTCTTATAGTCAGCAACCATTCCTTCTATTAGCTCGTAGCATGCATAAACAAGCTGTATCAAGATTATAATTAATTTATGAAATAGTGCCAAAGTCTGGCTTAAGAAAGATCGGTAAAAGCATGCCTCTCCCAAGTTTACCTTAGGTTTTAGAAGTTATATCCCTTCTTGAGTAAAAGAACTAGTCAATAATGCTAAAGTGATAACGATCTAAAGAGGTTTGTTTGAAGGGTGGGGGGGGGGGGGGGGGGGGAAGGCGCGTTGCCCTGGTTTAGAACTGAGACTTGATTTCATGCTTAAAGGCATACCATTTTCAGGAAAACATCAATAAACATTATCATCTCTTCTCCACTAAATCTAGACAGAAAGCATATTCTAAGCAAATCTTTGCAATCTATAGATTTAAAGGGAAGAGATAAAAAATATTGCAAGGAGATAAATATTTCTCTAGATACCGATACACTGATTCTAAACAGGGATACATGTCTAATGTATATTACAGATTTTATTTTACAAAAGTATCCATTCTTACATAGTATTCCTTTAGAGTGCAACAAAAATTATAAGCGGCAAAATAATATTGCAGTAGAAAATTTAAGGATTACCTTCACCACTTCTAACTTCTGCTGTTCAGTGTGCATTGCATCCCAAATAGGCTGATTGGTCATTTCTTCGGTGCAATGCATAACCTATAAACTTGGGTTCATACCAAAAAGAATAACTGCCTAAAAAGACAGATCATGTTTTACTTTATTTTTATACATGAATCTGATGCTGAATACAACTGAGTTTATGGTCATTCTGTGTTCAAAGAATTCAAAAGATTGAGTCGCACAATTAGTTAGAGAGTTGGGCTCATGAGACGAAGGTTGCAGATTCCAGTCCTCGGAGTCAGAGACAATATACATATAGATATGATAAACAGATGTGATTATATAACAGTTCATTATTTTCTAGAAACAATAGTTAGTAATCTTGGTTGTAACAATACTCAATGCACCATAAGAAGTGTTCTATATATCAACATACGTAAGTATTTAAAAAGGTATACCATGAACAGTCAATGTAATGAGCATTCACTTAACCATCAAACATTGATGTTAAAGGCAGGGAAACAAAATATAATGAGGCAATCTGAGTTTAATACATAAGAAAAATGGAGAGAGAAATAGCATGTAGTTGCACACCTAAAAAGAAAAAAAATCCAGCATTTGGTCAGAAAAATAAAATAAGCTAAATTTATTGTTATAGCCAATAATATTCGGCATTTCTTCCAAGTACAATCATATCATTATAATTTTGAATTTTTATTGAATTTCTTTGTTTACATTAATAGATTTGTAATTTGTTCTGTATGTTTACCTTTATTTATGCTGAAGAACATATTCTAAAAAATGAACCAACCATTCTGATAATCAACACCAAATATATGATTGTATGTGCTGCATAACGATTACAACAATTCTCATCTTCCTAAGGAAGTCTACAGACCAAGGATTCCAAATTTAAAAGCACCATTATGAAGAATGTATAAGATTCTGACATATTTAGGTAGATTTGACTCATATAAGCTCTTTATCCTCTGCTCAAACCCGCCAATGACCACCATTCAATTACTTAAACATCCTATATCAATATTAAATCGAAATAAGTTAAGCAAATCACTTACCCTGATCAAATTTCAATTGAAGATCTAAAACTCTTCTCTAGTCTCTCCCTAATAAAGTAAATATATAAAGCAATTTTGGTAAATGATGCGAGCTTCAGACACACTAGAAATCTAGCCGGAAGATTTAGTGATTCTGTCTCGAGAATTCTCCTTCGTTTTATCGTCTATTAACCTTGAAACCTTGATTCAGCCGTACTAAATGAGAACTAAAAATTGTCATTTGGAAGCTTGTGGAAGAGAGGTAAATAAAGTTGGATTGAAAACTTATTTTGATGAATTGTTTAAAAAAATAATTTTTAATTTTAAGCAGCAGCTCCCACGTTAGCTGTATGCACAATTTTAGAACGCGGTGAAGTCCTGGAAAATTAAGTACCCAAATTGTCCCTTACCATTATAGGATGGAAATTAAAAGCATGAAAGATATTCTGGAAATTTCAAAAGCTTCAAAACCAAGAATTCTCATTATATATAGATATATTAATTGAAAAGCATTAAAATAACATTAAAAATACTTTGTGATATATTTTCAAATTTTAAATTTTTCGAAATTCAAATAGTATATTATAGGGTCTCGAAAAAGTTCCATAATTTTCCGACTTAAAATTATAATTTTATTATTAAATTAGTTTTGGCCATTTTTATAAATGATTTTTTGAAAATAATAAATTTGATTTATAAATTTTGGAATTTTGGCAAAAACGTTATATGATGATGAATAAATTTTATAAAATTAAAAATATAATTTTCAAAGCATATATTATTATATATGAATTTTTTAACCTATATTTTCATTTAAATAATATAAAAAATATTTTGCTGTTACCTAAATTAAATTAGTATAAATTTGCATATATAAAATTAGTTCAATTTTTAACATGATATGATGGCACAATTAATTATAGGTCATTTATTTATGTAATATGACATATTAATATTAACATAATTAATTAATAAATTTATAAAAATTAAAATAAATTGTTTTGGCTGTGTATACATCAGATCTAAGAATTTTTTTTTATTATACACACATACACATAACTATTCAATATGTGACAACTTTCGTGCATATAGAAATATCACCTAACTAACAATATAATTATTATAGATCTATAAACAACGAATGGAATATTATACATGAATCATGAGTTATATGAAATAAGAAAACATGGTCTTGAAGTACATATTGCTGTGATGTATCTATCTCTCCTTTTGTACTCTTCTCAATTCAGCAGACTATTGATCTTTGAATTGTAAACCGTTGACTACTCAATAGGTATTGATTTTGAAAATTTTAATGGAGCTTTATGTAGGTGTGATCGACCAGCAAGAAGATGAAAATGGAGACCAAAAAAGATCTCATTGCATTAGTGTTATGAGTTCTTTAATATGGAAGGAATATAGAGAGAGGTGGACCGAATCTCGTACGCATTCTCCCTAAATCTAAGCCATCCACTTAACATACCCATAGCCTAATTTTCAGCTGCCCCTCACATCCTTTTGGTCAAAATTTCCAGCCCCTTTCATGGGCTTTAAACCCATTTTAAGCCAGTGTAAATATTATTAATTATATTTAATTTAATTGCTTATTGAAATTGTATATTGATCGATATATATATATAAATATATTTATAACTATTATAAATATAAAAAATTATTTATTTTTCAAATCATATTCAAAATTTTATAATTAATATTTCAAAAATATTAATTAATTTAATTAATTTATAACAGTTATAAACTAATTAAATTGTTCGGTCTAAAAATAATTCATCATATCGGTTGCGTGAGTCGTTAGGTGTAAATTTAGTCAGCTATTAACATCGAACTATTTGAATGTTACGTTGACACTTCACTTAGAAAGTGGTGTGACATTTTAGCTAAACTTATCACCTACTTAGCTTTGGTAAAATCCAATTTTATTTTATTAAGCGTTAACCGATTGTGATATTTATTTACACCAATTCTCTTCATCAAAACTATATAACTTTGGACTTCTTAAATTTGGTAATGGTCAAAATTGTTACATCGTCCACATTCAACTCTATAGTCCAAATACAAAGTCCTTGATTCAACAATAACAATTATTATTAACTGATATACTCTAACCAGAGACTTTGACTTTGAGATGACTTGAGTTGACCATCATATTAACCTCATATAACTGAGAAGGCAAATCCTTTCTTAAATAATGCTTCATTTCCAATACCTCCACTCGACCAAACTATAGTCACTCGATGAAACGTTGTTAGCACCAAAATTCATCACTAACACCCAAATCCAAATGAGCACCAAATCACAGTCGGATCACAGATAGAATGTAAGAAGAGAGTATAAATACGAAGAACAGTTAAAATTAAATAGAAAGCGGTAATAATGAGCAGTCGATTTAGTTAAATCCATTTGTCTACGGCTTTGCCAAAAGGTGGGTTGACATTTACCCCCCAAAACATGCCTTGCTATTGGAAGGTGTGTTTTGAACAATCTCAAATCCGATACCCGAAGTTCATGTTACATTCATTACCAAGAAATTCCATCCAAATCCGATAGTCTACTCCACGACCGCTCCAAGTCGTTATCCAATTCTGAATCCATCCCAAGTCCATTAACCGAATCTACAATCTCTTCGATCATTTTATCTGAGTTTGGGACCTCTTCGGGTCCTATAGTCCAAATCGAGGACCTTACCGGGTCCAAATCCTAAGCCGGGACCTCACCGGGTCCTAAAATCCATATCCAAGACCTCGTCGGGTCTAAATCCTAAACCGAAATCTGAATTCAATAGCCAAGCTCTAATCCATCCATATCCAATAACCAATAACCAATAACTGAATCCATGACTTCTTCGGGTCGATATCCAAATCCGGGACCGCTCCGGGTCCATGCCTAAACCCTTAGTTATTCATAGCCAATATCCAAATTCCAAACCTCTCCGGATTCTTGTCAAGCGCAACCTGCACCTGACGACCTGTGTCAAGTAATACCATGGTGTTCCAGGTTTAATGTCCCTGAACGCTGAGTAATGTCATGGCTTAAGTTCTAAGCTGAATATACATGGTCGCTCCGGACCCTTGCCAAGCATAGTCCATACTTGACGACATGAAATAGTAACCGGCATATAATATGGGGCCTAAGTCCTAGGCCGAATCCTGGTCTCTCCGAACCCCTGCCGAGCATAGTCCATGCTCAACGACCTTTTAGCTAAAAACCAGACAAAAAGTCAACCAAAATCCAATCCAAAATCCGGATTCAGACCAGAAAACCAGAAATCCATATCAAAAGTCCAAACCAAAGGAAAACGTTCAAACTAGAATCTAAATAAGAAAACAAACAAAACTGGGAACTCAAACCAAACCCCAAAACCAAACTAGAAAAAGCAAGTGTCCAAGCCAAAAAGAAAATACAGATTTCACAAACCAGAGCGTCACGGTTTATCATCGTCTCAGAGCATGCCTCAGGGTTATTTTTATCCTTGTACATGAGTAAGCGACTTAGTCGTCAGACCAAAGTTTTTTGCTTATTGCAAACCATCATGATTAGTAGATGACCAACCGACCACCATTCCTGGGCCTCGCATCATCATCGTTTAAGGTAGGCGGTGGCTCCTCCTGTTCCACCGTCGCATTCCGAGTTTCGACATATTGCCGCAACTGACCATTCCTTACATGCTTCTCAATTATATCCTTTAGATGCCAACAGTTATTATTATCATGCCCGTTCAGGTCATGAAAGAGACAATGCCTTCTGGATGCCTTTTCGCGTTCTGAGGGTTTTCTCCTTACCGGCCTTCGATATGGAAGGTAATTCTGAGTATCCAAGTATATGTTTTCCAGTGTCTCATTCAGTCCTATGTAAGTGGGGAATTTTGGTTCTCCTCAACGCTTCCTCTTCTCTTTATCATTATCTTTACCCAAGCTTTCACCGGACGGTTCTCTATCTTTAACAATGTTTCCTTCCTTTGACCTCATATCCAAACATGCATCCTCTTGTCGGAGAAATTTCTCAACTTCATGAAAGAATTCTCCAAGATCCATTGGTGGATCCCGTATCGATGATGCTTTTAAATCTGAATTATCCCTGACTCCAGATACCGCCGCCATTAGAACCATTGATGGATCCGGCTGAGCACTGAAGCAACTGCTGCATTAAACCGAGTTAAAAAAGTCCTGAGCGATTCTTCCATCCTCTGCTTCACTGACGTCAGTGTCATCACATTCTTCGGCATTTTGATGTGAACTCGAAATTGTTTCAAAATCCTATCCACCAATTCTATTCATGTTCCAATTGATCCATTTTCCAGCTTTCTGAACCACATAGCAGCTATATTAGTCAAGTACAGGAGGAAAAACCGAGCCATAACCTCCTCTGATGCCCCAGCACTTCCATGTGTCTTGTGTACCTCATCAAATGGTCAGTGGGATCGGTCTTACCATTGTATACTTCCAGAGTGGGCAGCTTGAAATCGGGTGGATTCCTAGCCACCTGATGTTATGGGTAAATGGAATTTTGTTTACTCCCTCCAAATCCCTGTTTTTCAGACCTCCGCGAATAGTTCGCCTAATAATGTCAGCCATTCCAATGTTACCTACCAAGGGTTGCCCCCCATCTACTCCTAACTGCTCACCAAGTCCTTGAGGGAATTCTGGTACATACTCCTCATCATGTACTCATGCATTCCTATTGGCGTCGAGCTGCATAGTGTCATCGGGTATCCCTCCATGGATTGGTCCAGCATTACTTGGTGGTGTGCCCCCGAGTCTAGGTCCATCCATATTAACAGTTGTTTGCTGGTAGGGGGATGCCACCTGCTGAACCACTCCATCTGCTTGCATGTTGAGTCCTTCTGATCCAATTCCATGGATCTAAGCTTCCACAAATCCTACTGTTCCTGCCTGTCCAAATTGCCTAAGAAGGGTTTACTTCATTTCCTCCTGCCTTTTCAACACCTACTCCTGCATGGAATCCATCACGATCTGCATCTCGTCCCTAGTGATGTAGATGGATGCTCAATCTGTTCCACCTCCAGAAGAGGCCTCCTGACCTCCCTCTCGATTGCTCTTTTCTGTCACTTGTATCCTTATCGATGGCCTAATCATTGCTTTCCAGAATCCGGGTTCCTAACCATTAAATCCAAAAATCCAAGCTTCAGAATCCCTGAGTGCTAGCTTTCTCAGTGAAAGCACCAAAATATTAGCGCCAAAATTGGTTACTAATACCCAAATCTGGATGAAAGCACCAAAACAAAGTCACTGATCATGGATAGAATGCATGTACAGCGTATAAATATAAAGAACGGTTAAAATAAAAAGAAACTAGTAACAACAGAGGATTTGTAGTGGTTCGGCCAACTCTGTCCTACGTTCACTCTAGAAATTTCCTTTTTATTGATATCAGAATCAAGTACAATTACAATCCGAAGTTTTCAAAATAATAATGGTAGAGTACCCTTAGTGGAGAAGAGGAAGGGAAAAAAATAAAGATCCTCTTTTTTGAATCCCTGACTGTTGTATTTATAGGCAAAACCTGAGTTACTGGGCAGTGTTAATGATCGGGGCCCATCAAGACCATAGACAATCCTAAATTCATCACTACAACCGATCTCCTGCTAGAGTTTTGCCGACCCAAAGTAAACATAGCATTGGCCCGAAGCACGATCGTCCCTGACTCGAAGTAAATGAAGCCGGGACTCGAAGCAGCAAACACATAGATTCCCTTTCCTTTGATATACCGACCTAGAGCCCACAAATGGCAGACCCGGAGAAAGTATGTAGCTTGCTCGGAGTTTGTAGTTACCGGCCCAGAGCAGAGATAGATGCCGACTCGGGTACTCTTCCTATGCCGACCCTATGTTCACCAATCCAGAACCAATCCACCGACCTGAGCATGTTCGAGTATTGACCCGAGTATAATCCTGTGTCGACCCCTGATGTGCACGTAAATGTACATATTTTTGCCACCATATTTATTCTATTTAAATTAAATAAATGATCATATAGGGTATTTTAACTTGTTTTAACCAAAATCCATGTTAATTCCAAATTGTCACATATCCATCTTCATATAAGAGCAAAACGGTCATTTGTGTGCATATATTTATGTGAGAAAAATTAATTGGAAATTTATATATATTTTTGTAGGAATTTGATCTCAAATAGGAGTGGTTTCATGAAGACACATGCATGCACAACATGAATATAAAGGAATGAAGATGGAAATAATTCAAAGTGAAGATCATAGAGGACCCCACCTACCCACCACTTTAATGTACAAACTAGAGGCTAATGCACATGCTTATGGAATTAATGGCTTCATGTACACTTAAATGAGGATTATGACATGCTAATGATTACTTGGTGGCAACACTACCTCATGGGCATTTTGGACATTCCCCAAAAATATGGATTAGGGTTTCATGCTTGTATAAATAACCCCATACGTTTCATGTAATCATCTCTTCTCTTAGTCTCTCTTAGGCCTCCTATCTTCCTTATCCTCTTCTTCATTAGTTTAGGCTCAAAATAAAAGAAAGCTTCTCTTTTTTTTCATGGCTACTTAGCCATTTTTATGTAATTTCTTCTTATGCAACTTTAATACATTGCTATTTTCTTTTCATGCTTATTTACTTTCATGTTGTAGTGTAGATCTATTTTTTATGCAAGTAGAATAGTTTTTCTTTATCTTGCTTTCTTTTTCCTTTTCTTTTTGCTTTCATGTTGTAAGCTACATTTGTTAAGCAAATGACAAATATGAGAAGCTAAACCCCTTCAATTTTGGGGGTAATGAAGATCTCTAATTATGTAGCTTCAACTATTTGTTAATTCATGCTCTCTTTTTGTGCTTAATGATGACCAATGAAGTGGTTTAATTGTTGTTTTTGCTTTGCATTTGATAGCCTATATTGTTGACACCAAATAGGCTATGCTTAAACAATCACTAACACTAATTGCATCTTCATCAAAATATGATTATGGCAAAAGAAAGTGATTTGAAATTAAAATTTGATGGTCTATGTTTCTAATCAATAGTTAATAGGCCATACTTAAAATAGATTTCATTTTCATTTTCATTGTCATTTTTCATGAGAGTTAAAAGTTGTTTAAGGGGTGTGTTATAGTTTGATGGCTTATGTTGAGCTAATTAATAGCACAAATATTTCATAATGATAAACACATCAATTAAACTAACTAATGACCATAAAAAAAATCATGATTTCATATATGTTGAACTATGTGATCTGCAGAGTGGATTTATTCTCTAAGTTGTCACTTAACTCTTATATTTGCTTCTTTTTTCTTTTAGTTACTAAGTTAATTCTCTAGCTAAACTTTCCATCGACTTTGGTTTAATTTGATTGAATAGAATTTTAAAACCATCAATTCCCTGTGGATCGATCCGTATTCGCCACGTGCTACATTCGTACACTGTGCGCTTGCGGTAAAATTTTATTTCGAAATTCGTTCAACGGTTTTCTAAACCGATAGAATTTCCGTCGACGAACAAGTTTTTGGCGCCGTTGCCGGGGACTTGTTTTGATTTTGATTTTTTATTCTTCGAATTATTTTTGTGTGATTTTATTTGTGTTTTTGTTTTGTGTGTTTGTTTGCATTTTATTAAAAAGAAAGCATACAAAAATTCTAAAAAAATTCTATTTCATTTACATTTTATATTTCTATTTACATTGTTTTCAAGAAAAAAAAAATTTTACATTGCACATTTCTATGCACTGTTCAGTGTGAATATACAGTGAAAACTCTACTTGCTTCTTGCCCTTGCACACACTCCTCAACCCATTCAACATCCTTCTCTGTACCATCCTTCATATGAATTCACAGCATCCCACTTCCATCTCACAAACAACTCATTATTAACCTCTGTCATTTGCTTATACACAACCAACATCCACATTCAAACTTCCCTGCTCCTCCTCTTATACAATAGCTCCACCTTCACTGTCATCTCCATCACATATAACATATCACCCACTACCTCATTTGGCTGCTCGACCAAACCATTATTGCCATAATTCAACTTGCCATCATTTTAATTGTTGCTGACCACCTCTACTGTATATCACTTCTAACAGCCTGCATATCCTCCACTACAATTTTCCTCAACCAAACTCTCAGACCACAATCATTTCCATTGCATCCACTTATGCAACTTCAAATCTACCATTACACCATAACAACACTTTCAAACTTCTTCTCCAATACAAACACATCAACTTCTCTACTGTGCTCCACCATTTCACTCCATACACTACATCAATTCACCATCTTCATTCTATACCTTCCCTTAACCCACGTCCGAACGATAGTTACCATATTCAACATTCCAGAACTTCGAAAGTGTCTACACTCCATCAAAAAAAACTAAACAAACCCAACCACTACACTGCTAACTATCCACCATCACCAGTGCTAGCATCTGCATCCTCCTCGACTTCAACTACCACTTGCCCTCAACAACTTCACATCCATCTCTTCTCCTCCTCCACTGTCAAAACTGCTACCATCTTCGACTTCCTCACAATCGTCACAAGCTACAAATCGCCAAATTCATCTCACCACCAACTGAAAACCCCAAAAACGTACTCCAACTCCCTTTTATAATCATCACTGATCACTCCCTCTACTTCCTCTGTCATTGCTACAACCCCCCTCCACAACAACTTCAATTTCCCACTACAACTTCCCTCTGCAACATCAACACTGCCCAAAACCACAAAGCAAACTGCACCTCCACCACCAAACAGCAGCTACACAAAACCATTCAAAAACTCAAGCACTTCACATCGACTTCCCCCCTCCAAAATTCACCCGCCGACATTCACATTGACCTCCATAGCAACCCATCTTCATATTAACTTTCACTCACTGACCTCCCACATTGAACCAAAAAAAAAGAACTTTTACTCACCAGCAATAAATCCTCGATTCGAAAAACCCAAGTCCAACTCCATCACCTAATCTGAATTGGAAGAACTCCACATAGTTCACGCTATTCGATCGCAATCCTCATCCCAAAATCGCACCTTCCCATCTCCTCCAACCCAATTTCAATTCCCGAACCCATAAAAATCACAATTCGACTTACTCGACTTCAAATCGCAAACGTCAGAAGTCCACCCAAACCAAAACTTCGAATACTTAGAACCTAACACTTGAATCAGGTGTAAGAAAGGAAAAAAAATGAATAAGTCGATTTCGAGAATTGAACATCTGGAATTGACTTTTGGAAATTTCGAAATTCTGGAATTGGGAAACTAAATCGAATTGATTTGTGAATTAATATGTATTTACTGGGAAGAAGTTTGTGAAGTTGCTTGTTAATTTGGGTAGTGGGCCGACGTTGTGGGCTTAGTGAATAATTTTTGTTTTTTGTTTTTTTGGTTGTTTTGGTTTTTTTTTTAAATCCTTTTCTTTTCTGATTTTGTTAGGCTGTTTTGTGGGCTTAGTTAAGTATTTTTTGTTTCCTTTGTTTGCTTTTGTTAAATCATTTTCTTGTTTTATTTAATTGTTAAAACATTCAAAAAAATTGAAAATATTTTTCCTAGTTAGCGGTCAATAAAATTTTCTTGTAGTTTCCTTTATTATAAAAAAAAACTTGTATATATCTTGTTTTTATTTTCAAGTTGCCAAAGCAGATTAAAAGGAAGAGTTGCTTGCACCACTCTACTTGCCAAAAAAATAATTGCTGCCTTGCTTATAAAAAATTTGCAATCTCTTGTGTTTATTTGTTTTGCATTGTTGTTTGCTTGCATTAAAAAAAAATTCAAAAACCAAAAAAAAATTCATTCATAGTTGCATTGTTAATACACGTTTAATTTCATTTTTGCATTTCATCTTGGTTTTTTATTAATAATAACGGTTAGACATCAATAACTTTTAATTGTATATTGACAAGTTGTCTTATTTGAACAATTTAATTTCTTGGTGTCTAGGCTACGGCAGAGTAATAACCATTTATAAATATTACGGTGATTCGTAAATATTATAGTGGTTGTTCCTCTGAAGGTACTTAAACCTTCGGCTGCATTGCAACGGTGAATTGTGGTGCACCGATAAATCCTGTCCGTTACCTGGCTGGGAACTATTTTGTTTATCTAAGACAATGAGTGATTATAAAATTTTGGGTTAACTTAGGATAAATCATTTGTAATTAACCACTGCATTCATCTAGTTGCATTAGTTCATGCATATTTAAAAAAAAAAAACAAAAACAAAAAAATTCAAAATCCAAAACTAGAAAAAAATTGTAAATATTCCATTTCCTTTGAAAATTTTTAAATCCTTTTTCCTTTGAAATTTCAAAAATCCAAAAAAGAAAAAAAATTATAAAACCTTTTCAAAAACAAAGAACAAATTTTAAAAAAAAAGCAAAAATCAATTTCCCTTTTTGAAAAAGAAATTTTATTTGTAAATATTTTTCCTTTGTAAAAAAATCAAAAACATTCTTGAAAATGTCCGAACAAGATTTTGGCGAATTTTACGATGGTTATGAAAATCAGTATAATCCATATGAGTTCACTCCAAATTCGTAAGGATATTTTAACAACAACTTTTGTTTAAACAATTCGAATTTTGAACTACCAAATTTCCAAAATAATTGTCAACCCTCAACTCTTGAAAATAGCATTTCGTCGTTACTTGAACTCTCTACGCAACAAAATCAAGAGATAAATGAGTTGTACAATTCATATTTGCGCTATAACTCGAATCAAGGTTTTCAAAATAATCAAAATTTGAATTCACTTCAAAATTCAAATGATTTCGAGTGTAAACCATGCCAATTCAATTTCGAGTTTCAAGATGAATTTCAAAATCAAGACGAAAATGTGAACCAATTTTCAGATAATTTTGGCAATGGAAATAGTTTCAATAATGATACGATTGAAAACTTTGGTTATCAACAAATTCGAAATGAAAGTTTTCAAATTAATAATCATAAATTTGAATTTTTTGACCAAATGGAAGAAGATAACGGGGATTCATTACTTGAAAAATACAAAACTTTTCGTGAAAATCGTAATCAAATCTCAACTTGCGAAGAATCAAATAACAATCTACCGTTTATCGAAATTGACAATTCTTGTTCTCAACGAGTCCAAATCAAAAATTCTCAAGTTAATAACTATAAATTGGATTTTGTTGAGCAAATGAACGAAATTTACGATGATCACACGAATTCGTTGTTTGAAACATATATGAAACAACATGAAAAACAAAATCAAATTCCAACGTGTGACGAGTCAAACGATAATCCATCTTTTACCACAATCGACGATTTTCAAACAACAACTGTTGAAACTGAAAATGACGATCTTAATCAAGTTATTGAAAACACGGTAATTAAGTTGGATTTCAATGCTTTTGAGGGTGTGGAACCAAATTTAAAATTCAAGCTTCCTTTTCTCGATTTCGAAAATTTGAATACAACAACTTTGGATTTTGAACTTGAGATACGCATTGAAGTTGTTGATAATCCAACAAAGGAAGACGAATTTAATGAACACGATTTCTTTGGACTTTTTGAAGATGAGTTGTTGGATTCCAAAGGGGACGATTTACATCACCATTTTGAAATCAATAATTTTAAATAATTTTTCAATGGCAAACTTGACTTTCAATTTGGTGAAAATAAACTTGAATTTCAATCAATCATTATATCTACCCCAATAATCATCGAAAATAAAACAACTCGTACGATTTTCAATAAAACGACATTCGTTTTGCCAAATCAACATTCAATTTTGAAATCTTTTACGATTTGGTTTTCTACGCTTAAGCTATGTCTCGCACACTTGGCGAGACAAATGAATCGGTTTTTGGAAGACCGTTTCATTTACTTTTTAATGACATACTTTCTGATGCCGTGTAAATACATTCGATTTTCATGTAAATAATAATAAACCTTCCTTTCACCTGTGTTGACTGTGGGGACACAGTCAAAATCAAGTGTGGGGGGAGACTCATCTTCATTTTTTTTCATGGTTTATTTTTGCTTTAAAATCACAATCACAAAAAAAAATTAAAAAAAAATCCCAAAAACAAATTTTCTTTTGATTTTTTTTAAAAGAAACATTATAAGATAAATATATGGCTTTGGTTTATTAAATTGAAATTTTTGAGAATTTATTGGTCTTAACAAAAATAAAAATGAAGTTTGATTACAAATAATAATGGTTTAACTAGTATATATGAAGATTCATACGTGTTAATTATGAAGTACATCCTAATTGAAAATCTTTGTTTTAAAAAGTGGTTGATTTAAAGTAAAGGATATAACATTTTTTTTGTCTTCTAAGTTAAATGGTGCTAAGATGATTTTACAATACTCCCACTCAAAAAAATATAAAAATAAAACATAATAACATCCAAGTATTCACTCTCATTTAAAAGTCCTCACGGTTATGCATGGGTGATTACTTGGAATTTTTGATTATGTGCTTTCATACTCATTTAAAAGTCCTCACGATTATGATGTATGGAACACATGTAAAAAAAAGACTTAATAAAAACCACCTACGGTCGATAGTGTATGCATGAAAGTGTGTGCACTCTCCATGCTCTGTACTCCCCTCACATAAGCCCGAAAAGCAGTGCACGGGTGGTATATCTGGCCTCAGTTTACCTGAGCTAGGTGTGTAATTTTTCTTAAAAATAATGAGAGAGTAAGCAATTGAAATCCTAGCACTATTTTTACTTATTTGATTTGATTTGTTATTGAAAAGAAATGAAAATACCACTTTGATAAACTTTGATAATCAACTAAGGTTCCATTTTGTAATTACACTTTGTTATCAACCGAAACAACAAGTTAAACTATTGTCCATTTGTTATGATAACTTGATTTTTGTTGAAATTTTGACGAGTAAATGACATAAATTTTCAAGATAATAACCAAAACCTATATTTAACTTATTCGTGTCAATTTAAAAATAAATCCTTCATTTGTAAATATTTTCAAAATTTTGCATTCATCTCTTTGTAAGTAAATCTTGTATTTTGTAAATATTTTCATCCTGCACTTGGATTTTATGGGTAGTATCCGCTGAAAACCCTCACGAGACAACACTCGTCCTACTGGGGACACCCAGAGGTTTAACGGCTTGTTGCATACGCTCAATGCAATCGTGCTTCCTACGAAAACGGATTTATCTTAGTTTTTTTTCATTCGAGGACGAATAAAAAGATAAGTGTGGGGGTATTTGATGCGCACGTAAATGTACATATTTTTGTCACCATATTTATTCTATTTAAATTAAATAAATGATCATATGGGGTATTTTAACATGTTTTAACCAAAATCCATATTAATTCCAAATTGTCACATATCCATCTTCATATAAGAGCAAAATGGTCATGTGTGTGCATATATTTATTTGAGAAAAATTAATTGGAAATTTATATATATTTTTATAGGAATTTGATCTCAAATAGGAGTGGTTTCTTGAAGACACATGCATGCACAACATGAATATAAAGGAATGAAGATGGAAATAATTCAAAGTGATGATCATGGAGGACCCCACTTACCCACCACTTTAATGTACAAACTAGAGGCTAATGCACATGCTTATGGAATTAATGGCTTCATGTACACTTAAATGAGGATTATGACATGCTAATGATTACTTGGTGGCCACACTACCTCATGGGCATTTTGGACATTCCCCAAAAATATGGATTAGGGTTTCATGCTTGTATAAATAACCCCATATGTTTCATGTAATCATCTCTTCTCTTCGTCTCTCTTAGGCCTCCTATCTTCCTTATCCTCTTCTTCATTAGTTTAGGCTCAAAATAAAAGAAAGCTTCTCTTTTCTTTTCATGGCTACTTAGCCATTTTTATGTAATTTCTTCTTATGCAACTTTAATACATTGCTATTTTCTTTTCATGTTTATTTACTTTCATGTTGTAGTGTAGATCTATTTTTTATGCAAGTAGAATAGTTTTTCTTTACCTTGCTTTCTTTTTTCTTTTCTTTTTGCTTTCATGTTGTAAGCTACATTTGTTAAGAAAATGACAAATATGAGAAGCAAAACCCCTTCAATTTAGGGGGTAATGAAGCTCTCTAATTATGTAGCTTCAACTATTTGTTAATTCATGCTCTCTTTTTGTGCTTAATGATGACCAATGAAGTGGTTTAGTTGTTGTTTTTGCTTTGCATTTAATAGCCTATATTGTTGACACCAAATAGGCTATGCTTAAACAATCACTAACACTGATTGCCTCTTCATCAAAATATGATTATGGCAAAAGAAAGTGATTTGAAATTAAAATTTGATGGTCTATGTTTCTAATCAATAGTTAATAGGCCATACTTAAAATAGATTTCATTTTCATTTTCATTGTCATTTTTCATGAGAGTTAAAAGTTGTTTAAGGGGTGTGTTATAATTTGATGGCTTATGTTGAGCTAATTAATAGCACAAATATGTCATACTTATGATAAACACATCAATTAAACTAACTAATTACCATAAAAGAGATCATGATTTCATATATGTTGCACTATGTGATCTAGAGAGTGGATTTATTCTCTAAGTTGTCACTTAACTCTTATATTTTCTTCTTTTTTCTTTTAGTTACTAAGTTAATTTTCTAGCTAAACTTCCCATCGACTTTGGTTTAATTTGATTGAATAGAATTTTAAAATCATCAATTCCCTGTGGATCGACCCGTATTCGCCACGTGCTACATTCGTACACCGTGCGCTTGCGGTAAAATTTTATTTCAAAATTCGTTCGACGGTTTTCTAAACCGATAGAATTTCCGTCGACGAACAAGCCCTACCCACTCGACCATGTCGATTCACTCCATCATGACGGAATCAACGTACTACCAATCCACACCATCATGCCGATCTACACCATCATGTCGACCCACTTCGACATGCCGATCCTCAATCCATCTTTATGGCCGATCCGGGTATTTCCATACATCGACCCAAGGATTTCCATACACTGACCCGAGTCCATCATGGAGCCAAGCAAGTACTGACTCATCCTAATGCCGAAGCACCTTCAATGTCGACCCACTCCAATCACGGATCCACTCCAATCACCGATCCACACCACAATCGATCCATACCACTACCGACCCATTTCAACATGACCGAACCACCTTCCTATCGACCCAGAGCAACTCGAAGCAAGACTCAGTGTGACCCAAAGCAAACTCCATGAATACTCAAAGTAAACTTGGGAACGACTCGAAGTAAAACCCGGGTGACTCGTAACAACTCAACTTTTTTCGAAACCCATATTTCGAGTATCCCATGACTTTTGTTCATCGACTATGTTGAACCCCGGCTTCACAATCATGATTATAATCCGTGATTGACCTTCCATCCATCTAGTTGACTAGAACCATCGTATTCCAGTCTGGACAAACGAGCGGTCAATTTAGTCAAATTTGCATGTTTACAGCCTTGCCAAAAGGCAGGTTAACAAATGCCATGCCATGATTTGACTATAATCAAAGTGGAGTTTTCATGTTGAAGATCTACAGTACTCTCAAGCCAAGAGAATTGTGTAAATTAGTCGCATCGATATTTTGTGTTTTACCTTAGTTATACTAACAAACATAAAACTATCGAGTGAATCGTTTCATAATTATCCAATTACTATCAGTACGTAACCTCATGGTGCCCCTTGCAGTCATAAGTAATGCATTGTCCAATATTTAGAGAGCATTACGTACTATAGTCTCAACGGATATACGATATCCAGTCTCGATGCATCTTGACTAGGAACATTTAAAATTGTATATTTAATTTCATTGTAATAAATTACTCATGGTTACAACATTTCGTACTACTATCACAAAATGCACCATTTATGGATTTTCTATTAAATAACCTTTTAATTAAGTTAATTAATTAATGTAACACATTATATCAAGTATATAATATAAAGAAAACACCTTTTATTTCGAACAAGATTGTCTATTGAGTTAGATATATGTGACAAAGTACATAATTGTCCCTATAGCATACCTCTAACTCCATTAATCTCCACTTGCACTTAGAGTCAATTATGGAATCTTTTTCTAACTTATCTAATCAGTTTTCTCTAAGCAATCGAGTCAGTCCCTCAGTGAACCGGTATGCTATTACGTTTCAATTATCTACTCTGTCAATCAATTCTCTCTGACATTGATAAACTATATTTATCATGTGAAATAATTCAGAGTATGTCCCTCGACTTCCAATGACCTTTATGTTCTATTACGAACTAGATCATAACATTGTTATCATATAACAATGTTATGAGATTCTCAACATTTGGAATTATCCTCGGCTTAGTTATAACTTTGTGCATTTATTATATATATACATTGCTTTTATAATGGCGCAATTCATGTCCATGAATCGGCCACAATCTCTTTTATTTGGAATATTTCCAACTTATATATTCTTAACTTGAATTTTTATTAACATATTACACTCAATATCACTTATGAATTTTGAGTTCAAGCACTCCTTTATAAGGAATTTGTTGTTTCTGTAAAAAAATCTCTAATATTTCGCAAATACATGAGAACACTCTAAACTACCATTGGTGATATCGATTTGGATTTGATATTTACTTCATGTATCAAATACATAAACAAAACATGATATCGTAGACGACATAATATGTATGATAATGCCTATTACCAATATAGAAGGAACTCATCTCACATGTGCTATGTTAAACAATTTAATAAGGTGCCTTTGCTATCGATTTAGGACATTCCCAATATCTTTTATACTCATTATAAAAGACATCAATTACAGTCCAACGTTGAGTATTAAAGTGACTGAGGGTGATTCTAGCACAAGTACATCATTAAAACAACGTGTTGATTACTCATAGTTTAGAAATATCAATGTATCTTTTTTGGTTTTTCTTGTGAACACATGTTTCCTCTGCATTTTGATTGATAATAAAACTATTTTATATTTCTATCAAAATATTTGTTCAATTATGATGCTTATAAAATGATACTTTCTATCATATCTTGGATCACATCCAAGGACTAACAAACTCAATATCGCTCCCACTGACTTCGAGACATTTTGGTTATTATGTGCAAACGGCTTACTCTAAATCATTATTTAGAATATTCTTTTTCAATGCATATGTACCAAAATACAAAGTAATACCAAGCACTAATTTTGTGAGTAAATCCGAACAAACTCGAGCACGTCGAATGGTGAATCTATTACGTTAATTTAAACAATTGAAATTTACATGATATTCTTATCAATATGGCACACTACATTCCAACAACATTTGTCTTTCTCATAAAAATAAATTTGCGGCTAATAGATCACATTTCGTTGGATACAACTTTCAAAATAATATTTTGATAACGTACTTGGAATCTATTTCGGATCTCCACAACATACCATATTATAGAATCAATACTCTTACTGGTTTAATTAAACAACTAAGGATATATATATCTCAACATTGATAATAAACTCATAGTTTCTATTTAATATGCTAGAATACTTGTTACACACTCTAATATGATATGTTCATTTAGGTTAATTAATTCATTTCACCTCGTAGTAGTCAGTTTATCCTTGGATCATATCTAATTCCATTTTACTGCCAATAGTTTCTCAAAGAAATTCCTTCACTATGAAATTTGTATTTCTTGAAATAACTATTATTTCTCAATGCAATGGAACATGTGTTCATAAACATTTTATGAATTTCCTTTTATTTAAAACCGTTTTAGTTTCAGTTTACAAAACTTATGTTCTACATGTAAATATGCCATCCAATGACAATTCTTCCCAGACTCCTTTTGAGGAGATTCATATAAGATATCTCATGAACAATTATTACGTGTAGACTTTCGACTCACATAACCGGCCAACTCCATGGCCTAGAATATGTTGGGGTTTCTTATAAATCCTTATCTCGTATGATTTTGTAAACTATTATTTAGATGAAATAATATTAACCTTGTGTACTGCTCTTAAATATATGACTTTATAGAAAGAACTTAACTCAACTTCACTTGCAGTTAATCGTAATTTGTCCAACAAACTTGATTACTCCTTATCGATACATCATTATGTACCACAAGGAGAAGTGACTTTTTAGATTGAATCTTTATTCATTTTAGGCACATCTGAAACACTTTCCAACATATACTCACTTATTCAATCTTACTAAATCAATTTTATTTTGTTGTACGTTATTTTATGTACTTCCATTTTATGTTCTATGAGATTATCATAGACATACTACATGTATATCAAATACACATGTCCATGTCGATGATTACTCAACAGTGAATTTAAAAAAGTATGTGGAACCGTTTGGGCATTAATAGACTTATGATTGCATAGATCTATATGTATCGATCCAAAGACTTCATAAACTCCTATGATGCACCTGCTAAATAGGTGCATTGCCATTAATTGTTTGAGATGTACTAACCATTATCATGTGATTCATAATTATATAATAAAATTATATCTCAAAACTAAAGGTTAGTTCATACAAAATAATTGTAAATAATTTTAGGTACTTCAGTAATTTCAAACGCGTCACTTTATTTATGAAAACAAATATCACATTATAGTTTTATTTCATAACAAGTATTCATAATATTCATATTAATATAACTATGTTTATTTTTGTAATGGTCCGTAAATTTATCACTTTGATAAGTCATATTTATTTTTAAAATTATTCAAATAAAATGTTGATACTATAAAATAATTATTTTGAGTGGTAATGAAAAATAATAATCTTATTTTGAATAGATATTTACAAAATATTTTCCTCGGGATTTAAATTGATAAAATGACCGAAAAACTATTTTATCGATAAATAACTCTATAATCGTTAAACGTCGCGCACTGAGCTGAATACATACACTTATTTTTATAATTGAAAAGGAATATGAAATAAAATCAATTATTTTATTTTTAGCAAAGCTAAGCCGGCTTTATAGTAGACCTTGCCACTATGTATATAAATAAGAAACGGATGTTCTGCGCATGCACAGAACAACTAAGACTGGTTTTATAGTGACCAGACAACTTGCACATAAACTGAAATAAAATAAAATCTAGACAAAGAGTCAAGGTGGCTTAGAAGGACTTAAGTCCCCCTTGTCATTATTGATATCAACATCAGTACCAGGGCCAATAACATGCTGAACAGCAGAAAAGAATGTAGCCAGATGCGGATCATAAGACTCGAAAGAGGAGAATAGAGATAAATTCGGTCCCATGTAGGATCTAAGGATTGCCACCAATTGCATGCACCGTCAACACTAGTGGTCGACAGGGAAAGTCCCTCACCCTCAACATGATACACCAACCTCCTAGACTCATTTGGGTCACCCAAGAACATATGATAACTATGCATCTGCGGATCATACCTCATTTCTGTTTCCTCACGTACCGATGAACACTCGTCAAGTTCCCTGTACATTACCTCATCATCAGAGATAACTAATGATTCCAAGACTATCTCCACAGTAGGAGAAACAAATATAGCAGGAACAGGCGGTAAGTTAACCTTGGGGACCCATTTCATTTCCGACATAGGGAGGGAAACTTTAAAGGCGAGAGTTAGAGTAGCAATCCTAGAACACTTCTTCGCACAATGTCCAAACGACTGACAATCCATACATATATTAGGCTTCTAGCTGCAATTTACTTTTATCTCCACCTCATGACCTTCCATAATTCTTACTTTCAGTATCGATGGTAGCGGATTTGTTGGGGTTATTTCAATCAAAGCCCTAGTATATTATAAATCCTTGCATGCGATTGTGTTTGCATCAAAGCACTTGAAATTCCCAATAAGGCTCGCAAGTTAGTTCAGACCAAGCAGAGGTTGGAGGACAGACGGAATATTGGAGAATATGGCCCATACCGGAATCGATAGAATTTTCTCTCTAGCACTATTTGTACCAACACTCCAAGGAGTCACAATAAAAGGTTTTCCCTCAATAATGAGAGGGCTAGTATCTAGCGCCATAAGTCTATCTTCCTTATTGCCAAAATGGAAAACAAAAAGGTAATTATTATATTGGACGTGAAGTGAACCTTTCAATTTCCATACTCTCCTATATTACTCACGAACAACCAAATATGAAGAAGACCATGTAAAAAAAATCCTACAGGGTGTTCAAAACAATGGTTGACAGCCTCTTAAAGCACAGCAGAAGGGATCACATTTGAACCGTCATGGACTTGAGTGTTAAATTTTTGTGGAGAGTATTCCTCTACAATTCGAGGCAATGATTCAAACAAAGAGGACCGTATTGGCTTGACAACAACGGGCTTAACAACACGAGGGATATTATCGGCATTGGCACAAACCCCACCTGAAATAACACTGGAATAAGGAGCGAACTCAGCTCGCTGCCTAACAATCTTATTATATAAATGAGCATCATTCAATTCACAATTGTCTACATTATTCTGACCACCAGAATGAATGTCTAGCGAATTATGCAACTCTAACTCAATATCACCAACCATTACAATATTAGGAGCATCCTCGGTAGTTACATTGATTTTGGCAGAATGTAGAAAAGGTGCAAAATCACAACCAATCGATTCAGTTTGTAGAGAATTTTCAACAGTAGACGAGTCTACTGCAAAGTGGCCGACACCTGAGATAACATTTTCAGCCGAGACAAAAGGAGATACACCACTTGAAAAAATAGATTGTTCCACTCTAGTACTGACCTTATCACCAACAGTCCATACCAAATGCGAAATAAGGGATAGGTTAACATTTGCGATACTTGAAAGTGGGATTGAACTCATTGGAGAAGTTGCTAGGGTAGCAGCGAATGCCATAATAGGGTTAGGCGCACAAGTGACAAAAGCAATTTGAGGTTGGGAGGTTGATTGAATCGAATACGGCATAGGGTTGAGGAAATTATCAGCTAACGAAGCTGTAGCCGATGAAAATGGAATCGACTCCGATTTAGAGAAGGAACAGTCAGATCTGGTAAGCGAGGAAGGACCGAACGAAGCATCTAACCATGATTTATTCTTATGATTCTTGGCTATCAGAGGAGAGAGATGAGAATTAGGAAGAAGGGGCGGTGGCGGAGAAAGAAAATGGAGGGGAAAGAGGGAGGTTGAAAAATCGCCTGTGGATAATGGCAGCCAATAACGAAGCAGTTAATTGAAATAATTGAAATGTGTTTATGATATCATTAGCAACGCCCTTATATTTAATAATTGATTTATTAAATTTAATTAAAATTTAATGATTATTATAATTATTTGAATCATTATTTTAAAATAGTGATAATTCATTTTACATAGTTGTAAAGTGTTAATAAATCATTTATAATAGTTTTATAAAGATATATAATTGATTTGGAAATATAAGGAAAAAATCAATATCGCTTTATTGGTATAATAGCAATTACTATAAATAATCGTTAATATTAATTTATATGATTTTATAATTCAAATGTGATCATTTTATTTTATTATTAAGGATAAGAAATTTATTTTCAAATTTTGTTTACAAATGTATGTATATAAATAAATAAGTAAATATGTGACCGATAATCAGTTTCTCGATTTTCAATGGTTTAATGAACGAAATTTGTTCGAAGTCATTGAAATGTTGTTATCCTCTTGTGCACATACATTTACATATATATATACATGTCACATGCACACCGTAATATATATATAACATATAAACTTAAACATAAACATATTACAAAATATTGAAATATTTTCCTAAAATTTAATACTTGAGCTACCAGAAGCAAACATCAAATCACTTTACACCACTATCATCACCTCAACATCACCATCACATGGGGGGCTTCTGTGTGTGTAGGGGAGGGGCTAGGAGGCGATGATAATGGCAATTTCATCCATTCATATCATGATATTTTGGTTTTCCAAAAATCCTATAAACACCCCACCCTTTCTTCACATTTTTCACACAATTTTCTAGTTCTTCTTCCTCCTTTTTCAAGCTAATCCAATGGCTTCTCATGATAATGAAGCTATGGAGAAAATTTATTTGAAAGGAAATTATATTTATATAATATCCATACATTGTCGAATCCACTTCAAAACAAAGGTAAGCCTCTTCCTTTCCACCCCCCAAATCCACGGCCACCTCCTTCATCCACCAAAGCCATGAGCTCCAACCTCTACAAGGCTATGCCGAGCCCTCCCAAAGGTCTCAAACTTGATTCCATTAGCTTTGATTTGATTTTAGCAAAGCTATAGCCAATTTTAGACTAGCCTATGGGAAATATGAAGGTGAGAAACTCCTAAACTATAGTATTATGTGCTATTGGAAGATATATATGCGTGGATATGATTGTTTATGATGGTTGTTTAATGTGAATGTTGAATATACACGTCAATAAGTACAAAGAGAATCATTTTCCTTTATTGAATGAATTGATGTATATGGAATGTTAAACCTCTTTAAAAGGGTTTAAGAATGAGTTTGAAATGTTTTATAAACATATGGAAGTATTTTGGTAAAGTTTGAAAGGTAATTGAAAATTGAGTTACAATAGACACGTCGCGTAATGGGCAATTTGCGGTTTCGCACCATAAAATAAAACGAGTATATATAGTGGAATACAGAATTCTTTAAGATAAGAATTTTCCAAACTATTATATACATAGCTTTTCAAAAAAAGAAAGAAAATCGAGGATTTCAACTAGAAGATTTTGAAATATGAGTAAAACAAGTTTTCTAGAAAAATCACGGTTTTGCGGTTGGAATCCATAAAAGGATTTCATTGATTTTAAATTTTTTTAAAAATATGAAATAAATTCTAAAAATATTTTTAAATGTTTTAAAAGTAGTTTGAGTTATAAAAATGAATTTTCATGATAAGAAGTCATTTTGATTAATACAGCTTAAAAAGCATTTTCCGCGGCACTTTTTTATAGCATTTTTTATAAACTTTGAAATATAATTTTAAACGAATTTATTCTTTTCCAAATCTTTCATAAATACTTTCAAATGATTAATAAAGTATTTTGAAGTTAATTTGAAGGATCTATGAAATGGTTAGTTAAATGTTAAATGATTTAGAGTCGATCGAATCACTTGACCGCCTTATGGGTGACAGAGATATAGTGTATAGGCTTGAGTTTGGAAAACCAGTTTCCTACTCTCCCTAGCTATCTAGCCTGACATGGCGAGGGGATAGTAAATTTGATTTACTCAGATCAAAATTGTCCAAAGTATAAAGAATATGATTTTCCAAATATAAATAACTTGGATTTTATGGGATAATCTTCTTGTACTCGGTGTTAAAGCTTGAAGAGAGAACTCATACTGTTCATGGAATTTAAAAGGTGATTTCGTCGTTATTCCGCCCATGGTACTTTTGAATACGGGAATTTATATTGAGTAGAATTAGATGATTTTAGATAGACTATTCTCACTTAATATTTACTGGTTTTGGATTAACACCCTAGATAACATGGTTTTAACTCAATCAAAAATTTGGATTTTGGATTAAGAAATCCATGTTAAGATTTAAATGAAATGATTTTGAATTATTCCCGGTTTAAAAAGGGTATTAAAGTAATGAAAGGATTTGATAAGAGAGGTTTAATGATTCCGTATATTGGAAAGAATGTTTTAGAAATATATATCTCTAGAAGATATTTTGATAAAAAGGAAGTAATAAATCAAAAGAATAATTCCCTATTTACTTAACATCTTTTTATCGGTGATTCGTCCGAAGGAGCCAGGATTGGATTTGGGTAATTCCTATCCGAAGACCACTTCGAACCAATTTACGTATTCGAAGTGAAGACATGGAGATGATTTGAAAGATCGAATGTAGGGCTGCACGTCACTGACCCTCGGGGGGGAATTTTCCATATCATATTATGTGGCTACGGTTCTTCATTTGTGATCTTCGATGCAAGGACATCTCGCTGCTAATCGTAGGGTTAACTCTCGATAGGATATGGTAGGAGAGTGCCTTCGGTTTTTCCTATTCATAGAAGAGGTTACTACATACAGGTAGTTAGTGTCTCATCTCATATGGTCATGTTCTATTCGTAGAAATAAAATGGAGATTACCTTTGGGAGAGGTGGCTGAGTGGTTGATAGCTCCGGTCTTGAAAACCGGTATAGTTTTGATACTATCGAGGGTTCGAATCCCTCTCTCTCCTTTTTCTTTATTGTGGAATTAATTTTTTTTATTTATTCATTTGGATTGACTTGTTATCTTTATAAATTGTATGGACGAATGTTTGACATTGCATTTCTAGTTACATAAATTGATCTTTATGAACGTATCATCTGTTTGGTGGAGGAGAAGGCAACTTCTTTTAGCTTAACATCCTTTCCTGAGACATACAAGCTTAGAAGTTATACATTTGTAGAAATCTGTTGTGTGACTATGTGATGGAAATATTTCATTCAAAGTGGAATGTGCTATGTGAAAGGTAGTCGCTACCTCGAGCTTCATCACCCGATAATGGCTTAAACAGGGTACGCCACAAAGCTATGTGGTATGCAACCATTAGGGTATGGTTATCACCTTTCTAGATAACCCGCTATATTTTGGGTATGTGGTGTATTCTATGAGATGTCTCGTATAGGTCGCTAACGACCGGGGTGATGTCATATTCGGTTTCTATCCAGGTCATGTATGAGTGCCAAATAAGGATAGACTGGTCTTTCCAGATGCGGAGGATTATTTGGGTATCCTCGGTACATTTCTCTAAAGATGTATTATATGGAAGGTAGTCTCTTACCTGCCATTATATGGAAATCCATTCTCCGAACGATCCTTGTAAGAGTTTTGTTTGTAGAGCCTAACATATCTAGAATTTAATAGGGGTTTTTAGGCTCAAGGAAAAAGTTAGAGAAAAATTTAGTTTCAGGGACAAGAAGTTTGTTTTTTAGGCCAAAGGACACTTTTTAGTGTAAATCACATAATGATAGTTGTAACTATCATTTTCAGTTTACAATAAAAAGTGTCATTTAGACTAAAAATCGAACTTGTTGTCCCTCGGACTAATTTTCTTTGCAACTTCTTCCTTGTGCCTATTTACCTCAATTTAATAATGATAACAACTTCGACTAAGATTAATAAGTTTACTTGCAAATGTTTTTAAAAGAATGTCACTAATAATATTATCAAATGATTTTGCATATCAAATGTTTTGATTATAATAAGTTAAAAAACCGTCTGTATTTATGTGTGGGCATGGTCTAATGAGATGCCTTTTGTTTTTTCAAAATGCATATTTTGAGTTCGTCACACAAGTCCCACGACTGACCCAGAGTTATTTTCCTTTCCTTTAAACTCCGGGTGCCCTAATTTTCCAGGGTAGCCTAGTAGTTAGGTTTAGATAGAAGTAATTTGGATGGAGCTAAAAGCATGGAGTTAGAAGATTCTTCTAAAGATTGTTATCCATTTCTACCACACTCTTGTGGTATAGTATTTAGCATTTGTAAGGACAAATACATATAACTGTCCATTTTTAACTCTGATAAATGTATTTAAATTTCCATTGTAAAAATTTATATGTTGAAATAACATATGTGAGGTTCCATTCTATCCTCATTTTCTTTCTTTCCCTTGAGAATTCACTTCTCTAGCACTTGGATTTGCGGCACGTGAATACCAAGGATATATTAGTATCGATTTTGAGAGTCGAAGAAACGGGCCCTTACAATCTTTCAGTCGACACCAAAAAACTGTCATTATTTCATAAATAGTGTTCGATATGTTTTATGAAAACAATTTTCGTAATTTGATGCAATCAATTAGTGCTATACGGCATGCTTCCACTATTTCCTCCATTATTATAATAATGTACTAAATTTGGAGGTCCACCATTCACTTAATATAGATTATTTATTTCATATGCTATAATAATATTACAACGGATAGTACTTTGATCAAATATCTTGAACTCAAAGAAATAAATCTTATAAAAAACAATTTTTTATATAAAAATACATTTTGGAATAGAAATCATATTTCTTATTCCAATATTAAGAATTAATTATTATTACAATTCTCATTTCCAATGCTTTTTTGTGAAGCAAAAGTGACCATTCATTCTCTTCATCCAAACTGTACCTTATACCACATATACTCTTGTACATTTATTATTCTTTCTAAATGGTCAAACAATTCAAAATAATATCCTTACTACAATATCATAATGAACTCTTTACATGATCGCACTCGGTTATCTTTAACATTTAAAGACATCAAATATGTTGCACTTCGTGTAAATTGATCAGATCGATGTTTTAGTGATCGAGTTCTTAGACCCATATTGTAGTTTGATCATGTGTTACATTTACCACAATGTGACTTTATCGTAATCAATCAAATTGAAAAACCAATCTTGGACTATGGTTCATTTGTTTATTTCGGATGAACTAATTTCATCGAAGTATCATACATTACGAACTATGACCGTTCCCTGTATAACACTTATACGTAATAGTATATGGAGCTAATATCCATAGTCTTGTATTGCTTTTAGAGTTTGAAACTCATAGAATGCAAGGCATGGTCTAGATCAAATAAAAAAGCAAATGTCCAAATTACGATCATATTAAGTAGTTGTAAAATTAGGCACTGGCACGGGTATGGAAACATTCACATGCAATATTTGTTTATTAGTAAGTATATTTTATATTTCTTTTGGTCAATTTTCAATTTAGTTTAATCTGTATATCTTTATTGATAAACGTTCTATCTGTGCAATTAATGCGCTCGGTAGATTCAAAGCGGTAGAGGTGCAAAAAGTCATAGCGGGGATACAGCGAGGATATAGTGGGATATAGCGAATGGCTCTAAAATAGCATATAAAACTCGTACTTAATGTTTTTACAAATATATAAATGGTAATTAAATGAAAAGTTACCATTCAATTAAATTATAAATAATACATAAATAATTTTAAGTAAAAACATGTGCGAATATAATTTAAATAAACGAAAAATTGTTATATAACATAATTGAATTTGGTAGAATATTAGAGTATTTTCTTTTCTGAAAATATATTAAAAATTAAATCAAATAAATTAGTTTCATAATTTTATAATGTATAAATGCGATTTTTCAATTCATTTTATTAAAAAAGATATAGCGAGAATAGCAGAATATAGCGGAAATAATGGGATATAGCGGAAAAAGCGGGGATTAAAGCGGAAAGGCTATATTCTGGGGCTATATGGAAAAATCGTAGCAGTAGAAATCTTCTATGAGATATAGCGGGGTTGTAGCGGGGTAATAGCGGGGCACTAACTACACAGCGTTCTATCAATCATTTTAAATGCATGAATTTATCAATGTAGATTATTATTAACATTATGTAGCATATGTTGTTATAATATTAGAAAGGTTATATTTTATCATTTCTTTTTCCTAATAAGGCTTCCAGTAGTCTTTTATGTTTCACCAGACCCTAAGAAAAATACAGAAATCTTTCGACTTCACTAGCAGGTGTCAGGAATCGTCTATCTTGGAATTCTGATCTTGAGTTTTCTCAATAAGTCATAGCTCCACGAACGATGGATAACTCATCATCGGTTGTATCACATACAAATCCTAACCAAGGTTCTAAGTCCTAATCTCATTTCGACCTTGAGTTTGCTCAACAAATCGAAAGATATTGTTCACTTGCACCTACCATTACGCAACTGCCTAAGTATAATATATGTACCTTGAGTTTTCTTAACAAATACATATAGTTATCTTACCTCGTCTATTCAGTATATTAATAATACTACACATAACATCTGTAACAACCAACATATTTTACGATTTTATATTTAAGTGATTTATTTAAATATAGCATCATTAGTCGGATTAAAGTCTGAAATGCTACTTTTTGTAAACAATTGAATTAGGACTCAAGACTACTTCCATTGAGTCCAAAATGGCGTTTGCGACCATTTTCTAACATCGATGTGTTTGGAGTTGACTAGAATTTTTGTATTTTTATTTGAGGCTTTGGGCTTGGGTTTCAACCCAATAACCTAACAAGAGAATCCAACTTATCTAATACCCTAACTCCCCCTCCACTCTTATTCATTCATTTATAACATTTTCCTAGCACTCTCAAGCTAAAAAATAAGGGAAAGAAAGGGAAATTAAAATTCGTAAACTCTAGATTACTAGGATATTCAAGATTCTAACTCCAAAAATCAAAGAGAAGCTTAGGTAAGCATCCTCTTCTTCTTCTCCACCTTAATGTCTCTCCAATTTCCAGAAAATCCTATAAACTAATTTAGGTAATACTTGCATTTGTTCATAGATTGAGGATTTTTGAAGTTAAGTGGAGGAGTAATTGATATTGTCTTGTTTTAGAGCTTCTCATTTTTTGTTTTTGGATTTAAAGGGGAGTTTATTAACTCACATCTACGTCTATAGCTTTCATTGTTGTTAGGTATGAATTTCTAACATCTATTCATGTTCAATTGCTTTTGATTTGAATTGGTTTGGTGAATTTTCCAATTTGGTTATTTTGAAGTCAAAATATTTAAAGATCCTATCTTGGATGTTTGGCCATGTTTTTGGTGGTGTATCGAAGAGCCTAAAGATCCCTAGCATCCATCGCTCGTTCGATCGCTTCCGGATTGGATTTTTGCCCTCTTTGGGCTAGGATGATTTTTGCCTAGCAGAAAAATCCAGACGTCTGGAACAAAATCCAGACATCTGGAAAGGGCCTGGAAAAGACAAAAAAATAACACACATAGAAAAAAGGGCAAAGCTAAAATCCAGATTTCTGAAACAAAATCCCGACGTCTGGTTGAAAAATCCAAACATCTGGAAATGTTCTAGAATTAAAAAGAGAAAGGAGAAAAACATATATATTTCCAGAACCTAGGGCTAGACATCTGGAACATTTCAATTTTGCCTATTTTTGCTGTTTTTGAGTGGATTTCCAATTTTTATCAATTTATGTTGATACGATTAGTTGTTGTCATTCATTATCGATTTTGATGACTTCTTTTATGGGTTTTTGGGAATATCCATTTGATGGATTTGATATCGACTTTTATGGTTTTAATTCACATTGTCGAATGTGGATTTTTGGTGATTGGTTGTTTTTACAATCATTTTTGTGATTTGTCACTTTAAAATACAAAGGTTTCTATACTAGTAGTAAATACTCAAACTCTTTCACAAAAGCAATTTCAATGTCACTTTTAATACAAAGCTCGTTTTTAAACTCGTTTTCCAATCTATTAGTGTATACAAACATTTACCTCATTCGTATGAGAAATCTAATTAAACAACTTAGCAAAACAAGTGGTATGAAACGCTTGTGTTTACTTTGTCAGTTAATTCTTGGACTTGTTCGATTGAACTCTTGTGACAATTTTCGAATGGAAATCTACAATTTTTTCGTAAATATTTAAGTTAAGCCAGTGGTTATGGGACATAAAGCTAAACTCATTTATTTATTAACTTAGTGTAATTCACACATTTTATGGATCAATGGTGATTATTTTATGGTTTAGACTAGCAATTGCGATGTCTTTTTGTCCATGTGGGGGACTGTACCTCGTTTTATTGAGCTTCGTATCATTTCTTTTATGGGCTAGCAACCCATTTTCTTTTATGGAGTTCGGTTCGTCGGATGTACCGTTGTTGTACTACGTCGTTATTCTAGCTTATCAGGTTCATCGAGCGTACCGTTATTGCACTACGTCGTTGTTTCAAATTATTCGAGTTTCAGGTTCCTCGAGCGTACTATTATTGTACAATGTCATAGCACTGGCTCTATGGTTAGCGACCATGGGATAGCGACCTGTTTGTGATACACGTGTTGGTGAGTTTTCATGCTCCCATTTTTGATAGGCCTCCCCCTTTGTGATTTTTGGATTTCTAATTGATGATTTCAAGAATTTGTATTTTACCAATTTTTGTGATTTATATTGATAAATATTTATGGCTTGGTGAATAAGCTAAAGAATATGACATTCTTTTTGGTGTTTGAGAAAATTTTAGATCTTGTATGATTTTTGTTCTTATCTAATGTATACTTTTTATAGTATGGCATTATTATTATCATATGTTTTTATCATATCTCTTATCCTATCTCATTTTATATGATATTGACACCTAGACTGATCCATTTATTATTTTCTTCTTAAATAATACTCGGGTCAGACCGAGGTATTTCAGGTGCTTCTACTTGACTTCTTTTCAAGGTCCGTCATCTGACTTTGGCTAACTACTTAGCTTAGTAGTTTTTTGTTTTATGCATTCGAGATAGAGAATCCTTTATGTACATATTCTTTTGTCTAGCACTTGTACCTATTCTTTTATGATGTAGTGGATCTTACATGACCACTACTTTGATGTACACTTTTATGTGTTATATTCATATTTATTTATGCCTTAGTGATATGAATATCTGTGAGTGATTTATGTTATGCTTATTTTATGTTTGTTTCCGAAGACCACATAGCCACTGTGTAGCGGCTTTGAGTTTGTATTGATATGTCGGATTTCCTCTTTAAATGAAATGCGTGACCTTCTATCTGGCATATCGGTACTCGCACAAAGAAATTACATGGATGGTCGCTCCTCAACAGCCTTATTCTTCATGCTAGTCAACGGCACCACCCCGTAGTGTCCTTGGCTAGTGTGAGTATAGAGCGGGGCGTCATAACTTGGTATCAGAGCCAAACTTCAAAAAAATATAGAATATTATAGTAAGGATCATTTTCCTAAGTCTCTCTTAGGAATCATGCCTTAGGATTTAATTCGAGTCATTGGACCTGTTCTATCCTATTTTCTTTTATGATGCCTTGTTTTATCAATCAAGTTTATTTGACATTCATTCTGAGAATAACCTTTTTCCTCGTCTTTATTTCTTTCTTAAAGAAGGGAAATGGTTAGACCTGGTCATCCCAGCGTCGGTCAATCCAGTGGTACTCCTTAGGATGGTGTATTTATGTCTGCCCAACAGCTTTTAGATCTTGTAAAGAATGCTCAAGATGTTGGACCCACTCCAGAGCCTAGTCACCCTAAATCTGGGTTTACACGCTTGTGCAGTGATTATACCAGTTTGGGTAGAAAGTCATTCAACAGTTTCGAAAGCGTTATAGAAGTCCAAGCTTGGCTTTGAACATACGATCTCATCTTTTCTCGCATGAATCTTGTTGATCTCCATCAAGTCCAAATGGCTTCTAGCATGCTCCAAGAAAGAGCACTAGATTGGTATGAGCTTTTGAATTCAGAAATTATTGAAGCGGATCTCACTTGGGAGCAATTTCGAGAAAGGTTCGAATTAAAGTTTGTACCAGAGACTGAAAAAGTAACTTTAGCTCGACGCTTTATTGACCTTGTTCAAGGTGAATCTTCTATGGGTCGAGTACATTAATACCCCATTAAAGAAAAATCAGAGGTTTATTTTTGGATTAAATAAGAATCTCAAAAAGCCATTACTTCTGAAATTGGAAGTTTCTTTCGATCGACTAGTAGATATCGCTCTTCGACTTGAAGAGGCTGATAAAGAAAGTGACGGTGAAGTTGCGGATGCCAAACCGAACTTCACCATCAACAAGAAGAGGCCGATTAAGTTCAAGCCTAATCCTAACAAGAAAGGGAAATAAGAAACTTTGGTAGCAAAGACTCCTACCTCTAGTCGTGGGCAATGCTACAACTGTGGTTCTAATGACCATTATGCGAATAGGTGTCCGAAACCCTTTTTTTGTCGTTATTGCAAAAGTTTGGGTCATCTTTTATCTTCATGTCCCGAACTTCCAAGCAAGAAAGAGGGAAAACTAAATGTTGTGCATGCACATAGTAACACTTCTCTTGGTCAAGATATTTCTCATTCTATCCTTAATTATTATGTTTTGTGATCATCCTATTCGAGTTTTTTTGATACGGGTGCATCTCAATCTTTTATATCAAAAGAACTTGTTGATACTTTTTCTTCAAATGTTATGTGCTTGATGACTTCTTTGAGAATTGCGAAGTCGTTTAGTGGATCTGCAACACTCAGTTTGCTTTTTAAAGATGTCGAGATTATTTTAAGTGATTTTTCTTTCCGGGCCTATTTGCATTATGTGTTACTTAGGATTCAGAATGATTTTGGGAATGGATTGGCTTAACTATTATGAAGCCCACATCCTATGTCCTGAGAGGACTATTCATCTTCGGCATCCTCAATCTTTAAGCAGATTTCTATTGTTCTTAAAGATTTAGATTCCAGTTCGGTAGCATCCTTATATTCTCTAAATCCACATGATGATGATAATGATGATGAGGAAGATGTTATTTCCTACACTCACGTTTTTCGTGAATTTTCCTATATTTTTGAGCCCGTTTTAGGATTGCTCTCTAAGCGAGCAATTAAGTTCAGAATTAATCTAATCCCTGGAGCTCTACCTATCACTCGTCCTCCTTATCGTATGTCCAATAAGGAAAATGAGGAGATGCGTAAACAATTATCCGAATCGGAAGCCAGCAATTTATTTGTTCTAGTTACTCTCCTTGGGGAGCTTCAGCTATTTTTATGAAGAAACCCGATGGTACACTTAGGCTTTGCGTTGACTACCGCAAGCTTAATGACCTCACCATCAAGAATAAATATCCACTACCTCGGATTGAAGATCTATTCGATAAACTCAGTGGTGCTAGAGTCTTTTCACAATTAGACTTAGCAATCAGTTTTCATCAGCTTCATATTGTAGAGGATAGCATTTCTTTGACATTGTTCTATACTCGTTATGGATCTTATGAATGGCTTGTTATGCCATTTGGTTTAACGAATGCTCCAGCTTATTTCGTTGACCTTATGAATCGAGTTTTCGAAGACTTCCTCGCTTGATTTGTTCTCATCTTTATATATGATATTCTTGTTTGTTCTAAAACCAAGGAAGAGCATGAAAAACATCTTCGGATTGTGTTGGAAACTCTTAGGAGCAATCAATTGAAAGCAAAAATTTCTATGTGCCACTTTTAGAAAACTCATGTGAAATTTCTCGAACATATTATTTCTGAATCTGAAATTTCCGTGGATCCTTCAAAGATCGAAGCGATTCAAAATTGAAAGAGTCCGAAAAGTGTGATGGAAATCCATAGTTTTCTTGGATAGCGGGCTATTACTGTTGGTTCATAAAAGATTTTTCCAAAATTTCCGTGCCTCTTACTAGTTTGAAAAAGAATGGAGTTAAGTACATTTGGTCAAACAAATGTGAAGATGCTTTTCAAAAGTTAAAAGAAGTTCTTTCCGATGCTCCTATGGTTGTGATTCCCGAACGGAACCAAGACTTCATTATTTATACCAATGCTAGTCGTGTTGGTTTGGGTGCCGTTCTCATGCAAATGGAACGTGTAATCACGTATGCTTCTAGGCAATTAAAGCCTGCCAAGACTAGATATACCACTCATGATTTAGATCTCGAGGCTATTGTTTTCGCCCTTAGAATTTGGCGTTATTATCTTTTGGAAGAGAAATTTTTTCTCTACACCGATCATAAATCTTTGAAGTATTTATTTTCTCAAAAGGAACTTAATTTGCGTCAACAACATTGGCTCAAGTTCATTGCATCTTATGACCTTGATATTCTTTATACTCCCGGAAAGGGAAATCGTGTTGTCGATGCACTTAGTCGTAAGCGACAAGCGGTTGTTTCCATGATGATATCCAAATGGAATGACCTCGAGACTTTGTCCATTTGTGAGATTCGAAAGCGCGAATCTGATTCATATTCATCTCTTGTTTTATGTAGCCTTGAGGTTCATCCCTCCCTTTTAGACCGCATTCTTGAAGATCAAAACCATGATCCTGAATTGGCTCATCTTAGCCAAAGTTGTAGGGATAGAAATGTTGATGGTTTAAAAGACTTTGAAATCGATGCTCGTGGCGGCATTTAATAATTTGGTAGACTTATCGTGCGAAATATCGGTGATCTTCATAAAGACATTTTAGAAGATTCTCATTGTTCTAAATTTACCATTCATCTCGGTAGTAGTATAATATACGCGGACATGAAACAACTCTATTATTGAGATGGAATGAAATCTGATGTTGCTAACTTTATAAAGTGTTGCATGAGTTGCCAACTCATTAAGGCCGAGCATCAAAGGCCCGGTGGGTTATTGCAACCATCCATCAATCCCCTCCGTTGTCCCCCCACCATCGTCACGATAGTCTAATATTTAATATTTCTCTTCCACTATCGTTATAATTTGTTATGAATATTGAAAATGCAAAACAAAAAACACAAAATGAAACCAAAGTGGCCCTTATATTTTGAATTTTCAAACAATTTTGAAAATTAGTCCATGGCCGAATTTCAGATTAGGCTTTTTCTATTAGGGATAACATTTTAGCCTTACCTCATTATTTCGGGCCAGGCTAGTAGCCAGAATGGTAGAGTACTTAATTATCCAAACTCAGCCTTGGACACTATTTTTCTAGACAACTTACCATATGGGTAAGCTTTAATTAGTAAACTCTAACATGACTAATTAGACCGCAAAGGCCATTGAGCTCTTATATCATTTGTGGAACTGAGTTTTCCTATAGTGGAAGTTATGTGTGAATTTTAAATTTTAATTTTTTTACCATATTGGACCTGCCTATGAAGTTTATTTTATTTAAAATATTTCTAAATTTAATTTAAATAAAATCTTTTATTTTATTTAAATTTATAAATAATGAATTGAATTATATTTAAATTAAGTTTAATTAAATATATTGGTACACATGTGTATCATATACATACATGTATGTGTGTACATATGTAACATAATAATATGTGCAGGGTATAACATACTCGTATATAAATATTACGATTTGCATCGCAACACACATGTTAGCTCATCTATATGTATTGTATGTTGTCCAAATATATGTTTGTATACATATATAAACTTGATATTTTAAATAATTATTAAAACAATATAAGTAATTATATATAATATATATTACATAAATATAGAATATTAACATATATATATATATATATATATATATGTATATGTATATGTATATTACCGCTATGATTTCGCGAAGGTCGTTTGAGGAAGGAGAGGAAGCTGTTTTAATATGGAAAGTGCTCACTTGGTTTACTTAATAGTTTGGTTTTGTCTGTACCTTGTATTGTGCCAAATTGTTATGGGCTGAAATGCCTTAATAAAATCCTTACCCATTTACAAAAAAATGTATATGTATATTAAATTAGATAGTAATTAGATAAATGACAATATATATACATAATATACAAAGATGTTTTTTAAATATAATCAACATATATGTTTTACGGCAATAATACACACACACACGTATATATATAATTATATTTGCAATATCTAAAATATTCATAAATATATGTATTTAAATGTACATATTTAAATTATATAATTATATCAATTATGAATTAATTAAAAATAAATGTATATTTTTATAGCATTTTAGATCCAATACTCAACATAAAATATTTTATTATAATTTTATATTATTAAACTATTCATATATATATTATCCAAAAAGTATTACAAAAATATTAAAAATAATATCTTAACATATTTACAAATTTTAATTTTTTCAAAATTCAAATATGATATAGTAAGGTCATGAAAAAAATTCATAATTTTCTGAGTTATATTGTTTATTATCCAATTAATTTCGCTCGCTTATATAAATGATTTAAAAAAAATAAGTTTGATTTTTAAATTCTAGAACTTTGGCAAAAAGATAATACGATGATGAATAAATTTTATAAAATTTAAAATATAATTTTTGAAGCATTTTGTATTTTGTATGAATTATTTAACCTATACTTCGATTTAAACAAATTAGAAACAGTAAATAATTATTATAACATATATTTATTTTACCTAAAATTATAGTTAGTATAAATTTGCATATATAAAATATACGATCAATTTTTAGCATGATTTGATGGCATAATTAATTATAGGTCATTTATTTATGTAATATGACGTATTAACATAAATACAATTAATTAATAAATTTATAAAAATTAAACTAAAATTTCTTGGCAGTATATACATTAGATCTAAAAAAATATTTTATTACTATACATACATACACATAACCATTCAATATGTGACAACATTACAACATATATGAATCTCACTTGACTAACAAAATAATGGATATATAAAAAAGCAATGAAATATTACAAATGAATTATAAGTTATATGAAATAAGAAAACATACCAAAACCTATGACTTGAAGTACACCTTTCTATGATGAATCTATCTCTCCTTTAAACTCTTCTCAATTCGACAGACTGTTAATCTTTGAACTATAGACCGTTGACTATCTAATAGTTGTTGATTTGAAATTGATTTAAGATGATGAACGAACTTTGTGTAGGAGTGATCGACCAGCAAGAAGATGAAAATGATTGCCATAATGCATTAGTGTCATGAGTTCTTTTCATAGTGGAATGAATAGAGAGAAAGGTGGATCAAGTCTCTTACCCATTCTCCCTAAATCTGTGTCATCCATCTAAAATACCCCTAGCCCAATTTTTAGTCACTCCTTACATCCTTATGATTGAAATTTCTATCCTCTTTCAAGGGGTTTAAACCTATTGTAAGCCCAAATAAACATTATTAATTAATCTAATTTAATTACATATTGGTATCGCATACATATATATATATATATATATATATATATTTACAATAATATTTATTTCTAGAATTATATTCTAAATTTTGTAATTAATATTTCATAATCATTAACTAAGTTAATTAATTTATAACAATTAAAAAATAATAAAATTGTTTGGTCTAAAGAGAATTCATCATATCCGTTATATGACTCGTTAGGTGTAAATTTGGTCTGCGACTAACATTGAACTATTCGAATGTTAACGTTCACACTTCACTTAGCAAGTGGTGTGACATTTTAGCCAAATTTATAGGTTACTTAGTTTTGGTAAATTCATTATAACATCCCCCACTTGGAGGCTTAAAACTAACAGTTACGGATGCTGCAGTCATCCTTGTTATTAATCCCCAACGACTAATATGGTTGTGTTAGATACATTGATATAGCAGAAACACATGGATGTGGAAAAAATTTAAAATCATTAACCAAATTTCACATTCCATTTCAAATCATTTCTACATTCATTACAAAATCCCAAATTCAAGAACCACGTTTAGAGAAAATAAAATTATGACAACATAAGCTAAGAGCGGCATACGAAGATACCTCATGGATGATTAGAATATATAACTGGGCAATTAACAAACTTTGTCTTTACAACAAATCACAGCGGAATCAAAACAGAAAAGAACTCTAAGTAGCCATCATGCCTTCTACACGTCTTCAGAAGCTTATTCGTATAAAGAGGTACCTGAAAACCTCAACTCTCAGACTAATCAAAGATAATTGAGTACCCGAGAGTTTAAGGGGGAAACATAAATTTTGAGTCAGACATAAAGCTTGGTATGAATAATAATCTACTATCTCAAACCATATAGATATCTAGTGAGACCACGCCGCTTAACGGAATGGATTTTCCTCTCACTAGTATCCTATCCCAAAACTTTATAAAAACCATATACTGTGCTCCTGCATCCATAATGGTTAAAATATAAAAATTCAAAATATTATGATGATATGAGAACAAGTAAATTAATTCTGGATTACCCATCCCCATTCATTTTGACTATCTGTCACGGTTATAGTTTCGAGGGTTATTATTAACCTATTAGTTATTACGGGCTAACTAATAACATGTTTAATGCTTATGGACTCCCTGTTCAGTTTTATAATATTCATGGGACAATAAGAACCTATTGGCTCCTTCCATTAACTTTCTTAATCATGGGTTCTCCTTGAACCTATTGATATCTCCAATAACTTCCCTCTTATCCTAGTTTTCATGGGTTGACTAGGAACCTATTGACTTCTATCAATACTTAATTCAGATAGTTTTCATGGGATCATTAAAAACCTATTGGCCCCTGTCATTAACTTTCTTATTCATGGATTCTCCCTGAACCTATTGATATCTCCAATAACTTCCCTCTTATCCTAGTTTTCCTGGGTTGACGAGGAACCTATTGACTTCTATCAATATTTAATTCGGATATAGTTTTCATGGGTTCACTACAAACCTATTGGTCCTTGCTAATAACTCTTTCTAATCATGGTTTCATGGGTTTACTATTTACCTGTCTATCTAAAAACTTCTTTATTCTGTGTTAAGACATCCTACTTTCTGGTCCATCTAATCCCCTGGATGAAATTCTACTCATTCAGGAGTTAACTCAATTTCATATTCACTACTGGGGAAAACTAGCTGGTTATTCTACCCCTTTTTCCCCAAAACACGGCTACGGGTCTATTATAGTGAATATATATATATATATATATTAGAAGCAAACATAATAACATGATAATACCACATCTATGGTTTAATATCCTTAAAATCATTTTCATACGAAACATGGTTAATCCCTTTAACCTCTTATTTTATCAAGGAAAGCTTCTTCAAAACTTCATGCTTAAAAGTCATTTCAAACTCCTTTATTATGCCATGGTTTTTCCTTTGGAAATGAGATTGGGTTCATTGTTTTGAAAACTAAGGCTTCAGAAACCTTTAGCTTGAACCTTCGAAACCATTGGATAAACTCCTTGGAAAGCATTCAAATCTTCTTTTCAAAACACTAAGAATATGCCTTTCGAAACCATTTGAAAGTATCCCTTTCGAAACCTTTGGGTTCATATTTAAAATATCTTTTGGGTAAAAGTGAATATAAATGAAAGTACCTCTTTCAAAACCATTAACCTTCGTATAAAATAATTTGGGGAAAACTAATGGCTTCGAAACCATCCTTTCGAAAGCTTAAATGATTTAAGTAAAACATTTGAAGGTTAGCTTTGAAACCCATTTCAAATCCATTGCCTTCGAAACCATTACCCCTTTCAAAAGCTTTAGGAAGCGACAATATATATTTAATAATAAAAGCTAATTTCCGAAAGCATTGATGACTTCAATACATTCTAAAGGCTTAGGGTCGGCAGCAGGGTTTCGATTGGGTTGAAACTAACCTTTCGAAAGCATTAATTTTAAAAACATGGCAAGTCTTTCGAAATCTTTTATTTGAATAAAAAGGTGGCAATATAATTGAAAGATATTTAAAAGATCCTTTCAAAAGCATCTGTTTCGACTCCTTCGAAAGTATCCGCCAAAAATAAGGCAAGCTCTTTTCTTTAGATAATAAAATAGAGACCTTCGAAAGCTAACTGGTTTCAACCCCTTAGGAAGCATGGTCTCGACACCATACTTGCCGCCATTTCTTCCAATCCACTTTGTACCAACGTATTGATACCTTGTGTAGTGGTTTCAACTTAGTTGGTTAAGGAGGAAGTACAGGGTCGAAAGGTACTATTGAAAGAGGCGAAACATTATTTCTAGGCTAAGACTGTTTTATTGTCTTTTAAAGTAAATACTTTTAAACTAACCTACCTACTTGTGCCATAAATTTTTCAAATTCTTTCTTAAAATAAAATTGCCGCGTAATTTCAGATCTAAACTAAGATTAATTTAACAAATAAGCCCTTCCATTAAGCAAAACAAACAAATCATTTAAGTCCCCTTCTAAAATAGTTTAATTTTCATATTAAATCACTTAGGAAAAATCCCCATAAATCATAGAAATTCACTTTTAATATGTTGTCTACTAAATTCAGATCCAAATTCTTTATATAACTTCTAAAATTAGTCTACAAACCCAATTGCTCATATTTTCCTTTGATTTTTCATAGCTTGGAAAATTATATAAATTAAAAGCCATCTTAAAAATCATGTTTTACATAACATATAAATTTCACATGACCTTCAAATCCAAAACAAATGATTTTAGCCTTGAAACCGTGTAAAACAATTATCAAACAACTTGTTTGAATATATCATATCATGAAATCTAAGCATATCATCATCAAGAAATCATCATAATGGATTTAAACGTAAACTCAAAATCAAATGATCGTAAAAACAAAATAGAGATGATTTTGATTATTATTCACCTTGATTAGGATAAGGAATTTGAGATTTGATCCTTGATTAATTCCCTTAGCTTAATTCCTTAGCTTTAATTTGATTTATCTCCTTTTCTTCCTTAGTAATGGCCAGCTTTGCTTTTCTTTTTGTTTATATTTTGCATTTTTGTAAAAATGGACATGAATGGTAAAGGAAACGAGATTTTAAGGTAATCGAATTACGGTGCACAATTCCTAATATGCCCTTGCGTTAATTAATTTACATATAAAACCATTCATAAGCCCATTTATTTAATTAAGCTTGGCCTCTAAATAAATTTTCAAATCTCAAACCCCTTATCACTCTAATATTTTCATTATTCTATTTAATTTATCTACTTAAATCTCTTGAACAATGTTATTAAAAATTATGGATGCTACATGCTTCCCTCCTCAAAGAATTTCGTCCTTGAAATTCAGTAAGGACTAAATTATAAACTTAGCAATCATTTGTAACACCTCCTAAAAACCATACTAGCCTACCTAACTAGCGACTATCTATATAAGGCTAATATAGATATACCCTCAAACCAAATCAGGTTAAGTATCTCTAATCATGTCTTTTGTCTCCCAAGTACAGTCCTTCTCGTTGTCGCTCCACTTAACTTTCACCAACCTGACTTTCTTGTTCCTCAATCTTTTCTCATCTCTCGCTACAACCTAAACTAGTTGTCTAACAATAGTCAAATTAGGCTCTACTATCAACTCTTCCAACTTTGTTGGAGGAATAGTAGCCTCTGGATCATGCACATATTTACGAAGATGAGACATATGAAACACATTATGGCCACCTACCATACTGCTCGGCAATTTTACTATGTACGTGAGCTTTCCGATTCTCTCTATAACTTTGAATGGACCAACTTGTCTCGGTGCCAGTTTCCCAAATCGCATCACACCCTTCATCAGTGATGCTAATGAAAACCTTATCTGTGATGCTAATGAAAACCTTATCTCCAACTGAGAATTCTAGGTCTTTACACCTCTTATCCGCATAACTCTTCTGCCTGGTCTGAGCTTCCTTCATCCTTCCTCGGATCAACTCAATCTTCTATGTCGCTTCTCTAACTAGATCCGGATCTAAGGCTAATCTGTCTCTAGTCTCCAACCAATATGCAAGCGATTTTCATGGCCTTCCATACAAAGCTTAAAAAGGCACCATTCACATACTAGTTTGATAACTATTATTACAAGAAAGCTCCACTAAGTGCAAGTGATCTTTCCAAGATCCATCAAAGTCCAATACACAAGCTCTTAACAAATCTTCGAGTATCTTATTGACTCTGTTTGTCTGCCCATCCATCTGAGAATGATATGTAGTACTCATCTTAAGCTTGGTACCTAACACATCCTGTAGACTCTTTTAGAATTTACTAGTGAACAAAACATCTCCGTCACTGACTATACTACTAGGAATACCATGTAGTCTAACTATGTTCTTTGTGAACAACTTAGCTAAAACAGGTGTCGTCCTGGTTGACTTAGCTGGAATGAAATGGGCACTCTTGGTCAACCTGTCCACTATGGCCCATATACTTTCATTTTCTCTATTTGACCTTGGCAACCCGTCTGTAAAATCCAAATTCCATTTCCAAACTGGAATCTCCGAAGGTTGAAGAAACCCACTCGACTTCTGATGTTCGGCCTTCACTTATTGACAGTTTGTACACTGCCTAACCTACAAACCAACATCCCTCTTCATACCTTCCCAATATAAGCTCCTCTTCATATCTTAATACATATTGGTCCCTCTAAGATGAATCATAAATTTGGATCGATGGTATTCCTCAAGAAATTCTTTCCTCAAGTCCTCAACATTCAGCATACATAACTGTCCCTTCTTTCTCAACCATCCCCTTTGGTCAAGAATAAAATCCTTTAGATCATCGATCTCTGATCCCACCTCAAGCCTCTAATCTCATCGGCTAATATTGGATCCTCCCTCTTCTTAGGAGCAATCCTTTTAATCAATACTGGTTGAACTTCTAAACAGGTCAACATGGCTATGCTCCGATTGGAACTAGCAGTCGATCTTAACTGCACACTACAAGTAATCAAAACGTCTAAGTCTTTCCATTCCACCAACATAGCTAACACAATATTTTGATGTCTTCTGCTAAGAGCATCTACTACCTTATTACCTTTCCCAGTTGTATACTCTATACCAAAATCATAAGCTACTAAAAACTCCAACCACCTCTGTTATCTCATAGTCAACTCCTTCTGAGAGAATAAATACCTTTAGGACTTATGATTTGTTTATAGCTCAAATCTCTCCCCTAAGAGATAATGTCTTCAAATCTTCAATGCAAAGATTACCGCAGCCAACTCCAAATCACGAGTAGGATACTTCATGCGGTCTAAGCTGTCGTGAAACATAGGCAATAACTTTATCCTTCTGCATCAATACAGCTCCTAGTCTAGTCCTACGTGCATCAGTATACACCGCTAACCCTTGATTTACGTTAGGAACTACTAACACTGGTGCGTTGTTCAACAAATGCTTTAACTTGAGGAATGGTTCCTCACATTTTTCGGACCAGACAAAATTCACAACCTTCTTGGTTAACTTAGTCAAAGGCATTACTATCCGCGAGAAATCCTTGATGAATCTCCAGTAATAGCCCGCAAGTCCAAGAAAACTCCTAACCATAGTCACTGTCTCTGGTCTCTTCCAACTATTAACAACTTCGATCTTATCTGGTTTGATTGAGAAACCCTTCTCTGAAACTACGTGACCAAGATACTAAACTTCTTTTTTCCAAAAATAACACCTGCAGAACTTTTCTTTTAGTTGATTTTGCCTCAGCATCTCAAACACTACTCTAAGATAATCTCCATGCTCTCTTTCATCCTTAGAGTATAATACAATGTCATATATAAACAACAACATGAACCTATCCAAGTACTCTTGGAAAACTCGGTTCATCAAATCCACAAAGAAAGCGGGTGCATTCGTTAACCCAAATGACATTACTAACCACTCATACAAACCATACCCAGTCCGTAATGTTGTCAAAGAAATATTGTCCTCTGCCACTATTAAATGATAGAAACCTATTGCCAAATCCAATTGTGAAATACTCTGGCTCCACACAATTGATCAAATGGATCATCAATTCTTGGCAAAGGATATTTATTCTTAATCATCTTCTCGTTCAACTTACGATAGTCGATATACATCCTCAACGACCCATTTGGTTTCTTTACGAACACCACGGCCGCTCCATAAGGCGAACTGCTTGGCCTAATAAAATTTCTCCCTTCTAGATCCACTAGCCGCACATTCAATTCCTTCATCTCGGTCGGTATTATCCTACAAGGTGGTCTACTGACAGGTTCGGCTCTTAGCACAAGATCTATTTGAAATTCAACAGCTCATTTCGGTGGAAGTCCTGTAATCGGGTCAAAATCATCAGCAAAATCTCTTGCTACTCGAATCTGACATAAATCTTCTCCTACTTCTATAGCATTTAACAAAGCATAACCACTCCGATCGGAATTCTCCACTGAGAATATAATTCAGTTATGACTATCGGGGCATCTTAGTGATATTTCCCTATCCTACCAAAATATCCTAGCCCTCATACTTACTCAACTAATCCATACCCAAAATGATCCCGAAATCTAAAAAATCAAAAACATACAGACTGCATGTAAACATGTGACCTAACAATTCTAGTTCTATCCGGTCACATCTCAACGCAAGAGTTTCATATCCTCATATTGGATTCACAACCCTTAAGGAAATAACAAGGTATGTGGGTTCTAAGCATAACCTATTAACCAAACACTGAGATATAAATGAATGTGATGCACAGGTATCAAATAGTATCCTAACTGGTATACTCTTAATCAAAAGCGTACCTTCCATCACAGTCTTCCTTTTTTCAGCTATAGTTGGTCTAGTAGATGATGGCCCAATAGCAAAGATCTTTCCATTGTCTGCCTTGACTGGCTCCAGACACTGATTCTTATAATGCCCAACTTGATCACAGTTGAAACATTTCACATTCTTCTTTTCTGCAGCCTTCTTCCCCTTTCCTAACCAGCACTCATGAGCGTAATGATCTTTCCTGTCACACTTGAAGCAAAATAAATCAGCCATTGCATTCTTGGCAGGCTCTCCCTTCTAGGCTCCCTTCTTCTTAAAGAACTTTCTCTTCTTTCCCTGAGGACCCTGGGTTTCAACCGACTTTTCTTTCGCACAAATAGCAAGCATCTCCTCATATCGGATTGCCATCTCCATAACTACATCTCAAGGATCACTGATATGTGTCAGGATCGTCCTAGCAATCTTGGGCTTCAATCCTTGAATAAACTTCTCATTCCTCCTAATGACTGTGTCTATGGTAGCATACCTATTTCCATACAAATCATCAAACTTTATAGCACACTCGATTACCAACATCTCTCCCTGCACCAAATCCATGAACTTTCTCATCAACGTCGACCTAGAAAATTCAGACAAAAACAACTTTTCAAATCTCCTTCAAAATTTTGCCCAAGTAACCTCTTCTTCTTGAAATCTGGTTGTAACACGACTCCACCAATGATGCACTGCCCCTTGCAATTGCATAGAGGCCAGCCTCCTCTTCTTCTCATCATCCAAAACCAAATCGACGAAGATTCTCTCACAATGCAACATTCAATTTTCCACTTCAATGACACCCTTCGTTCCCATAGATGGCTTCCCACCAAGACTGGTGTAGTCTCTACTTAACTTAGCATAGTCATTCCCAATTGAAGCCATAGGATTAGCTGCTCCAACATTACAAGCAACTCCAGCAGCAGCTCCTGCTTGTATTAGATTGATAAAGAACTGATACATCGTCTCCATATCTACTGGTGGATTTCCAACACCTACATTGGCATCTGCATTTTGGTTAGACTTAGCCTGTCGACCCGGGTTCCTCCTGGTGGGTCGAACATTTCTGTTGGTTGTGGTGCTTCCTCCATCGAAATTTCATGTAACAACCCGCATATTTAACGATTTTATATTTAAATGTTTTATTTAAATATAGCATCGTTAGTCGGATTTTGGGTCCGAAATGTTACTTTTTGCAAATGGCCGAATTGGGACTCGAAACCATTTCCATTGGTTCCAAAATGGCGTTTGCGATCTTTTTGAGTGTAAGCTTTGATATGTTTGGAGTAAGTCGAATTTTTCTATTTGCTAAGTGGGCTTTGGGTTTGGGTTTCACCCAAACTGTTCTATTAACCTCAACTCAGCCCTTCTCTCCTTCCATTCACTTATTCATTTCATAAAAGCTTAAGCAAAAACTGAAATGGCGGAAGAGAAAGGAAATTAGAAACTCCTAGCCCTAAATCCATTTGCAAACTCCAAATTCTTGCTCCAAAATCAAAGAGAAGCCATTGGTAAGCTCTTCTTCATCTTCTCCAACTCTTCTCTTCTTCAATTTCAGAAAATTTCCTAAACCTAAATTGGGAAATATGTGATTTATTCTTAGATTGAAGCTTGTTGAGTTGAAGTAGTGTGTGGTTGGTCTTCTCCTTGCAAATTGAACTCCTTCTTCTTTGTTTTGGGTTAAAGGTGAGTTTTGAACTCACATCTACTTCTTTTGATATCATTGATGTTAGGAATGAATTCCTAATACTTGTCCATGTGCATTTGCTTTCGATTTGGATTGCTTTGGTGAAATTACCAAATATTGAATTTTGAAGCCAAATCTATGAAAAACCTTTTATGGTTGGTGTTTATGTTGTTCGGAGTGTTTGGAGGTGTTGTTAAGGTTGGGTAGTCGTTTAACGTAAGCCCATAATCAACACGCATCCAATTGCTTTCGATTTGCTTGGCCATAGTTGGCTTAGGTTCAGGAATTGCCTGACCATCAGGTTTCAGACGTCTGAAATGCCTATTTCAGACGTCTGAATATTGTTCTTGGAAGAAATTGACTCCCAGATTCAGACGTCTGAATCTATATTCCAGACGTCTGAATTGGCTAAATTTCGACCAGAAAGGAAATAGGCAAAATATTGCCCATTTCAGACGTCTGGATGTTAGGATTCAGACGTTTGAATTCTATTTTGGAAAACAAATTGATTTCCAGATTCAGACGTCTGAATCCCTTCTTTCAGACGTCTGAATATGCTGTTTTTGGCCAATTTGCCTTGTTCGTTTAATTTTCCAAATTTGATCGATGCATATTGATTCCAATTAGTTGTTTATACATATTTGACCTTGATAATTTCTTTTTGAATTCATTCACAGGTTTTTATAAATTATTTCTTCAAATTATATTAAAAGTTCGCTTCTCCGATTTATAAATTCTATTTAAACCACACGTACAATTTCGCACTTCGAGCGAAGTGGAAGGGTGATTAAATGGTTGGGCAAAACACGGACCACGAATCTGTGCGTTCATCCTTTCGATTAATTCCCGACCTATTCAATTGATCGTTTTAACCTTCGGGTTTGGTTTACCGATGATATGAGGTGAACTTTGTACTGCTTTGAGTGTGAAAGTGGCTGACGGATAGTAAACCGTTTAGTGCGAACGAGTGGTTATGGGACATACGTTAACACTTTTCGGATTCCTTTTCGAGAGTTGTGACACATTCCGCCAGTTAGTGGTGTCCAGTACTGGGTCTCTGACCTTCACCACTACGGTTTGTTGCCTTCGGGTATGTGCCTTCGGGTTTGTTGCCCTTTAGTATCGCTTCCGATGTTGGTCGTTATGAGCCGCATGGGTGATATTGGGTAGCCCTTTAGTATCGCTTCCGATGTTGGTCGTTATGAGCTGCATGGGTGATATTGGGTTTGGTGTCTTCGGGCTCATGGATCCTTGTTTGTACAGTACTGAGCTCGAGCAAATTTTATGATGTTTCATTCATATGTATATTCCCTTGGTATCGCCCTTCGGTGTTGGTCTTTTTGAGCCGCATGATGAGTAGCGTTTACCTTGTGGAACTTGTATACCTTATTGGTATTTGTTATTCCCTTTTGGCTTGTTTTGGGATATTCTTATCCTTTGTTTCTATATGTTGCCGATGATATGAGGCTTGTTCTATATGATTCATCTTTTGTTGATGATTGTGTTATCTCTTTTAGAGATATTCGATATACTTTGTGACCTTGCAGGTTTATTGTTGTTCAGTTTATCTAACTGATTTGTTTAGCTAGACTGACCCGTGTATTTTATGCTCGGGTCAGGCTGAGATGTTTCAGGTTAGGTACTTTGGACTTAGCCTATTTTGCTTCTGCATGGACTACTCCACTAGCTTCTTTTTGTCATAGCTTTTTGTGTAGTCCTATTTTGTTGTAACTCTGATATGTATTCTTTTGACTCGTCTGTATATGGTGGTTTGCTATACCACTTGATATGTATTATTTTACAACTCTGTTATGTATCTGTATATGTGTATATGATGATTTACTGTTCTGTGATGTATATTACATTTGAGTTATTATATTCTGTTCTGATAGATCCAACCACCTATGTTTTTGTTTCAAGTATTCATTGGTTACGTCGACCTGGTTGGTATGTTTATTGTCGATGTATTCAATAGATAGTTAGAGCAAGGCTATAGATGGTCTCTCCTAACCAGCCTTATTCTCCGTGTTAGTTGACGGCATTACCTAGTAGTGTCCTTGGCTAGCGTGGGTATAGAGGTGGGGCGTCACAGCGTGGTATCAGAGCGAGGTTCAGAACAAAATATGATAAACACAGAATAGATGCACATATTATGGTACATCAAAGTGTACAAGTGATACAGTCTTTGAATCATTGTGTCTCTTTATTCCATCAAGTTTAGATAGAGTTTGGGAATACGTCTAGGAATGCATTTTATTCTGTAGTATTCCCTATTGCAATATCTACCTTGTGAATAATCTTGTTCTTATCTTACCTTCAGCGTATGGCTGGAAGAGGCAGGGGACGACGTTCGGGTGCTGAGCAATCCAGTGGCTCACATCCGGATGGCGTATATATGTCTGCTGATCAGTTTTTGGAGTTGTTTAGGAGCACTCAGCCTCCAGTTCCTCCCCGAGTGTCTCCACCTCGCAAGTCTGCCTTTGCACGTCAGTGTAGTGATTTTTCTCATCTTGTAGGAAAGCCGTTTAAGGGCTCCGAGTCCGTTCTTGAAGTCCAAGCTTGGCTTCGCACGTGCGAGCGTATCTTCTCTCACATGGATCTTTCTGACCATGATAGAGTTCTTGTGACTTGTAGTTTATTACAAGAGCGTGCTCTTGATTGGTATGAGCTTCTTGTAGCCGAGGTTGATGAGTCTACTCTTTCTTGGACTCAGTTTCGGGAGCGATTTGAACTCAAGTTCGTTCCTGAATTTGAAAAAGTTTTATTGACCTGTCGCTTCCTTGAGTTGAAGCAAGGGAAATCTTCTGTTTCTGAGTATGTCGCATCGTTCGAGGCTTTATCTCAGTATGGTCTTGAATTTATCATTACTTCTTATAAGAAGAATTTGAAGTTTGTTTCTGGTCTTAAGAAATATCTTAAGAAGTCTTTGTTGCTCCAGCTTAAACTTTCTTTTGAGGAGTTGGTTGATTCGGCACTTCATCTCGAGACCGTCGAGAAGGAGTGTGATAGTGATGTTGATGTTGAGGTTTCCAAGAACCCCAACAAGAGGCCGTTATCAATTCAGAAGAAGCCTTTTCCTTCTAAGAAGAAGCAGACCGGTGGTCCTAGCTCTCAGCCTCAGTCTTCCGGAACACCTTTCGTTCGAAAGTGTTTTAATTGTGGTTCTCCTGATCATATTATTCGAGCTTGTCCTAAGCCTCTCTTCTGCCGTTATTGCAAGAAGGAAGGTCATCATGTTTCAGCTTGCCCTACTGTTCCGGCTAGTGCCAAGTCTAGCAGGCTTTATGCTGCTAAGGCTTCTGAAGGTCCTTCTCAGCCCAAAGGTATATCTTCATCTATTTTGGAAGGTTCTATTTTATTTCATGACCATAGTATTCGAGTTCTTTTCGATACGGGTGCATCACAATCTTTCGTATTGAAAAAGCTCGTTGATGATTTATCTTTGGATGTTTCTTGTTTGATTACTTCTTTAAGGATTGCGAATCCTATTGGGGGATCCGCGACCCTTAGTTTTCTTTGTGATGATGTTGAGATTGTTTTATGTAGTTTTTCTTTTCGTGCGAATCTGCGCGTTATTTCTTGTCTGGGATTTGATATGATTTTGGGAATGGACTGGCTAGTGAGATATGATGCCAGGATTATTTGTTCGGAGAGAACTATATATCTTCGACATCCGGATTCGAATACTCAGCTATCTCTTATTCTTGGGGATGTGGATAATTCTGAGATGGCTTTATATTCTCTTGATTCGCGAGATGATGATGATGATATATCTCGTATTCCTGTTGCTTGTGACTTTTCTGATGTTTTTGAGCCCGTATCGGGTTTGCCACCCAAACGGGCAATTGAGTTCCGCATTGATCTCATTCCAGGCGCGCAGCCAGTTAGTCGTCCTCCTACGAGGATGTCTACAAAGGAAAATGAGGAACTCAAGAAGCAGCTTTTAGAGCTTGAGTCCAAGCAGTTGATTCAGTCCAGTTTTTCTCCATGGGGATCCGCGGTCGTCTTCGTGAAGAAGTCTGATGGAACTCTTAGGCTTTGCATTGATTATCGTAAGCTTAACGAGTTAACCATCAGAAATAGGTATCCATTGCCTAGGATCGATGACATGTTCGATCTATTAAGTGGTACTAAGGTCTTTTCTCAGCTCGACCTTGCCACGGGTTTTCATCAGTTACGAGTCGCGGAGGATAGCATACCTCTTACAGCTTTCCGCACTCGATATGGTTCTTTTGAGTGGCACGTTATGCCGTTCGATTTGACGAACGCTCCTGCTTTCTTTGTCGATCTCATGAATTGAGGATTCCGGGAATATCTCGATAAGTTCGTCCTTGTGTTCATTGATGATATCCTTATTTATTCTAAGTCTAAAGTTGAGCATGATAATCACTTAAGGATTGTCTTGAATACTCTCCGTCGTCAACAGCTTAGAGCCAAATTCTCCAAATGCCACTTTTGGGAGAATAAGGTTAAGTTCTTAGGCCATGTTGTATCTTCCGATGGCATTTCTGTCGATCCCTCAAAGATCGAAGCCATCCAGAATTGGAAGAGGCCTGAAAATGTTCATGAGATTTGTAGTTTCCTTGGATTGGCGGGTTATTACCGTCGGTTCATTAAGAACTTTTCCCGTGTTGTGCTTCCTCTCACCTGCCTTACTCGGAAAGGCATTCGTTTTGTTTGGTCCGACAAGTGTGAAGCTTCCTTTTTGACATTGAAGGAACTTCTCACTAATGCTCCTATTCGTATGGTTCCCGAAGGGAATCATGATCTTGTTGTCTACACCGATGCTTGTGGTAGTGGTCTCGGTGCTGTTCTTATGCAGAAGGATCGGGTAGTTGCTTATGCTTCTAGGCAACTGCGTCCGAATGAAGTTCGCTATGCCACTCATGATCTTGAGCTTGCCGCCATTGTCTTTGCCTTGAAGATTTGGCGACACTATTTGTTGGGCGAGCGCTTCATTCTCTATACCGATCATAAATCTTTGAAGTATTTGTTCACTCAGAAGGAACTAAATATGAGACAGCAGCGTTGGCTCGAGTTTCTTGCTTCTTATGACTTTGATATCCAGTATACCCCTGCTAAGGGTAATCGTGTTGCAGATGCGCTTAGTCGCAAACATTCGGCTGTTATTTCTATGATGTTTGCCGAATGGGATGTTCTTGAGACTCTATCTTTTTGTGAAATTCGTGATCGAGGTTCATCTTCTGATTCACCTATTCTATTATTTAGTTTGGGAGCTCGACCTATTTTATTGGATCGAATTGCCGATGGTCAGCGGCGTGATCCTGAGTTGTTGCATCTTATTCAGCTTCGTGAGTCTGGATCTTGCGATGAGGCGTTGCAAGATTTCAGCATTGATTCTTATGGGTGTCTTCGCAAGAAGAACCATCTTTTTGTGCCTTCTGATCTTACACTTAGGCATGACATTCTTGATGACTGTCACCGTTCTAAGTATACCATTCATCCCGGTAGTGGTAAGATGTATGCCGATATGCGTCGTCTTTATTATTGGGAAGGCATGAAGCGTGATGTGGCGAGTTATGTGAGCAATTGCATAACTTGTCAGCGTTTTAAAGCCGAGCATCAGCGTCCTTCGGGTCTTCTTCAGCCTCTTGAGATTCCATTGTGGAAATGGGATCAGATCTCTATGGATTTCATTGACGGCCTACCTCGTTCGAGATATGGCCATTCTAGCATTTGGGTTATTGTTGATCGCCTCACCAAGTCTGCTCATTTTGTCCCTATTAAGTCTAATAGGACTGCTTCGCTTTTGGCTAAGTTATATGTCAAGGAAATCGTGAGACTTCACGGTGTTCCTAGTTCTATTGTGAGTGACCGTGATCCTTTATTCACGAGTCATTTTTGAAAGAGTCTTCAGCAAGCTTTGGGAACAAAGCTTAATTTTTCTACAGCTTATCATCCGCAGTCTGACGGACAGACTGAACGGGTGAATCGTATCTTGGAAGATCTTCTCCGTATTTGTATTTTTGATTTCGGTGGTAGTTGGGAGGATCATCTACCTCTTGTAGAGTTCTCCTACAATAATAGTTTTCAGTCTAGTATCGGTATGGCTCATTTCGAAGCCTTATACGGAAGGCCATGTCGATCACCTTCTTGTTGGTTGGAATCTGGAGAGAAGCTTATTCTTGGTCCAGATTTTGTTCGTAATTCTTCTGAGAAGATTAATCTTATTCGATTGAGAATGAAAGAGGCACAGAGTCGTCAGAAATCCTACGCGGACAACCGTAGGAAGCCTCTCGAGTTCTCGATCGACGATCTTGTTTTTATTCGTGTTTCTCCTTTGAAGGGGGTTATGCGTTTCAGTGCGACTGGGAAATTGGCTCCTCGCTTTATAGGACCATTTTCTATTACTGAACGTATTGGCCCTGTGGCTTATAGAGTTTCACTTCCAGCTCATTTATCTGGCATTCATGACGTGTTTCACGTCTCGCAACTTCAGAAGTGTCTTCGGGAGTCGGATTCTGTTATTACTTCTCCTGATTTGCAAGAACTTGAGATATCATCGGACTTATCTATTATACAGCAATCTATTCGCATGCTTGACACGGAGGTGCGACACCTTCGGAATAAAGACGTGCCGCTCGTTAAAGTCCAATGGTCCGCTAATCCCAATGACTGTACTTAGGAAACCAGAGAGTATATCGAGCGATCTTATCCGGGTTTTCTATCTTTGCTTGTCGATGGTGAGATTATCTTTTCGTTTCTAACTTGTTTCCTTCTCTTTGGAATGTTTTATGTATGTAGTTGTTAGAAATATCGTCTCTAGGAATTGCGGGGACGCAATTTTGTAAGGAGGGGAGATCTGTAACAACCCGCATATTTAACAATTTTATATTTAAATGTTTTATTTAAATATAGCATCGTTAGTCGGATTTTGGGTCTGAAATGTTACTTTTTGCAAACGTCCGAATTGGGACTCGAAACCATTTCCATTGGTTCCAAAATGGCGTTTGCGATCTTTTTGAGTGTAAGCTTTGATATGTTTGGGTAAGTCGAATTTTTCTATTTGCTAAGTGGGCTTTGGGTTTGGGTTTCACCCAAACTGTTCTATTAACCCCAACTCAGCCCTTCTCTCCTTCCATTCACTTATTCATTTCATAAAAGCTTAAGCAAAAACTGAAACGGGGGAAGAGAAAGGAAATTAGAAACTCCTAGCCCTAAATCCATTTGCAAACTCCAAATTCTTGCTCCAAAATCAAAGAGAAGCCATTGGTAAGCTCTTCTTCATCTTCTCCAACTCTTCTCTTCTTCAATTTCAGAAAATTTCCTAAACCTAAATTGGGAAATATGTGATTTATTCTTAGATTGAAGCTTGTTGGGTTGAAGTAGTGTTTGGTTGGTCTTCTCCTTGCAAATTGAACTCCTTCTTCTTTGTTTTGGGTTAAAGGTGAGTTTTGAACTCACATCTACTTCTTTTGATATCATTGATGTTAGGAATGAATTCCTAATACTTGTCCATGTGCATTTGCTTTCGATTTGGATTGCTTTGGTGAAATTACCAAATATTGAATTTTGAAGCCAAATCTATGAAAAACCTTTTATGGTTGGTGTTTACGTTGTTCGGAGTGTTTGGAGGTGTTGTTAAGGTTGGGTAGTCGTTTAACGTAAGCCCATAATCAACACGCATCCAATTGCTTTCGATTTGCTTGGCCATAGTTTGCCTAGGTTCAGGAATTGCCTGACCATCAGGTTTCAGACGTCTGAAATGCCTATTTCAGACGTCTGAATATTGTTCTTGGAAGAAATTGACTCCCAGATTCATACGTCTGAATCTATATTCCAGACGTCTGAATTGGCTAAATTACGACCAGAAAGGAAATAGGCAAAATATTGCCCATTTCAGACGTCTGGATGTTAGGATTCAGACGTCTGAATTCTGTTTTGGAAAACAAATTGATTTCCAGATTCAGACGTCTGAATCCCTTCTTTCAGACGTCTGAATATGCTGTTTTTGGCCAATTTGCCTTGTTCGTTTAATTTTCCAAATTTGATCGATGCATATTGATTCCAATTAGTTGTTTATACATATTTGACCTTGATAATTTCTTTTTGAATTCATTCACAGGTTTTTATAAATTATTTCTTCAAATTGTATTAAAAGTTCGCTTCTCCGATTTATAAATTCTATTTAAACCACACGTACAATTTCGCACTTCGAGCGAAGTGGGAGGGTGATTAAATGGTTGGGCAAAACACGGACCATGAATCTGTGCGTTTATCCTTCCAATTAATTCCCGACCTATTCAATTGATCGTTTTAACCTTCGGGTTTGGTTTACCGATGATATGAGGCGAACTTTGTACTGCTTTGAGTGTGAAAGTGGCTGACGGATAGTAAACCGTTTAGTGCGAACGAGTGGTTATGGGACATACGTTAATACTTTTCAGATTCCTTTTCGAGAGTTGTGACACATTTCGCCAGTTAGTGGTGTCCAGTACTGGGTCTCTGACCTTCACCACTACGGTTTGTTGCCTTCGGGTATGTGCCTTCGGGTTTGTTGCCCTTTAGTATCGCTTCCGATGTTGGTCGTTATGAGCCGCATAGGTGATATTGGGTTGCCCTTTAGTATCGCTTCCGATGTTGGTCGTTATGAGCCGCATGGGTGATATTGGGTTTGGAGTCTTCGGGCTCATGGATCCTTGTTTGTACAGTACTGAGCTCGAGCAAATTTTATGATGTTTCATTCATATGTATATTCCCTTGGTATCGCCCTTCGGTGTTGATCTTTTTAAGCCGCATGATGAGTAGCGTTTACCTTGTGGAACTTGTATACCTTATTGGTATTTGTTATTGCCTTTTGGCTTGTTTTGGGATATTCTTATCCTTTGTTTCTATATGTTGCCGATGATATGAGGCTTGTTCTATATGATTCATCTTTTGTTGATGATTGTGTTATCTCTTTTAGAGATATTCGATATACTTTGTGACCTTGCAGGTTTATTGTTGTTCAGTTTATCTAACTGATTTGTTTAGCTAGACTGACCCGTGTATTTTATGCTCGGGTCAGGCCGATATGTTTCAGGTTAGGTATTTTGGACTTAGCCTATTTTGCTTCCGCATGGACTACTCCGCTAGCTTCTTTTTGTCATAGCTTTTTGTGTAGTCCTATTTTGTTGTAACTCTGATATGTATTCTTTTGACTCGTCTGTATATGGTGGTTTGCTATACCACTTGATATGTATTATTTTATAACTCTGTTATGTATCTGTATATGTGTATATGATGATTTACTGTTCTGTGATGTATATTACATTTGAGTTATTATATTCTGTTCTGATAGATCCAACCACCTATGTTTTTGTTTCAAGTATTCATTGGGTACGTCGACCTGGTTGGTATGTTTATTGTCGATGTATTCAATAGATAGTTAGAGCAAGGCTATAGATGGTCGCTCCTAACCAGCCTTATTCTCCGTGTTAGTTGACGGCATTACCTAGTAGTGTCCTTGGCTAGCGTGGGTATAGAGGTGGGGCGTCACATTTCATCTTCCATTTCCTACCTCCATATCGTCTTTCTTGTAAATCTGCATACGATCCTTGGTAAGATACAGGAGAATGGTCTAAGAGAGAGGAGATTACCTAGTTATATATATATATATATATATATATATATATGTCAAATACAAGTGTGTTAGTATAGCGTTATCCCAAACTCTGATCTTATTTTCGGATTCATTGGATTATGTTTTAAAAATATTTTAGCTTTAAATTTCTTTTAAGTTTTCATAAATCTATGCTTTGGTACCAACTTGCAACATTCCTCACTTGGAGGCCCAAAACAATGGCTACGGTTGCTACAGTCATCCATAGTTATTTATCCTTGACGATCAAATATGGTAATGTTAGATACATTGATATAACAAAAACACATGGATATGGAAAAAAATATAAATACATCAAACAACTTTCACATTCCATTTCAAATCATTTCAACATTTATTACATAATCCAATATTCAAAAACCACGTTCAAAGAAAATATAATTATTGCAGCATACGACAAGAGCGACATATTAAGATGTCCCCTTAGATGATCAAAGTATAAAATAAGGCAATTAAACAACTTTGCCTTTACAACAAAACAAAAGGGAATCAAAATAGAAAATAACTCTAAATGGCTAGCATGCCTCATGCACGTCTCTGGAAGCTTATTCGTCTAAAGAGGTACTTGAAAACCTTAACTCCCAAACTACTCAAAGTTAATTGAGTACCCGAGAGTTTAAGGGGAAAACATAAACTACGGGTCAGACATAAAGCCTGGTATGAATAATAATCTACCTTTTCAAGCCATAGATAAATCTAGTTAGACCACGCCGTTTAGCCGAATGGGTTTTCCCTTACTAGTATCTTATCCCAACACTTTATAAAAACCATACACTATGCTCCTGCATCCACAGTGGTTAAAACATAACAATTCAAAATAGTATGATGATATCCAAACAAGTAAATCAATTCTAGATTACCCATCCACATTTATTTTGACTATCTATCACAATTATAGTTTCTAGGGTCATATTAACCTATTAGTTTTTATGGGCTGACTAATAACCTGTTTAATGTTTAAGGATTCCCCGTTCGGTTTCATAGTTTTCATAGGATCACAAAGAACCTATTGGCCCCTGCCAATAACTTCATTATTCATGGGTTCTCCCTTAACCTATTGATATCTCCAATAACTTCCCTCTTATTCTAGTTTTCACGGGCTGACTAGGAACCTATTGACTTCTATCAATAACTTAATTCGGATCTAGTTTTCAAGGGTTCACTACAAACCAATTGACCCCTGCCAATAACTCTTTCTAATCATAGTTTTCATAGGTTTACTATTAACCTTTTTATTTAACAACTTCTTTAATATGTGTTTAGGCATCCTACTTTTTGTCTATCTGACTTCCTAGATGCAATTCTACTCATTTAGGAGTTGACTCAATTTTATATTCACTACCGCGTTAACCTAGCTGGTTATTCTACCCCTTTTTCCTCAAAATACAGCTATAGGTCCATTATAGTGAATATATATATTTGAAGAAGCAAACATAGCAACATGATAATACCACATCCGTGTTTTAATATCCTTGAAATCATTTTTATACGAAACATTGTTAATCCCTTTAACATATTATTTTATCAAGGAAAACTTCTTCAAAACTTCATGCTTAAAAGTCATTTCAAAACTCATTTATTATGCCATGGTTTTTCCTTTAGAAATGAGATTGGCTTTAGAGTTTCGAAAACTAAGGCTTTCGTAACCTTTAACTCATACCTTCGAAACCATTGAATAACCTCCTTAAAAGCATTCAAATCTTCTTTTCAAAACACTAAGCATATGACTTTCAAAACAATTTGAAAGTATCCCTTTCGAAACCATTGGGTTCATCTTTAAAATATCTTTTGGGTCAAAGTGAATATAAATGAGAGTACCCCTTTCGAAACCATTAACCTTCATGTAAAAGAGTTTAGGGAAAACTGATGGCTTCAGAACCATCCTTTCAAAAGCTTAAATTATTTAAGTAAAACATTTGAAGGTTAGCTTCGAAACCTATTTCAAAGCCATTGCCTTCGAAACCATTACCCCTTTCAAAAGCTTTAGGAAGCGACACTATATATTTAATAACAAAAACTACCTTTTGAAATCATTGATGACTCTAATATATTCGAAAGACTTAATGTCGGCAGTGGAGTTTCAATTGGGTTGAAACTACCCTTTTGAAAGCATTAATTTTAAAAACATGGCAAGTCTTTCGAAAGCTTTGCTTTAAACAAAAAGACAACAATATAATCAAAAGCTATTTAAAAGACCCTTTAAAAAGCATTAGTTTCGACTCCTTCAAAATTATTCATCAAAAACAAGGCAAGCGCTTTTCTTTAGATAATAAAATAGAGACCTTCGAAAGCCAACTAGCTTCGACCCCTTCGAAAGCATGGTCTCGACACCATACTTGCCGCCTTTTCTTCCAATCCACTATGTACGAACATATTGATACCTTGTATATTGATTTCGACTTAGTTGGTTGAGGCGGAAGTACATGGTCGAATGGTACTATTGAAAGGGGCGAAACATAATTTCTGAGCAAAGACTGTTTTTATGCCTTTTAAAGTAAATGCTTTTTAATTAACCTGCATATATTTGTAAGAATTTAATTGATTACTATAAACTTTTCAAATTCTTTCTTATAATAAAAATGTCGCATAATTTCCTATCTAAACAAAGATTAATTTCGCAAATAAGCCCTACCATTAAGCAAAATAAATAAATCATTTAAGTCCTCCTTCTAAAATAATTTAATTTACATAGTAAATCACCTTGGAAAAATCCCCAAAAATCAAAGAAATTCATTTTTAATATGTTGTCTAATACATATAAATTTCAGACCTAAATTCTTTATATAATTTATGAAATTAATTTATAAACCCAATTGTTCATATTTTCCTTTCAAAATTCATAACAAATATTCCATAGCTTGGAAAATTATAAAAGTTAAAACCCATCTCCAAAAAATTTCCTCATGACATTGAAATTCAAAACAAACGATTTAAACCTAAACCATTAATCACTTAGGAAAAATCCCCATAAATCCAAGCATGTCATCGTTAAAAAATCATCATAATGGATTAAAACCGAAACCCAAAATCAAATGAACATAAAAACAAAGTAGAGATGGTTTTGATTATTATTCATCTTGATTAGGATAAGGAATTTGAGATTTGATTTCCTTAGCTTTAATTTTATTTATCTCCTTTTCTTCCCTAGTAATAGCTGGCTTTGTTTTCTTTTTGTTTACATTTTGTGTTTTTGCAAAAGTGAACGTGAATGGTAAATGAAACGAGAATTTAAGGTAATGGATTTATGGTGCACAATTCCTAATATGCTCTTGCGTTAATTAATAAAGATATAAAACCATTCATAAGCCCATTATTTAATTAAGCTAGACATCTAAATAAATTTCAAATCTCAATCCCTTTATCACTCTAATATTTGCATTATTCTATTTAATTTATCTAATTAAATCTCCTAAATAATTTTATTAAAAATTAAGGGTGTTACATCCAAGTTCACTTTATTAGCGTTAACAGGTTGTGACATTTGTTTACACTAATTTTCTTCGCCAAAACTATATCACTTTGGACTTATTCAATTTGGCAATGGTCAAAATTCCAACATCATCCATATTCAAATCTACAGTCCAGAAACAAAGTCCATGGTTTAACAATACTAATTATTATTAACCGAAATGCTCTGGTCAAAGACTTTGACTTTGAGTTGACTTGAGTTGACCATGATACTAACCCCATATAACTAAGAAGAGGAATCCTCTCTTAAATATTGCTTCACTGCCAATACTTCCACTCGGCCCAACTATAGACACTCGATGGAACTCCAAGCCATGGTTTGACTATAACCAAAGCGAATTTTTCGTGTTGATAATCCACGGTATTCTTAGGTTGAGAGACTTTTGTAACAATCGCGTCGATATTTTCTGTTTTTACCTTAGTTACATTAACAGACAGAAAACTACCAAGTGAATCGTTCCATTGTTATTCAATAACTATCAGTAAGTAACCTCTTGGTGCCATCAGCAGTCATGAGTGATACACTATCTAATATTTGAAGAGCATTATGTAATCCAGTCTCAACGAATACATCAATATCCAATCTCGATGCTTTTTGAATAGGAATAGTTAAAATGGTATATCTATTTTCATTGAGATAAATTACTCACTGTTACAACAGTTTGTAACTACTGTCACAATATGTATCATTTATGGATGTTCTATTAAATATACTTTTAATTAAGTTAATTAATATAATACATTATACAAGTATATAATGGATAGAAAACACATTTTATTTCGGACAAGATTGGTTATCGAGTTAGACATATATAACAAAATCACATATTTTCCCCTAGGGCATCTCCTAACTCGATCAGCTCGATAGATCGTCATGTCATGATTTAACTATAATCAAAGTGGATTATCTACATTGAAGACTGTAACGACCCGTAAATTTTCAATAATTAAAATTGTTAAATTAACAAGATTTTTGTAAATAAATCTGGAGGAAACAAAAATTTTGTCATTTTAATAATGAAGTGAATGCTAAAATGAAATGCTACCATGGAAATTTAAGCTAAGTAGTAACAATTGAAATGAAATGTCGATTAATTGAGGTAATGTAAATTGTTGTGCTAGGACATAAATTGAATATAAGAAAGCAAACGTAAATATTGAATTAATTAATGAATTAATAATAATAAATAGTAATCGGATAAAATCAATGTCCTGTAATAATTATAATATAGTTCGAAAATGATAACTTATAAAAATATGATTAAGAGTTAGTAGCGACATTATTACAACTTACCAATATATCTTAATCCATTAAACTGAATTGGAATCTATTGCAATAAATCTAAATAAAATATTTCTTTAATGTTAATTAAAATAATATTTGAAAATAATATTAATATTATCCATAATAGGATAATTTGCTGAATTAAAAGATTGGGAATGAAGACTTATCAATTTAATGGGATTTGAACTACAATAATCGGATTTAATTGCAAATAAATGAAATTAAATATCTAAATACTACGTTAATTGAAATCAAGATGGAATTTGAGAATATAATGTAATAGATCATGGACCCAATGTTAATTTCATCCATTTGACCATAATGAATTGAATAATAAGAATGAAAAGTAAATTCAATGGAATTTTTGAGAATTTAATTTATAATTTCTGAATACAATGAAATTGAAAATTTAACGCCGAAATTGATGATTGAATCAACATTAAAGTGACATCCAAATTTTTTTTAAATTGATGTAAATGATTAAGAAAATTTAAAATGATAAAAACCTTCAATTATAGGATTGAAATTGAAAATTTGATTTAATAATTAATTATTAATTTATGTAAAAAAAGACATTTTGTCCATAGACTCGGATTTCAACGAAACTAGTTTCATCGGATCCGTATCGGTAAATTATTGTAGGATTTCAAGTTTCGTAGCGGATCGTACGGGCTTGAAATGCCTTGAAATCAATTGAAATCAATTTGAAATAACGTGATTTTAGCATAACTTCTTCATGCGATCGAATTTGGACTTGAAACCTTTTCCATTGCGTTTAAAGTATTTTAAAACATCTATTTTGACATATGGGTTGACCCAATTTCGTTCTGAAGTCAGAACGGGCTTTTCGGGCCATTTTATCGTTCAACACGTATGTCAATCGTGTCCATCCATTCAAATTTCGGCCTTGCATATATGTGTGTGTGTATGTATGTATGTTTATATCCTAGCCTATTTCTTATTCCTTATTTCTATAAGTGCAATTCTATTTGCTTCTCCTCTTTCAGTGGCAGACAGAGCCCTAAATCCCAAAATGCAAATTCAAATAAAATTCAAAGCCAAAAAATAAATCTCTACAAACTATATTAAATTTTATATGGATTCGAAGCTCTCGACGAGCGCATCACAGATTTGAAACTCGTTTTCTGGTTCGAAGCTCTATTTGTCCTGAAATTGAAAGATTATCCATAGCCATTCATCACGCGACGGTCAACTTTGATGGATCGTCAAATTAGTTGGGTGGAGATCGACGAGCGTAGTGCATCAGCGTTGTTCGCATGTCAATCTGATGGCTCGATTTTCGTGAAAAATTGGAAAGGGTTTTAAAACCCTTCGGTAGGGCTACGACCATTTCGCGAGCGACAGTGATAGAGGGGCGCCGCAGTGGTCGCAGGTGGGTCGAAGAGGTGGAGGCGAGCTTGTCTTCGGCGTCAAGGCCTAGCCGATCACCTATAGGCTGTGCGATGAGGATGTAGTGGTGGCTCTGCTGTGATTCGAACGTGCAGGCTAGGGCTTTGGGAGAAGCTTCAAGAGGTGACATGTCTTTTAGATATTGGCTAATTGTTTAATTTATTTATTTTATCTTAAATATTGATTTCAAGTCTTCTAATTCAAATATCTTTTACGTACGAGGTCCAATTCATGCGTGGTTTTCTCTGCTAGGTTCATAATAAAATTTTGGACATTTTGACGCTGGGTTGGATGAATTCTGAAATCTTGCAAATTTTGGGTTTAAATTGGATTCAAATTCAATTTAAATTCAAAAGGTGGGTGTTTTAACCCACTCACAACTTCTAAAAATTCTTATGTGCGTTAAATTAATTTCTCCTATGATTAGAAATTGTTTATGACTGTTTGGCTTATTTTTAATCATCAATTGAATTAAATTGAATTTATTGAATTAAATTATTATCATTTATTATTGAATATAAACCGCCAGTTGATACCTTTTATTTATCATGTGTTATATATTGATACTATTGATTGAATTGGATGATGATTGATATTAGTTGAATGGATGTTGTATTTTATAGTGTTATAAACTGCAAGTTGTTATGCATTTTTATTTCATTCGGGATTGCAGTTTGAAATGATATATAGCCGTATTTTTATTTTAAATTGTGGATTAAAAAGATAAATTTCTGTAAACTTGACCATAGGATAGAAATTTTTATACAGACACCGCGGTCTATGTATAAAAATAACTTGAAACGATTTCTATGGTTTTATAAAGAAATATATAGGTTATATAATTATTGTTTTTTTATAGTTTTATAAATGTTATTTTATTATTTATTTTAGCTATGAATAAGTTTATTTTGAAATATAAAATAAGTTGAATAATAAATTTTGATTGTTTTTATATAATATGGTTAAGTAGCTGCTTAAATTATATTATATATATAGTTTTTAATGGCTTAAATAAAACTGAGGTTTTTGTTTAATGGCTTAAATAAAACCGAGGTTTTCGAATAAAATTGATTTGAAAAAAAAATTGAGATTTTAGAGGGTATGATTTTTTATAACTTGGTTTTTGTTTAGAGTGATTTAAGTGAATATCAGTTGATTTAAATGAATATAGCAAGTTAATTAAAATGAAAGAATATCCAGCATTTGAAGTTTAAAGGTTTTACTTAATTGATATTTGATTTGTTAAGTAAAAATTTCAAATCTAAATAATAGTAATTGAATTTGATATATATGGAATTATCAAAGAATTAGTTTTGAAATGGTGGAATACATAAAGCTTTGAAATATATGAAAATTGAAATGGCTTACTTGAGGGTTCATACTGGTGTTTGGAAATGATTTGTGAAATTGGAGATGCTATTTTATTATGTAAAGTATTTTAATATTTAAACGATTTAAGTGGTGGAAGTTATGTTTAAAAGTTAGGAGTTTCAAGCTATTATGATTTGAAGGTATTATATTTCAAAAAAAATTGATTTCGAAGTGTTATAACGTTGAAAGTGCTATGATTTTTTGGAAGGGATATATTTGAAATAAAAAAATGACATTATATTGATTTAGGTTTAATAAAAATGATATCATATTGGTTTGGGTTTTGAAATGGAAATGATATCATATTTTACATGGTTTTGAATGGATATTATATTCTGGCTTTGAAGTATAATTATTTTGAAATGACCGCGGTGTTATAATAATGTTTGGTTGTTAAAGAGACCAGGATCGGAAGTTGTCATACTCTTTGCCAACTTTGAAAACCACTTTAACAACCGTGTATGCGGTGGAGATTCCAGAATGAAATAGGATGGTGGCGACGTTTCCTTTGAGGTATATACATGGACCGACTCCCCGTGAGTTTGCATAAGGTGGCTAAAACATGAGCGATCGACGGGCTAAGAAGGTAGCACCTTTTATCGGACACACTCCTCTGATACCATTCTATTACTTTGTGATTGATTTGGGCCCTTTTGATTTTGGGGGTGCGGCTTGAGGTGGCGGTAGTAGCTGCTACACGTTACCACCGGTCCGGAAGCGTAATTGGTATATCTACCCTGGCATTGCTTAGTTGTGGCGTGTCACCTACCCTAGCGCGCCTTGTATGAGCTTGGTTTTCTCCCGTAGCCCGTGTGGTATCCTCTGGTGGCTTCTCGTTTAGGAGGGACTATGATACAAGATGGACTGCTGGGACTATTACTGTTAAGGGGAATATTGGGTCACTCCTTAATGCTATTTAAAAGTAAGTTTATTTTACTATTAGGCACTATTATAATAGCGAAATATTACTACATAGTAAATAGTTTAACGGATCCTTGGAGATGTGAATCCCAAGCATCTCTTAAGTTACTGCACTCACGTTAGATACTGGATAGGAGATGTCAAATCCCGTAAACATCTTTGACGCCGTTCTACTCATATTTATTTCTGTTGATTTAACTTACATAAGATCTTTTAGTTCTGACTCAAGTGTTTTGTCTTTTCAATTCGTTCGGGTCAGTCTGAGCATTTCAGGGTTCGAAGACTTTATATTCTGGAGGACGAAGACGAAGATTTTATTACTATTATTTATTATGTTATTCCACTGCATTCATACTGTTCCGTTGCATTATTTAATATTCTCGGGTATGTGTAACTCTGATATGTGTTGTATAAGTATAATTAAATGTTTTGTAAAAACAGCTTCATGAACTGTTTATTTGATTATTATATTTTGTCATTCCGCTGCAAGATTCTAGTTTATTTTACTTCTTTCTCTGCTTTTCTTATTTACCCCAATAACAATCAGCCCTTCTGTATGGTTTGAGTCTGACGTGTGTGGATTATCATTGATTTAAAGCGTACAAAAAGGCGGGATGTTACATCTGGTATCAGAGCTTTGGTTTAGGAATAAACCTTAGCTTTGTGGGGTCCGACTCTTTATTAATAGGGTAGTAATACCGTATGATGAGTCGCTGAGTGTATATATATGAGAGAGCATATTTGTTAGTGATATAAAAAGGTTTTAATATTGTGTTAATTTGTTTCCTTTTGTATTTATAAATTATGGTTGGTGCATGGAACGCTATGACATCAATAGGGATTTCTAAACACTTAATAAGATAGACCAATACAATATTTGTTTTGGATATAGGTGGATGAAATAATTTTTTCCATTATATTTTCTATATATCAAATAAATTTTTATAAAGGTTATATTTGGTTGTAACATATTGGTTGTTGGGTAGTGGAATTTTAAATATTGATTGAGAACAAAATTTGAAGAAAATTAAGATAAATGGAAATTGGGAATTTAGAATCTAAGTTCCGGGGGTTTTTTAAATTTCTTTCAAAGTATTTCGGAATATTATAATAATAATAATAATAATAATAATAATAATATTAGAAGTATTTTCTGGTATAAATATTTCAATATACTCTGAAAGAATTGTTTTAAAGAAACTTGAAAAGAAATTAGTTTTGTACTCACCTCTATGTCGTTGGAAAATAATTTTGGTGATGAGTGCACGCATCATCGACATTCATTTTCAAGTTTCTAAATGGGATGGCCGCTGTAGTAGTTTTACTACAAATTTATTTTGACAAACAAATATAAATTTTAAATTGTTTAAATATAATTGGGTATATATTTCGTAAGTGTATCAATTATTTTAAAATGATTTTAAAATTTAACCCAATATTTAGTTCTTAACTTCCATTAATTAATAGCTTCAATTATTATAGTGAAATGGAATGTAAGTAATTAATAACTGGAACTTCTAAATGAAAATAAGAAATTAAATGACAAGTTATGAATGAAATATACAAGAATTGAAACCTGTAAATCAAAAGAATGAAATTTGAAAGATTATTAAATATTTTGCTAATTAAAATAAGTAAGTAAAACTTGTGTAACTTCAATTACATCCTTAGAAGCATATATGTAACTTACCAAACATTAAAAGTCTAATGTTCGGTAAGAAATTGTAATGGGTGTTATACAAGTAATAAACTTGAGGTAATGAAAATATTCAATGAAATTCTTTTATAAATAAAAATTTGATGTTGTAATTGTTGTGAACTTAAGTTATAATTGAAATGTTACTAAAATAATGGTAATAGGAAGTAAGTATTGTAAGTATAAGATTATAGACTTAAGTAAATGAATTAATATGCAAAGAAATTGAATTAAACATGAACACTATAAATAAATGAAAACTGTGAGAAATAAATTGTAAATTAAAAGGATAAATCTTTATATGAATGAAAAAGAAATCTAACAACAAATGTTATGAAATGAAATTGATAAAAATGAACTAGATCTATTGTTGGAATTGTTGTTGTTTGGTTTATGGTTGTTTGGGCAAGGATACTTTAAATTTGTTTGGACGTATGAATAATCTATTTAGTTTCACCTAAGACTGTTGAGTGAAAGGTACACTTAGTAGTTTATTTTTCATTCTGTACAATTTAAATTTTTTGAGCCCGAACAACTATTTGTTTTGTTTGATACGAATGGATAATTGATTTGTGTTGATTTTATATGATGGTTGTATATTGGGTGCAAGTGATTGTTGTTTGTATTGATTTGTTTGTTATTGATTGAAACAATGTTAAATATTCCATTTTATATAATTATTAACTCCTTTTGGATTATATAAGTGAAATTCAGGTTATGGAAGCACTTGCTACTGCATTTGGTTTCATAATATAAGTGTTATTTGCCCGACCAATAGGTATGTTTTCGGATTACGGTTTTATAGCGTTATTATATATATTTTTTCCCGTTGTTGGAATATATTATTTGAAAATATTTTTGTATATTGTTATATTTGATATTATATTTTCTCCCAAGCCTCTCCGTACAAAGGAGGCTCTGCCAAATTTTTCCGCAAATTTTGGACTTGGAAAATTTTTGAAAATATTTTCCAAACTTTATTAATTTGAGTATAAAAAGATTTAATAGTTATAAATTGATATATTTTATTTAAATTATTAAATTTTGTAAATTTATTTGTTTATAAAATTTAAAATTTTGAATAAGATGTATCATTTACTCAATTCTTTCTTTTCCCCTATTTTTCCTTTTCGAGGACGAAAAGTCTTGAGTGGGGGAGAGTGTAACGACCCGTAAATTTTCAATAATTAAAATTGTTAAATTAATAAGATTTTTGTAAACAAATTTGGAGGAAATTTTTTTTTGTAATTTAATATTGAAATGAATGCAAAAATGAAATGCAACCGTGGAAATTTAAGCTAAGTAGTAATAATTGAAATGAAATTTCGATTAATTGAGATAATGTAAATTGTTATGCTAGGATATAAATTGAATATAAGAAAGAAAACATAAATATTAAATTAATTAATGAATTAATAATAATAAATAGTAATTTTATAAAATCAATGTCCTGTAAGTACTTATAATATCATTTGGAAATGATAGCTTATAAAAGTGTGACTAAGAGTTGGTAGCGACAATTATTATAAGTTACCAATATATCTTAATCCATTAAACTGAATTGGAATCTATTGCAATAAATCTAAATAAATATTTCTTTAATGTTAATTAAAGTAATATTTGAAAATATTGTTAATATTATCCATAATAGGACAATTTGTTGAATTAAAAGATTGGGAATGAAGACTTATCAATTTAATGGGATTTGAACTATAATAATTGGATTTAATCGCAAATAAATGAAATTAAATATCTAAATATTACGTTAATCGAAATCAAAATGGAATTTGAGAATATAATGTAATAGATCATGGACCCAATGTTAATTTCATCCATTTAACAGTAATGAATTGAATAATAAGAATGAAAAGTAAATTCAACGGAATTTTTGAGAATTTAATTTATAATTTTTGAATAGAATGAAATTGAAAATTTAACGCTGAAATTGATGATTGAATCAACATTAAAGTGACATCTAAATTTTTTTAAATTTGTGTGAATGATTTAGAAATTCAAAAATGATAAAAATCGTCAATTATAGGATTGAAATTGAAAATTTGATTTAATTAATTATTTATTTATTTATTTAATTTATGTAAAAATAGCCATTTTGGCCATCGATTCGGATTTCGACGAAACCAGTTTCATCGGATCCGTATTGGTGAACTATTGTAGGATTTCAAGTTTCGTAGCGATCGGGCTTGTCGTTTGATCGTACGGGGTTGAAACGCCTTGAAATCAATTGAAATCAATTTGAAATAACTTGATTTTAGCATAACTTCTTCATACGATGGAATTTGAAATTGAAACCTGTTCCATTGCATTTAGAATATTTTAAAACATCTATTTTGATATATGGGTTGGCCCAATTTCGTTTCGGAGTCAGAACGGGCTTTTCGGGCCATTGTATTGTTCAACGCGTATGTCAATCGTGTCCATCCATTCAAATTTCAGCCTTGCATATATATATATATATATATATATATATATATATCTGTGTGTGTGTGTATGTATGTATACACACACACACCCCTCATTATAAACCCTAGCCTATTTCTTATTCCTCATTTCTATACATGCAATTCTTTTTGCTTCTCCTCTTTCAATGGCAGACGGAACCCTAATTCCCAAAATGCAAATTCAAATAAAATTCAAAGCCAAAAATTAAATCTCTACAAACTATGTCAAATTTTATATGGATTCGAAGCTCTCGACGAGCGCATCATAGATTTGAAATTCGTTTTCTGATTCGAAGCTCTGTTTGTCCTGAAATTGAAAGAATATCCACAGCCGTTCATCACGCGACGGTCAACTTTGATGGATCGTCAAATTAATGGTACCGTTGGGTGGAGATCGACGAGCGTAGTGCATCAGTGTTGTTCGCATGTGGATCTGATGGCTTGATTTTCATGAAAAATTGGCTAGGGTTTTAAAACCCTTCGGCGGCGGCTGCGTCCATTTCGCGAGCGACGGTGATAGTGGGGCGCCGCAGTGGACGGAGGTGGGTCGAAATGATATATAACCGTATTTTTATTTTAAATTACGAATTGAAATGATAAATATCCGTATCACTTGACCATAGGATAGAAAATTATATACAGACACCGCGGTCTGTATAAAAAAAAAATTGAAATGATTTCTATGGTTTTATAAAGAAATATATGGGTTATATAATTATTGATTTTTGAAGTTTTATAAATGCTATTTTATTATTGATTTTAGCTATGTATAAATTTGTTTTGAAATATAAAATAAGTTGAATAATAAATTTTGATTGTTTTTATATAATATGGTTAAGTAGCGGTTTAAATTATATTGTATATATAGTTTATAATGGCTTAAATAAAACCGAGGTTGGAAGATAAAAATGAAGTGGATGTGAATTGAATTATTTGAGAAATATACTCGAATAAAATTGATTTGAAAAAAATTGAGATTTTAGAGGGTATGATTTTTTATAACTTGATTTTTATTTAGAGTGATTTTAAATAAATATCGAGTTGATTTAAATAAATATATCAAGTTAATTAAATTGAAAGAATATCCAGTATTTGAAGTTTAAAGGTTTTTAATTGATATTTGATTTATTAAGCAAACATTTCAAATCTAAATAATGGTAATTGAATTTGATATATATGGAATTATCAAAGAATTAGTTTTGAAATGGTGGAATACTTAAAGCTTTGAAATATATGAAAATTGAAATGGTTTATTTGTGAAATTGGAGAAGCTATTTTATTATGTAAAGTATTTTAATATTTAAGCCATTTAAGTGGTGGATGTTATGTTTGAAAGTTAGGAGTTTCAAGCTATTATGATTTGAAGGTATTATATTTCAAAAAATTTGATTTCGAAGTGTTATAACGTTGAAAGTGCTATGATTTTTGGAAGGGATATATTTGAAATAAAAAAAATGACATTACATTGATTTGGGTTTAATAAAATGATATCATATTGGTTTGGGTTTTGAAATGGAAATGATATCGTATTTTATATGGTTTTGAATGGATATTATAATCTGGTTTTGAAGTATAATTATTTTGAAATGACCGCGGTGCTAAAATAACGATTGATTGTTAAAGATACGGATATTGGAAGTTGTCATACTGTCTGCCAACTCCGTAAACCACTTTAACAACCGTGTACGCGGTGGAGATTCTAGAATGAAGTAGCATGGTGGCTGCATTTCCTTTGAGGTATATACGTGGACCCGACTCCTATGAGTTGGCATAAGGTGGCTAAAATAAGAGCGATCGACGGGCTAAGAAGATAGTACCTTTTATCGGACACACTCCTTCGATACCATTCTATTACTTTGTTATTGATTTGGGCCCTTTTGATTTTGGAGGGGGAAGGTGGCTCGAGGTGGGCGGTAGTAGCTGCTACGCGTTGCCACCGGTCCGGAAGTGTAATTGGTATATCTACCTTGGCATAATTGCCTAATTGTGCCGTGTCACCTACCCTAGCGCGCCTTGTACGAGCTTGGTTTTCTCTCGTAGCCCATGTGGTATCCTTTGGTGGCTTCCCGATCAGGAGGGACTTTGATACTGGATGGACTACTGGGACTATTACGTGTTAAGGGGAATATTGGGTCACTCCTTAATGCTATTCAAAAGTAAGTTTATTTTTCTATTAGACATTATTATAATAGCGAAATACTACTACATAGTAAATAGTTTAACAGATCCTTAGGAGATGTGAATCCCGAGCGTCTCTTAAGTTAATGCACTCACGTTAGACACTGGATAGGAGATGTCAAATCCCATAAACATCTCTGACGCCGTTCCACTCATATTTATTTCTATTGATTTAACTTACATAAGATCTTTTAGTTCTGACTCGAGTATTTTGTCTTTTCAATTCGCTAGGGTCAGTCTGAGCATTTCAGGATTCGAAGACTTTATATTCTGGAGGACGAAGATAAAGATTTTATTACTATTATTTATTATATTATTCCACTGCATTCATATTGTTCCGCTTCATTATTTAATATTCTCTAGTATGTGTAACTCTGATATGTGTTGTGTAAGTATAATTAAACGTTTTGTAGAAATAGCTTCATGAATTGTTTATTTGATTATTATATTTTGTCGTTCCGGTGTAAGATTCTAGTTTGTTTTATTTTTTTCTCTGCTTTTCTTATTTACCCTAATAACTATCCGCCTGTCTTTATGGTTTGAGTCTGACGTGCGTGGATTATCGTCGATTTAAAGCGTACAAAAAGGCGGGATATTACAAAGACCATAGTATTCTCAGGCCTAGGGAACTATATGATATCGTCACCCCGAGATTTCTTGCTTGACCTATTTGTTATTAACTAATAAGAAACCCTTGGACCAGTCATTCCATAGTTATCCAATAATACGTAACCCTATGGTGCACCTAACAACCATGAGTAATACACTACACAAAATTTGAAGAGCATCATGCATTCTGGTCTCAATGGATATATCGATATTCTTTCTCAAAACATATGGACCAAGAATATTTAAAATAAAATGTTAATTTCTTTTGTGGTTAATTACTCGTGATTGCAATTATTTGAAAATACAACCACATAATATTTTATTTAAGGATTTTCTTATTAACATGCTTTAAGTTAGTATATTAATTATATCAAAATATAAAAGTATACATAAAAATAAAACACCTTTGTTACGAAAAAGATTGATTACAGGGTTAGAAATATCCAACAAATTACATAATTAACTCTAGGGGATACTATTTACTCTTTCAATCTCCTATATGTAGTTGGGTCAAATATGGAATTTTAATCTCATTCCTCTGATAAGAGTTGAACTAATTGATCTAGTCCCTTAGTGAACATATATGTTATCTTGTATTACAATCTACACTGCCAGTCAACATCTCTCCATTATTGATATACTGGCTTTTTTATGTGGAAATTTTGGAGAATTTGTCTAGACATCTTGTGAGCCTTTGGTTCTTTCATGATCTCTATCGCGGTGTGTTTTCACATAGAAACGTCATGGGATTCTCAATATTTGCAATCATCTTTAGCTTAGTTATAAATTTGTGCAATTACATTTATACTGCTTTCATTACGGTGCTATTCAAGGCGATATACTTAGCCTTTTAGTTGAATCGAGCACCATTTTTTGTTTGGGACTGTTTGCATGAAAAATAGGCAAACACCTCCAAGACGTTATCGTAGAGCTATGAATACTGTTTACAGTATATAGCTACTGTTTGATGAATTTAGTTGCAAGTGTATGTGGTAGAAAATCAATAGTTTGCAAGAAAGAATAAATAAGGGACTGAAATGTAAAAAGATATAGAATTTATAGTGGTTCGGCCTGAATGTGCCTACATCTATTGTTCCTCTTTTATTGTCTCTTTCATATATGATTACAAGTACAAGCTTTGAATATGAATAAACTTGTTGTTAGGACTAAGGATTTTCTCTCTCTTAGTTATCCTCCATTGTTGGTGGAAGCTTCACAATTTTTCCATCCATCCTCCTTTATGATGCCATACACCTAGTATTTATAGAGTGAGGTTGTGGGGAGAGGCAACTGAGTACATAGCTTTTAGGTTTTTGTTCAAATTTTCTTCCTCTAGGCTTTGGTTCAACCTTTCTGTTGTTTTACTACTCTTAGGTGCCAATCGAATACTATCCTGTTAGCTCCCTTCAGTCGCCCATGCAGACTACGAGTCTTGAATGCTGGAACGGGTAGGTTCATTCTAAAAGTACAAAAAAAGGGTGGATCAATCCCTAGAAAGGTTGGACCGGATATGTCTGTTGGGTCCAGACCCAGAAAGGTTGGTCTTAGTGGGTGCAGCCCCGAACCAGGTGGGTCCAAGTAAGGTGGCCCTGGACCAAGTAGGTTCAGGTAAGGTGGGGTCTGGCCCGCCGGACCAGGAGGGGTCCAAAAGGCAGCCGGACCAGGTGGGTCTGATAGACTGCCGGACCATGCGAGTCTGACCTGCCGGATCAAACTTTTAGTCTGGCATTTTTGCTAGACCAAGTGGGGTCCTTTAGGCTGTCGGACCAGGTGGGTTCGGCGGAAAGCCGGACCAGGTGGGTTCGACGGAAAGCTGGACCAGGTGGGTTCCTTCATGTTGTCGGACTAGGTGGGCCTGTTCAGCCAGAATTTGACGATCTAGCCTACAGGGCCGGACTTAGTCAAGTAGGACCTGCGTGGGTCCGGCCTAGGCTGTCAAGTCCTATGGGGTTGGACCTGTGCGGGTCCAGCCTTGGTGGGCCTGATCTGGCGGGTTCCGGCCCTATTGGGCCGGGTTAGTTGGGGCGTACCTATGCGGATCGAATCATTGTTGGGCTGGATCTGACCTTACTGGGCAGCTTCTTCATTTATCTAAACGGTGCTGGACTTTTTCAAAAAGCGGTCTTTGAGGCTTTAATGTCGGACCGTGTTAGGCAAACCTTAAAATACTCATATCATTCAAACAGTTATTCGGATTGAGACGCGATTCGAACCTGTGCTTACATCTTGACCTTGCAAACATTTCTAACTGCTTTGAGTTTATTCCAAAACTCTGACAATTTTTTCTTTTATTTTTTATATCCTATATGTGGTGGGCGAAAATGCCCACAACATTTTCCCCATAAGGTATACTTTCACGAATGCAAAGTATGCTTTGTTTGATCTAGGGTTGCTTGACCAGTAATGTGGGTGTCATCTTGATATTTGACTATCCACATCTCATCATCGCACCCAAGATAAGTTTCCTTTTGTTAGCTGCATGCGATGCTTCATTTGTCTTGAGGAGGACTTGCTGGTCACTTGTTGCCACTTTTAATTATCTACACTTGGCAGGGCGATATTTCCCTCTATCCTTCCTATTTCTGACTTCAAGATCTTGAGTAGTACGTGGACCTGGTGATATTCCCTTCGTGGTATTTGACTTGGGACCCGTGATGTGGAATTTTTGCTTCGGACCATCACATGGCCAGGTTGAGTAAGCATGGCCTTACCATTTGATTTCTGTGTTTGTATATTTCTTCATTAAGTTTTTTTATGCTTGGCCAATGTCAATTATTGATGGAGTAATGATTTTCCATTGGAGGGAATTTGTACGTAAAACATTATGCATGGCGTTATTGAGTGGATGTTGGCTATATCTGACCAAATTGGGCTAATAGGCTTACGTTCCATCTAGTCCGGTAAAGTGATGACATTTGGAGTAATTCCTCACTCCTCTATTAGCTCTTTCAGGAATTGCCCCCAGGCTCATTTGTGTAAGATTATCTTAACCAATTTCCCTTGAAGTTTGCCTACTGATGTCTCATGTATCTGTTTGGAGTCGACTACTGGCAAGTGTTAATAGGATAGGTGCTGGGTCTAAGCGAGTGGTCTTGGCTCTTTTGAGCGGAGCTCGAGGAAATTTGTCGGCATTGCGAAGTAGGAGTCCAATTGCCAGTCCGTGTTATGCTGATTATCATAGTCAGATGTCTCCGACGTGGAATGTCTATTGGTGACATTGGCTTGCTTTCTCTACATTGATCAGGTAGAATCAACCTTTCAACTCAAATGTCCCATTGGCTTTGGCGGTAGAGGATCGTTGTATTTTGTTGACTTTGTCTACAAGTTTAGGATCCTTTCGAGCCTAGGGAGGTCAAGGACTTTCATCCTTGTCTTAGAATTAGTTACATAAATTTGGAATTTTATGATAGTTATGTGTCAGGGTGATCCCATGTGTCCTCAGGATTGATTTATTAGGTAAAGGTATCAAGATATTTATGTTAGCATAGACCTTGAAATGAATTAATTACATTCGAAAGGTTAGAGATCGAATCACTTCTGCTTTGAGAGGTCATCATCATTCAAAGTGATTCGCTATTATTAAGCATTAGAGAGTAATTTGGGGGGGATATGGCCATCCACAAATGCTCATCACATCCTCCAAAGCTCCTTCTAGCGACAGTGTCAAAAGTCGACCAGGAGCACTCACTATTTTTTTGGGTTTGCCCCCAGCATAGTGCGCTGGATTGCCTCTCACAACATGCTGCCTTGCATCATGACTTAAGGTAACGATTCCAATGTGCTATTACCAAGCTGAGTGGTAGTGTACATGTATGACCAAGGGGTGAGGTGGTGCTATGCCCCCAAGTACTTTTTATCGAATTTAGCTTATCTTACAAAAGTTATTCATACCTTTGCACTGAGTTTTTTCTCAGGTTCCACAAGTGTGCTCAGCTTTGGAGAATCCTTATAATTTTTTGAGCGAAGTTGGCTAGAAGGGATATTCAAATTCTTATGGAAATGTTGGATCGAAGTTCCGCTATATTTGAAGGAGTTGAGTCGATGCTCCATTTCCTCTGGTAGAGTGGAAGCGAATGAATGTCTTTCTATGTTTGGAAGAGTCGAATTCAAATTTCTACTATCTGTACGTAATGCCATAAGACAAAAAGAACTTGTTAGTAGCTTCTAGTTTAAGTATAATGAACTATACTCTCTGTCAAGAGAGTGCTTCTAAACTAAAAATTCGTGGCATATAGTTACTTTGACTGATTGTGGATTTTAGTGACATTTGGTTTGTTAGCCCAACCTATGTTCCAAGGGAGTGTAACTTTTACGACTGCTTTACTTAAGATTTAGATCCAGGATTCACACACGGTAACTTCCCAGGCCATTATGGCATATGTCATGAGTATTATTCAATTTACTGTGGCTCGGCTAGCGTGGGTTCCGATCGTCAACTATGAACTATCCCTGGCTATAGCCATGCCTTAATCATGGGTTTTATTATCGTTTCGCAGTGGCCGACAAGCCGAACCCTAATGATGAACTTCCTAGACTAGAATCGTGTCTAATCTGTGGCTTATAGTCGGTTTATCATTGCTAGCTGGGGGGCGATCGTCAGCAGTGAACTACCCAGGCTATTTTCATGCCCTTAGTCATGGTTATCTTGCTTTCACTACTGCCGACGAGAGCTTGAGATTGATCGCAATAGGAAAAATATCAGATAAACAATCGAGAAAACATCAATTTTTACAGTGGTTTGGCCAAAATATGCATGTGTCCACTGTCCTTCTTTTATTGCTTCAAGTAATACATTCTTTTTACAAGCTAAGAGATGTAATGGTGGAAATGCTGGATATTCATTCCTTTCTCAAACACTTTTTTCGTCAACTTTTGACTGAATGTAAGCTCATTTGTGGAGATCCTTATGAACAACAAATGGTCCTTCCCAAACTGGATCTAGTGCGCTTGGATGGTAAAAGACTTGCTTGAGAACAATATCTCCCTCTTGTAACTCTTGGGGCATCACCTCAAATTTGTATTTTTTTGCCGCTTTCCATCTGTATACGGCGGTCTTGAGAGTAGTGTTATTCCTTTTTTCTTCAATTAGGTATAAGGACATGTTGAGAAGCTCCTTGTTTTCTTTCGAATTATAATGTGTCCTACGATGTGAAGGGACAACTGTTTCGATCAAAAGCATGGCCTCAACCCCGTATGCTTAGGCCAATTAGAATATGTTATGTTGTTGTTTTATGGGAGGCTTGGTAGGCCCACGGTGTCGTGGTTAGTTTGTCAACCCACTCTCCTTTGGATTTATCTAGTTTTTCTTTAAATAGTGTTTGCAAGACTTTGTTAATAGCTTCAACCTGCCTATTGGCCTGGGTCAACTTCTATCATTAGTCAATCTATGTTAGGCATCGAATGCATTTATTCTTTAAGATACTCAAGCTAGATTTTTACCCGGATGCCCGACTGGTATGTCATTTCCAAGGAAATGGTCGTTAGTAGTGAACTACCTAGTCTAGCGCCCTTAGCCATGTCTATCTTATTTTTTATTACTGCAACACATGCTTGTGATCTGGGTTGCTAATCACTAAAGAAATAGTGGTTATAATAGCATAGGTGTTAAGTGAATAGAACTGCATATGTGTTAAACAAATGCATTAGTCTCTTGTCTCGATCAAAGGGAAAGAGTAGTTTAGATCAAACCTGCCACTTTGAAAGAAGCGCAAAGTACCACGTTATGTAGTATTCCTAGTTTAAGATGTTCTTTTGGATAGGAATTCTCACTTTTCTGTCGTGGGCCAAATATGTTGGAATTTCTAGAGCTCGGTCTTTCAAAGCCTTCTGTATAAACTATTATGTTATCCAAGTTCTCGGTAGATGTCGTTTTCATCGCATCCTCATCCTTACCCTTTAAGGTAACACCATACTCAAATTGATGGCTTCTCTCTAATCATTGATCATTCGAGCTGCGAAGGCAGAGAGTTGTATCTCTTCCATTTTGCTATAGCATTTGCACTACAAGCTGTGCTAGCGTCCCTAAGTGACCATCTATCTGGACTCCTCGTATAGCGTGTAAGAACCCTCGGATCGACGAGCACATGCGATAGATTTACGAATCCTTCCTTTGCCTTTTTCCATGGATGGAGATCCAAGAGTGGATAGTAGATCCCTGCAATGGCTTAAGATTGATTAGAATGAAAGAAAAGTAAATATATAGTACCTCCATTGTGCCCCTCATTTATCAGCAAGTGTGGGGATCTTTGCAAGTGACTAGGGGGTCGTGTTAACCCCTTATAAAGGTTTGTATTGGGCACTCAAAAGTTTTTGTTTTCTTAGAGGGCGTACTAGTAACTCTTGGTCTTATCTCCTTCTGTTTTCATATTTATTTAACATATCCCTATGTTAGGAGAGCTACTCGCATAAATTGAATCATGTCCAGTACGCGTTGGTTGGTGATGCCTTCGTTCATGATAGGAATGACGAAGTATTGTGCTTGTCTTTTCTAGACTTTGAGTATTCAATCATCATGACTTCGGTCATCAAGTTGTTATATTTTGATCCATCGGTGGGACCTCAATTGTAGTACTTTGATTTGATGCTAGATGGATAAAGGGCTGTGCTTAGGGTTCATTTGGTTTTGTGGAATTCCCCCTGTGTTCTTTAGACTGGGAATTTCCTTTTACTATGATGTTGAAATCGAATACTTCTGTCTGCCCTAAGCGTGTCAAGAGTTTATTTACTATAGCTTTATTTTAGGCAGTGAAGTGTTTTCTAGTTTCAATCACAACCATGTCGAATTTACATTCGACAATTTTTAACACTGAGAGGTTATTAGACTAGTCTTCCTGCTTTTCCATATCTAGATAGTTGTTGCATTATGTACAGTGGAGTTCTCTTACTTTAGGCAGCACATCGGGAAGTTGTTCTCCTTCTCTTCCTAGAGAGTTTGTACTTTTCGAGAGAGATAATTCAATTTTTGAAAAGGATTGGGAGGTTTTGTAGCTTCAAAGGGTTAGTGGTCCAACTCTTAAAATAAATGGAGAATCTTGAGATAGGAGATATAGCTTCACAATCCGAGAAATGATAATTACAAACTTAAAAAAAGAAGAAAAAAGAGAAAAGCTCTAATTTCAAAGTGATAATGACTTTAGATCAGGAGAAAGGATTTCGAGTTTGGAGGGAGAAAAGGATTTCCTTATAACCGTAATTCTATATTTTACTAGGGGAATAGAGTCCTCTTATACAAAAGAGGAAAATAGTTTTTTTTTATATTAAAGAAGCAATGCTTTTGGACGGAAAGAGAATAAGATTTGATTTTAGATCTGAAAAATGACTAAATATTCCTTTTGGTCAAAGGAGTGTTTTTTGATGTGGAATGAGAAAAAGAAGGTAGAACGACTTCAGATCTAAGAAATAAATACTCATTTTTTTGGCTGAGAAGCAGTGTTTGTAGATCTGAAATAAGAGAAAAGAAAGATATTTTTTTATCTTCAAGGAATAGTGATTGTAGATCTGAAAAGAGAAATAGATTTTTCTAAAGTAATGGTTTCTAATTTAGGAGATATAGAGGATTTTAATCCAAGAAACAATGACCTCAAACTGGGAAAGTAAGAAAAGGAGAATCTCTTGTGCCAAGTAAATAGTGACTTTAGATTTGAAAAGAAAACGATATAAATTTTATTTAAAAAAATGTAATTTTAGATCTCAAGACTAGAAACAGGTTTTCTTTTGTGAAAGAAGATAATGATTCAGATCTAAACAGAGGGGAAAAGGGGGTTTCTTATGCCAAGAAACCATGTTTTTGGATTCCAAATGAGAAAAGAGAGATGACTTGATTTTAGATCCAAGGAATAGGTACATATGTTTGTGGCTTTGGAATAGTAAAAGTAATACCTAAAAAGTGGACAAGAGAATTTCTTATGTAGTAAAATGGATGTTCAGATCTGGAGAGAAAAAGATAATTTTTTTTGTATTATGTAAAACAGTCAGGATGGATCCAAAAAGAGACATAGATTTCAGATCTTAGAAAAGGGGAGAGAATTTCTTAAGAACATAAACGATAATCCTCTAGTCAGAAGATTAGAAATAGTAGGTTTCAAAATAAAAAGAAAAATAAGAAAGAGAGAATTTCCTTCTAAAAAAAGGAAAAGTTCAGTCCTTCTCAGTGAAAGCACCAAAAATGTTTACACGAAAATTGGGCAAAAAACCTCTAAGACGTTATAGTAGGGTTATGAATACTATTTGCAGTATACAAACTACCGTTTGATGAATTTTAGTTGCTAGTATATGTGGTAGAAAATCAATAGTTTGCAAGAAAGAATAAGTAAGGGATTGAAATGTAAAAAGACACAGAATTTATAATGTTTCGGCCTAAATATGCCTACATCCACTGTTCCTCTTTTATTATCTCCTTCATATCTGATTACAAGTACAAGCTTTGAATATGAATAAACTTGTTGTTAGGACTAAGGATTTTCTCTCTCTTAGTTGTCCGCCATTGTTGGTGGAAGCTTTACTATTTTTCCATCCATCCTCCTTTATGATGCCATATACCTAGTATTTATGGAGTGAGGTTGTGGGGAGAGGCAACTTAATATATGTCTTCTAGGCTTTGGTTCGAACTTTCTTCCTTTAAGCTTTGGTTCAATCTTTCTATTTTTCCACTGCTCTTGAATGTCAATCGAATACTATCATGTTAGCTCCCTTTAGTCGCCCATCCAGACCTTAGAGTCTTGAATGCCAAAACAAGTAGGTTACAAAAAAGTGAATCCAGCCTTAGAAGGGCTGGATCGGATATGACTGGTAGGTCTAGACGCTGAAAGATTGGACCAAGTAGGTATAGCCTTGGACTAGGCAGGTCCGGGTAAGGTAGCCCCGGACCCGGTGTGTTCGGGTATAGTGGGTTTCGGTCCATCGGTGGGGTCCGGCATACTGTCGGGCCAGGAAGGGTCCGACGGGCAGCCGAACTAGGTTAGGGCCTTCAAGCTGTCGAACCAGGTGGGTCCGGTAGACTACCATACTAGGTGGGTCCGACAGACTACCGAGCCAGGTGGGTCTAGCAGGAAGACTGACCAGGTGGGGTCCGGCTGGCCCCAAACCAGGTTCTTGGTCCGATTGTCGAACCAGGTTCTTGGTCCGGCTGTCGAACTAGGTGGGTCGGCAGGCTGTCGAACTAAGTAGGGTCCTTTAGGCTGTTGGAATAGGTGGGTCCGGTAGACTGCCGGACCAGGTGGGGTTCGTCCTGCCGGATAAGTAATTCGGTCTGGCATTTGCCGGACAAGGTGGGTCTGGCCTGGAACCAGACCAGGGGTACATTCCCATAGGGTCGAACTTGTGTGGTTCCGCCCTCATAGGCCGTACTGGACTTAGTAGGTTCGGCCCTGTTGGCTCGGACTTAGTAGGTCCGGCCCTGTTAGGTTGGACTTTGATGGTCTAGCGTGCTGGGCCGAACTTAGTCGGGCCAGACCTATGTGGGTCTAGCCTGGGCTGCCAAGCCCTATGGGCTTGACCTGTGCGGATCCACCCGTGGCGGGCCTGATCTGGCGGGCCTGACCCTACTGGGTCGGGCTGAGCTAGGTCGTACCTATATAGATCCTGTCTTTGTTGGGTTGGATCAAACTTTGCTGGGCAGCTTCTTCGATTATCTAAACGGGGCCGGACTTTTGCATAAAGCGGTCTTCGAGGCTTTAATGTCGGACCACGTTAGGTAAACCTTAAAATGATCATATTTTTTGAATCCGTTATTCGGATTGAGACGCAGTGCGAGCCTGTGCTTACATCTTTGCCTCGCGAACATTTCTAAGTAGCTCTGAGTCTATTCCAAAACTCTGACAATTTTTTCTTTGAATTTTCATATCCAATATGCAGTAGGTGAAAATGCCCACAACAGAGACATTTCTAACTCAAAGCTCTTTAATTAAGGCTGAATATGAATTTAGGATTTACACACTATATTCGATATTATGTATGATGTTTGAGTCCGAACACTCTTTCATTAGGAGTTTGTTATTGCCATAAATAATTTTCTAGTATTTTGTAAATACTTGAGAATAATCTTAATTGCAATTTAATGATGTTAAATCAGATTTGATATTCGCTCAAAGTACCAATTACATAATCAAATTACGATATAGTATAAAACATAGCAAATACGATAATTCCAATTTCCAATGCATATTTATCCCGCTCAAATGTTGCATATTACACATTCTGATATGATGTACATTTACATATTTTGGGACTATCGCAACATCCTTACTTAGATTTTTAGAAATATTTATATACCTTTTAATATTATTTCTTATAGACACATGTTTCCTTTGAATTTTGATTAATAATTAAATTATTTGATTTCACCATTAAAATATTTGCTCAATTATTATGCTTGTTATACTATCGTATCAATTCTTGGATCTTATCCGATATTACAAACTCAATTATCGCTTCCACTGGCACCATGATATTTTGGTTATCATGTGCAAATGGTCTATTCTAAATCATTATTCATACTATTTGATTCAACATAGATGTCCTAAAATTCAAAGTCATATTGGGAGATAGTTTTGCGAGTAGAAGCAAAATTAATTAAAATACGTTGACTGAAGAATGTGCTACACTAATTTCAATAGTTCAAATTTATAAGTTTATTCTCGTCATTATTGCTTACTCTATTTAAAATGCATTGGTCAATTTTCGAAGACATACCCATAAGTGATGGATCATATCCCTTTCGCTACAACTATCAAAATCATATTTCGGTACTATACTTAGAATCTATTTCGAATTCAAGCATCACACCATACGGTATAGTCTATACTCTTCATGATTTATTGATAATCGAGGAGATTGTTATCACTAATAATCTTTTATGTTGATATTAATAAGAAACACATAGTTCCTCTTTATTGTGCAAGAATTCTTATTAGACAATCTAATGAGTCATGTCCATTTTAGGCTTAGGAAATTTCATTTCATCTATGCAATCAATTTCTATGCTATAGTCTTTGGATTGTATCTAATACCTATATAAAACTGATTCAATTTTGAGTTCATGAGACTTATATTCATAACATAAAATGATCAGCCTTGTTGGTCAATCCCATACTCTTTTGGATTGATTTGGTGAAGATCCCACATAATCGAATTTTACATGCGGCCTCTCAACTCATACAGCCAATCAACTCCTTAACTTAGGACAAGTAGGGGATTCTTATAAACTCATATCTTATATGATTTCATAAACTATTCTACAGATGAAATTATATCTAACATATGTATTTACTCTTAAATACATATCCGTATAGAAAATAGTTAACTTCACTTATCAACCATCATTCTTTGTCCAACAAAATCTGATTACTCTTATGGATACATCATTATGTATCATAGAAGGAGTGACTTTGAGATTGAATCTTATTTGTTTTAGGTACTTTTGGAACTCTTTATAAAATACCCACATACTCGATCAAATCAAATAATTTTATTTCTTTTGCACATTATGTTTTCTACTTCCACGTTATATTCTATGAACTTATAACAGGCCTACTTCTTATCCATCAAATAGATATGTTCACGTTGATGATGTCCAACAAATTTTCGTAACTTTAAAATACTATGCTTGATTTTCTAAAAATTTAAAATTCAAATAATATACCACAAAAATATTTTTAATTATTTAATTGTAATTTGAATAATATATAAATATATATTAATACAACAAAATATAAATTAATATTTTGGGGATGTGAATTCGATCCGGAAAGGTTTATATACACACATATATATATACACACACACACATACATATTAAGATATTATACTTATATATATTTAAATATAATGGTAATAATTTTGTTATCGTAATTCATACATATATATATGTATATGTGTAAAATGAACTAAAATAATCTTTATTTATCATGTACATCCATATATATATATATATATATATATTATTTATTTATTTATTTAATATTTAATGCTATAGTACATATATATAAACATTATCATTTTTACATATAAGACATGTATATACACACACATACACATTTACACACACTCACACACACACATACATATATACAATCTTAAATAGTTTTTAATATTTATAAAAGTAACAAGTTTACATACAAACGTATATTTGGACAATATTCAATACATATAGGATGAGCTAACATGTCCGTTGCGATGTAAATCCCAACATTTATACACGAAATTTTATACCTTGCATGGATTATTATGTTACACATGCACACACATACATATATGTATACGATATATACGTGTATACTATTATATTTAATTGAATGTAAATTATATCAAATTCTATTTATAATTTATAAATTTAAATGAAATAATAAATTTTTATTTAAATTAAATTTAGAAATATTATAAATAAATTAGACATCATAGGCCTAATATAGATCCAATAACGGATTTTTTTTTGAAATTCAGCTATCTCTTCCGCTATGGGCTGGCTCAGTTCCAACAATGGTATTAGAGCCCAATAGTCTATGTGGCCTAAATTAGCCATGCTAGAATTAAGCGCTAAACTCACAGCAAAAAGGTTGCCCATAATAAAAAATGCCAAAATTTGAATTGGGCCTTGGAATAATTTTCAAAATTATTTGAAAATTAAAATATAAGATTCTAAATTTAAAAGTTAAATTTATAGTAACATATACATATACTATAGAAGTTATAATATAATAAAATTTTCAAAATGTTTGAAGATATTAGATATTAATTTCAAAATTTTAAATTTATTAATAAGACTAATAAAATAAATAAATAAATTAGGCTAATTATTGAAAAATTATATACATGTATTATATATGTTTGGTATATATATTATGATATTTTCAAATTGTTTAAGACATCATAAGTATACATGTATGTATATAATATGGTTTTTGAAATTAATATAATTTAATTAAAATTGTTTAATTAAGTAATTTAGTTAAAGTTTAATTAATTAAACAAATTAATTTAAGGTTAATTCATTAAATAAATTATTAAAATTTAATTAATTAAATAAATAAATTAAAGGCTAATTAATTAAATAAAAACACACATATATGAGATATATTTGTTATACTATAAAAGCTATAGTATATAGTAAATATTTAATATAAATGTTATATTAAAATAATATAAAATTAATTAAAATTCTAATTAATTAAAATTAATTAAATAAGAATTAATTAGTGTATTATTATAAACATGACTATTATATAAGTAATATGAAATATAAAAAATTCATATAATAAAAACTTGTACAATAAAATGTATATTTAAAGGTAGAATAATAAGAAACCAAAAATAGACTTATCATGGGAAATTTCGCTCACAAGATTGGAATATTAGTTGAAGGCAGGAGAAAGCAAGGCAGAGACCAAGGTGTAGGATCGATTTCACCTTAGAGGGGGGTGAATAAGGTGATACTATCAATTATAAGAATTTATTATGGAAGTATATAAAATAATCGCAACATGGATATAGTAGAATTATAGCAGCACAGATAATAGCAGAATATTAAAAGCAAAAAATAGAACACATAGATTTATCCAGCTTCGGCAAAACCCTGCCTACGTGCCACCCTCAAGGTTTCTACTAGAAATTAAGTGGTAAGATGCTTAAACACGTAAACTCGCGACACCCGCTATCGGCTAACCTAACTCTACGCTCAAAACCCTGCCACGACTCGGCCACTGAGTTGCGAATTCCCAAACTACACCACTGTAGTTCATCCCCTACAACTGTTTAAAAGAAAAATACAAATTTAAAAACAATTTAAAAGAAAAACCCTAATTTATAAAACTAAAGCCCAAATTAATAAATTATAGCCAGCCTAAAAACAAAATATAATAAAAGAGTATCCCCTTTATCTCTTAATTTCTTCGGCCCGACTCCTTGTACTTCGATCTTTGAAAATGGCTGCTCGTTCATTGCTCGTTCGTTTCTTCTTTAAACACAAATTAGGGTTCTGAACATTTTAAAGACGCCGAATTAGCTGTTCGATCGAATAGATGTTTCCCAATCCTTGCTTTAGTCGATCGTTTGTCTCTTTGATATGCTTTCAGCTTCTTCAAAATTGTCGGGCTTAAATGTTTAAGAGGGTATGTGATTTTTGCTTTTCCATTATACTTATGCTCGACTTGATTCGAGTTTTAATGATTGATTGCTTCTTTGTTTTTCTTGAACTCCAATGGATTGTTGCCGATGATGTTTAAGGGTTTATATAGGGTTCGAATCCCTTTATTTTTGTTCGAATATATTATTCGAATTTGTCTGATAATTTTGCTCTGGACGTTCGATTCAACTTGAATGTTGGTGATTTTTACCGACTAGTTCAATTTTTATATCTTCGTTACTTGATTGTCATGGCTTGTTTGATTCCGACTTTCGTTTTCTTGGCTACCACGGCTCTGACTTTGATTTGAAATTGCTATGCGAATTTCTTTTGTTCGAATTCTACTTTGATAACCCACGACATCTGACATTTATACTCACTTGCTTATGAAATTGTTTGTATTGTTGTTTCATTGAGTCTGTAGCATCGGGTTACACTGCTTGAATATCCATATAGACTTATTGTATCACCATATATGTATGTTCATGTTTACTTGAGGCTTGTTGCAGTTTGATATGCACTTGTTGTACATATTCTTCATGTTGTCTGGATCGGTCTTGTACCACTTGTTGTTCACTGGTCTATCTGGTTCATGTTGTACATATATGCTTGTGATTTTGCAATTGGTTTGGTACATTTGAGTTCATTTGAGTCTCCATTGGATAGTTGTTGTGCACTTGGTTTGTACTTATGGTTTGTGTTGCATATATGTTGAGATTTTCATTGTCTTCGATATTGTCTTTTCATGTGTGGTCTACTTGGAGTCTGGTCTTTGTTTCATTGGTGCATGCGCTTATGCCTTCATCATTGGTGTTGGTCTTCATGCATATTGACATTGTGTTCATTGTTTTCATGTGTACTCAAGTCTGTTGGTCTCATTGTTATCTGGTTTGTGGTTCATTTTTGTATATGCAGTCTTTGTTCTATTTCGTTGCTAGGTCTAGTTGCTTCATTCTTGTCACTTTAAGTCTGAGTGTTATTCATGCATATATGTTGATCATGCTATAATTTATGGCCTTGGTTTCACCCGGGAATTATATGCATTTTGAATTGCACCTGTGTTGAATCCAGCTTATAGCTCGGGTTCGACCTTGTGCTCGAGTCGTGACTTTACTTGAGTTGAATCTGGCTTTTGATTGGGTTTGACCTTGTGCTCACCTGCCCTGTAATTTTATCAAGTGTATATCGATGTGCACGGCCTTGTGGCATGCACAGTGATATACTGTGCATGTCACAAGCTGTTTGTGTATGATGAATTCAAATTTAAATGATGGAGAACAACGCAAATAACTGAGGCAAACAATATTTTCAAAATCACATTTTATTTTACACTGCAAAAATATTTCCTTTTCAATTTTACTGCGTCAGTGTACATTTTGCAGATTGCTCAAATGCTGGATTTAATCTGGAATAGAGTTGAAGATCAAATACGAGTGTATGAGTGAAATGTAGTGAGGTGCAAATGTATGTGATGTGGTTGAAATTGTAATGTGATTTAAATTGTAATGTAATTGAAATTTGTATATATATAGTGAGAGCACAACTTTGTACTGTTCAAAATTGTAATAAAATATTTGTTTGAATAAAATATCTATTTGAATTTAAATTCTATGTCATTTGTTTTATTCAGCAAATATTTATTTTTTTCTATGAAAATAAATTAGTACATTAACAAATACATTTAAATGAATATATATATATGTGTGTGTGTGTGTGTGTGTGTTTATTATCATCAAATAAAAATCATATACTCGCATATTCAACACGAGGCAGGGAAGAAAGCTCGAGAAAGCAAGGAAAAGACACATGGCTCATAGCCAAATCTTGTTCGGTGGCCCAAGTGCCGAAAATGTTCTTCTATTCAGTAGTGGAAACTCACCGAATAAGGTCTCCTATTCGATGAATGGACTCCCATCAAACAGGATCTTATATTCGGTGGTTGGACATCCACCGAACAAGATTTCCATTTAGTGGGTTCGATGGTTGTGTACCCACCGAACAAGATCTTATGTTTGGTGGTTGGGAATCCACGGAACCAAACATCCACGCTGAACTACGCATCTGTGCCATATGCTAGACCAAGGAAAGAAATGCCCATCGAACCAAGCATGCCGATCCAAATAGGAGAGCATATGAACTTGGCCAATAACTAGTACACATCCATCCTAGCTGAACAAACATTTTCAGACCAATTTCTTAGGCAGGCCTAGCAGTATAAATATGGAAAGAAATTAATACATATCAACCATATTTCAGATTCCTAGGAATATTCCTTTTGGGTTAGACATACATGGAAATATCATAATTTATCGCATTAAACATAACTCAAATCCACCTCTATAAATATCCAAGTAGTCGTTGTTTCAACATCAGCTAAATTGAGTTCTACAAGATTCCAGGCTTTAAAATCAATTGCTCGGAGCATTCGAAACACAATTTTCTATTATATATTTGGCATCAATCTTTTGTAACAGCCAAAATATGAGAAAAGGATTAAAAATGAACAGTAGACGTATGCTTTCTCTAGTTAAGGCACTATAAAATCTGGTGTAGTTTATTTTTCCTACTTTTTATTCTTCATTTAATCTCTTATGGAAATTTTGATTGGTGGTGTTTGCCCATATTTTTTGCAAACATTTTTGGTGCATTCACTAAGAGCGGATATTTCTCGGCATGCTTCCTATGTCCAAGAGAAAGACTGGCATTGCTAGTAGGAACAACAATCTGGTTATAGCTGATCAAGACAGTCAATCATCCGGCACACCGGAACCTGATGCTATCACCAGGGATAATCTGGATAGAGTTGTGGTAGATATAGGCACCCACGTCACTACCTAGTAGCAAGCCAATGGGGATCAAATCATGGCACGCTTAGAGCAGACGCAAGCAACTTCATGCAACACTGAAACTATAGGGAGAGCCACCACAAGAATAAGTTTTTTTGATGGCGCATAAAAAACGCTACCAAAACTTACGGTAGCGATTTAATCCACGCCGCGATAAAATACGCTGCTAAAAATCCTAATTTTTTTGTTGCATTTATTTCAACGCCATTATAAATCCCTTTATCGTAGCCTTTCACAAATGCAACTATAAATTGTTTTGTAGTGTTTTAAAAATGCCACTAGCTTTTTAGCGCTACTAATGGAGTTTCAAACTTTATCCCTGCTTTACGGTTGCTTTAGTCAACACCATTATATGTATTTCTACAACGTTTTCAAAATGCTACTGAAAGTTATTGATTATTTTACAGCATTTTTTCATGCTATTATTCCCTATTAATGGTCTATTTTGTTTCTAGTATATCGATCAACAGTTGCTCACATAATCGTCGTATTCAAACAATTTAAAAAAACATATTAATCATATAATCAAATAAAATTTCCATAACCATTCTGGTACAATAGTTTTCTGACAAAATGACCAAACCCGCATACAATAACCATTCGTATGCAAATTTATGCACCTAATACTAATAAAATGTAATTCCTAACTAGTACTAATAAAATACTTGATTATCCATAATTATTTGTTGCGTTCACAAGTGAAAGCTAGCACCATAAAAGTCCAACCTTATTCTCTTTGGAAGTCCAATGCCTACACAAGTTAAAGCACAAGGCATAGTTAAACAATTATGTTAATTCATAGGACTTCAAATCCGATATCAAACATCTACAAAATTATACAAGTATATCTTACTATAAATAATGTCATATGAATAATCAATGTTATAAATGAAATGAAATAAATAAAGTCAAATCTTACAGTTATATATGAAACTTTGTTAAATTAGTTATATTATTATTATTTATAAAATTTAGTTAACTTAAAATTAGTTAATTTTATAAAACTTGTTTAATTTGAATAAAACTTAGTTAATTTTAATTAAGTTGGTTAACTTAGTAAATTTATTATTAATAATAATAAAACTTAGTTAACTTAATTATATTATTGTTGTTGTTGTTGTTGTTCTTGTTGTTATTATTATAAACTTAGTTAATTTTTATAAACTTAGTTAATTCATTATCATCATTATCATTATTTATAAAACTTTGTTAAATTGGTTATATTAATATTATATTTAAAATTTAGCTAACTTAAACTTGGTTATTTTTTTATAACTTGGTTGACTTAGTTAATTTATTATTATTAAAGCTCGGTTAACTTAACTATATTATTATTATTATAAACTTTGTTAATTTTTATAAACTTGGTTAATTCATCATCGTCATTATCAATATTTATAAAACTTTGTTAAATTAGTTGTGTTATTATTATTTATAAAATTTAGTTAGCTTAAACTTAGTTAATTTTATAAAACTTATTTAATTTTAACAAAACTTAGTTAATTTATAATTATTAATATCAAAACTCGGTTAACTTAATTATATTATTATTATTATAAACTTAGTTAATTTTTGTAAACGTAGTTAATTCATCATCACCGTCGTCATTATTATTTATAAAAATTTGTTAAATTAGTTTTTTTGCATATCAAGCGAGGTTAAACTGGAACCCTACCGAATTTATTAAACAACAGGAAAAGCTACAAAAAAGGACCCAACGAGCTATGTCCAAAAAAGGAAAAAAACCAAAAATAAAAAGAGAACATAGCCACACGAGAGAATCAAAGAACAAAAGCAAAGAAAAACACGGGGAAAAAAGTACATAAACTATGGTATCCATGGCTCGATCTGGTCATCAAGAAAAGCTTGCATGCTAGCCCTCATTCCCATCAATATTTCTTGCCTTAAGTCATTCCATAACACTTCATGGGTCCTCTTGATTCCATCAAAACACCTCATGTTCCTTTCATTCCATATTATCTTTAAAAACTTTTTCAAAATGAAGAAAAAAAGTTTCTTTTTCTCATCCCTCCACCTAGTTGCTTTCTCAATTATACCACATTGTACAACAGATATAGAAGATACATTAACCCTTCCAATTTTACTCATAGTTTTACTCCAGAGATGATGAACATAAGGACACTCGAAGTACAAGTGCTAGATACTTTCACTGTGAATATATCATAGCTCGCATATGGTTGGCACTGTCATTCCAAACCTAATCAGCTTATCTCTTCTCAACAAAGCCATGTTCCTAACCTTCCTGAGCATCAGGTTATCACTACTGCTAGAAGTGGTTGCCCACGTAACCTTGCTCCACGTAAATTTAGGCAATGTTTCCAATCCCATTAAGGCCTCATATATACAAGAGAATGTGTGAGATTTGCCATTCCATTGTATTGTGTCCTTATCTTGATACTCATATTTGTTTGATACATATAGATTCCAGATAGCCCTGACATTCTGATTGCTTGTGTGGGGCAGCACAAGCTCTCCATTATCTATGTGGTCAAATGCTAGAGCATTAATTCCAGATTGAAATTTTTTCTGTGAAGTGAAATGCCGAGCTAGAATAACACCCTTACTTATCCATGGCTCATTCCAAAAATTAAGTGCTTCTGTCAGATAGTTGGATCTCAACATATGGTTTTAAAGTGTTTCTCAAATTCAAAATACTTCTCCAGATCCAACTGCAAAATTGTGGTACCTCTATAAGCCAATAGTTCTTTATCCCAACATTATGCTTGAGAGTCCACCTGACCCATAGAGTGTCCTTCTTTTACAATAATGCATTTAAATGGTGACTGTATGCATCTTTGTTCCATACTCCTATGCTGTACAAGCACAAGCCCCCTTTGTTTTTTTAGTTTCTCAAAAATTGAGAAGGAAAATGGTATTGTTTTCTTAGAACGAACAGAACCAAACCATAAAAATCTCATCATGGCTCTTCTAACCATTTTCAAAAGCTTAATAGGTAGTATGTGTGCTCTTGCCCAATAGACAATATAGAGAAGCAAACTGATTTGATGGGAATTAATCTGCCAGCTTATGACAAGAATTTATTTGCCTAACACCCCATGACACCAGTCATTTTTAAAAAAAGAGAAAGACAGTTTGCTTGTGTTACCCTTGATGTACAGAGAGGCAGCCCTAGGTATGCCATATCTTGATTGATTGACTGCATTCCAATATAGTTGGTTAGATGTTCCTGTAAGCTTGTTATCCCAGAGAACAAAATACTTGATTTATTGAGATTAAGCTTAAGACCTGTCATCAAGTAGAAGTTATGAATAGTATTTTTAATACAATCAATGGAAGGTAGGTTTGGCTTGGAGAATATCATGATATCATCATTAAAAAGAAGGGTAGTTATTTGGAGGTCTTTACATTTAAGATGATAATGTATATGCTTGCTATGATACAAAGGACTTATCAAGCAAGTAAAGACTTCTATAACCATGATAAAGATATAGGAGGAAAGCGAGTCCCCTGCATTATACCTTTCTTAGAACTAAAGAAACCAGTGTTAGTACCATTAATAATAGAAGAGAAAGAGGGAGTTGAGATACATTCATAAATCCATGCTACAAAGACTTTTGGAAACCTCATGAGTGACATAATTCTAACAATAGATTTCCATTGTATGCTACCGTAGCATAGTTCCTAGAGTGATGTTAACACATCCATATCTCTTTAAAAACTCATGGGCCAGCACAACGCAATCCAAAATGTTTCTTTTAGGTAAAAAAGCTACCTGATTTTTGGATATAATTATTTCCAAAGCGCTAATAAGGCCCAAAGAAATAATTTTAGATAAACACTTATAAACAACATTACAACAGGATATGGGTCTGAATGAAGATACTGTTGTTGTAGGTGCGATTTTGGGGATTAAAACCAAATCTGTTGCATTTGTAGATTTAAGAAGCTTAAATTTATCGAGTAATTATGCACTACCTTGCAGAATTTCCCACCTGCTATATCCCAACTAGATGTAAAAAAACCACATTGAATCATCTGGTCCACCACTAGAGCTCTTATTCATAGAAAATAGAGTGTTCTTTATTTATTCATTTGTCACTTTTTCCCAGCTTTATAGCTTCATCGTCATTAACTCTTGAGATATATTAGAGTGTTGGTCCAGCTCTGGATCAAAATTTGTTTCATTTCCAAAGAGAGCGGTATAATACAGAAGAAGAGCTTTGTCAACTGTCTCTAGGGTAGTGTGCAAGGTTCCTGCTTCATCATATATGGAATTGATGTTATTTTTTAACTGTTTTACCTTTAGGGGTGCATGAAAAAACTTAAAGCTCCTATCCCCTTCAACTTCCCATTTGTTTCTTAGCTGCTGTCTCTTCATATCACATTCAGCTGCTAGAGCTTGGTTAAGTTCATTAAAGAGAATAACTTCCTTTTCAGCTAGATCAACATTGTCTATTTGATCCATCATTTGATCTTGAGCTTCCTTAAGCTGATCTTTTAGGTTGGTTGATTTTAAATTTCCATTGCCAAACTTAGCTCTTGCCCAAACCCTTAAAGCTTCTTTTGTTGCCTTGAGCTTCCTGCAAAATATAGACATAGGGTTTCAAAAAAATTCATAAGACCAAGCTGATTTTATAATATTATTATACTCGGGCTCAAGGACCCAAGTATTATAGAACTTAAATCCTCTTTTGACTCCTTGGGGTAGATTTCTAGTGGTTATGATTAAGGGATAATGGTCAGAAAGGATTGGTTGAGGCTGGAAGGTGGTTAGTTTGGCCAAGCGGTAAGAGCTTTGAAGTTGGAAAAGGAATGATCAATGTTGGTAAAAGTTCTATCTCGACTCCTACTCCTATTGTTCCAAGAGTAGAAAGCACCAACTTTATGTATAGGTATTAATTATGAATCATTAACAGTGGTAATCAATGGGTGTATATCCCTTGGCATGGGAGGCAGGCCCCCATGCTTGTCAGACAAGGTTAAGCAACTGTTGAAATCACCAACAATAACCCAAGGGTGGGTTTCTTTCTTGAAAGCAGGTAAAAGGTTGAAAAGGGTTTATCTTGAGGTTTAAGAGTTAGAAGCATAGACAAAAGAAATGTAATATGAAGAGAAGGGATTGAAATACTTGGCATGAAAGTGCATTATTTGTGGTGTAGCAAGAAGGAGTTCTATAGAGAGCTAGGTAGGATTATAAAGCAGCATGATGCGACCATAGCTCGCTTCAGGTAGATTGTGAGAAAGGGTCCATGATGGGTTTATGTACTTGGCAACAGATATTGTTAGGGGAAGGTTCAACTTAGCTTCAAGGATTGCAAAAATGATAAGATGGTGAGTGGTTATTAAATTCTTTACTTGATCTAATTTGAGGAAGTTATGAGTTTCTCTAATATTCCATGCACCAATATTGTGTGTCATAGATTAAACTAGAGATAGGAGATCAGCTTCTTTCATGCACCTAGTAATGGGATAATGTAATCTTGTTATGACTGGGTTTTGATTCTTGGTTTTTTTTAATTCTTCTCGGATTTGTCATTTTTTGTAGAAACTTGGTTGTCATATGATGGTACTTTTGGAAAAGTAGGGTGTGTAACCCATCTTGGTATTGTTCCTTTGTAGGCATAAGGTTAATCTAAGGAAGTTTTGTTTCGAGGCGATGAAAGTGTAGCAGATGAATGGTCTGAGGTGAATGAAGAAGGTTGCATAGAGAAGATTAAATCAGATATATGTTGTTGCAATAAACTACAGAATAACTCATCTTGATTTGGTTCTGGGGTGGGTTTGGATTTTGATTGAATTATGGTTAAGGAATTTGGCATGATGTGGGTTGTTTCTGGACTTTGTGCATGCATATGCTTGTTTTGTTCAGATGGTTTTGCATGCATTTTTTGTTTAGAACATGATGCATGCAAATTCTGGTTCCATGCACAACAGTTTGAATTTGCATTAATTGAGCTTCATCAATGTTGCATGCTATTTTCTCATTTCCAACTTGCTTATCAACCATAACTCTTTTATTTGAATTAATTTCCTCAACTACATTTATTTCCCCTTCGTCAACTTCCTCCTCAACAGTTATATCAATCTCCACATTGGTTGCATCATGCACATCATTTAAAACTTCAAATTTATTATATGTCTGGACACATTCTTGGTCATTGTCTGTTGTACCAACTTCCACATAATTTTCATTTCTACTATTCTCAACATTTTTTTCATTCACTAATTGTTGCTGCACTTTATTATTTCCATCAACTCTTTCATCAAACACCTCATTCTCATTCAGTCTTGGCAATTTCTATTAGTTACTTACCCTATCGTTTGCTTTTTTTGCAACTTTCATCCAGACTTATTTCCTTTTATTCAACTGTTTTCCTACCCCATGCTCTACACCTTTTCCTTCTTGCATCTTCTTCTCTGAAACTTTTACTTCCTCATTCCTATTATTTTCCTTACTTTCCATTAAGCAATTATCAGTCAAGTAGCCAAATTCCTTATAGTATGTACATATTTCACGTTTCCATAGGTAGCAAATCTGCACCATTTGCGTAGATCCATCAAGAAATTTCATAGGAAATTCATCAACCAATTCAAAATCTGGTGTGACATCTACCAAGCACTTAGCAAATCCAATCCTCTCCATTCTTTCTGTGGAAGAATCCATATAGAAAAGTTTTCCTATTATTGAGGCAAGCCAGTTTATACCAAAACGAGACCACGCATACAGTGGTATATTGGATAATTTTAACCATACTGGAACTGATCTTATGGTACTGCATCTGTTTCTAATAGATGGATCCCAAGCCTTCACAATGAAAATCTTATTCCTAAGAAGTATAAGGTCGGATTCAATAAATTTCCTTCTGTCTTCTGCATAGGACAGATGGAAAAGGAACACGATTCCATCAGATTTAACTAAAATTTCACCTTTAAGCTTCCAAAGCTTCTTCAAATGATTGATTACAGTTAGATAAGAATGGGGTTTATCAAGAAAGAATCCTACCAGCCATTCAGCCCAATTATCATTTCCATCTTTAATCACTTCACTTGGAGGAACTAAAGAAAGACCATCATAAACAAGAGGAATATCAATAGAGGAGTATATGCTAGCATTGCGTGGTTTGGTTTTGAATAGAGAGGGCCTAGCAGTTGATGAGGCAAAAGGGTTTGAAGATGGATTAGGCTTGAGAAAGGGCAGAACAGGCGGTGGTAGGCGAGAGGAGAGTTAGGAAAGGGGGGTCATTGGAGAAGGGGGAGGAAGTGCAGATGAAGTTATGGACAGGACAGATAGGGAAGATGGGGTATGGTTTAGGGGATGGGCAGGAGCACCCATTGATTAGGAAGAAAATTGAATTTTTTACTTTGTTAAATTAGTTGGGTTATTATTGTTAATAAAATTTAGTTAACTTAAACTTAGTTAATTTTTATAAAACTTGTTTAATTTTAACAAAACTTAGTTAATTTTTATTAACTCGGTTAACTTAGTCTATTATTATTATTATTGAAACTTAATTAACTTAATCAAGCGTTTTGTTAACTTAGTTACCAACCCCAATGCATCCAAATCATTGAACAACTATCAAACCCCAACAACACAGCCCAATAAAAACACAATCAAGTCAAGACATCTTCCATTGCAACCTCATTTATAGCAAGGATCAACTTAAGAGTCGATACAATTCAAAGCTGAATATCTCAAGCTACCAAAAAACAAGTACATCATTCATAACAAATTTAAACAATACTGAACCTACTGCCAAGGTGTGAGCGTCATTAGATCTAGCAACACAGGAAACCAAGCAGCTCGATTCAGACCCTCATCAGTGAACATGCAATATTATTGCAAATAATAATCTCAAAATTTCATAGTTTTTGAATCAAACGCAGTATGATTTGGACAAATTACACCTGCCAGATTCAATTGATAACTCAAGCATCAAATAATTGCAAGCACTCCAGATATGATCCCAAACAATACATAAATATCATTCAAAGAGATGCACCACAGTATGTATCAAACAATAGATCGGGGTACCTCTCATTAACCAAGGTCAATGCCTTAGCTATAGAAATGTCTTTACTAATTTCTTGCCTTAACTTATCTGCCAGTAAAATTAAACTAGCTAAACATCTGAAGAGAAAACAAATATGAGTGAATATAGTGTATGGTATTGACACATACCTCTTTCGACATATTGTGGAATACTTCACCAGCCTTAGTTATAAGTTCTTGAAGAATTTGGTGGCCATCTGTACCAGAAAGAGCATAGTTGCATGCATGAATTAAAACTTAACATTAAGCATACCTATTCACATCTTTAAATGAATATGGTTTCTTTATGCAATAACATTACCACTTACTTGGCAAATGTCAATAGTTTTAGTTTAGCAATATGGGCACTTAATACTCCCCATCCAGCACCACTTAACAAGAAGCTTTAAATTCTGCATTAACTATTTGACTGATTATGAATGAATTGAGTGATCAAATTAGTTATAGTGCTATTTTTGCTACTAAAAAATCAAAATGGTTTTCCTTCATCTCTAATTATATTTTGTAATTGTGAATCATTTTCAAATAACTAATTTATTTACAATGTATATTTTGCTTTGAATGATTAAATAATGAGACTTTTTGATATGAATATGTATATTTTGTAACAGTGAATCAAAATGGTTATGATTAAACTACAACTAATTGGTATCTAGTGAATAGGATAATTAACTGGAAAAAATATATTGAGACTTTGACGATTATTTCAATTAATGTGATGTTTTCATGTTGCTGTCATACGAATATGGATGAGATTTTAGCTTAGTAATGTTTAATTGTAATTAAGCAAGGATGAGAATAGAAAATGAACAACTAATTACTACTAATGATATTTTAAATGGCAAATTAGTAGTTGTGTGGATACGTTCATGTGAAGTTAAATAAAGTGACAGAGTAGAAGTCATAAATTAAAACACCTTGTTAAACAAGTATTACATAATGCTATTTTGAGGCGAAAATATATAGTTGAAGCAATAATCATAAGCAATTTGAGTTAGTGTGAGGTAGGTGATAAATGGGGCAGCCAAATTTTAATGAACGTTGCATAACTATTACACTTGTTTGTTAATGCTATATTTCCTATAAATCAAATGAACCGTAAACTTTATACATAACGAATAGTAAACACTACAGTCAGGATGACATACCTTGCAAGAAGTAACCTTAAACCGAGTGTCCTGCCAGCAACTACCATTTTCTTTAAGACGCTCATTTGTTTATGTATCTAAAAGCATAGACAAACTAGTTATTTTGATTATGTTGCAAAAATTATTGTGATAATAATCATTGTTATTCATATTAAAAGGCAGCCTATTCTTTGGCAAGCTACTAGTTCTGTGGATTCCTTAAAACCATCACATATGTCAATGACATATGCTACAAAGGAGATTTAATATCTAATCTATTAAGTGCTTTCTTGTCATTTTTATATCATAAAATACACCTGAAAACACATCAGGAATTGAGAAAGTGTTATTGACTACTTGGTTGTTATTATATTGTTAATGTTGATGTTGGTAATTTGTTATTATTACTACTACTATTATTGATTTTATTTTATTTTATTATTACAAGGAGTATAACTTTACATTATTACAAATTTCGTTTGTCTTGTAAAATTCAAATAAAAAGGAAAACATAGCTATCTCAACAAACCTACTTTAGAGAGCCGAATATAGTTCTGAAATTGGTTTCAGGTGGCTTTTGATATGGCATATCATCTCGACTCATCATTGTCAATCTATTATAATTTCACAACATCTTTTATATCATTAGAAAAAGTCAAAGGGAAAAGGAAATAGTTTAAAATTAATCACTAAAGTAAATCTGAGATAGCATCCTTGAGTAATAAAGCCTTTTTAAGAGTTTTCTTTAGTCGTCCTTCATAAGCTACAACATTTGTCTGTGATGCAAGAGTAATCAAATTTAATAATAGTAGTAAATAAATAAATTTAACATAAAGCATGTTTATAACAATATATTTACAAATAAAGCCACACTACCAACACACCTCGAATTTAACAAGAGGGCCACCCTTGACAACTGCACCATGTATATGGAGAGGAAGCTAGTTAGTATCTACATAAGAAAAAAGAGTGGTTCGGATGAACTAGATTTCATTGACCTTCAGTTTAATATAATATATATAATATACAAGTATTTATCATTTCTATACTAGATGTCATGCAATATTGACTTTAGGTAGACAGAAAGTGGCGATATCAACGTACCTATATTTCTATTTGATAAGCTATTTTTTGATCAGGAAAATCTGTAAATAAATATAAAAAAATTCATGTGAAATTGTAGTTGTGTAACATCATGTTTGTAGTTCATATATACTAAATTACTTAAGGCAGAAGTATACTAGCATATCATTCACCTGACACACGTATGTAAAGGTTCATATACACTGAATCAAAAGAAGCATGTAGTAAAATATATTTGACAATGTTATAGGAAAATGCGAATCCAACCTTTTGCACCTAGAATAGCATATTCAGAAGAACCAAATGAATCTATATGCATATGTTTTATGAAAGAAGTTCTTATACTTGATGAAAACGAAAATATTATTTGGTAAATTGTTTATTATGAGTGAAAGCCATAAATTTTCTATACATGCAAATGTTCGCACATATAGAATTTTTTTGGAACATTATTATGCAATGGGTACCCAAAAGTAAATCTAACCAAGGGCAGATGTTACAGAAATGCAGGTGGACAACAATGAGAATAGTGAAATGTCATATGATAACTCAATGCAATATGAATCTGCATAGTTAGAGAAGATATAAAAATGGTACAAGTGTTGTTAAACAAACAATAAGCAAACACATTATGCAAAGTTCGATATAATATAGTATGAAGTAGAAAATGATAGTTCACCAATGCATAAATTACAGAGTAAACAGTATACAAGTTCAGTCTACAATAAAGAAAATACAATTCTATAGATAATGCATGTAACAATGATGCTTAGAGAGAGACAGAGCACCGCAGCAACGACAGACTCAAATTTGTAAATTGTAAGTGCAGAAAATCAAGATATGACAAAGTCGCAACTTCTGAAACTTAGACCCTGTTAAGGGTGGTATTTTGATGAATGAGAACATATTTACCATTAACAATGACACTGATATAAAATGTTCAAAAAATCTACTAAAGGTGAGAAATCAACCGAGAATGCAGCTACTTCGTCCATTCGGATTACAAGGCGTTCTAGGACTAAAGAAAATCCATTTGAATTTTAGTCTGCTGCGCCAAATGTCATTATATATATTTCACTTCAAAATTTTAGCTTGATGTCTTTTCGTTTTCTAATACACACAATGAGTTCAACGATAGAAGAGTCATGATAGATTAAATCCAAGTTCATGATACGTTTTCAGATACATGCAATGAATTCAACAACGAATTCAATAATGTGATAATTCAAGTAGAGAAAGGAAGTTAATAAAGGAGAAGGAAGCTCGAGTAGAGATTACTATGGTAAATACGCATCGTTCGAGTGATTCTTCCAAATGGGAACCGAAGGCCAGCTTTATTGCTTCTGGAAGTCGCCTTCTTATCATGGGTTGGAATAGCTGAGTATTACTAATTTGGATTGGGGAACGTATTTGATTTAGGGTTGCTTATTTTGGGGGAAAGAGTTGAATTTTTCTAAGTAGTAGAGGAATAACAAGGCGGTAACCTTTTGGGTTGCATTTATTTGGGTAAACATCAAATTTTTTATAAAGGCAGGAAGTGAAATATTTTTTGTTATATTTATATAATAAGGTGAAATATTATTAGCTACATTTACATTCAAATGCCACCAATTTTTACAACTAAAAGCTGATTTTCTTGTAATGAGCCTAGTATTAGAGGGTAGGAGACCAAGGAGATCACATTCCAACGGTGAGTCAAATTAGGAGAATCATGAAGATGGGTAAACAAATGCTGAGGAGACAAGCCTGCCTGAGTTTTAGCCATGCGCCGCACCTGAGGAACGATAAGGTGCCAAACTGAATAAAGGAGGCATCAAACTAGGGGTGGTCGTGACTGTAGCACCTGACCTAGGCAGCGTCCCCCAGTCCTAGCAGAAGTAGAGATCAATGGAAGGTGAGCCTACCATTGTGACTAATCCCAGAGTAGAGTACGAAGTCGGGACCATAGGTCCAATTGTTATAGAAGGAATGAGAGAAGCCAGTCGCCTCGACAAAGGAGGACGACTAAGTTCCATTCATCCCACGAGCAGGAAGCAGATCACTTGGAGCAACTTATAAAGGAGTGTATTCGCTGCAAGAAAATAGAGCACGGAATAGGGGCAAGGGTTGGTAGCCCATTTACTATAGAAATAGAAACTGCTCAGGATCCTAGGAGCTTTAAGATGCCCATTATGCACCCTTATTAAGGCATGATTGTTCCTATAGTGCACCCGCAGTGATATACGCAACATATGCTAATGAGAAAAGTGACGGAGGAAGTTATATGCAAATGTTTTTCCCTCTTCTTGTTGGATTTGGCAACTATGTAGTTCTGTAGCCTTCCCAGTTGCATGATTGACTCATAGAAAATATTAGAGGAAAAGTTGATCAGCCAATCCCGAGTGCATATACAATAACTCAAGGACCCTTATTCCTTGTAAGATGTTACAAAGGGTGGACGGTACTTTCCAATAGTATTTAACCCATTTCAATGTTGTCACTGCCAATGTCTAAAATGCTGATGAATGCCTCACTCTTATGGCTTTGTGTTGTGGTGTTCACCTTAACACAAAGATGGATCTGAGTTTAACAAAAGAAAAATCGGCTACTCTTTAGATATACTTTTACGAAGTTGCAAAGTACATGCGCTTGGAGGAGGCCACAGTAGAGCGACGAATTGGAAAGACAGCCAAACCATCGAAAGCTTCTAGCAGCATGAATGCCATTATTAATAAGAATGAAAGCGATGATATGGAGAAAAAGAAAAATAGTAACCCCGGTAATTCTGATGGTAGGAAAATGGATCGAAGAAGATTCAAACCTGGTATGAGATTTGACACTTACATGGACTCTAATGAGACCATAGAGAACATTTACCTAGATATCCAAGTAAAACTTAAATACAATAAGTCAGCTCCAAAGAAAGAGTATAAAAGAAACTCTGGGAAGTAGTGTAGGTTTCATGAGTCACACGGACATAACACCACCGAATGCTACCATTTTCGGGATCTAATTAAAGAACACATCATGAAAAGGAAGCTGGAGAGTTACGTCAAGAGCCTGGAGGCGCTTCCTACTCCTAAGAAGCAGGCTTTGAGACATTCCCCACCAGGGAATGAAGGTGAAGGATCTAGTGCCAACCACGAAAATGATGGGAGACTAGTCGTTAAACCATAATAGGTGGAACCCATATGGTAAACAAGAGCTGGGAAGAGATAGAAAGGTGTGCAATATCTATGAAAAATGGAGATGCCAATGTATGAACGATAGGTCATCAACAAAAATAAGGCTATCTGATGGGAGTAAGAAGCGATAACCTTTGATGACAATGATTTACAAGGAAAGCAATACCCTTATACGGATCCGATGGTCATTACGACCTTGCTCGACCGAGCAGAAGTACATAAAATTTTGGTAGGTAATGGAAGTTCAGTAAACACTCTGTTCAAAGAAGTGTTCGATAAGATGGGACTGTCCATAGAAGATGTTTCGCCTTGCAATCAATGGCTTCATGGTTTCACTGGAGAAGGGACTATGCCCTTAGGGAGGTTGGATTTGTTTGTTGAGATAAGAACCCATCCTCGATCAGTCATACGAAAGCAAAATTTCATACAAGTGGATGGATTCTTAGCCTACAATGCTCTCCTAGGATGACCAACCTTATCTGACTTTCGAGTAGTGGTGGCGTTGAAATTTTTGACGATGTAGTTCCTAACAGCCAACGTGATAGGAGTGGTGGAAGGGAACTGGGACACAGCCAAGGAATGTTATGTTGCAGTGCTTTAGAAAAATAAATAGAGAGATAAAGGAAAGGGTACATAATTTACCTTATATGCCAAGAGCTCTCTTACATAGCAACTAAAGGACGACCCCCCTTGCGTTTACAAGTAAACCATATAATGAGCTACGACTTGAGAGATGGAGGAGAACAGGTCGTAGCCAAGCCCGAAGAGGCTTCGGAGTTTATGGAAATTGATAGTAGCAATCCTACCAAACTCATGAACATTAGATCCGATTTGGAGGGGATCTAAAATACAACTAATTGGTTTTTTATGGGACAACCAGGATATGTTCGCCTGGTCCCATGCAGAAATGTGTGGGATTTCTCCCTCGGTCGCTTTTCATGCCTTGAACGTCGACCCAAGGAAGCCTTCTGTGAAACAAAAGAAAAGGAGCATGGACCCCGAATGATCACTGGTGCTAAACGAAGAAGTAAAGACCTTGCTAGAAAATGACTTCATTCGAAAACCATTATACTCAGAATGGATAGCAAACCCCGTTCTCTGCAAAAGGTCGAATGAAAAGTGGCAGACTTCTGTGGACTTCTCTAACTTAAATGATGTGTATCCCGAAGATTCTTTTTCACTCCCAAGGATTAATCAGTTAGCGGATGGTACTGTTGGGCATGAGCTTATGTCCTTTATGGATGCTTACATTGGGTATAATCAAATCATGATGCATGTCCGGACCATAAGCACGTACCTTTATAACGGACCTAGTGCTCTACTGCTACAAGGTAATGCCCTTTGGACTTAAGAATGTGAAAGCGACATACCAGCGTCTGGTGACCAAGATATTCACTGAGCAAATTGGCAAAACCATGGAGGTGTATGTTGATCACATGTTAGTAAACTCAGGAAAGGCTACAGATCATATCTTACACTTGGATGAAATGTTTCAAATCCTATGAAAGTATGGGATGAAGTTGAACCCACCGAAGTGTCCTTTCAGAGTGGATTCTGGGAAATTCCTGGGCGTCATCGTACATGCAAGGGGAATAGAGGCTAATACAGAACAGGTCCAGGCACTACGAGACATCAAAATTCCTGAAACGCGAAAGGAAATGCAGATCCTGAATGGGAAGGTAGCAACTTTGAGAAGGTTCATATACAAAGCCATGGAGAAGTGCATCTCGTTCTATGAAGTGCTCAAAAAAGAGAAAGCAAGTTTGTATGTACGGATGAGTTTCTAGATGCATTCTTAAATCTAGTAGAGCACTTGTAAAAGCCATATGTCTTGTCTACATCAATCGAGGGGAAGATCTTTACATCTACTTGGTAGTGTCATATCATGCTTTGAGTGCAACATTGATCAAAGAGGAAGATTTGGTACAACATCCTATGTTTTACATAAGCAAGTACCTCACTGTTCCAAAATCCATATATCCCAAGCTCGAAAAGTTGGCATGCTATCTGTTGATTGCATCCAAGAAACTAAGGCATTACGTCCAATCACACCCCATCTAGGTACTCATAGACCAGCCCCTGCGATTGGTTCGGCATAGGCCGGATACTTCGGGAAGACTTGCGAAATGGATCAGTGAGTTGAGTTAGTATGAGATAACATATCACTTGTGGACTGCAATGAAGGGGCAAGCACTGGCGAACTTCCTTGCTGAATTTACTATTCGAGGAGATGAAGTGAAGCCACTAGAGGAGGAAGCCCTCAAGTGGCGAGTGCATGATGATAAAGCATCTAATGATCACAACTCCGGTGCGAGGTAGTATTTCTAACCCCTAAAGGAAGAAAGTTGAGTTATGCAATTAGATAGGGATTCAAAGCAACGAATAAAAAGGTGAAATATGAAGCATTGATAGTAGGACTGGAATTAGCAGAGGAGCTGGGGATAAGAATGTTGTGCATTAACAGTGACTCTCAGTTGGTGGTGAATCAGGAACTCAGGGAATTCCAAGTCAAAGGAGAATGCTTGAAATATCACCTGGAAAAGGTGAAGGGTCTGCTTATTGGGATGGAGGACTACATGGTTAAACATATTCCTCGAGAGGAGAATCAACATGCAGATGGATTGGCAAAGTTAGCAAGTTTGGGAGACGAGTCTCTATTGGGATCGGTACCTGTTACAACTCTACTTCGACCAAATTTCAAGGAAATTAATATGATTACAGCTGTAGGGAACGAGGAGACCTTGATGACACCAATAATAAAGTATTTAAATGAAGGAACGTTGCCCAACAGTCAAAATGAGGTTAGGAAGACTCAATGGAAGGCACCCCGCTTCATCATCTAGGATGGACTACTATATCAGAGAGGATATTCGAACCCACTACTGAGATACATCGCTGGACAGGAAGCCAAACTGGTATTGAAAGACATACATCAAGAAAGTTGCGGAGACAATACTATGGGGCAGACCCTGGCGCAAAAAGTACCACAATATGGTTACTTCTGGCTAACATCGAACCATGATATAATGGAATATGCGAGGAGGTTTGACAATCTAACGATTAGCGAAGATTCCTAGGTTTCCATAAAATGCATTGACTTACATGGTCAGCCCAGGGCCCTTCGCGGTCTGGGGAACAGACTTAATCAGGGAACTTCCAATGGCACGGGGTGGAGCTAAATATTCAATAATGGCAGTTGACTACTTTTCCATGTGGGTGAAAGCTAAGCCCCTTGCTATGGTATCAATGACCAAGGTCATAAAATGTTAGTCAGGAATGTGATTTGTAGGTACAGAGTTCTTCTCTAGATCATCTCAGATAATGGGTCGCATTTCGACGGTGCGGAGTTTGCAGATTTCTGCCAGCAACACGGAATAAAGAAAAGTTTCTCTACGGTGGCATACTCGCAGGCTAACGGACAAGTGGAGGGAGTCAATAAGGTTCTAAAGACACTTATAAAGAAGTATCTAGAAAGAGCCAAAGAAGCACCAGCATTGTGGGCCAACTGCATCTTTTTTAAGATGACAATAAGACATACTCCTTTCTCATTGACTTATGAGTCAGATGTAATGCTACCGATAGAGATGGCAGTCCCTTCCCATAGAAGACTTCATTATGACCCAAATGAGAATGAAGAGCTACTGAACATGTGATTTGACTTGGTGGATGAGAGACACAAGGAAGCCACTTGAGGGTCGAAGCACACAAACGAAAGGTAGTTGCGTAGTGAAACTCTACAGTCAAACATCGCCCACTCAAGGAGGGGACTTTGTATTGAAGCGAATCTTCCTCAGACTGAGGGCACTTGATCCGGTCTAGGAAGGACAATACGTCATTCACAAGGACCTCAGCAATGGAGTCTTCATCCTTAGCACTGCTAATGGAGCTATATTCAAAAAAGCTTGGAATGCACACCATCTTCGTAATTACTTTACTTGAGTTTTCTCTTTTTCGCTAATTGCATTGAAACTCTGTAATTGTAATAACTATGAGATGGATTCTAATAAAGTGTGCCTTTTCCTTAAAATCCTATCATCACAGGTAATGGTTAGGAAACATAATCCTACTTTGTCACTTAGATGGGCATGGGAATAACATTAACACTACGATGAGGCATTGCCTATACACGGGGAGCTGGCTCCTCAACTTGAGAACAGGATTCCATTATCACATTTTCTCCCCTCCAAACACTTTACCGATAACAGCGAACCCAATCAACCCATGGTTAGGGATGGCTACCAATTGGGTGCCCCCGTTGATGATTAGTCCAAACTACTTTGCCAGCAACAACGAGCCTGATCATTCTATGGTCAAGACATAACGGCCAAGTGAATGCTTGCTGCCGACGATCGGCTCAAACTACTTTGTTGGCAACTGCGAACCTGATCATCCTACGGTCAGGACATGACCACTAAGTGGATGCTCGTCGTTGATGATCGGTCCTAAACTACTTTGCCAACAAAAATGAGTCCTGTCAGCCCATGATTAGGATATTACCACTAAGTGGGTGCTCATCATGGAAGATCGACCCAAACTACTTTTCCAACAATGGTGAGCTCAATCATCCCATTGTCGTGACATGACCGCCAAAAGGGTACTCATCGTTGATGATCAGCCCAAACTACTTTGCTAGCAACAGTGAGCCCGATCAGCTTATGGTCAGGACATGACCGCTAAGTGGGTGCTCGCCATTGGCAATGGATGCAAACTACTTGGTTAGCAGTGGTGGACCAGAGAGATTCCTATCCAGGAGTCCACAGCTGATAATCAGCCTATACTTTCCTTTTGAAAATGGAAAGTCAAAGTGACATCACTCAGTTGTTCATTATTATCGAGCAACTTCGAACTTATGAAAGGATGAGGACAACCTGACCTATTAGCCGTTGGAATATGACAACCACCCGGTTGATTCTCCCTTGGCATGCAGATAGGACCAGTGAGAACTAATAACCACAAAAAAGAAAATATGCCTAAGGTGCATTAAATATCGTAGAAGGAAAAATAGAGAACACTGAGACAATCAAATTAAAGTGTAGGAATATTGTCAAATAAAATCGGTGTTTATAATTCAAAAACCAAAAAGTATCAGGAAACCCTATGCGTTTAACCATAATAACCCCATCAAAATTGGTCATGCGCGAGAGGGAATGGTTAAAGAAAAAAAAGGATGATGAAAAATGATCAATTCTATGTGCACATCAGGTTCAGCGCTAACAAAAAGGAAGAGCCAGACAAAAGGTAGACAAGGTCATCACTTTGACCTAGATTTAGTCGGTCCAGATTTGGAAATGGTCAGCTTGGAATGACGCCTTTAATCTTTATGCTCCTAAGAGCCCTTAAGCTTGCCTTCCTTTTTCCTTTTTTCCTTATCTTTCTTCTCGGCGGCAGCTGCATAAAGCTCGGCTTGTTTTTCGTTCATGATCTTCAACTCCTCCGTAGCTTCAAGCATTACTCTAGTAATGTCCATAGGAAAATTTTCTAGGACCTGGTTCTTTAGATTTGCCTCCCTATCAAAGACCACGGTAAGACCAAAAGCATCTGTAATCTCCATATCTATATCCTACTGGAGAGCAACTATCATCTCATCATGAGCCTTATCAGTTGGAGGAATAGAGGTCCTGGCGCATGTCATCTAAAGGAGGAATGATCAAAGTAATCACACGCTAGATCTATCTTAAGTATGTCACCTATAAGAAAACAAGGAGAAATGTCAGATATAGGCCAACCCAAACAAACCCGAATGCACCAAGCAGCGGCTCGAGGACTTTAGAGAAAGATCCCACCTCCTCTAGAAAGCAAGAAGGCATTGCCAGAGACTTAAGTATGAGTCAGAGGTGGAGAAACTTCCAAAGGCTAGCTCCTAGTAGGCGGATCTGGAGAAATTATAAAAATGGTCAACGAAATATGGTATGTAGAAGTGTAAATCACCATTTTCAAGGTCTGACCTTGTATAGCTTTCTCAGAGGTTGTACCACCATTCTTTTGTTTTTCGGATTTATTCTTGTGTGTCTCCTTAGCTTTGGCTATCTTGATATAACCCAACTGAACGGCCTCCATCTCATTTGCTGAGAAATGAGAGTTGATGGCTTTGAGGCTAAAGGGAGGACCTTGTTGAGGACCTTGTTGTTCACCAATAACTTTTGCCTTCTGGATCAATCGCTTGTGAATAGAAGCCATGACCTCTAAGTATTCATCCATCCAGGCTAGGATTTTCTTTACAAACATCCTATAATAAATTTCTTCCAGAAGCCCTTCTACTGGACCCAGCTGGCTATTTTCTTCATAACGTTCTGCCTGTAACTTCTCAGCGTTGTAAGTCTTGGTAGCCTTACTAGTGGATAAAGCTCTAATCTCATTCTAGAGAGAGACTATGCTAGCTTTCCACTCTAATACCTTTTTCTTAATGTCGATGATCTCGTGCCTCGCCTTCTTGACCCTTATCTACAACTCTTCTATCCTCTTGGAATATTTTTCCTTGACAGTTTTGTAATCATTAAAGAGATATCTGGCCTTGTCATTGTACTCTTTCTTGGCTGCGTTGACATTTGCTATATAATCTGGCTTTAATTGCTCTAATTCTTCGATATGAGCAGCCTTGAGCCTCTCTATCTCATCGGCATATTTCTTTATCTCTTCACCAAAAGATCTTTCCAAAGCATCAACCACTTTCTTATTTCCAAGTCTTTCTCATGCAGGCACTTCCTCAACTCAAAAATCCTTAAGTTCAATTCCATATTCTTTTTACACACCTATTCCCTAGCTTTGGTGACCTTAGAGTGGTGATCTTCCAAGGCCTTCACCCCGCCCAACCCGTCTACCAACAAATAGATTGCTCCTATGAAGGAAAGAAGCAGCGCTTTAGTAAGTAAGCAAGCATGGGATCTCTTGGACGATAAGGTGTCGGAACTTGCTAAACCTCTGGTCTTAAGGGTCGATGAATATGATTCCATTTTCCTTCTGCTTTCCCTTGTTTTTGTTCCCCGGGAGGGGAACTACCACCCCTCTCTTACTATTTTCTCCTATTTCTTAGAGACATCCTAGTCGGATAGAGGAAAAGGAGAGTGATGTGAAGACTTCGAAGGGTGAGACAGAGAGCGGGATCATGATTTGCGGCCAAGAGAGTGAGACCTTTTCCGAAAGCCATCTTTGGAGACCTAGTCACCTTCGTCACCACAATAATGAGCAACTTCCCCGGTGCAGCTTTGCAGCTAGTTGCCTAACATTTATGCTAGGACTGAGTGAAGATGCAGCTTTTTTTACGTCCTTGGGTAGCACATTTGATCCCAACTGCTGCATCATGGAAAACGGCTTTTCCCACTTTGAGCTCATGCTAGCTATAATGGAAAAGAGCAAGAGATTAGAAGCAAGCTAATGCTTGAACGATACATGAATGAGGCATGAGTGTATGGATAGGTAAGTGTGAGTGCAACTGTGTAGATGACCATGCAAACCCTTAGGATCCTCATGAGTCTCCAACTGTTGCTAGATCTCTGTTATAGACGCGGAATCCCCATAGACAATTCTGAGCTCTGAACCCTGAAGGTAATTAGAAATGGAGATGTCACCTGAGGCAAAAGCTCCCTCTACCTCAGAATCTAAAATATGATGTAAGGCCTTGTCCACCTTTACACCCGATGGAGTAGCTAAACCAATATGCCCAAAGGAGTAGGCTTCATCATAGTTTGAAACAATATGCTTACTATCATGAGAGTGAGGATTTTTCTTCCCTATATTCCTTGTTTGGATGTTGTCATCCTCTCATTTATGTAGAACCAATAGTCGACTCTTTATTCGGGGCTCGACTTAGAAGACACTCATCTTTGGCTCTTTCGAGCTCGCTATGATAATCGCTTGTTTGTCGGATATTTCGGTTGTCGGGGCATCACCAGAAACAGAAGGCTGTAAAGAATGAATGCTACTCATTTCACTAGTCACTGAGCCTTTTCCTTTTCTTTTCTTAGCAGGCGCTTGAGTGGAGGATTTTATTCCTTTCCCAACTGAGCCCTCGGCCGCTAGCAGGCCAAGCTATCTCAAGTTATAATCAGTCACCAGATGAGGAACCTCATGGAGTCCTTTTGGAATTCATTGGAGCCTCACCAACATATCATCCAAGTCCTTCCCAGTAGTGGCTCTCACAATAAATAGAAGGGAATCCGGATGAGAAAATTTCGCTTCTGGCATAAAACTAAGATATAAGATCGAAGAGGGAGGGAAACTTACATCCCGAATGCCACTGGTTGAAGCATGAAGAGCTTACCCAAACAAAAAAATACTCTCTCTTAAACATATTATACTTGGAATACAAGTTCTTTACCGGCTTGAAATTACTCCCCACCTCAAGATAAATGAAAGAAGAACCTTCTTGTTTGCCTTCAATAGCATATAAGAATCTTATCTAACAATGAGTCACGGGCTCCTGGAACTCCCTCGTGAAGATGGAATGCAAGTTGGTGAGGATGGCAAAACCCATCGTATGCAGTAAGAAAGGAGCAATCTTTAAGTAAACGAGAAACCCTACAATCCATGGAGGGAGAGGAGAGAGAGCTCCATCCATGCAATGATAGCAAGAATAGGCCATGTACCCTACCGGCGGATCATGTGCTTGCCGCTCTAAAGTAGGTAAAAGGAGATCCTCTTAAGGAATGCCATGGGTGGTCACGATGAGATCAAGTTGCTTAGCCATCAGTCTCGAGGTCTTAAAGTCGATAGGGTTTACCAAAAGTTCGAAAGGTATGCATCTATGTACTAAAGAATGGGTAGAGCTAGGTTCATTAGAGCGACATCAAGAATGAATAGGAGCCAAAGGCGCCGAAGAAGAGGGAACCAAGTCTCTTTAAGCAGTCCACGAACGAGTCTAATGACGGTGCGACATACCTGTCTGGTATGGCGACTTATCTAAGGTGTTAGTGTAGGGGATAGAAGTTCTCATGTGTATGCATGCGTGCATGTTTGTGTGCATGCATTCGAAAAATACAACACTCCTATTTAGTAGACTGCCAAACAATAGACCACCGAACAGCAAACAACTAGACAATGTCAGATCCTAGATCGAACCAGACCAAATGGCATGCAAGTTACAGAGAAGATTTTTAAAATGTAAGATAAATGCTCATCAAATTGCTGATTTATTTTTAGCTAAGGGTTGGAGTTAAATTAGAAGCTTGATAAATAGCCACAACAATGGAGGATCAAGGAGATGAAGAGTCACAGGTTTTGAAGGAAGCAGGAAAATGAATGAGCACGTTCCACGGGTTAAGGCGCTATAGCTTATATATGGATATGGCCTATGCTAAATCGATGGCATGGCGGACCAACACCCATATAAGATAGAACTGATAGCATGTTGAGCTTGCTACGACACTGAACAATCAGCACTCTAAGGCCACTTTTGCCATCAAATTGTGAGACCAACCAATCTGAGCTAGAAGAGGGAATGGACATTAACTTTTTTCGGATGTATTTTTGCAGAGAGATTTAACGAAGCACACCTTATAATCCACGAGTTAGACTTTGGAGGCCAGATGTTGTAGGAAATTTTGCCTACAGGATTGGAATATTGGTTGAAGGTAGGAGAAGGCAAAGCAAAGACTAAGGCAGGGAAGAAAGCTCGAGAAAACAAGGAAGTGACACAAGGATCACAACCAAATACTGTTCGGTGGTCCAAGAACCAAACAAGATCTTTTGTTTGATGGTTGGATACCTACTGAACAGGATTATCTATTTGGTGAATGGGCACCCATCGAACATGATCTTTTGTTCGATGGTCAAACACCCAACCCAACGAACAAGATTTTTTGTTCGGTAGTTGTGCATGCACCGAACAAGATCTTATGTTCGATGGTTGTGCATCCACCGAACCAAGCATCCATGTTGAACCAGGCTTTTGTACCATATGCCGGACCTAGGAGGCAAATGCCCATCGAACTGAGCATGCCAAGCCAAATAGGGGAGCCTACGAACACGCCAACAACTAGTCCAAATCCATTATAGTCGAACCAACACTTCTGAACCGATTTCTTAATGGGGTCCAGTAGTATAAATATGAAGAAAATCAACATATATTTGAAAAATATAAAGCATATTTCAGATTCCCAGGAATATTCCTTTTGGACGAAATATACATGGAAATACCATAATTTGCCGCATTATACATACCTAAAATCCATCTCTATAAATATCCAAGCATTCGTCATTTCAACATTAACTAAATTGAGATCTACGAGATTCCAGCCTACAAAATCAATTGCTCGGAGCATCCGAAGCACAATTTTACATTATAAATCATTATATTTAGTATTAATCTTTTGTAAAAGCTAAAATATGAGAAAAGGAATAAAAATGAATAATGGACATAGGCTATTTACAACTAAACCACTATAAAATCCAGCGTACTTTATTTTTCCTGCTTGTTCATTTAATCTCTTGTACAAAATTAATTGGAAATATTTGCCCATTTTTTGTGCAACAAGACTTAAGAAATAAATAAATACATAAATGTACATATACCATGATTTCAGATGCATCCGACACTTGAATCATGAGAGTAATTCATAAGAATTATATTATTCCATAAGTTGGTATCACTCAATATTAAATATTAAAGATTATGAATCTTTAATATAATGTTGTCCTCTACCGTATATATATATATATATATATATTAATAAATTATCTGCATATTCCTTCATTGTTGAGTAGACTTAAGCTGGAATGTTATGTCGGTATGAGTGAATAATTTCATTCTAATTTGTTGAGTGGACTCAAGGTCGAAGTGAAATTAAGACAAGGTACCAAAGGGTTAGGAGTTGTATATGATAGAACCGATAAAGAGTTATCCATCATCTATGGAGCTATGGCTTTTGAGCAGACTCAAGGTTAGAATTCCAAGATGGATAATTCCTAACACCACTAGTGAAGTTGAAAGGCTTTTATGTTTCGATTTAGGGTTCGAAAAAACATAAGACTGGTAGGAGCCTTATTAAAAAAATAAAATAATAATATTTAACCTTTTTAATATTGTAAGAACACATGTTATATAATACTATAACAATCTAGATAAATAAATTTGTGCATTTAATATGATTGATAAAAGTTTATCAGTTAACATATACAAATGACTAAATTGAAAATTGCCAAACAGAAATATAACACATACTTACTAATAAATGCTTCTGGCATGTTAATGTTTCAATATCCATGCAAGCGCCTAATTTACAACTAATAAATACATTTGTAATTTGGTCACTTATATGATTATTTGGTCGAGATTGTGTATTTGCATCCATGAGTTATGAACTCAAAAGCAATACTAGAATATGAATATTTTATTCATTTCCAAACACATATAAAGATTATATGGTGAACAGTTTGCATTCATAATGTACGATAATTCAACGAAGTGAGTTCATTCGAAATAAGCCAATAAACACTACTATAGAATCAAGTATTCAATTTGATTGAATATAAAAGGATAGTATTGTGTTAAATGTAAAATTAGACCAAAACTACAGGAAATATTTGAGAATTCAATCGTTGAGCTATTAATTTGATCAGTTCACTTAAAGTGCAACATATTTGATGTCCTTTAATTGTAGGGACATCTGAATGCTCCTTTGTAAAAAATTCGTTATGATGTTGTAGTAAAGGTTTTCTTTAGAATGGTTTGACCATTTAGAAAGGAAAAATAATGTACAAGAGTAGATGTGATTTAAGATATAGTTAGATGAAAAGAGTGAATGATCACTTCTGATTCATAAAGAAACATCAAAAACGAGAATTGTAAAATAATAATTGAGACTTAATATTGGAATAAGAAATACAATTTCAATTTCAAAATGTATTTTCACATAGAAAATTGTTTTATATATGAATTTATTTCTTTGAGTTCAAGATCTTTGATTAAAGATCTCCCCGTAAAATAGTTGTAGTGTATGAAATATATAGTTTATATTAAGTGAATGATGGACCTTTGAGTTCAGTACGCTATTATAATAATGGCAGAAATAGTGGGAGCATACCACGTGGCACTTATTGATTGCATTAAGTTATGAAAATTGTTTTTTTGAAATGTATGGAACATTATTTATGAAATATGACTATTTTTCAATATCGCCTAAAAAAGACGTAATTATATTTCAATGTGATTATTTTGAATATTCATTGTGAAATAAAACCATAATGTGGTATTTCTTTTCACAATAGATGTGTATCTAAAATTATTTACAATTATATTGAAATTATAGACTAAGTCGTAGTTTTGAGAAATATTTTTTGCTATATGTTTATGAATCATATAATATTGGTTAATTATATCTCAAACAATTGAAGAGCTATGCACCTAATTAGTGGAAGCACATTAAGAGTTGATGAACTCTCTGGATTGATACATATAGATGCATGCAATCGTAAGTCTTTTAATATTAAAATAGTTCCATGTACTTCATCATATTCATCGATGATTTATCATAGACATGGACATATGTATTTAATACACATGTATAAGTCTATGATAAGCCCAAAGAATACAAAATAGAAGTAAATAATTTAACATGTGATGGAAAGGATTTGATTTGATCAAATGGGTGAGTATATTAGAAGGAGTTCCTTATGTACCTAGCATGAATAAAAATTCTATCTCAAAAGGTCACTCCTTCCTATAATACATAATGATGTATTTGTTAACTGGATTTTTAATCCAGTAGAATTCAACAGGAGTTAGAACATCCATAATAAGCCAGAATGACTTGAAACTTGAACAAGATATCTAAAAGAACAAACCAATGGAACTTAAGAGAACAAACCAAAAATCCACTAAGTAGAATGATTGCTAGCGGTCCATCGTCCATGGATCGCTAGCGATGCAAAAAAAGCATTATGAGTTGTCAAAGCCTATTGCATCATGATCTACGACCTGTTATAAGAATACTTATCAAGTCTCATAGCGTTTCAAGCAGTGTGGTTCAAGAAGTAAAGACTCGTCTGATTCAAGCTATTTACCCGCTTTTTGACAAAAGTTGCTAACTTAAAATGGAAATACAGAACCCATATAACGTCGGATTGACTTGAAATTTCGGGATAATACTTAGAAGAAATAAAGGAAGAAACCTATGAAAAATAAGCTTGATTGGATAAGGATAAATGGATATCTAGCGACCTAACTAGATGGATCGCTAGCGACCTATCTAGAATGGGCCCCACCACTTGAAATTTTTATGTTAGGTCCTGAAACTCTCTAGAGTGAACCTAAAAGTTTCGTCTAATTTCGTTAAGTTTTGGGTGAGTTATGGTTGATTCTTTTGGACAGACAACCCATGAAGACGGATGATCAAACAAGCTCCAAACGACTTGATATTTGGATAAGGCACTTAAATAGAAGATGGGAAGACAACCATACTACAATCACTCAAAAATATGCAAAGTGGATGAATAGCTAGCGATCTATCCCCTATGGATAGCTAGCAATCCATCAAGATAGGTCAAATTGCCCTCAAACCTTCCAAGCTCCTTCATATCACTAAGTAAAGGCTTTTGGTAGAAAAATATGCTAATTTGATGGATAGCTAGTGATCCATCTTCTATAGATTGCTAACCATCCATCAAGGTAGGTCAGATCGCTCTCAAACTTTTCGACCTCTTTCGTAGCACTAAGTAACGGCTTCTGGTAGAAAAATATGCTAAGTTAATGGATAGCTAGGGATCCATCCCCTATGGATAGCTAGCGATCCATTAAGATAGGTCGGATCACTCTCAAACTTTTCGAGCTCCTTCGTAGCACCAAGTAAAGGCTTCTGGTAGAAAAATATGCTAAGTAGATAGATAGCTAGTGATCCATCCCCTATGGATAGCTAGAGATCCATAGAAATGACTCTGATTGATTTGAGATTTGAGATGATGACTCGTTATAACAACTGGACTCTTTTGCACTTAAACTTCTGGCCCTAGTGCTCTTTAACCTCTATAAATACAATCCTACTTGCAACATAAACATGATCTTTGGGACTGGCTGTTGGAACTCTGGAGAGATTATTCTTCACTCTTATCCTACCAGAAAATCGTCATATAGGGTTCATTGTGATTCTCCAGTGAACTCCTGTACTTATGACTTGATCTAACTTAGAAGATTCAATCATATTGTAATCTGATTCAAGTAACAACGGTCGGCTAATAGAAAGTTATAATGTAGACGTAGGCTTCATTACCGCTATAAAAATCTTCTTGTCTTTTTACTATTTCTGCTCTTTTTACATTATTCTCTACATTATTGCTTTATAAAAATTGGGTTGGTGCTTTCACACTTAGTTCTGGGTGTTGATCCATTTTTGGATTAACAATTTGGTGCTTTCATTGAGAACCCAACTCATGCTTAGATCTACCTATCCACGTTGGATCAAATAGGTTTAAAAGTTAGATACTCAATCTCTTCTTCGAAGATTTGTTATTGAGAATCAATAGCACCATGAAGAAAGAGAACTACCTTCGGAAGATCCATAGAAGCTACCATTGTTGGAGAAGAAACAAAGCCTCGGTAAATTAAAGCCAACCACCCCCAACAACTTGCTGTTAGGAGCCAACTTTGGAGATCAGGTTCCAAGGTTCTCCACACTGCATGAAGTTATGACTAAGGAAGAATTGAACAAGATGGTTAATGAAATTAACCATAAAATGGAAACCAGCCAAAAGGCTCTTACGAAAAAAAGGTGCTTTCTTAGCGCTCTAATCACTAAGTACTCCCTGAACAGTGCCTAAAGTCGTGGCTGCTACGGAGTAAGAGCATTCTTCTGTTTCTGGCTTGAACGGAAGAAATAGAAGGCAAAAGCGAAAGGAATTAATGAGTGGAGCTCCAAGAATCACGACGGAAGAAAACATTAACACTCTACCTACTGCAAAATCACCAGCTACAAACCCGAAATTAAGGGTGAAAACTCCATGGGAGGATATAAGGATGGCTCTCTCCGGCTCTGAAGATGACAAATAATTTGAGGAAGACAAATTAGATGAAAATGCTAATGTGTAAAACGCTATAAGAAGCTCTAAAACCCGTACCGCATCACTATGCCAAGAAATGGACAAGGAACTGCTACTCAAACGGTACTCCTAGAAGCAGGAAAACCAAGAAGATATAATACAAACCGAGATCAATTACAAGGCCAAGCTCCCGTGGTATATTGTGATAACTCCCAATTGATCGGCTTCCAATCACATCATGGAGCTTGCATCGTCGAATCACGAATGGTCGTCATCAAAAATCATGAAAATAGTTGTTGAAAAACTCACTTTAGGGTTGACTCGAAGTCGAACATGGGGAATTGCCTATTTGACTCGAAGCTGATTCTGGAAGTCCTGACTCGAAGTCGAACTCAGGTAATAACCCATTTGACTCGAAGTAAACTAGGAAATTTTGGCCCAAAATCAAACTTGGGTAAAACCAAGATTTTTTCCATGAAAAAGGCTCCAAGCAATGTTTGTCGCCAACTCAGCACTTTAAATTCTGTGACTCCAAGCGAACCATGTGCTGACTCTAAGCAAATGACAAATTTTCTCAGGTCGGACTCTAAGTAAAATACCACTGATCCATCAATGTCGATCCATCTTCTTTTGCCCATAACTCGAACATGCAAACTCCAAATGCCTTGAAATTTGGAATGCAGCCTTATGGGGCCTTCTTTGTCACCCCAGACCGATCTCACTTAGTTTGAAATTTTTTGGGGATCGCCACTGATCCATGACCCCATCAGAAGTAGTTTTTCATTCAATCGGCAGTTCCAATCATCCAAGCATAAACAATCATGTATATATCATTCTCAAGCATTATAAACAATATAACTTGAAAACGGATCGGTCTGACAATGATTAGAGCATCTTTCCTAATCAAAACCCATTCACCAAAGCCATTCAAGATGCAGAATATCCAAAGAAGTTTATCATGCTAATAATACCTTTTGTACAACTGATTCGAAATTGCTTTTTCATAACTATGGCTAGCATATTGACGAAGTAAGGGCGACGAATGCAGTCTACTATAAGGCCCTCGTGAATCATTAAAGGATGAAACAACCTACTACCCTGAAGAATTCTATAGGAAGGCAAACCGTTTCTGAAAACTAGAAGTAGTGCAATTGGAAAAAGGAAAATCCAGCAATTTTCCAAAGAACATACCAAATAGTGAAGGAGCTACAGGACCTTAGGGACCTTCTGCCCAAGCAAGGCTACTAAGACCTAGTAGAAAAGCGCCTTAGATAACTGATGAATTTAGACAAAATGATGATTATCAAATAACACTCTAGCTAGCTATCAATTAAGGAATGGTGAGCAACCTAAAGTGAAGCCTTCTCATCCATCCTTCTCTACTTTCCTTTTCCAAATGAGCTGTAACGGGATACTGGAGGCATTGCAGACAACATGTTGAAAAAATGCTTCTATGCCCTCGATGAATCATGTTGATCCCCCTTTTGAGAACCGACGTTGCCTTGGTAGCGTCGAGAAGTCTTGTCCAAAGGATTATCGAATAAACAAATCCAAACCCTTAGTCTCTAGGAACCGATAAAATGTGTTCCCGGGAACTGAATCTTAAAATTCCTCTTGAAGTCGTTGAATCATCGCTTTAGTGTTGTTGGGTCGTTGTACACATGACCCAGAACTCTTCTTGGAGTCGATGAATTATCCTTCCAAGGTCGTTTGGTCGTCGGACATCCGACGAAAATTTCTCCTAAAGTCAATGAATCATTGCTTTAAGACCGTCGGGCCATCGGACACACGACCCAAAACTCATCTTAGAGTCGATGAATTATCGCTCCAAGGTCGTCTGGTCGTTGAACATCCGACCAAAATTCCTCTCGAAATTAATAAATATCATTCCAAGGCCGTCTAGCACATCTGACCAAAATATCTCCTTCACGAACTAAAGCATCGTTAAGGTCTTCCACTAAATAAAGCGTCATGAAGGCAAATCAGTAGATCAGCGGTCATCTGATCCAAAAACCCTTCACGAACGTGAAGGTCTTTGACGAACTAAAGCACCGTGAAGGTGAACTAGTAGATCAGCTGCCATCCGATCCAAAAAAAACCCTTCACGAACGTGAAGGTCTTTCACAAGCTAAAGCATCATGAAGGTGAACCGGTAGATCAACTGTCATCTAATCCCAAAAAACATTCGTGAATGTGAAGATCTTTCACAAACTAAAGCATCATGAAAGCGCACCGATAGATCAGCGATCATCTGATCCAAATAACCCTTCGTGAACATGAAGGACTTACACGAACAAAAGCATCATGAAGGTAAACTAGTAGATTAATGGTCATCTGATCCAAAAAAACCTTCGCGAATGAGAATTTATTTAATGAACTAAAGCATCGTGAAGGCAAACCAGTAGACCAACGAAATTTATGTGCGACTGATTTCCATGAAGGTGAACTGGAAGATCTGCAGTCTATTTAATATGCTAGTATATGATTTTTGTTTGATGATAATAAACAAATATATAATCATCTAAATGTATTTATTGTTGTACTATTTTATTTTTCACATAATTAAATAAATATTTGCTGAATAAAATAAATAACACAGAATTTAAATTCAGACATATATTTTATTCAAACAAATATTTTATTATAATTGTTGAATAATAAAAAATTTGAGCACTCACTATATATGCATTTTTCAATTACAACACAATTTCGATTACATCTCAAATTTCACTTTACATTGTTCACCTCACTACATATCACTCATTCACTCGTATTATATTTTCGACTTTGCTCCAACTCGAATCCAGCATTTGAGTTATCTGCAAAATAAACACTAACGTAGTAAAATTGAAAAAGAAATACCTTTTGCAATGTAAATAAAATGTGTATTTTGAAAATATTATTTGCCTCAGTTATTTAGGTTGTTCGTCATCAATTATTTTGAATTCATCTTACACGAACAGCTTGTGGCATGCACAGTGTATCACTATACATGCCACAAGGCCATGCACACTGATATACACTTGATAAAACTACAGGGACAGGTGAGCACGAGGTCAAACCCAAGCCAAGGCTGGATTGAACTCAGGTGCAATACAAATACATCACAAAATTGTCGAGTATAAGTTCTTATGCAACAAGAATCCAAAACCATGCTAACAAGTGGACAAATATGTAGACATGAACAGACTCGACAGTAAAGTCATAAAGCAATACAAAGAAATCAGTTCAAGGAAATGGTTAATGCACTCAGATCAAACCGTACTTTGAACACAACCTCAATACAGCAACCAGACCAAACAAGGTCAACAAAGCATCTAGATTTTAAAATGATATGGTCAGTTCATGTTTGAAGACCAACTCGAGCTAGTATACCAGAAGCAACAAAGACCAGCTCAAATGCACATAATCAGGCATGGAGAAAATGGCAAGCTACAGCTTCAAGTACAAAGCAACAACCAGAGTCAATATCAAACCAAACTGTAATAACGCACATATACACAACAATGTACATATATGGTGATAAACAAGTTTAATACATTGGATATGAAGCAACGTGAATGCATATGCTCATATGGTTCGAACAACTCCAACATATGGAACCTAACTCAATAATGAAATGGTCAAGTGCACTAAAATGTACAGAACTGAAGTGATAACGGACCAAAATATACACAAGACTCAAGGATTACCATGGATAATGAAACCAGAAAAGGAACTGACTAGTTTCAACATCAACAATGCAACCTAACATGAATCATTTCAGGCATGAACAAGAGCATGGAACAAAGGCCAGCACATTCAGTACACAGTGACGTCAACATCGAACTAGACAAGTGCAATCAGTTCAAAATTCAACATCAAAGTCTCAAATCAAAACATGTACAAGTGCGAAGCAAAATTGAACCACACATGTATACTTGTATATAAGAATATAAAAAATCAACATGATTCAGACACGAACATAAGGGATGCACCAGTGAAACAAGAATAGGCATGAGCACAAGCAAGCCAGTGGAACAAAATGAACTCGAATTAAATATAAAGCAACTTGAAACCCAAACCAGAGTTCAAATCAAAACAAAAAAGAAAATGTACATGTATTCAAAGCAACCAACACAATGTAGACCAGCTCATATGCAACTTAGACTGTAATGAAAAAGTGAGGAGCAACATTTATATACATATACATATACATATATATATATATATATATATATATGTATATGTATGCTATAGCAATGAGCAGTCAAGATAGACCGCACAACCAATTCAACACTAACATGATGTGCAAACTAGGATATGCATACATAAATAAACATTGCAGTTCGAAAAAAAGTCAGAGCAGTTTCAAAGTGCAATGAAAGTCAAGGAAGAGAAAAGAATGGATCAATTCAAATATGATTGAGAAAATTCGAATTCATCAGAAGAATATGCAGTAACACATCAATTGAGAACAAGTCAGAGTTATCACCATCATTTAAGCAATAATCTAATGGTCGAGCAAACAATTGAAGAAATCAAGTAAAATATATACGAACGAGATTATAAGATTTCGAATCCTATTTAACCCAATCTCATCATCAACTACTACCCATTCGAGTTGAAGAAAAATCACAAAGCCAAGTTTCAATTTAAAATCCCAAATCAACAACTCAAATCAAGTTTGAACGAAAGCAATCAACAGAGGAAATTAAACAGAAAAAATTACATACCAAATTCAAAGGTTCGAACTCGATAATTAAAGCAACTGCATATACAAATGAAGCCAAAAGTCGTTTGACAAAGCAACGCACGTAAATCCCTCAATTCAATCGATTTATTATAGAGCAGTGGTTTCAAGTTCGCAAATCCCTAATTTTTCACAGAGGAATGAACGAGGCAGTCATTTTTACAAAAACAAAGGATACGGGCCAAAGAAAATAAAGGGAAAAACATTTAAAAATTATATTCATTTGGGTCGATCGCTGTTTTAGCTTAAATATAAATAGAGTTTTGTGTTTTTTACTTATTTTGTAATTTTCTTTTTTAAACAGTGTTTTTCTAGTCGTGTGACTAGGGACGAAGTTCGGTGGTATAGTTCGAGAATTCGCAACTCAGTGGCTGAGTTGTGACAAGGTTTTGAGCGTAGAGTTAGGTTAGTCGATAGCGGGTATCACAAGTTTACGTGTGTAAGCATCTAACTACTTTATTTCTAGTAGAAACCTTCGGGGCAGCAGTAGGCAGGGTTCTGCCGAAGTTGGGTAAATCTATGTTATTCTATTTCTGCTTTTATTATTTTGCTATTTTCTATGCCGCAATTATTTTATATATTTCCGCAATAAATTTTATAATTGTTAGTATCACCCTATTCACCTCCCGTTCCTTCTTGGGTGAAATCGATCCTACAAGTGGCATCAGAGCTAGGAACAAAAGCCAATTTTGTTTTAAAAATTTTGATTTTTCAAAAACAAATTATTGTTTTAAAAATTTGATTCTTTTTAAATGGCTTCTTTTAATAATGCTTTTGCTAAGGGTCAGTCCAGTATTATTCCTCCTATTTTTGATGGAACATATTTTTAAATTGGAAACTAAAAATGGAATTTTACTTAAAATATGTTAATTTTAAATGTTGGGATATTTTTGAAAATGGGTGTGATATATAATAGATAAGAAAAATACTTCAATTAATGCTCTTACTATGCATATACTATATTCTTATATTAATCAACAAAATTTTACCTTTACCTCTCATTGTGGATGGAATAATTTTGATGCAATATATGGTGCAAAAGTCAACAACGATGAGAAATCCTCCATAGTTGACTCAGTTGAAGAAACATGTTTAACAGGATTGGCAAAAAGAAGCAGTGATGAAGATTCAATAGCCGGTGAAGATTTAACAGGATTGGAAAAAAGCAGCAGTGATGAAGATTCAATGATTTAGTTCTCTTGTGTACAAAATTAATTGAAAATAATAAAGCTCTTGAGATAAAAAATAATAAGTTGAAAAGAGAACAAGCTAGACTTCATCAGAAAAATAATGATTTGGAAAATGAGCTTAAAAATATTAAGAAAAATAAAAATTCTAATTGCAAAAGGTGTTTGAACCATGAAAAAGAATTTGCCAGTTTTCATGAAAACTGAGTTGATTTATAAAAATAATATATTGCAAAAAGGGTTGGATAGCTTTAAGAAGTCAGAAAGTTCTAAATGTGCAATTTTTGAAAAGAAATTAAATGAGATCAATGAAAATTTCAAAATCCTTGAAAAAGAAAAAGAAAATGTGATTTTGAGCAAATCTGAAATTATTCGATTAAACCATGAGTTTGAAAAGGAGATTGAAAAAATCAAGGATTTTATAAAAATTGAATTTAAAAAACTCCAACTTTTTGAAACCGAGATGCTAGAATTTAAGAATAAATTAGAGAGCTTCAAAATAAAAATACGCGATTAAAAATGAATAGTTTGAAAAGATCGATGGTACCATTAGTTGTTGTTCGAAGATAATAAATGAAAATAAACTTTTAAAATCCAAAGTTAATAAGCTTAAGTTGGTTACTCGGAAATTTTTCCCTAGAGATAAATCATTTAATATGCTCTTAAAAAATCAACTATTTGAGAATAAAAGAAAAGGATTTGGATTTGCAAAAGTACCAAAATATGAACAGACAACTAATAACATTGTTAAGGGGAAAAGTGTGATACCCAAATATGTAAAATATGGGAATTTTGGACATAGCAAGAATAATTGTCGGAACATATACAAACACAAAACCGTTAAACAAATATGGATTTCAAAAGGTACGAATATAAATGGTTTGAAATTTAAACAAATTTGGATTCCCAAGGGTACAATTGTAGATGCTAACGGTTTGCTATATAGACAAATTTGGGTACCGAAAATTTCAATAGATAACAATAGTGGTCCCACATCCATAGTTAGACCACTTGCCTTCTCCAAAATTTAGACATGTAAGTGGGCTTAGGAACAAATTTAATGGAGATAGATTTTGAGTTGTTCAAGAATTTAAATGTTCCTTAGCCTACAAAATTTAGATGGAGATCATCGTATTTTGAATATCACGACATCAAAGGAAAGTAAAGCATGATCTCTCAACTCAATTGTGTTCACATATTGTTAATTATGTTTTGATCGACATTGTTGAAGTATTTCTGCCATACCTTGAACATCCCAACTTTGATTTATTCTTGAAGTTCTACAAAGCTAACTGATAATGCTATAACTTTTCTGTTTTTAGTGATTTACATTGGAATGGCAAGAAAACTGCTTTGACGAATCTTTCTGAATGTGTGATTACTTTACTTGTGCTTGATATAAATGGACGTGCTGAAAATTTTAAGTGTTAAGGAGTACGCTTTTTCTCATATACCACTATACATCACCATGAATATCTCAAATACAAATGGTATCTAGTATCATCTCATGTTCAAATAATTTTTGCAAATATTTAATTATTTATATTGATTTTCAAATTGAAGTCATTTTCACAAATACCCCTTACAGAAAATTGATTTTCACCAATTTTAATTTTTGAAATGATATCAATCTAATGATAACCTTACATTAAAGGGGAATTCAGATGTAGGTTACACTTGTAGCCTAGTTGATAGAAAAATATTAGTGGAATGAGATTTATGTTGGGACGTTCATAAGTTGCATCACATTTTCATAGAAAATATCTGCATATTTTTCATTTCAACCGATTTTCAATTAGTAGACATTTTCTTTTATAATACCCCTTCTAGAAAATAGTTTTTGTTGACCTTGTTTCAGATTAGTCATTTTTAGAAAATTTGATTTTATAATTACTTTTGGATTTGATCTTAAATGACTACATTGACTAATCTGACTCGCTACTAATTATCGAAAATATAAATAGTGGTTGAAAAAGTGAAGAGTGTTGATATTAATCATATATTATAACTTGAGAAAGTATATTTAGTAAATTACTTTAAAAATATTAAACAAGAATTATAATAAATTTTGACTGGTAAAAATTCATGACCATCTCTATTTCTATCATATTTTTAACGACCATCACTCATCAAAATCCAATTTAGCATGTCAATATGTGGTATTTTAAATGGGAAATTATTCGTTTTCATTTTATTTACTTTTAGCAATAAAAACATCCAAAGTATTCACTCTCATTCAAAAGTCCTCACGGTTATGCATGGGTGAATTACTTGGAACTTTTGATTATGTGTTTTCATGCTCATTTAAAAGTCCTCACGGTTAAGCATGTATGCAACACATATCAAAATTGATTATTAAATAGTCAAGTTGATTATAATCCCAATTAAAAGTCCTCATGGTTATGCTGGTTAGAAAATGCTTGAAATTCATTTTTTAATAAAATTTTGGAATACTACTAATCTCATCTAAAAGTCCTAATGGTTATGCATGGTTAGTAGATATTCAAATTCCTCATATAAATATACTGCAAATAGACACAACTATATGGTTTTACATCATCCCTATCATTTTAAAGTGGAATACGCGCCTATCGGGGTATTTATGATTTTTTTTGATTTTTTATTGAAATTTAATATTTATACTCGATTAGGTATTAATGTTGTATTAATGTCTATCACTTTGTCTCTATTTTTATAATACTATTATTCTTTTGCTGATAACAAAAGGGGGAGAGAAAAGTTTAGATTTTGGCAAATAAAGGTCAAATATTTTATTTTGTATTTTCTATTTGCACCTATGTTCATTAGCATATTTTTATTTATTTTCATGCATATATGAAGGGGGGATTTTTTGTAGAGAGAGAGCATTCAAACAGGGGGAGAAGAGTTAATCAATGACCAAATACATTTAATGCATTTAAAATCTTAATATATGTTTATTATCATCAAAAGGGGGAGATTGTTAAATGTGTTAGTATATATTTTTGTTCGATGATAATATATATATATATATATAATCATTTAAATGTATTTGTTGTTGTACTATTTTATTTTTCACATAATTAAATCAATATTTGCTGCATAAAATAAATAACGCAGAATTTAGATTCAAACAGATATTTTATTCAAACAAATATTTTATTACAATTTTTGAATAGTACAAAATTTGAGCTCTCATTATATATACATTTTTCAATTACAATACGATTTCGATTACATCTCAAATTTTTCTTTACATTGTCCGCCTCACTACATATCAATCGTTCACTTGTATTTTACTTTTGACTTTGCTCCAGCTCGAATCCAGCATCAGAGTTGTCTACAAAATAAATAATGACGTAGTAAAATTGAAAAAGAAATACTTTTTGCAGTATAAAATAAAATGTGTATTTTGAAAATATTATTTGCATCAGTTATTTGGGTTGTTCGTCATCATTTATTTTGAGTTCATCTTACATGAACAACTTGTGGCATGCACAGTGTATCACTGTACATGCCACAAGGCATGCACACCAATATACACTCGATAAAACTACAAGGACAAGTGAGCACAAGGTCAAACCCGAGCCTGGATTCAACTCAGGTGCAATACAAATACAACACAAAATTGTCAAGTACAAGTTCTCATGCAACAAGAATCCAGAACCATGCTAACAAGTGCATAAATGTGGACACATGAACAGACTCGACAGTGAAGTCATGAAGCAATACAAAGAAATCAGTTCAAGGAAATGGTTACTACACTCAAATCAAATCGTACTTTGAACACAACCTCAATACAACAATTAGACCAGACAAGGTCAACAAAGCATCCAGATTTTAAAATGATATGGTCAGTTCAGGTTTGAAGACCAACTCAAGCTAGTATATCAGGAGCAACAAAGACCAGCTCAAATGTACATAATCAGGCATGGTGAAAATGGAGAGCAACAGACTTCAAGTACAAAGCAACAACCAGAGTCAATATCAAACCAAACTGCAACAACACACATATATACACATACATATGTATGTATGTACATATATGGTGATAACAAGTTCAATACACTAAACATGAAGCAACATAAATGCATATGCATATATGGTCTGAGCAACTCCAACATATGGAACCTGACTCAACAATGAAATGGTCAAGTGCACTAAAATATACAGAACTGAAGTGATAATAGACCAGAATATACACAAGACTCAAGGGGAACCATGGACAATGAAATCAGAAAAGGAACTGACCAGTTTCAACAATAATGCAACCTAACATGAATCATTTCAGGCATCAACAAGAGCATAGAACAGAGGCCAGCACATTCAGTACACAGTGACTTCAACATCGAACTAGACAAGTGCAATCAGTTCAAAATTCAACCACATTATCTCAATTCAAAACATGTACAATTGCGAAGAAAAATTGAACCACACATGTATACATGTATATAAGCACATAAAAATTCAACATGATTCAGACATGAACATAAGAGATGCACCAATGAAACAAGAACAGGCATGAGCACAAGCAAGCCAGTGGAACAAAATGAACTCGAATTAAATACAAAGCAACCTGAAACCCAAACCAGACTTCAAATCCAAACTAAACAGAAAATGTACATGTATTCGAAGCAACCAACACAATGCAGACCAGCTCATATGCAACTTAGACTGCAATGACAAAGTGAGGAGCAATATATATATATATATATATATATATGTATATGTATGTATGTGTGTGTGTATATATATGTATGTGTGTGTGTATATGTATGTATATATATATATATGCTACAACAACGAGCAGTCGAGGGAGACCACACAACCAAATAAGTCAACACTAACATGAAGTGCAAACTATGATATGCATACATGAATAAACACTGCAATTCGAAAAACAAGTTAGAGCAGTTTCAAAGTGCAATGAAAATTTGAATATTGCCGAAAAATGAATTGAATGATAAGATGGAAGATGATCAAGTCAAGGCAGAGAAAAGAACGGATCAATTCAAATATGATTGATAAAATTTGAATTCATCAGAGGAATATGCAGTAACACGTTAAATAAGAACAAGTCAGAATTATCACCATTATTTAAGTAATAATCTAATGGTCGAGCAAACAGTTGAAGAAATAAAATAAAATATATACGAACGAGATTATAGGATTTCAAATCCTATTTAATCCAATCTCATCATCGACTACTGCCCATTCGAAGAAAAAGCACAGAGCCAAGTTTAAATTTAAAATCCCAAATCAACAACTCAAATCAAGTTCTAACCAAAGCGATCAATAAAGGAATTAAAACAGCAAAAATCGCACACCAATTTCAAAGGTTCGAACTCGATAACTGAAGTAACTGCACATATGACTGAAGCCAGAAGTCGATTGACAAAGCGATGCAACACGAATCACTCAATTCAATCGATTGATTATATAGCAGCGTCTTCAAATTCGCAAAGCTCTAATTTCTCACAGAGGAATGAACGAGGCAGTCATTTTTACAAAAACAAAGGATAGGGCTGAAGAAAATAAAGGGAGAAAACATTTAAAAATTATATCCATTTGGGTCGGCCACTGTTTGGGCTTAAATATAATTAGGGTTTTGTGTTTGTTTTTTATTTATTTTGTAATTTTTCTTTTTTAAACTATGTTTTTCTAGTCATGTGACTAGGGACGAACTACGATGATGTAGTTCGAGAATTCGCAAATCAGTGGCTGAGTTGTGGCAGGGTTTTGAGTGTTGAGTTAGGTTAGTCGGTAGCGGATGTTGCAAATTTACGTGTGTAAGCATTTGTCTACTTAATTTCTAGTAGAAACCTTGGGGGCAGCACGTAGGCAAGGTTTTGCCGAAGTTGGGTAAATCTGTGTGGTTCTATTTCTGCTTTTATTATTCTGCTATTATCAGTGCTGCAATTATTTTATATATTTCCGCATCAATTTTTATAATTGTTAGTATCATCCTATTTACCCCCTCTCTACGGTGAAATTGATCCTACACGGTCATCTGATCCAGAGCCCCTCGAAATCAATAAAGTCCCGCTCCGGGGCTATAATTTAACAATCATATCAGTCACTTCGCATAATTTATGGAATCACTTCCATCATCCAATGAAACAAATAGTGTTGAACTCCAGAGCTTTAAAGTTGCTCAAAGGAACTAAGTCAAAACTAAACTGACCTTGTTGTTAATCAGAGGCTGACTCAAATCAAGCCAAGAGATAGAACTCATGAGAACTGCACCCACTAGACTGGGGGCAACCAGACAAGTTATGGAGAGACCCTAGGTACAGTTCAAGTGCGCCAACAGCCCTATGGCATAGGGACACCGCACATACTTGAATAGCCACAAGGAAGGTTGAGACTAATCATACTGCATTTCTATTATGCCCGATCAAAAATTCTTACATTTTGACAACCACAGACTTAACGATCTAGCTAGCGCAACAAACGAAATAGAAGCATAATACTTGCTTACTTTTTTTCAATTCCTCCTTTACCACCCTAAGTGACCAGATCATTTTCCTCTTAGACTGTATGCCAGTTGAAGACCAATTCTCTAAAGGCAGTTTGGACCAAAAGCTGAGAGTCTTGCCCTGAATTTTGATAATCTCTTTCTTCATAATCATCTCTATGCGGTCAGCTGTATATATCTCCACATTAGCAATCTTATTTGTTTGGTCGTGCATATCTTCCCGAAATACGGGAGGATCATCCAAGCCATAATTACCTGATCCAAAACCCAATTATCACTTAGAACTGACGAAATCGCGTTCTAATGAAGTCAAATCACCGAATTGATAGGAAAACTCGATCCTTAGCTTCTAAGAACTGGTATCGCTCCTCCAACACCGGGAAGGCCCAAGCCATTGCGCGCATCCTGCAAGCCGCGTGCTCCATCGCGCATCACTTCTTGCACCGTGGAACCACACTCTCGTAGCACGAACTCCTCACAGTACCCAAAGACTGGCAACGTCAAAAGGTTCCAAACCGTTTCGGATCAAAGTGTTATATCGATCCTACAAGCCTCGAATTTTGTAAGTCACACACACTCAAAAGCCATGCACTCTAAAAGGCCATGCATTTCGTAAACCGTGCACTTCGTATGCTGAGCACTATTAAAAGCCATGCATTTCGTAAGCCTCATAACGTTGCTCTGGCATCATCAGCAAATCCTTAAAATTTTCTAAGCATCGACGTTGTCCTGACAACGCCGGGTGACTTGTCTATTGCAGGATTAATAGGGATTAACTACCACTACCCGACAGAACCGACATTGCTCCGGTAATGCTACAAAGTTCACGAACCAAGAAGTCGACAAAGAATTCTGATCATTGACCAAATTTAATGTACAAAATGTCTAAATTCAAGACATCTAAGTCACGAGTTCCCAGAGATAGGGGCTGCAACGTACCTTTGACTAGGGGCATCTAAGCAGCCGCCCGAGCATCAATTCTCACATCACTTGTTCAAAATAATTAGCCCTGTGGACATAGGGGCACATAACACATTAACTCTTGGCCAGGACAGAAAATTGCTCCAACTTGCAATAAAAAGAGAAACTTACCATCATCCAGAGGTAGACAACGATAGAAGGCATTTCCAAAATCAAATCATCAATGCAATAATTCCAAACACAGAGCAGGTGTTCGACCGAGGACTCAAATCCTAACTTGAAGAAAACCAGTTGTTATCAACAATGACAAGGAGAGAACGCTCAAAAGTGAGTAGCTAAATCATTGATTCCGGAAGAGTGGAATCGACGAATAAGGTTGATATCTGCAATAATGCTATCAGCCCAGTATAACACTATGGCCTGAAACAAGCAAGGTTAAGTGTCACGGGTTAAAGACAAACACTACTGAACTCTATCGGTCCGTGATTAGGATAGGAATGAGCACAGTTGTACCAGAGGCAATGTGATGCCTCGCTCCACAATTTCTAATTTTCTATAAGAACCTGGAATTTGACACGTAGAAATGAAGGGTTCCACGGATAGAAGTCAGATCATAACCAAAACCGTTGGAGGAAATCCGATTTTTTGTAAAATAAGAATAACCATTGAATTGGTTAAGAAACAATCCTGACTTTCCAAGGTTAACACTTGACGGTGATAAACAAGGCTAGGCTACGGAAATTCCTAGGACTCCCATCCTTCCAGAACATGATGTATCCTGAATTCAAGCAACATTGAGAAATAATTGCCACATTAGGTTGAAAGGGACCTACTTTACCATACAGGATCAGATGAATATTTCAATCCTAACCAACATGACTTTAAAATTGCCCGAAGACGGGCACTACTAAGAAAAGACTTTGACAATTCAATCACCAAAGTGCATGTTGTCGGAGATGGAAACTAGTGCCTACCTAGATTAAAAGCATTGCCATATTGGTAGGGAAAATCGATCCTAACCTCCTGAGCGTTGGTGTTACCCTGGCAATGCTATGGCCTTTTCTCATTTCTTAAGCACCGGTGATGCCTCGACAACGTCGGGAAACTTTCTATTTCATAAATATCAGTATTCCCCCGGCAACACGAGGAAACCTCTATTTCCTAAGTACCGACATTGCCCTGGCAATGCTGGAAAATTTGCTATTCACCATGCACCGGTATTGCCTCGGCAATGCCAGGAAAACATTAATCTACAGGTTCGAAGAGAAACACTCATCGTAGTAAACCATCAACGCACTAGATTTTGGAGATAGAAGTTGGTCCTCGATTGAGATTTTACCATTGTCTTCAGAAAACTACTGTTTCCCAATAATAGGCAACAACAGAAAGACATAACCGTTCATAGGTCAACTGGATGGTTCAACATTTCATCATAGGAATCAATCATTACACAGGAATAAAATGCATCGAAAGGAAATCCTAGGATTGAATTTCCCATGTGCTAATTTCTAGGGATGAAAGCTGGTGCACAAGAGAATTTCCTGAATTTGGTTTAGAAAAAATTTAGATACAGCCAAAAGATAGGCAGCCTTGACGAAGTGTTGCTTGGAACTAAGTAGTTAGGTTATCAATCCCCAAAGACAGGAATTGGCGTATGAACATAACTTTCATGATGACAGCAATCAAGCAAAGCATGTACAGCTAAGGACATGTAGGGACAATCATGAAAGGTCAGAACAAAAAAATTGGACTTTCTTAATCCTAGAATAGGATTGAGAGCCAAACCAGGGGCAACGGAACCATTTACCCCAAACCTCTTCATCTCACACAATCGCCGAAATACAAGCGTTGAAATAGCTAATCCTCGAGCTGGGATAGACGCATAGATACTTGGTTGAAAGAAATGTTGCAAGGTCTAAACACGAATAATCACAAGGTCTGTTATATAATGGTTCTGTATCACAAAACAGAGCATTTTGGAAACAAAATTGCCAATAAAGGAAATAAACGATTTAAGTTTAGAAATCAACCATCGCTTGCAGTTTAGCGATGCCGAGAAGGACTGACCTACTTACAGTCTAACTAGATCATTTGGTTCCAACTTGTAGGAATATGCCATCACCCCGAAGTTTGGTGATGCTCAGAAGAATCCCCTAGAATCAAACTATCAATACATCGGCTTTTGAAAACAGAAGCAAGAGTTTGACTGAATCTTCATCTCTACCTTCTAGCATCTCATGCTGTTTGAAGATTCACAACATCAAGGAATAATCCACAGACTTGAATCATCTGCGCATGAGTTTCTGAAGATAGGAACCGATATATGATAAGGGTGTCAACACTGAACTTGGAAGAATTCACTATAGCAAAAGATGACGATGACACGTCATTCCTGATATGTACCCAGAATGACATTGAATGACGATGTCAACTTGGAGGAATTCAATTAAAGTCAGGAAACAGATATCATTGAAAAAGTCAAAGCTTGGAATCAAGTAGAAAAGTCCCTAGTTCCTGGAGATAGGAGCCATCGTGTCAATCAAACTAGGGTAATTGAATGTATTGCCCAAGAGACCTAGTCTCCCGAAAACATGTAGACTTAGTATTCGAAGAAACCAGCCCTATGGACTAGGGCAGATACGCCAACACTTTTTTGAAACGAACTCAATAGAGCATGAGTAGGGATTAGCTACAGAACTGGCTAGACCAAGCTACCTCATAGTTCTTAACAAAGTTATGAAATAGAATATTGCGAAATGACCGCAGAAGTATTACTTACATGTATAGCATTATAGTAAACGAGTATGCTGCATATGAACACAAGAGGTGCAACAACAAGAAAAAGAAATGCTCGGAATAGAGAAACTAAACCAATAGTCCCTGAAGACAGAGGCTGATGTGCAGGTTGACTTTCAAAAAATGCGAAGGAAGAATAATCACGGTCAAACAAGTCATGCGCTAGTTTTCGAAGACTGAAACTGTGCTTGATCGAACTTCAACTACAACTCTAAAAGAGCAATTATGCCTTGTAATTTAACCATAGTCAATCATCCCAATATGAAAAGAATAATAAGTAAAGCCTAAGTTGCGAAGGACCCAGCTTTTGGAAGAGTGGAAGTCCCTCCACCAAACTAAAGATTGGATGACTGAAAAGACAATTCAACAATAAAACTTGGCATTCAACCATGTCGAGTATGTTTTACTTTAAATAATATCCTTGTATAACCAATGCCTAGAATTTAAGGGAAGTCGGCGTATATTGACTTGTCGGGTTCTGAGCGCTGACTAGGGCAGATGCAGTATGTTATCTACATAAGAAGAGTCTGGTATCATGAATACTACACACGGACAATCTAGTGTAGATAGCTTTCTTACATTTGAGAAACGATCCATATTGTCCTTTGAAATGATATTTTCCACATTTATCCATTATTGATCAACAATCGATAATGGATCCGTTGTCCGAAGTGATGCGGGAAGATTTTCTTTTCAGGATTACTGAAGTATAGAAACAGGAAGAGCGATACAATTGAATTGTCCACTATATCCTATTTTGGAATAAATTGTCGCATTAGAATTCAAAATGGATACAGGAAATTAACCAAGTCCTCGAAACAAACAGTTAAAGATAAAGAGCAAGACTTCGCTCAAAACGGCGTATAATCATTCGAGATAAAACTTAGCTTCACCGTCGGTAGAGTTAAAACTATATAAGTCGACTCCAAATCTACATCATGCACCCATTAACCGACCTAAACCCTTATGTAAACTACGTAGCAAAGATTACATTGTAAATACCAGGATTTGAAATTCAAATTGAAATCAAAAAAATGAATGGCTACCAGAAGTCAGTCGGTTGAAAACAACATATTGAGATGGACTCTGACGATTCACTGAAATTCACAGAATAGTATTCCGAAACTTGTCTTATTCTAGAGCACACTTTGTTTTCAACGAAAGCATGCTATAGAGGACAAATGTTAACTGGGTTTTTAGCCTAACAAAATTCAACAGGAGTTAGAAAATTTAAACTAAGCCAAAATGACTTGAAATTTACATAAGACATCTGAAAGAACAAACTAATGGAACTTAAGAGAAACAAGCCAAAAATCCATTAAGTAGATAGATTGTTGGTGATCCATCATCCTTGGATCGCTAGCGGTACAAAAGAAAGAATTATGAGTTGTATAAGCCTCTTGCATCATGATCTACTGCATCTCCTAAGAATATATAACTAGTTTCATAGCATTCCAAGCAACGTGGTTCAAGAAGTAAAGACTCATCTGATTCAAGCTGTTTACCTGCTTTTGATCAAAGCTACTAACTTAAAATGGACCTAGAGAATTCATACGAAGTCCGATTGACTTGAAATTTTTGGAGAACAGTTAGAAGACATAAAAGAAGGCAGAGAACAAAAATGAGCCTGATTGGATAAAGTAGATAGGTCCCTGGTGACCTAACTAGGTGGATCACTAGCTGTAGAATGGGCATCACCACTTGAAATTTTTATGGTAGGTCATTGACACCCTCTAGAGTGTACCTAAAAAGTTTCATCTGATTTCATTAGGTTTTTAAGCGAGTTATAGATGATTCTTCTAGACCAGATCACCCATGAAGACGGATGATCAAACAAACTCCAAGCGACTTGATATTTGGACAAGGCACTTATATAGAAGATAGGAAGATAACCAAAATAAGAGCACTCGAAAATATGCTAAGTGGATGGAGAGCCAGCGATCCATCCCCTATGGATGGCTAGTGATCCGTCAAGATAGGTCGGATTGCCCACAAACTTTCCAAGCTCCGAAGTAGCACTAAGTAAAGCTTCTGGTAGAAAAATATGCTAAATTGATGGATAGCTAGCGATTCATCCCCTATGGATAGCTAGTGATCCATCAAGATAGGTCGGATCGCCCTCAAACTTTCCAAGCTCCTTCGTAGAACTAAGGCTTTTGGTAGAAAAATATGCTAAGTTGATGGATAGATAGCGATCCATCCCCTATGAATAACTAAAGATCCATCCACTATGGATGGCTAGCGATCCATCAAGATAGGTCGGATCGCCCTCAAACTTTCCGAGCTCCTTTGTAGTACTAAGTAAAGGCTTCTGGTATAAAAATATGCTAAGTTAATGAACCTCTGGATAGCTACCGATCCATAGAAATGACTCAGATTGATTTGTGATTTTTGGTGATGACTTAGCATAAGAACTAGACTCCTTTGCACTTAAACTTCTGGCCCAAGTGCTCTCTAATCCTTATAAATGTCATCTTACTTGCAACATAAACAGGATCTTTGGGAGTGTCTATTGGAACTCTATAGAGATTATTCTTCACTCTTCTCCTCCCACACAATAGTGATATAGGGGTTCACTGTGATTCTCCACTGAGCTCTTGTACTTATGACTCAATCTAACTTAAAAGAATCAATCATATTATAATCCAATTCAATTTGTAGCAGTAGTCGGTTAATAGAAATTTATAAAGTGGACGTAGGCTTCATTAACAGCTGAATCACTATAAAAATCTTCTTGTCTTTTTACTATTTCTTCTCTTTTTAAATTTATTCTCTATATTATTGCTCTTTAGGAATAAGATTGGTGCTTTCACACTCAATCCAAGGTATTGATCCATTTTTTGGCTTAACGGTATTGATAAGGATTAGTCAAACTTTGTTGGACAAGCACGATTAATTGTGAGTGAAGTTGGGTTAGCTCCTTTTAATAAGGTCATTTACTTAAGAGTAGTACATAAGGTTAAAATTAATATCATCCAAACAATAGTTTACAAAATCATACAAGATAAAGATTTACAAGAAACCCTAACATATCTTAAACTAAGGAGTTGTTAGGTTGTGCAAATTGAAAGTCTGCATGTAATAATTGTTCTGAATGATTTTGTATAAATCTACCCAAAAGGAGTTTGAGAAGGACTATCCTTGGATGACATATTTATGTTTTGAACATAATTTTGTAAACAAAAACCAAATCAGTTTTATATGTATGGAAATATATAAAATGTCTATGAATGCTATTCTGTTGCACTGAGAAACAAATGTTGTTTCAATAAATACCAACTTCGTAGCAAAAGAATTTTTTGGGAAATTATTGGTAAATGAATTTGGATACGATCCAACGATAAAATTGATTACAAGGGATGGAATGAAATTGATCAAACCTAAATGAACACAGGTACATTGGAATGTCTAAAGAGCATTCTTTTACATTAAGGAGAAACTGTGAGTTTCTTATCAATGTCAAGAATGAATAACCCTTGGTTGTTTAATTACAAGATTAAGAGTATATACTCTATGATATGGTATGATGCACTAATTTGAAGTAGATGAAAGTGTGCTATGGATTGTATAATATGGATATATGATAATATAGATTATAACGATGATAGCTATACAGTAAATAGTGTGGAGTATAAAAGCAGTATAATAAAATGACACCGGAAATTTTTGTACTGGTTCGGAGCTCGTCCTACGTCCAGTCCTAGACTCCTTCTGGAATTTCACTAAAATAATGACCCTCACTTAACCCAGAAGAACATGTCTATACAGCCCTTGAGCAGCCGAACAAGGACCTAAGCTACGGAACAGGATTTTGCCTCAACAACGAAAGAGGACTTCACACGCCGGAGCAGCAGAACAGGACTTCAAGAAATACAAAATATTATTTGACTTTTTTTGTTCTAATAATACGGATAAGTCTGTTTGTAGTACACCCTTCCTATGATCTTCTTCTCGAGGATAAATATATATATATTTGAAGTTTATGAAGAATAGAAAGGTATAATATCTCTCTAATGCAGAATATTTGAAAGTATAGTTGCAAGTAGATTCAAGATAATTAGATAAGAAAGATAAGAAAATTCAGTAGTTTGGAATCAAGTTAGAGTATGTATTTATAGATGTTAAAAAACAGCGACTATTGAGGAAGAGTTCCGATTGAAGTGTTGCGTCCAAATCTTTTTGTAGAGATTCGTAACTCTTCACAAATAGTCGTGTCCTTTCAGAAAAAAGATGTTGTAGAAATTCAGTCAACTGAACCTCTAGGTCAGTCGACTGGATATTCAAACATATTATCTGTTTATTTTGTGCACCTGTGCATGTTGCACAAAAATTGATAGGCCAGTCAACTGACCTACTAGGTCAGTCGACTGACCTGGTGATTTCTGTGCAATTTGCACAATTTTCACAGGTTATATATATATTATGATTTTTAAAGAAAAAAATTTGATATGTGTGTGTATATACATATTCTATGCTTATATGTATTAATTATTAGGAAGATTATATATAAGCTAAAATATACGTTAACGAGGAGAGATCTTAACAAAATTGACCTGAGACTTAAAAACAAGATAATATAAAAAGTGATGCACCAGTTTTGATGTCTTATCTCCATGTAGTATATATTCTCTTTTTGTCGTAACAGTCGTCAAATCTGTATGATGTAGTGATAGATTTATGTCATGAATCAAAACAAAGTCTCAGTATTCTCCCCCTTTTTGATTGATGACAACCTGCAAATAGATATAGATTTTGACTGTATATATAATATAAATACTTACGGCCCTAAATCTTTGACGATATATATCCTGCATTCTTAATGTTAGTGATAATATTTCTCCACCTTTGTCATCGACAAAAAGGAACAAAGAATATAAAAGTATGAAGCATTGATAGATATTATGAAGGAACCGAACATTCATACATTATAATATCATAAATAAGAGTCTTGAGATAATACGAAAAGAGTGGCTATTTAATACAAGCCATAATGTTGTGAAATAAAGACTAATGTTTTTTATAATATAAGAAAAAGTAATAACTCATTCCATTCTAGCTTACCCCTATCACCATGCAATGTTCGACCACCACTTTCGCCTCCATCTCCACCGTTGTCACTACTACTTGCTTGATCATCGGAAGAGGAAGACCAAGAGAAGACGAATTGCTTACCCGGATCACCTAGTGTAGCCGTGGACGTGCCGGGTGAACATGAGATAGCTTGCCATAACTTTGTGAAAAATCCTTTAACTTTATCAAGCTTTTTGTCAATTTTAATGATATGGGATTGAAGAATTTGTTGGTTATGGCATATCATAGAAATAGAGTCATGTGGAGGAAGGCCCAGATTAGTAATCATAATTCCGTCTTGTTGACGAATGGTTGATCTTTGGGGAGTTGGACGATGAGATGCTTTGCTTTGTTATTGTTGTGGTTGATCTTGATGTAATTGGCGTTGAGTCTATTCTTTAAAAGTAATGATAGGAGGAGGTCGAGCAATCAGTAGCTTCATTAATGCTAAAGTACGAGAGTTTAAGTACTCGATGGTAGAAACCAGTGAGTCAGGTTTCAGAATCTCACATTCTTTTAGCAATCACATAATATACTCACCATAGTAGATGACATTCATTCGACCATTGATGAAGCTTAAGAACTCAACAAGAATTAACCGAAGCCAATTAACTTTGATATTTCTAGCTTTTGGCCTTAAGGACATGGACTTGCGCTAGTGCATATCGTCTTCCAAAAATAAATGACTTATATGGTCACGAACGATCATATCACAATCAGCATTGCTCAATTCAATACCATCATTTTTAGATCTTAAAAATGTGAGCCATTCGATCTAACGAGAAAAATATCGGTTTTCCACAAACCAAACTCCATACACAATCTTCTTGGTTTTGAATGGTTTGGTGGCCTAAATTAAGATTAGTGTAGAATAGCTTGACCATAATATGGATTATTTTATGTTTATTTTCGTCAATATTGAACAAAGACTCCAAATTGCTTCTACGAGCCAATTTTTGCACATGGTATGGAGAAAAGTCAAAAAATTTTACAAACGAACCTTCAAATATATGAGAATCTTGATTTCTCCTCCATCTTTTAACTGCGGTATCATCGAAGAGCCATTATTGGATTTTCTCATTTGATGGAGGTTGGGAGGATGAAGTGCTTGTCCTTTTCTCTTTGGAGCCATTTAATTTGATTATTTGGAGGTAAAACTTAGATTTTTGTAGATCTATGGTTCCAGAAGAGTAAAGGGGAAATTGAAGCTTAAAAGGTGAAAAGTGGGTGGGTAGGAGCAGTAATTTTGCTTACATCCACGAATCAGTCAACTGATCCTTGAATTCAAAATTTTCGAACTTCTGGTTCAGTCAACCGAAGGCCTGATTCAGTTGACTGAATCTTGGTCATTTGGAATTTTTTTTTTGGTCCAGTCAACTAATCCACGTTGACATAAGGCTGGTTTTAAAAAAATTATTATAGTGTTAGTCGACTAATACACTAGTTCAACCGACTGACCTGTGTGAATTTCCCCAATTATCTTTGTTTTGGGTAATATTTTATATATGAAGCTTGTAAATTTATTTATTTGAATAGTTGAACAGCATATATGTTGATAATTGAAGGAAAACGATTTATTCAAAAAAATTGTACACACTTTATTCAAATTATTCGAAAAATAACAAATAATAACAATTACACTTATTTTGAAGGGTTAGGAGTTTTGTAGCCCTGTAGCTGTTTGCGATGAACATTTGATGCTTCATTTCGATCCCATGAGTTTGGTGAGACCGATGGTTGTGGCAGGGATGAAGTAGAAGATCGTCGAATAGGCGAAACTGCGTGTTCGTCTATTGGATGGGATGAAGCACCAAAATTTCATAGCAATGTGTTCTATAATTCCTAGATGTCTCGAATTGATCTTTTGCTCGTAATATATTTCACGCTGAAGCATCAACGACTTTATTGATAGTGATGCAAATTACTTATTTTTTGTTTATTGTTTGGAGAGACGTCAAACATCATCTTCTTCCCTTTCTTTTTCTCTGGAGTATATCCGGTATGATCATGATACGTAGAAGGTGGTGTAGTATGATGGACAAGAGTTTTTGGTGATTCGGTAGATGCTAGTATTTCAATGGAGTTAGTTGATTGTGAAGAGGTTTACATAATGATAGTTAGTTTGTATTTTTGTTAGTTTGTATGAATAATATAAAATAAGTATACTAATTTGTAAACTAATGTTGAGAATGAAAAGGATGAAGTGAATGGTTTGTATTGAATTTAGCTATAAAAGATTGTTGGTTGGGAATGTTAGTTGCTATTTCGTTGGTTTTCTGTTGTTGTGATTTATCTATGTAAATGTAATATGCAGAAAATATATCTATAAAGGTAAGTGTTATACATAATTTGGTGTATAGTTGTCACCATATAATAGAGTCCCCGACCTGGACTGTAATGAAAATAATCAATAGCTCAGGTAGTTAAGACATCTTGGCTATTCACAATAGGTCATAGGTTCGAGTCTCAGCATGGTCAAAAAAATGAATTTTTGTAAAAAAAAATATTTTTAAGTTTTTAGTCAAAATTTCATATTTTATCATTTATATATCTTTAATTGACATTATACCGAGTTCTCGATGTAGTTTTATAAAAGTGTTCTCTAACAATGGTTTACTAAAAATATCAGCTAATTGATTTTCAAATGGAACGTACTCTAAATTTATCACATCTTTTTCTATATTGTCGGGTAGAAAGTGATGTCTAATATCAATGTATTTAGTTGTAGAGTGATTTACTAGATTTTTGGATAGATTTATTACACTGGAATTATCACAGTAAATTGTTGATTTTGATAAATTGACTCTGAAATCTTTAAATGTCTGTTGTATATAGATTACTTATGCACGAGATAATGCTTCAAAAAATATTCTGCTTCACAAGTTGATAGTGAGACACAATTTTGTTTCTTGTTAAATCATGATATTAATGATTTACCAATGAAGTGACATGTAATGCTTGTACTTTTTCTATCCGTTCGTGATCCTTCGAAATCAGCATTGCTATATGACACTAACTCGAACGAACAATCTTTTGGATAAAAAAGTCCGAAATCTGTAGTGTTACTAAAATAACATAGTATTCGTTTTATGGCTCGTAAATGTGATTCTTTTGGGTCGGCTTGAAATCTTGCACATAGACATACACCCATCATTATATTTGGTCGAATCGCTGTTAGGTATAGTAATGATCCTATCATACTACGATATAATTTTTGGTCTACACTCTTGCCATTTTCATCTTTATCAAGATGTGCTGTTGTGCTCATGGGTATTGATTTGGCAGAAATGTTTTCCATTCTGAATCAATTGACAAGATTAATACAGTATTTTTCCTGATTTATAAATATTCCATTTGAAACTTGTTTTATTTGAAGACATAGAAAGTACGATAATTCTCCCATATATGACATTTCAAATTCTCTAGTCATTATTTCAGAAAATTCTTTACATAATTTATTATTAGTTGAGACAAATATAATGTCATCTACATATATTTGAACTGTAAAAATATCATTTTTAGAATGTTTTATAAATAAAGTATGATCTACTTTTCCTATTTTGAATCTTGATTCAATTAATTAGCTTTTAAGTCGTGCATACCAAGCACATGGTGCTTGTTTTAAACAACATAAAGCTTTCTTAAGTTTATAGACATGATCTGCATATTTTTCATGAACAAATAAAGGGGGTTGTTCAACAAAAAATTTATTTAATATAACCATTTAAAAATGCACTTTTTACGTCCATTTCATAGAGTTTAAGTTATTAAAACATGCGTACGCCAATGAGATTTGCATTGCTTCTAGTCTAACGACTAGAGCAAACGTTTCTTCGTAGTCTATTCCTTCTTCTTGATTATACCCTTGTGCTACTAGTCTCGCTTGGTTTCTAGTTATATTTCCTAATTCATCTGCTTTATTTTTATAAACCCATTTAGTTCCTATAACAGTCTGATCATTCGGTCTAGGTACTAGTTCCCAAACTTCATTTCGTTCAAACTAATTTAGTTCTTCTTGCATGGAAATAATGCAATTTTCATCGGATGATGCTTTCTTAGTATTCTTAGGTTCTATAGTAGAAATAAAAGCTACATGACCCATTAAATTTAGTTGATTTTCAGTTCGAACATTTGAATTTGTTTCTCCAATTATATTTTCTTTAGGGTGACTTCATAAGATTCTTCGAGGAGATCTTATTGTGTTAGAAATATTTCTATTTTATAAATCATTAACAGTGTTTTCATCTTCTCTAGAATTATAAATAATATCTTCATCTTCTCTTGAATTGTTTATTAAATTCGTGTTATTATTAAGTAAATCATCCTCATCGTTGTTTTTGAAATAAGTTTAGAGTTTTCATCAAAAGATATATGGAGTGTCTCTTCAATAGCATTAGTTCGTTTATTAAAAATTCGATAAGCTTTTCTTCAATTCAAGTATCCAAGAAATATACCTTCATCGCATTTTGAATCGAATTTGCCAAGCCGATCTTTGATATTTAGTACAAAACATTTTGATCCAAATACTTTAAAATAAGGTATGCTTGGTTTTCTACCGTTAAAAAGTTCGTAAGGTGTATTCTTAGTGAGGGGTCTAATAGAAATGCGATTCAATACATAACAGGCAGTTGCAACAGCTTCTGCCCAAAAATGTTTTGGTAATGTGCTTTCGTTTACTAAGGTTTTCGTACATTCTTGTAGTATCTGATTCTTTCGTTCTACAACTCCATTTTGTTATGGAGTTCTAGGAAATGAAAAGTTATGAAATATTACTTTCTTTTTACAATAGTTACCAAATAGTTCTTTTTCGAATTCACCTCCGTGATCACTTCTGATATTTTTAATTTTAGTACCTTTTAAATTTTGAATTCGTCTAACAAATGTTTTAGAATTTTCAAAAGTATCACTTTTATTTTTCATAAAAATAGTCCATATATATAGAAAAATCATCAACTATTACAAATACGTATTTATTGTGATTTATGGATTGAACTTGTGTAGGTCCAAATAAATCCATATGAAGTAATTCAAGTGGTTGTAATGTCGAAATGACTTTCATAGATTTAAACGAAGATTTAGTTAATTTACCTAATTGACATGCGTCACATATATTATTAACTTTAAAACCCATCTTTGGTAATCCTTTTACGAGATTATTTGCAGAAATTTTATTTATAGTTTTAAAATTGATATGACGGAATCGTTTGTGCCATATCCAGGGATCATTTTCTTTGGTTATTAAACACATGTCTGAGTTATGATTAACTTTCATAATCAAAACGTAAATGTTTTTATCTCTATTTCCTTCGAAAATAAGATGCTGATTTTGATGGAAGGTACTACGTTTATTTCCAGCGAAGGATATTTTAAAACCTTTATCACATAATTGACTTATACTTGATAAATTATGTTTTAGATTCTTAATTAATAAAACGTTTGTAATAAGAGGTAAATTATATGTATCGTAATTGCTCACATCGCCTTTGCCGATGATATAGCCCTTGAAATTATCTCAAAAAGTGACAGAATCTCCGTCTGAGTATGTAGTGTTTATCAGCATATCTTTGTCTCCTGTCATGTGTTTTGAGCAACCACTATCGAGTATCAATTTTCCTCTCTTCTCGAGTGAGACCTGCAAAAAATTTGAGATAACATTGGTACCCACTTTTTTAATAGGGTCCTAAGAGTTAGATCTTAGGAAACCAAACCCAAGTCGGTTTAGTATCCCTTTTATAGATATAATTTTTATTATTATGAACGTTTTCTACGAATGAATTAATATACTTATTCCTTATTAACTTATTGTTAGTTTTAGGAACCCATATATTTATAGTTTTAGAAACAAGTCTTTTTGAAGATATGGATGTTTTATTAGACTTAACATTGTTTAAATACTAGATTGTGAATTTTTGACTTTCTTCTTATAACCTAAACCATTTTTATTGTTAACAGGTTGTGAATTTTCAATAATTCTGGATAAATTTTCTATGCCTTTATTAAAATTTGAAATGTTTTGAGTGATTCCTTCTAGTTTGGTCTTTAGGCTTGAATTTTCTAGTTATACTATTTTTATACTAGTTTTTAAATCATGATTTTCAGAAACAAAAACATCATTCTTTTCTTTTTGAGTGTCAATTTCTTGACTCAATAATATTAGTTGATAACTAACATTTGAAAGTGATTCTTAAGCTTTCTCAAGTTCTCGTGTCAATATTTTCTTTCCATCTTTAAGCATATCTCTTTCGAATTCTGCCTTGTTCTGATTTTCAACAGCCTCTTTATATTTTCTTTTGAGACTTTTTAAAGTATCTAACAATTATGAGTTTATCTCTATCATATCATCAAAAGTTAAATCACTAACCTCATTATCTTTGGCCATAAAACATACATTGGCTTGTTCATTATTACTGTCACTCTCACTTTCAGAAGAAGAAGAAGAGTCTGAATCATCCTATGTAACTGAGAAAGCTTTCCTTCTGAATTTGTCCTTCCTTTTATTGTGATATTCTTTCTTTTGATCTGGACAGTCCTCCTGTATATGCTCCTTTTTGTGATAGTTAAAGCACTCCAGTACTGATGAAGACGGTGGTTTATTGCTGTTTGAGCTTCTCTTGCCATTATTTCTGTTTCCTTTTGTATACTTAAAGAATTTCTTAAAGTTTTTGGCAATAAAGGCTAGGTCGTCTTTGTCTGAATCTGATTCTTCTTGTTTTGCATGGAATGCTATATTCTTTTTATCTTAAGTTAGAACTCGTTTAGCCTGCAAATTTACTTCATAGGACACTAGATTTCCTATTAACGCTTTCGGAGTTACTTTGGAAATATCGTTCACTTCTTCAATAGTGCAAACTTTTATTTCCCATTCTTCTGTTAAAGAGTTATGGATTTTGGATACAATATCAAAATCTGAATATTTTTCTCCTAGTCCAACTAATGAATGGTAGATATTCTGAAATCTTGAATTCGTATCATTTATAGATTCATTTACTTTCGTCCTAAAGTTTTGAAACTGACTTTTGAGCATGGATATTTTGCTTTGTTTGACCTTATTAGTTCCTTCATGTGTAACTTTGAGTCTATGCCATATTTCATATATAGTATTGCACATGCTAATACGGTTAAACTCATTTTTATCTAAGGCACAAAACAACATATTCATGGTTTTTGCATTTGCTGTGGCATCTAGTTTCTGTGTATTTATCCAAGTAGAATACTCTTCAATAGGAATAATTTATTCTGTCCGAGTTATATTCCATGAATCAAAACCATGTGCGTCCATATATATTCTCATTTGTGTGGCCCAATAGTTATAATTCATGCCATTAAATAGTGGTGGACGTGCAGTGGATTGTCCTTTAATGAAGCTAGTATTAATGCTAGTGCTAGTATTAGTTTCCATATTAATAGTTAATCAGATAACTGTGTTACGGTTATATGATGACCTTGCTCCGATACTAAATGAAAATGTGCTATGTATCGTGTAATATGGATATATGATAATACAGACTGTAATGATGACAGCTACACAGTAAATGGTGCAGAATATAAAAGAAGTATAGTAATATGACACCAGGAATTTTTATACTGGTTCGGAGTTTCGTCCTACGTCCAGTCCCAGACTCCTTCTGGAATTTCACTAAAACAATAACCCTCACTTAATCCGGAGGAATAGATCTATACAACCCTTGAGCGGTCGAACAAGGAACTGAGCAGTGGAACAGGATTTCGCCTCAGCAGCCAAAGAGGACTTCACATGCCTGAGCAGCAGAGCAGGACTTCAACAAATACAAAATAGTATTTGACATTTTGTGTTCTGATAATACGTGTAAGTCTATTTATAGTACACCCTTCGTATGATCTTTTTCTCAAGTATAAATATATTTGAAGTTTATGAAGAATAGAAAGGTATAATATCGCTTTAATGTAGAATATTTGAAAGTATAGCTACAAGTAGATTCAAGAGAATTAGATAAGAAAGATAAGAAAATTCGATAGTTTGGAATTAAGTTAGGGTATGTATTTATAGATATTAAAAATTAGACACTGTTGATGAAGAGTTTCGATTGAAGTGTTACGTGCAAATCTTTTTGTAGAGATTCGTAACTCTTCATAAATAGTCGTGTCTTTTTAGAAAATAGCTGTTGTAGAAATTCAGTCAGCTGAACCTCTGGGTCAGTCGACTGGATATTCAAATGTATTATTTGTTTATTTTGTGCACCTATGAATGTTGCATAGAAATTAACAAGTCAGACTGACATAGAAATATATATATACATACATATATATATATATATATTTCTATGCTTATATGTATAAATTATTAGGAAGATTATATATAAGCTAAAATATACGTTAAATGGGGAGAGATCTTAACAAAATTGACCTGAGACTCAAAAACAAGATAATATAGAAATTGATGCACCGATTTTGATGTCTTGTCTCCATGTAGTATATATTCTCTTTTTGTCGTAACAGTCGTCAAATCTGTATGTTGTAGTGATAGTTTTGTATCATGAATCAAAACCAAGTCTCAACAGTAGATTCTAAGTATATTATCAAAATATAATTTTGATAATTGTACCGAAAGGGATATGATCCATTAACCATAAAAGTGTCTTCAAGAGAAAGATAACTGTAGTTAGAATATTGTGAGCACGTTAACAAGAATAATAAGGTGATTTTCAATTGTTGAAATTAGCGTAATAGATTCAATATTCAACATGCTCAAGTTAATTCTGATTCTACTCACAAAATTATCTCATGTTAAGATTTTATGTTTTGGTACATATGTGTTGAAGCAGAAAATTATAAATAATCATTTAGAGTAGATATGGTTTGGTACATATGTTTTGGTACAAAATCAATAAACTTGTTTTGAAGGAATGTTTTGGCTCAAACTTCATAATGATATTGAGTATAATATGTCAATAATAAAATTCAAATTTAGAATCTTTAAAATTGGAAATGTTCCTAATAAAAGAATGTGGATGATTAAAGGAATATGGCTTAATACATCATCTTGAATAGCGCCACAATAAAAGCAATGTATATAAATATAAATTTATAAATTTATAACTAAGTTGAGAATGATTTTAAATGTTGAGAATCACATAATATTGTTATATGAAAACAATGCATGATATAGTTCGTAACAAAACTTAGAGCTCATTGGAAGTCGTGAGACATACATCGTTTTGGTCCATAGGATAAAGGTAGTTTATCAGCGTTGGAGAGAGTTGATTGACAGAATGGATAATTAAAACATAATAGCATACCCGTTCACCGAGGGGCTAACATAATTGGTTTTGAAGAAACTAATTGTAAGATTCCATAATTAATCCTAACTATAACTGGTTGGTTAATAGAGTTAGGGGTAAGTCCTAGGGGCATTATATAATTTGCTTCAAATATCTAACTCGTTGACTAATCTTGTTAGAAATAAAGGTGTTTTCTTCCTATTGTATACTTGATATAATGTGTTATACTAAATAATTTATTTAATTAAAAGTATATTTAGTGGAAAAGAGATAAATGGTATGTTTTCTGATACTAGTTACAAAGTGTTGTAACCGTGGGTAATTTATCACAATGAAAACAAATGTACCATTTTAAATGCTTCTAGTCAAGATGAAACGAGACTAGATATCGATGTATCCATTGAGACTCGAGCATGTAATGCTCTCTAAATGTTGGGAAGTGGGGGTTACGTATTGTAACAAACCAGAAATTTTAGTAAATTGATATTTGGAATATTTGGATTGTTTAAATAATTGAATCTTGATTTTATGGGAATGAAAATGATTTTGAAAATTTATTACAATTCTATTTAAATAAGAATGAAGATAGTAAACATTTAATTTAGATTTAAAAGTGATTAACTTGGTTTTTCTAATAAATCGTTTCAATTAACCTATAAAAATAGCCTTCTGGGGCATTGTCTTAAATTTCGACGAAATCAGTTTCATTAGATCTGTAATAGTATATTATTATATGCCATCTAATTTTGTGATGATCGGACGTATTTCTTAGACGTGCAAGATCGAAACGCATAGAAATTAATTTCGAAAATTATATAATATAATTGGGTTTGAAAAGCTACCTTCTGCATACGATCGAATTAGGTCTCAAAACAAGTTTCATTGCATTCGAAATAGGGTTATAACATATAAAACATAAGGCGACACATCACTTTTTGGAGTTCGAGATTTTCGGACGTTTTATAGCTTGATAATTTAAATTTAAATAACACATACATACATACATACATACATACATACATATATATATATATATATATATATATATATTGTGGAAATTGGCCACAAGGGCCTCTTTAGCAAGTGTAATTAGTTTCTAGGACACACAATTGAAATAATTACTTTTAAGGACAAAATGCAAAATAATTAGTTTCTAAGGCCTAAAAACCTATGAAATTATGTCCTTGAAAGTAATTGGATTGTTGACTTTGTCCTTAAAAGTATTTATTCTGCTGACTTTGGCCTTGAAATTAATTTCTGTGGATGTGTGTCCTAGAAACTAATTGGGCTACAAAGTTTGTCCTTCTAGTGAAATTCCCCATATATATATATATATATATATATATATATATATATATATATATATATATATATATATATATCAGCTTATACACTAACCATACTACCCCATACCTCAACCCATACTTTCCCACATCCCTGCCATACCTTCCTTCTTTTTAAATAGCCACGTAATATCAGAGCACGGTTTGAAAATTTCAAATAAAAATACTCTCAATCCAACGATCACCATCAATTCGAACCATTACGATCACATTTAAAAAAAGTCGCTAACTAGGATTATGTTCGGAGTGGCAAGATGAGGGGATTGTATGGTTGGATCGAGGTAATGTGACGTGTGGTGGCTACAAATTAGAGATGATCTGCGATATGGGTTTTGAGTTTTTTCGGCAACATGAATGATTTTTAGCCAATGGCACTTTAAGAGAAAAGGTAGACGGGGATGAGGGCCACCTTCGGCCAAAATTTGGTGGCCAATGTTTATCGACGGTGGCGACATCTTGGGTTTGAATATTACGGCATAGGGTTCACGTTTCTTGATGACGATGACACGTGCGAAGTCGGACTAGAGGGAAAAGGCGCGGCATGATGGCGGCAGTCTTCCGCGATCTCATAGCAGCGGTAGGCGACACGAGGCTATGGCGATTGGCATTTGAAAGTTGGCGGCTGGATATTTGGGTAAACGAAAGAGATGAAGAAGGGATTAGAGGTGGGTTATCAAAATTAAAATAAGGTTAATAATTTTTAGTAAATTAATTATATTTATATAATCAAATTCTTTTAAAATTCATATCCGGTTCATACGAGGTCCGATTGAGGTGAAACCATTTATGTTGCATACGTTCGGCTGAATTTGGAGATAGTTGAAATTTAAGCTGAAATCGGAGTCGTTCGATTTTAATTCCAAACCGGAACACCTAAGCGACAACAGAAAATTCTGTAAGTTAAACTTGCCTTTCTGGTTAGCTAGTGTGATATGTAGTTAATAAAAATTATTGAATGATTACTTGAATGATTCACTAGTTTATATTAGTCGGTTTGGATATATTCCCACCCCTAAGCGAATGAGACACTATTATGTTCCTATGTAAGAGCTGATGACCCTTTGTACACGAATCCCACCTCGAAGCGGTTTATTTTTTTCGATTATTTATTGTTGTGACGCATGAGGACGGTTGGAGGGATATAACCGGATTCCTTACCACTATTGATATTATTCTTATATATATGTGCTAATATATATAAGCTATGATGCAAGGGGATAGGTTGGAGGGATCCAACGTGATTCCTCGCTATCGTTGAATTGTTTCAATAATTATCCTTTTATGTGGATTATTGAATAATGAACCTAATTATGGATGATATGGTAATAACATTGTTATATGTGTGGAAAATAAAAACCGTGTAGTGGTGAAAAAACAAATATCGATATTGATTAAGTGTTGAGTAGCTATTGGTCTTAAATTGGTATTTTAAAATATTATAAATTGCCATTGAATTGGAATTGGCTTTAAGATGGCAAATGATTTTAAATCAGAAATTGGGATTCATTAATATATTGTTTTAAAGTTATTAATTATATAATGTTTTTTTAAAGTTATTTAATTATGTTAATATTTTTTTATAGTTATTTAATTACAATAGATATTGTTTTAAAATTATTTAATTGTATCAGTACTGTTTTAATGTTATTTGCTTATAATTAATATTATTTTAAATTATTTATCAAAATGCTAATATTTTGGAATGTTAATTATTTTAATAATAATTATGGTTTGAAATTAATAATTAGGATTTATTACTAAGGTCTGAAAATAAATTATTATTTGTATTTATAATAAGGATAAAGATCAATTATTATTGTTATTTATTCATAATGTTTAATTCAAATAATAATTTATTATCATAATAGTGCTTTGAAGTAAATGACCATTATCTATTTATAATTTTTTCGGGATTTATAAATAGAACTATATTGACAGATTTATGTTTATAAGATGAATATTTAGAAAGGGTTTGGAGACGTAAAGAGAAATTATTTACGATGTATTATGAGAGTTTTGAAAATGATTGGATTTTTATAAATGGTTTTGAAGAGTTGTAAGAAATTTATAAATGATTTGAGAATCGAATAAAAAGAGAATCTTACTCAATTTTGTAAATATACTTGTATCGTAGAGATAAATAAATAAGTGCATTTTCTATGATGCCATGCGTAATGTGTGTGAATATACTTATACCGTTGAGATAAGTATATGAATATTTTCTAAGAATTGAAAATATAGGATTTGTGGATATACCTTTGTATTTTATTACAAGAAATTTACAAAGTGATTTAATTAATGAAAGATTAATTAAAAAGGCTAGTGGTTGCTTATATGCTTAACCAATGTTGGGTTTCCCTATGGAATTAAACCCTGATTGAATGTTTGTTATTCGATAGTTAAATAATCACCATCGAAATTGGACCCAAAAACGTAACTTTGGAAATATCTAGGAGAAATACGTGAGTTAGATGGCACGGTCATCTCCGATAATATTGTACTGTGCGTATAAATCTCATTTTGTTCTCCTTGGACAATGATAAGGAAATCTGTCCACTAACGGTTAGGTGATCTCTGCTCTTATCTTTGACTGTTTATTTCCTAAAGAACTGGGTTGAGTTTACCGAGAATCATCGAATGTTGTTTCGAAGATACTAGGATCGGATATGTTATCTGAAAACCATTTTGATCCAATGAATGCATTTCGAAGTGAAGACATCTTAAAGATGATGGATTTGAAGATGCAATTCTTAAGTGTTTCGTTCAGTCCCAAAATGAACTTGTATGGATAAACGTGCATTATACCTGGAGGGAAGTGTGAGCATTTCAAGTGGAAAGTGCTATATAAAAGTAAAACTTAGGCTCAACCTCATTAACTGGAAATGACTAAAATAGGGGAGATGCGGTTGGGCTAAGTGGGACACTCCCAAGTGGGGTATGATCATCCATATCTAGAGTCGTTATTATCTCTCGTTTGTATGTAACAAAGTGTTGATCATATTCGGTACTATCTAGTAAGGGATAGACTGGCTCTTCGGTATGTTTTTTATCTAAAGATGCACCGTGATGAGCGGTACCAAGATAGCCTAGTTATTATATGAATCCATTTTTCAATACGGGCCTTTACAGTTTTAGTTGTATACCTATTATGCTGGAATTTAATTAATGTAACAATTTCGACTATGATTAATAATTTTTTGTATCTTAGGCACTATTATAATATCAGAGAATTTCATATGAAATGGTTTGGTTATCGTAAGGTAAAAACCCGTCCGTGTTTATATGCGGTCTGGTCTTACGAGATACTTTTGATTTCAAAGGTTTTTTTATAACTTTTAAATCAAGTTGGGTGTGTTTTTTCATGTTAGTTTTTCGAATTGACTCGGGTGTTATTTTATTATAATGCTCGGGTCAGATCGAGTATATTTATAGATTGCTTTGGATGCATTTGAGCTCAAGGGACGGGTTGGAGGTCTTCAAGCCGTATACACATATATGTTTATTTTTCACTGTTTTGTATTGAAATCATCAGCATTTATGAGGACGGGCTATTATATCTGTTCGGGTTGAAATAGGTTAGTGAATTCTGACTAGTGTATGTATAATATAGTTTTCTTTAGTATAAAGATTTGTTGTATATTATAGATTATTCATTTCACTATGAGATTCTTTGTTGTTTGTTTTTCTTCCTTCCTTTCTTTTTCTTTTCCACTAACATTTGGATTTTTTGGCATTCGATTGTTTGGCATGCAATATAATGAATATATTGTGTCAATTTTTGAGGGTCGAAAATGCCAAGGTTACACGTACTGATAGTTATTGGATGGCCATGGAACGACTCATTTGATAGTTTCTGTGGTTAATATAACTAAGGTCAAACAGAAAATATCAATGTGACTGATTTACATATTTCTCTTGATTTGAGAATACCGTGGATCTTCAATATAAATGCTCTGCTTTGATTATAGTCAAATCATGGCATGGTGTCCATCGAGTGACTATAGTTGGGTCAAGTGGAAGTATTGGAAGTGAAACACTATTCAAGAGAAGATTCGTCTCCTCGGTTATATGGGGTTAGTATCATGGTCAACTCAAGTCAAATCAAAGCTAAGTATTTGTCTAGAATAGTGCAGCTAATAATAATTTTTATTATTAAACCAAGGACTTTATTTTTGGACTAAGGAGTTAAATATGGATGATATTGGAATTTTGACTGTTATTAAATTTCATAAGTCCAAAGTGATATAGTTTTGACGAAGAGAATTCGTGTAAAATAAACATCACAACCGGTTAACACTTATTAATATAAGATTGGATTTTATTGAAACTAAGTAAGTGATAATTTTGGATAAAATGTCATACCATTTGCTAATTGACGTGTGAACATTAACATACAAATAGTTCGGTGTTAATCGCTGATCGAACTTACACCCGACAAGTCACACAACCGGAATGATGAATTCTCGTTAGAACAGATGATTTAATTAGTTTACAATTGCTACAAAGTAATTAAATTAATTAAATTTATGAAATATTAATTATAAAACTTTGAATAAGATTTGAGGAACAAAAATATTGTACATATTTATAATAGTTATAAATATGTCAATCAATATATGATATCGATAATCAATTAGATTAGATTTAATAAGTAATATTTGTTTAAGCTTAAATGGGTTGTTAGCCCATGATGTTAAAATGTTATTTCGGTGGAAATAGGTCTTGTGGGAGGCGGCTAAAAGGGATAGAGGGGTTTGGAGATGGATGGTTGAGATTTGGTGAGAAATGGTATGAGATGTGATCCATATTTCTCTCTATTTCTTCCACTATAAAAGGACCCCTAACCCTAATGCAAAAAGGACCTTTTGGTCGCCATTTCCCCATCATTGCTGGCTAACCTCATCAATTAGGAGCTCCAACAAATTGATCTCAAATAAATAAAAAAGGCGACAACTATTGGATGACTAAAGGTTTACGGTTCAAGGGATAGCAACCTGTCGAATCTAGAAGATTTCAAAGGAGGGATAATTCATCATTACAAGATGTGCTCTAAGGCATTAGTATTAGGTACGTATTTCCTATATTATATGATTTATAATTTCTGTATAACATTACACAATTCATATCTACATACATACATACATATCATTATTGCATTGCTAGTTATGTGAGATTCCTATATGTATCATGAATATTGTCACATATTAGTTTATTTTATTAAAAAACACACATACACACACAATATACATATATATATATATATATATATATATATATATATATATATATTTGAAATACACAGCCAAATAAATTTTATTTTAATTATTATTATTTCATTAATATATATGTGTGTGTGTGTGTGTATTAATATACTACCTAATTTTAATTATACGACTTGTATTTAGTTATATTATCATACCATAATTAATAGTTGAACCTAAATTATGCATATCTTTGTAGATTATATTTTTCAATAGCTACAGATTAATTTTTAATATCTATTAACAATCATTTAATATTACTAAATTAACATACTAATTAATCAAATCATATAAAATAAAAACATGTTTATAAAATTAAATTTTAAAATTTTAATTTTTTTACCATCATATAAACTTTCAACCAAAAATTAGAATTTAAAAATCATTTTTTAAGTTTTTTGAAAGTCTAACAAATGGTCGAAATCAATTAATTAAAAATATTATTTTGACTTAGAAAATTCTAGAAAACTTTTCATAACTTTAAAATATCATGCTTGATTTTCTACAAATTTAATACTCGAAAACGTGACATGAATTTTTTTTTTTATTATTAATTTATTGTATCTAGAATAATTAATATATATATATATATATTAATGCAAAATATAAATAATTTCTTTGGCTTTGCATTCGATCTAGAAAGGTTTAAATATATGTGTGTGTGTGTCTATTATATACATTACTAATACACACACACACACACACATATATATACATATTTAGATATTATAAATATACTTATATATATTTATTATAATAATAATTTCATTACTATAACTCATACATACATACATAGATATATGTATATGTGTGTGTGTAATATGATTTAAAAATCATTTTATATACATGCATGTGTGTGTATATATATTTACTTATTTAATATTTAATGCAATAATATATATATATATATATCATTAATATTTTCATATATAAGATATATATATATATATATAAATACACATACGGATATATATATATATACACACACATGTAATTTATGCAATTTTTAATATTTATATAATAATAAGTTTACATACATACATATATTTGGCAACATTCAGTACATATAGGATGAGGTAACATGTCTGCTGCATTGTAAATCCTAACATTTATACACGGTCATGTTATACCTTGCACTGACTATTATTTTACATATGCACACACATACATATATGTATATGATATATATATGTGCTATTATATTAGTTTGGATCATGGGTTTTTTTCTATCAGATAGGAAGGGCTATGCACAAAATATACTTCTAAGTAATTGCCCCCATAGATCCTATATCTATCTATGAAGAGGAAATCATGTAAGGAAGGAGATTCCTATTTGTACAAATGGCACTTCAAACTTGGAACGAGCATGAAGAAATTAACGACATATAAATTAAATAAAATCCTATTTATAATTTATAAATTTAAATGAAATAAGAGATTTATTTAAATTAAATTTTGAAATTTTGAAATAAACTAGACTACATCCGCCCAACATAGATCCAATAAGGGATATTTTTTGAAATTCACCCATATCTTCTGCTTCGGGCTGACCCAGTTCCAACAGAATGAATACCATCAATGGACTCATGTCATCGAGAACAACAACTTTGACAAATAATATATCTAATTTTGGATACTTTTATATTTCACACTTTTAAAATTAGGGAGAGATTAACTTTGTTAATTGCAATTGATAAAAATTCACCTTTTTAATCTTCTATCCATAGCATATTGCATCCTAATCACATGTATATAAAAATATAATTCGTTTTTAATTGTTAGTTACATCATTATAATTTGGTTAAAGATCATAAGAGATGAATTACTACATCTTACCAATATATATGCAAATATGTTTAATTCCACTCATCGATTTGTTCTTTGATCTGAGATGAATCCTTCTCCTTCATCTCTATCAAAAAAATTCCTAATTTGGAAATGCTAAATCTCTCGATGGATTTAATTTATTTGTATAGATCTCTTTGTGGTGATCGGATTCATATATAAATTTGTTTAATTTGGATTTAATTTGGTGGATTTACAACCAATTTAGGGATTAGGGATTTATAAGTGGAGGCAAGATTTTAGAACAAAAGAAATAAGGTTAGAGATCTATTTATAGGTTGAAAAATATAATATATAGGCTAAAATCTCAAAATTAATATATTATAACAGCACCACTAAGTTTAATTTCTTTTGTTTCTAACCCGTTTAACCATATTCAACAAATTATATGTGTTTCTGATTGTAAATGACATTTTGGATGCAATAGAATAGGTCTTGAAGTCTAATTCCAATTCTTATAGAAATTTATTATTTTATTTCTATTTTTAAATTACAATTTTCCCTTTTAATTTAATTATTTAGTTTCCTAAAATTAAGGAGTGTTATATTCTCTTTCCCTTAAAATGAATTTATCCTCGAAATTATAAGAATGGGACAATGCAACTCATTTTACATCATACAAACATAGTTAGATCTTCTAGCATCCATTATACAATACAAACGAAAACAAAACCAAGAGCATAATATATATATGTGATAGGTAAAAAATGATGATATGATATGAGATGAGTGCAAATGCAACCAAATCGGCCTCCTATATGAATGCAAATGCATTGCAACCCAAATGTGTGCAAACATCCTAATATTTGTATATATGTGTGTGTGTGTGTGTATGTGTGTGTGTGTGTGTTTCTATATGCATCCATACATCCATATCATAGAACAAGTAAACAACCATGTACATAACACAATTAGGAACATGTCGCTTTAGAGTAGAAACAATCCAGCGATGTGAGGGCTTCCCAGCAAACCAATTGCCAAATTCTGAATCAGGATAATTCCTTCATTCAGCGCCATCAATATGGAATTATCATTAGGGTTACTTATCTCCGCATAGGCGGCATGGAATCTTTCCAAATAACGTCCGAGCGTCTCTCCCGAAGCCTGAGCGACAATGAATAAGATGTTAACATCCTTAGGTCTTATGATGTGCATACGAAACTGTTCGATGAATTTTGTAGCTAACTGATCAAAGCATGAAATGGATTAGGGCAGTAGGCGAGTAAACCACATGGTTGTGATATCCCTGAGGAATATAGGAAAAAATCTGCATTTGACCGCATCGTCAGCTCGTGCGGCATTCATAAGCCATTCATACTTTGAGATGTATTTGTTAGGGTCTAAACTCCCTTCATAAACAGGTAAAGTTGGCATTCTAAATCGACAAGGTGGTTCAACATAAAGGATGTCATTAGTGAAGGGTTTATGACTCCGAGAGATTCCTTAGTCATTATTGGAGAGGCCCTAACTTTCTCAAATCATTTGACGGATCATGGTCGGGTTGTCTAGCATCTGGGCATTCTAAACATTCTGGGGCAAGATGTGGTCGGGTTCCACAGTGCGAGGATGGCCCGGGCACGGTCGACGATCCATGCCTCGCCTCCTTGGCTTCAGGTCTTCGGGCACATAGGGTTCAGGAGTACGATCTTGTTGATGAAGATTCGGACCTACTCGGCTCCAATTGTCAGCTTTCAAGTCTATAGTGGCAGCGATGGCACGGTTATCAACAGTGTAACAAGGAATTGCCCCTGCCTGGAAGAGGCTTCATCTTGGTGACTTGCATATGGACCAGTTCCCGCTTGTCCAAGGTTCAGAGTGCGCTGATGCCTGAGAGCTTGCACATAGCTTCCATTCAACCATGGACATATAGATCTATGATTGTAATCAAAGGAAGCTGAGCTTTCAGTGGATGAGTAAGTAGCTTGATCCCTTCTGGATCTTCTTTGTCTTTCCTGATTCAGTCGGTTGGTTAACTCCGTGTTGGCACGGATCTACTGGGTAAGCTATTGGTGGCTTTGGGTCGGTTCTTGCATCAACATCTGGAACTCCTCCCTGGTGACAGGGCCTTGTGGATCTGAAGGTCCGGCTGAATTTTGACCTGTAGCGGGTAGTAGCACAAGGTTCTGCCCATCTCGTCCTTCCTGACCTACAGCAGTTGAGGCAGTCGTAGTAGTAATCATGATCAATGATGTAGCTCCTTCCTAGATTTGATGCAATTAGGATAGGATGGAAGAACTACTGGATATGAGATCTAGATCTTCTCCTTAGATTCTTGCAATCTAATGATGGTAGTAGATCCAAAGAGCAGGAGAAAAGCCGGGTTTTCTCTATGAAAGCACTAAAGTGTTTGTACCAAAACTGGGTACAACACTCTTCGGACATATTTAGAGAGATTAAAGTGAAGAATATAAATGAAGAATGAGGTTAATCTAACAAACATGCAAAAACAGACAAAACAGAAATATAAGAGCACAGAGATTTAGAATGGTTCGGCATTGTAGCCTACATCCACCATAGAAAGTTTGTTATTGATGATTCTCGCTGGTTACAACTGATTACAACAGTACACTCAAGATACAATGGAGATTTCGGTAGAGTATTGGCATAGAGGAGTCAAAAGGTCCATTTTCTAAAGGCCTAGGACTAGGCTAAAAATATCTGGCTCAAATCTCAAAAGACTCCTTCTCTTACATGGGTGGGATCACCAGATCGATCCGAGGTGGATTGGGATCGATCCCTTATCGATACATATGAACTTCGTATCAAACCAAATTAAGTCTTTTTGGACTGAGGTCGATCATGAGCATCTTGAGGTGCTACATACTCTCCTATAAAAATATAGTGGCATTTGGACTTGTAGATATTGACTTATGATCGATTCAAGTTTGGCATTTCAATGGATTGGCATCTTCGTATCACTCTAGTTTGTATCGGTCTGTTTGTATCTATGCTTGCACGTGTCGATCAGGATGATGTGGCAATATATTCTAGGATCAATCCACTTTTCTTGCCGAGTGATCGAGTCTTCCTCTTGAGCATCTTGTTCGTATCGACCTAACGTATTCTCTTCATGTCAATGGTTTCGTATCGGTTTTTGAGATTACTTTGTGTCGATGATTTCCACTCCCATTCGTATCGATATGAACTCAAGCATTTCATATCAATTGAAGACCGATTTCGTATCGATGCTTTTGGAGTGTTTTTTCGTATCGTTTGCTGGTAGCATGCTTTGTAACGATTATTGTCCGATCGATACGAATTGTGTAGACGATGATCGGTACAAGTCGTGTATAAGTAGAATCGATACGAAACGTTCTCAGGTGATGGATACGAGCCGGAGTAGATGTGATGGATACAAAGTGGTGCTCACTTGATGGACAGAAAGTAATGTACACTTGATGGATACGAATTATATGTGTTTCACTTGAGACTTGATGGATACAAATTTACATGGATACGAGTAGTGTTGATTTTCTTGACCTTGATCGATCAAAATCTTGTGCATATGAACTCTGATTGACTCAAAATTCGAAACATTGACTCTCATTGGTTTACTTGTTATACCGCATTGATTATAGCTCAATACGGACTCGGACAAAATTTACCAGTATTCATTATAGACATGTGTGTAACCGATCTTCAAGGATGATCTTTTTTTGATTTTCAGTTAATTTCTTGGTGTCACGGCCTTGCCAAAAGGCAGGATAACATTTAACTCCCAAAGTATGTCTAGTGTGAACATGACATGCTTTAAAAAGTTGGGACCGTTGGCCTGAATATTTCTGTCTGATTCGATGAGTAGTTGTCTTTTCTTCAAAAGATGTAACATTTGATTGATTCTCGACAATATAAATATTGAATTCTTGACTACCAATGATTGTAAAGTGCACTGTTGTAATTAAGTGTCAAGGGTTAGCAATCTATTGTTCATCGTTGTAGTTGTCACTAGGTGAGCGTTCAATTCCTGTGAATTTTAAAAATAGAATGTTAATTCGCCGCACATAGATGTATGTTAACCTGACACCCATTAATGTTTGCACGTCCATGTGTCGTTATTAGTTTTTTTATCAAGTTTCGTATCGATCCTCTACTGAACTAACATGAAATTCGAGTTGTAACAACACTAGATGATCGTTTTTGAGCATTCCTTTGTTTTGATCCTTTCCTAGATCGATTTGAGAAGTTTGAAAATAATCTTCGTATCGATGGGGATCGATACGAATCTGTTAGCCTTTTAAAACATTTTGTATCGATGGATTTCTGATAGATCCAGATAGTTCAACCAAATCTTTGCTTTGTGCTTTGTATCGATAGCTTGATGGATACGAAATGCTTCACCTTGGACCGGCTGTGGATGTATTCGAAGTTAGCTTCGTATCGATGATGTTAAAGTTGTCCTGATCGGTCACTGGATATCGATTAGGTGGAAGGATACAAAGAGGGCTTTTTGTATCATTGGGATTACAGACCGCTTCAACCAGTAGACTTGCACTGGGAGACAAATCGACATCTGCCAAATATAAATGCTTTTGTACATAGACAAATTTCCACTTGCTCACTTTTCTACTTAGCTTTCATATCACTCTGAATATTAGAAAACTAAAATCGCTTTTTGCCTTCGAGTTACTCAATCCACTTAGTTGCTCAAATTAGGTAATTAAACTGTTAATCCACACTCAAATTATGAGATTCGAGATCTAGTGCCATCCCGTTCACAATCGTGGTCAATTCTGGTCGTGTTGAGGCCGGAGTTTGGCCGGAGCAAGGTTGACAAAGGTTGGAGCGGCTTCTATGTTGATTAGGGAAGACGAAGCATGGAGGGACATGAAGTATTCATGGAAGGGATGCTTGGCTTCGATTTCGTATCGATGGGAGAAAGGAGGAAAAGCTCTCTCGTATCGATCCGGGACGTGGACCTACATCTATCGAGCTCTGTAGCGGTCACCACGACCTCCCCTCTAACTCAGCCCTCAAAATTGCGACCACTCATGCTCATGCACGACTTGTCAAAGTTGCTTCTTCCTACATTCATCGCATTCCATAGAATTGTAAGCCTAGGTGCTAGTTGACAAGCCAAACTCGAATCTGTATTCCAAATTTCCTAATTTACCATGAACATTAAAAAACTAAAACCCTAGACAAACACCTCCACACCAAACTCTGTACCCTATTATCGCACCCATGAAACATTACTAAGTCAACACCCAACTCTCATAGATTGAAGATCTCACAATTTAGCATTCAAAGATCATAATTTCTTATTTCTATGAATTTATTCGATTTGTTTTTAATTTTTTTCTTCTCTTTCTTCTTTATATAGAAGTTGATTTCTTCTTTATACCGATGGAAAGAAAAAGGGTATGAGGAAACAAAGAAAAGAGATGGATCAGATAAATGTTGGGGTTGACCTGTATTAATTTGTGATTCACGACATCTCTCCACATAGATTTCTGTTCGCATAAGGACTCCGAATCGACAAAACAAAAATATGACCATGCTCAGAACAGTGACACGACCCCCGAGTAAAATACATACTCGTTATTGAGTTCTGTAAAATTACCAAAACACGGTCATTTGTCGATAAATCATCAAAGGATAATTTCAACAATTTACAAATTAAAAATCATGAAAAATCCAATAAATTAAACTAAAAGTATGTCAATAAAAATCAAGTCGTAAAAATAAAAATAGATTTTTTAATCATTTAATTTGGCTCTTTATAACCGTAAATAAATTTACAATTGGATTTACCGTTATTTTGATTTATTTAAAGTAGTTAAATAATTCCATTAAATCAATTGTATTATTATTCAATTTAAAAAATTCACTTATTCGAAACACTACTCAAATATTGAATTTCCAATTCAAATATTTTAAAAATCCCTATTGTTGAATCCCAATTATTAACTTAAATTAAATCATTATATTTGGATTTTAATTTATCAAACTTTTTAAACCAGTATTTTAATATTTAAAGCAATTAAATATTTCAAAATCAAATGACCAAAATTTTAGGTCATTACAGTATCATATACACGTATATGCATGCATACATATGCAACAGGATAATGTGTAAATGATTTGACATGTTTATATATAGATGTTGAGATTTACACCGCAATGAACATGTTAGCCACTCGTGTATACAAATGGATTGTCTAAATATACATATTCATATGTACGTCAAAATATTAGATATATGTGTGTGTGTGTGTGTGTTTGTGTAAAATTATAAAATAATAATTATATAATATTATACATTAATGGTTGTATATTATTTACATAAAGCATTTATTAAAATACACATACATAAACACATATTAATAATGTAATTAAATTATAAATTATTTTAATTATTATTTTGTAAATAATTTAGAATATTTATAATTTGAAGTTTGAACTGAAATATTTTTTGTATGTTTAAAGTTAATTTGAATTGTATATTACATATAACATAAAACTAGTTATAATTGCATAAATATATACATATAAATTTATAATTAAATATATATATTGCTAATGCTTTTGTCCAGAGGAGACAAGATTGTTATTTTTATTTAATTTTTAATTTTTAATTATTTATTAATTAAAAATTTATAATTAATTTTTGTGAAGTTTTAAAACATATATCATATTGTGTTAACTATTTAAACTATATTTAATATTTAAAAGTCATATAATATATTATTATTTAAATTTCAAATTTTTTTGTTCCTTTATTTTTAAGTCGAGAGCATATGCAAGTAAATATATTTAGCTTTTTAATAAATGTATAAGTTTATGTATACAACCATCAACATGTGACAATTCATCGATGTAATATTTTGTGATATTTTTAGCTAAATAATATTTAGAGTAGTGATCATATAAATATTTATATAATACTAAATTATAAGAGTATCTTTCACCAATACCTAAAGTTCGTATGTTGACGTGAAGAAGTGAACTCCATGAATCCGACACCAATCTTGTAGTTGCTAGCTTTCGAATTGCCTTTCCACCGACGATTATTTGATTTTAATTTGTATTTAATTGTCTGAATAATTGAGGAGAGGGAGAGGGGTATATTTCAACCAACAAAGTGACGATGGAGGCAACAAAAAATCAAAATAAAATAAGGAATAAGATGTTTATATATAGGAGAAAGTATATAGGAAAAGTAGATCAAGACTCTTTACCCATTCTCTTAGTTACAAACACTCAAAGCTTGCTCCAGAAGCCATCAAAATGGCCAACCTCTATATCCTTATCATAGCTAAAAATTTCTCGCCCTTATGGGCCTCAAATCTATTTCTAGCCTAAAAAATATTTATTGCATTTAACACCAATTTAAATACATATCGATATGATATATCGAACATTATATGTAATTATAAACATAATGTGTAGTATTGTCCAATACATCAAATAATATTTTATAATTAATATTCCATAAATATTAATTTATTTATTTAATTTATAACAATTACAAATTGATTGTATCGGATGGTAAGATGTGTATTCAATGTTTCTCTTGTGACTCTACAGTGTATATATGGCCAGCGTTGTTAAAGGAAAATTGATGCAAGCACCGAGCCAAAAGAACTACTCCTACAATAGAAGTTGGACTTTGAAAAGGAATTGAGAACAAAGTTTAGATAGTACTGTGCCAAAATCCAAAATGGAGGCAAAAAATAAGGACTGCAAATTCCCATTGAGCATCGCTTTGGCACTACAATATTGCATAGACAAATTAAGATAGCCACAAAATATAGGACGGATCTGCAATCCAAACATTTGCCTTAGTGGGAAGAACTACGACACGACCTTCAAGTACCAAATATGAGGGTTGTGTTGCATTTCCAAAAAATAAGCCTTTATAAGTTGGAACCATGGCATAATCTTTAAGTAACAACAAGATGTAGAGTGTTGTGGCCCTAAGAGAAATACCAATGATATAGAACTATGCCACACCTCAAAACAACTATATGCAGTAAGGATATGTTGCTAACGTTAAAGTGGCAATGCTGTGCTATAATACCATATGAACATTGAAGTAGCAAGGATGGGCCGCCATCCTGATTTGACGTTGAAATGATAGAATAACATCATAATTCTAAAGGACGCAACACATAAATATAAGGACTCGAAGAATGAGGCAGTAGGGTAAAACTGCTTTGCATCTATAAGCTAAGTTATGTTCCTTAAACGCAAGTACAAAGGCAGTGGCATTATCGTCTATTGGTGAGAACGGTTTAGAATAGGTTTAGGCAATATGGCCATCCTTCAAAATGACGGCACACTCTCGATTACCCCTAACATTATGCTTCAATGTTATTTAGAGGAAACAATGCAATACAGCTTCAAGAGTGTCAACGCAGTTCAAACCGTACAATATTGTCACCCTGCATTTTTATGGAGGCACAATTCTCAATGAGATATTCACAATAGCAATGTTCTAGAGTACTTATAATTATGCAGTTTTCTTGAAATGAGGACAATTTCTCATTGCAATTTCGCCTACACATGTGCGCAGTCCACTGGCACGATTGCTTAGTGGAACCATCAGGTTATGGCCTATTCAAAATTGGATTTCCCCACTTCAATTTCAAGTTTCCCCTCCAAATTTAAAATTCTTTAACTTAAATTATAATTTGTCGCCAAAGACCATGTTAGCAATTCGTGTACAGTAAATAAGCGAGGTGGATGATCGACGTGTGATATAATCCAAATGTAAGAATCACAAGAGTGGAAGAATGACGTTGGCGATCCATGTAAATCTCTATGTAGTATGAATTGATAGAGCACAATAGTAGACAATGGGATTTTTTTACACTTTACTCTTTGTGAACACTGAAATAAAAAATTATACTCTGTCATTTTTGTTTGTAATAAGAATCAAAGGAGAAAAGAAAGACATTTTACCCATGGATGTAGGATTGATTAACATCCAAGCCACGTAAATCCTTTGTGTCCTCTATTACTTTTAGTACTTTATTACTTTTTTTAAGTACTTGTATCGAAATGAATTGCTTTAGCAAATTGATTGGGACTGCCCATTGAATTTTGAATATTTTTCCATCATAGTTACGTAAACATTAAAGCGATATAACTACACTTCTAAAGGAAAATTTAATATCGCTTGAATTTGCTGGTTCATAATCACAAAAGCGATCAGAGTCGTAATTAGTTCAGAAAATATTCGGGTGTTTGTAAGACAAAAAACTTCATTAACATTTTGGGGCTAGAAGGAGATCTAACTTCCCTCTCCAGCAAAAATTTACTTGCATTTCCTTTAGATATCACTATAGCACTGAATCCCATCGATTCCAAGACTCCTCCTAACTAAGAAAAACATCATCTGACCATGAAAATACAAAAAATACAACTCCTCGCCTCCATGAACCGAACTGAGCCAAGCGCCTCTGCAGAACCCTCTTTAGACCCTGTCCTAGCTACTGTTCAATCCTTCATAAACCAATTGAACCAATGCATGGATGAATAGTGAGATCCCTTTCACAAACCAATTGAACCAACGCACGGATGAATAGAGAGATCTCTGGCCCAATATCTTTCCGTTAGACCAATCTCCCCTCAACCTTCTATACCTCACTGCCATTATTCACCGACAGCACTGACTATGCAATGTGTGAGTAACAACGGAAATCTTAGAATTAAGAATTGTGATGCTGGTCTAAAAATAGATACCAAGCTCAAAGGAAAAATTCAAATCAACCCCTAGATCAAATCAAATCCTATGAACATCGACCCGTTACTGTTGAAAAAGAAAGCATGAACTGTACCCGATGATGATGTTACTTCACTCTATTAAGACAGTTCATCCTAAATAGATCCCAAGGGGGATGAGATCCTTCAACTAAAATCTTGCGTAGAGCAGCTGGTAAGACTTTGTCGAAAAAACAACACTGAAGAAGTAAAGAAAGAGGGTTCTTTCCTATTTGGTGAAACTATCATAGAGCAAACTTCCGCAATAATTTCAAGGCCTCACCAATCAATAAATTCAACGGGATTACTAACCCAAGTGATTTTATTTTCACCTTTGAGTACTATATGGACATTCTCAAAATAGGTGGATGGATAGATGCAAGCTCTTTCTAGTATATCTGGCTAGGGTTGCTTCCAGATCATTCGGGAGGTATGAACCATGAGAGGTTCATTCCAGGTCGCATTTAACTATAGATTTCTTAAGGAGGTTTAATTTTAGGAGAGAGGCTTCTTCAGATGTGAATGCCATGTCCTGCATGAAGTAGGGCGAAAATGAAAGCTTATGTAACATTATAAAATGCTTTAAATCCAAGGTGCTCTAGATTGGGGTGACTTGTCAAGAAGCGCTACTAATGACAGAGCATGTATGGATCAGAAGAAACAAGACTATGTAGGGGAAAGAATATCAAGAAACCGTGCCATAGCATGAAGGCTTTCAAGGAAAAGGCCAATGGTAACATCAGAATGGAAGAAGCCAAGGCCGCAAAATTACACTCGTCTGAGAGAACTTCTGCTCCCCACAATAAAAAGAAAATGGGGGCAGATGGACCATCCACCTGCAAAGTGGTAGAGAGAATTTAACTTTGCAGCTAAGACTCCCTTTACCCACACATCTGGTTACATATATGAGATAATCAGAAGTGAACTAGCCTACAACGTCCCAAACAAGGGGAAGAAGCCAGAAAAGAACATGAGAGGATCATATTGCCACTTCCATGGAGCCAATGGTCATCATATTGATGACTATAAAACTTGAGGAATGAAATAGATAGACCGATTTAGAAGGGATACTTAGGCAGCTATCAAAAGGAAAACAACAAAGAGAGGAGTGGGAATCTCTCTCCAGATTTGGATGAAGGCCTAGCAGGAAACCTTTCCAATCTCATAGAATCGATTCATGAAGAATAACACTTCACTGGAAAAAGAAAAAAAGAACAGGATTAGTATGTACAAGAGGCTAGAGTAGAGCAAAGAACCATATTCCATATAAAGCAGAAGCCTACTCAGGACATAGTCTTCACTGCAACTGATGTTGCTGAGATGGGGTTTCCACAACAAGATCCACTAATAGTGACGATGCAGATCTCAAATTGCACCATGAAAAAGTGTTTGTGGATTCTAGGAGCTCTGTCAACATCATCTTCAAATCTACAATCAATAAGATGAAGCTTTCGACAAAACTACTAAAGCCAAGCCCCAAAATAAATTTGCGGCTTCCATACTATTGCAACGGTCCTTATTGGATCAACATGTCCTCTCGTCATCGCAGGGACTGCTCCTCTTCATAATTCATTTTATGCAAGCTTCCTGATAATTGATCAACGGTCTCCATACAATAATTTTTTAGGAATGCCTACACTAATTTATATGTGGGCAATAGTTTCTCAAAAAGTTTTGCTTATGAAGTTCTATGCTTCTACTTGAATATGATTAATTAGAGGGAACAATTGTTGGCTAGAGAATTGTACAATGTAAACCTCAATTCTAGCAATAAAATTGTTCAAAATTATTCTATTATCTCCTTGAATAATTATGATGATGATGATGATGAAAAAGAAGGCAAGCCGGTTCAAAGAACTGGATCAGTACCAAGTACTAAGGCTGATGTTGAAATAGGTCATTCTACGACCACAACATCAATAAGAATAAAGAAGAAAGATTATACACACATGATGGACACTAATGAGTATAATTCCGTTTATGCGCAATATTTTTTGAGAAAGCTTAGAAAAAGGTTTACCCCGCCTCATCTCAACTTGAGAAAGAAGAAAGTGAAATAGATCCGAGAATAGGGGAGATAAGGGGAGAATTAAAACCATTGCCTGATCTCAAGGATGTATAGATAGACCCAGAGGATCCTTCAAAGGTTCTCAAGATAGGAAAAAACCTTAGTGCGGAAATTAGAACAGAATTAATAGACTTTCTCAAAATTCCATTGGATTTTTTACTTGGACGCACTCAAATATGGTAGAAATAAACCCAGCTATCATCTGACATGTACTAAACATCGATCTCAATGCTCACCCAGTCAGGTAGAAGCGCAAAACCATAAAACGGGAAAGATATAATGCTCGAAACTAAGAATTCAAGAAGCTGAAGGAAAATGGGTTTATTGGGGAAGTATATTACCCAAAGTGGATTGCCAACCCCATTCTTGTAAAGATGTATAATCGAAAATGGAGAACTTGCGTAGATTACACCAACCTCAACAAGGCCTACCTAAAGGTCATCTTTTCTCTACTTAGAGCGATCAATTGGTAGATGCAATGAGCAATTATGAGTTGCTCACGTTCATGGATGCATACTCAGGTTACGACTAGATAGTTACGTTTGAGCCAGGTCAGGAACATACTAGTTTTTTGATGGATAAAGGTTTATACTACTACAAATTCATGCCAAACTCTGGAGTAACCGACCAAAGGCTATTTAATATGATGTTTTTAGACCAAATTAGAAAAAATGTAGAGGTGTATGTGGATGGCTTGCTCGTTAAGTAAAAAGCAGCACCAAATCATGTGCAAGACTTGGAATAAACCTTTGCAATCCTAAGACTATATAACATGAAGTTGAAACCCTTGAAGAGTACTTTTTCCATTCAATCAGGAAAGTTTTAGGGGCACATAGTAAGTCCTCGAGGCATTGAAGCGAACCCAAAGCAGATTGATGCCATATAGAGTATGGAAGTCCCAAAAAAGCCGAAAGATATCATGAGCCTAAATGGAAGGGTGGCTGCTCTAACCGAATTCATTTCCAAAGCAACTTAACAAATATATACTGTTCTTCGACCAAGTGAAAAAGGGATGGAATTTCAAATGGACAGAGGAATGCAAACTCGCGTTCTATCTAAAGGATCATCTGATCAGTACTTCGATCCTCTCAAAATGGATAATAGGTGATGACTTATATGTGCATTTAGATGTAACTGAAAAAGCTGTTTGTGCTATAGTAGTTCAAGAAGACGAAGGAACTTAAAGCCTATATACTTCAAAAGATAGCACTTATCTAGGGCAGAGCTTAACTACTTATTCATCGAAAAGTTAGCCTACAACCTGATCCTTACGGTGAGAAAATTACAGCATACTTCAAGTGCATCCCATCAAACCTAGCCTATAACCTGCTCCTTATAGCGAGAAAATTGCAGCCATACTTTCGGGCCACTTGCTAAAATGGGCGATGGAGCTTAGTCGTTATGATATGTCCAAGAAAAGCAATAAAAGGGAAAGCACTAGCAGATTTCATCATGGAATGTACACTACCTACAGAGCCATAATCTAAGGAAGAAATGCCTACTCCGCAGTTGTGGCAATTATTTTTGGATGGAGCATCGAATGAGCATAGGGCAGGGATCAGACGTGTACTGATTACTCTAGATGAGTAGAAGCTATATAGGGAAATGCAGCTCAAATCCAAAGCTACAAACAATGTGGTAGAATATGAAGATCTCCATACAGGCTTAAGGATGGCTCAAGTAATGAAGGTAGCCCACATTAAAATTCATAGTGATTCCCACTTAGTTGTAAATCCAGTACAGAGAAATTACCAAGCAAAATAGCCAACTTTAGCAAATACATAGAACTGTCCAAAAGGTTGTTAGAGTAGTTTAATCAATTTGATATAGAGAAAATCCCATATGAGAGTAATTCTTCTATGGACTCAGTGGCCAAACTTTCTAGTACTGAAGTAGTATGGGAAGTAAAAGCTATCCCAGTTGGGCATAAAGCTAAACCAAACATCAATGAGGTCAACTAAGTATTGGTCTTGACGAGAGCACAATGCGCGATGGTCTGAGAAGCTCAAAGACAAGAAACAAATAAAAATATCAAGAGTAGTCTCCAACTATGCCCATCCCTCAACAAACAGAGGAAGACTAATGGATGACCCTTATCAAATGATTCTTGATAAGCGGGGTTCTACCTCCAAACAAAAATAAGGCGCTTAAAATAAGATATTAGGCTCTATGTTTTACCTTCTTTGACTGCATATTATATAAAAGAGGGTACTCTACCCCTTATCTTAGATGCATTTCCAAAGAAGGAGGAATATGAGTCTTAGGCGAAGTACATGAAGGACATTGTGGGGATCACTCTAAAGGAGTTAAGTTAGCAAACAAGGTGCTAAGACACGATTACTACTGGCCCACCACACTTCAAGATGCAGAAGAATACATGGGAACATGTGATAGATGTCAAAGATTTCCTAGTATCCTAAGACTACCTTCCTATGAGCTTATCCCATTAGTCAGCCCATGACCGTTTGAGATAAGAGGCATAATTATGTTATAACCACTTCCCATGTCAAAAGGAGGGGCAGATCATGCCATAGCCGTAATAGAATACTTCAACAAGTGGGTAGAGGCAGAACCCTTATCCATAATCACTATAAAGAAGATAATCACTTTGGTTATTAAAAATATAATTACTAGATTTAGGATCCCCCACAACATAATTTCGTATAATGAAACGCAGTTTGAAAGTAAGGAGTTTGTGGAGCTTTATGAAAGGAATGGAATAAGAAAAAGTTTAACCTTTGCCGTACACCCATAAGGGGACAGACAAGTCGAAGCAGCAAACAAAACAATCAAGAAATTTCTCAAGAGAAGACTGCAAAAGGCTAAAGGAAAATGGATGTAGAAGTTTTCTTTAGTACCATGGGCTTATAGAACCTCATCCAGATCTCCAACTGGCCACACAACTTTCTCCGTAATCTATGGCTACGAAGTTATGGTCCTAGTTGAAATGAAGGTTCCATCACATAAGAGAATATAGTATGTGGTAAGTAGAACAAGGAGTTAAAAGAAGCTACCCTCGATCTTATTCGAGAAAGAAGAGATGAGGCGGTAGTCTAATCCACTGCATAACGACAAAGGATGGAAAAAAATTACAATGTTAGGCTCAAGTAAAGAAACTTTTACAAGGGAGTCCTAGTACTGCGAAAAGTAGTGGCTAACTGAAAGGACCAACAAACGAAGCTTTTGGCCAAAATTTGGGATGGACCCCAGGTTGTAGTAGAAGTCTTAGCTAATAGGACTTACCGACTCTCAAGACTTGATGGAAATCTAGTTCCGACGATATAGAATTCTGAGTATTTCAGGCCTTATTTTGTATAAGTATTGTTATTTGTATAACAAATATTATAATTATTATGACAAATAGTAGTACAATGAACTGGAGGTAGGGATATTAGACCTGTGCAGTTAATGCGCTCGGCAGATTCAAAGTGGTGGAGGTGCAAAAAGTCAAAGCGGGGATACAATGAGGATATAGCGGGATATAGCGGATGGCTCTAAAATAGCATGTAAAACCCGTACTTAATGTTTTTACAAATATATAAGTGGTAATTAAATGAAAAATTATCATTCAATTGAATTATAATTAATACATAAATAGTTTTAAATAAAAATATGTACGAATATACTTTAAATAAACGTAAAACTGTTATATATAACATAATTGAATTTAGTAGAATATTAGAGTATTTTCATTTTTGAAAATATATTAAAAGTTATTTTTATAATGTATAAATACAATTTTTCAATTCATTTTATTAAAGAAAATATAGCGGAAATAGCGGAAATAACGGGATATAGCGGAAATAACGGGATATAGCGGAAATAGCGGGGCTTATAGCGGAAAGGCTATATTTTGGGGCTACATGGAAAAATCGTAGTGGTAGAAATCCGCTATGAGATATAGTGGTGTTATAACGGGGTAATAGCGGGGTATTAACTACACAGTATTAGACGGCACGAGCCAATATAAAAATCTTTCTGTATTGATTTTACTAACATAGCTAACAACATTGAGTTGTAACTTATGCAATTTGGCTTCTCAGCCAAACAATTACACTAGATATAAGGATATTGGACGGCATAAACTAATACAAAAAACAATAACCATGAATTAAAAAAATGTTGTAAATACACGACCTAACTTTATAGTCAAAAAATAGTCTGCCCCAAATAGCGGTACAGACGATGCCCAGCTCGTGACAAAGAATGAATACCAAAGACCAAGTTCAGAAAGTATGAACTACGTGAGGAATTAGTTAAAAGTGGCAAGAAAAGACAATGCATGGAATGCGTTACAACTTACAAATCTTGTACGATTCTATAAATTACATAAAGCTTGACAGGTTAATATTGAAAATCGAAGTCTACTAATATTTACTGAAATCTGCTCATATCTACATATTCCACACATTTGCACATGCATCACAAGTGAAAACAGAATGGTCATCACACAAAAATTACATCAAAAATTAAGCTTAAAATTACGACTTATAGTAAACCAAAATACATTATGATTCTCACTCACCCTTGGAAGAATCATTAACCATGATTCTTTCACGATGTTGAGATCTATGGTTACCCAACGCCAGATGCTGAATAGAACCGCCCTTTTCTTGTGAAGCTAAGGATGGATTGTTTAATTCTGTAATGACAATGGACGAGCGATGAGGTATGACAACGCCGAGGTGACTCTAGGACCGCAGTTCGAATCGGCCTAAATGTTACTATGGTCCTTCAGACTGGAAATTAAATCCTCATGATTATATGGACAGGCTAAGTCCAGTTTAGGCCAAAAGTGAGTAAAAACATCGATTGCATGCTTTGCAATAATATCTACCATGATACTTCTGACCATTTCTTTATAAAGTTGCTCCATTAAGGAAGCCTTATCTAAACTTTCTAAAGAAGTAGTAGAAATCCTTGACGATGCAGTAGTGGGAACTCGTCTAATGGCCTGAGAAACGGATTGAGAGTCTAAAATAGATATTTTGTTTTAAAGAGCATTCACTACTCCATAGCCACCCTTTTAACCCATTCAATCTCGTCCATAAGCCGATCTTTGGTCCACTTAGTTGCTGTAGAATAGAATTTGAAAAGCTCTTATGCCATAGATATAACATGCAAATTGATACCTTCAGGGGTCCGCAATTCCTTTTTATAATAATTCTTCAACTCATGAAATTTTGCCTCATAATAGTTCTTCAAATCCTCCTTCCACTGGAAAACAACATCAGGATCTACCACCAGGGCAGGCGTAGGAGTATCATTAGGCCTTGATACTACATTTGGGGCCAAAGATGCAGTAGCATCACCTTCTACACTAATTTACTTAACGACCTATAAAGATAACTCATCAACCTTGCCACTCAGTACCTTGATCTTATCTTCATATATACACCTTCGACATTTTTCAACAATCCCTCCAGTTCAGTAATTCGAACCAGAGCAGACCTAATTTTTTCTTTCAGGTCGGTTATCTTCGAGTGTTGCTCAGTGATGAAAAGAAAAAATTAAGAAAATAGAAATGAAAATTCAAAAAAAAGTATGAACAAACTAAAACTCATAAGACATTTATACTCATTTGTAAGGAAGTTCAATATATACAGTATCCTTATGAATATCTGCATAACCAAAAGGAATATTTTCACTGACGTAGTTTGACAAAAACATTCTAAATTGTAAGATCCTAAAGTACTAACCAGATTATGAAATATCTAGTCTAAGAAATTCTATTCAAAAGTTGGTCCCTTCTGATACAAAAAGTCTTCCTAGGGTCGTAGTTGGCACCTGCCCATGGGTCCAACGAATCCTACACAGTCACCATGAAGCATATTTTATTTGTAGAGAAAGCTTAGATCAATCGAAAGGTAAAAATAATTAAAAACAAATATAGCTCATTGCAGAGAAATCTGCCCCGTCTTACTGACATTCTCCTTCCTAAGCTTCTCTTTGAGATTAGTAATTCAACCCAACCCTGGCCTATTAACGGGGGCCGCTACGACATTGGAGGTAGTCTAAGCTTTTTGCAATTGATCTTCAAGTTCATAAATCTTAAATACAGTAGTCTCCCTCATATGTTCTAAAGTATTTATTAACTTAGACCTCATCCTTTTTTAGTCTCTAGAAAAACCACCAAAATATTTGAGAGAACCCGCTTTCTACCCCTTCCTCTGTACAAGGGAGCACCTTCTGCTCTGACCACTTCAACTATTTCATGTAGTGGTCTCTCGGTTCTCCAAGCCTACCTTGATAGTGTAGTTCTAATTTCCTTTTCCACTTATCCTTCAGTAAGGCATCTATGTCTGTAGGAGTAACTGGGGTCGCACCCATGCTGAGCCCCTTGATCATCCCTCCTTTTTCAGCTCCCCTTCTCTTTATACAGTGGAGCAGCCTAAAAAGACAAGCTTTTATGGTTTTTCTTAGTCCTTTAATCTCATCTTCATGGACAACTCAGTAAAGTGTTTTGCTTCCTTTAGCGTTTGTTGTAGTTCCTCCACCATTAAATTGACGGCGCCAAGCTCAGTACGCAATATGATATTAGATAGGTGCTGGTGCTCATGCACATTCTTGGCTTTCTCAAAATCATAAAGAGCATTCCTTAAATATCTTTCAAGTTTTTTTGATTGTGAGTGCTAGGTGGAAGTTCTCTTCCTCTAAAGATTCTTTAGAAAATGTGGCCTCAACCTCAAATTTGGGTAAGCTTGATTCATCGGGGATATAAATAATTGGGACCAAAGGTGCATTGAATTCTGAGATAATGTTAGCTTCATAGGGATACCCACAAGAAGGAAGGGAAGCTTCCTAATTAATAATCATCGGAACCAGTTTTAATGGATCTCAAATTACATATAGTAAAATTTGAAAAAATGTCTGGTATAAGACAAGTTTTATGAAGAGTGCAACAAATTCACAAAAAATACATAATATACAGGGTTCACTCCCAATCAAGGTTCCTAAGAGTAATCCTAAACCATTCTAAATGAGGGCTATCAAGAGGAAGGGAACCACTCTCTAGGGTATAGAGCCAACGACGCGATACAAAATAACTAAGCGCTTTTTTTTCTTTAACAACTTGATCAATTTTAGAAAAATACCATTGAGTGTCTTCTCTAAGTTACGTGAATGCCCCATCAAACTCTTTCTCCCCCTTGAAAATTATAGCCGCACCAAGACCAAGGTGATTTACGGTTTGATTTTGAAAATTTTCCATGCTTTCCTTCAGGAGTTCAGTAAAAATTACTTCCTTAAAAGACTATAAAGAACAAGGGAATGAAAACAACAAAAACATTCATAGCGTAGTAGCAAAATGGTAAGACAATCGAAAAAATTAGCCACGACAAAATAGGAAAAAGAAATATACTTAATTACACACCAAAAGACTTAAACAACCTAGTAGAATTGTAAAATTATTTATAAGGGTTCTGTAACATCCCCCACTTGGAGGCTCAAAACTAACAGCTACGAATGCTGCAGTCATCCATAGTTATTAATCGACAAGGACCAAATATGGTAATGTTAGATACATTGATATAACATAAAAACATGAATATGGAAAAAAATTAAAATCACTAAACAACTTTCACATTCATTTCAAATTCATTACATAATCCCAGATTCGAGAACCACGTTCCGAGAAAATATAAATATTACAACATACACTAAGAGCGGCATATGAAAATGCCCCCTTGGATGATCAAAGAATATATATAGGCAATTAAACAACTTTGTTTTTTACATCAAAACACAGTGGAATGAAATAGAAAGAACTTTTGATAGCTATATTGGCTCCTATATGCCTCTGAAAGCTTATTTGTCTAAAGGAGAACCTGAAAACCTCAACTCTCAACTACTCAAAATCAATTAAGCACCCGAGAGTTTAAGTGGAAAACATAAATTTGAGTCGAACATAAAGCCTGTTATGAATAATAACCAACCATCTCAAACCATTTAGATATCTAGTGAAACTGTGCCGCTTAGCGGAATGGGTTTTCCCCTCACTATTTCCATATCCAAAAGTTTATAGTAACCATATACTGTGCTCCTACATCCACTTTTGTAAAAATATAGAAATTTAAAATATTATGATGATATTCAAACAAGTAAATTATTCTATATTTCCCATCCCATTCATTTTGACTATCTGTCTCGGTTACAGTTTCTTGGGTCACTATTAACCTACTAATTTTCATAGGCTGACTAATAACCTGTTTAAAGCTTATGGACTCCCTGTCTAGTCTCATAGTTTTCATGAAATCACTAAGAACCTATTAGCCCCTGCCAATAACTTCTTTGTTTCATATGTTCTCCTTGAACATATTGGTATCTCCAATAACTTCACTCTTATCACAGTTTTCATGGGTTGACTATGAACCTATTGACTTCTGTTAATAATTTAATCCGGATATAGTTTTCATGGGTTCACTACAAACCTGTTGGCCCCTGCCAATAACTCTCTTTAAACATAGTTTTCATAGGTTCACTATGAACCTGTCTAAACTGGAAACTTCTTAATTAGTCATTGGAAATCTTATATTCTGGTCTACCCGACCTTTTGGATGCAACTCTATTCATTCATGAGTTAACTCAATTTATATTCATCACTGGATCAACCTTTCTGTCGTTTCTCCCTAAAATACAGTTATGGGTCCATTTTATAGTGAATATGTATATTAGAAGAAGCAAACATTAATAACACCAACATCTACAGTTTAATATCCTTGAAATCATTTCCATATGAAACATGGTTGATCCTTTTAACCAGTTACTTTATCGAGCAAGGCTTCTTCAAAAACTCCATACTCAAAAGCCATTTTAAAACTCCTTTATTTTGCCATGGTTTTCCTTTATATATGAGATTGGGTTCTTTGTTTTGAAAATTAAGGCTTTTGAAACCTTAAATCTTTACTTTCAAAACCATTAAAACATTCCTTTTGAAAGCTTTCAATTCTTCTTTTCAAAAAACTCAAAACATATGACTTTCGAAACTTTCGAAAGCATCAAAACCTTCTTTTCGAAACCATCATAACAATCATTTCGAAAGTATTAAGGTATACACTGAAGCATAGCTTCGAAACCATTTAAAAGTACCTCTTTTAAAACCATTCGAAAGTACCCCTTTTGAAACCATTAGAATTATCTTTAAAAATATCATTTGGGTCAAAATGAAGGAACGAAAGTACCCCTTTTGAAACCATTAACCTTCATATAAAAGAGTTTGGGGAAAACTGATGGCTTTGGAACCATCCTTTCAAAAGTATTAATCATATAAGTGAAACATTTGGTAGGATAGCTTCGAAACCCCTTACAAAGCCATTGCCTTCAAAACCATTAAACCATTTCGAAAGCTTTAGGAAGCGGCATATTACATTTAGAAAACAAAAGCTACTTTTTGAACTCGTTGATATCTTCAATCCTATCAAAAGGCATAAGGTCGGCAGCATGGTTTCGACTTGGTACAAACTACCCTTTCGAAAGTATTGATTTAAAAACATGGAAACATATTCGAAAGCTACTCTTTGAACAAAAAGGCGGCGACTTCCACAAAAGCTCTAGTAAACCCTTTCGAAAGCATTCTTTTGAAAACAAGGCAAGCGCATTTCCTTGGATAGTAAAAAAAGGATTTGACCCCTTCGAAAGCTAGGTTTCACATCCTTTCGCCTTTCACCAATCCACTACTTACCAACTAATTGATACCTTGTGTATTGGTTCGACTTGGTTGGTTTCTGCCTGGTTGAGGTGGAAGTATAGGGTCGAAAAGTGACTACTGAAAGTGACGAAGCATTATTTCTGTGTAAAAACTATTTTATTGCCTTTTCAAATGCTTGCTTTTTAACTAACCTGCCTATTTATAAAAATTTAATTGGTTTCCATGAACTTTGCAAAAAATTTCCAAAATAAAACTACCGCATTCATTTCACATATAATTAAGATAATTTAGCAAATAAGCCCTTCCTTAAGCAAAAAAAAATAAAACATTTAAGTTCTCCATCTAAAATATTTTAATTTCCATAGTAAATTACTTTAAAAAAATCCCCAAAAATTATATAAATTCACTTTTAATATGTTATCTAACATATAGAAATTTCAGACCCAAATTCTTAATCATAATAATCGAAACAATTTTAAACCCAAATTAATCATTTCTTCCTTCAAAAATTCATAACAAAATTTTTATAGCTTGGAAAATTATGGAAAATTAAACTTATCTCCAAAATAATTTTTACATAATATATCAATTGCTCATGGCATTCAAAACACAATCAACACGATTTTAGACTTAAAACTGAAATAAACATTCATAGATCATACTTCTTTAAATCAAACATATCAAGAATCCAAGCACATCATCATCAAAATCATTACAAATGTTTTAAACATAAAACCCAAAATCAAATTATCTTTAAAAACATAAATAGAGATGGTTTTGATTATTATTCATCTTGCTTAGGATAAGGAATTTGAGATTTGATCTTTGATTTATTCCTCGCTCTTCTTTGATTTACGTTTTTGAGTTTTGTACAAATAAACGGGGAAAGGAATGGAAATAATGTTTTAAGGATAATGGGATTATGGATGTGGCTATTACCCTTAAGGCCCGTGTTTTATTCTCTTATTAATTATCTAATAAACCATTTCCATAAATTCATTCTCTACGTTTATTTAAGCACAGCCTCTAAATAAATTTTCAAATCTCAATCCCCTTATCATACTAATATTTACATTATTCTATTTAATTTATCTAATTAAATATCCTGAATAATGTTATTAGAGGGTGTTACAGGCTCCCCTCCTTAAAGAATTTCGTCCTCGAAATTCAGTAAGGACTAAATACTAAGGACAACAATCATCTGTAACCACTCCTAACTACCATACTAGCCTACCTGACTAGAAACTGTCTATATAAAGCAAATATAGAACATAATCTCACAGCAGATCAGGATAAGTATCTCTAACCTTGTCTTCTGTCTCCCAAGTATAGTCCTTCTCGTTGTCGCTTCACTGAACTTTCACCAATTTGATTGTCTTATTCCTTATCCTTTTCCATCTCTCGCTACAATCCAAACTGGTTGTCTAACAAAAGTCAAATTTGGCCCTACTATCAAATCTTCCAACCTCGTCGAAGGAATAGTAGTCTTTGGTCGTGCGCCTACTTGCAAAGATGAGGCACGTGAAACACATTATGGACACATGCCATAATGCTTGGCAACTCTACTCTTTATACGAGCTTTCGGGTCCTCCATATAACTAGGAACGAACCAACATATTTGGGTGCCAGCTTCCTTGATTTTTCAAATCGCACCACACCCTTCATCAATGATACCTTAATGAAAACCCTATTTCCAACTGATAACTCTACGCCTTTACACCTCTTATCTGTGTAACTCTTCTATCTGGATTGAGCTTCCTTCATCTTTCCTCGGATCAACTCAATCTTTTTTATTGCCTCTCTTACCAGATCTGGACCCAAGACTAATCTGTCTCCAATTTCCAATCAACATGATGGTGATTTGCATGGCCTTTCATAGAAAGCTTCAAAAGGCACCATTCCTATAATAGTCTTATAATTATTATTATGGGAAAACTCCACTAAGTGTAGGTCATCTTCCTAAGATCCACTAAAGTCCAATACACAAGCTCTTAACAAATCTTTAAGTACCTTATTGACTTTCTGTCTGCCCATCTGTCCGAGGGTGATATGCAGTACCCATATAAAGCTTGGTACCTAACACATCCTGTAAACTCTTTCAGAATTCACTAGTAAACAAAGCATCTCTATCACTGACTATACTACAGAGAATTCCATGTAGCTTAACTACATTCTTCTTGAAAAACTTAGCTAAAACAGGTGTTGTCCTGATTGACTTAACTGAAATGAAATGGGAACTCTTGGTCAACCTATCCACTATGACCCATATACTTTCGTTTCCTCTATTTGAACTTGGCAACCCATCTATAAAATTCATGGATATCGAATCCTATTTTCAAATTGGTAACTCTAAAGGTTGAAGCAACCCACTTGGCTTCTGATATTCGGCCTTCACTTGTTGACAGTTTGCACACTGCCTAACCCACAAGCCAACATCTCTCTTCATACATTCCAAATATAAGCTCCTCTTCATATCTTGATGCATCTTGATTCCTTCAGAATGAATCATAAATTTGGACCGATGACATTCCTTAAGAATTTCTTTCCTTAAGTCCTCAGCATTCGAAACACACAACCGTCCCTTCTTTCTCAACCATCCTCTCTGGTTAAGGATAAAACCTTTTAGATCATCGATCTCAGCTCCAACCTCAAGCCTTCTAATCTTCTCGGCTAATAATGGATCATCCTTTGTCTTAGAAGCAATCCTTTCGATCAATACTGGTCGGACTTTCGAACATGACAATATAGCAATGCTCTGATTAGAACTAGCAGTTGATCTTAACTGCACACTATAAGTAGTCAAGGCTTCTAAATCTTTCCATTATGCCAACATAGCGAACACCACATTCTGATGTCTTATGCTAAGAGCATCCTCTACCTTATTTCCTTTCTCAGGTGTATACTCTATACTAAAATCATAAGTAGCTAAAAGCTCCAGCCACCTCTACTGTCTCATATTCAACTCCTTCTGAGATAATAAGTATCTTAATGACTTATGATCTGTATATAGCTCAAATCTCTCCCCTAAGAGATAATGTCTCCATATCTTCAAAGCCAAGATTACCGTAGCCAACTCCAAATCATGAGTAGGATATCTCAGTTCATGCAGTCTAAGCTATCGTGAAGCGTAGGCAATAACTTTATCCTTCTTCATCAACATAACTCCTAATCCAGTCCCACGTGCATCGGTATACACCATCAAACCTTGGTTTCTATCTTGAACAACTAACACAGGTGTGTTGGTCAACAAATTCTTTAACTAAAGGAATGCTTCCTCACATTTGTTGGACTAGATAAACTTCACATCCTTCCTGGTGAACTTAGTCAAAGACGCTGCTATCCGCGAGAAACCCTTGATGAATCTCTAGCAATAGCCAGCTAGTCCAAGAAAACTTCTAGTCTCAGTCACCATCTCTGGTCTCTTCTAGTTATTTACAGTTTTGATCTTATATGAATCGATTGTCAAGCCTTTCTCTGAAACCATGTGATGAAGAAACTTAACCTCTTTCTTTCAAAAATGACACATGGAAAACTTCGCTTTCAGCTAATGCTGCCTCGGCGTCTCAAGCACTACTCTAAGATGATCTTCATGCTCTCTTTCATCCTTAGAATATACTAAAATGTCATCTACAAATATCAACATGAACCTATCCAAGTACTCTTGGAAAACTCAGTTCATCAAATCCACGAAGAAAGCTAGTGCGTCATTAATCCGAATGGCATTACTAACCACTCATACGAAACATACCTAGTCCGAAATGCTGTCAATGGAATACTGTTCTCTACCACTCTTAATTGATGCAAACATGTTGTAAGATCCAACTATAAAAATGCTCTGGCTCCACATAACTAATCAAATAGATCGTCATTTTTTGGAAAATGATACATATTCTTAATCGTATTCTCTTTCAACTTATGATAGTCGATACACATCCTTAACAACCCATGCGGTTTCTTCACAAACACCACGGCCGCTCCCTGAGGCGAATTGCATGGCTTAATAAAATTTCTTCCTTCTAGATCCACTAGCTACACCTTCAATTCCTTTATCTTGGTCGGTGTCATTTTGCTAGGTGGTCAACTTACAAATTCAGCTCTTGGCACAAGATCTATCCAAAACTCAACAGCTCGTTTTGGTGGTAGTCCAGTAACCGATTCCAAAATGTTTGCAAATTCTCGGGCTATTCGAACCTGACTTAACTCCTCTACCACTACCATAGCACAAACACTCCGGTCTGAATTCTCCACTGAGAATATGATTCGGTTATGACTATCAGGGCGTCTCAATGATATTTCCCTATCTTGGCAAAATATCCTAGCCTCATACTTAACCGGCCAATCTATACCCAAGATGATCTCGAAGTCTACGAAGTCAAAAACATATAAACTGCATGCAAACTTATGATTTAATAAATCAGATTCTAATTGATCACATCTCATCCCTAAAGTTGTGCATCCTCCTATCGGATTCGCAACCCTTAAGGAGGTAACGAGCTATGTGGATTCCAAGCATAACCTATTAACTAAATGTCCAGATATAAATGAATGCGATACACCGATATCAAATAGTACCCATACCGATATACTCTAAATCAAAAACGTACCTTTCATCATAGTCTTCCCTTTTTAGCAGCAGTTGGCCAAGCAGATGATGGTCCAACAACAAAAACTTTTCCCTTGTCTGTCTTGACTAGTTATGAACACTGATTCTTATAATGCCCAACCTGATTGAAGTTAAAGCACTTTATGCTCTTCTTTTCTGAAGCCTTCTTTCCCTTTCCTGTCCGTTATTCATTAGCATAATGACACTTCTTATCACACTTAAAGCAGACCAAATCATCCTTTGCCTTCTTGGAAGCCTCTCCCTTCTGGGATCCACTCTTTTTAAAGAATTTCCTCTTCTTTCCTTGAGAACCCTAGATTTCAGCTGGCTTTTCCTTCCCATAAATAGCAAGCATTTCCTCATGTCGAATTGCCATCTCAACTGCAATATTACAAGGATCATAAAGATGTGGTAGGGTCGCTTAGCAATCTCAGATCTCAATCCTCGAATGAACTTTTCATTTCTTTTAATGACAGTGTCAATAATAGCATAACCATATCTGGACAGCTCATCAAACTTAGTAGCATACTCAATTATCGACATCTCTCCTGCACCAAATCCATAAACTTTCTCAACAATGCTGACTTAGCAACTTCAAACAAAAACCTCTACTCGAATCTCCTTCGAAATTTTTCCCAAGTCAACTCTTCCTCAAGAACTCGGGCAGTAACACTATTCCACCAATGGAGTGCTACTCCCTGCAACTACCTAGAGGCTAATCTCCTCTTTTGCTCATCGTTCAATCCAAAATCAGGAAAGATCCTCTAAAAATGTAACATCCAATTTTCAACTTCTATGGCCTCCTCCGTTCTCACAAACGGCTTCCCACCAAGACTGGTGTAATCTCTGCTCGACTTAGCATGGTTATTCCAAATTGAAGCCATGAGATTAGCTCCTCCAACATTCCTAGCAACTCCAACTGCTGCTCCTGCTTGCATCAGATTGACAAAGAACTGATACATCTATTGAATATGCGAGTATATGATTTGTTTGATGATAATAAACATATATAGATATATATATATATTCATCTAAATGTATTTGTTATTGTACTATTATATTTTTCACAAAATTAATTAAATATTTGCTAAAAAAATAACAAAGAATTAAATTCAAATAGACATTTTATTCAAACAAATAATAGTACAAATTTGAGCACTCACTATATACAAATTTCAATTACAACACAAATTTGATTACATTACAATTTTCAATTTACATTTGCACCTCACTACATATCACTCATTCGCTCGTTTTTATCTTCAACTCTATTCCAGCGTGAATCCAGCATCTGAGTTATATGAAAAATACACAGTGACGTAAGAAAATTGAAAAGGAAGTATTTTTGCACCGTAAAATAAAATGTGTTTTGAAAATATTATTTGCCTCGGTTATTTGGGTTGTTCTTCATCATTTAATTTTGAATTCACTAAACACAAACAACTAGTGACATGCACACCGTATCACTGTACATGCCATAACGCCATGCACACTGGTAAACACTTAATAAAATTATAGGGACATGTGAGCACAAGGTCAAACCCAATCAAAATCCGGGTTCAATTCAAGTGCAATACAAATAAAGTCACAACACGAGCACATGGTCAAACCGAGCTATAAGCTGGATTCAACACAGATGTAATCAAAATGTACAAGTTCAATAAAATAGTCAAGACAACTAAAACAACTCGACCAGTCCAAAATCAAAAATGAACAAGTACAAAAAGTAGTGTACAAAGTAAAAATTCCAAAATCACTTGAACCGGAGAACTTGAAGTTCAGTGGTGACAAAACTTAATTGCATAAGTAACAACATAGAGATCTAGCTCAACACCAAAGTACAATAGAACATGTGCATATATACACAAGCCTGGCAACATGGAAGCAAAGTGAAGACTACATGATGTAACATGAGGACACTACAACATGAAGACAAATGCAAATACAATGCATCAGTACACATATAAACAAAACTAGAAACTTAACCAAACCAAGACTACAATGAGCCAGACCAACTCGAGCAAGTTACCACATGAAAACAAGTAGTCGAAGTAACAACAATGTTGTACACACATGTACACATGTATAGGAAATGCACATGTCAACAGAGAAGGGATGATATCAATGGAAATGAGTAAGGTAAAATGAAGACAACAAGTTTACATGACTCAACAACTCAATGCAAACCTTGTAGTTAATGCCCCGCTATTACCCCGCTATATCTCATAGCGGATTTCTACCTCTACAATTTTTCCATGTAGCCCCAAAATATAGCTTTTCCGCTTTAAGCCCCGCTATTTCCGCCATATCCCGTTATTTACGCTATATTCGGCTATTTCCGCTATATCTTCTTTAATAAAATGAATTGAAAAATTGTATTTATACATTATAAAAATTATGAAACTAATTTATTTGATTTAATTTTTGATATATATTCAAAAATGAAAATGATCTAATATTCTACTAAATTCAATTATGTTACACATAACAGTTTTACGTTTATCTAAAGTATATTCACACATGTTTTTATTTAAAACTATTTATGTATTAATTATAATTCAATTGAATGATAATTTTTCATTTAATTACCATTTATTATTTGTAAAAACATTAAGTGCGGGTTTTACATGCTATTTTAGAGTAATCCGCTATATCCCGCTATATTCTCGCTGTATCCCCGCTTTCACTTTTTTCACCTCCACCGCTTTGAATCTGCTGAGCGCATTAACTGTACAGATGCAAAAAAAAAACCCAACTCAAATATCAGTGGACAGAGCAGTGCAGCAAAACCAAACTCCAACTCAACTCGAAGACCTGACACTACATGATACTACAGTCATTAGAATCCATTAGTTCAAGAGCCTTAACAAATGATACAAGTGCAGTGCAACCCAATGCAAACAAAGCAACAAACACTACATGAACTGGCTCGAGGACAAGATATAGTAAAAACTATGTAGTCATAAGAGAAACAAATTCAAACCCAAAGTGACCGAAGTTCTAAGTGTTAAAAAAAAAATCCAACAATCGCTAAATCAGTGGCCAAAGTTACAGAGAAAAATCCAAATGGCCATGACCAGTATTTAAAAACAATGGAATACAACCAGAGATGTGTGGATATAAGAAAACACGGCGTGGACAGAGCACAACATGAATATATACATGCATGAACATACATACATACATACATACATACATACATACATACATACATATATATATATATGCAGCACAACCAAATGACGAGTCACTAATCAAAGAATCATACAACAGTTCAAATGTCATAGCAATTCTTTTTTCAAATATCAGGGAACGACGGTTTCAAATCAAGCCAGTGCCGAATCAAAATATTATCACTGACCGAAGTCAACATAATTTCAAAGTATCAAAGAACCAAAACCGTGGTGGCCAAGGAAGTCATACAAATCAGAAATTGAGCCATGATAATCAAGCAACGAAAAATACGAATTGAACTAGTCTAAACAAATCATGACCATTCAAGCATAGTCGAATGGCCGAACTCAAAAATAATCAAACGAATTAAAAAAAATTCGAACGTGAATTTAGGGAATAAATCCCTATTTAAACCAAATCATCACTGGCATACAAAAAAATTCGAGTTCAAGCAACAACAAAAGGAAACAAGCCAATAACTCAAATCAAAGTCGAGTATTAATCGAATATCAAAAAAGGGAAAAATCACATACCATTTTAACAATCGACCTCGACTCAATTGAAGGAGCCGTGAACGAAATCATCAATAGAATAAAGCATTCAAACCATCAGCTATAAATTCAAGCAGTGGCTTCATCGACAAAGCCCTAATTTCCGAGCAAAGGAAATGAGGAACGAGAAGAGCAAAGAAAAGAATGTAGCCATTTTCTCAACAAGGCCGAAGAAATAAAAAAATAAAGGGGATCGTTTTTTATCTTTTTGGACCGGCTCCTTTAAATCCTTATTTAGGCTTTAGATTTTTAAACTAGGGTTTTTATTGTTTTTAAATTGTTTTTATTTGTAATTTACTTTTAAACTATTGTAAAGTCTAGTCGTGTGACTAGGGGACGAACAACGATGGTGTAGTTCGAGGATTCGCAACTCGGTAGTTGAGTTGTGGTAGGGTTTTGAGTGTAGAGTTAGGTTAGTCGATAGCGAGTATCGTGAGTTTATGTGTGCAAGCGTCTGACTACTTAATTTCTAGTAGAAACCTTGGGGGCAACACGTAGGCAGGATTTTGCTGAAGCTGGGTAAATCTGTGTGTTCTTTTTCTATTTTTTTAATATTCTGCTATTATCTGTGCTGTTATTATTCTGCTATTGCTAGTGCTGCAATTATTTTATATACTTTCGCAATAAATTTTTAAAATGAATATTATCACCCTATTCCCCCCCTCTCTAGGGTGAAATCAATCCTATAACATATCCCCATATCCGTTGGCGGATTTCCAGCACCTACATTGGCATCTGCATTTTGATTAGCATTATCTTGTCGACCTAGGTTCCTCCGGGTATTAGGTCGAACATTTCCATTTGTTATGGTGCTTCCTCCATCGAGATTTCCTCTTTCGTTTCCTGCCTCCATATCTTCCTTTCTCGTAAATCTGCATACGAGCCTTAGTAAGATACAGAAGAACAGTCTGAGAGAGAGGGGAATACATACTTATATATATATATATATATATTGCTATACGTTAACCCAAACCTTGATCTTATTTTATGATTTATTGGATTATATTTTGAAAAATCTTTTAGGCTTACATTTCTTTTAAGCTTTCATAAACCTATGCTCTGATACCAACTTGTAATATCCCCCACTTGGAGGTCCAAAACTAATGGCTATAGATGCTGCAGTCATCCATAGCAATTAATCCTCGATGACCAATACGGGAATATTAGATACATTGATATAACAGGAACACATGGATATGGAAAAAATTTAAAATCATTAAACAACTTTCACCTTCCATTTCAAATCATTTCAAATTCGTTACGTAATCCCAGATTCGACAACCATGTTAAGTGAAAATATAATTATTACAACAGACGCCAAGAGCAACATATGAAGATGCCCCTTTAGATGATCAGAGTATATATATCTAGGCAATTAAACAACTTTTCCTTTACATAAAAACACAGTAGAATCAAAATAGAAAGAACTCCTAATAGCTATCTTGCCTCCAGCATGCCTGAAGAAGCTTATTCGTCTAAAGGAGAACTTGAAAACATCAATCTCAAACTACTCAAAATCAATTGAGAACTCGAGAGTTTAAGGGGAAAACATAAACTTCGAGTCAGATATAAAGCCTGTTATGAATAATAGCCAACCATCTCAAACCATTTAGAAATCTAGCGAGACCACACCGCTTAGCGGAACGGGTTTTCCCCTCACTAGTACCTTATCCAAAATTTTATAGTAACCATATATTGAGCTCCTACATCCACAATGGTTAAAACATAGAAATTAAAAATATTATGATGATATATAAACAAGTAAATTATTCTGGAATTCCCATCCCCATTTAATTTTACTATCCGTCTTAGTTATAGTTTCTTGGATCACTATTAACCTATTAAATTTCATGGGCTAACTAATAAACCATTTAAAGCTTATGGACTTCCTGTCCGGTCTCATAGTTTTCATGGAATCACTAAGAACCTATTGGCCCTTGCCAATAACTTCATTATTTCATGGGTTCTCCTTGAACCTATTGATATCTGCAATAACTTCACTCTTATCATAGTTTTCATGGGTTGACTATGAATCTATTGACTCTATCAATAACTTAATCCAGATATAGTTTTCATGGGTTCGCTACAAACCTGTTGGCCTCTGCCAATAACTCTCTTTAAACATAGTTTTCGTGGGTTCACTATAAACCTGTCTAAACTGACAGCTTCTTAATTATTGTTTGGGCTTCCTATATTCTGGTCTACCTGACCTTTTGGATGCAACTCTATTCATTCAGGAGTTAACTCAATTTATATTCACTGCTGGATCAACCTAACTGGTTATTCTGCCCTTTCTCCCCAAAATACAGTTATGGGTCCATTTTACAGTGAATATGCATATTAGAAGAAGAAAACATAAAAACATAATAACACCTACATCTATGATTTAATATCCTTGAAATCATTTTCAAATGATTCATGGTTAATTCCTTGAACCTATTACTTTATCAAGGAAAGCTACTTCAAAAATTCCATACTTAAAAGCCATTTTATAACTCCTTTATTTGCCGTGGTTTTCCTTTTAAAATGTGATTGAGTTCTTTGTTTTGAAAACTAAGGCTTTTTAAACCTTAAACTTTACTTTCAAAACCATTAAAGTATTCCATTCGAAAGCTTTCAATTCTTCTTTTCAAAACACTCAAAACATATGAAATTTGAAACTTTTCGAAAGCATTAAAACCTTCCTTTCAAAATCATCAAAACAATCCTTTCGAAAGTATTAAAGTATACATTGAAGCATAGCTTTGAAACCATTTGAAAGTACCCCTTTCGAAACCATTTGAAAGTACCCTTTTTGAAACCGTTGGGTTTATCTTTATAATATCTTTTGGGTCAAAGTGAATATAAATGAAATTACCCTTTTCAAAACCACTAACCTTCATATAAAAGAGTTTGGGGAAAACTAATGGCTCCGGAACCATCCTTTCAAAAGCATTAATCGTATAAGTAAAACATTTAATAGGATAGCTTGGAAACCCCTTTCGAAACCATTGCCTTTAAAACCATTAAACCCTTTCAAAACCTTTAGGAAGCGACTTATTATATTTATAAAACAAAAGCTATCTTTTTGAACTCATCGATAACTTCAATCTCTCTCAAAGGCATAAGGTTGGTAGCAAGGTTTCGATTGGGTTCAGACCACTCTTTCTAAAGCATTGATTTAAACCAAGGTAACTCATTCATAAGCTGCTCTTTAAAAAAAATGGCGGCGACTTCTTTGAAATCTCCAGTAAACTCTTTCGAAAGCATTCTTTTAAAAACAAGGCAAGCGCATTTCTTTAGTTAGTAAAACAAAGGCTTTGACCCCTTTGAAAGCTAAGTTTCGACTTCATACCTTCCGCCTTTCACCAATCCACTACGTACCAACTTATTGATACCTTGTGTATTGGTTTCGACTTGTTGGATTCAACTTGGTTGAGGAGGAAGTATAGGGTCGAAAGGTGGCTATTGAAAGTGGCAAAACATTATTTCTGTGTAAAAACTATTTTATTCCCCTTTCAAGTGCTTGCTTTTTAACTAAACCTCGTATTTGTAAAAATTTAATTGGTTGCTATAAAATTTTCTTTCCAAAATAAAATTGGCCCACTCATTTCAGATTAGTTAAAAAACTTAGCAAACAAGTCATTCCTTAAGCAAAATAAATAAAACATTTAAGTCTTCCATCTAAAATAAATTAATTTACATAGGAAATTACTTAGGAAAAATCCCCAAAAATCATAGAAATTCATTTTTAATATGTTATCTAAAATATAGAAATCTCATACATAAATTCTTCCATATAATAACCAAAATAATTTTAAACCCAAATTAATCATTTCTTCCTTTAAAAATTCATAATAAATTTTCCAAAGCTTGGAGAATTACGAAAAATTAAACCCCTCCCCAAAATAATGTTTTACATAACATATTAATTCCTCATGGCATTTGAAACACAATCAACATGATTTTAGACTTAAAACCAAAATAAACATTCATAAGTCATACTTTTTTAAATCAAACATATCATGAAATACAAGCATATCGTCATCAAAATCATTATAAAGGTTTTAAACATAAAATCCAAAATCAAATGACCTTTAAAAACATAAATAGAGATGATTTTGATCAATATTCTACTTGAATAGAATAAGGAACTTGAGATTTGATCTTTGATTAATTCCTCTTGATTGATTGATTTTCCCCCTTTTTTCCTAGGTTATGATCGGCTTGCTCTTCTTTGATTTACTTTTTTGAGTTTAGTAAAAATGAATGTGTAAAGGAACAGAAATAAGTTTTTAAGGATAGTGGGATTATGGGTGCAGCTATTACCTATAAGGCCCGTCTTTTATCTCTTATTAATTTTCTAATAAACATTATCATAAATTCATTCCCTATGTTTGTTTAAGCACGACCTCCAAATAAATTTTCAAATCTCAATCCTCTTATCACACTAATATTTACATTATTCTGTTTAATTCATCTAATTAAATCTTCTGAATAATGTTATTAAAAATTAAGGGTGTTACAGGTTCATATAATTACATAGGCCTGGGAGGTAGAGGTGACCTTAGCTCATTTAGACAGTGCGTTATCATCATCATGCTGTGGCGGGGTATCTTGGGAGGCAGGAGGGGAAGCATTATCCTTAGCCATCTCCTTAGCCACTCGGTCCTGTAATAGGCAAGGGTATCCTAGATTCTTATCAAGTTCCGTAAGAAACTATGGTCAACCTCGGTAATAGTATCACTTAAGCGATCGATAAAAAAATTGGCGCTTAACCGCGACACACATCTTGAAAAGCACCCGGTAAGTAATCTACTCAATCATGTTCTTGGAATCCTCCAGCTCCTTCTTTTCCACCAATGCTTTATCTTTTTGTTCCAACCCCTGACCCTTCAACTTCAAGGTGCCCTCCATGCCCTTCGCCGCCCCCTTTTCCCTTTTCGCTTTCTCCCATTGAGCCTTAAGCTCTTCATCTACCCTGATTTTCTTATAGGCTGCTATAGAGAGGTCCACCTTAAGCTTAACGATTCGAATAGTAGATGAGACATGGTCATCCATATCCCTCTTTCGAGCATCGAACGCCAAAGCTCTTATCTGTTGTAAAGCAGACATAAATAAGATAAGAATTTGTGAAAAAAACCATCATTGAAGTAACGAAAGAAAAGAAGGCACTTATGTAGGGTCAACAAGCTCAGTAGCAACCTCGAGGTAGGAGAGTGCAAAAAAAATGGAAGATCAATGGGATAAGATTGTGGGGGAAAAGGCGATGTGGGATAATCCTCCAAGGTGAAACACCCTACTCTCTCAACAAGATCTATTTTGGTACCCTCGAGTAAGAGTAAGAAGCAAATGCCAGGATTAAGGAAGGACTGGAGAGGTGAGATAGGAAGTAGTTCTAAGGAAGGAGGAGGAGATGCAAGATGTTTATTGATAGGATGGGTAGAGGCTTCAACGCCATCCTCCTCCTCTTATCCCCCTCTTCTTCTTAGACATCTCAAATGTCTTTGATTGGGAGTCATTCAACAATGCATCAGAAAGACCACCTACCATTTTACTTGTCTAAAAATAAATTAGGATTAGTGAATATATTTGTAAAAAAACTAGGAAATATAATTTCGACCTCCAACTAATCGAATTATACCCTTAGGTTCGTCCTTAATTGAGGAGAATTTAAGGGTGGAATAAGAAAAGTTATGACTAACATATAGAAAGTTTTACTTACGTGGTAACAAATCAATGAAGAATAACTTTGTTTTCCTATCCTCTTCACACAAACTAAGGATCTCATTCCTAAAAGATATAAATAGCCTAGTGTCTTGATCAGAAAAGATTGGATGATTGGGCTATGGTTGAAAAGAAGCAGAAAGTTATCTAAATTTGAAATGAAGAAAAATTGACCATTCCATTTCTTGATTCTTTTGAGAAACAAACATGAGAATCTATTTTCTCACCTAAGCATAGTAAAACCTATAATCAATCCAGGAAGGACTTTTGTGGAAGTCAAACAAAAATATGAGTTCATTGCAAGAAGGGGGAGGAAAACTTCTCTACATAAAGAATGAAGGCAGTGATTATAATGGAGTAAGAATTGGGGCAAGTTGTATGGGAACAATACTAAAGACAAATAGCCATTCACCAAGAATTTGATTGGAGGGAAGATAAAGTTTGCATTGAATATGCTCCGAAGTAATAGAAATAAAACCATTTTAGGGCATATAGATATGTTCGAAATTCAGGACCCACGAAACCATCGAACCCAAAATGATCCAGAATATCCTTTGTTACCTCTAATTTAGTTATCCTAGATGGTAGGGATAAGAGATTCATAACGGAAATACTAAATTGGTTTATGACTACTACTAAGATATAGAAGAAGAAACAACAAGAAATAGAATACCCTTGCTTTTGTTCGAAATAGAAATGATTCTAGGAGAAGATGAAATTGGCAACTAAAAATTTCTAAAACATGTAAAGGAATGAAGAAGAAAAAGGGAAAATATATATACTTACCTCGATTCGAATCTCAGCCATAAAATTGAAATGATGAAAAAAAATCCAAAATATTGATTAATTAATTATAAGGAAGATCAACATGAGGATCCATACAGATTTTCTTAGGAATAAAAACACTGAAGTTACAACTTTTTTTGAAGATCACCCATAAGGGGATAACATGTGTGCACGGACATTAAATGAGAAATGACAATAAAGACTTTCTCCTTTTTTGGAAGTTAAGAAAAAGAAGCAATGGGTTATAGAAAAAACATGGATGTAGAGACAAGTCCACAACAATCTAAAATCATTGCAGACATGGAGGAAAAGTATTACATCCATATTTTCTAAGCGTTGCCAAAGAGAAATTGATGCAAGCACCGAGCCAAAAGAACTGCTCCCACAATAGAAGTCAGACTACGAAAAGGAAATGAAAGCAATGTCCAGATAGTACTACACCAACATAAAAAACGAAGGAAAGACATAAGGATCATGAGTTTCCATTGAGCATAGCTACGACACTATCATACTGCACCGGTAAGTAGAGATGGTCACAAAGTATAGGGATCAATCTGCAATCCAAACATTTACCTCAGTGGAAAGAACTGTGGCACAACCTTCAAGCACGAAATATGAGGGTTGTGCTATGATTCTAAAAAATAAGCCTTAATAAGTTGGAACCCTGGCATAATCTTTAAGTAAAAATAAGATGTAGAGATTGTGCTTCGGCCCTAAGAGCAATACCAATGATACAGAACTATGGCACAACCCTTAAAGAAACTACACGTAGTAGGTATGTGCCGCAATTCTAAACTAACATTAAAGTGGCAGGGCTGTGATGCAACCTCGTATTAATGTTAAAGCAATAAGAATGCGCCGCCACGATCCTGATTTGACATTAAAATGACAGAATAACATCCCAATTCTAAAGGACCTTACCCATAAGTATAAGGGATTGAAGAATGTGGTAGTTGGGTAAAACTACTTCACGACCATAAGATAATTTACATTTCTCAAAAGCAAGCCAAGAAGCCATGACTTCACTCTCAAATTCCTTAGACATAACTTAAATACAAAGGTGATGGTATACTCCTCTATTGGTGAGAATAGTTTAGAATAGGTTCTAGCAATATGACCATCCTTTAAAATGGCAGTGTAGTCTTATTACTGAGCCATAAGGCATGGTCGTGATTACCCCTAACACTATGCTTCGTTGTTATTTTAAGGGGACGGTGTAGTACGTCTTTAGGAGTGTCCACGCAGTTCGGATGCCGTATAATATTGCCACCCTATGTGTTTATGGAGGCGCAGTTCTCAATAACCCAATGAAAATATATAATTTCTGGAGTGCTTATAACTATGCAGTTTCGTCTACACATGTGTACAGTCCATTGGCTCGATTGCTTTATGGAACCATCAGATCATGGTCTATTCAAAGTGGGGTTTTCCCCTTCAATTTCTTGCTCACTGCCCAAATTCAAAATTCATCAACTCAAATTACAATTTCCTACCGAAGACCACGTTAGTAGTCCATCTATAGCAAATGAGCCAGATGGATAATCGACACGTTCCATAATCCAAAGGCAGGAATCAAAAAGGGCGGAAGAATGATGTTGGCAATTCATGTGAATCTCTGTGTACTATAAATGGATAGGACGCTGTAGCAGAAAGGGGGAATTTTTTTAGACTTTACTCTTTCTGAACACTGAAATAAAAAATTATACTCTCCGTCATTTTTTTGTACTAAGAATCAAAGGAGAAGACAAAGACGTTTTATCTGGCCGGTGGATTGATTAACATCCAAACCATGTGAATTCTCTATACCCTTTACTGTTTATAGTGCTTTGCTTTATTATTTTTTGTCTTTGGTGCTTGACTTGAAATGAATTGCTTAACAAATTGATGGAGACCATTTAGAATTATGAATATTTTTCCTTCATAGTTACATAAACATTAAAGTGACGTAACTACCTCCTCTAAACTCTAAAGGTAATTTTAACATTACTTAAATTTTCCGATTCATAACCACGAAAGAGTTCAACATTGTGATTACTTCAAAAATATTTGGATGTTTCCGAGATGAAAAATCTCATTAACATCGAATAATTCAAATATTAACATTCACACGTCACTTGGTAGGTGGCATGACATTGTAACCAAATATATTGCTCATTTAATTTCAGTAACTTCCAATTTTACTTTATTAAACATTATCCGGTAATGATAATTATTTACACCAATTGTTTTCATCAAAATTATATCACATAAGGACTTATAGAATTTAGTAACGACCCGCCGCTCTGACCGCCTCTAGTCGGTAATTAAACCAACTAGAAACGTTCAAAATGACGGATTGTTATTTAGTTTATAACATTTAAACAGAATCAGTCACAGAATCACAGAAACAATAATATATATCATAAATGAACTTTCTTTTATATACAAATATCAGAGTTATACAATGAATTACATTTTAATACAACGGAACAATTTATTTATTATTTAATACAAGAAAAAAAATTCCTGAAAAACTTTAGTGATGCGGTAATCCCCCTCTCTCAACTTCACTGCCTGAAAATCTTCAAGCTGTAAAATACTCGGTCTGACCCGAGTATTACATTCAAAAGAAAATAATACACGGGTCAGTCTAATTCAAACTCAGTTATTAGTGCATAGAGGCAATAATAATTAAAATAGAAATTAGACGACAGTCAAAGATAAATTCACCTATCCGACCCTTTTACAAAGAAATCGGATAACGGTAAATATGACAGTAAATAGTGTTAAACAACAAATCAGCAGATTCAAAATATCAACAAAGATAAATAAAAAGGATTATCAATGAAGATAATTTTTAGAAAACAACAGAATTGCCAAAACGGCAATTAACAACAAAGTCATCGAATTACATCAAATCAAAATACGATTCTAAATATATTGAATTGACTACACAAAATAATTCAAGTAATTGAAATATCACTTAGAAACATCAATTCTGGTAGGGCTGCAGTACACGCACGTGTGTACTGCCCCGCCACTACACATGAAATACACAAAAGGAGTCACAGCAAAACCCAAATGGACTGCAGCTTCAGCTAAGCAAGTGACACAGCCAGTTCGCATATGTATTAGGGGACACATGCAAGGGTCAAACAAGTGATATATGCAACAAAACAATGGATGCAATAGATGCAACCTAATGCATAAAGTAAATGACACAGCAACAATAGAAGCAACACACAAAATTTCACAATTCAACATGACAGCAAATACAACTTTAATGCAACCAGTCTAAGTGGACAATGCAAACACAAACAAATTAACACTGTGAAATACTACCCAATGTAACAACATGAATGGTCACTGGCATGACCACCCAAACATATATGCAGTTGTGAAAAATGCAAGCTAATGCACATAAACAGGATGGCAACAGTTTAAGGCAACAGTAACAACTACATGAAACAGAGATTGCAACTTAAATTGAAATTGCACATTTATACAATACTTACCCATTGAATACACGTTGCATGCAATACCTACCCATTTCAATTTTTATAAAAGGAGAAGCGGATTTTTTTTTTTTTTTTTTTGACAAGCAGTACCTTATGCATGTATGAAAAGGATTTGTGTGCATGATATTTATGCCTGGGTATAAAAGATAAATACTCTTTTAGATGTACAATGACTGCAATGATACAGGTCTATATAATAAATCATCCATGTTCTCTTTTCAATTTATCAGATCAAAATCGAACAAAAGATATTTGTGTGTAATTCCTGTATTTTTCTTCCTAGAGACAATGAAGAAAATGTATATCAAGAATTACAGTAGACTGATGTTTCTTTAAGGGTAGGAGTGCATTAGAAATAAAATGTCAAAGGCCAGATACTGAAGAAAACGTAATTACAGTATCTAGATGAAAATCGTGAATTCAAAGAAAATAGATCTGTTATCGACAAGAACAAAAGAATGTATTTAGAAAAGATTTTCTTTTTAAATGAAGAGGATTTAGAAAAGAACAGAATTTGCCACAGTGGTTAGAGAATATGAGATGCAGACAACACCAAGTTCGAGCCAGCAAGGACTCGGCAATGTCAAAGAAAACAAAAACTACAAATTAAGTTCAAGTGATCAAAGACATGAAATCACAATGCAATTGTCAACTTCAGTTTGAAAATGAAACAGGTTAAGGAATGAAGTATAACAAGTGCAACAGGCTATACTGCAGAGTGAAGACGGCAAAAATGATTCAAGCACGGTGCTACTACAAATATCACAATGGATGCAACACCAAACCAGTTATACACATGAATGAATGCTAGCATATCAAACTTTAGGTAATATGCAAGTGGTGTAGAAAATAAACAGTGAAGCAAATGCATGTATACTTGTGTGTGTGTGTGTGTGTGTGTGTGTGTGTGTGTGTGTGTGTGTGTATACAAGAACAATATATATATGAACTCAGGAGGAATGCAAACTGGAATTTGAATTTGGTTCCTGATCATTGAATCTGCAGTTTTATTTGATTTCTTAATCCATACTTTGCTTTTACTTACAGCTATATGGCAAAAATGATACGGAGGCTATGAATAAGTTGGCAAGTAAATGTCAATTCACAGTATGATACCAAATCAAATAACAGGTACGCACATGCATGCAAGTTACAAAACTGTTTTATTGATTTAAGATGTTTGGTCTCCAGAGGCAACGGATTTTTATTAAACTAACTTAAAATTTATAAATCTAAATTTATACCAAACAAACATATTTTGTTTACACAAAAATTTCTAACTGAAATCAATTCAAATAATAAAGAATCTCTATTAAAGAAAATCTTAGTTTACAAAGATATGCAGCTACAGGCAACAGCAACATATAACATATTCATATATGTTCACACAGAACAGTCATCAATATGCAATCATCACAACATACTTATTTCTACCAATTCACATGCACAGATATCTTAAGCTTTTTGCATGGTGAGGTTACTCATTTTCCTTTTAAACAGAAAACAAAACAGTTTTATCTATAACAGATTTTTATTTCTGTGAATTAGAACCTGAGCACTGTAAATTATGTTTAGCTTTGATTCTAAAAGTATTCAAGGGCAGGGCTAAAAACATGCATGCGAAATGGCAACCCAGTGATATATGCAACAAGGACAGATGAACATCAGTGCAGACAAGTAGGAATTCAAACATGAAATGGAGAACATCATTGTAAGTAAATATATATATATATATATATATATATATATATATATTCTATGCAGTTCAAAATCAAAATCCAATGTCAACAATATTTAGAGCATACCCCGACAGTGGCCGAAGCCAATACACAAAAATATCGAAATCAGGAGAAGACATGAAAAAGTTTTAGCCAGAAAATCATCAACTGGGACAATCCACAACAGTGATGTCTCAAATTCAAAGCATACTGGAATCGAGTCAACAGAGAAATTCACGGACATAGTCACCAGCAAATTCATAACAGTGAGAATCAAGAAATCGAAACTTCAAAATCAAAGCAGTTTAAATCAAGCAACTAAGTATACGAAATCGAGGAAATCAGAAATCAGAAACCATTAAACGTTGAATTAGATGTGAGCGATAAAGAATCACTCACCTTAGCACAATCGAAGGAAAGTCGAACTATTCTGAGACGAAACCGGCATCGCGACATTGATCGAAGAAAACGAGCAAGTACGACCCATTTCAGCCTTTGATTTTGAAAAGCCCTAAATTGAAGAAGAGGAACGAACGAGACATTCGAATTCGAGCCGCCATTATTTTCGTTTGCTTTTTAGGTTTAGGGTTTTGAATGAGTGAAAAAATGGAAAGGAACGGGTATACTTGAAACAATATGGCACCAATAAAAATATGGGCCAACATTGAAATTAAAGCCTGTTTAACTCCTAACACTTAACAAAATTTTATAAAAGAATTTTAACCGATTAAAACTTCCATCAGCAAATTTTTTTCCTCTTATTTTATGTTTATTTTTTTATATATTTGAATTCCAATTGGTTTTGTTATTACTTTGCTTTGTTTTGTTTTGTTCAAATTATGTTGTTAAAATTTCTCCAATATAGTTACATTATGTCTTTTTTTTCAAAATTTATAAATATGTTGTTTGAATTCTTTACTATCTGTATTTATTTATCTATTTTGTATTGAATAAATTTTTATTCCTTTTTATTTTAAAGAAAAGAAAAATGTTATTTAAAACTAACCATCCATTTATAAATTTACATAAATAATACTTGTATTCAAATTATTTTCCTAAGTCATTAGTTTGAATTAAAAATACAAATTCAATATTCAATTTCAACTCCAAAGTCAAATTTAAATTTTTATTCAATTTTTAATAGATTAAATTCTAAAATTTAATCGCCAAATTCATAGTTATATTGGGAATTCAATTTAAATTATCATTCAAATATTTAAAATTAATTAAATATTTTCAATTTAAATTGTTCAAAAATTCAGGACCGTTACATTAACGCTTCGATTTATTATCACCGAATAACTGCAAAAGGCTAAACCCTAACATATAAACTTTTCATCTACCAATTGAAATCCCAAATCGCGAAGCAAGAATTGATTATTAGTAACCACTCACATTGCTAATACCTTTCCAACCAACTTTGGGTCTGGATTTTTGGATCGAGTGCAATTTATGATACAAACCATTGTAAAAAACTTTTGAAAATCCTAAAGTTTGAAAAGAGAAGAAGGAACGATGGAATGATCCAGTTAGGGTTAGAACACTAGGGTTAAAATCGTGGGGGATGGAATATGGAATCTTTGTTTTACTTTATAATAAAGGTGTCTTCCTCGTAGAATTCTATTTTTGAGTGCAGTATTTTATTTTTGTATTTTATTTTTGAGTGGAGTGGAAATAAAAAAAAACTTTCTCGTGACCGTTTTTGAATTTTTGAAGTGCAAGTGACAATGCTCGTAAAATTATCAGTGGGGCCCAAAATAAGAACATTTTAGCAAAATATTAAAATGAAAGATCCTCTGGAAAAATACACATTAAAGGTTGATCTTGGAGGAGGAGAAGCTCCCATCCGTCACCTTCAAAACCACAGATTAACGCATAAATATTCTCTCGTCCCCTGCGGGAAAAAAAATAGGGGAACCGTCTTCCAAAAAACCATGATCCCCTATCCATCTCTCGCAGCCGCAGAAGCAGCCCTGAACCGTCCGCTAACCTACGCCGAAACCATTTGGTTCAATTACTCTGCCACAATACCCGATCCGTTACTGTATTACCACAATACTCTTTTCCTTTTCGTTATTTTCACTCTAGTCCCTCTCCCTTTGGCTCTTCTCGAGCTCTATTGGCCGTCCGTTTTGAAGCCGTTCAAGATCCAGCCGAAGGTCTATCTGTTGAAATCTGAGTTTTTGGAATGCTACAAGAATGTTATTAAGATTTTCTTCTTAGTTGTTTGTCCGCTTCAGCTTCTGTCGTATCCTACTGTCAAGGTTAGATTTATTTCATATATTGTTGGATTTTCACAAATGAGTGTTTCCTGGAATGTGTGTGTGGCTGAACCGTTGAAAATTTTGGATATTCTTTGAGAGAAAAATGCCACATTGACATGATGTCGAAATTGTTGTGTGTTTAATGAAAGTCAGGTCAGAAGAATTGGATGTTGCTGAGGTTTTTTCCTTTTCGTTTCATAAACGTGCTGCTATTGGCACCCATAAAACAGAAGTTATGCTAGCCACCATTACAATTTTAATAGATATCGATTCTTTTGTGTGATACTTATCATTAAATTCTATTTTTTTTTTTTCATTCAACTTAAAAACCATTTGTTTTTGCTTTACAACGACTATTCACTACCTTACAGCTTAGTAAGCATGTAAGCTGATTTTTTTACGGCAGTCAATAGTTATGGGAGTCAGAGTACTGTATAGTGTACTTTTGGGATGAAAATTCACAGTTGGATGCTTAGATTCGCTCTTGAATGTTTTCCACGATTTTTTTTCAACATACAAAATTTATAGTCTAACTGCCTAATGTAAGGTATTTGCATGTAGTTTGTGGGAATAAGGACTGGGTTGCCATTACCATCAATATGGGAAGTCGCATCTCAATTAGCAGTGTACTTCTTGTTAGAGGATTTTGGAAATTATTGGATTCACAGATGGCTACATGGAAAATGGGGATATGAGAAGATTCACAAAGTTCATCATGAATATACTGCACCAATAGGTTTTGCTGCTCCTTATGCACATTGGGCTGAAGTGTTGATCCTTGGTATTCCATCGTTTCTTGGACCTGCTATTGTTCCTGGACATATGATTACTCTTTGGTTATGGATTGCCCTGAGGCAAATTGAGGCACTGGATACCCATAGCGGGTATGTTCTATTCTTAGTCTTGCTTTACGATCATTGTCTATACCGTCAATCCATTGTGTATTTTCTCTTACATGGTCGGTAACTGTTGAATTTAGAGGTCAAGGACTGGCTGGACATTCTTCATTTAGGGGTCATGGAATCCAAGTCTACCGCCTTCATTTAATCCATTTAGCATCTGGGTGTTTGTTAGGGGCATGCGGACTGCATAGTATTTTGTACACTACAGTTTTTTTTAGTAGGTTTTACAAGTGAAGCTTGGTTTTTCGTAGGTTTTGTAAGTGTTTGTTTCAGTTTCAAAGAAATAAACTTAACTCTAAAGTAGTAAATATGATTATTAGATATGGATCACCTACTAGAGCAGGGATACACGTATGTACGTGAGCCACCACCATATGATACACGATAGCGAAGTTGGTACATTATAAGTACCACGTGCTAGTGCGTCGATACAGTATGGAGTATGGACTAATGGATTTAACTAATCATTTGGCTAGTTTGGTTGGTGTCATCTCATATATGTGGACCAACTGTTATTATCTGATTTTTATATAAAAGATCACAGCTGAAAAATAGCTGGAAACTCTAATTACAGATAATATCATGAGACACTACTCTCCACAGATGAAGAGCTTTTAAGAACTTGCTAGACGTGTCTGAATGTTTTGACTTTTGTTACTTTTTCTATCCCAGTGATTATTATTGCCACTAGAATTATATACAATATTTATGAAACATTGGTATTTTAAGCACAATACAATACAACACATTTTACCTTTTTAAATGCATTTTCCACATCACAAGTTAGGCGTTGTTGCAAGCTAGGATCTGTTTAGCTTTTTTGATTATTTATTTTTAATGTGGGTTCATTTTTAGCCTTTTTTTAGTCATTTTTTAAGCATTCTAGCATTAAGTATACTGATAGAAATGAAAAGAATTCTAGATTACAATCAGTTGGTAAAAAATTCTGTTTTTTGAGTTTTGTTGCATACTTCACAAGTAGAAAGTCTGCAGATCTTTATTTTTTGCAGTATGTATATAGCATGACCTGCATCAATTATAGAATATCTTCAAAATATAGTGCATTTCATAGTTAAAGCTTGTGTTCCATTTCCTCCTTTTGCTCGGAACCACACAACACAAAGAGCACCTAATCCTTAAATCACACTTTTAAGACTCTTTTTTTAAGAATAAACAAGAGAAGAAAAAGAAATGATAATTAGTGTGTTAATTAGTGTGTAGGGGTCTTATAGCCAAGATCTTGATTCTACTTTCCAATGGACCGACTACAAAATTTTAAATCGGTAATGTGTTCCATGACTTCTTTCACTTCTGCCACCAGGCTTCAAGTGCAATAGACCATTTTATACCCTTATTAAGTATCTTGATCTTTGTCTTTTTATGGAAACATCAACATTAGCTTTTAAAAAACTTAACTGGTTATTCACAAAGAGTGGTGCATGCATTTCATACAACTTATATCCAAGGTTTTAAATATCGGATTTCGGTCACGTTTCTGGGAATTTTTACACAAGTTATCTCGTATTGGGGGAGATCTCGGACGAGATGAGTACATATCGGGTGTACATCTCGGGTCTTATAATGCATCTTGAGAATATCTCGGATGTACTAATGTATCTTGATGTGTCAAAAATTTATTTAACGGTTACTTGATTTACATGGAAAAAAGAATATTTTTAGAAGAGTAGTAGCTTGATTAGCTTAATTGATTTAGTAATGATTGAATAATATCTTTTTATTTGAACATAATAAAGAAGTGAAACCTTTCGTTGTGAGCCATTAAGATAAAAAGTACAGAATATGTTCAAGAAGTAGGTAAATTATAATTGAAATGAGTAGTTTCTTTTGAATCAATATGAAAATAAAAAATATTACGCAAAATAAGAAAAACGAATAATTTCGGGTGAGATCTCGGATTGAGATTTTGATCCATATTTCGGGTGGGATTTGAATATCTCAGACGAGATGAGTGTTGAGGAAGATATGGAGGAGATTTGATGTTTCGTTTTGTATAAGTGTGAATAGGAGATCTCGAAGGAGATCTCGGGTGATATATAGGAGATTTAAAACCTACTTATATCTTGCTTTATCAAACTCCCTTTGAAGATGCTTTACTGTCACTTTCTAGGTCATAATAAGATGCAAATCTGTGCACAGCTAAATATGGTTGTCAGAAAACTAGATTGCCAAATTAATACTGCTATTATTATCAATATTTTGACAACATAACTTCATATTTCAACAAGTTGAGTAACTTACCTGGATGTTTTGTAAAGAGGTTTTCCATTAATTTCCATATAAATGAATAAATCATTTCTATTGTACTTAAGCTAATTTAGCTTCATATTTTTTACAGTATAATATCATGATTATCATCATCAGCTAGTACTTGTGACTAATGAACAGGTATGACTTCCCTTTGAGTTTTACCAAGTTCATTCCTTTCTATGGAGGCGCTGAGTATCATGATTATCATCATTATGTTGGAGGGCAAAGCCAGAGCAATTTTGCTTCCGTGTTTACATATTGTGATTACATATATGGAACTGACAAGGTTTGTTGTACATTACAAGTTTATTGATAGTGGTATAACATCATATTAATAATATATTATCTACCTCTTTTTTCAGGGTTACAGGTATTGGAAGGCTTGCCTCTCAAAGGTAATTCATTTTCTTCTGTTATGTTTTATCTAATTAAGTATATCTCTTATTACTTGCATCATTACCTTGAACATGCTCTAAAGTTCTGAAAATTGAAAGTATTGTTTTCGATATACCTATCGTATGTTCAACGCTAAGTGGTATTTTGTGTATGGTTGAAAACAGTGCGATAATATGTAAACAAAAGTGTTCTTCAAATTATGTAATTTCTTTTTTGAAGCAGATAAGGGAGCAATCGGAAAACCGAAATGGAGTTGACAATTCTCTTCAGAACCAGAAATCTGATTGAAGATTCAAGGGGAAAGCTCCTAAAATTTGTGATGCAACAGAAAATGGTTCTAGTCATAGTTCTCTACCGTGCATTTGTGTTGCTTCTTTGAGTGACATCTGTGTAATTTTTATTTTAGCCACTAATGGGATTGTTTTAGGTGTTTGGATGCTGTATTTACTGGATGGTAAACCCCTGTTATATTCTCTCCTGTGTAAACCCGAACTGAAATCAAAACTCCTTTTTTTTTTTCGTTTTCTTTTAATGTTTTAATCAACTTCTGTAGATTTATGTATCGCAAGAAGTATAATTGCGTTTGCTTTGCATTACTTGTTAATCTGATTTCAACTTTTGTTAAAGAATCTAGCAAAAATTATGCCTTAATTTTCAAAGATCTGAATATTTACCGATCAACGTATTGTTAATGCTCTAAGGGGTAATCCATTTCTGTTATCTATTAGCTGTATGTTTTAGAGAAATAATTGTATAGATATTTCAAAAAAAATAGAATTTATTATGTAATATATGGTGAAATTTTAAGATAATTGAGTTATGCACTGAATTTATTATTTTTAAGCATATAATTTTTGTTATGCCATTTATGCACTGAATTTAATAGTTGTCGAGAAAATAAATAAAAGTTGGTATTCTTAACTTATTTTAAAATTAATATTCTTATAAATTTCGACATATAAATATCTATATACATAGGATTATCATTTAGTTTTAGTATATTTGATTTAAAAGATAAATGATATATAAATTAAATTTCAAATATTATTAGACAGTGATAAAAATACCTAAATATGAAAGTGTAATAGTAACGAAACGGTGTATTTTTATGTATTTAGAGCTCTTGGCAGCATCAAAAATAAGCATATTACATTATTAAAGTGATATAAAATGTTTATTTAACAACTAAAAGAAATGTTACAAATAATATTTGCTATTTTAAATATGTAAAAATTATAACTTGGTTTTAAAACCATTGTTATATACCTCAATAAGTTTAAATTATAATATAAAGTTTCCAAAAAATAATTAACATATGCTTAAAAAGGACAATAATTTAACAACTTGGTGGGCAAAATTTTTAAAAAAAATCTGGAGTTGAAAAGCATGTTACTTGGTATGACAGGTAAATTGGTACTACTTAAAGTTACCCTTAAATGCAGAGTTTTTAAAATACCGGCTAACCTAATTGACACAATCAATCAAATATGTAGCATATTTTTACAGGGAGGAGGTAGAAGTAAAATTCCATGGAAACCGGTAACAACTCCTGGGGATGAAGGTGGTTTGGGTTTAAAAAATTTAAAGGGTATTAATTAGGTATATTTGTTTAAAAAGACTGAAATTTGTTAAGAGGTGGTTCAGTGTGGGTTGATGGTTAATAAACTGGTACAAAAACTCAGACAATATCTGGGAATTGCAAATTTCAAACACACCCTTTGGAACTATTAAGCATATGCTGAAACAAAGCTCTATATCTATTTGATAAAAAAATTGCAAATCTTTATTATTTTTATTAATAGTTGGAATAGAATCACAAATTTTGATCTAACAACAAAGTTCTAAAAATATCCCAAAGTTCTAAAAATATCCTTACATGCAAACAAGAGGTTAGTATTTCGAATCCTATTAAGAATAAAAATTAACATCTACTTTTAATCGAAAATTTGAAAGGTAGATAAACCTACAAGCTCAAAACCATGTTCTAGCAAAAAAAAAAAAAAAACAAATTTATTCTTTTTATTTTTCTTTAAATTTTAAATTTAATACTTCTACAAGAAATTTTTATATGCATGCCCTAAAATCTCATGATAATAATAGAAGTCTTTGGTTTGATCTTTGTATAAAAAATCAAGATTAATTAATAGACTAAGTTATGCTTCTTTGGCTTGCATGTGGATCGTTGGGCCCAAACTGTAAAACATAGTTTTCATAACCGAACAGTGAGTTGAGCCGTGATGACTTATGACTTAAGATTTTAATGGTTCAATCCATCAAATCGTTGAAACCGTGATTTTTTTTCAAAAATTTGCACATCTAATTAGAAACTATAGGCAAAAATATTGAAATAAAAATGCCAGTTAAATGAACCATAGATGGCTTTCATGGCCAACAGTCGAAGTACTTCATATAGCGTACAACTGCACCAACACAACTGCACTTGTGTGCAAAGTAGCAATGTACAACGATGAAGTTTAGTAATGACGAATATAACAAAGCTTGCAATAATATTGGAGGAGTTTCTAACGACGAAGAACGAAGTAATAGAGCTTATTGTTTAGATTGTGAGGCGATGATGATTTGTGCAATGTATACTTATTTAATTTCTTCAAAATAATAATACAGAAAATGAAAGTGAATTAGATAATGTATGTTCTATATCTTCAGTAGGCATGCTAGTTTCACCACATATCTGACCTGTTTAATGGCCTGTTAGAAGGCATATCACCTGTTCAATAAAGCACCTGTCTTCTCAGATCAGAAGACAGGCAAGGCCTGTAGTATTAACCAACCCTGCAATGTTCATGTCTCCGATTTTTACAAGCTCACGCAAGCCAGTAATATGCAGCATCTCTTCTCACAAGCATGCAGCATGATTCTGACATCCATGCAAGTCCGTTGCATACTTTCTCATACACCTATTATGTTTTATTGATATCAACTTGAAGCAAGTCGGCGGGTGCGGCACAGGAAAAGAAAGCTTGGGCTCTGGTGAAAGACGCAGATTCGATTTCTATCATGCGCATCTTCTGAGTTTCAAAAAAACAAAAAAAAAAAAACTTGGAGCAATGTAGTGCCCTGTTCTGTCAATTATCACGCATACACTCTCCTATAACAGCTCTCGCATGGTACATCTCAGCTATACACTATTTTACAGCAAAGCTTATCAAATTGGAGCTCCAATCCTTAATGCCTCTTTCGCAGCAACACCCCTCAGTTTCCTACTCTTCTAACAGTTTCTAATAACACAGTTGTTTGTAAATTTTTAGTTTTCATTGTTCTTATCTTTCTTTTTTTATCGATCATATTCAAAGGGATGATCCCGCATTTTTGTACCAGATAACTGTCATCAAACATTTGTATGTTTTTCGGTTATATAGGTAGATCACTCTTTTATCGACTGAGAGAGAATGACACACTAAGAAAGTAACTAGCAGATAAAACAATCACGGTTTAGCCAAGTAAAATAGACAATTGGACCACTGATTCAAAAGTCCAAACCACAGTTCGTACACGACCGACGATTGAACTCTAGATTGAAGTGGTCCACAATTCATGGTTATTTGAGATTGGACAGCGATTGGATCTAGTTATGAAAACGTTGTTGTAAAATATATTATTTTACTTTATCAATAATATAAACATGCCTTAGAAAGAAAAGAAAAAAATATTAGTCAGGGCTCAGGGCACATAGATTAAAAAATAATAATCAAAACCAAGTATTTCTCAACCTCTCAAAAATCAAATTGTTCGAATATGATAAAAAGCGATAAGAAGTCGGGAGTGGATTCCAGGGAAAACAGATAGAAAAGGTAAAGAGAAATTTGAGATCCAAGTTAACAAGCTTTTAATTTTTACAACAAAAATCGCAACTTCAACTTGGATCATCGGGTGAACCAAAATTCCAATAAACTGTCCATATCAGCGATTAACATAGTATTCAATTAGTTCATAATAGGAAATGACAAGTGGCTTCAATGTTCTCTCTTCAATTTTAACTTGCACTTTTAATATACTAGAACGGTTGTAAACAAATAATCTTCGGCTGAGTCATGTACTTGATCATCTTTTGAAGACGTTTCGATGTTCTGCTCAATGATGCAAAGCAGTCTAACTCACGCCGCCGTATTTAGAATAAAACAGAATCTTCTATTTGTTTTGATATCGATTCGCTTGCACGGACGAAAGGACTCGGTTGCACTCAAAAGCGACTACCCGTCTTATTTTTTTTTTTAAAATTTCGTGGAGATGAAGATAGGTTTAGGTTTTCACAGAGGTTAAAAGAATATCGTTCTCTTTTGATTTCGTCTATTAACTAATTAAATAGACGGAATACCAAGTGGAACGTATTGTTGACTAGTGAGATGACGTTGGCTCAAAATTCAGATCAGAAATTTCACCGTTTTAAATAAAATAACAGTCAGAAAACGCCGAATAAATTTCGTCCAAAAATATAAGTGCTACAGCACAACAAGTCCGAGCCCGGCTCGTGTCGAGTCAGTCGGTCGACGCACGTGCGCATGTGATGGTCATGCATACGCTTCCTTCTCAACACAAATACAACATTTGGATACCTAAAGGGTCCAATTTAGAAGCTAAGAAACTCTCTCACACACACACACAAGTATTTTTCAATAGTCCCTACGGTTTGGAACTCAAGCAAAAAATGCACTTATTTAAATGTTTTTAATTTCTTTAAACAATTCACAAGCGCAATTTCCAACAATCCCCAACTTGAATTTTTGAAAAAATATTTCGAGCGGTTTCTGAAAATATAAGATTGTGAATAAATAAATGTGTCTTTCGACTTGAACCATTGCATAGTGGAGACATCAAACCACACACAATCTTTCTAGAGTGCAATCAAATAAGTCTGTGCATTTATGACCATGCTCATGTCTATCCTAGTTTAACGAATGATATAAGAATTTTGTCCAAAATTTCGTAGAAACGACCACATTTCCTCATCCACATAGGTGATTCTATCAAAAGTACTCCTAAAAGTGGTACTCCACTCTATATAGAGTATGGATCTCATTAAGTGTTTCTATTAACTTATCCTCTAATCACTTCAGAAATACATCTTTTAAATATATAAAAATAGCATGTTCAACTCATATCACTTCACAACTTGTTCTTACCCACCGAATCTAGTTCTTGTGATCTTCAATCATTAGGTCGGGTTACCATTGTGCGTGACTCGACAATCTAAGGGCAATAATCTCCTTCTTTTAGAGGTTCTAAGGACTTTCTATCTGGCTAGTCCTTTCGTCAAAGGATCGAACAAATTCTCATCACTGCAGATGTGACCCACTCTAATAGATCATGAAGAGAGTAGCTCTCTAATAGTGTTGTGCTTACAATGTATCTGTCGTCTCTTACCGTAGTAATAAAGGTTCCGTACTTTTACGATAGTCGCAGTACCATCGCAATGGATCAACGAGCTGGTATTGGTTTTTCTCATAAAGGAATCTCAACTAGCAAATATCTTAAGTAATCTGCTTCTTCACTAGCTCTGACAAGTGCTATCATCTCAAACTCCATAATATACTGAGCCAAAATAGTTTGTTTCTTAGATTTTCAAGAAACAGCACCACCATCAATGTTAAAGATATAGCCACTGGTTGCTTTCGAATCATTGGATAAAGTATTCCAGTCTGCATCAGTGTATCTTTCAAGTATAGCTGGAAACTTTTTATAATGTAACCCAAGGTTCATCGTTCGTTTTAGATATCGCATGACCCTTCCGATAGCATGCTACTGCTCTACAATAGGTCTACTAATAAACTTGCATAATAATCGCACGACATAGGCAATGTCGGGTCTAGCACAATCAGTGGCATACCGAGCCTGCCAATGATGCTAGCATAATCAGACTGTCTTACACCTTCACCAGTGTTCTTAAATGGTTTTACACTATGATCATATGGTGTACATGCAGGTTTATATTCAAAGTAATTGGATTCCTTTAGTATCTTCTTAATGTAATGAGACTGATCTAAAGAAATTCCCTTTTCTGACCTAATAGTCTTAATTTCAAGGATTACACTCGCTTCACTTAGATTTTTCATATCAAAGATGACACTTACAAAGATTTGACATTGTTCATAACATGAATGTTTGACCCAAAAATAAGTAGATCGTCTACATACAGACATATAATAGTGCAAATATCATTCTCAAATTTATAGTAAATACATTTGTCACTTTCATTAACTTTAAAACCATGTGAGATTATTAAGTTATCAAATTTATCATGTCACTGCTTAAGCACTTGTTTTAAACCATATAATGATTTATCTAATTTGCAAACTTTATATTTTTGACCATGAATTACAAAGCCCTCAGGTTGATCCATATAAATTTCCTCCTCTAATTCACCATTTAAAAAACAGTTTTAATGACTCGGAATTTCTGGATATTTGAAATTGAAATATTTAATTGATTTTAGATATTTAAAAGTTAGTTTAACTTGAATTTCAATATCACTATTTATTTGGCAATTAAATTATTGAATTTAATTATAGAAGTTGGGTAAATTATTGAATCTTCACTTTTATGCCTGTTAAAAATATTTCAAAGGCTTATAAAATTTAAATTGACAATACTGAAGATAATAGAACTTTTAAAAAACTGAATTTAAGGATGGTTTGTTCAGTTTGGAAATTTTATCGTTTAAAATGATATTTAAAAATAGTCTTTCGAGGAAATGTCTCGGATTTCAACGAAACCTGTTCTGTTGAATCCGTAATAGTGTATTATTATCGAATTTCAATTTTCGTTGCATTCGGAGTTATCGTGTGATCGTTCGATAGATAAACGCGTTGAAATCTATAGCGAAATTCAATATATTAACTTGGTCCAAAACGCTATCTTCTTCATATGATCGAATTAGGACTCGAAACTTTCCCATTGTATTCGGAATAGGGGTTTAACACTATAAACGCCTAGCGGCATGCCTCGATAGAAAGTCGAGATTTTGAGTTGCGTAATTTAAGACAATTTAAATTTAAAATTTAATTTGAATATGACCTATAGTTTGACTTGTCAAAAACATTTCACATCAGACCATGGCCAGTTGTCTTCTGGCTCTCACCATTTGTCATGCATGCATAGATTTTGAAGCACGCATTAAAAATAAAATAAAATAATAAAGCTAAATCAATAATGTAGAGTAGTAAAAAAACAAAAAGTAAACCGAGCCTTTATTTATCTTAAAAACCAAATCGATATCAGTTATTTAAAATGGCCACCTTTTCGAATTTCAAGTCGAGGGTCGATTTCATTTCGAAATCGTTAAACAAGGGAGTGGGAATTGAGGCGTAAGCAAGTCTTAGGAAGGGAGTCGAGGTCGATGCTCATTTAGGGTTTGCAGAGGGTAGTCTTGCGTGAGGTGACGACGCGATCGAGAGTGGCGTCGAGGTCTGGGCCTTGGGTACTGCTCGTCAATTTGCGTGGGAAGACAGGGTGGTAGGGACAGCGAGCCAGACGAGGTTGTGATGACATGTGTGGGATGGAGAAGAGGGGGGTTTCTGAGGTTGGAATCGTAAGATCGGCGGTAGGTGATGGCCGGCGTGGTGTTGAGCGAGCTTGAGGGTTTTTTTGTTGTGAGGTATTTTCTGATTTTTATTGATTTGTCTGATAAATACTTTTATTTATATAACTATTTCTGTTCATAATAAAAAGGTATTTTATTTTAGGATTTAATAAATATATCTTAAAGAAGGAATTTTACTATAAAGAAAACTTGAAGCAGTTTTGCTTTTTTATATATAGAGTTTAATTTATAGTATGATGCAAAAAAATTATATTTACAAAGTTCAATATGTATATGTAAACAGAAAATGTATATAGACAAGATTTGGAAACACAGAAATTTTAAAATTGTGGAAGTTTATTTAAAAATTTGATTTTTGTAATCTATAATTTATTTTTATATGTAGTTTCAATTTGGAATAATAATATATATATATATATATATATATATATATATCAAATACCCATTTTAAAATTCACTAGTTTATTTTAAAAATATGCGTTTAGGGTGATCTATTTGGTTAATTAACTTGTTTAATTAATTTAGTTACTAAAAAGATTTTAAAGGGAAATTTTTTAGTTTAAATGTAAATCACTAGTTAAAAACAAAATTTATTGGTTGAATAAATTTATTAAATGGTAAATAATCATTCGATTAGTTCAAATATTAATAAACCGTAAAATGTTTATACAAGGTCAAATCTGAAAGGAAGCAAGCTGAATTGGAAATGGGTTGCATGCATGGTCAAAGGTGAGTTAATCTCACCTTTTCGAAATACCATGAAATTTAAATAGATGAAATTTAAATTATTGATTATTTGCTTGAATTGATATATTATCAGCTTGGATGTGATATGTTATATATATATATATATATATATATATATATATATATATATATATATAGTGTGTGTGTGTGTGTGTATTGGAGTGATTGATTTCCCGCATTATATAGCGGATGAGACCATATGCGCCCTGCATAATTGCGGATGACCCCATATACCATGATATCCCACCTCAAAGTGGGATTGGTATTTTTATATTGTGTTAACATCTGTGGATGCAGGGAAACAGGTCGGAGGAATCCAGTTAGATTCCTCAAAATATTTAGATTGTTTTAGTATGCTGTGATATGGTTTATTTGATGATCGGTGATAAATTATATTGGTAATTGAAAGTATTGGATGCTACAGTTTGATTTAATATATGTTTGGGTATATTGAGTTACAAAAAATATATAGATTGGATTTTTGAAAGGAAATAAAAAGGAGAATTCCTAAGTAAATAATTATAGAGGTTTGGATAAATAAATTGAAAAAGGACAAAAGTTGATTTTTAAATTCTAATAAATAAATTCTAAGTATAGGAAAGGAGATTTTTGAATAAGTGGGAATAAGTGGATTTTTAAAATTAAGTGATATTAATTAAAGGAATAAAATATTTACTTTTTAAATTCAGAATTTAAATGGTTTAGGAAGAAATAAAAGAAGAATTTTGAAATAAATATGAAATTGGTATTTTCAGTTTAAATAAGATTTAAAATTATAATAAGAAGTTAAATCTGAAATTAATGGGTTTTGAAATAAATTGAGAAAGTAAAGGAATTCATTTTAAAATGGAGTAAATTTGGAAATCGATTTGGAATTTGATAAAATGTTTGAAATTGTGATTTAAAGGAGGATGAGACGATCGAATTTATAAACTGGGTTTATAAGTGAAATAAAATATCAGTGGATATTTGACAGTATAAATTCATGAAGGGAATTTATAAAGGAATGGGTAATTTGTTTTTAAAAATAAATAGTGATTTATTTTTTAAGGTGAGAAAAAAATTTCCCTGAAAAGCCAAGTACGTTTTCAAAGCAGATTTTTAAATATAAATTAAAAAGTTTTAAAGTTGTTTTAAAGGAATGTTTTGAGAAATTATTATTGAAGTTGTTTAAAATTTTAAAGGTAAATATTTATTAAATTAGTTACAGTTGTAATTATTTCAAAAAGGTTAATTGGTATTATGTTTTAAAAAGATAATTATCAATATTTGTATTTTATGAAGTAGTTTTATTTTAAAGATAGTTTGGTTAAAGTTTTTATTTGAAAATTTTGTATAGAATTTCATAACCTTTATTTAAATTTGTTTTGGCTTAAGTTTCACATGAGAAATTATTTTAAAATTTTATAACTACTATTTTTTTTAAATGAAATTTTTAAGTAGTTTTTATTTTAAATGTTTAAAGTATATATTTTGGATTAAGTGATTTAAATTATTTTAAAATCTAAAGTATTTAGACTTGGTAATTTTCAGTGGAAATAAACAATATTTGGAATTTATTCTGTGAGAAGAAAGTGATTTGAAAACTATTTTCAAAAAGTTGAAGTGTAGCAAAATAGCTTGCGAAGATATTTTGGAATAAATAATTTGGAAAAAATTATTTAAATCTGATGATTGTTTGTGGATATTATTTGATAGTTAAATAACCGACTATCAATATTGGCCAATGCACTGATCGTTTCGAAGAGACCGGGATCGGGATTAATTTTTCGAAAACCACTTCGATCCGATTTGAACGTTTTCGTGAGGAAGACATTAGCTTGGAGTCGAAGATGGAGTAGTGAAGTGCAAGAGCTAATCGCTACTAATCCTGAGGGTGATTCCAAAATGGATGTAGTAGGAGTAGTGCTTTCGGTTCCATTCGAACCCGGAACGGACTTGTATGGACGAATGCTTTTAGATCGTCGTCAGGAGGACGACGAGCATTCTAAGTGAATGTGTGCTAAAAAGGTAACGCATAGCTTCGAGCCTCATCAACTGGGAATGGCTAAAATAGGGGAGGTGCACACAAGGATAAGTGGCTAATAACCAATTAGGGTAAGGTCACCCCTGTCTAGACGTCGCTTTATTTCGACTGTGTGGGCGGTTGCTGATCCTAACCGTGGGGTGAACTTATTCGGACTATCCAGTAAGGGATAGCACCGGTCTTGTGATGCAGGGGATCAGGGTGGATCCTCGGTATGATGATCTAGACCACGTACTTTTACGGGTGGTACCCCAACAGCCCTGCCATTAATGGAAATCCATTCTCCCAAAGTGCCATTACGGTTTTGTTTGTAGAACCCACTTTGTGGCTAGTATTGCCGTAATTTAATGAATGTAATAATTTCAGCTATTTGAATAAGTATTTGTATATAGACAATATTATAATATCAGAGGATTTTGTAAGAAAATATTTTGGTTATCATAAGGAAAAAACCCGACATGTTTATTTGTGGCGTGGTCTTACGAGATACCTTTGATTTCAAAGGACTTTGAAAACTTTAATAATCCAATTGAGTGTGTTTTCTCACGCTGATTTTCTAGACTGCTCGGGTATTATTTAACTATAATGCTCGGGTCAGACCGAGTATTATAGAGTACATATTTTGGAATGGACTATTGTGGAGCTCAGGAGACGAGCTGGATGACAAGGCGTATTTCTATAGATTTATATTTCCGTTGTGCAATGTAAGCTGTATATTCCCTTTGTAAGGAAAAGATATTATTACTGTCCTAAATTTGGTTATTGGGTTATTGATTTGTATTCTACTCTGATGATGCAATGTATAAAACAGATATAGTTCTTTGTTTCAAAGATCAGTCATTTATCTATTATATATTGTTCTGCGACGATTGTGAGATTCTGATATTGTTTTCTATTTCTTCTTCTACCTCTTTCTTCTTTAACCCTAGTGATTGGTTTTTGGCATTCGATTGTTGGTATTTGATACAGTGGATGTATTAATTTCGATTTTTGGGTGTTGAAAAATCGGATCGTTACAGATTGGTATTAGAGCAAGGTTAAGCGCGAACCTTGGCTCTGGTGGGGATTACTCATTAGGAATAGAGTGTGTAGTACTCTAGAATGAGTTTGAGTGTATTAATAGATATGAGCACGTATTTTTTAGTGAATATAAAAAAAAATTTATATTATGTTGATTTATCAGTTGAGTGTTTATGGATTCTGATCGAGTGGGACGCCATGTCATCGATAGGGGCTTCTAAACTCTTAAACAAGATAAACCGACACAGTATTGTTTTAAAAATAGGGTAAATAAAATAATTTTACCCAAAATTATTTTTGTATGTAAAATAATTATTGTAAATTATTATAGTATATGGTTGCTTGGTTATTAGGAAGTGATAGTATTAAATTATTATCATTGTTGTCTGGAAAACTAGGGGTTAAAAGTATAACCAGAGTTAAGAAATTAACTTATATAACAAAATGGAATTTGAAATGTGAATTATAATTGAAAATGAAATAAAATTCCAGAGTAATATTTGAATATGAATTGAAAGGATTTGGAATTCGAAGTTTTGGAAATTAATTTTCTTTGAGTCTGAAAATGATTTTCAAAGGTTTTTTGAGGAATAATAGTTATATTATTTCAGAAATATTTTTGGATTGGATTTGAAATCTGGTGAGATTTGGAATTAGAATATTTGAAAATGTTTTTAAAGAGGTAAAAGCACCGAACTCACTTCAGTCATGGGAATATAACTTCGATGATGACTGCAACATCATTGATGTTCATTTTCGAGTTTCCAAGAGAGGAATTGCTACCCGAATGTTTTAAATTGGAGTTGTTTGCAAAACTGGGTTTGGTTTTAAAATTCAAAAGATAATTTGATATGTAAATGGATTATATATATATTGATTTCAAAAATGATTTTGAAATACTTAAGTGATTGTTAAAGACTCTGGAGTTTAATTAAAATGTTGAAGTAATGAGTTTAAACTCTAGAAGTTTAACTAAAAATATTTGTGAATTATAAATAGGTCTAGAAACTTATAAGGTTGGAAATTTCCTGGAATGGAACTAACTTGTAAAAAGTAAATAAAAGTTAGTGTGAAAACAAAATAAGCTGAATGGTAAGCAAATTAATTGGAGTGAATTAAAAGAAGTTAGCCTATAGAAGGTAAATAAATTTGAGAACTTGTAGAAGCTTGAAAGCTGAATTGAATTAGAATGTAATTAAACCAAGTTAAATAAAAAGTGAATGTCTAGGAAATAAATCTAAGAAGGCTAAATAAAATAAGTTATTGAAAATAAAATTTATTAGTGTGAAGTAAATTTGTGAATAAATAAATGAATCTATATTTGTAAGTAAGTAAAATGGAAGTTGAATATTGGAATTAAAATTGAATTGTGTTAAATTAAGTGAAATGGAAAAATTAGTCAAGTTGGACTAAACAAACAAAGGATTGAAAATAAATTAGTAAGTAAGTTAATTAATTTAAGTGGGTAAGCCCGTGAATTGAAATTGAATATTAAAATTCAATTTGAATCACGTTATGCAAAGTAAAATTGATTGAATTAGAATAAGTAAAAACAAAAGCTAGGGATTAGATTTGATTGAGAAAAGAAATACATTAGTGAATCAAACATAAAAATTCAAAATTAAATTCTTTGGGAATAAATTGGTGAATGAAAGGTAAATTAAATTTAAATGTAATTGAAAATGCAAAGTGAATAAAAATGAATATAAAAACTAAGGTGATGAATTGGAAATGAGTAGAAAGGTGATATAAGGTATTTTAACAGGCTTAACAAGAAAATGGTGCAGTTCCCAAATAAATTTTGAATTGAGAAATCCACTAAGTTAATATTTGAAGGAAAACTTAACAAAAGGTTGGGTGAAAAGAACATTGTGAATAAGTGAATGGGAAATCAAAATAAAAGTGAATAAAAGGGAATTGATATAACTAATAATCAATTAAGATAAATACGTAGGGTGCAGGTATATTATTTTATTCGCATAGCGATTTAGTCAAGGTTCGAGCACAGAATTTCGAGATAGTTATATCGATCCGAGTTGAGATTTTTTTACTCGATTTTCGATGGCGAACTCTGGATATGGATTTTTGATTGATTCTGGAAATTTTCTATCATAGTTTGTGGGTATGCAAGGAGAATGATGGTTTTTGGTCCAGAAACCAGGTCTGAGTCCGCACTAGGAAGTCGGGTGGACGATACTAGTTCGGAAATGAAATTGTGTGATCGAGTGAGCGACCATAGTTGGTATTGCATACTATAATATATGTGCATGTACGACTTAAGTAAATCAAATATTGAAACTTCTGTAAAGAAATGTGTAAAATGATTTTGATTGTTGTGACTGGGCATTATTGCTTAGTAGGATACAAGTGTTTAAAAGCAAAAGGGAATTGGGATTTTTGATTTCAGAAGATAAAATGAAATTTGCTTGACAAAGATATGTTTTAAATTTCTATGTGAAATTTGATGATTTTCTTGTCTAGCCACTTGACGTTTTGTTTTCTTTTGAAATCTAGGGGCCCGTAGAGGCATTTTGTAGTTGTACCGAGCTAGCCGTGCAAAGGAGACGTTGGCAAAAAATTCAAAATTTTAGGGAGTTGGAAAAAATTTTGATTTTTTTTGATAATTTAAAATTTGGTTTTAAATATAAAATTGAAATTGAATTATAATTTGAATGATTGAGGGAGTAATATTGTTTGGAACTTATTGGTGAGTTGGGAAACTTAGCAGAGATTTAGTGTGTCTTCAATAGAAAAGATTATTTTGGATATTGTTGAAAACTGTTTGATTTTGAAAAAATGATGAACGGGTTGTGGACCATTCCTCTTAACTAGTAATTTCGGGGGCAAAATTTTTTGAAGGGGGGAGGAGTGTGACGATTCGGAATTTCTGGATATTTGAAATTCAAATATTTAATTGAATTTAGATATTTGAAAGTTAATTTAATTTGAATTTCAAATATCATTATTTATTTGGCAATTTTATCATTGAATTTAATTATTGAAGTTGGGTAAATAATTGAATCTTCAGTTTTATGCTTGTTAAAAATATTTCAAAGGCTTATAAATTTTATATTGACAATGCTGAAGATAATTAACTTTAAAAAGTTGAATTTAATGATAGTTTGTTCAGTTTTGTAATTTTATCGTTTAAATCGATATTTAAAATAGCCTTCCGAGGCACAGTCTCGGATTTCGATGAAACTAGTTCCATTAGATCCATAATAGTGTATTATTATCGAATTTTAATTTTTGTAACATTCAGAGTTATCGTGTGATCGTACGATAGATAAACGCACTGAAATCTATAGTGAAATTTAATATAAGAACTTGGTCCAAAAAGCTATCTTCTCCATACGATCGAATTAGGACTCAAAACCTTCACATTGTGTTCGGAATAAGGGCTTAACATTATAAACGCCTAGCGACACGCCTCGATAGGAAATCGAGATTTTGAGTCGCGTAATTGAGACAATTTAAATTTAAAATTTAATTTGAATATGACCTATAGTTTGACTGGTCAAAAACGTTTCACATCAGACCATTGCCACTTGTCTTCTAGCTCTCACCATGTCATGCATGCATAGATTTTGAAGCATGCGTCTTTATAAAAAAATAAAACAAAAAATAAAGCTAAATTAATAAGGCAGAGCGGTAAAAAAATAAAAAGTAAACCGAGCTTTTATTTATCTTCAAAACCAAATCGATATCAGTTATTTAAAATGGCCGCCCTTTCGAATTTCAAGTCGGGAGTCGATTTCGTTTCGAAATCGTTAAACAAGGGAATGGGAATCGAGGAGCAAGCTAGTCGCTGAAGGGACTCGAGGTCGATGGTCATTTAGGGTTTGCCAAGGGTAGTCTTGCGTGAAGTGACGGCGCGATCGAGAATGGTGCCGAGGTCTGGGAATTGGTTACTGCTCGTCAATTCACGTGAGGAAGACAGGGTGGTAGGGACAGAGATGCAGACGAGGTTGTGATGAAGTGAGTGGGATAGCGAAGAGGGGGCTTTCTGAGGTTGGAATCGTGAGATCGGCAGTAGGTGATGGCCGGCGTGGTGTTGAGCGAGCTTGAGGGTTTTTTGCTGTCAGGTATTTTCTAATTTTTATTGATTTGTCTGATAAATTTTTATTATTTATATAACCATTTCTGTTTACAATAGAAAGAGATTTTATTTTAGGATTTAATAAATATATGTTAATGAAGGAATTTTACAATAAAGAAAACTTAAAGCAGTTTTATTTTTTATATATAGGATTTAATTTATAGTAGGATGCAAAACAATTATATTTTACAAAGTTCAGTATGTGTATGTAAACAAAAAATGTATATAGACAAGATTTGGAAATATATAAATTTTAAAATTGTGGAAGTTTATATAAAAATTTGATTTTTGAAATCTATAAAAAAAAATTATATGTAGTTTCAGTTTGGAAAAAATAATAAAATATATATATATCAATTACCCATTTTAAAATTTACTAGTTTATTTTAAAAATATGTGTTTAGGGTGATTTATTTGGTTGATTAACTTGTTTAATTATTTTAGTTACTAAAAAATTTTTAAAGGGAAAATTATTAGTTTAAATGTAAATCACCAGTTAAAAACATAATTTATTGCTTGACTAAATTTATTAAACAATAAATGATAATTCGATTAGTTCAAATATAAATAAACCGTAAAATGTTTATACAAGGTCAAAATCTGAAAAGAAGCAAGCCGGATTGGAAATGGGTTGCATGCATAGTCAAAGGTGAGTTAATCTCACTTTTTCGAAATACCATAAAATTTAAATGGGTAAAATTTAAATTATTGATTGTTTGCTTGAATTGATAACTTATTATCAGCTTGGATGTGATATGTTATATATATATATATATATATATATATATATATATATATAATGGAGTGATTGATTTCCAGCATTATATTGCGGATGAGACCCTATGTGCCCCGCATAATAGCGAATGACCTCATATACCGCGATATCCCACCTCGAAGTGGGATTCGTATTTTTATATTGTGCTAACATCTATGGATGTAGGAAAACAGGTTGGAGGGACCCAACTGGATTCCACAAAATATTTAGATTGTTTTAATATGCTGTGATATGGTTTATTTGATAATCTGTGATAAATTATAATGGTAATTGAAAATATTGGATGTTATGGTTCGATTTAATACATGTTTGGGTATACTATGTTATCAAAAAAATATAGATTGGATTTTTGAAAGGAAATAAGAAGGAGAATTCCTAAGTAAATAATTAAAGAGGTTTGGATAAATAAATTGGAAAAGGATAAAAGTTGATTTTTAAATTCTAATAAATAAATTCCAAGTATGGGAGCGGAGATTTTTGAATAAGTGGGAATAAGTGGATTTTTAAACTTAAGTGATATTAATTAAAGGAATAAAAGATTTATTTTTTAAATACAAAATTTAAATGGTTTTGGAAGAAATAAAAGAAGAATTTTGAAATAAATATGAAATTGGTATTTTTAGTTTAAATAAGATTTTAATTTATAATAAGGAAGTTAAATCTAAAATTAGTAGGTTTTGAAATAAATTGAGTAAGTAAAAGAATTTATTTTAAAACGAAGTAAATTTGGAAATTGATTTGGAAATTGATAAAACATTTGAAATTGTGATTTAAAGGAGGATGAGACGATGGAATTTATAAACCGGGTTTATAAGTGAAATAAGATATCAGTGGATATTTGGAAGTATAAATTCACGAAGGGAATTTATAAAGGAATGAGTAATTTGTTTTTAAAAATAAATAGTGATTTATTTGTAAAGGTGAGAAAAACATTTCCTTGAAAAGCCAAGTACGTTTTCAAAGCAGATTTTTAAGTATAAGCTAAAAAGTTTTAAAGTTGTTTTAAAGGAATGTTTTTGAGAAATTATTATTGAAGTTGTTTAAAATTTTAAAGGTAAATATTTATTAAATTAGTTATAGTAGTAATTATTTTAAAATGGTTAATTGGTATTATGTTTTAAAAAGATAATTATTAATATTTATACTTTATAAAGTAGTTTTATTTTAAAGATAGTTTGGCTAAAGTTTTTATTTGAAAAATTTGTATAGAATTTCATAACCATTTTTTAAATTTGTTTTGGCTTAATTTTTATATGAGGAATTATTTTTAAAAAAAATTTAAAAGAAATGTTTAAGTAGTTTTTATTTTAAATGTTTAAAGTATATATTTCAGATTAAGTGATTTAAATTATTTTAAAATCTAAAGTATTTAGATTTGGTAATTTTCAATGGAAATAAACAATATTTGGGAGTTTATTCTGTGAGAAGAAGGTGATTTGAAAACTATTTTCAAAAAGTAGAAGTGTAGCAAAATAGCCTGCGAAGATATTTTGGAATAAATAATTTGAAAAAAATTATTTAAATCTAATGATTGTTTATGGATGTTATTTGATAGTTAAGTAACTGACAATCAATATTGGCCAATGCACTGATCGTTTCGAAGAGACTAGGATCGGGATTAATTTCCTGAAAAAACCTTCGATCCGGTTTGAACATTTTCGTGAGGAAGGCAAGAGCTTAGAGTCGAAGATGGAGCAGTGAAGTGCAAGGGCTAATCGCTACTAATCCTGAGGGTGATTCCAAAATGGATGTAGTAGGAGTTGTGCCTTTGGTTTCATTCGAACCCAGAACGCACTTGTTTGGACGAATGCTTTCAGAACATCGTCAGGAGGACGATGAGCATTCTAAGTGAATGTGTGCTAAAAAGATAACACATAGCCTCGAGCCTAATCAACCGAGAATGGCTAAAACAGAGGAGGTGCACACAAGGCTAAGTGGCTAGCAACCAATTAGGGTAAGGTCACCCCTGTCTAGATGTCCCTTTATTTTGGCTGTTTGTGCGGTTGTTGATCCAAACCGCAAGGTGAACTTATTCGGAATATCCAGTAAAGGTTAGCTCCAGTTTTGTGATGCAGGGGATTAAGGTGGATCCTCGGTACAGTGATCTAGACCACGTACTGTGACGGGTGGTACCCCAATAGCCCTGCCATTGGTGGAAATCCATTCTCCCTACGTGCCTTTACGGTCTTGTTTGTAGAACCCACTTTGTGGCTAGTATTGCTGGAATTTAATGAATGTAACAATTTTAGCTATTTGAATAAGTATTTGTATATAGACACTATTATAATATCAGAGGATTTTATAAGAAAATGTTTTGGTTATCGTAAGGTAAAAACCCGACATGTATATTTGTGGCGAGGTCTTACGAGATACCTTTTATTTCAAAGGATTTTGAAAATTTTATTAATCCAATTGAGTGTGTTTTCTCACGCTGGTTTTCCAGACTGACTCGGGTGTTAATTAACTATAATGCTTAGGTCAGATCGAGTATTATAGAGTACAGATTTTGGGATGAACTGCTGTGGAGCTCAAGAGATGAGCTGGATGACGAGGCGTATTTCCGTAGATTTATATTTCCATTGTGCAGTGTAAGCTATATATTCAGCTTTGGAAGGACACGATATTATTGCTGTCCTAAATTGGGTTGTTGATTTGTATTCTACTCTGATGATGCAATATATAAAACAAATATAGTTCTTTATTTTAAAGATCAGACATTTATCTATTATATATTGTTCCGCTGCGACTGTGAGATTCTGATACTGTTTTCTATTTCTTCTTCTACCTCTTTCTTCTTTAACCCTAATGACTCGGTTTTCGGCATTTGATTGTTCGGTATTTGATACAGCGGATGTACTTATGTCGATTTTCGGCCGTCGAAAAATCGGATTGTTACATTTAACATCCATTTGGTGTATTATTAAATTATGAATAGATGCTAATGAAATTAGTACTTGAATGGATGTAATTTTAGTTATAGGTGAAAAAGTGTCAAAATGTCTACATTTTCTCTTTACTTAAACCCTTTAGCTACTAAACGGGCTTTATATTTATCAACTATGCCATTATTAGGTTTTAATTTCTTTTTAAGTACCCATTTACAGCCTATAGACTTCCGATTAGTTGGTAAATCTACTAAGTAACAAGTCTTATTAGATTGCAAAGAATCCATCTCATCATTTTAGCCTCTTGCCAAAAAGGCATCTAAAGAAGGTAAGACTTCTTGAAGATTTAAAGGATCCTTCTCTATAGTAAAAGTGCAAAAATATGAACCATGATCTTTTATAATTCTTACTCTTTTACTTATTCTAGGTCCATTTTCAGAAGACTCATTATGTTCTGATCTAATAGGCACAGTGTTATTTGATGAGCCCACACTATTCCTCAATTCAAAAGGAAATTTCATTTCATAAAAATCTGCATCATTAGATTCTATTTTATTGTGTGAATTCAGATCATAAAATCTATATGCTTTGTTATTAAGCATAGCCAATAAATACACATTCATATGCTCTACTTGCTAATTTTATTCTCTTAGGGTCAGACATACGAATATATGCTAAGCATCTCCAATTTCTAAAATAAAACACATTTGGTTTATAATTACTTAAGATTTCAGAAGGTGAAAATTTTCCTTTTGACATAGGGATCCTATTAAAAACATAGCGCACAGTTAATAAAATTTCCCCACACTAAGGTGATGATGCACAATAATTAATTAAATAGCAACTAATTCAGTTAATGTTCTATTTTTCCTTTCAGCTTTACCATTCATTTCAAGTGAACATGATGCCGTTCTTTCATGTATTATTTCATGTGAGTTGTAAAATTCAATAAACAAACTTGATTAATATTCAGTTCCTCTATCACTTCACAATGTTTTAACTTTCTTATTAGATTGATTTTCAATTTCATTTATGAAAGATTTAAACATCTTAAATGCATCACTTTTATTTTTCGTAAGGTATACATAAGTAAAGTCAGAGCAATCGTCAAAGAAAGTGATAAAGTAGCGGTGTCTATTTCTAGTCAAAGTGTCATTAAGCTCACATATATCAGAATGAATCAAGACTAAGGTTCCGATTCTCTTGTTATAGATTTACGTGGGGTTTTAATTATTTTTGCTTGACTACAAAAATCACATTTTGAAATCATTTAGTGACATATTGGGGATTATACCTAAGCTATTCATGTTCTTTAGTATTCGTTTATTCACATGACATAGTCTAGAATGCCAGATATTAAAATCACACAACAATAAGCAGAAGCAGACATTTTATTACATTCAAGATTCAGTTTAAACATGCCATCAGTTGCATAACCCCTACCCACAAACATACCATTCATAGTAATGGTGAACATATCATCCCTAATAGTCTGTGTAAATCCAGCTTATTAAGAAGATAACCCGGAACAAGGTTCTTTCTTATCTCTGGAGTGTGCATGACGTCTTTCAGAATGACGGTCTTTTCAAAGGTAAACTTCAGCTCTACGCTTCCAATGCCAGCAAAAATAGCGGTGTGAGAGTCTTCCAACAACACTTTCTTGTCCTTGGTCTCTGCGTATGTTTTGAACATAGCACGGTCATAGCAAACACTACGTGTAGCGACAGTATCTACCCACCAACCCTTTGATTCCCCAACAAGGTGAATCTCATCAGAAATCATAGCCGTAAGAGGCTTCTCAGTCAGGTTAGTCCGTGGTGTAGAGCTTAGCCTGTTTCGACACTAATGTGCCATATGACCTAGTTTTTCAAAGTTGTATCAAAGAAGCAACTGTCTAGAGTCATTCTTTTGGGATGGTTTCTGTTGACTTCTATGGTTTCCTTGTGAATTCAAATTCTATTTGTTGCGGTTCTGATTAAGCTTACGGTTCTGATTTTTAATGCTTTTGGGATTCGAATTCAGAATTGCAGCTTTTTTAGTGTTTCGTGAAACAGCAAGCACTTCTTCCTTTATATATTGTTTACGAGATTCCTCCTCAATACGGAGACGGGTTATTAGACTTTATAATGAAAATTCCTCAGTTTATGTCTAAGATTATTCTTAAAATCCTTCCAATTGGGAGGTAATTTAACAATCAAAATTGCTACTTGAAACTATTCATCCAAACTCATACCTTCGGACATGATCTCATGAGCTATTTTCTGAAGCTCATGAGGTTGCATCTCTACTGACCTGTCATCCCTCATTTGATACTTGAGGTAGCGGCCGATGGAATACTTCTTTCTCCTGCTTTCTCTTTATCGTACTTTTTCTGCAACGCTTCTCAAATCTCCCTTGCTGTTTTGTCATAGTTGTAATAGTCATAGTCATCGTCGCTGAGTCTGTGGAGGATGAAGTTCTTGCACAAGTAATCCTGCTCTGATCAGTTCTGCAACTCCCTTGATTTCTCCGCCCAAGCTCTCATCTGATCTGCGTCTGCTACGTTGTTACTCTGGTAGTTGTGGTTTATCTGTCGTTAGCACATGGCCACCTTCCTCATCGTCAGAAAGAACTTCATCTTCTGTCTCCAGCACTTGAAATGGAGGCCTTCAAACCTGAAGGATGCAGCAGACACCATGAGAACCTGGAATAGTGACGTAGGGGAAGCATCGTCCAAATTTGCAGCAAAAGTCATTGCTGTGTGCGTCATCTGCATTTTTTTGTAAACAAATGATCTTCTGCTGAGTCGTGTACTTAGTCATTGTCTTTAAGACGTTTCAGCGTTCTGCTCGGTAGTGTAAAGCCATCTAACTAACGTCGCTGCCTCTAGGATAAAACAACATTCTTCTATCTCATTTGTTATCGATTCGTTTGCATAGAAGAAACGACTCAGCTGCAAAAAAAACGACTGTCTGACTTATAATTTTTAAGAATTTCGTGGAGATGAAAATAAGTTTAGGTTTTGACAGAGGTTAAAAGTATCACCGAATGGTGGAGGTGACGTTGGCTCAAAATTCAGATTTGAAATTGTACCATTCAGATAACGCCGAATAAATTTCTCCAAAAATATAAACGCTACACCACAACAAGTCCGAGCCCGGATCGATCAGCGCACGCGTGCGATGGTCGTGCATACGCTCCCTTCTCAATACAAAAGCAATATTTGAGCGCCTAAAGGGTCCAATTTAAAAGATAAGCAACTCATATATATACATATATACATACATATATATACATACATAATATACATACATACATACATATATACACACACATACATATACGAGTATCTTCCAATAATCTCTATGGTGTGTGATTCGAGCAATAAACACATGTATTCCAAGGTTTTTATTTTTTTAAACAATCCATGAGCACAATTTCCAACAAGAACTGATTGTGGTCCATAGCAATTAAAATAATGATTTGAACGCCAAAGTGTAAGACAGAAATATGAACATTTGTACCTGAATAAATCTAACATATGTTGTGTGTCACGACCACAAGGTTCATTACATGCAACTTTTCTTTATTTTCATTTATAAATGTGTCGATTTAGAAAAATACTTGGACATGCCTTGGCATCGTCTTCAAACTCCCATCACAGACATCTTAAACTTCCAGGTTTAACTGCAAGAAGAAACACACACGTTACTGATTTTCAATATTATATATATGGGTGTATGTTTGGAGTAGGCCTATCAAACGGGTTGGGTTGAGCCAAAATGGGTTGGGTTGAGTTTGACCCAACCCATTTATGACCCATTCTCTTTTATCCATTTATGACCCAACCCACTTAATAAGCGGGTTACCCATTTAACCCATTTAAAGATTTAAATTTTGATTTGACTTAATAAAAAACAATAAATATAAAATAATTCCAATTCTAATTTTTATGTTTTGAGATCCGACAAAAATTTAAAATTTTAATTCTAATTTTCATCAAAATTCAATTATGGGGATGCGGTAGCTTATTATTTTCTAAGTACAACTGTCAGTCTCCTTGGAGAACTACAGTGTGCATTCACACGATAAAGTATCCAATTGTTCCATACTATTCGTAATTTAGGTGGTAGTTAATCGATCGAAGTCCCGCCTAATTCTGAGATAGAACGAAGGAGTTATTGCAGTCTGAACAAGAAAATAGCGGCTTCTGTACTAGGCGGAGTTCAATATGCAGACGTGGTAGCATGTTATTTTCTAAGTACAACTGTCAGTCCTCTTGGAGAACTGCAGTATGCGTTCACACGACAAAGTATCCGAGTGTTCCACACTATCCGTAATTTAGGTGGGAGTTGATCGGTCGAAGTCTCTCCTGATTCCGAGCTAGAACGAAGGAGTTATTGCAGTCTGAACAAAAAAATAGCGGCTTCTGCACTAGGCGGAGTTCAATATGCAGATGTGGTAGTCTGTTATTTTCTAAGTAGAACCATCGGTCCCTTTGCAGAACTACAATGTGCGTTCAACGATGAAGTATCGGAGTGTTTCATACTGTCCGTAATTTAGGTCGAAGTTCATCGGTCGAACTCACGCCTGATTTCGAGTTAGAACGAAGGAGTTATTGCAGCTCGAACAAAAAAATAACGGCTTCTGCACTAGGCGGAGTTCAAATATAGGGATATGGTTACCTGTTATTTTCTAAGTACAACTGTCAGTCTCCTTGATGAACTACAATGTGCATTCACAAGATGAAGTATCCGAGTGTTCCATACGATTCGTAATTTAGGTCAGAGTTGATCGGTCGAAATCTCGCCTGATTTCGAGTTAGAATGAAGAAGTTATTACATTCTGAACAAAAAAAATAGTGGCTTTTGCACTAGGTGGAATCCAAATATGGGGATGTGGTAGCTTGTTATTTTCTAGGTACAACTGTCAGTCTTCATGAAAAATTATAATGTATGTTCAAAATTCTTATTTTTAAAATTCATATTAAATTTAATGTTTTTAATAAATTGGTAAATGGATTATCCATTTATAACCCTTTTAAAAATAGATCAACCGAACACATAACCCATTTTATAATATTCATAAATGGGTTGACCCAACTCGTAGGGTGAATGGGCTGGGTTAATGGGTTGGATTAAATTTTTAAAAGTCTAGTTTTGAGAATAAGAACAAGCATCATCTCATGGTCACCCGCTCTTTTCGGCCACATCACAAGTTTATCTGCACTGTTTGGAACAAGTGACCCAAATACTGCAGGCTTTAGTCCTGCATGTGACATTTAGAATTTTTAAATGGCTTCATATTCATGCAACATGTGATGTATATTCCTAGTCAACTACCAATGGAAACAAAGAATTTTTTTTTCCAACTTGACCAGCTTCTCTAAAATTATAACAAAATTAGGACACTTCAAGAGCTTGTTACACGTACAACATGTTTCCGCAATGTTGGCATGCACAAATGGAAATCCTTAATATTGGTGCAATTTAAGATCAAATAAGCATGAAGTTATGATTTAGGGCAAACATGGCAGAAATTAGACTATATTTGTAATATATATTGAAAGAGATTTGTCTATGTGATAATTATCAAAATGCGGGATATATTGAAAAAAAGAAACATAATAGATTCATTTTTCTCATCACATATTATATTGTTCATGGTACAAAGAAGTTAATAGTTTAGCCTTTTTTGGTACTCAAATAAACCGGATGGTACCCATTATTTTTATAAGAAATATCTAAAAGCTCCCATACTGCGCAAAATAAAATAAATAAATAAATAGACGAAAAATGTTTTTCATGCCCCTTTTTTGCCATAATTAAAATTCGACACTTCTATAGTTTATTGATAATTCAATGCTTTAACTAAACAAGCAACACTTTGGAGGCATATTGTATGCTATTTTTGTATTAGATATGTAGCCCTGATATCATGATGCACACATATCTCACATCTTTTGATATAGGATAAATTTTGTATTTAGGCCAATTTTGTAAACAAATTACAAGAATAGCCCATTTTGCAAACTAATAACAGAAATAGACCAGTTTTTGTCACGTATGACGCCACGTATGTTTGCGGCATCTCAAATGCCGCCAGTACACGCTATGTTGCATAATAACACTGGCGGCATTTGAGATGCCGCCAGTTTGCGGCATCCCAAATGCCGCTATTTCTGCTTCTCTCTGTAAATTGTGCAGCCCTTCCTCAATACCACCCCACTCCCCTTTCTCTCAACTCATCTTTAGAAAAGAACCGAACCCACACCCTCAAATCACCAAAAATCAAAATTTTAAGCTTTCAACTACCAAAATCTAGTTAGAATTTGAACTAACATCATCGTCCCAAGCTCATCCTATAGGTATGAAATCTATCGATTTTCTCTCTAATTGTCATTTTTTCAATTTAGGGTTTAGGGTTAAAATTGTTCTATGATTGTATAGTACAATGAAGGTGAGTACTCACCTAGAGCACATGTTTAATTGTTTTTCCATCGTATACAATGAAGTTGTATAGTTGCAAATCTATGGTTATATACCCATTGAAGTTGAGTATGATTATGCAATGTTATTGTGGTAGAATATGATGAAATGGCACCCGGACCGATCGATACTAGTGTGCTTTACCTCCAACCTCAACACCGCACAAACAACATCGATATGATGGAGGCACAAGGTCAAATAATTTGTTATTACTTCTGCAAATTGGTGATAATTACCATAACTGCTTTGCTCTGTTACTATGTATCGACAGGGGTTTGAGCTGGACGGCTTCATTGACCATTCATCAACTTTAAAGCTCGTCATGTTAGCGCATCCAGGCGTGTTGGAACTGTTAGATAGAGCTGGATTTGGTGTTGTCAATAAGTTGGGATATACACCGCTCGACCGGAATCATTTGATGGCTTTGATCGATAGATGGCAACCGGAGACGTCTACATTTCATCTTAGAGTAGGTGAGATGACAATCACTTTGAAAGATGTAGTTGTATTGCTTGGATTGCCGATTAACGGGGATCCCATCCTGAAACCGGATTTTCCAAGAAATTATATGGAATTGTGCGAGCCCTTGCTTAGATTGGCTCCTCCAGAAGACGTGAGGTGGGGAAATGAATCGATAGTGGCCACGTGGTTTAGGGAGCAGTTGGCCTGTGATATTCCCCGTCGTGCCTCTCCTTTGCAGATTGCCCAGCGTGCCCGCGCTATTATGTTGCACATCATCACGCAACGTCTTTTTTGTGATCGATCGAAGACAAGAGTGGCCCTTCAATGGCTTTCATTGTTAGAAGACTTCGATTCATGTCGAAAATACTCCTAGGGTAGTGCGGTGCTTGCTTTCACCTATACGGAGCTTACGAGAGTTGCTTTGTTCCAACAATGGTCCGTCGGAGGTTGTATGACTCTACTTCAGTACGGACATAGTCATTCCTTGTTGCATAGTTGAATATTTCATAAAACCGTAACTAAAATTAAGTTTCACACTTGCAGCTTTGGTCATGGACTTACCTTCCGGTTGGTCGTATTTCTATGAAGACGCAAATAATTGACAATTCAAAGCCTTATGAAGCGAGGTAAAACAGTGTTGTTAGTGTTGTTGTATCGACACAGTAAATTTGAATTTCGTATGACATGTTGCTATTATAGGTGGATTGGCCCGAAGAATTCAAAGATGACCCCCAGATGCAATTTAACCTTCTACTGGAACGAGTTTGACATCTTAGATTACAATGCAGTAACATGGAATCCGTATTCCGAAGCAGACATTCGCGCACTTCCGGCTGTTTGTACAATGGACAGGACGTTATGGCGGGCAAGACTTATGATTTTTTGTTTCGGAGATTTAGCGTACCATCTGCCAAACAGAGTCATAAGGCAGTTTGGTCTTCGACAGCTCCTACCGTATCCTGCTCCATATTACATGCTTCCATACGGCGAAGATGAGTTCGAAACGATGATTGAGTTATGGAACAACCGTTTCATAGCTGCAGAAGACGAGCATGATGTCACTTTGACCGATGAGGAGTATCTTAGCTGGTACTGGAATATTACTCGTCGTTATGTGCTTCGAAGACGAGCGGAGGAACCCGAACAAGAGGTGGCACCTTACACTCCACGAGCTCCGCTATAATGGAATGTGGTACGTATTAATATTAACAACTTATGTAGTACTTATGAAACTCATACGGGTTTATGTTATATGCAGGCGGATGGTATGTATCATGTGTTGGACATTGTCGGCGAGCTTGCGGAGGAGGTTCCTGAAAAGAGCAAGGCAAAATGCTTCTCTATCAAACAAATTATGTTATCCTGTTTGTTGAAGAAAAAGATGTCAAGGCCCATCCCACCTCCGCCTCCTCCTCCTCCTGCAGTGCCACCACTTATCGAGGATATTGCCACTCCCGCGTAATCGGCTTTCATAAAAGGTAATATTTTTGCCACTACAAAGTTAGACATCGCCTGCTTGTGGGTGGAGTTCACCGTTGGATTAACACAATTGTGTTCGCTAGGATATTTCCTTACAATCCACCACTTCTGCTCTGATTTTTTCGTGACAATAGCATGAATTCTCCATAGACAATTTCCATCTATATTACAAACGGCGGTGTATTTGGTTTTATTTGATTTTATTGCTTTAAAAGATATAGCATGCAAAATCGACCATTCGCTCAACTGTTGTAACAACTTGGCTTTCGTCTCGAAAATCAAACCAACTTTAAATCCATTCTGAATGCCTACGGTTGAAAACATCTCATTGTTGAACTCAAGATTTGCAACGATTGACCATGCCATAATTTTTGCATTTTACAAATCATCATCCAAAGGAACTTCCATTTCCACCTCATTGTTGTCTTCGAAAATATTTTCTTCAACCGGGAAATCATAGTTCAAAGGTTCATTGTTCACTTGCATACTACCTATCCATGACATGTCGTTCTCCACCATGTTCACTAAATCCATACTATTTACGGGGGGTTCATCATTGACATCTTCACCTTCTTCCTCGTCCATCTCATTATCAACATCTTCATTGTTCACGTTTACGTTTACGTTTACATTCTCCAAATCAGCATTATATTGCATAGCAGTATCGTCCGCGAGGAATCTGCTATTCAAACATATGTATTACTTTAAAACCATTACCGTAATTACTACCTACACAAATTTTATTTTTCATGAGACATACCTATGACTAAGATCATATAATTCGAACGGAGTTGGATACATAAATTGAGACATATGGCTTTGTGATGGTCCAGCGGGACTAGGCGGTGTTGGTCGACAAGGAAGATAACTGTATATAAGGCGAAAAAAATGTTAAGTAGCGCACAACTATCAAATTAATAGGACCTAAATTTCATAAATAAATGTTTCACCTTCCGAGCAAATGCGTAAAGCTGCCTTGACTTGGATAGGGATACGTATACTGAATGCCCTGTGGATAGGTCATACACGAAGGATATCCATATAGACCTTGTTGGTGACCGTACATCGCTGTCATAGTCAGATTAATGAAACTCAAGGATGCATTTCCGCGGCTGATACTTACTGCCTCAACCGTTCTTCGGTGCTCCTTAATAACACTGTTAACTTCTTGTTCTCGTACGGGTTCTTCTACTTGCAAGCGCCTAATTTTTCCAACTAACAGCTCAGTTGATTTCGATGTCGTTGAAAACATTAGCTCGACATCATCATCGTCGGCTATTTTAATGGCTTTCGATTCTGAGTCCGTCGGCCAATTACACACTACCTCTATGTCAAATTCTTCAGATTTTATCTTGGTCTCTTTATAGATCGATTCTTTTAGTCGCATCAAATTACAGCCTCTCAACACTTTAGCTGGCTTACATGACTCCCCGACATATTTTCCACAATTAAGTTCATCAACAACCAATTCGCCATCGAAATAACATATGGTCGGTACACACTTGGGAGACATTCTATAATTTATTCAATCAACTAGTAAACTATTATCAGTTGATACCAAACAGCAAATGTAATTAAAAAAAATTGAACTAGGGTTTCCAAAAAACATACCTGCTATAGCTAATAACTTGTCGAAGAGGAAGAATTAGATGTTGTTCCTTCTGTGGATCTGAATCCAACCAATATTAAACTACACTTTGCAAATAATTTAACAGTTTGAAGTTTAGAATTTTAGTAGATCTAAGCAAAGTTTGGAGCAAGACAATCTTTAGAAGGTGGCTGTCCAATAAAGTAGCAGAACCAGCAGCATTTGGGATGTCGTAAACTGGCGGCATCTCAAATGCTGCAAGTGTTATTATGCAACATAGACATGTACTGGCGGCATTTGAGATGCCGCCAGCACACGTGGCGTCCTACGTGGCGAAAACTGGTCTATTTTTGTTATTAGTTTGCAAAGTGGGCTATTCTTGTAATTTGTTTACAAAATTGGCCTAAATACAAAATTTAATCTTTGATATAATATTCGAAGGCCGAAAATAATAATTTGTCCCTGAGACAATAAACATATAGATATGACAAACAGATGTGATTATACAACAGAGCATAGTTTTCAGGAAACAATACTAAGCAATCCTGGCATGTCCATTTTAGTTATTGCAGTAGCAACTTTAAAACCAAGTTGACCATAGTAGTTCGCTTCTATTGTCGGATATAGGATGAGATAAACCAATATGTTTACACAATTAAGGGTTCGATTTCTTTCTTTGTGAAAAACAATTAAACAAACCTTAGCAATCCATTTCAGAAGTAGGCATGGCAAACAAGTTGTGCATCGACTTTTTTATACATGGTAGAAACATGCATGAATCCATCATAGAGAGTTCAATGCCTCATATCTAAGTTGGTTAGAACGTTGGTCTTATAAAGCACATAAGAGGAGATTTTGGTTGAAGCCTCATCGGAACCATATCTTTGTTACACTAATGCATTAACGCATTTCAAGCACCTTTGATAACATGTATAAATTAATTATTCAGAGTTCATAACATCTGGTGTCATGTTATAGCGCTAGTTTTATGTTTTGAAAGTTGTGAATGTGAAAATCCCTCATAGACCATATTAGTTAATTTTAATTGATGAATATGTGCATGTTAGGATAAGATGAACCATTATATGGTTCAATTGCCTCATTTGTGAATAAATATTATAACGTTTCTCTAGTGGCATTCATAGATGCGCCAATGATGTAGGATAAAACACAGTATGCTTGTTTGTTTTTCTTTCACACAATTGCCACTTTGCGAATCAAATATAAAATCAAGTAAAAGAAATGTAGTTAAGAATAAAGGAATAACATACAAGCCATTGTTACAAGCAAAATTTCTTCATGAATTATAAATTTAAGTAAATATATTGTTTTTCTTTTTTCTTGATGTTTTTTTTGAAATACCTAGAGAACTAAGCTTCGCATGTAAACTATAGGGAAGTATATATTTGCCACACATATTCCGAGTATTTGGTAAAAAGTTGTCAATTTCGGAATTTGAACTCGTAACTTCAGATCTTGCAGTCCGAATCATCAACCAACTACATCAACCATGTTAGCCTCTTCTGGATAGTTATCCGATGCGTAATTTTATTACTTCTACATAGAACATGTATTAAAGGAATCTCAAAATTTTCTCTTTCTTGATATTTTATGAATTAGAGTAGGCTTTTCACTTATGATTCTCTTGATGCTCATGCCAAAATATGAGTGCATTTTCATTAGTGGAAATTTGTAAGTGTAACGAACCGCCAATCCACACAGTTCAGACTGACAATGAACCACACATATCCAATCCAAATTGAACAGAAAGACGGAAAGTTATGGAAAAGAAAGAAGAAAGAAGAAGAGAAAAAGAAACCGAAACAATATAGAATCTTACAATCACAAAGGAACAACATGTAATATATATCAATGATCTTTACAAAAGAGAAACTATAATATACATGCATCCATCAAAGTACAACAAAAAAATCACAATCATCAGGCTGGACAGTTATAACAACACATCCTCACAAATGCTGATGATTTCAACAACGGTGCAACGGAAAATAAACATATACGTGAATACGACTTAAAAACCTTCAGCTCGTCTCCTGAGCTCCAATGCACCTAAAAAAAATCTATAAATATGCTCAGTCTAACCCGAGTATCATAATAAAATCACACCCGAGTTAGCTTGGTAGACCAGCGTAAGAAAACACACCGGATTTTAAAGTTATAAAATACCTTTAAAATCAAAAGTATCTTGTAAGACCATCCCGCACATAAACACGAACATGTTTTTACCTTACGATAACCAAACCATTTCATATGAAATTCTCTGGTATATGATAATAGCGTCTAGGATATAAATACTTATTAATCATAGCCGAAATTGTTATATTAATTAAATTCCAGCATAATAGGTTCTACAATTGAACCATAAAGACACGTATTGAAGATTAGGCTCCATACTATGACAAGGTAAGAAACTACCTTTCGATGGTACATCTCCAGATAAAATGAACGGCGATCTGACAAGAACATCTTGTACCACTATCACGCGGGACTGGCCTACCACCTAACTAGTAGTACCGAATATGATCACCCCTTTTGTTAATGGACTCAAAAGAATACATGAGTAGATGGTAATCGATCTAGATTTGGAACGACCATACCTTGATGGGAGCGACCCACTCGGCTCTGCTGCATGCCCAAATTTTGTCATTTCTCGGTGGATGAGGCTTGCGGCTAAGTTTTACCTTTATATAGCGCTTCCTACTTGGAATGCTAACACTGTCCTTCAAGCAACAATGCGATGTCTGTATTTATCCATACAAGTTCGTTCTTGGACTTAACGAAATCGAAAGCACCATTTCTACTACATGCATTTTGGAATCATCCTCAAGATTAGTAGAAAGTAGCCTTTGCACTTCAAAAGATCCATTTCAGTTATCTTCAAGATATTCCAATTTGAAACGTTTATGCCGGTTTGAAGTGGTTTTCGAATAATATATACAGTCCCGGTCTCCCCAAAACAACATTCCATAATTTCTGGTAACTAAACCTTGGTTCTTTAGGAAATAAATAATCAAATATAAGAGCGGAGATCACCTCCTAATTGTTAGTGGACGAGTTTCCTTATCATTTATCCTAAGAGAATGAACGAGATTTACACGCATAGTACAACGTCATCGGAGATGACTGTGTCATATACACGTGTTTCCCGTAGATATTTTCAAAGTTACGTTTTGGTTCAGATTTGATAGTCGGTTATTCAACTATCAAATAAACAAACCATCCAACCAAAAATCAAATTTCCAAAGGAAGAAACATTGGTTAAGCATGAAGCCGCTTTTAATCTTTCTATATTTTGAAAAAATTTCCATATACTTACCTCTACGAAACAAGTATAGTCACAAACCATTTCATTTTAAACGTTTAGACGATGCCTCTATATACTTAAATCTGTAATAAATATATTTACAACTTTTGAGGAAAACTTGTATTTTCCCAAACACACTTTACTGGATCAAAATGAATGTTGTGTAAAACATCGTTATGACAACCCAAAATACTAGTATAGAGATTTAGCTAGTTATATTTAATATTAATCCCATATATATTATAAATAAACATCCCTTCAGAATTCATCAACTATAACAACAGTGTTGTAGTCTATGTCTTCCTCACTTTCCCGAAAACATTTATTACAAACAAATGTTGAAATCCACATTTTTCTACCACTTAACACATTTTAAATCACTTTTTAAACCATTAAACTCCATTTGAAAATACCACTTTCGAAAAATTCCTTTAAAAGATTGTTTTAACTTTTTAAACATAAATAAATTTTATTTATAAAATCTATACTTAAATTCAACATAATCATTTCCATATTTAAAAACTATATCTATAAATCTCTTTCTATTTTACAAAACTACCTTTTTTATAAAATCCCTTTATTTAATCTTTTTTATAACTCTATCCCTTTATAAATCCTACTTATCCATAAAATCTTATTTAAAACATCAATTTCCATTGGTTTTTAACGATGCCTCTACATGTATAAATTTCTTTTATATATTCCTTTCTTTTTATAAAATAACTTTTAACTTCTCCAAATTTACCCTTACTTTCAGTTTCCAAAATAGAATCAATTATTTTTCTAAAACAACATTCCACATCTCATTATAAATCCATAATTTGATTTATTTTCCAATTTATCCAATGGTAAAAGTTTCCCTTTATTAATAAACTATTTATAAGTCTATCCTTTTATTAATAAAATATGTTTTTACAAATCTTCATTTTATTTGTAAAATGCCACATTTATGCATTATTACCTTTATAATTTCAATACTTATAAATATTAATATATGAATATATATATATATCACTTTATATAAACTTGTTAATATATAATTATATCAAAATATCTCTATCTTCTCTTTAAAACCGTATTACTTTATTATATAAAAAACGGACTTAATTTTTTAAGATTTTAAAAATCTATGTTTTACATTTCAAAAATCTCTATTTAGAATATTTTATAAAACTATTAATTTATAATATCTAAAAATCATACCTTTTATTTAATTTAAAATAAATTCCTTTTTTTAGTCAAGAATAATTATAACAACATATTAATTTTTGAAATCGCTTAAAATCCTTCTTATAAACAAAATCTTCACTTTATAGTATTTTCAAAATACTAAAAATATGGCCAGTGCTGCTGTAGCACTGAATAGAGAAAAATCATTCATGTCATCAAATATGTCATCCAACACATCATATATCAAAATATATGAAAGTAAAATCAACAGCGAGAAATCTAATTGGATCCCTTCAATCTGTCCCCCTGCATTACATGCATTATAATCATAAAATATAAATCAATGGTTTCGAGGCGGGATCGCATACAAAGGGTCATCCGCTTTTACACGGAAACTAAATAGGGTCTCAGCCACTCTAGGGGCGGGAATATATCCAAATTAACAAATAAAATAGTAAACTATCCAAACAGTCAACAATAAAATTATTCACACCTATATAAAAATATAAGTGGGCCAGAGAGGTGAGTTAAATCACTTTGATTCTAGTTTTTGTCAAAACGCTTCGATTTGAATTAAAATTGAAAAGGCGTCCAATTTTATCCTAAATTCCTAATAGCTCCAAATCCATCCAATCCAACTCCATAGCATAGTTTTCGTTGATATGATCGCAATGCAACATGTCTTGTTCAAATTCGACCTTGTGTGAAAAGGTTATACATCATATAAGAATTCAATTTTAAATATTATAATTAATTACATCATTGAGGTTAATTATTACCATCATTTAAATTAATTCCTCTCCCACTCTCTCGTTCATGATTTCGAACCCAGGAACGCGACGTTGACCTCCCCTCGCCACCTCCAAACTTCGCCATCGACCATCCTGTAATGACCTGCCTTTTTGGACGTTTTAAGCAGGAACACATGCCGAACTCAAACCATTCAAAAGTGCATTTGATTATAAATACATTTAATTATTCTTTACAATACAAACATCAGAGTTACATAAACAGAAATAAATAAATAAATGCAATAGAACAATATGATGTAGTGGAATAAATATCATAAATAATAATAGTACAAATCTTCGTCTTCGTCCTCCAAAAATAAGGTCTTCAAATTCTTAAGTGCTCATACTGACCCAAGCAAATTGAAAAGGCAAAACACTCGAATTAGAACTAAAAGATCTTATGTAAGTTAAATCAATGGTCAAATATGAGTGTGACGACGTCAGAGGTGTGGCGGCGTCAGAGATATTTACGGGATTTGACATCTCCTATCCAATGTCTAACGTGAGTGCAACTACTTAAGAAATGTTCGGGATTCACACCTTCTAAGGATCCATTAAACTGTCTACTAGGTAGTACAATACGCTATCATAATAGATCTACATTAAAGTAAAAGTATTAAAATAGCGTTAAGGCGTTACCCATATCCTCCTTAACACATTTTATATATTCCCGTAGTCTATACACTACCGTACGCTCCTCTGAGAGGTTTACACATAGGGCACCCCATAGGTATGGTATAAAACAAACTCATAGAAGGCACTCTAGGACATGTGAACACGGCACTCGAGGAAATGCCAGGGTAGATATACCAATTGCAGATCCGGACTGTGGTAATGCATAACAGCAACTACCGCCCACCTCGGAACACACTCCCATAATCAAAATCAAAGGGTGGCCACCAAATCAATCACAAAGCAACATATATGGTATCAAAGAAATGTGTCTGATATGAGGAATGATCTCATTTGGCCCGACGTGGCTCCTGTTTTAGTCACATCTAAGCCGACCCACGGGAGTTAGGGTCACGTCATACCATATACAGAAATCGTTCACCAAACCATCCTACTTCATTTTTGGAATCCCTACCATCTACACAGTTGTTAAAGTGGTTTCGGTAATTTTAAATTCAATGGAACAGGTTTCAAGTCTTAACTCCATCGTATGAAGAAGCTATGTTAAAATCAGCTTATTTCAAATTGATTTTAATTAAATTAATTTCTAGGCGTTTCGAGCCTGTACGATCAAACGACAAGTCCGTTCGCTACGAAACTTGAAATCCTACAATAATTCTCTGTTACGGATCCAATGAAATTAGTTTCGTCGCAATCCGAGACAATTGCCAAAATGGCTATATTCAAAGTAAATTAAATAAATTAAATCACTTTTTTTTTCAATTCACATAAATAAGTTTATTATTTACAACCAAATGTTATAACAACTTATACCATACAAATTCTTTCAATTGATTGGAATTTCATCCCAGTTGCTAATATTAACTTAAATTGACATCGTTACGTTTCATTTTAGTTATTATTTCATTGTTAAATTACAAATTTATATTTCTTTCAATATTAAATTATCAAAATCTTATTAAATCAACTAATTTAAACTATTGAAAATTATGGGTCGTTACACTCTCCCCCACTCAAAACTTTTCGTCCCTAAAAAGGAAAAGAAGGGAAATGGAGGAATTAAGTAATCAACATATCTTATTCAAAATATTAAATTTATAAACAATTAATTTACATAATTAAGTACTTTCAAATAAAATATATTAGTTTATAACAATTAAATCCTTTCATATTCAAGTTAAGAATAGTTTGGAAAATATTTCATAAATTTCTCTAAGTCCAAAATTTACGGAAAATTTCGGCAGAGTCTCCATTGTACGAAAAGGCTCGAGAGAAATGATAATATCAATAATAACAATATATCATATATATTTCAAAATAATATATCCCAACAAAGGGAAAATAAAAAAATATTGCTATAAAACGTAATCCGAGAACGTACCTATTTGTCCGACAACTAACATTTACTTTATAAAACCAAAACAGTAGCAATCACTTCCATAACATGTATTTCACTTATATAATCCAAAGAAGTCAATAATTATATAAAAGTGAAATAATTTAGTTGTTTCAATAAATAACAGAACAAATAATACAACATAACAACAATCACTTACAAACAAGCATACAATCGTCACATGAAATCAATGAAATCAACCATACATCCATAGCAAGTAAAACAAAAGGTTTGTTTGGGTTTAGACACTTTAATCGTATAGAGTGATAAATAAACTACTATGTATACCATCAACTCAAACGTCTTAAATAAAACTCAATAAATTATTCATACACCCTATACAATTAGAAGTATCCTTACCCAACAACCCATAAAGGAGAAAAACATCAAATTCCAAATATTATTTAAGTTTATTCTTACTAAATTCTTTTCACAAGATTTGTTGTTCATTTTTTTCTCATTCAATGATTACTTTCTTTAATTTTTACATTTATTTCTTACAAATTTTTTGTTCCCATTTATTCATTCAGCACTTAATTTCATTTATTTACATTCATTTATTCACATATGTTATTAATATTTTCTAACATATGCTACTCATACACAATTATTTTAAAGATATGTAAATCCATTCTTAAAGTAACTTATAGGTTCCTTTGTAAATAAATTCACATCCATTCATTTAGTGCTTATTTCCATTTATTTTCATTTGTTCCTTACAAAATTCATTTTTTCCATTTATTCATACATTACCAATTTTCATTAATCTACATTCATTTACTTACATATGTTCTTCCTTCTTTTTCATTTATTCATTCCTCATTTATTCATACAACGTCATTTCATCTCATTGTTTTATATTTATTTCTTTACATAAGTTATGTCCATTCAATTGTTTATAATAGTCAATGACTTCATTAAGTTTTACATATGTTTTATTTCAGTTTAGTTTACATTTATAAATTTATATACTTGATTTCCATTAGATAATCATACCCATTTGTGCATAAGTTCATATTTAAGTTTCTTTACTTTTTAATTTACAGTAATCTCATGATATAATGTCATTGAATATTAAATCTATTTTTCTAAATCATTTCAACAATTTCTGAAGTTATAATCATTTAATTTAGTATAGTATTCATCTTATTATTTACTTATAGTATTCCTCTTTTCCACTTATTTTAATTATAAATAACTTCAAACATTTAATTAAGTTTATACACATTTTTCTATTACATTTTATTTAAGAGAATTTCAGTTATAACTTAAGTTTATAACAATTATAAAGATCAAAGTTCTTATTTATAAAAAGAATTTCATTAAACACTTTCATTACTTAAGTTTTACTTGTATAATATTCAATTACATTTTCTTATTAAACATTACAACTTTTAATATTAAGGTAAGTTATATATATATATATATATATATATATATATATGTTTCTAAGAATGAAATTAATTACACAAGTTTATCTTATTTATTTTATTTTGCAAAATGCTCAAAAGTTATCATATCTCATTTTCATATCCTTTTTATTTACAGGTTACAAATTTCAAGTTTCTTATATATTTCATTTATAACTTAGCATTAAATTTCTTAAATTTTTATAAGTTCTAATTATTATATGGTAAAAATTTATTTCATTTCAATAACTAAAATATCTAATTTATAGAAATTTAAAAACTAAATGCCAGATTTCGTTTCAAATTATTTAAGATTATATATATAAGCATATCTTTTATATATATCTCATATCATAAATAAAAATTAAACTCAAGATTCATTTATCAAACAAGGTGTAGTTAACTACTACAGCAGTCTTCCAACTTTAAAACTCGAAATGAATGTCGATGATGCGTGCACTCATCACCGAAATTATTTTCTAGTGGCAGAGAGGGGAGTATATAACTTATTTTCTTCCAAAATTCTTTTAAAACATTTCCTCCAAATCACATTGAAATATCTATATTACTTCCAATTAATATTAATATTATATTCCAAAATCATTCGAAAGAAATTTTCAAAAACCCCAAAACTTACGTTTTAAAATTTTCAATTTATATTTATTTTATTTACAAATCTTATTTCCAACCAATACTTATAAATTTTACTACCTAACAACAAATATATTACAACCAAATATATAATTTATAAAATTTACTATTTTATATACAAAAATATATTATAGGCAAAATTATTTCATTCACCTATATTTCAAAACATTATTGTGTCGGTCTGTCCTATTAAGTGTTTAGAAATTCCTAACAATGTCATAGCGTCCTATGCACCAACCAGAATTTAAAAATATAAAACAAAACAAATTAACACAACATAAAAACATTTTATAACACTAACAAATACGCTCTCTCATATATATACACTCAACGACTCGTTCCAAGGGATTACTACCCTTTTAATATGAGTTAGACCCCACAAAGCTAAGGTTATCGCTAAACCAAAGCTTTGATGCCAATTGTAACAACCTGCCTTTTTCGGACGTTTTAAGCAGACACACATGCCGAACTCAGACCATTCAAAATGGCAGACTGTTATGGGGTAAGTAAGAAAAAAATAAAACAAGTACATAATCTCACAGCGAAATGGCAAAATATAATAATCCAATAACAGTTCATGAAGCTGTTTTATAACTACATTTGATTATTCTTTACAATACAAACATCAGAGTTACATAAACATGAATAAATGAATAAATAAATAAATGCAGATGAACAACATGATGTAATGGAATAAATATCATAAATAATAATAGTACAAATCTTCATCTGCATCCTCTAGAAATAAGGTCTTCAAATCCTGAAATGCTCAGACTGACCCGACCGAATTGAAAAGGCAAAACACTCGAGTCAGAACTAAAAGATTTTATGTAAGTTAAATCAATGGTAAAATATGAGTGTGACGGTATCAAAGATGTTTACGGGGTTTGATAACTCCTATCCAGTGTCTAACGTGAGTGCAATAACTTAAGAGATGTTCGGGGTTCATATCTCCTAAGAATCCATTAAACTATCTACTATGTGGTACAATACGCTATTATAATAAGTCTACAGTAAAGTAAAAGTGTTAAAATAGCGTTAAGGCGTTACCTCTATCCCCTTAACTCATTTTGTATATTCCCATAGTCCATATAATACCGTACACTCCTCCGAGAGGTTTACACAAATGGCACATATAGGTATGATACAAAACAAACTCATAGAAGACGCTCTAAGGCATGTGAACACGACACTCGAGGCAATGCCAGGGTAGATATACCAATTGCAGATCCAGGTTGGTGGTAACGCATAGCAACTACTACCGCCCAACTCGGAACACGCTCCCATAACCAAAATCAATGGGTGGCCGCCAAATCAATCACAAAGCAGCAGATATAGTATCGAAGAAATGGTCTGATAGGAGGAATGAACTTACATGGCCCGGCGTGGCTCTGTTTTAGTCACGTCTAAGCTGACTCATGGGAGTCGGGGTCACGTCATACCTTATATAGAAATCGTTCATCAAACTATCCTACTTCATTTCTGGAATCTCCACCATATACACAGTTGTTAAAGTGGTTTTCGGTAATTTTAAATTCAATGAAACAGGTTTCAAGTCCTAATTCCATCGTATTAAGAGGTTATGTTAAAATCAGCTTATTTCAAATTGATTTCAATTAAATTAATTTCTAAGCATTTCGAGCCCGTACGATCAAACGACAAGTCCGATCGTTACGAAACTTGAAATCCTACAATAATTCATTGTTAGGGATCCGATGAAACTAGTTTCATCAGAATCCGAGACAGTTGTTAAAATGGCTATATTTCAATTAAATTAAATAAATTAAATAATTTTTTTTTCAATTTAAATTTAATAATTCACGATTTCTATCACTTTAGATTACTTAGTAATTTATAATCCTTTTAAAAAAATTATATATCAATTTATTATTGAATATTTCACAATTATAGTGTTTAATTTCAATTTCAATAAATACAGAAATTATAAATTTTAATTTCTAAAAATCCATTTATTTTGATTTCCATCTTGTTATTCAATCAATTATCATATTATGAATAGAATTTACATTGGTTACATCTTATTGAATTAACATTCTTCAATTGTCAATTTAATTTATATTAAGTGCACTTATTAAGGGAATTAATTGCAATTGATTTTTCAATTTAATTTAATAGGTTAAATAAAAAGGTGACATATGACAATTGTTACCATTAAATTTTAGTCACATAAATAAGTTTATTATTTACAACCAAATGTTGTAACAACTTATACTATACAAATTCTTTCAATTGATTCGAATTTCATCCAAGTTGCTAATAATTAACTTAAATTGACATCGTTACGTTTCATTTTAGTTATTATTTCATTATTAAATTACAAATTTATATTTCTTTCAATATTAAATTACCAAAATCTTATTAAATAAATTAATTTAAGTTATCGAAATTAAGGGTTTTACAATCGTGACCCCACTGGACACCCCCCAGACCCCCATGCTTCCATCGCAACCCGCACGTGGCCTACGATCGCCTACATCATCGCCGAGAACACTAAAACCTGCCCCATGTCGCACCTAAATTCTGGTCACCGCGGTGCTCCATCGTCGATCTCCACCGTCCACTTTGCTCTGCTTACCCATGCGAACATTTCTCTAGTTGACGCTTAAGCCTAGATCGACCTAAATTGGCCTCAATAATCTATAGCTATTAGATGGAGCACTAGTTTAATGGTGGCTGAAGCAAATTAGGGTTTGGATTTTGCAAAAGTGAGCATTTCAAGTCCTTATATAGAAAATTTCGTGGCACTATTCATGTGAGATATTTCGAACTCCAATCGAGGCGTGCTGCCTGACATGTTAAATGTTGTACCACTATTTCGAACACAATAGAACTAGTACCGCGAACCAATTCCATCATACACGGAAGTTAGCTTTCAAAATCAAATTATACTAATTTAAATTTCTTTAATTAATTTCTACGCGTTTCAAGCTCGCATGACCAAACGATACATCCAATCGCCACGAAATTCGATGGCATGCTATAATTCACTACTTCGGATCCTATGGTACTGGTTTCGTCCAATTCCGAGGCGGTGCCCCGGGGCTATTTTATCATGTTAATTAAAACAAATTATTATTAAAACAATTCAAATCACTTTAATAATATAAATTAAAGTTTGCTATCTTCATTCTTACCTAAATAAAATTTAAATCAACTATAGAAATCGTTTTCATTCATATTAAATTCGAGACTTAATAATTTTAAACAATTCCAAATATTCAATTTAACAATTCAATTATCACATAAATCACTGAATTTGCAATATAAGTGTTTTAACTTATAAAATTAACTTTTCAATATTTAAAATAAATTAAATATTACAAATTCAAATGATTGAAATTCTGAATCACTACAATAAGAATGGCATGCTATAACATAGTAATTAAAATTTATGTCCTGCTTCTGTTCTATTTAAAAATAGGGCATGTTTTTTTAATTTAAGCCCTATGTTAAGAAAAAGCTCATTTTTTAACAATCTGTAAAGACATATATATTTCATAAATATTTTATCAATTAATTAAATTAAATCAAATCAACGCCACTAATTATGAAGTTTCTTCACTAATTTTTTTAAAATATTTTCTTTGAAAAGTGACTAATATATTGTTACTTTATCGTATGAAAATGACCAAACCTTGTTTTCAATTTTTTTGTCATAGAATATGTATGATTTTTCATTATATTTTCTTAATTGATCATATTATTTTACTAAATATACAACAAAAACTTCCTTATTTTCTTATTTCAATGCAAGTTCGTACTCTGCTTTCCAATGACTTCTAATACAGTAATTAAAATCTTATTTATGATACTGATATTTATCGGTTTTGATACACGTGCAGATACATACATATATGAATGCATGTATGTATACGTATACATTAATATGTACATGTATATACACACACACATGTGTATAGATACATATAAACATATATACATACATACGTACATACATCTATCTATATCAATGTTAAGACATGTAATAAATTGATTTGATTTGAATATAAAACCATGTTCATTCTTAAAATGTCATTTGATACAACGTCTTACACACACATACATACATACACATCAATTTTGGGACATGCAACAAAAAGATTTGATTTAAATATAAAACTATGTTCATTCTTAAAAATGTCATTTGATACAACATCATAAAGCTAAAATTTCATATATAATAATAATATTTATTAGTATTGATACTTACATACACACATACATGTACATATAAGTATGTTTATGTATACACACACGATATGTGTGTGTATCAGTAATGTTAAACCAATTTTTCATTAAGGACGCTGGTATTTATCAACCTTTATACATCTTTACACCAATATATATCAAATTTGAGACATGTAAAAATAATAATTTTGAATTGAATATGAAACTACGCTCACAGTTAAAAAATATCATATCATGCTTTGAACCAAATTTCACTTATAATACTGATATTATCAATAATATATATATTTATATACATATGTTTGTATGCATATGTATATAAGTTTTGATACACATGTCAAGATTTCTAACTTGAATATTATATTATACTTGTTAAAAAAATAACTTTTGATACACCGAACTTAATTTTTTTTTATATGATACTGATATTCATCAGCATTGACGAATGCATGTGCATAAGAGTGCACACGTGTGTTTATATCGGTTCTAACATAAAAACACACACATATGTATGTATGAGTGTGAGAGTGTGTGTGTGTAATTTTTGATACATGTAAGCAATTTTGGTATGAATATAAAATTATGCTCAACTTTAAAATGACTTCTAATACATTAAGTCAAATTTTTATCTTTGATACCAATATTTATCAAATTTGATACATACATGTGTGCATGTACATAGACACATTTGTGTGTGTATTAGTTTTAATACATGTTGTTAACCCACCTTTTGCCAAGGTGGTAGACATACGGATTTAACCCAGCAGACTTTACGATTATCAAGGTCGTTAGTCAAGAGCGATGATCGTGAGGTCCAAAAATCAAGTGCAGGCAATATGAAGCGACAATCGACCAAGACCAAAAGAATCTCTAGAATATTGTGAGTACGGATTAGTACCTCGCCCAGACAGGGATCAGTGTCTATCCCTTCCCCTAGGAGATCGGTACATGTCCTCAATTTTTGTCCCAAACTGGATGAGATCGGTATAAAGTAACAAGGATGGCCCCACGAGGCTACATTTCAAATCCGAAGTCATTTGGAGTTTTATGCACAAGTTATTGGCAAATTACTTCACCTAATAAAGAGATCGTATAAAAAGGGATTGACATATTTCAGCCAAGCAAGTACAATTCAACGGAATGTTGGAACCGAACCAGCCCGCAATGGAAGTTATGGATGAATTTCAAAATTTTCATCATATTGAATCTTTTTTGGGCCTATGAAGTCTAACTGCATTAGAACATTTCTAAATTTCATTTAAATAAAATCATTTATTTTATTTAAATTCAAATATGTTAAGATATGAAATTAATTTTATTTGATTTAGTTTATACATAAACGTATCGCATACATATATGTGCGAGTGCATGTGTAATATAACAATCCGAGAAAGGTATAATATGCCCATATATAGATGTTCGAATTTACATCGCAATAGACATATTAGCTCATTTTGTATGTCATATATGTTGTCCAAATATGTACATGTATATGTTTTATAAAATACACACACACATATGTGTGTATAAATGCATTATATATAATATATGAACATAAAACATTTATATATAAATAAGTATATATACAGAAAGAGAGAGAACAATCATTAAAAATTATTTATAATTCAAAATAAACTTATTTTTGCAAATATAATAATTTTAGTATTTTAATTTGTATATATTATGAATAAAATAATGTTTTTATCCATAAATAATTAACATAAAATAATCTATTGATGAAAATTCAAATTTTAAAATTTTCGAAAATCTATGATCATAAAATAGACCATAGGAAAAATATGGAGATTTTTCAAAGTTGAAGTATTATTTTTAAATACATATACATTGATTTCGGCAATAGTTATTTAACATAAAATAATATATTATTAAAAATTCACATTCTAAAATTTCAGAAATTTAAGGATCATGAATGAAAGGTTAAGAAAATTTTGAAGAATTTCTCAATTAAAATATTATTTTCAATAAATAATAAGCAGTTTTTCCAAAATAATATTAATTATTAAAAATAATAAACTTTATTGAAAAACCTAAATTTTTCTATACGTTTCTTAAATGATATAATATATTTTTTGAATATAAAATTGACTTTTTAATGTAATAATTATTTTATATATGATAAACAATTCAAAATTCAATAAATGTAAATTTAAAAATATGAATATATGTATGATAATTAATTTCGAATTCGTAAATTCATATTATATATAAATAAGTGTACTAAATTTTTTAAATCGTAAACATCTTATATACGTATATATGCTATTATGAGAGAGAAATATACACTAATACATATATATATATATATATATATATTAATAAATATATATACAAAACAACTACTAATGACAAAAATTGATTTTGTACAGCAAATAACATTTGTCTATACATAAATCAAATATTATAATAAAAAAATTATGCACATAACCAAACTGATTTGTGATAGCTACATCTACTTACAAAATCTCACCTAACTAAACATATAGTAGCAACTTATTTAAACAGATATGAAATTGCTCATTATAGGATCATAGAGTATAATTTAATTACTGTAATATGAATTAAAATTACCAATTTAACAATGCTTTTGAATCCACGTTGAAGCAATGACTTCCCTTCCTTTTACTGTTCTTGATTCGTCAGATTGTAAGTTCGGAATCACCAACCTCTAACTATTGAATAGTATTATTTTAATTTGAAATATATTTGAGAATTACAAAGTGGATTGAGAGCTATGTTTTAATCAGCAACGTAGAAGGTAATGGCGGCCAAAAAAAGCTTTTGTCAATATTATATATATATATATATATATATATATATCTGTGTGTGTGTGTATAGTTGTATCAGAGAGAAACGAGGAAAATCTTTTTACCCATTTTCACTTGATCTCAACCCATTATCTCCAAGTTAATTCCTTATGTTTTAGCCACCCCAAGACCTTTCCAAAACCGAGATTTTGCTGCCCTAATGATGGACCTTAAACCCATCTAAGCCCAAGCCAAAATACTGTGCAATTAAATCTAATTTAATTGCTTGTTGATATTGTATATCGATCGATATATTTATAATTGCTATAAATATATATAACATTATTTATTTTTCAAATCATATTCAAATTTTATAACTAATATTTCATAAATATTAATTAATTTAATTAATTTATGATAAATATAAACTAATTAAATCGTTCGGTCTTAAGAGAATTCATCTTTTCCGATGTGTAACACTTGGTTGTAAGTTTGATCAGCGATTAACATCGAACTATTTTAATGTTAATGTTCACACGTCACTTAACAGGTAGTGCGACATTATGGCCAAATTTATCGTTTACTCATTTTCGGTAAAATCCAATTTTAGTTTAATGTGTGTTACCCGGTTGTGACATTCATTTACATCAATTCTCTTCGTCAAAACTGTATCACTTTGGACTTATGGAATTTGGTAATGGTCAAAATTTCAACTTCATCCACATTCAATTTTATAGCTCAAATACAAAGTCCTTGGTTCAATAATAACAATTATTATTAACCAAAATGCTTTGATCGGAGATTTTCAATTTGAGTTGACTGTGATACTAACCGCATATAACTGAGGAGACGAATCCTCTCTTGAATAGTGTTTCACTTCCAATACTTCCACCCGACCCAACTACAGTCACTCGATGACGCCATGCCATGATTTGGCTATAATAAAAGCGAGGCTTTCTTATTGAAGATCCACGGTATTCTCAAGTCGAGAGAACCGTATAAATCAATCACATCGATATTTACTGTTTGACCTTAGTTATATTAACCAACAGAAAACTATCGAGTGAGTCATTCCATAGTTATCCAATAACTATTAATATGTAACCCCAAGGTGCCCCCAACAGTCATGAGTAATACACTGTCCAACATTTGAAGAGCGTTACGTACTCCTGTCTCAACGGATACATCGATATCCAGTCTCGATGCAACTTGACTAGGAACATTTAAAATGATACATTTGTTTCGTTGTGATAAATTACTTACGGTTACAACACTTTGTAACTACTATCATAAAATAACCATTTATGGATCTTCTATCAAATATAATTTTAATTAAGTTGATTAATTAATATAATCATTATATCAAATATATAATAGGAAGAAAATACCTTGTATTTCGACAAGATTGGTCAACGAGTTAAACATATATAACAAATTACATAATTGCCCCTAGGACATACCCCTAACTCTATCATGGAAAACAATCAATATCGCAAAAACCATAAGTCTAATGTATATAAAATTTTATGAGCAACATGTGGGGATCCTATGTAGTCTAACCTCGCGATCGCACATCGAATAGAGCAAGTTGGAGGGATCGGCCCCATTCCATCCATAGGGATAGACTATATACAGCCTGCACAACATATTGCAACAAAGATTGATTAATAACATGAGTTATACTAATCCAATTGGCGTGAAAATTGGAGGCTAGGCATAATACAACATGGAAAAGATTCGATAGGGATCACATAGCATTTGGAGGAGTTTGGAGGGATCGGCTTTAATCCCTCGATTGGGATCAACCCTCTTCCCTCTTACGTATCAGCTGAACCTAACTTTATAGCAAAGATCGATCAATATTGCAACATATACACATCCAATTGACATGAAATTTGAACAAGCTCATTAAAACATGTGGAACACCCCCTCGAGATCTCATTCCAATCGGAGGAAGTTGGAGGAATCGGCATAATCCCTTGGGAGGGATCAACATAAATCAGAATTCAAATACTACTTCATGGAAAATGCGATATCTCATAAAGCGTATGTCAGAATTGCACGAAATTTGGAGATCGGGTAGCTAACATCATGGAGCAACCCTCATAGGGACCGCAGCACATTTGGACACACTATTAGGGTTTGGTACCGATCCCTATTTTAGGCCCCAATTGGCCTAAATTTTTTTGGATGGTCTCGTCTTGGTCTCCTGAACCTTCTACCGAAATTTCAACATGATTCGTACACATCTTCCCTTGTAAATACAGTAGACATGAAGTCAGAAAAAGGATCTTCTTTTTTGCTTCTCTTTATCTTCAACCTTGGCTACACTCTGTCAGATTTATTTTTGAATTTCGGATTTGTGTAACTGTAAACAAACTACAGTATGATAAAAGGATTATTTAAAGTGGACCTAAGCCGTGGTTAATCGAACCATTATAAATCTTGTCTCTTTTTACTTGCTATCATTTTTAATTTTTTTGTTCTTCATATTATATTCTTTACATAAGATACTATCCACGATCTGTGACTGGATATTTGTGCTTTCACACAATTGGGTGTTGGTGACCAAATTTTGATGCCAACATATATATATATATATATGTATGTATGTATGTATGTATGTATGTATGTATGTATGTTTATGATATATGTATGTATGTATGTATGTATGTATATAAGGATTCTTAAGTACGTATGTAACTATCATGATACATATATTTATCAGTTTTGATGTGTAACTAAAGGAAAAAATTTGATTTTTTAATGAAATTGTTGACAAATTTTACTTAATTCTTTTAAACATAAAGTATATTCTTAACATATCTATACATATACATGTACGTATATACATGTACACATATACATATACACGTTTATACACACATACAGTGTATGTGTAAATGTTTACATGCATAATATACATGTATATTTATACATACACACACAAATGTATTTGTAAATATACATACATGTACATATATATTTATATACATACACACACACACACACACACATATGGACATATACATACATATGTATGTATATCAATTTTGAGACATGTAATAAATCGCTTTGACTTGAATATAAAAACTATGGTCATTCTAAAAATGTCATTTGATACAACACCATATGCGTTAAACTAAATATCATATATGATAATAATATTTATCATTTTTGATACACACACATATACATATAAGTATATTTACATAGACACACAATATACATGTGCGCGCGTGCGTGTTTGCGCCGAAAATGGTCAAACACACTGTTATAAGCGAGCACCAATGTCTAATATTTAGATCCAAACAAAGAAATATAGATTCACAGATCATATAATATATTGTAGAAAAGTAAATGAACACGCAAGTTTTATAGTGGTTCGACAAACTCCGTTCTACGTCCACTCCAATAATCTTTTATTTATACTGTAAGATTACAAGTACAGTTATTTTTGCCTTAGAAAATTAATGAAGGAAGAGATAAGAAGTGATGAAGCAGAGTCGGCCCAAAAGTCTCGTGCAATGAGCCAAGTCCGTTGTACTTATAGGTGAAGATGTGCATGGATCGGGATGAAATTTCAGTAGAAGAACCTCCAGGCCTACACGACCCGACGCACAAAATTTAGTATCGATTGGACACCAAAAAATTAATTTATTCCGATCGTTTCGTACTAATTCAAAAGGGGCTGCGACATTTTTAAGGTGTCCCTCATGCATCTAGTCCATGCCCCCAAAATTTCACTCCATTCTGACTTACATTTTATGAGATATCGATTGATATTCGCTGTTTTGACTAGAAATTGAATCATAGGATATCATTCCATGCTTTATCCTTTTGATCTGCAATCGGTCGGTGGGTTCCTCATGATGTTAGTTACTTGCTCTCCATATTTCATGTAATTTCGATGTACTTTTTGCGAGATATCGTATTCTGTAGAACTATGGATCGTTACGCTGATTTGTACGATTGTTCCAATAACGATCGCCCTCTTTCAAAGATTTCATCATTTTGAGTTGCGATCAATCATGGTGGTGCTCCATGATGTAAGCTACATGCTATCTCAATTTGTGCAATTTCGACGCGCCGTTTGTGAGATATCGCATTTTCCATAAAACTATGGATTGTTGTGTTGATTTGTATGATCGTTGTAATAACGATCGGCATCTTTTCCAAGATATCATCCTTTTGAGCTGCGAGCGACATTGGGAATGCCCAATGATGTAAGCTATTTGCTCTCCAAATTTCATGCAATAGCGACGTACTTTTTGTGAGATATCGTATTTTCCATAAAAATATGGATCGTTATGCTGATTTGTAACGATCGTTCCAATAACGATCGGCCTCTTTTCCAAAGTTTCGGAGTTTTGTCATGTGATCATTTTTGTGGGCTCCACTCTTTAGTATACTGATGCTCTGAAAGTTTCAAGTGCATTGGCTTTGTAGATTTTGAGATATTGATCGGTCTTCGTCGATTTATGCTGTTTTATGGATCGTCCCCGATCGATCTATATGAATTATTCCTTTGCTCATAAATTGAGCATACAAACTTCGATTGGCTTAAAATTTGAAACATGGCCTCACGAGGCCTTCCTTATCACTTCATATTAATTGCACCTTGATTGGGACCCGGTCCGAATCTGCCCAACAATTATCCATAGTTCCAAATATCATCGATTCCCAAGCCTATAACCGTCTCTCCAAGTTTCCTGCCTTGATGATCATAAAAATCACTTAACCAACTTTTATGATATACTGCCTGGTTAAAAAGCGGTATAACATTTGCCTCCCAAAATATGCATGGCGATAGGAAGGCGTGTTTTGAATTGCCTTAAGTCCAATGTTTGAAACTCGTTGATGACCTGTGAACAAATCTGTGATCTTGCCTGATTGTGAATAACAATCGTTCAGGACCATTAATCAAATTTGTAGCCGTCCCAGGCTGATGATGATCGCACAGGATCGAGTGTCTGTTCGTGGCAAAATGTGATTGTTTGAGATCAAATGTTTGTTCGAGGCGAAATGTGATCGTTCGAGATCGAGTGCCTGTTCTAGGCATAATGTGATCGTTCGAGATCAAGTGTCATTTAGGGAAAAATGTGATCGTTCGAGATCGATTGCCCTTCAGAGCGAAATGTGATCGTTCGAGATCGATTGCCGTCCGAGGCGAAATGTGATCGTTCAAGATCGGGTGGCATTCGAGGCGAAATGTGATTAATCGAGATCGAGTGGCGCTCGAGGCGAAATGTGATCTTTCGAGATCAAGTGCCGTTCGAAGCGAAATGAGATCGTTTAAGATCGAGTGTCATTTGAGGATAAATGCGATTGTTCGAGATCGAGTGTCGTTCGAGGCGAAATACTTGTTTTTCACATTTAAGTGAGTTCCGGAATCATTTGTTATGCCGGTTTATCGCCATCTTAGAGCATGCCTAGGGACCGACCTCGATACTACACATATGTAATGGACTTGGCCATTTTAATGTGGAGTTTCTTTTACTTCATTTCATCTCGATCAAGAGATGATGACCTGTGCCCTTAAGCCGGGCTCGCTCCAATTTGTGGCGGATGATGGCTGCTCCTATTTCTTCATCGCTGTCCATTTGGCTTACAAAGCCATCCAAATCCGTACCCCCGGTTGCATAGGGAGCGGTGCTGATTCATTCTCCTTGGTCGGGGTTTTCCTCCGATTGCTCCAATCCATATCCAAGTCTGCTAGCTTCCGCTCCGAATCCAGGATTCTAATTTCCAGCTGTTCTGACATCCATAAGTGGTCTCCGTTCATCATTTCCATCCTATCTCCTGAGTCTGCGAGGGAATCCCATATTATCCTCTCCTGTATAGCATCCATCATTGTTTTTATTTCATCTCTAATGATGTAGATAAATTTCTGATTTGCTTCAGCTCCAGAAGAAGCTTCCTTACTCCCTCCATAATGGCTCCTATCCGCTAATGGTCTCCTTGTTGATTGCCTAGCCATCGCTTCCTAGATCCAGGTATCCAAGCTCCCAAATCCAAGATCCTAGCTTCCAAATACGCGCATGCAAGTCCCTCTCAATGAAAGCACAAAAATGTTTGCTTCAAAAATGGTCATAAATACCATGTTATAAGTGAAAGTGCCAATGTCCAATATTTAGATCAAAACAAAGAAATATAGATTCACATATCGATCGCAGCTTAAAAGATACGTCGAAATTGCATGAAATTTGGAGAGCAACTAACTTACAATATAAAGCACTCCCATGATTGATCACAACTCAAAAGGATGAAATCTTGAAAAAGAGGTCGATCATTATTGGGGCAAATACAAATCAACATAACGATCCATAGTTTTATGGAAAATGCGATATCTCACAAACAGTACGTCGAAATTGCACGAAGTTTGAAGAGCAGGTAGCTAACGTCATGGGGAACCTATAGGATCAATCGCAGCTCAAAAGGATTAAGCATGGAATGATCTCCAATTTCTAGTCAAAACAGTGAATATCAATCGATATCTCATAAACGGTAAGTTAGAATGGCGTGAAACTTTGGAACCATGGACTAGAGGCATTGGGGACCCCATAAAAACGATCGCAGCCCCATTGGAGTTAATATGGAACGATCAACCTAAATTATTTTTTGGTACCGACTGATCCTAAATTTTATGGGTCGTGTCGTATGAACCTGGAGGTTCTTCTACCAAAATTTCAATCAATTCATGCATGTATTCATCTATAAGTATAGTGGACATGCCTCATTGTAAGGGACTTTTGGACTAACTCTTCTTCATTGCTTCTTATCTCTTCCTCCATTAATTTTCTAAGGCAAAAACAACTGTACTTATAATCTTACAGCATAAATAAAATATTATTGAAAGGGACGTAGGTCGGAGTTTGCCGAACCACTATAAAACTTGGGTGTTCATTTACTTTTCTGCAATCTATGCTATGATCTTTGAATCTATATTTCTTTGTCTGGATCTAAATATTGGACATTGGTGCTTCACTTATAACAGAATGTTTGGGACCATTTTAGGCGCAAATAGCGCTTGTGTGTATCAGTTACATTAAATCAGTTTCTCATTTATGACACTGATATTTATCAACCTTTATACATCTTTACAACGAAAAATATCAAATTTATGACATGTAAAAATAATAATTTTGTTTTGAATATAAAACTACGATCACGCTTAATAATATCATATGAGATTATGAACCAAATTTCACTTATGATACTGATATTATCATTTATATATATAAAAGTTTTGATACACATATATAGCTTTCTAACTTGAATATTATATTATATTTAGATAAAAAATAACTTTTGATATACCAAACTCAAGTTTTGTTTATATAACAGTGATATTTATTTGTTTGAATGAAAAATATATTTTTAAGTGGATCTGTTTCAAATTAAGTATTGTCATAATCATCAAACTATCAAAATGGTTCTTACGTATGCGTATAACTATAGTGATACTTATATTTATCAATTTTGATGTATAATTAGTGGAAAACATTATTTCTTTTTTGTGCGCAATACGACGACATATTTTAAATTTTTTTAATGTAAAATACCTTTGTAACATAATAAGTGGATCTGTTTCAAATTAAGCACTGTCCTAATCATTAGACTATCAAAAAGGTTCTTATTACGCATATATATACATATATATTATAATAATACATATATTTATCGATTTTGGTGCATAACTAATGAAAATTTTGATTTTTTTGGTTGAAATATGACGACGGATTTTAATTTATTTTTTTGGATGTAAAAATATATTTTTAACTTAATAAGTGGATCTGTTTCAAATTAAGCATTATCATAATCATCAAACCATCTGAATGGTTCTTATATATTCGTATAACCACAATGATACATACAGTTATTGATTTTGATGCATACTAATGGAAAAAATTGATATTTTTGATGAAATATGACGGCAGAATTTAATTTATTTTTATGAATGCAAAAATATATTCTTAACATAATACGTGGATTTACTTCGAATTAAGGATTGTCATGATCATCAAACTATCAAAAGGATTCTTATGTATACATATAACTACAGTGATACATATATTTATCGATTTTGATGCATAACTAATGAAAAAGTTGTTTTTTTCATGAAATATGACGGCCAATTTTAATTCATTTTTTATTTTTACTGTAAAATTATTTTCTTAACATAACAATTGGGTCTGTTTCAAATTAAGCATTGTCATAATCATCAAACTATGTAAAGGGTTCTTTCTAAACCCTACTTTGGAGAGTAGAGCTAGGGAATTCAGTTGTCCGTCACACTGATCCCCCTTTTAAGCTAACCCAACCAAGAGCATCAATCCTCTACCGATTTCTTGGTTTTATCGAGGATAACTGCTCCAAGCTGTAATGGAAAACACATCTCGGCACGGTGGGACTAGAACCCGCAACCTCCCGGAACTTTGCTCCATGGTTGCAAGGTAGTCCCAACCAGTTGAGCTATGCTCGCGGATTATCCAAAGGGTTCTTACATATGCGTATAACTATAATGATACATATATTTACCGACTTTGATGCATAACTAACGGAAAAAATTGATTTTTTTTATGAAATATGACCGTGGACTTTAATTTATTTTTTCGAATGTAAAAAATATATTCTTAACATAATAAGTGGACTTGCTTCAAGTTAAGGATTGTCATGATCATCAAACTATCAAAAGGGTTCTTATATATACATATAACTACATTGTGACATATATTTATTTATTTTGATGTATAACTAATGTAAAAATTGATTTTTTTAATGAAATGTGACGGTGGATTTTAATTTATTTAAATGTAAAAATATATTCTTAACAAAATAAGTGGATCGGTTTTAAATTAACCATTATCATAATTACCAAATTACCAACAGGATATTAAAGTACTTTTATTAAGTAGGAGGCCTCAATTTATAAATATGTAACAATGGGACCTAAAAAGTAAATTATAAAAATAGGCCCCTTCGACCAAAAGACACTTTTCATTATAAGTCGTACAAATTTTTAAAAGATTTGTTACATGTCAGAACGATAAATACTAATGCAGCTGGCGTGATTGTGAAATTATAGAAAAAATATATGTGAAAGTTGTTTTTGTTACTAAAGTTTGAAGCAGTTTAAGCTTTCAAACGCTTAAGAAATTAAGGGGTATTAGCTCAAGTTACCGTGACATCAATCCCCTACAAACCCCACCCACCCTAAATCAATAATCAAAGTTTTAGCTTTCTTTAATTTAATTCCTTTTTGTCAAGATGCATAAATCTTGTAACAGTCTGTTATACCTCAGGTTTTATATTCCAAGAGTCATCTGGAAACCGCATTAAGACTGCATTTGTATATATTTTCAGCTCCATATGAATGTTAGAATAAAAAAGCTAATTTTACATAGTTCAGGGTCTTAGTTCCTCGTTACACTCACAATACATGTGTATATATATATATATAATATATTTATATTACAAGCATATATGTATAATATATGTACGCATATGTATGCATGTACATACGTATTCATGTGTGTATGTATATGTTGGCTGTTTTCTCGTTCCTGGAAAGTTGACAATGACAATGATGCATGGTTAGTGACACTGTTTGTAAGAAAGAAAAAAACCCTCCCCATCTTTTAATTGAAGTGTTGGGTGCTTTTGACTTCTAGCAAGTTCAACTTCGAGATACAATGAAATCCAAGAATTCAATCTCACTGGTTGACGACATTGGCACCAACTAAATTGGGCTTGAACTTTCTTTGGAGTTGTAGTGACAAAGTGTTTGCCTATTGTACTACAAACCCTGCAAAATTTTTGTATAAAGAAACTATAGTAAGAGGTGAAAGGTTAGAGAAGAACTTCTGGAAATTTTTTATTATCCGAATAACGAGGAAGAAGACCCTTTTATAGACCTGAATGGTTGTGTCCATTTGAAAACCGATCAAAAAGAGTTCAAAAGGTCTTATGACTTAATTGGCTTGAATGTTAGTTTTATTAGGAAAATAATTCTAATATTTTGATGATAACAACATTACAACAATATTATTGATGATTTTATCAAGTATCTAGGTGATTAAAGAAGTAAATACATGTGCACAATTCAACATGATGACATACATATGCATTAGTACCAGATATGAAGGATACTAATCGATTATGGAGTGTTGAGCATTCAAAGATCAATTATGATGTTTAAAAGTCTATTTAGACTCAGACACATCAAGATGACAAGACGAAATGGACTTAAGAGCTTCAAAAGAATGTACGTCATAAGTTGAATTTATATCGAGTCACTACAGCCTAGAACTATGAAAATCCCGTAAAATAACATCAAACCACTTCAAATTTCTATACAACTTTTCATATATCCTAAAATATGTTTAATAAATTTTTTCATTCTCTGGAATTTTTTAATGCAAGAAAAGTGATAAAAAAAAGATCAAAAGATGCAAACATATACGACAGTTTTTTTCACAGCAGCAAAGAATAGCATTATGACTGAAAATTCTATCATAGCACTAACAGATAAATTCTAGGTGGACTTTTGGTAGAATTTTTCTATGAAAATTGAAGTTGTACAGTGTTGTTTCAAACCAATATTTACAATTCCTCCAGCGGCTATATTTTTAAAAATATGTTTTGTATCTATTCAATATTTCTCTTCGTTGAACAAATTTATGAAGGGTTGCACTTATTTAATGGCCTTTCACTCTTATATAAACCTCCTATCATCCCTAAAACAATCACTCAAACTCTCTCTCGATTGAAATTAATTTTATTCTCCAATCAAAAACCCCAATTGATGTTTATTGTGCACTCATTTCTAAAACATCGAAAATAACAAATTAAGACACTCTAAGCCTCACACTGCCACTCCACTTTACCCAACGAAGACCATATCGCTTCTTATGCACCTTATTCATTTATCTCCATATTCTTTGTAGTGGTTATAAAAGTTTGTGTAGTAAAGGAGACAAATTTGTATACTAAGATACACTGTATTGAAAAGTAACTATTGCCACCAAGTTGAAGTCGTGTTCTGCTGCTTAGACAAAAGTGTTGAAATCTCGTTCGACTAATTGGGAAAGTGTATTGAAATTCTGTTCCGCTGCTCAGGTGCTTATTCCTCTATGCAAAGTGACGGTGTTAATTAGTAAAAAGCCAGAATAGAGATTCTAGGACTGTACACAGGACTAAAGATCTGAATCAATAAAAAATCAACTGTGTGATTTTATTTCTACTACTATTATATTTATATTGTTGTTGTGATTACTACACTTCAATTTTGAATTTATTTATATATTTTGCCATCATCGATTATGTGCACAGCGACCTACAAGTAATATTAATCGACACTACGCAACTAATAAGTGTTATCATCCAAATGTCGTGGTATAAATTCTCTAAGAAACTATTTTTGTGTTGTATCAAAATGGAAGATAAGGTTGGCCTTTTGTTCTGATAACAAGTTCATAAGTCGCTTAATGATATTATGTTCAGTGGAAAACAAGCATTAACAATTCAAAAATCTTGTAGTTGAACTAATTTTAGCACTAGTCTCATGGAAAGTGCTATATTAGAACCAGTGTGTAACCACCCGTAAAATTCGATAATTAAATTTGTTAATATAATAAGATTTTGGTAATATAATATTGAAGAAATAAAAAAAATTTGTAATTTAATAGTGAAATAAATTCTGAAATGAAATGTAACAAATGGTAATTGAATCTAATTATTAACAACTTGAATGCAGTTCCAATTAATTAAAATAATGTAAATGTTATAACTTGGTTATAAATTTAATATAGAGAAATGAATGTAAATATGAACCTATTTAATGAGATAATATATGATTAATAGTAATTGAATAAGATTGGTATTATGTAAGGAATTAAAATATTTGTTGTACTAACGTGTGCATTGATTTATAGTGAGATATAAAAGGTAATTAATAATTTAAAGGTTGACTTGTCTATAAAATAATATGTAATGGATGGAAATGGAATAAATTAAGTGTAATGAGAATTATTTGTAAAGAATAAACTTACAAACGTTATAAAAATATATAATAGTGACAAATTTGTGTTGTTATCAATTTAACTAATCAATTATAAATAAATGTCAACAAAATGTTACATTAATGTGGAATAAGACCAAAAATATAGTGTGAACGTAACCAAATGAATAGAAATGTTAATTTTATTAATAAAGTAATAATTGACTTAACGAAAGAATGAAATCGAGATAAATAAATTAATCGAGACTCTAATTATAATTAATATGTGAAATTGACCAAAATTTAATAAGATGGAAATATAAATATTAATACAAATAAAAGATGGAAATTGGAGGATATTAATGTAATGAAATATAAAACAATGTAAACCATGTCTATGGAATAATAGCTTATTTGAGTATAAAGAATTGAAACCAAATAAAAACAATTAATTGAAATTAAATTATAATTAATAGGATTAATGGCAGTTGAAATTGAACAATGTAATTATTGAAATAATTAACACTGAATTGATATGTAAACTTATTTTAATTTATTATAAATGTCTTTGCAACCAAAAAAAAGATAAAAACATGCTATTTTATAAATATTATGGTTAATGTAAGAAAAGGGTCAATTGTAGAAAAAGAGGGTAACAAGATAGAAACCTATGTTAATAATTTCATAAGGTATTGTTGATTTAATAGTAGGAGTGTAAATCAAAATAAAAGAATAAAAATGAATAAGTTTAGTAAAGGAGTAAACATATGTTTATTTATTTGAGATGTTTGGTAACTGAAAGATTGATTGTAGAGACGAGAAACTATTGTTTAGTAAGAAATGTATAATTGCTATTTGTATTCAATAGTGTATAATTATGTTTAAATTACTATTAGATAGGAAATAATTGTTCTACTTCTCATTATATTCGTTTAGTCCATTTTGAAACTTAATCAACTGAAATTAATGCAATTGAAAATTTTCTATTAATAGGAGAGAGAATACTAATTGTAAATTAATAGGCGTAACTAAAACCAACTTATGTTTTGTGAAAGTATAAGAAAAGTTTGATTTAATAAAAAAAACATTTACATCAAATAAAATGAATGTTTAATTTGTGAATGTAGGTTTAATTTCATTAAAATAAATAATATAATGATTGATTTTAAAAAAGAAATATATGTTTATTTGAACTGTGTTTTAGCTTACAGATTGATTATAAGAATAGGAAAATAATCTATTTCAGTAAGTTATTTATTACTTTTGTATATAAACAACAAATTTATAAACGTGTTTAAACAAACAATTGCTCTATTTTCCATGCATTCTATTTGTCTGTTTTAAAATTTAACTTTGTAAGTAATTGCAATTAATGTAATTAATGAATGTTTCAATTAAAAGGAAAGAAAACATTGATTGCAATTAATAGATTTAATAAAAGAAATACACGTTTTGTGTTAAACAAAAAGGGTGTTTTAATGGAAATAAAAGATCATTTTGAGAAAACCAAATTGAAGGTTTTTATTTTTGAGGTAAGTATAAAATAATTATTATGCATAGATGAAAACCTAAATGCATATAAATTTGAATATTATTTAAGTTAATGAAGTTAATTTGGTTACGTTTCAAAAAAATTGAATTTCAAAAGGTTATGCAACATACATGGTCCCTACATTTCTTTTATAATTAATTGTTGCATGAAAGTTTTAAAATAATTATCTTATTATTAATAATTGATCCGTTTATTTCTCCTTTTGTTTTAATACCTAAGCCTAGACTTTTAGGTTGTACTTAATTCTTACCACCTCAATTTCACATATACAAATTTTTACTTTGGTTTGCAAACTTTTTCATTCCTACATACATTTCCTTATGCATTATTAATGCTTTAAGCTTTTAAAATAAAATGTGACATTTATTTTTGTCCACCCACCTTCATTTCCTAATTATAAATAACCTATAGATTACTTCTTTTCCTACATTTTGTTTCTCCCGACAACTCATATTCAAAAGCTCTTGTTCTTGCAAATCCAAAAGCTTTCTTTTATAAAACATGATTTTTTTTCATTTTTCGTACACTTCCTGTCCTGATCTTTTCTTCAATCCTTTCCTGAAGCCTCATCTTGAGAAAAACGTAAGTATTAAAATTTGTTTATTTTTTTAACACGTACTAATTTTTATTTTAATAATATTTCTTATAACACGAATATCTTTTGCATATAATCATTGATTCATGCGCGATTTATTCTGTTGGATTCATATTTAAATTTCGGACAATATGAAATTGATTTAGTTGAATTTGGAGGTTATTGAGTTTTGAACTTCTGTTTGCATTTTTATGGGCTAAAATCAAAGGTGAGTGTTTTAATCCACTCACAACTTCTAAAAAAAATTATGTTTGTTAAATTAAAATTATGAAGTGATTATGGCTGTTTGGTATTTGAAACGTCATCTCAGTTAAATTGAATATATTTAAATTAAATCGTTATTTTATTTATTATCGAATATAAATTGTCATTTAAATACATGTTATTGATTATCAGTTCGACATTGGTATTTATTGATTTATTTGGATGATGATTATGATGGATGTTGATTGTCGATATTGGATAAATGGATGTTGTATTTTATATCTTTATAAACTGCAAGTTCAATATGGGTTGAAATGATACATACTCGAATGATCTATAGATTAAGGAAAAATCGTTATGCGTTGAAATGATAGACTCAAGCGATTTTATGGATGTTATTTATTTCGAGATTGTGGATTGAAATGATATATAACCGTAAAATATTAAATCATAGATTGAAATGATAAATATCTATATCACTTGACCCTAAGGTAGAGAATTATATACGGATACCGGATTGGTTAAATTAAATGATTTTAAAATCCTTAATTTTGAATGGAATTAAATGATATTTTGAAGTAAAATTTGATTTATACAAATTGAAGTATTTTTGAAAAATCAAGTTTTGTGTTGAAATGTGAAGTGGCTTAAAAGGAATTGTTTTAAGAAATTAAATTGAAATAGTCTGATTTTGTTGAAATGAAATAAATACTTTTAAATTGATATAAATTCCAAATTCATATTTTCGAATACAAACTGTTTTAAATTATATTATTTTTAAGATTTAAAATTTTTAGATTTTCAGATTTATAAACTATTTTAACCTATATTAAGTATATTAAATCAATTTAACCTATTTTAAACCATTTAATTTATTGTAAAACTAATTAAACCATTTTAATTTATATTAAATCTAATTAATCTATTTTAAAGCTATTTAATTTATTTTAATTTTATTTAATCTATTTTAAATCTACTTAACTATTTTAAATCTATATTTACTTTTTTAGAGTATTTTGACTATTGAAAATTTATTCAAACTATTTATAATTATTTTAACTATTTATAACCGTTTAAACTATTTTCTAAATTTTCAGACTAAGTAAAAGGAAAGTGTTTGTATTCAAAATTGATTGGTTTAAAAGCAAATATGATGAAATGACCTAAGCTGGGATTCAAATTTATAATAAATTGAAAATGATTATTTTGAAGCAAAGATTTAACCTGTTTCGGAAATACGATTTTGGAAATGATATGATTTGAAAGTGAATATGTTTCCAAGTGAATATGATTTTAGAAGTGATATCGTTTTAAGAATATTTATTTTGATATCAATTGTAAATTTACGTTTTGAAATGTAAAAGAACCATCTGGTGTGAAATAAGCGTTTGGTTGTTAAAGAGACCGGGATTGGATATTGTCATACTCTCTGCCAATACCGAAAACCACTTTAACAACTATGTACGTGGTGTAGATTCCAGAAATGAAGTAAGATGGTTTAGTGAACGATTTCTATATAAGGTATGATGCGACCCTGACTCCCGTGAGTCAGCTTAGATGTGACTAAAATAGGAGCTACACCTGAGCCAAGTGAGGTCAATCCTCCGATTGGACATGCTTCTTCAATACCTTATTATGACATTTGTGATGATTTGGTGGCCATTTCTCGATTTTGATTTGAGAGTGTGTTCCAAGGTGGGCGGTAGTAGCTGCTATGCGTTACCACCAGCCCGGATCTGCAATTGTTATATCTATCATGGTATTGCCTCGTGTGCCATGTTCACATGCCCTAGCACGTCGTCTATGAGTTTGTTTTGTACCATACCTATGGAGTGCCTTCTGATAGCCCTCCAGTTTACGGAGGAATTACGGTACTGTATAGACTATGGGAATATATAAAAATGTGTTAAGGAGGATATGGGTAACGCCTTAACGCTATTTTAACACTTTAATTTACTATAGACACTATTATAATAGCTTTATTGTACTACATACTAGATAGTTTAATGGTTCCTTAGGAGATGTGACTCCCGAACACCTCTTTAGTTACTGCACTCACGTCAGATACTGGATAGGAGATGTCAAACCCTGTAAACATCTTTGACGCTGTTCCACTCATATTTATTTAACGTTGATTTAACTTACATAAGATCTTTCAGTTCTGACTCGAATGTTTTGTCTTTTCAATTCGCTCAGGTCAGCCTGAGTATTTCAGGATTTGAAGACCTTAATTCTAGAGGACGAAGACAAAGATTTGTACTACTATTATTTACTATATTTAATTCATTACATCATGTATTTTGCTGCATTATTTATTATTCTCTGGTATATGTAACTCTGATCTGTGTCGTATAAGTATAATCAAAATTTTTGTAAAACGGCTTCATGAACTGTTTATTTGATTATTATATTTTGTCATTCCGCTGCAAGATTCTATTTATTTATTTTTTTCTCTGCGTTTTCTTATATACCGTATAATAATCCGCCCTTCTGTATTGTTTGAGTTGCATGTGCGTCTGTTTAAACGTACAAAAAGGCGGTATGTTACACAACGCAAGGTGAGTCAGCCGATGGGGTACACATGGCATTAACATACTGTTCTCTTTTGATTTCGCTGGTGCATCAATGATGTAGGATAAAACACTATGCTTGTTTTTCTTTTCAACTAGGATCAAGAAAGAAATCACGTTGCCTCTCGAAATCAAATATAAAATCAAGTAAAAGAAATGTATTTAAGAGTAAAGGAATGACCTAAAGGCCATTGTTACAAGCAAAATTACTTCATGAACTATAAATTCAAGTACATATATTGTTTTTCTTTCTTCTTGATAGTTTTTTTCTTGAATTATCGAGAGAACCGAACTTCACTTGTAACTTCTCGTAAAGTATGTCTCAGCCAAATACATACTCCAAGTACTTGTTACAAAATTATCAGTTTCGATGTTCAAACTTGTGACTTATTGTCTCATAGTCTGAATCAATCAATTGCAACAACCATGTTGGCTTCTATTTACTGGTTATCCAATGCACAATTTTATTACTTCAACATAGAATATGTATGAACAAAATCTCAAAGTTTTTTCTTTCTTGAATATGTTGTGAATTAGGGAAGGCTTTTCACTTATAATTCTTTTGATACCGATGCTAAGATATGAGCACATTTTTATTACAAATCATACAAATACTTAGGAAGATTTATTACCATTGCATCCAAGGAAGCGTGCATACATGGAGATGCGCCGGAGTGCTGAAACTCAACTTGATATCAAATCTAGATCATCACAATGTGAAGGGTAAATTTGGAATTATATAATTGTTGAGATGTCAGATTTAATTTCCTTCTAAATGTAATTTTGTATCATTAAAATTTAACACATGTCTTAACGATAAATACTAACGTAGCCAGGGAGAATGTGAATTATAGAAAAATGTACATGAAAGTTGGTTTTGTCATGAAAGTTTCAAGCGGTTTGAACTTTAACTTTTACGAAATTAAATGGGTATTAGTTTAAGTTACTCTTACACTAATCCCCTATAAACCCACCCCTCTGAATCAACCATCAAACTTTTGGTCATCTTTGATGTGACAACTTTTTGCTGACATGCATAAATCTTGTAGTTGCCGCTTATACCATTGGTTTTATGTTTCGAGAGTCATATGGAAACCATAGTAGGATTGCATTTGCATATCTTTATAGCTGCATATGAATGTTATGATAAAATAAACTAATTTTTCATAGTTGAGGGTCTCAATTCCTCGTTACACACACATACATACATTCCTACACAAATACCCATACACACATATAATACATATACTTATATGTATGCATATGTGTATGCATGTACATATGTATGCATGTGTGTACGTATAGGTTGGTGGTTTTATAGTTTCTAGACAGTTGACAATGACAACGGTGGAAGTTGAATGGAATCGATTCAAGGCACATGGTTAGAGACGTTGTCTGTAAGACGAAAAAACCCTTACCGCCATTTAATTGAAGTAGCATGTGCTTTTTACTTCTAGCAAGTCCATCTCCAAGATATAATGAAATCCAAGAATTCAATCTCGTTGATCAATGATGTTAGTACCAACTAAATTGGTCTCAAACCATCTTTGGGGTTGTATTGACAAGAGTGTTAGCCTACAGTACTACAAAATCAGCAAAAAAATTTGTTTATTTTAAGAAACTATAATAAGAGATGAAAAGTAAGAGAAGAAGAATATTTCGAAAATTTTCTATTATCAGAATGCCAAGGAAGGCCTTTCATAGACCTAAATGGTTGTGTCTCTTGGTGAAGAGAGATAACCGTTTGAAAAGAAATGAATCTTTTCAACAAACGACAAATCGACTGATAAAAGAGGACCAATTGACTAAACCATAGCCCAATCGATCAGGCTCCAAGACCAATAGACTGAATGAGCCTAATTTGAATGTGTTTTTGTTTGGAATTTCATGGACCTCAACCACTTTACTGCCTACAGTGGTCCAGCTGACTGGTCATCTTAAAAATGTCTAATAAATTATTTTTGAATAGTACAACTCCCTACCACGGTTGCATTTTTAGGCTTGCAATGGCTTAATTCTTTCCAAAAATATAATTTGGATCCAAATCCGATCCGACTTGGTCGAACACTCGACGGCATGTGTTGTGTCATGTATGACCTCTCTCTTCATTCAAATAGAAAACATTTAGTTACCTTAAGGGCCCAAAGTTCTTTTTGAGGACGGAGGCGTTATTTGAAGGCTTCAAGTAATAAACCTTAATTTCTAAATTATTCCCATTTATGCCAATTGATTTTTTTCCTATTAGAAATTTGAAAAGGGAGAACGAGAAAAAAAATTGATTTAAAGTATGGAAACCTAATTCCTAAATTATCCCTTCTCTGATATGTCAATTGATTTCGAGTAAGGGAAGAGAAGAAAAAAATAAATTCAGCTATAAAATATTAGGATTTTTAAATGCTAACAATGTCACAAATCATAGTACTTATTTATAGTTTTGTCATAAGTTTGATCAACAAATGTTTAATAAATTGCATGATTTTATCTTACTCTGAATATAAATTATAATTTACTTGTTTTATTTGTTATAAAAACAATGGTATTTGTTATCGCAGCATTTCCCCCATAAATAACCATGTTAGCCATATTTTAATTTGCAGATTTATGAAGTGCTAAGTACTTTCCATGATAGAAAGGAAGCAAGTAATGATTATCAGTAGTTGGAACAGTTCAAGCCTTGTATGTAAAATTTATTCAGACTAGAGATTATTGTTGTTGATGTTCTGCATTAGAATTATGGTATTTTAATTTTTGTCTTTTTTGCAATGTTAGTTCATAAAAGTATTAGATGCTTCACACACACACACACACACACACACACACAGATATATATATATAGACCATATAATGATTATCCAACAGCAATCTGAAAAGTTATACTCACTTTGTTTCATTGAATTTTCAAAATTAAATTATGATTCCTTGTATAAATAAGAATTTTATTCAATATTATTGTGCAATTTTTTACAACAAAGGACGTCATTTAGTAAATCGCACTAGACGTTGTAAAGCCGGGCTCCAGTTTTCTGTAGATTCATACATATATTTGTATAATATATATACATACATACCTATATATGTACATATGTGTGTACGTGCACGTGTATGTATATGCGTGTGTGTATGCTTAGTCCATCCATAACCTCCGACCCACGTAGCCAAATGCCTCACATTGACCAATTATTATTGAAAATATACGCACACGTGTTGTGGGGTTTTACATCTCCCGTAAGGTATGTCAACGAATGTTTTCATTGTGGATAGTGTTGTATCCACATCAATATCTAAAATCATTTTCGGATATCGGATCTTCCAATTGCAGATATAACCTTATCCACCGATAATCAGTGAATATAAAGATACAAATAGAAAATTTTAGTTTTAACATAAAATTGTTTTGGTCTTGATGGTCACAAAAGTAAAAATAATATAAAAATATGATGATGAAAAGTAGCTTTAAGCAGTGAGTATGCATTTATATGCATATAACATAAGCTATTATCTTGACAAAACAATTGTTTACTATACAAAAATGCACATAACATAAACTATCTTGACAAATATCGACAGATAATTTTTTTATGTGAATACCTTCATATCCGCATTCATATTCATTTTTCGAACATCAAATAGTTATTCATTTCCCGTACACGGAGTTTGGATATTTTGAGTAACCATTGACAAGCTTGTCCCCAATACAGCACTGTAAAATCTATTCTTGGTCTTTTATATCCAAAATAAACCAAAATTTTATAGCTATAGCATACTTGTAACTTGTTATAAAGATAGTCTCCAAACAAAATAATTTCGAAGTTTTTAACTTATTCGAAAATCACATTTCCCATCGATGGCTAGAAAAATATTTCTACATTCATATTTCATATCTAAAATTTTCATGGCAGACCATAATTTTGTGGCTATAGAATGCTTGTTATGATTTTTAGGAAGTTAGAAGTTCCTAAATGATAAAAAAATTATGTCGATAAGCTCGTAAAAAAAATTACATATACAAGATTCTATCTTGAGATGGAGCCTAAGTGCAATGGTTAGGTCACCCGCATGGTGATCTGGGTATCCAGGTTTAAGTCCGGAAACAGCCTCTTCGTATTACGAGAGAAAGGCTGCGTACATTATCGATCTCTCCAGAGCCCGCTATCGTACAGGTGCCTCGTGCACTGGGTTCCACCTTTTTTATATACAAGATTCTATTTTATTCTAAAGAAATAGGATAAAAAAGGAAAAAGAAAGATTTTAAGGGGTGTATATATATGGAAAACTGTGAAGTTAAAGCGATTAGCGGTTTTATACAGTGGAGGTGTAAAATGCTATAGTGGCGATAAAATTGGGATATACCGAAAAATGGCGAGGTGTAAAAATCTTTATTGAGATAAAATCATATCTCAAAAGTTGTTTTATTCTCATTCGCACATCATTCGTGTAAAAAAAACATTGTTCATTCTTATTTAATAAAATCAAAGAATATCATGATCCATGTAATTCAGACTTAGTAAATAGAATAGAGTCCTAATTTATGTTGAGCGCTTATGACTTGAACTAAGACCTATATCCTAAATTTGTTGATTTAATTTATAAGAGAACTGGCCAAATTAACTTTATTATATTACATTTGCTAAATCCGGTGTTAAAAACCTCTGATTTAGCAGACGTAACGGCAAATAACGGGGTTTTAAGCGGATCTACTATTTAATAGCGCTAAATTGAAAACGCATAGCGGTCGAAATGTACTAAGCACTTTAAAGGGACATTAACGAGGCATGAACATAAATGGGAAAAAAATGTAGACCCCTCTTTATGTAGGACATATTTTACTTTTTGTTTCAAACTTCTTTGGAATAAAACAAAATTTTGTAGAACGAACCTATTACCTATCAAGATCAACAATAAAATTTGGATATTTTGAAACTTTTGACTTGTTCAAAATCGCAATTCAATATGAACAATTAAATATCTATATTTCTACCATCAATTGAAAACATAGTGGCAAAAGTGTTAGAAGTTTTAACGATCCAAAATTTAGTGTAGATGGTCTTATTAGCTAGTAGACTATATCTACAACATTTCGGTTTGTCTAGAATTTTTTTTTTTGGCAGAACAAGACAAATAGGGGCAGCAAGGGAGACAAACAAGGAGGAGGCAAAAGATTCTGGACTTTTATATTCATGACCTGATGAAAAATACAAAAATAGCTCAACTGTTAAAGCATTAGTCAAGCCGACGGTCGGGATTCAAACCTTATTGGGTCATATATTTGTGTTATTCTAGTGGGATATGTTTGTGGTCTCATGTTGGAAAATTTGCAAGTTTGAAAGTTATCGATGCCATGTTATAATCGATGAAAGAGGAATAAATTAGTTAACAAGATTTAAAAGATGTCATACCTCAGTTGGTGGCGCTAATTAATTTTATGTTTTACATGTCACAAGTTGGAAACATGGACAAGACCATATAGTTTATGTTTATTGTTGGATATGTATTTTAGGATAAGACTATGAGATAAACTAATACTTTTGTCCACGTGATTTCCTCATTTGACAAAAAAAATTCAAAAACCTTGGAACCCTTTCCAAATCTAGGTCGTCCAAATACAATGGGTATTGGAAAAAATAATTATGTAGAGATTTATGCTCCAACAAAAATATGCAAAAATCGATTATAAAGAGTTCATTATGTCCCCTGCCTTAGTTGCTTAGAGACTGATCTTGTGAGCGAAGCTCATACTTGAAGTCTACTTACGATATTTTTGTTATTGCAATCACTAATACTTAAATACATTTCAAATATCTTTCATTACACATAATATAGTTCTATGTCGTTAGAGGCAAAGCAAAGCGAAGTGCTAAGCGCTAAAATTTTTAAAACTTTCAAACGTCGATAAGTGAAACTTGAAAGAACCAAAGGATTAATAAAGCACCATTAAAGACTTGGGATCCAAAGTTTAAAATAGAGATTAGCTGGAGCCTATGGAAATTATGCGGACACTTTGGCAACATAAATATAATTATTAAGGATTCAAGAAAATATCATGACATAATTGATTATGGTGCTAATTTTTTGTTCTAAAAGTCGCGATATTGAAACACCCGTTGAAACCATGTTATTTCCCTTTTGTTGGTAAATGTGCATGTAAGGATAAGTAACCTATATGTTTCCATATTCGAGTGTTTAATTTTCTCATCTGTGGAAAACAATTTGACAAAACCTTAGTAACCCTTCACAATATAGCGTGTCATGCGCTGGCCTATTTTACATAGGTCGAGTATATATATCTTCTTTAGCAAAAACATCAAAAATTCATCGTAAAAGGTTTAGAATGTCTCATGGCTAAGTTGGCTAGATCATTGATTTTATGAGCCAAAGGTCATGGTTAATAATGGATTTGCCCTTCTCTGATTCACTTGCTTTAGTCATATCAGGATGGGCTTCGTTCTGCATCACCCGGATCCACATTTTGTTTTTCTTTTTGTTTCTTGGGCCATCTTGTTGTATGGGCCTGGTTTGCTTTTAGCCTGATATCTGCATTATAAATACAGTAGTGCAGTGTATTGTAATAGTATGAAAACAGTACTGCAAATAATAAAACCAACTTTTCTTTTCAACTTCTTTTATGGTATCAGAGCCACCATTGCCCAACGACAAATTTTATTAAGAAATTGTTATATTGTGAGGCTCCCCTCAGAAAATTATCATCATAGGGGAGGCTACCCTTCTCGAGATCTGCATAGTAACTGTGTTCATCGATTTTCCTTACCCACTGTGCCATCCTAGAGGCAGATCAGATCCAAGATCATCACTTCCACCTCCGGTTGCACCCTGTTTCCAGCGCAATTTTAATTTTCTTGATCAAGAAATCAGCATATCCAATTTCTTGATCCTCTATGGCCATCGAAGAAGAAGATGTCACTTCAGAAAACACTGGTCACAGACCCAATGATGGTCAAAGATCTGAAAATGTCTTGATTAGACCTAAAAATCAAGCAATTAACACCCCATTAGATGAAGATAATTACATCACATGGAAATATCAAGTTGAAATTGCATTAAGAGGATATGATCTACAAGATTATGTCAAGGGAACAAAGGTGATTCCATCTGTTAATATTACTGATGATAAAGGAAACACAGTCAGCAATCCTGAATACATCACATATCAGAAACAAGATAACTTGCTTGCATCTTGGCTTTTATCTTCTGTGAGTCAAACTCTACTGTCACAATTCGTAGGATGTTACACATCATATGAAATATGGTCATCCATTGAAAGATTTTTTAATTCTTAATCGGCAGCAAGAATTATGCATTATAGAAGAGAATTACAAAACACAAGAAAAAATGACATGAGCATGAGAGACTACCTTGCCAAGATCAAGAATCTGTGTGATAGATTAAGGGCAGTTGGCCACAATATTTCAAACAGTGAACAGATTCTCATCATCACCAATAGGCTTGATCAAGAATATGAATCTTTGGTGACTTTCATTGCCACTCAACCAAACCTACCCGAACTTGATTATGTTTACTTAGCCCTTCTTGCACATGAAGGTAGAGTAGAGCAGAGAAGACTTATGCAAGAAGATTATTCAGCAAATTATGTTTCGACCACAAAGAACAGAGGTCAGAAAAATAATCAAAACAATCAGAATCCAAGAGGAGGCTACAGTCAAAGGGGCAGGGGTAGAGGAAGGTTCTCCAGCAACAATAGAGTCAAATGCCAAATTTGTGAAAAATTTGGTCACATGGCAAATAAATGCCACTTTAGATTCAAGGAGGACTACAACCCAGCACAACAGGCTCAATCAAGCAAGCAACCAATAGTAAACATGGCACAAACCAATCATCAGTCAAGAAACAACACAGATAACTCAACAGATGATGCAGTCAAGACTGATGATATCAACACAGGGGAGTGGTTTCCGGATTCAGGGGCCACAAATCACATCACTAACAACTTACAAAATCTCAATTTAGGGAACAAAAGCTACAATGGTAAGAATCTTGTTTCCATGGGTAATGGTGAAACTGTGAATATATCACATGTTGGGACAGGCACTATACAAGGTACTAGGCTACTTTATCTTAATAACTTATTAAGAGTGCCAAGTATCAAGAAAAACTTAATAAGTGTCTCACGATTTGCTAAAGAAAATCGTGTATATTTTGAGTTTCACCCTAAATTTTGTTTAGTCGGGGATATGCTAAGTAAAGATATATTATTACAGGGTAAACTGGAACAGGGTTTGTACAAGTTCAGCAATGTGAGAACAAAGAATATCAATTGTAATGATATCAGCTGTAACAATGCTAGTTTCAATCATGATAAATGTGACAATGTACTTCAAAAATGGCATTGCAAGTTAGGACATCCTAGTTATGATGTTGTAAAACAAGTATTAAATGAAATAAAATTTCTTTTTCAAATTTACACAACTCATCAATATGCATACACTGTCAAATTGGTAAAAGTCATAAGTTGCCTTTTCAACACTCTGAAACTGTGTATGAAAAGCCACTTGAACTGGTGGCAGCTGATCTGTGGGGACCATCACCACATAATTCAACAAAGGGGGACAGGTACTATTTATCTCTTGTTGATGCACACACTAGGTACACATGGATATATTTTCTAAAGGCAAAATCAGATGCATGCAATGCCATAAAACACTTCATCACTTGTGCTGAAAAACAGCACAATAGCAGTGTGAAAATTGTGCAAACTGACGGTGGGGGTGAATTCAAACCTCTGAAGGAGTTTTTCAGCACAAAAGGGGTTGTGCATAGGGTCACATGCCCTCATACATCTGAACAAAATGGTTTGGTTGAGAGAAAACATAGGCACATTGTGGAAACAGGGTTAACACTTTTGTCTCAAGCAAATCTACCAATGAGATACTGGAGAGAGGCATTCGCCACAGCAGTATATCTCATTGATAGAATGCCCACTAAAGTGTTAAACCATGTATGTCCTTTCATGAAACTATTTGGGGTTAAACCAAATTATGAATTTTTGAAAACATTTGGGTGCCTATGCTTTCCCTGCCTCAGACCATATAATAAACATAAATTATGCCTCAGATCTAGTCAATGCACCTTTTTAGGATATGCACACAATCAAGAGGGGTACATTTGTCTAGATAATCAAGGCAGAATTTACATTTCAAGGCATGTTGTCTTTAATGAAAATGTTTTTCCTTTTGCAGAAAAGGAAAAGCATATGCAAGGAGATGATGCAAATAAAGCAGGCATTAGTCACATTTCAGACTTGCCAGATTGGATAAATGCAGAGGATCAATCAAATGGAGAACCAACAAGTAATAAGCATAAAGATTGTTCTGAACAAATAACAACAAGCAGCATCCAACATGATGAACAACATGAATTCAACTCACAGCAAGATCATACCAGCAGGGAATTATTAAATGAAACTTCTAGTGAGAATATTGAGATTCATTGTGAACCACAGCCAACTATCAGCCAACATCCCATGATTACTAGATCAAAAAGTGGAATTTTAAACCCAAAATATTAAATGCTCAACTCAATGAGGTGGAACCAACTAGTTATGAACAGGCAGCTAAAGACAGAAAATGGAGAAAAGCCATGGATGAAGAATAGATTGCTCTTGTCAAAAATAGAACCTAGACACTTGTTGATCTACCAAGACACAAGAATGTTGTAGGAAGTAAATGGACATACAAAATCAAAAGGGATGCTAATGGTAAGATCATTAAATACAAGGCAAGGCTTGTGGAAAAAGGTTACACCCAACAATTTGGTTTCGATTTCAGTGAAACTTTTTCTCCAGTCATTAAACCAGCCACAGTTAGGATAATGCTAACCATAGCTTTGCATAAGAACTGGAAAATAAGGCAATTAGATGTGCACAATGTTTTCTAAATGGAGAATTAGTGGAGGAAGTATACATGCAGCAGCCAGAAGGTTATAATTTTGAAGCTAATGTTAATCAAGTATGCAAACTACACAGAGCAATTTATGGCCTAAAACAAGCTTCAAGGGCTTGGTATGATAAACTGAAAAGCATATTAGTTAAACTGGGGTTCACTGCTACTAAATCAGACAGTTCTCTTTATACAAGGAAAACAAGGGAAGAAAGCATTTACATTCTAGTTTATGTTGATGATATTCTCATCACAGGAGATAGTCAACATGAGATCAACCTAGTCATAAAATATTTGAATAAGGAATTTGCAATAAAAGACATGGGTGAAGCAAATTACTTCCTTGGCATACATATTCAAAGGAATGGAGACTCAAGCATCTTATTATCACAAAAGCAATATATATTAGACATACTTATCAGATCAAACATGGACAAAGCCAAACCACTGCCTACTCCCATGACAAGTAGCCTTAAGTTATCTAAGGAGAGGGGTGAACCCATAGAAAACATCAAACAGTACAGGAGCATTGTCGGGGCACTGCAATACGCTACCATTACTAGACCAGATATATGTTTTAGTGTAAATAAAGTTTGTCAATACATGCAAGCCCCTACAAGTGAACACTGGCGTGCTGTAAAGCGTATTCTACGATACTTGAAAGGATCAGTCAATCATGAATTAAAACTTGTATCGTGCAAAAACTTAAATTTACAAGCTTACAGTGACTCTGACTGGGCAAATGACCTCGATGATAGAAGATCTACCACCGGGTACTGCGTTTATCTCGGTGCTAATCCCGTCTCATGGTGCACACGAAAGCAAGCTACAATTTCCAGATCGAGCACTGAAGCCGAATACAGGGCCATAGCCAGTGCTACGGTGGAGATAACTTGGTCTGAAAACTTGCTTCAAGAATTAGGGCTTATGCCAAATAGAAAGCCAACAATCTAGGTTGACAACTTGAGTGCCATTTCCCTATCCATGAATCCCATCCAGCACTCGAGAACGAAACATTTTGAATTGGATCTTCATTTTGTTCGCGAACGAACAGGAAGTGGGAAATTGCAGATCCAACATATTCCAGCTTATTATCAACGGGCTGATGTATTAATTAAAACCATCTCATCGAAGAATTTTAATCGATTTAGAGAAGAACTCAGGGTTTTCTCCGCCGCCATGAAAGAAGAGGAGACATCGAAACCCTAGTTTCATTTGAGGGGGCGTAATAATGGATTTGCTCTTCTCTGATTCACTTGCTTTAGTCATATCAGGACGGGCTTCGTTCTGCATCACCCAGATCCACATTTTGTTTTTCTTTTTGTTTTTTGGGCCATCTTGTTGTATGGGCCTGGTTTGCTTTTAGCCTGATATCTGCATTATAAATACAGTAGTGCAGTGTATTGTAATAGTATGAAAACAGTACTGCAAATAATAAAACCAACTTTTCTTTTCAACTTCTTTTAACGGTAGATCTGGTTTTCGAAAATTTTCTATTTTTTGATTTGCTAGCATATTTCAAACATTTTTGATAGCATGCATAAGTTAGTTATTAAGAGTTCAAAGATCTCCTACCTTGATTGGTTATGGTGATAGTTTTATATTTTAGACGTTGCAACATTGGAAACCCAACCCAAAACCATATTACTGTATTTATTTATATATTTTTGTAAAACATGTTGAGATAATATAAAAAAAATTCAGATTCAAGGGTTTGATTTCATCAAAGCTAGGCATGGCAGAGTACACAGCGCACTGACTATTCAATATCTGTTGAGAATTCTGATCTAACAAAAACATACAAAAAACAATCATAAAAAGTCCAAAAGGTCCCCAAACTCGGTTCGTTAGGACATTAGCATTATCAACTAAAAGCCATGATTTAGAGCTCTGATGAAACCATATGTCAATCCAATAAAATAAAGTGTGGTACTGTGTTTTGAAACCCATGAATTCATTAGATGCTGAGACCATATTTTGATCAACGAAAAACATGCATAAATTATTTATCAAGACCATAAAAGATATTAATCAACCATAGAACTTGCCTTATAACTTGAATGTCTACAGTTCGACATCCAGCAAGACCATATTACCATATTGTGTTAGGTAAATATGCAGACTAGGTTAAGATAACCAATATGTTGCTGCAGTTAACCATATGTGTTATTTGGATGGAAGATAAGCGCGTCTACATTTTGGAAGTCATGAATTTGAAGTTTGAGAAGACCGTACAATGATCGATGAAAACATGCAGAATTAGTTATTAAGAGTTTAAAAGGCACAATCAGTACATTTCAAACCACTTTGATAACATGCATAGATCAGTTATTAACAGTTCAAAATATCTGATAGCTTAAATGGCTACAAAGTCTGTTATATTTTTAATAAGTCGCAAGGTTGAAATCTACCTAGACCATTTTGCTTACATTTTGCTGTTAAGCTTGCATGCTAGGATGAACTGAACAAGTGTGTCCACATTTTAATGACTAAATTACCATATTGTGTTAGGTAAATATGAAAATTAGGTTAAGATAACCAGTACGTTGCTGCAGTTAACCATTTGTGTTATTTGGATGGAAGATAAGCGCGGTTTATGTTTCGGAAGTAATGAGTTTGAAATTTGGGTAGACTGTACCATGATTGATGAAAACCTGATAGCTTAAATGGCTACAAAATCTGTTATATTTTTAATAAGTCGCAAGGTTGAAATCTTACCTAGACCATATTGCTTACATTTTGCTGTTAAGCTTGCATGCTAGGATGAACTGAATAAGTGTGTCCACATTTTAATGACTAAATTACCTCATTTGTGAAAGAAATTTTGGAAAGCCGTAGTGATCCCTTCAACCTAGGCATGGCACGGCATATTATGCATTAGGCACTTACTTATATGTTGAAAATTCCTATTTGATCAAAAACATTCAAAAACCTTGGTCTTCTCTACAAGAAAATCAATCTCTCTCTCTCTCTCTCTTTTATTTTTTATTTTTTATTTTTTATTTTATTTATTTATTTTTTATTTTTGTTGGTATTACAAACAATGTGATATAACATTAGCTATGCAAATTTCTTGAGAATCATAGCGGTATTTTTTTTCCCTAGAAATCTATATTTGTGAAGTGTTGAGTTTTGAATGACTATTTTTATTTCATTTTTTGATTTGTTTTTTTCTAGCAAACTCAGTTCTTTTGTTCATGTTTCCACAATCGAGGGTCTGCGTTTAAACTTACAAAGAACAAATTTAAAAATCCTTGCTAACCCATTTCAGACTGAAGCACTACAGAGAGTACTAGGCACTGATTTCCGTATATGTACACAATATTTAATCCGAAAGGCATGCATAAGTCAATCATAAACAATTTAAAAGATAGTGTAGCTCAGTCGATTAAAGTGTTGGTCATAAAATGTTCAAACTGTAAAGTGGTCTTCTTTTCTAAAAGTTGCAATTTCAGAACTCATCAAGGTCATACGAACAGTCAACAAAAGCATGCATAATCAATTAAAAAGAGTTCAAATGGATTCTAAACTCTGATCTTTCCTATAAAAAGTCACTTTCTTTTTCTGAATTGCAAATAACGTTAAAAATATTTGCTTAGAAATTTCTTATGAATACTTATTTTATTTTCTTACTAAATTTTTGGTAAAAAAACACTTTTTATTTAAATTTATGTTTCCAGATAGAGAGGGCTTGCATTGAATCAAGCACTACAACAAAAATACTCTATTACAACGTCATTTTTACAACGGACATTGGCTGTCCGTTGTAATAGTAGGCTATTACAACGGTCCAGTCAGACCCGTTGTAATAGATGCTCTATACAACGCCTTTTTTACAATGGACAGTGACAGACCGTTGTAATAAAATGCTATTACAACGGTCCTGTAACAACTCGGGATTTGCATTACCGATTAATAAATAAAAGTTAGGATTTTTATTTATTTTAATGAAGCATAAAATGATTTGGAATAACAAAATTTATATGAAAAAAGACTATTTTAATTAAATGAGAAATATGAGATTTTAAAATGAGGATAAAATGTTATTTTTTTGAAAGTTAAAAATTTTAGGAGAGATTTTAAAAACGGGTTTGGATAAGAAAAATGAGTTTTATAAACATATATGAACACTTGGACTAATTTTTGAAAACATGTAAATAACTCTCTTCTTATTGGGTTACTAAACTTAACCCAATAACCCACCCTAAACCTCCTCTATAAATTATCTCAAACTCTCCTAACCTCATTCATTCATCCCTAATCAAAATCCTAATCATTTCCTAAAGTTTTCTTAACAAAAATGGCCTCTATCTTCATCTCCTTCTAGTTTTAGCTTATGCAAGTCATTTTATGCAAAGTTAATGCAAATATCCACCTCAAATCCGTTTTTATATCTTTCTAATTTCTGAAATTTATTTGGTAACACATGTTTTATGTGTTTTTTTGATCTTATAGCCTCCTAATCATCTTTTGCTAATTTGGGTTGATGCTATAGTGGTCTTTGTTGCTTTCTAGAGAGGTATAATGCTAAAAACCTCTTCTAATATGTGTTTAATCCTCTTTTGATTTCAGTAATCATTTAGTAACACATGTTTTATTATGTAACATGTGAATCATAGCTCTTTGATCATTTTTGCTTTCATTTTGGGTGTGCACAAAAGGTGTTTGTGATATTGCTTCATAAGGTAATGCTAAGCTTTGGCCCTTTGTTTCCCTTAATATAGTGTAGTGATCATTATATGGTAGTTAGTGATTGACATTAGTGAAAATTTAATGCCAAAAACTTGAAAAAAAACACTCCAAAATTACAAAAATCAGCATTTCCAGCTGGCTGGAATGCTTCAGCCTGAAAACAGGCTGAAACAGGGATCTGAGTGCACCAGGGCAGGCCTGGTTTGCACCCAGGCTGCTGCCCGGGCGCAGCAGGCTAGCCCGGTTGGGATAGCCGGTAACAGGCCAGCCCTTAGTGGGCTGGCACGCACCATCTCCCCAGCTCGCATGGGGCTGGGGCTTGCATCACCTCCCCAGCCCGCGCGGGCTGGGGCTTGGGCCTACCTCCCCAGCCCGCGCGGGCTGGGGCTTACAACATCTCCCCAGCCCGCATGGGCTGGGGCTTACCAATTCTCCCCAGCCCATGCGGGCTGGGGGCTGGACTGAACCAGCTGCACCGCATGGTGCGGCCTGGTTCACAGAAACGGGCTGCACCATGCGGTGCAGCCGGCTATTAAAAAAAAAAAAGAAGGGGCTGCACCCATCTTGGTGCAGCCGGGTTCCGACCCACCGGTTGCACCATTTTTGTGCAACCGAGTCCGGGTTGCACCATTTTGGTGCAATCGCTTCAAATTGATTGTTTCTGCAACGAACCTTTGGACTTCATTTGCTAATCAGAAATTATCGAATTTTGGTTCACAACCATTCGGAATTTTTGCAACACGAATATTGGTTTTCCGTGATTTTCTGATTTATCGATTTCTTTGAGAGTTGTCTCTAGATTTCGTACACGGGTTTTTATGAACTATTTTAAAAGGATTTTTCACTCCTAAATGGCTTTCGAAATTATTATATAATATTATTTTTAATTATTAAATTAATTACTCCATAATAGGAGAGTTTTCAAAAGCCGTTTTAAAGTGATTTCAAAATCAATTATAAATCCGTTCCGCACCATTATTTTCTATAATAAAAATCTCACACTCACTTTTAGCACGTCGAGCGAAGTGGAAAGGTGCTTAAACGGCTAGGAAATCTCCGGATATGGAACCGTGTGTATTTTCTTTCCGGTTAATCCCCGACCTATTCGATTGATCGTTTTGACCTTTGGGTCTAGTTTACCGATGATACGAGGTGGACTTTTTATTGTTTGGAGTGTGAGCTTGTTATTGGTTAGTAAACCGTTTAGTGCGAACGTGGGGTATGTGACTCATTGTTAACACTTTACGGGTTCCTCTCCAAGAAGTTTGTGACACATTAGCCTCTGGGTGGCCAGTACTGGACCTCTGGGTCACCACGCCTCTGGGCAACCGTCTCTGGACACCTGCTCTATGGAGCAGTTTTTGCGGCATGTGCCTCTGGGCTTTTATCCTCCTGGGAAGGATCTCGCCGTCTCGCGCGTTCCGCATCTGTGCAAGTGATCGATCACAACTCTACAGTACTTGGCAATAACGACTCTGGTCGATGCACGTGCTATACTTATATTATCTGATGATTTTTATATCCATTCGAGTACCGCCATTCTGTGTTGGTTCTATGGAACCATACGATGTAAGTGGGATTACCTTGTGGATTCACAGTGTCTCTGGACACTGCTTTTCAGTATTCGATTTCATTGACTTTTCAGTATATCCCTATTGCTCCTTGGAGCATCGATCTTTGCTTGGGCATTGATTACAGACTCTGGTCACTCTTGGGATTATTGCCTATGGGCAACTTTATATTGCTTTGGCTACGCCGATGATATGAGGCGATTTTATTTATTTAACACTTTGGTGTTGATATTCTCTTTGGAGATTTTTACTGTTTATTGATGATTAGGGATCGTCATTATGTTCATGTAGTCCATATTACTCTTCTCTTTGGCGAAGTACTGTTTGATTTATGTACCGCATTATTATATATCTCAGTTATTACTGATTGTTTAGCTAGCCTGACCCGAGTGTTTTCGCTCGGGTTAGACCGAGTTGTTTCAGGTTAGGTCTCTGGACTTAGCTTTCTGTGCTTCCGCTTGGACATTATCTGCTATGCTAATAGATAGCTCTTTATATTTGTCCTCTATTTTTATACTCTGATTATTCAGTCTCTTATATACATATTTTTGACTCACATGTGTGAGCGGTGGCTTTGTACCCACCTTTTGATATTTGGATCGGTATTGACGATATATTGTACCTATGTTCTGTGACTGTTCTGTGATGATGACGTTATCATTTAGTATTATGTTTGTTCCGAACCTATTTTCCTTAGCTATTGTAATTTCGTTATAAATATCTATTGGATATGTCGAACCACTTGAGAAAAGAAAACCACCTATTCGACGTATTCAGTAGTTAGTTATAGCTTGATTACATATGGTCGCTTCCATTATACTCTATTCTCCGTTCTAGTAGACGGTATTACTCTGTAATACTCTTTACTAGAGTGGGTCTCGGAGTGGGGTGTTACAGTTTGGTATCAGAGCTAAGGTTCAGAATTAAGCATAACAAACACAGAACAGACACGTAGTACAATACGTTATAATACGATCCAAATTGAACATATCCACCTTTAGATAAATAAGTTAGGAATATGTGTAGGAATCTATTATATTCCATAATATTCCTTAATGAATTATCTATCTTTGAATCGTTCTTAACTAAATCTTACCTTATCTTTCAGTATGGCTGGTAGAGGTAGGAACCTCCATTCTGCTTATGCTGGACAGTCCAACAACCCTCACCCAGAGGGCGTATACATGACCACGGACCAAATCATGGAGCTGGTTCGTAACTCTTAGTCGCACTCTCAGTCTCCTGCACCAGTTTCTGTTGCACCGCGCAAGTCTGCTTTTGCGCGCCTCTGCAGCGACTTTATTCATCTTGGAGGGAAGCCGTTCAATGTCTCCGAGACTGTTCTTGAGGTCCAGGCTTGGATCAGAGTTTGCGAGCATAATTTTACTCGCATGACCCTTCCTGACCATGACAGAGTTCTTTTTGCTTCTAACCATTTGAGGGCCGTGCCTTGGATTGGTACGAGCTCCTTATTTCTGAGACCGATGAGGCCACTCTCACTTGGGATCAGTTCCGAGAGCGCTTCTTGCTCAAGTTTGTTCCCGAGTCCGAGAAGATAGCCCTTGCACGCCGCTTTATTGACCTTAAGCAATGGAAGACCTCTGTTGCTGACTATTCATCATCTTTCGAGGCCCTGTCCAAGTATGGCCTCGAGTTCATTAGCTCTCCTTATAAGAAGAATCTCAAGTTTGTAGAAGGTCTGAAGAAATATTTGAAGAAACAGTTTATGCTCCAGCTTAAGCTCCCTTTTGATTAGCTAGTTGACGCAGCGCTTCACCTTGAAGCGGTGGAGCGTGAGAGAGACAGCGATGGGGATGGTGAGGGTTCCAAAAACCCCAATCAGAAGCGGTGTCCATTTCAGAAGACCAAGCCTTGGAACAAGAAGAAGAAGACTAGCAGTTCTACTTTTCAGACTCAGCCTCAGACTCGTTCTCAGTCCCAGACTCCTGCTCATCCTAGTGGGACACGTCCCCCGAGGAAATGCTTCAACTGCGGTTCTCCAGATCACTTTATTCGAGAGTGTCCCAAACCTCTCTATTGCACCTTCTGCAAGAAGGAGGGACACAGGATCTCCACTTGTCCTACTGCACCTCCTAGATCTGGCAAGCTTAATGCTGCCAAGGCTCCTACATCTTCAGCTCAGCCTCGAGCTACGCATCTTTCTGTTCTCGAAGGTTCTATTTTATTTCATGGTAGATCTTGTAGAGTTTTCTTTGATACGTGTGCCTCTCACTCATTCGTATCAAAGGAACTAGTTGATACTTTATCTTTGGATGTTACTTGTTTGGTTTCTTCACTAAGGATTGTGAATCCCATCGGCGGATCCATGACCCTTAGCTTGCTTTGTGAGGATATAGATATTGATCTTTGTGGATTTTCTTTTCGTGCGAATCTGCACGTTATGGAGTATTTGGGATTTAACATGATTCTTGGCATGGATTGGCTCGCTCAGTACGACGCAAAAATCATTTGTTCAGAGCGGATATTATTTCTTCGTCATCTTGACTCGTCCGCTCCATTAGCTATTGCTCTTCAGGATGTTGGAATTTCTGATATTACTTTATTTTCTCTTGATTCACGCGATGAGGATTTGGACATATCTCGTATTCCTGTTGTTCGGGATTTTCCGGATATATTCGAGCCAGTATCAGGCCTGCCGCCAAAGCGGGCCATTGAGTTCCGCATCGATCTCATTCCAGGCTCCCACCCAGTTGGGCGTCCTCCAACGAGAATGTCTATTAAGGAGAATGAGGAACTCAGAAAGCAGTTAGTTGAGCTTGAGGCGAAGCAGTTCATTCGGTCCAGTTCTTCGGCATGGGGTGCTGCTGTGGTCTTCGTTAAGAAGCCTGATGACTCTCTTAGGCTTTGCATTGACTATCGCAAGCTTAATGAGTTGACCATTAAAAATCGTTATCCATTGCCACGGATAGACGATATGTTTGATCAGTTGAGCGGTGCGAAGGTCTTTTCCCAGCTCGACCTTGCCACTGGATTTCATCAGCTCCGAGATGCGAAAGATGGCATTCCTCTTACCGCTTTCCGCACTCGTTATGGTTCTTTTGAGTGGTTGGTCATGCCATTCGGCTTGACGAATGCACCGGCTTTCTTCGTCGATCTTATGAATCGAGTATTCTGGGAATACATCGATAGATTCGTTCTGGTTTTCATCGACGATATTCTTATTTACTCTAGATCCGAGGCAGAGCATACTCATCATTTGTGGATCGTCTTGGATACTCTTCGTCAGCATCAGCTTAAGGCCAAGCTCTCCAGGTGCCATTTTTGGGAGAGCAAGGTCAAGTTCTTGGGCCATATTGTATCATCTGAGGGGATTTCTGTCGATCTTTCCAAGATCGAAGCTATTCAGAACTGGAAGCAGCCCGAGAATGTTCATGATATTCGCAGCTTCCTTGGTCTGGCGGGTTATTACCATCGGTTTATCAAGGATTTCTCTCGAGTTGCACTACCCCTTACGACGCTGACTCGTAAGGGTGTTCGCTTTATTTGGTCTGATAGGTGTGAAGCTTCTTTTCAGCGATTGAAGGAACTTCTCACTCATGCTCCTATCCTTGTGGTTCCTGAGAGTAACCAGGATCTTGTTGTTTACACCGACGCTTGTGGTAGTGGCCTTGGTGTTGTGCTTATGCATAAGGATCGGGTAGTTGCTTATGCTTCTAAGCAGCTACGTCCGAATGAGGTTCGCTATCCGACTCACGATCTTGAGTTGGCAGCTATCGTCTTTGCCTTGAAGACGTAGCGTTACTTTCTATTAGGCGAACGCTTCACTCTTTACACCGATCATAAGTCTCTGAAGTATCTTTTCAGCCAGAGAGATCTCAACATGAGGCAGCAGCGATGACTTGAGTTTCTCGCCTCATATGATTTAGATATTCAGTATACCCCTGGCAAGGGGAATCGTGTTGCAGATGCGCTCAGTCGCAAGCACTCGGCAGTAGTTTCTATGATGATTGCCGAGTGGGATATTCTTGAGACCCTATCTTTGTGTGATATTAGAGATCGAGCTCCATCTTCTGATTCTCCGGTCTTACTACTCAGCTTAGAAGCTCGTCCTATCTTATTGGATCGCATTGCCCATGCTCAGCGGCAGGATCCAGACTTATTGCATCTCATTCACCTTCTCGAGTCGGGATCCAGTGATGAGACATTGCTGGATTATTCTCTTGATTTTCATCGGTGTCTTCGTAGGAAGAACCGTATTGTTGTACCATCTGATTTATCACTTAGGCGTGACATTCTGGACGAGTACCATCGCACTAAGTACACTATACATCCCGGTTCGAGTAAGATGTATGCCGATATGTGCCGGCTATATTATTGGGAGGGTTTGAAGAGAGATGTGGCAAGTTATGTGAGCGGTTGCATGACTTATCAATAGATCAAGGCCGAGCATCAGCGTCCATCTGGTCTTCTTCAGCCGCTAGAGATTCCATTATGGAAATGGGATCAGATATCCATGTATTTTATTGACGGTCTGCCTCGATCGAGGTCAGGACATACTTCTATTTGGGTCATCGTCGATCGCTTGACCAAATCAGCTCATTTCATTCCCATTAGGTCCACTCGGACTGCTCCTCAGCTTGCCAAGCTATATGTGAAGGAAGTCGTTCGACTTCATGGCATTCCTAGCTCTATCGTCTGTGATCGAGACACTATCTTTACTAGTCACTTATGGAAGTGCTTACAGTCAGCTTTGGGCTCAAAGCTGAATCTCTCGACTGCTTATCATCCTCAGACCGACGGTCAGACGGAGAGGGTGAATTGTGTTTTAGAGGATCTTTTGCGCTGTTGTATTCTGGATTTCGGAGGTAGTTGGGAGGATCACTTACCGCTTGTAGAGTTCTCCTACAACAACAGCTTTCAGTCTAGTATCGGCATGACACCTTTCGAGGCTCTCTACGGAAGGCCATGTCGCTCTCCTGCTTGTTGGTTAGAATCTGGCGAGAAGCTTATTCTTGGTCCAGATTCAGTTCGGGAATCTTCCGAAAAGATTGTTCTTATCCGTCAGAGAATGAAAGAGGCACAGGACCGCCAGAAATCCTACGCGGACAACCGTAGGAAGCCTCTTGAGTTCTCCATTAGTGATTCTGTCTTCATTCGGATTTCCCCTATGAAGGGGGTTGTGCGTTTCAGCTCTACAGGGAAGTTGGCTCCTCGCTATATTGGACCATTTCCTATTACGGAACGCATCGGGCCGTTGCTTATCGTGTGGCTCTACCTGCTCATTTTTCTGGAATGCATGACGTGTTCCATGTTTCTCAGCTTCGCAAGTGTGTTTGCGATCCTGATTCTATCATTGAGCCGCATGTCGTGCCTGATTTAGATATCTTACCTGATTTATCTTTGGTGCAGCAACCTCTTCGTGTGCTTGATTTGGAGGTTAGACGCCTTCGCAACAAAGAGGTTCCACTCGTGAAGATTCAATGGTCACCGAATCCTAAGGACTGCACTTGGGAGACCAGAGAATCTATCGAGCGCTCTTATCCTGGCTTTCTCCCATCTTCTTCTGTGGGTAAAAAATTATCTATTTTATCTCTATCACTTCTTTTGTGGATTTGACGTTATAGACGACATCTATCTTAAGGAATTGCGGGGACGCAATTTTCTTAAGGAGGAGTCTGTAACAACCCGGGATTTGCATAACCGATTAATAAATAAAATTTAGGATTTTTATTTATTTTAATGAAGCATAAAAGGATTTGGAATAACAAAATTTATTTGAAAAAGGCTATTTTAATTAAATGGGAAATATGGGATTTTAAAATGAGGATAAAATGTTATTTTTTTGAAAGTTAAAAATTTTAGGAGAGATTTTAAAAACGGGTTTGGATAAGAAAAATGAGTTTTATAAACATATATGAACACTTAGACTAATTTCTGGAAACATGTAAATAACTCTCTTCTTGTTGGGTTACTAAACTTAACCCAATAACCCACCCTAAACCTCCTCTATAAATTATCTCAAACTCTCCTAACCTCATTCATTCATCCCTAATCAAAACCCTAATCATTTCCTAAAGCTTTCTTAACAAAAATGGCCTCTATCTTCATCTCCTTCTAGTTTTAGCTTATGCAAGTCATTCTATGCAAAGGTAATGCAAATACCCACCTCAAATCCGTTCCGTTTTTATATCTTTCTAATTTCTGAAATTTATTTGGTAACACATGTTTTATGTGTTTTTTTGATCTTATAGCCTCCTAATCATCTTTCGCTAATTTGGGTTGATGCTATAGTGGTCTTTGTTGCTTTCTAGAGAGGTATATTGCTAAAAACCTCTTCTAATATGTGTTTAATCCTCTTTTGATTTCAGTAATCATTTAGTAACACATATTTTATTATGTAACATGTGAATCATAGCTCTTTGATCATCTTTGCTTTCATTTTGGGTGTGCATATAAGGTGTTTGTGATATTGCTTCATAAGGTAATGCTAAGCTTTGGCCCTTTGTTTCCCTTAATATAGAGTAGTAATCATTATATGGTAGTTAGTGATTGACATTAGTGAAAATTTGATGCCAAAAACTTAAAAAAAAAACACTCCAAAATCACAAAAATCAGCATTTCCAACTGGCTGGAATGCTTCAGCCTGAAAACAGGCTGAAACAGGGGTCTGGGTGCACCAGGGCAGGCCTGGGTTGCACCCAGGCTGCTGCCCAGGCGCAGCAGGCTAGCCCGGTTGGGCTAGCCGGTAACAGGCAGCCCTTAGCGGGCTGGCGCGCACCATCTCCCCAGCCTGCATGGGGCTGGGGCTTGCATCACCTCCCCAGCCCGCGTGGGCTGGGGCTTGGGCCTACCTCCCCAGCCCGCGCGGGCAAGGGCTTGGGCCTACCTCCCCAGCCCGCGCGGGCTGGGGCTTGGGCCTACCTCCCCAGCCCATGCGGGCTGGGGCTTACAACATCTCCCTAGCCCGCATGGGCTGGGGCTTACCAATTCTCCCCAGCCCATGCGGGCTGGGGGCTGGACTGAACCAGCTGCACCGCATGGTGCAGCCTGGTTCACAGAAACGGGTTGCACCATGCGGTGCAGCCGGCTTAAAAAAAAAGGGGGGGGGGCTGCACCCATCTTGTTGTAGCCGGGTTCCGACCCACCGGTTGCACCATTTTTGTGCAACCGAGTCCGGGTTGCACCATTTTGGTGCAACCGCTTCAAATTGATTGTTTCTGCAACGAACCTTTGGACTTCAATTGCTAATCAGAAATTGTCGAATTTTGGTTCACAACCATTCAGAATATTTTCCAACACGAATATTGGTTTTCAGTGATTTTCTGATTTATCGATTTCTTTGAGATTTGTCTCTAGATTTCGTACACGGGTTTTTATGAACTATTTTAAAAGGATTTTTCACTCCTAAATGGCTTTCGAAATTATTATATAATATTATTTTTAATTATTAAATTAATTACTCCATAATAGGAGAGTTTTCAAAAGCCGTTTTAAAGTGATTTCAAAATCAATTATAAATCCGTTCCGCACCATTATTTTCTATAATAAAAATCTCACACTCACTTTTAGCACGTCAAGCGAAGTGGAAAGGTGCTTAAACGGCTAGGAAATCTCCGGCCTATGGAACCGTGTGCATTTTCTTTTCGGTTAATCCCCGACCTATTCGATTGATCGTTTTGACCTTTGGGTCTAGTTTACCGATGATACGAAGTGGACTTTTTATTGTTTGGAGTGTGAGCTTGCTATTGGTTAGTAAACCGTTTAGTGCGAACGTGGGGTATGGGACTCATTGTTAACACTTTACGGGTTCCTCTCCAAGAAGTTTGTGACACATTAGCCTCTGGGCGGCCAGTACTGGACCTCTGGGTCACCACGCCTCTGGGCAACCATCTCTGGACACCTGCTCTATGGAGCAGTTTTTGCGGCATGTGCCTCTGTGCCTTTATCCTTCTGCGAAGGATCTCGCCGTCTCGCGCGTTCCGCATCTGTGCAAGTGATCGATCACAACTCTACAGTACTTGGCAATAACGACTCTGGTCGATGCACGTGCTATACTTATATTATCTGATGATTTTTATATCCATTCGAGTACCGCCATTCTGTGTTGGTTCTATGGAACCATACGATGTAAGTGGGATTACCTTGTGGATTCACAGTGTCTCTGGACACTGCTTTTCAGTATTCGATTTCATTGACTTTTCAGTATATCCCTATTGCTCCTTGGAGCATCGATCTTTGCTTGGGCATTGATTACAGACTCTGGTCACTCTTGGGATTATTGCCTATGGGCAACTTTATATTGCTTTGGCTACGCCGATGATATGAGGCGATTTTATTTATTTAACACTTTGGTGTTGATATTCTCTTTGGAGATTTTTACTGTTTATTGATGATTAGGGATCGTCATTATGTTCATGTAGTCCATATTACTCTTCTCTTTGGCGAAGTACTGTTTGATTTATGTACCGCAATATTATATATCTCAGTTATTACTGATTGTTTACCTAGCCTGACCCGAGTGTTTTCGGTCGGGTCAGACCGAGTTGTTTCAGGTTAGGTCTCTGGACTTAGCTTTCTGTGCTTCCGCTTGGACATTATCTGCTATGCTGATAGATAGCTCTTTATATTTGTCCTCTATTTTGATACTCTGATTATTCAGTCTCTTATGTACATATTTTTGACTCACATGTGTGAGCGGTGGCTTTGTACCCCCTTTTGATATTTGGATCGGTATTGACGATATATTGTACCTATGTTCTGTGACTGTTATGTGACTGTTCTGTGATGATGATGTTATCATTTAGTATTATGTTTGTTCTGAACCTATTTTCCTTAGCCATTGTAATTTCGTTATAAATATCTATTGGATATGTCGAACAACTTGAGAAAAGAAAACCACCTATTCGACGTATTCAGTAGTTAGTTATAGCTTGATTACATATGGTCGCTTCCATTATACTCTATTCTCCATTCTAGTAGACGGTATTACTCAGTAATACTCTTTACTAGAGTGGGTCTCGGAGTGGGGTGTTACAGGTCCTTTCATGTAACAGTACGGGATTTTCGTCTTTCGAAAAATCCGACATCGACACTCACTTTATCGACTGCCGAATATCGAAGGCCGAAAACCGGAATGTTATGGGTTTTAAAAAGAAAAGAAAAGAAAGAAGAGAGAAAAAGAAGAAAGAAAAAGAAAAATAGAGGGAAAAGAAGATAGACAATTTTTAGAAAACAGAGAATTTTGAAAAATAGAAGATAGAAGAATTTTAAAAATAGAACAAGAGAATTTGAAAATAGAACGGACAGAAAGGAAACAACAGAACAAACATCAGAATCTCACAATTCGCAGCGGAACAACATATAATAATAAATGAATAATCTTTAAATAAAGAACTATATCAGTTATTACATTTTATACATTACATTACATCATATCATCACATCAGAGTGTACAACAACATACAACAACAAACAGTGCAGCGGGAAAAGAAATACTATATAAACTAGTAATACGCCATGCCATCCAGCTTGCCTCCAGCAACTCCAGAATATCCAGAATATCCTGATAAACCTAACTCTTGACTGCCCGTGTGGAAATTGGTGGGCACCCAGAGTTTAGGAAGGAAAACAATAAACTCCAAGTCAGTCATGTGACTGGTGTGAGAACTCAAAACAGTTTATTTATCTTTAAAATCAAAATAAAGGAATATTTTTAATCAATTCGCAATGCTTTTAAAAATGAGACTACCATAAGGCCTCCCGCACACACACACACATGCAAACGCAGAATCGGAGGAGATTTCTCCTTATGATAGTCAAAAATGCTTGATACGCATTTAAAATAACATTTGATATTATTATTAGTGTATAGTGTAGGGGAAAAATTCATTTTGAAAGTAGAATATAAATCTTAGCCAACATAGACATTTCGAACTATGCCTACTATAGCTACCATCCAAACAGTGGTGACCACCATAAGTGAATGGCAGGTTCTACAACTAATACCGTACAAGTTTCGTATTGGGAATTGGATTTCCAACGAATGATCAGGCCAAGGAACTTCCCATTGCCACATGAGAATGCCTCTGGATGGACATCCCCGAGAACCAAACCGGATCTCTACCAACACAAGGCCGGGTTACTCCTAACTGAGTAACAACTGACCGAATATGCCATCCCCCGGTCCTTTGGGACCTTTTACCGAGCGCTCGTAATCAATTCACACAATCATAAAGTGTTTTCAACATGAGTAAGTATCTGGGCTCCATACCATGACACCACCCTTTTCCAGAAGGAAATGGACACATCCTAAAGGGTGCTACCCCTCATAACCTTGCTGCTTCTTTCCTGTTTTGACCATTCATGGGGTGTGAGGCTCGACGAAGTCACGTCCACAAAAACATACTTTATACAAAAGCCATGCTTTGGGTCAACAAATGATCAACACAATGATCACAAGGATAGACGATCAAATAAATGATCCTATCACAAATAATCAACACAATGATCATTTCAGCATCACTCAGCATGTCACATTACCAAATTGGGAATATATCGCTGATAACTTCAACTATATAACCTTTGAGTTCGTACGTCTCAAAGAAGGGTGTTAAGCAAAGAATAAATTCTCCGCCACCAACAGAAATATATTTGAAAGAAATCGGCTTTATATCTCAAATTGTAATGTCAGGCATACAATCCATACAAGTCTGTTCCGGGATCGAACAGAACCGAAGGCACTTACAAAGAAGTCCTTGCAATCCGGATATTCACAATCCTGATCGGATTCACCATCACATATGGAGAACTCAATACCGTAGCTACTCGGTGCAGAGTCAATTGATAGTTCATCCTATCACTTTCGCAAATACCGGTCTTCAACACCGATCTTCAAATGCGATTCACAACGACGTATCACATATTCGGAGTGGGTTATACGACCCCATGGTCCTTTCCCGGTTAACCCGAATAGTGAGCGCTTATTCAAAAATAAGTGTGCATTCAAATTCAATCAATTCACATCAAATACCCATTCAAAGGGAAATATTGATAGTCGGCTATTGAACTATCAATGGATATGCATACATCACCAGATTCCAAATAATTTTCCAAATTATTTATTTTCCAAAATATCTTTACAAGATATAAAATTCCAATACTTCAAAAATAAATCAATATTTATTTTCAAACAAATTTCCACTTTCACATATAAATTCCATAATGAATTTATATTTCAAAATATTCATGCATATATGATTTCAATTATTCATTTCCAATTTATCTTCAAAAGGATAAATTCAAAATATTCACTTCATATTGGAAAATATTTCCATACTTATTTATTCATAAGTAATTCACAAATCTCTTTTATTTTCAACAGTTAGAAAATATTCAATATACTTAAATCGAATTAAGTATATATTTCATTCTTTAAGGAAATCATTCACTTATACATATTTATTTGGGCCAAAACGAATGTTGCGTAAAACATCGTTACAACGTCCCAAAATCACTAGTATAGGGATTCGAAATTAAAATAGATATATAAATCCCAATACTAAACCAAAACATTTCCTTTCGGAAATCATTTACTATAACAACAGTGTTATAGTCCACATTTCCTTTTATTTCTCGAAAACGTCTATTTCAACAATAAATGTTGAAATCTATGGTTTCGAATCTCAACACCTTTTAAAACATCGTTAGATCGTTTTAATTTTATTTAAAACATCATATTCAAACATTTTCTTTAACGTGTTATTCACTATTCAAAAAAAAACGTGAATATACTACGTTAACAAATTTCATCTTTTCTATTCATTTTACTCTAAGGACTATTCACTGTCTAAAAACGTGAATATAACTCCATTAATAGGTTATAACAATTAACTTATCAAAATAAGTCGTTTGCGGATTTATAAAACAACGTTTATAAATTCCATTTCTATTTATTTATAAAAACTTCCTTTAATAAATTCCTTTATTACCCTATTCCAGTTTATAACTCAATTATAAACTACAAGTTCATATTATAAGTTAATTACTTATAAAACGATTATTTTACAAAATCGTTCATTTAAAGACTTTCCAATTTATAAACCTTATAACTTATAAGATTTATTTATTTAATCAAATTTATCCTTCAATTAACTTCACAAATTTATAAATCTTACTATTTATAAATTTCATTTATAACTTCACAGTTTAAAATTCTATAAATTTCATTCATTTATGAAATTCATTTACAATTTATTCTTATACTTATAAAAGCTCGTTTTATAATTCCTACGTTCTAATTTATAAATTATCAATTTATAAATCTTTAATATAAATCAATTTATATTTTTCTTTTAAAACGTCTTTAAATTCCTTTATAATTTCATCATTTCGATTTATAAAAAAAATCAAATTTTATAAATCCTATATTTAAACTTTTATCATATATTCAAAAATCCAATCTAAATTATTTTATAAAATCATTAGTTCATATTTCTCAAAAATCGACTTTTAATCGTATTTCTAAAAATCAGCTTTTTAACTATATTTCACAAAAACCATAATTTTTATAACTTTAAAAATCATAACGTTTATTTATTTATAATGGATCAATTCCAAAGATATTTTATCTTTTCAAAAATCACTTTAAAAACATTTTAAAATCCCAAAATCTGGGTCCAATGATGCTACACACCAAATAGTCAATCACGACTAACAACGATATCATATATCGATATGATAATCAATCAAATAACAAAATATCTGAAATAAAATAAATACTGTTGAGGAATCCAGTTGGATCCCTCCAACCTGTTTCCTGCATCCAAAAACATTAGCACAATACCAATTTCGCTCAAGTACGAAATTATCGCGGTATATGTTCTTAATAAATATTATCCGCTTAATAACGGCGTAATAGGGTCTCATCCGCTAAACAAAAAATGCGGGAAATCAACAACTGCAATATATACATATGCCAATATATATATATTGATATTATATATAATACCAATTTCACTGTTTATGAAATGTTCGCGGTATATGTTTATATTAAATAACATCCGCTTACTAACGGCGCATAATGTCTATTTTAACAATCAATATATACAGTCATCATTCAAACATGCATTCAAATATTTTAAATCTAACTATTTAAAATAAAATCGAAATCTATTCGATTGAGTGAGAAGTTCTCACCTTGGTTTTAAATTCCGTTTCAGCTTTTATTTCGAATAAAATTAAACGCGCGTTTAATTTTACCCGAAATTCTCACTAACTCCAAACGACTCCAAACCAACTCCATCGCGTAGTGCTCGTCCATACGATTCCAACGCAACTGAGTTTGCATTTTTTCGACCTCGTATGAAAAAGTTACGAATTTTACAAGTTTGCACGTATTTATATTACTTAAATCACACATAACTTTATAATTTAAACCCAAACAAATCACAGCCTTTGATCTCACCCCCCCTCACATCTGGGCCGCACGTCTCCACCCCCATCTTCTTCGTTCTCATCTCCAGGTAATTAGCCGACCTCCTTGAACCCATAGCACAATTCTAGGGTTAAATAGCTCGGCCACCACACACGATTATATTCGATCACAACACCACCATGACGAAGCCCACGACCTTAGCTATGTTCGGCCACAACAGTAGTGAACTCGGCCTCCTCCTCTAGCGTGCGCACGGTGATGAACTGCAGATGGACGCGAGCATTTTGACGAAGATCCGTAGCTCCAAATGCGATCTCCACCGTTGATCTCGTAGCTCTCGTCGTGCTCTTCATCTTTGTAGTTGAAACCTAAGGCTAATTGTCGACGGATTGGAAGATAATCGAGGTGGAAGTCGAGTGTTTTCTGGCCATTCATTTTTAGGGCCGGCTACATGAAGCAAATTAGGGTTTTGGAATATATTTTATCAAATTTTGTGAAGGGGTAGGGCTATTTATAAGGAACGAGCGACACTATTCATCCCGGAATTTCCGAACTCCGATTTAGACGCCGTAACCAGCGTACCTAGGGTTTATCCCGCGTTCCGGACACAATGGAACAGGTTTCGGAAGCTAATTCGGAAGTATGTGCGAGTTATGGCTGAAAACGTTCAATTTAAATTAAACCGATTTAAATCGATTTCTAGGCGTTTTAATTTGTACCGGACAAACGGTAAATCCAATTGACTTGAAATTTGAAACCTTACAATAATATCACATTACGGATCCGATGAAACTGGTTTCGTCGAAATCCGAGACTTTTTGAAAAATGGCTATTTTGACTCGCCAAATTTAAATTAAAAATAATTCAATGCGTTTCGAGCTGCCACGATCAAACGATAACTCCGATTGACACGAAAATTGAAATCCGGCAATAACTAACTATTACGGATCCAATGAAACTGGTTTCGTTCAATTCTGAGACTGTTCAAAAATTGACTATTTTACAGTCGATTATTAAATATTAAAATATTCAATTTTCACAGATTAACTTTTAATTCGATTTTAAAAGTTCTAAAATATTTCTATAACTCCAGTATGATTAATTAAAATTTTCCAAATTATTTTCAATCATATTTAACTCAATTTTCAATTATTTCCATAATTTCACATATTAAATTATCGATTTAATTATCCAATTAAATCCAATAATTCAAATAAAAATTTATTTGACTTATAAATTCACTTTTCAATATTTAAAATTAATAAAATATTAAAATTTTAATTTCTAAAAATTCTGGGTCGTTACATTTCATGTCCGTTGTAATAAATGTAAATTTTACAACGTTCACAAAATGCCCGTTGTAATAGATACCAATTTTACAACGGTCACAAAATGCCCGTTGTAAGAGGAGCCAATTTTACAACGGGCTAAAAATGTCCGTTGTAATAGGTGCCAATTTTACAACGGTCATAAAATGCCCGTTGTAATAAATGTTTGTAGCCAATTTTTGACAACCAATAATTAATAATTACAATGCTTTCTTAAAATTAGTATTTACTATTTATTAATATTTAATGATTATTCATTAATAATATTATATTAATCATATGTTACTAATTACTAATTATAATATTATATTACTAATTACTAATTAATAACCATTAATAATATTATATTATTTATTAATATTTGATAATTAATCATTAATAATATTATATTAATCATTTATAGCTTATAATAATTAATGATTATTATTAAATGATCACTAATTACTAATTGTTATACATAATCAGTATTCCAACTGGTTTAATTTTACTTTTCAATTATTAGTAAGTAATATCGAGTAATTAATATTAAATATATAATAATTTATGATTAATAATAAATATTAATAATTTATGATTAATAATAAATATTAATAATTTATGATTAATAGTTACTATTAAAAATTAAAAATTAATAATATAAACATATTAATTATTAACAGTTAATAATTAACATTAAATTTTAATTAATAAATATGAAGTACAATTTAGTTAATGATTAATTTTTAATTAGTTAGAAGTACTATTTATAATATTTAAAACAATTTCAGGTAATATTATAGTTAATATAATTTTTCACCCGTTCATTCTAATTTTTAATACTTGTCTTTACCAAAATTTGACTAACATTTAACAAAGACGCACAAAATTTAGTGGCTATCCGCGAAAAACTGGTGAGAATATTTGAAATTTAGGCAGGAAGTGCTGAAAAATGGGCTCCAAGATTGCTGAAGCAAGTTATAGTCTTCCTCTCCCAAACTCAATTCTCACGCTGTAAATCCCAAACCCAAACTATCACTACTAGAAAAGGCGCTCGGTCCGACAGCTAGGGGCGACGGCTTCCGACAGCTGATTTTTGACGGCTTTCGACGGGCCGTCGGCGGCCGTTGGAAGCTGTCGGAAATCTGCGAATTACAGGGCTCGGCCGAGCCCTCTTCTTCCTCATTCCCACATACGAAAATTTAACCCAAAAAACCCCAATTCCCTTCTCCAAGCTTCCAATCTCTAATTTCCAGCTTCCGGATCCTCAAAGGCTGCCTAATCAAACTCTATTACTCTTAATCAGGTATAATCTCTTGCTTTTGTGAAAAATTCAGTTTTTACCCTAATTCTAGATTTGCATAAATTGATAAATTAGGGCGAATTAGTGATTGCAATTGTTTCTAATAGCGCAATAACGGTTTATAGAATCACATGGTATACCTATTTCATCATCTATCGTGAAATTGTGAAAAACATGTATAATTATTGGTTGTTCATGTATATGTAAATCGTTGTGTATGCCTTGATTCTACGATTGTATATGTGTGTAACGCTGCTATCATTGTATTGTGTTAGTTGGAATAAGATAAAATGAATGAACGAGCTAGAAGTATTATATTGTGCACGTATTGACTTATGAAACCAAAAAAATGCATGAGTCTAAATTATAATTGTGTGTATTGAAAAATGACAAAAATGTTAAACCAGCCTCAATTTGATGTAATACGTCGAATAAATGTGTTAAATTAATATATATTTTTGTAAATGTGAACAGTTAGTAAAACTGTATTTTTTCGTAAAATGCGCGCATGTAATTGACAAATGTCCCTTAGAGAGTTTTTGGCCCCGTCTGACGAGTGTTGTACATGATCGTTGTATAATAGTCGTTTTTTCGAAAAACGACCATTTATATTCATTTGGTACAATGTTTGTTGAATTTGTCTCTGTATTGGACAAGTTATGAACATAGTAAGCATTTACATTTTGTATACAACTTCGTCTCAAACGGTTCATAAAATTTCGGCATAACTTTTCTTTTTTGTTTCCTGCGTACACACATTTGTGTACAATGCAGGGAACAAAAGGGAAATGCTGCCGAAATTTTGTTGAATCGTTTGAGACGAAGTAATATACGAAATGTAAATGCTTACTGTGTTTGTAATGGGAAGTAGGATGTCTGACCAATGAAAAAAATTTTTTATACAATTTTTTATATCGATACGTTAAAAAATAAAATGTGCCATATTTGAAAATATTTTTAAATTTGTGAAGTTGTTTTTTAAATTCAAATATTATACGACCATGAAAATAATCTTTTTCGAATTTGTATTCTCGAAAATAAATACTAAATTTTGAACTTCTCATTTTGTCAAATAGAAAAAATGATTGATTATTTTGTTGATCGGAGGAGATGGATGTACCAAAGAAAAGGACTGAGGGGCTCAATAAAAGAAGATTTTTATAATGGTATAAACGTGTTTGTTGAATTCGCTTTAAGTAATAACGGAAACGATCCAGAAATTCGTTGTCCGTGCAGTAGGTGTAGACATTTGAAGTATTTGTTATCAGATATTGTGAAAGTTCATTTGTGCCAAAACGGTTTCGTACCCGAGTATTATGTTTGGGATCGGCATGGAGAAGTTGTAGCAAATACTTTTGTAGAGTCTGAAAGTGTCGTTAACGAAATAGTTTCGACGACCCGTATAGAAAATATGGTGGAAGATGCTGCACGATCAATGTTTCCTATGGTTGAAGTTGACGACGATGATGGAAATGTTAAAGAACCAAATATTGAAGCAAAAAAATTTATGATTTACTAGATGTTTCTAAGAAACCTGTTTGGGATGGTTGTAAAAGCGGCACTCAGCTGTCAGTAATCGCAGAATACATTGCGATGAAGTCAAAATACAACATCACTGAAGCTGGGTTTACGGCTGTTGTACAAGCTGCAAAAAGACATATGTCGCCCGATAATCTAATGTGTGAATCACTATGAAGTTAAAAAACTTATGTCGGCTTTTGGTTTACCTTATCAGAAAATAGATACATCTTTAAAAGGCTGCATGTTGTTTTGGAAAGAAGACGCAAACCTTAGAAATTGTAAAGTTTGTAACCAGGAGAGATACAAACCAAGAAAAAAGAAGGGGAAGGAAGTTCCGTACAAGCGTATGCATTACTTACCCATAACTCCAAAACTTCAAAGATTATATGCATCCTCTGTAACTGCATCTAATATGAGATGACATAGCGTGAGAACGGAGGAAGAGGGTTCGTTGACACATCCGGCCGATGGAGAAGCATGGAAGCATTTCGATAAAACGTATTCAAATTTTACAGCGGAGAGTCGAAATGTTAGATTAGGATTATGTACGGACGGTTTTTCTCCATTTTCTCAATTTGGTTCTAAATATTCATCCTGGCCCATTATCGTCACACCGTATAATTTACCTCCATGGATGTGTATGAAAACGCAATATATGTTTCTTACTGTTGTCGTTCCTGGCCCCGACGATCCGACACAAGAAATCGATGTATATTTACAACCGTTGATTGAGAAGTTAAAAATATTGTGGAACGAAGGAGTAGAAACATACGATGTGTCTAAGAAGAAATTTTTTCGTATGTTTGTTTCTTTATTGTGGACTACAAGTGATTTTCCTGCCTATGCAATGCTTTCAGGATGGAGTATTGTCGGTCGTCTAGCATGTCCATATTGCATGGATGAAACACGAGCGTTTTCTTTACCTCTTGGTAATAAAATTTCATGGTTTGGCTGTCATCGATATTTCTCCATGTAAATCATCCCTTCAGAGGAGACAAGAAAAACTTTTTAGCTAATAGAGTAGAAACCAGACAACCACCGACGATATGGTCAAGCGAAGACATATGTGAACTTGCTAGGGACTATCCAAAGACATATGAAACTGGCGAGCAAACAGAAATTGAAGGCAAATCAGCTGTTCATAACTGGTGCAAACAAACTATTTTTTGGGAGTTACCGTATTGGAAACATCTTCTGCTTCGTCGTAACATAGATGTGATGCACAATGAGAAAAATGTATTTGATAATGCTTTTAACACAATTTTGAATGTGAAAGGGAAGACGAAGGATGATTTGAAATCAAGACGTGATATAGAAGAATTATGCAAACGTCCCGAGCTTCATATGAAACCAAATGACAGTAAAAAATCCAAAACATGTTACGAATTAGATAATAATCAAGTTAAATCTGTGTTAAAATGAGTGGAAGGTTTATGATTTCTTGATGGGATACCATCAAATCTTCGTAGATATGTTGACTTTAAAAATGGTAGATTGAGCGGAATGAAAAGTCACGACTGTCACATAATGATGGAAAATTTATTTCCCATTATGTTCAAAAAACTACTACCGTTAAAAGTTTAGAAGGTAGTAACGGAGCTTAGTATGTTTTACAAAGAGCTTTGTTCGACTACTTTAAAAGTGCAACGTTTACGTAAACTTGAAGTGGACATTCCTATATTGCTTTGCAAATTAGAGAAAATATTTCCGCCAGGTTTTTTTAATGTAATGGAACATACCTGTTCATCTTCCATCTGAAGCACGACTTCGAGGTCCTGTTCAATATGGATTGATGTATCCATTTGAGAGGTATGTAATACGTTATCACGTAATTTGATTGCATTTGAAAGATGAAATTAATATAAATTAATTTTGCATAGATATTTGAATCATCTAAAGAAAAAAGTGAGGCAAAAAGCACGAGTTGAAGGTTCAATATGTAAATCTTACATCGAAGAAGAAGCTTCGTTCTTTTTCTCTCACTATTTCAGTGACCATGTGAATATTTCATTTGAAAGTGTTCCTCGTAATGACAAATGCGACGAACAAGAGTCCTCTCAAGTAATGTTATCTATTTTTAGACAACATGGTCGGCCTTCTGGAAAATGTGTAGAAATATGGCTAGACTATAGAGATCTTCATGTAGCACACTTATATTCTTCTAAATTGTGTCGAGGTTGCACCGTTTGTTAGGTAATCTGAAATAATAATTTGTGTTTTATTCTTTCCTATAATGCATGCGCATGTATAACCTAATGTAATAATTTGTTTATATAAACAGTGTTTATGAACGTGAACATCCGAACGGAGATCTCAGTAAAGAATTTTCCGGTTGGTTTTCAAATTACGTTTATGAGCCGAGAAATTGTGTTGTTGACGAAGGGTTGAAACATCTTGCGATGGGACCAAAAAGAGCGGTCAAGACATATCCAATATATTTCGTCAATGGATATAAATTTAACATCAAAGAATACGGTGCAGAAAAATTAACAAATAATACTAGTGTATTTGTTAAAGGTAGTGACGATACAGAAAATCACTTAAATGATTTTTATGGCGTTCTAACACAAATTTTGCAACTGACATATTTCTCACGACCCACGGAGGAGGTGTTTCTATTTAGATGCAATTGGTTTAGCAATGTTCCAGGTTCTGGAATTAATGTGCACAAGGATTATAATCTTATCGAAATAAAGAATACATCGCACTATCACAAGTATGATCCTTTCGTACTAGCCAAACAAGCATTGCAATTTTATTACGCTCCTTATCCGTCTCTAAAAGGAGATAAAGAAGATTGGTCTGTAGTTTTTAAAACAAAGGTCAGATTCACATTCGATGGGAAGAATATTCCGGACGAACAAGCTTATCAGGCAGATCTTGAGCAAAATAACGAAATATAATTACAGACGATCACACAGATTTTGGCCCTTTGATTGATGAATCAAATGTTTTGGTAGAAGCGTTTGACGGTGCAGAGGAAGATATCGTAGATAACGAGACCGAATCTGAATCAGAAGACGATGATGACTGATATAAATCTAAATCTGTTTTTTTGCAATTGATGTAACTATGTTGAATTCTTGACGTATTATGAAATCGATGTAACTATGAAACCAAATCCGTTTACCATTGTTTACATGTTTTATGTCATTTCCATTTGTCATTTATTTAGCAATTTTTATTAAAAATGCAATGAAATCTGCTTATCGTCGGAAGAGTACACCCATTATGAATCAGGTATAACACACTTCCATTTCTATTTCCATTTCAGTCATTAATTAAGCAAATTATACTGTTATTGTCATTTTCATATGAAATATATCTCATTATCATGTTATTATTCTCTTATATAATGATGTTATATGCCACAGGTTTATCATAATGTCATATAAAGGTAGGAGCTCTTCCTGATCATCAGAATGCGATGGCAGTGGCCCATCGCAAGAGCCACAGCGTCCAGTAGTGAAAATATACGTGTAGTACTAAGGATCGTGTAATATGGTATGTAAATGCGGAAACTGATAATAGCAGTAAAATAAAAATTAAAGTAAGCACACCAGGAATTTTTATACTGGTTCGAACTTCCCGTTCTACGTCCAGTCCCACAATACCCTCTGCATTTAAACTAAACCCCTCACTTCACCCAGAGGAATAGGTATACGACACCTGAGCAGCCGAACATGAATTTTTCCGCCTCAACAGTCGAAGAGGACTTTAACTTCAATACAAATAGTTTCTTGACGAATGTGTTCTGAATAACACTGATTGTCTTTTGATAGTACAACTTTCCTATAATCAAATCCTCAAGAGTATATATGTGTGTGAAGATTTAGAAGGAAGATAATCACGTAGAATCGAAGTTTATGATTTAAATCAAGGATTCTAGTGATATTCAATAAGAATGAATGCTTTTATTTGCAGAAATAAATAGAGAATAGATTTCAGAATTATAAACAAGAATCGGTGATTGTAGAAGTGATTTGAACATGTTTATATAGTTGTAGAATAGTTACAATCTTTCATGAAGAGTTTCAATCAAAAGTTGTGTCCGTATCTCTTGAATTGAGGGACGTATCTCTTCATGAAACAATCGCAACTCTTCAGAAAAGTAGCCGTTATATGCAGGTCGGTCGACCGGAAAAATTGGCCGGTCAGCTGAGTTTGAAATCGTGTACAAAAACAGAGAGTATCTGTGCACTGACTACAGGGTCGGTCGACCGAAGATAATGGTCGGTCAGCCGACCTGTTGTTAAACAAAAATAGTAGTAGCTCATTTGGTTAGAGTACTTGCCTTCCAAACTAGTGACCCGGGTTCGATCCCCGCTCCATGCCCCGCTCCATGTATTTTTTTGAAAACTTGATTTTGATTAAAATATGCATGCGAATTTATTTGAATGTGAATGATGATTCTTGAGGAATGATTTTAAGAATATTCTAAGACTCAATATAATAAAATATTAATACTAATCTCTGGATTGTAGTCTTGTCTCCTTTGTAGTGCACAATTTACTTTTATTCTCTTTTTGTCGCCTTTGTATAGTATTCTCTTTGTAGTTCGTCTTATGATCTCTGAAGCTTGTGTCATGAATCAAAACCTATGAATCAACATTCTCCCCCTTTTTGATTGATGACAATACTTATGTGACGAAGTAGTATATATATTCTCCCCCTGAATATATGGCGACTTTTCTGTCTTTTCTGCAAAAATTTGTTAGCTTTCATATATTTCTTCCCCTTTGTCATCGACAAAAAGGAATACTTATTGGATGTATATATAAAAAAAATATGGAACATGTAACACAACATAAGAAAACATCGAGTCTGAAGTAGTACATACTCAAAGCAAATAGAAATAGAGCAATATCTTTCTCCCCCTTTGTCATCGACAAAAAGGAGAGTTTATATGATGATATAAATTACATTTCACATAAGTGTTAACATAGAACAATATAAAACAAAATAACTACTACTTACAATGTAAGGTATCAGAAAAATTAACATTTATAGCATGCGATACCCAGGCTTCTTATAATTTCCTAATTTTTAGGAAACCATACCCATTTGGGTGTGGTTGAACCATTATAAATATAATTTTCATTATTAATTATCATATTAAAAATAATTATCAATGTATTTTTCTCTGTTTTTCCAATTAACAGGAACCCAAATACTTAGATAATTTTTATTCATGTTTCCTGTTAATGATTTTGTGCTTCTAGATAAATTATCAACATTATAGGTCATAGTAGTATTTGAATTTCTATAAAAAATGGATTTAGGCTTTACTCGAAATTTAGTATTAGCACTATCATTTTTACTATACATGAAAGCATATCTAGTGCTATTTCTACGATCAATTTTATTATATCCTAAACCACTTTTATCATTGTGAGCTTTTGAATTCTCAACATAACCTAATCCCTTTTTATTTGGAGCAGGTTGAGAATTTTCAATAATCCTGGATAAATTTTCTCTCCCTTTATTGAAATTAGATACATTTTTAGACATATCATCAAATTTTATTTTAAGACTAGATTTTTCTAACTCTAAATCCTTAATCTTAGAGTTTAAACTATTATTTTTGAAAACTAAATCATCATTTTTAGACTTTTGAATTTCTAGTTCTTCAGATATTGACGAAATTTGAGAGGATAAGTTAGAATTTGATTGTTGAGAACTTTCAAGTTCTTCTTCTAATATTTTCTTCTCATCTTTCAGCATATCTACTTCTCAGACTGTTCTATCTAATTTTCTTTGCAACTCCTTATTTTTCTTTTTAAGTTGCTTTGTTACATTTACTAATTCAGTATTTATTTCAATTAAATCTTCAAAAGTAAAATCACTTACATCGTCTGATGAAGCCATGAAGCACACATTTGCTTGTTCATTATCACTTTCACTCTCTGAAGAGGATGATGAGTCAGTGTCGTCCCAAGTGACAGAAAAAGCTCTTCGTTTGGTTTTGTCCTTCTTAAAATTGCTCTTTTTGCTTTCTGGACAATCTTTCTTCATGTGACCTTTCTTGTGACATTCATGACATTCCATTGCTGAAGATGATGGTTTGCTGCTATTAGAATTGTTGTTGGAGTTATTTTTGTTTCCCTTGAATTTGTTTCTGTTGAATTTCAAAAACTTTTTGAAATTTTTAGCGATCATCGCCATATTTTCATTATCTGAGTCGGAATCGTCTTTTTCTGCTTGAAAAGCCACATTTTTCTTTTCTTGTGCTCCATTTCTTTTTGCCTGCAAATTTACTTCGTAGGACATTAGATTACCTATCAATTCTTCTGGTTTTAATGTTGACAAATCACTTGCTTCTTCAATGGCTAAGACTTTTCTTTCCCATTCGTCCGTTAAAGAATTCAAGATTTTTGTAACAACATCAAAATCAGTAAACTTTTGTTCTAGTGATAATAAAGCATGATAATTATCCTGAAATCTAGAGTACATGTCATTTATAGATTCATTTGGCCTCATTTTGAAATTTTCAAATTGATTTTTCAACATAGAGATTTTGCTTAATTTAAATTTGTTTGTACTACCTTCATGTGTTATCTTAAGTGTTCTCCAAATTTCATAACCTGAAGTGCACATGCTAACTCTATTGAATTCATTTCTATCTAATGCACAAAATAAAATATTCATAGCCTTTGCATTTGATGTAGCATCTAGTTTTTGTGTGTTAGTCCAAGTTGAGTATTCTCCAGTAGGAATTATGTACTCTCTTTGTATAATATTCTAGATATCAAATCCACTTATTGTATATAGATTCTCATTCTAGTTGACCAATAATTATAATTTATACCATTAAAAAATGGAGGTCGTGAAGTTGATTGACCCTCCATGAAATTAGTATTAGTGTTAGTGCCAAAATCGTTAGTTTGTGTCGTTGCCATATTACTAGAAATAAATATCAAATAACTTTGTGACGGTTATAGGATGACCTTGCTCTGAAACCAAATGAAAGTGTACGTGTAGTACTAAGGATCGTGTAATATGGTATGTAAATGCGGAAACTGATAATAGCAGTAAAATAAAAATTAAAGTAAGCACACCAGGAATTTTTATACTGGTTTGAACTTACCGTTCTACGTCCAGTCCCAGAATACCCTCTGCATTTAAACTAAACCCCTCACTTCACCCGGAGGAATAGGTATAAGACACCTGAGCAGCCGAACAGGAATTTTTCCGCCTCAACAGCCGAAGAGGACTTTAACTTCAATACAAATAGTTTCTTGACGAATGTGTTCTGAATAACACTGATTGTCTTTTGATAGTACAACTTTCCTGTAATCAAATCCTCAAGAGTATATATGTGTGTGAAGATTTAGAAGGAAGATAATCACGTAGAATCGAAGTTTATGATTTAAATCAAGGATTCTAGTGATATTCAATAAGAATGAATGCTTTTATTTGCAGAAATAAATAGAGAATAAATTTCAGAATTATAAACAAGAATCGGTGATTGTAGAAGTGATTTGAACATGTTTATATAGTTGTAGAATAGTTACAATCTTTCATGAAGAGTTTCAATCAAAAGTTGTGTCCGTATCTCTTGAATTGAGGGACGTATCTCTTCATGAAACAATCGCAACTCTTCAGAAAAGTAGCCTTTATATGCAGGTCGGTCGACCGGAAAAACAGGCCGGTCAGCTGAGTTTGAAATCGTGTACAAAAACATAGAGTGTCTGTGCACTGACTACAGGGTCGGTCGACCGAAGATGCTGGTCGGTCAGCCGACCTGTTGTTAAACAAAAATAGTAGTAGCTCATTTGGTTAGAGTACTTGCCTTCCAAACTAGTGACCCGAGTTCGATCCCCGCTCCATGCCCTGCTCCATGTATTTTTTTGAAAACTTGATTTTGATTAAAATATGCATGCGAATTTATTTGAATGTGAATGATGATTCTTAAGGAATGATTTTAACAATATTCTAAGGCTCAATATAATAAAATATTAATACTAATCTCTGGATTGTAGTCTTGTCTCCTTTGTAGTGCACAATTTACTTTTATTCTCTTTTTGTCGCCTTTGTATAGTATTCTCTTTGTAGTTCGTCTTATGATCTCTGAAGCTTGTGTCATGAATCAAAACCTATGAATCAACAAGTAGTTTTGTTAGTCCCTAGCGCAGAGGGGTAAGAATTAAATTTTATTCAGCATCTTATTTTTTTTATGATATACATACATACTTATCTATATCGTATTTAAAAACAGGGGGTTCGACCTACTTCCCTCGAAGGTTGTGCTGAATGTCTCTAGAGCTTCTCATCGCAGTAGGATGAGTGCTTGCTGGCCGAAGTGGGATAACATCCCTCCTCACATCATAGAGTGTATATGGTAGGATGTCCTAGTATGTATATTTTTCTGTTTTCCATTTTTAATTCGTTTTTTCGTTTTTCTACTGTTTATCGTTTAAAGCGTGATCTTTTTTTTTTTACTTTTTATCGTGAAACACAGGCTGAGATAGACATCCAGACAGACGATATGATGCTGGCACGAGGATACTGGATGAAGAAGATGCGCAAGAACTCAGGGACACGATATCTAAGATTAAGAAATCTGGTAAGAAACCACGGTGGATGGGAGAGAGCGTATGGCAAGCTTGGTTGAGATATTGGGAGACGGACGAGGCGAAGGCAAGTATACTAAATTTTTTTGAATTATTAATTTGACGTGATCGAAAAATAATGTATCAAATTTTGAATGTACAGGCAGAGTCGGATAGAAACAATGCAAACAGAAATAAGAATTCCGTCACTCATCGCGGAGGATCGAAGTCGTTTCAGCAGTATCGGCAGGAGTTGGTAAATTTACCGAATAACAAAATGTAAATAGTTTATGTTATATAATTTTAAATGTTTAATAATTGTATGTAACAATCAACTTCAGGAAGCCGGGGCACATGGTCATGTCGGCTATATGGACGTGTTCACCCGTACGCATGCTGTCGAGCATGTTAATCCGGACGGGACTGTTTCGTATACATGGCAGGACGATAAATCCAGCAAAAGCCATGTAAGTATATTTCATTTTATTCAGTATTAGTAATTGTTTTGCTTGTTAAACTATAATGAAATAAGATATGATATTATTAATTTGTTAATGTAGGAGAAGTTTATGGAGCAGCGGCAGAAACTCCTTGCTGATACGGGTCGAGATCAGCTGACGACTGATGATGAGGACGCTATTTTTGAGTCCGTTATGGATCCAGCAGAGCATGGTCGACGATACGGATTTGACAATCAAGTGGTAAATAATTTATTTTATCTTAAAATACTTCAAATATGATATTTTGACCTTTTCAAAACAATAAACTTGAATTTTATTCATTTTTCAATTATTGCAGGCCAGTAGTCAGAGTATGGGACGGCGGAGTAGAGATCAGAGCGATCTAGCAGATATAGAAGAATTGCAGACTAGAGTGTCCCAGCTGGAGGAGCAGAACCGCCAATAGGCCATGCAGACCACACAGTTGTTAGAGTACATGCAGCAGTTTGGGTGGCCGCTTCCCTTCCTCGGCTGGCTTTGGATCTGGAGGAGATTGATTCATTGCTTGCTTGGTTGTTCAGGTATGTTTTTTTAGTTTAGAATGATTTGGTAGATGGTAGAGGTAATTGTTGATTTTTGTATAATTATGTTTGATACATTTGATTTTATGGTTGTATGAAGATGTTGATGATTTTGTGTATTTATAACATGGTATAACACTTATTGTTAGGGTTATTGTCAATGTTGGAATGCTTATGTATATTATGCATTTTATTTTGATGTAATTTTATTTATTTGTGTGTTTATTAAATATTGTGTAGTTTGGGTTTTGATATTTGGTTGGAATATTATATACTGGATTGTGCAGTATTGATGTAATAGTGTTTGGAAGAGAAATGTGGATGGAAGGCTATATTTGCAGCAGAATTCAAAAAAAACAGCAGATTTCCGACGGCTTCCGACGGATCCGGACAGCTTACAGGTCAAAATTTCCAATGACTTCCGACGGCTACTAACAGCCTGTAACACATCATTTCCGACGGCTTCCGACGGATTTCGACATGTGTTGGAATCCGTCGGAAGCCGTCAGAATCTGTCGGAACGCGATATGACACCCTGTGTCGGAAGCCGTCGGAAATACTGCTCCCCGACGCAGTATATTCCGACGGTTTTTTCCGACGGCCGCCGACGGCTTCCGACAGCCGCCGACGGTTGTCAGCCATCGGAAATCATTAATCTCCTTGTAGTGTATGGGCACCATTCTCTTCAAGCAAAATCAAGAACTCCAAATCAACTATGAGGCGACAAATTAGATGCGACACTAGTAGGTCATGGGTAGCGCCGACGACTTTAAAGTGGTGGCAAACTATTTCGCTGAAACTTCGTCATCTTTTCAGGTATAAAATAATAGCGTCTGCTTCAGCCACCAAATCATTCGACGCAACAACCACTTTTACTCGCAAGTCGAGCACGCGTCTAGACAATAAATAACCGCATCAAAAGGTCGCCAAAGGTTGAAATTTATCGCAGCCTTGAAAACTAAATGATCGCCATTAAGTAAGAGAGGGGTTGTGCGGAGATGATAAGTATGCTTGGGTGGTGGAGATGTGGAGGTATTTCAGAGTTCAGGTCATAGGGGAAGAGGTGGATTCGCAGAAGGTGAGGTGTTTCAAATTGAAGGTGAAGGAGTTTGGTTGCTTTATGTTGAGAGGAGGTCGGGAGGTTGAGTAGTGAATTGTTAGGAGTTTTTGTGATTGGTCTGACTGGTTTTGGGAGTTGTAGTGGTAGTTTGGGGGTTTTTGTTAGGCTGTTTGGGTTGTAGGCGATTGTTTTTGCTGATGAATGATTTGGTTGAAGTGATATTGTGGTGGTGATGAAGTGTGGTTGAGAAAAGTAGTGGCATCATACTTGGTGAATGCAAGTGAACTTGCAGTAGTTTTGGGAGGATGGTGAGGTGAAGTGTTTGGGTATGTTGATGGAAATGACTGTATAGGTACGATTGAACATAAATTGGTAGTGGGTTCATGGAGTGGGGAGGAATATGTGTTGGGTGAGGAGGAGAGTTTGTATGAGTTTGAAGTGATGAAGGTGATTGGTCGATGTTGGAAAAAATTACAGGCGAATGTAGGTGGAGTAATTTGGTGATGAACTAGTTGTGGAGGTATGGTTAAAGTTGTAGCTTGGCAGTGGGGCGTTTGATGTAGTGATGGATGTTCTGAAGTGAGTTTGAGGGTGGATGAAGTTGTATATGTTTAAAGTGTAAATGGAGCTGTTGAGGCAAGTTGTGGTTCTAAGGGTGATTTGGGGACTGCGGCAGGCATGAAGGAGGAATAGGAGAACCAGATGGTGGCAAGGAAGGAGTGGGGGAGGTGAGGATGTAGTGGATACAGAAGTTTGTAAAAAATGCAATGTAGAGGGTTGGTGAGATGGAGATGTAACAGGGAATGTAAACAAATTGCAATGTAACAACAGATAACAGTTTTGATGAAATGAAATGCACAATATAATGTAATACTATTTTGATGAAATGTAAACAGGCAGTGAACAAACTAAGACGAATAGGAAATGCTTTTAGTCTTTTCGTATGTGATTTTGGTTGTTTTATGATAATATTTATTACTCGTTAAATTATGCATTATTGGTATGGATGTACTGCATGGATTGCTGCTGTAATTTTTGTTTCAATTTGCATTAATTTTGCAACGAGCATTGCCCGTTGCGAAATCCATATTACAACGGGCATTGCCCGTTGTAAAATATGGTCAACCTATTATAACGAGGCCTAATACAACGGGCTTATGCCCGTTGCGAAATCCATATTACAACGGGCATTGCCCGTTGTAAAATGGCTGTTTTGTTGTGGTGAAGCTTTGAGAACTTGTTTCAATCTTTTAATTATTATTATTTTAAAACTTTGTCATGTTTGTTAGTTTTGGTAAATGTTTTGGATTTCAATGATCAATTTCAAAAAAAATGCAATAATAAATGAATTAATTTATCAAATTTAATTGTGAAGTTTAGTAATAAAACTTGCTTAGTTGTGTGAATTTCAATATTTTAATGTTAATGTTTACTAACATAGAAACATAAGGGACTAATTTTAATTGCAATCATTTTAAATATAAATATAATTAGTTAATTAGTTAACAACACACATCTAAATTAATTAATTACGTGACCTAGCCCATTTTAAAACCCTACCGGTATAGTTAACTACATAGCATATGCCCCATTTAAAACCCTGCTCAATATTATAATATAAACAAAAACTATAAATCTGACCCAGATACTTAAAGAGATCATAACTATCCGAGTATAGAATCTAGCCCTAATAAGGCTTGTCCAGGTCAAGTTCAGTTTAAGTAGCTTAAAACTCGTATTGGAGCCTGGTTATTATAATCATAACCCAAGTCCAAACCGAACATATTGGGTATTTCAAACTCATTACTTGAACAAGATCCGTCGGGCTTTTCAAGTCCATTAGGTAAAACCATATACTTGACCCAAAACATTGATGTTAAAATCATTTTTTAGGTTGGAATTTTTAGAAATGCTACATAAACACAGTTTACAAATAAACTAAATTAGAGAGTGGTGAAACCAAGGTTCAAGAACTCAGTTTCGGTTTCGGTCATTTGAAATTTCTTTGATTTCGGTCAATTTCGAAAATTTTGGATGTTTCGGTTTTTGTTTCGGTTTCGGTCCTAATATCACAATTTTATATTTTTTAATGAAGTGTAATGATAAACATTGCAAATAAAATACAAAATATAGTCTATAAAGAGATAATAATAGAACATACAAAACTATTAAATAAATAAACACATATGAACATTTGATTTTGCCTAAACAACCCTAAATTAAAAATAAGTTAAGCCTGGATCCTAATATAAATTACCAGTCCATTATCAATTACCATTTTCTTTTAAACTTATAAAATAAAGGTCCAAACTAAATCCCCAAGCCCATTATCATTCACCTCATTCTAACCCTACCCCAGATGCTAGAGCGTCGACTATTCATCCTCGAAGCCGAAAAAAATTACGAAGAAAAGGCAAAATCGTGCTCGAGGTCGAGATTGATGTTCGAAACCGAGTCATAGTATCATACAAATTTTTGGGTTAGATTCTCAAGTGTCGAAGTCAAAGTCGAAAGATGCTCAAGTGTCGAAGTCGGATCGATTATGAGGTAAGTCGATTTTTTTAGGCTAGATTCAATCCTTTGTTTTTTGTGTTGTATACCCCATTTTCATTCTAGTGCAGCAATCGTGAATTTTTGATTTTGTTTTTCTGGTTTTTTTAATCCACAAGTAGCGGGACGAGATTTTGACCTATTCTCGTCTTGCCTCCTGCCGAAACCGAGTCGAGATGGCCGAAATCTCGTGGTTTCGGCCGGAACCTGATACCTTGGGTGAAACAGAGTTCACAAACAAAAGTACTAAAAAGTTCAACATGTAAACAAACAAAACAGTAGAAGAACAATATACATATTTGTAGTGAAATTTGTTTTAATTTGAGCGGAGGCGAATTATTTGATCAGGATCTAATAGTTTCTATTTATATATTAATGGAACTTAAAAAAATAATCGATTATGCAGTCTCACAGAAACAATAGCAGAAATAAGAGACACAGAAGATTTAACGTGCTTCGAATATGAATAACTTACGTCCATGGAGACCCAACAACTTCTTTTATTCCATTAAAGAAAAAACAAAAGAGAGAAGAATAATGGTGGATGCTCTCACACACTCACTTGCATATGAAGATGAAATTCCTTCATTTAAATAGACTTGATAATAAAGGGTTGCTCGGAGATTAAGAAAATCAATTTTCTAGTTAACCGAATATCTTTCCATATTGCATGATTTGATTTTAGTACAAATAGATGGCGTAATCTTGGTTTCCATATCTTTCCTTTGATTGATTGATTCTCCATGCCTAATCATTTATTTCTTCATATAACAAATGCAATGACTAATTAACTGATTGATTAATTAATTAGTTTCTTTCCATAATATCCTTTCATATACAAGCCAAATTAATTAATCAACATAGAATTGAGAAAGCGAGCTCTAGCGCCTCTAGCGCCCCATGGCGCTCAAGTAACAGGAATCAAACTGATCAATTTTGAGCAATGCTCAAACTTGTCCTTTGAAAGTGACTTTGTCATCATATCTAAAGGATTATCCAAAGTGCTCACCTTCAACAATTTGATCTTGCTTCATTTTTCCTCAAGCATAAGAAAAAAAACTCTAACATCAATGTGCTTCGTCTGTGAACTATAAGCTTGATTCTCTATAAGATGTATCGCACTCTGACTGTCTGAAAATAGCACTAATGTCCGCTGCACCATTGAAAGATCATCCAATAGCCGAAGTAAATATAATCATTCCTTTGTTTCTTCCACAATAGAAATCAACTCTGCTTCGGTAGTCGATAAAGCTACGATAGATTGCAACTTTGATCTCCATGAAATCGAGTCTATACCAAGTGTAAAAATATAGCCCGACACTAACTTCCTAGCATTTCTATCCCCAGCATAATCGGAATCGCGGTATACTCTAAGAAAGATGTCACCGTCCACTCCACCACATAACAAGCCACCGAAGAAGTGCCTTGAAGATATCTAAGAATTCACTTCACAGCTTTGCCAATGTTCTTTGCCTGCGTTAGACATATATCGACTCACAACACCTACTGCATGAGCCAAATCTGGTCTTGTGCACACCATCGCATACATAAGACTACCTACAGCACTAGAATAAGGTATATCAGTCATATACTTTTGTCTTCTTCCGATGAGGGAGATAAATCTTTTGACAACTTAAAATGAAAACCTAATGGAGTGCCAACCGATTTGGCTTTCTCCATTCCAAATCGAGCGAGAATCTTCTCGATGTACTGCGCTTGAACGAGCCTTAACTCTCTCCGCTTTCTATCCCTGTTTATCTCCATACCCAATATTCTTTGTGTCTTTCCCAAATCCTTCATGTCAAACTCTCTGCCGAGCTCCGCTTTCAACTCCTTACTTCTGACCATACTCCGAGATGCGATCGGCATATCATCGACATATAACAACAAATAAATCATATCACCATCGCATCTTTTGAAATAAACACAGTGGTCTTTGAAACTTCTGGAGTATCCCTATGAAAGCATAAACTTATCAAACCTCTTATACCATAGTCTAGGAGACTGCTTCAGTCCATATAGAGATTTGTTGAGTTTGCAAACATAGTCTGGTCGGCTACTATCAATGAACCCTTCCGGCTGCTTTAAATAAATCTCTTCATCTAGATCACCATGCAAGAATGCGGTTTTGACATCTAGTTGCTCTAATTCCATATCATAATGAACAATTAATGCCAAAATAATACGAATAGAAGTATGTCTAACCACTGGAGCAAAGATATCATGATACTCTACCCCCTTCTTCTGAACATACCCTTCGCGACTAATCTTGCCTTGTATCTGAGATTACCATTTTCACCGTCTTTCACTCTATAGATCCACTTGCATCCAATAGGTCTCTTGTTGGTGGAAAGAGGCACCAAATCCCAAGCATGATTTCTCTGCAATGATCTAATCTCCTCTTTCATAGCAACTAACCAACTGGAACTATTAACCGATGCGATAACTTTTCTATAATCATAGGGCTCATCATGGACAACATTCAAAGCATATGTTGCCATATCATCAAAGTTAATGTCATCGATGCTCAATCCAACAAACTCATCAAGCCACTTAGGCTTTCTTCTTTGCCGGACAGACCTAGGTTCTGAATGAGCGCCACCTTGAGTTTGATTCTCTGTACCAACATCGATATTACCCTCATCAACCACGGTGTCATCAGAAACGCTATCTGAACGTCTATGGAAAGAATCAACAGATGACTTGCTTTGTGTCTGATATTCTTCGCATGTCCTCTCATTGTCATCCGACGAGGAAGGCTCCACCTTCAACATAGCCTTCTCATCAAAAGTCACATGCCTGCTCATAACGATCTTCTTGCTAATAGAACACCATAATCTATATCCCTTCACTCCTCTCCTATAACCTTGAAAGATACACTTGCGAGCTCTAGGTTCCAGCTTCCCTTTACTCTCATGCACATAAGCTAGGCAACCAAACACTCTGAGAAATGAATAGCTAACAGGCTCACCTTTCCATACTTCTTCGAAGATCTTCATATCTATGGCAGCAGAAGGTGTGCGGTTGATGAGGAAAGCCGCCATAGATAAAGCTTCAGCCCAAAATCCTTTCTCCAATTTAGCAGTCAGTTTGATGTATCTTGTTCTCTCCAATAATGTCTGATTCATCCTTTTTGCAACTCCATTAGACTGTGGGTCACCTGGTGTAGTGTAATGCCTCTTAATGCCTTCAGACTCACAATAATCAATGAATTCCTGTGATACAAATTCACCACCATTATCTGAACGGAATACTTTCAATTTCTTCCCTGACCGCTTCTCAACCATAAATTTCCACTTTCGAAACCTGGAAAAGGTTTCACTCTTTGACTGAAGAAAGTATACCCATACTTTACGAGAGAAATTATCTATAAATGAAATGAAACACCTGGCTCCACCTAAAGACTGCAAGGGGAGGGACCCCAAACATCTGTATGAACATACTCCAGGACAGCTTTTTCTTTATGCTCTCCTATACCAAAAGAAATCTTCGTCTGCTTTCCAAGAACACACTCTTCACAAAAACCAAGTTTTGAATGATGAACTCCATCAATCAATCCTCATTTTCTCAACTCATCCATGATGCGCTCATCAATGTGACACATCCGTAAGTGCCATAATCTTGAAGAATCCGAATCAACCGATGTAATAGAAGCTGATTCACCAATTACAATTGTGCCCTTTAATAGATAAATATTTCATGCCCTCACACCTCTCATAACAATCATGGAAACCTTCGATATCTTCATTTTCTTTCCTTCCACTACAATCTTCAAGCCAAGTCTACTCAATGCCCGAACTGAAATCAAGCTCCTCCTCAAATCAGGTACATGTATAACATCGGTGATCGTACGAATAACACCATCAAACATCTTAATCATCACACTACCAACACCAACCATACGACAAGAAGCATCATTACCCATCAGAACTTCTCCTCCATCAATTTCACGGTAAGTGGAAAAGTAGTTCCTTTCAGGTGTCATATGATAAGATGCACCAGAATCAATTAGCCATAAATCGTTCTTCCCAGAAGAGCCAGAAGTTGTAAATACATCGGTGTCACTTTCTGTATCTAATTTCTCCGCTGTAGAAGCTGAGGCTTGCTTTGGATCTTTTCTTCTACCTTCAAGCTTGGGACATTGTGTTATGAAGTGCCCTGGTTTCATACAATAACGACAAGTCAACTTCTTACGTCCTCTAGGCTGAGACCGTGAAGAATTCCGTCATCCACCTTTCTTCGACTTGTTTTGGCCTCTACCTCTCTAAACAGATAAGCCTTCGGTATCACTATCCAAGATAGTGCTCACCAATCTACCTCTTAATACTTTATTATGAAGACCAGCCTTTTCATCAGACAGGCTAATTTTACTACGGCCATAAATCATGGAATTAACAAAAGCAGTATACTCCTTAGGCAAGGAACATAAGAGGATCACAGCTTGAGCCTAATCGGTAATATCAACTTCCGTTGCCTTCAGGTTCATAATCAAAGTGGTCAAAGCATCTACATGCTCCATGAGATCAGCTCCATGCTTCATCTTGAACGAATAGAGTTGTTGCTGAAGAATAATCCGATTAGTGAGAGACTTGTCTTTACATGCATCCGATAATGCATCCCATAGTTCCTTCGCCGTCTTATTCTGAGAGAATTCTCTAAAAACTTCATCTAAAAGACTCAACTGAATTGTTGTCAGAGCTTCATCTTCCATTTCTTCCAAATCAGCTGCATCAATACCTTTCAGTTTCTCAGCCGCAAAAACAACCTTATAAGTCTTCTCCTCCTTTAGTACAGCCTCCATCTTCATCTTTCAAGTATCAAAATCTCCATTTCCGTCAAAACATGTTACTCCATAATTGACACCAGATCATCAACAGACTTACTAGAAGTAGCCATTAATATCCAAACAGGAACAATAACACTAGCTCTGATACCAAACTGTAGTGAATTTTTTTAAATTTGAGCGTAAATGAATTATTTGATCAGATCTAGTATTGTCTATTTAGCTATTAATGGAACTTAAAAAAATAATCAATTATGCAGTCTCATAAAAACAATAGCAGAAATAAAAGACGCAGAAGATTTAACGTGGTTCATATATGAATATCCTACGTCTACGGAGATCCAACAACTTCTTTTATTCCATTGAAGAAAAGATTACAAAAGAGAGAAAAGAATAATGGTGGATGCTCTCATACACTCACTTTCATATAAAGATGAAATTTCTTCATTTAGATAGACTTGATAATGATGGGTTGCTTGGAGATTAAGAAAATTAATTTTCTGATTACCCAAATATCTTTCCATATTGCATGATTTGATTTTAGTACAAATAGATGGTGTAATCTTGGTTTCCATATCTTTCCTTTGATTTATTGATTCTCCATGCCTAATCATTTATTTCTTCATATAACCAATGCATTGACTAATTAATTGATTGACTAATTAATTAGCATTAACCCACCTTTTGGCAAGGCCACGGACAGACGGATTCAACTAAGTCAACTTCATGATTATCGAGGTTGAAATATGTGGGCTCGATTTAGGGGGATGGAATTCATCTGGATATGCCGCTCGGCATCGAGGTGAGGTTATGGCGCTCGGCATTGAGGCGAGGTTATGCCACTCGACATCGAGTTGAGGTTATGCCGCTCGGCATTGAGGTGAGGCTATGCCGCTCGACATTGAGGTGAGGCTATGCCGCTCGGCATTGGTGAGGTCAGGGTCTTTCGGCATGGGACGAATGTGTCTCGGTAGAAGGTCGTTCGGCCTTGGAGGTATGTGGTTCGGTGGAAGGTCTTGATGGGCCTATACCGTTCAGAAAGCCCAACAACTCGGGATTTGCCTATAAATACAGCATGGGAAGGTTCAGAAAAGGGATCTTCTTTCAGCTCTCGGACTTTATCTTCTCTAAGGCTAGGGCACTTAGCCATTGTTAAACTTTGGATTGTAACTGTAATATATTATTACAGCAATAAAAAGAAAATTTATAGAGTGGACGTAGGCCGGAGTTAGCCAAACCACTATAAAATATGTTGTTCTTTACTGCTTTCATTTTAATTTCTACTGTTATTCACATTTATACTCTCTGCGTACAATCTATCTGTGAGCTGTGACTGGTAGTTGGTGCTTTCGTTTGGATTTGGGTGTTAGTGACCATTTTTGGCACTAACATTTTGGTGCTTTCACTGAGAATTGAACTCAGGAATTTTGGAGCTCTAATTTTGGATTGAAAAGCTTAAGAACTCGGATTTTGGAAACAAATGGCTAGACCACCAGCAAGGAAGCAAGCAGCGGAAAGGAGCAATCAGGAAGTCAGTTAAGCGACATCTTCTGGAGCTGGAAAGAATCATGCATCTGTCTACATAACTCGGGACGAGATGCAGGTTATGATGAATTCTATGCAGGAGCAGATGATGAAATGGCAAGAGAAGATGATGCGGCTCTTCTAAGGCAATTTGGACAATGTGGCACTGCAGGTGCTCAAGTTCTAAGAACTGGGACAGAGGAACTCAACCAGCAGGTGGATGGAGTGATTCAGCAGGGGTAGCTGCTAATCAACAAACAACTAACAATCTGGATGGACCAAGACTCGGGGGCACACCAATGGTGATGGACAAGTTCATGGAGGGATATTGGATGACGTTACAAGGCCCGACATCAACTAGAATACAGGAGTACGTGATGAGAAATATATGCCAGAATTTCCCCGTGGACTTGGAGGCCAGTTTGAAAAATGGATAAGGGGCAACCCTTGGTTGGAAACGCCGGATTGGATGACATTATTAGGCGGACTATTCGCGGAGGCCTGACAAACAGGGATTCGGAGAAGTCAACAAAAGTCCGTTTACCCGGAACATCAGGATAGCTAGGATCCGTCCGATTGCAAACTGTCCACTCTAGAAGTGTACAATGGGAAGACGGATCCAACTGAACACTTGATGAGGTACACTAGGCATATGGAAGTGCTGGGGGCAACAGAGGAGGTTATGGCCCGATGTTTTCCCCTGTACTTGACTGATATAGTTGCCATGTGGTTCAGGCAGTTGGAGGATGGATCCAATGGAACATGGAGGGAACTGGTGGACAGGTTCTTAAGTTAGTTTCGAGTTCACATAAAAAGACCAAAGAACGTGATGACGTTGACGTCAGTTAAATAGGGGGTGGATGAATCGCTCAGGACATTCTTAACTCGATTTAATGCAGCAGTTGCTTCGGTGGATCGACCGGATCCATCAATGGTTCTGATGGCTGCGGTATTAGGAATCAGAGATAATTCGGATTTCAAAGTATTATTGATACGGGTCCCACCGTTGGATCTTGGGGAATTCTTTCATGAAGCTGAGAGATTTCTCCGACAAGAAAATGCATGTTTGTACATGAGGTCAAAGGAAGTAAACCTAGTTAAGGATGGAGGACTACCCGGCGAAAGCTCGGGTAAGGACAAGGATAAAGGGAAAAGGAAACGCTGGGGAGAACTAAAGTTCTCCACTTACACCAAACTGAATGCAACATTGGAACGGATATTCTTGGATACTCGAGATTGCCTTCCGTATCGAAGGCCGGCGAGGAGGGAGCCCTTAGAACGGGAAAGGGCATCGGGAAGGCACTGTATTTTTCATGACCTGGACGTGCATGATACTAACAGCTACGGGCATTTAAAGAACATATCTAGAAGCATGTTAGGAATGGTCAGTTGAGACAATATGTCGGAACTCGGAATGCGGCGGTGGAACAGGAGCAACCACCATCTACCTTGAACGACGAGGGCATGAGGCCTAGGAATGGTGGTCGGTTGGTCATCAACTAATCTTGATGGTTTGAAATAAGCAACAAACTCTGAACAACCGGCTAAATCACTTACTCATGTACGGGGTCGGAGATAACCCTCAGAGATGCGCTGAGATTATGGTTTACCGAGACGCCTCGGTTTGTGAAATCTATTTTTTTCCTTTGACTTGGACATTTGCTTTTTCTAGTTTGGTTTTGAAGTTTGGTTTGAACTCCCTGTTTTGCTCGTTTTTTTGTTTGGATTTTTGATATGGATTTCTAGTTTTCTGGTTGGATTTGGATTTCGGATTGGATTTCGATTAGATTTTCCTTTGGATTTTGGCTAAAAGGTTGTCGAGCATGGATTATGCTCGGCAAAGGTCCGGAGAGAGTAGGATTCGGCCTAGGACTTAGGCCCTACGTTATCGGTTATTATTACAGGTCGTCAAGTATAGATTATGCTCGGCAAGGGTCTGGAGCGGCCAGAATTCGGCTTAGGACTTAAGCCATGGAATTATTTGATGTTCAGAGACACTGAACCAGGAACACCATGGAATTACTTAAAATAGGTCGTCAAGTGTGGATTGCGCTTGGTAAGAACCCGAAGAGGTTACGGATTTGGATACTGGCTACGAACAGCTAAGGATTCTAGCATGGACCCGGAACGGTTCAGGTTTGGACATCGACCCGGAGAGGTCATGGACGTGGTTATTGGTTGTTGGATATGGGTGGATTAGAACTCTGTTGTCGAGTTCAGATGGATATAGATTTGGCTAAGAATCTGGTTACTGGATTCGAAATCGGATGTCGACTCAGAGTAGTCGTAGACTCGGATAAGGATACAGCGAGGACATTTGGATAAAATGGGTTGGATTATCAATCAGAAAGTATGGATGTAACTAACATACATACTTTGGATATCGGACTTGAGGCTATTCAAACACATCTTCCAACAGCAAGGCATGATTTGGGGGCAAATATTAACCCGCCTTTCGGCAAGGCCACGGACAGGCGGATTTAACTAAGTCAACTTCACGATTATCGAGGTTGAAATATGATGGATTCGGTTTAGAGGGATGGAATTCACCTGGATATGCCGCTCGGCATCGAGGTGAGGCTATGCCGCTCGGCATTGTGGTGAGGCTATGCCGCTCGGCATTGGTGAGGTCAGGGTCGTTCGACATGGGATGAATGTGGCTTGGTGGAAGGTCGTTCGACCTTGGAGGTATGTGGTTCGGTGGAAGGTCTTGATGGGCCTATACCGTTCAGAAAGCCCAACAACTCAGGATTGCCTATAAATACAGCATATGAAGGTTTAGAAAAGGGATCTTCTTTTGGCTCTCGAACTTTCTCTTCTCTAAGGCTAGGGCACTAGCCATTATCAAACTTAGGATTGTAACTGTAATCGATTATTACAGCAATAAAAAAGAAATTTCTGAAGTGGACGTAGGCCGGAGTTAGCCGAACCACTGTAAAATCTATTGTTCTTTACTGCTTTCATTTTAATTTCTACTGTTCACATTTATACTCTCTACATACAATCTATCTGTGAGCTGTGACTGGTACTTGGGGCTTTCGTCTGGATTTGGGTGTTAGTGACCATTTTTGGCGCTAACAATTAGTTTCCTTCCAAAATATCCTTCCATATACAAGCCAAATTAATTGATTGATTTAACCAATTAATCAATTTCTTTCCACCTCAACAAATATTTGAATCATCCAAATTTAAAGATATTCAACTGTTGGTGCGATGATTAAATAATAATCAGCTCGGGTATAAATTGGGGCAGATAGTGATGAAACGGTACCCAACACTATTAATCAGATCGGGTGTGGGTTTGGATACTCAAAGCTTATCGTACCCATATTAACAAGGAGAGCTTGGGCTGGGTTCGGGACAAAACCGTACCACTGACAAGTCTAACCCCATCATCGGCATTTTATACAATCGAACAAAATAAAATTAGAGCTGGATGGGACAAACAATATTACTATGTTGGACAAAGAGTTCAAAATGTCCTATAAGTTAGTTGGTTAGAGTGTAACGATCCCGGATTTTAATTGAGTTTAAATGGATAATTAAATTAATTTTTTGAATAAAAATTGTGAGATAATTGGTAATTAATATAATATTTTGGTTAAATTTTAATAATAAAGAATAAATTTGGATATTTGAAAGAAATAAATTATAAAATTGTAGATAGCTAAACTTTAAAAAGAAATAAAATCTGGGCTGATGTTAAATAAATATTTCAAACAAATTATGGTCAAGTAAAATATAAAAAATTAAACTTTATAAATATTAAGTATAAGTATAAATCAAATAATGGGTATAAACATAAGTATAAAAAAAATATAAATGCAAATATGAAACAAAAGAAAAGATAAGCATAAGTACATAAAATAAATACGTATAGTTAAAATTCAAAACAACACATTAACTAAAATATACAAAGTAAAATAATTTTTTTTTCAAATATCTGAAAACAAATAAAATATATTCACTTATGTACAAAATTGGATAAGTATGAACAAATAAAATATATTGTAAAGCAATGTACAAAGCAAACAAATGAAAATATAAGTATAAAGCTTACCAGGCAAATGAATATTTCATGTAACCTGTAAAATAATTGCAAAGCTAAGAACATTAAAGTATGATATTAAACAAATGTATGCATACAGCAAGTATGTTGCTGTGTAAAACATAAACAAAGTATTGCTAAACAAAACAAAGCTGCAGCCACCAAGTTTAATAAATGCAGCATCTCTTCAACACAAAGAAGATATCATACTTGCCATACCTCTAGTACATCTCAGCATAATACAAAATCATCTCAACCATGACTTGTTGTACAAACACTATAATAATCCCTGTACATTTTTCATATATATCAGCCTTCTTCTCATTTTAGTTCGAGCATCATCACTGAGTAAAATCTAAAATGAACACCATATCAAACTTAAAAATAAGTTCAACTTAAACAAAAATACAACAAAGCAAACCAGAGATTAAAGAAGAAAAAAAGGTTTCCAGTTTGCAGTTTTCAAGTCCTGGTTCAAAGTAGTGTCTCTGTTTCAACTATATTCTAGGCGAGTAACTTATTTTCTTAAATGTTTAATGGATGAAAACTGTTGCTTATCTATAAATCTGTGAATAGGTTTGTTTATATATATGCATAAACATATAGATCCTCTGAACATATTTTAAACTTGAAGTGTTTTATAAATTTTTGTTGTTAGCATATTGTTTTCTGTTCTTAGGTTTTAAGTGTAAAACTTAATTCAAAAAATCATTTCTTCAAAATCTACTAAATGTTTGGACTTAGGATTAAAATGAAAGATGTTTGTTTGACCCTGAACCAAGTTCTAAAAATCAATTTAAGTTGAAACAACACGTAAATGTCTCTAAAAAATCAAAGAACTGATCAAAGTTCAATTTTAGTGAAATTTCAAATATCTTGGATCATGAATATACAACTCGAATTCTTATTGAAAAATATGATTTTTAAGATGAGATTCATAATTTTTAGAGGCAGGGTTTGAGAGAAGTTCGAAGATCATCGGAATGGGTAGTTTGATCATATTCCGGCGTTACGATGAACTAGGGAGGTCGAGTTGTCTCGTGGTGATAGAGGAAGCTACGGTGGTGGTAGGAAAAATGACCAGAGGTGGCGAAGATGACGGTGACGTCGGCGACGATCAATTTAAATTTTTAAACCTAGTTTTAACTGTGCTAAAATCATTCGATCGCCACAGCCTCTACAGTGGGTCGAACTCGCCGTGGTTTGGAGGAATGGTGGGGGAGACGTCAATGAAGCAGCGACCGGAGTTTCAAACTTTTTGGTGGTCGGAACGTTGAGCACGTGGCGTTGCCAGGTTTGGAGGTGAGGTCTGTTCTTGTGTTCTAGGTTTCACTTTTTGCGTGGTTTTGATTCGAGGCCGATGGTGATGTTTTGGTGATCGGAGATATTCGCAGTGATGATGTCTGGTATGTTGGAAGGTTCGTTGGTGGTGGTAGGTGACTCCGGTGACGTGCATATGCACAGTGGGTTGTCGGTGTCAGTGGGTATTGTGTGGGTTTGAGGAAGATGAGTACTCGGGTGTTCTCGAGTTAAAAAGGGGTGTTGCTCGAGTAATCCCTGTGTTTGACTCGAAGCATTCGAGTATTGGACCCAAAGCAAAATGGTATTGTCTCGGGTCAATTTTGTTTGCGTAGCTCGCTTTCTAGAGTTACCTGTTCTGTTTTTTTAATTTTATTCTATATTAAAAACTGCATTTAAAATTTTAAACAAAGTTTAAACTAAGTTTTAAATTAAAAATTTAGACATGAATCCAGGTTTAATTTGAGGTTTAGTTTGGAATAAAGTTTTTTTTTTAAAAATTAATTGTTTTAGTAATTAAAAAAATGGGTTTAAGCAATTAAGTGAAATAGAAGATTTGTATTTAAAATAAATTTGAAAGTTGATTTAAAAAATCAAGTTAAATTTAAAACTTGAAAACTGAACCTGAATCAAAACTGAATCCCAAATTTTGAAACAAAATAGATTTTTATAAATTTAAATGTTCAAAATTGATTTGTTTCTAAAAGGAATATGCGATAGGTTAATTTCATTAACTTCTAAATGTTTACGAATGGGATTTTGATGATTTTAATTAAAGAATGATTAATTTAAGGATAATTAATCAAGGGATTTAAGTATAATTACTCGATGTAACTAAATTTTGATTTATTAGAACAAGTGATTTGGGATAAACACTTATTGTAGCCAGTTAAGGATAATTAATTGAATAATAGTTAATTTAAGATTAATTAATTAATGAGTTATAATTAATTGAAGATTAATTAGTTATTGTAAGTAGTTAATTATTAAGGTTAATTAATCAAGTGATTAAGATAAAATTACATTTAATGTAATTAAAATGTTGATTTATTATAAAGATAATTAATTACTTAAAGATAATTATTTAATGAAATTAATTAAGGTTAAATGATTTTGTAATTAACTTAAGGTTAATCTAATTAATTTATTAATTAAGAATAATTAATTAAAGTGTTTGATAAATTGATTGATATCAAATGATTTGTAATTAATAAATCAAGATTGGATAATTAATTCATAAGCAATTAATTTACTTGGAAATGAATTGAATAAATTAGGATTAAACAATTAATTAAAACTATTTATAAATAGTTATCGAATGCTTGACCTTGCTTATGAATGATTGTATTGTATGAGATGCCTTAAATTGATTGTCCTACCTGATCTGTGACATTTTGTTCTGTGATTTGAGCTGTGTATAATTTATTAATTTATTTGTGATACATTTGTATATTATCTGTGAATCTGTGAATGGACGTTAAGCGTTATAATTTATATCGCTTATCAACTATATCTCTGTGTTTTAATCTGTAATGATTGAATGATGATGCACTATTGTGTTAAACCCCTAGACCACACTTATACACACACAAATATGGATTTCACGAGGAAATCAGTTAAGTCACAGATTTTTGAAATAGTTAAAAAAAATTTGAATATTTGAATTCAAATGTTTTGGAAATGGATTGGGTTTAAAGTGAAAAGCAATTGAAATGGAATTTCAAAGATGAAATTATTTTGAATAACTTGATTGGGTTTTGAAATTTAAATATTTTGATTTAAATTTGAATTCAATATTTAAAATTGAATTCTATGATTTGAAACTAGGGATTAACGATATTATACTAGTTACATATAAGTCAAACCATTTTTAAAGTATTTTTCTTTTGGGAATTTTAATTAAACCAAAGATTGTAACTTGTATAAATGAAATAGGGTTTTTCCGAAATAACACTGTTGTTTCTAAATGATAAAAAGCTTTCATAAGAGAAATGAATTTCAAATTGTATTAAAGGGATTTCAAGTAATCTGAAATAGTTTTCCAAGTTATAGATGAATATTTGGAAACGAATTTTTTTTGTGAATATTTAGGAATGATTTGAAAGCTATAAAACCAATCTTTGATTTAAAGATTTAAATGAATTAATCCAATTGAGATGGAATTGTTTTGAAACTTATGAATGAACCTTTGAGAAACTGGGTGAATTTTGTGAAATTAATCTTTTTGTTTAAAAGATTTGAAATGGTAATTGGTTTAAATCATTTGAAAGGAAATTTTGAATTATTAAGTTGTGACTTAATTGAAATCCCATATCCATATGTTTTAAATATTGCGCTCACTATTCGGGTTAGCCAAGAAAGGACCTTTGGGTCGTATAACCCATTCCGAATATGTGATACGTCGTTTTGGATAGCATTTGAAGACCGGTGGTGAAGACCAGGTATTTGCGAGAACGATATGATGACCTATTGATTGTCTCTGCACTGAGTAGCTACGGTATAGAGATTCCCTAAGTGATGGAAAATCCGATCGGGATTGTGAATACCCGGATTGCAAGGACTTCTTTGGAAGTGCCTTCTATTCTGTTCGAACCCAGAACAGACTTGTATGGATTGTGTGTCTGACATAACAAATTGAGATATAAAGCTGATTTCTTTCAAATACATTTCTGTTGGTGGCGTAGAATTTATTCTCTTAGCTTAACATCCTTCTCTGAGATGTACGAGCTCAGAGGTTATGTAGTTGAAGGTTATCAGCGATATATTCCCAATTTGGTAATGTGGCATGCAGAGTGCTGCTGATCATTTGTTGATCAAAGCGTGGCTTTTGTGAAAAGCGTAGCTTTATGGACGAGACTTCGTCGGACCTCACACCCCGAAAATGGTCAAAACAGGAAGGATACGGCAAGGTTATTAGGGGGTAGAGCCCCTTTAGTGTATGTCATTCCTTCTGGATAGAGGTGGTATCATGGTATGGAGCCCAGATACTTAACCTATGTTGTTGCTGTAAATTTATTACTTTGTGGTTGTTGGAATCGAGGATCTTCGTATATAGATCAGTTACGATCGGGAAATGACATATTCGTGTCAGTAGTTACCCAGTTTGAAGGGTAACCCGGCCTTGTGTTAGCAGAGATCCGGGTAGGTTCTTGGGTCGTCTTTCCAGAGGCGTAACCATGTGACAATGGGAAGTTCCTTGGCCTGACCATTTGTTGGAAATCCAAACTTCAATACGTACCTTGTACGGTTTTAGTTGTAGAACCTGCCATTTACTTATGGTGGTCCCCACTGTTTAGATGGTAGCTATAGTAGGCATACGATAATGGTCGCATGTTGGCTAAGATTTATATCTTTACTTTCGAAATGTTTTCCTACACTATGCACTAGTAATAATATCAAATGTTTCTTTTTAATGCGTATCAAGCATCTTTGACTATCATAAGGAGAAATCTCCTCCGATTCTGCGTTTGCATTGTGTGTGTGTGCGGGAGGCCTTATGGTAGTTTCATTTTCTAAAAAGCATTGCGAATCTATTTTAAAATATCCCTTTGTTTGTTTTAAAGATAAACTGTTTTAAGTTCTCACACCAGTCCCATGGCTGATCCAGAGTTTATTGTTTCTTTCCTAAACTCTGGGTGCTCAAAATTTTTTCTACACGGTAGTCTAGTGTTGGGTTTTTTAGATAGTCAGGTTTAGTAGATTATCTGGAGCTAGTTCAGTCTTTGGATGTGGCGAGACTTGCTTGTCTTAGTGAATCGTGATGTTGGTTCGAGCTGCTCTGGAGTTCTCTTTTGAAGACTATGTGGAGTTATTTGTTCCGTTGCTAATGTTATCTATTTTCTTTTCCGTTGCTATTCTATTGTATCTATGATGTATATTGATATCTACTGTATCATCTGTTGTATCAGGTATTGTATCAATGTTGTATATCAATGTATTATTCTTTTTCTTCCGCTATGTTGTTTACTTAACTGTGTTATAAGCTCCGGTGACTCGGATTTGAGCGATCGAATCTGTGGCATTCGAGTACGATGTAAAGTATGGATGTCGATTTTTGAGCGCGAAAAATCCCTCTCGTCACATTTGGTATCAGAGCTAAGGTGAAACTTTAGCTCAAGGGTATAACACGTTAAGTAGCTCATTAGAGATAGGGTGAAGTATCCCTAGAACGAGTGTATCCCTAAGGTATCCGTTCGAACGCCTCAGTAAATTCTCTCACTATTCACCGATAGTAAGTATGAGTGCAAGAAGATGACGAGATAGGGGACAGGGAAATACAACTATAAATGGTCAATACCTTGCAACAGTGGAAATAATTTTCTCTATCAATATCCTTTGATTCGTTTTTTCAAATTCTTTTGATTTCTTCGTACCGGCTACAGAAGAAGTTTCGGTGTGTGATGCCCTACGTGTCGTTGTAGAAAATTCTTACTTCGTATTTCACTGGTTTCTTATCAGTTCTTGATTTAAACCTTAATGAATATGAATTGGAAATTTGAAATTGAAAATTTAAATAAATAGGAAATTATAAATTGAGTTAAATTGGTTAATAGAATATGAGGATAAATTTGAATTGTATCATTAAAACAATTTCGTTTAAAACCAAATTTGAATTTTTGAAATTCTGTTATAATTTCTTGGGTTGATCAAAGTCCGAAGAGAGACAAATTATATATACTTTGAGATATTCCGACTTGAGTTTGGAATCCCTATCTAGTGTTGGAAAATTGTGGAAAATCAAATCCATTTATCTATTATTTAGGTCTCGATATAATCTACGAATGGTTAGTTATCCCTTTGAACTAACCAATACCACTGCATATTTCGTTGATTTGATAACCCGGGTATCTTGTGAAGTGTTAAATAGATTCGTTCTTGTATCTACTGTTGATATTCTGATTTAGTGAGCCAAATGCTGAACTGATATCCGGTTTGATCTGAAAAGATGTTTCTCTATCTTTCATCTATCTTCGTTATCTCTCTCTGGCGAATTTCGAGGACGAAATTCCTTTTAAGGGGGGAAATTTGTAACGATCCCGGATTTTAATTGAGTTTAAATGAATAATTAAATTAATTTTCTGAATAAAATTTGTGAGATAATTGGTAATTAATATAATATTTTGGTTAAATTTTAATAATCAAGAATAAATTTGGATATTTGAAAGAAATAAATTATAAAATTGAGTTAAACTTTAAAAAGAAATAAAATCTGGGCTGATGTTAAATAAATATTTCAAACAAATTATGGTCAAGTAAAATATAAAAAAATAAACTATATAAATATTAAGTATAAGTATAAATCAAATAATGGGTATAACATAAGTATAAAAAAATGCAAATATGAAACAAAAGAAAAGATAAGCATAAGTAAATAAAATAAATACGTATAGTTAAAATTCAAAACAACACATTAACTAAAATATACAAAGTAAAACAAAACAAATTTCAAATATCTGAAAACAAATAAAATACATTCACTTATGTACAAAATTGGATTAGTATGAACAAATAAAATATATTGTAAAGCAATGTACAAAGCAAACAAATGAAAATATAAGTATAAAGCTTACCCAGGCAAATGAATATTTCATGTAACCTGTAAAATAATTGCAAAGCTAAGAACATTGAAGTATGATATTAAACAAATGTATGCATACATCAAGTATGTTGCTGTGTAAAACATAAACAAAGTATTGCTAAACAAAACAAAGCTGCAGCCACCAAGTTTAATAAATGCAGCATCACTTCAACACAAAGAAGATATCATACCTGCCATACCTCTAGTACATCTCAGCATAATACAAGATCATCTCAGCCATGACTTGTTGTACAAACACTATAATAATCCCTGTACATTTTTCATATATATCAGCCTTCTTCTCATTTTAGTTCGAGCATCATCACTGAGTAAAATCTAAAATAAACACCATTTCAAACTTAAAAACAAGTTCAACTTAAACAAAAATACAACAAAGCAAACCAGAGATTAAAGAAGAAAAAAAGGTTTCCAGTTTGCATTTTCCAAGTCCTGGTTCAAAGTAGTGTCTCTGTTTCAACTATATTCCAGGTGAGTAACTTATTTTCTTAAATGTTTAAAGGATGAAAACTATTGCTTATCTATAAATCTGTGAATAGGTTTGTTTATATATATGCATAAACATATAAATCCTCTGAACATATTTTAAACTGGAAGTGTTTTATAAATTTCTGTTGTTAGCATATTGTTTTCTGTTCTTAGGATTTAAGTGTAAAACTTAATTCAAAAAATCATTTTTTCAAAATCTACTAAATGTTTGGACTTAGGATTAAAATGAAAGATGTTTGTTTGACCCTGAACCAAGTTCTAAAAATCAATTTAAGTTGAAACAACATGTAAATGTCTCTGAAAAATCAAAGAACTGATCAAAGTTCAATTTTAGTGAAATTTCAAATATCTTGAATCATGAATTTAGTTATACAACTCGAATTCTTATTGAAAAATATGATTTTTAAGGTGAGATTCATAATTTTTAGAGGCGGGATTTGAGAGCAGTTCAAAGATCATCGGAATGGGTAGTTTGATCATATTCCGACGTTACGATGAACTAGGGAGGTTGAGTTGTCTCGTGGTGATAGAGGAAGCTACGGTGGTGGTAGGAAAAATGACCGGAGGTGGCGAAGATGACGGTGACGTCGGCGGCGATCAATTTAAAACTTAGTTTAAACTTTATTTAAAATTTTAAATGCAATTTTTAATATAAAATTAAAATTAAAAAAATAGGATAGGTAAATCTGGAAAGCGAGTTACGCAAACAAAATAGACCCGAGACAAAACCATTTTGCTTTGGGTCCAATACTCGAATTCTTCGAGTCAAACACAGGGATTACTCGAGCAACACCCCTTTTTAACTCAAGAACACCCGAGTACTCATCTTCCTCAAACCCACACAATACCCACTGACACCGACAACCCACTATGCATATGCACGTCATCGGAGTCACCTACCACCACCAACGAACCTTCCAGCATATCAGACATCATCACTGCGACTACCTCCGATCACCAAAACATCACCATCGGCCTCGAATCAAAATCACACAAAAATCGAAACCTGGAACACAAGAACAGACCTCACCTCCAAACCTGGCAACGCCACGTGCTCGACACTTCGACCGCCGAAAAGTTTGAAACTCCGGTCGCTGCTTCGTTGACGTCTCCCCCACTATTCCTTTAAACCACAACGAACTCGACCCACTGTAGAGGCTGTGGCGATTGAATGATTTCAGCACAGTAAAAACTAGGTTTAAAAATTTAAATTAAAAATTTAGACATGAATCCAGGTTTAATTTGAGGTTTAGTTTGGAATAAAGTTTTAAAAAAAATTAATTGTTTTAGTAATTAAAAAAGATTTGTATTTAAAATAAATTTGAAAGTTGATTTAAAAAAACAAGTTAAATTAAAAACTTGAAAACTGAACCTGAATCAAAACTGAATCCCAAATTTTGAAAAAAATAGATTTTTATAAATTTAAATGTTCAAAATTGATTTGTTTCTAAAAGGAATATGCGATAGGTTAATTTCATTAACTTCTAAATGTTTACGAATGGGATTTTGATGATACTAATTAAAGAATGATTAATTTAAGGATAATTAATCAAGGGATTTAAGTATAATTACTCGATGTAATTTAATTTTGATTTATTAGAATAAGTGATTTAGGATAAACATTTATCGTAGCCAGTTAAGGATAATTAATTGAATAATAGTTAATTCAAGATTAATTAATTAATGAGTTATAATTAATTGAAGTTTAATTAGTTATTGTAAGTAGTTAATTATTAAGGTTAATTAATCAAGTGATTAAGATAAAATTACATTTAATGTAATTAAAATGTTGATTTATTATAAAGATAATTAATTATTTAAAGATAATTATTTAATGAAATTAATTAAGGTTAAATGATTTTGTAATTAACTTAAGGTTAATCTAATTAATTTATTAATTCAGAATAATTAATTAAAGTGTTTGATAAATTGATTGATATCAAATGATTTGTAATTAATAAATCAAGATTGGATAATTAATTAATAAGCAATTAATTTACTTGGAAATGAATTGAATAAATTAGGATTAAACAATTAATTAAAGCTGTTTATAAATAATTATTGAATGCTTGACCTTGCTTATGAATGATTGTATTGTATGAGATGCCTTGAATTGATTGTCCTACCTGATCTGTGACATTTTGTTCTGTGATTTGAGCTGTGTATAATTTATTCATTTATTTGTGATACATTTGTATATTATCTGTGAATCTGTGAATGGACGTTAAGCGTTATAATTTATATCGCTTATCAACTATATCTCTGTGTTTTAATCTGTAATGATTGAATGATGATGCACTATTGTGTTAAACCCTGGACCACACTTATACACACACAAATATGGATTTCACGAGGAAATCGGTTAAGTCACAGATTTTTGAAACAGTTAAAAAAAAATTGAATATTTGAATTCAAATGTTTTGGAAATGGATTGGGTTTAAAGTGAAAAGCAATTGAAATGGAATTTCAAAGATTAAATTATTTTGAATAACTTGATTGGGTTTTGAAATTTAAATATTTTGATTTAAATTTGAATTCAATATTTAAAATTGAATTCTATGATTTGAAACTAGGGATTAACGATATTATACTAGTTATATATAAGTCAAACCATTTTTAAAGTATTGTTCTTCTGGGAATTTGAATTAACCCAAAGACTGTAACTTGTATAAATGAATAGGGTTTTTCTGAAATAACACTGTTGTTTCTAAATGATAAAAAGCTTTCATAGGAGAAATGAATTTCAAATTGTATTAAAGGGATTTCAAGTAAACTGAAATAGTTTTCCAAGTTATAGATGAATATTTGGAAACGAATTTTTTTTGTGAATATTTAGGAACGATTTGAAAGCTATGAAACCAATCTTTGATTTAAAGATTTAAATGAATTAATCCAATTGAGATGGAATTGTTATGAAACTTATGAATGAACCTTTGAGAAACTGGGTGAATTTTGTGAAATTAATCTTTTTGTTTAAAAGATTGGAAATGGTAATTGGTTTAAATCATTTGAAAGAAAATTTTGAATAATTAAGTTGTGACTTAATTGAAATCCCATATCCATATGTTTTAAATGTTGCGCTCACTATTCGGGTTAGCCGGGAAAGGACCTTTGGGTCGTATAACCCATTCTGAATATGTGATACGTTGTTATGGATAACATTTGAAGACCGGTGGTGAAGATCGGGTATTTGCAAGAACGATAGGATGACCTATTGATTGTCTCTGCACCGAGTAGCTACGGTATAGAGATTCCCTAAGTGATGGGAAATCCGATCGGGATTGTGAATACCCGGATTGCAAGGACTTCTTTGGAAGTGCCTTCTGTCCTGTTCGAACCTAGAACAGACTTGTATGGATTGTGTGTCTGACATTACAAATTGAGATATAAAGCTGATTTCTTTCAAATACATTTCTGTTGGTGGCGGAGAATTTATTCCCTTAGCTTAGCATCCTTCTCTGAGATGTACGAGCTCAGAGGTTATGTAGTTGAAGATTATCGGCGATACATTCCCAATTTGGTAATGTGGCATGATGAGTGCTGCTGATCATTTGTTGAGAAAGCATGGCTTTTGTGAAAAGCGTAGCTTTGTGGACGAGACTTAGTCGGACCTCACACCCCGAAAATGGTCAAAACAGGAAGGATACGACAAGGTTATTAGGGGGTAGCGCCCCTTTAGTGTATGTCATTCCTTCTGGATAGAGGTGGTATCATGGTATGGAGCCCAGATACTTAACCTATGTTGTTGCTGCAAATTTATTACTTTGTGGTTGTTGGAATCGAGGATCCTCGTATATAGATCGGTTACGATCGGGGAATGACATATTCGTGTCAGTAGTTACCCAGTTTGAAGGGTAACCCGGCCTTGTGTTGGCAGAGATCCGGTTAGGTTCTCGGGTCGTCTTTCCAGAGGCGTACCCATGTGGCAATGGGAAGTTCCTTGGCCTGACCATTTGTTGGAAATCCAAACTTCAATACATACCTTGTACGGTTTTAGTTGTAGAACCTGCCATTTACTTATGGTGGTCACCACTGTTTAGATGGTAGCTATAGTAGGCATACGATAATGGTCGTATGTTATCTAAGATTTATATCTTTACTTTCGAAATGTTTTCCTACACTATGCACTAGTAATAATATCAAATGTTTCTTTTTAATGCGTGTCAAGCATCTTTGACTATCATAAGGAGAAATCTCCTTCGATTCTGCGTTTGCATTGTGTGTGTGTGCGGGAGGCCTTATGGTAGTTTCATTTTCTAAAAAGCATTGCGAATCTATTTTAAAATATCCCTTTGTTTGTTTTAAAGATAAACTGTTTTAAGTTCTCACACCAGTCACATGACTGATCCGGAGTTTATTGTTTCTTTCCTTAACTCTGGGTGCTCAAAATTTTTTCTAAACGGGCAGTCTAGTGTTGGGTTTTTCAGATAGTCAGGTTTAGTAGATTATCTGGAGCTAGTTCAGTCTTTGGATGTGGACAAGACTTGCTTGTCTTAGTGAATCGTGATGTTGGTTCGAGCTATTGCTGGAGTTCTCTTTTGAAGACTATGTGGAGTTATTTGTTCCGTTGCTAATGTTATCTATTTTCTTTTCCGCTGCTATTCTATTGTATCTCTGATGTATATTGATATCTATTGTATCATCTGTTGTATCAGATATTGTATCAATGCTGTATATCAATGTATTATTCTTTTTCTTCCGCTATGTTGTTTACTTAACTGTGTTATAAGCTCCGGCGACTCGGATTTGAACGATCGAATCTGTGGCATTCGAGTACGATGTAAAGTATGGATGTCGATTTTCGAGCGTGAAAAATCCCTCTCGTCACGTAGAGCTTATTAGGTATGACAGGCATTGTATTAGAGTAGGTACGTAGATTAGTCTCACGTCGCAAGATATCTTAAAGAAGATGAGCATATACATGAGATTGATAACATATATCAAAAGGGGATTTTTTTTACAATAAATATTTTCATGAACATATATGTGCTTCGGGGGGATGTATGGATATCCGATCATAACGCTGGCATCAACAGAGCTTCGTCTAGTGGTCTTGTCTCTTCTACGCTAAATGAAGTGTGAGCATAGTGAAATGGCGAGGGGTGCCGAAAAATTTCAACAAAGCTTTGGTCATAAATAAATCTAAATGGAAAAGGGTCTGCTATTCTAAAAGTGTGAGGATCAAGGTTTAAATTCGGGATTTGGATTCTATTTTGGCCATTCGAAGTTTTCTAAATTTTGGTTCTCTGCGGAAATTTTGTTTCAACTATGCTTCTGGAATTCCTTAATGAATATAACTAACTTATAATGATTGAATGTTAACAAATATAAATTATTGTATTACCTAAAGTGGAATTGAACATATAACCAATTATGATGGTACTAATACATTGTTTTAGTTCAAAACTAAATTAACAAGCCTAATACATGATATTTGCATTAAATCTATTTTTAATCCACAACCCTTATATCAAAGCCTAATTGGTTGTCTGCAAAGCCTTATATGAATCGGAATTCTACCATGCCTTACGTTCCATTGTTCTCTTTCTGCCGCCACCAAGTATAGATTTGAATTTTGGACTCCCTAAATCCTCAAAATTTTAGTCTAGTTTAAATTAGACTAAAAGTTAAAAACACTTCTCGATTAGTAGATGTTGATATCATTGTTGTTGTCTTTCCCTTTCTCAAATCAATGTTCTCAAGTATTTTTTTTCTTTGTTTACGGACGGTGTCTAACTACCAGAGTATCCTAACAACAGAAAAATCAGTTATTTAAAGTTCACATGACATTAAAACTTCGAGTGTTCATACACTTTTTTGTACATTACAAACTATGTGCAAAATGTTCGTTAAGAGTGTTCATTCAAAGTCAGAAAAAAATATCTTTCCAAAAATCCAAGATTTTCAAAGTGTTAAGTGTTTAAATCAGCATTATCCAAGCTTTCTTCTCAAATGATTAGGGACGACCATATGGATTGGCATTCTCTATAATTTCCTATAACAAGTCATATCCTAAGTTAAATTTATTTATTTATATAATTCTTAATTCTTTCTTTCCGTATTAATTTGGATCTCACTTTGTCTTTTTCTTCTTGCTCTTCTCATTGATGTGATAGCTGATCTTTGTATGTGTCAATACCACCTAAGTCTATTTTCTATAATTTTATAATTTATAAGTGTTACTTCTAATTTGTTTCCCAGTCTCTCATTTGTTACTCTATCATTCTTCTGTATTCCAATAGTTCCTTTTAGCGTTCTCATTTCTTCTATATTTTACCTTATTTTCTTGCTTTTTTAAAGGCGAACATTCTGCTTCATATAATATGGTTGATCTAGATATTGTTGGATAAAAAATCCCTTTAGTTCATCTGATATTTTCCCATTACATAATTGTAACTAGTTTGTCTCCACTTTATCCACCTCGCGTAAATCTGTTTAGTTATATCTTTTTTTATAACTTGGTTTCTTGTATTATCAAACCTAGATGATCAAACATATATTATTATTTTTGTTAATAATTTGATTTGTATATTTACCATTTTATTATCCATGGTTTTTAATGTAAAGTTTTATGAGGTATACATAGTTCCAGTCCTACTATGTTTCAACCTTTTTGAGCCAATGCATTTCGCTATTATTATTCTACCTTTTCTTTTAAGGTACCAATTAGCACAATATCATCTACAAACATTGTGCGCCATGGTATATCCACCTGAGTTCCTTTTATTATTTCATCCAAAATCAACACACATATAGTTTTCATACTCTCGTCATAGAGTTTTCATACATGTTGATCAAACTCTCTTCTTAGAATTCTCATGCATATCTTTGATTGATTTTAGTATGTGTTGTAATTTTTTTTTTACTTAACGCAAATCAAATTGTCCCTTGGTAATCTTATCGTATATTTTTTTACTACGTAAAAAAAATTATTTACTCCAAAATTGCTTTATTAATCGTCCTGTTAAGACCAAATTTCTTCTCTGATGTCGATGATTCATTTCTCAACTATTGTCATATTATTTATTCCTATAATTTCATTATGTGACTCATTGGTATAATATTATAATTCACACTTTTATATCTCCACTTATAATTAGGAATTTATATTATCAAGCTCTTTCTCCACTAGTTTGACATTTTTTCCTTTGTTATTATTTAATAAAATAAGTTTGGGATTTTTCATTTCCTTTCAAATGTCATTCACGCCTCCATGGATATAACTATTCTTGTTATTATTTTATTTTTTGATTAATAAATTCATTATTTTATTTTTTCCACGTCCGAGGGTATAAGGTTGAATTTTACTCACTTCACCTACAGACACCAAGGTTCGAGATCTCGGTTTCGGTCTTTTGTAATTTTGGGAATTACGATGTAATTTGTAAATTTCGTAAATTTCAATTCCGGTTTCGGATATCATTATTTATTTTTCATATACTTACACAATTTGTTTAATTTATTGAAACAAATCGTATAATATATATTTAATTGAAAAATAAAATGTAAAAGAACAATACTGATTAATTATAAATATTTACAACACTAGAAAGTATTTATCGGTTATTTCGTTTTCAACTTTTTTAATTACACCATTGATCTATTTTGTGAATTTATATTGTTTCATAAATTACAATTTCTAATTTGAATACTCATGTATTTGAAACTCAAATTAATTCTTTTATTGAGATTTATTTTTTGTAAAATTTTAAATTCAATCTTTTTTTATTGAATCGGAATTTCGGCTTGGTTTCGTTTCGATCTCTACCGAAACCTAAACGGAACGGTCGAAATCTCGGTGTTTCGATCGAAATCTCAAACCTTGCGACAGACCATAGAGAGCATTAAGCTTTGAATTTTATATATGTAAGACTAAATTTTTTTAATGAAAAACCAAAGGTGAATTGTTCAACAGGTCCCGTAGCTCAGTTGGTTAGAGCGTTGGTCTTATGAGCCGAAGGTCGTGGGTTCGAGCCCCACCGAGACCATAACTAATTTGATAAAGAAACTTAATTTTATTAATTTTTAATACTGAAGTTTTTTAAGTTACAAAAAACCCTTCCATCAACTATGCGTTTCTGTTCAAAATTATGCATGTTATTTGCCCTCTTATACACAATTTACATCGCTCTCCACGCTTTGTCGGTTTATCCTTCTCCATTCATCAACCCTCGAGCCATCCCATTAAAGCTTGACCAAACAAACATCGTCGAATACTATCGATCATTTGAAACCTTTAGCAATCAAATTAGTAATCTACCTCTTGACATGACCAATAATAATAATTATTATTATTTGTTTGACATACAGCCACATATCATACATGAGCTCCTAATCTTACGGCACTCCACCATCTCCGAGATCATCGACTTAACCAAACACATTGAAAGCAAATCCAACAAAGACCAAAACAACCTTAATCTAAACCCAACACTAACCCCACTCTTATCACTACCACAACACCACCAATTTCTTCATCGAAATTCGTAGCTAATTCCTCTTCTTCAACCGAGCACCTTAACCACTTCAGAGAACCCATCTTTCAATTTTGATATCAAATATATTCACAACCATCATTGCCAAACTCTACAAATTCTCACACAACTTGGAACGAAATATGGAACCACACTTTCCTGAGTTTGACTAACCACCAGATCTCAAATTCATACCTTGAAGACAAGGTCGATTTCCATGAAGGTAGTAATGATGCAGTCTAAAGCATCTTAGCTGCATTTAAGGAATGAAAGAATACTAGCAAGGACTCTAAAATGAGCATAGAACCACAAATCAGTCAGGTAGCAGTGTCTTTAGCAAGGAAAATATAAAAATAATTATAAAAGTGGGTATTAGCTTGAAGGGCATTTTAGCCCAAGATAAAAGAAAGTACCTTTTTCAGTGACAGAAAAAAAGATGATTTTATTTACCATTTACCTGTAAACTGATACTTTTTTTTGTCTTTTATAATTGACTAATTATTATGAAGTGTTGTTTTAGAAACTTGCAACATTGGGCTGAGAAGCCTTTCAGCCTACTTTCCATCATTTCTCAGTAGCATTGTAAAATAAAAAACATATTTACATTCTAACTAGTAATGAAGGAAGCGATGTTTAATGAAAATTCTTCCTCCTCTTAATTTTCATGCGTCTTGACTTGACTTTCTAGCTCATTCTCTCGCCTCTTGCTTTTATTCTTTCCCTCAATAATATACAATAGTGATTAGTACTCTTGTTTTTGAAACTAAAAAATGATAAATGAAAGTATCTTTATCCTATGACGAAACTGCTAATTTCATTTATCTTTTATCCTTGAAACTAATTATTTTAAAGTGTTATCCTAGAAACTTATAACTTTGGACTCACAGACCCTTCAACCTAATTTCCACCATTTATTAGTAGCATTGTAAAGGAAATATTATTTACAAATCTAGCTGGTAATGAAGGAACCAATGTTTAATGAAAATTCTTCTTCTTAATTTTCACCTTCTCTGACTTGATTTTCTAGCTCATTCTCCTTTATTACCTCTCACACTTCTTCATTCCTTAAACAATATACAAAATAGTGATTCATTCCTCACACTATGGTTGAAACTCAAATCAAAAATCAAGCAATCAATGATGTTATCTAACAAATCTGCAATGCCACCACTCAAAACACTACCGACATCGAAACCTTGCAAGTCAACTTCATCTCACAACAAACTTCCATCGTCGAACTCAAATAATCCAACAACATCGCCCACACACTAAATGAACTCTCATTAGAAATAAATAGGTAGTCTTGTTAAGGGTGATATTCAAACTCGCAACCTCATAAATAATAATTAGGTAGTTTGGTAAAGTGTTTGATTTAGATTTGTGATACTCACACTACAAGAACGGCACCAGATAGCGACGGCTTTTAGCTGTCGCCGGCCGTCGCTAGCCGTCGCTATATTGGTCGTCGCCCAATAGTATAACAAGGCTTTAGCGATGGCTCCGTCACATAAATAGCGACGGCTCGCGACTGCAAATGTGACATGTGGAAAAATTTTCAACGTCTAAATGACGTCGCTAGCCGTAGCTAGCCGTCGCTAACCTGAACCAATTGGCCGTCGCTAGCCGTCGCTAAACTGAACCAGATAGCCGTCGCTAACCTGGGTAAATTTTTATGCACATGCACAGCCCATATACACTTCAACCAATCTAAACCAAACAACCGCTATACACTATATTCATCAACTATAACCATCATATATCCATCATATAACATCACTATACATTCAAACAATATAAAATCCAACCAAATCTCATTTTCAAATCCAACCAAATCTCATTTTCAAATCCAACCAAATCCATTAACCAGAATATGTATATAGTAAACCGAAATTTCTACATAATATCCCGACATATATATACATAATATCCAACCAAATCCATCAACTAGAAGTCATCAAAATATATACATAATATCCTGAAATATGTATACAACAAACCAACCAAAATGTGTATATACCAAACTATAAGCAAACAAACATACCTACTCCTCGCCATCGTTGTCGTCCTCTCCAGGCATCCTCCCATGCTGTTGCAAATAAGACGCAATCCGCTCATCCAGCTGTTGCTCAAAAAAACTCTTCCTCCAATCATTTATTTCTTCCACTGTCGCCCTCAACTGAGCAATCTCCGCCTCTTGCTGCGACCTCCTATATGCACTCTGCATTCTCATCGCCTGTAAAATAATTCATAATTATTTATATATTAGTATATATATATAATATTATTAAAATTATTTAACTATTCATATGCATAAGTAAATTTATATATTAGTACATGTCAAAATTTACCTCCACATTTCCATAGCTATACCGTCGACTGGTCCGAGAAGGTGGGTCAATAATAGCATCCCAAATATGGTTCTCCTCCTCTAACGTAGGCTCTTCCCGACCAGTGGACTGTGCTACACGAGCCCGCTCTGCTTCGTACCTCTACTGCGATTACAAATAATTGTTTTATACGATAAAAACTGAATTTCAAAATTTTGAAAATAAAATAAGACAAAATATTGTTATTAACAGTAAATTAATTTACCATTACGGATTGTGATTTGTCATCCGTCCACTCGTACGAAACATTGCCCTCTTCGTCAGTCCTCTCCACGGCATGCGTGGCCTTGAACAGCTCGGCCATAGTGGGCTCGCGGTTGTATCCGCGGCCTGAAAATATATAAATATTATTGCTAATCTGATTATAAAATATTGTAATAAAATGTAAACACAGTTTATAAATTTAATTACCAGCTCTCTCTTGTGCTCCTGAAAGGATTTGGAGCCACCACGGTGCAATGCAGGATTTTTATTCCTGTTTGCCCGATTCCGCGCAGATAACTCGTACAAATTAAGATAAATTATCACGTATATATCTTGCGAGATTTATATTAGACTTAAATAACAAAGAAAACATATTTTACTTACTTTTACCGTCGGACTGTTCCAAAGCTGAAGAAATTCATTCCATACACCCTCACCCATCCAGTTCGGCTTTTTCCCTGCATTCTTAGCCTTGGACAATGTATCCCTGTAATATTTCCTCATTCGTTTGTTCCAGTGATTTAAAAAAATTTCCAAGTCATCAGGGTCAACGCGGACTGCAGCCTGTAAATTAAAATTATTTTAAGTTATATAGATTATATTAATTTACAACTGAAATTCAAACTACTACTTACAAGTAAATCTGCCTGTATAGCGTTCTTGACATGAGGGGGGATGTCATCCCAGCGAGGCCAACAACCATCCATTCGGCTCTGAAATGCTTTCTCGAAACCTGTAAAATATAATCCGATGGTTCCACCTCAAAGCCACTACAAAAGTTATGATATACATGTTTAGTGGATTTTAAAACTTTAAATAAAATTGATACTTACCCAGCACTTCTAGGAACAACTTCTGCAATCGGACGTAAGTCCGGTGCAGTGCCACTACCACCTGCACCGGGCGATGGGGATGGTGTGCCACCACCACCTACACTCCGTCTCCTACCAGACATATCTGCTATAGAAAAACAATATCATCAGAGAACAATTATAGAAATTCACTACTACATAGCATGTTTCAATCACTTTCACAGAAACAATTATAAAAATTTACTAGTACAAAATATGGATAAAAATTATATAAATAATCATCACAGAACCATAACAGAAATTCACTACTACATAGCATGTTTCAATCACTTTCATAGAACAATTATAAAAATTTACTAGTACAAAACATGGATAAAAATTATATAAATAATCATCACAGAACCATAATAAAAATTCACTACTACATAGCATGTTTCAATCACTTTCACAGAACAATTATAAAAATTGACTAGTACAAAACATGGATAAAAATTAACTAAATGATCATCACAGAACAATTACAGAAATTTACTATTACATCGCATGTTTCAATCACTATCACATAACAATTATATCAATAACGATCAGTCTTCATCGTTTTCTGATTAAGATTCAGTCTCGTATTCTATCTCATTTTCTTCGGTACTTTCGAATACATCAAATAGGACGTTCGATTCATCATTCAAAGGCCCTACATCAATATCATCAGTTATTATTATTTCTGTATTTGATTCAAGATCGGCTTGATATGCTGCTTCATTTGGAATATTATTTCCATCAAACGTAAACCTTGGTTTCGTTTTGAAAACAGCGGACCAATCTGCTTTATCTCTTTTCAAAGATGGATACGGAGCAAAATAAACTTGTAATGCTTGCTTGGCTAATACAAAAGGATTGTAGTTATAGTAGTGTGATGTATGCCTTATTTCAATAAGTTTGTACTCTTTATGCACGTTGATTCCGAAATCAGGAACGTTACTGAACCAATTGCACTTAAATAAAAAAACCTTTTCTAAAGGTTCAACATAATATGTCAATTCTAGAATCTGTGTTAAGACGCCGTAAAAATCTTTTAAATGCTCATCTGGATCATCACTGCCTTTGACAAATACCCCGCTGTTATATGTTAATTTTTCAGCACCGTAATCTTTTGTGTTGAACTTAAACCCGTTGATGAAGAATATTGGATAAGTCTTCATATTTCTTTTCGGTCCAATCGCAAGATGTCTTAAGCCTTTATCAACGACACAGTTTCTCGGATCATAAACATAGTTCAAAAACCATTTGGCAAATTCTTTACTGAGATCGCCAGATGGATACTGTGATTCGTAGATACTACATATATGTAATATGTGTTATTATTATTATTATGTACGTACAAGTAAATTACAAGTGAATTAATTCTTACCTGACAAATGGTGCGACTTCGACACAATTTAAAAGGACATACGTGTGCGCTACATGGTGGTCTCTATCGTCCAACCATATTTCCACACATTTTCCACCAGGTCTACCATGTTGTCTAAAAACAGATAACATTGTTTGAGAAGAATTTTGTTCAACGACTTCCTCATTTCGAGGAACAGTTACAAACGATAAGTTCACATCGTCCTTAAAGTAGTGAGAGAAAAAAAATTAGGCTTCTTCTTCAAGATACGATTTGCATATCGAAACCTCAACTCAGGCTTTTTGTCGAATCTTCTTCTTCAGATGATTCAAGTACCTATTAAGATATTTATTACATATTTAGATATACAAATTTGAATTTGAAATTGACATGAACATTGCACATGTTAATTTACCTCTCAAATGGATACATCCATCCATATTGCACAGGACCTCGAAGAAGTGGTTCAGATGGAAGATGAGTAGGTAAATGTTCCATTACATTAAAGAAACCAGGCGGAAGTATTTTCTCCAGTTTGCATAGCAATATGGGTATTTCTACTTCAAGTTTACGTATACGATCCACCTTTAATGTTGTCGAACAAAGCTGTTTATAAAACAAACATAACTCTGTTATGACGTTCCATACTTTTACGGGCAACAGTTCTTTGAAAGCCACGGGGAGTAAATATTCCATCATGATATGACAATCGTGACTTTTTATCCCACTCAGTTTACTATTTTTGAAGCCAACACATCTACGAAGATTGGAAAAAATCCCATCGGGAAATCTTAATTCTTCCACCCACTTTAGCATGAGTTTTACTTGCTTATTGTCTAGCTCATAGCATGCTTTCGGTTTTTTATTGTCATTAGGCTTCATATGAAGTTCCGGGCACTTACAATAGTTTTCTATATCAAGCCTCGAATTCAAATCGTCCTTGTTTTTGCCCTTTGCATTCAAAATTGTATTAAACAGATTATCAAACACGTTCTTTTCGTTGTGCATCACGTCAATATTATGTCGGAGTAAGAGATCTTTCCAATATAGTAACTCCCAAAATATACTTTGTTTGCACCAATTATGAATGTCTGACTTTCTTGGGATTTCAGTCTGGAATCCAGTTTCATGTATCTTTGGATAGTCGCTTACAATTTCGTATATTTCCTCGCCTGACCAAACCTTAGGTGGTTTCAGATTCTCTTCTCTGTTAGCTATGAGAATTTTCTTATCTCTTCTAAAAGTATGATTGGGATGAAGAAAACACCGATGACAATCAAACCACGAAACTTTCTTCCCATATCGTAACGAAAATGCTCGTATTTCTTCCATACAACAAGGGCGTGCTAGACGACCGGCCGTACTCCAACCAGAAAACATCCCGTATGCAGGAAAATCATTAATCGTCCATAACAAAGAAGCGAATAACCGGAAAAAAATTCGTTGATACATCGTAAGTTTCGACTCCTTCATTCCACAGTTTCTTCAACTCTTCGATCAATGGTTGTAAATAAACATCAATTCCTTGGGTTGGATCATGAGGGCCGGGAACGACAGTGGTGAGAAACATATATGGTGTCTTCATACACATCCATGGAGGTAAATTATACGGAGTAACGATAATTGGCCAGGATGAATATTTACTACCAAACTGTGAAAATGGTGAAAATCCATCTGTACATAAACCAAGTCTGACATTACGGCTTTCCGCAGCAAATGCGGGATAAGTCTTATCGAAATGTTTCCATGCTTCACCGTCTGATGGATGTATCAAAGTTCCTTCTTCCGCAGTTCACACACTATGCCATCGCATATGACAGGCCGTAGCAGAAGATGCATATAATCTTTGAAGCTTGGGAGTGATGGGTAAATAATGCATTCTCTTGTACGAGACTTCTTTCCCTTTCTTCTTTCTTGGTTCGTATCTTTCTTCGTTACATATTTTGCATTTTCTGAGGTCAACGTCGTCTTTCCAATACAACATGCAACCTTTCACACATGCATCTATCTTCTCGTACGGTAGATCGAAAGCGGACATCAATTTTTTTACTTTATAATGACTATCGCACATCAGATTATTGGATGGCATGTGTCATTTTGCAGCTTGTACAACTGCTGTAAATGCAGCTTCCGTAAGGTTGAATTTTGATTTCATAGTTATGTATTCGGCGGTTACTGAAAGTTCGGTTCCGCTTTTACATCCGTCCCACAACGGCCTCTTAGCAGAATCCAACAAATCGAATATTTTTTGGCTCCCGCGGTCGGCTCTTCTTCGACATTTTCATCTTCATCGACAGCTTCAGTTGTAGGAAACATTGATCGTGCTGCATCATCCACCATATTTTCTATCGGATTCGTCATCATATTACTGTCCTCTAAAACTTCAGTATTAGGTGTAGGTTCAACAAGTTCTCCATGACGATCCCAGAAATAATAATCAGGCATGAAACCATATTGATACAAATGTACTTCAACTATATTTGGTTATTAGATTTAGCAAATCTAATAAATTCGTGTACACCGTTGTAGAAATTTTGCTTTATTGATCCCTTCTTTCCAGTTCTGACTTCATACATCCAAGTACGATCAAGAAAATAATTGAACATTTTTCCTGATTTGAAAATGTATGTTACACAATTTAAATCATTAATTTTCAACCATTCTCCATTGTAAACAATTCATCGTTCTAGAAAATTCAAAATATAAACTTCACTTTATTATTTTTATTTTTTGGTATTTTGGTTTTCACTTCGGTGGTCGGTCATCATACTTCCCATTACAAACACAATAATGTAATTACATTTTATAAATCATTTCAGATTAAACGGTTCAACAAAATTTCGGCAGCACTTCCCTTATGTTCCCTGTATCGTACACAAATGCATGTACACGGGGAACGTAAAGGAAGTGCTGTCGAAATTTTATAACCGTTTAAAATGAAATGATTTATAATATGTAATTACTTTATTGCGTTTGTAACTTGTCCAATACAGGGACAAATCCGACAAATATTGTATATCAGATGAATATAAATGTTTGTTCCGTTACAAAACGAACATCCATATAACGATCATATACAACACTTGCCAGACGGGGCCAAAGCCAATCTAAGGGATAAAAAAAATTCTTTAAATTTTATCAAATATTGTTGTTCTTTTCGAATTTTGACAATGTTTCAACTATTTATATTTTATTTCAAAAATTTAGGTATTTAAATTTTAGTTCAACATTCAATTAACAATTTTAGTTCACTATTCATTTCTTTATTTTTTTTACGACATAGATTTTATGTGACTATTTGTTGTTGTTATATTCATTTCTTAATTTCTTTACAAAATCAATTTTAGTACAATATCAGTTGTTTTTAAAGTCATTTCCTAATTTTTTAAAATAAATTAGATATTTGCAGAATTTTTGATGTTCTCATATTCATTTTTTAATTTTTTGTTCAAACTTTATTTTTTACAATATATACAATCTTTTGCATTTTGACCGTCGCTAGTCATCGCTAAAATTATTAAAATGACTGTCGCTAGTCGTCGCTCAATCAACAAGGTAAATATAAGAATTATCAATGAATATAATTAGAAAACAACAAATTCTAATTATCAAATAGATAATTAGTAAACAATAAAAAACTAATTATTAAATAAAAAATTTTCAATTTAAATTCACTTAACAACTTAAATTTGTAATTTATCAATTTCATAAACTATGAAATACTTTCATGTAAATTTATCAATAACCAAGTTAATCATTAATATACACTATTTTTTCACCTAAAACAACTTATCATGTTAATCGCCAACACTAATTATCTACATCAACCATTTATTCAACTTGATCATGATAAACTAATTAATGTAATACTTAATTCAAGTTCATGATGATAAACTAATTAATCTACCAAATCAACATACAACATTACTAATACCTAATTTAACAACACTACTAATACCCAATTTAACAACAAATCTCAATTTTACAACAAATCATAATTGAATTAGGGTTTAAACTAAACCTAAAAACATCAAATTTACATTCAAACAAGAGATTAGGAGCATACCGACACAAATTTGGGTGATTTGGAGGCGTTGAAGGCTGGGGCGGCGGCTACGGTGACGAGGGGCGACGGATTAGGAGAAGGAGGAAGGTTTTGGGGGAGCAAGTGAAGTGAATCTGCTGCTCTCGGCTTGGATTTGTATATTGCGTATAGCGACGGCTAGCTACGGCCGCTTTTTTTAGCCGTCGCTAACCGTCGCTAGGCTCCGTCGCTATACGAAGCCTTTCTTGTAGTGTCAACATAGAGACATTTTAGAAAGTTTGCATTGACAAAAAAATGTGACAACGAAGATATTACAACTATAATTAAAGATTTTTTTTTTCCTATCAAATTATCTTAAGCACTCTATTGCTTTTTTGATGCACTTGATGTTTTTACAATGCAATTCATTATTTACGACAAAAAATATATCATCAAATTGTACACTAAAAAATTGGTAAATGCTTTATGATAATTGTCAATAATCATATTCATTTTGTATTCTCTTATATTTCCAAAGCAATGCAATGGTTATGATAATAATGGAGTATAATTAGTGCAAGGGACCATTTCCGTTAATTTAAGAGAGACAGAGTATGTTATGTTACGATAAACAAATTTATCTATATAATTATATGTATTTGAGTCATCTTTTTAAAGAAGTCTTGGTAACCTTTAGACCCTTGCACGTATTGAACCTTGTTAAAGTACTTGGATAATTTATGATCAATGTAAAACATGCATAAGTCCATTAACTGTAAGTACAAAAGGTCTAACCGACCCTAGCTATGAGTCAAAGAAAGATCGACCATGCTTCTACAATGGACAAGTGGTTATATTTGAATTTCAATAGAAACTGAAAACAGAAATTTAAAGACCGGAGTTCCATAAGATAAAAGATAAGGGAGAAAATCGGTCGATCGAAATTTACGTTCAATCGTACTTTGAAAAACGAGATATACAAATTTATCTAGCACTTCAAATAAAAGGAGATACCAAATTTAATGATGTGGCATCGGATATTTTCACTATTTTTTATTTCTTGTTCTCTCGTTAATTCAATGTTTGATTATATATTTAAATCAAAAATCATGAGTACGAGTCACACCAAATGCAAAATCATTGAATGCTAGTGTGGCAGTGTCCCTGCTCTCAAATCATCTTTTAAAGTCCCTTCTTACTTAATATTAATATATCATCAAAATATATTTCAGCATTAAATCTCAAAACAAATTCTAAGTTAACAATTTTATTCAAGACATATAAATTTACATATTTGTATTACAATGTTAACAAGAATATTTATCGATTGGTTGTCTATATAATTTGAAATGAAACATATAAAGTGGAATTAAAATTTTAAATGCTACTAAAAGATGAAAAGCTTCGACAAATAAACAAAGTAATTGAGTTTGCATGTTGTAATTGTATTTAATTTAGTCAAAATAAAAAAGGCATGTTAAAAATGCATATTTTCTCAATGCTTCAAAAAAAGCTTGGTGCTTAGGCAGTACCTCAACTAGGCATGGAATAAAGCATTAAAGAAAAAAGGCTGAACAGCAAAATTACAAAGGAGTGCCTAAATGACAGTCCATGATGCCCTAATGGTACTTTTGATAGCATAGTTAATTTTATAAGTAGAAGATAATGGTACAAACCTTGTTGAGATTATGTTATCTTATATTTTAAAGTGGATGTGCATATTATGGTAAGATAAACTATTAAGTTTCAACTTTCAAGCATTCGAGTTCCTTATTTCTAAAAAAGTGGAAAATAGGCATAAGGAAAAACTTTGAAAAAAAATTAGGCTGAAGGACAACAAGTTTCATTTTTAGGCTGAAGGACAAACTTTGAAAATAATTAGACTATAGGACAATGCTAGTTAGAATTAGCATTTTGTATAGTGTAAAAACTGAATTAAATGTTAGTTAGAACTAGCATTTTGTATAGTGTAAAAACTGAATATAATGCTAGTTAGAACTGCATTGTCCTTCAGCCTAATTTTTCTCCAAGTTTGTCCTTCAGCCAAAAAATGAATCTTTGTGTCATTGGGACAAATTTTTTTATCAAAGTTTGTCATTTTCCTTAATTCCCTCTTTAAAAAATATATTTTCTAGAAGTCTTACAACTCATTTCAACCCTATATGGGGATGCATCATGCATTTCTTTTTTAATGTGTAGAGCATATGTAATCTAATAGAAACACATAGATATAAATTGATAGAGAGTTCAAAAGGTCTCATTGTTTTTAGGGTGGAGTGTTGGGTTTAAAAGCAGAAGATAGGAAAGATATATAGCTGTTATTTCAAGGATAGCCAAGTGTGGCATGGGCTCATGATAAAATGAACCAATATGTTCTACAATTGAATATTTCGAGTCCCTCAAGTTTTTCTAAATAACTCTTTCAAACCTGCTCATACAGTGATGTTTCTTTTTGTAAACAGATAATTCATTATCAACTGAAAACATGCAATAGGAATTGTAGTGGAGGCCTTCAATTCCAACTAGGACTTTTTTCGTTATTCTGAAAGTGACAAGTGTATCATAATAAGACAAACCAAATTCCTTTTACAGTCAAGTAATTGAGTCGCTCATTTCAGAAGAAAATAGTCTTGATAACACATTCAAACTCTTGCATACAGTGATCGTTTCTTTTATGTATGCAAAGAGTTTATGATCAGTAGAAAACATGCATGTATTAATTAAAAGTTCATAATGTCTTATAATTTTGCGTCAACCAATTGAACCAAAGGTTGAGGGTTTGATCATCGTGAAGATCGCCAATTCTTAGATGCCGGCAACTGTGTTATGTTAAGAAAACCGGCATTTTTCCACTGCAAGGGGTAAGAGTTCCTTTCTCATTATTAAAAACAATTAAAATAAAAACAAGACTTAGTAACCACTTTCAGACAATGGCACTGTAAAATAACTAACAAGTATCCGTCCTTTGAATGAGGAAATATTTGATCAAAAAATATATTTATTCGGTCGTTTAAAATTCAAAATAATAAGTAGCTTAGTTGGTTAGAGCGTTAACGTTGATGGTTGCAGACTCGAGCCTTTAGAAACAAATGGTATTTGTTGTATTTAGTGTGGACATGTGTGCTACAATAGGACAAATCAATGTGTTTTTACAACTTAGAATCAAAGTCCCGCGTTTAAATAAATAGTAGTTTCAACAACCATTTTGGACTCCCACAAGACACATTGCGTACAATGACTATGCAAAGAACTTTCTATCCAATAGAAAACATGCATAAATTCAATTACAAAGTTTACAAAGTGAAATTAATCTACAATTCGAATTTCCCGTTTGAAGTGTTATCTAAGTATAATCCAAAGGCAACTACATTTCCTTTTTGTACATCCCATCTATTTGTATCTACAATTTGAAATGTAACGAAACTTTCTAGTTGTGTTATTATTCCATTCTAGATCATAGACACAAAAATTGAGATCATTTTGAACCTACTAGTATATTTAAAAATGATAAATCAAAAAATAGCAGTTGAATTTAACCATCAATTTTAAATATTATTTTAAAAAATCGTAAGATTACCCAAATAAATCAAATTTTGTGAAGATAATCTTATAGAAACGTGTCTACAAAGTTTGGTTTCATTCCACGTTGTACAACTCTAAAAATGGTTAACACGTAGCACAAGAGGTGTAGTAAGGGATGTTACTGATCCTCACACACACATGTGTGCGTGTGACAAAATATATAAGAACAGAAAGAAGAAGAAAAAAAATCATAGTTTAGCTTGCAAATATAAAGAAGTATTATCTAGCTAGATGAAGATCAAATTAATGTTTGTGGATTTGTACACAAAAAGATAAATAACGAACACATTGTTTTGCATACTCTATATTATTTTATTGTCTTTTAATTATCATCGAGATGGATCATACAAGCAAAGGCTTATACATAGGCCTAATTTTTCAAACAACTTTAGGGAATACCTATATATTTTGTTTCAGTATTATATTTTATAGCAAATAATTTAGCAGTGGTTGTGCATGTGCTTGTGCTTCAGATTTTGTTTCTGTGATGCTATATTCAAATCAAAGTAGATTCATATTTTGCTTTTGAAACATATTTACAAAGGGTTGCACCAAATATACCAACTGTTCTTTAAACGGACAACTGTTACTTATCATAATACCCGTTTCACCTCTCTTTTTTCCCAAAGTGCTGTGCCTGTGCTTCAGTTTTTATACCAAAAAAGACCTTTAAATGACATAATTGTAAAGAAGCCTGTTTTAAAAAAGATCTCAAGCCAGTATTTACATTGGATCGACTCATATCATCATTTCAGACAAGCGTGTGTGGTGTACAAAAAAACTACAATGTAAGATGTCGAGGCTGTTAAAAGTAAACACTAATAGATACTTAAAACCTAATATAAATAATACCGTGGAAACATAAGATTTGTTGCAATGAACCTCCGTTGGAGTCAACAAAAGGGGAAAAAAATGATATATTTGTTTTTGATGAGGATGTTGTCAATGGGGTTGAAAGAAATGATTCTCTCTCAGGGAAATCTATCAATTCAAAATATACTGCAACCAAAAACCATATCTTAAAGATCTTTAATTGGCAAGCGCTAACAGGTATTAATACCTTTATAAACTCGCGATCGATCTCCTTTAAGAATTCCTTACCTGTGACAAGAAGTAATACAATTTCAGATGGAATTTTATACAAGAGCAGTCAAAATGAAGTAGATTCAAAATGTCCAAATGTAAAGAATGCATCCATGCCTTTTGACACAAATATAAAAGATTACTTGCAAAAGCTAAATAAAATTATGGATGTATATCCAAATTGTAAGATACTGCTTTATATTAAGAAACATCAAGTACCTTATTTGTCTCATCTGCTTTATATTAAGAAACATCAAGAACCTTTTTACCCATTCTCACTTGATCTCAACTCATTATCTCCAAGTTAATTCTTTATGTTTTAGCCACCCTCAGTCCTTTCCAAAACCGAGATTTTGCTGCCCTAATGATGAACCTTAAACTCATCTAAGCCCAAGCCAAAATACTGTGCAATTAAATCTAATTTAATTGCTTGTCGATATTGTATATCGATCGATATATTTATAACTGTTATAAATATATATAACATTATTTATTTCTCAAATCATATTCAAATTTTATAACTAATATTTCACAAATATTAATTAATTTAATTAATTTATAACAATTATAAACTAATTAAATCATTCGGTCTTAAGAGAATTCATCATCTCTGCTGTGAAACTCTTGGTTGTAAATTTGGTCAGCGATTAACATCGAACTATTCTAATGTTAATGTTCACACGTCACTTAACAGGTAGTGTGACATTATAGCCAAATTTATCGTTTACCCATTTTCGGTAAAATCCAATTTTAGTTTAATAAGCGTTACCCGGTTGTGACATTCGTTTACACCAATTCTCTTCGTCAAAACTGTATCACTTTGGACTTATGCAATTTGGTAATGGTCAAAATTCCAACTTCATCCGCATTCAACTTTATAGCCCAAATACAAAGTTCTTGGTTCAATAATAACAATTATTATTAACCGAAATGCTTTGATTAGAGACTTTGACTTTGAGTTGACTGTGATACTAACCGCATATAACTGACGAGACGAATCCTCTCTTGAATAGTGTTTCACTTCCAATACTTCCACTCGACCCAAATACAGTCACTCGATGACTCCATGCAATGATTTAGCTATAGTCAAAGCGGAGCTTTCATATTGAAGATCCACGGTATTCTCAAGTCGAGAGAATCGTGTAAATCAATCACGTCGATATTTGTTGTTTGACCTTAGTTATATTAACCAATAGAAAACTATCGAGTGAGTCATTTCATAGTTATCCAATAACTATTAGTACGTAACCCCAGGTGCCCCCAACAGTCATGAGTAATACACTGCCCAACATTTGGAGAGCGTTAAATACTCCAGTCTCAACGGATACATCAATATCCAGTTTCGATGCAACTTGACTTGGAACATTTAAAATGGCACATTTGTTTCGTTGTGATAAATTACTCACGATTACAACACTTTGTAACTACTGTAACAACCCGCATATTTATCGATTTTATATTTAAATATTTTATTTAAATATTTTATCGATACTCGAAATTTAGTCCGAAAAGCTACTTTTTGCATACGGTCGAATTAGGACTCGGGACCACTCCCATTAAGTTCAAAATGACGTTTGCTATCTTTTTAAGTGTAAACTTTGATATGTTTGGAGATAGTAGAATTTTTCTACTTTTTCACTTAGGGCTTTGGTTTGGGCTGAGCCCAATAACCCCACTTATGTATTCAGTCCCAACTCCACTCCAACTCTTCATTATTTCATTTCTAATTCCTAATACTCAAGCTTTAGCAACAATGGTGAGTGGAATGGGAAATTAAAACTCCAAACCCTAGTTTTCTTTTGCAAATCAAGCTCTAGCTCCAAACTAATAGAAGAACCCATTGGTAAGCCTTCTCTTCATCTTCTCCAACTCCTTCTCTCTTGAATTTCAGAAATTCCTAAACCTAACTTTGGGAATGTTCTTCTTTTAAAGCTTAGAATCAAGCTTCTTGAGTTGGATTTGAAGAGTGGTTGATTCTCCCTTTTGCTTTCAAGCTTCTTCTTCAATTGTTTGGGTTCAAAGGTGAGATTTTTATCTCACATCTTAGTCTATAATTATCTTCGATTGTTAGGTATGAATTCCTAACAATTATTCTTGTGCAATTGCTTTTGGTTTGGATTGATTTGGTGAATATTCCAATTTTTAGTGTTTTGAGTTCAAATCTTTAAAAATCCTAACTTTGATGTTTGAACATGTTTTTGGTGATGTATCGAGGAGCATATAGGGCCGAGTAGTCGATTGGCATAAACCCTTAGCGCCGTTGCTCGAGCGATTGCAATTTGGTCGAGATTTGCACCTCATTTGAAATAGGTTTCAATTTGCAGAACAACAGGTTCGGCCCACCGAACCCCTGGGCCGGTCGACCGACCTGCTACCAAAGTGCATAGGCACTTTTCTGTCTCTGGTCCGGTCGACTGGCTACAGGGCTCGGTCGACCGACCTGCTTCCCGAGGATTTTTCAGAACAGGGTCCGGTCGACCGAGCTCTGTAGCCGGCCGACCGACCTGTTGCTGTTTTGCCTATTTCGCCTATATTGCGTGGTTTCCCAAATTTAATCGATTCGTGTTGATTCCCTTTTGTTATTATCACTTATTATCGATTTTGACGACATTTTCTTCGTAATTTTGGGAATATCCATTTTAATGGATTCGGTATCGATTTCTTTGGATTTTATTCGCGTCTTCGAATGTGAATTTTAGTGATTGATTGTTCCTACAATCTTCTTTGTGGTTTGTCACTTTAAAAATATAAAGGTTTCTATACTAGTAGTAGATATCAAAATTCTTTCATCAAAACGATTTCAACACTATTTTATTACAAAGCTCGTTCCTTAAACCGTTTTCCAATCTACTAGTATGTACAAGCCTTTACCTCACTCGTATGAGAAATCTAATTAAACGACCTAGTAAAACGAGTGGTATGAAACGCTTGCGTTTACTTCGTCGGTTAATTCTTGGACTTGTTCAATTGAATCCCTTGTGACAATTTTCTAGTGGAGATCTACAATTTGTTCGTAAATATTTAGGTTAAGCTAGTGGTTATGGGACATGAAGCTAAATTTATATATTTACTAGCTTAGTGTAATTGACACTTTCTTGATGATCATGACGATTATTTTTTGTGATTTAGACTAGCAATGTGCGATGTCTCTTTGTTTGCGAGGGAGACTAAACCTCGTTTTGTGGAGTTTCGACTCAAATTGGTGGGGTAGCAACCCATGGTCTTTGGGCCGTTTGTGGAGCTTCGGCTCAATTTGTGATGGTTAGCAACCATGGAATTAGCGTTCCGTTTGTGATACATGTGTTGGTGAGCTTTATGCTCCCGTTTGTGATAGGCCTTTCCCTTTTTTGTGATTTCTGGATTTCTTGAGATGACTTCTAGAATTTGTGCTTCACCAATTTTCGTGATTTTCATTGATAAGTTTTATCAATATTTGTGCATTGGTGAATTTGTGTGTCATTGACTTTTGTGATTGATATTGATATAATCGTCAATATTTATGGTTTGGTGAACGAAATAAAGAGTATGACATTCCTTTTGATCCTTGAGAAGGTTTTTGTGATATTGATTTATCTCTTGTTGATTTTCAATTACTTATTTATCACAGCTTGGCATTGTGATTATTATGCGTTTAGTCATACCTCTTATTCTATATCGTTTCATCTGATATTTATAGCTAGACTGATCCGTTAATTATTTTCTTACCAAATAATACTCGGGTCAGACCGAGATGTTACACGTGCTTCTGCTTGACCTCTCTTCTGGGGTTATCATCCTGACTTTTGGTTAACTACTTAGATTAGTAGTTTTTGTTGTATACATTTGAGAAATAGACTCATAGTTGTGTACTTATTCTTTTGTATAGCACATGTTGCTATTCTTTTTTTGATATTGTGGATCTTGTTAGACCACTACTCTGATGAACACTTTTATGTGTTATATATATTCATATCTATTTCCGCCTTTGTGATATGAATTATCTGTGACTGATTTGTGTTATGTCTATTTCTATATTTGTTTCCGAAGACATAATAGCCACCGTGTAGCAGCTTTGAGTTTGTGTCGGTATGTCGGACTTCCTCTTGAAAAGAATGCAAGTTACATTTTATCTGGCATATCGGTATTCTCACAAAGCAATTATACAGATGGTCGCTCCTCAACAGCCTTATTTTCCGTGCTAGTTGACGGCATTACACCGTAGTGTCCTTGGCTAGCGTGGGTATAGAGGTGGGGCATCACAGCTTGGTATCAGAGCCAAACTTCGGAACAATACGAAATATTGTAACAAGAATCATCGTCCTAAGTCTATCTTAGGAGTCGTGCTTTAGGATTTAATTCGAGTCTTCGTACTGATTCATCCTATTTTCTTTATGATTCCTTGTTTTATGTATCAAGATTGCTTGATATTCATTTGCTGAATAACCTTTTTCTTCTTCTTTCTTTCTTTCTTTCTAAAGGAAGAGAAATGGTTAGGCCAGGCCGTCCCAGCGCCGGTCAATCTAGTGCTCCTCCCAAAGATGGAGTTTTTATGACTACCCAGCAACTTCTTGACCTTGTCACGGATGCTCAAGCAGCTGGCTCTAATCCGAAACCTACTCACCCTAAATCTGGGTTTGCACGTTTGTGCAATGATTACACCAACCTGGGTGGGAAGCCATTTAAAGGTTCTGAAACTATTATTGAAGTCCAGGCTTGTTTAAGGACATGCGATCGAATCTTTTCTCGCATGAACCTCATCGATCTTCACCGTGTTCATGTGGCTTCTAGTATGCTCCAAGAAAGAGCATTAGACTGGTACGAGCTTCTGATTTCTGAAATAAATGAAGCGGATCTCACTTGGGAGAAATTCCGAGAGCGCTTCGAGTTAAAATTCGTACCAGAAGCTGAGAAGGTGACTTTGGCTCGCCGTTTTATTGACCTTGTTAAAGGTGAATCTTCTGTGGCAGATTATGTCGCGTCTTTTGAATCTCTCTCTAAATACGGGGTTGAATATATCAACCCCCCATTGAAGAAGAACCAAAGATTTGTCTATGGCTTAAACAAAAATCTCAAGAAGCCATTACTTCTAAAATTAGAAGTTTCTTTCGACCAACTCATTGATATCGCTCTTCGTCTTGAAGAGGCGGATAGGGAAAATGATGTTGAAGTGGTGGGTTCCAAACCAAGCTTCAACAACAATAAGAAAAGGCCTAATAAATTCAAAGGTCCTTATCCCAATAAGAAAGGGAAACAAGCAACCTCTGTGGCAAAGACTTCTTCCTGGTCATGGGGAATGCTATAATTGTGGTTCGAAAGACCATTACGCGAACAAGTGTCCAAAGTCTCTCTCTTGTCGCTACTGCAAAGGTCCTGGTCATGTTATATCTTCATGCCCCAAGCTTCAGGGCAAGAAGGAGGGAAAGTTAAATGTTGCTCAAGCCCCTGGCAACACATCTCGTGGTCAAGGTATGTCTCATTCTATCCTTGATGGCACCATTATATTTCGTGATCAACCCATTCGAGTTCTTTTTGATACGGGTGCATCCCATTCTTTTATATCAAAAGAACTTGTTGATACTTTTTCTTTAAGTGTTGTTGCTTTAATGACTTCTTTGAGAATTTCGAATCCCGTTGGCGGATCTGCAACTCTTAGTTTGCTTTGTAAAGATGTCGAGATTATTTTGTGTGATTTTTCTTTCCTAGCCGATTTGCATGTCATGCGTTATTTAGGCTTTGGAATGATTTTGGGAATGGATTGGCTTAACCGTTATGAAGCTCATATCCTATGTCTTGAGCGGACTATTCATCTTCGACATCCTCAATCTGTTAAGCAGATTTCTATTAATCTTAAAGATTCGGATTCTAGCTTGGTTGCATCTTTATATTCTTTAAATCCTCGTGATGACGATAATGATGACGAGGAAGATATAATTTCTCTTATTCACATTGTTCGTGAATTTTCCGACATATTTGAGCCCGTTTTAGGATTACCACCTAAGCGAGCAATTGAGTTCAAAATTAATCTTATTCCTGGAGCTCAACCAATTACTCGTCCTCCTTATCGCATGTCCAATAAGGAAAATGAAGAGATGCGCAAACAATTATCCGAATTGGAGGCGAAACAATTTATTCGCTCTAGTTCCTCGCCTTGGTGAGCTTCGGCAATTTTTGTGAAGAAATCCGATGGTACTCTTAGACTGTGCATTGACTACCGCAAGCTTAATGATCTTACTATTAAAAATAAATATCCTTTACCTCGGATTGATGATCTATTCGATCAGCTTAGTGGTGCTAAGGTCTTTTCACAATTGGACTTGGCTACTGGTTTCCATCAGCTTCGTATCGCAGAGGATAACATTCCTTTGACATCATTCCGTACTCGATATGGATCTTATGAATGGCTTGTTATGCCATTTGGGTTAACGAATGCTCCAGCTTATTTCGTTGACCTCATGAATCGAGTATTCAAAGATTTCCTCGATCGGTTTGTTCTCATCTTCATTGATGATATCCTTGTGTATTCTAAAACCGAGGAGGAGCATGAAAAGCATCTTCGGATTGTATTGGAAACTCTTAGGAGTAATCAATTAAAGGCGAAATTTTCTAAATGCCACTTTTGGCAATCTCGTGTGAAGTTTCTTGGTCATATTATTTCCAAATCCGGAATTTCCGTGGATCCTTCAAAGATTGAAGCGATTCAAGATTGGAAGAGACCGGAGAGTGTGACAGAGATTTGTAGTTTTCTCGGATTGGCGGGTTATTACCGTCGTTTCATTAAAGACTTTTCTAACATTGTTGTGCCTCTTACTGGCTTGACTAAGAAGGGAGTTAAATACATTTGGTCGGACAAATGTGAAGCCTCTTTTCAGATATTGAAAGAACTCCTTTCCGATGCTCCTATTCTTGTTATTTCCGAAGGGAATTAAGATTTTGTTGTTTATAATGATGCTAGTCACGATGGTTTGGGTGCCGTTCTTTTGCAAAAAGAACGTGTTATTGCTTATGCTTCTAGGCAATTAAAGCCGGCCGAGACTAGATATGCTACACATGATTTAGAACTCGCGGCTATTGTTTTCGCCCTTCGAATTTGGCGTCATTATCTGTTGGGTGAGAAATTTATTCTTTACATAGATCATAAGTCTTTGAAATATTTATTTTCTTAAAAGGAACTTAATTTGCGTCAACAGCATTGGCTCGAGTTCCTTGCACCTTATGATCTTGATATTCTTTATACCCCCGGTAAGGGTAATCGTGTCGCCGATGCTCTTAGCCGTAAACAACAAGCAGTTGTTTCTATGATGATATCCGAATGGAACGATCTCGAGATTTTATCCACTTGCGAAATTCGAGACCGTGTTTCTGATTTATGTTCATCTCTTGTTTTATGTAGCCTTGAGGCTCATCCTTCTCTTTTAGACCGCATTTTTGAAGCTCAAAGGCTAGATCCTGAATTGGCTCTTCTTGGCCAAAATGTTAAGGATAAAACTGATATTGAAGGTTTGAAAGACTTTGATATTGATTCTCGTGGCGGTATTCGGAAATTTCGTAGACTTATCGTGCCAAATATTAGTGATGTTCGTAAAGATATTTTAGAAGATTCACATCGTTCTAAATTTACCATTCATCCCGGTAGTAGTAAAATGTACGCGGATATGAAGCGACTTTATTACTGGGAGGGAATGAAACTTGACATCGCTAACTCCGTTAAGCGTTGCATGACTTGCCAACTCGTTAAGGCCGAACATCAAAGGCCCGGTGGGTTATTGCAACCTTTAGAAATTCCAATTTGGAAGTGGGACCAAATTTCCATGGATTTTATTGATGGCCTTCCCCGTTCTCGTTCGGGTCATGATAGCTTATGGGTGATTGTTGATAGACTTACTAAATCTGCTCATTTTATTCCCGTTCGGTCTAACCGAACCATTTCTCTTTTGGCCAAACTCTTTGTTAAAGAGATTGTTAAATTACATGGAGTTCCTACTTCTATAGTTAGTGATCATGATCCATTGTTTACTAGTGGATTTTGGAAGAGTCTTCAAAAAGTTTTGGGAACGAAGCTTAATTTTAGCACTGCTTATCACCCCCAGTCCGATGGACAAACCGAGCGTGTGAATCAAACTCTTGAAGATCTTCTTCGTGCATGTGTTCATGATTTTGGTGGAAGTTGGGAAGATCATATTCCTCTTGTTGAATTTTCCTATGATAACAGCTTCCAATCTAGTATTGGTATGGCACCTTTTGAGGCACTCTATGGAAGGCCATGTCGATCTCCTTCTTGTTGGCTTGAGGCTGGTGAGAAGCTGGTTTTAGGTCCAGATTTTATTCGTGATTCCACAGAAAAGATTGATCTTATTCGTTGTAGGATGAAAGAAGCCCAAAGTAGACAGAAATCCTATGCCGATAACCGGAGAAGGAAATTCGAATTTTCTGTGGGAGATCTTGTGTTCATTCGTGTTTCACCTATGAAAGGTGTTGTACGTTTCAGTCGATCGGGAAAGTTAGCACCTCGATATATTGGGCCATTTCCAATCACTGAACGTATTGGTTCTATGGCTTATCGCCTTACATTACCGACTCAGTTTTCTGCTATGCATGACGTGTTTCATGTTTCTCAATTACGGAAGTGGCTTCGAGATTCCGATTCTATTTTTGAGCCCGGTGTTGTGGAAGAAATTGAAGTTTCACCTAATTTAACTTATGAGCAGCATCCTGTTCGTATTATTGCTTCGGAAGTCAAACGCCTTCGAAATAAAGATGTTCCGCTTGTGAAAGTTCAATGGTCCTCAAATCCTAAGGATTGCTCTTGGGAATCTAGAGAATTCATCGAGCGAACGCATCCTGACTTACTTTCTCATGCTCTTTAAGGTGAACTTCTTACTTCAAAATTCTTTTGTGTTAATATGCTTTTATGGTTGTTACTATATATCTTCTTCTTAAATATTGCGAGGACGCAATTTCTTTAAGGAGGGGAGTCTGTAACAACCCGCATATTTATCGATTTTATATTTAAATATTTTATTTAAATATTTTATCGATGCTCGGAATTTAGTCCGAAAAACTACTTTTTGCATACGGTCGAATTAGGAATCGGGACCACTCCCATTGAGTTCAAAATGATGTTTGCGATCTTTTTAAGTGTAAACTTTGATATGTTTGGAGATAGTAGAATTTTGCTACTTTTTCACTTAGGGCTTTGGTTTGGGATGAGCCCAATAACCCCACTTATGTATTCAGTCCCAACTCCACTCCAACTCTTCATTACTTCATTTCTAATTCCTAATACTCAAACTTTAGCAACAACGGTGAGTGGAATGGAAAATTAAAACTCCAAACCTTAGTTTTCTTTTGCAAATCAAACTCTAGCTCCAAACTAATAGAAGAACCCATTGGTAAGCCTTCTCTTCATCTTCTCCAACTCCTTATCTCTTGAATTTCAGAAATTCCTAAACCTAACTTTGGGAATGTTCTTCTTTTAAATCTTAGAATCAAGCTTCTTGAGTAGGATTTGAAGAGTGGTTGATTCTCCCTTTTGCTTTCAAGCTTCTTCTTCAATTGTTTGGGTTCAAAGGTGAGATTTTTATCTCACATCTTAGTCTATAACTATCTTCGATTGTTAGGTATGAATTCCTAACACTTATTCTTGTGCAATTGCTTTTGGTTTGGATTGATTTGGTGAATATTCCAATTTTTAGTGTTTTGAGTTCAAATCTTTAAAAATCCTAACTTTGATATTTGAACATGTTTTTGGTGATGTATCGAGGAGCATATAGGGCCGGGTAGTCGATTGGCATAAACCTTTGCGCCGTTGCTCGTAAGATTGCAATTTGGTCAAGATTTGCACCTCATTTGAAATAGGTTTCAATTTGCAGAACATCAGGTTCGGCTGATCGAACCCCTGGGCCGGTCGACCGACCTGCTACCAAAGTGCATAGGCACTTTTCTGTCTCTGGTCCGGTCGACTGGCTACAGGGCTCGGTCGACCGACCTGCTTCCCGAGGATTTTTCAGAACAGGGTCCGGTCGACCGAGCTCTGTAGCCGGCCGACCGACCTGTTGCTGTTTTGCCTATTTCGCCTATATTGCGTGGTTTCCCAAATTTATCGATTCGTGTTGATTCCCTTTTGTTATTATCACTTATTATCGATTTTGATGACATTTTCTTCGTAATTTTGGGAATATCCATTTTAATGGATTCGGTATCGATTTCTTTGGATTTTATTCACGTCTTCGAATGTGAATTTTAGTGATTGATTGTTCCTACAATCTTCTTTGTGGTTTGTCACTTTAAAAATATAAAGGTTTCTATACTAGTAGTAAATATCAAAATTCTTTCATCAAAATGATTTCAACACTATTTTATTACAAAGCTCGTTTCTTAAATCGTTTTCCAATCTATTAGTATGTACAAGCCTTTACCTCACTCGTATGAGAAATCTAATTAAACGACCTAGTAAAACGAGTGGTATGAAACGCTTGCGTTTACTTCGTCGGTTAATTCTTGGACTTGTTCGATTGAATCCCTTGTGACAATTTTCTAGTGGAGATCTACAATTTGTTCGTAAATATTTAAGTTAAGTTAGTGGTTATGGGACATGAAGCTAAATTTATATATTGACTAGCTTAGTGTAATTGACACTTTCTTGATGATCATGACGATCATTTTTTTTTGATTTAGACTAGCAATGAGCGACGTCTCTTTGTCTGCGAGGGAGACTAAACCCCGTTTTGTGGAGTTTCGACTCAAATTGGTGGGGTAGAAACCCATGGTCTTCGGGCCGTTTGTTGAGCTTCGGCTCAATTTGTGATGGTTAGCAACCATGGAATTAGCGTTCCGTTTGTGATACACGTGTTGGTGAGCTTTATGCTCCCGTTTGTGATAGGCCTTTCCCCCTTTTGTGATTTCTGGATTTCTTGAGATGATTTCTAGAATTTGTGCTTCACCAATTTTCGTGATTTTCATTGATAAGTTTTATCAATATTTGTGCATTGGTGAATTTGTGTGTCATTGACTTTTGTGATTGATATTGATATAATCGTCAATATTTATGGTTTGATGAACGAAATAAAGAGTATGACATTCCTTTTGCTCCTTGAGAAGGTTTTTGTGATATTGATTTATCTCTTGTTGATTTTCAATTACTTATTTATCACAGCTTGACATTGTGATTATTATGCGTTTAGTCATACCTCTTATTCTATATCGTTTCATCTGATATTTATAGCTAGACTGATCTGTTTATTATTTTCTTATTAAATAATACTCGGGTCAGACTGAGATGTTACAGGTGCTTCTGCTTGACTTCTCTTATGGGGTTATCATCCTGACTTTTGGTTAACTACTTAGATTAGTAGTTTTTGTTGTATACATTTGAGAAATAGACTCATAGTTGTGTACTTATTCTTTTGTATAGCACATGTTGCTATTCTTTTTTTGATATTGTGGATCTTGTTAGACCACTACTCTGATGAACACTTTTATGTGTTATATATATATTCATATCTATTTTCGCCTTTGTGATATGAATTATCTGTGACCGATTTGTGTTATGTTTATTTCTATATTTGTTTCGGAAGACATAATAGCCACTGTGTAGCAGCTTTGAGTTTGTGTCGGTATGTCAGACTTTCTCTTGAAAAGAATGCAAGTTACACTTTATCTGGCATATCGGTACTCGCACAAAGCAATTATACAGATGGTCGCTCCTCAACAGCCTTATTCTCCGTGCTAGTTGACGGCATTACACCGTAGTGTCCTTGGCTAGCGTGGGTATAGTGGTGGGGCGTCACATCTACTATCATAAAATGTACCATTTATGGATCTTCCCATTAAATATACCTTTAATTAAGTTAATTAATTAATATAATCACATTATATCAAATATATAATAGGAAGAAAATACCTTGTATTTCGACAAGATTGGTCAACGAGTTAGATGTATATAACAAATTACATAATTGCCCCTAGGACATACCCCTAACTCTATCATGGAAAACAATCAATATCTCAAAAACCATAAGTCTAATGCATATAAAATTTTGTGAGCAAGATGTGAGAACCCTAAGTAGTCTACCCTCGGGATCGCACGTCGAATAGAGCAAGTTGGAGGGGTCGGCCCTCTTCCATCCATAGGGATAGACTATAAATAGCCTTCACAACATATTGCAACAAAGATTAATTAATAACATGAGTTACACTAATCCAATTGGTGTGAAACTTGGAGGATAAGCATAATAAAACATGAAAAAGCTTCGATAGGGATCACATGGCATTTGGAGGGGTTTGGAGTGATCGGCTTCAATCCCTCAATTAGGATCAACCCTCTTCCCTCTTAGGGATCGGCTGAACCTAACTTTATAGCAAAGATCGATCAATATTGCAACATCTACACATCTAATTGACATGAAACATGAATAAGCTCACTAAAACATGTGGAACACCCCCTCGAGATCTCATTCCAATCGGAGGAAGTTGGAGGGATCAGTATAACTCCCTTGGGAGGGATTAACATAAATCAGAATTCAAATACTACTTCATGGAAAATGCGATATCTCACAAAGCGTATGTCAGAATTGCATGAAATTTGAAAAGCGGGTAGCTAACATCATGGAGCAGCCCTCATAGGGACCGCCACACATTTGGACACACTATTAGGGTATGGTACCGATCCCTATTTTAGGCCCCAATTGGCCTAATTTTTTTTGGATGGTCTCGTCTTGGTCTCCCGAATCTTATACCGAAATTTCAGCACGATCCGTACACATCTTCCCTTGTAAATACAGTAGACATGAAGTCAGAAAAAGGATCTTCTTTCTGCTTCTCTTTATCTTCAACCCAGGCTACACTCTGTCAGATTTATTCTTGAATTTCGGATTTGTAACTGAAAACAAACTACAGTATAATAAAAGGATTATTCTAAAGTGGACGTAATCCAAGGTTAATCGAACCATTATAAATCTTGTTTCCTTTTACTTGCTATCATTTTTAATTTGTTTGTTCTTCGTATTATATTCTTTACATAAGATACTATCTGCGATCTATGACTGGATATTTGTGCTTTCACACAACTGGGTGTTGGTGACCAAATTTTGATGCCAACATATATATGTGTGTGTATATGTATATATGTATGTATATATGTATGTATGTATATAAAAATTCTTAAGTATGTATGTAACTATCATGATACATATATTTATCAGTTTTGATATATAACTAAAGGAAAAAAATCGATTTTTTAATGAAATATGACGACGAATTTTACTTAATTTTTTTGAATATAAAAGTATATTCTTAACATATATAATACATGTACATATATACATGTATACATATACATATACACGTGTATACACACATACATGTGTATATGTATATGTATACATGTATAATATACATGTATATATATACATACACACATAAATGTATTTGTACATATATATACATGTACATATGTATACATATACATATGCACACACACATATAGACAAATACATACATATGTATGTATATCAATTTTGAGACATGTAATAAATCGCTTTGACTTGAATATAAAAACTATGGTCATTCTAAAAATGTCATTTGATACAACATCATATACGTTAAACTAAATATCATATATGATAATAATATTTATCAATTTTGATATACACACATATACATATAAGTATATTTACATAGACAAACAATATACCTGTGTGTGTGTGCGTGTTTGCACCGATAATGGCCAAACACCCTGTTATAAGTGAGCACCAATGTCTAATATTTAGATCCAAACAAAGAAATATAGATTCGCAGATCACATAATATACTGTAGAAAAGTAAATGAACACGCAAGTTTTATAGTGGTTCGATAAACTCTATTCTACGTCCACTTCAATAATCTTTTATTTATACCGTAAGATTACAAGTACAGTTATTTTTGCCTTAGAAAATTAATGAAGGAAGAGATAAGAAGTGATGAAGCAGAGTCGGCCCAAAAGTCCCATGCAAGTCCGTTGTACTTATAGGTGAAGATGTTCATGGTTCTGAATGAAATTTCGATAGAAGAACCTCTGGGCCCATACGACCCGACCCACAAAATTTGGGATTGATCGGACACCAAACAATAATTTAGGCCGATCATTTCGCATTAATTCAAAAGGGAATACGATCATTTTTATGGTGTCCCCCATGCATCTAGTCCATGCTCCCGAAATTTCACACCATTCCGACTTACCTTTTATGAGATATCGATTGATATTCACTGTTTTGACTATAAATTGAATCATAGGAGATCATTCCATGCTTTATCCTTTTGATCTGCAATCGATCATGTGGGTTCCCCATGATGTTAGCTACTTGCTCTCCATATTTCATGCAATTTTGACGTACTGTTTGGGAGATATCGTGTTTTCTGTAGAACTATGGATCGTTACACTGATTCGTACGATTGTTCCAATAACGATCGTCATCTTTCTAAGATTTCATCATTTTGAGTTGCGATCAATCATGGTGGTGCTCCATGATGTAAGCTACATGCTATCTAAATTTGAGCAATTCTTACATACCGTTTGTGAGATATCGCATTTTCCGTAAAACTATGGATCGTTGTGCTGATTTGTACGATCGTTATAATAACGATCGGCCTCTTTTCCAAGATATCATCTTTTTGAGCTGCGACCAATCAGGGGAATGCCCAATGATGTAAACTATTTTCTCTCCAAATTTCATGCAATTACAACGTAGTTTTTGTGATATAATGTATTTTCCATAAAAATATGGATCATTATGCTGATTTGTATCGATCGTTCCAATAACGATCGATCTCTTTTCCAAGGTTTTGGAGTTTTGTCATGCGATCATTTTTGTAGGCTCCACTCTTTAGTATATTGATGCTCTGAAAGTTTCAAGTGCATTGACTTTGTAGATTTTGAGGTATTGATCGATCTTCGTCGATTTATGCTATTTTATGGATCGTTCCCGATCGATCCATATAAATTCTTCCTTTGCTCATAACTCGAGCATATAAACTTCGATTGGCTTAAAATTTGAAACGTGGCCTCATGAGGCCTTCCTTATCACTTCATATTGATTGCACCTTGATTGGAACCCATTCTGAATCTGCCCAACAATTATCCATAGTTCCAAATACCATCGATTTCCAAGCCTATAACCGTCTCTCCAATTTTCCTGCCTTGATGATCACAAAAGCCATTTAACCAACTTTTGTGATATGCTGCGTGGTTAAAAAACGGTATAGCATTTGTCCCCCAAAACATGCCTGACGATAGGAAGGCATGTTTTAAATTGCCTTAAGTCCAATGTTCGAAACTCATTGATAACCTATGAACAAATTTGTGATCTTTCCTGATTGTGAGTAATAGTCGTTCGGGACAGTTAATCAAATTTGTAGCCGTCCCAGGCTGATGATGATCGCACAGAGATCGAGTTTCTGCTCGAGGAGAAATATGATCGTTCGAGATCAAATGCTTGTTCGAGGTGAAATGTGATCGTTCGAGATCGAGTGCCTGTTCGAGGCATAATGTGATCGTTCGAGATCGAGTGTCGGTCGAGACAAAATGTGATCGTTCGAGATCGATTGCCGTTCGAGGCGAAATGTGATCGTTCAAGATTGGGTGGCGTTTGGGGAGAAATGTGACCATTCGAGATCGAGTGGCGTTCGAGGCGAAATGTGATCATTCAAGATCGAGTGCCGTTCGAAGCGAAATGAGATCGTTCGAGATCGAGTGCCGTTTAAGGTGAAATGTGATTGTTTGATATCGAGTGCCGTTCGAGACGAAATACTTGTTTTTCACATTTAAGTGAGTTCCGAAATCATTTGGTATGCCGGTTTATCGCCATCTTAGAGCATGCCTAGGGACCGACCTCGATACTTCACATATGTAATGGACTTGGCCATTTTAATGTGGAGTTTCTTTTACTTTATTTCATCTCGATCAAGAGATGATGACCTGTGCCCTTAAGCCGGGCTCGCTCCAATCTGTGGCGGATGATGGCTGCTCCTATTCCTTCACCGCTGTCCATTCGGCTTACGAAGCCATCCAAATGCGTGCCCCCGATTCCATGGGGAGAGGTGCTGATTCATTCTCCTTGATCGGGGTTTGCCTACGATTGCTCCAATCCATATCCAAGTCTGCTAGCTTCCGCTCCAAATCTTGGATTCCAATTTTCAGCTGTTCCAACATCCATAGTGGTCTCCGATCATCATTTCCATCCTACCTCCTAGGTCTACGAGGAAATCCCAGATTATCCTCTCTTGTATAGCATCCATCATTGTTCTCATTTCATCTCTGATGATGTAGATAAGGTCTGATTTACTCCAGCTTCAGAAGAAGCTTCCTGACTCCCTCCATAATGGCTCATATCCGCTAATGGTCTCCTTGTTGATTGCCTAGCCATCGCTTCCTAGATCCAAGTATCCAAGCTCCCAAATCCAAGATCCTAGCTTTCAAATCCACGGGTGCAAGTCCCTCCCAATGAAAGCACAAGAATGTTTGCGCCGAAAACGGTCATAAACACCCTGTTATAAGTGAAAGTGCCAACGTCCAATATTTAGATCAAAACAAAGAAATATAGATTCACGTATCGATCGTAGCTTAAAAGGAACGTCGAAATAGCACGAAACTGGAAGAGCAACTAACTTACAACATGGAGCACCCCATGATTGATCACAACTCAAAAGGATGAAATCTTGAAAAAGAGGACGATCGTTATTTGGGCACATACAAATCAACATAACGATCCATAGTTTTACGGAAAACGCGATATCTCACAAACGATACGTCGAAATTGCACGAAATTTGAAGAGCAGGTAGCTAACGTCATGGGGAACCTACATGATCGATCGCAGCTCAAAAGGATTAAGCATGGAATGATCTCCAATTTCTAGTCAAAACAGCGAATATTAATCGATATCTCACAAACGGTAAGTTAGAATGGCGCGAAACTTTGGAACCATGGACTAGAGGCATTGAGGACCCCATAAAAACGATCGCGGCCCCATTGGAGTTAGTATGGAACGATCGGCCTAAATTATTTTTTGGTACTGACTGATCCTAAATTTTATGGGTCGGGTCGTATGGACCTGAAGGTTCTTTTACCAAAATTTCAATCAATTCATGCATGTCTTCACCTATAAGTATAGTGGACGTGCCTCATTGCAAAGGACTTTTGGGCTAACTCTTCTTCATCGCTTCTTATCTCTTCCTCCATTTATTTTCTAGGGCAAAAACAACCGTACTTGTAATCTTATAGCATAAAGAAAATATTATTTAAGTGGACGTATACCGGAGTTTACCGAGCCACTATAAAACTTGCGTGTTCATTTACTTTTCTGAAATCTATGCTATGATCTTTGAATTTATATTTCTTTATTATTGAATCTATAAAACGTGTGTGTATCAGTTACATTAAATCAATTTTTCATTTATGACACCGATATTTATCAACCTTCATACATCTTTACAACGAAATATATCAGATTTATGACACTAAAAAAAATTTGTTTTGAATATAAAACTACAATCACACTTGATAATATCATATGAGATTATGAACCAAATTTCACTTATGATACTGATATTATCATTTATATATAAAAAAGTTTTGATACACATATATAGCTTTCTAACTCGAATATTATAATATATTTGGATAAAAAATAGCTTTTGATATACCAAACTCAAGTTTTGTTTATATAACAGTGATACTTATTTGTTTGAATGAAAATATATATTTAAGTGGATCTGTTTCAAATTAAGCATTGTCATAATCATCAAACTATCAAAATGGTTCTTACGTATGCGTATAACTATAATGATACATATGTTTATCAATTTTGACGTATAATTAATGGAAAACATTGTTTCTTTTTTGTGCGCAATACGACGACATATTTTAATTTTTTTAATGTAAAATACATTTGTAACATAATAAGTGGATCTGTTTCAAATTAAGCACTGTCCTAATCATCAAACTATCAAAAAGGTTCTTATATATGCATATATACACACACACACATACATGTATACATATATCTTATAATAATAAATATATTTATCGATTTTGGTGCATAACTAGTGAAAAAATAGATTTTTTTTTTGTTGAAATGTGACGACAAATTTTAATTTATTTTTTTGGATGTAAAAATATATTTTAACTTAATAAGTGGATCTGTTTCAAATTAAGCATTATCATAATCATCAAACTATCTAAATTGTTCGTATACATTCGTATAACCACAATGATACATACAAGTATTGATTTTGATGCATAACTAATGGAAAAAATTGATATTTTTAATAAAATATGACAGTAGAATTTAATTTATTTTTTTGAATGCAAAAATATATTCTTAACATAATAAGTGGATCTACTTCAAATTATGGATTGTCATGATCATCAAACTATCAAAAGGGTTCTTATGTATACATATAACTATAGTGATATATATATTTATCGATTTTAATGCATAACTAATGAAAAAATTGGTTTTTTTATGAAATATGACGGTCGAATTTAATATTTTTTTTTTTTGAATGTAAAAGTATTTCTTAACATAACAATTGGGTCTGTTTCAAATTAAGCGCTGTCATAATCATCAAACTATGTAAAGGGTTCTTTCTAAACCCTACTCTAAAGAGTAGAGCTAGGGAATTTAGTTGTCCACCACACCGATCCTCCTTTTAAGCTAACCCAACCAAGAGCATCAATCCTCTACCGATTTATTGGTTTTATCGGGGATAACCGCTCCAATTTTTAACGAAAAACACATCTCGGCATGGTGGGACCAGAACCCGCAACCTTTAGGAACTTTGTTTCATGGTTGCAAGGTAATCCCAACCAGTTGAGCTATGCTCGTGGATTATCCAAAGGGTTCTTACATATGCATATAACCATAATGATACATATATTTATCGACTTTGATGCATAAGTAACATAAAAAATTGATTTTTTTGATGAAATATGACGGCGGATTTTAATTTATTTTTTCGAATGTAAAAATATATTCTTAACATAATAAGTGGACTTGCTTCAAGTTAAGGATTGTCATGATCATCAAACTATCAAAAGGGTTCTTATATATACATATAACTAAAATGTGACATATATTTATTGATTTTGATGTATAACTAATGTAAAAAATTGATTTTTTTTCATGAAATGTGACGGTGGATTTTAATTTATTTAAATGTAAAAATATATTCTTAACATAATAAGTGGACCGGTTTTAAATTAACCATTATCATAATTACCAAATTACTAAAAGGGTATTAAAGTACTTTTATTAAGTAGGAGGCCTCAATTTAGAAATATACAACAATGTGACCTAAAAAATAAATTATAAAATAGGCCACTTCGACCAAAAGACACTTTTCATTATAAGTCGTACAAATTCTCGAAAGATTTGTTACATGTCAGAACGATAAATACTAATGCAGCTGGCGTGATTGTGAAATTATAGAAAAAATATATGTGAAACTTGTTTTTGTTACTAAAGTTTGAAGCAGTTTAAGCTTTTAAACGTTTAAGAAATTAAGGGGTATTAGCTCAAGTTACCGTGACATCAATCCCCTACAAACCCCACCCACCCTAAATCCACAATCAAACTTTTAGCTTTCTTTGTTTAACACCTTTTTGTCAAGATGCATAAATCTTGTAACGGTCTGTTATACCTCAGGTTTTATATTCTAAGAGTCATATGGAAACTACAGTAAGACTGCATTTGCATATCTTTTCAGCTGCATATGAATGTGAGGATAAAATAAGCTAATTTTACATAGTTCAGGGTCATAGCTCCTCGTTACACACACACAATACATGCATATATATATATATATATATATATATAATATATAATACAAGCATATATATAATATATGTACGCATATGTATGCACGTACATACGTTGCATGTGTGTGTGTGTATATGTTGGCGGTTTTCTCGTTTCTGGAAAGTTGACAATGACAATGATGGGTGGTTAGTGATGCTGTTTGTAAGAAAGAAAAAAACCCTCACCACCGTTTAATTGAAGTGGTGGGTGCTTTTGACTTCTAGCAAGTTCATCTTCAAGATACAATGAAATCCAATAATTCAATCTCACTGGTTGACGACATTGGCACCAACTAAATTGGGCTTGGACTATCTTTGGAGTTGTAATGACAAAATTTTAGCCTACGATACTACAAACCCTGCAAAAATTTTGTATAAAGAAACTATAGTAAGAGGTGAAGGGTTAGAGAAGAATTTCTGGAAATTTTTAATACCCGAATAACAAGGAAGAAGACCCTTTTATAGACCTGAATGGTTGTGTCCGTTTCAAAACCGATCAAAAAGAGTTCGAAAGGTCTTATGGCTTAGTTGACTTGGATGTTAGTTTTATTAGGAAAATAATTCCAATATTTTGATGATAACAACATTATAACAATATTATTGATGATTTTATCAAGTATCTAGGTTATTAAAGAAGTAAATACATGTGCATAATACAACGTGATGACATACATGTACATTAGTACAAGATATGAATGATACTAATCGATTATGGAGCGTTGAGCATTCAAAGATCAATTATGATGTTTAAAAATCTATTTAGAAAATGATACATCATGATGACAAGAAGAAATGAACTTAAGAGCTTCAAAAGAATGTACGTCATAAGTTGAATTTATATCGAGTCACTACAGCCTGAACTATTAAAATCTCATAAACTAACTTCAAACCACTTCAAATTTCTATACAACCTTTCATATATCCTAAAATATGTTTAAGAATTTTTTTTCATTCTCTAGAATTTTTAATGCAAGAAAATTGATAAAAAAAACATATACGGCAGTTTTTTTCACAGCAGCAAAGAATAGCATTATGACCGAAAATTCTATCATAGCACTAACAGATAAATTCTACGTGGACTTTTGCTAGAGTTTTTCTTAGAAAACTGAAGTTGTACAGTGTTGTTTCAAATCCAATGTTTAAAATTCCTCCAGCGGCTATATTTTTTAAAAGATGTTTTGTGTCTATTCAATATTTCTCTTCGTCAAACAAATTTATGAAGGGTTGCACTTATTTAATGGTCTTTCACTCTTATATAAACCTCCTTTCATCCCCAAAACAATCACTCAAACTCTCTCTTGATTGAAATTAATTTTATTCTCAAATCAAAAACCCCAATTGATGTTTATTGTGCACTCATTTCTAAAACATCCAAAATAACAAATTAAGATACTCTAAGCCTCACACTATCGTTCCACTTTACCCAACGAAGACCATATCACTTCTTATACACCTTATTCATTCATCTCCGTATTCTTTGTAGTGGTTATAGAAGTTTGTGTACTAAAGGAGACAAATTTGTATATTAAGATACACTGTATTGAAAAGTAACTATTGCCACCAAGTTGAAGTCATGTTCTGCTGCTCAGACAAAAGTGTTGAAGTCTCCTTCGACTAATTGGGAAAGTGTATTGAAATTCTGTTCCGCTGCTCAAGTGCTTATTCCTCTAGGCAAAGCGACGGTTTTAGTTAGTAAAAAGGCAGAATAGAGATTCTGAGACTGTACATAGGATTAAAGATCTGAATCAATATAAAATCAACTGTGTGATTTTATTTCTACTGCTATTATATTTATATTGTTGTTGTGATTACTATGCTTCAATTTTGAATTTATTTATATGTTTTTCCATCATCGATCATATAGTCTGGACCCCCGCGCCTGCTAAGGGTTTCTCCGTCGCCTCCTGTTACTCCCACCTCAATAACCCCGGCCGATTCTTTTCCTTCCCCAGACTCTGGAAATGCCCTCTTCTGCCGCGTATCGCCTTCTTCCAGTGGTGTCTTGCTCATGAACGAATCAACACTAAAGAGAGACTTATCCGTCTGCATATCCCGGTTGATCCGTCTTGTGTCTTCTGCTCTAACCACATTGAAGATATTCCTCACTTGTTTCGTGAATGTGACTTTACATACTCGATCTGGGCTGCAACCAGTGCCCACCTCCTTGGCCATATCCATGATCTGCCCATCATATTTGATCACTGGCAATACAACCCCCATAATCTCCTCCTGGATGTCTTCATCGCTCTCATCTGTTGGTGTATATGGATTGAACGCAATGCACACGTATTTAATAAACCGAAATATCATTTTGAAGGCATATGCAGACGTATAACTCATCTATTCTCCACCTTTACAGGTCGAAGCTTATCTGCTCCTTTCAGACTTCGTCTTCCATAAAGAAGTTCATCCCCAACCGAGTCACAATGTAGCAGTTCGACGTTCCCCCCGGCCATAGTTGCGAACAGTTGGTAGTAACTTGATGCTTTCAGATCTCTATCTTCCCTTTTGTTATTTTGTTATGATACTCCTGTATTTATTCTTACACTGCCTTGTCCTATCTATGTCGAATGTTTATGTAGTTTCTGTACTTGCTCTACGCGCCATCGATCAGGCCTGTTGATCGATACAATATTATTTCATATATGCTACTAATCGGTTGTGTAGTGTCGCGCTACACACCCGTCTTGCTCAAAAAAAATTATTAACAACTTGAATGCAATTCCAATTGATTGAAATAATGTAAATGTTATAACTTGGATATAAATTTAATATAAGAAAACGAATGTAAATATGAACCTATTTAATAAGATAATATATGATTAATGGTAATTGAATAAGATTAGTATTATGTAAGGAATTAAAATATTTGTTGTACTAATGTGTGTATTGATTTATAGTGAGATATAAAAGGTAATTGATAATTTAAAGGTTGACTTATTTATAAAATAATGTGTAATGGATGGAAATGGAATAAATGAAGTGTAATGAGAATTTTGTAATAACTGTTTGTAAAGAATAAACTTACAAATGTTATAAAAATATATAATGGTGACAATTTGTGTTGTTACCAATTTAACTAATCAATTATGAATAAATGTCAACAAAATGTTACATTAATGTGGAATAAGACCAGAACTATAGTGTGAAAGTAATCAAAAGAATAGAAATGTTAATTTTATTAATAAGGTAATAATTGACTTAACGAAAGAATGAAATCGAGATAAATGAATTAATTGAGACTCTAATTACAATTAATGTGCGAAATTGACCAAAATTTAATAAGATGGAAATATAATTGTTAATACAAATAAAAGATGGAAATTGGAGGATATTAACGTAATGAAATATAAAACAATGTAAACCATGTCTATAGTATAATAACTGATTTGAGTATAAAGAATTGAAACCAAATAAAAACAATTAATTGGAATTAAATTATAATTAATAAGATTAATGGCAGTTGAAATTGAACACTGTAATTATTGAAATAATTAACATTGAATTGATATGTAAACTTATTTTAATTTATTATAAATGTCTTTGCAACCAAAAAATGATAAAAATATGCTATTTTATAAATATTATGGTTAATGTAAGAAAAGATGTCAATTGTAGAAAAAGAGGATAACAAGATAGAAACCTATGTTAATAATTTCATAAGGTATTGTTGATTTAATAGTAGGAGTGTAAATCAAAATAAAAGAATAAAAATGAATAGGTTTAGTAAAGGAGTAAACATATGTTTATTTATTTGAAATGTTTGATAGCTGAAAGATTGATTGTAGAGACGAGAAACTATTATTTAGTAAGAAATGTATAATTGCTGTTTGTATCCAATAGTGTATAAATATGTTTAAATTACTATTAGATAGGAAATAATTGTTCTACTTCTCATTACATTCATTTAATCCATTTTGAAACTTAATCAGCTGAAATTAATGTAATTGAAAATTTTCAATTAATAGGAAGAGAATACTAATTGTAAATTAATAGGTGTAATTAAAAGCAGCTTATTTTTTGTAAAAGTATAAGGAAAGTTTGATTTAATGAAAAGAATATTTACATCAAATAAAATGAATATTTCATTTGTGAATGTAGGTTTAATTTCATTAAAATAAATAATAGAATGATTGATTTTAAAGAAAGAAATATATGTTTATTTAAACTGTGTTTTAGCTTACAGATTGTGTAACCCGGCACCTTGGGCCGGCTGCAAAACGACAGTTGACGATATTATTATTAGCACTAGACAAGATTCTGACCACGAAGAGCCTGAAGATATACGGGTTTGATGCAGTCGACATGTTTTAACATTTAGGTACAGTTCGGCAAGAACGGAATGGCCAGCTAGAGATCGTCCTATATGGGCCAAGTCACCTCGGCCTAGAGGCCCGCGTAGGAAGTCCAGTCCATCTTCGCTTATAAATAGAAAGGCAGGGGCACAGTGAAAGGGGCCTTTTTTCGAGAACACTGGGATACCGTGCCATTTTTGATACTCTCCTCTTTTTAATTCAAACTTGTATACAAGTGATTGGTTTACGGATTGTATCTGTATTCAAGTGATTGAGAAAGCAATAAAGATTAAATTCAAAGTGGATGTAGGCAATTACGCCAAACCACTATAAATATGATGTTCTCGTTTTTGTTGTTCTTTTCGCATTGAATTACACTATTCTTCTGTTCCAGTTTACTCTCTTCATTAATCTCTCTACATAACTCTACTTAAGGGTGTTAGTGACCAATTTTGGTGCTAACATTTTAGTGCTTTCACTGAGAATTGAATTCTCAGCTCGATTGGATCTCATCGTCTACTAGTGGATTTCCATATTCATGAGATAGATCCATCTGTTTACTAGAAAGCTTCCTATTCTACTCAGATTTGAAAGAAATCTAAAGGAAGCTGATAGCCGTAGATTGGATTCGCTGATGTACGTAAGATATGGTGATTGGATGTTGAAGTCTGCACTCAAGTTGAATGAAGGCTAACACTCCTCTAAAGGCAATTCAGCCGATCGCCCCAGAAAATGTGTATGTCGCTCGCCCTAGAAAAGGCATATGCTGAGCGAGGTTACACCGGGCTACCCGGATTGCATGCCGAGCGACAGTTTATGTCGAGCGAGGGAAAACCGACCGACCCAGGTTGCATGCCGAGCAACAGTGTATGCCGAGCGAGAGTGTATGCCGAGCGACAGTGCATGCCGAGCGAGAGTATGCCGAGCGACAGTGCATGCCGAGTGAGAGTATGTCGAACGACCCAGTGCATGCCGAGCGAGAATATGCGGAGCGATTGCATGCCGAGCGAGAGTGTATGCCGAGCGACCCAGGTTGTATGCCGAGCGACAGTGTATGTCTAGCGGGAGTATGCCGAGCGACCTAGTGCATGCCGAGCGAGAGTATGCCGAGCGACCCAGGTTGTATGCCGAGCGACAGTGTATGCTGAGCAGGAGTATGTCGAGCGACCAAGTGCATGCCGAGTGAGAATATGTCGAGCCACATCCAGGCCGAGCGGCATCCATGCCAAGCCGCATGCCTATGCCGAGCGGCGTCCAGGCCGAACTGCATTCCTATGCCGAGCGGCATCCAGGCCGAGCCGCATGCCTATGCCAAGCGGCATCCAGACCGGGCAGCATGCCTATGCCGAACGGCATCCACACCGAGCCGCATTCCTATGCCGAGCGGCATCTAGGCCGATCCAAACTTAAGTTACACCGCATTCCTATGTCGAGCGGCATCCAGGACGATCCAAACTTAAGTTACACCGGTCTCTTATATGTCGAACCCTACCCGCAACGCAGTGCCTCCAGATAGTGAATTCAAAACTCAACTTAATAAAGGAATATTATATCCACTTCCCTTACATCCCATGATCAACCAGGGCATAAACGATCTAGCGACAGCTTCTTAACGACAACAAGGGAATGGACAAGCAACCACTACTCAAACGATATTCCCAAAGGTTTGGAGAACATAGATGATATGACTCTAGGAAAATGACAAGATGACTCCAAGCACCATTCTTCACTGACCTAGCGCTTAAAATTTAGTGACTCCAAGCAGACCAATGATTGGCTCTAAGCAATTTATTCCAAATTCTATAAAGGATGTCATACTGATCGCGTTTGAGGAGAGTCGACCTTCAAATATATTTTGGCATCTACTTAGCTGGAGAGCCTCCTACGACCATGGATTGTTTCTATAACAAAAATGAATCTAAACAGAAGTGTGGAGGAGCGGAACAGACTAGGAAAAATAACAATGAAGGCCTGTTGGCTAAGGACGCTGAACCCAATAGACAAAACAAGACCTCAAAATTCGACTCGTATGCTCTTTGAAAGATTCAATTGACAGCCTCTACTTGAAGACTCGCGACTCAGAATGGTACTGGAAACCAACCTTGAGAGAGTACACCAAAGTCTAAAGAAAATCAGGGGAAGGTTATATATTCCAAAATGCTCGTGGATCCTAACACGGACGATTACAAACACCTCCGAGGTGTGATCGAAAAGCCGATCTGGAAAGGAAAGCTTCAATAGTATGTACAAATCTTGTAGAATGGCGGGCATCGAACATCCGATTCATATTAATAAAGGGCTATGATTATCAATTGGACTGCTGACGGTCGACATCCCTTTGAAAGGAGCCAGGGGCAAAGTCGAATAGCGAGCACACGATGCTGCTTCACTTATCAATGAGATTTATCCCAATCTTCTTTGAATTATTTCCATTTCTATTTCTATTTCAGTTGTTCTATGAACTACGACTAACTTGAACTAAACTACTTTCAAAACGATGCAGGTGACTGGGTACTCAAATTTGGCCACCAACCAATCCACCAGACCGTGTTCAAGTCTATGGAGTTTCATCAAGACGAGCATAATTCGACCGCTCACCATCAACCATATGACTTTGATTTGGGGCTATGGACTAGAGATTGAAAAGCTCATCACGATCAGAGCCAAATAGAAAGTGAACACGACTGATCGTTCATTCGTTGACCTCCATATTTGATTCGAAGGCCTAAGCAAGGCTTGAAATGAACATGGCCCGATCATCAATCGAGTCATAAAACAAAGTTCGACAAAATACAAATGCCTCTCCTGACACTCAGTGACACTGGGATCTATCTACAGTACATGTGATTTGATCATATACACATCAAATCCTACCCTGAACACAAAAGGTTGTTCGAAAGCCTGACTTGGAGTAGCTGTGATGGACTACCTACTCGCCAACCATCGCTCTCAATACATGGACACGACTGCACCTTGAAACATATGCAACTTGCTTTGTCTATGCAATAATCCATTATCCTTATTTTCTAGATACAAAGAAAATTGTGTGAGATTTGACTATCTAACCCAGCATGGACATGATCCAACCATCTGTCATATACCTCCTTCCTTGACTTGATTGGAAGAGCTATAATCACCAAGCGGACGAGAATCGACCGTCCATTTTTCAAGTTTCGTTCCTCATGCTGGGGGCAGAATCTCCTTCCATGAGCAAACGTGGGTCGATCGTTCATTCGACAACATTAGCCTCGATATGGTAAATGAAATATAAATTAAAAGGTGGAAATACGACTCCTCTTGATAAAAACCTCTAAGTCCGCAGAGTGTGGACTAGAGTAATATAAGTCCCCTGAGTGCGGACTAGAGTATAAGCGACTTAAAAACCTCTACGTCCCTAGAGTGCGGACTAGAGTACTTTAAGTCCCCTGAACGCGGACTAGAGTATAAACGACTTAAAAACCTCTACGTCCCCAGAGTGTGGACTAGAGTACTCTAAGTCCCCTTAGTGCGGACTAGACTATAAACGATTTGAAAACCTCTACGTCCCAGAGCGTGGACTAGAGTACTCTAAGTCCCCTGAGTACAGACTAGAGTATAAACGACATAAAAACCTCTACGTCCCCAGATTGCGGACTAGAGTACTCTAATTCCCCTGAGTGTGGACTAGAGTATAAACGACTTAAAAACCTCTACGTCCCCGGAGTGCGGACAAGAGTACTCTAAGTCCCCTGGGTGCGGACTAGAGTATAAATAAATTAAAAATCTCTAAGTCCCACGAGTGCGGGCTAGAGTACTCTTAAATTCCCTGAGTGTAGACTAGAGTATAAACGACTTAAAAATCTCTAAGTCCCCAGAGTGCGGGCTAGAGTACTCTAAGTCCCCTGAGCACGGACTAGAGTATAAATGGCTTAAAAACCTCTAAATCCCCAGAGTGCGGACTAGAGTATAAAAGACTTGAGAAAATATCTAAGTTCCTGAAGCAAACTAGAGTACTCTAAGTCCCCAGAGTGAGGACTAGAGTATAAACGAATTGACGTAAATCTCTACGTCCCAAACTGTGGAATATAGCATTAACCGTTCAATAAATCTACAAGTCCCCAGAGCGTGGACCGAAACACGAACACAAATTGGGCTCGAGTCGACTAGGGGGAGAATAACAATAGGTCACCAGAATACAGAGTCATGCATAAACATCGATAAATAGCGAGTGGATTCCGACCGTTCTCTATTTCGCAAACTTTCGGCCTTAAATCGACTGGAGGATTATTAACTCGCTAAGGATGGAGTTCGACCATCCAACTAGTGTTCTGGCCAAATCAATGCTGGGAGCAAGAGTACAAATCTCTAAAAGCTGAATACGACAACTTACTATAACTCTAGCTTGGCGTTCTTTACAACTTAAGGCAATGACTACAAGGAGGCCTCATGTAGAACCAATCGAAACGGCATCCAAAGCTACGGGCGACCGACTATATCATACCTCAGATCGAGGGTCAATACTGATCCGCACCAAGAACATAGAATGTGCCTCGAATATTCCTTGAAAAACTATGACCTCCAAAGTGTGAAAGGAGGGTAAACCATGAAGACTTGGTCAAAAATTCTCTTGCACCCTCCTTCGATCCATCAGGAGGGGTATTAAACTGGATGAGCATGACAGGACTGCATTTGAGCCAACTTTACCTCGAAATCTGATTATAAAACATGAACCAAAGTGGACATGGCCGACTGTCCAGTGCCCAAATTACGCCCTGAAATTGACGAGGCATCGAAGTATTCCTCTTGGAATGAAAAACCACAATACAATCCAAGATATGCGAGACCCAGCCTCCCACCAATTTACCTAATCCCACGATTCAACGGGAAAGAGAGTAAAGCTAAAGTGGGCATGGCTGGTCTTCCTACTTAACAGTATATGCCCATACCAAGGGGCATGAGCGAGAAGCAAGATGAATGTGAACCGACTATCCAACGATCAACTCTGTGTCTTTGGAGTTTAGGTGGGAATATAAACATAGCTAGGGCAAGACTCAACCATCCATGCAGTCCGTTTTTCAACCCGAGACTAGGAACAGACGCATGGTCATCCGAAGACTGCCTGCGATAGCTCAATGTTGAAACTTATATATCGTGCTTACAGCTACTCAAGGCTACGACCGAAAGGATGCCTAGAGATAGAATCATTAAATCGATACCTTAGCTCGTGGGTAACTAACTGTCACTCTAACCCGAAGGACGTGTAAAGGATCATGAATGCATTGAATAGAAAGTGCGTTACTCGAATATACAAGCAAATTCAAACTCATAGCAAGATCCAGCTATACAGCTGCACACAACCTGAGGCTGACCGCTACTCGACATTTCCTTCAACGTGCTTTTAAGCCTGATCTTTGGCCATTTTCTGATAATCGATCAGGGCATTCATAGTCCTTCACTATTAGACTTAATAACTCATGATAAGACTCTAGGATTCGACTAAAGTAACCATCAACATTGACCGTCCAACCATATTTAACATTGAATGTTATGCAAAATAGTTACATCTAAACTCAAAGAATCCGAGATTGCACCTGCTAAGCTGACAGTCGACATTACAGCCAGCCATGGCGACCCTTTTCGGGTGCTGAATATCGGATCACAGCTCAATGCAGTGATGATAAAAGAATTAGTTGGATTTTTATAAATAAATGATGACATGTTCCCTTGGACTCATTTTGACATGCACGTGTGATTTCACTAACTATCGCGAGCCATGCAATGGATATCGACCCGAAGCTACAAAAGCTAGCGCAATGTCTATTGATTTCATCATGAAAGCTCCACTCTTACTTTTGGGCTCAGCCAATCAACGTATATGCCTACTAGCCATTGCAACCGGGCATACAACGACCTGAGACGTCTGAAAGACTACTTAAATAGAATATCAAACTAAGCCAATTCGATATCACTTCTTTCCCTCGAAGGGCAATCCAAGGATGGAAATTAGCAGACCTCAACCCAAGTTCACTTCATCAGATGACTACTCGAAGGGTAGTAGAGAACCAACTGACAGATGGAAAAAGTATGTGGATGGAGCATCTAGTGATCAATGTTATGGTGCAGGAGTCATGTTAATGACTCCCGAGGAACGATCGATCTGCTACGTCCTGAAGCTCGATTTCCCTATAACAAACAACGATGCTTATCATGAAGCCTCGACCGCCAGCCTCAAACTTTCTAGAGGATTTTGGAGTGGAAACTTTACATATCTTTTGTGATTCTTAATTGGTAGTATGCAAAGTTAAGGAAGTTGATCTTGCTAAGGGGCGTTGTCTTGCCCCTTATCTCGGCCAGGTCCAAGAGCTACTGGCCGACTTCACGTATTACATCATTACACATGTACTCAGTGAACAAAATGAAAAAGAGTTCAGTCACTGGCCAAGCTGGCTAGTTTTAGGGACACGCATCGGACATACATTGTTTCGTTGAAATATTAAATATTCCAAGTATTGACGAATGGAGATCGGCTAGGTCTTAGAGACAGAGCCAGAAAAGGTGTCATGGTTGACTCCTATCAAAGACTATCTACAATAAGGAATTCTTACTGAACGGAGGAATGAAGAACGACAGATCCTCCTCAAAGCTTCATGCCAAATCATGCAAGAATAAGCCGTGTGTAGAAAGGAGTTTATCCATCCCCATGCTTCGGTGTATCGCCCATGATGATATCTTGAGCAAAGTCTATGAAGAAGAATGCGACGATAACAGTAGAGGGAAAACCATGATAAAGAAAATACTCTGCTATAGGTATTACTGGCCAACTATCAATCCAGATGCGGTTGATCATGCTATACAATGCGACGAGTGCAAGATGTTTGCAAAAAATCCGGAAACCCCGCCAATGAAAATTACTCAAATGGCTAGTCCATAGTCGTTTACCACTTGGGGACACTGAAATAATCTTCTTGTCGATTCTAAAGGTAGTGCAAAATACATCATCGTAGCAGTTGATTACTTCACCAAATGGGCAGATGAAGAACTATTAACCACGACCAAGATGAAGAAAATAATCAACCTCATTATCCGTAATGTCATCTGTCCTTATGACCTTCCATGATCTATTATAACTGCAAATGGACAGGTTAAAGCTATGAACAAAATCATAAAGTCTGTACTGAAGAGAGGTTTGGAAAAGGCTAGAGATAAATGGATGGATGAACGCCCAACAACATTATGGGCTTATAGAACTACCCATGAGTCCATAACTGGCCGTACTCCATTCGCCCTTGCTTACTGCTCTGAGGTCGTCATCCATATAAAACTTGAAGTCACCTCTCATCAAGTGGCTGATTACAACCCTTATTTCACAAAAAATACAAATAAGGAATCGCAATTGAATTGCAATTATACTAGATGGAATTGGCGACGACTTATAAGCATATAAAACGCATCCGATGGCCAATGGCAAGAACATGTACCCGAACATGCATGTGTACATCCGAAAAAAGTTTGACTTCTTAAAATCAACAGGGAATTGAATTCTCACTCAAGATTATTAAGAAAAGACTGGATCAAATAGCTGAAGCTTACTGGCCCTGTAGAACCGGACACGGATGGCCACTGATGAACTATAACCCTGGATTTATAATATTAGGAATCGACCAAGCGTCGTGACGACCAAAGAAGGATATGACACCATGAGAGGATAAAATTGAAGAACAATGATTATTCAGGAAACATGATGGATTTCTTTCAGTAAATAAGGAATACTTGCTGATTCAAAGCGTGTCATGTCGCTTCACACGACACACTTTAGGGAGAAAGTTTTACCCGGCACCTTGCGCCGGCTGCAAAACGTTAGTTGAAGATATTATTATTAGCACTAGATAAGATTCTAACCATGAAGAGCCTGAAGATATACGGGTTTGATGCATTCGACATGTTTTGACATTTAGGTACGGTTTGGCAAGAACGAACCGACCAGCTCGAGATCGTCCTATATGGGCCAAGTCACCTCGGCCTAGAGGCCTACGTAGAAAGTCCAGCCCATCTTCGTTTATAAATAGAAAGACAGGGGCACAGTGAAAGGGGCCTTTTTCCGAGAACACTAGGGATACCCTGCCATTTTTGATACTCTCCACTTTTTAATTCAAACTTGTATACAAGTGATTGGTTTACGGATTGTATCTGTATTCAAGTGATTGAGAAAGCAATGAAGATTAAACTCAAAGTGGATGTAGGCAATTACGCCGAACCACTATAAATCTGATGTTCTCGTTTTTGTTGTTCTTTTTGCCTTGAATACACTATTCTTCTGTTCTAGTTTACTCTCTTCATTAATCTCTCTACATAACTCTACTCAAGGGTGTTAGTGACTAATTTTGGTGCTAACAGATTGATTACAAGAATAGGAAAATAATCTATTTCAGTAAGTTATTTATTACTCTTGTGTATAAACAATAAATTTATAAACGTGTTTAAACAAACAATTGTTCTATTTTTCATACATTTTGTTTGTCTGTTTTAAAATTTAAAATTGTAAGTAATTGCAATTAATGCAATTCAAATGTTTCAATTAAAAGGAAAGAAAACATTGATTGCAATTAATAGATTTAATAAAAAAAATGCACGCTTTGTGTTAAACAAAAAGGGTGTTTTAATGAAAATAAAAGATCAATTTGGAAAAACCAAATTGAAGGTTTTTATTTTTAAGGTAAGTATAAAAAATTTATTATGCGTCGATAAAAACCTCAATGCGTACAAATTTGAATATTATTTAAGTTAATGAAATTAACTTGGTTACGTTACAAAAAAATTGAATTTCAAAAGGCTGTGCGACGTACATGGTCCCTTCATTTCTTTTATAATTAATTGTTGCATGAAAGTTTTAAAATATTGTTAACACTTGATCCATTTATTTCTTCTTCTATTTAATACCCGAGCCGGGACTTTTAGGTTGTATTTAATTCTTGCCACCTCAATTTCACATATACAAAATTTTACTTTCGTTTGCAAATTTTTTCATTCCTACATACATTTCCTTATGCATTATTAATGCTTTAAGCTTTTAAAATAAAATGTGACATTTATTTTTGTCCATCCACCTTCATTTCCTAATTATAACCTATAGCTAACTTCTTCTTCTACATTTTGTTTCTCCCGACACCTCATATTCAAAAACTCTTATTCTTGCAAATCCAAAAGCTTTCTTTTATAAAACATGATTTTTTTTCATTTTTCGTACACTTCCTGTCCTCATCTTTTCTTCAATCTTTTTCTGAAGCCTCATCTTGAGAAAAACGTAAGTATTATAATTTGTTTATTTGTTTATTTTATTTTATTTTTTTAACACGTACTAATTTTTATTTTAATAGTATTTCTTGTAACACGAACATTTTTTGCATATAATCTTTGATTCATGCGCGATTTATTCAATTGGATTCATATTCAAATTTCGGACAACATGAAATTGATTTAGTTGAATTTGAAGGTTATTGAGTTTTGAGCTTCTGTTTGGATTTTCATGGGCTAAAATCAAAGGTGAGTGTTTTAACCCACCCACAACTTCTAAAATTTCTTATGTTTGTTAAATTAAATTTATGAAGTGATTATGGCTGTTTGGTATTTAAATCGTCATGTCAGTTAAATTGAATATATTTGAATTAAATCATTATTTAATTTATTATCGAATATAAATTCTCAGTTAAAAACCTGTTATTGATTATCAGATCTATATTGATATTTATTGATTGATTTGGATGATGATTGTGATGGATGTTGATTGTTGATACTGGATGAATGGATGTTGTATTTTATATCGTTATAAACTGCAAGTTCACTATTGGTTTAAATGATACAACTCGAATGATCTATAGATTAAGGAAAAATCGTTATGGGTTGAAATGATAAACTCGAGCGATTTTATGGATGTTATTTATTTTGAGATTGTGGATTGAAATGATATATAACCGTAAAATATTAAATTGCGGATTGAAATGATAAATATATGTATAACTTGACTCTAGGGTAGAGAATTATATACGGACATCGGATTGGTTAAATTAAATGATTTTAAAATCCTTAGTTTTCGAATGGAATTAAATGATATTTTGAAGTAAAATTTGATTTATATAAATTGAAGTATTTTTGGAAAATCAAGTTTTGTGTTGAAATGTGAATTGGCTTAAAAGGAATTGTTTTAAGAAATTAGATTGAAATGGTTTGATTTTGTTGAAATGAAATAAGTACTTTTAAACTTATATAAATTCCAAATTCATGTTTTCAAATGTAAACTGTTTTAAATTATATTATTTTTAAGATTCTAAATTTTCAGATTTTCAGATTTATAAACTATTTTAGCCTATATTAAATATATTAAATCAACTTAACCTATTTTAAACCATTTAATTTATTGTAAAACTAATTAAACCATTTTAACTTGTATTAAATCTAATTAATCTATTTTAAAGCTATTTGATCTATTTTAATTTTATTTAATCTATTTTAAATCTATATTTACTATTCTAGAGTATTTTGACTATTGAAAATTTATTCAAACTATTTATAACTATTTTAACTATTTATAACCATTTAAACTATTTTCTAAATTTTTAGACTAAGTAAAATGGAAGTGTTTGTATTCAAAATTGATTGGTTTAAAATCAAATATGATGAAATGGTGAAATGACCTAAGTTGGGATTCAAATGTATAATAAATTGAAAATGATGATTTTGAAGTAAAGATTTAACCTATTTTGGAAATATGATTTTGGAAATGATATGATTTGAAAGTGAATATGTTTCCAAGTGAATATGGTTTCGAAAGTGATATGGTTTTGAGAATATGATATTTTAATATCAACTGTAAATTTACTTTTTGAAATGCAAAAGAACCATCTGGTGTGAAATAAGCGTTTGGTTGTTAAAGAGACCGGGATCGGATGTTGTCATACTCTCTGCCAATACCGAAAACCATTTTAACAACTGTGTACGTGGTGTAGATTCCAGAAATGAAGTAAGATGGTTTGGTGAACGATTTCTATATAAGGTATGATGTGACTCTGACTCTCGTGAGTCAGCTTAGATGTGACTAAAACAAGAGCTACACCTCAGCCAAGTGAGGTCATTCCTCCGATCGGACATGCTTCTTCGATACCTTATTATGACATTTGTGATGATTTGGTGGCCACCCCTCGATTTTGATTTGGGAATGTGTTTCGGGATAGGCGGTAGTAGCTGCTATGCGTTACCGCCAGCCCGGTTCTGCAATTGGTATATCTATCATGGCATTGCCTCGTGTGCCATGTTCACATGCCCTAGCGCGCCATCTATGAGTTTGTTTTGTACCATACCTATGGAGTACCCTCTGATAGCCCTCTAGTTTAGGGAGGAATTATGGTACTGTATAGACCATGGGAAAATATAAAAATGTGTTAAAGGGATATGGGTAACGCCTTAACGCTATTTTAATACTTTACTTTACTGTAGACACTATTATAATAGCTTTATTATACTACATGCTAGATAGTTTAACGGTTCCTTAGGAGATGTGAATCCCGAACACCTCTTAAGTTACTGCACTCATGTTAGACACTGGATAGGAGATGTAAAACCTCGTAAACATCTCTGATGCCGTTCCACTCATATTTATTTAAAGTTGATTTAACCTACATAAGATCTTTTAGTTATGACTCGAGTGTTTTGTCTTTTCAATTCGTTCGGGTCAGCCTGAGTATTTCAGGATTTGAAGACCTTATTACTAGAGGACGAAAACAAAGATTTATACTACTATTATTTGCTATATTTAATTCACTGCATCATGTATTCCGCTGTATTATTTATTATTCTCTGGTATGTATAACTCTGATCTATGTTGTATAAGTATAATCAAAAGTTTTGTAAAACAGCTTCATGAACTGTTCATTTGATTATTATATTTTGTCATTCCGCTGCAAGATTCTGTTTGTTTTTTTCTCCGCTTTTTCTTATATACCCATAATAATCCGCCCTTCTGTATGTTTGAGTTGGCACGTGTGTCTGTTTAAACGTACAAAAAGGCAGTATGTTACACAACGCAAGGTGAGTCAGCCGATGGGGTATACATGGCATTAACATACTGTTCTCTTTTGATTTCGTTGGTGCATCAATGATGTAGGATAAAACACTATGCTTGTTTTTCTTTTCAACTAGGATCAAAAAAGAAATCATGTTGCCTCTCGAAATCAAGTATAAAATCAAGTAAAAGAAATGTATTTAAGAGTAAAGGAATGACCTAAACGCCATTTTTACAAGCAAAATTACTTCATGAACTATAAATTTAAGTAAATATATTGTTTTTCTTTCTTTTTGATTGTTTTTTTCTTGAATTACCAAGAGAATCAAACTTCACTTATAACTTCTCATAAAGTATGTGTCGGACAAACACATACTCCGAGTACTTGTTACAAAATTATCAGTTTCGATGTTCAAACTTGTGACTTATTGTCTCACAGTTTGAATCAATCAATTGCAACAACCATATTGGCTTCTATTTAACGGTTATCCAACGCACAATTTTATTACTTCAACATAGAATATGTATGAACAAAATCTATAAGTTTTTTCTTTCTTGAATATGTTGTGAATTAGGGAAGGCTTTTCACTTATAATTCTTTTGATGTCGATGCCAAGATATGAGCACATTTTTATTACAAATCATACAAATACTTAGGAAGATTTATTGCCATCGCATCCAATGAAGCGCGCGTACATGGAGATGCGCCTGAGTGCTGAAACTCAACTTGATATTAAAGCTAGATCATCACAAGGTGAAGGGTAAATTTGGAATTATATAATTGTTGAGATGTCAGATTTAACTTCCTTCTAAATGTAATTTTGTATCATTAAAATTTAATACATGTCTTAACGATAAATACTAACATAGCCAGGGAGAATGTGAATTATAGAAAAATGTACATGAAAGTTGGTTTTGTCACGAAAGTTTCAATCGGTTTGAACTTTAACATTTACGAAATTAAATGGGTATTAGTTCAAGTTACTCTCACACTAATCCCTTATAAACCTACCCCTCTGAATCAACCATCAAACTTTTGGTCATCTTTGATGCGACACCTTTTTGCTAACATGCATAAATCTTGTAGTTGCCGCTTATACCATTGGTTTTATGTTTCGAGAGTCATATGGAAACCATAGTAGGACTGCATTTGCATTTCTTTATAGTTGCATATGAATGTTAGGATAAAATAAAGTAATTTTTCATAGTTGAGGGTCTCAATTCCTCGTTACACACACATACATACATTCCTACACAAACACCCACACACACATATATAGTACATATACGTATATGTACGCATATGTGTATGCATGTGCATATGTATGCATGTGTGTACGTATAGGTTGGTATAGTTTCTAGACAGCTGACAATGACAACAATGGAAGTTGAATGGAATTGCTTCAAGACACATGGTTAGAGACGTTGTCGGTAAGACGAAAAAACCCTTACCACCATCTAATTGAAGCAGCATGTGCTTTTGACTTCTAGCAAGTCCATCTCCAAGATACAATGAAATCCAAGAATTCAATCTCTTTAATCAATGATGTTAGTACCAACTAAATTGGTCTCAAACCATCTTTGGGGTTGTAGTGACAAGAGTGTTAGCCTACCGTACTATAAAATCAGCAAAAAATTTGTTTATTTTAAGAAACTATAATAAGAGATGAAAAGTTAGAGAAGAAGAATATTCTGGAAATTTTCTATTATCAGAATGCCAAGGAAGAAGGCCTTTTATAGACCTAAATGGTTGTGTCTCTTGGTGAAGAGCAATAACCGTTGAAAAGAAATGAATATTTTCATAGCCCAATCGATCAGGCTCCAAGACCAATAGACCGATAGAGCCTCAGGCTCCAAGACCAATAGACCGAATGAGCCTAATTTGAATGTATTTTTGTTTGGAATTTCATGGACCTCAACCACTCTACCGCCTCAGTGGTCCAGCTGACTGGTCATCTTAAAAATGTCTAATAAATTATTTTCGAATAGTACAACTTGCTGCCACGGTTGCATTTTTTAGGCTTGCAATGGCTTAATTCTTTCCAAAAAATACAATTTGGATCCAAATTCGATCCGACTTGGTCGAACACTCGACGGCATGTGTTGTGTCATGTATGACCTCTCTCTTCATCCAAATAGAAAACATTTAGTTGTCTTAAGGGCCCAAAGTTCTTTTTGAGGATGGAGGCATTATTTGAAGGTTTCAAGTAAGAAACCTTAATTTCTAAATTATTCCCATTTATGCCAATTGATTTTTTTTCCTATTAGAAATTTGAAAAGGGAGAAAGAGAAAAAAAATTGATTTAAAGTATGGAACCCTAATTCCTAAATTGTTCCCTTCTCTGTTATGTCAATTGATTTCGAGTTAGAGAAGAGAGGAAAAAAAATAAATTTAGCTATAAAATGTTAGGATTTTTAAATGCTAACAATGTCACAAATCACAATATTTATTTATAGTTTTGTCATAAGTTTGATCAATAAATGTTTAATAAATTGCATGATTTTATCTTACTATGAATATAAATAATAATTTTCTTGTTTTATTTGTTATAAAAACAATGGTTTTTTTTATTGCAACATTTTTCCCATAAATAACCATGTTATCCATATTGCTAAGTATTTTTCATGATAGAAAGGAAGCAAGTAATGATTATCACTAGTTGGAACAGTTCAAGCCTTGTATGTAAAATTTATTCGGACTAGAGATTATTGTTGTTGATGTTCTGCATTAGAATTATGGTATTTTAATTTTTGTCTTTTTTGCAATGTTAGTTCATAAAAGTATTAGATGCTTCACATATATAGACCGTATAATGATTATCCAACAGCAATCTGAAAAGTTATACTCACTTTGTCTCATTGAATTTTCAAAAATTAAATTACGATTCCTTGTATAAATAAGAATTTTATTCAATATTATTGTGCATTTTTTTACAACAAAGGGTGTCATTTAGTAAATCGCACTGGACGTTGTAAAGCCCAAAACGGGCTCTAGTGTTCTATAGATTCATACATATATTTGTATAATACATATACATACATACCTATATACGTACATATGTGTGTACGTGCACGTGTGTGTATATGCGTGTGTGTATGCTTAGTCCATCCATAACCTCCGACCCACGTAGCCAAATGCCTCACCGTTGACCAATTGTTATTGAAAATATACGCACATATGTTGTGGGGTTTTACATCTCCCATTAGGTATGTCAACGAATACTTTCATTGTGGATATTGTTGTATCTGCAGTCATATCTAAAATCATTTTCGGATATCGGATCTTCCAATTGCAGATATAACCTTATCCACCGATAACCAGTGAATTTAAAGATACAAGTAGAAAATCTTAGTTTTAACATAAAATTATTTTGGTCTTGATGGTCACAAAAGTATAAATAATATAAAAATATGATGATAAAAAGTAGCTTTAAGTAGCGAATATGCATTTATATGCATATAACATCAACTATTATCTTGACAAACCAATTGTTTACTATACTAAAATGCACATAACATAAACTATCTTGACAAATATCGATAGATAATTTTTTATGTGAATACCTTCATATCCGCATTCATATTCATTTTTCGGATATCAAATAGTTACTCATTTCCCGTACACCGGAGTTTGGATATTTTGAGTATCCATTGACAAGCTTGTCCTCAATACAGCACTGTAAAATCTATTCTTGGTCTTTTATATCCAAAATAAACCAAAATTTTATAGCTATAGCATACTCGTAACTTGTTATAAAGATAATCTCCAAACAAAATTTAATAATTTCGAAGTTTCTAACTTATTCGAAAATTACATTTCCAATCGATGGCTAGAATAATATTTCTACATTCATATTTCATATCTAAAATTTTCATGGCAGAGTACAATTTTGTGGCTATAGAATGCTTGTTATGATTTTTAGGAAGTTAGAAGTTCACAAATGATAAAAAAATTATGTCGATAAGCTAGTAAAAAAAACATTACATATACAAGATTCTATCTTGAGGTGGAGCCTTAGCGCAATGGTTAGGTCACCCGCATGGTGATCTGGGCATCCAGGTTTGAGTCCGGAAACAGCGTCTTCGTATTACGAGGAAAAGGCTGCGTACATTATCGACCTCTCCATAGCCCGCTATCGTGCAGGTGCCTCATGCACTGGGTTCCACCTTTTTTATACACAAGATTCTATCTTATTCTAAAGAAATAGGATACAAAAAGGAAAAAGAAAGATTTTAAGGGGTGTATATATATGGAAAACTGTGAAGTTAAAGTGATTAGCGGTTTTATACAGTGGAGGTGTAAAATGCTATAGTGGCGATAAAATTGGGATATATCGAAAAATAGCGAGGTGTAAAAATCTATATTGAGATAAAATCATATCTCGAAAGTTGATTTATTCTCATTCGCACATCATTCGTGTAAAAAAAACATTGTTCATTCTTATTTAATAAAATCAAAGAATATCTTGATCCATGTAATTCAAACTTAGTAAATAGAAAAGAGTTCTAATTTATGTTGAGCGCTTATGACTTGAACTAAGACCTATATCCTAAATTTGTCGATTTGATTTATAAGAGAACTAACCAAATTAACTTAATTATATTACAGTTGCTAAATCTGGTGTTAAAAACCACTGATTTAGTAGACGTAATGGCAAATAGCGGGGCTTTAAGCAGATCTGCTATTTAATAGCGCTAAACTGAAAAGGCATAGCGGTCGAAGTGTGCTAAGCACTTTAAAGGGACATTAACGAGGCATGAGCATAAATGGGAAAAAAATGTAGACCCCTCTTTATGTAGGACATATCTTACTTTTTGTTTCAAACTTTTTTGGAATAAAACAAAATTTTGTAGAATGAACCTATTACCTATCAAGATCAACAATAAATTTGGATACTTTGAAACTTCTAACTTATTCAAAATCGCAATTCAATGTGAACAATTAGATATTTATATTTCTACCATCGATTGAAAACATAGTGGCAAAAGTGTTAGAAGTTAACGATCCAAAATTTAGTGTAGATGGTCTTATTAGCTAGTAGATTATATCTACAACATTTCAGTTTGTCTAGAATTTTTTTTCTTTTGGCAGAACAAGACAAATGGGGGCTGCAAGGGAGACAAACAAGGAGGAGGCAAAAGATTCTGGACTTTTATATTCATGACCTGATGAAAAATACAAAAATAGCTCAACTGTTAAAAGCGTTAGTCGAGCCGACGGTCGGGATTCAAACTTATTGGGTCATATTTGTGTTATTCTAGTGGGATATATTTGTGGTCTCATGTTGGAAAATTTGCGAGTTTGAAAGTTATCGATTCCATGTTATAATCGGTGAAAGAGGAATAAATTAGTTATCAAGATTTAAAAGATGTCATAGCTCACTTGGTGGCGCTAATTAATTTTATGTTTTACATGTCACAAGTTGGAAACATGGACAAGACCATATAGTTTATGTTTATTGTTGGATATGTATTTTAGGATAAGACTATGAGATAAACCATTACTTTTGTCCACGTGATTTCCTCATTTGACAAAAAAAATTCAAAACCTTGGAACCCTTTCCAAATCTAGGTCGTCCAAATACAATGGGTATTGGAAAAAAAATTATGTAGAGATTTATGCTCCAACAAAATTATGCAAAAATCGATTATAAAGAGTTCAATATGTCCCCTTCCTTAGTTGCTTAGAGACTGATCTTATGAACGAAGCTCGTACTTGTAGTATACTTACGATATTTTTGTTATTGCAATCACTAATGCTTAAATACATTTCAAACATCTTTCATGACACATAATATAGTTCTATGTCGTTAGAGGCAAAGCAAAGCGAAGTGCTAAGCGCTAAATTTTTTAAAACTTTCAAACGTCGATAAGTGAAACCTGAAAGAACCAAAGAATTAATAAAGCACCATTAGAGACTTGGGATCCAAAGTTTGAAATAGAGCTTAGCTGGAGCCTATGGAAATTATGCGGACACTTTGGCGACATAAATATAATTATTAAGGATTCAAAAAAAGATCATGACATAATTGATTATGGTGCTAATTTTTTGTTCTAAAAGTCATGATATTGAAACACCCGTTGAAACCATGTTATTTCCCTTTTGTTGGTAAATGTGCATGTTAGGATAAGTAACCTATATGTTTCCATATTCGGGTGTTTAGTTTTCTCATTTGTGGAAAACAATTTGAAAAAACCTTAGTAACCCTTCACTGTATAGGCGTTAGGTCGAGTATATATAACTTCTTTAGCAAAAAGGTGTAGAATGTCTCATGGCTATGTTGGCTAGATCATTGATCTTATGAGCCAAAGGTCATGGTAGATCCGGTTACGGAATTTTTTTTATTTTTTGATTTGCTAACACATTTCAAACATTTTTGATAGCATGCATAAATTAGTTATTAAGAGTTTAAAGATCTCCTACCCAGATTGGTTATGGTGATAGTTTTATATTCTAGACGTTGCAAGGTTGGAAACCCCACCCAAACCATATTAAACATGTTGAGATAATATAAAATAATTCAGATTCAAGGGTTTGATTTCATCAAAGCTAGGCATGGCAAAGTACACAGGGCACCGACTATTCAATATCTGTTGAGAATTCTGATCTAACAAAAACATACAAAAAACAATCATAAAAAGTCCAAAAGGTCCCCAAACTCGGTTCGTTAGGACATTAGCATTATCAACTAAAAGCCATGATTTAGAGCTCTGATAAAACCATATGTCAATCCAATAAAATAAAGTGTGGTACTGTGTTTTGAAACCCATGAATTCATTAGAATTTGCTGAGACCATATTTTGATCAACGAAAAACATGCATAAATTATTTATCAAGACCATAAAAGATATTAATCAACCACAGAACTGGCCTTACAACTTGAATGTCTACAGTTCGACATCCATCAAGACAATATTACCATATTGTGTTAGGTAAATATGAAAATTAGGTTAAGATAACCAGTACGTTGCTACAGTTAACCATTTGTGTTATTTGGATGGAAGATAAGCGCGGTTTATGTTTCGGAAGTAATGAGTTTGAAATTTGAGAAGACCGTGCTATGATCGATGAAAACATGCAGAATTAGTTATTAAGAGTTTAAAAGGCATAATCACTAAATTTCAAACCACTTTGATAACATGCATAGATCAGTTATTAAGAGTTCAAAAAATTTGACAGCTTAAATGGCTACAAGCCTACAATGTCTGTTATATTTTTAATAAGTCGCAAGGTTGAAATCTTACCTAGACCATATTGTTTACCTTTTGTTGTTAAGCTTGCATGTTAGGATGAACTGAACAAGTATGTCCACATTTTAATGACTAAATTACCTCATTTGTGAAAGAAATTTTGGAAAGCCGTAGTGATCCCTTCAAACCTAGGCATAGCACGGCATATTATGCATTAGGCACTTACTCCGAGACGCAACCAACATATCATCAACATATAACAACAAATAATTCATATCACCATCACATCTCCTGAAATAAACACACTGGTGTTTGAAACTTCTGGAGTATCACTGTGAAAGCATAAACTTATCAAACCTCTTATACCATAGTCTAGGAGTCTGGTTCAGTCCATATAGAGATTTGTTGAGTTTGCAAACATAGTCTAGTCTGCTACTATCAATGAACCCATCCGGCTGCTTTAAATAAATTTCCTCATCTAGATCACCATCAAAGAATGTAGTTTTGACATCTAGTTGCTCTAATTCCATATTATAATGAGCAACTAATGCCGAAAGAATACGAATAAAAGTATGTCTAACCACTGAAGCAAAGATATCATGATACTCTACCCCCTTCTTCTGAACATACCCCTTTGCGACTAATCTTGCCTTGTATCTGAGATTACCATTTTCACCATCTTTCACTCTATAGATCCACTTACATCCAATAGCTCTCTTGTCGGTGGAAAGAGGCACCAAATCCCAACTATGATTTCTCTGCAATGATTCAATCTCCTCCTCCATAGCAACTAACCAACTGGAACTGTTAACTGATGCAATAGCTTCTCTATAATCACGGGGCTTATCATAGACAACACTCAAAGCATATGTTGCCATATCATTGAAGTTAATGTCTTCGATGCTCAATCCAACAAACTCATCAACCCACTTAGGGTTTCTTCTTTGTCTGACAGGCCTAGGTTCTGAATGAGCTCCACTTGGAGTTTGATCCTCCATACCAACATCGATAATACCCTCATCAACCACGGTGTCATCGGAAACACCATCTGAACGTCTATGGAAAGAATCAACAGATGACTTACTTTATGTCTGGTATTCTTCACATGTCCGCTCATTGTCATCCGATGAGGAAGGATCCACCTTCAACATAACTTTCTCATCAAAAGTCACATGCCTGCTCATAACGATCTTCTTGCTAATAAGACAATACAACCTATATTCCTTCACTCCTCTCCCATAACCAAGAAAGATACACTTGCGAGCTCTATGTTCCAGCTTCCCTTTACTCTCATGCACATAAGCTGGGCAACCAAACACTCTGAGAAATGTATAGCTAACAGGCTCACCTTTTCATACTTCTTCAGAGATCTTCATATCTATGGCAGTAGAAGGCGTGCGTTGATGAGGAAAGCCGCTATAGATAAACATTCAGCCCAAAATCCCTTCTTAAATTTAGCAGTCAGTTTGAGGCATCTTGTTCTCTCCAGTAATGTCTGATTAATCCTTTCTGCAACTCCATTAGACAAGGGTCGCCTGATGTAGTGTAATGCCTCTTAATGCCTTCAGACTCACAGTAATCGATGAATTCCTATGATACAAATTCACCGCCATTATCTGAACGGAGAACTTTCAATTTCTTCCAGGACTGCTTCTTAACCATAGATTTCCACTTTCGAAATCTGGCAAAGGTTTCACTCTTTGACTGAATAAAGTATACCCATACTTTACGAGAGAAATCATCTATAAATGAAACGAAATACCTGACTCCACCTAAAGACTGACAAGGGGAGGGACCCCAGACATCCGTATGAACATACTCCACGACGGCTTTAGTTTTATGCTCTCCTATACCAAAAGAAATCTTTGTCTGCTCTTCAAGAACACACTCTTCAAAAAAATCAAAATTTGAATGATGAACTCCATTAATCAATCCTCGTTTTCTCAACTCATCCATGTTGCGCTCACCGATGTGACCTATCGATAAATGTCATATTCTGAAAGAATCTGAATCAACCGATGTGACAGAAGCTGATTCACCAATTACAACATTACCTTTAATAAATAAAGATTTCATGCCCTCACAACTCTCATAACAATCATGGAACCCTTCAATATCTTCATTTTCTCTACTTCCACTATAATCTTGATTCCAAGTCTACTCAATGCCCCAACAGAAATCAAGCTCCTCCTCAAATCAGGTACATGTCTAACATCGGTGATTGTACGAATAACACCATCAAACATCCTAATCATCACACTACCAACACCAACCATATGGCAAGTATCATTACCCATCAAAACTTCTCCTCCGTCAATTTCACATTAAGTGAAAAAACAGTTTCTATCATGTGCCATATGATAGGATGCGTCAGAATCAATCAACCATAAGTTGCTCTTCCTAGAAGAGCCAGAAGTTGTAAATACATCGGTGTCACTTTCTGTATCAGATTTCTCTATTGTAGAAGCTGAGGCTTGCTTTGCATCTTTTCTTCTACCTTCAAGCTTGGGACATTGTGCTATGAAGTGCCCTGATTTCTTACAATAATGACAAGTCAACTTCTTAGGCCCCTTAGACTAAGACCGTGAAGAATTCCATCATTCACCTTTCTTCGACCTGCTTTGGCCTCTACCTCTCTAAACAAATAAGCCTTCGATATCACTATCCAAGCTAATGCCCGCCAATCTACCTCTTAATACTTCATTATGAAGACCAACCTTTACATCAAACAGGCTAATTTTACTATGGCCATAAATCATGGAATTAACAAAAGCAGTATACTCCTTAGGCAAGGAACATAAGAGGATCACAGCTTGAGCCTCATTGGTAATATCAACTTCCGCCGCCTTCAGGTTCATAATCAAAGTGGTCAAAGTATATACATGCTCCATGAGATCAGCTTCAGGCTTCATCTTGAATGAATAGAGTTGTTGCTGAAGAATAATCCGATTAGTGAGAGATTTGTCTTGATATGCATCCCATAGTTCCTTCACCGTCTTCTTCTAAGAGAATTCTTGAAAAACTTCATCTGAAAAACTCAACTGAATTGTTCTGAGAGCTTCATCTTCCATCTCTTCCAAATCAGCTGCATCAATACCTTTCAATTTCTCAGGCACAGAAACAACCTTATAAGTCTTCTTCTTTAATGCAACCTCCATCTTCATCTTCCAAGTACCAAAATCTCCATTTTCGTCAAAAATGTGTTACTCCATAATTGACAGCAGATTTACCAACAGACTTACTAAAAGTAGCCATTAATATCCAAACAGAAACAACTACACTAGCTCTGATACCAAACTGTAGTGAAATTTATTTTAATTTGAGCAGAAGCGAATTATTTGATCAGGATCTAGTATTGTCTATTTAGATATTAAGGGAACTTAAAAAATAACCAATTATGCAGTCTCACAGAAATAGTAGCAGAAATAAGAGATACGGAAGATTTAATGTGGTTCGGATATGAATATCCTACATCCACGGAGACCCAACGACTTCTTTTATTCCATTGAAGAAAAGTGTAATAACCCGCATATTTAACGATTTTATATTTAAATGTTTTATTTAAATATAGTGTCGTTAGTCGAAGTTTTAGGTCCGATATGTTACTTTTTGCAAATGGCCGAATTAGGACTCGAAACCACCTCCATTGAGTCCAAAATGGCATTTGCAATCTTTTTAAGTATAAGCTTTGATATGTTTGGAGTAAGTTGAATTTTGCTACTTTTTCTAATTGGGTTTTGGGTTTGGGTTCAGCCTATTTGCTAGTTTAATATCCAAACTCAGTCCCTCTCTTCCCCATTCACTCATTTTCACCTCCAAACTTAAGATAAAACTAAAAATGGGGGAAAGGAAGAGGAATTAGAAATTCCAAGCCCTAGTTTCTTCTTGCAACTTGAATTCTTGCTCCAAAATCAAAGAGAAGGTGTTGGTAAGCTTCTTCTTCATCTTCTCCAACTCTTCTCCTCTTCAATTTCAGAAAGTTTCCTAAACCTAATTTGGGAAATATGTGTTTTATTCTTAGATTGAAGCTTGTAGAGTGAAGTGAAGAGTAGTTAGTCTCCTTCTTGTGTTTGTGCTTCTCATCTTTGTTTTTGGGTAAAAGGTGAGTTTTGAACTCACATCTACTTCTCTTGATATCATGGGTGATGGGTATGAATTCCTATTACTTATTCGTATGTAATTGATTTTTGATTGGATTGGTTTTATGAATATTCCAATTCTTGAGTTTCAAAATTAAATTTTTATGAACATTCTCTTATGAATGTTTTGATTATGTTTTAGTGATGAATCGGAGTGCTTATAGGGCCGGGTAGCCGCTAGGCGTGAACCCCTAGCGTCCGTGCTCGTCCGATTGAAAGTTGGGAAGTTTGCTCATCATTTGGGATAGGCTGAAAACAACCCAGGTTGCAGGGTCGGCCGACCGAAGACCCTGTTCGGTCGACCGAACCTGTGTCCCGAAAGTTTCAGGATCAGGTCAGTCGACCGAGCTCTGTAGCCAGCCAACCGTCCTGCTCCTATTTTTCTGTTTTGCATATTTTTGCTCATTTTGATTGGTTTTCCAAATTTTATCGATTCAAGTTGGTTCTTAGTGGTTGTTATTGCATCTTTGGCTTTGAGAACTTATTTTTGACTTCATTCACGGGTTTTCATAAATAATCCCTCTAAATTGTATTAAAAGTTTGCTTCTCCAATTTATAAATTCTATTTAAAGCACACATACACAATTTCGCACTTCGAGCGGAGTGGAAGGGAGATTAAATGGTTAGGTAAAACATGGACCATGAATCCATGCGTTTGTCTTTTCGATTAATCCCCGACCTATTCGTTGATTGTTTTGGCCTTTTGGTCTGCTTTACCGATGAGATGAGGTGAACTTTGTACTGCTTTGAGTGTGAAATTAACTAACAGATAGTAAACCGTTTAGTGCGAACGAGTGGTTATGGGACTCACGTTACCACTTTTCGGATTCCTTTTTGAGAGTTATGACACATTCTTCCAGTTAGTGGTGTCTAGTATTGGGCCCTCGGACCTTCACCACTACGGTTTATTGCCTTCGGGTGTGTTGCCTTCGGGTTTGCACCTTCAGGTTTGTTCCCTTCGGTTATATTGCCTTCGTGTATGTTGCCTTCGGGTTTGTTTCCCTATTGTATCGCTTTCGGAGTTAGGTCTTTATGAGCCGCTCGAGTGATATTTGGGTTTGGAGTCTTCGGGCTCATTGATCCTTGTTTATACAGTACTGAGCACGTGCAAATTTTATGATGTTTCATTGATATATATATTCCCAAGGTATGGTCCTTCGGTGTTGGTCTTTTTGAGCCGCATGATATGTAGAGATTACCTTGTGGAACTTGTGTTACCTTCATTGGTATTTGTTATTTCCTTTTTGGCTTGTTTTGGGATATTCATATCCTTTGTTTGTTGTGTTGCCGATGATATGAGTCTTGTCTTGTTATGATATGATTCATCTTTTGTTCGATGATTGAGCTATCTCTTTTAGAGATATTTGTTGTACATTGTGACCTTGCAGGTTATTGTTGTTCAGTTTATCTAACTGATTTGTTTAGCTAGACTGGCCCGTGTACTTTGTACTCGAGTCAGACCGAGATGTTTCAGGTTAGGTGCATTTGGACTTAGCCTATTTTGCTTCCGCATGGACTATCCAGCTCGTTCCTTTTTGTTAAAGCTTTTTGTGTAGTCCTTTTTGTTGTAACTCTGATATGTATTATTTTGAATTCTTCTGTATATTGTGGTTTGCTATACCACTTGACATGTATTATTTTGTATACTCTGTTATGTATAAGTATATGTGTATATGATGATCCACTGTTCTGTGATGTATATTACATTTGAGTTGTTATATTCTGTTCTGATAGATCCTCCAACCACCTATGGTTTTGTTTTAAGTACTCATTGGGTATGTCGACCTGCTTGGTATGTCTATTGTCGATGTATTCAATAGATAGTTAGGGCAAGGCTATAGATGGTCGCTCCTAACCAGCCTTATTCTCCGTGTTAGTTGACGGCATTACCCTGTATTGTCCTTGGCTAGCGTGGGTATAGAGGTGGGGCGTCACAACGTGGTATCAGAGCGAGGTTCAGAACTAAATATGATAAACACATAATAGATGCACATATTCCGGTACATCAAAGCGTATAAGTGAAACAAATCTTTGAACCATCTTTCCTCTATTTCCTTCTGTGCCTTGGTGGTAGATAGTGTGGGAATACGTCTAGGAATGTATTTTATTCCGTAGTATTCCATCTTGAATTATCTACCTTGTGAATAATCTTGTTCTTATCTTACTTTCAGCGTGTGGCTGGAAGATGCAGGGGACGACGTTCGGATGCTGGGCAATCCAGTGGCTCACATCCGATGGCGTTTATATGTCTGCCGATCAGTTTTTGGAATTGTTTAGGAGCACTCATCCTCCAGTTCCTCCTCGAGTATCCCCACCTCGCAAGTATGCCTTTGCACATCTGTGCAGTGATTTTTCTCATCTTGGAGGAAAGTCGTTTAAAGACTCCGAGTCTGTTCTTGAAGTCCAAGCTTGGTTTCGCACGTGCGAGCGTATTTTCTCTCGCATGGATCTTTCTGACCATCATAGAGTTCTTGTAACTTCTATCTTATTACAAGAGCGTGCTCTTGATTGGTATGAGCTTCTTGTAGCCGAAATTGATGAGTCTACTCTTTCTTGGACTCAGTTTCGGGAGCGATTTGAACTCAAGTTCGTTCCTGAATCAGAAAAAGTTTTATTGACCCGTCGCTTCCTTGAGTTGAAGCAAAGAAAATCTTCTGTTTCTGAGTATGTTGCATCATTCGAGGCTTTATCTAAGTATGGTCTTGAATTCATTAGCACTTCTTATAAGAAGAATTTGAAGTTTTATTCTGGTCTTAAGAAATATCTTGAGAAGTCTTTGTTGCTCCAGCTTAAGCTTTCTTTTGAGGATTTGGTTGATTCTGCGCTTCATCTTGAAGCCGTCGAGAAGGAGTGTGATAGTGATGTTGATGTTGAGGTTTCCAAGAACCCCAACAAGAAGCAGTTTCCATTCCAGAAGTCCAGGTCTTTTCCTTCCAAGAAGAAGAAGACCGGTGGTTCTAGCTCTCAACCTCAGTCTTCTGGAACACCTTTCGTTCAGAAGTGTTTCAATTGTGGTTCTCCTGATCATATTATTCGAGCTTGTTCCAAGCCTCTCTTCTGCCGTTATATCAAGAAGGAAGGACTGTTGGATCATAGGTTTTGATTGCTGACAATACACAACAGTTCACGAATCTACGACTACGATAACATCCAGACTCATCGGCTCAATATATGGTTTGTATAGTTATATATTTTAACAAGAGTCATCAAATATGTATATAGAATCTATTTTAGTGCTTTGTTAAAATCTTTCCTCAAGAATCATCATTCACATTCAAATAAACTTGCTTGCATATTTTAATCAAAATCAAGTTTTCAAAAAATGCATGGAGTATAGCTTGAACCCGGGTCACTAGTTTGGTAGGCATGTACTCTAACCAAATAAGCGACTGCTTTTTTGTTTAACAACAGAATCCTTCGACTGAATAACCTGAGTCAGTTGACTGAATCTGTGCAGTTTAACATATTTGTGCACAGTTTCAGTCGACTGAATTTCCTGCACAGTCGACTGAATTTGGTCCCGAAAATTTTACTTTATATTTTCAGTTGACTGAATTCCCTGCTCAGTCGACTGAGTTTGAACCTGCGATTTTTCTCTGAAAAGACACCTTCTTCCTCCCAAGAGTTGCAACCATTCATCAATGGAAATGGAAGCATCTCTTGTTTGCAACCTTTGACAACATATGCATCTCTTCTACAAGTATATATACATGATTCTAACATCATTTAACTTACCGAATTCTCTTGCTTTAATCTAATTATTCTCTTGTTCGTATTTTCTAGATATTCTCAAAGCATTCACTAATCTATTGCTTGAATCATTGTTTTATTGTTTATAACATTCTTTTAATTCATAGCAATTCACATTTCCTAAATCTTCACAAACACATTGCATATTCTCGAGGATAAGATTATAGGAATATTGTACTACATTAGACTAATTAGTGTTGACAAGAACACAACAAGTCGAATATTGTATTTTAGTAATTGAGTTGAAGTCCTCTTCGGTAGTTGAGGCAAGAAATCCCGTTCGGTTGTTTGGGTAAGTTGTAAACCTATTCCTCCGGGTGAAGTAAGGGTGTTAGTTAGTGAAATTCCTAAGTGAAACTTAGGGACTGGATGTAGGACGAGAGGTCCGAACCAGTATAAAATCCTGGTGTCTCCTTGCATTTACATATTTTATCTACCTAGACTATTTCATTATTCCATATTACACGATCCTACTGCATAGCCTCTTTCAATTGGTATTCTAGAGATCGTAACAACATCTTAAAATAAATGGCTATAAAGAGATCTAGTCAAGGCAATAAGAAGAGGAAGAGCAATAAATAAAAATCAAAGGAGCAAACAAACAAATGCATCATGGCAAAAGATAATGAGGTTAGTGATCTAACTTTTGATGATATGATAGAAATAAATTCAGAACTTCTAGACACTTTAAAAAGTCTCAAAAGAAAATATAAGGAAGCTCTAGAAAATCAGAAGAAAGCATAATTCGAAAGAGATGTGCTTAAAGACGAGAAGAAAATATTAGAAGAAGAACTTGAGAAAATTCAAGATTCACTCTTTGACAATTCTCAACTCGCTCTATTAAGTCAAGAAATAGAAGCTCAAAATGAAAAGAATAATGCTCTAGCTTCTGAGAATCATGAGTTAAGAACAAAAATTAAAATTGTTGAGTTAGGCAACACTAGTCTCAAAACTAAGCTTGATGACATTACTAAAAATATTTCCAATTTTAATAAAGGGAGAGAAAATTTATCCAGGATTATTGAAAATTCTCAACCTGCTTCAAATAAGAAGGGATTAGGTTATGTTAAGAATTCAAAAGCTCACAATGATAAAAGTGGTTTAGGATATAATAAAACTGATCGTAGAAATAGCACTAGATATGCTTTCATGTATAGTAAAAATGATAGTGCTAGTACTAAATTTCGAGTAAAGCCTAAATCCAATTTTTATAGAAATTCAAATACTACTATGACCTATAATGTTGATAATTTCTTTAGAAGTACAAAATCATTAACAGGAAATATGAATAAAAATTATCTAAGTATTTGGGTTCCTGTTAATTGAAAAATAGAGAAAAATACATTGATGATTATTTTGATATGGTAGTTAATAATGAAAATTATATTTATAAAGGTTCAATCACACCCAAATGGGTATGGTTTCCTAAAAATTAGAAAATTATAAGAACCTTGGATATCGCATGCTTTAAATGTTAATTTTTTTCTGATACCTTACATTATAAGTAGTAGTTATTTTGTTTTATATTGCTCTATGTTAACACTTATGTAAAATATATTTTATATCATCATATAAACTCTCCTTTTTGTCGATGACAAAGGGGGAGAAAGATATTGCTCTAACATTATTTGCAGGAATAAGCCATGTAAGCACAGATTAAGGGGGAGAAAAAATTAATTATTACAGGAATATATAGCATAGATTCAGGGGGAGAAATCTAAAGCACAATTACAGGAATATATTCAGTGAGGGAGATAAGATCAACAAAGCTTTTCAAAAATTCGTTCATAGAAAATGAAGTTGTCATCATCAAATAGGGAGAGAATGTTGGATCATAGGTTTTGATTGCTGACAATACACAACAGTTCACGAATCTACGACTACGATAACATCCAGACTCATCGGCTCAATATATGGTTTGTATAGTTATATATTTTAACAAGAGTCATCAAATATGTATATAGAGTCTAGTTTAGTTCTTTGTTAAAATCTTTCCTCAAGAATCATCATTCACATTCAAATAAACTTGCTTGCATATTTTAATCAAAATCAAGTTTTCAAAAAATGCATAGAGCGGGGCTCGAACCTGGGTCACTAGTTTGGAAGGCATGTACTCTAACCAAATGAGCTACTGTTGTTTTTGTTTAACAACAGAATTCAGTCTACTGAATAACCTGAGTCAGTCGACTGAATATGTGCAGTTTAACATATTTGTGAACAGTTTCAGTCGACTGAATTTCCTGCACAGTCGACTGAATTTGGTCCCGAAAATTTTACTTCATATTTTCAGTTGACTGAATTCCCTGCTCAGTCGACTGAATTTGAACCTGTGATTTTTCTCTGAAAAGACACCTTCTTCCTCCCAAGAGTTGCAACCATTCATCAGTGGAAATGGAAGCATCTCTTGTTTGCAACCTTTGACAACATATGCATCTCTTCTACAAGTATATATACATGATTCTAACATCATTTAACTTACCGAATTCTCTTGCTTTAATCTAACTATTCTCTTGTTCATATTTTCTAGATATTCTCAAAGCATTCACTAATCTATTGCTTGAATCAATGTTTTTGTTTATAACATTCTTTTGATTCATAGCAATTCACATTTTCTAAATCTTCACAAACACATTGCATATTCTCGAGGATAAGATTATAGGAATATTGTACTACATTAGACTAATTAGTGTTGACAAGAACACAACAAGTCGAATATTGTATTTTAGTAATTGAGTTGAAGTCCTCTTCGGTAGTTGAGGCAAGAAATCCCGTTCGGTTGTTCGGGTAAGTTGTAAACCTATTCCTCCGGGTGAAATGAGGGTGTTAGTTAGTGAAATTCCTAAGTGAAGCTTAGGGACTGGACGTAGGACGAGAGGTCCGAACCAGTATAAAATCCTGGTGTCTCCTTGCATTTACATACTTTATCTACCTAGACTATTTCATTATTCCATATTACACGATCCTACCGCATAGCCTATTTCAAGGACATCATGTTTCCACTTACCCTACTGTTCCGGCTGGTGCCAAGTCTAGCAAGCTTTATGTTGCTAAGGCTTCTGTAGGTCCTTCTCAGCCCAAAGGTATATCTCCATCTATTTTGGAAGGTTCTATTTTATTTCATGATCATAGTATACGAGTTCTTTTCGATACGGGTGCTTCACATTCCTTCGTATCGAAGAAGCTCGTCGATGATTTATCCTTGGATGTTTCTTGTTTGGTTACTTCTTTAAGGATTGCGAATCCTATTGGAGGATCCGCGACCCTTAGCATGCTTTGTGATGATGTTGAGATTGTTTTATGTGGCTTTTCTTTTCGTGTGAATCTGCACATTATTTATTGTCTGGGATTTGATATGATTTTGGGAATGGACTGGCTAGTGAGATACGATGCCAGGATTATTTGTTCGAAGAGAATTTTGTATCTTCGACATCCGGATTCGCCTACTCAGTTATCTCTTGTTCTTCGGGATGTGGATAATTCCGAAATGGCTTTATGTTCTCTTAACTCGCGAGATGATGATGATATATCTCGTATTCCTATTGTTTGTTACTTTTCTGATGTTTTTGAACCTGTTTCGGGTTTGCCACCCAAGGGGGCAATTGAGTTCCGTATTGATCTCATTCCTGGCGCACAGCCAGTTAGTCGTCCTCCCACGAGGATGTCTACAAAGGAAAATGAGGAACTCAAGAAGTAGCTTTTAGAGCTTGAGTCCAAGCAGTTGATTCAGTCCAGTTTTCTCCGTGGGGATCCGCGGTCGTCTTCGTGAAGAAATCCGATGGAACTCTTAGGCTTTGCATTGACTATCGTAAGCTTAACGAGTTAACCATTAGGAATAGGTATCCATTGCCTAGGATCGATGATATGTTCAATCTATTGAGTGGTGCTAAGGTCTTTTCTCAGCTTGACATTGCCACGGGTTTTCATCAGTTACGAGTCACGGAGGATAGCATACCTCTTACAGCTTTCCGCACTCAATATGGTTCTTTTGAGTGGCTCGTTATGCCGTTCGGGTTGATGAACGCTCCTGCTTTCTTTGTTGACCTCATGAATCGAGTATTACGGGAATATCTCGATAAGTTCGTCCTTATCTTCATTGATGATATCCTTATTTATTCTAAGTCTGAAGCTGAGCATGCTAATCACTTGAGAATTGTCTTGAGTACTCTCCGTCATCATCAGCTTAGAGCCAAATTATCCAAGTGCCATTTTTGGGAGAATAAGGTTAAGTTCTTAGGCCATGTTGTATCTTCCGATGGCATTTCTGTCGATCCCTCAAAGATCGAAGCCATCCAGAATTGGAAGAGGTCTGAGAATGTTCATGAGATTCGTAGTTTCCTTGGATTGGCAGGTTATTACCGTCGGTTCATTAAGGATTTTTCCCGTGTTGTGCTTCCTCTCACTAGCCTTACTCGGAAAGGCATTCATTTTATTTGGTCCAACAAGTGTGAAGCTTCCTTTCAGACATTGAAGGAACTTCTCACTAATGCTCCTATTCTTATGGTTCCCGAGGGGAATCAGGATCATGTTGTCTACACCGATGCTTGTGGTAGTGGTCTCAGTGCTGTTCTTATGCAGGAGGATCGGGTAGTTGCTTATGCTTCTAGGCAACTGCATACGAATGAAGTTCGCTATGCCACTCATGATCTTGAGTTAGCCGCCATTGTCTTCGCCTTGAAGATTTGGCGACACTATTTACTGGGCGAGCGCTTCATTCTCTATACCGATCATAAATCCTTGAAGTATTTGTTCACTCAGAAGGAACTCAATATGAGACAACAACGTTGGCTCGAGTTTCTTGCTTCTTATGACTTTGATATGCAGTATACCCCTGGTAAGGGTAATCGTGTTGCTGATGTGCTTAGTCGCAAACATTCGGCTGTTGTTTCTATGATGCTTGCCGAATGGGATATTCTTGAGACTCTATCTTTTTGTGAAATTCATGATCGAGGTTCATCTTTTGATTCTCCTATTCTATTATTTAGTTTGGGAGCTCGACCCATTTTATTGGATCGTATTGCTGATGCTCAGCGGCGTGATCCTGATTTGTTGCATCTTATTCAGCTTTGTGAGTCTGGATCCTGTGATGAGGCGTTGCGGGATTTCAGCATTGATCCTCATGGGTGTCTTCGCAAGAAGAATTGTCTTTTTATGCCTTCTGATTTTGCACTTAGGCATGACATTCTTGATGACTGTCACCGTTCTAAGTATACCATTCATCCTGGTAGTAGTAAGATGTATGCCGATACGCGCCGTCTTTATTATTGGGAAGGCATGAAGCGCGATGTGGCGAGTTATGTAAGCAATTGCATAACTTGTCAGCATATTAAGGCCGAACATCAGCGTCCTTCGGGTCTTCTTCAGCCTCTAGAGATTCCACTGTGGAAATGGGATCAGATTTCTATGGATTTCATTGACGACCTACCTCGTTCGAGATCAGACAATTCTAGCATTTGGGTTATTGTTGATCGCCTCACTAAGTCTGCTCATTTTGTTCCTATTAGGTCTAATAGGACGGCTTCGCATTTGGCTAAGTTGTATGTCAAGGAAATCGTGAGACTTCACGGTGTTCCTAGTTCTATTGTGAGTGATCGTGATCCTTTATTCACGAGTCATTTTTGGAAGAGTCTTCAGCAAGCTTTGGGAACAAAGCTTAATTTTAGTACAGCTTATCATCCGCATTCTGACGGACAGACTGAACGGGTGAATCGTATCTTGGAAGATCTTCTCCGTATTTGTATTTTTGATTTCGGTGGTAGTTGGGAGGATCACCTACCTCTTGTAGAGTTCTCCTACAATAATAGTTTTCAGTCTAGTATCGGTATGGCTCCTTTCGAAGCTTTATATGGAAGGCCATGTCAATCACCTTCTTGTTGGTTGGAATCTGGGGAGAAGCTTATTCTTGGCCTAGATTTTGTTCGGGATTCTTCCGAGAAGATTGATCTTATTCGGTTGAGAATGAAAGAGGCACAGAGCCGCCAGAAATCCTACGCAGACAGCCGTAGGAAGCCTCTCGAGTTCTCGATTGGTGATCTTGTCTTTATTCGTGTTTCTCCTTTGAAGAGGGTTATGCGTTTCAGTACGACTGGAAAATCGGCTCCTCGCTTTATAGGACTATTTTCTATTACTGAACGTATTGGCCCTGTGGCTTATAGAGTTTCACTTCCAGCTCATTTATCTGGCATTCATGACGTGTTTCACGTCTCTCAACTTCGGAAGTGTCTTCGGGAGTCGGATTCGGTTATCGCTTCTCCTGATTTGCAAGAGCTTGAGGTCTCACCGGATTTATCTATTGTACAGCAACCTATTCGCGTACTTGACACGGAGGTGCGACACCTTGGAAACAAGGACGTGCCGCTCGTTAAAGTTCAATGGTCTGCTAATCCCAATGAATGTACTTGGGAAACCAGAGAGTATATCAAGCGATCTTATCCGGGTTTTCTATCTTTGCTTAGGAATGGTGAGAATATTTTTTCGTCTCAAGCTTATTTCCTTTTCTTTTGAATGTTGTTTGTATGTAGTTGTTACAAATATCGTCTCTGGGAATTGCGGGGACGCAATTTTGTAAGGAGGAGAGATCTGTAACAACCCGCATATTTAACGATTTTATATTTAAATGTTTTATTTAAATATAGTGTCGTTAGTCGAATTTTTAGGTCCGATATGTTACTTTTTGCAAATGGCCGAATTAGGACTCGAAACCACCTCCATTGAGTCCAAAATGGCGTTTGCGATCTTTTTGAGTATAATCTTTGATATGTTTGGAGTAAGTTAAATTTTGCTACTTTTTCTAATTGGGTTTTGGGTTTGGGTTTAGCCCATTTGCTAGTTTAATATCCAAACTTCGGTCCCTCTCTTCCCCATTCACTCATTTTCATCTCCAAACTTAAGCTAAAACTGAAAATGGAGGAAAGGAAGAGGAATTAGAAATTCCAAGCCCTAGTTTGTTCTTGCAACTTGAATTCTTGCTCCAAAATCAAAGAGAAGGTGTTGGCAAGCTTCTTCTTCATCTTCTCCAACTCTTCTCCTCTTCAATTTCAGAAAGTTTCCTAAACCTAATTTGGGAAATATGTGTTTTATTCTTAGATTGAAGCTTGTAGAGTGAAGTGAAAAGTAGTTAGTCTCCTTCTTGTGTTTGTGCTTTTCATCTTTGTTTTTGGGTAAAAGGTGAGTTTTGAAATCACATCTACTTCTCTTGATATCATGGGTGATGGGTATGAATTCCTATTACTTATTCATACGCAATTGATTTTTGATTGGATTGGTTTTATGAATATTCCAATTCTTGAGTTTCAAAATCAAATTTTTATGAACATTCTCTTATGAATGTTTTGATCATGTTTTGGTGATGAATCGGAGTGCTTATAGGGCCGGGTAGCCGCTAGGCGTGAACCCCTAGCGTCTGTGCTCGTCCGATTGAAAGTTGGGAAGTTTGCTCATCATTTGGGATAGGCTGAAAACAACCCAGGTTGCAGGGTCGGCCGACCGAAGACCCTGTCCGGTCGGCCGAACCCGTGTCCCGAAAGTTTCAGGATCAGGTCAGTCGACCGAGCTCTGTAGCCAGCCGACCGACCTGCTTCGATTTTTCTGTTTTGCCTATTTTTGCTCATTTTGATTGGTTTTCCAAATTTTATCAATTCAAGTTGGTTCTTTGTGGTTGTTTTTGCATCTTTGGCTTTGATAACTTATTTTTGACTTCATTCACGGGTTTTCATAAATAATCCCTCTAAATTGTATTAAAAGTTTGCTTCTCCAATTTATAAATTCTATTTAAAACGCACATACACAATTTCGCACTTCGAGCGGAGTGGAAGGGAGATTAAATGGTTAGGTAAAACATGGACCATGAATCCATGCGTTTGTCTTTCCGATTAATCCCCGACCTATTCGATTGATTGTTTTGGCCTTTTGGTCTGCTTTACCGATGAGATGAGGTGAAATTTTTACTGCTTTGAGTGTGAAATTAACTAATGGATAGTAAACCGTTTAGTGCGAACGAGTAGTTATGGGACTCACGTTACCACTTCTCGAATTCGTTTTTGAGAGTTATGACACATTTTGCCAGTTAGTGGTGTCCAGTACTGGGCCTTCGGACCTTCACCACTACGGTTTGTTGCCTTCGGGTGTGTTGCCTTTGGGTTTGCACCTTCAGGTTTGTTGCCTTCGGGTATGTTGCCTTCGGGTTTGTACCTTCGGGTTTGTTGCCCTATTGTATCGCTTTCGGAGTTAGGTCTTTATGAGCCGCTCGAGTGATATTTTGGTTTGGAGTCTTCGGGCTCATGGATCCTTGTTTATACAGTACTGAGCACGTGCAAATTTTATGATGTTTCATTGATATGTATATTCCCTAGGTATCGTCCTTCGGTGTTGGTCCTTTTGAGCCGCATGATATGTAGCGATTACCTTGTGGAACTTGTGTTACCTTCATTGGTATTTGTTATTGCCTTTTTGGCTTGTTTTGGGATATTCGTATCCTTTGTTTGTTGTGTTGCCGATGATATGAGGCTTGTCTTGTTATGATATGATTCATCTTTTGTTAGATGATTGGGTTATCTCTTCTAGAGATATTTGTTGTACATTGTGAAATTGCAGGTTATTGTTGTTCAGTTTATCTAACTAATTTGTTTAGCTAGGCTGACCCGTGTATTTTATACTCGGGTCAGACCGAGATGTTTCAGGTTAGGTGCATTTGGACTTAGCCTATTTTGCTTCCGCATGGACTATCCAGCTTGTTCCTTTTTGTTAAAGCTTTTTGTGCAGTCCTTTTTGTTGTAACTCTGATATGTATTATTTTGAATTCGTCTGTATATTGTGGTTTGCTATACCACTTGACATGTATTATTTTGTATACTCTGTTATGTATAAGTATATGTGTATATGATGATCCACTGTTCTGTGATGTATATTACATTTGAGTTGTTATATTCTGTTCTGGTAGATCCTCCAACCACCTATGGTTTTGTTTTAAGTATTCATTGGGTATGTCGACCTGCTTGGTATGTCTATTGTCGATGTATTCAATAGATAGTTAGGGCAAGGCTATAGATGGTCGCTCCTAACCAGCCTTATTCTCCGTGTTAGTTGACGGCATTACCTTGTAGTGTCCTTGGCTAGCGTGGGTATAGAGGTGGGGCGCCACAAAAAGAGTAGAAAAGAGAGAAGAATAATGGTGGATGCTCTCGCACACTCACTTGCATATGAAGATGAAATAAATAGACTTGATAATGAAGGGTTGCTTGAAAATTAAGAAAATCAATTTTCTGATTACCCAAATATCTTTCCATATTGCATGATTTGATTTTAGTACAAATAGATGGCGTAATCTTGGTTTTCTTATCTTTCCTTTGATTGATTGATTCTCCATGTCTAATCGTTTATTTCTTCATATAACAAATACATTGACTAATTAATTAGTTTTGTTCTAAAATATCCTCCCATATACAAGCCATTTTAATTGATTGATTAAACCAATTAATCAATATCTTTCCTCCTCAACAAATATTTGAATCATCCAAATTTAACAATATTCAACTGTTAGTACGATGATTAAATAATAATCAGCTCGCGTACAAATTGAGGCAGATAGCGATGAAACCGTACCCAACACTATTAATCAGGTCGGGTGTGGGTCTAGATACTAAAAGCTTACCGTACCCATATTAACAAGGAGAGCTTGGGCTGGGTTTGGGACAAAACTGTACCATTGACAAGTCTAACCCCATCATCGGCATTTTATACAATCGAACAAAATTAAATTAGAGCTGGATGGGACAAACAATATTACTATGTTGGACAAAGAGTTCAAAATGTCCTATAGGTTAGTTGGTTGGAGCTTGTTAGGTATGACCTGCATTGTATTAGAGTAGGTACGTAGATTGGTTTGCAATTAGTCCCACGTCGCAAGATATCTAAAAGAAGATGAGCATATATATGAGATTGATTGCATATATCAAAAGGGGATTTTTTTTTACAATAAATATTTCCATGAACATATATGTGCTTCGAGGGGGTGTATGGATATCCGATCATAACGCTGGCATCAATGGAGCTTCATCCAGTGGTCTTGTCTCTTCTACGCTAAATGAAGTGTGAGCATAGTGAAAATGTGAGGGGTGCCGAAAAATTTCAACAGAGCTTTGGTCATAAATAAATCTAAATGGAAAGGGGTCTGCTATTTTGAAAGTGCGAGGACCAAGGTTTAAATTTGGGGCTTGGATTCTATTTTGGCCATTTGAAGTTTTCTAAGTTTTGGTTCTTTGCGGAAATTTTGTTTCAACTATGCTTTTGGATTTCCTTAATGAACATAATAATCTTATAAAGATTGAATATTAACAAACATAAACTATTGTATTACCTAAAGTGCAATTGTTTAACCCATAACCAATTATGATGGTACTAATATATTGTTTTAGTTCAAAACTCAATTAGCAAGCCTAATACATGATATTTGCATTAAATCTATTTTTTAATCCACAACCATTATATCAAAGCCTAATTGGTTGTCTGCAAAGCCTTATATGAATCAGAATTCTACCAAGCCTTACGTTCTATTGTTCTCTTTCTGCCGCCACCAAATATAGATTTGAATTTTGGACTCCCTAAATCCTCAAAATTTTAGTCTAGTTTAAATTAGACTAAAGGATAAAAACGCTTCTCGATTAGTTGATGTTGATATCGTTGTTCTTGTCTTTCCCTTTCTCAAATCAATATTCTCAAGTATTTTTGCTTGGTTTACGGACGGTGTCAAACTATCAGAGTATCCTTACAACAGAAAAATCAATTATTTAAAGTTCACATGACATTAAAACTTCGAGTGTTCATATACTTATTTCTACATTATAAACTATGTGCAAAATGTTTGTTAAGAGTGTTCATTCAAAGTCAAAAAAAAAACATCTTTCCAAAAATCCAAGATTTTCAAAGTGTTAAGTGTCTAAATCAGCATTACAAAGCTTTCTTCTCAAATGATTAGGGACGACCACATGGATTGGCGTTCTCCATAATTTCCTATAACAAGTCATATCCTAAGTTAAATTTATTTATATAATTCTTAATTCTTTCTTTCCATATTAATTTGGATATCACTCTGTCCTTTTCTTCTTGCTCCTCTCATTGATGCGCCAGCTGATCTTTGTATGTGTCAATACCACCTAAGTCTATTTTCTATAATTTTATAATTTATAAGTGTTACTTCTAATTTGTTTTTCACTCTCTCATTTGTTACTCTATCATTCTTCTGTATTACAATCGTCCCTTTTAGCATTCTCATTTCTTCTATATTTTACCTTATTTTCTTGCTTTTTTAAAGGCGAACATTCTGCTTCATATAATATGGTTGATCTAGTTACTGTTGGATAAAAAATCCCTTTAGTTTATCTGATATTTTCCCATTACATAATTGTAACTAGTTGTCTCCACTTTATCCACCTCACGTAAATCTGTTTAGTTATATCTTTTTCTATAACTTGGTTTCTTATATTATCAAAGTTAGATGATCAAACATATATTATTATTATTGTTAATAATTTGTTTCGTATATTTACCATTTTATTATCCATGGTTTTTAATGTAAAGTTTTATGAGGTATACACAGTTCCAGTCCTATTATGTTTCAACCGTTTTGAGTCAATACATTTCTCTATTATTATTCTACCTTATCTTTTAAGGTACCAATTAGCATAATATCATCTACAAACATCATGCACCATGGTATATCCACTTGAGTTCCTTTTATTATTTCATCCAAAATCAACGCACATATAGTTTTCATACTCTTGTTATATAGTTTTCATACATGTTGATCAAACTCTCTTCTTAGAATTCTCATGCATATCTTTGATTGATTTTACTATGTGTTGAAATTTGTTTTTTACTTAACGCCAATCGAACTGTCCCTTGGTAATCTTATCAAAAAATATTGTTTACTCCTAAATTGCTTTATTAATCGTCATGTTAAGACAAAATTTCTTGTCTGATGTCGTTGATTCATTTCTTAACTATTGTCGTATTATTTATTCCTATAATTTCATTATGTGACTCATTGGTATAATATTAAAATTCACGCTTTTATATCTCCACTTATAATTAGAAATTGGTATTATCAAGCTCTTTCTCCACTAGTTTGACATTTTTTCCTTTGTTATTATTTAATAAAATAAGTTTGGGATTTTTCATTTCCTTTCCTTTCGAATGTCATTCATGCCTCCATGGATATAACTATTCTTGTTATTATTTTATTTTTTTGATTAACAAATTCATTATTTTATTTTTTCCACGTCTGGGGGTATAAGGTTGAATTTTACTCAATTCATCTAGAGATACCAATGTTTGAGATCTCGGTTTCGGTCTTTTGTAATTTTAAGAATTTCGATGTAATTTGTAAATTTCGTAAATTTCAATTCCAGTTTCGAATATCATTATTTATTTTTCATATACTTATACATACTTGTTTAATTTATTGAAACAAATCGTATAATATATATATTATTGAAAAATAAAATATAAAAGAACAATACCAATTAGTTATAAATATTTACAACACTAAAAAGTGTTTATCCGTTATTTCATTTTCAACTTTTTTAATTACACCATTCATATATTTTTTGAATTTATATTGTTTCATAAGTTACAATTTCAAATTTGAATACTCATGTATTTGAAACTCAAATTAATTCTTCTATTGAGATTTATTTTTTGTAAAATTTGAAATTCAATCTTTTTTTTAATGAATCGGAATTACGACTTGGTTTCGTATCGGCCTCTACCGAAACCTAAACGGAACGATCGAAATTTCGGTGTTTCGAGCGAAATCTCAAACCTTGCGAGATACCATAGAGAGCATTATGCTTTGAATTTTATATATGTAAGACTCAATTTTTTTAATGAAAAACCAAAGGTGAATTGTTCAATAGGTCCTGTAGCTCAGTTGGTTAGAGTGTTGGTCTTATGAGCCGAAGGTCGCAGGTTTGAGCCCCGCTAGGACCATAGTTAATTTGATAAAGAAACTTAATTTTATGAATTTTTAATACTGAAGGTTTTTAGTTACCAAAAACCCTTCCACCAACTACGCATTTCTATTCGAAATTATGCATGTTATTTGCCCTCTTATACACAATTTAACCCATCTTTCAATTTTGATATCAAATATATTCACAACCATCATTGCCAAACTCTACATATTCTCATACAACTTGGAAGAACCACACTCCCGAGTTAGACTAACAACCAAATCTCAAATTCATACCTTGAAGACAAGGTCGATATCCATGAAGGCAGTAATGATGAAGTCTAAAGCATCTTAGCTGCATTTAAGGAATGAAAGAATACTGGCAAGAATTCTAAAATGAGCATAGGACCACAAATCAGTCAGGTAGCGGTGTCTTTAGCAAGGAAAATATAAAAATAATTATAAAAGTGGGTATTAGGTTGAAGGACATTTTAGCCCAAGATAAAAGAACTTTTTCAGTGACAAAAAAATGATTTTATTTACCATTTACTTGTAAACTGATACTTTTTTTATTTTTTACGATTAACTAATTATTATGAAGTGTTGTTCTAGAAACTTGCAACATTGGGTTGAGAAGCCTTTCAGCCTACTTTCCATCATTTATTAGTAGCATTGTAAAATAAAAACATATTTACATTCTAGCTAGTAATGAAGGAAGCAATGTTTAATGAAAATTCTTCTTCCTCTTAATTTTCATGTTGCCTGACTTGACTTTCTAGCTCATTCTCTCGCCTCTTGCTTTTATTCTTTCCCTCAATAATATACAATAGTGATTAGTACTCTTGTTTTTGAAACTAAAAAATGATAAATGAAAGTATCTTTATCCTATGACGAAACTGCTAATTTCTTTTATCTTTTATCCTTGAAACTAATTATTTTAAAGTGTTATCCTAGAAACTTATAACTTTGGACTCACAGGCCCTTCAACCTAATTTCCACCATTTATTAGTAGCATTGTAAAGGAAATATTATTTACAAATCTAGCTGGTAACGAAGGAACCAATGTTTAATGAAAATTCTTCTTCTTAATTTTCACCTTCTCTAACTTGATTTTCTAGCTCATTCTCCTTTATTACCTCTCACACTTCTTCATTCCTTAAACGATATACAAAATAGTGATTCGTTCCTCACACTATTGTTGAAACTTAAATCAAAAATCAAGCGATCAATGATGTTATCTAACAAATCTGCAATGCCACCACTCAAAACACTACCGACATCGAAACCTTGCAAGTCGACTTCATCTCACAACAAACTTCCATTGTTGAACTCAAATAATCCGACAACATCGCCCACGCACTAAATGAACTCTCATTAGAAATAAATAGGTAGTCTTGTTAAGAGTGATATTTGAACTCGCGGCCTCATAAATACTAATTAGGTAGTTTGGTAAAGAGTTTGATTTAGATTTGTGATACTCAACATAGAGACATTTTAGAAAGTTTTGCATTGACAAAAAAAATATGACAACGAAGATATTACAACTATAATTAAAGATTTTTCTTCCTATCAAATTATCTTTAAGCACTCTATTGCTTTTTTGATGCACTTGATGTTTTTACAATGCAATTCATTATTTACCACAAAAAATATATCATCAAATTGTAAGCTAAAAAATTGGTAAATGCTTTATGATAATTGTCAATAATCATATTCATTTTACATTCTCTTATATTTCCAAAGCAATGCAATGGTTATGATAATAATGGAGTATGATTACTGCAAGGGGCCATTTGTAACAGTCCCGATTTTTCAACGCCCGAAAGTCGACATCAATATGTCCACTGTATTGAATGCCGAACAGTCGAATGCCGAAAAACCGAACCGTTAGGGTTTAAAGAAGAAGAGGTAGAAGAAGAAGCAGAAACAATAACAGAATCTCATATTTCGTAGCGGAACAAATATAATAGATAAATAAATATCTTCAAACAGAATCACTATATCAGTTATTACATTACATTACATTATCAGAGTGTACAACAACAAATAGCGGAAAGAAATATTACATACGTAAGTTATACGCCTCGCTATTCAGCTCCAACTCCTGATTTCCACAGCAACTTCTTGACTTTGCTCCCGAATAATGATAACCTGATTCTAGGCTGCCCATGTGGAAAATTATCGACACCCAGAGTTTAGAAAGGGAACAATAAACTCCAGGTCAGTCGTGGAACTGGTGTGAGATCTTAAAAACAGTTATTTTCACAAAGAAAATAAAAGGAAATCCGCTATGCTTTAGGAAATGAAACTACCATAAGGCCTCCCGCCACACACACGATGCAAACACAGAATTGGAGAATATTTCTTCTTATGATAGTCAAACATGCTTAATACGCAAATTCCTTTCGATATTATTATTAGTGCATAGTGTAGAAAACATTTCGAAAGTATAATATTAATCTTATCCAGCATACAACCATTATTGTATGCCTACTATAGCTACCATCCAAACAGTGGGACACTACTATAAGTAGATGGCAGGTTATACAACTAAAACCGTACAGGGCGTGTATTGTTTCTTTGGATTTTCCAACAAATGGTCAAGTTAAGGAAATTCCTACTGCCACATGGGTACGCCTCTGGAGGTACGTCCCGAGAACCTACCCGGATCTCTGCCAACACAAGGCCAGGTTACCTCAGTAACTAGGTAACTACTACTCGAGTATGCCATACCCCGGTCCTTTGGGACCTTTATCCGAGGCTCCTCTATACCAACAACCACAAAGAAAAGTATTTGCAGTAACCATAAAGGTTAAATATCAGGGCTCAATACCTGACACCACCCTTTTCTAGAAGGAAATGACATACCCTAAAGGGCGCAACCCTCATAACCTTGCCGCATCTTTCCTGTTTCAACCATTTTCGGGGTGTGAGTTCCGATGAGGTCTCGTCCGCAAAGCTAACTTTTCACAAAGTCATGCTTTGATCAACAAATGATCAGCAGCACTTCGCGTGCCACATTAGCAAATTGGGAGTGTATCACTGGTAACCATCAACTACATAACCTCTGAGCTCGCATGTCTCAGAGAAGGATGTTAACCTAAGAGAATAAATTCTCCGCCACCAACAAAAATGTATTCGATAGAAACCAGCTTTACATCTCAAAGTGTAACGCCAGCCACACATCCATACAAGTATGTTCCGAGATAGAACGAAACCGAAGGCACTTTCAAAGAAGCCCTTGCAATCCGGATATTCACTAATCACGTCCAAAATCCCCATCACAAAGGGTGATAAAATCTCTATACCGGAGCAACTCGGTGAGAGACATTCGACGGGTAATCCCTTCGTTTTCGAGAATACCTGTCTTCAAAACCATCTTTAAATGCAATCCCATTTCATCGTATCGTTATTCGGAATGGGTTTTATGACACAAGATCCTCTCCCGGCTAATCCGAATAACGAGCGCTTATTTTTAAAAATAAGTGTTCATTCAGATTTCAAACAAATCACAACAATTTCCACTTTGATCTTTTAAATAAAAGATCCATCACAATCACAAATGTTCGATGTGGTTTTCGGATATCCACTTGGAATCCGACCCCCGATCGCATCAAAATTCAAATGTTGTTTAAAGGCAAATATTGATAGTCGGTTATTTAACTATCAATCAACATTCACAACAATCACTGGATTTCAAATAATTTTTCCCAAATTATTGTTTTCAAAATATCTTTGCAAGATACAATTTTAACACTTCAACCATTTGAAAACAAATTTCAATTCATTTTTCACTCGCGGAATAAGATTCCCGATATTATTTGTTCCCACCGAAGGTCTGCCGAGTTAAAATACTTTAAAATAATTTAAATTACTTATCCAAACATATATACTTGGAAATATTTAAAATAAAACTATCTTAAAACACTTACTTAAATATTAGTTATGAAAATATTATATAAAAATCTCGTATAAAAATTCAAGGTCGAACTAATTTTAAAATAAAATTAATAGATAGGATATAACTATTTAAATATCCGTTTTCTAAAACAAATATCAATTTAATCTTTAAATAATTACTTCTATAATAAATTAAAATATATCTTTACTTTAAAGATTTTCAAAATAACCCAAGTAAATAATTTCTCTAAAATAATCTTTCCTTAAAACCATCTTTACAACTTCAATTTCATATTTATAGACTATATTGAAAACATACTCGGCTTTCCAGGGAAAGTACACCTTCCATTCTAAAATGGTTCATTCAGATCAATTTATAAATCCTTCTGGATTTACTTTAAATTTACGTTCCAAATCCGTAAATTCCTTTCCACGCTTTTATTTTTAAAATAAATTCCCTTTTCTTTTATAAAATTCCATTATAAATTTAAACTTCTAAATATCCATTGATATACGATTTTCAAATCGATTTCTAAATATTCATTTTCATCACCGAATTAAATTCTAACTTGATTTCCAAATTTATTTTCAAATACCAAATCAATCTCCAAATTGATTTCTAAATTTATTTCAACACCAAATTTATTATCCATTGAAACAAATTCCTTCTTTAAATTTATTCAATTTTCTAAAATTAATTTACTATAAATTTCTACTAAATTTCAAAAATCCAATTTTTATTTATTTTTGATATCCTACGATATCAAAAATATATTCGGCTAAATTTTAGCCTTCAACAGTTTCAATAACAAATAGTCACATACAGATTATAAATAATCAACATACAATATTGAAACAAATTCAAATATTTGAGGAATCCAGTTGAATTCCTCCAACCTGTTTTCCCTGCATCCACAGACGTTAGCACAACAAATTAATACCAATTCCACTTCGAGGTGTAATATCGCGGTATATGCGTTTAATATAATAACCTCCGCTATTATGCGGCACATAGGGTCTAAACTAATATAACTGATAATAAATTAATCGTCCACGCACACAATCAACAATTAAATTTAACTATCATAATTCAATCATCAATCAATAACTAAAATTTTCAATTGTTATTTTGAGTGAGAAGATCTCATCTTTGCTTTTATTAGCAATCCATTTCCATCTTGACTCGATTTTCTCAATTTAAGACCTTGCATAACAATTATATGATTTTATAAATATTCAAACAAATCAAACTATTAAATTCCATTCGATAATTTAATTAACCCGTGATTTTATTTTAAACTAACAAATCCCTTTTAACAAATAGGAAATTATTGTCAAGGACAAAATTTCACAGCTTTTTAGTCTCAAGGACAGACCTTCAATATTCTATCCTGAAGGACAACTTTCTGCAGGTATCAGTTTTTAGTTATTGATAGCAGTTTTTAGTTATTGATAGCAGTTTTTAGGTATCAGTTTGTAGTTATCAGGAGCATTCTTAGGTATCAGTTTTAGCTCGGTAGCAGTTTTTTTGTCCTTATGAATAATTTTGAAAAATGTTTGTCCTTATGAATAATTTGTAGAAGAATGTTTGTCCTTGTGGTAAAAATAATGAGCTCGTGTCCTTGAGGCAAAAAATATGCAAATCTTTGTCCTTTAAATTAATTCTCTCTTTAACAAATTTATTTAATTAAAAATTAAATTCAAAAACTAAATTTCCTTTAATAAATCATTTCACCTAATAAATTAAATTTCTAACAAAATTTCTTTTACAAATTATTTTTAGAGATTATAATAAATTTTAAATAAGCTAATAAACAAAATAAATCACCCTAAAATTTTATTTTGGAATTAAATGGTGCATGTGTATATATTTTATTCACTGTTTAAAAACATGTAAATTTTATTTAAATTTAAATAAACTGGAATTTATACCTTTTTCAGCCTAGGTCGAGCTCGAAATTTTCATCTTGAACGAAACCCTAGCCTACCGTTGCGCCTCCCCTTCGACGACGCCTCGTGATTTCCACTAGAGTGCTCGAACTCGAGCCTCAATTCCATCGCGGTTCCTCCAGATCTCACGGTGTTCGCACGCGAATCACTACTGCTTCAATTTTCATGCGACAACGATCATCTGCTCGCCGTGCCGAAACAACCCATGAATGATACTGCTCGAGCTTCATCCACACGAGCCACCCTGGTTCGCCCAAACACTCCGCTGCTACATTGCCGATCGCCCTCTGCCCCGACAATCGATGCCGAGCCCACGATCTCCCGCCTTTGTTCCTCCATTTGAACGCGACCCCTAATCGAATCGAACGTGATTCGATTCAATGTCCTTCAATGCCGTGCCAATCATTGCGAAGTTTGATTTCGATTGCTTCGGCTGAAAAAAAAATTATTTAAGAGAGGAGGAGAAGAATTCGATGAAACCCTTATTTTTTCTTCTGTATATCGATTTCTTTTTTTATAAAGATCGATTAGCTTTCAAAGGAAGATAGGATAGGGTGTCGTGTAGGAGAAGACAAGGGAATGTGTACATTTCATTTTGCAAAAAAGAATGGCTGGGATTTGAGTTTGATCAGATATATATATTTAAATTTTAAATTGTCTCGATTTCGCACCCTAAAATCTCGATATCGTATCGAGACGTGCCGCTAGGCGTTTATAATGTTTTACCCATTTTCCGAACACAATTGAACGTGTTTCGAAGCCTGGTTCAATCCTATGTGAAAGATAGCTTTTTAAATCGAGTTTAAATACTAAATTCCCGATATAAATTTCAGCGCGTTTATATGTCATACGCTCACACAACAGCTCCAAACAATACAAAAATTGAAATCCGATAATAATACAATATTACGGATCCAATGGAACTGGTTTCGTTGAATTCCGAGACTATGCCTCGAAAAGCTACTTTCAAATATCGATTTAAACGATAAAATTTCAAAACTGAACAAAGTATTTCCAAATCAAATCCTGAAGCTTCCATTAACCTCAGTATTATCAATATAAATTTTCTAAGCCATCAAATTATTTTTAACAAGCTTAAAATTGAAAATTCAAATTTTTATCCAACTTCAATAAATTAATTTCAATAATAATTGCCAAATTCATATTTATATTCGAAATTCAAGCTAAACGATCATTCAAATATTTAAAATTAATTAAATATTTTCAATTTCAAATGTTCAAAATTCTGGGTCGTCACATCCTTCCCCGCTTAAAAGAATTTCGTCCCGAAATTTCTAGTTAGGAAAAATGATCCTTAACCCATTTATTATTTTCCCAAAACCAAATAATTTTATCTATTTACCAAAATAAATCTTTTATTAAAGACTCGTTATCATTTCAACTAATTTTCCAAATTCAATCATAAGTTTCCAAACAACGTTGTTTACTTAACCAATTCAAATTTAAATTTAAATTCAAATTTTAAACTTTCAAAATTTTCACAAAATTTTTCTAACTCCCTAAATTTCCGAAAAATTTCGCCAGTGTCTCCTTTGCGTGGCTAGCTCGGTACGACTACAAAATGGCACCACAGGCCCTCAGATTCCAAAAGAAAACAAAAGGCCAAGTGGCTAGACAAGAAAATCACCAAATTTCATATTGAAATTGAAATACATACTTTTTTTGTCGAGCAATTCAAATTTATCTTCAAAAATCAAAACCAATTTTCCTTTCTCTTTATAATACATGTATATCCTACTTAGAAATAATATTCATTCATAGCCTTTAAAATTATTTTATACATTTTCTTACAGAAGTTTTCATATCTACTTCTATTCAATTAGTTTTCCCATTACCATATGAATTCAATTTATCTTCAATTCTGAATATTGAATTTTATCTTTCAGTTATAACTGATTCATATTATTATTTTAATTTAGTTTCATTCACTAATTTACTTCAATTTCCAATTTGAAATCGTTTGTCGCTAACAATTTTTTTTCCAAATTCTCTCCCGAAATTTTCGAAATTTTTTGGCAGAGTCTCTTTTGTACGGAGGATCTTTTGCAATTTGACAAAGATATAAATATATATACATCGACCCGCTCGGTCGGAAAAAACAAAAAAAGTTCATATTTCATATTTTTATTGCGTAGACGTGCCTTATTTAGTATTTTTAAGCAAAGCGATTTATTATTAGCATTTTAGCGCGACCAAATCCAGCCAAACGGCCCCCAGGTACCTGTATTTACTCAATTTAAACACGTAAGTGACATATAGGAAATTCATTTACATTTCACTTATTTTTGATAATAAACACATAGTTTTCACAAGCAAAATATTCAAAATTTCCATTAGCAATTTATATGGTTTCGATACAATTTTAGTTGCTTACAACTAAATCACACATCATTTCCATTCAATTTCAATGGTTTACAACACACTTTTTTTCAATCAATTCATTTTTAAACGAAACGAACTCATATCCATTTTAGTTGGTTCGAAAATCAATTTTATTGGCTTTCATTAACTCATAGAATTTTATGCAATCTCGTTTGCGTCAAACGACAACCATTTCTATGCAAATTCGACGATATTCACTAAATAGAATATCCAATCTTAGTTTATAACTAATTTAAATTAATACCAACTCAATTTACTCTTTATTCTATTTCATTTCCAATTGATTCCGTTCAATTCATTTTTGCATTCCATTAATCAAACAAGTTTCATTCAAAACCATTTCATACAACTTGACAACAACCATTTCACAAACCATTTCACAATTTTACTTAAGTCGAGCTTTTATCCAATATTTACTTAAGTTATTTCAATTCAAAACTCAAATTTATTTTCCTTGTAACACTTCCAAACTTAAATCCTTGATTTGATTTTTATTTATCAAATCCATTCCATCGACTAATTTAATTAAATTAGTTTTACTCACTTATCCATTTTAAATTTCAACTTTCCATTCTCAATTCATCTCGAATTTATTTTATCAATAACAAGGAAATTTTCAATTTATTTCCACTTACTTGAATTTATCTGCAAATTCAAACCATTTTTATTTAACTCACAATTGAATTTTTAATTTAACTAATTCAACTTTCCTATTTCACGAATTAATTAATTATCATATTAGTTTACTTGGATTTTATTCCAAATTATAAATCACATTTACAATTTACATGTACAAATCTCATTTGTATATGAATTCATTCCCTTATCCTTTCAATTCATATTTATAAATTTCATTTGTTAAATGATGTTATCTCCAAATCTTTGGTTATACCATTATTTCTTATTAAATTTCCATAATTCAATATCACCACTTCCTAACAACCAAGCAACCATATAACATAAAAATTTACAGAAAATCATTTCTTTTATATACAATAATAGTATTGGGTAAAATTATTTCATTTACCCAATTTTAAAACAATACTGTGTCAGTTTATCCTGTTTAAGAGTTTTGAAACCCCTATCGATACAGTTGACCAAACTGCACCGACCAGAATCTATAAACAATCAACCGATAAGTCAACACAATATAAAATAATTTTATATTCACTAACAAATACACGCTTATATCTATTATTACACTCATACGCATTTCTAGAGTACTGCTGACTCTATCTCCAATGAGTAACACCCAACAGAGCGAAGGTTATCGCTTAACTGAATGCTGTGATACCACTTGTAACAGTCCCGATTTTTCATCGCCCAAAAGTTGACATCAATACGTCCACTGCATCGAATGCCAACAGCTGAATGCCGAAAAACCGAACCGTTAGGGTTTAAAGAAGAAGAGGTAGAAGAAGAAGCAGAAACAATAACAGAATCTCATATTTCGCAGTGGAACAAATATAATAGATAAATAAATATCTTCAAGCAGAATCACTGTATCAATTATTACATTACATTATCAGAGTGTACAACAACAAACGGCGGAAAGAAATATTACATATGTAAGTGATATGCCTCGCCATTCAGCTCCAACTCCTAATTTCTACAACAACTTTTTGACTTTGCTCCCGAATAATGATAACCCGACTCTAGGATGTCCGTGTGGAAAATTATGGGCACCCAGAGTTTAGAAAGGAAACAACAAAATCCAGGTCAGTCGTGGGACTGGTGTGAGATCTTAAAAATAGTTATTTTCACAAAGAAAATAAAAGGAAATCCGCCATGCTTTTGGAAAATGAAACTACCATAAGACCTCCCGCTACACACACAAAATGAAAACGTAGTATTGGAGGAGATTTCTCCTTATGATATTCAAACATGCTTAATACGCAAATTCCTTTCGATATTATTATTAGTGCATAGTGCAGAAAACATTTCGAAAGTATAATATTAATTTTAGCCAGCATACAACCATTATTGTATGCCTACTATAGCTACCATCCAAACAGTGGGACGCCACCATAAGTAGACGGCAGGTTATACAACTAAAACCGTACAGGACGCGTATTGTTTCTTTGGATTTTCCAACAAATGGTCAGGCTAAGGAACTTCCTACTGCCACATGGGTACGCCTCTGGAGGGATGTCCCGAGAACATACCCGGATCTCTGCCAACACAAGACCGGGTTACCTCTGTAACTAGGTAATTACTACTCGAGTATGCCATCCTCTGGTCCTTTGGGACCTTTATCCGAGGATCCTCTACACCAACCACAAAGAAAAGTATTTGCAGTAACCACAAAGGTTAAATATCAGGGATCCATGTAACGACCCGTAAAATTTTAATAATTTTTAATGTTTTTACGTATTTAATTAGAATTTTGAGAACTTTAAAAATAATATTTTGATATAAAAAAATTTTAATATTTGGATTACATTCAATTGTACGTAGCAGATGATAGATTTTCAATTTATTTTATGGAGGTTTATTTATTTAGAAATTCTACCTCATTCAAATCAGTTAATAACTTCTCAATCAATGCAAAGCTGTTACAAAACCCATCATTTCAATTCATTATTCAGTGATTCATTTTCTTTCTCTATCCATTGTCATTTCGCGTTTTACGTTTGAGGCAATAAATATATTTGTACATTTTTCTCCGAAACCCAACTTCACTTCTGCCTATTATCATCTCATTTAATTTTACATGTATAACGTGGTCCATATTCTTTATTACTGTTCAAACTTTCCTCTGAAAGTTTTATTTTCTCCTTTATTTTGTATATAACTTGCCATATTTTAATTACTGATTTTATAGCCGTTGCCTCTATTATTCCATAATTTAGGGGTTGATTGTTACTGTTCCCATTAATTCGCGTGTTTATTTATTGAGACGTTTCAATCCTTTCTTCTTCTCAGCAACAAAAATAATATATATTTGCTGTGACCTGCTCCAAATTTTCATTTTCTTCAATCTTTCCCTTTTGAAACATGTTTACGTTTTTCCTTCTTTCGAATGAAACTGCAGAAAACATTTATTTTCCCCAAATCAAGGGAATGGACCATTACCTTGTTTGGTTTATTTGTTGCGCATTCATTTCTATACGTTTCATTTGCTTAAACTTCTCATTCTTCCATTATATTATCCTCTCGCATTTTCCTCTCGGACCTGTTTTTACTCCCACTCCATCCTGAAAAAAAGTATATATAAATCAAGCTTCTTCTTCCCTCTGTCACAGCCACCCATCATATTAATTCCACCGGTTAAAAGAAAGATTTTAATTAAAACAGTAGCTTACCTTGGTTACTCCTTGATTCACGTCCAACTGCCTTCTATTCCAAATTTGATCCAATAAAACAGCCACTAATGTTTATTTCCAGCTGTTACAATGCATTTATGACTGTCTTTATATCTATCAGTTTCGAAATTTGAAAATTTTATACGTTGCATTTATTGGATTTTTAACGGCTCTTTTGACTTTATAACTTTCCTTTATGCTTTAATTGATTTCCTAGTTTCACTTGCTTTCGTTTTAACATTTATTCCATAAGTTACAATATTCACCATTGAATTTTCCTTTTATCCACTTGTTTAATATTATATATAAGGCAAAGTATATACGTTATTTTATTGACAGATGTTTCCCCTTCTATTTCTCCTATCCACTAAATTATATATATACACTGTTGCTTTTCCAAAAAAAAAAAAAAATTGTTTTCAAAAAAAAAAAATGACAATATCCTTCTTCTTTTCAAACAAATCCACACTCCTCTCCTTCTTTAATTGATCTGTAGCCGTTTCTTATTCATTCTTCCTTCAGTTTCAAATTTGAAAGTGCTACCCAAGGTAAACAATAAATTGCTTTATTAAGTTTTCAAATTAATGCTTCTAGACATTTGCTATGTCATTGCTGTATTTTGGGTGATAACGTTTTGAACGTTGATAAAAATAATTAATCTGCGTAGTTTAATATGCTATGAATTGAGATCTAGGAAAGAAATAAATATAAAACATATAACCTGACAAATAATAAAAATTGCTTTAATTGCACCGTTGATTTTGAAACGTATAAAATTCTATACGTTCTTTACGCATACATTCATTTCTTTTATTTTCCTTTACGTTTCCTTTTTCTTATTTTTCCCATGTAGCCGTTATTTTTTCTAGCCTATTTATTTCCTACTTCATCTCCTTTCCTCTTTTATTTTTCTCCCATCTTTTCTTTTGGATCTGGACTTCAATTGAGACAAACTATTCTTTTTCCTGCCTTTCCTCTCAAACACTACCGCCTCTGCCTGCAACCTTCCCCCACGTCAGCAGCCCCGTGCAAGCGAACCCCTCCACAACCACGTGTCCTCACCTGTGCGTCTCTGGCAATCTTTTTATTGAGGCACACATATATCTATAGTTGGTGATCTCGTGGGTACGTGTATATATATATATATATGTATAGTTATACGTTATATACAGTTTAGATTTTTAATAAGTATGAGTTTTGTTTTCTTTCTTTTATAGTTTTGTGTTTACAGTTTTAATATTTCAAAGTTTGTTTTGTTTATAGTTTTTTGTTTGCAGTTATTGTTACAGAATAAAGAATTTTTAAGTTGTTTTGTTTTTTTTTGTTTTTGTTTTTATATATTTTTAAGAGTATGCGATTTTGGTTATATGCATTGATTTAAGTATTTGTTTTAAAATATATAATGTGTATAGATGTAAGTTTATATTATAAATAAGTATTATATATATTATATTATAAAGCTAGTAACCAGTCTTATTTATTTATTTATTTCATATATATACATATTGCTGTCGTGTGTTCTAATATATATAATATGTTTATAATTCCAGTCTGCATTTATGTTGTTAAAAAAAAAAAAAACTGGCATAGATACATTTTTGTATGTTGCATGATTTTGAACAGTTTTTATATACATGGTTTCAAATATACATGGTTTAGTTTATGTAAACTTTCAAGGAAATAACTTTGGATATGCATTAAGTTTTAAATGTACATAAATCTCAAAAATGTGCAATTTGGGTTTCGAAGTTTATTAATTAATAAATTTTTTTTCAAATATTCTTTAATATATGTTTGTAAAAATTGGGGTTAGAGAAAGTTATTTTATATATATATATATATATATATATATACATACAACATATGTTTTGTTCTAATGGTGTTAAAGTTAAATTAGTAATTTGAAATAAAATATATATATATATATATATATATATATATATCTTATTTTAAATATATGGTTAAAAATTTGGTTTTTGAGCAATTTATAACATATATTTTGTTTCAAACTATATCAAGATAGTTCTGATTCATTTTATCAATTCCTTTTGATCAGCTTGGTTGTCCATTCGAATTCGTGCCAATTTTGACTTGCTTTGAAAATCGTCAATTGGATCAGTCATTTCGCAATTCAAATCATAGCTTGTTATGTTGTCTATCTCCTCTCTAGCCTCAAAAGGTGAGCAATCACTCACGATTAACATTCTTTTATTTATTAAATTTGATTTCAATTGAAACGACAATTGAAATATGCTGCTGTTAGTTGTTTTACTGTTATGACTGCTATTATCTGTATCTGTTCACCTATGACACCCGAAACCATTATCGGTTAATTATGTATGTGATAATAATACAGATTGGTTGATAATTGATTGTTTGATTGATTGTTGTTTAAATTGGATGTTAATTTTTATTGTTAAGTGATAACTAGTTGCTAGTTTAATTTGGGTAGTATAGTTTACAAATTAAACGGATTATATATGATGGACCTTAATTTATTAAAACCTGACCCCGACATATGTAAATTTGATTAGTTAAATTTGACCCTTTAATTGACGTAGAAATAGAAAATTTTATACTTTAAATCTTTTGAACGTAGTTTGGATTAATTGTCGTAGTTTAAAACTGAAATTTAAAAAGGAACGACAAGTGAAAAACTGTAATGTAATAATCTTTAATCTACATGAAATGATAGTGTAGATTCTAGAAGTAATCATACAAATAGCAATGCGAATTAATACGATTATTTCGGGGTTATTTGATTTATTTATTGAATTGTTATTGATTGTTGTTATTGCCTGTTTATTTACTTTGACACCATCCCTGTCATCACTGCAAGTTCCCTTTGTTATGTTTGTTTTGAATTGAAATGGGTTGAAAAGATAGACCCAAGTAGTTTCCATTTAATTTAATTTGGAATTACGGGTTGAAATGCTATCCACCCGTATACATTTAGTGTACGGATTGAATCCGTAACACTTGACCATGTGATAAGAAATATATGGTCTTATTTAATGTAAATTCTTAAATACATGTATAAAGGGTAATGATAAAAATAGAGTTAATTATGTCTAGTTTAATCAAAGATTTGATTTAATACATAAATCATGATAAATATCTATGTAAATTTTATTCGGAAAAATTTTGCAATAATATTGAACAATTAAGATTGGGAGATAAATTTGGGTTATTTTTAATGGTATTCAGATAAGGATTTATTTATTTAAATCAATTTGAAATTTATCGAAGGAGATATTTCACGTTTAAATAAATTAAGAAATATTGAGTAAAATGTAATTTAAGGTCACTAAAATGATATTGAATCAAATAAGGGAGGGTTCAAGGCTAGATAATAACGATGTAAAAATCGAGAATCTATATGAAACTGTTAAATTTGAATTGTTATATATAAGCTATGAACCATAGTGTAATTAAATGGTGTAGAGATTCGGTATGTATTTGGAACCAAGATAGTTGAATTGGTTATGTAGATAACTAACCAAACTTAGTGAAATTTGAGTTTGAACTAGATTGGAAATTTTATTTAGAAAACTAGATTGGGAAAATTTTAGTTGAAATGTTGAATACTTAAAATATGGAAACATATTGAAATAAACGGGGAAATTGGGATATCAAATCCAAATTTGGGAATTATAGATTTAAGTGGTTATTTTAGGAAGATTTAAACTAATAAAATGAGATTGGATTTAATTTAAATGGGAAGGTCGGGTTGATGTGAAACGATTTGTTAAGTTAAGGAAATTGAAAGTACTTTACTGTATACATTATCAAAATATATAAATACTATCTTGGGAAATATGATTATTTAAAGGGAATTTGATATTTGGGTTTGAGGTATAAATTAAGTAAATGACCACGGTGTAATAGTGTATATTTCCACCCTGTAGATAGTTCTATGGACCCTTAGAGGATGGACATCCCAAACATCCTTTAAGTTATATTGTATTTCAGTTGATATTTCATTTGAGTTGAATTTATTGATATAAGAATGTTAATCCTGACTCGAGTGTTTTGTGTTTTGCTTTACGCTCGGGTCAGACTGAGTAATACAGCATTAGAGACTCACCTTTGGAGATTGGAGCTTCATTTGGAGATCCAACTATCGTTTCAGCTTTCAGTTTTCTAGTTGACTGGTTCAGAGAAGTCATCGGCTCGTACTGAAGACTTTTCTGTATTCAAGCGATTCTGATGTATTCATTTTAAACTCTGATGTATATAGTAGCTTCATGAACTACTATTTTTTTTCTATTCCGCTGCATTATATTACTCTATGTCTGTGATCTGTGTTTGATTTATTTACTGTATATTTTAAGTTTGCCAAATTAAATTAACAATTCGGTATTTTGAATTATTCAAGTCGGACATGTATGGTTTTAGTGTCGATTTGAATGGTCAAAAATAGCGGGTGGTTACAGTTGGTATCAGAGCTTTGGCTCTAGGCAAAACTTAGCATATATGGTAAATTTATTTACAGAATCACTTTCATTCGAGTTGGACCTCTTCCTTTTTGACTCGATTTCCTTTGAATTTTGGAATGTCCCTCAGTTTCGAAATTCATTCTTGTCTCTCCCTATTTATATTCGTTTGATTCTGGAGTATTCCATAACTCCACTGAATGATTTGTAAAAGGGGTGAAACTCCTTTTCAGTTGGCATTGATTCACCGAAGATTCATGTATCCTCGGTGTACAATGCTGCTATATCTATTTATGCTGAATTCTATATCGGGCGATCGAATGTCGATTTGCCTTTGAATTCCGCATCGATCATATTCCTGAAATCACGATTGACCCGGTTAAGGTCGCCCGCGATTTGTAGAAATATATCCATCTTCTGTTTTGTATTTTGATTTTCTCAACTTTGTTGAGTCTATTTTCGTATCAGGATTCTATTGATTAGAGTTCCTCTAATTTAAATCTCCATCTTTGTTTGAAATCCATTCTTAAAATTATCCTTTGAAAATCGGGTATGTTTGCATTTTTGAAATTGTTTTATATATCGAAATTATTATTTTGATAACTATGATTTTATTCTTTATATAAAAGTGAAAATGTTTTCGATAAGGATAAATCAAATAAGAAATGTTATTCTATATAAAAAGGTTTTGAAAGGATTTTGAAATTTTGAAAAATTATAAGAAATTGATTATATAAAAACGATTTATAACTGAAGTGTTAAATTTGAAATTCGAGAATTGAATTCCGGTATTTTGAAATTGGTTTTAAGATTTTGGAAAATATATAAAAATAATATGATTTAAAAGTATTTTTCCGAATCAGAAAGGTTTCAAATGAGTTCAAATGAATTCCAATAATTTTGAAGAAATTTCGAAGAAGTTTTCAAGAAAATAGAAGTCCAGAACTCACTTATGTCGCTGGAAAATAATTTCGGTGATGAGTGCACGCATCATCGACATTGATTTTCGAGTTTCAGAGTGGGGGAGGGGCCACTTTAATAGCTCGCTATGCGAGTGATTTTGTAAAACCGTTATGATTTCATATTCCGAAGTATAATTTGATATTTTCAAAAGATATATATATATATATATATATATATATATATATTCGAAACAATTTAAAGTGAGACCGGTGTTCAGTCCTCGAGTTTCAGATTTAATAATTGATTTATTGTTGATTTTCAACTCTTGAATTTAAAATTTGATTTCCCTAACTATTTTGAATGTTCGAACACTTCCAAATCGAGATTAAAATTTTCAAAGCTAAGCAATTTCGAAGAGTATAAAATGTTTGATAAAGAATATAAATTTAGTTTTGAAATGTTTTGAAAAAAAAAGTTGTATAATGGTTTTCAAAAAGGTAAATTGGATATTTCACATAGAAATAGATAGTTTAAAAGTAAAAAAAAAAAGGATAATTATAAATTTGGAAACCATTTTGAGTATAATTAATTTTGGGAAAATATTTGGTTTTGAAATTAAATTGGAATCAAAAACCAGTACTTATATGGTGATTTTTGGAAATGAATCTGTTTGACTTACTTTAATTTGGAAAATGGGATAATTTTCTAAACCTATTTTTTTGGGAACTTTGAAATATTAGATATTTAATTCGGAAGAACATTTGGTGAAATCATATATGATTTTGAAACTAAATTTGATATTGAATGATTTGAAATTGAGAACCTTGTATAATTAAGCACTTGATTTGGGAAGTGGTCGGACTTATATAAAATGGATTTGTATAAGTATGAAAGTGATTTGAAATCAATTGATTTGAAAGGTACTCAATTTGGAAAGAAAATTTATATAATCAAAGTCTATGTAAGTATGTTTTGATATACTATTGATTTGGAAAGTATTCGATTTAGAAAGGAATCCTATACATATGGACTTTATATAAGTATGATATTTGGAAGTATTTGAAAAGGTACTATATATATATATATTTTCCAAGTAAAGATATGGAAAGTGCCTTCTGCTTGATATCCGCTTTGTGGCCACAGCGTGGATTCATTCTATCGATATTATTCTCTCTGATTTTCGGTTTTCCGGATGTAATACTCGAGTATTCCCACCGTGGGTAACCCATGGTTTCTTTTTTCTCTCGTGAATGCACAGCGAAATTGCCTGGCTGAGTCTTGCCTAGGGGTACGGATTGTTTCCTGGGGGAACCAGGCGTAACCATTGTGTATCCTGCAATCTGTGTAGGTCGCGAATAGTAGCGCAAGTGCCTGGCTGAGTCTTGCCTAGGGGTACGGATTGTTTCCTGGGGGAACCAGGCGTAACCATTGTGTATCCTGCACTCTACTAGTCATCATGGCGTAACTCGCAGGGCTGAGAAAGCTTACGGATATGGATTGTTTCCTGGGGGACCCAGGCGTAACCATTGTGTATCTGCGAACCATGATCGGACAAAGGTTTTGGTTTGGTTGTTTTGTTTGGATTGTACTTTCCATATCTATTTTTAAAGGTTTTCAAGTATTTTCACTGGGTGTTGAAACAAGTCTACTAAGTACTTGAAGAATTCTAGTTTTGCGCCTGATCAACGCATGGCCAGAGTCTGCAAGAACGAGGATAAACTTGTTAAAACATTGAGTTATAAAAGTATTTTCGAAAGAAAAATTGGTTTCAACATAAAAGTATTTATTTATAAAGGTATTTTATTATAAAAATATTTTCAACAAAGAAATTTTGTATTAATATTTGAAATTTAAATTCTTATGGTTTGAAATAAATTATTCGTGCCCGATTCTATTCTTTTGAATCTACCTCATCTGCTCTGCTTTATTTTTCACCTATATTCCGTTTTCGGAATCTAACTTCCTTTCCTTTTTGAATAAATCTTTTAAATATTGCTTATTTGTATACTACATTTGTTTATATAAAATTTTAGTGTTATAAATATTTTTGAAGTTATAAATTAAATAAAACATCTTTAAAGAAAATGATTATTAATTTATTGATAATATTTAAAAGGTATCTTGAGATAAATTAAAAATTTCATAAATTTTGGATTTAATATTTTCAATAGTCTTTGTAAATAGAAGTAATAGTGTAAATAATTGTTACCAAAGGAGTTTTGAAAATTTTTAAAGTATCAAAGATAATCGTATTCCAAATGAAGCTTTCAAATTTCAAGCAAAATTTATTTAGTTTCAAAGTATTGGTTTAATTTTGACTTCCAATCTACTATTATTTCTGGTTGTACAATCCTCCTACCTCCTTCCTTTTCGGGGACGAAAAGTTTTGAGTCTGGGAGGGTGTAACGACCCGTAAAATTTTAATAATTTTTAATGTTTTTACGTATTTAATTAAAATTTTGAGAACTTTAAAAATAATATTTTGATATAAAAAAAATTTAATATTTGGATTACATTCAATTGTACGTAGCAGATGATAGATTTTCAATTTATTTTATGGAGGTTTATTTATTTAGAAATTCTACCTCATTCAAATCAGTTAATAACTTCTCAATCAATGCAAAGCTGTTACAAAACCCATCATTTCAATTCATTATTCAGTGATTCATTTTCTTTCTCTATCCATTGTCATTTCGCGTTTTACGTTTGAGGCAATAAATATATTTGTACATTTTTCTCCGAAACCCAACTTCACTTCTGCCTATTATCATCTCATTTAATTTTACATGTATAACGTGGTCCATATTCTTTATTACTGTTCAAACTTTCCTTTGAAAGTTTTATTTTCTCCTTTATTTTGTATATAACTTGCCATATTTTAATTACTGCTTTTATAGCCGTTGCCTCTATTATTCCATAATTTAGGGGTTGATTGTTACTGTTCCCATTAATTCGCGTGTTTATTTATTGAGACGTTTCAATCCTTTCTTCTTCTCAGCAACAAAAATAATATATATTTGCTGTGACCTGCTCCAAATTTTCATTTTCTTCAATCTTTCCCTTTTGAAACATGTTTACGTTTTTCCTTCTTTCGAATGAAACTGCAGAAAACATTTATTTTCCCCAAATCAAGGGAATGGACCATTACCTTGTTTGGTTTATTTGTTGCGCATTCATTTCTATACGTTTCATTTGCTTAAACTTCTCATTCTTCCATTATATTATCCTCTCGCATTTTCCTCTCGGACCTGTTTTTACTCCCACTCCATCCTGAAAAAAAGTATATATAAATCAAGCTTCTTCTTCCCTCTGTCATAGCCACCCATCATATCAATTCCACCAGTTAAAAGAAAGATTTTAATTAAAACAGTAGCTTACCTTGGTTACTCCTTGATTCACGTCCAACTGCCTTCTATTCCAAATTTGATCCAATAAAACAGCCACTAATGTTTATTTCCAGCTGTTACAATGCATTTATGACTATCTTTATATCTATCAGTTTCGAAATTTGAAAATTTTATACGTTGCATTTATTGGATTTTTAACGGCTCTTTTGACTTTATAACTTTCCTTTATGCTTTAATTGATTTCCTAGTTTCACTTGCTTTCGTTTTAACATTTATTCCATAAGTTACAATATTCACCATTGAATTTTCCTTTTATCCACTTGTTTAATATTATATATAAGGCAAAGTATATACGTTATTTTATTGACAGATGTTTCCCCTTCTATTTCTCCTATCCACTAAATTATATATATACACTGTTGCTTTTCCAAAAAAAAAAAAAAAATTGTTTTCAAAAAAAAAAAAAAAAAGACAATATCCTTCTTCTTTTCAAACAAATCCACACTCCTCTCCTTCTTTAATTGATCTGTAGCCGTTTCTTATTCATTCTTCCTTCAGTTTCAAATTTGAAAGTGCTACCCAAGGTAAACAATAAATTGCTTTATTAAGTTTTCAAATTAATGCTTCTAGACATTTGCTATGTCATTGCTGTATTTTGGGTGATAACGTTTTGAACGTTGACAAAAATAATTAATCTGCGTAGTTTAATATGCTATGAATTGAGATCTAGGAAAGAAATAAATATAAAACATATAACCTGACAAATAATAAAAATTGCTTTAATTGCACCGTTGATTTTGAAACGTATAAAATTCTATACGTTCTTTACGCATACAATCATTTCTTTTATTTTCCTTTACGTTTCCTTTTTCTTATTTTTCCCCTGTAGCCGTTATTTTTTCTAGCCTATTTATTTCCTACTTCATCTCCTTTCCTCTTTTATTTTTCTCCCATCTTTTCTTTTGGATCTGGACTTCAATTGAGACAAACTATTCTTTTTCCTGCCTTTCCTCTCAAACACTACCGCCTCTGCCTGCAACCTTTCCCCACGTCAGCAGCCCCGTGCAAGCGAACCCCTCCACAACCACGTGTCCTCACCTGTGCGTCTCTGGCAATCTTTTTATTGAGGCACACATATATCTATAGTTGGTGATCTCGTGGGTACGTGTATATATATATATGTATAGTTATACGTTATATACAGTTTAGATTTTTAATAAGTATGAGTTTTGTTTTCTTTCTTTCATAGTTTTGTGTTTACAGTTTTAATATTTCAAAGTTTGTTTTGTTTATAGTTTTTTGTTTGTAGTTATTGTTACAGAATAAAGAATTTTTAAGTTGTTTTGTTTTTTTTTTTTTTTTATATATATTTTTAAGAGTATGCGATTTTGGTTATATGTATTGATTTAAGTATTTGTTTTAAAATATATAATGTGTATAGATGTAAGTTTATATTATAAATAAGTATTATATATATTATATTATAAAGCTAGTAACCAGTCTTATTTATTTATTTATTTATTTCATATATATACATATTGCTGTCGTGTGTTCTAATATATATAATATGTTTATAATTCCAGTCTGCATTTATGTTGTTAAAAAAAAAAAAAACTCGCATAAATACATTTTTGTATGTTGCATGATTTTGAACAGTTTTTATATACATGGTTTCAAATATACATGGTTTAGTTTATGTAAACTTTCAAGGAAATAACTTTGGATATGCATTAAGTTTTAAATGTACATAAATCTCAAAAATGTGCAATTTGGGTTTCGAAGTTTATTAATTAATAATTTTTTTTTCAAATATTCTTTAATATATGTTTGTAAAAATTGGGGTTAGAGAAAGTTATTTTATATATATATATATACACAACATATGTTTTGTTCTAATGGTGTTAAAGTTAAATTAGTAATTTGAAATAAAATATATATATATATATATATCTTATTTTAAATATATGGTTAAAAATTTGGTTTTTGAGCAATTTATAACATATATTTTGTTTCAAACTATATCAAGATAGTTCTGATTCATTTTATCAATTCCTTTTGATCAGCTTGGTTGTCCATTCGAATTCGTGCCAATTTTGACTTGCTTTGAAAATCGTCAATTGGATCAGTCATTTCGCAATTCAAATCATAGCTTGTTATGTTGTCTATCTCCTCTCTAGCCTCAAAAGGTGAGCAATCACTCACGATTAACATTCTTTTATTTATTAAATTTGATTTCAATTGAAACGACAATTGAAATATGCTGCTGTTAGTTGTTTTACTGTTATGACTGCTATTATCTGTATCTGTTCACCTATGACACCCGAAACCATTATCGGTTAATTATGTATGTGATAATAATACAGATTGGTTGATAATTGATTGTTTGATTGATTGTTGTTTAAATTGGATGTTAATTTTTATTGTTAAGTGATAACTAGTTGCTAGTTTAATTTGGGTAGTATAGTTTACAAATTAAACGGATTATATATGATGGACCTTAATTTATTAAAACCTGACCCCGACATATGTAAATTTGATTAGTTAAATTTGACCCTTTAATTGACGTAGAAATAGAAAATTTTATACTTTAAATCTTTTGAACGTAGTTTGGATTAATTGTCGTAGTTTAAAACTGAAATTTAAAAAGGAACGACAAGTGAAAAACTGTAATGTAATAATCTTTAATCTACATGAAATGATAGTGTAGATTCTAGAAGTAATCATACAAATAGCAATGCGAATTAATACGATTATTTCGGGGTTATTTGATTTATTTATTGAATTGTTATTGATTGTTGTTATTGCCTGTTTATTTACTTTGACACCATCCCTGTCATCACTGCAAGTTCCCTTTGTTATGTTTGTTTTGAATTGAAATGGGTTGAAAAGATAGACCCAAGTAGTTTCCATTTAATTTAATTTGGAATTACGGGTTGAAATGCTATCCACCCGTATACATTTAGTGTACGGATTGAATCTGTAACACTTGACCATGTGATAAGAAATATATGGTCTTATTTAATGTAAATTCTTAAATACATGTATAAAGGGTAATGATAAAGATAGAGTTAATTATGTCTAGTTTAATCAAAGATTTGATTTAATACATAAATCATGATAAATATCTATGTAAATTTTATTCGGAAAAATTTTGCAATAATATTGAACAATTAAGATTGGGAGATAAATTTGGGTTATTTTTAATGGTATTCAGATAAGGATTTATTTATTTAAATCAATTTGAAATTTATCGAAGGAGATATTTCACGTTTAAATAAATTAAGAAATATTGAGTAAAATGTAATTTAAGGTCACTAAAATGATATTGAATCAAATAAGGGAGGGTTCAAGGCTAGATAATAACGATGTAAAAATCGAGAATCTATATGAAACTGTTAAATTTGAATTGTTATATATAAGCTATGAACCATAGTGTAATTAAATGGTGTAGAGGTTCGGTATGTATTTGGAACCAAGATAGTTGAATTGGTTATGTAGATAACTAACCGAACTTAGTGAAATTTGAGTTTGAACTAGATTGGAAATTTTATTTAGAAAACTAGATTGGGAAAATTTTAGTTGAAATGTTGAATACTTAAAATATGGAAACATATTGAAATAAACGGGGAAATTGGGATATCAAATCCAAATTTGGGAATTATAGATTTAAGTGGTTATTTTAGGAAGATTTAAACTAATAAAATGAGATTCGATTTAATTTAAATGGGAAGGTCGGGTTGATGTGAAACGATTTGTTAAGTTAAGGAAACTGAAAGTACTTTACTGTATACATTATTAAAATATATAAATACTATCTTGGGAAATATGATTATTTAAAGCGAATTTGATATTTGGGTTTGAGGTATAAATTAAGTAAATGACCACGGTGTAATAGTGTATATTTCCACCCTGTAGATAGTTCTATGGACCCTTAGAGGATGGACATCCCAAACATCCTTTAAGTTATATTGTATTTCAGTTGATATTTCATTTGAGTTGAATTTATTGATATAAGAATGTTAATCCTGACTCGAGTGTTTTGTGTTTTGCTTTACGCTCGGGTCAGACTGAGTAATACAGCATTAGAGACTCACCTTTGGAGATTGGAGCTTCATTTGGAGATCCAACTATCGTTTCAGCTTTCAGTTTTCTAGTTGACTGGTTCAGAGAAGTCATCGGCTCGTACTGAAGACTTTTCTGTATTCAAGAGATTCTAATGTATTCATTTTAAACTCTGATGTATATAGTAGCTTCATGAACTACTATTTTTTTTCTATTCCGCTGCATTATATTACTCTATGTCTGTGATCTGTGTTTGATTTATTTACTGTATATTTTAAGTTTGCCAAATTAAATTAACAATTCGGTATTTTGAATTATTCAAGTCGGACATGTATGGTTTTAGTGTCGATTTGAATGGTCAAAAATAGCGGGTCGTTACAATCCATATCTGACACCACCCTTTTCCAGAAAGAAATGACATACCCTAAAGGGCGCGACCTTCATAATCTTGCTGCATCTTTCCTGTTTTGACCATTTTCGGGGTGTGAGGTCCGATGAGGTCTCGTCCGCAAAGCTAACTTTTCACAAATTCATGCTTTGATCAACAAATGATCAGCAGTACTTCGTGTGCCACATCACCAAATTGAGAGTGTATCACTAGTAACCATCAACTACATAACCTCTGAGCTCGTACGTCTCAGAGAAGGATGTTAACCTAAGAGAATAAATTTTCCGCCACCAACAGAAATGTATTCGATAGAAACTTGCTTTACATCTCAAAGTGTAACGCCAGCCACACATCCATACAAGTCCGTTCCGGGATCGAACAGAACCGAAGGCACTTCCAAAAAAGCCCTTGCAATCCGGATATTCACTAATCACGTCCGGAATCCCCATCACAAAGGATGATAAGATCTCTATACCGAAGCAACTCGGTGCAGAGACATTCGACGGGTAATCCCTTCGTTTTCGAGAATACCCGGTCTTCAACACCATCTTCAAATGCAATCCCATTTCGTCGTATCGTTATTCGTAATGAGTTTTATGACACAAGGTCCTCTCCCGGCTAATCCGAATAATTAGCGCTTATTTTTAAAAATAAGTGTTCATTCGGATTTCAAACAAATCACAACAATTTCCACTTTGATCTTTTAAATAAAAGATCCATCACAATCACAAAGGTTCGATGTGGTTTTCGGATATCCACTTGGAATCCGACCCTCGGTCGCATCGAAATTCAAATGTTGTTTAAAGGCAAATATTGATAGTCGGTTATTTAACTATCAATCAACATTCACAACAATCACTGGATTTCAAACAATTTTTCCCAAATTATTATTTACAAAATAACTTTGCAAGATACAATTTTAACACTTCAACCATTTGAAAACAAATTTCAAATCATTTTTCACTCACGGAATAAGATTCCCGATATTATTTGTTCCCACTGAAGGTCTGCCGAGTTAAAATACTTTAAAATAATTTAAATTACTTATCCAAACATATATACTTGAAAATATTTAAAATAAAACTATCTTAAAACACTTACTTAAATATTAGTTATGAAAATATTATATCCAAATCTCGTATAAAAATTCAAGGTCAAACTAATTTTAAAATAAAATTAGTAGATAGGATATAACTATTTAAATACCCGTTTTCTAAAACAAATATCAATTTAATCTTTAAATAATTACTTCTTTAATAAATTAAAATATATCTTTACTTTAAAGATTTTCAAAATAACCCAAGTAAATAATTTCTCCAAAATAATCTTTCCTTAAAACCATCTTTACAACTTCAATTTCATATTTATAGACTATATTGAAAACATACTCGGCTTTCCAGGGAAAGTACACCTTCCATTCTAAAATGGTTCATTCAAATCAATTTATAAATCCTTCTGAATTTACTTTAAATTTACGTTCCAAATCCGTAAATTCTTTTCCACACTTTTATCTTTAAAACAAATTCTCATTTCTTTTATAAAATTCCATTATAAATTTAAACTTCTAAATATCCATTGATATACGATTTTCTAATCGATTTCTAAATATTCATTTTCATTGCCGAATTAAATTCTAACTTGATTTCCAAATCTATTTTCAAATACCAAATCAACCTCCAAATTGATTTCTAAATTTATTTCAACACCAAATTTATTATCCTTTGAAACAAATTCCTTCTTTAAATTTATTCAATTTTCTAAAATTAATTTACTATAAATTTTCTACTAAATTTCAAAAATCCAAGTTTTATTTATTTCTGATATCCTACGATATCAAAAATATATTCGGCTAAATTTTAGCCTTCAACAGTTTCAATCACAAATAGTCACACACATATTATACATAATCAACATACAATATTGAAACAAATTCAAATATTTGAGGAAATCCGGTTGGATTCCTCCAACCTACTTTCCATGCATCCACGGATGTCAGCACAACAATTAAATACCAATTCCACTTCAAGGTGGAATATCGAAGTATATGGATTTAATATAATAACATCCGCTATTATGCGGCGCATAGAGTCTAAACTAATATAACTGATAATAAATTAATCATCCAAGCACATAATCAACAATTAAATTTAACTATCATAATTCAATCATCAATCAATAACTGAAATTTTCAATTGTTATTTTGAGTGAGAAGATCTCACCTTTGCTTTTATTAGCAATCCATTTCCATCTTGACTCGATTTTCTCGATTTAAGACCTTGCATAACAATTATATGATTTTATAAATATCCGAACAAATCGAACTATCAAATTCCATGTGATAATTTAATTAACCCGTGATTTTATTTTAAACTAACAAATCCCTTTTAACAAATTTGTTTAATTAAAAATTAAATTTAAAAACTATATTTCCTTTAATAAATCATTTCACCTAATAAATTAAATTTCTAACAAATTTTCTTTTGCAAATTATTTTTAGAGATTATAATAAATTTTAAATAAGCAAATAAACAAAATAAATCACCCTAAAATTTTATTTTGGAATTAAATGGTGCATGTGTATTATATATTTTTCACTGTTTAAAAACATGTAAATTTTATTTAAATTTAAATAAACTGGAATTTATACCTTTTTCTGCCCAGGTCAAGCTCGAGATTTTCATCTTGAACGAAATCCTAGCCTATCGTTGCGCCTCCCCTTCGACGACGCCTCGTGATTTCCACCGGAGTGCTCGAACTCGAGCCTCAATTCCATCGTGGTTCCTTCAGATCTCACGGTGTTCGCACGCGAACCACTACCGCTTCAATTTTCATGCGACAACGATCATCTGCTCGCCGTGCCGAAACAACCCATGAATGATACTGCTCGAGCTTCATCCACACGAGCCACCCTCGTTCGCCCAGACACCCCGCTGCTCCATTGCCGATCGCCCTCTACCCCGACAATCGATGTCGAGCCCACGATCTACCGCCGCTGTTCCTCCATTCGAACGTGACCCCTAATCGAATCGAACATGATTCGATTCAATGTCCTTCAATGTCATGCCAATCATTGCGAAGTTTGATTTCAATTGCTTCGGCTGAATTTTTTTTATTTAAGAGAGGAGGAGAAGAATTTGATGAAGCCCTTACTTTTTCTTCTGTATATCGATTTTTTTTATAAAGATCGGTTAGCTTTCAAAGGAAGATAGGATAGGGTGGCGTGTAGGAGAAGACAATGGAACGTGTACATTTCATTTTGCAAAAAAGAATGGTTGGGATTTGATTTTGACCATATATATATATATATTTAAATTTTAAATCGTCTCGATTTCGCACCCTAAAATCTCGATATCGCATCGAGACGTGCCGCTAGGCGTTTATAACGTTTTACCCGTATTCCAAACACAATGGAACGTGTTTCGAAGCCCAGTTCAATCCTATGTGAAAGATAGCTTTTTAAATCGAGTTTAAATATTAAATTCCCGATATAAATTTCAGCGCGTTTATATATCATACGCTCACACAACAACTCCAAACACTACAAAAATTGAAATCCGATAATAATACAATATTACGGATCAAATGGAACTGTTTCGTTGAATTCCGAGACTGTGCCTCGGAAAGCTATTTTCAAATATCGATTTAAACGATAAAATTTCAAAACTGAACAAAGTATTTCCAATTAAATTCTAAAGCTTCCATTAAACTCAGTATTATCAATATAAATTTTCTAAGCCATCAAATTATTTTTAACAAGCTTAAAATTGAAAATTCAAATTTTTATCCAACTTCAATAAATTAATTTCAATAATTTAATTGCCAAATTCATATTTATATTCGAAATTCAAGCTAAACCATCATTCAAATATTTAAAATTAATTAAATATTTTCAATTTCAAATGTTCAAAATTCTGGGTCGTCACACCATTTCCGTTAATTTAAGAGAGACAGGGTATGTTATGATACGATAAACAAATTTGTCTATATAATTCTATGTATTTGAGTCCTCTTTTTAAAGAAGTCTTGGTAACCTTTAGACCCTTGCACGTATTGAACCTTGTTAAAGTACTTGGATAATTTATGATCAATGTAAAACATGCATAAGTTCGTTAACTGTAAGTACAAAAGGTCTAACTAACCCTAGCTATGAGTCAAAGAAAGATTGACCATGCTTCTAAAATGGACAAGTGGTTATATTTGAATTTTAATAGAAATTGAAAACAGAATTTGAAGGACTGGAGTTCCATAAGATAAAAGATAAGGGGGAAAATTGGTCGATCAAAATTTACATTCAATCGTACTTTGTAAAATGAGATATACAAATTTATCTAGCACTTCAAATAAAAGGAGATACCAAATGGCATCAAATATTTTCACTATTTTTTATTTCTTGTTCTCTCATTAATTCAATATTTGATTATATATTTAAATCAAAAATCATGGGTTTGAGTTACACCAAATGCAAAATCATTGAATGCTAGTGTGGCAATGTCCCTGCTCTCAAATCATCTTTTAAAGCCCCTTCTTACTTAATATTAATATACCATCAAAATATATTTCAGCATTAAATCTCCAAAACAAATTCTAAGTTAACAATTTTATTCAAGACATATAAATTTACATATCTGTATTACAATGTTAACAAGAATTGATGTTAACAAAAGATTCGAGGAATGAAACCTGAGGAACGTATGCATGTCTCAAGATATATATTTGGGTAATCAGCAAGAGATGTGTCTTAAAAAGTTAATCAGTTTTGAATTCTGCACAATATGAACATTTCTCTTTACAAATTGGTGTTTTACAACCTGCCAGGATATAATACATTAAATGATTAGATTCATTTAATGATTAAAATTATTTTCAACTATGTCTCTGCCTTAAGACTTATAAAAATAGTTAATATTGAATTTCATAGTTTAAATTTACTTTCCAACAAAGTAAATCAAAAGTATTTAATGATTTGCATATAAAATATATTATAATAACAATCACTTGATCAATGATGCTTGATACTCTAATATTACTCAAATCGTAATAGATTTCTTTTTCTTTGGCCAATGATAATATTTTCGCATCGTGGTAAATATCATTCTAAAACATACAAACATTTAAATGAATGGATCTGTATATTACAAATTAAAAACGTCATTGTCCATTAGCACAAAAAGTCTACAAAAATTAGGAATTAAATCAAATTAAAATCAACGGAAAATTATAGCATCCTTTTCTCTTTATGTCAAACTCGTTCATTTTCAATAAAAATGATTCTGGTTTTTAATAAAAGGGTTAAATTAGTTTGAACCTAAAAGGAAGTGATGTGAAAGTTATATTAGATGATACTTATAATATCATAATTAAAAATTAATCAACATATTCATCAAAGTGTGTGCATATAAAAACAAATAAATGACGTACATTAGGTAAATTTGGGGTACGAATAAAGTTTGTCTAGTTTTAATCATGTGAATATTATAAATAACTTGGATTACTGGTAATGTATGTTGTTGAAGTTAAAAAGGTAACATTATAACTATCGTTAGTATATGTCCATGCTTTAGCATGTGAGACTAGCTTTACCATAAATTACAACATTATTTTTCTATGTCGTTCAAGGTGGAGTGGAGTATCAGGCATTAAGAATGAATTTATTGTCCAAGGGTAGTCTAGGAGGAGCCTAATGAGAATAAGCGTTTACAATATAATTTGGTACTACAAAATTTATATTAAATAATTATAAACATACTGAAAAATTCAAGGCAAATTGGAACCATAGCAATTTACTTTAAATTGAAATTAGTGAATGGTTCTTACTCAAGATTCAATTTGGCGGCGAGCTCCCTTTTCCTTCCAAGATCCTAACTGAGTCCTGAGATCGTAGAATAGTGGATGTTCTGAAAAATATTTACCATTCGAAAAGAGGAAAAAACGAAGTCTTACACTCGCCTCTGACCATTAAATTAAATGTGAATAACCCGTCTTCCTCTCTTTGAAGAAATTCTTCAATTTCTTTCGGACATATATAACGAAAATTTGGCAGAACAGGAAAATCGAAAGAAAGAGTTTCTTTATATGATTGACTCTCTGGATTCCCATAAATTGTTTCGGTGCGGGCCACGAAAGCGGTACCAAATCGAGGCAAACTCAGTGCGATGATGAACTAATCAGCTCGACAATGATTTCAACTGGAGTCGATACGTACATATTGTATGAAGCTCAAGTGGTTTCAGATCGTCTCGAAATATTATTTTATTATGAGCAATATATACATACAATTTTATTTTATTTGTCGATGAATTTCAAAATAAATCACATTATCATAGTTTATAAAAGTAACAAAACTTATACATAATAAAATTTGCCATGGATATAGTTAAATGTGTATACCAAATAATCATGGAGGCTTTAGAGAAAAAGGTACAAGTTTTCATCCACGGTAGAATACTTTAGGTTATATTCCAAACATATTTAAAATATAATGTAAAAAATAATTAGAAATAAGAAAAAAATAAAGAAATCATCAAATGATTTTAAAAAAAATTTGGGTACTTAGATGGTAATACACGGTAATACTACAAGTCTTAGGTAGCATATAACATACTATATGTCAATATATGTCCAGCGGTTCGACTCAAGCTACGCAAATTTCAAATATATGAATTCTCAAACCAGTGCTGGATTGTCTAACAACTGGATAGTGGTGCTAGATATCGTCAAATCAAATTTTGAAAATTTAAGAAATAACAAGTAACTTTAACTGCACTTTTATTTAGAATTATAAAGAGGAATATTTATCGATTGACTATTTATATAATTTGAAATGAAACATATAAAGTGGAATTAAATTTTGAAATGCTACTAAAAGATGAAAAGCTTCAATAAATAATGAAAGTAATTGAGTTTCCTTGTTGTAATTGTATTTAATTCGGTCAAAATAAAAAAGGCATATTAAAAATGCATATTTTCTGAATGCTTCAAAAAAAAAGCTTAGTGCTTAGGCGGTACCTCAACTAGGCATGGAATAAAGCATCAAGGAAAAAAGGACGAACAGCAAAATTACAAAGGAGAGCCTAAATGACACTCCATGATGCCCCGATGGTACTTTTGATAGCATAGTTAATTTTATAAGTCAAAGGTCATGGTATAAACCTTGTTGAGATTATGTTATCTTATATTTTCAAGTGGATGTGCATATTATGGTAAGATAAACTATTAAGTTTCAACTTTCAAGAATTCGAGTTCCTTATTTCTAAAAAAAATATTTTCTAGAAGTTTTACACCTCATTTCAACCCTATATGGGGATGCATCATGCATTGCTTTTTTAATGTATGTAGAGCATATGTAATCTAATAGAAACACACATATATAAATTGATAAAGAGTTCAAAAGGTCTCACTGTTTTAGGGTGAAGTGTTGGGTTTATGAGCAGAAGACAGGCAAGATATATAGCTGTTATTTCAAGGATAGCGAAGTGTGGCATGGGCTCATGATAAAATGAACCAATATGTTCTACAATTGAATATTTCGAGTCCCTCGAGTTTTTCTAATTAACTCTTTCAAACCTGCTCATACAGCGATGTTTCTTTTTGTAAACAGATAATTCATTACTGAAAACAGGCAATAGGAATTGTAGTGGAGGCCTTCGATTCCAACTAGGACTTTTTTCGTTATTCTGAAAGTGACAAGTGTATCATAATAAGACAAACCAAATTCCTTTTACAGTCAAGTAATTGAGTCGCTCATTTCAGAAGAAAATAGTCTTGATAACACATTCAAACTCTTGCATACAGTGATCGTTTCTATTATGTATGCAAAGAGTTTATGATCAGTAGAAAACATAAATGTATTAATTAAGAGTTCATAATGTCTTATAATTTTGCGTCAACCAAATGAACCAAAGGTTGAGGGTTTGATCATCGTGAAGATCGTCAATTCTTAGATGCCGGCAACTGTGTTATGTTAAGAAAACCGGCATTTTTCCACTGCAAGGGATAAGAGTTCCTTTCGCATTATTAAAAACAATTAAAATAAAAACAAGACTTAGTAACCACTTTCAGACAATGGCACTGTAAAATAACTAACAAGTATCCGTCCTTTGAATGAGGAAATATTTGATCAAAAAATATATTTATTCAGTCGTTTAAAATTCAAAATAATAAGTAGCTTAGTTGGTTAGAGCGTTAACGTTGATGGTTGCAGACTCGAGCCTTTAGAAACAAATGGTATTTGTTGTATTTAGTGTGGACATGTGTGCTACAATAGGACAAATCAATGTGTTTTTACAACTTAGAATCAAAGTCCCGCGTTTAAATAAATAGTAGTTTCAACAACCATTTTAGACTCCCACAAGACACATTGCGTACAATGACTATGCAAAGAACTTTCTATCCAATAGAAGACATGCATAAATTCAATTACAAAGTTTACGAAGTGAAATTAATCTACAATTCGAATTTCCCGTTTGAAGTATTATCTAAGTATAATCCAAAGGCAACTACATTTCCTTTTTATACATCCCATCTATTTGTATCTACAATTTGAAATGTAACGAAACTTTCTAGTTGTGTTATTATTCCATTCTAGATCATAGACACAAAAATTGATATCATTTCGAACCTACTAGTATATTTAAAAATGATAAATCAAAAAATAGCAGTTGAATTTAACCATCAATTTTAAATATTATTTTAAAAAATCGTAAGATTACCCAAATAAATCAAATTTTGTGAAGATAATCTTATAGAAACGTGTCTACAAAGTTTGGTTTCATTCCAGGTTGTACAACTCTAAAAATGGTTAAGACGTAGCACAAGAGGTGTAGTAAGGGATGTTACTGATCCCCACACACACATGTGTGCGTGTGACAAAATATATGAGAACAGAAAAAAGAAGAAAAAAATCATAGTTTAGCTTGCAAATATAAAGAAGTATTATCTAGCTAGATGAAGATCAAATTAATGTTTGTGGATTTATACACAAAAAGATAAATAACGAACACATTGTTTTGCATACTCTATATTATTTTATTGTCTTTTAATTATCATCGAGATGGATCATACAAGCAAAGGCTTATACATAGGCCTAATTTTTCAAACAACTTTAGGGAATACCTATATATTTTGTTTCAGTATTATATTTTATAGCAAATAATTTAGTTGTGGTTGTGCATGTGCTTGTGCTTCAGATTTTGTTTCTGTGATGCTATATTCAAATCAAAGTAGATTCATATTTTTCTTTTGAAACATATTTACAAAGGGTTGCACCAAATATACCAACTGTTCTTTAAACGAACAACTGTTACTTATCATAATACCCGTTTCACCTATCGTTTTTCCCAAAGTGCTGTACCTGTGCTTCAGTTTTTGTACCAAAAAAGACCTTTAAATGGCATAATTGTAAAGAAGCCTGTTTTAAAAAAGATCTCAAGCCATTATTTACATTGGATCGACTCATATCATCATTTCAGACAAGCGTGTGTGGTGTACAAAAAAAAAACTACAATGTAAAAAGTCGAGGCTGTTATAAGTAAACACTAATAGATACTTAAAACCTAATATAAGTAATACTGTGGAAACATAAGATTTGTTGCAATGAACCTCCGTTGGAGTCAAAAAAAGGGGAAAAAATGATATATTTGTTTTTGATGAGGATGTTGTCAATGGGGTTGAAAGAAATGATTCTCTCTCAGGGAAATCTATCAATTCAAAATATACTGCAACCAAAAACCATATCTTAAAGATCTTTAATTGGCAAGCGCTAACAGGTATTAAATACCTTTATAAACTCGCGATCGATCTCCTTTAAGAATTCCTTACCTGTGACAAGAAGTAATACAATTTCAGATGGAATTTTATACAAGAGCAGTCAAAATGAAGTAGATTCAAAATGTCCAAATGTAAAGAATGCATCCATGCCTTTTGACACAAATATAAAAGATTACTTGCAAAAGCTAAATAAAATTATGGATGTATATCCAAATTGTAGGATACTGCTTTATATTAAGAAACATTAAGTACCTTATTTGTCTCATCTGCTTTATATTAAGAAACATCAAGAACCTTTTTACACATTCTCACTTGATCTCAACTCATTATCTCCAAGTCAATTCTTTATGTTTTAGCCACCCCCAACCTTTCCAAAACCGAGATTTTGCTGCCCTAATGATGAACCTTAAACTCATCTAAGCCCAAGCCAAAATACTGTGCAATTAAATCTAATTTAATTGCTTGTCGATATTGTATATCGATATTATATTTATAACCGTTATAAATATATATAACATTATTTATTTCTCAAATCATATTCAAATTTTATAACTAATATTTCACAAATATTAATTAATTTAATTAATTTAATTAATTTATAACAATTATAAACTAATTAAATCGTTCGGTCTTAATAGAGTTCATCATTTCTGCTGTGAAACTCTTGGTTGTAAATTTGATCAGCGATTAAAATCGAACTATTCTAATGTTAATGTTCACACGTCACTTAACAGGTAGTGTGACATTATAGCTAAATTTATCGTTTACCCATTTTCGGTAAAATCCAATTTTAGTTTAATAAGCGTTACCTGGTTGTGACATTCGTTTACACCAATTCTCTTCGTCAAAACTGTATCACTTTAGACTTATGCAATTTGGTAATGGTCAAAATTCCAACTTCATCCGCATTCAACTTTATAGCCCAAATAAAAAGTTCTTGGTTCAATAATAACAATTATTATTAACCGAAATGCTTTGATCAGAGACTTTGACTTTGAGTTGACTGTGATACTAACCGCATATAACTGACGAGACGAATCCTCTCTTGAATAGTGTTTCACTTCCAATACTTCCACTCGACCCAAATACAGTCACTCGATGACTCCATGCAATGATTTGGCTATAATCAAAGCGGAGCTTTCATATTGAAGATCCACGGTATTCTCAAGTCGAGAGAACCGTATAAATCAATCACGTCGATATTTATTGTTTGACCTTAGTTATATTAACCAATAGAAAACTATCGAGTGAGTCATTTCATAGTTATCCAATAACTATTAGTACGTAACCCCCAGGTGCCCTCAACAGTCATGATTAATACACTGCCCAACATTTGGAGAGCGTTAAATACTCCAGTCTCAACGGATACATCAATATCCAGTCTCGATGCAACTTGACTAGGAACATTTAAAATGGTACATTTGTTTCGTTGTGATAAATTACTCACGATTACAACACTTTGTAAATACTGTAACAACCCGCATATTTATCGATTTTATATTTAAATATTTTATCGATACTCAGAATTTTGTCCGAAAAGCTACTTTTTGCATACGGTTGAATTAGGACCCGGGACCACTCCCATTGAGTTCAAAATGACGTTTGCGATCTTTTTATGTGTAAACATTGATATGTTTGGAGATAGTAGAATTTTGCTACTTTTTCACTTAGGGCTTTGGTTTGGGCTGAGCCCAATAACCCCACTTATGTATTGAGTCCCAACTCCACTCCAACTCTTCATTACTTCATTTCTAATTCCTAATACTCAAGCTTTAGCAACAATGGTGAGTGGAATGAGAAATTAAAACTCCAAACCCTAGTTTTCTTTTGCAAATCAAACTCTAGCTCCAAACTAATAGAAGAACCCATTGGTAAGCCTTCTCTTCATCTTCTCCAACTCCTTCTCTCTTGAATTTCAGAAATTTCTAAACCTAACTTTGGGAATGTTCTTCTTTTAAAGTTTAGAATCAAGCTTCTTGAGTTGGATTTGAAGAGTGGTTGATTCTCCCTTTTGCTTTCAAGCTTCTTCTTCAATTGTTTGGGTTCAAAGGTGAGATTTTTATCTCACATCTTAGTCTATAACTATCTTCGATTGTTAGGTATGAATTCCCAACACTTATTTTTGTGCAATTGCTTTTGGTTTGGATTGATTTGGTGAATATTCCAATTTTTAGTGTTTTGAGTTCAAATCTTTAAAAATCCTAACTTTAATATTTGAACATTTTTTTGGTGATGTATCGAGGAGCATATAGGGCCGTGTAGTCGATTGGCATAAACTCTTAGTGCCGTTGATCGTGCGATTGCAATTTGGTCGAGATTTGCACCTCATCTGAAATAGGTTTCAATTTGCAGAACATCAGGTTCGGCCGACCGAACTCCTGGGCCGGTCGACCGACCTGCTACCAAAGTTCATAGGCGCTTTTCTGTCTCTGGTCCGGTCGACTGGCTACAGGGCTCAGTCGACCGACCTGCTTTCCGAGGATTTTTCAGAACAGGGTCCGGTCGACCGAGCTCTGTAGCCGGCCGACCGACCTGTTGCTGTTTTGCCTATTTCGCCTATATTGTGTGGTTTCCCAAATTTAATCGATTCGTATTGATTCCCTTTTGTTATTATCACTTATTATCGACTTTGATGACATTTTCTTCGTAATTTTGGGAATATCCATTTTAATGGATTCGGTATCGATTTTTTTGGATTTTATTCACGTCCTCGAATGTGAATTTTAGTGATTGATTGTTCCTACAATCTTCTTTGTGGTTTGTCACTTTAAAAATAAGAAGGTTTCTATACTAGTGGTAAATATCAAAATTCTTTCACCAAAACGATTTCAACACTATTTTATTACAAAGCTCGTTTCTTAAACCATTTTCCAATCTATTAGTATGTACAAGCCTTTACCTCACTCGTATGAGAAATCTAATTAAACGACCTAGTAAAACGAGTGGTATGAAACGCTTGCGTTTACTTCGTCGGTTAATTCTTGGACTTGTTCGATTGAATCCCTTGTGATAATTTTCTAGTGGAGATCTACAATTCGTTCGTAAATATTTAAGTTAAGCTAGTGGTTATGGGACATGAAGCTAAATTTATATATTTACTAGCTTAGTGTAATTGACACTTTCTTGATGATCATGACGATCATTTTTTGTGATTTAGACTAGCAATGTGCGATGTCTCTTTGTCTGCGAGGGAGACTAAACCTCGTTTTGTGGAGTTTCGACTCAAATTGGTGGGGTAGCAACCCATGGTCTTCGGGCCGTTTGTGGAGCTTCGGCTCAATTTGTGATGGTTAGCAACCATGGAATTAGCATTCCGTTTGTGATACACGTGTTGGTGAGCTTTATGCTCCCGTTTGTGATAGGCCTTTCCTCCTTTTATGATTTCTGGATTTCTTGAGATGATTTCTAGAATTTATGCTTCACCAATTTTCGTGATTTTCATTGATAAGTTTTATCAATATTTGTGCATTGGTGAATTTGTGTGTCATTGACTTTTGTGATTGATATTGATATAATCGTCAATATTTATGGTTTGGTGGACGAAATAGAGAGTATGACATTCCTTTTGATCCTTGAGAAGGTTTTTGTGATATTGATTTATCTCTTGTTGATTTTCAATTACTTATTTATCACAGCTTGGCATTGTGATTATTATGCGTTTAGTCATACCTCTTATTCTATATCGTTTCATCTGATATTTATAGCTAGACTGATCCGTTTATTATTTTCTTATTAAATAATACTCGGGTTAGACCGAGATGTTACAGGTGCTTCTGCTTGACTTCTCTTCTGGGGTTATCATCCTGACTTTTGGTTAACTACTTAGATTAGTAGTTTTTGTTGTATACATTTGAGAAATAGACTCATAGTTGTGTACTTATTCTTTTGTATAGCACATGTTGCTATTCTTTTTTTGATATTGTGGATCTTGTTAGACCACTACTCTGATGAAAACTTTTATGTGTTATATATATTCATATCTATTTCCGCCTTTGTGATATGAATTATCTGTGACTGATTTATGTTATGTTTATTTCTATATTTGTTTTCGAAGACATAATAGCCACTGTGTAGCAGCTTTGAGTTTGTGTCGGTATGTCAGACTTCCTCTTGAAAAGAATGCAAGTTACATTTTATCTGGCATATCGGTACTCGCACAAAGCAATTATACAGATGGTCGCTCCTCAACAGCCTTATTCTCCATGCTAGTTGACGGCATTACACCGTAGTGTCCTTGGCTAGCATGGGTATAGAGGTGGGGCGTCACAACTACTATCATAAAATATACCATTTATGGATCTTCCCATTAAATATACCTTTAATTAAGTTAATTAATTAATATAATCACATTATATCAAATATATAATAGGAAGAAAATACCTTGTATTTCGACAAGGTTGGTCAACGAGTTAGACGTATATAACAAATTACATAATTGCTCCTAGGACATACCCCTAACTCTATCATGGAAAACAATCAATATCTCAAAAACCATAAGTCTAATGCATATAAAATTTTGTGAGCAAGATGTGAGAACCCTAAGTAGTCTACCCTCGGGATCGCACATCGAATAGAGCAAGTTGGAGGGATCGGCCTTCTTCCATCCATAGGGATAGACTATAAACAGCCTTCACAACATATTGTAACAAAGATTAGTTAATAACATGAGTTACACTACCAATTCGTGTGAAACTTGGAGGCTAAGCATAATAAAACATGAAAAAGCTTCGATAGGGATCACATGGCATTTGGAGGGGTTTGGAGTGATTGGCTTCAATCCCTCAATTGGGATCAACCCTCTTCCCTCTTAGGGATCGGCTGAACCTAACTTTATAGCAAAGATCGATCAATATTGCAACATCTACACATCCAATTGACATGAAACTTGAATAAGCTCATTAAAACATGTGGAACACCCCCTCGAGATCTCATTCCAATCGGAGGAAGTTGGAGGGATCAGTATAACTCCCTTGGGAGGGATCAACATTAATCAGAATTCAAATACTACTTCATGGAAAATGCGATATCTCACAAAGCGTATGTCAGAATTGCACGAAATTTGAAAAGCGGGTAGCTAACATCATGGAGCAGCCCTCATAGGGACCGCAACACATTTGGACACACTATTAAGGTATGGTACCGATCCCTATTTTAGGCCCCAATTGGCCTAATTTTTTTGGATGGTCTCGTCTTGGTCTCCCGAATCTTCTACCGAAATTTCAGCACGATCTGTACACATCTTCCCTTGTAAATACAGTAGACATGAAGTCAGAAAAAGGATCTTCTTTCTACTTCTCTTTATCTTCAACCTAGGCTACACTCTGTCGGATTTACTCTTGAATTTCGGATTTGTAACTGAAAATAAACTACATTATAATAAAAGGATTATTCTAAAGTGGACGTAATCCGAGGTTAATCGAACCATTATAAATCTTGTCTCTTTTTACTTGCTATCATTTTTAATTTGTTTGTTCTTCGTATTATATTCTTTACATAAGATACTATCCGTGATCTATGACTGGATATTTGTGCTTTCACACAACTGGGTGTTGGTGACCAAATTTTGATGCCAACATATATGTGTGTGTGTATAGGTATATATGTATGTATGTATATAAAAATTCTTAAGTATGTATGTAACTATCATGATACATATATTTATCAGTTTTGATATATAACTAAAGGAAAAAAAACGATTTTTTAATGAAATATGACGACGAATTTTACTTAATTTTTTTTGAATATAAAAGTATATTCTTAACATATATAATACATGTACATATATACATGTATACATATACATATGCACGTGTATACACACATACATGTGTATATGTATATGTATACATGTATAATATACATGTATATATATACATACACACACAAATGTATTTGTACATATATACATGTACATATGTATATGATGTGCACGTAAATGTGTATATTGTTACCACCATATTTATTCTATTTAAATTAAATAAATGATCATATTGGGTATTTTAACTTGTTTTAACCAAAATTCATATTATTTCCAAATTTTCACATATTCATCTTCATATAAGGGTAAAATGGCCATTTGTGCACGTATATTAATTTGAGAGAATTTAATTGGAAATTTCTATAATATTTTGTAGGAATTTAGCTTCTCATATTAGTGGGTTCATGAAGAAACATGCATGCACAAAATGGATATAAAGGAATGAAGATGAAAATAATTCAAAGTGAAGATCATGGAGGACCCCACCTACCCACCTACCTTAATGTACAAATTAAAGGCTAATGCACATGCTTTTGGAGTTAATGGTTTCATGTACACTTAATGGGGGATTAAGACATGTTAATGATTACTTGGCCTCTACACTTCCTAAGGGGCATTTTGGGCATTCCCCAAAAATATGAATTAGGGTTTCATACATGTATATATACCCCTTATGTTTCATGTAATCTATCTCTTCTCTTAGTCTCTCTTAGGCCTCCTTCTCTTTAGTTTAGTTTAGATCAAAAATAAAAGAAAGCTCCCTTTCTTTCCATAGCTACTTAGCCATTTTATTTCATGTAATTTTCTTTTCTTTTATGCAATGTTAATTCTCTTTTATTTACATGCTTCTTCTCTTCTTATGTAATAGTGTAGATTTACCTTTGTGCAATTAGATTAATTGTCTTTTCCATTAGCTTTCATTTTCCTTTCTTTTTGCTTTCATGTTGCTATCTACATTTGTTGGTTTGATAACAAATATGAGAGCTTAATCCCTACAATTTAGGGGTAATGAAGCTCTCTAGTATGTAGATGCAACATTTTGATGTTTATACTCTCTTTTTATGCTTTAATGGTAACACTTGAAGTGGTTTAATGATGTTGTTTGGCTTTGAATTTGATAGTCTATGTTGTTCATAACAAATTGGCTATGCTTAAACAAACATAACACAAATTGTTTCTTCATCTAAATATGATTATGGCAAAGAAGTGAACGTTGAAATTGAAATTTGATAGCCTATATTTCTAAACAATAGTTAATAGGCTATGCTTAAAATAGATTTTTATTTCAACTTTGTTGTCATATTTCATGAGAGTTAAATGTGTATTAGTGGTTGTGTTATAGTTTGATGGCTTATATTGGGCTAATTAATAGCACAAATATATCATACTTATGATAAACACATCAACTAATTACACTAATGAAAAGAAAAGAGAGATCATAACTTCATTTTGTTGATTTATATGATCTAGAGAGTGGATTTATCTCTAAATTGTTCTTTTAACTCTCATATTTTTATCATTTTCTTTTACTAGTTTTCGTTAGTTTTTTACATTTCTAACTATTAACTCTCGACTTCGGTATAATTTGATTGAATAGACCTTTAAAATCATCAATTTCATGTGGATCGACCCGTATTCGCCACGTGCTACATTCGTACACCATGCGCTTGCGGTTATTTTTATTTCAAAATTCGTTCGACGGTTTTCTAAACCGATAGAATTTCCGTCGACGAACAAGTTTTTGGCGCCGTTGCCGGGGATTTGTTTGATTTTATTTTCTATTCTTGGATTATTTTTGTGTGATTTTATTTGTGTTTTATTTTGTGTGTTTGTTTGCTAAAAATGTTGTGTGTTTGTTTTGTGAATTTTGTTTTCATTTTTTTGTTAGCTTGTTGCCTTTTCTTTTTTCATTTTTCTTGCATTCCAACTAAGAAAAAAAACAACACAATTTCTATCAAAAAAAAAAAACATTTATTCCATTTGATTTTCTATTTCATTTACAAGTTACCAAAAAAAAAAGGGAACAGTGTACATTGGTGCACTGTTTACTGTGCACAGCCTGCACAATCAATTCTCTCTGTTTTAGCTCCTTATCCCACTTGCCTTCTCACTTCACAGCAGCAAACCAGTCACCCTCCTCCAACTTACTGCCCTCAACATCTTCCCTGTCTTCAACAACATCTTCTCCACTACTCCCTTTCAAACAACTGCCCTTCCTTACTTCACTTCCTCCACTACTCCATACAATCTACACTTCTCGGATTCACTTTCTTTTACTGCTGCACACCACCCTGCTTCTACCATTTTCCACTGCACATAACTCCAACCTTCATTGCAACTTCTTTCACCATCCACAATTTCTTTCTCCCCTTATTTCTTACTACTGACCACATATTTCTACCATATACACAACACTTCCAACATTTCAAGCCTGCTACAAGCAACATCAAGCACATATTTCCAACTTCTCAGCCTAGCAATTTCACCTCATCACACTTCATCCACTGCTTCAGCCTTAACTTCGGCCTGCATCAAAACTACCTCCCCTGAACTTCATCCATTAACCAATCCCCTACCTCCCCTGAACTTCTCTGTCAATATCTCTGCCATATCTCATCACCATATACCATCAGCCAACATCAACCACCATCCCCTTACACATCAGCCATACAAAATTCCTCTTCACAACATCATTCACCTTCACTTCATCAACTCAAACTACCTCTGCAAATACCATCCACTTCAAGCACCAGTGCACACAGCCTCTCCCACTTGATTCATCACAGTCTTCAAACAATTCTACTTCAACTTCCAGTCTGCTACATCCCTCTCCTTTCACAAAACTGCTCCAACCTCTTACCCAAACTGCTACCAAAATCCAACTTCAACTTCTTCATTCCACCATACAAACTCAAACATTCAACTGCCTGTAATTCCTCCCCACCACTCATCTACCACCCAGCCTTCGTTGACCATGGTTCAGTAATCACCAACCACACTTCAGCAAACACCAATCGAATCCACCCACCAGCACGACTTTCACTTCAGTTCAAACATATCCATATTTAAGAACGCAGTGTGCAACCACAAAACTCTGCAGTTAACCACCTCACTCAATTCCGCAACAACAATCGATTTCACATCAGAGCAGCACCGCACCGTTCTCGACCACCTACAGTTTGCCTTTCCAATCGCCTATACAATTTCGAACCCACTACCTTCAACTGGTTCTGTGGCCATTACTTCCACCTTCGCCCTGCTTGCCTCTGCCAATCGCCTCGCATAAAAGCCCTACCTTCATCACGCAATCGAATAACCCAGTTCTATCGCCTCCAAACATACAAACCCCCAAGCAGTCGCGCTTCCATTCGATTAGGGATTTGCTTACTGGACCGAGAAATTCTGATTTAGGGAATTCGGTTGGAAATTGATTTCTGTATTTTGCTTTTCGAACTGTGAATTTTTAATTTGATTTGGCTATGATGCAGTATTAGTGCGTAATTGCTTTATGAGTTTAAGGGCCGGGCTTGTTTGTAGGCTGTGAACATTTTTCTTATTGTTTGTTTATATTGTTCTATCTGGTTTTGTTTTAATTTTTTTTTTTTAGAAAAAAAACTCCAGCCTCTAAAAAAATATAGTATTCTAAATTTCTTTTTCCAATCTGTTTCTAGTTTTGTTTTATTTTATTTTATTTAAAATAAAAAAGTTTTGATGGTTTTGATTTGTTTTTAATTGTTTGTTGTTTGTGGGTTGAGTAGATTGTTCCTAAGTTTCTCTTTGTTTTCTTTTTTTAAAGAGACAGTAATATATTTTTTTTAAGTAAAACTTTACTTTTCAATTTTCTTTCCTTTTCACAAAAAAACATAAAACATAAAAAAAAAGGTTTCTCTTTGTTTGATTTTCATTTGTTTTCACTTGTTTTAGTTTTCGTTTTTTTTCTTTTGTTTTTCATCTTTGATAAATATAATAAAAGAAAACAAAAATTGTTGTATTCATCTTCATTCACTCCTTTTCAAGTTGCCAAAGCAGATTAAAAGGAAGAACTGCTTGCCTAAAAATAATTGCTGCTTGCTTATAAAAAAAATTGCCGTAAAAAAAAATTAATTGCCAATAATCTGCATGCTCTGATATTGTGCTTCCATCTCTATTTGCTTTGTTGGTTGCTTGCATTTGCATAAAAAAAATTCAAAATCCAAAAAACCAAAAACAAACTTCATCTTAGTTGCATTGTTAATACACGTTTAATTTCTTGTTTTGCATTCATCTCATCTTATTTTCTTTTCTAAGGGCAATACCCCAATTCACATAAGGTGAGGGATTTCATCACCCTTTCCTTAGCCCACAAACGCATTTCATCGTAGAATTTGACTAATAATAAAGATTAGACTTTGGACCTAAGGGTGTCACGAGCTCACTTAGGGCTTAATTGTATCTTCACAATTGTTTTATTTGAACGATTTTATTTCTTGGTGTCTAGGCTACGGCAGAGTAATAACCAGTTATAAAAATTACGGTGATACGTAAATATACTGGTTGTTCCTCTAAAGGTACTTAAACCTTCGGCTGCATTGCTACGGTGATTCGAGGTGCACCGATAACTCCTGTTCGTTACCTGGCTAAGAAATATTTTTGTTGATTTAAGACAAAGTGTGATTATACAATTTTGGGTTAGGAGCTACTAAGGACAGCAAATTGTAGTTAAGTCCTTTGCATTCATTTAGCTGCATTAGTTCATGCATATTTAAAAAATCAACAACAAAAAAATCAAAATTCCAAAAAAAAATTCTTTCCTTTCCTCTGAAAATTTTCAATCAAAAAAAATATAAAATCTTTTAAAATTTTTTTTGAAAATTCAAATTCAAAAATCAATTTCCATTTTCTGAAAACAAAAAAAAAAAAGAAATCCTTTTGGTAAATATTTAAAAATACAAAAAAAAATACAAAACCAAAAACATAAAAAAAAAATTGAAAAAAAAACCAAAAAAAAAAATCAAACTTTTCTTTTGAAAATAAATCTCACTTGTTAAATAGTTTTCTCCCTTGTAAAAAAAATTTAAAAAAAAAAAAAACTAAAACACGTTTCCAAATCTTCTTTCATTCCCTAAACTCAATTCTAACTCCTTTCTCTTCTCGACTTTCACTTGTGTATGTGTACTTGGACTCGTGACACAACAATGAATCGTTGGACCCGTGATCCTTCTACAAACCGTTTAACTCGAACAGACGATCCACCTGAAATGGCAAACGAAAACGCCCCTCGAACTCTTATGGATAGAATCTTTCCCAGTAGAGTTTCTATTCCATCTTGCATCACGTTACCCGCCCGTATGGGTGACCATTTCGATATCCATTCGAACCATATTGCGACGCTTCCAAAATTTGGCAATTTCGAACACGATGACCCATACATCTTTTTGACTAAATTCAAACAAGTTTGCGCAACCATTAAACTTCAACAACTTTCTGATGACGGAATCAAACTTCGATTAATCCAATTTGCTCTTACGGATTACGCTGAAAAATGGTTGTACAGCTTACCTTCGAACTCAATTAAAACGTGGGAAGAATTTGTAAAAGCTTTCTTAAAAAGTTCTACCCCTTGGAAAAAACAAGTAGAATTCGAAACGAAATTGTAAATTTTCATCAATTCAAGGGTGAACCATTTGGAAAATATTTTGAAAGATTCAAAGAGCTTTCGATAAAATGTCCACACCATAACTTTGAAAAATGGACGATTTGCCAAATCTTATACGATGAACTCGAAAACAGCTCGCGAACAATGCTCGAATCAATGTGCCAAGGCAATTTTCTTGCCCAACATCATGATGATGCTTGGCAATTTCTTGAAAACCTCGCTGAAAAGTCGTCCCAATGGGAACGCTCGAACGAAAAATCAATCTACTCACGATCGAGTGCACACTCGATAAGATCTTCTGTTGCCTTGGAAGCTAAGATCGACGCAATGATTAAAAAATTCGATAACGTTTTCTCATCGAATCAAATGAACCATGCTTCCCAACCGATGTGTTATAAATGCAATGATCCTAATCATATAGCCGATCAGTGTCCCAACTCTATCGAATAAATCAATGCTTTCAATAAAGCCAAAAACGACCCGTTTTCTCCAACGTACAACCCTGGTTGGAGAAATCATCCGAATTTTACGTGCAGCCAAAACAATCCCAACACGAATTCAATTCGTCCCAATTTTCAAGCATTTCCGAATAATGTTTCGAATCCTCCCTTTCAGCCCAACAATTTTCAACCAAACTTTGCGGGTCCATCACATAATCAACCACAACAATCAAATTTTCAAACAAATTCTGCTCATCCTCCCCAAGACGATAAACGTTTAACTTCACTTGAGAAAACTCTTGAAATGTTGGCTAAGGCAACTACTCAAAGCCTTCAATCAAACAATAATTTGAAAAATTCATTGACTTCATATATGCAAAACACGAACCAATCAATTGCAAAACTCGACATGCAAATAAGTCAATTAGCCACATCTTTAAGTGAATGTGAATGAGGAACATTCCCAAGCCAGCCCCTTCCAAATCCCAGAAATCAAAACACAAATTCAAATCAAGCCCATGTTGTTCAAAATAGCAACGTCACCCAGTTGAATGCTATCACAACTCTCCGTTCTGGTAAACAAATCGATAATCAAGTTGTTAATCCAAATGACTTACCGAAAACTTTTCACGACACTTCTAAAACAACGAACGACTCAGAACAGAACGTGGAGCCAAACGTCGAATCGAACGACAATCAAAATTCTTCTTCTTCTACCCGAGTAGACCCGCCTACCGAGTATCGTGTTCCATTTCCACATCGTCTTCGACCAAAGAAACACTCGGACCAAATGGAAAAGATGTTGGAAATTTTTAAACAAGTAAAAGTGAACATCCCGCTTCTTGACATCGTTCAGCAAGTCCCCACTTACGCGAAATTTCTTAAGGACTTGTGCACCCAAAAGCGACACACTCAAGTGCCCAAAAAAGTCTTCTTAGACGCTAGTTTGAGTGAAGTCTTGTCCCAATCCATGCCCGTTAAATACAAAGATCCTGGCTGCCCTACGATTTCGTGTACAATTGGAGACAAGACGATTAACAAATATTTGATAGACTTAGGCGCGAGTGTCAACTTGATTCCATACTCCGTGTACGAACAATTAGGCTTAGGTGATCCCAAACCCACGAAAGTTACGCTTCAATTTGCCGATCGTTCCATTAGGAAGCCCGTGGGAGAAATCGAAGACGTACTCATTCGAGTAGGGCAATTTATATTCCCCGTTGACTTTATCGTTCTCGAAACACAACCCGTGACGAATCCCTCGATTCAAATTCCGTTGATTTTAGGCCGACCATTCTTAGCCACCTCAAATGCCTTAATCAATTGTCGTAACGGATCAATGAAAATCTCTTTTGGAAACATGACTTTGGATCTTAATATTTTCAATCTTGAAAGCCAATCGAATGAACCTCATAACGAAACGTTGGAAGTTAGTGCCATTCATGAAAACTTTGAAAACGAGACACTTGACCTTAACAACGAACGCGAAGCCGAGTATGAAAAGTTGTTTCCCGAAATTCTCAACGAGATTGAATACACTCTTTCCTTTGAATCGCTTCAAGATGAGTCCGAATCTCGATCCAACTCTTTGATCGAAAAACTCCCGAACTTGGACCTCAAACCACTTCCCGATCACCTTAAGCATGCATACTTAGGTGAAGACGAAATGTTACCCGTCATAATTTCCGCAACTCTCTCTCTTGATCAAGAAACCTCGTTACTCTCTATTCTTTCGAAAAACAGAGAAGTAATTGGATGGTCGATTTCCGATATAAAGGGAATTAGTCCCACTCTTGTTCAACATCGCATCCATTTAATCGACGATGCCAAGCCTACTTGTGGCGCGCAGCGAAGGCTTAATCCAAAAAAGAAAGATGCGGTGCATGATGAAATTCTTAAACTTCTCGATAACGGAATCATTTACCCAATCTCTGATAGTTCATGGGTTAGCCCAATTCACGTTGTACCGAAAAAGTCTAGCCTAACCGTTGTCAAGAACGAATCAAATGAGCTTATTCCAACTCGTACTCAAACAGGTTGGGGTGTTTGCATTGACTATCGAAAACTAAATACCGCAACACGTAAGGATCACTTCCCCCTTCCTTTCATCGACCAAATGCTCGAACATTTAGCCGGCCATGAATTTTACTGCTTCCTTGATGGTTATTCTGGCTATAACCAAATTCCAATCGCTCCCGAAGATCAAGAGAAAACGACTTTCACATTTCCATTCGGTACCTTTTCTTATCGACGTATGCCATTCGGACTATGTAACGCTCCTGCGACTTTCCAACGATGCATGGTTGGCATTTTTTCTGACATGATTGAACGCTTTTTAGAAGTTTTTATGGACGATTTCTCTATCTTTGGTGATTCTTTTTCCCACTGTTTACATCACCTCGAGTTGGTTCTGAATCGATGTAAAGAAAAACATTTGACTTTGAATTGGGAAAAATGCCACTTTGTGGTCAAACAAGGCAAAGTCCTTGGACACATCATCTCAAATAGAGGCATTGAGGTAGACAAAGCAAAAATCGATGTCATTGCAAATCTACCCATTCCCAAATCTGTTAAGGACATTCAATCATTTCTAGGACACGTTGGCTTTTACTGTCGTTTTGTGAAAGACTTTAGCAAAATGGCCCGTCCTTTGACGACCCTTCTTGGAAAAGACGTTCCTTTCGATTTTAACTCTGATTGTATCTTTTCTTTTGAACGTCTTAAGAGCGAACTCATTTCTGCCCCAATCATTTGCGCACCCAATTGGGATCTTCCTTTTGAAATAATGTGTGATGCTTCGAACTTTGCCGTTGGTGTTGTCTTAGGACAACGCATCAACAAGATCCTTCATGTCATTTACTACGCAAGTATGACCTTGAACGATGCTCAACTCAACTACATAACAACCGAAAAAGAGCTTCTAGCTGTCGTTTTTGCGCTTAAAAAGTTTTGACCATAGTTGATAGGTTCACACATTACGGTCTACACTGACCATTCTGCGCTTCGATATCTCTTCGCTAAAAAGGATGCTAAATCCCGTTTGATTCGTTGGATCCTTTTACTTCAAGAATTAGACCTTACAATCAAAGACAAAAAAGGATCCGATAATGTCATAGCCGATCACTTATCTCGTCTTCCGAACGCACCATCTTCCTTGCCGATCAATGAAAACTTCCCCGATGAACAACTTCTTTCGATTTCTATCGGTCCATGGTACGCTGATATAGTGAACTACTTAGTCACTAAAGAAACTCCCTCATCTTGGTCCAAACAGGACAAATGTAAATCCATGTCCCAAGTGAAATATTTCTATTAGGACGATCCATACTTGTTCAAATATTGTCCCGACCAAATCATCCGACGTTGCATTCCGGATAGTGAGATACAGAGTGTTCTTTCATTTTGCCACGATCAAGTGTGCGGTGGACATTTCGGTCCTCGAAAAACTGCGGAAAAGGTGCTTCAGTGTGGTTTCTATTGGCCTTCTCTTTTCAAAGACTCATTCGAATTTTGTAAAACTTGTGATCAATGTCAAATGCTTGGACGAATTTCTCGACGAGATATGATGCCTCTAAACCCTATTCTTACGATTAAAATCTTTGATGTTTGGGGTACCAACTTTATGGGACCTTTTCCAAATTCTTTTAGAAACTTGTATATCCTTCTCGCTGTCGATTACATTTCAAAATGGGTCGAAGCCGTTCCTTGCAAAACCAATGACCATAGAATTGTTGTGAAATTTCTCAAAGAAAACATCTTTTCGAGGTTCGGCACACCTCGCACAATAATCAGTGATAACGAAACCATTTTTGCAACCGTTCATTTGAAACTTTAATGAAAAAATACTCGATAACCCACAAGCCATCCACTCCGTATCATCCTCAGACTTGTGGCCAAGTTGAAGTTTCAAATCGACAAATAAAACAAATCTTAGAGAAAACTGTCAATAAAAATCGAAAAGATTGGTCTCAGAAATTGAGCGACGCGCTTTGGGCTTACCGTACAGCTTTTAAAACTAACCTTGGGATGTCCCCATTTCGTTTAGTTTACGGTAAAGCTTGCCACTTACCCATTGAAATTGAACACAAAGCGTTATGGGCAATAAAAAAATTAAACTTTGATCATGAAAAAGATGGCGAAAATCGAAAACTACAACTCAACGAACTAGAAGAACTTAGGAATGACGCGTATGAAAACGAGAAAATTTACAAAGAAAGAACCAAAGTTTTTCATGACAAGTCAATCCTAAGGAAAAAGTTTTCGCCTAACCAGAAAGTTCTTTTATATGACTCGAGACATCATTTATTCCCTGGGAAACTTAAATCAAGATGGACTAGACCATTTTTTGTACGAACTGTTTTTCCACATGGTGCCATAGAAATAGAAAATCCAAAGGATGGATTGATTTTCAAAGTCAACGGTCATCGGTTAAAACCCTTCTTGGAAATTCCCGGTAACCAAGAGGAGGAGCTCATGATCCTTCATGAGCCAAGCTATGTCTAGTAAGAATGTTAACCCCATTTTGTAAATATGTACATAATTTTCCCCGCTACACTCATTATATCATGCATCGACTGTGGGAACACAGTCAAAATTAAGTGTGGGGGGAGTCTCATTTTCATTTTCTTTAGTTTTTCATGGCATTTTTGAATTTTCATTTTCTTTAAAAAAAATCTCAAATTTCCTAAATCTCAAAAACATTTTCTTTTTACCATTTTGATTTATTTTGGAAGAAACACTATGGGATAAGTATAAGTTTTGGTTAATAAATTGAAAATTTTGAAAATTTATTTGTCTTAACAAAAATAAAAATGAAGTTTGATTACAAATAACAATGGTTTTACTAGTATATAGGAATGTTCATCTATGTTAATTATGAAGTATGTTCTAATTGAAAATCTTTGTTTAAAAAGTGGTAAATTTAAAGTAAGGATATAACGTATTTGTCTTCTAAGTTAAATGGTGCTAAGATGGTTTTGCAAAACTCTCTCTCTCTCTTAAAAAAAATATAAAAAATACAAAATAATAACATCTAAAGTATTCACTCTCATTTAAAAGTCCTCACGGTTATGCATGGGTGAATTACTTGGAATCTTTGATTATGTGCTTTCATACTCATTTAAAAGTCCTCACGGTTATGTATGTATGGAACACATACACAAAAAATACAGACTTAATAAAAACCACCTACGGTCGATAGGTGTATGCACGAAAGTGTGTGCACTCGCCATGCTCTGTACTCCCCTCACATAAGCCCGAAAGGCAGTGCATGGGTGGTATCTCTTGCCTCAGTTTACCTGAGCTAGGTGTGTAATTTTTCTTGCAAATAATGAGAGAGCAAGCAATTGAAATCCTAGCACTATCTTAACTTGTTTGATTTAACTTGTTATTGAAAAGAAATGAAAATACCACTTTAATAAACTTTGATAATCAACTAAGGATCCATTTCATAATTACATTGTGTTATCAACCGAAACAACTAGCCAAACTATGGTCTATCTGTTATGACAACTTGATTTTTATTGGAAATTTTGACGAGTAAAATTTTCAAGATAATGACCAAAACTTGTATTTAACTTATTCGTGTCAATTTAAAAATAAATCCTTCATTTGTAAATATTTTCAAAAACTCGCATTCATCTCTTTGTAAATAAATCTTGCACTTTGTAAATATTTTCATCCTGCATTTGGATTTTGTGGGTAGTATCCGCTGAAAACCCTCACGAGACAACACTCGTCCTACTGGGGACACCCAGAGGTTTAACGGCTTGTTGCATACGCTCAATGCAATCGTGCTCCCTACGAAAACGGATTTATCTTAGTTTTCCTTTATTCGAGGACGAATAAAAAGATAAGTGTGGGGGTATTTGATATGCACGTAATTGTGCATATATTTACATCCATATTTTATCTCTTTTTATTTAAATAATCATCATATTTGGGCATTTTAACATGTTTAAAACCAAAATTCAATTATTTCCAACCATCATATTTTCATCTTCATTCAGGGGCAAAACGGTCATTTTGTGCATGCGTCAATATAAGAATTTTTACTTGGACATTTTTTGACATTTTTTATAGGAATTTGGATGCATATGGAAGAGGCTTATATGAAGATATATGCATGCACAAATGAATACAAAGGAAAGAAGAGGGAAATAATTCAAGCTATGAACATGGAGGACCCCACCCACTTACCTAAAAGTACAATTTGGAGCTAATGGACAACTAAGTGGTGGTTAAAGCTTCATGCAGAACAAATGATGGATTAATTAGTGGTTAATGGTTACTTGTTGGCCACACTTCCTAAAGGGCATTTTAGGTAGCCCCCTAAAAATAGAATTAGGGTTTTATGCATGTATATATAGGCCTCTTATGCATATGAAATCATCATCTACTCTTTCATTTTACTTAGGAAATTAAGAAATCAAAGTGTAAGTTCAATGTTCTATGAAATAATAATGGCTTACAGGCCTCTTTCTTCTCTCTTTTCTACATGCTCTTCTTTGTTTTATTGTTAATGTTTATTTATATGCTCTCTTTCTCCTTATGTTCATAGCTTAGATTTACATTTATGCAAGTAGTTAGTAGCTAATCTCTTTTGCTTTCTTTGCTTATTTTCTATTCTCTTTTCTTTTTAATGTTGAAATTTGTTTGTGTTGCTTCAATGCCACAAATGAGTAGCTAAACCCCTTCAATTTGGGGGTGATGAAGCTCTCTAACTTTATGTAATTTCAACATTTTTATGATGTATGATCTCTTTGTTTATGCTTCATGAATGTGAATTTTTATGTAAGTTTATACAAGTGGATTTGATAGCTTATATTGCTTATGCAAATGAGCTATTCTTACTCAACATAAACACAATTTACATCAACATTTGCTAATTAATTTTTTATTATGAAATGAAAGTAAAAATGAAATTTGATGATCTATGTTACTAGTTACAGTAGTAAATAGATCATACTTAAAATAGTTTTTGCTTTGGCTTCTTTTTCATGAGAATTGTAAGTGGTATAATTGTTGTATTATAGTTTGATGGTTTGAGTTATGTTAACTAATAACATAAACAAACCATACTTATGATAAATGCAATGATTATTTCACTTAGTATCAAAGTTAGAGATCATAAATTATGTGTTTGTTGATTTACAAAAATTTGAGAGTGGATTTGCCTCTAAATTGTTCTTTAGTCTAATAATTTTTGAATCGCATTTTCTAGTGTTAGCCTCTTTTTATTTCTAGTTAACAAATCCTCTTCGACTTTGGTATAATTTGATTGAATAGAATTTTAAAATCATCAATTCTCTGCGGATCGACCCGTATTCGCCGCGTGCTACATTCGTAAACCGTGCGCTTGCGGTATAAATTTTATTATAAATTCTTCGACGGTTTTGTAACTCGATAGAATTCCCGAATCGAACAAGTTTTTGGCGCCGTTGCCGGGGAATTGTCTTGATTTTAATTCTCTATTCTTCGAATTAGTTTTCTTTGATTTTTGTGTGTTTTTTATTTTGTTTGTGTTTGTATGTAAAAAAAGATTGTGTTTGTTTGTTGTTTGATTTTTGTTTACAATTTGTTGTGTGCTTGTAGTTCTATTTTGCATTCGCATTCTCTTAAAAAAACAGTTACATTGTTTTCTCTGTTCACTATTTACATTTTCTTTTGCATTCTCTGTTCTCTGTTCACTGCCCTGTGCATTCTCTGTTCATTTGCGTTCAAAATTGTTAACCCAGTGCATATCTTCCACTGCCTACAAACCACAAAGCATCCCACAATCCACTTCAATCCATTAACTGCCTTGCTACCATCTGCCCCCTCCACTTCAACACTAAATTCAAACTGTCATTTCACCTCCCCCTGCAATTCATACAAACAACAATCTCCACTGACCATATTACAACTTCACTGCACTTAACTGAACCACCCCTCTCCCTTCTGTTACCACTCAACAACAACCTACACTGCCATCTGACTTCTCCCACCTCAACTCCAAGCTACTTATCATAACCACCATCGCATACGAGTACCCGCTACAATTATCGACACTTCTTCGCAAAACTTCAACCTGAAACACTGCATCACCGCAAAAAAGTTCAATTGCTACAACAAAACTACAGTACCATCCTTAACCATTACACTGCTGTCAATTAGCATCATTCCATCCAACCACAGTTCAAATCCACTCTACAACCCATACAAACTCACAACAATCCACATTACAACTCCTTCACCATTTCACAAATTTGCTATCTCAGTTCTGCAGCCACCAACATATCACCCTTCACCAATCCATCATCCCATTCACTCACCACTACACTGATCATTTCGACAGACCATAGCATTGCCTATTGCCATAAACCATGGCTCCTCCCTGACTTCATCCTTCATATCCACATACTTCTACTATCCCCTCCCTCAAACTGCTGCACCAGACTTCACCACATCACCATTTCAACTCAGTCCAAACATCATCAACAAAATTTTGAACTAAAACCTAATTCAGTCCTGAAACCACTGAAACTGCTTGAAAACTGACGACTCAACAAATTACCCCTGAAGCCTTACCATTGGCGTGCATCGTCACTGAAGCTTTACCATCACCATCCCCTTCGAATACCTCACTGCAATACATCTTCATCAAACTGCAATACATCCTCATCCACCACATCATCATACAACAACCATCTTCGTAACCATTTCATTTCACAAACTAACAATTACTCTGCCCATACAAACTTCAACTCACTGGCCTTCAACTTGCCCTTCACCATAACCAGTCACCACACTACAACCGAACTTCAATCCCCAAACACCTGCTGCTGCCAACCCACAGCAACTCCAATCATCTCAAACAAATCGAACAAAACTCTCTCTCTCTCTCTTAAAAAAATAATAAAAATAAAAAATAAAAAAATAAGAACATCCAAGTATTCACTCCCATTTAAAAGTCCTCACGGTTATGCATGGGTGAATTACTTGGAATCTTTGATTATGTGCTTTCATACTCATTTAAAACTCCTCACGGTTATGCATGTATGGAACACATGTAAAAAAAAGACTTAATAAAAACCACCTACGGTAGATAGGTGTATGCACGAAAGTGTGTACACTCGTCATGCTTTATACTCCCCTCACATAAGCCCGAAAGGCAGTGCATGGTATATCTGGCCTCAGTTTACATGAGCTAGGCGTGTAATTTTATGTTGCAAATAATGAGAGAGCAAGCAATAGAAATCCTAGCACTATTTTTACTTAGTTGATTTGATTTGTTATTGAAAAGAAATGAAAATACCACTTTGATAAACTTTGATAATCAACTAAGAATCCTTTTCATAATTACACTTTGTTATCAACCGAGATAACGAGTTAAACTATAGTATATTTATGATAACTTCGTTTTTATTGGACATTTTGACGAGTAAATGACATAAATTTTCAAGATAATAGCCAAAACCTATATTTAACTTATTCGTGTCAATTTAAAAATAAAACCTTCATTTGTAAATAAATCTTGCATTTTGTAAATATTTTCATCCTGCATTTGGATTTTGTGGGCAGTATCCGCTGAAAACCCTCACGAGACCACACTCGTCCTACTGGGGACACCCAGAAGTTTAACGGCTTGTTGCATACGCTCAATGCAGTCGTGCTTCGTACGAATACAGATTTATCTTAGTTTTAGTTTATTCGAGGACGAATAAAAAGATAAGTGTGGGGGTACTTGATGTGCATGTAAATGTGCATATTTTTACCACCATATTTATTCTATTTAAATTAAATAAATGATCATATTGGGTATTTTAACTTTTTTTAATCAAAATTCATATTAATTCCAAATTTTCACATATTCATCTTTATATAAGGGTAAAATGGCCATTTGTGCACGTATATTAATTTGAGAGAATTTAATTGGAAATTTCTATAATATTTTGTAGGAATTTAGCTTCTCATATTAGTGGGTTCATGAAGAAACATGCATGCACAAAATGGATATAAAGGAATGAAGATGGAAATAATTCAAAGTGAAGATCATGGAAGACCCCACCTACCCACCTACCTTAATGTACAAATTAAAGGCTAATGCACATGCTTTTGGAGTTAATGGTTTCATGTACACTTAATGGGGGATTAAGACATGTTAATGATTACTTGGCCTCTACACTTCCTAAGGGGCATTTTGGGCATTCCCCAAAAATATGAATTAGGGTTTCATACATGTATATATACCCCTTATGTTTCATGTAATCTATCCCTTCTCTTAGCCTCTCTTAGGCCTCCTTCTCTTTAGTTTAGTTTAGATCAAAAATAAAAGAAAGCTCTCTTTCTTTCCATGGCTACTTAGCCATTTTATTTCATGTAATTTTCTTTTCTTTTATGCAACGTTAATTCTCTTTTATTTACATGCTTCTTCTCTTCTTATGTAATAGTGTAGATTTACCTTTATGCAATTAGATTAATTATCTTTTCCATTAGCTTTCATTTTCCTTTCTTTTTGCTTTCATGTTGCTATCTACATTTGTTGGTTTGATAACAAATATGAGAGCTTAATCTCTATAATTTAGGGGTAATGAAGCTCTCCAGTATGTAGATGCAACATTTTGATGTTTATACTCTATTTTTGTGCTTTAATGGAAACACTTGAAGTGGTTTAATGATGTTGTTTGGCTTTGAATTTCATAGTCTATGTTGTTCGTAACAAATAGGCTATGCTTAAACAAACATAACACGAATTTCTTCTTCATCTAAATATGATTATGGCAAAGAAGTGAATGTTGAAATTGAAATTTGATAGCCTATATTTCTAAACAATAGTTAATAGGCTATGCTTAAAATAGATTTTTATTTCAACTTTGTTGTCATATTTCATGAGAGTTAACTGTGTACTAGTGGTTCTGTTATAGTTTGATGGTTTATATTGGGCTAATTAATAGCACAAATATATCATACTTATGATAAACACATCAACTAATTACACTAATGAAAAGAAAAGAGAGATCATAACTTCATTATGTTGATTTATATGATCTAGAGAGTGGATTTATCTCTAAATTGTTTTTTTAACTCTCATATTTTTATCATTTTCTTTTGCTAGTTTTTGTTAGTTTTTTACATTTCTAACTATTCACTCTCGTCTTCGGTATAATTTGATTGAATAGAATTTTAAAATCATCAATTCCCTGTGGATCGACCCGTATTCGCGACGTGCTACATTCGTATACCGTGCGCTTGCGGTTATTTTTATTTCAAAATTCGTTCGACGGTTCTCTAAACCGATAGAATTTCTGTCGACGAACAGTATACATATACATATACACACACACACACACATATAGACATATACATACATATGTATGTATATCAATTTTGAGACATGTAATAAATCGCATTGACTTGAATATAAAAACTATGGTCATTCTAAAAATGTCATTTGATACAACATCATATACGTTAAACTAAATATCATATATGATAATAATATTTATCAATTTTGATATACACACATACACATATAAGTATATTTACATAGACAAACAATATACCTGTGCGTGCGTGCGTGTTTGCACCGATAATGGTCAAACACCCTGTTATAAGTGAGCACCAATGTCTAATATTTAGATCCAGGCAAAGAAATATAGATTCGCAGATCACATAATATATTGTAGAAAAGTAAATGAACACGCAAGTTTTATAGTTGTTCGATAAACTCTATTCTACGTCCACTTCAATAATCTTTTATTTATACCGTAAGATTACAAGTACAGTTATTTTTGCCTTAGAAAATTAATGAAGGAAGAGATAAGAAGTGATGAAGCAGAGTCGGCCCAAAAGTCCCGTGCAATGAGCCAAGTCCGTTGTACTTATAGGTGAAGATGTGCATGGATCGGAATGAAATTTCGATAGAAGAACCTCCGGGCCCATACGACCCGACCCACAAAATTTGGGATTGATCGGACACCAAAAAATAAATTAGGTCGATCGTTTCGCATTAATTCAAAAGGGGCTACGATCATTTTTATGGTGTCCCCCATGCATGTAGTCCATGCTCCCAAAATTTCACACCATTCCGACTTACCTTTTATGAGATATCGATTGATATTCACTGTTTTGACTATAAATTGGATCATAGGAGATCATTCCATGCTTTATCCTTTTGATCTGCAATCGATCATTGGGTTCCCCATAATGTTAGCTATTTGCTCTCCATATTTCATGCAATTCCGACGTACTGCTTGTGAGATATCGTGTTTTCTGTAGAACTATGGATCGTTACACTGATTCATACGATTGTTCCAATAACGATCGTCATCTTTCTAAGATTTCATCATTTTGAGCTGCGATCAATCACGGTGGTGCTCCATGATGTAAGCTACATGCTATCTAAATTTGTGCAATTCTTACATACCGTTTGTGACATATCGCATTTTCCGTAAAACTATGGAACATTGTGCTGATTTGTACGATCGTTATAATAACGATCGGCCTCTTTTCCAAGATATCATCCTTTTGAGCTGCGAGCGATCAGGGGAATGCCCAATGATGTAAAATATTTTCTCTCCAAATTTCATGCAATTATGACGTAGTTTTTATGAGATAACGTATTTTCCATAAAAATATGGATCATTATGCTGATTTGTATCGATCGTTCCAATAACGATCGACCTCTTTTCCAAGGTTTTGGAGTTTTGTCATGCGATCATTTTTGTAGGCTCCACTCTTTAGTATATTGATGCTCTGAAAGTTTCAAGTACATTGGCTTTGTAGATTTTGAGGTATTGATCGATCTTCGTCGATTTATGCTATTTTATGGATCGTTCCCGATCGATCCATATAAATTCTTCCTTTGCTCATAACTCGAGCATATAAACTTCGATTGGCTTAAAATTTGAAACGTGGCCTCATGAGGCTTTCCTTATCACTTCATATTGATTGCACCTTGATTGGAACCCAGTCTGAATCTGCCCAACAATTATCCATAGTCCCAAATATCATCGATTTCCAAGCCTATAACTGTCTCTCCAATTTTCCTGCCTTGATGATCATAGAAGCCATTTAACCAACTTTTGTGATATGCTGCGTGGTTAAAAAAGGTATAGCATTTGTCCCCCAAAACATGCCTAACGATAGGAAGGCGTGTTTTAAATTGCCTTAAGTCCAATGTTTGAAACTCGTTGATAACCTATGAACAAATTTGTGAACTTGCCTGATTGTTAGTAACAGCCGTTCGGGACAGTTAATCAAATTTGTAGCCGTCCCAGGCTGATGATGATCGCACAGAGATCGAGTGTCTGCTCGAGGCGAAATGTGATCGTTCGATATCAAATGCTTGTTCGAGGCGAAATGTGATCGTTCGAGATCGAGTGCCTGTTCGAGGCATAATGTGATCATTCGAGATCGAGTGTCGGTCGAGGCAAAATGTGATCGTTCGAGATCGATTGTCCTTCGAGGCGAAATGTGATCGTTCAAGATCGGGTGGCGTTTGGGGAGAAATGTGACCATTCGAGATCGAGTGGCGTTCGAGGCGAAATGTGATCATTCAAGATCGAGTGCCGTTCGAAGCGAAATGAGATCGTTCGAGATCGAGTGCCGTTCAAGGCGAAATGTGATTGTTTGATATTGAGTGCCGTTCGAGACGAAATACTTGTTTTTCACATTTAAGTGAGTTCCGAAATCATTTGTTATGCCGGTTTATCGCCATCTTAGAGCATGCCTAGGGACCGACCTCGATACTGCACATATGTAATGGACTTGGCCGTTTTAATGTGGACTTTCTTTTACTTTATTTCATCTCGATCAAGAGATGATGACCTGTGCCCTTGAGCCGGGCTCGCTCCAATCTGTGGCGGATGATGGTTGGTCCTATTCCTTCACCGCTGTCCATTCAGCTTACGAAGCCATCCAAATGCGTGCCCCGGTTCCATGGGGAGCGGTGCTGATTCATTCTCCTTGATCGGGGTTTGCCTACGATTGCTCCAATCCATATCCAAGTCTGCTAGCTTCCGCTCCAAATCTTGGATTCCAATTTTCAGCTGTTCCAACATCCATAGTGGTCTCCGATCATCATTTCCATCCTACCTCCTAGGTCTACGAGGAAATCCCAGATTATCCTTTCTTGTATAGCATCCATCATTGTTCTCATTTCATCTCTGATGATGTAGATAAGGTCTGATTTTCTCCAGCTTCAGAAGAAGCTTCCTGACTCCCTCCATAATGGCTCATATCCGCTAATGGTCTCCTTGTTGATTGCCTAGCCATCGCTTCCTAGATCCAAGTATCCAAGCTCCCAAATCCAAGATCCTAGCTTTCAAATCCACGGGTGCAAGTCCCTCCCAATGAAAGCACAAAAATGTTTGCGCCAAAAACGGTCATAAACACCCTGTTATAAGTGAAAGTGCCAACGTCCAATATTTAGATCAAAACAAAGAAATATAGATTCACGTATCGATCGTAGCTTAAAAGGAACGTCGAAATAGCACGAAACTGGAAGAGCAACTAACTTACAACATGGAGCACCCCATGATTGATCACAACTCAAAAGGATGAAATCTTGAAAAAGAGGCCGATCGTTATTTGGGCACATACAAATCAACATAACGATCCATAGTTTTACGGAAAACGCGATATCTCACAAATGGTACGTTGAAATTGCATGAAATTTGAAGAGCAGGTAGCTAATGTCATGGGGAACCTACGTGATCGATCGCAGCTCAAAAGGATTAAGCATGGAATGATCTCCAATTTCTAGTCAAAACAGCGAATATTAATCGATATCTCACAAACGGTAAGTTAGAATGGCGCGAAACTTTGGAACCATGGACTAGAGGCATTGGGGACCCCATAAAAACGATCGCAGCCCCATTGGAGTTAGTATGGAACGATCGGCCTAAATTATTTTTTGGTACTGACTGATCCTAAATTTTATGGGTCGGGTCGTATGGACCTGAAGGTTCTTTTACCAAAATTTCAATCAATTCATGCATGTCTTCACCTATAAGTATAGTGGACGTGCCTCATTGCAAAGGACTTTTGGGCTAACTCTTCTTCATCGCTTCTTATCTCTTCCTCCATTTATTTTCTAAGGCAAAAACAACCGTACTTGTAATGTTATAGCATAAAGAAAATATTATTTAAGTGGACGTATACCGGAGTTTGCCGAGCCACTATAAAACTTGCGTGTTCATTTACTTTTCTGCAATCTATGCTATGATCTTTGAATTTATATTTCTTTATTATTGAATCTATAAAACGTGTGTGTATCAGTTACATTAAATCAATTTTTCATTTATGACACCGATATTTATCAACCTTCATACATCTTTACAACGAAATATATCAGATTTAAGACACTAAAAAAAAATTGTTTTGAATATAAAACTACGATCACGCTTGATAATATCATATGAGATTATGAACCAAATTTCACTTATGATACTGATATTATCATTTATATATAAAAAAGTTTTGATACACATATATAGCTTTCTAACTTGAATATTATAATATATTTGGATAAAAAATAGCTTTTGATATACCGAACTCAAGTTTTGTTTATATAACAGTGATATTTATTTGTTCGAATGAAAAATATATATTTAAGTGGATCTGTTTCAAATTAAGCATTATCATAATCATCAAACTATCAAAATGGTTCTTACGTATGCGTATAACTATAATGATACATATGTTTATCAATTTTGACGTATAATTAATGGAAAACATTGTTTCTTTTTTGTGCACAATACGACGACAGATTTTAATTTTTTAGTGTAAAATACCTTTGTAACATAATAAGTGGATCTGTTTCAAATTAAGCACTGTCCTAATCATCAAACTATCAAAAAGGTTCTTATGTACGCATATATACACACACACATACATGTATACATATATCTTATAATAATACATATATTTATCGATTTTGGTGCATAAATAGTGAAAAATTAGATTTTTTTTGTTGAAATGTGACGACAAATTTTAATTTATTTTTTTGGATGTAAAAATATATTTTTAACTTAATAAGTGGATCTGTTTCAAATTAAGCATTATCATAATCATCAAACTATCTAAATTGTTCTTATACACTCGTATAACCACAATGATACATACAAGTATTGATTTTGATGCATAACTAATGGAAAAAATTGATATTTTTAATAAAATATGACAGTAGAATTTAATTTATTTTTTTGAATGCAAAAATATATTCTTAACATAATAAGTTAATCTACTTCAAATTATGGATTGTCATGATCATCAAACTATCAAAAGGGTTCTTATGTATACATATAACTATAGTGATATATATATTTATTGATTTTAATGCATAACTAATGAAAAAATTGGTTTTTTTATGAAATATGACGACCGATTTTAATTTTTTTTTTTTGAATGTAAAAGTATTTCTTAACATAACAATTGGGTCTGTTTCAAATTAAGCGCTGTCATAATCATCAAACTATGTAAAGGGTTCTTTCTAAACCCTACTCTAAAGAGTAGAGCTAGGGAATTCAGTTGTCCACCACACTGATCCTCCTTTTAAGCTAACCCAACCAAGAGCATCAATCCTCTACCGATTTCTTGGTTTTATCGGGGATAACCGCTCCAAGCTTTAACGGAAAACACATCTCGGCATGGTGGGACCAGAACCCGCAACCTTCAGGAACTTTGTTTCATGGTTACAAGGTAATCCCAACCAGTTGAGCTATGCTCGTGGATTATCCAAAGGGTTCTTACATATGCATATAACTATAATGATACATATATTTATCGACTTCGATGCATAAGTAACGGAAAAAATTGATTTTTTTGATGAAATATGAAAGCGGATTTTAATTTATTTTTTCGAATGTAAAAATATATTCTTAACATAATAAGTGGACTTGCTTCAAGTTAAGGATTGTCATGATCATCAAACTATCAAAAGGGTTCTTATATATACATATAACTAAAATGTGGCATATATTTATTGATTTTGATGTATAACTAATGTAAAAAATTGATTTTTTTTTTCATGAAATGTGACGGTGGATTTTAATTTATTTAAATGTAAAAATATATTCTTAACATAATAAGTGGATCGGTTTTAAATTAACCATTATCATAATTACCAAATTACTAAAAGGGTATTAAAGTACTTTTATTAAGTAGGAGGCCTCAATTTATAAATATACAACAATGGGACCTAAAAAATAAATTATAAAATAGGCCACTTCGACCAAAAGACACTTTTCATTATAAGTCGTACAAATTCTCGAAAGATTTGTTACATGTCAGAACGATAAATATTAATGCAGCTGGCGTGATTGTGAAATTATAGAAAAAATATATGTGAAACTTGTTTTTGTTACTAAAGTTTGAAGCAGTTTAAGCTTTTAAACGTTTAAGAAATTAAGGGGTATTAGCTCAAGTTACCGTGACATCAATCCCCTACAAACCCCACCCACCCTAAATCCACAATCAAACTTTTAGCTTTCTTTGATTTAACACCTTTTTGTCAAGATGCATAAATCTTGTAATGGTCTGTTATACCTCAGGTTTTATATTCTAAGAGTCATATGGAAACTACAGTAAGACTGCATTTGCATATCTTTTCAGCTACATATGAATGTTAGGATAAAATAAGCTAATTTTACATAGTTCAGGGTCTTAGCTCCTCGTTACACACACAATACATGCATATATATAATATATATAATACAAGCATATATATAATATATGTACACATATGTATGCACGTACATACGTATGCATGTGTGTGTGTATATGTTGGCGGTTTTCTCGTTTCTGGAAAGTTGACAATGACAATGATGGGTGGTTAGTGACGCTGCTTGTAAGAAAGAAAAAAAACCCTCACCACAGTTTAATTGAAGTGGTGGGTGCTTTTGACTTCTAGCAAGTTCACCTTCAAGATACAATGAAATCCAATAATTCAATCTCACTGGTTGACGACATTGGCACCAACTAAATTGGGCTTGGACTATCTTTCGAGTTGCAATGACAAAATTTTAGCCTACGATACTACAAACCCTGCAAAAATTTTGTATAAAGAAACTATAGTAAGAGGTGAAGGGTTAGAGAAGAATTTCTGGAAATTTTTAATACCCGAATAACAAGGAAGAAGACCCTTTTATAGACCTGAATGGTTGTGTCCGTTTCAAAACCGATCAAAAAGAGTTCAAAAGGTCTTATGGCTTAGTTGACTTGGATGTTAGTTTTATTAGGAAAATAATTCCAATATTTTGATGATAACAACATTATAATAATATTATTGATGATTTTATCAAGTATCTAGGTGATTAAAGAAGTAAATACATGTGCACAATACAACATGATGACATACATGTACATTAGTACAAGATATGAATGATACTAATCGATTATGGAGCGTTGAGCATTCAAAGATCAATTATGATGTTTAAAAATCTATTTAGAAAATGATACATCATGATGACAAGAAGAAATGAACTTAAGAGCTTCAAAAGAATGTACGTCATAAGTTGAATTTATATCGAGTCACTACAGCCTGAACTATTAAAATCTCATAAACTAACTTCAAACCACTTCAAATTTCTATACAACCTTTCATATATCCTAAAATATGTTTAAGAATTTTTTTTCATTCTCTAGAATTTTTAATGCAAGAAAAGTGATAAAAAAAAGATCAAAAGATGCAAACATATTCGGTAGTTTTTTTCACAGCAGCAAAGAATAGCATTATGACCGAAAATTCTGTCATAGCACTAACGGATAAATTCTAGGTGGACTTTTGCTAGAGTTTTTCTTAGAAAATTGAAGTTGTACAGTGTTGTTTCAAATCCAATGTTTAAAATTCCTCCAGCGGCTATATTTTTTAAAAGATGTTTTGTGTCTATTCAATATTTCTCTTCGTCAAACAAATTTATAAAGGGTTGCACTTATTTAATGGTCTTTCACTCTTATATAAACCTCCTTTCATCCCCAAAACAATCACTCAAACTCTCTCTTGATTGAAATTAATTTTATTCTCAAATCAAAAACCCCAATTGATGTTTATTGTGCACTCATTTCTAAAACATCCAAAATAACAAATTAAGATACTCTAAGCCTCACACTATCGTTCCACTTTACCCAACGAAGACCATATCACTTCTTATACACCTTATTCATTCATCTCCGTATTCTTTGTAGTGGTTACAGAAGTTTGTGTACTAAAGGAGACAAATTTGTATATTAAGATACACTGTATTGAAAAGTAACTATTGCCACCAAGTTGAAGTCATGTTCTGCTGCTCAAACAAAAGTGTTGATGTCTCGTTCAACTATTTGGGAAAGTGTATTGAAATTCTGTTCCGCTGCTCAAGTGCTTATTCCTCTAGGCAAAGCGACGGTTTTAGTTAGCAAAAAGCCAGAATAGAGATTCTGAGACTATACATAGGATTAAAGATCTGAATCAATATAAAATCAACTGTGTGATTTTATTTCTACTGCTATTATATTTATATTGTTGTTGTTATTACTATGCTTCAATTTTGAATTTATTTATATGTTTTTCCATCATCGATCATGTGCGTAGCGACTTACAAGTAATATTAATCGACGCTACGCGACTAATAAGTGTTATGATCCAAATGTAATGGTATGAATTCTCTAAGAAACTATTTTTGTGTTGTATCAAAATGGAAGATAAGGTTGGTCTTTTGTTCTGATCACAAGTTCATAAGTTACCTAATGATATTATGTTCAGTGGAAAACAAGTATTAACAATTCAAAAATCTTGTAGTTGAACTAATTTTAGCACTAGTCTCATGGAAAGTGCTATATTAGGACCAGTGTGTAATGACCCGTAAAATTCGATAATTAAATTTGTTAACAAAATAAGATTTTCGTAATATAATATTGAAGAAATAAAAAATATTGTAATTAAATAGTGAAATAAATTCTGAAATGAAATGTAACAAATGATAATTGAAGCTAATTATTAACAATTCACCACCTAATCTCCGCGTCCAATCTGCTTCATTCTCTACAATTCACCACCTTGCCGGATCGTATAGTCTGGACCCCCGCGCCTACTAAGGGCTTCTCCGTCGCCTCCAGTTACTCCCACCTCAATAACCCCGGCCGATTCTTTTCCTTCCCCAGACTCTGGAAATGCCCTCTTCTGCCGCGTATCGCCTTCTTCCCGTGGTGTCTTGCTCATGAACGAATGAACACTAAAGAGAGACTTATCTGTCTGCATATCCCGGTTGATCCGTCTTGTGTCTTCTGCTCTAACCACATTGAAGATATTCCTCACTTGTTTCGTGAATGTGACTTTACATACTCGATCTGGGCTGCAACCAGTGCCCACCTCCTTGGCCATATCCATGATCTGCCCATCATATTTGATCACTGGCAATACAACCCCCATAATCTCCTCCTGGATGTCTTCATCGCTCTCATCTGTTGGTGTATATGGATTGAACGCAATGCACACGTGTTTAATAAACTGAAATATCATTTTGAAGGCATATGCAGACGTATAACTCATCTATTCTCCACCTTTACAGGTCGAAGCTTATCTGCTCCTTTCAGACTTCGTCTTCCATAGAGAAGTTCATCCCCAACCGAGTCACAAGGTAGCAGTTCGACGTTCCCCCCGGCCATAGTTGCGAACAGTTGGTAGTAACTTGATGCTTTCAGATCTCTATCTTCCCTTTTGTTATTTTGTTATGATACTCCTGTATTTATTCTTACACTGCCTTGTCCTATCTATGTCGAATGTTTATGTAGTTTCTGTACTTGCTCTACGCGCCATCGATCAGGCCTGTTGATCGATACAATATTATTTCATATATGCTACTAATCGGTTGTGTAGTGTCACGCTACACACCCGTCTTGCTCAAAAAAAATTATTGACAACTTGAATGCAATTCCAATTGATTGAAATAATGTAAATGTTATAACTTGGTTATAAATTTAATATAAGAAAATGAATGTAAATATGAACCTATTTAATAAGATAATATATGATTAATGGTAATTGAATAAGATTAGTATTATGTAAGGAATTACAATATTTGTTGTACTAATGTGTGTATTGATTTATAGTGAGATATAAAAGGTAATTGATAATTTAAAGGTTGACTTACTTATAAAATAATGTGTAATGGATGGAGATGGAATAAATGAAGTGTAATGAGAATTTTGTAATAACTGTTTGTAAAGAATAAACTTACAAATGTTATAAAAATATATAATGGTGACAATTTGTGTTGTTACCAATTTAACTAATCAATTATAAATAAATGTCAACAAAATGTTACATTAATGTGGAATAAGACCAAAACTATAGTGTGAAAGTAATCAAAAGAATAGAAATGTTAATTTTATTAATAAGGTAATAATTGACTTAACGAAAGAATGAAATCGAGATAAATAAATTAATTGAGACTCTAATTACAATTAATGTGCGAAATTGACCAAAATTTAATAAGATGGAAATGTTTGCGCCAAAATTGGTCACAAACACCCAAAGTCGTGAAAGCACCCGTTTACGTACTCAAATCAATAACGATTAACACAGAACTCAGCAACGATCAATATATAATTCATCTCTAATCAACAAATCACAATAATTCACGAACAACAATCACAAACACAGGATTTATAGTGGTTCGGCGTTCGCGCCTACGTCCACTTTGAAGGTTTTCTCTTTATTGCTTTGCTTGATTAAATCGATTACAATGGATTACAGCCGACAATTGCTTTGAAATCTGAATACAACAGCGATTCTGATAGTTAAACTTGAATCCGGCAGAGTCTTGGCGTTCAATGGCGGAAAAGATCCCCTTTTCTGAAGGCTTCAGGGTGCTATTTATAGGCGTTGGAGGCCCAGATCTTGCTGAAACTTCGTGAGACTCCTTCTGGCACGTGAGTGGGCCCACGCGACCGACCCCACCAAGTTTCGTCTCGATCTGACATCGGTTCGAAGTGATTTCGAACCCATCAAGAAATGGTCCAATCGAGCTGAAACTTGGCAGGAACAATCTTTACCTCACATGGAAGATACTGTGAAAATTTGGTTCCATTTGGATCTATGGTTAAGGAGATATGCTCGGTTCGAAATCGACACCTTCGGTTGGCTGAAGCGTTCGAACCCATTATTTCGAACCCTTCGTTTCGAATCCATCAGTGCACGTGAGCTTGCAGTGACGTGGCGCGCAATATTCGAATCGATCCTAACTTATCTCCGAATGGACCGCTTCGACTCCGTGAACTACGGCGAACACGTCATCCAAACCAATTGACTCGGTGGATTCGAAATAGGAAGCACTCTTGGTTTCGAACGTGACATTCGAATCCAGGAATTCTTATGGGTTCGAAGTTGATCGGTTCGAACTGGGTTATTCGATGGGTTCGAAGTGAGGATGTGAGGCCGAGTGAAGTCGTGGATTCGAAGGTAGGTCACTGTGGTGGATTCGAAGGTAATAGAGTCGAAGGCGATGGAGTCGAGGCTGGGTACTAGCTGATGGGTTCGAACATCATGGGTTCGAAGGAGAGGGCGTGGATGGTTTCGAACAGCATGGGTTCGAAAAGGATGGGTTCGAACTTCATGGTTTCGAACCAGACAATGACTATTTCTCTTCACACTGAACCCATCATATCTTGAGCATACGAACTCGGATTGACCTGAAACTTGAAATGATGGCTCCTACAACCTTTCTTGTCGTGTCCTATCAATCGTGGCCTGATCCGGACTCGGGCAAAATTCATCGATATCCATAGCTAAGTGATGTATAACCAATCTCTAAGACGGACTGTTTCCCGTTTTCGACCAATCTTTTGATATCACGGCTTTGCCAAAAAGCGGGATAACACTTTGCCCCCCAAAACATGCCTTGCTGTAGGAAGGTGTGTTTTGTAATGCCTTGAGTTGGATGTTCGTATCCGATTATCAACCTGCAAAGAACTCGATAGTTTCATATGTCCTCAAATGACGATCGTTCGGGATCGAGCCATTTGGGATGAAGTGCGGCCGTTCATGGTCAAGCGCTCAACTTCAAATGACGATCGTTCGTGATCGAGTCATTCGAGGGGAAGTGCGACCGTGCGCGGTCGAGCGTACAAATGCATGCTTCGATCGTTCGGGATCGTATGCTGCTTGAAGTGAATCGGGACCGTTCGCGGTCCGTGCCGTTCGTGGCATAAGATGGAATAGGACCGTTCGCGGTCGATGCCGTTCGCGGCGATTGATGAGATGGGACCGTTCGCGGTCGACTGCCGTTCGTGGCAAATGATGATCGTTCGCGACCAAGTGCCGTTCAAGGCGAGTGGTGACCGTTCGAGGTCGGATTTCATAATCAGTGAGCCATGACCGTTCGCGATCGATGGCGTTCGAGGCAGGAAGTGATCGTTCGCGATCGTGTGCCGTTCGAGGCGAATTCGTGACCGTTCGTGGTCGGATGTCGGACCTCAAGTGACGACCGTTCGCGATCAAGCCATTGAGGTAAGGTGAGTTATGACTGTTCGAAGTTGGGTGCCGTTCGAGGCGGATTGTGTGTGTGCCCGGGAGGGCTTGATGTTATCGATGCCAGGGTCACGTTCGGGTGAGATCCTGGATCGTTTGTCAGGGCGGTTCATCACCATCTCAGAGCATGCCTAAGGATCGTTCGCGACCCCCATACATGTGTACGTAGCTTAGTCATTCCAGAGTTATCAAAATCAAATAATTATTAAACAGATGAGTTCCAAAAACAATGTCCAAATAAACAAAGTCCAAACGTTCAAATCAAAATGAAACGAAAGTAAAGCATGGATGTCAAAGTGTAAGTTCCCACTACGAAACGGTCAACGATCATTCAGAGCATGTCTGGAGATCGTTCGCGATCTCGTACATGTGTAAATGATTTAATTACGTTAGTGGAAGCTTACAACTTGTTCATCGTTGTCTTACTCAATTGATAACCATACGGTGCCTTGATTCGGGGTCGCCCCTAGCTGATGTGGACGGTGGTCGTTCTGGTTCCGCCACAGGGGCTCGTCTTCTTACATATTGAAGTAGCATACCGTTCCTGATATGCCCTTCCACCTCATCCTTCAGGTGCCTACAATCGTTAGTATTATGACCATTTAACTCATGGAATACACAGAACTTATCTGATTTCCTTTCGTCAGAGGTAGGGTCCCTTCGCATCGGCCTACGGTACGGAATCTGTTCTTTGGTATCCTGATAAATTCGTTCCAGGCTCTCGTTCAACTCAGTGTAGGTGGTGAATCGCGGCTCCCTTCGTTGCCGCTTCGATCTGTCTCTGTCATTCTCAATCTTTCTTTTACCTCTATCCTTGTCCGAATCCTTTTTAAGAGGCTTTTCGTCTCTAAATGCAAAAATTTCTATCCCATCTCTTTCTTCTCTCTCGGCATTCGCATCTTCTAATCGTAAAAACTTTTCTGCTTCATGATAGAATTCCTCCAGATCTGTGGGTGGATCTTTAGTCAATGAATTCTTGAACTCTGTGCCGTCAGCTATTCCGGACACAGCTGCCATTACCACCATGGATGGATCCGCTCTATCCACTGAAGCTGCTGCTGCATTAAATCGTGTTAGATAACTTCTCAAGGTCTCTCCGGCCTTCTGCTTTAGGGTTGCCAGAGTCATCACGTTCTTGGGTCTTGTAATATGAACCCTGAATTGCCTCATGAATCTCTCTACTAAACCATTCCAAGTTCCGATGGATCCGTTCTCCAACTGTCTAAACCATAGTGCAGCGATATCTGTTAAGTATAATGGAAAACACCGGGCCATAACCTCCTCCGATGCCCCCAGTACTTCCATATGCCTCATATATTTTGTCAGGTGGACCGTGGGGTCCGTTCTCCCGTCATACATATCCAACGATGGTAGTTTGAAATCAGGTGGGTTCCTAGCTTGCCTGATTGATGAAGTAAAAGGGCTTCTATTAACATCTTCCAAATCTTTGTTCACCATACCGCCTCTCAAAGCTCTCCTAACTATCTCTGCTAATCGGTCATTGTCTCCGAGATGTAACCCTTGTTCACTACTTCCAACCTGCCCCCCGAGTTCACGAGGTAACTCCGGGATCTGCCCCCTTGACTGAGCGTTTGCATCTCTACTACTACCGGGTTGCGCAGATGCTCCCCTTTCTCCCTCCGAAACTGGATCAACGTTCTCCAAGGGTGTGCCCCCTAATCCAGGTGCTACTCCGGATGGTCCTGCTCCGTTCTGGACTCCATTGGCTTCCCTATTCTGTGCTCCGAGCTGTCCTATCTGATGGAGTAAACTCTGGATCATTTCCTCTTGCCTCTTCATCATAGTTTCCATCTCGTTCCTAGTAATGTATATTGATGGTTGATTTGCTCCTGACGAAGCCTCTTGGCTTCCCTGTGGTTCACTTCTCTCAGTCCTTGGTCTCCTACTCGATTGCCTTGCCATAATTCCTAAATCTGAACTTCTGAACTTTCAAATCCAACTTCTTCCTGAGTTCAATTCTCAGTGAAAGCACCAAAATGTTTGCGCCAAAATTGGTCACAAACACCCAAAGTCGTGAAAGCACCCGTTTACGTACTCAAATCAATAACGATTAACACAGAACTCAGCAACGATCAATATATAATTCAGCTCTAATCAACAAATCACAATAATTCACGAACAACAATCACAAACACAGGATTTATAGTGGTTCGGCGTTCGCGCCTACGTCCACTTTGAAGGTTTTCTCTTTATTGCTTTGCTTGATTAAATCGATTACAATGGATTACAGCCGACAATTGCTTTGAAATCTGAATACAACAGCGATTCTGATAGTTAAACTTGAATCCGGCAGAGTCTTGGCGTTCAATGGCGGAAAAGATCCCCTTTTCTGAAGGCTTCAGGGTGCTATTTATAGGCGTTGGAGGCCCAGATCTTGCTGAAACTTCGTGAGACTCCTTCTGGCACGTGAGTGGGCCCACGCGACCGACCCCACCAAGTTTCGTCTCGATCTGACATCGGTTCGAAGTGATTTCGAACCCATCAAGAAATGGTCCAATCGAGCTGAAACTTGGCAGGAACAATCTTTACCTCACATGGAAGATACTGTGAAAATTTGGTTGCATTTGGATCTATGGTTAAGGAGATATGCTCGGTTCGAAATCGACACCTTCGGTTGGCTGAAGCGTTCGAACCCATTATTTCGAACCCTTCGTTTCGAATCCATCAGTGCACGTGAGCTTGCAGTGACGTGGCGCGCAATATTCGAATCGATCCTAACTTATCTCCGAATGGACCGCTTCGACTCCGTGAACTACGGCGAACACGTCATCCAAACCAATTGACTCGGTGGATTCGAAATAGGAAGCACTCTTGGTTTCGAACGTGACATTCGAATCCAGGAATTCTTATGGGTTCGAAGTTGATCGGTTCGAACTGGGTTATTCGATGGGTTCGAAGTGAGGATGTGAGGCCGAGTGAAGTCGTGGATTCGAAGGTAGGTCACTGTGGTGGATTCGAAGGTAATGGAGTCGAAGGCGATGGAGTCGAGGCTGGGTACTAGCTGATGGGTTCGAACATCATGGGTTCGAAGGAGAGGGCGTGGATGGTTTCGAACAGCATGGGTTCGAAAAGGATGGGTTCGAACTTCATGGTTTCGAACCAGACAATGACTATTTCTCTTCACACTGAACCCATCATATCTTGAGCATACGAACTCGGATTGACCTGAAACTTGAAATGATGGCTCCTACAACCTTTCTTGTCGTGTCCTATCAATCGTGGCCTGATCCGGACTCGGGCAAAATTCATCGATATCCATAGCTAAGTGATGTATAACCAATCTCTAAGACGGATTGTTTCCCGTTTTCGACCAATCTTTTGATATCACGGCTTTGCCAAAAAGCGGGATAACAGGAAATATAATTGTTAATACAAATAAAAGATGGAAATTGGAGGATATTAACGTAATGAAATATAAAACAATGTAAACCATGTCTATAGAATAATAACTGATTTGAGTATAAAGAATTGAAACCAAATAAAAACAATTAATTGGAATTAAATTATAATTAATAAGATTAATGGCAGTTGAAATTGAACACTGTAATTATTGAAATAATTAACATTGAATTGATATGTAAACTTATTTTAATTTATTATAAATGTCTTTGCAACCAAAAAATGATAAAAATATGCTATTTTATAAATATTATGGTTAATGTAAGAAAAGATGTCAATTGTAGAAAAAGAGGATAACAAGATAGAAACCTATGTTAATAATTTCATAAGGTATTGTTGATTTAATAGTAGGAGTGTAAATCAAAATAAAAGAATAAAAATGAATAAGTTTAGTAAAGGAGTAAACATATGTTTATTTATTTGAAATGTTTGATAGCTGAAAGATTGATTGTAGAGACGAGAAACTATTATTTAGTAAGAAATGTATAATTGCTGTTTGTATCCAATAGTGTATAAATATGTTTAAATTACTATTAGATAGGAAATAATTGTTCTACATCTCATTACATTCATTTAATCCATTTTGAAACTTAATCAGCTGAAATTAATGTAATTGAAAATTTTCAATTAATAGGAAGAGAATACTAATTGTAAATTAATAGGTGTAATTAAAAGCAGCTTATTTTTTGTAAAAGTATAAGGAAAGTTTGATTTAATGAAAAAAATATTTACATCAAATAAAATGAATATTTCATTTGTGAATGTAGGTTTAATTTCATTAAAATAAATAATAGAATGATTGATTTTAAAGAAAGAAATATATGTTTATTTAAATTGTGCTTTAGCTTACAGATTGTGTAACCCGGCACCTTGGGCCGGCTGCAAAACGACAGTTGAAGATATTATTATTAGCACTAGACAAGATTCTGACTACGAAGAGCCTGAAGATATACGGGTTTGATGCAGTCGACATGTTTTAACATTTAGGTACGGTTTGGCAAGAACGGAATGGCCAGTTCGAGATCGTCCTATATGGGCCAAGTCACCTCGGCCTAGAGGCCCGCGTAGGAAGTCCAGTCCATCTTTGCTTATAAATAGAAAGGCAGGGGCACAGTGAAAGGGGCCTTTTTTCGAGAACACTGGGGATACCCTGCCATTTTTGATACTCTCCTCTTTTTAATTCAAACTTGTATACAAGTGATTGGTTTATGGATTGTATCTGTATTCAAGTGATTGAGAAAGCAATAAGGATTAAACTCAAAGTGGATGTAGGCAATTATGCCAAACCACTATAAATATGATGTTCTCGTTTTTGTTGTTCTTTTCGCATTGAATTACACTATTCTTATGTTCCAGTTTACTCTCTTCATTAATCTCTCTACATAACTCTACTTAAGGGTGTTAGTGACCAATTTTGGTGCTAACATTTTAGTGCTTTCACTGAGAATTGAATTCTCAGCTCGATTGGATCTCATCGTCTACTAGTGGATTTCCATATTCACGAGATAGATCCATCTGTTTACTAGAAAGCTTCCTATTCTACTCAGATTTGAAAGAAATCTAAAGGAAGCTGATAGCCATAGATTTGATTCACTGATGTACGTAAGATATGGTGATTGGATGTTGAAGTCTGCACTCAAGTTGAATGATGGCTAACACTCCTCTAAAGGCAATTCAGCCGATCGCCCCAAAAAAAGCGTATGTCGCTCGCCCTAGAAAAGGCATATGCCGAGCGAGGTTACACCAAGCTACCCAGATTGCATGCCGAGCGACAGTTTATGTCGAGCGAGGGAAAACCGACCGACCCAGGTTGCATGCCGAGCGACAGTGTATGCCAAGCGACAGTGTATGCCGAGCGAGAGTGTATGCCGAGCGACAGTGCATGCCGAGCGAGAGTATGCCGAGCGACAGTGCATGCCGAGTGAGAGTATGTCGAGCGACCCATTGCATGCCGAGCGAGAATATGCCGAGCGATTGCATGCCGAGCGAGAGTGTATGCCGAGCGACCCAGGTTGTATGCCGAGCGACAGTGTATGTCTAGCGGGAGTATGCCGAGCGACCTAGTGCATGCCGAGCGAGAGTATGCCGAGCGACCCAGGTTGTATGTCGAGCGACAATGTATGCTGAGCAGGAGTATGTCGAGCGACCTAGTGCATGCCGAGCGAGAATATGTCGAGCCACATCCAGGCCGAGCGGCATCCATGCCGAGCCGCATTCCTATGCTGAGCGGCATCCAGGCCGAGCCGCATTCTATGCCGAGCGGCATCCAGGCCGAGCCGCATGCCTATGCCGAGCGGCATCCAGACCGGGCAGCATGCCTATGCCGAACGGCATCCACACCGAGCCGCATTCCTATGCCGAGCGGCATCCAGGCCGATCCAAACTTAAGTTACACCGCATTCCTATGTCGAGCGGCATCTAGGCCGATCCAAACTTAAGTTACATCGGTCTCTTATATGCCGAACCCTACCCGCAACGCAGTGCCTCCAGATAGTGAATTCAAAACTCAACTTAATAAAGGAATATTATATCCACTTCCCTTACATCCCATGATCAACCAGGGCATAAACGATCTAGCGACAGCTTCTGAACGACAACAAGGGAATGGACAAGCAACCACTATTCAAACGATATTCCCAAAGGTTTGGAGAACATAGATGATACGACTCTAGGAAAATGACAAGATGACTCCAATGACCATTCTTCACTGACCTAGCGCTTCAAATTTAGTGACTCCAAGCAGACCAACAATTGGCTCTAAGCAATTTATTCCAAATTCTATAAAGGATGTCATACTGATCGCGTTTGAGGAGAGTCGACCTTCAAATATATTTTGGCAGCTACTTAGCTGGAGAGCCTCCAACGACCATGGATTGTTTCTATAACAAAAATGAATCTAAACAGAAGTGTGGAGGAGCGGAACAGACTAGGAAAAATAACAATGAAGGCCCATTGGCTAAGGACGCTGAACCCAATAGACAAAACAAGACCTCAAAATTCGACTCGTATGCTCTTTGAAAGATTCAATTGACAACCTCTAATTGAAGACTCGCGACTCAGAATGGTACTGGAAACCAACCTTGAGAGAGTACACCAAAGTCTAAAGAAAATCAGGGGAAGGTTGTATATTCCAAAATGCTCGTGGATCCTAACACGGACGATTACAAACACCTCCGAGGTGTGATCGAAAAGCCGATCTGGAAAGCAAAGCTTCAATAGTATGTACAAATCTTGTAGAATGGCGGGCATCGAACATTCGATGCATATTAATAAAGGGCTATGATTATCAATTGGACTGCTGACGGTCGACATCCCTTTGAAAGGAGCCAGGGGAAAAGTCGAATAGCGAGCACACGATGCTGCTTTACTTATCAATGAGATTTATCCCAATCTTCTTTGAATTATTTCCATTTCTATTTCTATTTCAGTTGTTCTATGAACTACGACTAACTTGAACTAAACTACTTTCAAAACGATGCAGGTGACCGGGTACTCAAATTTGGCCACCAACCAATCCACCAGACCGTGTTCAAGTCTATGGAGTTTCATCAAGAGGAGCATAATTCGACCGCTCACCATCAACCATATGCCTTTGATTTGGGGATATGGACTAGAGATTGAAAAGCTCATCACGATCAGAGCCAAATAGAAAGTGAACACGACTGATCGTTCATTCGTTGACCTCCATATTTGATTCGAAGGCCTAAGCAAGGCTTGAAATGAATATGGCCCGATCATCAATCGAGTCATAAAACAAAGTTCGACAAAATACAAATGCCTCTCCTGACGCTCAGTGACACCGGGATCTATCTACAGTAGATGTGATTTGATCATGTACACATCAAATCCTACCCTGAACACAAAAGGTTGTTCGAAAGCCTGACTTGGAGTAGCTGTGATGGACAACCTACTCGCTAACCATCGCTCTCAATACATGGACACGACTGCACCTTGAAACATATGCAACTTGCTTTGTCTACGCAATAATCATTATCCTTATTTTCTAGATACAAAGAAAATTGTGTGAGATTTGACTATCTAACCCAGCATGGACATGATCCAACCATCTGTCATATACCTCCTTCCTTGACTTGATTGGAAGAGCTATAATCACCAAGCGGACGAGAATCGACCGTCCATTTTTCAAATTTCATCCCTCATGCTGGGGGCAGAATCTCATTCCATGAGCAAACGTGGGTCGATCGTTCATTCGACAACATTAGCCTTGATATGGTAAATGAAATATAAATTAAAAGGTGGAAATACGACTCCTCTCGATAAAAACCTCTAAGTCCGCAGAGTGTGGACTAGAGTAATCTAGGTCCCTTGAGTGCGAACTAGAGTATAAGCGACTTAAAAACCTCTACGTCCCTAGAGTGCAGACTAGAGTACTCTAAGTCTCCTGAACGCGGACTAGAGTATAAACGAATTAAAAACCTCTACGTCCCCAGAGTGTGGACTAGAGTACTCTAAGTCCCCTTAGTGCGGACTAGACTATAAATGATTTGAAAACCTCTACGTCCCCAGAGCGTGGACTAGAGTACTCTAAGTCCCCTGAGTGCGGACTAGAGTATAAACGACTTAAAAACCTCTACGTCCCCAGATTGCGGACTAGAGTACTCTAATTCCCCTGAGTGCGGACTAGAGTATAAACGACTTAAAAACCTCTACGTCCCCGGAGTGCGAACAAGAGTACTCTAAGTCCCCTGAGTGCGGACTAGAGTATAAATAAATTAAAAATCTCTAAGTCCCACGAGTGCGGGCTAGAGTACTCTTAAGTTCCCTGAGTGTAGACTAGAGTATAAACGACTTAAAAATCTCTAAGTCCCCAGAGTGCGGGCTAGAGTACTCTAAGTCCCCTTAGCGCCGACTAGAGTATAAATGGCTTAAAAACCTCTAAATCCCCAGAGTGCGGACTAGAGTATAAAAGACTTGAGAAAAATATCTATGTTCCTGAAGTGAACTAGAGTACTCTAAGTCCCCAGAGTGAGGACTAGAGTATAAATGAATTGACGTAAATCTCTACGTCCCAAACTGTGAAATATAGCATTAACCGTTCAATAAATCTACAAGTCCCCAGAGCGTGGACCGAAACACGAACACAAATTGGGCTCGAGTCGACTAGGGGGAGAATAACAATAGGTCACCAGAATACAGAGTCGTGCATAAACATCGATAAATAGACGAGTGGATTCCGACCGTTCTCTATTTCGCAAACTTTCGGCCTTAAATCGACTGGAGGATTATTAACTCGCTAAGGATGGAGTTCGACCATCCAACTAGTGTTCTGGCCAAATCAATGCTGGGAGCAAGAGTACAAATCTCTAAAAGCTGAATACGACAGCTTACTATAACTCTAGCTTGGCGTTCTTTACAACTTAAGGCAACGACTACAAGAAGGCCTCATATAAAACCAATCGAAACAGCATCCAAAGCTACGGGCGACCGACTATATCATACCTCAGATCGAGGGTCAATACTGATCCGCACCAAGCACATAGAATGTGCCTCGAATATTCCTTGAAAAACTACGACCTCCAAAGTGTGGAAAGGAGGGTAAACCATGAAGACTTGGTCAAAAATTCTCCAGCACCCTCCTTCGATCCATCAGGAGGGGTATTAAACTGGATGAGCATGACCGGACTGCATTTGAGCCAACTTTACCTCGAGATCTGATTATAAAACATGAACCAAAGTGGACATGGCTGACTGTCCAGTGCCCAAATTACGCCCTGAAATTGACGAGGCATCGAAGTATTCCTCTTGGAATGAAAACCACAATACAATCCAAGATATGCGAGACCCAGCCTCCCACCAATTTACCTAATCCCACGATTCAATGGGAAAGAGAGTAAAGCTAAAGTGGGCATGGCTGGTCTTCCTACTTAACGGTATATGCCCAGACCAAGGGGCACGAGCGAGAAGCAAGATGAATGTGAACCGACTATTCAACGATCAACTCTGTGTCTTTGGAGTTTAGGTGGGAATATAAACATAGCTAGGGCAAGACTCAACCATCCATGCAGTCCGTTTTTCAACCCGAGACTAGGAGCAGACGCATGGTCATCCAAAGAATGCCTGCGATAGCTCAATGTTGAAACTTGTATATCGTGCTTACAGCTACTCAAGGCTACGACCGAAAGGATGCCTAGAGATAGAATCATTAAATCGATACCTTAGCTCGTGGGTAACTAACTGTCACTCCAACCCGAACGACGTGTAAAGGATCATGAATGCATTGAATAGAAAGTGCATTACTCGAATATACAAGCAAATTCAAACTCATAGCAAGATCCAGCTATACAGCTGCACACAACCTGAGGCTGACTGCTACTCGACATTTCCTTCAACGTGCTTTTAAGCCTGATCTTTGGCCATTTTCTGATAATGGATCAGGGCATTCACAGTCCTTCACTATTAGACTTAATAACTCATGATAAGACTCTAGGATTCGACTAAAGTAACCATCAACATTGACCGTCCAACCATATTTCACATTGAATGTTATGCAAAATAGTTACATCTGAACTCAAAGAATCCGAGATTGCACCTGCTAAGCTGACAGTCGACATTACAGCCAGCCATGGCGACCCTTTTCGGGTGCTGAATATCGGATCACAGCTCAATGCAGTGATGATAAAAGAATTAGTTGGATTTTTATAAATAAATGATGACATGTTCCCTTGGACTCATTTTGACATGCACGTGTGATTTCACTAACTATCGCGAGCCATGCAATGGATATCGACCCGAAGCTACAAAAGCTAGCGCAATGTCTATTGATTTCATCATGAAAGCTCCACTCTTACTTTTGGGCTCAGCCAATCAACGTATATGCCTACTAGCCATTGCAACCGGGCATACAACGACCTGAGATGTCTGAAAGACTACTTAAATAGAATATCAAACTAAGCCAATTCGATATCACTTCTTTCCCTCGAAGGGCGATCCAAGGATGGAAATTAGCAGACCTCATACCCAAGTTCACTTCATCAGATGACTACTCGAAGGGTAGTAGAGAACCAACTGACAGATGGAAAAAGTATGTGGATGGAGCATCTAGTGATCAATGTTATGGTGCAGGAGTCATGTTAATGACTCCCGAGGAACGATCGATCTGCTACGTCCTGAAGCTCGATTTCCCTATAACAAACAACGATGCTTATCATGAAGCCTCGACCACCAGCCTCAACCTTGCTAGAGGATTTTGGAGTGGAAACTTTACATATCTTTTGTGATTCTTAATTGGTAGTATGCAAAGTTAAGGAAGTTGATCTTGCTAAGGGGCGTTGTCTTGCCCCTTATCTCGGCCAGGTCCAAGAGCTACTGGCCGACTTCACGTATTACATCATTACACATGTACTCAGTGAACAAAATGAAAAAGTGTTCAGTCACTGGCCAAGCTGGCTAGTTTTAGGGACGCGCAATGGACATACATTGTTTCGTTGAAATATTAAATATTCCAAGTATTGACGGATGGAGATCGGCTAGGTCTTGGAGACAGAGCCAGAAAAGGTGTCATGGTTGACTCCTATCAAAGACTATCTACAATAAGGAATTCTTATTGAACGGAGGAATGAAGAACGACAGATCCTCCTCAAAGCTTCATGCCAAATCATCCAAGAATAAGCCGTGTGTAGAAAGTAGTTTATCCATCCCCATGCTTCGGTGTATCGCCCATGATGATATCTTGAGCAAAGTCTATGAAGAAGAATGCGACGATAACATTAGAGGGAAAACCATGATAAAGAAAATACTCTGCTATAGGTATTACTGGCCAACTATCAATCCAGATGCGGTTGATCATGCTAGACAATGCGACGAGTGCAAGATGTTTGCAAAAAATCCGGAAACCCCGCCAATGAAAATTACTCAAATGGCTAGTCCATAGCCGTTTACCACTTGGGGACACTGAAATAATCTTCTTGCCGATTCTAAAGGTAGTGAAAAATACATCATCATAGCAGTTGATTACTTCACCAAATGGGCAGATGAAGAACTATTAACCACGACCAAGATGAAGAAATAATCAACTTCATTATCCGTAATGTCATCTGTCCTTATGACCTTCCATGATCTATTATAACTGTAAATGGACAGGTTGAAGCTATGAACAAAATCATAAAGTCTGTACTGAAGAGAGGTTTGGAAAAGGCTAGAGATAAATGGACGGATGAATGCCCAACAGCATTATGGGCTTATAGAACTACCCATGAGTCCATAACTGGCCGTACTCCATTCGCCCTTGCTTACTGCTCTAAGGCCATCATCCATATAAAACTTGAAGTCACCTCTCATCAAGTGGCTAATTACAACCCTTATTTCACAAAAAATACAAATAAGGAATCGCAATTGAATTGCAATTATACTAGATGGAATTGGCGACGACTTATAAGCATATAAAACGCATCCGATGGCCAATGGCAAGAACATGTACCCGAACATGCATGTGTACATCCGAAAAAAGTTCGACTTCTTAAAATCAACAGGGAATTGAATTCTCACTTAAGATTATTAAGAAAAGACTGGATCAAATAGCTGAAGCTTACTGGCCCAATAGAACCGGACACGGATGGCCACTGATGAACTATAACCCTGGATTTATAATATTAGGAATCGACCAAGCGTCGTGACGACCAAAGAAGGATACGACACCATGAGAGGATAAAATTGAAGAACAATGATTATTCAGGAAACATGATGGATTTCTTTCAGTAAATAAGGAATACTCGCTGATTCAAAGCGTGTCATGTCGCTTCACACGACACACTTTAGGGGGAAAGTTTTACCCGGCACCTTGCGCCGGCTGCAAAACGACAGTTGAAGATATTATTATTAGCACTAGATAAGATTCTAACCATGAAGAGCCTGAAGATATACAGGTTTGATGCATTCGACATGTTTTGACATTTAGGTACGGTTTGGCAAGAACGAACCGACCAGCTCGAGATCGTCCTATATGGGCCAAGTCACCTCGGCCTAGAGGCCTGCGTAGAAAGTCCAGGCCATCTTCGTTTATAAATAGAAAGACAGGGGCACAGTGAAAGGGGCCTTTTTTCGAGAACACTAGGGATACCCTGTCATTTTTGATACTCTCCTCTTTATAATTCAAACTTGTATACAAGTGATTGGTTTACGGATTGTATCTATATTCAAGTGATTGAGAAAGCAATAAAGATTAAACTCAAAGTGGATGTAGGCAATTACACCGAACCACTATAAATCTGATGTTCTCGTTTTTGTTGTTCTTTTTGCCTTGAATTACACTATTCTTCTATTCTAGTTTACTCTCTTCGTTAATCTCTCTACATAACTCTACTCAAGGGTGTTAGTGACCAATTTTGGTGCTAACAGATTGATTACAAGAATAGGAAAATAATCTATTTCAGTAAGTTATTTATTACTCTTGTGTATAAACAATAAATTTATAAACGTGTTTAAACAAACAATTGTTCTATTTTTCATACATTTTGTTTGTCTGTTTTAAAATTTAACTTTATAAGTAATTGCAATTAATGTAATTCAAATGTTTCAATTAAAAGGAAAGAAAACATTGATTGCAATTAATAGATTTAATAAAAAAATGCACATTTTGTGTTAAACAAAAAGGGTGTTTTAATGAAAATAAAAGATCAATTTGGGAAAACCAAATTGAAGGTTTTTATTTTTAAGGTAAGTATAAAAAATTTATTATGCGCAGATAAAAACCTAAATGCGTACAAATTTGAATATTATTTAAGTTAATGAAATTAATTTGGTTACGTTTCAAAAAAATTGAATTTCAAAAGGCTGTGCGACGTACATGGTCCCTTCATTTCTTTTATAATTAATTGTTGCATGAAAGTTTTAAAATATTGTTAATACTTGATCCGTTTATTTCTTCTTCTATTTAATACCCGAGCCGGGACTTTTAGGTTGTATTTAATTCTTGCCACCTCAATTTCACATATACAAAATTTTACTTTCGTTTGCAAATTTTTTCATTCCTACATACATTTCCTTATGCATTATTAATGCTTTAAGCTTTTAAAATAAAATGTGACATTTATTTTTGTCCATCCACCTTCATTTCCTAATTATAACCTATAGCTAACTTCTTCTACATTTTGTTTCTCCCGACACCTCATATTCAAAAACTCTTATTCTTGCAAATCCAAAAGCTTTCTTTTATAAAACATGGTTTTTTTTTCATTTTTCGTACACTTCCTGTCCTCATCTTTTCTTCAATCTTTTTCTGAAGCCTCGTCTTGAGAAAAACGTAAGTATTAAAATTTGTTTATTTGTTTATTTTATTTTATTTTTTTAACACGTACTAATTTTTATTTTAATAGTATTTCTTGTAACACGAACATTTTTTGCATATAATCTTTGATTCATGCGCGATTTATTCAATTGGATTCATATTTAAATTTCGGACAACATGAAATTGATTTCGTTGAATTTGAAGGTTATTGAGTTTTGAGCTTCTGTTTGGATTTTCATGGGCTAAAATCAAAGGTGAGTGTTTTAACCCACCCACAACTTCTAAAATTTCTTATGTTTGTTAAATTAAATTTATGAAGTGATTATGGCTGTTTGGTATTTAAATCGTCATGTCAGTTAAATTAAATATATTTGAATTAAATCATTATTTAATTTATTATCGAATATAAATTCTCAGTTAAAAACCTGTTATTGATTATCAGATCTATATTGATATTTATTGATTGATTTGGATGATGATTGTGATGGATGTTGATTGTTGATATTGGATGAATGGATGTTGTATTTTATATCGTTAGAAACTGCAAGTTCACAATTGGTTGAAAAGATATAACTCGAATGATCTATAGATTAAGGAAAAATCGTTATGGGTTGAAATGATAAACTAGAGCGATTTTATGGATGTTATTTATTTCGAGATAGTGGATTGAAATGATATATAACCGTAAAATATTAAATTGCGGATTGCAATGATAAATATATGTATCACTTGACTCTAGGGTTGAGAATTATATACGGACACCGGATTGGTTAAATTAAATGATTTTAAAATCCTTAGTTTTTGAATGGAATTAAATGATATTTTGAAGTAAAATTTGATTTATATAAATTGAAGTATTTTTCGAAAATCAAGTTTTGTGTTGAAATGTGAATTGGATTAAAAGGAATTGTTTTAAGAAATTAGATTGAAATGGTTTGATTTTGTTGAAATGAAATAAGTACTTCTAAACTTATATAAATTCCAAATTCATGTTTTCAAATGTAAACTGTTTTAAATTATATTATTTTTAAGATTCTAAATTTTCATATTTTCAGATTTATAAACTATTTTAGCCTATATTAAATATATTAAATCAACTTAACCTATTTTAAACCATTTAATTTATTGTAAAACTAATTAAACCATTTTAACTTGTATTAAATCTAATTAATCTATTTTAAAGCTATTTGATCTATTTTAATTTTATTTAATCTATTTTAAATCTATATTTACTATTCTAGAGTATTTTGACTATTGAAAATTTATTCAAACTATTTATAACTATTTTAACCATTTATAACCATTTAAACTATTTTCTAAATTTTCAGACTAAGTAAAATGGAAGTGTTTGTATTCAAAATTGATTGGTTTAAAATCAAATATGATGAAATAATGAAATGACCTAAGTTGGGATTCAAATGTATAATAAATTGAAAATGATGATTTTGAAGTAAAGATTTAACCTATTTTGGAAATATGATTTTGGAAATGATATGATTTGAAAGTGAATATGTTTCCAAGTGAATATGATTTCGAAAGTGATATGGTATTGAGAATATGATATTTTAATATCAACTGTAAATTTACTTTTTGAAATGCAAAAGAACCATCTGGTGTGAAATAAGCGTTTGGTTGTTAAAGAGACCGGGATCGGATGTTGTCATACTCTCTGCCAATACCGAAAACCATTTTAACAACTGTGTACGTGGTGTAGATTCCAAAAATGAAGTTGGATGGTTTGGTGAACGATTTCTATATAAGGTATGATGTGACTCTGACTCTTGTGAGTCAGCTTAGATGTGACTAAAACAGGAGCTACACCTGAGCCAAGTGAGGTCATTCCTCCGATCGGACATGCTTCTTCGATACCTTATTATGACATTTGTGATGATTTGGTGGCCACCCCTCGATTTTGATTTGGGAATGTGTTGCGGGATAGGCGGTAGTAGCTGCTATGCGTTACCGCCAGCCCGGTTCTGCAATTGGTATATCTATCATGGCATTGCCTCGTGTGCCATGTTCACATGCCCTAGCGCGCCGTCTATGAGTTTGTTTTGTACCATACCTATGGAGTACCCTCTGATAGCCCTCTAGTTTACGGAGGAATTACGGTACTGTATAGACCATGGGAATATATAAAAATATGTTAAAGGGGATATGGGTAACGCCTTAACGCTATTTTAATACTTTACTTTACTGTAGACACTATTATAATAGCTTTATTATACTACATACTAGATAGTTTAACGGTTCCTTAGGAGATGTGAATCCCGAACACCTCTTAAGTTACTGCACTCACGTTAGACACTGGATAGGAGATGTAAAACCTCGTAAACATCTCTGATGCCATTCCACTCATATTTATTTAAAGTTGATTTAACCTACATAAGATCTTTTAGTTATGACTCGAGTGTTTTCTTTTCAATTCGCTCGGGTCAGCCTGAGTATTTCAGGATTTGAAGACCTTATTACTAGAGGATGAAAACAAAGATTTGTACTACTATTATTTACTATATTTAATTCACTACATCATGTATTCCGCTGTATTATTTATTATTCTCTGGTATGTATAACTCTGATCTGTGTTGTATAAGTATAATCAAAAGTTTTGTAAAACAGCTTCATGAACTGTTCATTTGATTATTATATTTTGTCATTCCGCTGCAAGATTCTGTTTGTTTTTTTTCTCCGCTTTTTCTTATATACCCATAACAATCCGCCCTTCTGTATGTTTGAGTTGGCACGTGTGTCTGTTTAAACGTACAAAAAGGCAGTATGTTACACAGCGCAAGGTGAGTCAGCTGATGGGGTATACATGGCATTAACATACTGTTCTCTTTTGATTTCGCTGGTGCATCAATGATGTAGGATAAAACACTATGCTTGTTTTTCTTTTCAACTAGGATCAAAAAAGAAATCATGTTGCCTCTCGAAATCAAATATAAAATCAAGTAAAAGAAATGTATTTAAGAGTAAAGGAATGACCTAAACGCCATTGTTACAAGCAAAATTACTTCATGAACTATAAATTTAAGTAAATATATTGTTTTTCTTTCTTTTTGATTGTTTTTTTCTTGAATTACCAAGAGAATCAAACTTCACTTATAACTTCTCATAAAGTATGTGTCGGACAAACACATACTCCGAGTACTTGTTACAAAATTATCAGTTTCGATGTTCAAACTTGTGACTTATTGTCTCACAGTTTGAATCAATCAATTGCAACAACCATATTGGCTTCTATTTAACGGTTATCCAACTCACAATTTTATTACTTCAACATAGAATATGTATGAACAAAATCTCTAAGTTTTTTCTTTCTTGAATATGTTGTGAATTAGGGAAGGCTTTTCACTTATAATTCTTTTGATGTCGATGCCAAGATATGAGCACATTTTTATTACAAATCATACAAATACTTAGGAAGATTTATTGCCATCACATCCAATGAAGCACGCGTACATGGAGATGCGCCTGAGTGCTGAAACTCAACTTGATATCAAAGCTAGATCATCACAAGGTGAAGGGTAAATTTGGAATTATATAATTGTTGAGATGTCAGATTTAATTTCCTTCTAAATGTAATTTTGTATCATTAAAATTTAATACATGTCTTAACGATAAATACTAACGTAGCCAGGGAGAATGTGAATTATAGAAAAATGTACATGAAAGTTGGTTTTGTCACGAAAGTTTCAATCGGTTTGAACTTTAACATTTACGAAATTAAATGGGTATTAGTTCAAGTTACTCTCACACTAATCCCTTATAAACCTACCCCTCTGAATCAACCATCAAACTTTTGGTCATCTTTGATGTGACACCTTTTTGCTATCATGCATAAATCTTGTAGTTGCCGCTTATACCATTGGTTTTATGTTCCGAGAGTCATATGGAAACCATAGTAGGACTGCATTTGCATTTCTTTATAGCTGCATATGAATGTTAGGATAAAATAAACTAATTTTTCATAGTTGAGGGTCTCAATTCCTTGTTACACACACATACATACATTCCTACACAAACACCCACACACACATATATAGTACATATACGTATATGTACGCATATGTGTATGCATGTGCATATGTATGCATGTGTGTACGTATAGGTTGGTATAGTTTCTAGACAGCTGACGATGACAACGATGGAAGTTGAATGGAATTGCTTCAAGACACATGGTTAGAGACGTTGTCGGTAAGACGAAAAAACCCTTACCACCATCTAATTGAAGCAGCATGTGCTTTTGACTTCTAGCAAATCCATCTCCAAGATACAATGAAATTCAAGAATTCAATCTCTTTAATCAATGATTTTAGTACCAACTAAATTGGTCTCAAACCATCTTTGGGGTTGTAGTGACAAGAGTGTTAGCCTACAGTACTATAAAATCAGCAAAAAAATTGTTTATTTTAAGAAACTATAATAAGAGATGAAAAGTTAGAGAAGAAGAATATTCCGGAAATTTTCTATTATCAGAATGCCAAGGAAGAAGGCCTTTTATAGACCTAAATGGTTGTGTCTCTTAGTGAAGAGCAATAACCGTTGAAAAGAAATGAATATTTTCATAGCCCAATCGATCAGGCTCCAAGACCAATAGACCGATAGAGCCCAATCGATCAGGCTCCAAGACCAATAGACCGAATGAGCCTAATTTGAATGTATTTTTGTTTGGAATTTCATGGACCTCAACCACTCTACTGCCTCAGTGGCCCAGCTGACTGGTCATCTTAAAAATGTCTAATAAATTATTTTCGAATAGTACAACTCGCTGCCACAGTTGCATTTTTTAGGCTTGCAATGGCTTAATTCTTTCCAAAAAATACAATTTGGATCCAAATTCGATCCGACTTGGTCGAACACTCGACGGCATGTGTTGTGTCATGTATGACCTCTCTCTTCGTCCAAATAGAAAACATTTAGTTGTCTTAAGGGCCCAAAGTTCTTTTTGAGGATGGAGGCATTATTTGAAGGCTTCAAGTAAGAAACCTTAATTTCTAAATTATTCCCATTTATGCCAATTGATTTTTTTTCCTATTAGAAATTTGAAAAGGGAGAACGAGAAAAAAAATTGATTTAAAGTATGGAACCCTAATTCCTAAATTGTTCCCTTCTCTGTTATGTCAATTGATTTCGAGTAAGAGAAGAGAGGAAAAAAAAAATTAGCTATAAAATATTAGGATTTTTAAATGCTAACAATGTCACAAATAATAATATTTATTTATAGTTTTGTCATAAGTTTGATCAACAAATGTTTAATAAATTGCATGATTTTATCTTACTCTGAAAATAAATAATAATTTTCTTGTTTTATTTGTTATAAAAACAATGGTATTTGTTATTGCAACATTTTTCCCATAAATAACCATGTTATCCATATTGCTAAGTATTTTCCATGATAGAAAGGAAGCAAGTAATGATTATCACTAGTTGGAACAGTTCAAGCCTTGTATGTAAAATTTATTCGGACTAGAGATTATTGTTGTTGATGTTCTGCATTAGAATTATGGTATTTTAATTTTTGTCTTTTTTGCAATGTTAGTTCATAAAAGTATTAGATGCTTCACATATATATAGACCATATAATGATTATCCAACAGCAATCTGAAAAGTTATACTCACTTTGTCTCATTGAATTTTCAAAAATTAAATTACGATTCCTTGTATAAATAAGAATTTTATTCAATATTATTGTGCATTTTTTTACAACAAAGGGTGTCATTTAGTAAATCGCACTGGACGTTGTAAAGCCCAAAACGGGCTCCAGTGTTCGGTAGATTCATACATATATTTGTATAATACATATACATACATACCTATATACGTACATATGTGTGTACGCGCACGTGTGTGTATATGCGTGTGTGTATGCTTAGTCTATCCATAACCTCCGACCCACGTAGCCAAATGCCTCACCGTTGACCAATTGTTATTGAAAATATACGCACATATGTTGTGGGGTTTTACATCTCCCATTAGGTATGTCAACGAATACTTTCATTGTGGATATTGTTGTATCTTCATTCATATCTAAAATCATTTTCGGATATCGGATCTTCCAATTGCAGATATAACCTTATCCACCGATAACCAGTGAATTTAAAGATACAAGTAGAAAATTTTAGTTTTAACATAAAATTATTTTGGTCTTGATGGTCACAAAAGTATAAATAATATAAAAATATGATGATAAAAAGTAGCTTTAAGCAGCGAATATGCATTTATATGCATATAACATCAACTATTATCTTGACAAACCAATTGTTTACTATACTAAAATGCACATAACATAAACTATCTTGACAAATATCGACAGATAATTTTTTATGCGAATACCTTCATATCCGCATTCATATTCATTTTTCGGATATCAAATAGTTACTCATTTCCCGTACACGGAGTTTGGATATTTTGAGTATCCATTGACAAGCTTGTCCCCAATACAGCACTGTAAAATCTATTCTTGGTCTTTTATATCCAAAATAAACCAAAATTTTATAGCTATAGTATACTCGTAACTTGTTATAAAGATAATCTCCAAACAAAATTTAATAATTTCGAAGTTTCTAACTTATTCGAAAAATTACATTTCCAATCGATGGCTAGAATAATATTTCTACATTCATATTTCATATCTAAAATTTTCATGGCAGAACACAATTTTGTGGCTATAGAATGCTTGTTATGATTTTTAAGAAGTTAGAAGTTCACAAATTATAAAAAAAATATGTCGATAAGCTAGTAAAAAAACATTACATATACAAGATTCTATCTTGAGGTGGAGCCTTAGCGCAATGGTTAGGTCACCCGCATGGTGATCTGGGCATCCAGGTTTGAGTCTAGAAACAGCGTCTTCGTATTACAAGGAAAAGACTGCGTACATTATCGACCTCCCCATAGCCCGCTATCGTGCAGGTGCCTCATGCACTGGGTTCCACCTTTTTCATACACAAGATTCTATCTTATTCTAAAGAAATAGGATACAAAAAGGAAAAAGAAAGATTTTAAGGGGTGTATATATATGGAAAACTGTGAAGTTAAAGTGATTAGCGGTTTTATACAGTGGAGGTGTAAAATGCTATAGTGGCGATAAAATTGGGATATATCGAAAAATAGTGAGGTTTAAAAATCTATATTGAGATAAAATCATATCTCGAAAGTTGATTTATTCTCATTCGCACATCATTCGTGTAAAAAAAACATTGTTCATTCTTATTTAATAAAATCAAAGAATATCATGATCCATGTAATTCAGACTTAGTAAATAGAAAAGAGTTCTAATTTATGTTGATCGCTTATGACTTGAACTAAGACCTATATCCTAAATTTGTTGATTTGATTTATAAGAGAACTAACCAAATTAACTTAATTATATTACAGTTGCTAAATCTGGTGTTAAAAACCTCTGATTTAGCAGACGTAATGGCAAATAGCGGGGCTTTAAGCGGATCTGCTATTTAATGGCGCTAAATTGAAAAGGCATAGCGGTCGAAGTGTACTAAGCACTTTAAAGGGACATTAACGAGGCATGAGCATAAATGGGAAAAAAATGTAGACCCCTCTTTATGTAGGACATATCTTACTTTTTGTTTCAAACTTTTTTGGAATAAAACAAAATTTTGTAGAATGAACCTATTACCTATCAAGATCAACAATAAATTTGGATATTTTGAAACTTCTAACTTATTCAAAATCGCAATTCAATGTGAACAATTAGATATTTATATTTCTACCATCGATTGAAAACATAGTGGCTAAAGTGTTAGAAGTTAACGATCCAAAATTTAGTGTAGATGGTCTTATTAGCTAGTAGATTATATCTACAACATTTCAGTTTGTCTAGAATTTTTTTTCTTTTGGCAGAACAAGACAAATGGGGGCTGCAAGGGAGACAAACAAGGAGGAGGCAAAAGATTCTGGACTTTTATATTCATGACCTGATGAAAAATACAAAAATAGCTCAACTGTTAAAAGCGTTAGTCGAGCCGACGGTCGGGATTCAAACTTATTGGGTCATATTTGTGTTATTCTAGTGGGATATATTTGTGGTCTCATGTTGGAAAATTTGCGAGTTTGAAAGTTATCGATTCCATGTTATAATCGGTGAAAGAGGAATAAATTAGTTATCAAGATTTAAAAGATGTCATACCTCACTTGGTGGCGCTAATTAATTTTATGTTTTACATGTCACAACTTGGAAACATGGACAAGACCATATAGTTTATGTTTATTGTTGGATATGTATTTTAGGATAAGACTATGAGATAAACCAATACTTTTGTCCATGTGATTTCCTCATTTAACAAAAAAAATTCAAAAACCTTGGAACCCTTTCCAAATCTAGGTCGTCCAAATACAATGGGTATTGGAAAAAAAATTGTGTAGAGATTTATGCTCCAACAAAAATATGCAAAAATCGATTATAAAGAGTTCAATATGTCCCCTTCCTTAGTTGCTTAGAGACTGATCTTATGAGCGAAGCTCGTACTTGTAGTCTACTTACGATATTTTTGTTATTGCAATCACTAATGCTTAAATACATTTCAAACATCTTTCATGACACATAATATAGTTCTATGTCGTTAGAGGCAAAGCAAAGCGAAGTGCTAAGCGCTAAATTTTTTAAAACTTTCAAACGTCGATAAGTGAAACCTGAAAGAACCAAAGGATTAATAAAGCATCATTAGAGACTTGGGATCCAAAGTTTAAAATAGAGCTTAGCTGGAGCCTATGGAAATTATGCGGACACTTTGGCGACATAAATATAATTATTAAGGATTCAAAAAAAGATCATGACATAATTGATTATGGTGCTAATTTTTTGTTCTAAAAGTCATGATATTGAAACACCCGTTGAAACCATGTTATTTCCCTTTTGTTGGTAAATGTGCATGTTAGGATAAGTAACCTATATGTTTCCATATTTGGGTGTTTAGTTTTCTCATTTGTGGAAAACAATTTGAAAAAACCTTAGTAACCCTTCACAATATAGGCGTTAGGTCGAGTATATATATCTTCTTTAGCAAAAAGGTGTAGAATGTCTCATGGCTAAGTTGGCTAGATCATTGATCTTATGAGCCAAAGGTCATGGTAGATCCGGTTTTGGAAAATTTTCTATTTTTTCATTTGCTAACGCATTTCAAACATTTTGATAGCATGCATAAATTAGTTATTAAGAGTTTAAAGATCTCCTACCTAGATTGGTTATGGTGATAGTTTTATATTCTAGACGTTGCAAGGTTGGAAACCCCACCCAAATCATATTAAACATGTTGTGATAATATAAAATAATTCAGATTCAAGGGTTTGATTTCATCAAAGCTAGGCATGGCAGAGTACACAGGGCACTGACTAGTCAATATCTGTTGAGAATTCTGATCTAACAAAAACATACAAAAAACAGTCATAAAAAGTCTAAAAGGTCCCCAAACTCAGCTTGTTAGAACATTAGCCTTATCAACTAAAAGTCGTGATTTAGAGCTCTGATAAAACCATATGTCAATCTAACAAAATAAAGTGTGGTATTGTGTTTTGAAACTCACGAACACATTAGTTGTTGAGACCATATTTTGATCAACGAAAAACATGCATAAATTATTTATCAAGACCATAAAAGATATTAATCAACCATAGAACTTGCCTTATAACTTGAATGTCTACAGTTCGACATCCATCAAGACCATATTACCATATTGTGTTAGGTAAATATGAAAATTAGGTTAAGATAACCAATACATTGCTGCAGTTAACCATTTGTGTTATTTGGATGGAAGATAAGCGCGGTCTACGTTTGGGAAGTCATGAGTTTGAAATTTGAAAAGACCGTACCATGATCGATGAAAACATGCAAAATTAGTTATTAAGAGTTTAAAAGGCATAATCAGTAAATTTCAAAACACTTTGATATCATGCATAGATCAGCTATTAAGAGTTCAAAAAATCTGATAGCTTAAATGGCTATAAAGTTGGTTATATTTTTAATAAGTCGCAAGGTTGAAATCTTACCCAGACCATATTACTTTCTTTTTGCTGTTAAGCTTGCATGCTAGGATGAAATGAACAAGTATGTCCACATTTTAATGACTACCTCATGTGTGAAGGAAATTTTGGAAAGCCGTAGTGATCCCTTCAAACCTAGGCATGGCAGGGCATATTATGCATTAGGCACTTGCGTATATGTTGAAAATTCCTATTTGATCAAAAACATTCAAAAACCTTGGTCTTCTCTACAAGAAAATCAATCTCCCCCTCTCTCTCTCTTTTATTTTTTATTATTTATTTTATTTATTTATTTTTTATTTTTGTTGGTATTACAAACAATGCGATATGACATTAGCTATGCAAGTTTCTTGAGAATCATAGTGGTATTTTTTTCCCTAGAAATCTATGTTTGCGAAGTGTTGAGTTTTGAATGACTATTTTTATTTCATTTTTTGATTTTTTTTTTCTTCTAGCAAACTCAGTTCTTTTGTTCATGTTTCCACAATCGAGGGTCTGCGTTTAATCTTACAAAGAACAAATTTAAAAATCCTTGCTCACCCATTTCAAACTGAAGCACTACAGAGAGTACTAGGCACTGATTTTCGTATATGTGCACAATATTTAATCTGAAAGGCATGCATAAGTCAATCATAAACAATTTAAAAGATATTGTAGCTCAGTCGATTAAAGTGTTGGTCATAAAATGTTCAAACTGTAATGTGGTCTTCTTTTCTAAAAGTTGCAATTTCAAAACTCACCAAGGTCATACGACAGTCAACAAAAACATGCATAATCAATTAAAAAGAGTTCAAATGGATTCTAAACTCTGATCTTTTCTATGAAAAGTCACTTTCTTTTTCTGAATTGAAAATAACGTTAAAAATTGCTACGAAATTTCTTATGAATGACTTATTTTATTTTCTTACTAAATTTTTGATAAAAAACACTTATTATTTAAATTTATGTTTCCTAGATAGAGGGCTTTCATTTAATCAAGCATTACAACAAAAGTACTCTATTACAACGTCCTTTTTACAACGGGCATTGGTTGTACGTTTTAATAGTAGGCTATTACAACGGTCCAATCAGGCCCGTTGTAATAGATGTCATATACAACGCATTTTTTACAATGGGCAATGACAGGTCGTTGTAATAAAATGCTATTACAACGATCCTTTCATTCCCGTTGTAATAAATGTCAATTTTACAACGTTCACAAAATGCCCGTTGTAATAGATACCAATTTTACAACGGGCTAAAAATGCCCGTTGTAATAGGTGTCAATTTTACAACGGTCATAAAAATGCCCGTTGTAATAAATGTTTGTTGCCAATTTTTGACAACCAATAATTAATAATTACAATGCTTTCTTAAAATTAATATTTATTATTTATTAATATTTAATAATTATTCATTAATAATATTATATTAATCATATGTTCCTAATTACTAATTATAATATTATATTTCTAATTACTAATTACTAATTACTAATTACTAACCATTAATAATATTATATTATTTATTAATATTTAATAATTAATCATTAATAATATTATATTAATCATTTATAACTTATAATAATTAATGATTATTATTAAATAATCACTAATTACTAATTGTTATACATAATCAGTATTCCAACAGGCTTAATTTTACTTTCCAATTATTAGTAAGTAATATTGAGTAATTAATATTAAATATATAATAACTTATAATTAATAATAATTTCCTGTATTGGGGCAATTAATTTAAAGGACAAAGATTTGTATATTTTTTGTCTCAAGGACACGACCTCAATATTTTTACCACAAGGACAAACATTGTTCTAAAAATTATTCATAAGGACAAACATTTTCAAAAATTATTCATAAGGACAACAAAACTGCTACCGTGCTAAAAAATGATACCTAAAAACTAGTACCTATAACTACAAACTGATACCTAAAAACTGCTATTAATAACTAAAAATTGATACCTACAGAAAGTTGTCCTTCGGGATAAAATATTGAAGGTCTGTCCTTGAGGCTAAAAAGCTGTGAAATTTTGTCCTTAACAATAATTTCCTGTATTAATAATTTATGATCAATAGTTACTATTAAAAATTAAAAATTAATAATACATACATATTAATTATAAACAGTTAATAATTAACATTAAATTTTAAATAATAAATATGAAGTACTATTTAGTTAATAGTTAATTTTAATAATTCAGAAGTACTATTTATAATATTTAAAACAATTTTAGGTAATATTATAGTTAATATAATTTTTCGCCCGTCCATTCTAATTTTTAATACTTGTCTGTACCAAAATTTGATTAACATTTAACAAAGACGCACAAAATTTAGTGGCCATCCACGAAAAAATGGCGGGAATACTTGAAATTTAGGCAGGAAGTGTTGAAAAAAAGGCTCCAAGATTGCTAAAGCAAGTTATAGTCTTCCCTTCCCAAACTCAATTCTCACGTTGCATATCCCAAACCCAAACTATGGGCATCATTCTCAACAAGCAAAATCAAGAACTCCAAATTAAGTATGAGGCGACAAATTAGATGCGACACTAGTAGGTCATGGGAAGCGCCGACGACTTTAAAGTGGTGGGAAACTATTTTTCTAAAACTTCGTCATCTTTTCAGGTATAAAATAATAGCGCCTGCTTCAGCCACCAAAGCATTCGACGCAACAACCAGTTTTACTCGCAAGTCGAGCATGCGTCTAGACAGTGAATTACCGCAGCAAAACATCGCCAAAGGTTGAAATTTATCGCAGCCTTGAAAACTAAACGATCGCCATTAAGTAAGAGACGGGTTGTGCGGAGATGATAGGTATGCTTGGTTGGTGGAGATGTGGAGGTATTTTAGAGTTCAGGTCATAGGGGAAGAGGTGGATTCACGGCAAGCGAGGTGTTTCAAATTGAAGGTGAAGGAGTTTGGTTGCTTTATGCTGAGAGGAGGTCGGGAGGTTGAGTAGTGAATTGTTAGGAGTTTTTGGGATTGGTCTGAATGGTTTTGGGAGTTGTAGTGGTAGTTTGGGGTTTTTTTGTTAGGCTGTTTGGGTTGTAGGCGATTGTGTTTGCTGATGAATGATTTGGTTGAAGTGATATTGTGGTGGTGATGAAGTGTGGTTGGGAGAAGTAGTGGCATCATACTTGGTGAATGTAGGTGAACTTGCAGTAGTTTTGGGAGGATGGTGAGGTGAAGTGTTTGGGTATGTTGATGGAAATGACTGTATAGGTGCGATTGAACATAAATTGGTAGTGGGTTCATGGAGTGGGGAGGAATATTTGTTGGGTGAGGAGGAGAGTTTGTATGAGTTTGAAGTGATGAAGGTGATTGGTCGATGTTGGAAAAAATTACAGGCGAATGTAGGTGGAGTAGTTTGGTGATGAACTAGTTGTGGAGGTATGGTTAAAGTTGTAGCTTGGCAGTGGGGCGTTTGATGTAGTGATGGATGTAAGGATGTTCTGAAGTGAGTTTGAGGGTGGATGAAGTTGTATATGTTTAAAGTGTAAATGGAGCTGTTGAGGCAAGTTGTGGTTCTAAGGGTGATTTGGGTACTGCGGCAGGCATGGAGGAGGAATAGGAAAACTAGATGGTGGCAAGAAAGGAGCGGAGGAGGTGGGGATGTAGTGGATAGAGAAGTTTGTAAAAAATGCAATGTAGAGGGTTGGTGAGATAGAGATGTAACAGGGAATGTAAACAAATTGCAATGTAACATAAGATAACAGTTTTGATGAAATGAAATGCATAATGTAATGTAATACTATTTTGATGAAATGTAAACAGCCAGTGAACAAAATTAAGATGAATAGGAAATGCTTTTAGTCTTTTCATACGTGATTTTGGTTGTTTTATGATAATATTTATTACTCGTTAAATTATTCATGTATTACAACGGGCATTGACCATTGCGAAATTCATATTACAACGGGCATTGCCCGTTGTAAAATATGGTCAACCTATTACAACTAGGCCTAATACAACGGGCGCATGCCCGTTGCGAAATCCATATTACAATGGGCATTGCCCGTTGTAAAATGGCTATTTTGTTGTAGTGAAGCTTTGAGAACTTGTTTCAATCTTTTAATTATTATTATTTTAAAACTTTGTCATGTTTGTTAGTTTTGGTAAATGTTTTGGATTTCAATGATAAATTTCAAAACAAATGCAATAATAAATGAATTAATAATCAAATTTAATTGTGAAGTTTAGTAATTAAACTTGCCTAGTTGTGTGAATTTCAATATTTTAATGTTTATGTTTGCTAACATACAAACATAAGGGACTAATTTTAATTGCAATCATTTTAAATATAAACATAATTAGTTAATTAGTTAACAGCACACATCTAAATTAATTAATTACGTAACCTAGCCCATTTTAAAACCCAACTGGTATACTTAACTACATAGCCTATGCCCCATTTAAAACCCTGCTCAATATTATAATATAAACGAAAACTATAAATCTGACCCAGATACTTAAAGAGATCATAACTATCCGAGTATAGAATCTAGCCCTAATTAGGCTTGTCCAGGTCAAGTTCAGTTTAAGTAGCTTAAAACTCGTACTGGAGCCTGGTTATTATAATCATAACCCAAGTCCTAACCGAACATATTGGGTATTTCAAACTCATTACTTGAACATGATCCGTCGGGCTTTTCAAATCCGTTAGGTAAAACCATATACTTGACCCAAAACATTGATGTTAAAATCATTTTTTAGATTGGAATTTTTAGATATGCTACATAAACACAGTTTACAAATAAACTAAATTAGAGAGTGGTGAAACCAAGGTTCAAGAACTTGGTTTCGGTTTCGGTTTAGGTCATTTGAAATTTCTTTGATTTCGGTCAATTTCGAAAATTTCGGATGTTTCGGTTTCGGTGCTAATATCGCATTTTTATATTTTTTAATGAAGTGTAATGATAAACATTGCAAATAAAATACAAAATATAGTCTATAAAGAGATAATAATAGAACATACAGAACTATTAAATAAATAAACACATATGAACATTTGATTTTGCCTAAACAACCCTAAATTAAAAATAAGTTAAGCCTGGATCCTAATATAAATTACCAGTCCATTATCAATTACCATTTTTGTAACGACTCGCAAATCCGTACCCCTTGAGTCATCGCTATTCTACCTAAATCAACTCAAGTTGTACAGAAATACGAACCATTTGGGTTAAAGAAGAAGTGGTAGAAGAAGAACATAGAAAACAACAACAGAATCTAACCATCGCAGTGGAATAAAATATAATAGATAATAAATAATCTTTACTCAAAAATCAAATATCTATGTTTTTATATTACATCATCTAAGTACATCAATCACAGCTCGACATCAATATCATACAAATGGATACACAGCGGAATATAAATAAACAAGTACGAAAGTACGTATTGTCATCCAGCTCGTCTCCTGAGCTACACGGCATCATATCCTGTATCCTATAATACTCGGTCTGACCCGAGCATTATAGTTAAATAATAGCCGAGTCAGTCTGGAATACCAACGTGAGAAAATCACAACCAATTGATTATTAAAGTTTCAAAATCCTTTAAAAACAAAAGCATCTCGTAAGACCACGCCAAAAATAAACATGTCGGGTTTTTACCTTACGATAGCTAAAACAATTTTTATAAATCCTCTGATATTATAATAGGGTCTATATACAAATACTTATAAAATAGCTGAAATTGTTACATGATTAAATTCCAGCTACTACCAACAGAGTGGGTAATACAAACAAAACTCGTACAAGGCTCGTAGGGAGAATGGATTTCCAACTAATGACCAGGGACTGGGGTACCACCTGCCACAGTACGTGGACTAGATCACAGTACCGAGGAGTACGCCCGTTCCCCTGCAACACAAGACCGGGACTACCCCTTACTGGATAATCCCGAGTGAGATCACCACACGGTTGGGATCAGCAACCGCCCACTAAGCCGAAATAAAAGGGACATCTAGACAGGGATGACCTCACCCTGCTTGGGTGCTACCCACCTAGCCTTGCTGCATAACCCCTGATTTTCAGTCATTCCCATTTGATGAGGCTTGAGGCTAAGCGTTACTTTTTAGAACATATCCCTTAGAATGCCCATCGTCCACCTGACGATGTTTCGCAAGCATTCATCCATACAAGTCCGTCTCGGGTCCGAACGGATTCGAAGGCACTATTCCTACTACATCCATTTTTGGAAATATCCTCAGGATTAGTAGCGACTAGCCCTTGCACTTCACTGCTCCATTTTCGAATCCCAAAACTGTTTTCCACGAAACGTACAAACCGGATCGAAGTGGTTTTCGAGAAATAAATCTCGATCCCAGTCTCTTCGAAACGATCAACGCATTTGTCCAATATTGATAGTCGGTTATTTAACTATCAATTAATATTCACAAACAACCATCCAACAATAAATAATTTCCCAAATTATTTATTAACCTCAAAAATATCTTCACAAGATATATTTTCACTTTCAAACCCTTTTGAAAACAGTTTTCAAACTATCTTCCTTTTCTCAGAATAAATTCCAAGTATTTCCATTTCCACTGGAATCACCAAGCACAAAACTTTAGATTTTTAAAATAATTTAAAGCACTTTATTGTAAAACATATTTAACATTCAATTTTAAAAAAATAATTTAATACTTAATTTAAAATAATACTCTAGAAATAACTAAAATAAGGTTACCTTATAACTATACATTAGATTTACTTCTTTAAAATACCAAATCATTCTTTAAATAATTATTACGATAATAGATTAAAATAAAATACTTACTTTGGAATTTACTTTAGAACATTTAAGTTAAGACTACTTCAATAATTGGCTAAAAATATATACTATATGAATATTTAGAAATAAGGTTACTTTATAAAATATAAAACTAGGTTTTCACTTTTTAAAATAGAATTACTAAGTCACCTTTTAAATAACTGCTACGATAATAGATTTGAAAAATATCTACTTTCGAATTTGAAAGATTAAAAATAATAAATTTTCTAAAACATGCTTTTTAAAACAATATTAAAGCTTCTAACTTATATTTAAAAATTTACTTTGAACGTATTTGGCTATCCAGAGAAATATACTTCTCTTCACATTCTTCTTTAAATTTTCAATTTCAAACATTTGAATCATTTTCCAAATTGATTTCCAATTTACTCCCTTTTACTTCCAAATCTATTAATTTTAGATTTTATTTCTTAATTATGATTTAAAATATTTTTAACTGAGAATACCAATTTTTGATTTCCCAAATTACTTCTTAATCCTTTTAAATAAATTTAACCTTGAATTTTACAATTCATTAATTTTCTGTTTATTCAAAATCTTTTCATACTCGAAGTTATTTATTAGTATTTTAATATCACTTTCATTTCTTTCTATGCATTCTTAATTTATTCAAACTTTATATAATTATTTCGCTTACAAATTCACTTCTCTTATTTTCTTCCCAAATCCAATTTAAATATTTTTAGTAGCTCTTTATACCCAAATATATTCAGTCAATCCAAAGCATTTAATGTTCCAACATAATTCATCATAGAATATCAAATAATCACAACAAAGAATATTAAATAATAAATGTTGAGGGATCCAGTTGGATCCCTCCAACCTGTTTTTCCTGCATCCACAGATGTTAGCACAATATAATATACCAATTCCAAAAATATACCATACTAAAGCACATCAATCATTTCAACCATTCAAACAATTATTTAAATTTAATCATTTAGATTTAAATTTAAATTCAGCCGAGTGAGATTAACTCACCTTTATCGTTTTGCAGCCCGACTCAACCGGCTATTTCCCTCACAAAATTTGGACCTTGAATAACATTAGAGGATTTTATTAATATTTGAACAAATCGAAAAATCAATTATCGTTTACTAGTTTTAATTTTAGCCAATGATTAATTTTTAAACAAATAAACAATCTAAACTAATTTCCTTTAATAGCTAAAATGATTTAATAAATTGATTGCACGAGTTAATCACCCTAGTACTTATATTTTTATTATTATCTTCATTATTTTATTATTATATATTTTTTTTAGTAAGTGAACATATATGTACATTTATTTCTCTTGAACTACATATTATAAGATAGATTACAGATTTCAAAAATACAACTTTTTATAAATTCTTTGAACATTTAAAAACCCATGTGTGTGTGTGTATATATATATATATATATATATTTAAAACAAACGCTGTAATATGCCAGTTACCCAAATTATTTTTTTTAAAACAATACGTAACCTAATTATTATTTTTATTCTAATGACAAATTAATTACACTGTTTACTATTATCAGTAAATAACTTAATTAACCAAATTCAAATTAAAAAATCTATGTGTATATAAAAATTAACTAAAAGAATACCTCACAGCGCACGATTCCTCTCCCTCGCGTACAACACCTGACTGACTGCCTCGCAAGTCACCTGCGTGCCCGCCGTCACCTCACACCGAGCCTCCCCTCTTGCATTGCTGAACTCAGGCAACCCTGACGACGCTTCCAGCGTCGCGATCTACGAATTCAAATCCTCGCGAACGACTTCATCACGATGCCACAAAACCCTAACCTTCTCGCGCACGCCCAGATTCAAACGCGAACCCCTCTCTCGGTCATGATTTCAGGCGCTTACGTGCCTCCTTGCTTCTTTCTTCTTCTTTTTTTATAGATCGAATGATTTTGACTTTCGTGAATTAGAGATGGAAAAGGAAGCATCCATTTCCTTCGAACAGATCTGGATGGGAAACAAGAAGACATCATATTGAAGAGTAAAGACTTCAGCCATTTTTGTTTCTTTTTTTATTTCGTTTGAAAATGTCTTCGTTCTGAAGGATGGGAATAGAAGATGTGTGATTTAAACGAAAGGGTTTGTCGGCTTTGTCAAGAATATAGGGTGGCTAATTGGAAAAGATTTTGACAGGTGAAAAGATGTAAGATATTTAAATTAAATGATTAGTTATTTTCTAGACGTTTTTATCTTGTACGCTCACACGATGAATCTGAATGTTACAAAATTTGAAATCCGGTAATAATTCAATATTACAGATCCAATGGAACTGGTTTCGTCAAATTCTGAGACTGTGCCTGAGAAGGCTATTTTTAAATTCAATTTAAACGATATAAATTTCAAAACTAAACAAACCATTTTTATATCTGATTTCATCACTTCTATTCTCTTCAGTATTATCAATATAAATTTTATAAACTTTCAAATTATTTTTAACCGGCTTAAAACTCCAGATTCAACATTTTAGCCAACTTCTAATTATTTAATTCAAAATTTTAATTATCAAATAAATTGTGATATTCGTAATTCAAGTTAAAATTGCTCTATTGAATATTTAAAATCAATTAAATATTCCGATTTTAAATGCTTGAAAATTCCGGGTCGTCACATTCCTCCCCCCTTAAAAGAATTTCGTCCCCGAAATTTACTAGTTAGGAAGAATGATCCGATATCCATTAACTATTTTCCCTAAAACCAAACAGTTTTGTCAACTTGCCATAACATTTCTTTTATTAAAATCCCACTATTACTTCAACCAACTTCCCAAAAACTTACATATTTTCCGAATAACTTTACTTGTTCATCCATTCAAATTTAAATTATCTCAATTTTCTCAAAAAATTTCTAACTCCCTAAATTTTCGAAATTTTTTGCCAGAGTCTCCTTTGTACGGAGGAGCTTTTGCAATTTGACAAAAGATATAAATATATATACATCGCCCACACGGTCGGAAAAACCAAAAACATTTCATATTTCCTATTTTTATTGTGTAGGCGTACCTTATTTAGCATTTTTAAGCAAGCAGCTTATTTATTTAGCATATAACGCAATCAAATCCAACCATACGGCTTCCAGGTACCTGTACTTACTCAATTTAAACATGTAAGTGTCAAATATATGAAGTTTAACAGCATTTCACTTATTTGCAATAGTTAAACACATTAAACACTTGAATTCTAACAGCAATGCACATTAACACTTTTTATAAGCAATTTAAATATTCCAACATTACTATTGATTGCTTACAACCAATCACACATTGTTCACTTAATCCGAATGGCTAACAACTTACATGCTTACATTTAATTTATTTTTAAGCAAAACGAACTCATATTTAATTCAATTGATCGCTAAATCAATTTATTTTACCCCTATCAATTCCTAGCATCTTAATTACTTCCATTTACACCAAATGACAATTTATTCTATGCACTTTGACGAGATCTATGTGAATAAATAAGTACTTATGTTTTATAATCAATTTAAATTGATTTCAACTCAATTTATACTTAATTCTATTCCATTTTTAAATTTATTCACAATCCGTATATTCTCATTTTCATTGCATTTTTAATTTGAATCCATTCACTTGCATTTCATTTTATTAACCAAACTAGTTCCATTCAAAACCACTGGATCTAGATCGACACATTCTATTAAATTTTATTCCTTTCCATTCATTTACATTTCACTCCATATTTATTTATTCCAACTATTTTATTTAGCTCGAAAACAATCCAGGCGATTTCATTCAATAACAATTTCTCATCTCACAAACCACACTTCATTTTGAGTTCGGCTTTCATTCAACACTTAAGTCGATAACTTAAGTTCATTTCCATTTCTTTTTAAGACAAGTTCTATTTCCATCATTCATTTGATTCTTATTTATTCTATCCATTTATTTATTCAATATCATTAGTTTATCCACTCGATCCATTATGAATTTTCATTTCCTTAAATATTATTTATAACTCACCGAATTCTATTTCGATTCAAATTTATTTTCACTTGATTTAAATCCAACCCAATATTGTTAAACTTAGTTTAAGTGGATTTCAATTCAACTCTCCTCCATCTATTTAGCTTAATTTAATTTACTTCAATTTTATTTTTAAAAAAAATTCTTTTTTTTTCTATACTTAAGCTCATTTCATTTTTCAAGTAAAATTTTTCTCCTTTATTCAACTTAGTTCTCTCTCAGTTAAATCTCATTTTAAATCTGCAATTTCATTTGATTGGTTAATATAAAATTTAACTTTCCAGATTCACTCATTCAATTTATTACAAGGCCATTTCCAATATATTTCCACTTATTTGGATTTTTTTCGCAATTCCTACCATTACTATTTTAATCCATTTCATTTTCCTTTATTCGACACATTTCCAATTATATTTAATTTGTTAACACTTCAAGTTAAATTTTTAATTTATAACTCAAGTTCTGAATCCACTATCCATTTTCAATTGACCACCCAATTTATTAATTCACAATTTAATTACATTCTCAATTCATTTAATTAATTGCAAGGCCATTTTCAATTTTATTCCCACTCATCTGGGTTTTATCTGTAACCAAAACAATACCTACTCTAATCTATTTCCAATCATATTTACTTCACTAACAATTCAAGTCGAATTGGATTTATAACTTGAGTTTTATTTCCAAACTTCATTATTAGCTTACAATTCAGCTTATATTTAACTACATTGGGTTCTCATTACATATTTCATTGTCTAGTTCATTATCTAAATAGTTTTTCCTCAATTTATAATCCAGAACTTGATTTTAATCACAAAATCTCTTCATTAAATTTTCTTAAGTTCAATTTATTATATAATTCAAGTTTGAATCTTTGTTTTATTTCCAAAACATCAAACAATACAAATTTTGGGTTTTCTGTCTCACCCTTTTCAATTTTATAAGCCACAACGTATTATTTTACACATTTCCATTCATTCTGGGCTTGAATATATTCATCTTTTATTTTTAACTCGAAATTTACATTTATTTATAACTTAAGCATATTTTATTTCCATGGATTTCTAATTCTTTTATAAGTTATTCTTATTTATTTATTTCAATCTAATCCTTATCCAACTTATTTTTCATTTATTCAGGTAAGAATCTAATTCCATTTAATAACTCAATTGAATTCTTATTCCAATTCAATTTTTATTTTAACTCGGATTTATTTAACTCGATTCGATTTCAACTTAATTCGAATACAACTGGATATTATTTTCAATCTAATTCAATTAATTTCAATCCAGTTAAATTTTATTCCCCAATCCAAGTTAATTCATTTTTAACTTTTCACTTTAAATTTAAATTCCAACATTCAAAGCTTATATTTCCTTCCTGATTTAAAAATCATCTCGATTTATAAGCTTACAACCTATCTTATCAAAATTTTCAAACACCCGGCTTATGGTTTCAAATCATTTTGACATCTCCAACATCACAAATCACACTTCTCAAACATGTAAACCAATCCTAGTTTTTATTTCCATCAAATTGCCTTTGAAATTTAAAAAATAAGCAGGTTTTCCTAAACAAATCAATTTGGCATTAATCTATCACTTAGAAACTCGAAAATGAATATCGATGATGCTGCAGTCATCACCGAAGTAATTTTCCAGCGACTGAAGTGAATTCAATGCCATATCCCTTCCCAAATTTTATTTGAAACAATTTTCCTTCAGAAATACCCCAAAAACAACAATGCTACTATTTATCTTCAAAATACTTCCAAAATCTCCAGGGTTTTAAAGTTTCAAATTCTGTTTTAATTCAAATTTTAACTATAATGCATTTGTATAGTTTGTGCTTATAAAAATTCCCATTTAATTATATTTCAATTTATAATTTATATTTACAATTCATATTTATAAATTTCATTTTATAATGAATTTATTTTCTTATCCTTTGGTTATGTTTTAAATTTCTAGTTAAATTTGTACTCAACAATGATAATAATTTAATATTATCCTAACATCCAATCAACCATATATTAGCTAAATAGTTTACAAAAACTTTTATTTATATCAAAATATACTTTTGGGTAAAATTATTTCATTCACCCACATTTAAAAACAATACCGTGTCAATTGTTCTACTCAAGTGTTTAGAAACCTCTTCGATACAGTTGTACAGACTGTGCCGACAAAGGTTCATATGCCACTCAATAAACCAATCAACGCAATATTAAAACAATTTATATTCACTAACAAATACGCGCTCATATCTATTAATACTCTCAAACTCATTCTAGAGTGCTACAGACTTATTTAATGAGTAATCCCCACCAGAGCCAAGGTTATCACCAACCTAAGCTCTGATACCAAGTGTAATGACCCGCAAATCCATACCCCTTGAGTCATCAATATTCTACCTAAATCAACTCAAATTGTATAGAAATACGAACCATTTGGGTTAAAGAAAAAGAGGTAGAAGAAGAACATAGAAAACAACAACAGAAACTAATCATCGCACCGGAATAAAATATAATAGATAATAAATAATCTTTACTCAAAAAACAAATATCTCTGTTTATATATTACATCATCTAAGTACATCAATCACAGCTCAACATCAGTATCATACAAAAGGACACATAGCAACTCAACACAACGGAATATAAATAAACAAGTACGAAAGTACGTATTGTCGTCCAGCTTGTCTCCTGAGCTCCACAGCATCATATCATGTATCCTATAATACTCGGTCTGACCCGAGCATTACAGTTAAATAATACCCGAGTCAATCTGGAATACCAGCGTGAGAAAATCACACCCAATTGATTATTAAAGTTTCAAAATCCTTTAAAAACAAAAGCATCTCGTAAGACCACGCCACAAATAAACATGTCGGGTTTTTACCTTACGATAGCTAAAACAATTTTTATAGAAATCCTCTGATATTATAATAGGGTCTATATACAAATACTTATAAAATAGCCGAAATTGTTACATGATTAAATTCCAGCTACTAGCCATAGAGTGGGTAATACAAACAAAAATCGTACAAGGCTCGTAGGGAGAATGGATTTCCAACTAATGACTAGGCACTGGGGTACCACCTGTCACAGTACGTAGCCTAGATCACAGTACCAAGGAGCACGCACCGCTCCCCTGCAACACAAGACCTGGACTACCCCTTACTGGATAATCCCAAGTGAGATCACCCCGCGGTTGGGATCAGCAACCGCCCACTAAGCCGAAATAAAAGGGACATCTAGACAGGGATGACCTCACCGTACTTGGGTGCTACCCACCTAGCCTTGCTGCATAACCACTGATTTTCAGTCATTCCCATTTGATGAGGCATGAGGCTAAGAGTTACCATTTTAGAACATATCCCTTAGAATGCCCATCGTCCACCTGACGATGTTTCGCAAGCATTCATCCATACAAGTCCGTCCTGGGTCCGGACGGAACCGAAGGCACTATTCCTACTACATCCATTTTGGAAATATCCTCAGGATTAGTAGCGACTAGCCCTTGCACTTCACTGCTCCATCTTCGAATCCCAAAACTGTTATCCACGAAACGTACAAACTGGATCGAAGTGGTTTTCGAGAAATAAATCTCGATCCAGGTCTCTTCGAAATGATCAACGCATTTGTCCAATATTAATAATCGGTTATTTAACTATAAATTAATATTCACAAACAACCATCCAACAATAAATAATTTCCTAAATTATTTATTAACCTCAAAAATATCTTCACAAGATATATTTACCCTTTCAAACCCTTTTGAAAACAGTTTTCAAACTATCTTCCTTTTCTCAGAATAAATTCCAAGTATTTCCATTTCTACTGGAATCACCAAGCATAAAACTTTAGATTTTTAAAATAATTTAAAAACACTTTATTGTAAAATATATTTAACATTTAATTTAAAAAAATACTTTAATACTTAATTTAAAATAATACTCTAGAAATAACTAAAATAAGGTTACCTTATAACTATACATTAGATTTTCTTCTTTAAAATACCAAATCATTCTTTAAATAATTATTACGCTAATAGATTAAAATAAAATACTTACTTCGGAATTTACTTTAGAACATTTAAGTTAAGACTACTTCAATAATTGGCTAAAAATATATACTATATGAATATTTAAAAATAAGGTTACTTTATAAAATATAAAACTAGGTTTTCACTTTTTAAAACAGAATTACTAAGTCACCTTTTAAATAACTACTACGATAATAGATTTGAAAAATATCTACTCTAGAATTTAAAAGATTAAAAATAATAAATTTTCTAAAACATGCTTTTTAAAACAACATTAAAGCTTCTAACTTATATTTAAAAATTTACTTTGAACGTACTTGGCTATCCAGAGAAATATACTTCTCTTCACATTCTTCTTTAAATTTTCGATTTCAAACATTTGAATCAATTTCCAAATTGATTTCCAATTTACTCCCTTTTACTTCAAAATCTATTAATTTCAGATTTTATTTCTTAATTATGATTTAAAATATTTTTAACTGAGAATACCAATTTTTGATTTCCCAAATTACTTCTTAATCCTTTTAAATATATTTAACCTTGAATTTTACAATTCATTGATTTTCTGTTTATTCAAAATCTTTTCATACTCGAAGTTATTTATTAGTATTTTAATATCACTTTCATTTCTTTCTACGCATTCTTAATTTATTCAAACTTTATATAATTATTTCGCTTACAAATTCACTTCTCTTATTTTCTTTCCAAATCCAATTTAAATATTTTTAGTAGCTCTTTATACCCAAACATACTCAGTCAATCCAAAGCATTAAATATTCCAACATAATTCATCATAGAATATCAAATAATCACAACAGAGAATATTAAATAATAAATGTTGAGGGATCCAGTTGGATCCCTCCAACCTGTTTTCTCTGCATCCACAGATGTTAGCACAATATAATATACCAATTCCAAAAATATACCATACTAAAGCACATCAATCAATTCAACCATACAAACAATTATTTAAATTTAATCATTTAGATTTAAATTTAAATTCAGCTGAGTGAGATTAACTCACCTTTATCGTTTTGCAGCCCCACTCAACCGGCTATTTCCCTCACAAAATTTGGACCTTGAATAACATTAGAGGATTTTATTAATATTTGAACAAATTGAAAAATCAATTATCGTTTACTAGTTTTAATTTTAGCCAATGATTAATTTTTAAACAAATAAACAATCTAAACTAATTTCTTTTAATAACTAAAATGATTTAATAAGTTGATTGCATGAGTTAATCACCCTAATACTTATATTTTTATTATTATCTATATTATTTTATTATTATATATATTTTTTAGTAAGTGAACATATATGTACATTTATTTCTCTTGAACTACATATTATAAGATAGGTTACAGATTTCAAAAATACAAATTTTTATAAATTCTTTGAACATTTAAAAACCCCTATATATATATATATATATATATATATATATATATTTAAAACAAACACTGTAATATGCCAGTAACCCAAACTATTTTTTTTTTAAAACAATACATAACCTAATTATTATTTTTATTCCTATGACAAATTAATTACACTGTTTACTATTATCAGTAAATAACTTAATTAACCAAATTCAAATTAAAAATTTTATGTGTATATAAAAATTAACTAAAAGAGTACCTCACAGCGCACGATTCCTCTCCCTCGCGTACAACACCTGACTGACTGCCTCGCAAGTCACCTGCGTGCCCGCCATCACATCACACCGAGCCTCCCCTCTTGCATTGCCGAACTCAGGCAACCCTGACGACGCCTCCAGCGTCGCGATCTACAAACTCAAATCCTCGCGAACGACTTCATCACGATGCCACAAAACCCTAACCTTCTCGCGCGCGCCCAGATTCAAACGCGAACCCCTCTCTCGGTCATGATTTCAGGCGCTCGTGTGCCTCCTTGCTTTTTTTTATAGATCGAATGATTTTGACTTTCGTGAATTGGAGATGGAAAAGGAAGCATCCATTTCCTTCGAACAGATCTGGATGGGGAAACAAGAGGACATCATATTGAAGAGTAAAGGCTTCATCCATTTTTGTTTCTTTTTTTTATTTCGTTTGAAAATGTCTTCGTTCTGAAGGATGGGAATAGAAGATGTGTGATTTGAACGAAAGGGTTTGTCGGCTTTGTCAGGAATATAGAGTGGCTGATGGGAAAAGATTTTGACAGGTGAAAAGATGTAAGATATTTAAATTAAACGATTAATTATTTTCTAGACGTTTTTATCTCGTACGCTCACACGATGACTCCGAATGCTACAAAATTTGAAATCCAGTAATAATTCAATATTACAGATCCAATGGAACTGGTTTTGTCGAATTCCGAGACTGTGCCTCGGAAGGCTATTTTTAAATTCAAATTAAACGATATAAATTTCAAAACTAAACAAACCATTTTATATCTGATTTCATCACTTCTATTCTCTTCAGTATTATCAATATAAATTTAATAAACTTTCAAATTATTTTTAACCGGCTTAAAACTCCAGATTCAACATTTTACCCAACTTCTAATTATTTAATTCAAAATTTTAATTATCAAATAAATTGTGATATTCGTAATTCAAGTTAAAATTGCTCTACTGAATATTTAAAATCGATTAAATATTCCCATTTTAAATGCTTGAAAATTCCGGGTCGTTACCATTTTCTTTTAGACTTATGAAATAAAGGTCGAAACTAAATCCCCAAGCCCATTATCATTCACCTCATTCTAACCCTACCCCAGATGCTACAACATCGACTATTCATCTTCGAAGCCGAAAAAAATTACGAAAGAAAAAGAAAAATCGTGCTCGAAGTCGAGATTGATGTTCGAAATCGATTCATAGTATCATACAAATTTTTGGGTTAGATTCTCAAGTGTCGAAGTCGAAGTCGAAAGATGCTCAAGTATCGAAGTCGGATCGATTATGAGGTAAGTCGATTTTTTTAGGCTAGATTCGATCCTTTGTTTTTTGTGTTGTATACCCCATTTTCACTCTAGTGCAGCAATCGTGAAATTTTGATTTTGTTTTTCTGTTTTTTTCAATCGATAAGTAGCGGGATGATATTTTGACCTAATCTCGTCCTGCCTCCGGCCGGAACCGAGTCGAGATGGCCGAAATCTCGTGGTTCCGACCGAACCTGATACCTTGGGTGAAACAGAGTTCACAAACAAAAGTACTAAAAAGTTCAACATATAAACAAACAAAACAATAGAAGAACAATATACATATTTGTAGTGAAATTTGTTTTAATTTGAGCGAAAGCGAATTATTTGATCAGGATCTAATATTTTCTATTTAGATATTAATGGAACTTAAAAAAATAATCAATTATGCAGTCTCACAGAAACAATAGCAGAAATAAGAGACACATAAGATTTAACGTGATTCGAATATGAATAACTTACGTCCACGGAGACCCAACAACTTCTTTTATTCCATTGAAGAAAAAAAAAAAGAGAAGAATAATGGTGGAAGCTCTCACACACTCACTTGCATATGAAGATGAAATTCCTTCATTTAAATAGATTTGATAATGAAGGGTTGCTCTGAGATTAAGAAAATCAATTTTCTGATTAACCGAATATCTTTTCATATTGCATGATTTGATTTTAGTACACGACGTAATCTTGGTTTCCATATCTTTCCTTTGATTGATTGATTGTCTATGCCTAATCATTTATTTCTTCATATAACAAATGCATTGACTAATTAACTGATTGATTCATTAATTAGTTTCTTTCCATAATATCCTTTCATATACAAGCCAAATTAATTGATTGATTGAACCAATTAATCAATTTCTTTCCTCCTCAACAAATATTTGAATCATCTAAATTTAACACTCCACGTTGATTTAAATGCAATAATCTCACTTCATCACCTTATCATCAAGCAATCAACATAGAAGTTGTTAGTCTAGCGCCTCTAACGCCCCATGGCGCTCAAGTAACAGGAATCAAACTGATCAATTTTGAGCAATGCTCAAATTTGTCCTTTGAAAGTGACTTTGTCATCATATCTAAAGCATTATCCAAATTTCTCACCTTCAACAATTTGATCTTTCTTCATTCTTCCTCAAGCATAAGAAAAAACCTCTAACATCAATGTGCTTCGTCCGTGAACTATAAGCTTGATTCTCTATAAGATGTATCGCATTCTGACTGTTTGAAAATAGCACCAATGTCCGCTGCACCATTGAAAGATCATTCAACAACCGAAGTAAATATAATCCTTCCTTTGTTGCTTCCACAATAGAAATCAACTCTGCTTCAGTAGTCGATAAAGCTACGATAGATTGCAGCTTTGATCTCCATGAAATCGAGTCTATACCAAGTGTAAAAACATAGCCCGACACTGACTTCCTAGCATTTCTATCCCCAGCATAATCGGAATCACGGTATACTCTAAGAAAGATGTCACCATCCACTCCACCATATAACAAGCCACCGAAGAAGTGCCTTGAAGATATCTAATAATTCACTTCACAGCTTGCCAATGTTCTTTGCCTGCGTTAGACATATATCGACTCACAACACGCACTACATGAGCCAAATCTGGTCTTGTGCACACCATTGCATACATAAGACTACCTACAACACTAGAATAAGGTATATCGGTCATATACCTTTTGTCTTCTTTCGATGAGGGAGATAAATCTTTTGACAACTTAAAATGAGAGCCTAATGGAGTTCCAATCGGTTTGGCTTTCTCCATTCCAAATCGAGCGAGGATCTTCTCGATGTACTGCGCTTGAGTGAGCCTTAATCTCTCCACTTTCTATCCCTGTTTATCTCCATACCCAATATTCTTTCTGCCTTTCCCAAATCCTTCGTGTCAAACTCTCTACTGAGCTCCTCTTTCAACTCCTTACTTCTGACCATACTCCGAGATGCAATCAGCATATCATCAACATATAACAACAAATAAATCATATCACCATCGCATCTTCTGAAATAAACACAGTGGTCTTTGAAACTTCTGGAGTATCCATATGAAAGCATAAACTTATCAAACCTCTTATACCATACTCTAGAAGACTGCTTCAGTCCATATAGAGATTTGTTGAGTTTGCAAACATACTCTGGTCGGCTACTATCAATGAACCCTTCCGGCTGCTTTAAATAAATCTCTTCATCTAGATCACCATGCAAGAATGCAGTTTTGACATCTAGTTGCTCTAATTCCATATCATAATGAACAATTAATGCAAAAAGAATACGAATAGAAGTATGCCTAACCACTGGAGCAAAGATATCATGATACTCTACCCCCTTCTTCTGAACATACCCTTCGCGACTAAGCTTGCCTTGTATCTGAGATTACCATTTTCACCGTCGTTCACTCTATAGATCCACTTGCATCCAATAGGTCTCTTGTTGGTGGGAAGAGGCACCAAATCCCAAGTATGATTTCTCTGCAATGATCTAATCTCCTCTTTCATAGCAACTAACCAACTGGAACTATTTACCGATGCGATAACTTCTCTATAATCATAGGGCTCATCATGGACAACATTCAAAGCATATGTTGCCATATCATCAAAGTTAATGTCTTCGATGCTCAATCCAACAAACTCATCAAGCGACTTAGGCTTTCTTCTTTGTCTGACAGGCCTAGGTTCTGAATGAGCGCCACCTTGAGTTTGATTCTCTGTACCAACATCGATATTACCCTCATCAACCACGGTGTCATCGGAAACACCATCTGAACGTCTATGGAAAGAATCAACAGATAACTTGCTTTGTGTCTGGTATTCTTCACATGTCCTCTCATTGTCATCTGATGAGGAAGGCTCCACCTTCAACATAGCCTTCTCATCAAAAGTCACATGCCTGCTCATAACGATCTTCTTGCTAATAGAACACCACAATCTATATCCCTTCACTCCTCTCCTATAACCTAGAAAGATACACTTGCGAGCTCTAGTTTCCACCTTCCCTTTACTCTCATGAACATAAGCTAGGCAACCAAACACTCTGAGAAATGAATAGCTAATAGGCTCACCTTTCCATACTTCTTCGTAGATCTTCATATCTATGACAGTAGAAGGTGTGCGGTTGATGAGGAAAGCCGCCATAGATAAAGCTTCAGCCCAAAATCCCTTCTTCAATTTAGCAGTCGGTTTGAGGTATCTTGTTCTCTCCAATAATGTCTGATTTATCCTTTCTGCAACTCCACTAGACTGGGGGTCGCCTGGTGTAGTGTAATGCCTCTTAATGCCTTCAGACTCACAATAATCAATGAATTCCTGCGATACAAATTCACCACCATTATCTGAACGGAATACTTTCAATTTCTTCCCTGACTGCTTTTCAACCATAGATTTCCACTTTTGAAACCTGGCAAAGGTTCCACTCTTTGACTGAAGAAAGTATACCCATACTTTATGAGAGAAATTATGTATAAATGAAATGAAACACCTGGCTCCACCTAAAGACTGACAAGGGGAGGGACCCCAGACATATGTATGAACATACTCCAGGACAGCTTTTGCTTTATGCTCTCCTATAGCAAAAGAAATCTTCGTCTACTTTCCAAGAACACACTCTTCACAAAAACCAAGTTTTTAATGATGAACTCCCTCAATCAATCCTCATTTTCTCAACTCATCCATGATGCGCTCATCAATGTGACACATCCGTAAGTGCCATAATCGGGAAGAATCTGAATCAACTGATGTAATAGAAGTTGATTCACCAATTACAGTAGTGCCCTTTAATAGATAAAGATTTCATGCCCTCACATCTCTCATAACAATCATGGAAACCTTCGATATCTTCATTTTCTCTCCTTCCACTACAATCTTCAAGCCAAGTCTACTCAATGCCCTAACAGAAATCAAGCTCCTCCTCAAATCAGGTACATGTATAACATCGGTGATCGTACGAATAACACCATCAAACATCTTAATCATCACACTACCAACACCAACCATACGATAAGAAGCATCATTACCCATCAGAACTTCTCCTCCATCAATTTCACGGTAAGTGGAAAAGCAGTTCCTATCAGGTGTCATATGATAAGATGCACCAGAATCAATTAGCCATAAGTTGCTCTTCCCAGAAGAGCCAGAAGCTGTAAATACATTGGTATCACTTTATGTATCTAATTTCTCTGCTGTAAAAGCTGAGGCTTGCTTTGGATCTTTTCTTCTACCTTCAAGCTTGGGACATTGTACTATGAAGTGCCCTGATTTCATACAATAATGACAAGTCAACTTCTTAAGCCCTCTAGGCTGAGACTGTGAAGAATTCTGTCCTCCACCTTTCTTCGATCTATTTTGGCCTCTATCTCTCTAAACAGATAAGCCTTCGGTATCACTATCCAAGCTAGTTCCCGTCAATCTACCTCTTAATACTTTATTATGAAGACCAGCCTTTACATCAGACATGCCAATTTTACTGCGGCCATAAATCATGGAATTAAAAAAAGCAGATACTCCTTAGGCAAGGAACATAAGAGGATCACAGCTTGAGCCTAATCGGTAATATCAACTTCCGCTGCCTTCAGGTTCATAATCAAAGTGGTCAAAGCATCTACATGCTCCATGAGATCAGCTCTAGGCTTCATCTTGAACGAATAGAGTTGTTGCTGAAGAATAATCTGATTAGTAAGAGACTTGTTTTTATATGCATCCAATAATGCATACCATAGTTCCTTCGTCATCTTCTTCTGAGAGAATTCTCTAAAAACTCCATCTAAAAGACTAAACTGAATTGTTGTGAGAGCTTCATCTTCCACCTCTTCCAAATCAGCTGCATCAATACCTTTTAGTTTCTCAGGCGCAAAAACAACCTTATAAGTCTTCTCCTCCTTTAATACAGCCTCCATCTTCATCTTTCAAGTACCAAAATCTCCATTTCCGTCAAAACATGTTACTCCATAATTGACACCAGATCATCAACAGACTTACTAGAAGTAGCCATTAATATCCAAATAGGAACAATAACACTAGCTCTGATACTAAACTGTAGTGAATTTTTTTTTAAGTTGAGCGGAAACGAATTATTTGATCAGATCTAGTATTGTCTATTTAGCTATTAATGGAACTTAAAAAAATAATCAATTATGAAGTCTCATAGAAATAATAGCAGAATTAAGAGATGCAGAAGATTTAATGTGGTTCAGATATGAATATCCTACGTCCACGGAGACCCAACAGCTTCTTTTATTCCATTGAAGAAAAGAGTACAAAAGAGAGAAAAGAATAATGGTGGATGCTCTCATACACTCACTTGCATATGAAGATGAAATTTCTTCATTTAAATAGACTTGATAATGATGGGTTGCTTGGAGATTAAGAAAATTAATTTTCTGATTACCCAAATATATTTCCATATTGCATGATTTGATTTTAGTACAAATAGATGGCGTAATCTTGGTTTCCATATCTTTCCTTTGATTGATTGATTATCCGTGCCTAATCATTTATTTCTTCATATAACCAATGCATTGACTAATTAATTGATTGACTAATTAATTAGTATTAACTCGCCTTTTGGTAAGGCCACGGACAGGAGGATTTAACTAAGTCGACTTCAAGATTATCAAGGTTGAAATATGATGGATTCGGTTTAGAGGGATGGAATTCATCTGGATATGCCGCTCGGCATCGAGGTGAGGTTATGGCGCTCAACATCGAGGCGAGGTTATGCCGCTCGGCATCGAGTTGAGGTTATGCCACTCGGCATCGAGGTGAGGCTATGCCGCTCGGCATTGGTGAGGTCAGGGTCATTCGTCATGGGACAAATGTAGCTCGGTAGAAGGTCGTTCGGCCTTGGAGGTATGTGGTTCGGTGGAAGGTCTTGATGGGCTTATACCATTCAGAAAGCCCAACAACTCAGGATTTGCCTATAAATACAACATCGGGAGGTTAAGAAAAGGGATCTTCTTTCATCTCTCGGACTTTCTCTTCTCTAAGGCTAGGGCACTTAGCCATTGTTAAACTTTGGATTATAACTGTAATATATTATTACAGCAATAAAAAGAAAATTTCCGGAGTGGACGTAGGCCGGAGTTAGTCGAACCACTATAAAATCTGTTGTTCTTTACTGCTTTCGTTTTAATTTCTACTGTTATTAACATTTATACTATCTACATACAATCTATCTGTAAGTTGTGATTGGTAGTTGGTGCTTTCGTTTGGATTTGGGTGTTAGTGACCATTTTTGGCGCTAACATTTTGGTGCTTTCATTGAGAATTGAACTCAAGAATTTTGGAGCTCTAATTTTGGATTGAAAAGCTAAAGAACTCGGATTTTGGAAAGCAATGGCTAGACCACCAGCTAGGAAGCAAGCAGCGGAAAGGAGCAATCAGGAAGGAAGTCAAGTGGCCTCTTCTGGAGCTGGAAAGGATCATGCATCTGTCTACATAACTCGAGATGAGATGCAGGTTATGATGAATTCTATGCAGGAGTAGATGATGAAACGACAAGAGAAGATGGTGCGGCTCTTCTAAGGAAATTTGGACAACGTGGAACTGCAGGTGCTCAAGTTCTAAGAACTGGAACAGAGTAACTCAACCAGCAGGTGGATGGAGTGATTCAGCAGGGGCAGCTGCCAATCAACAAACAACTAACAATCTGGATGGACCGAGACTCGCGGGCACACCAACGGTGTTGTACAAGTTCATGGAGGGATACTGGATGACGTTACAAGGCCCGACGCCAACTGGAATACAGGAGTACGTGACGAGAAATATGTGCCACAATTTCCCCGTGGACTTGGAGGGCAGTTTGAAAAATGGATAAGGGGCAACCCTTGGTTGGAAACGCCGGATTAGATGACATTATCAGGCGGACTATTCAAGGAGGCCTGACAAACAGGTATTCAGAGGAAGTCAACAAAATTCCATTTACCGGGAACATCAGGATAGTTAGGAATCCGCTCGATTTCAAACTGTCCACTCTAGAAGTGTACAATGGGAAGACGGATCCAACTAAACACTTGATGAGGTACACTAGGCATATGGAAGTGCTAGGGGAAATAGAGGAGGTTATGGCCCGATGTTTTCCCCTGTACTTGACTGATATAGCTGCCATGTGGTTCAGGCGGCTGGAGGATGGATCCACTGGAACATGGACGGAACTGGTGGACAGGTTCTTAAGTCAGTTTCGAGTTCACATAAAAAGGCCAAAGAACGTGATGACGTTGATGTCAGTTAAACAAGGGGTGGATGAATCGTTCAGGACATTCTTAACTCGATTTAATGCAGCAGTTGCTTCGGTGGATCGACTGGATCCATCAATGGTTCTGATGGCTGCGGTATCAGGAATCAGAGATAATTCGGATTTCATAGTATCATTGATACGGGTCCCACCATTGGATCTTGGGGAATTCTTTCATGAAGCTGAGAGATTTCTCCGACAAGAAAATGCGTGTTTGGACATGAGATCAAAGGAAGTAAACCTAGTTAAGGATGGAGGACTACCCAGCGAAAGCTCGGGTAAGGACAAGGATAAAGGGAAAAGGAAATGCTGGGAAAAACTAAAGTTCTCCACTTACACCAGACTGAATGCAACAATGGAACGGATATTCTTGGATACTCGAGATCGTCTTCCGTATCGAAGGCGGGCGAGGAGGGAGCCCTCAGCTCACGAAAGGGTGTCTGGAAGGCACTGTCTTTTTCATGACTTGGACGTGCATGATACTAAAAGCTGCCGGCATTTAAAGGACATAATCGAGAAGCATGTTAGGAATGGTTGGTTGCGACAATATGTCGGAACTCGGAATGCGGCGGTGGAACAGGAGCAACCACCATCAACCTTGAACGACGAGGGCATGAGGCCTAGGAATGGTGGCCGGTTGGTCATCAACTAATCTTGATGGTTTGAAATAAGTAACAAACTCTGGACAATCGGCTAAATCACTTACTTATGTACGGGGTCGGAGATAACCCTCAGACATGCGCTGAGATTATGGTTTACCGAGATGCCTCGGTTTGTGAAATCTATTTTTTTACTTTGACTCAGACATCTGCTTTTTCTGGTTTGGTTTTGAAGTTTGGTTTAAACTCCCTGTTTTGCTCGTGTTTTTGTTTGGATTTTTGATATGGATTTATGGTTTTCTGGTCGGATTTGGATTTCAGATTGGATTTTGATTAGATTTTCCTTTGGATTTTGGCTAAAAGGTTGTCGAGCATGGATTATGCTCGGCAAGGGTCCGGAGAGAGCAGGATTCGGCCTAGGACTTAGGCCCTACGTTATCGGTTATTATTACAGGTCGTCAAGTATAGACTATGCTCGGCAAGGGTCCGGAGCGGCCAGGATTCGGCTTAGAACTTAAGCCATGACATTATTGGGCGTTCAGGGACACTGAACCAGGAACACCACAGAATTACTTAAAATAGGTCGTCAAGTGTGGAATGCGCTTGGTAAGAACCCGAAGAGGTTACGGATTTGGATACTGGCTATGAACAGCTAAGGATTCTGGCATGGACCCCGAACGGTTCAGGATTTGGACATCGACCCGAAGAGGTCATGGACGTGGTTATTGGTTGTTCGATATGGGTGGATTAGAACTCTATTGTCGAGTTCAGATGGATATGGATTTCGCTAATGATCTGGTTACTGGATTCAAAATCGGATGTCGACTCAGAGTAGTCGTAGACTCGGATAAGGATACAACGATGGCATTTGGATAAAATGGGTTGGATTATGAATCGGAAAGTATGGATGTAACTAACATACATACTTTGGATATCGGACTTGAGGCTATTCAAAACACACCTTCCAACAACAAGGCATGATTTGGGGGCAAATGTTAACCCGCCTTTTGGCAAGGCCACTGACAAGCGGATTTAACTAAGTCAACTTCACGATTATCCAGGTTGAAATATGATGGATTCAGTTTAGAGGGATGGAATTCACCTGGATATGCCGCTCGACATCGAGGTGAGGTTATGCCGCTCGGCATCGAGGTGAGGTTATGCATGCTCGGCATTGTGGTGAGGCTATGCCGCTCGGCATTGGTGAGGTCAGGGTCGTTCGACATGGGACGAATGTGGCTCGGTGAAAGGTCGTTCGGCCTTGGAGGTATGTGGTTTGGTGGAAGGTCTTGATGAGATTATACCATTCAGAAAGCCCAAAAAATCAGGATTGCATATAAATACAGCATATGAAGGTTTAGAAAAGGGATCTTCTTTTGGCTCCCGGACTTTCTCTTCTCTAAGGCTAGGGCACTTAGCCATTGTCAAACTTAGGATTGTAACTGTAATCGATTATTACAGCAATAAAAAAGAAATTTCTAGAGTGGACGTAGGCCGGAGTTAGCCGAACCACTGTAAAATCAGTTGTTCTTCATTGCTTTCATTTTAATTTCTACTGTTTTTCACATTTATACTCTCTACGTACAATCTATCTGTGAGCTATGACGTGTACTTGGTGCTTTCGTCTGGATTTGGGTGTTAGTGACCATTTTTGGCGCCAACAATTAGTTTACTTCCAAAATATACTTCCATATACAAGCCAAATTAATTGATTGATTGAACCAATTAATCAATTTCTTTCCACCTCAACAAATATAGAATCATCCAAATTTAAAGATATTCAGCTGTTGGTGCGATGATTAAATAATAATCAGCTCGGGTATAAATTGGGGCAGATAGTGATGAAACCGTACCCAACACTATTAATCAGGTCGGGTGTGGGTCTAGATACTCAAAGCTTATCGTACCCATATTAACAAGGAGAACTTGGGCTGGGTTCGGGACAAAACCGTACCACTGACAAGTCTAACCCCATCATCGGCATTTTACACAATCGAACAAAATAAAATTAGAGCTAGATGGGACAAACAATATTACTATGTTGGACAAAGAGTTCAAAATGTCTTATAAGTTAGTTGGTTAGAGCTTGTTAGGTATGACCGGCATTGTATTAGAGTAGGTACGTAGATTGGTTTGCAATTAGTCTCACGTCGCAAGATATCTTAATGAAGATGAGCATATATATGAGATTGATAGCATATATCAAAAGGGGATTTTTTTTACAATAAATATTTTCATGAACATATACGTGCTTCGGGAGGGGGATGTATGGATATCCGATCATAACACTGGCATCAACAGAGCTTCGTCCAGTGGTCTTGTCTCTTCTATGCTAAATGAAGTGTGAGCATAGTGAAATGGCGAGGGGTGTCAAAAAATTTCAATAAAGCTTTGGTCATAAATAAATCTAAATGGAAAGGGGTCTGCTATTCTAAAAGTGTGAGCATCAAGGTTTAAATTAGGGACTTGGATTCTATTTTGGCCATTCGAAGTTTTCTAAATTTTGGTTCTCTGTGGAAATTTTGTTTCAACTATGCTTCTGGATTTCCTTAATGAATATAATTAACTTATAATGATTGAATATTAATAAACATAAATTATTGTATTACCTAAAGTGCAATTGAACCCATAACCAGTTATTGTATTACCTAAAGTGCAATTGTATTACCTAAAGTCCAATTGAACCCATAACCCTTATATCAAAGCCTAATTGGTTGTTTGCAAAGCCTTATATGAATCGAAATTCTACCAAGCCTTACGTTCCATTGTTTTCTTTCTGCCGCCACTAAATATAGATTTGAATTTTGGACTCCCTAAATCCTCAAAATTTTAGTCTAGTTTAAATTAGACTAAAAGTTAAAAACACTTCTCGATTAGTAGATGTTGATATCATTGTTCTTGTCTTTCCCTTTCTCAAATCAATGTTCTCAAGTATTTTTTGCTTTTTTTACGGACGGTGTCTAACTACCAGAGTATCCTAATAACAGAAAAATCAGTTATTTAAAGTTCACATGACATTAAAACTTCGAGTGTTCATACACTTTTTTCTACATTACAAACTATGTGCAAAATGTTCGTTAAGAGTGTTCATTCAAAGTCAAAAAAAAAATATTTCCAAAAATCCAAGATTTTCAAAGTGTTAAGTGTTTAAATCAGCATTATCCAAGCTTTCTTCTCAAATGATTAGGGATGACCATATGGATTGGCATTCTCCATAATTTCCTATAACAAGTCATATCCTAAGTTAAATTTATTTATTTATATAATTCTTAATTCTTTCTTTCCATATTAATTTGGATCTCACTTTGTCTTTTTCTTCTTGCTCTTCTCATTGATGCGATAGCTGATCTTTGTATGTGTCAATACCACCTAAGTCTATTTTCTATAATTTTATAATTTATAAGTGTTACTTCTAATTTGTTTCCCAGTCTCTCATTTGTTACTCTATCATTCTTCTGTATTCCAAAAGTTCCTTTTAGAGTTCTCATTTCTTCTATATTTTACCTTATTTTCTTGCTTTTTTAAAGGCGAACATTCTGCTTCATATAATATGGTTGATCTAGATACCGTTGGATAAAAAATCCCTTTAGTTTATTTGATATTTTCCCATTACATAATTGTAACTAGTTTGTCTCCACTTTATCCACCTCGCGTAAATCTGTTTAGTTATATCTTTTTCTATAACTTGGTTTCTTGTATTATCAAACCTAGATGATCAAACATATATTATTATTTTTGTTAATAATTTGATTTGTATATTTACCATTTTAATATCCATGGTTTTTAATGTAAAGTTTTATGAGGTATACACAGTTCCAGTCCTACTATGTTTCAACCATTTTGAGTCAATGCATTTCTCTATTATTATTCTACCTTTTCTTTTAAGGTACCAATTAGCACAATATCATCTACAAACATCGTGCACCAAGGTATATCCACTTGAGTTCCTTTTATTATTTCCTCCAAAATCAACACACATATAGTTTTCATACTCTCGTCATAGAGTTTTCATACATGTTGATCAAACTCACTTCCTAGATTCTCATTCATATCTTTGATTGATTTTAGTATGTGTTAAAATTTGTTTTTTATTTAACGCCAATCAAATTGTCCCTTGGTAATCTTATCGTATATTTTTTACCACGTAAAAAAAATTGTTTACTCCAAAATTGCTTTATTAATCGTCCTGTTAAGACCAAATTTCTTATCTGATGTCGATGATTCATTTCTCAATTATTGTCATATTATTTATTCCTATAATTTCATTATGTGACTCATTGATATACTATTATAATTGACACTTTTATATCTCCACTTATAATTAGGAATTGATATTATCAAGCTCTTTCTCCACTAGTTTGACATTTTTTCCTTTGTTATTATTTAACAAAATAAGTTTGGGATTTTTCATTTCCTTTCAAATGTCATTCACGCCTCCATGGATATAACTATTCTTGTTATTGTTTTATTTTTTGATTAACAAATTCATTATTTTATTTTTTCCACGTCCATGGGTATAAGGTTGAATTTTACTCACTTCACCTAGAGATACCAAGGTTTGAGATCTCGGTTTCGGTCTTTTGTAATTTTGGGAATTTCGATATAATTTGTAAATTTCATAAATTTCAATTTCGGTTTCAGATATCATTATTTATTTTTCATATACTTACACATATTTGTTTGATTTATTGAAACAAATCGTATAATATATATTTAATTGAAAAATAAAATATAAAAGAACAATACTGATTAATTATAAATATTTACAACACTAAAAAGTATTTATCCGTTATTTCATTTTCAACTTTTTTAATTACGCCATTGATATATTTTGTGAATTTATATTGTTTCATAAATTACAATTTCTAATTTGAATACTCATGTATTTGAAACTCAAATTAATTCTTTTATTGAGATTTATTTTTTGTAAAATTTGAAATTCAATCTTTTTTTATTGAATTGGAATTTCGGCTTGGTTTCGTTTCGACCTCTACCGAAACCTAAACGGAACGATCGAAATCTCTGTGTTTCAATCGAAATCTCAAACCTTGCGATAGACCATAGAGAGCATTAAGCTTTGAATTTTATATATGTAAGACTCAATTTTTTTAATGAAAAACCAAAGGTGAAATATTCAACAGGTCCCGTAGCTCAGTTGGTTAGAGCGTTGGTCTTATGAGCCGAAGGTCGCGGGTTCGAGCCCCGCCGAGACCATAATTAATTTGATAAAGAAACTTAATTTTATTAATTTTTAATACTGAAGTTTTTTAAGTTACAAAAAACCCTTCCACCAACTATGCATTTCTATTCAAAATTATGCATGTTATTTGCCCTCTTATACACAATTTACATCGCTCTCCACGCTTTGCCGGTTTATCCTTCTCCATTCATCAACCCTCGAGCCATCCCATTCAAGCTTGACCAAACAAACATCGTCGAATACTATTGATCGTTTGAAACCTTTAGCAATCAAATTAGTAATCTACCTCTTGACACGACCAATAATAATAATTATTATTATTTGTTTGACATACAGCCACATATCATACATGAGCTCCTTATCTTACGGCACTCCACATCTCCGAGGTCATCGACTTAACTAAACACATTGAAAGCAAATCCATCAAAGACCAAAACAACCTTAATCTAAACCCAACACTAACCCCACTCTTATCACTACCACAACACCACCAATTTCTTCATCGAAATTCGTAGCTAATTCCTCTTCTTCAATCGAGCACCTAACCACTTCAGAGATGCAACAATGTTGAGCATAAAACCCATCTTTCAATTTTGATATCAAAATGTATTCACAGCCATCATTGCCAAACTCTACAAATTCTCACACAATTTGGAACGAAATATGGAACCACACTTTCCCGAGTTAGACTAACTACCAGATCTCAAATTCATACCTTGAAGACAAGGTCGATTTCCATGAAGGCAGTAATGATGCAGTCTAAAGTATCTTAGCTGCATTTAAGGAATGAAAGAATACTGGCAAGAATTCTAAAATGAGCATAGGACCACAAATAAGTTAGGTAGCAGTGTCTTTAGCAAGGAAAATATAAAAATAATTATAAAAGTGGGTATTAGGTTGAAGGGCATTTTAGCCCAAGATAAAAGAAAGTACCCTTTTCAGTGACAGAAAAAATGATGATTTTATTTACCATTTACATGTAAACTGATGCTTCTTTTATCTTTTATAATTGACTAATTATTATGAAGTGTTGTTCTAGAAACTTGCAACAATGGGCTGAGAAGCCTTTCAGCCTTCTTTCCATCATTTCTTAGTAGCATTGTAAAATAAAAAACATATTTACATTCTAACTAGTAATGAAGGAAGCGATGTTTAATGAAAATTCTTCTTCCTCTTAATTTTCAGGCTTCCTGACTTGACTTTCTAGCTCATTCTCTCGCCTCTTGCTTTTATTCTTTCCTTCAATAATATACAATAGTGATTAGTACTCTTGTTTTTGAAACTACAAAATGATAAACGAAAGTATCTTTTTTCTATGACGAAACTGCTAATTTCTTTTATCTTTTATCCTTGAAACTAATTATTTTAAAGTATTTTCCAAGAACTTATAACTTTGGACTCACAAGCCCGTCAACCTAATTTCCACCATTTATTAGTAGTGTTGTAAAGGAAATATTATTCACAATTCTAGCTGGTAACGAAGGAACCAATGTTTAATGAAAATTCTTCTTCTTAATTTTCACCTTCTCTGACTTGATTTTCTAGCTCATTCTCCTTTATTACCTCTCACACTTCTTCATTCCTTAAAAAGTATACAAAATAGTGATTCATTCCTCACACTATGGTTGAAACTCAAATCAAAAATCAAGCAATCAATGATGTTATCTAACAAATCTGCAATGCCACCACTCAAAACACTACCGACATCGAAACCATGCAAGTCAACTTCATCTCACAACAAACTTCCATCGTCGAACTTAAATAATCCAACAACAACATCGCCCACACACTAAATGAACTCTTATTAGATATAAATAGGTAGTCTTGTTAAGGGTGATATTCGAACTCGCAACCTCATAAATAATAATTAGGTAGTTTGGTAAAGAGTTTGATTAAGATTTGTGATACTCAACATAGAGACATTTTAGAAAGTTTGCATTGACAAAAAAATGTGACAACGAAGATATTACAACTATAATTAAAGATTTTTCTTCTTTCAAATTATCTTTAAGCACTCTATTGCTTTTTTGATGCACTTGATGTTTTTACAATGCAATTCATTATTTACGACAAAAAATATATCATCAAATTGTAAGCTAAAAAATTGGTAAATGCTTTATGATAATTGTCAATAATCATATTAATTTTATATTCTCTTATATTTCCAAACCAATGCAATGGTTATGATAATAATGTAGTATGATTAGTGCAAGGGACCATTTCCGTTAATTTAAGAGAGACAGAGTATGTTATGATACGATAAACAAATTTATCTATATAATTATATGTATTTGAATCCTCTTTTTAAAGAAGTCTTGGTAACCTTTAGACCCTTGCACGTATTGAACCTTGTTAAAGTACTTGGATAATCTATGATCAATGTAAAGCATGCATAAGTCCATTAACTGTATGTACAAAAGGTCTAACCGACCCTAGCTATGAGTCAAAGAAAGATCGACCATGCTTCTATAATGGACAAGTGGTTATATTTGAATTTCAATAGAAAAATAGAAATGGAAAAAGCGGAGTTCCATAAGATAAAAGATAAGGGAGAAAATTGGTCGATCAAAATTTACGTTCAATCGTACTTGGTAAAACGAGATATACAAATTTATCTAGCACTTCAAATAAAAGGAGATACCAAATTTAATGATGTGGCATCGGATATTTTCACTATTTTTTATTTCTTGTTCTCTCATTAATTCAATGTTTGATTATATATTTAAATCAAAAATCATGAGTATGAGTCACACCAAATGCAAAATCATTGAATGCTAGTGCGGCAGTGTCCCTGCTCTCAAATCATCTTTTAAAGTCCCTTCTTACTTAATATTAATATATCATCAAAATATATTTCAGCATTAAATCTCAAAACAAATTCTAAGTTAATAATTTTATTCAAGACATGTAAATTTACATATTTGTATTACAATGTTAACAAGAATATTTATCGATTGGTTGTCTATATAATTTGAAATGAAACATATAAAGTGGAATTAAAATCTGAAATGCTACTAAAAGATGAAAAGCTCCATTAATTGAGTTTCCATGATGCCCCGATGGGATTTTTAATAGCATAGTTAATTTTATAAGTCGAAGGTCATGGTATAAACCTTGTTGATATTATGTTATCTTATATTTTAAAGTGGATGTGCGTATTATGGTAAGATAAACTATTAAGTTTCAATTTTCAAGAATTCGAGTTCCTTATTTCTAAAAAATATATTTTCTGGAAGTCTTACAACTCATTTCAACCCTATATGGGGATGCATCATGCATTGATTTTTTAATGTATGTAGAGCATACGTAATCTAATAGAAACACACAGATATAAATTGATAAAGAGTTCAAAAGGTCTCACTGTTTTTAGGGTGGAGTGTTGGGTTTAAAAGCAGAAGACAGGCAAGATATATAGCTGTTATTTCAAGGATAGCCAAGTGTGGCATGGGCTCATGATAAAATGAACCAATATGTTCTACAATTGAATATTTCGAGTCCCTCGAGTTTTTCTAAATAACTCTTTCAAACCTGCTCATACAGTGATGTTTCTTTTTGTAAACAGATAATTCATTATCAACTGAATACATGCAATAGGAATTGTAGTAGAGGCCTTCAATTCCAACTAGGACTTTTTTCGTTATTCCGAAAGTGACAAGTGTATCATAATAAGACAAACCAAATTCCTTTTACAGTCAAGTAAATGAGTCGCATAAAAAGTAAAATTTGAAATTTAGGGTTTTCTTCTGCCATGGGAGAAAACAATCCCTCTCTCAATTCCAAATTCAATCCTTCCCTCTCTCGTCCTAATCCTTAAGACATGCCACATGAATCTGAAATCAGAAAGTCGAATAACATCATCATCGATAATCAGGACTTCCAATTGGTTCAGCCAAGATCGCAAAGAAAAATCCAGCCAAGATATAATCAGATTCGGTCTCAATCCATTGATATACAGAGAAAGAACGATGATCAAAAGACCAACTCCTTCCAGGACAGGACCAAACTGATACAAATCAGTAAACCACCAACAAAGTTCTCTTTGAATAAAGAACTAGGGCAGAAAACTTGGGCAGATATTGTCTCTGAGCAATCAAAGGAACCAAGGGATGAAGAATGCAGTCTTGTAACCATCGCACCCATTCGAATCAATAACAAGAAATACGGTGTTGTTAAGGAGGCTGTATGTAAAAGAGCCACAGAGTGCTGGAATAACTCCATCTTGGTTTATGTGGTTAGTAGTAAACCCTATTTCTTGTTTTTCAAGGAATATATTAAAAGAGTTTGGAAACCAAATGGTGATTTTGAAATATTTTCGAGAGAAAATGGGTTTTTTCTAATCAAGTTTAATGATTCACAAGATTGCAATTCTATCATTCAGAATGGTCCTTACTTCTATAATGGCAAACTCATCATCATGAGAAGGTGGACTGAGTCTTTGAAGTTGGATAGAGATCTTCTGTCAACTATGCCGATATGGGTACGATTACCCAGTGTAAACCTTAAACTATGGGACAGAGAGGCATTTAGCATCATGGAAAGTATAATCGGAAAACCCATAAAGATGGATGCAACAACTACCATGAAGTCGAGATTGAATTATGCTCGACTTCTTGTAGAAGTCTCTGCAACTGATGAACTCCCAAATGAAATTTCTCTAAATCTTTATAATGGTGAAATCATCACACAAAAGGTTGAATACGAATGGGTTCCACCAAAGTGTAGTATCTGTAAGTGTTTCGGTCATAATAAAGAACAGTGCAACCCAAAACAGATGTGGATCCCCAAAAAGAATGATAAAGATACAACAGTTATTCAAGAAAATATTTCCGAAGTTGTTCAAGAAACGAGAAATAGTGAAGGCACAAAAATCCAATCAAGTTCCAAGGAGAATAAAGATCGAATCTATCAAGAAGATATCATTTTCGATCAAGAAAACAATAATAGAGAGCTCACTGACCAAAATGATCGGATCATGGCAATGGAAGTTCATCAGATAAAAGAAAGTGTAGAAATCTCAAATGTTCCATCTCCGATAAGTATAGAAGAGGGTAATAAAATACAGTTCTTTAACTCTGAAACCCCCCATATTTCAGAGCCATGTTTAAATACAGACCAGAATATTACAAAAATAGTCAAAAATATTCAACAGCCTTCAAATCCTAAACAGGAAACTATAATAGAGGACCTTCCTCTACGCTTGCTGCAAATGCTGAGAGGATTAAAAGTAGCTCAGCATTGCCTCGCAAGGGTGATCCACCTCCAAAGCAGGCTGCAGTGACTGACTACAATGAGCCAGTCATGCCTCGCACAGCTTCTTTTGATATTTCCTTAATCAAGATTCCAGAATCTGCACAAATGGAGGAAGATAAATCAGAGAAAGGGGATATCATAGAGGAATTTGACTTATCAGGATTACATATTGCTAGAACAAAATCATCTGGTAAGATAAAAGGTAACAAAGAAAAAAAAGCCTTTAAGCAAAAATATATCTCAATCAATCTAGAATGGGATCAAATGTCTACCATTTTAAAAGCTAAAGGGGCTGAGAAAAAGAGGAGAGGTAAAAGCACTATGGTGTCAGGTACTGTTTAAAATCCATATTTTATAATCATATATATATGTCTATATTTGCTTGGAATGTTAGGGGGATGAATACCCCAGCTAAACAGTCTGATATCCTCTCTATGATTAATGTTTATAAACCGTCTATTGTTGCTTTAATTGAAAATAAAATGAATGATGATAATTTTGAAAGATTTTGTCTTAAACTGTCCAGAAATTGGAAAGAAATTCATAACAATAATTGTGGCTGTAAAGGAAGAATCATTGTTATTTGGGATTCTAATATCTGGACAAATACTAATATAAAGAAGGATAGCCAATTTATTGATTGTAGTTTTGAAAACACTGGTGGTTTTTATTTGCAAGTTACTAGTATATATGGAAGTAATTTTGAATTAGAAAGGAATGCTTTGTGGCAAAAACTTAAATCTTTAAATTCTATTTTTGATTTCCCCTGGATTTTATTAGGTGATTTTAATACTGTTTTTCATGCTAATGAGAAGTTTGGGGGGATTAGATTCCCTCAAAATAAATTGGATAGAGTCAACAAATTCCTATTAGAATCTGGCCTAATTGAACCTGTTATCGGTGGTAATAAATATACATGGAAGTCTGGTTTAGCTAAAAATATTAACTGCAAGTTAGATAGAATTCTGTATAATAAAGACTTTTCTAAAAGTTTTCCAAATAGTATTTGTTCTACATTGGAACAAAATTTAAATGATCATACTCCTCTCTTGGTAAATCTTTTTATGAATAGTGATTTTAATAATAAAGCTCCTCCTTTTCGATTCAAAAATAGCTGGATGATGGAAGAAGACTATAAATCCTTAATGGAAAACTGCTATAACTTTTCTTGTAGTGGTTCTAAACAATATCAGTTTTATAGTTTTCTGAAATTCACTAAAAGTAAGCTTAAAAACTGGAATAAGAGCAACTATTTAAATAAAAATAAAATAGTCAGCTTGAAAAAAGAGGGCAAGCTTTTACAAATGAATGCAGATAACAATCCTGATGATATCAATGATATAAATAAATTTTTTCTAAATCAAAAGGAACTGTCAAATGAAATGTATAAAGAGTCTGTCAATGCTAGACAAAAGGCAAAGGTTGATTGGCTCACTTTAGGAGATGACTGTACCAAATTTTTCTATGCTAAAATGAGTAATAGAAAGCACACAAATAACATATGTTGCATTATAGATAAAGAGGGTAATTTAGCTAATTCTCATGATAAAGTTTCTGAGGATGCTACAAATTTCTATAAGGAGCTGTATTTTTCTACAAATTATGAAAAGATATTTCCTTATATAACTTGTAAAAACATTTTAAATCATAATGCCTCTGAAATCCTGTTAGCTCCAGTGAGCCTTGATGAAATTAAATTTATTGTCTTTAATGCTGGAGATAACAAAAGCCCTGGCCCTGATGGTTTTAATGAAAAATTTTATAAAAATAATTGGGATTATATTAGACAACAAGTTTTGGATGTTGTTAATGAGTTTATGGATAATGGTAAAATTCTTAAAAGTTTAAATCATACTTTTATTACCCTTATTCCAAAAAATAAAAATCCCACTGGCTTTGGTGATTATAGGCCAATTTCTTGCTGCAACTTTATTTATAAGATTATTGCTAGTGTCCTTAGTAACAGAATAGAAGTGTTCTTGCCATTTCTGGTTTCAGAAAATCAGAGTGCTTTTGTTCCTGGTAGGCTCATCTATGAAAACTCTCTATTAGCTCATGAGATGGTAAGGAAATTTAACACTAAACAAGGTGACATTGTTCGTATTAAAATTGACTTACAGAAAGCATATGATAAGGTAAACAGACAATTTATTCATCATATCATGAAATGTATGGGTTTTCCTATAAAGTTTTGTGATTTGGTGTTTGAATGTATAAATACTCCTACCTTTTTAATTCTGATTCAAGGTAAAGCAGAAGGGTTTATTAAATCTAATAGGGGGTTAAGACAGGGAGACCCCCTATCACCTTATCTTTTTGCTATTGTTATGGAATACTTTTCTATTCTTATGGAAATAGAGAGTATTAAAGGTACTGTGCAGCCTATAAACAGAATCCAACCATGTGTTAATCATTTGATATATGCTGATGATCTTATGGTGTTTGTTAAAGCTAATAAAGAAAATGCAGACTCTATTAAATCTATTTTTGATAATTTAAAAAATTATGCTGGTCTTCAACTTAATGTGAATAAATGTAAAGCATATTTCAGTAAATCTTGTAAGTTTAAAAGAGAATTTCTAAATGTTTTACAAATAGAAGAGGGATTTCTCCCTATCAAATATTTAGGTCTGCCTCTTTCTACAAATATGATTAAGGATTCTGACAGTTCTATCCTTATTGAAAAAATTCAGAATAGAATGGAGACTTGGTCATGTAAGTTACTGTCGATTGCTGGTAGACTTGAACTAATAAAGACAGTGATTTATGCTATTATTCTTTAATGGCTTCAAACTTTTCAAATCCCAGCTGCATCTATTAAAAAATTGGAAAGTAGATGCGCTGATTTTTTATGGAAAGGTAAATATCAAAAAATTAGTTGAGAAAATGTATGCAGGCCTAAAAATGAAGGGGGTCTTGGCATTAGAAATATTAAGGATCTCTGTACAACTTGCTATTTAAAATTATTTTGGAGATTCTTAAATTCTGATTCTTTGTGGGCTAGATGGATGAGATCAAAATATTTGAAACAAAATAATTTCTGGACTACTGTTCATAATAGTAATCATTCAAACACTTGGAAACAAATTTTAAATAGTAGAGAAATTGGCAAATCAATGATTGAAAGAAAATTTAAAAATGGCCAAAATACTAGTTTATGGTTTGATCCTTGGTTTAAAAATGAGGCATTTATAAATAAAGTAGGGTGGAATAGCCTTGTTATCTGTGGTGGTTCAAATAATAAAGTTTCAGATATCATTATTAATAATAAATGGCAACCACAAATCCATCCTATTACTAATCCTCATAAAGATGAAATATGCAAAATACAACTTGATGCTTGTGCACAGAATGACTACTGGGAATGGAAAGCTAACAGCAGAGGGAAGTTTTCCTTTAAAGCAACTTGGAATTTTATTAGAAGCAAATACCCAACAGAAGAGTGGTATCATTGCATATGGAATAGAGTGAATTGTCCTAAGATGCCATTCTGTACGTATTTTGCAGTTAAGAACAGATGCCAACTTGGGACAGATTAAACAAATGGGGAAATAATTTAAATTCACTCTGCTCCCTATGCAAGATATGTAATGAAAATACTAATCATATAATTTTTGAATGCAGCTACTCTTTTTATATTTGGAATCATATCAAAGCTACTCTGAACATAGAAGACAACAGCCATATGGATCTTATGAATATTATAAAGTTAATCAACAAAAACTTCAAATCTAAATCCAAAGAGACTGATTTTGCTCACATTTTACTAACTACGGCAGTGTTCAACTTGTGGAAAGAAAGGAATTTGCGTGTGCACAACAAAGGCAACAGGAATAAAGAGCAAGTTTGGTTAACAATTTTTCTGATAGCAAGATAATTCTACAGAAATCTAAGAAAATATTTAAAAATCAAACCAAATTTGCTTCCCTTGCTGATGATTGGAGTTCTGAAGCTGGAAGCGAGCATTTAGAAGCATATTTGTTATGTTCTAGAAGCTTTCAGATCGAGCACAATAATAATCTGATTCCATAGTCTAGCTTCTACAAGCAACAGGATTTTGTGGCTAATACCGTGAATAGGAACTTGGATATTTCTAATAACAGTGATTCTTATCTCAATCAAGCTCCATAAGTCAATAATCCAACCCTAGTGTTTACCGTGTTAACAACGGCGATTGGGAGAAGAGAATGTCAGATCTAGGTCGTGGTGATGCTAGATCTAACATTAATTCTCTCGTAACCAACATATTCAACAGTTCCAGCTACTCAAGTTACCTAAGCTACTCGAGCAACTTTATTAGGAGTAGAGGCATGAGAGGTGATATGAACGAGGATTTATCATACTGGGAACGTGGAGAGACGATCGGAGTAAAGAATGGAGAGGAGATTTTTTCGATTTTCTAAAATCGCCTCCGCCATTGTTTGTTGTTTTGTTTTTTTGAGTTGCTTTGTGTCGGCTCTCTAGGGTTAGGGTTTGTTATTGAGAGTTTAGACGAGTTCGGGTGTTTGGTTGTTACTCGGTTATAGTTTGTATTTGTTGGGTTGGGCCCTTTTAACTTCACTTCAAAAAAAAAGTAATTGAGTCGCTCATTTCAGAAGAAAATAGTCTTGATAACACATTCAAACTCTTCCATACAGTGATCGTTTCTTTTATGTATGCAAAGAGTTTATGATCAGTAGAAAACATGCATGTATTAATTAAGAGTTCATAATGTCTTATAATTTTGCGTCAACCAAATGAACCAAAGGTTGAGGGTTTGATCATCGTGAAGATCGTCAATTCTTAGATGCCGGCAACTGTGTAATGCTAAGAAAACCGGCATTTTTCCACTGCATGGGATAAGAGTTCCTTTCTCATTATTAAAAACAATTAAAAAAAGACTTAGTAACCACTTTCAGACAATGGAATTGTAAAATAACTAACAGGTATCCGTCCTTTGAATGAGGGAATATTTGATCAAAAAATACATTTATTCAGTCGTTTAAAATTCAAAATAATAAGTAGCTTAGTTGGTTAGAGCTTTAACGTTGATGGGTGCAGACTCGAGCCTTTAGAAACAAATGGTATTTGTTGTATTTAGTGTGGACATGTGTGCTACAATAGGACAAATCAATGTGTTTTGACAACTTAGAATCAAAGTCCCGTGTCTAAATAAATAGTAGTTTCAACAACCATTTTAGACTCCCACAAGACACATTGCGTACAATGACTATGCAAAGAACTTTCTATCTAATAGAAAACATGCATAAATTCAATTACAAAGTTTACAAAGTGAAATAAATCTAAAATTCGAATTTTCTGTTTGAAGTATTATCTAAGTATAATTCAAAGGCAACTACATTTCCTTTTTATACATCGCATCTATTTGAATCTACAATTTGAAATGTATCGAAACTTTCTAGTTGTGTTATTATTCACTTCTAGATCGTAGACACAAAATTTGAGATCATTTCTAACCTGCTAGCATATTTAAAAATGATAAATTGAAAAATAACAGTTGAATTTAACCATCAATTTTAAATATTATTTGTGAAGATAATCTTATAGAAACGTGTCTACAAAGTTTGATTTCATTCCAAGTTGTACAACTCTAAAAATGATTAAGATGTAGCATAAGAGGTGTAACAAGGGATGTTACTGATCCCCACACACACATGTTGAGTGTGTGCGTGTGACAACGTATATGAGAATAGAAAGAAGAAAAAAATCATAGTTTAGCTTGCAAATATAAAGAAGTATTATCTAGCTAGATGAAGATCAAACTAATGTTTGTGGATTTATACACAAAAAGATAAAAAACGAACACATTGTTTTGCATACTCTATATTATTTTGTTGTCTTTTAATTATCATTGAAGTGGATCATATAAGTAATGGCTTATACATAGGCCTAATTTTTCAAACAACTTTAGGGAACACTTATTTATTTTGTTTCAGTATTATATTTTATAGCAAATAATTTACTAGTGGTTGTCCATATGCTTGTGCTTCAGATTTTGTTTTTGTGATGCTATATTCAAATCAAAGTAGATTCATATTTTGCTTTTGAAACATATTTACAAAGGGTTGTACCAAATATACCAACTGTTCTTTAAACCAACAACTGTTACTTATCATAATACCTGTTTCACCTCTCTTTTTTCCCAAAATGTTGTACTTGTGCTTCAGTTTTTGTACCAAAAAGACCTTTCAATGACATAATTGTAAAGAAGCCTGTTTTAAAAAGGATCTCAAGCCATTATTTACATCGGATCGACTCATATCATCATTTCAGACAAGTGTGTGGTGTACAAAAAAACTACAATGTAAGATGTCGAGGCCGTTAAAAGTAAACACTAATAGATACTTAAAACCTAATATAAGTAATACTGTGGAAACATAAGATTTGTTGCAATGAACCTCCGTTGGAGTCAATAAAAGGGGGAAAATGATATATTTGTTTTTGATGAGGATGTTGTCACTGGGGTTGAAAGAAATGATTCTCTCTTAGGGAAATCTATCAATTCAAAATATACTGCAACCAAAAACCATATCTTAAAGATATTTAATTGGCAAGCGCTAACAGGTATTAAATACCTTTATAAACTAGCGATCGATCTCCTTTAAGAATTCCTAACCTGTGACAAGAAGTAATACAATTTCAGATGGAATTTTATACAAGAGCAGTCAAAATGAAGTAGATTCAAAATGTCCAAATGTAAAGAATGCATCCATGCCTTTTGACACAAATATAAAAGATTACTTGCTAAAGCTAAATAAAATTATGGATGTATATCCAAATTGTAGGATACTGCTTTATATTAAGAAACATCAAGTACCTTATTTGTCTCATCTGCTTTATATTAAGAAACATCACGAACCTTTTTACCCATTCTCACTTGATCTCAACTCATTATCTCTAAGCCACTTCCTTATGTTTTAGCCACCCTCAGACCTTTCCAAAACCGAGATTTTGTTGCCCTAATGATGGACCTTAAACCCATCTAAGCCCAAGCCAAAATACTGTGCAATTAAATCTGATTTAATTGCTTGTCCATATTATATATCGATCGATATATTTATAACTGTTATAAATATATATAACATTATTTATTTCACAAATCATATTCAAATTTTACAACAAATATTTCACAAATATTAATTAATTTAATTAATTTATAACAATTATAAACTAATTAAATCGTTCGGTCTTAAGAGAATTCATCATTTCTGCTGTGAAACTCTTGGTTGTAAATTTGGTCAGCGATTAACATCGAACTATTCTAATGTTAATGTTCACACGTCACTTAACAAGTAGTGTGGCATTATGGCCAAATTTAACATTTACCCATTTTCGGTAAAATCCAATTTTAGTTTAATAAGCGTTATCCGGTTGTGACATTCGTTTACACCAATTCTCTTCGTCAAAACTGTATAACTTTGGACTTATGGAATTTGGTAATGGTCAAAATTCCAACTTCATCCACATTCAACTTTATAGCCCAAATACAAAGTCCTTGGTTCAATAATAACAATTATTATTAACCGAAATGCTTTGATCAGAGACTTTGACTTTGAGTTGACTGTGATACTAACCACATATAACTGATGAGACGAATCCTCTCTTGAATAGTGTTTCACTTCCAATACTTCCACTCGACCGAAATACAGTCACTCGATGACGTCATGCAATGATTTGGCTATAATCAAAGCGGATCTTTCATATTGAAGATCCATGTATTCTCAAGTCGAGAGAACCGTGTAAATCAATCACATCGATATTTATTGTTTGACCTTAGTTATATTAACCAATAGAAAACTATCGAGTGAGTCATTCCATAGTTATCCAATAACTATTAGTACGTAACCCCCAGGTGCCCCCAACAGTCATGAGTAATACACTGTCCAACATTTGGAGAGCGTTATGTACTCCAGTCTCAACGGATACATCGATATCCAGTCTCGATGCAACTTGACTAGGAACGTTTAAAATGGTATATTTGTTTCGTTATGATAAATTACTCACGGTTACAACAATTTGTAACTACTATCATAAAATATACCATTTATGGATCTTTCCATTAAATATACCCTTAATTAAGTTAATTAATTGATATAATCACATTATATCAAATATATAATAGGAAGAAATACCTTGTATTTCGACAAGATTGGTCAACGAGTTAGACATATATAACAAATTACATAATTGCCCCTAGGACATACCCCTAACTCTATCATGAAAAACAATCAATATCTCAAAAACCATAAGTCTAATGCATATAAAATTTTGTGAGCAAGATGTGAGAACCCTAAGTAGTCTACCCTCGGGATTGCACATCGAATAGAGCAAGTTGGAGGGATCGGCCTTCTTCCATCCATAGGGATAGACTATAAACAGCCTTCATAACATATTGCAACAAAGATTAATTAATAACATGAGTTATAGTAATCCAATTGGCGTGAAACTTGGAGGCTAAACATAATAAAACATGAAAAAGCTTCGATAGGGATCACATGGCATTTGGAGGAGTTTGGAGGGATCGGCTTCAATCCCTCAATTGGGATCAACCCTCTTCCCTCTTAGGGATCGACTGAACCTAACTTTATAGCAAAGATCGATCAATATTGCAACATCTACACATCCAATTGACATGAAACTTGAACAAGCTCATTAAAACATGTGGAACACCCCCTCGGGATCTCATTCCAATCGGAGGAAGTTGGAGGGATCAGTATAACTCCCTTGGGAGGGATCAATATAAATCAGAATTCAAATACTACTTCATAGAAAATGTAATATCTCACAAAGCGTATGTCAGAATTGCACGAAATTTGGAAAGCGGGTAGCTAACATCATAGAGCAGCCCTCATAGGGACCGCAACACATTTGGACACACTATTAGGGTATGGTACCGATCCCTATTTTAGGACCCAATTGGCCTAAATTTTTTTGGATGGTCTCGTCTTGTTCTCCCGAACCTTCTATCGAAATTTCAGCACGATCCGTACACATCTTCCCTTGTAAATACAGTAGACATGTAGTCAGAAAAGGGATCTTCTTTCTACTTCTCTTTATCTTCAACCTAGGCTACACTCTGTCAGATTAATTCTTGAATTTCAGATTTGTAATGTAAAACAAACTATAGTATATTAAAAGGATTATTCTAAAGTGGACGTAAGCCGAGGTTAATCGAACCATTATAAATCTTGTCTCTTTTTACTTGCTATCATTTTTAATTTGTTTGTTCTTCATATTATATTCTTTACATAAGATATTATCCGCGATCTACGACTGGATATTTGTGCTTTCACACAACCGGGTGTTGGTGACCAAATTTTGATGCCAACATATATATATATATGTGTGTGTGTGTGTGTGTGTGTGTGTGTATGTGTATATATGTATGTATGTATATAAGAATTCTTAAGTATGTATGTAACTATCATGATACGTATATTTATCAGTTTTGATATATAACTAAAGGAAAAAATCGATTTTTTAATGAAATATGACGACAAATTTTACTTAATTATTTTAAATATAAAAGTATATTGTTAACATATATAGTACATGTACATATATACATGTATACATATACATATACACGTGTGTACACACATACATGTGTATATGTATATGTGTACATGTATAATATACATGTATATATATATACATACACACACAAATGTATTTGTACATATATATATATATACATGTACATATGTATACATATACATATATATACACACACACATATAGACATATACATACATATGTATGTATATCAATTTTGAGACATGTAATAAATCGCTTTGACTTGAATATAAAAACTATGGTCGTTCTAAAAATGTCATTTGATACAACATCATATACGTTAAACTAAATATCATATATGATAATAATATTTATCAATTTTGATATACACACACATATACATATAAGTATATTTACATAGACAAACAATATACCTGTGCGTGCGTGCGTGTTTGCACCGATAATGGTCAAACACCCTGTTATAAGTGAGCACCAATGTCTAATATTTAGATCTAGACAAAGAAATATAGATACACAGATCACATAATATATTGTAGAAAAGTAAATGAACACGCAAGTTTTATAGTGGTTCGATAAACTCTATTCTACGTCCACTTCAATAATCTTTTATTTATACCGTAAGATTACAAGTTCAGTTATTTTTCCTTAGAAAATTAATTAAGGAAGAGATAAGAAGTGATGAAGCAGAGTCGGCCCAAAAGTCCCGTGCAATGAGCCAAGTCCGTTGCACTTATAGGTGAAGATGTGCATGGATCGGGATGAAATTGCGATAGAAGAACCTCTAGGCCCATACGACCCGACCCACAAAATTTGGGATTGATCGGACACCAAAAAATAATTTAGGCCGATCGTTTCGCATTAATTCAAAAGGGGCTGCGATCATTTTTATGGTGTCCCCCATGCATCTAGTCCATTCTTCTAAAATTTCACACCATTCCGACTTACCTTTTATGAGATATTGATTGATATTCGCTGTTTTGACTATAAATTGAATCATAGGAGATCATTCCATGCTTTATCCTTTTTATCTGCAATCGATCATGTGGGTTCCCCATGATGTTAGCTACTTGCTCGCCATATTTCATCATTTTGATGAAATATTTCATGCAATTCTGACGTACTGTTTGTGAGATATCGTGTTTTCTGTAGAACTATGGATCGTTACACCGATTCGTACGATTGTTCTAATAACGATCGTCACCTTTCTAAGATTTCATCATTTTGAGTTGCGATCAATCACGGTGGTGCTCCATGATGTAAGCTACATGCTATCTAAATTTGTGCAATTCTTACATACCGTTTGTGAGATATCGCATTTTTCGTAAAACTATGGATCGTTGTGCTAATTTGTACGATCGTTATAATAACGATCGGCCTCTTTTCCAAGATATCATACTTTTGAGCTGCGAGCGATCAGGGGAATGCCCAATGATGTAAACTATTTTCTCTCCAAATTTCATGCAATCGCGACATACTTTCTATGAGATATCATATTTTCCATAAAAATATGGATCATTATGCTGATTTGTACCGATCGTTCCAATAACGATCGACCTCTTTTCCAAGGTTTTGGATTTTTGTCATGCGATCATTTTTGTAGGCTCCACTCTTTAGTATATTGATGCTCTGAAAGTTTCAAGTGCATTGGCTTTGTAGATTTTGAGATATTGTTCGATCTTCGTCGATTTATGCTGTTTTATGGATCGTTCCCGATCGATCGATATAAATTCTTCCTTTGCTCATAACTCGAGCATACAAACTTCGATTGGCTTAAAATTTAAAACGTGGCCTCATGGGGCCTTCTTTATCACTTCGTATTGATTGCACCTTGATTGGGACCCAGTCTGAATCTTCCCAACATTTGTCCATAGTTTCAAATATCATCGATTTCCAAGCCTATAACCATCTCTCCAATTTTCCTGCCTTGATGATCACAGAAGCCATTTAACCGACTTTTGTGATATGCTGCCTGGTTAAAAAGCAGTATAACATTTGTCCCCCAAAACATGCCTGATGATAGGAAGGCGTGTTTTAAATTGCCTTAAGTCCAATGTTTGAAACTCGTTGATGACCTATGAACAAATTAGTGATCTTGCCTGATTGTTAGTAACAGCCGTTCGGGACAGTTAATCAAATTTGTAGCTGTCCCAGGCTGATGATGATCGCAGGGAGATCGAGTGTCTGTTCGAAGTGAAATGTGATCGTTCAAGATCAAATGTTTGTTCGAGGCGAAATGTGATCGTTCGAGATCGAGTGCTTGTTTGGGGCATAATGTGATGTTCGAGATTGAGTGTCGGTCGAGGCAAAATGTGATCGTTCAAGATCGAATGACATTCAGGGCAAAATGTGATCGTTCGAGATCGATTGTCGTTTGAGGCGAAATGTGATCGTTCAAGATCGGGTGGCGTTCGGGGTGAAATGTGATCATTCGAGATCGAGTGGCGTTCGAGGCGAAATGTGATCATTCAAGATCGAGTGTCGTTCGAAGCGAAATTCGATCATTCGAGATCGAGTGCCGTTCAAAGAGAAATGTGATTGTTCGAGATCGAGTGTCGTTCGAGACGAAATACTTGTTTTTCACATTTAAGCGAGTTCTGAAATCATTTGTTATGTCGGTTTATCTCCATCTTAGAGCATGCCTAGGGACCGACCTCGATACTGCACATATGTAATGGACTTGGCCATTTTAATGTGGAGTTTCTTTTACTTCATTTCATCTCGACCAAGAGATGATGACATGTGCCCTTAAGCCGGGCTCGCTCCAATCTGTGGCGGAAGATGGCTGCTCCTATTCCTTCACCGCTGTCCATTCGGCTTACGAAGCCATCCAAATGCGTGCCCCCGGTTCCATAGGGAGCGGTGCTGATTCATTATCCTTGGTCTGGGTTTGCCTCCGATTGCTCCAATCCATATCCAAGTCTGCTAGCTTCCGCTCCAAATCTTGGATTCCAATTTTCAACTGTTCCGACATCCATAAGTGGTCTTTGATCATCATTTCCATCCTACCTCCTGGGTCTGTGAGGGAATCCCAGATTATCCTCTCCTGTATAGCATCCACCATTGTTCTCATTTCATCTCTGATGATGTAGATAATGTCTGATTTGCTCCAACTCCAGAAGAAGCTTCCTGAATCCCTCCATAATGGCTCATATCAGCTAATGGTCTCCTTGTTGATTGCCTAGCCATCGCTTCCTAGATCCAAGTATCCAAGCTCCCAAATCCAAGAACCTAGCTTCCAAATCCACGGGTGCAAGTCTCTCCCAATGAAAGCACAAAATTGTTTGCGCCAAAAACGGTCATAAACACCTTGTTATACGTGAAAGTGCCAACGTCCAATATTCAGATCAAAACAAAGAAATATAGATTCACGTATCGATCGTAGCTTATAAGGAACGTCGAAATTGCACGAAATTTGGAGAGCAACTAACTTACAACATGGAGCACCCCTGTAACAGCCCGCAAATCCATACCCCTTGAGTCATCACTATCCTAACTAAATCAACTCAAGTTGTATAGAAATACGAACCATTTGGGTTAAAGAAGAAGAGGTGGAAGAAGAAAATAGAAAATAACATCAGATCTAACCATCGCAGCGGAATAAAATATAATAGATAATAATGATCCTTGAAAACAAAAGCATCTCGTAAGACCACGCCACAAATAAACATGTCGGGGTTTTACTTTACGATAGCTAAAACATTTTTATAGAAATCCTCTGATATTATAATAGGGTCTATATACAAATACCTATAAAATAGCCGAAAGTGTTACATCTATTAAATTCCAGCTACTAGCCACAGAGTGGGTAATACAAACAAAACTCGTACAAGGCTCGTAGGGAGAATGGATTTCCAACTAATGACTAGGCACTGCGGTACCACCTGTCACAGTACGGGGCCTAGATCACCGTACCGAGGAGTACGCCCGCTCCCCTACAACACAAGACCGGGACTACCCCTTACTGGATAATCCCGAGTGAGATCACCCCGCGGTTGGGATCAGCAACCGCCCACTAAGCCGAAATAAAAAGGGACATCTAGACAGGGATGACCTCACCCTGCTTGAGTGCTACCCACCTAGCCTTGCTGCATAACCCCTGATTTTCAGTCATTCCCATTTGATGAAGCTTGAGGTTAAGCGTTACCTTTTTAGAACAAATCCCTTAGAATGCCCATCGTCCACCTGACGATGTTTCACAAGCATTCATCCATACAAGTCCGTCCCGGGTCCGAACGGAATAGAAGGCACTATTCCTACTACATCCATTTTGGAAATATCCTCAGGATTAGTAGCGACTAGCCCTTGCACTTCACCGCTCCATCTCCGAATCCAAACTCGTTTCCACGAAACGTACAAACCGGATCGAAGTGGTTTTCGAGAAATTAATCTCGATCACGGTCTCTTCGAAACGATCAATGCATTTGGCCAATATTAATAGTTGGTTATTTAACTATCAATTAATGTTCACAACATCCATCACACAATAAATAATTTTCCAAATTATTTATTTATCTCAAAAATATCTTCACAAGATATATTTTCACTTTTCAAATTCCTTTGAAAACAATTTTCAAAACTATCTGCCTTTCTCAGAATAAATTCTCAGTATTTCTATTTCCACTGGAATCACCAAGCACAAAACTTTAGATTTTTAAAATAATTTAAAAAAAACACTTTATTGTAAAATATATTTAACATTCGATATAGAAAAATTACTTTAGTACTTAATTTAGAATAATACACTAGAAATAACTAAAATAAGGCTACCTTATAACTATACATTAGATTTTCTTCTTTAAACAAAATACCAAATCATTCTTTAAATAATTATCACGATAATAGGTTAACAAATTACTTACTTTAAAATTTACTTTAAAATATTTAAAGTAAAACTATTTCAATAATTTATTAAAAATATATACTATAAGAATATTTGAAAATAAGGTTACTTTATAAATATAAACTAGGTTTCACCTTTAAAACAGAATTACTAAGTCACTCTTTATGAATTATTACTACGGTAATAGATTTGAATAAATATTTACTTTAGAATTTAAACATTTAGAAATAATAAATTTCCAAGAACATACTTTGTAAAAAAACATTAAAACCTTTATTTTATTTTTAAAAACTTACTTTGAAAACGTACTTGGCCATCCAGAGAAATATACTTCTCTTCACAACCTTTAAAAATAAATCACTATTTTTAAACAATTTTTCTCATACCTTTAATAAATTCCCACCTTGAATTTATTCTTCCAAATATCCAATTTCAAACACTTAAATCAATTTCCAAATTGATTTCCAATTTACTTCATTTATTCCAAAATCCTTTAATTTCAGATTTTATTCCTTAATTATGATTTAAAATACTTTTAATTGAAATACCAATTTAGATTTCTCGATTTACTTCTTATTCCTTTAAATAAATTTAAAACTTTAAGTTTTAAAATAATTTTTTATTCCTTTAAAATAATATCACTTGATTTTACAATTCATTAATTACTGTTTATTCAAACCCCTTTCTTTTCACACTTGAAGTTATTTATTAGTATTAACATACTTCCATTTCTTTTTCAATTCGTTCTAATTTTATTAAATTTTCTAAGATTATTTCGTTTACAACTTTTCTTCCTTTATTTTCTTTCCAAAACCAATTTATATATTTTTGGTAATTCATTATACCCAAATATATCCAATCAAATCATAACATTCAGTATTCCAATATATTTATCATAGAATATCAAGTAATCACAACAGAGAATATTAAATAATAAATGTTGAGGGGTCCAGTTGGATCCCTCCAACCTGTTTTCCCTGCATCCACAGATGTTTGCACAATAATATGCCAATTCCAGAATATACCATACTATGGCACATCAATCAATTTCACTCATTCAAACAATTATTTAAATTTTGTCATTTAAATTTAAATTGAAATTAACTGAGTGAGATTAACTCACCTCTTTATTGCTGTTTGCAACCCACCTCCATTCTGACTTGTTTTCTTTCAGATTTGGACCTTGAATAAATATTTATTCGTTTTATTAATATTTGAACTAATCAAACAATTAATTTCAAATTTAATAATATTTTTAACCCTTGATTTATTTCAACTTACAGTTTAAATAAATAAAATATTTTTAGCACAAAATAACTTCAATAGGTTTATTAAACAAATCCATACCAAAAAAATAAAGTTTCCATTTAACAAATTACGTAGTGACAGGGATAATTTATTTTAGCCAATAATTTAATTTGAACAAATAATTAAGTTTTAAACAAAACCATGTTATATCTTGTTGCTAAGTTTCGATAAGTGATAAAAATCAATAATTATTTACAAGCTTAAACTTGAGTAAACATTAAATTAAAATGTTTTAAAAATTAAAATTACCTAAATACGAACAGGAAACAAACGGCAAGCTTCCCCGATCGACCCTACTCCCAAACATCGAACCTCAAAGACCTTCGATAGCCGTCTCTGCCAAAATACCATCTTCGCCGCTACTGCTCACTTGAACGACCATACGCTGCCCTTATGCTCGCAACTTGCCCTAGCCCCAAGTAACGATGATCGAAGCCCAAAGCTTTCCTCCGCCCGCCGTGCTCTCTTCCTCCACGTGCCCAGAAATTCATGCCTCCGCCTTCGCGCATCCAATTCCACCTCGAGCGTCGAGCACACACACACCACCTCCAAGTCGAACGCCATGCATCGCCAGCCGAAACCCTACGCGCGCAGCCCCAAAACCCTAACTCCCTTGCGAACGACTCCTCCCCGATGCCTCTTCGAAACCGTCGTGACCCGAGCTTCCATCGCGATTCGAACGATCGATTGAATCGAAAAGAAGCGGCCATCGATGATGACGCGATTACCTCGCGTGTTCGAGCACACGAGTTCCCCTTGTTCCCCTTTTTTTTTCTTTTAATTGCTTTGATTTTGTTAAAGCTTCGGCTCAATATCCTTTGTTATTATACTTCCTTCTTCTGATCGAACAGAGACTTGAGAAGATTGGAAGAAAAAGGAAAATGGGTACGAAGGAGGCAAATAGGCGGCAGGTTGTACATAATGTCGGATGAAAGAAAAGAATATAGGGTATTTAAATTTAATTTGTCACAGTAAAACTTCTATGCGTTAATATATCGTACGCTCACCCAACAACTCCAAATACTACGAAATTTGAAATCCGATAATAATTCAATATTACGGACCCAATGGAACTGGTTTCGCCAAATTTCGAGACTATGTCTCGGAAGGCTATTTTTAAATTCAATTTAAATTATAAAATTTTAAAACTAAACAAATCACTGTTAAATTTAATTTTACAACTTCTATTATTTTCAATGTTATCAATACAAATTTTATAAGCCTTCAAATTATTTGTAACAGGCTTGAAACTCCATATTCAATATTTTAATTATCAAATAAATTGTGATATTCGAAATTCAAGTTAAAAATACTCTATTTAATATTTAAAATCAATTAAATATTTCGATTTTAAATGCTCGAAAATTCCGGGTCGTCGCATTCCTTCCCCCTTAAAAGAATTTCATCCCCGAAATTACTAATTAGGAAAAATGGTCCAATACCCGTTTACTTATTCCCAAAACCAAACAAATCAACATCCAACCAACAATCTTTTATAAAGACCCATTACCATTCTCACTAACTTCCCAAACTCCCTCACAATTTGCAAACAATACTATTTGCCCAATTATTCAAGTTTAGGTTCAAAACCGAATTTTGAATTATCAAATTTTCTCAAAAAATTTCTAACTCTCTAAATTTCCGAAAAATTTCGCCAGCGTCTCCTTTACGCGGCTAGCTCCATACAACTACAAAAGGCCTCTACGGGCTCCCAAATCCAAAAAGAAAACAAAAAGCCAAGTGGCTCGATCCAAAAACCCAATCAAATTTCACAGAAATTTAAACACATACATTTTTGTCGAGCATTTCAAATTTATCTTTCTGAAATCAAAATCAATTCTCTTTTTCCTTTATATTACCTTCATATCTTACATAGCAATACGTCCAATCACAACACTCAAAAACATCATGTCAACTTTCTTACAAAATGTCAGTATTTATTCATTCAAATATTAACGTAGATTATATTTGTAGGATCAATTTTTCATTTAAGAATTCATTATTCCTTCATAAGTTAGTATAGGCATTATATATGCTTCTTTATTTATTTATTTTCACTTCACTATTCTAGTTTATCTATTTCTATTCAAATTAATTCTTTCATTTCCATATGAATTTAATTTATCTTCAACTTTGAATATTTGAATTTTATTTCCCATTTATAACTAATTTATGTCATTATTTTAATCAGTTTCATTTACTAATTAATTTCAGTTCCCAGTTTGAAATCATTTTGTCGTTAATAAAATTTTCCAAAAATGTCAAAAAAATTCTAACTTCCAAAATTTCTGAAAATTTTTGGCAGGGTCTCCTTTGTACGGAGGAGCTTTTGCAATTTGAGAAAAGATATAAATATATATACATCGACCCACCCGGTCGAAACCAAAAACAGTTCATATCTCCTATTTTTTATTGCGTAGGCGTACCTTATTTAGCATTTTTAAGCAAACAGCTTATTTATTTAGCAGTTAACGCAACCCAAATCCAGCCACACGGCTTCCAGGTACCTGTACTTACTCAATTTACACATGTAAGTGCGATAAATATGAAGTTTAATAGCATTTCACTTACTTGCAATAGTTAAACATATGAATTCTAAAAGAAATGCACATTAAACATTTTTTTTTATAAGCAATTTAAATATTCCAACATTAATTTTATTTGCTTATAAGCAATCACATATCGTTTCACTTAATCTGAATGTTTAACAACTCACAAGCTTACATTAATTTATTTTTAAGCAAAACAAACTCATATTTAATTCAATTGCTCTCAAAATCAATTTATTTTACTTCTATCAATTCATAGAATTTTAATTACTTCCATTTACATCAAATGACAATTTATTCTATGCAATTCGACGAGATCTATGTGAATAAATAAGTATTTATGTTTTATAACCAATTTAAATTGATTTCACTCAATTTATACATAATTCTATTCCATTTTAAATTTATTCACAGCCCATATATTCTCATTTTCATTGCATTTTAAATTTGAATCCATTCACTTGCATTTCATTTTATTAACCAAACTAATTCATTCAAAACCATTAACAACTTAGGTTCATCTTCATTACCAATTAAATTTCCTTTTTATTTTTGTGATGACCCGAAATTTCTAGCAGTTTAAATTTGGACAATTAATTGATTTTAAATATTTAAAAGTTGATTTTAACTTAAAATTCCAAATATCAATATTTACTTGATAATTAAATCATTGAATTATATGGTATAAATATTGAATTTAATAATTGGAACTCGGGTAAAATTGTTGAATCTGTAATTTCTAAGCCTGTTTAAATAATTTGAAGGTTTATAAAATTTATAATGATAATAATGGAGATAATAGAATGGTTGAAATTTAATTTAAAGGCGGTTTGTTTAATTTTAGTAATATATCGTTTAAATTAAATTTAAAAATGACCTTCCGAGGCACAGTCTCGGAATTTGACGAAACCAGTTCCAATAGATCTGTAATAGTTGGTTATTATCGGATTTCAATTTTCGTAGCAATCGGGGTTGTCGTTTGACCCTGGCAGCTCAATATGCTTTGAACTATTTTAAATCGATTCAATTGAAATTTGATCATTTTCTTTTGTAACTCGCACATACGATTAAATTAACTTCCGAAACGCGATTCCATCGTGTTCGGAATATGGGTAAAGCTTTATAATCGTCTAGCGACATTCCTTATGAGGAGTTCAAAAATTTAATAGCAATTAACGGGACAGTTTGGAAGTTTTATAATATAACGAATTTAAAAATACATACAGTCAGAGATATTTTTTTTTATAACGCGTACGCGAGAAGCTATCCATCGTATATATCCTTCTCGTCCCCTCTTTAATTCTAAAACAGATTGCAATTTTTTTTAAAAAAAATAATAATAATACAAACAAACAAAATCATGGCCGAAGTTCTCGAATCGAAAAAAAAAGAGGAGAGAGAAGAGCCAGCGAATTCATTCGTTCGATCTAATTCCAGATCGAAGTCAATGGGAGGGCATGGCTAGGGCTTCGGAGTAGTCGCGATTTCGAAATCATGGCCGAAGGGGAGGAGAGTCGCGCGCGTGTTAGGGTGGAGTGCTCGTCTTAAGCGGTGCCTTGGGATGTCGCGACTAGGCAGTGGGGTCGAGCAGCGATGAGGCGATGAAATCGAGTGGTGTCTTCGTCGAGTAGGGTTGTCAAATCTTGTGCGGCACGACATGTTCGTTCGTGGGCGAGTTCGAGATTAAGGGGAATGGCAGGGGATGTTGGACGCGATTTCGAATCGCGAGGAGCTTCGTGAGTTCGATGATTCTAGGGATTGGTCTACAGCAGTAAGGTGAATAGTTTTTTTTATTTTATTTTAAAATTTTAAAATTTATAATATCTTCAGAACTTACAGATTGTTTAAAAAGAAAAAAAAATCAAAATCAAAATTTTAGAAGTTTATATGAAGATTGGATTTTTAAATCTATATATTATTTTATAAGTAAGATTTTGGGAAGAAAAAAAAAAGGGGTATACATGGAAGTTTGGGTATTGGAAATTTTAGAGATTATCTTGTTGAAATAAATTATTAGAGGAAATTGGTTGAAATTAGAATTTATTCGATTAAAACCAAATTGTTAATTTAAAATTTAAGTATTAAACGGTAATTGATTTTCGATTTATTTCAAATGTTAATAAATCATATAAATTATTATTCAAGGTCAACATCTGAAGGGAACCAAGTCGAGATTGGATTTGGATTGCAAAATCAAAGGTGAGTAAACTTCACTCAGTCGGAGTTTCATTTAGATTTAAATGGATTGGTTGAATGATTAAATTTATTGGATGTGCACTAATGATGATATGACTTTGGTTTTGGTTGGCTCTCGAGTTAATTGGGTTTGACTCGAGGTATATTGGGTTTTAAGATGTATTAAACTTAAAACATAAATAAAAAAATGTCTTCATCTTAAAATTTAATAAGGGTTTGAATTAATTAAGTTTAAGTAAATTAATTAAGTGTAAGTAACTCAGAATAATCGTTGGATGATTGGTAAATAATTACTTAATGAAATTACTAATATAAAATTTGTTTGAGGAATAAATCAAGAGATTAATTAAGGTTATTAATTTAGGATGAATTTGATTAATGAAGTAAATAAATGGAAATTAATTACAAGTTGAAATTAATCGGCAGTGATTAATATTGTGATTAAATTAAAGTAATTTAGATTAGAACAAATTGAAATATAATTGGAAATAATTAACAAAATTAACGATGTAATTGAAGATTAACTAATTAAGATGAAATAATCAGTAATAAGTGACTTATGGAGAGTTAATTAGTATAGGTAATTAAGGATTAATGTAATCAAACAATTAATCAAGTCATAAAGAAATTAAGATTACTTAATGATCTTGGTTGGGACTGATTAATATTGTAAAGTTAATTTAATTACTTGAATGTAATTGAAATAATTAATCCGGGATGATTAATTAAGATGAATTGTGAAGGATTGACTAATTAATTGATTTGGAGTTAATTAATATTGAATGAAGTAATCTAAATAAATGTGGTTAGGAATTCAATTAGAATCAATTAAATTAATTTGTATTTGATTAAGCATTGCTTATGGATGATTGAATGATATGGGATACTTTGAATGAGTTGATATTGCTGATATGAAATGTTGTGTATTTTATTTGGATAATTTGGGATTAGGATGACATGAGATCCGAGGAGACCGGGATCGGGTATTCGGAAATACCCGAAATCACTTTGGATTAAAAATAAATTGATTGTATGAAATCAATAGACTAGAATGAAATGATTTAAGTGGATTGGATTTTTTTTTATCTAAGTTTTGGTACTTAGAAAGTTATATGTGAAATAAGCATTGTCTATAGCAAACTGTGAATTGGTTAAATTATAAAAGTTACCCGGGTTTATATAAGTTGTTTGTTTGGTACTACATATTAGATGGGTTTACTCACGCTGGTTTCCAGCCTGACCCGGGTGTTACTTTGGTGTAATGCTCGGGTCAGACCGAGTATTACAGATTTTCAGGTAGATACGTTATGGAGCTCAGGAGGCGAGCTGGATGGCTAACGTATGGGGTATTTCCACTGTAATATATTATTGTGTATCTGAAACATGATAATAGTGTATATTCTGTGACTGTGTATAATGTGAAACTCTGATGTATATCAAATGTAATTAACAGATATAGTATTCTTCTGTAAACTGTTATTTATTATTATATTTTATCCGCTGCGAATGTGAGATGTTTGGTGTTCTGTTCTTCTTCTTCTTCTACCTCTTTCTTCTTTAATAACTATCTGGAATTTTCGGGTTAGAAAATTTCGGGTCGTTACATTTGGTATCAGAGCTGAAGGTTAAGCGAGAACCTTGGCTCTGGTGGGGATTACTCATTGTATAGAGTCCATAGTACTCTAGAATGAGTTGAGTGTGTCTATATATATATATATATGAGCGCGTACTTGTTATTTGCTTATAAAGATTTTAAATGGTTTTATACAAAGGTATATTTTGATATATATAGCAATATTTCCTTTTAATAAATATTAGGTGATTGGTTGTAAATTATTGGAATTAAGTTAAGAAGGACTATAATACAACCAAATTAAAATTAAATTAATTAAAAATGAAATTCTAGAATTAGAACTCAGAAATTAGAATTGTTTTAAACTTTAAATGAACAAAGTTAAATTTGGTTTAAAAAGGTTAAACCAATCTTTGAGAATTTGGCTCGAATTATATAATTCGAGATGGTTTAAATGTGAAGTTGGAATTGAACTTATTCAAATTGAATCCGATTTGAATTAATTGGATTTGGATGGAAGATGTATAAGTTCAAGAATTTAATGGAAGGTGGGAATTGGTTTAACATCGAAAAGGAATTTGAAATATAGATTGTAAATGTAATTTATAAATTGAAATAAACTTCATAAATAAATGAGATTATAATTTGAAATAGAATTCCAGAGAATATTTGAAATAGAGTAAGATGAAAATTCCAGAGTAATGTTTAAATATGAATTTGATGGATTGGGAGTTTGGAATTTTGGGAAAACTTAAAATTCCTTTGGGTTTGAAAGTGGTTTCCAAGGGTTTTGAAGAAAGAATAGTATTATTTCAAAAATATCTTTGTGTTTGAAATTTAAGAGATTTGAAATCAAAAATATTTGGAAGTGTTTTTTTAGAGAGATAAAAGCATTGAACTCTTTTGGTCACTGGAAAATAAATTCGGTGATGACTGCAGCATCATCGATGTTCATTTTCGAGTTTCTAGAAGAGAAATTGCTACCAAATTGTTTTAAATTGGGATTGTTTGTAAATTGGGTTTAATTTTGAAATTCAAAGGGATAATTGAATTTGCCAAAGAATTTTGGATATAGTTGAATTCTAAGGTGATATTGTAATTTGGCCATTTGTTTAAACTCTGGAATCTGGATTCAAAATGTTTATGGAATAATAAAATATATAGGCTAAATAAAATGTATAACTCCAAGTTAAAAGCAAATGTGAATGCAATTGATTTGAAATAGAAGTTGAAAAATGTAAATTATAATTAAAGTTGTACAAGTTTAAAATTCAAATGGAAAATTTGTATTGGATTAACTGGAAAATGGTATTGAACTTGAAGAGAGTTCGATTGATATTAGTCCATATTTATCTGAATAATTTGGAATTGTAATTAAAGTGGAATTGGTTTAAGATCAAATGGAATTTGATCTGAAATTGGAAGGAAATTGAGAATCAATTCAATTTGAATTGGGAATGAATCAAGTCCAATGGAAATTGGAGTTAATTAAATTGAGATTGGGTTAATTTAAATGGAGTGGAAATTTAAATTTGAATTGTTGGGGAAGTGAACAAATTTGACTCTAGACCATTTTCAATGTAAATTGTTTTAATATAAATAGTTTTAAATCTATTTTCTGATCTAATTACTATACAACTTTCTTTTTAAAACCTAAACTATTTTATACAGGTTTTGCCACTACTTTTGGAACTCTTTACCTATTTTACAACTTTTTATACACTAATTACTAATTTTCAACTAAGTTATGAATTAATTTCTATTTTACAACTATTTCGCAATTATTTAAGATTTCTATAACTGTTTAACTATTTTCCAACTCTTTTACAATTAGTCAATCATTTTACAACAATTTTGCAAACTATTGATTATTTTTCAACTACTTATCTATTTTTAAAATTTTCAAACTATTTTCTAAATATAAACTGGTCGGAGTTCAAACTGTTTATGATTTAATACCCAACTGGGATGAGGATTGAGGAAATAATCCAAATGGGGATAAAGGCAAATGTGAATAAGTGAATGTGAATAGAAAGGAAATTGATATTGGGAAGAGTAATCAAATGAGAATATTTGATTTTTGATAAACAAAGTTATATCTTTGTTATATATTCTTTGTTGGATCTATTGCTGGAAGAAAAGGATTTTGGAAGTGTTTGAAGTATAAAAAGGAGTTTTATACAAGTTTGAAAGGATCCAAAGTTTTAAATTTTTTATATTTATATATATATATATAAAGGATCCTATAAGAATTTTGAAAAAGGTTTTGAAAACCTTTAAATTTGAAAAGGCTTTTGATGAATTTGGAAAGCCTAGTTTGAAAATTATCGATTTTGGATAATAGATTTTGTGTAAAGAAGCTTTGTATAATATCATACTAGGTGTATGATTTGAAGATACTATATGTATAGTATATAATGTTTTGATGATAGCTCTGGGGAAAAAGGCGCTTCCTTGAAATGGACTTCTCAGGAGTGCCACTGGGTGGTGCTGCCTTGAGCCCCAAGGGGGGTTCTAAAGTTGATCCTGTGAGGAGTCCGGACAAAACTAGTTCCTGAGGATTATGAGTTGAGTTACCATAGCGAAAGTCGTGTGTGCCGCGGAGAGCCAACAATTACATGGACTTTTGTTGTGACTGCAACGTAACCCAGGATGTAACTGCGACCTATGGTAACATTGCGAAAGTCGTGTGTGCCGCTGAGAGCCAACAGTCTGCGGTTGAGTTTATCTCGGTAGACTGCGACCTATGTAGGAGTGGAGAAGTTTCATTTCGACAGCGAAATCAGAGGCCGCGGAGAGCCTGCAGTTACATGGACTTTTGCTGCGACGGCAACGTAACCCTGGATGTAACTGTGATCTGTTGTGTGGGATCCATGGCGTAATCGAGAGGCCGCGGAGAGCCTGCAGTTACATGGACTTTTGTTGAGACTGCAACGTAACTCTGGTATGTAACTGTGACCATGGATGGGGGTGATGATTTTCAGAGCATTGTCACCAAGGATATTTCCTCTATTTCAAAATGTTTTCAATATTTTCAATAAAATTATTTTCCAAATATTTTTACTGGATGTTGAAAACGGGTTTACCAAGTACTTATAGATTTTCGGTCCTACGCCTGATCAACGTATGACTGAATTTCTGTGAGAACAAGGATGGACTGGTTGAGACATCGAGTTATAAGGAATATTTTATAAAAGCTATTTTAATATTATTATGAGATTTTATAGGCATTTCTAAAAAAATTTAAAATAAAGGAGATGAAATTTTGGAAAATCAAGGGAAGTTCAAACTGAAATTGTAAAATAAAATTGAAACTCCGGAAAATTTTAATGAAGTGACTCTTTGTAATTAAAAATCCAATGTTGAATTAAAAGTGGAAGTAAGATAATTATCTAAATAAATTATTTAATAGAGAATGTTAATAAAATTTAACCTAGATAACTAAAATGGATTGTAAGTAGATAATGAAGTTGGGAAATGAATTCGAGTTATAAATAGAATTCGACTTGGGTTTGATAATGAATTAAATAAGAGAAGATATTGTAAAATAAAAAAATGAAATAGAGTTGGATTGGAAAATGTGATGGTTTGAATTGCAAATAAAATCCAAGTGTGATTTGAATAATATTTAATGAAATTTGCAAGTAAATTTGATATGATGGAAATGTTGTAGAATGAAATGCAGTGAATTATAATAGACTGATTTGAGTTACAAACAAAACTCAAGTAAATAGAAATAAATTGAGAACGGCATGGTATTAATAAAATAAATTCGATAATGAATTATATGATAAATTAAAGAGTTAAAATGAGTTAATTGAATTAGATAATAATGGATGAAGTCTGATTTAATAAAGACTAAATCTAAGATGTGATTGGAATTGGATTATTAGACTGAATTTAAGTTCGGTGACATATTAATTTGAGGTATAAATGAGTTAAGTATGTGTTGCATATTATTTTGATAAGATGAGTAGGTGAATTAAAATTAAAATTTAAGTAATTAACTTAAGTTTAAAATTATTTGAAGCTTGGTTTCGAATAAGGCTAAAAGCCCATTAAATAAAAGCTTGGATTAAATTAATTTGGAAATGGTTATTAATTTAGAAGTATTGAATGTGCCAAACTTAATAAATAGTTTGAATGAAGTCAATGCAGAAAAGAAATGAAAAGCGTATGTATGGTTTGTGAATAAATTAAGAACGAAACGGAATTAAATACAGGATGAGTTAAAAATTAATTTAAAGTGGTTATGAATTGAAATGGATACTCTATTAAGAGAGTATCGTCGAATTTGCATCAAAATAGTTGTCATTGATGTAAACAAAAGTAATTAAAATTTTATGGGTTGAAAGAGATTAAATAAAATTGATTTGAATCGTTTGATGTGAATAGGTGCTTGTTTGGGTTAAAAATCGATTGAATGTAAATACTTGAGTAATAAATCATTTAAAATTGAATGAAATGGAATGTGAATTGGTTGAAAACAATGGAATTGGTTTTGAAATCATAGCAATTGCTTGTGAAAGTTATCTAGAATGCATTTCTTCTAGAGTTGATGTGTTGTGGTCGTTTAAGTAAGAGAAATATTATAAAACTTCATATATATGGCACTTACATATTTAAATTAAGTAAGTATAGGTACCTGAAGACTGTTTGGTTGATTTGGATTGCGCAAATTGCTTAAATTAATAAGCTGCTTGCTTAAAATGCTAAATAAGGTACGCCTACGCAATAAAAATAGGAAATATGAACTGTTTTTGTTTTTTCCGACCGGGTGGGTCGATGTATACATATTTATATCTCTTGTCAAATTGCAAAAGCTCCTCCGTACAAAGGAGACTCTGCCAAAATTTTCCCGAAATTTTGGGAGTTAGAAAATTTTTGGAAATTTTTGGTTATCGACAAAACAATTTCAAATTGAAAATCAAAGTAAACTAGTAAATGAAATTAATATGAATTAGTTTAAATGAAAGATACAACTCAGTACTAAAATTTGAAAATAAATTGAATTCATATGAAATGGTGGAAGCTAATTTGTATAGAAGTGGATATGAAATTTCTGTAAGGAAATGTATACAGTGATTTGAAGGTTACAATTGGATATTGTTGTTAAATAGAATATGCGGGTACTAAAGGAAATTGGATTTGATTCCATATGATAAATTTGAATTGCCCGACTAACAGGTAAGTATTTTGATTCTGCATGATATTGGATTGGGATTTTGATGTAGCCACTTGGCTTTTGTTTCCTTTTTGGAATTTGGGAAGCCCATAGAGGCCTTTTGTAGTTGTACCGAGCTAGCCGCGCAAAGGAGACGCTGGCAAAATTTCCCGGAAATTTAAGGAGTTAGAAATTTTTTGATAAGTTCAAAATTTGGTTTTAAATTGAAATTTAAATGATTGAGCAAAATGGGTATTGCTTGAAAACTATAGAAGGTTTTGGAAGGTTGGTTGAAGTAATAGTGGGTCTTAATAATAGAATATGTCGGGGCAAGTTGATATAACTGTTGGTTTTGGGAGAAAAGTAAACGGGTTTGGACCATTCTTCCTAACTAGTAATTTCGGGGACGAAATTCTTTTAAGGGGGGAGGAATGTGATGACCCGAAATTTCTAGCAGTTTAAATTTGAACAATTAATTGATTTTAAATATTTAAAAGTTGATTTTAACTTAAAATTCCAAATATCAATATTTACTTGATAATTAAATCATTGAATTATATGGTATAAATATTGAATTTAATAATTGGAACTCGGGTAAAATTGTTGAATCTGTAATTTCTAAGCCTGTTTAAATAATTTGAAGGTTTATAAAATTTATAATGATAATAATGGAGATAATAGAATGGTTGAAATTTAATTTAAAGGCGGTTTGTTTAATTTTAGTAATATTTCGTTTAAATTGAATTTAAAAATGACCTTCCGAGGCACAGTCTCGGAATTTGACGAAACCAGTTCCAATGGATCTGTAATAGTTGGTTATTATCGGATTTCAATTTTCGTAGCAATCGGGGTTGTCGTTTGACCCTGGCAGCTCAATATGCTTTGAACTATTTTAAATCGATTCAATTGAAATTTGATCATTTTCTTTTGTAACTCGCACATACGATTAAATTAACTTCCGAAACGCGATTCCATCGTGTTCGGAATATGGGTAAAGCTTTATAATCGTCTAGCGACATTCCTTATGAGGAGTTCGAAAATTTAATAGCAATTAACGGGACAGTTTGGAAGTTTTATAATATAACGAATTTAAAAATACATACAGTCAGAGATATTTTTTTTTATAACGCGTACGCGAAGCTATCCCTCGTATATATCCTTCTCGTCCCCTCTTTAATTCTAAAACAGATCGCAATTTTTTTTAAAAAAAATAATAATAATACAAACAAACAAAATCATGGCCGAAGTTCTCGAATCGAAAAAAAAAGAGGAGAGAGAAGAGCCAGCGAATTCATTCGTTCGATCTAATTCCAGATCGAAGTCAATGGGGGGGCATGGCTAGGGCTTCGGAGTAGTCACGATTTCGAAATCATGGCCGAAGGGGAGGAGAGTCGCGCGCGTGTTAGGGTGGAGTGCTCGTCTTAAGCGGTGCCTTGGGATGTCGCGACTAGGCAGTGGGGTCGAGCAGCGATGAGGCGATGAAATCGAGTGGTGTCTTCGTCGAGTAGGGTTGTCAAATCTTGTGCGGCACGACATGTTCGTTCGTGGGCGAGTTCGAGATTAAGGGGAATGGCAGGGGATGTTGGACGCGATTTCGAATCGCGAGGAGCTTCGTGAGTTCGATGATTCTGGGGATTGGTCTACAGCAGTAAGGTGAATAGTTTTTTTATTTTATTTTAAAATTTTAAATTTTATAATATCTTCAGAACTTACAGATTGTTTAAAAAAAAAAAATCAAAATCAAAATGTTAGAAGTTTATATGAAGATTGGATTTTTAAATCTATATATTATTTTATAAGTAAGATTTTGGGAAGAAAAAAAAAAGGGGTATACATGGAAGTTTGGGTATTGGAAATTTTAGAGATTATCTTGTTGAAATAAATTATTAGAGGAAATTGGTTGAAATTAGAATTTATTCGATTAAAACCAAATTGTTAATTTAAAATTTAAGTATTAAACGGTAATTGATTTTCGATTTATTTCAAATGTTAATAAATCATATAAATTATTATTCAAGGTCAACATCTGAAGGGAACCAAGTCGAGATTGGATTTGGATTGCAAAATCAAAGGTGAGTAAACTTCACTCAGTTGGAGTTTCATTTAGATTTAAATGGATTGGTTGAATGATTAAATTTATTGGATGTGCACTAATGATGATATGACTTTGGTTTTGGTTGGCTCTCGAGTTAATTGGGTTTGACTCGAGGTATATTGGGTTTTAAGTTGTATTAAACTTAAAACATAAATAAAAAAATGTCTTCATCTTAAAATTTAATAAGGGTTTGAATTAATTAAGTTTAAGTAAATTAATTAAGTGTAAGTAACTCAGAATAATCGTTGGATGATTGGTAAATAATTACTTAATGAAATTACTAATATAAAATTTGTTTGAGGAATAAATCAAGATATTAATTAAGGTTATTAATTTAGGATGAATTTGATTAATGAAGTAAATAAATGGAAATTAATTACAAGTTGAAATTAATCGGCAGTGATTAATATTGTGATTAAATTAAAGTAATTTAGATTAGAACAAATTGAAATATAATTGGAAATAATTAACAAAATTAACGATGTAATTGAAGATTAACTAATTAAGATGAAATAATCAGTAATAAGTGACTTATGGAGAGTTAATTAGTATAGGTAATTAAGGATTAAGGTAATCAAATAGTTAATCAAGTCATAAAGAAATTAAGATTACTTAATGATCTTGGTTGGGACTGATTAATATTGTAAAGTTAATTTAATTACTTGAATGTAATTGAAATAATTAATCCGGGATGATTAATTAAGATGAATTGTGAAGGATTGACTAATTAATTGATTTGGAGTTAATTAATATTGAATGAAGTAATCTAAATAAATGTGGTTAGGAATTCAATTAGAATCAATTAAATTAATTTGTATTTGATTAAGCATTGCTTATGGATGATTGAATGATATGGGATACTTTGAATGAGTTGATATTGCTGATATGAAATGTTGTGTATTTTATTTGGATAATTTGGGATTAGGATGACATGAGATCCGAGGAGACCGGGATCGGGTATTCGGAAATACCCGAAATCACTTTGGATTAAAAATAAATTGATTGTATGAAATCAATAGACTAGAATGAAATGATTTAAGTGGATTGGATTTTTTTTTATCTAAGTTTTGGTACTTAGAAAGTTATATGTGAAATAAGCATTGTCTATAGCAAACTGTGAATTGGTTAAATTATAAAAGTTACCCGGGTTTATATAAGTTATTTGTTTGGTACTACATATTAGATGGGTTTACTCACGCTGGTTTCCAGCCTGACCCGGGTGTTACTTTGGTGTAATGCTCGGGTCAGACCGAGTATTACAGATTTTCAGGTAGACACGTTCTGGAGCTCAGGAGGCGAGCTGGATGGCTAACGTATGGGGTATTTCCACTGTAATATATTATTGTGTATCTGAAACATGATAATAGTGTATATTCTGTGACTGTGTATAATGTGAAACTCTGATGTATATCAAATGTAATTAACAGATATAGTATTCTTCTGTAAACTGTTATTTATTATTATATTTTATCCGCTGCGAATGTGAGATGTTTGGTGTTCTGTTCTTCTTCTTCTTCTACCTCTTTCTTCTTTAATAACTATCTGGAATTTTCGGGTTAGAAAATTTCGGGTCGTTACAATTTTACTTCCTTCACGACCATTTATTTAGCTTGACACATCCCATGCTTTAGTTACTTTACACAATTTATTCCACATTTGTTCATGCCAAACTATTTTATTTAGCTCGAAGACAATCCAGGCTATGACATTCAATAACCATTTCAATTTTATTCACGATCGATCCATTTGCATTTCATTTCTTATCCACATTCACTTAAAACCATTCTAGTATACTTGAAACATTCTATTTTTCTTATTGTCTCAAGTTATTTCAATTCCTTAATAATTTAAATGGTTTACAATTATTTATTTAAGAATTTCATTCCATTAATTATTACCTATGACTCACCGAATTTTATTTCGATTAAAAAATTATTTTTACTTGATTTAAATCCAACCCAATATCATTAAACTTAGTTTAAGTTGAATTTAATTCAACTCTCTTCCATTTGTTTAGTTTTAAGTTAATTCACTTTAGTTTATTTAAATTTTATTCTTAAGCTCATTTTCATTTCACCAGTAAATATTTTTCTCTTCTATTCATCTTGATTCTATCTCAATTAAATCTCGTTTTAAATCTACAATTTCATTTGATTAGTTATTATAAAATTTAACTTTCATACTTACCTCATTCAATTGATTACAAGGTCATTTCCAATTTATTTCCACTTATTTGGATTTTATTCACAATACAAACCATTGCTATTTTAATCCAATTTCATTTTCCTTTATTCGACACATTTTCAATTATATTTAATTTGTTATCACTTCAAGTTAAATTTTAATTTATAACTCAGGTTCAGAATCCACTATCCATTTTCAATTTACCACCCAATTGTATGAACTCACACTTCAATTACATTTACTTCCTCGACAATTTAAGTCGAATTTAATTTATGACTTGAGTTTTGTTTCCAACTTATTTTCCAATTATTCAGGTAAGAATCTAATTCCATTTAATAATTCAATTGAGTTCTTATTCCAATTCAATTTTATTTTAACTCAGATTTATTTAACTCAATTCGACTTCAACTTAATTCGAATACACTGGATATTATCTTCAGCCTATCCAATCAATTTCAATCCAGATAAATATTATTCCCCAAATCCAAGTTAATTTCATTTTTAACCTTCACTTTAAATTTAAATTCCGACATTCAAGGCTTATATTTCCTTCCTGATTTAAAAATCATCTCAATTTATAAGCTTACAACATGTCTCATCAGGAATTTTTTTAAACACCCGGCTTTTGGTTTCAAATTATTTTGAAATCTCCTATATCTCAAATCACATTTCTCAAAAGTCAAACCAATCCTGGTTTTATTCCCAACAAATTTCCTTTGAAATTTTCAAAAACAACTAGTTTTTCCTGAACAAATCAATTTTTGGCAACAATCCGTCACTTAGAAATTCGAAAATGAATACTGATGATGCGATCGTCATCATCAGAATTATTTCCCAATAATCCAAGTGATTTCAATGCTATATCACTTTTAAAATCCATTTAAAACAAATTTCCTTTCAGAAATATCTCTAAAACAGCAATGCCATTTTTTTATCTCCAAAACACTTCGATAAACATTTCCAAATCTTCGGGATTTTAAATTTTCAAATCATGCTTAAATCAATTTTAACTATAATTCATTTGTACAGTTTTTGTTTATACAAATTTCCATTTGATTGTATTTCAATTCATACATTACCTTTATAATTCATATTTATAAATTTCATTTTATAATGAATTATTTCCTTAAACTTTAGTTATATTTCAATTTCTAGTTAAATTTTCACTTAACAATGATAATACTTTAATATTATCATTTCTAACATCCAAGCAACCATATCTTAGCTAAAATAGTTTACAAAAACTTTTCTTTATATCAAAATATATTTTTGGGTAAAATTATTTCATTTACCCACATTTAAAACAATACCGCGTCGATTGTTCTATTCAAGTGTTTAGAAACCCCTTCAATACAGTTGTGTAGACTATGCTGACGAAGGTTCATATGCCACTCAATAAATCAATCAACACAATATTAAAACAATTTATATTCACTAACAAATACGCACTCATATCTATTAATACGCTCAAACTCATTATAGTGTACTACGGACTCTATTTGAGTAATTTCCCACTAGAGCCAAGGTTATCACCAACCTATGCTCTGATACCAACTGTAACAGCCCGCAAATCCGTACCCCTTGAGTCATCACTATCCTAACTAAATCAACTCAAGTTGTACAGAAATACGAACCATTTGGGTTAAAAAGAAGAGGTAGAAGAAGAAAATAGAAAATAATATCAGAATCTAACCATCGCAGCGGAATAAAATATAATAGATAATAATGATCTTTTCTCAAAAATCAAATATATCTGTTTATACATTACATCATCAGAGTACATCAATCAATCTCAACATCAATAACATACAACTGGATACACAACTAAACAACACAGCGGAATATATATAAATAAACAAGTACGGAAATATGTATCGTCATCCAGCTCGCCTCCTGAGCTCCACAACATCAAATCTTGTATCCTATAATACTCCGTCTGACCCGAGCATTACAGTAAAATAACACCCGAGTCAGTCTGGATTACCAGTGTGAGAAAATCACACGCAATTGATTATTAAAGTTTTAAAAATCCTTGAAAACAAAAGCATCTCGTAAGACCACGCCACAAATAAACATGTCGGGGTTTTACTTTACGATAGCTAAAACATTTTTATAGAAATCCTCTGATATTATAATAGGGTCTATATACAAATACTTATAAAATAGCCGAAAGTGTTACATCTATTAAATTCCAGCTACTAGACACAGAGTGGGTAATACAAACAAAACTCGTATAAGGCTCGTAGGGAGAATGGATTTCCAACTAATGACTAGGCACTGGGGTACCACCTGTCACAGTACGGGGCCTAGATCACCATACCGAGGAGTGCGCCCGCTCCCCTACAACACAAGACCAGGACTACCCCTTACTGGATAATCCCGAGTGATACCACCCCGCGGTTGGGATCATCAACCGGCCACTAAGACGAAATAAAAAGGGACATCTAGACAGGGATGACCTCACCCTACTTGGGTGCTACCCACCTAGCCTTGCTGCATAACCTTTGATTTTCAGTCATTCCCATTTGATGAGGCTTGAGGTTAAGCGTTACCATTTTAGAACAAATCCCTTAGAATGCCCATCGTCCACCTGACGATGTTTCGCAAGCATTCATCCATACAAGTCCGTCCCGGGTCCGAACGGAATCGAAAGGCACTATTCCTACTACATCCATTTTGGAAATATCCTCAGGATTAGTAGCGACTAGCCCTTGCAGTTCACTGCTCCATCTCCGAATCCAAACTCGTTTCCACGAAACGTACAAACTGGATCGAAGTGGTTTTCGAGAAATTAATCTCGATTCCGGTCTCTTCGTAACGATCAACGCATCTGGCCAATATTGATAGTCGGTTATTTAACTATCAATTAATGTTCACAACATCCATCACACAATAAATAATTTTCCAAATTATTTATTTATCTCAAAAGTATCTTCACAAGATATATTTTCACTTTTCAAATTCCTTTGAAAACAGTTTTCAAAACTATCTGCCTTTCTCAGAATAAATTCTCTGTATTTCTATTTCCACTGGAATCACCAAGCACAAAACTTTAGATTTTTAAAATAATTAAAAAAAAACACTTTATTGTAAAATATATTTAACATTCAATATAGAAAAATTACTTTAGTACTTAATTTAAAATAATACTCTAGAAATAACTAATAAGGTTACCTTATAACTATACATTAGATTTTCTTCTTTAAACAAAATACCAAATCATTCTTTAAATAATTATCACGATAATAGATTAACAAATTACTTACTTTAAAATTTACTTTAAAATATTTAAATTTAAACTATTTCAATAATTTATTAAAAATATATACTATAAGATATTTGAAAATAAGGTTACTTTATAAATATAAACTAGGTTTTCACCTTTAAAACAGAATTACTAAGTCACTCTTTATAAATTATTACTACAGCAATAGATTTGAATAAATATTTACTTTAGAATTTAAACATTTAGAAATAATAAATTTCCACGAACATACTTTGTAAAACAATATTAAAACCTTTATTTTATTTTTAAAAACTTACTTTGAAAACGTACTTGGCTATCCAGAGAAATATACTTCTCCTCACAACCTTTAAAATTAAATCACTATTTATTTTTAAACAATTTTTCTCATACCTTTAACAAATTTCCACCTTGAATTTATTCTTCCCAATATCCAATTCCAAACACTTAAATCAATTTCCAAATTGATTTCCAATTTACTTCATTTATTCCAAAATCCTTTAATTTCAGATTTTATTCCTTAATTATGATTTAAAATGCTTTTAATTGAAATACCAATTAGTTTTCTCAATTTACTTCTTATTCCTTTAAATAAATTTAAAACTTTAAGTTTTAAAATAATTCTTTATTCCCTTAAAATAATATCACTTGATTTTACAATTCATTAATTACTGTTTATTCAAACCCCTTTCTTTTCATACTCGAAGTTATTTAATAGTATTAACATACTTCCATTTCTTTTTCAGTTCATTCTAATTTTATTAAATTTTCTAAGATTATTTCGTGTACAACTTTACTTCCTTTATTTTCTTTCCAAAACCCAATTTATATATTTTTGGTAATTCATTATACCCAAATATATCCAATCAAATCATAACATTCAGTATTCCAATATATTTATCATAGAATATCAAGTAATCACAACAGAGAATATTAAATAATAAATGTTGAGGGGTCCAGTTGGATCCCTCCAACCTGTTTTCCCTGCATCCACAGATGTTTGCACAATAATATGCTAATTCCAGAATATACCATACTATGGCACATCAATCAATTTCACTCATTCAAACAATTATTCAAATTTTATCATTTAAATTTAAATTGAAATTAACTGAGTGAGATTAACTCACCTCTTTATTGCTGTTTGCAACCCACCTCAATTCTGACTTGTTTTCTTTCAGATTTGGACCTTGAATAAATATTTATTCGGTTTATTAATATTTGAACTAATCAAACAATTAATTTCAAATCTAATAATATTTTTAACCCTTGATTTATTTCAACTTACATTTTAAATAAATAAAATATTTTTAGCACAAAATAACTTCAATAGGTTTGTTAAACAAATCCATACCAAAAAAATAAAGTTTCCATTTAACAAATTACGTAGTGACATGGATAATTTATTTTAGCCCATAATTTAGTTTGAACAAATAATTAAGTTTTAAACAAAACCATGTTATATCTTGCTGTTAAGTTTCGATAAGTGATAAAAATCAATAATTATTTACAAGCTTAAACTTGAGTAAACATTAAATTAAAACGTTTTAAAAATTAAAATTACCTAAATACGAACAGGAAACAAACGGCAAGCTTCCCCGATCGACCCCACTCCCAACATCGAACCCTAAAGACCTTCGATAGCCGTCTCTGCCAAAATACCATCTTCGCCGCTACTGCTCACTTGAACGACCACATGCTGCCCTTATGCTCGCGACTTGCCCTAGCCCCAAGTAACGATGATCGAAGCCCAAAGCTTTCCTCCGCCCGCTGTGCTCTCTTCCTCCACGTGCCCAGAAATTCATTACTCCACCTTCGCGCATCCCATTCCACCTCGAGCGTCGAGCACACACACACCACCTCCAAGTTGAACGCCATGCATGGCCAGCCGAAACCCTACGCGCGCAGCCCCAAAACCTTAACTCCCTTGCGAATGACTCCACCCCGATGCCTCTTCGAAACCGCCGCGACCCGAGCTTCCATCGTGATTCGAACGATCGATTGAATCGAAAAGAAGCGGCCATCGATGATGACGCGATTACCTCGCGTGTTTGAGCACGCGAGTTCCCCCTGTTCCCCATTTTTTCTTTCTTTTAATTGCTTTGATTTTGTTAAAGCTTCGGCTCAATATCCTTTGTTATTATACTTCCTTCTTCTGATCGAACAGAGACTTGAGAAGATGGGAAGAAAAAGGAAAATGGGTACGAAGGAGGCAAATAGGCGGCAGGTTGTACATAATGTCGGGTGAAAGAAAACGAATATAGGGTATTTAAATTTAATTTGTCACAGTAAAACTTCTATGCGTTAATATATCATATGCTCACCCAACAACTCCAAATACTACGAAATTTGAAATCCGATAATAATTCAATATTACGGACGCAATGGAACCGGTATCGCCAAATTTCGAGACTGTGTCTCGGAAGGCTATTTTTAAATTCAATTTAAACTATAAAATTTTAAAACTGAACAAATCACTGTTAAATTTAATTTTACAACTTCTATTATTTTCAATGTTATCAATTTAAATTTTATAAGCCTTCAAAATATTTTTAACAGGCTTGAAACTCCAGATTCAATATTTTAATTATCAAATAAATTGTGATATTCGTAATTCAAGTTAAAATTACTCTATTGAATATTTAAAATCAATTAAATATTCCGATTTTAAATGCTCGAAAATTCCGGGTCGTCGCATTCCTTCCTCCTTAAAAGAATAACATCCCCGAAATTACTAATTAGGAAAAGTGGTCCAATACCCATTTACTTATTCCCAAAATCAAACAAATCAACATCCTACCAACTATCTTTTATAAAGACCCATTACCATTCTCACTAACTTCCCAAACTCCCTCACAATATGCAAACAATACTGTTTGCCCAATTATTCAAGTTTAAGTTCAAAACCGAATTTTGAATTATCAAATTTTCTCAAAAAATTCTAACTCTCTGAATTTCCGAAGAATTTCGCCAGCGTTTCCTTTGCGCGGCTAGCTCAGTACAACTACAAAAGGCCTCTACGGGCTCCCAAATCCAAAAAAAAAACAAAAAGCCAAGTGGCTCGATCCAAAAACCCAATCAAATTTCACAGAAATTTAAACACATACCTTTTTGTCGAGCATTTCAAATTTATCTTTCTGAAATCAAAATCAATTCTCTTTTTCCTTTATATTACCTGCATATCTTACATATAGCAATATGTCCAATCACAATACTCAAAAACATCATATCAACTTTCTTACAAAATGTCAGTATTTATTCATTCAAATATTAACTTAGATTATATTTGTAGTATCAATTTTTCATTTAAGAATTCATCATTCCTCCATAAGTTAGTATAAGCATTATATAAGCTTCTTTATTTATTTATTTTCACTTCACTATTCTAGTTTATCTATTTCTATTCAAATTAATTCTTTCATTTCCATCTGAATTTAATTTATCTTCAACTTTGAATATTTGAATTTTATTTTTCATTTATAACTAATTTATGTCATTATTTTAATCAGTTTCATTTACTAATTAATTTCAATTCCCAGTTTGAAATCATTTTGTCGTTAATAAAATTTTCCAAAAATGTCAAACAAATTCTAACTTCCAAAATTTCTGAAATTTTTTGGCAGAGTCTCCTTTGTACGGAGGAGCTTTTGCAATTTGAGAAAAGATATAAATATATATACATCGACCCACCCGGTTGGAACAGTTCATATTTCCTATTTTTATTGCGTAGGCGTACCTTATTTAGCTTTTTTAAGCAAACAACTTATTTATTTAGCAGTTGGCGCAACCCAAATCCAGCCATACGCTTCCAGGTACCTGTACTTACTCAATTTAAACATGTAAGTGCCATAAATATGAAGTTAAACAGCATTTCACTTACGTGCAATAGTTAAACATATGAAATCTAAAGGAAATGCACATTAAACATTTTTCTTTTATAAGCAATTTAAATATTCCAACATTAATTTTATTTGCTTATAACCAATCACATATCGTTTCACTTAATCCGAATGGTAAACAACTCACAAGCTTACATTAATTTATTTTTAAGCAAAACGAACTCATATTTAATTCAATTTCTCTCAAAATCAATTTATTTTACTTCTATCAATTCATAGAATTTTAATTACTTCCATTTACATCAAATGACAATTTATTCTATGCAATTCGACGAGATCTATGTGAATAAATAAGTATTAATGTTTTATAACCAATTTAAATTGATTTCACTCAATTTATACTTAATTCTATTCCATTTTTAAATTTATTCACAACCCATATATTCTCATTTTCTTCGCATTTTAAATTTGAATCCATTCACTTGCATTTCATTTTATTAACCAAACTAGTTCATTCAAAACCATTAACAACTTAGGTTCATCTTCATTACCAATTAAATTTCCTTTTTATTTTACTTCCTTCACGACCATTTATTTAGCTCGACACATCCCAAGCTTTAGTTACTTTACTCAATTTATTCCACATTTGTTTATGCCAAACTATTTTGTCTAGCTCGAAACAATCCAGGCTATTACATTCAATAACAATTTCAATTTTATTCACGATCGATCCATTTGCGTTTCATTTCTTATCCACATTCACTTAAAACCATTCTAGTATACTCGAAACATTCTATTTTTCTTATTGTATCAAGTTATTTCAATTCCTTAATAATTTAAATGGTTTACAATTATTTATTTAAGAATTTCATTCCATTAATTATTACCTATAACTCACCGAATTTTATTTCGATTAAAAATTTATTTTCACTTGATTTAAATCCAACCCAATATCATTAAACTTAGTTTAAGTTGAATTCAATTCAACTCTCTTCCATTTGTTTAGTTTTAAGTTAATTCACTTCATTTTATTCAAATTTATTCTTAAGCACATTTTCATTTCACAGTAAATATTTTTCTCTTCTATTCAGCTTGATTCTATCTCAATTAAATCTCGTTTTAAATCTACAATTTCATTTGATCGGTTATTATAAAATTTAACTTTCATACTTACCTCATTCAATTGATTACAAGGCCATTTCCAATTTATTTCGACTTATTTGGATTTTATTCACAATACAAACCATTGCTATTTTAATCCAATTTCATTTTCCTTTATTCGACACATTTTCAATTATATTTAGTTTGTTATCACTTCAAGTTAAATTTTAATTTATAACTCAAGTTCTGAATCCACTATCCATTTTCAAATTACCACCCAATTTTATAAACTCACACTTCAATTACATTTACTTCCTCGACAATTTAAGTCGAATTTAATTTATAACTTGAGTTTTATTTCCAATTTATTTTCCAATTATTCAAGTAAGAATCTAATTCCATTTAATAATTCAATTGAATTCTTATTCCAATTCAATTTTATTTTAACTCAGATTTATTTAACTCAATTCGACTTCAACTTAATTCGAATACACTGGATATTACCTTCAGCCTATCCAATCAATTTCAATCCAGATAAATATTATTCCCCAAATCCAAGTTAATTTCATTTTTAACCTTCACTTTAAATTTAAATTCCGACATTCAAGGCTTATATTTCCTTCCTGATTTAAAAATCATCTCAATTTATAAGCTTACAACCTATCTCATCAGGATTTTTTTTAAACACCTGGCTTTTGGTTTCAAATTATTTTGAAATCTCCTACATCTCAAATCACATTTCTCAAAATTCAAACCAATCCTGGTTTTATTCCCAACAAATTTCCTTTGAAATTTTCAAAAACAACTAGTTTTTCCTGAACAAATCAATTTTTGGCAGCAATCCGTCACTTAGAAATTCGAAAATGAATACTGATGATGCGGCCGTCATCATCAGAATTATTTCCCAATAATCCAAGTGATTTCAATGCTATATCACTTTTAAAATCCATTTAAAAAAAATTTCCTTTCAGAAATATCTCTAAAACAATAATGCCATTTTTTTATTTCCAAAACACTTCGATAAACATTTCTAAATCTCCGGGATTTTAAATTTCCAAATCATGCTTAAATCAATTTTAAATATAATTCATTTGTACAGTTTATGCTTATACAAATTTCCATTTGATTGTATTTCAATTCATACATTACCTTTATAATTCATATTTATAAATTTCATTTTATAATGAATTATTTCCTTAAACTTTAGTTATATTTCAATTTCTAGTAAAATTTTCACTTAACAATGATAATACTTTAATATTATCATTTATAACATCCAAGCAACCATATCTTAGCTAAAATAGTTTACAAAAACTTTTCTTTATATCAAAATATATTTTTGGGTAAAATTATTTCATTTACCCACATTTAAAACAATACTGTGTCGATTGTTCTATTCAAGTGTTTAGAAACCCCTTCAATACAGTTGTGCAGACTGTGCTGACGAAGGTTCATATGCCACTCAATAAATCAATCAACACAATATTAAAACAATTTATATTCACTAACAAATACGCGCTCATATCTATTAATACGCTCAAACTCATTATAGAGTACTACAGACTCTATTTGAGTAATTTCCCACCATAGCCAAGGTTATCACCAACCTATGCTCTGATACCAACTGTAACAGAACACAAATCCGTACCCGACTCTATTTGAGTAATTTCCCACCAAAGCCAAGGTTATCACCAACCTATGCTCTGATACCAACTGTAACAGCCCACAAATCCGTACCCCTTGAGTCATCATTATCCTAACTAAATCAACTCAAGTTGTACAGAAATACGAACCATTTGGGTTAAAGAAGAAGAGGTAGAAGAAGAAAATAGAAAATAACATCAGAATCTAACCATCGCAGCGGAATAAAATATAATAGATAATAATGATCTTTACTCAAAAATAAAATATATCTGTTTATACATTACATCATCAGAGTACATCAATCAATCTCAACATCAATAACATACAATTGGATACACAACTAAACGACACAGCAAAATATATATACAAAACAAGTACAGAAATATGTATCGTCATCCAGCTCGTCTCCTAAGCTCCACAGCATCAAATCCTGTATCCTATAATACTCGGTCTGACCCGAGCATTATAGTTAAATAACACCCGAGTCAATCTGGATTACGAGCGTGAGAAAATCACACCCAATTGATTATTAAAGTTTCAAAAATCCTTGAAAACAAAAGCATCTCGTAAGACCACGTCACAAATAAACATGTCGGGTTTTTACTTTACGATAGCTAAAACATTTTTATAGAAATCCTCTGATATTATAATAGGGTCTATATACAAATACTTATAAAATAGCCGAAATTGTTACATCTATTAAATTCCAGCTACTAGCCACAAAGTGGGTAATACAAACAAAACTCGTACAAGGCTCGTAGGGAGAATGGATTTCCAACTAATGACTAGGCACTGGGGTACCACCTGTCACAGTACGAGGCCTAGATCACCGTACCGAGGAGTACGCCCGCTCCCCTGCAACACAAGACCGGGACCACCCCTTACTGTATAATCCCGAGTGAGATCACCCCGCGGTTGGGATCAGCAACCGCCCACTAAGCCGAAATAAAAAGGGATATCTAGACAGGGATGACCTCACCCTGCTTGGGTGCTACCCACCTAGCCTTGCTGCATAACCCCTGATTTTCAGTCATTCCCATTTGATGAGGCTTGAGGTTAAGCGTTACCTTTTTAGAACAAATCCCTTAGAATGCCCATCGTCCACCTGACGATGTTTCGCAAGCATTCATCCATACAAGTCCGTCCCGGGTCCGAACGGAACCGAAGGCACTATTCCTACTACATCCATTTTGGAAATATCCTCAGGATTAGTAGCGACTAGCCCTTGCACTTCACTGCTCCATCTCCGAATCCAAACTCGTTTCCACGAAACGTACAAACCAGATCGAAGTGGTTTTCGAGAAATTAATCTCGATCCCGGTCTCTTCGAAACGATCAACGCATTTGGCCAATATTGATAGTCGGTTATTTAACTATCAATTAATGTTCACAACATCCATCACACAATAAACAATTTTCCAAATTATTTATTTATCTCAAAAATATCTTCACAAGATATATTTTCACTTTTCAAATTCCTTTGAAAACAGTTTTCAAAACTATCTGCCTTTCTCAGAATAAATTTTCAGTATTTCTATTTCCACTGGAATCACCAAGTACAAAACTTTAGATTTTTAAAATAATTTAAAATAAACACTTTATTGTAAAATATATTTAACATTCAATATAGAAATTTTACTTTAGTACTTAATTTAAAAATAATACTCTAGAAATAACTAAAATAAGGTTACCTTATAACTATACATTAGATTTTCTTCTTTAAACAAAATACCAAATCATTCTTTAAATAATTATCATGATAATAGATTAACAAATTACTTACTTTAAAATTTACTTTAAAATATTTAAATTAAAACTATTTCAATAATTTATTAAAAATATATACTATAAGAATATTTGAAATTAGGTTACTTTATAAATATAAACTAGGTTTTCACCTTTAAAATAGAATTACTAAGTCACTCTTTATAAATTATTACTACGGTAATAGATTTGAATAAATATTTACTTTAAAATTTAAACATTTAGAAATAATAAATTTCCAAGAACATAATTTGTAAAACAACATTAAAACCTTTATTTTATTTTTAAAAACTTACTTTGAAAACGTACTTGGCTGTCCAGAGAAATATACTTCTCCTCACAACCTTTAAAAATAAATCACTATTTATTTTTAAACAATTTTTCTCATACCTTTAATAAATTCCCACCTTGAATTTATTCTTCCAAATATCCAATTTCAAACACTTAAATCAATTTCCAAGTTGATTTCCAATTTGCTTCATTTATTCCAAAATCCTTTAATTTCAGATTTTATTCCTTAATTATGATTTAAAATACTTTTAATTGCAATACCAATTTAGATTTCTCAATTTACTTCTTATTCCTTTAAATAAATTTAAAACTTTAAGTTTTAAAATAATTCTTTATTCCTTTAAAATAATATCGCTTGATTTTACAATTCATTAATTACTGTTTATTCAAACCCCTTTCTTTTCATACTCGAAGTTATTTATTAGTATTAACATACTTCCATTTCTTTTTCAATTCATTCTAATTTTATTGAATTTTCTAAGATTATTTCGTTTACAACTTTACTTCCTATATTTTCTTTCCAAAACCCAATTTATATATTTTTGGTAATTCATTACACCCAAATATATCTAATCAAATCATAACATTCAGTATTCCAATATATTTATCATGGAATATCAAGTAATCACAACAGAGAATATTAAATAATAAATGTTGAGGGGTCCAGTTGGATCCCTCCAACCTGTTTTCCCTGCATCCACAGATGTTTGCACAATAATATGCCAATTCCAGAATATACCATACTATGACACATCAATCAATTTCACCCATTCAAACAATTATTTAAATTTTATCATTTAAATTGAAATTGAAATTAACTGAGTGAGATTAACTCACCTCTTTATTGTTGTTTGCAACCCACCTCCATTCTGACTTGTTTTCTTTCAGATTTGGACCTTGAATAAATATTTATTCGGTTTATTAATATTCGAACTAATCAAACAATTAATTTCAAATTTAATAATATTTTTAACCCTTGATTTATTTCAACTTACAGTTTAAATAAATAAAATATTTTTAGCAAAAAATAACTTTAATAGGTTTATTAAACAAATCCATACCAAAAAAATAAAGTTTCCATTTAACAAATTACGTAGTGACAGGGATAATTTATTTTAGCCAATAATTTAATTTGAACAAATAATTAAGTTTTAAACAAAACCATGTTATATCTTGCTGCTAAGTTTCGATAAGTGATAAAAATCAATAATTATTTACAAGCTTAAACTTGAGTAAACATTAAATTAAAATGTTTTAAAAATTAAAATTACCTAAATACGAACAGGAAACAAACGGCAAGCTTCCCCGATCGACCCCACCCCCAAACATCGAACCCCAAAGACCTTCGATAGCCGTCTCTGCCAAAATACCATCTTCGCCGCTACTGCTCACTTGAACGACCACACGCTGCCCTTATGCTCGCGACTTGCCCTAGCCCCAAGTAACGATGATCGAAGCCCAAAGCTTTCCTCCGCCCTCCGTGCTCTCTTCCTCCACGTGCCCAGAAATTCATGCCTCCGCCTTCGAGCATCCCATTCCACCTCGAGTGTCGAGCACACACACACCACCTCCAAGTCGAATGCCATGCATCGCCAGCCGAAACCCTACGCACGCAGCCCCAAAACCCTAACTCCCTTGGGAATGACTCCTCCTCGATGCCTCTTCGAAACAGCCGCGACTCGAGCTTCCATCGCGATTCGAACGATCGATTGAATCGAAAAGAAGCGGCCATCGATGATGACGCGATTACCTTGCATGTTCGAGCACACGAGTTCCCTCTGTTCCCTATTTTTTCTTTTAATTGCTTTGATTTTGTTAAAGCTTCGGCTCAATATCCTTTGTTATTATACTTCCTACTTCTGATCGAACAGAGACTTGAGAAGATGGGAAGAAAAAGGAAAATGGGTATGATGGAGGCAAATAGGCGGCAGGTTGTACATAATGTCGGATGAAAGAAAACGAATATAGGGTATTTAAATTTAATTTGTCACAGTAAAACTTCTATGCGTTAATATATCGTATGCTCACGCAACAACTCCAAATACTACGAAATTTGAAATCCGATAATAATTCAATATTACGGACCCAATGGAACTAGTTTCGCCAAATTTCAAGACTGTGCCTCGGAAGGCTATTTTTAAATTCAATTTAAACTATAAAATTTGAAAACTCACTGTTAAATTTAATTTTACAACTTCTACTATTTTCAATGTTATCAATATAAATTTTATAAGCCTTCAAATTATTTTTAACAGGCTTGAAACTCCAGATTAAATATTTTAATTATCAAATAAATTGTGATATTCGTAATTAAAGTTAAAATTACTCTATTGAATATTTAAAATCAATTAAATATTCCAATTTTAAATGCTCGAAAATTCTGGGTCGTCACAACCCTCATGATTGATCACAACTCAAAAGGATGAAATTTTGGAAAAGAGGTCGATCGTTATTTGGGCACATACAAATCATCATAACGATCCATAGTTTTACGGAAAACGCGATATCTCTCAGACGGTACGTCGAAATTGCACGAAATATGAAGTGAAGGTAGCTAACATCATGGAGAACCTACATGATTGATCGTAGCTCAAAAGGATTAAGCATGGAATGATCTCCAATTTGTAGTCAAAACAGCGAATATCAATCGATATCTCACAAACGGTAAGTTGGAATGGCGCGAAACTTTGGAACCATGGACTAGAGGCATTGGGGACCCCATAAAAACGATTGCAGCCACATTGGAGTTAATATGGAACGATCGACCTGAATTATTTTTGGTACTGACCGATCCTGAATTTTGTGGGTCGGGTCTTATGGACCTGAAGGTTCTTTTACCAAAATTTCAATCAATTCATGCACGTCTTCACTTATAAGTATAGTGGACGTGCCTCATTGCAAAGGACTTTTGGGTTAACTCTTCTTCATCTCTTCTTATCTCTTAATCTATTTATTTTCTAAGGCAAAAACAACCGTACTTGTAATCTTACAGCATAAATAAAATATTATTGAAGTGGACGTATACCGGAGTTTGCCGAGCCACTATAAAACTTGCGTGTTCATTTACTTTTCTGCAATCTATGCTATGATCTTTGAATTCATATTTCTTTATTATTGAATCTATAAAACATGTGTGTATCAGTTATATTAAATCAATTTTCCATTTATGACACAGATATTTATCAACCTTCATACATCTTTACAATGAATTATATCAGATTTAAGACATGTAAAAAAAATTGTTTTGAATATAAAACTACGATCACGCTTTATTATATCATATGAGATTATGAACCAAATTTCACTTATGACACTGATATTATCATTTATGTATAAAAAAGTTTTGATGCACATATATAGCTTTCTAACTTGAATATTATAATATATTTGGATAAAAAAGAACTTTTGATATACCAAACTCAAGTTTTGTTTATATTACAGTGATATTTATTTGTTCGAATGAAAAATATATTTTTAAGTGGATCTGTTTCAAATTAAGTATTGTCATAATCATCAAACTACCAAAATGTTCTTACGTATGCGTATAACTATAATGATACATATATTTATCAATTTTGATGTATAATTAACGGAAAACATTGTTTCTTTTTTGTGCGCAATATGACGACAGATTTTAATTTTTTTAATGAAAATACCTTTGTAACATAATAAGTGGATCTGTTTCAAATTAAGCACTGTCCTAATCATCAAACTATCAAAAAGGTTCTTATGTACGTATATATATGTACACACATACATGTATACATATATATTATAATAATACATATATTTATCGATTTTGGTGCATGACTAGTGAAAATTTCGATTTTTTTTGTTGAAATGTGACGACAAATTTTAATTTATTTTTTTGGATGTAAAAATATATTTTGAACTTAATAAGTGGATCTGTTTCAAATTAAGCATTATCATAATCATCAAACTATCTAAATGGTTCTTATACATTCGTATAACCACAATGATACATACAGGTATTGATTTTGATACATTACTAATGGAAAAAATTGATATTTTTGATGAAATATGACAGTAGAATTTAATTTAATTTTTTGAATGCAAAAATATATTCTTAACATAATAAGTGGATCCACTTCGAATTATGGATTGTCATGATCATTAAACTATCAAAAGGGTTCTTATGTATACATACAACTATAGTGATATATATATATATATATATATATATATATATATATATCGATTTTAAGGCATAACTAATGAAAAAATTTGTTTTTTTTATGAAATATGACGGCCGATTTTAATTTATTTTTTTGAATGTAAAAGTGTTTCTTAACATAATCCCCCTTTTAAGCTAACCCAACCAAGAGCATCAATGCTCTACTGATTTCTTGGTTTTATCGAGGATAACTGCTCCAAGCTTTAACGGAAAACACATCTCGACGTGGTGGGACTAGAACCCGCAACCTCCAGGAACTTTGTTCCATGGTTGCAAGGTAGTCCCAACCAGTTGAGCTATGCTCGCGGATTATCCAAAGGGTTCTTACATATGTATATAACTATAATAATACATATATTTATCGGCTTTGATGCATAAGTAATGGAAAAAATTGATTTTTTTGATGAAATATGACGGCGGATTTTAATTTATTTTTTTCAATGTAAAAATATATTCTTAACACAATAAGTGGACTTGCTTCAAGTTGAGGATTGTCATGATCATCAAACTATCAAAAGGGTTCTTATATAAATCTATAACTAAAATGTGACATATATTTATTGATTTTGATGTATAACTAATGTAAAAAAATTGATTTTTTTTCATGAAATGTGACGGTGGATTTTGATTTATTTAAATGTAAAAATATATTCTTAACATAATAAGTGGATTGGTTTTAAATTAACCATTGTCATAATTACCAAATTACCAAAAGGGTATTAAAGTACTTTTATTAAGTAGGAGGCCTCAATTTATAAATATACAACAATGGGACCTAAAAAATAAATTATAAAATGGGCCCCTTTGACCAAAAGACACTTTTCATTATAAGTCGTACAAATTCTCGAAAGATTTGTTACATGCCAGAACGATAAATACTAATGCAGCCGGTGTGATTGTGAAATTATAGAAAAAATATATATGAAACTTGTTTTTGTTACTAAAATTTGAAGCAGTTTAAGCTTTTAAACGTTTAAGAAATTAAGGGGTATTAGCTCAAGTTACCGTGACATCAATCCCCTACAAGCCCTACCCACCCTAAATCCACAATCAAACTTTTAGCTTTCTTTGATTTAACACCTTTTTGTCAAGATGCATAAATCTTGTAACGGTCTGTTATACCTTAGGTTTTATATTCTAAGAGTCATATGGAAACCACAGTAAGACTGCATTTTCATATCTTTTCAGCTGCATATGAATGTTAGGATAAAATAAGCTAATTTTACATAGTTCAGTGTCTTAGTTCCTCGTTACACACACAATACATGCATATATATAATATATATAATACAAGCATATATATATAATATATGTACGCATATGTATGCACGTACATACGTATGCATGTGTGTGTGTATATGCTGGCCGTTTTCTCGTTTCTGGAAAGGTGACAATGACAATGATGCGTGGTTAGTGACGCTATTTATAAGAAAGAAAAAAACCCTCACCACCATTTAATTGAAGTGGTGGATGCTTTTGACTTCTAGCAAGTTCATCTTCAAGATACAATGAAATAAGAATTCAATCTCACTGGTTGACGATATTGGCACCAACTAAATTGGGCTTGGACTATCTTTGGAGTTGTAGTGATAAAATTTTAGCCTACGGTACTACAAACCCTGCAAAACTTCTGTATAAAGAAACTATAGTAAGAGATGAAGGGTTAGAGAAGAATTTTTGGAAATTTTTAATACCCGAATAACAAGGAAGAAGACCCTTTTATAGACCTGAATGGTTGTGTCCGTTTGAAAACCGATAAAAAAGAGTTCAAAAGGTCTTATGGCTTAGTTGGCTTGAATGTTAGTTTTATTAGGAAAATAATTCCAATATTTTGATGATAACAACATTATAACAATATTATTGATGATTTTATCAAGTATCTAGGTGATTAAAGAAGTAAACACATGTGCACAATTCAACATGATGACATACATGTGCATTAGTACAAGATATGAATGATACTAATCGATTATGGAGAGTTGAGCATTCAAAGATCAATTATGATGTTTAAAAATCTATTTAGACTCAGATACATCAAGATAACAAGAAGAAATGGACTTAAGAGCTTCAAAAGAATGTACGTCATAAGTTGAATTTATATCGAGTCATTACAGCCTAGAACTATTAAAATCCCATAAACTAACTTCAAACCACTTCAAATTTCTATACAAACTTTCATATATCCTAAAATATGTGTAAGAATTTTTTTCCATTCTCTGGAATTTTTAATGTAAGAAAAGTGATAAAAAAAGATCAAAAGATGCAAACATATACGGCAGTTTTTTTCACAGCAGCAAAGAATAGCATTATGACCGAAAATTCTATCATAGCACTAACAGATAAATTCTAGGTGGACTTTTGCTAGAGTTATTCTTAAAAAATTGAAGTTGTACAGTGTTGTTTCAAATCCAATGTTTAAAATTCCTCCAGCGGCTATATTTTTTAAAAGATGTTTTGTGTCTATACAATATTTCTCTTCGTCAAACAAATTTATGAAGGGTTGCACTTATTTAATGGTCTTTCACTCTTATATAAACCTCCTATCATCCCCAAAACAATCACTTAAACTCTCTCTTGATTGAAATTAATTTTATTCTCAAATTAAAAACCCCAATTGATGTTTATTGTGCACTTATTTCTAAAACATCCAAAATAACAAATTAAGAAACTCTAAGCCTCACACTATCATTACACTTTACCCAACGAAGACCATATCACTTCTTATACACCTTATTCATTCATCTCCGTATTCTTTGTAGTGGTTATAGAAGTTTGTGTACTAAAGGAGACAAATTTGTATATTAAGATACACTGTATTGAAAAGTAACTATTGCCACCAAGATGAAGTCATGTTCTGCTGCTTAGACAAAAGTGTTGAAGTATCGTTCGACTAATTATGAAAGTGTATTAAAATTCTGTTCCGCTGCTCAAGTGCTTATTCCTCTAGGCAAAGCGACGGTGTTAGTTAGTAAAAAGCCAGAATAGAGATTCTGGGACTGTACATAGGATTAAAGATCCGAATCAATATAAAATCAACTATGATTTTATTTCTACTACTATTATATTTATATTGTTGTTGTGATTACTGTGGTTCAATTTTGAATTTATTTATATGTTTGCCATCATCGATCATGTGCATAGCGACCTACAAGTAATATTAATCGACGCTACGCGACTAATAAGTGTTATGATCCAAATGTCATGGTATGAATTCTCTAAGAAACTATTTTTGTTTTGTATCAAAATGGAAGATAAGGTTGGTCTTTTATTCTGATCACAAGTTCATAAGTTGCCTACTGATATTATGTTTAGTGAAAAACAAGTATTAACAATTCAAAAATCTTGTAGTTGAACTAATTTTAGCACTAGTCTCATGGAAAGTGCAATATTAGGACCAACTGCAACGACCCGTAAAATTCGATAATTTAATTTGTTAATATAATAAGATTTTCGTAATATGATATTGAAGAAATAAAAAAAATTATAATTTAATAATGTAAATGTAAATTCCAATTCCAATTGATTGAAATAATGTAAATGTTATAACTTGGTTATAAATTTAATACGAATGTAAATATGAACCTATTTAATGAGATAATATATGATTAATGGTAATTGAATAAGATTAGTATTATGTAAGGAATTACAATATTTGTTGTACTAATGTGTGCATTGATTTATAGTGAGATATAAAAGGTAATTAATAATTTAAAGGTTAACTTATTTATAAAATAATGTGTAATGGATGGAAATGGAATAAATGAAGTGTAATGAGAATTTTGTAATAACTATTTGTAAAGAATAAACTTACAAATGTTATAAAAATATATAATAGTGACAATTTGTGTTGTTACCAATTTAACTAATCAATTATAAATAAATGTCAACAAAATGTTACATTAATGTGGAATAAGACCATAACTATAGTGTGAATGTAATCAAAAGAATAGAAATGTTAATTTTATTAATAAGGTAATAGTTGACTTAACAAAAGAATGAAATCGAGATAAATAAATTAATTGAGACTCTAATTACAATTAACGTGTGAAATTGACCAAAATTTAATAAGATGGAAATATAATTGTTAATACAAATAAAAGATGGAAATTGGAGGATATTAATGTAATGAAATATAAAACAATGTAAACCATGTCTATAGAATAATAACTGATTTGAGTATAAAGAATTGAAACCAAATAAAAACAATTAATTGGAATTAAATTATAATTGATAAGATTAATGGCAGTTGAAATTGAACACTGTAATTATTGAAATAATTAACATTGGATTGATTTGTAAACTTATTTTAATTTATTATAAATGTCTTTTCAACCAAAAAATGCTAAAAATATGCTATTTTATAAATATTATGGTTAATGTAAGAAAAGTCGTCAATTGTAGAAAAAGAGGATAACAAGATAGAAACCTATGTTAATAATTTCATAAGGTATTGTTGATTTAATAGTAGGAGTGTAAATCAAAACAAAAGAATAAAAATGAATAAGTTTAGTAAAGAAGTAAACATATGTTTATTTATTTGAAATGTTTGGTAGCTGAAAGATTGATTGTAGAGACGAGAAACTATTATTTAGTAAGAAATGTATAATTGTTGTTTGTATCCAATAGTGTATAAATATGTTTAAATTACTATTAGATAGGAAATAATCGTTCTACTTCTCATTACATTCATTTAGTCCAATTTGAAACTTAATCAGCTGAAATTAATGTAACTGAAAATTTTCAATTAATAGGAGAGAGTACTAGTTGTAAATTAATAGGTGTAATTAAAAGCAGCTTATTTTTTGTAAAAGTATAAGGAAAGTTTGATTTAATGAAAATAACATTTACGTCAAATAAAATGAATGTTTCATTTGTGAATGTAGGTTTAATTTCATTAAAATAAACAGTAGAATGATTGATTTTAAAGAAAGAAATATATGTTTATTTGAACTGTATTTTAGCTTACAGATTGTGTTACCAGGCACCTTGGGCCGGTTGTAAAACGACAGTTGAAGATATTATTATTGGCACTAGACAAGATTCTGACCGCGAAGAGCCTGAAGATATACGGGTTTGATGCAGTCGACATGTTTTAACATTTAGGTATGGTTCGGCAAGAACAGACCGGCCAGCTCGAGATCGTCCTATATGGGCCAAGTCACCTCGGCCTAGAGGCCTGCGTAAGAAGTCCAGCCCATCTTCGCTTATAAATAGAAAGGCACGGGCACAGTGAAAGGGGCCTTTTTTCGAGAACACTAGGGATACCCTGCCATTTTTGATACTCTCCTCTTTTTAATTCAAACTTGTATACAAGTGATTGGTTTACGGATTGTATCTGTATTCAAGTAATTGAGAAAGCAATAAAGATTAAATTCAAAGTGGATGTAGGCAATTACGCCAAACCACTATAAATCTGGTGTTCTCGTTTTTGTTGTTCTTTTCGCATTGAATTACACTATTCTTCTGTTTTAGTTTACTCTCTTCATTAATCTCTCTACACAACTCTACTCAAGGGTGTTAGTGACCAATTTTGGTGCTAACATTTTCGTGCTTTCACTGAGAATTGAATTCTCAACTCGATTGGATCTCATCGTCTACTAGTGGATTTCCATATTCACGAGATAGATCCATCTGTTTACTAGAAAGCTTCCTATTCTACTCAGATTTGAAAGAAATCTAAAGGAAGCTGATAGCCGTAGATTGGATTCACTGATGTACGTAAGATATGGTGATTGGATGTTGAAGTCTGCACTCAAGTTGAATGAAGGCCGACACTCCTCTAAAGGCAATTCAGCCGATCGCCCCAAAAAAAGTGTATGTCGCTCGCCTTAGAAAAGGCATATGCCGAGCGAGGTTACACTGAGCTACCCAGATTGCATGTCGAGTGACAGTTTATGCCGAGCGAGGGGAAACCGACCGACCCAGTTGCATGCCGAGCGAGAGTGTATGCCGAGCGACAGTGCATGCCGAGCGAGAGTATGCCAAGCGACAGTTCATGTCGAGCGAGAGTATGTCGAGCGACCCAGTGCATGCCGAGCGAGTGTATGCCGAGCGAGTGCATGCCGAGCGAGAGTGTATGCCGAGCGACCCAGGTTGTATGACGAGCGACCCAGGTTGTATGCCGAGCGACAGTGTATGCCTAGCGGGGTATGCTGAGCGACCTAATGCATGCCGAGCGAGAGTATGTCGAGCGACCCAGGTTGTATGCCGAGCGACAGTGTATGCCGAGCAGGAGTATGCCGAGTGACCTAGTGCATGCCGAGCGAGAATATGTCGAGCCACATCCAAGCCAAGCCACATCCATGCCGAGCCGGATTCTTATGTCGAGCGGCATCCAGGCCGAGCCGTATTCCTTTGCCGAGCGGCATCCAGGCCGAGCCGCATGCCTATGTCGAGCGGCATCCAGACCGAGCAGCATGCCTATGCCAAACGGCATTCACACCGAGCCACATTCTTATGCCGAGCGGCATACAGGCCGATCCAAACTTAAGTTACACCGCATTCCTATGCCGAGCGGCATCCAGGCCGATCCAAACTTAAGTTACACTGGTCTCTTATACGCCCAACCCTAGCCGCAGCGCAGTGCCTCCACATAGTGAATTCAAAACTCAACTTAATAAAGGCATATTATATCCACTTCCCTTACATTCCATGATCAACCAAGGCATAGACGATCTAGCGACAGCTTCTGAACGACGATAAAGGAATGGACAAGCAGCCACTACTCAAACGATACTCCCAAAGGTTTGGAGAACATAGATGATACGAATCTAAGAAATGCCAAGATAACTCCAAGCACCATTCTTCACTGACCCAGCGCTTCAAATTTAGTGACTCCAAGCAGACCAACGATTGGCTCTAAGCAGTTTATTCCAAATTCTATAAAGGATGTCATACTGATCGCGTTTGAGGAGAGTCGACCTCTAAATATATTTTGGCAGCTACTTAGTTGGAGAGCCTCTTGCGACCATGGATCGTTTCTAAGACAAAAATGAATCTAAACAGAAGTGTGGAGGAGCGGAACAGACTAGGAAAAATAACAATGAAGGCCCATTGGCTACGGACGCTGAACCCAATAGACAAAACAAGACCTCAAAATTCGACTCGTATGCTCTTTGAAAGATTCAATTGACAACCTCTACTTGAAGACTTGCGACTCAGAATGGTACTAGAAACCAACCTTGAAAGAGTACACCAAAGTCTAAAGAAAATCAAGGGAAGATTGTATATTTCAAGATGCTCGTGAATCCTAACACGGGCGATTACAAACACCTTCGATGTAACAAACCGCATATTTTACGATTGAATATTTAAATATTTTATTTAAATACTTCATCGTTAGTCGGATTATAGTCCGAAAAGCTACTTTTTGCAAACAGTCGAATTAGAACTCGAGGCCACTTCCATTGAGCCCAAAAAGCCATTTGCAACCTTTTTGAGCATAAACGTCGATATGTTTTGAGTTGAGTGAATTTTGCTATTTTTCACTTAGGGCTTTGGGTTTGGGTTCAGCCACTAACCCAACTCATCTTATATCATTACTCCAACCCCTCTCCTCTTCATTACTTCACTTTCATTTCCTAACACTCATGCTTCATCAAAAATGGAGGAAGAGATTGGAAACTAAAATCCTAAGCCCTAGGTCAAGTTATAGCTCCAAATTCAAAGAGAAGCTATTGGTAAGCATCCTCTTCTTCTCCAACTCATTCTACCTTCAATTTCAGAAATTCCTAAACCTAATTTAGGAAATGATCTTCTTTTGAGCTTAGATTCAAGCCTCTTGTGTTAGAATTGAAGAGTGATTGTTCTTGCCTTGCTCTATAGCTTCTTCTTCATTGTTTTGAGTAAAAGGTGAGATTTTTGTCTCAAATCTATGTCTATATCTGAATTTGTTGTTAGGTATGAATTCCTAACACTTATTGATGATCAATTGCTTTTGATTTGGATTTGTTTTGTGAATATTCCAATTTTTAGTGTTTTGAAGTCAAATCTTTAAAAATCATAACTTTGATGTTTGATCATGCTTTTGGTGATGCATCGAGGAGCCTATAGGGCTGGGTTGTCGATTGGCGTAAACCCTTAGCGTCCGTTGCTCGTCCGATTGCAAATTGAGAGAGTTTGCACTTCAATTAAAAATAGGTTAGGAACGTAGGAAAACAGTGTTCAGTCGACTGAACCCTCTGGGTCAGTCGACTGAGCTGAAACCCGAGAATTTTCACGGTCTGTGTTCAGTCGACTGACTCAGTGAATCAGTCGACTGACCTGTTCCCATTTTTCCTGTTATGCCTATTTATGCCTATTTTGCTTAGTTTCCAAATTAAATCGATTCGTGTTTATCCGACTTATTGTAATCATTTATTATTGACTTTGATAACTTTTCCTTTTTGGGATATTTGAGAGTATCCATTTGATGGATTCGATATCGATTTATATGGATTTGATTCATGGCTGTGAACGTGAATTTTATGATTGATTATTTCTACAATCATTTTTGTGATTTGTCACTTTAAAAATGTAAAGGTTTCATTACTAGTAGTAAATATCAAAACTCTTTCATCTAAACGATTTCAACACTATTTTATTACAAAGCTCATTTCTTAAATCGTTTTCCAATCTACTAGCATATACAAACATTTACCTCACTCGTATGAGGAATCTAATTAAACGGCTTAGTAAAACAAGTGGTATGAAACGCTTGCGTTTACTTCGTCGGTTAATTCTTGGACTTGTTCGATTGAATCTCTTGTGATGATTTTCGAGTGGAGACTTACAGATTGTTCTTAAATATTTAAGTTAAGCTAGTGGTTATGGGACATGAAGCTAAACTCATATATTTACTAGCTTAGTGTAATTGACACTTCTTGATGATCGATGATGATCATTTTATGGTTTAGACTAGCAATGTACGATGTCTCTTTGTCCACTTGGGGGACAGTACCACGTCCTATTGAGCTTCGTCTCATTTCTTTTATGGGCTAGCAACCCATGTTCTTTTATGATATTCGGTTCACCGGATGTACCGTTATTGTACTACATCGATGTCCTGGCTTTTCGATCAATTTGACGTACCGTTATTGTACTGCGTCAATGTTCCGAATTGTTTGAGTTTTGGTTCATCGGATGTACCGTTATTGTACTACATCGATGTTTCGGCTTTTCGATTCATTGGACGTACCATTTGTACTGCGTCGATGTTTCGAATTTATGGTTAGCGACCATGGAATAGCATTCCGCTTGTGATACACGTGTTGGTGAGTTTACATGCTCTCGTTCATGATAGGCCTCCCCCTTTTGTGATTTCTGGATTTATAATTGATGATTTCTAGAATTTGTGTTTCACCAATTTTTATGATTGGCATCGATATGATGTCAATATTTGTGGTTTGGTGAATAGAGTAAAGAATATGACATTCTTTTTGATGTTATGAGATTACTTGAGATATTGTATGATTTTTGTTGTTGTCAAATGTATACTTTTCATAGTATGGCATTATTGTTATCATATGTTTTGTTATATCTCTTATTTCATCTCATTTTATCTGATATTTATAGCTAGACTGATCCGTTTATTATTTTCTTATTAAATAATACTCGAGTCAGACCGAGATGTTACAGGTGCTTCTACTTGACTCCTCGTCTGGGAGTATTACCTGACTTTTGGCTAACTACACTATATTGGTAGTTTTTGTTGTTATACATTCGAGATAGAGACTCCTTGATGTATACATATTCTTTTATCTAGCACTTGTATCCATTCTTTTGTTAGACTGTGGATCTTGTTTGACCACTACTCTGATACACACTTCTAAGTGTTATATATTCATATCTATTTCTGCCTTTGTGATATGGATATCTGTGACTGATTGTGTTATGCTTATTTCTATATTTGTTTCCGAAGATCATATAGCCACTGTGTAGTAGCTTTGGGTTTGTATCGATGTGTCGGATTTCCTCTTGAAATGAAATGCATGTTATACTATCTGACATATCGGTGCTCGCACAAAGCAATTACACGATTGGTTGCTCCTCAACAGCCTTATTCTTCACGCTAGTTGACGGCATTACACCGTAGTGTTCTTGGTTAGTGTGAGTATAGAGGTAGGGCATCACATCCGAGGTGTGATCGAAAAGCCGATCTGGAAAGGAAAGCTTCAATAGTATGTACAAATCCTGTAGAATGGCGGGCAGCGAACATCCGATGCCTATTAATAAAGGGCTATGATTATCAATTGGACTGCTGACGGCCGACGTCCCTTTGAAAGGAGCCAGGGGCAAAGTCGAATAGCGAGCACACGATGCTGCTTCACTTATCAATGAGATTTATCCCAATCTTCTTTGAATTGTTTCCATTTCTATTTCTATTTCAGTTGTTCTATAAACTACGACGGACTTGAACTAAACTACTTTCAAAATGATGCAGGTGACCAGGTACTCAGATTTGGCCACCAACCAATCCACGCAGACTGTGTTCAGGCCTGTGGAGTTTCATCAAGACGAGCATAATTCGATCGCTCACCATTAACCATATGCCTTCGATTTGGGGCTATGGACTAGAGATTGAAAAGCTCATCACGATCAGAGCCAAATAGAAAGTGAACACGACTGATCGTTCATTCGTTGACCTACATATTTGATTCAAAGGCCTAAGCAAGGCTTGAAATGAATATGGCACGATAATCAATCGAGTCATAAAACAATGTTCGACAAAATACAAATGCTTCTCCTGAAGCTCAGTGACATCGGGATCTATCTACAGTAGATGTGATTTGATCATATACACATCAAATCCTACCATGAACACAAAAGGTTGTTCGAAAGCCTGACTTGGAGTAGCTGTGATGGACTACCTACTCGCCAACCATCGCTCTCAATACATGGACACGACTACACCTTGAAACATATGCAACTTGCTTTGTCTACTAAATAATCCATTACCCTTATTTTCTAGAAACAAAGCAAATTGTGTGAGATTTGACTATCTAACCCAGCATGGACATGATCCAACCATCTGTCTTATACCTCCTTCCTTGACTTGATGGGAAGAGCTATAATCACCAAGCGGACGAGAATCGACCATCCATTTTTCAAGTTTCTCCCTCATACTGGGGGCAGAATCTCATTCCATGAGCAAACGTGGGTCAATCGTTCATTCAACAACATTAGCCTCGATATGGTAAATGGAATATAAATTAAAAGGTGGAAATACGACTCCTCTCAATAAAAACCTCTAAGTCCCTAGAGTGTGGACTAGAGTACTCTAAGTCCCATGAGTGCGGACTAGAGTATAAGCGACTTAAAAACCTCTACGTCCCTAGAGTGCGGACTAGAGTACTCTAAGTCCCCTGAGCGCGGACTAGAGTATAAACAACTTAAAAACCTCTACGTCCCCAGAGTGCGGACTAGAGTACTCTAAGTCCCCTTAGCGCGGACTAGACTATAAACGATTTAAAAACCTCTACGTCCCCAGAGCACGGACTAGATTACTCTTAGTCCCCTGAGTGCGGACTAAAGTATAAACGACTTAAAAATCTCTACGTCCCTCGAGTGAGGACTAGAGTACTTTAAGTTCCCTGAGTGCGGACTAGAGTATAAATGACTTAAAAACCTCTACGTCCCCGGAGTGCGGACAAGAGTACTCTAAGTCCCCTAAGTGCGGACTAGAGTATAAACAACTTAAAAATCTCTAAGTCCCATGAGTGCGGACTAGAGTACTCTAAGTTCCCTGAGTGCGGACTAGAGTATAAACGACTTAAAAATCTCCAAGTCCCCAGAGTGCGGGCTAGAGTACTCTAAGCCCCCTGAGCGCGGACTAGAGTATAAATGGCTTAAAAACCTCTAAATCCCCAGAGTGCGGACTAGAGTATATACGACTTGAGAAAAATATCTAAGTTCCTAAAGCGAACTAGAGTACTCTAAGCCCCAGAGTGAGGACTATAGTACAAACAAATTGACGAAAATCTCTACATCCCAAACTGTGGAATATAACATTAACCGTTCAACAAATCTCCAAGTCCCTAGAGCGTGGACCGAAACACGAACACAAATTGAGCTCGAGTCGACTAGGGGGAGAATAACAATAAGTCACCAGAATACAGAGTGGTGCATAAACATCGATAAATAGACGAGTGGATTCCGACCGTTCTCTATTTCGCAAACTTTCGGCCTTAAATCGACTGGAGGATTATTAACTCGCTAAGGATGGAGTTCGACCATCCAACTAGTGTTCTGGCCAAATCAATGCTGGGAGCAGGAGTACAAATCTCTAAAAGCTGAATACGACAGCTTACTATAACTCTAGCTTGGCGTTCTTTACAACTTAAGACAACGACTATAGGGAGGCCTCATATAGAACCAATCGAAACGGCATCCAAAGATACGGGCGAACGACTATATCATACCTCAAATCGAGGGTCAATACCGATCCGCACCAAGTACATAGAATGTGCCTCGGATATTCCTTGAAAACTATAACCTCCAAAGTGTGGAAAGGAGGGTAAACCATGAAGACTTGGTCAAAAATTCTCCAGCACCCTCCTTCGATCCATCAGGAGGGGTATTAAACTGGATGAGCATGACCGGACTGCATTTGAGCCAATTTTACCTCGAGATCTGATTACAAAACATGAACTAAAGTGGACATGGCTGACTGTCCAGTGTCCAAATTACGCCCTGAAATTGACGAGGCATCGAAATATTCCTCTTGGAATGAAAAACCACAATACAATCCAAGATAGGCGAGACCCAGCCTCCCACCAACTTATTTAATCCCGCGATTCAACGGGAAAGAGAGTAAAGCTAAAGTGGGCATGGCTGGTCTTCCTACTTAACGGTATACGCCCAGACCAAGGGGCACGAGCGAGAAGCAAGATGAATGTGAACCGACTATTCACCAATCAACTCTGTGTCTTTGGATTTTAGGTGGGAATATAAATATAGCTAGGGAGAGACTCAACCATCCATGCAGTGCGTTTTTCAACCCGAGACTAGGAGCAGACGCATGGTCATCCGAAGACTGCCTGCGATAGCTCAATGTTGAAACTTATATACAGTGCTTACAGCTACTCAAGGCTACGACCGAAAGGATGCCTAGAGATAGAATCATTAAATCGATACCTTAGCTCCTGGGTAACTGACTGTCACTCCAACCCGAAGGACGTGTAAAGGATCATGAATGCATTGAATAGAAAGTGTGTTACTCGAATATACAAGCAAATTCAAACTCATAGCAAGATCCAGCTATACAGCTGCACACAATCCGAGGTTGACCCCTACTCGACATTTCCTTCAACGTGCTTTTAAGCCTGATCTTTGACCATTTGCTGATAATCGATCAGGGCATTCATAGTCCTTCACTATTAGACTTAATAACTCATGATAAGACTCTAGGATTCGACTAAAGTAACCATCAACATTGACCGTCCGAACCTTATTTCACATTGAATGTTATGCAAAAAAGTTACATATGAACACAAAGAATCCAAGATTGCACCTGCTAAGCTGACAGTCGACATTACAGCCAGCCATGGCGACCCTTTTCGGGTGCTGAATATCAGATCACAGATCAATACAGTGATGATAAAAGAATTAGTTTGATTTTTATAAATAAATGATGACATGTTCCCTTGGACTCATTTTGACATGCACGTGTGATTTTACTAACTATCACGAGCCATGCATTGGATATTGATCCGAAGCTACAAAAGCTAGGGCAATGTCTATTGATTTCATCATGAAAGCTCCACTCTTACTTTTGGGCTCACCCAATCAACGTCTATGCCTACTAGCCATTGCAACCAGGCATACAATGACCTGAGACGTTTGAAAGACTACTTAAATAGAATATCGAACTAAGCCAATTCGATATCACTTATTTCCCTCGAAGGGCGATCCAATGATGGAAATTAGCAAACCTCATACCCAAGTTCACTTCATCAGATGACTACTCGAAGGGTAGTAGAGAACCAACTGACAGATGGAAAAAGTATGCAGATGGAGCATCTAGTGATCAGTGTTATGGCGCAGGAGTCATGTTAATGACTCCCGAGGAACGATGGATCTACTACGTCCTGAAGATCGATTTCCCTATAACAAACAACGATGCTTATCATGAAGCCTCGACCGCCAGCCTCAAACTTGCTAGAGGATTTGGAGTGGAAACTTTACATATCTTTTGTGATTCTTAATTGGTAGTATGCAAAGTTAAGGAAGTTGATCTTGCTAGGGGGCATTGTCTTGCCCCTTATCTCGGCCAGGTCCAAGAGCTACTGGCTGACTTCACGTATTACATCATTACACATGCACTCAGCGAACAAATGAAAAGAGTCCAGTCATTGGCCAAGCTGGCCAGATTTAGGGACGCGCACATGCATTGTTTCGTTGAAATATTAAATATTCCAAGCATTGACGGATGGAGATCGGCTAGGTCTTGGAGACAGAGCCAGAAAAGGTGTCATGTTTGACTCCTATCAAAGACTATCTATAATAAGGAATTCTTACTGAACGGAGGAATGAAAAACGACAGATCCTCCTCAAAGCTTCATGCCAAATCATCCAAGATTAAGTCGTGTGTAGAAAGGAGTTTATCCATCCACATGCTTCGGTGTATCGCCCATGAGATATCTTGAGCAAAGTCTGTGAAGAAGAATGCGATGATAACATCAGAGGAAAAAACATGACAAAGAAAATACTCTGCTACAGGTATTACTGGCCAACTATCAATCCAGATGCGCTTGATCATGCTAGACAATGCGACGAGTGCAAGATGTCTGCAAAAAATCTGGAAACCCCACCGATGGAAATTACTCAAATGGCTAGTCCATAGCCGTTTACCACTTGGGGGCACTGAAATAATCTTCTTGTCAATCCTGAAGGTGGTGCAAAATACACCATCATAGCATTTGATTACTTCACCAAATGGGCAGATGAAGAACTCTTAACCATGACCAAGATGAAAAAAATAATCAACTTCATTATTCGTAATATCATCTGTCCTTATGACCTTCCATGATCTATTATAACTGCAAATGGACAGGTTGAAGCTATGAACAAAATCATAAAGTATGTACTGAAGAGAGGTTTGGAAAACGCTAGAGATAAATGGGCGGATGAACTCCCAACAGCATTACGGGCTTATAAAACTACCCATGAGTCCATAACTAGCCATACTTCATTCGCCCTTGCTTACTACTCTGAGGTCGTCATCCATATAAAATTTGAAGTCCCCTTTCATCAAGTGGCTGATTACAACCCTTATTTCACAAAAAAATACAAATAAGGAATCGCAACTGAATTGCAATTATACTAGATGGAATTGGCGATGACTTATAAGCATATAAAACGCATCTGATAGCCAATGGCAAGAACATGTACCCGAACATGCATGTGTACATCCGAAAAAAGTTTGACTTTTTGAAATCAACAGGGAATTGAATTCTCACTTAAGATTATTAAGAAAAAACTGGATCAAATAGCCGAAGCTTACTGGCCCTGTAGAACCAGACACGGATGGCCACTGATGAACTACAACCCTGGATTTATAATATTAGGAATCGACCAAGCGTCATGACGACCAAAGAAGAATACGACACCATGAGAGGATAAAATTGAAGAACAATGACTATTCAGGAAACATGATGGATTTCTTTCTGTAAACAAGGAATACTCGCTGATTCAAAGTGTGTCATGTCGCTCCACACGACACACTTTGGGGGGCAAGTTTTAACCGGCACCTTGGGCCGGCTGCAAAACGACAGTTGAAGATATTATTATTAGCACTAGACAAGATTATGACCACGAAGAGCCTGAAAATATACGGTTTTGATGCAGTCGACATGTTTTGACATTTAGGTACAGTTCGACAAGAACGGACCGACCAGCTCGAGATCGTCCTATATGGGCCAAGTCACCTCGGCCTAGAGGCCTGCGTAGGAAGTCCAGCCCATCTTCGCTTATAAATAGAAAGACAGGGGCACAATGAAAGGGGCCTTTTTCCGACAACACTAGGGATACCCTGCCTTTTTTGATACTCTTCTCTTTTTAATTCAAACTTGTATACAAGTAATTAGTTTACGGATTGTATCTGTATTCAAGTGCTTAAGAAGCAATAAAGATTAAACTCAAAGTGGATGTAGGCAATTACGCCGAACCACTATAAATCTATGTTCTCGTTTTTGTTGTTCTTTTTGCATTGAATTACACTATTTTTCTGTTCTAGTTTACTCTCTTCATTAATCTCTCTACATAACTCTACTCAAGGGTGTTAGTGACCAATTTTGGTGCTAACAGATTGATTACAAGAATGGGAAAATAATCTATTTCAGTAAGTTATTTATTACTCTTGTGTATAAACAACAAATTCATAAACGTGTTTAAACAAACAATTGTTCTATTTTTCATACATTTTATTTGTCTGTTTTAAAATTTAACTTTGTAAGTAATTGCAATTAATGTAATTCAAATGTTTCAATTAAAAGAAAAGAAAACATTGATTGCAATTAATAGATTTAATAAAAGAAATGCACGTTTTGTGTTAAACAAAAAGGGTGTTTTAATGAAAATAAAAGATCAATTTAGGATCACCAAATTGAATGTTTTTATTTTTAAGGTAAGTATAAATTTTTTATTATGCGTAGATAAAAACCTAAATGCATACAAATTTGAATATTATTTAAGTTAATGAAATTAATTTGGTTACGTTTCAAAAAAAATGAATTTCAAAAGGTTGTGAGACGTACATGGTCCCTTCATTTCTTTTATAATTAATTGCTGCATGAATGTTTTAAAATATTGTTAATATTTGATCCGTTTATTTCTTCTTCTGTTTAATACCTAAGCCTGGACTTTTAGGTTGTATTTAATTCTTGCCACCTCAATTTCACATATACAAAATTTTACTTTCGTTTGCAAATTTTTTCATTCCTACATACATTTCCTTATGCATTATTAATGCTTTAAGCTTTTAAAATAAAATGTGACATTTATTTTTGTCCATCCACCTTCATTTCCTAATTATAAATAACCTATAGCTTACTTCTTCTTCTATATTTTGTTTCTCCCGACACCTCATATTCAAAAACTCTTATTCTTGCAAGTCCAAAAGCTTTCTTTTATAAAACATGATTTTTTTTTCATTTTTTGTACACTTCCTGTCCTCATCTTTTCTTCAATCTTTTTCTGAAGCCTCATCTTGAGAAAAACGTACGTATTAAAATTTGTTTATTTGTTTATTTTATTTTATTTTTTTAACATGTACTAATTTTTATTTTAATAGTATTTCTTGTAACACGAACATTTTTTGCATATAATCTTTGATTCATGCGCGATTTATTCAGTTGGATTCATATTTAAATTTCAGACAACATGAAATTGATTTAGTTGAATTTGAAGGTTATTGAGTTTTGAGCTTCTGTTTGGATTTTTATGGGCTAAAATCAAAGGTTAGTGTTTTAACCCATCCACAACTTCTAAAATTTCTTATGTTTGTTAAATTAAATTTATGAAGTGATTATGGCTGTTTGGTATTTAAATCGTCATCTCAGTTAAATTGAATATATTTGAATTAAATCGTTATTTAATTTATTATTGAATATAAATTGACTGTTAAAAACCTGTTATTGATTATCAGTTCTATATTGATATTTATTGATTGATTTGGATGATGATTGTGATGGATGTTGATTGTTGATATTGGATGAATGGATGTTTTATTTTATATTGTCATAAACCGCAAGTTCACTATGGGTTGAAATGATACATATTCGAATGATCTATAGATTAAGGAAAAATCGTTAAGGGTTGAAATGATAGACTCGAGCGATTTTATGGATGTTATTTATTTCGAGATTGTGGATTGAAATGATATATAACCGTAAAATATTAAATTGCGCATTGAAATGATAAATATATGTATCACTTGACTCTAGGGTAGAGAATTATATACGGACACCGGATTGGTTAAATTAAATGATTTTAAAATCCTTAATTTTTGAATGGAATTAAATGATATTTTGGAGTAAAATTTGGTTTATATAAATTGAAGTATTTTTGGAAAATCAAGTTTTGTGTTGAAATGTGAATTGGCTTAAAAGGAATTGTTTTAAGAAATTAAATTGAAATGGTTTGATTTTGTTGAAATGAAATAAATACATTCAAATTTATATAAATTCCTAATTCATGTTTTCAAGTATAAACTGTTTTAAATTATATTATTTTTATGATTCTAAATTTTCAGATTTTCAGATTTATAAACTATTTAAACCTATATTAAATATATTAAATCAATTTAACGTATTTTAAACCATTTAATTTATTGTAAAACTAATTAAACCATTTTAACTTGTATTAAATCTAATTAATCTATTTTAAAACTATTTAATCTATTTTAATTTTATTTAATCTATTTTATATCTATTTAACTATTTTAAATCTATATTTACTATTCTAGAGTATTTTGACTATTGAAATTTTATTCAAACTATTTATAACTATTTTAACTATTTATAACCATTTAAACTATTTTCTAAATTTTCAAACCAAGTAAAATGGAAGTGTTTGTATTCAAAATTGATTGGTTTAAAATCAAATATGATGAAATGATGAAATGACCTAAGTTGGGATTCAAATGTATAATAAATTGAAAATGATGATTTTGAAGTAAAGATTTAACCTGTTTTGGAAATATGATTTTGGAAATGATATGATTTGAAAGTGAATAGGTTTCCAAGTGAATATGATTTCGAAAGTGATATGGTTTTGAGAATATGATATTTTAATATCAACTGTAAATTTACTTTTTGAAATGCAAAAGAACCATCTGGTGTGAAATAAGCGTTTGGTTGTTAAAGAGACCAGGATCGGATGTTGTCATAGTCTCTGCCAATACCGAAAACCATTTTAACAACTGTGTACGTGGTGTAGATTCCAGAAATGAAGTATGGTGGTTTGGTGAACGATTTCTATATAAGGTATGATGTGACTCTGACTCTCATGAGTCAGCTTAGATGTGACGAAAACAGGAGCTACACCTGAGCCAAGTGAGGTCATTCCTCCGATCGGACATGCTTCTTCGATACCTTATTATGACATTTGTGATGATTTGGTGGCCACCCCTCGATTTTGATTTGGGAATGTGTTCCGAGATGGGCGGTAGTAGCTGTTATGCGTTACCACCAGCCCGGTTCTGCAATTGGTATATCTATCATTGCATTACCTCGTGTGCCATGTTCACATGCCCTAGCGCGCCGTCTAAGAGTTTGTTTTGTACCATACCTATGGAGTACCCTCTGATAGCCCTCTAGTTTACGGAGGAATTACGGTACTGTATAGACCATGGAAATATATAAAAATGTGTTAAAGGGGATATGGGTAATGCCTTAACGCTATTTTAATACTTTACTGTAGACACTATTATAATAGCTTTATTGTACCACATACTAGATAGTTTAACGGTTCCTTAGGAGATGTGAATCCCGAACACCTCTTAAGTTACTGCACTCACGTCAGATACTGGATAGGAGATGTAAACATCTCTAACGCCGTTCCACTCATATTTATTTAAAGTTGATTTAACTTACATAAGATCTTTTAGTTATGACTCAAGTGTTTTGTCTTTTAAATTCGCTCGGGTCAGCCTGAGTATTTCAGGATTTGAAGACCTTATTTCTAGAGGACGAAGACAAAGATTTGTACTACTATTATTTACTATATTTAATTCACTACATCATGTATTCCACTGCATTATTTATTATTCTCTGGTATATGTAACTCTGATCTTTGTTGTATAAGTATAATCAAAAGTTTTGTAAAACAACTTCATGAACTGTTCATTTGATTATTATATTTTGTCATTCCGCTGCAAGATTCTGTTTGTTTTTTTTCTCCATTTTTTCTTATATACCCCATAATAATCCGCCTTTCTGTATGGTTTGAGTTGGCACGTGTATCTGTTTAAACGTACAAAAAGGCAGTACGTTACACAGCGCAAGGTGAGTCAGCCGATGGGGTACACATGGCATTAACATATTGTTCTCTTTTGATTTCGCTGGTGCATCAATGATGTAGGATAAAACACTATGCTTGTTTTCCTTTTCAACTAGGATCAAAAAAGAAATCACGTTGCCTCTCGAAATCAAATATAAAATCAAGTAAAAGAAATGTATTTAAGAGTAAAGGAATGACCTAAACGCCATTGTTACAAGCAAAATTACTTCATGAACTATAAATTTAAGTAAATATATTGTTTTTCTTTCTTCTTGATAGTTTTTTCTTGAATTACCAAGAGAATCAAACTTCACTTGTAACTTCTCATAAAGTATGTGTGAGCCAAACACATACTCCGAGTACTTGTTACAAAATTATCAGTTTCGATGTTCAAACTTGTGACTTATTGTCTCATAGTCTGAATCAATCAATTGCAACAACCATATTGGCTTCTATTTAACGGTTATCCAATGCACAATTTTATTACTTCAACATAGAATATGTATGAACAAAATCTCTAAGTTTTTTCTTTCTTGAATATGTTGTGAATTAGGGAAGGCTTTTCACTTATAATTCTTTTGATGCTGATGCCAAGATATGAGCACATTTTTATTACAAATCATACAAATACTTAGGAAGATTTATTGCTATCGCATCCAATGAAGCGCGCGTACATGGAGATGCGTCGTAGTGCTGAAACTCAACTTGATATCAAAGCTAGATCATCACAAGGTGAAGGGTAAATTTGGAATTATATAATTGTTGAGATGTCAAATTTAATTTCCTTCTAAATGTAATTTTGTATCATTAAAATTTAATACATGTCTTAACGATAAATACTAACGTTGCCAGGGAGAATGTGAATTATAGAAAAATGTACATGAAAGTTGGTTCTATCACGAAAGTTTCAAGCGGTTTGAACTTTAACATTTACGAAAGTAAATGGGTATAGTTCAAGTTACTCTCACACTAATCCCTTATAAACCCACCCCTCTGAATCGACCATCAAACTTTTGGTCATCTTTGATGTGACACATTTTTGCTAACATGCATAAATCTTGTAGCTGCCGCTTATACCATTGGTTTTATGTTCCGAGAGTCATATGGAAACCATAGTAGGACTGCATTTGCATTTCTTTATAGCTGCATATGTATGTTAGGATAAAATAAACTAATTTTTCATAGTTGAGGGTCTCAATTCCTCGTTACACACACATACATACATTCCTACACAAACACCCACACTGTGATATCCCAGAATTTCGAGGAATTTAAAATGTGATAATCTTCTTAATAAATTATTTAAAATTGATGAAATTGTAAATTTCAAATATAAATAACCAAAATAATTAATAACATGATGATTTTAAATATAGTCATAAATGGATTCTTAATAGAATAATTATTTGCAAATTTAATTGGTAATGTTTTATAAATAGATTTTTAAATGAAATAATTATTTTCAAATATAGTTGGTGTTGATTTATAAATGAATTCTAAAATAGAATTTTTACTTTTGAGTTAATAAGGAGTTTATATATATAATTGAGATTAATTTTAAAAATAGATTTTTTTTAAATAAAGTTATTGTTTTCAAATTAAATTAGTGTTTGTTTAAAGATAGTGTAAATTTGAATTGATATTAAATTTGATTTCAAATTGAATTTGAATTTAGATTTAAATTTGAATTTAAATGAATATTTATATCCTAAAAGTATTTTGATTTAAAATAATATATGAATGAGTTTTATTTAAAATAAGATTTATTTCCTTAAAAAGAATTTATTAAGAAAGGTTTATAAAATTGTAAAATAAATACAAAAGGTTTATTTTAACATTTTAAAATGGATTAAAAATATTTTATATGATTTTATTTAAAATATAATTGGCTTATACTATATTCTCTTTTAAAGAATTTATTTATATAAATTTTAGAAGCATTTATTTATTTAGAAATGTATTTATTAATTTAGAAAATTTATGTAAAAGCTTTTTAAAATCATTCAAAGATAAATTAAAATGAAGTATTGCAAGTGTTAGGATAATAAAGCTTACAAAAACACTTGTAAGATAATTAGCACTTTTATGTGGCAAGTGTTAGCATTTGTAAACAAGTAGCAAAATTTATTTTTATTTTCTTTAATTCTTAAATAAATCATAATCCACATTATATAAACCTAACTCTTCTTTTCCCATCTCCTTTCTTATTTCATTTCTAAGAAACTCAACCATGTTCTATCTTCACAACAAAAAATTCTTTTGCGTTAAACCTGAAACCCTTTTCTTCAAAAATGTGAGAAATGAAATCCTGTAATTACCTCCTCAAAACAAATCAAAACTGTAACATTTCCAAACTCTGTAAACTGTTTTGTAAAACTGTTTGCAAAACTGTCAAGTTTCAAAATGTTTACTTCTGCAAAAAAATTCAAAGAAAATTCTGTAAACTTTCTTTTTAAATCTATAAGCAAAGATTTTCAAAACTACAGATTTCAAATGCTAACATATCAAACTCAAGAATCAAAATCTGAAAACCAAGCCTGGAAGTGTTAGTCTGCAAACAATCAACCCTGTTTCTTTTCAACCTGTAAACACATTTTTCTCAAATCAAAAGTCTTGAGATATTTGGCATGGAACCATTTTCAGATTTGAAACTTCAAACCAAAATAATTCAACCCTGATCTCAGATCAAATGGAACTAAACCCTGTAGCCATTTTTTTCAAATCAGTGATTTACAAGCAAACCTGAAATCACCTCCTCAAAAAAAATCGAATCCTGAAAGTATTATAGCAAATTTTCAAAATACAGAACTTCAGGTGTTCAAATGCAAGCTGTATTTCTCTTTAGAACAAAATATCCACCTCTATTCAAATTTTTGAAAAAATTCAAAAGCCTGAACCATTTTTAAATCTGGAGCTTGCAACCATTTCAAATCTGAGGTTTCAAATGCGACCTGAAGTTCATGGTCAAGATCAATCTCCTCAACAACATTTGTTTCAACTAGTAATTTTAAAGAAATCAAAAGATTTCCAGTTTTTAAAGCCTCGGCAATTTAAAGCATTCAAGCCTCTGCATTTATAAAGATCTGGTGAGTAAACAAATGAAATTAAAATTTAAGTTAATATACTTCTGTTTGCTTGTGAATTTTAAGATGAAAAATGCTTGATTGTGCATATATGTGACTTATCTCTATGATATGAATGTTTGTATGTGCAAGTTTGATGTACTTTTATATCTCTGTTCTTGGTTCAGGATACAAAAGTTTGATCAAAAAAATCAAAATCAAATCATTCAATATTTGTTAGGTTTAGAGATACAAACAATACCTGTTTGTTTAATCATAAATTGGTGGTGGAGGACTGAGGGTCTAGAGTGGTCTAGAGTGGTTGGGGCTTTGTCTGGTAGTGGAGGACTGTGCGGTGAGGCTGGGAAAAATAGTTGGAGGCTGTAAAGATCGTCGTGGCGTCGACGGTGAAGAGATTAAATTTGTAACCCTAAATAGGTCGGACCTGGAAACCGATTCACTGCTCTGCCTCCAAGCGATCGAGTGGCTTGGGAATTTGGGAAGTGGTAGCGTGGGGTGTCGGCACGGCATGGCCAGAGTTTCAACAACTCCGAATGATCAAAGACGTAGATGCGAAAAGATTTCCTAGCAGTGGTTATTTGTTGCTGTTCTTCCTCCTTGCTCGAATTTGATTTGAGGGTTGTGAGTATATCTGGATGATTGGGAAAGGATGCTTGTATGATGGTCGGAGTGTTGACGACACGGGTGGTGATCAACGTCGTCGATATGGGTTGTGCGTGTGCACAGTGATGATTTGGGTTGTTTGTTGTTGTATTGGGTTTGAACTCGAAGAGGTGATCATGTTTTGAGGCAGATAACTCGAGTTCATACTCGAGTGGTTTAGTGGGAATAAACCTGTAAGTTTAAAACTTAAATTTTAGACTAATTTTTAAAAAAATGGGTAGAAAGTGGATTGACTCGGGGATAGGCCCGAGTGACCTTCGGGTAAAACCCGAAGCAACTGTTAAAACAGTTTTTAGAATGTTTTAAAATCAAATATTTTTGAAATTTGAAGTTAAATCTAGTTTAAACTTCTATATAAACTTACTTTATATATAATAATTATTTCTTAAACAATTGGTTATGAAGTTTTAAAGATGATTAAATTAAATTTTGTTAAATGAAATTTTAAAATAATTTTAAAACATTAATTTAAAATGTAAGTTTAAGATTATATAAAAGAAAGTTTTAAAATACAAGTTGTAATTAGTTTTGAAACCTTTACTTGATAATGTTTTAAAGTTTTTTTTAGGAAGTTAAGCTTTGATAACTTTAAAATTATCAAGTTAAATGATTATTTATTTTCATCTTAATTAATGATGTAATTAAGTGTCAATGTTAATAAGGTATTAATAAGATAATGTTTTATCTTAAGATGATTAAGGTTAAAATGTTTTGGGATTAATTAGTTTAATAAAGTGAATTATGTATAATTACTTAATTTGATTTATTAATTATAAAGAATTAATTAAGTAATTAATTAAGAGTAATTAATTGGTTTAATTAATAATTAATTAAGAGTTATTATTTAATTAATCAAAAGTTAATTAATTGTAATTAAGGATTAATAATTAAAGATACTTAGTTAATGAATAAAGATTAATTAATTGAGTAATTAAGTAATTAAGAATGAATTAATCAAGTAATTAAGATTGATTAATCTAATAATCAAAAAGTGGTTAATTAAGTAATTCAAGGTTACTTAAATTGATAAGTACTTAATATGTAATTAAGTTTTATTAATTAATAAATTAGGTTTTATTTATTAATACTTAAAGGATGATTAATCTATGATAAAAAAATTAATTAATTAAAGATTAATCAAAGATGATTAAACATTAATCAACGATGATAAAAGATTAATCAAATGCTAATAAGGGTTGATTAACTGTTTAATCAACTAGTGATTAAGGATTAATTAATTTGTAATTAAGTTCTGTTAATTAATAATTAAGTTTATTAATTAATAGTTAAGAGATAATTAATTAGTTAATGATTAATTAATTAATCAATTATAAGATTAATTATGGATTGATTAATTTGTATTAAGAGATATTGATTAATAATTAAGGTTATTAATTAATAGTTAGTGGATAATTAATCAGTTAATTAAAGGTTAATTAACTGATTATAAAAGTATTTAAGGATTGATTACTGTATATTGAAGGAAATTAATTAATAATTAAGGTTTATTAATTGAGAATTAAAGAGTAATTAATCTGTGATCAAAGGTTAATTGATTAATTGATAAGGATAATCAAGAAGTGATTAATTAATCAAATGTTTGTAATTACTTAATGATTGTTTAAGCAGGATTAGGAGATTAATTCTTAAGTAATTAATTTAACTTAAGATGATTAAATTAATTATAACATGGATTAATAATTCATGTTTATGGATGATTGTTTGTGTAGAATATCTATATTGGATAATATCTATTGGATGATATATATTAGATGATATCTATTGGATGATATATATTGGATGATATCTATTGGATGATATATATTGGATGATATCTATTGGATGATATATATTGGATGAAATTTATTGGATGATATTTATTGGATGATATGTTGTAATATTTTTGTGATATGATATTAGATACATTAGTGATAAATGTGTGATATTTATCTATGTTAAATGTTGTGTGAATTCAAGTATTGAATTGAATTGAAATGAATTGTTTTAACTTTAAAAACAACTTGGACCTAAAAGATGGCGTTTTGGATTTCGATGAGATCGGGATCGGGTTTCCAGATTTGGACGTCCGAAAACCACATCGATCCAAATTAAGCGTTAGGTCGTGAATCTCAAGTGAAGATGAAGATTCGGAGTGCAAGGATTATCGTCGTTAACTTTGAGGGTGATTCCAAAATGAGTGTAACGAGATAATGCCTTCGGTTTCATTCGAACCTGAACGAACTTGTATGGATTGAATGCTTTCAGAACATCGTCAGGTGGACGATGAGCATTCTAAGACAGATGTGTTCTATAAAGGTAGTCGCAGCCTCAAGCTTCATCAACCGGGAATGGCTAAAACAGGGGAGGTGCAGCAAGGTTAAGTGGGTCATGCCTAAGTAGGACGAGAGCTTCCCCTATCTAGATGTCCCTTTTTATTTGGCTGTGTGAGCAGTTGGTCTGCAGCCAACTGCGGGGCTGTCTTGTTCGGGACTGTTCAGTAAGGAATGGTCCCGGCCTTGTGTTGCAGGGGAGTTAGGGTGGCTCCTCGGTATGGTGATCTAGGCCACGTACTCTGACGGGCGGTACCCCAGTAGCCCTGCCATTGTATGGAATCCAATCTGCAATAAGTGCCGTACGTTTTGATTGTGCCCAACTATGTTGGAACGTGAGATGCAAGCATTCCAGCTATTTCTGTATTTTACTTGAAAACCCTAGACATTATTATAATATCACTAGATTTCCTATCAAATGTTTTGGTTAGCGTAAGGTAAAAACTTACCCATGTTTATTTGTGGGGAGTCTTACATGATACCTTTTGTTTCAAAGGTTTTTCAAAAAAATTAAGCAACTTTAAACCGTTTACTCACACCAGACCCATGTCTGACCCGGAGTTTATTTCTGTTTTTCTTAAACTCTCGGGTACTCAAATTTTTATCAGTGGCCAAGGGATCAGGTTTGGCTTGACGAATATTGGAGAGCATGGAGCAGGAGTCCAGACGTAGCTATATCTATATTTCTGTTGTGCTGAGTTGTGTTGTAGTCTTGCCTGTTGTATTTGGAATGTAATGGATTAGACAGAACCCTATAACTGTCTAATGTGAATGGTTGTTGTATCTATGTGACTCTGATGTAAATGACTATGTAATTTCTATTTGATATATTATATTTTGTTCCGTTCCGCTGTGAGATTCTGATATTGTTGAGTTCTTTCTTCTTTATGTTCTATTTCTACCTCTTTCTTATCGATGATGCGTTTTTCTGTGGAATGAAGGGCGGGTGGTCACATGTGGTATCAGAGCGTAGGTTGAGATAATACCTAGGCTTTGGAGTTGTGTCTATCTTGAGAGCGTGTATTTGTAATTTTATATAATTTTATATATCTATTTAAATTTGTTGGGTATCTGTTCGGATTTCCAATTTGAGTTCTAGAGAAGTTTCATTTTTTTTCTTTGTTTGGTTGACCGTCCTATCCTTAGGCGGAACAACTGAGTTAGATAAGATCTGTAGAGGCTTAAGATTTCTTATCTTCCCTATAGTTTTCTTGTGACCCATTGATATTGGATCTCGAAGGGTTTGATCTTGTTCTGGATATGGATTGGATGGATAGTAAGGATTGTTTCTTTGGAGGCTGAGTTGGGAGGAATCGCAAAAGTGACTTGCGATGATTCTGAAGTTCTTTGAAGCATCTGTTGCTTGGAAGTGACGCATCTCCAGAAGGTGTAGAGTCCATCAAAGTGGTTAGAGATTGTCCGGATGTTTCCAAGGTAGTGGAAGTTTGCCTTCATCAGGAGATAGAGTTGGAGAAGCAGATCCAAGTTTTCTTTGAGGAGGCTTTTTGTTTCTAGTGGAGTTATTTCTGTAGATTCAGCCAGGGTAGCTACTATTCAGGGGTGAAGCAGCACAGTTTTCTGGATTTGGCTGAGTTTTACAGGAAGTTTGTCAAGTCTATTCTAAGATTTCTCCGCACTTAACCGAGTGACTCGGGAAGGAACTATGTTAAGTTTACCCGAGTGTGATGAGGCTTTCTTGGATTTGAATGCAAGGCTGACCAGTGTGCCTGTTCTAACTATTCTGGATGGGAAGAGTAAGTTGAGTTCTACGCGAACGATGTGTGTGCGCCTGTTATGGATGGATTGATGATCAAGGAACATTGAATATCATCGAAAGGATTTGAGGCAAGGAGTTTAGGAAATCTTCTAGTAGCTGAACATGAGAAGGATGTAGCTGCTTTCGTCAGAAGATGTGTGGTCAATCAGCAAGTGAAGGTGATCAGCAGAAGACCGCAAGTTGTTGCAGCTTTTGAAGTTCTAAAGTGAAGTGAGAAATGATTTCTTTGGATTTCATCGACGGTTTGCCAATGACCAAAGAGGGAAATGGAATATGGGTAATTCAAGACTAGTTAATTAAGAGCACCTATTTTATTCCGGTCAAGGCAACCCGTACTACAACATCTTTGGCTGAGTTTTCTTGAAGAAGTTTGTCCAAATGTTGGGTATTTCAGTTAGGATTGTTATCGACTGTGATTCTATTTTCTCCAGCAGATTTTAGGAGGCTTTGTGATCAGCTTTGAGTTTGAATTTGAGTTCATCCTATCATTCCCAGATCGACGATCTAACGGAAGGGCTAATAAAAAATTTGAGGTTGTGTTGAGAACTGTGTTTTGGATTTTGTTGGGTCTTGGAAGAACCATCTGTTCTGAATGGAGTTCTCGTTCGGTAATCAGGCAAGTATCTAGATGGAACCCGATGGAGTTTTGTTTGGAAGGCCTGGTAGGAATCTCATTCTATTAGGTAGAGTTGAGGGATCGTCTGGTTCTGGTCCAGTTTGATCCGAGGGACATCCGTGAAGGTGGAACTTATCTAGAAGAGTTTGAGAGCAGCGCAGGATCGTCAAAAGGATTTGTGGACTAGAGACAAAGATAATTGGCTTATGAGATTTGAGATTTAGTCCTTGTCAAAGTTTTCCGATTTAAAGGAGTTACCGGATTTGGAAAGACGAGAAATTCGCTCCAAGATGTATGGGTCTGTTCTGAGTGCTTGTAAAGACTAGTGTTATGTCTACAGGATTGTATTGCCAGTTTGGATGGCTGGAATTCATGTTGTTATTCACGTATCTCATCTGAGAAAAAACGTGAATTATCCGTCTTAGTTAAGATCTGTAGTTCAGTAGGATCTGGTAGTTGAGCTAGTTTTTTAGTGCGTTCTGATATCCGGTTCAGATTTTTGATCGGAGTAAGAGGAAGCCCTGGATCATAGTAGTTTAGTTAGCCTAAGTTCTGTGGAGCTAGGATTTCAGAGTTTATCTTGAAAAATTCTGGATAGTTATAGGAAGGCTTATCCAGATCTGTGTCCGGATAGCTAGAGTTGTTTGATTTGAATAATTTGTTTATACAAATAAATTGGTTGTTTGAATGAATTGTTTGTTCGAATAAATTATTTATTCGAATGAATTGTTGTTTAGTTAATAGTGTATGGTTGATATGGATGTTTGGATTGTTAAATAAAATAAAAGTTTTTGGATTATCTCTGTTTTAACTTTCGAGGACGAAATTCTTTTAAGGAGGGAGAAATGTGATATCCCGAAATTTCAAGGAATTTAAAATGTGATAATCTTCTTAATAAATTATTTAAAATTGATGAAATTGTAAATTCCAAATATAAATAACCAAAATAATTAATAACATGATGATTTTAAATATAGTTATAAATGGATTCTTAATAGAATAATTATTTGCAAATTTAATTGGTAATGTTTTGTAAATAGATTTTTAAGTGAAATAATTATTTTCATATATAGTTGGTGTTGATTTATAAATGAATTCTAAAATAGAATTTTTATTTTTGAGTTAATAAAGAGTTTATATATATAATTGAGATTAATTTTAAAAATAGATTTTTTTAAATAAATTATTATTTTCAAATTAAATTAGCGTTTGTTTAAAGATAGTGTAAATTTGAATTGATATTAAATTTGATTTAAAATTGAATTTGAATTTAGATTTAAATTTGAATTTAAATGAATATTTATATCTTAAAAGTATTTTGATTTAAAATAATATATGAATGAGTTTTATTTAAAATAAGATTTATTTCCTTAAAAAGAATTTATTAAGAAAGGTTTATAAAATTGTAAAATAAATACAAAAGGTTTATTTTAACATTTTAAAATGGATTAAAAATATTTTATATGATTTTATTTAAAATATAATTGGTTTATACTTTATTTTCTTTTAAATAATTTATTTATATACATTTTAAAAGAATTTATTTATTTAGAAATGTATTTATTAATTTAGAAAATTTATGTAAAAGCTATTTAAAATCTTTTAAAGATAAATAAAAATGAAGTATTATAAGTGTTAGGATAATAAAGCTTACAAAAACATTTGTAAGATAATTAGCATTTTTATGTGACAAGTGTTAGCATTTGTAAACAAGTGGCAAAATTTATTTTTATTTTATTTATTTCTTAAATAAATCATAATCCACATTATATAAACCTAACTCTTCTTTTCCCATCTGCTTTCTTATTTCAATTCTAAGAAACTCAACCATGTTCTATCTTCACAACAAAAAATTCTTTTGCGTTAAACCTGAAACTCTTTTCCTCAAAAATGTGAGAAATGCAACCCTATAATTACCTCCTCAAAACAAATCAAAACTGTAACATTGCCAAACTCTATAAACTGTTTTGTAAAACTGTTTGCAAAACTATCAAGTTTCAAAATGTTTGCTTCTGCAAAAAATTCAAAGCAAATTCTGTAAACTTTCTTTTTAAATATGTAAGCAAAGATTTTCAAAACTTCAGATTTCAAATGCTAACACCTCAAACTCAAGAATCAAAATCTGGAAACCAAGCCTGGATGTGTTAGTCTGCAAACAATCAACCCTATTTCTTTTCAACCTGTAAACACATTTTTCTCAAATCAAAAGTCTCAAGATATTTAGCCTGGAACCATTTTCAGATTTGAAACTTCAAACCAGAATAATTCAACCCTGATCTCAAATCAAATGAAACTAAACCCTGTAGCCATTTTTTTCAAATCAGTGATTTGAAAGAAAACCTGAAATCACCTACTCAAAATAAATTGAATCCTGAAAGTATTATAGCAGATTTTCAAAATACAGAACTTCAGATGTTCAAATGCAAGCCTGTATTTCTCTTCAGAACAAAATATCCACCTCTGTTCAAATTTTTGAAAAAATTCAAAAGCCTGAACCATTTTTAAATCTGGAGCTTGCAACCATTTCAAATCTGAGATTTCAAATGCGACCTGAAGTTCATGGTCAAGATCAATCTCCTCAACAGCATTTGTTTCAACTAGCAATTTTAAAGAAATCAAAAACTTTCTGGTTTTTAAAGCCTCAGCAATTTAAAGCATTCAAGCCTCGGCAATTTAAAGCATTCAGGCCTCTGCATTTTTAAAGATCCGGTGAGTAAACAAATGAAATTAAAATTTAAGTTAATATACTTCTGTTTGCTTGTGAAGTTTAAGATGAAAAATGCTTGATTGTGCATATATGTGAGTTATCTCTATGCTATGAATGTTTGTATGTGCAAGTTTGATGTACTTTTATATCTCTTTTCTTGGTTCAGGAAACAAAAGTTTGATCAAAAAAATCAAAATCAAATCATTCAATATTTGTTAGGTTTAGAGATACAAACAATACATGTTTGTTTAATCATAAATTGAAGTTTAAAATTTATTTAAAACAATATAGTTTTAAATTTAGTTCTAGAACCAAGAAATGCAGCAACAGTTTAAATGTATGGTAAAATTAAGTGTTGTATGATGATGATTCAAGTTTATATCTTGAATTGACTTAGGAAAACATGATTTTTAAAATGAAAATCAAGATTTATAATGTTGTATTAGTTGAGTATTTTTAAAGATATCTGGATTTGGGTTTCTGAGCAACTACTGATGGCCTAAGGGTCTAGAGTGGTCGGGGCTTTGTCTGGTGGTGGAGGACTGTGCGGTGAGGCTGGGAAAAATAGTTGGAGGCTGTAAAGATCGCCGTGTCGTCGATGGCGAAGAGATTAAATTTGTAACCCTAAATAGGTCGAACCTGGAAACTGATTCACTGCTCTGCCTCCAAGCGATCGAGTGGCTTGGGAATTTGGGAAGTGGTAGCATGGGGTGTCGGCATGGCATGGCCAGAGTTTCAGCAACTCCGAATAATCGGAGACGTGGATGCGAAAAGATTTCCTAGCAGTGGTTTTTTGTTGTTGTTCTTCCTCCTTGCTCGAATTTGATTTGAGGGTTGTGAGTTTATTTGGATGATTGGGAAAGGATGCTTGTATGATGGTCGGAGTGTTGACGACATCGGTGGTGATCAACGTCGTCGATATGGGTTTTGCGTGTGCATAGTGATGATTTGGGTTGTTTGTTGTTGTATTGGGTTTGAACTCGAAGAGGAGATCGGGTTTTGAGGCAGATAACTCGAGTTCATACTCGAGTGGTTTAGTGGGAGTAAACCTGTAAGTTTAAAACTTAAATTTTAGACTAATTTTAAAAAAAAATGGGTAGAAAGTGGATTGACTCGGGGATAGGCCCGAGTGACCTTCGGGTAAAACCCGAAGCAACTGTTGAAACAGTTTTTAGAATGTTTTAAATTCAAATATTTTGAAATTTGAAGTTAAACCTAGTTTAAACTTCTATATAAACTTACTTTATATATAATAATTATTTCTTAAACAATTGGTTATGAAGTTTTAAAGATGTTTAAACTAAATTTTGTTAAATGAAATTTTAAAGTGATTTTTAAAACATTAATTTAAAAGGTAAGTTTAAGATTATATAAAAGAAAGTTTTAAAATACAAGTTGTAATTAGTTTTGAAACCTTTACTTGATAATGTTTTTAAGTTTTTTTTAGGAAGTTAAGCTTTGATAACTTTAAAATTATCAAGTTAAATGATTATTTATTTTTAACTTAATTAATGATGTAATTAAGTAAAGACAGATTAAAATGTTAAAATGTTTTTAAGTGTTAATGTTAATAAGGTATTAATAAGATAATGTTTTATCTTAAGATGATTAAGGTTAAAATGTTTAGGGATTAATTAGTTTAATAAAGTGAATTAAGTATAATTACTCAATTTGATTTATTAATTATAAAGAATTAATTAAGTAATTAATTAAGAGTAGTTAATTGGTTTAATTAATAATTAATTAAGAGTTATTATTTAATTAATCAAAAGTTAATTAATTGTAATTAAGGATTATTAATTAAAGATTCTTAGGTAATGAATAAAGATTAATCAATTGAGTAATTAAGTAATTAAGAATGAATTAATCAAGTAATTGCCTTGCCAAAAGAATTAATCAAGTAATTAAGATTGATTAATTTAATAATTAAAGAGTGGTTAATTAAGTAAATCAAGGTTACTTAAATTAATAAGTACTTAATATGTAATTAAGTTTTATTAATTAATAAATTAGGTTTTATTTATTAATACTTAAAGGATGATTAATCTATGATAAAAGATTAATTAATTAAAGATTAATCAAAGATGATTAAACATTAATCAAAGATGATTAAAGATTAATCAAATGTTAATAAGGGTTGATTAACTGTTTAATCAACTAGTGAATAAGGATTAATTAATTTGTAATTAAGTTTTGTTAATTAATAATTAGTTTATTAATTAAAAATTAAGAGATAATTAATTAGTTAATGATTAATTAATTAATTATAAGATTAATTATGGATTAATTAATTTGTATTAAGAGATATTGATTAATAATTAAGGTTATTAATTAATAGTTACTGGATAATTAATCAGTTAATTAAAGGTTAATTAATTGATTATAAATGTATTTAAGGATTGATTACTGTATATTGAAGGAAATTAATTAATAATTAAGGTTTATTAATTGAGAATTAAAGAGTAATTAATCTGTGATTAAAGGTTAATTGATTAATTAATAAGGATAATCAAGAAGTGATTAATTAATCAAATGTTTGCAATTACTTAATGATTGTTTAAGCAGGATTAGGAGATTAATTCTGAAGTAATTAATTTAATTTAAGGTGATTAAATTAATTATAACATGGATTAATAATTCATGTTTATGGATGATTGTTTGTGTAGAATATCTATATTGGATAATATCTATTGGATGATATATATTAGATGATATCTATTGGATGATATATATTGGATGATATCTATTGGATGATATATATTGGATAATATCTATTGGATGATATTTATTGGATGATATCTATTGGATGATATGTTGTGATATTTTTGTGATATGATATTAGATATATCAGTGATAAATGTGTGATATTTATCTATGTTAAATGCTGTGTGAATTCAAGTATTGAATTGAATTGAAATGAATTCTTTTAACTTTAAAAACAAAAACAACTTGGACCTAAAAGATGGCGTTTTGGATTTCGATGAGACCGGGATCGGGTTTCCAGATTTGGACATCCGAAAACCACATCGATCCAAATTAAGCGTTAGATCATGAATCTCAAGTGAAGATGAAGATTCAGAGTGCAAGGGTTATCGTCGTTAACTTTAAGGGTGATTCCAAAATGAGTGTAACGAGATAATGCCTTCGGTTTCGTTCGAACCCGGAACGAACTTGTATGGATTGAATGCTTTCAGAACGTCGTCAAGTGGACGATGAGCATTCTAACATAGATGTGTTCTATAAAGGTAATCGTAGCCTCAAGCTTCATCAATCGGGAATGGCTAAAATAGGGGAGGTGCAGCAAGGTTAAGTGGGTCATGCCCATGAAGGATGAGAGCTTCCCCTGTCTAGATGTCCCTTTCTATTCGGCTGCGTGGGCAGTTGGTCTGCAACCAACTGCGGGGTTGTCTTGTTCGGGACTGTTTAGTAAGGAATGGTCCCGACCTTGTGTTGTAGGGGAGTTAGGGTGGCTCCTCGATACGGTGATCTAGGCCACATACTGTGACAGGCGGTACCCCAGTAGCCCTGCCATTGCATGGAATCCAATCTCCAATAAGTGCCGTACGTTTTGATTGTGCCCAACTATGTTGGAACGTGAGATGTAAGCATTCCAGCTATTTCTGTATTTTACTTGAAAACCCTAGACACTATTATAATATCACTAGATTTCCTATCAAATGTTGTGGTTAGCGTAAGGTAAAAACTTACCCATGTTTATTTGTGGGGAGTCTTACGTGATACCTTTTGTTTCAAAGGTTTTAAAAAAAATTAAGCAACTTTAAACCGTTTGCTTACACCAGACCCATGTCTGACCCGGAGATTATTTCTATTTTTCTTAAACTCTCGGGTACTCAAATTTTTATGAGTAGCCAAGGGATCAGGTTTGGCTTGACGAATATTGGAGAGCATGGAGCAGGAGTCTAGACGTAGCTATATCTATATTTCCGCTGTTGTGCTGAGTTGTGTTGTAGTCTTGCCTGTTGCATTTGGAATGTAATGGATTAGACAGAACCCTATAACTGTCTAATGTGAATGGTTGTTGTATCTATGTAACTATGATGTAAATGACTATGTAATTTCTATTTGATATATTATATTTTGTTCCGTTCCGCTGTGAGATTCTGGTAGTGTTGAGTTCTTTCTTCTTTCTATTCTATTTCTACCTCTTTCTTTCTTATCGATGATGCGTCTTTCTATGGAATGAAGGGCGGGTGGTCACACACACACATATAATGCATATACGTATATGTGTACGCATGTACATATGTATGCATGTGTGTACGTATAGGTTGGTGGTTTATAGTTTCTAGACAGTTGACAATGACAACGGTGGAAGTTGAATGGAATTGCTTCAAGACACATGGTTAGAAACGTTGTCTGTAAGACGAAAAAACCCTTACTGCCATTTAATTGAAGCAGCATGTGCTTTTGACTTCTAGCAAGTCCATCTCCAAGATACAATGAAATCCAAGAATTCAATCTCTTTAATCAATGATGTTAGTACCAACTAAATTGGTCTCAAACCATCTTTGGGGTTGTAGTGAGAAGAGTGTTAGCCTACAGTACTATAAAATCAGCAAAAAAATTGTTTATTTTAAGAACTATAATAAGAGATGAAAAGTTAGAGAAGAAGAATATTCCGTAAATTTTCTTTATCAGAATGCCAAGGAAGAAGGCCTTTTATAGACCTAAATGGTTGTGTCACTTGGTGAAGAACGATAACCATTGAAAAGAAATGAATATTTTCAACAAACGACAAATCGACTGATAAAAGAGGACCAATTGACTAAACCATAGCCCAATCGATCAGGCTCCAAGACCAATAGACTGAATGAGCCTAATTTGAATGTATTTTTGTTTGGAATTTCATGGACCTCAACCACTCTGCTGCCTCAGTGGTCCAGCTGACTGGTCATCTTAAAAGTGTCTAATAAATTATTTTCGAATAGTACAACTCGCTGCCACGGTTGCATTTTTTGGGCTTGCAATGGCTTAATTCTTTCCAAAAAATACAATTTGGATCCAAATCCGATCCAACTTGGTCGAACACTCGACGGCATGTGTTGTGTCATGTACGACCTCTCTCTTCATCCAAATAGAAAACATTTAGTTGTCTTAAGGGCCCAAAGTTCTTTTTGAGGATCGAGGCATTATTTGAAGGCTTCAAGTAAGAAACCTTAATTTCTAAATTATTCCCATTTATGCCAATTGATTTTTTTTCCTATTATAAATTTGAAAAGGGAGAACGAGAAAAAAAATTGATTTAAAGTATGGAACCCTAATTCCTAAATTGTTCCCTTCACTGTTATGTCAATTGATTTCGAGTAAGGGAAGAGAGGAAAAAAATAAATTTAGCTATAAAATATTAGGATTTTTAAATGCTAACAATGTCACAAATCACGATATTTATTTATAGTTTTGTCATAAGTTTGATCAACAAATGTTTAATAAATTGCATGATTTTATCTTACTCTGAATATAAATTATAATTTACTTGTTTTATTTGTTATAAAAACAATGGTATTTGTTATTGCAACATTTTCCCCATAAATAACCGTGTTATCTGTATTGCTAAGTATTTTCCATGATAGAAAGGAAGCAAGTAATGATTATCACTAGTTGGAACAGTTCAAGCCTTGTATGTAAAATTTATTCGGACTAGAGATTATTGTTGTTGATGTTCTACACTAGAATTATGGTATTTTAATTTTTGTCTTTTTTGCAATGTTAGTTCATAAAAGTATTAGATGCTTCACATAATTATAGACCATATAATGATTATCCAACAGCAATCTGAAAAGTTATACTCACTTTGTTTCATTCAATTTTCAAAAATTAAATTACGATTCCTTATATAAATAAGAATTTTATTCAATATTATTGTGCAATTTTTTACAACAAAGGGTGTCATTTAGTAAATCGCACCGGCCGTTGTAAAGCCCAAAACGGGCTCCAGTGTTCTGTAGATTCATACTTATATTTGTATAATACATATACATACATACCTATATACGTACATATGCGTGTACGCGCACGTGTGTGTATATGCGTGTGTGTATGCTTAGTCCATCCATAACCTTCGACCCACGTAGCCAAATGCCTCACCGTTGACCAATTGTTATTGAAAATATACGCACATATGTTGTGGGGTTTTACATCTCCCATTAGGTATGTCGACGAATACATTCATTGTGGATATGGTTGTATCCGCATGCATATCTAAAATCATTTTCGGATATCGGATCTTCCAATTGCAGATATAACCTTGTCCACCGATAACCAGTGAATTTAAAGATACAAGTAGAAAATTTTAGTTTTAGCATAAAATTATTTTGGTCTTGATGGTCACAAAAGTACAAACAATATAAAAATATGATGATAAAAAGTAACTTTAAGCAGTGAATATGCATTTATATGCATATAACATCAACTATTTCTTGACAAACCAATTGTTTACTGTACTAAAATAAAATGCATATAACATAAACTATCTTGACAAATATCGATAGATAATTTTTTATGTCAATACGTTCATATCCGCATTCATGTTCATTTTTCGGATATCAAATAGTTATTCATTTTCCGTACACGGAGTTTGGATATTTTGAGTATCCATTGACAAGCTTGTCCCCAATACAGCACTGTAAAATCTATTCTTGGTCTTTTATATCCAAAATAAACCAAAATTTTATACTATAGCACACTTGTAACTTGTTATAAAGATAATCTCCAAACAAAATTTAATAATTTCGAAGTTTCTAACTTATTCGAAAATTACATTTCCAATCGATGGCTTGAATAATATTTCTACATTCATATTTCATATCTAAAATTTTCATGGCAGAACACAATTTTGTGGCTATAGAATGCTTGTTACGATTTTTAGGAAGTTAGAAGTTCCCAAATGATAAAAAATTATGTCGATAAGCTAGTAAAAAAACATTACATATACAAGATTTTATCTTGAGGTGGAGCCTTGGCGCAATGGTTAGGTCACCCGCATGGTGATCTGGACACCCAGGTTTGAGTCTGGAAACAGCGTTTTCTTATTACGAGGAAAAGGCTGCGTACATTATCGATCTCCCCATAGCCCGCTATCGTGTAGGTGCCTCATGCACTGGGTTCCACCTTTTTTATACACAAGATTCTATCTTATTCTAAAGAAATATGACACAAAAAGGAAAAGGAAAGATTTTAAGGGGTGTATATATATGGAAAACTGTGAAGTTAAAGTGATTAGCGATTTTATACAGTGGAGGTGTAAAATGCTATAGTGGCGATAAAATTGGGATATATCGAAAAATAGCGAGGTGTAAAAATCTTTATTGAGATAAAATCATATCTCGAAAGTTGATTTATTCTCATTCGCACATCATTCGTGTAAAAAAACATTGTAAATTCTTATTTAATAAAATTAAAGAATATCATGATCCATGTAATTCAGACTTAGTAAATAGAAAAGAGTTCTAATATATGTTGAGCGCTTATGACTTGAACTAAGACCTATATCCTAAATTTGTTGATTTGATTTATAAGAGAACTAGCCAAATTAACTTTATTATATTACCATTGCTAAATCTGGTGTTAAAAACCTCTAATTTAGCAGACGTAATGGCAAATAGCGGGCTTTAAGCGGATCTGCTATTTAATAGCGCTAAATTGAAAAGGCATAGCGGTCGAAGTGTACTAAGTACTTTAAAGGGACATTAACGAGGCATGAGCATAAATGGGGAAAAAATGTAGACCCCTCTTTATGTAGGACATATCTTACTTTTTATTTCAAACTTTTTTGGAATAAAACAAAATTTTGTAGAACGAACCTATTACCTATCAAGATCAACAATAAAATTTGGATATTTTGAAACTTCTAACTTATTCAAAATCGCAATTCAATATGAACAATTAGATATTTATATTTCTACCATCGATTGAAAACATAGTGGCAAAAGTGTTAGAAGTTTTAACGATCCAAAATTTAATGTAGATGGTCTTATTAGCTAGTAGATTATATCTACAATATTTCGGTTTGTCTAGATTTTTTTTTTTTTGGCAGAACAAGACAAATGGGGGCTGCAAGGGAGACAAACAAGGAGGAGGCAAAAGATTCTGGACTTTTATATTCATGACCTGATGAAAAATACAAAAATAGCTCAACTGTTAAAGCGTTAGTCGAGCCGACGGTCGGGATTCAAACCTTATTGGGTCATATTTGTGTTATTCTAGTGGGATATATTTGTAGTCTCATGTTGGAAATTTTGCGAGTTTGAAAGTTATCGATGCATTTTATAATCGGTGAGAGAGGAATAAATTAGTTATCAAGATTTAAAAGATGTCATGCCTCAGTTGGTGGAGCTAATTAATTTTATGTTTTACATGTCACAAGTTGGAAACATGGACAAGACCATATAGTTTACGTTTATTGTTGGATATGTATTTTAGGATAAGACATGAGATAAACCAATACTTTTGTCCACGTGATTTCCTCATTTGAGAAAAAAATTCAAAAACCCTGGAACCCTTTCCAAATCTGGGTCGTCCAAATACAATCGGTATTGGAAAAAAAATTATGTAGAGATTTATGCTCCAACAGAAATATGCAAAAATCAATTATAAACAGTTCAATATGTCCCATGCCTTAGTTGCTTAGAGATTGATCTTATGAGCAAAGCTCGTGCTTGAAGTCTACTTACGATATTTTTGTTTCTGCAATCACTAATGCTTAAATACATTTCAGACATCTTTCATGACACATAATATAATTCTATGTCTTTAGAGGCAGAGTAAAGCGAAGTGCTAAGGGCTAAAATTTCTAAAACTTTCAAATGTCGATAAGTGAAACTACGAAAGAACCAAAGGATTAATAAAGCACCATTACAAACTTGGAATCTATTCGATTTTACAGTGAAATGTAATTTGAATTCAATAAGGATTTGATACTTGCAGAAAGTAAGAGAGGATGAAGAGAAAATAAGATGTATTGATTTTGTTTTCTTCAGTTCTTTACAACAGAGCGTTACTGAACTATTTATACAAATTTGGATCAGTGATGGGCCTGAATGATGAAGCCCAAATACATAATACATATCCGCTTTGCTCTGATACAATAATACATCCTTCTGGTAACAGTGAGACAATAGTTCGATACTTCCAATATCCCCCCTCAAAGCGATTAGGGTTAGGGCTCCGAATCTCTCTCTCCGCCGTCGCTCAATGAAATCAATTAGTATCGGAGAGAATGCTACAGATCGAGGCTTCGGAGAGAATCAAAACTACTTGTTGTTGAGATTGTTGCCTATGTCTCCTTCTGGGGAGACGCCTTTTTGTTCAGTGGTCAAATTGAGCCTTGATGAGTGTAGATCTGTCCTGTTGTCGTCGCTGTTGCCCTGCGTCTCGTCAGGTTTGATGATACTTCTTTTGACCTTCGGTTCTTCTCGAAACTAAATAAAATTCCTTGCGGTAAGTGGTTTGGTTAAGATGTCTTCTACCTGGTAAGTGGCAGGTACGTGGTTAATTTGTAGTTTTCCCTTTTGAATTTGTTCCCTTACAAAGTATAGATCGATTTCTATATGCTTCGTTCTTGAGTGATGCACGGGATTAGCCGAAAGATATATCGTGCTTAATTTGTCACACCACACAGTTGGTTTGCTGTTTGTGTTTATTTGTAGCTCATGCATGAGTGACTGTATCCACATGACTTCCGCTGTTGCACTGGCCACACTTCGATACTCTGCCTCTGTGCTAGATTTAGATATTGTATTTTGTTTCTTTGAGCGCCAGGAAACTGGATTTTCACCTATGTATATGCAGTAGCCTGTGGTGGATCTCCTGTCATCAGGATTTGTAGCCCAGTCGGCATCTGCATAGCCAGTTATATTAAGGTGTTTGCCCTTCTTTAGTGATAGCCCATAGTCCAGTGTTCCTTTTAAGTATCGTAGTATTCTCTTAACTGCTTTCCAATGTTGATCCAGTGGTTTCTGCATGAATTGACAAACTTTTTTAATACTACACGACACATCTGGCCTAGTTATGGTGACATATTGTAATGCCCGAACTAGACTCCTATACTGTTTATCATTAAATATGGCTTCTCCCCTCTTTTTAGATAAGTGCGGACTGCCTATCATTGGAGTTGGTTGTGAATTTGCATTTGCATCTTAGCTTTATTCAGTAATTCTTTGACATACTTAGTTTGACACAGCATGACTTCTGAATGTGATATTTGCTTGACCTTTATGCCCAGAAAATAGTTTACATTTCCTAGATTCTTAATTGAGATCTCTCTGTCAAGATGATGAGTAATTTTGTTAATTTCTGCATCATTATTACCTGTAACAATTAGGTCATCCACATAAATGAGTATATAGAGTGTAATAGCATTGTCAATTCTTGTAAACAATGAGTTGTCTGACTTTGTGGATTGAAAACCCATATTATATAATGTGGATTTTAATTTATCAAACCACACTCTTGGTGCTTGTTTGAGGCCATATATAGCCTTGTTTAACCTGCACACGAGATTACTGCCTTGCTGATGCCTTGGTGGCTGATGCATATATACTTCCTCTTTTAACTCTCCATTGAGGAATGCATTATTTACATCTAGTTGTCTAATTTGCCAGCCTTTGTAAATAGCTATGGTGAGAATAATTCTGATAGTTGTTGGCTTTATTACTGGTGAAAAGGTTTCATTAAAGTCAAACCCATGCTCTTGTGTGTATCCTTTTGCCACCAGTCTTGCTTTGTGTCTGTCAATTGTGCCATCTGGTTTCTTCTTTAATTTGTATGTCCATTTGCATCCTATGACATTTTTGTCTTTAGGTAGAGTAACCAGATTCCATGTTCTGTTTTTGATGAGAGCATTATACTCATCATTCATTGTTGTTCAGCCTGTTCTCCAAAATTTGTTTTTAAGTGCTTGATCAAATGTTTCTGGTTCCTCTGATATGATGGATGAATACACTTTGGGTTTAAAAATCCCACTTGTTGATCTGGTGATCATATGATGTCCAGTTGTGATTCTGTCTTCATTGTGAGATGTTTCATTGTCTTGACTTGTGTTGTTTCTCAATCCATGGTTCTGAGTGTTTGATTAAGATTGACTCATACTTTGTGTTGAATTTGATTCTTCTTCAGGTAAATCAGTTGGCTCTGCCTGACCTGGTTGAACAGACACTGTGTGTTGTGGTGCAGAGTTTACTGAATTATCTTCAATTGCTGTCTGAGTCCATTCTGATGGATCCACAGGTATGGAAGGTATAGATGCATTTGGATTGTACACTTTCCCTGTTGTCTTGACACTGATATCAGAGTAGGGATAAACATGCTCATTAAAAACTACATGTCTACTTATAAATATCTTGCCATTGCTATCAATACATTTGTACCCTTTCTGATTTGATGCATATCCAAGAAATGTGCATGGTGTGGATCTGAAATTTAACTTATGTGTGTTGTATGGTCTAGTGTAAGGGAAGCACAGACAGCCAAAAGTTTTTAGAAGTTGATAGTTAGGTTTTATATTAAATAACTTTTCCATTGGGCTTTTATCATTTAGTACCTTGGTTGGTAAACTGTTTATCAGGTGCACTGCAGTACTAAATGATTCAGGCCAGAATTTCATAGGTAACTTTGCCTGAGCAAGTAATGTTAAACCCGACTCCACTATATGTCTGTGTTTTCTCTCCACTAGGCCATTTTGTTCAGAAGTGTAAGGGCATGTTATTCTATGAATTATCCCTTTTTTGCTAAAATAGTCGTTGAGAGTTTTGAACTCTCCACCACCATCAGTTTGTATAATTTTAACCTGATGGTTGGTTTGTCTTTCTACTTGTGTAATAAAGTGTATGATAATTTGGTGTGCTTCATTTTTGGCTTTCAAAAAATACACCCAAGTGTACCTTGTACATGCATCAACAAAGGATATATAATACTTGTATCAATAGTCAGAGTAGATAGGGGATGGACCCCATAAATCAGTGGCAACTAACATTAGTGGTCTATCATATTGAGTCATAGAATTTGAAAAGGCTAATTTGTGACTCTTACCCATTTGACAAAATGTACAAATATAAGGAAGAGTAACATCAAAGGGAATTTTATTATCTGATAACACCTTCTTACAATATTTGCATTGGGGTGACCTAGCTTATAGTGCCAGATATCAAAGTTGCTCAGTTTCTTTTCACTTTGAGCAAGTTCAGAAAGATTACACTTCTCAACACATTTGTCAGATTTTGTGTTTCTTGATTCAACAAAATTAAACCTATACAGACCCTTCACTACTTCACCCTGCAGTAAAATTTCTTTTGTTAGAATATCTCTAACTAAACAGTACTTAGGGTAGAATTCAAAATATACATTGTTATCACTTGCAAACTGTGAAACACTTAATAGATTTTTCTTTATCTGTGGAACCATTAAAAAATTATTGAGATATAATTTTCTTTCACCTTTGATGCAAGCAATACCAGTGTGTGTGATCTTTACTACCTCACCATTACCCATGTGTATGGTTTTATTACCATTGTACTCCTTGTTTCCCAAATTCAGATTGTCCAGATTGTTAGTGATGTGATTGGTTGCACCAGAGTCAGGATACCAGCTTTCATCCAGTGGTTGGTCTGATCTATTTGTGTCATTTTGACTGCTTGACTTGTTACTGCTTAATTGATTGCTTGTTTCTTGTTGTATTTGGGCTATGTTTGCACTCCTATTCCTTTGATTGTTTGAGTTTTGACCAGGTGTATGGTTCATGTTGAGTCTGAAGTAACACTTTGGGGCAGTGTGACCAATTTTCTCGCATATCTGACACCTTGGCCTGTTGTTGTTGTTGTATCTGCCTCTACCTCTGCCTCTGCCTCTAGTAGGTGGATTACCTTTATTACTGTTGCTATATTGGTTCTTGCCTCTATGTCCAACTGCATAGTTGACTGTCACATCAGGATCTGTAGGTTTCTTGAATTCAAGCCTACCTTCATGGGCAAGAAGTATGGCATGTACATCCTCTAGAGTTGGTGTTGTTCTTTCAGATGATATAACAGCAACAACAGATTCATAATCTTCACTTAAACCACTTAATATGATTAGTACTTGTTCAGATGATGGCACTTTATGACCTGCTGCCTCAAGAAGATCACATGTAGTCTTGATTTTTGCAAGATATTCACCCATTGTGATGTTTTCTTTCCTAATACTGTGAAGTTGTCTTTTATGATGCATAACTTTGGCTGCTGACTGTGAATTAAAAATTCTCTCAACTGTTGTCCATACACCATTTGCAGTTTTACTGCCAATTACCTGTGGCAGTAATTTTATACATATGGATGAAAGTAACCAAGAATAGATTAAACTATCTTGTCTCTGATACTTTATAAATTCTGGGTTATTGACAGTTGTGTTTTCAGGGCTAGTGATGAATCTTGGTGGAATTCTGATAGACCCATCGAGAAAATCTTCAAGTCCATACCCTCTAACTGCAGTCTCAACCTGGACTTTCCACAGAAGATAGTTGTCTTCTTCCAGATGAACTGTGACTAGTTGGCTCTGTGGGCTAACTATAGTTTTGATGAGGTTCTCTGTGGAGGTTTGATCAAATTCAGAAGTTGAAGATGTTGTTGAGCTATTAGCCATGATGTAAAAGAAGGAGATAGAACAAGAGATTAATGCCTTCTTGATTCAAGAACTGCTAATTGTGGGTTTAACAGAGTAGGAGATAAAAGAAAACGCAAGAATTGCTCTGAAAATCCTCTGAATATCAGGTAAGTTCAACCATTAACCCAAATGATTGATTCTGATGATGGGTTTTTGTGGTATGGTGCAATTACTTGATGTTTTGATGGATTTTGTGATGATTTCTTTTCTTGTGATGAATTCAGGGCTTTTCTTTGTTTTCAAAAGATGATGCAGCTAGTATCTTTGCTAGGCATGGCACTCCTTTTGATTTCTTGAATTAAAGCTTTGAATTCCTATAATCTTAGATGATGAATGAATTTTCTGATGAGATATTTTCACTCACCAAATGATGATTTCTGATGGTGTTAGATTTCTGTATTGCCGTTAAGCTTTGAAATGCTCTGATACCATATTCGATTTTACAGTGAAATGTAATTTGAATTCAATAAAGATTTGATACTTGCAGAAAGGAAGAGAGGATGAAGAGAAAATAAGATGTATTGATTTTGTTTTCTTCAGTTCTTTACAACAGAGCGTTACTGAAATATTTATACAAATTTGGATCAGTGATGGGCCTGAATGATGAAGCCCAAATACATAATACATATCCGCTTTGCTCTGATACAATAATAAATCCTTCTTGTAACAGTGAGACAATAGTTCGATACTTCCAATAGAATCCAAAGTTTAAAATAGAGCTTAGCTGGAGCTTATGGAAATTATCGGACACTTTGGCGACGTAAATATAATTATTAAGGATTCAAATAATATCATGACATAATTGATTATGGTGCTAATTTTTTGTTCTAAAAGTCGCGATATTGAAACACCCATTGAAACCATGATATTTCACTTTTGTTGGTAAATGTGCATGTAAGGATAAGTAACCTATATGTTTCCATATTCGAGTGTTTAATTTTCTCATTTGTGGAACAAATTGACAAAACCTTAGTAACCCTTCACAATATAGTGTGTCAGGCGCTGGCTTATTTTACATAGGTCGAGTATATATCTCTTCTTTAGCAAAAACATCAAAAATTCATCGTAAAAGGTTTAGAATGTCTCATGGCTAAGTTGGCTAGATCATTGATCTTATGAGCCAAAGGTCATGGTAGATCCGGTTTTCGAAAATTTTCTATTTTTTGATTTGCTAACATATTTCAAACATTTTTGATAGCATGCATAAGTTAGTTATTAAGAGTTCAAAGATCTCCTACCTTGATTGGTTATGGTGATAGTTTTATATTCTAGACGTTGCAACATTGGAAACCCACCCCAAACAATATTACTGTATTTATTTATTTATTTTTGTAAAACATGTTGAGATAATATAAAACAATTCAGATTCAAGGCTTTGATTTCATCAAAGCTAGGCATGGCAGAGTACACAGGGCACTGACTATTCAATATCTGTTGAGAATTCTGATCTAACAAAAACATACAGAAAACAATCATAAAAAGTCCAAAAGGCCCCCAAACTCGGTTCGTTAGGACATTGGCATTATCAACTAAAAGCCATGATTTAGAGCTCTGATGAAACCATATGTCAATCCAATAAAATAAAGTGTGGTACTGTGTTTTGAAACCCATGAATTCATTAGTTGCTGAGACCATATTTTGATCAACGAAAAACATGCATAAATTATTTATCAAGACAATAAAAGATATTAATCAACCATAGAACTGGCCTTATAACTTGAATGTCTACAGTTCGATATCCATCACGACCATATTACCATATTGTGTTAGGTAAATATGAAAATTAGTGAGAGGTCACAAGTTCGAAACTTGCCTAGCGTGATACGAACGTTTATTGACATGTGATATGTTGTCACAATGATTTGTTGTAAATAAAGTAACGTTTCAAAAAAAATATGAAAATTAGGTTAAGATAACCAATACGTTGCTGCAGTTAACCATTTGTGTTATTTGGATGGAAGATAAGCGCGGTCTATGTTTCGGAAGTAATGAGTTTGAAATTTGAGAAGACTGTACCATGATTGATGAAAACATGCTGAATTAGTAATTAAGAGTTTAAAAGGCATAATCAGTAAATTTCAAACCACTTTGATAACATGCATAGATCAGTTATTAAGAGTTCAAAAAATCTGATAGCTTAAATGGCTACAAAGTCGGTTATATTTTTAATAAGTCACAAGGTTGAAATCTTACCTAGACCATATTCATTTCTTTTTGCTGTTAAGCTTGCATGCCAGTATGAAATGAACAAGTATGTCCACATTTTAATGACTAAATTACCTCATATGTGAAAGAAATTTTGGAAAGCCGTAGTGATCCCTTCAAACCTAGGCATGACAGGGCATATTATGCATTAGGCACTTACTTATATGTTGAAAATTCCTATTTGATCAAAAACATTCAAAAACCTTGGTCTTCTCTACAAGAAAATCTCTCTCTCTCTCTCTCTTTTCTTTTTTATTTTTTCTTTTTTCTTTTTTATTTTATTTATTTATTTTTTATTTTTGTTGGTATTACAAACAATGTGATATAAGATTAGCTATGCAAGTTTATTGAGAATCATAGTGGTTCTTTTTTCCGTAGAAATCTATGTTTGCCAAGTGTTGAGTTTTGAATGACTATTTTTATTTCATTTTTTGATTTGCTTTTTTTCTAGCAAACTCAGTTCTTTTGTTCATGTTTCCACAATCGAGGGTCTGCGTTTAAACTATCAAAGAACAAATTTAAAAATCCTTGCTAACCCATTTCAAACTGAAGCACTACAGAGAATACTAGGCACCAATTTAAAAGATATTGTAGCTCAGTCGATTAAAGTGTTGGTCATAAAATGTTCAAACTGTAAAGTGGTCTTCTTTTCTAAAAGTTGCGATTTCAAAACTCACCAAAACTCACCAAGGTCAAAACGCAGTCAACAAAAACATGCATAATCAATTAAAAAGAGTTCAAATGGATTCTAAACTCTGGTCTTTCCTATAAAATGTCACTTTCTTTTCCTGAATTGCAAATAACGTTAAAAATATTTGCTAAGAAATTTCTTATGAATACTTATTTTATTTTCTTACTAAATTTTTGGTAAAAAACACTTTTTATTTAAATTTATGTTTCCCAGATAGAGGGCTTGCATTGAATCAAAGCTTTGAGAACTTGTTTCAATCTTTTAATTATTATTATTATTTTCAAACTTTGTCATGTTTGTTAGTTTTGGTAAATGTTTTAGATTCCAATGATCAATTTAAAAACAAATGCAATAATAAATGAATTAGTTTATCAAATTTAATCGTGAAGTTTAGTAATTAAACTTGCCTAGTTTTGTGAATTTCAATATTTTAATGTTTATCTTTGCTAACAAAGAAACATAAGGGACAAATTTTAATTGCAATCATTTTAAATATAAACATAACATAATTAGTTAAATAGTTAACAACACACATCCAAATTAATTAACTACGTAACCTAGCCCATTTTAAGACCCCACCAGTATAGTTAACAACATAACCTATGCCCCATTTAAAGCCCTGTTCAATATTATAATATAAACAAAAACTATAAATATGACCGAGATACATAAAGAGATCATAAATAATTATCCGAGTATAAAATCTAGCCCTAATTAGGCTTGTCCAGGCTGTGCAGTTAAAGCACTCGGTAGATTCAATACGGCAAAGGTGCGAAAGTCATAGCGGGGATAAAGCAAGGATATAGCGGATGACTCTTAAATAGCATATAAGACTCGTAGTTAATATTTTTACAAATATATAAATAGTAATTAAATTAAAATTTAACATTCAATTGAAATATAATTAATACATTAATAATTTCAAATAAAAACATGTACGAATATACTGTAAATAAACATAAAACTGTTATATAACATAATTGAATTTAGTAGAATATTAAAGTATTTTCATTTCTAAATATATATTAAAATTCAATTAAAAAAATTAGTTTCTTAATTTTTATAATGTACAAATGTTATTTTTCAATTCATTTCTTTTAAAGACGATATAGCGGAAATAGCGGAATATAGCGGGAATAAGGAGATATATCGAAATAGTGGGACTTAAAGCGGAAACGCTATATTTGGGGCTACATGGAAAAATCGTAGCGGTAGAAATCCGATATGAGATATAACAAGGTTATAGCAGGGTAATAGCGAGGCATTAACTGCACAGTATCCAGGTCAAGTTTAGTTTAAGTAGCTTAAAACTCATACTAGAGTCGTGGTTATTATAATCATAACCCAAGTCCTAACTGAACCTATTGGGTATTTCAAACTCATTACTTGAACATGATCTGTCGGGCTTTTCAAGTCCGTTAGGAAAAACCATATACTCAACCCAAAATATTGATGTTAAAATCATTTTTTAGATCGGAATTTTTTAGAAATGCTACATAAACACATTCGATAGTGGTGAAACAGAGTTCACAAACAAAAGTACTGAAAAGTTCAACATGTAAACAAACAAAACGATACAAGAACAATATACATATTTGTAGTGAAATTTGTTTTAATTTGAGCGGAAGCGAATTATTTGATCAGGATCTAGTATTGTTTATTTAGATATTAATGGAACTTTAAAAAAAAATCAATTATGCACTCTCACAGAAACAATAGCAGAAATAAAAGACACAGAAGATTTAACGTGGTTTGGATATGAATATCCTACGTCCACGGAGACCCAACTTCTTTTATTTCATTGAAGAAAAGAGTACAAAAGAGAGAAAAATAATGGTGGATGCTCTCATACACTCACTTGCATATGAAGATGAAATTTCTTCACTTAAATAGACTTGATAATGAAGAGTTGCTTGGAGATTAAGAAAATCAATTTTTTGATTACCCAAATATCTTTCCATGTTGCATGATTTGATTTTAGTACAAACAGATGCGTAATCTTGATTTCCATATCTTTCTTTTGATTGATTATTTCTTCATGCTAATCATTTATTTCTTCATATAACAATGCATTGACTAATTAATTACTTTTCTTCCAAAATATCATTCGATTGAACCAATTAATCAATTTCTTTCCTCCTCAACAGATATTTGAATCATCCAAATTTAACGCTCAATCTTGATTCAAATATAACAATCTCCCTTCATCACCTTATCATCAAGAAGTCAACATAGAAGTTGTTGGGTCTAGCGCCCCATGGCGCTCAAGTAACAGGAATCAAACTGATTAAGTTTGAGCAATGCTCAGACTTGTCCTTTGGAAGTGACTTTGTCATCATATCTGAAGGATTATCCAAAGTACTCACCTTCAACAATTTGATCTTGCTTCGTTCTTCCTCGAGCATAAGAAAGAAACCTCTAACATCAATGTGCTTCGTCCATGAACTACAAGCTTGATTCTCTACAAGATGAACCGCATTCTGACTGTCTGAAAATAGCTCTACTATCCGCTGCACCATTGAAAGATCGTCCAACAATTGAAGTAAATATAATTCTTCCTTTGTTGCTTCCACAATCGTTATCAACTCTGCTACGGTGGTCGATAAAGCTACGATAGATTACAGCTTTGATCTCTATGAAATCGAGTCTATGCCAAGTGTAAAAACATAGCCCAACACCGACTACCTAGCGTCTCTATCCTCAACATAATCAGAATCAGTATCCTCTAAGAAAAATGTCATCATCCACTCCACCATATAACAAGTCCACCGAAGAAGTGCCTCGAAGAAATGTAAGAATCCACTTCACAGCTTGCCAATGCTCTTTGCCTGGATTAGACATATATCGACTCACAACACCCACTACATGGACCAAAACTGGTCTTGTGTACACCATCGCATACATAATACTACCAACAATACTAGAATAAGGTATATCAGCTATATACCTTTTGTCTTCTTCCGATGAGAGAGATAAATCTTTTGACAACTTAAAATAAGAGCCTAACGGAGTGCCAACCGGTTTGGCTTTCTCCATTCCAAATCGAGCGAGGACCTTCTCGATGTACTACGCTTAGGTGAGCCATAACTCTCTCCGCTTCCTATCCCTGCTTATCTTCATATCCAATATTCTTTGTGCCTTTCCCAAATACTTCATGTCAAACTCTCTACTGAACTCCGCTTTCAACTCCTTAATTCTGACCATACTCCGAGATGCAATCAGCATATCATCAACATATAATAACAAATAAATCATATCACCATCACGTCTCCTGAAATAAACACACTGGTGTTTGAAACTTCTGGAGTATACTTGTGAAAGCATAAACTTATCAAACCTCTTATACCATAGTCTAGGAAACTGGTTCAGTCCATATAGAGATTTGTTGAGTTTGCAAACATGGTATGGTCTGCTACTATCAATGAACCCTTCCGGCTGTTTTAAATAAATCTCCTCATCTAGATCACCATCAAAGAATGCAATTTCGACATATAGTTGCTATAATTCCATATCATAATGAGCAACTAATGCCGAAATAATACGAATAGAAGTATGTCTAACCACTGGAGCAAAGATATCATGATACTCTACCTCCTTCTTCTGAACATACCCCTTTGCGACTAATCTTGCTTTATATCTAAGATTATAATTTTCACCGTCTTTCACTCTATAGATCCACTTGCATCCAATAACTCTCTTGTCGGTGGAAAGAGGCACCAAATCCCAACTATGATTTCTCTGCAATAATTCAATCTCCTCCTCCATAGCAACTAACCAACTGGAACTGTTAACTGATGCGATAGCTTCTATATAATCACAGGGCTTATCATAGACAACACTCAAAGCATATGTTGCCATATCATCGAAGTTAATGTCTTCGATGCTCAATCCAACAAACTCATCAACTCACGGGTTTCTTCTTTGTCTGACAGGCCTAAATTCTGAATGAGCTCCACTTGGAGTTTGATCCTTCGTACCAACATCGATAATACCCTCATCAACCACGGTGTCATCGAAAACACCATCTGAACGTCTATGGAAAGAATCAACAGATGACTTTCTTTGTGTCTGTTATTCTTCGCATGTCCGCTCATTGTCATCCGATGAGGAAGGCTCCACCTTCAACATAGCTTTCTCATCAAAAGTCACATGCCTGCTCATAATGATCTTCTTGCTAATAGGACAACACAACCTATATCACTTCACTCCTCTCCTATAACCTAGAAAGATACACTTGTGAGCTCTAGGTTCCAGCTTCCCTTTACTCTCATGCACATAAGTTGGGCAACCAAACACTCTGAGAAATGTATAGCTAACAGGCTCACCTTTTCATACTTCTTCAGAGATCTTCATATCTATGGCAGTAGAAGATGTGCGGTTGATGAGGAAAGTCGCTATAGATAAAGCTTCAGCCCAAAATCCATTCTTAAATTTAGCAGTCACTTTGAAGCATCTTGTTCTCTCCAGTAATGTCTGATTAATCCTTTCTGCAACTCCATTAGATTGGGGTCGCCTGATGTAGTGTAATGCCTCTTAATGCCTTCAGACTCACAGTAATCGATGAATTCCTATGATACAAATTCATCGCCATTATTTGAATGGAGAACTTTCAATTTCTTACAGGACTGCTTCTCAACCATAGATTTCCACTTTCGAAATCTGGCAAAGGTTTCACTCTTTGACTGAAGAAAGTATACCCATACTTTACGAGAGAAATCGTCTATAAATGAAACAAAATACCTGACTCCACCTAAAGACTGACAAGGGGAGGGACCCCAGATGTAACGATTGCGATTTTCGACACACGAAAGTTGACATTAATACGTCCACTATATCAACTGCCGAGCGATCGAATGCCGCAAAACCGTACCGTTAGGGTTTAAAAGAAGAGGTAGAAGAAAAAGATAGAAGAAGTAAGAAAACAGAAAGAAAAAAAACAATATCATGATCTCATAATCGCAGCGGAACAACATATAATAGATAAATGAATAATCTTTAAAACAAAGAACTGTACATTTTATACATTACAACATCAGAGTGTACAACAACAATATACAACATAACAAAACAATGGACGGTTATACAAACATGTCCTTACAAGTGAATTATACATCGGAAAGATAATATCATATACAAGTAATACGTCTCGCCATCCAGCTCGCCACTTGAGCTCCATAGCACTCCTGAATCCAGAATGACCTGATAACCTGGCTCTAGGCTGCCCGTGTGGAAAATTATGGGCACCCAGAGTTTAGGAAGAAAACAATAAACTCCGGGTCAGTCATGAGACTGGTGTGAGAACTTAAAACAGTTATTTATCTTTTAAAACAACAACAACAAGGGAAGTGAAAAATATCCGCAATGCTTTTGGAAAATGAAACTACCATAAGGCCTCCCCGCACACACACAATGCAAACGCAGAATTGGAGGAGATTTCTCCTTATGATAGTCAAAGATGCTTACTACGCAAAACAAATCATTTTTGATATTATTATTAGTGCATAGTGTAGAAAGCATTTCGAAAATAGAATATTAATCTTAGCCAACATAGACATTTCGAACTATGCCTACTATAGCTACCATCTAAACAGTGAGGCGCCACCATAAGTAGATGGCAGGTTATACAACTAAAACCGCACAGGGCTCGTATTGTTTCTTTGGATTTTCAACAAATGGTCAGGCTAAGGAACTTCCTACTGCCATATGGGATCGCCTCTGGCGGGACGTCCCGAGAACTTAACCAGTTCTCTGCCAACACAAGGCCGGGTTACCTCTGTAACTATGTAACTACTACACGAATATGCCACCCCTGGTCCTTTGGGACCTTTATCCGAGGGCCCTCAATCACAAAGCAACAACCACACAGAAAATGAGATTGAAGCAACCACATAGGTTAAGCATCAGGGCTCCATACCTGACGCCACCCTTTTCCAGAAGGAAATGACATACCCTAAAGGGAGCGACCCTCATAATCTTGCCGCATATTCTTATTTTGACCATTTCCGGGGAGTGAGGTCCGACGAAGTCTCATCCACAAAGCTACGCTTTTTCACAAAGCCACGCTTTGATCAACAAATGATCAATAAATAATCATCACACAGCAACACTCAGCATGCCACATTACCAAATTGGGAGTATATCGCTGATAACCTTCAACTACAAAACCTCTGAGCTCGTACGTCTCAGAGAAGGGTGTTAACTAAGAGAATAAATTCTCCATCACCAATAGAAATGTATTTGAAAGAAATATGCTTTATATCTCAAAATGTAATGTCAGACACGTAACCATACAAGTCTATTCCGGGTTCGAACAGAACCGAAAGCACTTCAAAAGAAGCCCTTGCAATCTGGGTATTCACAATCCCGATCGAATTTCCCATCACAAAGGAAATCTCCATACTGTAGCTAACGGTGCAGAGACAATCGATAGGTCATCCTATCATTTTCACAAATACCCGGTCTTCACCACCGGTCTTCAATGCTATCCATTACGTCGTATCATTATTCGGAATGGGTAATCCGAATAACGAGCGCAATAATTTAAAAATAAGTGTAGCATTCAATTTCAACCAATACACAACAAATAGCCATTTAAGGGTCAATGTTGATAGTCGGTTATTTAACTATCAATCAATATTCACAACATCACCCGATTTCAAATAATTTCCCAAATTATTTATTTTCAAAAATATCTTTACAAGATATAATTTTCACACTTCAACCATTTGAAAACAAATTTCAAATCAATTTTTACCTTTACAACTTTTGAAATTATATTTCAAATCATTTTCCTTAAGCGGAAAACACTTACAAATAGTTATTCATTTTCACTGGAAATCTGCCGACTTTAAATATTTTAAAATAATTGAAAATTTCTTATCCAAAAATATATCTGGAAAAAACTTTTAAATAAAACTATTTTTCTTTAAACACTTTACTTAAAATATTAGTTATAAAATATCATACCTATATTATAGAAACTTAAACCTAACTAATTTTTCAAAATAAAATTAGTAAATAGAGTATAGCTATTTAAATAACTATTTTCTAAAACAATTACTGAATAAATTTTAGAAATAATCATTTCTATGAACAATTTAATAAAACTTTACTTAAAGGATTTAAAATAATTTAAGAGGTAAATTTCTTCAAAGTATCCTTTCCAAAACCAATACTAGAATTTCAGATATATGAATAATATATTTTTTTTCAAAGCTATTTAGAAATTTTATGCGGCTTTCCAAGGAGGATACACTTTCATTTCAAAATGGTTCATTCAAACCAATTAATAAATCCTTAACGATTTATTAAATTTACGTTCCAAATCCGTAAATTTATTTCCACACTTTTTAAAATAAATCAATGTTTATTTTTTAAAACAAATTTCCCTTATAAATTTCCATTGTGAATTTACATTTTCAAATATTCACTTTTTATACGATTTTTCAAATCGATTTCAATTATTCACTTTCAACACCAAAATCAGTTTTCAATTGATTTCCAAAAACACCAAATCAAATTCCATATTGATTTTCCAAGAAATTAAGCACCAAGTGAATTTCATTCAAATTTCAAATTGAAATCAATTTCTACTAAACCTCAAATTAATTTCCAAATTGCTTCCAAATTCATTTCAAAACACCAAATAAATTTCCAAATGGATTTCCAAAAGATCTATTTTCAATCACCAAAATCAATTCCCAAATGGATTCCTAAATTTATTTCTTTTCAAAATAATTTCCTTTTTAAAGAATACAAATTCTTTTATTTTCCAATTCTTTAAAATCCATATTTTGAATAAATTTTCAACCTTTGAATAATATTATCGAAAATCCATTTATTAAGCCCTTTTTACCATATTTTAGAATTTTATTCAATAAGATAAAAATAAAACTTTATCATTTTAAAAATTCCTTCCTTAAAATTTATATGATTCCCAAAATTAAATTTAATTATAAATTTTCAACTTAAATTTCGAAAGTTCACATTTTACTTATTTTTGGTATCTAACGATACCAATTTATATTCGGCTAAAATTTAGCCTTTAACGATTTCAATCACAAAGATAATCACGCAGATTATAAATAGATCAACACACAACATTGAAACAATTTCAAATGTTTGAGGAATCCAGTTGGATCCCTCCAACCTGTTTTCCTGCATCCACAGATGTTTGCACAATACCAATTCCACTTCGAGGTGAAATATCGCGGTATATGGGATTTATAAAATATTATCTGCTATTATGCGGCGCAATAGGGTCTCATCCGCTATATAATGCGGGAAATCAACCCCAAGTACATATATAATACCAATTCCACATCAAGTTGGAATTATCGTGGTACATGTGTTTAATAAATAACATCCGCTTAATATACGGCGTATAGGGTCTATTTCAATACAACAGATAATAACTATCATCCAGTCACACAATCAAGTAATTTTAAATCTAACTATTTAAAATTTAAATCGAAACAATTCGATTGAGTGAGAAGTTCTCACCTTGAGTTTCCGATAACAGTCGTAGCGTTTTATTTCGAATAAAATTAAACGTGCGTTTAATTTTACCCAAAATTATCACTATCTCCAAACGACTCCAAACCAGCTCCATTGCGTAATGCTCGTCAAAACGAACCTGACGCAAGTCGTTTCGTCCATTTCCGACCTCGTATGAACAAGTTATTGCATTTAGAAGTTTATACAAATTTAACTATATATTAATTCACAATTTTATTTAATATTTTAAACCTAAACTAACCAGAGCCGTTGGATCTTTGCCACCCTAGATCCAGGCCGCAGAATGCAATCATCTTCTTCCTCCAGATTAATGTCGCGTATGAAACCCACTCGGCCACCACATGCCCTAATTCACGCGGCCAATACGAGCACTTCCACCTCGATCAACCACCGCCATTCGAAGCGCCATCGCCAACACCATGCTCGGCCAGAGCCTTGTGACGCTCGGACCCTCCTATGCTGCGAAATCGGCCTCCAAACGCACGCCATTCGAGCTCGTTTCCCCATTGATCCACTCAATAGAAATTGATCATCACCGTTGGATCATAAGATCTCATTGTCCTCTTCAATGTTGTAGTTGAAGTCGAGGCGTAAAAATTTATAGATTGGAAGAAAATCGAGGAAAAATGAGGGAAGCTTCTGGCCATTGAAATGCTAATGGCGGCCAGGGTTTCTTTTCTAGGGTTTCTGAAAATATGAAGAGGATGGGTCATTTTATAGAAAAATGGCGAAACACTATTCACTCAAAATTTTCCCGAACTCCAAACGAAGCGTGTCGCCTGGCGTTTATAATGTTATACCCTCATTCCGAACGCAATGGAATATATATCGGAAGCCAATTCGATCAAATTTGAAAGATAAGTTTTTTTGAATCGATTATTTAAATTCAAAATTCACTCGAATCGATTTCTGTGCGTTTTAGCTTGCCCCGGACAAACCATAAATCCGATTGACACGAAATTTGAAACCATACAATAATATAACATTATGAATCCGATGAGATTGGTTTCGTCGAAATCCGAGACTGTTTGAAAAATGACTATTTTCACTAGTCGATTAAATATTAAATATTCAATTTTCACAAATAAACTTTTAGTTTAATTTTAAAAGTTCACAAACATTGTTCTAACTCCAATATGCTTTAATATAACTTTATAAATCATTTTTAATCACATTAAACCCAATTCCCAATTATTTCTGTATTTTCAAATATTAAATTATCGATTTAATTACCCAATTAAATCCAGATATTCGAAATAAAATTTATTCAGCTTACAAATTTTTCTTGTTTATATTTAAAATCAATTAAATATATGAATTTCAAACGACAGAAATTCTGGGTCGTTACACCAGACATCCGTATGAACATACTCCACGACAGCTTTTGTTTTATGCTCTCCTATACCAAAAGAAATCTTTGTCTGCTTCCCAAGAACACACTCTTTAAAAAAAATCAAATTTTGAATGATGAACTCCATCAATCAATCCTCATTTTCTCAACTCATCCATGCTGCGCTCACCGATGTGACCCATCCGTAAGTGCCATAATCTGGAAGAATCTGAATCGACTGATGTGACAGAAGCTGATTCACCAATTACAGTATTACCCTTTAATAAATAAAGATTTCATGCCCTCACACCTCTCATAACAATCATGAAACCCTTCAATATCTTCATTTTATCTCCTTCCACTATAATCTTCAAGCCAAGTCTACTCAATGTCCCAACAGAAATCAAGCTCCTCCTCAAATCAGGTACATGTCTAACATCGGTGATCGTATGTATAACACCATCAAACATCCTAATCATCACACTACCAATACTAACCATACGACAAGAAGCATCATTACCCATCAGAACTTCTCCTCCATTAATTTCACGGTAAGTGAAAAAGCAGTTTCTATCAGGTGTCATATGATAGGATGCGCCAGAATCAACCAACCATAAGTTGCTCTTCCTAGAAGAGCCAGAAGCTGTAAATACATCGGTGTCACTTTCTGTATCATATGTCTCTCCTGTAGAAGCTGAGGCTTGCTTTGGATCTTTTCTTCTGCATTCAAGCTTGGGACATTGTGCTATGAAGTGCCCTGATTTCTTACAATAATGACAAGTCAATTTCTTAGGCCCCTTAGACTAAGACCGTGAAGAATTCCATCCTCCACCTTTCTTCGACCTGCTTTGACCTTTACCTCTCTAAACAAATAAGCCTTCGGTATCACTATCCAAGCTAGTGTCCGCCAATCTACCTCTTAATACTTCATTATGAAGACCAACCTTTACATCAAACAGGCTAATTTTACTACGGCCATAAATCATGGAATTAACAAAAGCAGTATACTCCTTAGGCAAGGAACATAGAGGATCACAGCTTGAGCCCCATCGGTAATATCAACTTCCACTGCCTTCAGGTTCATAATCAAAGTGGTCAAAGTATATACATGCTCCATGAGATCAGCTTCAGGCTTCATCTTGAATGAATAGAGTTGTTGCTGAAGAATAATCCGATTAGTGAGAGACTTATCTTGATATGCATCACATAGTTCCTTCGCCGTCTTCTTCTGAGAGAATTCTCGAAAAACTTCATCTGAAAGACTCAACGGAATTGTTGTGAGAGCTTCATCTTCCATCTCTTCGAAATCAGCCGCATCAATACCTTTCAATTTCTCAGGCGCAGAAACAACCTTATAAGTCTTCTTCTTTAACGCAACCTCCATCTTCATCTTCCAAGTACCAAAATCTCCATTCTCGTCAAAACGTGTTACTCCATAACTGACACCAGATCTACCAACAGACTTATTAGAAGAAGCCATTAATAACCAAACAGAAACAATAACACTAGCTCTGATACCAAACTGCAGTGAAATTTATTTTAATTTGAGTAGAAGCGAATTATTTGATCAGAATCTAGTATTGTGTACTTAGATATTAAGGGAACTGAAAAAACCAATTATGCAGTCTCGTAGAAATAAGAGAGACGGAAGATTTAATGTGGTTCGCATATGAATATCCTACATCCATGGAGACACAACGACTTCTTTTATTCCATTGAAGAAAAGAGTACAAAAGAGAGAAGAATAATGGTGGATGCTCTCACACACTCACTTGCATATGAAGATGAAATTCCTTTATTTAAATAGACTTGATTATGAATGGTTGCTTGAAAATTAAGAAAATAAATTTTCTGATTACCCAAATATCTTTCCATATTGCATGATTTGATTTTAATACAAATAGATGGCATAATCTTGGTTTCCCTATCTTTCCTTTGATTGATTGATTCTCCATGCCTAATCGTTTATTTCTTCATATAACAAATGCATTGACTAATTAATTAGTTTCGTTCCAAAATATCCTCCCATATACAAACCAAATTAATTGATTGATTAAACCAATTAATCAATATCTTTCCTCCTCAACAAATATTTGAATCATCCCAATTTAACAATATTCAACTGTTGGTACGATGATTAAATAATAATCAGCTCGCGTACAAATTGGGGCAGATAGTGATGAAACCGTACCCAACACTATTAATCAGGTCGGGTGTGGGTCTGGGTACTCAAAGCTTATCGTACCCATATTAACAAGGAGAGCTTGGGCTGGGTTTGGGACAAAACTGTACCACTGACAATTCTAACCCCATCATGGGCATTTTATACAATCGAACAAAATTAAATTAGAGCTGGATGGGACAGACAATATTACTATGTTGGACAAAGAGTTCAAAATGTCATATAGGTTAGTTGGTTGGAGCTTGTTAGGTATGACCTGCAATGTATTAGAGTAGGTACGTAGATTGGTTTGCAATTAGTCCCACGTCGCAAGATATCTTAAAGAATATGAGCATATATATGAGATTGATGGCATATATCAAAAGGGAATTTTTTTTTACAATAAATATTTCCATGAACAAATATGTGCTTCGGAGGGGTGTATGGATATCCGATCATAACGCTGGCATCAACATAGTTTCGTCTAGTGGTCTTGTCTCTTCTACGCTAAATGAAGTGCGAGCAAAGTGAAAATGTGAGGGGTGCCGAAAAATTTCAACAGAGCTTTGGTCATAAATAAATCTAAATGGAAAGGGGTCTGCTATTTTGAAAGTGCGAGGATCAAGGTTTAAATTTGTAACGACCCAGAATTTTTGTTAATTAAAATTTGAATATTTAATTGAATTTAAATATTAATAAGTGAAATTTATAAGTCGAACAATTTATTTTCGAATATTGGATTTAATTGGATAATTAAATCAATTATTTAATAGTTGATATTACGTAAATAATTGAAAATTGGGTTAAATACGATTAAAATTGATTTGTAAAATTTTATTATATCATATTGGAGTTAGAATGATGTTATAGAACTTTTAAAATTGAATTTAAAGTTAATTTGTGAAAACTGAATATTTTAATATTTAATTGACGAGTTAAAATAGCCATTTTTCAAACAGTCTCGGATTTCGATGAAACCAGTTTTATCAGATCTGTAATGTGATATTATTGTAAGGTTTCAAATTTCAAGTCAATCGGATTTATCGTTTGTCCGGGGCAAGCCAAAACGCATAGAAAATTCATTTAACAATTTAATTTAAATTTGATCGTTTATTGCCGTAACTCGCACAGATGATCGAACTAGCCTCCGAAACCTATTCCATTGTGTTCGGAACGCGGGGTAACCTTAGGAACGCTGGTCATCGCGCGAGATTTGGAGTTCGAAAAATTTTCGATGAATAGTAATTTGCAAATTTTCTATAAAAGGACCTTCATTTCTTCAATTTACACTCAAACCCTAGGGTTAGCTTCAGCCGCCGCCCCTATTATTTCCAATGGCTGAAATCTTCCTATCTTCATCCCTTAATTTCTTCAAATCCACCAACAATTATCGAAAGTTGTCAACTGGAAACTTGTAGAGGATTGCAAGTGCTTGAAATCCATACGGAGATGATGGAATATGGAGCAAAGGATCGATGGCAAATGGCTCGGGAACGTCGTGTGTTCATCCTCGTTTCGCGTGCCAAAGATGGAGCCGAGCTTCGTGCTTTTCTTGCCGAGCATGGAGTTCGTGATGGGCTACAGGGTGGCGCTATCTGATCGTGTTCAAGTTGCTTGTATGGCGTGCGAAAATTCAAAGATGATAGGCGGCAAGATGGGTTCATTCGGCCGTGTTCGAACGTGAATACTGGGAGAAGGAAGAAAATAGGAAGGAGCGGCCTAGATTTCATCAAAGGGAATGCACGGTTCTGATTGGTTCTAGGTTAAATAATAAAAGAAAATTGTAAATATGTATATATTTAACTCGTTTAAAGTTTAAAATGTGATAACTTTGTCATACGAGGTCGAAAAATTACGAAACAAGTTGCGCTGGCTTCGTTTCGTCGAGCACTACGCAATGGAGCTGGATTGGATTCGTTTGGAGCTAGTGAGAATCTCGGGTAAAATTAAACGCACGTTTAATTTTATTCAAAATAAAACGCGGAAACTGAATTGAAAGCAAGGTGAGAACTTCTCACTCAATCGAATAGTTTCGATTTAAATTTTAAATAGTTATATTTAAAATTTCTTCATTGTATGTTTGAATGATGATTGTTATCTATTGATTGTTAAAATAGACATTATGCGCCGTTAGTAAGCGGAGGTTAGTTATTAAAAACATATACCGCGAATATTTCACTGTATAGTGAAATTGGTATTATTTATGTACTTGGAGTTGATTTCCCGCAGTATATAGCGGATGAGACCCTATTGCGCCGCCTTTTAAGAGGATAATATTTTTATAAATCCCATATACCGCGATATTCCGTACCGGAACGGAACTGGTATTGTGCTAATGTTTGTTGATGCAGGGAAACAGGTTGGAGGGATCCAACTAGATTCCTCACCAGTATTTATTTGATTTTAGATATTGTGATATTTGATTGATTATCATATCGATATACGATGTTTGGAAGCCGTGATTGACTATTTGGTGTGTTGCATCATCGAATCCATTTTTGAAGTTTAAAAATAATGATTTTGATGTTTAAGGGATTTTTAAAGTGATTTTTGAAAGTATACGTTTTATTAAATTTTCGAATTGATTCAGTTTAAATAATTAAAACGTTATAAAATTTTATGTTATTAAAAATTATGATTTTTGAAATATAACCAAATTGAGATTTTTGAAATAAATAGTGATTAAATTATAAAATGGTTTAATTTGGAATTTTGAATCATTATAAAAGATGTATATAAAAGATTTTTAAAATTGGTATTTATAAATTAATAATATTGGAACTATAAAACGAGTTTGTTAAGTGTTAAAATGAAGTATAAAAATGGATTTTTAAGTGAATGAAATTATAGACTTATAAATTGAGAAGTTATAAAATGAATAGATGTTGTAAAATAAAAGATTTTAAGTAATTAACTTATAAATCGGATTTTTGCATTTAAATTGAAATCTTTGATGAAGCATAAATGGTTTATAGATGAGATTATAAGATATATATTTTATAAATCGAAAATAATGGAATTTTAAAAGGAGTTCTGTTAATGTTGAAAATAAGGCTATAAATGAAATCTTATAAGTAATAAGATTTATAATTTGTGAAGTTTTAAAAGAACGATTTGTAAATAAATGAATTATAAGTATTTAACTTATAATATAGACTTTTGGTATATAATTGAGTTATATAAATTGAATTGGATTAATAAAGGAGATTTATAAATCGAAGTTTATAAATAGAAATGGAATTTATAGACAATGTTTATAAATTTGAAATCAATTGAATTTGATAAATTGAATATAGAAGTTTATAAAAGGAAATATATTCGCGATTTTGGATAGCGAATAAATTCTTGAAATAAAACGTGTAGTAAATATTGAAATTGGGTTAGTGAAGTATATTCGCGATTTTGGACAGTGAATATATTATTAAATAAAATGGATATGTTTTGGGAAATGATATTATAAAATGAATCTAAACGATTTAAAGATGTTTTAAAATGTATTATGAATCGAATACATAGATTTCAACATTCATTGTTGAAATAGACGTTTTCGAGAAATAAGGAAATGGTGGACTATAACACTGTTGTTATAGTAAATGATTTCCGAAAGGAAATGTTTTTGTATAGTATTGGGATTTATATATCTATCTAAATTTCAAAATCCTATACTAGTGATTTTGGGTTGTCGTGATGATGTTTTACGCAACATTCGTTTTGGCCCAAACAAATGTGTTTAAGAGAATGATTTCTTAAAGAATGAAATATATACTTAATTTCGATTTAAGTATATTAAATATTTTCCAAGTGTTGAAAATAAATGGATTTGTAAATTACTTATTATTAAATAAGTATGGAAATGTTTTCCAATATAAAGTGAATATTTTGAGATTTTATCTTTTAAAGATAAATTGAAAATGAATATTAGAAATCGATTTGGAAATCGTATATTCATAGATATTTTGGAATTGTAAATTCACTATGGAATTTATAAAAGAAAGGGAAATTTGTTTAAAAATAAACATTGATTTATTTTTGAAGTGTGGGAATAAATTTACGGATTTGGAACGTAAGTATAAAGTAAATCGGTAAGGATTTATTTAATTGGTTTAAATGAACCATGTTGAAATGAAAGTATTTCCGCGTAAGGAAAATGTTTGAAATTTGTTTTCAAAAGTGGTAAAGGTGAAAAGTGATTTGAAAATTGTTTTCAAATGGTTGAAGTGTGGAAAATATATATCTTGTAAAGATATTTTTGGAAAATAAAAAATTTGGGAAATTATTTGGAATCTGGTGATGTTGAGCATGCCTATTGATAGTTAAATAGCCGACTATCAATATTTACCTTTAAATAGGTATTTGTTGTGATATGCTTGAATTTGAATGCCACACTTATTTTTGAATAAGCGCTCACTATTCGGGTTAGCCAGGAAAGGACCTTGGGGTCGTATAACCCATTCCGAATATGTGATACGTCGTTATGGATTGCATTTGAAGACCGATGTTGAAGACCGAATATTTGTGAAGACGAAAGTATTATCGTCGAATGTTTCTGCATCGGCTGATCTCCGATATAGAAATTTATTACCCTTTGTGATGGGAAGTCCGGTCGTGATTAGTGAATATCCGGATTGCAAGGACTTCTTTGTAAGTGCCTTCGGTTCTGTTCGATCCCGGAACGGACTTGTATGGATGTGTGTCTGACGTTACAGTTTGAGATGTAAAGCTGGTTTCTATCAAATATATTTTCGTTGGTGGCGGAGAATTTATTCTCTTAGCTTAACACCCTTAGAGGTTATGTAGTTTATGGTTACTAGTGATACATTCCCAAATTGGTAACGTGGCATACGAAGTGCTGTTGAGCATTTGTTGAACAAAGCACAGCTTTTGTATAAAGCGTGGCTTTGTGGACGAGACTTCGTCGGACCTCACACCCCGGGAATGGTCAAAACAGGAAGGATGCGGCAAGGTTATTAGGGGGTAGCGCCCCTTTAGTGTATGTCATTCCTTCTGGATAGAGGTGGTATCATGGTATGGAGCCCAGATACTTAACCTATGTTGTTTCTGCAAATTTATTGCTTTGTGGTTGTTGGAAATCGAGGATCCTCGGATATTGATCGGTTACGATCGGGGAATGACATATTCGTGTCAGTAGTTACCCAGTTAGGGGTAACCCGGCCTTGTGTTGGAAGAGATCCGGTTAGGTTCTCGGGTCGTCTTTCCAAAGTCGTACCCATGTGGAAATGGGAAGTTCCTTGGCCTGACCATTTGTTGGAAATCCAAAGAAACAATACGATCTTGTACGGTTTTAGTTGTAGAACTTATCATTCACTTATGGTGGTCACCACTGTTTGGATGGTTGCTATAGTAGGCATAAGTGCGAAATGCCTATGCTGGCTAAGATTTATATCTTTATTTTCGAAATGTTTTCTACACTATGCACTAGTAATTATATCAAATGTTTCTTTTTAATGCGTATCAAGCATCTTTGACTATCATAAGGGGAAATCTCCTCTGATTCTGCGTTTTCATTGTGTGTGTGTGCGGGAGGCCTTATGGTAGTCTCATTTTCTAAAAAGCATTGTGAATCTATTTTAAAATTATCATGTTCTTTGTTTTAAAGATAAACTGTTTTAGTTCTCACACCAGTCACATGACTGACTCGGAGTTTATTATTTTCCTTCCTAAACTCTGGGTGCCCACCAATTTCCACACGGACAGTCAAGAGTCAGGTTATCAGGATATTCTGGAATTCAGGAGTTGCTGGAGGCAAGCTGGATGGCATGGCGTATTCACTAGTATATAGTATTTCTTTTCCGCTGTTTGTTGTTGTACACTCTGATGATGTAATGTAATGTAATGTAATGAAATGTAATGTAATAAATAATATAGTTCTTTGTTTAAAGATTATTCATTTATCTATTATATGTTGTTCCGCTGCGATATGTGAGATTCTGTCATTGTTTCTGTTGTTTTCTTTTTTTCTTTCTCTCTTCTTCTATCTTCTACCTCTTCTTTAACCCTAACGGTATGGTTTTCCGGCCTTCGATTGCTCGGCAGTTGATACAGTGGACGTATTGATGTCGGTTTTCGAGCGTCGAAAAGTCGCGTCGTCACAAAATTCGGGACTTGGATTCTATTTTGGCCATTTGAAGTTTTCTAAGTTTTGGTTCTTTGCGGAAATTTTGTTTCAACTATGCTTTTGGATTTCCTTAATGAACATAATAATCTTATAAAGATTGAATATTTACAAACATAAACTATTGTATTACCTAAAGTGCAATTGTTTAACCCATAACCATTTATGATGGTACTAATACATTGTTTTAGTTCAAAACTCAATTAACAAGCCTAATACATGATATTTGCATTAAATCTATTTTTTAATCCACAACCCTTATATCAAAGCCTAATTGGTTGTCTGCAAAGCCTTATATGAATCAGAATTCTACCAAGCCTTACGTTCCATTGTTCTCTTTATGCTGCCACCAAATATAGATTTGAATTTTGGATTCCATAAATCCTCAAAATTTTAGTCTAGTTTAAATTAGACTAAAAGATAAAAACGCTTCTCGATTAGTAGATGTTGATATCGTTGTTCCTGTCTTTCCCTTTCTCAAATCAATGTTCTCAAGTATTTTTTGCTTGGTTTACGGACGGTGTCAAACTATCAGAGTATCCTTACAACAGAAAAATCAATTATTTAAAGTTCACATGACATTAAAACTTCGAGTGTTCATACGCTTTTTTCTACATTACAAACTATGTGCAAAATGTTTGTTAAGAGTGTTCATTCAAAGTCAAAAAAAATATCTTTCCAAAAATCCAAGATTTTCAAAGTGTTAAGTGTCTAAAACAGCATTACAAAGCTTTCTTCTCAAATGATTAGGGACGACCACATGGATTGGCGTTCTCCATAATTTCCTATAACAAGTCATATCTTAAGTTAAATTTATTTATATAATTCTTAATTCTTTCTTTCCATATTAATTTGGATCTCACTCTGTCCTTTTCTTCTTGCTCCTCTCATTGATGCGCCAGCTGATCTTTGTATGTGTCAATACCACCTAAGTCTATTTTCTTTAATTTTATAATTTATAAGTGTCACTTCTAATTTGTTTCTCACTCTCTCATTTGTTATTCTATCATTCTTCTGTATTCCAATCGTCCCTTTTATCATTCTCATTTCTTCTATATTTTACCTTATTTTCTTGCTTTTTTAAAGGCGAACATTCTGCTTCATATAATATGGTTGATCTAGTTACTGTTGGATAAAAAATCCCTTTAGTTTATCTGATATTTTCCCATTACATGATTTTAACTAGTTGTCTCCACTTTATCCACCTCGCGCAAATCTGTTTAGTTATATCTTTTCTTGGTTTCTTATATTATCAAACTTAGATGATCAAACATATATTATTGTTTTTGTTAATAATTTGATTTGTATATTTACCATTTTATTATCCATGGTTTTTAATGTAAAGTTTTATGAGATATACACAGTTCCAGTCCTATTATGTTTCAACCATTTTGAGTCAATGCATTTCTCTATTATTATTCTACCTTATCTTTTAAGGTACCAATTAGCAGAATATCATCTACAAACATCGTGCACCATGGTATATCCACTTGAGTTCCTTTTATTATTTCATCCAAAATCAACGCACATCTAGTTTTCATACTCTCATTATATAGTTTTCATACATGTTGATCAAACTCTCTTCTTAGAATTCTCATGCATATCTTTGATTGATTTTACCATGTGTTGAAATTTGTTTTTTACTTAACGCCAATCAAACTGTCCCTTGGTAATCTTATCATATATTTTTTACTACGTAAAAAATATTGTTTACTCCTAAATTGCTTTACTAATCGTCCTGTTAAGACAAAATTTCTTGTCTGATGTCGATGATTCATTTCTCAACTATTGTCATATTATTTATTCCTATAATTTCATTATGTGACTCATTGGTATAATATTATAATTCACACTTTTATATCTCCACTTATAATTAGAAATTGGTATTATCAAGCTCTTTCTCCACTAGTTTGACATTTTCTCCTTTGTTATTATTTAATAAAATAAGTTTGGGATTTTTCATTTCCTTTCCTTTCGAACGTCATTCATGCCTCCATGGATATAACTATTCTTGTTATTATTTTATTTTTTGATTAACAAATTCATTATTTTATTTTTTCCACGTCCAAGGGTATAAGGTTGAATTTTACTCACTTCATCTAGAGATACCAAGGTTTGAGATCTCGGTTTCGGTCTTTTGTAATTTTAAGAATTTCGATGTAATTTATATATTTCGCAAATTTCAATTCCAGTTTCGAATATCATTATTTATTTTTCATATACTTATACATATTTGTTTAATTTATTGAAACAAATCGTATAATATATATTTTATTGAAAAATAAAATATAAAAGAACAATACCAATTAGTTATAAATATTTACAACACTAAAAAGTGTTTATCCGTTATTTCGTTTTCAACTTTTTTAATTACACCATTCATATATTTTTTGAATTTATATTGTTTCATAAGTTACAATTTCAAATTTGAATACTCATGTATTTGAAACTCAAATTAATTCTTTTATTGAGATTTATTTTTCGTAAAATTTGAAGTTCAATCTTTTTTTATTGAATCGGAATTACGACTTGGTTTCGTATCGGCCTCTACCGAAACCTAAATGGAACGATCGAAATTTCGGTGTTTCGAGCGAAATCTCAAACCTTGCGAGATACCATAGAGAGCATTCTGCTTTGAATTTTATATATGTAAGACTCAATTTTTTTAATGAAAAACCAAAGGTGAATTGTCAATAGGTCCTGCAGCTCAGTTGGTTTGAGCGTTGGTCTTATGAGCCGAAGGTCGCGGGTTCGAGCCCCGCCAGGACCATAGTTAATTTGATAAAGGAACTTAATTTTATGAATTTTTAATACTGAAGTTTTTTAGTTACCAAAAACCCTTCCACCAACTACGCATTTCTAGTCGAAATTATGCATGTTATTTGCCCTCTTATATACAATTTAACCCATCTTTCAATTCTGATATCAAATATATTCATAACCATCATTGCCAAACTCTACAAATTCTCATACAACTTGGAATGAAATATGGAACCACACTATCCCGAGTTAGACTAACCACCAAATCTCAAATTCATACCTTGAAGACAAGGTCGATATCCATGAAGGCAGTAATGATGAAGTCTAAAGCACCTTAGCTGCATTTAAGGAATGAAAGAATGCTGACAAGAATTCTAAAATGAGCATAGGACCACAAATCAGTCAGGTAGCAGTGTCTTTAGGAAGGAAAATATAAAAAAAATTATAAAAGTGGGTATTAGGTTGAAGGACATTTTAGCCCAAGATAAAAGAACTTTTTCAATGACAAAAAAAAAGATGATTTTATTTACCATTTACTTGTAAACTGATACTTTTTATATATATATATAATAGACTAATTATTATGAAGTGTTGTTCTAAAAACTTGCAACATTAGGTTGAGAAGCCTTTCAGCCTACTTTCCATCATTTATTAGTAGCATTGTAAAATAGAAACATATTTACATTCTAGCTAGTAATGAAGGAAGCAATGTTTAGTGAAAATTCTTCTTCCTCTTAATTTTCATGTTGCGTGACTTGACTTTCTAGCTCATTCTCTTGCCTCTTGCTTTTATTCTTTCCCTCAATAATGTACAATAGTGATTAGTACTCTTGTTTTTGAAACTAAAAAGTGATAAATGAAAGTATCTTTATCCTATGACGAAACTGCTAATTTCTTTTATCTTTTATCCTTGAAACTAATTATTTTAAAGTGTTGTCCTAGAAACTTATAACTTTGGACTCACAGGCCCTTCAACCTAATTTCCACCATTTGTTAGTAGCATTGTAAAGGAAATATTATTTACAAATCTAGCTGGTAACGAAGGAACCAATGTTTAATGAAAATTCTTCTTCTTAATTTTCACCTTCTCTGACTTGATTTTCTAGCTCATTCTCCTTTATTACCTCTCACATTTCTTCATTCCTTAAACAATATACAAAATAGTGATTCATTCCTCACGCTACGGTTGAAACTCAAATCAAAAATCAAGCGATCAATGATGTTATCTAACAAATCTGCAATGCCACCACTCAAAACACTACCGACATCGAAACCTTGCAAGTCGACTTCATCTCACAACAAACTTCCATCGTTGAACTCAAATAATCCGACAACAACATCGCCCATGCACTAAATGAACTCTCATTAGAAATAAATAGGTAGTCTTGTTAAGGGTGATATTCGAACTCGCGACCTCATAAATAATAATTAGGTAGTTTGGTAAAGAGTTTGACTTAGATTTGTGATACTCAACATAGAGACATTTTAGAAAGTTTGCATTGACAAAAAAATATGACAATGAAGATATTACAACTATAATTAAAGATTTTTCTTCCTATCAAATTATCTTTAAGCACTCTATTGCTTTTTTGATGCACTTGATGTTTTTACAATACAATTCATTATTTACCACAAAAAATATATCATCAAATTGTAAGCTAAAAAATTGGTAAATGCTTTATGATAATTGTCAATAATCATATTCATTTTACATTCTCTTATATTTCCAAAGCAATGCAATGGTTATGATAATAATGGAGTATGATTAGTGCAAGGGGCTATTTCCGTTAATTTAAGAGAGACAGGGTATGTTATGATACGATAAACAAATTTGTCTATATAATTCTATGTATTTGAGTCCTCTTTTTAAAGAAGTCTTGGTAACCTTTAGACCCTTGTACGTATTGAACCTTGTTAAAGTACTTGGATAATTTATGATCAATGTAAAACATGCATAAGTCCATTAACTGTAAGTACAAAAGGTCTAACTGACCCTAGCTATAAGTCAAAGAAAGATTGACCATGCTTCTAAAATGGACAAGTGGTTATATTTGAATTTTAATAGAAATTGAAAACATAATTAGAAAGACTGGAGTTCCATAAGATAAAAGATAAGGGGGAAAATTGGTCGATTAAAATTTACGTTCAATCGTACTTTGTAAAACGAGATATACAAATTTATCTAGCACTTCAAATAAAAGGAGATACCAAATGGCATCAGATATTTTCACTATGTTTTATTTCTTGTTCTCTCATTAATTCAATATTTGATTATATATTTAAATCAAAAATCATGAGTTTGAGTCACACCAAATGCAAAATCATTGAATGCTAGTGTGGCAATGTCCCTGCTCTCAAATCATCTTTTAAAGTCCCTTCTTACTTAATATTAATATATCATCAAAATATATTTCAGCATTAAATCTCCAAAACAAAGTCTAAGTTAACAATTTTATTCAAGACATATAAATTTACATATATGTATACAATGTTAACAAGAATTGATATTAACAAAAGATTCGAGGAATGAAACCTGAGGAACATATGCATGTCTCAATATATATATTTGGGTAATCAGCAAGAGATGTGTCTTAAAAAGTTAATCAGTTTTGAACTCTGCACAATATGAACATTTCACTTTACAAATTGGTGTTTTACAACCTGCCAGGATATAACACATTAAATGATTAGATTCATCTAATGATTAAAATTATTTCCAACTATGTCTCTGCCTCAAGACTTATAAAAATAGTTAATATTGAATTTCATAGTTTAAATTTACTTTCCAACAAAGTAAATCAAAAGTATTTAATGATTTGCATATAAAATATATTATAATAACAATCACTTGATCAATGATGCTTGATACTCTAATATTACTCAAATCGTAATAGATTTCTTTTTCTTTGGCCAATGATAATATTTTCGCATCATGGTAAATATCATTCATAAAACATACAAACATTTAAATGAATGGATCCATATATTACAAATTAAAAACGTCATTGCCCATTAGTACAAAAAGTCTACAAAAATTAGGAATTAAATCAAATTAATAATCAACGGAAAATTATAGCATCCTTTTCTCTTTATGTCAAACTCATTCATTTTCAATAAAAATGATTCTGGTTTTTCATAAAAGGGTTAAATTAGTTGGAACCTAAAAGGAAGTGATGTGAAAGTTATATTAGATGATACTTATAATATCTTAATTAAAAAATTAATCAACATATTCATCAAAGTGTGTGCATATAAAAACAAATAAATGACGTACGTTAGGTACATTTGGGTACGAATAAAGTTTGTCTAGTTTTAATCATGTGAATATTATAAATGACTTGGATTACTGGTAATGTATGTTGTTGAAGCTAAAAAGGTAACATTATAACTATCGTTAGTATATGTCCATGCTTTAGCATGTGAGACTAGCTTTACCATAAATTACAACATTATTTTTCAATGTTGTTCAAGGTGGGGTCTAGTATCAGGCATTAAGAATGAATTTATTGTCCAAGGGTAGTCTAGGAGGAGCCTAATGAGAATAAGCGTTTACAACATAATTTGCTACTACAAAATTTATATAAAATAATTATAAACATACTGAAAAATTCAAGGCAAATTGGAACCATTAGCAATTTACTTTAAATTGAAACTAGTGAATGGTTCTTACTCAAGATTCAATTTGGCGGCGAGCTCCCTTTTCCTTTTTCCTTCCAAGATCCTAACTGAGTCCCGAGATCATAGAATAGTGGATGTTCTGAAAAATATTTACCATCCGAAAAGAGGAAAAAACGAAGTCTTCCACTGCTTAGGTTTCAGTTCGCCTCTGACCATTAAATTAAATGTGAATAACCAGTCCTCTCTTTGAAGAAATTCTTCAATTTCTTTCGGACATATATAACGAAAATTTGGCAGAACAGGAAAACCGAAAGAAAGAGTTTCTTTATATGATTGACTCTCTAGATTCCTATAAATTGTTTCGGTGCGGGCCACGAAAGCGGTACCAAATCGAGGCAAACTTGTGCGATGATGAACTAATCAGCTCGACAATGATTTCAACTGGAGTCGATAATTACATATTGTATGAAGCTCAAGTGGTTTCAGATCGTCTCGAAATATTATTTTATTATGGGCAATATATACATACAATTTAGTTTATTTGTCGATGAATTTCAAAATAAATCACATTATCATAGTTTATAAAAGTAACAAAACTTATACATAATAAAATTTGCCATGGATATTGTTAAATGTGTATACCAAATAATCATGCAAGCTTCAGAGAAAAAGGTACAAGTTTTCATCCACGGTAGAATACTTTAGGTTATATTCCAAACATATTTAAAATATAATGTAAAAAATAATTAGATATAAGAAAAAAAATAAAGAAATCATCAAATAATTTTAAAAAAATGGTACTTAGATGGAAATACACGGTAATACTACAAGTCTTAGGTAGTATATAACATACTATATGTCAATATATGTCCAGCGGTTCGACTCAAGCTACGCAAATTTCAAATCTATGACTTCTCAAACCAGTGCTGGATTGTCTAACAACTGGATAGTGGTGCTAGATATCGTCAAACCAAATTTTGAAAATTTAAGAAATAACAAGTAACTTTAACTACACTTTTATTTAGAATTATAAAGAGGAATATTTATCGATTGGCTATCTATATAATTTGAAATGAAACATATAAAGTGGAATTAAATTCTGAAATGCTACTAAAAGATGAAAAGCTTCAATAAATAAACAAAGTAATCGAGTTTCCTTGTTGTAATTGTATTTAATTCTGTCAAAATTAAAAAGGCGTATTAAAAATGCATATTTTCTGAATGCTTCAAAAAAAAAGCTTGGTGCTTAGGCGGTACCTCAACTAGGCATGGAATAAAGCATCAAGGAAAAAAGGCTGAACAGCAAAATTACAAAGGAGAGCCTAAATGAGACTCCATGATGCCCCGATGGTACTTTTGATAGCATAGTTAATTTTATAAGTCAAAGGTCATGGTATAAACCTTGTTGAGATTATGTTATCTTATATTTTAATGTGGATGTGCATATTATGGTAAGATAAACTATTAAGTTTCAACTTTCAAGAATTCGAGTTCCTTATTTCTAAAAAAATATTTTCTAAAAGTTTTACAACTCATTTCAACCCTATATGGGGATGCATCATGCATTGCTTTTTTAATGTATGTAGAGCATATGTAATCTAATAGAAACACACGGATATGAATTGATAAAGAGTTCAAAAGGTCTCACTGTTTTAGGGTGAAGTGTTGGGTTTATGAGCAGAAGACAGGCAAGATATATAGCTGTTATTTCAAGGATGGCCAAGTGTGGCATGGGCTCGTGATAAAATGAACCAATATGTTCTATAACTGAATATTTCGAGTCCCTCAAGTTTTTCTAATTAACTCTTTTAAACCTACTCATACAGTGATGTTTCTTTTTGTAAACAGATAATTCATTATCAACTGAAAACATGCAATAGGAATTGTAGTGGAGGTCTTCAATTCCAACTAGGACTTTTTTGTTATTCTGAAAGTGACAAGTGTATCATAATAAGACAAACCAAATTCCTTTTACAGTCAAGTAATTGAGTCGCTCATTTCAGAAGAAAACTGTGATATCCCATAATTTCAAACCTAATTTAAATGTGATAATCTCTTTAATAAGTTAATTAAAATTGATAAAATAGTTATTTTAAACTATAATAATAAATGGGTTGTGTGTGTATATATATATATTGATTTTAAAATAGAATTATTATAAACAAATGGAAATGGATTTTTTAAAATGGTATACATATCAAATTTGACTTTTAAATTGAATTTGAAATTTAATTTGAATTTGGATATTTAAATTGAAATTCAAAATATAGTTATTTATATCTTAAATCATATTTTAATTTTAAAGTGTATTTTTATGATTTTTAGAACATAAAATTTGTTTTATATTAATTTCTTTTTAAAGAGATTGATTTATATAAATTAAAAATGTATTTATAAATTAGGAAATTTATTATAAAAACATTTAAAAATCTATTTTTGCATGAGAATTAGAAAGTACAAAAGCCTGTAAAAAACAAATTCCAGCAAAAAGTTTTAAATCAAGGAATTCAAAGCTTCAGCAAATCTGCGACAAATCTTCACAGAATTGGGCAGAGTCAGGGAGCTTTTTCAGAATTTTAAATCAAATAAACAACTTCAGTCAGGCATTTCTAGGATCTGCAATAAAATCTTTCCAGATTTCAACATTTTGGAATCTCTGGTTTTAAAACAAGTACCAGGTGAGTAAACACATAAATTAAAAGGAATTTAGGAAGTTAATATCCTGCATGTGACCTCTGTGATGAATCTTTGCTTGCATGTGTATGTTAAGCTTCTATGTATATGCATGTTGAATCTGCGTATGTTGTAGTGAGTATTCTTCTCTGTTTTGAAATTACAGAGTCCAGAACTTAAAAAAAATTCAAATCTCCTTATCCAGTTACTACTGAACTTAAATTTTCAAACAAACATGATTGTAGGATCATAATCTAAGTTTTAAAATTTTTGTTTAAGGATTTTAAATTTGAAAACTTTCCGAATCAAAGAAAAACAGCAAAAATCTTTAAATGTGATAAAATCAAGCATTCTATTTTCTAGATTCGAGTATGCAACTAGAATCAACATTGTAAAACTTGATTTTTAAAAACAAAATCAAGAGTTTTAGATTGGGATTGTTGGAGCATTTCTGGAATGACCAGAAATGACATTTTGATCGAAATCTGGTGACTGGGTGGATTCGAGTGGTCGCGGCTTGGGTCGGAGCTAGTATGGTGATCGACGAACCTGAGAAAAATCATGGAAGAGGTGGTCGATCGTCTTGGAGTTGGAAATTGGGTGGACTAGGGTTTAACACTCTGGTTGGGATGTGATCGGAAATGAGGCGACTGGGAAAGTTGTGGTGAATCGAGTGGCGCAAGATCAAGGGGATAGTTGCGTGGAAGGCTTGCGGAGTTGTGGCCAAAGTTTCAAGGAGTACGGTGGTCGACGTCGTGGGTTCGATGGGTTTCCAGGTGAAGTAGTTGTTCCAGATGTGTGCGAGCTGCCTCGATTTCGATTAGGGTTGCGCGATTGTTGGTCAGAGGTCGGAATCGAACCAGTGGTCGATGGGGAACATGCTCGCGGTGTCGCTGGAGGAGGCGGTGACGTTGATGCTTTGTGCACGTGCACGGTATCAGGAAAGGAAGTATCGTATGTAACTCGAAGTGTTGATTGAGTGAGGGAGGATTTTGCTCGTGTTGATGCTCGGGATGATGTTGTTTTGTTCGTGCCTGGATTCGTGTGTGGAGTTGCTTTTCTTTCCAGTTATATGAAGTTAAAATCTTAACTTAAGCTAAAGGAAAAGAAAACGGAAAGGGAAGAAGAAGATGCAACCCTAGTTTAGTCTCAAGTTGATAGCGGGTCGAACCTGAAGATTTAAAGTCGATGTTTTAAATTGTTTTTTTCAAACTAGTTTTAAATTTAAACTTAAATTGGTTTAAGCTACTTTACGATAAATGTTTAAAACTATTTGATTAAAGGAAGTTATACTTGTGAACTAAATTTGAGGTGTTTATATATATTCTTTTAAATTTAATCTTTTTAAAAAAAAATTAAGTTAAAATAAGATTAAATGTTTTAATTTGTAATAATTTTAAGTAATTAATGGAATTGATTTATTTTGGAAATTAATTAAGTTTATATGATTAAAGATTATGTAATTAATAAAGTAATTAAAGTTAAATTAATTAATAATTTTGGATTAATTAAGTTATAAAGGTTTGGTTAATTAATTGTGGATTAATTAATTAATAATTAAGAATTAATTTAATTTAATTAAGTACTTAAGGATTAATTTAATTATAAATTATACATAATTAATTTAATAATTAAAGATTAATTAATCAAAGATTAGTAATTAATTAATTAAGTAATTAGTGATCAATTAATTAATAACTCAGAATTAATTAAATAGGTAATTAGGGATGATTAATTAAGTAATTAAATATTAATTAATTTATAATTAATAGTTAATTAATTAATGATTAAGAATTAAATAAATCAAATGATTAAGCTTAATTACTTATAATTAATTAAGTAATTAGGATAAATTAATTTATAATTTGAATTAATTAAGTAATTAAGAATTATTTAATGGTTAATTAAGATTAATTAATTGTTAATTAAAGATTAATTAATTAATAATTAAGGAATGATTAATTTTTAATTAAGTTTTATTAATTAATAATTAAAGATTATTAATTAATAGTTAAAGTACAATTAATTAATTAAAGATTAATTAATTGATAATTAGGTAAATTAAGAAGAGGTTGATTAATTAAATGATTGTAATTAATTAATTAATTACTGGTTAAGCAAGGTTAATTCTTAAGTAATTAATTTAATTTCACTACAATAAAAAGTGTCTTTTATAACACCAATTGATAATGCATTTTTGGTTAGTGTTATTATTCGTTTTAATTTGTACTTGTTTTATTGGCTATGTAACGCTTTTAAGCGGGATCCCCAAATTATTTTCGTGGCCGCCACTTCTTTAAATTATTTTTCTCTTCCCTCTTCCTCTTATTTTCTTAAATTCTTACATAAAATCTCCTCCCTTTCCACCGCTACGCCCTTAAATTCTCGTATCCGTCGCTTCCTACAGATCCCAGCTTGCCTTAAGTCTGTCAACATCCTTCAATCCTAAACATCAAAAAGTTTGTTAATGTTTTTTACCTAAACATCCCAGTTTCCCTTTTTTAGAGATTTAGAATCTCCTAGCAGAGAAATAGTTCACATTCATGATTTCAACCGCCATTCAACTCCTTTCAAAGCAGTTTGGGATCCAAAGGTTTTTCATATTAGTTCATTCATCACTCATTTTGAGCATGTATTTTTTTCTTCTACCGATGCTTGGAAATTATATTGTAGCATAGTTATATTTTAGAAACCTGCTTAATTTTTTGCAATGTTCACTTTATAGGCTGTAACTTACTCATTCAAATTTATTCACTTATAACTAGGTTGGTTGGATTGATTTTGATAGGACATACGGGGAGTGTTAGTTCCTCCAAATTGATTGTTGCTTCTTCTGGACTAGTGTGAAACAGATTGAAACTTTCAGATTATTTATCACTTAAACCATCTACTTCCCTTTGTAAACTCTTTATGTAACTGTAAGTCTCCTTCAGCAAATTTGCTGCTGATGCCTAATATCATTTATACACACACAAGTATTATAACAAGTTAGTAATAGACTTACAGTACTATTCAATATAAACACATATTTTATATTTGTTAATGTACACAGTCTTCGATTGCCGCTTCTTTTTGACTGGTGTAAAATAGACTGAAGCTTTGTTAGAGTATCAAGAAACTGATGCTAAGCTGTGTTAAAGAAATGAAACAAATAATTACAAGAAAGACAAGTTGCGTCAAGTAGAAAAACAATAAAATTAGCCAGTGCTACCAGAATTAAGTTACATTGGTGTCTTCAAATCATGGACTGGTCCTAATTGCTGCAACAAATGGTAAACTATTTACTCTTTGTTTTCCTAAGGATAAGCCAGTGAGCCCTTTTAATATGGTTGTTTATACCAAGAGTATGTATTAAGAAAATAATTATAGGCTTATGTATTTATTATTTTGTCAGGGCTGGAGTGACTTGAATTCCTATCTATGTTGCAGCCTGTTAGAAGTCCAGTTATAATTTGTGGCGACATTCATGGATAGTTCCATGATCTTGCTGAACATTTTCGAATTGGAGAGAAGGTACCTTTTGTACCGTTGACCATTGATAGTACTCGATTTTTTATTAACTTAGTTGACAGTACAAAGATGAAAATAGTGGTTGGTGGTAGCTAACACAATACAGTTGAACCAAATGCTTCTGGTTGCGGAACAAAAATTGAAACTTGAAAGTGGACGAACTGCAGCTACAAACATGGTCGGAACGACAAAAGAGGATGGACTGAAGCAACAAGTGAACTGGTGCAGCTGTTGAATTGGAGCTGAGTGCAAGTTAAAACTTAAAAACTGAGTTGTGCAAGAACAAAGCCATCCAAATAGTCGCTGGCTTTAAAGCGCATCCGAAATCTAGGCAACAAAGGCAACCAAAATTCGGACTGAAGCACCAAGATGCAGTTAATTTTGCTGAAGCTAAGTAGAAATACATCCAACCTAACATGGAAAAAATAAGATACAAGGACATGCACAGGCTGCAAGAACAACTACAAACTGCTAGTAAATAGAAGTGCATTAAGGAGTTTGGTGGAGCACACTGGAATATGGGGACATGCACGTTTACATAGCTACATACAAAGAGAATAACAACTACATGAGACTTATGGTTGCAGCATTGAAACAGAAAATGTGAGCAAAGTATGTTAGGTATGAGAAGTGCAACACAGGAGTGGCATGAGAGTAGATTGAACTGCAACACGAGAACAACAATAGGAAGTGCTAAGGCTGTGGTAATGGTTCCTTTTCACTACAACAAAAGTTCCTTTTCTTAGCATATGGATACAGCGTTTTTAAGTCGGTATAGCATTAAAATCACCAATTAAAATCCATGGAAATTTAAAGAAGTTTGATTGAGTTTCTATATATTCCCAGAGAGATAATGTTTTCTCTAAAATATTATATGCATAGCTAATAGTACATACCATACTTAATCCTCCAACATTGTGCAGTAAACATATGACAAATTTATCATTTGAATGCATTATAAACTAGACCATTGGCTTGGAACCCACATCACTAAAATTTTGATTCTCTGTTCTTGACCTGTATCATGAGTAAATTTCCAGTTAGGATTAATTTTCCTTGCAACATTTTCAATATTATCAAAAGGCAGTTTATTCTTAATAAGTGCCAAAAAGGGCAATCAACAACATCTAATGTTTTGAATTATGTCCAGTTATTTGGAAGGGGAGTTCATTCCTCTAATGTTTCAAACAATAAAATCCATTAACTAATTGGATTGTGGATCACTACTACTTTCTAGGGGAGAAATAACCTCACCTATTTTTGATTTTTTGGTTTTCCTACCACTTGATTTAATTTGGTTCACCATTCCAGTTTGGGTTGTCAATAATTTATAGCTGAGAGGCTTTAAACTCAAATGGGGATTCATCTGATCTAGTTTTCCTATTAATTTTCAGTTTATGGTGTTGTTGGGAGTTCTGATCATCTACTTTTGGATTCAGGCTATTTCCAGTCCGCATTGGTGTTGCATATCCTCCCCTACAACAGTAGGATCTGAATTAACATTTGAGACATGGACTTTGTCATGCAGTTTATCTATATTTATATTGCAATATAACTTTTCTATGACATTCATTCGTTGTGAGCTTTCAGGCTAGGAGGTTTCAGTTTCAGCATGTAGGGATGTATTTCTGCTTTATTTCCTTATGCACTGTAAGATCTAACGGTAGGGATATTAAGAAGGATTTGCTAATTCCAACTATTGGTCCACCGCCCGGTTTTCCAAAAATACCCATTAAACTTGCCAAATGCGTTATAGGGGTTGAGATGAACTTATTTGATAGTGGATGCGGCTGATTGGGTATTGAAGGTTGATTTTTGGTTGTCGATTTGGTGAGATGTTTGGGGGTAAGCGACAGTGGGAGGTTGAGGATTTAGGCTATCGTGAAGGATTGCGGTGATTGAAGACTGCGTTTTTGGCTGGCTATTAGAAGTCGAAGGGTGTTTGTCATTCGATGATGTTCGAGTACAGCAGCAAAGCAGTGAGGTTGTGATGCAGTGGAGGATTTTGGTTGATAGTGAGGTTGCAGTGAGTTGCAGGGGTGTCGATGTTTGAGTAGATGGTCTTGAAGGTGGGTAGTTTGTTGTTGATGAATTATGTTGCTAATGAGGAGCGTAGGAGGTGAAGAGAGGTGGAACAGAGAATGTTATGCAGCAATGCTTGTACGGAGTTGCCAGTGAGTTTTGTTGATATTCAGGGGTGAAGTTGCCGAAATGTGCTGCAGGTAGAAGGAGTTGTTGATGTAGGATGGTATGATGTATGTGTAGTGGCAGTATATGGAAGGAAGTGGTTCTGGCGTGATGAAGATTGATTGAAAAAGGCAGTGTTTGGAGTGGTGTATTTTTGTGATGACAAAGGAATGTTGATGACAGAGTTGCAGTTAGGAATGAGTTGAAGTAGCAGGTAACCGTTTGAGGTGAAGGTAAAGTTTGGCTGTGTGGTGGTTGGATTGGAACGTGAAGTGCAGTAGGATGTGTTGATGTGCATAGTTTTAATGGTGATGGCAATGTATTGATGAAGTGTGATGGAAGTTGAAGATGGTTGGTTTGAAATGGCAGGGAGGAGTTTGTAGCGAAGGGAAGAAGTGTACCGATGGTTGTGGCTTCTGTTGTTTGAAACAATTTATGTTGATGGGCAGGTGAAAGAGGTGGAGCAGGCAGTTTTTGGATGTAAGTTGGCTGGAGTATTGACGGTAGGACTGTTTTTATTTGGGTTGTTTGAAGTGGATTAATTGTTGGAAGGCAGGTGATGTTTGATGTTGAAGTTTTTTTTGTAATGGAGGGATGGTGTATTGCTGTTGATATGAAGAAGGTAGTGTTGTTGTTGGTAGTTTGAGGGAGGGTTGTTGTTTATATAAAGAAGGAAGGCAGTAGTGATTGTTGTTGTTTAGGTGGTTTGGTGGTGATAAGTGGGTGAGGAGTGTGATGGTGATGGAGATGTATGGTTGCAACAGTAAGGGGGGTTATCAGGTATAAGCCTACTTTCTTTAACATTTAAGAAATGTGTAGTTACAGTTAGCAAATGGTAATCTGGGAGAGGCAGCAGATGTATCTTCTAACAATAATAGCACTTGTATGCAGAAACACTTCTAGATATCCATTCTATTTGAACTTCTGTAGAAATTATTTCATTTGAAGAAGTGTATTTTAATAGTTAATGTATGCATAAATTGTGCAATGAAAAGAGAAATGATATTATATCAATTTTATTGACAGATGCTACATGAATATGAGTCTACTGAAAACTGCCCATTTATGGTTGTTCCATCCATGGTAGACAGTGCTTGATTTGCTCAACAAAGAGTAAGTCATGTTTATTTTTAAACAAGTCACCAAAAAGTTTAAACTCGAGTCTTGTATGTTTCTGAACATTTCTTAAGTTTTGTAATATTCTGATTTTTGACTCATGCTGCATTATTCTTATTTATACGCTCCTCAATACTTTCCTTTTTCTCCTATATCCGAAAAGCTAAAATTGTAGAAGCAATTAAAGCTCTGAAAAATAGTGTGCCATGTTCTGGAACTTCTAATAAGGTCAGATATTCTTCCGTCTTTTGACCATACTGTGCATTAAGGAGCCTTATTTTGTATGAATATTGCTGGTTTGCTCATTGAATATATTTATGTAATTGCTACTCTGTGACAAATTGTCTGCTACTTGCCAATGTATTGTATCTATTTCTTATGTTTGTGGTGGAACAAAAATGGATCTTCCTTTCCTTGGAGAAGCGAGTATACTGTCTATTTTTTTCCTTTTGCGCCGCATTTGCTATATTTTGGGCTGCACATCAAGATGCTTCATATGCATGGCTTTCTTGATATACTTTTGGATAGGCTCCGGGAGCTGCATACTTTAAAAGGGCATGTAGAAAAAATAGTTGATTTAGTACGCAACTAGATCAGATCTTGCATGTTGGAACTCTGTAATGTTTGTACTCTGTAATATTTGGAAGGATTGCTTTAATGTTTGTACACTTATTAAATTGACATTATTTTTTGTTTCTCTGTGTTAACTTGGTTGCAGGATTATGTTTTATTCAATGGTTATGCACTTGCTTTAATGTTTGTACATTGTAATGAGCTATTGAATGGTTGAGATTTAGTTGTATTATAGCGGCTACAATGAGCTATTGAATAAATATTTTATAGCGGCAAAATGGTGTTATAAAGATTTCCAGTTCCATTGAGATTTAGCTGTATTATAGCGGCTATAATGAGCTATTGAATTAACGTACTATAGCGGCGAATTTGCGTTATAAAACTAAGCTCAACCATAGCGGCATATTTTGTGTTATAAATATTCAACAGTTTTTTATAACATATATACAGCGCTTATCAAATCGCTATGGTTGTGATTAATAGCGGCTATATGCTGCTATAAAAGACACTTTTTGTTGTAGTGTTTGAATTAATTTAAATTAATTATAATATGAATTAGAGATATACTTGCTTATGGGTGATTGTTTTAAGTTGAATGTATGGATTTGGTTGTATTGAATGATAATCTGAGATATTCTATGATGAGATACTGTATATATCTGTGATAGATGTTTTTTATTATCTGTGGATAATGATGTGTGAAATCAATGTGTTTAATTGAATTGAATTGAATTGTTTAAACCTTTAAACAACTTGACCTTTAAGATGGCGTTTGGATTTCGATGAGACCAAGATCGGGAATCAAGTTTGATTATCCGAAAACCACTTCGATCCAAGTTAAACGTTAGGTCGTGACATCTCAAAGTGAAGATCGAGATGGAGTTTTAGAGTGCAAGGGTTATTGTCGTTAATTCTGAGGGTGATTCCAAAATGGGTGTAACGAAATAATGCCTTCGGTTTCGTTCGAACCCGAAACGAACTTGTATACATTGAATGTTTTCAGTATATCGTCAGGTGGATGATGAGCATTCTAAGAGATGTGTTCTATAAAGATAATCGTAGCCTCAAGCCTCATCAATCGGGAATGTCTAAAACAGGGGAGGTGCAGCAAGGTTAAGTGGGTAGCACCCAAGTAGGACGAGATTTACACATGTCTAGAAGTCCCTTATTATTTCGGCTGTGTGGGCAGTTGTTGGCCACAACTGCGGGATTGACTTGTTCGGGACTGTCCAGTAAGGGATGGTTTCGGCCTTGTGTTGCAGGGGATCGGGAGTGATCCTCGGTACGGTGTCTAGGCCCCGTACTGTGACGGGTGGTACCCCAGTAGCCCTGCCATTAATGGAAACTCATTCTTCCTACGTGCCCTTACGGTTTTGATTGTATTACCCACTTTTGTGGCTAATAGCTGGAATTTAATGAATGCAACAATTTCGGCTATTTTCTATTTACTTGAAAACCCTAGACTCTATTATAATATCACTGGATTTCCTATAAAATGTTTTGGTTAGCGTAAGGTAAAAACTTACCCATGTTTATGTGTGGGAAGTCTTACGTGATACCTTTGTTTTCAAATGATTTTAAAGTTAAACAACTTTAACATGTTTACTCACACCAGACCCATGTCTGACCCGGAGTTTATTTTGTTTTTCTTAAACTCTTGGGTACTCAAATTTTTATGAGTAGCCAAGTGATCAGGTTGGGATTGTCAAATGTTTTGGAAGCTAGAGCTGGAGTCCAGACGTATCTTTATCCGCCATGTAGCGACATTTTGATGTTGTATTTTGGATTGTATGGTTAGGCAGACTCTTATAAATGTCTAATGTAATGAAGTCATATTATTTTGTGTACTCTAATATCTAAAACTATGTAATGGATATGTGTAATATTATATTTTGTTCCGTTTCCGCTGTGAGATTCTGATGTTGTTGTTCTTTTCTTTCTATCTTTTCTATTTCCATCTCTTTCTTTTCTTATCGATGATACGTCTTTATAAGGTTTGAAAGACGGGTCGTCACAAAAACAGTCTTGATAACACATTCAAACTTTTGCATACAGTGATCGTTTCTTTTATGTATGCAAGGAGTTTATGATCAGTAGAAAACATGCATGTATTAATTAAGAGTTCATAATGTCTTATAATTTTGCGTCAACCAAATGAACCAAAGGTTGAGGTTTTGATCGTCGTGAAGATCGTCAATTCTTATACTTAGATGCCGGCAACTGTGTTATGCTAAGAAAACCGGCATTTTTCCACTGCAAGGGATAAGAGTTCCTTTCTCATTATCAAAAACAATTAAAAAAAAGACTTAGTGACCACTTTCAGACAATGGCATTGTAAAATAACTAACAAGTATCCGTCCTTTGAATGAGGGAATATTTGATCAAAAAATGCGTTTATTCAGTCGTTTAAAATTCAAAATAATAAGCAGCTTAGTTGGTTAGAGCGTTAACGTTGATGGGAGAAGACTCGAGCCTTTAGAAACAAATGGTATTTGTTGTATTTAGTGTGGACATGTGTGCTACAATAGGACAAATCAATGTGTCTTTACAACTTAGAATCAAAGTCCCGCGTCTAAATAAATAGTAGTTTCAACAACCATTTTAGACTCCCACAAGACACATTGCATACAATGACTATGCAAAGAACTTTCTATCTAATAGAAAACATGCATAAATTCAATTACAAAGTTTACAAAGTGAAATAAATCTAAAATTCGAATTTCCTGTTTGAAGTATTATCTAAGTATAATTCAAAGGCAACTACATTTACTTTTTATACATCGCATCTATTTGAATCTACAATTTGAAATGTATCGAAACTTTCTAGTTGTGTTATTATTCCATTCTAGATCGTAGACACAAAAATTAAGATCATTTCTAACCTACTAGCATATTTAAAAATGATAAATTGAAAAATAGCAGTTGAATTTAACCATCAATTTTAAATATTATTTTAAAAAATCGTAAGACTACCCAAATAAATCAAATTTTGTGAAGATAATCTTATAGAAACGTGTCTACAAAGTTTGGTTTCATTCCAAGTTGTACAACTCTAAAAATGATTAAGATGTAGCATAAGAGGTGTAGTAAGGGATGTTACAGATCCCCACACACACACGTTGTGTGTGTGCGTATGACAACGTATATGAGAATAGAAAGAGGAAAAAAAATCATAGTTTAGCTTGCAAATATAAAGAAGTATTATCCAGCTAGATGAAGATCAAATTAATGTTTGTGGATTTATACACAAAAAGATAAATAAGGAACACGTTGTTTTGCATACTCTATATTATTTTATTGTCTTTTAATTATCATTGAAGTGGATCATACAAGCAAAGGCTTATACATAGGCCTAATTTTTCAAACAACTTTAGGGAATATTTATTTATTTTGTTTCAGTATTATATTTTATAGCAAATAATTTAGTAGTGGTTGTGCATATGCTTGTGCTTCAGATTTTGTTTCTGTGATGCTATATTCAAATCAAAGTAGATTCATATTTTGCTTTTGAAACATATTTACAAAGGGTTGTACCAAATATACCAACTGTTCTTTAAACCAACAACTGTTACTTATCATAATACCTGTTTCACCTCTCTTTTTTCCCAAAGTGCTGTACCTGTGCTTCAGTTTTTGTACCAAAAAAGACCTTTAAATGACATAATTGTAAAGAAGCCTGTTTTAAAAAAGATCTCAAGCCATTACTTACATCGGATCGACTCATATCATCATTTCAGACAAGCGTGTGTGGTGTACCAAAAAAAAACTACAATGTAAGATGTCGAGGCTGTTAAAAATAAACACTAATAGATACTTAAAACCTAATATAAGTAATACTGTGAAAACATAAGATTTGTTGCAATGAACCTCCGTTGGAGTCAACAAAAGGGGAGAAAATGATATATTTGTTTTTGATGAGGATGTTGTCACTGGGGTTGAAATGATTCTCTCTTAGGGAAATCTATCAATTCAAAATATACTGCAACCGAAAACCTTATCTTAAATATCTTTAATTGGCAAGCGCTAACAGGTATTAAATACCTTTATAAACTCGCGATCGATCTCCTTTAAGAATTCCTTACCTGTGACAAGAAGTAATACAATTTCAGATGGAATTTTATACAAGAGCCAAAATGAAGTAGATTCAAAATGTCCAAATGTAAAGAATGCATCCATGCCTTTTGACACAAATATAAAAGATTACTTGCAAAAGCTAAATAAAATTATGGATGTATATCCAAATTGTAGGATACTGCTTTATATTAAGAAACATCAAGAACCTTTTTACACATTCTCACTTGATCTCAACTCATTATCTCCAAGTCAATTCTTTATGTTTTAGCCACCCCCCAACCTTTCCAAAACCGAGATTCTGCTGCCCTAATGATGAACCTTAAACTCATCTAAGCCCAAGCCAAAATACTGTGCAATTAAATCTAATTTAATTGCTTGTCGATATTGTATATCGATCGATATATTTATAACTGTTATAAATATATATAACATTATTTATTTCTCAAATCATATTCAAATTTTATAACTAATATTTCACAAATATTAATTAATTTAATTAATTTATAACAATTATAAACTAATTAAATCGTTCGGTCTTAAGAGAATTCATCATTTCTGCTGTGAAACTCTTGGTTGTAAATTTGATCAGCGATTAACATCGAACTATTCTAATGTTAATGTTCACACGTCACTTAACAGGTAGTGTGACATTATAGCCAAATTTATCGTTTACCCATTTTCGGTAAAATCCAATTTTAGTTTAATAAGCGTTACCCGGTTGTGACATTCGTTTACACCAATTCTCTTCGTCAAAACTGTATCACTTTAGACTTATGCAATTTGGTAATGGTCAAAATTCCAACTTCATCCGCATTCAACTTTATAGCCCAAATAAAAAGTTCTTGGTTCAATAATAACAATTATTATTAACCGAAATGCTTTGATCAGAGACTTTGACTTTGAGTTGACTGTGATACTTACCGTATATAACTGACGAGACGAATCCTCTCTTGAATAGTGTTTCACTTCCAATACTTCCACTCGACCCAAATACAGTCACTCGATGACTCCATGCAATGATTTGTCTATAATCAAAGCGGAGCTTTCATATTGAAGATCCACGGTATTCTCAAGTCGAGAGAACCGTGTAAATCAATCACGTTGATATTTATTGTTTGACCTTAGTTATATTAACCAATAGAAAACTATCGAGTGAGTCATTTCATAGTTATCCAATAACTATTAGTACGTAACCCCCAGGTGCCCTCAACAGTCATGATTAATACACTGCCCAACATTTGGAGAGCGTTAAATACTCCAGTCTCAACGGATACATCCATATCCAGTCTCGATGCAACTTGACTAGGAACATTTAAAATGGTACATTTGTTTCGTTGTGATAAATTACTCACGCTTACAACACTTTGTAAATACTGTAACAACCCGCATATTTATCGATTTTATATTTAAATATTTTATTTAAATATTTTATCGATACTCAGAATTTAGTCCGAAAAGCTACTTTTTGCATACGGTTGAATTAGGACTCGGGACCACTCCCATTGAGTTCAAAATGACGTTTGCGATCTTTTTATGTGTAAACATTGATATGTTTGGAGATAGTAGAATTTTGCTACTTTTTCACTTAGGGCTTTGGTTTGGGCTGAGCCCAATAACCCCACTTATGTATTGAGTCCCAACTCCACTCCAACTCTCCATTGCTTCATTTCTAATTCCTAATACTCAAGCTTTAGCAACAATGGTGAGTGGAATGGGAAATTAAAACTCCAAACCCTAGTTTTCTTTTGCAAATCAAACTCTAGCTCCAAACTAATAGAAGAACCCATTGGTAAGCCTTCTCTTCATCTTCTCCAACTCCTTCTCTCTTGAATTTCAGAAATTTCTAAACCTAACTTTGGGGATGTTCTTCTTTTAAAGTTTAGAATCAAGCTTCTTGAGTTGGATTTGAAGAGTGGTTGATTCTCCCTTTTGCTTTCAAGCTTCTTCTTCAATTGTTTGGGTTCAAAGGTGAGATTTTTATCTCACATCTTAGTCTATAACTATCTTCGATTGTTAGGTATGAATTCCCAACACTTATTTTTGTGCAATTGCTTTTGGTTTGGATTGATTTGGTAAATATTCCAATTTTTAGTGTTTTGAGTTCAAATTTTTAAAAATCCTAACTTTGATATTTGAACATTTTTTTGGTGATGTATCGAGGAGCATATAGGGCCGTGTAGTCGATTGGCATAAACTCATAGTGTCGTTGCTCGTGCGATTGCAATTTGGTCGAGATTTGCACCTCATCTGAAATAGGTTTCAATTTGCAGAACATCAGGTTCGGCCGACCGAACCCCTGGGCCGGTCGACCGACCTGCTACCAAAGTTCATAGGCACTTTTCTGTCTCTGGTCCGGTCGACTGGCTACAGGGCTCAGTCGACCGACCTGCTTCCCGAGGATTTTTCAGAACAGGGTCCGGTCGACCGAGCTCTGTAGCCGGCCGACCGACCTGTTGCTGTTTTGCCTATTTCGCCTATATTGCGTGGTTTCCCAAATTTAATCGATTCGTATTGATTCCCTTTTGTTATTATCACTTATTATCGACTTTGATGACATTTTCTTCGTAATTTTGGGAATATCCATTTTAATGGATTCGGTATCGATTTTTTTGGATTTTATTCACGTCCTCGAATGTGAATTTTAGTGATTGATTGTTCCTACAATCTTCTTTGTGGTTTGTCACTTTAAAAATAAGAAGGTTTCTATACTAGTGGTAAATATCAAAATTCTTTCATCAAAACGATTTCAACACTATTTTATTACAAAGCTCGTTTCTTAAACCGTTTTCCAATCTATTAGTATGTACAAGCCTTTACCTCACTCGTATGAGAAATCTAATTAAACGACCTAGTAAAACGAGTGGTATGAAACGCTTGCGTTTACTTCGTCGGTTAATTCTTGGACTTGTTCGATTGAATCCCTTGTGATAATTTTCTAGTGGAGATCTACAATTTGTTCGTAAATATTTAAGTTAAGCTAGTGGTTATGGGACATGAAGCTAAATTTATATATTTACTAGCTTAGTGTAATTGACACTTTCTTGATGATCATGACGATCATTTTTTGTGATTTAGACTAGCAATGTGCGATGTCTCTTTGTCTGGGAGGGAGACTAAACCTCGTTTTGTGGAGTTTCGACTCAAATTGGTGGGGTAGCAACCCATAGTCTTCGGGCCGTTTGTGGAGCTTCGGCTCAATTTGTGATGGTTAGCAACCATGGAATTAGCATTCCGTTTGTGATACACGTGTTGGTGAGCTTTATGCTCCCGTTTGTGATAGGCCTTTCCTCCTTTTGTGATTTCTGGATTTCTTGAGATGATTTCTAGAATTTGTGCTTCACCAATTTTCATGATTTTCATTGATAAGTTTTATCAATATTTGTGCATTGGTGAATTTGTGTGTCATTGACTTTTGTGATTGATATTGATATAATCATCAATATTTATGATTTGGTGAACGAAATAGAGAGTATGACATTCCTTTTGATCCTTGAGAAGGTTTTTGTGATATTGATTTATCTCTTGTTGATTTTCAATTACTTATTTATCACAGCTTGGCATTGTGATTATTATGCGTTTAGTCATACCTCTTATTCTATATCGTTTCATCTGATATTTATAGCTAGACTGATCCATTTATTATTTTCTTATTAAATAATACTAGGGTCAGACCGAGATGTTACAGGTGCTTCTGCTTGACTTCTCTTCTGGGGTTATCATCCTGACTTTTGGTTAACTACTTAGATTTGTAGTTTTTGTTGTATACATTTGAGAAATAGACTCATAGTTGTGTACTTATTCTTTTGTATAGCACATGTTGCTATTCTTTTTTTGATATTGTGGATCTTGTTAGACCACTACTCTGATGAATACTTTTATGTGTTATATATATTCATATCTATTTCCGCCTTTGTGATATGAATTATCTGTGACTGATTTGTGTTATGTTTATTTCTGTATTTGTTTCCGAAGACATAATAGCCACTGTGTAGCAGCTTTGAGTTTGTATCGGTATGTCAGACTTCCTCTTGAAAAGAATGCACGTTACATTTTATCTGGCATATCGGTACTCGCACAAAGCAATTATACAGATGGTCGCTCCTCAACAGCCTTATTCTCCATGCTAGTTGACGGCATTACACCGTAGTGTCCTTGGCTAGCATGGGTATAGAGGTGGGGCGGCACAACTACTATCATAAAATATACCATTTATGGATCTTCCCATTAAATATACCTTTAATTAAGTTAATTAATTAATATAATCACATTATATCAAATATATAATAGGAAGAAAATACCTTGTATTTCGACAAGATTGGTCAACGAGTTAGACGTATATAACAAATTACATAATTGCTCCTAGGACATACCCCCAACTCTATCATGGAAAACAATCGATATCTCAAAAACCATAAGTCTAATGCATATAAAATTTTGTGAGCAAGATGTGAGAACCCTAAGTAGTCTACCCTCGGGATCGCACATCGAATAGAGCAAGTTGGAGGGATCGGCCGTCTTCCATCCATAGGGATAGACTATAAACAGCCTTCACAACATATTGCAACAAAGATTAGTTAATAACATGAGTTACACTACCAATTGGTGTGAAACTTGGAGGCTAAGCATAATAAAACATGAAAAAGCTTCGATAGGGATCACATGGCATTTGGAGGGGTTTGGAGTGATCGGCTTCAATCCCTCAATTGGGATCAACCCTCTTCCCTCTTAGGGATCGGCTGAACCTAACTTTATAGCAAAGATCGATCAATATTGCAACATCTACACATCCAATTGACATGAAACTTGAATAAGCTCATTAAAACATGTGGAACACCCCCTCGAGATCTCACTCCAATCGGAGGAAGTTGGAGGGATTAGTATAACTCCCTTGGGAGGGATCAACATAAATCAGAATTCAAATACTACTTCATGGAAAATGCAATATCTCACAAAGCGTATGTCAGAATTGCACGAAATTTGAAAAGCGGGTAGCTAACATCATGGAGCAGCCCTCATAGGGACCGCAACACATTTGGACACACTATTAAGGTATGGTACCGATCCCTATTTTAGGCCCCAATTGGCCTAATTTTTTTGGATGGTCTCGTCTTGGTCTCCCGAATCTTCTACCGAAATTTCAGCACGATCCGTACACATCTTCCCTTGTAAATACAGTAGACATGAAGTCAGAAAAAGGATCTTCTTTCTGCTTCTCTTTATCTTCAACCTAGGCTACACTCTGTCAGATTTACTCTTGAATTTCGGATTTGTAACTGAAAAAAACTACATTATAATAAAAGGATTATTCTAAAGTGGACATAATCCGAGGTTAATCGAACCATTATAAATCTTGTCTCTTTTTACTTTCTATCATTTTTAATTTGTTTGTTCTTCGTATTATATTCTTTACATAAGATACTATCCGCGATCTATGACTGGATATTTGTGCTTTCACACAACTGGGTGTTGGTGACCAAATTTTGATGCCAACATATATGTGTGTGTGTATAGGTATATATGTATGTATATATGTATGTATGTATATAAAAATTCTTAAGTATGTATGTAACTATCATGATACATATATTTATCAGTTTTGATATATAACTAAAGGAAAAAAATTGATTTTTTAATGAAATATGACGACGAATTTTACTTAATTTTTTTTGAATATAAAAGTATATTCTTAACATATATAATACATGTACATGTATACATGTATACATATACATATGCACGTGTATACACACATACATGTGTATATGTATATGTATACATGTATAATATACATGTATATATATACATACACACACAAATGTATTTGTACATATATACATGTACATATGTATATGATGTGCACGTAAATGTGTATATTTTTACCACCATATTTATTCTATTTAAATTAAATAAATGATCATATTGGGTATTTTAACTTGTTTTAACCAAAATTCATATTAATTCCAATTTTCACATATTCATCTTCATATAAGGGTAAAATGGCCATTTGTGCACGTATATTAATTTGAGAGAATTTAATTGGAAATTTCTATAATATTTTGTAGGAATTTAGCTTCTCATATTAGTGGGTTCATGAAGAAACATGCATGCACAAAATGGATATAAAGGAATGAAGATGAAAATAATTCAAAGTGAAGATCATGGAGGACCCCACCTACCCACCTACCTTAATGTACAAATTAAAGGCTAATGCACATGCTTTTGGAGTTAATGGTTTCATGTACACTTAATGGGGGATTAAGACATGTTAATGATTACTTGGCCTCTACACTTCCTAAGGGGCATTTTGGGCATTCCCCAAAAATATGAATTAGGGTTTCATACATGTATATATACCCCTTATGTTTCATGTAATCTATCTCTTCTCTTAGTCTCTCTTAGGCCTCCTTCTCTTTAGTTTAGTTTAGATCAAAAATAAAAGAAAGCTCCCTTTCTTTCCATGGCTACTTAGCCATTTTATTTCATGTAATTTTCTTTTCTTTTATGCAATGTTAATTCTCTTTTATTTACATGCTTCTTCTCTTCTTATGTAATAGTGTAGATTTACCTTTATGCAATTAGATTAATTGTCTTTTCCATTAGCTTTCATTTTCCTTTCTTTTTGCTTTCATGTTGCTATCTACATTTGTTGGTTTGATAACAAATATGAGAGCTTAATCCCTATAATTTAGGGGTAATGAAGCTCTCTAGTATGTAGATGCAACATTTTGATGTTTATACTCTCTTTTTGTGCTTTAATGGAAACACTTGAAGTGGTTTAATGATGTTGTTTGGCTTTTAATTTGATAGTCTATGTTGTTCATAACAAATAGGCTATGCTTAAACAAACATAACACAAATTGTTTCTTCATCTAAATATGATTATGGCAAAGAAGTGAATGTTGAAATTGAAATTTGATAGCCTATATTTCTAAACAATAGTTAATAGGCTATGCTTAAAATAGATTTTTATTTCAACTTTGTTGTCATATTTCATGAGAGTTAAATGTGTATTAGTGGTTGTGTTATAGTTTGATGGCTTATATTGGGCTAATTAATAGCACAAATATATCATACTTATGATAAACACATCAACTAATTACACTAATGAAAAGAAAAGAGAGATCATAACTTCATTTTGTTGATTTATATGATCTAGAGAATGGATTTATCTCTAAATTGTTCTTTTAACTCTCATATTTTTATCATTTTCTTTTGCTAGTTTTCGTTAGTTTTTTACATTTCTAACTATTAACTCTCGACTTCGGTATAATTTGATTGAATAGAACTTTAAAATCATAAATTTCATGTGGATCGACCCGTATTCGCCACGTGCTACATTCGTACACCGTGCGCTTGCGGTTATTTTTATTTCAAAATTCGTTCGACGGTTTTCTAAACCGATAGAATTTCCGTCGACGAACAAGTTTTTGGCGCCGTTGCCGGGGATTTGTTTGATTTTATTTTCTATTCTTGGATTATTTTTGTGTGATTTTATTTGTGTTTTATTTTGTGTGTTTGTTTGCTAAAAATGTTGTGTGTTTGTTTTGTGAATTTTGCTTTCATTTTTTTTGTTAGCTTGTTGCCTTTTCTTTTTTCTTTTTTCTTGCATTCCAACTAAGAAAAAAAACAACACAATTTCTATCAAAAAAAAAAACATTTATTCCATTTGATTTTCTATTTCATTTACAAGTTACCAAAAAAAAAGGGAACAGGGTACATTGGTGCACTGTTTACTGTGCACAGCCTGCACAATCAATTCTCTCTGTTTTAACTCCTTATCCCACTTGCCTTCTCACTTCATAGCAGCAAACCAGTCACCCTCCTCCAACTTACTGCCCTCAACATCTTCCCTATCTTCAACAACATCTTCTCCACTACTCCCTTACAAACAACTGCCCTTCCTTACTTCACTTCCTCCACTACTCCATACAATCTACACTTCTCGGATTCACTTTCTGTTACTGTTGCACACCACCCTGCTTCTACCATTTGCCACTGCACATAACTCCAACCTTCATTGCAACTTCTTTCACCATCCACAATTTCTTTCTCCCCTTATTTCTTACTACTGACCACATATTTCCACCATATACACAACACTTCCAACATTTCAAGCCTGCTACAAGCAACATCAAGCACATATTTCCAACTTCTCAGCCTAGCAATTTCACCTCATCACACTTCATCCACTGCTTCAGCCTTAACTTCGGCCTGCATCAAAACTACCTCCCCTGAACTTCATCCATTAACCAATCCCCTACCTCCCCTGAACTTCTCTGTCAATATCTCTGCCATATCTCATCACCATATACCATCAGCCAACATCAACCACCATCCCCTTACACATCAGCCATACAAAATTCCTCTTCACAACATCATTCTCCTTCACTTCATCAACTCAAACTACCTCTGCAAATACCATCCACTTCAAGCACCAGTGCACACAGCCTCTCCCACTTGATTCATCACAGTCTTCAAACAATTCTACTTCAACTTCCAGTCTGCTACATCCCTCTCCTTTCACAAAACTGCTCCAACCTCTTACCCAAACTGCTACCAAAATCCAACTTCAACTTCTTCATTCCACCATACAAACTCAAACATTCAACTGCCTGTAATTCCTCCCCACCACTCATCTACCACCCAGCTTTCGTTGACCATGGTTCAGTAATCACCAACCACACTTCAGCAAACACCAATCGAATCCACCCACCAGCACGACTTTCACTTCAGTTCAAACATATCCATATTTAAGAACGCAGTGTGCAACCACAAAACTACGCAGTTAACCACCTCACTCAATTCCGCAACAACAATCGATTTCACATCAGAGCAGCACCACACCGTTCTCGACCACCTACAGTTTGCCTTTCCAATCGCCTGTACAATTTCGAACCCACTACCTTCAACTGGTTCTGTGGCCATTACTTCCACCTTCGCCCTGCTTACCTCTACCAATCGCCTCGCATAAAAGCCCTACCCTCATCACGCAATCGAATAACCCAGTTCTATCGCCTCCAAACATACAAACCCCCAAACAGTCGCGCTTCCATTCGATTAGGGATTTGCTTACTGGACCGAGAAATTCTGATTTAGGGAATTCGGTTGGAAATTGATTTCTGTATTTTGCTTTTCGAACTGTGAATTTTTAATTTGATTTGGCTATGATGCAGTATTAGTGCGTAATTGCTTTATGAGTTTAAGGGCTGGGCTTGTTTGTAGGCTGTGAACATTTTTCTTATTGTTTGTTTATATTGTTCTATCTGGTTTTGTTTTAATTTTTTTTTTAAAAAAACTCCAGCCTTTAAAAAAAATAGTATTCTAAATTTCTTTTTCCAATCTGTTTCTAGTTTTGTTTTATTTTATTTTATTTAAAATAAAAAAGTTTTGATGGTTTTGATTTGTTTTTAATTGTTTGTGGTTTGTGGGTTGAGTAGATTGTTCTTAAGTTTCTCTTTGTTTTCTTTTTTTAAAGAGACAGTAAATTTTTTTTTTAAGTAAAACTTTACTTTTCAATTTTCTTTCCTTTTCACAAAAAAAACATAAAACATAAAAAAAAAAGGTTTCTCTTTGTTTGATTTTCATTTGTTTTCACTTGTTTTAGTTTTCGTTTTTTTTCTTTTGTTTTTCATCTTTGATAAATATAATAAAAGAAAACAAAAATTGTTGTATTTATCTTCATTCACTCCTTTTCAGGTTGCCAAAGCAGATTAAAAGGAAGAACTACTTGCCTAAAAATAATTGCTGCTTGCTTATAAAAAAAATTGCCGCAAAAAAAAAAATTAATTGCCAATAATCTGCATGCTCTGGTATTGTGCTTCCATCTCTATTTTCTTTGTTGGTTGCTTGCATTTGCATAAAAAAAATTCAAAATCCAAAAAACCAAAAACAAACTTCATCTTAGTTGCATTGTTAATACACGTTTAATTTCTTGTTTTGCATTCATCTCATCTTATTTTCTTTTCTAAGGGCAATACCCCAATTCACATAAGTTGAGGGATTTCATCACCCTTTCCTTAGCCCACAAACGCATTTCATTGTAGAATTTGACTAATAATAAAGATTAGACTTTGGACCTAAGGGTGTCACGAGCTCACTTAGGGCTTAATTGTATCTTCACAATTGTTTTATTTGAACGATTTTATTTCTTGGTGTCTAGGCTACGGCAGAGTAATAACCAGTTATAAAAATTACGGTGATACGTAAATATACTGGTTGTTCATCTGAAGGTACTTAAACCTTCGGCTGCATTGCTACGGTGATTCGTGGTGCACCGATAACTCCTATCCGTTACCTGGCTAAGAAATATTTTTGTTGATTTAAGACAAAGTGTGATTATACAATTTTGGGTTAGGAGCTACTAAGGACAGCAAATTGTAGTTAAGTCATTTCCATTCATTTAGCTGCATTAGTTCATGCATATTTAAAAAAACAACAACAAGAAAATCAAAATTCCAAAAAAAAATTCTTTCCTTTCCTCTGAAAATTTTCAATCAAAAAAAAATATAAAATCTTTTAAAAAAAATTTTGAAAATTCAAATTCAAAAATCAATTTCCATTTTCTGAAAAAAAAAAAGAAATCCTTTTGGTAAATATTTAAAAATACAAAAAAAAATACAAAACCAAAAACATAAAAAAAAATTGAAAAAAAAACCAAAAAAAAATTAAACTTTTCTTTTGAAAATAAATCTCACTTGTTAAATAGTTTTCTCCCTTGTAAAAAAAAGTTTTCAAAAAAAAAAACTAAAACACGTTTCCAAATCTTCTTTCATTCCCTAAACTCAATTCTAACTCCTTTCTCTTCTCGACTTTCACTTGTGTATGTGTACTTGGACTCGTGACACAACAACGAATCGTTGGACCCGTGATCCTTCTACAAACCGTTTAACTCGAACAGACGATCCACCTGAAATGGCAAACGAAAACGCCCCTCGAACTCTTATGGATAGAATCTTTCCCAATAGAGTTTCTATTCCATCTTGCATCACGTTACCCGCCCCTATGGGTAACCATTTCGAAATCCATTCGAACCATATTGCGACGCTTCCAAAATTTGGCAATTTCGAACACGATGACCCATACATCTTTTTGACTAAATTCAAACAAGTTTGCGCAACCATTAAACTTCAACAACTTTCTGATGACGGAATCAAACTTCGATTAATCCCATTTGCTCTTACGGATTACGCTGAAAAATGGTTGTACAGCTTACCTTCGAACTCAATTAAAACGTGGGAAGAATTTGTAAAAGCTTTCTTAGAAAAGTTCTACCCCTTGGAAAAAACAAGTAGAATTCGAAACGAAATTGTAAATTTTCATCAATTCAAGGGTGAACCATTTGGAAAATATTTTGAAAGATTCAAAGAGCTTTCGATAAAATGTCCACACCATAACTTTGAAAAATGGACGATTTGCCAAATCTTATACGATGAACTCGAAAACAGCTCGCGAACAATGCTCGAATCAATGTGCCAAGGCAATTTTCTTGCCCAACATCATGATGATGCTTGGCAATTTCTTGAAAACCTCGCTGAAAAGTCGTCCCAATGGGAACGCTCGAACGAAAAATCAATCTACTCACGATCGAGTGCACACTCGATAAGATCTTCTGTTGCCTTGGAAGCTAAGACCGACGCAATGATTAAAAAATTCGATAACGTTTTCTCATCGAATCAAATGAACCATGCTTCCCAACCGATGTGTTATAAATGCAATGATCCTAATCATATAGCCGATCAGTGTCCCAACTCTATCGAACAAATCAATGATTTCAATAAAGCCAAAAACGACCCGTTTTCTCCAACGTACAACCCTGGTTGGAGAAATCATCCGAATTTTACGTGGAGCCAAAACAATCTCAACACGAATTCAATTCGTCCCAATTTTCAAGCATTTCCGAATAATGTTTCGAATCCTCCCTTTCAGCCCAACAATTTTCAACCAAACTTTGCGGGTCCATCACATAATCAACCACAACAATCAAATTTTCAAACAAATTCTGCTCATCCTCCCCAAGACGATAAACGTTTAACTTCACTTGAGAAAACTCTTGAAATGTTGGCTAAGGCAACTACTCAAAGCCTTCAATCAAACAATAATTTGAAAAATTCATTGACTTCATATATGCAAAACACGAACCAATCAATTGCAAAACTCGAAATGCAAATAAGTCAATTAGCCACATCTTTAAGTGAATGTGAATGAGGAACATTCCCAAGCCAGCCCCTTCCAAATCCCAGAAATCAAAACACAAATTCAAATCAAGCCCATGTTGTTCAAAATAGCAACGTCACCCAGTTGAATGCTATCACAACTCTCCGTTCTGGTAAACAAATCGATAATCAAGTTGTTAGTCCAAATGATTTACCGAAAACTTTTCTCGACACTTCTAAAACAACGAACGACTCAGAACAGAACGTGGAGCCAAACGTCGAATCGAACGACAATCAAAATTCTTCTTCTTCTACCCGAGTAGACCCGCCTACCGAGTATCGTGTTCCATTTCCACATCGTCTTCGACCAAAGAAACACTCGGACCAAATGGAAAAGATGTTGGAAATTTTTAAACAAGTAAAAGTGAACATCCCGCTTCTTGACATCGTTAAGCAAGTCCCCACTTACGCGAAATTTCTTAAGGACTTGTGCACCCAAAAGCGACACACTCAAGTGCCCAAAAAAGTCTTCTTAGACGCTAGTTTGAGTGAAGTCTTGTCCCAATCCATGCCCGTTAAATACAAAGATCCTGGCTGCCCTACGATTTCGTGTACAATTGGAGACAAGACGATTAACAAATATTTGATAGACTTAGGCGCGAGTGTCAACTTGATTCCATACTCCGTGTACGAACAATTAAGCTTAGGTGAGCCCAAACCCACGAAAGTTACGCTTCAATTTGCCGATTGTTCCATTAGGAAGCCCGTGGGAGAAATCGAAGACGTACTCATTCGAGTAGGGCAATTTATATTCCCCGTTGACTTTATCGTTCTCGAAACACAACCCGTGACGAATCCCTCGATTCAAATTCCGTTGATTTTAGGCCGACCATTCTTAGCCACCTCAAATGCCTTAATCAATTGTCGTAACGGATCAATGAAAATCTCTTTTGGAAACATGACTTTGGATCTTAATATTTTCAATCTTGAAAGCCAATCGAATGAACCTCATAACGAAACGTTGGAAGTTAGTGCCATTCATGAAAACTTTGAAAACGAGACACTTGACCTTAACAACGAACGCGAAGCCGAGTACGAAAAGTTGTTTCCCGAAATTCTCAACGAGATTGAATACACTCTTTCCTTTGAATCGCTTCAAGATGAGTCCGAATCTCGATCCAACTCTTTGATCGAAAAACTCCCGAAGTTGGACCTCAAACCACTTCCCGATCACCTTAAGTATGCATACTTAGGTGAAGACGAAATGTTACCCGTCATAATTTCCGCAACTCTCTCTCTTGATCAAGAAACCTCGTTACTTTCTATTCTTTCGAAAAACAGAGAAGCAATTGGATGGTCGATTTCCGATATAAAGGGAATTAGTCCCACTCTTGTTCAACATCGCATCCATTTAATCGACGATGCCAAGCCTACTCGTGACGCGCAGCGAAGGCTTAATCCAAAAAACAAAGATGCGGTGCATGATGAAATTCTTAAACTTCTCGATAACGGAATCATTTACCCAATCTCCGATAGTTCATGGGTTAGCCCAATTCACGTTGTACCGAAAAAGTCTGGCCTAACCGTTGTCAAGAACGAATCAAACGAGCTTATTCCAACTCGTACTCAAACAGGTTGGCGTGTTTGCATTGACTATCGAAAACTAAATGCCGCAACACGTAAGGATCACTTCCCCCTTCCTTTCATCGACCAAATGCTCGAACATTTAGCCGGCCATGAATTTTACTGCTTCCTTGATGGTTATTCTGGCTATAACCAAATTCCAATCGCTCCCGAAGATCAAGAGAAAACGACTTTCACATTTCCATTCGGTACCTTTTCTTATCGACGTATGCCATTCGGACTATGTAACGCTCCTGCGACTTTCCAACGATGCATGGTTGGCATTTTTTCCGACATGATTGAACTCTTTTTAGAAGTTTTTATGGACGATTTCTCTATCTTTGGTGATTCTTTTTCCCACTGTTTACATCACCTCGAGTTGGTTCTGAATCGATGTAAAGAAAAACATTTGACTTTGAATTGGGAAAAATGCCACTTTGTGGTCAAACAAGGCATAGTCCTTGGACACATTATCTCAAATAGAGGCATTGAGGTAGACAAAGCAAAAATCGATGTCATTGCAAATCTACCCATTCCCAAATCTGTTAAGGACATTCAATCATTTCTAGGACACGTTGGCTTTTACTGTCGTTTTGTGAAAGACTTTAGCAAAATGGCCCGTCCTTTGACGACCCTTCTTGGAAAAGACGTTCCTTTCGATTTTAACTCTGATTGTTTCTTTTCTTTTGAACGTCTTAAGAGCGAACTCATTTCTGCTCCAATCATTTGCGCACCCAATTGGGATCTTCCTTTTGAAATAATGTGTGATGCTTCGAACTTTGCCGTTGGTGTTGTCTTAGGACAACGCATCAACAAGATCCTTCATGTCATTTACTACGCAAGTATGACCTTGAACGATGCTCTACTCAACTACACAACAACCGAAAAAGAGCTTCTAGCTGTCGTTTTTGCGCTTAAAAAGTTTTGACCATAGTTGATAGGTTCACACATTACGGTCTACACTGACCATTCTGCGCTTCGATATCTCTTCGCTAAAAAGGATGCTAAATCCCGTTTGATTCGTTGGATCCTTTTACTTCAAGAATTTGACCTTACAATCAAAGACAAAAAAGGATCCGATAATGTCATAGCCGATCACTTATCTCGTCTTCCGAACGCACCATCTTCCTTGCCGATCAATGAAAACTTCCCCGATGAACAACTTCTTTCGATTTCTATCGATCCATGGTACGCTGATATAGTGAACTACTTAGTCACTAAAGAAACTCCCTCATCTTGGTCCAAACAGGACAAATGTAAATCCATGTCCCAAGTGAAATATTTCTATTAGGACGATCTATACTTGTTCAAATATTGTCCCGACCAAATCATCCGATGTTGCATTCCGGATAATGAGATACAGAGTGTTCTTTCATTTTGCCACGATCAAGCGTGCGGTGGACATTTCGGTCCTCGAAAAACTGCGGAAAAGGTGCTTCAGTGTGGTTTCTATTGGCCTTCTCTTTTCAAAGACTCATTCGAATCTTGTAAAACTTGTGATCGATGTCAAATGCTTGGACGAATTTCTCGACGAGATATGATGCCTCTAAACCCTATTCTTACGATTGAAATCTTTGATGTTTGGGGTATCGACTTTATGGGACCTTTTTCAAATTCTTTTGGAAACTTGTATATCCTTCTCGCTGTCGATTACATTTCAAAATGGGTCGAAGCCGTTCCTTGCAAAACCAATGACCATAGAATTGTTGTGAAATTTCTCAAAGAAAACATCCTTTCGAGGTTCGGCACACCTCGCACAATAATCAGTGATAACGGAACCATTTTTGCAACCGTTCATTTGAAACTTTAATGAAAAAATACTCGATAACCCACAAGCTATCCACTCCGTATCATCCTCAGACTTGTGGCCAAGTTGAAGTTTCAAATCGACAAATAAAACAAATCTTAGAGAAAACTGTCAATAAAAATCGAAAAGATTGGTCTCAGAAATTGAGCGACGCGCTTTGGGCTTACCGTACAGCTTTTAAAACTAACCTTGGGATGTCCCCATTTCGTTTAGTTTACGGTAAAGCTTGCCACTTACCCGTTGAAATTGAACACAAAGCGTTATGGGCAATAAAAAACTTAAGCTTTGATCATGAAAAAGCTGGCGAAAATCGAAAACTACAACTCAACGAACTAGAAGAACTTAGGAATGACGCGTATGAAAACGAGAAAATTTACAAAGAAAGAACCAAAGTTTTTCATGACAAGTCAATCCTAAGGAAAAAGTTTTCGCCTAACCAGAAAGTTCTTTTATATGACTCGAGACATCATTTATTCCCTGGGAAACTTAAATCAAGATGGACTAGACCATTTTTTGTACGAACTGTTTTTCCACATGGTGCCATAGAAATAGAAAATCCAAAGGATGGATTGATTTTCAAAGTCAACGGTCATCGGTTAAAACCCTTCTTGGAAATTCCCGGTAACCAAGAGGAGGAGCTCATGATCCTTCATGAGCCAAGCTATGTCTAGTAAGAATGTTAACCCCATTTTGTAAATATGTACATAATTTTCCCCGCTACACTCATTATATCATGCATCGACTGTGGGAACACAGTCAAAATTAAGTGTGGGGGGAGTCTCATTTTCATTTTCTTTAGTTTTTCATGGCATTTTTGAATTTTCATTTTCTTTAAAAAAAATCTCAAATTTCCTAAATCTCAAAAACATTTTCTTTTTACCATTTTGATTTATTTTTGAAGAAACACTATGGGATAAGTATAAGTTTTGGTTAATAAATTGAAATTTTGAAAATTTATTTGTCTTAACAAAATTAAAAATGAAGTTTGATTACAAATAACAATGGTTTTACTAGTATATAGGAAGGTTCATCTATGTTAATTATGAAGTATGTTCTAATTGAAAATCTTTGTTTAAAAAGTGGTAAATTTAAAGTAAGGATATAACATTTTTGTCTTCTAAGTTAAATGGTGCTAAGATGGTTTTGCAAAACTCTCTCTCTCTCTCTTAAAAAAAGATAAATATAAAAAAATACAAAATAATAACATCTAAAGTATTCACTCTCATTTAAAAGTCCTCACGGTTATGCATGGGTGAATTACTTGGAATCTTTGATTATGTGCTTTCATACTCATTTAAAAGTCCTCACGGTTATGTATGTATGGAATACATACACACAAAAAACAGACTTAGTAAAAACCACCTACGGTCGATAGGTGTATGCACGAAAGTGTGTGCACTCGCCATGCTCTGTACTCCCCTCACATAAGCCCGAAAGGCAGTGCATGGGTGGTATATCTGGCCTCAGTTTACCTGAGCTAGGTGTGTAATTTTTATTGCAAATAATGAGAGAGCAAGCAATTGAAATCCTAGCACAATCTTAACTTATTTGATTTAACTTGTTATTGAAAAGAAATGAAAATACCACTTTAATAAACTTTGATAATCAACTAAGGATCCATTTCATAATTACATTGTGTTATCAACCGAAACAACTAGCCAAACTATGGTCTATCTGTTATGACAACTTGATTTTTATTGGAAATTTTGACGAGTAAAATTTTCAAGACAATGACCAAAACTTGTATTTAACTTATTCGTGTCAATTTAAAAATAAATTCTTCATTTGTAAATATTTTCCAAAACTCGCATTCATCTCTTTGTAAATAAATCTTGCACTTTGTAAATATTTTCATCCTGCATTTGGATTTTGTGGGTAGTATCCGCTGAAAACCCTCACGAGACAACACTCGTCCTACTGGGGACACCCAGAGGTTTAACGGCTTGTTGCATACGCTCAATGCAATCGTGCTCCCTACGAAAACGGATTTATCTTAGTTTTCCTTTATTCGAGGACGAATAAAAAGATAAGTGTGGGGGTATTTGATATGCACGTAATTGTGCATATATTTACATCCATATTTTATCTCTTTTTATTTAAATAATCATCATATTTGGACATTTTAACATGTTTAAAACCAAAATTCAATTATTTCCAACCATCATATTTTCATCTTCATTCAGGGGCAAAAAGGTCATTTTGTGCATGTGTCAATATAAGAATTTTTACTTGGACATTTTTTGACCTTTTTTATAGGAATTTGGATGCATATTGAAGAGGCTTATATGAAGATATATGCATGCACAAATGAATACAAAGGAAAGAAGAGGGAAATAATTCAACCCATGAACATGGAGGACCCCACCCACTTACCTAAAAGTACAATTTGGAGCTAATGGACAACTAAGTGGAGGTTAAAGCTTCATGCAAAACAAATGATGGATTAATTAGTGGTTAATGGTTACTTGTTGGCCACACTTCCTAAAGGGCATTTTAGGTAGCCCCCTAAAAATAGAATTAGGGTTTTATGCATGTATATATAGACCTCTTATGTATATGAAATCATCATCTACTCTTTCATTTTACTTAGGAAATTAAGAAATCAAAGTGTAAGCTCAATGTTCTATGAAATAATAATGGCTTCCAAGCCTCTTTCTTCTCTCTTTTCTACATGCTCTTCTTTGTTTTATTATTAATGTTTATTTATATGCTCTCTTTCTCCTTATGTTCATAACTTAGATTTACATTTATGCAAGTAGTTAGTAGCTAATCTCTTTTGTTTCTTTGCTTATTTTCTATTCTCTTTTCTTTTTAATGTTGAAATTTGTTTGTGTTGCTTCAATGCCACAAATGAGTAGCTAAACCCCTTCAATTTGGGGGTGATGAAGCTCTCTAACTTTATGTAATTTCAACATTTTTATGATGTATGATCTCTTTGTTTATGCTTCATGAATGTGAATTTTGATGTAAGTTTATACAAGTGGATTTGATAGCTTATATTGCTTATGCAAATGAGCTATTCTTACTCAACATAAACACAATTTACATCAACATTTGCTAATTAATTTTTGATTATGAAATGAAAGTAAAAATGAAATTTGATGATCTATGTTACTAGTTACAGTAGTAAATAGATCATATTTAAAATAGTTTTTGCTTTGGCTTCTTTTTCATGAGAATTGTAAGTGGTATAATTGTTGTATTATAGTTTGATGGTTTGAGTTATGTTAATCAATAACATAAACAAACCATACTTATGATAAATGCAATGATTATTTCACTTAGTATCAAAGTTAGAGATCATAAATTATGTGTTTGTTGATTTACAAAAATTTGAGAGTGGATTTGCCTCTAAATTGTTCTTTAGTCTAATAATTTTTGAATCGCATTTTCTAGTGTTAGCCTCTTTTTATTTCTAGTTAACAAATCCTCTTCGACTTTGGTATAATTTGATTGAATAGAATTTTAAAATCATCAATTCCCTGCGGATCGACCCGTATTCGCCGCGTGCTACATTCGTACACCGTGCGCTTGCGGTATAAATTTTATTATAAATTCTTCGACGGTTTTCTAACTTGATAGAATTCCCGAATCGAACAAGTTTTTGAAGAAACACTATGGGATAAGTATAAGTTTTGGTTAATAAATTGAAAATTTTGAAAATTTATTTGTCTTAACAAAAATAAAAATGAAGTTTGATTACAAATAACAATGGTTTTACTAGTATATAGGAAGGTTCATCTATGTTAATTATGAAGTATGTTCTAATTGAAAATCTTTGTTTAAAAAGTGGTAAATTTAAAGTAAGGATATAACGTATTTGTCTTCTAAGTTAAATGGTGCTAAGATGGTTTTGCGAAACTCTCTCTCTCTTAAAAAAATATAAAAAAAATACAAAATAATAACATCTAAAGTATTCACTCTCATTTAAAAGTCCTCACGGTTATGCATGGGTGAATTACTTGGAATCTTTGATTATGTGCTTTCATACTCATTTAAAAGTCCTCACGGTTATGTATGTATGGAACACATATACAAAAAAAACAGACTTAATAAAAACCACCTATGGTCGATAGGTGTATGCACGAAAGTGTGTGCACTCGCCATGCTCTGTACTCCCCTCACATAAGCCCGAAAGGCAGTGCATGGGTGGTATATCTTGCCTCAGTTTACATGAGCTAGGTGTGTAATTTTTCTTGCAAATAATGAGAGAGCAAGCAATTGAAATCCTAGCACTATCTTAACTTGTTTGATTTAACTTGTTATTGAAAAGAAATGAAAATACCACTTTAATAAACTTTGATAATCAACTAAGGATCCATTTCATAATTACATTGTGTTATCAACCGAAACAACTAGCCAAACTATGGTCTATCTATTATGACAACTTGATTTTTATTGGAAATTTTGACGAGTAAAACTTTCAAGACAATGACCAAAACTTGTATTTAACTTATTCGTGTCAATTTAAAAATAAATCCTTCATTTGTAAATATTTTCAAAAACTCGCATTCATCTCTTTGTAAATAAATCTTGCACTTTGTAAATATTTTCATCCTGCATTTGGATTTTGTGGGTAGTATCCGCTGAAAACCCTCACGAGACAACACTCGTCCTACTGCAGACACCCAGAGGTTTAACGGCTTATTGCATACGCTCAATGCAATCGTGCTCCCTACGAAAACGGATTTATCTTAGTTTTCCTTTATTCGAGGACGAATAAAAAGATAAGTGTGGGGGTATTTGATATGCACGTAATTGTGCATATATTTACATCCATATTTTATCTCTTTTTATTTAAATAATCATCATATTTGGGCATTTTAACATGTTTAAAACCAAAATTCAATTATTTCCAACCATCATATTTTCATCTTCATTCAGGGGCAAAACGGTCATTTTGTGCATGTGTCAATATAAGAATTTTTACTTGGACATTTTTTGACATTTTTTATAGGAATTTGGATGCATATGGAAGAGGCTTATGAAGATATATGCATGCACAAATGAATACAAAGGAAAGAAGAGGGAAATAATTCAAGCAATGAACATGGAGGACCCCACCCACTTACCTAAAAGTACAATTTGGAGCTAATGGACAACTAAGTGGTGGTTAAAGCTTCATGCAGAACAAATGATGGATTAATTAGTGGTTAATGGTTACTTGTTGGCCACACTTCCTAAAGGGCATTTTAGGTAGCCCCCTAAAAATAGAATTAGGGTTTTATGCATGTATATATAGGCCTCTTATGTATATGAAATCATCATCTACTCTTTCATTTTACTTAGGAAATTAAGAAATCAAAGTGTAAGTTCAATGTTCTATGAAATAATAATGGCTTCCAAGCCTCTTTCTTCTCTCTTTTCTACATGCTCTTCTTTGTTTTATTGTTAATGTTTATTTATATGCTCTCTTTCTCCTTATGTTCATAGCTTAGATTTACATTTATGCAAGTAGTTAGTAGCTAATCTCTTTTGCTTTCTTTGCTTATTTTCTATTCTCTTTTCTTTTTAATGTTGAAATTTGTTTATGTTGCTTCAATGCCACAAATGAGTAGCTCAACCCCTTCAATTTAGGGGTGATGAAGCTCTCTAACTTTATGTAATTTCAACATTTTTATGATGTATGATCTCTTTGTTTATGCTTCATGAATGTGAATTTTGATGTAAGTTTATACAAGTGGATTTGATAGTTTATATTGCTCATGCAAATGAGCTATTCTTACTCAACATAAACACAATTTACATCAACATTTGCTAATTAATTTTTGATTATGAAATGAAAGTAAAAATGAAATTTGATGATCTATGTTACTAGTTACAATAGTAAATAGATCATACTTAAAATAGTTTTTGCTTTGGCTTCTTTTTCATGAGAATTGTAAGTGGTATAATTGTTGTATTATAGTTTGATGGTTTGAGTTATGTTAACTAATAACATAAACAAACCATACTTATGATAAATGCAATGATTATTTCACTTAATATCAAAGTTAGAGATCATAAATTATGTGTTTGTTGATTTACAAAAATTTGAGAGTGGATTTGCCTCTAAATTGTTCTTTAGTCTAATAATTTTTTAATCACATTTTCTAGTGTTAGCCTCATTTTATTTCTAGTTAACAAATCCTCTTCGACTTTGGTATAAATTGATTGAATAGAATTTTAAAATCATCAATTCTCTGCGGATCGACCCGTATTCGCCGCGTGCTACATTCGTACACCGTGCGCTTGCGGTATAAATTTTATTATAAATTCTTCGACGGTTTTCTAACTCGATAGAATTCCCGAATCGAACAAGTTTTTGGCGCCGTTGCCGGAGAATTGTCTTGATTTTAATTCTCTATTCTTCGAATTAGTTTTCTTTGATTTTTGTGTGTTTTTTATTTTGTTTGTGTTTATATTTAAAAAAAAATTGTGTTTGTTTGTTGTTTGATTTTTGTTTACAATTTGTTGTGTGCTTGTAGTTTTATTTTGCATTCGCATTCTCTTAAAAAAAACTGTTACATTGTTTTCTCTGTTCACTGTTTACATTTTCTTTTGCATTCTCTGTTCTCTGTTCACTGCCCTGTGCATTCTCTGTTCATTCGCATTCAAAATTGTTAACCCAGTGCATATCTTCCACTGCCTACAAACCACAAAGCATCCCACAATCCACTTCAATCCATTAACTGCCTTGCTACCATCTGCCCCCTCCACTTCAACACTAAATTCAAACTGTCATTTCACCTCCCCCTGCAATTCATACAAACAACAATCTCCACTGACAATATTACAACTTCACTACACTTAACTGAACCACCCCTCTCCCTTCTATTACCACTCAACAACAACCTACACTGCCATCTGACTTCTCCCACCTCAACTCCAAGCTACTTATCATAACCACCATCGCATACGAGTACCCGCTACAATTATCGACACTTCTTCGCAAAACTTCAACCTGAAACACTGCATCACCGCAAAAAAGTTCAATTGCTACAACAAAACTACAGTACCATCCTTAACCATTACACTGCTGTCAATTAGCATCATTCCATCCAACCACAGTTCAAATCCACTCTACAACCCACACAAACTCACAACAATCCACATTACAAATCCTTCACCATTTCACAAATTTGCTATCTCAGTTCTGCAGCCACCAACATATCACCCTTCACCAATCCATCATCCCATTCACTCACCACTACACTGATCATTTCGACAGACCATAGCATAGCCTATTGCCATCAACCATTGCTCCTCCCTTACTTCATCCTTCATATCCACATACTTCTACTATCCCCTCCCTCAAACTGCTGCACCAGACTTCACCACATCACCATTTCAACTCAGTCCAAACATCATCAACAAAATTTTCAACTAAAACCTAATTCAGTCCTGAAACCACTGAAACTGCTTGAAAACTGACGACTCAACAAATTACCCCTGAAGCCTTACCATTGGCGTGCATCGTCACTGAAGCTTTACCATCACCATCCCCTTCGAATACCTCACTGCAATACATCTTCATCAAACTGCAATACATCCTCATCCACCACATCATCATACAACAACCATCTTCGTAACCATTTCATTTCACAAACTAGCAATTACTCTGCCTATACAAACTTCAACTCACTGGCCTCAACTTGCCCTTCACCATAACCAGTCACCACACTACAACCGAACTTCAATCCCCAAACACCTGCTGCTGCCAACCCACAGCAACTCCAATCATCTCAAACAAATCAAAAAAAACTCTCTCTCTCTCTCTTAAAAAAATAATAAAAATAAAAAATAAAAAAATAAGAACATCCAAGTATTCACTCCCATTTAAAAGTCCTCACGGTTATGCATGGGTGAATTACTTGGAATCTTTGATTATGTGCTTTCATACTCATTTAAAAGTCCTCACGGTTATGCATGTATGGAACACATGTAAAAAAACAGACTTAATAAAAACCACCTACGGTAGATAGGTGTATGCACGAAAGTGTGTACACTCGCCATGCTTTGTACTCCCCTCACATAAGCCCGAAAGGCAGTGCATGGTATATCTGGCCTCAGTTTACATGAGCTAGGTGTGTAATTTTATGTTGCAAATAATGAGAGAGCAAGCAATAGAAATCCTAGCACTATTTTTACTTAGTTGATTTGATTTGTTATTGAAAAGAAATGAAAATACCACTTTGATAAACTTTGATAATCAACTAAAAATCCTTTTCATAATTACACTTTGTTATCAACCGAAACAACGAGTTAAACTATAGTATATTTATGATAACTTCGTTTTTATTGGACATTTTGACGAGTAAATGACATAAATTTTCAAGATAATAGCCAAAACCTATATTTAACTTATTCGTGTCAATTTAAAAATAAAACCTTCATTTGTAAATAAATCTTGCATTTTGTAAATATTTTCATCCTGCATTTGGATTTTGTGGGCAGTATCCGCTGAAAACCCTCACGAGACCACACTCGTCCTACTGGGGACACCCAGAAGTTTAACGGCTTGTTGCATACGCTCAATGCAATCGTGCTTCCTACGAAAACGGATTTATCTTAGTTTTAGTTTATTCGAGGACGAATAAAAAGATAAGTGTGGGGGTATTTGATGTGCATGTAAATGTGCGTATTTTTACCACCATATTTATTCTATTTAAATTAAATAAATGATCATATTGGGTATTTTAACTTTTTTAATCAAAATTCATATTAATTCCAAATTTTCACATATTCATCTTTATATAAGGGTAAAATGGCCATTTGTGCACGTATATTAATTTGAGAGAATTTAATTGGAAATTTCTATAATATTTTGTAGGAATTTAGCTTCTCATATTAGTGGGTTCATGAAGAAACATGCATGCACAAAATGGATATAAAGGAATGAAGATGGAAATAATTCAAAGTGAAGATCATGGAAGACCCCACCTACCCACCTACCTTAATGTACAAATTAAAGGCTAATGCACATGCTTTTGGAGTTAATGGTTTCATGTACACTTAATGGGGGATTAAGACATGTTAATGATTACTTGGCCTCTACACTTCCTAAGGGGCATTTTGGGCATTCCCCAAAAATATGAATTAGGGCTTCATACATGTATATATACCCCTTATGTTTCATGTAATCTATCCCTTCTCTTAGTCTCTCTTAGGCCTCCTTCTCTTTAGTTTAGTTTAGATCAAAAATAAAAGAAAGCTCTCTTTCTTTCCATGGCTACTTAGCCATTTTATTTCGTGTAATTTTCTTTTCTTTTATGCAACGTTAATTCTCTTTTATTTACATGCTTCTTCTCTTCTTATGTAATAGTGTAGATTTACCTTTATGCAATTAGATTAATTATCTTTTCCATTAGCTTTCATTTTCCTTTCTTTTTGCTTTCATGTTGCTATCTACATTTGTTGGTTTGATAACAAATATGAGAGCTTAATCCCTATAATTTAGGGGTAATGAAGCTCTCTAGTATGTAGATGCAACATTTTGATGTTTATACTCTCTTTTTGTGCTTTAATGGAAACACTTGAAGTGGTTTAATGATGTTGTTTGGCTTTGAATTTGATAGTCTATGTTGTTCGTAACAAATAGGCTATGCTTAAACAAACATAACACAAATTGCTTCTTCATCTAAATATGATTATGGCAAAGAAGTGAATGTTGAAATTGAAATTTGATAGCCTATATTTCTAAACAATAGTTAATAGGCTATGCTTAAAATAGATTTTTATTTCAACTTTGTTGTCATATTTCATGAGAGTTAAATGTGTACTAGTGGTTGTGTTATAGTTTGATGGTTTATATTGGGCTAATTAATAGCACAAATATATCATACTTATGATAAACACATCAACTAATTACACTAATGAAAATAAAAGAGAGATCATAACTTCATTATGTTGATTTATATGATCTAGAGAGTGGATTTATCTCTAAATTGTTTTTTGAACTCTCATATTTTTATCATTTTCTTTTGCTAGTTTTTGTTAGTTTTTTACATTTCTAACTATTCACTCTCGTCTTCGGTATAATTTGATTGAATAGAATTTTAAAATCATCAATTCCCTGTGGATCGACCCGTATTCGCGACGTGCTACATTCGTATACCGTGCGCTTGCGGTTATTTTTATTTCAAAATTCGTTCGACGGTTCTCTAAACCGATAGAATTTCTGTCGACGAACAGTATACATATACATATACACACACACACATATAGACATATACATACATATGTATGTATATCAATTTTGAGACATGTAATAAATCGCTTTGACTTGAATATAAAAACTATGGTCATTCTAAAAATGTCATTTGATACAACATCATATACGTTAAACTAAATATCATATATGATAATAATATTTATCAATTTTGATATACACACATACACATATAAGTATATTTACATAGACAAACAATATACCTGTGCGTGCGTGCGTGTTTGCACCGATAATGGTCAAACACCCTGTTATAAGTGAGCACCAATGTCTAATATTTAGATCCGGGCAAAGAAATATAGATTCGCAGATCACATAATATATTGTAGAAAAGTAAATGAACACGCAAGTTTTATAGTTGTTCGATAAACTCTATTCTACGTCCACTTCAATAATCTTTTATTTATACCGTAAGATTACAAGTACAGTTATTTTTGCCTTAGAAAATTAATGAAGGAAGAGATAAGAAGTGATGAAGCAGAGTCGGCCCAAAAGTCCCGTGCAATGAGCCAAGTCCGTTGTACTTATAGGTGAAGATGTGCATGGATCGGAATGAAATTTCGATAGAAGAACCTCTGGGCCCATACGACCCGACCCACAAAATTTGGGATTGATCGGACACCAAAAAATAAATTAGGTCGATCGTTTCGCATTAATTCAAAAGGGGCTACGATCATTTTTATGGTGTCCCCCATGCATGTAGTCCATGCTCCCAAAATTTCACACCATTCCGACTTACCTTTTATGAGATATCGATTGATATTCACTGTTTTGACTATAAATTGAATCATAGGAGATCATTCCATGCTTTATCCTTTTGATCTGCAATCGATCATTGAGTTCCCCATGATGTTAGCTATTTGCTCTCCATATTTCATGCAATTCCGACGTACTGTTTGTGAGATATCGTGTTTTCTGTAGAACTATGGATCGTTACACTGATTCATACGACTGTTCCAATAACGATCGTCATCTTTCTAAGATTTCATTATTTTGAGCTGCGATCAATCATGGTGGTGCTCCATGATGTAAGCTACATGCTATCTAAATTTGTGCAATTCTTACATACCGTTTGTGAGATATCGCATTTTCCGTAAAACTATGGAACATTGTGCTGATTTGTACGATCGTTATAGTAACGATCGGCCTCTTTTCCAAGATATCATCCTTTTGAGCTGCGAGCGATCAGGGGAATGCCCAATGATGTAAACTATTTTCTCTCCAAATTTCATGCAATTATGACGTAGTTTTTATGAGATAACGTATTTTCCATAAAAATATGGATCATTATGCTGATTTGTATCGATCGTTCCAATAACGATCGACCTCTTTTCCAAGGTTTTGGAGTTTTGTCATGCGATCATTTTTGTAGGCTCCACTCTTTAGTATATTGATGCTCTGAAAGTTTCAAGTGCATTGGCTTTGTAGATTTTGAGGTATTGATCGATCTTCGTCGATTTATGCTATTTTATGGATCTTTCCCGATCGATCCATATAAATTCTTCCTTTGCTCATAACTCGAGCATATAAACTTCCATTGGCTTAAAATTTGAAACGTGGCCTCATGAGGCTTTCCTTATCACTTCATATTGATTACACCTTGATTGGAACCCAGTCTGAATCTGCCCAACAATTATTCATAGTCCCAAATATCATCGATTTCCAAGCCTATAACCGTCTCTCCAATTTTCCTGCCTTGATGATCATAGAAGCCATTTAACCAACTTTTGTGATATGCTGCGTGGTTAAAAAAGGTATAGCATTTGTCCCCCAAAACATGCCTGACGATAGGAAGGCGTGTTTTAAATTGCCTTAAGTCCAATGTTTGAAACTCGTTGATAACCTATGAACAAATTTGTGATCTTGCCTGATTGTTAGTAACAGCCGTTCGGGACAGTTAATCAAATTTGTAGCCGTCCTAGGCTGATGATGATCGCACAGAGATCGAGTGTCTGCTCGAGGCGAAATGTTATCGTTCGAAATCAAATGCTTGTTCGAGGCGAAATGTGATCATTCGAGATCGAGTGCCTGTTCGAGGCATAATGTGATCATTCGAGATCGAGTGTCGTTCGAGGCAAAATGTGATCATTCGAGATCGATTGTCGTTCGAGGCGAAATGTGATCGTTCAAGATCGGGTGGCATTTGGGGAGAAATGTGACCATTCGAGATCGAGTGGCGTTCAAGGCGAAATGTGATCATTCAAGATCGAGTGCCGTTCGAAGCGAAATGAGATCGTTCGAGATCGAGTGCCGTTCATGGCGAAATGTGATTGTTTGATATCGAGTGCCGTTCGAGACGAAATACTTGTTTTTCACATTTAAGTGAGTTCCGAAATCATTTGTTATGCCGGTTTATCGCCATCTTAGAGCATGCCTAGGGACCGACCTCGATACTGCACATATGTAATGGACTTGGCCGTTTTAATGTGGAGTTTCTTTTACTTTATTTCATCTCGATCAAGAGATGATGACCTGTGCCCTTGAGCCAGGCTCGCTCCAATCTGTGGCGGATGATGGTTCCTCCTATTCCTTCACCGCTGTCCATTCGGCTTACGAAGCCATCCAAATGCGTGCCCCCGGTTCCATGGGGAGTGGTGCTGATTCATTCTCCTTGATCGGGGTTTGCCTACGATTGCTCCAATCCATATCCAAGTCTGCTAGCTTCCGCTCCAAATCTTGGATTCCAATTTTCAGCTGTTCCAACATCCATAGTGGCCTCCGATCATCATTTCCATCCTACCTCCTAGGTCTACGAGGAAATCCCAGATTATCCTCTCTTGTATAGCATCCATCATTGTTCTCATTTCATCTCTGATGATGTAGATAAGGTCTGATTTGCTCCAGCTTCAGAAGAAGCTTCCTGACTCCCTCCATAATGGCTCATATCCGCTAATGGTCTCCTTGTTGATTGCCTAGCCATCGCTTCCTAGATCCAAGTATCCAAGCTCCCAAATCCAAGATCCTAGCTTTCAAATCCGCGGGTGCAAGTCCCTCCCAATGAAAGCACAAAAATGTTTGCGCCAAAAACGGTCATAAACACCCTGTTATAAGTGAAAGTGCCAACGTCCAATATTTAGATCAAAACAAAGAAATATAGATTCACGTATCGATTGTAGCTTAAAAGGAACGTCGAAATAGCACGAAACTGGAAGAGCAACTAACTTACAACATGGAGCACCCCATGATTGATCACAACTCAAAAGGATGAAATCTTGAAAAAGAGGCCGATCGTTATTTGGGCACATACAAATCAACATAACGATCCATAGTTTTACGGAAAACGCGATATCTCACAAACGGTACGTCGAAATTGCACGAAATTTGAAGAGCAGGTAGCTAACGTCATGGGGAACCTACATGATCGATCGCAGCTCAAAAGGATTATGCATGGAATGATCTCCAATTTCTAGTCAAAACAGCGAATATTAATCGATATCTCACAAACGGTAAGTTAGAATGGCGCGAAACTTTGGAACCATGGACTAGAGGCATTGGGGACCCCATAAAAACGATCACAGCCCCATTGGAGTTAGTATGGAACGATCGGCCTAAATTATTTTTTGGTACTGACTGATCCTAAATTTTATGGGTCGGGTCGTATGGACCTGAAGGTTCTTTTACCAAAATTTCAATCAATTCATGCATGTCTTCATCTATAAGTATAGTGGACGTGCCTCATTGCAAAGGACTTTTGGGCTAACTCTTCTTCATCGCTTCTTATCTCTTCCTCCATTTATTTTCTAAGGCAAAAACAACCGTACTTGTAATCTTATAGCATAAAGAAAATATTATTTAAGTGGACGTATACCGTAGTTTGCCGAGCCACTATAAAACTTGCGTGTTCATTTACTTTTCTGCAATCTATGCTATGATCTTTGAATTTATATTTCTTTATTATTGAATCTATAAAACGTGTGTGTATCAGTTACATTAAATCAATTTTTCATTTATGACACCGATATTTATCAACCTTCATACATCTTTACAACGAAATATATCAGATTTAAGACACTAAAAAAATTTGTTTTGAATATAAAACTACGATCACGCTTGATAATATCATATGAGATTATGAACCAAATTTCACTTATGATACTGATATTATCATTTATATATAAAAAAGTTTTGATACACATATATAGCTTTCTAACTTGAATATTATAATATATTTGGATAAAAAATAGCTTTTGATATACCAAACTCAAGTTTTGTTTATATAACAGTGATATTTATTTGTTCGAATGAAAAATATATATTTAAGTGGATCTGTTTCAAATTAAGCATTGTCATAATCATCATACTATCAAAATGGTTCTTACGTATGCGTATAACTATAATGATACATATGTTTATCAATTTTGACGTATAATTAATGGAAAACATTGTTTCTTTTTTGTGCACAATACGACGACAGATTTTAATTTTTTAGTGTAAAATACCTTTGTAACATAATAAGTGGATCTGTTTCAAATTAAGCACTGTCCTAATCATCAAACTATCAAAAAGGTTCTTATGTACGCATATATACACACACACATACATGTATACATATATCTTATAATAATACATATATTTATCGATTTTGGTGCATAAATAGTGAAAAATTAGATTTTTTTTGTTGAAATGTGACGACAAATTTTAATTTATTTTTTTGGATGTAAAAATATATTTTTAACTTAATAAGTGGATCTGTTTCAAATTAAGCATTATCATAATCATCAAACTATCTAAACTGTTCTTATACACTCGTATAACCACAATGATACATACAAGTATTGATTTTGATGCATAACTAATGGAAAAAATTGATATTTTTAATAAAATATGACAGTAGAATTTAATTTATTTTTTTGAATGCAAAAATATATTCTTAACATAATAAGTGGATCTACTTCAAATTATGGATTGTCATGATCATCAAACTATCAAAAGGGTTCTTATGTATACATATAACTATAGTGATATATATATTTATCGATTTTAATGCATAACTAATGAAAAAATTGGTTTTTTTTATGAAATATGACGGCCGATTTTAATTTATTTTTTTTGAATGTAAAAGTATTTCTTAACATAACAATTGGGTCTGTTTCAAATTAAGCGCTGTCATAATCATCAAACTATGTAAAGGGTTCTTTCTAAACCCTACTCTAAAGAGTAGAGCTAGGGAATTCAGTTGTCCACCACACTGATCCTCCTTTTAAGCTAACCCAACCAAGAGCATCAATCCTCTACCGATTTCTTGGTTTTATCGGGGATAACTGCTCCAAGCTTTAATGGAAAACACATCTCGGCATGGTGGGACCAGAACCCGCAACCTTCAGGAACTTTGTTTCATGGTTGCAAGGTAATCCCAACCAGTTGAGCTATGCTCGTGGATTATCCAAAGGGTTCTTACATATGCATATAACTATAATGATACATATATTTATCGACTTCGATGCATAAGTAACGGAAAAAATTGATTTCTTTGATGAAATATGACAGCGGATTTTAATTTATTTTTTCGAATGTAAAAATATATTCTTAACATAATAAGTGGACTTGCTTCAAGTTAAGGATTGTCATGATCATCAAACTATCAAAAGGGTTCTTATATATACATATAACTAAAATGTGGCATATATTTATTGATTTTGATGTATAACTAATGTAAAAAATTGATTTTTTTTCATGAAATGTGACGGTGGATTTTAATTTATTTAAATGTAAAAATATATTCTTAACATAATAAGTGGATCGGTTTTAAATTAACCATTATCATAATTACCAAATTACTAAAAGGGTATTAAAGTACTTTTATTAAGTAGGAGGCCTCAATTTATAAATATACAACAATGGGACCTAAAAAATAAATTATAAAATAGGCCACTTCGACCAAAAGACACTTTTCATTATAAGTCGTACAAATTCTTGAAAGATTTGTTACATGTCAGAACGATAAATATTAATGCAGCTGGCGTGATTGTGAAATCATAGAAAAAATATATGTGAAACTTGTTTTTGTTACTAAATTTTGAAGCAGTTTAAGCTTTTAAACGTTTAAGAAATTAAGGGGTATTAGCTCAAGTTACCGTGAAATCAATCCCCTACAAACCCCACCCACCCTAAATCCACAATCAAACTTTTAGCTTTCTTTGATTTAACACCTTTTTGTCAAGATGCATAAATCTTGTAACGGTCTGTTATACCTCAGGTTTTATATTCTAAGAGTCATATGGAAACTACAGTAAGACTGCATTTGCATATCTTTTCAGCTACATATGAATGTTAGGATAAAATAAGCTAATTTTACATAGTTCAGGGTCTTAGCTCCTCGTTACACACACAATACATGCATATATATAATATATATAATACAAGCATATATATAATATATGTACACATATGTATGCACGTACATACGTATGCATGTGTGTGTGTGTATGTTGGCAGTTTTCTCGTTTCTGGAAAGTTGACAATGACAATGATGGGTGGTTAGTGACGCTGCTTGTAAGAAAGAGAAAAACCCTCACCATAGTTTAATTGAAGTGGTGGGTGCTTTTCACTTCTAGCAAGTTCATCTTCAAGATACAATGAAATCCAATAATTCAATCTCACTGGTTGACGACATTGGCACCAACTAAATTGGGCTAGGACTATCTTTGGAGTTGTAATGACAAAATTTTAGCCTACGATACTACAAACCCTGCAAAAATTTTGTATAAAGAAACGATAGTAAGAGGTGAAGGGTTAGAGAAGAATTTGTGGAAAATTTTAATACCCGAATAACAAGGAAGAAGACCCTTTTATAGACCTGAATGGTTGTGTCCGTTTCAAAACCGATCAAAAAGAGTTCAAAAGGTCTTATGGCTTAGTTGACTTGGATGTTAGTTTTATTAGGAAAATAATTCCAATATTTTGATGATAACGACATTATAATAATATTATTGATGATTTTATCAAGTATCTAGGTGATTAAAGAAGTAAATACATGTGCACAATACAACATGATGACATACATGTACATTAGTACAAGATATGAATGATACTAATCGATTATGGAGCGTTGAGCATTCAAAGATCAATTATGATGTTTAAAAATCTATTTAGAAAATGATACATCATGATGACAAGAAGAAATGAACTTAAGAGCTTCAAAAGAATGTACGTCATAAGTTGAATTTATATCGAGTCACTACAGCCTGAACTATTAAAATCTCATAAACTAACTTCAAACCACTTCAAATTTCTATACAACCTTTCATATATCCTAAAATATGTTTAAGAATTTTTTTTCATTCTCTAGAATTTTTAATGCAAGAAAAGTGATAAAAAAAAGATCAAAAGATGCAAACATATACGGTAGTTTTTTTCACAGCAGCAAAGAATAGCATTATGACCGAAAATTCTATCATAGCACTAACAGATAAATTCTAGGTGGACTTTTGCTAGAGTTTTTCTTAGAAAATTGAAGTTGTACAGTGTTGTTTCAAATCCAATGTTTAAAATTCCTCCAGCGGCTATATTTTTTAAAAGATGTTTTGTGTCTATTCAATATTTCTCTTCGTCAAACAAATTTATAAAGGGTTGCACTTATTTAATGGTCTTTCACTCTTATATAAACCTCCTTTCATCCCCAAAACAATCACTCAAACTCTCTCTTGATTGAAATTAATTTTATTCTCAAATCAAAAACCCCAATTGATGTTTATTGTGCACTCATTTCTAAAACATCCAAAATAACAAATTAAGATACTCTAAGCCTCACACTATCGTTCCACTTTACCCAACGAAGACCATATCGCTTCTTATACACCTTATTCATTCATCTCCGTATTCTTTGTAGTGGTTATAGAAGTTTGTGTACTAAAGGAGACAAATTTGTATATTAAGATACACTGTATTGAAAAGTAACTATTGCCACCAAGTTGAAGTCATGTTCTGCTGCTCAGACAAAAGTGTTGATGTCTCGTTCAACTAATTGGGAAAGTGTATTGAAATTCTGTTCCGCTGCTCAAGTGCTTATTCCTCTAGGCAAAGCGACGGTTTTAGTTAGTAAAAAGCCAGAATAGAGATTCTGAGACTATACATAGGATTAAAGATCTGAATCAATATAAAATCAACTGTGTGATTTTATTTCTACTGCTATTATATTTATATTGTTGTTGTGATTACTATGCTTCAATTTTGAATTTATTTATATGTTTTTCCATCATCGATCATGTGCATAGCGACTTACAAGTAATATTAATCGACGCTACGCGACTAATAAGTGTTATGATCCAAATGTAATGGTATGAATTCTCTAAGAAACTATTTTTGTGTTGTATCAAAATGGAAGATAAGGTTGGTCTTTTGTTCTGATCACAAGTTCATAAGTTGCCTAATGATATTATGTTCAGTGGAAAACAAGTATTAACAATTCAAAAATCTTGTAGTTGAACTAATTTTAGCACTAGTCTCATGGAAAGTGCTATATTAGGACCAGCGTGTAATGACCCGTAAAATTCGATAATTAAATTTGTTAACAAAATAAGATTTTCGTAATATAATATTGAAGAAATAAAAAATATTGTAATTAAATAGTGAAATAAATTCTGAAATGAAATGTAACAAATGATAATTGAAGCTAATTATTAACAATTCACCACCTAATCTCCGCGTCCAATCTGCTTCATTCTCTACAATTCACCACCTTGCCGGATCGTATAGTCTGGACCCCCGCGCCTGCTAAGGGCTTCTCCGTCGCCTCCTGTTACTCCCACCTCAATAACCCCGGCCGATTCTTTTCCTTCCCCAGACTCTGGAAATGCCCTCTTCTGCCGCGTATCGCCTTCTTCCAGTGGTGTCTTGCTCATGAACGAATCAACACTAAAGAGAGACTTATCTGTCTGCATATCCCGGTTGATCTGTCTTGTGTCTTCTGCTCTAACCACATTGAAGATATTCCTCACTTGTTTCGTGAATGTGACTTTACATACTCGAACTGGGCTGCAACCAGTGCCCACCTCCTTGGCCATATCCATGATCTGCCCATCATATTTGATCACTGGCAATACAACCCCCATAATCTCCTCCTGGATGTCTTCATCGCTCTCATCTGTTGGTGTATATGGATTGAACGCAATGCACACGTGTTTAATAAATCGAAATATCATTTTGAAGGCATATGCAGACGTATAACTCATCTATTCTCCACCTTTACAGGTCGAAGCTTATCTGCTCCTTTCAGACTTCGTCTTCCATAGAGAAGTTCATCCCCAACCGAGTCACAAGGTAGCAGTTCGACGTTCCCCCGGCCATAGTTGCGAACAGTTGGTAGTAACTTGATGCTTTCAGATCTCTATCTTACCTTTTGTTATTTTGTTATGATACTCATGTATTTATTCTTACACTGCCTTGTCCTATCTATGTCGAATGTTTATGCAGTTTCTGTACTTGCTCTACGCGCCATCGATCAGGCCTGTTGATCGATACAATATTATTTCATATATGCTACTAATCGGTTGTGTAGTGTCACGCTACACACCCGTCTTGCTCAAAAAAATTTATTAACAACTTGAATGCAATTCCAATTGATTGAAATAATGTAAATGTTATAACTTGGTTATAAATTTAATATAAGAAAACGAATGTAAATATGAACCTATTTAATAAGATAATATATGATTAATGGTAATTGAATAAGATTAGTATTATGTAAGGAATTACAATATTTGTTGTACTAATGTGTGTATTGATTTATAGTGAGATATAAAAGGTAATTGATAATTTAAAGGTTGACTTATTTATAAAATAATGTGTAATGGATGGAAATGGAATAAATGAAGTGTAATGAGAATTTTGTAATAACTGTTTGTAAAGAATAAACTTACAAATGTTATAAAAATATATAATGGTGACAATTTGTGTTGTTACCAATTTAACTAATCAATTATAAATAAATGTCAACAAAATGTTACATTAATGTGGAATAAGACCAGAACTATAGTGTGAAAGTAATCAAAAGAATAGAAATGTTAATTCTATTAATAAGGTAATAATTGACTTAACGAAAGAATGAAATCGAGATAAATAAATTAATTGAGACTCTAATTACAATTAATGTGCGAAATTGACCAAAATTTAATAAGATGGAAATATAATTGTTAATACAAATAAAAGATGGAAATTGGAGGATATTAATGTAATGAAATATAAAACAATGTAAACCATGTCTATAGAATAATAACTGATTTGAGTATAAAGAATTGAAACCAAATAAAAACAATTAATTGGAATTAAATTATAATTAATAAGATTAATGGCAGTTGAAATTGAACACTGTAATTATTGAAATAATTAACATTGGATTGATATGTAAACTTATTTTAATTTATTATAAATGTCTTTGCAACCAGAAAATGATAAAAATATGCTATTTTATAAATATTATGGTTAGTGTAAGAAAAGACGTCAATTGTAGAAAAAGAGGATAACAAGATAGAAACCTATGTTAATAATTTCATAAGGTATTATTGATTTAATAGTAGGAGTGTAAATCAAAATAAAAGAATAAAAATGAATAAGTTTATTAAAGGAGTAAACATATGTTTATTTATTTGAAATGTTTGATAGCTGAAAGATTGATTGTAGAGACGAGAAACTATTATTTAGTAAGAAATGTATAATTGCTGTTTGTATCCAATAGTGTATAAATATGTTTAAATTACTATTAGATAGGAAATAATTGTTCTACTTCTCATTACATTCATTTAATCCATTTTGAAACTTAATCAGCTGAAATTAATGTAATTGAAAATTTTCAATTAATAGGAAGAGAATACTAATTGTAAATTAATAGGTGTAATTAAAAGCAGCTTATTTTTTGTAAAAGTATAAGGAAAGTTTGATTTAATGAAAAAAATATTTACATCAAATAAAATGAATATTTAATTTGTGAATGTAGGTTTAATTTCATTAAAATAAATAATAGAATGATTGATTTTAAAGAAAGAAATATATGTTTATTTAAATTGTGCTTTAGCTTACAGATTGTGTAACCCGGCACCTTGGGCCGGCTGCAAAACGACAGTTGAAGATATTATTATTAGCACTAGACAAGATTCTGACTATGAAGAGCCTGAAGATATACGGGTTTGATGCAGTCGACATGTTTTAACATTTAGGTACGGTTCGGCAAGAACGGAATGGCCAGCTCGAGATCGTCCTATATGGGCCAAGTCACCTCGGCCTAGAGGCCCGCGTAGGAAGTCCAGTCCATCTTTGCTTATAAATAGAAAGGCAGGGGCACAGTGAAAGGGGCCTTTTTTCGAGAACACTGGGGATACCCTGCCATTTTTAATACTCTCCTCTTTTTAATTCAAACTTGTATACAAGTGATTGGTTTACGGATTGTATCTGTATTCAAGTGATTGAGAAAGCAATAAGGATTAAATTCAAAGTGGATGTGGGCAATTACGCCAAACCACTATAAATATGATGTTCTCGTTTTTGTTGTTCTTTTCGCATTGAATTACACTATTCTTCTGTTCCAGTTTACTCTCTTCATTAATCTCTCTACATAACTCTACTTAAGGGTGTTAGTGACCAATTTTGGTGCTAACATTTTAGTGCTTTCACTGAGAATTGAATTCTCAGCTCGATTGGATCTCATCGTCTACTAGTGGATTTCCATATTCACGAGATAGATCCATCTGTTTACTAGAAAGCTTCCTATTCTACTCAGATTTGAAAGAAATCTAAAGGAAGCTGATAGCCGTAGATTGGATTCACTAATGTACGTAAGATATGGTGATTGGATGTTGAAGTCTGCACTCAAGTTGAATGAAGGCTAACACTCCTCTAAAGGCAATTCAGCCGATCGCCCCAAAAAAAGTGTATGTCGCTCGCCCTAGAAAAGGCATATGCCGAGCGAGGTTACACCAAGCTACCCAGATTGCATGCCGAGCGACAGTTTATGTCGAGCGAGGGAAAACCGACCGACCCAGGTTGCATGCCGAGCGACAGTGTATGCCGAGCGACAGTGTATGCCGAGCGAGAGTGTATGCCGAGCGACAGTGCATGCCGAGCGAGAGTATGCCGAGCGACAGTGCATGCCGAGTGAGAGTATGTCGAGCGACCTAGTGCATGCCGAGCGAGAATATGCCGAGCGATTGCATGCCGAGCGAGAGTGTATGCCGAGCGACCCAGGTTGTATGCCGAGCGACAGTGTATGTCTAGCGGGAGTATGCCGAGCGACCTAGTGCATGCCGAGCGAGAGTATGCCGAGCGACCCAGGTTGTATGTCGAGCGATAGTGTATGCTGAGCAGGAGTATGTCGAGCGACCTAGTGCATGCCGAGCGAGAATATGTCGAGCCACATCCAGGCCGAGCGGCATCCATGCCGAGCCGCATTCCTATGCTGAGCGGCATCCAGGCCGAGCCGCATCTATGCCGAGCGGCATCCAGGCCGAGCCGCATGCCTATGCCGAGTGGCATCCAGACCGGGCAGCATGCCTATGCCGAACGGCATCCACACCGAGCCGCATTCCTATGCCGAGCGGCATCCAGGCCGATCCAAACTTAAGTTACACCGCATTCCTATGTCAAGCGGCATCCATGCCGATCCAAACTTAAGTTACACCGGTCTCTTATATGCCGAACCCTACCCGCAACGCAGTGCCTCCAGATAGTGAATTCAAAACTCAACTTAATAAAGGAATATTATATCCACTTCCCTTACATCCCATGATCAACCAGGGCATAAACGATCTAGCGACAGCTTCTGAACGACAACAAGGGAATGGACAAGCAACCACTACTCAAACGATATTCCCAAAGGTTTGGAGAACATAGATGATATGACTCTAGGAAAATGACAAGATGACTCCAATCACCATTCTTCACTGACCTAGCGCTTCAAATTTAGTGACTCCAAGCAGACCAACGATTGGCTCTAAGCAATTTATTCCAAATTCTATAAAGGATGTCATACTGATTGCGTTTGAGGAGAGTCGACCTTCAAATATATTTTGGCAGCTACTTAGCTGGAGAGCCTCCAACGACCATGGATTGTTTCTATAACAAAAATGAATCTAAACAGAAGTGTGGAGGAGCGGAACAGACTAGGAAAAATAACAATGAAGGCCCGTTGGCTAAGGACGCTGAACCCAATAGACAAAACATGACCTCAAAATTCGACTCGTATGCTCTTTGAAAGATTCAATTGACAACCTCTACTTGAAGACTCGCGACTCAGAATGGTACTGGAAACCAACCTTGAGAGAGTACACCAAAGTCTAAAGAAAATCAGAGGAAGGTTGTATATTCCAAAATGCTCGTGGATCCTAACACAGACGATTACAAACACCTCCGAGGTGTGATCGAAAAGCCGATCTAGAAAGGAAAGCTTCAATAGTATGTACAAATCTTGTAGAATGGCGGGCATCGAACATTCGATGCATATTAATAAAGGGCTATGATTATCAATTAGACTGCTGACGGTCGACATCCCTTTGAAAGGAGCCAGGGGCAAAGTCGAATAGCGAGCACACGATGCTGCTTCACTTATCAATGAGATTTATCCCAATCTTCTTTGAATTATTTCCATTTCTATTTTTATTTCAGTTGTTCTATGAACTACGACTAACTTGAATTAAACTACCTTCAAAACGATGCAGGTGACCGGGTACTCAAATTTGGCCACCAACCAATCCACCAGACCGTGTTCAAGTCTATGGAGTTTCATCAAGACGAGCATAATTCGACCGCTCACCATCAACCATATGCCTTTGATTTGGGGCTATGGACTAGAGATTGAAAAGCTCATCACGATCAGAGCCAAATAGAAAGTGAACACGACTGATCGTTCATTCGTTGACCTCCATATTTGATTCGAAGGCCTAAGCAAGGCTTGAAATGAATATGGCCCGATCATCAATCGAGTCATAAAACAAAGTTCGACAAAATACAAATGCCTCTCCTGACGCTCAGTGACACCGGGATCTATCTACAGTAGATGTGATTTGATCATGTACACATCAAATCCTACCCTGAACACAAAAGGTTGTTCGAAAGCCTGACTTGGAGTAGCTGTGATGGACAACCTACTCGCCAACCATCGCTCTCAATACATGGACATGACTGCACCTTGAAACATATGCAACTTGCTTTGTCTACGCAATAATCATTATCCTTATTTTCTAGATACAAAGAAAATTGTGTGAGATTTGACTATCTAACCCAGCATGGACATGATCCAACCATCTGTCATATACCTCCTTCCTTGACTTGATTGGAAGAGCTATAATCACCAAGCGGACGAGAATCGACCGTCCATTTTTCAAATTTCATCCCTCATGCTGGGGGCAGAATCTCATTCCATGAGCAAACGTGGGTCGATCGTTCATTCGACAACATTAGCCTTGATATGGTAAATGAAATATAAATTAAAAGGTGGAAATACGACTCCTCTCGATAAAAACCTCTAAGTCCGCAGAGTGTGGACTAGAGTAATCTAAGTTCCCTGAGTGCGAACTAGAGTATAAGCGACTTAAAAACCTCTACGTCCCTAGAGTGCAGACTAGAGTACTCTAAGTCCCCTGAACGCGGACTAGAGTATAAACGACTTAAAAACCTCTACGTCCCCAGAGTGTGGACTAGAGTACTCTAAGTCTCCTTAGCGCGGACTAGACTATAAATGATTTGAAAACCTCTACGTCCCCAGAGCGTGGACAAGAGTACTCTAAGTCCCCTGAGTGCGGACTAGAGTATAAACGACTTAAAAACCTCTACGTCCCCAGATTGCGGACTAGAGTACTCTAATTCCCCTGAGTGCGGACTAGAGTATAAACGACTTAAAAACCTCTACGTCCCCGGAGTGCGGACAAGAGTACTCTAAGTCCCCTGAGTGCGGACTAGAGTATAAATAAATTAAAAATCTCTAAGTCTCACGAGTGCGGGCTAGAGTACTCTTAAGTTCCCTGAGTGTAGACTAGAGTATAAACGACTTAAAAATCTCTAAGTCCCCAGAGTGCGGGCTAGAGTACTCTAAGTCCCCTGAGCGCCGACTAGAGTATAAATGGCTTAAAAACCTCTAAATCCCCAGAGTGCAGACTAGAGTATAAAAGACTTGAGAAAAATATCTATGTTCCTGAAGCGAACTAGAGTACTCTAAGTCCCCAGAGTAAGGACTAGAGTATAAATGAATTGACGTAAATCTCTACGTCCCAAACTGTGGAATATAGCATTAACCGTTCAATAAATCTACAAGTCCCCAGAGCGTGGACCGAAACACGACCACAAATTGGGCTCGAGTCGACTAGGGGGAGAATAACAATAGGTCACCAGAATACAGGGTCGTGCATAAACATCGATAAATAGACGAGTGGATTCCGACCGTTCTCTATTTCGCAAACTTTCGGCCTTAAATCGACTGGAGGATTATTAACTCGCTAAGGATGGAGTTCGACCATCCAACTAGTGTTCTGGCCAAATCAATGCTGGGAGCAAGAGTACAAATCTCTAAAAGCTGAATACGACAGCTTACTATAACTCTAGCTTGGCGTTCTTTACAACTTAAGGCAACGACTACAAGAAGGCCTCATATAGAACCAATCGAAACGGCATCCAAAGCTACGGGCGACCGACTATATCATACCTCAGATCGAGGGTCAATACTGATCCGCACCAAGCACATAGAATGTGCCTCGAATATTCCTTGAAAAACTATGACCTCCAAAGTGTGGAAAGGAGGGTAAACCATGAAGACTTGGTCAAAAATTCTCCAGCACCCTCCTTCGATCCATCAGGAGGGGTATTAAACTGGATGAGCATGACCGGACTGCATTTGAGCCAACTTTACCTCGAGATCTGATTATAAAACATGAACCAAAGTGGACATGGCTGACTGTCCAGTGCCTAAATTACGCCCTGAAATTGACGAGGCATCGAAGTATTCCTCTTGGAATGAAAACCACAATACAATCCAAGATATGCGAGACCCAGCCTCCTACCAATTTACCTAATCCCATGATTCAATGGGAAGGAGAGTAAAGCTAAAGTGGGCATGGCTGGTCTTCCTACTTAACGGTATATGCCCAGACCAAGGGGCACGAGCGAGAAGCAAGATGAATGTGAACCGACTATTCAACGATCAACTCTGTGTCTTTGGAGTTTAGGTGGGAATATAAACATAGCTAGGGCAAGACTCAACCATCCATGTAGTCCGTTTTTCAACCCGAGACTAGGAGCAGACGCATGGTCATCCAAAGACTGCCTGCGATAGCTCAATCTTGAAACTTATATATCGTGCTTACAGCTACTCAAGGCTACGACCGAAAGGATGCCTAGAGATAGAATCATTAAATCGATACCTTAGCTCGTGGGTAACTAACTGTCACTCCAACCCGAAGGACGTGTAAAGGATCATGAATGCATTGAATAGAAAGTGCAGTACTCGAATATACAAGCAAATTCAAACTCATAGCAAGATCCAGCTATACAGCTGCACACAACCTGAGGCTGACCGCTACTCGACATTTCCTTCAACGTGCTTTTAGGCCTGATCTTTGGCCATTTTCTGATAATCGATCAGGGCATTCATAGTCCTTCACTATTAGACTTAATAACTCATGATAAGACTCTAGGATTCGACTAAAGTAACCATCAACATTGACCGTACAACCATATTTCACATTGAATGTTATGCAAAATAGTTACATCTGAACTCAAAGAATCCGAGATTGCACCTGCTAAGCTGACAGTCGACATTACAGCCATCCATGGCGACCCTTTTCGGGTGCTGAATATCGGATCACAGCTCAATGCAGTGATGATAAAAGAATTAGTTGGATTTTTATAAATAAATGATGACATGTTCCCTTGGACTCATTTTGACATGCACGTGTGATTTCACTAACTATCGCGAGCCATGCAATGGATATCGACCCGAAGCTACAAAAGCTAGCGCAATGTCTATTGATTTCATCATGAAAGCTCCACTCTTACTTTTGGGCTCAGCCAATCAACGTATATGCCTACTAGCCATTGCAACCGGGCATACAACGACCTGAGATGTCTGAAAGACTACTTAAATAGAATATCAAACTAAGCCAATTCGATATCACTTCTTTCCCTTGAAGGGCGATCCAAGGATGGAAATTAGCAGACCTCATACCCAAGTTCACTTCATCAGATGACTACTCGAAGGGTAGTAGAGAACCAACTGACAGATGGAAAAAGTATGCAGATGGAGCATCTAGTGATCAATGTTATGGTGCAGGAGTCATGTTAATGACTCCCGAGGAACGATCGATCTGCTACGTCCTGAAGCTCGATTTCCCTATAACAAACAACGATGCTTATCATGAAGCCTCGACCGCCAGCCTCAACCTTGCTAGAGGATTTTGGAGTGGAAACTTTACATATCTTTTGTGATTCTTAATTGGTAGTATGCAAAGTTAAGGAAGTTGATCTTGCTAAGGGGCGTTGTCTTGCCCCTTATCTCGGCCAGGTCCAAGAGCTACTGGCCGACTTCACGTATTACATCATTACACATGTACTCAGTGAACAAAATGAAAAAGAGTTCAGTCACTGGCCAAGCTGGCTAGTTTTAGGGACGCGCAATGGACATACATTGTTTCGTTGAAATATTAAATATTCCAAGTATTGACGGATGGAGATCGGCTAGGTCTTGGAGACAGAGCCAGAAAAGGTGTCATGGTTGACTCCTATCAAAGACTATCTACAATAAGGAATTCTTACTGAACGGAGGAATGAAGAACGACAGATCCTCCTCAAAGCTTCATGCCAAATCATCCAAGAATAAGCCGTGTGTAGAAAGTAGTTTATCCATCCCCATGCTTCGGTGTATCGCCCATGATGATATCTTGAGCAAAGTCTATGAAGAAGAATGCGACGATAACATTAGAGGGAAAACCATGATAAAGAAAATACTCTGCTATAGGTATTACTGGCCAACTATCAATCCAGATGCGGTTGATCATGCTAGACAATGCGACGAGTGCAAGATGTTTGCAAAAAATCCGGAAACCCCGCCAATGAAAATTACTCAAATGGCTAGTCCATAGCCGTTTACCACTTGGGGACACTGAAATAATCTTCTTGCCTATTCTAAAGGTAGTGAAAAATACATCATCATAGCAGTTGATTACTTCACCAAATGGGCAGATGAAGAACTATTAACCACGACCAAGATGAAGAAAATAATCAACTTCATTATCCGTAATGTCATCTGTCCTTATGACCTTCCATGATCTATTATAAGTGTAAATGGACAGGTTGAAGCTATGAACAAAATCATAAAATTTGTACTGAAGAGAGGTTTGGAAAAGGCTAGAGATAAATGGACGGATGAATGCCCAACAGCATTATGGGCTTATAGAACTACCCATGAGTCCATAACTGGCCGTACTCCATTTGCCCTTGCTTACTGCTCTGAGGTCGTCATCCATATAAAACTTGAAGTCACCTCTCATCAAGTGGCTGATTACAACCCTTATTTCACAAAAAATACAAATAAGGAATCGCAATTGAATTGCAATTATACTAGATGGAATTGGCGACGACTTATAAGCATATAAAACGCATCCGATGGCCAATGGCAAGAACATGTACCCGAACATGCATGTGTACATCCGAAAAAAGTTCGACTTCTTAAAATCAACAGGGAATTGAATTCTCACTTAAGATTATTAAGAAAAGACTGGATCAAATAGCTGAAGCTTACTGGCCCTGTAGAACCGGATACGGATGGCCACTGATGAACTATAACCCTGGATTTATAATATTAGGAATCGACCAAGCGTCGTGACGACCAAAGAAGGATACGACACCATGAGAGGATAAAATTGAAGAACAATGATTATTCAGGAAACATGATGTATTTCTTTCAGTAAATAAGGAATACTCGCTGATTCAAAGCGTGTCATGTCGCTTCACACGACACACTTTAGGGGGAAAGTTTTACCCGGCACCTTGCGCCGGCTGCAAAACGACAGTTGAAGATATTATTATTAGCACTAGATAAGATTCTAACCATGAAGATCCTGAAGATATACGGGTTTGATGCATTCGACATGTTTTAACATTTAGGTACGGTTTGGCAAGAACGAACCGACCAGCTCGAGATCGTCCTATATGGGCCAAGTCACCTCGGCCTAGAGGCCTGCGTAGAAAGTCCAGCCCATCTTCGTTTATAAATAGAAAGACAGGGGCACAGTGAAAGGGGCCTTTTTTCGAGAACACTAGGGATACCCTGCCATTTTTGATACTCTCCTCTTTATAATTCAAACTTGTATACAAGTGATTGGTTTACGGATTGTATCTATATTCAAGTGATTGAGAAAGCAATAAAGATTAAACTCAAAGTGGATGTAGGCAATTACGCCGAACCACTATAAATCTGATGTTCTCGTTTTTGTTGTTCTTTTTGCCTTGAATTACACTATTCTTCTGTTCTAGTTTACTCTCTTCATTAATCTCTCTACATAACTCTACTCAAGGGTGTTAGTGACCAATTTTGGTGCTAACAGATTGATTACAAGAATAGGAAAATAATCTATTTCAGTAAGTTATTTATTACTCTTGTGTATAAACAATAAATTTATAAACGTGTTTAAACAAACAATTGTTCTATTTTTCATACATTTTGTTTGTCTGTTTTAAAATGTAACTTTGTAAGTAACTGCAATTAATGTAATTCAAATGTTTCAATTAAAAGGAAAGAAAACATTGATTGCAATTAATAGATTTAATAAAAAAATGCACGTTTTGTGTTAAACAAAAAGGGTGTTTTAATGAAAATAAAAGATCAATTTGGGAAAACCAAATTGAAGGTTTTTATTTTTAAGGTAAGTATAAAAAATTTATTATGCGCAGATAAAAACCTAAATGCGTACAAATTTGAATATTATTTAAGTTAATGAAATTAATTTGGTTACGTTTCAAAAAAATTGAATTTCAAAAGGCTGTGCGACGTACATGGTCCCTTCATTTCTTTTATAATTAATTGTTGCATGAAAGTTTTAAAATATTGTTAATACTTGATCCGTTTATTTCTTCTTCTATTTAATACCTGAGCCGGGACTTTTAGGTTGTATTTAATTCTTGCCACCTCAATTTCACATATACAAAATTTTACTTTCGTTTGCAAATTTTTTCATTCCTACATACATTTCCTTATGCATTATTAATGCTTTAAGCTTTTAAAATAAAATGTGACATTTATTTTTGTCCATCCACCTTCATTTCCTAATTATACCTATAGCTAACTTCTTCTTCTACATTTTGTTTCTCCCGACACCTCATATTCAAAAACTCTTATTCTTGCAAATCCAAAAGCTTTCTTTTATAAAACATGATTTTTTTTCATTTTTCGTACACTTCCTGTCCTCATCTTTTCTTCAATCTTTTTCTGAAGCCTCATCTTGAGAAAAACGTAAGTATTAAAATTTGTTTATTTGTTTATTTTATTTTATTTTTTTAACACGTACTAATTTTTATTTTAATAGTATTTCTTGTAACACGAACATTTTTTGCATATAATCTTTGATTCATGCGCGATTTATTCAATTGGATTCATATTTAAATTTCGGACAACATGAAATTGATTTCGTTGAGTTTGAAGGTTATTGAGTTTTGAGCTTCTGTTTGGATTTTCATGGGCTAAAATCAAAGGTGAGTGTTTTAACCCACCCACAACTTCTAAAATTTCTTATGTTTGTTAAATTAAATTTATGAAGTGATTATGGCTGTTTGGTATTTAAATCGTCATGTCAGTTAAATTAAATATATTTGAATTAAATCATTATTTAATATATTATCGAATATAAATTCTCAGTTAAAAACCTGTTATTGATTATCAGATCTATATTGATATTTATTGATTGATTTGGATGATGATTGTGATGGATGTTGATTGTTGATATTGGATGAATGGATGTTGTATTTTATATCGTTAGAAACTGCAAGTTCACAATTGGTTGAAAAGATATAACTCGAATGATCTATAGATTAAGGAAAAATCGTTATGGGTTGAAATGATAAACTAGAGCGATTTTATGGATGTTATTTATTTCGAGATAGTGGATTGAAATGATATATAACCGTAAAATATTAAATTGCGGATTGAAATGATAAATATATGTATCACTTGACTCTAGGGTTGAGAATTATATACGGACACCGGATTGGTTAAATTAAATGATTTTAAAATCCTTAATTTTTGAATGGAATTAAATGATATTTTGAAGTAAAATTTGATTTATATAAATTGAAGTATTTTTGGAAAATCAAGTTTTGTGTTGAAATGTGAATTGGATTAAAAGGAATTGTTTTAAGAAATTAGATTGAAATGGTTTGATTTTGTTGAAATGAAATAAGTACTTCTAAACTTATATAAATTCCAAATTCATGTTTTCAAATGTAAACTGTTTTAAATTATATTATTTTTAAGATTCTAAATTTTCAGATTTATAAACTATTTTAGCCTATATTAAATATATTAAATCAACCTAACCTATTTTAAACCATTTAATTTATTGTAAAACTAATTAAACCATTTTAACTTGTATTAAATCTAATTAATCTATTTTAAAGCTATTTGATCTATTTTAATTTTATTTAATCTATTTTAAATCTATATTTACTATTCTAGAGTATTTTGACTATTGAAAATTTATTCAAACTATTTATAACTATTTTAACTATTTATAACCATTTAAACTATTTTCTAAATTTTCAGACTAAGTAAAATGGAAGTGTTTGTATTCAAAATTGATTGGTTTAAAATCAAATATGATGAAATGATGAAATGACCTAAGTTAGGATTCAAATGTATAATAAATTGAAAATGATGATTTTGAAGTAAAGATTTAACCTATTTTGGAAATATGATTTTGGAAATGATATGATTTGAAAGTGAATATGTTTCCAAGTGAATATGATTTCGAAAGTGACATGGTATTGAGAATATGATATTTTAATATCAACTGTAAATTTACTTTTTGAAATGCAAAAGAACCATCTGGTGTGAAATAAGCGTTTGGTTGTTAAAGAGACCGGGATCGGATGTTGTCATACTCTCTGCCAATACCGAAAACCATTTTAACAACTGTGTACGTGGTGTAGATTTCAGAAATGAAGTAGGATGGTTTGGTGAACGATTTCTATATAAGGTATGATGTGACTCTGACTCTTATGAGTCAGCTTAGATGTGACTAAAACAGGAGCTACACCTGAGCCAAGTGAGGTCATTCCTCTGATCGAACATGCTTCTTCGATACCTTATTATGACATTTGTGATGATTTGGTGGCCACCCCTCGATTTTGATTTGGGAATGTGTTCCGGGATAGGCGGTAGTAGCTGCTATGCGTTACCGCCAGCCCGGTTCTGCAATTGGTATATCTATCATGGCATTGCCTCGTGTGCCATGTTCACATGCCCTAGCGCGCCGTCTATGAGTTTGTTTTGTACCATACCTATGGAGTACCCTCTGATAGCCCTCTAGTTTACGGAGGAATTACGGTATTGTATAGACCATGGGAATATATAAAAATGTGTTAAAGGGGATATGGGTAACGCCTTAACGCTATTTTAATTCTTTACTTTACTGTAGACACTATTATAATAGCTTTATTATACTACATACTAGATAGTTTAATGGTTCCTTAGGAGATGTGAATCCCGAACACCTCTTAAGTTACTGCACTCACGTTAGACACTGGATAGGAGATGTAAAACCTCATAAACATCTCTGATGCCGTTCCACTCATATTTATTTAAAGTTGATTTAACCTACATAAGATCTTTTAGTTATGACTCGAGTGTTTTGTCTTTTCAATTCGCTCGGGTCAGCCTGAGTATTTCAGGATTTGAAGACCTTATTACTAGAGGACGAAAACAAAGATTTGTACTACTATTATTTACTATATTTAATTCACTGGATCATGTATTCCGCTGTATTATTTATTATTCTCTGGTATGTATAACTCTGATCTGTGTTGTATAAGTATAATCAAAAGTTTTGTAAAACAGCTTCATGAACTGTTCATTTGATTATTATATTTTGTCATTCCGCTGCAAGATTCTGTTTGTTTTTTTTCTCCGCTTTTTCTTATATACCCATAACAATCCACCCTTTTGTATGTTTGAGTTGGCACGTGTGTCTGTTTAAACGTACAAAAAGGCAGTATGTTACACAGCGCAAGGTGAGTCAGCCGATGGGGTATACATGGCATTAACATACTGTTCTCTTTTGATTTCGCTGGTGCATCAATGATGTAGGATAAAACACTATGCTTGTTTTTTTTTAAACTAGGATCAAAAAAGAAATCATGTTGCCTCTCGAAATCAAATATAAAATCAAGTAAAAGAAATGTATTTAAGAGTAAAGGAATGACCTAAACGCCATTGTTACAAGCAAAATTACTTCATGAACTATAAATTTAAGTAAATATATTGTTTTTCTTTCTTTTTGATTGTTTTTTTCTTGAATTACCAAGAGAATCAAACTTCACTTATAACTTCTCATAAAGTATGTGTCGGACAAACACATACTCCGAGTACTTGTTACAAAATTATCAGTTTCGATGTTCAAACTTGTGACTTATTGTCTCACAGTTTGAATCAATCAATTGCAACAACCATATTGGCTTCTATTTAACGGTTATCCAACTCACAATTTTATTACTTCAACATAGAATATGTATGAACAAAATCTCTAAGTTTTTTCTTTCTTGAATATGTTGTGAATTAGGGAAGGCTTTTCACTTATAATTCTTTTGATGTCGATGCCAAGATATGAGCACATTTTTATTACAAATCATACAAATACTTAGGAAGATTTATTGCCATCGCATCCAATGAAGCACGCGTACATGGAGATGCGCCTGAGTGCTGAAACTCAACTTGATATCAAAGCTAGATCATCACAAGGTGAAGGGTAAATTTGGAATTATATAATTGTTGAGATGTCAGATTTAATTTCCTTCTAAATGTAATTTTGTATCATTAAAATTTAATACATGTCTTAACGATAAATACTAACGTAGCCAGGGAGAATGTGAATTATAGAAAAATGTACATGAAAGTTGGTTTTGTCATGAAAGTTTCAATCGGTTTGAACTTTAACATTTACGAAATTAAATGGGTATTAGTTCAAGTTACTCTCACACTAATCCCTTATAAACCTACCCCTCTGAATCAACCATCAAACTTTTGGTCATCTTTGATGTGACACCTTTTTGCTAACATGCATAAATCTTGTAGTTGCCGCTTATACCATTGGTTTTATGTTCCGAGAGTCATATGGAAACCATAGTAGGACTGCATTTGCATTTCTTTGTAGCTGCATATGAATGTTAGGATAAAATAAACTAATTTTTCATAGTTGAGGGTCTCAATTCCTCGTTACACACACATACACACATTACTACACAAACACCCACACACACATATATAGTACATATACGTATATGTACGCATATGTGTATGCATGTGCATATGTATGCATGTGTGTACGTATAGGTTGGTATAGTTTCTAGACAGCTGACAATGACAACGATGGAAGTTGAATGGAATTGCTTCAAGACACATGGTTAGAGACGTTGTCGGTAAGAAGAAAAAACCCTTACCACCATCTAATTGAAGCAGCATGTGCTTTTGACTTCTAGCAAATCCATCTCCAAGATACAATGAAATCCAAGAATTCAATCTCTTTAATCAATAATGTTAGTACCAACTAAATTGGTCTCAAACCATCTTTGGGGTTGTAGTGACAAGAGTGTTAGCCTACAGTACTATAAAATCAGCAAAAAATTTGTTTATTTTAAGAAACTATAATAAGAGATGAAAAGTTAGAGAAGAAGAATATTCCGGAAATTTTCTATTATCAGAATGCCAAGGAAGAAGGCCTTTTATAGACCTAAATGGTTGTGTCTCTTGGTGAAGAGCAATAACCGTCGAAAAGAAATGAATATTTTCATAGCCCAATCGATCAGGCTCCAAGACCAATAGACCGATAGAGCCCAATCGATCAGGCTCCAAGACCAATAGACCGAATGAGCCTAATTTGAATGTATTTTTGTTTGGAATTTCATGGACCTCAACCACTCTACTGCCTCAGTGGTCCAGCTGACTGGTCATCTTAAAAATGTCTAATAAATTATTTTTGAATAGTACAACTCGCTGCCACGGTTGCATTTTTTAGGCTTGCAATGGCTTAATTCTTTCCAAAAAATACAATTTGGATCCAAATTCGATCCGACTTGGTCGAACACTCGACGGCATGTGTTGTGTCATGTATGACCTCTTTCTTCGTCCAAATAGAAAACATTTAGTTGTCTTAAGGGCCCAAAGTTCTTTTTGAGGATGGAGGCATTATTTGAAGGCTTCGAGTAAGAAACCTTAATTTCTAAATTATTCCCATTTATGCCAATTGATTTTTTTTCCTATTAGAAATTTGAAAAGGGAGAATGAGAAAAAAAATTGATTTAAAGTATGGAACCCTAATTCCTAAATTGTTCCCTTCTCTGTTATGTCAATTGATTTTGAGTAAGAGAAGAGAGGAAAAAAAAATTTAGCTATAAAATATTAGGATTTTTAAATGCTAACAATGTCACAAATAACAATATTTATTTATAGTTTTGTCATAAGTTTGATCAACAAATGTTTAATAAATTGCATGATTTTATCTTACTCTGAATATAAATAATAATTTTCTTGTTTTATTTGTTATAAAAACAATGGTATTTGTTATTGCAACATTTTTCCCATAAATAACCATGTTATCCATATTGCTAAGTATTTTCCATGATAGAAAGGAAGCAAGTAATGATTATCACTAGTTGGAACAGTTCAAGCCTTGTATGTAAAATTTATTCGGACTAGAGATTATTGTTGTTGATGTTCTGCATTAGAATTATGGTATTTTAATTTTTGTCTTTTTTGCAATGTTAGTTCATAAAAGTATTAGATGCTTCACATATATATAGACCATATAATGATTATCCAACAGCAATCTGAAAAGTTATACTCACTTTGTCTCATTGAATTTTCAAAAATTAAATTACGATTCCTTGTATAAATAAGAATTTTATTCAATATTATTGTGCATTTTTTTACAACAAAGGGTGTCATTTAGTAAATCGCACTGGACGTTGTAAAGCCCAAAACGGGCTCCAGTGTTCGGTAGATTCATACATATATTTGTATAATACATATACATACATACCTATATACGTACATATGTGTGTACGCGCATGTGTGTGTATATGCGTGTGTGTATGCTTAGTCCATCCATAACCTCCGACCCACGTAGCCAAATGCCTCACCGTTGACCAATTGTTATTGAAAATATACGCACATATGTTGTGGGGTTTTACATCTCCCACTAGGTATGTCAACGAATACTTTCATTGTGGATATTGTTGTATCTTCATTCATATCTAAAATCATTTTCGGATATCGGATCTTCCAATTGCAGATATAACCTTATCCACCGATAACCAGTGAATTTAAAGATACAAGTAGAAAATTTTAGTTTTAACATAAAATTATTTTGGTCTTGATGGTCACAAAAGTATAAATAATATAAAAATATGATGATAAAAAGTAGCTTTAAGCAGCGAATATGCATTGATATGCATATAACATCAACTATTATCTTGACAAACCAATTGTTTACTATACTAAAATGCACATAACATAAACTATCTTGACAAATATCGACAGATAATTTTTTATGTGAATACCTTCATATCCGCATTCATATTCATTTTTTGGATATCAAATAGCTACTCATTTCCCGTACACGGAGTTTGGATATTTTGAGTATCCATTGACAAGCTTGTCCCCAATACAGCACTGTAAAATCTATTCTTGGTCTTTTATATCCAAAATAAACCAAAATTTTATAGCTATAGTATACTCGTAACTTGTTATAAAGATAATCTCCAAACAAAATTTAATAATTTCGAAGTTTCTAACTTATTCGAAAATTACATTTCCAATCGATGGCTAGAATAATATTTCCACATTCATATTTCATATCTAAAATTTTCATGGCAGAACACAATTTTGTGGCTATAGAATGCTTGTTATGATTTTTAAGAAGTTAGAAGTTCACAAATTATAAAAAAAATATGTCGATAAGCTAGTAAAAAAACATTACATATACAAGATTCTATCTTGAGGTGGAGCCTTAGCGCAATGGTTAGGTCACCCGCATGGTGATCTGGGCATCCAGGTTTGAGTCTGGAAACAGCGTCTTCGTATTACGAGGAAAAGACTGCGTACATTATCGACCTCCCCATAGCCCGCTATCGTGCAGGTGCCTCATGCACTAGGTTCCACCTTTTTCATACACAAGATTCTATCTTATTCTAAAGAAATAGGATACAAAAAGGAAAAAGAAAGATTTTAAGGGGTGTATATATATGGAAAACTGTGAAGTTAAAGTGATTAGCGGTTTTATACAGTGGAGGTGTAAAATGCTATAGTGGCAATAAAATTGGGATATATCGAAAAATAGCGAGGTGTAAAAATCTATATTGAGATAAAATCATATCTCGAAAGTTGATTTATTCTCATTCGCACATCATTCGTGTAAAAAAAACATTGTTCATTCTTATTTAATAAAATCAAAGAATATCATGATCCATGTAATTCAGACTTAGTAAATAGAAAAGAGTTCTAATTTATGTTGAGCGCTTATGACTTGAACTAAGACCTATATCCTAAATTTGTTGATTTGATTTATAAGAGAACTAACCAAATTAACTTAATTATATTACAGTTGCTAAATCTGGTGTTAAAAACCTCTGATTTAGCAGACGTAATGGCAAATAGCGGGGCTTTAAGCGGATCTGCTATTTAATGGCGCTAAATTGAAAAGGCATAGCGGTTGAAGTGTACTAAGCACTTTAAAGGGACATTAACGAGGCATGAGCATAAATGGGAAAAAAATGTAGACCCCTCTTTATGTAGGACATATCTTACTTTTTGTTTCAAACTTTTTTGGAATAAAACAAAATTTTGTAGAATGAACCTATTACCTATCAAGGTCAACAATAAATTTGGATATTTTGAAACTTCTAACTTATTCAAAATCGCAATTCAATGTGAACAATTAGATATTTATATTTCTACCATCGATTGAAAACATAGTGGCTAAAGTGTTAGAAGTTAACGATCCAAAATTTAGTGTAGATGGTCTTATTAGCTAGTAGATTATATCTACAACATTTCAGTTTGTCTAGAATTTTTTTTCTTTTGGCAGAACAAGACAAATGGGGGCTGCAAGGGAGACAAACAAGGAGGAGGCAAAAGATTCTGGACTTTTATATTCATGACCTGATGAAAAATACAAAAATAGCTCAACTGTTAAAAGCGTTAGTCGAGCCGACAGTCGGGATTCAAACTTATTGGGTCATATTTGTGTTATTCTAGTGGGATATATTTGTGGTCTCATGTTGGAAAATTTGCGAGTTTGAAAGTTATCGATTCCATGTTATAATCGGTGAAAGAGGAATAAATTAGTTATCAAGATTTAAAAGATGTCATACCTCACTTGGTGGCGATAATTAATTTTATGTTTTACATGTCACAAGTTGGAAACTTGGACAAGACCATATAGTTTATGTTTATTGTTGGATATGTATTTTAGGATAAGACTATGAGATAAACCAATACTTTTGTCCACGTGATTTCCTCATTTGACAAAAAAAATTCAAAAACCTTGGAACCCTTTCCAAATCTAGGTCGTCCAAATACAATGGGTATTGGAAAAAAAATTATGTAGAGATTTATGCTCCAACAAAAATATGCAAAAATCGATTATAAAGAGTTCAATATGTCCCCTTCCTTAGTTGCTTAGAGACTGATCTTATGAGCGAAGCTCGTACTTGTAGTCTACTTACGATATTTTTATTATTGCAATCACTAATGCTTAAATACATTTCAAACATCTTTCATGACACATAATATAGTTCTATGTCGTTAGAGGCAAAGCAAAGCGAAGTGCTAAGCGCTAAATTTTTTAAAACTTTCAAACGTCGATAAGTGAAACCTGAAAGAACCAAAGGATTAATAAAGCACCATTAGAGACTTGGGATCCAAAGTTTAAAATAGAGCTTAGCTGGAGCCTATGGAAATTATGCGGACACTTTGGCAACATAAATATAATTATTAAGGATTCAAAAAAAGATCATGACATAATTGATTATGGTGCTAATTTTTTGTTCTAAAAGTCATGATATTGAAACACCCGTTGAAACCATGTTATTTCCCTTTCGTTGGTAAATGTGCATGTTAGGATAAGTAACCTATATGTTTCCGTATTCGGGTGTTTAGTTTTCTCATTTGTGGAAAACAATTTGAAAAAAACCTTATTAACCCTTCACTGTATAGGCGTTAGGTCGAGTATATATAACTTCTTTAGCAAAAAGGTGAAGAATGTCTCATGGCTATGTTGGCTAGATCATTGATCTTATGAGCCAAAGGTCATGGTAGATCCGGTTACGGAAATTTTTTCATTTTTTGATTTGCTAACACATTTCAAACATTTTTGATAGCATGCATAAATTAGTTATTAAGAGTTTAAAGATCACCTACCTAGATTGGTTATGGTGATAGTTTTATATTCTAGACGTTGCAAGGTTGGAAACCCCACCCAAACCATATTAAACATGTTGAGATAATATAAAATAATTCAGATTCAAGGGTTTGATTTCATCAATGCTAGGCATGGCAAAGTACACAGGGCACCGACTATTCAATATCTGTTGAGAATTCCGATCTACCAAAAACATACAAAAAACAATCATAAAAAGTCCAAAAGGTCCCCAAACTCGGTTCGTTAGGACATTAGCATTATCAACTAAAAGCCATGATTTAGAGCTCTGATAAAACCATATGTCAATCCAATAAAATAAAGTGTGGTACTGTGTTTTGAAACCCATGAATTCATTAGAATTGCTGAGACCATATTTTGATCAACGAAAAACATGCATAAATTATTTGTCAAGACCATAAAAGATATTAATCAACCACAGAACTGGCCTTACAACTTGAATGTCTACAGTTCGACATCCATCAAGACCATATTACCATATTGTGTTAGGTAAATATGAAAATTAGGTTAAGATAACCAGTACGTTGCTGCAGTTAACCATTTGTGTTATTTGGATGGAAGATAAGCGCGGTTTATGTTTCGGAAGTAATGAGTTTGAAATTTGGGTAGACTGTACCATGATTGATGAAAACCTGATAGCTTAAATGGCTACAAAATCTGTTATATTTTTAATAAGTCGCAAGGTTGAAATCTTACCTAGACCATATTGCTTACATTTTGCTGTTAAGCTTGCATGCTAGGATGAACTGAATAAGTGTGTCCACATTTTAATGACTAAATTACCTCATTTGTGAAAGAAATTTTGGAAAGCCGTAGTGATCCCTTCAAACCTAGGCATGGCACGGCATATTATGCATTAGGCACTTAGTTGTATGTTGAAAATTCCTATTTGATCAAAAACATTCAAAAACCTTGGTCTTCTCTACAAGAAAATCAATCTCTCTCTCTCTCTTTTATTTTTTATTTTATTTATTTATTTATTTTTTATTTTTGTTGGTAGTACAAACAATGTGATATAACATTAGCTATGCAAGTTTCTTAAGAATCATAGCGGTATTTTTTTTCCCTAGAAATCTATATTTGTGAAGTGTTGAGTTTTGAATGACTATTTTTATTTCATTTTTTGATTTGTTTTTTTCTAGCAAACTCAGTTCTTTTGTTCATGTTTCCACAATCGAGGGTCTGCGTATAAACTTACAAAGAAGAAATTTAAAAATCCTTGCTAACCCATTTCAAACTGAAGCACTACAGAGAGTACTAGGCACTGATTTTCGTATATGTACACAATATTTAATCCGAAAGGCATGCATAAGTCAATCATAAACAATTTAAAAGATAGTGTAGCTCAGTCGATTAAAGTGTTGGTCATAAAATGTTCAAACTGTAAAGTGGTCTTCTTTTCTAAAAGTTGCAATTTCAGAACTCACCAAGGTCATACGACAGTCAATAAAAACATGCATAATCAATTAAAAAGAGTTCAAAATGGATTCTAATGAATTTTCTTTTGAATACTTATTTTATTTTCTTACTAAATTTTTGGTAAAAAAATACTTTTTATTTAAATTTATGTTTCCCAGATAGAGAGGGCTTGCATTGAATCAAGCTTTGAGAACTTGTTTCAATCTTTTAATTATTATTATTTTAAAACTTTGTCAAGTTTGTTAGTTTTGGTAAATGTTTTGGATTTCAATGATCAATTTCAAAACAAATGCAGTAATAAATGAATTAGTTTATCAAATTTAATCGTGAAGTTAGTAATTCAACTTGCCTAGTTGTGTGAATTTCAATATTTTAATGTTTATCTTTACTAACAAAGAAACATAAGGGAAATTTTTTAATTGCAATCATTTTAAATATAAACATAACATAATTAGTTAAATAGTTAACAGCACACATCCAAATTAATTAACTACAAAACCTAGCCCATTTTAAAACCCTACCAGTATAGTTAACAACATAGCCTATGCCCCATTTAAAACCCTGCTCAATATTATAATATAAACAAAAACTATAAATCTGACCGAGATACATAAAGAGATCATAACTAACTATCCGAGTATAAAATCTAGCCCTAATTAGGCTTGTCCAGGCTGTGCAGTTAAAGCGCTCGGTAGATTCAATACGGCAGAGGTGCAAAAGTCATAGCGGGGATAAATCGAGGATATAGCGGATGACTCTTAAATAGCATATAAGACTCGTAGTTAATATTTTTACAAAATATAAATAGTAATTAAATTAAAATTTAACATTCAATTGAATTATAATTAATACATTAATAATTTCAAATAAAAACATATACGAATATACTGTAAATAAATGTAAAACTATTATATAACATAATTGAATTTAGTAGAATATTAGAGTATTTTCATTTCGAAATATATATTAAAATTCAATTAAATAAATTAATTTCTTAATTTTTATAATGTATAAATGTCATTTTTCAATTCATTTCTTTTAAAGAAGATATAGCGGAAATAGCGAAATATAGCGGGAATAAGGGGATATATCGAAAATAGTGGGGCATAAAGCGGAAACGCTATATTTGGGGCTACATGGAAAAATCGTAGCGGTAGAAATCCGATATGAGACATAGCAAGGTTTTAGCCGGGTAATAGCGAGGCATTAACTGCACAGTGTCCAAGTCAAGTTTAGTTTAAGCAGCTTAAAACTCATACTGGAGCCGTGGTTATTATAATCATAACCCAAGTCCTAACTGAACCTATTGGGTATTTCAAACTCATTACTTGAACATGACCTGTCGGGCTTTTCAAGTCCGTTAGGTAAAATCATATACTCAACCCAAAATATTGATGTTAAAATCATTTTTTAGATCGGAATTTTTTAGAAATGCTACATAAACCCAGTTTACAAATAAATTCGATAGTGGTGAAATAGAGTTCACAAACAAAAGTACTGAAAAGTTCAACATGTAAACAAACAAAACGATACAAGACCAATATACATATTTGTAGTGAAATTTGTTTTAATTTGAGCGGAAGCGAATTATTTGATCAGGATCTACTATTGTCTATTTGGATATTAATGGAACTTTAAAAAAAATCAATTATGCACTCTCACAGAAACAATAGCAGAAATAAAAGACACAGAAGATTTAACGTGGTTTGGATATGAATATCCTACGTCCACGGAGACCCAACAATTTCTTTTGTTTCATTGAAGAAAAGAGTACAAAAGAGAGAGAAAAATAATGGTGGATGCTCTCACACACTCACTAGCATATGAAAATGAAATTTTATTCATTTAAATAAACTTGATAATGAAGGGTTGCTTGAAGATTAAGAAAATCAAATTTTTGATTACCCAAATATCTTTCCATGTTGCATGATTTGATTTTAGTACAAACAGATGCGTAATCTTGATTTTCATATCTTTCCTTTGATTGATTGATTCTCCTTGCTAATCATTTATTTCTTCATATAACAAATGCATTGACTAATTAATGATTGACTAATTAATTACTTTCCTTCCAAAATATCATTCGATTGAACCAATTAATCAATTTCTTTCCTCCTCAACAAATATTTAAATCATCCAAATTTAACGCTCCACCTTGATTCAAATATAACAATCTCTCTTCATCACCTTATCATCAAGCAATCAACATAGAAGTTGTTGGGTCTAGCGCTGTGCAGTTAATGCGCTTGGTAGATTCAAAGCGGTGGAGGTGCAAAAAGTCATAGCGGGGATACAGCGAGGATATAGCGGAATATGGCGGATGACTCTAAAATAGCATATAAAACTCGTACTTAATGTTTTTACAAATATATAAATGGTAATTAAATGAAAAATTATCATGCAATTGAATTATAAATAATACATAAATAATTTTAAATAAAAACATGTGTGAATATACTTTAAATAAACGAAAAACTGTTATATAACATAATTGAATTGGTAGAATATTAGAGTATTTTAATTTCTGAAAATATATTAAAAATTAAATCAAATAAATTAGTTTCATAATTTTATAATGTATAAATGCAATTTTACAATTCATTTTATTAAAAAAGATATAGCGAAAATAGCGGAATATAGCGGAAATAGCGGAATATAGCAGAAATAACTAGATATAGTGGAAATAGCGGGGATTAAAGCGGAAAGGCTATATTATGGGGCTATATGGAAAAATCGTAGCGGTAGAAATCCGCTATGAGATATACCGGGGTTGTAGCAGGGTAATAGCAGGGCATTAACTACACAGATCTAGCGCCCCATGATGCTCAAGTAACAGGAATCAAACTAATTAAGTTTGAGCAATGCTCAGACTTGTCCTTTGGAAGTGACTTTGTCATCATATCTAAAGGATTATCCAAAGTACTCGCCTTCAACAATTTGATCTTGCTTCGTTCTCCTCGAGCATAAGAAAGAAACCTCAAACATCAATGTGCTTCGTCCGTGAACTATAAGCTTGATTCTCTACAAGATGAACCACACTCTGACTGTCTGAAAATAGCTCTACTATCCGATGCACCATTGAAAGATCATCCAACAATTGAAGTAAATATAATTCTTCCTTTGTTGCTTCCACAATCAATATCAACTCTGCTACGGTGGTCGATAAAGCTACGATAGATTGCAGCTTTGATCTCTATGAAATCGAGTCTATGCCAAGTGTAAAAACATAGCCCAACACTGACTTCCTAGCACCTATATCCTCAGCATAATCGGAATCAGTATCCTCTAAAGAAAAATGTCACCATCCACTCCACCATATAACAAGTCCACCGAAGAAGTGCCTCGAAGATATCTAAGAATCCACTTCACAGCTTGCCAATGCTCTTTGCCTGGGTTAGACATATATCGACTCACAACACCCACTGCTGGACCAAATCAGGTCTTGTGCACACCATCGCATACATACGACTACCAACAATACTAGAATAAGGTATATCAGCTATATACCTTTTTCCTTCTTCCGACGAGAGAGATAAATCTTTTGACAACTTAAAATGAGAGCCTAATGGAGTGCCAACCGGTTTGGCTTTCTCCATTCCAAATCGAGCGAGGACCTTCTCGATGTACTACGCTTAAGTGAGCCATAACTCTCTCCGCTTCCTATCCCTGCTTATCTTCATATCCAATATTCTTTGTGCCTTTCCCAAACCCTTCATGTCAAACTCTCTACTGAACTCCGTTTTCGACTCCTTAATTCTGACCATACTCCGAGATGCAATCAGCATATCATCAACATATAACAACAAATAAATCATATCACCATCACATCTCCTGAAATAAATACACTGGTGTTTGAAACTTCTAGATTATCCCTATGAAACCATAAACTTATCAAACCTCTTATACCATAGTCTAGGAGATTGGTTCAGTCCATATAGAGATTTGTTGAGTTTGCAAAAATAGTTTGGTCTGCTACTATCAATGAACCCTTCCGGCTGCTTTAAATAAATTTCCTCATCTAGATCACTATCAAAAAATGCAGTTTTGACATCTGGTTTCTCTAATTCCATATCATAATGAGCAACTAATGCCGAAAGAATACGAATAGAAGTATGTCTAACCACTGGAGCAAAAATATCATGATACTCTATCCCCTTCTTCTGAACATACCCCTTTGCGACTAATCTTGCATTGCATCCAATAGCTCTCTTGTCGGTGGAAAGAGGCACCAAATCCCAACTATGATTTCTCTGCAATGATTCAATCTCCTCCTCCATAGCAACTAACCAACTGGAACTGTTAACCGATGCAATAGCTTCTCTATAATCACAGGGCTTATCATAGACAACACTCAAAGCATATGTTGCCATATCATCGAAGTTAATGTCTTCGATGCTCAATCCAACAAAATCATCAACCCACTTAGGGTTTCTTCTTTGTCTGACAGGCCTAGGTTCTGAATGAGCTCCACCTGGAGTTTGATCCTCCGTACCAACATCTATAATACCCTCATCAACCACGGTGTCATCGGAAACACCATCTGAACGTCTATGGAAAGAATCAACAGATGACTTGCTTTGTGTCTGGTATTCTTCACATGTCCGCTCATTGTCATCCGATGAGGAAGGCTCCACCTTCAACATAGCTTTCTCATCAAAAGTCACATGCCTGCTCATAACGATCTTCTTGCTAATAGGACAACACAACCTATATCCCTTCACTCCTCTCCTATAACATAGAAAGATACACTTGCGAGCTCTAGATTCCAGCTTCCCTTTACTCTCATGCACATAAGCTGGGCAACCAAACACTCTGAGAAATGTATAGCTAGCAGGCTCACCTTTTCATACTTCTTCATAGATCTTCATATCTATAGCATTAAAAGGTGTGCGGTTGATGAGGAAAGCCGCTACAGATAAAGCTTCCGCCCAAAATCCCTTCTTAAATTTAGCAGTCAGTTTGAGGCATCTTGTTTTCTCCAGTAATGTCTGATTAATCCTTTCTGCAACACCATTAGAACGGGGTCCCCTGACGTAGTGTAATGCCTCTTAATGCCTTCAGACTCACAGTAATCGATGAACTCCTATGATACAAATTCACCGCCATTATCAGAACGGAGAACTTTCAATTTCTTCCAGGACTGCTTCTCAACCATAGATTTCCACTTTCGAAATCTGGCAAAGGTTTTGCTCTTTGACTGAAGAAAACATACTCATACTTTATGAGAGAAATCATTTACAAATGAAACGAAATACCCGACTCCACCTAAAGACTGACAAGGGGAGGGACCCCAAACATCCGTATGAACATACTCCACGATAGCTTTTGTTTTATGCTCTCCTATACCAAAAGAAATCTTTGTCTGCTTTCCAAGAACACACTCTTCAAAAAAAATCAAATTTTGAATGATGAAATCCATCAATCAATCCTCGTTTTCTCAACTCATCCATGCTGCGCTCACCGATGTGACCCATCCATAAAAGCCATAATCTGGAAGAATCTGGATCAACCGATGTGACAGAAGCTGATTCACCAATTACAGTATTACCCTTTAATAAATAAAGATTTCATGCCCTCACACCTCTCATAACAATCATGGAACCCTTCAATATCTTTATTTTCTCTCCTTCCACTACAATCTTCAAGCCAAGTCTACTAAATGCCCAAACAGAAATCAAGCTCCTCCTCAAATCAGGTACATGTCTAACATCGGTGATCATACGAATAACACCATCAAATATCCTAATCATCACGCTACCAACACCAACTGTACGGAAAGAAGCATCATTACCCATCAGAACTTCTCCTCCATCGGTTTCACTGTAAGTGAAAAAAAGTTTCTATCAGGTGTCATATGATAGGATGCGCCAGAATCAATCAATCATAAGTTGTTCTTCCTAGAAGAGCCAGAAGCTGTAAATACATCGATGTCACTTTCTATATCAGATTTCTCTGCTATAGAAGCTGAGGTTTGCTTTGGATCTTTTCTTCTACCTTCAGACTTGGGACATTGTGCTATGAAGTGCCCTGATTTCTTACAATAATGACAAGTCAACTTCTTAGGCCCCTTAGACTAAGACCGTGAAGAATTCCATCCTCCACCTTTCTTCGACCTGATTTGCCCTCTACCTCTCTAAACAAATAAGCCTTCGGTATCACTATCCAAGCTCGTACCCGCCAATCTACCTCTTAATACTTCATTATGAAGACCAACCTTTACAACAAACAGACTAATTTTACTGCGGCCATAAATCATGGAATTAATAAAAGCAGTATACTCCTTGGGAAAGGAACATAATGTTGATACACGAATATTTTTGATCAATGACAATGTATAAAGAAAGCACTATATGGTCTTAAACAAGCACCTCGTGCTTGGTATGAAAGACTTAAAAGTTATTTATTAAATTCGGGATTTAAAGTTGGAAAAGTCGATCAAACACTCTTTATTAAAGATACTTCAAAAGACATTTTAATAATTCAAATATATGTATATGATATTATATTTGGATCAACAAATGAAAATTTATGCAAAGAATTTTCAAATATAATGACTAAAGAGTTTGAGATGTCTCATATGGGAGAATTATCATACTTTCTTGGACTTCAAATAAAACAATTATCAAATGGAATTTTTATAAACCAAGAGAAATATTGTACAAACTTAATTAAACGTTTTGGAATGGAAAACACTTCAGCTAAACCTACTCCTATGAGTACTACTACTCATCTCGATCGAGATGACAATGGCAAAAGTGTAGATCAAAAATTATACAGAAGTATGGTAGGCTCCTTACTTTACTTAACCGCAAGTAGACCAGACATAATGATGAGTGTATGCTTATGTGCACGTTTTCAATCTAATCCTAAAGAATCACATTTAAGAGCAGTTAAACGAATTATACGATATCTTAACTACACTAAAGACTTTGGACTTTTTTATCCAAAAGAGTGTACATTTGAATTAGTATCATTCAGTGATGCTGATTTTGGTGGATCTCGAACAGATAGAAAAAGTACAAGTGGTACATGTCATTTTATTGGAAAATCACTTGTATCATGGTTTAGTAAGAAACAAAATTGCGTCTCACTTTCCACCTGCGAAGCAGAATATATATCAGCCGCATTAGCTTGTACTCAAGTTATATACATGCAACAAACACTCAAAGATTTTAATATAAATTTAACAAATTCTACAATATATTGTGATAACACTAGTACAATAAACTTATCTAAAAATCCAGTTAATCACTCTCGTACAAAACATATAGATATTCATCACCATTTTTTACGTGACAATATCCAAAAAGGTATAATTAATCTAGAACATATTTCTACCGAAAATCAAATTGCCGATATATTTACTAAACCCTTATTAGAAAATTCCTTCATAAAACTTCGGCGAGAATTAGGGATAATATCCTTTAAAGATATCAATTAAATTTACAATAGATATATACATATTTCAGTCGACTATTTTTTTTTTCCAGTCGACTGAATACAAATCCAGAAGTTATTTTCAGCTATATTATAAACCTCACATTTTTTAACTGATTTATTAATAACATCCTTACATTTTTAACAAATTTTTCCTTAATCATTGAATATTTATGTGGTTACAAATCTTAGCTAAACAATAACCATTAATTGTTTAGTCAAATTCTATTATAAATTCTTAAAAAAATTTAGTTCTTAAAACATCTAAATTTTACAATTAAAAACTTAACAAACTCAAAATGTCGTCTAACAACTCCTTCTCTCCAATCAACATCACATCGTCAAGCAAAAACTCTCCAACATCACCAAAACTTCCCACACCAACACCACCACATGAGCCGATGTATAATTGGAAAAATTATCGTACTGGTTACACTCCAGAAACCAAGAAGGCTAAGCACGGACTTTTTATTTCTCAGGACACGAAAAGAAAGATTGATGAGATTCATCACTTTCAACAACAACAGATTGACCTTCAACGAGAACTATACTTCGAGCAAAAGATTACAGCTAGACGTTTGAACTTCCTAGAGCAAATTGGCTTACGTTTCTGTGGATCAAAGAAGAACGAAGTGGCTGAGCCCCTACCTCAACCCGTCAGTTCATTTGATCCATCTTCATCTTATCGTACACCAAACGATCCCGTCAATCCATGGATGTCTCCTAAGACACCACAATATAGTCCGAATTCATGGGATAGAAATTACATGAAGAATGAAGGAAAGAAGAATCCAAGTCCTTCTCAAAAGAAATAGTTCAATTTTGAAATATATTATTTGTAACTATTTTTCTTAAAATAAATTGTTTAAATTCAAAAAGAACCTGAAACAACAAAAGTACATGATTCAATCGACTGAACTTATAAGCCCAGTCGACTGAATGTAAACAGAAAAACATTTTTTCCATATTTTCAGTCGACTAAATATTTCTGCACAGTCGACTGAAACTTAACAGAAACTCTCGGGAAAATATTCAGTCGACTAAAATCTCTATTCAGTCGACTGAATTCAAACCTACAAAGTTTCGGTCTACAATTCAGTCGACTGAACAGACATTTTCAGTCGACTGAACGGCCTTTTCCAGGTAAAATTCCCTTTATTTACATCAGCTTTTCACTTCCAAAATCACTTTTTACATCTTCTTCCCCAAATTTCCCCAAAACCCTAGATCTCAAATACTTCCAATCTCCCTCAAATCAAAAGCAAATGGCACCAAAACGATCTAGAGCTTCATCCTCTTCATCCTCCGAGCCCATTGATGCTCAAATTGCTCAATGGCTATATGATGAAGTCGCGATAACCCGATGGAACAAGATGAAGAACTCAAGAATATTCGAGCATTCATTTGTAGATTTCCAAAGTCTTCACACCTACAATTTCCAAGAGCTCACTGATCGAGCAGGCTTAACTCCTCTTCTTGATTTGAAACGGAATGACATTGCCATAAATCATATTATGGTCAAATTATTCTACGCAAATCTCAATCTTGGACACCAAACTCCAAGGAATCCAAACGACAGTGTTTGGAGCATGGTCTGCGGAAAGAAGGTTTGGTTTTCTATGGATCGAATAGCTCACATTTTAGGGTCAACTAATATCGGAAGGAAACTAGAAGAAATAGAGTTCAATCCACAAATTCGTGATAACATAAATCACCAATTTATGGATGATAATATAAATTTCCAAGATTTCAAATCTACTTCTCTTCGTCCTCGAGCAAGAATTCTACATAAAACTCTAATGAGAACGATCACTCCTCGCACGGGCTCATATGAAATCATTTACCCAATTAACTATCGAGCTTTATATGCCATCTTTGGCAATATTAAAGTCAATTGGGTACAACTAATCCTTGATGAGTTTCTCTCGTTTCATAATGGTAAAATGCGCACAATTTACTTTGGAGAATATATCATGCGACTTCTCCTCAATGTTGATACACCATTACCGGATTCAGAAAACACAATGGTCCATCAAATAAACCATCGGACCATAAGCCTTATGCAACTCCCTACTCGACCTCCTCGATTTATATCACTTTCCGAATGGGAAGCTAGGCGTCAAGAGCAACAACAACAACCTCCGCCACCTCAACACGAAGAACATTTTGAACAAGAAGATGAAATTCGTCTTGTTGACCCGACCTACTCTACCAACCAATCCTTAGGAATATTATCAAGAAATCAACAAATTCTTGATAATCGTCTTAAAAAGGTGGATAAAAAGCTTGACAAAATCAAAGGATTTTTTAATAAGCTTTGGGACGCTATCTCGTGCTCAAGCACTACTACCGCTTCAACATCTCGTGGCAAGCGTCCTGCACCAACATTTACATGGATGTCATCCGAGGAGCATACCAGTAGCAGCACAAGCGGAGCTAGTGGTGGACAAGGAGGAAGACCTTATCGACCATCATCAGGAGGACCAGTCATTAGAGAACCAGGAGACAGAGAAGGTTCTTACGATTGGGATAAGGATCAGTAATTTATTTGAGTTATTGTTCTATTATGTTTCTTGCAACTATGACATTTGAACTATTATATTTTATGCATTTTTTTTATGCAATTCTAAGATTCATTCTTTTTGGTTAAAGTGATTGTTTTAATTCCATGCAACTACGGTTATTACTTCCTTTTTGTCGATGACAAAGGGGGAGAAAATCTATGGTACTAACTTTGTTTTTGTAGGAAAGATAGGTGTACACATTCAGGGGGAGAAAGTTTAAATATCTTTAGAAAATCAATTATTGTCATCAATCAAAAAGGGGGAGAATGTTGATACACGAAGATTTTTGATCAATGACAATGTATAAAGGAAGAAATATATGCAAGATAGAGGAAGATCAATGAAATATAAACTTGAGTATGATTTTTATATATATAGGTTTATTTGTTAAAATCTATCCTCAAGAGTTGCACAAACACAAGAACACTTTCATTATACTTCAATTTTTCACTGAGCATACTTCAATTCTTCATAATGCATAAATTCATATGTCAGTCGACTGAACTGGATTTACCAGTCGACTGAACTGGCAAACATGTACAAATATGCACAGTTTCAATCGACTAAATTTTCTGCACAGTCGACTGAAAATTTTCCAGAAAGATTCCTACTATAATTTCAGTCGACTGAAATTCCTGCACAGTCGACTGAATTTGAACCTGCGAATTTTGCATGAAAGGACACCTTCTTCTTCCCAAGAGTTGCGACCATTCCTCAATAGAAATGGAAGCTTCTCTTATCTACAACCCTTGGCAATACATGCATCCTTTTTACAACTATAAATACATGATTCAAACATCATTCAAGACATCGAATTCTCTTACTCTAATCCATCTATTTCTTGATCATATTTTCTAAACATTATCAAAGCAATCACTACTCTCTTTGCTTGAATCACTGTTTATATTTAATATATTTGATTCATAGCAAATTCATAATTCCTTAATCTTCACAAACATATTTCATATTCTTGAGGATAAGATTATAGGAACATTATACTACAATAGACTCATTCGTGTTATAAAGAACACAACTAGTCAAAACTTGTTTAGCATTGAGGTTTGAAGTCCTCTTAAGTAGTTTGAGGCAAAGAAATCCCGTTCGGTTAAGTTGTGAACCTATTCCTCCGGGTTAAGAGAGGGTTTTGTAGTTAGTGAAATACCTAAGTGAAGCTTAGGGACTGGACGTAGGACAAGTGATCCGAACCAGTATAAAATCTTGGTGCGATTTTTACTTACCATATATACATTAACCATATAGCTATTCCATATTAGACGATCCTATCAATTACCCCCGACTTTCACATAAGAGGATCACAGCTTGAGCCTCATCGGTAATATCAACTTCCGCTGCCTTCAGGTTCATAATCAAAGTGGTCAAAGTATATACATTCTCCATGAGATCAGCTCCAGGGATCATCTTGAATGAATAGAGTTGTTGCTGAAGAATAATCCGATTAGTGAGAGACTTGTCTGATATGCATCCCATAGTCCCTTCGCCGTCTTCTTCTGAGAGAATTCTCGAAAAATCCATCTGAAAGACTCAACTGAATTGTTATGAGAGCTTCATCATCCATCTCTTCCAAATCAGCTGCATCAATACCTTTCAATTTCTTAGGCGTAGAAACAACCTTATAAGTCTTCTTCTTTAATGCAACCTCCATCTTCATCTTCCAAGTACCAAAATCTCCACTTTCATCAAAACGTGTTACTCCATAATTGACACCAGATCTACCAACAGACTTACTAGAAGTAGCCATTAATATCCAAACAGAAACAATAACACTAGCTCTGATACCAAACTACAGTGAAATTTATTTTAATTTGAGCAGAAGCGAATTATTTGATCAGGATCTAGTATTGTGTATTTAGATATTAAGGGAACTTAAAAAAATAACCAATTATGCAGTCTCACAGAAACAATAGCAGAAATAAGAGACACGGAAGATTTAATGTGGTTCGGATATGAATATCCTACATTCACGGAGACCCAACGACTTCTTTTATTCCATTGAAGAAAAGAGTACAAAAGAGAGAAGAATAATGGTGGATTCTCTCACACACTCACTGGCATATGAAGATGAAATTCCTTCATTTAAATAGACTTGATAATGAAGGGTTGCTTGAAAATTTAGAAAATCAATTTTCTGATTACCCAAATATCTTTCCATATTGCATGATTTGATTTTATTACAAATAGATAACGTAATCTTGCTTTCTCTGTCTTTCCTTTGATTGATTGATTCTCCATGCCTAATCGTTTTTCTTCATATAACAAATGCATTGACTAATTAATTAGTTTCGTTCCAAAATATCCTCCCATATACAAGCCAAATTAATTGATTGATTAAACCAATTAATCAATATCTTTCCTCCTCAATAAATATTTGAATCATCCAAATTTAACAATATTCAACTGTTGGTACGATGATTAAATAATAATCAGCTCGCGTACAAATTAGGGCAGATAGTGATCAAACCGTACCCAACACTATTAATCAGGTCGAGTGTGGGTCTGGATACTCAAAGCTTATCGTACCCATATTAACAAGGAATGGGCTGGGTTTGGGACAAAACAGTACCACTGACAAGTCTAAACCCATCATCGGCATTTTATACAATCAAACAAAATTAAATTAGAGCTGGATGGGACAAAAAATATTATTATGTTGGACAAAGAGTTCAAAATGTCCTATAGGTTAGTTGGTTGGAGCTTGTTAGCTATGACCTGCATTGTATTAGAGTAGGTACGTAGATTGGTTTGCAATTAGTCCCACGTCGCAAGATATCTTAAAGAAGATGAGCATATATATGAGATTGACTACTCATAAGTTGCAATTTCAAGTTTGAATACTCATGTATTTGAAACTCAAATTAATTATTTTATTGAGATTGTTTTTTTTTAAATTTGAAATTCAATCTTTTTTTATTGAATCGGAATTATGACTTGGTTTCGTATCGGCCTCTATCGAAACCTAAACGGAACGATTGAAATTTCGGTGTTTCGAGCGAAATCTCAAACCTTGCGAGATACCATAGAGAGCATTATGCTTTGAATTTTATGTGTAAGACTCAATTTTTTTAATGAAAAACCAAAGGTGAATTGTTTGATAGGTCCTGTAGCTCAGTTGGTTAGAGCGTTGGTCTTATGAGCCGAAGGTCGCGGGTTCGAGCCCCGCCAGGACCACAGTTAATTTGATAAAGAAACTTAATTTTATGAATTTTTAATACTGAAGTTTTTTAGTTACCAAAAACCCTTCTACCAACTATGCATTTCTATTCGAAATTATGCATGTTATTTGCCCTCTTATACACAATTTAACCCATCTTTCAATTTTGATATCAAATATATTCACAACCATCATTGCCAAACTCTACAAATTCTCATACAACTTGGAACGAAATATGGAACCACACTATCCCGAGTTAGGCTAACCACTAAATCTCAAATTCATACCTTGAAGACAAGGTCGATATCCATGAAGGCAGTAATGATGAAGTCTAAAGCATCTTAGCTGCATTTAAGTAATGAAAGAATACTGGCAAGAATTCTAAAATGAGCATAGGACCTCAAATCAGTAAGGTAGCAGTGTCTTTAGCAAGGAAAATATAAAAATAATTATAAAAGTGGGTATTAGGTTGAAGGACATTTTAGCCCAAGATAAAAGAACTTTTTCAGTGACAAAAAAAAGATGATTTTATTTACCATTTACCTGTAAACTGATACTTTTTTTTATTTTTTATAATTGACTAATTATTATGAAGTGTTGTTCTAGAAACTTGCAACATTGGGTTGAGAAGCCTTTCAGCCTACTTTCCATCATTTATTAGTAGCATTGTAAAATAAAAACATATTTACATTCTATCTAGTAATGAAGGAAGCAATGTTTAATGAAAATTCTTCTTCCTCTTAATTTTCATGTTGCCTGACTTGACTTTCTAGCTCATTCTCTCGCCTCTTGATTTTATTCTTTCCCTCAATAATATACAATAGTGATTAGTACTCTTGTTTTAGAAACTAAAAAATGACAAATGAAAGTATCTTTATCCCATGACGAAACTGCTAATTTCTTTTATCTTTTATTCTTGAAACTAATTATTTTAAAGTGTTGTCCTAGAAACTTATAACTTTGGACTCACAGGCCCGTCAACCTAATTTCCACCATTTATTAGTAGCATTGTAAAAGAAATATTATTTACAAATCTAGCTGGTAACGAAGGAACCAATGTTTAATGAAAATTCTTCTTCTTAATTTTCACCTTCTCTAACTTGATTTTCTAGCTCATTCTCCTTTATTACCTCTCACACTTCTTCATTCCTTAAACAATACACAAAATAGTGATTCATTCCTCATACTATGGTTGAAACTCAAATCAAAATTCAAGCGATCAATGATGTTATCTAACAAAACTGCAATGCCACCACTCAAAACACTACCGACATCGACACCTTGCAAGTCGACTTCATCTCACAACAAACTTCCATCGTTGAACTTGAATAATCCGACAACAACATCGCCCACGCACTAAATGAACTCTCATTAGAAATAAATAGATAGTCTTGTTAAAGGTGATATTTGAACTCGCGACCTCATAAATAATAATTAGGTAGTTTGGTAAAGAGTTTGATTTAGATTTGTGATACTCAACATAGAGACATTTTAGAAAGTTTGCATTGACAAAAAAAATATGACAACGAAGATATTACAACTATAATTAAAGATTTTTCTTCCTATCAAATTATTTTTAAGCACTCTATTGCTTTTTTGATGCACTTTTTTTTTACAATGCAATTCATTATTTACCACAAAAAATATATCATCAAATTGTAAGCTAAAAAATTGGTAAATGCTTTATGATAATTGTCAATAATCATATTCATTTTACATTCTCTTATATTTCAAAAGCAATGCAATGGTTATGATAATAATGGAGTATGATTAGTGCAAGGGGTCATTTCCGTTAATGTAAGAGAGACATGGTATGTTATGATACGATAAACAAATTTGTCTATATAATTCTATGTATTTGAGTCCTCTTTTTAAAGAAGTCTTGGTAACCTTTAGACCCTTGCACGTATTGAACCTTGTTAAAGTACTTGGATAATTTATGACCAGTGTAAAACATGCATAAGTCCATTAACTATAAGTACAAAAGGTCTAACCGACCCTAGCTATGAGTCAAAGAAAGATTGACCATGCTTCTAAAATGGACAAGTGGTTATATTTGAATTTTAATAGAAATTGAAAACAGAATTGGAAAGACTGGAGTTCCATAAGATAAAAGATAAGGGGGAAAATTGGTCGATCAAAATTTACGTTCGATCGTACTTTATAAACCGAGATATACAAATTTATCTAGCACTTCAAATAAAAGGAGATACCAAATGGCATCAGATGTTTTCACTATTTTTTATTTCTTGTTCTCTCATTAATTCAATATTTGATTATATATTTAAATCAAAAATTATGAGTTTGAGTCACACCAGATGCAAAATCATTGAATGCTAGTGTGGCAATGTCCCTGCTCTCAAATCATCTTTTAAAGTCCCTTCTTACTTAATATTAATATATCATCAAAATATATTTCAGCATTAAATCTCCAAAACAAATTCTAAGTTAACAATTTTATTCAAGACATATAAATTTACATATATGCATTACAATGTTAACAAGAACTGATACTAACAAAAGATTCGAGGAATGAAACCTGAGGAACGTATGCCTGTCTCAAGATATATATTGGGTAATCAGCAAGAGATGTGTCTTAAAAAGTTAATCAGTTTTGAATTCTGCACGATATGAACATTTCTCTTTACAAATTGGTGTTTTACAACCTGCCAGGATATAACACATTAAATGAATAGATTCATTTAATGATTAAAATTATTTTCAACTATGTCTCTGCCTCAAGACTTATAAAAATAGTTAATATTGAATTTCATGGTTTAAATTTACTTTCCAACAAAGTAAATCAAAAATATTTAATGATTTGCATATAAAATATATTATAATAACAATCACTTGATCAATGATGCTTGATACTCTAATATCATTGATACTCTAATATAACTCAAATCGTAATAGGTTTCTTTTTCTTTAGCCAATGATAATATTTTCGCATCGTGGTAAATATCATTCATAAAACATACAAACATTTAAATGAATGGATCTGCATATAACAAATTAAAAACATCGTTGTCCATTAGTACAAAAAGTCTACAAAAATTAGGAATTAAATCAAATTAATAATCAACAGAAAATTATAGCATCCTTTTCTCTTTATGTCAAACTCATTCATTTTCAATAAAAATGATTCTGGTTTATCATAAAAGGGTTAAATTAGTTTGAACCAAAAAGGAAGTGATGTGAAAGTTATATTAGATGATACTTATAATATCTTAATTAAAAAATTAATCAACATATTCATCAAAGTGTGTGCCTATAAAAACAAATAAATGACGTACATTAGGTAAATTTGGGGTACGAATAAAGTTTGTCTAGTTTTAATCATGTGAATATTATAAATGACTTGGATTACTGGTAACGTATGTTGTTGAAGCTAAAAAGGTAACATTATAACTATCGTTAGTATATGTCCATGCTTTAACATGTGAGACTAGCTTTACCATAAATTACAACATTATTTTTCTATGCTGTTCAAGGTGGAGTGGAGTATCAGGCATTAAGAATGAATTTATTGTCCAAGGGTAGTCTATGAGGAGCCTAATGAGAATAAGCGTTTACAACATATTTTGGTACTACAAAATTTATATTAAATAATTATAAACATACTAAAAAATTCAAGGCAAATTGGAACCATTAGCAATTTGCTTTAAATTGAAATTAGTGAATGGTTCTTACTCAAGATTTAATTTGGCGGCGAGCTCCCTTTTCCTTTTTCCTTCCAAGATCCTAACTGAGTCCCGAGAACGTAGAATAGTGGATGTTCTGAAAAATATTTACCATCCGAAAAGAGGAAAAAACGAAGTCTTCCACTCGCATCTGACCTTAAATGTGAATAACCCGTCTTCCTCTCTTTGAAAAAATTCTTCAATTTCTTTCGGACATATATAACGAAAATTTGGCAGAACAGGAAAATCGAAAGAAAGAGTTTCTTTATATGATTGACTCTTTCGATTCCCATAAATTGTTTCGGTGCGGGCCACGAAAGCGGTACCAAATCGAGGCAAACTCTGTGCGATGATGAACTAATCAGCTCGACAATGATTTCAACTGGAGTCGATAAGTACATATTGTATGAAGCTCAAGTGGTTTCAGATCGTCTCGAAATATTATTTTATTATGAGCAATATATACATACAATTTTATTTTATTTGTCGATGAATTTCAAAATAAATCACATTATCATAGTTTATAAAAGTAACAAATCTTATACATAATAAAATTTTCCATGGATATAGTTAAATGTGTATACCAAATAATCATGCAGGCTTCAGAGAAAAAGGTTCAAGTTTTCATCCACGGTAGAATACTTTAGGTTATATTCCAAACATATTTAAAATATAATGTAAAAAATAATTAGAAATAAGAAAAAAAAATCATCAAATAATTTAAAAAAAAGGGTACTTAGATGGTAATACACGGCAATACCACAAGTCTTAGGTAGTACATAACATACTATATGCCAAAATATGTCCAGCGGTTCGACTCAAGCTTCGCAAATTTCAAATCTATGACTTCTCAAACCAGCGCTGGATTGTCTAACAACTGGATAGTGGTGCTAGATATCGTCAAATCAAATTTTGAAAATTTAAGAAATAACAAGTAACTTTAACTACACTTTTATTTAGAATTATAAAGAGGAATATTTATCGATTGGCTATCTATATAATTTGAAATGAAACATATGAAGTGGAATTAAATTCTGAGATGCTACTAAAAGATGAAAAGCTTCAATAAATAAACAAAGTAATCGAGTTTCCTTGTTGTAATTGTATTTAATTCAGTCAAAATAAAAAAGGCATATTAAAAATGCATATTTTCTGAATGCTTCAAAAAAAAAAGCTTAGTGCTTAGGCGGTACCTCAACTAGGTATGGAATAAAGCATCAAGGAAAAAGGCTGAACAACAAAATTACAAAGGAGAGCCTAAATGACACCCCATGATGCCCCGATGGTACTTTTGATAGCATAGTTAATTTTATAAGTCAAAGGTCATGGTATAAACCTTGTTGAGATTATGTTATCTTTTATTTTAAAGTGGAAGTGCATATTATGGTAAGATAAACTATTAAGTGACAATAGGAATTGTAGTGGAGGCCTTCAATTCCAACTAGGACTTTTTTCGTTATTCTGAAAGTGACAAGTATATCATAATAAGACAAACCATATTCCTTTTACAGTTAAGTAATTGAGTCGCTCATTTCAGAAGAAAACAGTCTTGATAACACATTCAAACTCTTGCAAACAGTGATCGTTTCTTTTATGTATGCAAAGAGTTTATGATCAGTAGAAAACATGCATGTATTAATTAAGATTTCATAATGTCTTATAATTTTGCGTCAACTAAATGAACCAAAGATTGAGGTTTTGATCGTCGTGAAGATCGTCAATTCTTATACTTAGATGCAGGCAACTGTGTTATGCTAAGAAAACCGGCGTTTTTCCACTACAAGGGATAAGAGTTCCTTTCTCATCTCTACTACTAATAATGAAAATTCGTTCAACTAATTTACTCGGTGTCTTTTTGAAATTTTCAAAATTCTCAAAATGCCCTTGCTTTGCATTTAAATATTGACGCTCAAACAAAATATCAATGTATATGATAACACAAACAGCCCGTACACAAACAGCTCGTGTGCGAAGCACAGACCCATACTAGTTATTAAAAATAATTAAAAAAAGACTTGGTAACCACTTTCAAACAATGGCACTGTAAAATAACTAACAAGTATCCGTCCTTTGAATGAGGGAATATTTGATCAAAAAATACGTTTATTCGGTCGTTTAAAATTCAAAATAATAAGTAGCTTAGTTGGTTAGAGCGTTAACGTTGATGGGTGCAGACTCGAGCCTTTAGAAACAAATGGTATATATTGTATTTAGTGTTGACATGTGTGCTACAATAGGAAAAATCAATGCGTTTTTACAACTTAGAATCAAAGTCCAGCGTCTAAATAAATAGTAGTTTCAACAACCATTTTAGACTCCCACAATACACATTGCGTACAATGGCTATGCAAAGAACTTTCTATCCAATAGAAAACAAGCATAAATTCAATTACAAAGTTTACAAAGTGAAATAAATCTAAAATTCGAATTTCCTGTTTGAAGTATTGTCTAAGTATAAATCAAAGGCAACTACATTTCCGTTTTATACATTGCACCTATTTGAATCTACAATTTGAAATGTAACGAAACTTTCTAGTTGTGTTATTATTCCATCCTAGATCATAGACACAAAAATTGAGATCATTTCTAACCTACTAGTATATTTAAAAATGATAAATTAAAAAATAGCAGTTGAATTTAACCATCAATTTTAAATATTGTTTTAAAAATCGTAAGATTACCCAAATAATTCAAATTTTTTGAATCTCGCCTTATAGCGATTTTGATTATGACAACTATACATATAGTATCGATTAAGCTTGTTTTGTAGGAAGAAACTCTACAACAGGAAAATTTCAAGGGTTTAGTTAAAGAGTCTATGTATTAGTATTTGTTAAAATCTTCCTTGATGACACACATACATGCACAAGACACAGCAAACAGACGTCTGAAAATTTTATTTCAGACGTCTGTCTACTGAAACAAAAGTTGATTCAGCATAATATTCAGACGTCTGTTCTGAAATGTTCAGACGTCTGAATATAGGCCGAATTTGTCTATTTTCGTGCTGTATAAATTTTTAACTATAAACAGACTTCTGAAATTTTATTTTAGACTTCTGAAAACGAATAGATGCAATATTTCAGCAAAGAGACACAACTCTTGATTAACATCTAATCATCGAATCTCTTCGTGAATAATTCCAACTATTTGTATACTATAAATAGAGGTTTAACCAAATGTTTTTAATATCGAATCTTACTCTAATTCTTTCTATCTTATCTATAGCATTCATATTCACAAAAGCTCTCTATTTTTATTTTTCAAAGATAACAATATTTCTCAAATCTCCATACTCTTTCACGAACTACACTATTATCATCAAGGAAAGATTATAGGAAGGGTGTACATTGATTTGACATATCCGTGTTATTTAGACATTAGTATTGAACAAACTTTTTATATTGTGAAAGACCGCTTCAACAGTCGAGGCAAGAAATCTCGTTCGGCTGCTCGGTTAGTCGTAAACCTATTCCTGTGGGTAAAGAGATGGTTGTTCTTTGTTAGTGAAATTCCTAAGAGGAGCTTAGGGACTGGACGTAGGAAAGTGGTCCGAACCAGTATAAATCTCTGGTGTCGCTTTTATTTATTGTTAATATTCTGCTATCTATACATTTCTTTTCATACGATCCTGCTGCAACGTCCTTTTCAATTGGTATCCGAGCATAGCTTCTTACATTTGGTATCCGAGCATAGCTTCTTACACCTGATATTCTAGAGATCGTAACAACATCCTAGAATAAATGGCTACAAAGAGATCTAGTCAAGGCAATAAGAAGAGGAAGAGCAATAAGGAAAAATCAAAGGAGAAAACAAACAAATGCTTCATGGCAAAAGATAATGAGGTTAGTGATCCAACTTTTGATGATATGATAGAAATAAGTTCAGGACTTCTAGACACTTTAAAAGTCTTAAAATAAAATATAAGGAAGCTCTGGAAAATCAGAAGAAAGCAAAATTCGAAAGAGATATGCTTAAAGACGAGAAGAAAATATTAGAAGAAGAACTTGAGAAAATTCAAGATTCACTCTCTGACAATTCTGAACTCGCTCTATTAAGTCAAGAAATAGAAGCTCAAAAAGAAAAGAATAATGCTCTGGCTTCTGAGAATCATGAGTTAAAAACAAAAATTAAAATTGTTGAGTTAGATAACACTAGTCTCAAAACTAAGCTTGATAACATTACTAAAAATATTTCCAATTTTAATAAAGGGAGAGAAATTTTATCCAGGATTATTGAAAATTCTCAACCTGCTTCAGAAAAGAAGGGATTAGGTTATGTTAAGAATTCAAAAGCTCACAATGATAAAAGTGGTTTAGGATATAATAAAACTGATCGTAGAAATAGCACTAGATATGCTTTCATGTATTATAAAAATGATAGTGCTAGTACTAAATTTCGTGTTAAGTCTAAATCCAATTTTTATAGAAATTCAAATACTGCTGTGACCAATAATGTTTATAATTTCTCTAGAAGTACAAAATCATTGACTGAAGATATGAATAAAAATTATCTAACTATTTGGGCTCCTGTTAATTGAAAAAATAGAGAAAAATACATTAATGATTATTTTGATATGGTAGTTAATAATGAAAATTATATCTATAAAGGTTCAACCACACCCAAATGGGTATGGTTTCTGACGCAGCGGATTAACAGAAAATTGCTTTAACGATGAAAATGTAGCAAACGGTGGATTGAAGATACTGAAATGCCCAAATTCGTTGATCACAAAGATACCGAATTCTAGCTATCCTCGTCACTTTGATCGCGCATGATTCCGTGAAAGAAGATCTTCAATTCTTCAATCGTTGATCAAGCGCACTTGATTCCGCGAATCGGCTTCAATAATCGTTGATTCGAGCGCACTCGAATAACCGAAAGTGGAGATAGGAGATGACACTCAACTACCGATTTAAATTGAAAGCACAACGCTAACAAAGAGAATTTTATTCAAAAATCAACAACCATTACAAATGACACGGCTTGCCTATTTATAGGCTTACAACTCAACAAATGACTTAAAATTTACAACACAATATGCACACGACTTAAGACTAAACAGTACAATGACTCAGCACTGACCTAAAGAAAAGTTCGCGACTTAAAAGAATATGCAGCGACTTAAAAATAACAAACGACACAACTTTGCGACTCAGTAATAAGTCGTTCGCGACTTATGGAATCATCAGCGACTTAAGGAGTTGAATGTTCGTGACTTATTTCCTTTACACGAGCTAAGAGAAGGCGGTAAACAATCTTCGCGACTTAATGGGGGCTTCAGCACATAAGAAAATGGCAACGACTTATGGAGGGGTTGGCACGCGACTAAGGCTTCGCGGCTTACTGTGAAATGGGAAGTAGGTCTTTCGCGACATATAGAGGAGGGAGGAAATTCGTGAGTTGGGGAAGTGGAATAGATCGCGCGCGACCTAATTTTGAGTCGCGACATAGATCCATGGTATTGGAGTTAGGTCGCGGGGTTGGGTTAATTCGCGTAGCGAAATAGGACTTAGGTCGAAGAAGTTAGGTCGTGTGATGGATTCGTGGTGGAATTTAGGTCATGGGTCTGATGAGTCGTAGGTCGTGGATTGCGGCGATGGCGATAAGTCGTGAGTCGGTGGGAGGGCGATGAGTCGTGAGTCGGTGGGAGGGCTGGGTCGTGGCTGCAGTGTTGAGTCGTGGAGAAGTGGCGATGGTTTTGAGTCGTGAGTCGCGGCCGATGCTTCGAACGAGGTAACTACTTCATCATCCTCCCCTTGTTGGAAAGAATTCGTCCTCGAATTCACACTTTCGTCATCTTCGATGAAATCCTCCCCACGGTACGGAATTAAATGTTTGACATTGAAAACATCAGAAGTATGAACATTTTCCGGCAACTTTAACCGATACGCATTATCATTGATCTTTTTCAAGATTTCTACTGGTCCAATCTTTCAGGCTTTCAATTTGTTGTAAGTTCCAACCGGAAAACGATCTTTCGTCAAAACGGCATACACCAAATCTCCCTCTTTGAAGACAACACTTCTTCTTTTCTTATCCGCCATTTGTTTATATTTCTCATTCGTTTTCTCCAATCGTTCCTGAATGATTTTATGGCATTCTGTTAACCCATCAACAAAATCAGCAGCCCGCTTAATTGTCCCCTTTGGTTGTGGCACTATCGTTAAATCCAACGGCGCCTTTGGCAAACTTGAATATACAATCTGAAATGGACTGAAACCTGTACTTCGGTTATTTGAATGATTGTGAGCAAATTCAGCTTGACACAACTCCAAATCCCAACTCTTCAAATTGTCTTTCACAAGACATCGTAACAAATTTCCCAACGATCTATTCACCACCTCTGTTTACCCATCTGTTTGCGGATGATAAGCACTACTAAATTTCAGCTTTGTTCCCACCATTTTCCACAAACTAAGCCACAAATGACTTAAAAATCTAGTATCTCGATCAGAAACAATAGATTCTGGTAAACCATGCAATCGATACACCTCTTTAAAGAATAATTGTGCCACTCGAACGACATCCGCTGTCTTCTTACAGGCTATAAAATGTGCCATCTTCGAAAACCTATCCACCACAACAAATATAGAATCATTCCCCCTCTGAGTTCTCAGCAAACCCAACATAAAATCCATACTAATATCAACCCATGGTTTAGTAGGTACAGGTAACGGCATATATAATCCCGCATTCGTAGCTGTTCCCTTCGAAACCTGACAGATATGGCATCTCTCCACAAATCTCTCTACCTCTTTCCTCATTGACGGCCAAAAATAAGATTGAGAAATCAACTGTAATGTACGATCTCTGCCTACATGGCCTTCGTCATGTTACTCTTTGATAATCTTCATTCTCAAACTGCTCTCTGGAATACATAATCGATTTCCTTTAAACAGAAAACCATCCACCAACACAAAGTCATCAGCACCCCCCTCCTTAACTTTATCAACGAATTTCTTAAAGTAAGGATCTTCTTCCATCATCTCTGGCAATAATTCAAAACCTGTCACTTCAACTTTCATTGTCGTTAATAAATGACTCCTCCTACTCAAAGCATCAGCTACCCGATTCGTCACCTCAGACTTGTGTTTGACAACAAAAGTAAATTGCTGTAAATAGGCAATCCACGATGCATGTCTTGTTGAAATCTTGTCCTGCCCTTGCATATGCTTCAACGCCTCATGATCAGTGTATAGAACAAATTCTTTCTAAAATAGATAGTGTCTCCAGTGTTTAACCGCTTGCACAACAGCATAAAATTCAACGTCATATGTACTATATCTTATCTTCGCTCCTGACAACTTCTCACTAAAGTATGCAATAGGACGTCCCCTCTGACTCAACACTCCCCCAATTCCAACCTTTGATGCATCAGTGTGTAGTTCGAACAATAACTGAAAATCTGGTAATAAAAGAATTGGTGCTGTCGTCAATAGTTCCTTGATCTTCTCAAAAGCATCTCCCGCTTCCTCCGACCAAGAAAACACTTTTCCTTTCATACAATCAGTAACTGGTGCCATCACGCTACTGAAGTGTGGAATGAATCTTCGGTAGAATGACGCTAGCCCATGAAAACTTCTCACTTCCGTAATTGTCTTTGGCTGTGGCCAATTCCTGACTGCTTCAACTTTATTCTGGTCCACCTGGATACCTTCTCCTGACACAACATACCCCAGAAATAAAACACTATGCGTCATGAACACGCATTTATTCATAGCAGCATAAAATTGTTCCTCACGAAGAATAATCAGCACTTCCCTCAAATGTTGAACATGCTCCTCCATACTCCTGCTATATATCAGAATATCATCGAAATAAACCACCACGAACTTCCCAATGCATGGTCTAAAGATTTGATTCATCACCCGCATGAATGTACTAGGTGCATTTGATAAACCAAATGGCATAACCAACCATTCGTATAACCCCTCTCTTGTCTTGAAGGTTGTCTTCCATTCGTCTCTAGGTCTAATCCGAATTTGATGATAACCACTCTTCAAATCAATCTTCGAAAAGATAGTAGCCCCACTCAACTAATCTAGCAAGTCATCCAACCCCGGCATTGGAAATCTATATCTCACAGTAATCTTATTCAAGGCTCGACTGTCAGTGCACATCCTCCACGTCCCGTCCTTCTTCGGTACTAACAACGCCGGCACAGCACATGGACTTAAACTTTCCTGCACACGTCCCTGTTCAAGCAACTCTTCCACCTGCCTTCTCAACTCTTCATGTTCCTTCGGACTCATTCGATAATGTGGTCTATGCGGTAATAATGCTCCCGAAACAAGATTGATTTGATGTTGAATGTCTCGCAGTGGCGGTAACTCCTTGGGCAACTCCTCTGAAAATACATCCTCAAATTCTTTCAAAACTGGCTTCGCTTCTTCTGGGATTTCAACCTCTTCACTACAATCTCGTCCAACTAACAGGAATACTTCAGGCTCCTCTTCAACTTCCTTAACAAACTCTTCCAACGATAGAAAAGTTTTTATCTCTTCAATCTCCTCATATTTACTCTCTCCCTGCTGTCTCTTCTTTGGAACTAAAACAATCTTAACGCCTTCAAACATAAAACTATAACTATTAGTTCGACTGTTATGCTGCACTGCTCGATCGTACTGCCACGGTCTTCCCAAAAGCAAATGACAGACATCCATCTTAGCTACATCACACCAGATTTCGTCCTTATATTTCTTCCCAATAGAAAATGGAACTCGAACTCGCTTATCCACCTTCACCTCTCCTCCTTTTCTCAACCACGCTAACTTGTAAGGATTAGGATGTTTCTCCATTTTCAACTTCAACTTTCTCACAGCTTCAGTAGAGATAATATTATCACAACTTCCTGCATCAATCACAAACTTACAAACTTTTCCCAGAATAGTGCATGTAGATTGAAAAATGTTGCTCCTCAACCAACTAGCCTCATCCTCTTGTTTCGGTGTTAAACAAGACCTTCTCATCATTAGATTACACCCTTCATCTCCTGACGCGATATCCTGTTCATTCTCCTCCACTGGACTAGAATCACCTTCACCAACATCCTCATCTTCAACTTCAGCAATCATCGTTCTCTTCTTTGGCTTTGGACATTCGTTACTCTTATGACCCACTTCTTGGCAGTTATAACACTTAAAACTGTTAGTAATCTTCGCCTTCGCAACTTCATTCACAACTGGTTTTGCGACAGCTTTAGGAACATTAGAACTTCCACTAACACCCTTCACTTGATTGTTGGAATTAGTAAACACACCGCCTCCACGCCTTCCCTGCTTCTCCCAAGCCAACGCTTTCTGGTGCGCTTCAGCCACAGATCTCGGATCAAACATATTAACCATATCCTGGATCTGCATTCGCAACCCTCCAACAAACCTAGCAGTCAACTGTTTCTCTGTCTCCATAATGTCATTTCGAGCAATCAGTTGATAAAACTCACCAGTATATTCATTAACAGTCTTCGTTCCCTGCCTTAGATTCTGCAATCTCTGGTACATAAGTGATTGATAGTTGTAAGGTAAAAATGTAGCTCTCATCAACTTCTTCATCTTATCCCACTCAACAACCTTTGACTTCCCCATCCGTTCTCTCGTAAGTTTAGTTTGTTTCCACCACGCCAAAGCTCTTCCCCTCAATCTAGTAGCAACCAACTTCACTCGACGATCTTTAGGAACCTCCTTGAAATCAAAGATCTCCTCAACATTAGATAACCAATCCAAAAAATCTTCAGCAACCATGCCACCCTTGAACTTTGGAATTTCCATCTTCACTCTTGATTCCCATCGACGATCATCATCTACATCTCGATTATGACGTCGTGTTTGCTCTCTATCTCGATAATGAACACTTCCCCTATCACCATCAAACTCCTCATCAAAATCTGAAGTATATCGATGTCGATCACGACCTCCAACATCTCTACTACCCTTCGATCAACATTCCTATCACGATTGTCAATACTTCTATGATCTTCTCTTCTCTCCCGATCTGAATGTATCGAAGCTCTACTTCTCCCATGGCTCGATTCAGGTGAAACTCTTCTTCTACTTTGATTTATTTCAAGCATCATTCTCTCTAAGCGACCAATTCCTTCATTCAACTTCTCAGTGAAGCTCTCGTTGATTCGTTGCTCCATTTCATCGGCCTCTTCTCTTCCATACAAAGCATTAATATTGTGATGACGTTGAGCTCGTCTCGGTGGCATGATTGAACTTCACAAATAATTCAACAATCCAAACTTCAACAAATCAAACTAGTCACGGCTCCTTAGGTCGGCTTCAAACTTCAAAAATAACTTCACAAGGCTCGGCTACTTCTCACAAGTATACACGGCCTAACTTCAACAAATGATACCAAAATTGACGCTTCAACTCTCGGCTCACGCTTTAAATTCCAACACTTTTGTACACTTTGACCCAAAAGGCTATGGATCAAATACTCCAATCTTGTTGCAACTTCAATATGAACACGATGAACAACTTCAAACTTCAAATACTTGGCTCCAAGACCCGATTTAGCTATGATTGGCTAAAACACGCTCTGATACCAAAACTGACGCAGCGGATTAACAGAAAATCGCTATAACGATGAAAATGTAGCAAACGGTGGATTGAAGATACTGAAATGCCCAAATTCGTTGATCACAAAGATACCGAATTCTAGTTATCCTTATCACGTTGATCGCGCACGATTCCGTGAAAGAAGATCTTCAATTCTTCAAGCGTTGATCAAGCGCACTTGATTCCGCGAATCGGCTTCAACAATCATTGATTCGAGCGCACTCGAATAACCGAAAGTGGAGATAGGAGATGACACTCAACTACCGATTTAAATTGAAAGCACAAAGCTAACAAAGAGAATTTTATTCAAAAATCAACAACCATTACAAATGACACGGCTTGCCTATTTATAGGCTTACAACTCAACAAATGACTTAAAATTTACAACACAATATGCACACGACTTAAGACTAAACAGTACAATGACTCAGCACTGACCTAAAGAAAAGTTCGCGACTTAAAAGAATATGCAGCGACTTAAAAATAACAAATGACACAACTTTGCAACTCAGTAATAAGTCGTTCGCGACTTATGGAATCATCAGCGACTTAAGGAGTTGAATGTTCGCGACTTATTTCCTTTACGCGAGCTAAGAGAAGGCGGTAAACAATCTTTGCGACTTAATGGGGGCTTCAGCACATAAGAAAATGGCAACGACTTGTGGAGGGGTTGGCACGCGACTTAGGCTTCGCGGCTTACTGTGAAATGGGAAGTAGGTCGTTCGCGACATATAGAGGAGGGAGGAAATTCGTGAGTTGGGGAAGTGGAATAGATCGCGCGCGACCTAATTTTGAGTCGCAACATAGATCCATGGTGTTGGAGTTAGGTCGCGGGGTTGGGTTAATTCGTGTAGCGAAATAGGACTTAGGTCGAAGAAGTTAGGTCGTGTGATGGATTCGTGGTGGAATTTAGGTCATGGGTCTGATGAGTCGTAGGTCGTGGATCGCGGCGATGGCGATAAGTCGTGAGTCGGTGGGAGGGCGATGAGTCGTGAGTCGGTGGGAGGGCTGGGTCGCGGCTGCAGTGTTGAGTTGTGGAGAAGTGGCGATGGTTTTGAGTCGTGAGTCGCGGCCGATGCTTCGAACGAGGTAACTACTTCATCAGTTTCCTAAGATCTAACCCGTTCGGACCCTAACATAGTAAGTGGGTACCAAAAATAATAATTATTTATTGCAGGTACTCGGATAAACAAAAGGAAAAGGATATATTTTGGTATTTTAAAGAATGTTCCATACGTTTAGTAGAATTACATGCTAACAATGAAATATGGACTTCAACAAATATGGTAAAATCTATTTTATTTTTCCTTCATAATCAATAATGAGTTTATCTCATTATTTACAAGATATTTTATATAATTTATTATATTCCCTTATTCTTTTTGACAATGACAAAGGGGGAGAAAATATGTGCATATCGACAGGGAGAGTCACATATATAGTTGTCATTATCAAAAAAGTGGGGAATGTTGAATCTCGCCTTATAGCGATTTTGATTATGACAACTATACATATATATTAGTATCGATTAACCTTGTTTTGCAGGAAGAAACTCTACAATAGGAAAATTTCAAGGGTTTAGTTAAAGAGTCTATGTATTAGTATTTGTTAAAATCTTCCTTGATGACACACATACATACACAATTGAAAAACATGCACAAGACACAGCAAACAGACGTCTGAAAATTTTATTTCAGACGTCTGTCTACTGAAACAAAAGTTGATTCAGCATAATATTCAGACGTATGTTCTGAAATATTCAGACGTCTGAATGTAGGCCGAATTTGCCTATTTTATTGCTGTATAAATTTTTAACTATAAACAGACTTCTGAAATTTTATTTTAGACTTCTGGAAACGAATAGATGCAACTATTCAGCAAAGAGACACAACTCTTGATTCACATCTAATCATTGAATCTCTTCGTGAATAATTGCAACTATTTGTATACTATAAATAGAGGCTTAACCAAATGTTTTTAGTATCGAATCTTACTCTAATTCTTTCTATCTTATCTATAGCATTCATATTCACAAAAGCTCTCCATTTTCATTTTTCAAAGATAACAAATTTTCTCAAATCTTCCATACTCTTTCACGAGCTACACTATTATCATCAAGGAAAGATTATAGGAAGGGTGTACATTGATTTGACATATCGTGTTATTTAGAACACTAGTATTCAACAAACTTTTTGTATTGTGAAAGACCTCTTCAGCAGTCGAGGCAAGAAATCCCGTTCGACTGTTCGGGTAGTTGTAAACCTATTCCTCCGGGTAAAGAGAGGGTTGTTTTTTGTTAGTGAAATTCCTAAGAGGAGCTTAGGGACTGGACGTAGGACAGTGGTCCGAACCAGTATAAATCTCTGGTGTCGCTTTTATTTATTGTTAATATTCTGCTATCTATACATTTCTTTTCATACGATCCTGCTGCAACGTCTTTTTCAATTGGTATCGGAGCATAGTTATTTCAAAATTTTGTGAAGATAATCTTATAGAAACATGTCTACAAAGTTTGGTTTCATTCCAAGTTGTATAACTCTAAAAATGATTAAGATGTAGCATAAGAGGTGTAGTAAGGGATGTTACTGATCCCCACACACACACGTTGTGTGTGCGCGTGTGACAACATATATGAGAATTGAAAGAAAAGAATCATAGTTTAGCTTGTAAATATAAAGAAGTATTATCTAGCCAGATGAAGATCAAATTAATGTTTGTGGATTTATACACAAAAAGATAAATAACGAACACATTGTTTTGCATACTCTATATTATTTTGTTGTCTTTTACTTATCATCGAAGTGGATTATACAAGCAAAGGCTTATACATCGGCCTAATTTTTCAAACAATTTTAGGGAATACTTATTTATTTTGTTTCAGTATTATGTTTTATAGCAAATATTTAGTAGTGATTGTGCATGTGCTTGTGCTTCGGATTTTGTTTCTGTGATGCTATATTCAAATCAAAGTAAGGGTTGTACCAAATATACCAATTATTCTTTAAACCAACAACTGTTACTTATAATAATACCTGTTTCACCTCTCATTTTCCTGAAGTGTTGTACCTGTACTTCAGTTTTTGTACCAAAAAAGACCTTTAAATGACATAATTGTAAAGAAGCCTGTTTTAAAAAAGATCTCAAGCCGTTATTTACATTGGGCCGACTCATATCATCATTTCAGACAAGCGTGTGTGGTGTACAAAAAAAGACTACAATGTAAGATGCCGAAGCTGTTAAAAGTAAACACTAATAGATACTTTAAACCTAATATAAGTAATACTATGGAAACATAAGATTTGTTGCAATGAACCTCCGTTGGAATCAACAAAAGGGAAAAAAATGATATATTTGTTTTTGATGAGGATGTTGTCACTGGGGTTGAAAGAAATGATTCTCTCTTAGGGAAACCTATCAATTCAAAATATACTGCAACCAAAAACCATATCCTAAAGTTCTTTAATTGGCAAGCACTAACAGGTATTAAATACCTTTATAAACTCGCGATCGATCTCCTTTAAGAATTCCCTTACCTGTGACAAGAAGTAATACAATTTCAGATGGAATTTTATACAAGAGCAGTCAAAATGAAGTAGATTCAAAATGTCCAAATGTAAAGAATGCATCCATGCCTTTTGACACAAATATAAAAGATTACTTGCAAAAGCTAAATAAAATTATGGATGTATATCCAAATTGCAGGATACTGCTTTATATTAAGAAACATCAAGTACCTTATTTGTCTCATCTACTTTATATTAAGAAACATCAAGAACCTTTTTACCCATTCTCACTTGATCTCAACTCATTATCTCCAAGCCAATTTCTTGTGTTTTAGCCACCCCCAGACCTTTCCAATGCCGAGATTTTGCTGCCCTAATGATGGACCTTAGACCCATGTAAGCCCAAGCCAAAATACCGTGCAATTAAATCTAATTTAATAGCTTATCGATATTGTACATCGGTTGATATATTTATAACTGTTATAAATATATATAACATTATTTATTTCTCAAATCATATTCAAATTTTATAACTAATATTTCACAAATATTAATTAATTTAGTTAATTTATAACATTTATAAACTAATTAAATCGTTTGGTCTTAAGAGAATTCATCATTTCTGCTGTGAAACTCTTGGTTGTAAATTTGATCGGCGATTAACATCGAACTATTCTAATGTAAATGTTCACACGTCACTTAACAGGTAGTGTGACATTATGACCAAATTTATCATTTACCCATTTTCTGTAAAATCCAATTTTAGTTTAATAAGCGTTACCCGGTTGTGACATTCGTTTACACCAATTCTCCGTCAAAGCTGTATCACTTTGGACTTATGTAATTTGGTAATGGTCAAAATTCCAACTTCATCCACATTCAACTTTATAGCCCAAATACAAAGTCCTTGGTTCAATAATAACAATAATTATTAACCGAAATGCTTTGATCAGAGACTTTGACTTTGAGTTGACTGTGATACTAACCGCATATAACTGACGAGACAAATCCTCTCTTGAATAGTGTTTCACTTCCAATACTTCCACTCGACCCAAATACAGTCACTCGATGACGCCATGCAATGATTTGACTATAATCAAAGCAGAGCTTTCATATTGAAGATCCACGGTATTTTCAAGTCGAGAGAACCGTGTAAATCAATCACATAGATATTTATTGTTTGACCTTAGTTATATTAACCAATAGAAAACTATCGAGTGGGTCATTCCATAGTTATCCAATAACTATTAGTACGTAACCACCAGGTGCCCCCCAAGTGTCATGAATAATACACTGCCCAACATTTGGAGAGCGTTACGTACTCCAGTCTCAACGGATACATCGATATCCAGTCTCGATGCAACTTGACTAGGAACATTTAAAATGGTACATTTGTTTCGTTGTGATAAATTACTCACGGTTACAACACTTTGTAACTACTATCATAAAATATACCATTTATGGATCTTTCCATTAAATATACCTTTAATTAAGTTAATTAATTAATACAATCACATTATATCAAATATATAATAAGAAGAAAATACCTTGTATTTCGACAAGATTGGTCAACGAGTTAGACATATATAACAAATTACATAATTGCTCCTAGGACATACCCCTAACTCTATCATGGAAAACAATCAATATCTCCAAAATCATAAGTCTAATGCATATAAAATTTTGTGAGCAGGATGCGAGAACCCTCAGTAGTCTACCCTCGGGATCGCACATCGAATAGAGCAAGTTGGAGAGATCGGCCCTCTTCCATCCATAGGGATAGACTATAAACAACCTTCACAACATATTGCAACAAAGATTAATTAATAACATGAGTTATACTAATCCAATTGGCGTGAAACTTGGAGGCTAAGCATAATAAAACATGAAAAAGCTTCAATAGGGATCACATGGCATTTGGAGGAGTTTGGAGGGATCAGCTTCAATCCCCCAATTAGGATCAACCCTCTTCCCTCTTACGGATCGGTTGAACCTAACTTTATAGCAAAGATCGATCAATATTGCAACATCTACACATCAAATTGACATGAAACTTGAACAAGCTCATTAAAACATGTGGAACACCCCCTCGGGATCGCATTCCAATCGGAGGAAGTTGGAGGGATCAGTATAACTCCCTTGGGAGGGATCAACATAAATCAGAATTCAAATACTACTTCATGGAAAATGCGATATCTCACAAAGCGTATGTCAGAATTGCACGAAAATTGGAAAGCGGGTAGCTAACATCATGGAGCAGCCCTTATAGGGACCGCAACACATTTGGACACACTATTAGGGTATGGTACCGATCCCTATTTTAGGCCCTAATTGGCCTAAATTTTTTTGGATGGTCTCGTCTTGGTCTCCCAAACCTTCTACCGAAATTTCAGCACGATCCGTACACATCTTCCCTTGTAAATACAGTAGACATGAAGTCAGAAAAAGGATCTTCTTTCTGATTCTCTTTATCTTCAACCTAGGCTACACTCTATCAGATTTATTCTTGAATTTCGGATTTGTAACTGAAAACAAACTACAGTATAATAAAAGGATTATTCCAAAGTGGACGTAAGCCGAGGTTAATCGAACCATTATAAATCTTGTCTCTTTTACTTGCTATCACTTTTAATTTGTTTGTTCTTTATATTATATTCTTTACATAAGATACTATCCGTGATCTATGACTGGATATTTGTGCTTTCACACAACTGGGTGTTGGTGACCAAATTTTGATGCCAACATATATGTGTGTGTGTGTATAAGAATTCTTAAGTATGTATGTAACTATCATGATACATATATTTATCAGTTTTGATATATAACTAAAGGAAAAAAATCGATTTTTTAATGAAATATGATGACAAATTTTACTTAATTTTTTTAAATATAAAAGTATATTCTTAACATATATAGTACATGTACATATATACATGTATACATATACACGTGTGTGCACACATACATGTGTATATGTATATGTATACATGTATAATATACATGTATATTTATACATACACACACAAATGTATTTGTACATATATATATATATATACACACACATGTACATATGTATACATATACATATATATATATATATATAAACACACACATATAGACATATACATACATATGTATGTATATCAATTTTGAGACACGTAATAAATCGCTTTGACTTGAATATAAAAACTATGGTCATTCTAAAAATGTCATTTGATACAACATCATATACGTTAAACTAAATGTCATATATGATAATAATATTTTTGATACACACACATATACATATAAGTATATTTACATAGACAAACAATATACCTGTGCGTGCGCGCGTGTTTTCGCCGATAATGGTCAAAAGCCCTGTTATAAGTTAGCACCAATGTCTAATATTTAGATCCAGACAAAGAAATATAGATTCACAGATCACATAATATATTGTAGAAAAGTAAATGAACACGCAAGTTTTATAGTGGTTCGATAAACTCTATTCTACGTCCACTTCAATAATCTTTTATTTATACCGTAAGATTACAAGTACAGTTATTTTTGCCTTAGAAAATTAATGAAGGAAGAGATAAAAAGTGATGAAGCAGAGTCGGCCCAAAAGTCCCATGCGATGAGCCAAGTCCGTTGTACTTATAGGTGAAGATGTGCATGGATCGAGATGAAATTTCGATATAAGAACCTCCAGGCCCATACGACCCGACCCACAAAATTTGGGATTGATCGGACACCAAAAAATAAATTAGGCCGATTGTTTCGCATTAATTCAAAACGGGGATGCGATCATTTTTATGGTGTCCCCCGTGCATCTAGTCCATGCTCCCAAAATTTCACACCATTCCGACTTACCTTTTATGAGATATCGATTGATATTCGCTGTTTTGACAATAAATTGAATCATAGGAGATCATTCCATGCTTTATCCTTTTGATCTGCAATCGATCATGTAGGTTCCCCATGATGTTAGCTACTTGCTCTCCATATTTCATGCAATTCCGACATACTGTTTGTGAGATATCTTGTTTTCTGTAGAACTATGGATCGTTACACTAATTCGTACGATTGTTCCAATAACGATCGTCATCTTTCTAAGATTTCATCATTTTGAGCTACGATCAATCACGGTGGTGGTCCATGATGTAAGCTATATGCTATCTAAATTTGTGCAATTCTTACATACCGTTTGTGAGATATCGCATTTTCCGTAAAACTATGGATCGTTGTGCTGATTTGTACGATTGTTATAATAACGATTGGCCTCTTTTCCAAGATATCATCCTTTTGAGCTGCGAGCGATCAGGGGAATGCCCAATGATGTAAACTATTTGCTCTCCAAATTTCATGCAATTGCGACGTAATTTTTGTGAGATATCGTATTTTCCATAAAAATATGGATCATTATGCTGATTTGTACCGATCGTTCCAATAACGATCGACCTCTTTTCCAAGGTTTTGGAGTTTTGTCATGCGATCATTTTTGTAGGCTCTGAAAGTGCGGTGTGTATACAATTATATGTGCTAATATAGTATACACGGATCGTGTAATATGGATTACAATACAAATGTGGAAATAGATGATAATAGCATAGTAAAATAAAAAAAATAGAAAAATCACACCGGAGATTTTTATACTGGTTCGGAGCACCGTCCTACGTCCAGTCCCAGACTTCTATCTGGATTTTCACTATTAACTACCTCGCTTCACCCGGAGGAACAGGTTTACAACACCCGAGCAACCGAACGGGATTTCACGCCTCTAATACACTGAGGACTTCAACACTTGCCTCTTACAACACAGAGGACTTCAACAAAAGAACAAATACAATTGTTGTTGACAACTTGTGCTCTTGAAAACACGGATTTGTCACTAGCAGTACACTCTTCCTACAATCTTATCCTCAAAGTATGCGAATGATGTTTTGAAAAGATTAAGGAAAGTATATTACTTATTGAATCAAAAGATATGAAATAGTTTCAATGATTCAATAAATAATCGAGAGCTTTTTAGAATGCAGGAGTATATAAAGTAAGATCAGAGATTAGATTAAAAAGAATATGAAATCATGTATCTTTAATCAACGAATTGGATGAGTTTATATAGATAAGAATGGTTGTAACTCTTTGCCATTAAGAGATATGATCTTTGGTGAAAGGTAAGAGATGCAACCTTTGGAGAAGAGAAGTGTCTTTTGGAAAAAATGCTTTCTGTTTAAAAACGGTCGACAGGTTAAAAAGTGACCAGTAGACAGGAATTTAAATATATATACGTTATGTGTATGTGTGCACGTTCAGTGTGCAAATTATGCAGGAACGGTCGACCGCCTATATTGTGACCGGTCGACCGGTCCCTGTAAATTTGCACAGTGAATGTGCAACTGCATTCTAATCGTATATATATTAATTTTCTTGAAAATGCATGACTATTTGAGGATAGATTTTAACAAGTTTATCACTAATATAATATCAAATAATCAATCTATAATCTAGAGTAACATATGTAGCTCTAATGACCTTGTTTTGTCGATCGCCTTTTAGTTATTTGTCAGAAATCAAAACTTTCATAAAACTTGTGACTCAACATTCTCCCCCTTTTTGATTGATGACAATATATCTGCAAATCTGAATCTCCCCCTGAGTATGTGATCTCTCTCTTTGAATTCTTATATGTATGTTCCTGCAAGCAATTGTTAGCCCTTTCTCCCACTTTGTCATCGACAAAAAGGAGTAACAGATACTAGAATAGCAGAATGAATATGATATGCATAGCAAAAGAAATCATTTACACATCCAAAACATAACAGAGTATACTATAGATCATAATGTCAAATGAAAAAACAAGAATAACGACACTATTTAGTACAAGTGTCGATGAATGTTTTTAAAGTGCTAAACCATAATAGAATCTAGGATGAAGCAGATCGTATCTCCTCTTCATCATCATCGTCGTCGTCGTCGTCATCTTCTTCTTCTTCGTCATCATTGTTCCCTCTAGATGATTCTCCATGTCCATGACCACTCATACCTGTAGACTCGTCAGATGATGTCCAGGTGAAAACTGGAGCAGCAGGACGTTTTCCTGGGTCTTGTGCTTGAACAGAGGTGGATGTGGAACATGATATAGCATCCCATAGCATACCAAAGAATGACTTGACCTTATTGAAGCGCTTATCGATTTTAGAGTCCATGCGCTTGAGACGTGATTCAAGCAAAAATTGGTTACGCGCAATTGTTTCAAGTGATTCTTTTGTAGATGACTTTGATTTTAATAGTTTTACTTCATCGGAACGAGGACGAGAGGAAGTTGCTCGTTGTGTCCTTGGTCCTCTTTGTTGCCATTCTTCAAAAGGCATAATCTCAAGATAAGGTGGAGGAAGCTTCATTCGTTTGATGGTTATGGAATCAATGCATTTTGGTTTTGAGGTTGCAGAATCAGGAGGATTGACCGAACAAGCTAACAAAAGTCGCATGATATATTCATTGTAGAAGAAATGAGGCCGTGTTGAGTTATTTACCTTGAGAATTTCATCAAAAAGCATGTGAACCCAATTGATTTGGATTTCACCATAAATAGCATAGAGTGCTTTGAAGTTTTCTTTATATACTGCATCATAATTTCCAAGTCTAGGAAAAAGAGAATGCATCAAAACACGATGAAGTAGTCTGGCTGTCGGTCGAAGTCCAATAGACTTAGTGCCATCACTATTGTCTTCTATGAACTGATGACTAGTACTATTTCGAGTGAAGACTTCGCAGAAGTTAGATGAAAACTCTTCGCCTCGATTTGATATACCAAGTATAGAGGCAATTCTAGCATGAGTAAGAAAAATTTGCTTGCCACAGACCACAGACCAGATGACGCCGTTTGGATTATCAGGTTGATACTCATCAAGATTCATGTTGACGTAAAATAATTTGATCATCAAATGATTTATCTCCACACTATTTTCTGAAAAATCAATTAATGGAGTAATGTTGGAATTATTGGCTAACCTCCGAACTCCATAAGCCGTGAAATCATCAAATTTGATGAAAGAGCCTGGATGAAACTTGTAATTTGTCATATGATTCCATCTTGTTACAGCAATTGGACTTTGAAGCCATTTTTTGACGGAGATGGTAGGAGATGAAGTTTCAGAGGTTGCTCCTTTCTTGGATTTCTTTTGAGGAGGAGCCATTGTTGGAGGATTTGAGATTTGGGGATTGAAAATAGGAAACTAGGGTTTGTGATTTTGGGTAAAAGAACAGCTTGAGTAAAAAGTGAAAGAGGGTAGAGGAAAAAATGACGCATAGGTTTATATAAAAACTGAAAATACGTCAACCGGTCGACCTACGAATTATGGCCGGTCGACCGTTTTCAACCAGAGAGCAAACGGTCGACCGGCTATAACAGGGGCGGTCGACCGGTACTGGTCTGCTGAGTAAATCATGTTATTTTGCAAGTTTTTTTATAGTATATCAACCTATATATATTATATTTTATTTGTAATACAAAATATAACCGTCATTACACAAGAGATATATAATGATATAATAACTATATATAAATCTAATGAGAAAGTTCGTCATTAGAATTATCGTTGTTTCCTTCAATACGTTTTGACCATGGACTCCATTGTTTCTGAGCTCCTCCATTTTTCTCATAGTTCCGATCCCACGAGTTAGGACTTTTAGATGTTGATGGCCTAGACGGCATTGGTTCATGCACGTCATGCTTGTTGGAACCGCAGAAAAATGTTGCCAACTTTTCTAAAACGGATAATCGTGCCGATGTCCGTTGTTGCTCGTGATAAAGTTGACTTTGCCCGTAATGGAGCTGTCTCTGAAGGTCTATCTGATGTTTCTGGTAGTGGTGTATCTCATCGATTTGAGCTTTGGTACGAGGAGAATAGAATAATGTCCTCTTCACTCGTTTTGAATTTGGAGTTTTATCACACATACAAGAGCATTGATGATGACAACTTGATTTTTGTTTTGGAGTTGTAGGAGAATAAAATTCCTCCGACTCAGAACTCGTAATTGAAATGTATGATTCTTGAGCACATTTATCACAAATGTGAGCCATAGTGTATGTTGAATAGAATATTATGGTTAGATAAAAAAAATGAACAAAATATAAAATTTTTGCAAGCTTATATACAAGTTTCTTATGTATAAACTTATGGATGTGAGTTAAATAAACATTTTAACCAAGAAAACATAAGCAGAAATTTTATTGTAACTCTAAAAATAGCTTTCCTTTTAAAACTGAATTTATAAAATAAGAAAGGAAAGGACGATCACAAAAAAAATGAGTAAAGAGAATTTAACCATTAAATAAAGCAGTGGCTTAAATTTAATGTAAAAAAAAATAGTTTATGCAAAAGTTATGGTTAAAGGATAACTAAAAAGAATAACTAAAGGATAACTAACAAGAAGACGTTCTTTAGAAATTACTTAGTCAAGATTTTTTCTTGAAATTAAACCAAGCTCTCTTCGTAATCTAATAAAATTAGATTCGAGCAGAGGCTTAGTAAAAATGTCTGCTAATTGATTGTCAGTAAGAACATATTCAAGACATATATAGTACTTGAGTACAAGCGAGAGCTGCTGATATATATTCAGCTTCGCATGTTGATAGTGAAACACAATTCTGTTTCTTACTGAACCAAGAGACAAGTGATTTTCCAATAAAATGGCACGTACCACTTGCACTTTTTCTATCCGTTCTTGAGCCACCGAAATCAGCATCACTATATGATACTAATTCAAATGGACATTCTTTTGGATAAAAAAGACCGAAATCTTTGGTATTATTAAGATAACGAATTATACGTTTCACTGCTCGTAGATGTGATTCCTTTGGATCGGCTTGAAAACGAGCACATAAACAAACACTCATTATTATATCTGGACGACTAGCTGTAAGATAAAGAAGAGAACCAATCATGCTTCGATACAATTTCCGGTCAACATTCTTACCACTTTCATCTTTGTCAAGATGTGTAGTTGTACTCATAGGAGTTGGTTTACCAGATGTATTTTCTAATCCGAAGCGTTTGATAAGGTTTTCACAGTATTTTTCTTGATTGATAAAAATGCCGTTTGAAAATTGCTTTATTTGAAGTCCAAGAAAATAAGATAGTTCTCCCATATGAGACATTTCGAATTCTTTGGTCATAATACTTGCAAATTCTTTGCAAAGTTTATCGTTTGTTGAACCAAAGATGATATCGTCTACATATATCTGGATAACTAGAATATCTTTTCGAGAATGTTTAATAAACAAAGTTTGATCGACTTTGCCTATTTGAAATCCTGAGCTAATAAGATAGCTACGTAGTCGTTCATACCAAGCACGAGGTGCTTGTTTTAAACCATACAGAGCTTTCTTAAGTTTGAACACATGGTCAGGATATTTTTCATGTACGAACAAAGGAGGTTGTTCGACATAGACATTCTCTTTGATAAATCCATTGAGAAAAGCACTTTTGACATCCATCTGATAAAGTTTGAAATTATGGTGACAAGCAAAAGATAATAGGATTCTAATAGCTTCTAGTCGAGCAACTGGTGCAAAAGTTTCTTCATAATCGATACCTTCTTCCTGATTATATCCTTGTGCTACTAATCTTGCTTTATTTTTGGTGATATTTCCTTGTTCGTCGGCCTTATTTTTATAGACCCATTTAGTACCAATTACTGACTGATCAGTTGGTCGTGAAACAAGTTCCCAAACGTCATTGCGCTCAAACTGATTTAGTTCTTCCTGCATGGCAATGATCCAATAATCATCTGTAGCAGCTTCTTTTGGAATCTTAGGTTCGATATTTGAGAGAAAAGCGACATGACCTATTTGATTGAGTTGACTTCTTGTTCTGACATGTGATGTTATTTCACCGATTATATTTTGAGGCGGATGGTCTCTTAATATTCTTGGTGGTGATTGTAACTCACATATTTGAGGAATATTCTCAATAATTATTTCCGAGTCAGAATCAATATTTGTGATGATTTGATTGTTAGTGACTATTGATTCGTCATCATCTGATATAGTGTGAGGGTGCTGATAGATTTCATCAAAAGAGACATGAAGTGATTCTTCAATAGTTTTGGTTCGTTTATTAAATATCTGATAGGCCTTACTTCTTTCCAAATATCGGACAAATATTCCTTCATCAGCCTTTGGATCGAATTTGCCAAGCTGGTCTTTCGTATTTAAAATAAAGCACTTGGAACCAAAAACTTTGAAGTATGAAATTTTAGGCTTTCTTTTGTTAAATAATTCATAAGGAGTATTCTTGGTAAGAGGTCTTATGGATACACGATTCAAAACATAACAGGCAGTTGCCACAGCTTCTGCCCAAAAATGTTTTGGTAAGGTGGTTCCATTCAATAATGTTCTTGCACATTCTTGTAAAGTTCGGTTTTTCCGTTCTACAACTCCGTTCTGTTGTGGAGTTCTGGGAAACGAAAAATTATGATATATACCTTTCTTTGTACAAAAATGTTCAAATTCATTATTTTCAAACTCTCCGGCATGATCACTTCATATATTTTTAACTTTAATCCCTTTTGATTTTTGAATTCTTTTGACGAAAGATTTGAAATGATCAAAAGTGTCACTTTTATTTTTTAAGAAAATTGTCCATGTATAACGAGAGAAATCAACAACAATTACAAGCACATATTGACTGTGATTTATTGATTGAACTCTAGTAGGTCCAAATAAATCCATGTGTAGTAACTCAAGTGGTTGTAATGTTGATATGACTTTCTTGGATTTAAAAGATGATTTGGTCAATTTTCCTAATTGACATGCATCACAAATGTTGTTAACTTTAAAACTCATTTTGGGTAGTCCTCTAACTAGATTGTTTTTGGCTAGCTTGTCAATAGTTCTGAAGTTTATATGACAGAAGTGTTTGTGCCATAGCCATGGATCATTGTCATTAGCCACAAGACACATATCTGAATTATGATTAATATTCATATTCAAAATATATATATTTCTGTCTCTATAACCTTCGAAAACCAAATTATGGTCTTTATCTAAAATACTACACTTATTATTTGAAAATGAAATTATAAAACCCTTGTCACATAACTGACTAATACTAAGCAAATTGTGTTTTAAATTTCTAACTAGCATGAAGTTAGATGTACCGCAATTGCTCACATCGCCTTTGACGATGATATAGCCTTTTGAATTGTCTCCAAAAGTGACGGAGCCACCATCTGAATATGTAATATTTGTTAATAAACTCTTGTCTCCCGTCATGTGCTTTGAGCAACCACTGTCCAATATCCACTTTCCTCTTTTCTTAAGTGGGACCTGCAAAAAATAGAATTAAGTCCATGGTACCCACTTTTTATAGGGTCCTAAGAGTTAGGTCTTAGGAGTCCAAACCCATTTGGGTCAGGTATCCCCTTTATATATATAATTATTATTAAAATGCACAGTATTCAAGAATTGCTGAATGTATTTGTTCCTAATCAAATTGTTATTTGTTTTCGGAACCCATATTTTGATAGTCTTGACATTTTTCTTTTGAAATTTCACAACTGGTTTTGGTTTGGAATATAATAAACTAAGATTTTTCTTAGCTTCAGTTTTTTGTACTTTCTTTTTCCTTTTATTTCCAAGATGTTTCTTGGTTTCTTGTTTGTTATATCCCAATCCTTGTTTGTCTGAAATAGATTGTGAACTTTCAATGATTTTTGTCAAATTTTCTCGACCTTTGTTAAAATTAGAAACATTTTGAGTAATGTCATCAAACTTTGTTTGTAAGCTAGCTTTTTCTAGGTCTAGAATTTTGACTTTTGCTTTAAGCTCATGATTTTCAGTAGTGAGAGCATTATTTTTCTCTTTTTGAGTTTCTATTTCTTGACTCAAAAGAGATATTTGAGAGTCAACATTAGAAGATGATTCTTGAATATTTTCAAGTTCCTCTTCTAATATTTTCTTCTCATCTTTTAACATATCTCGTTCAAGCTCTGCTCTACTTAAATCTGCTTTGACTACTTTTAATTGACGTTTTATGTCTTTATATTTGATTATCAATTCAGCATTAATATCAAGTAATTCATCAAATGTAGGAATTTGTACCTCATCTTCTGTTGCCATAAAACAAACATTAGCTTGTTCATTCTCTGAATCACTTTCACTTTCTGATGAAGATGACTCTGAATCATCCCATGTTACCGAGAAAGATCGTTTCTTAGATTTTTCCTTCTTATATTTGAATTTGTCATTTTCTGACTTCTTCTTTTGTTCTGGACAATCTTTCTGCATGTGTCCCTTTTTGTGGCAGTTGAAACATTCTATAGCAGATGAAGATGGTTTGTTTGATCCAGGTTTCCTTTTATTGTAACGACTGGCTTTTCGATATTTTAGGAATTTTTTAAATCCTTTCGCAATGAATGCCAAATCTTCGTCTTCAGAATCTGATTCATTTTCATCTTTCTCAACATGAAATGCTACATTTTTCTTTTCTTCTTTCTGTTCCTTTCTAGCCTGCAAATTTGCTTCATAGGACATTAAATTTCCTATCAATTCATCTGGCTTCATGACGGAAAGGTCATTAGCTTCTTCAATTGCTAATACTTTTCCTTCCCATTCACTAGTCAGAGAATGTAGGACTGTTGAAACAACATCGAAATCAGAATACTTTTGTCCTAAGCCAATAAGTGCATGGTGAATAGTTTGAAACCGTGAATACATGTCATTTATTGTCTCATTTGGTTTCATTTTGAAATTTTGAAATTGACTTTTCAGCATGGCTATTTTGGCTTGTTTAACCTTGTTAGTACCTTCATGAGTGATTTTTAGTGTTTGCCAAATTTGATATGTAGTAGTGCAGATACTAACACGATTATATTCATTTTGGTCTAATGCACAGAACAACATATTTATTGCTCTTGCATTTACGGCTGCTGCCGTTTTCTCAGCTGCAGTCCATTCTGAATAATCAGTTGTTGGATTCACTATTTCTCTTTGAGTGGCATTCCAAGCATCATAGCTATTTGATTGCATAAAGAATGACATACGTGTTGCCCAATAACTATAGTTAAGACCATTGAAAAATGGAGGTCTTTGTGTCGATTGACCCTCCGTGTAAGTGGTGTTTTGAGTGCTTGTACTTACGTTATTTGCCATATTACTATAATATATCAAATAACTGTGTTACGGTTATAAGATGACCGAGCTCTGATACCAAATGAAAGTGCGGTGTGTATACAATTATATGTGCTAATATAGTATACACGGATCGTGTAATATGGATTACAATACAAATGTGGAAATAGATGATAATAGCATAGTAAAATAAAAAAAATAGAAAAATCACACCAGAGATTTTTGTACTGGTTCGGAGCACCGTCCTACGTCCAGTCCCAGACTTCTATCTGGATTTTCACTATTAACTACCTCGCTTCACCCGGAGGAACAGGTTTACAACACCCGAGCAACCGAACGGGATTTCACGCCTCTAATACACTGAGGACTTCAACACTTGCCTCTTACAACACAGAGGACTTCAACAAAAGAACAAATACAATTGTTGTTGACAACTTGTGCTCTTGAAAACACGGATTTGTCACTAGCAGTACGCCCTTCCTATAATCTTATCCTCAAAGTATGCGGATGATGTTTTGAAAAGATTAAGGAAAGTATATTACTTATTGAATCAAAAGATATGAAATAGTTTCAATGATTCAATAAATAATCGAGAGCTTTTTAGAATGCAGGAGTATATAAAGTAAGATCAGAGATAAGATGAAATCATGTATCTTTAATCAACGAATTGGATGAGTTTATATAGATAAGAATGGTTGTAACTCTTTGCCATTAAGAGATATGATCTTTGGTGAAAGGTAAGAGATGCAACCTTTGGAGAAGAGAAGTGTCTTTTGGAAAAAATGCTTTCTGTTTAAAAACGGTCGACAGGTTAAAAAGTGACCAGTAGACAGGAATTTAAATATATATACGTTATGTGTATGTGTGCACGTTCAGTGTGCAAATTATGCAGGAACGGTCGACCGCCTATATTGTGACCGGTCGACCGGTCCCTGTAAATTTGCACAGTGAATGTGCAACTGCATTCTAATCGTATATATATTAATTTTCTTGAAAATGCATGACTATTTGAGGATAGATTTTAACAAGTTTATCACTAATATAATATCAAATAATCAATCTATAATCTAGAGTAACATATGTAGCTCTAATGACATTGTTTTGTCGATCGCCTTTTAGTTATTTGTCAGAAATCAAAACTTTCATAAAACTTGTGACTCAACTGGCTCCACCCTTTAGTATATTGAGGCTCTGAAAGTTTCAAGTGCATTGGCTTTTTAGATTTTGAGACATTGATCGATCTTCGTCGATTTATGCTGTTTTATGGATCGTTCCCGATCAATCCATATAAATTCTTCATTTGCTCATAACTCGAGCATACAAACTTCTATTGGCTTAAGATTTGAAACGTGGCCTCATAGGACCTTCCTTATCACTTCATATTGATTGCACCTTGATTGGGACCCAGTCTGAATCTGCCCAACAATTATCCATAGTTCCAAATATCATCGATTTCCAAGCCTATAACCGTCTCTCCAATTTTCCTGCCTTGATAATCACAGAAGCCATTTAACCAACTTTTGTGATATGCTGCCTGGTTAAAAAGCGGTATAACATTTGTCCACCAAAACATACCTGATGATAGGAAGGCGTGTTTTAAATTGCCTTAAGTCCAATGTTTGAAACTCGTTGATTACCTATGAACAAATTTGTGATCTTGCCTGATTGTTAGTAACAGCCGTTCGGGACAGTTAATCAAATTTGTAGCCGTCCCAGGCTGATGATGATCGCACGGAGATCGAGTGTCTGTTCGAGGCGAAATGTGATCGTTCAAGATCAAATGTTTGTTCGAGGCGAAATGTGATCGTTCGAGATCGAGTGCCTGTTCGAGGCATAATGTGATCGTTCGAGATCGAGTGTCGGTCGAGGAAAAATGTGATCATTCGAGATCGAATGCCATTCAGGGAAAAATGTGATCGTTCGAGATCGATTGCCATTTGAGGCGAAATGTGATCGTTCAAGATCGGGTGGCGTTCGGGGCGAAATGTGATCATTCGAGACCGAGTGGCGTTCGAGGCGAAATGTGATCATTCAAGGTCGAGGCCGTTCGAAGAGAAATGAGATCGTTCGAGATCGAGTGCCGTTCAAGGCGAATTGTGATTGTTCGAGATCAAGTGCCATTCGAGACGAAATACTTGTTTTTAATATTTAAGTGAGTTCCGAAATCATTTGTTATGCCGGTTTATCGCCATCTTAGAGCATGCCTAGGGACCGACCTCGATACTGCACATATGTAATGGACTTGGCCGTTTTAATGTGGAGTTTCTTTTACTTCATTTCATCTCGATCAAGAGATGATGACCTGTGCCCTTAAGACGGGCTCGCTCCAATCTGTGGTGGATGATGGCTGCTCTTATTCCTTCACCGCTGTCCATTCGGCTTACGAAGCCATCCAAATGCATGCCCCCGGTTCCATGGGGAGCGGTGCCGATTCATTCTCCTTGGTCGGGGTTTGCCTCCGTTTGCTCCAATCCATATCCAAGTCTGCTTTCTTCCGCTCCAAATCTTGGATTCTAATTTTCAGCTATTCCGACATCCATAAGTGGTCTCCGATCATCATTTCCGTCCTACCTCCTGGGTCTGTGAGGGAATCCCAGATTATCCTCTCCTATATAGCACCATCATTGTTCTCATTTCATCTCTGATGATGTAGATAATGTGTAACATCCCGCCTTTTCGCACGCTTTAAATCGACACACGTGCCAATTCAAACCATACGAAAGGGCGGAATGTTATGGGGTAAATAAGAAAAACAGAGAAGAAAAAGGAACAAATCTGAATCTCACAGCGGAAGGATAAAATATAATAATCAATATACAGTTCATAAAACTGTTTACAAAACATTTGTTCTTCTTTATACAATAAATATCAGAGTTACACATACCAGAAAATAATCAATACAATGCAGCAGAACAAATGAGATGCAGTAGTCTAATAAAATATATAATAGTAGTAATAATTCTTCGTCTTCGTCCTCCAGAAATAATGCCATCGAATCCTGGAATGCTCAGGCAGACCCAGCGAATTGAAAAGACAAACACTCGAGTCAGAACTAAAATATCTTATGTGAGTTAAATCAACATGAATAAATATGAGTGCAGTAACTTAAGAGATGCTCGGGATTCACGTCTCCTAAGGATCCGTTAAACTATTTGCTATGTAGTAATATTTCGCTACTATAATAGTGTCTATTAGTAAAATAAACTTACTTTAAAATAGCGTTAAGAAGTGACCCAATATTCACCTTAACGCATAATATATTCTCATAGTCTATACAGTACCGTAATCTCCCCCGTACTGGGCGTCGTCAGAGGGCACTCCATAGGTATGGTACAGAACAAAATCGTATAAGGCGTGCTAGGGTATGTGACACGGCACAACTAGGCAATGCCAGGGTAGATATACCAATTACGCTTCCGGGTCGGTGGTAACGCATAGCTGCAGCTACCGCCCACCTCGAGCCACACCCCAAATCAAAGAAATCAATAGTGGTCACCGAATAAATCCAAAGTCGGAGTAGAATATCGAAGGGATGTGTCCGATAAAAGGTGCTACCTTCTTAACCAGTCAATCGCTCCTGTTTCAGCCACCTTATGCCAAATCACGGGAGTTGGGTCCACGTATTTACCTCAAAGAAAATGCCGCCACCATCCTACTTCATTCTGGAATCTCCACCGCGTACACGGTTGTTAAAGTGGTTTTCGGAGTTGGCAGAGAATATGACAACTTCCGATCCCGGTCGCTTCAACAACCAATCGTTATTATAACACCGCGATCTTTTCAAAATAGTTTATACTTTAAAACTAGAATAAAATATCCATTTCAAAACCATATAAATACGATATCATTTCTATTTTAAAACCCAAATCAATATGACATCATTTTTATTTCAAATATATCTTTTTTCAAAAATCATAGCACTTTCAAATATATATACCTTAAACCCATAGCTTCGAAACATAATTTTCAATACTTAAATGGTTTAATAATAAATTACTTTATAAAGTAAATTAGCATTTTAATTTTAAAATCAATTCTAAATAAAGATTTGAATTCCCAAATAAACCATTTAAATTTCCATATATTTCAAAGTTTTAAATATTCCACCATTTCAAAACTAAATTTTTATTTCATATATATATGCCAACTTCACTTTACTATTATTTAGTTTCGAAATACTTACTCAATAAATCCAGTATCCTTTAAGTAAAACTTTCAAATTCACTAATTGACTATTCATCAATTTATTAAGACTAGATATATTCACATAAATCATCTTAAACCCGAATTTAGTTATAACACCATATTCTTTTTAAATCTAAATTTCAATAAGATCTTAATTAAATAAAATCTCAAATCAATTTCAAAACTATATTCTCAACTTTGATTTATAAAAATCAATATAAACTCTATATTAGAATATAATTTAAGTAAATACTTATCCATAATATATTTAAATAAATCAACTTTATTATTAAACTTACTTCATACTTTAAACAATTTTATACATAGCTTAAAACCAAGAATTTAACTATATATAAAATAAACTTTATCAAATATCCGAAATCAATATCTCGTAAAACCATATATATATATTTCCTTACAAAACATAGAAAATCATTTCAAAATATTTTTAAATATATACCACGGTGTCTGTATACAATTTTCTATCATATGGTCAAGTGATACGGATATTTATCATTTCAATCCGCAATTTAAAAATAAAATTTACGGTTATATATCATTTCAAACCGCAATCCCGAATGAGATGAAAAAATGCATGATAACTTACAGTTTATTCAATATAAACTACAGCATCCATTCATCCAATATCAACCATCAACCATTTATCACAATCCTCATCCAATTTAAACAAAACATCGATATAGAGCATATAAAATATACCAGGTATCAACGAATAGTTTATATTCAATAATAAATTATTAACTGTTGAACTGGTAGTTTATACGCAATAATAAATAAATTTAACTGGCAATTTATATGCAATAATAAAATTAAATAACAATTTAATTTAAATAAATGCAATCTAACTGAGATGATGTGAAAATATGTCAAACAGTCATAAATGAATTTCTACTCATATCATAAATCAATTTAACAAACATAAGAAATTTTAGAAGTTGTGAGTGGGTTAAAACACCAACCTTTTGAATTTAAATTGAATTTAAATCCAATTTAAACCCAAAAATTGGACAGCCTCCAATTCTAACCAAACCAGCGCCAAAATGCACGTAATTTTATTACGATCCTAACAAAAAATTCGCGCGTGAAACGGAGTTCGTATGTGAAAGTTATTCGAGTTAAATCGTTTGAAAACAAAAATTAAATTAAAACAAAACTTACTTAAATTAGTAGCCATGTCATCATCTCTTCGACAACCAGAACACGCCAATACTTGGCCCCAAACCCTAACGCACGCAAATCTACCCAGGCCACTGCGCCACTGGCCCCACCGCGGCCACACCCCATCGCCAGAACGACGAGCTCGCCCCCCCCCCCCCCCCCCGATCGTTCGATCCTCGTGCGAAAATAGCCGGCCGCCACCAAAAACCTCAAACCCTAACCAATTATTACACTCGATCCAACCGTCAACTCGCCCCATAAATCATGCCGATGAGCTCCTCTTAGTCCCCTCTACCAGACCCAGAAAGGGTTTGTCGATTCGACGACTTTCACCGACGCGTGATGGACGGCCGAGACTTCTTCGATTTTTACCGGTCAAACGACAAACTGAATCGAAAAATGAATACCACCATTGAATTATGCTAGTCGAGAGCTTCAACATATATTTTTTTCGGATTTTTCTAAGGAATTTGAATTTTATGCTTTGGTTTTGAATTGTATTTGGATCTAGGGTTTGCATCCATTGAGGGAGAGGAGCTGATGAAATTTTACATGCAGACAAATGAGAATAGGCGTAGACTAGGGTTTAGCAGGGTATTTATAGATAAAACTGGAATAGACAGATGGATCCGAATTATAAACGTGCTAAACGATAATTGGCCTAAAAAGCCCGTTCTGACTCTGCAACGAAATTGGGTAAACCCATATATCAAAATAGGTGTTTTAAAACATTTTAAATGCAATAGAAAAGGTTTCAGGTTCAAATTGCATCGTATGAAGAAGTTATGATAAAAACAATATTTTCAAATCGATTTCAAATTGATTTCAATTTCATTTATTTCAAGGCGTTTCAAGCCCGTACGATCAAACGACAAGTCCGATCGATACGAAACTTGGAATCCTTAGATTTCCGAATAACGTACTACCTAATTTCCTTTAATTGCAATTTGATTTCCAAATTTTATGCACATACTAAAGAATAAAACATATATCAATGGATTCGTTTAATTCAAATCTTTTTGTTAAGTTCAATACTACCATATAAACTTAGTTACCTTGGTTTCCCCATTCAATACTTCAATATGCCCATTCTAACAACTCCTAACCATTGTACTACATTTCACACAAATGTAACATTTAATTACATTTATTACAATTTATCCCCAATTCCAACTAACCATCTCAATAAATAGGTGACCCACAATAAAAATTATCGTTCACATAAATAAGCCTCTATTACATACAAATACAATCAAATGAAGCTTTACAAATCTGTTTCAGTTAATTTGGATGGTATTGAATTAGTATATTTATTATCTTACATCGACATTTTATAATTTATTCCCGTTATAAATTTATGCACACATTAACTCATTCATATTTACATCCACTTCCATATATAAATTTTATGATAAAGTTATAACATTTACATTTCTTTCTTACTTTAATTAATTACCAAATATTCCTATTTACACTCACCTTTATTTGCATTAACCATTTTATTTCCACTTATTGTGTAATAACTACTATAATTCAATTACATTAAAATTTATCGATTTCACCCATTAACTTAGATTTTAAATCAAATAACTTTAATTTACCTTGGCTCCGTTCTTTATTACGTCAATTGTTACTTTAATTTACGATTCTCATTCCCGTTATTTATTAATCACCATTAAGGTAACGTTTATTATTTACAACAGTCATTAAGATTACTTATCTACATTGATTGTATAAATTTCCATAAACTGCATATTACTTCATCGGTTAGTATAATATTGGATTCCTTAAATTATCACAAATTTTATCATTGCATTAGTTAATACAATATTCCCATTTTTGCTTCCTTATATTAAATTTCTTAGCCTAGAATAACAATTCTCATTACTTCAATGCATCGAAACTTAGCTTTAATTTCAAATGTTGCATTTCACTTCTACATTTACTTCGATATGAATTATAAACATTTTAATTTCTTCCCAAATTTAATTACAAAATCCTATAAATTTAACTAATTTTGTTATCAAAATTTACGGGTCGTTACACTCTCTCCACTCAAAACTTTTCGTCCTCGAAAAGGAAAAGAAGGGAAAAGAAGAATTAAATAAACAATACGTCTTATTCAAAATATTACTTTATAAACAAATAATTTACAAAATTTATTACTTTAAATAAAATGTACCCATTTTATAACCATTAAATCTTTTTATACTTAAATAAATAAAGTTTGGAAATCATTTTTCAAAAAAATTCTAAGTCCAAAATTTACAAAAAATTTCGACGGAGTCTCCTTTGTACGGGGAGGCTCGGGAGAAAATATTATATCAAAATATCACATATAATATCCAAAATATAATATCCTAACATGGGAAAATATATATAAAATAGCGCTATAAAACCTTAATCTGAAAACGTACCTATTTGTCGGGCAATTTACGCTTAATTATGAAACCAAAAGCAGTGGCAATTGCTTCCATAACCTGTATTTCACTTATATAATCTGATAAGAGTAAGCAATTATATAAAATGAAATATTTAAAGTGGTTTCAACCACAAACAACAAACACACCAATACAAACACCAATCATTTGCAACAAGCATACAACCATCACATAAAATCAACATGCATCAATTATTCATTCATATAAAACAAACAAATAGTTGTTCGGGCTCAAAACTTTAAATTGTATGGAACGAAAAATAACTACTATGTATACCCTTCATTTAACAGTCTTAGTTGAAACTAAATAGATTATTCATTCATCCAAACAATTTTAAAGTATCCTTACCCAAACAAGCATAAACCAAACAAACAACAAATCCAAACATTAAACTAAGTTTATTCTTGTCAATTTCATTTCATACTATTGTTGTTTGACTTCTTTTTTTTTATACATATAATGGTTTATCTCTTTTTTTTCTTCATTTATTTGCAGTATTCATCTTTCTGCTTATTTTATTAATAAATAGCTTCAATCATTTAATTACGTTTATTATCTTTCATTTATACTACTTAATTTCATTTATTTACTATCATTTATTCTAAATTTCATTCATCAATGCCATCATTTATCAATTATTACATAATTTCATTTATAAATATTCATGCTATTCATGTTTAATTCAATTTCTTTGCCCATTAATTCATTTTCTAAAGTTTACAATCATTTATTTATATTACTTACCTTCCTATTATATTAAATTAGTAGCATTTCAATTATACTTAAGTTTATAACACTACAATATCAATTCTTATTTATTAAAGAATTCCATTAATTACTTCGATTACCTCAAGTTAATTACTTGTATAATAGCTATTACATTTTCTTATTAACATTTTCGTCTTTTATATCTTTTGGTAAGTTATATATATGCCTTTAAGAATGTAATTGAAAGTTATACAAGTTTTTCTCAATTCTTTTAATTAATTAATGGTTCAATAATTATATCTTTTGTTTTATACGTTACACATTTCAATTTCTTTTAATTTCCATTTATAAACTTAGCATTAAATCACTTATTTCCTTTAGAGGTTTCAATTTATTAATTACCTACGTTCCAGTTCACTACAATAATTAAGACTATTAATTTATGGAAACTGAAGAATTTAAATACCGGGTTAATTTCAAATTATTTTAAAATAATAGATAAATGTATATACTTACAACTATATTTCTAATTATATTTAAAAAATTTAAAATTTATATTTGATTATCAAAACAAATCTGCAGTAAACTACTACAGTGGCCTTCCCACTTTGAAACTCGCAAATGAATGTCGATGATGCGTGCACTCATCACCGAAATTATTTTCCAACGACAAAGAAGGGAGTACAAAACTTAAATTTTTCCAATTTTTTTTAAAACATTTCTTTCAAATTATATGGAAATACGCATATCAGAAAATACTTCTAATAATATTATTATTATATTCCAAAATTATTCAAAAGAAATTTTCAAAACCCTGGAACTCAAGTTCTAAATTTCCAGTTTTTATTTATTTTATTTTCAATCTTATTTCCACTATTATTTAAAATTTCATTACCTAACTACCAATGTATTTCAACCAAATATATATATCATTTATAAAACTTATTTTATATATAGAAAATATAATAGGAAAAATTATTTCATTCACCTATATTAAAACAAATACTGTGTCGGTCTGTCATATTAAGTGTTTAGAAATCCCTATTGATGTCATAGTGTCCCATGCATCAACCAGAATTTATAAATACAAAACAGAACAGATTAACACAATATTAAAACCTTTTTATAACACTAACAAATACCCTTTCTCATATATACGCTCAATGACTCGCATAGGGTATTACTACCCTATTAATAAAGATTCAGACCCCACAAAGCTAAGGTTTATCGCTAAACCAAAGCTCTGATACCAGATGTAACATCTCGTCTTTTCGCACGCTTTAAATCGACACACGTGCCAAATCAAACCATATGGAACGGCGGATTGTTATGGGGTAAATAAGAAAAATAGAGAAGAAAAAGGAACAAATCTAAATCTAATAGCGGAAGGATAAAATATAATAATCAATATACAGTTCATCAAACTGTTTACAAAACATTTGATTCTTCTTTATACAATAAATATCAGAGTTACACATACCAGAAAATAATCAATACAATGCAGCAGAACAAATGCGATGCAGTAGACTAATAAAATATATAATAGTAGTAATAATTCTTCGTCTTCGTCCTCCAGAAATAAGGCCTTCGAATCTTGGAATGCTCAGGCTGACCCGAGCAAATTGAAAAGACAAACACTCGAGTCAGAACTAAAATATCTTATGTGAGTTAAATCAACAGGAATAAATATGAGTGTAGTAACTTAAGAGATGCTCGAGATTCACATCTCCTAAGGATCCGTTAAACTATTTACTACGTAGTAATATTTCGCTATTATATTAGTGTCTATTAGTCAAATAAACTTAATTTAAAATAGCGTTAAGGAGTGACCCAATATTCCCCTTAACACATAATATATTCCCATTGTCTATACAGTACCGTAATCTCCCCCGTACTGGACGTCATCAGAGGGCACTCCATGGGTATGGTACAAAACAAAATCGTATAAGGCGCGCTAGGGTAGGTGACACGGCACAACTAGGCAATGCCAAGGTAGATATACCAATTACACTTCCGGGTCGGTGGTAACGCATAGCCGCAGCTACCGCCCACCTCGAGCCACACCCCCAAATCAAAGAAATCAATAGTGGCCACCGAATAAATCCAAAGTCAGAGTAGAATATCGAAGGGATATGTCCGATAAAAGGTGCTACCTTCTTAACCCGTTAGTCGCTCCTGTTTTAGCCACCTTATGTCAACTCACGGGATTTGGGTCCACGTATTTACCTCAAAGAAAACGCCGCCACCATCCTACTTCATTCTGGAATCTCCACCGCGTACACGGTTGTTAAAGTGGTTTTCGGAGTTAGCAGAGAGTATGACAACTTCCGATCCCAGTCTCTTCAACAACCACTCGTTATTATAATACCGCGGTCTTTTCAAAATAGTTTATACTTTAAAACCAGAATAAAATATCCATTTCAAAACCATATAAATACGATATCGTTTCTATTTTAAAACCCAAATCAATATGACTCATTTTTTTTTCAAATATATCTTTTTTCAAAAATCATAGTACTTTCAAATATATATACCTTAAACCCATAGTTTCGAAACATATTTTTCAATACTTAAATGGTTTAATAATAAATTACTTTATAAAGTAAATTAGCATTTTATTTTCTCTAATCAATTCTAAATACAGATTTGAATTCCTAAATAAACCATTTAAATTTCCATATATTTTAAAGTTTTAAATATTCCACCATTTCAAAACTAAATTTTTAATTCATATATATGTGCCAACTTCACTTTACTATTATTTAGTTTTGAAATACTTACTCAATAAATCCAGTATCTTTTAAATAAAACTTTCAAATTCACTAACTGAATATTCCTCAATTTATTTAGACTATATATATTCACTTAAATCATCTTAAACCTGAATTTAGTTATAACACCATATTCTTTTTAAATCTAAATTTCAATAAGATCTTAATTAAATAAAATCTCAAATCAATTTCAAAACTATATTCTCAACTTTGATTTATAATACTCAATATAAACTCTATATTAGAATATAATTTAAGTAAATACTTATCCATAATATATTTAATAAATCAACTTTATTATTAAACTTACTTCATACTTTAAACAATTTTATACATAGCTTAAAACCAAGAATTTAACTATACATAAAATAACCTTTATCAAATATCCGAAATCAATATCTCATAAAACTATATATATTTCTTTACAAAACATAGAAAATCATTTCAAAATATTTTTATATATATACCGCGGTGTCTGTATACAATTTTCTATCCTATGGTCAAGTGATACGGATATTTATCATTTCAATCCGCAATTTAAAAATAAAATTTACGGTTATATATCATTTCAAACCGCAATCCCGAATGAAATGAAAATGCATGATAACTTGCAGTTTATTCAATATAAAATACAACATCCATTCATCCAATATCAACCATCAACCATTTATCACAATCATTATCCAATTTAAACAAAACATCGATATAGAGCATATAAAATATACCAGGTATCAATGAACAGTTTATATTCAATAATAAATTATTAACTATTTAATTGGCAGTTTATATGCAATAATATATAAATTTAACTGGCAATTTATATGCAATAATAAAATTAAATAACAATTTAATTTAAATAAATGCAATCTAACTGAGATGATGAATAAAAATATGCCAAACAGTCATAAATGAATTTCTACTCATTTCATAAATCAATTTAACAAACATAAGAAATTTTAGAAGTTGTGAATGGGTTAAAGCACCCACCTTTGAATTTAAATTGAATTTAAATCCAATTTAAACCCAAAAACTGGATAGTCTTCAAATCCAACCAAACAAGCGCCAAAATGTCCGGAATTTTATTACGATCCTAAAAAAAACGCGCGTGAAACGGAGTTTGTATGTGAAAGTTATTCGAGTTAAATCGTTTGAAAACAAAAATTAAATTAAAACAAAATTACTTAAATTAGTAGCCACGTCATCATCTCTTCAACAACCAGAACACGCCAATAATTGGCCCCAAATCCTAACGCATGCAAATCTACCCAGGCCGCTGCCGCCATACCTTCGCTCGCGATCACCACTGGCCCCACCGCGGCCACACTCCATCGCCAAAATGACGTGCTCGCCCCCCCCCCCCCCCTCGATCGTTCGATCCACGTGCGAAAATAGCCGGCCGCCACTGACAGCCTCAAACCCTAATCAATTATTACACTCGATCTAACCGTCAACTCGCCCCATAAATCATGCCGATTAGCTCCTCTCAGTCCCCTCTACCAGTCCCAGAAAGGGTTTGTCGATCCAATGACTTTTGTCGACGCATGGTGGACGGCCGAGACTTCTTTGATTTTTACTGGTCAAACGACAAATTGAATCAAAAAACGAACACCGCCATTGAATTACGCTAGTCGAGAGCTACAATATATATTTTTTTCGGATTTTTCTGAGGACTTTGAATTTTATGCTTTGGTTCTGAATTGTAATTGGATCTAGGGTTTGCATCCATTGAGGGAGATGTGCTGATGAAATTTTATGCGCAGACAAATAAGAATAGGTGTAGGCTAGGGTTTAGCAGGGTATTTATAAATAAAGCTGGAATAGAAAGATGGATCCGAATTATAAACGTGCTAAACAATAATTGGCCCAAAAAGCTCGTTCTGACTCTGCAACGAAATTGGGTAAACCCATATATCAAAATAGGTGTTTTAAAATATTTTAAACGCAATAGAAAAGGTTTCAGGTTCAAATTGCATCCTATGAAGAAGTTATGCTAAAAACAATATTTTCAAATCGATTTCAAATTGATTTCAATTTCATTTATTTCAAGGCGTTTCAAGCCCGTACGATCAAACGACAAGTCCAATCGATACCAAACTTGAAATCCTACAATAATTCACCGTTACGGATCCGATGAAACCAGTTTCGTCGAAATCCGAGTCTGTGACCAAAATGGCTATTTTTTAGTTAATTAAATAAATTTAAAATAAATCAATTAAATCAAAATTTTAATTTCACTTCTATAATCGACAAATTTTACCCCTTTAAATTTCTTAAATCATTTACATTAATTTAAGCAATTCATATGCCAATTTATAGTTGACAAATTTATCAAAGTCCGGCATTAAATTTTTAAATCTCATTAAATTCAGAGATTATAAAATAATTTCAATAATTCCATTGAATTAAATTTTTATTCTATTATTCTCTCTATTAGTATCAAATAGATGAAACTAACATTGGATTCCTACTTACTATATAACTACCTCCAAATTTCATCTAAATTTCAATCAACGTAAAATTTAAATGTTAAATTTCATTTATTCGCAATAAATTCAATTATTGCAATTTTTTCCTCAATTAAATATATAAATCTTGCTTTCAGTTCTTTAAATCAGCCAATTTGTCATATTATAAATAGGATTAGCATTAATTACATCTTATAACATTAACCATTTTCAATGACAAATCACGCCTACCCTATCTGCATAAATTAAGTCAATTAATTATACTTGATTCCACATTAAATGTGTAGGATCGATTTCACCCTAGAGGGAGGGTGAATAGGGTGATACTATCAATTATAAAAATTAATTGCGGAAGCTTATAAAATTATTTCAACACAGATCACAGAATAATAGTAGCACAGATAATAGCAGAATAATAAAATGCAGAAATAGAACGACACAGAATTTGCCCAACTTCGGGCAAAACCCTGCCTACGTGCTGCCCCCAAGGTTTCTACTAGAAAATAAGTAGTCACACGCTTACACACGTAAACTTGCGACACCCGCTACTGACTAACCTAACTCTACGCTCAAAACCCTGCCACAACTCAGCCACTGAGTTGCGAATTCTCAAACTACGCCATGTAGTTTGTCCCCTAGTCACACGACCAGAAATTTCAACGGTTTAAAAAGAAATAACAAATTAAAAACAATTTAAAAACAAATAACCCTAATTTTAAAACAATGCCTTATAATTTATAAACATTAAAAACAAAAGAAAGGGCCGGCCCCTATTTCCTCTTTTATATTATTGTGGCCCGTTCCCTTGTAAGTGATAATGGCGGCTTGCGTTTCTTGTTTGTTCCTCTTCCTTTAAAAATTAGGGCTTTCGTATAATTCGAAGAAGCCGATTCTAATTGCTCGATTGAATAGATGATTTGGCGTCCCTTTTCTGTCAATCGATGGTCTCTGTTAATTTGCTTCGACTGCTTCGAATTGATCGAGTTCGAGAGGGCTTCGGTATGTTATTTATCCTTTTGTGCTTTAATGTTTTTCGTACTTGAACTCGATACCTATTGCCGATGATGATTGTAGTTTATATAGGAGTTCGATCTCCTTTATTTGCGTTCGTCTGATTTTTTTCAACATTTTAGCTTCGACTATTCGATTTCGTTTGGATGTTGATGATTTCACTGACTTTTTCAATTTCGTATATTTTGATACTTGCTTCTCACGGCTTTGAATCTGAACTGTTCGTTTCTTCACCACCACGTCTCTGACTTGTTCAACATTGACTTCGGCACTGATTTATTGATTGCCTCGGCTTGATAAATTTTGACTTGGTACGAACTTGATATTGATATTGTTCTTCACTCTGTGGACTTCGGCCATTTGTGTTTACTGCCTCCGGTCATTTGCGTCCTGTAGCATGCTTGACTGGATTGAAATATATATCTTGATTTTGCTTTGATTTAGCTGGTGTGTTTGCTATGTATATGCATTCAACTTTGCACTGTGTATTTGATGTTGGCCTGCATTAGATTTTGTGATGGCATTCATGTGTTGTCTGGTCTTTATATCTGTGCAATCTTCTCTGGTCCACTCGCTCATTTGAGTTCGTACTGCTTCATCATGTCACTATTTATTTGTTCACTTGATAGCCTCTGTGGTCTGGTTCATATTGCATTGCACTGGGTTGTGCCATTATGTAACGACCCAGAATTTTTGTCAATTAAAATTCGTATATTTAATTGATTTTAAATATTAATAAGTGAAATTAAACAGTCGAATAAATTTTATTTCGAATAATTGGATTTAATTGGATAATTAAAACGATAATTTAATAGTTGAAATTACAGAAATAATTGGAAATTGGGTTAAATATGATTAAAATTGATTTGTAAAATTTTATTATATCATATTGGAGTAAGAATGATGTTATAGAACTTTTAAAATTGAATTAAAAGTTAATTTGTGAAAAATTGAATATTTTAATATTTAATTTACGAGTTAAAATAGCCATTTTTCAAACAGACTCGAATTTCGACGAAACTAGTTTCATCGCATCTGTAATGTGATATTATTGTAAGGTTTCAAATTTCGTGTCAATCGGATTTACCGTTTGTTCGGGGAAAGCCAAAACGCATAGAAATTTGGTTAATCGATTTAATTTAAATTTGATCGTTTATCTCCGTAACTCGCACATATGATTGAATTGGCTCTCGAAACCTATTCCATTGTGTCCGGAACGCGGGGTAAACCCTAGAAACGTTAGCCGGCATGCTTCGTTTGGAGTTCGGAAAATTTTGGGTGAATAGTGTTTTCGTCAATTTTCAATATAAGGACGTTATAATTCACATTTGCAAACTAAAAATAAAACTAGGGTTTCATCTTCAGCCCTAGCCGCCACTTATATCACCAATGGCTGAAATTTTCTCTTCTTCTTCCCTCAAAATCTCTTGGTCCATGAAGAATTAGCAGAAACTCTCAACTAGAAAACTGTAGAGCATTGAGAGATCTTCACATCCAACGGTGGGTTTTCGTTCTAGGGCTTTGGATCATCGGCAATCTGGCCTCGAAGTGCTGCCGTTCACATGTGGTTTTTAGCTCGAGATGGAGGCCGAGCTTGGCCAAATTGTAGCCGAAGGTAGCTTTTGCGTTGGGCTTCAATATGGAGGTTGTTGATCAACTTCTCGACGTCGTATGTGGTCGCGTGTATTAGGGTTTTAAGGGGCAGCTTGGGTTTCCTTGTACGTGATATTCACGTTTGGGAAGAAGGAGAGGGTGCGGCCAGATGTTGAGGCCAAGTAATCAACGGTCCAGATTAGTAGAAGGTTAAATAAATGAAATAAATTTGTAAATATTAATTATATTTAAAATTGTGTAAACTTTAAAAGTGTGTAACTTTGTCATACGAGGTCGAAAAATTACGAAACAAATTGCGTTGGCTTCATTTTGACGAGCACTACGCAATGGAGGTCGATTGGAGTCGTTTGAACTAGTGAAAATTTCGGGTAAAATTAAACGCGCGTTTAATTTTATTCGGAACAAACGTTGAAACTATTATCGAAAACTCAAGGTGAGAACTTCTCACTCAATCGAAATTGATTCGATTTAAATTTTAAATAGTTAGATTTGAAATTGCTTGATTGTATGCCTGGATGATAAATTATTATCTATTGATTGTTAAAATAGACATTATACGCCGTATATTAAGCGGAGGTTATTTATTAAAAACATATAATGCGAATAAACTATTATCGGAAACTCAAGGTGAGAACTTCTCACTCAATCGAAATTGTTTCGATTTAAATTTTAAATAGTTAGATTTAAAATTGCTTGATTGTATGCCTGGATGATATATTATTATCTATTGATTGTTAAAATAGACATTAAACGCCGTATATTAAGCAGAGGTTACTTATTAAAAACATATACTGCGAATATTTCACTGCAAAGTGAAATTGGTATTATATATGTACTTGGAGTTGATTTCCCACATTATATAGCGGATGAGATCCTATTGCGCCGCATAATAGCGGATAATATTTTATAAATCACATATACCACGATATTCCGTTTGGAAACGGAATTGGTATTGTGCTAATGTCTATGGATGCAAGGAAACAGGTTGGAGGGATCCAACTGGATTCCTCACCAGTATTTATTTGATTACAGATATTGTGATATTTGTTGATTATCATATTGATATATGAAGTTTGGATGCCGTGATTGATTATTTGGTGCTGTTGCATCATTGGGCCTATTTTGAAGTTTAGAAAATGTTAAAGTAACCATTTTGAATTTAAAAGGGTTTTAAAGTGATTTTTGAAAGTATATGTTTTATTAAAATTTTGAATTGATTCATTTTAAATAAATTAACGTTATAAAATTTAATATTATAAAAAAAGTATGATTTTTGTGAAAGATAACCGAAATGTGATTTTTGAAATAAGTAGTTGATAAATTTATAAAATAGTTTAAATTGGGATTTTTGAATTATTTTAAACTATGTATATAAAAGATTTATAAAATTAATATTTATAAATTAAAAATATAGGAATTATTAAACGAGTTTTATTAAGTGTTAAAATGAAGTATAAATGGATTTCATTAGTGAATGAAAATTATAGATTTATAAATTGTGAAGTTATAAAATACATAGATTTTTTAAAATAAAAGATTTATAAGTAATTAACTTATAAATTGGATTTTGGCATTTAATTGGGATATAAATAGAATTTGTTAATAAAGTGATTTTATAAGTTGAAGTTGTTATAAAATATAAATGAGATTTATAAACATTGTTTTATAAATCCGAAACCAACTTATTTTGATAAGTCAATTATTTTAGATTTTTTTTAAAGGAGATATATTCACGATTTTGGATAGTGGATAATCCTTTAAATAAAATGTGTAGAAAAATGTTGAATTTAGTTAACGAAGTATATTCACGATTTTGGACAGTGAATATATTATTAAATAAAATAGATATGTTTTGGGAAAGTGATATTATAAAATGGAGTTAATTGTTTTAAAGATGTATTAAAATGCATTAAGTATCGAATACATAGATTTCAACATTCATTGTTGAAATAGACGTTTTCGAGAAATAAGTAAATGGTGGACTATAACACTGTTGTTATAGTAAATAATTTCCGAAAGGAAATGTTTTATATAGTATTGGGATTTATATATCTATTTTAAGTTCGAATCCCTATACTAGTGATTTTGGGGTGTCGTAACGATGTTTTACGCAACATTCGTTTTGACCCAAATAAATGTGTTTAAGAGAATATTTTCCTTAAAGAACATAATATATGCTTAATTGTGATTTAAGTACATTGAATATTTTCTAAATGTTGAAAATAAATAAATTTGTGAATTACTTATTATTAAATAAGTATGGAAATGTTTTCCAATATGAAGTGAAATGTTTGAGATTACATCTTTTAAAGATAAATTGAAAATGAATATTAGAAATCGATTTAAAAATCGTATATTCATAGATATTTTGGAAATGTAAATTCACTATGGAATTTATAAAAGAAAGGGAAATGAATTTTACGGATTTGGAACGTAAGTTTAAAGTAAATCGGTAAGGATTTATTTAATTGGTTTAAACGAACCATTTTGAGATGAAAGTATTTCCGTGTAAGGAAAATAATTGAAAATTTGTTTTCAAATGTTGAAGTGTGGAAAATATATATCTTGTAAAGATATTTTTGGAAAATAAATAATTTGGGAAATTATTTGGAACTTGGTGATGTTGTGCATATCTATTGATAGTTAAATAACCGACTATCAATATTTACCTTTAAATAGGTATTTTTGTGATTTGCTTGAATTTGAATGCTACGCTTATTTTTAAAATAAGCGCTCATTATTCAGGTTAGCCGGGAAAAGACCTCTGAGTCATATAACCCATTCCTAATAGTGATACGTCGTAATGGATAGCATTGATGACCCGTGTTGAAGACCGGATATTTATGAAAACGGAAGGATTACCGTCGAATGTTTCTGCATCGGCTGATCTCCGATATAGAAATTTATTACCCTTTGTAACGACCCAGAATTTTTGATAATAAAAAAATTGAATATTTAATTAATTTTGAATATTAATAAGTGAAATTAAAAAGTCGAATAATTTATTTTTCGAATATTAGGATTTAATTGGATAATTAAATCGATTTTTGAATAGTTGAAATTATGTAAATAATTGAAAATTGAGTTTAATATGATTGAAAATGATTTGTAAAATTTTATTTTATCATACTGGAGTTATAGAAATGTTATGGAACTTTTAAAATTGAATTTAGAGTTAATTTGTAAAAATTGAATATTTTAATATTTAATCGACTAGTGAAAATAGTCAATTTTCGAACAGTCTCAGAATTGGACGAAACCAGTTCCGTTGGATCCGTAATAGTTTGTTATTATCGGATTTCAATTTTCGTAGCAATCTGAGTTATCGTTTGATCGTGACAGCTCGAAACACATCGAAATTATTTTAATATTAAATTGGCGAGTTAAAATAGCCATTTTTCAAAAGTCTCGGATTTCGACGAAACTAGTTTCATCGGATCCGCAATGTGATATTATTGTATGGTTTAAAATTTCGTGTCAATCGGATTTACCGTTTGTCCGGTGCAAGCTAAAACGCCTAGAAAATCGTTTAAATCGGTTTAATTCAAATTGAACGTTTATTGCCATATCTCGCACAGATGACCGAATTAGCTTTCGAAACCTATTCCATTGCGTCCGGAACGCAGGGTAAACCCCAGAAACGTCAGTCACCGCGCGTGAATCAGAGTTCGAAAAATCCGGGATGAATAGTGTCGTTCAAACTTCTATAAATAGACCCTTACCTTTCACAAATTAAAAAAAAAACTAGGGTTTTGAACTGCAGCAGCCTCCATCATATTCGATGGCTAGAAAACACTATCCTTTCTCCTCATTTATCTCTTAATCCACACATTGATTCAAAAAAGTGTCAACTAGTAAATTGTAGATCTCCTCGAGCTCGATATATCCAACGGTCGAATTTTGTTGAAGTGGCTTACATCGATCGAAAAAGCGAGTTGAAGGGGCCAGTTTCGAGCACGTCTTTCGAGGTGATGGGGGCACTAGGGAGGTGCGGCCTCTGGCCGTGGGTAGCTATAGGCGATGGCGTTCGAATGGAGGTGGATTGATGAAGTTTCGTGTAGCGAGGAGGCGACGGCACGTAACCCTAGTTTTGAACTTTGATGGGTTCATGCGCATTCATCAACCTACAGAGGAAGGAGAGTTGCGTTCTACGGCCTGGATTTCATGGTGCAGGGATCATGCGGCTGTAAATAATATAGGTTAAATAAATTATAAATTTTGTTGTAAATTAGTTATTAAAAATTCGTAAAACTTGTAAAATCCATATCTTTTTCATACGAGGTCGAAAACGCGCGAAATCAGTTGCGTTGGAATCGTATGGACGAGCACTACGCTATGCAATTGGATTGGAGTCGTTTGGAGTTAGTGAGAATTTCGGGTAAAATTAAACGTCCGTTTAATTTTATTTGAAATAAATCGCTAAAACGAAATTGAAATCAAGGTGAGAACTTCTCACTCAATCGAATCGGTTTCGATTTTAATTTTAAATAGTTATATTTAAAATACTTGAATGCATGTTTGAATGATGGTTGTTATCTATTGGTTGTTAAAATAGACATTATGCGCCGTTAGTAAGAGGATGTTATTTATTAAAAACATATACCGTGAATATTTCATAAACAGTGAAATTGGTATTATATATAATAGCAATATATATATATATATATTGGCATATGTATATATTGCAGTTGTTGATTTCTCGCAGTATATAGCGATGAGACCCTATTGCGCCGTCTATTAAGCGGATAATATTTTAAATCCCATATACCGCGATAATTCCGTACTGGAGCGGAATTGGTATTGTGCTAATGTTTGTGGATGCAGGAAAACAGGTTGGAGGGATCCAACTGGATTCCTCAACAGTTTTTATTTGATTTGAGATATTTTGATATTTGATGAACTATCATATCGATATATGATATCGTTGTTTGTCGTGATTGACTATTTGGTGTGTAGCATCATTGGGCCAAATTTGGAATTTTAAAAGATTTTTAAAGTGATTTTTGAAAGTATACGTTTATAAATATTTTTGGAAGTGATCCATTATAAATAAACGTTATAATTTTAATGTTATAAAAATTATATATTTGAGAAATTTAGTTAAAGGTTGATTTTTGAAAATATGAGGCTAATGATTTTATAAAATAGTTTAATCGGGATTTTTGAATTTATTATAAAAAGTTGAAAATATAGGATTTATAAAATTTGATTATTTTATAAATCAAAAATGGTGAAATTATAAAGGGGATTAAAGATGTTTTAAAAGAATAATAGTATAAATTGATTTATATAAGAAATTTATAAATTGATATTTATAAATTAAAGTAATGGAATTATAAAATGAGTTTTTATAAGTGTTAGAATGAATTGTGAATGAATTTCATAAATGAATGAAATTTATAAAATTATAAACGGTGAAGTTATAAATGGAATTTTATAAGCAGTAGGTTTATAAAATTTATAAGGTTATTAAAGGAATAGGTTTGGGTAAATTAATGAATCTTATAAGTTATAAGATTTATAATTATGAAGTTCAAAGGAACAATTTTGCTAACGAATAAATTATAAGTATTTAACTTATAATATGAACCTTTGGTATATAATTGAGTTATGAATTGAATATAGGGTAATAAAGGAATTTATAAACGTTGTTTTATAAATCCGCAAATGGCTTATTTCGATAAGTAAATTGTTATAACTTATTTATGGAGTTATATTCACGTTTTAGACGGTGAATAATCCTTTAAAATAAAATGTTTAGAAATGATGAAATTTGTTAACAAGTATATTCACGTTTTTGAATAGTGAATAATATGTTAAATAAAATGTTTTGGATGTGATGTTTTAAATTGAATTAAAACGATCTAACGATGTTTTAAAATATGTTGACATTTGAAACCATAGATTTCAACATTCATTGTTGAAATAGACATTTTCGAGAAATAGAAGGAAATGGTGGACTATAACTCTGTTGTTATAGTAAATGATTTCCGAAAGGAAATGTTTTGTTTAGTATTGGGATTTATATATCTATCTTAAATTCGAATCCCTATACTAGTGATTTTGGGACGTTGTAACGATGTTTTACGCAACATTCGTTTTGGCCCAAATAAATATGGTTAAGAGAATGATTTCCTTAAAGAATGAACTATATACTTAATTTCGATGTGAGTATATTGAATATTTTCCAAGTGTTGAAAATAAATGGATTTGTGAATTACTTATTAAATAAGTATGGAAATGTTTTCCACCATAAAGTGAATCTTTTGAGAATTTATCTTTTTGAATATAAATTGAAAACGAATAATTGAAATCGTATATCAGTAGATATTGTGAAATATAAATTCACTAAGGAATTTATAAAAGGAAGTGGAATTTGTTTAAAAATAAATATTAATTTATTTTTTAAATATTGAAATTATTTATCTAGTAAAGATATTTTTGGGAAATAAATAATTTGGAAAATTATTTGGAATCTGGTGATGTAGTGCATATCCATTGATAGTTCAATAACCGACTATCAATATTTACCTTTGAAAGGTATTTGTTGGGATTTGCTGAATTTGAATGCCACACTTATTTTTAAATTATTGCGCTCGTTATTCGGATTACCCATTCCGAATAGTGATACGACGTAATGGATAGCATTGATGACCGGTGTTGAAGACCGGATATTTTTGAAAGCGAAAGGACAACTCGTCGAATGTCTTTGCATCGAATGGCCCCGGTATAGAGACTCCATATGTGATGGGAAGTCCGGTCGTGATTAGTGAATATCCGGATTGCAAGGACTTCTTTGTAAGTGCCTTCGGTTCTGTTCGAGCCCGGAACAGACTTGTATGGATTGTATGTCTGACATTACAATTGAGATATAAAGCTGATTTCTTTCAAATATATTTCTGTTGGTGGCGGAGAATTTATTCTCTTAGCTTAACACCCTTCTATGAGACGTACGAGCTCAGAGGTTATGTAGTTGAAGGTTATTAGCGATATGTTCCCAATTTGGTAATGTGACATGCTGAGTGTTGTTGTGAAATGATCATTGTGTTGATCATTTGTGATAGGATCATTTGGTTGATCGTTTATCTTTGTGATCATTTCTATGATCATTTGTTGACCCAAAGCACGGCTTTTGTATAAAGTGTGTTTTTGTGGACGTGACTTCGTCGAGCCTCACACCCCGGAATGGTCAAAACAGGAAAGATGCAGCAAGGTTATGAGGGGTAGCTCCCTTTAGGGTATGTGCATTTCCTTCTGGAAAAGGGTGGTATCATGGTATGGAGCCAGATACTTACTCATGTTGAAACACTTTATTTATGATTGTGTGATGATGGTGACGAGCGCTCGGTTAAAGGTCCCAAAGGACCGGGGGATGGCATACTCGTGTCAGTTGTTACCCAGTTAGGGGTAACCCGGCCTTGTGTTGGCAGAGATCCGGTTTGGTTCTCGGGGACGTCCTTCCAGAGGCGTTCTCATGTGGCAATGGGAAGTTCCTTGGCCTGACCATTCATTGGAAATCCAAAGAAACAATACGATCTTGTACGGTATTAGTTGTAGAACCTATCATTCACTTATGGTGGCGCCCCACTGTTTGGATGGTAGCTATAGTAGGCATACGATAATGGTCGTATGTTGGCTAAGATTTATATCTTTATTTTCGAAATGATTTGTTCTACACTATGCACTAGTAATAATATCAAATGTTCTTTTTAATGCGTATCAAGCATCTTTGACTATCATAAGGAGATATCTCCTCCGATTCTGCGTTTGCATGTGTGTGTGCGGGAGGCCTTATGGTAGTCTCATTTTTAAAAGCATTGCGAATTGACTTTAAAAATATTCCTCTATTTTTTTTTCAAAGATAAATAAACTGTTTTGAGTTCTCACACCAGTCACATGACTGACTCGGAGTTTACTGTTTTCCTTCCTAAACTCTGGGTGCCCACCAATTTCCACACGGGCAGTCAAGAGACAGGTCTATCAGGATATTATGGAATTCAGGAGTTGCTGGAGGCAAACTAGATGGCATGGCGTATTACTAGTATATAGTATTTCTTTTTCGCTGTTTGTTGTTGTTTGTTGTTGTACACTCTGATGTAATGTAATGAAATGTAATGTAATGTAATAACTGATATAATTCTTTGTTTAAAGATTATTCATTTATCTATTATATGTTGTTCCGCTGCGATTGTGAGATTCTGATGTTGTTTTGTTGTCTTCTGTTCTGTTCTATTTTCTATCTATTTCTCTCTTCTTCTGTCTCTTTCTTTTCTTAAAACCCTAAGTGTTCGGTTTTCCGGCATTCGATTGCTCGGCAGTTGATACAGTGGACGTATTGATGTCAGTTTTCGGAAGTCGAAGAATCGGGTCCTTACACCCTTTGTGATGGGAAGTCCGGTCGCGATTAGTGAATATCCGGATTGCAAGGACTTCTTTGGAAGTGCCTTCGGTTCCGTTCGATCCCAGAATGGACTTGTATGGATGTGTGTCTGACATTACAATTTGAGATGTAAAGCTGGTTTCTATCAAATATGTTCCCGTTGGTGGCAGAGAACTTATTCTCTTAGCTTAACACCCTTAGAGGTTATGTAGTTGATGGTTACTAGTGATACATTCCCAAATTGGTAATGTGGCATACGAAGTGCTGTTGAGCATTTGATGATCAAAGCACAGCCTTTGTATAAAGCGTAGCTTTATGCACGAGACTTCGTCGGACCTCACACCCCGGAAATGGTCTAAACAGGAAGGATGCAGCAGGGTTATTAGGGGGTAGCGCCCCTTTAGTGTATGTCATTCCTTCTGGATAGAGGTGGTATCATGGTATGGAGCCCAGATATTTAACTTATGTTGTTGCTGCAAATTTATTTCTTTGTGGTTGTTGGAATCGAGGATCCTCGGACGAAGGTCGGTTACGATCGGGGGATGGCATATTCGTGTCAGTAGTTACCCAGATAGGGGTAACCCGGCCTTGTGTTGGCAGAGATCCAGTTAGGTTCTCAGGGCGTTTTTCCAGAGGCGTACCCATGTGGCAATGGGAAGTTCCTTGGCCTGACCATTTGTTGGAAATCCAAAAAAACAATACGAACCTTGTACGGTTTTAGTTGTATAACCTGCCATGGAATGTGGCGGTAACCTGCTATTGAATATGGTAGCTATAGTAGGCATACGATAATGGTCGTATGTTGGCTAAGATTTATATTATACTTTCGAAATGTTTTTTGCACTATGCACTAGTAATAATATCAGATGTTTCTTTTTAATGCGTATCAAGCATCTTTGACTATCATAAGGAGAAATCTCCTCCGATTCTGCATTTGCATTGTGTGTCTGCGGGAGGCCTTATGGTAGTCTTATTTTCTAAAAAGCATTGCGAATCTATTTTAAAATTATCCTGTTCTTTCTTTTAAAGATAAACTGTTTTTAAGTTCTCACACCCGTCCCATGACTGACCTGGAGTTTATTGTTTTCCTTCCTAAACTCTGGGTGCCCACCAATTTCCTCACGGGCAGTCAAGGGTCAAGTTATTGGGATATTCTGGAATTCAGGAGTTGCAGGAGGCAAGCTGGATGGCATGGCGTAGCAACTAGTATATAATATTTCTTTTCCGCTGTTTGTTGTTGTACACTCTGATGATGTAATGTGATGTAATGTGATAACTGATATAGTTCTTTGTTTAAAGACCATTCACTTATCTATTATATGTTGTTCCGCTGCGATTGTGAGATTCTGATATTGTTCTGTTGTTTCTTTCTGTTCTGTTTTATCTTTTCTCTCTTCTTCTATCTTTTTCTCCTTCTTTAACCCTAACGGTATAGTTTTCCGGCCTTCGATTGCTCGGTAGTTGATACAATGTACGTATTGATGTCGGTTTTTGAGCGTCGAAAAATCGCAAACGTTACATCTGGTATCAGAGCTTTTGGTTAAGTGACAACCTTGGCTCTGTTGGGAATTTCTCATTAGAGATAGAGCCAGTAGTACTTTAGAATGAGTTTGAGTGTAATAATTGCTATGAGCGCGTATTTGTTAGTGAATATAAAAATGTTTTATATTGTGTTTGCTTATCCGTTGAGCTATTTGTGAATTCTGGTCGGTATGTGGGACGCCATATTATCGATAGGGATTTCTAAACACTTAAACGAGGCATGTCGACATAGTATCATTTTAAATTGGGTAAATGAAATAATTTCACATTGGTTATATTTTATATACAAAGGAATAATTTTTTAGAATTATTAAGTATATATGAATTGATTGTTTGGTCGTTAAAAAAATGTAAGAATAAATATAAGTTAATTAAAAGAATAATTGTATAAGCAATTGAATTATAAGTATGGAATTATAATTAATATGATTTACAATTATGAAATGATCTTATATAAGTAAAGAGAAAATAGTGAAATTCTATAAGTAAAAGATTTGTAAATATGATTTATAAATAAAGGAAAATTTTTGAAAGAATATTAAGCACTGAATTCACTACTGTTACTGGGAAATAATAAGGGTGATGACTACAGCATCATCAGTATCATTTTCGAGTCTCTATGTAATAGATTTGCTACCATAGTAAATTGAAATTGAAGTTTGGATGTAATAAACAAATTTGAATTTAAAATCCAAGTTGTAATTGTTGAATATAAGTAATCAAGTTTTGAACTTATAATATGAAATAATAAATTTAGCTTTGGTAAAGTTAAAGGATTTGGAAGTTTAAAATATAATAAGTTGTATAACTTATAGAATGGGAAGAATAAGTAAAACCAATTGTTAAAATGGTTAAACTATTTTGTTAAGCAAAACAAAATATGAATTTGAATAAGTGACAAAAAAAAATTGACTTTGGAGAAAGTTAAATAGAATTTGCATTGGAATTTGACTCTGAATTGGATTTATAAGTGGAAATTTAAGTTAAGTTAAACAAATGATGTTTGAAATGGAATATAACTTAAGTAATGTTGAATGAAGTTGATTTTGGTATCGAAGTAAATTAATCAAGAGAAGTGATGAATATGAACTTGAGTTATATAAATGAAATTCAACCTTATACTATTAAATGAATTAGCAGTTGAATTAATAAATGGATGTAAGTGTAAATTCATTAGAAGCTAATGTAGTTGAGAAATTGAATAAATCGAATGGAAGTCAATTCAATATGAACCAATTGGAATTAAAAAGTGTTAAACCAAATAGAATGTAAATTTAATAAATTGGTTATGATGGTTATGATTTGGTTGTTATATGATTGTTAGTTGATTGTATATATTTCATTAAGTATTAATGAAATTGAATTGATAAATGGAAAGCTATGTAATTGAATTTGAATTGGAAGTGAACTAACTTGAATATAAATTAGTGAATGTAAACTAACTGAATTTGGATAAATGAATGTTAGTAAAAACATCAAATATTAATAAATAAAATGTGATTTATATTGGAAAAAACCATTGCATTGAATATTGATGAGAAGTGCAAGAAATATTGATTGGTTATGGATTTGTTGGATGATAGTTGTTTGGTGATTGCATTTATTGCTTTTGTTGCATTTGCTATATTGGCATATGTAGTTGTTGGTATATGTTGTATATTTATGCTATTTTCATAAATACATGTTTCTCATAGTTGTTGATTTTTAGTAGGTGCGGATTGCGCTTGCTTCGCATTTGGAGCTCGCTTTCGCGCTATATTAGCCGTATATGCTTGCTAATAATATATAAGGTACATATCTCGGATTACATACCGTACTTTTACACTTTTTCCCCTGCGGGATGCCTCATCACTTGATGAGATGTATATTTGTGATATATATACTGTCATTTTTTTTCGGATAGAGCCGCGCAAAGGAGACTCTGGCGAATTTTTCCGAAAATTTAAGGCGTTAGAATATTTTTGAGAAAATTGGAAAATTTTGAAAAGATAACTAACTGTAGATTCGAAAACTTAGTAAAGCTATTGTAAGAAGTTTAACTATGGATTTTGAGAAAGTTAAACACTTAAATGAATTTGAAATTCAATTTGAACGAATGGTTTTTGAAAAGTTAATGGATTTTGTAAATTTTTCTTACTTGGTAATTTCGAGGATGAAATTCTTTTAAGGGGGGAAGTTTGTAACGACGCAGAATTTTTGTCAATTAAAATTCGTATATTTAATTGATTTCAAATATTAATAAGTGAAATTAAACAGTCGAATAAATTTTATTTCGAATAATTGGATTTAATTGGATAATTAAATCGATAATTTAATAGTTGAAATTACAGAAATAATTGGAAATTGGGTTAAATATGATTAAAATTGATTTGTAAAATTTTATTATATCATATTGGTGTGAGAATGATGTTATAGAACTTTTAAAATTGAATTAAAAGTTAATTTGTGAAAAATTGAAAATTTTAATATTTAGTTTACGAGTTAAAATAGCCATTTTTCAAACAGTCTCGGATTTCGACGAAACCAGTTTCATCGGATCCGTATTATTGTAAGGTTTCAAATTTCGTGTCAATCGGATTTATCGTTTGTCCGGGGCAAGCCAAAACGCATAGAAATTTGGTTAATCGATTTAATTTAAATTTGATCGTTTATCTCCGTAACTCGCACATATGATCGAATTAGCTCCCAAAACCTATTCCATTATGTCCGAAACACGGGGTAAACCCTAAAAATGTGAGCCGACATGCTTCGTTTGGAGTTAGGGAAAATTTTGGGTGAATAGTGTTTTCGTCAATTTTCTATATAAGGACGTTATAATTCACATTTGCAAACTAAAAATAAAACTAGGGTTTCATCTTCAGCCCTAGCCGCCACTTATCTCACCAATGGCCGAAATTTTCTCTTCTTCTTCCCTCAAAATCTCTTGATCCGCGAAGAATTAGCAGAAACTCTCAACTAGAAAACTGTAGAGCATTGAGCGATCTTCACATCCAACGGTGGGTTTTCGTTCTAGGGCTTTGGATCATCGGCAATCTGGCCTCGAAGTGCTGCCGTTCGCACGTGGTTTTTAGCTCGAGATGGAGGCCGAGCTTGGCCAAATTGTAGCCGAAGGTAGCTTTTGCATTGGGCTTCAATATGGAGGTTGCTGATCAACTTCTCGACGTCGTATGTGGTCGCGTGTATTAGGGTTTTAAGGGGCGGCTTGGGTTTCCTTGTACGTGATATTCACGTTTGGGAAGAAGAAGAGGGTGCGGCCTGATGTTGAGGCCAAGTAATCAACGGTCCAGATTAGTAGAAGGTTAAATAAATGAAATAGATTTGTATATATTAACTATATTTAAAATTGTGTAAACTTTAAAAGTGTGTAACTTTGTCATACGAGGTCGAAAAATTATGAAACGAATTGCGTTGGCTTCATTTTGACTAGCACTACGCAATGGAGTTGGATTAGAGTCGTTTGGAGCTAGAGAAAATTTCGGATAAAATCAAACGCGCGTTTAATTTTATTCGGAACAAACGCTGAAACTATTATCGGAAACTCAAGGTGAGAACTTCTCACTCAATCGAAATTGCTTCGATTTAAATTTTAAATAGTTTGATTTAAAATTGCTTGATTGTATGCCTGGATGATAAATTATTATCTATTGATTGTTAAAATAGACATTATACGCCGTATATTAAGCGGTGGTTATTTATTAAAAATATATACCGCGAATATTTCACTGCAAAGTGAAATTGGTATTATATATGTACTTGGAGTTGATTTCCTGCATTATATAGCGGATGAGACCCTATTGCGCCGCATAATAGCGGATAATATTTTGTAAATCCCATATACTGTGATATTCCGTTTGGAAACGGAATTGGTATTGTGCTAATGTCTGTGGATGCAGGGAAACAGGTTGGAGGGATCCAACTGGATTCCTCACCAGTATTTATTTGATTACAGATATTGTGATATTTGTTGATTATCATATTGATATATGATGTTTGGATGCCGTGATTGATTATTTGGTGCTGTTACATCATTGGGCCTATTTTAAAGTTCTAAAAATGTTAAAGTAACGATTTTGAATTTAAAAGGGTTTTAAAGTGATTTTTGAAAGTATATGTTTTATTAAATTTTTGAATTGATTCATTTAAAATAAATTAATGTTATAAAATTTAATATTATAAAAAAGTATGATTTTTGTGAAATATAACCGAAATGTATTTTTGAAATAAGTAGTTGATAAATTTATAAAATAGTTTAAATTGGGAGTAATTTACTTATAAATTGGATTTTGGCATTTAATTAGGATATAAATAGAATTTGTTAATAAAGTGATTTTATAAGTTGAAGTTGTTATAAAATATAAATGAGATTTATAAACATTGTTTTATAAATCCGAAACCGACTTATTTTGATAAGTCAATTATTTTAGATTTTTTTTAAAGGAGATATATTCACGATTTTGGATAGTGGATAATCCTTTAAATAAAATGTGTAGGAAAATGTTGAATTTGGTTAACGAAGAATATTCACGATTTTGGACAGTGAATATATTATTAAACAAAATGGATATGTTTTGGGGAAGTGATATTATAAAATGGAGTTAATTGTTTTAAAGATGTATTAAAATGCATTAAGTATCGAATACATAGATTTCAACATTCATTGTTGAAATAGACGTTTTCGAGAAATAAGGAAATGGTGGACTATAACACTGTTGTTATAGTAAATAATTTCCGAAAGGAAATGTTTTATATAGTATTGGGATTTATATATCTATTTTAAGTTCGAATCCCTATACTAGTGATTTTGGGTTGTCGTAACGATGTTTTACGCAACATTCGTTTTGACCCAAATAAATGTGTTTAAGAGAATGTTTTCCTTAAAGAATATAATATATACTTAATTGTGATTTAAGTATATTGAATATTTTCTAAATGTTGAAAATAAATAGATTTGTGAATTACTTATTATTAAATAAGTATGGAAATGTTTTCCAATATGAAGTGAAATGTTTGAGATTACATCTTTTAAAGATAAATTGAAAATGAATATTAGAAATCGATTTAAAAATCATATATTCATAGATATTTTGGAAATGTAAATTCACTATGGAATTTATAAAAGAAAGGGAAATGAATTTTACGGATTTGGAACGTAAGTTTAAAGTAAATCGGTAAGGATTTATTTAATTGGTTTAAATGAGCCATTTTGAGATGAAAGTATTTCCGTGTAAGGAAAATAATTGAAAATTTGTTTTCAAATGTTGAAGTGTGGAAAAAATATATATCTTGTAAAGATGTTTTTGGAAAATAAATAATTTAGGAAATTATTTGGAACTTGGTGATGTTGTGCATATCTGTTGATAGTTAAATAACCGACTATCAATATTTACCTTTAAATAGGTATTTGTTGTGATTTGCTTGAATTTGAATGCTACACTTATTTTTAAAATAAGCGCTCATTATTCGGGTTACCCGGGAAAGGACCTCTGAGTCGTATAACCCATTCCGAATAGTGGTACGTCGTAATGGATAGCATTGATGACCAGTGTTGGAGACCGGATATTTATGAAAACGGAAGGGTTACCGTCGAATGTTTCTGCATCGGCTGATCTCCGATATAGAAATTTATTACCCTTTGTGATGGGAAGTCCGATCGTGATTAGTGAATATCCGGATTGCAAGGACTTCTTTGGAAGTGCCTTCGGTTCCGTTTGATCCCGGAACGGACTTGTATGGATGTGTGTCTGACGTTACAATTTGAGATGTAAAGCTGGTTTCTATCAAATATGTTTCCGTTGGTGGCGGAGAATTTATTCTCTTAGCTTAACACCCTTAGAGGTTATGTAGTTGATGGTTATTAGTGATACATTCCCAAATCGGTAATGTGGCATACGAAGTGCTGTTGAGCATTTGATGATCAAAGCACAACTTTTGTATAAAGCGTAGCTTTGTGGATGAGACTTCGTCGGGTCTCACACCCCAAAAATGGTCAAACTAGGAAGGATGCAGCAAGGTTATTAGGGGGTAGCGCCCCTTTAGTGCATGTCATTCCTTCTGGATAGAGGTGGTATCATGGTATGGAGCCCAGATACTTAACCTATGTTGTTGCTGCAAATTTATTTCTTTGTGGTTGTTGGAATCGAGGATCCTCGGATGAAGGTCGATTACGACCGGGGGATGGCATATTCGTGTCAGTAGTTACCCAGGTAGGTGTAACCCGACCTTGTGTTGGCAGAGATCTGGTTAGGTTCTCGGGGCGTCTTTCCAGAGGCGTACCCATGTGGCAATAGGAAGTTCCTTGGCCTGACCATTTGTTGGAAATCCAAAAAAACAATACGAACCTTGTACGGTTTTAGTTGTATAACCTGCCATGGAATGTGGCGGTAACCTGCTATTGAACATGGTAGCTATAGTAGGCATACGATAATGGTCGTATGTTGGCTAAGATTTATATTATACTTTCGAAATGTTTTCTGCACTGTGCACTAGTAATAATATCAAATGTTTCTTTTTAATGCGTATCAAGCATCTTTGACTATCATAAGGAGAAATCTCCTCCGATTCTGCGTTTGCATTGCGTGTGTGTGCGGGAGGCCTTATGGTAGTCTCATTTTCTAAAAAGCATTGCGAATCTATTTTAAAATTATCCTGTTCTTTCTTTTAAAGATAAACTGTTTTAAGTTCTCACACCAGTCCCATGACTGACCTGGAGTTTATTGTTTTCCTTCCTAAACTCTGGGTGCCCACCAATTTCGGCAGTCAAGAGTCAGCTTATCGGGATATTCTAGAATTCAGGAGTTGCAGGAGGCAAGCTGGATGGCATGGCGTATCAACTAGTATATAATATTTCTTTTCCGCTATTTTTTGTTGTACACTATGATGATGTAATGTGATGTAATGTAATAACCGATATAGTTCTTTGTTTAAAGATCATTCATTTATCTATTATATGTTGTTCTGCTGCGATTGTGAGATTCTGATATTGTTCTGTTGTGTCTTTCTGTTCTGTTTTATCTTTCTCACTCTTCTTCTATCTTTTTCTTCTTCTTTAACCCTAACGGTACGGTTTTCCGGCCTTCGATTGCTTGGCAGTTGATACAGTGTACTTATTGATGTCGGTTTTCGAGCGTCGAAAAATCGCTAACGTTACACATTGTCTTCTGGAGCTCGAGTTTGCTTCAACGTACTGCTATGTTTATTATTTGGTTTTGCACTTGGGCTTGTTTGTTCATTGACACTGTACTGGTGCAATTTTGATGTTCATCTTTGTTGTATATTTGCTTGCTGCCTGGTCCATGTATATGTATGTTGCATTTTTGGTTATACTGTCTTGGGCTAGAGTATTTGCTGTGTCCTTTGTGCATTGTTTGCACTGTACATTCATGTGTATTGGTCTGAGCATTGCCGAGTTTCATTATACTGTTGCATTCCTTTGTGCTTGACCTGTTGCTTGCATACTGCACTGTTCACTGTATATATATATCTTGTAGCTGCTGAGCTTTGTTGTATGGCCAGTGGTGCACTTGGTTATTCGACCCTGCTCTACTAGTTGTTGTGCATTGCATAGTAGTTACATCTGTTGCATCCATTTGTTTTGTTTGCATATATCACTTGCTTGACCCTTGCATATGCTCTCTGATACATGTTTGTGATATTCGAGTCAGTTAGCATTCTTGACATGTTGTGTCGTGTTTTGCTGTCACTTGAGACTGTATAGTCATTGTTGCATTTGAGTTGAGTCATGATAGCAGTGACTTGACCTTTGCATTTTGTTTGTTTTTCGAAATTACACCTAAGATGAATCCAGCTTGAAGCTCGGATTTAACCTTGTGCTGAAAGTTGTGACATTATTTTATTGCACTTGAGTTGAATCCGATAATTTGGGTTTGACCTATGCTCACCTGTCCCTGTAAATTTATCAAGTGTATATATCGGTGTGCACGGCCTTGTGGCATATACAGTGATACACTATGTATGTCACAAGTTGTTCGTGTATGACGAATTGAAAATTAAATGATGACGAACAATCCAAATAACTGAGGCAAATATTATTTTCAAAATTCACATATTGTTTTATACTGCAAAAATATTTCCTTTTCAATTTTACTGCGACAATATTTATTTTTGCAGATTGCTCAGATGCTGAATTCAATTTGGAATAAAGTTGAAGATAAAATACGAGTTGAGTGAATGAGTGATGTGTAGTGAGGTCAAATGTAAATGTGAATCGTGATGTATCAGTTGTACTGTAATTGAAATTGTATAGTGAGAGCTTAAACTTTGTACTATTCAAAGATTGTAATAAATATTTGTTTCAATAAAAATTCTGTTTGAATCCAAATTCTGTGTTATTTATTTTTATTCAGCAAATATTTATTTAGTCTATGAAAAATAAAATAGTACATTAGCAAATATATTTACACGAATATATATATATATATATATATATATATATGTTTATTATCATCAAACAAAAATCATATAATCGCATATTCAACAAAATGTTATTAATTTATAAATTGAAATCTCAATAAATCCGTTTATTGATTTAATATCTTGCTATTCAATAAATTGACATTTTAGGTATAATTTACAGTGAACTATATTACATTTTCTTAATGTATTTATTAAATTTCCAAATAAGGTACTACCTAATTTCCTTTAATTGCAATTTGATTTCCAAATTTTATGCACATACTAAAGAATAAAACATATATCAATGGATTCGTTTAATTCAAATCTTTTTGTTAAGTTCAATACTACCATATAAACTTAGTTACCTTGGTTTCCCCATTCAATACTTTAATATGCCCATTCTAACAACCCCTAACCATTATATTACATTTCACACAAATGTAACATTTAATTACATTTATTACAATTTATCCCCAATTTCAACTAACCATCTCAATAAATAGGTGACCCACAATAAACATTATCATTCTCTTTAGTCACATAAATAAGTCTCTATTACATACAAATTACAATCAAATGAAGCTTTACAAATCTGTTTCAATTAATTTGGATGGCATTGAATTAGTATATTTATTATCTTACATCGACATTTTATAATTTATTCCCCTTATAAATTTATGCGCACATTAACTCATTCATATTTACATCCACTTCCCTATATAAATTTTGTGATAAAGTTATAACATTTACATTTCTTTCTTACTTTAATTAATTACCAAATATTCCTATTCACACTCACCTTTATTTGCATTAACAATTTTATTTCCACTTATTGTGTAATAACTACTATAATTCAATTACATTGAAATTTGTCAATTTCACCCATTAATTTAGATTTTAAATCAAATAACTTTAATTTACCTTGGCTCCATTCTTTATTACATCAATTGTTACTTTAATTTACGATTCTCATTCCCATTATTTATTAATTACAAGACAACGTTTATTATTTACAACAGTCATTAAGATTACTTATCTACATTGATGGTATAAATTTCCATAAATTGCGTATCACTTCATCGGTTACTATAATATTGGAATCCTTAAATTATCACAAATTTTATCATTGCATTAGTTAATACAATATTCCCATTTGTTTCCTTATATTAAATTTCTTAGCCTAGAATAACAATTCCCATTACTTCAATGCATCGAAACTTAGCTTTAATTTCAAATGTTGCATTTCACTTCTACATTTACTTCAATATGAATTATAAACATTTTAATTTCTTCCTAAATTTAATTACAAAATCCTATAAATTTAACTAATTTACTTATCAAAATTTACGGGTCGTTACATAATGTCTAATTTGCTCCAGCTCCAGAAGAAGCTTCCTGACTCCCTCCATAATGGCTCATATCCGCTAATGGCCTCCTTGTTGATTGCTTAGCCATCGCTTTCTAGATCCAAGTATCCAAGCTCCCAAATCCAAGATCCTAGCTTCCAAATCCACGGGTGCAAGTCCCTCCCAATGAAAGCACAAAAATGTTTGCGCCGAAAACAGTCATAAACACTTGTTATAAGTGGAAGTTCCAACATCCAATATTTAGATCAAAACAAAGAAATATAGATTCACGTATCGATCGTAGCTTAAAAGGAACGTCGAAATTGCACGAAATTTGAAGAGCAACTAACTTACAACATGGAGCACCCCCATGATTGATCACAACTCAAAAGGATGAAATCTTGGAAAAGAGGCCGATCGTTATTTGGGCACATACAAATCAACATAACAATCCATAGTTTTACGGGAACCGCGATATCTCACAAATGGTATGTCGAAATTGCACGAAATTTGAAGAGCAGGTAGCTAATTGAAGTGGTGGGTGCTTTTGACTTCTAGCAAATTCATTTTCAAGATACATTGAAATCCAAGAATTCAATCTTATTGGTTGACAACATTGGCACCAACTAAATTGGGCTTGGACTATCTTTGGAGTTGCAGTGACAAAATTTTAGCCTATGGTACTACAAACCCTGCAAAATTTTTGTACAAAGAAACTATAGTAAGAGGTGAAGGGTTAGAGAAGAATTTCTAGAAATTTTTAATACCCGAATAACAAGGAAGAAGACCCTTTTATAGACCTGAATGGTTGTGTCCGTTTGAAAACCGATCAAAAAGAGTTCAAAAGGTCTTATGGCTTAGTTGGCTTGAATGTTAGTTTTATTAGGAAAATAATTCAAATTTTTTGATGATAACAACATTATAACAATATCATTGATGATTTTATCAAGTATCTAGGTGATTAAAGAAGTAAATATATGTGCACAATTCAACATGATGACATGCATGTGCATTAGTACAAGATATGAATGATACTAATCGATTATGGAGCGTTGAGCATTCAAAGATCAATTATGATGTTTAAAAATCTATTTAGACTCAGATACATTAAGATGACAAGAAGAAACGGACTTAAGAGCTTCAAAAGAATGTACGTCATAAGTTGAATTTATATCGAGTCACTACAGCCTAGAACTATTAAAATCCCATAAACTAACTTCAAACCACTTCAAATTTCTACACAACCTTTCATATATCCTAAAATATGTTTAAGAAATTTTTTTCCATTCTCTGGAATTTTTAATGCAAGAAAAGTGATAAAAAAAGATCAAAAGATGCAAACATATACGGCAGTTTTTTCCACAACAGCAAAGAATAGCATTATGACCGAAAATTCTATCATAGCACTAACAGATAAATTCTAGGTGGACTTTTGCTAGAGTTTTTCTTAGAAAATTGAAGTTGTACAGTGTTGTTTCAAATCCAATGTTTGAAATTCCTCCAGCGGCTATATTTTTTTAAAGACGTTTTCTGTCTATTCAATATTTCTCTTCGTCAAACAAATTGGGTTGCACTTATTTAATGGTCTTTCACTCTTATATAAACCTCCTATCATCCCTAAAAAATCACTCAAACTCTCTCTTGATTGAAATTAATTTTATTCTCAAATCAAAAACCCCAATTGATGTTTATTGTGCACTCATTTCTAAAACATCCAAAATAACAAATTAAGACACTCTAAGCCTCACACTATCATTCCACTTTACCCAACGAAGACCATATCACTTCTTATACACTTTATTCATTCATCTCCGTATTCTTTGTAGTGGTTATAGAAGTTTGTGTACTAAAGGAGACAAATTTGTATATTAAGATACACTGTATTGAAAAGTAACTATTGCCACCAAGTTGAAGTCATGTTCTACTGCTCAGATAAAAGTGTTGAAGTCTCGTTCGACTAATTGGGAAAGTGTATTGAAATTCTGTTCCGCTGCTCAAGTGCTTATTCCTCTAGGCAAAGCGACAGTGTTAGTTAGTAAAAAGCTAGAATGTACATAGGATTAAAGATCTGAATCAATATAAAATCAACTGTGTGATTTTATTTCTATTGTTATTATATTTATATTGTTGTTGTGATTACTGTGCTTCAATTTTGAATTTATTTATATGTTTTGCCATCATCAATCATGTGCATAGGGACCTACAAGTAATATTAATCGACGCTACGCGACTAATAAGTGTTATGATCCAAATGTCATGGTATGAATTCTCTAAGAAACTATTTTTGTGTCGTATCAAAATGGAAGATAAGGTTGGTCTTTTGTTCTGATCACAAGTTCATAAGTCGCCTAATGATATTATTTTCAGTGGAAAACAAGTATTAACAATTCAAATATCTTGTAGTTGAACTAATTTTAGCACTAGTCTCATGGAAAGTGCTATATTAGGACCAGCGTGTAACGACCCGTAAAATTCGATAATTAAATTTGTTAGTATAATAAGATTTTCGTAATATAATATTGAAGAAATAAAAAAATTGTAATTTAATAGTGAAATAAATTCTGAAATGAAATGTAACAAATGATAGTTGAAGCTAATTATTAACAACTTGAATGCAATTCCAATTGATTGAAATAATGTAAATGTTATGACTAGGTTATAAATTTAATATAAGGAAACGAATGTAAATATGAACCTATTTAATGAGATAATATATGATTAATGGTAATTGAATAAGATTAGTATTATGTAAGGAATTACAATATTTGTTGTACTAATGTGTGCATTGATTTATAGTGAGATATAAAAGGTAATTAATAATTTAATGGTTGACTTATTTATAAAATAATGTGTAATGGATGGAAATGGAATAAATGAAGTGTAATGAGAATTTTGTAATAACTTTTTGTCAAGAATAAACTTACAAATGTTATAAAAATATTTAATGGTGACAATTTGTGTTGTTACCAATTTAACTAATCAATTATAAATAAATGTCAACAAAATGTTACATTAATGTGGAATAATACCATAACTATAGTGTGAACGTAATCAAAAGAATATAAATGTTAATTTTATTAATAAGGTAATAATTGACTTAACGAAAGAATGAAATCGAGATAAATTAATTAATTGAGACTCTAATTATAATTAATGTGTGAAATTGACCAAAATTTAACAAGATGGAAATATAATTGTTAATACAAATAAAAGATGGAAATTGGAGGATATTAATGTAATGAAATATAAAACAATGTAAACCATGTCTATAGAATAATAACTGATTTGAGTATAAAGAATTAAAACCAAATAAAAACAATTAGTTGGAATTAAATTATAATTGATAAGATTAATGGCAGTTGAAATTGAACACTGTAATTATTGAAATAATTAACACTGAATTGATATGTAAACTTATTTTAATTTATTATAAATGTCTTTGCAACCAAAAAATGATAAAAATATGCTATTTTATAAATATTATGGTTAATGTAAGAAAAGATGTCAATTGTAGAAAAAGAGGATAACGAGATAGAAACGTATGTTAATAATTTCATAAGGTATTGTTGATTTAATAGTAGGAGTGTAAATCAAAATAAAAGAATAAAAATGAATAAGTTTAGTAAAGGAGTAAACATATGTTTGTTTGTTTGAAATGTTTGGTAGCTGAAAGATTGATTGTAGAGACGAGAAACTATTATTTCGTAAGAGATGTATAATTGCTGTTTGTATCCAATAGCGTATAAATATGTTTAAATTACTATTAGATCGAAAATAATTGTTCTACTTCTCATTACATTCATTTAGTCCATTTTGAAACTTAATCAGCTGAAATTAATGTAATTGAAAATTTTCAATTAATAGGAGAGAGAATACTAATTGTAAATTAATATGTGTAATTAAAAGCAGCTTATTTTTTGTAAAAGTGTAAGGAAAGTTTGATTTAATGAAAAGAACATTTACATCAAATAAAATGAATGTTTCATTTGTGAATGTAGGTTTAATTTCATTAAAATAAATAATAGAATGATTGATTTTAAAGAAAGAAATATATGTTTATTTGAACAGTGTTTTAGCTTACAGATTGTGTTACCCGACACATTGGGCCAGCTGCGAAATGACAGTTGAAGATATTATTATTAGCACTAGACAAGATTCTGACCACGAAAAGCCTGAAGATATACGGGTTTGATGCAATCGACATGTTTTAACATTTAGGTACGGTTCGGCAAGAGCGGACCGGCCAGCTCGAGATCGTCCTATATGGGCCAAGTCATCTCGGCCTAGAGGCCTGCATAGGAAGTCCAGTCCACTTCGCTTATAAATAGAAAGGCAGGGGCACAGTGAAAGGGGCCTTTTTCCGAGAACACTGGGGATACCCAGCCATTTTTAATACTCTCCTCTTTTTAATTCAAACTTGTATACAAGTGATTGGTTTACGGATTGTATCTGCATTCAAGTGATTAAGAAAGCAATAAAGATTAAATTCAAAGTGGATGTAGGCAATTACGCCAAACCACTATAAATCTAATGTTCTCGTTCTTGTTGTTCTTTTCGCATTGAATTACACTATTCTTCTGTTCTAGTTTACTCTCTTCATTGATCCTCTACATAACTCTACTCAAGGGTGTTAGTGACCAATTTTGGTGCTAACATTTTGGTGCTTTCGCTGAGAATTGAATTTTCAGCTCGATTGGATCTCATCGTCTACTAGTGGATTTCCATATTCACGAGATAGATCCATCTGTTTACTAGAAAGCTTCCTATTCTACTCAGATTTGAAAGAAATCTAAAGGAAGCTGATAGCTGTAGATTGGATTCACTGATGTACGTAAGATATGGTGATTGAATGTTGAAGTCTGCACTCAAGTTGAATGAAGGCCGACACTCCTCTAAAAGCAATTCAGCCGATCGCCCCAGAAAAAGTGTATGTCGCTCGCCCTAGAAAAGGCATATGCCGAGTGAGAGTATGCCGAGCGAGGTTACACTGAGCTACCCAGATTGCATGCCAAGCGACATTTTATGCCGAGCGAGGGGAAACCGACCGACCCAGGTTGCATGCCGAGCGAGAGTGCATGCCGAGCGAGAGTGCATGCCGAGCGAGAGTATGTCGAGCGACAGTGCATGCCGAGTGAGAGTATGTCGAGCGACCCAGTGCATGCCGAGCGAAAGTATGCCGAGCGAGAGTGTATACCGAGCGACCCAGGTTGTATGCCGACGACAGTGTATGCCTAGCGGGAGTATGCCGAGCGACCTAGTACATGCCGAGCGACCCAGGTTGTATGCCGAGCAACAGTGTATGCCGAGCAGGAGTATGCCGAGCGACCTAGTGCATGCCGAGCGAGAATATGCCGAGCCACATCCAAGCCAAGCCACATCCATGCCGAGCGGCATCCATGCCGAGCCGCATTCGTATGTCGAGCGACATCCAGGTCGAGCCGCATGCCTATGCCGAGCGGCATCTAGAACGAGCAGCATCCCTATGCTGAACGGCATCCACACCGAGTCGCATTCCTATGCCGAGCGGCATCCAGGCCGATCCAAACTTAAGTTACACCACTCTCTTATATGCCGAACCCTAGCCGCAGCGCAGTGCCTCCAAATAGTGAGTTCAAAACTCAACTTAATAAAGGAATATTATATCCACTTCCCTTACATCCCATGATCAACCAGGGCATAGACGATCTAGCGACAGCTTCTGAACGACGACAAAGGAATGGACAAGCAACCACTACTCAAACGATACTCCCAAAGGTTTGGAGAACATAGATGATATGACTCTAGGAAAATGCCAAGATGACTCCAAGCACCATTCTTCACTGACTCAGCGCTTCAAATTTAGTGACTCCAAGCAGACCAATGATTGGCTCTAAGCAATTTATTCCAAATTCTATAAAGGATGTCATACTGATCGCGTTTGAGGAGAGTCGACCTCCAAATATATTTTGACAGCTACTTAGCTGGAGAGCCTCCTGCGACCATGGATCATTTCTATGGCAAAAATGAATCTAAGTAGAAGTGTGGAGGAGCGGAACAGACTAGGAAAAATAACAATGAAGGCCTGTTGGCTAAGGACGCCGAACCCAATAGACAAAACAAGACCTCAAAATTCGACTCGTATGCTCTTTGAAAGATTCAATTGACAACCTCTACTTGAAGACTCGCGACTCAGAATGGTACTGGAAACCAACCTTGAGAGAGTACACCAAAGTCTAAAGAAAATCAGGGAAAGGTTGTATATTCCAAGATGCTCGTGGATCCTAACACGGGTGATTACAAACACCTCCGAGGTGTGATCGAAAAGCCGATCTGGAAAGAAAAGCTTCAATAGTATGTACAAATCCTGTAGAATGGCGGGCAGCGAACATCCGATGCCTATTAATAAAGGGCTATGATTATCAATTGGATTGCTGACGGCTGACATCCCTTTGAAAGGAGCCAGGGGAAAAGTCGAATAGCGAGCACACGATGCTGCTTCACTTACCAATGAGATTTATCCCAATCTTCTTTGAATTATTTCCATTTCTATTTCTATTTCAGTTGTTCTATGAACTACGACTAACTTGAACTAAACTACTTTCAAAACGATGCAGGTGACCAGGTACTCAGATTTGGCCACTAACCAATCCACGCAGACCGTGTTCAGGCCTGTGGAGTTTCATCAAGACGAGCATAATTCGACCGCTCACCATCAACCATATGCCTTCGATTTGGGGCTATGGACTAGAGATTGAAAAGATTGTGACGATCAGAGCCAAATAGAAAGTGAACGCAAATGATCGTTCATTCGTTGACCTCCATATTTGATTCGAAGGCCTAAGCAAAGCCTGAAATGAATATGGCCCGATCATCAATCGAGTCATAAAAAAAAGTTCGACAAAATACAAATGCCTCTCCTAAAGCTCAGTGACACCGGGATCTATCTACAGTAGATGCGATTTGATCATATACACATAAAATCCTACCCTGAACACAAAAGGTTGTTCGAAAGCCTAAATTGGAGTAGCTGTGATGGACTACCTACTCGCCAACCATCGCTTTCAATACATGGACACGACTGCACCTTAAAACATATGCAACTTGCTTTGTCTACTCAATAATCCATTATCCTTATTTTCTAGATATAAACCAAATTGTATGAGATTTGACTATCTAACCCAGCATGGACATGATCCAACCATCTATCATATACCTCCATCCTTGACTTGTTTGGACGAGAATCGACCGTCCATTTTTCAAGTTTTGTCCCTCATATTGGGGGCAGAATCTCATTCCATGAGCAAAAGTGGGTCGATCGTTCATTCGACACATTAGCCTCGATATGGTAAATAAAATATAAATTAAACGGTGGAAATACGACTCCTCTCAATAAAAACCTCTAAGTCCCCAGAGTGTGGACTAGAGTAATTTAAGTCTCCTAAGTGCGGACTAGAGTATAAGCGACTTAAAAACCTCTACGTCCCTAGAGTGCGGACTAGAGTACTCTAAGTCCCCCGAGCGTGGACTAGAGTACAAACGACTTAAAAACCTCTACGTCCCCAGAGTGCGGACTAGAGTACTCTAAGTCCCCTTAGTGCGGACTAGACTATAAACGATTTAAATACCTCTACGTCCCCAGAGTGCGGACTAGAGTACTCTAAGTCCCCTGAGTGTGGACTAGAGTATAAACGACTTAAAAACCTCTACGTCCTTAGAGTGCGTACTAGAGTACTCTAAGTCCCCTGAGTGCGGACTAGAGTATAAACGACTTCAAAACCTCTACGTCCTCGGAGTGCGGACAAGAGTACTCTAAGTCCCTTGAGTGCAGACTAGAGTATAAACAACTTAAAAATCTCTAAGTCCCACGAGTGCAGACTAGAGTACTCTAAGTTGCCTGAGTGCGGACTAGAGTATAAACGACTTAAAAATCTCTAAGTCCCCAGAGTGCGGGCTAGAGTACCCTAAGTCCCCTGAGCGCGGACTAGAGTGTAAATAGCTTAAAAACCTCTAAATCCCCAAAGTGCGGACTAGAGCATAAACGACTTGAGAAAAATATCTAAGTTCCTGAAGCGAACTATAGTACTCTAAGTCCCTAGAGTGAGGACTAGAGTATAAAAAAATTGACGAAAATATCTACGTCCCAAACTGTGGAATATAGCATTAACCGTTCAACAAATCTCCAAGTCCCCATAGCGTGGACCGAAACACGAACACAAATTGGGCTCGAGTCGACTAGGGGGAGAATATCAATAGGTCACCAGAATACAGAGTGGTGCATAAACATCAATAAATAGACGAGTGGATTCCGACCGTTCTCTATTTCGCAAACTTTCGTCCTTAAATCGACTGGAGGATTATTAACTCCCTAAGGATGGAGTTCGACCATCCAACTAGTGTTCTGGCCAAATCAATGCTGGGAGCAGGAGTACAAATCTCTAAAAGCTGAATACGACAGCTTACTATAACTCTAGCTTGGTGTTCTTTACAACTTAAGGAAACGACTACAGGGAGACCTTATATAGAACCAATCGAAACGACATCCAAAGCTACGGACGACCGACTACATCATACCTCATATCGAGGATCAATACCGATCCACACCAAGCATGTAGAATGTGCCTCCGATATTCCTTGAAAAACTATGACCTCCAAATTGTGGAAAGGAGGGTAAACCATGAAGACTTGGTCAAAAATTCTCCATCACCCTCCTTCGATCCATAAGGAGGGGTATTAAACTGGATGAGCATGACCGGACAACATTTGAGCCAACTTTACCTCGAGATATGATTACAAAACATGAACCATAGTGGACATGGCTGACTGTCCAGTATCCAAATTACGCCCTGAAATTGACGAGCCATCGAAGTATCCCCCTTGGAATGAAAAACCACAATACAATCCAAGATAGGCAAGACCCAGCCTCCCACCAACTTACCTAATCCCACGATTCAACGGGAAAGAGAGTAAAGCTAAAGTGGGCATGGCTGGTCTTCCTACTTAACGGTATATGCCCATACCAAGGGGCACGAGCGAGAAGCAAGATGAATGTGAACCGACTATTCACCAATCAACTCTGTGTCTTTGGAGTTTAGGTGGGAATATAAGCATAGCTAGGGCGAGACTCAACCATCCATGCAGTGCGTTTTTCAACCCGAGACTAGGAGCAGACGCATGGTCATCCGAAGACTGCCTACGATAGCTCAATGTTGAAACTTATATATAGTGCTTACAGCTACTCAAGGCTACGACCGAAAGGATGTCTAGAGATAGAATCATTAAATCGATACCTTAGCTCGTGGGTAACTGACTGTCACTCCAACCCGAAGGACGTGTAAAGGATTATGAATGCATTGAATAGAAAGTGCGTTACTCGAATATACAAGCAAATTCAAACTCATAGCAAGATCCAGCTATACAGCTGCACACAACCCGAGGCTGACCCCTACTCGACATTTTCTTCAACGTGCTTTTAAGCCTGATCTTTGGCCATTTGCCGACAATCGATCAGGGCATTCATAGTCCTTCACTATTAGACTTAATAACTCATGATAAGACTCTAGGATTCGACTAAAGTAACCATCAACATTGACCGTCCCAACCATGTTTCACATTGAATGTTATGCAAAATAGTTACATATGAAAGAATCCGAGATTGCACCTGCTAAGCTAACAGTCAACATTACAGCCAGCCATGGCGACCCTTTTCGGGTGTTGAATATCGGATCACAGCTCAATGCAGTGATGATAAAAGAATTAGTTGGATTTTTATAAATAAATGATGACATGTTCCCTTGGACTCATTTTGACATGCGCGTGTGATTTCACTAACTATCGCGAGCCATGCATTGGACATCGACCCGAAGCTACAAAAGCTAGCGTAATGTCTATTGATTTCATCATGAAAGCTTCACTCTTACTTTTGGGCTCACCCAGTCAACGTCCATGCCTACCAGCCATTGCAACCGGGCATACAACGACCTGAGATGTCTGAAAGACTACTTAAATAGAATATCGAACTAAGCCAATTCGATATCACTTATTTCCCTCGAAGGGCGATCCAAGGATGGAAATTAGCAGACCTCATACTCAAGTTCACTTCATCAGATGACTACTCGAAGGGTAGTAGAGAACCAACTGACAGATGGAAAAAGTATGTGGATGGAGCATCTAGTGATCAGTGTTATGGCGCAGGAGTCATGTTAATGACTCCCGAGGAACGATCGATCTGCTACGTCCTGAAGCTCGATTTTCCTATAACGAACAACGATGCTTATCATAAAGCCTCGACCACCAGCCTCAAACTTGATAGAGGATTTGGAGTGGAAACTTTACATATCTTTTGTGATTCTTATTTGGTAGTATGCAAAGTTAAGGAAGTTGATCTTGCTAGGGGGCATTGTCTTGCCCCTTATCTTGGCCAGGTCCAAGAGCTACTGGCCGACTTCACGTATTACATCATTACACGTGTACTCAGCAAACAAAATGAAAAGAGTCCAGTCACTGGCCAAGCTGGCCAGTTTTAGGGACGTGCAACGGACATACATTGTTTCGTTGAAATATTAAATATTCCAAGCATTGACGGATGGAGATCGGCTAGGTCTTGGAGACAGAGCCAGAAAAGGTGTCATGGTTGACTCCTATCAAAAACTATCTACAATAAGGAATTCTTACTGAATGGAGGAATGAAAAATGACCGATCCTCCTCAAAGCTTGATGCCAAATCATCCAAGAATAAGTCGTGTGTAGAAAGGAGTTTATCCATCCCCATGCTTCGGTGTATCGCCCATGATGATATCTTGAGCAAAGTCTATGAAGAAGAATGCGGCAATAACATCAAAGGGAAAACCATGATAAAGAAAATACTCTACTACAGGTATTACTGGCCAACTATCAATCCAGATGCGGTTGATCATGCTAGACAATGCGACGAGTGCAAGATGTTTGCAAAAAATCTGAAAACCCCGCCGATGGAAATTACTCAAATGGCTAGTCCATGGCCGTTTAACATTTGGAGGTACTGAAATAATCTTCTTGCCGATCCTAAAGGTGGTGCAAAATACACCATCATAGCAGTTGATTACTTCACCAAATGGGCAGATGAAGAACTCTTAACCACGACCAAGATGAAGAAAATAATCAACTTCATTATCTGTAATGTCATCTGTCCTTATGACCTTCCATGATCTATTATAACTGCAAATGGACAGGTTGAAGCTATGAACAAAATCATAAAGTTTGTACTAAAGAGAGGTTTGGAAAAGGCTAGAGATAAATGGGCGGATGAAATCCCAACAGCATTATGGGCTTATAGAACTACCCATGAGTCCATAACTAGACGTACTCCATTCGCCCTTATTTACTGCTATGAGGTCGTCATCCATATAAAACTTGAAGTCCCCTCTCATCAAGTGGCTGATTACAACCCTTATTTCACAAAAAAAATACAAATAAGAAATCGCAATTGAATTGCAATTATACTAGATGGAATTGGCGACGACTTATAAGCATATAAAACACATCCGATAGCCAATGGCAAGAACATGTACCCGAACATGCATGTGTACATCCGAAAAAAGTTCGACTTCTTGAAATCAACAGGGAATTGAATTCTCACTTAAGGTTATTAAGAAAAGACTGGATCAAATAGCGGAAGCTTACTGGCCCTGCAGAACCGGACACGGATGGCCACTGATGAACTACAACCCTGGATTTATAATATTAGGAATCGACGAACCATCATGACGACCAAAGAAGGATACGACACCATGAGAGTATAAAATTGAAGAACAATGACTATTCAGGAAACGTGATGGATTTCTCTCTGTAAACAAGGAATACTCGCTGATTCAAAGCATGTCATGTCACTTCACACGACACACTTTGGGGGGCAAGTTTTACCCGACACCTTGGGCTGGCTGCAAAACGACAGTTGAAGATATTATTATTAGCATTAGACAAGATTCTGACCACGAAGAGCCTGAAGATATACGGGTTTGATGCAGTCGACATGTTTTGACATTTAGGTACGGTTCGGCAAGAACGGACCGACTAGCTCGAGATCGCCGTATATGGGCCAAGTCACCTCGGCGTAGAGGCCTGCGTAGGAAGTCCAGCCCATCTTCGCTTATCAATAAAAAGACAGGGGAACAGTGAAAGGGGCCTTTTTCCGAGAACACGGGATACACTGTCATTTTTGATACTCTCCTCTTTTTAATTCAAACTTGTATATAAGTGATTGGTTTACGGATTGTATCTGTATTCAAGTGATTGAGAAAGCAATAAAGATTAAACTCAAAGTGGATGTAGGTAATTACGCCGAACCACTATAAATCTGATGTTCTCGTTTTTGTTGTTCATTTTGCATTGAATTACACTATTCTTCTGTTCTAGTTTACTCTCTTCATTAATCTCTCTACATAACTCTACTCAAGGGTGTTAGTGACCAATTTTGGTGCTAACAGATTGATTACAAGAATAGGAAAATAATCTATTTCAGTAAGTTATTTATTACTCTTGTGTATAAACAACAAATTTATAAACGTGTTTAAACAAAAAATTGTTCTATGTTTCATACATTTTATTTGTTTGTTTTAAAATTTAACTTTGTAAGTAATTATAATTAATGTAATTCAAATGTTTCAATTAAAAGGAAAGAAAACATTGATTGCAATTAATAGATTTAATAAAAGAATTGCACGTTTTGTGTTAAACAAAAATGGTGTTTTAATGAAAATAAAAGATCAATTTGGAAAAACCAAATCAAATGTTTTTATTTTTAAGGTAAGTATAAAATTTTATTATGCGTAGATAAAAACCTAAATGCGTACAAATTTGAATATTATTTAAGTTAATGAAATTAATTTGGTTACGTTTCAAAAAAATTGAATTTCAAAAGGTTGTGCGACATACATGGTCCCTTCATTTCTTTTATAATTAATTGTTGCATGAAAGTTTTGAAATATTGTTAATACTTGATCCGTTTATTTCTTCTTCTGTTTAATACCTGAGCATGGAGTTTTAGGTTATATTTAATTCTTGCCAGCTCAATTTCACATATACAAAATTTTACTTTCGTTTGCAAATTTTTTCATTCCTACATACATTTCCTTATGCATTATTAATGCTTTAAGCTTTTAAAATAAAATGTGACATTTATTTTTGTTCATCCACCTTCATTTCCTAATTATAAATATCCTATAGCTTACTTCTTCTACATTTTGTTTCTCCCGACACCTCATATTCAAAAACTCTTATTCTTGCAAATCCAAAAGCTTTCTTTTATAAAACATGATTTTTTTTCATTTTTCGTACACTTCCTGTCCTCATCTTTTCTTCAATCTTTTTCTGAAGCCTCATCTTGAGAAAAACGTAAGAATTAAAATTTGTTTATTTTATTTTATTTGTTTAACACGTACTAATTTTTATTTTAATAGTATTTCTTGTAACACGAACATTTTTTGCATATAAGCTTTGATTCATGCGCGATTTATTCAGTTGGATTCATATTTAGATTTCGGACAACATGAAATTGATTTAGTTGAATTTGAAGGTTATTGAGTTTTGAGCTTCTGTTTGGATTTTTGTGGGCTAAAATCAAAGGTGAGTATTTTAACCCACCCACAACTTCTAAAATTTCTTATGTTTGTTGAATTAAAGTTATGAAGTGATTATGGTTGTTTGGTATTTAAATCGTCATCTTAGTTGAATTGAATATATTTGAATTAAATCGTTATTTAATTTATTATCGAATATATATTGTCAGTTAAAACCTGTTATTGATTGTCAGTTCTATATTGATATTTATTGATTGATTTGGATGATGATTGTGATGGATATTGATTGTTGATATTGGATGAATGGATGTTGTATTTTATATTATTATAAACTGCAAGTTCACTATGGGTTGAAATGATACATACTCGAATGATCTATCGATTAAGGAAAAATCGTTATGGGTTGAAATGATAGACTCGAGCGATTTTATGAATGTTATTTATTTTGAGATTGTGGATTGAAATAATATATAACCGTAAAATATTAAATTGTGGATTGAAATGATAAATATATGTATCACTTGACTCTAGGGTAGAGAATTATATATGGACACCGGATTGGTTAAATTAAATGATTTTAAAATCCTTAATTTTTGAATGGAATTAAATGATATTTTGAAGTAACATTTGATTTATATATATTGAAGCATTTTTGGAAAATCAAGTTTTGTGTTGAAATGTGAATTGGCTTAAAAAGAATTGTTTTAAGAAATTAAATTGAAATGGTTTGATTTTTTTGAAATGAAATAAATACTTTTAAATTTATATAAATTCCAAATTCATGTTTTCAAATATAAACCGTTTTAAATTATATTATTTTTAAGATTCTAAATTTTCAGATTTTCAGATTTATAAACTATTTTAACCTATATTAAATATATTAAATCAATTTAACCTATTTTAAACCATTTAATTTATTGTAAAACTAATTAAACCATTTTAACCTGTATTAAATCTAATTAATCTATTTTAAAGCTATTTAATCTATTTTAATTTTATTTAATCTATTTTAAATCTATTTAACTATTTTAAATCTATATTTACCATTCTAGAGTATTTTGACTATTGAAAATTTATTCAAACTATTTATAACTATTTTAACTATTTATAACCATTTAAACTATTTTTTAAATTTTCAGACTAAGTAAAATGGAAGTGTTTGTATTGAAAATTGATTGGTTTAAAATAAAAAATGATGAAATGACCTAAGTTGGGATTCAAATGTATAATAAATTGAAAATGATGATTTTGAAGTAAAGATTTAACCTGTTTTGGAAATATGATTTTGGAAATGACATGATTTGAAAGTGAATATGTTTCCAAGTGAATATGATTTCGAAAGTGATATGGTTTTGAGAATATGATATTTTAATATCAACTGTAAATTTACTTTTTGAAACGCAAAAGAACCATCTGGTGTGAAATAAGCATTTGGTTGTTAAAGAGACCGGGATCGGATGTTGTCATACTCTCTGCCAATACCAAAAACCATTTTAACAACTGTGTACGTAGTGTAGATTTCAGAAATGAAGTAGGATGGTTTGGTGAATGATTTCTATATAAGGTATGATGTGACTCTGACTCTCGTGAGTCGGCTTAGATGTGACTAAAACAGGAGCTACACTTGAGCCAAGTGAGGTCATTTCTCGGATCAGACATGCTTCTTCGATACCTTATTATGACATTTGTGATGATTTGGCGGCCACCCCTCGATTTTGATTTAGGAATGTGTTCCGAGATGGACGGTAGTAGCTGCTATGCGTTACCACCAGCCCGGTTCTGCAATTGGTATATCTATCATGGCATTGCCTCGTGTGCCATGTTCACATGCCCTAGCACGCCGTCTATGAGTTAGTTTTGTACCATACCTATGGAATACCCTCTGATAGCCCTCTAGTTTATGGAGGAATTACGGTACTTTAGAGACCATGGGAATATATAAAAATGTGTTAAAGGGGATATGGGTAACGCCTTAACGCTATTTGTAACAACTCGGGGTTTCGCCCAATTTATATTCATCATTAAATGATGATTGTGCTAGCTTATTGCTAATTGAAGTTTTTTTTTTAAATTCGGTTTAAATTCTTTTAAGAAATTGGTTAAAGGGATTAAACGGGCTTTAAATTGGAAAATTGGCCCATGTTACTTTTGGTAGTGTGATACTTGTTGATAACCATTCCCCTCTTTCTTGCATTGGTCATTCATTGTTGCAAACCCTTAAACGTACGAATGAAAAAAAAAATGGCGTGCTCGTTCGTCCCTCTTTGCGAAATTAGGGTTTTGAGAAAATTCGAAGTCGCGTGCCTCTGTTGACCGATCAAACAGATATTCGCGTGTCCTTCATTTTCATTTGTTCGCTCTTGGCCACTTCGTTGATTTCGTTCGTCATTTGCATCGATCTGGAGGGTTGATACTCGAGATTGCTTGCCGATCAATCGTTGGTGCTCTAGGAAGCAAGGTGAGTGACACTTACCTCACTCACATCTAATTCATTCGTCAATCTCTTTATTTTGGCAGTTCGATTTTGTTATACTTAAACTTCTCTGTACCTTGTCTGGTTCGATTATGTGACTTTTGTTTTACTTGGGGTTTTTGACTTGAGTCTTCTGCTTATTGAACTTTCGTTGGTTAACTACGGCTTTGAATTGTTATCTGATATCTGTAACTTTGGGTACAGTGTGATTTGAACTGCAAATGACTTTGAGTATTTTTCTGTTGGCATCGGCATTAAAGTGAATTTTGATTCTGCTTCAATTTGTTTATCACCTGACATGGGCATGTAATACTATTGTTTTCGACTTTGACTTGATTTTGATGTAGTGATTTCGTTTGGCTTTGGCCATACAGTTCACTGTCCCTGGTAACATTTGTTTGTTTTCACTTGACTTCGGTAATTTGATCGAGTTTGGACGATGTTGATTTCTTTCACGACATCGATTTCCGGTGATTTCTTTGGTGACTTCGGCCATTTGACTTTGTTTATCCAATTACATGACTTACTAATGTTTTCGGCCATTTGATGTCATCGAACTGCATTTGATGTTTTTATGAATTTCACCCCCTTGTTTACAGTTCGGTGGCTCCACTTGATATGTGATAATGGGTTTCACTGTTTGGCATTGATTTGTCTTTCTTTGATTGTTGGTACCACTCTTATTTATGAAAGTGGTCATACTCTATGCGTATGCAGTTTGTTGCTTGACTTGCTGCTTGACTTGCTGTTTGACTGTGTATACTTTGTCTTTGATTAAAACAGCCTATTTTTATTTTCCTGTTGCAAACTTGTACACATTTTGGTCAGGTATCACTTGACTTGAGTTTGGTTCTGTTGCGTATAGCTAGCGGCTTGGTCATCATTGTACGAGGTCACTGCCCTTGTATTATGTTACTTGCAGCTGCACAATCATTTTGTGGACATTATTTGAAATTGTCACATGTTTGGTTCTTATGAATCTAGCATGACATGAGTATTGCCTCTGTTTTACTGCATATGGCTTTGAATCTTCCTTATGTAGCATATCCTGTTCTTTGGGTTGAGCATTTGTATCTGCAGTCTTCACTGCAATCTTTGTCTACATATCAAGTTACTTTCATATTGAACATGAATGTGAACATTCACAACTGCTGCACTGTGCGTCTGCACTTATATACTTCATCATTATTGTTTCCACTGCCTGTTTCAATATGCTTGTGATTTGCGTTGTAGCCTTGTTATATCCACTATTCTAGACAAGTGGCTTTGGGACAGTGATGTTCACTGTTTTGGTTACCTGTGCATTATTTTGACTGTCTTGTCCAATCACTGATACATTGCATTGATGCATTGTTTTCATTTGCATTTGGTCAGTTGTATTCGTTTGTTTCGTGTGATGTGGTGCCATACCTTTGGTGCTCTCACCTTCACTCCACTCTTGTAGTTTATACCACCACCTGTTCACAGTGCTGTTCACATTGCTGCCTTCCCTGATCTGTCGCAGTGTAACTTTCATGCGAGCTTTTGTGTTTGGCATTTGAGTTGAGTTGCCTTTTAGTTTCAGAAGTTTGATTGATCATTTTCTGTAGTCTTCATGTAGTTGCTGTTTCATCTGATTCATTTGGTTGAGTTGAATCCGGTAACTCGGGTTTGATCTGGTGGTTGCTTGAGAATTTTTATTGGGTACATCATCACTGTAGTGGCAAGGCAGTGCACGCAAGCGTGTACTGCAGCCACACGGTATTGCTTTTATTGATATTTTAATTGCTTTTGATTTATGGATCTTTTGCGTGATCCATATGCTATAGTGGCGAGGCAGTATACGCGTGCGTATACTGCAGCCCTACCAGAGTTGTTGTTTTAAATTAGATTTTGTTGTTAATTGCCGTTTAGGCAATTCTGATGTTTTCTAAATTATCTTCATCGATATTCTTTTCTTTTATCTTTGTTGATGATTTAAATCTGCTGATTTGTTGTTTAACACTATTACGTGTTATATTCATTGTTATCCGATTTCTTTTTAAAAGGGTCGGATAGACGAGATTTATTATGACTGTCTTTTATTCATTACTTAATTATTATTGCTTCTGTGCACTAATAACTGAGTTTGAATTAGACTGACCCATGTATTATTTTCTTTTGAATATAATACTCGGGTCAGACCGAGTATTTACAGGTTGCAGATTTTTAGCTGTGAGTTGCTGCTTGAGCTATGAAGTCTCTTCATATCTTTTGGAGTAGTCGTCGTCTTGTTCAGTAGTCTGTGTATTCGTATAGGAAGATATGTATTCATGTATATTATATACGATAATGTATATGTACATGTAACTTTCAGAGTCGACAGTTGTAGTTGTATCATATGTATTGTATCACATGTATATCAACTGACATCAGTTATATATATATGAGACTTTCTGTTATATCTGTGTTCCGCATTTATTTTATCTGTGTTATTATTATATATATTGTCCTAAACTATTATGAACCATCGTAGTTCGTTTTATACTAGAATTGGGTATGTCAATGGGAGTAAATAAATAGGAGATGGAATAAAATATATATACCACTCCTATCGAGATAACCAATACTAGTGTAAGGCCTAACTACGGATGGCCGCTCCTATCCAGCCTTATTCTTCATAATAATATACAGTATTTCTTTTAATACTCTTTATTATTGTGAGCATAGAGGTGGGGCGTCACAGTTGGTATCAGAGCTTGGGGTTTATGGACATAATATAAAACATAACGTAGATGGAACATGTGTTACAACTATTAGTCGATGTTTTATATGTGCTTTGAGTCAAAACTAAAGTTTTGAAATTTTGATGAAATTTTTAAATAGCTTTATTTAAAAAATAAAAGTTGATTTGAGTTTTGATGATTGATTGATTTGTGCTTTGTTTATCAGAGTGCGCAGCGAAAACAGTGTGACTGCTTCGCTGAGTACAGATGATAATTATTTTGATTTAAAAATCAAAATATGAAATTGAATTAAATTTCATTTGTTGTTTACATAGCTGTGTTTATTTTGTTTTCTTTAAAATTTCGAATCCGATTTGAGGATTCGAAGCGATTGCAGCTATGTGGTTTTGTTAAAATTTTTGCTGGTTTCCTTTGATACTAATCATATCTGATTAGATTTTTGCCGTTTTAAAAATATCTTCATTGAAGATATAATTGAATGATTTCTTTGTTCATTTCGTAGTATACTTGCAAATTCAAGTTGCACGTTACTGCATTAATTTTACGTTGAACCGATGCTTGGTTATGAGACGTATTTTGTTGCCGTTATTATTATATCGAGATTTTTACACCAATGCTATATTTTTGAAGCACGGTGTTTGTTGACATTTTAAATGAATGAAAATTCACTGGTATTATATTTTGATGCGAATTATTTTGATGAGATTTTGACGTTTAAAAATTACTGTCGCTTTGACTTCAGTAACCGTCAAATTTTAAAGTGGATTTTCAAGCGGTTATCCCGCAATGCTGATTTTGAGATCCGTTTTTACGGTGTTTTGAGAAGTACCATTTTCTTGTTGAAGTTGCTACTTATGTTGCTGATTTAATCACGTGATTATAAAAAGGCGTTTTTTAAAAAAAAAAAATTGTTTTCAAAATTTTACAGTTTACGTTTTCAAAAGAATGAGAAAGAGATTTAAACGATTCAGAAAAATCGAGGACTATGAACCCTTTCTTTTACTGATTCGCTTAATTCCGGACTTGTTCGTTTGAGAATGTAAATTATTACTTTTGTGAAATAAATGAAATTATTTTCAGAAGTTTTGCATTTTGTGCTTTCAAAAGAATGAGAAAGCGATTTAAACGTTTCAGAAAAATCGAGGACTATGACCCCTTTCTTTTACTGATTCGCTTAATTCCGGACTTGTCCGTTTGAGAATGTGAAATGTTATTTTTGAATACACCATTTTACACTTTCAAGGAAACGATGAAGAGAATCAAACAATTTAGTAAAACTCGTGGTATGGGACATGAGCGTTTGCTATTTCGGTTAATTCCGGACTCGTTAATTGAAACATTTGCTGTTTGATGATTTTGATGATTTTACACGTTCAAGGAAACGATAAAGAGAATCAAATGATTTAGTAAAACACGTGGTATGGGACATGTGCGTTTGCTTTTTCGGTTAATTCCGGACTCGTTAATTGAATATCTGATGATTTTATTTGGCTTTCCAACCACTCTGCTGGACCTCCGGGTCATTTGTTGGGCTTTCGGGCCACTCTGCTGGACCTTCGGGTCAAATACCAGTACTAGACCTTCGGGTCACTATGCGGACCTTCGGGTCAATCTGATGGGCGCCAAAATTATGTTGAGTACTTGGTAGGCTTCGGCCACTCTGAGATGCACGTGCGGCGTGGCTAAAACTCGCCATCTGCTGGGATCGATCCAACCTTTTATGTTGATTTTCTAGAGTATCTTTATTGATTTCTAGATATTTGTCGTTTCCAATTATCTGCAGGTAATTGGATATTTGTTGATCTGAGTTCTAATTATCGCTTGTGATAATTAGATATCTGTTGATTTTGATTATCGTTTTTGATAGTCGAATATTTGTTGTTTCTAATTATCGCTTGTGATAATTAGATATCTGTTGATTTTGATTATCGTTTTTGATAATTAAATATTTGCTGATTTGGATTTAATTATCGCTTGAGATAATTAAATATTTGCTGATTTGAGATTTAATTATCGCCTTTGATAATTAGATATCTGTTGATTTTGATTATCGTTTTTGATAATCGAATATTTGTTGTTTCTAATTATCGCTTGTGATAATTAGATATCTGTTGATTTTGATTATCGTTTTTGATAATCGAGTATTTGTTGTTTCTAATTATCGCTTGTGATAATTAGATATCTGTTGATTTTGATTATCGTTTTTGATAATCGAATATTTGTTGTTTCTAATTATCGCTTGTGATAATTAGATATCTGTTGATTTTGATTATCGTTTTTGATAATCGAATATTTGTTGTTTCTAATTATCGCTTGTAATAATTAGATATCTGTTGATTTTAATTATCGTTTTTGATAATCGAATATTTGTTGTTTCTAATTATCGCTTGTCAAATATTTGCTGATTTGAGATTTAATTATCGCTTGAGATAATTAAATATTTGCTGATTTGAGATTTAATTATCGCTTTTGATAATTAAATATTTGTTGATTTGAAATTTGATTATTGTTTTTAATAATTAGACCTTTGTTGTTTTCTGATTACCGTTTTGATAACCAGATATTTATGGTTTTGCGATTTGCGATTTGGATTTTATAATTATCTTTGTTGATAATTAGATTTTTCTGTTTTCTAATTAACGTATCGATAATTAGATATTGCTGTTTGGTGATTTCTGTGTTCTAATTATCTAATTGTTAATTGAATAGTGCCGATAATTGCATCTATTCAGTTTTGTTGTTTATTGATTATCTACTTGATAATTAGATTTTGTTAAGAATTTGTGAATTTCTTTTATGGAATTAAAAGATTTCTTTGGCGTTTATATTCTCGACTTTTATTTTTCTAGCTTAACCAGTTTATGTTGGAAAAATAATTGTTATTGACGACTTTACTTATGAAAATTGCGGGGGACGCAATTTTTATAAGGAGGGGAGTCTGTAACAACCCGGGGTTTCGCCCAATTTATAATCATCATTAAATGATGATTGTGCTAGCTTATTGCTAATTGAAGTTTTTTTTTTAAATTCGATTTAAATTCTTTTAAGAAATTGGTTAAAGGGATTAAACGGGCTTTAAATTGGAAAATTGGCCCATGTTACTTTTGGTAGTTTGATACTTGTTGATAACCGTTCCCCTCTTTCTTGCATTGGTCATTCATTGTTGCAAACCCTTAAACGTACGAAAGAAAAAAATAATAATGGCGTGCTCGTTCGTCCCTCTTTGCGAAATTAGGGTTTTGAGAAAATTCGAAGTCGCATGCCTCTGTTGACCGATCAAACACATATTCGCGTGTCCTTCATTTTCATTTGTTCGCTCTTGGCCACTTCGTTGATTTCGTTCGTCATTTGCATCGATCTGGAGGGTTGATACTCGAGATTGCTTGCCGATCAATCGTTGGTGCTCTGGGAAGCAAGGTGAGTGACACTTACCTCACTCACGTCTAATTCATTCGTCAATCTCTTTATTTTGGCAGTTCGATTTTGTTATACTTAAACTTCTCTGTACCTTGTCTGGTTCGATTATGTGACTTTTGTTTTATTTGGGGTTTCTGACTTGAGTCTTCTGCTTATTGAACTTTCGTTGGTTAACTACAGCTTTGAATTGTTATCTGATATCTGTAACTTTGGGTACAGTGTGATTTAAACTGCAAATGACTTTGAGTATTTTTCTGTTGGCATCGGCATTAAAGTGAATTTTGATTCTGGTTCAATTTGTTTATCACCTGACATGGGCATGTAATACTGTTGTTTTCGACTTTGACTTGATTTTGATGTAGTGATTTCATTTGGCTTTGGCCATACAGTTCACTGTCCCTGGTAACATTTGTTTGTTTTCACTTGACTTCGGTCATTTGATCTAGTTTGGACGATGTTGATTTCTTTCACAACATCGATTTCCGTTGATTTCTTTGGTGACTTCGGCCATTTGACTTTGTTTATCCAATTACATGACTTACTAATGTTTTCGGCCATTTGATATCATCGAACTGCATTTGATGTTTTTATGAATTTCACCCCCTTGTTTACAGTTCGGTGGCTCCACTTGATATGTGATAATGGGTTTCACTGTTTGGCATTGATTTGTCTTTCTTTGATTGTTGGTACCACTCTTATTTATGAAAGTGGTCATACTCTATGCGTATGCAGTTTGTTGCTTGACTTGCTGCTTGACTTGCTGTTTGACTATGTATACTTTGTCTTTGATTAAAACAGCCTATTTTTATTTGCCTGTTGCAAACCTGTACACATTTTGGTCAGGTATCACTTGACTTGAGTTTGGTTCTGTTGCGTATAGCTAGCGGCTTGGTCATCATTGTACGAGGTCACTGCCCTTGTATTATGTTACTTGCAGCTGCACTATCATTTTGTGGACATTATTTGAAATTGTCACATGTTTGGTTCTTATGAATCTAGCATGACATGAGTATTGCCTCTGTTTTACTGCATATGGCTTTGAATCTTCCTTATGTAGCATATCCTGTTCTTTGGGTTGAGCATTTGTATTTGCAGTCTTCACTGTAATCTTTGTCTACATATCAAGTTACTTTCATATTGAACATGAATGTGAACATTCACAACTGCTGCACTGTGCGTCTGCACTTATATACTTCATCATTATTGTTTCCACTGCCTGTTTCAATATGCTTGTGATTTGCGTTGTAGCCTTGTTATATCCACTGTTCTAGACAAGTGGCTTTGGGACAGTGATGTTCACTGTTTTGGTTACCTGTGCATTATTTTGACTGTCTTGTCCAATCACTGATACATTGCATTGATGCATTATTTTCATTTGCATTTGGTCAGTTGTATTCGTTTGTTTCGTGTGATGCGGTGCCATACCTTTGGTGCTCTCACCTTCACTCCACTCTTGTAGTTTATACCACCACATGTTCACAGTGCTGTTCACATTGCTGCCTTCCCTGATCTTTCGCAGTGTAACTTTCATGTGAGCTTTTGTGTTTGGCATTTGAGTTGAGTTGCCTTTTAGTTTCAGAAGTTTGATTGATCATTTTCTGTAGTCTTCATGTAGTTGTTGTTTCATCTGATTCATTTGGTTGAGTTGAATCCGGTAACTCGGGTTTGATCTGGTGGTTGCTTGAGAATTTTTATTGGGTACATCATCACTGTAGTGGCAAGGCAGTGCACACAAGCGTGTACTGCAGCCACACGGTATTGCTTTTATTGATATTTTAATTGCTTTTGATTTATGGATCTGTTGCGTGTTCCATATACTGTAGTGGCGAGGCAGTATACGCGTGCGTATACTGCAGCCCTACCAGAGTTGTTGTTTTAAATTAGATTTTGTTGTTAATTGCCGTTTAGGCAATTCTGATGTTTTCTAAATTATCTTCATCGATATTCTTTTCTTTTATCTTTGTTGATGATTTAAATCTGCTGATTTGTTGTTTAACACTATTACGTGTTATATTCACTGTTATCCGATTTCTTTTTAAAAGGGTCGGATAGACGAGATTTATTATGACTGTCTTTTATTCATTACTTAATTATTATTGCTTCTGTGCACTAATAACTGAGTTTGAATTAGACTGACCCGTGTATTATTTTCTTTTGAATATAATACTCGGGTCAGACCGAGTATTTACTGGTTGCAGATTTTTAGCTGTGAGTTGCTGCTTGAGCTATGAAGTCTCTTCATATCTTTTGGAGTAGTCGTCGTCTTGTTTAGTAGTCTGTGTATTCGTATAGGAAGATATGTATTCATGTATATTATATACGATAATGTATATGTACATGTAACTTTCAGAGTCGACAGTTGTAGTTGTATCATATGTATTGTATCATATGTATTGTATCATATGTATTGTATCACATGTATATCAACTGACATCAGTTATATATATGAGACTTTCTGTTATATCTGTGTTCCGCTTTTATTTTATCTGTGTTATTATTATATATATTGTCCTAAACTATTATGAACCATCGTAGTTCATTTTATACTAGAATTGGGTATGTCAATGGGAGTAAATAAATAAGAGATGGAATAAAATATATATACCACTCCTATCAAGATAACCAATACTAGTGTAAGGCCTAACTACGGATGGCCGCTCCTATCCAGCCTTATTCTTCATAATAATAGACAGTATTTCTTTTAACACTCTTTATTATTGTGAGCATAGAGGTGGGGCGTCACACTATTTTAATACTTTAGTTTACTCTAGACACTATTATAATAGCTTTATTGTACTACATACTAGATAGTTTAAAGGTTCCTTAGGAGATGTGAATCCCGAACACCTCTTAAGTTACTACACTCACATCAGATACTGGATAGGAGATGTCAAACCTCGTAAACATCTCTGACGCCATTCCACTCATATTTATTTAAAGTTGATTTAACTTACATAAGATCTTTTAGTTATGACTCAAGTGTTTTGTCTTTTCAATTCGCTCGGGTCATCCTGAGTATTTCAGGATTTGAAGAACTTATTTCTACAGGACGAAGACAAAGATTTGTACTACTATTATTTACTATATTTAATTCACTACATCATGTATTCCACTGCATTATTTATTATTCTCTGGTATGTGTAACTCTGATCTGTGTTGTATAAGTATAATCAAAAGTTTTGTAAAACAGCTTCATGAACTGTTCATTTGATTATTATATTTTGTCATTCCGCTGCAAGATTATGTTTGTTTTTTTTTCTCTGCTTTTTCTTATACACCCCATAACAATCCGCCCTTCTGTATTGTTTGAGTTCGCACGTGTGTCTGTTTAAACGTACAAAAAGGCAGTATGTTACACAGCGCAAGGTGAGTCAGCCGATGGGGTACACATGGCATTAACATATTGTTCTCTTTTGATTTCGCTGGTGCATCAATGATGTAGGATAAAACACCGTGTTTGTTTTTCTTTTTAACTAGGATCAAAAAATAAATCACGTTGCCTCTCGAAATCAAATATAAAATCAAGTAAAAGAAATGTATTTAAGAGTAAAGGAATGACCTAAATGCCAATATTACAAGCAAAATTACTTCATGAACTATAAATTTAAGTAAATAAATTGTTTTTCTTTCTTCCTGATAGTTTTTTTCTTGAATTACCAAGAGAATCAAACTTCACCTGTAACTTCTCATAAAGTATGTGTCAGCCAAACACATACTCCGAGTACTTGTTACAAAATTATCGGTTTCGATGTTCAAACTTGTGACTTATTGTCTCACAGTCTGAATCAATCAATTGCAACAACCATATTGGCTTCTGTTTAACGGTTATCCAATGCACAATTTTATTACTTCAACATAGAATATGTATGAACAAAATCTCTAAGTTTTTTCTTTCTTGAATATGTTGTGAATTAGGGAAGGCTTTTCACTTATAATTATTTTGATGCGGATGTCGAGATATGAGCACACTGTTATTACAAATCATACAAATACTTAGGAAGATTTATTGCCATCGCATCCAATGAAGCGCGCGTACATGGAGATGCGCCTGAGTGCTGAAACTCAACTTGATATCAAAGCCAGATCATCACAAGGTGAAGGGTAAATTTGGAATTATATAATTGTTGAGATGTCAGATTTAATTTCCTTCTAAATGTAATTTTGTATCATTAAAATTTAATACATGTCTTAACAATAAATACTAACGTAGCCAGGGAGAATGTGAATTATAGAAAAATGTACAATAAAGTTGGTTTTGTCACGAAAGTTTCAAGCGGTTTGAACTTTAACATTTACGAAATTAAATGGGTATTAGTTCAAGTTACTCTCACACTAATCCCTTATAAACCCACCCCTCTGAATCAACCATCAAACTTTTGGTTATCTTTGATGTGACACCTTTTTGATAACGTGCATAAATCTTGTAGCTGCCGCTTATACCATAGGTTTTATGTTTTGAGAGTCGTATGGAAACCATAGTAGGATTGCATTTGCATTTCTTTATAGCTGCATATGAATGTTAGGATAAAATAAACTAATTTTTCATAGTTGAGGGCCTCAATTACTCGTTACACACACATACATACATTCCTACACAAACACCCACACACACATATAATACATATACGTATATGTACGCATATGTGTATGCATGTACATATGTATGCATGTGTGTATGTATAGGTTGGTGGTTTTATAGTTTCTAGATAGTTGGCAATGACAACGGTGGAAGTTGAATGGAATCGCTTAAAGACACATGGTTAGAGACGTTGTCTGTAAGACGAAAAAACCTTTACCGCCATTTAATTGAAGCAGCATGTGCTTTTGACTTCTAGCAAGTCCATCTCCAAGATACAATGAAATCCAAGAATTCAATCTCTTTAATCAATGATGTTAGTACCAACTAAATTGGCCTCAAACCATCTTTGGGGTTGTAGTGACAAGAGTGTTAGCCTACAGTACTATAAAATCAACAAAAAATTTGTTTATTTTAAGAAACTATAATAAGAGATGAAAAGTTAGAGAAGAAGTATATTCCAAAAAAATTCTATTATCAAAATGCCAAGGAAGAAGGCCTTTTATAGACCTAAATGGTTGTGTCTCTTGGTGAAGAGCGATAACCGTTGAAAAGAAATGAATATTTTCAACAAACGACAAATCGACTGATAAAAGAGGACCAATTGACTAAACCATAGCCCAATCGATCAGGCTCCAAGACCAATAGACTGAATGAGCCTAATTTGAATGTATTTTTTGTTTGGAATTTCATGGACCTCAAACACTCTACTGCCTCAGTGGTCCAACTGACTGGTCATCTTAAAAATGTCTAATAAATTATTTTCGAATAGTACTACTCGCTGCCACGGTTGCATTTTTTGGGCTTGCAATGGCTTAATTCTTTCCAAAAAATATAGTTTGGATCCAAATCCGATCCGACTTGGTCAAACACTCGACGGCATGTGTTGTGTCATGTATGACCTCTCTCTTCATCCAAATAGAAAACATTTAGTTGTCTTAAGGGCCGAAAGTTCTTTTTGAGGATGGAGGCATTATTTGAAGGCTTCAAGTAAGAAACCTTAATTTCTAAATTATTCTCATTTATGCCAACTGATTTTTTTTCCTATTAGAAATTTGAAAAGGGAGAACGAGAAAAAAAATTGGTTTAAAGTATGGAACCCTAATTCTAAAATTGTTCCCTTCCCTGTTATGTCAATTGATTTCGAGTAAGGGAAGAGAGGAAAAAATAAATTTAGTTATAAAATATTAGGATTTTTAAATGCTAACAATGTCACAAATCACAATATTTATTTATAGTTTTGTCATAATTTGATCAACAAATGTTTAATAAATCGCATGATTTTATCTTACTCTGAATATAAATTATAATTTACTTGTTTTATTTGTTATAAAAACAATGGTGTTTGTTATTGCAACATTTTTCCCATAAATAACCATGTTATACATATTGCTAAGTATTTTCCATGATAGAAAGGAAGCAAGTAATGATTATCACTAGTTGGAATAGCTCAAACCTTGTATGTAAAATTTATTCGGACTAGAGATTATTGTTGTTGATGTTCTGCATTAGAATTATGGTATTTTAATTTTTGTCTTTTTTGCAATGTTAGTTCATAAAAGTATTAAATGCTTCACATGTATATAGACCATATAATGATTATCCAACAGCAATCTGAAAAGTTACACTCACTTTGTTTCATTGAATTTTCAGAAATTAAATTACAATTTCTTATATAAATAAGAATTTTATTCAATATTATTGTGCAATTTTTTACAACAAAGGGTGTCATTTAGTAAATCACATTGGACGTTGTAAATCCCAAATACGGGCTCCAGCGTTCGGTAGATTCATACATATATTTTGTATAATACATATACATACATACCTATATACGTACATATGTGTGTACGCACACGTGTGTGTATATGCGTGTGTGTATGCTTAGTCCATCCATAACCTCCGACCCACGTAGCCAAATGCCTCACCGTTGACCAATTGTTATTGAAAATATACGCACATATGTTGTGGGGTTTTACATCTCCCATTAGGTATGTCAACGAATACTTTCATTGTGGATATTGTTGTATCCGCATCCATATCTAAAATCATTTTCGGATATCGGATCTTCCAATTGCAGGTATAACCTTATCCACCGATAAACAGTGAATTTAAAGATACAAGTAGAAAATTTTAGTTTTAACATAAAATTATTTTGGTCTTGATGGTCACAAAAGTACAAATAATATAAAAATATGATGATAAAAAGTAGCTTTGAGTAGTGAATATGCATTTATATGCATATAACATCAACTATTATCTTGACAAACCAATTATTTACTATACTAAAATGTACATAACATAAACTATCTTGACAAATATCGACAGATGATTTTTTATGTGAATACCTTCATATCCGCATTCGTATTCATTTTTCGGATATCAAATAGTTATTCATTTCCCGTACACGGAGTTTGGATATTTTGAGTATCCATTGACAAGCTTGTCCCAAATACAGCACTGTAAAACCTATTCTTGGTCTTTTATGTCCAAAATAAACCAAAATTTTATAGCTATAGCATAATTATAACTTGTTATAAAAATATTCTCCAAACAAAATTTAATAATTTCAAAGTTTCTAACTTATTCGAAAATTACATTTCCAATCGATGGCTAGAATAATATTTCTACATTCATATTTCATATCTAAAATTTTCATGCCAGAACATAATTTTGTGGCTATAGAATGCTTGTTATAATTTTTAGGAAGTTAGAAGTTCCCAAATGATAAAAAATTATGTCGATAAGCTAGTAAAAAAAACATTACATATATAAGATTCTATCTTGCGGTGGAGCCTTGGCACAATGGTTAGGTCACCCGCATGGTGATCTGGACACCCAGGTTCGAGTCCGGAAAAAGCGTCTTCGTATTACGAGGAAAAGGCTGCGTACATTATGGACCTCCCCATAGCCCGCTATCGTGCAGGTGCTTCATGCACAGGGTTCCACCTTTTTTATACACAAGATTATATCTTATTCTAAAGAAATAGGATACAAAAAGGAAAAAGACAGATTTTAAGGGGTGTATATATATGGAAAACTGTGAAGTTAAAGTGATTAGCGGTTTTATATAGTGGAGGTGTAAAATGTTATAGTGGCGATAAAATTGGGATATATCGAAAAATAGCGAGGTGTAAAAATCTTTGTTGAGATAAAATCATATCTCGAAAGTTGATTTATTCTCATTCGCACATCATTCGTGTAAAAAAAACGTTGTTCATTCTTATTTAATAAAATCAAAGAATATCATGATCCATGTAATTCAGACTTAGTAAATAGAATATAGTTCTAAATTATGTTGAGCGCTTATGACTTGAACTAAGACCTATATCCTAAATTTGTTGATTTGATTTATAAGAGAACTAGCCAAATTAACTTTATTATTTACAGTTGCTAAATCTGGTGTTAAAAACCTCTGATTTAGCAGATGTAATGGCAAATAGCAGGGCTTTAAGCGGATCTGCTATTTAATAGCGCTAAAGTGAAAAGGCAGAGCGGTCGAAGTGTACTAAGTACTTTAAAGGGACATTAACGATGCATGAGCATAAATGGGGAAAAAATGTAGGCCCCTCTTTATGTATGACATATCTTACTTTTTGTTTCAAACATTTTTGGAATAAAACAAAATTCTGTAGAACGAACCTATTACCTATCAAGATCAACAATAAAATTTGGATATTTTGAAACTTCTAACTTATTCAAAATCGCAATTCAATGTGAACAATTAGATATTTATATTTCTACCATCGATTGAAAACATAGTGGCAAAAGTGTTAGAAGTTTTAGCGATCCAAAATTTAGTGTAGATGGTCTTATTAGCTAGTAGATTATATCTACAACATTTCGGTTTGTCTAGAATTTTTTTTTTGGCAGAACAAGACAAATGGGGGCTGCAAGGGAGAAAAACAAGGAGGAGGCAAAAGATTCTGGACTTTTATATTCATGACCTGATGAAAAGTACAAAAATAGCTCAATTGTTAAAAGCGTTAGTCGAGCCGACGGTCGGGATTCAAACTTATTGGGTCATATTTGTGTTATTCTAGTGGGATATATTTGTGGTCTAATGTTGGAAATTTTGCTAGTTTGAAAGTTATCGATGCCATGTTATAATCAGTGAAAGAGGACTAAATTAGTTATCAAGATTTAAAAGATGTCATACCTCAGTTGGTGGCGCTAATTAATTTTATGTTTACATGTCACAAGTTGGAAACATGGACAAGACCGTATAGTTTATGTATTTTAGGATAAGACTATGAGATAAACCAATACTTTTGTCCACGTGATTTCCTCATTTGAGAAAAAAAATTCAAAAAACTTGGAATCCTTTCCAAATCTAGGTTGTCCAAATACAATGGGTATTAAAAAAAATATGTAGAGATTTACGCTCCAATAGAAATATGCAAAAATCGATTATAAAGAGTTCAATATGTCCCCTGCCTTAGTTGCTTAGAGACTGATCTTATGAGCGAAGCTCGTTCTTGAAGTCTACTTACGGTATTTTTGTTATTGCAATCACTAATGCTTAAATACATTTCAAACATCTTTCATGACACATAACATAGTTCTATGTCTTTAGAGGCAAAGCAAAGCGAAGTGCTAAGCGCTAAATTTTTTAAAACTTTCAAACGTCGATAAGTGAAACTTGAAAGAACCAAAGGATTAATAAAGCACCATTAGAGACTTGGGATCCAAAGTTTAAAATAGAGCTTAGTTGGATCCTATGGAAATTATGCGGACACTTTGGCGACATAAATATAATTATTAAGGATTCAAAAAAATATCATGACATAATTGATTTTGGTGCTAACTTTTTGTTCTAAAAGTCATGATATTGAAACACCCGTTGAAACCATGTTATTTCACTTTTGTTGGTAAATGTGCATGTTAGGATAAGTAACCTATATGTTTCCATATTCGAGTGTTTAGTTTTCTCGTTTGTGGAAAAAAATTTGAAAAAACCTTAGTAACCCTTCACAATATAGGCGTTAGGTCGAGTATATATATCTTCTTTAGCAAAAAGGTGTAGAATGTCTCATGGCTAAGTTGGCTAGATCATCGATCTTATGAGGCAAAGGTCATGGTAGATCCGGTTTTGGAAAATTTTCTATTTTTTGATTTGCTAACACATTTCAAACATTTTTGATAGCATGCATAAACTAGTTATTAAGAGTTTAAAGATCTCCTACCTACCTAGATTGGTTATGGTGATAGTTTTATATTCTAGACGTTGCAAGGTTGGAAACCCCACCCAAACCATATTAAACATGTTGAGATAATATAAAATAATTCAGATTCAAGGGTTTGATAACATGCATAGATCAGTTATTAAGAGTTCAAAAAATCTGATACCTTAAATGGCAACAAAGTCGGTTATATTTTTAATAAGTCGCAAGGTTGAAATCTTAGCCAGACCATATTAATTACTTTCTTTTTGCTGTTAAGCTTGCATGCTAGGTTGAAATGAACAAGTACGTCCACATTTTAATGACTAAATTACCTCATGTGTGAAAGAAATTTTGGAAAGCCGTAGTGATCCCTTCAAACCTAGGCATGGCAGGGCATATTATGCACGGCAGTTACTTATATGTTGAAAATTCCTATTTGATCAAAAACATTCAAAAACCTTGGTCTTCTCTACAAGAAAATCAATCTCTCTCTCTCTCTCTCTCTCTCTCTCTCTCTCTTTTATTTTTTATTTTTTATTTTATTTTATTTATTTATTTTTTATTTTTGTTGGTATTACAAACAATGTGATATAACATTAGCTATGCAAGTTTCTCGAGAATCATAGTGGTATTTTTTTTCCCTAGAAATCTATATTTGCGAAGTGTTGAGTTTTGAATGACTATTTTTATTTCATTTTTTGATTTGTTTTTTTCTAGCAAACTCGGTTTTTTTGTTCATGTTTCCACAATCGAGGGTCTGCGTTTTAACTTACAAAGAGCAAATTTAAAAATCCTTGCTAAACCATTTCAAACTGAAGCACTACAGAGAGTACTAGGCACTGATTTTCGTATATGTACACAATATTTAATCCGAAAGGCATGCATAAGTCAATCATAAACAATTTAAAAGATAGTGTAGCTCAGTCGATTAAAGTGTTGGTCATAAAATGTTCAAACTGTAAAGTGGTCTTCTTTTCTAAAAGTTGCAATTTCAGAACTCACCAAGGTCATACGACAGTAAACAAAAACATGCATAATCAATTAAAAAGAGTTCAAATGGATTCTAAACTCTGATCTTTCCTATAAAAAGTCACTTTCTTTTTCTGAATTGCAAATAACGTTAAAAATATTGGCTAAGAAATTTCTTATGAATACTTATTTTGTTTTCTTACTAAATTTTTGGTAAAAAACACTTTTTATTTAAATTTATGTTTCCCAGGTAGAGAGGGCTTGCATTGAATCAAGCTTTGAGAACTTGTTTCAATCTTTTAATTATTATTATTTTAAAACTTTGTCAAGTTTGTTAGTTTTGGTGAATGTTTTGGATTTCAGTGATCAATTTCAAAACAAATGCAATAATAAATGAATTAGTTTATCAAATTTAATCGTGAAGTTTAGTAATTAAACTGGCCTAGTTATGTGAATTTCAATATTTTAATGTTTATCTTTACTAACAAAGAAACATAAGGGACAAATTTTAATTACAATCATTTTAAATATAAACATAACATAATTAGTTAAATAGTTAACACCACACATCCAAATTAATTAACTACGTAACCTAGCCCATTTTAAAACCCTACCAGTATAGTTAACAACATAGCCTATGCCCCATTTAAAACCCTGCTCAATATTATAATATAAACAAAAACTATAAATCTGAACGAGATACATAAAGACTAAAGAGATCATAACTAACTATCCGAGTATAAAATCTAGCCCTAATTAGGCTTGTTCAGGCTGTGCAGTTAAAGCGCTCGGTAGATTCAATACGGCAAAGATGCAAAAGTCATAGCGGGGATAAAGCGAGGATATAGCGGATGACTCTTAAATAGCATATAAGACTCGTAGTTAATATTTTTATAAATATATAAATAGTAATTAAATTAAAATTTAACATTCAATTGAATTATAATTAATATATAAATAATTTCAAATAAAAACATGTACGAATATACTGTAAATAAACGTAAAACTGTTATATAACATAATTGAATTTAGTATAATATTAGAGTAATTTCATTTCTAAATATATATTAAAATTCAATTAAATAAATTAATTTCATAATTTTTATAATATATAAATGTTATTTTTCAATTCATTTTTTTTAAGAAGATATAACGGAAATAGCAGAATATAGCGGGAATAAGGGGATATATCGAAAATAGTGGGGTTTAAAGCGGAAACGCTATATTTGGGGCTACATGAAAAAATCGTAGCGGTAGAAAACCGATATGAGATATAGCAAGGTTATAGCAGGGTAATAGCGAGACATTAACTGCACAGTGTCCAGGTCAAGTTTAGTTTAAGTAGCTTAAAACTCATACTGGAGCCGTGGTTATTATAATCATAACCCAAGTCCTAACTGAACCTATTGGGTATTTCAAACTCATTACTTGAACATGATCTGTCGGGCTTTTCAAGTCCGTTAGGTAAAACCATATACTCAACCCAAAATATTGATGTTAAAATCATTTTTTAGATCGGAATTTTTTAGAGATGCTACATAAACACAGTTTACAAATAAATTCGATAGTGGTGAAACAGAGTTCACAAACAAAAGTACTGAAAAGTTCAACATGTAAACAAACAAAACGATACAAGAACAATATACATATTTGTAGTGAAATTTGTTTTAATTTGAGCGGAAGCGAATTATTTGATCAGGATCTAGTATTGTCTATTTAGATATTAATGGAACTTTAAAGAAATCAATTATGCACTCTCACAGAAACAATAGAAGAAATAAAAGACACAGAAGATTTAACGTGGTTTGGATATGAATATCCTATGTCCACGGAGACCCAACAACTTCTTTTATTTCATTGAAGAAAAGAGTGCTCTCACACACTCACTTGATGAAGATGAAATTTCTTCATTTAAATGGACTTGATTATGAAGGGTTGCTTGGAGATTAAGAAAATCAATTTTCTGATTATCCAAATATCTTTCCACGTTGCATGATTTGATTTTAGTACAAACAGATGCGTAATCTTGATTTTCATATCTTTCTTTTGATTGATTGATTCTCCATGCTAATCATTTATTTCTTCATATAACAGATGCATTGACTAATTAATTACTTTCCTTCCAAAATATCTTTTGATTGAACCAATTAATCAATTTCTTTCCTCAATAAATATTTGAATCGTCCAAATTTAACGCTCCACCTTGATTCAAATATAACAATCTCTCTTCATCGCCTTATCATCAAGCAATCAACATAGAAGTTGTTGGATCTAGCGCCCAATGGCGCTCAAGTAACAGGAATCAAACTGATTAAGTTTGAGCAATGTTCAGACTTGTCCTTTGGAAGTGACTTTGTCATCATATCTGAAGGATTATCCAAAGTACTCACCTTCAACAATTTGATCTTGCTTCGTTCTTCCTCGAGCATAAGAAAGAAACCTCTAACATCAATGTGCTTCGTCCGTGAACTATAAGCTTGATTCTCTACAAGATGAACCACACTCTGACTGTCTGAAAATAGCTCTACTATCCGCTGCACCATTGAAAGATCATCCAACAATTGAAGTAAATATAATTCTTCCTTTGTGGCTTCCACAATCAATATCAACTCTGCTATGGTGGTCGATAAAGCTACGATAGATTGCAGCTTTGGTCTCTATGAAATCGAGTCTATGCCAAGTGTAAAAACATAGCCCAACACTGACTTCCTAGCATCTCTATCCTCAACATAATCGGAATCAGTATCCTTTAAGAAAAATGTCACCATCCACTCCACCATATAACAAGTCCACCGAAGAAGTGCCTCGAAGATATCTAAGAATCCACTTCACAGCTTGCCAATGCTCTTTGCCTGGGTTAGACATATATCGACTCACAACACCCACTGCATGGACCAAATCAGGTCTTGTGCACACCATCGCATACATAGGACTACCAACAATACTAGAAAAAGGTATATAAGCTATATACATTTTGTCTTCTTCCGATGAGAGAGATAAATCTTTTGACCGCTTAAAATAAGAGCCTAATGGAGTGCCAGCCGGTTTGGCTTTCTCCATTCCAAATCGAGCGAGGACCTTCTCGATGTACTACGCTTAAGTGAGCCATAACTCTCTCCGCTTCCTATCCCTTCTTATCTTCATATTCAATATTCTTTGTGCCTTTCCCAAATCCTTCATGTCAAACTCTCCACTGAACTCCCCTTTCAACTCCTTAATTCCGACCATACTCCGAGATGCAATCAGCATATCATCAACATATAACAACAAATAAACCATATCACCATCACATCTCCTGAAATAAACACACTGATGTTTGAAACTTCTGGAGTATCACCGTGAAAGCATAAACTTATCAAACCTCTTATACCATAGTCTAGGAGACTGGTTCAGTCCATATAGAGATTTGTTGAGTTTGCAAACATAGTCTGGTCTGCTACTATCAATGAACCCTTCCGGCTGCTTTAAATAAATTTCCTCATCTAGATCACCATCAAAGAATGCAGTTTTGACATCTAGTTGCTCTAATTTCATATCATAGTGAGCAACTAATGCTGAAAGAATACGAATAAAAGTATGTCTAACCACTGAAGCAAAGATATCATGATACTCTACCCCCTTCTTCTGAACATACCCCTTTGCGACTAATCTTGCCTTGTATATGAGATTACCATTTTCACCGTCTTTCACTCTATAGATCTACTTGCATCCAATAGCTCTCTTATCGGTGGAAAGAGGCACCAAATCCCAACTATGATTTCTCTGCAATGATTCAATCTCCTCCTCCATAGCAACTAACCAACTGGAACCGTTAACAAATGCGATAGCTTCTCTATAATCACAGGGCTTATCATAGACAACACTCAAAGCATATGTTGCCATATCATTGAAGTTAATGTCTTCGATGCTCAATCCAACAAACTCATCAACCCACTTAGGGTTTCTTCTTTGTCTGACAGACTTAGGTTCTAAATGAGCTCCACCTGGAGTTTGATCCTCCGTACCAACATCGATAATACCCTCATCAAGCACGGTGTCATCAGAAACACCATCTGAATGTCTATGGAAAGAATCAACAGATGACTTGCTTTGTGTCTGGTATTCTTCACATGTCCGCTCATTGTCATCCGATGAGGAAGGCTCCACCTTCAACATAGCTTTCTCATCAAAAGTCACATGCCTGCTCATAACGATCTTCTTGCTAATAGGACAAAACAACCAATATTCCTTCACTCCTCTCCCATAACCTAGAAAGATACACTTGCGAGCTCTAGGTTCCAGCTTCCCTTTACTCTCATGCACATAACCTGGGCAACCAAACACTCTGAGAAAAGTATAGCTAACAGACTCACATTTTCATACTTCTTCAGAGATCTTCATATCTATGGCAGTAGAAGGTATGCGTTGATGAGGAAAGCCGCTATAGATAAAGCTTCAGCCCAAAATCCCTTCTTAAATTTAGCAGTCAGTTTGATGCATCTTATTCTATCCAGTAATGTCTGATTAATCCTTTCTGCAACTTCATTAGACAGGGGTCGCCTGATGTAGTGTAATGCCTCTTAATGCCTTCAGACTCACAGTAATCGATGAATTCCTATGATACTGATTCACCGCCATTATCTGAACGGAGAACTTTCAATTTCTTCCAGGACTGCTTCTTAACCATAGATTTCCACTTTCGAAATCTGGCAAAGGTTTCACTCTTTGACTTAATAAATTATACCCGTACTTTACGAGAGAAATCATCTATAAATGAAACGAAATACCTGACTCCACCTAAAGACTGACAAGGGGAGGGACCCCAGACATCCATATGAACATACTTCACGACAGCTTTTGTTTTATGCTCTCCTATACCAAAAGAAATCTTTGTCTGCTTTCCAAGAACACACTCTTCAAAAAAATCAAATTTTGAATGATGAACTCCATCAATCAATCCTCCTTTTCTCAACTCATCCATGCTGCGCTCAGCGATGTGACCCATCCGTAAATGTCATAATCTGAAAGAATCTGAATCAACCGATGTGACAGAAGCTGATTCACCAATTACAGCATTACCCTTTGATAAATAAAGATTTCATGCCCTCACAACTCTCATAACAATCATGGAACCCTTCAATATCTTCATTTTCTCTCGTTCCACTATAATCTTCAAGCCAAGTCTACTCAATTCCCCAACAGAAATCAAGCTCCTCCTCAAATCAGATACATGTCTAACATCGGTGATCGTACGAATAACACCATCAAACATCCTAATCATCACACTACCAACACCAACCATACAGCAAGAAGCATCATTACCCATCAAAACTTCTCCTCCATCAATTTCACGGTAAGTGAAAAAGCAGTTTCTATCAGTTGTCATATGATAGGATGCGTCAGAATCAATCAACCATAAGTTGCTCTTCCTAGAAGAGCCAGAAGCTGTAAATACATCGGTGTCACTTTCTGTATCAGATTTCTCTGCTGTAGAAGCCGTGGCTTGCTTTGCATCTTTTCTTCTACCTTCAAGCTTGGGACATTGTGCTATGAAGTGCCCTGATTTCTTACAATAATGACAAGTCAACTTCTTAGGCCCCTTAGACTAAGACTGTGAAGAATTCCATCCTCCACCTTTCTTCGACCTGCTTTGGCCTCTACCTCTCTAAACAAATAAGCCTTCGATATCACTATCCAAGCCAGTGCCCGCCAATCTACAACTTAATACTTCATTATGAAGACCAACCTTTACATCAAACAGGCTAATTTTACTGTGGCCATAAATCATGGAATTAACAAAAGCAGTATACTCCTTAGCCAAGGAGCATAAGAGGATCACAGCTTGAGCCTCATCGGTAATATCAACTTCCGCTGCCTTCAGGTTCATAATCAAAGTGGTCAAAGTATATACATGCTCCATGAGATCAGCTCCAAGCTTCATCTTGGTTGAATAGAGTTGTTGCTAAAGAATAATCCGATTAGTGAGAGACTTGTATTGATATGCATCCCATAGTTCCTTCACCGTCTTCTTCTGAGAGAATTCTTGAAAAACTTCATCTGAAAAACTCAACTGAATTGTTGTGAGGGCTTCATCTTCCATCTCTTCCAAATCAGTTGCATCAATACCTTTCAATTTCTCAGGCCCAGAAACAACCTTATAAGTCTTCTTCTTTAATGCAACCTCCATCTTCATCTTCCAAGTACCAAAATCTCCATTTTCGTCAAAACGTGTTACTCCATAATTGACACCAGATCTACCAACAGACTTACTAGAAGTAACCATTAATATCCAAACAGAAACAACAACACTAGCTCTGATACCAAACTGTAGTGAAATTTATTTTAATTTGAGCAGAAGCGAATTATTTGATCAAGATCTAGTATTGTCTATTTAGATATTAAGGGAACTTAAAAAAATAACCAATTATGCAGTCTCACAGAAACAATAGCAGAATAAGAGACACGGAAGATTTAATGTGGTTCAGATATGAATATCCTACATCCACGGAGACCCAATGACTTCTTTTATTCCATTGAAGAAAAGAGTACAAAAGAGAGAAGAATAATGGTGGATGCTCTCACACACTCACTTGCATATGAAGATGAAATAAATAGACTTGATAATGAAGGGTTGCTTGAAAATTAAGAAAATCAATTTTCTGATTACCCAAATATCTTTCCGTATTGCATGATTTGGTTTTAGTACAAATAGATGGCGTAATCTTGGTTTTCCTATCTTTCTTTTGATTGATTGATTCTCCATGTCTAATCGTTTATTTCTTCATATAACAAATGCATTGACTAATTAATTACTTTCGTTCTAAAATATCCTCCCATATAAAAGCCATTTTAATTGATTAATTAAACCAATTAATCAATATCTTTCCTCCTCAACAAATATTTGAATCATCCAAATTTAACAATATTCAACTGTTGGTACGATGATAAATAATAATCATCTCGCGTACAAATTGAGGCAGATAGTGATGAAACCGTACCAAACACTATTAATCAGGTCGGGTGTGGGTCTAGATACTCAAAGCTTATCGTACCCATATTAACAAGGAGAGCTTGGGCTGGGTTTGGGACAAAACTGTACCACTGACAAGTCTAACCCCATCATCGGCATTTTATACAATCGAACAAAATTAAATTAGAGCTAGATCGGACAAACAATATTACTATGTTGGACAAAGAGTTCAAAGTGTCCTATAGGTTAGTTGGTTGGAGCTTGTTAGGTATGACCTGCATTGTATTAGAGTAGGTACGTAGATTGGTTTGCAATTAGTCCCACATCGCAAGGTATCATAAAAAAGATGAGCATATATATGAGATTGGTTGCATATATCAAAAGGGGATTTTTTTTTTACAATAAATATTTCCATGAACATATATGTGCTTCGGGGGGGTGTATGGATATCTGATCATAATGCTGGCAACAGCAGAGCTTCGTCCAGTGGTCTTGTCTCTTCTACGCTAAATGAAGTGTGAGCATAGTGAAAATTTGAGGGGTGCCGAAAAATTTCAACAGAGCTTTGGTCATAAATAAATCTAAATGGAAAGGGGTCTGCTATTTTGAAAGTGCGAGGATCAAGGTTTAAATTCGGGACTGGGATTCTATTTTGGCCATTTGAAGTTTTCTAAGTTTTGGTTCTTTGCGGAAATTTTGTTTCAACTATGCTTTTGGATTTCCTTAATGAACATAATAATCGTATAAAGATTGAATATTAACAAACATAAACTATTGTATTACCTAAAGTGCAATTGTTTAACCCATAACCAATTATGATGGTACTAATATATTGTTTTAGTTCAAAACTCAATCAGCAAGCCTAATACATGATATTTGCATTAAATTTATTTTTTAATCCACAACCCTTATATCAAAGCCTAATTGGTTGTCTGCAAAGCCTTATATGAATCAGAATTCTACCAAGCCTTACGTTCCATTGTTCTCTTTCTGCCGCCACCAAATATAGATTTGAATTTTGGACTCCCTAAATCTTCAAAATTTCAGTCTAGTTTAAATTAGACTAAAGAATAAAAATGCTTCTCGATTAGTAGATGTTGATATCGTTGTTCTTGTCGTTCCCTTTCTCAAATCAATGTTCTCAAGAATTTTTGCTTGGTTTACGGACGGTGTCAAACTATCAGAGTATCCTTACAACAGAAAAATCAATTATTTAAAGTTCACATGACATTAAAACTTCGAGTGTTCATACACTTTTTTCTACATTACAAACTATGTGCAAAATGTTTGTTAAGAGTGTTCATTCAAAGTCAAAAAAAAAAATCTTTCCAAAAATCCAAGATTTTCAAAGTGTTAAGTGTCTAAATCAGCATTACAAAGCTTTCTTCTCAAATGATTAGGGACGACCACATGGATTGGCGTTCTCCATAATTTCCTATAACAAGTCATATCCTAAGTTAAATTTATTGATATAATTCTTAATTCTTCCTTTCCATATTAATTTGGATATCACTCTGTCCTTTTCTTCTTGCTCCTCTCATTGATGCGCCAGCTGATATTTGTATGTATCAATACCACCTAAGTCTACTTTCTATAATTTTATAATTTATAAGTGTTACTTCTAATTTGTTACTATATCATTCTTCTACATTACAATCGTCCCTTTTAGCATTATCATTTCTTCTATATTTTACCTTATTTTCTTGCTTTTTTAAAGGTGAACATTCTGCTTCATATAATATGGTTGATCTAGTTACTGTTGGATAAAAAATCCCTTTAGTTTATCCGATATTTTCCCATTACATAATTGTAACTAGTTGTCTCCACTTTATCCACCTCGCGTAAATCTGTTTAGTTATATCTTTTTCTATAACTTGGTTTCTTATATTATCAAACTTAGATGATCAAACATATATTATTATTTTTGTTAATAATTTGTTTCGTATATTTACCATTTTATTATCCATGGTTTTTAATGTAAAGTTTTATGAGGTATACACAATTCTAGTCCTATTATGTTTCAACTGTTTTGAGTCTATGCATTTCTCTATTATTATTCTACCTTATCTTTTAAGGTACCAATTATCACAATATCATCTACAAACATCGTGGACCATGGTATATCCACTTGAGTTCCTTTTATTATTTCATCCAAAATCAACTCACATGTAGTTTTCATACTCTGTTATATAGTTTTCATACATGTTGATCAAACTCTCTACTTAGAATTCTCATGCATATCTTTGATTGATTTTACTATGTGTTGAAATTTGTTTTTTACTTAACGCCAATCAAACTGTCCCTTGGTAATCTTATCAAAAAATATTGTTTACTCCTAAATTGCTTTATTAATCATCCTGTCAAGAAAAAATTTCTTGTCTGATCTCGATGATTCATTTCTTAACTATTGTCGTATTATTTATTCCTATAATTTCATTATGTGACTCATTGGTATAATATTATAATTCACACTTTTATATCTCCACTTATAATTAGAAATTGGTATTATCAAGCTCAATCTCCACTAGTTTGACATTTTTTCCTTTGTTATTATTTAATAAAATAAGTTTGGGATTTTTCATTTCCTTTCCTTTCGAATGTCATTCATGCCTCCATGAATATAACTATTCTTGTTGTTATTTCATTTTTTGATTAACAAATTCATTATTTTATTTTTTCCACGTCCGGGGGTATAAGGTTGAATTTTACTCACTTCATCTAGAGATACTAATGTTTGAGATCTCGGTTTCGGTCTTTTGTAATTTTAAGAATTTCGATGTAATTTGTAAATTCCGTAAATTTCAATTCCAGTTTCGAATATCATTATTTATTTTTCATATTCTTATACATACTTGTTTAATTTATTGAAACAAATCGTATAATATATATTTTATTGAAAAATAAAATATAAAAGAATGATACCAATTAGTTATAAATATTTACAACACTAAAAAGTGTTTATCCGTTATTTCGTTTTCAACTTTTTTAATTACACCATTCATATATTTTTTGAATTTATATTGTTTCATAAGTTACAATTTCAAATTTGAATACTCATATATTTAAAACTCAAATTAATTCTTTTATTGAGATTTATTTTTTGTAAAATTTGAAATTCAATCTTTTTTATTGAATCGGAGTTACGACTTGGTTTCGTATCGGCCTCTACCGAAACCTAAACGGAACGATCGAAATTTCGGTAATTCGAGCGAAATCTCAAACCTTGCGAGATACCATAGAGAGCATTATGCTTTGAATTTTATATATGTAAGACTCGATTTTTTTACTGAAAAACCAAAGGTGAAGTGTTCAATAGGTCTTGTAGCTCAGTTGGTTAGAGCGTTGGTCTTATGAGCCGAAGGTCGCGGGTTCGAGCCCCGCCAGGACCATAGTTAATTTGATAAAGAAACTTAATTTTATGAATTTTTAATACTGAAGTTTTTTAGTTACCGAAAACCCTTCCACCAACTATGCATTTCTATTCGAAATTATGCATGTTATTTGCCCTCTTATACACAATTTAACCCATCTTTCAATTTTGATATCAAATATATTCACAACCATCATTGCCAAACTCTACAAATTCTCATACAACTTGGAACGAAATATGGAACCACGCTATCCCGAGTTAGACTAACCACCAAATCTCAAATTCATACCTTGAAGACAAGGTCGATATCCATGAAGGCAGTAATGATGAAGTCTAAAGCACCTTAGCTGCATTTAAGGAATGAAAGAATACTGGCAAGAATTCTAAAATGAGCATAGGACCACAAATCAGTCAGGTAGCAGTGTCTTTACCAAGGAAAATATAAAAATAATTATAAAAGTGGGTATTAGGTTGAAGGACATTTTAGCCCAGATAAAAGAACTTTTTCAGTGACAAAAATAAAGATGATTTTATTTACCATTTACTTGTAAACTGATACTTTTTTATTTTTTATAATTAACTAATTATTATGAAGTGTTCTTCTAGAAACTTGCAACATTGGGTTGAGAAGCCTTTCAGCCTACTTTCCATCATTTATTAGTAGCATTGTAAAATAAAAACATATTTACATTCTAGCTAGTAATGAAGGAAGCAATGTTTAATGAAAATTCTTCTTCCACTTAATTTTCATGTTGCCTGATTTGACTTTCTAGCTCATTCTCTCGCCTCTTGCTTTTATTCTTTCCCTCAATAATATACAATAGTGATTAGTACTCTTGTTTTTGAAACTAAAAAATGATAAATGAAAGTACCTTTATCCTATGACGTAACTGCTAATTTCATTTATCTTTTATCCTTGAAACTAATTATTTTAAAGTGTTGTCCTAGAAACTTATAGCTTTGGACTCACAGACCCTTCAACCAAATTTCCACCATTTATTAGTAGCATTGTAAAGGAAATATTATTTACAAATCTAGCTGGTAACGAAGGAACCAATGTTTAATGAAAATTCTTCTTCTTAATTTTCACCTTCTCTGACTTGATTTTCTAGATCATTCTCCTTTATTACCTCTCACACTTCTTCATTCCTTAAACGATATACAAAATAGTGATTCATTCCTCACACTATGGTTGAAACTCAAATCAAAAATCAAGCGATCAATGATGTTATCTAACAAATCTGCAATGCCACCACTCAAAACACTACCGACATCGAAACCTTGCAAGTTGACTTCATCTCACAACAAACTTCCATCGTTGAACTCAAATAATCCGACAACAACATCGCCCACGCACTAAATGAACTCTCATTAGAAATAAATAGGTAGTCTTGTTAAGAGTGATATTTGAACTCGCGGCCTCATAAATACTAATTAGGTAGTTTGGTAAAGAGTTTGATTTAGATTTGTGATACTCAACATAGAGACATTTTAGAAAGTTTGCATTGACAAAAAAAATATCACAACGAAGATATTACAACTATAACTAAAGATTTTTCTTTCTATCAAATTATCTTTAAGCACTCTATTGCTTTTTTGATGCACTTGATGTTTTTACAATTCAATTCATTATTTACCACAAAAAATATATCATCAAATTGTAAGCCAAAAAAATTGGTAAATGCTTTATGATAATTGTCAATAATCATATTCATTTTACATTCTCTTATATTTCCAAAGCAATGCGATGGTTATTATAATAATGGAGTATGATTACTGCAAGGGGCCATTTGTAACAGTCCCGATTTTTGAATGCCCGAAAGTCGACATCAATATGTCCACTGTATCGAATGCCGAACAGTCGAATGCCGGAAAACCGAACCATTAGGGTTTAAAGAAGAAGAGGTAGAAGAAGAAGCAGAAACAATAACAGAATCTCATATTTCGCAGCGGAACATATATAATAGATAAATAAATATCTTCAAACAGAATCACTATATCAGTTATTACATTACATTACATTACATTATCAGAGTGTACAACAACAAACAGCGGAAAGAAATATTACATATGTAAGTGATACGCCTTGCCATTCATCTCTAACTCCTGATTTCCACAGCAACTCCTTGACTTTGCTCTCGAATAATGATAACCTGACTCTAGGCTGCCCGTGTGGAAAATTATGGGCACCCAGAGTTTAGAAAGGGAACAATAAACTCCAAGTCAGTCGTGGAACTGGTGTGAAATCTTAAAAACAGTTATTTTCACAAAGAAAATAAAAAGAAATCTGCTATGCTTTTGGAAAATGAAACTACCATAAGGCCTCCCGTCACACACACACACAATGCAAACGCAGAATTGGAGCAGATTTCTCCTTATGATAGTCAAACATGCTTAATACACAAATTCTTTTCGATGTTATTATTAGTGCATAGTGCAGAAAACATTTCGAAAGTATAATATTAATCTTATCCAGCATACAACCATTATTGTATGCCTACTATAGCTACCATCCAAACAGTGGGGCGCCACCATAAGTAGATGGCAGGTTATACAACTAAAACCGTACAGGGCGCGTATTGTTTCTTTGGATTTTCCAAAAAATGGTTAGGTTAAGGAACTTCCTACTTCCACATGGGAACGCCTCTGGAGGGACGTCCCGAGAACCTACCCGGATCTCTACCAACGCAAGGCCAGGTTACCTCTGTAACTAGGTAACTACTACTCGAGTATGCCATCCCCCGGTCCTTTGGGACCTTTATCCGAGGCTCCTCTACACCAACAACTACAAAGAAAAGTATTTGCAGTAACCGCAAAGGTTAAATATCAGGGCTCCATACCTGACACCACCCTTTTCTAGAAGGAAATGACATACCCTAAAGGGCGCGACCCTCATAACCTTGCCGCATCTTTCCTGTTTTGACCATTTCCGGGGTGTGGGTTCCGATGAGGTCTCGTCGGCAAAGCTAACTTTTCACAAAGTCATGCTTTGATCAACAAATGATCGGCATCACTTCGTGTGCCACATTAGCAAATTGGGAGTGTATCACTGGTAACCATCAACTACATAACCTCTGAGCTCGTACGTCTCAAAGAAGGGTGTTAAGCTAAGAGAATAAATTCTCCGCCACCAACATAAATGTATTCGATAGAAACCAGCTTTACATCTCAAAGTGTAACAACAGCCACACATCCATACAAGTCCGTTCCGGGATCGAACGGAACCGAAGGCACTTTCAAAGAAGCCCTTACAATCCGGATATTCACTAATCACGTCCGAAATCCCCATCACAAAGGGTGATAAAATCCCTATACCGGAGCAACTCGGTGCAGAGATATTCGACAGGTAATCCCTTCGTTTTCGAGAATACCCAGTCTTCAACGCCATCTTTAAATGCAATCCCATTTAGTCGTATCGTTATTCGAAATGGGTTTTATGACACAAGGTCCTCTCCCGGCTAATCTGAATAACGAGCGCTTACTTTTAAAAATAAGTGTTCATTCAGATTTCAAACAAATCACAAAAATTTCCACTTTGATCTTTTAAATAAAAGATCCATCACAATCACAAAGGTTCGATGTGGTTTTTGGATATCCACTTCGAATCCGACCCTCGGTAGCATCAAAATTCAAATGTTGTTTAAAGGAAAATATTGACATTCGGTTATTTAACTATTAATCAACATTCACAACAATCACTGGATTTCAAATAATTTTTCCCAAAATATTATTTTCAAAATATCTTTGCAAGATACAATTTTAACACCTCAACCATTTGAAAACAAATTTCAATTCATTTTTCACTCGCGGAATAAGATTCCCGATATTATTTATTCCCACTAAAGGTCTGTCGAGTTAAAATACTTTAAAATAATTTAAATTACTTATCCAAACATATATACTTGGAAATATTTAAAATAAAACTATCTTAAAACACTTACTTAAATATTAGTTATGAAAATATTATATAAAAATCTCGTATAAAAATTCAAGGTCAAACTAATTTTAAAATAAAATTAGTAGATAGGATATAACTATTTATATATCCGTTTTCTAAAACAAATATCAATTTAATCTTTAAATAATTACTTCTATAATAAATTAAAATATATCTGTACTTTAAAGATTTTCAAAATAACCCAAGTAAATAATTTCTCCAAAATAATCTTTCCTTAAAACCATCTTTACAACTTCAATTTCATATTTGTAGACTATATTGAAAACATACTCGGCTTTCCAGGGAAAGTACACTTTCCATTCTAAATGGTTCATTAAAATCAATTTATAAATCCTTCTGGATTTACTTTAAATTTACGTTCCAAATCCGTAAATTCCTTTCCACGCTTTTATTTTTAAAACAAATTCCCTTTTCTTTTATAAAATTCCATTATAAATTTAAACTTCTAAATATCCATTGATATACGATTTTCAAATCGATTTCTAAATATTCATTTTCATCACCGAATTAAATTCTAACTTGATTTCCAAATTTATTTTCAAATACCAAATCAATCTCCAAATTTATTTCTAAATTTATTTCAACACCAAATTTATTATCCTTTGAAACAAATTCCTTCTTTAAATTTAATCAATTTTCTAAAATTAATTTACTATAAATTTTCTACTAAATTTCAAAAATCCAATTTTTATTTATTTCTGATATCCTACGATATCAAAAATATATTCGGCTAAATTTTAGCCTTCAACAGTTTCAATCACAAATAGTCACACACAGATTATAAATAATCAAAATACAATATTGAAACAAATCAAAATATTTGAGGAATCCAGTTGGATTCCTCCAACCTGTTTTTCCTGCATCAACAGACGTTACCACAACAAATTAATACCAATTCCACTTCGAGATGGAATATCGCGGTATATAGGTTTAATATAATAACCCCCGCTATTATGCGGCGCATAGGGTCTAAACTAATATAACTGATAATAAATTAATCATCCAAGCACACAATCAACAATTAAATTTAACTATCATAATTCAATCATCAATCAATAACTGAAATTTTCAATTGTTATTTTGAGTGAGAAGATCTCACCTTTGCTTTTATTAGCAATCCATTTCCATCTTGACTCGATTTTCTCGATTTAAGACCTTGCATAACAATTATATGATTTTATAAATATTCGAACAAATCGAACTATTAAATTCCATTTGATAATTTAATTAACCAATGATTTTTTTAAACTAACAAATTCCTTTTAACAAATTTATTTAATTAAAAATTAAATTTAATAACTAAATTTCCTTTAATAAATCATTTCACCTAATAAATTAAAATTCTAACAAAATTTCTTTTACAAATTATTTTTAGAGATTATAATAAATTTTAAATAAGCTAATAAACAAAATAAATCACCCTAAAATTTTATTTTGGAATTAAATGGTGCATGTGTATATATATTTTTCACTGTTTAAAAACATGTAAATTTTATTTAAATTAAAATAAACCGGAATTTATACCTTTTTCTGCCCAGGTCGAGCTCGAGATTTCATCTTGAACGAAACCCTAGCCTACCGTTGCACCTCCCCTTTGACGATGCCTCGTGATTTCCACTGGAGTGCTCGAACTCGAGCCTCAATTCCATCGCGGTTCCTTCAGATCTCACGGTGTTCGCACGCGAACCACTACCGCTTCAATTTTCATGCGACAACGATCATATGCTCGCCGTGCCGAAACAACCCATGAATGATACTGCTCGAGCTTCATCTACACGATCCACCCTGGTTCGCCCAGACACCCCGCTGCTCCATTGTCGATCGCCCTTTGCCCCGACAATCGATGCCGAGCCCACGATCTACCGCCGTTGTTCCTCCATTCGAACGCGACCCCTAATCGAATCGAACGTGATTCGATTCAATGTCCTTCAATGTCGTGCCAATCATTGCGAAGTTTGATTTCGATTGCTTCGGTTGAAAAAAAATTATTTAAGAGAGGAGGAGAAGAATTCGATGAAGCCCTTATTTTTTATTCTGTATATCGATTTTTTTTTTATAAAGATCGGTTAGCTTTCAAAGGAAGATAGGATAGGGTGGCGTGTAGGAGAAGACAATGGAATGTGTACATTTCATTTTGCAAAAAAGAATGGCCGGGATTTGATTTTGATCAGATATATATATTTAAATTTTAAATCGTCTTGATTTCACACCCTAAAATCTCGATATTCATATCGAGACGTGCCGCTAGGCGTTTATAATGTTATACCCGTATTCCGAACACAATGGAACGTGTTTCGGAGCCCGATTCAATCCTATGTGAAAGATAGCTTTTTAAATCGAGTTTAAATACTAAATTCCCGATATAAATTTCAGCGCGTTTATATGTCATACGCTCACGCAACAGCTCCAAACAATACGAAAATTGAAATCCGATAATAATACAATATTACGGATCCAATGGAACTGATTTCGTTGAATTCCGAGACTGTGCCTCGGAGAGCTACTTTCAAATATAGATTTAAACGATAAAATTTCAAAACTGAACAAAGTATTTCCAAATCAAATTCTGAAGCTTCCATTAACCTCGGTATTATCAATATAAATTTTCTAAGCCATCAATTTTTTTTTAACAAGCTCAAAATTGAAAATTCAAATTTTTATCCAACTTCAATAAATTAATTTCAATAATTTAATTGCCAAATTCATATTTATATTCGAAATTCAAGCTAAACCATCATTCAAATATTTAAAATTAGTTAAATATTTTCAATTTCAAATGCTCAAAATTCTGGGTCGTCACATCCTTCCCCCCTTAAAAGAATTTCGTCCCGAAATTTCTAGTTAATCCTTAACCCGTTTATTATTTTCCCAAAACCAAATAATTTTATCTATTTACCAAAATAAATATTTTATTAAAGACTCGTTATCATTTCAACTAATTTTCCAAATTCAATCATAAGTTTCTAGACAACATTGTTTACTTAACCAATTCAAATTCAAATTTAAATTCAAATTTTAAACTTTCAAAATTTTCACAAAATTTTTCTAACTCTCTAAATTTTCGATAAATTTCGCCAGTGTCTCCTTTGCGCGGCTAGCTCATCACGACTACAAAATGGCACCACAGGCCCTCAGATTCCAAAAGAAAACAAAACGCCAAGTGGCTAGACAGGAAAATCACCAAATTTCATGCTGAAATTGAAATACATACTTTTTTTGTCGAGCAATTCAAATTTATCTTCAGAAATCAAAACCAATTTTCCTTTCTCTTTATAATACATGTATATCCTACTTAGCAATAATATCCATTCATAGCCTTTAAAATTATTTTATACATTTTCTTACAGAAGTTTTCATATCTACTTCTATTCAATTAGTTTTTCCATTACCATATGAATTCAATTTATCTTCAATTCTGAATATTGAATTTTATCTTTCAATTATAACTGATTCATATTATTATTTTAATTTAGTTTCATTCACTAATTTACTTCAATTTCCAATTTGAAATCGTTTGTCGCTAACAAAAAATTTCCCCAAATTTTTTCTCTTCCAAAATTTTTGAAATTTTTTGGCAGAGTCTCTTTTGTACGGAGGAGCTTTTGCAATTTGACAAAGATATAAATATATACACATCGACTGTGACGCCCCACCTCTATACCCACGCTAGCCAAGAACACTACGGTGTAGTGCTGTCAACTGGCACGGAGAATAAGGCTGTTGAGGAGCGACCATCCATGTAATTGCTTTGTGCGAGCACCGATATGTCAGATAGTATAACATGCATTTTATTTCAGGAGGAAATCCGACATACCGACACTAACTCAAAGCTACTACACAGTGGCTGTAATAGTTTAGGACAGTAAATATAATAATAACACATATAATATAAATGCGGAACACAGATAAAACGGAAAGTCTCATATATACAATAACTGATGTCAGTTACAATACATGTGATACAATACATATGATACAACTACAACTATCGACACAGGAAGTTATATATACAAGTTCATTATTGACAATAATATACATGAATACATAAATATGACACGACTACTCCGAAAGATATGAAGTGACTTCATAGCTCAAGCAGCAACCCAAAGCTAAAAATCTACAACCTGTAAATACTAGGTCTGACCCGAGTATTAGATTCAAAAGAAAATAATACTCGGGTCAGTCTAATTCAAACTCAGTTATTAGTGCACAGAGGCAATAATAATTAAGTAACAAATAGACGACAGTCACAATAAATCTCGTTTATCCGATCCTTAAATAAAGAAATCGGATAACGATAAATATAACACCAAGCAGTGTTAAACAACAAATCAGCAAATTAAACCAAATCGGAATGCAATTCAGAATATTGGATTGAATAAACAAAAAGTTCAAACAATTGAAATATCAATTAAAATAACAATAAGGGTAGGGCTGCAGTACACGCACGCGTGCACTGCCTCGCCACTACGGAATACGCAAAAGATCCATAAATCGAAACAAAATAGAATATCATACACGCCATACCGTGTGGCTGCAGCTCACGCTTGCGTGCACTGCCTTTCCACTATAGTGATGTCGTACCCAAAAGCTCAATACCGTGTGGCTGAAGTTCACGCTTGCATGCACTACCTTGCCACTACAGTGATGATGTACCCAAAAGATCAACGAACCAAAATCAATGAAGGTTCAAATATCAATTCAAAATGTCGATACTGTGTGGCGGCAGTGCACGCACGCGTACACTGCCTCGCCACAACAGCATATACAGAAATAACAACAAGGCACAAAGGCCAATACACAAGAATTCACAGTGCAAACTAATACACTAAGCAAGTGGCAGCAGTTTAAAACTTCCACCAATTGAATGTAAAATATGTACACAAATGAATGTACATAACAAACTGCACATGGCAAAAATGAATCAGAGGTGCGACGAGAAGCAGTACAACTCAAATGAGAATGTGCACAAGGCAGTGATACATCATGGTGCAAAAGAAAAAATGCAATTCAAATAAACTGCAATTAACCAGAAATCACAAAACCAAACATCAACCAAGTTCAAATGAACATAGGCAGCAAGCACCAGATATCATGCAGCAGTGTATATATGTATAAAACAAGTATACTGCACAAATGAACAAGGCTCAACAATGCCAAGACTAGTAGTCGAAATGCAACCAAACTGGGGTGCAAGCAATGCTACAGGTTATAAAATGACCAATTTGCAAACATAAATTGCCAAACTAAATACAACTTCGTTTTCTAAACTTTAGGTAGAAAATATGCACAAACAAAAATGCTCAAGTGTCTGCATATTAAATATGCAAAACCAAAGTGGCAGTGAAACAACAAAAATATGCTCAAGTGTCTGCATATATATATATATATATATATATATATATATATATATATATATATATATATATATTTGAAGTCAGAATCAAACATCAGGTGCAACCCCAAGAGATGCACGAAGCTAATATAAATGAGCACAAATCGACAGCGGTTCAATATGCATCAATTCCAAATCAATGTAGCAGTGTGAACCTCACCATAAAAAGGCAATATTGTAAAATACTTCACATGCACGCAGCAAGGAAAGAAAACATTTCAATGTTGTAAATTACTTACTTATTGAAATTACAAAATACTTCAACTAACTAGCAGCAGATTCATACTTCAAGTATAAAGAAAAGACTCAAGTTTTCTTCACAAAGTACACGTCACAGGAAACAATCTTTGAACCCAGGCCTCACATAAAATGCATACAAATTATAGTATAGGTCAAAATGCTCTGTCCTTACCATTTATACGTGCGTTTGAATTAAATGGATGGTCAATGACCTGATAGTAAGCAGTGCCACAAGATCACCGAACGAACAAGTCAAAGCACATATTCATGAATAAACAGGTATGACCTGAAGTATCAACCCTTAATAATCAGAGTTCAAATGCCAGACTGAAAAATCACATATTTAAAGTAACCAAAATTGCAGGCTTCACGAGGATCAATTTTTTTTCCAAGCCCAAGCTCAAGGCAAAACATCGCAAATTCATAGATGAATACAGGCATCAAGACCGAAGTCAAAATTGAAAGTCAAGCCGTAATGGCTAGGGAGGTCGAAACAGTCAAAAATTCACCAAAGCCGTATATTTGAAACAGAGTATCAATGTATGCAAATTTAAGTTAAAACAAAAACATCAACATCGAAACCAAATCGAATAATCGAGATGAAATCAAGCTAATTTCAATCGAAACACAACATTAGCATAAGAATCGAATAAAGGCAGTAGCTTGAATTAGATTGTGAGTGAACAACACTCACCTCAGATTCGAAGAGCCCAACTCAAATCAAGCGGCCGAAGGTAGACGAACGAGGTTCGAAATCGAGCGGCCATTATCATTTTCTCTTCGTTCGTTTAGTTAGGGTTTTCGAATGGAAAAATAGTAAGGTGGAACGGGATTAATTAATTGTCACGGCCCAAAAGAAACCGGCCAAAACAAATTTTTAAAGCCCGTTAAAAATTCTTAAACAAATTATAAAAGAATTTTAATTCAAATTTTAAAACTTCAATTGGCAATTAGCGAAAATATAAATCGTTTAATGTAGATTATAAATCGACGCGAAATATCGGGTTGTTACAGACTCCCCTCCTTAAAGAAATTGCGTCCTCGCAATCATAAGGAATAAATGGACAAAAGTTAACAACCATAAGAGCATCTCATCACAAGATGAAGAAATTCGAAATAGGAAGTTCACCATAAAGAGCATGAAAGAGTAAGCATGAACGTGTTTGCTCGATGAATTCTCTACAAAGTTTAATTATCAAACAGATAATCAGAATACAGAAATCACAAAACAGCAATATCTAATTATCGATATGATAATTAGAAGACAGCAACATCAGCAAATCTAATTATCAACAAAGATAATTAGAAAACACAAGTCACAAATATCTAACTATCAAAAACGATAATCAGGAATTACCACAACGGTAATCAAATCTCAAATATCTAATTATAAAAAAAACGATAATTAAAAACAGCAAATATCTGATTATCAAAAACGATAATCAGAAATAACAAATCAACGAATATTTAATTATCACAATTGGTAATCAAATCTTAAATCGCAAATATTTAATTATCACAAACGATAAATTAATCACAAATATCTAATTATCACAAATGATAATTAGAAACAACAAATATTCGATTATCAAAAACGATAATCAAGTCTTAATTCACAAATATTTAATTATCACAAACGATAATTAAATCTCAAATATCTAATTATCACGAGCGATAATCAGAAACAACAAATATCTGATTATCAAAGACGATAATCAGAAATCACTAATCAACGAATATTTAATTATGACAATTGATAATCAAATCTGAAATCGCAAATATTTAATTATCACAAACGTTAATCAAATCACAATTATCTAATTATCACAAACGATAATTAGAAACAACAAATATTTGATTATCAAAAACGATAATCAAGTCTTAATTCACAAATATTTAATTATCACAAACGATAATTAAATCTCAAATATCTAATTATCGAGAACGATAAGTACAAACAACAAATATCTGATTATCAAAAACGATAATCAGAAATCACAAATATTTCAATTAACGAGTCCGGAATTAACCGAAATAGCAAACGCACATGTCCCATAACCACGAGTTTTACTAAATCGTTTAATTTACTTCATCGTTTCCTTGAAAGTGCAAAATTGTGTATTTTAAATAAATAACATTTTACGTTCTCAAACGGACAAGTCCGGAATTAAACGAATCAGTAAAAGATAGGGGTCATAGTCCTCGATTTTGCTGAAACATTTAAATCGCTTCCTCGTTCTTTTGAAAGCGTAAACTGTAAAAAATTTGAAAGCAATTTTGATTTTTTTTATTTTGAAGCAATTTTAAAGATAGCAAATTTTTTTGTTTTTTTAAACACGTGATTAAAACAGCAATATTAGTAGCAACTTCGACAAGGAAATTGCACTTCTCAAAATACCGTAAAAACGGACAACAAAATCAGCATTGCGGGATAACCGCTTGAAAACCCATTTTAAAATTGACGGTTACTGAAGTTAATACGTCAAAATCTCATCAAAATAACTGGCATCAAAAGATAATACCAATGAATTTTCATTCATCAAAAATGTCACAAGAATCTTCTCAAAGATAGAAAAGGGATATCATACCCTAAACTTGTATTCATAACAAGTCAATGACACAAGAATTCACTAATGCACAAAAATTGATAAAACTTGTCAATAGAAATCATGAAAATTGGTGAAGCACAAATTCCAGAAGACTACACAAGAAATCTAGATATCACAAAATGAGAGTACGGAAACTCAAATGGGAGTACAGAAACTCAAATGGGAGTACGGAAACTCAAATGGGAGTATGAAAACTCACCTACACGTGAGCATGAAAAATCACCAACACGTGTAACGCAAAGCGAGAACGGGAGCATGGAAACTCACCTACACGTGAGCATGAAAAATCACCAACACGTGTAACGCAAAGCGGGAACGGGAGCATGGAAACTCACCTACACGTGAGCATGAAAACTCACCAACATGTGTAAGGCAAAGCGAGAACAGGAGCATGAAAACTCACCTACACGTGAGCATGAAAACTCACCAACACGTGTAACGCAAAGCGAGAACGGGAGCATGAAAACTCACCTACACGTGAGCATGAAAACTCACCAACACGTGTAACGCAAAGCGAGAACGGGAGCATGGAAACTCACATACACGTGAGCATGAAAACTCACCAACACGTGTAACGCAAAGCGAGAACGGGAGCATGAAAACTCACCTACACATGAGCATGAAAACTCACCAACACGTGTAACGCAAAGCAAGACGCTATCTCAGGGTAGCTAACCAAAAAGCAAAAAGGTATGTGTGAGTGGAATCACACAAATGGTGTCTAGGCTAACCAAAAAGCAAAAGGGTATGTGTGAATGGAATCACACAAGTGGTGTCTAGCCTAACCAGAAAGCAAAAAGATATGTGTGAGTGAAATCACACAAATGGTGTCTAGGCTAACCAAAAAGCAAAAGGTATGTGTGAGTGGAATCACACAAATGGTGTCTAGCCTAACCAGAAAGAAAACAAAGAGACATCGCACAATTGCTAGTCTAAATTATAAAATGATCGACATGATCAATGAGAAGTGTCAATTACACTAAGTTAGTAAATATAAAAGTTTAGCTTCATGTCCCATAACCACTTGCTTAACTTAAATATTTACGAACAAACTGTAAATCTTCACTAGAAAATTGTCACAAGAGATTCAATCGAATAAGTCCAAGAATTAACGGACGAAGTAAACGCAAGCGTTTCATACCACTTGTTTTGCTAAGCCGTTTAATTAGATTTCTCATACGAGTGAAATAAAGGTTTGTATATACTAATAGATTGGAAAACGGTTTAGGAAAAGAGTTTGATATTGAAAATAGAGTTGAAAACATTTTGATAAAAGAGTTTTGATATTTACTACTAGTATTGAAACCTTTATATTTTTAAAGTGACAAATCACAAAAATGATTGTAAAAACAATCAATCACAAGAATTCACGTACGGAGACGTGAATAGAATCCAAAGTAATCGGATACTGAATCCTTCAAAAAGTATGTTCACAAAAATCCCGAAGAAAATGTCATCAAAGTTGCTAATAAATGATAGCAACAAATCGGGAAATAATCAAGAATCGATTAAATTTGAAAACCAAATCGATTCACTAAAATTCACATTCGAAGACGTGAATAAAATCCAAAGAATTCGATTCTAAATCCATAAACGTAGGAATACCCAAAAATTCCAGAAATAAAAGTTATCAAAGTCGACAAAGGAGATAATAACTAATCGGAAAAGAAGAATCGATTAACAATTGGAAAAACAAAGCAGAACGCGCATAAATGCATAGATGACTTCCACAAAAATAAAAATCAAGCCAATGCCGAAGTCAACAAGTAATGGCCACAGCCGAGTACAAAACGAATCAACATCAAAAACACAACTTGAGTTCGGAAAGCAAACGGAGACCGAAGCCAAAATACTTTCACGAAATCAAAAATCAAATGCACATGAACAAACGTTAGGAACTCATACCTAACGATCAAAGATAATCATATGCAAAGATGAGAGATAATACATCGACAAATAGTTGTAACACATGTTCCATCTAAGTTATGTTTTATATTTGTCCTAAACCCTAGGCTTTGATACCAAGCTGTGACGCCCCACCTCTATACCCACGCTAGCCAAGAACACTACGGTGTAGTGCTGTCAACTGGCACGGAGAATAAGGCTGTTGAGGAGCGACCATCCGTGTAATTGCTTTGTGTGAGCACCGATATGTCAGATAGTATAACATGCATTTTATTTCAGGAGGAAATCCGACATACCGATACTAACTCAAAGCTACTACACAGTGGCTATAATAGTTTAGGACAATAAATATAATAATAACACATATAATATAAATGCGCAACATAGATAAAACAGAAAGTCTCATATATACAATAACTGATGTCAGTTACAATACATGTGATACAATACATATGATACAACTACAACTGTCGACACAGGAAGTTGTATATACAAGTACATTATTGACAATAATATACATGAATACATAAATATGACACGACTACTCCGAAAGATATGAAGTGACTTCATAACTCAAGCAGCAACCCAAAGCTAAAAATCTACAACCTGTAAATACTCGGTCTGGCCCGAGTATTAGATTCAAAAGAAAATAATACTCGGGTCAGTCTAATTCAAACTCAGTTATTAGTGCACAGAAGCAATAATAATTAAGTAACAAATAGACGACAGCCACAATAAATCTCGTTTATCCGATCCTTAAATAAAGAAATCGGATAACGATAAATATAACACCAAGCAGTGTTAAACAACAAATCAGCAAATTAAACCAAATTAGAATGCAATTCAGAATATTGGATTGAATAAACAAAACAGTTCAAACAATTGAAATATCAATTAAAATAACAATAAGGGTAGGGCTGCAGTACACGCACGCGTGCACTGCCTCGCCACAACGGAATACGTAAAAGATCCATAAATCAAAACAAAATAGAATATCATACACGCCATACCGTGTGGCTGCAGTTCACGCTTGCGTGCACTGCCTTGCCACTATAGTGATGTCGTACCCAAATGCTCAATACCATGTGGCTGAAGTTCACGCTTGCGTGCACTGCCTTGCCACTACAGTGGTGATGTACCCAAAAGATCAACGAACCAAAATCAATGAAGGTTCAAATATCAATTCAAAATGTCGATACTGTGTGGCTGCAGTGCACGCACGCGTACACTGCCTCGCCACAATAGCATATACAGAAATAGCAACAAGGCACAAAGGTCAATACACAAGAATTCACAGTGCAAACTAATCCACTAAGCACGTGGCAGCAGTTTAAAACTTCCACCAATTGAATGTAAAATATGTACACAAATGAATGTACATAACAAACTGCACATGGTAAAAATGAATTAGAGGTGCGACGAGAAGCAGTACAACTCAAATGAGCATTTGCACAAGGCAGTGATACATCATGGTGCAACAGAAAAAATACAGTTCAAATAAACTGCAATTAACCAGAAATCACAAAACCAAACATCAACCAAGTTCAAATGAACATAGGCAGCAAGCACCAGATATCATGCAGCAGTGTATATATGTATAAAACAAGTATACTGCACAAATGAACAAGGCTCAACAATGCCAAGACTAGCAGTCGAAATGCAACCAAACTGGGGTGCAAGCAATGCTACAGGTTATAAAATGACCAATTTGCAAACATAAATTTCCAAACTAAATACAACTTCGTTTTCTAAACTTTAGGTAGAAAATATGCACAAACAAAAATGCTCAAGTGTCTGCATATTAAATATGCAAAACCAAAGTGGCAGTGAAACAACAAAAATATGCTCAAGTGTCTGCATATATATATTTGAAGTCAGAATCAAACATCAGGTGCAGCCCCAAGAGATGCACGAAGCTAATATACATGACCACAAATCGACAGTGGTTCAATATGCATCAATTTCAAATCAATGTAGCAGTGTGAACCTCACCCTAAAAAGGCAATATTGTAAAATACTTCACATGCACGCAGCAAGGAAAGAAAACATTTCAATGTTGTAAATTACTTACTTATTGAAATTACAAAATACTTCAACTAACTAGCAGCAGATTCATACTTCAAGTATAAAGAAAAGACTCAAGTTTTCTTCACAAGGTACACGTCACAGGAAACAATCTTTGAACCCAGGCCTCACATAAAATGCATACAAATTATAGTATAGGTCAAAATGCTCCGTCCTTACCATTTATACGTGCGTTTGAATTAAATGGATGGTCAATGACCTGACAGTAAGCAGTGCCACAAGATCACCGAACGAACAAGTCAATGCACACATTCATGAATAAACAGGTATGACCTGAAGTATCAACCCTTAATAATCAGAGTTCAAATGCCAGAGTGAAAAGTCACATATTTAAAGTAACCAAAATTGCAGGCTTCACAAGGATCAAAAATTTTTTTTCCAAGCCCAAGCTCAAGGCAAAACATCGCAAATTTTTAGATGAATACAGGCATCAAGACCGAAGTCAAAATTGAAAGTCAAGCCGTAATGGCTAGGGAGGTCGAAACAGTCAAAAATTCACCAAAGCCGTATACTTGAAACAGAGTATCAATGTATACAAATTCAAGTTAAAACAAAAACATCAACATCGGAACCAAATCGAATAATCGAGATGAAATCAAGCTAATTTTAATCGAAACACAACATTAGCATAAGAATCGAATAAAGGCAGTAACTTGAATTAGATTGTGAGTGAAGAACACTCATCTCAGATTCGAAGAGCCCAACTCAAAACAAGCGGCCGAAGGTAGACGAACGAGGTTCGAAATCGAGCCGCCATTATCATTTTCTCTTCGTTTGTTTAGTTAGGGTTTTCGAATGGAAAAAGAGTAAGGTGGAACGGGATTAATTAATTGTCACGACCCAAAAGAAACGGGCCAAAACAAATTTTTAAAGCCCGTTAAAAATTCTTAAACAAATTATAAAAGAATTTTAATTCAAATTTTAAAACTTCAATTAGCAATTAGCGAAAATATAAATCGTTTAATGTCGATTATAAATCGACACGAAATACCGGGTTGTTACATCGACCCACCCGGTCAGAAAAAACAAAAACAGTTCATATTTCCTAATTTTATTGCGTAGGCGTACCTTATTTAGCATTTTTAAGCAAAGCGATCTATTATTAGCATTTTAGCGCGACCAAATCCAGCCAAACGGCCCCCCGTTCCTGTATTTACTCAATTTAAACACATAAGTGACATATAGGAAATTCATTTACATTTCACTTATTTTTGATAATAAACACATAGTTTTCACAAGCAAAATATTCAAAATTTCCATTAGCAATTTATATGGTTTCGATACAATTTTAGTTGCTTACAACTAAATCACACATCATTTCCATTAAATTTCAATGGTTTACAACACACTTTCTTTCATTCAATTCATTTTTAAACGAAACGAACTCATACCAATTTCAGTTGGTTTGAAAATCAATTTTATTGGCTTTCATTAACTCATAGAATTTTATGCATCTCATTTGCGTCAAACGACAACCATTTTTATGCAAATTCGACGATATTCACTAAATAGAATATCAAATCTTAGTTTATAACTAATTTAAATTAATACCAACTCAATTTACCCTTTATTCAATTTCATTTCCAATTGATTCCATTCAATTCATTTTTGCATTCCATTAATCAAACAAGTTTCATTCAAAACCATTCCATACAACTTGACAACAACCATTTCACAAACCATTTCACAATTTTACTTAAGTCGAGCTTTTATCCAATATTTACTTAAGTTATTTCAATTCAAAACTCAAATTTATTTTCCTTGTAACACTTCCAAACTTAAATCCTTGACTTGATTTTCATTTATCAAATCCATTCCATCGACTAATTTAATTAAATTAGTTTTACTCACTTATCCATTTTAAATTTCAACTTTCCATTCTCAATTCATCTCGAATTTATTTTATCAATAACAAGGAAATTTTCATTTTATTTCCACTACTTGAATTTATCTGCAAATTCAAACCATTTTGATTTAACTCACAATTGAATTTTTAATTTAACTAATTCAACTTTCCTATTTCATGAATTAATTAATTATCATATTAGTTTACTTGGATTTTATTCCAAATTATAAATCACATTTACAATTTACATTTACAAATCTCATTTGTATATGAATTCATTCCCTTATCCTTTCAATTCATATTTATAAATTTCATTTGTTAAATGAATTTATCTCCAAATCTTTGGTTATACCATTATTTCTTATTAAATTTCCATACAATAATGATGATAATTCAATATCATCACTTCCTAACAACCAAGCAACCATATAACATAAAAATTTACAAAAAATCATTTCTTTTATATACAAAAATAGTTTTGGGTAAAATTATTTCATTTACCCTATTTTAAAACAATAATGTGTCAGTTTATCCTGTTTAAGAATTTAGAAACCCATATCGATACAGTTAGCCAAACTGCACCGACCAGAATCTATAAACAATCAACCGATAAGTCAACACAATATAAAACAATTTTATATTCACTAACAAATACGCCCTCATATATATGATTGCACTCATACTCATTCTAGAGTACTGCTGACTCTATCTCTAATGAGTAACACCCAACAGAGCCAAGGTTATCGCTTAACTAAATGCTCTGATACCACTTGTAACAGTCCCGATTTTTCAACGTCCGAAAGTCGACATCAATTTGTCCACTGTATCGAATGCCGACAATCAAATGCCAGAAAATCGAACCGTTAGGGTTTAAAGAAGAAGAGGTAGAAGAAGAAGCAGAAACAATAACATAATCTCATATTTCGCAGCGGAACAAATATAATAGATAAATAAATATCTTCAAACAGAATCACTGTATCAGTATTACATTACATTATCAGAGTGTACAACAACAAACAGCGGAAAGAAATATTACATATGTAAGTGATACGCCTCGCCATTCAGCTCCAACTCCTGATTTCCACAGCAACTTCTTGACTTTGCTCCCGAATAATGATAACCTGACTCTAGGCTGCCCGTGTGGAAAATTATGGGCACCCAGAGTTTAGAAAGGAAACAATAAACTCCAGGTCAGTCGTGAGACTGGTGTGAGATCTTAAAAACAGTTATTTTCACAAAGAAATAAAAAGAAATCCGCTATGCTTTTGGAAAATGAAACTACCATAAGGCCTCCCGCCACACACACAATGCAAACGCAGAATTGGAGGAGATTTCTCCTTATAATAGTCAAACATGCTTAATACGCAAATTCATTTCGATATTATTATTAGTGCATAGTGCAGAAAACATTTCGAAAGTATAATATTAATCTTAGCCAGCATACAATCATTATTGTATGCCTATTATACCTACCATCCAAACATTGGGGCGCCACCATAAGTAGACGGCAGGTTATACGACTAAAACCGTACAGGACACGTATTGTTTCTTTGGATTTTCCAACAAATGGTCAGGCTAAGGAACTTCCTACTGCCACATGGGTACGCCTATGGAGGGACGTCCCGAGAACCTACCCGGATCTCTGCCAACGCAAGGCCAGGTTACCTCTATAACTAGGTAATTACTACTCGAGTATGCCATCCCCCGGTCCTTTGGGACCTTTATCCTAGGATTCTCTACACCAACAACCACAGAGAAAAGTATTTTCAGTAACCAAAAAGGTTAAATATCAGGGCTCCATACCTGACACCACCCTTTTCCAGAAGGAAATGACAGACCCTAAAGGGCGCGACCCTCATAATCTTGCTGCATCTTTCCTGTTTTGACCATTTCCGGGGTGTGAGGTTCGATGAGGTCTCGTCCGCCAAGCTAACTTTTTACAAAGTCATGCATTGATCAACAAATGATCAGCAGCACTTCGTGTGCCACATTACCAAATTGGGAGTGTATCACTAGTAACCATCAACTACATAACCTCTGAGCTCGTACGTCTCAGAGAAGGGTGTTAAGCTAAGAGAATAAATTCTCCACCACCGACAGAAATGTATTCGATAGAAACCAGCTTTACATCTTAAAGTGTAACGCCAGCCATACATCCATACAAGTCCGTTCCGGGATCGAATGGAACCGAAGGCACTTCCAAAGAGGCCCTTGCAATCCGGATATTCACTAATCATGTCCGGAATCCCCATCACAAAAGGTGATAAAATATCTATACCGGAGCAACTCGGTGCAGAAACATTCGATGGGTAATCCGTTCATTTTCGAGAATACCCGGTCTTCAACACCATCTTCAAGTGCAATCCCATTTCGTCGTATCGTTATTCGGAATGGGTTTTATGACACAAGGTCCTCTCCCGGCTAATCCGAATAACGAGCGCTTATTTTTAAAAATAAGTGTTGATTCAGATTTCAAACAAATCACAACAATTTCCACTTTGATCTTTTAAATAAAAGATCCATCACAATCATAAAGGTTCGATGTGGTTTTCGGATATCCACTTGGAATCCGGCCCCCGGTCGCATCGAAATTCAAATGTTGTTTAAAGGCAAATATTGATAGTCGGTTATTTAACTATCAATCAACATTCACAACAATCGCTGCATTTCAAATAATTTTTCCCAAATTATTATTTACAAAATATCTTTGCAAGATACAATTTTAACACTGCAACCATTTGAAAAAAAATTCAAATCATTTTTCACTCGCGGAATAAGATTCCCGATATTATTTGTTCCCACTGAAGGTCTGCCGAGTTAAAATACTTTAAAATAATTTAAATTACTTATCCAAACATATATACTTGGAAATATTTAAAATAAAACTATCTTAAAACACTTACTTAAATATTAGTAATGAAAATATTATATAAAAATCTCGTATAAAAATTCAAGGTCAAACTAATTTTAAAATAAAATTAGTAGATAGGATATAACTATCTAAATATCTGTTTTCTATAACAAATATCAATTTAATCTTTAAATAATTACTTCTATAATAAATTAAAATATATCTTTACTTTAAAGATTTTCAAAATAACCCAAGTAAATAATTTATCCAAAATAATCTTTCTTTAAAACCATCTTTACAACTTCAATTTCATATTTATAGACTATATTGAAAACATACTCGGCTTTCCAGGTAAAGCACACCTTCCATTCTAAAATAGTTCATTCAAATCAATTTATAAATCCTTCTGGATTTCATTTAAATTTACGTTCTAAATCCGTAAATTCCTTTGTTTTAAAATAAATTCCCCTTTCTTTTATAAAATTTCATTATAAATTTAAACTTCTAAATATCCATTGATATACGACTTTCAAATCGATTTCTAAATATTCATTTTCATCACCAAATTAAATTCTAACTTGATTTCCAAATCTATTTTCAAATACCAAATCAATCTCCAAATTTATTTATAAATTTATTTCAACACCAAATTTATTATCCTTTGAAACAAATTCCTTCTTTAAATTTATTCAATTTTCTAAAATTAATTTACTATAAATTTTCTACTAAATTAAAAAAATCCAATTTTTATTTATTTCTGATATCCTACGATATCAAAAATATATTCGGCTAAATTTTAGCCTTCAACAGTTTCAATCACAAATAGTCACACGCAGATTATAAATAATCAACATACAATATTGAAACAAATTCAAATATTTGAGGAATCCAGTTGGATTCCTCTAACCTGCTTTTCCTGCATCCACGGATGTTAGCACAACAATTAAATACAAATTCCACTTCAAGGTGGAATATCGAAGTATATGGGTTTAATATAATAACCTCCGCTACTATGCGGCGCATAGAGTCTAAACTAATACAACTGATAATAAATTAATCATCCAAGCACACAATCAACAATTAAATTTAACTATCATAATTCAATCATCAATTGAAAAAATTATTGCAACACTTGATAATTTCTATCTTATGACTGGATTGAAATTAAATGCTAATAAATCTCACATTATTACTTCTGGCATATCTTCTCTGGAAGCTAGTAGAATAACTGTCATTTCTGGATTACAACAAATGGATAATAACATGAATTATTTGGGTATTCCATTATGTACTTCAAGAATTACTACTAGACACCGCCTGCCTCTGTATACAAAAATCTGTAACTTAATGACCTCATGCGCAAATAGGTTTCTTACACAAGCTGGAAGGCTTGTGCTCATCAAATCTGTTATCTCATCAATGATGGTGCATTGGTCAAGAGTGTTCATACTTCCCATAAAGCTGGTGAACATGGTAAGAACTGCCATGCTAAGATTTTTCTGGATAGGCTCGATTCATTCAAAAAAAATCATCCCATGCTCCTCTGCTAAAATGGAATTGCCAAAAAAGAAAGGTGGTCTAGGAATTTTCAACTTGCAATCTTGGAATAAAGCTGCTATAAGTGCTCACTTAAATTCTTTGCTAAGTGGTGGTGAGTCCTTATGGGTTGCATGGACCAAAAAATTTAACTTAAGTGGAAGGAATTTCTGGACAATGCCAATACCCCAGAATTGTAGCTGGACATGGAGGAGTATTCTTGGTTTGAGAAATAGTTTCATAAAGTTTATTAAGTATGAGCTATCACAAAACAGTAGCATCAAATTCTGGAATGATCCTTGGTTGGCTGATGGCCTTGTGCTTGTCAATGTGTTTACTCCCCATCAGATTGAACAAGCAGGCATAAGTAGGGAAGCTCAAGCTGTTGATTACTTACTTGAGGGCAAGTTGATGCTTCCCTACACCAGTAATCAGGACATAAGGGCATTTTGGAACTTATATCAGACTCAACACTATGGTATGGCATCTAGGGATGATGTACTGTGGAGTGGAAAGCAGCACTCTATCTCTGTTGCTTACGACCTTCTTACAAATGTGATTAGAAGGACTTCTACAGTTTGGCACAAGGTAATATGGTCTGCATCCTCTCCTGCAAAGGATAACCTGATGATGTGGAAGATTATCAACAATGCTTTGTTATGAATAAAATGTTGAGTTATGGTATGAATGTTGATCCCCTGTGTGTCTACTGCAAGTTGCAGGTTGAGTCAGTGGCTCATCTATATTTTGACTGTAATGAGTTACTGGGTCTCTGGGGAAGATTAGTGAGAAGAATAGCTGATGATCATACTCATGGCTTGTCTGAAGTAGAATGGGACCTAATTAGCAAATCAACAAGATGGAGGAAAGATAGAAGAACTGTTTTCTTTTTCTATCTTAAGAAGTATCTGAATTAGTTTGGGAGGAAAGAAACTTGAGAAGATTTGAAGCAAGAAGTAGGAGTATGCAACAACTATGGGAAGTTCTTCAGTATGCAATAATCTCTGGTATGAAGGAAAGCAAATATGGTTTCAGTTCTCAGTTGGCTGAAGCTTGGGCATAACCCTTTGGTGTGTTATTGTTTCTCTTTCCTTTCTGTCTGTCATGTTATCTATGTGTCCTGTTTTTCTTTTCTTTGTTCTATTTCTTTTTTTAGTTCCTTAGTTTTTTCTTCTCTTTGTTTGTTATTCTCTGTTTCTAATTTTGTGAATATGAGCATGTTCATAGTTACTTTCCGTTTTTCTCAATAAACTGGTAGGGGACCAGTTTAACCCCGCTTGCCTTGCGAAAAAAAATAACTGAAATTTTCAATTGTTATTTTGAGTGAGAAGATCTCACCTTTGCTTTTATTAGCAATCCATTTCCATCTTGACTCGATTTTCTCGATTTAAGACCTTGCATAACAATTATATGATTTTATAAATATTCGAACAAATCGAACTATTAAATTCCATTTGATAATTTAATTAACCCGTGATTTTATTTTAAACTAACAAATCCCTTTTAACAAATTTATTTAATTAAAAATTAAATTTAAAAAATAAATTTCCTTTAATAAATCATTTCACCTAATAAATTAAATTTCTAATAAATTTTCTTTTGCAAATTATTTTTAGAGATTATAATAAATTTTAAATAAGCTAATAAACAAAATAAATCACCCTAAAATTTTATTTTGGAATTAAATGGTGCATGTGTATTATATTTTTTTCACTGTTTAAAAACATGTAAATTTTATTTAAATTTAAATAAACTGGAATTTATACCTTTTTCTGTCCAGGTCGAGCTCGAGATTTTCATCTTGAACAAAACCCTAGCCTACTGTTGCGCCTCCCCTTCGACGACGCCTCGTGATTTCCACCGGAGTGCTCGAACTCGAGCATCAATTCCATCGCGGTTCCTCCAGATCTCATGGTGTTCGGACACGAACCACTACCGCTTCAATTTTCATGCGACAACGATCATCTGCTCACCGTGCCGAAACCCATGAATGATACTGCTCGAGCTTCATCCACACGAGCCACCCTCGTTCGCCCAGACACCCCGCTGCTCGATTGCCGATCGCCCTCTACTCCGACAATCGATGCCGAGCCCAAGATCTACCGCCGATGTTCCTCCATTCGAACGCGACCCCTAATCGAATCGAACGTGATTCGATTCAATGTCCTTCAATGCCGTGCCAATCATTGCGAAGTTTGATTTCGATTGCTTCGGCTGATTTTTTTTTATTTAATAGAGGAGGAGAAGAATTCGATGAAGCCCTTATTTTTTCTTCTGTATATCGATTTCTTTTTTTTTATAAAGATCGGTTAGCTTTCAAAGGAAGATAGGATAGGGTGGCGTGTAGGAGAAGACAATGGAACGTGTACATTTCATTTTGCAAAAAAGAATGTCGGGGATTTGATTTTGATCAGATATATATATTTAAATTTTAAATCGTCTCGATTTCGCACCCTAAAATCTCGATATCGTATCGAGACGTGCCGCTAGGCGTTTATAATGTTTTACCCATATTCCGAACACAATGGAATATGTTTCGAAGCCCGGTTCAATCCTATGTGAAAGATAGTTTTTTAAATCAAGTTTAAATACTAAATTCCCGATATAAATTTCAGCGCGTTTATATATCATACGCTCACACAACAACTCCAAACACTACGAAAATTGAAATCCGATAATAATACAATATTACGGATTAAATGGAACTGATTTCGTTGAATTCCGAGACTGTGCCTCAGAAAGCTATTTTCAAATATCGATTTAAACGATAAAATTTCAAAACTGAACAAAGTATTTTCAAATCAAATTCTGAAGCTTCCATTAACCTCAGTGTTATCAATATAAATTTTCTAAGCCATCAAATTATTTTTAACAAGCTTAAAATTGAAAATTCAAATTTTTATCCAACTTCAATAAATTAATTTCAATAATTTAATTGCCAAATTCATATTTATATTCGAAATTCAAGCTAAACCATCATTCAAATATTTAAAATTAATTAAATATTTTCAATTTCAAATGCTCAAAATTCTTGGTCGTCACAACATTTCCGTTAATTTAAGAGAGACAGGGTATGTTATGATACGATAAACAAATTTGTCTATATAATTCTATATATTTGAGTCCTCTTTTTAAAGAAGTCTTGGTAACCTTTAGACCCTTGCACGTATTGAACCTTGTTAAAGTACTTGGATAATTTATAATCAATGTAAAATTTGCATAAGTCCGTTAACGGTAAGTACAAAAGGTCTAACTGACCCCAGCTATGAGTCAAAGAAAGATTGACCATGCTACTAAAATGGACAAGTGGTTATATTTGAATTTTAATAGAAATTGAAAACAGAATTGGAAAGAATGGAGTTCCATAAGATAAAAGATAAGGGGGAAAATTGGTCGATCAAAATTTACGTTCAATCGTACTTCGTAAAATGAGATATACAAATTTATCTAGCACTTCAAATAAAAGGAGATGCCAAATGGCATCAGATATTTTCACTATTTTTATTTCTTGTTCTCTCATTAATTCAATATTTGATTATACATTTAAACCAAAAATCATGAGTTTGAGTCACACCAAATGCAAAATCATTGAATGCAAGTGCGGCAATATCCCTGTTCTCAAATCATCTTTTAAAGTCCCTATTTACTTAATATTAATATATCATCAAAATATATTTCAGCATTAAATCTCCAAAACAAATACTAAGTTAACAATTTTATTCAAGACATATAAATTTACATATCTGTATTACAATGTTAACAAGAATTGATATTAACAAAAGATTCAAGGGATGAAACTTGAGGAACGTATGCTTGTCTCAAGATATATATTTGGGTAATCAGCAAGAGATGTGTCTTAAAAAGTTAATCAGTTTTGAATTCTGCACAATATGAACATTTCTCTTTACAAATTAGTGTTTTACAACCTGCCAGGATATAACACATTAAATGATTAGATTCATTTAATGATTAAAATTATTTTCAACTATGTCTTTGCCTCAAGACTTATAAAATAGTTAATATTGAATTTCATAGTTTAAATTTACTTTCCGACAAAGTAAATCAAAAGTATTTAATGATTTGCATATAAAATATATTATAATAACAATCACTTGATCAATGATGCTTGATACTCTAATATTACTCAAATCGTAATAGATTTCTTTTTCTTTGGTCAATGATAATATTTTCGCATCGTGGTAAATATCATTCATAAAACATACAAACGTTTAAATGAATGGATCTGTATATTACAAATTAAAAATGTCATTGTCCATTAGTACAAAAAGTCTACAAAGATTAGGAATTAAATCAAATTAATAATCAACGGAAAATTATAGCATTCTTTTCTCTTTATGTCAAACTAATTCATTTTCAATAAAAATGATTCTGGTTTTTCATAAAAGGGTTAAATTAGTTTGAACCTAAAAGGAAGTGATGTGAAAGTTATATTAGATGATACTTATAATATCTTAATTAAAAATTAATCAACATATTCATCAAAGTGTGTGCATATAAAAACAAATAAATGACGTACATTAGGTAAATTTGGGGTACGAATAAAGTTTGTCTAGTTTTAATCATGTGAATATTATAAATGACTTGGATTACTGGTAATGTATGTTGTTGAAGTTAAAAAGGTAACATTATAACTATCGTTAGTATATGTCCATGCTTTAGCATGTGAGACTAGCTTTACCATAAATTACAACATTATTTTTCTATGTTGTTCAAGGTGGAGTGGAGTATCAGGCATTAAGAATGAATTTATTGTCCAAGATTAGTCTAGGAGGAGCCTAATGAGAATAAGCGTTTACAACATAATTTGGTACTAAAAAACATATATTAAATAATTATAAACATACTGAAAAATTCAAGGCAAATTGGAACATTAGCAATTTAATTTAAATTGAAATTGGTGAATGGTTCTTACTCAAGATCCAATGTGAATCTTGGCGGCGAGCTTCCTTTTCCTTTTTCCTTCCAAGATCCTAACTGAGTCCTGAGATCGTAGAATAGTGGATGTTCTGAAAAATATTTACCATTCGAAAAGAGGAAAAAACGAAGTCTTCCGCTGCTTAGCTTTCAGTTCGCCTCTGACCATTAAATTAAATGTGAATAACCCATCCTCCTCTCTTTGAAGAAATTCTTCAATTTCTTTCGGACATATATAACGAAAATTTGGTAGAACAGGAAAATCGAAAGAAAGTTTATTTATATGATTGACTCTCTGGATTCCCATAAATTGTTTCGGTGCGGGCCACGAAAGCGGTACCAAATCGAGGCAAACTCTTTGCGATGATGAACTAATCAGCTCGACAATGATTTCAATTGGAGTCGATAAGTACATATTGTATGAAGCTCGAGTGGTTTCAGATCGTCTCGAAATATTATTTTATTATGAGCAATATATACATACAATTTTATTTTATTTATCGATGAATTTCAAAATAAATCACATTATCATAGTTTATAAAAGTAACAAAACTTATACATAATAAAATTTGCCATGGATATAGTTAAATGTGTGTACCAAATAATCATGCAGGCTTTAAAGAAAAAGGTCCAAGTTTTCATCCACGGTAGAATACTTTAGGTTATATTCCAAACATATTTAAAATATAATGTAAAAAATAATTAGAAATAAGAAAACAAATAAAGAAATCATCAAATAATTTTAGAAAAAAAAATTGAGTACTTAGATGGTAATACACGGTAATAATACAAGTCTTAGGTAGTATATAACATACTATATGTTAATATATGTCCAGCGGTTCGACTCAAGCTACGCAAATTTCAAATCTATGAATTCTCAAACCAGTGCTAGATTGTCTAACAACTGGATAGTGGTGCTAGATATCGTCAAATCAAATTTTGAAAATTTAAGAAATAACAAGTAACTTTAACTACGCTTTTATTTAGAATTATAAAGAGGAATATTTATCGATTGGCTATCTACATAATTTGAAATGAAACATATAAAGTGGAATTAAATTCTGAAATGCTACTAAAAGATGAAAAGCTTTAATAAATAAAGAAAGTAATTGAGTTTCCTTGTTGTAATTGTATTTTATTCGGTCAAAATAAAAAAGGCATATTAAAAATGCATATTTTCTGAATGCTTCAAAAAAAAAGCTTAGTGCTTAGGCGGTACCTCAACTAGGCATGGAATAAAGCATTAAGGAAAAAAGGCTGAACAGCAAAATTACAAAGGAGAGCCTAAATGACACTCCATGATGCCCCGATGGTACTTTTGATAGCATAGTTAATTTTATAAGTCAAAGATCATGGTATAAACCTTGTTGAGATTATGTTATCTTATATTTTAAAGTGGATGTGCATATTATGGTAAGATAAACTATTAAGCTTCAACTTTCAAGAATTCGAGTTCCTTATTTCTAAAAAAAAAATCAAGAAGTTTTACAACTCATTTCAACCCTATATGGGGATGCATCATGCCTTGCTTTTTTAATGTATGTAGAGCATATGTAATCTAATAGAAACACACAGATATAAATTGATAAAGAGTTCAAAAGGTCTCACTGTTTTAGGGTGAAGTGTTGGGTATATGAGCAGAAGACAGGCAAGATATATAGCTGTTATTTCAAGGATAGCCAAGTATGGCATGGGCTCATGATAAAATGAACCAATATGTTCTATAACTGAATATTTTGAGTCCCTCGATTTTTTCTAATTAACTCTTTCAAACCTGCTCATACAGTGATGTTTCTTTTTGTAAACAGATAATTCTTATCAACTGAAAACATGCAATAGGAATTGTAGTGGAGGTCTTCAATTCCAATTAGGACATTTTTGGTTATTCTGAAAGTGACAAGTCTATCATAATAAGACAAACCAAATTCCTTTTACAGTCAAGTAATTGAGTCGCTCATTTCAGAAGAAAACAGTCTTGATAACACATTCAAACTCTTGCATACAGTGATCGTTTCTTTTATGTATGCAAAGAGTTTATGATCAGTAGAAAACATGCATGTATTAATTAAGAGTTCATAATGTGTTATAATTTTGCATCAACCAAATGAACCAAAGGTTGAGAGTTTGATCGTCGTGAAGATCGTCAATTCTTATACTTAGATGCCGGCAACTGTGTTATGCTAAGAAAACCGGCATTTTTCCACTGCAAGGGATAAGAGTTACTTTCTCATTATTAAAAACAACTAAAAAAAGACTTAGTAACCACTTTCAGATAATTTCACTGTAAAATAACTAACAAGTATCCGTCCTTTGAATGAGGGAATATTTGATCAAAAAATACGTTTATTCAGTCGTTTAAAATTCAAAATAGTAAGTAGCTTAGTTGGTTAGAGCGTTAACGTTGATGGGTGCAGACTCGAGCCTTTAGAAAACAAATGGTATTTGTTGTATGGGGTTTTTAGGCACAGGGAAAAAGTTGCAAAAAAATTTAGTCTTAAGGACAACAAGTTTGTTTTTAGTTTGAAGGACACTTTGTAGGGTAAATCACAGAATGATAGATGTGGCTATCATTTTCTGTTTACACTATAAAGCGTCCTTCAGACCAAAAAACAAATTTACCGTCCCTGAGACTAATTTTTTTATAACTTTTTCCTTGTGCCTATTTTCCTGTTATTGTATTTAGTGTGGCCATGTGTGCTACAATAGGACAAATCAATGTGTTTTTACAACTTAGAATCAAAGCCCCGCGTCTAAATAAATAGTAGTTTCAACAACCATTTTAGAATCCCACAAGACACATTGCGTACAATGACTATGCTAAGAACTTTCTATCCAATAGAAAACATGCATAAATTCAATTACAAAGTTTACAAAGTGAAATAAATCTAAAATTCGAATTTCTTATTTGAAGTATTGTCTAAGTATAATTCAAAGGCAACTACATTTCCTTTTTATACATCGCACCTATTTGAATCTACAATTTGAAATGTAACGAAACTTTCTAGTTGTGTTATTATTCCATTCTAGATCATAGACACAAAAATTGAGATCATTTCTAACCTACTAGTATATTTAAAAATGATAAATTAAAAAATAGCAGTTGAATTTAACCATCAGTTTTAAATATTATTTTAAAAAATCGTAAGATTACCCAAATAATTCAAATTTGTTGAATCTCGCCTTATAGCGATTTTGATTATGACAACCATACATATATATTAGTATCGATTAACCTTGTTTTGTAGGAAGAAACTCTACAACAGGAAAATTTCAAGGGTTTAGTTAAAGAGTCTATGTATTAGTATTTGTTAAAATCTTCCTTGATGACACACATACATGCACAAGACACAGCAAACAGACGTCTGAAAAATTTATTTCAGACGTCTGTCTACCGAAACAAAAGTTGATTCAGCATAATATTCAGACGTATGTTCTGAAATATTCAGACGTCTGAATATAGGCCGAATTTGCCTATTTTATTGCTGTATAAATTTTTAACTATAAACAGACTTCTGAAATTTTATTTTAGACTTCTGGAAACGAATAGATGCAACTATTCAGCAAAGAGACACAACTCTTGATTCACATCTAATCACTGAATCTCTTTGTGAATAATTGCAACTATTTGTATACTATAAATAGAGGCTTAACCAAATGTTTTTAGTATCGAATCTTACTCTAATTCTTTCTATCTTATCTATAGCATTCATATTCATAAAAGCTCTCCATTTTCATTTTTCAAAGATAACAAATTTTCTCAAATCTTCCATACTCTTTCACGAACTACACTATTATCATCAAGGAAAGATTATAGGAAGGGTGTACATTGATTTGACATATCCGTGTTATTTAGAACATTAGTATTGAACAAACTTTTTATATTGTGAAAGACCGCTTCAACAGTCGAGGCAAGAAATCCCATTCGGCTGTTCGGTTAGTTGTAAACCTATTCCTCCGGGTAAAGAGATGGCTGTTCTTTGTTAGTGAAATTCCTAAGAGGAGCTTAGGGACTGGACGTAGGACAGTGGTCCGAACCAGTATAAATCTCTGGTGTCGCTTTTATTTATTGTTAATATTCTGCTATCTATACATTTCTTTTCATACGATTATGCTGCAACGTCTTTTTCAATTGGTATCCGAGCATAGCTTCTTACATTTGGTATCTGAGCATAGCTTCTTACGCCTGATATTCTAGAGATCGTAAGAACATCCTAGAATAAATGGCTACAAAGAGATATAGTCAAGGCAATAAGAAGGGGAAGAGCAATAAGGAAAAATCAAAGGAGAATACAAACAAATGCTTCATGGCAAAAGATAATGAGGTTAGTGATCCAACTTTTGATGATATGATAGAAATAAATTCAGGACTTCTAGACACTTTAAAAGTCTTAAAATAAAATATAAGGAAGATCTGGAAAATCAGAAGAAAACTAAATTCGAAAGAGATATGCTTAAAGACGAGAAGAAAATATTAGAAGAAGAACTTGAGAAAATTCAAGATTCACTCTCTCACAATTCTGAACTCGCTCTATTAAGTCAAGAAATAGAAGCTCAAAAAGAAAAGAATAATGCTCTAGCTTCTGAGAATCATGAGTTAAAAACAAAAATTAAAATTGTTGAGTTAGATAACACTAGTCTGAAAACTAAGCTTGATAACATTACTAAAACTATTTCCAATTTTAATAAAGGGAGAAAATTTTTATCCAGGATTATTGAAAATTCTCAACCTGCTTCAAAAAAGAAGGGATTAGGTTATGTTAAGAATTCAAAAGCTCACAATGATAAAAGTGGTTTAGGATATAATAAAACTGATCATAGAAATATCACTAGATATGCTTTCATGTATTATAAAAATGATAGTGCTAGTACTAAATTTCGAGTTAAGTCTAAATCCAATTTTTATAGAAATTCAAATACTGCTATGACCAATAATGTTTATAATTTCTCTAGAAGTACAAAATCATTGACTGAAGATATGAATAAAATTATCTAACTATTTGGGTTCCTGTTAATTGGAAAAATAGAGAAAAATACATTAATGATTATTTTGATATGGTAGTTAATAATGAAAATTATATCTATAAAGGTTCAACCACACCCAAATAGGTATGGTTTCCTAAGATCTAACCCGTTCGGACCTTAACATAGTAAGTGGGTACCAAGAATAATAATTATTTATTGCAGGTACTCGGATAAACAAAAAGAAAAGGATATATTTTGGTATTTTAAAGAATGTTCCATACGTTTAGTAGAATTACATGCTAACAATGAAATATGGACTTCAGCAAATATGGTAAAATCTATTTTATTTTTCCTTCATCATCAATAATGAGTTTATCTCATTATTTACAAGATATTTTATATAATTTATTATATTCCCTCATTCTTTTTGACAATGACAAAGGGGGAGAAAATATGTGCATATCGACAGGGAGATTCACATATATAGTTGTCATTATCAAAAAGGGGGAGAATGTTGAATCTCGCCTTATAGCGATTTTGATTATGACAATTATACATCTATATTAGTATCGATTAACCTTGTTTTGCAGGAAGAAACTCTACAACAGGAAAATTTCAAGGGTTTAGTTAAAGAGTCTATGTATTGGTATTTGTTAAAATCTTCCTTGATGACACACATATATACACAATTGAAAAACATGCACAAGACACAGCAAACAGACGTCTGAAAATTTTATTTCAGACGTCTGTCTACTGAAACAAAAGTTGATTCAACATAATATTCAGACGTATGTTCTGAAATATTCATACGTCTGAATATAGGCCGAATTTGCCTATTTTATTGTTGTATAAATTTTTAACTATAAATAGACTTCTGAAATTTTATTTTAGACTTCCGGAAACGAATAGATGCAACTATTCAGCAAAGAGACACAACTCTTGATTCACATCTAATCATTGAATCTCTTCGTGAATAATTGAAACTATTTGTATACTATAAATAGAGGCTTAACCAAACGTTTTTAGTATCGAATCTTACTCTAATTCTTTCTATCTTATCTATAGCATTCATATTCACAAAAGCTCTCCATTTTCATTTTTCAAAGATAACAAATTTTCTCAAATCTTCCATACTCTTTCACGAACTACACTATTATCATCAAGGAAAGATTATAGGAAGGGTGTACATTGATTTGACATATCCGTGTTATTCAGAACACTAGTATTCAACAAACTTTTTGTATTGTGAAAGACCTCTTCAGCAGTCGAGGCAAGACATCCCGTTCGACTGTTCGGGTAGTTGTAATCCTATTCCTCCGGGTAAAGAGAGGGTTGTTTTTGTTAGTGAAATTCCTAAGAGGAGCTTAGAGACTGGACGTAGGACAGTGGTCCGAACCAGTATAAATCTCTGGTGTCGCTTTTATTTATTGTTAATATTCTGCTATCTATACATTTCTTTTTATACGCTCCTGCTGCAACGTCTTTTTCAATTGGTATCGGAGCATAGTTATTTCAAAATTTTGTGAAGATAATCTTATAGAAACGTGTTTACAAAGTTTGGTTTCATTCCAAGTTGTATAACTCTAAAAATGATTAAGATGTAGCATAAGAGGTGTAGTAAGGGATGTTACTGATCCCCACACACACACGTTGTGTGTGCGCGTGTGACAACATATATGAGAATAGAAAGAAAAGAATCATAGTTTAGCTTGTAAATATAAAGCAGTATTATCTAGCCAGATGAAGATCAAATTAATGTTTGTGGATTTATACACAAAAAGATAAATAACGAACACATTGTTTTGCATGCTCTATATTATTTTGTTGTCTTTTACTTATCATCGAAGTGGATCATACAAGCAAAGGCTTATACATAGGCCTAATTTTTCAAACAATTTTAGGGAATACTTATTTATTTTGTTTCAGTATTATGTTTTATAGCAAATATTTAGTAGTGATTGTGCATGTGCTTGTGCTTCAGATTTTGTTTCTGTGATGCTATATTCAAATCAAAGTAAGGGTTGTACCAAATATACCAATTGTTCTTTAAACCAACAACTGTTACTTATCATAATACCTGTTTCACTCTCTTTTTTCTCGAAGTGTTGTACCTGTGCTTCAGTTTTTGTACCAAAAAAGACCTTTAAATGACATAATTGTAAAGAAGCCTGTTTTAAAAAAGATCTCAAGCCATTATTTACATTGGACCGACTCATATCATCATTTCAGACAAGCGTGTGTGGTGTACAAAAAAAGACTACAATGTAAGATGCCGAAGCTGTTAAAAGTAAACACTAATAGATACTTAAAACCTAATATAAGTAATACTATGGAAACATAAGATTTGTTGCAATGAACCTCCGTTGGAATAAACAAAAGGGAAAAAATGATATATTTGTTTTTGATGAGGATGTTGTCACTGGGGTTGAAAGAAATGATTCTCTCTTAGGGAAATCTATCAATTCAAAATATACTACAACCAAAAACCATATCTTAAAGATCTTTAATTCGTAAGCACTAACAGGTATTAAATATCTTTATAAACTCGCAATCGATCTCCTTTAAGAATTCCCTTACCTGTGACAAGAAGTAATACAATTTCAGATGGAATTTTATACAAGAGCAGTCAAAATGAAGTAGATTCAAAATGTCCAAATGTAAAGAATGCATCCATGCCTTTTGACACAAATATAAAAGATTACTTGCAAAAGCTAAATAAAATTATGGATGTATATCCAAATTGTAAGATACTACTTTATACTAAGAAACATCAAGCACCTTATTTGTCTCATCTGCTTTATATGAAACATCAAGAACCTTTTTACCCATTCTCACTTGATCTCAACTCATTATCTCCAAGCCAATTCCTTGTGTTTTAGCCACCCCAGACCTTTCCAAAACTGAGATTTTGCTGCCCTAATGATGGACCTTAGACCCATCTAAGCCCAAACCAAAATACCGTGCAATTAAATCTAATTTAATTGCTTGTCGATATTGTACATCGATCGATATATTTATAACTGGTATAAATACATATATATAACATTATTTATTTCTCAAATCATATTCAAATTTTATAGCTAATATTTCACAAATATTAATTAATTTAGTTAATTTATAACAATTATAAACTAATTAAATCGTTTGGTCTTAAGAGAATTCATCATTTCTACTGTGAAACTCTTGGTTGTAAATTTGGTCAGCGATTAACATCGAACTATTGTAATGTTAATGTTCACACGTCACTTAACAGGCAGTGTGACATTATGGCCAAATTTATCGTTTACCCATTTTCTGTAAAATCCAATTTTAGTTTAATAAGCGTTACCCGGTTGTGACATTCGTTTACACCAATTCTTTTCGTCAAAACTGTATCACTTTGGACTTATGCAATTTGCTAATGGTCAAAATTTCAACTTCGTCCATATTGAACTTTATAGCCCAAATACAAATTCCTTGGTTCAATAATAACAATTATTATTAACCGAAATGCTTTGATCAGAGACTTTGACATTGAGTTGACTTTGATACTAACCGCATATAACTGACGAGACGAATCCTCGCTTGAATAGTGTTTCACTTCCAATACTTCCACTCGACCCAAATACAATCACTCGATGACGCCATGCAATGATTTGACTATAATCAAAGCGGAGCTTTCATATTGAAGATACACGGTATTCTCAAGTCGAGAGAACTGTGTAAATCAATCACATAGATATTTATTGTTTGACCTTAGTTATATTAACCAATAGAAAACTATCGAGTGAGTCATTTCATAGTTATCCAATAACTATTAGTACGTAACTGCCAGGTGCCCCCCAACAGTCTTGAATAATACACTGCCCAACATTTGAAGAGCGTTACGTACTCCAGTCTCAACGGATACATCGATATCCAGTCTCAATGCAACTTGACTAGGAACATTTAAAATGGTACATTTGTTTCATTGTGATAAATTACTCACGGTTACAACACTTTGTAACTACTATCATAAAATATACCATTTATGGATCTTTCCATTAAATATATCTTTAATTAAGTTAATTAATTAATACAATCACATTATATCAAATATATAATAGGAAGAAAATACCTTGTATTTCGACAAGATTGGTCAACGAGTTAGACATATATAAAAAATTACATAATTGCCCCTCGGACATACCCCTAACTCTATCATAGAAAACAATCAATATCTCAAAAACCATAAGACTAATGCATATAAAATTTTGTGAGCAAGATGTGAGAACCCTAAGTAGTCTACCCTCGGTATCGCACATCGAATAGAGCAAGTTGGAGGGATCGTCCCTCTTCCATCCATAAGGATAGACTATAAACAGCCTTCACAACATATTGCAACAAATATTAATTAATAACATGAGTTATACTAATCCAATTGGCGTGAAACTTAGAGGCTAAGCATAATAAAACATGGAAAAGCTTCAATAGGGATCACATGGCATTTGGAGGAGTTTGGAGGGATCGGCTTCAATCCCCCAATTGGGATCAACCCTCTTCCCTCTTAGGGATCGGCTGAACCTAACTTTATAGAAAAGATCGATCAATATTGCAACATCTACACATCCAATTGACATGAAACTTGAACAAGCTCATTAAAACATGTGGAACACCCCCTCGGGATCTCATTCTAATCGGAGGAAGTTGGAGGGATCAGTATAACTCCCTTGGGAGGGATCAACATAAATCATAATTCAAATACTACTTCATGGAAAATGCGATATCTCACAAAGCGTATGTCAGAATTGCACGAAAATTGGAAAGCGGATAGCTAACATCATGGAGCAGCCCTCAAAGGGACCGCAACACATTTGGACACATTTGGACACACTATTAGGGTATGGTACCGATCCCTATTTTAGGCCCCAATTGGCCTAAATTTTTTTTGGATGGTCTCGTCTTGGTCTCCCAAACCTTCTACCGAAATTTCAGCACAATCCGTACACATCTTCCCTTGTAAATACAGTAGACATGAAGTCAAAAAAAGGATCTTCTTTCTGCTTCTCTTTGTCTTCAACCTAGGCTACACTCTGTCAGATTTATTCTTGAATTTCGAATTTGTAACTGAAAACAAACTACAGTATAATAAAAGGATTATTCTAAAGTGGACGTAAGCCGAGGTTAATCGAACCATTATAAATCTTGTCTCTTTTACTTGCTATCATTTTTAATTTGTTTGTTCTTTATATTATATTCTTTACATAAGATACTATCCGCGATCTATGACTGGATATTTGTGCTTTCACACAACTGGGTGTTGGTGACCAAATTTTGATGCCAACATATATATATATATATAAGTGTGTGTGTGTGTGTGTATGTATGTATATATATGTGTATGTATGTATATAAGAATTCTTAAGTATGTATGTAACTATCATGATACATATATTTATCAGTTTTGATATATAACTAAAGGAAAAAAATCGATTTTTTAATGAAATATGACGACAAATTTTACTTAATTTTTTTAAATATAAAAGTATATTCTTAACATATATAGTACATGTGCATATATACATGTATACATATACATATACACGTGTATACACACATACATGTGTATATGTATATGTATACATGCATAATATACATGTATATTTATACATACACACACAAATGTATTTGTACATATATATATACATGTACATATGTATACATATACATATACACACACACACATATAGACATATGCATACATATGTATGTATATCAATTTTGAGACATGTAATAAATCGCTTTGACTTGAATATATGCATACATATGTATGTATATCAATTTTGAGACATGTAATAAATCGCTTTGACTTGAATATAAAAACTATGGTCATTCTAAAAATGTCATTTGATACAACATCATATACGTTAAACTAAATATCATATATGATAATAATATTTTTTATAGACACATATATATAAATATAAGTATATTTATATAGACAAACAATATACATGTGCGTGCGTGCGTGTTTGCGCCGATAATGGTCAAAAACCCTGTTATAAGTGAGCACCAAAGTCTAATATTTAGATCCAGACAAAGAAATATAGATTCACAGATCATATAATATATTGTAGAAAAGTAAATGAACATGCAAGTTTTATAGTGGTTCGATAAACTCTATTCTACGTCTACTTCAATAATCTTTTATTTATACCGTAAGATTACAAGTACATTTATTTTTGCCTTAGAAAATTAATGAAAGAAGAGATAAGAAGTGATGAAGCAGAGTCGGCCCAAAAGTCCTGTGCAATGAGCCAAGTCCGTTGTACTTATAGGTGAAGATGTGCATGGATCGAGATAAAATTTCGATAGAAGAACCTCCAGGCTCATACGACCCGATCCACAAAATTTTGGATTGATCGGACACCAAAAAATAATTTAGGCTAATCGTTTCGCATTAATTCAAAAGGGGCTGCGATCATTTTTATGGTGTCCCCCATGCATTTAGTCCATGCTCCCAAAATTTCACACCGTTCCGACTTACCTTTTATGAGAAATCGATTGATATTCGCTGTTTTGACTATAAATTGAATCATAGGAGATTATTCCATGCTTTATCCTTTTGATCTGCAATCGATCATGTGGGTTCCCCATGATGTTAGCTACTTGCTCTCCATATTTCATGCAATTCCGACATACTGTTTGTGAGATATCATGTTTTTTGTAGAACTATGGATCTGTGTAGTTAATGCCCCGCTATTACCCTGCTACAATCCCGCTATATCTCATAGCGGATTTCTACCACTACGATTTTTCCATATAGCCTCAGAATATAGCCTTTCCGCTTTAATCCCTGCTATTTCCGCTATATCCCGTTACTTCCGCTATATTCCGCAATTCCCGCTATATCTTTTTTGATAAAATGAATTAAAAAATTGCATTTATACATTATAGAATTATGAAACTAATTTATTTGATTTAATTTTTAACATATTTTCAGAATTGAAAATACTGTAATATTCTACCAAATTCAATTATGTTATATAACAGTTTTTCATTTATTTAAAGTACATTCGCATATGTTTTTATTTAAAATTATTTATGTATTATTTATAATTCAATTAAATGATAATTTTTCATTTAATTACCATTTATATATTTGTAAAAACATTAAGTACAAGTTTTATATGCTATTTTAGAGCCATCCTCTATATCCCGCTATATCCTCGCTGTATTCCCGCTATGACTTTTTGCACCTCCACCGCTTTGAATCTACCAAGCGCATTAACTGCACAGCTATGGATCGTTACACTGATTCGTACGATTGGTCCAATAACGATCGTCATCTTTCTAATATTTCATCATTTTGAGCTGCGATCAATCACGGTGGTGCTCCATGATGTAAGCTACATGCTATCTAAATTTGTGCAATTGTTACATACCGTTTGTGAGATATCGCATTTTCCGTAAAACTATGGATCGTTGTGCTGATTCGTACGATCGTTATAATAACGATCGGCCTCTTTTTCGAGATATCATCCTTTTGAGCTGCGAGCGATCAGGGGAATTCCCAATGATGTAAACTATTTTCTCCCCAAATTTCATGCAATTGCGACGTACTTTTTGTGAGATATCGTATTTTCCATAAAAATATGGATCATTATGCTGATTTGTACCGATCGTTCCAATAACGATCGACCTCTTTTCCAAGGTTTTGGAGTTTTGTCATGCGATCATTTTTGTAGGCTCCACTCTTTAGTATATTGATGCTCTGAAAGTTTCAAGTGCATTGGCTTTGTAGATTTTGAGATATTGATCGATCTTCGTCGATTTATGCTGTTTTATGGATCGTTCCCGATCGATCCATATAAATTCTTTATTTGCTCATAACTCGAGCATACAAACTTCGATTGGCTTAAAATTTGAAACGTGGCCTCATGGGGCCTTCCTTATCACTTCATATTGATTGACCTTGGTTGGGACCCAGTCTGAATCTGCCCAACAATTATCCATAGTTCCAAATATCATCGATTTCCAAGCCTATAACCGTCTCTCTAATTTTCCTGCCTTGATAATCACAGAAGCCATTTAACCAACTTTTGTGATATGTTGCCTGGTTAAAAAGCGGTATAACATTTGTCCCCCAAAACATGCGTGACGATAGGAAGACGTGTTTTAAATTGCCTTAAGTCCAATGTTTGAAACTCGTTGATGACTTACGAACAAATTTGTGATCTTGCCTGATTATTAGTAACAGCCGTTCGGGACAGTTAATCAAATTTGTAGCCGTCCCAGGCTGATGATGATCGCACAGAGATCGAGTGTCTGTTCGAGGCGAAATGTGATCGTTCGAGATCAAATGTTTGTTCGAGGCGAAATGTGATTGTTCGAGATCGAGTGCCTATTCGAGGCATAATGTGATCGTTTGAGATCGAGTGTCGGTCGAGGAAAAATGTGATCGTTCGAGATCGAATGCCATTCAGGGCAAAATGTGATCGTTCGAGAACGATTGTCGTTCGAGGCAAAATGTGATCGTTCAAGATCGGGTGCCGTTCGGGGCGAAATGTGATCATTCGAGATCGAGTGGCGTTCGAAGCGAAATGTGATCATTCAAGATCGAGTGCCGTTCGAATTGAAATGAGATCGTTCGAGATCGAGTGCCGTTCAAGGAGAAATGTGATTGTTCGAGATCGAATGTTGTTCGAGACGAAATACTTGTTGTTAACATTTAAGTGAGTTCCGAAATCATTTGTTATGTCGGTTTATCGCCATCTTAGAGCATGCCTAGGGACCGACCTCGATACTGCACATATGTAATGGACTTGGCCGTTTTAATGTGGAGTTTCTTTTACTTCATTTCATCTCGATCAAGAGATGATGACCTGTGCCCTTAAGATGGGCTCGCTCCAATCTGTGGTGGTTGATGGCTGCTCCTATTCCTTCACCGTTGTCCATTCGGCTTACGAAGCCATCCAAATGCGTGCCCCCGGTTCCATGGGGAGCGGTGCCGATTCATTCTCCATGGTCAGATTTGGCCTCCGATTGCTCCAATCCATATCCAAGTCTGCTAGCTTCCGCTCCAAATCTCGGATTCCAATTGGTCTCCGATCATCATTTCCATCCTACCTCCTAGGCCTGCGAGGGAATCCCAGATTATCCTCTCCTGTATAGCATCCATCATTGTTCTCATTTCATCTCTGATGATGTAGATAATGTGTAACATCCCGCCTTTTCGCAAGCTTTAAATCGACACACGTGCCAATTCAAACCATACGAAAGGGCAGATTGTTATGGGGTAAATAAGAAAAACAGAGAAGAAAAAGGAACAAATCTGAATCTCACAGCGGAAGGATAAAATATAATAATCAATATACAGTTCATAAAATTGTTTACAAAACATTTGATTCTTCTTTATACAATAAATATCAGAGTTACACATACCAGAAAATAATCAATACATTGCAGCAGAACAAATGAGATGCAGCAGACTAATAAAATATATAATAGTAGTAATAATTCTTCGTCTTCGTCCTCCAGAAATAAGGCCTTCGAATCCTGAAATGCTCAGGCTGACCCGAGCGAATTGAAAAGACAAACACTCGAGTCAGAACTAAAATATCTTATGTGAGTTAAATCAACAGGAATAAATATGAGTGCAGTAACTTAAGAGATGCTCGGGATTCACATCTCTTAAGGATCTGTTAAACTATTTACTATGTAGTAATATTTCGCTATTATAATAGTGTCTATTAGTAAAATAAACTTACTTTAAGATAGCGTTAAGGAGTGACCCAATATTCCCCTTAACACATAATATATTCTCATAGTCTATACGGTACCGTAATCTCCCCCGTACTGGGCGCCGTCAGAGGGAACTCCATAGGTATGGTACAAAACAAAATCGTATAAGGCTCACTAGGGTAGGTGACACGGCACAACTAGGCAATGCCAGGATAGATATACCAATTACACTTCCGGGTCGGTGGTAACGCATAGCCGCAGCTACCGCCCACCTCGAGTCACACCCCTAAATCAAAGAAATCAATAGTGGCCACCGAATAAATCCAAAGTCAGAGTAGAATATCGAAGGGATGTGTCCGATAAAAGGTGCTACCTTCTTAACCCGTCAATCGCTCATATTTTAGCCACCTTATGCCAAATCACGGGAGTTGGGTCCACGTATTTACCTCAACGAAAACGCCACCGCCATCCTACTTCATTCTGGAATCCCCACCGCGTACACGGTTGTTAAAATGGTTTTCGGAGTTAGCAGAGAGTATGACAACTTCCGATCCCGGTCTCTTCAACAACCAATCGTTATTATAACACCACAGTCTTTCCAAAATAGTTTATACTTTAAAACCAGAATAAATACCCATTTCAAAACCATATAAATACGATATCATTTCTATTTTAAAACCTAAATCAATATGACATCATTTCTATTTCAAATATATCTTTTTTCAAAAATTATAGTACTTTCAAATATATATACCTTAAACCCATAGCTCCGAAACCTAATTTTCAATACATAAATGGTTTAATAATAAATTACTTTATAAAGTAAATTAGCATTTTAATTTTCAAATCAATTCTAAATACAGATTTGAATTCCCAAATAAACCATTTAAATTCCCATATATTTCAAAGTTTTAAATATTCCACCATTTCAAAACTATTTTTTTAATTCATATATATATGCCAACTTCACTTTACTATTATTTAGTTTTGAAATACTTGCTCAATAAATCCAGTATCCTTTAAGTAAACTTTCAAATTCACTAACTGAATACTCCTCAATTTATTTAGACTAGATATATTCACTTAAATCATCTTAAACCCGAATTTAGTTATAACACCGTAATCTTTTTAGATCTAAATTTCAATAAGATCTTAATTAAATAAAAACTCAAATCAATTTCAAAACTATATTCTTAACTTTGATTTATAAAAATCAGTATAAACTCTATATTAGAATATAATTTAAGTAAATACTTATCCATAATATATTTAAATAAATCAACTTTATTATTAAACTTACTTCATACTTTAAACAATTTTATACATAGCTTAAAACCAAGAATTTAACTACATATAAAATAACCTTTATCAAATATCCGAAATCAATATCTCATAAAACCATATATATATTTCTTTACAAAACATAAAAAATCATTTCAAAATATTTTTATATATATACCGCGGTGTCTGTATACAATTTTCTATCCTGTGGTCAAGTGATACGGATATTTATCCTTTCAATCCGCAATTTAAAAATAAAATTTACGGTTATATATCATTTCAAACCGCAATCCCGAATGAAATGAAAATGCATGATAACTTGCAGTTTATTCAATATAAAATACAGCATCCATTCATCCAATATCAACCACCAACCATTTATCACAATCCTCATCCAATTTAAACAAAACATCGATATAGAGCATATAAAATATAACAGGTATCAACGAACAATTTATATTCAATAATAAATTATTAACTATTTAACTGGCAGTTTATATACAATAATTAATAAATTTAACTGGCAATTTATAAGCAATAATAAAATTAAATAACAATTTAATTTAAATGAATGCAATCTAACTGAGATGATGAATAAAAATATGCCAAACAGTCATAAATGAATTTCTACTCATATCATAAATCAATTTAACAAACATAAGAAATTTTAGAAGTTGTGAGTGGGTTAAAACACCCACCTTTTGAATTTAAATCCAATTTAAACCCAAAAATTGGACAGTCTCCAAATCTAACCAAACCAACGCCAAAATGCCCGTAATTTTATTACGATCCTAACAAAAACAATCACTCGTGAAACGGAGTTCATATGTGAAAGTTATTCGAGTTAAATTGTTTGAAAACAAAAATTAAATTAAAACAAAACTTACTTAAATTAGTAGCCACGTCATCATCTCTTCAACTACCAGAACATGCCAATACTTGGCCCCAAACCCTAACGCACGCAAATCTACCCAGGCTGCTGCCGCCGTACCTTCGCTCGCGATCGCCACTGGCCCCACCGCGGCCACACTCCATCTCCAGAACGACGTGCTCGCCCCCCTCCCCCTCGATCGTTCGATCCATGTGCGAAAATAGCCGGCCACCACCAACAACCTCAAACCCTAATAAATTATTACACTCGATCTAACCGTCAACTCGCCCCATAAATCATGCCGATGAGCTCCTCTTAGTCCCCTCTACCAGACCCAGAAAGGTTTTGTCGATCCGACGACTTTCAGCGACGCGTGATGGACGGCCGAGACTTCTTCGATTTTTACCGGTCAAACGACAAACTGAATCGAGAAACGAACACCGCCATTGAATTACGCTAGTCGAGAGCTTCAACATATATTTTTTTTGGATTTTTCTGAGGACTTTGAATTTTATGCTTTGGTTTTGAATTGTAATTGGATCTAGGGTTTGCATCCATTGAGGGAGAGAAGCTGATGGAATTTTACACGCAGATAAGTGAGAATAGACGTAGGCTAGGGTTTAGCAGAGTATTTATAGATAAAGCTGGAATAGACAGATGGATCCGAATTATAAACGTGCTAAACGATAATTGGCCAAAAAAGCCCGTTCTGACTCTGCAACGAAATTGGATAAACCCATATATCAAAATAGGTGTTTTAAAATATTTTAAACGCAATAGAAAAGGTTTCAGGTTCAAGTTGCATCGTATGAAGAAGTTATGCTAAAAACAATATTTTGAAATCGATTTCAAATTGATTTCAATTTCATTTATTTCAAGGCGTTTCAAGCCCGTACGATCAAACGACAAGTCCGATCGATACGAAACTTGAAATCCTACAATAATTCAGCGTTACGGATCCGATGAAACTAGTTTCGTCAAAATCCGAGTCCGTGACCAAAATGGCTACTTTTTAGTTAATTAAATAAATTTAAAATAAATCAATTAGATCAAAATTTTAATTTCACTTCTATAATTGACAAAATTTACCCCTTTAAATTTCTTAAATCATTTACATTAATTTAAACAATTTATATGTCAATTTATAGTTGATAAATTTATCAAAGTCCAGCGTTAAAAATCTCGTTAAATTCAGAGATTATAAAATAATTTCAATAATTCCATTAAATTAAATTTTTATTCTATTATTCTATCTATTAGTATCAAATAGATGAAAATAACATTGGATTCCTACTTATTATATAACTACCTCCAAATTTCATCTAAATTTCAATCAACGTAAAATTTAAATGTTAAATTTCATTTATTCGCAATAAATTCAATTATTGCAATTTTTTCCTCAATTAAATAAATAAATCTTGCTTTCTATTCTTTAAATCAGCCAATTTGTCATATTATAAATAGGATTAGCATTAATTACATCTTATAACATTAACCATTTTCAATGACAAAACACACCTACCATATCTGCATAAATTAAGTCAATTAATTGTACTTGATTCCACATTAAATGTGTAGGATCGATTTCACCCTAGAGGGGGGGTGAATAGGGTGATACTATCAATTATAAAAATTAGTTGCGGAAGCTTACAAAATTATTTCAACACAGGTCACAGAATAATAGTAGCACAGATAATAGCAGAATAATAAAATGCAGAAATAGAACGACATAGAATTTACCCAGCTTCGGCAAAACCCTGCCTATGTGCTGCTCCCAAGGTTTCTACTAGAAATTAAGTAGTCACACGCTTACACACGTAAACTCGCGACACCCGCTACTGACTAACCTAACTCTACGCTCAAAAACCTACCACAACTCAGCCACTGAGTTGCGAATTCCCAAACTACGCCACGTAGTATGTCCCCTAGTCACACGGCTAGAAATTTCAACGGTTTAAAAAGAAATTACAAATTAAAAACAATTTAAAAACAAACAACCCTAATTTTAAAACAATGCCTTATAATTTATAAACTTTAAAAACAAAAGAAAGGGCCGGCCCCTTTTTCCTCTTTTATATTATTGTGGCCCGTTCCCTTGTAATTGATAATGGCAGCTTGCGTTTCTTGTTTGTTCCTCTTCCTTTAAAAATTAAGGCTTTCGTATAATTCGAAGAAGCCGATTCTAATTTCTCAATTGAATAGATGATTTGGCGTCCCTTTTTTGCCAATCGATGGTCTCTGTTAATTTGCTTCGACTGCTTCGAATTGATCGAGTTCGAGAGGGCTCCGGCATGTTATTTATCCTTTTGTGCTTTAATGTTTTTTGTACTTGAATTCGATACCTATTGCCGATGATGATTGTAGTTTATATAGGAGTTCTATCTCCTTTATTTGCGTTCGTCTGATTTCTTCAACATTTTAGCTTCGGCCGTTCGATTTCGTTTGGATGTTGATGATTTCACTGACTTTTTCAATTTCGTATATTTTGATACTTGCTTCTCACGGCTTTGAATTTGAACTGTTCGTTTCTTCACCACCACGTCTCTGACTTGTTCAACATTGACTTCGACACTGATTTATTGATTGCCTCGGCTTGATAATTTTTGACTTGGTACGAACTTGATATTGATACTGTTCTTCACTCTGTGGACTTAGGCCATTTGTGTTTACTCCCTCCGGTCATTTGCGTCCTGTAGCATGCTTGACTGGATTGAAATATATATATCTTGATTTTGCTTTGATTTAGCTGGTGTGTTTGCTATGTATATGCATTCATCTTTGCACTGTGTATTTGATGTTGGCATGCATTAGATTTTATGATGGCACTCATGTGTTGTCTGGTCTTTATATCTGTGCAATCTTCTCTGGTGCACTCGCTCATTTGAGTTTGTACTGCTTCATCATGTCACTATTTATTTGTTCACTTGATAGCCTCAGTGGTCTTGTTCATATTGCATTGCACTGGATTGTGCCATTATCTTCTGGAGCTCGAGTTTGCTTCAACATACTGCTGTGTTTATTATTTGGTTTCGCACTTGGGCTTGTTTGTTTATTGACACTGTAATGGTGCAATTTTGATGTTCATCTTTGTTGTATATTTGCTTGCTGGTCCATGTATATGTATGTTGCATTTTTGGTTATACTGTCTTGAGCTAGAGTATTTGTTGTGTCCTTTGTGCATTGTTTGCACTGTGCATTCATGTGTATTGGTCTTGAACATTGCCGAGTTTGTTTCTTTATACTGTTGCATTCCTTTGTGCTCGACGTGTTGCTTGCATACTGCACAGTTCACTGTATATATATCTTGTAGCTGCTGAGCTTTGTTGTATGGCCAGTGGTGCACTTGGTTATTCGACCCTGCTCTACTAGTTGCTGTGCATTGCATAGTAGTTACATCTGTTGCATCCATTTGTTTTGTTTGCATATATCACTTGCTTGACCCTTGCATATGCTCTCTGATACATGTTTGTGATATTCGAGTCAGTTAGCATTCTTGACATGTTGTATTGTGTTTTGCTGTCACTTGAGACTGTATAGTTGTTGTTGAATTTGAGTTGAGTCATGAGAGTAGTGACTTGACCTTTGCATTTTTTTTGTTTTTCGAAATTGCACCTGAGTTGAATCCAGCTTGAAGCTCGGATTTGACCTTGTGCTGAAAGTTGTGACATTATTTTATTGCACTTGAGTTGAATCTGATAATTTGGGTTTGACCTGTGCTCACATGTCCCTGTAAATTTATCAAGTGTATATATCGGTGTGCACGGCGTTGTGGCATATAGAGTGATACACTGTGTATGTCACAAGTTGTTCGTGTATGATGAATTGAAAATTGAATGATGATGAACAACCCAAATAATTGAGGCAAATATTATTTTCAAAATTCACATACTGTTTTATACTGCAAAAAAAATTTCCTTTTCAATTTTACTGCATCAATATTTATTTTTGCAGATTGCTCAGATGCTGAATTTAATTTGGAATAAAGTTGAAGATAAAATACGAGTTGAGTGAATGAGTGATGTGTAGTGAGGTCAAATGTAAATGTGAAACGTGATGTATCAGTTGTACTATAATTGAAATTGTATAGTGAGAGCTTAAACTTTGTACTATTCAAAGATTGTAATAAATATATGTTTGAATAAAACTTTTGTTTGAATTCAAATTCTGTGTTATTTACGTTTATTCAGCAAATATTTATTTAGTCTATGAAAAATAAAATAGTACATTAACAAATACATTTACACGAATATATATATGTTTATTATCATCAAACAAAAATCATATAATCGCATATTCAACAATCTCTCACTTTTGATGATAACAAACATATATTAAAGATTTTGAATATGTTAAATGTATTTGATCATTGATATGCTCTAATTGCTCCCCCTATTTAAATGCTTCCTCTCTACACAAAGCTCCCCCTACAAATATGCATATAGTTAAATAATATGCAAATGAGCCTAGATGCAAATGGAAAATATTTTACCTTTACTTGATTTTATTTGACAAAATCTTAACTTTTCTCTCCCCCTTTTGTTATCAGCAAAAGAGTAATAGTGTTAGAGAAAATAGAGATAAAGTGATCGATATTAATCCAACATTAAAACTCAATTGAATATAAATATTAAATTTCAATAAAAAATCAGACAAAAATCATAAATACTTTGTTAGGTACATATTCCACTTTTAGAATGATGGGAATGATATCATTATATAAAACCATACAGTTGTGTCTATTTGTGGTATATTTATATCAGGAATTTGAATATCTACTAACCATGCATAACCGTTAGGACTTTTAAATGAGATTAGTAGTATTCCAAATTTAAAAAAAAAATTAATTCAAGTATCTTCTAACCACGCATAACCGTAAGGACTTTTAAATGGGATTAGAATCAACTCGTTTATTTTAAAAATCAATTTTTGATATGCGTTCCATACATGCATAACCGTGAGGACTTTTAAATGAGCATGGAAGCACATAACAAATTCCAAGTAATTCACCCATGCATAACCGTGAGGACTTTTAAATGAGAGTGAATACTTTGGTATTTATTTATTTATTATTATTTTGTTTATTTTTTATTTTTTTATTTTTTTTAAAAGAAATATAAAATGAAAAATGATTCCTACTTAAAGTACCATATATTGACAAACTATATTGAATTTTGATGAGTGATGGTTGTTAGAAATATGATAGAAATAGAGATGGTCATGGAATTTTTACCAACAAAAGTTTTATAACTCTTGTTTAGATTTCTAAAGAAAATTTCCAATTATACCGTCTTGAGTCATAATATATGATAAATATCAACACTCATCACTTTTTCAATCACTATTCATCTTTTCGATAATCATTAGGGAGTCAGATTAGTCAATGTAATCATTTAAAATCAAATTCAAAAATAATTATAAAATCAATTTTTCTAAAAATGACCAATCTGAAAACAAGGTCAAAAATGATTTTCTAGAAGGGGTTTTATGAGAAAAATTTCTGCTATTTGAAAATTATTTGAATTGAAAAATATGCAGATATTTTCTTTGAAAAACGATGAAGTTACCAAATGTCTCAACAAAAATCATGTTCAACTAGTAATTTTTCTATCAACTAGATTACCAGTGTAATCTGCATCTAAATTTCTCTTTCACTCAAAATTATCATTAATTTAACTTGATAGACCATGAAATGTGCACCAAAAATTTCAAACTCAATTTTAACAACAATTTAAACGACATTCTCTTGAATTTGAATTGAAGCCGTGTAAATAATCAAAAACTGTGAATATAGAGTTAGCCGTATTATAACCAAATGTATTATCATCCAACAAAATATTATTATTAATCCAAACTAATATATATGAAGTAATTCAAAGAATCTAGAGTTTTTTATAGTGTTTTTGGCATAAGAATATAATTGGTCAACAATTTTGTATAAGTCAGAATCCAAATAATCATCTTTTCATCATCTCATTATTGGCTGATTTTACTTAGTTTACGGTGCAGATTATCACATTTAATATATTGTTCAAATAAATATACCATTACCTGTTTTACCTTTACGATATATTTTTTGTTGTCCATTGTGATTCTGTCACCTTTATACTAGGCTAAGGAACTTTGCTTTGACGCTCGTTGTGCCCTTGGAATAGCCAGAATCCAAGTAATACTATTGTTGTTCCTTAGCCTGCCACCACACCTACACGTTCAAAGATTTTTGTGACCTATTTGTTTTTATAGGTTCATGATTATTAGTGGCAGAATATTTCGAAAAGTAATTTTGTGAAGACCCATAACTATTTATATATGTTCCTTTTGGCACCCAGATTTGTTTAACTTTGAGAGATTTTGTATTTGTGCCTTTTGGAACCCAAATTGGAATGGTTTTTACGTGTGTGGGTCTATACCAACAACTATTTTGATTGTGTCCAAATTTTCTACAAATTGTGCACATTGAATTTACTTGATTAATCTCATTTCTAACATTTTTAGATTGATTATACCCAAGTCCTTGTCTAACTTTATTAATAGTTTGTTTCCCTAAGAGCGTATTCAACGATTTTTCACTTTTTGAAAATTTATCTAAAGTCGTTGACAATTGTTGGACTTGTGTTTTGAGAGATTCATTCTTGTTTAACAATTGTGTGCACTTTTTAATAGAATTCTCTCTCCTAGTATTTTCACTTTCTTTCAAAATCAGAATTTCATTTTCAAGTGATTTTGTATTGATTTTTCAATTTCTTCTTCGAATTTTGGACACTTCTCACACTTAGGGATCCTACTTTGATAGTTTTTAACTAATTGGTCAAGTTGTTCATTTAATTCTATCAAAGTATCTTTTTATGATTCAAGTTTGGCATACTTCTCCCTAAGTCGTTCAAAACAGCCATTTACTTCGTGGAAATAAATAAGTAATTCAGAGTGAGTGAGTTTTGATACCTCGCTTGGCTCGTCATCGTCGCTATCACCTATATTTCCATGAAAGCACATATCTGCTTTCTCACTCTCACTGCTAGAGCTTTGATTATCTTCATCACTTGTATTCCACGTGGCTGTAGCATTTCTCCTTTTTGATTTCTTTTCAAAATCGCGTCGATTTTGAGGACAATTGGGCTTGATATCACCGGGTTTGTTGCAAATGATCCCGTGTTCTTCTGAGCAGTCTAGTGCTTTAATTATTATGCTTTTCAATTGTTGATTTAGAGCTGGATTTCCGTATTTGTGGTTCCACTTTTTAAATTTCTTCATTAGTAATGCCATCTCAGCTGCTTCATCATCATCATCCTTATCACAACTGCTTTTTACAAATCCTGTCAAGCACGTTTCTTTAACAGAGTCGGTTGTGAAGGGTTTCTCATTGCCGCTGACTTTTGCACCATATATTGCATCGAAAGTATTCCAGATTTCTTGTGCATTTTCACAATGAGAGATGAAATTAAAATTATCTTGATTAATATGAGAATATAATATATGCATAGCAAGAGCATTAATCGAGATAATTTTCTCGTCTGTTATATCACACCCATTTTCAATAATATCCCAACATTTAATATTAACAGATTTTAAATAAAATTCCAATTCAAAAAATCTGTTCCATCGAAAATAGAAGAAATAATATTGGAACGACCCTAAACAAAAGTATCCGTTTTAAAAATTCAAATTTTTTAAAACAAAAATTGGTTTTTGAAAAAACGAATTTTTTAAAACAAAAGTTGACTTCTATTCCTAGCTCTGATACACTTGTAGGATCGATTTCACCCTAGAGGGGGGGTGAATAGGGTGATACTATCAATTATAAAAATTAATTGCAAAAGCTTATAAAATTATTTCAACACAGATCACAGAATAATAACAGCACAGATAATAGCAGAATAATAAAATGCAGAAATAGAACAGCACAGAATTTACCCAGCTTCGGCAAAACCCTGCCTACATGCTGCCCTCAAGGTTTCTATTAGAAATTAAGTAGTCACACGCTTACACACATTAACTCGCGACACCCGCTACTGACTAACCTAACTCTAAGCTCAAAACCATGCCACAACTCAGCCACTGAGTTGCGAATTCTCAAACTACGCCACGTAGTTTGTCCCCTTGTCACACGACTAGAAATTTCAACGGTTTAAAACGAAATTACAAATTAAAAACAATTTAGAAACAAACAACCCTAATTTTAAAACAGTGCTTATAATTTATAAACTTTAAAAACAAAAGAAAGGGCCGGCCCCTTTTTCCTCTTTTATATTATTGTGGCCCGTTCCCTTGTAATTGATAATGGCGGCTTGCGTTTCTTGTTTGTTCCTCTTTCTTTAAAAATTAGGGCTTTCGTATAATTCGAAGAAGCCGATTCTAATTGCTTGATTGAATAGATGATTTGGCGTCCCTTTTCTGTCAATCGACGGTCTTTGTTAATTTGCTTCGACTGCTTCGAATTGATCGAGTTCGAGAGGGCTTCGGTATGTTACTTATCCTTTTGTGCTTTAATGTTTTTCGTACTTCAACTCGATACCTATTGCCGATGATGATTGTAGCTTATATAGGAGTTCGGTCTCCTTTATTTGCATTCGTCTGATTTTTTCAACATTTTAGCTTCGGCCATTCGATTTCGTTTGGATGTTGATGATTTCACTGAATTTTTCAATTTCGTATATTTTGATACTTGCTTCTCACGGCTTTGAATCTGAAATGTTCGTTTCTTCACCACTACGTCTCTGACTTGTTCAATATTGACTTCGGCACTGATTTATTGATTGCCTCGGCTTGATAATTTTTGACTTGGTACGAACTTGATATTGATATTGTTCTTCACTCTATGGACTTCGGCCATTTGTGTTTACTGCCTCCGATCATTTGCGTCCTGTAGCATGCTTGACTGGATTGAAATATATATCTTGATTTTGCTTTGATTTAGCTGGTGTGTTTGCTATGTATATGCATTCATCTTTGCACTGTGTATTTGATGTTGGCCTGCATTAGATTTTATGATGGCACTCATGTGTTGTCTGGTCTTTATATCTGTGCAATCTTCTCTGGTGCACTCGCTCATTTGAGCTTGTACTGCTTCATCATGTCACTATTTATTTGTTCACTTGATAGCCTCTGTGGTCTGGTTCATATAGCATTGCACTGGATTGTGCCATTATCTTCTGGAGCTCGAGTTTGCTTCAACATACTGCTGTGTTTATTATTTGGTTTTGCACTTGGGCTTGTTTGTTTATTGGCATTTTACTAGTGCAATTTTGATGTTCATCTATGCTGTATATTTGCTTGCTGCCTGGTCCATGTATATGTATGTTGCATTTTTGGTTATACTGTCTTGAGCTAGAGTATTTGTTGTGTCCTTTGTGCATTGTTTGCGCTGTGCATTCATGTGTATTGGTCTTGAGCATTGCCGAGTTTGTTTCTTTATACTGTTGCATTCCTTTGTGCTCGACGTGTTGCTTGCATACTGCACAGTTCACTGTATATATATCTTGTAGCTGCTGAGCTTTGTTTTATGGCCAGTGGTGCACTTTGGTTATTCGACCATGCTCTACTAGTTATTGTGCATTGCATAGTAGTTACATCTGTTGCATCCGTTTGTTTTGTTTGCATATATCACTTGCTTGACCCTTGCATATGCTCTCTTATACATGTTTGTGATATTCGAGTCAGTTAGCATTCTTGACATGTTGTATTGTGTTTTGCTGTCACTTGAGACTGTATAGTCATTGTTGCATTTGAGTTGAGTCATGATAGCAGTGACTTGACCTTTGCATTTTGTTTGTTTTTCGAAATTACACCTGAGTTGAATCCAGCTTGAAGCTCGGATTTGACCTTATGTTGAAAGTTGTGACATTATTTTATTGCACTTGAGTTGAATCTGGTAATTTGGGTTTGACCTGTGCTCACCTGTCCCTGTAAATTTATCAAGTGTATATATCGGTGTGCACGGCCTTAGGGCATATACAATGATACACTATGTATGTCACAAGCTGTTCGTGTATGATGTATTGAAAATTAAATGATGACGAACAACCCAAATAACTTAGGAAAATATTATTTTCAAAATTCACATATTGTTTTATACTGCAAAAATATTTCCTTTTCAATTTTGCTGCATCAATATTTATTTTTGCAGATTGCTCAGATGCCGAATTCAATTTGGAATAAAGTTGAAGATAAAATACGAGTTGAGTGAATGAGTGATGTGTAGTGAGGTCAAATGTAAACGTGAATCATGATGTATCAGTTGTACTGTAATTGAAATTGTATAGTGAGAGCTTAAACTTTGTACTATTCAATGATTGTAATAAATATTTGTTTAAATAAAAATTCTGTTTGAATTCAAATTCTGTGTTATTTATTTTTATTCAGCAAATATTTATTTAGTCTATGAAAAATAAAATAGTACATTAACAAATACATTTACACGAATATATATATATATATATATATATATATATATATGTTTATTATCATCAAACAAAAATCATATAATCGCATATTCAACAAAATTTTATTAATTTATAATTTGAAATCTCAATAAATCCGTTTGTTGATTTAATATCTTGCTATTCAATAAATTGACATTTTAGGTATAATTTACCGTGAATTATATTACATTTTATTAATGTATTTATTAAATTTCCAAATAACGTATTATCTAATTTCCTTTAATTGCAATTTGATTTTCAAATTTTATGCACATACTAAAGAATAAAACATATATCAATGAATTCGTTTAATTCAAATCTTTTTGTTAAGTTCAGTACTACCATATAAACTTAGTTACCTTGGTTTCCCCATTCAATACTTTAATATGCCCATTCTAACAACTCCTAACCATTGTATTACATTTCACACAAATGTAACATTTAATTACATTTATTACAATTTATCCCCAATTCCAACCAACCATCTCAATAAATAGGTGACCCACAATAAACATTATCGTTCTCTTTAGTCACATAAATAAGCCTCTATTACATACAAATTTGAGCTTTACAAATCTGTTTCAATTAATTTGGATGGAATTGAATTAGTATATTTATTATCTTACATCGACATTTTATAATTTATTCCTGTCATAAATTTATGCGCACATTAACTCATTCATATTTACATCCACTTCCCTATATAAATTTTGTGATAAAGTTATAACATTTACATTTCTTTCTTACTTTAATTAATTACCAAATATTCTTATTTGCACTCACCTTTATTTGCATTAACCATTTTATTTCCACTTATTGTGTAATAACTACTATAATTCAATTACATTGAAATTTGTCAATTTCACCCATTAATTTAGATTTTAATTCAAATAACTTTAATTTACCTTGGCTCCGTTCTTTATTACATCAATTGTTACTTTAATTTACGATTATCATTCTCGTTATTTATTAATTACCATTAAGGTAACGTTTATTATTTACAACAGTCATTAAGATTACTTATCTACATTGATTGTATAAATTTCCATAAATTGCGTATTACTTCATCGGTTACTATAATATTGGATTCCTTAAATTATCACAAATGTTATCATTGCATTAGTTAATACAATAATCCCATTTGTTTCCTTATATTAAATTTCTTAGCCTAGAATAACAATTCCCATTACTTCGATACATCGAAACTTAGCTTTAATTTCAAATGTTGCATTTCACTTCTACATTTACTTTAATATGAATTATAAACATTTTAATTTCTTTCTAAATTTAATTACAAAATCCTATAAATTTAACTAATTTAGTTATCAAAATTTACGGGTCGTTACATAATGTCTGATTTGCTCCAGCTCCAGAAGAAGCTTCCTGACTCCCTCCTTAATGGCTCATATCCGCTAATGGTCTCCTTGTTGATTGCCTAGCAATCGCTTCCTAGATCCAAGTATCCAAGCTCCCAAATCCAAGTTCCTAGCTTCCAAATCCGCGGGTGCAAGTCCCGCCCAATGAAAGCACAAAAATGTTTGCGCCAAAAACGGTCATAAACACCTTGTTATAAGTGGAAGTGCCAACTTCCAATATTTAGATCAAAACAAAGAAATATAGATTCACGTATCGATCGTAGCTTAAAAGGAACGTCGAAATTGCACGAAATTTGAACAGCAACTAACTTACAACATGGAGCACCCCCATGATTGATCACAACTCAAAAGGATGAAATCTTGGAAAAGAGGCCGATCGTTATTTAGGCACATACAAATCAACATAACGATCCATAGTTTTACGGAAAACGCGATATCTCACAAATGTTACGTCGAAATTGCATGAAATTTGAAGAGTAGGTAGCTAAGGTCATGGGGAACCTACATGATGATTGCAGCTCAAAAGGATTAAGCATGGAATGAAATCCAATTTCTAGTCAAAACAACGAATATCAATCGATATCTCACAAACGGTAAGTTGGAATGGCGCGAAACTTTGGAACCATGTACTAGAGGCATTGGGGACCCCATAAAAACGATCGTAGCCCCATTGGAGTTAGTATGGAACGATTGGCCTAAATTATTTTTTGGTACTGATTGATCCTAAATTTTGTGGGTCGGGTCGTATGGACCTGAAGGTTCTTTTACCAAAATTTCAATCAATTCATGCATGTCTTCACCTATAAGTATAGTGGATGTGCCTCATTGCAAAGGACTTTTGGGCTAACTCTTCTTCATCGCTTCTTATCTCTTCCTCCATTTATTTTCTAAGGCAAAAACAATCGTACTTGTAATCTTACAGCATAAATAAAATATTATTGAAGTGGACGTATACCGGAGTTTGCCGAGCCACTATAAAACTTACATGTTCATTTACTTTTCTACAATCTATGCTATGATCTTTGAATTTATATTTCTTTATTATTGAATCTATAAAACGTGTGTATCAGTTACATTAAATCAATTTTTCATTTATGACACTGATATTTATCAACCTTCATACATCTTTACAACGAAATATATCAGATTTAAGACATGTAAAAAAAATTGTTTTGAATATAAAACTACGATCACGCTTGATAATATCATATGAGATTATGAACCAAACTCACTTATGATACTGATATTATCATTTATATATAAAAAAGTTTTGATACACATATATAGCTTTCTAACTTGAATATTATAATATATTTGGATAAAAAATAACTTTTGATATACCATACTCAAGTTCTGTTTATATAACAGTGATATTTATTTGTTCGAATGAAAAATATATTTTTAAGTGGATCTGCTTCAAATTAAGTATTGTCATAATCATCAAACTATCAAACTGGTTCTTACGTATACGTATAACTATAATGATACATATATTTATCAATTTTGATGTATAATTAATGGAAAACATTGTTTCTTTTTTGTGCGCAATACGACGACAGATTTTTTTTTTAATGTAAAATACCATTGTAACGTAATAAGTGAATCTGTTACAAATTAAGCACTGTCCTAATCATCAAACTATCAAAAAGGTTGTTATGTACTCGTATATATATACACACATACATGTATACATATATATTATAATAATACATACATCTATCGATTTTGGTGCATAACTAGTGAAAAAATTGATTTTTTTTTGTTGAAATGCGACGACAAATTTTAATTTATTTTTTTGGATGTAAAAATATATTTTTAACTTAATAAGTGGATTTGTGTCAAATTAAGCATTATTATAATCATCAAACTATCTAAATGGTTCTTATACATTCGTATAACCACAATGATACATACAGGTATTGATTTGATGCATAACTAATGGAAAAAATTGATATTTTTGATGAAATATGACAGTAGAATTTAATTTATTTTTTCGAATGCAAAAATATATTCTTAACATAATAAGTGGATCTACTTCGAATTATGGATTGTCGTGATCATCAAACTATCAAAAGGGTTCTTATGTATACATATAACTATAGTGATATGTATATTTATTGATTTTAATGCATAGCTAATGAAAAAATTGGTTTTTTTTATGAAATATGACGGCCGATTTTAATTTATTTATTTTTTGAATGTAAAAGTATTTCTTAACATAACATTTGGGTCTGTTTCAAATTAAGCGATGCCGTAATCATCAAACTATGTAAAGGGTTCTTTCTAAATCCTACTCTGGAGGGTAGAGCTAGGGAATTCAGTTGTCCGCCACACTGATCCCCCTTTTAAGCTAACCCAACCAAGAGCATCAATCCTCTACCGATTTCTTGGTTTATCGGGGATAACCGCTCCAAGCTTTAACGGAAAACACATCTCGGCATGGTGCGACTAGAACCCGCAACCTCCAGGAACTTTGTTCCATGGTTGCAAGGTAGTCCCAACCAGTTGAGCTATGCTCGCGGATTATCCAAAGGGTTCTTACATATGCATATAACTATAATGATACATATATTTATCGACTTTGATGCATAAGTAACAGAAAAAATTGATTTTTTGATGAAATATGACGGCGGATTTTCATTTATTTTTTCGAATGTAAAAATATATTCTTAACATAATAAGTGGACTTGCTTCAAGTTAAGGATTGTCATGATCATCAAACTTTCAAAAGGGTTCTTATATATACATATAACTAAAATGTGACATATATTTATTGATTTTGAAGTATAACTAATGTAAAAAATTGATTTTTTCTTCATGAAATGTGACAGTGGATTTTAATTTATTTAAATGTAAAAATATATTCTTAACATAATAAGTGGATCGGTTTTAAATGAACCATTATCATAATTACCAAAATGGTATTAAAGTACTTTTATTAAGTAGGAGGCCTCAATTTATAAATATACAATAGTGGGACCTAAAAAATAAATTATAAAATAGGCCCCTTCGACCAAAAGACACTTTTCATTATAAGTCGTACAAATTCTCGAAAGATTTGTTACATGTCAGAACGATAAATACTAATGTAGCTTGCATGATTGTGAAATTATAGAAAAAATATATGTGAAACTTGTTTTTGTTACTAAAGTTTGAATCAGTTTAAGCTTTTAAACGTTTAAGAAATTAAGGGGTATTAGCTCAAGTTACTGTGACATCAATCCCCTACAAACCCTGCCCACCCTAAATCCACAATCAAACATTTAGCTTTCTTTGATTTAACACCTTTTTGTCAAGATGCATAAATCTTGTAACGGTCTATTATACCTCAGGTTTTATATTCTAAGAGTCATATGGAAACCACAGTAAGACTGCATTTGCATATTTTTCAGCTGCATATGAATGTTAGGATAAAATAAGCTAATTTTACATAGTTCAGGGTCTTAGTTCCTCGTTACACACACAATACATGCTTATATATAATATATATAGTACAAGCATATAAATATATATAATATATGTATGCATATGTATGCACGTACATACGTATGCATGTGTGTATGTATATGTTGGCGGTTTTCTCGTTTCTGGAAAGTTGACAATGACAATGATGCGTGGTTAGTGACGCTGTTTGTAAGAAAGAAAAAGCCCTCACCACCGTTTAATTGAAGTGGTGGGTGCTTTTGACTTCTAGCAAGTTCATCTTCAAGATACAATGAAATCCAAGAATTCAATCTCACTGATTGACGACATTGGCACCAACTAAATTGGGCTTGGACTATCTTTGGAGTTGTAGTGACAAAATTTTAGCCTACGGTACTACAAACCCTGCAAAAATTTTGTATAAAGAAACTATAGTAAGAGGTGAAGGGTTAGAGAAGAATTTCTAGAAATTTTTAATACCCGAATAACAAGGAAGAAGACCCTTTTATAGACCTGAATTGTTGCATCCGTTTGAAAACCGATCAAAAAGAGTTCAAAAGGTCTTATGGCTTAGTTGGCTTGAATGTTGGTTTTATTAGGAAAATAATTCCAATATTTTGATGATAACAACATTATAACAATATCATTGATGATTTTATCAAGTATCTAGGTGATTAAAGAAGTAAATACATGTGCACAATTCAACATGATGACATACATGTGCATTAGTACAAGATATGAATGATACTAATCAATTCAACATGATGACATACAATTCAAACTTGTATACAAGTGATTGGTTTACGGATTGTATCTGTATTCAAGTGATTGAGAAAGTAATAAAGATTAAATTCAAAGTGGATGTAGGTAATTACGCCAAACCACTATAAATCTGGTGTTCTCGTTTTTGTTGTTCTTTTCGCATTGAATTACACTATTCTTCTGTTCTAGTTTACTCTCTTCATTAATCTTCTACATAACTCTACTCAAGGGTGTTAGTGACTAATTTTGGTGCTAACATTTTGGTGCTTTCACTGAGAATTGAATTCTCAGCTCGATTGGATCTCATCGTCTACTAGTGGATTTCCATATTGACGAGATAGATCCATCTGTTTACTAGAAAGCTTCTTATTCTACTCAGATTTGAAAGAAATCTAAAGGAAGCTGATAGCTATAGATTGGATTCACTGATGTACGTAAGATAAGGTGATTGGATGTTGAAGTCTACACTAAAGTTGAATGAAGGCCGACACACCTCTAAAGGCAATTCAGCCGATCGCCCCAGAAAAAGTGCATGTCGCTCGCCCTAGAAAAGGCATATGCCGAGTGAGAGTATGCCGAGCGAGGTTACACCGACCTACCCAGATTGCATGCCGAGCGACAGTTTATGCCGAGTGAGGGGAAACCGACCGACCCAGGTTGCATGCCGAGCGAGAGTGTATGCCGAGCTACAGTGCATGCCGAGCGAGAGTATGTCGAGCGACCGTGCATGCCGAGCGAGAGTATGTCGAGTGACCCAGTGCATGCCAAACGAAAGTATTCCGAGCGAGAGTGTATGCCGAGCGACCCAGGTTGTATGCCGAGCGACCCAGGTTGTATGCCGAGCGACAGTGTATGCCTAGCGGGAGTATGCCGAGCGGCCAAGTTCATGCCGAGCGAGAGTATGCCGAGCGACCTAGGTTGTATGCCGAGCGACAATGTATGCCGAGCAGGAGTATGCCGAGCAGGAGTATGCCGAGCGACCTAGTGCATGCCGAGCGAGAATATGCCGAGCCACATCCAGGCCAAGCCACATCCATGTCGAGCCGCATTCCTATGCCGAGCGGCATCCATGCCGAGCTGCATTCCTATGCTGAGCCGCATGCCTATGCCGAGCGGCATCCAGACCGAGCAGCATGACTATGCCGAACGGCATCCACACCGAGCCGCATTCCTATGCCGAGCGGCATCCAGGCCGATCCAAACTTAAGTTACACCGCATTCCTATGCCGAGCGGCATCCAGGTCGATCCAAACTTAAGTTACACCGATCTCTTATGCCGAACCCTAGCCGCAGCGTAGTACCTCCAGATAGTGAGTTCAAAACTCAACTTAATAAATGAATATTATATCCACTTCCCTTACATCCCATGATCAACCAGGGCATAGATGACCTAGCAACAGCTTCTGAACGACAACAAGGGAATGGACAAGCAACCAATACTCAAACGATACCCCCAAAGGTTTGGAGAACGTAGATGATATGACTCTAGGAAAATGCCAAGATGACTCCAAGCACCATTCTTCACTGACCCAGCGCTTCAAATTTAGTGACTCCAAGCAGACCAACGATTGGCTCTAAGCAATTTATTCCAAATTCTATAAAGGATGTCATACTAATCGCGTTTGAGGAGAGTCGACCTCCAAATATATTTTGGCAGCTACCTAGCTGTAGAACCTCCTACGACCATGGATCGTTTCTATGACAAAAATGAATCTAAACAGAAGTGTGGAGGAGAAAAATAGACTAGGAAAAATAACAATGAAGGCCCGTTGGCTAAGGACGCTGAACCCAATAGACAAAACAAGACCTCAAAATTCGACTCGTATGCACTTTGAAAGATTCAATTGACAACCTCTACTTGACGACTCGCGACTCAGAATGGTACTGGAAACCAACCTTGAGAGAGTACACCAAAGTCTAAAGAAAATCAAGGGAAGGTTGTATGTTCCAAGATGCTCGTGGATCCTAACACGGGCGATTACAAACACCTCCGAGGTGTGATCGAAAAGCCAATCTTGAAAGGAAAGCTTCAATAGTATGTACAAATCCTGTAGAATAGCGGGCAGCGAACATCCGATGCGTATTAATAAAGGGCTACGATTATCAATTGGATTGCTGACGGCCGACATCCCTTTGAAAGGAGCCAGGGGAAAAGTCGAATAGCGAGCACACGATGCTGCTTCACTTATCAGTGAGATTTATCCCAATCTTCTTTGAATTATTTCCATTTCTATTTCTATTTCAGTTGTTCTATGAACTACGACTAACTTGAACTAAACTACTTTCAAAACGATGCAGGTGACCAGGTACTCAGATTTGGCCACCAACCAAACCACGCAGACCGTGTTCAGGCCTGTGGAGTTTCATCAAGACGAGCATAATTCGACCGCTCACCATCAACCATATGCCTTCTATTTGGGGCTATGGGCTAGAGATTGAAAAGATCGTCACGATCAGAGCCAAATAGAAAGTGAACACGACTGATCGTTCATTCGTTGACCTCCATATTTGATTCGAAGGCCTAAGCAAAGCTTGAAATGAATATGGCCCGATCATCAATCAAGACATAAAACAAAGTTCGACAAAATACAAATGCCTCTCCTAAAGCTCAGTGACACCGGGATCTATCTATAGTAGATGTGATTTGATCATATACACATCAAATCCTACCCTGAACACAAAAGGTTGTTCGAAAGCCTGACTTGGAGTAGCTGTGATGGACTATCTACTCGCCAACCATCGCTCTCGATACATGGACACGACTGCACCTTGAAACATATGCAACTTGCTTTGTATACTCAATAATCCATTATCCTTATTTTCTAGATACAAAGCAAATTGTATGAGATTTGACTATCTAACCCAGCATGGACATGATCCAACCATCTGCACTCATATACCTCCTTCCTTGACTTGATTGGAAGAGCTATAATCACCAAGCGGACGAGAATCGACCGTCCATTTTTCAAATTTCGTCCCTCGTGTTGGGGGCTGAATCTCATTCCATGAGCAAACGTGGGTCAATCGTTCATTCGACAACATTAGCCTTGATATGGCAAATGAAATATAAATTAAAAGGTGGAAATACGACTCCTCTCAATAAAAACCTCTAAGTCCCCATACTGTGGACTAGAGTACTCTAAGTCCCCTGAGCGCGTACTAGAATATAAACGACTTAAAAACCTCTACGTCCCCAGAGTGCGGACTAGAGTACTCTAGGTCCCCTGAGCGCGGACTAGACTATAGACAATTTAAAAACCTCTACGTCCCCAGAGCGCGGACTAGAGTACTATAGGTCCCCTTAGCGCGGACTAGACTATAAACGATTTAAAAACCTCTACGTCCCCAGAGCGCGGACTAGAGTACTCTAAGTCCCCTGAGTGCGGACTAGAGTATAAACGACTTAAAAATCTCTACGTCCCTAGAGTGCAGACTAGAGTACTCTAAGTCCCCTGAGTGCGGACTAGAGTATAAACGACTTAAAAACCTCTACGTCCCCGGAGTGCGGACAAGAGTACTCTAAGTCCCTTGAGTGCGGACTAGAGTATAAACAACTTAAAAATCTCTAAGTCCCACGAGTGCAGACTAGAGCACTCTAAGTTCCCTAAGTGCGGACTAGAGTATAAACGACTTAAAAATCTCTAAGTCCTCAGAGTGCGTGCTAAAGTACTCTAAGTCCCTTGAGCGCGGACTAGAGTATAAATGGCTTAAAAACCTCTAAATCCCCAAAGTGCGGACTAGAGTATAAACGACTTGAGAAAAATATCTAAGTTCCTGAAGCGAACTAGAGTACTCTAAGTCCCCAGAGTGAGGACTAGAGTATGAACGAATTGACCAAAATCTCTACGTCCCAAACTGTGGAATATAGCATTAACCGTTCAACAAATCTCCAAGTCCCTAGAGCGTGGACCGAAACACGAACACAAATTGGGATTGAGTCGACTAGGGGGAGAATAACAATAGGTCACCAGAATACAGAGTGGTGCATAAACATCGATAAATAGACGAGTGGATTCTGTCGTTCTCTATTTCGCAAACTTTCGTCCTTAAATCGACTGGAGGATTATTAACTCGCTAAGGATGGAGTTCGACCATCTAACTAGTGATCTGGCCAAATCAATGCTGAGAGCAGGAGTACAAATCTCTAAAAGCTGAATACGATAGCTAACTATAACTCTAGCTTGGCGTTCTTTACAACTTAAGGCAATGACTACAGGGAGGCCTCATATAGAACCAATCGAAACGGCATCCAAAGATACGGACGAACGACTATATCATACCTCAGATCGAGGGTCAATACCGATCTGCACCAAGCACATAGAATGTGCCTCAGATATTCCTTGAAAAGCTATGACCTCCAAAGTGTGGAAAGGAGGATAAACCATGAAGATTTGGTCAAAAATTCTCCAACACCCTCCTTCGATCCATCAGGAGGGGTATTAAATTGGATGAGCATGACCAGACTGCATTTGAGCCAACTTTACCTCGAGATATGATTACAAAACATGAACCAAAGTGGACATGGCTGACTGTTCAGTGTCCAAATTACGCCCTGAAATTGACGAGGTATCGAAGTATTCCTCTTGGAATGAAAAACCACAATACAATCCAAGATAGGCGAGAACCATCCTCCCACCAACTTACCTAATCCCACGATTCAACGGGAAAGAAAGTAAAGCTAAAGTGGGCATGGATGGTCTTCCTACTTAACGGTATATGCCCAAACCAAGGGGCACGAGCGAGAAGCAAGATGAATGTGAACCGACTATTCACCAGTCAACTCTGTGTCTGTGGAGTTTAGGTGGGAATATAAACATAGCTAGGGCGAGACTCAACCATCCATGCAGTGCGTTTTTCAACCCGAGACTAGGAGCAGACGCATGGTCATCCGAAGACTGCCTACGATAGCTCAATGTTGAAACTTATATATAGTGCTTACAGCTATTCAAGGCTACGACCGAAAGGATGCCTAGAGATAGAATCATTAAATCGATACCTTAGCTCGTGGGTAACTGACTGTCACTCCAACCCGAAGGACGTGTCAAGGATCATGAATGCATTGAATAGAAAGTGCGTTACTCGAATATACAAGCAAACTCAAACTCATAGCAAGATCCAGCTATACAGCTGCGCACAACCCGAGGCTGACCCCTACTATACATTTCCTCCAACGTGCTTTTAAGCCTGATCTTTGGCCATTTGCTGATAATCGATCAGGGCATTCATAGTCCTTCACTATTAGACTTAATAACTCATAATAAGACTCTAGGATTCGACTAAAGTAACCATCAACATTGACCGTCCCAACCATGTTTCACATTGAATGTTATGCAAAATAGTTACATATGGAAGAATCCAAGATTGCACCTGCTAAGCTAACAGTCGACATTACAGCCAGCCATGGCGACCCTTTTCGGGTGTTGAATATCGGATCACAGCTCAATGCAGTGATGATAAAAGAATTAGTTGGATTTTTATAAATAAATGATGACATGTTCCCTTGGACTCATTTTGACATGCACGTGTGATTTCACTAACTATCGCGAGCCATGCATTGGATATCGACCTGAAGCTACAAAAGCTAGCGCAATGTCTATTGATTTCATCATGAAAGCTCCACTCTTACTTTTGGGCTCACCCAATCAACGTCCATGCCTACTAGCCATTGTAACCGGGCATACAACGACCTGAGACGTCTGAAAGACTACTTAAATAGAATATCGAACTAAGCCAATTCGATATCACTTATTTCCCTTGAAGGGCGATCCAAGGATGGAAATTAGCAGACCTCATACCCAAGTTCACTTCATTAGATGACTACTCGAAGGGTAGTAGAGAACCAACTAACAGATGGAAAAAGTATGCGGAAGGAGCATTTAGTGATCAGTGTTATGGTGCAGGAGTCATGTTAATGACTCCCGAGGAACGATCGATCTGCTACGTCCTTAAGCTCGATTTCCTTATAACAAACAACGATGCTTATCATAAAGCCTCGACTGCCAGCCTTAAACTTGATAGAGGATTTGGAGTGAAAACTTTACATATCTTTTGTGATTATTAATTGGTAGTATGCAAAGTTAAGGAAGTTGATCTTGCTAAGGGGCATCGTCTTGCCCCTTATCTCGGCCAGGTCCAAGAGCTACTGGCCGACTTCACGTATTACATCATTACACGTGTACTCAGCAAATAAAATGAAAAGAGTCCAGTCACTGGCCAAGCTGGCCAGTTTTAGGGACGCGCAACGGACATACATTGTTTCGTTGAAATATTAAATATTACAAGCATTGAAGGATGGAGATCGGCTAGGTCTTGGAGACAGAGCCAGAAAAGGTGTCATGGTTGACTCCTATCAAAGACGATCTACAATAAGGAATTCTTACTGAACGGAGGAATGAAAAACGACAGATCCTCCTCAAAGCTTGATGCCAAATCATCCAAGAATAAGTCGTGTGTAGAAAGGAGTTTATCCATCCCCATGCTTCGGTGTATCGCCCATGATGATATCTTGAGAAAAGTCTACGAAGAAGAATGCGGCGATAACATCAGAGGGAAAACCATGATAAAGAAAATACTCTGCTACAGGTATTACTGGCCAACTATCAATCCAGATGCGGTTGATCATGCTAGACAATGCGACGAGTGCAAGATGTTTGCAAAAAATCCAAAAACCCCGCCGATGGAAATTACTCAAATGGCTAGTCCATGGCCGTTTACCACTTGGAGGCACTGAAATAATCTTCTTGCCGATCCTAAAGGTGGTGCAAAATACACCATCATAGCAGTTTATTACTTCACCAAATGGGCAGATGAAGAACTCTTAACCACGACCAAGATGAAGAAAATAATCAACTTCATTATCCATAATGTCATCTGTCCTTATGACCTTCCATGATCTATTATAACTGCAAATGGACAGGTTGAAGCTATGAAAAAAATCATGAAGTTTGTACTGAAGAGAGGTTTGGAAAAGGCTAGAGATAAATGGGCGGATGAACTCCCAACAGCATTATGGGCTTATAGAACTACCCATGAGTCCATAACTGGCCGTACTCCATTCGCCCTTGTTTACTGCTCTGAGGTCGTCATCCATATAAAACTTCAAGTCCCCTCTCATCAAGTGGCTGATTACAACCCTTATTTCACAAAAAAAATACAAATAAGAAATCGCAATTGAATTGCAATTATACTAGATGGAATTGGCGACGACTTATAAGCATATAAAACGCATCTGATAGCCAATGGCAAGTACATGTACCCGAACATGCATGTGTACATCCGAAAAAAGTTCGACTTCTTGAAATCAACAGGGAATTGAATTCTCACTTATGGTTATTAAGAAAAGACTGGATCAAATAGCCGCTTATTGGCCCTGTAGAACCGGACACGGATGGCCACTGATGAACTACAACCCTGGATTTATAATATTACGAATCAACCAAGCGTCATGACGACCAAAGAAGGATATGACACCATGGGAGGATAAAATTGAAGAACAATGACTATTCAGGAAACATGATGGATTTCTTTTTGTAAACAAGGAATACTCGCTGATTCAAAGCGTGTCATGTCGCTTCATACGACACACTTTGGGGGGAAAGTTTTACCCGACACCTTGGACCGGCTGCAAAACGACAGTTGAAGATATTATTATTAGCACTAGACAAGATTCTGACCACGAAGAGCGTGAAGATATACGGGTTTGATGCAGTCGACATGTTTTGACATTTAGGCACGGTTCGGCAAGAATGGACCGACTAGCTCGAGATCGTCCTATATGGGCCAAGTCACCTCGCCTAGAGGACTGCGTAGGAAGTCCAGCCCATCTTCGCTTATAAATAAAAAAACAGGGGCACAGTGAAAGGGGCCTTTTTCCGAGAACACAGGATACCCTGCCTACTCTCCTCTTTTTAATTCAAACTTGTATACAAGTGATTGGTTTACGGATTGTATCTGTATTCAAGTGATTGAGAAAGCAATAGAGATTAAACTCAAAGTGGATGTAGCCAATTACGCCGAACCACTATAAATCTGATGTTCTCGTTTTTGTTGTTCTGTTTGCATTGAATTAAACTATTCTTCTGTTCTAGTTTACTCTCTTCATTAATCTCTCTACATAACTCTACTCAAGGGTGTTAGTGACCAATTTTGGTGCTAACAGATTGATTACAAGAATAGGAAAATAATCTATTTCAGTATGTTATTTATTACTCTTATGTATAAACAACAAATTTATAAATGTGTTTAAACAAAAAATTGTTCTATATTTCATACATTTTATTTGTCTATTTTAAAATTTAATTTTGTAAGTAATTGTCATTAATGTAATTCAAATGTTTCAATTAAAAGGAAAGAAAACATTGATTGCAATTAATAGATTTAATAAAAGAAATGCACGTTTTGTGTTAAACAAAAAGGGTGTTTTAATGAAAATAAAAGATCAATTTGGAAAAACCAAATTGAACGTTTTTATTTTTAAGGTAAGTATAAAAATTTTATTATGCGTAGGTAAAAACCTAAATGCGTACAAATTTGAATATTATTTAAGTTAATGAAATTAATTTGGTTACGTTTCAAAAAAATCGAATTTCAAAAGGTTGTGCGACGTACATGGTCCCTTCATTTCTTTTATAATTAATTGTTGCATGAAAGTTTTAAAATATTGTTAATACTTGATCCGTTTATTTCTTCTTCTGTTTAATACCTGAGCCTGGACTTTTAGGTTGTATTTAATTCTTGCCGCCTCAATTTCACATATACAAAATTTTACTTTCGTTTGCAAAAAAATTCATTCCTACATACATTTCCTTATGCATTATTAATGCTTTAAGCTTTTAAAATAAAATATGACATTTATTTTTGTCCATCCACCTTCATTTCCTAATTATAAATATCCTATAGCTTACTTCTTCTTCTACATTTTGTTTCTCCCGACACCTCATATTCAAAAACTCTTATTCTTGCAAATCCAAAAGCTTTCTTTTATAAAACATGATTTTTTTTTTAATTTTTCGTACACTTTCTGTCCTCATCTTTTCTTCAATCTTTTTCTGAAGCCTCATCTTGAGAAAAACGTAAGAATTAAAATTTGTTTATTTGTTTATTTTATTTTATTTGTTTAACACGTACTAATTTTTATTTTAATAGTATTTCTTGTAACATGAACATTTTTTGCATATAATCTTTGATTCATGCGCGATTTATTCAGTTGGATTCATATTTAGATTTCGAACAACATGAAATTGATTTAGTTGAATTTGAAGGTTATTGAGTTTTGAGCTTCTGTTTGGATTTTTATGGGCTAAAATCAAAGGTGAGTGTTTTAACCCACCAACAACTTCTAAAATTTCTTATGTTTGTTAAATTAAATTTATGAAGTGATTATGGCTGTTTGGTATTTAAATCGTCATCTCAGTTAAATTGAATATATTTGAATTAAATCGTTATTTAATTTATTATCGAATATAAATTGTCAGTTAAAAACCTGTTATTGATTATCAGTTCTATATTGATATTTATTGATTGATTTGGATGATGATTGTGATGGATATTGATCGTTGATATTGGATGAATGGATGTTGTATTTTATATTATTATAAACTGCAAGTTCACTATGGGTTGAAATGATACATACTCGAATGATCTATCGATTAAGGAAAAATCGTTATGGGTTGAAATGATAGACTCGAGCGATTTTATGAATGTTATTTATTTCGAGATTGTGGATTGAAATAATATATAACCGTAAAATATTAAATTTCGGATTGAAATGATAAATATATGTATCACTTGACTCTAGGGTAGAGAATTATATACAGACACCGGGTTGGTTAAATTAAATGATTTTAAAATCCTTAATTTTTGAATGGAATTAAATGATATTTTGAAGTAAAATCTAATTTATATAAATTGAAGTATTTTTGGAAAATCAAGTTTTGTGTTGAGATGTGAATTGGCTTAAAAAGAATTGTTTTAAGAAATTAAATTGAAATGGTTTGATTTTGTTGAAATGAAATAAATACTTTTAAATTTATATAAATTCCAAATTCATGTTTTCAAATATAAACTGTTTTAAATTATATTATTTTTAAGATTCTAAATTTTCAGATTTTCAGATTTATAAACTATTTTAACCTATATTAAATATATTAAATCAATTTAACCTATTTTAAACCATTTAATTTATTGTAAAACTAATTAAACCATTTTAACTTGTATTAAATCTAATTAATCTATTTTAAAGCTATTTAATCTATTTTAAATCTATTTAACTATTTTAAATCGATATTTACTATTCTAGAGTATTTTGACTATTGAAAATTTATTCAAACATTTATAACTATTTTAACTATTTATAACCAATTAAACTATTTTTTAAATTTTCAGACTAAGTAAAATGGAACTGTTTGTATTCAAAATTGATTGGTTTAAAATCAAATATGATGAAATGACCTATGTTGGGATTCAAATGTATAATAATTGAAAATGATGATTTTGAAGTAAAGATTTAACTTGTTTTGGAAATATGATTTTGGAAATGACATGATTTGAAAGTGAATATGTTTCCAAGTGAATATGATTTCGAAAGTGATATGGTTTTGAGAATATGATATTTTAATATCAACTGTAAATTTACTTTTTGAAACGCAAAAGAACCATCTGGTGTGAAATAAGTGTTTGGTTGTTAAAGAGACCGGGATCGGATGTTGTCATACTCTCTACCAATACCAAAAACCATTTTAATAACTGTGTACGTGGTGTAGATTTCAAAAATGAAGTAGGATGGTTTGGTGAACGATTTCTATATAAGGTATGATGTGACTCTGACCCTCATGAGTCAGCTTAGATGTGACTAAAACAGGAGCTACACCTGAGCCAAGTGAGGTCATTCCTCGGATCAGACATGCTTCTTCGATACCTTATTATGACATTTGTGATGATTTGGTGGCCACCCCTCGATTTTGATTTGGGAATGTGTTCCGAGATGGACAGTAATAGCTGCTATGCGTTACCACCAGCCCGGTTCTGCAATTGGTATATCTATCATGGCATTGCCTCGTGTGCCATGTTCACATGCCCTAGCGCGCCGTCTATGAGTTTGTTTTGTACCATACCTATGGCATACCCTCTGATATCCCTCTAGTTTACGGAGGAATTACGGTACTGTGAAGACCATGGGAATATATAAAAATGTGTTAAAGGGGACATGGGTAACGCCTTAACGCTATTTTAATATTTTAGTTTACTGTAGACACTATTATAATAGCTTTATTGTACTACATACTAGATAGTTTAACGGTTCCTTAGGAGATGTGAATCCCTAACACCTCTTAAGTTACTACACTCACGTCATATACTGGATAGGAGATGTCAAACCCCGTAAACATCTCTGACGCCGTTCCACTCATATTTATTTAAAGTTGATTTAACTTACACAAGATCATTTAGTTATGACTCGAGTGTTTTGACTTTTCAATTCGCTCGGGCCATCCTGAGTATTTCAGGATTTGAAGAACTTATTTCTAGAGGATGAAGGCAAAGATTTGTACTACTATTATTTACTATATTTAATTCACTATATCATGTATTCCGCTGCATTATTTATTATTCTATGGTATGTGTAACTCTGATCTGTGTTGTATAAGTGTAATCAAAAGTTTTGTAAAACAGCTTCATGAACTGTTTATTTGATTATTATATTTTGTCATTCCGCTGCAAGATTCTATTTGTTTTTTTTCTCCTCTTTTTCTTATACACCCCATAACAATCCGCCCTTCTGTATGGTTTGAGTTGGCACATGTCTGTTTAAACGTACAAAAAGGCAGTATGTTACACAGCGCAAGGTGAGTCAGCCGATGGGGTACACATGGCATTAACATACTGTTCTATTTTGATTTCGCTGGTGCATCAATGATGTAGGATAAAACACTATGCTTGTTTTTCTTTTCAACTAGGATCAAAAAAGAAATCACATTGCCTCTCGAAATCAAATATAAAATCAAGTAAAAGAAATGTATTTAAGAGTAAAGGAATGACCTAAACGCCATTGTTACAAGCAAAATTACTTCATGAACTATAAATTTAAGTAAATATATTGTTTTTCTTTCTTCTTGATAGTTTTTTTCTTGAAATTACCAAGAGAATCAAACTTCACCTGTAACTTCTCATAAAGTATGTGTCAGCCAAACACATACTCCGAGTACTTGTTACAGAATTATCAGTTTCGATGTTCAAACTTGCGACTTATTGTCTCACAGTCTGAATCAATCAATTGCAACAACCATATTGGCTTCTGTTTAACAGTTATCCAATGCACAATTTTATTACTTCAACATAGAATATGTATGAACAAAATCTCTAAGTTTTATCTTTCTTGAATATGTTGTGAATTAGGGAAGGCTTTTCACTTATAATTCTTTTGATGCCGATGCCGAGATATGAGCACATTTTTATTACAAATCATACAAATACTTAGGAAGATTTATTGCCATCGCATCCAATGAAGAGCGCGTACATGGAGATGCGCCTGAGTGCTGAAACTCAACTTTATATCAAAGCTAGATCATCACAAGGTGAAGGGTAAATTTGGAATTATATAATTGTTGAGATGTCAGATTTAATTTCCTTCTAAATGTAATTTTGTATCATTAAAATTTAATACATGTCTTAACAATAAATACTAACGTAGCCAGGGAGAATGTGAATTATAGAAAAATGTACATGAAAGTTGGTTTTGTCATGAAAGTTTCAAGCGGTTTGAACTTTAACATTTACGAAATTAAATGGGTATTAGTTCAAGTTCTCACACTAATCCCTTATAAACCCACCCCTCTGAATCAACCATCAAACTTTTGGTCATCTTTGATGTGACACCTTTTTGCTAACATGCATAAATCTTGTAGCTGCCGCTTATACCATAGGTTTTAGTTCCGAGAGTCATATGGAAACCATAGTAGGACTGCATTTGCATTTCTTTATAGCTGCATATGAATGTTAGGATAAAATAAACTAATTTTTCATAGTTGAGGGTCTCAATTCCTCGTTACACACACATACATACATTCCTACACACACCCACACACACATATAATACATATACGTATATGTACGCATATGTGTATGCATGTACATATGTATGCATGTGTGTACGTATAGGTTGGTGGTTTTATAGTTTCTAGATAGTTGACAATGACAACGGTGGAAGTTGAATGGAATCGCTTCAAGACACATGGTTAGAGACGTTGTCTGTAAGACGAAAAAACCCTTACCGCCGTTTAATTGAAGCAGCATGTGCTTTTGACTTCTAGCAAGTCCATCTCCAAGATACAATGAAATCCAAGAATTCAATCTCTTTAATCAATGATGTTAGTACCAACTAAATTGGTCTCAAACCATCTTTGGGGTTATAATGACAAGAGTGTTAGCCTACAGTACTATAAAATCGGCAAAAAATTTGTTTATTTTAAGAAACTATAATAAGAGATGTAAAGTTAGAGAAGAAGAATATTCCGAAAAATTTCTATTATCAAAATGCCAAGGAAGAAGGCCTTTTATAGACCTAAATGGTTGTGTCTCTTGGTGAAGAGCGATAACCGTTGAAAAGAAATGAATATTTTCAACAAACGACAAATCGACTGATAAAAGAGGACCAATTGACTAAACCATAGCCCAATCGATCAGGCTCCAAGACCAATAGACTGAATGATCCTAATTTGAATGTATTTTTGTTTGGAATTTCATGGACCTCAAACACTCTACTGCCTCAGTGGTCCAACTGACTGGTCATCTTAAAAATGTCTAATAAATTATTTTCGAATAGTATAACTCGCTGCCACGGTTGCATTTTTTGGGCTTGCAATGGCTTAATTCTTTCCAAAAAATACAATTTGGATCCAAATCCGATCCGACTTGGTCGAACACTCGACGACATGTGTTGTGTCATGTATGACCTCTCTCTTCATCCAAATAGAAAACATTAAGTTGTCTTAAGGGCCCAAAGTTCTTTTTGAGGATGGAGGCATTATTTGAGGGCTTCAAGTAAGAAACCTTAATTTCTAAATTATTCTCATTTACGTCAATTGATTTTTTTTTTCCTATTATAAATTTGAAAAGGGAACTATAGTTGACGTAAAATCTATTCTTGGTCTTTTAAATCCAAAATAAACCAAAATTTTATAGCTATAGCATACTTGTAACTTGTTATAAAAATAATTTCCAAACAAAATTTAATAATTTCAAAGTTTCTAACTTATTCGAAAATTACATTTCCAATCGACGGCTAGAATAATATTTCGACATTCATATTTCATATCTAAAATTTTCATGGCACAACACAATTTTGTGGCTATAGAATGCTTGTTATGATTTTTAGGAAGTTAGAAGTTCCCAAATGATAAAAAATTATGTCGATAAGCTAGTAAAAAAAACATTACGTATACAAGATTCTATCTTGCGGTGGAGCCTTGGTGCAATGGTTAGGTCACCCGCATGGTGATCTGGACACCCAGGTTCGAGTCTGGAAACAGCGTCTTCGTATTACGAGGAAAAGGCTGCGTACATTATCGACCTCCCCATAGCCAGCTATCATGCAGGTACCTCATGCATAGGGTTCCATCTTTTTTTATACACAAGATTCTATCTCATTCTAAAGAAATAGGATACAAAAAGGAAAAAGACAGATTTTAAGGGGTGTGTATATATGGAAAACTGTGAAGTTAAAGTGATTAGCGGTTTTATACAGTGGAGGTGTAAAATGCTATAGTGGCGATAAAATTGGGATATATCGAAAAATAGCGAGGTGTAAAAATCTTTATTGAGATAAAATCATATCTCGAAAGTTGATTTATTCTCATTCGCACATCGTTCGTGTAAAAAAAACATTGTTCATTCTTAAATTTTTAATAAGTCGCAAGGTTGACATCTTACCTAGACCATATAGCTTACTTTTTGCAGTTAAGCTTGCGTGCTAGGATGAACTGAACAAGTATGTCCACATTTTAATGACTAAATTACCTCATTTGTGAAAGAAATTTTGGAAAGCCGTAGTGATCCCTTCAAACCTAGGCATGGCACGACATATTATGTATTAGGCATTTACTTGTATATTGAAAATTCCTATTTGATCAAAAACATTCAAAAACCTTGGTCTTCTCTACAAGAAAATCAATCTCTCTCTCTCTCTCTCTCTCTCTTTTATTTTATATTTTATATTTTATTTATTTATTCATTTATTATTTTTGTTGGTATTACAAACAATGTGATATAACATTAGCTATGCAAGTTTCTTGAGAATCATAATGGTATTTTTTCCCTAGAAATCTATATTTGCGAAGCGTTGAGTTTTGAATGACTATTTTTATTTCATTTTTTTATTTGTTTTTTTCTAGCAAACTCAGTTCTTTTGTTCATGTTTCCACAATCGAGGGTCTGCTTTTAAACTTGCAAAGAATAAATTTAAAAATCCTTGCTAACCCATTTCAAACTGAAGCACTACAGAGAGTACTAGGCATTGATTTTCGTATATGTACACAATATTTAATCCGAAAGGCATGCATAAGTCAATCATAAACAATTTAAAAGATAGTGTAGCTCAGTCGATTAGAGTGTTGGTCATAAAATGTTCAAACTGTAAAGTGGTCTTCTTTTCTAAAAGTTGCAATTTCAAAACTCACCAAAGTCATACGATAGTCAACAAAAACATGCATAATCAAGTAAAAAGAGTTCAAATGGATTCTAAACTATGATCTTTCCTACAAAAAGTCACTTTCTTTTTCTGAATTGCAAATAACGTTAAAAATATTTGCTAAGAAATTTCTTATGAATACTTATTTTATTTTCTTACTAAATTTTTGGTAAAAAAACACTTTTTATTTAAATTTATGTTTCCCAGATAGAGAGGGCTTGCATTGAATCAAGCTTTGAGAACTTGTTTCAATCTTTTAATCATTATTATTTTAAAACTTTGTCAAGTTTGTCAGTTTTGGTAAATGTTTTGGATTTCAATGATCAATTTCAAAACAAATGCAATAATAAATGAATTAGTTTATCAAATTTAATCTAATGCAACTTGCCTAGTTGTGTGAATTTCAATATTTTAATGTTTATCTGTACTAACAAAGAAACATAAGGGACAAATTTTAATTGCAATCATTTTAAATATAAACATAACATAATTAGTTAAATAGTTAACAGCACACATCCAAATTAATTAACTATGTAACCTAGCCCATTTTAAAACCCTACCAGTATAGTTAACAACATAGCCTATGCCCCATTTAAAACCCTGCTCAATATTACAATACAAACAAAAACTATAAATCTGATCGAGATGCATAAAGAGATCATAACCAACTATCCGAGTATAAAATAGGCCTAATTAGGCTTGTCCAGGCTATGCAGTTAAAGCAATCGGTAGATTCAATACGGCAAAGGTGCAAAAGTCATAGCGGGGATAAAGCGAGGATATAGCGGATGACTCTTAAATAGCATATAAGACTCGTAGTTAATATTCTTACAAATATATAAATAGTAATTAAATTAAAATTTAACATTTAATTGAATTATAATTAATACATTAATAATTTCAAATAAAAACATGTACGAATATATTGTAAATAAACGTAAAACTGTTATATAACATAATTGAATTTAGTAGAATATTAGAGTATTTTCATTCTAAATATATATTAAAATTCAATTAAATAAATTAATTTCTTAATTTTTATAATATATAAATGTCATTTTTTAATTTATTTCTTTTAAATAAGATATAGCGGAAATAGCGAAATATAGCGGGAATAAGGGGATATATCGAAAATAGTGGGGCTTAAAGCGGAAACGCTATATTTGGGGCTACATGGAAAAATCGTAGCGGTAGAAATCCGATATGAGACATAGCAAAGTTATAACAGGGTTATAGCAAGGCATTAACTGCACAGTGTCCAGGTCAAGTTTAGTTTAAGTAGCTTAAAACTCATACTGGAGCCGTGGTTATTATAATCATAACCCAAGTCCTAACTGAATATATTGGGTATTTCAAACTCATTACTTGAACATGATCTGTCGGGCTTTTCAAGTCCGTTAGGTAAAACCATATACTCAACCCAAAATATTGATGTTAAAATCAATTTTTAGATCGGAATTTTATAGAATCGCTACATAAACACAGTTTACAAATAAATTCGATAGTGGTGAAATAGAGTTCACAAACAAAAGTACTGAAAAGTTCAACATGTAAACAAACAAAACGATACAAGAACAATATACATATTTGTAGTGAAATTTGTTTTAATTTGAGCGAAAGCGAATTATTTGATCAGGATCTAGTATTGTCTATTTAGATATTAATGGAACTTTAAAAAAAATCAATTATGCACTCTCACAGAAACAATAGCAGAAATAAAAGACATAGAAGATTTAACGTGGTTTGGATATGAATATCCTACGTCCACGGAGACCCAACAACTTCTTTTATTTCATTAAAGAAAAGAGTACAAAAGAGAGAAAAATAATGGTGGATGCTCTCACATACTCACTTGCATATGAAGATGAAATTTTATTCATTTAAATAGACTTGATAATGAAGGGTTGCTTGGAGATTAAGAAAATCAATTTTCTGAACACCCAAATACCTTTCCATGTTGCATGATTTGATTTTAGTACAAACAGATGCGTAATCTTGATTTCCATATCTTTCCTTTGATTGATTGATTCTCCATGCTAATTCTTTATTTCTTCATATAACAAATGCATTGACTAATTAATTGATTGACCAATTAATTACTTTCCTTCCAAAATATCCTTCGATTGAACCAATTAATCAATTTCTTTCCTCCTCGACAAATATTTGAATCATCCAAATTTAACGCTCCACCTTGATTCAAATATAACAATCTATCTTCATCACCTTATCATCAAGCAATCAACATAGAAGTTGTTAGGTCTAACGCTGTGCAGTTAATGCGCTCGGTAGATTCAAAGCGGTGGAGTTGCAAAAAGTCATAGCAGGGATACAGCGAGGATATAGCGGGATATGGCGGATGGCTCTAAAATAGCATATAAAACTCGTACTTAATTTTTTTACAAATATATAAATGGTAATTAAATGAAAATTTATCAATCAATTGAATTATAAATAATACATAAATAATTTTAAATAAAAACATGTGTGAATATACTTTAAATAAACGAAAAACTGTTATATAACATAATTGAATTTGGTAGAATATTAGAGTATTTTCATTTCTGAAAATATATTAAAAATTAAATCAAATAAATTAGTTTCATAATTTTATAATGTATAAATGCAATCAATTCATTTTATTGAAAAAGATATAGCGGAAATAGCGGAAATAACGAGATATAGCGGAAATAGCGGGGATTAAAGTGGAAAGGCTATATTCTGGGGCTATATGGAAAAATCGTAGCGGTAGAAATCCGCTATGAGATATAGCAGGGTTGTAGCGGGGTAATAGCAGGGCATTAACTACACAGGTCTAGTGCCTCATGGCGCTCAAGTAACTGGTATCAAACTGATTAAGTTTGAGCAATGCTCAGACTTGTCCTTTGGAAGTGACTTTGTCATCATATCTAAAGGATTATCCAAAGTACTCACCTTCAACAATTTGATCTTGCTTCGTTCTTCCTCGAGCATAAGAAAGAAACCTCAAACATCAATGTGCCTCGTCCGTGAACTATAAGCTTGATTCTCTACAAGATGAACCACACTCTGACTGTCTGAAAATAGCTCTACTATCCGCTGCACCATTGAAAGATCATCCAACAATTGAAGTAAATATAATTCTTCCTTTGTTGCTTCCACAATCGATATCAACTCTGCTACGGTGGTCGATAAAGCCACGATAGATTGCAGCTTTGATCTTTATGAAATCGAGTCTATGCCAAGTGTAAAAACATAGCCCAACACTGACTTCCTAGCATCTCTATCCTCAGCATAATCGAAATCAGTATCCTCTAAGAAAAATGTCACCATCCACTCCACCATATAACAAGTCCACCGAAGAAGTGCCTCGAAGATATCTAAAAATCCACTTCACAGCTTGCCTATGCTCTTTGCCTGGGTTAGACATATATCGACTCACAACACCTACTGCATGGACCAAATCGGGTCTTGTGCACACCATCGCATACATAAGACTACCAACAATACTAGAATAAAGTATATCAGCTATATACCTTTTGTCTTCTTCCGATGAGAGAGATAAATCTTTTGACAACTTAAAATGAGAGCCTAACGGAGTGCCAACCGGTTTGGCTTTCTTCATTCCAAATCGAGCGAGGACCTTCTGGATGTACTACGCTTAAGTGAGCCATAACTCTCTCCGCTTCCTATCCCTGCTTATCTTCATATCCAATATTCTTTGTGCCTTTCCCAAATCCTTCATGTCAAACTCTCTACTGAACTCCACTTTCAACTCCTTGATTCTCATCATACTCCGAGATGCAATCAGCATATCATCAACATATAACAACAAATAAATCATATCACCATCACATCTCCTGAAATAAACACACTGGTGTTTGAAACTTCTGGAGTATCTCCATGAAAGCATAAACTTATCAAACCTCTTATACCATAGTCTAGGAGACTGGTTCAGTCCATATAAAGATTTGTTGAGTTTGCAAACATAATTTGGTCTACTACTACCAATGAACCCTTCCGGCTGCTTTAAATAAATCTCCTCATCTAGATCACTATCAAAGAATGCAGTTTTGACATCTAGTTGCTCTAATTCCATACCATAATGAGCAACTAATGCCGAAAGAATACGAATAGAAGTATGTCTAACCACTAGAGCAAAGATATCTTGATACGCTAACCCCTTCTTCTGAACATACCCCTTTGCGACTAATCTTGCCTTGTATCTGAGATTACCATTTTCATCGTCTTTCACTCTACAGATCCACTTGCATCCAATAGCTCTCTTGTCGGTGGAAAGTGGCACCAAATCCCAACTACGATTTCTCGGCAACGATTCAATCTCCTCCTCCATAGCAACTAACCAACTGGAACTGTTAACTGATGCAATAGCTTCTCTATAATCACAGGGCTTATCATAGACAACGCCCAAAGCATATGTTGCCATATCATCGAAGTTAATGTCTTTGATGCTTAATCCAACAAACTCATCAACCCACTTAGGGTTTCTTCTTTGTCTGACAGGCCTAGGTTCTGAATGAGCTCCACCTGGAGTTTGATCCTCCGTACCAACATCAATAATACCCTCATCAACCACGGTGTCAGCGGAAACATCATCTGAACGTCTATGGAAAGAATCAACAGATGACTTGCTTTGTGTCTGGTATTCTTCACATGTCCGCTCATTGTCATACGATGAGGAAGGTTCCACCTTCAACAAAGCTTTCTTGTCAAAAGTCACATGCCTGCTCATAATGATCTTCTTGCTAATAGGACAACACAACCTATATCTCTTCACTCCTCTCCTATAACCTAGAAAGATACACTTGCAAGCTCTAGATTCCAGCTTCCCATTACTCTCGTGCACATAAGCTGGGCAACCAAACACTTTGAGAAATGTGTAGCTAACAGGCTCACCTTTTCATACTTCTTCAGATATCTTCATATCTATAGCAGTAGAAGGTGTACGGTTGATGAGGAAAGCCGCTATAGATAAAGCTTCAGCCCAAAATCCCTTCTTAAATTTAACAGTCAGTTTGAGGCATCTTGTTCTCTCCAGTAATGTCTGATTAAACCTTTCTGCAACTCCATTAGACTGGGGTCTCCTGATGTAGTTTAATGCCTCTTAATGTCTTCCGACTCACAGTAATCGATGAATTCCTATGATACAAATTCACCGCCATTATCTGAATGGAGAACTTTCAATTTCTTCCAGGACTGCTTCTCAACCATAGATTTCCACTTTAGAAATCTGGCAAAGGTTTCACTCTTTGACTAAAGAAAGTATACCTATACTTTACGAGAGAAATCATCTATAAATGAAACGAAATACCTGACTCCACCTAAAGACTGACAACGGGAGGGACCCCAGACATCGTATGAACATACTCCACGACAGCTTTTGTTTTATGCTCTCCTATACCAAAAGAAATCTTTTTCTGCTTTCCAAGAACACACTCTTCAAAAAAATCAAATTTTGAATGATGAACTCCATCAATCAATCCTCGTTTTCTCAACTCATCCATGCTGCGCTCACCAATGTGACCCATCCGTAAGTGCCATAATCTGGAAGAATCCGAATCAACCAATGTGACAGAAGCTGATTCACCAATTACAGTATTACCCTTTAATAAATAAATATTTCATGCTGTCACACCTCTCATAACAATCATGGAACCCTTCAATATCTTCATTTTCTCTCCTTCCACTATAATCTTCAAGCCAAGTCTACTCAATGCCCCAAGAGAAATCAAACTCCTCCTCAAATCAGGTACATGTCTAACATTGGTGATCGTACAAATAACACCATCAAACATCCTAATCATCACACTACCAACACCAACTATACGGCAAGAAGCATCATTACCCATCAGAACTTCTCCTCCATCAATTTCATTGTAAGTGAAAAAGCAGTTTCTATCAGGTGTCATATGATAGGATGCGCCAGAACCAATCAACCATAAGTTGTTCTTCCTAGAAGAGCCAGAAGCTGTAAATACATCGGTGTCACTTTCTGTATCAGATTTCTCTGCTGTAGAAGCTGAGGCTTGCTTTGGATCTTTTCTTCTACCTTCAAGCTTGGGACATTGTGCTATGAAGTTCCCTGATTTCTTACAATAATGACAAGTCAACTTCTTAGACCCCTTAGACTAAGACTGTGAATAATTCCATCCTCCACCTTTCTTCGACCTGATTTGGCCTCTAACTCTCTAAACAAATAAGCCTTCGATATCTCTATCCAATCTAGTGCCCGCCAATCTACCTCTTAATACTTCATTATGAAGACCAACCTTTACATCAAACAGGCTAATTTTGTTGCGTCCATAAATCATGGAATTAACAAAAGCAGTATACTCCTTAGGAAAGGAATATAAGAGGATCACAGCTTGAGCCTCATCGGTAATATCAACTTCCGCTGCCTTCAGGTTCATAATCAAAGTGGTCAAAGTATATACATGCTCCATGAGATCAGCTCCAGGCTTCATCTTGAATGAATAGAGTTGCTGCTGAAGAATAATCTGATTAGTGAGAGACTTGTCTTGATATGCATCCCATAGTTCCTTCGTCGTCTTCTTCTGAGAGAATTCTCGAAAAACTTCATCTAAAAGACACAACTGAATTGTTGTGAGAGCTTCATCATCCATCTCTTCCAAATCAGCTGCATCAATACCTTTCAATTTCTTAGGTGTAGAAACAACCTTTTAAGTCTTCTTCTTTAATGCAACCTCCATCTTCATCTTCCAAGTACCAAAATCTCCATTTTCGTCAAAACGTGTTACTCCATAATTGACACCAGATTTACCAAAAGACTTACTAGAAGTAGCCATTAATATCTAAACAGAAACAATAACACTAACTCTGATACCAAACTGTAGTGAAATTTAGTTTAATTTGAGCAGAAGAGAATTATTTGATCAGGATCTAGTATTATCTATTTAGATATTAAGTGAACTTAAAAAAAATAACCAATTATGCAGTCTCACAGAAACAATAGCAGAAGTAGGAGACGCGGAAGATTTAATGTGGTTCGGATATGAATATCCTACATCCACGGAGACCCAACGATTTCTTTTATTCCATTGAAGAAAAGAGTACAAAAGAGAGAAGAATAATGGTGGATGCTCTCACACGCTCACTTGCATATGAAGATGAAATTCCTTCATCTAAATAGACTTGATAATGAAGGGTTGCTTGAAAATTCAGAAAATCAATTTTCTGATTACCCAAATATCTTTCCATATTGCATGATTTGAATTTAGTACAAATAGATGACGTAGTCTTAATTTCCATATCTTTCCTTTGATTGATTGATTCTCCATGCCTAACCGTTTATTTCTTCATATAACAAATGCATTGACTAATTAATTAGTTTCGTTTCATAATATCCTCCCATATACAAGCCAAATTAATTGAATGATTAAACCAATTAATCAATATCTGTCCTCCTCAACAAATATTTGAATCATCTAAATTTAACAATATTCAACTGTTGGTACGATGATTAAATAATAATCAGCTCGCGTACAAATTGGGGCAGATAGTGATGAAACCGTACCCAACACTATTAATCAGGTCGGGTGTGGGTCTAGATACTCAAAGCTTATCGTACCCATATTAACAAGGAGAGCTTGGGCTGGGTTTGGGACAAAACTGTACCACTAACAAGTCTAAACCCATCATCGGCATTTTATACAATCGAACAATATTAAATTTGAGCTGGATGGGACAAACAATATTACTATGTTGGACAAAGAGTTCAAAATGTCCTATGGTTAGTTGGTTGGAGCTTGTTAGGTACGACCTGCATTGTATTAGAGTAGGGACGTAGATTGGTTTGCAATTAGTCCCACGTCGCAAGATATCTTAAAGAAGATGAGCATATATATGAGATTGATGGCATATATCAAAAGGGGATTTTTTTTTTAAATAAATAAATATTTCCATGAACATATATGTGCTTCGGGGGGTGTATGGATATCCGATCATAACGCTGGCATCAACGGAGCTTCGTCCAGTGGTCTTGTCTCTTCTACGCTAAATGAAGTGTGAGCATAGTGAAAATGTGAGGGGTGCCGAAAAATTTCAACAGAGCTTTGGTCATAAAAAATCTAAATGGAAATGGGTCTGCTATTTTGAAAGTGCGAGGATCAAGGTTTAAATTCGATAATTGGGTTCTATTTTGGCCATTTGAAGTTTTCTAAGTTTTGGTTCTTTGCGGAAATTTTGTTTCAACTATGCTTTTGGATTTCCTTAATGAACATAATTATCTTATAAAGATTGAATATTAACAAACATAAACTATTGTATTACCTAAAGTGCAATTGTTTAACCCATAACCAATTATGATGGTACTAATACATTGTTTTAGTTCAAAACTCAATTAACAAGCCTAATACCTGATATTTGCATTAAATCTATTTTTTAATCCACAACCCTTATATCAAAGCCTAATTGGTTGTCTGCAAAGCCTTATATGAATCAGAATTCTACCAAGCCTTACGTTCCATTGTTCTCTTTCTGCCGCCACCAAATATAGATTTGAATTTTGGACTCCCTAAATCCTCAAAATTTTAGTCTAGTTTAAATTAGACTAGAAGATAAAAACGCTTCTCGATTAGTAGATGTTGATATCGTTGTTCTTGTCTTTCCCTTTCTCAAATCAATGTTCTCAAGTATTTTTTGCTTGGTTTACGGATGGTGTCAAACTATCAGAGTATCCTTACAACAGAAAAATCAATTATTTAAAGTTCACATGACATTCAAACTTCCAGTGTTCATACCCTTTTTTCTACATTACAAACTATGTGCAAAATGTTTGTTAAGAGTGTTCATTCAAAGTCAAAAAAATATCTTTCCAAAAATCCAAGATTTTCAAAGTGTTAAGTGTTTAAATCAGCATTACAAAGCTTTCTTCTCAAATGATTAGGGACGACCACATGGATTGGCGTTCTCCGTAATTTCCTATAACAAGTCATATCCTAAGTTAAATATATTGATATAATTCTTAATTCTTTCTTTCCATATTAATTTGGATCTCACTCTGTCCTTTTCTTCTTGCTCCTCTCATTGATGCGCCAGCTGATCTTTGTATGTGTCAATACCACATTTTATAATTTATAAGTGTTACTTCTAATTTGTTTCTCACCCTCTCATTTGTTACTCTATCATTATTCTGTATTCCAATTGTCCCTTTTAGCATTCTCATTTCTTCTATATTTTACCTTATTTTCTTGCTTTTTTAAAGGCGAACATTTTGCTTCATATAATATGGTTGATCTAGTTACTGTTGGATAAAAAATCCCTTTAGTTTATTTGATATTTTCCCATTACATAATTGTAACTAGTTGTCTCCACTTTATCCACCTCGCGTAAATCTATTTAGTTATATCTTTTTCTATAACTTGGTTTCTTATATTGTCAAACTTAGATGATCAAACATATATTATTATTTTTGTTAATAATTTGATTTGTATATTTACCATTTTATTATCCATGGTTTTCAATGTAAAGTTTTATAAGGTATACACAGTTCCAGTCCTATTATGTTTCAACCGTTTGAGTCAATGCATTTCTCTATTATTATTCTACCTTATCTTTTAAGGTACCAATTAGCACAATATCATCTACAAACACACCATGGTATATCCATTAGATTTCGTTTTATTATTTCATCCAAAATCAATGCACATATAGTTTTCATACTCTCGTTATATAGTTTTCATACATGTTGATCAAACTCTCTTCTTAGAATTCTCATGCATATCTTTGATTGATTTTACTATGTGTTGAAATTTGTTTTTTACTTAACGCCAATCAAACTGTCCCTTGGTAATCTTATCGACGTAGAAAATATTGTTTACACCTAAATTGCTTTATTAATCGTCTTGTTAAGACAAAATTTCTTGTCTGTTGCCGATGATTCATTTCTCAACTATTGTTATATTATTTATTCTTATAATTTCATTATGTGACTCATTGGTATAATATTATAATTCACACTTTTATATCTCCACTTATAATTAGAAATTGGTATTATCAAGCTCTTTCTCCACTAGTTTGACCTTTTTTCCTTTGTTATTATTTAATAAAATAAGTTTGGGATTTTTCATTTCCTTTCCTTTGGAATGTCATTCATGCCTCCATGGATATAACTATTCTTGTTATTATTTTATTTTTTGATTAACAAATTCATTATTTTATTTTTTCCACGTCCAGGGGTATAAGGTTGAATTTTACTCACTTCATCTAGAGATACCAAGGTTTGAGATCTCGGTTTCGGTCTTTTGTAATTTTAAGAATTTCGATGTAATTTGTAAATTTCGTAAATTTCAATTCTAGTTTCGAATATCATTATTTATTTTTCATATACTTATACATATTTGTTTAATTTATTGAAACAAATCGTATAATATATATTTTATTGAAAAATAAAATATAAAAGAACAATACCAATTAGTTATAAATATTTACAACACTAAAAAGTGTTTATTCGTTATTTCGTTTTCTACTTTTTTAATTACGCCATTCATATATTTTTTGAATTTATATTGTTTCATAAGTTACAATTTCAAGTTTGAATACTCATGTATTTGCAACTCAAATTAATTCTTTTATTGAGATTTATTTTTTGTAAAATTTGAAATTCAATCTTTTTTATTGAATCGGAATTACGACTTAGTTTCGTATCGGCCTCTACCCAAATCAAAACGGAACGATCGAAATTTCGGAGTTTCGAGCGAAATCTCAAACCTTGCTAGATACCATAGAGAGCATTATGCTTTGAATTTTATATGTAAGACTTAGATTTTTTAATGAAAAACCAAAGGTGAATTGTTCAATAGGTCTTGTAGCTCAGTTGGTTAGAGCGTTGGTCTTATGAGCCGAAGGTTGCGTGTTCGAACCCCGCTAGGACCATAGTTAATTTAATAAAGAAACTTAATTTTGTGAATTTTTAATACTGAAGTTTTTTAGTTACCAAAAACCCTTCCACCAACTATGCATTTCTATTCGAAATTATGCATGTTATTTTCCCTCTTATACACAATTTAACCCATCTTTCAATTTTGATATCAAATATATTCACAACCATCATTGCCAAACTCTACAAATTCTCATACAACTTGGAACGAAATATGGAACCACACTATCCCGAGTTAGACTAACCACCAAATCTCAAATTCATACCATGAAGACAAGGTTGATATCCATGAAGGCAGTAATGATGAAATCTGAAGCATCTTAGCTGCATTTAAGGAATGAAAGAATACTGGCAAGAATTCTAAAATGAGCATAGGACCTCAAATCAGTCAGGTAGCAGTGTCTTTAGCAAGGAAAATATAAAAATAATTATAAAAGTGGGTATTAGGTTGAAGGACATTTTAGCCCAAGATAAAAGAACTCTTTCGGTGACAAAAAAAAAGATGATTTTATTTACCATTTACCTGTAAACTAATACTTTTTTTATTTTTTATAATTGACTAATTATTATGAAGTGTTGTTCTAGAAACTTGCAACATTGAGTTTAGAAGCCTTTCAGCCTACTTTCCATCATTTATTAGTAGCATTGTAAAATAAAAACATATTTACAATCTAGCTAGTAATGAAGGAAGCAATGTTTAATGAAAATTCTTCTTCCTCTTAATTTTCATGTTGTCTGACTTGACTTTCTAGCTCATTCTCTCGCCTCTTGCTTTTATTCTTTCCCTCAATAATATACAATAGTGATTAGTACTCTTGTTTTTGAAACTAAAAAATGATAAATGAAAGTATCTTTATCCTATGATGAAACTGCTAATTTCTTTTATCTTTTATTCTTAAAACTAATTATTTTAAAGTGTTGTCCTAGAAACTTATAACTTTGGACTCATAGGCCCTTCAACCTAATTTCCACCATTTATTAGTAGCATTGTAAAGGAAATATTATTTACAAATCTAGCTGGTAACGAAGGAACCATTGTTTAATGAAAATTCTTCTTCTTAATTTTCACCTTCTCTGACTTGATTTTCTAGCTCATTCTCCTTTATTACCTCTCACACTTCTTCATTCCTTAAACAATATACAAAATAGTGACTCGTTCCTCACACTATGGTTGAAACTCAAATCAAAAATCATTCGATCAATGATGTTATCTAACAAATCTGCAATGCCACCACTCAAAACACTATCGACATCGAAACCTTGCAAGTCGACTTCATCACACAACAAACTTCCATCGTTGAACTCAAATAATCCGACAACAACATCGCTCATGCACTAAATGAACTCTCATTAGAAATAAATAGGTAGTCTTGTTAAGGGTGATATTCGAACTCGCGGCCTCATAAATAATAATTAGGTAGTTTGGTAAAGAGTTTGATTTAGATTTGTGATACTCAACATAGAGACATTTTAGAAAGTTTGCATTGACAAAAAATATATGACAACGTTTTACAATATATGTAAATCATAAAATGAATATGCTTTTATGTTCTTTTGTTTAGTCCCACATCGTGGAATATATTAAATCCTTAGCTTTGAAGCCTTTATATAAAGGAGGCTATGTAATGTAAATATATGTCTAAATCTCAAGAATGAATAATATATCTTTTGTCTCTCTCTCTACTGACTTCTACTTTCTTCATTTCATAACACGTCATCAGCACGATCTTTTTCTCGAATGTATTGGATATTCTAATCCAGAAGATTAGATCCGTTTTTTTTTCATGTAGGTACATCTCTTTCTCTTATTCAGTTACTGAAATCAGATCTATCTCTTCCTCTTATTCAACCATTGAAATCAGGTTTGAAATTTTCTAGATCTGCTTTTCTAGATTTATTTTGCGATTAATTTAGATCTAGATATAAATATTCTTGTTTCACAATTCTATATCTATTTCCTAATTTTTCAGATTTGGATTTAAGTTTAAATAGATCTTATCTTTTTAAGATCTTATTTTATTATAGATCTAAATTTATAGATCTTATTTCACTGTACATGTATTTTTGTCATTATATTTCAGATCTCATCCTACAATAGATCCGATTTTTTTTTGGTTCTTATTTTTCTGATCTCATTATATTGTAGATCTTAAAATCACTCAAATAATATATCGTTGAGATCTGTACATTGTTTAAAAATAAAATATTGTGATTTTTTTGAATTTGGATTTGAATTGATTTCAAAATTGCTTATTATTGCTTGTTTTTTTGAGTTCATTATTTTGGAAAGCAAATTTTGAATTTGACAAATTCTGTTGTTGATTGAAATAAATTTATTGACCTTGGTTACGTTTTGGTTTGTGATATAGATCTAAGTAATATATACATGTTTGATAAATGAAGTTTTCGTCTTGAAAACTCTTTGATTTGGATTTTGATTTTGGAAATTATTTTGATATATATAGTTTATATTTCTAGAAGAAATATTTTATTATTTCTTAGCGAAACATATACAGTAAACTTAATTTCTAGCATTTGAAATAAAAGTTGAGAACCTGTAGTTCCTATAATGCTAAAAGCTTGAGTTTCTATAAATTATTAAGTTTCAAGTTTTCTTATAATAAAGAACCAGAAGTTTCAATAAAAGAGCAGAAACTTGAATTATAAAAAAAGGATATGTATATATAAGAGTTATTTTAGTTATTTTAGAAATTTTGACTATTAAGAAAAAAAGGTTTCTCTTATGGTATTCCTTTAATTTTATATTGAGTATATTAAACTTAACTTTGAGATTAAATTTTGCTAACTAAAGTTAGTTAGATTTATTTGTTTGTAAAGAAATCAATTCGTTATGATAATATTTTATATTTTATGCCACAATAATGGTTAATTATATTCATTTTTTTATCATAAATGCATTAAATATTGTCGTCATGGTAATAAATTAAGTTACCATATCATCACAAATGCACTGGCTACAGTAAATTTAAATAATGTTGTATGTTTATGTTTGGAATAAGAATAGACATACGGTTTATTATATGGTGTATTCATTTTGGCAAACAATGCTTGATATAATGAAAGAAATAAGTTTGAATAACAACTTGAAGTTGTGCAAAGATTTTTTTTCCAACCAGAAGTTGTATAACTCAAATTCCAAGACCTGAAGTCTTGAATTATGAAAAGATTTTCTGATAAACTTTACAAGCTCGAATTCTTGTCAGCATTTTTTTTGTCTAAATGTACAAGTCTTGAAATAAGAATAGACTTTTATTTTGTAACAATATGGTACAAAAAATAGAGAGAAGTTTACACAAAATTTAAGAACCTGAAGTTCATAACAAATTAATGAACTTGAAGTTCATGAATTAAAAGCCCGAAGCTCTATTGAAATTATGTAAAATGATAAGGTTGTACTTCCTGGAGAAGTTAAAGAAAATTAATAAATAATCGTATAAGAAAATGATGCTGCATTCAAGAGAATACAAAAATCTCCAAATGAGTTATACCTTACCTTATATCTTAACATTTACACTTTATTAACCAAATATCCTGAAGATATTATGTTATATGATATTTTAAACATCATTGGATGTGTGTGTGTATTAATCTCTTGAAAAGATGTTTTAGAGATTTATTTATATTTATATTGCAAAATCTAATATCCTAGAAGAGATGTTATAGGAATTTTATTTTTGTTACATTATAATTCCTTAAAAGAAAATACTATATTCCCCGAAGGAATAATGATATAATTTTTTTTTGAGTAATAACAATAATTTATCCAAAAAAAATGATATTGTATACCAATGTTACACTCCAGAAGAAGTGATTTTATCTTTTGACATCTTACTTTCAGTTGGTGAATCTAATTTTGTCAATGTATTTAAAGTTTGATATGTCATTTCAAAGATAGTTACAACAAAAATCTCCAGTAGAGATATTTTATGTTATTGTAAAGGTAGTAATTATGTAATTTCTACAAATAGAATCATTGTACATTGATCTGATATTCCAATAGTACATATATATATATATCTAGAAGAGATAAATTCACTCCAGAAGTAGTGATAATAAAATATCCCTAAAAGAGACTAATAAATTAGGAAATGATAATATATCTCTAGAAGAGATTTATTTATATATTTGGTAATTTTATTAAACCAAATAAGTGTACATAAATATGATTATGAAGGATCCTAATTTAGTTTAGATTAGATCCAAAAGGTTTAAGATTATCTCTAGAATATATTGTTCTATGTTCATATGTCTAATTATACCATAAAGGCCATGTTCCTAGTTATTATTTCATAAGAAATATTGCACATATAATCAATTCTTGAAGATATATTTTTAAATATTCTCTTGAAGAGATGGTCTATATGCAATTAAAAATTATTCCTCGATAAGTAATAATAATTAGTGTTCAAAACTGATATTTGAGATATAATAGAGGAATAAAACTTAACAACTTGAAGTTGTGTGTATATTTTGTTCGAACCAGAAGTTCGATATGGTTTCAAACCAAATGTTTTGAACATTATCATGCGGTTTTTACAGGTTTGCATTGACATTGATTTATAAATAGAAATTAACAGTTTGGATCCTTGTAATAATCTGTTCTAAAAATCATTAATTCAAATGATAAAGAATATGAAAATTTTATAATATATATGTGATACGTGGACGCACGTATACATTCATATATGTAAATATTTAGCTAACAACTTGAAGTTTGTTATAAGCTTATCTTATAGATTATGCATAAATATTATTTAGTGATTTAAAATTCAATCAACATAAATGTTGAATGACCTGAAGTCATGTATGTATTCAAATGATCTACACAATAAGTAAATTCCTCCAATAGCTTAGATCAATGAATGAGAACAAACTCTAATAATCAAAATCAATTAAATGCATCTTATCAACTAATAAAAGAATTATTCTCCTATTATTAATATGTATGATGTATTTGCTAGTAGCAATATCATAATGGATCAAAATGAAAGTCCAAAGATGATTATTATTTAATGTGACAATTGTCATCATTAAGGGGGAGGATAAAGTGATACAAGTTCATTTTGATCATCAGTGTTAAATATTTATTAAAATATGCAATGATGCAAAATATTATCAATATTATCCCTAGTAGACTGTCTCCAATATAGATTTGAATCCCTGAAGGATCAAAATATTTAAACCACATCTGAAATATGGTTTAAAAGTCAGTTCAAAATATTTTTGGAGTAAGTAATAAAGATGCCAAATAATGGAGGTGAGTGTTCTTGAAGAAACACTTAAGGGTGCTCTTGAAGAGACCAATGACATGATTGTCAAATTACCCAGAAGTGGTTTAGGTACCTAAAACATAATTAAAGAGATCTCAATAAATCATGTCTAGAACTGACAAGAAATAATCATCGATGATAAATTTATAAATAATAAAGCGTTTATGTTTATAAATGGATTAAAGATCCTGGATTAAGGGAAAACATGACTGGCCATCATAAATCCTTTACCAATAGAGAAATATGGACATGCAGTCCGCAAAGTAGCGAAAGTACTTGAAATGCTTAATATACCTCGAAGGTATAAATATGGTTTAAATCATATTAAATAATGAAAATCTTGATATAATTCATGATGAGTAGATTACTTCCTATTTTTAAGTATCGTTGTAATGAAACTCTTAATATTCATTGAAGTGATAGTTGTGATATGCAAATACTTATTAAAGTATACAAATTTCTGAAAAATATATATAACTTTTGTAGTTATAAAGAATGCAAAAGACATGAAGTGTAGATTACAAATTTCTTCTAAGTATTGTTGTAATGAAAATCTTGATATACTTCAAAATGAGTAGATTACTTCCTGCTTTCTAGTAATGTTGTAATGAAATTTTTAATATTCATGAAAGATGTATATTTGCAATGCGCAAAACTAATTTGAAGCACAAAAATGAAAGCAATTGAAGTGTTTTTCATAAAAGTAGTATAGATATACATAAAATGCAAACCATATTTGAAGAAACAATCTTAGAAAATTTAATTGTATCGAAGGAAACTATTAATAAATTGTATTATTAATGAGATATATATATTTATGGATCCAGAAGTATCTATAACCAATTTAAGTTATCGAAAGACGAATACGAATTCAGAGGAAATTTAAATCCAGGAGGAGAATTCATAAGTTTTTTATAATGCACTCTTTTTCCTTAACTAAGATTTTTCTCACTGGGTTTTTATTAGTAAGGTTTTAATGAGGCATTACCTTGATTCAGAAGTATCAACTCCCTAGTAACATTTGAAATAAGTTATAATGTACTCTTTTTCCTTATTTAAGATTTTTCTCACTGGGTTTTTCTAACTAAGATTTTAACGAGGCATTGACTTGATCTTGAAGAATCAAACGTCTTTTCAAGAAATAACATCTCAAATATGTTATTTAAGTTAAATTGTATTTTTATCCTTGACTAAGGCTTTTCCCATCGGGTTTTCCTTTGTAAGTTTTTTAATGAAGTATCAAATTAATCAAGAAGTATCAAACTCTATTTGATTCTATAAATTATTGAAATATGTAATATATTGTACTCCTTTTCCTTCACTAAAATTTTTCCCATAGGGTTTTTCTTAGTAAGGTTTTAATGAGGCATTATTTTGATCCTGAAGTATCAAACTCTTAGAAGGAATATCATTTTGAGTATGATATTTATGATTTCACAAGTTGCACTTTTTTCCTCTTTCAAGGTTTTCCCCATTAGGTTTTCCTTATAGAGGTTTTTAATGAGGCAACAAACAATATCTATATCGACTGAATCGATAAATACAAGCAAGATAATAATGAGGGGGAGCAATCATCATACATGTTTCGAAATGTAAAATTTCAAGTTATCAGAGCATTCAAGATTTTGAAGATGCATATTCAAGGAGGAGTGTTACAATATATGTAAATCATAAAATGAATATGCTTTTATATTCTTTTGTTTAGTCCCACATCGTGGAATATATTAAATCCTTAGCTCTGAAGCCTTTATATAAAGGAGACTATGTAATGTAAATATATGTCTAAATCTCAAGAATGAATAATATATCTTTTGCCTCTCTCTACTGACTTCTACTTTCTTCATTTTATAACACAACGAAGATATTACAACTATAATTAAAGATTTTTCTTCCTATCAAATTATCTTTAAGCACTCTATTGCTTTTCTGATGCACTTGATGTTTTTACAATGCAATTCATTATTTACCACAAAAAATATATCATCAAATTGTAAGCTAAAAAATTGGTAAATGCTTTATGATAATTGTCAATAATCATATTCATTTTACATTCTCTTATATATCCAAAGCAATGCAATGGTTATGATAATAATGGAGTATGATTAGTGCAAGGGGCCATTTCCGTTAATTTAAGAGAGACATGGTATGTTATGATACGATAAACAAATTTGTCTATATAATTCTATGTATTTGAGTCCTCTTTTTAAAGAAGTCTTGGTAGCCTTTAGACCCTTGCACGTATTGAACCTTGTTAAAGTACTTAGATAATTTATGATCAATGTAAAACATGTATAAGTCCATTAACTGTAAGTACAAAAGGTCTAACTGACCCTAGCTATGAGTCAAAGAAAGATTGACCATGCTTCTAAAATGGACAAGTGGTTATATTTGAATTTTAATAGAAATTGAAAACAGAATTGGAAAGACTGGAGTTCCATAAGATAAAAGATAAGGGGGAAAATTGGTCGATCAAAATTTACGTTCAATCGTACTTTATAAAACGAGATATACAAATTTATCTAGCACTTCAAATAAAAGGAGATACCAAATGGCATCAGATATTTTCACAATTTTTTATTTCTTGTTCTCTCATTAAATCAATATTTGATTATATATCTAAATCAAAAATCATGAGTTTGAGTCACACCAAATGCAAAATCGTTGAATGCTAGTGTGGCAATGTCCCTGCTTTCAAATCATCTTTTAAAGTCCTTTCTTACATAATATTAATATATCATCAAAATATATTTCAGCATTAAATCTGCAAAACAAATTCTAAGTTAACAATTTTATTCAAGACATATAAATTTACATATCTACATTACAATGTTAACAAGAACTAATATTAACATAAGATTCGAGGAATGAAACCTGAGGAACGTATGCATGTCTCAAGATATATATTGGGTAATCAGCAAGAGACGTGTCTTAAAAAGTTAATCAGTTTTGAATTCTGCACAATATGAACATTTCTCTTTACAAATTGGTGTTTTACAACCTGCCAGGATATAACACATTAAATGATTAGATTCAGTTAATGATTAAAATTATTTTCAACTATGTCTCTGCCTCAAGACTTATAAAAATAGTTAATATTGAATTTCATAGTCTAAATTTAATTTCCAACAAAGTAAATCAAAAATATTTAATGATTTGCATATAAAATATATTATAATAACAATCACTTGATCAATGATGCTTGATACTCTAATATCATTGATACTCTAATATTACTCAAATCGCAATAGATTTCTTTTTCTTTGGCCAATGATAATATTTTCGCATCGTGGTAAATATCATTCATAAAACATACAAACATTTAAATGAATGTATCTGTATATTACAAATTAAAAACGTCATTGTCCATTAGTACAAAAAGTCTACAAAAATTAGGAATTAAATCAAATTAATAATCAACGGAAAATTATAGCATCCTTTTCTCTTTATGTCAAACTCATTCATTTTCAATAAAAATGATTCTGGTTTTTCATAAAAGGGTTAAATTAGTTTGAACCTAAAAGGAAGTGATGTGAAATTTATATTAGATGATACTTATAATATCTTAATTAAAAAATTAATCAACATATTCATCAAAGTGTGTGCATATAAAAACAAATAAATGACGTACATTAGGTAAATTTGGGGTACGAATAAAGTTTGTCTAGTTTTAATCATGTGAATATTATAAATGACTTGGATTACTGGTAATTTATGTTGTTGAAGCTAAAAAGGTAACATTATAACTATCGTTAGTATATGTCCATGCTCTAGCATGTGAGACTAGCTTTACCATAAATTACAACATTATTTTTCTATGTTGTTCAAGGTGGAGTGGAGTATCAGGCATTAAGAATGAATTTATTGTCCAAGGGTAGTCTATGAGGAGCCTAATGAGAATAAGCGTTTACAACATATTTTGGTACTACAAAATTTATATTAAATAATTATAAACATACTGAAAAATTCAAGGCAAATTGGAACCATTAGCAATTTACTTTAAATTGAAATTAGTGAATGGTTCTTACTCAAGATTCAATTTGGCGACAAGCACCTTTGTCCAAGTGGCTAATTGATTCGGCTTTGCTGCAGGATGTCACAAGTTCGAAACTTGCTTTCGAACGTTTATTTGACTTGGGATATGTTGTCCCAATGATTTGTTGTATATAAAGTACCAGTTCAAAAAAAAAGATTCAATTTGGCGGCGAGCTCCCTTTTCCTTTTTCCTTCCAAGATCCTAATTGAGTCCCGAGATCGTAGAATAGTGGATGTTCTGAAAAATATTTACCATTCGAAAAGAGGAAAAAACGAAGTCTTCCACTGCTTAGCTTTCAGTTCACCTCTAACCATTAAATTAAATGTGAATAATCCGTCCTCCTCTCTTTGAAGAAATTCTTCAATTTCTTTCGGACATATATAACGAAAATTTGGCAAAACAGGAAATCGAAAGAAAGAGTTTCTTTATATGATTGATTCTCTGGATTTCCCTTAAATTGTTTCGGTGCGGGCCACAAAAGTGGTACCAAATCGAGGCAAACTCTATGCGATGATGAACTAATCAGCTCGACAATGATTTCAACTGGAGTCGATAATTACATATTGTATGAAGCTCAAGTGGTTTCAGATCATCTCGAAATATTATTTTATTATGAGCAATATATACATACAATTTTAGTTTATTTGTCGATGAATTTCAAAATAAATCACATTATCATAGTTTATAAAAGTAACAAAACTTATACATAATAAAATTTGCCATGGATATAGTTAAATATGTATACCAAATAATCATGCAGGCTTCAGAGAAAAAGGTACAAGTTTTCATCCACGGTAGAATACTTTAGGTTATATTCCAAACATATTTAAAATATAATGTAAAAAATAATTAGAAATAAGAAAAAAAAATAAAGAAATCATCAAATAATTTTAAAAAAAAAGGGTACTTAGATGGTAATACACGGTAATACCACAAGTCTTAGGGAGTATATAACATACTATATGTCAATATATGTCCAGCGGTTCGACTCAAGCTGCGCAAATTTCAAATCTATGACTTCTCAAACCAGTGTTGGATTGTCTAACAACTGGATAGTGGTGCTAGATATCGTCAAATCAAAATTTGAAAATTTAAGAAATAACAAGTAACTTTAACTACACTTTTATTTAGAATTATAAAGAGGAATATTTATCGATTGGCTATCTATATAATTTGAAATGAAACATATAAAGTGGAATTAAATTCTGAAATGATACTAAAAGATGAAAAGCTTCAATAAATAAACAAAGTAATTGAGTTTCCTTGTTGGTACTCTGTTTGACTTAGTTTGGCGGCTCATCTCGAACTGTTGGTACTCTGTGCTCATTAACGGGTCTTCTGCTGGGTATTTCAAGGGAGGTAGGGGTCTGCGTCAGGGAGACCCACTCTCGCCTTGTCTATTTGTCATTGCGGCGGAGGCTTTCATTCGTGGTCTTCAGTCCCTGACTGTCTACGGTCAGATCCAGCGATTTGGAATCCCGAGGGGTTGCCCTCTTATCTCTTCCTTATCCTTTGCTGATGACATTGTCATCTTCTCTAATGGTAGCCGCTCCTCTGTCCGGCGACTGCTTCGTTTCATTCACCAATACAAGAGGTGTTCGGGCCAACTCGTTAATCCATCCAAAAGTTGCTTTGTCCATAGCAAGGACTTGTCCCCTTCTCGTGCCACTTGGATCGAGACCATTTCTGGGTACGAGGCTGCTTCCCTTCCTCTTCCTTACCTGGGTATCTCCCTTTACCGAGGTAGAAAACTTAACGCTATCTTCGATCCCTTAACTGATAAAGTGAGAAACAAGATTATCCGCTGGAATGCTTCTCTCCTATCCCAAGCAGGGAAACTAGTTCTCATTAAGTCGGTTCTTGACTCAATGGGTACCCATGTTTTCGCCGCTATGACCCCCACCTCTTCCTTCTTCCGTTCTTATCAGTCTTTGGTCTCGTCCTTCTTCTGGGGTTCCAAGAACGATACCCGCCGTGACCACTGGGTATCTTGGGACGCCATTTGTCGTCCGAAGAACGAAGGTGGCCTGGGACTGCGTAATCCTAAGGACCTTTGTGCGGCTTTTGCTTGTAAGCTGTGGAACGGGTTTGGGGCTAACGACTCTTTGTGGGCAACATTTCTCTGTGCTAAGTACTATAGGCTTGCAGGCACAAATTTTTCTGGCACTCCGTCCTATGCTAGTGAGACCTGAAAACACATGCAGTCGGTTAAACTGTTCTGTGACTCCCACAACGGGTTTACGGGTTGGGATGGTGGATCGTTCTCCGTTGCGAAAGCTTGGACATCAGTTCGCACTTCAAGTCCTATCCGCCCTTTGTTTTCCTTCATTTGGGATTCTCGAATTCCCTCTAAGGTTTCTCTGTTGATGTGGCGTATCCATCACCATGGATTGTCGCTCGATGAAATCTCCAAATGATCGCCATCCCAATCGTCTCCCGTTGTAGATGCTGCAGCGTTGGGAACTCGGAATCCTTGTCCCACCTATTTTTTGTTGGTCTCTCGGCCAGAGCGTGCTGGAATTACTTCGGCAATTTCGTCGGAGTTCGTGCCATGGCCACATCTCCTCCAGAGCTCCAGTCAATCTGGTGGGCTGGCGTATCTGGTAAATCTCTTCGTTCGATTGTTTTCAGATTGCTTCCCTGTCTGATCTGTTGGCACGTATGGTGCGCGCGGAATAAGGCAATCTTCGATAATAGCCCCATGGACCCCCCCTCCCGACTATTATAAGGCGTGTCAGGAATGATGTCTTCCTGGCCTTCCGCAGTAGGCCCTTCAGAGGATCCGTGGGCCCCCACTCAAGGAGACTTGTGGGTCTTCTCTCTATTACCACTGTCCGGTCTACTGCTAGACTCGGCATTGGCTGAATCCTGATCTTGGCGCGATGTCTCTCACGCCTTGTTCCCATCCCCCCCCCCCAAAAAATCTCATGAGGTTGCTTGTTTTCCAGGTCCAGGTGTCTGTGGACTATTTCTACGCCCGTTTCTCTATTTGCATGGCTTTGACTGCTTCTCATGGTAATGCTTGGTTGTGGACGTCCCATTATCTTGGTGTTCTTCGGTTCTAGGGCTGCTCATGTGATCTTGCTTCTTTCTTCTCTAGTTACCTATCCTGTATCTGATTTGGTTTACGCCTTTCTGTTCCGCTCTGACTTTGTTCCCGCTGTGTTTTGGGATTTTATTCTTTCGCTTATGTTGCTTGCTGGTCTCTGTAGTTACCTGCCAGGGTTGTTGGCAGCTATTGGTGTTTGTTTTATGTATATATTTTCGGTTAAAAAAAAATATATATAAATTGAGTTTCCTTGTTGTAGTTGTATTTAATTTAGTCAAAATAAAAAAGGCATATTAAAAATGCATATTTTCTGAATGCTTCAAAAAAAAGGCTTAGTGCTTAGGCGGTACCTCAACTAGGCATGGAATAAAGCATCAAGGAAAAAAGGCTGAACAGCAAAATTACAAAGGAGAGCCTAAATGACACTCCATGATGCCCCGATGGTACTTTTGATAGCATAGTTAATTTTATAAGTCAAAGGTCATGGTATAAACCTTGTTGAGATTATGTTATCTTATATTTTAAAGTGGATGTGCATATTATGGTAAGATAAACTATTAAGTTTCAACTTTCAAGAATTCGAGTTCCTTATTTATAAAAAATAAAAAAAAATAAAAAAAATCTAGAAGTTTTACAACTCATTTCAACCCTATATGGGGATGCATCATGCATTGCTTTTTTAATGTATGTAGAGCATATGTAATCTAATAGAAACACACAGATATAAATTGATAAAGAGTTCAAAAGGTCTCACTGTTTTAGGGTGAACTGTTGGGTTTATGAGCAGAAGACAGGCAAGATATATAGCTGTTATTTCAAGGATAGCCAAGTGTGGCATGGGCTCATGATAAAATGAACCAATGTGTTCTATAACTGAATATTTCGAGTCCCTCGAGTTTTTCTAATTAACTCTTTCAAACCTGCTCATACAGTGATGTTTCTTTTTGTAAACAGATAATTCATTATCAACTGAAAACATGCAATAGGAATTGTAGTGGAGGTCTTCAATTCCAACTAGGACTTTTTTCGTTATTCTGAAAGTGACAAGTGTATCATAATAAGACAAACCAAATTCCTTTTACAGTCAAGTAATTGAGTCGCTCATTTCAGAAGAAAACAGTTTTGATAACACATTCAAACTCTTGCATACAGTGATCGTTTCTTTTATGTATGCAAAGAGTTTATGATCAGTAGAAAACATGCATGTATTAATTAAGAGTTTATAATGTCTTATAATTTTGGGTCAACCAAATGAATCAAAGGTTGAGGGTTTGATCGTCGTGAAGATCGTCAATTCTTATACTTAGATGCCGGCAACTGTGTTATGCTAAGAAAACCGGCGTTTTTCCACTGCAAGGGATAAGAGTTCATTTCTCATCTCTACTACTAATAATGAAAATTCGTTTAACCAATTTACTCGGTGTCTTTTTGAAATTTCCAAAATTCTCAAAATGTCCTTGCTTTGCATTTAAATATTTACGCTCAAACAAAATATCATTGTATATGATAACACAAACAGCCCGTACACAAACAGCCCGTGTGCGAAGCACGGACCCATACTAGTTAACAATTAAAAAAAGACTTGGTAACCACTTTCGAACAATGGCACTGTAAAATAACTAACAAGTATCCGTCCTTTGAATGAGGGAATATTTGATCAAAAAATACGTTTATTCAGTCGTTTAAAATTCAAAATAATAAGTAGCTTAGTTGGTTAGAGCGTTAACGTTGATGGGTGCAGACTCGAGCCTTTAGGAACAAATGGTATATGTTGTATTTAGTTTGGACATGTGTGCTACAATAGGACAAATCAATGTGTTTTTACAACTTAGAATCGAAGTCCAGCGTCTAAATAAATAGTAGTTTCAACAACCATTTTAGACTCCCACAAGACACATTGCGTACAATGACTATGCAAAGAACTTTCTATCCAATAGAAAACATGCATAAATTCAATTACAAAGTTTACAAAGTGAAATAAATCTAAAATTCGAATTTCCTGTTTGAAGTATTGTCTAAGAATAATTCAAAGGCAACTACATTTCCTTTTTATACATCGCACCTATTTGAATCTACAATTTGAAATGTAAGGAAACTTTCTAGTTGTGTTATTATTCCACTCTAGATCATAGACACAAAAATTGAGATCATTTCTAGCCTACTAGTATATTTAAAAATGATAAATTAAAAAATAGCAGTTGAATTTAACCATCAGTTTTTAAATATTATTTTAAAAAATTGTAAGATTACCCAACTAAATCAAATTTTGGGAAGATAATCTTATAGAAACGTGTCTACAAAGTTTGGTTTTGTTCCAAGTTGTACCGCTCTAAAAATGATTAAGATGTAGCATAAGTGGTGTAGTAAGGGATGTTACTGATCCCCACACACACACGTGCGCGCGTGTGACAACATATATGAGAATAGGAAGAAAAGAATCATAGTTTAGCTTGCAAATATAAAGAAGTATTATCTAGCTAGATGAAGATCAAATTAATGTTTGTCGATTTATACACAAAAAGATAAATAACGAACACATTGTTTTGCATACTCTATATTATTTTGTTGTCTTATAATTATCATCGAAGTGGATCATACAAGCAAAGGCTTATACATAGGCCTAATTTTTCAAACAATTCTAGGAAATAATTATTTATTTTGTTTCAGTATTATGTTTTATAGCAAATATTTAGTAGTGGTTGTGCATGTGCTTGTGCTTCAGATTTTGTTTCTGTGATGCTATATTCAAATCAAAGTAAGGGTTGTACCAAATATACCAACTGTTCTTTAAACCAACAACTGTTACTTATCATAATACCTGTTTCACCTCTCTTTTTCCTCGAAGTGTTGTACCTGTGCTTCAGTTTTTGTACCAAAAAAGACCTTTAAATGACATAATTGTAAAGAAGCTTGTTTTAAAAAAGATCTCAAGCCATTATTTACAATGGACCGACTCATATCATCATTTCAGACTAGCGTGTGTGGTGTACAAAAAAAAACTACAATGTAAGATGTCGAGGCTGTTAAAAGTAAACACTAATAGATACTTAAAACCTAATATAAGTAATACTGTGGAAACATAAGATTTGTTGCAATGAACCTCCGTTGGAATCAACAAAAGGGGAAAAAATGATATATTTGTTTTTGATGAGGATGTTGTCACTGGGGTTGAAAGAAATGATTCTCTCTTAGGGAAATCTATCAATTCAAAATATACTGCAACCAAAAACCATATCTTAAAATCTTTAATTGGCAAGCACTAACAGGTATTAAATACCTTTATAAACTCGCGATCGATCTCCTTTAAGAATTCCCTTACCTCTGACAAGAAGTAATACAATTTCAGATGGAATTTAATACAAGAGCAGTCAAAATGAAGTAGATTCAAAATGTCCAAATGTAAAGAATGCATCCATGCCTTTTGACACAAATATAAAAGATTACTTGCAAAAGCTAAATAAAATTATGGACGTATATCCAAATTGTAGGATACTGCTTTACATTAAGAAACATCAAGTACCTTATTTGTCTCATCTACTTTATATTAAGAAACATCAAGAACCTTTTTACCCATTCACACTTGATCTCAACTCATTATCTCTAAGCCAATTCCTTGTGTTTTAGCCAACCCCGGACCTTTCCAAAACTGAGATTTTGCTGGCCTAATGATGGACCTTAGACCCATCTAAGCCCAAGCCAAAATACCATGCAATTAAATCTAATTTAATTGCTTGTCGATATTGTACATCGATCGATATATTTATAACTGTTATAAATATATATATATATATATATATATATAACATTATTTATTTCTCAAATCATATTCAAATTTTATAACTAATATTTCACAAATACTAATTAATTTAGTTAATTTATAACAATTATAAACTAATTAAATCGTTTGGTCTTAAGATAATTCATCATTTCTGCTGTGAAACTCTTGGTTGTAAATTTGGTCAGCGATTAACATCGAACTATTCTAATGTTAATGTTCACACGTCACTTAACAGGTAGTGTGACATTATGGCCAAATTTATCGTTTACCCATTTTCTGTAAAATCCAATTTTAGTTTAATAAGTGTTACCCGGTTGTGACATTCTTTTACACCAATTCTCTTCGTCAAAACTGTATCACTTTGGACTTATGCAATTTGGTAATGGTCAAAATTCCAACTTCATCCACATTCAACTTTATAGCCCAAATACAAAGTCCTTAGTTCAATAATAACAATTATTATTAACCGAAACGCTTTGATTAGAGACTTTGACTTTGAGTTGACTGTGATACTAACCGCATATAACTGACGAGATGAATCCTCTCTTGAATAGTGTTTCACTTCCAATACTTTCACTCGACCCAAATACAGTCACTCGATGACGCCATGCAATGATTTGATTATAATCAAAGCCGAGATTTCATATTGAAGATCCACGGTATTCTCAAGTCGAGAGAACTATGTAAATCAATCACATAGATATTTATTGTTTGACCTTAGTTATATTAACCAATAGAAATCTATCGAGTGAGTCATTTCATAGTTATCCAATAACTATTAGTACGTAACTGCCAGGTGCCCCCCAACAATCATGAATAATACACTGCCCAACATTTGAAGAGCGTTACGTATTCCAGTCTCAACGGATACATCGATATCCAGTCTCGATGCAACTTGACTAGGAACATTTAAAATGGTACATTTGTTTCGTTGTGATAAATTACTCACGGTTACAACACTTTGTAACTACTATCATAAAATATACCATTTATGGATCTTTCCATTAAATATACCTTTAATTAAGTTAGTTAATTAATACAATCACATTATATCAAATATATAATAGGAAGAAAATACCTTGTATTTCGACAAGATTGGTCAACGAGTTAGATATATATAACAAATTACATAATTGCCCCTAGGACATACCCCTAACTATATCATTGAAAACAATCAATATCTCAAAAACCATAAGTCTAATGCATATAAAATTTTGTGAGCAAGATGTGAGAACCCTAAGTAGTCTACCCTCGGGATCGCACATCTAATAGAGCAAGTTGGAGGGATCGGCCTTCTTCCATCCATAGGGATAGACTATAAATAGCCTTCACAACATATTGCAACGAAGATTAATTAATAACATGAGTTATACTAATCCAATTGGCGTGAAACTTGGAGGCTAAGCATAATAAAACATGGAAAAGCTTCAATAGGGATCACATGGCATTTGGAGGAGTTTGGAGGGATCGGCTTCAATCCCCCAATTGGATCAACCCTCTTCCCTCTTAGGGATCAGCTGAACCTAACTTTATAGCAAAGATCGATCAATATTGCAACATCTACACATCCAATTGACATGAAACTTGAATAAGCTCATTAAAACATGTGGAACACCCCCTCGGGATCTCATTCCAATCGGAGGAAGTTGGAGGGATCAGTATAACTCCCTTGGGAGGGATCAACATAAATTAGAATTCAAATACTACTTCATGGAAAATGCGATATCTCACAAAGCGTATGTCAGAATTGCACGAAAATTGAAAAGCGGGTAGCTAACATCATGGAGCAACCCTCATAGGGACCACAACACATTTGGACACATTTGGACACACTATTAAGGTATGGTACCGATCCCTATTTTAGGCCCCAATTGGCCTAAAGTTTTTTGGATGGTCTCGTCTTGGTCACTCAAACCTTCTACCGAAATTTCAGCATGATCCGTACACATCTTCCCTTGTAAATACAGTAGACATGAAGTCAGAAAAAGGATCTTCTTTCTGCTTCTCTTTATCTTCAACCTAGGCTACACTCTGTCACATTTATTCTTGAATTTCGGATTTGTAACTGAAAACAAACTACAGTATAATAAAAGGATTATTCTAAAGTGGACGTAAGCCGATGTTAATCGACCCATTATAAATCTTGTCTCTTTTACTTGCTATCATTTTTAATTTGTTTGTTCTTTATATTATATTCTTTACATAAGATACTATCCGCGATCTATGACTGGATATTTGTGCTTTCACACAACTGGGTGTTGGTGACCAAATTTTGATGCCAACATATATATATATATATATATGTGTGTGTGTGTGTGTGTGTGTGTGTGTGTGTGTATGTATATATGTATGTATGTATGTATGTATGTATGTAAGAATTCTTAAGTATGTATGTAACTATCATGATACATATATTTATCAGTTTTGATATATAAATAAAGGAAAAAAATCGATTTTTAATGAAATATGACGACAAATTTTACTTAATTTTTTAAAATATAAGAGTATATTCTTAACATATATAGTACATGTACATATATACATGTATACATATACATATACACGTGTATACACACATACATGTGTATATGTATATGTATACATGTATAATATACATGTATATTTATACATACACACAAAAATGTATTTGTACATATATATATATAAATGTACATATGTGTACATATACATATATATACACACACACATATAGGCATATACTTACATATGTATGTATATCAATTTTGAGACATGTAATGAATCGCTTGACTTGAATATAAAAACTATGGTCATTCTAAAAATGTCATTTGATACAACATCATATACGTTAAACTAAATATCATATATGATAATAATATTTTTGATATACACACACATATACATATAAGTATATTTACATAAACAAACAATATACATGTGCGTGCGTGCGTGTTTGCGCCGATAATGGTCTAAAACCCTATTATAAGTAAGCACCAATGTCTAATATTTAGATCCAGACGAAGAAATAAAGATTCACAGATCACATAATATATTGTAGAAAAGTAAATGAACACGCAAGTTTTATAGTGGTTCGATAAACTCTATTCTACGTCCACTTCAATAATCTTTTATTTATATCGTAAGATTACAAGTACAGTTATTTTTGCCTTAGAAAATTAATGAAGGAAGAGATAAGAAGTGATGAAGCAGAGTCGGCCCAAAAGTCCCGTGCAATGAGCCAACTCCGTTGTACTTATAGGTGAAAATGTGTATGGATCGAGATGAAATTTCGATAGAAGAACCTCCAGGCCCATACGACCCGACCCACAAAATTTGGGATTGATCGGACACCAAAAAATAATTTAGGCCGATCGTTTTGCATTAATTCAAAAGGGGCTGCGATCATTTTTTTGGTGTCCCTCATGCATCTAGTCCATGCTTCCAAAATTTCACACCATTCCGATTTACCTTTTATGAGATATCGATTGATATTCGTTGTTTTGACTATAAATTGAATCATAGGAGAACGTTCCATGCTTTATCCTTTTGATCTGCAATCGATCATGTGGGTTCCCCGTGATGTTAGCTACTTGCTCTCCATATTTCATGCAATTCCGATGTACTGTTTGTGAGAAATCGTGTTTTCTGTAGAACTATGAATCGTTACACTGATTCGTACGATTGTTCCAATAACTATCGTCATCTTTCTAAGATTTCATCATTTTGAGCTGCGATCAATCATGTTGGTGCTCCATGATGTAAGCTACATTCTATCTAAATTTGTGCAATTCTTACATACCGTTTGTGAGATATCACATTTTTCGTAAAACTATGGATCGTTGTGCTTATTTGTACGATCGTTATAATAACGATCGGCCTCTTTTCCAAGATATCATCCTTTTGAGCTGCGAGCGATCAGGGGAATGCCAATGATGTAAACTATTTTCTCTCCAAATATCATGCAATTGTGACATACTTTTTGTGAGATATCGTATTTTCCGTAAAAATATGGATCATTATGCTGATTTGTACCGATCGTTCCAATAACGATCGACCTCTTTTCCAAGGTTTTAGAGTTTTGTCATGCGATCATTTTTAGGCTCCACTCTTTAGTATATTGATCCTCTAAAAGTTTCAAGCGCATTGGTTTTGTAGATTTTGAGATATTGATCGATCTTCGTCGATTTATGCTGTTTTATGGATCGTTCCCGATCGATCCATATAAATTCTTCATTTGCTCATAACTCGAGCATACAAACTTCGATTGGCTTAAAATTTGAAACGTGGCCTCATGGGGCCTTCCTTATCACTTCATATGAATTGCACCTTGATTGGGACCCAGTCTGAATCTGCCCAACAATTATCCATAGTTCCAAATATCATCGATTTCCAAGCCTATAACCGTCTCTACAATTTTCCTGCCTTGATAATCACAGAAGCCATTTAACCAACTTTTGTGATATGCTGCCTGGTTAAAAAGCGGTATAACATTTGTCCCCCAAAACATGCCTGACGATAGGAAGGCGTGTTTTAAATTGCCTTAAGTCCAATGTTTGAAACTCGTTGATGACCTATGAACAAATTTGTAATCTTGCCTGATTGTTAGTAACAGCCGTTCGGGACAGTTAATCAAATCTGTAGCCGTCCCAGGCTGATGATGATCGCACGGAGATCGAGTGTCTGTTCGAGGCGAAATGTGATCGTTCGAGATCAAATGTTTGTTCGAGACGAAATGTGATCATTCGAGATCGAGTGCATGTTCGAGGCATAATGTGATCGTTCGAGATCGAGTGTCGGTCGAGGCAAAATGTGATCGTTCGAGATCGAATTCCATTCATGGCGAAATGTGATCGTTCGAGATCGATTATCGTTCGAGGCGAAATGTGATCGTTCAAGGTCGGGTGGCGTTTGGGGCGAAATGTGATCATTTGAGATCGAGTGGCGTTCGAGGAGAAATGTGATCATTCAAGATCGAGTGTCATTCGAAGCGAAATGAGATCGTTCGAGATAGAGTGTCGTTCAAGGCGAAATGTGATTGTTCGAGATCGAGTGCCGTTCGAGACGAAATACTTGTTTTTAACATTTAAGTGTGTTCCGAAATCATTTGTTATGCCGGTTTATCGCATCTTAGAGCATGCCTAGGGACCGACCTCGATATTCCACATATGTAATGGACTTGGCCGTTTTAATGTGGAGTTTCTTTTACTTCATTTCATCTCGATCAAGAGATGATGATCTGTGCCCTTAAGACGGGATCGCTCCAATCTGTGGTGGATGATGGCTGCTTCTTTTCCTTCACTGCTGTCCATTCGCCTTACGAAGCCATCCAAATGCATGCCCCCGGTTCCATGGGGAGCGGTGCCGATTCATTCTCCTTGGTCGGGGTTTGCCTCCGATTGATTCAATCCATATCCAAGTCTGCTAGCTTCCGCTCCAAATCTTGGATTCCAATTTTCAGCTGTTCCAACATCCATAAGTGGTCTCCGATCATCATTTCCATCCTACCTCCTGGGTCTGCGAGGAAATCCCAGATTATCCTCTCCTATATAGCATCCATCATTGTTCTCATTTCATATCTGATGATGTAGATAATGTGTAACATCCCGCCTTTTTGCACGCTTTAAATCGACACACGTGCCAATTCAAACCATACGAAATGGAGGATTGTTATGGGGTAAATAAGAAAAACATAGAAGAAAAAGGAACAAATCTGAATCTCACTGCAGAAGGATAAAATATAATAATCAATATGTAGTTCATAAAACTGTTTACAAAACATTTGATTCTTCTTTATACAATAAATATCAGAGTTACACATACCAGAAAATAATAAAAACAATGCAGCAGAACAAATGAAATGCAGTAGACTAATAAAATATATAATAGTAGTAATAATTCTTCGTCTTCGTCCTCCAGAAATAAGGCCTTCGAATCATGAAATGCTCAGGCTGACCCGAGCGAATTGAAAAGACAAACACTCGAGTCAGAACTAAAATATCTTATGTGAGTTAAATCAACAGGAATAAATATGAGTGCAGTAACTTAAGAGATGCTTGGGATTCACATCTCCTAAGGATCTGTTAAACTATTTACTATGTGGTAATATTTCGCTATTATAATAGTGTCTATTAGTAAAATAAACTTACTTTAAAATAGCGTTAAGGAGTGATCCAATATTCCCCTTAACACATAATATATTCCCATAGTCTATACAGTACCGTAATCTCCCCCGTACTGGGAGTCGTCAGAGGGCACTCCATAGGTATGGTACAAAACAAAATCGTATAAGGCGCGCTAGGGTAGGTGACACGACACAACTAGGCAATGCCACGGTAGATATACCAATTACGCTTCCGGGTCGGTGGTAACGCATAGCCGCAGCTACCACCTACCTCGAGCCACACCCCCAAATCAAAGAAATTAATAGTGGCCACCGAATAAATCCAAAATCAGAGTAGAATATCGAAGGGATGTGTCCGCTAAAAGGTGCTGCCTTCTTAACTCGTCAATCGCTCATGTTTTAGCCACCTTATGCCAAATCACAGGAGTTGGGTCCACGTATTTACCTCAAAGAAAACGCCGCCACCATCCTACTTCATTCTGGAATCTCCACCGTATACACGGTTGTTAAAGTGATTTTCGGAGTTGGCAGAGAGTATGACAACTTCTGATCCCGGTCTCTTCAACAACCAATCGTTATTATAACACCGCGGTCTTTTCAAAATAGTTTATACTTTAAAACCAGAATAAAATATCCATTTCAAAACCATATAAATACGATATCATTTCTATTTTAAAACCCAAATCAATATGACATCATTTTTATTTCAAATATATCTTTTTTCAAAAATCATAGTACTTTCAAATATATATACCTTAAACCCATAGCTTCGAAACATAATTTTCAATACTTAAATGGTTTAACAATAAATTACTTTATAAAGTAAATTAGCATTTTAATTTTCAAATCAAATCTAAATAAAGATTTGAATTTCCAAATAAACCATTTGAATTTCCATATATTTCAAAGTTTTAAATATTCCACCATTTCAAAACTAAATTTTTAATTCATATATATATATATATATATATATATATATGCCAACTTCACTTTACTATTATTTAGTTTTGAAATACTTACTCAATAAATCCATAACCCTTTAAGTAAAACTTTCAAATTCACTAATTGAATATTCCTCAATTTGTTTAGACTAGACATATTCACTTAAATCATCTTAAACCCGAATTTAGTTATAACACCATATTCTTTTTAAATCTAAATTTCAATAAGATCTTAATTAAATAAAATCTCAAGTCAATTTCAAAACTATATTCTCAACTTTGATTTATAAAAATCAATATAAACTCTATATTATAATATAATTTAAGTAAATACTTATCCATAATATATTTAAATAAATCAACTTTATTCTTAAACTTACTTCATGCTTTAAACAATTTTATACATAGGTTAAAACCAAGAATTTAACTATATATAAAATAACCTTTATCAAATATCCGAAATCAATATCTCATAAAACCTTTTTTATATATATATATATATATATATATATATATATATATATTTCGTTACAAAACATAGAAAATCATTTCAAAATATTTTTATATATATACCGCGGTGTCTGTATACAATTTTCTATCCTATGGTCAAGTGATACGGATATTTATCACCTCAATCCGCAATTTAAAAATAAAATTTACGGTTATATATCATTTCAAACCGCAACCCCGAATAAAATGAAAATGCATGATAACTTGCAGTTTATTCAATATAAAATACAACATCCATTCATCCAATATCAACCATCAACCATTTATCATAATCCTCATCCAATTTAAACAAAACATCGATTTAGAGCATATAAAATATAACAGGTATCAACGAACAGTTTATATTCAATAATAAATTATTAACTATTTAACTGGCTGTTTATATGCAATAATAAATAAATTTAACTGGCAATTTATATGAAATAATAAAATTAAATAACAATTTAATTTAAATAAATGCAACCTAACTGAGATGATGAATAAAAATATGCCAAACAGTCATAAATGAATTTCTACTCATATCATAAATCAATTTAACAAACATAAGAAATTTTAGAAGTTGTGAGTGGGTTAAAACACCCACCTTTTGAATTTAAATTAAATTTATATCCAATTTAAAACCAAAAATTGGACTGTCTCCAAATCTAACCAAACCAGCGCCAAAATGCCCGTAATTTTATTACGATCCTAACCAAAAAAAAATCGCGCATGAAACGGAGTTCGTATGTGCATGTTATTCGAGTTAAATCGTTTGAAAACAAAAATTAAATTAAAACAAAACTTACTTAAATTAGTAGCCATGTCATCATCTCTTCGACAACCAAAACACGCCAATGCTTGGCCCCAAACCCTAACGCACGCAAATCTACCCAGGCCGCTGCCGTCGTACCTTCGCTCGTGATTGCCACTGGCCCCACTGCGGCCACACTCCATCTCCAGAACGACGTGCTCGCCCCCCCCCCCCCCGATCGTTCGATCCACGTGCGAAAATAGCCTGCCGCCACCAACAACCTCAAACCCTAATCAATTATTACACTCGATCTAACCGTCAACTCGCCCCATAAATCATGCCGATGAGCTCCTTTTAGTCCCCTCTACCAGATCCACAAAGGGTTTGTCGATCCGACGACTTTCACCGACGCGTGATGGACGACCGAGACTTCTTCAATTTTTATCGGTCAAATGACAAACTGAATCCAAAAACGAACACCACCATTGAATTACGCTAGTCGAGAGCTTCAACATATATTTTTTTTGGATTTTTCTGAGGACATTGAATTTTATGCTTTAGTTTTGAATTGTAATTGGATCTAGGGTTTGTATCCATTGAGGGAGAGGAGATGATGAAATTTTACGCGCAGAAAAATAAGAATATTCGTAGGCTATGGTTTAGCAGGGTATTTATAGATAAAGCTGGAATAGACAGATGGATCCGAATTATAAACGTGCTAAACAATAATTGACCCAAAAAGCCCGTTCTGACTCTGCAACGAAATTGGGCAAATCCATATATCAAAATAGGTGTTTTAAAATATTTTAAACGCAATAGAAAAGGTTTCAGGTTCAAATTGCATCGTCTGAAGAAGTTATTCTAAAAACAATATTTTCAAATCGATTTCAAATTGATTTCAATTTCATTTATTTCAAGACGTTTCATGCCCGTACGATCAAACGACAAGTCCTATCGATACGAAACTTGAAATCCTATAATAATTCACCGTTACGGATCCGATGAAACTGGTTTCGTCGAAATCCGAGTCTGTGACCAAAATGGCTATTTTTTAGTTAATTAAATAAATTTAAAATAAATCAATTAAATCAAAATTTTAATTTCACTTCTATAATCGACAAATTTTACCCCTTTAAATTTTTTAAATCATTTACATTAATTTAAACAATTTATATGTCAATTTATAGTTGATAAATTTATCAAAGTCCAGCGTTAAATTTTTAAATCTCATTAAATTCAGAGATTATAAAATAATTTCAATAATTCCATTGAATTAAATTTTTATTCTATTATTCTATCTATTAGTATCAAATAGAGGAAACTAACATTGGATTCCTACTTATTATATAACTACCTCCAAATTTCATCCAAATTTCAATCAACGTAAAATTTAAATGTTAAATTTCATTTATTCGCAAAAAATTCAATTATTACAATTTTTTCCTCAATTAAATAAATAAATCTGGCTTTCTATTCTTTAAATCAGCCAATTTGTCATATTATAAATAGGATTAGCATTAATTACATCTTATAACATTAACCATTTTCAATGCCAAATCACACCTACTCTATCTGCATAAATTAAGTCAATTAATTGTACTTGATTCCACGTTAAATGTTATTAATTTATAAATTGAAATCTCAATAAATCCGTTTATTCATTTAATATCTTGCTATTCAATAAATTGACATTTTAGGTATAATTTACAGTGAATTATATTACATTTCCTTAATGTATTTATTAAATTTCCAAATAACGTACTACCTAATTTCCTTTAATTGCAATTTGATTTTCAAATTTTATGCACATACTAAAGAATGAAACATATATCAATGCATTCGTTTAATTCAAATCTTTTTGTTAAGTTCAATACTACCATATAAACTTAGTTACATTGGTTTCCCCATTCAATACTTTAATATGCCCATTATAACAACTCCCAACCATTGTATTACATTTCACACAAATGTAACATTTAATTACATTTATTACAATTTATCCCCAATTCCAACTAACCATCTCAATAAATAGGTGACCCGCAAAAAACATTATCCTTCTCTTTAGTCACATAAATAAGCCTCTATTACATACAAATTACAATCAAATGAAGCTTTACAAATCTGTTTAAATTAATTTGGATGGCATTGAATTAGTATATTTATTATCTTACATCGACATTTTATAATTTATTCCCGTTATTTATTTATGCACACATTAACTCATTCATATTTACATCCACTTCCGTATATAAATTTTGTGATCAAGTTATAACATTTAAATTTTTTTCTTACTTTAATTAATTACCAAATATTCCTATTTACACTCACCTTTATTTGCATTAACCATTTTATTTCCACTATTGTGTAATAACTACTATAATTCAATTACATTGAAATTTGTCAATTTCACCCATTAATTTAGATTTTAAATCAAATAACTTTAATTTACCTTGGCTTCATTCTTTATTACATCAATTGTTACTTTAATTTACGATTCTCATTCCCGTTATTTATTAATTATCATTAAGGTAACATTTATTATTTACAACAGTCATTAAGATTACTTATCTACATTGATTGCATAAATTTCCATAAATTGCGTATTACTTCATCGGTTAGTATAATATTGGATTCCTTAAATTATCACAAATTTTATCATGGCATTAGTTAATACAATATTCCCATTTGTTTCCTTATATTAAATTTCTTAGCCTAGAATAACAATTCCCATTACTTTAATGCATCGAAACTTAGCTTTAATTTCAAATGTTGCATTTCACTTCTACATTTACTTCAATATGAATTATAAACATTTTAATTTCTTCCTAAATTTAATTACAAAATCCTATAAATTTAACTAATTTAGTTATCAAAATTTATGGGTTGTTACACTCCCCCACTCAAAACTTTTCGTCCCCAAAAAGGAAAAGAATGGAAAAGAAGAATTAAATAAACAATACGTCTTATTCAAAATATTAATTTATAAATAAATAATTTACAAAATTTATTACTTTAAATAAAATATACCCATTTTATAACCATTAAATCTTTTTATACTTATAAAAATAAAGTTTGGAAATCATTTTTCAAAAAATTTCTAAGTCCAAAATTTACGAAAAATTTCGACGGAGTCTCCTTTGTACGGGGAGGCTCGGGAGAAAATATTATATCAAAATATCACATATAATATCCAAAATATAATATCCCAACACGGGAAAATATATATAAAATAGCACTATAAAACCGTAATCCGAAAACGTACCTATTTGTCGGGCAATTTACGCTTAATTATGAAACCAAAAGCAGTAGCAATTGCTTCCATAACTTGTATTTCACTTACATAATCTGATAAGAGTAAGCAATTATATAAAATGAAATATTTAAAGTGGTTTCAACCACAAACAACAAACACACCAATACAAACACCAATCACATGCAACAAGCATACAACCATCACATAAAATCAACACGCATCAATTATTCATTCATATCAAACAAACAAATAGTTGTTCGGGCTCAAAACTTTAAATTGTGTGGAATGAAAAATAACTACTAGTGTACCCTTCATTCAACAGTCTTAGGTGAAACTAAATAGATTATTCATTTATCCAAACAATTTTAAAGTATCCTTACTCAAGCAAGCATAAACCGAACAAACAACAAATCCAAACAATAAACTAAGTTTATTCTTGTCAATTTCATTTCATACTATTTTTGTTTGACTTCTTTTTTTATACATATAATGGTTTATCTCTTTTTTTTCTTCATTTATTTGCAGTATTCATCTTTCTGCTTATTTTATTAATAAATAGCTTCAATCATTTACTTAGTTTATTATCTTTCATTTATACTACTTAATTTCATTTATTTACTTTCATTTATTCTAAATTTCATTCATCAATGCCATAATTTATCAATTATTACATAATTTAATTTATAAATATTCATGCTATTCATGTTTAATTCAATTTCTTTGCCCATTAATTCGTTTACTAAAGTTTACAATCATTTATTTATATTACTTTCCTTCCTATTATATTAAATTAGTAGCATTTCAATTATACTTAAGTTTATAACACTACAATATCAATTATTATTTATTAAAGAATTCCATTAATTACTTCCATTACCTCAAGTTAATTACTTGTATAATAGCTATTACATTTTCTTATTAACATTTTCAACTTTTATATCTTTTGGTAAGTTATATATATGCCTTTAAGAATGTAATTGAAAGTTATACAAGTTTTTCTCAATTCTTTTAATTAATTAATGGTTCAATAATTATATCTTTTGTTTTATACGTTACACATTTCAATTTCTTTTAATTTCCATTTATAAAATTAGCATTAAATCACTTATTTCCTTTAGAGGTTTCAATTTATTAATTACCTACGTTCCAATTCACTACAGTAATTAAGACTATTAATTTATGGAAAATGAAGAATTTAAATACCGGGTTAATTTCAATTTTAAAATAATAGATAAATGTATATACTTACAACTATATTTATAATTATATTTAAAACAATTTAAAATTTATATTTGGTTATCAAAATAAATCTGCAGTAAACTACTACAGTGGCCTTCCCACTTTGAAATTCGCAAATGAATGTCGATGATGCGTGCACTCATCACCGAAATTATTTTCCAGCGACAAAGAAGGGAGTACAAAACTTAAATTTTCCAAATTTTTTTTAAACATTTCTTTCAAATTATATGGAAATACGTATATCAGAAAATACTTCTAATAATATTATTATTATATTCCAAAATTATTCAAAAGAAATTTTCAAAACCCTAGAACTCAAGTTCTAAATTTCCAGTTTTTATTTATTTTATTTTCAATCTTATTTGCACTATTATTTAAAATTTCATTACCTAACTACCAATGTATTTCAACCAAATATATATATCATTTATAAAACTTATTTTATATATAGAAAATATAATAGGCAAAATTATTTCATTCACCTATATTAAAACAAATATTGTGTCGGTATGTCTTATTAAGTGTTTAGAAATCCCTATTGATGTCATAGCGTCTCATGCATCAACCGGAATTTATAAATACAAAACGGAACAGATTAACACAATATTAAAACCTTTTTATAACACTAACTAATACGCTCTCTCATATATACGCTCAACGACTCCCATAGGGTATAACTACCCTATTAATAAAAAGTTAGACCCCACAAAGCTAAGGTTTATCGCTAAAACAAAGCTCTGATACCAGATGTAACGTCCCACCTTTTCCCACGCTTTAAATCGACACACGTGCCAATTCAAACCATACGGAAGGGCGGATTGTTATGGGGTAAATAAGAAAAACAGAGAAGAAAAAGGAACAAATCTGAATCTCACAGCGGAAGGATAAAATATAATAATCAATATACTGTTCATAAAACTGTTTACAAAACATTTGGTTCTTCTTTATACAATAAATATCAGAGTTACACATACCAGAAAATAATCAATACAATGCAGCAGAACAAATGAGATGCAATAGACTAATAAAATATATAATAGTATTAATAATTCTTCGTCTTCGTCCTCCAGAAATAAGGCCTTCGAATCGTGAAATGCTCAGGCTGACCCGAGCTAATTGAAAAGACAAACACTCGAGTCAGAACTAAAATATCTTATGTGAGTTAAATCAACAGGAATAAATATGAGTGCAGTAAATTAAGAGATGCTCGGGATTCACATCTCCTAAGGATCCGTTAAACTATTTACTATGTAGTAATATTTCGTTATTATAATAGTGTCTATTACTAAAATAAACTTACTTTAAAATAGCGTTAAGGAGTGACCCAATATTCCCCTTAACACATAATATATTCCCATAGTCTATACAGTATCGTAATCTCCCCCGTACTGGGCGCCGTCAGAGGGCACTACATAGGTATGGTACAAAACAAAATCGTATAAGGCGCGCTAGGTTGGGTGACACAGCACAACTAGGAAATGCCAGGGTAGATATACCAATTACGCTTCCGGGTCGGGTGTAACGCATAGCCCCAGCTACCGCCCACCTCGAGCCACACCCCCAAATCAAAGAAATCAATAGTGGCCACCGAATAAATCCAAAGCCAGAGTAGAATATCGAAGGGATGTGTCCGATAAAAGGTGCTACTTTCTTAACCCGTCAATCGCTCCTGTTTTAGCCACCTTATGCCAAATCACGGGAGTTAGGTCCACGTATTTACCTCAAAGAAAACGCCGCCGCCATCCTACTTCATTCTGGATCTCCACCACGTACACGTTTGTTAAAGTGGTTTTTGGAGTTGGCAGAGAGTATGAAAACTTTCGATCCCGGTCTCTTCAACAACCAATCGTTATTATAATACCGCAGTCTTTTAAAAATAGTTTATACTTTAAAACCAGAATAAAATATCCATTTCAAAACCATATAAATACGATATCATTTCTATTTTAAAACCTAAATCAATATGACTCATTTTTATTTCAAATATATCTTTTTTCAAAAATCATAGTACTTTCAAATATATATACCTTAAACCCATAACTTCGAAACATAATTTTCAATACTTAAATGGTTTAATAATAAATTAATTTATAAAGTAAATTAGCATTTTAATTTCTCAAATCAATTCTAAATACATATTTGAATTCCCAAATAAACCATTTAAATTTGCATATATTTCAAAGTTTTAAATATTCCACCATTTCAAAACTAAATTTTTAATTCATATATATATATATATATATACACACACACACCAACTTCACTTTACTATTATTTAGTTTTGAAATACTTACTCAATAAATCCAGTATCCTTTAAGTAAAACTTTCAAATCACTAATTGAATATTCCTCAATTTATTTAGACTAGATATATTCACTTAAATCATCTTAAACCCAAATTTAGTTATAACACTGTATTATTTTTAAATCTAAATTTCAATAAGATCTTAATTAAATAAAATCTCAAATCAATTTCAAAACTACATTCTCAACTTTGATTTAGAAAAATCAATATAAACTCTATATTAGAATATAATTTAAGTAAATACTTATCCATAATATATTTAAATAAATCAACTTTATTATTAAACTTACTTCATACTTTAAACAATTTTATACATAGCTTAAAACCAAGAATTTAACTATATATAAAATAACCTTTATCACATATCTGAAATCAATATCTCATAAAACCATATATATTTCTTTACAAAACATAGAAAATCATTTCAAAATATATATATATATATATATATATATATATATATATATATCGCGGTGTCTGTATACAATTTTCTATCTTATGGTCAAGTGATACAGATATTTATCATTTCAATCCGCAATTTAAAAATAAAATTTATGGTTATATATCATTTCAAACCGCAAGCCCGAATGAAATGAAAATGCACGATAACTTGCAGCTTATTCAATATAAAATACAACATCCATTCATCCAATATCAACCATCAACCATTTATCACAATCCTCATCCACGTCATCATCTCTTCAACAACCAGAACACGCCAATACTTAGCCCCAAACCCTAATGCACGCAAATCTACCCAAGCCGCTACCGCCGTACCTTCGCTCGCGATCGCCACTGGCCCCACCATGGTCACACTCCATTGCCAGAACGACGTGCTCGGCCCCCCCGATCATTCGATCCACGTGCGAAAATAGCTGGCCGCCACCAACAACCTCAAACCCTAATCAATTATTACACTCGATCTAACCGTTAACTCACCCCATAAATCATGCCGATGAGCTCCTCTTAGTCCCCTCTAACAGACCCAGAAAGAGTTTGTCGATCCGACGACTTTCACCGACGCGTGATGGATGATCGAGACTTCTTCGATTTTTACCAGTCAAAAGACAAACTGAATCGAAAAACGAACACCACCATTGAATTACGCTAGTCGAGAGCTTCAACATATATTTTTTTGGATTTTTCTAAGCACTTTGAATTTTGTGCTTTGGTTTTGAATTGTAATTGGATCTAGGGTTTGCATCCATTGAGGGAGAGGAGCTGATGAAATTTTACGCGCAGACAAATGAGAATAGGTGTAGGCTAGGGTTTAGCAGGGTATTTATAGATAAAGATGGAATAGACAGATGGATCCGAATTACAAACGTGCTAAACGATAATTGGCCCAAAAAGCCCATTCTGACTCTGCAACGAAATTGGGTAAACCCATATATCAAAATAGGTGTTTTAAAATAATTTAAACGCAATAGAAAAGGTTTCAGGTTCAAATTGCATCGTATGAAGAAGTTATGCTAAAAATAATATTTTCAAATCGATTTCAAATTGATTTCAATTTCATTTATTTCTAGGCGTTTCAAACCCGTACGATCATACGACAAGTCCGATCGATACGAAGCTTGAAATCATATAATAATTTAGCGTTACGGATCCGATGAAACTGGTTTCGTCGAAATCCGAGTCTGTGACCAAAATGGCTATTTTTTAGTTAATTAAATAAATTTAAAATAAATCAATTAAATCAAAATTTTAATTTCACTTCTATAATCGACAAATTTTACCCCTTTAAATTTCTTAAATCATTTACATTAATTTAAACAATTTATATGTCAATTTATAGTTGATAAATTTATCAAAGTCCAGCGTTAAATTTTTAAATCTCATTAAATTCAGAGATTATAAAATAATTTAAATAATTCCATTGAATTAAATTTTTATTCTATTATTCTATCTATTAGTATCAAATAGATGAAACTAACATTGGATTCCTACTTATTATATAACTACCTCCAAATTTCATCTAAATTTCAATCAACCTAAAATTTAAATGTTAAATTTCAATTATTCGCAATAAATTCAATTATTGCAAAAAAAAATTCAATTAAATAAATAAATCTTGCTTTCTATTCTTTAAATCAGCCAATTTGTCATATTATAAATAGGATTAGCATTAATAACATCTTATAACATTAACCATTTTCAATGACAAATCACACCTACCCTATCTGCATAAATTAAGTCAATTAATTGTACTTGATTCCACATTAAATGTGTAGGATCGATTTCACCATAGAGAGGGGGTGAATATGGTGATACTATCAATTATAAAAATTAATTGCAGAAGCTTATAAAATTATTTCAACACAGATCGTAGAATAATAGCAGCATAGATAATAGCAGAATAATAAAATGCAGAAATAGAACCACACAGAATTTACCCAGCTTCGGCAAAACCCTGCCTATGTGTTGCCCCAAGGTTTCTACTAGAAATTAAGTAGTCACACGCTTACAAATGTAAACTCGCGACACCCGCTACTGACTAACCTAACTCTATGCTCAAAACCCTGCCACAACTCAGCCACTGAGTTGCGAATTCTCAAACTACGCCACGTAGTTTGTCCCCTAGTCACACGACTAGAAATTTCAATGGTTTAAAAAGAAATTACAAATTAAAAACAATTTAAAAACAAACAACCCTAATTTTAAAACAATGCCTTATAATTTATTAACTTTCAAAACAAAAGAAAGGGCCGGCCCCTTTTTTCTCTTTTATATTATTGTGGCCCGTTCCTTTGTAATTAATAATGGCGGCTTGCGTTTCTTATTTGTTCCTCTTCCTTTAAAAATTAGGGCTTTCATATAATTCGAAGAAGCCGATTCTAATTGCTCGATTGAATAGATGATTTGGCGTCCCTTTTCTGTCAATCGATGGTCTCTGTTAATTTGCTTCGACTGCTTCGAATTGATCGAGTTCGAGAGGGCTTCGGTATGTTATTTATCCTTTTGTGCTTTAATGTTTTTCGTACTTGAACTCGATACCTATTGCCGATGATGATTGTAGTTTATATAGGAGTTTGATCTCCTTTATTTGTGTTCGTCTGATTTTTTCAACATTTTAGCTTCGGCCACTTGATTTCGTTTGGATGTTGATGATTTCACTGACTTTTTCAATTTCGTATATTTTGATACTTGCGTCTCACGGCTTTGAATCTGAAATGTTCGTTTCTTCACCACCACGTCTCTGACTTGTTCAATATTGACTTCGGCACTGATTTATTGATTGCCTCGGCTTGATAATTTTTGACTTGGTACGAACTTGATATTGATGTTGTTCTTCACTCTGTGGACTTCAGCCATTTGTGTTTACTGCCTCCAGTCATTTGCGTCCTATAGCATGCTTGACTGGATTGAAATATATATCTTGATTTTGCTTTGATTTAGCTGGTGTGTTTGCTATGTATATGCATTCATCTTTGCACTGTGTATTTGATGTTGGCCTGCATTAGATTTTATGATGGCATTCGTGTGTTTTCTGGTCTTTATATCTGTGCAATCTTCTATGGTGCACTCGCTCATTTGAGTTTGTACCGCTTCATCATGTCACTATTTATTTGTTCACTTGATAGCCTTTGTGGTCTGGTTCACATTGCATCGCACTGGATTGTGCCATTATCTTCTGGAGTTCAAGTTTGCTTCAACATACTGCTGTGTTAATTATTTTGTTTTGCACTTGGGCTTGTTTGTTCATTGACACAGTACTGGTGCAATTTTGATGTTCATCTTTGTTGTATATTTGCTTGCTGCCTGTCCATGTACATGTATGTTGCATTTTTGGTTATACTGTCTTGAGCTAGAGTATTTGCTGTGTCCTTTGTGCATTGTTTGCACTGTGCATTCATGTGTATTGGTCTTGAGCATTGCCGAGTTTGTTTCTTTATACTGTTGCATTCCTTTGTGCTCGACCTGTTGCTTGCATACTGCATAGTTCACTGTATATATATCTTGTAGCTGTTGAGCTTTGTTGTATGGCCAGTGGTGCACTTGGTTATTCGACCCTGCTCTACTAGTTGCTGTGCATTGCATAGTAGTTACATCTGTTGCATCCATTTGTTTTGTTTGCATATATCACTTGCTTGACCCTTGCATACGCTCTCTGATACATGTTTGTGATATTCGAGTCAGTTAGCATTCTTGACATGTTGTATTGTGTTTTGCTGTCACTTGAGACTGTATAGTCATTGTTGAATTTGAGTTGAGTCATGATAGCAGTGACTTGACCTTTGCATTTTTTTTGTTTTTCGAAATTACACCTGAGTTGAGTCCAGCTTGAAGCTCGGATTTGACCTTGTGCTGAAAGTTGTGACATTATTTTATTGCACTTGAGTTGAATCCGATAATTTGGGTTTGACCTGTGCTCACCTGTCCCTATAAATTTATCAAGTGTGTATATCGGTGTGCACGACATTGTGGCATATACAGTGATACACTGTGTATGTCACAAGCTGTTCGTGTATGATGAATTGAAAATTAAATGATGACGAACAACCCAAATAACTGAGGCAAATATTATTTTCAAAATTCACATATTGTTTTATACTGCAAAAATATTTCCTTTTCAATTTTACTGCGTCAATATTTATTTTTGTAGATTGCTCAGATGCTGAATTCAATTTGGAATAAAGTTGACGATAAAATATGAGTTGAGTGAATGAGTGATGTGTAGTGAGGTCAAATGTAAATGTGAATCGTGATGTATCAGTTGTACTATAATTGAAATTGTATAGTGAGAGCTTAAACTTTGTACTATTCAAAGATTGTAATAAATATTTGTTTGAATAAAAATTCTGTTTGAATTCAAATTCTGTGTTATTTATTTTAATTCAGCAAATATTTATTTAGTCTATGAAAAATAAAATAGTACATTAACAAATACATTTACACGAATACATATATATATATATATATATATATATGTTTATTATCATCAAACAAAAATCATATGATCGCATATTCAACAATCTCCCCCTTTTGATGATAACAAACATATATTTAAGATTTTGAATATGTTAAATGTATTTGATCATTAATTTGCTGTAATTGGTCCCCCTATTTAAATGCTTCCTCTCTACACAAAGCTCCCCCTACAAATATGCATACGGTTAAATAATATGCAAATGAGCCTAGATGCAAATGCAAAATATTTGACCTTTGTTTGATTTTATTTGACAAAATCTTAACTTTTCTCTCTCCCTTTTGTTATCAACAAAAGAGTAACAGTGTTAGAGAAAATAGAGATAAAGTGATCGATATTAATTCAACATTAAAACTCAATTGAATATAAATATTAAATTTCAATAAAAAATCAAACAAAAATCATAAATACTTTGTTATGCGCATATTCCACTTTTAGAATGATGGGAATGATGTCATCATATAAAACCATACAGTTGTGTCTATTTGTGGTATATTTATATCAGGAATTTGAATATCTACTAGCCATGCATAACCGTTAGGACTTTTAAATGAGATTAGTAGTATTCCAATTATTTTAAAAAAAAATGAATTCAAGTATCTTCTAACCACGCATAACCGTAAGGACTTTTAAATGGGATTAGAATCAACATGTTTATTTTAAAAATCAATTTTTGATATGCGCTCCATACATGCATAACCGTGAGGACTTTTAAATGAGCATGGAAGCACATAACAAATTTCAAGTAATTCACCCATGCATAACCGTGAGGACTTTTAAAAGAGAGTGAATACTTTGGTATTTATTTATTTATTTATTTATTTTTATTTTGTTTATTTTTTTTAAAAAAGAAATATAAAATGAAAACGAATGATTCCTGTTTAAAGTACCACATATCGACGAACTATACTGAATTTTGATGAGTGATGGTTGTTAGAAATATGATAGAAATAGAGATGGTCATGGAATTTTTACCAACAAATATAACTCTTGTTTAGATTTCTACAGAAATTTTCCAATTATACCGTCTTAAGTCATAATATATGATAAATATCAACACTCATTACTTTTTCAATCACTATTCATCTTTTCGATAATCATTAGGGAGTCAAATTAGTCAATGTAATCATTTAAAATCAAATTCAAAAATAATTATAAAATCATTTTTTCTAAAATGACCAATCTGAAAACAAGGTCAAATTTGATTTTCTAGAAGGGGTTTTATGAGAAAATTTTCTGCTATTTGAAAATTATTTGAATTGAAAAATATGCAGATATTTTCTTTAAAAAACGATGAAATTACCAAATGTCTCAATAAAAATCATGTTCAACTAGTAATTTTTCTATCAACTGGATTACCAGTGTAATCTGCATCTGAATTTCTCTTTCACTCAAAATTATCATTTATTTAACTTGATAGACCATGAAGTTTTCACCAAAAATTTCAAACTCAATTTTAACTACAATTTAAATGACATTCTCTTGAATTTGAATTGAAGCTACGTAAATAATCAAAAACCGTGAATATAGAGTTAGCCGTATTATAATTAAATCTATTATCATCCAACAAAACACTATTATTAATCCAAACTAATATATATGAAGTAATTCAAAGAATCTAGAGATTTTTATAGTGTTTTTGGCATAAGAATATAATTGGCCAACAATTTCGTATAAGTCAGAATCAAAATCATCATCTTTTCATCATCTCATTATTGGCTGATTTTACTTAGTTTACGGTGCAGATTATCACATTTAATATATTGTTCAAATAAAAATACCATTACCTGTTTTTCCTTTACGATATTTTTTGTTGTTGTCCATTGTGATTTTGTCACCTTTATACTAGGCTAAGGAACTTTGCTTTGACGCTCGTTGCGTCCTTGCAACAGCCAGAATCCAAGTAACACTATTGTTGTTCCTTAGCCTGCCACCACACCTACACGTTGGAAGATTTTTGTGACCTATTTGTTTTTATAGGTCCATGATTGTTAGTGGAAGAATATTTCGAAAAGTAATTTTGTGAGGACCCATAACTATTTATATATGTTCCTTTTGGCACCCAGATTTGTTTAACTTTGAGAGATTTTGTATTTGTGCCTTTTGAAACCCAAATTGGAATGGTTTTTACATGTTTGGGTCTATACCAACAACTATTTTGATTGTGTCCAAATTTTTTACAAATTGTGCACATTGAATTTATTTGATTAATCTTATTTCTAACATTTTTAGATTGATTATACCCAAGTCCTTGTCTAACTGTATTAACAGTTTGTTTCCCTAAGAGCATATTCAACGATTTTTCACTTTTTGAAAATTTATCTAAAGTCGTTGACAATTGTTGGACTTGTATTTTAAGAGATTCATTATCGTTTAACGATTGTGTGCACTTTTTAATATAATTCTCTCTCCTAGTATTTTCACTTACTTTCAAAATGAGAATTTCATTTTCAAGTGATTTTATATTGATTTCTGATTTTTTAATTTCTTCTTCGAATGTTGGACACTTATCACACTTAGGGATCATACTTTGATAGTTTTTAACTAATTGGTCAGGTTGTTCATTTAATTCTATCAAAGTATCTTTTTGTGATTCAAGTTTGGCATACTTCTCCCTAAGTCGTTCAAAACAGCCATTTACTTCGTGGAAATAAATAAGTAATTCAGAGTGAGTGAGTTTTGATACCTTGCTTGGCTCATCATCGTCGCTATCAGTTATATTTCCATGAAGGCACATATCTGTTTTCTTACTCTCACTGCTAGAGCTTTGATTATCTTCATCACTTGTATTCCACGTGGCTGTAGCATTTCTCCTTTTTGATTTCATTTCAAAATCGCGTCGATTTTGAGGACAATTGGGCTTGATATCACCGGGTTTGTTGCAAATGATCCCGTGCACTTCTGAGCTATCTAGTGCTTTAATTATTCTGCTTTTCAATTGTTGATTTAGAGCTGGATTTCCGTATTTGTGGTTCTACTTTTTGAATTTCTTCATTAGTAATGCCAACTCAGCTGCTCCATCATCATCATCCTCATCACAACTGCTTTTTACAAATCCTGTCAAGCACATTTCTTTAACTGAGTCGGTTGTGGAGGATTTCTCATTGCCGTTGACTTTTGCACCATATATTGCATCGAAAGTATTCCAAATTTCCTGTGCATTTTCACAATGAGAGATGAAATTAAAATTATCTTGATTAATATGAGAATATAATATATGCATAGCAAGAGCATTAGTCGAGATAATTTTCTTGTCTGTTATATCACACCAATTTTCAATAATATCCCAACATTTAATATTAACAGATTTTAAATAAAATTCCATTTTCAATTTCCAATTCAAAAAATCGGTTCCATCGAAAATAGAAGAAATAATATTGGAATGACCCTCAACAAAAGTATCCATTTTAAAAATTCAAATTTTTTAAAACAAAAATTGGATTTTGAAAAAACGAATTTTTTAAAACAAAAGTTGACTTCTATTCCTAGCTCTGATACATTTGTAGGATCGATTTCACCCTAGAGGGAGGGGTGAATAGGATGATACTATCAATTATAAAAATTAATTGCGGAAGCTTATAAAATTATTTCAACACAGATCACAAAATAATAGCAGCACAGATAATAGCAGAATAATAAAATGCAGAAATAGAACGACACGGAATTTACCCAGCTTCGGCAAAACCCTGCTACGTGTTTCCCCCAAGGTTTCTACTAGAACTTAAGTAGCCACACGCTTACACACGTAAACTCGTGACACCCGCTACTGACTAACCTAACTCTACGCTCAAAACCCTGCCGTGACTGAGTTGCGAATTCTCAAACTACGCCATGTAGTTTGTCCCCTAGTCACACGACTAGAAATTTCAACGGTTTAAAAAGAAATTACAAATTAAAAACAATTTAAAAACAAACAACCCTAATTTTAAAAAAATGCCTTATAATTTATAAACTTTAAAAACAAAAGAAAGGGCCGGCCCCTTTTTCCTCTTTTATATTATTGTGGCCCGTTCCCTTGTAATTGATAATGGCGGCTTGCGTTTCTTATTTGTTCCTCTTCCTTTAAAAATTAGGGCTTTCGTATAATTCGAAAAAGTCGATTCTAATTGCTCGATTGAATAGATGATTTGGTGTCCCTTTTCTGTCAATCGGTGGTCTCTGTTAATTTGCTTCGACTGCTTCGAATTGATCGAGTTCGAGAGGGCTTCGGTATGTTATTTATCATTTTGTGCTTTAATGTTTTTCGTACTTGAACTCGATACCTATTGCCGATGATGATTGTAGTTTATATAGGAGTTCGATCTCCTTTATTTGCGTTCGTCTGATTTTTTCAACATTTTAGCTTCGGCCATTCAATTTCGTTTGGATGTTGATGATTTCACTGACTTTTTCAATTTCGTATATTTTGATACTTGCTTCTCACGGCTTTGAATCTGAACTGTTCGTTTCTTCACCACCACATCTCTGACTTGTTCAACGTTGACTTCGGCACTGATTTATTGATTGCCTCGGCTTGATAATTTTTGACTAGGTACGAACTTGATATTGATACTGTTCTAAATACTGTGGACTTCGGCCATTTGTGTTTACTGCCTCCGGTCATTTGCGTCCTGTAGCATGCTTGATTGGATTGAAATATATATCTTGATTTTGCGTTGATTTAGCTGGTGTGTTTGCTATGTATATGCATTCATCTTTGCACTGTGTATTTGATGTTGGCCTGCATTAGATTTTATGATGGCATTCATGCGTTGTCTGGTCTTTATATCTTTGCAATCGTCTCTGTTACACTCGCTCATTTGAGTTTGTACTGCTTCATCATGTCACTATTTATTTGTTCACTTGATAGCCTCTGTGGTCTGGTTCATATTGCATTGCACTGGATTGTGCCATTATCTTCTGGAGCTTGAGTTTGCTTCAACATACTGCTGTGTTTATTATTTGGTTTTGCACTTGGGCTTGTTTGTTCATTGACACTGTACTGGTGCAATTTTGATGTTCATCTTTGTTGTATATTTTCTTGTTGCCTGGTCCATGTATATGTATGTTGCATTTTTGGTTATACTGTCTTGAGCTAGAGTATTTGTTGTGTCCTTTGTGCATTGTTTGCACTGTGCATTCATATGTATTGGTCTTAAGCATTGCTGAGTTTGTTTCTTTATACTATTGCATTCCTTTGTGCTTGACCTGTTGCTTGCATACTGCACTGTTCACTGTATATATATCTTGTAGCTGCTGAGGTTTGTTGTATGGCCAGTGGTGCAATTGGTTATTCGACCCTGCTCTACTAGTTGTTGTGCATTGCATAGTAGTTACATCTGTTGCATCCATTTGTTTTGTTTGCATATATCACTTGCTTGACCCTTGCATACGCTCTTTGATACATGTTTGTGATATTCGAGTCAGTTAGCATTCTTGACATGTTGTATTGTGTTTTGCTGTCACTTGAGACTGTATTGTCATTGTTGCATTTGAGTTGAGTCATGATAGCAGTGACTTGACCTTTGCATTTTGTTTGTTTTTCGAAATTACACCTGAGTTGAATTCAGCTTGAACCTCGGATTTGACCTTGTGCTGGAAGTTGTGACATTATTTTATTGCACTTGAGTTGAATCCGATAATTTGGGTTTGACCTGTGCTCACCTGTCCATGTAAATTTATCAAGTGTATATATCGGTGTACACGGCCTTGTGGCATATACAGTGATACACTGTGTATGTCATAAGCTGTTCGTGTATGATGAATCGAAAATTGAATGATGACGAACAACCCAAATAACTGAGGCAAATATTATTTTCAAAATTCACATATTGTTTTATACTGCAAAAATATTTCCTTTTCAATTTTATTGCGTTAATATTTATTTTTGCAGATTGCTCAGATGCTGAATTCAATTTGGAATAAAGTTGAAGATAAAATATGAGTTGAGTGAATGAGTGATGTGTAGTGAGGTCAAATGTAAATGTGAATTGTGATGTATCTGTTGTACTGTAATTGAAATTGTATAGTGAGAGCTTAAACTTTGTACTATTCAAAGATTGTAACAAATATTTGTTTAAATAAAAATTCTGTTTGAATTCAAATTCTATGTTATTTATTTTATTCAGCAAATATTTATTTAGTCTATGAAAAATAAAATAGTACATTAACAAATACATTTACACGAATATATATATATGTTTATTATCATCAAACAAAAATCATATAATCGTATACTCAACAAAATGTTATTAATTTATAAATTGAAATCTCAATAAATCCATTTATTGATTTAATATCTTGTTATTCAATAAATTGACATTTTAGGTATAATTTACAGTGGATTATATTGCATTTTCTTAATGTATTTATTAAATTTCCAAATAACGTACTACCTAATTTGCTTTAATTGCAATTTGATTTCCAAATTTTATGCACATACTAAAGAATAAAACATATATCAATGGATTCGTTTAATTCAAATCTTTTTGTTAAGTTCAATACTACCATATAAACTTAGTTACCTTGGTTTCCCCATTCAATACTTTAATATGCCCATTCTAACAACTCCTAACCATTGTATTACATTTCACACAAATGTAACATTTAATTACATCTATTACAATTTATCCCCAATTCCAACTAACCATCTCAATAAATAGGTGACCCACAATAAACATTATCGTTCTCTTTAGTCACACAAATAAGCCTCTATTACATACAAATTACAATCAAATGAAGCTTTACAAATCTGTTTCAATTAATTTGGATGGCATTGAATTTGTATATTTATTATCTTACATCGACATTTTATAATTTATTCCCGTTATAAATTTATGCGCACATTAACTCGTTTATATTTACATCCACTTCCCTATATAATTTTTGTGATAAAGTTATAACATTTACATTTCTTACTTTAATTAATTACCAAATATTCCTATTTACACTCAAATTTATTTGCATTAACCATTTTATTTCCACTTATTGTGTAATAACTATTATAATTTAATTACATTGAAATTTGTCAATTTCACCCATTAATTTAGATTTTAAAGCAAATAACTTTAATTTACCTTGGCTCCATTCTTTATTACATCAATTGTTACTTTAATTTACGATTCTCATTTCGGTTATTTATTAATTACCATTAAGATAACGTTTATTATTTACAATAATCATTAAGATTACTTATCTACATTGATTGTATAAATTTACATAAATTGCGTATTACTTCATCGGTTACTATAATATTGGATTCCTTAAATTATCATAAATTTTATCATTGCATTAGTTAATACAATATTCCCATTTGTTTCCTTATATTAAATTTCTTAGCCTAGAATAACAATTCCCATTACTTCAATGCATCAAAATTAGCTTTAATTTCAAATGTTGCATTTCACTTCCACATTTACTTCAATATGAATTATAAACATTTTAAGTTCTTCCTAAATTTAATTACAAAATCCTATAAATTTAACTAATTTAGTTATCAAAATTTACGGGTCGTTACATAATGTCTGATTTGCTCTAGCTCCAGAAGAAGCTTCCTGACTCCCTCCATAATGGATCATATCCGCTAATGGTCTCCTTGTTGATTGCCTAGCCATCGTTTCCTAGATCCAAGTATCCAAGCTCCCAAATCCAAGATCCTAGCTTCCAAATCCGCGGGTGCAAGTCCCTCCCAATGAAAGGACAAAAATGTTTGCGCCGAAAACGGTCATAAACACCTTGTTATAAGTGGAAGTGCCAACGTCCAATATTTAGATCAAAACAAAGAAATATAGATTCACGTATCGATCGTAGCTTAAAAGGAACGTCGAAATTGCACGAAATTTGAAGAGCAACTAACTTACAACGTGAAGCACCCCCATGATTGATCACAACTCAAAAGGATGAAATCTTGGAAAAGAGGCTGATCGTTATTTGGGCACATACAAATCAACATAACAATCCATAGTTTTATGGAAAACGCTCACAAATGTTACGTCGAAATTGCATGAAATTAGAAGAGCAGGTAGCTAAGGTCATGGGGAACCTACATGATGATTGCAGCTCAAAAGGATTAAGCATGGAATGATCTTTAATTTCTAGTCAAAACAGCGAATATCAATCGATATCCCACAAACGGTAAGTTGGAATGGCGCGAAACTATGGAACCATGGACTAGAGGCATTGGGGACCCCATAAAAACGATCGCAGACCCATTGGAGTTAGTACGGAATGATCGGCCTAAATTATTTTTTGGTAGTGACTGATCCTAAATTTTGTGGGTCGAGTCATATGGACCTGAAGGTTCTTATACCAAAATTTCAATCAATTCATGCATGTCTTCACCTATAAGTACAGTGGACGTGCCTCATTGCAAAGGACTTTTGGGCTAACTCTTTTTCGTCGCTTCTTATCTCTTCCTCCATTTATTTTCTAAGGCAAAAACAACCGTACTTGTAATCTTACAGCATAAATAAAATATTATTGAAGTGGACGTATACCGGAGTTTGCCGAGCCACTATAAAACTTGCGTGTTCATTTACTTTTCTGCAATATATGCTATGATCTTTGAATTTATATTTCTTTATTATTGAATCTATAAAACGTGTGTATCAGTTACATTAAATCAAATTTTCATTTATGACACTGATATTTATCAGCCTTCATACATCTTTACAGCGAAATATATCAGATTTAAGACATGTAAAAAAAAATTGTTTTGAATATAAAACTACGATCACGCTTGATAATATCATATGAGATTATGAACCAAATTTCACTTATGATACTGATATTATCATTTATATATAAAAAAGTTTTGATACACATATATAGCATTCTAACTTGAATATTATAATATATTTGGATAAAAAATAACTTTTGATAGACCATACTCAAGTTTTGTTTATATAACAGTGATATTTATTTGTTCGAATGAAAAATATATTTTTAAGTGGATCTGATTCAAATTAAATATTGTCATAATCATCAAACTATCAAAATGGTTCTTACGTATGCGTATAATTATAATGATACATATATTTATCAATTTTGATGTATAATTAATGGAAAACATTGTTTCTTTTTTGTGCGCAATACGACGACAGATTTTAATTTTTTTAATGTAAAATACCTTTGTAACGTAATAAGTGGATCTGTTACAAATTAAGCACCGTCCTAATCATCAAACTATCAAAAAGGTTCTTATGTACGCATATATATATACACACACATACATGTATACATATATATTATAATAATACATATATTTATTGATTTTGGTGCATAACTAGTGAAAATTTAGATATTTTTTGTTGAAATGTGACGACAAATTAAGCGATGTCATAATCATCAAACTATGTAAAGGGTTCTTTCTAAACCCTACTCTGGAAAGTAGAGCTAGGGAATTCAGTTGTCCGCCACACTGATCCCCCTTTTAAGCTAACCCAACCAAGAGCATCAATCCTCTATCGATTTCTTGGTTTTGTCGGGGATAACCGCTCCAAGCTTTAACGGAAAACACATCTCGGCATGGTGGGACTAGAACCCGCAACCTCCAGGAACTTTGTTCCATGGTTGCAAGGTAGTCCCAACCAGTTGAGCTATGCTCGCGGATTATCCAAAGGGTTCTTACATATTCATATAACTATAATGATACATATATTTATCGACTTTGATGCAAAAGTAATGGAAAAAATTGATTTTTTGATGAAATAAGACGGCGGATTTTCATTTATTTTTTCGAATGTAAAAATATATTCTTAACATAATAAGTGGACTTACTCCAAGTTAAGGATTGTCATGATCATCAAACTATCAAAAGGGTTCTTATATATACATATAACTAAAATGTGACATATATTTATTGATTTTGATGTATAACTAATGTAAAAAATTGATTTTTTTTTCATGAAATGTGACGGTGGATTTTAATTTATTTAAATGTAAAAATATATTCTTAACACAATAAGTGGATTGGTTTTAAATTAACCATTATCATAATTACCAAAATGGTATTAAAGTACTTTTATTAAGTAGGAGGCCTCAATTTATAAATATACAACAATGGGACCTAAAAAATAAATTATAAAATAGGCCCCTTCGACCAAAAGACACTTTTCATTATAAGTCGTACAAATTCTCGAAAGATTTGTTACATGTCAGAATGATAAATACTAATGCAGCTGGCGTGATTGTGAAATTATAGAAAAAATATATGTGAAACTTGTTTTTGTTACTAAAGTTTGAAACAGTTTAAGCTTTTAAACGTTTAAGAAATTAAGGGGTATTAGCTCAAGTTACCGTGGCATCAATCCCCTACAAACCCTACCCACCCTAAATCCACAATCAAACTTTTAGCTTTCTTTGATTTAACACCTTTCTGTCAAGATGCATAAATCTTGTAACGTTCTGTTATACCTCAGGTTTTATATTCTAAGAGTCATATGGAAACCACAGTAAGACTGCATTTGCATATCTTTTCAGCTGCATATGAATGTTAGGATAAAATAAGCTAATTTTACATAGTTCAGGGTCTTAGTTCCTCGTTACACACACAATACATGCATATATAATATATAATACAAGCACATATATATAATATATGTACGCATATGTATGTCCGTACATACGTATGCATGTATGTATGTATATGTCGGCGGTTTTCTCGTTTCTGGAAAGTTGACAATGACAATGATGCGTGGTTAGTGACGCTGTTTGTAAGAAAGAAAAAAAACCCTCACTGCCGTTTAATTGAAGTGGTGGGTGCTTTTGACTTCTAGCAAGTTCATCTTCAAGATACAACGAAATCCAAGAATTCAATCTCACTAATTGACGACATTGGCACCAACTAAATTGGGCTTGGACTATCTTTGGAGTTGTAGTGACAAAATTTTAGCCTACGGTACTACAAACCCTGCAAAAATTTTGTATAAAGAAACTATAGTAAGAGGTGAAGGGTTAGAGAAGAATTTCTAGAAATTTTTAATACCTGAATAACAAGGAAGTAGACCCTTTTATAGACCTGAATGGTTGTGTCCGTTTGAAAACCGATCAAAAACAGTTCAAAAGGTCTTATGGCTTAGTTGGCTTGAATGTTAGTTTTATTAGGAAAATAATTCCAATATTTTGATGATAACAACATTATAACAATATCATTGATGATTTTACCAAGTATCTAGGTGATTAAAGAAGTAAATACATATGCACAATTCAACATGATGACATACATGTGCATTAGTACAAGATATGAATGATACTAATCGATTATGGAGCGTTGAGCATTCAAAGATCAATTATGATGTTTAAAAATCTATTTAGACTCAGATACATCAAGATGACAAGAAGAAACGGACTTAAGAGCTTCAAAAGAATGTACGTCATAAGTTGAATTTATATCGAGTCACTATAGCCTAGAACTATTAAAATCCCATAAACTAACTTCAAACCACTTCAAATTTCTATACAACCTTTCATATATCCTAAAATATGTTTAAGAATTTTTTTGTCATTCTCTGAAATTTTTAATGCAAGAAAAGTGATAAAAAAAAGATCAAAAGATGCAAACATATACGGCAGTTTTTTTCACAGCAGCAAAGAATAGCATTATGACGGAAAATTCTATCATAGCACTAACAGATAAATTCTAGGTGGACTTTTGCTAGAGTTTTTCTTAGAAAATTGAAGTTGTACAGTGTTGTTTCAGATCCAATGTTTAAAATTCCTCCAGCGGCTATATTTTTTAAAAGATGTTTTGTGTCTATTCAATATTTCTCTTCGTCAAACAAATTTATGAAGGGTTGCACTTATTTAATGGTCTTTCACTCTTATATAAACTTCCTATCATCCCAAAAAAATCACTCAAACTCTCTCTTGATTGAAATTAATTTTATTCTCAAATCAAAAACCCCAATTGATGTTTATTGTGCACTCATTTCTAAAACATCCAAAATAACAAATTAAGACACTCTAAGCCTCACACTATCATTCCACTTTACCCAACGAAGACCATATCACTTCTTATACACCTTATTCATTCATCTTCGTATTCTTTGTAGTGGTTATAGAAGTTTGTGTACTAAAGGAGACAAATTTGTATATAAAGATACATTGTATTGAAAAGCAACTATTGCCACCAAGTTGAAGTCATGTTCTGCTGCTCAGATAAAAGTGTTGAAGTCTCGTTCGACTAATTGGGAAAGTGTATTGAAATTCTGTTCCGCTGCTCAAGTGCTTATTCCTCTAGGCAAAGCGACGGTGTTAATTAGTAAAAAGCCAGAATAGAGATTCTGGGACTGTACATAGGATTAAAGATCTGAATCAATATAAAATCAACTGTGTGATTTTAATTCTACTGCTATTATATTTATGTTGTTGTTATGATTACTGTGCTTCAATTTTGAATTTATTTATATGTTTTGCCATCATCAATCATCTGCATAGCGACCTACAAGTAATATTAATCGACGCTACGCGACTAATAAGTGTTATGATCCAAATGTCATGGTATGATTCTCTAAGAAACTATTTTTGTGTCGTATCAAAATGGAAGATAAGGTTGGTCTTTTGTTCTGATCACAAGTTCATAAGTCGCCTAATGATATTATGTTCAGTGGAAAACAAGTATTAACAATTCAAAAATCTTGTAGTTGAACTAATTTTAGCACTAGTCTCATGGAAAGTGCTATATTAGGACCAGCGTGTAACGACCCGTAAAATTCGATAATTAAATTTGTTAGTATAATAAGATTTTCGTAATATAATATTGAAGAAATAAAAAAAATTGTAATTTAATAGTGAAATAAATTCTGAAATGAAATGTAACAAATGATAATTGAAGCTAATTATTAACAACTTGAATGCAATTCCAATTGATTGAAATAATGTAAATGTTATAACTTGGTTATAAATTTAATATAAGGAAACGAATGTAAATATGAACCTATTTAATGAGATAATATATGATTAATGGTAATTGAATAAGATTAGTATTATGTAAGGAATTACAACATTTGTTGTACTAATGTGTGCATTGATATATAGTGAGATATAAAAGGTAATTAATAATTTAAAGATTGACTTATTTATAAAATAATGTGTAATGGATGGAAATGGAATAAATGAAGTGTAATGAGAATTTTGTAATAACTGTTTGTAAAGAATAAACTTACAAATGTTATAAAAATATATAATGATAGCAATTTGTGTTGTTACCAATTTAACTAATCAATTATAAATAAATGTCAACAAAATGTTACATTAATGTGGAATAAGACCATAACTATAGTGTGAATGTAATCAAAAGAATGGAAATGTTAATTTTATTAATAAGGTAATAATTTACTTAACAAAAGAATGAAATCGAGATAAATAAATTAATTGAGACTCTAATTTCAATTAATGTGTGAAATTGACCAAAATTTAATAAGATGACAATATAATTGTTGATACAAATAAAAGATGGAAATTGGAGGATATTAATGTAATGAAATATAAAACAATGTAAACCATGTCTATAGAATATTAACTGATTTGAGTATAAAGAATTGAAACCAAATAAACACAATTAGTTGGAATTAAATTATAATTGATAAGATTAATGGCAGTTGAAATTGAATGCTGAATAATTAACACTGAATTGATATGTAAACTTATTTTAATTTATTATAAATGTCTTTGCAACCAAAAAATGATAAAAATATGCTATTTTATAAATATTATGGTTAATGTAAGAAAAGACGTCAATTTTAGAAAAAGAGGATAACAAGATAGAAACGTATGTTAATAATTTCATAAGGTATTGTTGATTTAATAATAGGAGTGTAAATCAAAATAAAAGAATAAAAATGAATAAGTATAGTAGAGGAGTAAACATATGTTTATTTATTTGAAATGTTTGGTAGCTGAAAGATTGATTGTAGAGACGAGAAACTATTATTTAGTAAGAAATATATAATTGTTGTTTGTATCCAATAGTGTATAAATATGTTTAAATTACTATTAGATAGAAAATAATTGTTCTACTTCTCATTACATTCATTTAGTCCATTTTGAAACTTAATCAGCTGAAATTAATGTAATTGAAAATTTTCAATTAATAGGAGAGAGAATACTAATTGTAAATTAATATATGTAATTAAAAGCAGCTTATTTTTTGTAAAAGTATAAGGAAAGTTTGATTTAATGAAAAGAACATTTACATCAAATAAAATGAATGTTTCATTTGTGAATGTAGGTTTAATTTCATTAAAATAAATAATAGAATGATTGATTTTAAAGAAAGAAATATATGTTTATTTGAACTGTGTTTTAGCTTACAGATTGTGTTACCCGGCACATTGGGCCGGCTGCAAAATGACAGTTGAAAATATTATTATTAGCACTAGACAAGATTCTGACCACGAAGAGCTTGAAGATATACGGGTTTGATGCAGTCGACATGTTTTAACATTTAGGTACGGTTCGGCAAGAACGGACCGACCAGCTCGAGATCGTCCTGTATGGGCCAAGTCATCTCGGCCTAGAGGCCTGCGTAGAAAGTCAAGTCCACTTCGCTTATAAATAGAAAGGCAGGGGCACAGTGAAAGGGGACTTTTTCCAAGAACACTGGGGATACCCTGCCATTTTTAATACTCTCCTCTTTTTAGTTCAAACTTGTATATAAGTGATTGGTTTACGGATTGTATCTGTATTCAAGTGATTGAGAAAGCAATAAAGATTAAATTCAAAGTGGATATAGGCAATTACGCCAAACCACTATAAATCTGGTGTTCTCGTTTTTGTTGTTCTTTTCGCATTGAATTACACTATTCTTCTGTTCTAGTTTACTCTCTACATTAATCTTCTACATAACTCTACTCAACGGTGTTAGTGACCAATTTTGGTGCTAACATTTTGGTGCTTTCATTGAGAATTGAATTCTCAGCTCGATTGGATCTCATCGTCTACTGGTGGATTTCCATATACACGAGATAGATCCATCTGTTTACTAGAAAGCTTCCTATTCTACTCAGATTTGAAAGAAATCTAAAGGAAGCTGATAGCTGTAGATTGGATTCACTGATGTACGTATGATATGGTGATTGGATGTTGAAGTCTGCAATCAAGTTGAATGAAGGCCGACACTCCTCTAAAGGCAATTCAGCCGATCGCCCCAGAAAAAGTGTATGTCGCTCGCCCTAGAAAAGGCATATGCCGAGTGAGAGTATGCCAAGCGAGGTTACACCGAGCTACCCAGATTGAATGTCGAGCGACAGTTTATGCCGAGCGAAGGGAAACCGACCGACCCAGGTTGCATGCCAAGCGACAGTGTATGCCGAGAGAGAGTGTATGCCGAGCTACAGTGCATGCCGAGCGAGAGTATGTCGAGCGACAGTGCATGCCGAGCGAGAGTATGTCGAGCGACCCAGTGCATGCCGAGCGAAAGTATGCCGAGCGACCCAGGTTGTATGCCGAGCGACAGTGTATGCCTAGTGGGAGTATGCCGAGCGACCTAATGCATGCCGAGCGAGAGTATGCCAAGCGACCCGGTGCATGCCGAGCGAAAGTATGCCGAGCAACCCAGGTTGTATGCCGAGCGACAGTGTATACCTAGTGGGAGTATGCCGAGCGACCTAGTGCATGCCGAGCGACCCAGTGCATGCCGAGTGAAAGTATGCCGAGCGACCCAGGTTGTAAGCGATAGTGTATGCCGAGCAGGAGTATGCCGAGCGACCTAGTGCATGCCGAGCGAGAATATGCCGAGCCACATCCAGGCCAAGCCACATCCATGCCGAGCCGCATTCCTATGTTGAGCCGCATCCATGCCGAGCCGCATTCCGATGCCGAGCCACATCCAGACCGAGCAGCATGCATATGCCGAACGGCATCCACACCGAGCCGCATTCCTATGCCGAACGGCATCCACACCGAGCCGCATTCCTATGCCGAGCGGCATCCAGGCCGATCCAAACTTAAGTTACACCGGTCTCTTATATGCCGAACCCTAGCCGCAGCGCAGTGCCTCCAGATAGTGAGTTCAAAACTCAACTTAACAAAGGAATATTATATCCACTTCTCTTACATCCCATGATCAACCAGGGCATAGACGATCTAGCGACAGCTTCTGAACGACAACAAGGGCATGGACAAGCAACCACTACTCAAACGATACTCCCAAAGGTTTGGAGAACATAGATGATATGACTCTAGGAAAATGCCAAGATGACTCTAAGCACCATTCTTCACTGACCCAGCGCTTCAAATTTAGTGACTTCAAGCAGACCAACGATTGGCTCTAAGCAATTTATTCCAAATTCTATAAAGGATGTCATATTGATTGCGTTTGAGGAGAGTCGACCTCCAAATATATTTTGGCAGCTACTTAGCTGGAGAGCCTCCTGCGACCATGGATCGTTTCTATGACAAAAATGAATCTAAATAGAAGTGTGGAGGAGCGGAACAGACTAGGAAAAATAACAATGAAGGCCCGTTGCCTAAGGACGTTGAACACAATAGACAAAACAAGACCTCAAAATTCGACTCGTATGCTCTTTTAAAGATTCAATTGACAACCTCTACTTGAAGACTCGCGACTCAGAATGGTACTGGAAACCAACCTTGAGAGAGTACACCAAAGTCTAAAGAAAATTAGGGGAAGGTTGTATATTCCAAGATGCCCGTGGATCCTAACATGGGCGATTACAAACACCTCCGAGGTGTGATCGAAAAGCCGATCTGGAAAGGAAAGCTTCAATAGTGTGTACAAATCCTGTAGAATGGCGGGCAGCGAACATTCGATGCGTATTAATAAAGGGCTATGATTATCAATTGGATTGCTGACGGCCGACATCCCTTTGAAAGGAGCCAGGGAAAAAGTCGAATAGCGAGCACACGATGCTGCTTCACTTATCAATGAGATTTATCCCAATCTTCTTTGAATTATTTCCATTTCGATTTCTATTTCAGTTTTTCTATGAACTACGACTAACTTGAACTAAACTACTTTCAAATCGATGCACGTGACCAGGTACTCGGATTTGGCCACCAACCAATCCACGCAGACCGTGTTCAGGCCTGTGGAGTTTCATCTAGACAAGCATAATTCGACCGCTTACCATCAACCATATGCCTTCGATTTGGGGCTATGGACTAGAGATTGAAAAGATCGTCACGATCAGAGCCAAATAGAAAGTGAACACGACTGATCGTTCATTCGTTGACCCCCATATTTGATTCGAAGGCCTAAGCAAAGCTTGAAATGAATATGGACCGATCATCAATCGGGTCATAAAACAAAGTTCGACAAAATACAAATGCCTCTCCTAAAGCTCAGTGACACCGGGATCTATCTACAGTAGATGTGATTTGATCATATACACATCAAATCCTACATTGAACACAAAAGGTTGTTCGAAAGCCTGACTTGGCGTAGCTGTGATGGACTACCTACTCGCCAACCATCGCTCTCAATACATGGACACGACTGCAACTTGAAACATATGCAACTTGCTTTGTCTACTCAATAATCCATTATCATTATTTTCAAGATACAAAGCAAATTGTATGAGATTTGACTATCTAACCCAGCATGGACATGATCCAACCATCTGTCATATACCTCCTTCCTTGACTTGATTGGAAGAGCTATAATCACCAAGCGGACGAGAATCGACCGTCCATTTTTTTAGTTTCGTCCCTCATGTTAGGGGCAGAATCTCATTCCATGGGCAAACGTGGGTCGATCATTCATTCGACAACATAAGCCTCGATATGGTAAATGAAATATAAATTAAAAGGTGGAAATACGACTCCTCTCAATAAAAACCTCTAAGTCCCCAGAGTGTGGACTAGAGTACTCTAAGTCCCCTGAGTGCGGACTAGAGTATAAGCGACTTAAAAACCTCTACGTCCCTAGAGTGAGGACTACAGTACTCTAAGTCCCTTGAGCGCGGACTAGAGTATAAACGACTTAAAAACCTCTACGTCCCCAGAGTGCGGACTGGAGTACTCTAAGTCCCCTTAGCGCGGACTAAACTATAAACGATTTAAAAACCTCTACATCCCTAGAGCGCGGACTAGAGTACTCTAAGTCCCCTGAGTGCGGACTAGAGTATAAACGACTTAAAAACCTCTACGTCCCCAGAGTGCGGACTAGAGTACTCTAAGTCCCCTTAGTGCGGACTAGAGTATAAACGACTTAAAAACATCTATGTCCCCGGAGTGCGGACAAGAGTACTCAAAGTCTCTTGAGTGCGGACTAGAGTATAAACAATTTAAAAATCTCTAAGTCCCACGAGTGCAGACTAGAGTACTCTAAGTTCCCTGAGTGCGGACTAGAGTATAAACGACTTAAAAATCTCTAAGTCCCCAGAGTGCGGGCTAGAGTACTCTAAGTCCTCTGAGCGCGGACTAGAGTATAAATGACTTAAAAACCTCTAAATCCCCAAAGTGCGGACTAGAGTATAAATGACTTGAGAAAAATATCTAAGTTCCTGAAGCGAACTAGAGTACTCTAAGTCCCCAGAGTGAGGACTAGAGTATAAATGAATTGACGAAAATCTCTACGTCCCAAACTGTGGAATATAGCATTAACCGTTTAACAAATCTCCAAGTCCCTAGAGCGTGGACCGAAACACGAACACAAATTGGGCTCGAGTCGACTAGGGCGAGAATAACAATAGGTCACCAGAGTACAGAGTGGTGCATAAACATCGATAAATAGACGAGTGGATTCCGACCGTTCTCTATTTCTCAAACTTTCATCCTTAAATCGACTGGAGGATTATTAACTCGCTATGGATGGAGTTCGACCATCCAACTAGTGTTCTGGCCAAATCAATGCTGGGAGCAGGAGTACAAATCTCTAAAAGATGAATACGACAGCTTACTAACTTAAGGCAACGACTACAGGGAGGTCTCATATAGAACTAATCGAAACGGCATCCAAAGCTACGGATGACCGACTATATCATACCTCAGATCGAGGGTCAATACCGATCCACACCAAGCACATAGAATGTGCCTCGGATATTCCTTGAAAAACTATGACCTCCAAAGTGTGGAAAGGAGGGTAAACCATGAAGACTTGGTCAAAAATTCTCCAGCACCCTCCTTTGATCCATCAGGAGGGGTATTAAATTGGATGAGCATAACCGGACTGCATTTGAGCCAACTTTACCTCGAGATATGATTACAAAACATGAACCAAAGTGGACATGGCTGACTGTCCAGTGTCCAAATTACGTCCTGAAATTGACGAGGCATCGAAGTATTCCTCTTGGAATGAAAAACCACAATACAATCCAAGATAGGCAAGATCCAGCCTCCCACCAACTTACCTAATCCCACGATTCAACGGGAAAGAGAGTAAAGCTAAAGTGGGCATGGCTGGTCTTCCTACCTAACGGTATATGCCCAGACCAAGGGGAACGAGCGAGAAGCAAGATGAATGTGAACCGACTATTCACCAATCAACTCTGTGTCTTCGGAGTTTAGGTGGGAATATAAACATAGCTAGGGCGAGACTCAACCATTCATGCAGTGCGTTTTTCAACCCGAGACTAGGAGCAGACGCATAGTCATCCGAAGACTGCCTGCGATAGCTCAATGTTGAAACTTATATATAGTGCTTAGAGCTACTCAAGGCTACGACCGAAAGGATGCCTAGAGATAGAATCATTAAATCGATACCTTAGATCGTGGGTAACTGACTGTCACTCCAAACCGAAGGACGTGTAAAGGATCATGAATGCATTGAATAGAAAGTGCGTTACTCGAATATACAAGCAAATTCAAACTCATAGCAAGATCCAGCTATACAGCTGCATACAACCCGAGGCTGACCCATACTCGACATTTCGTTCAACGTGCTTTTAAGCCTGATCTTTGGTCATTTGCTGATAATCGATCAGGGCATTCATAGTCCTTCACTATTAGACTTAATAACTCATGTAAGACTCAAGGATTCGACTAAAGTAACCATCAACATTGACCGTCCCAACCATGTTTCACATTGAATGTTATGCAAAATAGTTACATTCGAAAGAATCCGAGATTGCACCTGCTAAGCTAACAGTCGACATTACAGCCAGCCATGGCGACCCTTTTCGGGTGTTGAATATCAGATCACAGCTCAATGCAGTGATGATAAAAGAACTTGTTGGATTTTTATAAATAAATGATGACATGTTCCCTTGGACTTATTTTGACATGCACGTGTGATTTCACTAACTATCGCGAGCCATGCATTGGATATCGACCCGAAGCTACAAAAGCTAGCGCAATGTCTATTGATTTCATCATGAAAGATCCACTCTTACTTTTGGGCTCACCCAATCAATATCCATGCCTACTAGCCATTGCAACTGGGCATACAACGACCTGAGACGTTTGAAAGACTACTTAAATAAAATATCGAACTAAGCCAATTTGATATCACTTATTTCCCTCGAAGGGCGATCCAAGGATGGAAATTAGCAGACCTCACACCCAAGTTCACTTCATCAGATGACTACTCGAAGGGTAGTAGAGAACCAACTGACAGATGGAAAAAGTATGTGGATGGAGCATCTAGTGTTCAGTGTTATGGCGTAGGAGTCATGTTAATGACTCCCGAGGAACGATCGATCTACTACGTCCTGAAGCTCGATTTCCCTATAACAAACAACGATGCTTATCATAAAGCCTCGACCGCCAGCCTCAAACTTGATAGAGGATTTGGAGTGGAAACTTTACATATCTTTTGTGATTCTTAATTGGCAGTATGCAAAGTTAAGGAAGTTGATCTTGCTAGGGGGCATTATCTTGCCCCTTATCTCGGCCAGGTCCAAGAGCTACTGGCCGGCTTCACGTATTACATCATTACACGTGTACTCAACAAACAAAATGAAAAGAGTCCAGTCATTGGCCAAGCTGGCCAGTTTTAGGGACGCGCAACGGACATACATTGTTTTGTTGAAATATTAAATATTCCAAGCATTGACGGATGGAGATCGGCTAGGTCTTGGAGACAAAGCCAGAAAAGGTGTCATGGTTGACTCCTATCAAAGACTATCTACAATAAGGAATTCTTATTGAATGGAGGAATGAAAAACGACAGATCCTCCTCAAAGCTTAATGCCAAATCATCCAAGGGTAAGTCGTGTGTAGAAAGGAGTTTATCCATCCCCCTGCTTCGGTGTATCGTCCATGATGTTATCTTGAGCAAAGTCTATGAAGAAGAATGCGGCGATAACATCAGAGGAAAAACCATGATAAAGAAAATACTCTGCTACAGGTATTACTGGCCAACTATCAATCCAGATGCGGTTGATCATGCTAGACAATGCGACGAGTGCAAGATGTTTGCAAAAAATCCGAAAACCCCGCCGATGGAAATTACTCAAATGGCTAGTCCATGGCCGTTTACCACTTGGAGGCACTGAAATAATCTTCTTGCCGATCCTAAAGGTGGTGCAAAATACACCATCATAGCAGTTGATTACTTCACCAAATGGGCAGATGAAGAACTCTTAACCACGATCAAGATGAAGAAAATAATTAACTTCATTATCCGTAATGTCATCTGTCCTTATGACCTTCCATGATCTATTATAACTGCAAATGGACAGGTTGAAGCTATGAACAAAATCATAAAGTTTGTACTGAAGAGAGGTTTGGAAAAGGCTAGAGATAAATGGGCGGATGAACTCCCAACAGCATTATGGGCTTATAGAACTACCCATGAGTCCATAACTGGCCGTACTCCATTCTCCCTTGCTTACTGCTCTGAGGTCGTCATCCATATAAAACTTGAAGTCCCCTCTCATCAAGTGGCTGATTACAACCTTATTTCACAAAAAAAATACAAATAAGAAATCGCAATTGAATTGCAATTATACTAGATGGAATTGGCGACGACTTATAAGCATATAAAACGCATCCGATAGCCAATGGCAAGAACATGTACCCGAACATGCATGTGTACATCCGGAAAAAGTTCGACTTCTTGAAATCAACAAGGAATTGAATTCTCACTTAAGGTTATTAAGAAAAGACTGGATCAAATAGCCGAAGCTTACTGGCCCTGTAGAACCGGACACGGATGGCCACTGATGAACTACAACCTTGGATTTATAATATTAGGAATCGACCAAGCGTCATGACGACCAAAGAAGGATACGACACCATGAGAGGATAAAATTGAAGAACAATGACTATTCAGGAAACATAATGGATTTCTTTCTGTAAACAAGGAATACTCGCTGATTCAAAGCGTGTCATGTCGCTTCACACGACACACTTTAGGGAGCAAGTTTTACCCGACACCTTGGGCCGGCTGCAAAACGACAGTTGAAGATATTATTATTAGCACTAGACAAGATTCTGACCACGAAGAGCCTGAAGATATACGGGTTTGATGCAGTCGACATGTTTTGACATTTAGGTACGGTTCGACAAGAACGGACCGACTAGCTCGAGATCGTCCTATATGGGCCAAGTCACCTCGGCCTAGAGGCCTGCGTAGGAAGTCCAGCCCATCTTCGCTTATAAATAAAAAGACAGGGGCATAGTGAAAGCGGCCTTTTTCCGAGAACACGGGATACCCTGCCATTTTTGATACTCTCATCTTTTTAATTCAAACTTGTATACAAGTGATTGGTTTACGGATTGTATCTGTATTCAAGTGATTGAGAAAGCAATAAAGATTAAACTCAAAGTGGATGTAGGCAATTATGCCGAACCACTATAAATCTGATGTTTTCATTTTTGTTGTTCTTTTTGCATTGAATTACACTATTCTTCTGTTCTAGTTTACTCTCTTCATTAATCTCTCTACACAACTCTACTCAAAGGTGTTAGTGACCAATTTTGATGCTAACAGATTGATTACAAGAATAGGAAAATAATCTATTTCAGTAAGTTATTTAATACTCTTGTGTATAAACAACAAATTTATAAACGTGTTTAAACAAACAATTGTTCTATTTTTCATACACTTTATTTGTCTGTTTTAAATTTAACTTTGTAAGTAATTGCAATTAATGTAATTCAAATGTTTCAATTAAAAGGAAAGAAAACATTGATTGCAATTAATAGATTTAATAAAAAAAATGCACGTTTTGTGTTAAACAAAAAGGGTGTTTTAATGAAAATAAAAGATCAATTTGGAAAAACCAAATTGAACGTTTTTATTTTTAAGGTAAGTATAAAAAAATTATTATGCGTAGATAAAAACCTAAATGCGTACAAATTTGAATATTATTTAAGTTAATGAAATTAATTTGGTTACGTTTCAAAAAAATTGAATTTCAAAAGGTTGTGCGACGTACATGGTCCCTTCATTTCTTTTATAATTAATTGTTGCATGAAAGTTTTAAAATAATGTTAATACTTAATCCCTTTATTTCTTCTTCTGTTTAATACCTGAGCCTGGACTTTTAGGTTGTATTTAATTCTTGCCACCTCAATTTCACATATACAAAATTTTACTTTCGTTTGCAAATTTTTTCATTCCTACATACATTTCCTTATGCATTATTAATGCTTTAAGCTTTTAAAATAAAATGTGACATTTATTTTTGTCCATCCACCTTCATTTCCTAATTATAAATATCCTATAGCTTACTTCTTCTTCTATATTTTGTTTCTCCCGACACCTCATATTCAAAAACTCTTATTCTTGCAAATCCAAAAGCTTTCTTTTATAAAACATGATTTATTTTTTCATTTTTCGTACACTTCCTGTCCTCATCTTTTCTTCAATCTTTTTCTGAAGCCTCATCTTGAGAAAAACGTAAGAATTAAAATTTGTTTATTTGTTTATTTTATTTTATTTGTTTAACACGTACTAATTTTTGTTTTAATAGTATTTCTTGTAACACGAACATTTTTTGCATATAATCTTTGATTCATGCGCGATTTATTCAGTTGGATTCATATTTAGATTTCGAACAACATGAAATTGATTTAGTTGAATTTGAAGGTTATTGAGTTTTGAACTTCTGTTTGGATTTTTATGGGCTAAAATCAAAGGTGAGTGTTTTAACCCACCCACAACTTCTAAAATTTCTTATGTTTGTTAAATTAAATTTATGAAGTGATTATGGCTGTTTGGTATTTAAATCGCCGTCTCAGTTAAATTGAATATATTTGAATTAAATCATTATTTAATTTATTATCCAATATAAATTGTCGGTTAAAAACCTGTTATTGATTATCAGTTCTATATTGATATTTATTGATTGATTTGGATGATGATTGTGATGGATATTGATTGCTGACATTGGATGAATGGATGTTGTATTTTATATTATTATAAACTGCAAGTTCACTATGGATTGAAATGATACATACTCGAATGATTTATCGATTAAGGAAAAATCATTATGGGTTGAAATGATAGACTCGAACGATTTTATGAATGTTATTTATTTCGAGATTGTGGATTGAAATGATATATAACCGTAAAATATTAAATTGCGGATTGAAATGATAAATATATGTATCACTTGACTCTAGGGTAGAGAATTATATACGGACACAGGATTGGTTAAATTAAATGATTTTAAAATCCTTAATTTTTGAATGGAATTAAATGATATTTTGAAGTAAAATTTGATTTATATAAATTGAAGTATTTTTGGAAAATCAAGTTTTGTGTTGAAATGTGAATTGGCTTAAAAAGAATTGTTTTAAGAAATTAAATTGAAATGGTTTGATTTTGTTGAAATGAAATAAATACTTTTAAATTTATATAAATTCCAAATTCATGTTTTCAATTATAAACTGTTTTAAATTATATTATTTTTAAGATTCTAAATTTTCAGATTTTCAGATTTATAAACTATTTTAACCTATATTAAATATATTAAATCAATTTAACCTATTTTAAACCATTTAGTTTATTGTAGAACTAATTAAGCCATTTTAACTTGTATTAAATCTAATTAATCTATTTTAAAGCTATTTAATCTATTTTAATTTTATTTAATCTATTTTAAATCTATTTAACTATTTTAAATCTATATTTACTATTCTAGAGTATTTTGACTATAGAAAATTTATTCAAACTATTTATAACTATTTTAACTATTTATAACCATTTAAACTATTTTTTAATTTTTCAGACTAAGTAAAATGGAAGTGTTTGTATTCAAAATTGATTGGTTTAAAATCAAATATGATGAAATGACCTAAGTTAGCATTCAAATGTATAATAAATTGAAAATGATGATTTTGAAGTAAAGATTTAACCTGTTTTGGAAATATGATTTTGGAAATGACATGATTTGAAAGCGAATATGTTTCCAAGTGAATATGATTTTGAAAGTGATATGGTTTTGAGAATATGATATTTTAATATCAACTGTAAATTTACTTTTTGAAATGCAAAAGAACCATCTGGTGTGAAATAAGCGTTTGGTTGTTAAAGAGACCGGGATCGAATGTTGTCATACTCTCTGCCAATACCAAAAACCATTTTAACAACTGTATACGCTGTGTAGATTTCAGAAATGAAGTAGGATGGTTTGGTGAACGATTTCTATATAAGGTATGATGTGACTCTGACTCTCGTGAGTCAGCTTAGATGTGACTAAAACAGGAGCTACACCTGAGCCAAGTGAGGTCATTCGTTGGATCGGACATGCTTCTTCGATACCTTATTATGACATTTGTGATGATTTGGTGGCCATCCCTCGATTTTGATTTGGGAATGTGTTCCGAGATGGACGGTAGTAGCTGCTGTGCGTTACCACCAGCCCGGTTCTGCAATTGGTATATCTATCATGGCATTGCCTCGTGTGCCATGTTCACATGCCCTAGTGCGCCGTCTATGAGTTTGTTTTGTACCATACCTATGGAATACCCTCTGATAGCCATCTAGTTTACGGAGGAATTACGGTACTGTATAGACCATGGAAATATATTAAAATGTGTTAAACGGGATAAGGGTAACGCCTTAACGCTATTTTAATACTTTAGTTTACTGTAGACACTATTATAATAGCTTTATTGTACTACATACTAGACAGTTTAACGGTTCCTTAGGAGATGTGAATGCCGAACACCTCTTAAGTTACTACACTCACGTCAGATACTGGATAGGAGATGTCAAACCCCGTAAACATCTCTGACGCCTTTCCACTCATATTTATTTAAAGTTGATTTAACTTACATAGTTACATAAGATCTTTTAGTTATTACTCGAGTGTTTTGTCATTTCAATTCGCTCGAGTCATCCTGAGTATTTCAGGATTTGAAGACCTTATTTCTAGAGGACGAAAACAAAGATTTGTACTACTATTATTTACTATATTTAATTCACTACATCATGTATTCCGCTGCATTATTTATTATTCTCTTGTATGTGTAACTCTGATCTGTGTTGTATAAGTATAATCAAAAGTTTTGTAAAACAGCTTCATGAATTGTTCATTTGATTATTATATTTTGTCATTCCGCTGCAAGATTTTGTTTATTTTTTTCTCCGCTTTTTCTTATACACCCCATAACAATCCGCCCTTCTGCATGGTTTGAGTTGGCACGTGTGTCTGTTTAAACGTATAAAAAGGCAGTATGTTACACAGCGCAAGGTGAGTCATTCGATGGGGTACATACGGCATTAACATACTGTTCTCTTTTGATTCCGCTGGTGCATCAATGATGTAGGATAAAACACTATGCTTGTTTTTCTTTTCAACTAGGATCAAAAAAGAAATCACGTTGCCTCTCGAAATCAAATATAAAATCAAGTAAAAGAAATGTATTTAAGAGTAAAGGAATGACCTAAACGCCAATGTTACAAGCAAAATTACTTCATGAACTATAAATTTAAGTAAATATATTGTTTTTCTTTCTTCTTGATAGTTTTTTCCTTGAATTACCAAGAGAATCAAACTTCACCTGTAACTTCTCATAAAGTATGTGTCAGCCAAACACATACTCCGAGTACTTGTTACAAAATTATCAGTTTCGATGTTCAAACTTGTGACTTATTGTCTCACAGTCTGAATCAATCAATTGCAACAACCATATTGGCTTCTGTTTAACGGTTATCTATTGCACAATTTTATTACTTCAACATAGAATATGTATGAACAAAATCTCTAAGTTTTTTCTTTCTTGAATATGTTGTGAATTAGGGAAGGCTTTTCACTTATAATTCTTTTGATGCCGATGCCGAGATATGAGCATATTTTTATTACAAATCATACAAACACTTAGGAAGATTTATTGCCATCGCATCAAGCGCGCGTACATGGAGATGCGCCTGAGTGCTGAAACTCAACTTGATATCAAAGCTAGATCATCACAATGTGAAGGGTAAATTTGGAATTTTATAATTGTTGAGATGTCAGATTTAATTTCCTTCTAAATGTAATTTTGTATCATTAAAATTTAATACATGTCTTAACAATAAATATTAACGTAGCCAGGGAGAATGTGAATTATAGAAAAATGTACATGAAAGTTGGTTTTGTCACGAAAGTTTCAAGCGGTTTGAACTTTAACGTTTACGAAATTAAATGGGTATTAGTTCAAGTTACTCTCACACTAATCCCTTATAAACACACCCCTCTGAATCAACCATCAAACTTTTGGTCATCTTTGATGTGACACCTTTTTGCTAACACGCATAAATCTTGTAGCTGCCGCTTATACCATAGGTTTTATGTTCCGAGAGTCATATGGAAACCATAGTAGGACTGCATTTGCATTTCTTTATAGCTGCATATGAATGTTAGGATAAAATAAACTAATTTTTCATAGTTGAGGGTCTCAATTCCTCGTTACACACACATACATACATTCCTACACAAACACCCACACACGTATATAATACATATACGTATATGTACGCATATGTGTATGCATGTACATATGTACGCATGTGTGTACGTATAGGTTGGTGGTTTTATAGTTTTTAGATAGTTGACAATGACAACGGTGGAAGTTGAATGGAATCGCTTCAAGACACATGGTTAGAGACGTTGTCTGTAAGACGAAAAAACCCTTACCGCCATTTAATTGAAGCAGCATGTGCTTTTGACTTCTAGCAAGTCCATTTCCAAGATACAATGAAATCCAAGAATTCAATCTCTTTAATCAATGATGTTAGTACCAACTAAATTGGTCTCAAACCATCTTTGGGGTCGTAGTAACAAGAGTGTTAGCCTACAGTACTATAAAATCAGCAAAAAATTTGTTTATTTTAAGAAACTATAATAAGAGATGAAAAGTTAGAGAAGAAGAATATTCCGAAAATTTTCTACTATCAAAATGCCAAGGAAGAAGGCCTTTTATAGACCTAAATGGTTGTGTCTCTTGGTGAAGAGCGAAAACGTTGAAAAGAAATGAATATTCAACAAACGACAAATCGACCAATAAAAGAGGACCAATTAACTAAACCATAGCCCAATCGATCAGGTTCCAAGACCAATAGACTGAATGAGCCTAATTTGAATGTTTTTTTGTTTGGAATTTCATGGACCTCAAACACTCCACTGCCTCAGTGGTCCAACTGACTGGTCATCTTAAAAATGTCTAATAAATTATTTTCGAATAGTACAACTCGCTACCACGGTTGCATTTTTTGGGCTTGCAATGGCTTAATTCTTTCCAAAAAATACAATTTGGATCCAAATCCGATCCGACTTGGTCGAACACTCGACGGCATGTGTTGTGTCATGTATGACCTCTCTCTTCATCCAAATAGAAAACATTTAGTTGTCTTAAGGGCCCAAAGTTCTTTTTGAGGATGGAGGCATTATTTGAAGGCTTCAAGTAAGAAACCTTAATTTCTAAATTATTCCCATTTATGCCAATTGATTTTTTTTCCTATTAGAAATTTGAAAAGGGATAACGAGAAAAAAATTGATTTAAAGTATGGAACCCTAATTCCTAAATTGTTCCCTTCTCTGTTATGTCAATTGATTTCGAGTAAGAGAAGAGAGGAAAAAAAATAAATTTAGCTATAAAATATTAGGATTTTTAAATGCTAACAATGTCACAAATAACAATATTTATTTATAGTTTTGTCATAAGTTTGATCAACAAATGTTTAATAAATTGCATGATTTTATCTTACTCTGAATATAAATAATAATTTTCTTGTTTTATTTGTTATAAAAACAATGGTATTTGTTATTGCAACATTTTTCCCATAAATAACCATGTTATCCATATTGCTAAGTATTTTCCATGATAGAAAGGAAGCAAGTAATGATTATCACTAGTTGGAACAGTTCAAGCCTTGTATGTAAAATTTATTCGGACTAGAGATTATTGTTGTTGATGTTCTGCATTAGAATTATGGTATTTTAATTTTTATCTTTTTTGCAATGTTAGTTCATAAAAGTATTAGATGCTTCACATATATATAGACCATATAATGATTATCCAACAGCAATCTGAAAAGTTATACTCACTTTGTCTCATTGAATTTTCAAAAATTAAATTACGATTCCTTGTATAAATAAGAATTTTATTCAATATTATTGTGCATTTTTTTACAACAAAGGGTGTCATTTAGTAAATCGCACTGGACGTTGTAAAGCCCAAAACGGGATCCAGTGTTCGGTAGATTCATACATATATTTGTATAATACATATACATACATACCTATATACGTACATATGTGTGTACGCGCACGTGTGTCTATATGCGTGTGTGTATGCTTAGTCCATCCATAACCTCCGACCCACGTAGCCAAACGCCTCACCGTTGACCAATTGTTATTGAAAATATACGCACATATGTTGTGGGGTTTTACATCTCCCATTAGGTATGTCAACGAATACTTTCATTGTGGACATTGTTGTATCTGCATTCATATCTAAAATCATTTTCGGATATCGGATCTTCCAATTGCAGATATAACCTTATCCACCGATAACCAGTGAATTTAAAGATACAAGTAGAAAATTTTAGTTTTAACATAAAATTATTTTGGTCTTGATGGTCACAAAAGTATAAATAATATAAAAATATGATGATAAAAAGTAGCTTTAAGCAGTGAAAATGCATTTATAGGCATATAACATCAACTATTATCTTGACAAACCAATTGTTTACTATACTAAAATGTACATAACATAAACTATCTTGACAAATATCGACAGATGATTTTTTATGTGAATACCTTCATATCCGCATTCATATTCATTTTTCAGAATCAAATAGTTATTCATTTCCCGTACACGGAGTTTGGATATTTTGAGTATCTATTGACAAGCTTGTCCCCAATACAGCACTGTAAAATCTATTCTTGGTCTTTTATATCCAAAATAAACCAAAATTTTATAGCTATAGCATACTTGTAACTTGTTATAAAAATAATCTCCAAACAAAATTTAATAATTTCAAAGTTTCTAACTTATTCGAAAATTACATTTCCAAGCGATGGCTAGAATAATATTTCTACATTTATATTTCATATCTAAAATTTTCATGGAAGAGCACAATTTTGTGGCTATAGAATGCTTGTTATGATTTTTAGGAAGTTAGAAGTTCCCAAATGATAAAAAAATTATGTCGATAAGCTAGTAAAAAAACATTACGTATACAAAATTCTATCTTGCGGTGGAGACTTGGCGCAATGGTTAGGTCACCCGCATGGTGATCTGGACACCCAGGTTCGAGTCCGGAAACAGCGTCTTCGTATTACGAGGAAAAGGCTGCGTACATTATCGACCTCCCCATGGCCCGCTATCGTGTAGGTGCCTCATGCACAGGGTTCCACCTTTTTTATACACAAGATTCTATCTTATTCTAAAGAAATATGATACAAAAAGGAAAAAGATAGATTTTAAGGGGTGTATATATATAGAAAACTGTGAAGTTAAAGTGATTAGCGGTTTTATACAGTGGAGGTGTAAAATGCTATAGTGGCGATAAAATTGGGATATATAGAAAAATAGCGAGGTGTAAAAATCTTTATTGAGATAAAATCATATCTCAAAAGTTGTTTTATTCTCATTCGCACATCATTCGTGTAAAAAACATTGTTCATTCTTATTTAATAAAATCAAAAAATATCACGATCCATGTAATTCAGACTTAGTAAATAGAATAGCATTCTAATTTATGTTGAGCGCTTATGACTTGAACTAAAACCTATATCCTAAATTTGTTGATTTGATTTATAAGAAATTAGCCAAATTAGCTTTATTATATTACAGTTGCTAAATCCGGTGTTAAAAATCTCTGATTTAGCAGACGTAACGGCAAATAGAGGGGCTTTAAGCGGATCTACTATTTAATAGCGCTAGATTGAAAAGACAGCGGTCGAAGTGTACTAAGCACTTTAAAGGGATATTAACGAGGCATGAACATAAATGGGAAAAAAATGTAGACCCCTCTTTATGTAGGACATATTTTACTTTTTGTTTCAAATTTTTTTGGAATAAAACAAAATTTTGTAGAACGAACCTATTACCTATCAAGATCAACAATAAAATTTGATATTTTGAAACTTCTAACTCATTCAAAATCGCAATTCAATATGAACAATTAGATATGTATCATCGATTGAAAACATAGTGGCAAAAGTGTTAGAAGTTTTAACGATCCAAAATTTAGTGTAGATGGTCTTATTAGCTAGTAGATTATATCTACAACATTTCGGTTTGTCTAGAATTTTTTTTTTTAGCAGAAAAAGACAAATGGGAGCTGCAAGGGAGACAAAGAAGGAGGAGGCAAAAGATTCTGGACTTTTATATTCATGACCTGATGAAAAATACAAAAATAGCTCAATTGTTAAAGCGTTAGTCGAGCCGACGGTCGGGATTCAAACCTTATTGGGTCATATTTGAGTTATCCTAGTGGGATATATTTGTGGTCTCATGTTGGAAAATTTGCGAGTTTGAAAGTTATCAATGCCATGTTATAATAGGTGAAAGAGGGATAAATTAGTTATCAAGATTTAAAAGATGTCATACCTCAGTTGGTGGCGCTAATTAATTTTATGTTTACATGTCACAAGTTGGAAACATGGACAAGACCATATAGTTTATGTTTATTGTTGGATATGTATTTTAGGATAAGACATGAGATAAACCAATACTTTTGTCCACGTGATTTCCTCATTTGACAAAAAAAAACTCAAAAACCTTGGAACCCTTTCCAAATCTAGGTCGTCCAAATACAATGGGTATTGGAAAAAAAATTATGTAGAGATCTATGCTCCAACAAAAATATGCAAAAATCGATTATAAAGAGTTCATTATGTCCCCTGCCTTAGTTGCTTAGAGACTGATCTTATGAGCGAAGCTCGTACTTGAAGTCCACTTACGATATTTTTGTTATTGCAATCACTAATGCTTAAATACATTTCAAACATCTTTAATGACACATAATATAGTTCTATGTCGTTAGAGGCAAAGCAAAGCGAAGTGCTAAGCGCTAAATTTTTTAAAACTTTCAAACGTCGATAAGTGAAATTTGAAAGAACCAAAGGATTAATAAAGCACCATTAGAGACTTGGGATCCAATGTTTAAAATAGAGCTTAACTGGAGCTTATGGAAATTATGCGGACACTTTGGCGACATAAATATAATTATTAAGGATTCAAAAAAATATCATGACATAATTGATTATGGTGCTAATTTTTTGTTCTAAAAGTCGCGATATTGAAACACCCGTTGAAACCATGTTATTTCACTTTTGTTGGTAAACGTGCATGTAAGGATAAGTAACCTATATGTTTCCATATTCGAGTGTTTAATTTTCTCATTTGTGGAAAACAATTTGACAAAACCTTGGTAACCCTTCACAATATAGTTTGTCAGTCGCTGGCTTATTTTACATAGGTCGAGTATATATATCTTCTTTAGCAAAAACATCAAAAATTCATCGTAAAAGGTTTAGAATGTCTCATGGCTAAGTTGGCTAGATCATTGATCTTATGAGCCAAAGGTCATGGTAGATCCGATTTTCGAAAAAAAATTATTTTTTGATTTGCTAACATATTTCAAACATTTTTGATAGCATACATAAGTTAGTTATTAAGAGTTCAAAGATCTCCCACCTTGATTGGTTATGGTGATAGTTTTACATTCTAGACGTTGCAACATTGGAAACCCACCCCAAACCATATTACTGTATTTATTTATTTATTTTTGTAAAACATGTTGAGATAATATAAAACAATTCAGATTCAAGGGTTTGATTTCATCAAAGTTAGGCATGGCAAAGTACACAGGGCACCGACTATTCAATATCTGTTGAGAATTCTGATCTAACAAAAACATACAAAAAACAATCATAAAAAGTCCAAAAGGTCCCCAAACTTGGTTCGTTAGGACATTAGCATTACCAACTAAAAGCCATGATTTAGAGCTCTGATAAAACCATATGTCAATCCAATAAAATAAAGCGTGGTACTGTGTTTTGAAACCCATGAATTCATTAGAATTGCTGAGACCATATTTTGATCAACGAAAAACATGCATAAATTATTTATCAAGACCATAAAAGATATTAATCAACCACAGAACTGGCCTTACAACTTGAATGTCTACAGTTCGACATCCATCAAGACCATATTACCATATTGTGTTAGGTAAATATGAAAATTAGGTTAAGATAACCAGTACGTTGCTGCAGTTAACCATTTGTGTTATTTGGATGGAAGATAAGCGCGGTTTATGTTTCGGAAGTAATGAGTTTGAAATTTGGGTAGACTGTACCATGATTGATGAAAACCTGATAGCTTAAATGGCTACAAAGTCTGTTATATTTTTAACAAGTCGCAAGGTTGAAATCTTACCTAGACCATATTGCTTACATTTTGCTGTTAAGCTTGCATGCTAGGATGAACTGAACAAGTGTGTCCACATTTTAATGACTAAATTACCTCATTTGTGAAAGAAATTTTGGAAAGCCGTATTGATCCCTTCAAACCTAGGCATGGCACGGCATATTATGCATTAGGCACTTACTTGTATGTTGAAAATTCCTATTTGATCAAAAACATTCAAAAACCTTGGTCTTCTCTACAAGAAAATCAATCTCTCTCTCTCTTTTATTTTTTATTTTTTATTTTATTTATTTATTTATTTTTTATTTTTGTTGGTATTACAAACAATGTGATATAACATTAGCTATGCAAGTTTCTTGAGAATCACAGCGGTATTTTTTTTCCCTAGAAATCTATATTTGTGAAGTGTTGAGTTTTGAATGACTATTTTTATTTCATTTTTTGATTTGTTTTTTCTAGCAAACTCAGTTCTTTTGTTCATGTTTCCACAATCGAGGGTCTGCGTTTAAACTTACAAAGAAGAAATTTAAAAATCCTTGCTAACCCATTTCAAACTGAAGCACTACAGAGAGTACTAGGCACTGATTTTCGTATATGTACACAATATTTAATCTGAAAGGCATGCATAAGTCAATCATAAACAATTTAAAAGATAGTGTAGCTCAGTCGATTAAAGTGTTGGTCATAAAATGTTCAAACTGTAAAGTGGTCTTCTTTTCTAAAAGTTGCAATTTCAAAACTCGCCAAGGTCATACGACAGTCAACAAAAACATGCATAATCAATTAAAAAGAGTTCAAATGGATTCTAATGAATTTTCTTATGAATACTTATTTTATTTTCTTACTAAATTTTTGGTAAAAAAAACACTTTTTATTTAAATTCATGTTTCCCAGATACAGAGGGCTTGCATTGAATCAAGCTTTGAGAACTTGTTTCAATCTTTTAATTATTATTATTTTAAAACTTTGTCAAGTTTGTTAGTTTTGGTATATGTTTTGGATTTCAATGATCAATTTCAAAACAAATGCAGTAATAAATGAATTAGTTTATCAAATTTAATCGTGAAGTTAGTAATTCAACTTGCCTAGTTGTGTGAATTTCAATATTTTAATGTTTATCTTTACTAACAAAGAAACATAAGGGAAATTTTTTAATTGCAATCATTTTAAATATAAACATAACATAATTAGTTAAATAGTTAACAGCACACATCCAAATTAATTAACTACGTAACCTAGCCCATTTTAAAACCCTACCAGTATAGTTAACAACATAGCCTATGCCCCATTTAAAACCCTGCTCAATATTATAATATAAACAAAAACTATAAATCTGACCGAGATACATAAAGAGATCATAACTAACTATCCGAGTATAACATCTAGCCCTAATTAGGCTTGTCCAGGCTGTGCAGTTAAAGCGCTCGGTAGATTCAATACGGCAGAGGTGCAAAAGTCATAGCGGGGATAAATCGAGGATATAGTGGATGACTCTTAAATAGCATATAAGACTCGTAGTTAATATTTTTACAAAATATAAATAGTAATTAAATTAAAATTTAACATTCAATTGAATTATAATTAATACATTAATAATTTCAAATAAAAACATATACGAATATACTGTAAATAAACGTAAAACTGTTATATAACATAATTGAATTTAGTAGAACATTAGAGTATTTTCATTTCGAAATATATATTAAAATTCAATAAAATAAATTAATTTCTTAATTTTTATAATGTATAAATGTCATTTTTCAATTCATTTCTTTTAAAGAAGATATAGCGGAAATAGCGAAATATAGTGGGAATAAGGGGATATATCGAAAATAGTGGGGCATAAGGCGAAAACGCTACATTTGGGGCTACATGGAAAAATCGTAGCGGTAGAAATCCGATATGAGACATAGCAAGGTTTTAGCAGGGTAATAGCGAGGCATTAACTGCACAGTGTCCAGGTCAAGTTCAGTTTAAGCAGCTTAAAACTCATACTGGAGCCGTGGTTATTATAATCATAACCCAAGTCCTAACTGAACCTATTGGGTATTTCAAACTCATTACTTGAACATGACCTGTCGGGCTTTTCAAGTCCGTTAGGCAAAATCATATACTCAACCCAAAATATTGATGTTAAAATCATTTTTTAGATCGGAATTTTTTAGAAATGCTACATAAACCCAGTTTACAAATAAATTCGATAGTGGTGAAATAGAGTTCACAAACAAAAGTACTGAAAAGTTCAACATGTAAACAAACAAAACGATACAAGACCAATATACATATTTGTAGTGAAATTTGTTTTAATTTGAGCGGAAGCGAATTATTTGATCAGGATCTACTATTGTCTATTTGGATATTAATGGAACTTTAAAAAAAATCAATTATGCACTCTCACAGAAACAATAGCAGAAATAAAAGACACGGAAGATTTAACGTGGTTTGGATATGAATATCCTACGTCCACGGAGACCCAACAACTTCTTTTGTTTCATTGAAGAAAAGAGTACAAAAGAGAGAGAAAAATAATGGTGGATGCTCTCACACACTCACTAGCATAAGAAGATGAAATTTTATTCATTTAAATAAACTTGATAATGAAGGGTTGCTTGAAGATTAAGAAAATCAATTTTTTGATTACCCAAATATCTTTCCATGTTGCATGATTCGATTTTAGTACAAACAGATGCGTAATCTTGATTTTCATATCTTTCCTTTGATTGATTGATTCTCCTTGCTAATCATTTATTTCTTCATATAACAAATGCATTGACTAATTAATTGATTGAGTAATTAATTACTTTCCTTCCAAAATATCATTCGATTGAACCAATTAATCAATTTCTTTCCTCCTCAACAAATATTTAAATCATCCAAATTTAACGCTCCACCTTGATTCAAATATAACAATCTCTCTTCATCACCTTATCATCAAGCAATCAACATAGAAGTTGTTGGGTCTAGCGCTGTGCAGTTAATGCGCTCGGTAGATTCAAAGCGGTGGAGGTGCAAAAAGTCATAGCGGGGATACAGCGAGAATATAGCGGAATATGGCGGATGACTCTAAAATAGCATATAAAACTCGTACTTAATGTTTTTACAAATATATAAATGGTAATTAAATGAAAAATTATCATTCAATTGAATTATAAATAATACATAAATAATTTTAAATAAAAACATGTGTGAATATACTTTAAATAAACGAAAAACTGTTATACAACATAATTGAATTTGGTAGAATATTAGAGTATTTTCATTTCTGAAAATATACTAAAAATTAAATCAAATAAATTAGTTTCATAATTTTATAATGTATAAATGCAATTTAACAATTCATTTTATTAAAAAAGATATAGCGGAAATAGCGGAATATAGCGGAAATAGCGGAATATAGTGGAAATAGCGGGGATTAAAGCGGAAAAGCTATATTATGGGGCTATATGGAAAAATCGTAGCGGTAGAAATCCTCTATGAGATATACCGGGGTTGTAGCAGGGTAATAGCTGGGCATTAACTACACAGATCTAGCGCCCCATGACGCTCAAGTAACAGGAATCAAACTGATTAAGTTTGAGCAATGCTCAGACTTGTCCTTTGGAAGTGACTTTGTCATCATATCGAAAGGATTATCCAAAGTACTCGCCTTCAACAATTTGATCTTGCTTCGTTCTCCTCGAGCATAAGAAAGAAACCTCAAACATCAATGTGCTTCGTCCGTGAACTATAAGCTTGATTCTCTACAAGATGAACCACACTCTGACTGTCTGAAAATAGCTCTACTATCCGATGCACCATTGAAAGATCATCCAACAATTGAAGTAAATATAATTCTTCCTTTGTTGCTTCCACAATCAATATCAACTCTGCTACGGTGGTCGATAAAGCTACGATAGATTGCAGCTTTGATCTCTACGAAATCGAGTCTATGCCAAGTGTAAAAACATAGCCCAACACTGACTTCCTAGCACCTCTATCCTCAGCATAATCGGAATCAGTATCCTCTAAGAAAAATATCACCATCCACTCCACCATATAACAAGTCCACCGAAGAAGTGCCTCGAAAATATCTAAGAATCCACTTCACAGCTTGCCAATGCTCTTTGCCTGGGTTAGACATATATCGACTCACAACACCCACTGCTGGACCAAATCAGGTCTTGTGCACACCATCGCATACCTAAGACTACCAACAATACTAGAATAAGGTATATCAGCTATATACCTTTTTCCTTCTTCCGACGAGAGAGATAAATCTTTTGACAACTTAAAATGAGAGCCTAATGGAGTGCCAACCGGTTTGGCTTTCTCCATTCCAAATCGAGCGAGGACCTTCTCGATATACTACGCTTAAGTGAGCCATAACTCTCTCCGCTTTCTATCCCTGCTTATCTTCATATCCAATATTCTTTGTGTCTTTCCTAAATCCTTCATGTCAAACTCTCTACTGAACTCCGTTTTCGACTCCTTAATTCTGACCATACTCCGAGATGCAATCAGCATATCATGAACATATAACAACAAATAAATCATATCACCATCACATCTCCTGAAATAAATACACTGGTGTTTGAAACTTCTGGTGTATCCCTATGAAACCATAAACTTATCAAACCTCTTATACCATAGTCTAGGAGACTGGTTCAGTCCATATAGAGATTTGTTGAGTTTGCAAACATAGTTGGGTCTGCTACTATCAATGAACCCTTCCGGCTGCTTTAAATAAATTTCCTCATCTAGATCATTATCAAAAAATGCAGTTTTGACATCTGGTTTCTCTAATTCCATATCATAATGAGCAAATAATGCCGAAAGAATACGAATAGAAGTATGTCTAACCACTGGAGAAAAGATATCATGATACTCTACCCCCTTCTTCTGAACATACCCCTTTGCGACTAATCTTGCATTGCATCCAATAGCTCTCTTGTCGGTGGAAAGAGGCACCAAATCCCAACTATGATTTCTCTGCAATGATTCAATCTCCTCCTCCATAGCAACTAACCAACTGGAACTGTTAACTGATGCAATAGCTTCTCTATAATCACAGGGCTTATCATAGACAACACTCAAAGCATATGTTGCCATATCATCGAAGTTAATGTCTTCGATGCTCAATCCAACAAAATCATCAACCCACTTAGGGTTTCTTCTTTGTCTGACAGGCCTAGGTTCTGAATGAGCTCCACCTGGAGTTTGATCCTCCGTACCAACATCTATAATACCCTCATCAACCACGGTGTCATCGGAAACACCATCTGAACGTCTACGGAAAGAATCAACAGATGACTTGCTTTGTGTCTGGTATTCTTCACATGTCCGCTCATTGTCATCCGATGAGGAAGGCTCCACCTTCAACGTAGATTTCTCATCAAAAGTCACATGCCTGCTCATAACGATCTTCTTGCTAATAGGACAACACAACCTATATCCCTTCACTCCTCTCCTATAACATAGAAAGATACACTTGCGAGCTCTAGATTCCAGCTTCCCTTTACTCTCGTGCACATAAGCTGGGCAACCAAACACTCTGAGAAATGTATAGCTAACAGGCTCACCTTTTCATACTTCTTCATAGATCTTCATATCTATAGCAGTAAAAGGTGTGCGGTTGATGAGGAAAGCCGCTACAGATAAAGCTTCAGCCCAAAATCCATTCTTAAATTTAGCAGTCAGTTTGAGGCATCTTGTTTTCTCCAGTAATGTCTGATTAATCCTTTCTGCAACACCATTAGACTGGGGTCGCCTGATGTAGTGTAATGCCTCTTAATGCCTTCAGACTCACAGTAATCGATGAACTCCTATGATACAAATTCACCGCCATTATCAGAACGGAGAACTTTCAATTTCTTCCAGGACTGCTTCTCAACCATAGATTTCCACTTTCGAAATCTGGCAAAGGTTTCGCTCTTTGACTGAAGAAAGTATACTCATACTTTATGAGAGAAATCATTTATAAATGAAACGAAATACCTGACTCCACCTAAAGACTGACAAGGGGAGGAACCCCAAACATCCGTATGAACATACTCCACAACAGCTTTTGTTTTATGCTCTCCTATACCAAAAGAAATCTTTGTCTGCTTTCCAAGAACACACTCTTCAAAAAAAATCAAATTTTGAATGATGAACTCCATCAATCAATCCTCGTTTTCTCAACTCATCCATGCTGCGCTCACCGATGTGACCCATCCATAAAAGCCATAATCTGGAAGAATCTGAATCAACTGATGTGACAGAAGCTAATTCACCAATTACAGTATTACCCTTTAATAAATAAAGATTTCATGCCCTCAAACCTCTCATAACAATCATGGAACCCTTCAATATCTTTATTTTCTCTCCTTCCACTACAATCTTCAAGCCAAGTCTACTAAATGCCCAAACAGAAATCAAGCTCCTCCTCAAATCAGGTACATGTCTAACATCGGTGATCGTACGAATAACACCATCAAACATCCTAATCATCACGCTACCAACACCAACTATACGGCAAGAAGCATCATTACCCATCAGAACTTCTCCTCCATCGGTTTCACTGTAAGTGAAAAACAGTTTCTATCAGGTGTCATATGATAGGATGCGCCAGAATCAATCAATCATAAGTTGTCTTCCTAGAAGAGCCAGAAGCTGTAAATACATCGATGTCACTTTCTGTATCAGATTTCTCTGCTATAGAAGCTGAGGCTTGCTTTGGATCTTTTCTTCTACCTTCAGGCTTGGGACATTGTGCTATGAAGTGCCCTGATTTCTTACAATAATGACAAGTCAACTTCTTAGGCCCCTTAGACTAAGACCGTGAAGAATTCCATCCTCCACCTTTCTTCGACCTGATTTGCCCTCTACCTCTCTAAACAAATAAGCCTTCGGTATCACTATCCAAGCTAGTACCCGCCAATCTACCTCTTAATACTTCATTATGAAGACCAACCTTTACATCAAACAGACTAATTTTACTGCGGCCATAAATCATGGAATTAATAAAAGCAGTATACTCCTTGGGAAAGGAACATACGAGGATCACAGCTTGAGCCTCATCGGTAATATCAACTTCCGCTGCCTTCAGGTTCATAATCAAAGTGGTCAAAGTACATACATTCTCCATGAGATCAGCTCCAGGGATCATCTTGAATGAATAGAGTTGTTGCTGAAGAATAATCCGATTAGTGAGAGACTTGTCTTGATATGCATCCCATAGTCCCTTCGCCATCTTCTTCTGAGAGAATTCTCGAAAAAATCCATCTCAAAGACTCAACTGAATTGTTATGAGAGCTTCATCATCCATCTCTTCCAAATCAGCTGCATCAATACCTTTCAATTTCTTAGGCGTAGAAACAACCTTATAAGTCTTCTTCCTTAATGCAACCTCCATCTTCATCTTCCAAGTACCAAAATCTCCATTTTCATCAAAACGTGTTACTCCATAATTGACACCAGATCTACCAACAGACTTACTAGAAGTAGCCATTAGTATCCAAACAGAAACAATAACACTAGCTCTGATACCAAACTGTAGTGAAATTTATTTTAATTTGAGCAGAAGCGAATTATTTGATCAGGATCTAGTATTGTGTATTTAGATATTATAGGAACTTAAAAAAATAACCAATTATGCAGTCTCATAGAAACAATAGCAGAAATAAGAGACACGGAAGATTTAATGTGGTTCGGATATAAATATCCTACATTCACGGAGACCCAACGACTTCTTTTATTCCATTGAAGAAAAGAGTACAAAAGAGAGAAGAATAATGGTGGATGCTCTCACACACTCACTTGCATATGAAGATGAAATTCCTTCATTTAAATAGACTTGATAATGAAGGGTTGCTTGAAAATTCAGAAAATCAATTTTCTGATTACCCAAATATCTTTCCATGTTGCATGATTTGATTTTATTACAAATAGATGACGTAATCTTGCTTTCTCTGTCTTTCCTTTGATTGATTGATTCTCCATGCCTAGTCGTTTTTCTTCATATAACAAATGCATTGACTAATTAATTAGTTTCGTTCCAAAATATCCTCCCATATACAAGCCAAATTAATTGATTGATTAAACCAATTAATCAATATCTTTCCTCCTCAATAAATATTTGAATCATCCAAATTTAACAATATTCAACTGTTGGTATGATGATTAAATAATAATCAGCTCGCGTACAAATTAGGGCAGATAGTGATGAAACCGTACCCAACACTATTAATCAGGTCGGGTGTGGGTCTGGATACTCAAAGCTTATCGTACCTATATTAACAAGGAATGGGCTGGGTTTGGGACAAAACTGTACCACTGACAAGTCTAAACCCATCATCGGCATTTTATACAATCAAACAAAATTAAATTAGAGCTGGATGGGACAAACAATATTACTATGTTGGACAAAGAGTTCAAAATGTCCTATAGGTTAGTTGGTTGGAGCTTGTTAGCTATGACCTGCATTTTATTAGAGTAGGTACGTAGATTGGTTTGCAATTAGTCCCACGTCGCAAGATATCTTAAAGAAGATGAGCATATATATGAGATTGACTACTCATAAGTTACAATTTCAAGTTTGAATACTCATGTATTTGAAACTCAAATTAATTCTTTTATTGAGATTTTTTTTTTTTTAAATTTGAAATTCAATCTTTTTTTATTGAATCGGAATTATGACTTGGTTTCGTATCGGACTCTACCGAAACCTAAACGGAACGATTGAAATTTCGGTGTTTCGAGCGAAATCTCAAACCTTGCGAGATACCATAGAGAGCATTATGATTTGAATTTTATATGTAAGACTCAATTTTTTTAATGAAAAACCAAAGGTGAATTGTTTGATAGGTCCTGTAGCTCAGTTGGTTAGAGCGTTGGTCTTATGAGCCGAAGGTCGCGGGTTTGAGCCCCGCCAGGACCATAGTTAATTTGATAAAGATACTTAATTTTATGAATTTTTAATACTAAAGTTTTTTAGTTACCAAAAACCCTTCTACCAACTATGCATTTCTATTCGAAATTATGCATGTTATTTGCCCTCTTATACACAATTTAACCCATCTTTCAATTTTGATATCAAATATATTCACAACCATCATTGCCAAACTCTACAAATTCTCATACAACTTGGAACGAAATATGGAACCACACTATCCCGAGTTAGGCTAACCACTAAATCTAAAATTAATACCTTGAAGACAAGGTCGATATCCATGAAGGCAGTAATGATGAAGTCTAAAGCATCTTAGCAGCATTTAAGGAATGAAAGAATACTGGCAAGAATTCTAAAATGAGCATAGGACCTCAAATCAGTCAGGTAGCAGTGTCTTTAGCAAGGAAAATATAAAAATAATTATAAAAGTGGGTATTAGGTTGAAGGACATTTTAGCCCAAGATAAAAGAACTTTTTCAGTGACAAAAAAAGATGATTTTATTTACCATTTACTTGTAAACTGATACTTTTTTTATTTTTTATAATTGACTAATTATTATGAAGTGTTGTTCTAGAAACTTGCAACATTGGGTTGAGAAGCCTTTCAGCCTACTTTCCATCATTTATTAGTAGCATTGTAAAATAAAAACATATTTACATTCTAGCTAGTAATGAAGGAAGCAATGTTTAATGAAAATTCTTCTTCCTCTTAATTTTCATGTTGCCTGACTTGACTTTCTAGCTCATTCTCTCGCCTCTTGATTTTATTCTTTCCCTCAATAATATACAATAGTGATTAGTACTCTTGTTTTTGAAACTAAAAAATGACAAATGAAAGTATCTTTATCCCATGACGAAACTGCTAATTTCTTTTATCTTTTATTCTTGAAACTAATTATTTTAAAGTGTTGTCCTAGAAACTTATAGCTTTGGACTCACAGGCCCTTCAACCTAATTTCCACCATTTATTAGTAGCATTGTAAAAGAAATATTATTTACAAATCTAGCTAGTAACGAAGGAACCAATGTTAATTGAAAATTCTTCTTCTTAATTTTCACCTTCTCTGACTTGATTTTCTAGCTCATTCTCCTTTATTACCTCTCACACTTCTTCATTCCTTAAACAATATACAAAATAGTGATTCATTCCTCACACTATGGTTGAAACTCAAATCAAAAATCAAGCGATCAATGATGTTATCTAACAAATCTGCAATGCCACCACTCAAAACACTACCGACATCGAAACCTTGCAAGTCGACTTCATCTCACAACAAACTTCCATCGTTGAACTCAAATAATCCGACAACAACATCGCCCACGCACTAAATGAACTTTCATTAGAAATAAATAGGTAGTCTTGTTAAGGGTGATATTTGAACTCGCGACCTCATAAATAATAATTAGGTAGTTTGGTAAAGAGTTTGATTTAGATTTGTGATACTCAACATAGAGACATTTTAGAAAGTTCGCATTGGCAAAAAAAATATGACAACGAAGATATTACAACTATAATTAAAGATTTTTCTTCCTATCAAATTATTTTTAAGCACTCTATTGCTTTTTTGGTGCACTTTTTTTTACAATGCAATTCATTATTTACCACAAAAAATATGTCATCAAATTGTAAGCTAAAAAATTAGTAAATGCTTTATGATAATTGTCAATAATCATATTCATTTTACATTCTCTTATATTTCAAAAGCAATGTAATGGTTATGATAATAATGGAGTATGATTAGTGCAAGGGGTCATTTCCGTTAATTTAAGAGAGACATGGTACGTTATGATACGATAAACAAATTTGTCTATATAATTCTATGTATTTGAGTCCTCTTTTTAAAGAAGTCTTGGTAACCTTTAGACCCTTGCACGTATTGAACCTTGTTAAAGTACTTGGATAATTTATGATCAATGTAAAACATGCATAAGTCCATTAATTGTAAGTACAAAAGGTCTAACCGACCCTAGCTATGAGTCAAAGAAAGATTGACCATGCTTCTAAAATGGACAAGTGGTTATATTTGAATTTTAATAGAAATTGAAAACAGAATTGGAAAGACTGGAGTTCCATAAGATAAATATAAGGGGGAAAATTGGTCGATCAAAATTTACGTTCAATCGTACTTTGTAAACCGAGATATACAAATTTATCTAGCACTTCATACAAAAGGAGATACCAAATGGCATCATATGTTTTCACTATTTTTTATTTCTTGTTCTCTCATTAATTCAATATTTGATTATATATTTAAATCAAAAATCATGAGTTTGAGTCACACCAAATGCAAAATCATTGAATGCTAGTGTGGCAATGTCCCTGCTCTCAAATCATCTTTTAAAGTCCCTTCTTACTTAATATTAATATATCATCAAAATATATTTCAGCATTAAATCTCCAAAACAAATTCTAAGTTAACAATTTTATTCAAGACATATAAATTTACATATATGCATTACAATGTTAACAAGAACTGATACTAACAAAAGATTCGAGGAATGAAACCTGAGGAACGTATGCATGTCTCAAGATATATATTGGGTAATCAGCAAGAGACGTGTCTTAAAATGTTAATCAGTTTTGAATTCTGCATAATATGAACATTTCTCTTTACAAATTGGTGTTTTACAACCTGCCAGGATATAACACATTAAATGATTAGATTCATTTAATGATTAAAATTATTTTCAACTATGTCTCTGCCTCAAGACTTATAAAAATAATTAATATTGAATTTCATAGTTTAAATTTACTTTCCAACAAAGTAAATCAAAAATATTTAATGATTTGCATATAAAATATATTATAATAACAATCACTTGATCAATGATGCTTGATACTCTAATATCATTGATACTCTAATATTACTCAAATCTTAATAGATTTCTTTTTCTTTGGCCAATGATAATATTTTCGCATCGTGGTAAATATCATTCATAAAACATACAAACATTTAAATGAATAGATCTGTATATTACAAACTAAAAACATCATTGTCCATTAGTACAAAAAGTCTACAAAAATTAGGAATTAAATCAAATTAATAATCAACGGAAAATTATAGCATCCTTTTCTCTTTATGCCAAACTCATTCATTTTCAATAAAAATGATTCTGGTTTTTCATAAAAGGGTTAAATTAGTTTGAACCTAAAAGGAAGTGATGTGAAAGTTATATTAGATGATACTTATAATATCTTAATCAAAAAATTAATCAACATATTCATCAAAGTGTGTGCATGTAAAAACAAATAAATGACGTACATTAGGTAAATTTGGGGTACGAATAAAGTTTGTCTAGTTTTAATCATGTGAATATTATAAATGACTTGGATTACTGGTAATGTATGTTGTTGAAGCTAAAAAGGCAACATTATAACTATCGTTAGTATATGTCCATGCTTTAGCATGTGAGACTAGCTTTACCATAAATTACAACATTATTTTTCTATGTTGTTCAAGGTGGAGTGGAGTATCAGGCATTAAGAATGAATTTATTGTCCAAGGGTAGTCTATGAGGAGCCTAATGAGAATAAGCGTTTACAACATATTTTGGTACTACAAAATTTATATTAAATAATTATAAACATACTGAAAAATTCAAGGTGAATTGGAACCATTAGAAATTTGCTTTAAATTGAAATTAGTGAATGGTTCTTACTCAAGATTCAATTTGGCGGCGAGCTCCCTTTTCCTTTTTCCTTCCAAGATCCTAGCTGAGTCCCGAGATCGTAGAATAGTGGATGTTCTGAAAAATATTTACCATCCGAAAAGAGGAAAAAACGAAGTCTTCCACTGCTTAGCTTTCAGTTCGCCTCTAACCATTAAATTAAATGTGAATAACCCGTCCTCCTCTCTTTGAAGAAATTCTTCAATTTCTTTCGGACATATATAACGAAAATTTGGCAGAACAGGAAAATCGAAAGAAAGAGTTTCTTTATATGATTGATTCTCTGGATTTCCCATAAATTGTTTCGGTGCAGGCCACGAAAGTGGTACCAAATCGAGGCAAACTCTCTGCGATGATGAACTAATCAGCTCGACAATGATTTCAACTGGAGTCGATAATTACATATTGTATGAAGCTCAAGTGGTTTCAGATCGTCTCGAAATATTATTTTATTATGAGCAATATATACATACAATTTTAGCTTATTTTCGATGAATTTCAAAATAAATCACATTATCATAGTTTATAAAAGTAACAAAACTTATACATAATAAAATTTTCCATGGATATAGTTAAATGTGTATACCAAATAATCATGCAGGCTTCAGAGAAAAAGGTACAAGTTTTCATCCACGGTAGAATACTTTAGGTTATATTCCAAACATATTTAAAATATAATGAAAAAAATAATTAGAAATAAGAAAAAATAAATAAAGAAATCATCAAATAATTTAAAAAAAAGGGTACTTAGATGGTAATACACGGTAATACCACAAGTCTTAGGTAGTATATAACATACTATATGTCAATATATGTCCAGCGGTTCGACTCAAGCTACGCAAAATTCAAATCTATGACTTCTCAAACCAGTGCTGGATTGTCTAACAACTGGACAGTGGTGCTAGATATCGTCAAATCAAAATTTGAAAATTTAAGAAATAACAAGTAACTTTAACTACACTTTTATTTAGAATTATAAAGAGGAATATTTATCGATTGGCTATCTATATAATTTGAAATGACACATATGAAGTGGAATTAAATTCTGAGATGCTACTAAAAGATGAAAAGCTTCAATAAATAAACAAAGTAATTGAGTTTCCTTGTTGTAATTGTATTTAATTCAGTCAAAATAAAAAAGGCATATTAAAAATGCATATTTTCTGAATGCTTCAAAAAAAAAAAAGCTTAGTGCTTAGGCGGTACCTCAACTAGGTATGGAATAAAGCATCAAGGAAAAAGGCTGAACAACAAAATTACAAAGGAGAGCCTAAATGACACCCCATGATGCCCCGATGGTACTTTTGATAGCATAGTTAATTTTATAAGTCAAAGGTCATGGTATAAACCTTGTTGAGATTATGTTATCTTATATTTTAAAGTGAAAGTGCATATTATGGTAAGATAAACTATTAAGTTTCAACTTTCAAGAATTCGAGTTCTTATTTCTAAAAAAAAATTCTACAAGTTTTACAACTCATTTCAACCCTATATGGGGATGCATCATGCATTGCTTTTTTAATGTATGTAGAGCATATGTAATCTAATAGAAACATACAGATAAAAATTGATAAAGAGTTCAAAAGGCATCACTGTTTTTATGGTGGAGTGTTGGGTTTAAAAGCAGAAGACAGGCAAGATATGTAGCTGTTATTTCAAGGATAAAATGAACCAATATGTTATACAATTTAATATTTCGAGTCCCTCGAGTTTTTCTAAATAACTCTTTCAAACCTGCTCATACAGTGATGTTTCTTCTTGTAAACAGATAATTCATTATCAACCGAAAACAGGCAATAGGAATTGTAGTGGAGGCCTTCAATTCCAACTAGGACTTTTTTCGTTATTCTGAAAGTGACAAGTGTATCATAATAAGACAAACCAAATTCCTTTTACAGTCAAGTAATTGAGTCGCTGATTTCAGAAGAAAACAGTCTTGATAACACATTCAAACTCTTGCAAACAGTGATCGTTTCTTTTATGTATGCAAAGAGTTTATGATCAGTAGAAAACATGCATGTATTAATTAAGATTTCATAATGTCTTATAATTTTGCGTCAGCCAAATGAACCAAAGATTGAGGTTTTGATCGTCGTGAAGATCATCAATTCTTATACTTAGATGCAGGCAACTGTGTTATGCTAAGAAAACCGGCGTTTTTCCACTGCAAGGGATAAGAGTTCCTTTCTCATCTCTACTACTAATAATGAAAATTCGTTCAACCAATTTATTCGATGTCTTTTTGAAATTTTCAAAATTCTCAAAATGTCCTTGTTTTGCATTTAAATATTTACGCTCAAACAAAAAAATATCAATGTATATGATAACACAAACAGCCCATACACAAACAGCCCGTGTGCGAAGCACAGACCCATACTAGTTATTAAAAACAATTAAAAAAAGACTTGGTAACCACTTTCAAACAATGGCACTGTAAAATAACTAACAAGTATCCGTCCTTTGAATGAGGGAATATTTGATCAAAAAATATGCTTATTCAGTCGTTTAAAATTCAAAATAATAAGTAGCTTAGTTGGTTAGAGCGTTAACGTTGATGGGTGTAGACTCGAGCCTTTAGAAACAAATGGTATATGTTGTATTTAGTGTTGACATGTGTGCTACAATAGGAAAAATCAATGTGTTTTTACAACTTAGAATCAAAGTCCAGCGTCTAAATAAATAGTAGTTTCAACAACCATTTTAGACTCCCACAAGACACGTTGCGTACAATGACTATGCAAAGAACTTTCTATCCAATAGAAAACATGCATAAATTCAATTATAAAGTTTACAAAGTGAAATAAATCTAAAATTCGAATTTCCTGTTTGAAGTATTGTCTAAAATTGAGATCATTTCTAACCTACTAGTATATTTAAAAATGATAAATTAAAAAATAGCAGTTGAATTTAACCATCAATTTTAAATATTGTTTTAAAAAATCGTAAGATTACCCAAATAATTCAAATTTGTTGAATCTCGCCTTATAGCGATTTTGATTATGACAACTATACATATAGTATCGATTAACCTTGTTTTGTAGAAAGAAACTCTACAACAGGAAAATTTCAAGGGTTTAGTTAAAGAGTCTATGTATTAGTATTTGTTAAAATATTCCTTGATGACACACATACATGCACAAGACATAGCAAACAGACGTCTGAAAATTTTATTTCAGACGTCTGTCTATTGAAACAAAAGTTGATTCAGCATAATATTCAGACGTCTGTTCTGAAATGTTCAGACGTCTGAATATAGGCTGAATTTGTCTATTTTCTTGCTGTATAAATTTTTAACTATAAACAGACTTCTGAAATTTTATTTTAGACTTCTGAAAATGAATAGATGCAATATTTCAGCAAAGAGATACAACTCTTGATTAAAATCTAATCATCGAATCTCTTCGTGAATAATTCCAACTATTTGTATACTATAAATAGAGGTTTAACCAAATGTTTTTAGTATCGAATCTTACTCTAATTCTTTCTATCTTATCTATAGCATTCATATTCACAAAATCTCTCTATTTTTATTTTTCAAAGATAACAATATTTCTCAAATCTTCCATACTCTTTCACGAACTACACTATTATCATCAAGGAAAGATTATAGGAAGGGTGTACATTGATTTGACATATCCGTGTTATTTAGAACATTAGTATTGAACAAACTTTTTATATTGTGAAAGACCGTTTCAACAGTCGAGGCAAGAAATCCCGTTCGGCTGTTCGGTTAGTTGTAAACCTATTCCTCCGGGTAAAGAGATGGTTGTTCTTCGTTAGTGAAATTCCTAAGAAGAGCTTATGGACTGGACGTAGGACAGTGGTCCGAACCAGTATAAATCTCTGGTGTCGCTTTTATTTATTGTTAATATTCTGCTATCTATACATTTCTTTTCATACGATCCTGCTGCAACGTCTTTTTCAATTGGTATCCGAGCATAGCTTCTTACATTTGGTATCCGAGCATAGCTTCTTACACCTAATATTCTAGAAATCGTAACAACATCCTAGAATAAATGGCTACAAAGAGATCTAGTCAAGGCAATAAGAAGAGGAAGAGCAATAAGGAAAAATCAAAGGAGAAAACAAACAAATGCTTCATGGCAAAAGATAATGAGGTTAGTGATCCAACTTTTGATGACATGATAGAAATAAGTTCAGGACTTCTAGACACTTTAAAAGTCTTAAAATAAAATATAAGGAAGCTCTGGAAAATCAGAAGAAAGCAAAATTCGAAAGAGATATGCTTAAAGACGAGAATAAAATATTAGAAGAAGAACTTGAGAAAATTCAAGATTCACTCTCTGACAATTCTGAACTCGCTCTATTAAGTCAAGAAATAGAAGCTCAAAAAGAAAAGAATAATGCTCTAGCTTCTGAGAATGATGAGTTAAAAACAAAAATTAAAATTGTTGAGTTAGATAACACTAGTCTCAAAACTAAGCTTGATAACATTACTAAAAATATTTCCAATTTTAATAAAGGGAGAGAAATTTTATCCAGGATTATTGAAAATTCTCAACCTGCTTCAAAAAAGAAGGGATTAGGTTATGTTAAGAATTCAAAAGCTCACAATGATAAAAGTGGTTTAGGATATAATAAACCTGATCGTAGAAATAGCACTACATATGCTTTCATGTATAATAAAAATGATAGTGCTAGTACTAAATTTCGAGTTAAGTCTAAATCCAATTTTTATAGAAATTCAAATACTGCTATGACCAATAATGTTTATAATTTCTCTAGAAGTACAAAATCATTGACTGAAGATATGAATAAAAATTATCTAACTATTTGGGTTCCTGTTAATTGGAAAAATAGAGAAAAATACATTAATGATTATTTTGATATGGTAGTTAATAATGAAAATTATATCTATAAAGGTTCAACCACACCCAAATGGGTATGGTTTCCTAAGATCTAACCCGTTCGGACCCTAACATAGTAAGTGGGTACCAAAAATAATAATTATTTATTGCAGGTACTCGGATAAACAAAAGGAAAAGGATATATTTTGATATTTTAAAGAATGTTCTATACGTTTAGTAGAATTACATGCTAACAATGAAATATAGACTTCAGCAAATATGGTAAAATCTATTTTATTTTTCCTTCATAATCAATAATGAGTTTATCTCATTATTTACAAGATATTTTATATAATTTATTATATTCCCTCATTCTTTTTGACAATGACAAAGGGGGAGAAAATATGTGCATATCGACAAGGAGAGTCACATATATTGTTGTCATTATCAAAAAGGGAGAGAATGCTAAATCTCGCCTTATAGCGATTTTGATTATGACAACTATACATATATATTAGTATCGATTAACCTTGTTTTGCAGGAAGAAACTCTACAACAGGAAAATTTCAAGGGTTTAGTTAAAGAGTCTATGTATTAGTATTTGTTAAAATCTTCCTTGATGACACACATACATACACAATTGAAAAACATGCACAAGACACAGCAAACAGACGTCTGAAAATTTTATTTCAGGCGTCTGTCTACTGAAACAAAAGTTGATTCAGCATAATATTCAGACGTATGTTCTGAAATATTCAGACGTCTGAATATAGGCCGAATTTGCCTATTTTATTGCTGTATAAATTTTTAACTATAAACAGACTTCTGAAATTTTATTTTAGACTTCTGGAAACGAATAGATGCAACTATTCATCAAAGAGACACAACTCTTGATTCACATCTAATCATTGAATCTCTTCGTGAATAATTGCAACTATTTGTATACTATAAATAGAGGCTTAACCAAATGTTTTTAGTATCGAATCTTACTCTAATTCTTTCTATCTTATCTATAGCATTCATATTCACAAAAGCTCTCCATTTTCATTTTTCAAAGATAACAAATTTTCTCAAATCTTCCATACTCTTTCACGAGCTACACTATTATCATCAAGGAAAGATTATAAGAAGGGTGTACATTGATTTGACATATCCGTGTTATTTAGAACACTAGTATTCAACAAACTTTTTGTATTGTGAAAGACCTCTCCAGCAGTCGAGGCAAGAAATCCCGTTCGATTGTTGGGTAGTTGTAAACAAATTCCTCCGGGTAAAGAGAGGGTTGTTTTTTGTTAGTGAAATTCCTAAGAGGAGCTTAGGGACTGGACGTAGGACAGTGGTCCGAACCAGTATAAATCTCTGGTGTCGCTTTTATTTATTGTTAATATTCTGCTATCTATACATTTCTTTTCATACGATCTTGCTGCAACGTCTTTTTCAATTGGTATCGGAGCATAGTTGTTTCAAAATTTTGTGAAGATAATCTTATAGAAACGTGTCTACAAAGTTTGGTTTCATTCCAAGTTGTATAACTCTAAAAATGATTAAGATGTAGCATAAGAGGTGTAGTAAGGGATGTTACTGATCCCCACACACACACGTTGTGTGTGCGTGTGTGACAACATATATGAGAACAGAAAGAAAAGAATCATAGTTTAGCTTGTAAATATAAAGAAGTATTATCTAGCCAGATGAAGATCAAACTAATGTTTGTGGATTTATACACAAAAAGATAAATAACGAACACATTGTTTTGCATACTCTATATTATTTTGTTGTCTTTTACTTATCATCGAAGTGGATTATACAAGCAAAGGCTTATACATAGGCCTAATTTTTCAAACAATTTTAGGGAATACTTATTTATTTTGTTTCAGTATTATGTTTTATAGCAAATATTTAGTAGTGATTGTGCATGTGCTTGTGCTTCGGATTTTGTTTCTGTGATGCTATATTCAAATCAAAGTAAGGGTTGTACCAAATATACCAATTGTTCTTTAAACCAACAACTGTTACTTATCATAATACCTGTTTCACCTCTCTTTTTTCCCGAAGTGTTGTACCTGTGCTTCAGTTTTTGTACCAAAAAAGACCTTTAAATGACATAATTGTAAAGAAGCCTGTTTTAAAAAAGATCTCAAGCCGTTATTTACATTGGACCGACTCATATCATCATTTCAGACAAGCGTGTGTGGTGTACAAAAAAAGACTACAATGTAAGATGCCGAAGCTGTTAAAAGTAAACACTAATAGATACTTAAAACCTAATATAAGCAATACTGTGAAAACATAAGATTTGTTGCAATGAACCTCCGTTGGAGTCAACAAAAGGGGAGAAAATGATATATTTGTTTTTGATGAGGATGTTGTCACTGGGGTTGAAATGATTCTCTCTTAGGGAAATCTATCAATTCAAAATATACTGCAACCGAAAACCATATCTTAAAGATCTTTAATTGGCAAGCGCTAACAGGTATTAAATAACTTTATAAACTCGCGATCGATCTCCTTTAAGAATTCCTTACCTGTGACAAGAAGTAATACAATTTCAGATGGAATTTTATACAAGAGCCAAAATGAAGTAGATTCAAAATGTCCAAATGTAAAGAATGCATCCATGCCTTTTGACACAAATATAAAAGATTACTTGCAAAAGCTAAATAAAATTATGGATGTATATCCAAATTGTAGGGTACTGCTTTATATTAAGAAACATCAAGTACCTTATTTGTCTCATCTGCTTCAAATCCCATTAATAATAAAGCCTGATACATAAGTTAATTAGTGAATGAAGCCACTCCAATCGAAGAAGAAAATAAATAAAAATCTACTGCTAACAAATAATGCAAATTATAAATGAAACTGATTTCATGAACCAACGTAGTTTGACGGTATGTGTGAACAGTGGTGGATGCAAATGGAGACTAGGATCAGTATTTAGGAATTTTGGCCATGAAGGCCTTGATTTGATTTTGATATCAAGTACAAGCATTTTTTACTTAATGCACATTGACTAAATATACTGAGGCGTAAGAAGTTTGATAGTATGTGTGAACAATGGTAGATCCATCAGTGTGTATGCATACACTAATCTAATTCATTTATCTTAGATATGCTGAGGCAACATAGATGATCCTGATAACGCAAAAACTTACTGGAGGACCAAATACATTTTCTCCTGAAGTCAAAGGAACAAATTTTGAAACCTCGGCTGCTAACTCATCAGAAACATCTGCAAATTTCCATCTGTTTGCCTATTGTTGCTTAAAGTACAAAAAATTTCGATTGCAAAAGGACAGAAGAATTGATTTTTTTTATTAATATCACATAAAAGAGTGTTCTGCATCGTACCATGTGCTTCCTAGCTAAACTCAAAGAAATACTCTCTCAAAAATGCTTTTGGCAGTAAAGGCATAAGAAGTTTTCCTCCCTGTTTAAAAAGCTTTCAAGCCAACAAGAAAACTCACCAAATATCTAAAGATACACCTTTTTGTAATATAAAAAAAGTGATTTCGTCAATCACTAGAGGTTATTAGCTATGGCTATTGAAAAAATTGTATAAACTTATTAGCTGTCTTTCATATGTAGGCTTGTAAGGCATTTTGCTAAAGAAAACATAAATTTAATATGGTAGTTTACAAGTACCACTATGCAACGGTGGAAAACAAGTTTAATTTATATAACACAAATAAAAGAATTGCACCTATTTGGAAAAGAAGAATACAATCGCAAATCATTTTTAGCCTAAAGAAACATTCATTAAAATAGAAAATAGTTAATGCTACATGATGTCTTCTATTTTTTGTAATTCTTTTTGCGTACAATTTTTTGATATACATTTATGATAAAATTGTTGAAAATTTGCATTTAAGTTTGTTTAGAAAAAAATTTCCTTCTTTTCATTTAAAATGGACCTTTCTTTAAAATAATTTCTTAAATAACTTTAATAAAGTGATTTTCAAATATATTTCTAATTATCTCAAAATAATTTTGATTTTTTAAAATATCTTTGTGTTTTTTACTTAATGAAATACATAATTTTCTTTTAACTAATATCCTAGAAATAACTATTTTGTGATCTACATGTGTATAAATTCAAGATTATGATAACCGTTTCTATTTATTTATATTGTATCAAGATACAAAATTTTAAAAAATTAGGTTCTTGTTGAAACTGATTTACTTTTGTCGCTATCTTGATTCTTATATAAATAAGTCAATTATTAGATTTTAATTTATATAACTTCGGAAAAAAAAAATCTCCTTTTTGAACCCATTTTTACAATGTGTTTAACTTTTCTAAATACATTATCTGAAAGATTTGAATTTTTACAAACATTTCTTTATTCTTTATTTTTTATAAGCATTATGTGTTTTTGATGAATTTGTTTTGTTTACATTTTTTTCGAATTAATTTTTGTACTTTTTAAATATATACGGAAAAACTTTTTATTTCAGATCATTTAACAAACAAGAAATTTTATTATAGTTTGAGTTTGACATATAGAGGTGAAGCTTTGACGCAACGGTTAGCTCACCCGCATGGTGATCTGCACGCTCAGGTTCGAGTCCGGAAACAGCCTCTTCGCAATGCAAGTGAAAGGCTGCATACATTATCGACCTCCTCATAACCCACTATCGTACGGGACCCTCATGCACTGGGTTCCATCTTCTTTGAGTTTGACATATAAAAGTCATTTTTATGCATAAAGCGATTTATTGTAAACATCAACTTCTATGTTACTGAATCTCATTTAGAATTTTGTACATAAGATTTCCTTTCTCGCTAAGTAACTTGTGTGCATACATGATCACTGTTTGAGTCAAGTTACTAGTGTGGGGATCAAAACCAGACATGGAAAGATACAGTTTTTAACTTCCATGAAAACTAGCATAATATCATATCTCAAAATAATTTTGATCAAAAGAAGATATTGAATGCTTCTTTACGATATTTATGGTATGAAAACTTCTTCCCCTCGGTTAAACAGAATTATATACGCATCTATTAATCTATCTGGTAAATAATATTAAAGCAAAAGAATTTCTAGCATCCTCATGAATTCTAACAATTTCCTCTTTTCTCCTTACCATCTTTATATACTTATAAATTTTAAAATTATTCACATTGCTTTATTAATTCTCACCTACCATTTTACATTTAAATATCTAACCATTATAAGTTATACAGCAAGAAAGTTCTACTCAGTTCTCACATATTACTTTACATTTAAGTCCATACATTTAAAATAATTAAAAAATATTATAATTAATTTGTTTAAATAAACTCGATTAACATATATTCATTAATTAGTTGATAAATTTATGAAACAAATTCAATATGTATACGTTTTTATACTAGCAGAAAAGGCAAAATTAAAATTTTGATATATATGTATAATAACAATATGTGTGTGCACATATAAAAACAATAAAAATAACTTTATTTTATGTTTCATTTCTCCATAGTAAGATAGAGAAATTTCCAGTCCTCTCATTAATGCTAGAAGTTTTCTTCCCTCTCTTTAATTCTCTTGAAATACTTTTTTTAAAATCCTATAAGTTATCACTTTTACGATTATTCACAATGTTCTATTATTATTTTTTCATGGTTTTACAGTCAAATTGTTACATTTTCATCATATCTACGATTATTTATAAAGTTTACATTAATTCTCTCATACTGTTATGCATTTAAGTCCATGTATTTGAATCAATTATGTAACTAAACTTAAACTATTTAAATAAAATAAAGCAATTAATATTCGATAAATTGTGTGATAAGGTCTATAATTGATAAAATTTAATATATATACCACATTCATATTAACAAAATGATAAAATTGGATTTTCATTCAAATATAAAAATTTAGAGACTGCTTAACAAATAATTGTGTGCATAAACAATATAAAAAAAAGGTTTAATTTTATAATTGATTCATCACGGTATATTTACCTTTCGTTGCATATTAAAATTCAATTTTAATGATGTTATGAGTATGAGAGCATCTTCAGGAGGGCGGCAATTTTTAGGAGGAGGATGAAAAATAGCATGAATTCTTCCCACTCTTCCAGCAGCAAGTGGGAGGGATTGACCTCCTTAAAAAAGAAAAAGAAAAGTTGGCTATAAAAGGTGTTCATAAAACCGTTTATAGAGTTATATACCGTTTATAGAGTTATATGGGTTTAAGAAACCCTATCATTTCCTTAAACAATTTTCAGAAAACCGTTTATAAACTCATGCTCAAAAAATAAAGTGGAAGAAACTCCCATTTTTCCTTCTTTCCCATGCTCGAATCAAAGCCGCTGGAGAGTGAGGAATCAAAAAAAAGGGAGTTTTGTTAGGGTTGTCTCGCATGTTTAATGGAGGAACGACGGTTTGGATTGGAAAAAGTCCCACATCGCTAAATAACATGGAGAAGTGGTGTATAAATATGGGTTGGTAGGCACGTAACATTAGGGATTCCTTTTGTTACAACAAAGTGTGTGCCAACCCATATGCGTACGCCACGTGCTGGAGATGGGGAGCTCGTTCCGACCGTCGTTACACAACAGTGGTATCAGAGCCGATGGTTACGGACTGGGCCATGCAGACACAGCAGTACTCTCAAAGGTTACCGCAAAGGGATGCGAGTCAAGGGGGAGACTGTTAGGGTTGTCTCGCATGTTTAATGGAGGAACGACGGTTTGGATTGGAAAAAGTCCCACATCGCTAAATAACATGGAGAAGTGGTGTATAAATATGGGTTGGTAGGCACGTAACATTAGGGATTCCTTTTGTTACAACAAAGTGTGTGCCAACCCATATGCGTACGCCACGTGCTGGAGATGGGGAGCTCATTCCGACCGTCGTTACACAACAAGTTTCCCTCATTTTCTGCCAAAGCAATCCGGTAGGAGATGCTCTGAACACTATGTTATTGCAACCTTTCCTAGCACAGGTTACACACCAGTATGTATGAAAGATCAAATATTAGATATCTTTAGAATGGTATTCCATGCTGAAAGCAAGAATTCATTTTTAAAATTAAGCATTGACCATCTGTTTTTAACCATTCTACGTAATCTCAATGGAAAACGGATTAATAGTTGACAAAATATTAAACCATGAGGACAAGCCAAGAAAATTCGGTCAAAAAGTTATTCTACATACCGTCCAGATAAAATTCCTCCAGTTGGTTTGATAAATTCATTACAAAATAAAAGTTTTGACAATACGTATGCAATAATAATTATTCAACTGCACAAGTTTATCAACTAAAAAATCATAGGCAAAATCGAATGTCAGCACCATATTCAATCTTACCTTCTATGAAGTTTGAGTTCCTTATCAGCTGCTTCTGCGCTACGCATTTCCTTCCCTTTTTTAAAAAGGAACCCAACCGTGTCAAATTTAGTAACGGATAAGAAGGAATACGGTGAAATGCTGCGAATTTTGCTTGGTTTAACGACGGAGAAGATGAACTACCAAAAGGGAGAAAAATGAGCAGCTGTAAAAGGCATCTTGTACGACCAGGGCTTTTGATGTTTCCGGGTTACAACGTAGGTTTTGATAATGGGTTTCCGGATTCGAGTTACTATCCTTAGAGCATCTCTACCAGGAAAAAAGTGACAAACGGTTTCTAAAAACCGCTTTGCTATAAACGGGTAACATATTCCTGTTGATAGCCTGAATGACATTTAAAATGTCGTATAATATATAGAGGAAAATCTATTTCTCAGATGGTCGCTTCCAAAAAAAAAGAAGCAAAGCCCTGTTACAAAATAAAGACGATAGAGACCATTAAATAGAGAACAGTTTTATTGAACTGAGATAGATTTTTTACAATACAATCAACCTTCATATTTATAAACTTCATATTTATAAACTCCATATACAGTACAGATTACAACAATGTCCTTCCTTATTTAGCATATTCATCTCTATTATTAATATATATTACAACACACTCACTTAAATATGCGTATGTAAAGATAATAAGAGTAATTGCCTGATGCAGCGCACTATGATTGTGTCAGGTCGTTTGGCTTGAGTCGTTCTCGACCTAGGCTTAGCGAGCTATGGAATAGCGAGTTAAGAGAGAAGGGAAATGCAACGCTACATGCCAACGACCTATGCTTTGAGTCGCGTAACGATTTATGACCTAACGAGCTAACTCTAGCAAGTATGCCGCGCAACAACGTAACAAGATGAAACGCAGCGACCTAACGAGTTAAGTCTTAAGTCGCGTGAAGGGATTAGGTCGATCGGATGCTTATGTCGTTTCCAGAAGATCGCAGCCGTGTTTCCTTAAGTCGCTCCTGAAGTTATGACGCGATGTTGTTTTCTTAAGTCGCTGATCTTTAGGTCGCTTCAGTTGCTAAGTCGTATGTTGTTATTGTTGAGTCGCATAATGTTGAGTCGCTTGGGGTGCTGTTGTAACTTGAATTTGTTTGGTCGTAAAGGACTTGTATTGTGTTGTGCCTTGTGTTGTTGGGTTGTTTGTATATGTTGTAAATATGTTGTTTGTTATGTCGTGTCTGTTAGATCGTTAACGACCTGAGTTAGGTCGTAGGTCGCATGTGTTAGCTCGTGGGTCTGTTAGGTCGTGCTTGTTAGGTCGCCGACCTGTGTTGTAAAACTCTATAAATAGCTGGGTTGTGTCATTTGTAAAGTTGGTTGATTTTGAATAAATTTTTGTTTGAGTGATTTGTGCCTCTTTAAAATTGGAAGTTTAGTGTCATCTCCTTTCTCCATTTTCGGTTATTCGAGTGCGCTCGAATCAACGGATTGAAGTCGATTCACAGAATCTCGTGCGTGAGATCAACGTACAAGAATCGTAGATCTTTTAACACGGTATCGTGTGCGATCAACGTGTTGGAGATAGTTAGAATCCGGTATCTCTTGAGATCAACGGATTTGGGCACTTGAGTATTTTCAATCCATCGATTCAACTTTTCACCGTTTCATCCATTTTTTAAGTTAGCTGCTGCGTCAATTTGGTATCAGAGCTAGACTTAGCCAATCATAGCTAAGCCGAGCCTGTTTGAGCCGAGTATTGAAGTGTTGGATCCAGGCCGAGAGTTAAACTTTGAGCCGAGCCAAGCTAAGTGCAAAATTCAGAGCCGAGAGCTAGATCCGAGACAAGTATCAATTTGAATCACTTTGTATCAATTTGAATCACTTTGTATCAGTTAGAGATTGTGTATCAACATGCCGCCGAGACGTGCTAACCGTTTTCAAAATGTTGATGTGTATCGAAGACAAGAAGCTGAGCAAATGGAACAACGTATTAATGAAAAGTTTGATGAAGGTGCTGGAAAGTTAGAGAAATTGATGAATGACATGAATCAAAGTCAAAGGAGAAGGTCACCAATCTCGAACCATGGAGGAAACCAAGTTTTGCCATCGGTTGCGGAAGCGAGGAGGGTGTCACCACAATCTTATCGAGATAGAAGAGAATCATCAGTTTCAATGAGGCAAGAACACCATGAGTATCGAAATGAAGATAGAAGAACTCCACGTGGGTTCGAAAATGAATCATATCCCGATACTGAAAGACAGGGTAGAAGGACCATTCATGATCATAGAGATGTGGATGGACGGGATAGATATCGAAGTACATTTGATTATGATGAGGATGGTGATCGAGGCGGTATTCATTATCGAGATCGAGACCGAGTGCAAAATCAATATGTGGATGTAGAAGATGATCGTAAATGGGAGTCGGGGATGAAAACAGAGATTCTAGAATTCAAAGGAGGAATGATAGCAGAAGAATTTTTGGATTGGTTGTCAAATGTTGAAGAAATTTTTGACTTCAAGGAAGTACCCGAGCATCGTAGAGTTAAGTTGGTTGCTACACGATTGAGGGGAAGAGCTATGGCATGGTGGCAACAAACTAAACTAACACGGGAAAGAATGGAAAGTCGAAGATTGTTTCATGGGAGAAGATGGAGAAGTTGATGAAAGCTACTTTTTTGCCTTATAATCATCAGTCTCTAATGTATCACGCTTACAGAATTTGAGACAAGGAACGAAGTCGGTAAATGATTATGCAGATGAGTTTTATCAACTGATTGCTAGAAATGATATCATGGAGACGGAGGAACAGTTGACAGCTAGATTTGTTGGAGGACTGAGAATGCAAATTCAGGATATGGTGAATATGTTTGATCCAAGATCCATTGCTGAAGCACACCAGAAGGCTCTAGCTTGGGAGAGGCAAGGTAGAAGAGGAGGTGGTGTGTTTACGAATTCTAACAATTAGATGAAAGGGGCTAGTAGCAATACGAATGTTTCCAAGGCTGTTGGAAAACCGGCTGTCAATGAAGTTGCTAAGACCAAGGTCAACAACAATTTCAAGTGTTATAACTGTCAGGAGTTTGGTCATAAGAGCAATGAATGCCCGAAGCCTAAGAAGCGAGTGATGGTTGCTGAGGTTGAGGATGTAGAAATAGAATGTTCCAATTCACCACAAGTTGAGGAGGAAGAAGAATTATTGGCGGGAGACGAAGGATATTCTTTAATGATGAGGAGATCTTGCTTGATGCCAAAGCGGGAAGAGGAGACTAGCTGGTTGAGAAGTAATATTTTCCAGTCAACGTGCACTATTTTGGGAAGGGTTTGCAAGTTTGTTATCGATGCAGGAAGTTGTGATAATATCATCTCCTTAGAAGCTGTAAAGAAGTTGGCGTTAAAGACAGAGAAGCATCCCAAACCCTACAAATTAGCGTGGTTGAGGAAAGGTGGGGAAGTGAAGGTTAATCGAAGAGCTTGTGTAACTTTTTCCATTGGAAAGAAGTATAAAGATGAAATTTGGTGTGACGTGGTAGATATGGATGTATGCCATTTGTTGTTGGGGAGACCGTGGCAATACGATAGAGCTGTGCAACATGATGGGAGGACTAACTGCTATAGTTTCATGTTCGAGGGCACCAAAATTACTTTAGTTCCTAAAAAGCGACAACAAGATGAAAACAAGTTGGAGAAAATCGAGGAACTAAAAACTCTGTTATCTTTGAAGGAATTTGTCAAGAAAGTGAAGGATGAGCCTGAAGTATTTCTGTTAATTGGACGTGAAAGTAGTGAAGCGGTTGAAATTCCTGAAGAAGTTAAGCCAGTGTTGAAGATATATTTCCTGAAGAGTTGCCCAAAGAATTACCACCGTTGAGAGACATACAACATCAGATTGATCTTATTCTAGGAGCTGTGTTACCGCATAGACCACATTATAGAATGAGTCCAAAGGAGCACGAAGAGTTGAGAAGGCAGGTGGAGGAGTTACTTGAACAAGGGCACGTACAAGAAAGTTTAAGTCCTTGTGCAGTACCAGCTTTGTTAGTGCCAAAGCAGGATGGAACTTGGAGAACGTGTACAGATAGTCGAGCACTAAACAAAATTACAGTGAGGTACAGATTTCCGATGCCTAGATTGGATGATTTGTTAGATCAGTTGAACGGAGCTGCTATCTTTTCAAAGATTGATCTGAAGAGTGGGTATCATCAGATTCGAATTCGACTAGGGGATGAATGGAAGACCGCATTCAAGACACGGGAAGGGTTGTATGAATGGCTGGTCATTCCATTTGGTCTTTCGAATGCACCAAGTACTTTTATGCGAATAATGAATCAAATCTTTCGACCATTTATTGGAAAGTTCGTGGTGGTATACTTTGATGATATATTGATATACAGTGGGAGCACCGAAGAACATCTACAACACTTGCGGGAAGTGTTGATGATACTTCGTCAGGAGCAATTTTACGCGGCAACAAAGAAGTGCGTATTCATGACTTGAAGTGTTTTATTTCTAGGATATGTTGTATCTGAAGGAGGAATACAGGTGGATTAGAATAAAGTTGAAGCAATCAAGGAATGGCCACAACCCAGGACGATAACAGAAGTTAGAAGTTTTCATGGTTTAGCATCATTCTACCGAAGGTTTATTCCACATTTCAGTAGCGTGATGGCACCTGTTACTAATTGTATGAAGGGCAAGCAGTTTTCATGGTCGAAGGAAGTAGGATTTGCTTTTGAGCGAATCAAGGAACTTTTGACGACAGCACCAATTCTAGTTTTGCCGGATTTTCAGTTGCTATTTGAATTACATACTGATACATCTAAAGTTGGAATTGGAGGGTTATTAAGTCAGAGGGGTCGTCCAATTGCTTATTTCAGTGAGAAGCTTTCGGGAGCAAAGATGAGATATAATACTTATGACGTGGAATTCTATGCTATTGTCCAAGCCATCAAACATTGGAGACACTATTTGTTTCATAAAGAGTTTGTGTTGTATACTGATCATGAAGCCTTGAAACATTTGTAGGGACAGGATAAGGTTGCAGCCAGGCATGCTTCATGGATCGCATATTTGCAACAGTTTACATTTGTTGTAAAGCATAAGTCGGGAGTTACAAATTGGATGGCAGACGCATTGAGTAGAAGAAATCATCTGTTGACTACGATGAGATTTGAAGTGACGGGTTTTGATGTACTTCCTGAATTGTTTGTTGAGGATCCTTACTTTGCTAAGATTGTAGATGAAGTCGAGAAAGGGAAGACGGATGAGTATATGTTGATAGATGGTTTTCTATCCAAGGAAAATCGGTTATGTATACCAGAGTGCAGTTTGCGAATGAAGACTGTGAAGGAATTGCATGAAGAAGGACATGTGGGAAGAGATCGTATCTTGCAGTTGATTTCTCAATCATATTTTTGGCCTTCCATGAGGAAAGAAGTTGAAAGATTTGTGGAGAGATGTCACATATGTCAAGTTTCCAAAGGGACAGCTACGAATGCAGGATTGTATATGCCATTGTCTATGCCTATTAGACCATGGGTTGATGTTAGCATGGATTTTGTTTTGGGTTTGCCAAGAACTCAACGAGGAAATGATTCTATATGTGTTGTGGTGGATAGATTTTCGAAGATGGCACATTTCATAGCTTGTAAAAAGACCGCCGATGTAGTCCGTGTTGCTCAATTGTTCTTTAAAGAAGTTTACCGGCTACATGGGCTACCTGAGACCATTGTTTCTGACCGGGATACTCAATTTTTAAGTCATTTTTGGTTGAGTCTGTGGAAGATGGTTGGGACTAAGCTGAATTTTAGCAGCGCCTATCATCCACAAACGGATGGGCAAACGGAAGTGATGAACAGATCTTTGGGAAACTTGTTGAGATGTCTTGTGAAGGATAATTTAAAGAGCTGGGATGTGAAGTTATGTCAAGCTGAATTCGCACACAACCATGCAGTTAATCGAAGTACTGGATTCAGTCCATTTCAAGTGGTATATTCAGCAATTCCGAAGGGACCGTTGGAGTTGTCGATAGTTCCATTTCAGAAAGGAGTTGTTAAACGAGCTTGTGATTTCGTGAATGAGCTGCAGGAGTGTCACGGGACTGTTCATGAACGATTGTTTAAGTCAAATGAGAAGTATAAGCAACTGGCAGATAAGAAGCGAAGGAGTGTGGACTTCAAAGAGGGTGATCTTGTTTATGCACTTTTGACGAAGATCGTTTTCCAGTTGGAACTCACAACAAATTGAAAGCTCGAAAGATTGGTCCAGTAGAAATCCTAAAGAAGATCAATGATAATGCTTATCGGTTAAGATTGCCGGATCATATCCACACCGCAGAAGTTTTTAACGTCAAACACTTGATTCCGTATCATGAGGATAAGCGTCTTGAAGAAGAGGAAAGTGTGAATTCGGGGTCGAATTCTTGTCAAACGGGGAAGGATGATGTAGCGCACTATGATTGTGTCAGGTCGTTTGGCTTGAATCGTTCTCGACCTAGGCTTAGCGAGCTATGGAATAACGAGTTAAGAGAGAAGGGAAATGTAGCGCTACATGCCAGCGACCTATGCTTTGAGTCGCGTAACGATTTACGACCTAACGAGCTAACTCTAGCAAGTATGCCGCGCAGCAACGTAACAAGATGAAACGCAGCAACCTAACGAGTTAAGTCTTAAGTCGCGTGAAGGGATTAGGTCGCTCAGATGCTTATGTCATTTCCAGAAGATCGCAGCCGTGTTTCCTTAAGTCACTCCTGAAGTTATGACGCGAAATTGTTTTCTTATGTCGCTGATCTTTAGGTCGCTTCAGTTGTTAAGTCGTATGTTGTTATTGTTGAGTCGCATAATGTTGAGTCGCTTGGGGTCTTGTTGTAACTTGAATTTGTTAGGTCGTAAAGGACTTGTATTGTGTTGTGCCTTGTGTTGTTGGGTCGTTTGTATATGTTGTAAATATGCTGCTTGTTATGTCGTGTCTGTTAGATTGTTAACGACCTGAGTTAGGTCGTAGGTCGCATGTGTTAGCTCGTGGGTCTGTTAGGTCGTGCTTGTTAGGTCGCCGACCTGTGTTGTAAAACTCTATAAATAGCGGGGTTGTGTCATTTGTAAAGTAGGTTGATTTTGAATAAACTTTTGTTTGAGTGCTTTATGCCTCTTTAAAATTGGAAGTTGAGTGTTATCTCCTTTCTCCATTTTCGGTTATTCGAGTGCGCTCGAATCAACGGATTTGAAGCCGATTCACGGAATCTCGTGCGCGAGATCAACGTAGAAGAATCATAGATCTTTTAACACGGTATCGTGCGCGATCAACGTGTTGGAGATAGTTAGAATCCGGTATCTCTTGAGATCAACGGATTTGGGCACTTGGGTATTTTCAATCCATCGATTCAACTTTTCACCGTTTCATCCATTTTTGAAGTTATCTGCTGCGTCATTGCCTCATTAAAAACCTTGATATAAAAAAACCATTGGGAAAAATCATAAACAAGGAAAAGAGTGCAACTTGATTTCATCTTTAAGTAACATATATTTTATAATGTTACTACGAGGGTTGATACTTCTGAATCAAGATAATACCTCATTAAAACCTTACTAATAAAAACCCAGTGGGAAAAATATTAGTAAAGAAAAAAGAGCACATTATAGCGTATTTCATACACTCCCCTTAATTATTATTCAATTAATCTGTTGATGCAGCCGACGCATACCAATTTTGTACACCATCTTCTGAAATGTTGATTGTGCAAGCGCCTTTGTGAATAGATCCGCTGGATTTTTTGGGATCGGATTTGTTTCACTTCTATCTTATTATCCTTTTGTAGCTCATGTGTGAAGAAAAATTTAAGATAAATGTGTTTCGTCCTATCTCCCTTAATGTAACCCGCTTGAATTTGAGCTACACAAACTGCATTGTCTTTATAAATAATGGTTGACCCTTTTGTTACTGATGGGAGTTGATAGCTTTTTCGAATATGCTCGATTAGTGATTTTAGCTAAATACATTATTTACTTGCTTCATGTAGTGCTAGTATTTTAGAGTGATTGGATGATGTTGCTACTAATGTTTGTTTTGTAGATCGCCATGAAATTGCTGTATTGCTGTTATTAAACACATATCCGGTTTGTGATCTTGCTTTATGTGGGTCAGAAAGATAACATGCATCAGCATAGCTAACTAGATTTGGATTATTGCTTGTGTTAGAGTAAAACAAACCCAAATTTGTCGTTCCACGAAGATATCTCATGATATGTTTTATACTATTTCAATGTCTTTTTGTTGGTTTTGAACTGTACCTTGCTAGAAGATTCACTGAAAATGCAATATCTGGTCTTGTGCATTGGGCGAAATATAATAATGCACCAATGGCACCAAGATATGGCACTTTCGGTCCAAGCACATTCTCATCTTCTTCTTTTAGGCGGTAGGGGTCCTTTTAATATCTAAAGAACTAACAACCATCGACGTACTAAATGGATATGCTTTATCCATTTGAAAACGCTTTAGAATTTTCTCGATGTAGATCGATTGATGGATTAATATGCCATTAGCACTATGCTCAATCTTTAGACCAAGACAGTGCTTAGACTTGCCAAGATCTTTTATTTCAAATTCCTTCTTTAAATAATTTATTGTTTCATCAATCTCTTCTGGAGTCCCAATCAAATTTATGTCATCAACATAAACTGCTAAAATAGCAAATCCCTTTACCAATTTCTTTATAAAGACACATGGACAAATGAGATTGTTTTCGTATCCTTCTTTTACCAAATATTTACTAAGATGGTTATACCACATCCTTCCAGATTGTTTCAAGCCATATAGTGATCGTCTTAATTTTAATGAGTACATGGACTTTGATTTTGCTTCAGGCAATTTATATCCATCTGGAATTTTCATGTAAATATTGGTATCTAATTCACCGTAAAGATAAGCTGTCACAACATCTATTAATCTTATATCGAGTTTGTCAGAAACTACAACGCTTATCAAATATCGGAATGTTATGACATCCATAATAGGTGAGTAAGTTTCCTTAAAGTCAAAACCCGGTCTCTGCAGGAAACCTTGTGCGACATGTCGCGCCTTGTACCTCACGACTTCATTTTTATCATTTCGTTTTCTAACGAATACCCATTTGTAACCTACTGGTTTAACGTTTTTCTGGTGTTTTCTCTATTGGTCCAAATACACCATGTTTTTGAAATGAATCTAGTTCCATTTGGATAGCATCCTTCCATTTTGGCCAATCGTGTCTTTTTCGACATTCATTTATGCTATTTGGTTCATTATCGCCATTCTCATTATGGTCACGACTTTCAATTATTTCAGTAGGTACTGCGAATGAGAATACATCATCAATTATTATTTTACTTCGATCTCATATTTCTCCATAGTACGTATAAAATATTAAGATCTCATTATCATTAGGTATCATTTTATCGTTGGAATCTTCTTTTATCTCTTCTGGGATAATATTTCCTTCTGCACTTCTAGGAGAATTGGGATTTTCATTTGAGTGATCCTTTTGATCATTTATAACCTCTTCAAGAGCTTCCTTAATTGATGATTTTTATTAGACTTTCTTTTTCTAGGCGCCAAGTCTTTTGAACCAATTGGCCTTCCACGTTTTTGTCTTGCTTTAGATTCATTTGCTGCTATATTTTCTTTTGATCCTTCAGGGACATCAATTTTTGTTGGTGCATTTGCTGCTGGAATGTGAGATTTAGTTATTTTTGCAGTGTCACTAAATGCATCTGACAGTTGATTTGCAATATTTTGAATATGCAAAAAAATTTACACCTCATATTGGCATTGTTTGGTATGTGGATCCAAATAAGACATAGATGGATTATTCCATGATATTTCATGCCGTTCTACTGGAACGGTCTTTCCTCCCCTTAATGGTGGGAAGATTGTCTCACCAAATTTTTCTTGGATAAGCTTATGGCTTTCAATTCTAGAAATAACACAAAGATATTCTTTGTTGTTTTCATTTATAGTTTCAATATGGTATCCATTCATTCTTATATCTTTGAAACTCAACAAATTTCTTTTAGAGTTGCTTGAGTATAATGCATTCTGAATAAAGATATGCGTACCATTTGGTAATATTATATGGGCCCTTCCGGACCCGTTAATTATATTAGCAGATCCAGCTATAGTGGAGACTTTAGCTAAGAAATTTTCAGATGGTTCAGAGAAAAACTTCTGGTTTTTCAAAATTGTATGAGTAGTTGCACTATCTAGTAAGCATATATCATCACCCAAATGATGTTCCATACCTTAAGAATTAAGGACAATAATTAGTCAATCATTAAAAATTTGTATGCATAAATAAATGTAATGTAAGCAAACAAAGTAATATGATTAAAATAGGCTACTGATTAAAAACAACATCCACATTACACATTATTTTTAACTAGTTCTGCAAAGGAAATTACAAACGAACACAAACTTCAAACTGATTTATTAATGCAAGCTAATGGAATAAAACGAAAGCCACATAACAAACTTCAAGTTATTTCTAATTAATCAACTCGGTCATATCATTGATCGTTGCGCTTAGATTTTCATCATTAATGAAATTTCCATCGTCATCTTCGAAGAAATCATCTAACTTCAGGTTAGTGTTTTGAGGTAACTCTTTGGCATTATTTGCCTCGATATTCTTGAGTGATGATATTCTTCAACTATTTTCTTTGAAGATCTACATGTACGTAACCAGTGACCAGATCGTCCACATCTATAACAAACTTCCTCACGATGCCTTTTATTTTCTGAAGCTGAATAATTGTTCTTTAGAGGCTCAATTTTATTTTGTTGCTTTTTAAAGTTGGTGGTTTTGTTACCTTTAAAACCACCATAACCGCCTCTTCTGTAGTTATATCTACGTCCACGACCACGTCCTCTACCTCGACCACGACCCCTACCTCTTCCAGAGTGGGCAAAATTAGCATTAACTTCAGATAATGCAATTGAACCAGTTGGTCTTGAGGAGTGATTTTTTATAAGCAATTCATTATTTTGTTCAGAAATTAGTAAGCATTCTATGAGTTCAGAATATTTTATAAAATGACACTCTCCATATTGCTGTTGTAGGAGTATATTCGAGGCATGAAATGTTGAGAAAGTCTTTTCAAGCATTTGTGCGTTATCCAACTTTTCTCCACATAATTTCAGTTTAGAAGTGATTCTAAACATTACAGAATTATATTCTCTTACAGATTTAAAGTCCCGAAACCTCAGGTTCAACTACTCTTGCCTAGTTTTTGGAAGTATGACCGTCTACTGGTGGTCATAACACTCCTTCAGGGAGTTCCATAAGTGGAGAGGGTCTTTTTCAGTCAAATATTGTGTTTTTAGATCGTCGTGGATATGATGACTTAAGAATATTAGAGCCTTTGCTTTATTCTGCTGGGACATAGTATTGCCATTTTTAATGGCAATTTCTAAGTATTGAGATTGCAAATGAATCTCAGCATCCAGTATCCATGATAAGTAGTTTTCTACAGATATATCCAAAGCTTTAAATTCAAGCTTAACGATGTTTGTCATTTTGTGAACTGTACATAAAATAAATTGCATAAGGTGAAAATATTCACCACAACAGCATTCACTTATTTGTTTGTACATAATACAAGGTCGGAAATATTTTATATATAGAACCATAAAGTTAATCAGTAATCCACAAAACCAAGGACCACGGAGGCGTAATAACAGATGAATAAATTACAATTGATAGCTCCTTTACAGACAACCAGACTAATGGACAAATGACGGAGATTATAAGAAAAAATTGAATATGAACATTGTTAACATACATACAATTAAATTGGCACATTGTCAGGGACAGTACAACTTGATGAGATAAGAAAACAAGGCCAACTAAAAGTAATCATACTGTTACATCTCTAGCATTTAGAATTTGTTTAGTTGCTTAATATCTTTCATTCCATGTTTGAAAATTTATTCGGCACTACCAAGAAATATCAAAATAGTTATCTCATATTCTTAGCAATGTTCGTTTCTAGCTAAAAGTTAAAAAAAATGGAAAAGTCTTCATTCATTGTATCAAACAACTATACCCTAAAAAAAATGTATCAACAAAACCAAACATTTGGATTTTGCAACTTTCATGTATTTATCATGCAAGAAAGGAAAGTTAGTTTTTGCGTATGTTTCATTCCAAACTTTTGAATTTTATTTGGCAACTGATCCGCAAAAAAATATATTGAATTTAGAAGCCAAAGGATTAAAATAAGAGTGATACAAGGAAAGACATAAAAAATATAGAAGCAAACCCCAAACTAGCAAGTGCTGACTTGACAGCTTTATCAAAAAACATGATATTGACAATTACCTTCTTCCAGAGAGGAAAAGTAAAGAGTTTATAAAGAAATGCAAGAACAATTCCTTTACCTGCTTGCTGTTTTAAAGGAAATAAGAAATAGAACGAATGTAGATATATTATAAAAGACTCGTCTACACTAATATATAATAGGATTTTGAATATGAATAGCCTCAGAATTGAAATGGTCAGAAGTGGAACAGTCAGAGTAATTAATATCTAATTACTTGTTGAGAAGTTGGAAAGTTTGAAGGTGAAGAGGTTGAGAACAATAATTAATTCACATTTCTGTGCAGAATGTTGAGAATGCAGTATACAGAAAGTTTGTGCCACTCAAAAAAATATCCCTAGTTGAGCAGCAAGAAAATAAAATAAAAGAAGAAACACCTTCGTGCTGATAACGTGTTACAAAATAAAGAGAATAGAGACCATTAGAGAGAGAACAATTTTATTGAACTGAGATAGATTTTACAATACAATCAAACTCTATATTTATAGACTCCATATGAAGTGCAGATTACAACAATGCCCTTTCTTATTTAGCATATTCATCCCTATTATTAATAGATATTACAACAAGCCCTGCTTTATTTGCTAACCCCAAGTTCAAATCATCACGGCTAGAGCGTGGGAAAACAAAATATAGCAAGGATTTGCTCCATTTCTCCATTTTCTATCAGCTGTTGGAGTTGCTCTTAGTAAAACTTAATTGATTGATTTTAGTTTAGAACTGTGATATTTATACTGTTATGTCCAATGCATTTTACTCACTTGACAGGGAAATGTTGTTTGTTCTCGTGTTGAATGGTAAAAAATTCTACTTTTCAAAATTACATCGGTGCATTAGGTAATGAATAAACGATAGACTTAGAAAATACGATAATGGTTAAAATGCGACGAATAACATGATGTGACTAGCAAATCCTTGTTTTTTTAGATAAAACTTATCACTTTCAGTGAGTTAGAACAAATTAATAAACTAAGGTAAATGCCCCGTTTTAGTTGGCTCGCATCAAATGCTTCCGAAGCATTAATGGTGGGTTCCAATCTATTGACGTTGGACGCGTCGGACGTTAACAGTAATTAATGATAATTATTTCATTTTCAACTACATATTAATACTTTATCATCTTTCTAACCACACATTTAAATAAATAAATAATTTTCTTCAACCATTAATACTCCTTTCAATCCACATAAACTCGTTCTTCTTTTCCATCCTTTCTCTTTCTTCTTTCATTCCTCTTTTTTGTGCCACCAACTATAATTACAAAATAGTTAGCTCACATTTTACTGATGTGGCAAAAGATGACTAGTTGTATTGAAGGCAATATTTGATATGGTGGAAGTACATATACTTTTGTAAACATATCGCATTGGTGCTTTCTACTTCAGAGCACTATTAAAGAAGAAGAAATTGTTTCAAATAACGTTAGTGAATTTTTCGAAAATAAAAATCAGGTAATTCATGCTATATAAAGTTCAATCTCCAGATTATTATTATTATTACCTTTTTCTCTTGTGAATAAACTTTTAATCGTATATTAAACATACTGAATATAATTTGGGTTTGTTTTGAAAAGATGAGTTATTTGTAATTCTTTGTAGTCTAACTTAGCAATATTATGAGTATCGGTATACTCAATAATGTGTAAAGGGAATATTTACATATGCTCAGTTGTTTAGATTACACACACATAAAGTTACTATGATTTATAACATATGTTAGTAACATGCACCGTATGCATATGTATTTTATAGTGGATGTATGTGCGTGCGCACACACGCATATATTCGGCATTATACAACATTTTTTGTTGTTATCATTGTTGTTGTAAATTAATTTTTTAATTATTATAAAACAAATACCAGGTTGTTTAATGTATATATTAAACATTCCAAATTCAGATAATATATTAATAATACAGTTTGGCTATAATCTTTTTATAATAACTTTCGAAGTGTTAGTGGTATACGGTAGAGATAATTATATAATTTGTTATCTATATCTAATACTGTAATATCAATCTTGTTCGTAACAGATGTATTGTTTTCTTTTATATACTTTATTGTATTGTAATATAATTAATTAAGTGATTAACCAAAGTATGTAATAAGAAAATCTTGAAACAAAATGTTATGCGATTGTAGTCGCAAATAGTTATAGCGTGGGTAATTAATCACAATATAAATAACATTTACTTTAAATATTTCTGGTCAAGATGTTTCGAAAAAGGATATTGATTCAACCGTTAAGTACTACATAACGCTTTCTAGATGTTGAACGGTGTATCGCTCATGGTTACTGGGGACACCAAGGGTCTGAGAATTTCATGTATTGGTTAATAACAAATAGGTCATATAGAAAATCTCAAAGTGACAATATTATACAGTTTTCTCAACTTGAGAATATTTTGGAACTTCCACGTGAATACTTCACTTTGATTATAGTTAAATCATGACATGACAATCCATCGAGCGACTATAGTTGGGTCTGAGTTGAAGCATTTGAAGTGAAGCGTTGTTCAATTGAGAATTCATGCAACGTCCCCCATTTTGAGGCTTGAAACTAAACGCTACGGATGCTGCAGTCATCCATAGTATTAATTTATTATGACAAAATGAGATCCGTTAACTGTATCTATAATATTAAGAGCACAAGAAGATGAAAATTTTCAAAATCCATTTCATCGATAACTTTCATATTCATTACATAATCTCTTCGATTCCACGTTTAAAGTAAATATAATAAATACAATTATATTCGAAGAGCGACATATGAAGGTGCCCCCATTGGATGATCAGAGTCTAACTACTTGACAGTTATAAATCTTGTCATTACAACCATTTAATAAAGCAAAGGCTTTAAACAACATGGCAGAAATAAACTTCTAATATTAGTTACCTTGCCTCCTACACATCTCTGGAAGCTTATTCGTCTAACCTGAAATTCCCTACTCCCGATCTACTCAAATGAGTACCTAAAAATTTAAGGAGAATAACAAAATTTTGGGATCAAATAAAAAGTCTGGCGTGAATAATAATATGTCACCTTGAATCAAAATAGGTATCTAGTGAGACCACGCCGTTAAGCGGAACAAGTTTTCCCCTCACTGGTATTTTATCGAAATATGTCAATCAAAAACCATGCACATACAACCACATTGTTTAGAACATCATAATATAAGCATATGCAGGCATCCAATATAGGTAAGTTTGACTAATCTGTCTTCATAGGATTATGCATTCCCACATCTGCCCATTCTTATAAAATGGACTATCCGTCTCTAAGCTGTGGACTATCTGTCTCAAACAAAACGGACTATTTATCTCATATTAAATAGACTATTTATCTCAACTCATATGGACCAACCATCACACATATTATAAAGACTATCTGTCTAGGGTCATGTGGACTATCCATCACACATATCATAGTTTTTCTAGGGTTACTATGAACCTATCAAGAATCATATGGACCATCCGTCTCATACATTTTGTGGACTATCTGTCACACGTATCATAGTTTCCCAGGATTACTGTAAACCTATTAGTTTTCATAGGTTAACCAACAACATATCTCCACATACTGTTAGAAGCAAACAAGTATTCTTTTGATCAGTTCGAGGCATCATAACACAAATTTGATCTATCTGATCTCCTAGATGCAATTCTACTCGCTCAAGAGTTTAGTCTGACCATACTCACTACTAGGTCAACCTAACTTTTCTACCCTTACACCTCAAGATATAATATTGGGACATGATGATACGAGTATGACAATGAAAATGATAAAAATATAACTGATTACATTCTAAGTGTTAGAAACGTGGATTACGGATCTTAAGGCTAGAATAACACTAGAGGGGGAGGGGTGAATAGTGTTTTGTAGGTTTAATAAATATTTTTCAAACTTATTTAATCACCAACAAATGCAATACACAGACACGGATATAATCACAGAATCAGACGCAGATGCAAACAATAAGTAAAAGCAGTAAAGGAAAGAACACACCAGGATTGCCTAGCCATCGCTTCCTAGATCCAAGTATCCAAGCTCCCAAATCCAAGATCCTAGCTTTCAAATCCACGGGTGCAAGTCCCTCCCAATGAAAGCACAAAAATGTTTGCGTCAAAAACGGTCATAAACACCCTGTTATAAGTGAAAGTGCCAACGTCCAATATTTAGATCAAAACAAAGAAATATAGATTCATGTATCGATCGTAGCTTAAAAGGAATGTCAAAATTGCACGAAATTGAAAGAGCAGCTAACTTACAACATGGAGCAACCCATGATTGATCACAACTCAAAAGGATGAAATCTTGAAAAAGAGGCCGATCGTTATTTGGGCACATACAAATCAACATAATGATCCATAGTTTTACGGAAAACGCGATATCTCACAAACGGTACGTCGAAATTGTACGAAATTTAAAGAGCAGGTAGCTAACGTCATGGGGAACCAACATGATCGATTGCAGCTCAAAAGGATTAAGCATGGAACGATCTCCAATTTCTAGTCAAAACAGCGAATATTAATCGATATCTCACAAACGGTAAGTTGGAATGGTACGAAACTATGGAACCATGGACTAGAGGCATTAGGGACCCTATAAAAACGATCGCAGCCCAATTGGAGTTAGTATGGAATGATCGGCCTAAATTATTTTTTGGTACTAACTGATCCTAAATTTTGTGGGTCGGGTCGTATGGACCTGAAGGTTCTTTTACCAAAATTTCGATCAATTCATGCATGTCTTCACCTATAAGTATAGTGGACGTGCCTCATTGCAAAGGACTTTTGGGCTAACTCTTCTTCATCGCTTCTTATCTCTTCCTCCATTTATTTTCTAAGGCAAAGACAACCGTACTTGTAATCTTATAGCATAAATAAAATATTATTTAAGTGGACGTATACCGGAGTTTGCCGAGCCACTATAAAACTTGCGTGTTCATTTACTTTTCAGCAATCTATGCTATGATCTTTTAATTTATATTTCTTTATTATTGAATCTATAAAAGTGTGTGTATCAGTTACATTAAATCAATTTTTCATTTATGACACTGATATTTATCAACCTTCATACATCTTTACAAAGAAATATATCAGATTTAAGACACTAAAAAAATTTGTTTTGAATATAAAACTACGATCACGCTTGATAATATCATATGAGATTATGAACCAAATTTCACTTATGATACTGATATTATCATTTATATATAAAAAAGTTTTGATACACATATATAGCTTTCTAACTTGAATATTATAATATATTTGGATAAAAAATAGCTTTTGATATACCAAACTCGAGTTTTGTTTATATAACAGTGATATTTATTTGTTCGAATGAAAAATATATTTTTAAGTGGATCTGTTTCAAATTAAGCATTGTCATAATCATCAAACTATCAAAATGGTTCTTACGTATGCGTATAACTATAATGATTCATATATTTATCAATTTTGATGTATAATTAATGGAAAACATTGTTTCTTTTTTGTGCGCAATACGACGACAGATTTTAATTTTTTAATGTAAAATACCTTTGTAACATAATAAGTGGATCTGTTTCAAATTAAGCACTGTCATAATCATCAAACTATCAAAAAGGTTCTTATGTACGCATATATATATACACACATACATGTATACATATATCTTATAATAATACATATATTTATCGATTTTGGTGCATAACTAGTGAAAATTTTGATTTTTTTTGTTGAAATGTGACGACAAATTTTAATTTATTTTTTTGGATGTAAAAATATATTTTTAACTTAATAAGTGGATCTGTTTCAAATCAAGCATTATCATAATCATCAAACTATCTAAATGGTTCTTATACATTCGTATAACCACAATGATACATACAGGTATTGATTTTGATGCATAACTAATGGAAAAAATTGATATTTTTTATGAAATATGACAGTAGAATTTAATTTATTTTTTTGAATGCAAAAATATATTATTAACATAATAAGTGGACCTACTTCGAATTATGGATTGTCATGATCATCAAACTATCAAAAGGGTTCTTATGTACACATATAACTATAGTGATATATATATTTATCGATTTTAATGCATAACTAATGAAAAAATTGGTTTTTTTATGAAATATGACGGTCGATTTTAATTTATTTTTTTTGAATGTAAAAGTATTTCTTAACATAACAATTGGGTCTGTTTCAAATTAAGCGCTGTCATAATCATCAAACTATGTAAAGGGTTCTTTCTAAACCCTACTCCGAAGAGTAGAGCTAGGGAATTCAGTTGTCTGCCACACTGATCCCCCTTTTAAGCTAACTCAACCTAGAGCATCAATCCTCTACCGATTTCTTGGTTTTATCGGGGATAACCACTCCAAACTTTAACGGAAAACACATCTCAGCATGGTGGGACTAGAACCCGCAACCTCCAGGAACTTTGTTCCATGGTTGCAAGGTAATCCCAACCAGTTGAGCTATGCTCGCGGATTATCCGAAGGGTTCTTACATATGCATATAACTATAATGATACATATATTTATCGACTTTGATGCATAAGTAACGGAAAAAATTGATTTTTTTGATGAAATATGACGGCGGATTTTAATTTATTTTTTCGAATGTAAAAATATATTCTTAACATAATAAGTGGACTTGCTTCAAGTAAGGATTGTCATGATCATCAAACTATCAAAAGGGTTCTTATATGTACATATAACTAAAATGTGACATATATTTATTGATTTCGATGTATAACTAATGTAAAAAAATTGATTTTTTTCTTCATGAAATGTGACGGTGGATTTTAATTTATTTAAATGTAAAAATATATTCTTAACATAATAAGTGGATCGGTTTTAAATTAACCATTATCATAATTACCAAAATACTAAAAGGGTATTAAAGTACTTTTATTAAGTAGGAGGCCTCAATTTATAAATATACAACATGGGACATAAAAAATAAATTATAAAATAGGCCCCTTCGACCAAAAGACACTTTTCATTATAAGTCGTACAAATTCTCGAAAGATTTGTTAAATGTCGGAACGATAAATACTAATGCAGCTGGCGTGATTGTGAAATTATAGAAAAACAATATGTGAAACTTGTTTTTGTTACTAAAGTTTGAAGCAGTTTAAGCTTTTAAACGTTTAAGAAACTAAGGGGTATTAGCTCAAGTTACCATGACATCAATCCCTTACAAACCCTACCCACCCTAAATCCACAATCAAACTTTTAGCTTTCTTTGATTTAACACCTTTTTGTCAAGATGCATAAATCTTGTAACGGTCTGTTATACCTCAGGTTTTATATTCTAAGAGTCATATGGAAACTACAGTAAGACTGCATTTGCATATCTTTTCAGCTGCATATGAATGTTAGGATAAAATAAGCTAATTTTACATAGTTCAGGGTCTTAGTTCCTCGTTATACACACAATACATGCATATATATAATATATATAATACAAGCATATATATAATATATGTACGCATATGTATGCACGTACATACGTATGCATGTGTGTATGTATATGTTGGCGGTTTTCTCGTTTCTGGAAAGTTGATAGTGACAATGATGCGTGGTTAGTGACGCTGTTTGTAAGAAAGAAAAAAACCCTCACCACCGTTTAATTGAAGTGGTGGGTGCTTTTGACTTCTAGAAAGTTCATATTCAAGATACAATGAAATCCAAGAATTCAATCTCACTGGTTGAGGGCATTAGCACCAACTAAATTGGGCTTGGACTATCTTTGGAGTTGTAGTGACAAAATTTTAGCCTACGATACTACAAACCCTGCAAAAAATTTTTATAAAGAAACTATAGTAAGAGGTGAAGGGTTAGATAAGAATTTCTGGAAATTTTTAATACCCGAATAACAAGGAAGAAGACCCTTTTATAGACCTGAATGGTTGTGTTCGTTTGAAAACCGATCAAAAAGAGTTCAAAAGGTTTTATGGCTTAGTTGGCTTGAATGTTAGTTTTATTAGGAAAATAATTCCAATATTTTGATGATAACAACATTATAACAATATTATTGATGATTTCATCAAGTATCTAGGTGATTAAAGAAGTAAATACATGTGCACAATTCAACATGATGACATACATGTGCATTAGTACAAGATATGAATGATACTAATCGATTATGGAGCGTTGAGCATTCAAAGATCAATTATGATGTTTAAAAATCTATTTAGACAATGATACATCAAGATGACCAGAAGAAATGGACTTAAGAGCTTCAAAAGAATGTACGTCATAAGTTGAATTTATATCGAGTCACTACAGCCTGAACTATTAAAATCCCATAAACTAACTTCAAACCACTTCAAATTTCTATACAACCTTTCATATATCCTAAAATATGTTTAAGAATTTTTTTTCATTCTCTAGAATTTTTAATGCAAGAAAAGTGATAAAAAAGATCAAAAGATGCAAACATATACGACAGTTTTTTTCACAGCAGCAAAGAATAGCATTATGACCGAAAATTCTATCATAGCACTAACAGATAAATTCTAGGTGGACTTTTGCTAGAGTTTTTCTTAGAAAATTGAAGTTGTACAGTGTTGTTTAAAATTCCTCCAGCGGCTATATTTTTTAAAAGATGTTTTGTGTCTATTCAATATTTCTCTTCGTCAAACAAATTTATGAAGGGTTGCACTTATTTAATGGTCTTTCACTCTTATATAAACCTCCTATCATCCCTAAAACAATCACTCAAACTCTCTCTTGATTGAAATTAATTTTATTCTCAAATCAAAAACCCCAATTGATGTTTATTGTGCACTCATTTCTAAAACATCCAAAATAACAAATTAAGACACTCTAAGCCTCACACTATCGTTCCACTTTACCCAACGAAGACCATATCACTTCTTATACACCTTATTCATTCATCTCCGTATTCTTTGTAGTGGTTATAGAAGTTTGTGTGCTAAAGGAGACAAATTTGTATATTAAGATACACTGTATTGAAAAGTAACTATTGCCACCAAGTTGAAGTCATGTTCTGCTGCTCAGACAAAAGTGTTGAAGTCTCGTTCGACTAATTGGGAAAGTGTATTGAAATTCTGTTCCGCTGCTCAAGTGCTTATTCCTCTAGGCAAAGCGATGGTTTTAGTTAGTAAAAAGCCAGAATAGAGATTCTGGGACTGTACATAGGATTAAAGATCTGAATCAATATAAAATCAACTGTGTGATTTTATTTCTACTGCTATTATATTTATATTGTTGTTGTGATTACCGTGCTTCAATTTTGAATTTATTTATATGTTTTTCCATCATCGATCATGTGCATAGCGACTTACAAGTAAGATTAATCGACGCTACGCGACTAATAAGTGTTATGATCTAAATGTCCTGGTATGAATTCTCTAAGAAACTATTTTTGTGTTGTATCAAAATGGAAGATAAGGTTGGTATTTTGTTCTAATCACAAGTTCATAAGTCGCCTAATGATATTATGTTTAGTGGAAAACAAGTATTAATAATTCAAAAATCTTGTAGTTGAACTAATTTTAGCACTAGTCTCATGGAAAGTGCTATATTAGGACCAGCGTGTAACGACCCGTAAAATTCGATAATTAAATTTGTTAACATAATAAGGTTTTCGTAATATAATATTGAAGAAATAAAAAAAATTGTAATTTAATAGTGAAATAAATTCTGAAATAAAGTGTAACAAATGATAATTGAAGCTAATTATTAACAATTCACTACCTAATCTCCGCGTCCATTCTGCTTCATTCTCTACAATTCACCACCTTGCCGGATCGTATAGTCTGGGCCCCCGCACCTGCTAAGGGCTTCTCCGTCGCCTCCTGTTACTCCCACCTCAATAACCCCGGCCGCTTATTTTCCTTCCCCAGACTCTGGAAATGCCCTATTCCGCCGCGTATCGCCTTCTTCCAGTGGTGTCTTGCTCATGAACGAATCAACACTAAAGAGAAACTTATCCGTCTGCATATCCCGGTTGATCCGTCTTGTGTCTTCTGCTCTAATCACATTAAAGATATTCCTCACTTGTTTCGTGAATGTGACTTTACATACTCGATCTAGGCTGCAACTAGTGCCCACCTCCTTGGCCATATCCCTGATCCGCCCATCATATTTGATCACTGGCAATACAACCCCATAATCTCCTGCTGGATGTCTTCATCGCTCTCATCTGTTGGTGTATATGGATTGAACGCAATGCACACGTGTTTAATAAACCTAAATATCATTTCGAAGGCATATGCGGATGTATAACTCATCTATTCTCCACCTTTACAGGTCGAAGCTTATCTGCTCTTTCAGACTTCGTCTTCCATAGAGAAGTTCATCCCCAACCGAGTCACAAGGTAGCAGTTCGGCGTTCCCCCTGGCCATAGTTGCGAACAGTTGGTAGTAACTTGATGCTTTTAGATCTTCATCTTCCCTTTTGTTAATTTGTTATGATACTCTTGTATTTATTCTTACACTTCCTTGCCCTATCTATGTTGAATGTTTGTGTAGTTTCTGTACTTGCTCTACGCGCCATCGATCAGGCCTGTTGATCAATACAATATTATTTCATATATGCTACTAATCGGCTGTGTAGTGTCACGCTACACACCCGTCTTGCTTAAAAAATATATTAACAACTTGAATGCAATTCCAATTGATTGAAATAATGTAAATGTTATAACTTGGTTATAAATTTAATATAAGGAAACGAATGTAAATACGAACCTATTTAATGAGATAATATATGATTAATGGTAATTGAATAAGATTAGTATTATGTAAGGAATTACAATATTTGTTGTACTAATGTGTGTATTGATTTATAGTGAGATATAAAAGGTAATTAACAATTTAAAGGTTGACTTATTTATAAAATAATGTGTAATGGATGGAAATGGAATAAATGAAGTGTAATGAGAATTTTGCAATAACTGTTTGTAAAGAATAAACTTACAAATGTTATAAAAATATATAATGGTGACAATTTGTGTTGTTACCAATTTAACTAATCAATTATAAATAAATGTCAACAAAATGTTACATTAATGTGGAATAAGACCATAACTATAGTGTGAACGTAATCAAAAGAATAGAAATGTTAATTTTATTAATAAGGTAATAATTGACTTAACGAAAGAATGAAATTGAGATAAATAAATTAATTGAGACTCTAACTACAATTAATGTGCGAAATTGACCAAAATTTAATAAGATGGAAATATAATTGTTAATACAAATAAAAGATGGAAATTGGAGGATATTAATGTAATGAAATATAAAACAATGTAAACCATGTCTATAGAATAATAACTGATTTGAGTATAAAGAATTGAAACCAAATAAAAACAATTAATTGGAATTAAATTATAATTAATAAGATTAATGGCAGTTGAAATTGAATGATGTAATTATTGAAATAATTAACACTGAATTGATATGTAAACTTATTTTAATTTATTATAAATGTCTTTGCAACCAAAAAATGATAAAATATGCTATTTTATAAATATTATGGTTAATGTAAGAAAAGATGTCAATTGTAGAAAAGGAGGATAACAAGATAGAAACCCATGTTAATAATTTCATAAGGTATTGTTGATTTAATAGTAGGAGTGTAAATCAAAATAAAAGAATAAAATAAATAAGTTTAGTAAAGGAGTAAACATATGTTTATTTATTTGAAATGTTTGGTATCTGAAATATGATTGTAGAGACGAGAAACTATTATTTAGTAAGAAATGTATAATTGCCGTCTGTATCCAATATGTATAAATATGTTTAAATTACTATTAGATAGGAAATAATTGTTCTACTTCTCATTAGGTTCATTTAGTCCATTTTGAAACTTAATCAGCTGAAATTAATGTAATTGAAAATTTTCAATTAATAGGAGAGAGAATACTAATTGTAAATTAATAGGTGTAATTAAAAGCAGCTTATTTTTTGTAAAAGTAAAAGGAAAGTTTGATTTAATGAAAAGAATATTTACATCAAATAAAATGAATATTTCATTTGTGAATGTAGGCTTAATTTCATTAAAATAAATAATAAATGATTGATTTTAAAGAAAGAAATATATGTTAATTTGAACTGTGTTTTATCTTACAGATTGTGTTACCCGGCACCTTGGGTCGGCTGCAAAACGACAGTTGAAGATATTATTATTAGCACTAGACAAGATTCTGACCACGAAGAGCCTGAAGATATACGGGTTTGATGCAGTCGACATGTTTTAACATTTAGGTACGGTTCGGCAAGAATGGAACGGCCAGCTCGAGATCGTCCTATATGAGCCAAGTCACCTCGGTCTAGAGGCCTACGTAGGAAGTCCGGCCCATTTTCGCTTATAAATAGAAAGACAGGGGCACAGTGAAAGGGGCCTATTTTCGAGAACACTGGGGATACCCTTCCATTTTTGATGCTCTCCTCTTTTTAATTCAAACTTGTATACAAGTGATTGGTTTACGGATTGTATCTGTATTCAAGTGATTGAGAAAGCAATAAAGATTAAATTCAAAGTGGATGTAGGCAATTACGCCAAACCACTATAAATCTGGTGTTCTCGTTTTTGTTGTTCTTTTCGCATTGAATTACACTATTCTTCTATTCTAGTTTACTCTCTTCATTAATCTCTCTACATAAATCTACTCAAGGGTGTTAGTGACCAATTTTGGTGCTAACATTTTGGTGCTTTCACTGAGAATTGAATTCTCAGCTCGATTGGATCTCATCGTCTACTAGTGGATTTCCATATTCACGAGATAGATCCATCTGTTTACTAGAAAGCTTCCTATTCTACTCAGATTTGAAAGAAATCTAAAGGAAGCTGATAGCCGTAGATTGGATTCACTGATGTACGTAAGATATGGTGATTGGATGTTGAAGTCTGCACTCAAGTTGAATGAAGGCTGACACTCCTCTAAAGGCAATTCAGCCGATCGCCCTAGAAAAAGTGTATGTCGCTCGCCCTAGAAAAGGCATATGCCGAGCGAGAGTATGCCGAGCGAGGTTACACCGAGCTACCCAGATTGCATGCCGAGCGATAGTTTATGCCGAGCGAGGGAAAACGACCGACCCAGGTTGCATGCCGAGCGACAGTGTATGCCGAGCGACAGTGCATGCCGAGCGACAGTATGCCGAGCGACAGTGCATGCCGAGCGAGAGTATGTCGAGCGACCCAGTGCATGCCGAGCAAGAGTGTATGCCGAGTGACCCAGGTTGTATGCCGAGCGACCTAGTGCATGCCGAGCGGGAGTATGCCGAGCGACCTAGTGCATGCCGAGCGAGAGTATGCCGAGCGACACAGGTTGTATTCCGAGCGACAGTGTATGCCAAGCAGGAGTATGCCGAGCGACCTAGTGCATGCCAAACGGACGAGAATCGACCGTCCATTTTTCAAGTTTCTCCCTCATGCAGGGGGCAGAATCTCATTCCATGAGCAAACGTGGGCCGATCGTTCATTCGACAACATTAGCCTCGATATGGTAAATGAAATATATATTAAAAGGTGGAAATATGACTCCTCTCAATAAAAACCTCTAAGTCCCCAGAGTGTGGACTAGAGTACTCTAAGTCCCCTGAGTGCGGACTAGAGTATAAGCGACTTAAAAACCTCTACATCCCTAGAGTGTGGACTAGAGTACTCTAAGTCCCCTGAGCGCGGGCTAGAGTATAAACGACTTAAAAACCACTACGTCCCCAGAGTGTGGACTATAGTACTCTAAGTCCCCTTAGCGCGGACTAGACTATAAACGATTTGAAAACCTCTATGTCCCCAGAGCGCGGACTAGAGTACTCTAAGTCCCCTGAGTGCGGACTAGAGTATAAACGACTTAAAAACCTCTACGTCCCCAGAGTGCGGACTAGAGTACTCTAATTCCCCTGAGTGCGGACTAGAGTATAAACGACTTAAAAACCTCTACGTCCCCGGAGTGCGGACAAGAGTACTCTAAGTCCCCTGAGTGCGGACTAGAGTATAAATAACTTAAAATTCTCTAAGTCCCACGAGTGCGGACTAGAGTACTCTAAGTTCCCTGAGTGCAGACTAGAGTATAAAAGACTTAAAAATCTCTAAGTCCCCAGAGTGCGGGCTAGGGTACTCTAAGTCCCCTGAGAGCGGACTAGAGTATAAATGGCATAAAAACCTCTAAATCCCTAGAGTGTGGACTAGAGTATAAAAGACTTGAGAAAAATATCTAAGTTCCTGAAGCGAACTAGAGTACTCTAAGTCCCCAGAGTGAGGACTAGAGTATAAACGAGTTGACGAAAATCTCTACGTCCCAAACTGTGGAATATAGCATTAACCGTTCAACAAATCTCCAAGTCCCCAGAGCGTGGACCGAAACACGAACACAAATTGGGCTCGATTCGACTAGGGGGAGAATAACAATAGGTCACCAGAATACAGATTGGTGCATAAACATCGATAAATAGACGAGTGGATTCCGAACGTTCTCTATTTCGCAAACTTTCGGCCTTAAATCGACTGGAGGATTATTAACTCGCTAAGGATGGAGTTCTACCATCCAACTAGTGTTCTGACCAAATCAATGATGGGAGCAGGAGTACAAATCTCTAAAAGCTTAATACGGCAGCTTACTATAACTCTAGCTTGGCGTTCTTTATAACTTAAGGCAACGACTACAGGGAGGCCTCATATAGAACCAATCGAAACGGCATCCATAGCTACGGGCGACCGACTATATCATACCTCAGATCGAGGGTCAATACCGATCCGCACCAAGAACATAGAATGTGCCTCGGATATTCCTTGAAAAACTATGACCTCCAAAGTGATGAAAGGAGGGTAAACCATGAAGACTTGGTCAAAAACCAGCACCCTCCTTCGATCCATCAGGAGGGGTATTAAACTGGATGAGCATGACCGGACTGCATTTGAGCCAACTTTACCTCGAGATCTGATTACAAAACATGAACCAAAGTGGACATGGATGACTGTCCAGTGTCCAAATTACGCCCTGAAATTGACGAGGCATCGAAGTATCCCTCTTGGAATGAAAAACCACAATATAATCCAAGGTAGGCGAGACCCAGCCTCCCACCAACTTACCTAATCCCACGATTCAACGGGAAAGAAAGTAAAGCTAAAGTGGGCATGGCTGGTCTTCTTATTTAACGGTATATGCCCAGACCAAGGGGCACGAGCGAGAAGCAAGATGAATGTGAACCGACTATTCACCAATCAACTCCGAGTCTTTGGAGTTTAGGTGGGAATATAAGCATAGCTAGGGCGAGACTCAACTATCCATGCAGTGCGTTTTTCAACCCGAGACTAGGAGCAGACGCATGGTCATCCGAAGACTGCCTGCGATAGCTCAATGTTGAAACTTATATATAGTGCTTACAGCTACTCAAGGCTACGACCGAAAGGATGCCTAGAGATAGAATCATTAAATCGATACCTTAGCTCCTGGGTAACTGACTGTCACTCCAACCCGAAGGACGTGTGAAGGATCATGAATGCATTGAATAGAAAGTGCGTTACTCGAATATACAAGCAAATTCAAACTCATAGCAAGATCCAGCTATACAGCTGCACACAACCCGAGGCTGACCCCTACTCGACATTTCCTTCAACGTGCTTTTAAGCCTGATCTTTGGCCATTTTCTGATAATAGATCAGGGCATTCACAGTCCTTCACTATTAGACTTAATAACTCATGATAAGACTCTAGGATTCGACTAAAGTAACCATCAACATTGACCGTCCAACCATATTTCACATTGAATGTTATGCAAAATAGTTACATCTGAACTCAAAGAATCCGAGATTGCACCTGTTAAGCTGACAGTCGACATTATAGCCAGCCATAGCGACCCTTTTCGGGTGTTGAATATCGGATCACAGCTCAATGTAGTGATGATAAAAGAATTAGTTGGATTTTTATAAATAAATGATGACATGTTCCCTTGGACTCATTTTGACATGCACGTGTGATTTCACTAACTATCGCGAGCCATGCATTGGATATCGACCCGAAGCTACAAAAGCTAGCACAATATCTATTGATTTCATCATGAAAGCTCCACTCTTACTTTTGGGCTCACCCAATCAACGTCTATGCCTACTAGCCATTGCAACCGGGCATACAACGACGTGAGACGTCTAAAAGACTACTTAAATAGAATATCAAACTAAGCCAATTCGATATCACTTATTTCCCTCGAAGGGCGATCCAAGGATGAACATTAGCAGACCTCATACCCAAGTTCACTTCATCAGATGACTACTCGAAGGGTAGTAGAGAACCAACTGACAGATGGAAAAAGTATGCGGATGGAGCATCTAGTGATCAGTGTTATGGTGCAGGAGTCATGTTAATGACTCCCGAGGAACGATCGATCTGCTATGTCCTGAAGCTCGATTTCCCTATAACAAACAACGATGCTTATCATGAAGCCTCGACCGCCAGCCTCAAACTTGCTAGAGGATTTGGAGTGGAAACTTTACATATCTTTTATGATTCTTAATTGGTAGTATGCACAGTTAAGGACGTTGATCTTGCTAGGGGGAATTGTCTTGCCCCTTATCTCGGCCAGGTCCAAGAGCTACTAGCCGACTTCACGTATTACATCATTACACATGTACTCAGCGAACAAAATGAAAAGAGTCCAGTCACTGGCCAAGCTGGCCAGTTTTAGGGACACACAACGGACATACATTGTTTCGTTGAAATATTAGATATTCCAAGCATTGACGGACGGAGATCGGCTAGGTCTTGGAGATAGAGCCAGAAAAGGTGTCATGGTTGACTCCTATCAAAGACTATCTACAATAAGGAATTCTTACTAAACGGAGGAATGAAAAACAACGGATCCTCCTCAAAGCTTCATGCCAAATCATCCAAGAATAAGTCGTGTGTAGAAAGGAGTTTATCCATCCCCATGCTTCGGTGTATCGTCCATGATGATATCTTGAGCAAAGTCTATGAAAAAGAATGCGGCGATAACATCAGAGGGAAAACCATGATAAAGAAAATACTCTGCTATAGGTATTACTGGCCAACTTCAATCCAGATGCGGTAGATCATGCTAGACAATGCGACGAGAGCAAGATGTTTGCAAAAAATCCGAAAACCCCGCCGATGAAAATTACTCAAATGGCTAGTCCATAGCCGTTTACCACTTGGGGGCACTGAAATAATCTTCTTGCCGATCCTAAAGGTGGTGCAAAATATACCATCATAGCAGCTGATTACTTCACCAAATGGGCAGATGAAGAACTATTAACCACGACCAAGATGAAGAAAATAATCAACTTCATTATCCGTAATGTCATCTGTCCTTATGACCTTCCATGATCTATTACAACTGCAAATGGACAGGTTAAAGCTATGAACAAAATCATTAAGTCTGTACAGAAGAGAGGTTTGGAAAAGACTAGAGATAAATGGGCGGATGAACGCCCAACAACATTATGGGCTTATAGAACTACCCATGATTCCATAACTGGCCGTACTCCATTCGCCCTTGCTTACTGCTCTGAGGTCGTCATCCATATAAAACTTGAAGTCCCCTCTCATCAAGTGGCTGATTACAACCCTTATTTCACAAAAAATACAAATAAGGAATCGCAATTGAATTGCAATTATACTAGATGGAATTGGCGATGACTTATAAGCATATAAAACGCATCCGATAGCCAATGGCAAGAACATGTACCCGAACATGCATGTGTACATCCGAAAAAAGTTCAACTTCTTGAAATCAACAGGGAATTGAATTCTCACTTAAGGTTATTAAGAAAAGACTGGATCAGATAGTTGAAGCTTACTGGCCCTATAGAACCAGACACGGATGGCCACTGATGAACTATAACCCTGGATTTATAATATTAGGAATCGACCAAGCGTCATGACGACCAAAGAAGGATACGACACCATGAGAGGATAAAATTGAAGAACAATGACTATTCAGGAAACATGATGGATTTCTTTCCGTAAACAAGGAATACTCGCTGATTCAAAGCGTTTCATGTCGCTTCATACGACACACTTTGGGGGGCAAGTTTTACCCGACACCTTGGGCCGGCTGCAAGACGATAGTTGAAGATATTATTATTAGCACTAGACAAGATTCTGACCACGAAGAGCCTAAAGATATACGGGTTTGATGCAGTCGACATGTTTTGACATTTAGGTACGGTTTGGCAAGAACGAACCGACCAGCTCGAGATCGTCCTATATGGGCCAAGTCACCTCGGCCTAGAGGCCTGCGTAGGAAGTCCAACCCATTTTCGCTTATAAATAGAAAGACAGAGGCACAGTGAAAGGGGCCTTTTTCCGAGAACACTAGGGATACCCTTTCATTTTTGATACTCTCCTCTATTTAATTCAAACTTGTACACAAGTGATTGGTTTACGGGTTGTATCTGTATTCAAGTGATTGAGAAAGCAACAAAGATTAAAATCAAAGTGGATGTAGGCAATTACGCCGAACCACTATAAATCTGATGTTCTCGTTTTTGTTGTTTTTTTTTGCATTGAATTACACTATTCTTCTGTTCTAGTTTACTCTCTTCATTAATCTCTCTACATAACTCTACTCAAGGGTGTTAGTGACCATTTTGATGCTTATAGATTGATTACAAGAATAGGAAAATAATCTATTTCAATAAGTTATTTATTACTCTTGTGTATAAATAACAAATTTATAAACGTGTTTAAACAAACAATTGTTCTATTTTTCATATATTTTATTTGTCTGTTTTAAAATTTAACTTTGCAAGTAATTGAAATTAATGTAATTCAAATGTTTCAATTAAAAGGAAAGAAAACATTGATTGTAATTAATAGATTTAATAAAAGAAATGCACGTTTTGTGTTAAACAAAAAGGGCGTTTTAATGAAAATAAAAGATCAATTTGGGAAAACCAAATTGAACGTTTTTATTTTTAAGGTAAGTATAAATTTTTGATTATGCGTAGATAAAAACCTAAATGCGTACAAATTTGAATATTATTTAAATTAATGAAATTAATTTGGTTACGTTTCAAAAAAATTCAATTTCAAAAGATTGTGCGACGTACATTGTAAAAACCCGATATTTTCAGCCATTCGCAGCCGCACATGTCCGACTTGAATTGCTCAAAATACCGCATTGTAAATAAATTTGGAGCAAACGAAATACAAATCACAGAAGCACAGACACAGAACAAACAGAACACCTCACAGCGGAATATAAAATACATAGTAGTTCATGAAGCTACTACGGCAGAGTCTCAAACCAAAAACATAATACAGTCTGAAAACAACAAAATAGAAATCCCAAATATATAGAAGTTCACTAATATATGAGACAAACTAGAATAGTTGAAACAGAAAGTAGATATAAATATAGATAAGCAGAAACTCCAGCAAAGACCAGCTCCAAAAAGAGAATCCAAAGCCGTGAATACTCAGGCTGACCCGAGCGTAAAGTAAAACACAAAACACTCGAGTCAGGACAATATATACTTATATAATGTAAATTAACTCAAGTGAACTATAGTAGAAATGCACCATAACTTAAAGGATGCTTGGGATCGCCCATCCTTTAAAGATCATTTAAAACATAAATTAAATACAACCCGTGGTTAAAATTTCAAAATAGTATTATACTTCGAAATCAAATATCATTTAAAAATTCAGCATCATTCAAAATCCATTTCAAAATATCATATCTTCCAAACCACATTCATTTTTATTTAATTTAAATACCATTTCAAAACACATTTCAAAATAGTTTATATTTCGAAACAAATTGCTTCATTTAAATCATTAAAATGAAGATATTATATTTAATAATTAAATTATTAAATTTCTAAAATTTTAATCTTTCAAAGTTCATTCATTCTCTTAAATTCATTAAAACAACGAAAATTCAACTTTCGCAGCATTTAAAAAATGCTACGGAAAGTCACACTTAAAATAGTTCAATTTAACAAAAGACCACATTTAAAATCTTGTGATAGGGTTCTATTAGTTTCAAATAAACTTAGTTAAATTCAACCATTATAACATTCACAAAAATTCTATAATAGCCTTTAATTAAATTGAGCCATTTGGTTCATTATTATCAACTACAGCATTTACAAATGCTGTATTATCCTTTACATTAGAATTAATAGCATTTTAGAAATGCAGTAAATTAACTTCAAATATTCAGTATAATTTCACAAACAATTATATTTTTATTTAAACCATTTTTAACTTATAAAATCATATAATTTCACTTTTAAAACAATCATTCAAATACCCTTAAATTCATGATTTTATAAAGTAAAATCTCTATTCAAAAATTAAAATTTAATAGTAATTCACTTATTAAATTCCAACATTAAATTTTAAATTCATTAAATTAAATTTAACTTAACACTTTAGTTTAAATTTTCAAATATAACTTAATTTCATTTTTATTTACTTAACTTAAAATTCACTTTTAAGCCAAATTTACAAATTTCCAATTTTAGTTATATTTCAAAATTTCAACTTAAATATTCATTCATTTCACATTTTAACTTAATTCAACAATCATTAATATATTATAAAATTCATTTAATTCAAAATATCATAAATTTATCATATTTTCATATTTAATTTAAATTCCATTTATCACAAAATTATAATTTCCAAAAAAACTTACATTTCAGATTTTCTAACTTTACCATTAATTTATTTCACTTATAAATTTTCAGAGAGTCAATAATGCTTTACAAAAATCATTTTTAATCAAATTTAAATCAGAATATTATAATATTTACATTTCTAAAATATTTTAAAATTTTAAGAAAAACATATTTTAACAACGGGTCTGTATTTCATTTTCTAGCTTAGGTAAACTGATACGGGTAATATATCATTTCAACCCGTAATTTACAAAGAAAATCCAAGTTTGATCATTTCAAACCCGCAATCCCAAGTAAATGAAAATAATTAAAAATCATTCAGGCCTATCATTTCAGCCCATAACGATTTTCTCCTATTCTAAAGTCCGTTCAGGTATGTATCATTTCAACCCATAGTGATTCTAATCTAAAGGGAACTTGTAGTGTGATTAACTGATAAAATAACAAAACAGCAATAATATAACAGTAACATATGATATCACTGGTGTTTAATCATGTGTGAACATCATATGATAGTGACATAGCAAATAAAATATGGTGATGCAGTTTACGTATTCACAAGCGATCGATTTACTATGCATATAAGTATAAAACTGTCTGGTGAAAATAACTCACTGGTTTGAGCTGATGACCCAACGATAAATTTCACAAATGGGATCTACACAAGCACAAAAGCATGACACAGATTCGAATGGAGGACCCAAATGTCAAATTCCTTGATACACATCAAACAAAACAATATAACAACGATGAGTTTCAAATCAACTACGATCAAAACTACACTAAAATAGACTGCACAGAATCAAATAGAAATGCTTACACTTGCTTTTAACCTTTACTAGGCTCAGCCATAAGGGGAAATACAAAATAATGGCAGGTGTTTGGGTCAGGTTATGGTGGGTATGGGTCGGCCTAAATGTCATTTGTGATGGTGCCAAAGTGGGTGAAGGGAATAATACACATAAGCATGAATACATGCATTTGGTCATGGATTTGGGCTCGGCCATGGCTCCAAGTGTCATAGCCAGAGGTGTAGGGTCCACTGTGGTGGTGTGGCCGAGGGTGCTTGAGGTGGTGGAGGCATGGTAGGTGGTGGCTAGAGGGGTGGTGAGGTGATGGAAGTGATGTTGTGCTTGGCTAGGCTAGGAATTCGGGTTGTTTTGAAAAGTTTGTGGAAGGGCATCACCAAGGGGGGTCACGGCATGGTTGGTTGGTGAGGAGGAGGTGTTGGTGGTGCGCCATCAGGTGCTGGAGGCGGCTAGGCAGCAATGGAGGCATGGCCGATCCTAAAAGAGGTGAAAGCATGTGCAAAAAATCAAACTAGAATAAACAATATAAGTAGAAAAAGAGATAAAAGAAATAAAAAAATTTACCAACTTCCCAAGCATGTGATGGCCGAAATTTTTTTCTCCGGAAGGAGGAAAGGAAGATACGTGAAATGAAAATGAATTAGTCAGCTGAAATGTGGGGAGTTATGCCAAAAGAAATGAAGAGTTGTGAGGAAAATGAAGAGGTGGAATTCAAAACGGCAAAAGGCAATTCAAAAGTCAAAAACTCTTCATATATCCTTATTTAATTTATATAACTTATATTTATGGAAATAATAATAATCCCAGATAAAATTTCGAAAATTTATCAAAATATAAAAATTTATATAATATTTATTAATTATATAAAGTTAAATTTAGAAAAATAGCTAAAAATAGTGAACTAGACTAGAAAATTTGAAATTAAATAGAATAATTTTTAGAAAATTCATATGAGCTTGAAAAATATTTTTAAACATAAATAATAACATAAAATAAAAATACATTCACAAAATAAATATTTAAATTTTAATTAAATATAATTTAAATGAAGAAAATAGCAGAAAATAGAAAACAACCTTTAAAAATAGGAAATAAATACAGTAAATTTTAGAAAATTCTTATTATCACTTTAAAAATATTAAAAGACAAGGTATACATAAAATAACATACTAACGCATATTAAAATAAAATATAACATAGAAAATATGATTTATATAATTTAAAATAGACAAATTTCAAAATAAAACAAATTATACTCAAAATTGAAATGTACATAACTTTCACAAATTAAATCCGTTTTCAACGAAACGAAAAGCAGTATTTAAGTTATTAAATATATTTTTATAATAAAAGATAAAATTTAATAATTTAAATATTTAAATTTGAAATTTAAAAGTCAAGGTTTGACCAGTTTGAACAGAAATTCATCTTTCAGTAAAATATCCAATTTATACCGGTTTGAAATTATAATTCACATAATAATCAACACCTACATTTAAAAATGAAATGTTTGAAATAAAATAAGTTTAAAATAATTTCAAAATAAAACAAAGTCAAATATTAAAATATATGAAAAATCTAGGGTTGTTACACTCTCCCCCACTCAAATCTTTTCGTCCTCGAAAAGGAAGGAAGCGGAGAAACAACAAGAAAGAACAATAGGTTGGAAGGCATCCTGAAAGAAGGTAGGGAAAAAGTAGCTAGGAGGGAAAGCAGGTTGAAAGACATGGATGAACCATTATTTTAAATTTTTTTTATTTGACATGTTAAACATTTAATATGATAATTAGTTATTTGATTCAAATTTGATAGTTCGAAGTAAACAATATTTAAGACATTTTAAATCAAGATTAGAATATCCTTTATACAATACTTTGCCAAAATACTTTTACAACTCGATGTCTTAACAAGTTTACTTTCGTTCCTGTAGACTCTGGCTATGCGTTGATCAGGCGCAAAGCTAGAATTCTCCAAGTACTTAGTAGACCTGTTTCAACACCTAGTGAAAATACTAAAAAAATAGGTATGAGAAGTTCCGCTCAAAATCCAATGTCAAATGATGATAATACGATAGCAGTGGCCCACTGCTGATCTAGTATTTACAAAATGGACACAACACTTTCCAGAAGATCCTTCTACCTTCCGGATTCCAGAAAAATATCGTAGCCAGTTCGTAAACAAGGGACCATCGACCCCTGCTGCAGTGGTACGCTGCTGATTCAATGATTTACGCAATGGATGCACTTTCTTCCCGGAAGATCCATAAACAACAGATCCCAGGATCGAAAGCGCCTCCATTGGGTAAAGAACCATCTACCCTGAAAAAAAATTGAGGAACTCATGAGTTTAAGTCCGGACAACCATATCAGTTCGAATCCATTTTTGAATTCACCCAAGTCCATTAGGGTTTATCGGTCGAATCCATTCCTGGATTCCCCAAGTCCATCTGGGTCGAAGCATATCACTATACTTCTTCCGGAGGGTACTTCGCACACCTCTTACATCAAAATATAATATACCATATATAGTAGCCCTTCAAAATCATAGCTTCAAATATCGCACTTATATAAATTCCATTATATATAAGATTTCATTTTCAAATCGAATACTTTCCAAAATCAATAGTATATCAAATCATACTTATATAAACTTAGATTATATAAGATTTTAATTTACAAATTGAGTACCTTTTCAATTCAACATTTTCAAATCAACTTCATACTTATACAAATCCATTTTATATAAGTTCGATAACTCCCAAATCAAGTATTTAGTAAAACAAGGTTCTTAATTTTAATTTGTTTCAATAACATTTCAGTTTCAAAATCATATATGATTTCGCCAAATCATTTCTTCTGAATTACATATACTCAGTTTCAAAGTTTCTTAAAACAATAGATTTAGAAAATAATCCAAATTTCCAAATCAACAAAAATTTAGGTCAAACAAATTCATTTCCATTTCAAACATATATTCACTTTCAAAAATCATAATACTTTCAACGTTATAAATCTTTCGAAACCAAAATACTTGAAATCATTACACTTTGAAAATCATAACTTTTCTAAATCATACATTTGAAATCATAAAACATCCCTTTAATTCTTTACATTTCACAAATTTATTCAATTTAAACCCAAGTCTACAAGTTCCAGCTTTAATTCAATTCAAACCATCAGTTTCAATTCAATTTAGTTTTCCAACAAAACCATTTCAAATATTATCAAATTTCAAATAAAGATTTGATTCGCAAAATAAACTATTCAATCTTTAATATATTGCAGAGCTTAAATGTACCGTATTCCAAAACTAAATTTTATAATTTCATATATCTCAAATTTTACTTAATTATTACTTAGTTTTGACATATTCATTTCATAAATCCATCATTTTTAATTAAACTCAAATTACAAGTAAGCCAAATATCCTTTCATATAAATATAAACTTTAAATTTCATTTATCAAAATCAGTTATCATTCCTGATTCACATTCTTTATCAAATAAAGATTATATCATTCAAAGCCTCATTATCAAATCATTATTTGAATTCAATTTCAAATATTTAGATTTAAATATCATTTAAAAAAATCAAATATGTCATTCAATTATTATTTCAAATATCATTACAAAATACATTTCAAATTTCCATTCAAAAATTCATTTATCTCATTACATTTCATTCCATTTAACACATAACCAAGTAAACCTTATTTAAATTCAAATTAAATTTAAATTCCTTAAAATTCAAATTTAAATATTAAATTATATTCAAAACTCCTTAAATTTCACAAATAATCAATTCCAAAATTAAATCATTTAACTTTTTAAAACATAACTCAACTGTGTTAAAATCTATAACATTACGAAACATTGTCAAATTATAACAATGACAGCATTTAAAAGTGCTATCGTAACTTATAGTTTCCAAAATAGTTTAGTTCAAGAATAACGGCATTTATAATATGCCATAACAGATATTTAGTTAATTCAAACAAAGTTAAATTCAAAAACAAATGCATTTTAAAGTGTTGTCATAAAACTATAGCATTTTAGAAATGCTATTAATAAAATTCCAGATTTTATTATAACTTTTAAAAAAACAATACATCTTCAATTTTAGCAAATTTTAAACTTATAAATCATATTTCTAGACTTCAAAATTTCACATTTAAATAATTTTTAACATATGATTTAGCACAACAAAATTTTAAATCAAGTATTCAATTTAAACTCACTTTCATTTGTTAAGTCAAAATTCACTGTTTTTCTTAACTTATAAATTTAACAAAAACTCAACATTTTACTTCAAATATCTTTTCAAAACTATATTTCATACCAGTATAATTCAAAATAGTCTTATTTATTTCACTCCACAACAGTTTCAAACTTATATAAATCATATTACTTTATACATTAATCATACCAAACTAAATTTATACTGTATCAAATACCTTATACCATTCAAAATTTCTTAGCTTTGAAAAGTTAACCTTGATTTGGAAGTGCTCGAACCTTCAAAATAGTCGAAGAAATCATATTTTCAATCTAAGAGTTGGAAATCACCAACAAATTAGTAAATCGATTCCAATAGGTAAGGTTATACCAAAACAAATCTGAATCTCGAGGATTGAACACCGGCTTATTTTAAATCATTTCAATTATATATATATACACACATATCTTTCGAATATCAAACCATACTTCGAAATCGAAAATCAAAATTTGGTTTCATAAAATCACTTGCATGGCAAAGCTACTAGAGTGACCTCTTCCCCACTCAGAAACTCAAAAATCAATGTCGATGATGCATGTATTCATCACCGAAATTATTTTTCAGCGACATAAGTGGGTTCTGGACTTTTATTTCTTGAAACTTCTTTGAAATCTCTTTGACATCATTGGAATTCATTCGAATACATTTGAAACATTTCTTATTTGGAAAAATATCTTTAAATCATATTATTAATATATATTCCAAAATCTTAAAAACCCATTTCAAAACACCGGAGTTCGATTCCTCGAAATTCAAATTCAAAACCATTCATTTATAAATCATTTTTATATAAATCACATTTTCTTATAAATTTCCAAAATTTCAAATCCTTTCAAAGCTTCAAATTTTCATTTTCCAAAGGTAAAAATCCTTATTGAAAACATTTCACTTTTATATACAAAATAGGGTCATCCTTGTCAAAATAATAATTTCGATGTATGCACAAATTCAAAATACAATCAAACACAAATTTCAAAAGAATGATTCAATGTTAGATTTCAAGCAATACGGAGATTCGAATTTAGAGGAACTCTAATCAAATAGAATTCTGTTTCGAAGATAAGCTCGAACGAAGATAAGATAATTTTATTACCAAATAGAAGATGATAAGCCAATATAAATCACGGGCGACCTTAACCGGTCAACCGTGACTTCAGTAATATAATCAATTCGGAAATCTAAGGCAAATCGACATTCGATCGCCAGAGATAGAATCCGGGTAGAGTAGGAGATAGATAGCATCAAAAACCGAGGATACAGGAATCTCCGGTGAATCAATGTTAATTATAAAAGATTTTCACCCCTTTACAAATCATTCAAAGATTTGCGGAATCACCGATCTTTATAGAGGTCATTCCAAAGTGGAGTTATGAAATGCTCCAAAATCGAAATGGATAGAATAGGGAAGACAAGACTGGATTTCAGAGCAAGTGGGAGCGTTCCAAAGTTCAAGGAATCCTAATCGATAAGAATCCTAACCAAGAGATTTCTAACAAGATGGATACTGAAGGGATGAAGTTTTGAAAATCTTGGTTTCAAAATAAGAAAAATTTTATACCAAAATAATCTTTGAAAATCCTTTAAAAATCATTTGGAAATTATTTTATACTTCGAAAATATGTTCTCTCATAAGAAAGGATTCTGAGATTGATTTCACTCATTCTAGGGTATTTCTACCCTATCTCTAATGAGTTTTTGCTCCACAGGCTATGGTTTGCCTAAAACCAAAGCTCTGATACCAAATGTAACAACCGGATATTTTCAGCCATTCGCAGCCGCACATGTCGGACTTGAATTGCTCAAAATACCGCATTGTAAATAAATTTGGAGCAAATGAAATACAAATCACAGAATCACAGACACAGAGCAAACAGAATACCTCGTAGCGGAATATAAAATACATAGTAGTTCATGAAGCTACTACGGCAGAGTCTCAAACCAAAAACATAATACAGTCTGAAAACAACAAAATAGAAATCCCAAATACATAGAAGTTCACTAACACATGAGACAAACTAGAATAGCTGAAACAGAAAGTAGATATAAATGTAGATAAGCAGAAACTCCAGCAAAGACCAGCTCTAGAAAGAGAATCCAAAGCTGTGAATACTCAGGCTGACCCGAGTGTAAAGTAAAACACAAAACACTCGATGTCAGGACAATATATACTTATATAATGTAAATAAACTCAAGTGAACTATAGTAGAAATGCACCATAACTTAAAGGATGCTTGGGATCGCCCATCCTTTAAAGATCAGTTAAACCATAAATTAAATACATCCCGTGGTTAAAATTTCAAAATAATATTTATACTTCGAAATCAAATATCATTTAAAAATTTAATATCATTCAAAATCCGTTTCAAAATATCAAAATATCATATCTTCCAAACCACATTCAATTTTATTTAATTTAAATACCATTTCAAAATAGTTTATATTTCGAAACAAATTGCTTCATTTAAATCATTAAAATGAAGATATTATATTTAATAATTAAATTATTAAATTCCCAAAATTTTAATCTTTCAAAGTTCATTCATTCTCTTAAATTTATTAAAACAATGAAAATTCAACTTTCGCAGCATTTAGAAAATGCAACGGAAAGTCACACTTAAAACAGTTCAAATTAACAAAAGACAACATTTAAAATGCTGTAATAGGGTTCCATTAGTTTCAAATAAACTTAGTTAAATTCAACCATTATAACATTCACAAAAATGCTATAATAGCCTTTAATTAAATTGAGCCATTTGGTTCATTATTATCAACTACAGCATTTACAAATGCTGTATTATCCTTTACATTAGAATTAATAGCATTTTAGAAATGCAGTAAATTAACTTCAAATATTCAGTATAATTTCACAAACAATTACATTTTTATTTAAATCATTTTTAACTTATAAAATCATATAATTTCACTTTTAAAACAATTATTCAAATACCCTTATATTCATGATTTTTATAAAGTAAAATCTCTATTCAAAAATCAAAATTTAATAGTAATTCACTTATTAAATTCCAACATTAAATTTTAAATTCATTAAATTAAATTTAACTTAACACTTAAGTTTAAATTTTCAAATATAACTAAATTTCATTTTTATTTACTTTCTTAAAATTCACTTTCAAGCCAAATTCACAAATTTCCAATTTTAGTTATATTTCAAAATTTCAACTTAAATATTCATTCATTTCACATTTTAACTTAATTCAACAATCATTAATATATTATAAAATTCATTTAATTCAAAATATCATAAATTTATCATATTTTCATATTTAATTTAAATTCCATTTATCACAAAATTATAATTTCCAAAAAAACTTACATTTCAGGTTTTCTAACTTTACCATTAATTTATTTCACTTATAAATTTTCAGAGAGTCAATAATGCTTTACAAAAATAATTTTTAATCAAATTTAAATCATAATATCATAATATTTACATTTCTAAAATATTTTAAAATTTTAAGAAAAACATATTTTAACAACGGGTCTGTATTTCATTTTCTAGCTTAGGTAAAGTGATACAGATAATATATCATTTCAACCCGTAATTTACAAAGAAAACCCGGGTTTGATCATTTCAAACCCGCAATCCCAAGTAAATGAAAATAATTGAAAATCATTCAGGCCTATCATTTCAGCCCATAACGATTTTCTCCTATTCTAAAGTCCGTTTGGGTATGTATCATTTCAACCCATAGTGATTCTAATCTAAAGGGAACTTGCAGTGCGATTAACTGATAAAATAACAAAACAGTAATAATATAATAGTAACATATGATATAACTGGTGTTTAATCATGTGTGAACATCATATGATAGTGACATAGCGAATAAAATATGGTGATGCAGTTTACGTATTCACAAGCGATCGATTTACTATTCATGTAAGTATAAAACTGTTTGGTGAGAATAACTCACTGGTTTGAGCTGATGACCCAACGAAAAATTTCACAAACGGGATCTACACAAGCACAAAAGAATGACACAGATTCGAATGGAGGAGCCAAATGTCAAATTCCTTGGATACACATCAAACAGAACAATATAACAACGATGAGTTTCAAATCAACTACGATCAAAACTACACTAAAATAGACTGCACAGAATCAAATAGAAATGCTTGCACTTGCTTTTAACCTTTACTAGGCTCAACTATAAGGGGAAATACAAAATAATGGCAGGTGTTTGGGTCAGGTTATGGTGGGTATGGGTCGGCCTAGATGTCATTTGTAATGGTGCCAAAGTGGGTGAAGGGAATAATACACATAAGCATGAATACATGCATTTGGTCATGGATTTGGGCTCGGCCAAGGCTCCAAGTGTCACAGCCAGAGGTGTGGGGTCCACTGTGGTGGTGTGGCCGAGGGTGCTGGAGGTGCTGGAGCTGGTGGAGGCGTGGTAGGTGGCGGCTAGAGGGGTGGTGAGGTGATGGAAGTGATGTTGTGCTCGGCTAGGCTAGGAATTCGGGTTGTTTTGAAAAGTTTGTGGATGGGCATCACCAAGGGGGTCACGGCATGGTTGGTTGGTGAGGAGGAGGTGTTGGTGGTGTGCCATCAGGTGCTGGAGGTGGCTAGGCAGCAATGGAGGCATGGCCGATCCTAAAAGAGGTGAAAGCACGTGCAAAAAATCAAACTAGAATAAACAATATAAGTAGAAAAAGAGATAAAAGAAATAATAAAATTTACCAACTTCCCAAGCATGTGATGGTCGAAATTTTTTTCTCAGGAAGGAGGAAAGGAACATACGTGAAATGAAAATGAATTAATCAGTTGAAATGTGGGGAGTTATGCCAAAAGAAATGAAGAGTTGTGAGGAAAATGAAGAGGTGGAATTCAAAAAGGCAAAAGGCAATTCAAAAGTCAAAAACTCTTCATATATCCTTAGAATAGCTAAAAATAGTGAACTAGACTAGAAAATTTGAAATTAAATAGAATAATTTTTAGAAAATTCATATGAGTTTGAAAAATATTTTTAAACATAAATAATAACATAAAATAAAAATACATTCACAACATAAATATTTAAATTTTAATTAAATATAATTTAAATGAAGAAAATAGCAGAAAAATAGAAAACAGCCTTTAAAAATAGGAAATAAATACAGTAAATTTTGGAAAATTCTTATTATCACTTTAAAAATATTAAAAGACAAAATATACATAAAATAACATATTAACACATATTAAAATAAAATATAACATAGAAAATATGATTTATATAATTTAAAATAGACAAATTTCAAAATAAAACAAATTATACTCAAAATTGAAATGTACATAACTTTCACAAATTAAATCCGTTTTCAACTAAACGAAAAGCAGTATTCAAGTTATTAAATCTATTTTCATAATAAAAGATAAAATTTAAGAACTTAAATATTTAAATTTGAAATGTAAAAGTCAAAGTTTGACCAGTTTGAACAGAAATTCATCTTTCTGTAAAATATCCAATTTATACCGGTTTGAAATTATAATTCACATAATAATCAACACCTACATTTAAAAATGAAATGTTTGAAATAAAATAAGTTTAAAATAATTTCAAAATAAAACAAAGTCAAATATTAAAATATATGAAAAATCTAGGGTTGTTACATACATGGTCCCTTCATTTCTTTTATAATTAATTGTTGCATGAAAGTTTTAAAATATTGTTAATACTTGATCCGTTTATTTCTTCTTCTATTTAATACTTGAGCCGGGACTTTTAGGTTGTATTTAATTCTTGCCACCTCAATTTCACATATACAAAATTTTACTTTCGTTTGCTAATTTTTTCATTCCTACATACATTTCCTTATGCATTATTAATGCTTTAAGCTTTTAAAATAAAATGTGACATTTATTTTTGTCCATCCACCTTCATTTCCTAATTATAACCTATAGCTAACTTCTTCTTCTACATTTTGTTTCTCCCGACACCTCATATTCAAAAACTCTTATTCTTGCAAATCCAAAAGCTTTCTTTTATAAAACATGATTTTTTTTTTCATTTTTCGTACACTTCCTGTCCTCATCTTTTCTTCAATCTTTTTCTGAAGCCTCGTCTTGAGAAAAACAAGTATTAAAATTTGTTTATATGTTTATTTTATTTTATTTTTTTAACACGTACTAATTTTTATTTTAATAGTATTTCTTGTAACACGAACATTTTTTGCATATAATCTTTGATTCATGCGCGATTTATTCAGTTGGATTCATATTTAAATTTCGGACAACATGAAATTGATTTAGTTGAATTTGAAGGTTATTGAGTTTTGAGCTTCTGTTTGGATTTTCATGTGCTAAAATCAAAGGTGAGTGTTTTAACCCACCCACAACTTCTAAAATTTCTTATGTTTGTTAATTAAATTTATGAAGTGATTATGGCTGTTTGGTATTTAAATCGTCATCTCAGTTAAATTGAATATATTTGAATTAAATCATTATTTAATTTATTATTGAATATAAATTGTCAGTTAAAAACCTGTTATTGATTATTAGATCTATATTGATATTTATTGATTGATTTGGATGATGATTGTGATGGATGTTGATTGTTGATATTGGATGAATGGATGTTGTATTTTATATCGTTATAAACTGCAAGTTCACTATAGGTTGAAATGATACATACTCGAATGAATAATAGATTAAGGAAAAATCGTTATGGGTTGAAATGATAAACTCGAGCGATTTTACGGATGTTATTTATTTCGAGATTGTGGATTGAAATGATATATAACCGTAAAACATTAAATTGCGGATTGAAATGATAAATATATGTATCACTTGACTCTAGGGTAGAGAATTATATAAGGACACCGGATTGGTTAACTTAAATGATTTTAAAATCCTTAATTTTTGAATGGAATTAAATGATATTTTGAAGTAAAATTTGATTTATATAAATTGAAGTATTTTTGGAAAATCAAGTTTTGTGTTGAAATGTGAATTGGCTTAAAAGGAATTGTTTTAAGAAATTAAATTGAAATGGTTTGATTTTTTTGAATGAAATAAATACTTTTAAACTTATATAAATTCCAAATTCATGTTTTCAAATATAAACTGTTTTAAATTATATTATTTTTAAGATTCTAAATTTTCAGATTTTCAGATTTATAAACTATTTTAGCCTATATTAAATATATTAAATCAAATAACCTATTTTAAACCATTTAATTTATTGTAAAACTAATTAAACTATTTTAACTTGTATTAAATCTAATTAATCTATTTTAAAGCTATTTAATCTATTTTAACTTTATTTAATCTATTTTAAATCTATATTTACTATTCTAGAATATTTTGACTATTGAAAATTTATTCAAACTATTTATAACTATTTTAACTATTTATAACCATTTAAACTATTTTCTAAATTATCAGACTAAGTAAAATGGAAGCGTTTGTATTCAAAATTGGTTGGTTTAAAATCAAATATGATGAAATGATGAAATGACCTAAGTTGGGATTCAAATGTATAATAAATTGAAAATGATGATTTTGAAGTAAAGATTTAACCTATTTTGGAAATATGATTTTGGAAACGATAAGATTTGAAAGTGAATATGTTTCCAAGTGAATATGATTTCGAAAGTGACATGGTTTTGAGAACATGATATTTTAATATCAACTGTAAATTTACTTTCTGAAATGCAAAAGAACCATCTGGTGTGAAATAAGCGTTTGGTTGTTAAAGAGACCGGGATCAGATGTTGTCATACTCTCTGCCAATACCGAAAACCATTTTAACAACTGTGTACATGGTGTAGATTCCAGAAATGAAGTAGGTTGGTATGGTGAACGATTTCTATATAAGGTATGATGTGACTCTGACTCTCGTGAGTCAGCTTAGATGTGACTAAAACAGGAGCTACACCTGAGCCAAGTGAGGTCATTCCTCCAACCGGACATGCTTCTTCGATACGTTATTATGACATTTGTGATGATTCGGTGGCCACCCTTCGATTTTGATTTGGGAATGTGTTCCGAGATAGGCGGTAGTAGCTGCTATGCGTTACCACCAGCCCGGTTCTGCAATTGGTATATCTATCATGGCATTGCCTCGTGTGCCATGTTCACATACCCTAGCGCGCCGTCTATGAGTTTGTTTTGTACCATACCTATGGAGTACCCTCTGATAGCCCTCTAGTTTACGGAGGAATTACGGTAATGTATAGACCATGGGAATATATAAAAATGTGTTAAAGGGGATATGGGTAACGCCTTAACGCTATTTTAATACTTTACTTTACTATAGACACTATTATAATAGCTTTATTGTACTACATACTAGATAGTTTAACGGTTCCTTAGGAGATGTGAATCCCGAACACCTCTTAAGTTACTGCACTCAGGTTAGACACTGGATAGGAGATGTCAAACCTCGTAAACATCTCTGATGTCGTTCCACTCATATTTATTTAAAGTTGATTTAACCTACATAAGATCTATTAGTTATGCATGACTCGAGTGTTTTGTCTTTTCAATTCGCTCGGGTCAGCCTGAGTATATCAGGATTTGAAGACCTTATTACTAGAGGACGAAGACAAAGATTTTACTACTATTATTTACTATATTTAATTCACTACATCATGTATTCCGCTGTACTATTTATTATTCTCTGGTATGTATAACTTTGATCTGTGTTGTATAAGTATAATCAAAAGTTTTGTAAAACAGCTTCATGAACTGTTCATTTGATTATTATATTTTGTCACTCCGCTGCAAGATTCTATTTGTTTTTTCTCTCCGCTTTTTCTTATATACCCCATAAAAATTCGCCCTTCTGTACGGTTTGAGTTGGCACGTGTGTCTGTTTAAACGTACAAAAATGCAGTATGTTACACAGCGCAAGGTGAGTCGGCCGATGGGGTACACATGGCATTAACATACTGTTCTCTTTTGATTTCGCTGGTGCATCAATGATGTAGGATAAAACACTATGCTTGTTTTTATTTTCAACTAGGATCAAAAAAGAAATCACGTTGCCTCTTGAAATCAAATATAAAATCAAGTAAAAGAAATGTATTTAAGAGTAAAGGAATGACCTAAACGCTATTGTTACAAGCAAAATTACTTCATGAACTATAAATTTAAGTAAATATATTGTTTTTCTTTCTTCTTGATAGTTTTTTTCTTGAATTACCAAGAGAATCAAACTTCACTTGTAACTTCTCATAAAGTATATGTCGGCTAAACACATACTCCGAGTACTTGTTACAGAATTATCAGTTTCGATGTTCAAACTTGTGACTTATTGTCTCACGGTCTGAATCAATCAATTGCAACAACCATATTGGCTTCTATTTAACGGTTATCTAATGCACAATTTTATTACTACAACATAGAATATGTATGAACAAAATCTCTAAGTTTTTTCTTTCTTGAATATTTTGTGAATTAGGGAAGGCTTTTCACTTATAATTCTTTTGATGCCGATGCCAAGATATGAGCACATTTTTATTACAAATCATACAAATACTTAGGAAGATTTATTGCCATCGCATCCAATAAAGCGCGCGTACATGGAGATGCGCCGGAGTGTTGAAACTTAACTTGATATCAAAGCTAGATCATCACAAGGTGAAGGGTAAATTTGGAATTATATAATTGTTGAGATGTCAGATTTAATTTCCATCTAAATGTAATTTTGTATCATTAAAATTTAATACATGTCTTAACGATAAATACTACGTAGCCAGGGAGAATGCGAATTATAGAAAAATGTACGTGAAAGTTGGTTTTGTCACGAAAGTTTTAAGCGGTTTGAACTTTAACAATTACGAAATTAAATGGGTATTAGTTCAAGTTACTCTCACACTAATCCCTTATAAACCCACCACTCTGAATCAACCATCAAACTTTTGGTCATCTTTGATGTGACGCCTTTTTGCTAACATGCATAAATCTTCTAGTTGCCGCTTATACCATTGGTTTTATGTTCCGAGAGTCATATGGAAACCATAGTAGGACTGCATTTGCATTTCTTTATAGCTGCATACGAATGTTAGGATAAAATAAACTAATTTTTCATAGTTGAGGGTCTCAATTCCTCGTTACACACACATACATACATTCCTACACAAACACCCACACACACATATAATACATATATGTATATTTACGCATATGTGTATGCATGTACATATGTATGCATGTGTGTACGTATAGGTTGGTATAGTTTCTAGACAGTTGACAATGACAACGGTGGAAGTTGAATGGAATCGCTTCAAGACACATGGTTAGAGACGTTGTCGGTAAGACGAAAAAACCCTTACCGCCATCTAATTGAAGCAGCATGTGCTTTTGACTTCTAGCAAGTCCATCTCCAAGATACAATGAAATCCAAGAATTCAATCTCATTAATCAATGATGTTAGTACCAACTAAATTGGTCTCAAACCATCTTTGGGGTTGTAGTGACAAGAGTGTTAGCCTACAGTACTATAAAATCAGCAAAAAATTTGTTTATTTTAAGAAACTATAATAAGAGATGAAAAGTTAGAGAAGAAGAATATTCCAGAAATTTTCTATTATCAGAATGCCAAGGAAGAAGGCCTTTTATAGACCTAAATGGTTGTGTCTCTTGGTGAAGAGCAATAACCGTTGAAAAGAAATGAATATTTTCAACAAACGACAAATCGACTGATAAAAGAGGACCAATTGACTAAACCATAGCCCAATCGATTAGGCTCCAAGACCAATAGACCGAATGAGCCTAATTTGAATGTATTTTTGTTTGGAATTTCATGGACCTCAACCACTCTACTGCCTCAGTGTTCCAGCTGACTGGTCATCTTAAAAATGTCTAATAAATTATTTTCGAATAGTACAACTCGCTGCCACGGTTGCATTTTTTGGGCTTGCAATGGCTTAATTCTTTCCAAAAAATACAATTTGGATCTAAATTCGATCCGACTTGGTCGAACACTCGACGGCATGTGTTGTGTCATGTATGACCTCTCTTCATCCAAATAGAAAACATTTAGTTGTCTTAAGGGCCCAAAGTTCTTTTTGAGGATGTAGGCATTGTTTGAAGGCTTCAAGTAAGAAACCTTAATTTCTAAATTATTCCCATTTATGTCAATTGATTTTTTTTCCTATTAGAAATTTGAAAAGGGAGAACGAGAAAAAAAAATGATTTAAAGTATGGAACCCTAATTCCTAAATTGTTCCCTTCTCTGTTATGTCAATTGATTTCGAGTAAGGGAAGAGAGGAAAAAAATAAATTTAGCTATAAAATATTAGGATTTTTAAATGCTAACAATGTCACAAATCACAATATTTATTTATAGTTTTGTCATAAGTTTGATCAACAAATGTTTAATAAATTGCATGATTTTATCTTACTCTGAATATAAATTATAATTTTCTTGTTTTATTTGTTATAAAAACAATGGTATTTGTTATTGCAACATTTTTCCCATAAATAACCATGTTATCTATATTGCTAAGTATTTTCCATGATAGAAAGGAAGCAAGTAATGATTATCACTAGTTGGAACAGTTCAAGCCTTTTATGTAAAATTTATTCGGACTAGAGATTATTGTTGTTGATGTTCTGCATTAGAATTATGGTATTTTAATTTTTGTCTTTTTTGCAATGTTAGTTCATAAAAGTATTATATGCTTCATATATATATAGACCATATAATGATTATCCAACAGCAATCTGAAAAGTTATACTCACTTTGTCTCATTGAATTTTCAAAAATTAAATTACGATTCCTTGTATAAATAAGAATTTTATTCAATATTATTGTGCAATTTTTTACAACAAAGGGTGTCATTTAGTAAATCGCACTGGACGTTGTAAAGCCCAAAACGGGCTCCAGTGTTCTGTAGATTCATACATATATTTGTATAATACATATACATACATACCTATATACGTACATATGACGCGCACGTGTGTGTATATGCGTGTGTGTATGCTTAGTACATCCATAACCTCCGACCCACGTAGCCAAATGCCTCACCGTTGACCAATTGTTATTGAAAATATACGCACATATGTTGTGGGGTTTTACATCTCCCATTAGGTATGTCAACGAATACTTTCATTATGGATATTGTTGTATCTGCATTCGTATCTAAAATCATTTTCGGATATCGGATCTTCCAATTGCAGATATAACCTTATCCACCGATAATCAGTGAATTTAAAGATACAAGTAGACAATTTTAGTTTTAACATAAAATTATTTTGGTCTTGATGGTCACAAAAGTATAAATAATATAAAAATATGATGATAAAAAGTAGCTTTAAGCAGCGAATATGCATTTATATGCATATAACATCAACTATTATCTTGACAAACCAATTGTTTACTATACTAAAATGCACCTAACATAAACTATCTTGACAAATATCGACAGATAATTTTTTATGTGAATACCTTCATATCCGCATTCATATTCATTTTTTAGATATCAAATAGTTATTCATTTCCCGTACACGGAGTTTGGATATTCTGAGTATCCATTGACAAGATTGTCCCTAATACAACACTGTAAAATCTATTCTTGGTCTTTTATATCCAAAATAAGCCAAAATTTTATAGCTATGGCATACTTGTAACTTATTATAAAGATAATCTCCAAACAAAATTTAATAATTTCAAAGTTTCTAACTTATTCGAAAATTACATTTCCAATCGATGGCTATATTTCTACATTCATATTTCATATCTAAAATTTTCATGGCAGAACACAACTTTGTGGCTAAAGAATGCTTGTTACGTTTTTTAGGAAGTTAGAAGTTCCCAAATGATAAAAAAATTATGTCGATAAGCTCGTAAAAAACATTACATATACAAGATTCTATCTTGAGGTGGAGCTTGGCGCAATGGTTAGGTCACCCGCATGGTGATCTGGGCACCCAGGTTCGAGTCCGGAAACAGTCTCTTCGTATTATGAGGGAAATGCTGCATACATTATCGACCTCACCAGAACCCGCTATCATGCAGGTGCCTCATGCATTGGGTTCCACCTTTTTTATACACAAGATTCTATCTTATTCTAAAGAAATAGGATACAAAAAGGAAAAAGAAAGATTTTAAGGGGTGTATATATATGGAAAACTGTGAAGTTAAAGCGATTAGCGGTTTTATACAGTGGAGGTGTGAAATGCTATAGTGGCGATAAAATTGGGATATATCGAAAAATAGCGAGGCGTAAAAATCTTTATTGAGATAAAATCATATCTCGAAAGTTGATTTATTCTCATTCGCACATCATTCGTGTAAAAAAAACATTGTTCATTCTTATTTAATAAAATCAACGAATATCATGATCCATGTAATTCAGACTTAGTAAATAGAAAAGAGTTCTAATTTATGTTGAGCGCTTATAACTTGAACTAAGACCTATATCTTAAATTTGTTGATTTGATTTATAAGAGAACTAACCAAATTAACTTTATTATATTACAGTTGCTAAATCTGGTGTTAAAAACCTCTGATTTAGCAGACGTAATGGCAAATAGCGGGGCTTTAAGCGGATCTGCTACTTAATAGCGCTAAATTGAAAAGGCATAGCGGTCGAAGTGTACTAAGCACTTTAAAGCGACATTAACGAGGCATGAGCATAAATGGGAAAAAAATGTAGACCCCTCTTTATGTAGGACATATCTTACTTTTTGTTTCACACTTTTTTGGAATAAAACAAAATTTTGTAGAATGAACCTATTACCTACCAAGATCAACAATAAATTTGGATATTTTGAAACTTCTAACTTATTCAAAATCGCAATTCAATGTGAACAATTAGATATTTATATTTCTACCATCGATTGAAAACATAGTGGCAAAAATGTTAGAAGTTAACGATCTAAAATTTAGTGTAGATGGTCTTATTAGCTAGTAGATTATATCTACAACATTTCAGTTTGTCTAGAATTTTTTTCTTTCGGCAGAACAAGACAAATGGGGGCTGCAAGGGAGACAAACAAGGAAGAGGCAAAATATTCTAGACTTTTATATTCATGACCTGATGAAAAATACAAAAATAGCTCAACTGTTAAAAGCGTTAGTCGAGCCGACGGTCGGGATTCAAACTTATTGGGTCATATTTGTGTTATTCTAGTGGGATATATTTGTGGTCTCATGTTGGAAAATTTGCGAGTTTGAAAGTTATCGATGCCATGTTATAATCGATGAAAGAGGAATAAATTAGTTATCAAGATTTAAAAGATGTCATACCTTAGTTGGTGGCGCTAATTAATTTTATGTTTTACATGTCACAAGTTGGAAACATGGACAAGACCATATAGTTTATGTTTTTTGTTGGATATGTATTTTAGGATAAGACTATGAGATAAACCAATACTTTTGTCCACGTGATTTCCTCATTTGACAAAAAAAATTCAAAAACCTTGGAACCCTTTCCAAATCTAGGTCGTCCAGATACAATGGGTATTGGAAAAAAATTATGTAGAGATTTATGCTCCAACAAAAATATGCAAAATCGATTATAAAGAGTTCAATATGTCCCCTTCCTTAGTTTCTTAGAGACTGATCTTATGAGCGAAGCTCGTACTTGAAGTCTACTTACGATATTTTTGTTATTGCAATCACTAATGCTTAAATAAATTTCAAACATCTTTCATGACACATAATATAGTTCTATGTCGTTAGAGGCAAAGCAAAGCGAAGTGCTAAGCGCTAAACTTTTTAAAACTTTCAAACATCGATAAGTGAAACCTGAAAGAACCAAAGGATTAATAAAGCACCATTAGAGACTTGGGATCCAAAGTTTAAAATAGAGCTTAGCTGGAGCCTATGGAAATTATGCGGACACTTTGGCGACATAAATATAATTATTAAGGATTCAAAAAAAGATCATGACATAATTGATTATGGTGCTAATTTTTTGTTCTAAAAGTCATGATATTGAAACACCCGTTGAAGCCATGTTATTTCACTTTTGTTGGTAAATGTGCATGTTAGGATAAGTAACTTATATGTTTCCATATTCGGGTGTTTAGTTTTCTCATTTGTGGAAAACAATTTGAAAAAACCTTAGTAACCCTTCACAATATAGGCGTTAGGTCGAGTATATATAACTTCTTTAGCAAAAAGGTGTAGAATGTCTCATGGCTAAGTTGGCTAGATCATTGATCTTATGAGCCAAAGGTCATGGTAGATCCGGTTTCGGAAAATTTTCTATTTTTTGATTTGCTAACACATTTCAAACATTTTTGATAGCATGCATAAATTAGTTATTAAGAGTTTAAAGATCTCCTACCTAGATTGGTTATGGTGATAGTTTTATATTCTAGACGTTGCAAGGTTCGAAACCCCACCCAAACCATATTAAACATGTCGAGATAATATAAAATAATTCAGATTCAAGGGTTTGATTTCATCAAAGCTAGGCATGGCAGAGTACACAGAGCACTGACTAGTCAATATCTGTTGAGAATTCTGATCTAACAAAAACATACAAAAAACAATCATAAAAAGTCCAAAAGGTCCCCAAACTCGGTTCGTTAGAACATTAGCCTTATCAACTAAAAGCCATGATCTAGTGCTCTGATAAAACCATATGTCAATCCAACAAAATAAAGTGTGGTACTGTGTTTTGAAACTCATGAACTCATTAGTTGTGGAGACCATATTTTGATCAACGAAAAACATGCATAAATTATTTATCAAGACCATAAAAGATATTACTCAACCATAGAACTTGCCTTATAACTTGAATGTCTACAGTTCCACATCCATCAAGACCATGTTACCATATTGTGTTAGGTAAATATGCAAATTAGGATAAGATAATCAATACGTTGCTGCAATTAACCATTTGTGTTATTTGGATGGAAGATAAGCGCAGTCTACGTTTGGAAGTCATGAATTTGAAATTTGAGAAGACCGTACCATGATCGATGAAAACATGCAGAATTAGTTATTAAGAGTTTAAAAGGGATAATCACTAAATTTCAAACCACTTTGATAACATGCACAGATGATAGATCTGTTAATAAGAGTTCAAAAAATCCGATAGCTTAAATGGCTATAAAGTCTGTTATATTTCTAATAAGTCGCAAGGTTGAAATCTTACCTTGACTATATTGCTTACTTTTTGCTGTTAAGCTTGCATGCTAGGATGAACTGAACAAGTATGTCCACATTTTAATGACTAAATTACCTCATTTGTGAAAGAAATTTTGGAAAGCCGTAGTGATCCCTTCAAACCTAGGCATGGCACGACATATTATGCATTAGGCACCTACTTGTATGTTGAAAATTCCTATTTGATCAAAAACATTTAAAAACCTAGGTCTTCTCTACAAGAAAACCAATCTCTCTCTCTCTCTTTTATTTATTTATTTTTTGTTGGTATTACAAACAATGTGATATAACATTAGCTATGCAAGTTTCTTGAGAATCATAGTGGTATTTTTTTTCCCTACAAATCTATATTTGCGAAGTGTCGAGTTTTGAATGACTATTTTTATTTCATTTTTTGATTTGTTTTTGGCTAGAAAACTCGGTTCTTTTGTTCATGTTTCCACAATCAAGGGTCTGCGTTTAAACTTACAAAGAACAAATTTAAAAATCCATTCTAACCCATTTCAAACTGAAGCACTACAGAGAGTACTAGGCACTGATTTTCGTATATGTACACAATATTTAAACCGAAAGGCATGCATAAGTCAATCATAAACAATTTAAAAGATAGTGTAGCTCAGTCGATTAAAGTGTTGGTCATAAAATGTTCAAACTGTAAAGTGGTCTTCTTTTCTAAAAGTTGCAATTTCAAAACTCACCAAGGTCATACGACAGTCAACAAAAACATGCATAATCAATTAAAAAGAGTTCAAATGGATTCTAAACTCTGATCTTTCCTATAAAAAGTCACTTTCTTTTTCTGAATTGCAAATAATGTTAAAAATATTTGCTAAGAAATTTCTTATGAATACTTATTTTATTTTCTTACTAAATTTTTGGTAAAAAACACTTTTTATTTAAATTTATGTTTCCCAGATAGAGAGGGCTTGCATTGAATCAAGCTTTGAGAACTTGTTTCAATCTTTTAATTATTATTATTTTAAAACTTTTTCAAGTTTGTTAGTTTTGGTAAATGTTTTGGATTTCAATGATCAATTTCAAAACAAATGCAATAATAATTGAATTAGTTTATCAAATTTAATCGTGAAGTTTAGTAATTAAACTGGCCTAGTTGTGTGAATTTCAATATTTTAATGTTTATCTTTACTAACAAAGAAACATAAGGGACAAATTTTAATTGCAATCATTTTAAATATAAACATGACATAATTAGTTAAATAGTTAACAGCACATGTCCAAATTAATTAACTACGTAACCTAGCCCATTTTAAAACCCTACCAGTATAGTTAACAACATAGCCTATGCCCCATTTAAAACCTTGCGCAATATTATAATATAAACAAAAACTATAAATATGAACGAGATACATAAAGACTAAAGAGATCATAACTAACTATCCGAGTATAAAATCTAGCTCTAATTAGGCTTTACCAGGCTGTGCAGTTAAAGCGCTCGGTAGATTCAATACGGCAAAGGTGCAAAAGTCATAGTGGGGATAAAGCGAGGATATAGCGGATGACTCTTAAATAGCATATAAGACTCGTAGTTAATATTTTTATAAATATATAAATAGTAATTAAATTAAAATTTAACATTCAATTGAATTATAATTAATACATTAATAATTTCAAATAAAAACGTGTACGAATATACTGTAAATAAACGTAAAACTGTTATATAACATAATTGAATTTAGTAGAATATTAGAGTATTTTCATTTCTAAATATATATATTAAAATTCAATTAAATAAATTAAGTTCTTAATTTTTATAATATATAAATGTCATTTTTCAATTCATTTCTTTTAAAGAAGATATAGCGGAAATAGCAGAATATAGCGGGAATAAGGGGATATATCGAAAATAGTGGGGTTTAAAGCGGAAACGCTATATTTGGGGCTACATGAAAAAATCGTAGCGGTAGAAATCCGATATGAATATAGCAAGGTTATAGCAGGGTAATAGCGAGACATTAACTGCACAGTGTCCAGGTCAAGTTTAGTTTAAGTAGCTTAAAACTCATACTGGAGCCGTGGTTATTATAATCATAACCCAAGTCCTAACTGAACCTATTGGGTATTTCAAACTCATTACTTGAACATGATTTGTCGGGCTTTTCAAGTCCGTTAGGTAAAACCATATACTCAACCCAAAATATTGATGTTAAAATCATTTTTTAGATCGGAATTTTTTAGAAATGCTACATAAACACAGTTTACAAATAAATTCGATAGTGGTGAAACAGAGTTCACAAACAAAAGTACTAAAAAGTTCAACATGTAAACAAACAAAACGATACAAGAACAATATACATATTTGTAGTGAAATTTGTTTTAATTTGAGCGGAAGCGAATTATTTGATCAGGATCTAGTATTGTCTATTTAGATATTAATAGAACTTTAAAAAAATCAATTATGCACTCTCACAGAAACAATAGCAGAAATAAAAGACCCAGAAGATTTAACGTGGTTTGGATATGAATATCCTACGTTCACGGAGACCCAACAACTTCTTTTATTTCATTGAAGAAAAGAGTATAAAAGAGAGAGAAAAATAATGGTGGATGCTCCCACACACTCACTTGATGAAGATGAAATTTCTTCATTTAAATAGACTTGATAATGAAGGGTTGCTTGGAGATTAAGAAAATCAATTTTCTGATTACCCAAATATCTTTCCACGTTGCATGATTTGATTTTAGTACAAACAGATGCATAATCTTGATTTCCATATCTTTCTTTTGATTGATTGATTCTCCATGCTAATCATTTATTTCTTCATATAACAAATGCATTGACTAATTAATTGATTGACTAATTAGTTACTTTCCTTCCAAAATATCCTTCGATTGAACCAATTAATCAATTTCTTCCCTCCTTAACAAATATTTGAATCATCCAAATTTAACGCTCCACCTTGATTCAAATATAACAATCTCTCTTCATCACCTTATCATCAAGAAATCAACATAGAAGTTGTTGGGTCTAGCACCCCATGGCGCTCAAGTAACAGGAATCAAACTGATTAAGTTTGAGCAATGCTCAGACTTGTCATTTGGAAGTGACTTTGTCATCATATCTGAAGGATTATCCAAAGTACTCACCTTCAACAATTTGCTTCGTTCTTCCTCGAGCATAAGAAAGAAATCTCTAACATCAATGTGCTTCGTCCGTGAACTATAAGCTTGATTCTCTACAAGATGAACCGCACTCTGACTGTCTGAAAATTGCTCTACTATCCGCTGCACCATTGAAAGATCATCCAACAATTGAAGTAAATATAATTCTTCCTTTGTTGCTTCCACAATCGATATCAACTCTGCTACGGTGGTCGATAAAGCTACGATAGATTGCAGCTTTGGTCTCTATGAAATCGAGTCTATGCCAAGTATAAAAACATAGCCCAACACTGACTTCTTATCATCTCTATCTTCAGCATAATCGGAATCAGTATCCTTTAAGAAAAATGTCACCATCCACTCCACCATATAACAAGTCCATCGAAGAAGTGACTCGAAGATATCTAAGAATCCACTTCACAGTTTGCCAATGCTCTTTGCCTGGGTTAGACATATATCGACTCACAACACCCACAGCATGGACCAAATCAGGTCTTGTGCACACCATCGCATACATAAGACTACCAACAATACTAGAATAAGGTATATCAGCTATATACATTTTGTCTTCTTCCGATGAGAGAGATAAATCTTTTGACAACTTAAAATAAGAGCCTAATGGAGTGCCAACCGGTTTGGCTTTCTCCATTCCAAATCGAGCGAGGACCTTCTCGATGTACTGCGCTTAAGTGAGCCATAACTCTCTCCGCTTCCTATCCATGCTTATCTTCATATTCAATATTCTTTGTGCCTTTCCCAAATCCTTCATGTCAAACTCTCTACTGAACTCCCCTTTCAACTCTTTAATTCTGACCATACTCCGAGATGCAATCAGCATATCATCAACATATAACAACAAATAAATCATATCACCATCACATCTCCTGAAATAAACACACGGGTGTTTGAAACTTATGGAGTATCACTGTGAAAGCATAAACTTATCAATCCTCTTATACCATAGTCTAGGAGACTGGTTCAGTGCATATCCGATGAGGAAGGCTCCACCTTCAGCATAGCTTTCTCATCAAAAGTCACATGCCTGCTCATAAAGATCTTCTTGCTAATAGGACAACACAACCTATATTCCTTCACTCCTCTCCGATAACCTAGAAAGATACACCTGCGAGCTCTAGGTTCCAGCTTCCCTTTACTCTCATGCACATAAGCTGAGCAACCAAACACTCTGAGAAAAGTATAGCTAACAGGCTCACATTTTCATACTTCTTCAGAGATCTTCATATCTATGGCAATAGAAGGTTTGCGTTGATGAGGAAAGCCGCTATAGATAAAGCTTTAACCCAAAATCCCTTCTTAAATTTAGCAGTCAGTTTGAGGCATCTTGTTCTCTCCAGTTATGTCTGATTAATCCTTTCTGCAACTCCATTAGACAGGGGTCGCCTGATGTAGTGTAATGCCTCTTAATGCCTTCATACTCACAGGAATCGATGAATTCCTATGATACAAATTCACTGCCATTATCTGAACGAAGAACTTTCAATTTCTTCCAGGACTGCTTCTTAACCATAGATTTCCACTTTCGAAATCTGGCAAAGGTTTCACTCTTTGACTGAATAAAGTATACCCATACTTTACGAGAGAAATCATCTATAAATGAAACGAATACCTGACTCCACCTAAAGACTGATAAGGGGAGGGACCCCAGACATCCGTATGAACATACTCCACGACAGCTTTTGTTTTATGCTCTCCTATACCAAAAGAAATCTTTGTCTACTTTCTAAGAACACACTCTTAAAAAAAATCAAATTTTGAATGATGAACTCCATCAATCATCGTTTTCTCAACTCATCCATGTTGCGCTCACCGATGTGACCCATCCGTAAATGTCATAATCTGAAAGAATCTGAATCAACCGATGTGACAGAAGCTGATTCACCAATTACAGCATTACCCTTTAATAAATAAAGATTTCATGCCCTCACAACTCTCATAACAATCATGGCACCCTTCAATATCTTCATTTTCTCTCCTTCCACTATAATTTTCAAGCCAAGTCTACTCAATGCCCCAACAGAAATCAAGCTCCTCCTCAAATCAGGTACATGTCTAACATCGGTGATCGTACGAATAACACCATCAAACATCCTAATCATCACACTACCAACACCAACCATACGGCAAGAAGTATCACTACCCATCAAAACTTCTCCTCCATCAATTTCACGGTAAGTGAAAAAGCAGTTTCTATCAGGTGTCATATGATAGGATGCGTCAGAATCAATCAACCATAAGTTGATCTTCCTAGAAGAGCCAGAAGCTGTAAGTACATCGGTGTCACTTTCTGTATCAGAATCAATCAACCGTTTTGAGTCAATGCATTTCTCTATTATTGTTCTACCTTATCTTTTAAGGTACCAATTAGCACAATATCATCTACAAACATCGTGCACCATGGTATATCCACTTGAGTTCCTTTTATTATTTCATCCACTATCTACAAACACATCGGTGTCACTTTCTGTATCAGATTTCTCTGCTGTAGAAGCTGAGGCTTGCTTTGCATCTTTTCTTCTACCTTCAAGCTTGGGACATTGTGCTATGAAGTACCCTGATTTCTTACAATAATGACAAGTCAACTTCTTAGGCCCCTTAGACTAAGACCGTGAAGAATTCCATCCTCCATCTTTCTTCGACCTGCTTTGGCCTCTACCTCTCTAAACAAATAAGCCTTCGATATCACTATCCAAGCTAGTGCCCGCCAATCTACTTCTTAATACTTCATTATGAAGACCAACCTTTACATCAAACAGGCTAATTTTACTGTGGCCATAAATCATGGAATTAACAAAAGCAGTATACTCCTTAGGCAAGGAACATAAGAGGATCACAGCTTGAGCCTCATCGGTAATATCAACTTCCGCTGCCTTCAGGTTCATAATCAAAGTGGTCAAAGTATATACATGCTCCATGAGATCAGCTCCAGGCTTCATCTTGAATGAATAGAGTTGTTGCTGAAGAATAATCCGATTAGTGAGAGACTTGTCTTGATATGCATCCCCATAGTTCCTTCACCGTCTTCTTCTGAGAGAATTCTCGAAAAATTTCATCTGAAAAACTCAACTGAATTGTTATGAGAGCTTCATCTTCCATCTCTTCCAAATCAGCTGCATCAATACCTTTCAATTTCTCAGGCACAGAAACAACCTTATAAGTCTTCTTCTTTAATGCAACCTCCATCTTCATCTTCCAAGTACCAAAATCTCCATTTTCATCAAAATGTGTTACTCCATAATTGACACCAGATCTACCAACAGACTTACTAGAAGTAACCATTAATATCCAAACAGAAACAACTACACTAGCTCTGATACCAAACTGTAGTGAAATTTATTTTAATTTGAGCAGAAGCGAATTATTCGATCAGGATCTAGTATTGTCTATTTAGATATTAAGGGAACTTAAAAAAATAACCAATTATGCAGTCTCACAGAAAAAGTAGCAGAAATAAGAGATACGGAAGATTTAATGTGGTTCGGATATGAATATCCTACATCTACGGAGACCCAACGACTTCTTTTATTCCATTGAAGAAAAGTGTAACAACCCGCATATTTAACGATTTTATATTTAAATGTTTTATTTAAATATAGTGTCGTTAGTCAGATTTTTAGGTCCGATATGTTACTTTTTGCAAATGGGCGAATTAGGACTCGAAACCACCTCCATTGAGTCCAAAATGGCGTTTGCGATCTTTTTGAGTATAAGATTTGATATGTTTGGAGTAAGTTGAATTTTGCTACATTTTCTAATTGGGTTTTGGGTTTGGGTTCAGCCCATTTGCTAGTTTAATATCCAAACTCAGTCCCTCTCTTCCCCATTCACTCATTTTCATCTCCAAACTTAAGATAAAACTGAAAATGGGGGAAAGGAAGAGGAATTAGAAATTCCAAGCCCTAATTTCTTCTTGCAACTTGAATTCTTGCTCCAAAATCAAAGAGAAGGTGTTGGTAAGCTTCTTCTTCATCTTCTCCAACTCTTCTCCTTTTCAATTTCAGAAAGTTTCCTAAACCTAATTTGGGAAATATGTGTTTTATTCTTAGATTGAAGCTTGTAGAGTGAAGTGAAGAGTAGTTAGTCTCCTTCTTGTGTTTGTGCTTCTCATCTTTGTTTTTGGGTAAAAGGTGAGTTTTGAACTCACATCTACTTCTCTTGATATCATGGGTGATGGATATGAATTCCTATTACTTATTCGTATGCAATTGATTTTTGATTGGATTGGTTTTATGAATATTCCAATTCTTGAGTTTCAAAATCAAATTTTTATGAACATTCTCTTATGAATGTTTTGATCATGTTTTGGTGATGAATCGGAGTGCTTATAGGACCGGGTAGCCGCTAGGCGTGAACCCCTAACGTCTGTGCTCGTCCGATTGAAAGTTGGGAAGTTTGCTCATCATTTGGGATAGGTTGAAAACAGCCCAGGTTGCAGGGTCGGCCGACCGAAGACCCTGTCCGGTCGACCGAACCTGTGTCCCAAAAGTTTCAGGATCAGTTCAGTTGACCGAGCTCTGTATCCAGCCGACCGACCTGCTCCTATTTTTCTGTTTTGCCTATTTTTGCTCATTTTGATTGGTTTTCCAAATTTTATCGATTCAAGTTGGTTCTTAGTGGTTGTTATTGCATCTTTGGTTTTGATAACTTATTTTTGACTTCATTCACGGGTTTTCATAAATAATCCCTCTAAATTGTATTAAAAGTTTGCTTCTCCAATTTATAAATTCTATTTGAAACGCACATACACAATTTCGCACTTCGAGCGGAGTGGAAGGGAGATTAAATGGTTAGGTAAAACATGGACCATGAATCCATGCGTTTGTCTTTCCGATTAATCCCCGACCTATTCGATTGATTGTTTTGGCCTTTTGGTCTGGTTTACCGATGAGATGAGGTGAACTTTGTACTGCTTTGAGTGTGAAATTAACTAACGGATAGTAAACCGTTTAGTGCGAACGAGTGGTTATGGGACTCACGTTACCACTTTTAGGATTCCCTTTTGAGAGTTATGACACATTCTGCCAGTTAGTGGTGTCCAGTACTGGGCCTTCGGACCTTTACCACTACGGTTTGTTGCCTTCGGGTGTGTTGCCTTCGGGTTTGCACCTTAAGGTTTGTTGCCTTCGGGTATGTTGCCTTCGGGTTTGTACCTTCGGGTTTATGCCTTCGGGTTTGTTGCCCTATTGTATCACTTTCGGAGTTAGGTCTTTATGAGCCGCTCGAGTGATATTTGGATTTGGAGTCTTCGGGCTCATGGATCCTTGTTATACAGTACTGAGCACGTGCAAATTTTATGATGTTTCATTGATATGTATATTCCCTAGGTATCGTCCTTCGGTGTTGGTCTTTTTGAGCCGCATGATATGTAGCGATTACCTTATGGAACTTGTGTTACCTTCATTGGTATTTGTTATTGCCTTTTTGGCTTGTTTTGGGATATTCATATCCTTTATTTGTTGTGTTGCCGATGATATGAGGCTTGTCTTGTTATGATATGATTCATCTTTTGTTAGATGATTGGGTTATCTCTTTTAGAGATATTTGTTGTACATTGTGACCTTGAGGGTTATTGTTGTTCAGTTTATCTAACTGATTTGTTTAGCTAGACTGACCTGTGTATTTTATACTCGGGTCAGACCGAGATGTTTCAGGTTAGGTGCATTTGGACTTAGCCTATTTTGCTTCCGCATGGACTATCCAGCTTGTTCCTTTTTGTTAAAGCTTTTTGTGTAGTCCTTTTTGTAGTAACTCTGATATGTATTATTTTGAATTCGTCTGTATATTGTGGTTTGCTATACCACTTGACATGTATTATTTTGTAACTCTGTTATGTATAAGTATATTTGTATATGATGATCCACTGTTCTGTGATGTATATTACATTTGAGTTGTTATATTCTGTTCTGATAGATCCTCCAACCACCTATGGTTTTGTTTTAAGTATTCATTAGGTATGTCGACCTGCTTGGTATGTCTATTGTCGATGTATTCAATAGATAGTTAGGGCAAGGCTATAGATGGTCACTCCTAACCAGCCTTATTCTCCGTGTTAGTTGGCAGCATTACCCTGTAGTGTCCTTGGCTAGCGTGGGTATAGAGGTGGGGCGTCACAAAAAGAGTACAAAAGAGAGAAGAATAATGGTGGATGCTCTCACACACTCACTTGCATATGAAGATGAAATAAATAGACTTGATAATGAAGGGTTGCTTGAAAATTAATAAAATCAATTTTCTGATTACCCAAATATCTTTCCATATTGCATGATTTGATTTTAGTACAAATAGATGGCGTAATCTTGGTTTTCCTATCTTTCCTTTGATTGATTGATTCTCCATGTCTAATCGTTTATTTCTTCATATAACAAATGCATTGACTAATTAATTAGTTTTGTTCTAAAATATCCTCCCATATACAAGCCATTTTAATTGATTGATTAAACCAATTAATCAATATCTTTCCTCCTCAACAAATATTTGAATCATCCAAATTTAACAATATTCAACTGTTGGTGCGATGATTAAATAATAATCAGCTCGCGTACAAATTGAGGCAGATAGTGATGAAACCGTACCCAACACTATTAATTAGGTCGGGTGTGGGTCTAGATACTCAAAGCTTATCGTACCCATATTAACAAGGAGAGCTTGGGCTGGGTTTGGGACAAAACTGTACCACTGACAAGTCTAACCCCATCATCGGCATTTTATACAATCGAACAAAATTAAATTAGAGCTGGAAGGGACAAACAATATTACTATGTTGGACAAAGAGTTCAAAATGTCCTATAGGTTAGTTGGTTGGAGCTTGTTAGGTATGACCTGCATTATATTAGAGTAGGTACGTAGATTGGTTTGCAATTAGTCCCACGTCGCAAGATATCTAAAAGAAGATGAGCATATATATGAGATTGATTGCATATATCAAAAGGGGATTTTTTTTTACAATAAATATTTCCATGAACATATATGTGCTTCGGGGGGGGGGGGGGGGGGGGTTGTATGGATATCCGATCATAACGCTGGCATCAACAGAGCTTCGTCCAGTGGTCTTGTCTCTTCTACGCTAAATGAAGTGTGAGCATAGTGAAAATGTGAGGGGTGCCGAAAAATTTCAACAGAGCTTTGGTCATAAATAAATCTAAATGGAAAGGGGTCTGCTATTTTGAAAGTGCGAGGATCAAGGTTTAAATTCGGGACTTGGATTCTATTTTGGCCATTTGAAGTTTTCTAAGTTTTGGTTCTTTGCGGAAATTTTGTTTCAACTATGCTTTTGGATTTCCTTAATGAACATAATAATCTTATAAAGATTGAATATTAACAAACATAAACTATTGTATTACCTAAAGTGCAATTGTTTAACCCATAACCAACTATGATGGTACTAATATATTGTTTTAGTTCAAAACTCAATTAGCAAGCCTAATACATGATATTTGCATTAAATCTATTTTTTAATCCACAACCCTTGTATCAAAGCCTAATTGGTTGTCTGCAAAGCCTTATATGAATCAGAATTCTACCAAGCCTTACGTTCCATTGTTCTCTTTCCGCCGCCACCAAATATCGATTTGAATTTTGGACTCCCTAAATCCTCAAAATTTTAGTCTAGTTTAAATTAGACTAAAGGATAAAAACGCTTCTCGATTAGTAGATGTTGATATCGTTGTTCTTGTCTTTCCCTTTCTCAAATCAATATTCTCAAGTATTTTTGCTTGGTTTACGGATGGTGTCAAACTATCAGAGTATCCTTACAACAGAAAAATCAATTATTTAAAGTTCACATGACATTAAAACTTCGAGTGTTCATACACTTATTTCTACATTACAAACTATGTGCAAAATGTTTGTTAAGAGTGTTCATTCAAAGTCAAAAAAAAATATCTTTCCAAAAATCCAAGATTTTCAAAGTGTTAAGCGTCTAAATCAGCATTACAAAGCTTTCTTCTCAAATGATTAGGGACGACCACATGGATTGGCGTTCTCCATAATTTCCTATAACAAGTCATATCCTAAGTTAAATTTATTTATATAATTCTTAATTCTTTCTTTCCATATTAATTTGGATATCACTATGTCCTTTTCTTCTTGCTCCTCTCATTGATGCGCCAGCTGATCTTTGTGTGTGTCAATACCACCTAAGTCTATTTTCTATAATTTTATAATTTATAAGTGTTACTTCTAATTTGTTTCTCACTCTCTCATTTGTTACTCTATCATTCTTCTGTATTACAATCGTCCCTTTTAGCATTATCATTTCTTCTATATTTTACCTTATTTTCTTGCTTTTTTAAAGGCGAACATTCTGCTTCATATAATATGGTTGATCTAGTTACTGTTGGATAAAAAATCCCTTTAGTTTATCTGATATTTTCCCATTACATAATTGTAACTAGTTGTCTCCACTTTATCCACCTCGCGTAAATCTGTTTAGTTATATCTTTTTCTATAATTTGGTTTCTTATATTATCAAACTTAGATGATCAAACATATATTATTATTTTTGTTAATAATTTGTTTCGTATATTTACCATTTTATTATCCATGGTTTTTAATGTAAAGTTTTATGGGGTATACACAGTTCCAGTCCTATTATGTTTCAACGGTTTTGAGTCAATGCATTTCTCTATTATTATTCTACCTTATCTTCTAAGGTACCAATTAGCACAATATCATCTACAAACATCGTGCACCATGGTATATCCACTTGAGTTCCTTTTATTATTTCATCCAAAATCAACGCACATATAGTTTTCATACTCTCGTTATATAGTTTTCATACATGTTGATCAAACTCTCTTCTTAGAATTCTCATGCATATCTTTGATTGATTTTACTATGTGTTGAAATTTGTTTTTTACTTAACGCCAATCGAACTGTCCCTTGGTAATCTTATCAAAAAATATTGTTTACTCCTAAATTGCTTTATTAATCGTCATGTTAAGACAAAATTTCTTATCTGATGTCGATGATTCATTTCTTAACTTTTGTCGTATTATTTATTCCTATAATTTCACTATGTGACTCATTGGTATAATATTAAAATTCACACTTTTATATCTCCACTTATAATTAGAAATTGGTATTATCAAGCTCTTTCTCCACTAGTTTGACATTTTTTACCTTTGTTATTATTTAATAAAATAAGTTTGGGATTTTTCATCTCCTTTCCTTTCGAATGTCATTCGTGCCTCCATGGATATAACTATTCTTGTTATTATTTTATTTTTCTGATTAACAAATTCATAATTTTATTTTTTCCACGTCCGGGGGTATAAGGTTGAATTTTACTCAATTCATCTAGAGATACCAATGTTTGAGATCTCGGTTTCGGTCTTTTGTAATTTTAAGAATTTCGATGTAATTTGTAAATTTCGTAAATTTCAATTCCAGTTTCGAATATCATTATTTATTTTTCATATACTTATACATACTTGTTTAATTTATTGAAACAAATCGTATAATATATATTTTATTGAAGAATAAAATATAAAAGAACAATACCAATTAGTTATAAATATTTACAACGCTAAAAAGTGTTTATCCGTTATTTCGTTTTCAACTTTTTTAGTTACACCATTCATATATTTTTTGAATTTATATTGTTTCATAAGTTACAATTTCAAATTTGAATACTCATGTATTTGAAACTCAAATTAATTCTTTTATTGAGATTTATTTTTTGTAAAATTTGAAATTCAATCTTTTTTAATGAATCGGAATTACGACTTGGTTTCGTATCGGCCTCTACCGAAACCTAAACGGAACGATCGAAATTTCGGTGTTTCGAGCGAAATCTCAAACCTTGTGAGATCCCATAGAGAGCATTATGCTTTGAATTTTATATATGTAAGACTCAATTTTTTTAATGAAAAACCAAAGGTGAATTGTTGAATAGGTCTTGTAGCTCAGTTGGTTAGAGCGTTGGTCTTATGAGCCGAAGGTCGCAGGTTCGAGCCCCGCCAGGACCATAGTTAGTTTGATAAAGAAACTTAATTTTATGAATTTTTAATACTGAAGGTTTTTAGTTACCAAAAACCCTTCCACCAACTATGCATTTCTATTCGAAATTATGCATGTTATTTGCCCTCTTACACATAATTTAACCCATCTTTCAATTTTGATATCAAATATATTCACAACCATCATTGCCAAACTCTACAAATTCTCATACAACTTGGAACGAAATATGGAACCACACTATCCCGAGTTAGACTAACCACCAAATCTCAAATTCATACCTTGAAGACAAGGTCGATATCCATGAAGGCAGTAATGATGAAGTCTAAAGCATCTTAGCTGCATTTAAGGAATGAAAGAATACTGGCAAGAATTCTAAAATGAGCATAGGACCACAAATCAGTCAGGTAGCAGTGTCTTTAGAAAGGAAAATATAAAAATAATTATAAAAGTGGGTATTAGGTTGAAGGACATTTTAGCCCAAGATAAAAGAACTTTTTCAGTGACAAAAAAATGATTTTATTTACCATTTACTTGTAAACTGGTACTTTTTTTATTTTTTATAATTAACTAATTATTATGAAGTGTTGTTCTAGAAACTTGCAACATTGGGTTGAGAAGCCTTTTAGCCAACTTTCCATCATTTATTAGTAGCATTGTAAAATAAAAACATACTTACATTCTAGCTAGTAATGAAGGAAGCAATGTTTAATGAAAATTCTTCTTCCTCTTAATTTTCATGTTGCCTGACTTGACTTTCTAGCTCATTCTCTCGCCTCTTGCTTTTATTCTTTCCCTCAATAATATACAATAGTGATTAGTACTCTTGTTTTTGAAACTAAAAAATGATAAATGAAAGTATCTTTATTCTATGACGAAACTGCTAATTTCTTTTATCTTTTATCCTTGAAACTAATTATTTTAAAGTGTTGTCCTAGAAACTTATAACTTTGGACTCACAGGCCCTTCAACCTAATTTCCACCATTTATTAGTAGCATTGTAAAGGAAATATTATTTACAAATCTAGCTGGTAACGAAGGAACCAATGTTTAATGAAAATTCTTCTTCTTAATTTTCACCTTCTCTAACTTGATTTTCTAGCTCATTCTCCTTTATTACCTCTCACACTTCTTCATTCCTTAAACGATATACAAAATAGTGATTCATTCCTCACACTATGGTTGAAACTAAAATCAAAAATCAAGCAATCAATGATGTTATCTAACAAATCTGCAATGCCACCACTCAAAACACTATCGACATCGAAACCTTGCAAGTCGACTTCATCTCACAACAAACTTCCATCGTTGAACTCAAATAATCCGACAACAACATCGCCCACGCACTAAATGAACTCTCATTAGAAATAAATAGGTAGTCTTGTTAAGAGAGATATTTAAACTCGCGGCCTCATAAATACTAATTAGGTAGTTTGGTAAAGAGTTTGATTTAGATTTGTGATACTCAACATAGAGACATTTTAGAAAGTTTGCATTGACAAAAAAAATATGACAACGAAGATATTACAACTATAATTAAAGATTTTTCTTCCTATCAAATTATCTTTAAGCACTCTATTGCTTTTTTGATGCACTTGATGTTTTTACAATGCAATTCATTATTTACCACAAAAAATATATCATCAAATTGTAAGCTAAAAAATTGGTAAATGCTTTATGATAATTGTCAATAATCATATTCATTTTACATTCTCTTATATTTCCAAAGCAATGCAATGGTTATGATAATAATGGAGTATGATTACTGCAAGGGGCCATTTGTAACAGTCCCGATTGTTCAACGCCCGAAAGTCGACATCAATATGTCCACTGTATCGAATGCCGAACAGTCGAATGCCGGAAAACCGAACCGTTAGGTTTTCAAGAAGAAGAAGTAGAAACAATAACAGAATCTCATATTTCGTAGCGGAACAAATATAATAGATAAATAAATATCTTCAAACAGAATCACTATATCATTTATTACATTACATTACATTATCAGAGTGTACAACCACAAACAGCGGAAAGAAATATTACATACGTAAGTGATACGCCTCGCCATTCATGTAACAACCCGCATATTTATCGAGTTTGTATTTAAATATTTTATTTAAATATTAACTCGTTAATCGGATTTTGGTCCGAAAAGCTACATTTTGCAAACGGTCAAATTAGGACTCGAGACCACTTCCATTGAGTTCGAAATGTCGTTTACAACTTTTTTAAGTATAAACATCGATAGGTTTGGAGTTAGTGAAATTTCACTAACTTTTCCCGCTTTGGACTTTGGGTTAGTTTAGCCTATTAAGCCCAAGTTCCAACCCTCTTCACCTCACTCTTCATAAATTTCCTAACTAATCAAGCTTTGGCATTAATGGTGGAGGGAATGGGAAATTAAAATTCCAAAACTCAAATTCAATTGCAATCCATCTTTCTACTCCAAATTCAAGAAGAAGACATTGGATTCGAGCTTCTTGTGCTTAGATAGAAGAAGGATTGATTCTTGCTTGCTTAAAACTTCATTTTCATTGATATTTGGTGCAAAGGTGATATTTTTATCTCACAATTCTAGCCTATAACTATATTGGACTGTTGGGAATGATTCCCTATCATTTTTGCATGCATGTTAGCATTTGGTTTGGATTGGATTGGCAAAAAACTCCAATTTTTAGCGTTTTGTTGAATTTTCTGCACTTGAGTCGTTCTGGCCATTTTTAGGTCGTTCGGAGTTAAGTCGTTCGTCCATAGGTCGTGAGTCGTTCACGAGTTAACCCTAGGTCGTTCTGGCCATTTTTAGGTCGTTCGGAGTTAAGTCGTTCGTCCATAGGTCGTGAGTCGTTTACGAGTTAACCCTAGGTCGTTCTGGCCATTTTTTAGCTCGTTCGGAGTTAAGTCGTTCATCCATAGGTCGTGAGTCGTTTTCGAGTTAACCCTTAAGTCGTGCAGCCCTTCAGTCACGCAACCCTTAAGTCGGTTACGAGTTATCCCGATAGGTCGCTGAACCCTTAACTCGTAGGTCGTTGGACCTTATCTCGTTAGGTCGCTCCTGGCCTAACCCTGCAACCCTTAAGTCGCTGAGTCGTTGGACCCTTGAGTCGCTGAGTCGTTGGACCCTTGAGTCGCTGAGTCGTTGGACCCTTGAGTCGCTGAGTCGTTGGACCCTTGAGTCGCTGAGTCGTTGGACCCTTGAGTCGTTAGGTCGTTTGGCCATAGCTCGTTAGGTCGTATGACCCTTGTCGTTAGGTCGTATGACCCTTGAGTCGTTAGGTCGTTAGACCCTTGAGTCGTTAGGTCGTATGACCCTTGAGTCGTTAGGTCGTTAGACCCTTGAGTCCTTAGGTCGTTAGACCTCATTTTATCTTCACTAGGTTGTACCGTTTTGGTCGGGTGCTGCCCCGCACCCCGCCGGGGGCGCTGCCCCCTGGACCCCCGCGACCTGACCCCGCACCCCCACCTTGGGGGGTTGCCACCCCCCCCGGACCCCCCCTCCGTAGGCGATCTTATCTGAAAAACATTCAACAGAACTTGCTTTGTTGAGATGCTGAGTTGACCATTCTTCGAGACAAACCATCTCTGGTTATCTCGGCCACGTTTGGTCGTTGGGGAACTTCCACTTTGATGCTTTTGAGCTGATTTCCTTGGATTTTATTCACATCTCCGACTGTGATCTTTGTGATGATTGTTTCTACAATCTCTTCTGTAATTTGTCATTTTAAAAAATATAAAGGTTTCAATACTAGTAGTAAATATCAAAACTCTTTTAACAAACAATTTCAACTCTATTTTTAATAACAAAGCTCTTTTCTTAAACCGTTTTCCAATCTATTAGTATATACAAACCTTTACCTCACTCGGATGAGAAATCTAATTAAACGACTTAGTAAAACAAATGCTATGAAACGCTTGCGTTCACTTCGTCGGTTAATTCCTGGACTTGTTCGATTGAACCTCTTGTGACAATTTTATTAGTGAAGATTTACAGTTTGTTCGTAAATATTTAAGTTAAGCAAGTGGTTATGGGACATGAAGCTAAACTTCTATATTTACTAGCTTAGTGTAATTGACACTTCTCGTTGATCATGACGATCATTCTGATGATTTAGACTAGCAACTGTGCGATGTCTCTTGTTGCGAGGTTAGACTAGACACCACTTGTGTGATTCCACTCACACATACCTTTTTGCTTTTTGGTTAGTCTGGACCTTAATCTGTGTGATTCCATTCACACATGAGGGGTAGCTCCCCTTGGTCTTCGGACCGTCATGTGATAGGCCTCTTTCTCTTTTCTATGATTTTTGGACTTCTTGCATTGATTTCTAGAATTTATGTCATTGACTTGTTATGAGTACAAGTTTGGGGTATGATGCCCTTTCCGAATCTTTGAGAAGATTCTTGTGATATTGATTATCTCTTATTGATTGATCTTCTGTTGATCGTTATTTACATACTTATAGTGGTATGTCATTATGGATGTTTATGTTTATGCCATATCTTTTATGTTATATCATGTCATCTGATATTTATAGCTAGACTGACCCGTTTATTATTTTCTTAAATAATACTCGGGTCAGACCGAGATGTTACAGGTGCTTCTGCTTGACTTCTTCCCAGGGATTCATCACTCTGACTTTTGGCTAACTATTTAGATTAGCAGTTTTTGTTGTATACACTTGAGATATAGACTCATAGTTGTATTCTTTTGTATAGCATGTGTTGCTATTCTTTTGTATTATCGTGGATCTTACTGACCACTACTCTGATGTACACTTTCATGTGTTAGTTATATATTCATATCTTCTTCCGCATTTGTGATATGAATATCTGTGACTGATTTGTGATATGATTATTTCTATGTTTGTTTCCGAAGATTATTTATAGCCACCGTGTGATAAGCAATTACATGGATGGTCGCTCCTCAACAGCCTTATTCTCCGTGCTAGTTGACAGCACTACTCCGGAGTGTTCTTGGCTAGCATGGGTATAGAGGTGGGGCGTCACAATTCAGCTCCAACTCCTGATTTCCACAGCAACTTCTTGACTTTGCTCCCGAATAATGATAACCTGATTCTAGCTGCCCATGTGGAAACTTATGGGCACCCAGAGTTTAGAAAGGGAACAACAAACTCCAGGTCAGTCGTGGAACTGGTGTGCGATCTTAAAAACAGTTATTTTCACAAAGAAAATAAAAAGAAATCCGCTATGCTTTGGGAAAATGAAACTACCATAAGGCCTCCCGCCACACACACAATGCAAACGCAGAATTGGAGAAGATTTCTCCTTATGATAGTCAAACATGCTTAATACGCAAATTCCTTTCGATATTATTATTAGTGCATAGTGTAGAAAACATTTCGAAAGTATAATATTAATCTTATCCAGCATACAACCATTATTGTATGCCTACTATAGCTACCATCCAAACAGTGGGACGCCACCATAAGTAGATGACAGGTTATACAACTAAAGCTATACGGGACGCGTATTGTTTCTTTTGATTTTCCAACAAATGGTCAAGTTAAGAAACTTCCTACTGCCACATGGGTTGCCTCTGGAGGGACGTCCCGAGAACCTACCCGGATCTCTGCCAACACAAGGCCAGGTTACCTCTGTAACTAGGTAACTACTACTCGAATATGCCATACCCCGGTCCTTTGGGACCTTTATCCGAGGCTCCTTTACACCAACAACCACAAAAAAAGTATTTGCAGTAACCACAAAGGTTAAATATCAGGGCTCAATTCCTAACACCACCCTTTTCTAGAAGGAAATGACATAGCCTAAAGGGCGCAACCCTCATAACTTTGCCGCATCTTTCCTGTTTTAACCATTTCTGGGGTGTGAGTTCCGATGAGGTCTCGTCCGCAAAGCTAACTTTTCACAAAGTAATGCTTTGATCAACAAATGATCAGCAGCACTTCGCGTGCCACATTAGCAAATTGGGAGTGTATCACTGGTAACCATCAACTACATAACCTCTGAGCTCGTACGTCTTAGAGAAGGATGTTAACTTAAGAGAATAAATTCTCCGCCACCAATAGAAATGTATTCGATAGAAACCAGCTTTATATCTCAAAGTGTAACGCCAGCCACACATCCATACAAGTCTGTTCCGGGATCGAACGGAACCGAAGGCACTTTCAAAGAAGCCCTTGCAATACAGATATTCACTAATCACGTCCGGAATCCCCATCACAAAGGGTGATAAAATCTCTATATCGGAGCAACTCGGTGCAGAGACATTCGACGGGTAATCCCTTCGTTTTCGAGAATACCCGGTCTTCAACACCATCTTTAAATGCAATCCCGGCTAATCCGAATAACGAGCGCTTATTTTTAAAAATAAGTGTTCATTTGAATTTTTAACAAATCACAACAATTTCCACTTTGATCTTTTAAATAAAAGATCCATCACAATCATAAAGGTTCGATGTGGTTTTCGGATATCCACTTGGAATCCGACCACCGATCGCATCAAAATTCAAATGTTGTTTAAAGGCAAATATTAATAGTCGGTTATTTAACTATCAATCAACATTCACAACAATCACTGGATTTCAAATAATTTTTCCCAAATTATTATTTTCAAAATATCTTTGCAAGATACAATTTTAACACTTCAACCATTTGAAAACAAATTTCAATTCATTTTTCACTCGCGGAATAAGATTCCCGATATTATTTGGTCCCACTGAAGGTCTGCCGAGTTAAAATACTTTAAAAAAATTTAAATTACTTATCCAAACATATATACTTGGAAATATTTAAAATAAAACTATCTTAAAACACTTACTTAAATATTAGTTATGAAAATATTATATAAAAATCTCGTATAAAAATTCAAGGTCAAACTAATTTTAAAATAAAATTAATATATAGGATATAACTATTTAAATATCCTTTTCTAAAACAAATATCAAGTTAATCTTTAAATAAATACTTCTATAATAAATTAAAATATATCTTTACATTAAAGATTTTCAAAATAACCCAAGTAAATAATTTCTCTAAAATAATTTTTCCTTAAAACCATCTTTACAACTTCAATTTCATATTTATGACTATATTGAAAACATACTCGGCTTTCCAGGGAAAGTACACCTTCCATTCTAAAATGGTTCATTCAAATCAATTTATAAATCCTTCTAGATTTACTTTAAATTTACGTTCCAAATCCGTAAATTCCTTTCCACGCTTTTATTTTTAAAACAAATTCCCTTTTCTTTTATAAAATTCCATTACAAATTCAAACTTCTAAATATCCATTGATATACGATTTTCAAATCGATTTCTAAATATTCATTTTCATCACCGAATGAAATTCTAACTTGATTTCCAAATTTATTTTCGAATACCAAATCAATCTCCAAATTGATTTCTAAATTTATTTCAACACCAAATTTATTATCCTTTGAAACAAATTCCTTCTTTAAATTTATTCAATTTTCTAAAATTAATTTACTATAAATTTTCTACTAAATTTCAAAAATCCAATTTTTATTTATTTCTGATATCCTACGATATCAAAAATATATTCGGCTAAATTTTAGCCTTCAACAGTTTCAATCACAAATAGTCACACACAGATTATAAATAATCAACATACAATATTGAAACAAATTCAAATATTTGAGGAATCCAGTTGGATTCCTCCAACCTGTTTTCCCTGCATCCACAGACGTTAGCACAACAAATTAATACCAATTCCACTTTGAGGTGAAATATCGCGGTATATGGGTTTAATATAATAACCTCCGCTATTATGCGGCGCATAGGGTCTAAACTAATATAACTGATAATAAATTAATCATCCAAGCACACAATCAACAATTAAATTTAACTATCATAATTCAATCATCAATCAATAACTGAAATTTTCAATTGTTATTTTGAGTGAGAAGATCTCACCTTTGCTTTTATTAGCAATCCATTTCCATCTTGACTCAATTTTTTCGATTTAAGACCTTGCATAACAATTATATGATTTTATAAATATTCGAACAAATCGAACTATTAAATTCCATTCGACATTTTGATTAACCCGTGATTTATTTTAAACTAACAAATCCCTTTTATAAAATTTATTTAATTAAAAATTAAATTTAAAAACTAAATTTCCTTTAATAAATCATTTCACCTAATAAATTAAATTTCTAACAAAATTTCTTTTACAAACTATTTTTAGAGATTATAATAAATTTTAAATAAGCTAATAAACAAAATAAATCACCCTAAAATTTTATTTTGGAATTAAACGGTGCATGTGTATTATATTTTTTTCATTGTTTAAAAACATGTAAATTTTATTTAAATATAAATAAACTGGAATTTATACCTTTTTCTGCCCAGGTCGAGCTCGAGATTTTCATCTTGAACGAAACCCTAGCCTACCGTTGTGCCTCCCCTTCGACGACGCCTCGTGATTTCCACTGGAGTGCTCGAACTCGAGCCTCAATTCCATCGCAGTTCCTCTAGATCTCACGGTGTTCGCACGCGAACCACTACCGCTTCAATTTTCATGCGACAACGATCATCTGCTCACCGTGCCGAAACAACCTATGAATGATACTGCTCGAGTTTCATCCACACGAGCCACCCTGGTTCGCCCAGACACCCCGCTGCTCCATTGTCGATCGCCCTCTGCCCCGACAATCGATGCCGAGCCCACGATCTACCGTCGATGTTCCTCCATTCGAACGCGACCCCTAATCGAATTGAACGTGATTCGATTCAATGTCCTTCAATGTCGTGCCAATCATTGCGAAGTTTGATTTCGATTGCTTCAGCTGAAAAAAAAAATTATTTAAGAGAGGAGGAGAAGAATTCGATGAAGCCCTTATTTTTTCTTCTGTATATCGATTTTTTTTTATATAAAGATCGATTAGCTTTCAAAGGAAGATAGGATAGGGTGGCGTGTAGGAGAAGACAATGGAATGTGTACATTTCATTTTGCAAGAAAGAATGGCTGGGATTTGAGTTTGATCAGATATATATATTTAAATTTTAAATCGTCTCGATTTCGCACCCTTTTATCTCGATATCGTATCGAGACGTGCCGCTAGGCATTTATAATGTTTTACCCGTATTCCGAACACAATGGAACGTGTTTCGGAGCTCGGTTCAATCCTATGTGAAAGATAGCTTTTTAAATCGATTTTAAATACTAAATTCCCGACATAAATTTCAGCGCGTTTATATGTCATACGCTCACACAACAGCTCCAAACAATACGAAAATTGAAATCCGATAATAATACAATATTACGGATCCAATGGAACTTGTTTTGTTGAATTCTAAGGCTGTGCCTCGAAAAGCTACTTTCAAATATCGATTTAAACGATAAAATTTCAAAACTGGACAAAGTATTTCCAAATCAAATTCTGAAGCTTCCATTAACCTCAGTATTATCAATATAAATTTTCTAAGCCATCAAATTATTTTTAACAAGCTTAAAATTAAAAATTCAAATTTTTATCCAACTTCAATAAATTAATTTCAATAATTTAATTGCCAAATTCATATTTATATTCGAAATTCAAGCTAAACCATCATTCAAATATTTAAAATTAATTAAATATTTTCAATTTCAAATGTTCAAAATTTTGGGCCGTCACATCCTTCCCCCCTTAAAAGAATTTCGTCCCGAAATTTCTAGTTAGGAAAAATGATCCTTAACCCGTTTATTATTTTCCCAAAACCAAATAATTTTATCTATTTACCAAAATAAATCTTTTATTAAAGACTCGTTATCATTTCAACTAATTTTCCAAATTCAATCATAAGTTTCCAAACAACATTGTTTACTTAACCAATTCAAATTTAAATTTAAATTCAAATTTTAATCTTTCAAAATTTTCACAAAATTTTTCTAACTCTCTAAATTTCCGAAAAAATTCGCCAGTGTCTCCTTTGCGCGGCTAGCTCGGTACGACTACAAAATGGCACCACAGGCCCTCAGATTCCAAAAGAAAACAAAAAGCCAAGCGGCTAGACAAGAAAATCACCAAATTTCATACTGAAATTGAAATACATACTTTTTTTGTCGAGCAATTCAAATTTATCTTCAGAAATCGAAACCAATTTTCCTTTCTCTTTATAATACATGTATATCCTACTTAGCAATAATATTCATTCATAGCCTTTAAAATTATTTTATACATTTTCTTACAGAAGTTTTCATATCTACTTTTATTCAATTAGTTTTCCCATTACCATATGAATTCAATTTATCTTCAATTCTGAATATTGAATTTTATCTTTCATTTATAACTGATTCATATTATTATTTTAATTTAGTTTCATTCATTAATTTACTTCAATTTTCAATTTGAAATCGTTTGTCGCTAACAATTTTTTTTTCCAAATTCTCTCCCAAAATTTTCGAAATTTTTTGGCAGAGTCTCTTTTGTACGGAGGAGCTTTTTCAATTTGACAAAGATATAAATATATATACATCGACCCACCCGGTCGGAAAAAACAAAAACAGTTCATATTTCATATTTTTATTGCGTAGGCGTACCTTATTTAGTATTTTTAAGCAAAGCGATTTATTATTAGCATTTTAGCGCGACCAAATCCAGCCAAATGGCCCCCTTGTACCTGTATTTACTCAATTTAAACACGTAAGTGACATATAGGAAATTCATTTACGTTTCACTTATTTTTGATAATAAACACATAGTTTTCACAAATAAAATATTCAAAATTTCCATTAGCAATTTATATGGTTTTGATACAATTTTAGTTGCTCACAACTAAATCACACATCATTTCCATTCAATTTCAATGGTTTACAACACACTTTCTTTCATTCAATTCATTTTTAAACGAAACGAACTCATATCCATTTCAGTTGGTTCGAAAATCAATTTTATTGGCTTTCATTAACTCATAGAATTTTATGCAATCTCGTTTGCGTCAAACGACAACCATTTCTATGCAAATTCGACGATATTCACTAAATAGAATATCCAATCTTAGTTTATAACCAATTTAAATTAATACCAACTCAATTTTCTCTTTTTTCTATTTCATTTCCAATTGATTCTGTTCAATTCATTTTTGCATTCCATTAATCAAACAAGTTTCATTCAAAACCATTCCATACAACTTGACGACAACCATTTCACAAACCATTTCACAATTTTACTTAAGTCAAGCTTTTATCCAATATTTACTTAAGTTATTTCAATTCAAAACTCAAATTTATTTTCCTTGTAACACTTCCAAACTTAAATCCTTGATTTGATTTTCATTTATCAAATCCATTCCATCTACTAATTTAATTAAATTAGTTTTACTCACTTATCCATTTTAAATTTCAACTTTCCATTCTCAGTTCATCTCGAATTTATTTTATCAATAACAAGGAAATTTTCAATTTATTTCCACTTACTTGAATTTATCTGCAAATTCAAACCATTTTTATTTAACTCACAATTGAATTTTTAATTTAACTAACTCAACTTTCCTATTTCATGAATTAATTAATTATCATATTAGTTTACTTGGATTTTATTCCAAATTATAAATCACATTTACAATTTACATTTACAAATCTCATTTGTATATGAATTCATTCCCTTATCCTTTCAATTCATATTTATAAATTTCATTTGTTAAATGAATTTATCTCCAAATCTTTGGCTATACCATTATTTCTTATTAAATTTCCATACAATAATGATGATAATTCAATATCATCACTTCCTAACAACCAAGCAACCATATAACATAAAAATTTATAGAAAATCATTTCTTTTATATACAAAAATAGTTTTGGGTAAAATTATTTCATTTACCCTATTTTAAAACAATACCGTGTCAGTTTATCCTGTTTAAGAGTTTTGAAACCCCTATCGATACAGTTGACCAAACTGCACCGACCAGAATCTATAAACAATCAACCGATAAGTCAATACAATATAAAACAATTTTATATTCACTAACAAATACACGCTCATATCTATTATTACACTCATACTCATTTCTAGAGTACTGTTGACTTTATCTCCAATGAGTAACACCAACAGAGCGAAGGTTATCGCTTAACCGAATGCTCTGATACCACTTGTAACAGTCCCGATTTTTCAATGCCCGAAAGTTGACATTAATACGTCCACTGTATCGAATGCCAATAGCTGAATGTCGAAAAACCGAACCGTTAGGGTTTAAAGAAGAAGCAGAAACAATAACAGAATCTCATATTTCGCAGCGGAACAAATATAATAGATAAATAAATATCTTCAAACAGAATCACTGTATCAATTATTACATTACATTATCAGAGGGTACAGCAACAAACAGCGGAAAGAAATATTACATATGTAAGTGATATGCCTCGCCATTCAGCTCCAACTCCTGATTTCTACAGCAACTTCTTGACTTTGCTCCCGAATAATGATAACCCGACTCTAGGCTGTCCGTGTGGAAAATTATGGGCACCCAGAATTTAGAAAGGAAACAATAAACTCCAGGTCAGTCGTGGGACTGGTGTGAGATCTTAAAAGTAGTTATTTTCACAAAGAAAATAAAAAGAAATCCGCTATGCTTTTGGAAAATGAAACTACCATAAGGCCTCCCGCCACACACACACAACGCAAACGCAGAATTGGAGGAGATTTCTCCTTATGATAGTCAAACATGCTTAATACGCAAATTCCTTTCAATATTATTATTAGTGCATAGTGCAGAAAACATTTCAAAAGTAATATTAATTTTAGCCAGCATACAACCATTATTGTATGCCTACTATAGCTACCATCCAAACAGTGGGGCGCCACCATAAGTAGACGACAGGTTATACAACTAAAACCGTACAGGACGCGTATTGTTTCTTTGGATTTTCCAACAAATGGTCAGGCTAAGGAACTTCCTACTGTCACATGGGTACGCCTCTGGAGGGATGTCCCGAGAACCTACCCGGATCTCTGCCAACACAAGACCGGGTTACCTCTGTAACTAGGTAATTACTACTCAAGTATGCCATCCCCCGATCCTTTGGGACCTTTATCCGAGGATCCTCTACACCAACAACCACAAAGAAAAGTATTTGCAGTAACCACAAAGGTTAAATATCAGGGCTCCATATCTGACACCACCCTTTTCCAGAAGGAAATGACATACCCTAAAGGGCGCGACCTTCATAATCTTGCTGCATCTTTCCTGTTTTGACCATTTTCGGGGTGTGAGGCCCGATGAGGTCTCGTCCGCAAAGCTAACTTTTCACAAATTCATGCTTTGATCAACAAATGATCAGCAGCACTTCGTGTGCCACATCACCAAATTGGGAGTGTATCACTAGTAACCATCAACTACATAACCTCTGAGCTCGTACATTTCAGAGAAGGGTGTTAAGCTAAGAGAATAAATTCTCCGCCACCAACAGAAATGTATTCGATAGAAACTAGCTTTACATCTCAAAGTGTAACGCCAGCCACACATCCATACAAGTCCGTTCCGGGATCGAACGGAACCGAAGACACTTCCAAAGAAGCCCTTGCAATCCGGATATTCACTAATCACGTCCGGAATTCCCATCACAAAGGGGGATACAATCTCTATACCAGAGCAACTCGGTGCAGAGACATTCGACGGGTAATCCCTTCATTTTCGAGAACACCCGGTCTTCAACACCATCTTCAAATGCAATCCCATTTCGTCGTATCATTATTCGGAATGGGTTTTATGACACAAGGTCCTCTCCCGGCTAATCCGAATAATGAGCGCGTATTTTTAAAAATAAGTGTTCATTCAGATTTCAAATAAATCACAACAATTTCGACTTTGATCTTTTAAATAAAAGATCCATCACAATCACAAAGGTTCGATGTGGTTTACGGATATCCACTTGGAATCCGACCCCCGGTCGCATCGAAATTCAAATGTTATTTAAAGGCAAATATTGATAGTCGGTTATTTAACTATCAATCAACATTCACAACAATCACTGGATTTCAAAAAAAAAATTCCCAAATTATTATTTACAAAATATCTTTGCAAGATACAATTTTAACACTTCAACCATTTGAAAACAAATTTCAAATCATTTTTCACTCGCGGAATAAGATTCCCGATATTATTTGTTCCCATTGAAGGTCTACCGAGTTAAAATACTTTAAAATAATTTAAATTACTTATCCAAACATATATACTTGAAAATATTTAAAATAAAACTATCTTAAAACACTTACTTAAATATTAGTTATGAAAATATTATATCAAAATCTCGTATAAAAATTCAAGGTCAAACTAATTTTAAAATAAAATTAGTAGATAGGATATAACTATTTAAATACCCGTTTTCTAAAACAAATATCAATTTAATCTTTAAATAATTACTTCTACAATAAATTAAAATATATCTTTACTTTAAAGATTTTCAAAATAACCCAACTAAATAATTTCTCCAAAATAATCTTTCCTTAAAACCATCTTTACAACTTCAATTTCATATTTATAGACTATATTGAAAACATACTCGGCTTTCCAGGGAAAGTACACCTTCCATTCTAAAATGGTTCATTCAAATCAATTTATAAATCCTTCTGGGTTTACTTTAAATTTACGTTCCAAATCCGTAAATTCCTTTCCACACTTTTATTTTTAAAACAAATTCTCATTTCTTTTATAAAATTCCATTATAAATTCAAACTTCTAAATATCCATTGATATACGATTTTCTAATCGATTTCTAAATATTCATTTTCATCACCGAATCAAATTCTAACTTGATTTCCAAATCTATTTTGAAATACCAAATCAATCTCCAAATTGATTTCTAAATTTATTTCAACACCAAATTTATTATCCTTTGAAACAAATTCCTTCTTTAAATTTATTCAATTTTCTAAAATTAATTTACTATAAATTATCTACTAAATTTCAAAAATCCAATTTTTATTTATTTCTGATATCCTACGATATCAAAAATATATTCGGCTAAATTTTAGCCTTCAACAGTTTCAATCACAAATAGTCACACACAGATTATACATAATTAACATACAATATTGAAACAAATTCAAATATTTGAGAAATCCAGTTGGATTCCTCCAGCCTGCTTTCCCTGCATCCATAGATGTTAGCACAATAATTAAATACCAATTCCACTTCGACGTGGAATATCGCGGTATATGGGTTTAATATAATAACATCCGCTATTATGCAGCGCATAGAGTCTAAACTAATATAACTGATAATAAATTAATCATCCAAGCACATAATCAACAATTAAATTTAACTATCATAATTCAATCATCAATCAATAACTGAAATTTTCAATTGTTATTTTGAGTGAGAAGATCTCACCTTTGCTTTTATTAGCAATCCATTTCCATCTTGACTCGATTTTCTCGATTTAAGACCTTGCATAACAATTATATGATTTTATAAATATTCGAACAAATCGAACTATTAAATTTCATTTGATAATTTAATTAACCCGTGATTTTATTTTAAACTAACAAATCCCTTTTAACAAATTTATTTAATTAAAAAAAATTGAAAAACTAAATTTCCTATAATAAATCATTTCACCTAATAAATTAAATTTCTAACAAATTTTTTTTTGCAAATTTTTTTTAGAGATTATAATAAATTTTAATTAAGCTAATAAACAAAATAAATCACCCTAAAATTTTATTTTGGAATTAAATGGTGCATGTGTATTATATTTTTTTCACTATTTAAAAACATGTAAATTTTATTTAAATTTAAATAAACTGGAATTTATACCTTTTTCTGCCCAGGTCGAGCTCGAGATTTTCATCTTGAACGAAACCCTAGCCTACCGTTGCGCCTTCCCTTCGACGATGCCTCGTGATTTCCACCGGAGTGCTCGAACTCGAGCCTCAATTCCATCGCGGTTCCTCCAGATCTCACGGTGTTCGCACGCGAACCACTACCGCTTCAATTTTCATGCGACAACGATCATCTGCTCGCCGTGCCGAAACAACCCATGAATGATACTGCTCGAGCTTCATCCACACGAGCCACCCTCGTTCGCCCAGACACCCCGCTACTCCATTGTCGATCGCCCTCTACCCCGACAATCGAGTCAAGCCCACGATCTACCACCGCTGTTCCTCCATTCGAACGCGACCCCTAACCGAATCGAACGTGATTCAATTCAATGTCCTTCAATGTTGTGCCAATTATTGCGAAGTTTGATTTCGATGAAGCCCTTACTTTTTCTTCTGTATATCGATTTTTTTTATAAAGATTGGTTAGCTTTCAAAGGAAGATAGGATAGGTGGCGTGTAGGAGAAGACAATGGAACGTGTACATTTCATTTTGCAAAAAAGAATGGCTGGGATTTGATTTTGATCATATATATATATATTAAAATTTTAAATCGTCTCGATTTCGCACCCTAAAATCTCGATATCGTATCGAGACGTGCCGCTAGACGTTTATAATGTTTTACCCGTATTCCGAACACAATGGAACATGTTTCGAAGCCCAGTTCAATCCTATGTAAAAGATAGCTTTTTAAATCGAGTTTAAATACTAAATTCCCGATATAAATTTCAGCGCGTTTATATATCATACGCTCACACAACAACTCCAAACACTATGAAAATTAAAATCCGATAATAATCAAATATTACGGATCAAATGGAACTGGTTTCGTTGAATTCCGAGACTATGCCTCGGAAAGTTATTGATAATGTTACCAATTTTATTCAAGACATATAAATTTACATATCTGTATTACAATGTTAACATGAATTGATGTTAACAAAAGATTCGAGGAATGAAACCTGAGGAACATATGCAAGTCTCAAGATATATATTTGGGTAATTAGCAAGAGATGTGTCTTAAAAAGTTAATCAGTTTTGAATTCTGCACAATATGAACATTTCTCTTTACAAATTGGTGTTTTACAACATGCCAGGATATAACACATTAAATGATTAGATTCATTTAATGATTAAAATTATTTTCAACTATGTCTCTGCCTCAAGACTAATAAAAATAGTTAATATTGAATTTCATAGTTTAAATTTACTTTCCAACAAAGTAAATCAAAAGTATTTAATGATTTGCATATAAAATATATTATAATAACAATCACTTGATCAATGATGCTTGATACTCTAATATTACTTAAATCGTAATAGATTTCTTTATCTTTGGCCAATGATAATATTTTCGCATCGTGGTAAATATCATTCATAAAACATACAAACATTTAAATGAATGGATCTGTATATTACAAATTAAAAACGTCATTGTCCATTAGTACAAAAAGTCTACAAAAATTAGGAATTAAATCAAATTAATAATCAACGGAAAATTATAGCACCCTTTTCTCTTTATGTCAAACCCATTCATTTTCAATAAAAATGATTCTGGTTTTTCATAAAAGGGTTAAATTAGTTTGAACCAAAAAGGAAGTGATGTGAAAGTTATATTAGATGATACTTATAATATCTTAATTAAAAATTAATCAACATATTCATCAAAGTGTGTGAATATGAAAACAAATAAATGACGTACATTAGGTAAATTTGGGGTACGCATAAAGTTTGTCTAGTTTTAATCATGTGAATATTATAAATGACTTGGATTACTGGCAATGTATGTTGTTGAAGCTAAAAAGGTAACATTATAACTATCGTTAGTATATGTCCATGCTTTAGCATGTGAGACTAGCTTTACCATAAATTACAACATTATTTTTCTATGTTGTTCAAGGTGGAGGGGAATATCGGGCATTAAGAATGAATTTATTGTCCAAGGGTAGTCTAGGAGGAGCCTAACGAGAATAAGCGTTTACAACATAATTTGGTACTACAAAATTTATATTAAATAATTATAAACATACTGAAAAATTCAAGGCAAATTGGAACCATAGCAATTTACTTTAAATTGAAATTAGTGAACGGTTCATACTCAAGATTCAATTTGGCGGCGAGCTCCCTTTTCCTTTTTCCTTTTTCCTTCCAAGATCCTAACTGAGTCCTGAGATCGTAGAATAGTGGATGTTCTGAAAAATATTTACCATTCGAAAAGAGGAAAAAACGAAGTCTTCCACTCGCCTCTGACCATTAAATCAAATGTGAATAACCCGTCCTCCTCTCTTTGAAGAAATTCTTCAATTTCTTTCGAACATATATAACGAAAATTTGGCAGAACAGGAAAATCGAAAGAAAGAGTTTCTTTATATGATTGACTCTCTAGGTTCCCATAAATTGTTTCGGTGCGGGCCACGAAAGCGGTACCAAATCGAGGCAAACTCTGTGCGATGATGAACTAATCAGCTCGACAATGATTTCAACTGGAGTCGATAAGTACATATTGTATGAAGCTCAAGTGGTTTCAGATCGTCTCGAAATATTATTTTATTATGAGCAATATATACATGCAATTTTATTTTATTTGTCGATGAATTTCAAAATAAATCACATTATCATAGTTTATAAAAGTAACAATACTTATACATAACAAAATTTGCCATGGATATAGTTAAATGTGTATACCAAATAATCATGCAGGCTTTAGAGAAAAAGGTACAAGTTTTCATCCACGGTAGAATACTTTAGGTTATATTCCAAACATATTTAAAATATAATGTAAAAAATAATTAGAAATAAGAAAAAAATAAAGAAATCATCAAATAATTTTAAAAAAAAATTGGGTACTTAGATGGTAATACACGGTAATACTACAAGTCTTAGGTAGCATATAACATACTATATGTCAATATATGTGCAGCGGTTCGACTCAAGCTACGCAAATTTCAAATCTATGAATTCTCAAACCAGTGCTGGATTGTCTAACAATTGGATAGTGGTGCTAGATATCGACAAATCAAATTTTTAAAATTTAAGAAATAACAAGTAACTTTAACTACACTTTTATTTAGAATTATAAAGAGGAATATTTATCGATTGGCTATCTATATAATTTGAAATGAAACATATAAAGTGGAATTAAATTTTGAAATGCTACTAAAAGATGAAAAGCTTCAATAAATAAAGAAAGTAATTGAGTTTCCTTGTTGTAGTTGTATTTAATTCGGTCAAAATAAAAAAGGCATATTAAAAATGCATATTTTCTGAATGCTTCAAAAAAAAAGCTTAGTGCTTAGGCGGTACCTCAACTAGGCATGGAATAAAGCATCAAGGAAAAAAGGCTGAACAGCAAAATTACAAAGGAGAGCCTAAATGACACTCCATGATGCCCCGATGGTACTTTTGATAGCATAGTTAATTTTATAAGTCAAAGGTCATGGTATAAACCTTGTTGAGATTATGTTATCTTATATTTTAAAGTGGATGTGCATATTATGGTAAGATAAACTATTAAGTTTCAACTTTCAAGAATTTGAGTTCCTTATTTTAAAAAAAAAATTCTAGAAGTTTTACAACTCATTTCAACCCTATATGGGGATGCATCATGCATTGCTTTTTAATGTATGTAGAGCATATGTAATCTAATAGAAACACAGATATAAATTGATAAAGAGTTCAAAAGGTCTCACTGTTTTAGGGTGAAGTGTTGGGTTTATGAGCAGAAGACAGGCAAGATATATAGCTGTTATTTCAAGGATAGCCAAGTGTGGCATGGGCTCGTGATAAAATGAACCAATATGTTCTATAACTGAATATTTCGAGTCCCTTGAGTTTTTCTAATTAACTCTTTCAAACCTGCTCATACAGTGATGTTTCTTTTTGTAAACAGATAATTCATTATCAACTGAAAACATGCAACAGGAATTGTAATGGAGGTCTTCAACTCCAACTAGGACTTTTTTCGTTATTCTGAAAGTGACAAGTGTATCATAATAAGACAAACCAAATTCCTTTTACAGTCAATTAATTGAGTCGCTCATTTCAGAAGAAAACAGTCTTGATAACACATTCAAACTCTTGCATACAGTGATCGTTTCTTTTATGTATGCAAAGAGTTTATGATCAATAGAAAACATGCATGTATTAATTAAGAGTTCATAATGTGTTATAATTTTGCATCAACCAAATGAACCAAAGGTTGAGAGTTTGATCGTCGTGAAGATCGTCAATTCTTATACTTAGATGCCGGCAACTGTGTTATGCTAAGTAAACCTGCATTTTTCCACTGCAAGGGATAAGAGTTCCTTCCTCATTATTAAAAACATTTAAAAAAAAAGACTTAGTAACCACTTTCAGACAATGGCACTGTAAAATAACTAACAAGCATCCGTCCTTTGAATGAGGGAATGTTTGATCAAAAAATACGTTTATTAAGTCGTTTAAAATTCAAAATAATAAGTAGCTTAGTTGGTTAGAGCGTTAACGTTGATGGGTGCAGACTCGAGCCTTTAGAAAACAAATGGTATTTGTTGTATTTAGTGTGGACATGTGTGCTACAATAGGACAAATCAATGTGTTTTTACAACTTAGAATCAAAGTCCCGCGTCTAAATAAATAGTAGTTTCAACAACCATTTTAGACTCCCACAAGACACATTGCGTACAATGACTATGCAAAGAACTTTCTATCCAATAGAAAACATGCATAAATTCAATTACAAAGTTTACAAAGTGAAATAAATCTAAAATTCGAATTTCCTGTTTGAAGTATTGTCTAAGTATAATTCAAAGGCAACTACATTTCCTTTTTATACATCGCACATATTTGAATCTACAATTTGAAATGTAACGAAACTTTCTAGTTGTGTTATTATTCCATTCTAGATCATAGACACAAAAATTGAGATCATTTCTAACATACTAGTATATTTAAAAATGATAAATTAAAAAATGGCAGTTGAATTTAACCATCAATTTTAAATATTATTTTAAAAAATCGTAAGATTACCCAAATAAATCGAATTTGTTGAATCTCGCCTTATAGCGATTTTGATTATGACAACTATACATATATAGTAGTATCGATTAACCTTGTTTTGCAGGAAGAAACTCTACAACAGGAAAATTTCAAGGGTTTAGTTAAAGAGTCTATGTATTAGTATTTGTTAAAATCTTCCTTGATGACACACATACATGCACAAGACAAAGCAAACAGAGGTCTGAAAATTTTATTTCAGACGTCTGTCTACTGAAACAAAAGTTGATTCAGCATAATATTCAGACGTCTGTTCTGAAATATTCAAACGTCTGAATATAGGCCGAATTTGTGATGCAGCACGACCTACGGAAGCACAAGGCTTAGGTCGTTCACGAGTTAATGAAGGTCGACCCCGACCTAACGAGTCACGTGAAGAGAAGGAACGACCTAACAAGTCACATGGGAAGGCAACACGACTTAACCATGCTTCGGTTTTAGGTCGTTCAGAAGAGTTAGCTCAGTGAAGCTTTGAGTCGTTGCTTTTTGAGTCGGTTGCGACCTAACGGAATACGGCTGAAGAGTTAAGTCGTTAGAAGAGTTAGCTCGGTGAAGCTTTGAGTCGTTTGTGTTGAATATGTTGTACAGTGTGTCGTTATTTGTTAAGTCGTTGATTTTTGAGTCGTGAGTCGTTAGGTCGTATACGACCTAAGTGTTTTGATGAGTCTATATTTCTTTAAGCAGTGTGTTTAAGTCGTCTACGACTTAAGTGTTGAGTCGCTGTGTTGTACATATGTGAGTGAGTCGTTGTATCTTGAGTCGTGTTGTTTAGATCGCTTACTGTTTTGAGATGTGTGGTGTCAGTTAGGTCGGCAATGACCTAGTTAAGTCATAAGTCGTTGTAAGGAGGTTGAGTCGTAAGTCGGGGGATTTAAGTCGGCAACGACTTAAGGTCAGAGTTTGGAAACTACTATAAATAGCGAGTGTGTTGTAACTTTTTGGTGGTTGATTTTTGGAATAAAAGTCTTGTTTGATTGCTATGTGCTTTCATCTTAAATTGGTAGTTGAGTGTAATCTCCTATCTCCACTTTCGGTTATTCGAGTGCGCTCGAATCAACGATCGTTGAAGCCAGTTCATGGTATCAAGTGCGCTTGATCAACGTTTGAAGAATTGTAGATCTTCTTTCATGGTATCGTGCGCGATCAACGTGCCAGAGATAGCTAGAATTCGGTTTCTTTGTGATCAACGAATTTGGGCATTTCAGTATCTTCAATCCACCGTTTGCTACTTTCATCGATCTATATCGTTTTGTTATTATCCGCTGCACCAGTTTTGGTATCAGATCTAGACTTAGCCAATCATAGCTAAGCCGAGTCTTGGAGCCAAGAAGTTTGAAGTTGAAGTTGGTGTTCATCGTGTTCATCTTGAAGTTGCAACAAGTTAGAAGCTTTCGATCCATTTCATTTTGAATCAAACTCCGGAAAGTGTTTGAATTTTTGGAGAAGAGTTTGAGGTGTTTGAGTGAAGGTCGAGCATAACTTTGTGTTAAGTTTGGATCGTGCATCACTTTGGTATCATTTGTTGAAGGTAGGCCGTGTATACTTGTGAGAAGTAGCCGAGCCTTGGTAAAGTTTGTTTTGAAGTTTGAAGCCGTGCTTTGTTTGTTTGTGGGGTTTGGAAAGTTGTGAAGTTTGAAGATTGTTGTGAAGTTCAATCATGCCGCCAAGGAGAGCTAACCGCTATCAAAATGTTGAAGCGTTGTATAGAAGAGAAGAGGCCGAGCAAATGGAACAACGCATTAATGAGAAATTTGATGAAGGCATTGGAAAATTAGAGAAGTTGATGAATGATTTGAATCAAAATCAAAGGAGGAGATCACCAATCTCGAACCATGGAGGAAACCGAGTTTCGCCATCGGTTACGGAAGCGAGAAGGGTATCACCACAATCTTTTAGAGAGAGGAGAGAAACATCAATTTCATCGAGGAGAGATCACCATGACTATGGACATGAAGAGAGAAGAACTCCACGTGAGTTTGAAAATGAGCCATATAGAGATGAGGAGAGACATAGTATAAGGGACATGCGTGATCGAAGGGATGATGGTCGAGATCGATATAGACGTACATTTGATTATGATGAAGAGGGTGATAGAGCTAGCATTCATTATCGAGATCGAGACCAAGTTCGAAATTCATATCGAGATGTAGAAGAAGATCGTCGATGGGAGTCGGGTATGAAGATAGAAATTCCGAAATTCAAGGGTGGAATGGTAGCTGAAGAATTTCTTGATTGGTTGTCTAATGTTGAAGAGATTTTTGACTTTAAAGAAGTTCCTGAGCATAGAAGAGTGAAGTTAGTTGCTACTAGGTTGAGGGGGAGAGCTTTAGCATGGTGGCGGCAAACTAAACTTACACGGGAGAGAATGGGAAAGTCAAAGATTGAATCATGGGAGAAGATGAAGAAGTTGATGAGAGCTACATTTTTACCTTACAATTATCAATCACTCATGTATCAGAGGTTACAGAATTTGAGGCAAGGGACGAAGACTGTTAGTGATTATGCTGATGAATTTTATCAACTGATTGCTCGAAATGACATTATGGAGACAGAGGAACAGCTGACTGCTAGATTTGTTGGAGGGTTGAGGATGCAGATTCAAGATATGGTGAATATGTTTGATCCTAGATCTGTAGCAGAAGCACATCAGAAGGCGTTAGCTTGGGAGAAGAAGGGAAGGCGTGGAGGTGGTGTGTTTACTAATTCCAACAATCAGGTGAAGGGTGTTAGTGGAAGCTCTAATGTTCCTAAGTCTGTCAGTAAACCAGTTGTGAATGAAGTTGCGAAGGCAAAGGTCAAAAACAGTTTCAAATGTTATAATTGCCAGGAAGTGGGTCACAAGAGTAATGAATGTCTGAAGCCGAAGAAACGAACTATGATTGTTGAAGCTGAAGGTGAGGATGTTGGGGAAGGTTATTCTAGTCCAGTTGAGGAAGATGAACAGGATATTGCGTCGGGAGATGAAGGATGTAATCTAATGATGAGGAGGTCTTGTTTAATACCGAAGCAGGAAGAAGAAGCTAGTTGGTTGAGGAGTAACATCTTTCAGTCAACATGCACTATTCTGGGAAAAGTTTGTAAGTTTGTGATTGATGCAGGAAGTTGTGACAATATTCTTTCTACTGAAGCCGTGAGAAAGTTGAAACTGAAAACGAAGAAGCATCCAAATCCTTACAAGTTAGCGTGGTTGAGAAAAGGAGGAGAAGTGAAGGTGGACAGGCGAGTTCGCGTTCCATTTTCTATTGGGAAGAAATATAAAGACGAGATTTGGTGTGATGTGGTTGAGATGGACGTTTGTCACTTGCTTTTGGGAAGACCATGGCAGTATGATCGAGCAGTGCAACATGACGGTCGGACCAAATAGTTACAGCTTTATGTTTGAAGGTGTTAAGATCATTTTGGTTCCAAAGAAGAGACAGCAAGAAGAAAGCAAGTCAGAAGAGATTGAGGAGCTGAAAACTTTGTTGACTTTGAAGGAATTTATTGAAGAAGTAGAAGAGAGTCCAGAGGTATTTTTATTGATTGGACGTGAAGCTACCGAATCCGTTGAAATCCCAGAGGAAGTAAAGCCGGTATTGGAAGAATTCAGTGATGTGTTTCCTGAAGAGTTGCCAACGGAGTTGCCACCGTTGAGGGATATTCTACATCAGATTGATCTTGTGCCAGGGGCAGTATTACCACACAGACCACATTACAGGATGAGTCCTAAGGAGCATGAAGAACTGAGAAGGCAGGTGGAGGAGTTGTTAGAACAGGGGCGTGTTCAGGAGAGCTTGAGTCCTTGTGCAGTGCCAGCTTTGTTAATACCAAAGAAGGATGGTTTGTGGAGAATGTGTACGGACAGTCGGGCTCTAAACAAGATCACTATGAGATACAGGTTTCCTATGCCAAGGTTTGATGATTTGATAGATCAGTTGAGTGGAGTTGTTGTATTTTCAAAGATTGACTTGAAGAGTGGATACCATCAAATTCGTATTAGACCAGGTGATGAATGGAAGACTTCTTTCAAAACCAGGGAAGGTTTATACGAATGGTTGGTTATGCCGTTTGGTTTATCGAATGCACCAAGTACTTTTATGAGAGTGATGAACCAGATTTTCAGACCATACATTGGGAAGTTTGTGGTTGTTTACTTTGATGATATTTTGATCTACAGTGGGAGTATGGAAAAGCATGTCCAGCATTTGCGTGAAGTACTGTTGATTCTACGGCAGGAGAAATTTTATGCTGCAACAAAGAAATGTGTGTTTTTGACGGACAGTGTTTTATTTCTGGGATATGTTCTATCGAAAGAAGGAATTCAAGTGGATGAAAATAAAGTAGAAGCTGTCAGGAGTTGGCCACAGCCCAAGACGATTACTGAAGTGAGGAGTTTTCATGGATTGGTATCCTTCTATCGAAGATTCATTCCACATTTTAGTAGTGTGATGGCACCTATAACCGATTGCATGAAGGGAAAGAAGTTTGAGTGGTCAGAGGAAGCAGGGGTTGCTTTTGAGAAGATCAAGATGCTATTGACGACAGCACCAATTCTAGTTTTACCGGATTTTCAGTTGTTGTTTGAATTACATACTGATGCATCGAAGGTTGGGGTTGGTAGAGTTTTGAGTCAAAAAGGAAGACCAGTTGCTTATTTCAGTGAGAAGTTATCTGGAGCTAAGTTGAGATATAGCACTTATGATGTTGAGTTTTACGCAATTGTTCAAGCAGTGAAGCACTAGAGACATTATCTATTTCAGAAGGAGTTTGTTCTCTATACGGATCATGAAGCTTTGAAGCATTTGCAAGGGCAGGACGTGATTTCAGTAAGGCATGCATCATGGATTGCCTATTTGCAGTAGTTTACTTTTGTCGTGAAGCACAAATTAGGGATAACGAATCGTGTAGCTGATGTTTTGAGTAGGAGGAGTCATTTATTAACGACAATGAAAGTTGAAGTGACAGGTTTTGAATTATTGCCAGAGCTTATTGAAGAAGATCCTTACTTTAAGAAATTTGTTGAGAAAGTCAAGGAGGGAAGTTCTGATGAATTTGTGTTGATTGATGGTTTCTTATTTAAGGGGAATCAATTGTGCGTACCGGATTGTAGCTTGCGAATGAAGATAGTAAAGGAGCTTCATGAGGAAGGACATGTGGGTAGAGACCGAACATTGCAGTTAATCTCTCAATCCTACTATTGGCCATCGATGAGGAAGGAAGTTGAAAGGATTGTTCAGAGATGTCATGTTTGTCAAATTTCAAAAGGGACAGCTACAAATGCGGGTTTGTATATGCCTTTACCTGTACCTACAAAACCATGGGTAGACATTAGCATGGATTTCGTGTTGGGATTGCCGAGAACTCAAAGGGGGAATGACTCTATATATGTTGTGGTGGATCGTTTCTCGAAGATGGTACATTTTATTGCTTGTAAGAAGACGGTGGATGTTGTTCATGTTGCTCAGTTATTTTTCAAGGAGATCTATCGTTTACATGGGTTACCAGAGTCTATTGTTTCGGATAGAGATACTTGTTTCCTGAGTCACTTTTGGATAAGTTTGTGGAAGATGGTCGGAACGAAGCTGAAATTTAGTAGCGCTTACCATCCGCAAACCGATGGACAAACGGAGGTGGTTAATAGATCATTGGGAAATTTGTTACGATGTTTGGTGAAATATAATCTGAGAAGCTGGGACCTGAAGTTATGACAAGCAGAATTTGCACATAATCATGCGGTTAATAGAAGCACAGGTTACAATCCATTTCAGATTGTATATTCAAATTTATCCAGGGGACCGTTAGATTTAGCAGTAGTGCCACAACCGAAGGGGACGGTTAGACGAGCTGTAGACTTTGTTGATGGGTTGACTGAATGTCATAAAATCGTTCAGGAACGATTGGAGAAAACAAATGAGAAGTATAAGCAGACTGCAGATTTGAAGCGATGAAGTGTTGAACTTAACGAAGGAGATTTGGTTTATGCAGTGTTGACAAAAGATCGTTTTCCGGTGGGAACGTACAATAAATTGAAGGCGCGGAAAATTGGTCCAGTTGAAATTCTAAAGAAAATCAATGAGAATGCGTATCAATTGAAGTTACCAGAAGATGTTCATACTTCTGATGTTAACGTCAAGTATTTAATTCCATACCATGGAGCCGAACTTGTTGTGGAAGAAGATGGTGAAAATTCGAGGTCGAATTTCTGTCAACCAGGGGAGGATGATGCAGCACGACCTACGGAAGCACAAGGCTTAGGTCATTCACGAGTTAATGAAGGTCGACCCCGACCTAACGAGTCACGTGAGGAGAAGGAACGACCTAACAAGTCACATGGGAAGGCAACACGACTTAACCAAGCTTCGGTTTTAGGTCGTTCATAAGAGTTAGCTCGGTGAAGCTTTGAGTCGTTGCTTTTTGAGTCGGTTGCGACCTAACGAAATACGGCTGAAGAGTTAAGTCATTAGAAGAGTTAGCTCGGTGAAGCTTTGAGTCGTTTGTGTTGAATATGTTGTACAGTGTGTCGTTATTTGTTGAGTCGTGAGCCGTTAGGTCGTATACGACCTAAGTGTTGTGATGAGTCTGTATTTCTTTAAGAAGTGTGTTTAAGTCGTCTACGACTTAAGTGTTGAGTCGATGTGTTGTACATATGTGAGTGAGTCGTTGTATCTTGAGTCGGGTTGTTTAGATCGCTTACTGTTTTGAGATGTGTGGTGTTAGTTAGGTCGGCAACGACCTAGTTAAGTCGTAAGTCGTTGTAAGGAGGTTGAGTCGTAAATCGGGGGATTTAAGTCGGCAACGGCTTAAGGTCAGGGTTTGGAAACTACAATAAATAGCGAGTGTGTTGTAACTTTTTGGTGGTTGATTTTTGGAATAAAAGTCTTGTTTGATTGCTGTGTGCTTTCATCTTAAATTGATAGTTGAGTGTAATCTCCTATCTCCACTTTCGGTTATTCGAGTGCGCTCGAATCAACGATCGTTGAAGCCAATTCACGGTATCAAGTGCGCTTGATCAACGTTTGAAGAATTGTAGATCTTCTTCACGGTATCGTGCGCGATCAACGTGTCAGAGATAGCTAGAATTCGGTATCTTTTTTATCAACGAATTTGGGCATTTCAGTATCTTCAATCCACCGTTTGCTACTTTCATCGATCTATATCGTTTTGTTATTATCCGCTGCACCAATTTGTCTATTTTCTTGCTGTATAAATTTTTAACTATAAACAGACTTCTGAAAACGAATAGATGCAACTATTCAGCAAAGAGACACAACTCTTGATTCACATCTAATCATCGAATCTCTTCGTGAATAATTCCAACTATTTGTATACTATAAATAGAGGCTTAACCAAATGTTTTTAGTATCCAATCTTACTCTAATTCTTTCTATCTTATCTATAGCATTCATATTCACAAAAGCTCTCTATTTTCATTTTTCAAAGATAACAAATTTTCTCAAATCTTCCATACTCTTTCACGAACTACACTATTATCATCAAGGAAAGATTATAGGAAGGGTGTACATTGATTTGACATATCCATGTTATTTAGAACACTAGTATTCAAAAAACTTTTTATATTGTGAAAGACCTCTTCAGCAATCGAGGCAAGAAATCTCGTTCGGCTGTTCGGTTAGTTCTAAACCTATTCCTCCGGGTAAAGAGATGGTTGTTTTTTGTTAATGAAATTCCTAAGAGAAGCTTAGGGACTGGACGTAGGACAGTGGTCTGAACCAGTATAAATCTCTGGTGTCGCTTTTATTTATTGTTAATATTCTGCTATCTATACATTTCTTTTCATACGATCCTGCTGCAACGTCTTTTTCAATTGGTATCTGAGCATAGCATCTTACATTTGGTATCAGAGCCTGATATTCTAGAGATCGTAACAACATCCTAGAATAAATGGCTACAAAGAGATCTAGTCAAGGCAATAAGAAGAGGAAGAGCAATAAAGAAAAATCAAAGGAGAAAACAAACAAATGCTTCATGGCAAAAGATAATGAGGTTAGTGATCCAACTTTTGATGATATGATAGAAATAAATTCAGGACTTCTAGACACTTTAAAAAGTCTTAAAAGAAAATATAAGGAAGCTCTGGAAAATCAGAAGAAAGCAGAATTCGAAAGAGATATGCTTAAAGACGAGAAGAAAATATTAGAAGGAGAACTTGAGAAAATTCAAGATTCACTCTCTGACAATTCTGAATTCGCTCTATTAAGTCAAGAAACAGAAGCTCAAAAAGAAAAGAATAATGCTCTAGCTTCTGAGAATCATGAGTTAAAAACAAAAATTAAAATTGTTGAGTTAGATAACACTAGTCTCAAAACTAAGCTTGATAACATTACTAAAAATATTTCCAATTTTAATAAAGGGAGAGAAATTTTATCCAGGATTATTGAAAATTCTCAACCTGCTTCAAAAAAGAAGGGATTAGGTTATGTTAAGAATTCAAAAGCTCATAATGTTAAAAGTGGTTTAGGATATAATAAAACTGATCGTAGAAATAGCACTAGATATGCTTTCATGTATTATAAAAATGATAGTGCTAGTACTAAATTTCGAGTTAAGTCTAAATCGAATTTTTATAGAAATTCAAATACTGATGTGACCAATAATGTTTATAATTTCTCTAGAAGTACAAAATCATTGACTGAAGATATGAATAAAAATTATCTAACTATTTGGGTTCCTGTTAATTGGAAAAATAGAGAAAAATACATTAATGATTATTTTGATATGGTAGTTGATAATGAAAATTATATCTATAAAGGTTCAACCACACCCAAATGGGTATGGTTTCCTAAGATCTAAACCATTCGGACCCTAACATAGTAAGTGGGTACCAAAAATAATAATTATTTATTGCAGGTACTCGGATAAACAAAAGGAAAAGGATAGATTTTGGTATTTTAAAGAATGTTGCATACGTTTAGTAGAATTACATGCTTACAATGAAATATGGACTTTAGCAAATATGGTAAAATCTATTTTATTTTTCCTTCATAATCAATAATGAGTTTATCTCATTATTTACAAGATATTTTATATAATTTATTATATTCCCTCATTCTTTTTGACAATAACAAAGGGGGAGAAAATATGCGCATATCGACAGGGAGAGTCACATATATAGTTGTCATTATCAAAAAGGGGAAGAATGTTGAATCTCGCCTTATAGCGATTGTTATCCCATTTTTGGTCAAAACTGGAATATCAACAAATTGGCAAGGGATGATGAATATCGGGGCTGGAAATCAGTTGGAATCAAGGCTACGATCGATATCGTCAAAATTTGGTTGAGCTTCGATCGGGACGAAATTGGTTAGAGATGGTGTAAGGGACTAGGAGAGGCTATGTTTCAAATTTCAGGTTAATCAGAGTTCATATGAAGGAGTTATAATCGATGCAAGGTAGGAAAGTTATGCTGTTCGAATCCATCAAGGGATCAAGGTGGTGCTCGTTTCGAATCCATCGGATTCGAACCCATCAGGTTCGCATCGATTAAAGGCACGACGCAAGGATGGTTCGAATCGATGCACCTCATATCGATCAGGAAGTGATGGCTTCGAATCGATACCTTTCGTATCGATCAGCTTGCACACGGCTCGATGGTCTTCGTATCGATCAGATGGGAAGGATAGGTGGACTTTGACTCGATGACAGCATGGTTCTCCTTTGTATCCATAAGGTGTACACGGGTTAGTTCGTATCGATGGTGGTTCGAATCGATAGGATTCTGGATTAGTACCTATCGATACGAAGAGAGCGTTCGAGAAGGATACGTGGGGAGTCGACTTCATGGATTCGAAGGACTTAGGGACAATTTCGAAGCGATCGATACGAACCAGGGAAGAAACGTTCAACGCGGCGACAAAGGTGGATCGATCCGGAGAATTCCTGACACGTCATCAATGCGCACGCGCTTTGGATGGAGTCGAAGGGGATGGATTCGAAGCATGGATTCGAAGCATGGATTGGAACCAGGCAGAACACACGAAGCTTTGATCTCGAATCGATCATATCTTCCAAACCATTGGTCCAAATGCAATGAAATTTTTACAGGAGCGTACATACATGTTGAAGAATGTTCTCACCAAATTTCAGCTCAATTGGATGATTTCTTGATCGATTCGAATGGAGTTCGAATCGATCGCGATGTGAGCCCGGATCTCGAGAATTCGGCCGTATGGGCCCCCTCACGTGCGAGAAGCGGTCTACCGGATTTTTAGAATAAATATCAGCCTCCTACACCTATAAATAGAGGCCCTGTTCATTCAAAAAAGGGGTCGGAGAATTGAGAGAGAACAAGCACGCCCGGACGCTGCCAGAATCATTCCATATCATCATTTCTACCATTGATTTCGAATTTGGACTTTGTAACTGCTGTAATCACTTGTAACCAGCAAGGATAATTAATAAAAAAGGATAAAACTTTGGAGTGGACGTAGGCCGGAGATAGCCGAACCACTATAAAACTTGTGTCACTGCTCGTTATTTTGGATTTGCTGCTTATTATTTGCTGAAATCTGTTATTTGTGTTTGAATATTGTTGATTTGTATTCATACACTGGTGCTTTCATGGTATCTGGGGTTTGTGACCAATTTTGGTACAAACACTTTGGTGCTTTCACTGAGAAGGACTGGCTCCCGCTACACCGGATTTGAAGTTTGGATTTGAAGAAGTTTGAGGAGTTTCGATTTGAAGAAAATGACTAGGCAAAACAGTAGAAGGCAAAGGGCTGAGCGAAGCCAACAGAAAGGAAGTCAACAAGCATCCTCCGGAGCTGGGGAAGGACAGGCTTCAATCTACATAACTCGGGATGAAATGGAAGCTATGACGAATTCTTTGCAGGAGAGATTGTTGAAGAGCCAACAGGAAATGATGTAGACTTTCTTCGAGCAAATGAGAGCTGCAGGGATGCAGAACTTAGGAACAGCTATAGCCGCTGTGGATGCAGGACAGGGGACTAGGGTCGTGGAACCCAATGGAGGACGAGATGCGGAGCCAGAAGGCAATCATCAAGGGCTTGGGGGCAGGCCCACGGGATCCAATACAGGGGGACCTTTGGAAGGAATTCAACAGGCTAGAGCTAACGTTGCTTCTAGTGAACCACACGAGGAATATGTGCCGGAGTTCCCTCAGGGGCATGGGGGGCAACCCCCAACAGACAATACCGGATTAGTAGAAATCATCAGAAGAACTGTGCGCGGTGGTTTGACCAACGGGGACTTGGAAGGAGTGAATAGGAGTCCGTTTGCTCGGGAAATAAGGATGGCTCAGAATCCACCTAAGTTTAAGCTACCTAGCGTGGAGGTGTATGATGGTAAGGCAGACCCAACTGATCACTTGATGAGATATACCAGACACATGGAGGTGCTGGGAGCATCGGAGGAAGTGATGGCCCGATGCTTCCCTTTGTATCTGACGGACTTAGCTGCAATGTGGTTTAGGCAGCTGAGAGAAGGATCTATCAGGACTTGGAGAGAATTGGTGGAAAATTTTTTGGAACAGTTTCGGGTTCACGTCAAGAGGCCGAAGAATGTGATGACATTGACATCGGTGAAGCAAAGGATGAATGAATCGCTTAGAGCTTTTCTAACTCGATTCAGTGCGGCAGTTGCTTCGGTGGATCGGCCTGATCCATCGATGGTTTTAATGGCAGCAGTATCAGGAGTCAGGGAGGACTCAAATTTCAAGGTATCTCTGATACTAGATCCCCTACAGGATCTCGACGAATTCTTTCACGAGGCAGAAAGGTTCCTTCGGCGGGAAGATGCGAGTACGGATTTAAAGGTGAAAAGGGTTAATGCAACTCAGGATGTAGGACCATCCAGCAAAGGTTTGGATAAAGACAAAGGGAAAAGGAAGTTGGACGATGATTCTGAAAACGCTAGGAAGCGATGGAAGGATCCAAAGTTTTCTACATACACAGGATTGAACGAGACGCTGGAGCGGATATACCTGGATACTCGGAATCGCCTTCCTTACCGGAGGCCGGCTAGGAGAGAACCATCAGAACGGGAAAGGACATCAGGAAGGCACTGCCTCTTCCATGATTTAGACGGACATGACACCAACAGCTGCAGGAATTTAAAGGATATAATCGAGGAGCATGTAAGGAATGGACAGTTACAGCAATTTGTCGGAACTCGGAATGCAATGGTAGAGCAGGAGCAACTACCGACTACCTCACACCGTGATGATGTGAGGCCCAGGGATGATGGTCGATTGATCATCCACTGATCAGGATAATGTGAAATAAGTAGCGAACTACTAGCAAGCAACCAAGTCATTTACACATGTATGGGGACGAAGATAGCCCCTAGGCATGCTCAGAATGATGATAAACTGCGATGATGTGGTTTGTGAAATTTATCTTTTGCTTTTTGATTGGACACTGCTTTTCTTTTTGGATTTAGGTTTGGAGTTTGGATTGAACTCCTGGTTTTGCTTGCTTTTTGATTTGGGTTTTTTCTCTGGATGGTTGTTTTTGATTTTGAATGCTGCTTTGGATTTCTGGTTTTCTAGTTTGGATTTGGATTTTGGATTGGATTTTGATTGGATTTTCATCTGGTTTTTGATAAATGGTCGTCGGGTATGGATTACGCCTGGCAAGGGGTGAGTCACTTTGCCCGAACGTGGTAAATTGACTCATTCAGGTCGTCGAGTATGGACTATGCTCGGCAAGGGTCCGAAGTGACCAGGATTCGGCCTAGGACTTAGGCCCCATATTATCGATTATTGTATCAGGTCGTTGAGTATGGACTATGCTCAACAAGGGTCCGGAGAGATCAGGATTCGGCTTAGGACTTAAGCCACGGCATTGCTCAACGTCCAGGGACACTGGACCATGGTCGTCAGGTGTGGATTGCGCTTGGCAAGAACCCGGAGAGGTTAGCTCAACGTCCAGAGACACTGGACCATGGTCGTCAGGTGTGGATTACGCTTGGCAAGAACCCGGAGAGGTTATGGATTCGGATATCGACCCGGAGAGGTCCTGGATATGATTATTGGCTATTGGATAAGGATGGATCAGGACTCGGCTGTCGAGTTCGAATGGATATGGAATTGGCTAAGGCTTTGTTTATTGGATTTGGAATTGGACATCGACTCGGAGCAGTCAAGGATGATATACTCTGACAATATGGCTATGGACTTCGGATATTGGATTCAGAACTATTCAAAACACGCCTGTTATCACAAGGCATGTTTTGGGGGGCAAAGTGTTATCCCATTTTTGGTCAAAACTGGAATATCAAAAAGTTGGCAAGGGATGATGAATATCGGGGTTGGAAATCAGTTAGAATCAAGGCTACGATCGATATCGTCAAAATTTGGTTGAGCTCCGATCGGGACGAAATTGATTGGAGATGGTGTAAGGGACTAGGAGAGGCTATGTTACAAATTTCAGGTTAATCGGAGTTCATATGAAGGAGTTATGATCGATGCAAGGTAGGAAAGTTATGCTGTTCGAATCCATCAAGGGGTCAAGGTGGTGCTCGTTTCGAATCCATCGGATTCGAACCCATCAGGTTCGCATCGATCAAAGGCACGGCGCAAGGATGGTTCGAATCGATGCACCTCGTATCGATCAGGAAGTGATGGCTTCGAATCGATACCTTTCGTATCGATTAGCTTGCACACGGCTCGATGGTCTTCGTATCGATCGATCAGATGGGAAGGACAGGTGGACTTCGACTCGATGACAGCATGGATCTCCTTCGTATCCATAAGGTGTACACGGGTTAGTTCGTATCGATGGTGGTTCGAATCGATAGGATTCTGGATTCGTACCTATCGATACGAAGAGAGCGTTCGAGAAGGATACGCGGGGAGTCGACTTCATGGATTCGAAGGACTTAGGGACAATTTCGAAGCGATCGATACGAACCAGGGAAGAAACGTTCAACGCGGCGACAAAGGTGGATCGATCCGGAGAATTCGTGACACGTCATCGATGCGCACGTGCTTTGGATGGAGTCGAAGGGGATGGATTCGAAGCATGGTGAAACGACCCGCAAATCCGTACCCCTTGAGTCAACACTATTCTACAACAATCAACTCAAGTTGTACAGAAATACGAACCATTTGGGTTAAAGAAGAAGAGATAGAAGAAGAAAGTAGAAGAAACAACAACAAAATCTAACCATCGCAGCGGAATAAAATATAATAGATAATAAATAATCTTTACTCAAAAGTCAAATATATCTGTTTACATACAGTACATCATCAGAGTACATCAGTCACAGCTCACATCAATAACATACAATGGATACACAGCAACACAACAGCGGAATATATATATATATATATATACACACACAAGTACGAATGTACGTATCGTCAATCCAGCTCGTCTCCTGAGCTCCACAGCAACATGTCCTGTATCCTATAATACTCAGTCTTACCCGAGCATTACAGTTACATAATACCCGAGTCAGTCTGGAATACCAGCGTGAGAAAATCACACCCAATTGATAATTAAAGTTTCAAAATCCTTTGAAAACAAAAGCATCTCGTAAGACCACGCCACAAATAAACATGTTGGGTTTTTACCTTACGATAGCTAAAACATTTTTTTATTAACGTCCTCTGATATTATAATAGTGTCTATAGAAAGTAAATAAAATCTAGCTGAAATGCTTGCATCTCACGTTTCAGCAATAGTTGGGCACAATCAAAACCGTACGGGCGCGTATGGAAAATGGATTCCAACTAATGGCTAGGCACTGGGGTACCACCTGTCACAATACCTTGTCTAGATCAGCGTACCGAGGAGCCACCCTAACTCCCCTGCAACACAAGACCGGAAGCATCCCTTACTGGACAGTCCCGAGCAAGATCACCCCGCGGTTGGGATCAACAACCGCCCACTAAGCCGAAATAAAAGGGACATCTAGACAGGGATGACCTCACCCTCCACTGGGGGCTACCCTCGAAGCCTTGCTGCATATCCCCTGATTTTCAGCCATTCCCATTTGAGGAGGCTTGAGGCTAAGCGTTACCTTTATAGAATATATCCCTTAGAATGCCCATCGTCCACCTGACGATGTTTCGCAAGCATTCATCCATACAAGTCCGTCCCGGGTTCGAACGGAACCGAAGGCACTATTCCTACTACATCCATTTTGGAAATATCCTCAGGATTAGTAGCGACTAGCCCTTGCACTTCACTGCTCCATCTTCGAATCCAAAATCGTTTACACGAAACGTACAAACCGGATCGAAGTGGTTTTCGAGAAATAAATCTCGATCCCGGACTCTTCGAAATGATCAACGCATTTGTCCAATATTGATAGTCGGTGATTTAACTATCAATTAATATTCTCAAACAACCAACAACCAATAAATAATTTTTCCACATTATTTATTTATCCCAAATATCTTTACAAGATATAATTTCATTTTTCAAACCCCTTTGAAAACGGTTTCAAACTATCTTCCGTTTTCTCAGAATAAATTCTGAGTATTTCCATTTCCACTGGAATCACCAAGCACAAAAATTTAGATTTTTAAAATAATTTAAAAACACTTTGTTTTAAAATATATTTAACATTTAATTTAGAAAAATTTACTTAAAATAACTAAAATAAGGTTATCTTATAATTATACATTAGATTTACTTCCTTAAAACAAATACCAAAACATTCTTTAAATAATTATTACGATAATAGATTAAACAAAATACCTACTTTGGAATTTACTTTTAAACATTTAAGTTAAAACTACTTCAATAATTTACTAAATACATACTATATAAATATTTGAAAATAAAGTTACTCAATAAAATATAAAGCTAGTTTTCTTCTTTTAAAAACAAAATACCAAGTTACTTCTTAATACATACTACTAAATAGATTAAAAGAAAATACTTACTTTAGACTTCAAATATTAGAAATAACAAATTTTACAAAACTTGCTTTCTTAAAAACAACTTTCAAACATTTAATTCATATTTAAAAATTTACTTTTAAAACAAGTACTTGGCTATTCAGAGAGAATTCCCACTTCAATCACTTAAATCAATTTTTTCCCAAATTGATTTCCAATTTACTCAATTTGAAATAAGTTTCTTTAATTACTCAATTCATTTCAACATTCATTAATTATGAACTTCATTTATTTTTATTTTTATTTTTATCTACCGTTTGATTTAAAATCATTCGACTGAAATATATAAATTTAAGATCTTATCCAAATTTCTTCTTTACCTTTCAACAAATTTAAATCTTAAATTTTAAATAGATGTTTTGTTCTTTTAAATAATAATACTGAAATTTAAAATTCATTAATCTTCTGATTATTCAAAATTTTCCTTACAGTACTCCAGATTTATCTATTAGAATTTTTAAGTCACTTTATTACTTTCCCGATTCATTCCTAAATATTTTCAAATTTCTATAAATTATTTTACTTACGGATTCACTTCTTTTATTTTCTTTCCAAAATTCAATTTATATATTTTGGTAATTCATTATACCTAATTATATCAATTAAGCTACAACATTCAATATCCCAATATAATAGAATATCAAATAATCACAGCAGAGTGTAATAAATAACTTAAATATATGTTGAGGGATCCAGTTGGATCCCTCCAACCTGTTTTCCCTGGATCCACAGATATTAGCACAAAATAATATGCCAATTTCAAATATGCCATACTATAACACAATATAAATCAAACATCCCAAGATGTAGTATATACTAAATATAATCAATCAATTCATCCATTCAACCAATTGTTTAAATTTAATCATTTAAATTTAAATTTAAATCTAACCGAGTGAGATTAACTCACCTTTTGCCCCCCTTTTAAAATTTGCAACTTAATCCAATCCATGTTGCCTTGGGTTTCCCGGTTTGACCTTGAATAAGCAATTTTTATATGATTTATCAACATTTAAACCAATTGAAAAAAAACAACTACCATTCAGTAAATTTAATTTACTAATTATTTTGTTTAAATTAAATTCCCTCTTTAAGATCTGTTAGTAACTAAAAATATTTTAGATAGGTTAATTGAACAAAATAAACCACCTAAATAAAATTATTTTAGAATAATCTAGTAACTTGAAATATGTTTGGGTATATTTATTTCCTTAACAAATCCCTTTTAGCAACTCAAAATTTAAATAAGTTAATTAAACCAGATAGACAAATTATTAAATTTTAAAGTAATCACTCCTTCATCAATATTTTTAGTCACTAAAAATTTAAACAAGTTTATTAGATACTCTAATTTCCATAAAGCATATTTATTTTTATATAAATTTAATTAACCAGAAATTTAAATCCAACTAGTTTCCGTTTAAATAAATTACCTTTACTAATTTAAAACTATATAGATTCAATTAAACAAATAAGTCATCTCCATCTGCCAATGGAATATGAATAAGTATATTTACTTTATATTATATTTTCAACTGTTTACAAAAATAATCAATACCATTTAAAATTAAATATATCCTCAATTTATAACTTCTGTTTACTGTAAAACAAAAATTCTCTAACCAGTTGGCATATTACCTTTAAATGCTTTTTTTTTAAAAATAAAAAATTAAGCTAATAACTTACTACCCCCAGAGAAAACACGGCGACCCATCAACGTATGCTCGACCAACGACTACAGAAAGTCCAACATCCTTAGCCCCTCTGAGTCGCTGTACCAACCATGCCTTCCAACCTCTCGCGCGAGCACGCGCACGCGTCGCTCCTGCAAATGAGACTCGAAACCCTAAATCGAGCTCGAATGCCATACCTCCACACGAGAGCGCGCCCCTCTGATCCCACGCGATGCCGATGTCGCTGAACCCCCTTTCCCACAAACGCGATTTCAATTGAGTTATTGGGTGAAATCGCGTGGCCATCGTTTGTTTTTTTTTGAATTCGATCAATTTAGGATTCTGCTGATTTATGTTTTCACGGAGAGGCATAGGGTTGGGCTTTGAAAGAAGTAAAGGGTTTCGGCCTCCCTGAACGATTCGAAGCATCGGCCATTAATTTATAAGCGAACTGTCTTGGTATATATATTTTTTCAGAAGAAGGGGCTTTGATAAAAAGTGACGAACGATGGCGTATACTGGAAGATAAGAGAAGCGTGCTGAGGAATGGATAACGATGGCGTATAGAAGAAGCTTAATTGATTAAATTTCATTAGATTATTATAAATTAAATTCTCAGCGCGTTTATATATCTTACGCTCACACAACAACTCCAAAAGCTACGAAAATTGAAATCCGATAATAGTTCAATATTACGGACTCAATGGAACTAGTTTCGTCGAATTCCGAGACTGTGCCTCGGAAGGCTATTTTTAAATTCAATTTAAATGATATAAATTTTAAAATTGAACAATCCACTGTTAATTTCAGTTTTATCACTTCTATTATCTTCAATATTATCAATAAAAATTTGATCAGCCATTAAATTATTTTTAACAGGCTTAAAACTCCAGATTCAATAATTTACCCAACTTCAAATCATTTTGATTTAATAATTAAATCACCCAATACATATTGATATTTGAAATTCAAGTTAAAAACTTTTGAATATTTAAAATTAATTAAATATTCTCATTTCAAATGCTCAAAAAATTTGGGTCGTCACACATGGATTCGAAGCATGGATTCGAACCAGGCAGAACACACGGAGCTTTGATCTCGAATCGATCATATCTTCCAAACTGTTGATCCAAATGCAATGAAATTTTTACAGGAGCTTACATACATGTTGAAGAATGTTCTCACAAAATTTCAGCTCAATTGGATGATTCCTTGATCGATTCGAATGGAGTTCGAATCGATCCCGATGTGGGCCCGGATCTCCAGAATTCGGCCGTATGGGCCCCCTCACGTGCGAGAAGCGGTCTACCGGATTTTTAGGAGAAATATCAGCCTCCTACACATATAAATAGAGCCCCTGGTCATTCAAAAAGGGGTCGGAGAGTTGAGAGAGAACAAGCACGCCCGGACGCTGCCAGAATCATTCCATATCATCATTTCTACCATTGATTTCGAATTTGGACTTTGTAACTGCTGTAATCACTTGTAACCAGCAAGGATAATTAATAAAAAAGGATAAAACTTTGGAGTGGTCGTAGGACGGAGATAGCCGAACCACTATAAAACTTGTGTCACTGCTCGTTATTTTGGATTTGCTGCTTATTATTTGCTGAGATCTTTTATTTGTGTTTGAATATTGTTGATTTGTATTCATACACTGGTGCTTTCACGGTGTCTGGGGTTTGTGACCAATTTTGGCACAAACAGCGATTTTGATTATGACAACTATACATATATATTAGTATCGATTAACCTTGTTTTGCAAAAGAAACTCTACAACAGGAAAATTTCAAGGGTTTAGTTAAGAGTCTATGTATTAGTATTTGTTAAAATCTTCCTTGATGACACACATACATGCACAATTGAAAAACATGCACAAGACACAGCAAACAGACGTCTGAAAATTTTATTTCAGACGTCTGTCTACTGAAACAAAATTTGATTCAGCATAATATTCAGACGTCTGTTCTGAAATATTCAGACGTCTGAATATAGGCCGAATTTGCCTATTTTATTGCTGTATAAATTTTTAACTATAAACAGACTTCTGAAATTTTATTTTAGACTTCTGAAAACGAATAGATGCAACTATTCAGCAAAGAGACACAACTCTTGATTCACATCTAATCATCGAATCTCTTCGTGAATAATTGCAACTATTTGTATACTATAAATAGAGGCTTAACCAAATTTTTTTAGTATCGAATCTTACTCTAATTCTTTCTATCTTATCTATAGCATTCATATTCACAAAAGCTCTCCATTTTCATTTTTCAAAGATAAAATTTTTTCTCAAATCTTCCATACTCTTTCACGAACTACATTATTATCATCAAGGAAAGATTATAGGAAGGGTGTATATCGATTTGACATATCCGTGTTATTTAGAACACTAGTATTCAACAAACTTTTTGTATTGTGAAAGACCTCTTCAGCAGTCGAGGCAAGAAATCCCGTTCGGCTGTTCGGGTAGTTGTATACCTATTCCTCCGGGTAAAGAGAGGGTTGTTTTTTGTTAGTGAAATTCCTAAGAGAAGCTTAGGGTCTGGACGTAGGACAGTGGTCCGAACCAGTATAAATCTCTGGTGTCGCTTTTATTTATTGTTAATATTCTGCTATCTATACATTTCTTTTCATACAATCCTGATGCAACGTCTTTTTCAATTGGTATCGGAGCATAGTTATTTCAAAATTTTGTGAAGATAATCTTATAGAAACGTGTCTACAAAGTTTGGTTTCATTCCAAGTTGTACAACTCTAAAAATAATTAAGATGTAGCATAAGAGGTGTAGTAAGGGATGTTACTGATCCCCCCACACACACGTTGTGTGCGCGCGTGTGACAACATATATGAGAATAGAAAGAAAAGAATCATATTTTAGCTTGCAAATTTAAAGAAGTATTATCAAGCTAGATGAAGATCAAATTAATGTTTGTGGATTTATACACAAAAAGATAAATAACGAACACATTGTTTTGTTGAATATGTGCTTACATGATTTTTTTTGATGATAATAAACATATATACATTCGTTTAAATGTATTTGATAATATACTATTTTATTTTTCACAGATTAAATAAATATTTGCAAAATAAAATAAATAACACGGAATTTGAATTCAAACGAATATTTTATTCAAACAAATATTTATTACAATTTTGAATAGTATACAAATTCAAGCTCTCACTATTCACTATACAACTGTGATACAAACTCAATTACATCACTATTTTACATCAGCACCTCACTACATATCACTCACACTCGTATTTTTTTGTTCAACTGCATTTCAGTCTGAATCCAGCATCTGAGAAATCTGCAAAAATATTTACTAACGCAGTAAAATTGAAAATAAAATATTTTTGCGATATAAAATAAAACGTGAATTTTGAAAATGATATTTGCCTCAGTTATTTGGGTTGTTCGTCATCATTTAAATTTGAATTCATCATACACGAACAACTTGTGACATACACAGTATATTACTGTATATGCCACAAGGTCGTGCACGCCGATATATACACTTGATTGATTTACAGGGACAGGCAAGCACAGGTCAAACCCAAATGAAAAACTGAGTTCAACTCACGTGCAATATATTCAAAATCACGACACGAGCACAAGGTCAAACCCAAGTTTTGAAACTGGGTTCAACACAAGGCAACGTCAAGTCCAGACAATACAGCATGTAACAAGACAATGCACCAATATCACCAGCATGGCAGCAATATGTACAACATCAATCAAGACAGGGCGAGCAACTGTTATATGGTGATGCAGTTAAAAATTACTCAAAGCAAAAGTGACAACATCAGAAAATATATGCAACTCAACAGAAATAAGATGGTCAGTCACCATAATAATGAAAATGTCGATCTCAATGTAACACAGTGGCAACCATAAGATGCAGACCAACCAGAAGTACAAGTGCACAACAAAACCAACAAAGACCAAGGCTACGGCATAGTACAACAGAGATATGGAAACACATCAACAACTACAAAACAATCAAACTGCATCAAGTCCAGCAGCATGAACAAGTATGGCAGCATGTGAATGCATCAAAACAAGTAAACAACAATGTCGAGCTCAAGACAGTACAGCTACAACATGTATGCAGCCCAATAGACCAAAGTACAACATCAAAGACAACACTGACTTAAGTATACAAGTGAAACTGCAATGCTCAAACTCAGTGGACAGTAATGATACAAGAACAATATCATGAAGGAACCAGACCATAAAGAAAAGTGTTTGGAAATGCAGCAAATACCCAATGGACGGTGATGCAACTTCAAGCAGAGAAGCAAGTTACAGAATGCATGAAACAGAAAAAAAAAATTCGTATTTTTTTTGAAATAGTCAGCAATTAAAAAAGAGGAAAGTTTCTGACTTGTTATTCAAGAAGGATTGAAAGTTCTCAAAACAAAGCCGTATGAATCAAGTAAGTATCGAACACATCAGGAAAGTCGTGTGAATCACGAAAGTGAATTTCAGGAAAGTATCGAGTTAATTAGTGTATTCGAATTCATATAAATACGAGTACCCAAGTATCATCATTGGCATGAATGAAAAAGCAATCGAATTCAAGCAATCGAATCTGAAAGCAAAAGATACAAACAACATACCAAGGCGAATTCAATTATCTCGAAGCAACCGAAGCCGAACCCTAATTTCACAAATCAAGTGAAACTGATGTGACCAATAATGTTTATAATTTCTCTAGAAGTACAAAATCATTGACTGAAGATATGAATAAAAATTATCTAACTATTTGGGTTCCTGTTAATTGGAAAAATAGAGAAAAATACATTAATGATTATTTTGATATGGTAGTTGATAATGAAAATTATATCTATAAAGGTTCAACCACACCCAAATGGGTATGGTTTCCTAAGATCTAAACCATTCGGACCCTAACATAGTAAGTGGGTACCAAATATAATAATTATTTATTGCAGGTACTCGGATAAACAAAAGGAAAAGGATAGATTTTGGTATTTTAAAGAATGTTGCATACGTTTAGTAGAATTACATGCTTACAATGAAATATGGACTTTAGCAAATATGGTAAAATCTATTTTATTTTTCCTTCATAATCAATAATGAGTTTATCTCATTATTTACAAGATATTTTATATAATTTATTATATTCCCTCATTCTTTTTGACAATAACAAAGGGGGAGAAAATATGCGCATATCGACAGGGAGAGTCACATATATAGTTGTCATTATCAAAAAGGGGAAGAATGTTGAATCTCGCCTTATAGCGATTGTTATCCCATTTTTGGTCAAAACTGGAATATCAACAAATTGGCAAGGGATGATGAATATCGGGGCTGGAAATCAGTTGGAATCAAGGCTACGATCGATATCGTCAAAATTTGGTTGAGCTTCGATCGGGACGAAATTGGTTAGAGATGGTGTAAGGGACTAGGAGAGGCTATGTTTCAAATTTCAGGTTAATCAGAGTTCATATGAAGGAGTTATAATCGATGCAAGGTAGGAAAGTTATGTTGTTCGAATCCATCAAGGGATCAAGGTGGTGCTCGTTTCGAATCCATCGGATTCGAACCCATCAGGTTCGCATCGATTAAAGGCACGACGCAAGGATGGTTCGAATCGATGCACCTCATATCGATCAGGAAGTGATGGCTTCGAATCGATACCTTTCGTATCGATCAGCTTGCACACGGCTCGATGGTCTTCGTATCGATCAGATGGGAAGGATAGGTGGACTTTGACTCGATGACAGCATGGTTCTCCTTTGTATCCATAAGGTGTACACGGGTTAGTTCGTATCGATGGTGGTTCGAATCGATAGGATTCTGGATTAGTACCTATCGATACGAAGAGAGCGTTCGAGAAGGATACGTGGGGAGTCGACTTCATGGATTCGAAGGACTTAGGGACAATTTCGAAGCGATCGATACGAACCAGGGAAGAAACGTTCAACGCGGCGACAAAGGTGGATCGATCCGGAGAATTCCTGACACGTCATCAATGCGCACGCGCTTTGGATGGAGTCGAAGGGGATGGATTCGAAGCATGGATTGGAACCAGGCAGAACACACGAAGCTTTGATCTCGAATCGATCATATCTTCCAAACCATTGGTCCAAATGCAATGAAATTTTTACAGGAGCGTACATACATGTTGAAGAATGTTCTCACCAAATTTCAGCTCAATTGGATGATTTCTTGATCGATTCGAATGGAGTTCGAATCGATCGCGATGTGAGCCCGGATCTCCAGAATTCGGCCGTATGGGCCCCCTCACGTGCGAGAAGCGGTCTACCGGATTTTTAGAATAAATATCAGCCTCCTACACCTATAAATAGAGGCCCTGTTCATTCAAAAAAGGGGTCGGAGAATTGAGAGAGAACAAGCACGCCCGGACGCTGCCAGAATCATTCCATATCATCATTTCTACCATTGATTTCGAATTTGGACTTTGTAACTGCTGTAATCACTTGTAACCAGCAAGGATAATTAATAAAAAAAGGATAAAACTTTGGAGTGGACGTAGGCCGGAGATAGCCGAACCACTATAAAACTTGTGTCACTGCTCGTTATTTTGGATTTGCTGCTTATTATTTGCTGAAATCTGTTATTTGTGTTTGAATATTGTTGATTTGTATTCATACACTGGTGCTTTCATGGTATCTGGGGTTTGTGACCAATTTTGGTACAAACACTTTGGTGCTTTCACTGAGAAGGACTGGCTCCCGCTACACCGGATTTGAAGTTTGGATTTGAAGAAGTTTGAGGAGTTTCGATTTGAAGAAAATGACTAGGCAAAACAGTAGAAGGCAAAGGGCTGAGCGAAGCCAACAGAAAGGAAGTCAACAAGCATCCTCCGGAGCTGGGGAAGGACAGGCTTCAATCTACATAACTCGGGATGAAATGGAAGCTATGACGAATTCTTTGCAGGAGAGATTGTTGAAGAGCCAACAGGAAATGATGTAGACTTTCTTCGAGCAAATGAGAGCTGCAGGGATGCAGAACTTAGGAACAGCTATAGCCGCTGTGGATGCAGGACAGGGGACTAGGGTCGTGGAACCCAATGGAGGACGAGATGCGGAGCCAGAAGGCAATCATCAAGGGCTTGGGGGCAGGCCCACGGGATCCAATACAGGGGGACCTTTGGAAGGAATTCAACAGGCTAGAGCTAACGTTGCTTCTAGTGAACCACACGAGGAATATGTGCCGGAGTTCCCTCAGGGGCATGGGGGGCAACCCCCAACAGACAATACCGGATTAGTAGAAATCATCAGAAGAACTGTGCGCGGTGGTTTGACCAACGGGGACTTGGAAGGAGTGAATAGGAGTCCGTTTGCTCGGGAAATAAGGATGGCTCAGAATCCACCTAAGTTTAAGCTACCTAGCGTGGAGGTGTATGATGGTAAGGCAGACCCAACTGATCACTTGATGAGATATACCAGACACATGGAGGTGCTGGGAGCATCGGAGGAAGTGATGGCCCGATGCTTCCCTTTGTATCTGACGGACTTAGCTGCAATGTGGTTTAGGCAGCTGAGAGAAGGATCTATCAGGACTTGGAGAGAATTGGTGGAAAATTTTTTGGAACAGTTTCGGGTTCACGTCAAGAGGCCGAAGAATGTGATGACATTGACATCGGTGAAGCAAAGGATGAATGAATCGCTTAGAGCTTTTCTAACTCGATTCAGTGCGGCAGTTGCTTCGGTGGATCGGCCTGATCCATCGATGGTTTTAATGGCAGCAGTATCAGGAGTCAGGGAGGACTCAAATTTCAAGGTATCTCTGATACTAGATCCCCTACAGGATCTCGACGAATTCTTTCACGAGGCAGAAAGGTTCCTTCGGCGGGAAGATGCGAGTACGGATTTAAAGGTGAAAAGGGTTAATGCAACTCAGGATGTAGGACCATCCAGCAAAGGTTTGGATAAAGACAAAGGGAAAAGGAAGTTGGACGATGATTCTGAAAACGCTAGGAAGCGATGGAAGGATCCAAAGTTTTCTACATACACAGGATTGAACGAGACGCTGGAGCGGATATACCTGGATACTCGGAATCGCCTTCCTTACCGGAGGCCGGCTAGGAGAGAACCATCAGAACGGGAAAGGACATCAGGAAGGCACTGCCTCTTCCATGATTTAGACGGACATGACACCAACAGCTGCAGGAATTTAAAGGATATAATCGAGGAGCATGTAAGGAATGGACAGTTACAACAATTTGTCGGAACTCGGAATGTAATGGTAGAGCAGGAGCAACTACCGACTACCTCACACCGTGATGATGTGAGGCCCAGGGATGATGGTCGATTGATCATCCACTGATCAGGATAATGTGAAATAAGTAGCGAACTACTAGCAAGCAACCAAGTCATTTACACATGTATGGGGACGAAGATAGCCCCTAGGCATGCTCAGAATGATGATAAACTGCGATGCTGTGGTTTGTGAAATTTATCTTTTGCTTTTTGATTGGACACTGCTTTTCTTTTTGGATTTAGGTTTGGAGTTTGGATTGAACTCCTGGTTTTGCTTGCTTTTTGATTTGGGTTTTTTCTCTGGATGGTTGTTTTTGATTTTGAATGCTGCTTTGGATTTCTGGTTTTCTAGTTTGGATTTGGATTTTGGATTGGATTTTGATTGGATTTTCATCTGGTTTTTGATAAATGGTCGTCGGGTATGGATTACGCCTGGCAAGGGGTGAGTCACTTTGCCCGAACGTGGTAAATTGACTCATTCAGGTCGTCGAGTATGGACTATGCTCGGCAAGGGTCCGAAGTGACCAGGATTCGGCCTAGGACTTAGGCCCCATATTATCGATTATTGTATCAGGTCGTTGAGTATGGACTATGCTCAACAAGGGTCCGGAGAGATCAGGATTCGGCTTAGGACTTAAGCCACGGCATTGCTCAACGTCCAGGGACACTGGACCATGGTCGTCAGGTGTGGATTGCGCTTGGCAAGAACCCGGAGAGGTTAGCTCAACGTCCAGAGACACTGGACCATGGTCGTCAGGTGTGGATTACGCTTGGCAAGAACCCGGAGAGGTTATGGATTCGGATATCGACCCGGAGAGGTCCTGGATATGATTATTGGCTATTGGATAAGGATGGATCAGGACTCGGCTGTCGAGTTCGAATGGATATGGAATTGGCTAAGGCTTTGTTTATTGGATTTGGAATTGGACATCGACTCGGAGCAGTCAAGGATGATATACTCTGACAATATGGCTATGGACTTCGGATATTGGATTCAGAACTATTCAAAACACGCCTGTTATCACAAGGCATGTTTTGGGGGGCAAAGTGTTATCCCATTTTTGGTCAAAACTGGAATATCAAAAAGTTGGCAAGGGATGATGAATATCGGGGTTGGAAATCAGTTGGAATCAAGGCTACGATCGATATCATCAAAATTTGGTTGAGCTCCGATCGGGACGAAATTGATTGGAGATGGTGTAAGGGACTAGGAGAGGCTATGTTTCAAATATCAGGTTAATTGGAGTTCATATGAAGGAGTTATGATCGATGCAAGGTAGGAAAGTTATGCTGTTCGAATCCATCAAGGGGTCAAGGTGGTGCTCGTTTCGAATCCATCGGATTCGAACCCATCAGGTTCGCATCGATCAAAGGCACGGCGCAAGGATGGTTCGAATCGATGCACCTCGTATCGATCAGGAAGTGATGGCTTCGAATCGATACCTTTCGTATCGATCAGCTTGCACACGGCTCGATGGTCTTCGTATCGATCAGATGGGAAGGACAGGTGGACTTCGACTCGATGACAGCATGGATCTCCTTCGTATCCATAAGGTGTACACGGGTTAGTTCGTATCGATGGTGGTTCGAATCGATAGGATTCTGGATTCGTACCTATCGATACGAAGAGAGCGTTCGAGAAGGATACGCGGGGAGTCGACTTCATGGATTCGAAGGACTTAGGGACAATTTCGAAGCGATCGATACGAACCAGGGAAGAAACGTTCAACGCGGCGACAAAGGTGGATCGATCCGGAGAATTCGTGACACGTCATCGATGCGCACGTGCTTTGGATGGAGTCGAAGGGGATGGATTCGAAGCATGGTGAAACGACCCGCAAATCCGTACCCCTTGAGTCAACACTATTCTACAACAATCAACTCAAGTTGTACAGAAATACGAACCATTTGGGTTAAAGAAGAAGAGATAGAAGAAGAAAGTAGAAGAAACAACAACAAAATCTAACCATCGCAGCGGAATAAAATATAATAGATAATAAATAATCTTTACTCAAAAGTCAAATATATCTGTTTACATACAGTACATCATCAGAGTACATCAGTCACAGCTCACATCAATAACATACAATGGATACACAGCAACACAACAGCGGAATATATATATATATATATATATATATATATACACACACACAAGTACGAATGTACGTATCGTCAATCCAGCTCGTCTCCTGAGCTCCACAGCAACATGTCCTGTATCCTATAATACTCAGTCTTACCCGAGCATTACAGTTACATAATACCCGAGTCAGTCTGGAATACCAGCGTGAGAAAATCACACCCAATTGATTATTAAAGTTTCAAAATCCTTTGAAAACAAAAGCATCTCGTAAGACCACGCCACAAATAAACATGTTGGGTTTTTACCTTACGATAGCTAAAACATTTTTTTATTAACGTCCTCTGATATTATAATAGTGTCTATAGAAAGTAAATAAAATCTAGCTGAAATGCTTGCATCTCACGTTTCAGCAATAGTTGGGCACAATCAAAACCGTACGGGCGCGTATGGAAAATGGATTCCAACTAATGGCTAGGCACTGGGGTACCACCTGTCACAATACCTTGTCTAGATCAGCGTACCGAGGAGCCACCCTAACTCCCCTGCAACACAAGACCGGAAGCATCCCTTACTGGACAGTCCCGAGCAAGATCACCCCGCGGTTGGGATCAACAACCGCCCACTAAGCCGAAATAAAAGGGACATCTAGACAGGGATGACCTCACCCTCCACTGGGGGCTACCCTCGAAGCCTTGCTGCATATCCCCTGATTTTCAGCCATTCCCATTTGAGGAGGCTTGAGGCTAAGCGTTACCTTTATAGAATATATCCCTTAGAATGCCCATCGTCCACCTGACGATGTTTCGCAAGCATTCATCCATACAAGTCCGTCCCGGGTTCGAACGGAACCGAAGGCACTATTCCTACTACATCCATTTTGGAAATATCCTCAGGATTAGTAGCGACTAGCCCTTGCACTTCACTGCTCCATCTTCGAATCCAAAATCGTTTACACGAAACGTACAAACCGGATCGAAGTGGTTTTCGAGAAATAAATCTCGATCCCGGACTCTTCGAAATGATCAACGCATTTGTCCAATATTGATAGTCGGTGATTTAACTATCAATTAATATTCTCAAACAACCAACAACCAATAAATAATTTTTCCACATTATTTATTTATCCCAAATATCTTTACAAGATATAATTTCATTTTTCAAACCCCTTTGAAAACGGTTTCAAACTATCTTCCGTTTTCTCAGAATAAATTCTGAGTATTTCCATTTCCACTGGAATCACCAAGCACAAAAATTTAGATTTTTAAAATAATTTAAAAACACTTTGTTTTAAAATATATTTAACATTTAATTTAGAAAAATTTACTTAAAATAACTAAAATAAGGTTATCTTATAATTATACATTAGATTTACTTCCTTAAAACAAATACCAAAACATTCTTTAAATAATTATTACGATAATAGATTAAACAAAATACCTACTTTGGAATTTACTTTTAAACATTTAAGTTAAAACTACTTCAATAATTTACTAAATACATACTATATAAATATTTGAAAATAAAGTTACTCAATAAAATATAAAGCTAGTTTTCTTCTTTTAAAAACAAAATACCAAGTTACTTCTTAATACATACTACTAAATAGATTAAAAGAAAATACTTACTTTAGACTTCAAATATTAGAAATAACAAATTTTACAAAACTTGCTTTCTTAAAAACAACTTTCAAACATTTAATTCATATTTAAAAATTTACTTTTAAAACAAGTACTTGGCTATTCAGAGAGAATTCCCACTTCAATCACTTAAATCAATTTTTTCCCAAATTGATTTCCAATTTACTCAATTTGAAATAAGTTTCTTTAATTACTCAATTCATTTCAACATTCATTAATTATGAACTTCATTTATTTTTATTTTTATTTTTATCTACCGTTTGATTTAAAATCATTCGACTGAAATATATAAATTTAAGATCTTATCCAAATTTCTTCTTTACCTTTCAACAAATTTAAATCTTAAATTTTAAATAGATGTTTTGTTCTTTTAAATAATAATACTGAAATTTAAAATTCATTAATCTTCTGATTATTCAAAATTTTCCTTACAGTACTCCAGATTTATCTATTAGAATTTTTAAGTCACTTTATTACTTTCCCGATTCATTCCTAAATATTTTCAAATTTCTATAAATTATTTTACTTACGGATTCACTTCTTTTATTTTCTTTCCAAAATTCAATTTATATATTTTGGTAATTCATTATACCTAATTATATCAATTAAGCTACAACATTCAATATCCCAATATAATAGAATATCAAATAATCACAGCAGAGTGTAATAAATAACTTAAATATATGTTGAGGGATCCAGTTGGATCCCTCCAACCTGTTTTCCCTGGATCCACAGATATTAGCACAAAATAATATGCCAATTTCAAATATGCCATACTATAACACAATATAAATCAAACATCCCAAGATGTAGTATATACTAAATATAATCAATCAATTCATCCATTCAACCAATTGTTTAAATTTAATCATTTAAATTTAAATTTAAATCTAACCGAGTGAGATTAACTCACCTTTTGCCCCCCTTTTAAAATTTGCAACTTAATCCAATCCATGTTGCCTTGGGTTTCCCGGTTTGACCTTGAATAAGCAATTTTTATATGATTTATCAACATTTAAACCAATTGAAAAAAAACAACTACCATTCAGTAAATTTAATTTACTAATTATTTTGTTTAAATTAAATTCCCTCTTTAAGATCTGTTAGTAACTAAAAATATTTTAGATAGGTTAATTGAACAAAATAAACCACCTAAATAAAATTATTTTAGAATAATCTAGTAACTTGAAATATGTTTGGGTATATTTATTTCCTTAACAAATCCCTTTTAGCAACTCAAAATTTAAATAAGTTAATTAAACCAGATAGACAAATTATTAAATTTTAAAGTAATCACTCCTTCATCAATATTTTTAGTCACTAAAAATTTAAACAAGTTTATTAGATACTCTAATTTCCATAAAGCATATTTATTTTTATATAAATTTAATTAACCAGAAATTTAAATCCAACTAGTTTCCGTTTAAATAAATTACCTTTACTAATTTAAAACTATATAGATTCAATTAAACAAATAAGTCATCTCCATCTGCCAATGGAATATGAATAAGTATATTTACTTTATATTATATTTTCAACTGTTTACAAAAATAATCAATACCATTTAAAATTAAATATATCCTCAATTTATAACTTCTGTTTACTGTAAAACAAAAATTCTCTAACCAGTTGGCATATTACCTTTAAATGCTTTTTTTTTTAAAATAAAAAATTAAGCTAATAACTTACTACCCCCAGAGAAAACACGGCGACCCATCAACGTATGCTCGACCAACGACTACAGAAAGTCCAACATCCTTAGCCCCTCTGAGTCGCTGTACCAACCATGCCTTCCAACCTCTCGCGCGAGCACGCGCATGCGTCGCTCCTGCAAATGAGACTCGAAACCCTAAATCGAGCTCGAATGCCATACCTCCACACGAGAGCGCGCCCCTCTGATCCCACGCGATGCCGATGTCGCTGAACCCCCTTTCCCACAAACGCGATTTCAATTGAGTTATTGGGTGAAATCGCGTGGCCATCGTTTGTTTTTTTTTTGAATTCGATCAATTTAGGATTCTGCTGATTTATGTTTTCACGGAGAGGCATAGGGTTGGGCTTTGAAAGAAGTAAAGGGTTTCGGCCTCCCTGAACGATTCGAAGCATCGGCCATTAATTTATAAGCGAACTGTCTTGGTATATATATTTTTTCAGAAGAAGGGGCTTTGATAAAAAGTGACGAACGATGGCGTATACTGGAAGATAAGAGAAGCGTGCTGAGGAATGGATAACGATGGCGTATAGAAGAAGCTTAATTGATTAAATTTCATTAGATTATTATAAATTAAATTCTCAGCGCGTTTATATATCTTACGCTCACACAACAACTCCAAAAGCTACGAAAATTGAAATCCGATAATAATTCAATATTACGGACTCAATGGAACTAGTTTCGTCGAATTCCGAGACTGTGCCTCGGAAGGCTATTTTTAAATTCAATTTAAATGATATAAATTTTAAAATTGAACAATCCACTGTTAATTTCAGTTTTATCACTTCTATTATCTTCAATATTATCAATAAAAATTTGATCAGCCATTAAATTATTTTTAACAGGCTTAAAACTCCAGATTCAATAATTTACCCAACTTCAAATCATTTTGATTTAATAATTAAATCACCCAATACATATTGATATTTGAAATTCAAGTTAAAAACTTTTGAATATTTAAAATTAATTAAATATTCTCATTTCAAATGCTCAAAAAATTTGGGTCGTCACACATGGATTCGAAGCATGGATTCGAACCAGGCAGAACACACGGAGCTTTGATCTCGAATCGATCATATCTTCCAAACTGTTGATCCAAATGCAATGAAATTTTTACAGGAGCTTACATACATGTTGAAGAATGTTCTCACAAAATTTCAGCTCAATTGGATGATTCCTTGATCGATTCGAATGGAGTTCGAATCGATCCCGATGTGGGCCCGGATCTCCAGAATTCGGCCGTATGGGCCCCCTCACGTGCGAGAAGCGGTCTACCGGATTTTTAGGAGAAATATCAGCCTCCTACACATATAAATAGAGCCCCTGGTCATTCAAAAAGGGGTCGGAGAGTTGAGAGAGAACAAGCACGCCCGGACGCTGCCAGAATCATTCCATATCATCATTTCTACCATTGATTTCGAATTTGGACTTTGTAACTGCTGTAATCACTTGTAACCAGCAAGGATAATTAATAAAAAAGGATAAAACTTTGGAGTGGTCGTAGGCCGGAGATAGCCGAACCACTATAAAACTTGTGTCACTGCTCGTTATTTTGGATTTGCTGCTTATTATTTGCTGAGATCTTTTATTTGTGTTTGAATATTGTTGATTTGTATTCATACACTGGTGCTTTCACGGTGTCTGGGGTTTGTGACCAATTTTGGCACAAACAGCGATTTTGATTATGACAACTATACATATATATTAGTATCGATTAACCTTGTTTTGCAAAAGAAACTCTACAACAGGAAAATTTCAAGGGTTTAGTTAAAGAGTCTATGTATTAGTATTTGTTAAAATCTTCCTTGATGACACACATGCATGCACAATTGAAAAACATGCACAAGACACAGCAAACAGACGTCTGAAAATTTTATTTCAGACGTCTGTCTACTGAAACAAAATTTGATTCAGCATAATATTCAGACGTCTGTTCTGAAATATTCAGACGTCTGAATATAGGCCGAATTTGCCTATTTTATTGCTGTATAAATTTTTAACTATAAACAGACTTCTGAAATTTTATTTTAGACTTCTGAAAACGAATAGATGCAACTATTCAGCAAAGAGACACAACTCTTGATTCACATCTAATCATCGAATCTCTTCGTGAATAATTGCAACTATTTGTATACTATAAATAGAGGCTTAACCAAATTTTTTTAGTATCGAATCTTACTCTAATTCTTTCTATCTTATCTATAGAATTCATATTCACAAAAGCTCTCCATTTTCATTTTTCAAAGATAAATTTTTTTCTCAAATCTTCCATACTCTTTCACGAACTACATTATTATCATCAAGGAAAGATTATAGGAAGGGTGTATATCGATTTGACATATCCGTGTTATTTAGAACACTAGTATTCAACAAACTTTTTGTATTGTGAAAGACCTCTTCAGCAGTCGAGGCAAGAAATCCCGTTCGGCTGTTCGGGTAGTTGTATACCTATTCCTCCGGGTAAAGAGAGGGTTGTTTTTTGTTAGTGAAATTCCTAAGAGAAGCTTAGGGACTGGACGTAGGACAGTGGTCCGAACCAGTATAAATCTCTGGTGTCGCTTTTATTTATTGTTAATATTCTGCTATCTATACATTTCTTTTCATACAATCCTGATGCAACGTCTTTTTCAATTGGTATCGGAGCATAGTTATTTCAAAATTTTGTGAAGATAATCTTATAGAAACGTGTCTACAAAGTTTGGTTTCATTCCAAGTTGTACAACTCTAAAAATAATTAAGATGTAGCATAAGAGGTGTAGTAAGGGATGTTACTGATCCCCCCACACACACGTTGTGTGCGCGCGTGTGACAACATATATGAGAATAGAAAGAAAAGAATCATATTTTAGCTTGCAAATTTAAAGAAGTATTATCAAGCTAGATGAAGATCAAATTAATGTTTGTGGATTTATACACAAAAAGATAAATAACGAACACATTGTTTTGTTGAATATGTGCTTACATGATTTTTTTTGATGATAATAAACATATATACATTCGTTTAAATGTATTTGATAATATACTATTTTATTTTTCACAGATTAAATAAATATTTGCAAAATAAAATAAATAACACGGAATTTGAATTCAAACGAATATTTTATTCAAACAAATATTTATTACAATTTTGAATAGTATACAAATTCAAGCTCTCACTATTCACTATACAACTGTGATACAAACTCAATTACATCACTATTTTACATCAGCACCTCACTACATATCACTCACACTCGTATTTTTTTGTTCAACTGCATTTCAGTCTGAATCCAGCATCTGAGAAATCTGCAAAAATATTTACTAACGCAGTAAAATTGAAAATAAAATATTTTTGCGATATAAAATAAAACGTGAATTTTGAAAATGATATTTGCCTCAGTTATTTGGGTTGTTCGTCATCATTTAAATTTGAATTCATCATACACGAACAACTTGTGACATACACAGTATATTACTGTATATGCCACAAGGTCGTGCACGCCGATATATACACTTGATTGATTTACAGGGACAGGCAAGCACAGGTCAAACCCAAATGAAAAACTGAGTTCAACTCACGTGCAATATATTCAAAATCACGACACGAGCACAAGGTCAAACCCAAGTTTTGAAACTGGGTTCAACACAAGGCAACGTCAAGTCCAGACAATACAGCATGTAACAAGACAATGCACCAATATCACCAGCATGGCAGCAATATGTACAACATCAATCAAGACAGGGCGAGCAACTGTTATATGGTGATGCAGTTAAAAATTACTCAAAGCAAAAGTGACAACATCAGAAAATATATGCAACTCAACAGAAATAAGATGGTCAGTCACCATAATAATGAAAATGTCGATCTCAATGTAACACAGTGGCAACCATAAGATGCAGACCAACCAGAAGTACAAGTGCACAACAAAACCAACAAAGACCAAGGCTACGGCATAGTACACCAGAGATATGGAAACACATCAACAACTACAAAACAATCAAACTGCATCAAGTCCAGCATCATGAACAAGTATGGCAGCATGTGAATGCATCAAAACAAGTAAACAATAATGTCGAGCTCAAGACAGTACAGCTACAACATGTATGCAGCCCAATAGACCAAAGTACAACATCAAAGACAACACTGACTTAAGTATACAAGTGAAACTGCAATGCTCAAACTCAGTGGACAGTAATGATACAAGAACAATATCATGAAGGAACCAGACCATAAAGAAAAGTGTTTGGAAATGCAGCAAATACCCAATGGACGGTGATGCAACTTCAAGCAGAGAAGCAAGTTACAGAATGCATGAAACAGAAAAAAAAAAAAATTCGTATTTTTTTTGAAATAGTCAGCAATTAAAAAAGAGGAAAGTTTCTGACTTGTTATTCAAGAAGGATTGAAAGTTCTCAAAACAAAGCCGTATGAATCAAGTAAGTATCGAACACATCAGGAAAGTCGTGTGAATCACGAAAGTGAATTTCAGGAAAGTATCGAGTTAATTAGTGTATTCGAATTCATATAAATACGAGTACCCAAGTATCATCATTGGCATGAATGAAAAAGCAATCGAATTCAAGCAATCGAATCTGAAAGCAAAAGATACAAACAACATACCAAGGCGAATTCAATTATCTCGAAGCAACCGAAGCCGAACCCTAATTTCACAAATCAAGAGAAGCAGCCGAGCGCGATTCCAAGATCAATAGAGCGTCAATATCAAACGGCATCCAAAACCCTAATTTTGATCGAAGGACAAAAGCCCTAAATTATGATCGAAGAAGCCGCCATTTTCAAAAGGACCGAATAGAAAAAGAAGCGGGTCGAAATAATAAAAGGGACCGGCCTTTTTAATTAGGGTTTTGTTAAGGGTTTTAGTTTTTTAAGGGCTTTATCTTATTTTTAGTTTTTGAATTTTTTTTTAATTTTTAAATCTCTTTTCAAACCGTTGTATTTGCTAGTCGTGTGACTAGGGGACAAACTACATGGCGTAGCTTGAGAATTCGCAACTCAGTGGCTGAGTTGTGGCAGGGTTTTGAGCGTAGAGTTAGGTTAGTCAGTAGCGGGTGTCGCGAGTTTACGTGTGTAAGCGTGTGACTATCTAATTTCTAGTAGAAACCTTGGGGGCAGCACGTAGGCAGGTTTTTGCCGAAGCTGGGTAAATTCTGTGTCGTTCTATTTCTGCATTTATTATTCTGCTTTTATCTGTGCTGCACTATTCTGTGTTCTGTGTTGAAATTATTTTATAAGCTTCCGCAATTAATTTTAATAATTTGTACTATCACCCTATTCACCCCCCTCTAGGGTGAAATCGATCCTACAAGTGGTATCGGAGCTAGGAATAGCAGTCAACTTCTGTTTTAAAAAATTCGTTTTTCAAAAACCAACTTTTATATTAAAATTTTTTGAATTTTTTAAAATGGCTTCTTTTAATAATGCTTTTGCTGAGGGTCAGTCCATAGTTAGACCACCAATGTTCAATGGTGAGTATGCTTATTGGAAAAATAGAATGAAAATCTTTCTGAAAACCATTGACGCTTGGAACATTGTTGAGACAGGATATAGAGCACCAACTATAATTGTAGATAATCAGGAAATAGATAAACTGATGGATCAATGGACAGAACTAGAAAATAAATTACAAAATGCTAATGCTAGAGCTATGAATTCTATTATCTGTTCATTGGATCAATTTGAATTTAATCGTGTCTCACATTGTCTAACTGCACAGGAAATATGTCACACACTAGAAGTGACTCACGAAGGAACATCTCAAGTCAAAGAATCTCACCTTGCCATGCTAAGCAGCGAATACGAGAATTTCACAATGGCAAAAGAAGAAAATGTCAAAGAGATGCATGGACGACTTTCCAATATCGTATACAAATCAAAAGCCCTTGGAAAACCATATACAGAGTTGGAGATAGTCCGAAAAATCCTCAGAGTCCTTCCACGAAGTTTTGAAGCCAAAGTGACTGCCATTCAAGAGTCAAAAGATTTGAAACAAATGAAAGTCGAAGAACTCATCGGAAACCTCACTCCTTATGAGCTTGAAATGAAATTCAAGGAAGAACGTGAAGGAGGTGATACTCGAAAGAAACCAATGGCTCTTAAAGGAACAACAGAAATTGATAGTGATGATAATGATGATGGAGCAGCGGAATTGGAGCTGATAATAAAGAAAGTCAAAAGATGGAATTACAAATACGGAAATTCAGCTCTAAATCGAAAATTGAAAAGCAGAATAAATAAAATATTGGACAATCCAGAAGAACAAAAGATCATCTGTCATAGGTGCAACCAACCCGGACACATCAAGCCCAATTGTCCTCAAAATCGACGCGACTTTGAAAAGAAATCAAAAAGGAGAAGTTTTGCTGCCACGTGGAATACAAGTGATGAAGATAATCAAAGTGATGACAGTGAGGATGAAAAAGCAGACTTGTGTCTTCATGGTGAAATAACTGACAGTGATGATGACGAGCCAAGTGAGGTATCAAAACTTTCTCATTCTGAATTACTGATATATTTCCACGAAGTGAATGGTTGTTTTCAACGACTTAGGGAGAAGTATGCCAAACTCGAATCACAAAAAGATACTTTGATAGATTTAAATAAACAACTTGACCAATTAGTTAAAACCTATCAAAGTAGGATCCCTAAGTGTGATAAGTGTCCAACATTCGAAGAAGAAATTAAAAAATCAGAAACTAATATAAAATCACTTGAAAATGAAATTCTGATTTTGAAAGAGAACGAAAATACTAGGAGAGAAAATTCTATCAAAAAGTGCACGCAATTATTGAACGAAAATGAATCTCTCAAAATACAAGTTCAACAATTGTCAATAACTTTAGATAAATTTTCAAAAAGTGAGAAATCGTTGAATCTACTATTAGGGAAGCAAACTGTTAATACAGCTAGACAAGGACTTGGATATAATCAATCTGAAAATGTTGAAAGCGATATTAATCAAGAAAATTCCATGTGCACAATTTGTAGAAAATTTGGACACGATCACAATAATTGTTGGAATAGACCCAAACATGTGGAAACCATACCAATTTGGGTTCCAAAAGGCACAAATATAAAATTTCTCAAAATTAAACAAATTTGGGTGCCAAAGGGAACAATTATAAATAGTTTTGGGTCTTTACAAAATTGTTTTTCAAAATTTTCTGCCACTAACAACCTTGGACCTATAAAAACAAATAGGTCACATAAATCTTTCATCGTGTAGGTGTGGTGGCAGGCTAAGGAACAATAATAGTGTTTTTCTGGATTTTTGGCTGTTCCAGAAACACAACGGGCGACAAAGCAAAGTTCTTTAGCCTATTATAAAGGTGACAGAATCACAATGGATAAACAACGAAAAATATCGTAAAGGTAAAACAGGTAATGGTATATTTATTTGAACGATATATTAAATGTGATAATCTGCACCATATTCTGAATCAGCCAATATCGAGATGATGAAAAGATGATGACTTTGATTCTGACATATTCAAAATAGTTGGCCAATTATATTTATGCCAAAAACACTAATCTTTGAATTACTTCATACATATTTGTTTGGATTAAATATTGTGATTTGTTGGATGATAATGCATTTGGTTATATTTCGGCTAACTCTATATTCACGATTTTCTGATTATTTACACGGCTTCAATCCAAATTCGAGTGAATGCCATTTAGAATGCTGTTTGAGTTTTCATGCACACTTCATGATCTGGTCTATCAAATATAGTTAGTGATATTTTGGAGTAAAAGAGAAATTCAGATGCAGATTACACTGGTAATCTAGTTGATAGAAAAATTACTAGTTGAATGTGATTTATGGTGAGACATTTAGTAACTGCATCGTTTTTCAAAGAAATTATCTGCATATTTTTCATTACAAATATTTTTCAATTAGCAGAATTTTTTTTCTCATAAAAGTTCTTCAAGAAAATCATTTTTGACCATATTTTCAGATTAGTCATTTTTATTTGATTTTAAATGACAAATTTTGACTAATCTGACTCCCTGCTAATTATCAAAAAGATAAATAGTGATTAAAGAGGTGATAAGTGTTGATATTTAACTTGCATTACTTAAGAGAGTATATTTGAAAATTTTCTTTAGGAATTCAAACAAGAGTTATAAAACTTTTTGTTGGGTAAAGATTCCATGACCATTTCTATATCTATCATATTTCTATCGACCATGGTTTATCAAAACTTATATATATAGTTGGTCGATATGTGGTACTATAATCAGGGAACATTTGTTTTTCATTTCATATATTTTTTAAAAAATAAATAAATATCCAAAGTATTCACTCTAATTTAAAAGTCCTCACGGTTATGCATGGGTGAATTACTTGGATTTTTTTTATGTGCTTCCATACTCATTTAAAAGTCCTTATGGTTATGCATGTATGGAACGCATATCAAAATTAATTGATTTAATAGACAAGTTGATTCTAATCCCATTTAAAAGTCCTCACGGTCATGCGTGGTTAGAAGATACTTGATTTATTTTTTAAAATTAAATTGGAATACTACTAATCTCATTTAAAAGTCCTAACGGTTATGCATGATTAGTAGGTATTCAAATTCCTGATATAAATATACCACAAATAGACATAACTATATGGTTTTATATGATGACATCATTTCCATCATTCTAAAAGTGGAATATGCGCCTAACAAAATATTTATCATTTTTTGTTTGATTTTTTATTGAAATTTAATATTTATATTCAATTGAGTTTTAATGTTGGATTGATATCGATAACTTTTTCTCTATTTTCTCTAACACTATTATTCTTTTGCTGATAACAAAAGGGGGAGAGAAAAGTTAAGATTTTGTCAAATAGAATCAAGCAAAGGTCAAATAATTTTCCATTTGCATATAGGCTCATTTATATATTTCTATTTGTATGCATATATGTAGGGGGAGCTTTGTGTAGAGAGGATGCATTTAAATAGGGGGAGCAATTAGAGCATATCAATGATCAAATACATTTAACATATTCAAAATCTTAAATATATGTTTGTTATCATCAAAAGGGGGAGATTGTTGAATATGTGCTTATATGATTTTTGTTTGATGATAATAAACATATATACATTCGTTTAAATGTATTTGATAATATACTATTTTATTTTTCAGAGATTAAATAAATATTTGCAGAATAAAATAAATAACACGGAATTTGAATTCAAACGAATATTTTATTCAAACAAATATTTATTACAATTTTGAATAGTATACAAATTCAAGCTCTCACTATTCACTATACAACTGTGATACAAACTCAATTACATCACTATTTTACATCAGCACCTCACTACATATCACTCACACTCGTATTTTTTTCTTCAACTGCATTTCAGTCTGAATCCAGCATCTGAGAAATCTGCAAAAATATTTACTAACGCAGTAAAATTGAAAATAAAATATTTTTGCGATATAAAATAAAACGTGAATTTTGAAAATGATATTTGCCTCAGTTATTTGGGTTGTTCGTCATCATTTAAATTTGAATTCATCATACACGAACAACTTGTGACATACACAGTATATTACTGTATATGCCACAAGGCCGTGCACGCCGATATATACACTTGATTGATTTACAGGGACAGGCAAGCACAGGTCAAACCCAAATGAAAAACTGAGTTCAACTCACGTGCAATATATTCAAAATCACGACACGAGCACAAGGTCAAACCCAAGTTTTGAAACTGGGTTCAACACAAGGCAACGTCAAGTCCAGACAATACAGCATGTAACAAGACAATGCACCAATATCACCAGCATGACAGCAATATGTACAGCATCAATCAAGACAGGGCGAGCAACTGTTATATGGTGATGCAGTTAAAAATTACTCAAAGCAAAAGTGACAACATCAGAAAATATATGCAACTCAACAGAAATAAGATGGTCAGTCACCATAATAATGAAAATGTCGATCTCAATGTAACACAGTGGCAACCATAAGATGCAGACCAACCAGAAGTACAAGTGCACAACAAAACCAACAAAGACCAAGGCTACGGCATAGTGCACCAGAGATATGGAAACACATCAACAACTACAAAACAATCAAACTGCATCAAGTCCAGTAGCATGAACAAGTATGGCAGCATGTGAATGCATCAAAACAAGTAAACAACAATGTCGAGCTCAAGACAGTACAGCTACAACATGTATGCAGCCCAATAGACCAAAGTACAACATCAAAGACAGCACTGACTTAAGTATACAAGTGAAACTGCAATGCTCAAACTCAGTGGACAGTAATGATACAAGAACAATATCATGAAGGAACCAGACCATAAAGAAAAGTGTTTGGAAATGCAGCAAATACCCAATGGACGGTGATGCAACTTCAAGCAGAGAAGCAAGTTACAGAATGCATGAAACAGAAAAAAAAAGAAAAAAAATTTCGTATTTTTTTTGAAATAGTCAGCAATTAAAAAAGAGGAAAGTTTCTGACTTGTTATTCAAGAAGGATTGAAAGTTCTCAAAACAAAGCCGTATGAATCAAGTAAGTATCGAACACATCAGGAAAGTCGTGTGCATCACGAAAGTGAATTTCAGGAAAGTATCGAGTTAATTAGTGTATTCGAATTCATATAAATACGAGTACCCAAGTATCATCATTGGCATGAATGAAAAAGCAATCGAATTCAAGCAATCGAATCTGAAAGCAAAAGATACAAACAACATACCAAGGCGAATTCAATTATCTCGAAGCAACCGAAGCCGAACCCTAATTTCACAAATCAAGAGAAGCAGCCGAGCGCGATTCCAAGATCAATAGAGCGTCAATATCAAACGGCATCCAAAACCCTAATTTTGATCGAAGGACAAAAGCCCTAAATTATGATCGAAGAAGCCGCCATTTTCAAAAGGACCGAATAGAAAAAGAAGCGGGTCGAAATAATAAAAGGGGCCGGCCTTTTTAATTAGGGTTTTGTTAAGGGTTTTAGTTTTTTAAGGGCTTTATCTTATTTTTAGTTTTTGAATTTGTTTTTAATTTTTAAATCTCTTTTCAAACCGTTGTATTTGTTAGTCGTGTGACTAGGGGACAAACTACATGGCATAGCTTGAGAATTCGCAACTCAGTGGCTGAGTTGTGGCAGGGTTTTGAGCGTAGAGTTAGGTTAGTCAGTAGCGGGTGTCGCGAGTTTACGTGTGTAAGCGTGTGACTATCTAATTTCTAGTAGAAACCTTGGGGGCAGCACGTAGGCAGGTTTTTGCCGAAGCTGGGTAAATTCTGTGTCGTTCTATTTCTGCATTTATTATTCTGCTTTTATCTGTGCTGCTACTATTCTGTGTTCTGTGTTGAAATTATTTTATAAGCTTCCGCAATTAATTTTAATAATTTATACTATCACCCTATTCACCCCCCTCTAGGGTGAAATCGATCCTACAAGTGGTATCGGAGCTAGGAATAGAAGTCAACTTCTGTTTTAAAAAATTCGTTTTTCAAAAACCAACTTTTATATTAAAAATTTTTGAATTTTTTAAAATGGCTTCTTTTAATAATGCTTTTGCTGAGGGTCAGTCCATCGTTAGACCACCAATGTTCAATGGTGAGTATGCTTATTGGAAAAATAGAATGAAAATCTTTCTGAAAACCATTGACGCTTGGAACATTGTTGAGACAGGTTATAGAGCACCAACTATAATTGTAGATAATCAGGAAATAGATAAACTGATGGATCAATGGACAGAACTAGAAAATAAATTACAAAATGCTAATGCTAGAGCTATGAATTCTATTATCTGTTCATTGGATCAATTTGAATTTAATCGTGTCTCACATTGTCTAACTGCACAGGAAATATGTCACACACTAGAAGTGACTCACGAAGGAACATCTCAAGTCAAAGAATCTCACCTTGCCATGCTAAGCAGCGAATACGAGAATTTCACAATGGCAAAAGAAGAAAATGTCAAAGAGATGCATGGACGACTTTCCAATATCGTATACAAATCAAAAGCCCTTGGAAAACCAAATACAGAGTTGGAGATAGTCCGAAAAATCCTCAGAGTCCTTCCACGAAGTTTTGAAGCCAAAGTGACTGCCATTCAAGAGTCAAAAGATTTGAAACAAATGAAAGTCGAAGAACTCATCGGAAACCTCACTGCTTATGAGCTTGAAATGAAATTCAAGGAAGAACGTGAAGGAGGTGATACTCGAAAGAAACCAATAGCTCTTAAAGGAACAACAGAAATTGATAGTGATGATATTGATGATGGAGCAGCGGAATTGGAGCTGATAATAAAGAAAGTCAAAAGGTGGAATTACAAATACGGAAATTCAGCTCTAAATCGAAAATTGAAAAGCAGAATAAATAAAATATTGGACAATCCAGAAGAACAAAAGATCATCTGTCATAGGTGCAACCAACCCGGACACATCAAGCCCAATTGTCCTCAAAATCGACGCGACTTTGAAAAGAAATCAAAAAGGAGAAGTTTTGCTGCCACGTGGAATACAAGTGATGAAGATAATCAAAGTGCTGACAGTGAGGATGAAAAAGCAGACTTGTGTCTTCATGGTGAAATAACTGACAGTGATGATGACGAGCCAAGTGAGGTATCAAAACTTTCTCATTCTGAATTACTGATATATTTCCACGAAGTGAATGGTTGTTTTCAACGACTTAGGGAGAAGTATGCCAAACTTGAATCACAAAAAGATACTTTGATAGATTTAAATAAACAACTTGACCAATTAGTTAAAACCTATCAAAGTAGGATCCCTAAGTGTGATAAGTGTCCAACATTCGAAGAAGAAATTAAAAAATCAGAAACTAATATAAAATCACTTGAAAATCAAATTCTGATTTTGAAAGAGAACGAAAATACTAGGAGAGAAAATTCTACCAAAAAGTGCACGCAATTATTGAACGAAAATGAATCTCTCAAAATACAAGTTCAACAATTGTCAATAACTTTAGATAAATTTTCAAAAAGTGAGAAATCGTTGAATCTACTATTAGGGAAGCAAACTGTTAATACAGCTGGACAAGGACTTGGATATAATCAATCTGAAAATGTTGAAAGCGATATTAATCAAGAAAATTCCATGTGCACAATTTGTAGAAAATTTGGACACGATCACAATAATTGTTGGAATAGACCCAAACATGTGGAAACCATACCAATTTGGGTTCCAAAAGGCACAAATATAAAATTTCTCAAAATTAAACAAATTTGGGTGCCAAAGGGAACAATTATAAATAGTTTTGGGTCTTTACAAAATTGTTTTTCAAAATTTTCTGCCACTAACAACCATGGACCTATAAAAACAAATAGGTCACATAAATCTTTCATCGTGTAGGTGTGGTGGCAGGCTAAGGAACAATAATAGTGTTTTTCTGGATTTTTGGCTGTTCCAGAAACACAACGGGCGACAAAGCAAAGTTCTTTAGCCTATTATAAAGGTGACAGAATCACAATGGATAAACAACGAAAAATATCGTAAAGGTAAAACAGGTAATGGTATATTTATTTGAACGATATATTAAATGTGATAATCTGCACCATATTCTGAATCAGCCAATATCGAGATGATGAAAAGATGATGACTTTGATTCTGACTTATTCAAAATAGTTGGCCAATTATATTTATGCCAAAAACACTAATCTTTGAATTACTTCATACATATTTGTTTGGATTAAATATTATGATTTGTTGGATGATAATGCATTTGGTTATATTTCGGCTAACTCTATATTCACGATTTTCTGATTATTTACACGGCTTCAATCCAAATTCGAGTGAATGCCATTTAGAATGCTGTTTGAGTTTTCATGCACACTTCATGATCTGGTCTATCAAATATAGTTAGTGATATTTTGGAGTAAAAGAGAAATTCAGATGCAGATTACACTGGTAATCTAGTTGATAGAAAAATTACTAGTTGAATGTGATTTATGGTGAGACATTTAGTAACTGCATCGTTTTTCAAAGAAATTATCTGCATATTTTTCATTACAAATATTTTTCAATTAGCAGAATTTTTTTTCTCATAAAAGTTCTTCAAGAAAATCATTTTTGACCATATTTTCAGATTAGTCATTTTTATTTGATTTTAAATGACAAATTTTGACTAATCTGACTCTCTGCTAATTATCAAAAAGATAAATAGTGATTAAAGAGGTGATAAGTGTTGATATTTAACTTGCATTACTTAAGAGAGTATATTTGAAAATTTTCTTTAGGAATTCAAACAAGAGTTATAAAACTTTTTGTTGGGTAAAGATTCCATGACCATTTCTATATCTATCATATTTCTATCGACCATGGTTTATCAAAACTTATATATATAGTTGGTCGATATGTGGTACTATAATCAGGGAACATTTGTTTTTCATTTCATATATGTTTTAAAAAATAAATAAATACCCAAAGTATTCACTCTAATTTAAAAGTCCTCACGGTTATGCATGGGTGAATTACTTGGATTTTTTTATGTGCTTCCATACTCATTTAAAAGTCCTTATGGTTATGCATGTATGGAACGCATATCAAAATTAATTGATTTAATAGACAAGTTGATTCTAATCCCACTTAAAAGTCCTCACGGTCATGCGTGGTTAGAAGATACTTGATTTATTTTTTAAAATTAAATTGGAATACTACTAATCTCATTTAAAAGTCCTAACGGTTATGCATGATTAGTAGGTATTCAAATTCCTGATATAAATATACCACAAATAGACATAACTATATGGTTTTATATGATGACATCATTTCCATCATTCTAAAAGTGGAATATGCGCCTAACAAAATATTTATAATTTTTTGTTTGATTTTTTATTGAAATTTAATATTTATATTCAATTGAGTTTTAATGTTGAATTGATATCGATAACTTTTTCTCTATTTTCTCTAACACTATTATTCTTTTGCTGATAACAAAAGGGGGAGAGAAAAGTTAAGATTTTGTCAAATAGAATCAAGCAAAGGTCAAATAATTTTCCATTTGCATATAGGCTCATTTATATATTTCTATTTGTATGCATATATGTAGGGGGAGCTTTGTGTAGAGAGGAAGCATTTAAATAGGGGGAGCAATTAGAGCATATCAATGATCAAATACATTTAACATATTCAAAATCTTAAATATACGTTTGTTATCTTCAAAAGGGGGAGATTGTTGAATATGTGCTTATATGATTTTTGTTTGATGATAATAAACATATATACATTCGTTTAAATGTATTTGATAATATACTATTTTATTTTTCACAGATTAAATAAATATTTGCAGAATAAAATAAATAACACGGAATTTGAATTCAAACGAATATTTTATTCAAACAAATATTTATTACAATTTTGAATAGTATACAAATTCAAGCTCTCACTATTCACTATACAACTGTGATACAAACTCAATTACATCACTATTTTATATCAGCACCTCACTACATATCACTCACACTCGTATTTTTTTCTTCAACTGCATTTCAGTCTGAATCCAACATCTGAGAAATCTGCAAAAATATTTACTAACGCGGTAAAATTGAAAATAAAATATTTTTGCGATATAAAATAAAACGTGAATTTTGAAAATGATATTTGCCTCAGTTATTTGGGTTGTTCGTCATCATTTAAATTTGAATTCATCATACACGAACAACTTGTGACATACACAGTATATTACTGTATATGCCACAAGGCCGTGCATGCCGATATATACACTTGATTGATTTACAGGGACAGGCAAGCACAGGTCAAACCCAAATGAAAAACTGAGTTCAACTCACGTGCAATATATTCAAAATCACGACACGAGCACAAGGTCAAACCCAAGTTTTGAAACTGGGTTCAACACAAGGCAACGTCAAGTCCAGACAATACAGCATGTAACAAGACAATGCACCAATATCACCAGCATGACAGCAATATGTACAGCATCAATCAAGACAGGGCGAGCAACTGTTATATGGTGATGCAGTTAAAAATTACTCAAAGCAAAAGTGACAACATCAGAAAATATATGCAACTCAACAGAAATAAGATGGTCAGTCACCATAATAATGAAAATGTCGATCTCAATGTAACACAGTGGCAACCATAAAATGCAGACCAACCAGAAGTACAAGTGCACAACAAAACCAACAAAGACCAAGGCTACGGCATAGTGCACCAGAGATATGGAAACACATCAACAACTACAAAACAATCAAACTGCATCAAGTCCAGCAGCATGAACAAGTATGGCAGCATGTGAATGCATCAAAACAAGTAAACAACAATATCGAGCTCAAGACAGTACAGCTACAACATGTATGCAGCCCAATAGACCAACAACATCAAAGACAGCACTGACTTAAGTATACAAGTGAAACTGCAATGCTCAAACTCAGTGGACAGTAATGATACAAGAACAATATCATGAAGGAACCAGACCATAAAGAAAAGTGTTTGGAAATGCAGCAAATACCCAATGGACGGTGATGCAACTTCAAGCAGAGAAGCAAGTTACAGAATGCATGAAACAGAAAAAAAAAAGAAAAAAAAATTCGTATTTTTTTTGAAATAGTCAGCAATTAAACAAGAGGAAAGTTTCTGACTTGTTATTCAAGAAGGATTGAAAGTTCTCAAAACAAAGCCGTATGAATCAAGTAAGTATCGAACACATCGGGAAAGTCGTGTGCATCACGAAAGTGAATTTCAGGAAAGTATCGAGTTAATTAGTGTATTCGAATTCATATAAATACGAGTACCCAAGTATCATCATTGGCATGAATGAAAAAGCAATCGAATTCAAGCAATCGAATCTGAAAGCAAAAGATACAAACAACATACCAAGGCGAATTCAATTATCTCGAAGCAACCGAAGCCGAACCCTAATTTCACAAATCAAGAGAAGCAGCCGAGCGCGATTCCAAGATCAATAGAGCGTCAATATCAAACGGCATCCAAAACCCTAATTTTGATCGAAGGACAAAAGCCCTAAATTATGATCGAAGAAGCCGCCATTTTCAAAAGGACCGAATAGAAAAGGAAGCGGGTCGAAATAATAAAAGGGGCCGGCCTTTTTAATTAGGGTTTTGTTAAGGGTTTTAGTTTTTTAAGGGCTTTATCTTATTTTTAGTTTTTGAATTTGTTTTTAATTTTTAAATCTCTTTTCAAACCGTTGTATTTGCTAGTCGTGTGACTAGGGGACAAACTACATGGCGTAGCTTGAGAATTCGCAACTCATTGGCTGAGTTGTGGCAGGGTTTTGAGCGTAGAGTTAGGTTAGTCAATAGCAGGTGTCGCGAGTTTACGTGTGTAAGCGTGTGACTATCTAATTTCTAGTAGAAACCTTGGGGGCAGCACGTAGGCAGGTTTTTGCCGAAGCTGGGTAAATTCTGTGTCGTTCTATTTCTGCATTTATTATTTTGCTTTTATCTGTGCTGCTACTATTCTGTGTTCTGTGTTGAAATTATTTTATAAGCTTCCGCAATTAATTTTAATAATTTATACTATCACCCTATTCACCCCCCTCTAGGGTGAAATCGATCCTACAAGTGGTATCGGAGCTAGGAATAGAAGTCAACTTCTGTTTTAAAAAATTCGTTTTTCAAAAACCAACTTTTATATTAAAAATTTTTGAATTTTTTAAAATGGCTTCTTTTAATAATGCTTTTGCTGAGGGTCAGTCTATAGTTAGACCACCAATGTTCAATGGTGAGTATGCTTATTGGAAAAATAGAATGAAAATCTTTCTGGAAACCATTGACGCTTGGAACATTGTTGAGACAGGTTATAGAGCACTAACTATAATTGTAGATAATCAAGAAATAGATAAACTGATGGATCAATGGACAGAACTAGAAAATAAATTACAAAATGCTAATGCTAGAGCTATGAATTCTATTATCTGTTCATTGGATCAATTTGAATTTAATCGTGTCTCACATTGTCTAACTGCACAGGAAATATGTCACACACTAGAAGTGACTCACGATGGAACATCTCAAGTCAAAGAATCTCACCTTGCCATGCTAAGCAGCGAATACGAGAATTTCACAATGGCAAAAGAAGAAAATGTCAAAGAGATGCATGGACGACTTTCCAATATCGTATACAAATCAAAAGCCCTTGGAAAACCATATACAGAGTTGGAGATAGTCCGAAAAATCGTCAGAGTCCTTCCACTAAGTTTTGAAGCCAAAGTGACTGCCATTCAAGAGTCAAAAGATTTGAAACAAATGAAAGTCGAAGAACTCATCGGAAACCTCACTGCTTATGAGCTTGAAATGAAATTCAAGGAAGAACGTGAAAGAGGTGATACTCGAAAGAAACCAATAGCTCTTAAAGGAACAACAGAAATTGATAGTGATGATAATGATAATGGAGCAGCGGAATTGGAGCTGATAATAAAGAAAGTCAAAAGGTGGAATTACAAATACGGAAATTCAGCTCTAAATCGAAAATTGAAAAGCAGAATAAATAAAATATTGGACAATCCAGAAGAACAAAAGATCATCTGTCATAGGTGCAACCAACCCGGACACATCAAGCCCAATTGTCCTCAAAATCGACGCGACTTTGAAAAGAAATCAAAAAGGAGAAGTTTTGCTGCCACGTGGAATACAAGTGATGAAGATAATCAAAGTGCTGACAGTGAGGATGAAAAAGCAGACTTGTGTCTTCATGGTGAAATAACTGACAGTGATGATGACGAGCCAAGTGAGGTATCAAAACTTTCTCATTCTGAATTACTGATATATTTCCACGAAGTGAATGGTTGTTTTCAACGACTTAGGGAGAAGTATGCCAAACTTGAATCACAAAAAGATACTTTGATAGATTTAAATAAACAACTTGACCAATTAGTTAAAACCTATCAAAGTAGGATCCCTAAGTGTGATAAGTGTCCAATATTCGAAGAAGAAATTAAAAAATCAGAAACTAATATAAAATCACTTGAAAATGAAATTCTGATTTTGAAAGAGAACGAAAATACTAGGAGAGAAAATTCTATCAAAAAGTGCACGCAATTATTGAACGAAAATGAATCTCTCAAAATACAAGTTCAACAATTGTCAATAACTTTAGATAAATTTTCAAAAAGTGAGAAATCGTTGAATCTACTATTTGGGAAGCAAACTGTTAATACAGCTAGACAAGGACTTGGATATAATCAATCTGAAAATGTTGAAAGCGATATTAATCAAGAAAATTCCATGTGCACAATTTGTAGAAAATTTGGATACGATCACAATAATTGTTGGAATAGACCCAAACATGTGGAAACCATACCAATTTGGGTTCCAAAAGGCACAAATATAAAATTTCTCAAAATTAAACAAATTTGGGTGCCAAAGGGAACAATTATAAATAGTTTTGGGTCTTTACAAAATTGTTTTTCAAAATTTTCTGCCACTAACAACCATGGACCTATAAAAACAAATAGGTCACATAAATCTTTCATCGTGTAGGTGTGGTGGCAGGCTAAGGAACAATAATAGTGTTTTTCTGGATTTTTGGCTGTTCCAGAAACACAACGGGCGACAAAGCAAAGTTCTTTAGCCTATTATAAAGGTGACAGAATCACAATGGATAAACAACGAAAAATATCGTAAAGGTAAAACAGGTAATGGTATATTTATTTGAACGATATATTAAATGTGATAATCTGCACCATATTCTGAATCAGCCAATATCGAGATGATGAAAAGATGATGACTTTGATTCTGACTTATTCAAAATAGTTGGCCAATTATATTTATGCCAAAAACACTAATCTTTGAATTACTTCATACATATTTGTTTGGATTAAATATTGTGATTTGTTGGATGATAATGCATTTGGTTATATTTCGGCTAACTCTATATTCACGATTTTCTGATTATTTACACGGCTTCAATCCAAATTCGAGTGAATGCCATTTAGAATGCTGTTTGAGTTTTCATGCACACTTCATGATCTGGTCTATCAAATATAGTTAGTGATATTTTGGAGTAAAAGAGAAATTCAGATGCAGATTACACTGGTAATCTAGTTGATAGAAAAATTACTAGTTGAATGTGATTTATGGTGAGACATTTAGTAACTGCATCGTTTTTCAAAGAAATTATCTGCATATTTTTCATTACAAATATTTTTCAATTAGCAGAATTTTTTTTCTCATAAAAGTTCTTCAAGAAAATCATTTTTGACCATATTTTCAGATTAGTCATTTTTGACTAATCTGACTCCCTGCTAATTATCAAAAAGATAAATAGTGATTAAAGAGGTGATAAGTGTTGATATTTAACTTGCATTACTCAAGAGAGTATATTTGAAAATTTTCTTTAGGAATTCAAACAAGAGTTATAAAACTTTTTGTTGGGTAAAGATTCCATGACCATTTCTATATCTATCATATTTCTATCGACCATGGTTTATCAAAACTTATATATATAGTTGGTCGATATGTGGTACTATAATCAGGGAACATTTGTTTTTCATTTCATATATTTTTTAAAAAATAAATAAATATCCAAAGTATTCACTCTAATTTAAAAGTCCTCACGGTTATGCATGGGTGAATTACTTGGATTTTTTTTATGTGCTTCCATACTCATTTAAAAGTCCTTATGGTTATGCATGTATGGAACGCATATCAAAATTAATTGATTTAGTAGACAAGTTGATTCTAATCCCATTAAAAGTCCTCACGGTCATGCGTGGTTAGAAGATACTTGATTTATTTTTTAAAATTAAATTGGAATACTACTAATCTCATTTAAAAGTCCTAACAGTTATGCATGATTAGTAGGTATTCAAATTCCTGATATAAATATACCACAAATAGACATAACTATATGGTTCTATATGATGACATCATTTCCATCATTCTAAAAGTGGAATATGCGCCTAACAAAATATTTATGATTTTTTGTTTGATTTTTTATTGAAATTTAATATTTATATTCAATTGAGTTTTAATGTTGGATTGATATCGATTACTTTTTCTCTATTTTCTCTAACACTATTATTCTTTTGCTGATAACAAAAGGGGGAGAGAAAAGTTAAGATTTTGTCAAATAGAATCAAGCAAAGGTCAAATAATTTTCCATTTGCATATAGGCTCATTTATATATTTCTATTTGTATGCATATATGTAGGGGGAGCTTTGTGTAGAGAGGAAGAATTTAAATAGGGGGAGCAATTAGAGCATATCAATGATCAAATACATTTAACATATTCAAAATCTTAAATATATGTTTGTTATCTTCAAAAGGGGGAGATTGTTGAATATGTGCTTATATGATTTTTGTTTGATGATAATAAACATATATACATTCGTTTAAATGTATTTGATAATATACTATTTCATTTTTCACAGATTAAATAAATATTTGTAGAATAAAATAAATAACACGGAATTTGAATTCAAACGAATATTTTATTCAAACAAATATTTATTACAATTTTGAATAGTATACAAATTCAAGCTCTCACTATTCACTATACAACTGTGATACAAACTCAATTACATCACTATTTTACATCAGCACCTCACTACATATCACTCACACTCGTATTTTTTTCTTCAACTGCATTTCAGTCTGAATCCAGCATCTGAGAAATCTGCAAAAATATTTACTAACGCAGTAAAATTGAAAATAAAATATTTTTGCGATATAAAATAAAACGTGAAATTTGAAAATGATATTTGCCTCAGTTATTTGGGTTGTTCGTCATCATTTAAATTTGAATTCATCATACACGAACAACTTGTGACATACACAGTATATTACTGTATATGCCACAAGGCCGTGCACGCCGATATATACACTTGATTGATTTACAGGGACAGGCAAGCACAGGTCAAACCCAAATGAAAAACTGAGTTCAACTCACGTGCAATATATTCAAAATCACGACACGAGCACAAGGTCAAACCCAAGTTTTGAAACTGGGTTCAACACAAGGCAACGTCAAGTCCAGACAATACAGCATGTAACAAGACAATGCACCAATATCACCAGCATGACAGCAATATGTACAGCATCAATCAAGACAGGGCGAGCAACTGTTATATGGTGATGCAGTTAAAAATTACTCAAAGCAAAAGTGACAACATCAGAAAATATATGCAACTCAACAGAAATAAGATGGTCAGTCACCATAATAATGAAAATGTCGATCTCAATGTAACACAGTGGCAACCATAAGATGCAGACCAACCAGAAGTACAAGTGCACAACAAAACCAACAAAGACCAAGGCTACGGCATAGTGCACCAGAGATATGGAAACACATCAACAACTACAAAACAATCAAACTGCATCAAGTCCAGCAGCATGAACAAGTATGGCAGCATGTGAATGCATCAAAACAAGTAAACAACAATGTCGAGCTCAAGACAGTACAGCTACAACATGTATGCAGCCCAATAGACCAAAGTACAACATCAAAGACAGCACTGACTTAAGTATACAAGTGAAACTGCAATGCTCAAACTCAGTGGACAGTAATGATACAAGAACAATATCATGAAGGAACCAGACCATAAAGAAAAGTGTTTGGAAATGCAGCAAATACCCAATGGACGGTGATGCAACTTCAAGCAGAGAAGCAAGTTACAGAATGCATGAAACAGAAAAAAAAAAAGAAAAAAAATTTCGTATTTTTTTTGAAATAGTCAGCAATTAAAAAAGAGGAAAGTTTCTGACTTGTTATTCAAGAAGGATTGAAAGTTCTCAAAACAAAGCCGTATGAATCAAGTAAGTATCGAACACATCAGGAAAGTCGTGTGCATCACGAAAGTGAATTTCAGGAAAGTATCGAGTTAATTAGTGTATTCGAATTCATATAAATACGAGTACCCAAGTATCATCATTGGCATGAATGAAAAAGCAATCGAATTCAAGCAATCGAATCTGAAAGCAAAAGATACAAACAACATACCAAGGCGAATTCAATTATCTCGAAGCAACCGAAGCCGAACCCTAATTTCACAAATCAAGAGAAGCAGCCGAGCGCGATTCCAAGATCAATAGAGAGTCAATATCAAACGGCATCCAAAACCCTAATTTTGATCGAAGGACAAAAGCCCTAAATTATGATCGAAGAAGCCGCCATTTTCAAAAGGACCGAATAGAAAAAGAAGCGGGTCGAAATAATAAAAGGGGCCGGCCTTTTTAATTAGGGTTTTGTTAAGGGTTTTAGTTTTTTAAGGGCTTTATCTTATTTTTAGTTTTTGAATTTGTTTTTAATTTTTAAATCTCTTTTCAAACCGTTGTATTTGCTAGTCGTGTGACTAGGGGACAAACTACGTGGCGTAGCTTGAGAATTCGCAACTCAGTGGCTGAGTTGTGGCAGGGTTTTGAGCGTAGAGTTAGGTTAGTCAGTAGCGGGTGTCGCGAGTTTACGTGTGTAAGCGTGTGACTATCTAATTTCTAGTAGAAACCTTGGGGGCAGCACGTAGGCAGGTTTTTGCCGAAGCTGGGTAAATTCTGTGTCGTTCTATTTCTGCATTTATTATTCTGCTTTTATCTGTGCTGCTACTATTCTGTGTTCTGTGTTGAAATTATTTTATAAGCTTCCGCAATTAATTTTATAATTTATACTATCACCCTATTTACCCCCCTCTAGGGTGAAATCGATCCTACATGTTTTGCATACTCTACATTATTTTGTTGTCTTTTAATTATCATCGAAGTGGATCATACAAGCAAAGGCTTATACATAGGCCTAATTTTTCAAACAATTTTAGGGAATACTTATTTATTTTGTTTCAGTATTATGTTTTATAGCAAATATTTAGAAGTGGTTGTGCATGTGCCTGTGCTTCAGATTTTGTTTCTGTGATGCTATATTCAAATCAAAGTAAGGGTTGTACCAAATATACCAACTGTTCTTTAAACCAACAACTGTTACTTATCATAATACTTGTTTCACCTCTCTTTTTTCCCGAAGTGATGTACCTGTGCTTCAGTTTTTGTACCAAAAGAGACCTTTAAATGACATAATTGTAAAGAAGCCTGTTTTAAAAAAGATCTCAAGCCATTATTTACACTGGACCCACTCATATCATCATTTCAGACAAGCGTGTGTGGTGTACAAAAAAAACTACAATGTAAGATGCCGAGGCTGTTAAAAGTAAACACTAATAGATACTTAAAACCTAATATAAGTAATACTGTGGAAACATAAGATTTGTTGCAATGAACCTCCGTTGGAATCAACAAAAGGGAAAAATAATATGATATATTTGTTTTTGATGAGGATGTTGTCACTGGGGTTGAAAGAAATGATTCCCTCTTAGGGAAATCTATCAATTCAAAATATACTGCAACCAAAAACCATATCTTAAAGATCTTTAATTGGCAAGCACTAACAGGTATTAAATACCTTTATAAACTCGCGATCGATCTCCTTTAAGAATTCCCTTACCTGTGACAAGAAGTAATACAATTTCAGATGGAATTTTATACAAGAGCAGTCAAAATGAAGTAGATTCAAAATGTCCAAATGTAAAGAATGCATCCATGCCTTTTGACAAAAATATAAAAGATTACTTGCAAAAGCTAAATAAAATTATGGATGTATATCCAAATTGTAGGATACTGCTTCATATTAAGAAACATCAAGTACCTTATTTGTCTCATCTGCTTCCTTTCTGATATACAGGTATCAGGTACGATTGTTTCTGATTCCTTGTTGGCTTTGTTTATATTGCCTTGTTTCTTTATGTTCCATAACTTGGGTAACCAAGTTCTCCCTTATAATGATTGTTCATTCTTGGATGAACGTATAGTAGATCTTGTGGTTGGTTATGAAACTGCTAATGCTTATAGTACTTCTAATGTTAGTTTTCTCCTTGTTCCCTATGATTGTTCATTCTCTGGTTATTTGAATTTTCAGGGAGGGGGTGTTTCATCCCTGCCCTATTTCTTTTGCTCTTTCCCCTGTCTTTTACGATATTATGGGGAGTCTTTTGATATTGCCTTACCCTCTGCGATCTATGTGGATGCCGTTTTTTCCTCCTTTTTCCTCAAGTTGAGCAAATTTGTGTGCGTCTCTTTTTACCAGTTTTATTATGGCGGTAATGGTTCTGCTGTTTTTTTGGCTGGTATTTTGTTGTCATGCATCTCATTGGAAATGGATGCGTGTTTTGCTTGGTAGCCACTGTTTGTACTGTCATTGTGTCCAATGCCCTAGTGACTATTGGCTGGATTTCAGTTTAGCCCAGAGTTGATTTCCTCTGGGTATTTCTTATCTCGGTTGCTTTCAGCTGCTGGCTCCCTGTTAGCAGCAGTATTTTCGGCCAGTTGGACTGGCATAGGTTCCTCTATGGTGCCAACTCTTGTTGGTCGATCCTGTCAGCTAGCCTGTCTTGGCTTGTTTGTTGTAGTGACTCTCGTTGGATTGTTGTCTTTGGCCTTATCACTGTCGGAAGGAATTGTGATTACATCAACTTAATTAATAAGTTTCATGCAATCAAACAAGGCCTTCCTTGTCCTTTTGATTTGCGCTTGGGTAGCTCTGTTTTGATTTTTGGTTTGAGAGTGATTCCGAGTTTGTTGGATAGTGTAGGGATTCAGTGTATAGATAGCTCTGTGTCACCTATCTATACACGGTTTTCTGGCCCCACTAGCAAGGAATCCGATTTTCTTTCTATTCCTGATATCTTGACTTGCTTTTTCTCGCTTTCGTCCCTTCGTATTAGATATTCCTCCACTATATTGCATTGTCAACTCCATGACTATGCGATCTAGAGTAATATCATACATCATCTCGTGCCTCTGAGTCTTAGAGACACAACATCTCTCTCCGTCTCTAGTTGTAGTTCTCGTCTGTTTTCTCCCTCTTCTGATGCGTCTGAGCATTCGATTTCCATTCCTTTTCTTAGTAGAGAAGAGATAACGATCATTAACGATCGTTTAGCTCATCTTACTAAGAACTTGAGGCCTAGTTCGACTTTTCCTTCCTCTCCACCCGACTCTGGTGGTTCAGAGGTTGTTTTTTCTCGTTCCTCTCCTAAGAGGAGATCCCTTCGCTCTTCTGCCCGTTTCTCCTCCCAGCCTCGCACTCCTCGGACTATCCGTACACGCTCTATAGCAGCGGCTGAGCAGATCATCCGATCCACTCGGCATACCCTTTACCTAGTCTGAGGGGCTCTGAGGTGTTTCTTCTTTCTATCGTCTCAGCTTTGGTTATGGCGAATTTCCTCTTCTGGAACATTCGTGGTGTCGGCAACGACGAGTCTAGAGCTCGCCTTAGGCGGTTAGTTAGGAAACATTCCCTTTGCTTGATTGCTCTATTAGAACCCATGATTGATGCCTCTGTAGTTTCTGATTTGGTCATCTTTCTCGGATTTGAAGGGCCCATATCTAACCTTTCAGGTAAAATTTGGATTTTGTGGAACAAGTCAGCTATTATTGGTCCTATTTTTGACTCTGACCAACTCTTAACTGTTTCTTGCTCCTTACCTTCCTTTCCCTCTACGATTCTATTTTCGGCTGTCTATGCTAAGTGTGATAGGATCACTAGGCTATCCCTTTGGTCTGATATTATTGCTTTAGGTAACCTTAATATCTCTGCCTCTGTTCTTGGTGGCGATTTCAATGTTGTTGCTTCTCAAGCTGAGAAAAGAGGCGGCAATTCTATCAATCGGTTAGCGATCGCTGATTTCAATTCTTTTATTCTGTCCTCTAGCTTGTCTGAGGTTTCTTTTGTAGGCTCTGCCTTTACTTGGTGTAATAACCAAGAAGGTCCCAACCGTATTCTCTCAAGGCTAGACAGAGTCTTTGGCTCTATTGATTGGTTTAGTCTACCTTTCACCTTTTCTGTGTCTCATCTTCACCGTACCTTTTCTGACCATTCCCTAATGATTCTCTCCTGTTCCCCTTTAGCTTTATCTGGCCCTTCCTCATTCCGCTTTCTAAATATGTGGGTTTCTCATCATTCCTTTCTTTCTGTGGTCGCGGATTCCTGGAACTTACCCTGTTCTGGTCCGCCTTGTGGCGTGTTCTCTCGAAAATTAAAACGTCTCAAGGTTTGCCTTAAGGAATGGAACAGCCTTGTTTTCAAGAATGTGTTTGACCGGGTTAGAGCTGCCGAAGATATTCTTGTTTTAGCAGAAGCGGCCTTCGATGAGGATCCTTCTACTGACAACAAGGATTCCTGGGCGCTTGCCCAACTAGCGTTTTCCTCTGAACTTCGTGTTGAGCACGACTATCTGCGTCAAAAGGCTAGGACTAAATGGATAGTGGAAGGAGATACGAATTCCAAGTTTTTTCACTCCTCTATCCGTAAGAAGAACGCGCGTATTACCATTTCCAGTATTCAACGCGATGATCTTTCTATGGCCACTACTCCGGCGGACGTCCAAGATACCATCATTTCCTATTTCCAATCCTTCCTTGGCTCGCCTTCTGTTAACTTTTATGATCCTAACATTCTCTCCTTCATTCCTCATCTTCGTCTCCCTGAGGAAGTTTCTGAATTAGCTGCTCCTCCCTCTGTGGAAGTCATTAGATCGTGTGTCTTTGCCCTTAGTAAGGAAAGCGCTAGCGGTCCTGATGGGTTCAATGGAGCTTTCTTCCATAGTGCCTGGCCGATTATCCAATATGACTTCTGTCTTGCTATCCAGTCCTTCTTCTCTGGAGGTGAACTTCCTAAGGGTTGGACATCTACCAATCTGATTCTTATCCCGAAATGTGAGAATCCCACGTCTTGTGCAAATTTCCGTCCTATTAGTCTGTGCAACTTTTCCAATAAGGTGATTTCGAAGATTTTGACCACTAGATTAGCTCCTTTCCTGGAGCGTATCATTCATCTTCTCAGGCTGGCTTCGTTAAAGGACGTCTTATCACTGACAACGTCCTATTAGCGTAGGAACTTATCTCCCAACTTGATAGGAAAATTAGAGGTTCTAATGTGGTCCTTAAATTAGACATGGCGAAAGCATACAACCGTATGTCTTGGTTCTTTATCATCAAGGTCCTAAGAGCCTTTGGTTTCCCTAAACCTTTTATTGATATCATCTGGAGATTGATCTCCAATGTTTGGTTTTCGGTCCTCATCAATGGCTCTTCCTGTGGTTTCTTCAAGGCACGAAGGGGTCTTCGTCAAGGAGATCCTCTCTCTCCTTCTCTTTTTTTCATTGCGGCCGAAGTTCTTATCAGAGGTCTACACTCAATGATGATTGCGGGCCAAATTCAGAGATTTGGCATTCCCCGGGGATGCCCCCTCATTTCGTACCTGTCGTTTGCCGACGATATCATTATTTTCTCCAACGGTTGTCGGAGATCCATCCGTGCCCTTATTGATTTTGTGAAGCTTTATGAGCGCTCCTCTGGGAAGCTGGTTAACTCTTCTAAGAGTTGCTTTGTTCTAGCTAAGGATATAGCTCCTGCCCGCTCGCTTTGGATTGAATCTTTTACGGGATTCAAGAAAGCTTCCCTTCCCTTACCTTACCTTGGCATTCTTCTCTACCGTGGGGGGAAAGTTAATGCGATTTTTGATCCCATTTTAGATAAGGCGAAAAGCAAGATCACTCGTTGGAATGCTTCCCTTCTTTCGCAAGCTGGCAGACTTGTTCTCATTAACTCTGTTCTGCACTCTTTAGGCTCGCACATTTTTACGGCCATGACTCCTACCTATGCTTTTTTCGTTCATTTCGATCTTTGGTCTCCTCCTTCTTCTGGGGAAACAAAGATTCTCCTCGCCATCACTTGATTTCTTGGAAAATCATCTGCCGTCCTAGGTGTGAGGGAGGCCTTGGCATTCGTAACCCTAAAGACATCTGTTCTGCTTTTGCGTGTAAGCTGTGGGCTAGGTTTGGGGCTAACAACTCCCTATGGGCCTCATTTCTTCATGCCAAATACCGTCGTCTTGAGGCAGCAAACTTCTCGAGGTCACCTTCTTACGCTAGTGAAACATGGAAATGGATGCAATCTGTTAAAGTTTTATGGGACACCAATGGTAGTGGCTCTTATTGGCATGGGCAACCCATCTCTTTGACAGCTGCTTGGGATTCTATCAGAAGTCTTGCTCCTTCGCTTCCTTTATTTTCCTTTATTTGGGATACCAGACTTCCACCTAAGGTTTCTGTATTTATGTGGAAAATCCTTCATGGAGGATTATTAGTAGATGAGAACCTTAGGAAAATTGGTATTCCTATCACATCTCGGTGTAGATGCTGCCAAGCTGGTAGCTATGAAACTCTCTTTCACCTTTTTTTCCAAGGCAATTGTGCCAATGCTGTTTGGTCATTCTTTGGTAACCTGGTTGGCTGCAATGGTACTACCGACTCCATATCTGAGCTCTTGCAACTCTGGTGGACTGGTATTGTTGGGAAGACTGTTCGCTCGATTATTTTTCATCTTATTCCTTCTCTTATTTATTGGCACATTTGGTGCGCCCGTAACAAGGTGATTTTTGAAGAGGCGTCTATGGATTCTTCTGCTATCATCCGGAGAGTGCGCAATGACATCTATCTTGCTTTTAGAGGTCGTCCTTTCAGAAAGTCTATTGGTTCCAGTTCAGCTTTTCTTGCTAGGTATTTCGACGTTGCGATCGATATTGCTACTCCAAGGTCATTTATGCAGGTGATGTAGTTGATTTGCATGGACTAGCTGGTTCACCCTGTTATCTTGCACCGGTGTTATCTCCTCTTGGTTGCGGTTTTTAAGATACTTTGATCTGATTGATAGGCTTTCATTTCTGAGACTTTATACCCCTTACTGGGCGGTGACCTTGCCGGAGTTCAGTTTGGGCGTATGAAGGGCGGTGGCCATGCCGGAGCTCTTCTTCTCAGATGTTCCCTTAGCACCGTTGCTTTTGTTTTTCTTGTTTGCAGTCATTTCCGATATATGCTATCAATTTGTCCGAAGATGAATTCGATATCACATGCGAAGACAAGATTGGGGCAAGCAGTGGTAATGCTACTGCAAGTAGGAGTGATAGAAAAATTCAGGAATGTGCCTTTGGTGACTGGATTAGATCTTGCTTGTTTTGCTGGGGCTCTTTTGTTCTCGTCAGCTTCTATGTTTATCTTATCGAAACTCTACTGTGATTCACAACAAAGAGAATTTAGCATGACTGATTTTGTAAATTTTGTTGTCCACGTTGTAAATTTAGTTGTCCATGTTATTTAAAAAAAAGAAAGAAAAAAAAAGAAACATCAAGAATCTTTTTACCCATTCTCACTTGATCTCAACTTATTATCTTCAAGCCGATTCCTTGTGTTTTAGCCACCCCCAAACCTTTCCAAAACCAAGATTTTGCTGCCCTAATGATGGACCTTAGACCCATGTAAGCCCAAGCCAAAATAACGTGCAATTAAATCTAATTTAATTGCTTGTCGATATTGTACATCGATCGATATATTTATAACTGTTATAAATATATATAACATTATTTATTTCTCAAATCATATTCAAATTTTATAACTAATATTTCATAAATATTAATTAATTTAGTTAATTTATAACAATTATAAACTAATTAAATTGTTTGGTCTTAAGAGAATTCATCATTTCTGCTGTGAAACTCTTGGTTGTAAATTTGGTCAGCGATTAACATTGAACTATTCTAATGTTAATATTCACACGTCGCTTAACAGGCAGTATGACATTATGGCCAAATTTATCGTTTATCCATTTTCTGTAAAATCCAATTTTAGTTTAATAAGCGTTACCCGGTTGTGACATTCGTTTACACCAATTCTCTTCGTCAAAACTGTATCACTTTGGACTTATGCAATTTGGTAATGGTCAAAATTCCAACTTCATCCACATTCAACTTTATAGCCCAAATACAAAGTCCTTGGTTCAATAATAACAGTTATTATTAACCGAAATGCTTTGATCAGAGACTTTGACTTTGAGTTGACTGTGATACTAACCGCATATAACTGACAAGACAAATTCTCTCGTGAATAGTGTTTCACTTCCAATACTTCCACTCGACCCAAATACAGTCACTCGATGACGACATGCAATGATTTGACTATAATCAAAGCGGAGCTTTCATATTGAAGATCCACGGTATTTTCAAGTCGAGAGAACCGTGTAAATCAATCACATAGATATTTATTATTTGACCTTAGTTATATTAACCAATAGAAAACTATTAAGTGAGTCATTCCATAGTTATCCAATAACTATTAGTACGTAACCGCTAGGTGCCCCCCAACGGTCATGAATAATACACTGCCCAACATTTGGAGAGCGTTACGTACTCCAGTCTCAACGGATACATCGATATCCAGTCTCGATGCAACTTGACTAGAAACATTTAAAATGGTACATTTTTTTCGTTCTGATAAATTACTCACAGTTACAACACTTTGTAACTACTATCATAAAATATACCATTTATGGATCTTTCCATTAAATATACCTTTAATTAAGTTAATTAATTAACACAATCACATTATATCAAATATATAATAAGAAGAAAATACCTTGTATTTCGACAAGATTGGTCAACGAGTTAGACATATATAACAAATTACATAATTGCCCCTAGGACGTACCCCTAACTCTATCATGGAAAACAATCAATATCTCAAAAACCATAAGTCTAATGCATATAAAATTTTGTGAGCAAGATTTGAGAACCCTAAGTAGTCTACCCTCAGGATCGCACATCGAATAGAGGAAGTTGGAGGGATCGGCCCTCTTTCATCCATAGGGATAGACTATAAACAACCTTCACAACATATTGCAACAAAGATTAATTAATAACATGAGTTATACTAATCCAATTGGCATGAAACTTGGAGGCTAAGCATAATAAAACATGGAAAAGCTTCAATAGGGATCACATGGCATTTGAAGGAGTTTGGAGGGATCGACTTCAATCCCCCAATTGGGATCAACCCTCTTCCCTCTTAGGGATCGGCTGAACCTAAATTTATAGCAAAGATCGATCAATATTGCAACATCTACACATCCAATTGACATAAAACTTGAATAAGCTCATTAAAACATGTGGAACACCCCTTCGGGATCGCATTCCTATCGGAGGAAGTTGGAGGGATCAGTATAACTCCCTTGGGAGGGATCAACATAAATCAAAATTCAAATACTAGTTCATGGAAAATGCGATATCTCGCAAAGCGTATGTCAGAATTGCACGAAAATTGGAAAGTGGGTAGCTAACATCATGGAGCATCCCTCATAGGGACCGCAACACATTTAAACACATTTGGAAACACTATTAGGGTATGGTACCGATCCCTATTTTAGGCCCCAATTGGCCTAATTTTTTTTGGATGGTCTCATCTTGGTCTCCCAAACCTTTTACCGAAATTTCAGCACGATCCGTACACATCTTCCCTTGTAAATACAGTAGACATGAAGTCAGAAAAAGGATCTTCTTTCTGCTTCTCTTTATCTTCAATCCAGGCTACACTCTGTCATATTTATTGTTGAATTTCGGATTTGTAACTGAAAACAAACTACAGTATAATAAAAGGATTATTCTAAAGTGGACGTAAGCCGAGGTTAATCGAACCATTATAAATCTTGTCTCTTTTACTTGCTATCATTTTTAACTTGTTTGTTCTTTATATTATATTCTTTACATAAGATACTATCCGCGATCTATGACTAGATATTTGTGCTTTCACACAACTGGGTGTTGGTGACCAAATTTTGATGCCAACATATATATGTGTGTGTGTGTGTGTGTGTGTGTGTGTGTAAGAATTCTTAAGTATGTATGTAACTATCATGATACATATATTTATCGGTTTTGATATATAACTAAAGGGAAAAAATCGATTTTTTAATGAATATGACGACAAATTTTACTTAATTTTTTAAATATAAAAGTATATTCTTAACATATATAGTACATGTACATATATACATGTATACATATACATATACACGTGTATACACACATACATGTGTATATGTATATGTATACATGTATAATATACACGTATATTTATACATACACACACAAATGTATTTGTACATATATATATATGTACATATGTATACATATACATATATATAAACACACACATATAGACATATACATACATATGTATGTATATCAATTTTGAGACATGTAATAAATCGCTTTGACTTGAATATAAAAACTATGGTCATTCTAAAAATGTCATTTGATACAACATCATATACGTTAAACTAAGCATCATATATCATAATAATATTTTTGATACACACACACACACACACACACACATATATATATATACATATAAGTATATTTACATAGACAAACAATATACCTGTGCGTGCGTGCGTGTTTGCGCCGATAATGGTCAAAAACCCTGTTAAGTGAGCACCAATGTCTAATATTTAGATCCACATAAAGAAATATAGATTCACAGGTCACATAATATATTGTAGAAAAGTAAATGAACACGCAAGTTTTATAGTGGTTCGATAAACTCTAATCTACGTCCACTTCCATAATCTTTTATTTATACCGTAAGATTACAAATACAGTTATTTTTGCCTTAGAAAATTAATGAAGGAAGAGATAAGAAGTGATGAAGCATAGTCGGCCCAAAAATCCCGTGCAATGAGCCAAGTCCATTGTACTTATAGGTGAAGATGTGCATGGATCGCGATGAAATTTCGATAGAAGAACCTCCAGGCCCATACGACCCGACCCACAAAATTTAGGATTGATCGGACACCAAAAGATAATTTAGGCCGATCATTTCGCATTAACTCAAAAGGGGCTGCGATCATTTTTATGGTGTCCCGCATGCATCTAGTTCATGCTCCCAAAATTTCACACCATTCCGACTTACCTTTTATGAGATATCGATTGATATTCGCTGTTTTGACTATAAATTGAATCATAGGAGATCATTCCATGCATTATCCTTTTGATCTGCAATCGATCATGTGGGTTCCCCATGATGTTAGCTGCTTGCTCTCCATATTTCATGCAATTCCAACGTACTGTTTGTGAGATATCGTGTTTTCTGTAGAACTATAGATCGTTACACTGATTCGTACGATTGTTCCAATAACGATCGTCGTCTTTCTAAGATTTCATCATTTTGAGCTACAACCAATCACAGTGGTGCTCCATGATGTAAGCTATATGCTATCTAAATTTGTGCAATTCTTACATACCGTTTGTGAGATATCGCATTTTCCGTAAAACTATGGATCGTTGTGCTGATTTGTACGATCGTTATAATAACGATTGGCCTCTTTTTCAAGATATCATCCTTTTGAGATGCGAGCGATCAGGGGAATGCCCAATGATGTAAACTATTTGCTCTCCAAATTTCATGCAATTGCGACGTACTTTTTGTGAGATATCGTATTTTCCATAAAAATATGGATCATTATGCTGATTTGTACCGATCGTTCCAATAACGATCGACCTCTTTTCCAAGGTTTTGGAGTTTTGTCATGCGATCATTTTTGTAGGCTCCACTCTTTAGTATATTGATGCTCTAAAAGTTTCAAGTGCATTGGCTTTGTAAATTTTGAGATATTGATCGATCTTCATCGATTTATGCTGTTTTATGGATCGTTCCTGACTGATGCATATAAATTCTTCATTTGCTCATAACTCGAGCATACAAACTTCGATTGGCTTAAAATTTGAAACGTGGCCTCATGGGGCCTTCCTTATCACTTCATATTGATTGCACCTTGATTGGGACCCAGTCTGAATCTGCCCAACAATTATCCATAGTTCCAAATATCATCGATTTCCAAGCCTATAACCGTCTCTCCAATTTTCCTGCCTTGATAATCACAGAAGCCATTTAACCAACCTTTGTGATATGCTGCCTGGTTAAAAAGCGGTATAACATTTATCCCCCAAAATAAGCCTGACGATAAGAAGGCGTGTTTTAAATTGCCTTAAGTCCAATGTTTGAAACTCGTTGATGACCTATGAAAAAATTTGTGATCTTGCCTGATTGTTAGTAACAGCCATTCGGGACAGTTAATCAAATTTGTAGCCGTCCCAGGCTGATGATGATCGCATGGAGATCGAGTGTCTGTTCGAGGCGAAATGTGATCGTTCGAGATCAAATGTTTGTTCGAGGCGAAATGTGATCGTTCGAGATCGAGTGCCTGTTCGAGGCATAATGTGATCGTTCGAGATCGAGTGTCCGTCGAGGCAAAATGTGATCGTTTGAGATCGAATGCCATTCAGGGCAAAATGTGATCGTTCGAGATCGATTGTCGTTCGAGGCGAAATGTGATCGTTCAAGATCGGATGGCGTTCGGGGCGAAATGTGATCATTCGAGACTGAGTGGCATTGGAGGCGAAATGTGATCATTCAAGATCGAGGTCGTTCGAAGCGAAATGAGATCGTTCGAGATCAAGTGTCGTTCAAGGCGAATTGTGATTGTTCGAGATTGAGTGCCGTTTGAGACGAAATACTTGTTTTTAACATTTAAGTGAGTTCCGAAATCATTTGTTATGCCGGTTTATCGCCATCTTAGAGCATGCCTAGGGACCGACCTCGATATTGCACATATGTAATGGACTTGGCCATTTTAATGTGGAGTTTCTTTTACTTCATTTCATCTCGATCAAGCGATGATGACCTGTGCCCTTAAGACGGGCTCGCTCCAATCTGTGGTGGATGATGGCTGCTCTTATTCCTTCACCGCTGTCCATTCGGCTTACGAAGCCATCCAAATGCATGCCCCCGGTTCCATAGGGAGCAGTGCCGATTCATTCTCCTTGGTCGGGGTTTGCCTCCGATTGCTCCAATCCATATCCAAGTCTGCTAGCTTCCGCTCCAAATCTTGGATTCCAATTTTCAACTGTTCCGACATCCATAAGTGGTCTCCGATCATCATTTCCGTCCTAACTCCTGGGTCTGTGAGGGAATCCTAGATTATCCTCTCCTCTATAGCATCCATCATTGTTCTCATTTCATCTCTGATGATGTAGATAATGTGTAACATCCCGCCTTTTCGCACGCTTTAAATCGACACACGTGCCAATTCAAACCATACGAAAGGGCGGATTGTTATGGGGTAAATAAGAAAAACAGAGAAGAAAAAGGAACAAATCTGAATCTCACAACGGAAGGATAAAATATAATAATCAATATACAGTTCATAAAACTGTTTACAAAACATTTGATTCTTCTTTATATAATAAATATCAGAGTTATACATACCAGAAAATAATCAATACAATGCAGCAGAACAAATGAGATGCAGTAGACTAATAAAATATATAATAGTAGTAATAATTCTTCGTCTTCGTCCTCCAGAAATAAGGCCTTCGAATCCTGGAATGCTCAGGCTGACCCGAGCGAATTGAAAAGACAAACACTAGAGTCAGAACTAAAATATCTTATGTGAGTTAAATCAACATGAATAAATATGAGTGCAGTAACTTAAGAGATGATCGGGATTCACATCTCCTAAGGATCCGTTAAACTATTTACTATGTAGTAATATTTAGCTATTATAATAGTGTCTATTAGTAAAATAAACTTACTTTAAAATAGCATTAAGGAGTGACCCAATATTCTCCTTAACACATAATATATTCCCATAGTCTATACAGTACCGTAATCTCCCCCGTACTGGGCGTCGTCAGAGGGCACTCCATAGGTATGGTACAAAACAAAATCGTATAAGGCGCGCTAGGGTATGTGACACGGCACAACTAGGCAATGCCAGGGTAGATATACCAATTATGCTTCCGGGTCAGTGGTAACGCATAGCCGCAGCTACCGCCAACCTCGAGCCACACCCCCAAATCAAATAAATCAATAGTGGCCACCGAATAAATCCAAAGTCATAGTAGAATATCGAAGGGATGTGTCCGATAAAAGGTGCTACCTTCTTAACCTGTCAATCGTTCTTGTTTTAGCCACCTTATGCCAAATCACGGGAGTTGGCTCCACGTATTTACCTCAAAGAAAACGCCGCTGCCATCCTACTTCATTCTGGAATCTCCACTGCGTACATGATTGTTAAAGTGGTTTTCGGATTTGGCAGAGAGTATGACAACTTCCTATCCCGGTCTCTTCAACAACCAATCGTTATTATAACACCGCGGTCTTTTCAAAATAGTTTATACTTTAAAACCAGAATAAAATATCCATTTCAAAACCATATAAATACGATATCATTTCTATTTTAAAACCCAAATCGATATGACGTCATTTTTATTTCAAATATATCTTTTTTCAAAAATCATAGTACTTTCAAATATATATACCTTAAACCCATAGCTTCGAAACATAATTTTCATTACTTAAATGCTTTAATAATAAATTACTTTATAAAGTGAATTAGCATTTTAATTTTCAAATCAATTCTAAATACGGATTTGAATTCCCAAATAAACCATTTAAATTTCCATATATTTCAAAGTTTTAAATATTCCACCATTACAAAACTAAATTTTTAATTCATATATATATGCCAACTTCACTTTACTATTATTTAGTTTTGAAATACTTACTCAATAAATCCAGTATCCTTTAAGTAAAACTTTCAAATTCACTAATTGAATATTCCTCAATTTATTTAGACTGGATATATTCACATAAATCATCTTAAACCCGAATTTAGTTATAACAACATATTCTTTTTAAATCTAAATTTCAATAAGATCTTAATTAAATAAAATCTCAAATCAATTTCAAAACTATATTCTCAACTTTGATTTATAAAAATCAATATAAACTCTATATTAGAATATAATTTAAGTAAATACTTATCCATAATATATTTAAATAAATCAACTTTATTATTAAACTTACTTCATACTTTAAACAATTTTATACACAGCTTAAAACCAAGAATTTAACTATATATAAAATAACCTTTATCAAATATCCGCAATCAATATCTCGTAAAACCATATATATATATATATATATATATATATATATATATATATATATATATATATATTTCTTTACAAAACATAGAAAATCATTTCAAAATATTTTTATATATATACCATGGTGTCTGTATACAATTTTCTATCCTATGGTCGAGTGATACTGATATTTATCATTTCAATCCGCAATTTAAAAATAAAATTTACGGTTATATATCATTTCAAACCGCAATCCCGAATGAATGAAAATGCATGATAACTTGCAGTTTATTCAATATAAAATACATCATCCATTCATCCAATATCAACCATCAACCATTTATCACAATCCTCATCCAATTTAAACAAAACATCGATATAGAGCATATAAAATATAACAGGTATCAACGAACATTTTATATTCAATAATAAATTATTAACTGTTTAACTGGCAGTTTATATGCAATCATAAATAAATTTAACTGGCAATTTATATGCAATTATAAAATTAAATAACAATTTAATTTAAATAAATGCAATCTAACTGAGATGATGAATAATAATATGCCAAACAGTCATAAATGAATTTATACTCATATCATAAATCAATTTAAAACATAAGAAATTTTAGAAGTTGTGAGTGGGTTAAAACACCCACCTTTTGAATTTAAATTGAATTTAAATCCAATTTAAACCCAAAAATTGGACAGTCTCCAAATCCAACCAAACCAGCGCCAAAATGCCCGTAATTTTATTACGATCCTAACAAAAAAATAACGCGTGAAACGGAGTTCGTAAGTGAAAGCTATTCGAGTTAAATCATTTAAAAACAAAAATTAAATTAAAACAAAACTTACTTAAATTAGTAGCCACGTCATCATCTCTTCGACAACCAGAACACGCCAATACTTGGCCCCAAACCCTAACGCACGCAAATCTACCCAGGCCGCTGCCGCCGTACCTTCGCTCGCGATCGCCACTGGCCCCACCGCGGCCACACTCCATCGCCAGAACGACGTGCTCGACCCCCCCCCCCCCCCCCGATCGTTCGATCCCCGTGCGAAAATAGCCGGCCGCAACCAACAACCTCAAACCCTAATAAATTATTACACTCGATCTAACCGTCAACTCGCCCCATAAATCATGCCGATGAGCTCTTCCCAGTTCCCTCTACCAGACCCAGAAAGGGTTTGTCGATCCGACGACTTTCACCGACGCGTGATGGACGGCCGAGACTTCTTCGATTTTTACCGGTCAAACGACAAACTAAATCGAAAAATGAATACCACCATTGAATTATGCTAGTCGAGAGCTTCAACATATATTTTTTTCGGATTTTTCTGAAGACTTTGAATTTTATGCTTTGGTTTTGAATTGTAATTGGATCTAGGATTTGCATCCATTGAGGGAGAGGAGCTGATGAAATTTTACACGCAGAAAAATGAGAATAGGCGTAGACAAGGGTTTAGCAGGGTATTTATAGATAAAACTGGAATAGACAGATGGATCCGAATTATAAACGTGTTAAACGATAATTGGCCCAAAAAGCCCGTTCTGACCCTGCAACGAAATTGGGTAAACCCATATATCAAAATAGGTGTTTTAAAATATTTTAATGCAATAGAAAAGGTTTCTGGTTCAAATTGCATCGTATGAAGAAGTTATGCAAAAAACAATATTTTCAAATCGATTTCAAATTGATTTCAATTTCATTTATTTCAAGGCGTTTCAAGCCCGTACGATCAAACGACAAGTCTGATCGATACGAAACTTGAAATCCTACAATAATTCACCGTTACAGATCCGATGAAACTGGTTTCGTCAAAATCCGAGTCCGTGACCAAAATGGCTATTTTTTAGTTAATTAAATAAATTTAAAATAAATCAATTAAATCAAATTTTTAATTTCACTTCTATAATCGACAAATTTTACCCCTTTAAATTTCTTAAATCATTTACATTAATTTAAACAATTTATATGTCAATTTATAGTTGATAAATTTATCAAAGTCCAACATTAAATTTTTAAATCTCATTAAATTCAAAGATTATAAAATAATTTCAATAATTCCATTGAATTAAATTTTTATTCTATTTTTCTATCTATTAGTATCAAGTAGATGAAACTAACATTGGATTCCTACTTATTATATAACTACCTCCAAATTCCATCTAAATTTCAATCAACGTAAAATTTAAATGTTAAATTTCATTTATTCGCAATAAATTCAATTATTGCAATTTTTTCCTCAATTAGATAAATAAATCTTGCTTTCTATTCTTTAAATCAGCTAATTTGTCATATTATAATTAGGATTAGCATTAATTACATCTCATAACATTAACCATTTCCAATGACAAATCACACCTACCCTATCTGCATAAATTAAGTCAATTAATTGTACTTGATTCCACATTAAATGTTATTAATTTATAAATTGAAATCTCAATAAATCCGTTTATTGATTTAATATCTTGCTATTCAATAAATTGACATTTTAGGTATAATTTACAGTGAATTATATTACATTTCCTTAATGTATTTATTAAATTTCCGAATAACGTATTACCTAATTTCTTTTAATTGCAATTTGACTTCCAAATTTTATGCACATACTAAAGAATAAAACATATATCAATGGATTCGTTTAATTCAAATCTTTTTGTTTAAGTTCAATACTACCATACAAACTTAGTTACCTTGGTTTCCCCATTCAATACTTTAATATGCCCATTCTAACAACTCCTAACCATTGTACTACATTTCACACAAATGTAACATTTAATTACATTTATTACAATTTATCCCCAATTCCAACTAACCATCTCAATAAATAGGTGACCCACAATAAACATTATCGCTCTCTTTAGTCACATAAATAAGCCTCTATTACATAGAAATTACAATCAAATGAAGCTTTACAAATCTGTTTCAATTAATTTGGATGGCATTGAATTAGTATATTTATTATCTTACATCGACATTTTATAATTTATTCCCGTTATAAATTTATGCACACATTAACTCATTCATATTTACATCCACTTCCGTATATAAATTTTGTGATAAAGTTATAACATTTACATTTCTTTCTTACTTTAATTAATTACCAAATATTCCTATTTACACTCACCTTTATTTGCATTAACCATTTTATTTCCACTTATTGTGTAATAACTACTATAATTCAATTACATTGAAATTTGTCGATTTCACCCATTAATTTAGATTTTAAATCAAATAACTTTAATTTACCTTGGCTCCATTCTTTATTACATCAATTTTTACTTTAATTTACGATTCTCATTCCCGTTATTTATTAATCATCTTTAAGGTAACGTTTATTATTTACAACAGTCATTAAGATTACTTATCTACATTGATTGTATAAATTTCCATAAATTGCGTATTACTTCATCGGTTACTATAATATTGGATTCCTTAAATTATCACAAATTTTATCATTGCATTAGTTAATACAATATTCCCATTTGTTTCCTTATATTAAATTTCTTAGCCTAGAATAACAATTCTTATTACTTCAATGCATCGAAACTTAGCTTTAATTTCAAATGTTGCATTTCACTTCTACATTTACTTCAATATGAATTATAAACATTTTAATTTCTTCCTAAATTTAATTACAAAATCCTATAAATTTAACTAATTTAGTTATCAAAATTTACGGGTCGTTACACTCTCTCCACTCAAAACTTTTCGTCCTCGAAAAGGAAAAGAAGGGAAAAGAAGAATTAAATAAACAATACGCCTTATTCAAAATATTACTTTATAAACAAATAATTTACAAAATTTATTACTTTAAATAAAATATACCCATTTTTTAACCATTAAATCTTTTTACACTTAAATAAATTAAGTTTGGAAATCATTTTTCAAAAATTTTCTAAGTCCAAAATTTATGAAAAATTTCGACGGAGTCTCCTTTGTACGGGGAGGCTCGGGAGAAAATATTATATCAAAATATCACATATAATATCCAAAATATAATATCCCAACACGGGAAAATATATATAAAATAGCACTATAAAACCGTAATCTGAAAACGTACCTATTTGTCGGGCAATTTACGCTTAATTATGAAACCAAAAGCAGTAGCAATTGCTTCCATAACCTGTATTTCACTTATATAATCTGATAAGAGTAAGCAATTATATAAAATGAAATATTTAAAGCGGTTTCAACCACAAACAACAAACACACCAATACAAACACCAATCATTTGCAACAAGCATACAACCATCACATAAAATCAACATGCATCAATTATTTATTCATATCAAACAAAAAAATAGTTGTTCGAGCTCAAAACTTTGTACGGAATGAAAAATAACTACTATGTGTACCCTTCATTCAACAGTCTTAGTTGAAACCAAATAGATTATTCATTCATCCAAACAATTTTAAAGTATCCTTACCCAAACAAGCATAAACCAAACAAACAACAAATCCAAACATTAAACTAAGTTTATTATTTTCAATTTCATTTCATACTATTGTTGTTTGACTTCTTTTTTTATACATATAATGGTTTATCTCTTTTTTCTTCTTCATTTATTTGCAGTATTCATCTTTTTGCTTATTTTATTAATAAATAGCTTCAATCGTTTACTTACATTTATTATCTTTCATTTATACTACTTAATTTCATTTATTTACTATCATTTATTCTAAATTTCATTCATCAATGCCATCATTTATCAATTATTACATAATTTCTTTTATAAATATTCATGCCATTCATGTTTAATTCAATTTCTTTGCCCATTAATTCATTTACTAAAGTTTACAATCATTTATTTATATTACCTGCATTCCTATTATATTAAATTAGTAGCATTTCAATTATACTTAAGTTTATAACACTACAATATCAATTCTTATTCATTAAAGAATTCCATTAATTACTTCGATTACCTCAAGTTAATTACTTGTATAATAGCTATTACATTTTCTTATTAACATTTTCATCTTTTATATCTTTTGGTAAGTTATATATATGCCTTTAAGAATGTAATTGAAAGTTATACAAGTTTTTCTCAATTCTTTTAATTAATTAATGGTTCAATAATTATATCTTTTGTTTTATACGTTACACATTTCAATTTCTTCTAATTTCCATTTATAAACTTAGCATTAAATCACTTATTTCCTTTAGAGGTTTCAATTTATTAATTACCTACGTTCCAGTTCACTACAATAATTAAGACTATTAATTTATGGAAACTGAAGAATTTAAATACCGGGTTAATTTCAAATTATTTTAAAATAATAGATAAATGTATATACTTACAACTATATTTCTAATTATATTTAAAACAATTTAAAATTTATATTTGGTTATCAAAACAAATCAGCAGTAAACTACTACAGTGGCCTTCCCACTTTGAAACTCGCAAATGAATGTCGATGATGCGTGCACTCATCACCGAAATTATTTTCCAGCGACAAAGAAGGGAGTATAAAACTTAAATTTTTCCAATTTTTTTTAAACATTTCTTTCAAATTATATGGAAATACGTACATCAGAAAATACTTCTAATAATATTATTATTATATTCCAAAATTATTCAAAAGAAATTTTCAAAACCCTGGAACTCAAGTTCTAAATTTCCAGTTTTTATTTATTTTATTTTCAATCTTATTTCCACTATTATTTAAAATTTCATTACCTAACTACCAATGTATTTCAACCAAATATATATATATATATATATATATCATTTATAAAACTTATTTTATATATAGAAAATATAATAGGCAAAATTATTTCATTCACCTATATTAAAACAAATATTGTGTCGGTCTGTCCTATCAAGTGTTTAGAAATCCCTATTGATGTCATAGCGTCCCATGCATCAACCAGAATTTATAAATACAAAACGGAACAGATTCACACAATATTAAAACCTTTTTATAACACTAACAAATACGCTCTCTCATATATACGCTCAACGACTTCCATAGGGTATTACTACCCTATTAATAAAGAGTCAGACCCCACAAAGCTAAGGTTTATCGCTAAACCAAAGCTCTTATACCAGATGTAACATCCCGTCTTTTCGCACGCTTTAGATCGACACACGTACCAATTCAAACCATACGGAAGGCGGATTGTTATGGGGTAAATACGAAAAACAGAGAAGAAGAAGGAACAAATATGAATCTCACAGCGGAAGGATAAAATATAATAATCAATATACAGTTCATAAAACTGTTTACAAAACATTTGATTCTTCTTTATGCAATAAATATCAGAGTTACACATACCAGAAAATAATCAATACAATGCAGCAGAACAAATGCGATGCAGTAGACTAATAAAATATATAATATTAGTAACAATTCTTCGTCTTCGTCCTCCAGAAATAAGGCTTTCGAATCCTGGAATGCTCAGGCTGACCCGAGCGAATTAAAAAGACAAACACTCGAGTCAGAACTAAAATATCTTATATGAGTTAAATCAACAGGAATAAATATGAGTGCAGTAACTTAAGAGATGCTCAGGATTCACATCTCCTAAGGATCCGTTAAACTATTTACTATGTAGTAATATTTCGCTATTATAATAGTGTCTATTAGTCAAATGAACTTACTTTAAAATAGCGTTAAGGAGTGACCCAATATTCCCCTTAACACATTATATATTCCCATTGTCTATACAGTACCGTAATCTCCCCCGTACTGGACATCGTCAGAGGGCACTCCATAGGTATGATACATAACAAAATCGTATAAGGCACGCTAGGGTAGGTGACACGGCACAACTAGACAATGCCAAAGTAGATACACCAATTACGCTTCCGGGTCGGTGGTAACGCATAGCCGCAGCTACCGCCCACCTCGAGCCACACCCCCAAATCAAAGAAATCAATAGTGGCCACCGAATAAATCCAAAGTCGGAGTAGAATATCGAAGGGATGTGTCCGATAAAAGGTGCTACCTTCTTAACCCGTCAGTCGCTCCTATTTTAGCCACCTTATGTCAACTCACGGGAGTTGGGTCCACGTATTTAACTCAAAGAAAACGCCGCCACCATCCTACTTCATTCTGGAATCTCCACCGCGTACACGGTTGTTAAAGTGGTTTTTGGAGTTGGCAGAGAGTATGACAACTTCCGATCCCGGTCTCTTCTACAACCACTCGTTATTATAATACCGCGGTCTTTTCAAAATAGTTTATACTTTAAAACCAGAATAAAATATCCATTTCAAAACCATATAAATACGATATCATTTCTATTTTAAAACCCAAATCAATATGACTCATTTTTATTTCAAATATATCTTTTTTCAAAAATCATAGTACTTTCAAATATATATACCTTAAACCCATAACTTCGAAACATAATTTTCAATACTTAAATGGTTTAATAATAAATTACTTTATAAAGTAAATTAGCATTTTAATTTCTCAAATCAATTCTAAATACAGATTTGAATTCCCAAATAAACCATTTAAATTTCCATATATTTCAAAGTTTTAAATATTCCACCATTTCGAAACTAAATTTTTAATTCATATATATATATGCCAACTTCACTTTACTATTATTTAGTTTTGAAATACTTACTCAATAAATCCAGTATCCTTTAAATAAAACTTTCAAATTCACTAATTGAATATTCCTCAATTTATTTAGACTAGATATATTCACTTAAATCATCTTAAACACGAATTTAGTTATAACACCATATTCTTTTTAATTCTAAATTTCAATAAGATCTTAATTAAATAAAATCTCAAATCAATTTCAAAACTATATTCTCAACTTTGATTTATAAAAATCAATATAAACCCTATATTAGAATATAATTTAAGTAAATACTTGTCCATAATATATTTAAATAAATCAACTTTATTATTAAACTAACTTCATACTTTAAACAATTTTATACATAGCTTAAAACCAAGAATTTAACTATATATAAAATAACCTTTATCAAATATCCAAAATCAATATCTCATAAAACCATATATATATATATATATATATATATATATATATCTTTACAAAACATAGAAAATCATTTCAAAATATTTTTATATATATACCGCGGTATCTGTATACAATTTTCTATCCTATGGTCAAGTGGTACGGATATTTATCATTTCAATCCGCAATTTAAAAATAAAATTTACGGTTATATATCATTTCAAATCGCAATCCCGAATGAAATGAAAATGCATGATAACTTGCAGTTTATTCAATATAAAATACAGCATACATTCATCCAATATCAACCATCAACCATTTATCACAATCATCATCCCATTTAAACAAAACATCGATATAGAGCATATAAAATATAACAGGTATCAACGAACAGTTTATATTCAACAATAAATTATTAACTGTTTAATTGGCAGTTTATATGCAATAATAAATAAATTTAACAGGCAATTTATATGCAATAATAAAATTAAATAACAATTTAATTTAAATAAATGCAATCTAACTAAGATGATGAATAAAAATATGCCAAACTATCATAAATGAATTTCTACTCATATCATAAATCAATTTAACAAACATAAGAAATTTTAGAAGTTGTGAATGGGTTAAAACACTCACCTTTTGAATTTAAATTGAATTTAAATCCAGTTTAAACCCAAAAATTGGATAGTCTCCAAATCCAACCAAACCAACGCCAAAATGTCCAGAATTTTATTACGATCCTAACAAAAAAAATCGCGCGTGAAACGGAGTTTGTATGTGAAAGTTATTCGAGTTAAATCGTTTGAAAACAAAAATTAAATTATTGGAAACGGAATTTAAATTAATCGCATAATAGAGGATAATATTTTATAAATCCCATATACCGTGATATTCCATTTGGAAACGGAATCGGTATTGTGCTAATGTCTGTGGATGCAGGGAAACAGGTTGGAGGGATCCAACTGGATTCCTCACCAGTATTTATTTGATTACAGATATTGTGATATTTGTTAATTATCATATTGATATATGATGTTTGGATGCCGTGATTGATTATTTGGTGCTGTTGCATCATTGGGCCTATTTTGAAGTTTAAAAAATGTTAATGTAACGATTTTGAATTTAAAAGGGTTTTAAAGTGATTTTTGAAAGTATATGTTTTATTAAATTTTTGAATTGATTCATTTTAAATAAATTAACGTTATAAAATTTAATATTATAAAAAAAGTATGATTTTTGTGAAATATAACCGAAATGTGATTTTTGAAATAAGTAGTTGATAAATTTATAAAATAGTTTAAATTGGGATTTTTGAATTATTTTAAACTATGTATATAAAAGATTTATAAAATTAATATTTATAAATTATAAATATAGGAATTATAAAATGAGTTTTATTAAGTGTTAAAATGAAGCATAAATGGATTTCATCAGTTAATGAAAATTATATATTTATAAATTGTGAAGTTATAAAATCCATAGATTTTGTAAAATAAAAGATTTATAAGTAATTAACTTATAAATTGGATTTTGGCATTTAATTGGGATATAAATAGAATTTGTTAATAAAGTGATTTTATAAGTTGAAGTTGTTATAAAATATAAATGAGATTTATAAAAATTGTTTTATAAATCTGAAACCGACTTATTTTGATAAGTCAATTATTTTAGATTTTTTTTAAAGGAGATATATTCACGATTTTGGATAGTGGATAATCCTTTAAATAAAATGTGTAGAAAAATGTTGAATTTAGTTAACGAAGAATATTCACGATTTTGGACAGTGAATATATTATTAAATAAAATGGATATGTTTTGGGGAAGTGATATTATAAAATGGAGTTAATTGTTTTAAAGATGTATTAAAATGCATTAAGTATCGAATACATAGATTTCAACATTCATTGTTGAAATAGACGTTTTCGAGAAATAAGGAAATGGTGGACTATAACACTATTGTTATAGTAAATAATTTCCGAAAAGAAATGTTTTATATAGTATTGGGATTTATATATCTATTTTAAGTTTGAATCCCTATACTAGTGATTTTGGGTTGTCGTAACGATGTTTTATGCAACATTCGTTTTGACCCAAATAAATGTGTTTAAGAGAATGTTTTCCTTAAAGAATATAATATATACTTAATTGTGATTTAAGTACATTGAATATTTTCTAAATGTTGAAAATAAATAGATTTGTGAATTACTTATTATTAAATAAGTATGGAAATGTTGTCCAATATGAAGTGAAATGTTTGAGATTACATCTTTTAAAGATAAATTGAAAATGAATATTAGAAATCGATTTAAAAATCGTATATTCATAGATATTTTGGAAATGTAAATTCACTATGGAATTTATAAAAGAAAGGGAAATGAATTTTACGGATTTGGAACGTAAGTTTAAAGTAAATCGATAAGGATTTATTTAATTGGTTTAAATGAACCATTTTGAGATGAAAGTATTTCCGTGTAAGGAAAATAATTGAAAATTTATTTTCAAATTTTGAAGTGTGGAAAATATATATATCTTGTAAAGATATTTTTGGAAAATAAATAATTTGGGAAATTATTTGGAACTTGGTGATGTTGTGCATATCTACTGATAGTTAAATAACCGACTATCAATATTTACCTTTAAATAGGTATTTATTGTGATTTGCTTGAATTTGAATGCTACACTTATTTTTAAAATAAGCGCTCATTATTCGGGTTAGCCGGGAAAGGACCTCTGAGTCGTATAACTCATTCCGAATAGTGATACGACGTAATGGATAGCATTGATGACCGGTGTTGAAGACCGGATATTTATTAAAACGGAAGGATTACCGTCGAATGTTTCTGCATCGGCTGATCTTCGATATAGAAATTTATTACCCTTTATGATGGGAAGTCCGGTCGTGATTAGTGAATATCCGGATTGTAAGGACTTCTTTGGAAGTGCCTTCGGCTCCGTTCGATCTCGAAACGGACTTGTATGGATGTGTGTCTGACGTTACAGTTTGAGATGTAAAGTTGGTTTCTATCAAATATGTTCCCGTTGGTGGCGGAGAATTTATTCTCTTAGCTTAACACCCTTAGAGGTTATGTAGTTGATGGTTACTAGTGATACATTCCCAAATTGGTAATGTGGCATACGAAGTGCTGTTGAGCATTTGATGATCAAAGCACAGCTTTTGTATAAAGCGTAGCTTTGTGGACGAGACTTCGTCGGACCTCACACCCCGGAAATGGTCAAAACAGGAAGGATGCAGCAAGGTTATTAGGGGGTAGCGCCCCTTTACTTTATGTCATTCCTTCTGGATAGAGGTGGTATCATGACATGGAGCCCAGATACTTAACCTATGCTGTTGCTGTAAATTTATTTCTTTGTGGTTGTTGGAATCGAGGATCCGCGGATGAAGGTCGGTTACGACCGGGGGATGGCATATTCGTGTCAGTAGTTACCCAGGTAGGGGTAACCCGGCCTTGTGTTGGCAGAGATCCGGTTAGGTTCTTGGGAAGTCTTTGCAGAGGCGTACCCATGTGGCAATGGGAAGTTCCTTGGCCTGACCATTTGTTGAAATCCAAAAAAACAATATGAACCTTGTACGGGTTTAGTTGTATAACCTGCCATGGAATGTGACGGTAACCTGCTATTGAACATGGTAGCTATAGTAGGCATACGATAATGGTCGTATGTTGGCTAAGATTTATATTATACTTTCGAAATATTTTCTGCACTATGCACTAGTAATAATATCAAATGTTTCTTTTTAATGCGTATCAAGCATCTTTGACTATCATAAGGAGAAATCTCCTCCGATTCTGCGTTTGCATTGTGTGTGCGTGCGAGAGGCCTTATGGTAGTCTCATTTTCTAAAAAGCATTGCGAATCTATTTTAAAATTATCTTGTTCTTTCTTTTAAAGATAAACTGTTTTAAGTTCTCACACCAGTCTCATGACTGACCTGGAGTTTATTGTTTTCCTTCATAAACTCTGGGTGCCCACCAATTTCCTCACGGGCAGTCAATAGTCAGGTTATCGGGATATTCTGGAATTCAGGAGTTGCAGGAGGCAAGCTGGATGGCATGGCGTATCAACTAGTATATAATATTTCTTTTCCGCTGTTTGTTGTTGTACACTCTGATGATGTAATGTGATGTAATGTAATAACTGATATAGTTCTTTGTTTAAAGATCATTCATTTATCTATTATATGTTGTTCCGCTGCGATTGTGAGATTCTGATATTGTTCTGTTGTTTCTTTCTGTTCTGTTTTATCTTTTTCTCTCTTCTTCTATCTTTTTCTTCTTCTTTAACCCTAACGGTAGGGTTTTCCGGCCTTCGATTGCTTGGCAGTTGATGCAGTGTACGTATTGATGTCGGTTTTCGAGCGTCGAAAAATCGCAAACGTTACACATTATCTTCTGGAGCTCGAGTTTGCTTCAACATACTGTTGTGTTTATTATTTGGTTTTGCACTTGGGCTTGTTTGTTCATTGACACTGTACTGGTGCAATTTTGATGTTCATCTTTGTTGTATATTTGCTTGCTGCCCGGTCCATGTATATGTATGTTGCATTTTTGGTTATACTGTCTTGAGCTAGAGTATTTGTTGTGTCCTTTGTGCATTATTTGCACTGTACATTCATGTGTATTGGTCTTGAGCATTGTCGAGTTTGTTTCTTTATACTGTTGCATTCCTTTGTGCTCAACCTGTTGCTTGCATACTGCATAGTTCACTGTATATATATCTTGTAGCTGGTGAGCTTTGTTGTATGGCCAGCGGTGCACTTGGTTATTCAACAAAATGTTATTAATTTATAAATTGAAATCTCAATAAATCCGTTTATTGATTTAATATCTTGCTATTCAATAAATTGATATTTTAGGTATAATTTACAGTGAACTATATTACATTTTCTTAATGTATTTATTAAATTTCCAAATAACGTACTACCTAATTTCCTTTAATTGCAATTTGATTTCCAAATTTTATACACATACTAAAGAATAAAACATATATCAATGGATTCGTTTAATTCAAATCTTTTTGTTAAGTTCAATACTACTATATAAACTTAGTTACATTGGTTTCCCCATTCAATACTTTAATATGCCCATTCTAACAACTCCTAACCATTGTATTACATTTCACACAAATGTAACATTTAATTACATTTATTACAATTTATCCCCAATTCCAACTAACCATCTCAATAAATAGGTGACCCACAATAAACATTATCATTCTCTTTAGTCACATAAATAAGCCTCTATTACATACAAGTTACAATCAAATGAAGCTTTTTAAATCTGTTTCAATTAATTTGGATGGCATTGAATTAGTATATTTATTATCTTACATCGACATTTTATAATTTATTCCCCTTATAAATTTATGCGCACATTAACTCATTCATATTTACATCCACTTCCCTATATAAATTTTATGATAAAGTTATAACATTGACATTTCTTTCTTACTTTAATTAATTACCAAATATTCCTGTTTACACTCACCTTTATTTGCATTAACCATTTTATTTCCACTTATTGTGTAATAACTACTATAATTCAATTACATTGAAATTTGTCAATTTCACCCATTAATTTAGATTTTAAATCAAATAACTTTAATTTACCTTGGCTCCATTCTTTATTACATCAATTGTTACTTTAATTTATGATTCTCATTCCCGTTATTTATTAATTACCATTAAGATAACGTTTATTATTTACAACAGTCATTAAGATTACTTATCTACATTGATTGTATAAATTTCCATAAATTGCGTATTACTTCATCGGTTACTATAATATTGGATTCCTTAAATTATCACAAATTTTATCATTGCATTAGTTAATACAATATTCCCATTTGTTTCCTTATATTAAATTTCTTAGCCTAGAATAACAATTCCCATTACTTCAATGCATCGAAACTTAGCTTTAATTTCAAATGTTGCATTTCACTTCTATATTTACTTCAATATGAATTATAAACATTTTAATTTCTTCCTAAATTTAATTACAAAATCCTATAAATTGAACTAATTTAGTTATCAAAATTTACGGGTCGTTACATAATGTCTGATTTGCCCCAGCTCTAGAAGAAGCTTCCTGACTCCCTCTATAATGGCTCATATCCGCTAATGGTCTCCTTGTTGATTGCCTAGCCATCGCTTCCTAGATCCAAGTATCCAAGCTCCCAAATCCAAGATCCTAGCTTCCAAATCCGCGGGTGCAAGTCCCTCCCAATGAAAGCACAAAAATGTTTGCGTCGAAAATGGTCATAAACACCTTGTTATAAGTGGAAGTGCCAACGTCCAATATTTAGATCAAAACAAAGAAATATAGATTCACGTATCGATCGTAGCTTAAAAGGAACGTCGAAATTGCACGAAATTTAAAGAGCAACTAACTTACAACATGGAGCATCCCCATGATTGATCACAACTCAAAAGGATGACATCTTGGAAAAGAGGCCGATCGTTATTTGGGCACATACAAATCAACATAACAATCCATAGTTTTACGGAAAACGCGATATCTCACAAATAGTACGTCGAAATTGCATGAAATTTGAAGAGCAGGTAGCTAACGTCATGGGGAACCTACAAGATCAATCGCAGCTCAAAAGGATTAAGCATGGAATGATCTCCAATTTCTAGTCAAAACAGCGAATATCAATCGATATCTCACAAACGGTAAGTTGGAATGGCGCGAAACTTTGGAACCATGGACTAGAGGCATTGGGGACCCCATAAAAACGATCGTAACCCCATTGGAGTTAGTATGGAACGATCGGCCTAAATTATTTTTTGGTACTGACTGATCCTAAATTTTGTGGGTCGGGTCGAATGGATCTGAAGGTTCTTTTACCAAAATTTCAATCAATTCATGCATGTCTTCACCTATAAGTATAGTGGACGTGCCTCATTGCAAAGGACTTTTGGGCTAACTCTTCTTCATCGCTTCTCATCTCTTCCTCCATTTATTTTCTAAGGCAAAAAAGCCCGTACCTGTAATCTTACAGCATAAATAAAATATTATTGAAGTGGACGTATACCGGAGTTTGCTGAGCCACTGTAAAACTTGCGTGTTCATTTACTTTTCTACAATCTATGCTATGATCTTTGAATTTATATTTCTTTATTATTGAATCTATAAAATGTGTGTATCAGTTACATTAAATCAATTTTTCATTTATGACACTGATATTTATCAAACTTCATACATCTTTACAACGAAATATATCAGATTTAAGACATGTAAAAAAAAATTGTTTTGAATATAAAACTACGATCATGCTTGATAATATCATATGAGATTATGAACAAAATTTCACTTATGATACTGATATTATCATTTGTATATAAAAAAGTTTTGATACACATATATAGCTTTCTAACTTGAATATTATAATATATTTGGATAAAAATAACATTTGATATACAATACTCAAGTTTTGCTTATATAACAGTGATATTTATTTGTTCGAATGAAAAATATATTTTTAAGTGGATCTGTTTCAAATTAAATATTGTCATAATCATCAAATTATCAAAATGGTTCTTGCGTATGCGTATAACTATAATGATACATATATTTATAAATTTTGTTGTATAATTAATGGAAAACATTATTTCTTTTTTGTGCGCAATACGACGACAGATTTTAATTTTTTTAATGTAAAATACCTTTGTAACGTAATAAGTGGATCTGTTACAAATTAAGCACTGTCCTAATCATCAAACTATCAAAAAGGTTCTTATGTATGCAAATATATATACACACATACATGTATACATATTATAATAATACATATATTTATCGATTTTGGTGCATAACTAGTGAAAAATTTGATTTTTTTGTTGAAATGTGACGACGAATTTTAATTTATTTTTTGGATGTAAAAATATATTTTTAACTTAATAAGTGGATCTGTTTCAAATTAAGCATTATTATAATCATCAAACTATCTAAATGGTTCTTATACATTCGTATAACCATTATGATACATACAGGTATTGATTTTGATGCATAACTAATGGAAAAAATTGATATTTTTGATGAAATATGACAGTAGAATTTAATTTATTTTTTTGAATGCAAAAATATATTCTTAACATAATAAGTGGATCTACTTCGAATTATGGATTGACATGATCATCAAACTATCAAAAGGGTTCTTATGTACACATATAACTATAGTGATATGTATATTTATTGATTTTAATGCATAACTATGAAAAAATTGGTTTTTTTATGAAATATGATGGCCGATTTTAATTTATTTTTTTGAATGTAAAGTATTTCTTAACATAACAATTGGGTCTGTTTCAAATTAAGTGATGTCATAATCATCAAACCATGTAAAGGGTTCTTTTTAAACCCTACTCTGGAGAGTAGAGCTAGGGAATTCAGTTGTCCGCCACACTGATCCCCCTTTTAAGCTAACCCAACCAAGAGCATCAATCCTCTACTGATTTCTTGGTTTTATCGGGGATAACCGCTCCAAGCTTTAACGGAAAACACATATCGGCATGGTGGGACTAGAACCCGCAACCTCCAGGAACTTTGTTCCATGGTTGCAAGGTAGTCCCAACCAGTTGAACTATGCTCGCGGATTATCCAAAGGGTTCTTACATATGCATATAACTATAATGATACATATATTTATCGACTTTGATGCATAAGTAACGGAAAAAATTGATTTTTTTGATGAAATATGACGGCGGATTTTCATTTATTTTTTCGAATGTAAAAATATATTCTTGACATAATAAGTGGACTTGCTTTAAGTTAAGGATTGTCATGATCATCAAACTATCAAAAGGGTTCTTATATATACATATAACTAAAATGTGACATATATTTATTGATTTTGATGTATAACTAATGTAAAAAATTGATTTTTTTTCATGAGATGTGGCGGTGGATTTTAATTTATTTAAATGTAAAAATATATTCTCAACATAATAAGTGGATCGGTTTTAAATTAACCATTATCATAATTACCAAATTACCAAAATGGTATTAAAGTACTTTTATTAAGTAGGAGGCCTCAATTTATAAATATACAACAATGGGACCTAAAAAATAAATTATAAAATAGGCCCCTTCGACCAAAAGACACTTTTCATTATAAGTCGTAGAAATTCTTGAAAGATTTGTTACATGTCAGAATGATAAATACTAATGCAGCTGGCGTGATTGTGAAATTATAGAAAAAATATATGTGAAACTTGTTTTTGTTACTAAAGTTTAAAGCAGTTTAAGCTTTTAAACGTTTAAGAAATTAAGGGGTATTAGCTCAAGTTACCGTGACATCAATCCCCTACAAACCCTACCCACCCTAAATCCACAATCAAACTTTCAACTTTCTTTGATTTAACACCTTTTTGTCAAGATGCATAAATCTTGTAACGGTCTGTTATACCTCAGGTTTTATATTCTAAGAGTCATATGGAAACCACAGTAAGACTGCATTTGCATATCTTTTCAGCCGCATATGAATGTTAGGATAAAATAAGCTAATTTTACATAGTTCAGGGTCTTAGTTCCTCGTTACACACACAATACATGCATATATATAATACATATAATACAAGCATATATATATATATAATATATGTACGCATATGTATGCATGTACATATGTATGCATGTGTGTATGTATATGTTGGCGGTTTTCTCGTTTTTGGAAAGTTGACAATGATGCGTGGTTAGTGACGCTGTTTGTAAGAAAGAAAAAAACCCTCACCACCGTTTAATTGAAGTGGTGGGTGCTTTTAACTTCTAGCAAGTTCATCTTCAAGATACAATGAAATCCAAGAATTCAATCTCATTGGTTGACGACATTGGCACCAACTAAATTGGGCTTGGACTATCTTTGGAGTTGTAGTGACAAAATTTTAGCCTACGGTACTACAAACCCTGCAAAATTTTTGTATAAAGAAACTATAGTAAGAGGTGAAGGGTTAGAGAAGAATTTCTAGAAATTTTTAATACCCGAATAACAAGGAAGAAGACCCTTTTATAGACCTGAATGGTTGTGTCCGTTTGAAAACCAATCAAAAAGAGTTCAAAAGGTCTTATGGCTTAGTTGGCTTGAATGTTAGTTTTATTAGGAAAATAATTCCAATATTTTGATGATAACAACATTATAACAATATCATTGATGATTTTATCAAGCATCTTGGTGATTAAAGAAGTAAATACATGTGCACAATTCAACATGATGACATACATGTGCATTAGTACAAGATATGAATGATACTAATCGATTATGGAGCGTTGAGCATTCAAAGATCAATTATGATGTTTAAAAATCTATTTAGACTCAGATACATCATGATGACAAGAAGAAACGGACTTAAGAGCTTCAAAAGAATGTACGTCATAAGTTGAATTTATATCGAGTCACTACCGCCTAGAACTATTAAAATCCCATAAACTAACTTCAAACCACTTCAAATTTCTATACAACCTTTCATATATCCTAAAATATGTTTAAGAATTTTTTTTTCATTCTCTGGAATTTTTAATGCAAGAAAAGTGATAAAAAAAGATCAAAAGATGCAAACATATACGGTAGTTTTTTTCACAGCAGCAAAGAATAGCATTATGACCGAAAATTCTATCATAGCACTAACAGATAAATTCTAGGTGGACTTTTGCTAGAGTTTTTCTTAGAAAATTGAAGTTGAACAGTGTTGTTTCAAATCCAATGTTTAAAATTCCTCCAACGGCTATATTTTTTAAAAGACGTTTTGTGTCTATTCAATATTTCTCTTCGTCAAACAAATTGGGTTGCACGTATTTAATGGTCTTTCACTCTTATATAAACCTCCTAGCATCCCTAAAAAATCACTCAAACTCTCTCTTGATTGAAATTAATTTTATTCTCAAATCAAAACCCCAATTGATGTTTATTGTGCACTCATTTCTAAAACATCCAAAATAACAAATTAAGACACTCTAAGCCTCACACTATCATTCCACTTTACCCAACGAAGACCATATCACTTCTTATACACCTTATTCATTCATCTCCGTATTCTTTGTAGTGGTTATAAAAGTTTGTGTACTAAAGGAGACAAATTTGTATATTAAGATACACTGTATTGAAAAGTAACTATTGCCACCAAGTTGAAGTCATGTTCTGCTGCTCAGATAAAAGTGTTGAAGTCTCGTTCGACTAATTGGGAAAGTGTATTGAAATTCTGTTCCGCTGCTTAAGTGCTTATTCCTCTAGGAAAAGCGACGGTGTTAGTTAGTAAAAAGCCAGAATGTACATAGGATTAAAGAACTGAATCAATATAAAATCAACTGTGTGATTTTATTTCTACTGCTATTATATTTATATTGTTGTTGTGATTACTGTGCTTCAATTTTGAATTTATTTATATATTTTTCCATCATCAATCATGTGCATAGCGACCTACAAGTAATATTAATCGATGCTACACGACTAATAAGTGTTATGATCCAAATGTCATGGTATGAATTCTCTAAGAAACTATTTTTATGTCGTATCAAAATGGAAGATAAGGTTGGTCTTTTGTTCTGATCACAAGTTCATAAGTCGCCTAATGATATTATGTTCAGTGGAAAACAAGTATTAACAATTCAAAAATCTTGTAGTTGAACAATGTCAAAACCCGATTCTTCGACTTCCGAAAATCGACATTAATACGTCCACTGTATCAAATGCCGCCTAATCGAAGGCCGGAAAATCGAACCATGAGGGTTTAAGAAAGAAGAAAGAGGTAGAAGAAGAGAGAGAAAGAAAGAAAAAGAAGAACAGAACAAATACTAGAATCTCACAATCGCAGCGGAACAACATATAATAGATAAATAAATATTCATTAAAACAAAGAACTGTATATTTTATACATTACATCACATCATATTACATTCATCATATTAACAGAGTGTACAACAACAAACAGCGGAAAAGAAATACTATATACAATATAATATACTACGCCATCCAGCTCGCCTCCAGATATCTGTAGCAACACCTAAATCCAGAATAACCTGATAACCAAACTCTAGACTGCCCGTGTGGAAATTGGTGGGCACCCAGAGTTTAGGAAGGGAACAATAAACTCCAGGTCAGTCATGTGACTGGTGTAAGAACTTAAAACAGTTATTCTTTAAAATCAACCAAAGAAATATTTTTCTTTAAGTAAATTCGAAATGCTTTTGGAAAATGAAACTACCATAAGGCCTCCCGCCACACACACAATGCAAACGCAGACTTGGAGGAGATTTCTCCTTATGTTAGTCAAAGATGCTTACTACGCAGAAATCAAATCATTTTTGATATTATTATTAGTGCATAGTGTAGAAAACAATTTCGAAAGTAGAATATAAATCTTAGCCAGCATAGGTACCATTATATTATGCCCGCTATAGCTACCATATTAAATGGCAGGTTCTACAACTAAAACCGTACAAGGCTCGTATTGTTTCTTTGGATTTCCAACAAATGGTCAGGCCAAGGAACTTCCCATTGCCACATGGAAACGCCTCTGGAATGACATCCCGAGAACCTAACCGGATCTCTACCAACACAAGGCCGGGTTACCCCTAACTGGATAACAACTGACACGAATATGTCATTCCCCGATCGTAACCGATCTATATCCGAGCATCCCCGATTTCCAACAACCACAAAGTAATAAATTTGCAGTAACCACATAGGTTAAGTATCTGGGCTCCATACCATGATACCACCTCTATCCAGAAGGAATGACATACACTAAAGGGGCGCTACCCCCTAATAACCTTGCTGCATCTTTCCTGTTTTGACCATTTCGGGGCGTGAGGTCCGACGAAGTCTCGTCCACGAAGCCACGCTTTTCAAAAGCTGCTTTGGGTCAACAAATGATCAAAGTAATGATCATCAAGATAGACGATCAAACAAATGATCCTATCACAGATGATCAACACAATGATCATTTCACAGCGTCACTCAGCATGCCACACTACCAAATTGGGAGTATATCACTAATAACCTTCAACTATATAACCTCTGAGTTCGTACGTCTCAGAGAAGGGTGTTAAGCTAAGAGAATAAATTCTCCGCCACCAACAGAAATATATTTGAAAGAAATCAGCTTTATATCTCAACTTGTAATGTCAGACATACAATCCATACAAGTCTGTTCCGGGCTCGAACAGAACCGAAGGCACTTACAAAGAAGTCCTTGCAATCCGGATATTCATTAATCACGTCCGGACTTCCCGTCACTAAGGGTGATAAAACCTCTGTACCGGAGATCAGCCGATGCAGAGTAACTCGACGGTAATCCTTCCGTTTTCACAATTATCCGGTCTTCAACACCGGTCTTCAAATGCAATTCATAACGATGTATCATTATTCGGAATGGATTATACGACCCCATGGTCCTTTCCCGGTTAACCCGAATAGTGAGCGCTTATTTTAAAATAAGTGTGGCATTCAATTCAAGTAATCACAACAAATACCTATTTAAAGGTAAATATTGATAGTCGGTTATTTAACTATCAATAAAGATGCGCAACATCACCAGATTCCAAATAATTTTCCAAATTATTTATCTTCCAAAATATCTTTACTAGATAGATATATATAATTTCCACACTTCAAAAATAAATCAACGTTTATTTTTGAAACTAATTTTCCCCTTTCCATTTATAAATTCTATAGTGAATTTATATTTCAAAATATCTATTGATCTACTGTTTTCAATAGATATTCAAATATTCAATTCTAATTTATCTTCAAAAGGATAATTCTTAAAAACATTCCATTTCATATTGGAAAAGCATTTCCATACTTATTTAATAATAAGTATTTCATAAATCTTATTTATTTTCAACAATTTGAAAATATTCAATATACTTAACCCATAGTTAAGTATATATTTCATTTTTTTTAAGGAAAACGTTCTTTTATTCACTTTTATTTGGGTCAAAACGAATGTTGCGTAAAACATCGTTACGACAACCCAAAATCACTAGTATAGGGATTCGAAATTAAAATAGATATATAAATCCCAATACTATACAAAAATATTTCCTTTCGGAAACCATTTACTATAACAACAGTGTTATAGTCCATCATTTCCTTATTTTCCTCGAAAACGCCTATTTCAACAATGAATGTTGAAATCTACGTATTCATTTCCCTCTATTTCTCGAAAAACGTCTATTTTAACAATAAATGTTGAAATCTATGTTTCCATCCCTTTTTTTTCCTCGAAAACGTCTATTTCAACAATGAATGTTGAAATCTAGGTATTCGATACTTAATGGATTTTAAAGCACCTTTAAATCGTTTTAAATTCCATTTAAAACATTCCTTTCCCAAAAGATATCCATTTTATTTTTTTAATAATATATTCACTATCTAAAATAGTGAATATACTTCTCTAACCAAATTTTCAATATTTTCTCCACATTTTTATATAAATAATAATTCGCTATAAAAATCGCGAATATACTTCCTTTAGTAAATTTCTATATTCAGTTTGTCAAATTCCATCGATTTTCGAATTTATAACAATGTTTATAAATTCCATCTCTATTTATAAACTTCAATTTACTAATCTCTTTTATTAAATCCAATTCAATTTATATAACCCAATTATAAACCAAAATCTATATTATAAGTTGAATACTTATAATATTATTTATTTACCAAATCGTTCCTTTGAACTTCACAAATTTTTAAATCTTATTACTCATAAGATTTCTTTATATATTTTCTTTCAATTTCAACTTATAAAAAAAAATTCTTTTATTAACTGTTTCTATCAGTATCCCATTTAAATGCCCAAAAGCCAGTTTATAAGTTAATTTCCTATAAAACTTTTATTTTCAACATCTATTCATTTGATAACTTTCACAACTTATAAATCTATAAATTTTTATGAAAACCATTTTACACATCAACTTAACACTTAATAAACTCGTTTCATAATTCCAATAAATTTAATTTGTAAATATCAATTTATAAAATCTCTCATATAACTATTTATGATAATTATTCAAAACCCAAATCTAACTATTTTATAAATCTATTTATTTTAAAATTTTCCTTTTGGGTTATATTTTATAAAAGTATCAATTTTTATAACATAAAAACTTATACGTTTATTTATTTTAAAGTGAATCAATTCAAAAATTAAATAAAACATATACTTTGAAAAAAATCACTTTAAAATCCTTTTTAAAAATAAAAATCGTTATTTTTAACTTTAAAAATGGATCCGATGATGCCACAGCATCCAATAGTCAATCACGGCACAAATATCATATATCGATATGATAATCAATAATCACACAATATCTATAATCATATAAATATTTGTGAGGAATCCAGTTGGATCCCTCCAACCTGTTTCCCTGCATCCAAAGAGTTAGCACAATACCCATTCCACTTCGAGGTGGAATATCGCGGTATATGGGATTTTATAAAATATTATCCGCTTAATAGGCGGCGCAATAGGGTCTCATCCGCTATACAATGCGGGAAATCAATCAACTGCAATATATACATATGCCAATATATATATATATATATATATATATATATATATATATATATTGCTATATACTAATATAATACCAATTCCACTTCAAGGTGGAATATCGCGGTATATGTGTGTAATAAATAACCTCCGCTTACTAACAGCGTATAGGGTCTATTTCAATCCAATATATACATATATATATATATATATAACAATCATCATTCAAGCAAACAATCATTCAATCAACAAATTTTAAATCTAACTATTTAAAATTTAAATAACCCCTTTTTTTTTAAGTGAGAAGTTCTCACCTTTGCTTTTATTTTGCCATCCATTTCCCATCTTGGCTCGATTTCTTGATTTATACCTTGTATAAATAATTATACAATTCATTAATATTCGAATTAACTGAACAATTAATTTCCGTTTAATAGTTTTTGATTAGCTGATAATTCTTTTTAACCAATTTTCTCTTTTAATAAATTGATTCAACTAAGAATTAACTTTTAAAACTGAATTGAATAAAATAACCTCTTGTAAAAATAATTACATAAGTTCTATTAAATGAAACTACCTTTATAATATATATATATATATATATATATATATATATATATATAAACACACTTAATTGTAAAATAATTTCTGTTTATAAATTTAAAACTTTACATATATTTTCTGAAACCCCTATCTCCTGTATATATATATATTTCTGTCTCCCTGAATATTAAGTATATTATTTATTTCTAATCTATATACATTTATTTAAATTAAATTAACCAAAACTGATACCCTCCCTTCACTGTATATATATACAGTATAGAAATCTTTTATAAAAATTGTGTTTATAAACCTTACTGTTGATAAAAATTCTTTAACTCGTATATTTATTGTTTTCATTCCAGTAAACTTTTTTTTTTTAAATAAATTTTCGGTTCTAAAACCCTACATACACAATGCAAATCTGGTATGAATAATCAAGGTAAAATTATTTACCTTCAATATCCCCCTAAGAAATCACTGTAGTCGCCTCATTGATCGAACGTCCTGACGCCGGCTCCAAGCACTGTCGTCACGGTCCTACCCTGCTCGAATCTCCAAAACACGAGCCCTAGATGCTATGCCGAGTTCCATCACCTCACGCGAGCTCTTCCAGATGCTCGCGCTACTGCCGAGCGCCGCCATAGCGCGACAACCCTCCTCCTTCAATCGTGAGCATCGCGCGCTACCGTGAACCCTAGCCGATGCTCGAGAAGCGGCACCGCCACCTCCGATTGCTCGAGAATGAGCTCCTCCCTGATTTGCAAACTCGCGAAGCAAAGGGAATTTGATTCAAACTTAATTCCCAGGCTTCGGCCAATTTTGAAGAAAAAAAAATTCGAACTGTGAGGATTTGATTTTCTTTTTCTGACTTCGGCCATTAATATTGTTTTGAACGAGAGATTTCATTTATAATTTCTTTTCTTTCGGCTTCTTTGATTTTGAAAAACTGGAGAGGGAGAGGGAACAAACGTACGCGATTATTAAAACAAATGAAGGCGGCATACGAGACTTTGCAGAGAAAAATCGTGCTTGCATTAATTTTTTCCCGTGATTTAAGGCGTAATTAAAGGAACGTTGAGAGGAGCTGATGTTGACAAGTTTTCAAAGATAAATTTAAATTGAATTCAATTTAAACTTCAATGCGTTTTCTTAACGTACGCTCTCACGACAACTCCGAAAAATACGAAATTTGAAATCCGGTAATAATTCAATATTACGGATCCAATGGAACTGATTTCGTCAAATTCCGAGATTGTGCCTCGGAAGGCTATTTTCAAATTCAATTTAAACGATATAATTTCAAAACTAATCGAATCACTTTCAAATTCAATTCTGAAGCTTCAATTATCTTCAATACTATCAATATGAATTTTACAAGCCTTTGAAATATTTTAAATCGGCTTATAATTGAAGATTCAAATTTTCATTCAACTTTCAATAGATTAAATTTTATAATTTAATCGCTAAATTCATTCTGATAATTTGAAATTCAAGTCAAACCATCATCCAAATATTTAAAATTAATTAAATATTTTCAATTTAAATTGTTTAAATTTTCTGGGTCGTTACAAACTAATTTTAGCACTAGTCTCATGGAAAGTGCTATATTAGGACCAGCGTGTAGCGACCCGTCAAATTCGATAATTAAATTTGTTAGTATAATAAGATTTTCGTAATATAATATTGAAGAAATAAAAAAAATTGTAATTTAATAGTGAAATAAATTCTAAAATGAAATGTAACAAATGATAATTGAAGCTAATTATTAACAACTTGAATGCAATTCCAATTGATTGAAATAATGTAAATGTTATGACTTGGTTATAAATTTAATATAAGGAAACGAATGTAAATATGAACCTATTTAATGAGATAATATATGATTAATGGTAATTGAATAAGATTAGTATTATGTAAGGAATTACAATATTTGTTGTACTAATGTGTGCATTGATTTATAGTGAGATATAAAAGGTAATTAATAATTTAAAGGTTGACTTATTTATAAAATAATGTGTAATGGATGGAAATGGAATAAATGAAGTGTAATGAGAATTTTTTAATAACTGTTTGTAAAGAATAAACTTACAAATGTTATAAAAATATATAATGGTGACAATTTGTGTTGTTACCAATTTAACTAATCAATTATAAATAAATGTCAACAAAATGTTACATTAATGTGGAATATGACCATAACTATAGTGTGAACGTAATCAAAAGAATAGAAATGTTAATTTTATTAATAAGGTAATAATTGACTTAACGAAAGAATGAAATCGAGATAAATAAATTAATTGAGACTCCAACTACAATTAATGTGTGAAATTGACCAAAATTTAATAAGATGGAAATATAATTGTTGATACAAATAAAAGATGGAAACTGGAGGATATTAATGTAATGAAATATAAAACAATGTAAACCATGTCTATAGAATAATAACTGATTTGAGTATAAAGAATTGAAACCAAATAAAAACAATTAGTTGGAATTAAATTATAATTGATAAGATTAATGGCAGTTGAAATTGAACGCTGTAATCATTGAAATAATTAACACTGAATTGGTATGTAAACTTATTTTAATTTATTATAAATGTCTTTGCAACCAAAAAATGATAAAAATATGCTATTTTATAAATATTATGGTTAATGTAAGAAAAGACGTCAATTGTAGAAAAAGAGGATAACAAGATAGAAACGTATGTTAATAATTTCATAAGGTATTGTTGATTTAATAGTAGGAGTGTAAATCAAAATAAAAGAATAAAAATGAATATGTTTAGTAAAGGAGTAAACATATGTTTATTTATTTGAAATGTTTGGTAGCTGAAAGATTGATTTTAGAGACGAGAAACTATTATTTAGTAAGAAATGTATAATTGCTGTTTGTATCCAATAGTGTATAAATATGTTTAAATTACTATTAGATAGAAAATAATTGTTCTACTTCTCATTACATTCATTCAGTCCATTTTGAAACTTAATCAGCTGAAATTAATTTAATTGAAAATTTTCAATTAATAGGAGAGAGAATACTAATTGTAAATTAATATGTGTAATTAAAAGCAGCTTATTTTTTGTAAAAGTATAAGGAAAGTTTGATTTAATGAAAAGAACATTTACATCAAATAAAATGAATGTTTCATTTGTGAATATAGGTTTAATTTCATTAAAATAAATAATAGAATGATTGATTTTAAAGAAAGAAATATATGTTTATTTGAACTGTGTTTTAGCTTACAGATTGTGTTACTCGGCACATTGGGTCGGCTGCAAAATGACAGTTGAAGATATTATTATTAGCACTAGACAAGATTCTGACCACGAAGAGCCTGAAGATATACGGGTTTGATGCAGTCGACATGTTTTAACATTTAGGTACGGTTCGGCAAGAACGGACCGGCCAGCTCGAGATCGTCCTATATGGGCCAAGTCATCTCGGCCTAGAGGCCTGTATAGAAAGTCCAGTCCACTTCGCTTATAAATAGAAAGGCAGGGGCACAGTGATAGAGGCCTTTTTCCGAGTACACTGGGGATACCCAACCATTTTTAATACTCTCCTCTTTTTCATTCAAACTTGTATACAAGTGATTGGTTTACGGATTGTATCTGTATTCAACTGATTAAGAAAGCAATAAAGATTAAATTCAAAGTGGATGTAGGCAATTACGCCAAACCACTATAAATCTGGTGTTCTCGTTCTTGTTGTTCTTTTCGCATTGAATTACACTATTCTTCTGTTCTAGTTTACTCTCTTCATTAATCCTCTACATAACTCTACTCAAGGGTGTTAGTGACCAATTTTGGTGCTAACATTTTGGTGCTTTCACTGAGAATTGAATTCTCAGCTCGATTGGATCTCATCGTCTACTAGTGGATTTCCATATTCACAAGATAGATCCATCTGTTTATTAGAAAGCTTCCTATTCTACTCAGATTTGAAAGAAATCTAAAGGAAGCTGATAGCTGTAGATTGGATTCACTGATGTACGTAAGATATGGTGATTGGATGTTGAAGTCTGCACTCAAGTTGAATGAAGGCCGACACTCCTCTAAAAGCAATTCAGCCGATCGCCCCAGAAAAAGTGTATGTCGCTCGCCCTAGAAAAGGCATATGCCGAGTGAGAGTATGCCGAGCGAGGTTACACCGAGCTACCCAGATTGCATGTCGAGCGACATTTTATGCCGAGCGAGGGGAAACCGACCGACCCAGGTTGCATGCCGAGCGATAGTGTATGCCGAGCGAGAGTGTATGCCGAGCTACAGTGCATGCCGAGCGAGAGTATGTCGAGCGACAGTGCATGCCGAGCTAGAGTACGTCGAGCGACCCAGTGCATGCCGAGCGAAAGTATGTCGAGCAAGAGTGTATGCCGAGCGACCCAGGTTGTATGCCGAGCGACAGTGTATGCCTAGCGAGAGTATGCCGAGCGACCTAGTGCATGCCGAGCGACCTAGTGCATGCCGAGCGAGAGTATGTCGAGCGACCCAGGTTGTATGCCGAGCGACAGTGTATGCCGAGCAGGAGTATGCCGAGCGACCTAGTGCATGCCGAGCGAGAATATGCCGAGCCACATCCAGGCTAAGCCACATCCATGCCGAGCCGCATTCCTATGCCGAGCGGCATCCATGTCGAGCCGCATTCCTATGCCGAGCAGCATCCAGGTCGAGCCGCATGCCTATGCTGAGCGGCATCCAGACCGAGCAGCATGCCTATGCCGAACGGCATCCACACCGAGCCGCATTCCTATGTCGAGCGGCATCCAGGCCGATCCAAACTTAAGTTACACCGCATTCCTATGCCGAGCGACATCCAGGCTGATCCAAACTTAAGTTACACCGGTCTCTTATATGTCGAATCGTAGTCGCAGCGCAGTGCCTCCAGATAGTGAGTTCAAAATTCAACTTAATAAAGGAATATTATATCCACTTCCCTTACATCCCATGATCAACCAGGGCATAGACGATCTAGCGACAGCTTCCGAACGACAACAAGGGAATGGACAAGCAACCACTACTCAAACGATACTCCCAAAGGTTTGGAGAACATAAATGATATGACTCTAGGAAAATGCCAAGATGACTCCAAGCACCATTCTTCACTGACCCAGTGCTTCAAATGTAGTGACTCCAAGCAGACCAACGATTGGCTCTAAGCAATTTATTCCAAATTCTATAAAGGATGTCATACTGATCGCGTTTGAGGAGAGTCGACCTCCAAATATACTTTGGCAGCTACTTAGCTGGAGAGCCTCCTGCGACCATGGATCCTTTCTATGACAAAAATGAATCTAAACGGAAGTGTGGAGGAGCGGAACAGACTAGGAAAAATAACAATGAAGGCCCGTCGGCCAAGGACGCTGAACCCAATAGACAAAACAATACCTCAAAATTCGACTCGTATGCTCTTTGAAAGGTTCAATTGACAACCTCTACTTGAAGACTCGCGACTCAGAATGGTACCGGAAACCAACCTTGAGAGAGTACACCAAAGTCTAAAGAAAATCAGGGGAAGGTTGTATATTCCAAGATGCTCGTGAATCCTAACACGGGCGATTACAAACACCTCCGAGGTGTGATCGAAAAGCCGATCTGGAAAGGAAAGCTTCAATAGTATGTACAAATCCTGTAGAATGGCGGACAGCGAACATCCGATGCCTATTAATAAGGGGCTATGATTATCAATTGGATTGCTGACGGCCGACATCCCTTTGAAAGGAGCCAGGGGAAAAGTCGAATAGCGAGCACACGATGCTGCTTCACTTATCAATGAGATTTATCTTAATCTTCTTTGAATTATTTCTATTTCTATTTCAGTTGTTCTATGAACTACGACTAACTTGAACTAAACTACTTTCAAAACGATGCAGGTGACCAGGTACTCAGATTTGGCCACCAACCAATCCACGCAGACCATGTTCAGGCCTATGGAGTTTCATCGAGACGAGCATAATTCGACCGCTCACCATCAACCATATGCCTTCGATTTGGGGCTATGGACTAGAGATTGAAAAGATCGTCACGATCAGAGCCAAATAGAAAGTGAACACGACTGATCGTTCATTCGTTGACCTCCATATTTGATTCGAAGGCCTAAGCAAAGCTTGAAATGAATATGGCCCGATCATCAATCGAGTCATAAAACAAAGTTCGACAAAATACAAATGCCTCTCCTAAAGCTCAGTGACACCGGGATCTATCTACAGTAGATGCGATTTGATCATATACACATAAAATCCTACCCTGAACACAAAAGGTTGTTCGAAAGCCTGACTTGGAGTAGCTGTGATGGACTACCTACTCGCCAACCATCGCCCTCAATACATGGACACGACTGCACCTTAAAACATATGCAACTTGCTTTGTCTACTCAATAATCCATTATCCTTATTTTCTAGATACAAAGCAAATTGTATGAGATTTGACTTTCTAACCCAGCATGGACATGATCCAACCATCTGTCATATACCTCCTTCCTTGACTTGATTGGAAGAGCTATAATCACCAAGCGGACGAGAATCGACCGTCTATTTTTTCAAGTTTCGTCCCTCATGTTGGGGGCAGAATCTCATTCCATGAGCAAACGTGGGTCGATCGTTCATTCGACAACATTAGCCTCGATATGGTAAATGAAATATAAATTAAAAGGTGGAAATACGACTCCTCTCAATAAAATCCTCTAAGTCCCCAGAGTGTGGACTAGTGTAATCTAAGTCCCTTGAGTGCGGACTAGAGTATAAGTGACTTAAAAACCTCTACGTCCCTAAAGTGCGGACTAGAGTACTCTAAGTCCCCTAAGCGCGGACTAGAGTACTCTAAGTCCCCTTAGCGCGGACTAGACTATAAACGATTAAAAAACCTCTACGTCCCCAGAGCGCGGACTAGAGTACTCTAAGTCCCCTGAGTGCAGACTAGAGTATAAACCACTTAAAAACCTCTACGTCCTTAGAGTGCGGACTAGAGTACTCTAAGTCCCCTGAGTGCGGACTAGAGTATAAACGACTTAAAAACCTCTACGTCCTCAGAGTGCGGTCAAGAGTACTCTAAGTCCCTTGAGTGCGGACTAGAGTATAAACAACTTAAAAATCTTTAAGTCCCACGAGTGCAGACTAGAGTACTCTAAGTTCCCTGAGTGCGGACTAGAGTATAAACGACTTAAAAATCTTAAGTCCCCAGAGTGCGGGCTAGAGTACTCTAAGTCCCCTGAGCGTGGACTAGAGTATAAATGGCTTAAAAACCTTTAAATCCCCAAAGTGCGGACTAGAGCATAAACGACTTGAGAAAAATATCTAAGTTCCTGAAGCGAACTAGAGTATAAACGAATTGACGAAAATATCTACGTCCCAAACTGTGGAATATAGCATTAACCATTCAACAAATCTCCAAGTCCCCAGAGCGTGGACCGAAACATGAACACAAATTGGGCTCGAGTCGACTAGGGGGAGAATAACAATAGGTCACCAAAATACATAGTGGTGCATAAACATCAATAAATAGACGAGCGGATTCCGACCGTTCTCTATTTCGCAAACTTTTGTCCTTAAATCGACTGGAGGATTATGAACTCGCTAAGGATGGAGTTCGACCATCCAACTAGTGTTCTGGCCAAATCAATGCTGGGAGCAGGAGTACAAATCTCTAAAAGCTGAATACGACAGCTTACTACAACTCTAGCTTGGCGTTCTTTACAACTTAAGGCAACGACTACAGGGAGGCCTCATATAGAACCAATCGAAATGGCATCCAAAGCTACGGACGGCCGACTATATCATACCTCAGATCGAGGATCAATACCGATCCACACCAAGCACATAGAATGTGCCTCGGATATTCCTTGAAAAACTATGACCTCCAAAAGGTGGAAAGGAGGGTAAACCATGAAGACTTGGTCAAAAATTCTCCAGCACCCTCCTTCGATCCATCAGGAGGGGTATTAAACTGGATGAGCATGACCGGGCTGCATTTGAGCCAACTTTACCTCGAGATATGATTACAAAACATGAACCAAAGTGGACATGGCTGACTGTCCAGTGTCCAAATTACGCCCTGAAATTGACGAGGCATCGAAGTATCCCTCTTGGAATGAAAAACCACAATACAATCCAAGATAGGAGAGACCCAGCCTCCCACCAACTTACCTAATCCCACGATTCAACGGGAAAGAGAGTAAAGCTAAAGTGGGCATGGCTGGTCTTCTTACTTAACGGTATATGCCCAGACCAAGGGGCACGAGCGAGAAGCAAGATGAATGTGAACCGACTATTCACCAATCAACTCTGAGTCTTTGGAGTTTAGGTAGGAATATAAGCATAGCTAGGGCGAGACTCAACTATCCATGCAGTGCATTTTTCAACCCGAGACTAGGAGCAGACGCATGGTCATCCGAAGACTGCCTGCGATAGCTCAATGTTGAAACTTATATATAGTGCTTACAGCTACTCAAGGCTACAACCGAAAGGATGCCTAGAGATAGAATCATTAAATCGATACCATAGCTCGTGGGTAACTGACTGTCACTCCAACCCGAAGGACGTGTAAAGGATCATGAATGCATTGAATAGAAAGTGCGTTACTCGAATATACAAGCAAATTCAAACTCATAGCAAGATCCAGCTATACAGCTGCACACAACCAGAGGCTGACCCCTACTCGACATTTCCTTCAACGTGCTTTTAAGCCTGATCTTTGGCCATTTGCTAATAATCGATCAAGGCATTCATAGTCCTTCACTATTAGACTTAATAACTCATGATAAGACTCTAGGATTCGACTAAAGTAACCATCAACATTGACCGTCCCAACCATGTTTCACATTGAATGTTATGCAAAATAGTTACATATGAAAGAATCCGAGATTGCACATGCTAAGCTAACATTCGAAATTACAGCCAGCCATGGCGACCCTTTTCGGGTGTTGAATATCGGATCACAGCTCAATGCAGTGATGATAAAAGAATTAGTTGGATTTTTATAAATAAATGATGACATGTTCCCTTGGACTCATTTTGACATGCACATGCGATTTCACTAACTATCGCGAGCCATGCATTGGATGTCGACCCGAAGCTACCAAAGCTAGCGCAATGTCTATTGATTTCATCATGAAAGCTCCACTCTTACTTTTAGGCTCACCCAATCAACGTCCATGCCTACTAGCCATTGCAACCGGGCATACAACGACCTGAGACGTCTGAAAGACTACTTAAATAGAATATCGAACTAAGCCAATTCGATATCACTTATTTCCCTCGAAGGGCGATCCAAGGATGGAAATTAGCAGACCTCATACCCAAGTTCACTTCATCAGATGACTACTCGAAGGGTAGTAGAGAACCAACTGACAGACGGAAAAAGTATGCGGATGGAGCATCTAGTGATCAGTGTTATGGCGCAGAAGTCATGTTAACGACTCCCGAGGAACGATCGATCTGCTACGTCCTGATGCTCGATTTTCCTATAACAAACAACGATGCTTATCATAAAGCCTCGACCACCAGCCTCAAACTTGATAGAGGATTTGGAGTGGACACTTTACATATCTTTTGTGATTCTTAATTGGTAGTATGCAAAGTTAAGGAAGTTGATCTTGCTAGGGGCATTGTCTTGCCCCTTATCTCGGCCAGGTCCAAGAGCTACTGGCCGACTTTACGTTTTACATCATTACACGTGTACTCAGCAAACAAAATGAAAAGAGTCCAGTCACTGGCCAAGCTGGCCAGTTTAGGGACGCGCAACGGACATACATTGTTTCGTTGAAATATTAAATATTCCAAGCATTGACGGATGGAGATCGGCTAGATCTTGGAGACAGAGCCAGAAAAGGTGTCATGGTTGACTCCTATCAAAGACTATCTACAATAAGGAATTCTTACTGAACGGAGGAACGAAAAACGATGGATACTCCTCGAAGCTTGATGCCAAATCATCCAAGAATAAGTCGCGTGTAGAAAGGAGTTTATCCATCCCCATGCTTCGGTGTATCGCCCATGATGATATCTTGAGCAAAGTCTATGAAGAAGAATGCGGCGATAACATCAGAGGGAAAACCATGATAAAGAAAATACTCTGCTACAGGTATTACTGGCCAACTATCAATCCAGATGCGGTTGATCATGCTAGACAATGCGACGAGTGCAAAATATTTGCAAAAAATCTGAAAACCCCGCCGATGGAAATTACTCAAATGGCTAGTCCATGGCCGTTTACCATTTGGAGGCACTGAAATAATCTTCTTGCTGATCCTAAAGGTGGTGCAAAATACACCATTATAGCAGTTGATTACTTCACCAAATGGGCAGATGAAGAACTCTTAACCACGACCAAGACGAAGAAAATAATCAACTTCATTATCTGTAATGTCATCTGTCCTTATGACCTTCCATGATTTATTATAACTGCAAATGGACAGGTTGAAGCTATGAACAAAATCATAAAGTTTGTACTGAAGAGAGGTTTGGAAAAGGCTAGAGATAAATGGGCGGATGAACTCCCAACAACATTATGGGCTTATAGAACTACCCATGAGTCCATAACTGGTCGCACTCCATTCGCCCTTGTTTACTGCTCTGAGGTCGTCATCCATATAAAACTTGAAGTCCCCTCTCATCAAGTGGCTGATTACAACCCTTATCTCACAAAAAAAAATACAAATAAGAAATCGCAATTGAATTGCAATTATACTAGATGGAATTGGCGACGACTTATAAGCATATAAAACGCATCTGATAGCCAATGGCAAGAACATGTACCCGAACATGCATGTGTACATCCGAAAAAAGTTCGAATTCTTGAAATCAACAGGGAATTGAATTCTCACTTAAGGTTATTAAGAAAAGACTGGATCAAATAGCCGAAGCTTACTGGCCCTGCAGAACCGGACAGAGATGGCCACTGATGAACTACGACCCTGGATTTATAATATTAGGAATCGACCAAGCGTCATGACGACCAAAGAAGGATACGACACCTTGAGAGGATAAAATTGAAGAACAATGACTATTCAGGAAACATGATGGATTTCTTTCTGTAAACAAGGAATACTCGTTGATTCAAAGCGTGTCATGTCGCTTCACACGACACACTTTGGGGGGCAAGTTTTACCCGACACCTTGGGTCGGCTGCAAAACGACAGTTGAAGATATTATTATTAGCACTAGACAAGATTCCGACCGCGAAGAGCCTAAAGATATACGGGTTTGATGAAGTCGACATGTTTTGACATTTAGGTACGGTTCGGCAAGAACGAACCGACTAGCTCGAGATCGTCCTATATGGGCCAAGTCACCTCGGCCTAGAGGCCTGCGTAGGAAGTCCAGCCCATCTTCGCTTATAAATAAAAAGACAGGGGAACAGTGAAAGGGGCCTTTTTCTGAGAACACGGGATAACCTGCCATTTTTGATACTCTCCTCTTTTTAATTCAAACTTGTATACAAGTGATTGGTTTACGGATTGTTTCTGTATTCAAGTGATTGAGAAAGCAATAAAGATTAAACTCAAAGTGGATGTAGGCAATTACGCCGAATCACTATAAATCTGATGTTCTCGTTTTTGTTTTTCGTTTTGCATTGAATTACACTATTCTTCTATTCTAGTTTACTCTCTTCATTAATCTCTCTACATAACTCTACTCAAGGGTGTTAGTGACCAATTTTGGTGCTAACAGATTGATTACAAGAATAGGAAAATAATCTATTTCAGTAAGTTATTTATTACTCTTGTGTATAAACAACAAATTTATAAACGTGTTTAAACAAACAATTATTCTATTTTTCATACATTTTATTTGTCTATTTTAAAATTTAACTTTGTAAGTAATTGTAATTAATGTAATTCAAATGTTTCAATTAAAAGGAAAGAAAACATTGATTGCAATTAATAGATTTAATAAAAGAAATGCACGTTTTGTGTTAAACAAAAAGGGTGTTTTAATGAAAATAAAACATCAATTTGGAAAAACCAAATTGAACGTTTTTATTTTTAAGATAAGTATAAAAAATTTATTATGCGTAGATAAAAACCTAAATGCGTACAAATTTGAATATTATTTAAGTTAATGAAATTAATTTGGTTACGTTTCAAAAAAATTGAATTTCAAAAGGTTGTGCGACATACATGGTCCCTTCATTTCTTTTATAATTAATTGTTGCATGAAAGTTTTAAAATATTGTTAATACTTGATCCGTTTATTTCTTCTTCTGTTTAATACCTGAGCCTGGACTTTTAGGTTGTATTTAATTCTTGCCACCTCAATTTCACATATACAAAATTTTACTTTCGTTTGCAAATTTTTTTCATTCCTACATACATTTCCTTATGCATTATTAATGCTTTAAGCTTTTAAAATAAAATGTGACATTTATTTTTGTCCATCCACCTTCATTTCCTAATTATAAATATCCTATAGCTTACTTCTTCTTCTACATTTTGTTTCTCCCGACACCTTATATTCAAAAACTCTTATTCTTGCAAATCCAAAAGCTTTCTTTTATAAAACATGATTTTTTTTCATTTTTGTAACTTCCTGTCCTCATCTTTTCTACCATCTTTTTCTGAAGCCTCATCTTGAGAAAAACGTAAGAATTAAAATTTGTTTATTTTATTTTATTTGTTTAACACGTACTAATTTTTATTTTAATAATATTTCTTATAACACGAACATTTTTTGCATATAATCTTTGATTCATGCGCGATTTATTCAGTTGGATTCATATTTAGATTTCGGACAACATGAAATTGATTTAGTTGAATTTGAAGGTTATTGAGTTTTGAGCTTCTGTTTGGATTTTTATGGGCTAAAATCAAAGGTGAGTGTTTTAATCCACCCACAACTTCTAAAATTTCTTATATTTGTTAAATTAAATTTATGAAGTGATTATGGCTGTTTGGTATTTAAATCATCATCTCAGTTAAATTGAATATATTTGAATTAAATCGTTATTTAATTTATTATCGAATATTAATTGTCAGTTAAAAACTTGTTATTGATTATCAGTTCTATATTGATATTTATTGATTGATTTGGATGATGATTGTGATGGATATTGATTGTTGATATTGGATGAATGGATGTTGTATTTTATATTATTATAAACTGCAAGTTCACTATGGGTTGAAATGATACATACTCGAATGATCTATCGATTAAGGAAAAATCGTTATGGGTTGAAATGATAGACTCGAGCGATTTTATGAATGTTATTTATTTCGAGATTGTGGATTGAAATAATATATAACCGTAAAATATTAAATTGCGGATTGAAATGAGAAATATATGTATCACTTGACTCTAGGGTAGAGAATTATATACGGACACCGGATTGGTTAAATTAAATGATTTTAAAATCCGTAATTTTTGAATGGAATTAAATGATATTTTGAAGTAAAATTTGATTTATATAAGTTGAAGCATTTTTAGAAAATCAAGTTTTGTGTTGAGATGTGAATTGGCTTAAAAAGAATTGTTTTAAGAAATAAAATTGAAATGGTTTGATTGTGTTGAAATGAAATAAACACTTTTAAATTTATATAAATTCCAAATTCATGTTTTCAAATATAAACTGTTTTAAATTATATTATTTTTAAGATTCTAAATTTTTAGATTTTCAGATTTATAAACTATTTTAACCTATATTAAATATATTAAATCAATTTAACCTATTTTAAACCATTTAATTTATTGTAAAACTAATTAAACCATTTTAACTTGTATTAAATCTAATTATTCTATTTTAAAGCTATTTAATCTATTTTAATTTTATTTAATCTATTTTAAATCTATTTAACTATTTTAAATCTATATTTACTATTCTAGAGTATTTTGACTATTGAAAATTTATTCAAACTATTTATAACTATTTTAACTATTTATAACCATTTAAACATGTTTTAAATTTTCAGACTAAGTAAAATGGAAGTGTTTGTATTCAAAATTGATTGGCCTAAAATCAAATATGTTGAAATGACCTAAGTTGGGATTCAAATGTATAATAAATTGAAAATGATGATTTTGAAGTAAAGATTTAACCTGTTTTGGAAATATGATTTTGGAAATGACATGATTTGAAAGTGAATATGTTTCCAAGTGAATATGATTTCGAAAGTGATATGGTTTTGAGAATATGATATTTTAATATCAACTGTAAATTTACTTTTTGAAACGCAAAAGAACCATCTGGTGTGAAATAAGCGTTTGGTTGTTAAAGAGACCGAGATCGGATGTTGTCTCTCTGCCAATACCAAAAACCATTTTAACAACTGTGTACGTGGTGTAGATTTCAGAAATGAAGTAGGATGGTTTGGTGAATGATTTCTATGTAAGTTATGATGTGACTCTGACTCTCGTGAGTCGGCTTAGATGTGACTAAAACAGGAGCTACACCTGAGCCAAGTGAGGTCATTCCTCGGATCGGACATGCTTCTTCGATACCTTATTATGACATTTGTAATTATTTGGTGGCCACCCCTCGATTTTGATTTAGGAATGTGTTCCGAGATGGACGGTAGTAGCTGCTATGCGTTACCACCAGCCCGGTTCTGCAATTGGTATATCTATCTTAGCATTGCCTCGTGTGCCATGTTCACATGCCCTAGCGCGCCGTCTATGAGTTTGTTTTGTACCATACCTATGGAATACCCTCTGATAGCCCTCTAGTTTACGGAGGAATTACGGTACTTTATAGACCATGGGAATATATAAAAATGTGTTAAAGGGGATATGGGTAACGCCTTAACGCTATTTTAATACTTTAGTTTACTCTAGACACTATTATAATAGCTTTATTGTACTACATACTAGATAGTTTAACGGTTCCTTAGGAGATGTGAATCCCGAACACCTCTTAAGTTACAACACTCACGTCAGATACTGGATAGGAGATGTCAAACCCCGTAAACATAGCTGACGCCGTTCCACTCATATTTATTTAAAGCTGATTTAACTTACATAAGATCTTTTAGTTATGACTCGAGTGTTTTGTCTTTTCAATTCGCTCGGGTCATCCTGAGTATTTCAGGATTTGAACACCTTATTTCTAGAGGACAAAGACAAAGATTTGTACTACTATTATTTACTATATTTAATTCACTACATCATGTATTCCGCTGCATTATTTATTATTCTCTGGTATGTGTAACTCTGATCTGTGTTGTATAAGTATAATCAAAAGTTTTGTAAAACAGCTTCATGAACTGTTCGTTTGATTATTATATTTTGTCATTCCGCTGCAAGATTCTGTTTGTTTTTTTTCTCCGCTTTTTCTTATACACCCCATAACAATCCGCCCTTCTGTATGGTTTGAGTTAGCACGTGTGTCTGTTTAAACGTACAAAAAGGCAGTGTGTTACACAGCGCAAGGTGAGTCAGCCGATGGGGTACACATGGCATTAACATACTGTTCTCTTTTGATTTCGCTGGTGCATCAATGATGTAGGATAAAACACTATGTTTGTTTTTCTTTTCAACTAGGATCAAAAAAGAAATCACGTTGCCTCTCGAAATCAAATATAAAATCAAGTAAAAGAAATGTATTTAAGAGTAAAGGAATGACCTAAACGCCAATGTTACAAGAAAAATTACTTCGCGAACTATAAATTTAAGTAAATATATTGTTTTTCTTTCTTCTTGATAGTTTTTTTCTTTAATTACCAAGAGAATCAAACTTCACCTGTAACTTCTCATAAAGTATGTGTCAGCCAAACACATACTCCGAGTACTTGTTACAAAATTATCAGTTTCGATGTTCAAACTTGTGACTTATTGTCTCACAATCTGAATCAATCAATTGCAACAACCATATTGGCTTCTGTTTAACGGTTATCCAATGCACAATTTTATTACTTCAACATAGAATGTGTATGGACAAAATCTCTAAGTTTTTTTCTTTCTTGATTATGTTGTGAATTAGGGAAGGCTTTTCACTTATAATTCTTTTGATGCCGATGCCGAGATATGAGCACACTGTTATTACAAATCATACAAATATTTAGGAAGATTTATTGCCATCACATCCAATGAAGCGCGCGTACATGGAGATGCGCCTGAGTGCTGAAACTCAACTTGATATCAAAGCTAGATCATCACAAGGTGAAGGGTAAATTTGGAATTATATAATTGTTGAGATGTCAGATTTAATTTCCTTCTAAATGTAATTTTGTATCATTAAAATTTAATACATGTCTTAACAATAAATACTAACGTAGCCAGGGAGAATGTGAATTATAGAAAAATGTACATGAAAGTTGGTTTTGTCACGAAAGTTTCAAGCGGTTTGAACTTTAACATTTACGAAATTAAATGGGTATTAGTTCAAGTTACTCTCACACTAATCCCTTATAAACCCACCCCTCTGAATCAACCATCAAACTTTTGGTCATCTTTGATGTGACACCTTTTTGCTAACATGCATAAATCTTGTAGCTGCCGCTTATACCATAGGTTTTATGTTCTGAGAGTCATATGGAAACCATAGTAGGACTGCATTTGCATTTCTTTATAGCTGCATATGAATGTTAGGATAAAATAAACTAATTTATCATAGTTGAGGGTCTCAATTACTCGTTACACACACATACATACATTCCTACACAAACACCCACACACACATATAATACATATACGTATATGTACGCATATGTGTATGCATGTACATATGTATGCATGTGTGTACGTATAGATTGGTGGTTTTATAGTTTCTAGATAGTTGACAATGACAATGGTGGAAGTTGAATGGAATCGCTTCAAGACACATGGTTAGCGACGTTGTCTGTAAGACGAAAAAACCCTTACCGCCATTTAATTGAAGCAGCATGTGCTTTTGACTTCTAGCAAGTCCATCTCCAAGATACAATGAAATCCAAGAATTCAATCTCTTTAATCAATGATGTTAGTACCAACTAAATTGGTCTCAAACCATCTTTAGGGTTGTAGTGACAAGAGTGCTAGCCTACAGTACTATAAAATCAGCAAAAAATTTGTTATTTTAAGAAACTATAATAAGAGATGAAAAGTTAGAGAAGAAGAATATTCTGAAAATTTTCTATTATCAAAATGCCAAGGAAGAAGGCCTTTTATAGACCTAAATGGTTGTGTCTCTTGGTGAAGAGCGATAACCGTTGAAAAGAAATGAATATTTTCAACAAACGACAAATCGACTGATAAAAGATGATCAATTGACTAAACCATAGCCCAATCGATCAGGCTCCAAGACCAATAGACTGAATGGGCCTAATTTGAATGTATTTTTGTTTGGAATTTCATGGACCTCAAACACTCTACTGCCTCAGTGGTCCAACTGACTGGTCATCTTAAAAATGTCTAATAAATAATTTTCGAATAGTACAACTCGCTGCCATGGTTGCATTTCTTGGGCATGTAATGGCTTAATTCTTTCCAAAAAATACAATTTGGAGCCAAATCCGATCCGACTTGGTCGAACACTCGACGGCATGTGTTGTGTCATGTATGACCTCTCTCTTCATCCAAATAGAAAACATTTAGTTGTCTTAAGGGCCCAAAGTTCATTTTGAGGATGGAGGCATTATTTGAAGGCTTCAAGTAAGAAACCTTAATTTCTAAATTATTCTCATTTATGCTAATTGATTTTTTTTCTATTAGAAATTTGAAAAGGGAGAACGAGAAAAAAAATTGATTTAAAGTATGGAACCCTAATTCCAAAATTGTTCCCTTCTCTGTTATGTCAATTGATTTCGAGTAAGAGAAGAGAGGAAAAAAATAAATTTAGTTATAAAATATTAGGATTTTTAAATGCTAACAATGTCACAAATCACATTATTTATTTATAGTTTTGTCATAAGTTTGATCAACAAATGTTTAATAAATCGCATGATTTTATCTTACTCTGAATATAAATTATAATTTACTTGTTTTATTTGTTATAAAAATAATGGTATTTGTTATTGCAACATTTTTCCCATAAATAACCATGTTATACATATTGATAGAAAGGAAGCAAGTAATGATTATCACTAGTTGGAACAGTTCAAGCCTTATATGTAAAATTTATTCGGACTAGAGATTATTGTTGTTGATGTTCTGCATTAGAATTATGGTATTTTAATTTTTGTCTTTTTTGCAATGTTAATTCATAAAAGTATTAAATGCTTCACATATATATAGACCATATAATGGTTATCCAATAACAATCTGAAAAGTTATACTCACTTTGTTTCATTGAATTTTCAAAAATTAAATTACGATTCCTTATATAAATAAGAATTTTATTCAATATTATTGTGCATTTTTTTACAACAAAGGGTGTCATTTAGTAAATCGCATTGGACGTTGTAAAGCCCAAAACGGGCTCCAATGTTCGGTAGATTCATACATATATTTGTATAATACATATACATACATACCTATATACGTACATATGTGTGTACGCGCACGTGTGTGTTTATGCGTGTGTGTATGCTTAGTCCATCCATAACCTCCGACCCACGTAGCCAAATGCCTCACCGTTGACCAATTGTTATTGAAAATATACGCACATATGTTGTGGGGTTTTACATCTCCCATTAGGTATGTCAACGAATACTTTCATTGTGGATATTGTTGTATCCGCATCCATATCTAAAATCATTTTCGGATATCGGATCTTCCAATTGCAGATATAACCTTATCCACCGATAATCAGTGAATTTAAAGGTACAAGTAAAAAATTTTAGTTTCAACATAATATTATTTTGGTCTTGATGGTCACAAAAGTACAAATAATATAAAAATATGATGATAAAAAGTAGCTTTAAGCAGTGAATATGCATTTATATGCATATAACATCAACTACTATCTTGACAAACCAATTGTTTACTATACTAAAATGTACATAACATAAACTATCTTGACAAATATCGACAGATGATTTTTTATGTGAATACCTTCATATCTGCATTCATATTCATTTTTCGGATATCAAATAGTTATTCATTTCCCGTACACGGAGTTTGGATATTTTGAGTATCCATTGACAAGCTTGTCCCCAATACAACACTGTAAAATCTATTCTTGGTCTTTTATATCCAAAATAAACCCAAATTTTATAGCTATAGCATACTTGTAACTTGTTATAAAAATAATCTCCAAACAAAGTTAATAATTTCAAAGTTTCTAACTTATTCGAAAATTACATTTCCAATCGATGGCTAGAATAATATTTCTACATTCATATTTCATATCTAAAATTTTCATGGCAGAACACAATTTTGTGGCTATAGAATGCTTGTTATGATTTTTAGGAAGTTAGAAGTTCCCAAATGATAAAAAAAATTATGTCAATAAGCTAGTAAAAAAAACATTACATATACAAGATTCTATCTTGCGGTGGAGCCTTGGCGCAATGGTTAGGTCACCCGCATGGTGATCTGGACACCCAAGTTCGAGTCCGGAAACAGCGTCTTCGTATTACGAGGAAAAGGCTGCGTACATTATCGACCTCCTCATAGCCCGCTATCGTGCAGGTGCCTCATGCATAGGGTTCCACCTTTTTTATACACAAGATTCTATCTTATTCTAAAGAAATAGGATACAAAAAGGAAAAAGACAGATTTTAAGGGGTGTATATATATGGAAAACTGTGAAGTTAAAGTGATTAGCGGTTTTATACAGTGGAGGTGAAAAATGCTATAGTGGCGATAAAATTGGGATATATCGAAAAATAGCGAGGTGTAAAAATCTTTATTGAGATAAAATCTTATCTCGAAAGTTGATTTATTCTCATTCGCACATCATTCGTGTAAAAAAAAACATTGTTCATTCTTATTTAATAAAATCAAAGAATATCATGATCCATGTAATTCAGACTTAGTAAATAGAATAGAGTTCTAATTTATGTTGAGCGCTTATGACTTGAACTAAGACCTATATCGTAAATCTGTTGATTTGATTTATAAGAGAACTAGCCAAATTAACTTTATTATATTACAGTTGCTAAATCTGGTGTTAAAAACCTCTGATTTAGCAGATGTAATGGCAAATAGCGGGGCTTTAAGCGGATCTGCTATTTAATAGCGCTAAATTGAAAGGCTGAGCGGTCGAAGTGTACTAAGTACTTTAAAGTGACATTAACGAGGCATGAGCATAAATGGGGAAAAAATGTAGAACCCTCTTTATGTAGGACATATTTTACTTTTTGTTTCAAACTCTTTTTGTAATAAAACAAAATTTTGTAGAACGAACCTATTACCAATCAAGATTAACAATAAAATTTGGATATTTTGAAACTTCTAACTTATTCAAAATCGCAATTCAACATGAACAATTAGATGTTTATATTTCTACCATCCATTGAAAACATAGTGGCAAAAGTGTTAGAAGTTTTAACGAACCAAAATTTAGTGTAGATGGTCTTATTAGCTAGTAGATTATATCTACAACCTTTCGGTTTGTCTAGAATTTTTTTTTTTTGGCAGAACAAGATAAGTAGGGGTTGCAAGGGAGACAAACAAGGAGGAGGCAAAAGATTCTGGACTTTTATATTCATGACCTGATGAAAAATACAAAAATAGCTCAACTGTTAAAGCGTTAGTCGAGCCGACGGTCGGGATTCAAACCTTATTGGGTCATATTTGTGTTATCCTAGTGGGATATATTTGTGGTCTCATGTTGGAAAATTTGCGAGTTTGAAAGTTATCGATGCCATGTTATAATCGGTGAAAGAGGAATAAATTAGTTATCAAGATTTAAAAGATGTCATACCTCACTTGGTGGCGCTAATTAATTTTATGTTTTACATGTCACAAGTTGGAAACATGGACAAGACCATATAGTTGATGTTTGTTGTTTGGATATGTATTTTAGGATAAGACATGAGATAAACCAATGCTTTTGTCCAAGTGATTTCCTCATTTGACAATGGGTATTGGAAAAAAAATTATGTAGAGATCTATGCTCCAACAAAAATATGCAAAAATCGATTATAAAGAGTTCATTATGTCCCCTGTCTTAGTTGCTTAGAGACTGATCTTATGAGCGAAGCTCGTACTTGAAGTCTACTTACGGTATTTTTGTTATTGCAATCACTAATGCTTAAATACATTTCAAACATCTTTCATGACACATAACATAGTTCTATGTCTTTAGAGGCAAAGCAAAGCGAAGTGCTAAGCGCTAAATTTTTTAAAACTTTCAAACGTCGATAAGTGAAACTTGAAAGAACCAAAGGATTAATAAAACACCATTAGAGACTTGGGATCCAAAGTTTAAAATAGAGCTTAGTTGGATCCTATGGAAATTATGCGGACACTTTGGCGACATAAATATAATTATTAAGGATTCAAAAAAATATCATGACATAATTGATTTTGGTGCTAACTTTTTGTTCTAAAAGTCATGATATTGAAACACCCGTTGAAACCATGTTATTTCACTTTTGTTGGTAAATGTGCATGTTAGGATAAGTAACCTATATGTTTCCATATTCGAGTGTTTAGTTTTCTCGTTTGTGGAAAATATTTTGAAAAAACCTTAGTAACCCTTCACAATATAGGCGTTAGGTCGAGTATATATATCTTCTTTAGCAAAAAGGTGTAGAATGTCTCATGGCTAAGTTGGCTAGATCATCGATCTTATGAGCCAAAGGTCATGGTAGATCCGGTTTTGGAAAATTTTCTATTTTTTGATTTGCTAACACATTTCAAACATTTTTGATAGCATGCATAAATTAGTTATTAAGAGTTTAAAGATCTCCTACCTACCTAGATTGGTTATGGTGATAGTTTTATATTCTAGACGTTGCAAGGTTGGAAACCCCACCCAAACCATATTAAACATGTTGAGATAATATAAAATAATTCAAATTCAAGGGTTTGATAACATGCATAGATCAGTTATTAAGAGTTCAAAAAATCTGATAGCTTAAATGGCAACAAAATCGGTTATATTTTTAATAAGTCGCAAGGTTGAAATCTTAGCCAGACCATATTAATTACTTTCTTTTTGCTGTTAAGCTTGCATGCTAGGTTGAAATGAACAAGTACGTCCACATTTTAAAGAAATTTTGGAAAGCCGTAGTGATCCCTTCAAACCTAGGCATGGCAGGGCATATTATGCACGGCAGTTACTTATATGTTGAAAATTCCTATTTGATCAAAAACATTCAAAAACCTTGGTCTTCTCTACAAGAAAATCAATCTCTCTCTCTCTATCTCTCTCTCTCTCTTTTATTTTTTATTTTTTATTTTATTTTATTTATTTATTTTTTATTTTTGTTGGTATTACAAACAATGTGATGTAACATTAGCTATGCAAGTTTCTTGAGAATCATAGTGGTATTTTTTTTTCCCTAGAAATCTATATTTGCGAAGTGTTGAGTTTTGAATGACTATTTTTATTTCATTTTTTGATTTTTTTTTTCTAGCAAACTCAGTTTTTTTGTTCATGTTTCCACAATCGAGGGTCTGCGTTTTAACTTACAAAGAGCAAATTTAAAAATCCTTGCTAAACCATTTCAAACTGAAGCACTACAGAGAGTACTAGGCACTGATTTTCGTATATGTACACAATATTTAATCCGAAAGGCATGCATAAGTCAATCATAAACAATTTAAAAGATAGTGTAGCTCAGTCGATTAAAGTGTTGGTCATAAAATGTTCAAACTGTAAAGTGGTCTTCTTTTCTAAAAGTTGCAATTTCAGAACTCACCAAGGTCATACGACAGTCAACAAAAGCATGCATAATCAATTAAAAAGAGTTCAAATGGATTCTAAACTCTGATCTTTCCTATAAAAAGTCACTTTCTTTTTCTGAATTGCAAATAACGTTAAAAATATTGGCTAAGAAATTTCTTATGAATACTTATTTTATTTTCTTACTAAATTTTTGGTAAAAAACACTTTTTATTTAAATTTATGTTTCCCAGATAGAGAGGGCTTGCATTGAATCAAGCTTTGAGAACTTGTTTCAATCTTTTAATTATTATTATTTTAAAACTTTGTCAAGTTTGTTAGTTTTGGTGAATGTTTTGGATTTCAGTGATCAATTTCAAAACAAATGCAATAATAAATGAATTAGTTTATCAAATTTAATCGTGAAGTTTAGTAATTAAACTGGCCTAGTTATGTGAATTTCAATATTTTAATGTTTATCTTTACTAACAAAGAAACATAAGGGACAAATTTTAATTACAATCGTTTTAAATATAAACATAACATAATTAGTTAAATAGTTAACAGCACACGTCCAAATTAATTAACTACGTAACCTAGCCCATTTTAAAACCCTACCAGTATAGTTAACAACATAGCCTATGCCCCATTTAAAACCCTGCTCAATATTATAATATAAACAAAAACTATAAATCTGAACGAGATACATAAAGACTAAAGAGATCATAACTAACTATCCGAGTATAAAATCTAGCCCTAATTAGGCTTGTCCAGGCTGTGCAGTTAAAACGCTCGGTAGATTCAGTACGGCAAAGGTGCAAAAGTCATAGCGGGGATAAAGCGAGGATATAGCGGATGACTCTTAAATAGCATATAAGACTCGTAGTTAATATTTTTATAAATATATAAATAGTAATTAAATTAAAATTTAACATTCAGTTGAATTATAATTAATATATTAATAATTTCAAATAAAAACATGTACGAATATACTGTAAATAAACGTAAAACTGTTATATAACATAATTGAATTTAGTATAATATTAGAGTAATTTCATTTCTAAATATATATTAAAATTCAATTAAATAAATTAATTTCATAATTTTTATAATATATAGATGTCATTTTTCAATTCATTTTTTTAAGAAGATATAGCGGAAATAGCAGAATATAGCGGGAATAAGGGGATATATCGAAAATAGTGGGGTTTAAAGCGGAAACGCTATATTTGGGGCTACATGAAAAAATCGTAGCGGTAGAAATCCGATATGAGATATAGCAAGGTTATAGCAGGGTAATAGCGAGACATTAACTGCACAGTGTCCAGGTCAAGTTTAGTTTAAGTAGCTTAAAACTCATACTGGAGCCGTGGTTATTATAATCATAACCCAAGTCCTAACTGAACCTATTGGGTATTTCAAACTCATTACTTGAACATGATCTGTCGGGCTTTTCAAGTCCGTTAGGTAAAACCATATACTCAACCCAAAATATTGATGTTAAAATCATTTTTTAGATAGGAATTTTTTAGAGATGCTACATAAACACAGTTTACAAATAAATTCGATAGTGGTGAAACAGAGTTCACAAACAAAAGTACTGAAAAGTTCAACATGTAAACAAACAAAACGATACAAGAACAATATACATATTTGTAGTGAAATTTGTTTTAATTTGAGCGGAAGCGAATTATTTGATCAGGATTTAGTATTGTCTATTTAGATATTAATGGAACTTTAAAGAAATCAATTATGCACTCTCACAGAAACAATAGAAGAAATAAAAGACACAGAAGATTTAACGTGGTTTGGATATGAATATCCTATGTCCACGGAGACCCAACAACTTCTTTTATTTCATTGAAGAAAAGAGTGCTCTCACACACTCATTTGATGAAGATGAAATTTCTTCATTTAAATGGACTTGATTATGAAGGGTTGCTTGGAGATTAAGAAAATCAATTTTCTGATTATCCAAATATCTTTCCACGTTGCATGATTTGATTTTAGTACAAACAGATGCGTAATCTTGATTTTCATATCTTTCTTTTGATTGATTGATTCTCCATGCTAATCATTTATTTCTTCATATAACAGATGCATTGACTAATTAATTACTTTCCTTCCAAAATATCTTTTCATTGAACCAATTAATCAATGTCTTTCCTCAACAAATATTTGAATCATCCAAATTTAACGCTCCACCTTGATTCAAATATAACAATCTCTCTTCATCGCCTTATCATCAAGCAATCAACATAGAAGTTGTTGGATCTAGCGCCCAATGGCGCTCAAGTAACAGGAATCAAACTGATTAAGTTTGAGCAATGTTCAGACTTGTCCTTTGGAAGTGACTTTGTCATCATATTTGAAGGATTATCCAAAGTACTCACCTTCAACAATTTGATCTTGCTTCGTTCTTCCTCGAGCATAAGAAAGAAACCTCTAACATCAATGTGCTTCGTCCGTGAACTATAAGCTTGATTCTGTACAAGATGAACCGCACTCTGACTGTCTGAAAATAGCTCTACTATCCGCTGCACCATTGAAAGATCATCCAACAATTGAAGTAAATATAATTCTTCCTTTGTTGCTTCCACAATCAATATCAACTCTGCTACGGTGGTCGATAAAGCTACGATAGATTGCAGCTTTGGTCTCTATGAAATCGAGTCTATGCCAAGTGTAAAAACATAGCCCAACACTGACTTCCTAGCATCTCTATCCTCAACATAATCGGAATCAGTATCCTTTAAGAAAAATGTCACCATCCACTCCACCATATAACAAGTCCACCGAAGAAGTGCCTCGAAGATATTTAAGAATCCACTTCACAGCTTGCCAATGCTCTTTGCCTGGGTTAGACATATATCGACTCACAACACCCACTGCATGGACCAAATCAGGTCTTGTGCACACCATCGCATACATAGGACTACCAACAATACTAGAAAAAGGTATATCAGCTATATACATTTTGTCTTCTTCCGATGAGAGAGATAAATCTTTTGACCGCTTAAAATAAGAGCCTAATGGAGTGCCAACCGGTTTGGCTTTCTCCATTCCAAATCGAGCGAGGACCTTCTCGATGTACTACGCTTAAGTGAGCCATAACTCTCTCCGCTTCCTATCCCTTCTTATCTTCATATTCAATATTCTTTGTGCCTTTCCCAAATCCTTCATGTCAAACTCTCCACTGAACTCCCCTTTCAACTCCTTAATTCCGACCATACTCCGAGATGCAATCAGCATATCATCAACATATAACAACAAATAAACCATATCACCATCACATCTCCTGAAATAAACACACTGTTGTTTGAAACTTCTGGAGTATCACCGTGAAAGCATAAACTTATCAAACCTCTTATACCATAGTCTAGGAGACTGGTTCAGTCCATATAGAGATTTGTTGAGTTTGCAAACATAGTCTGGTCTGCTACTATCAATGAACCCTTCCGGCTGCTTTAAATAAATTTCCTCATCTAGATCACCATCAAAGAATGCAGTTTTGACATCTAGTTGCTCTAATTTCATATCATAGTGAGCAACTAATGCTGAAAGAATACGAATAAAAGTATGTCTAACCACTGAAGCAAAGATATCATGATACTCTACCCCCTTCTTCTGAACATACCCCTTTGCGACTAATCTTGCCTTGTATATGAGATTACCATTTTCACCGTCTTTCACTCTATAGATCTACTTGCATCCAATAGCTCTCTTATCGGTGGAAAGAGGCACCAAATCCCAACTATGATTTCTCTGCAATGATTTAATCTCCTCCTCCATAGTAACTAACCAACTGGAACTGTTAACAAATGCGATAGCTTCTCTATAATCACAGGGCTTATCATAGACAACACTCAAAGCATATGTTGCCATATCATTGAAGTTAATGTCTTCGATGCTCAATCCAACAAACTCATCAACCCACTTAGGGTTTCTTCTTTGTCTGACAGACTTAGGTTCTAAATGAGCTCCACCTAGAGTTTGATCCTCCGTACCAACATCGATAATACCCTCATCAACCACGGTGTCATCAGAAACACCATCTGAATGTCTATGGAAAGAATCAACAGATGACTTGCTTTGTGTCTGGTATTCTTCACATGTCCGCTCATTGTCATCCGATGAGGAAGGCTCCACCTTCAACATAGCTTTCTCATCAAAAGTCACATGCCTGCTCATAACGATCTTCTTGCTAATAGGACAAAACAACCAATATTCCTTCACTCCTCTCCCATAACCTAGAAAGATACACTTGCGAGCTCTAGATTCCAGCTTCCCTTTACTCTCATGCACATAACCTGGGCAACCAAACACTCTGAGAAAAGTATAGCTAACAGACTCACATTTTCATACTTCTTCAGAGATCTTCATATCTATGGCAGTAGAAGGTATGCATTGATGAGGAAAGCCGCTATAGATAAAGCTTCAGCCCAAAATCCCTTCTTAAATTTAGCAGTCAGTTTGATGCATCTTATTCTCTCCAGTAATGTCTGATTAATCCTTTCTGCAACTTCATTAGACAGGGGTCGCCTGATGTAGTGTAATGCCTCTTAATGCCTTCAGACTCACAGTAATCGATGAATTCCTATGATACTGATTCACCGCCATTATCTGAACGGAGAACTTTCAATTTCTTCCAGGACTGCTTCTTAACCATAGATTTCCACTTTCGAAATCTGGCAAAGGTTTCACTCTTTGACTGAATAAATTATACCCATAATTTATGAGAGAAATCATCTATAAATGAAACGAAATACCTGACTCCACCTAAAGACTGACAAGGGGAGGGACCCCAGACATCCATATGAACATACTTCACGACAGCTTTTGTTTTATGCTCTCCTATACCAAAAGAAATCTTTGTCTGCTTTCCAAGAACACACTCTTCAAAAAAATCAAATTTTGAATGATGAACTCCATCAATCAATCCTCCTTTTCTCAACTCATCCATGCTGCGCTCACCGATGTGACCCATCCGTAAATGTCATAATCTGAAAGAATCTGAATCAACCGATGTGACAGAAGCTGATTCACCAATTACAGCATTACCCTTTGATAAATAAAGATTTCATGCCCTCACAACTCTCATAAAAATCATGGAACCCTTCAATATCTTCATTTTCTCTCGTTCCACTATAATCTTCAAGCCAAGTCTACTCAATTCCCCAACAGAAATCAAGCTCCTCCTCAAATCAGATACATGTCTAACATCGGTGATCGTACGAATAACACCATCAAACATCCTAATCATCACACTACCAACACCAACCATACAGCAAGAAGCATCATTACCCATCAAAACTTCTCCTCCATCAATTTCACGGTAAGTGAAAAAGCGTGAAAAACGTCAGAATCAATCAACCATAAGTTGCTCTTCCTAGAAGAGCCAGAAGCTGTAAATACATCGGTGTCACTTTCTGTATCAGATTTCTCTGCTGTAGAAGCCGAGGCTTGCTTTGCATCTTTTCTTCTACCTTCAAGCTTGGGACATTGTGCTATGAAGTGCCCTGATTTCTTACAATAGTGACAAGTCAACTTCTTAGGCCCCTTAGACTAAGACCGTGAAGAATTCCATCCTCCACCTTTCTTCGACCTGCTTTGGCCTCTACCTCTCTAAACAAATAAGCCTTCGATATCACTATCCAAGTCAGTGCCCGCCAATCTACCACTTAATACTTCATTATGAAGACCAACCTTTACATCAAACAGGCTAATTTTACTGTGGCCATAAATCATGGAATTAACAAAAGCAGTATACTCCTTAGCCAAGGAGCATAAGAGGATCACAGCTTGAGCCTCATCGGTAATATCAACTTCCGCTGCCTTCAGGTTCATAATCAAAGTGGTCAAAGTATATACATGCTCCATGAGATCAGCTCCAAGCTTCATCTTGGTTGAATAGAGTTGTTGCTAAAGAGTAATCCGATTAGTGATAGACTTGTATTGATATGCATCCCATAGTTCCTTCACCGTCTTCTTCTGAGAGAATTCTTGAAAAACTTCATCTGAAAAACTCAACTGAATTGTTGTGAGAGCTTCATCTTCCATCTCTTCCAAATCAGCTGCATCAATGCCTTTCAATTTCTCAGGCGCAAAAACAACCTTATAAGTCTTCTTCTTTAATGCAACCTCCATCTTCATCTTCCAAGTACCAAAATCTCCATTTTCGTCAAAACGTGTTACTCCATAATTGACACCAGATCTACCAACAATATTACTTGAAGTAACCATTAATATCCAAACAGAAACAACAACACTAGCTCTGATACCAAACTGTAGTGAAATTTATTTTAATTTGAGCAGAAGCGAATTATTTGATCAAGATCTAGTATTGTCTATTTAGATATTAAGGAACTTAAAAAAATAACCAATTATGCAGTCTCACAGAAATAATAGCAGAATAAGAGACACGAAAGATTTAATGTGGTTCGGATATGAATATCCTACATCCACGGAGACCCAACGACTTCTTTTATTCCATTGAAGAAAAGAGTACAAAAGAGAGAAGAATAATGGTGGATGCTCTCACACACTCACTTGCATATGAAGATGAAATAAATAGACTTGATAATGAAGGGTTGCTTGAAAATTAAGAAAATCAATTTTCTGATTACCCAAATATCTTTCCGTATTGCATGATTTGGTTTTAGTACAAATAGATGGCGTAATCTTGGTTTTCCTATCTTTCTTTTGATTGATTGATTCTCCATGTCTAATCGTTTATTTCTTCATATAACAAATGCATTGACTAATTAATTACTTTCGTTCTAAAATATCCTCCCATATAAAAGCCATTTTAATTGATTGATTAAACCAATTAATCAATATCTTTCCTCCTCAACAAATATTTGAATCATCCAAATTTAACAATATTCAACTGTTGGTACGATGATAAATAATAATCATCTCGCGTACAAATTGAGGCAGATAGTGATGAAACCGTACCGAACACTATTAATCAGGTCGGGTGTGGGTCTAGATACTCAAAGCTTATCGTACCCATATTAACAAGGAGAGCTTGGGCTGGGTTTGGGACAAAACTGTACCACTGACAAGTCTAACCCCATCATCGGCATTTTATACAATCGAACAAAATTAAATTAGAGCTAGATGGGACAAACAATATTACTATGTTGGACAAAGAGTTCAAAATGTCTTATAGGTTAGTTGGTTGGAGCTTGTTAGGTTTGACCTGCATTGTATAAGAGTAGGTACGTAGATTGGTTTGCAATTAGTCCCACATCGCAAGGTATCTTAAAAAAGATGAGCATATATATGAGATTGATTGCATATATCAAAAGGGGATTTTTTTTTACAATAAATATTTCCATGAACATATATGTGCTTCGGGGGGGTGTATGGATATCTGATCATAACGCTGGCAACAGCAGAGCTTCGTCCAGTGGTCTTGTCTCTTCTACGCTAAATGAAGTGTGAGCATAGTGAAAATTTGAGGGGTGCCGAAAAATTTCAACAGAGCTTTGGTCATAAATAAATCTAAATGGAAAGGGCTCTGCTGTTTTGAAAGTGCGAGGATCAAGGTTTAAATTCGGGACTGGGATTCTATTTTGGCCATTTGAAGTTTTCTAAGTTTTGGTTCTTTGCGGAAATTTTGTTTCAACTATGCTTTTGGATTTCCTTAATGAACATAATAATCGTATAAAGATTGAATATTAACAAACATAAACTATTGTATTACCTAAAGTGCAATTGTTTAACCCATAACCAATTATGATGGTACTAATATATTGTTTTAGTTCAAAACTCAATCAGCAAGCCTAATACATGATATTTGCATTAAATTTATTTTTTAATCCACAACCCTTATATCAAAGCCTAATTGGTTGTCTGCAAAGCCTTATATGAATCAGAATTCTACCAAGCCTTACGTTCCATTGTTCTCTTTCTGCCGCCACCAAATATAGATTTGAATTTTGGACTCCCTAAATCTTCAAAATTTCAGTCTAGTTTAAATTAGACTAAAGAATAAAAATGCTTCTCGATTAGTAGATGTTGATATCGTTGTTCTTGTCTTTCCCTTTCTCAAATCAATGTTCTCAAGCATTTTTGCTTGGTTTACGGACGGTGTCAAACTATCAGAGTATCCTTACAACAGAAAAATCAATTATTTAAAGTTCACATGACATTAAAACTTCGAGTGTTCATACACTTTTTTATACATTACAAACTATGTGCAAAATTTTTGTTAAGAGTGTTCATTCAAAGTCAAAAAAAAAAATCTTTCCAAAAATCCAAGATTTTCAAAGTGTTAAGTGTCTAAATCAGCATTACAAAGCTTTCTTCTCAAATGATTAGGGACGACCACATGGATTGGCGTTCTCCATAATTTCCTATAACAAGTCATATCCTAAGTTAAATTTATTGATATAATTCTTAATTCTTTCTTTCCATATTAATTTGGATATCACTCTGTCCTTTTCTTCTTGCTCCTCTCATTGATGCGCCAGCTGATATTTGTATGTATCAATACCACCTACGTCTACTTTCTATAATTTTATAATTTATAAGTGTTACTTCTAATTTGTTACTATATCATTCTTCTATATTACAATCGTCCCTTTTAGCATTATCATTTCTTCTATATTTTACCTTATTTTCTTGCTTTTTTAAAGGCGAACATTCTGCTTCATATAATATGGTTGATCTAGTTACTGTTGGATAAAAAATCCCTTTAGTTTATCCGATATTTTCCCATTACATAATTGTAACTAGTTGTCTCCACTTTATCCACCTCGCGTAAATCTGTTTAGTCATATCTTTTTCTATAACTTGGTTTCTTATATTATCAAACTTAGATGATCAAACATATATTATTATTTTTGTTAATAATTTCTTTCGTATATTTACCATTTTATTATCCATGGTTTTTATTGTAAAGTTTTATGAGGTATACACAATTCCAGTCCTATTATGTTTCAACTGTTTTGAGTCAATGCATTTCTCTATTATTATTCTACCTTATCTTTTAAGGTACCAATTATCACAATATCATCTACAAACATCGTGGACCATGGTATATCCACTTGAGTTCCTTTTATTATTTCATCCAAAATCAACTCACATATAGTTTTCATACTCTGTTATATAGTTTTCATACATGTTGATCAAACTCTCTACTTAGAATTCTCATGCATATCTTTGATTGATTTTACTATGTGTTGAAATTTGTTTTTTACTTAACGCCAATCAAACTGTCCCTTGGTAATCTTATCATATATTTTTTACTACGTAAAAAATATTGTTTACTCCTAAATTTCTTTATTAATCATCCTGTCAAGAAAAAATTTCTTGTCTGATCTCGATGATTCATTTCTTAACTATTGTCGTATTATTTATTCCTATAATTTCATTATGTGACTCATTGGTATAATATTATAATTCACACTTTTATATCTCCACTTATAATTAGAAATTGGTATTATCAAGCTCAATCTCCACTAGTTTGACATTTTTTCCTTTGTTATTATTTAATAAAATAAGTTTGGGATTTTTCATTTCCTTTCCTTTCGAATGTCATTCATGCCTCCATGAATATAACTATTCTTGTTGTTATTTCATTTTTTGATTAACAAATTCGTTATTTTATTTTTTCCACATCCGGGGGTATAAGGTTGAATTTTACTCACTTCATCTAGAGATACCAATGTTTGAGATCTCGGTTTCGGTCTTTTGTAATTTTAAGAATTTCGATGTAATTTGTAAATTCCGTAAATTTCAATTCCAGTTTCGAATATCATTATTTATTTTTCATATACTTATACATACTTGTTTAATTTATTGAAACAAATCGTATAATATATATTTTATTGAAAAATAAAATATAAAAGAACGATACCAATTAGTTATAAATATTTACAACACTAAAAAGTGTTTATCCGTTATTTCGTTTTCAACTTTTTTAATTACACCATTCATATATTTTTTGAATTTATATTATTTCATAAGTTACAATTTCAAATTTGAATACTCATATATTTAAAACTCAAATTAATTCTTTTATTGAGATTTATTTTTTGTAAAATTTGAAATTCAATCTTTTTTTATTGAATCGGAGTTACGACTTGGTTTCGTATCGGCCTCTACCGAAACCTAAACGGAACGATCGAAATTTCGGTAATTCGAGCGAAATCTCAAACCTTGCGAGATACCATAGAGAGCATTATGCTTTGAATTTTATATATGTAAGACTCAATTTTTTTAGTGAAAAACCAAAGGTGAAGTGTTCAATAGGTCTTGTAGCTCAGTTGGTTAGAGCGTTGGTCTTATGTGCCGAAGGTCGCGGGTTCGAGCCCCGCCAGGACCTTAGTTAATTTGATAAAGAAACTTAATTTTATGAATTTTTAATACTGAAGTTTTTTAGTTACCGAAAACCCTTCCACCAACTATGCATTTCTATTCGAAATTATGCATGTTATTTGCCCTCTTATACACAATTTAACCCATCTTTCAATTTTGATATCAAATATATTCACAACCATCATTGCCAAACTCTACAAATTCTCATACAACTTGGAACGAAATATGGAACCACACTATCCCGAGTTAGACTAACCACCAAATCTCAAATTCATACCTTGAAGACAAGGTCGATATCCATGAAGGCAGTAATGATGAAGTCTAAAGCACCTTAGCTGCATTTAAGGAATGAAAGAATACTGGCAAGAATTCTAAAATGAGCATAGGACCACAAATCAATCAGGTAGCAGTGTCTTACCAAGGAAAATATAAAAATAATTATAAAAGTGGGTATTAGGTTGAAGGACATTTTAGCCCAGATAAAAGAACTTTTTCAGTGACAAAAATAAAGATGATTTTATTTACCATTTACTTGTAAACTGATACTTTTTTTATTTTTTATAATTAACTAATTATTATGAAGTGTTCTTCTAGAAACTTGCAACATTGGGTTGAGAAGCCTTTCAGCCTACTTTCCATCATTTATTAGTAGCATTGTAAAATAAAAACATATTTACATTCTAGCTAGTAATGAAGGAAGCAATGTTTAATGAAAATTCTTCTTCCACTTAATTTTCATGTTGCCTGATTTGACTTTCTAGCTCATTCTCTCGCCTCTTGCTTTTATTCTTTCCCTCAATAATATACAATAGTGATTAGTACTCTTGTTTTTGAAACTAAAAAATGATAAATGAAAGTACCTTTATCCTATGACGTAACTGCTAATTTCATTTATCTTTTATCCTTGAAACTAATTATTTTAAAGTGTTGTCCTAGAAACTTATAACTTTGGACTCACAGACCCTTCAACCAAATTTCCACCATTTATTAGTAGCATTGTAAAGGAAATATTATTTACAAATCTAGCTGGTAACAAAGGAACCAATGTTTAATGAAAATTCTTCTTCTTAATTTTCACCTTCTCTGACTTGATTTTCTAGCTCATTCTCCTTTATTACCTCTCACGCTTCTTCATTCCTTAAACAATATACAAAATAGTGATTCATTCCTCACACTATGGTTGAAACTCAAATCAAAAATCAAGCGATCAATGATGTTATCTAACAAATATGCAATGCCACCACCCAAAATACTACCGACATCGAAACCTTGCAAGTCGACTTCATCTCACAACAATCTTCCATCGTTGAACTCAAATAATCTGACAACAACATTGCCCACGCACTAAATGAACTCTCATTAGAAATAAATAGGTAGTCTTGTTAAGAGTGATATTTGAACTCGCGGCCTCATAAATACTAATTAGGTAGTTTGGTAAAGAGTTTGATTTAGATTTGTGATACTCAACATAGAGACATTTTAGAAAGTTTGCATTGACAAAAAAAATATGACAACGAAGATATTACAACTATAACTAAAGATTTTTCTTTCTATCAAATTATCTTTAAGCACTTTATTGCTTTTTTGATGCACTTGATGTTTTTACAATTCAATTCATTATTTACCACAAAAAATATATCGTCAAATTGTAAGCCAAAAAAATTGGTAAATGCTTTATGATAATTGTCAATAATCATATTCATTTTACATTCTCTTATATTTCCAAAGCAATGCGATGGTTATTATAATAATGGAGTATGATTACTGCAAGGGGCCATTTGTAACAGCCCCAATTTTTCAACGCCCGAAAGTCGACATCAATATGTCCACTGTATCGAATGCCGGAAAACCGAACCATTAGGGTTTAAAGAAGAAAAGGTAGAAGAAGAAGCAGAAACAATAACAGAATCTCATATTTCGCAGCGGAACAAATATAATAGATAAATAAATATCTTCAAACAGAATCACTATATCAGTTATTACATTACATTACATTATCAGAGTGTACAACAACAAACAGCGGAAAGAAATATTACATATGTAAGTGATACGTCTTGCCATTCAGCTCTAACTCCTGATTTCCACAACAACTCCTTGACTTTGCTCTCGAATAATGATAACCTGACTCTAGGCTGCCCGTGTGGAAAATTATGGGCACCCAGAGTTTAGAAAGGGAACAATAAACTCCAAGTCAGTCGTGGAACTGGTGTGAAATCTTAAAAACAGTTATTTTCACAAAGAAAATAAAAAGAAATCCGCTATGCTTTTGGAAAATGAAACTACCATAAGGCCTCCCGCCACACACACACACAATGCAAACGCAGAATTGGAGCAGATTTCTCCTTATGATAGTCAAACATACTTAATACACAAATTCTTTTCGATGTTATTATTAGTGCATAGTGCAGAAAACATTTCGAAAGTATAATATTAATCTTATCCAACATACAACCATTATTGTATGCCTACTATAGCTACCATCCAAACAGTGGGGCGCCACCATAAGTAGATGGCAGGTTATACAACTAAAACCGTACAGGGCGCGTATTGTTTCTTTGGATTTTCCAAAAAATGGTTAGGTTAAGGAACTTCCTACTTCCACATGGGTACGCCTCTGGAGGGACGTCCCGAGAACCTACCCGGATCTCTACCAACGCAAGGCCAGGTTACCTCTGTAACTAGGTAACTACTACTCGAGTATACCATCCCCCGGTCCTTTGGGACCTTTATCCGAGGCTCCTCTACACCAACAACTACAAAGAAAAGTATTTGCAGTAACCGCAAAGGTTAAATATCAGGGCTCCATACCTGACACCACCCTTTTCTAGAAGGAAATGACATACCCTAAAGGGCGCAACCCTCATAACCTTGCCGCATCTTTCCTGTTTTGACCATTTCCGGGGTGTGGGTTCCGATGAGGTCTCGTCGACAAATGTAACGTTTCGGATTTTGCCCGCTCGAAAATCGACATCCATACTTCAAATCGTATTCGAATGCCATAGATTCGACCGTTCAAATCCGATACGCCGGAGCTTATAACAATCATTAAGTAAATAACACAGCGGAATAAAAGAATAATACATTGATATACAGCTTTGATACAATATCTGATACAACAGATGATCCAATAGATATCAATATACATCAGAGATATGATACAATAAATAGCAGCGGAAAAGAAAACGATAACATCTAGCAGCGGAACAATATAACTCTAAGGCAGTCTTCAACGAAGAACTCCAAATCGGAACTGTAACTCCATTTCCAAGAACCAACCCAGCAATAGCTCGAACTCTCAATAGCGATGCTCCAAGATAACCAAGACTGGTGCGATCCAAAGACTGAACTAACTCCAGATAATCTACTAAACCTGATTATCTGAAAAACCCAACTCTAGACTGCTCGTGTAGAAAATAATGAGCACCCAGAGTTTAGGAAAGAAAACAATAAACTCCGGATCAGTCGTGGGACTGGTATGAGCAACAAAACAGTTTATTTTTCTTTAAAATCAAAACAGAGGAATATTTTTGAAATCAATTCGCAATGCTTTTGAAAATGTAACTACCATAAGACCTCCCACCACACACACAATGCAAACGCAAACTTGGAGGAGATTTCTTCTTATGTTAGTCAAAGATGCTTCTACGCAAAAATCAAATCAATTTTGATATTATTATTAGTGCATAGTGTAGAACAAATTCTTTCGAAAGTAAAGATATAAATCTTAGCCAGCATAGGTACCATTATATTATGCCTACTAATAGCTACCATATTAAATGGCAGGTTCTACAACTAAAACCGTACAAGATCGTATTGTTTCTTTGGATTTCCAACAAATGGTCAGGCCAAGGAACTTCCCATTGCCACATGAGAACGCCTCTGGAAGGACGTCCCCGAGAACCAAACCGGAACTCTGCCAACACAAGGCCGGGTTACCCCTAACTGGGTAACTACTGACACGAGCACGCCATTCCCCGATCGTAAACGACCTTTTTCACGGGATCCCGATAACCAACAACCACAAAGTAATAAACTCGTAGTAACCACATAGGTTAAATATCTGGGCTCCATACCATGATACCACCTCTATCCAGAAGGAAATGCACATACCCTAAGGGGAGCTACAGCAACCCCTAATAACCTTGCCGCATCTTTCCTGTTTTGACCATTTCCGGGATGTGAGACTCGATGAATTCACGTCCACAAAAACATACTTTATACAAAAGCCATGCTTTGGGTCAACAAATGATCAACACAATGATCACTAAGATAGACGATCAAATAAATGATCCTATCACAAATAATCAACACAATGATCATTTCAGCAACACTTGGCATGTCACATTACCAAATTGGGAATATATCGCTGATAACTTCAACTATATAACCTTTGAGCACATACGTCTCAAAGAAGGGTGTTAAGCAAAGAATAAATTCTCCGCCACCAACAGAAATATATTTGAAAGAAATCGGCTTTATATCTCAACTTGTAATGTCAGGCATACAATCCATACAAGTCTGTTCTGGGTTCGAACAGAACCGAAGGCACTTCCAAAGAAGTCCTTGCAATCCGAATATTCACTAATCACGTTCGGACTTCCCATCACATATGGAGTTTCTATACCGGCGCGACTCGGTGCAGAAACAATCGATAGGTCATCCTATCGCTTTCGCAAATACCCGGTCTTCAACACCGGTCTTCAATGCTATCCATAACGACATATCACATATTCGGAATGGGATATATGACACAAAGGTCCTCTCCCGGCTAAACCGAATAGTGAGCGAAAATATTTCAAAAACAATGGATAATGGGATTTCAATTAAGTCACAACTTAATAATTCAAAACTTTCTTTCAAATGGTTTTAATCCAATTACCATTTCGATCTTTAAACAAAAAGATTCATTTTCATAACCTTTAACGGTTTAAGCAATTTTCACATTTTTATCTTTTACACAAAAGATTCATTCACCGATTTTTCAAATAAATTTTCATTTCAATTTGATTAACTCGTTAAATCTTTAAATCAAAGATTTAACTTATAGCCTTCAAAACAATTCCATTTCAATTTGATTTAAACAAATCATTATTTAAATCTGTTAAAAATAAACAGATTTAATTCATAGCTTTGAAAAAGAATCATCTATAACTTAGGAAAATCCTTCTCTATTCAATCTTGAAATTCCCCTAATTAACTGGAATCTCAGTTTTTATCTAAAAGTGTTTATCATTTGAAAACAACAGTTTTCATTTTGGAATCTGATTTTATTTATACGAGTTGAAATCCTTGGATTAAATTCAAATTCCCAAAACAATACTTTAAAAATGGTTTAACTCATATATAACTAGTATAATATCGTTAATCCCTAGTTTCAAATTACAGAATTCAATTTCAATATTGAATTTAAATTTAAATCAAATTATTTAAATCCCAAAACTTAATCAAGTAATTTAAAAATAATAAATTTTATTTTGAAATTTCATTCTAAAAGCTTTTCACATTTATTTCGATTCCATTTCCAAAACATTTGAATTTAAAAATTCAAGTTTAACTATTTCAAAAATCTGCGACTTAATCGATTTCCTCGTGAAATCCATATTTGTGTGTATGGTGTAGTCCAGGGTTTAACACAATAGTGCAACACCATTTAATCATCATAGATTCAAATACAATAATAGATTTGATAAGCGGTATAAAATACAGCGCTTATCTTCATTTACAGATCACAGATATATCACAGATAATAAATCACATCACAGATAATTAACTACATTCATCATAGCTTAATCACAAATATCATAGATCAAACGGGATAATCAATTCAAACATTCAACCATCATTTACAAACAGGATTAATTAATTGTTTAATCCTGATTTTTCAATTTAAATTTCCAATTTAATTGATTTCCTATGAATTAATTTGCCTATCTTGATTTATTACAAATCACTTGATATAAATAAATAGATCAATCACCTTAATTAATTGTTCTTAACGAATTAATTATTCTAAATTAATCGCATTAATTAAATTCACGTTTAAAACAAATTTTATAATTAATTAACCTTAATAAATCAGAATACCCAAAACAACTCACAATAAGTAATTAATTCTTAATTACAATTTAAATTCTTAATTCATTACTTAAATTTTTTTATTTTTATTTTTTTTTTAATTTTTTTTTTTTTAACTTATAACTGTAATTTAAAAATAATAAATTTTATTTTAACGGTTAATGAATGTAAATCCTTAATCTTTAATACTTACAGTGAACTCATTTTTTTATTATTGATCAAATTTTCACTTCCGATATGTTTGAAAACATTTATTTCAAATTTTCTTTGAATTCTCATTTTAAGTTACAAGTTTAAAATGAACATTAATTGATCTTTAAATCAATCTATAAAACTAACTTTTAAATTCTTTAAATTACAAGTTAAAGCAGCACTTTATTTAATCTTCAAAACCTGAACATTTATTTTAGGTTTAAACTTGAAATCTGTTTAACACAATTGAAATTCATTTTTTCCCTACAAAAGCTTTTTTTTTCTTTATCATTTATAAAAATCTGGTTATACTTACAATACAAACCGAGTTCCTTCTCCCTTCTCTCGTTTCTTTCCTTCCTGTAAGTTTTAAAGTTAACTTAGTTTAAAATTTCACTACAGGCAACACCACATTGCTTTTAGCTAACCCCAGTGCACATAAGGTGCACCGTGCACGTCTCCCCCGCCAACGGCCACCGTGGGTCATCGCGATCGACGACACAAGTCCCACGAACCCATACGAGCACTCTGTTGACCCCAGATTGCTCCAATTCCCCATGAATCAAAATCGAGGTTCAAAGCTCGAACCTGGAAACGCGAATAGCATTCACCACCTCAACCTGTCAACGTCGCTTCCTCAGAGCTTCCCCCACCGGAACGAGTGAAACTTCGGCCACTTCCTCGTCAATCCACCAACTTCCAACACCCTGAAGCTTGCTGCGCTCGATCGTCTCGTGGTGACGAAATCACCTTGGTTCCAGACCTCATCAAAACCATATCCTAAACCCTACATCCCCCTCGTTCCCTCAAATCTTACAATAGAAAATTTATTTAACATTTTTCCCAATATCATCGATCTATAAACTTGCTTCGTTCAAAATTTCAACCTCTAAAATTTGTGCGATCTCTGGGAATCGAATTAAAAGTAATTTTAGTTCAATAAGGATCTGCTCTCTACATACTTGAGGAAACATCAAAATATTTGATTTAAAAATCATAATTCTGTATAATAATCCAAATTCCAATCCTGAAATAATAAATTATGATACTTAAAATTTTGACTTAACTTGCACAGTAGATTTGAATCCCAGAGTGAAACTAATTATCATTCTGACTCAAATATAAATTACAACTAAAGCTCATAGTTAAACAAACAAGTTTCATTTGAAACTTAAATGTAAACAGAGTCAAGATCACACCATTTAAATTTTAAATCAAAACTTGTAAACTGGAAGAGAAAAACAGAAAACACTCTAAGCAACATACATAGCAGACATATATATATTCACAGCAGAAATCATAAGATATATCTTCTTTTCAAACTGACTAACATGTAACCAAAATTACCTATTTAAAACCTTTAAAAGAGAAGTTACTCACAGTGCTTAGAGAATGAACAGAGCATTCTTCAGGGTTGAACTGGAAGCTGAATCTTCCTTTGCTTGTCTGGATTTTGTATTATTGTTTTTTTTTTAAGGTTGAACTGATGTTCATTTTTGATTTTCCTCAGTGATGATGCTCGAACTAAAATGAGGATTGATGTATATAAAGAGAAGTATGCAGGATGTTTTCATTTTGTACAACAAGTCATGGCTGAAGTATGCTTGCATTCAATGCTAAAGGCTTGTTGCATTAATTACCCTGCTTACCTCCCTTTTTCTTTTATTTACAGCCCATGCTTTGTATTAATTACTGATACTTTCCCTTGTATGCTAGAGATACTAGCATATATTATTAAGTACTTCTTATTTGCTTGAGTACTTTATGTTTTCATATTATATTGTCTTATTATTTTTGACTATATTATATTTTCTTCTTTAGTACATATTGCTGCATTGTTTTCCAGGTTAGAGTATATCATCTTACTTGCTTTATTTATATTTGTTTTATTTTGTTATACTTTATTTGTTTGCAGTTTTATATTGAGCTGAGTTTGTTTACATACCTTTTCTTATGTGTATTTCTTCTTTTGTTTTATCACTTGTCATATGAATACATTTCAAATCACATTTGAATACATATTGTTTCTTTTCTTTTGCAAGCCTACACATTTCTATTTTTATCTTGAGTATTTTTTTATCTTACATACAAATTGTTTTGTATCTTTCTATGCTAAAATGTATTATATTATGTACTTTATTTTATTTATTTCATTTTGTTGATTTGATTACTTTGACTTTATAGTTTATAGTTTATCTCACATATATTTCTATTTCTAGAATAAATAATAATTATTATTATTTTACTTCAAATTCATTATCTTATGTTATTTTTATAAACTCAAATCATTATTAACCATCAATTCAAATATTTATTATTACTTATTTATTTATTTTATACTCATGTCAAATATCTGTATTTTATGATTATTTTTAAACCATTTACTTGAGATTTTAACTCAAGTTCAATATATACATATATATATTATATAAAATTTGCTCATATATACCCAAATATATATATATATACATTCAATATATACACATATCTACAGTATTTTAAATGTAAATGATTTATACAAAATATACTTGGATCCGGGGAAACTCGCATCACTTAATTAATTAATTTCACAAATTTTATTCAAAATGAAATTACTTAACAATTTTAAATTCAAAAATTCAATTAATTATCAATTTAAATATTTATAAAATCCGGGGTCGTTACAGACTTCCCCCCTTAAAAGAATTTCGTCCCCGAAATTCGCAGGCACGAAAACAACACAGATGGATGAAAGATAAAGAAATATCTTTTCAGATCAAACTGGATATCAGTTCTGCAATTGGCTCACCAAATCAGAATATCAATAATAGATACAGGAAATTATAATTAAAATTTCAAATTTTGGTTTTAAACAAAATCATTTTATCGATACAATTCTAATCATTTTTCATATTCTATTAATCAATTTAATTCAATTAAAATTTCTAATTTATTCAAAATTTCCAATTTCTAATTTATTCAAAATTTTAATTCTAAATTTCAAATTCATTGAAGTTTAAAACGAAAAACTGATAAGAAATCGATGAAGATACGAAGTAAAAATTTTCTGCAACGATTCGTAAGGCCACCATCACATCGAAACTTCTTTCTGGAGTTGTCGCGAAGAATTCAAAAGAATTTAGAAACGAATCAAAGGAAATTGATAAGAAAGATGTTTCCACTATTGTTACAGAGTATCGACCAATTATAGTCGTATTTCCCTGCCCTCTATCTCGTTCTCTTCTTGCACTCATACTCACTATCAGTAGATAGTAAGAGAACTTACTGAGGCATTCAAACGGATATGTTAAGGATTACTCATTCTAGGATTTACTTCACCCTATCTCTAATGAGCTACTTAATGTGTTACACTCCTGAGCTAAAGTTTCACCTTAGCTCTGATACCAAATGTAACGTTTCGGATTTTGCCCGCTCGAAAATCGACATCCATACTTCAAATCGTATTCGAATGCCATAGATTCGACCATTCAAATCCGATTCGCCGGAGCTTATAACAATCATTAAGTAAATAACACAGCGGAATAAAAGAATAATACATTGATATACAGCTTTGATACAATATCTGATACAACAGATGATCCAATAGATATCAATATACATCAGAGATATGATACAATAAATAGCAGCGGAAAAGAAAACGATAACATCTAGCAGCGGAACAATATAACTCTAAGGCAGTCTTCAACGAAGAACTCCAAATCGGAACTGTAACTCCATTTCCAAGAACCAACCCAGCAATAGCTCGAACTCTCAATAGCGATGCTCCAAGATAACCAAGACTGGTGCGATCCAAAGACTGAACTAACTCCAGATAATCTACTAAACCTGATTATCTGAAAAACCCAACTCTAGACTGCTCGTGTAGAAAATAATGAGCACCCAGAGTTTAGGAAAGAAAACAATAAACTCCGGATCAGTCGTGGGACTGGTATGAGCAACAAAACAGTTTATTTTTCTTTAAAATCAAAACAGAGGAATATTTTTGAAATCAATTCGCAATGCTTTTGAAAATGTAACTACCATAAGACCTCCCACCACACACACAATGCAAACGCAAACTTGGAGGAGATTTCTTCTTATGTTAGTCAAAGATGCTTCTACGCAAAAATCAAATCAATTTTGATATTATTATTAGTGCATAGTGTAGAACAAATTCTTTCGAAAGTAAAGATATAAATCTTAGCCAGCATAGGTACCATTATATTATGCCTACTAATAGCTACCATATTAAATGGCAGGTTCTACAACTAAAACCGTACAAGATCGTATTGTTTCTTTGGATTTCCAACAAATGGTCAGGCCAAGGAACTTCCCATTGCCACATGAGAACGCCTCTGGAAGGACGTCCCCGAGAACCAAACCGGAACTCTGCCAACACAAGGCCGGGTTACCCCTAACTGGGTAACTACTGACACGAGCACGCCATTCCCCGATCGTAAACGACCTTTTTCACGGGATCCCGATAACCAACAACCACAAAGTAATAAACTCGTAGTAACCACATAGGTTAAATATCTGGGCTCCATACCATGATACCACCTCTATCCAGAAGGAAATGCACATACCCTAAGGGGAGCTACAGCAACCCCTAATAACCTTGCCGCATCTTTCCTGTTTTGACCATTTCCGGGATGTGAGACTCGATGAATTCACGTCCACAAAAACATACTTTATACAAAAGCCATGCTTTGGGTCAACAAATGATCAACACAATGATCACTAAGATAGACGATCAAATAAATGATCCTATCACAAATAATCAACACAATGATCATTTCAGCAACACTTGGCATGTCACATTACCAAATTGGGAATATATCGCTGATAACTTCAACTATATAACCTTTGAGCACATACGTCTCAAAGAAGGGTGTTAAGCAAAGAATAAATTCTCCGCCACCAACAGAAATATATTTGAAAGAAATCGGCTTTATATCTCAACTTGTAATGTCAGGCATACAATCCATACAAGTCTGTTCTGGGTTCGAACAGAACCGAAGGCACTTCCAAAGAAGTCCTTGCAATCCGAATATTCACTAATCACGTTCGGACTTCCCATCACATATGGAGTTTCTATACCGGCGCGACTCGGTGCAGAAACAATCGATAGGTCATCCTATTGCTTTCGCAAATACCCGGTCTTCAACACCGGTCTTCAATGCTATCCATAACGACATATCACATATTCGGAATGGGATATATGACACAAAGGTCCTCTCCCGGCTAAACCGAATAGTGAGCGAAAATATTTCAAAAACAATGGATAATGGGATTTCAATTAAGTCACAACTTAATAATTCAAAACTTTCTTTCAAATGGTTTTAATCCAATTACCATTTCGATCTTTAAACAAAAAGATTCATTTTCACAACCTTTAACGGTTTAAGCAATTTTCACATTTTTATCTTTTACACAAAAGATTCATTCACCGATTTTTCAAATAAATTTTCATTTCAATTTGATTAACTCGTTAAATCTTTAAATCAAAGATTTAACTTATAGCCTTCAAAACAATTCCATTTCAATTTGATTTAAACAAATCATTATTTAAATCTGTTAAAAATAAACAGATTTAATTCATAGCTTTGAAAAAGAATCATCTATAACTTAGGAAAATCCTTCTCTATTCAATCTTGAAATTCCCCTAATTAACTGGAATCTCAGTTTTTATCTAAAAGTGTTTATCATTTGAAAACAACAGTTTTCATTTTGGAATCTGATTTTATTTATACGAGTTGAAATCCTTGGGTTAAATTCAAATTCCCAAAACAATACTTTAAAAATGGTTTAACTCATATATAACTAGTATAATATCGTTAATCCCTAGTTTCAAATTACAGAATTCAATTTCAATATTGAATTTAAATTTAAATCAAATTATTTAAATCCCAAAACTTAATCAAGTAATTTAAAAATAATAAATTTTATTTTGAAATTTCATTCTAAAAGCTTTTCACATTTATTTCGATTCCATTTCCAAAACATTTGAATTTAAAAATTCAAGTTTAACTATTTCAAAAATCTGCGACTTAATCGATTTCCTCGTGAAATCCATATTTGTGTGTGTATGGTGTAGTCCAGGGTTTAACACAATAGTGCAACACCATTTAATCATCATAGATTCAAATACAATAATAGATTTGATAAGCGGTATAAAATACAGCGCTTATCTTCATTTACAGATCACAGATATATCACAGATAATAAATCACATCACAGATAATTAACTACATTCATCATAGCTTAATCACAAATATCATAGATCAAACGGGATAATCAATTCAAACATTCAACCATCATTTACAAACAGGATTAATTAATTGTTTAATCCTGATTTTTCAATTTAAATTTCCAATTTAATTGATTTCCTATGAATTAATTTGCCTATCTTGATTTATTACAAATCACTTGATATAAATAAATAGATCAATCACCTTAATTAATTGTTCTTAACGAATTAATTATTCTAAATTAATCGCATTAATTAAATTCACGTTTAAAACAAATTTTATAATTAATTAACCTTAATAAATCAGAATACCCAAAACAACTCACAATAAGTAATTAATTCTTAATTACAATTTAAATTCTTAATTCATTACTTAAATTTTTTTATTTTTTATTATTTATTTTTTTTTTTTTTTTTTAACTTATAACTGTAATTTAAAAATAATAAATTTTATTTTAACGGTTAATGAATGTAAATCCTTAATCTTTAATACTTACAGTGAACTCATTTTTTTATTATTGATCAAATTTTCACTTCCGATATGTTTGAAAACATTTATTTCAAATTTTCTTTGAATTCTCATTTTAAGTTACAAGTTTAAAATGAACATTAATTGATCTTTAAATCAATCTATAAAACTAACTTTTAAATTCTTTAAATTACAAGTTAAAGCAGCACTTTATTTAATCTTCAAAACCTGAACATTTATTTTAGGTTTAAACTTGAAATCTGTTTAACACAATTGAAATTCATTTTTTCCCTACAAAAGCTTTTTTTTTTCTTTATCATTTATAAAAATCTGGTTATACTTACAATACAAACCGAGTTCCTTCTCCCTTCTCTCGTTTCTTTCCTTCCTGTAAGTTTTAAAGTTAACTTAGTTTAAAATTTCACTACAGGCAACACCACATTGCTTTTAGCTAACCCCAGTGCACATAAGGTGCACCGTGCACGTCTCCCCCGCCAACGGCCACCGTGGGTCATCGCGATCGACGGCACAAGTCCCACGAACCCATACGAGCACTCAGTTGACCCCAGATTGCTCCAATTCCCCATGAATCAAAATCGAGGTTCAAAGCTCGAACCTGGAAACGCGAATAGCATTCACCACCTCAACCTGTCAACGCCGCTTCCTCAGAGCTTCCCCCACCGGAACGAGTGAAACTTCGGCCACTTCCTCGTCAATCCACCAACTTCCAACACCCTGAAGCTTGCTGCGCTCGATCGTCTCGTGGTGACGAAATCACCTTGGTTCCAGACCTCATCAAAACCATATCCTAAACCCTACATCCCCCTCGTTCCCTCAAATCTTACAATAGAAAATTTATTTAACATTTTTCCCAATATCATCGATCTATAAACTTGCTTCGTTCAAAATTTCAACCTCTAAAATTTGTGCGATCTCTGGGAATCGAATTAAAAGTAATTTTAGTTCAATAAGGATCTGCTCTCTACATACTTGAGGAAACATCAAAATATTTGATTTAAAAATCATAATTCTGTATAATAATCCAAATTCCAATCCTGAAATAATAAATTATGATACTTAAAATTTTGACTTAACTTGCACAGTAGATTTGAATCCCAGAGTGAAACCAATTATCATTCTGACTCAAATATAAATTACAACTAAAGCTCATAGTTAAACAAACAAGTTTCATTTGAAACTTAAATGTAAACAGAGTCAAGATCACACCATTTAAATTTTAAATCAAAACTTGTAAACTGGAAGAGAAAAACAGAAAACACTCTAAGCAACATACATAGCAGACATATATATATTCACAGCAGAAATCATAAGATATATCTTCTTTTCAAACTGACTAACATGTAACCAAAATTACCTATTTAAAACCTTTAAAAGTGAAGTTACTCACAGTGCTTAGAGAATGAACAGAGCATTCTTCAGGGTTGAACTGGAAGCTGAATCTTCCTTTGCTTGTCTGGATTTTGTATTATTGTTTTTTTTTTTTAAGGTTGAACTGATGTTCATTTTTGATTTTCCTCAGTGATGATGCTCGAACTAAAATGAGGATTGATGTATATAAAGAGAAGTATGCAGGATGTTTTCATTTTGTACAACAAGTCATGGCTGAAGTATGCTTGCATTCAATGCTAAAGGCTTGTTGCATTAATTACCCTGCTTACCACCCTTTTTCTTTTATTTACAGCCCATGCTTTGTATTAATTACTGATACTTTCCCTTGTATGCTAGAGATACTAGCATATATTATTAAGTACTTCTTATTTGCTTGAGTACTTTATGTTTTCATATTATATTGTCTTATTATTTTTGACTATATTATATTTTCTTCTTTAGTACATATTGCTGCATTGTTTTCCAGGTTAGAGTATATCATCTTACTTGCTTTATTTATATTTGTTTTATTTTGTTATACTTTATTTGTTTGCAGTTTTATATTGAGCTGAGTTTGTTTACATACCTTTTCTTATGTGTATTTCTTCTTTTGTTTTATCACTTGTCATATGAATACATTTCAAATCACATTTGAATACATATTGTTTCTTTTCTTTTGCAAGCCTACACATTTCTATTTTTATCTTGAGTATTTTTTTATCTTACATACAAATTGTTTTGTATCTTTCTATGCTAAAATGTATTATATTATGTACTTTATTTTATTTATTTCATTTTGTTGATTTGATTACTTTGACTTTATAGTTTATAGTTTATCTCACATATATTTCTATTTCTAGAATAAATAATAATTATTATTATTTTACTTCAAATTCATTATCTTATGTTATTTTTATAAACTCAAATCATTATTAACCATCAATTCAAATATTTATTATTACTTATTTATTTATTTTATACTCATGTCAAATATCTGTATTTTATGATTATTTTTAAACCATTTACTTGAGATTTTAACTCAAGTTCAATATATACATATATATATTATATAAAATTTGCTCATATATACCCAAATATATATATATATACATTCAATATATACACATATCTACAGTATTTTAAATGTAAATGATTTATACAAAATATACTTGGATCCGGGGAAACTCGCATCACTTAATCAATTAATTTCACAAATTTTATTCAAAATGAAATTACTTAACAATTTTAAATTCAAAAATTCAATTAATTATCAATTTAAATATTTATAAAATCCGGGGTCGTTACAACAAAGCTAACTTTTCACAAAGTCATGCTTTGATTAACAAATGATCGGCAGCACTTCGTGTGCCACATTAGCAAATTGGGAGTGTATCACTGGTAACCATCAACTACATAACCTCTGAGCTCGTACGTCTCAAAGAAGGGTGTTAAGCTAAGAGAATAAATTCTCCGCCACCAACATAAATGTATTCGATAGAAACCAGCTTTACATCTCAAAGTGTAACGCCAGCCACACATCCATACAAGTCCGATCCGGGATCGAACGGAACCGAAGGCACTTTCAAAGAAGCCCTTACAATCCGGATATTCACTAATCACGTCCGGAATCCCCATCACAAAGGGTGATAAAATCCCTATACCGGAGCAACTCGGTGCAGAGATATTCGACAGGTAATCCCTTCATTTTCGAGAATACCCAGTCTTCAACACCATCTTTAAATGCAATCCCATTTAGTCGTATCGTTATTCGAAATGGGTTTTATGACACAAGGTCCTCTCCCGGCTAATCTGAATAACGAGCGCTTACTTTTAAAAATAAGTGTTCATTCAGATTTCAAACAAATCACAAAAATTTCCACTTTGATCTTTTAAATAAAAGATCCATCACAATCTCAAAGGTTCGATGTGGTTTTCGGATATCCACTTGGAATCCGACCCCCGGTAGCATCAAAATTCAAATGTTGTTTAAAGGAAAATATTGACAGTCGGTTATTTAACTATCAATCAACATTCACAACAATCACTGGATTTCAAATAATTTTTCCCAAAATATTATTTTCAAAATATCTTTGCAAGATACAATTTTAACACCTCAACCATTTGAAAACAAATTTCAATTCATTTTCCACTCGCGGAATAAGATTCCCGATATTATTTATTCCCACTGAAGGTCTGCCGAGTTAAAATACTTTAAAATAATTTAAATTACTTATCCAAACATATATACTTGGAAATATTTAAAATAAAACTATCTTAAAACACTTACTTAAATATTAGTTATGAAAATATTATATAAAAATCTCGTATAAAAATTCAAGGTCAAACTAATTTTAAAATAAAATTAGTAGATAGGATATAACTATTTAAATATCCGTTTTCTAAAACAAATATCAATTTAATCTTTAAATAATTACTTCTATAATAAATTAAAATATATCTGTACTTCTTTCCATTCTAAATGGTTCATTAAAATCAATTTATAAATCCTTCTGGATTTACTTTAAATTTACGTTCCAAATCCGTAGATTCCTTTCCACGCTTTTATTTTTAAAACAAATTCCCTTTTCTTTTATAAAATTCCATTATAAATTTAAACATCTAAATATCCATTGATATACGATTTTCAAATCGATTTCTAAATATTCATTTTCATCACCGAATTAAATTCTAACTTGATTTCCAAATTTATTTTCAAATACCAAATCAATCTCCAAATTTATTTCTAAATTTATTTCAACACCAAATTTATTATCCTTTGAAACAAATTCCTTCTTTAAATTTAATCAATTTTCTAAAATTAATTTACTATAAATTTTCTACTAAATTTCAAAAATCCAATTTTTATTTATTTCTGATATCCTACGATATCAAAAATATATTCGGCTAAATTTTAGCCTTCAATAGTTTCAATCACAAATAGTCACACACAGATTATAAATAATCAGCATACAATATTGAAACAAATCAAAATATTTGAGGAATCCAGTTGGATTCCTCCAACCTGTTTTTCTTGCATCAACAGAAATTAGCACAACAAATTAATACCAATTCCACTTCGAGATGGAATATCGCGGTATATAGGTTTAATATAATAACCCCCGCTATTATGCGGCGCATAGGGTCTAAACTAATATAACTGATAATAAATTAATCATCCAAGCACACAATCAACAATTAAATTTAACTATCATAATTCAATCATCAATCAATAACTGAAATTTTCAATTGTTATTTTGAGTGAGAAGATCTCACCTTTTCTTTTATTAGCAATCCATTTCCATCTTGACTCGATTTTCTCGATTTAAGACCTTGCATAACAATTATATGATTTTATAAATATTCGAACAAATCGAACTATTAAATTCCATTTGATAATTTAATTAACCAATGATTTTTTTTAAACTAACAAATTCCTTTTAACAAATTTATTTAATTAAAAATTAAATTTAATAACTAAATTTCCTTTAATAAATCATTTCACCTAATAAATTAAAATTCTAACAAAATTTCTTTTATAAATTATTTTTAGAGATTATAATAAATTTTAAATAAGCTAATAAACAAAATAAATCACCCTAAAATTTTATTTTGGAATTAAATGGTGCATGTGTATATATATTTTTCACTGTTTAAAAACATGTAAATTTTATTCAAATTTAAATAAACTGGAATTTATACCTTTTTCTGCCCAGGTCGAGCTCGAGATTTCATCTTGAACGAAACACTAGCCTACCGTTGCACCTCCCCTTTGACGATGCCTCGTGATTTCCACTGGAGTGCTCGAACTCGAGCCTCAATTCCATCGCGGTTCCTTCAGATCTCACGGTGTTCGCACGCGAACCACTACCGCTTCAATTTTCATGCGACGACGATCATCTGCTCACCGTGCCGAAACAACCCATGAATGATGCTGCTCGAGCTTCATCTACACGATCCACCCTGGTTCGCCCAAACACCCCGCTGCTCCATTGTCGATCGCCCTTTGCCCCGACAATCGATGCCGAGCCCACGATCTACCGCCGTTGTTCCTCCATTCGAACGCGACCCCTAATCGAATCGAACGTGATTCGATTCAATGTCCTTCAATGCTGTGCCAATCATTGCGAAGTTTGATTTCGATTGCTTCGGCTGAAAAAAAATTATTTAAGAGAGGAAGAGAAGAATTCGATGAAGCCCTTATTTTTTATTCTGTATATCGATTTTTTTTTATAAAGATCGGTTAGCTTTCAAAGGAAGATAGGATAGGGTGGCGTGTAGGAGAAGACAATGGAATGTGTACATTTCATTTTGCAAAAAAGAATGGCCGGGATTTGATTTTGATCAGATATATATATTTAAATTTTAAATCGTCTTGATTTCGCACCCTAAAATCTCGATATTCATATCGAGACGTGCCGCTAGGCGTTTATAATGTTTTACCCGTATTCCGAACACAATGGAACGTGTTTCGGAGCCCGATTCAATCCTATGTGAAAGATAGCTTTTTAAATTGAGTTTAAATACTAAATTCCCGATATAAATTTCAGCGCGTTTATATGTCATACGCTCACGCAACAGCTCCAAACAATACGAAAATTGAAATCCGATAATAATACAATATTACGGATCCAATGAAATTGATTTCGTTGAATTCCGAGACTGTGCCTCGGAAAGCTACTTTCAAATATAGATTTAAACGATAAAATTTCAAAACTGAACAAAGTATTTCCAAATCAAATTCTTAAGCTTCCATTAACCTCGGTATTATCAATATAAATTTTCTAAGCCATCAAATTATTTTTAACAAGCTCAAAATTGAAAATTCAAATTTTTATCCAACTTCAATAAATTAATTTCAATAATTTAATTGCCAAATTCATATTTATATTCGAAATTCAAGCTAAACCATCATTCAAATATTTAAAATTAGTTAAATATTTTCAATTTCAAATGCTCAAAATTCTGGGTCGTCACATCCTTCCCCCCTTAAAAGAATTTCGTCCCGAAATTTCTAGTTAGGAAAAATGATCCTTAACCCGCTTATTATTTTCCCAAAACCAAATAATTTTATCTATTTACCAAAATAAATATTTTATTAAAGACTCGTTATCATTTCAACTAATTTTCCAAATTCAATCATAAGTTTCCAGACAACATTGTTTACTTAACCAATTCAAATTCAAATTTAAATTCAAATTTTAAACTTTCAAAATTTTCACAAAATTTTTCTAACTCCCTAAATTTTCGATAAATTTCGCCAGTGTCTCCTTTGCGCGGCCAGCTCGGCACGACTACAAAATGGCACCACAGGCCCTCAGATTCCAAAAGAAAACAAAACGCCAAGTGGCTAGACAGGAAAATCACCAAATTTCATGCTGAAATTAAAATACATACTTTTTTTGTCGAGCAATTCAAATTTATCTTCAGAAATCAAAACCAATTTTCCTTTCTCTTTATAATACATGTATATCCTACTTAGCAATAATATCCATTCATAGCCTTTAAAATTATTTTATGCATTTTCTTACAGAAGTTTTCATATCTACTTCTATTCAATTAGTTTTTCCATTACCATATGAATTCAATTTATCTTCAATTTTGAATATTGAATTTTATCTTTCAATTATAACTGATTCATATTATTATTTTAATTTAGTTTCATTCACTAATTTACTTCAATTTCCAATTTGAAATCGTTTGTCGCTAACAAAAAATTTCCCCAAATTTTTTCTCTTCCAAAATTTTTGAAATTTTTTGGCAGAGTCTCTTTTGTACGGAGGAGCTTTTGCAATTTGACAAAGATATAAATATATATACATCGACTGTGACGCCCCACCTCATACCCACGCTAGCCAAGAACACTACGGTGTAGTGTTGTCAACTGGCACGGAGAATAAGGCTGTTGAGGAGCGACCATCCGTTTAATTGCTTTGTGCGAGCACCGATATGTCAGATAGTATAACATGCATTTTATATCAGGAGGAAATCCGACATACCGACACTAACTCAAAGCTACTACACAGTGGCTGTAATAGTTTAGGACAGTAAATATAATAATAACACATATAATATAAATGCGGAACACAGATAAAACAGAAAGTCTCATATATACAATAACTGATGTCAGTTACAATACATGTGATACAATACATATGATACAACTACAACTATCGACACAGGAAGTTATATATACAAGTTCATTATTGACAATAATATTCATGAATACATAAATATGACACGACTACTCCGAAAGATATGAAGTGACTTCATAGCTCAAGCAGCAACCCAAAGCTGAAAATCTACAACCTGTAAATACTAGGTCTGACCCGAGTATTAGATTCAAAAGAAAATAATACTCGGGTCAGTATAATTCAAACTCAGTTATTAGTGCACAGAGGCAATAATAATTAAGTAACAAATAGACGACAGTCACAATAAATCTCGTTTATCCGATCCTTAAATAAAGAAATCGGATAACGATAAATATAACACCAAGCAGTGTTAAACAACAAATCAGCAAATTAAACCAAATCAGAATGCAATTCAGAATATTGGATTGAATAAACAAAATAGTTCAAACAATTGAAATATCAATTAAAATAACAATAAGGGTAGGGCTGCAGTACACGCACGCGTGCACTGCCTCGCCACTACGGAATATGGAATACGCAAAAGATCCATAAATCGAAACAAAATAGAATATCATACACGCCATACCGTGTGGCTGCAGCTCACGCTTGCGTGCACTGCCTTTCCACTATAGTGATGTCGTACCCAAAAGCTCAATACCGTGTGGCTGAAGTTCACGCTTGCGTGCACTGCCTTGCCACTACAGTGATGATGTACCCAAAAGATCAACGAACCAAAATCAATGAAGGTTCAAATATAAATTCAAAATGTCGATACTGTGTGGCGGCACACACGCGCACACTGCCTCGCCACAACAGCATATACAGAAATAGCAACAAGGCACAAAGGCCAATACACAAGAATTCACAGTGCAAACTAATACACTAAGCAAGTGGCGGCAGTTTAAAACTTCCACCAATTGAATGTAAAATATGTACACAAATGAATGTACATAACAAACTGCACATGGAAAAAATGAATCAGAGGTGCGACGAGAAGCAGTACAACTCAAATGAGAATGTGCACAAGGCAGTGATACATCATGGTGTAAAAGAAAAAATACAATTCAAATAAACAGCAATTAACCAGAAATCACAAAACCAAACATCAACCAAGTTCAAATGAACATAGGCAGCAAGCACCAGATATCATGCAGCAGTGTATATATATATAAAACAAGTATACTGCGCAAATGAACAAGGCTCAACAATCCCAAGACTAGTAGTCGAAATGCAACCAAACTGGGGTGCAAGCAATGCTACAGGTTATAAAATGACCAATTTGCAAACATAAATTGCCAAACTAAATACAACTTCGTTTTCTAAACTTTAGGTAGAAAATATGCACAAACAAAAATACTCAAGTGTCTGCATATTAAATATGCAAAACCAAAGTGGCAGTGAAACAACAAAAATATGCTCAAGTGTCTGCATATATATATTTGAAGTCAGAATCAAACATCAGGTGCAACCCCAAGAGATGCACGAAGCTAATATAAATGAGCACAAATCGACAGCGGTTCAATATGCATCAATTCCAAATCAATGTAGCAGTGTGAACCTCACCATAAAAAGGCAATATTGTAAAATACTTCACATGCACGCAGCAAGGAAAGAAAACATTTCAATGTTGTAAATTACTTACTTATTGAAATTACAAAATACTTCAACTAACTTGCAGCAGATTCATACTTCAAGTATAAAGAAAAGACTCAAGTTTTCTTCACAAAGTACACGTCACAGGAAACAATCTTTGAACCCAGGCCTCACATAAAGTGCATACAAATTATAGTATAGGTCAAAATGCTCTGTCCTTACCATTTATACGTGCGTTTGAATTAAATGGATGGTCAATGACTGGACAGTAAGCAGTGCCACAAGATCACCGAACGAACAAGTCAAAGCACATATTCATGAATAAACAGGTATGACCTGAAGTATCAACCCTTAATAATCAGAGTTCAAATGCCAGACTGAAAAATCACATATTTAAAGTAACCAAAATTGCAGGCTTCACAAGGATCAATTTTTTTTTTCCAAGCCCAAGCTCAAGGCAAAACATCGCAAATTCATAGATGAATACAGGCATCAAGACCGAAGTCAAAATTGAAAGTCAAGCCGTAATGGCTAGGGAGGTCGAAACAGTCAAAAATTCACCAAAGCCGTATACTTGAAACAGAGTATCAATGTATACAAATTTAAGTTAAAACAAAAACATCAACATCGAAACCAAATCGAATAATCGAGATGAAATCAAGCTAATTTCAATCGAAACACAACATTAGCATAAGAATCGAATAAAGGCAGTAGCTTGAATTAGATTGTGAGTGAAGAACACTCACCTCAGATTCGAAGAGCCCAACTCAAATCAAGCGGCCGAAGGTAGACGAACGAGGTTCGAAATCGAGCGGCCATTATCATTTTCTCTTCGTTTGTTTAGTTAGGGTTTTCGAATGGAAAAATAGTAAGGTGGAACGGGATTAATTAATTGTCACGGCCCAAAAGAAACCGGCTAAAACAAATTTTTAAAGCCCGTTAAAAATTCTTAAACAAATTATAAAAGAATTTTAATTCAAATTTTAAAACTTCAATTGGCAATTAGAGAAAATATAAATTGTTTAATGTAGATTATAAATCGACGCGAAATATCGGGTTGTTACAGACTCCCCTCCTTAAAGAAATTGCGTCCTCGCAATCATAAGGAATAAATGGACAAAAGGTAACAACCATAAGAGCATCTCATCACAAGATGAAGAAATTCGAAATAGGAAGTCCACCATAAAGAGCATGAAAGAGTAAGCATGAACGTGTTTGCTCGATGAATTCTCTACAAAGTTTAATTATCAAACAGATAATCAGAATACAGAAATCACAAAACAACAATATCTAATTATCGATATGATAATTAGAAGACAGCAACATGAGCAAATCTAATTATCAACAAAGATAATTAGAAAACACATGTCACAAATATCTAACTATCAAAAACGATAATCAAGAATTACCACAACGGTAATCAAATCTCAAATATCTAATTATAAAAAAAACGATAATTAGAAACAGCAAATATCTGATTATCAAAAACGATAATCAGAAATCACAAATCAACGAATATTTAATTATCACAATTGGTAATCAAATCTTAAATCGCAAATATTTAATTATCACAAACGATAATTAAATCACAAATATCTAATTATCACAAATGATAATTAGAAACAACAAATATTCGATTATCAAAAACGATAATCAAGTCTTAATTCACAAATATTTAATTATCACAAACGATAATTAAATCTCAAATATCTAATTATCACGAGCGATAATCAAAAACAACAAATATCTGATTATCAAAGACGATAATCAGAAATCACTAATCAACGAATATTTAATTATGACAATTGATAATCAAATCTGAAATCACAAATATTTAATTATCACAAACGATAATCAAATCACAATTATCTAATTATCACAAACGATAATTAGAAACAACAAATATTCGATTATCAAAAACGATAATCAAGTCTTAATTCACAAATATTTAATTATCACAAACGATAATTAAATCTCAAATATCTAATTATCGAGAACGATAATTACAAACAACAAATATCTGATTATCAAAAACGATAATCAGAAATCACAAATATTTCAATTAACGAGTCCGGAATTAACCGAAATAGCAAACGCACATGTCCCATAACCACGAGTTTTACTAAGTCGTTTAATTTACTTCATCGTTTCCTTGAAAGTGCAAAATTGTGTATTTTAAATAAATAACATTTTACGTTCTCAAACGGACAAGTCCGGAATTAAACGAATCAGTAAAAGATAGGGGTCATAGTCCTCGATTTTGCTGAAACGTTTAAATCGCTTCCTCGTTCTTTTGAAAGCGTAAACTATAAAAAAATTTGAAAGCAATTTTGATTTTTTTATTTTGAAGCAATTTTAAAGATAGCAAATTTTTTTGTTTTTTTAAACACGTGATTAAAACAGCAATATCAGTAGCAACTTCGACAAGGAAATTGCACTTCTCAAAATACCGTAAAAACGGACAACAAAATCAGCATTGCGGGATAACCGCTTGAAAACCCATTTTAAAATTGACGGTTACTGAAGTTAATACGTCAAAATCTCATCAAAATAACTGGCATCAAAAGATAATACCTGTAACGAGTCTGGATTTTGCCCGCTCGAAAATCAACATCCATACTTCAAATCGTATTCGAATGCCATAGATTCGACCGTTCAAACCCGATTCGCCGGAGCTTATAACAATCATTAAGTAAACAACACAGCGGAATAAAAGAATAATACATTGATATACAGCTTTGATACAATATCTGATACAACAGATGATCCAATAGATACCAATATACATCAGAGATATGATACAATAAAATAGCAGCGGAAAAGAAAACGATAGATAACATCTAGCAGCGAAACAAATAACTCTAAGATAGTCTTCAAGGAAGAACTCCAGAAATAACTGCAACTCCATTTCCAAGAACCAATCCAGCAATAGCTCGAACTCCCCATAACAATGCACCAAGCTTAGCAAGACTGGTGCGAACCAAAGACTGAACTAACTCCAGATAATCCACTATATCTAACTATCTGTAAAACCCAACTCTAGACTGCTCGTGTAGAAATATAATGAGCACCCAGAGTTTAGGAAGGAAACAATAAACTCCGGATCAGTCGTGGGACTGGTGTGAGCAACAAAAACAGTTTATCTTTAAAAACATTCAATAAAAGATTTTCAAAGTCAATTCGCAATGCTTTTTAAAAATGAGACTACCATAAGGCCTCCCGCACACACACACAATGCAAACGCAGAATCGGAGGAGATTTCTCCTTATGATAGTCAAAGATGCTTGATACGCATTAAAAAGACATTTGATATTATTACTAGTGCATAGTGTAGGAAAAATTCATTTCGAAAGTAGAATATAAATCTTAGCCAACATACGACCATTATCGTATGCCTACTATAGCTACCATCCAAACAGTGGTGACCACCATAAGTGAATGGCAGGTTCTACAACTAATACCGTACAAGTTTCGTATTGGGAATCGGATTTCCAACAAATGATCAGGCCAAGGAACTTCCCATTGCCACATGAGAATGCCTCTGGATGGACATCCCCGAGAACCAAACCGGATCTCTACCAACACAAGGCCGGGTTACCCCTAACTGAGTAACAACTGACCGAATATGCCATCCCCCGGTCCTTTGGGACCTTTCACCGAGCGCTCGTAATCAATTCACACAATCATAACAAAGTGTTTTCAACATGAGTAAATATCTGGGCTCCATACCATGATACCATCCTTTTCCAGAAGGAAATGCACACATCCTAAAGGGCGCTACCCCTCATAACCTTGCTGCTTCTTTCCTGTTTTGACCATTCACGGGGTGTGAGGCTCGACGAAGTCACGTCCACAAAAACATACTTTATACAAAAGCCATGCTTTGGGTCAACAAATGATCATAGAAATGATCATCAAGATAGACGATCAAATAAATGATCCTATCATAAATAATCAACACAATGATCATTTCACAGCAACACTCAGTATGTCACATTACCAAATTGGGAATATATCGCTGATAACCTTCAACCATATAACCTCTGAGCTCGTACGTCTCAGAGAAGGGTGTTAAGCTAAAAGAATAAATTCTCCGCCACCAACAGAAATATATTTGAAAGAAATCGGCTTTATATCTCAATTTGTAATGTCATACATACTACCCATACAAGTTTGTTCTGGGTTCGAACAGAACCGAAGGCACTTACAAAGAAGTCCTTGCAAATCCGGATATTCACAATCTCGATCGGATTTCCCATCACTTAGGGAGTTTCTATCCCTGCGCGACTCGGTGCAGAAACAATCGATAGGTCATCCTATCGCTTTCGCAAATAACCGGTCTTCATCACCGGTCTTCAAATGCTATCCATAACATCGAACCACATATTCGGAATGGGTTATACGACACAAAGGTCCTTTCCCGGTTAAACCGAATAGTGAGCGAAAATATTTTCAAAACATATGGATATGGGATTTCAATTAAGTTACAACTTAATAATTCAAACTTTCTTTCAAATGGTTTAACAAATTACCATTTTCAATCTTTAAACAAAAAGATTCATTTTCACAACCTTTAACGGTTTAAACAATTTTCACATTTAAATCTTTTAAACAAAAGATTCATTCACATATTTTCCAAATCAATTTTCATTTCAATTTGATTTAACTCGTTAAATCTTTAAATCAAAGATTTAACTTATAGCCTTCAAAACAATTTCATTTCAATTTGATTTAAACAAATCATCAATTTAAATCTGTTAAAAATAAACAGATTTAATTCATAGCTTTCAAAAAGAATTCATTCATAACTTAGGAAAATCATTTCTCTATTCAATCTTGAAATTCCCCTAATTAACTGGAACCTCAGTTCTTATCTAAAAGTGTTTATCATTTGAAAACAACAGTTTTCATTTTGGAAATCTGATTCATTTATACGAGTTGAAATCCTTGAGTTAAATTCAAATTCCCAAAAATAATACTTTAAAAATGGTTTAACTCATAATGACTAGTATAATATCATTAATCCCTAATTTCAAATTACTGAATTCAATTTCAAGTATTGAATTTAAATTTAAACCAACTTATTTAAATTCCAAAACTTAATCAAGTAATTTAAAAATAATAAATTCTATTTTGAAATTCCATTCCAAAAGCTTTTCACATTTATTCTGATTCCATTTCCAAAACATTTGAATTTAAAAATTCAAATGTAACTATTTCACAAATCTGCGACTTAAATCGATTTCCTCGTGAAATCCATATTTCTGTGTGTATGGTGTGGTCCAGGGGTTTAACACAATAGTGTACATCATCATCATCACAAATTAAAACACAGAAATATAGTTGATAAGCGATATAAACTATAACGCTCATCTTCCATTCACAAATTCACAGATAATATACAAATGCAAACAAATATACAACTCAATCTACAGAACAAAATATCACAAATCAGATAGGATAATCAATTCAAATCATTTCATACAATATAATTATTCATAAGCATTCAATAAACATTTGTAAGCAGGATTTAATTAATTCAATTCATTTCAAATTTAATTAATTACTTATGAATTTATTATCCAATTCTGATTAGATTATTTTCATTAAGTAATTACATTTAAATCATTTATAATTGATTATCTAAATTATTTAATCCAATAAATCATTAACATTAATCACTTTAAATCAATTACTTAATAACCCTTAGTTAATTATCCTTATTAACTAATAATATTTCTTAATCACTTCTTAAGAAATTATCTTAGATTAATTCATTATTAACCATTTCAAATTATAAATTAATCTAATTATTTATTTATAATTAAATAAATCATTCTTTAATTACTTATTAATTTAAATTAACTTTTAAACCAACTTCATAATAAATCATTTAAATTAACTTAATTAATTTATTCACTTACTTAAAGTAATTAATTAAATTTCTTACCTTAAACTGATTAACTATCTTTACAACTTTCTTTACTAAACTTTTAAGTTACATATTAACTTAATACTAACTAACATTACTTAATTATCTAAGTTAAACACCTGTATAAAAATCATTATTCACGACTATTTTGGGAAAGCACCGAGACCGCATCATTCTTACTCGAGAAAACTCGAGTTTCCCCTCGTGTCTCTCCCGTGTCACTCTCTCTCACCCCCTCCCTGTTCTTCTTTTTCTCAGTTCTTCTCCCCCTTTTCATTTTTTTTTTATATTGGTTGAAGTTATAAAGGAACAGCTGAAACCCATTCACGAAAACGACCTAGAGGCAAACCGAAGCGACTCCTTCTTTTACTCGAGTTCATCCTGTCTTCCCCTTCCTTCCTCCCCAGTGCACACACGTGCACCGTGCACCTACCCACGCTCCTCCGGCCACCGATGAGCACCGCGTCCATCCCACACACACACACGAACACGCGAGACCCCAAAGCATCAACCAGATCGAAGAAATTTCGATCAGATCAAAATCGACCCATTCGAACCCACTGACCCAAAAACTCGACCACCCAAAAACCCATCGTACCATCACCCACGACCACCGGCCACCTCGAAACTTGGTCCGAAGCTTCGCCACCACCCAACGCCTCTAACCCACCTAGTCCGATCGCCTCTAATTCCCTGATGCCCTCGCATTGCCTCGACAACCGAGCCAAACCCATTACCCCTCTTAAACCCTAGTTTCGATCCAACCCAAAAATTTATTCATTCAAAATTTTTTTCAGTATTTTTCCTAGATTCGAAAGTGATCAAACTAACTCCTCCATGAATTTCAACAATTAAAATTTGTTGAACTAACCAAGATTTATAAAAATGTGTTTTTAGTTCATCCACAGTTTACTATTGATATACTCAATGAAAAATTTCAATCTTTGGTTTAAAAATCTTACTTTTCAGTAAGGATTGAAGATAGGTATTCAAATTTGCAAATCATTAGGTTCGAATTTCCTTAAATTTTGAAATTTCTCTGTAGAACTTTGAGTTGTTCATCCTGTATATGTTTACCCTTCATGAAACTATTTTTATATTACAATTCATACTCAAACACATTTATTTTGTTTTGAAACTAAAGCCTAACATTGATTAGAAAAGAAGAATTTGAATTTTCTTTTTTTATTGTATTCCCTGTAACTAAACAGAGAAGATGGTGAATCTCACAGCACAGATAGATAAATAGATATGCAGAGCAACTTCAACTTATAAATATACAAATTTAAAGTAACTCAAGTTTAAATCACTTCTTACTCAGAAACAACCATACAGATTCAAAGTAGAATGTTTGCTCACAGATTCACAGGCAATGAAAAAAAAAGAAAACTGATTTTAGATAAACATGAAGTTGTTCACAGATATACCTATATATATATATGCAACTATTTTATAATTTAAAAGTATCTAAAAAGAATAAGTTACTCACATTCTTTTGTGGAAGACAGAGAACAGGTTTCTTCAATTTGGAACTGGTTTGTATCTTGCTTCTTGATGTTTGAGTTGAATGATATATATAGGGGAGAGTGTTTACAGTATGTTTTTGTACAGGATGTGTATATATATAAATGAAGATTTGTGTACAGGGGAAGATATAAGCAAGTCATGGCTGAAGATACTTTGTTCCCATGCTTCCTATTCTTTTATGTTTACAGCCCATGCTTATGTACCACTTATTTTACTTTGTTTTATGTTCTTTCACCTGCCTGCATATTTGTTTCCAGGTTTTAGGTATATTACTGTATACTATAAATACTTCTATTTTAATGTGTTGTTAATTATTGTTATAAGATGGCATTTTGTTTAAGTAAGTATATTTAAGATTTAATGAGATTTACTTTAGATTTCCTTAGCTTTGGAATGGTTGAACTGAAATGAATGGATTTATACATATATTTTTGTTTTAGTCTATGTTATAAATCTTAACTTATGTACAGTATATACTTTTTAACTTAAGTATTTATTTTATAGTTTACACACTTATATTACTTTGTCTTGTTTTATCAGTTTGTAAGTATACATGCTTTTGTTTATTACTTTACTTATTTGTTTGGATGTAGTTCTATATTTAATTTGTTGTTAAGTTATTAGTTAATGTATTTACTTACTTCTTATTTTCAGCTGAGTATATTTATGTATTTTATTTTCTTTAAATCTTCTTGTTTTGTAATACTTTTTCTTTTGTTTATTTTGCATGTTTATGATAATAGGTTTAGCTAATATATTGTTATGCATGTACAGTTGATTATTTTAGTTATGTTTTGTTTGTACTTAATTTTGTATTTTACTTTATTTATTTGTTTTCTGGTTTTGCTTTATTTTATTTACTTTGTATTGTAACTTCATAGATATGTCCACTTATTTTACTTTATTTTACTTCATGTACATATTATAATAGTAGTTCTAATGATGTTTGTTTCTTAACTAATTCGTTTACATACTTATATTTTCAGTTTTGAACATACTTATACTGCATTTGTTTTCATATTTTAAATTTTTTATATTTATTTCTATTCATTTCTAAAACCATTTATTCGAGATTTTATTTCAAATCCAATATATACATATATATTCACATATATACAAATATATGCAAATTTTCAAATCAATTTGACTTAATATATTTTATATTTGAATCGGGGAAACTCGCATCATTAAAATCAATTTTACAATTTTTAATTCAAAAATTCATTTAAATTATCAATTTAAATTCATAAAAAATCTGGGGTCGTTACAAACTTCCCCCCTTAAAAGAATTTCGTCCTCGAAATTTGCAGGCACGAAAACAACACAGAGATAGACAGATTCGATCTCCTATAATTCCTCAAACTTAAGATATGAATTCCAAACTCAAGTCGGAATATCTCAGAATACATACCAATTTGTCACTCTTCGGACTTCGATTAACCTAAGAAATTACAATAGAATTTCAAATTTTGGTTTTGAACGAAATCGTTTTATTGATTTAATTCAAATTATCCTTCATATTCTATTAATCAATTTTAACTAAATTTTAAAATTTCCAATTCATTTAAAATTCCTAATTTATTCAAATTTCAAATCAATTTCATTAAGGTTTAAATCGAAAAGCTGATAAGAAACCGATAAAGATAAGGATCTTCTATAACGATTCGTAGAGCATCAACGCACCGAACTACTTCTGGAGCTGTCACGAAGTAGTCAAGAGAATTTAGAACGAATCAAAGGAAATTGATAAGAAAGTTGTTTCCACTGTTGTTACTGAGTATCGACCATTTATAGTCGTATTTCCCCGTCCCCTATCTCGTTCTCTTCTTGCACTCATACTCACTATCAGTGGATAGTAAGAGAATTTTACTGAGGCATTCAAACGGATATCTTAAGGACTACTCATTCTAGGATTACTTCACCCTATCTCTAATGAGCTACTTAATGTGTTACACTCCTGAGCTAAAGTTTAACCTTAGCTCTGATACCAAATGTAACGAGTCTGGATTTTGCCCGCTCGAAAATCAACATCCATACTTCAAATCGTATTCGAATGCCATAGATTCGACCGTTCAAACCCGATTCGTCGGAGCTTATAACAATCATTAAGTAAACAACACAGCGGAATAAAAGAATAATACATTGATATACAGCTTTGATACAATATCTGATACAACAGATGATCCAATAGATATCAATATACATCAGAGATATGATACAATAAAATAGCAGCGGAAAAGAAAACGATAGATAACATCTAGCAGCGAAACAAATAACTCTAAGATAGTCTTCAAGGAAGAACTCCAGAAATAACTGCAACTCCATTTCCAAGAACCAATCCAGTAATAGCTCGAACTCCCCATAACAATGCACCAAGCTTAGCAAGACTGGTGCGAACCAAAGACTGAACTAACTCCAGATAATCCACTATATCTAACTATCTGTAAAACCCAACTCTAGACTGCTCGTGTAGAAATATAATGAGCACCCAGAGTTTAGGAAGGAAACAATAAACTCCGGATCAGTCATGGGACTGGTGTGAGCAACAAAAACAGTTTATCTTTAAAAACATTCAATAAAAGATTTTCAAAGTCAATTCGCAATGCTTTCTAAAAATGAGACTACCATAAGGCCTCCCGCACACACACACAATGCAAACGCAGAATCGGAGGAGATTTCTCCTTATGATAGTCAAAGATGCTTGATACGCATTAAAAAGACATTTGATATTATTACTAGTGCATAGTGTAGGAAAAATTCATTTCGAAAGTAGAATATAAATCTTAGCCAACATACGACCATTATCGTATGCCTACTATAGCTACCATCCAAACAGTGGTGACCACCATAAGTGAATGGCAGGTTCTACAACTAATACCGTACAAGTTTCGTATTGGGAATCGGATTTCCAACGAATGATCAGGCCAAGGAACTTCCCATTGCCACATGAGAATGCCTCTGGATGGACATCCCCGAGAACCAAACCGGATCTCTACCAACACAAGGCCGGGTTACCCCTAACTGAGTAACAACTGACCGAATATGCCATCCCCCGGTCCTTTGGGACCTTTCACCGAGCGCTCGTAATCAATTCACACAATCATAACAAAGTGTTTTCAACATGAGTAAATATCTGGGCTCCATACCATGATACCACCCTTTTCCAGAAGGAAATGCACACATCCTAAAGGGCGCTACCCCTCATAACCTTGCTGCTTCTTTCCTGTTTTGACCATTCACGGGGTGTGAGGCTCGACGAAGTCACGTCCACAAAACATACTTTATACAAAAGCCATGCTTTGGGTCAACAAATGATCATAGAAATGATCATCAAGATAGACGATCAAATAAATGATCCTATCATAAATAATCAACACAATGATCATTTCACAGCAACACTCAGTATGTCACATTACCAAATTGGGAATATATCGCTGATAACCTTCAACCATATAACCTCTGAGCTCGTACGTCTCAGAGAAGGGTGTTAAGCTAAAAGAATAAATTCTCCGCCACCAACAGAAATATATTTGAAAGAAATCGGCTTTATATCTCAATTTGTAATGTCAGACATACTATCCATACAAGTCTGTTCTGGGTTCGAACAGAACCGAAGGCACTTACAAAGAAGTCCTTGCAAATCCGGATATTCACAATCCCGATCGGATTTCCCATCACTTAGGGAGTTTCTATACCGGCGCGACTCGGTGCAGAAACAATCGATAGGTCATCCTATCGCTTTCGCAAATACCCGGTCTTCATCACCGGTCTTCAAATGCTATCCATAACGTCGAATCACATATTCGGAATGGGTTATACGACACAAAGGTCCTTTCCCAGTTAAACCGAATAGTGAGCGAAAATATTTTCAAAACATATGGATATGGGATTTCAATTAAGTCACAACTTAATAATTCAAACTTTCTTTCAAATGGTTTAACAAATTACCATTTTCAATCTTTAAACAAAAAGATTCATTTTCACAACCTTTAAGGTTTAAACAATTTTCACATTTAAATCTTTTAAACAAAAGATTCATTCACATATTTTCCAAATCAATTTTCATTTCAATTTGATTTAACTCGTTAAATTTTTAAATCAAAGATTTAACTTATAGCCTTCAAAACAATTTCATTTCAATTTGATTTAAACAAATCATCAATTTAAATCTGTTAAAATAAACAGATTTAATTCATAGCTTTCAAAAAGAATTCATTCATAACTTAGGAAAATCATTTCTCTATTCAATCTTGAAATTCCCCTAATTAACTGGAACCTCAGTTCTTATCTAAAAGTGTTTATCATTTGAAAACAACAGTTTTCATTTTGGAAATCTGATTCATTTATACGAGTTGAAATCCTTGAGTTAAATTCAAATTCCCAAAAATAATACTTTAAAAACGGTTTAACTCATAATGACTAGTATAATATCATTAATCCCTAATTTCAAATTACTGAATTCAATTTCAAGTATTGAATTTAAATTTAAACCAACTTATTTAAATTCCAAAACTTAATCAAGTAATTTAAAAATAATAAATTCTATTTTGAAATTCCATTCCAAAAGCTTTTCACATTTATTCCGATTCCATTTCCAAAACATTTGAATTTAAAAATTCAAATTTGACTATTTCACAAATCTGCGACTTAAATCGATTTCCTCGTGAAATCCATATTTGTGTGTGTATGGTGTGGTCCAGGGGTTTAACACAATAGTGTACATCATCATCATCACAGATTAAAACACAGAAATATAGTTGATAAGCGATATAAACTATAACGCTCATCTTCCATTCACAAATTCACAGATAATATACAAATGCAAACAAATATACAACTCAATCTACAGAACAAAATATCACAAATCAGATAGGATAATCAATTCAAATCATTTCATACAATATAATTATTCATAAGCATTCAATAAACATTTGTAAGCAGGATTTAATTAATTCAATTCATTTCCAATTTAATTAATTACTTATGAATTTATTATCCAATTCTGATTAGATTATTTTCATTAAGTAATTACATTTAAATCATTTATAATTGATTCTAAATTATTTAATCCAATAAATCATTAACATTAATCACTTTAAATCAATTACTTAATAACCCTTAGTTAATTATCCTTATTAACTAATAATATTTCTTAATCACTTCTTAAGAAATTATCTTAGATTAATTCATTATTAACCATTTCAAATTATAAATTAATCTAATTATTTATTTATAATTAAATAAATCATTCTTTAATTACTTATTAATTTAAATTAACTTTTAAACCAACTTCATAATAAATCATTTAAATTAACTTAATTAATTTATTCACTTACTTAAAGTAATTAATTAAATTTCTTACCTTAAACTGATTAACTATCTTTACAACTTTCTTTACTAAACTTTTAAGTTACATATTAACTTAATACTAACTAACATTACTTAATTATCTAAGTTAAACACCTGTATAAAAATCATTATTCACGGCTATTTTGGGAAAGCACCGAGACCGCATCATTCTTACTCGAGAAAACTCGAGTTTCCCCTCGTGTCTCTCCCGTGTCACTCTCTCTCACCCCCTCCCTGTTCTTCTTTTTCTCAGTTCTTCTCCCCCTTTTCATTTTTTTTTATATTGGTTGAAGTTATAAAGGAACAGCTGAAACCCATTCACGAAAACGACCTAGAGGCAAACCGAAGCGACTCCTTCTTTTACTCGAGTTCATCCTGTCTTCCCCTTCCTTCCTCCCCAGTGCACACACGTGCACCGTGCACCTACCCACGCTCCTCCGGCCACCGATGAGCACCGCGTCCATCCCCCACACACACACGAACACGCGAGACCCCAAAGCATCAACCAGATCGAAGAAATTTCGATCAGATCAAAATCGACCCATTCGAACCCACTGACCCAAAAACTCGACCACCCAAAAACCCATCGTACCATCACCCACGACCACCGGCCACCTCGAAACTTGGTCCGAAGCTTCGCCACCACCCAACGCCTCTAACCCACCTAGTCCGATCGCCTCTAATTCCCTGATGCCATCGCATTGCCTCGACAACCGAGCCAAACCCATTACCCCTCTTAAACCCTAGTTTCGATCCAACCCAAAAATTTATTCATTCGAAATTTTTTTCAATATTTTTCCTAGATTCGAAAGTGATCAAACTAACTCCTCCATGAATTTCAACAATTAAAATTTGTTGAACTAACCAAGATTTATAAAAATGTGTTTTTAGTTCATCCACAGTTTACTATTGATATACTCAATGAAAAATTTCAATATTTGGTTTAAAAATCTTACTTTTCAGTAAGGATTGAAGATAGGTATTCAAATTTGCAAATCATTAGGTTCGAATTTCCTTAAATTTTGAAATTTCTCTGTAGAACTTTGAGTTGTTCATCCTGTATATGTTTACCCTTCATGAAACTATTTTTATATTACAATTCATACTCAAACACATTAATTTTGTTTTGAAACTAAAGCCTAACATTGATTAGAAAAGAAGAATTTGAATTTTTTTTTATTGTATTCCCTGTAACTAAACAGAGAAGATGGTGAATCTCACAGCACAGATAGATAAATAGATATGTAGAGCAACTTCAACTTATAAATATACAAATTTAAAGTAACTCAAGTTTAAATCACTTCTTACTCAGAAACAACCATACAGATTCAAAGTAGAATGTTTGCTCACAGATTCACAGGCAATGAAAAAAAAAGAAAACTGATTTTAGATAAACATGAAGTTGTTCACAAATATACCTATATATATATATATGCAACTGTTTTATAATTTAAAAGTATCTAAAAAGAATAAGTTACTCACATTCTTTTGTGGAAGACAGAGAACAGGTTTCTTCAATTTGGAACTGGTTTGTATCTTGCTCCTTGATGTTTGAGTTGAATGATATATATAGGGGAGAGTGTTTACAGTATGTTTTTGTACAGAATGTGTATATATATAAATGAAGATTTGTGTACAGGGGAAGGTATAAGCAAGTCATGGCTGAAGATACTTTGTTCCCATGCTTCCTATTCTTTTATGTTTACAGCCCATGCTTATGTACCACTTATTTTACTTTGTTTTATGTTCTTTCACCTGCCTGCATATTTGTTTCCAGGTTTTAGGTATATTACTGTATACTATAAATACTTCTATTTTAATGTGTTGTTAATTATTATTATAAGATGGCATTTTGTTTAAGTAAGTATATTTAAGATTTAATGAGATTTACTTTAGATTTCCTTAGCTTTGGAATGGTTGAACTGAAATGAATGGATTTATACATATATTTTTGTTTTAGTCTATGTTATAAATCTTAACTTATGTACAGTATATACTTTTTAACTTAAGTATTTATTTTATAGTTTACACACTTATATTACTTTGTCTTGTTTTATCAGTTTGTAAGTATACATGCTTTTGTTTATTACTTTACTTATTTATTTGGATGTAGTTCTATATTTAATTTGTTGTTAAGTTATTATTTAATGTATTTGCTTACTTCTTATTTTCAGCTGAGTATATTTATGTATTTTATTTTCTTTAAATCTTCTTGTTTTGTAATACTTTTTCTTTTGTTTATTTTGCATGTTTATGATAATAGGTTTAGCTAATGTGTTGTTATGTATGTACAGTTGATTATTTTAGTTATGTTTTGTTTGTACTTAATTTTGTATTTTACTTTATTTATTTGTTTTCTGGTTTTGCTTTATTTTATTTACTTTGTATTGTAACTTCATAGACATGTCCACTTATTTTACTTTATTTTACTTCATGTACATATTATAATAGTAGTTCTAATGATGTTTGTTTCTTAACTAATTCGTTTACATACTTATATTTTCAGTTTTGAACATACTTATACTGCATTTGTTCTCATATTTTAAAGTTTTTATATTTATTTCTATTCATTTCTAAAACCATTTATTCGAGATTTTATTTCAAATCCAATATATACATATATATTCACATATATACAAATATATGCAAATTTTCAAATCAATTTGACTTAATATATTTTATATTTGAATCGGGGAAACTCGCATCATTAAAATCAATTTTACAATTTTTAATTCAAAAATTCATTTAAATTATCAATTTAAATTCATAAAAAATCTGGGGTCGTTACAATACCAATGAATTTTCATTCATCAAAAATGTCACAAGAATCTTCTCAAAGATAGAAAAGGGATATCATACCCTAAACTTGTATTCATAACAAGTCAATGACACAAGAATTCACTAATGCACAAAAATTGATAAAACTTGTCAATAGAAATCATGAAAATTGGTGAAGCACAAATTCCAGAAGACTACACAAGAAATCTAGATATCACAAAATGAGAGTACGGAAACTCAAATGGGAGTACAGAAACTCAAATGGGAGTACGGAAACTCAAATGGGAGTATGAAAACTCACCTACACGTGAGCATGAAAAATCACCAACACGTGTAACGCAAAGCGAGAACGGGAGCATGGAAACTCACCTACACGTGAGCATGAAAAATCACCAACACGTGTAACGCAAAGCGGGAACGGGAGCATGGAAACTCACCTACACGTGAGCATGAAAACTCACCAACACGTGTAACGCAAAGCGAGAACGGGAGCATGAAAACTCACCTACACGTGAGCATGAAAACTCACCAACACGTGTAACGCAAAGCGAGAACGGGAGCATGGAAACTCACATACACGTGAGCATGAAAACTCACCAACACGTGTAACGCAAAGCGAGAACGGGAGCATGAAAACTCACCTACACATGAGCATGAAAACTCACCAACACGTGTAACGCAAAGCAAGACGCTATCTCAGGGTAGCTAACCAAAAAGCAAAAAGGTATGTGTGAGTGGAATCACACAAATGGTGTCTAGGCTAACCAAAAAGCAAAACGGTATGTGTGAATGGAATCACACAAGTGGTGTCTAGCCTAACCAGAAAGCAAAAAGATATGTGTGAGTGAAATCACACAAATGGTGTCTAGGCTAACCAAAAAGCAAAAGGTATGTGTGAGTGGAATCACACAAATGGTGTCTAGCCTAACCAGAAAGCAAACAAAGAGACATCGCACAATTGCTAGTCTAAACCATAAAATGATCGACATGATCAACGAGAAGTGTCAATTACACTAAGTTAGTAAATATAAAAGTTTAGCTTCATGTCCCATAACCACTTGCTTAACTTAAATATTTACGAACAAACTGTAAATCTTCACTAGAAAATTGTCACAAGAGATTCAATCGAATAAGTCCAAGAATTAACCGACGAAGTAAACGCAATCGTTTCATACCACTTGTTTTGCTAAGCCGTTTAATTAGATTTCTCATACGAGTGAAATAAAGGTTTGTATATACTAATAGATTGGAAAACGGTTTAGGAAAAGAGTTTGATATTGAAAATAGAGTTGAAAACATTTTGATAAAAGAGTTTCGATATTTACTACTAGTATTGAAACCTTTATATTTTTAAAGTGACAAATCACAAAAATGATTGTAAAAACAATCAATCACAAGAATTCACGTACGGAGACGTGAATAGAATCCAAAGTAATCGGATACTGAATCCTTCAAAAAGTATGTTCACAAAAATCCCGAAGAAAATGTCATCAAAGTTGCTAATAAATGATAGCAACAAATCGGGAAATAATCAAGAATCGATTAAATTTGAAAACCAAATCGATTCACTAAAATTCACATTCGAAGACGTGAATAAAATCCAAAGAATTCAATTCTAAATCCATAAAAGTAGGAATACCCAAAAATTCCAGAAATAAAAGTTATCAAAGTCGACAAAGGAGATAATAACTAATCGGAAAAGAAGAATCGATTAACAATTGGAAAAACAAAGAAGAACGTGCATAAATGCATAGATGACTTCCACAAAAATAAAAATCAAGCCAATGCCGAAGTCAACAAGTAATGGCCACAGCCGAGTACAAAACGAATCAACATCAAAAACACAACTTGAGTTCGGAAAGCAAACGGAGACCGAAGCCAAAATACTTTCACGAAATCAAAAATCAAATGCACATGAACAAATGTTAGGAACTCATACCTAACGATCAAAGATAATCATATGCAAAGATGAGAGATAATACATCGACAAATAGCTGTAACACATGTTCCATCTAAGTTATGTTTTATATTTGTCCTAAACCCTAGGCTTTGATACCAAGCTGTGACGCCCCACCTCTATACCCACGCTAGCCAAGAACACTACGGTGTAGTGCTGTCAACTGGCACGGAGAATAAGGCTGTTGAGGAGCGACCATCTGTGTAATTGCTTTGTGCAAGCACCGATATGTCAGATAGTATAACATGCATTTTATTTCAGGAGGAAATCCGACATACCAATACTAACTCAAAGCTACTATACAGTGGCTATAATAGTTTAGGACAATAAATATAATAATAACACATATAATATAAATGCGGAACACAGATAAAACGGAAAGTCTCATATATACAATAACTGATGTCAGTTACAATACATGTGATACAATACATATGATACAACTACAACTGTCGACACAGGAAGTTATATATACAAGTACATTATTGACAATAATATACATGAATGCATAAATATGACACGACTACTCCGAAAGATATGAAGTGACTTCATAACTCAAGCAGAAACCCAAAGCTAAAAATCTACAACCTGTAAATACTCGGTCTGACCCGAGTATTAGATTCAAAAGAAAATAATACTCAGGTCAGTCTAATTCAAACTCAGTTATTAGTGCATAGAAGAAATAATAATTAAGTAACAAATAGACGACAGTCACAATAAATCTCGTTTATCCGATCCTTAAATAAAGAAATCGGATAACGATAAATATAACACCAAGCAGTGTTAAACAACAAATCAGCAAATTAAACCAAATCAGAATGCAATTCAGAATATTGGATTGAATAAACAAAACAGTTCAAACAATTGAAATATCAATTAAAATAACAATAAGGGTAGGGCTGCAATACACGCACGCGTGCACTGCCTCGCCATAACGGAATATGGAATACGTAAAAGATCCATAAATCGAAACAAAATAGAATATCATACACGCCATACCGTGTGGCTGCAGTTCACGCTTGCGTGCATTGCCTTGCCACTATAGTGATGTCGTACCCAAACGCTCAATACCATGTGGCTGAAGTTCACGCTTGCGTGCACTGCCTTGCCACTACAGTGGTGATGTACCCAAAAGATCAACGAACCAAAATCAATGAAGGTTCGAATATCAATTCAAAATGTCGATACTGTGTGGCTGCAGTGCACGCACGCGTACACTGCCTCGCCACAACAGCATATACAAAAATAGCAACAAGGCACAAAGGTCAATACACAAGAATTCACAGTGAAAACTAATACACTAAGCACGTGGCAGCAGTTTAAAACTTCCACCAATTGAATGTAAAATATGTACACAAATAAATGCACATAACAAACTGCACATGGAAAAAATGAATCAGAGGTGCGACGAGAAGCAGTACAACTCAAATGAGCATTTGCACAAGGCAGTGATACATCATGGTGCAACAGAAAAAATACAGTTCAAATAAACTGCAATTAACCAGAAATCACAAAACCAAACATCAACCAAGTTCAAATGAACATAGGCAGCAAGCACCAGATATCATGCAGCAGTGTATATATGTATAAAACAAGTATATTGCACAAATGAACAAGGCTCAACAATGCCAAGACTAGCAGTCGAAATGCAACCAAACTGGGGTGCAAGCAATGCTACAGGTTATAAAATGACCAATTTGCAAACATAAATTTCCAAACTAAATACAACTTCGTTTTCTAAACTTTAGGTAGAAAATATGCACAAACAAAAATGCTCAAGTGTCTGCATATTAAATATGCAAAACCAAAGTGGCAGTGAAACAACAAAAATATGCTCAAGTGTCTGCATATATATATTTGAAGTCAGAATCAAACATCAGGTGCAGCCCCAAGAGATGCACGAAGCTAATATACATGAGCACAAATCGACAGTAGTTCAATATGCATCAATTTCAAATCAATGTAGCAGTGTGAACCTCACCATAAAAAGGCAATATTGTAAAATACTTCACATGCACGCAGCAAGGAAAGAAAACATTTCAATGTTGTAAATTACTTACTGAAATTACAAAATACTTCAACTAACTAGCAGCAGATTCATACTTCAAGTATAAAGAAAAGACTCAAGTTTTCTTCACAAAGTACACGTCACAGGAAACAATCTTTGAACCCAGGCCTCACATAAAATGCATACAAATTATAGTATAGGTCAAAATGCTCCGTCCTTACCATTTATACGTGCGTTTGAATTAAATGGATGGTCAATGACCTGACAGTAAGCAGTGCCACAAGATCACTGAACGAACAAGTCAAAGCACACATTCATGAATAAACAGGTATGATCTGAAGTATCAACCCTTAATAATTAGAGTTCAAATGCCAGACTGAAAAATCACATATTTAAAGTAACCAAAATTGCAGGCTTCACAAGGATCAAATTTTTTTTTCCAAGCCCAAGCTCAAGGCAAAACATCGCAAATTTATAGATGAATACAGGCATCGAGACCGAAGTCAAAATTGAAAGTCAAGCCGTAATGGCTAGGGAGGTCGAAACAGTCAAAAATTCACCAAAGCCGTATACTTGAAACAGAGTATCAATGTATACAAATTCAAGTTAAAACAAAAACATCAACATCGGAACCAAATCGAATAATCGAGATGAAATCAAGCTAATTTTAATCGAAACACAACATTAGCATAAGAATCGAATAAAGGCAGTAACTTGAATTAGATTGTGAGTGAAGAACACTCACCTCAGATTCGAAGAGCCCAACTCAAATCAAGCGGCCGAAGGTAGACGAACGAGGTTCGAAATCGAGCCGCCATTATCATTTTCTCTTCGTTTGTTTAGTTAGGGTTTTCGAATGGAAAAAGAGTAAGGTGGAACAGGATTAATTAATTGTCACGGCCCAAAAGAAACGGGCCAAAACAAATTTTTAAAGCCCGTTAAAAATTATTAAACAAATTATAAAAGAATTTTAATTCAAATTTTAAAACTTCAATTGGCAATTAGCGAAAATATAAATCGTTTAATGTCGATTATAAATCGACACGAAATACCGGGTTGTTACATCGACCCACCCGGTCAGAAAAAACAAAAACAGTTCATATTTCCTAATTTTATTGCGTAGGCGTACCTTATTTTGCATTTTTAAGCAAAGCGATCTATTATTAGCATTTTAGCGCGACCAAATCCAGCCAAACGGCCCCCCTGTTCCTGTATTTACTCAATTTAAACACATAAGTGACATATAGGAAATTCATTTACATTTCACTTATTTTTGATAATAAACACATAGTTTTCACAAGCAAAATATTCAAAATTTCCATTAGCAATTTATATGGTTTCGATACAATTTTAGTTGCTTACAACTAAATCACACATCATTTCCATTAAATTTCAATGGTTTACAACACACTTTCTTTCATTCAATTCATTTTTAAACGAAACGAACTCATACCAATTTCAGTTGGTTTGAAAATCAATTTTATTGGCTTTCATTAACTCATAGAATTTTATGAATCTCATTTGCGTCAAACGACAACCATTTTTATGCAAATTCGACGATATTCACTAAATAGAATATCAAATCTTAGTTTATAACTAATTTAAATTAATACCAACTCAATTTACCCTTTATTCAATTTCATTTCCAATTGATTCCATTCAATTCATTTTTTCATTCCATTAATCAAACAAGTTTCATTCAAAACCATTCCATACAACTTGACAACAACCATTTCACAAACCATTTCACAATTTTACTTAAGTCGAGCTTTTATCCAATATTTACTTAAGTTATTTCAATTCAAAACTCAAATTTATTTTCCTTGTAACACTTCCAAACTTAAATCCTTAATTTGATTTTCATTTATCAAATCCATTCCATCGACTAATTTAATTAAATTAGTTTTACTCACTTATCCATTTTAAATTTCAACTTTCCATTCTCAATTCATCTCGAATTTATTTTATCAGTAACAAGGAAATTTTCAATTTATTTCCACTTACTTGAATTTATCTGCAAATTCAAACCATTTTGATTTAACTCACAATTGAATTTTTAATTTAACTAATTCAACTTTCCTATTTCATGAATTAATTAATTATCATATAAGTTTACTTGGATTTTATTCCAAATTATAAATCACATTTACAATTTACATTTACAAATCTCATTTGTATATGAATTCATTCCCTTATCCTTTCAATTCATATTTATAAATTTCATTTGTTAAATGAATTTATCTCCAAATCTTTGGTTATACCATTATTTCTTATTAAATTTCCATACAATAATGATGATAATTCGATATCATCACTTCCTAACAACCAAGCAACCATATAACATAAAAATTTACAGAAAATCATTTCTTTTATATACAAAAATAGTTTTGGGTAAAATTATTTCATTTACCCTATTTTAAAACAATAATGTGTCAGTTTATCCTGTTTAAGAATTTAGAAACCCCTATCGATACAGTTGGCCAAACTGCACCGACCAGAATCTATAAACAATCAACCGATATGTCAACACAATATAAAACAATTTTATATTCACTAACAAATACGCCCTCATATATATGATTGCACTCATACTCATTCTAGAGTACTGCTGACTCTATCTCTAATGAGTAACACCCAACAGAGCCAAGGTTATCGCTTAACTAAATGCTCTGATACCACTTGTAACAGTCCCGATTTTTCAACGTCCGAAAGTCGACATCAATTTGTCCACTGTATCGAATGCCGACAATCGAATGCCGGAAAATCGAACTGTTAGGGTTTAAAGAAGAAGAGGTAGAAGAAGAAGCAGAAACAATAACATAATTTCATATTTCACAGCGGAACAAATATAATAGATAAATAAATATCTTCATACAGAATCACTGTATCAGTATTACATTACATTATCAGAGTGTACAACAACAAACAGCGGAAAGAAATATTACATATGTAAGTGATACGCCTCGCCATTCAGCTCCAACTCCTGATTTCCACAGCAACTTCTTGACTTTGCTCCCGAATAATGATAACCTGACTCTAGGCTGCCCGTGTGGAAAATTATGGGCACCCAGAGTTTAGAAAGGAAACAATAAACTCCAGGTCAGTCGTGAGACTGGTGTGAGATCTTAAAAACAGTTATTTTCACAAAGAAATAAAAAGAAATCCGCTATGCTTTTGGAAAATGAAACTACCATAAGGCCTCCCGCCACACACAATGCAAACGCAGAATTGGAGGAGATTTCTCCTTATAATAGTCAAACATGCTTAATACGCAAATTCCTTTCGATATTATTATTAGTGCATAGTGTAGAAAACATTTCGAAAGTATAATATTAATCTTAGCCAGCATACAATCATTATTGTATGCCTATTATACCTACCATCCAAACAGTGGGGAGCCACCATAAGTAGACGGCAGGTTGTACGACTAAAACCGTACAGGACGCGTATTGTTTCTTTGGATTTTCCAACAAATGGTTAGGCTAAGGAACTTCCTACTGCCACATGGGTACGCCTATGGAGGGACGTCCCGAGAACCTACCCGGATCTCTGCCAACGCAAGGCCAGGTTACCTCTGTAACTAGGTAATTACTACTCGAGTATGCCAACCCCCGGTCCTTTGGGACCTTTATCCTAGGATTCTCTACACCAACAACCACAGAGAAAAGTATTTGCAGTAACCAAAAAGGTAAAATATCAGGGCTCCATACCTGACACCACCCTTTTCCAGAAGGAAATGACAGACCCTAAAGGGCGCGACCCTCATAATCTTGCTGCATCTTTCCTGTTTTGACCATTTCCGGGGTGTGAGGTTCGATGAGGTCTCGTCCGCCAAGCTAACTTTTTACAAAGTCATGCATTGATCAACAAATGATCAGCAGCACTTCATGTGCCACATTACCAAATTGGGAGTGTATCACTAGTAACCATCAACTACATAACCTCTGAGCTCGTACGTCTCAGAGAAGGGTGTTAAGCTAAGAGAATAAATTCTCCACCACCGACAAAAATGTATTCGATAGAAACCAGCTTTACATCTTAAAGTGTAACGCCAGCCATACATCCATACAAGTCCGTTCCGGGATCGAACGGAGCCGAAGGCACTTCCAAAGAGGCCCTTGCAATCCGGATATTCACTAACATGTCCGGAATCCCCATCACAAAGGGTGATAAAATATCTATACCAGAGCAACTCGGTGCAGAGACATTCGATGGGTAATCTGTTCGTTTTCGAGAATACCCGGTCTTCAACACCATCTTCAAATGCAATCCCATTTCTTCGTATCGTTATTCGGAATGGGTTTTATGACACAAGGTCCTCTCCCGGCTAATCCGAATAACGAGCGCTTATTTTTAAAAATAAGTGTTCATTCAGATTTCAAACAAATCACAACAATTTCCACTTTGATCTTTTAAATAAAAGATCCATCACAATCACAAAGGTTCGATGTGGTTTTCGGATATCCACTTGGAATCCGGCCCCCGGTCGCATCGAAATTCAAATGTTGTTTAAAGGCAAATATTGATAGTCGGTTATTTAACTATCAATCAACATTCACAATAATCGCTGCATTTCAAATAATTTTTCCCAAATTATTATTTACAAAATATCTTTGCAAGATACAATTTTAACACTTCAACCATTTGAAAAAAAAATTCAAATCATTTTTCACTCGCGGAATAAGATTCCCGATATTATTTGTTCCCACTGAAGGTCTGCCGAGTTAAAATACTTTAAGATAATTTAAATTACTTATCCAAACATATATACTTGGAAATATTTAAAATAAAACTATCTTAAAACACTTACTTAAATATTAGTAATGAAAATATTATATAAAAATCTCGTATAAAAATTCAAGGTCAAACTAATTTTAAAATAAAATTAGTAGATAGGATATAACTATTTAAATATCTGTTTTCTATAACAAATATCAATTTAATCTTTAAATAATTACTTCTATAATAAATTAAAATATATCTTTACTTTAAAGATTTTCAAAATAACCCAAGTAAATAATTTCTCCAAAATAATCTTTCTTTAAAACCATCTTTACAACTTCAATTTCATATTTATAGACTATATTGAAAACATACTCGGCTTTCCAGGTAAAGCACACCTTCCATTCTAAAATAGTTCATTCAAATCAATTTATAAATCCTTCTGGATTTCGTTTAAATTTACGTTCCAAATCCGTAAATTCCTTTCCACATTTTTATTTTTAAAACAAATTCCCCTTTCTTTTATAAAATTTCATTATAAATTTAAACTTCTAAATATCCATTGATATACGACTTTCAAATCGATTTCTAAATATTCATTTTCATCACCAAATTAAATTATAACTTGATTTCCAAATCTATTTTCAAATACCAAATCAATCTCCAAATTTATTTATAAATTTATTTCAACACCAAATTTATTATCCTTTGAAACAAATTCCTTCTTTAAATTTATTCAATTTTCTAAAATTAATTTACTATAAATTTTCTACTAAATTAAAAAAAATCCAATTTTTATTTATTTCTGATATCCTACGATATCAAAAATATATTCGGCTAAATTTTAGCCTTCAACAGTTTCAATCACAAATAGTCACACGCAGATTATAAATAATCAACATACAATATTGAAACAAATTCAAATATTTGAGGAATCCAGTTGGATTCCTCTAACCTGCTTTTCCTGCATCCACGGATGTTAGCACAACAATTAAATACAAATTCTACTTCGAGGTGGAATATCGCAGTATATGGGTTTAATATAATAACCTCCGCTATTATACGGCGCATAGAGTCTAAACTAATATAACTGATAATAAATTAATCATCGAAGCACACAATCAACAATTAAATTTAACTATCATAATTCAATCATCAATTGAAAAAATTATTGCAACACTTGATAATTTCTATCTTATGACTGGATTGAAATTAAATGCTAATAAATCTCACATTATTACTTCTGGCATATCTTCTCTGGAAGCTAGTAGAATAACTGTCATTTATGGATTACAACAAATGGATAATAACATGAATTATTTGGGTATTCCATTATGTACTTCAAGAATTACTACTAGACACTGCCTGCCTCTGTATACAAAAATATGTAACTTAATGACCTCATGGGCAAATAGGTTTCTTACACAAGCTGGAAGGCTTGTGCTCATCAAGTCTGTTATCTCATCAATGATGGTGCATTAGTCAAGAGTGTTCATACTTCCCATAAAGCTGGTGAACATGGTAAGAACTGCCATGCTAAGATTTTTCTGGACAGGCTCGATTCATTCAAAAAAAATCATCCCATGCTCCTCTGCTAAAATGGAATTGCCAAAAAAGAAAGGTGGTCTAGGAATTTTCAACTTGCAATCTTGGAATAAAGCTTCTATAAGTGCTCACTTAAATTCTTTGCTAAGTGGTGGTGAGTCCTTATGGGTTGAATGGACCAAAAAATTTAACTTAAGTGGTAGGAATTTCTGGACAATGCCAATACCCCAGAATTGTAGCTGGACATGGAGGAGTATTCTTGGTTTGAGAAATAGTTTCATAAAGTTTATTAAGTATGAGCTATCACAAAACAGTAGCATCAAATTCTGGAATGATCCTTGGTTGACTGATGGCCTTATGCTTGTCAATGTGTTTACTCCCCATCAGATTGAACAAGCAGGCATAAGTAGGGAAGCTCAAGCTGTTGATTACTTACTTGAGGGCAAGTTGATGCTTCCCTACACCAGTAATCAGGACATAAGGGCATTTTGGAACTTATATCAGACTCAACACTATGGTATGGCATCTAGGGGTGATGTACTGTGGAGTGGAAAGCAGCACTCTATCTCTGTTGCTTATGACCTTCTTACAAATGTGATTGGAAGGACTTCTACAGTTTGGCACAAGGTAATATGGTCTGCATCCTCTCCTGCAAAGGATAACCTGATAATGTGGAAGATTATCAACAATGCTTTGTTAACTAAGAATAAAATGTTGAGTTATGGTATGAATGTTGATCCCCTGTGTGTCTACTGCAAGTTGCAGGTTGAGTCAGTGGCTCATCTATATTTTGACTGTAATGAGTTACTGGGTCTTTGGGGAAGATTAGTGAGAAGAATAGCTGATGATCATACTCATGGCTTGTCTGAAGTAGAATGGGACCTAATTAGCAAATCAACAAGATGGAGGAAAGATAGAAGAACTGTTTTCTTTTTCTATCTTAAGAAGTATCTGAATTAGTTTGGGAGGAAAGAAACTTGAGAAGATTTGAAGCAAGAAGTAGGAGTATGCAACAACTATGGGAAGTTCTTCAGTATGCAATAATCTCTGGTATGAAGGAAAGCAAATATGGTTTCAGTTCTCAGTTGGCTGAAGCTTGGGCATAACTCTTTGGTGTGTTATTGTTTCTCTTTCCTTTCTGTCTGTCATGTTATCTATGTGTCCTGTTTTTCTTTTCTTTGTTCTATTTCTTTTTTAGTTCCTTAGTTTTTTCTTCTCTTTGTTTGTTTTTCTCTGTTTCTAATTTTGTGAATATGAGCATGTTCATAGTTACTTTCCGTTTTTCTCAATAAACTGGTAGGGGACCAGTTGAACCCCGCTTGCCTTGCAAAAAAAAATAACTGAAATTTTCAATTGTTATTTTGAGTGAGAAGATCTCACCTTTGCTTTTATTAGCAATCCATTTCCATCTTGACTCGATTTTCTCGATTTAAGAGCTTGCATAACAATTATATGATTTTATAAATATTCGAACAAATCGAACTATTAAATTCCATTTGATAATTTAATTAACCCGTGATTTTATTTTAAACTAACAAATCCCTTTTAACAAATTTATTTAATTAAAAATTAAATTTAAAAAATAAATTTCCTTTAATAAATCATTTCACCTAATAAATTAAATTTCTAATAAATTTTCTTTTGCAAATTATTTTTAGAGATTATAATAAATTTTAAATAAGCTAATAAACAAAATAAATCACCCTAAAATTTTATTTTGTAATTAAATGGTGCATGTGTATTATATTTTTTTCACTGTTTAAAAACATGTAAATTTTATTTAAATTTAAATAAACTGGAATTTATACCTTTTTCTGTCCAGGTCGAGCTCGAGATTTTCATCTTGAACAAAACCCTAGCCTACTGTTGCGCCTCCCCTTCGACGACGCCTCGTGATTTCCACCGGAGTGCTCGAACTCGAGCCTCAATTCCATCGCGGTTCCTCCAGATCTCATGGTGTTCGGACACGAACCACTACCGCTTCAATTTTCATGCGACAACGATCATCTGCTCGCCGTGCCGAAACCTAGAATGATACTGCTCGAGCTTCATCCACACGAGCCACCCTCGTTCGCCCAGACAGCCCGCTGCTCCATTGTCGATCGCCCTCTACTCCGACAATCGATGCCGAGCCCAAGATCTACCGCCGATGTTCCTCCATTCGAACGCGACCCCTAATCGAATCGAACGTGATTCGATTCAATGTCCTTCAATGTCGTTCCAATCATTGCGAAGTTTGATTTCGATTGCTTCGGCTGATTTTTTTTATTTAATAGAGGAGGAGAAGAATTCGATGAAGCCCTTATTTTTTCTTCTGTATATCGATTTCTTTTTTTTTATAAAGATCGGTTAGCTTTCAAAGGAAGATAGGATAGGGTGGCGTGTAGGAGAAGACAATGGAACGTGTACATTTCATTTTGCAAAAAAGAATGTCGGGGATTTGATTATGATCAGATATATATATATTTAAATTTTAAATCGTCTCGATTTCGCACCCTAAAATCTCGATATCGTATCGAGACGTGCCGCTAGGCGTTTATAATGTTTTACCCGTATTCCGAACACAATGGAATATGTTTCGAAGCCCGGTTCAATCCTATGTGAAAGATAGTTTTTTAAATCAAGTTTAAATACTAAATTCCCGATATAAATTTCAGTGCGTTTATATATCATACGCTCACACAACAACTCCAAACACTACGAAAGTTGAAATCCGATAATAATATAATATTACGGATTAAATGGAACTGATTTCGTTGAATTCCGAGACTGTGCCTTAGAAAGCTATTTTCAAATATCGATTTAAATGATAAAATTTCAAAACTGAACAAAGTATTTCCAAATCAAATTCTGAAGCTTCCATTAACCTCAGTGTTATCAATATAAATTTTCTAAGCCATCAAATTATTTTTAACAAGCTTAAAATTGAAAATTCAAATTTTTATCCAACTTCAATAAATTAATTTCAATAATTTAATTGCCAAATTCATATTTATATTCGAAATTCAAGCTAAACCATCATTCAAATATTTAAAATTAATTAAATATTTTCAATTTCAAATGTTCAAAATTCTTGGTCGTCACAACATTTCCGTTAATTTAAGAGAGACAGGGTATGTTATGATACGATAAACAAATTTGTCTATATAATTCTATATATTTGAGTCCTCTTTTTAAAGAAGTCTTGGTAACCTTTAGACCCTTGCATGTATTGAACCTTGTTAAAGTACTTGGATAATTTATAATCAATGTAAAACATGCATAAGTCCGTTAACGGTAAGTACAAAAGGTCTAACTGATCCTAGCTATGAGTCAAAGAAAGATTGACCATGCTTCTAAAATGGACAAGTGGTAATATTTGAATTTTAATAGAAATTGAAAACAGAATTGGAAAGACTGGAGTTCCATAAGATAAAAGATAAGGGGGAAAATTGGTCGATCAAAATTTACGTTCAATCGTACTTCGTAAAATGAGATATACAAATTTATCTAGCACTTCAAATAAAAGGAGATGCCAAATGGCATCAGATATTTTCACTATTTTTTATTTCTTGTTCTCTCATTAATTCAATATTTGATTATACATTTAAACCAAAAATCATGAGTTTGAGTCACACCAAATGCAAAATCATTGAATGCAAGTGTGGCAATATCCCTGTTCTCAAATCATCTTTTAAAGTCCCTTCTTACTTAATATTAATATATCATCAAAATATATTTCAGCATTAAATCTCCAAAACAAATTCTAAGTTAACAATTTTATTCAAGACATATAAATTTACATATCTGTATTACAATGTTAACAAGAATTGATATTAACAAAAGATTCGAGGGATGAAACTTGAGGAACGTATGCATGTCTCAAGATATATATTTGGGTAATCAGCAAGAGATGTGTCTTAAAAAGTTAATCAGTTTTGAATTCTGCACAATATGAACATTTCTCTTTACAAATTAGTGTTTTACAACCTGCCAGGATATAACACATTAAATGATTAGATTCATTTAATGATTAAAATTATTTTCAACTATGTCTTTGCCTCAAGACTTATAAAATAGTTAATATTGAATTTCATAGTTTAAATTTACTTTCCGACAAAGTAAATCAAAAGTATTTAATGATTTGCATATAAAATATATTATAATAACAATCACTTGATCAATGATGCTTGATACTCTAATATTACTCAAATCGTAATAGATTTCTTTTTCTTTGGTCAATGATAATATTTTCGCATTGTGGTAAATATCATTCATAAAACATACAAACATTTAAATGAATGGATCTGTATATTACAAATTAAAAACGTCATTGTCCATTAGTACAAAAAGTCTACAAAGATTAGGAATTAAATCAAATTAATAATCAACGGAAAATTATAGCATTCTTTTCTCTTTATGTCAAACTCATTCATTTTCAATAAAAATGATTCTGGTTTTTCATAAAAGGGTTAAATTAGTTTGAACCTAAAAGGAAGTGATGTGAAAGTTATATTAGATGATACTTATAATATCTTAATTAAAAATTAATCAACATATTCATCAAAGTGTGTGCATATAAAAACAAATAAATGACGTACGTTAGGTAAATTTAGGGTACGAATAAAGTTTGTCTAGTTTTAATCATGTGAATATTATAAATGACTTGGATTACTGGTAATGTATGTTGTTGAAGCTAAAAAGGTAACATTATAACTATCGTTAGTATATGTCCATGCTTTAGCATGTGAGACTAGCTTTACCATAAATTACAACATTATTTTTCTATGTTGTTCAAGGTGGAGTGGAGTATCAGGCATTAAGAATGAATTTATTGTCCAAGATTAGTCTAGGAGGAGCCTAATGAGAATAAGCGTTTACAACATAATTTGGTACTACAAAACTTATATTAAATAATTATAAACATACTGAAAAATTCAAGGCAAATTGGAACATTAGCAATTTAATTTAAATTGAAATTGGTGAATGGTTCTTACTCAAGATTCAATGTGAATCTTGGCGGCGAGCTCCCTTTTCCTTTTTCCTTCCAAGATCCTAACTGAGTCCTGAGATCGTAGAATAGTGGATGTTCTGAAAAAATTTACCATTCGAAAAGAGGAAAAAAACGAAGTCTTCCGCTGCTTAGCTTTCAGTTCGCCTCTGACCATTAAATTAAATGTGAATAACCCATCCTCCTCTCTTTGAAGAAATTCTTCAATTTCTTTCGGACATATATAACGAAAATTTGGTAGAACAGGAAAATCGAAAGAAAGTTTCTTTATATGATTGACTCTCTGGATTCCCATAAATTGTTTCGGTGCGGGCCACGAAAGCGGTACCAAATCGAGGCAAACTCTTTGCGATGATGAACTAATCAGCTCGACAATGATTTCAACTGGAGTCGATAAATACATATTGTATGAAGCTCGAGTGGTTTCAGATCGTCTCGAAATATTATTTTATTATGAGCAATATATACATACAATTTTATTTTATTTATCGATGAATTTCAAAATAAATCACATTATCATAGTTTATAAAAGTAACAAAACTTATACATAATAAAATTTGCCATGGATATAGTTAAATGTGTGTACCAAATAATCATGCAGGCTTTAAAGAAAAAGGTCCAAGTTTTCATCCACGGTAGAATACTTTAGGTTATATTCCAAACATATTTAAAATATAATGTAAAAAATAATTAGAAATAAGAAAAAAAATAAAGAAATCATCAAATAATTTTAGAAAAAAAAATTGAGTACTTAGATGGTAATACACGGTAATAATACAAGTCTTAGGTAGTATATAACATACTATATGTCAATATATGTCCAGCGGTTTGACTCAAGCTACGCAAATTTCAAATCTATGAATTCTCAAACCAGTGCTAGATTGTCTAACAACTGGATAGTGGTGCTAGATATCGTCAAATCAAATTTTGAAAATTTAAGAAATAACAAGTAACTTTAACTACGCTTTTATTTAGAATTATAAAGAGGAATATTTATCGATTGGCTATCTATATAATTTGAAATGAAACATATAAAGTGGAATTAAATTCTGAAATGCTACTAAAAGATGAAAAGCTTTAATAAATAAAGAAAGTAATTGAGTTTCCTTGTTGTACTTGTATTTTATTCGGTCAAAATAAAAAAGGCATATTAAAAATGCATATTTTCTGAATGCTTAAAAAAAAAAGCTTAGTGCTTAGGCGGTACCTCAACTAGGCATGGAATAAAGCATCAAGGAAAAAAGGCTGAACAGCAAAATTACAAAGGAGAGCCTAAATGACACTCCATGATGCCCCGATGGTACTTTTGATAGCATAGTTAATTTTATAAGTCAAAGATCATGGTATAAACCTTGTTGAGATCATGTTATCTTATATTTTAAAGTGGATGTGCATATTATGGTAAGATAAACTATTAAGCTTCAACTTTCAAGAATTCGAGTTCCTTATTTCTAAAAAAAAATCAAGAAGTTTTACAACTCATTTCTACCCTATATGGGGATGCATCATGCCTTGCTTTTTTAATGTATGTAGAGCATATGTAATCTAATAGAAACACACAGATATAAATTGATAAAGAGTTCAAAAGGTCTCACTATTTTAGGGTGAAGTTTTGGGTATATGAGCAGAAGACAGGCAAGATATATAGCTGTTATTTCAAGGATAGCCAAGTATGGCATGGGCTCATGATAAAATGAACCAATATGTTCTATAACTGAATATTTTGAGTCCCTCGATTTTTTCTAATTAACTCTTTCAAACCTGCTCATACAGTGATGTTTCTTTTTGTAAACAGATAATTCATCGTCAACTGAAAACATGCAATAGGAATTGTAGTGGAGGTCTTCAGTTCCAACTAGGACTTTTTTGGTTATTCTGAAAGTTACAAGTCTATCATAATAAGACAAACCAAATTCCTTTTACAGTCAAGTAATTGAGTCGCTCATTTCAGAAGAAAACAGTCTTGATAACACATTCAAACTCTTGCATACAGTGATCGTTTCTTTTATGTATGCAAAGAGTTTATGATCAGTAGAAAACATGCATGTATTAATTAAGAGTTCATAATGTGTTATAATTTTGCATCAACCAAATGAACCAAAGGTTGAGAGTTTGATCGTCGTGAAGATCGTCAATTCTTATACTTAGATGCCGGCAACTGTGTTATGCTAAGAAAACCGGCATTTTTCCACTGCAAGGGATAAGAGTTCCTTTCTCATTATTAAAAACAACTAAAAAAAGGACTTAGTAACCACTTTCAGATAATGACACTGTAAAATAACTAACAAGTATTCGTCCTTTGAATGAGGGAATATTTGATCAAAAAATACGTTTATTCAGTCGTTTAAAATTCAAAATAATAAGTAGCTTAGTTGGTTAGAGCGTTAACGTTGATGGGTGCAGACTCGAGCCTTTAGAAAACAAATGGTATTTGTTGTATGGGGTTTTTAGGCACAGGGAAAAAGTTGCAAAAAAATTTAGTCTTAAGGACAACAAGTTTGTTTTTTGTTTGAAGGACACTTTGTAGGGTAAATCACAGAATGATAGATGTGGCTATCATTTTCTGTTTACACTATAAAGCGTCCTTCAGACTAAAAAACAAATTTACCGTCCCTGAGACTAAATTTTTTATAACTTTTTCCTTGTGCCTATTTTCCTGTTATTGTATTTAGTGTGGCCATGTGTGCTACAATAGGACAAATCAATGTGTTTTTACAACTTAGAATCAAAGCCCCGCGTCTAAATAAATAGTAGTTTCAACAACCATTTTAGACTCCCACAAGACACATTGCGTACAATGACTATGCTAAGAACTTTCTATCCAATAGAAAACATGCATAAATTCAATTACAAAGTTTACAAAGTGAAATAAATCTAAAATTCGAATTTCTTGTTTGAAGTATTGTCTAAGTATAATTCAAAGGCAACTACATTTCCTTTTTATACATCGCACCTATTTGAATCTACAATTTGAAATGTAACGAAACTTTCTAGTTGTGTTATTATTCCATTCTAGATCATAGACACAAAAATTGAGATCATTTCTAACCTACTAGTATATTTAAAAATGATAAATTAAAAAATAGCAGTTGAATTTAACCATCAGTTTTAAATATTATTTTAAAAAATCGTAAGATTACCCAAATAATTCAAATTTGTTGAATCTCGCCTTATAGCGATTTTGATTATGACAACCATACATATATATTAGTATCGATTAACCTTGTTTTGTAGGAAGAAACTCTACAACAGGAAAATTTCAAGGGTTTAGTTAAAGAGTCTATGTATTAGTATTTGTTAAAATCTTCCTTGATGACACACATACATGCACAAGACACAGCAAACAGACGTCTGAAAATTTTATTTCAGACGTCTGTCTACCGAAACAAAAGTTGATTCAGCATAATATTTAGACGTATGTTCTGAAATATTCAGACGTCTGAATATAGGCCGAATTTGCCTATTTTATTGCTGTATAAATTTTTAACTATAAACAGACTTCTGAAATTTTATTTTAGACTTCTGGAAACGAATAGATGCAACTATTCAGCAAAGAGACACAACTCTTGATTCACATCTAATCATTGAATCTCTTCGTGAATAATTGCAACTATTTGTATACTATAAATAGAGGCTTAACCAAATGTTTTTAGTATCGAATCTTACTCTAATTCTTTCTATCTTATCTATAGCATTCATATTCACAAAAGCTCTCCATTTTCATTTTTCAAAGATAACAAATTTTCTCAAATCTTCCATACTCTTTCACGAACTACACTATTATCATCAAGGAAAGATTATAGGAAGAGTGTACATTGATTTGACATATCCGTGTTATTTAGAACATTAGTATTGAACAAACTTTTTATATTGTGAAAGACCGCTTCAACAGTCGAGGCAAGAAATCCCGTTCGGCTGTTCGGTTAGTTGTAAACCTATTCCTCCGGGTAAAGAGATGGTTGTTCTTTGTTATTGAAATTCCTAAGAGGAGCTTAGGGACTGGACGTAGGACAGTGGTCCGAACCAGTATAAATCTCTGGTGTTGCTTTTATTTATTGTTAATATTCTGCTATCTATACATTTTTTTTCATACGATTCTGCTGCAACGTCTTTTTCAATTGGTATCCGAGCATAGCTTCTTACATTTGGTATCTGAGCATAGCTTCTTACGCCTGATATTCTAGAGATCGTAAGAACATCCTAGAATAAATGGCTACAAAGAGATCTAGTCAAGGCAATAAGAAGAGGAAGAGCAATAAGGAAAAATCAAAGGAGAAAACAAACAAATGCTTCATGGCAAAAGATAATGAGGTTATTGATCCACTTTTGATGATATGATAGAAATAAATTCAGGACTTCTAGACACTTTAAAAGTCTTAAAATAAAATATAAGGAAGATATGGAAAATCAGAAGATAGCTAAATTCGAAAGAGATATGCTTAAAGACGAGAAGAAAATATTAGAAGAAGAACTTGAGAAAATTCAAGATTCACTCTCTCACAATTCTGAACTCGCTCTATTAAGTCAAGAAATAGAAGCTCAAAAAGAAAAGAATAATGCTCTAGCTTCTGAGAATCATGAGTTAAAAACAAAAATTAAAATTGTTGAGTTAGATAACACTAGTCTAACAACTAAGCTTGATAACATTACTAAAATATTTCCAATTTTAATAAAGGGAGAAAATTTTTATCCAGGATTATTGAAAATTCTCAACCTGCTTCAAAAAAGAAGGGATTAGGTTATGTTAAGAATTCAAAAGCTCACAATGATAAAAGTGGTTTAGGATATAATAAAACTGATCGTAGAAATAGCACTAGATATGCTTTCATGTATTATAAAAATGATAGTGCTAGCACTAAATTTCGAGTTAAGTCTAAATCCAATTTTTATAGAAATTCAAATACTGCTATGACCAATAATGTTTATAATTTCTCTAGAAGTACAAAATCATTGACTGAAGATATGAATAAAAATTATCTAACTATTTGGGTTCCTGTTAATTGGAAAAATAAAGAAAAATACATTAATGATTATTTTGATATGGTAGTTAATAATGAAAATTATATCTATAAAGGTTCAACCACACCCAAATAGGTATGGTTTCCTAAGATCTAACCCGTTCGGACCCTAACATAGTAAGTGGGTACCAAAAATAATAATTATTTATTGCAGGTACTCGGATAAACAAAAGGAAAAGGATATATTTTGGTATTTTAAAGAATGTTCCATACGTTTAGTAGAATTACATGCTAACAATGAAATATGGACTTCAGCAAATATGGTAAAATCTATTTTATTTTTCCTTCATAATCAATAATGAGTTTATCTCATTATTTACAAGATATTTTATATAATTTATTATATTCCCTCATTCTTTTTGACAATGACAAAGGGGGAGAAAATATGTGCATATCGACAGGGAGATTCACATATATAGTTGTCATTATCAAAAAGGAGGAGAATGTTGAATCTCGCCTTATAGCGATTTTGATTATGACAATTATACATCTATATTAGTATCGATTAACCTTGTTTTGCAGGAAGAAACTCTACAACAGGAAAATTTCAAGGGTTTAGTTAAAGAGTCTATGTATTGGTATTTGTTAAAATCTTCCTTGATGACACACATACATACACAATTGAAAAACATGCACAAGACACAGCAAACAGACGTCTGAAAATTTTATTTCAGACGTCTGTCTACTGAAACAAAAGTTGATTCAGCATAATATTCAGACATATGTTCTGAAATATTCAGACGTCTGAATATAGGCCGAATTTGCCTATTTTATTGTTGTATAAATTTTTAACTATAAATAGACTTCTGAAATTTTATTTTAGACTTCTGGAAACGAATAGATGCAACTATACAGCAAAGAGACACAACTCTTGATTCACATCTAATCATTGAATCTCTTCGTGAATAATTGAAACTATTTGTATACTATAAATAGAGGCTTAACCAAATGTTTTTAGTATCGAATCTTACTCTAATTCTTTCTATCTTATCTATAGCATTCATATTCACAAAAGCTCTCCATTTTCATTTTTCAAAGATAACAAATTTTCTCAAATCTTCCATACTCTTTCACGAACTACACTATTATCATCAAGGAAAGATTATAGGAAGGGTGTACATTGATTTGACATATCCGTGTTATTCAGAACACTAGTATTCAACAAACTTTTTGTATTGTGAAAGACCTCTTCAGCAGTCGAGGCAAGACATCCCGTTCGACTATTCGGGTAGTTGTAATCCTATTCCTCCGGGTAAAGAGAGGGTTGTTTTTGTTAGTGAAATTCCTAAGAGGAGCTTAGAGACTGGACGTAGGACAGTGGTCCGAACCAGTATAAATCTCTGGTGCCGCTTTTATTTATTGTTAATATTCTGCTATCTATACATTTCTTTTCATACGCTCCTGCTACAACGTCTTTTTCAATTGGTATCGGAGCATAGTTATTTCAAAATTTTGTGAAGATAATCTTATAGAAACGTGTCTACAAAGTTTGGTTTCATTCCAAGTTGTATAACTCTAAAAATGATTAAGATGTAGCATAAGAGGTGTAGTAAGGGATGTTACTGATCCCCACACACACACGTTGTGTGTGCGCGTGTGACAACATATATGAGAATAGAAAGAAAAGAATCATAGTTTAGCTTGTAAATATAAAGAAGTATTATCTAGCCAGATGAAGATCAAATTAATGTTTGTGGATTTATACACAAAAAGATAAATAACGAACACATTGTTTTGCATACTCTATATTATTTTGTTGTCTTTTACTTATCATCGAAGTGGATCATACAAACAAAGGCTTATACATAGGCCTAATTTTTCAAACAATTTTAGGGAATACTTATTTATTTTGTTTCAGTATTATGTTTTATAGCAAATATTTGGTAGTGATTGTGCATGTGCTTGTGCTTCAGATTTTGTTTCTGTGATGCTATATTCAAATCAAAGTAAGGGTTGTACCAAATATACCAATTGTTCTTTAAGCCAACAACTGTTACTTATCATAATACCTGTTTCACCTCTTTTTTTTCTCGAAGTGTTGTACATGTGCTTCAGTTTTTGTACCAAAAAAGACCTTTAAATGACATAATTGTAAAGAAGCCTGTTTTAAAAAAGATCTCAAGCCATTATTTACATTGGACCGACTCATATCATCATTTCAAACAAGCGTGTGTGGTGTACAAAAAAAGACTACAATGTAAGATGCCGAAGCTGTTAAAAGTAAACACTAATAGATACTTAAAACCAAATATAAGTAATACTGTGGAAACATAAGATTTGTTGCAATGAACCTCCGTTGGAATCAACAAAAGGGAAAAAATGATATATTTGTTTTTGATGAGGATGTTGTCACTGGGGTTGAAAGAAATGATTCTCTCTTAGGGAAATCTATCAATTCAAAATATACTGCAACCAAAAACCATATCTTAAAGATCTTTAATTCGTAAGCACTAACAAGTATTAAATATCTTTATAAACTCGCAATCGATCTCCTTTAAGAATTCCCTTACCTGTGACAAGAAGTAATACAATTTCAGATGGAATTTTATACAAGAGCAGTCAAAATGAAGTAGATTCAAAATGTCCAAATGTAAAGAATGCATCCATGCCTTTTGACACAAATATAAAAGATTACTTGCAAAAGCTAAATAAAATTATGGATGTATATCCAAATTGTAAGATACTGCTTTATACTAAGAAACATCAAGTACCTTATTTGTCTCATCTGCTTTATATGAAACATCAAGAACCTTTTTATCCATTCTCACTTGATCTCAACTCATTATCTCCAAGCCAATTTCTTGTGTTTTAGCCACCCCAGACCTTTCCAAAACTGAGATTTTGCTGCCCTAATGATGGACCTTAGACCCATCTAAGCCCAAACCAAAATACCGTGCAATTAAATCTAATTTAATTGCTTGTCGATATTGTACATCGATCGATATATTTATAACTGGTATAAATACATATATATAACATTATTTATTTCTCAAATCATATTCAAATTTTATAGCTAATATTTCACAAATATTAATTAATTTAGTTAATTTATAACAATTATAAACTAATTAAATCGTTTGGTCTTAAGAGAATTCATCATTTCTACTGTGAAACTCTTGGTTGTAAATTTGGTCAGCGATTAACATCGAACTATTGTAATGTTAATGTTCACACGTCATTTAACAGGTAGTGTGACATTATGGCCAAATTTATCGTTTACCCATTTTCTGTAAAATCCAATTTTAGTTTAATAAGCGTTACCCGGTTGTGACATTCGTTTACACCAATTCTTTTCGTCAAAACTGTATCACTTTGGACTTATGCAATTTGCTAATGGTCAAAATTTCAACTTCGTCCATATTTAACTTTATAGCCCAAATACAAATTCCTTGGTTCAATAATAACAATTATTATTAACCGAAATGCTTTGATCAGAGACTTTGACATTGAGTTGACTGTGATACTAACCGCATATAACTGACGAGACGAATCCTCGCTTGAATAGTGTTTCACTTCCAATACTTCCACTCGACCCAAATACAATCACTCGATGACGCCATGCAATGATTTGACTATAATCAAAGCGGAGCTTTCATATTGAAGATACACGGTATTCTCAAGTCGAGAGAACTGTGTAAATCAATCACATAGAATTTATTGTTTGACCTTAGTTATATTAATCAATAGAAAACTATCGAGTGAGTCATTTCATAGTTATCCAATAACTATTAGTACGTAACCGCCAGGTGCCCCCCAACAGTCTTGAATAATACACTGCCCAACATTTGAAGAGCGTTACGTACTCCAGTCTCAGCGGATACATCGATATCCAGTCTCAATGCAACTTGACTAGGAACATTTAAAATGGTACATTTGTTTCATTGTGATAAATTACTCACGGTTACAACACTTTGTAACTACTATCATAAAATATACCATTTATGGATCTTTCCATTAAATATACCTTTAATTAAGTTAATTAATTAATATAATCACATTATATCAAATATATAATAGGAAGAAAATACCTTGTATTTCGACAAGATTGGTCAACGAGTTAGACATATATAAAAAATTACATAATTGCCCCTCGGACATACCCCTAACTTTATCATAGAAAACAATCAATATCTCAAAAACCATAAGACTAATGCATATAAAATTTTGTGAGCAAGTTGTGAGAACCCTAAGTAGTCTACCCTCGGTATCGCACATCGAATAGAGCAAGTTGGAGGGATCGTCCCTCTTCCATCCATAAGGATAGACTATAAACAGCCTTCACAACATATTGCAACAAATATTAATTAATATCATGAGTTATACTAATCCAATTGGCGTGAAACTTGAAGGCTAAGCATAATAAAACATGGAAAAGCTTCAATAGGGATCACATGACATTTGGAGGAGTTTGGAGGGATCGGCTTCAATCCCCCAATTGGGATCAACCCTCTTCCCTCTTAGGGATCGGCTGAACCTAACTTTATAGAAAAGATCGATCAATATTGCAACATCTACACATCCAATTGACATGAAACTTGAACAAGCTCATTAAAACATGTGGAACACCCCCTCGGGATCTCATTCTAATCGGAGGAAGTTGGAGGGATCAGTATAACTCCCTTGGGAGGGATCAACATAAATCAGAATTCAAATACTACTTCATGGAAAATGCGATATCTCACAAAGCGTATGTCAGAATTGCACGAAAATTGGAAAGCGGATAGCTAACATCATGGAGCAGCCCTCAAAGGGACCGCAACACATTTGGACACACTATTAGGGTATGGTACCGATCCCTATTTTAGGCCCCAGTTGGCCTAAATTTTTTTTGGATGGTCTCGTCTTGGTCTCCCAAACCTTCTACCGAAATTTCAGCACAATCCGTACACATCTTCCCTTGTAAATACAGTAGACATGAAGTCAAAAAAAGGATCTTCTTTCTGCTTCTCTTTATCTCCAACTTAGGCTACACTCTGTCAGATTTATTCTTGAATTTCGAATTTGTAACTGAAAACAAACTACAGTATAATAAAAGGATTATTCTAAAGTGGACATAAGCCGAGGTTAATCGAACCATTATAAATCTTGTCTCTTTTACTTGCTATCATTTTTAATTTGTTTGTTCTTTATATTATATTCTTTACATAAGATACTATCCGCGATCTATGACTGGATATTAGTGCTTTGACACAACTGGGTGTTGGTGACCAAATTTTGATGCCAACATATATATATATATGTGTGTGTGTGTGTGTGTGTGTGTGTGTGTGTGTGTATGTATGTATATGTGTATGTATGTATATAAGAATTCTTAAGTACGTATGTAACTATCATGATACATATATTTATCAGTTTTGATATATAACTAAAGGAAAAAAATCGATTTTTTAATGAAATATGACGACAAATTTTACTTAATTTTTTTAAATATAAAAGTATATTCTTAACATATATAGTACATGTACATATATACATGTATACATATACATATACACGTGTATACACACATACATGTGTATATGTATATGTATACATGCATAATATACATGTATATTTATACATACACACACAAATGTATTTGTACATATATATATACATGTACATATGTATACATATACATACACACACACACATATAGACATATGCATACATATGTATGTATATCAATTTTGAGACATGTAATAAATCGCTTTGACTTGAATATAAAAACTATGGTCATTCTAAAAATGTCATTTGATACAACATCATATACGTTAAACTAAATATCATATATGATAATAATATTTTTGATATACACACATATATATAAATATAAGTATATTTATATAGACAAACAATATACATGTGCGTGCGTGCGTGTTTGCGCCGATAATGGTCAAAAACCCTGTTATAAGTGAGCACCAATGTCTAATATTTAGATCCAGACAAAGAAATATAGATTCACAGATCATATAATATATTGTAGAAAAGTAAATGAACATGCAAGTTTTATAGTGGTTCGATAAACTCTATTCTACGCCCACTTCAATAATCTTTTATTTATACCGTAAGATTACAAGTACATTTATTTTTGCCTTAGAAAATTAATGAAAGAAGAGATAAGAAGTGATGAAGCAGAGTCGGCCCAAAAGTCCTGTGCAATGAGCCAAGTCCGTTGTACTTATAGGTGAAGATGTGCATGGATCGAGATAAAATTTCGATAGAAGAACCTCCAGGCTCATACGACCCGATCCACAAAATTTTGGATTGATCGGACACCAAAAAATAATTTAGGCTAATCGTTTCGCATTAATTCAAAAGGGGCTGCGATCATTTTTATGGTGGCCCCCATGCATCTAGTCGATGCTCCCAAAATTTCACACCGTTCCGACTTACCTTTTATGAGAAATCGATTGATATTCGCTGTTTTGACTATAAATTGAATCATAGGAGATCATTCCATGCTTTATCCTTTTGATCTGCAATCGATCATGTGGGTTCCCCATGATGTTAGCTACTTGCTCTCCATATTTCATGCAATTCCGACATACTGTTTGTGAGATATCATGTTCTTTGTAGAACTATGGATCTGTGTAGTTAATGCCCCGCTATTACCCTGCTACAATCCCGCTATATCTCATAGCGGATTTCTACCACTACGATTTTTCCATATAGCCTCAGAATATAGCCTGTCCGCTTTAATCCCCGCTATTTCCGCTATATCCCGTTACTTCCGCTATATTCCGCAATTCCCGCTATATCTTTTTTGATAAAAAATTGCATTTATACATTATAGAATTATGAAACTAATTTATTTGATTTAATTTTTAACATATTTTCAGAATTGAAAATACTGTAATATTCTACCAAATTCAATTATGTTATATAACAGTTTTTCGTTTATTTAAAGTACATTCACATATGTTTTTATTTAAAATTATTTATGTATTATTCATAATTCAATTAAATTATAATTTTTCATTTAATTACCATTTATATATTTGTAAAAACATTAAGTACAAGTTTTATATGCTATTTTAGAGCCATCCTCTATATCCCGCTATATCCTCGCTGTATTCCCGCTATGACATTTTGCACCTCCACCGCTTTGAATCTACCAAGCGCATTAACTGCACAGCTATGGATCGTTACACTGATTCGTACGATTGGTCCAATAACGATCGTCATCTTTCTAATATTTCATCATTTTGAGCTGCGATCAGTCACGGTGGTGCTCCATGATGTAAGCTACATGCTATCTAAATTTGTGCAATTCTTACATACCGTTTGTGAGATATCGCATTTTTCGTAAAACTATGAATCGTTGTGCTGATTCGTACGATCGTTATAATAACGATCGGCCTCTTTTCCGAGATATCATCCTTTTGAGCTGTGAGCGATCAGGGGAATTCCAATGATGTAAACTATTTTCTCCCTAAATTTCATGCAATTGCGACGTACTTTTTGTGAGATATCATATTTTCCATAAAAATATGGATCATTATGCTGATTTGTACCGATCGTTCCAATAACGATCGACCTCTTTTCCAAGGTTTTGGAGTTTTGTCATGCGATCATTTTTGTAGGCTCCACTCTTTACTATATTGATGCTCTGAAAGTTTCAAGTGCATTGGCTTTGTAGATTTTGAGATATTGATCAATCTTCGTCGATTTATGCTGTTTTATGGATCGTTCCCGATCGATCCATATAAATTCTTCATTTGCTCATAACTCGAGCATACAAACTTCGATTGGCTTAAAATTTGAAACGTGGCCTCATGGGGCCTTCATTATCACTTCATATTGATTGACCTTGGTTGGGACCCAGTCTGAATCTGCCCAACAATTATCCATAGTTCCAAATATCATCGATTTCCAAGCCTATAACCGTCTCTCTAATTTTCCTGCCTTGATAATCACAGAAGCCATTTAACCAACTTTTATGATATGTTGCCTGGTTAAAAAGCGGTATAACATTTGTCCCCCAAAACATGCCTGACGATAGGAAGACGTGTTTTAAATTGCCTTAAGTCCAATGTTTGAAACTCGTTGATGACTTACGAACAAATTTGTGATCTTGCCTAATTGTTAGTAACAGCCGTTCGGGACAGTTAATCAAATTTGTAGCCGTCCCAGGCTGATGATGATCGCACAGAGATCGAGTGTCTGTTCGAGGCGAAATGTGATCGTTCGAGATCGAGTGCCTATTCGAGGCATAATGTGATCGTTCGAGATCGAGTGTCGGTCGAGGCAAAATGTGATCGTTCGAGATCGAATGCCATTCAGGGCAAAATGTGATCGTTCGAGATCGATTGTCGTTCGAGGCAAAATGTGATCGTTCAAGATCGGGTGCCGTTCGGGGCGAAATGTGATCATTCGAGATCGAGTGGCGTTCGAAGCGAAATGTGATCATTCAAGATCGAGTGTCGTTCGAATTGAAATGAGATCGTTCGAGATCGAGTGTCGTTCAAGGAGAAATGTGATTGTTCGAGATCGAGTGCTGTTCGAGACGAAATACTTGTTGTTAACATTTAAGTGAGTTCCGAAATCATTTGTTATGTCGGTTTATCGCCATCTTAGAGCATGCCTAGGGACCGACCTCGATACTGCACATATGTAATGGACTTGGCCGTTTTAATGTGGAGTTTCTTTTACTTCATTTCATCTCGATCAAGAGATGATGACCTGTGCCCTTAAGATGGGCTCGCTCCAATCTGTGGTGGTTGATGGCTGCTCCTATTCCTTCACCGCTGTCCATTCGGCTTACGAAGCCATCCAAATGCGTGCCCCCGGTTCCATGGGGAGCGGTGCCGATTCATTCTCCATGGTCAGATTTGGCCTCCGATTGCTCCAATCCATATCCAAGTCTGCTAGCTTCCGCTCCAAATCTCTTATTCCAATTGGTCTCCGATCATCATTTCCATCCTACCTCCTAGGCCTGCGAGGGAATCCCAGATTATCCTCTCCTGTATAGCATCCATCATTGTTCTCATTTCATCTCCGATGATGTAGATAATGTGTAACATCCCGCCTTTTCGCAAGCTTTAAATCGACACACGTGCCAATTCAAACCATACGAAAGGGCGGATTGTTATGGGGTAAATAAGAAAAACAGAGAAGAAAAAGGAACAAATCTGAATCTCAAAGCGGAAGGATAAAATATAATAATCAATATACAGTTCATAAAATTGTTTACAAAACATTTGATTCTTCTTTATACAATAAATATCAGAGTTACACATACCATAAAATAATCAATACATTGCAGCAGAACAAATGAGATGCAGCAGACTAATAAAATATATAATAGTAGTAATAATTCTTCGTCTTCGTCCTCCAGAAATAAGGCCTTCGAATCCTGAAATGCTCAGGCTGACCCGAGCGAATTGAAAAGACAAACACTCGAGTCAGAACTAAAATATCTTATGTGAGTTAAATCAACAGGAATAAATATGAGTGCAGTAACTTAAGAGATGCTCGGGATTCACATCTCTTAAGGATCTGTTAAACTATTTACTATGTAGTAATATTTCGCTATTATAATAGTGTCTATTAGTAAAATAAACTTACTTTAAGATAGCGTTAAGGAGTGACCCAATATTCCCCTTAACACATAATATATTCTCATAGTCTATACGGTACCGTAATCTCCCCCGTACTGGGCGCCGTCAGAGGGAACTCCATAGGTATGGTACCAAAAAAAATCGTATAAGGCGCGCTAGGGTAGGTGACACGGCACAACTAGGCAATGCCAGGATAGATATACCAATTACGCTTCCGGGTCGGTGGTAACGCATAGCCGCAGCTACCGCCCACCTCGAGCCACACCCCTAAATCAAAGAAATCAATAGTGGCCACCGAATAAATCCAAAGTCGGAGTAGAATATCGAAGGGATGTGTCCGATAAAAGGTGCTACCTTCTTAACCCGTCAATCGCTCCTGTTTTAGCCACCTTATGCCAAATCACGGGAGTTGGGTCCACGTATTTACCTCAACGAAAACGCTGCCGCCATCCTACTTCATTCTGGAATCTCTACCGCGTACACGGTTGTTAAAATGGTTTTCGGAGTTGGCAGAGAGTATGACAACTTCCGATCCCGGTCTCTTCAACAACCAATCGTTATTATAACACCACAGTCTTTTCAAAATAGTTTATACTTTAAAACCAGAATAAATACCCATTTCAAAACCATATAAATACGATATCATTTCTATTTTAAAACCTAAATCAATATGACATCATTTCTATTTCAAATATATCTTTTTTCAAAAATTATAGTACTTTCAAATATATATACCTTAAACCCATAGCTCCGAAACCTAATTTTCAATACTTAAATGGTTTAATAATAAATTACTTTATAAAGTAAATTAGCATTTTAATTTTCAAATCAATTCTAAATACAGATTTGAATTCCCAAATAAACCATTTAAATTCCCATATATTTCAAAGTTTTAAATATTCCACCATTTCAAAACTAATTTTTTAATTCATATATATATGCCAACTTCACTTTACTATTATTTAGTTTTGAAATACTTGCTCAATAAATCCAGTATCCTTTAAGTAAAACTTTCAAATTCACTAACTGAATATTCCTCAATTTATTTAGACTAGATATATTCACTTAAATCATCTTAAACCCGAATTTAGTTATAACAACGTAATCTTTTTAAATCTAAATTTCAATAAGATCTTAATTAAATAAAATCTCAAATCAATTTCAAAACTATATTCTTAACTTTGATTTATAAAAATCAGTATAAACTCTATATTAGAATATAATTTAAGTAAATACTTATCCATAATATATTTAAATAAATCAACTTTATTATTAAACTTACTTCATACCTTAAACAATTTTATACATAGCTTAAAACCAAGAATTTAACTACATATAAAATAACCTTTATCAAATATCCAAAATCAATATCTCATAAAACCATATATATATTTCTTTACAAAACATAAAAAATCATTTCAAAATATTTTTATATATATACCGCGGTGTCTGTATACAATTTTCTATCCTGTGGTCAAGTGATACGGATATTTATCCTTTCAATCCGCAATTTAAAAATAAAATTTACGGTTATATATCATCTCAAACCGCAATCCCAAATGAAATGAAAATGCATGATAACTTGCAGTTTATTCAATATAAAATACAGCATCCATTCATCCAATATCAACCACCAACCATTTATCACAATCCTCATCCAATTTAAACAAAACATCAATATAGAGCATATAAAATATAACAGGTATCAACGAACAGTTTATATTCAATAATAAATTATTAACTATTTAACTGGCAGTTTATATGCAATAATTAATAAATTTAACTGGCAATTTATAAGCAATAATAAAATTAAATAACAATTTAATTTAAATGAATGCAATCTAACTGAGATGATGAATAAAAATATGCCAAACAGTCATAAATGAATTTCTACTCATATCATAAATCAATTTAACAAACATAAGAAATTTTAGAAGTTGTGAGTGGGTTAAAACACCCACCTTTTGAATTTAAATCCAATTTAAACCCAAAAATTGGACAGTCTCCAAATCCAACCAAACCAACGCCAAAATGCCCGTAATTTTATTACGATCCTAACAAAAACAATCACGCGTGAAACGGAGTTCATATGTGAAAGTTATTCGAGTTAAATTGTTTGAAAACAAAAATTAAATTAAAACAAAACTTACTTAAATTAGTAGCCACGTCATCATCTCTTCGACTACCAGAACATGCCAATACTTGGCCCCAAACCCTAACGCACGCAAATCTACCCAGGCTGCTGCCGCCGTACCTTCGCTCGCGATCACCACTGTCCCCACCGCGGCCACACTCCATCGCCAGAACGACGTGCTCGCCCCCCTCCCCCCCCCCCCCCTCGATCGTTCGATCCATGTGCGAAAATAGCCGGCCACCACCAACAACCTCAAACCCTAATAAATTATTACACTCGATCTAACCGTCAACTCGCCCCATAAATCATGCCGATGAGCTCCTCTTAGTCCACTCTACCAGACCCAGAAAGGTTTTGTCGATCCGACGACTTTCACCGACGCGTGATGGACGGCCGAGACTTCTTCGATTTTTACCGGTCAAACGACAAACGGAATCGAGAAACGAACGCCGCCATTGAATTACGCTAGTCGAGAGCTTCAACATATATTTTTTTTGGATTTTTCTGAGGACTTTGAATTTTATGCTTTGGTTTTGAATTGTAATTGGATCTAGGGTTTGCATCCATTGAGGGAGAGAAGCTGATGAAATTTTACACGCAGATAAGTGAGAATAGACGTAGGCTAGGGTTTAGCAGAGTATTTATAGATAAAGCTGGAATAGACAGATGGATCCGAATTATAAACGTGCTAAACGATAATTGGCCAAAAAAGCCCGTTCTGACTCTGCAACGAAATTGGATAAACCCATATATCAAAATAGGTGTTTTAAAATATTTTAAACGCAATAGAAAAGGTTTCAGGTTCAAGTTGCATCGTATGAAGAAGTTATGCTAAAAACAATATTTTCAAATCGATTTCAAATTGATTTCAATTTCATTTATTTCAAGGCGTTTCAAGCCCGTACGATCAAACGACAAGTCCGATCGATACGAAACTTGAAATCCTACAATAATTCAGCGTTACGGATCCGATGAAACTAGTTTCGTCAAAATCCGAGTCCGTGACCAAAATGGCTAATTTTTAGTTAATTAAATAAATTTAAAATAAATCAATTAAATCAAAATTTTAATTTCACTTCTATAATCGACAAATTTTACGCCTTTAAATTTCTTAAATCATTTACATCAATTTAAACAATTTATATGTCAATTTATAGTTGATAAATTTATCAAAGTCCAGCGTTAAAAATCTCGTTAAATTCAGAGATTATAAAATAATTTCAATAATTCCATTAAATTAAATTTTTATTCTATTATTCTATCTATTAGTATCAAATAGATGAAAATAACATTGGATTCCTACTTATTATATAACTACCTCCAAATTTCATCTAAATTTCAATCAACGTAAAATTTAAATGTTAAATTTCATTTATTCGCAATAAATTTAATTATTGCAATTTTTTCCTCAATTAAATAAATAAATCTTGCTTTCTATTCTTTAAATCAGCCAATTTGTCATATTATAAATAGGATTAGCATTAATTACATCTTATAACATTAACCATTTTCAATGATAAATCACACCTACCATATCTGCATAAATTAAGTCAATTAATTGTACTTGATTCCACATTAAATGTGTAGGATCGATTTCACCCTAGAGGGGGGGTGAATAGGGTGATACTATCAATTATAAAAATTAGTTGCGGAAGCTTACAAAATTATTTCAAAACAGATCACAGAATAATAGCAGCACAGATAATAGCAGAATAATAAAATGCAGAAATAGAACGACATAGAATTTACCCAGCTTCGGCAAAACCCTGCCTATGTGCTGCCCCCAAGGTTTCTACTAGAAATTAAGTAGTCACACGCTTACACACGTAAACTCGCGACACCCGCTACTGACTAACCTAACTCTACGCTCAAAAACCTGCCACAACTCAGCCACTGAGTTGCGAATTCCCAAACTACGCCACGTAGTATGTCCCCTAGTCACACGGCTAGAAATTTCAACGGTTTAAAAAGAAATTACAAATTAAAAACAATTTAAAAACAAACAACCCTAATTTTAAAACAATGCCTTATAATTTATAAACTTTAAAAACAAAAGAAAGGGCCGGCCCCTTTTTCCTCTTTTATATTATTGTGGCCCGTTCCCTTGTAATTGATAATGGCAGCTTGCGTTTCTTGTTTGTTCCTCTTCCTTTAAAAATTAAGGCTCTCATATAATTCGAAGAAGCCGATTCTAATTTCTCAATTGAATAGATGATTTGGCGTCCCTTTTTTGCCAATCGATGGTCTCTGTTAATTTGCTTCGACTGCTTCGAATTGATCGAGTTCGAGAGGGCTCCGGCATGTTATTTATCCTTTTGTGCTTTAATGTTTTTTGTACTTGAAATCGATACCTATTGCCGATGATGATTGTAGTTTATATAGGAGTTCGATCTCCTTTATTTGCGTTCGTCTGATTTCTTCAACATTTTAGCTTCGGCCGTTCGATTTCGTTTGGATGTTGATGATTTCACTGACTTTTTCAATTTCGTATATTTTGATACTTGCTTCTCACGGCTTTGAATCTGAACTGTTCGTTTCTTCACCACCACGTCTCTGACTTGTTCAACATTGACTTCGACACTGATTTATTGATTGCCTCGGCTTGATAATTTTTGACTTGGTACGAACTTGATATTGATACTGTTCTTCACTCTGTGGACTTAGGCCATTTGTGTTTACTGCCTCCGGTCATTTGCGTCCTGTAGCATGCTTGACTGGATTGAAATATATATCTTGACTTTGCTTTGATTTAGCTGGTGTGTTTGCTATGTATATGCATTCATCTTTGCACTGTGTATTTGATGTTGGCCTGCATTAGATTTTATGATGGCACTCATGTGTTGTCTGGTCTTTATATCTGTGCAATCTTCTCTGGTGCACTCGCTCATTTGAGTTTGTACTGCTTCATCATGTCACTATTTATTTGTTCACTTGATAGCCTCTGTGGTCTGGTTCATATTGCATTGCACTGGATTGTGCCATTATCTTCTGGAGCTCGAGTTTGCTTCAACATACTGCTGTGTTTATTATTTGGTTTTGCACTTGGGCTTGTTTGTTTATTGACACTGTAATGGTGCAATTTTGATGTTCATCTTTGTTGTATATTTTCTTGCTGCCTGGTCCATGTATATGTATGTTGCATTTTTGGTTATACTGTCTTGAGCTAGAGTATTTGTTGTGTCCTTTGTGCATTGTTTGCACTGTGCATTCATGTGTATTGGTCTTGAACATTGCCGAGTTTGTTTCTTTATACTGTTGCATTCCTTTGTGCTCGACGTGTTGCTTGCATACTGCACAGTTCACTGTATATATATCTTGTAGCTGCTGAGCTTTGTTGTATGGCCAGTGGTGCACTTGGTTATTCGACCCTGCTCTACTAGTTGCTGTGCATTGCATAGTAGTTACATCTGCTGCATCCATTTGTTTTGTTTGCATATATCACTTGCTTGACCCTTGCATATGCTCACTGATACATGTTTGTGATATTCGAGTTAGTTAGCATTCTTGACATGTTGTATTGTGTTTTGCTGTCACTTGAGACTGTATAGTCATTGTTGAATTTGAGTTGAGTCATGATAGCAGTGACTTGACCTTTGCATTTTTTTTGTTTTTCGAAATTACACCTGAGTTGAATCCAGCTTGAAGCTCGGATTTGACCTTGTGCTGAAAGTTGTGACATTATTTTATTGCACTTGAGTTGAATCCGATAATTTGGGTTTGACCTGTGCTCACATGTCCCTGTAAATTTATCATGTGTATATATCGGTGTGCACGGCGTTGTGGCATATAGAGTGATACACTGTGTATGTCACAAGCTGTTCGTGTATGATGAATTGAAAATTGAATGATGATGAACAACCCAAATAACTGAGGCAAATATTATTTTCAAAATTCACATACTGTTTTATACTGCAAAACAAATTTCCTTTTCAATTTTACTGCGTCAATATTTATTTTTGCAGATTGCTCAGATGCTGAATTTAATTTGGAATAAAGTTGAAGATAAAATACGGGTTGAGTGAATGAGTGATGTGTAGTGAGGTCAAATGTAAATGTGAAACGTGATGTATCAGTTGTACTATAATTGAAATTGTATAGTGAGAGCTTAAACATTGTACTATTCAAAGATTGTAATAAATATATGTTTGAATAAAACTTCTGCTTGAATTCAAATTCTGTGTTATTTATTTTTATTCAGCAAATATTTATTTAGTCTATGAAAAATAAAATAGTACATTAACAAATACATTTACACGAATATATATATGTTTATTATCATCAAACAAAAATCATATAATCGCATATTCAACAATCTCTCACTTTTGATGATAACAAACATATATTCAAGATTTTGAATATGTTAAATGTATTTGATCATTGATATGCTCTAATTGCTCCCCCTATTTAAATGCTTCCTCTCTACACAAAGCTCCCCCTACAAATATGCATACAGTTAAATAATATACAAATGAGCCTAGATGCAAATGGAAAATATTTGACCTTTACTTGATTTTATTTGACAAAATCTTAACTTTTCTCTCCCCCTTTTGTTATCAGCAAAAGAGTAATAGTGTTAGAGAAAATAGAGATAAAGTGATCGATATTAATCCAACATTAAAACTCAATTGAATATAAATATTAAATTTCAATAAAAAATCAAACAAAAATCATAAATACTTTGTTAGGCACATATTCCACTTTTAGAATGATGGGAATGATATCATTATATAAAACCATACAGTTGTGTCTATTTGTGGTATATTTATATCAGGATTTGAATATCTACTAACCATGCATAACCGTTAGGACTTTTAAATGAGATTAGTAGTATTCCAAATTTAAAAAAAAAATTGAATTCAAGTATCTTCTAACCACGCATAACCGTAAGGACTTTTAAATGGGATTAGAATCAACTCGTTTATTTTAAAAATCAATTTTTGATATGCGTTCCATGCATGCATAACCGTGAGGACTTTTAAATGAGCATGGAAGCACATAACAAATTCCAAGTAATTCACCCATGCATAACCGTGAGAACTTTTAAATGAGAGTGAATACTTTGGTATTTATTTATTTATTACTATTTTGTTTATTTTTTATTTTTTTATTTTTTTATTTTTTTTAAAAGAAATATAAAATGAAAAATGATTCCTGTTTAAAGTACCATATATCGACAAACTATATTGAATTTTGATGAGTGATGGTTGTTAGAAATATGATAGAAATAGAGATGGTCATGGAATTTTTACCAACAAAAGTTTTATAACTCTTGTTTAGATTTCTAAAGAAATTTTCCAATTATACCGTCTTAAGTCATAATATATGATAACTATCAACACTCATCACTTTTTCAATCACTATTCATCTTTTCGATAATCATTAGGGAGTCAGATTAGTCAATGTAATCATTTAAAATCAAATTCAAAAATAATTATAAAATCAATTTTTCTAAAAATGACCAATCTGAAAACAAGGTCAAAAATGATTTTCTAGAAGGGGTTTTATGAGAAAAATTTCTGCTATTTGAAAATTATTTGAATTGAAAAATATGCAGATATTTTCTTTGAAAAACGATGAAGTTACCAAATGTCTCAACAAAAATCATGTTCAACTAGTAATTTTTCTATCAACTAGATTACCAGTGTAATTTGCATCTAAATTTCTCTTTCACTCAAAATTATCATTAATTTAACTTGATAGACCATGAAATGTGCACCAAAAATTTCAAACTCAATTTTAACAACAATTTAAATGACATTCTCTTGAATTTGAATTGAAGCCGTGTAAATAATCAAAAACTGTGAATATAGAGTTAGCCGTATTATAATCAAATGTATTATCATCCAACAAAATATTGTTATTAATCCAAACTAATATATATGAAGTAATTCAAAGAATCTAGAGTTTTTTATAGTGTTTTTGGCATAAGAATATAATTGGTCAACAATTTTGTATAAGTCAGAATCCAAATCATCATCTTTTCATCATCTCATTATTGGCTGATTTTACTTAGTTTACGGTGCAGATTATCACATTTAATATATTGTTCAAATAAATATACCATTACCTGTTTTACCTTTACGATATATTTTTTGTTGTCCATTGTGATTCTGTCACCTTTATACTAGGCTAAGGAACTTTGCTTTGATGCTCGTTGTGTCCTTGGAATAGCCAGAATCCAAGTAATACTATTGTTGTTCCTTAGCCTGCCACCACACCTACACGTTCAAAGATTTTTGTGACCTATTTGTTTTTATAGGTTCATGATTGTTAGTGGCAGAATATTTCGAAAAGTAATTTTGTGAAGACCCATAACTATTTATATATGTTCCTTTTGGCACCCAAATTTGTTTAACTTTGAGAGATTTTGTATTTGTGCCTTTTGGAACCCAAATTGGAATGGTTTTTACGTGTGTGGGTCTATACCAACAACTATTTTGATTGTGTCCAAATTTTCTACAAATTGTGCACATTGAATTTACTTGATTAATCTCATTTCTAACATTTTTAGATTGATTATACCCAAGTCCTTGTCTAACTTTATTAACAGTTTGTTTCCCTAAGAGCATATTCAACGATTTTTCACTTTTTGAAAATTTATCTAAAGTCGTTGACAATTGTTGGACTTGTGTTTTGAGAGATTCATTCTTGTTTAACAATTGTGTGCACTTTTTAATAGAATTCTCTCTCCTAGTATTTTCACTTTCTTTCAAAATCAGAATTTCATTTTCAAGTGATTTTATATTGATTTTTGATTTTTCAATTTCTTCTTCGAATTTTGGACACTTATCACACTTAGGGATCCTACTTTGATAGTTTTTAACTAATTGGTCAAGTTGTTCATTTAATTCTATCAAAGTATCTTTTTGTGATTCAAGTTTGGCATACTTCTCCCTAAGTCGTTCAAAACAGCCATTTACTTCGTGGAAATAAATAAGTAATTCAGAGTGAGTGAGTTTTGATACCTCGCTTGGCTCGTCATCGTCGCTATCACCTATATTTCCATGAAGGCACATATCTGCTTTCTCACTCTCACTGCTAGAGCTTTGATTATCTTCATCACTTGTATTCCACGTGGCTCTAGCATTTCTCCTTTTTTATTTCTTTTCAAAATCGCGACGATTTTGAGGACAATTGGGCTTGATATCACCGGGTTTGTTGCAAATGATCCCGTGTTCTTCTGAGCAGTCTAGTTATTTAATTATTCTACTTTTCAATTGTTGATTTAGAGCTGGATTTCCGTATTTGTGGTTCCACTTTTTAAATTTCTTCATTAGTAATGCCATCTCAGCTGCTTCATCATCATCATCCTTATCACAACTGCTTTTTACAAATCCTGTCAAGCACGTTTCTTTAACTGAGTCGGTTGTGAAAGGTTTCTCATTGCCGCTGACTTTTGCACCATATATTGCATCGAAAGTATTCCAGATTTCCTGTGCATTTTCACAATGAGAGATGAAATTAAAATTATCTTGATTAATATGAGAATATAATATATGCATAGCAAGAGCATTAATCGAGATAATTTTCTCGTCTGTTATATCACACCCATTTTCAATAATATCCCAACATTTAATATTAACAAATTTTAAATAAAATTCCAATTCAAAAAATCTGTTCCATCGAAAATAGAAGAAATAATATTGGAACGACCCTAAACAAAAGTATCCGTTTTAAAAATTCAAATTTTTTAAAACAAAAATTGGTTTTTGAAAAAACGAATTTTTTAAAACAAAAGTTGACTTCTATTCCTAGCTCTGATACACTTGTAGGATCGATTTCACCCTAGAGGGGGGGTGAATAGGGTGATACTATCAATTATAAAAATTAATTGCAAAAGCTTATAAAATTATTTCAACACAGATCACAGAATAATAACAGCACAGATAATAGCAGAATAATAAAATGCAGAAATAGAACGGCACAGAATTTACCCAGCTTCGGCAAAACCCTGCCTACATGCTGCCCTCAAGGTTTCTACTAGAAATTAAGTAGTCACACGCTTACACACATTAACTCGCGACACCCGCTACTGACTAACCTAACTCTACGCTCAAAACCATGCCACAACTCAGCCACTGAGTTGCGAATTCTCAAACTACGCCACGTAGTTTGTCCCCTTGTCACACGACTAGAAATTTCAACGGTTTAAAAAGAAATTACAAATTAAAAACAATTTAAAAACAAACAACCCTAATTTTAAAACAATGCCTTATAATTTATAAACTTTAAAAACAAAAGAAAGGGCCGGCCCCTTTTTCCTCTTTTATATTATTGTGGCCCGTTCCCTTGTAATTGATAATGGCGGCTTGCGTTTCTTGTTTGTTCCTCTTCCTTTAAAAATTAGGGCTTTCGTATAATTCGAAGAAGCCGATTCTAATTGCTTGATTGAATAGATGATTTGGCGTCCCTTTTCTGTCAATCGACGGTCTTTGTTAATTTGCTTCGACTGCTTCGAATTGATCGAGTTCGAGAGGGCTTCGGTATGTTACTTATCCTTTTGTGCTTTAATGTTTTTCGTACTTCAACTCGATACCAATTGCCGATGATGATTGTAGATTATATAGGAGTTCGGTCTCCTTTATTTGCATTCGTCTGATTTTTTCAACATTTTAGCTTCGGCCATTCGATTTCGTTTGGATGTTGATGATTTCACTGACTTTTTCAATTTCGTATATTTTGATACTTGCTTCTCACGGCTATGAATCTGAAATGTTCGTTTCTTCACCACCACGTCTCTGACTTGTTCAACATTGACTTCGGCACTGATTTATTGATTGCCTCGGCTTGATAATTTTTGACTTGGTACGAACTTGATATTGATATTGTTCTTCACTCTGTGGACTTCGGCCATTTGTGTTTACTGCCTCCGATCATTTGCGTCCTGTAGCATGCTTGACTGGATTGAAATATATATCTTGATTTTGCTTTGATTTAGCTGGTGTGTTTGCTATGTATATGCATTCATCTTTGCACTGTGTATTTGATGTTGGCCTGCATTAGATTTTATGATGGCACTCATGTGTTGTCTGGTCTTTATATCTGTGCAATCTTCTCTGGTGCACTCGCTCATTTGAGTTTGTACTGCTTCATCATGTCACTATTTATTTGTTCACTTGATAGCCTCCGTGGTCTGGTTCATATAGCATTGCACTGGATTGTGCCATTATATTCTGGAGCTCGAGTTTGCTTCAACATACTGCTGTGTTTATTATTTGGTTTTGCACTTGGGCTTGTTTGTTTATTGACATTTTACTGGTGCAATTTTGATGTTCATCTTTGTTGTATATTTGCTTGCTGCCTGGTCCATGTATATGTATGTTGCATTTTTGGTTATACTGTCTTGAGATAGAGTATTTGTTGTGTCCTTTGTGCATTTTTTGCACTGTGCATTCATGTGTATTGGTCTTGAGCATTGCCGAGTTTGTTTCTTTATACTGTTGCATTCCTTTGTGCTCGACGTGTTGCTTGCATACTGCACAGTTCACTGTATATATATCTTATAGCTGCTGAGCTTTGTTGTATGGCCAGTGGTGCACTTGGTTATTCGACCATGCTCTACTAGTTGTTGTGCATTGCATAGTAGTTACATCTGTTGCATCCGTTTGTTTTGTTTGCATATATCACTTGCTTGACCCTTGCATATGCTCTCTTATACATGTTTGTGATATTCGAGTCAGTTAGCATTCTTGACATGTTGTATTGTGTTTTGCTGTCACTTGAGACTGTATAGTCATTGTTGCATTTGAGTTGTGTCATGATAGCAGTGACTTGACCTTTGCATTTTGTTTGTTTTTTGAAATTACACCTGAGTTGAATCCAGCTTGAAGCTCGGATTTGACCTTGTGTTGAAAGTTGTGACATTATTTTATTGCACTTGAGTTGAATCTGGTAATTTGGGTTTGACCTGTGCTCACCTGTCCCTGTAAATTTATCAAGTGTATATATAGGTGTGCACGGCCTTAGGGCATATACAGTGATACACTATGTATGTCACAAGCTGTTCGTGTATGATGAATTGAAAATTAAATGATGACGAACAACCCAAATAACTTAGGCAAATATTATTTTCAAAATTCACATATTGTTTTATACTGCAAAAATATTTCCTTTTCAATTTTACTGCATCAATATTTATTTTTGCAGATTGCTCAGATGCTGAATTCAATTTGGAATAAAGTTGAAGATAAAATACGAGTTGAGTGAATGAGTGATGTGTAGTGAGGTCAAATGTAAACGTGAATCGTGATGTATCAGTTGTACTGTAATTGAAATTGTATAGTGAGAGCTTAAACTTTGTACTATTCAAAGATTGTAATAAATATTTGTTTAAATAAAAATTCTGTTTAAATTCAAATTCTGTATTATTTATTTTTATTCAGCAAATATTTATTTAGTCTATGAAAAATAAAATAGTACATTAACAAATACATTTACACGAATATATATATATATGTTTATTATCATCAAACAAAAATCATATAATCGCATATTCAACAAAATGTTATTAATTTATAAATAGAAATCTCAATAAATCCGTTTGTTGATTTAATATCTTGCTATTCAATAAATTGACATTTTAGGTATAATTTACAGTGAATTATATTACATTTTCTTAATGTATTTATTAAATTTCCAAATAACGTATTATCTAATTTCCTTTAATTGCAATTTGATTTTCAAATTTTATGCACATACTAAAGAATAAAACATATATCAATGAATTCGTTTAATTCAAATCTTTTTGTTAAGCTCAGTACTACCATATAAACTTAGTTACCTTGGTTTCCCCATTCAATACTTTAATATGCCCATTCTAACAACTCCTAACCATTGTATTACATTTCACACAAATGTAACATTTAATTACATTTATTACAATTTATCCCCAATTCCAACCAACCATCTCAATAAATAGGTGACCCACAATAAACATTATCGTTCTCTTTAGTCACATAAATAAGCCTCTATTACATAAAAATTTGAGCTTTACAAATCTGTTTCAATTAATTTGGATGGAATTGAATTAGTATATTTATTATCTTACATCGACATTTTATAATTTATTCCTGTCATAAATTTATGCGCACATTAACTCATTCATATTTACATCCACTTCCCTATATAAATTTTGTGATAAAGTTATAACATTTACATTTCTTTCTTACTTTAATTAATTACCAAATATTCCTATTTACACTCACCTTTATTTGCATTAACCATTTTATTTCCACTTATTGTGTAATAACTACTATAATTCAATTACATTGAAATTTGTCAATTTCACCCATTAATTTAGATTTTAATTCAAATAACTTTAATTTACCTTGGCTCCATTCTTTATTACATCAATTGTTACTTTAATTTACGATTATCATTCTCGTTATTTATTAATTACCATTAAGGTAACGTTTATTATTTACAACAGTCATTAAGATTACTTATCTACATTGATTGTATAAATTTCCATAAATTGCGTATTACTTCATCGGTTACTATAATATTGGATTCCTTAAATTATCACAAATGTTATCATTGCATTAGTTAATACAATAATCCCATTTGTTTCCTTATATTAAATTTCTTAGCCTAGAATAACAATTCCCATTACTTCAATACATCGAAACTTAGCTTTAATTTCAAATGTTGCATTTCACTTCTACATTTACTTTAATATGAATTATAAAAATTTTAATTTCTTTCTAAATTTAATTACAAAATCCTATAAATTTAACTAATTTAGTTATCAAAATTTACGGGTCGTTACATAATGTCTGATTTGCTCCAGCTCCAGAAGAAGCTTCCTGACTCCCTCCTTAATGGCTCATATCCGCTAATGGTCTCCTTGTTGATTGCCTAGCAATCGCTTCCTAGATCCAAGTATCCAAGCTCCCAAATCCAAGTTCCTAGCTTCCAAATCCGCGGGTGCAAGTCCCTCCCAATGAAAGCACAAAAATGTTTGCGCCAAAAACGGTCATAAACACCTTGTTATAAGTGGAAGTGCTAACTTCCAATATTTAGATCAAAACAAAGAAATATAGATTCACGTATCGATCGTAGCTTAAAAGGAACGTCGAAATTGCACGAAATTTGAACAGCAACTAACTTACAACATGGAGCACCCCCATGATTGATCACAACTCAAAAGGACGAAATCTTGGAAAAGAGGCCGATCGTTATTTAGGCACATACAAATCAACATAACGATCCATAGTTTTACGGAAAACGCGATATCTCACAAATGTTACGTCGAAATTGCATGAAATTTGAAGAGTAGGTAGCTAAGGTCATGGGGAACCTACATGATGATTGCAGCTCAAAAGGATTAAGCATGGAATGAAATCTAATTTCTAGTCAAAACAGCGAATATCAATCGATATCTCACAAACGGTAAGTTGGAATGGCGCGAAACTTTGGAACCATGTACTAGAGGCATCGGGGACCCCATAAAAACGATCGTAGCCCCATTGGAGTTAGTATGGAACGATTGGCCTAAATTATTTTTTGGTACTGATTGATCCTAAATTTTGTGGGTCGGGTCGTATGGACCTGAAGGTTCTTTTACCAAAATTTCAATCAATTCATGCATGTCTTCACCTATAAGTATAGTGGATGTGCCTCATTGCAAAGGACTTTTGGGCTAACTCTTCTTCATCGCTTCTTATCTCTTCCTCCATTTATTTTCTAAGGCAAAAACAATCGTACCTGTAATCTTACAGCATAAATAAAATATTATTGAAGTGGACGTATACCGGAGTTTGCCGAGCCACTATAAAACTTACGTGTTCATTTACTTTTCTACAATCTATGCTATGATCTTTGAATTTATATTTCTTTATTATTGAATCTACAAAACGTGTGTATCGGTTACATTAAATCAATTTTTCATTTATGACACTGATATTTATCAACCTTCATACATCTTTACAACGAAATATATCAGATTTAAGACATGTAAAAAAAATTGTTTTGAATATAAAACTACGATCACGCTTGATAATATCATATGAGATTATGAACCAAACTCACTTATGATACTGATATTATCATTTATATATAAAAAAGTTTTGATACACATATATTGCTTTCTAACTTGAATATTATAATATATTTGGATAAAAAATAACTTTTGATATACCATACTCAAGTTGTGTTTATATAACAGTGATATTTATTTGTTCGAATGAAAAATATATTTTTAAGTGGATCTGTTTCAAATTAAGTATTGTCATAATCATCAAACTATCAAAATGGTTCTTACGTATACGTATAACTATAATGATACATATATTTATCAATTTTGATGTATAATTAATGGAAAACATTGTTTTTTTTTGTGCGCAATACGACGACAGTTTTTTTTTTAATGTAAAATACCATTGTAATGTAATAAGTGAATCTGTTACAAATTAAGCACTGTCCTAATCATCAAACTATCAAAAAGGTTCTTATGTACTCATATATATATACACACATACATGTATACATATATATTATAATAATACATATATCTATCGATTTTGGTGCATAACTAGTGAAAAAATTGATTTTTTTTGTTGAAATGTGACGACAAATTTTAATTTATTTTTTTGGATGTAAAAATATATTTTTAACTTAATAAGTGGATCTGTGTCAAATTAAGCATTATTATAATCATCAAACTATCTAAATGGTTTTTATACATTCGTATAACCACAATGATACATACAGGTATTGATTTGATGCATAACTAATGGAAAAAATTGATATTTTTGATGAAATATGACAGTAGAATTTAATTTATTTTTTTGAATGCAAAAATATATTCTTAACATAATAAGTGGATCTACTTCGAATTATGGATTGTCGTGATCATCAAACTATCAAAAGGGTTCTTATGTATACATATAACTATAGTGATATGTATATTTATTGATTTTAATGCATAACTAATGAAAAAATTGGTTTTTTTTATGAAATATGACGGCCGATTTTAATTTATTTATTTTTTGAATGTAAAAGTATTTCTTAACATAACATTTGGGTCTGTTTCAAATTAAGCGATGTCATAATCATCAAACTATGTAAAGGGTTCTTTCTAAATCCTACTCTGGAGGGTAGAGCTAGGGAATTCAGTTGTCCGCCACACTGATCCCCCTTTTAAGCTAACCCAACCAAGAGCATCAATCCTCTACCGATTTCTTGGTTTATCGGGGATAACCGCTCCAAGCTTTAACGGAAAACACATCTCGGCATGGTGCGACTAGAACCCGCAACCTCCAGGAACTTTGTTCCATGGTTGCAAGGTAGTCCCAACCAGTTGAGCTATGCTCGCGGATTATCCAAAGGGTTCTTACATATGCATATAACTATAATGATACATATATTTATCGACTTTGATGCATAAGTAACGGAAAAAATTGATTTTTTGATGAAATATGACGGCGGATTTTCATTTATTTTTTCGAATGTAAAAATATATTCTTAACATAATAAGTGGACTTGCTTCAAGTTAAGGATTGTCATGATCATCAAACTTTCAAAAGGGTTCTTATATATACATATAACTAAAATGTGACATATATTTATTGATTTTGAAGTATAACTAATGTAAAAAATTGATTTTTTCTTCATGAAATGTGACAGTGGATTTTAATTTATTTAAATGTAAAAATATATTCTTAACATAATAAGTGGATCGGTTTTAAATGAACCATTATCATAATTACCAAATTACCAAAGTGGTATTAAAGTACTTTTATTAAGTAGGAGGCCTCAATTTATAAATATACAATAGTGGGACCTAAAAAATAAATTATAAAATAGGCCCCTTCGACCAAAAGATGCTTTTCATTATAAGTCGTACAAATTCTCGAAAGATCTGTTACATGTCAGAACGATAAATACTAATGCAGCTTGCATGATTGTGAAATTATAGGAAAAATATATGTGAAACTTGTTTTTGTTGCTAAAGTTTGAATCAGTTTAAGCTTTTAAACGTTTAAGAAATTAAGGGGTATTAGCTCAAGTTACTGTGACATCAATCCCCTACAAACCCTACCCACCCTAAATCCACAATCAAACATTTAGCTTTCTTTGATTTAACACCTTTTTGTCAAGATGCATAAATCTTGTAACGGTCTGTTATACCTCAGGTTTTATATTCTAAGAGTCATATGGAAACCACAGTAAGACTGCATTTGCATATTTTTCAGCTGCATATGAATGTTAGGATAAAATAAGCTAATTTTACATAGTTCAGGGTCTTAGTTCCTCGTTACACACACAATACATGCTTATATATAATATATATAGTACAAGCATATATATATATATATATATAATATATATGTATGCATATGTATGCACGTACATACGTATGCATGTGTGTATGTATATGTTGGCGGTTTTCTCGTTTCTGGAAAGTTGACAATGACAATGATGCGTGGTTAGTGACGCTGTTTGTAAGAAAGAAAAAGCCCTCACCACCGTTTAATTGAAGTGGTGGGTGCTTTTGACTTCTAGCAAGTTCATCTTCAAGATACAATGAAATCCAAGAATTCAATCTCACTGGTTGACGACATTGGCACCAACTAAATTGGGCTTGGACTATCTTTGGAGTTGTAGTGACAAAATTTTAGCCTACGGTACTACAAACCCTGCAAAAATTTTGTATAAAGAAACTATAGTAAGAGGTGAAGGGTTAGAGAATAATTTCTAGAAATTTTTAATACCCGAATAACAAGGAAGAAGACCCTTTTATAGACCTGAATTGTTGCATCCGTTTGAAAACCGATCAAAAAGAGTTCAAAAGGTCTTATGGCTTAGTTGGCTTGAATGTTAGTTTTATTAGGAAAATAATTCCAATATTTTGATGATAACAACATAATAACAATATCATTGATGATTTTATCAAGTATCTAGGTGATTAAAGAAGTAAATACATGTGCACAATTCAACATGATGACATATATGTGCATTAGTACAAGATATGAATGATACTAATCAATTCAACATGATAACATACAATTCAAACTTGTATACAAGTGATTGGTTTACGGATTGTATCTGTATTCAAGTGATTGAGAAAGCAATAAAGATTAAATTCAAAGTGGATGTAGGCAATTACGCAAAACCACTATAAATCTGGTGTTCTCGTTTTTGTTGTTCTTTTCGCATTGAATTACACTATTCTTCTGTTCTAGTTTACTCTCTTCATTAATCTTCTACATAACTCTACTCAAGGGTGTTAGTGACCAATTTTGGTGCTAACATTTTGGTGCTTTCACTGAGAATTGAATTCTCAGCTCGATTGGATCTCATCGTCCACTAGTGGATTTCCATATTGACGAGATAGATCCATCTGTTTACTAGAAAGCTTCTTATTCTACTCAGATTTGAAAGAAATCTAAAGGAAGCTGATAGCTATAGATTGGATTCACTGATGTACGTAAGATAAGGTGATTGGATGTTGAAGTCTACACTCAAGTTGAATGAAGGCCGACACACCTCTAAAGGCAATTCAGCCGATCGCCCCAGAAAAAGTGTATGTCGCTCGCCCTAGAAAAGGCATATGCCGAGTGAGAGTATGCCGAGCGAGGTTACACTGACCTACCCAGATTGCATGCCGAGCGACAGTTTATGCCGAGTGAGGGGAAACCGACCGACCCAGGTTGCATGCCGAGCGAGAGTGTATGCCGAGCTACAGTGCATGCCGAGCGAGAGTATGTCGAGCGACCGTGCATGCCGAGCGAGAGTATGTCGAGTGACCCAGTGCATGCCAAACGAAAGTATGCCAAGCGAGAGTGTATGCCGAGCGACCCAGGTTGTATGCCGAGCGACCCAGGTTGTATGCCGAGCGACAGTGTATGCCTAGCGGGAGTATGCCGAGCGACCTAGTTCATGCCGAGCGAGAGTATGCCGAGCGACCTAAGTTGTATGCCGAGCGACAATGTATGCCGAGCAGGAGTATGCCGAGCAGGAGTATTCCGAGCGACCTAGTGCATGCCGAGCGAGAATATGCCGAGCCACATCCAGGCCAAGCCACATCCATGTCGAGCCGCATTCCTATGCCGAGCGGCGTCCATGCCGAGCTGCATTCCTATGCTGAGCCGCATGCCTATGCCGAGCGGCATCCAGACCGAGCAGCATGACTATGCCGAACGGCATCCACACCGAGCCGCATTCCTATGCCGAGCGGCATCCAGACCGATCCGAACTTAAGTTACACCGCATTCCTATGCCGAGCGGCATCCAGGTCGATCCAAACTTAAGTTAAACCGATCTCTTATGCCGAACCCTAGCCGCAGCGTAGTACCTCCAGATAGTGAGTTCAAAACTCAACTTAATAAATGAATATTATATCCACTTCCCTTACATCCCATGATCAACCAGGGCATAGACGACCTAGCAACAGCTTCTGAACGACAATAAGGGAATGGACAAGCAACCAATACTCAAACGATACCCCCAAAGGTTTGGAGAACGTAGATGATATGACTCTAGGAAAATGCCAAGATAACTCCAAGCACAATTCTTCACTGACCCAGCGCTTCAAATTTAGTGACTCCAAGCAGACCAACGATTGGCTCTAAGCAATTTATTCCAAATTCTATAAAGGATGTCATATTGATTGCGTTTGAAGAGAGTCGACCTCCAAATATATTTTGGCAGCTACTTAGCTGGAGAGCCTCCTGCGACCATGGATCGTTTCTATGACAAAAATGAATCTAAACAGAAGTGTGGAGGAGAAAAATAGACTAGGAAAAATAACAATGAAGGCCCGTTGGCTAAGGACGCTGAACCCAATAGACAAAACAAGACCTCAAAATTCGACTCGTATGCACTTTGAAAGATTCAATTGACAACCTCTACTTGACGACTCGCGACTCAGAATGGTACTGGAAACCAACCTTGAGAGAGTACACCAAAGTCTAAAGAAAATCAGGGGAAGGTTGTATGTTCCAAGATTCTCGTGGATCCTAACACGGGCGATTACAAACACCTCCGAGGTGTGATCGAAAAGCCAATCTTGAAAGGAAAGCTTCAATAGTATGTACAAATCCTGTAGAATGGCGGGCAGCGAACATCCGATGCGTATTAATAAAGGGCTACGATTATCAATTGGATTGCCGACGGCCGACATCTCTTTGAAAGGAGCCAGGGGAAAAGTCGAATAGCGAGCACACGATGCTGCTTCACTTATCAGTGAGATTTATCCCAATCTTCTTTGAATTATTTCCATTTCTATTTCTATTTCAGTTGTTCTATGAACTACGACTAACTTGAACTAAACTACTTTCAAAACGATGCAGGTGACCAGGTACTCAGATTTGGCCACCAACCAAACCACGCAGACCGTGTTCAGGCCTGTGGAGTTTCATCAAGACGAGCATAATTCGACCGCTCACCATCAACCATATGCCTTCGATTTGGGGCTATGGACTAGAGATTGAAAAGATCGTCACGATCAGAGCCAAATAGAAAGTGAACACGACTGATCGTTCATTCGTTGACCTCCATATTTGATTCGAAGGCCTAAGCAAAGCTTGAAATGAATATGGCCCGATCATCAATCAAGTCATAAAACAAAGTTCGACAAAATACAAATGCCTCTCCTAAAGCTCAGTGACACCGGGATCTATCTACAGTAGATGTGATTTGATCATATACACATGAAATCCTACCCTGAACACAAAAGGTTGTTCGAAAGCCTGACTTGGAGTAGCTGTGATGGACTACCTACTCGCCAACCATCGCTCTCAATACATGGACACGACTGCACCTTGAAACATATGCAACTTGCTTTGTATACTCAATAATCCATTATCCTTATTTTCTAGATACAAAGCAAATTGTATGAGATTTGACTATCTAACCCAGCATGGACATGAACCAACCATCTATACTCATATACCTCCTTCCTTGACTTGATTGGAAGAGCTATAATCACCAAGCGGACGAGAATCGACCGTCCATTTTTCAAATTTCGTCCCTCGTGTTGGGGGCAGAATCTCATTCCATGAGCAAACGTGGGTCAATCGTTCATTCGACAACATTAGCCTTGATAAGGCAAATGAAATATAAATTAAAAGGTGGAAATACGACTCCTCTCAATAAAAACCTCTAAGTCCCCATACTGTGGACTAGAGTACTCTAAGTCCCCTGAGCGCGTACTAGAATATAAACGACTTAAAAACCTCTACGTCCCCAGAGTGCGGACTAGAGTACTCTAGGTCCCCTGAGCACGGACTAGACTATAAACAATTTAAAAACCTCTACGTCCCCAGAGCGCGGACTAGAGTACTCTAGGTCCCCTTAGCGCGGACTAGACTATAAACGATTTAAAAACCTCTACGTCCCCAGAGCGCGGACTAGAGTACTCTAAGTCCCCTGAGTGCGGACTAGAGTATAAACGACTTAAAAATCTCTACGTCCCTAGAGTGCGGACTAGAGTACTCTAAGTCCCCTGAGTGCGGCTAGAGTATAAACGACTTAAAAACCTCTACGTCCACGGAGTGCGGACAAGAGTACTCTAAGTCCCTTGAGTGCGGACTAGAGTATAAACAACTTAAAAATCTCTAAGTCCCACGAGTGCAGACTAGAGCACTCTAAGTTCCCTAAGTGTGGACTAGAGTATAAACGACTTAAAAATCTCTAAGTCCCCAGAGTGCGTGCTAAAGTACTCTAAGTCCCTTGAGCGCGGACTAGAGTATAAATGGCTTAAAAACCTCTAAATCCCCAAAGTGCGGACTAGGGTATAAACGACTTGAGAAAAATATCTAAGTTCCTGAAGCGAACTAGAGTACTCTAAGTCCCCAGAGTGAGGACTAGAGTATGAACGAATTGACGAAAATCTCTACGTCCCAAACTGTGGAATATAGCATTAACCGTTCAACAAATCTCCAAGTCCCTAGAGCGTGGACCGAAACACGAACACAAATTGGGCTTGAGTCGACTAGGGGGAGAATAACAATAGGTCACCAGAATACAGAGTGGTGCATAAACATCGATAAATAGACGAGTGGATTCCATCGTTCTCTATTTCGCAAACTTTCGTCCTTAAATCGACTGGAGGATTATTAACTCGCTAAGGATGGAGTTCGACCATCTAACTAGTGATCTGGCTAAATCAATGCTGAGAGCAGGAGTACAAATCTCTAAAAGCTGAATACGATAGCTAACTATAACTCTAGCTTGGCGTTCTTTACAACTTAAGGCAATGACTACAGGGAGGCCTCATATAGAACCAATCGAAACGGCATCCAAAGATACGGACGAACGACTATATCATACCTCAGATCGAGGGTCAATACCGATCTGCACCAAGCACATAGAATGTGCCTCAGATATTCCTTGAAAAGCTATGACCTCCAAAGTGTGGAAAGGAGGGTAAACCATGAAGATTTGGTCAAAAATTCTCCAACACCCTCCTTCGATCCATCAGGAGGGGTATTAAATTGGATGAGCATGACCGGACTGCATTTGAGCAAACTTTACCTCGAGATATGATTACAAAACATGAACCAAAGTGGACATGGCTGATTGTCCAGTGTCCAAATTACGCCCTGAAATTGACGAGGTATCGAAGTATTCCTCTTGGAATGAAAAACCACAATACAATCCAAGATAGGCGAGAACCATCCTCCCACCAACTTACCTAATCCCACGATTCAACGGGAAAGAAAGTAAAGCTAAAGTGGGCATGGATGGTCTTCCTACTTAACGGTATATGCCCAAACCAAGGGGCACGAGCGAGAAGCAAGATGAATGTGAACCGACTATTCACCAGTCAACTCTGTGTCTGTGGAGTTTAGGTGGGAATATAAGCATAGCTAGGGCGAGACTCAACCATCCATGCAGTGCGTTTTTCAACCCGAGACTAGGAGCAGACGCATGGTCATCCGAAGACTGCCTGCGATAGCTCAATGTTGAAACTTATATATAGTGCTTACAGCTATTCAAGGCTACGACCGGAAGGATGCCTAGAGATAGAATCATTAAATCGATACCTTAGCTCGTGGGTAACTAACTGTCACTCCAACCCGAAGGACGTGTCAAGGATCATGAATGCATTGAATAGAAAGTGCGTTACTCGAATATACAAGCAAACTCAAACTCATAGCAAGATCCAGCTATACAGCTGCGCACAACCCGAGGCTGAACCCTACTATACATTTCCTTCAACGTGCTTTTAAGCCTGATCTTTGGCCATTTGCTGATAATCGATCAGGGCATTCATAGTCCTTCACTATTAGACTTAATAACTCATGATAAGACTCTAGGATTCGACTAAAGTAACCATCAACATTGACCGTCCCAACCATGTTTCACATTGAATGTTATGCAAAATTGTTACATATGGAAGAATCCAAGATTGCACCTGCTAAGCTAACAGTCGACATTACATCCAGCCATGGCGACCCTTTTCGGGTGTTGAATATCGGATCACAGCTCAATGCAGTGATGATAAAAGAATTAGTTGGATTTTTATAAATAAATGATGACATGTTCCCTTGGACTCATTTTGACATGCACGTGTGATTTCACTAACTATCGCGAGCCATGCATTGGATATCGACCCGAAGCTACAAAAGCTAGCGCAATGTCTATTGATTTCATCATGAAAGCTCCACTCTTACTTTTGGGCTCACCCAATCAACGTCCATGCCTACTAGCCATTGTAACCGGGCATACAACGACCTGAGACGTCTGAAAGACTACTTAAATAGAATATCGAACTAAGCCAATTCGATATCACTTATTTCCCTTGAAGGGCGATCCAAGGATGGAAATTAGCAGACCTCATACCCAAGTTCACTTCATTAGATGACTACTCGAAGGGTAGTAGAGAACCAACTGACAGATGGAAAAAGTATGCGGAAGGAGCATTTAGTGATCAGTGTTATGGTGCAGGAGTCATGTTAATGACTCCCGAGGAACGATCGATCTGCTACGTCCTTAAGCTCGATTTCCTTATAACAAACAACGATGCTTATCATAAAGCCTCGACTGCCAGCCTTAAACTTGATAGAGGATTTGGAGTGAAAACTTTACATATCTTTTGTGATTCTTAATTGGTAGTATGCAAAGTTAAGGAAGTTGATCTTGCTAGGGGGTACCGTCTTGCCCCTTATCTCGGCCAGGTCCAAGAGCTACTGGCCGACTTCACGTATTACATCATTACACGTGTACTCAGCAAATAAAATGAAAAGAGTCCAGTCACTGGCCAAGCTGGCCAGTTTTAGGGACGCACAACGGACATACATTGTTTCGTTGAAATATTAAATATTACAAGCATTGAAGGATGGAGATCGGCTAGGTCTTGGAGACAGAGCCAGAAAAGGTGTCATGGTTGACTCCTATCAAAGACGATCTACAATAAGGAATTCTTACTGAACGGAGGAATGAAAAAGGACAGATCCTCCTCAAAGCTTGATGCCAAATCATCCAAGAATAAGTCGTGTGTAGAAAGGAGTTTATCCATCCCCATGCTTCGGTGTATCGCCCATGATGATATCTTGAGCAAAGTATATGAAGAAGAATGCGGCGATAACATCAGAGAGAAAACCATGATAAAGAAAATACTCTGCTACAGGTATTACTGGCCAACTATCAATCCAGATGCGGTTGATCATGCTAGACAATGCGACGAGTGCAAGATGTTTGCAAAAAATCCAAAAACCCCGCCGATGGAAATTACTCAAATGGCTAGTCCATGGCCGTTTACCACTTGGAGGCACTGAAATAATCTTCTTGCTGATCCTAAAGGTGGTGCAAAATACACCATCATAGCAGTTGATTACTTCACCAAATGGGCAGATGAAGAACTCTTAACCACGACCAAGATGAAGAAAATAATCAACTTCATTATCCATAATGTCATCTGTCCTTATGACCTTCCATGATCTATTATAACTGCAAATGGACAGGTTGAAGCTATGAAAAAATTCATGAAGTTTGTACTGAAGAGAGGTTTGGAAAAGGCTAGAGATAAATGGGCGGATGAACTCCCAACAGCATTATGGGCTTATAGAACTACCCATGAGCCCATAACTGGCCGTACTCCATTCGCCCTTGTTTACTGCTCTGAGGTCGTCATCCATATAAAACTTCAAGTCCCCTCTCATCAAGTGGCTGATTACAACCCTTATTTCACAAAAAAAATACAAATAAGAAATCGCAATTGAATTGCAATTATACTAGATGGAATTGGCGACGACTTATAAGCATATAAAACGCATCTGATAGCCAATGGCAAGTACATGTACCCGAACATGCATGTGTACATCCGAAAAAAGTTCGACTTCTTGAAATCAACAGGGAATTGAATTCTCACTTATGGTTATTAAGAAAGGACTGGATCAAATAGCCGAAGCTTACTGGCCCTGTAGAACCGGACACGGATGGCCATTGATGAACTACAACCGTGGATTTATAATATTACGAATCGACCAGGCGTCATGATGACCAAAGAAGGATATGACACCATGGGAGGATAAAATTGAAGAACAATGACTATTCAGGAAACATGATGGATTTCTTTTTGTAAACAAGGAATACTCGCTGATTCAAAGCGTGTCATGTCGCTTCATACGACACACTTTGGGGGGAAAGTTTTACCCGACACCTTAGACCGGCTGCAAAACGACAGTTGAAGATATTATTATTAGCACTAGACAAGATTCTGACCACGAAGAGCGTGAAGATATACGGGTTTGATGCAGTCGACATGTTTTGACATTTAGGCGCGGTTCGACAAGAACGGACCGACTAGCTCGAGATCGTCCTATATGGGCCAAGTCACCTCGCCTAGAGGACTGCGTAGGAAGTCCAGCCCATCTTCGCTTATAAATAAAAAAACAGGGGCACAGTGAAAGGGGCCTTTTTCCGAGAACACGGGATACCCTGCCTACTCTCCTCTTTTTAATTCAAACTTGTATACAAGTGATTGGTTTACGAATTGTATCTGTATTCAAGTGATTGAGAAAGCAATAGAGATTAAACTCAAAGTGGATGTAGGCAATTACGCCGAACCACTATAAATCTGATGTTCTCGTTTTTGTTGTTCTGTTTGCATTGAATTACACTATTCTTCTGTTCTAGTTTACTCTCTTCATTAATCTCTCTACATAACTCTAATCAAGGGTGTTAGTGACCAATTTTGGTGCTAACAGATTGATTACAAGAATAGGAAAATAATCTATTTCAGTAAGTTATTTATTACTCTTGTGTATAAACAACAAATTTATAAATGTGTTTAAACAAACAATTGTTCTATATTTCATACATTTTATTTGTCTATTTTAAAATTTAATTTTGTAAGTAATTGTCATTAATGTAATTCAAATGTTTCAATTAAAAGGAAAGAAAACATTGATTGCAATTAATAGATTTAATAAAAGAAATGCACGTTTTGTGTTAAACAAAAAGGGTGTTTTAATGAAAATAAAAGATCAATTTGGAAAAACCAAATTGAACGTTTTTATTTTTAAGGTAAGTATAAAAAATTTATTATGCGTAGGTAAAAACCTAAATGCGTACAAATTTGAATATTATTTAAGTTAATGAAATTAATTTGGTTACGTTTCAAAAAAATTGAATTTCAAAAGGTTGTGCGACGTACATGGTCCCTTCATTTCTTTTATAATTAATTGTTGCATGAAAGTTTTAAAATATTGTTAATACTTGATCCGTTTATTTCTTCTTCTGTTTAATACCTGAGCCTGGACTTTTAGGTTGTATTTAATTCTTGCCACCTCAATTTCACATATACAAAATTTTACTTTCGTTTGCAAAAAAATTCATTCCTACATACATTTCCTTATGCATTATTAGTGCTTTAAGCTTTTAAAATAAAATGTGACATTTATTTTTGTCCATCCACCTTCATTTCCTAACTATAAATATCCTATAGCTTACTTCTTCTTCTACATTTTGTTTCTCCCGACACCTCATATTCAAAAACTCTTATTCTTGCAAATCCAAAAGCTTTCTTTTATAAAACATGATTTTTTTTTTTAAATTTTTCGTACACTTTCTGTCCTCATCTTTTCTTCAATCTTTTTCTGAAGCCTGATCTTGAGAAAAACGTAAGAATTAAAATTTGTTTATTTGTTTATTTTATTTTATTTGTTTAACACGTACTAATTTTTATTTTAATAGTATTTCTTGTAACATGAACATTTTTTGCATATAATCTTTGATTCATGCGCGATTTATTCAGTTGGATTCATATTTAGATTTCGAACAACATGAAATTGATTTAGTTGAATTTGAAGGTTACTGAGTTTTGAGCTTCTGTTTGGATTTTTATGGGCTAAAATCAAAGGTGAGTGTTTTAACCCACCCACAACTTCTAAAATTTCTTATGTTTGTTAAATTAAATTTATGAAGTGATTATGGCTGTTTGGTATTTAAATCGTCATCTCAGTTAAATTGAATATATTTGAATTAAATCGTTATTTAATTTATTATCGAATATTAATTGTCAGTTAAAAACCTGTTATTGATTATCAGTTCTATATTGATATTTATTGATTGATTTGGATGATGATTGTGATGGATATTGATCGTTGATATTGGATGAATGGATGTTGTATTTTATATTATTATAAACTGCAAGTTCACTATGGGTTGAAATGATACATACTCGAATGATCTATCGATTAAGGAAAAATCGTTATGGGTTGAAATGATAGACTCGAGCGATTTTATGAATGTTATTTATTTCGAGATTGTGGATTGAAATAATATATAACCGTAAAATATTAAATTTCGGATTGAAATGATAAATATATGTATCACTTGACTCTAGGGTAGAGAATTATATACGGACACCGGATTGGTTAAATTAAATGATTTTAAAATCCTTAATTTTTGAATGGAATTAAATGATATTTTGAAGTAAAATTTGATTTATATAAATTGAAGTATTTTTGGAAAATCAAGTTTTGTGTTGAAATGTGAATTGGCTTAAAAAGAATTGTTTTAAGAAATTAAATTGAAATGGTTTGATTTTGTTGAAATGAAATAAATACTTTTATATTTATATAAATTCCAAACTTATGTTTTCAAATATAAACTGTTTTAAATTATATTATTTTTAAGATTCTAAATTTTCAGATTTTCAGATTTATAAACTATTTTAACCTATATTAAATATATTAAATCAATTTAACCTATTTTAAACCATTTAATTTATTGTAAAACTAATTAAACCATTTTAACTTGTATTAAATCTAATTAATCTTATTTAAAGCTATTTAATCTATTTTAAATCTATTTAACTATTTTAAATCGATATTTACTATTCTAGAGTATTTTGACTATTGAAAATTTATTCAAACATTTATAACTATTTTAACTATTTATAACCAATTAAACTATTTTTTAAATTTTCAGACTAAGTAAAATGGAAATGTTTGTATTCAAAATTGATTGGTTTAAAATCAAATATGATGAAATGACCTATGTTGGGATTCAAATGTATAATAAATTGAAAATGATGATTTTGAAGTAAAGATTTAACCTGTTTTGGAAATATGATTTTGGAAATGACATGATTTGAAAGTGAATATGTTTCCAAGTGAATATGATTTCGAAAGTGATATGGTTTTGAGAATATGATATTTTAATATCAACTTTAAATTTACTTTTTGAAATGCAAAAGAACCATCTGGTGTGAAATAAGTGTTTGGTTATTAAAGAGACCGGGATCGGATGTTGTCATACTCTCTACCAATACCAAAAACCATTTTAATAACTGTGTACGTGGTGTAGATTTCAAAAATGAAGTAGGATGGTTTGGTGAACGATTTCTATATAAGGTATGATGTGACTCTGACCCTCATGAGTCAGCTTAGATGTGACTAAAACAGGAGCTACACCTGAGCCAAGTGAGGTCATTCCTCGGATCAGACATGCTTCTTCGATACCTTATTATGACATTTGTGATGATTTGGTGACCACCACTCGATTTTGATTTGGGAATGTGTTCCGAGATGGACCGTAGTAGCTGCTATGCGTTACCACCAGCCCGGTTCTGCAATTGGTATATCTATCATGGCATTGCCTCGTGTGCCATGTTCATATGCCCTAGCGCGCCGTCTATGAGTTTGTTTTGTACCATACCTATGGCATACCCTCTGATAGCCCTCTAGTTTACGAAGGAATTACGGTACTGTATAGACCATGGGAATATATAAAAATGTGTTAAAGGGGACATGGGTAACGCCTTAACGCTATTTTAATATTTTAGTTTACTGTAGACGCTATTATAATAGCTTTATTGTACTACATACTAGATAGTTTAACGGTTCCTTAGGAGATGTGAATCCCTAACACCTCTTAAGTTACTACACTCACGTCATATACTGGATAGGAGATGTCAAACCCCGTAAACATCTCTGACGCCGTTCCACTCATATTTATTTAAAGTTGATTTAACTTACATAAGATCTTTTAGTTATGACTCGAATGTTTTGACTTTTCAATTCGCTCGGGCCATCCTGAGTATTTCAGGATTTGAAGAACTTATTTCTAGAGGATGAAGGCAAAGATTTGTACTACTATTATTTACTATATTTAATTCACTATATCATGTATTCCGCTGCATTATTTATTATTCTATGGTATGTGTAACTCTAATCTGTGTTGTATAAGTGTAATCAAAAGTTTTGTAAAACAGCTTCATGAACTGTTTATTTGATTATTATATTTTGTCATTCCGCTGCAAGATTCTATCTGTTTTTTTTCTCCGCTTTTTCTTATACACCCCATAACAATCCACCCTTCTGTATGGTTTGAGTTGGCACATGTCTGTTTAAACGTACAAAAAGGCAGTATGTTACACAGCGCAAGGTGAGTCAGCCGATGGGGTACACACGGCATTAACATACTGTTCTCTTTTGATTTCGCTGGTGCATCAATGATGTAGGATAAAACACTATGCTTGTTTTTCTTTTCAACTAGGATCAAAAAAGAAATCACGTTGCCTCTCGAAATCAAATATAAAATCAAGTAAAAGAAATGTATTTAAGAGTAAAGGAATGACCTAAACGCCATTGTTACAAGCAAAATTACTTCATGAACTATAAATTTAAGTAAATATATTATTTTTCTTTCTTCTTGATAGTTTTTTTCTTGAATTACCAAGAGAATCAAACTTCACCTGTAACTTCTCATAAAGTATGTGTCAGCCAAACACATACTCCGAGTACTTGTTACAGAATTATCAGTTTCGATGTTCAAACTTGTGACTTATTGTCTCACAGTCTGAATCAATCAATTGCAACAACCATATTGGCTTCTGTTTAACGGTTATCCAATGCACAATTTTATTACTTCAACATAGAATTTGTATGAACAAAATCTCTAAGTTTTTTCTTTCTTGAATATGTTGTGAATTAGGGAAGGCTTTTCACTTATAATTCTTTTGATGCCGATGCCGAGATATGAGCACATTTTTATTACAAATCATACAAATACTTAGGAAGATTTATTGCCATCGCATCCAATGAAGCGCGCGTACATGGAGATGCGCCTGAGTGCTGAAACTCAACTTGATATCAAAGCTAGATCATCACAAGGTGAAGGGTAAATTTGGAATTATATAATTGTTGAGATGTCAGATTTAATTTCCTTCTAAATGTAATTTTGTATCATTAAAATTTAATACATGTCTTAACAATAAATACTAACGTAGCCAGGGAGAATGTGAATTATAGAAAAATGTACATGAAAGTTGGTTTTGTCACGAAAGTTTCAAGCGGTTTGAACTTTAACATTTACGAAATTAAATGGGTATTAGTTCAAGTTACTCTCACACTAATCCCTTATAAACCCACCCCTCTGAATCAACCATCAAACTTTTGGTCATCTTTGATGTGACACCTTTTTGCTAACATGCATAAATCTTGTAGCTGCCGCTTATACCATAGGTTTTTTGTTCCGAGAGTCATATGGAAACCATAGTAGGACTGCATTTGCATTTCTTTATAGCTGCATATGAATGTTAGGATAAAATAAACTAATTTTTCATAGTTGAGGGTCTCAATTCCTCGTTACACACACATACATACATTCCTACACACACCCACACACACATATAATACATATACGTATATGTACGCATATGTGTATGCATGTACATATGTATGCATGTGTGTACGTATAGGTTGGTGGTTTTATAGTTTCTAGATAGTTGACAATGACAACGGTGGAAGTTGAATGGAATCGCTTCAAGACACATGGTTAGAGACGTTGTCTGTAAGACGAAAAAATCCTTACCGCCGTTTAATTGAAGCAGCATGTGCTTTTGACTTCTAGCAAGTCCATCTCCAAGATACAATGAAATCCAAGAATTCAATCTCTTTAATCAATGATGTTAGTACCAACTAAATTGGTCTCAAACCATCTTTGGGGTTGTAGTGACAAGAGTGTTAGCCTACGGTACTATAAAATCAGCAAAAATTTGTTTATTTTAAGAAACTATAATAAGAGATGTAAAGTTAGAGAAGAAGAATATTCCGAAAAATTTCTATTATCAAAATGCCAAGGAAGAAGGCCTTTTATAGACCTAAATAGTTGTGTCTCTTGGTGAAGAGCGATAACCGTTGAAAAGAAATGAATATTTTCAACAAACGACAAATCGACTGATAAAAGAGGACCAATTGACTAAACCATAGCCCAATCGATCAGGCTCCAAGACCTATAGACTGAATGATCCTAATTTGAATGTATTTTTGTTTGGAATTTCATGGACCTCAAACACTCTACTGCCTCAGTGGTCCAACTGACTGGTCATCTTAAAAATGTCTAATAAATTATTTTCGAATAGTATAGCTCGCTACCACGGTTGCATTTTTTGGGCTTGCAATGGCTTAATTCTTTCCAAAAAATACAATTTGGATCCAAATCCGATCCGACTTGGTCGAACACTCGACGACATGTGTTGTGTCATGTATGACCTCTCTCTTCATCCAAATAGAAAACATTAAGTTGTCTTAAGGGCCCAAAGTTCTTTTTGAGGATGGAGGCATTATTTGAAGGCTTCAAGTAAGAAACCTTAATTTCTAAATTATTCTCATTTACGTCAATTGATTTTTTTTTTCCTATTATAAATTTGAAAAGGGAACTATAGTTGACGTAAAATCTATTCTTGGTCTTTTATATCCAAAATAAACCAAAATTTTATAGCTATAGCATACTTGTAACTTGTTATAAAAATAATTTCCAAACAAAATTTAATAATTCAAAGTTTCTAACTTATTCGAAAATTACATTTCCAATCGATGGCTAGAATAATATTTCTACATTCATATTTCATATCTAAAATTTTCATGGCACAACACAATTTTGTGGCTATAGAATGCTTGTCATGATTTTTAGGAAGTTAGAAGTTCCCAAATGATAAAAAATTATGTCGATAAGCTAGTAAAAAAAACATTACGTATACAAGATTCTATCTTGCGGTGGAGCCTTGGCGCAATGGTTAGGTCACCCGCATGGTGATCTGGACATCCAGTCGAGTCCGGAAACAGCGTCTTCGTATTACGAGGAAAAGGCTGCGTACATTATCGACCTCCCCATAGCCAGCTATCATGCAGGTACCTCATGCATAGGGTTCCATCTTTTTTTATACACAAGATTCTATTTCATTCTAAAGAAATAGGATACAAAAAGGAAAAAGACAAATTTTAAGGGGTGTGTATATATGGAAAACTGTGAAGTTAAAGTGATTAGCGGTTTTATACAGTGGAGGTGTAAAATGCTATAGTGGCGATAAAATTGGGATATATCGAAAAATAGCGAGGTGTAAAAATCTTTATTGAGATAAAATCATATCTCGAAAGTTGATTTATTCTCATTCGCACATCGTTCGTGTAAAAAAAACATTGTTCATTCTTAAATTTTTAATAAGTCGCAAGGTTGAAATCTTACCTAGACCATATAGCTTACTTTTTGCAGTTAAGCTTGCGTGCTAGGATGAACTGAACAAGTATGTCCACATTTTAATGACTAAATTACCTCATTTGTGAAAGAAATTTTGGAAAGCCGTAGTGATCCCTTCAAACCTAGGCATGGCACGACATATTATGTATTAGGCATTTACTTGTATGTTGAAAATTCCTATTTGATCAAAAACATTCAAAAACCTTGGTCTTCTCTACAAGAAAATCAATCTCTCTCTCTCTCTCTCTCTTTTTTATTTTTTATTTTTTATTTTATTTATTTATTCATTTATTATTTTTGTTGGTATTACAAACAATGTGATATAACATTAGCTATGCAAGTTTCTTGAGAACCATAGTGGTATTTTTTCCCTAGAAATCTATATTTGCGAAGCGTTGAGTTTTGAATGACTATTTTTATTTCATTTTTTTATTTGTTTTTTTTCTAGCAAACTCAGTTCTTTTGTTCATGTTTCCACAATCGAGGGTCTGCTTTTAAACTTACAAAGAATAAATTTAAAAATCCTTGCTAACCCATTTCAAACTGAAGCACTACAGAGAGTACTAGGCACTGATTTTCGTATATGTACACAATATTTAATCCGAAAGGCATGCATAAGTCAATCATAAACAATTTAAAAGATAGTGTAGCTCAGTCGATTAGAGTGTTGGTCATAAAATGTTCAAACTGTAAAGTGGTCTTCTTTTCTAAAAGTTGCAATTTCAAAACTCACCAAAGTCATACGACAGTCAACAAAAACATGCATAATCAAGTAAAAAGAGTTCAAATGGATTCTAAACTCTGATCTTTCCTACAAAAAGTCACTTTCTTTTTCTGAATTGCAAATAACGTTAAAAATATTTGCTAAGAAATTTCTTATGAATACTTATTTTATTTTCTTACTAAATTTTTGGTAAAAAAACACTTTTTATTTAAATTTATGTTTCCCAGATAGAGAGGGCTTGCATTGAATCAAGCTTTGAGAACTTGTTTCAATCTTTTAATCATTATTATTTTAAAACTTTGTCAAGTTTGTCAGTTTTGGTAAATGTTTTGGATTTCAATGATCAATTTCAAAACAAATGCAATAATAAATGAATTAGTTTATCAAATTTAATCTAATGCAACTTGCCTAGTTGTGTGAATTTCAATATTTTAATGTTTATCTGTACTAACAAAGAAACATAAGGGACAAATTTTAATTGCAATCGTTTTAAATATAAACATAACATAATTAGTTAAATAGTTAATAGCACACATCCAAATTAATTAACTATGTAACCTAGCCCATTTTAAAACCCTACCAGTATAGTTAACAACATAGCCTATGCCCCATTTAAAACCCTGCTCAATATTACAATACAAACAAAAACTATAAATCTGATCGAGATGCATAAAGAGATCATAACCAACTATCCGAGTATAAAATAGGCCTAATTAGGCTTGTCCAGGCTGTGCAGTTAAAGCAATCGGTAGATTCAATACGGCAAAGGTGCAAAAGTCATAGCGGGGATAAAGCGAGGATATAGCGGATGACTCTTAAATAGCATATAAGACTCGTAGTTAATATTCTTATAAATATATAAATAGTAATTAAATTAAAATTTAACATTTAATTGAATTATAATTAATACATTAATAATTTCAAATAAAAACATGTACGAATATACTGTAAATAAACGTAAAACTGTTATATAACATAATTGAATTTAGTAGAATATTAGAGTATTTTCATTCTAAATATATATTAAAATTCAATTAGATAAATTAATTTCTTAATTTTTATAATATATAAATGTCATTTTTTAATTTATTTCTTTTAAATAAGATATAGCGGAAATAGCGAAATATAGCGGGAATAAGGGGATATATCGAAAATAGTGGGGCTTAAAGCGGAAACGCTATATTTGGGGCTACATGGAAAAATCGTAGCGGTAGAAATCTGATATGAGACATAGCAAAGTTATAACAGGGTTATAGCAAGGCATTAACTGCACAGTGTCCAGGTCAAGTTTAGTTTAAGTAGCTTAAAACTCATACTGGAGCCGTGGTTATTATAATCATAACCCAAGTCCTAACTGAACATATTGGGTATTTCAAACTCATTACTTGAACATGATCTGTCGGGCTTTTCAAGTCCGTTAGGTAAAACCATATACTCAACCCAAAATATTGATGTTAAAATCAATTTTTAGATCGGAATTTTAAAGAATTTCTACATAAGCACAGTTTACAAATAAATTCGATAGTGGTGAAATAGAGTTCACAAACAAAAGTACTGAAAAGTTCAACATGTAAACAAACAAAACGATACAAGAACAATATACATATTTGTAGTGAAATTTGTTTTAATTTGAGCGAAAGCGAATTATTTGATCAGGATCTAGTATTGTCTATTTAGATATTAATGGAACTTTAAAAAAAATCAATTATGCACTCTCACAGAAACAATAACAGAAATAAACGACATAGAAGATTTAACGTGGTTTGGATATGAATATCCTACGTCCACGGAGACCCAACAACTTCTTTTATTTCATTGAAGAAAAGAGTACAAAAGAGAGAAAAATAATGGTGGATGCTCTCACATACTCACTTGCATATGAAGATGAAATTTTATTCATTTAAATAGACTTGATAATGAAGGGTTGCTTGGAGATTAAGAAAATCAATTTTCTGAATACCCAAATACCTTTCCATGTTGCATGATTTGATTTTAGTACAAACAGATGCGTAATCTTGATTTCCATATCTTTCCTTTGATTGATTGATTCTCCATGCTAATCATTTATTTCTTCATATAACAAATGCATTGACTAATTAATTGATTGACCAATTAATTACTTTCCTTCCAAAATATCCTTCGATTGAACCAATTAATCAATTTCTTTCCTCCTCGACAAATATTTGAATCATCCAAATTTAACGCTCCACCTTGATTCAAATATAACAATCTATCTTCATCACCTTATTATCAAGCAATCAACATAGAAGTTGTTGGGTCTAGCGCTATGCAGTTAATGCGCTCGGTAGATTCAAAGCGGTGGAGTTGCAAAAAGTCATAGTAGGGATACAGCGAGGATATAGCGGGATATGGCGGATGGCTCTAAAATAGCATATAAAACTCGTACTTAATTTTTTTACAAATATATAAATGGTAATTAAATGAAAATTTATCAATCAATTGAATTATAAATAATACATAAATAATTTTAAATAAAAACATGTGTGAATATACTTTAAATAAACGAAAAACTGTTATATAACATAATTGAATTTGGTAGAATATTAGAGTATTTTCATTTCTGAAAATATATTAAAAATTAAATCAAATAAATTAGTTTCATAATTTTATAATGTATAAATGCAATTTTTCAATTCATTTTATTGAAAAAGATATAGCGGAAATAGCGGAAATAACGAGATAAGCGGAAATAGCGGGGATTAAAGCGGAAAGGCTATATTCTGGGGCTATATGGAAAAATCGTAGCGGTAGAAATCCGCTATGAGATATAGCAGGGTTGTAGCGGGGTAATAGCAGGGCATTAACTACACAGGTCTAGCGCCTCATGGCGCTCAAGTAACTGGTATCAAACTGATTAAGTTTGAGCAATGCTCAGACTTGTCCTTTGGAAGTGACTTTGTCATCATATCTAAAGGATTATCCAAAGTACTCACCTTCAACAATTTGATCTTGCTTCGTTCTTCCTCGAGCATAAGAAAGAAACCTCAAACATCAATGTGCCTCGTCCGTGAACTATAAGCTTGATTCTCTACAAGATGAACCACACTCTGACTGTCTAAAAATAGCTCTACTATCCGCTGCACCATTGAAAGATCATCCAACAATTGAAGTAAATATAATTCTTCCTTTGTTGCTTCCACAATCGATATCAACTCTGCTATGGTGGTCGATAAAGCTACGATAGATTGCAGCTTTGATCTCTATGAAATCGAGTCTATGCCAAGTGTAAAAACATAGCCCAACACTGACTTCCTAGCATCTCTATCCTCAACATAATCGAAATCAGTATCCTCTACGAAAAATGTCACCATCCACTCCACAATATAACAAGTCCACCGAAGAAGTGCCTCGAAGATATCTAAAAATCCACTTCACAGCTTGCCTATGCTCTTTGCCTGGGTTAGACATATATCGACTCACAACACCTACTGCATGGACCAAATCGGGTCTTGTGCACACCATCGCATACATAAGACTACCAACAATACTAGAATAAGATATATCAGCTATATACCTTTTGTCTTCTTCCGATGAGAGAGATAAATCTTTTGACAACTTAAAATGAGAGCCTAATGGAGTGTCAACCGGTTTGGCTTTCTTCATTCCAAATCGAGCGAGGACCTTCTCGATGTACTACGCTTAAGTGAGCCATAACTCTCTCCGCTTCCTATCCCTGCTTATCTTCATATCCAATATTCTTTGTGCCTTTCCCAAATCCTTCATGTCAAACTCTCTACTGAACTCCGCTTTCAACTCCTTGATTCTCATCATACTCCGAGATGCAATCAGCATATCATCAACATATAACAACAAATAAATCATATCACCATCACATCTCCTGAAATAAACACACTGGTGTTTGAAACTTCTGGAGTATCTCCATGAAAGCATAAACTTATCAAACCTCTTATACCATAGTCTAGGAGACTGGTTCAGTCCATATAAAGATTTGTTGAGTTTGCAAACATAATTTGGTCTACTACTACCAATGAATCCTTCCGGCTTCTTTAAATAAATCTCCTCATCTAGATCACTATCAAAGAATGCAGTTTTGACATCTAGTTGCTCTAATTCCATACCATAATGAGCAACTAATGCCGAAAGAATACGAATAGAAGTATGTCTAACCACTAGAGCAAAGATATCATGATACGCTAACCCCTTCTTCTGAACATACCCCTTTGCGACTAATTTTGCCTTGTATCTGAGATTACCATTTTCATCGTCTTTCACTCTATAGATCCACTTGCATCCAATAGCTCTCTTGTCGGTGGAAAGAGGCACCAAATCCCAACTACGATTTCTCTGCAACGATTCAATCTCCTCCTCCATAGCAACTAACCAACTGGAACTGTTAACTGATGCAATAGCTTCTCTATAATCACAGGGCTTATCATAGACAACGCCCAAAGCATATATTGCCATATCATCGAAGTTAATGTCTTCGATGCTTAATCCAACAAACTCATCAACCCACTTAGGGTTTCTTCTTTGTCTGACAGGCCTAGGTTCTAAATGAGCTCCACCTGGAGTTTGATCCTCCGTACCAACATCAATAATACCCTCATCAACCACGGTGTCAGTGGAAACATCATCTGAACGTCTATGGAAAGAATCAACAGATGACTTGCTTTGTGTCTGGTATTCTTCACATGTCCGCTCATTGTCATCCGATGAGGAAGGCTCCACCTTCAACAAAGCTTTCTCGTCAAAAGTCACATGCCTGCTCATAACGATCTTCTTGCTAATAGGACAACACAACCTATATCTCTTCACTCCTTTCCTATAACCTAGAAAGATACACTTGCAAGCTCTAGATTCCAGCTTCCCTTTACTCTCGTGCACATAAGCTGGGCAACCAAACACTTTGAAAAATGTGTAGCTAACATGCTCACCTTTTCATACTTCTTCAGAGATCTTCATATCTATAGCAGTAGAAGGTGTACGGTTGATGAGGAAAGCCGCTATAGATAAAGCTTCAGCCCAAAATCCCTTCTTAAATTTAACAGTCAGTTTGAGGCATCTTGTTCTCTCTAGTAATGTCTGATTAAACCTTTCTGCAACTCCATTAGACTGGGGTCTCCTGATGTAGTTGAATGCCTCTTAATGTCTTCCGACTCAAAGTAATCGATGAATTCCTATGATACAAATTCACCGCCATTATCTGAACGGAGAACTTTCAATTTCTTCCAGGACTGCTTCTCAACCATAGATTTCCACTTTAGAAATCTGGCAAAGGTTTCACTCTTTGACTAAAGAAAGTATACCTATACTTTACGAGAGAAATCATCTATAAATGAAACGAAATACCTGACTCCGCCTAAAGTCTGACAAGGGGAGGGACCCCAGACATCGTATGAACATACTCCACGACAGCTTTTGTTTTATGCTCTCTTATACCAAAAGAAATCTTTGTCTGCTTTCCAAGAACACACTCTTCAAAAAAATCAAATTTTGAATGATGAACTCCATCAATCAATCCTCGTTTTCTCAACTCATCCATGCTGCGCTCACCAATGTGACCCATCCGTAAGTGCCATAATCTGGAAGAATCCGAATCAACCAATGTGACAGAAGCTGATTCACCAATTACAGTATTACCCTTTAATAAATAAATATTTCATGCCGTCACACCTCTCATAACAATCATGGAACCCTTCAATATCTTCATTTTCTCTCCTTCCACTATAATCTTCAAGCCAAGTCTACTAAATGCCCCAAGAGAAATCAAGCTCCTCCTCAAATCAGGTACATGTCTAACATTGGTGATCGTACAAATAACACCATCAAACATCCTAATCATCACACTACCAACACCAACTATACGGCAAGAAGCATCATTACCCATCAGAACTTCTCCTCCATCAGTTTCATTGTAAGTGAAAAAGCAGTTTCTATCAGGTGTCATATGATAGGATGCGCCAGAACCAATCAACCATAAGTTGTTCTTCCTAGAAGAGCTAGAAGCTGTAAATACATCGGTGTCACTTTCTGTATCAGATTTCTCTGCTGTAAAAGCTGAGGCTTGCTTTGAATCTTTTCTTCTACCTTCAAGCTTGGGACATTGTGCTATGAAGTTCCCTGATTTCTTACAATAATGACAAGTCAACTTCTTAGGCCCCTTAGACTAAGACCGTGAATAATTCCATCCTCCACCTTTCTTCGACCTGATTTGGCCTCTAACTCTCTAAACAAATAAGCCTTCGATATCTCTATCCAATCTAGTGCCCGCCAATCTACCTCTTAATACTTCATTATGAAGACCAACCTTTACATCAAACAGGCTAATTTTGTTGCGTCCATAAATCATGGAATTAACAAAAGCAGTATACTCCTTAGGAAAGGAATATAAGAGGATCACAGCTTGAGCCTCATCGGTAATATCAACTTCCGCTGCCTTCGGGTTCACAATCAAAGTGGTCAAAGTATATACATGCTCCATGAGATCAGCTCCAGGCTTCATCTTGAATGAATAGAGTTGTTGCTGAAGAATAATCTGATTAGTGAGGGACTTGTCTTGATATGCATCCCATAGTTCCTTCGTCGTCTTCTTCTGAGAGAATTCTCGAAAAACTTCATCTGAAAGACTCAACTGAATTGTTGTGAGAGCTTCATCATCCATCTCTTCCAAATCAGCTGCATCAATACCTTTCAATTTCTTAGGTGTAGAAACAACCTTTTAAGTCTTCTTCTTTAATGCAACCTCCATCTTCATCTTCCAAGTACCAAAATCTCCATTTTCGTCAAAACGTGTTCTCCATAATTGACACCAGATTTACCAAAAGACTTACTAGAAGTAGCCATTAATATCTAAACAGAAACAATAACACTAACTCTGATACCAAACTGTAGTGAAATTTATTTTAATTTGAGCAGAAGAGAATTATTTGATCAGGATCTAGTATTATCTATTTAGATATTAAGTGAACTTAAAAAAATAACCAATTATGCAGTCTCATAGAAACAATAGCAGAAGTAGGAGACGCGGAAGATTTAATGTGGTTCGGATATGAATATCCTACATCCACGGAGACCCAACGATTTCTTTTATTCCATTGAAGAAAAGAGTACAAAAGAGAGAAGAATAATGGTAGATGCTCTCACACGCTCACTTGCATATGAAGATGAAATTCCTTCATCTAAATAGACTTGATAATGAAGGGTTGCTTGAAAATTCAGAAAATCAATTTTCTGATTACCCAAATATCTTTCTATATTGCATGATTTGAATTTAGTACAAATAGATGACGTAATCTTAATTTCCATATCTTTCCTTTGATTGATTGATTCTCCATGCCTAACCGTTTATTTCTTCATATAACAAATGCATTGACTAATTAATTAGTTTCGTTTCATAATATCCTCCCATATACAAGCCAAATTAATTGATTGATTAAACCAATTAATCAATATCTGTCCTCCTCAACAAATATTTGAATCATCCAAATTTAACAATATTCAACTGTTGGTACGATGATTAAATAATAATCAGCTCGCGTACAAATTGGGGCAGATAGTGATGAAACTGTACCCAACACTATTAATCAGGTCGGGTGTGGGTCTAGATACTCAAAGCTTATCGTACCCATATTAACAAGGAGAGCTTGGGCTGGGTTTGGGACAAAACTGTACCACTAACAAGTCTAAACCCATCATCGGCATTTTATACAATCGAACAATATTAAATTAGAGCTGGATGGGACAAACAATATTACTATGTTGGACAAAGAGTTCAAAATGTCCTATGGTTAGTTGGTTGGAGCTTGTTAGGTATGACCTGCATTGTATTAGAGTAGGGACGTAGATTGGTTTGCAATTAGTCCCACGTCGCAATATATCTTAAAGAAGATGAGCATATATATGAGATTGATGGCATATATCAAAAGGGGATTTTTTTTTAAAAAAATAAATAAATATTTCCATGAACATATATGTGCTTCGGGGGGTGTATGGATATCCGATCATAACGCTGGCATCAACGGAGCTTCGTCCAGTGGTCTTGTCTCTTCTACGCTAAATGAAGTGTGAGCATAGTGAAAATGTGAGGGGTGCCGAAAAATTTCAACAGAGCTTTGGTCATAAAAAATCTAAATGGAAATGGGTCTGCTATTTTGAAAGTGCGAGGATCAAGGTTTAAATTCGAGACTTGGATTCTATTTTGGCCATTTGAAGTTTTCTAAGTTTTGGTTCTTTGCGGAAATTTTGTTTCAACTATGCTTTTGGATTTCCTTAATGAACATAATTATCTTATAAAGATGGAATATTAACAAACATAAACTATTGTATTACCTAAAGTGCAATTGTTTAACCCATAACCAATTATGATGGTACTAATACATTGTTTTAGTTCAAAACTCAATTAACAAGCCTAATACATGATATTTGCATTAAATCTATTTTTTAATCCACAACCCTTATATCAAAGCCTAATTGGTTGTCTGCAAAGCCTTATATGAATCAGAATTCTACCAAGCCTTACGTTCCATTGTTCTCTTTCTGCCGCCACGAAATATAGATTTGAATTTTGGACTCCCTAAATCCTCAAAATTTTAGTCTAGTTTAAATTAGACTAAAAGATAAAAACGCTTCTCGATTAGTAGATGTTGATATCGTTGTTCTTGTCTTTCCCTTTCTCAAATCAATGTTCTCAAGTATTTTTTGCTTGGTTTACGGATGGTGTCAAACTATCAGAGTATCCTTACAACAGAAAAATCAATTATTTAAAGTTCACATGACATTCAAACTTCCAGTGTTCATACCCTTTTTTCTACATTACAAACTATGTGCAAAATGTTTGTTAAGAGTGTTCATTCAAAGTCAAAAAAATATCTTTCCAAAAATCCAAGATTTTCAAAGTGTTAAGTGTTTAAATCAGCATTACAAAGCTTTCTTCTCAAATGATTAGGGACGACCACATGGATTGGCGTTCTCCGTAATTTCCTATAACAAGTCATATCCTAAGTTAAATATATTGATATAATTCTTAATTCTTTCTTTCCATATTAATTTGGATCTCACTCTGTCCTTTTCTTCTTGCTCCTCTCATTGATGCGCCAGTTGATCTTTGTATGTGTCAATACCACATTTTATAATTTATAAGTGTTACTTCTAATTTGTTTCTCACCCTCTCATTTGTTACTCTATCATTATTCTGTATTCCAATCGTCCCTTTTAGCATTCTCATTTCTTCTATATTTTACCTTATTTTCTTGCTTTTTTAAAGGCGAACATTTTGCTTCATATAATATGGTTGATCTAGTTACTGTTGGATAAAAAATCCCTTTAGTTTATTTGATATTTTCCCATTACATAATTGTAACTAGTTGTCTCCACTTTATCCACCTCGCGTAAATCTATTTAGTTATATCTTTTTCTATAACTTGGTTTCTTATATTGTCAAACTTAGATGATCAAACATATATTATTATTTTTGTTAATAATTTGATTTGTATATTTACCATTTTATTATCCATGGTTTTCAATGTAAAGTTTTATGAGGTATACACAGTTCCAGTCCTATATGTTTCAACCGTTTTGAGTCAATGCATTTCTCTATTATTATTCTACCTTATCTTTTAAGGTACCAATTAGCACAATATCATCTACAAACATCGTGAACCATGGTATATCCATTTGATTTCGTTTTATTATTTCATCCAAAATCAATGCACATATAGTTTTCATACTCTCGTTATATAGTTTTCATACATGTTGATCAAACTCTCTTCTTAGAATTCTCATGCATATCTTTGATTGATTTTACTATGTGTTGAAATTTGTTTTTTACTTAACGCCAATCAAACTGTCCCTTGGTAATCTTATCGACGTAGAAAATATTGTTTACACCTAAATTGCTTTATTAATCGTCTTGTTAAGACAAAATTTCTTGTCTGTTGCCGATGATTCATTTCTCAACTATTGTTATATTATTTATTCTTATAATTTCATTATGTGACTCATTGGTATAATATTATAATTCACACTTTTATATCTCCACTTATAATTAGAAATTGGTATTATCAAGTTCTTTCTCCACTAGTTTGACATTTTTTCCTTTGTTATTATTTAATAAAATAAGTTTGGGATTTTTCATTTCCTTTCCTTTCGAATGTCATTCATGCCTCCATGGATATAACTATTCTTGTTATTATTTTATTTTTTGATTAACAAATTCATTATTTTATTTTTTCCACGTCCAGGGGTATAAGGTTGAATTTTACTCACTTCATCTAGAGATACCAAGGTTTGAGATCTCGGTTTCGGTCTTTTGTAATTTTAAGAATTTCGATGTAATCTGTAAATTTCGTAAATTTCAATTCTAGTTTCGAATATCATTATTTATTTTTCATATACTTATACATATTTGTTTAATTTATTGAAACAAATCGTATAATATATATTTTATTGAAAAATAAAATATAAAAGAACAATACCAATTAGTTATAAATATTTACAACGCTAAAAAGTGTTTATTCGTTATTTCGTTTTCAACTTTTTTAATTACGCCATTCATATATTTTTTGAATTTATATTGTTTCATAAGTTACAATTTCAAGTTTGAATACTCATGTATTTTCAACTCAAATTAATTCTTTTATTGAGATTTATTTTTTGTAAAATTTGAAATTCAATCTTTTTTATTGAATCGGAATTACGACTTAGTTTCGTACCGGCCTCTACCCAAATCAAAACGGAACGATCGAAATTTCGGTGTTTTGAGCGAAATCTCAAACCTTGCGAGATACCATAGAGAGCATTATGCTTTGAATTTTATATGTAAGACTTAATTTTTTTAATGAAAAACCAAAGGTGAATTTTTCAATAAGTCCTGTAGCTCAGTTGGTTAGAGCGTTGGTCTTATGAGCCGAAGTTCGCGTGTTCGAGCCCCGCTTGGACCATAGTTAATTTAATAAAGAAACTTAATTTTGTGAATTTTTAATACTGAAGTTTTTTAGTTACCAAAAACCCTTCCACCAACTATGCATTTCTATTCGAAATTATGCATGTTATTTTCCCTCTTATACAAAATTTAACCCATCTTTCAATTTTGATATCAAATATATTCACAACCATCATTGCCAAACTCTACAAATTCTCATACAACTTGGAACGAAATATGGAACCACACTATCCCGAGTTAGACTAACCACCAAATCTCAAATTCATAACTTGAAGACAAGGTTGATATCCATGAAGGCAGTAATGATGAAATCTGAAGCATCTTAGCTGCATTTAAGGAATGAAAGAATACTGGCAAGAATTCTAAAATGAGCATAGGACCTCAAATCAGTCAGGTAGCAGTGTCTTTAGCAAGGAAAATATAAAAATAATTATAAAAGTGGGTATTAGGTTGAAGGACATTTTAGCCCAAGATAAAAGAACTTTTTAGGTGACAAAAAAAAGATGATTTTATTTACCATTTACCTGTAAACTGATACTTTTTTTATTTTTTATAATTGACTAATTATTATGAAGTGTTGTTCTAGAAACTTGCAACATTGGGTTTAGAAGCCTTTCAGCCTACTTTCCATCATTTATTAGTAGCATTGTAAAATAAAAACATATTTACATTCTAGCTAGTAATGAAGAAAGCAATGTTTAATGAAAATTCTTCTTCCTCTTAATTTTCATGTTGCCTGACTTGACTTTCTAGCTCATTCTCTCGCCTCTTGCTTTTATTCTTTCCCTCAATAATATACAATAGTGATTAGTACTCTTGTTTTTGAAACTAAAAAATGATAAATGAAAGTATCTTTATCCTATGACGAAACTGCTAATTTCTTTTATCTTTTATTCTTAAAACTAATTATTTTAAAGTGTTGTCCTAGAAACTTATAGCTTTGGACTCACAGGCCCTTCAACCTAATTTCCACCATTTATTAGTAGCATTGTAAAGGAAATATTATTTACAAATCTAGCTGGTAACGAAGGAACCAATGTTTAATGAAAATTCTTCTTCTTAATTTTCACCTTCTCTGACTTGATTTTCTAGCTGATTCTCCTTTATTACCTCTCACACTTCTTCATTCCTTAAACAATATACAAAATAGTGACTCGTTCCTCACACTATGGTTGAAACTCAAATCAAAAATCATTCGATCAATGATGTTATCTAACAAATCTGCAATGCCACCACTCAAAACACTATCGACATCGAAACCTTGCAAGTCGACTTCATCACACAACAAACTTCCATCGTTGAAATCAAATAATCCAACAACAACATCGCTCATGCACTAAATGAACTCTCATTAGAAATAAATAGGTAGTCTTGTTAAGGGTGATATTCGAACTCGCGGCCTCATAAATAATAATTAGGTAGTTTGTAAAGAGTTTGATTTAGATTTGTGATACTCAACATAGAGACATTTTAGAAAGTTTGCATTGACAAAAAATATATGACAATGTGTTACAATATATGTAAATCATAAAATGAATATGCTTTTATGTTCTTTTGTTTAGTCCCACATCGTGGAATATATTAAATCCTTAGCTCTGAAGCCTTTATATAAAGGAGGCTATGTAATGTAAATATATGTCTAAATCTCAAGAATGAATAATATATCTTTTGTCTCTCTCTCTCTACTGACTTCTACTTTCTTCATTTCATAACACGTCATCAGCACGATCTTTTTCTCGAATGTATTGTATATTCTAATCCAGAAGATTAGATCCGTTTTTTTTCATGTAGGTACATCTCTTTCTCTTATTCAGTTACTGAAATCAGATCTATCTCTTCCTCTTATTCAACCATTGAAATCAGGTTTGAAATTTTCTAGATCTGCTTTTCTAGATTTATTTTGCGATTAATTTAGATCTAGATTTCAATATTCTTGTTTCACAATTCTATATCTATTTCCTAATTTTTCAGATTCGGATTTAAGTTTAAATAGATCTTATCTTTTTAAGATCTTATTTTATTATAGATCTAAATTTATAGATCTTATTTCACTGTACATGTATTTTTGTCATTATATTTCAGATCTCATCCTACAATAGATCCGATTTTTTTTGGTTCTTATTTTTCTGATCTCATTATATTGTAGATCTTAAAATCACTCAAATAATATATCGTTGAGATCTGTACATTGTTTAAAAATAAAATATTGTGATTTTTTTGAATTTGGATTTGAATTGATTTCAAAATTGCTTATTATTGCATGTTTTTTTGAGTTCATTATTTTGGAAAGCAAATTTTGAATTTGACAATTTCTGTTGTTGATTGAAATAAATTTATTGACCTTGGTTACGTTTTGGTTTGTGATATAGATCTAAGTAATATATACATGTTTGATAAATGAAGTTTTCATCTTGAAAACTCTTTGATTTGGATTTTGATTTTGGAAATTATTTTGATATATATAGTTTATATTTCTAGAAGAAATATTTTATTATTTCTTAGAGAAACATATACAGTAAACTTAATTTCTAGCATTTGAAATAAAAGTTGAGAACCTGCAGTTCCTATAATGCTAAAAGCTTGAGTTTCCATAAATTATTAAGTTTCAAGTTTTCTTATAATAAAGAACCAGAAGTTTCAATAAAAGAGCAGAAACCTGAATTATAAAAAAAAGGATATGTATATATAAGAGTTATTTTAGTTATTTTAGAAATTTTGACTATTAAGAAAAAAAGGTTTCTCTTATGGTATTCCTTTAATTTTATATTGAGTATATTAAACTTAACTTTGAGATTAAATTTTGCTAACTGAAGTTAGTTAGATTTATTTGTTTGTAAAGAAATCAATTCGTTATGATAATATTTTATATTTTATGCCACAATAATGGTTAATTGTATTCATTTTTTTATCATAAATGCATTAAATATTGTCGTCATGGTAATAAATTAAGTTACCATATCATCACAAATGCACTGGCTACAGTAAAATTAAATAATATTGTATGTTTATGTTTGGAATAAGAATAGACATACGGTTTATTATATGGTGTATTCATTTTGGCAAACAATGCTTGATATAATGAAAGAAATAAGTTTGAACAACAACCTGAAGTTGTGCAAAGATTTTTTTTCCAACCAGAAGTTGTATAACTCAAATTCCAAGACCTGAAGTCTTGAATTATGAAAAGATTTTCTGATAAACTTTACAAGCTCGAATTCTTGTCAGCATTTTTTTTGTCTAAATGTACAAGTCTTGAAATAAGAATAGACTTTTATTTTGTAACAATATGGTACAAAAAATAGAGAGAAGTTTACACAAAATTTAAGAGCCTGAAGTTCATAACAAATTAATGAACTTGAAGTTCATGAATTAAAAGCCCGAAGCTCTATTGAAATTATGTAAAATGATAAGGTTGTACTTCCTGGAGAAGTTAAAGAAAATTAATAAATAATCATATAAGAAAATGATGCTGCATTCAAGAGAATACAAAAATCTCCAAATGAGTTATACCTTACCTTATATCTTAACATTTACACTATATTAACCAAATATCCTGAAGATATTATGTTATATGATATTTTAAACATCATTGGATGTGTGTGTGTGTGTATTAATCTCTTGAAAAGATGTTTTAGAGATTTATTTATATTTATATTGCAAAATCTAATATCCTAGAAGAGATGTTATAGGAATTTTATTTTTGTTACATTATAATTCCTTAAAAGAAAATACTATATTCCCCGAAGGAATAATGATATAATTTTTTTTTGAGTAATAACAATAATTTATCCAAAAAAATGATATTGTATACCAATGTTACACTCCAGAAGTAGTGATTTTATCTTTTGACATCTTACTTTCAGTTGGTGAATCTAATTTTGTCACTGTATTTAAAGTTTGATATGTCATTTCAAAGATAGTTACAACAAAAATCTCCAGTAGAGATATTTTATGTTATTGTAAAGGTAGTAATTATGTAATTTCTACAAATAGAATCATTGTACATTGATATGATATTCCAATAGTACATATATATATATATATATATATATATATATATATATATATATAGAAGAGATAAATTCACTCCAGAAGTAGTGATAATAAAATATCCCTAAAAGAGACTAATAAATTAGGAAATGATAATATATCTCTAGAAGAGATTTATTTATATATTTGGTAATTTTATTAAACCAAATAAGTGTACATAAATATGATTATGAAGGATCCTAATTTAGTTTAGATTAGATCCAAAAGGTTTAAGATTATCTCTAGAATATATTGTTCTATGTTCATATGTCTAATTATACCATAAAGGCCATGTTCCTAGTTATTATTTCATAAGAAATATTGCACATATAATCAATTCTTGAAGATATATTTTTAAATATTCTCCTGAAGAGATGGTCTATATGCAATTAAAAATTATTCCTCGATAAGTAATCATAATTAGTGTTCAAAACTGATATTTGAGATATAATAGAGGAATAAAACTTAACAACTTGAAGTTGTGTGTATATTTTGTTCGAACCAGAAGTTCGATATGGTTTCAAACCAAATGTTTTGAACATTATCATGCGGTTTTTACAGGTTTGCATTGACATTGATTTATAAATAGAAATTAATAGTTTGGATCCTTGTAATAATCTGTTCTAAAAATCATTAATTCAAATGATAAAGAATATGAAAATTTTATAATATATATGTGATACGTGGACGCACGTATACATTCATATATGTAAATATTTAGCTAACAACTTGAAGTTTGTTATAAGCTTATCATATAGATTATGCATAAATATTATTTAGTGATTTAAAATTCAATCAACATAAATGTTGAATGACCTGAAGTCATGTATGTATTCAAATGATCTACACAATAAGTAAATTCTTCCAATAGCTTAGATCAATGAATGAGAACAAACTCTAATAATCAAAATCAATTAAATGCATCTTATCAACTAATAAAAGAATTATTCTCCTAATATTAATATGTATGATGTATTTGCTAGTAGCAATATCATAATGGATCAAAATGAAAGTCCAAAGATGATTATTATTTAATGTGACAATTGTCATCATTAAGGGGGAGGATAAAGTGATACAAGTTCATTTTGATCATCAGTGTTAAATATTTATTAAAATATACAATGATGCAAAATATTATCAATATTATCCCTAGTAGACTTTCTCCAATATAGATTTGAATCCCTGAAGGATCAAAAATTTTAAACCACATCTGAAATATGGTTTAAAAGTCAGTTCAAAATATTTTTGGAGTAAGTAATAAAGATGCCAAATAATGGAGGTGAGTGTTCTTGAAGAAACACTTAAGGGTGCTCTTGAAGAGACCAATGACATGATTGTCAAATTACCCAGAAGTGGTTTAGGTACCTAAAACATAATTAAAGAGATCTCAATAAATCATGTCTAGAACTGACAAGAAATAATCATCGATGATAAATTTATAAATAATAAAGCGTTTATGTTTATAAATGGATTAAAGATCCTGGATTAAGGGAAAACATGACTGGCCATCATAAATCCTTTACCAATAGAGAAATATGGACATGTAGTCCGCAAAGTAGCGAAAGTACTTGAAATGCTTAATATACCTCGAAGGTATAAATATGGTTTAAATCATATTAAATAATGAAAATCTTGATATAATTCATGATGAGTAGATTACTTCCTATTTTTAAGTATCGTTGTAATGAAACTCTTAATATTCATTGAAGTGATAGTTGCGATATGCAAATACTTATTAAAGTATACAAATTTCTGAAAAATATATATAACTTTTGTAGTTATAAAGAATGCAAAAGACATGAAGTGTAGATTACAAATTTCTTCTAAGTATTGTTGTAATGAAAATCTTGATATACTTAAAAATGAGTAGATTACTTCCTGCTTTCTAGTAATGTTGTAATGAAATTTTTAGTATTCATGAAAGATGTATATTTGCAATGCGCAAAACTAATTTGAAGCACAAAAATGAAAGCAATTGAAGTGTTTTTCATAAAAGTAGTATACAAATACATAAAATGCAAACCATATTTGAAGAAACAATCTTAGAAAATTTAATTATATCGAAGGAAACTATTAATAAATTGTATTATTAATGAGATATATATATTTATGGATCCAGAAGTATCTATAACCAATTTAAGTTATCAAAAGACGAATACGAATTCAGAGGAAATTTAAATCCAGGAGGAGAATTCATAAGTTTTTCATAATGCACTCTTTTTCCTTAACTAAGATTTTTCCCACTGGGTTTTTATTAGTAAGGTTTTAATGAGGCATTACCTTGATTCAGAAGTATCAACTCCCTAGTAACATTTGAAATAAGTTATAATGTACTCTTTTTCCTTATTTAAGATTTTTCCCACTAGGTTTTTCTAACTAAGATTTTAACGAGGCATTGACTTGATCTTGAAGAATCAAACGTCTTTTCAAGAAATAACATCTCAAATATGTTATTTAAGTTAAATTGTATTTTTATCCTTGACAAAGGCTTTTCCCATCGGGTTTTCCTTTGTAAGTTTTTTAATGAAGTATCAAATTAATCAAGAAGTATCAAACTCTATTTGATTCTATAAATTATTGAAATATGTAATATATTGTACTCCTTTTCCTTCACTAAAATTTTTCCCATAGGGTTTTTCTTAGTAAGGTTTTAATGAGGCATTATTTTGATCCTGAAGTATCAAACTCTTAGAAGGAATACCATTTTGAGTATGATATTTATGATTTCACAAGTCACACTTTTTTCCTCTTTCAAGGTTTTTCCCATTAGGTTTTCCTTATAGAGGTTTTTAATGAGGCAACAAACAATATCTATATCGACTGAATCGATAAATACAAGTAAGATAATAATGAGGGGGAGCAATCATCATACATGTTTCGAAATGTAAAATTTCAAGTTATCAGAGCATTCAAGATTTTGAAGATGCATATTCAAGGAGGAGTGTTACAATATATGTAAATCATAAAATGAATATGCTTTTATATTCTTTTGTTTAGTCCCACATCGTGGAATATATTAAATCCTTAGCTCTGAAGCCTTTATATAAAGGAGACTATGTAATGTAAATATATGTCTAAATCTCAAGAATGAAAAATATATCTTTTGCCTCTCTCTACTGACTTCTACTTTCTTCATTTTATAACACAACGAAGATATTACAACTATAATTAAAGATTTTTCTTCCTATCAAATTATCTTTAAGCACTCTATTGCTTTTCTGATGCACTTGATGTTTTTACAATGCAATTCATTATTTACCACAAAAAATATATCATCAAATTGTAAGCTAAAAAATTGGTAAATGCTTTATGATAATTGTCAATAATCATATTCATTTTACATTCTCTTATATATCCAAAGCAATGCAATGGTTATGATAATAATGGAGTATGATTAGTGCAAGGGGCCATTTCCGTTAATTTAAGAGAGACATGGTATGTTATGATACGATAAACAAATTTGTCTATATAATTCTATATATTTGAGTCCTCATTTTAAAGAAGTCTTGGTAGCCTTTGGACCCTTGCACGTATTGAACCTTGTTAAAGTACTTAGATAATTTATGATCAATGTAAAACATGCATAAGTCCATTAACTGTAAGTACAAAAGGTCTAACTGACCCTAGCTATGAGTCAAAGAAAGATTGACCATGCTTCTAAAATGGACAAGTGGTTATATTTGAATTTTAATAGAAATTGAAAACAGAATTGGAAAGACTGGAGTTCCATAAGATAAAGGATAAGGGGGAAAATTGGTCGATCAAAATTTACGTTCAATCGTACTTTATAAAACGAGATATACAAATTTATCTAGCACTTCAAATAAAAGGAGATACCAAATGGCATCAGATATTTTCACAATTTTTTATTTCTTGTTCTCTCATTAAATCAATATTTGATTATATATCTAAATCAAAAATCATGAGTTTGAGTCACACCAAATGCAAAATCGTTGAATGCTAGTGTGGCAATGTCCCTGCTTTCAAATCATCTTTTAAAGTCCTTGCTTACATAATATTAATATATCATCAAAACATATTTCAGCATTAAATCTGCAAAACAAATTCTAAGTTAACAATTTTATTCAAGACATATAAATTTACATATCTACATTACAATGTTAACAAGAACTAATATTAACATAAGATTCGAGGAATGAAACCTGAGGAACGTATGCATGTCTCAAGATATATATTGGGTAATCAGCAAGAGACGTGTCTTAAAAAGTTAATCAGTTTTGAATTCTGCACAATATGAACATTTCTCTTTACAAATTGGTGTTTTACAACCTGCCAGGATATAACCCATTAAATGATTAGATTCAGTTAATGGTTAAAATTATTTTCAACTATGTCTCTGCCTCAAGACTTATAAAAATAGTTAATATTGAATTTCATAGTCTAAATTTAATTTCCAACAAAGTAAATCAAAAATATTTAATGATTTGCATATAAAATATATTATAATAACAATCACTTGATCAATGATGCTTGATACTCTAATATCATTGATACTCTAATATTACTCAAATCGCAATAGATTTCTTTTTCTTTGGCCAATGATAATATTTTCGCATCGTGGTAAATATCATTCATAAAACATACAAACATTTAAATGAATGTATATGTATATTACAAATTAAAAACGTCATTGTCCATTAGTACAAAAAGTCTACAAAAATTAGGAATTAAATCAAATTAATAATCAACGGAAAATTATAGCATCCTTTTCTCTTTATGTCAAACTCATTCATTTTCAATAAAAATGATTCTGGTTTTTCATAAAAGGGTTAAATTAGTTTGAACCTAAAAGGAAGTGATGTGAAAGTTATATTAGATGATACTTATAATATCTTAATTAAAAAATTAATCAACATATTCATCAAAGTGTGTGCATATAAAAACAAATAAATGACGTACATTAGGTAAATTTGGGGTACGAATAAAGTTTGTCTAGTTTTAATCATGTGAATATTATAAATGACTTGGATTACTGGTAATGTATGTTGTTGAAGCTAAAAAGGTAACATTATAACTATCGTTAGTATATGTCCATGCTTTAGCATGTGAGACTGGCTTTACCATAAATTACAACATTATTTTTCTATGTTGTTCAAGGTGGAGTGGAGTATCAGGCATTAAGAATGAATTTATTGTCCAAGGGTAGTCTATGAGGAGCCTAATGAGAATAAGCGTTTACAACATGTTTTGGTACTACAAAATTTATATTAAATAATTATAAACATACTGAAAAATTCAAGGCAAATTGGAACCATTAGCAATTTACTTTAAATTGAAATTAGTGAATGGTTCTTACTCAAGATTCAATTTGGCGACCAGCACCTTTGTCCAAGTGGCTAATTGATTCGGCTATGCTGCAGGATGTCACAAGTTCGAAACTTGCTTTCGAACGTTTATTTGACTTGGGATATGATGTCCCAATGATTTGTTGTATATAAAGTACCAATTCAAAAAAAAAAGATTCAATTTGGCGGCGAGCTCCCTTTTCCTTTTTCCTTCCAAGATCCTAACTGAGTCCCGAGATCGTAGAATAGTGGATGTTCTGAAAAATATTTACCATCCGAAAAGAGGAAAAAACAAAGTCTTCCACTGCTTAGCTTTCAGTTCACCTCTAACCATTAAATTAAATGTGAATAATCCGTCCTCCTCTCTTTGAAGAAATTCTTCAATTTTTTTCGGACATATATAACGAAAATTTGGCAGAACAGGAAATCGAAAGAAAAAGTTTCTTTATATGATTGATTCTCTGGATTTCCCATAAATTGTTTCGGTGCGGGCCACAAAAGTGGTACCAAATCGAGGCAAACTCTGTGCGATGATGAACTAATCATCTCGACAATGATTTCAACTGGAGTCGATAATTACATATTATATGAAGCTCAAGTGGTTTCAGATCGTCTCGAAATATTATTTTATTATGAGCAATATATACATATAATTTTAGTTTATTTGTCGATGAATTTCAAAATAAATCACATTATCATAGTTTATAAAAGTAACAAAACTTATACATAATAAAATTTGCCATGGATATAGTTAAATATGTATACCAAATAATCATGCAGGCTTCAGAGAAAAAGGTACAAGTTTTCATCCACGGTAGAATACTTTAGGTTATATTCCAAACATATTTAAAATATAATGTAAAAAATAATTAGAAATAAGAAAAAAAAAATAAAGAAATCATCAAATAATTTAAAAAAAAAGGGTACTTAGATGGTAATACACGGTAATACCACAAGTCTTAGGGAGTATATAACATACTATATGTCAATATATGTCCAGCGGTTCGGCTCAAGCTGCGCAAATTTCCAATCTATGACTTCTCAAACCAGTGTTGGATTGTCTAACAACTGGATAGTGGTGCTAGATATCGTCAAATCAAATTTTGAAAATTTAAGAAATAACAAGTAACTTTAACTACACTTTTATTTAGAATTATAAAGAGGAATATTTATCGATTGGCTATCTATATAATTTGAAATGAAACATATAAAGTGGAATTAAATTCTGAAATGCTACTAAAAGATGAAAAGCTTCAATAAATAAACAAAGTAATTGAGTTTCCTTGTTGGTACTCTGTTTGACTTAGTTTGGCGGCTCATCTCGAACTGTTGGTACTCTGTGCTCATTAACGGGTCTTCTGCTGGGTATTTCAAGGGAGGTAGGGGTCTGCGTCAGGGAGACCCACTCTCGCCTTGTCTATTCGTCATTGCGGCGGAGGCTTTCATTCGTGATCTTCAGTCCCTGACTGTCTACGGTCAGATCCAGCGATTTGGAATCCCGAGGGGTTGCCCTCTTATCTCTTCCTTATCCTTTGCTGATGACATTGTCATCTTCTCTAATGGTAGCCGCTCCTCTGTCCGGCGACTGCTTCGTTTCATTCACCAATACGAGAGGTGTTCGGGCCAACTCGTTAATCCATCCAAAAGTTGCTTTGTCCATAGCAAGGACTTGTCCCCTTCTCGTGCCACTTGGATCGAGACCATTTCTGGTTACGAGGCAGCTTCCCTTCCTCTTCCTTACCTGGGTATCTCTCTTTACCGAGGTAGAAAACTTAACGCTATCTTCGATCCCTTAACTGATAAAGTGAGAAACAAGATTATCTGCTGGAATGCTTCTCTCCTATCCCAAGCAGGGAAACTAGTTCTCATTAAGTCGGTTCTTGACTCAATGGGTACCCATGTTTTCGCCGCTACGACCCCCACCTCTTCCTTCTTCCGTTCTTATCAGTCTTTGGTCTCTTCCTTCTTCTGGGGTTCCAAGAACGATACCCGCCGTCACCACTGGGTATCTTGGGACGCCATTTGTCGTCCGAAGAACGAAGGTGGCCTGGGACTGCGTAATCCTAAGGACCTTTGTGCGGCTTTTGCTTGTAAGCTGTGGAACAGGTTTGGGGCTAACGACTCTTTGTGGGCAACATTTCTCTGTGCTAAGTACTATAGGCTTGCAGGCACAAATTTTTCTGGCACTCCGTCCTATGTTAGTGAGACCTGAAAACACATGTAGTCGGTTAAACTGTTCTGTGACTCCCACAACGGGCTTACGGGTTGGGATGGTGGATCGTTCTCCATTGCGAAAGCTTGGACATCAGTTCGCACTTCAAGTCCTATCCGCCCTTTGTTTTCCTTCATTTGGGATTCTCGAATTCCCCCTAAGGTTTCTCTGTTGATGTGGCGTATCCTTCACCATGGGTTGCCGCTCGATGAAAATCTCCAAATGATCGCCATCCCAATCGTCTCTCGTTGTAGATGTTGCAGCGTTAGGAACTCGGAATCCTTGTCCCACCTATTTTTTGTTGGTCTCTCGGCCAGAGCGTGCTGGAATTACTTCGGCAATCTCGTCGGAGTTCGTGCCATGGCCACATCTCCCCCAGAGCTCCAGTCAATCTGGTGGGCTAGCGTATCTAGTAAATCTCTTCGTTCGATTGTTTTCAGATTGCTTCCCTGTCTGATCTGTTGGCACGTATGGTGCGCGCGGAATAAGGCAATCTTCGATAATAGCCCCATGGACCCCCCCCCCCCCCCCGACTATTATAAGGCGTGTCAGGAATGATGTCTTCCTGGCCTTTCGCAGTAGGCCCTTCAGAGGATCCGTGGGCCCCCGCTCAAGGAGACTTGTGGGTCTTCTCTCTATTACCACTGTCCGGTCTACTGCTAGACTCGGCATTGGCTGAATCCTGATCTTGGCGCGATGTCTCTCACGCCTTGTTCCCATCCCCCCCCCCCCCCCCCCCAAATCTCATGAGGTTGCTTGTTTTCCAGGTCCAGGTGTCTGTGGACTATTTCTACGCCCGTTTCTCTATTTGCATGGCTTTGACTGCTTCTCATGGTAATGCTTGGTTGCGGACGTCCCATTATCTTGGTGTTCTTCGGTTCTAGGGCAGCTCATGTGATCTTGCTTCTTTCTTCTCTAGTTACCTATCCTGTATCTGATTTGGTTTACGCCTTTCTGTTCCGCTCTGACTTTGTTCCCGCTGTGTTTTGGGATTTTATTCTTTCGCTTATGTCGCTTGCTGGTCTCTGTAGTTACCTGCCAGGCTTGTTGGCAGCTATTGGTGTTTGTTTTATGTATATATTTTCGGTTAAAAAAAAAAAATATTGAGTTTCCTTGTTGTAATTGTATTTAATTTAGTCAAAATAAAAAAGGCATATTAAAAATGCATATTTTCTGAATGCTTCAAAAAAAAGGCTTAGTGCTTAGGCGGTACCTCAACTAGGCATGGAATAAAGCATCAAGGAAAAAAGGCTGAACAGCAAAATTACAAAGGAGAGCCTAAATGACACTCCATGATGCCCCGATGGTACTTTTGATAGCATAGTTAATTTTATAAGTCAAAGGTCATGGTATAAACCTTGTTGAGATTATGTTATCCTATATTTTAAAGTGGATGTGCATATTACGGTAAGATAAACTATTAAGTTTCAACTTTCAAGAATTCGAGTTCCTTATTTATAAAAAAAAATAAAAAATAAAAAAAAATCTAGAAGTTTTACAACTCATTTCAACCCTATATGGGGATGCATCATGCATTGCTTTTTTAATGTATGTAGAGCATATGTAATCTAATAGAAACACACAGATATAAATTGATAAAGAGTTCAACAGGTCTCACTGTTTTAGGGTGAACTGTTGGGTTTATGAGCAGAAGACAGGCAAGATACATAGCTGTTATTTCAAGGATAGCCAAGTGTGGCATGGGCTCATGATAAAATGAACCAATGTGTTCTATAACTGAATATTTCGAGTCCCTCGAGTTTTTCTAATTAACTCTTTCAAACCTGCTCATACAATGATGTTTCTTTTTGTAAACAAATAATTCATTATCAACTGAAAACATGCAATAGGAATTGTAGTGGAGGTCTTCAATTCCAACTAGGACTTTTTTCGTTATTCTGAAAGTGACAAGTGTATCATAATAAGACAAACCAAATTCCTTTTACAGTCAAGTAATTGAGTCGCTCATTTCAGAAGAAAACAGTTTTGATAACACATTCAAACTCTTGCATACAGTGATCGTTTCTTTTATGTATGCGAAGAGTTTATGATCAGTAGAAAACATGCATGTATTAAGTAAGAGTTCATAATGTCTTATAATTTTGCGTCAACCAAATGAATCAAAGGTTGAGGGTTTGATCGTCGTGAAGATCGTCACTTCTTATACTTAGATGCCGGCAACTGTGTTATGCTAAGAAAACCGGCGTTTTTCCACTACAAGGGATAAGAGTTCATTTCTCATCTCTACTACTAATAATGAAAATTCGTTTAACCAATTTACTCGGTGTCTTTTTGAAATTTTCAAAATTCTCAAAATGTCCTTGCTTTGCATTTAAATATTTACGCTCAAACAAAATATCATTGTATATGATAACACAAACAGCCCGTACATAAACAGCCCGTGTGCGAAGCACGGACCTATACTAGTTATTAAAAACAATTAAAAAAAGACCTGGTAACCACTTTCGAACAATGGCACTGTAAAATAACTAACAAGTATCCGTCCTTTGAATGAGGGAATATTTGATCAAAAAATACGTTTATTCAGTCGTTTAAAATTCAAAATAATAAGTAGCTTAGTTGGTTAGAGCGTTAACGTTGATGGGTGCAGACTCGAGCCTTTAGGAACAAATGGTATATGTTGTATTTAGTTTGGACATGTGTGCTACAATAGGACAAATCAATGTGTTTTTACAACTTAGAATCGAAGTCCAGCGTCTAAATAAATAGTAGTTTCAACAACCATTTTAGACTCCCACAAGACATATTGCGTACAATGACTATGCAAAGAACTTTCTATCCAATAGAAAACATGCATAAATTCAATTACAAAGTTTACAAAGTGAAATAAATCTAAAATTCGAATTTCCTGTTTGAAGTATTGTCTAAGAATAATTCAAAGGCAACTACATTTCCTTTTTATACATCGCACCTATTTGAATCTACAATTTGAAATGTAAGGAAACTTTCTAGTTGTGTTATTATTCCACTCTAGATCATAGACACAAAAATTGAGATCATTTCTAACCTACTAGTATATTTAAAAATGATAAATTAAAAAATAGCAGTTGAATTTAACCATCAGTTTTAAATATTATTTTAAAAATTGTAAGATTACCCAACTAAATCAAATTTTGGGAAGATAATCTTATAGAAACTTGTCTACAAAGTTTGGTTTCGTTCCAAGTTGTACCGCTCTAAAAATGATTAAGATGTAGCATAAGAGGTGTAGTAAGGGATGTTACTGATCCCCACACACACACGTGCGCGCGTGTGACAACATATATGAGAATAGGAAGAAAAGAATCATAGTTTAGCTTGCAAATATAAAGAAGTATTATCTAGCTAGATGAAGATCAAATTAATGTTTGTGGATTTATACACAAAAAGATAAATAACAAACACATTGTTTTGCATACTCTATATTATTTTGTTGTCTTATAATTATCATCGAAGTGGATCATACAAGGAAAGGCTTATACATAGGCCTAATTTTTCAAACAATTATAGGGAATAATTATTTATTTTGTTTCAGTATTATGTTTTATAGCAAATATTTAGTAGTGGTTGTGCATGTGCTTGTGCTTCAGATTTTGTTTCTGTGATGCTATATTCAAATCAAAGTAAGGGTTGTACCAAATATACCAACTGTTCTTTAAACCAACAACTGTTACTTATCATAATACCTATTTCACCTCTCTTTTTCCCCGAAGTGCTGTACCTGTGCTTCAGTTTTTTTACCAAAAAAGACCTTTGAATGACATAATTGTAAAGAAGCTTGTTTTAAAAAAGATCTCAAGCCATTATTTACACTGGACCGACTCATATCATCATTTCAGACAAGCGTGTGTGGTGTACAAAAAAAACTACAATGTAAGATGTCGAGGCTGTTAAAAGTAAACACTAATAGATACTTAAAACCTAATATAAGTAATACTGTGGAAACATAAGATTTGTTGCAATGAACCTCCGTTGGAATCAACAAAAGGGGAAAAAATGATATATTTGTTTTTGATGAGGATGTTGTCACTGGGGTTGAAAGAAATGATTCTCTCTTAGGGAAATCTATCAATTCAAAATATACTGCAACCAAAAACCATATCTTAAAATCTTTAATTGGCAAGCACTAACAGGTATTAAATACCTTTATAAACTCGCGATCGATCTCCTTTAAGAATTCCCTTACCTGTGACAAGAAGTAATACAATTTCAGATGGAATTTAATACAAGAGCAGTCAAAATGGAGTAGATTCAAAATGTCCAAATGTAAAGAATGCATCCATGCCTTTTGACACAAATATAAAAGATTACTTGCAAAAGCTAAATAAAATTATGGACGTATATCCAAATTGTAGGATACTGCTTTATATTAAGAAACATCAAGTACCTTATTTGTCTCATCTACTTTATATTAAGAAACATCAAGAACCTTTTTACCCATTCACACTTGATCTCAACTCATTATCTCTAAGCCAATTCCTTGTGTTTTAGCCAACCCCGGACCTTTCCAAAACTGAGATTTTGCTGGCCTAATGATGGACCTTAGACCCATCTAAGCCCAAGCCAAAATACCATGCAATTAAATCTAATTTAATTGCTTGTCGATATTGTACATCGATCGATATATTTATAACTGTTATAAATATATATATATAACATTATTTATTTCTCAAATCATATTCAAATTTTATAACTAATATTTCACAAATACTAATTAATTTAGTTAATTTATAACAATTATAAACTAATTAAATCGTTTGGTCTTAAGAGAATTCATCATTTCTGCTGTGAAACTCTTGGTTGTAAATTTGGTCAGCGATTAACATCGAACTATTCTAATGTTAATGTTCACACTTCACTTAACAGGTAGTGTGACATTATGGCCAAATTTATCGTTTACCCATTTTCTGTAAAATCCAATTTTAGTTTAATAAGTGTTACCCGGTTGTGACATTCGTTTACACCAATTCTCTTCGTCAAAACTGTATCACTTTGGACTTATGCAATTTGGTAATGGTCAAAATTCCAACTTCATCCACATTCAACTTTATAGCCCAAATACAAAGTCCTTAGTTCAATAATAACAATTATTATTAACCGAAACGCTTTGATTAGAGACTTTGACTTTGAGTTGACTGTGATACTAACCGCATATAACTGACGAGATGAATCCTCTCTTGAATAGTGTTTCACTTCCAATACTTTCACTCGACCCAAATACAGTCACTCGATGACGCCATGCAATGATTTGATTATAATCAAAGCCGAGATTTCATATTGAAGATCCACGGTATTCTCAAGTCGAGAGAACTGTGTAAATCAATCACATAGATATTTATTGTTTGACCTTAGTTATATTAACTAATAGAAAACTATCGAGTGAGTCATTTCATAGTTATCCAATAACTATTAGTACGTAACTGCCAGGTGCCCCCCAACAATCATGAATAATACACTGCCCAACATTTGAAGAGCGTTACGTATTCCAGTCTCAACGGATACATCGATATCCAGTCTCGATGCAACTTGACTAGGAACATTTAAAATGGTACATTTGTTTCGTTGTGATAAATTACTCACGGTTACAACACTTTGTAACTACTATCATAAAATATACCATTTATGGATCTTTCCATTAAATATACCTTTAATTAAGTTAGTTAATTAATACAATCACATTATATCAAATATATAATAGGAAGAAAATACCTTGTATTTCGACAAGATTGGTCAACGAGTTAGATATATATAACAAATTACATAATTGTCCCTAGGACATACCCCTAACTATATCATGGAAAACAATCAATATCTCAAAAACCATAAGCTAATGCATATAAAATTTTGTGAGCAAGATGTGAGAACCCTAAGTAGTCTACCCTCGGGATCGCACATCTAATAGAGCAAGTTGGAGGGATCGGCCTTCTTCCATCCATAGGGATAGACTATAAATAGCCTTCACAACATATTGCAACAAAGATTAATTAATAACATGAGTTATACTAATCCAATTGGCATGAAACTTGGAGGCTAAGCATAATAAAACATGGAAAAGCTTCAATAGGGATCACATGGCATTTGGAGGAGTTTGGAGGGATCGGCTTCAATCCCCCAATTGGATCAACCCTCTTCCCTCTTAGGGATCAGCTGAACCTAACTTTATAGCAAAGATCGATCAATATTGCAACATCTACACATCCAATTGACATGAAACTTGAATAAGCTCATTAAAACATGTGGAACACCCCCTCGGGATCTCATTCCAATCGGAGGAAGTTGGAGGGATCAGTATAACTCCCTTGGGAGGGATCAACATAAATCAGAATTCAAATACTACTTCATGGAAAATGCGATATCTCACAAAGCGTATGTCAGAATTGCACGAAAATTGAAAAGCGGGTAGCTAACATCATGGAGCAACCCTCATAGGGACCGCAACACATTTGGACACATTTGGACACACTATTAAGGTATGGTACCGATCCCTATTTTAGGCCCCAATTGGCCTAAAGTTTTTTGGATGGTCTCGTCTTGGTCACTCAAACCTTCTACCGAAATTTCAGCATGATCCGTACACATCTTCCCTTGTAAATACACTAGACATGAAGTCAGAAAAAGGATCTTCTTTATGCTTCTCTTTATCTTCAACCTAGGCTACACTCTGTCAGATTTATTCTTGAATTTCGGATTTGTAACTGAAAACAAACTACAGTATAATAAAAGGATTATTCTAAAGTGGATGTAAGCCGATGTTAATCGACCCATTATAAATCTTGTCTCTTTTACTTGCTATCATTTTTAATTTGTTTGTTCTTTATATTATATTCTTTACATAAGATACTATCCGCGATCTATGACTGGATATTTGTGCTTTCACACAACTGGGTGTTGGTGACCAAATTTTGATGCCAACATATATATATATATATATATATGTATGTATATGTATATGTATATGTATGTGTGTGTGTGTGTGTATGTATGTATGTATGTATGTAAGAATTCTTAAGTATGTATGTAACTATCATGATACATATATTTATCAGTTTTGATATATAAATAAAGGAAAAAAAATCGATTTTTTAATGAAATATGACGACAAATTTTACTTAATTTTTTTAAATATAAAAGTATATTCTTAACATATATAGTACATGTACATATATACATGTATACATATACATATACACGTGTATACACACATACATGTGTATATGTATATGTATACATGTATAATATACATGTATATTTATACATACACACAAAAATGTATTTGTACATATATATATATAAATGTACATATGTGTACATATACATATATATATACACACACATATAGGCATATACTTACATATGTATGTATATCAATTTTGAGACATGTAATGAATCGCTTGACTTGAATATAAAAACTATGGTCATTCTAAAAATGTCATTTGATACAACATCATATATGTTAAACTAAATATCATATATGATAATAATATTTTTGATATACACACACATATACATATAAGTATATTTACATAAACAAACAATATACATGTGCGTGCGTGCGTGTTTGCGCCGATAATGGTCTAAAACCCTGTTATAAGTGAGCACCAATGTCTAATATTTAGATCCAGACGAAGAAATATAGATTCACAGATCACATAATATATTGTAGAAAAGTAAATGAACACGCAAGTTTTATAGTGGTTCGATAAACTCTATTCTACGTCCACTTCAATAATCTTTTATTTATATCGTAAGATTACAAGTACAGTTATTTTTGCCTTAGAAAATTAATGAAGGAAGAGATAAGAAGTGATGAAGCAGAGTCGGCCCAAAATTCCCGTGCAATGAGCCAAGTCCGTTGTACTTATAGGTGAAGATGTGTATGGATCGAGATGAAATTTCGATAGAAGAACCTCCAGGCCCATACGACCCGACCCACAAAATTTGGGATTGATCGGACACCAAAAAATAATTTAAGTCGATCGTTTTGCATTAATTCAAAAGGGGCTGCGATCATTTTTATGGTGTCCCTCATGCATCTAGTCCATGCTTCCAAAATTTCACACCATTCCGATTTACCTTTTATGAGATATCGATTGATATTCGCTGTTTTGACTATAAATTGAATCATAGGAGATCGTTCCATGCTTTATCCTTTTGATCTGCAATCGATCATGTGGGTTCCCCATGATGTTAGCTACTTGCTCTCCCTATTTCATGCAATTCCGATGTACTATTTGTGAGAAATCGTGTTTTCTGTAGAACTATGAATCGTTACACTGATTCGTACGATTGTTCCAATAACTATCGTCATCTTTCTAAGATTTCATCATTTTGAGCTGCGATCAATCATGGTGGTGCTCCATGATGTAAGCTACATTCTATCTAAATTTGTGCAATTCTTACATACCGTTTGTGAGATATCGCATTTTTCGTAAAACTATGGGTCGTTGTGCTGATTTGTACGATCGTTATAATAACGATCGGCCTCTTTTCCAAGATATCATCCTTTTGAGCTGCGAGCGATCAGGGGAATGCCAATGATGTAAACTATTTGCTCTCCAAATATCATGCAATTGCGACATACTTTTTGTGTGATATCGTATTTTCCATAAAAATATGGATCATTATGCTGATTTGTACCGATCGTTCCAATAACGATCGACCTCTTTTCCAAGGTTTTAGAGTTTTGTCATGCGATCATTTTTGTAGGCTCCACTCTTTAGTATATTGATCCTCTAAAAGTTTCAAGCGCATTGATTTTGTAGATTTTGAGATATTGATCGATCTTCGTCGATTTATGCTGTTTTATGGATCGTTCCCGATCGATCCATATAAATTCTTCATTTGCTCATAACTCGAGCATACAAACTTCGATTGGCTTAAAATTTGAAACGTGGCCTCATGGGGCCTTCCTTATTACTTCATATGGATTGCACCTTGATTGGGACCCAGTCTGAATCTGCCCAACAATTATCCATAGTTCCAAATATCATCGATTTCCAAGCCTATAACCGTCTCTACAATTTTCTTGCCTTGATAATCACAGAAGCCATTTAACCAACTTTTGTGATATGCTGCCTGATTAAAAAGCGGTATAACATTTGTCCCCCAAAACATGCCTGACGATAGGAAGGCGTGTTTTAAATTGCCTTAAGTCCAATGTTTGAAACTCGTTGATGACCTATGAACAAATTTGTAATCTTGCCTGATTGTTAGTAACAGCCGTTCGGGACAGTTAATCAAATCTGTAGCCGTCCCAGGCTGATGATGATCGCACGGAGATCGAATGTCTGTTCGAGGCGAAATGTGATCGTTCGAGATCAAATGTTTGTTCGAGACGAAATGTGATCGTTCGAGATCGAGTGCATGTTCGAGGCATAATGTGATCGTTCGAGATCGAGTGTCGGTCGAGGCAAAATGTGATCGTTCGAGATCGAATTCCATTCAGGGCAAAATGTGATCGTTCGAGATCGATTGTCGTTCGAGGCGAAATGTGATCGTTCAAGGTCGGGTGGCGTTCGGGGCGAAATGTGATCATTTGAGATCGAGTGGCGTTCGAGGCGAAATGTGATCATTCAAGATCGAGTGCCGTTCGAAGCGAAATGAGATCGTTCGAGATCGAGTGTCGTTCAAGGCGAAATGTGATTGTTCGAGATCAAGTGCCGTTTGAGACGAAATACTTGTTTTTAACACTTAAGTGTGTTCCGAAATCATTTGTTATGCCGGTTTATCGCATCTTAGAGCATGCCTAGGGACCGACCTCGATATTGCACATATGTAATGGACTTGGCCGTTTTAATGTGGAGTTTCTTTTACTTCATTTCATCTCGATCAAGAGATGATGATATGTGCCCTTAAGACGGGCTCGCTCCAATCTGTGGTGGATGATGGCTGCTTCTATTCCTTCACTGTTGTCCATTCGCCTTACGAAGCCATCCAAATGCATGCCCCCGGTTCCATGGGGAGCGGTGTCGATTCATTCTCCTTGGTCGGGGTTTGCCTCCGATTGATTCAATCCATATCCAAGTCTGCTAGCTTCCGCTCCAAATCTTGGATTCCAATTTTCAGCTGTTCCAACATCCATTAGTGGTCTCCGATCATCATTTCCATCCTACCTCCTGGGTCTGCGAGGAAATCCCAGATTATCCTCTCCTGTATAGCATCCATCATTGTTCTCATTTCATATCTAATGATGTAGATAATGTATAACATCCCGCCTTTTTGCACGCTTTAAATCGACACACGTGCCAATTCAAACCATACGAAATAGAGGATTGTTATGGGGTAAATAAGAAAAACATAGAAGAAAAAGGAACAAATCTGAATCTCACAGCAGAAGGATAAAATATAATAATCAATATGTAGTTCACAAAACTGTTTACAAAACATTTGATTCTTCTTTATACAATAAATATCAGAGTTACACATACCAGAAAATAATAAAAACAATGCAGCAGAACAAATGAGATGTAGTGGACTAGTAAAATATATAATAGTAGTAATAATTCTTCGTCTTCGTCCTCCAGAAATAAGGCCTTCGAATCATGAAATGCTCAGGCTGACCCGAGCGAATTGAAAAGACAAACACTCGAGTCAGAACTAAAATATCTTATGTGAGTTAAATCAACAGGGATAAATATGAGTGCAGTAACTTAAGAGATGCTCGGGATTCACATCTCCTAAGGATCCGTTAAACTATTTACTATGTAGTAATATTTCGCTATTATAATAGTGTCTATTAGTAAAATAAACTTACTTTAAAATAGCGTTAAGGAGTGATCCAATATTCCCCTTAACACATAATATATTCCCATAGTCTATACAGTACCGTAATCTCCCCCGTACTGGGAGTCGTCAGAGGGCACTCCATAGGTATGGTACAAAACAAAATCATATAAGGCGCGCTAGGGTAGGTGACACGGCACAACTAGGCAATGCCAGGGTAGATATACCAATTACGCTTCCGGGTCGGTGGTAACGCATAGCCGCAGCTACCACTCACCTCGAGCCACACCCCCAAATCAAAGAAATCAATAGTGGCCACCGAATAAATCCAAAGTCGGAGTAGAATATCGAAGGGATGTGTCCGCTAAAAGGTGCTGCCTTCTTAACTCGTCAATCGCTCATGTTTTAGCCACCTTATGCCAAATCACAGGAGTTGGGTCCACGTATTTACCTCAAAGAAAACGCCGCCACCATCCTACTTCATTCTGGAATCTCCACCGTATACACGGTTCTTAAAGTGATTTTCGGAGTTGGCAGAGAGTATGACAACTTCTGATCCCGGTCTCTTCAACAACCAATCGTTATTATAACACCGCGGTCTTTTCAAAATAGTTTATACTTTAAAACCAGAATAAAATATCCATTTCAAAACCATATAAATACGATATCATTTCTATTTTAAAACCCAAATCAATATGACATCATTTTTATTTCAAATATATCTTTTTTCAAAAATCATAGTACTTTCAAATATATATACCTTAAACCCATAGCTTCGAAACATAATTTTCAATACTTAAATGGTTTAACAATAAATTACTTTATAAAGTAAATTAGCATTTTAATTTTCAAATCAAATCTAAATACAGATTTGAATTTCCAAATAAACCATTTGAATTTCCATATATTTCAAAGTTTTAAATATTCCACCATTTCAAAACTAAATTTTTAATTCATATATATATATATATATATATATGCCAACTTCACTTTACTATTATTTATGTAACATTCCGAAATTTTTGAAATTTAAAATTTGATAAATTGATTGAACTTTGGGATCTAACTAGTAAAATTCAATCTAAATTTAATATTGTTGATATTAATATTTCACATTAATATAGAATTAAATAAAAAAGAGATATTGATAGATGATCTTTTAACGGAATTTAAAATTTGTTAAAGTAAGTTATGATGAAATTATAAAATTTAAATAACATAATCATAATCTAAACAAACAAACAAATAAATAAACAAATAGTCAAATAAAAGATCAAACAAATGAACAAATAAGTAAACAAATAGTTGAACCAAAGAACAAACAATGAACAAAAGAATAAACTAACAAACAAATGAACAGCAAAAAAAAAAAAAAAAAAAAAAAAAATAAACAAACAAATAGTTAAACAAAAGAACAAACAAATGAACAAAAGAATAAACAAATGAATAAATGAACAAATAAACAAACAAGATAACAAAACAGTAAGAAAAAAATATAAACTGTAAAAAGAAAATGAAACTCTTCCATATAACAAAATAAAGTAAGTTTGTATATAAATAAAAATAAAAGTGATAAAGTAACTTACCTGTAGGTGTATAAGGAGACATGAAGCATTTAATGCTATGCACTTCAGCAAATATAAAGTAAGATTTCCTGTATAAGCATACAAGGAAAAGACTACAAACATACTTGCATTTAATGCTTTTACTTCCAGCATGGGTTATTCAGCCTGAACTTGTTTTAGTAAACTTCAATATACACACCACCTGTTATATATATATATATATATATATAGATATATCTACCTTCTCATATCATTTCATTCGAGCATAACTGTGTGAATCAGAAAAAAAAAATATTTAGCAAAGAAAAAAAAAAGGAAATTAAAAGGAAGAGAAGAATCAGAAAGAAAAAGAAAAACCTGCAGATTTCAAAGCAAAAGTATTCCCTGTTTTCAAATATTTCCAAGTGAGTAAATATGATTTTGTTAAGGATTTTAAGTTGTTTAAACTAGTTCAAACTTCATATTTAATTTGTTTTCATGTACTTCAGTAGGTAGATGATTTTAGTATGCTCTGTTCTCTGAAAAGTTGTTACAGACTTCATCTTTCTGTTCAAACATTTAGACCATTTTGTTAAAAAAAAAATTTAGCTTTGATTCTCAACTAAACCAGTTGTTAAACTTAAAAAAAATAAGATGTTTAAAGGTGATTTAAAACCCTCTGTATCAAGCATCACTGTAACTTTTGTTCTACAGGTTTTAAGTTGAAATTTGACAAAAATAAAAAGGTGTGAAACATTGATTCAAGATTTTAATCTGAATCTATATTTCAATTCATGAGTTTTAAAACAAAAATTTGAATTTTTAGTTAAATTTTCTCAGAGGGATTTGTATATGAACAAAAAATTGTTTTTTTCGAATTCTAGAAGAACGAATCAATTAAAAATCCTAAAAATTTGATTGAAGCATGCTGAAACAGTTAGGATCTGGGGAAAATTATCAAGTTATTTTTCGATTGCGTGAATTTGGAGTTTGAGATAAAATTAGGGTTTTAAACTCGAAAACATACGATCTGGAATTGTGGTCGCCGCTCCGCCTATAGGCAACCGGACCTCGTCGCACCGGTGCCAGTAGTGGCGTCACACATCAGAGGAGCTCGGGTGAAATTTTCATGGCCTCTGGTGGCCAGAGGAGGTGGCGTGGCTTCGATTTCTAGCGGTGAGGGTGGGTTCGATTTCGAACTGAATACTCGATTTTGTTCGAGTGTTGTTGGCGTCGAAATGGTTGTTGCTGTTGAATGTTGGGGTAACGCGTGACTTGCTGGAGGTGTGGGTGTTCACCAGAACGGCGGCGAACCACCGTGCACGTGCACGGTGGTGATGGTGTCAGTGTTTTGAGCATCAGGGGAAGTAACGACTTGGAACTCGAGAAATTAGGTAATGTACTTCGGTGTTCTCGCGTTCCAAAAGATGTGGATCTGGGTTTTAAAACTTAGCTTTAAAAAGAAAAAGAAAAAAGAAAGAGAGACAGGAAGAAGAAAGGAAATTGGGACGAGGGGAAGACACGAGAGAAGCAACGGGGAAGTGACGAGAATAACCCGCGTTTGGCTCGGGGAAAGCACTTGATTTACCCGGGTTGTTCGAAAAATGGGTTAAGCCCAATCAACTTGTAAATCAAATGTTTAAGTTTAAAACCCAAATCTATTTAAAATGGTGAACTAGTATTAACAACTCTCTGTTTTGAGATAAGAACTTACTTTCAAGTTCAATTAATTTAATAAATATTTAATCACGTTTAAAAATCTAATTAATACTTCAAGAGAAAATTTCAGATAGATATTTAAGTTAATTAAGTTTTTGTAATAGTAATAAATTGATTTCAAAATAAGAAGATTTCTAATATTAATTCGAGTAAATAACAAATTGTTTTGGAAAGCATCCAAGAATGATTTAAATTAATAATTATAATTAACTAAGTAATTCGGGATTTAGGTCGTAGTTGAAGATTGATTAATTAACAATTAAATATCTAGTTAATTCGATAATTCCAGTAAATCGATTTATAATTGACAGTTAATTAAAATGATAAATTAAGGAATCAATTTATCAAGTTAATTAAGATTAATTAATTTATCACTAAGAATATTAAATCAATTGATTTAAAATAATCAATAAAGATAATTATTTGGGTAAACTATTAAATCATATTCACTTTGGATTGTAAATAATTAACCATTGCTATGCACGATATTGATTTTTGTTGTGATTGTGGTACTGTATTTTGCACTATGACTGTGATTTGTTCTGTAGTGATATGAAAACCCTGTTTGCCGTAAAACGGCAATTTAAATTTCGATGCGACAGGGAGTCGGATTTCAGTTTGTTATCCGAAATCCACATCGAACCTATAAATTGTTGTGAACAATATCCACATTATTTTTAAATTAACGCTTACTATTCGGTTTAACCGGGAGATGACCTTTGTGTCGTATAACCCATACCGAATAGTGATACGTCGAATTGGATCGCATTTGATGACCGGTGGTGAAGACCGGATATTTGCGAGAGCGATAGGATGACCTATCGAATGACTCTGCACCGAGTTGCTCCGGTATAGAGTTCTCCATATGTGATGGGGAATCCGATCGGGATTGTAAATATCCGGATTGCAAGGGCTTCTTTGGAAGTGCCTTCGGTTCTGTTCGAACCCGGAATAGACTTGTATGGATTGTGTGTCTGACACTACACTTTGAGATATAAAGCAGATTTCTTTCAAATACATTTCTGTTGGTGGCGGAGAATTTATTCTTTTAGCTTAACACCCTTCTCTGAGACGTGCGAGCTCAGAGGTTATGTAGTTGAAGGTTATCAGCGATTATTCCCAATTTGGTAATGTGACATGCTAAGTGCTGCTGTGTAATGATCATTGTTTGATCATTTGTGATATGATCATTTGTTTGATCATTTATTTTTGTGATCATTACTTTGATCATTTGTTGACCCAAAACATGGCTTTGTACCAAAGCGTAGTTTTGTGGACGAGACTTCGTCGAGCCTCACACCCCGGAATGGTCAAAACAGGAAAGATGCAGCAAGGTTATTAGGGGGTAGCGCCTCTTTAGGGTATGTGCATTTCCTTCTGGATAGAAGTGGTATCATGGTATGGAGCCCAGATACTTAACTTATGTTGATATCGCAGATATATATATATGATTTTGTGATTTGTTGCTGGGGCCCCGGTTAAAGGTTGGTTACGACCGGGAGATGGCATACTCGTGTCAGTAGTTACCCAGTTAGGGGTAACCCGGCCTTGTGTTGGCAGAGATCCGGTTTGGTTCTCGGGGATGTCCATCCAGAGGCATTCTCATGTGGCAATGGGAAGTTCCTTGGCCTGACCATTTGTTGGAAATCCAAAGAAACAATACGAAACCCTGTACGGTTTTAGTTGTAAAACCTGTCATGCAGCGTGGCGGTAACCTGCCACAAAACATGATAGTTATAGTAGGCATAGTTCGGAATGTCTATGTTGGCTAAGATTAATATTCTATTTTTGAAATGTTTTCTTCACTATGCACTAGTAATAATATCAAAGAATTCTTTTCTCGTATCAAGCATATTTAACTGTCATAAGAAGAAATCTCCTCCAATTCTGCGTTTGCATTGTGTGTGTGGCGGGAGGTCTTATGGTAGTTCCATTTTTAAAAGCATTCCGAAAATTCTTTTATAAATCTTGTTTATTTAAATACAACTGTCTTGTTTACTCATACCAGTCCCATGACTGATCCGGAGTTTATTGTTTTCTTTCCTAAACTCTGGGTGCCCATTATTTCCACACGGGCAGCCTAGTAGCAGGTTTCTGTATTTTGGAGTAGCAGTATTTTGGAGCTCTTATCTTGGAGCTATCTTAGGAGCTTTTGGAGATTACAGGTGTTAACTTTTGGGAGTTCGTTATCATTTCTCATTTGAGAACTTTTGGATATATGTTCACTGTTATATTATCATGATGTTGTATTTAGAGATTGTGGTGTATGTATTATATACCCTGTTGTGGTATGGATATTATGTTGATGTTGTAACAGTGATATTATTTATGATATTGATTCTGTTCCGCTGTTTTATATTCATCTAATTGTTGTTATAAGCTCCGGCGATGCAAATTTGATGTCGTTTATTGGACATCGAGTTTGGGTCGTCACAAATTGGTATCAGAGCGATTGGTTGAGTAAGAAATTTTAGCTACGGAGTATAACACATTAGATGGCTCATTAGAGATAGGGTGAAGTATACCCTAGAATGAGTATAATCAAAATTGAAACTTTGAAATTTCTTAGTCTATTTCTTTTTACTGCTGATATTCCTTAAGATATTTCGCCTGTATATCTAAATCAATTTTCTTACTAATCTCAGATAGTGAAAATGAGTGGACGCAGAGGGAGAATTAGGGGTCAAGGCAATGCTGCAGCACCCAATCAAATTCCCGCAGCCGCAGAAGCAGTAATAGAAATTCAGCAGCAGCCGGACTTGGCTGAATTATATAAGAAGTTTGAAAAGCTTGGTGGCAAACCATTTATTGGCAAGGAGTCAATTATTGACGCTCAAGCTTGGGTAAGATCGTGTGAAAAGATTTTTAAAGGGCTAAAATTGCAGGATGAGCAGAAAAGACTTATAGCTTCTTGGCAACTCCAAGGAGAAGCTTCAGCTTGGTGGGAAACCATCATTGTAGATGAACCCGAGGAAGAATTTACTTGGGATCGTTTTAAAGAAGTGTTTGAGAAATGTTACATGCCATCGGCGGGAGTTTCTAGAATGTATCAGGAATTTCTGGATTTGAAACAAGGAAGTTTGTCGTTTGAAGAATACTTGAATAAATTCAGTGAACTATCTCGGTTTGGCCCGGAATTGCTAAATACACCTCTGAAGAAAAACGAAAGGTTTATCCGGGGAATGAACCAGAAATATCATGGAAGAATGACAGGTCATGTTAAAGAATCTTTCTCAGATTTAGTAGATATGGGTTACAGGTACGCTACTCTTGATATACAAGAAGCAACTGTGGAGAAAGGTAATCCAGGTAGTCAGAATTATAAAAAGCGAAAATTCTGAGGCAAGAAACCTTGGCAAGGCAATGAGAAGAAGAGGAACACTCAAGGAAGAGCAACAGAAAATGTCACTTGTTACAACTGCAAAGAGAAAGGCCACTATTCAAATGACTGCCCAAAACCGAAGAAACCAGCTAGAGAATGTTACAATTGTCATAAACCGGGACATTTAGTTAAAGATTGCCCAGTGATGAAGCCAGCGCAAGTGGCAAAAGTTTACACGATAAAGGAGGACCCCTCATCTTCAAAAGCTGACAAAGGGAAAAGTATTTTGGAAGGTAACCTTACTATTAATAATAGAACTGTTAGAGTTTTATTTGATACAGGAGCTTCACATAGCTTTATTTCCCAACAAACCGTAAATGAATTAGGACTTGAAACTAAATTTGCTGACGATCTTATTTGCGTGAAAAATCCGGTTGGAGGTCCCGCAAATCTTAGTTCATATTGTAAGAGAGTTCCTATTTCATATGCTAGCTATAAATTTCCTCTCAACCTTTATGTCCTCGAATTTGATGAATTTGAAATCTTACTCGGTATGAACTGGTTAACGAGATACGATGCTAGATTGGAGTGTAGTAATCGGACAGTTTTAATCAAAACAAGCCTTGGAAATTTTATTGAAATCTCTTGTGAGAATCCAAGTCCAAGGAGCGACAGATTGATATATACTTTAGGAAATCTTGAACCCACTTTGCAGTCTACACCTGTTGTTCGGGATTTTTCCGACGTATTCGAAGAAGTGAAATCTTTACCTCCTCATCGAGAAATAGAATTCCGAATTGATCTTGTACCTAATACTCGTCCTGTTGTTCATGCAAGTCGCAGAATGGCACCTAGGGAAAAGATTGAATTGGTTCATCAAACTAATGAGCTACTAGCAAAAGGATTAATTCGACCCAGTGTTTCTGAGTGGGGTTCAGCCGTCGTATTTGTTGCCAAATCAGACGGATCTTTGAGATTGTGTGTAGATTACCGCGATCTAAATAAACAAACTCTCAAAAATAAATTTCCACTGTCCAGGATTGATGATTTATTTGACCAGTTGCACGGCGCTCGTTTCTTTTCAAAAATGGATCTAGCCCAGGGATTCCATCAATTACGAATCGCCGAAGATTGTGTACATCTGACTGCTTTCCGAGGTCCTAATATGTTCTATGAATGGTTGGTTATGCCTTTCGGGCTAACCAATGCCCCAGCATACTTCGTAGATCTCATGACTCGTGTGTTTCGGGAAGTTCTGAATAAATTTTTGCTTGTATTCATTGATGACATCTTAATTTTCTCCAAAACTGAAGATGAGCATGCCGAGCACCTTAGAATTGTCTTAGAAATTTTAAGAAGAAATGTTCTATATGCAAAATTTTCCAAATGCCACTTCTGGGTCAATGAAGTCAAATTCCTTGGCCATATTGTTAATGAAGAAGGAATTTCAGTAGATCCTAGCAAAATTTCCGCTATTCTTAATTGGAAACAACCCACTACTCCAAGAGAAGTTCGAAGCTTTTTGGGTTTAGCAGGCTATTACCGGAAATTCGTTCAAGATTTTTCTAAGTTAGCTAGTCCGCTGACTAGGTTAACAATGAAAAATGCAAAGTTCATTTGGACTTCAAGATGTGAGGAAGTTTTTCAAGAGTTGAAAAAGAGATTGACCACTGCTCCTGTTCTCACTATTGTTAACGGGAACCGAGGCTTATCTGTCTATACTGATGCATGTGGTGAAGGGGTAGGTGCAGTATTAATGCAAAATGGAAAGGTGGTTGCCTACGCAGGTAGACAATTACGTCCGCATGAGAAAAACTACCCAACGCACGATTTGGAACTTTTGGCTGTTGTTTTCGCTTTGAAAATATGGCGACACTATCTCCTGGGTAAGAATCTTTTCAGCTTTCTTAATAATTTGCGAAATTAACTAAAGAAATATACTTAATAAACTCTCTGTGTTTTAGGTGAAAAATTCGAATTATTCACCGATCATAAGAACTTGAAATATCTTTTCACCTAGAAGGATCTGAATTTGCGACAACAACGTTGGTTGGAATTTCTGGCATCTTATGACTTAGATATCCAATATACGCCGGGAAAAGCCAATGTGGTTGCCGATGCTTTAAGTAGGAGACATGCTGTTCTTGCATACCTTGTTATCACTCCTACTCTCTTTGAGAAGATCGCAAGACAGCAATATGAAGATGAGTTTCTTCGGGGAATTTATAAAAGAATTTGCCAAGGAGAAGGCACTAGTTTCGAGATGGATAATAGAGGAGTAATAAGATTAAAAGGCAGGATTTGTGTTCCAGACTTCCCTGATCTGAAACGTGAAGTTTTAGACGAATGCCACAAGTCCAAATTCAGCATCCATCCAGGAGTCAACAAAATGTATCGTGATATTAAAAGAACATTCTGGTGGAAAACGATGAAGAGAGACATATCTATTTATGTGAGTCGTTGTGCTACTTGTCAGCAGATCAAGAGCGACCAAAAGAAAGTGGCCGGTTTACTTCAACCTTTAGAAGTACCGAAATGGAAGTGGGATCAGGTATCGATGGATTTCATCGACGGATTGCCACGAACCAAGAAAGGCAATGAAGCGATTTGGGTTATTGTGGATCGCCTAACCAAAAATGCTCATTTCATTCCAGTTAAATCTACTCGGACTGCGGCATGCTTGGCAGGTATATATATAAAGGAAATTGTTCGCCTCCATGGTATTCCCAGTAGTATAGTGAGTGATCGTGACCCGATCTTCACTAGTAGATTTTGGGAAGCATTTCAGGACGCATTGGGAACGAAATTAAAATTCAGTACTGCTTATCATCCGCAATCTGATGGACAGACTGAGAGAGTTAATCGAATTTTAGAAGACCTACTGCGTGCTTGTGTGCATGATTTTGGTGGTTCTTGGGAGGACCATTTGCATCTGGTTGAATTCTCTTATAATAACAGTTATCAGGCCAGTTTAGAAATGGCTCCTTTCGAAGCTTTATATGGTCGTCCGTGTCGATCACCTACATGCTGGATCGAATCAGGCGACAAACTTGTTCTTGGACCGGATATGATAAAAGAAGCCACTGAGAAGGTAAATTTTATTCGAAAGAAGTTATTAACTGCCCAAAGCCGTCAGAAGAGCTATTATGACCGTCGAAGGAGAAATTTGGAATTTCAAGTTGGAGATTCTGTATTTCTAAAAGTATCTCCGATGCGGGGTGTGTTGAGATTCGGGAAAACTGGAAAGTTGGCACCGCGTTATATTGGTCCTTTTCCTATTCTGGAAAGGATTGGTTCTCTAGCATATAGAGTGAAGTTACCCAGCTGGTTGTCTGGCGTACATGATGTGTTCCATATTTCTAATCTTCGGAAATATGTGCACGATCCAGATGATATTATTGAAGAAGCTGCTCAGCAGGATCTAGAAATCACTCCCAACTTGGCAGTCAGAAGGGAACCGATGAAAATTGTTGATCGTGATGAGAAGCGATTGAGGAACAAAATTGTGAAATTAGTCAAAGTTAAATGGAGTGGCGATCCAAAGGACTGTACTTGGGAGACTGAAGAGAATATGAAGAAGTCATATCCCAAATGCAGAATTGACATCTCGACTTAAATCTGTAAGTCATTTCCTTGTTTCTGAATTCGTATATTATTTGTTTACGTTTCTCTCTCTTTCAATTTCGAGGACGAAATATTCTTAAGGAGGGGATATTGTAACATTCCGAAATTTTTGAAATTTAAAATTTGATAAATTGATTGAACTTTGGGATCTAACTAGTAAAATTCAATCTAAATTTAATATTGTTGATATTAATATTTCACATTAATATAGAATTAAATAAAAAAGAGATATTGATAGATGATCTTTTAACGGAATTTAAAATTTGTTAAAGTAAGTTATGATGAAATTATAAAATTTAAATAACATAATCATAATCTAAACAAACAAACAAATAAATAAACAAATAGTCAAATAAAAGATCAAACAAATGAACAAATAAGTAAACAAATAGTTGAACCAAAGAACAAACAATGAACAAAAGAATAAACTAACAAACAAATGAACAGCAAAAAAAAAATAATACAAAAAATAAAAATAAACAAACAAATAGTTAAACAAAAGAACAAACAAATGAACAAAAGAATAAACAAATAAATAAATGAACAAATAAACAAACAAATAAAAAAACAGTAAGAAAAAAATATAAACTGTAAAAAGAAAATGAAACTCTTCCACATAACAAAATAAAGTAAGTTTGTATATAAATAAAAATAAAAGTGATAAAGTAACTTACCTGTAGGTGTATAAGGAGACATGAAGCATTTAATGCTATGCACTTCAGCAAATATAAAGTAAGATTTCCTGTATAAGCATACAAGGAAAAGACTACAAACATACTTGCATTTAATGCTTTTACTTCCAGCATGGGTTATTCAGCCTGAACTTGTTTTAGTAAACTTCAATATACACACCACCTGTTATATATATATATAGATATATCTACCTTCTCATATCATTTCATTCGAGCATAACTGTGTGAATCAGAAAAAAAAATATTTAGCAAAGAAAAAAAAAGGAAATTAAAAGGAAGAGAAGAATCAGAAAGAAAAAGAAAAACCTGCAGATTTCAAAGCAAAAGTATTCCCTGTTTTCAAATATTTCCAAGTGAGTAAATATGATTTTGTTAAGGATTTTAAGTTGTTTAAACTAGTTCAAACTTCATATTTAATCTGTTTTCATGTACTTCAGTAGGTAGATGATTTTAGTATGCTCTGTTCTCTGAAAAGTTGTTACAGACTTCATCTTTCTGTTCAAACATTTAAACCATTTTGTTAAAAAAAAAATTTAGCTTTGATTCTCAACTAAACCAGTTGTTAAACTTAAAAAAAATAAGATGTTTAAAGGTGATTTAAAACCCTCTGTATCAAGCATCACTGTAACTTTTGTTCTACAGGTTTTAAGTTGAAATTTGACAAAAATAAAAAGGTGTGAAACATTGATTCAAGATTTTAATCTGAATCTATATTTCAATTCATGAGTTTTAAAACAAAAATTTGAATTTTTAGTTAAATTTTCTCAGAGGGATTTGTATATGAACAAAAAATTGTTTTTTTCGAATTCTAGAAGAACGAATCAATTAAAAATCCTAAAAATTTGATTGAAGCATGCTGAAACAGTTAGGATCTGGGGAAAATTATCAAGTTATTTTTCGATTGCGTGAATTTGGAGTTTGAGATAAAATTAGGGTTTTAAACTCGAAAACATACGATCTGGAATTGTGGTCGCCGCTCCGCCTATAGGCAACCGGACCTCGTCGCACCGGTGCCAGTAGTGGCGTCACACATCAGAGGAGCTCGGGTGAAATTTTCATGGCCTTTGGTGGCCAGAGGAGGTGGCGTGGCTTCGATTTCTAGCGGTGAGGGTGGGTTCGATTTCGAACTGAATACTCGATTTTGTTCGAGTGTTGTTGGCGTCGAAATGGTTGTTGCTGTTGAATGTTGGGGTAACGCGTGACTTGCTGGAGGTGTGGGTGTTCACCAGAATGGCGGCGAACCACCGTGCACGTGCACGGTGGTGATGGTGTCAGTGTTTTGAGCATCAGGGGAAGTAACGACTTGGAACTCGAGTTGGAACTCGAGAAATTAGGTAATGTACTTCGGTGTTCTCGCATTCCAAAAGATGTGGATCTGGGTTTTAAAACTTAGCTTTAAAAAGAAAAAGAAAAAAGAAAGAGAGACAGGAAGAAGAAAGGAAATTGGGACGAGGGGAAGACACGAGAGAAGCAACGGGGAAGTGACGAGAATAACCCGCGTTTGGCTCGGGGAAAGCACTTGATTTACCCGGGTTGTTCGAAAAATGGGTTAAGCCCAATCAACTTGTAAATCAAATGTTTAAGTTTAAAACCCAAATCTATATAAAATGGTGAACTAGTATTAACAACTCTCTGTTTTGAGATAAGAACTTACTTTCAAGTTCAATTAATTTAATAAATATTTAATCACGTTTAAAAATCTAATTAATACTTCAAGAGAAAATTTCAGATAGATATTTAAGTTAATTAAGTTTTTGTAATAGTAATAAATTGATTTCAAAATAAGAAGATTTCTAATATTAATTCGAGTAAATAACAAATTGTTTTGGAAAGCATCCAAGAATGATTTAAATTAATAATTATAATTAACTAAGTAATTCGGGATTTAGGTCGTAGTTGAAGATTGATTAATTAACAATTAAATATCTAGTTAATTCGATAATTCCAGTAAATCGATTTATAATTGACAGTTAATTAAAATGATAAATTAAGGAATCAATTTATCAAGTTAATTAAGATTAATTAATTTATCACTAAGAATATTAAATCAATTGATTTAAAATAATCAATAAAGATAATTATTTGGGTAAACTATTAAATCATATTCACTTTGGATTGTAAATAATTAACCATTGCTATGCACGATATTGATTTTTGTTGTGATTGTGGTACTGTATTTTGCACTATGACTGTGATTTGTTCTGTAGTGATATGAAAACCCTGTTTGCCGTAAAACGGCAATTTAAATTTCGATGCGACAGGGAGTCGGATTTCAGTTTGTTATCCGAAATCCACATCGAACCTATAAATTGTTGTGAACAATATCCACATTATTTTTAAATTAACGCTTACTATTCGGTTTAACCGGGAGATGACCTTTGTGTCGTATAACCCATACCGAATAGTGATACGTCGAATTGGATCGCATTTGATGACCGGTGGTGAAGACCGGATATTTGCGAGAGCGATAGGATGACCTATCGAATGACTCTGCACCGAGTTGCTCCGGTATAGAGTTCTCCATATGTGATGGGGAATCCGATCGGGATTGTAAATATCCGGATTGCAAGGGCTTCTTTGGAAGTGCCTTCGGTTCTGTTCGAACCCGGAATAGACTTGTATGGATTGTGTGTCTGACACTACACTTTGAGATATAAAGCAGATTTCTTTCAAATACATTTCTGTTGGTGGCGGAGAATTTATTCTTTTAGCTTAACACCCTTCTCTGAGACGTGCGAGCTCAGAGGTTATGTAGTTGAAGGTTATCAGCGATTATTCCCAATTTGGTAATGTGACATGCTAAGTGCTGCTGTGTAATGATCATTGTTTGATCATTTGTGATATGATCATTTGTTTGATCATTTATTTTTGTGATCATTACTTTGATCATTTGTTGACCCAAAACATGGCTTTGTACCAAAGCGTAGTTTTGTGGACGAGACTTCGTCGAGCCTCACACCCCGGAATGGTCAAAACAGGAAAGATGCAGCAAGGTTATTAGGGGGTAGCGCCTCTTTAGGGTATGTGCATTTCCTTCTGGATAGAAGTGGTATCATGGTATGGAGCCCAGATACTTAACTTATGTTGATATCGCAGATATATATATATATATATGATTTTGTGATTTATTGCTGGGGCCCCGGTTAAAGGTTGGTTACGACCGGGAGATGGCATACTCGTGTCAGTAGTTACCCAGTTAGGGGTAACCCGGCCTTGTGTTGGCAGAGATCCGGTTTGGTTCTCGGGGATGTCCATCCAGAGGCATTCTCATGTGGCAATGGGAAGTTCCTTGGCCTGACCATTTGTTGGAAATCCAAAGAAACAATACGAAACCCTGTACGGTTTTAGTTGTAAAACCTGTCATGCAGCGTGGCGGTAACCTGCCACAAAACATGATAGTTATAGTAGGCATAGTTCGGAATGTCTATGTTGGCTAAGATTAATATTCTATTTTTGAAATGTTTTCTTCACTATGCACTAGTAATAATATCAAAGAATTCTTTTCTCGTATCAAGCATATTTAACTGTCATAAGAAGAAATCTCCTCCAATTCTGCGTTTGCATTGTGTGTGTGGCGGGAGGTCTTATGGTAGTTCCATTTTTAAAAGCATTCCGAAAATTCTTTTATAAATCTTGTTTATTTAAATACAACTGTCTTGTTTACTCATACCAGTCCCATGACTGATCCGGAGTTTATTGTTTTCTTTCCTAAACTCTGGGTGCCCATTATTTCCACACGGGCAGCCTAGTAGCAGGTTTCTGTATTTTGGAGTAGCAGTATTTTGGAGCTCTTATCTTGGAGCTATCTTAGGAGCTTTTGGAGATTACAGGTGTTAACTTTTGGGAGTTCGTTATCATTTCTCATTTGAGAACTTTTGGATATATGTTCACTGTTATATTATCATGATGTTGTATTTAGAGATTGTGGTGTATGTATTATATACCCTGTTGTGGTATGGATATTATGTTGATGTTGTAACAGTGATATTATTTATGATATTGATTCTGTTCCGCTGTTTTATATTCATCTAATTGTTGTTATAAGCTCCGGCGATGCAAATTTGATGTCGTTTATTGGACATCGAGTTTGGGTCGTCACAATTTAGTTTTGAAATACTTACTCAATAAATCCATAATCCTTTAAGTAAAACTTTCAAATTCACTAATTGAATATTCCTCAATTTGTTTAGACTAGATATATTCACTTAAATCATCTTAAACCCGAATTTAGTTATAACACCATATTCTTTTTAAATCTAAATTTCAATAAGAGCTTAATTAAATAAAATCTCAAGTCAATTTCAAAACTATATTCTCAACTTTGATTTATAAAAATCAATATAAACTCTATATTATAATATAATTTAAGTAAATACTTATCCATAATATATTTAAATAAATCAACTTTATTCTTAAACTTACTTCATGCTTTAAACAATTTTATACATAAGTTAAAACCAAGAATTTAACTATATATAAAATAACCTTTATCAAATATCCGAAATCAATATCTCATAAAACCTTATATATATATTTCTTTACAAAACATAGAAAATCATTTCAAAATATTTTTATATATATACCGCGGTGTCTGTATACAATTTTCTATCCTATGGTCAAGTGATACGGATATTTATCACCTCAGTCCGCAATTTAAAAATAAAATTTATGGTTATATATCATTTCAAACCGCAACCCCGAATAAAATGAAATTGCATGATAACTTGCAGTTTATTCAATATAAAATACAACATCCGTTCATCCAATATCAACCATCAACCATTTATCATAATCCTCATCCAATTTAAACAAAACATCGATTTAGAGCATATAAAATATAACAGGTATCAACGAACAGTTTATATTCAATAATAAATTATTAACTATTTAACTGGCTGTTTATATGCAATAATAAATAAATTTAACTGGCAATTTATATGCAATAATAAAATTAAATAACAATTTAATTTAAATAAATGCAACCTAACTGAGATGATGAATAAAAATATGCCAAACAGTCATAAATGAATTTCTACTCATATCATAAATCAAATTAACAAACATAAGAAATTTTAGAAGTTGTGAGTAGGTTAAAACACCCACCTTTTGAATTTAAATTAAATTTATATCCAATTTAAACCCAAAAATTGGATAGTCTCCAAATCTAACCAAACCAGCACCAAAATGCCCGTAATTTTATTACGATCGTAACAAAAAAAATCGCGCATGAAACGGAGTTCGTATGTGCATGTTATTCGAGTTAAATCGTTTGAAAACAAAAATTAAATTAAAACAAAACTTACTTCAATTAGTTGCCATGTCATCATCTCTTCGACAACCAGAACACGCCAATGCTTGGCCCCAAACCCTAACGCACGCAAATCTACCCAGGCCGCTGCCGTCGTACCTTTGCTCGTGATCGCCACTGGCCCCACTGCGGCCACACTCCATCGCCAGAACGACGTGCTCGCCCCCCCCCCCCCCCCCCCGATCGTTCGATCCACGTGCGAAAATAGCCGGCCGCCACCAACAACCTCAAACCCTAATCAATTATTACACTCGATCTAACCGTCAACTCGCCCCATAAATCATGCCGATGAGCTCCTTTCAGTCCCCTCTACCAGATCCAGAAAGGGTTTGTCGATCCGACGACTTTCACCGACGCGTGATGGACGGTCGAGACTTCTTCAATTTTTATCGGTCAAATGACAAACTGAATCCAAAAACGAACACCACCATTGAATTACGCTAGTCGAGAGCTTCAACATATATTTTTTTGGATTTTTCTGAGGACATTGAATTTTATGCTTTAGTTTTGAATTTTAATTGGATCTAGGGTTTGTATCCATTGAGGGAGAGGAGATGATGAAATTTTACGCGCAGAAAAATGAGAATATGCGTAGGCTACGGTTTAGCAGGGTATTTATAGATAAAGCTGGAATAGACAGATGGATCCGAATTATAAACGTGCTAAACGATAATTGACCCAAAAAGCCCGTTCTGACTCTGCAACGAAATTGGGCAAATCCATATATCAAAGTAGGTGTTTTAAAATATTTTAAACGCAATAGAAAAGGTTTCAGGTTCAAATTGCATCGTATGAAGAAGTTATGCTAAAAACAATACTTTCAAATCGATTTCAAATTGATTTCAATTTCATTTATTTCAAGACGTTTCATGCCCGTACGATCAAACGACAAGTCCTATCGATACGAAACTTGAAATCCTACAATAATTCACCGTTACGGATCCGATGAAACTGGTTTCGTCGAAATCCGAGTCCGTGACCAAAATGGCTATTTTTTAGTTAATTAAATAAATTTAAAATAAATCAATTAAATCAAAATTTTAATTTCACTTCTATAATCGACAAATTTTACCCCTTTAAATTTCTTAAATCATTTACATTAATTTAAACAATTTATATGTCAATTTATAGTTGATAAATTTATCAAAGTCCAGCGTTAAATTTTTAAATCTCATTAAATTCAGAGATTACAAAATAATTTCAATAATTCCATTGAATTAAATTTTTATTCTATTATTCTATCTATTAGTATCAAATAGATGAAACTAACATTGGATTCCTACTTATTATATAACTACCTCCAAATTTCATCCAAATTTCAATCAACGTAAAATTTAAATGTTAAATTTCATTTATTCGCAAAAAATTCAATTATTACAATTTTTTCCTCAATTAAATAAATAAATCTGGCTTTCTATTCTTTAAATCAGCCAATTTGTCATATTATAAATAGGATTAGCATTAATTACATCTTATAACATTAACCATTTTCAATGACAAATCACACCTACCCTATCTGCATAAATTAAGTCAATTAATTGTACTTGATTCCACGTTAAATGTTATTAATTTATAAATTGAAATCTCAATAAATCCGTTTATTCATTTAATATCTTGCTATTCAATAAATTGACATTTTAGGTATAATTTACAGTGAATTATATTACATTTCCTTAATGTATTTATTAAATTTCCAAATAACGTACTACCTAATTTCCTTTAATTGCAATTTGATTTTCAAATTTTATGCACATACTAAAGAATGAAACATATATCAATGCATTCGTTTAATTCAAATCTTTTTGTTAAGTTCAATACTACCATATAAACTTAGTTACATTGGTTTCCCCATTCAATACTTTAATATGCCCATTATAACAACTCCTAACCATTGTATTACATGTCACACAAATGTAACATTTAATTACATTTATTACAATTTATCCCCAATTCCAACTAACCATCTCAATAAATAGGTGACCCGCAAAAAACATTATCCTTCTCTTTAGTCACATAAATAAGCCTCTATTACATACAAATTACAATCAAATGAAGCTTTACAAATCTGTTTAAATTAATTTGAATGGCATTGAATTAGTATATTTATTATCTTACATCGACATTTTATAATTTATTCCCGTTATTTATTTATGCACACATTAACTCATTCATATTTACATCCACTTCCGTATATAAATTTTGTGATCAAGTTATAACATTTAAATTTTTTTCTTACTTTAATTAATTACCAAATATTCCTATTTACACTCACCTTTATTTGCATTAACCATTTTATTTCCACTTATTGTGTAATAACTACTATAATTCAATTACATTGAAATTTGTCAATTTCACCCATTAATTTAGATTTTAAATCAAATAACTTTAATTTACCTTAGCTTCATTCTTTATTACATCAATTGTTACTTTAATTTACGATTCTCATTCCCGTTATTTATTAATTACCATTAAGGTAACGTTTATTATTTACAACAGTCATTAAGATTACTTATCTACATTGATTGCATAAATTTCCATAAATTGCGTATTACTTCATCGGTTAGTATAATATTGGATTCCTTAAATTATCACAAATTTTATCATTGCATTAGTTAATACAATATCCCCGTTTGTTTCCTTATATTAAATTTCTTAGCCTAGAATAACAATTCCCATTACTTCAATGCATCGAAACTTAGCTTTAATTTCAAATGTTGCATTTCACTTCTACATTTACTTCAATATGAATTATAAACATTTTAATTTCTTCGTAAATTTAATTACAAAATCCTATAAATTTAACTAATTTAGTTATCAAAATTTATGGGTCGTTACACTCCCCCACTCAAAACTTTTCGTCCCCGAAAAGGAAAAGAATGGAAAAGAAGAATTAAATAAACAATACGTCTTATTCAAAATATTAATTTATAAATAAATAATTTACAAAATTTATTACTTTAAATAAAATATACCCATTTTATAACCATTAAATCTTTTTATACTTATAAAAATAAAGTTTGGAAATCATTTTTCAAAAAATTTCTAAGTCCAAAATTTACGAAAAATTTCGACTGAGTCTCCTTTGTACGGGGAGGCTCGGGAGAAAATATTATATCAAAATATCACATATAATATCCAAAATATAATATCCCAACACGGGAAAATATATATAAAATAGCGCTATAAAACCGTAATCCGAAAACGTACCTATTTGTCGGGCAATTTACGCTTAATTATGAAACCAAAAGCAGTAGCAATTGCTTCCATAACTTGTATTTCACTTACATAATCTGATAAGAGTTAGCAATTATATAAAATAAAATATTTAAAGTGGTTTCAACCACAAACAACAAACACACCAATACAAACACCAATCACGTGCAACAAGCATACAACCATCACATAAAATCAACACGCATCAATTATTCGTTCATATCAAACAAACAAATAGTTGTTCGGGCTCAAAACTTTAAATTGTATGGAATGAAAAATAACTACTAGTGTACCCTTCATTCAACAGTCTTAGGTGAAACTAAATAGATTATTCATTCATCCAAACAATTTTAAAGTATCCTTACTCAAGCAAGCATAAACCGAACAAACAACAAATCCAAACAATAAACTAAGTTTATTCTTGTCAATTTCATTTCATACTATTTTTGTTTGACTTCTTTTTTTATACATATAATGGTTTATCTCTTTTTTTTCTTCATTTATTTGCAGTATTCATCTTTCTGCTTATTTTATTAATAAATAGCTTCAATCATTTACTTACGTTTATTATCTTTCATTTATACTACTTAATTTCATTTATTTACTTTCATTTATTCTAAATTTCATTCATCAATGCCATCATTTATCAATTATTACATAATTTCATTTATAAATATTCATGCTATTCATGTTTAATTCAATTTCTTTGCCCATTAATTCATTTACTAAAGTTTACAATCATTTATTTATATTACTTTCCTTCCTATTATATTAAATTAGTAGCATTTCAATTATACTTAAGTTTATAACACTACAATATCAATTCTTATTTATTAAAGAATTCCATTAATTACTTCCATTACCTCAAGTTAATTACTTGTATAATAGCTATTACATTTTCTTATTAACATTTTCAACTTTTATATCTTTTGGTAAGTTATATATATGCCTTTAAGAATGTAATTGAAAGTTATACAAGTTTTTCTCAATTCTTTTAATTAATTAATGGTTCAATAATTATATCTTTTGTTTTATACGTTACACATTTCAATTTCTTTTAATTTCCATTTATAAAATTAGCATTAAATCACTTATTTCCTTTAGAGGTTTCAATTTATTAATTACCTACGTTCCAATTCACTACAGTAATTAAGACTATTAATTTATGGAAACTGAAGAATTTAAATACCGGGTTAATTTCAATTTTAAAATAATAGATAAATGTATATACTTACAACTATATTTCTAATTATATTTAAAACAATTTAAAATTTATATTTGGTTATCAAAACAAATCTGCAGTAAACTACTACAGTGGCCTTCCCACTTTGAAACTCGCAAATGAATGTCGATGATGCGTGCACTCATCACCGAAATTATTTTCCAGGGACAAAGAAGGGAGTACAAAACTTAAATTTTTCCAAATTTTTTTTAAACATTTCTTTCAAATTATATGGAAATACGTATATAAGAAAATACTTCTAATAATATTATTATTATATTCCAAAATTATTCAAAAGAAATTTTCAAAACCCTATAACTCAAGTTCTAAATTTCCAGTTTTTATTTATTTTATTTTCAATCTTATTTCCACTATTATTTAAAATTTGATTACCTAACTACCGATGTATTTCAACCAAATATATATATCATTTATAAAACTTATTTTATATATAGAAAATATAATAGGCAAAATTATTTCATTCACCTATATTAAAACAAATATTGTGTCGGTATGTCTTATTAAGTGTTTAGAAATCCCTATTGATGTCATAGCGTCTCATGCATCAACCGGAATTTATAAATACAAAACGGAACAGATTAACACAATATTAAAACCTTTTCATAACACTAACTAATACGCTCTCTCATATATACGCTCAACGACTCCCATAGGGTATAACTACCCTATTAATAAAAAGTTAGACCCCACAAAGCTAAGGTTTATCGCTAAAACAAAGCTCTGATACCAGATGTAACGTCCCGCCTTTTCCCACGCTTTAAATCGACACACGTGCCAATTCAAACCATACGGATGGGCGGATTGTTATGGGGTAAATAAGAAAAACAGAGAAGAAAAAGGAACAAATCTGAATCTCACAGCGGAAGGATAAAATATAATAATCAATATACTATTCATAAAACTGTTTACAAAACATTTGGTTCTTCTTTATACAATAAATATCAGAGTTACACATACCAGAAAATAATCAATACAATGCAGCAGAACAAATGAGATGCAGTAGACTAATAAAATATATAATAGTGTTAATAATTCTTCGTCTTCGTCCTCCAGAAATAAGGCCTTCGAATCGTGAAATGCTCAGGCTGACCCGAGCTAATTGAAAAGACAAACACTCGAGTCAGAACTAAAATATCTTATGTGAGTTAAATCAACAGGAATAAATATGAGTGGAGTAAATTAAGAGATGCTCGGGATTCACATCTCCTAAGGATCCGTTAAACTATTTACTATGTAGTAATATTTCGCTATTATAATAGTGTCTATTACTAAAATAAACTTACTTTAAAATAGCGTTAAGGAGTGACCCAATATTCCCCTTAACACATAATATATTCCCATAGTCTATACAGTACCGTAATCTCCCCCGTACTGGGCGCCGTCAGAGGGCACTACATAGGTATCGTACAAAACAAAATCGTATAAGGCGCGCTAGGGTAGGTGACATAGCACAACTAGGAAATGCCAGGGTAGATATACCAATTACGCTTCCGGGTCGGTGGTAACGCATAGCCCCAGCTACCGCCCACCTCGAGCCACACCCCCAAATCAAAGAAATCAATAGTGGCCACCGAATAAATCCAAAGCCAGAGTAGAATATCGAAGGGATGTGTCCGATAAAAGGTGCTACTTTCTTAACCCGTCAATCGCTCCTATTTTAGCCACCTTATGCCAAATCACGGGAGTTGGGTCCACGTATTTACCTCAAAGAAAACGCCGCCGCCATCCTACTTCATTCTGGATCTCCACCACGTACACGTTTGTTAAAGTGGTTTTTGGAGTTGGCAGAGAGTATGAAAACTTCCGATCCCGGTCTCTTCAACAACCAATCGTTATTATAATACCGCGGTCTTTTAAAAATAGTTTATACTTTAAAACCAGAATAAAATATCCATTTCAAAACCATATAAATACGATATCATTTCTATTTTAAAACCTAAATCAATATGACTCATTTTTATTTCAAATATATCTTTCTTCAAAAATCATAGTACTTTCAAATATATATACCTTAAACCCATAACTTCGAAACATAATTTTCAATACTTAAATGGTTTAATAATAAATTACTTTATAAAGTAAATTAGCATTTTAATTTCTCAAATCAATTCTAAATACATATTTGAATTCCCACATAAACCATTTAAATTTCCATATATTTCAAAGTTTTAAATATTCCACCATTTCAAAACTAAATTTTTAATTCATATATATATATACACACACACACACACACACCAACTTCATTTTACTATTATTTAGTTTTGAAATACTTACTCAATAAATCCAGTATCCTTTAAGTAAAACTTTCAAATCACTAATTGAATATTCCTCAATTTATTTAGACTAGATATATTCACTTAAATCATCTTAAACCCAAATTTAGTTATAACACTGTATTATTTTTAAATCTAAATTTCAATAAGATCTTAATTAAATAAAATCTCAAATCAATTTCAAAACTATATTCTCAACTTTGATTTATAAAAATCAATATAAACTCTATATTAGAATATAATTTAAGTAAATACTTTCCATAATATATTTAAATAAATCAACTTTATTATTAAACTTACTTCATACTTTAAACAATTTTATACATAGCTTAAAACCAAGAATTTAACTATATATAAAATAACCTTTATCAAATATCTGAAATCAATATCTCATAAAACCATATATATTTCTTTACAAAACATAGAAAATCATTTCAAAATATTTATATATATATATATATATATATCGCGGTGTCTGTATACAATTTTCTATCCTATGGTCAAGTGATACGGATATTTATCATTTCAATCCGCAATTTAAAAATAAAATTTATGGTTATATATCATTTCAAACCGCAAGCCCGAATGAAATGAAAATGCACGATAACTTGCAGCTTATTCAATATAAAATACAACATCCATTCATCCAATATCAACCATCAACCATTTATCACAATCCCCATCCACGTCATCATCTCTTCAACAACCAGAACACGCCAATACTTGGCCCCAAACCCTAATGCACGCAAATCTACCCAAGCCGCTGCCGCCGTACCTTCGCTCGCGATCGCCACTGGCCCCACCATGGTCACACTCCATCGCCAGAACGACGTGCTCGACCCTCCCGATCGTTCGATCCACGTGCGAAAATAGCCGGCCGCCACCAACAACCTCAAACCCTAATCAATTATTACACTCGATCTAACCGTTAACTCGCCCCATAAATCATGCCGATGAGCTCCTCTCAGTCCCCTCTAACAGACCCAGAAAGGGTTTGTCGATCCGACGACTTTCACCGACGCATGATGGATGATCGAGCCTTCTTCGATTTTTACCAGTCAAAAGACAAACTGAATCGAAAAACGAACACCCCCATTGAATTACGCTAGTCGAGAGCTTCAACATATATTTTTTTCGGATTTTTCTAAGCACTTTGAATTTTGTGCTTTGGTTTTGAATTGTAATTGGATCTAGGGTTTGCATCCATTGAGGGAGAGGAGCTGATGAAATTTTACGCGCAGACAAATGAGAATAGGTGTAGGCTAGGGTTTAGCAGGGTATTTATAGATAAAGATGGAATAGACAGATGGATCCGAATTATAAACGTGCTAAACGATAATTGGCCCAAAAAGCCCGTTCTGACTCTGCAACGAAATTGGGTAAACCCATATATCAAAATAGGTGTTTTAAAATAATTTAAACGCAATAGAAAAGGTTTCAGGTTCAAATTGCATCGTATGAAGAAGTTATGCTAAAAATAATATTTTCAAATCGATTTCAAATTGATTTCAATTTCATTTATTTCTAGGCGTTTCAAACCCGTACGATCAAACGACAAGTCCAATCGATACGAAACTTGAAATCATATAATAATTTAGCGTTACGGATCCGATGAAACTGGTTTCGTCGAAATCCGAGTCCGTGACCAAAATGGCTATTTTTTAGTTAATTAAATAAATTTAAAATAAATCAATTAAATCAAAATTTTAATTTCACTTCTATAATCGACAAATTTTACCCCTTTAAATTTCTTAAATCATTTACATTAATTTAAACAATTTATATGTCAATTTATAGTTGATAAATTTAACAAAGTCCAGCGTTAACTTTTTAAATCTCATTAAATTCAGAGATTATAAAATAATTCAAATAATTCCATTGAATTAAATTTTTATTCTATTATTCTATCTATTAGTATCAAATAGATGAAACTAACATTGGATTCCTACTTATTATATAACTACCTCCAAATTTCATCTAAATTTCAATCAACGTAAAATTTAAATGTTAAATTTCAATTATTCGCAATAAATTCAATTATTGCAAAAAAAATTCAATTAAATAAATAAATCTTGCTTTCTATTCTTTAAATCAGCCAATTTGTCATATTATAAATAGGATTAGCATTAATAACATCTTATAACATTAACCATTTTCAATGACAAATCACACCTACCCTATCTGCATAAATTAAGTCAATTAATTGTACTTGATTCCACATTAAATGTGTAGGATCGATTTCACCATAGAGAGGGGGTGAATATGGTGATACTATCAATTATAAAAATTAATTGCAGAAGCTTATAAAATTATTTCAACACAGATCGTAGAATAATAGCAGCACAGATAATAGCAGAATAATAAAATGCAGAAATAGAACCACACAGAATTTACCCAGCTTCGGCAAAACCCTGCCTATGTGTTGCCCCAAGGTTTCTACTAGAAATTAAGTAGTCACATGCTTACAAACGTAAACTCGCGACACCCGCTACTGACTAACCTAACTCTACGCTCAAAACCCTGCCACAACTCAGCCATTGAGTTGCGAATTCTCAAACTACGCCACGTAGTTTGTCCCCTAGTCACACGACTAGAAATTTCAATGGTTTAAAAAGAAATTACAAATTAAAAATAATTTAAAAACAAACAACCCTAATTTTAAACAATGCCTTATAATTTATTAACTTTCAAAACAAAAGAAAGGGTCGGCCCCTTTTTTCTCTTTTATATTATTGTGGCCCGTTCCTTTGTAATTAATAATGGCGGCTTGCGTTTCTTATTTGTTCCTCTTCCTTTAAAAATTAGGGTTTTCATATAATTCAAAGAAGCCGATTCTAATTGCTCGATTGAATAGATGATTTGGCGTCCCTTTTCTGTCAATCGATGGTCTCTGTTAATTTGCTTCGACTGCTTCGAATTGATCGAGTTCGAGAGGGCTTCGGTATGTTATTTATCCTTTTGTGCTTTAATGTTTTTCGTACTTGAACTCGATACCTATTGCCGATGATGATTGTAGTTTATATAGGAGTTTGATCTCCTTTATTTGTGTTCGTCTGATTTTTTCAACATTTTAGCTTCGGCCATTCGATTTCGTTTGGATGTTGATGATTTCACTGACTTTTTCAATTTCGTATATTTTGATACCTGCGTCTCACGGCTTTGAATCTGAAATGTTTGTTTCTTCACCACCACGTCTCTGACTTGTTCAATATTGACTTCGGCACTGATTTATTGATTGCCTCGGCTTGATAATTTTTGACTTGGTACGAACTTGATATTGATGTTGTTCTTCACTCTGTGGACTTCAGCCATTTGTGTTTACTGCCTCCAGTCATTTGTGTCCTATAGCATGCTTGACTGGATTGAAATATCTTGATTTTGCTTTGATTTAGCTGGTGTGTTAGCTATGTATATGCATTCATCTTTGCACTGTGTATTTGATGTTGGCTTGCATTAGATTTTATGATGGCATTCATGTGTTTTCTGGTCTTTATATCTGTGCAATCTTCTATGGTGCACTCGCTCATTTGAGTTTGTACTGCTTCATCATGTCACTATTTATTTGTTCACTTGATAGCCTTTGTGGTCTGGTTCATATTGCATTGCACTGGATTGTGCCATTATCTTCTGGAGTTCAAGTTTGCTTCAACATACTGCTGTGTTAATTATTTTGTTTTGCACTTGGGCTTGTTTGTTCATTGACACAGTACTGGTGCAATTTTGATGTTCATCTTTGTTGTATATTTGCTTGCTGCCTATCCATGTACATGTATGTTGCATTTTTGGTTATACTGTCTTGAGCTAGAGTATTTGCTGTGTCCTTTGTGCATTGTTTGCACTGTGCATTCATGTGTATTGGTCTTGAGCATTGCCGAGTTTGTTTCTTTATACTGTTGCATTCCTTTGTGCTCGACCTGTTGCTTGCATACTGCAAAGTTCACTGTATATATATCTTGTAGCTGCTGAGCTTTGTTGTATGGCCAGTGGTGCACTTGGTTATTCGACCCTACTCTACTAGTTGCTGTGCATTGCATAATAGTTACATCTGTTGCATCCATTTGTTTTGTTTGCATATATCACTTGCTTGACCCTTGCATACGCTCTCTGATACATGTTTGTGATATTCGAGTCAGTTAGCATTCTTGACATGTTGTATTGTGTTTTGCTGTCACTTAAGACTGTATAGTCATTGTTGAATTTGAGTTGAGTCATGATAGCAGTGACTTGACCTTTGCATTTTTTTGTTTTTCGAAATTACACCTGAGTTGAATCCAGCTTGAAGCTCGGATTTTACCTTGTGCTGAAAGTTGTGACATTATTTTATTGCACTTGAGTTGAATCCGATAATTTGGGTTTGACCTGTGCTCACCTGTCCCTGTAAATTTATCAAGTGTATATATCGGTGTGCACGACATTGTGGCATATACAGTGATACACTGTGTATGTCACAAGCTGTTCGTGTATGATGAATTGAAAATTAAATGATGACGAACAACCCAAATAACTGAGGCAAATATTATTTTCAAAATTCACATATTGTTTTATACTGCAAAAATATTTCCTTTTCAATTTTACTGCGTTAATATTTATTTTTGCAGATTGCTCAGATGCTGAATTCAATTTGGAATAAAGTTGACGATAAAATATGAGTTGAGTGAATGAGTGATGTGTAGTGAGGTCAAATGTAAATGTGAATCGTGATGTATCAGTTGTACTATAATTGAAATTGTATAGTGAGAGCTTAAACTTTGTACTATTCAAAGATTGTAATAAATATTTTTTGAATAAAAATTCTGTTTGAATTCAAATTCTGTGTTATTTATTTTAATTCAGCAAATATTTATTTAGTCTATGAAAAATAAAATAGTACATTAACAAATGCATTTACACGAATACATACATATATATATATATATGTGTGTGTGTGTGTGTGTGTGTGTGTGTGTTTATTATCATCAAACAAAAATCATATGATCGCATATTCAACAATCTCCCCCTTTTGATGATAACAAACATATATTTAAGATTTTGAATATGTTAAATGTATTTGATCATTAATTTGCTCTAATTGCTCCCCCTATTTAAATGCTTCCTCTCTACACAAAGCTCCCCCTACAAATATGCATACGGTTAAATAATATGCAAATTAGCCTAGATGCAAATGCAAAATATTTGACCTTTGTTTGATTTTATTTGACAAAATCTTAACTTTTCTCTCCCCCTTTTGTTATCAGCAAAAGAGTAACAGTGTTAGAGAAAATAGAGATAAAGTGATCGACATTAATTCAACATTAAAACTCAATTGAATATAAATATTAAATCTCAATAAAAAATCAAACAAAAATCATAAATACTTTGTTATGCGCATATTCCACTTTTAGAATGATGGGAATGATGTCATCATATAAAACCATACAGTTGTGTCTATTTGTGGTATATTTATATCAGGAATTTGAATATCTACTAACCATGCATAACCGTTAGGACTTTTAAATGAGATTAGTAGTATTCCAATTATTTTAAAAAAAAAATGAATTCAAGTATCTTCTAACCACGCATAACCGTAAGGACTTTTAAATGGGATTAGAATCAACATGTTTATTTTAAAAATCAATTTTTGATATGCGCTCCATGCATGCATACCGTGAGGACTTTTAAATAAGCATGGAAGCACATAACAAATTCCAAGTAATTCACCCATGCATAACCGTGAGGACTTTTAAATGAGAGTGAATACTTTGGTATTTATTTATTTATTTATTTATTTTTATTTTGTTTTTTTTTTTAAAAAGAAATATAAAATGAAAACGAATGATTCCTGTTTAAAGTACCACATATCGACGAACTATATTGAATTTTGATGAGTGATGGTTGTTAGAAATATGATAGAAATAGAGATGGTCATGTAATTTTTACCAACAAATATAACTCTTGTTTAGATTTCTACAGAAATTTTCCAATTATACCGTCTTAAGTCATAATATATGATAAATATCAACACTCATTACTTTTTCAATCACTATTCATCTTTTCGATAATCATTAGGGAGTCAAATTAGTCAATGTAATCATTTAAAATCAAATTCAAAAATAATTATAAAATCAATTTTTCTAAAATGACCAATCTGAAAACAAGGTCAAATTTGATTTTCTAGAAGGGGTTTTATGAGAAATTTTCTGCTATTTGAAAATTATTTGAATTGAAAAATATGCATATATTTTCTTTAAAAAACGATGAAGTTACCAAATGTCTCAATAAAAATCATGTTCAACTAGTAATTTTTCTATCAACTAGATTACCAGTGTAATCTGCATCTGAATTTCTCTTTCACTCAAAATTATCATTTATTTAACTTGATAGACCATGAAGTGTTCACCAAAAATTTCAAACTCAATTTTAACAACAATTTAAATGACATTCTCTTGAATTTGAATTGAAGCTATGTAAATAATCAAAAACCGTGAATATAGAGTTAGCCGTATTATAATTAAATCTATTATCATCCAACAAAACACTATTATTAATCCAAACTAATATATATGAAGTAATTCAAAGAATCTAGAGATTTTTATAGTGTTTTTGGCATAAGAATATAATTGGCCAACAATTTCGTATAAGTCAGAATCAAAATCATCATCTTTTCATCATCTCATTATTGGCTGATTTTACTTAGTTTACGGTGCAGATTATCACATTTAATATATTGTTCAAATAAATATACCATTACCTGTTTTACCTTTACGATATTTTTTGTTGTTGTCCATTGTGATTCTGTCACCTTTATACTAGGCTAAGGAACTTTGCTTTGACGCTCGTTGCGTCCTTGCAACAGCCAGAATCCAAGTAACACTATTGTTGTTCCTTAGCCTGCCACCACACTTACACGTTGAAAGATTTTTGTGACCTATTTGTTTTTATAGGTCCATGATTGTTAGTGGAAGAATATTTCGAAAAGTAATTTTGTGAAGACCCATAACTATTTATATATGTTCCTTTTGGCACCCAGATTTGTTTAACTTTGAGAGATTTTGTATTTGTGCCTTTTGAAACCCAAATTGGAATGGTTTTTACATGTTTGGGTCTATACCAACAACTATTTTGATTGTGTCCAAATTTTCTACAAATTGTGCACATTGAATTTACTTGATTAATCTTATTTCTAACATTTTTAGATTGATTATACCCAAGTCCTTGTCTAACTGTATTAACAGTTTGTTTCCCTAAGAGCATATTCAACGATTTTTCACTTTTTGAAAATTTATCTAAAGTCGTTGACAATTGTTGGACTTGTATTTTGAGAGATTCATTCTCGTTTAACGATTGTATGCACTTTTTAATATAATTCTCTCTCCTAGTATTTTCACTTTCTTTCAAAATGAGAATTTCATTTTCAAGTGATTTTATATTGATTTCTGATTTTTTAATTTCTTCTTCGAATGTTGGACACTTATCACACTTAGGGATCATACTTTGATAGTTTTTAACTAATTGGTCAAGTTGTTCATTTAATTCTATCAAAGTATCTTTTTGTGATTCAAGTTTGGCATACTTCTCCCTAAGTCGTTCAAAACAGCCATTTACTTCGTGGAAATAAATAAGTAATTCAGAGTGAGTGAGTTTTGATACCTCGCTTGGCTCGTCATCGTCGCTATCAGTTATATTTCCATGAAGGCACATATCTGTTTTCTCACTCTCACTGGTAGAGCTTTGATTATCTTCATCACTTGTATTCCACGTGGCTGTAGCATTTCTCCTTTTTGATTTCATTTCAAAATCGCGTCGATTTTGAGGACAATTGGGCTTGATATCACCGGGTTTGTTGCAAATGATCCCGTGCTCTTCTGAGCTATCTAGTGCTTTAATTATTATGCTTTTCAATTGTTGATTTAGAGCTGGATTTCCATATTTGTGGTTCTACTTTTTGAATTTCTTCATTAGTAATGCCAGCTCAGCTGCTCCATCCTCATCACAACTGCTTTTTACAAATCTTGTCAAGCACATTTCTTTAACTGAGTCGGTTGTGGAGGATTTCTCATTGCCGTTGACTTTTGCACCATATATTGCATCGAAAGTATTCCAAATTTCCTGTGCATTTTCACAATGAGAGATGAAATTAAAATTATCTTGATTAATATGAGAATATAATATATGCATAGCAAGAGCATTAATCAAGATAATTTTCTTGTCTGTTATATCACACCAATTTTCAATAATATCCCAACATTTAATATTAACAGATTTTAAATAAAATTCCATTTTCAATTTCCAATTCAAAAAATCGGTTCCATCGAAAATAGAAGAAATAATATTGGAACGACCCTCAACAAAAGTATCCATTTTAAAAATTCAAATTTTTTAAAACAAAAATTGGATTTTGAAAAAACGAATTTTTTAAAACAAAAGTTGACTTCTATTCCTAGCTCTGATACACTTGTAGGATCGATTTCACCCTAGAGGGAGGGGTGAATAGGGTGATACTATCAATTATAAAAATTAATTGCGGAAGCTTATAAAATTATTTCAACACAGATCACAAAATAATAGCAGCACAGATAATAGCAGAATAATAAAATGCAGAAATAGAACGACACGGAATTTACCCAGCTTCGGCAAAACCCTGCCTACGTGCTTCCCCCAAGGTTTCTACTAGAAATTAAGTAGCCACACGCTTACACACGTAAACTCATGACACCCGCTACTGACTAACCTAACTCTACGCTCAAAACCCTACCGTGACTGAGTTGCGAATTCTCAAACTACGCCATGTAGTTTGTTCCCTAGTCACACGACTAGAAATTTCAACGGTTTAAAAAGAAATTACAAATTAAAAACAATTTAAAAACAAACGACCCTAATTTTAAAACAATGCCTTATAATTTATAAACTTTAAAAACAAAAGAAAGGGCCGGCCCCTTTTTCCTCTTTTATATTATTGTGGCCCGTTCCCTTGTAATTGATAATGGCGGCTTGCGTTTCTTATTTGTTCCTCTTCCTTTAAAAATTAGGGCTTTCGTATAATTCGAAGAAGCCGATTCTAATTGCTCGATTGAATAGATGATTTGGCGTCCCTTTTCTGTCAATCGGTGGTCTCTGTTAATTTGCTTCGACTGCTTCGAATTGATCGAGTTCGAGAGGGCTTCGGTATGTTATTTATCATTTTATGCTTTAATGTTTTTCGTACTTGAACTCGATACCTATTGCCGATGATGATTGTAGTTTATATAGGAGTTCGATCTCCTTTATTTGCGTTCGTCTGATTTTTTTCAACATTTTAGCTTCGGCCATTCAATTTCGTTTGGATGTTGATGATTTCACTGACTTTTTCAATTTCGTATATTTTGATACTTGCTTCTCACGGCTTTGAATCTGAACTATTCGTTTCTTCACCACCACGTCTCTGACTTGTTCAACGTTGACTTCGGCACTGATTTATTGATTGCCTCGGCTTGATAATTTTTGACTAGGTACGAACTTGATATTGATACTGTTCTTCATACTGTGGACTTCGGCCATTTGTGTTTACTGCCTCCGGTCATTTGCGTCCTGTAGCATGCTTGACTGGATTGAAATATATATCTTGATTTTGCGTTGATTTAGCTGGTGTGTTTGCTATGTATATGCATTCATCTTTGCACTGTGTATTTGATGTTGGCCTGCATTAGATTTTATGATGGCATTCATGCGTTGTCTGGTCTTTATATCTGTGCAATCGTCTCTGGTGCACTCGCTCATTTGAGTTTGTACTGCTTCATCATGTCACTATTTATTTGTTCACTTGATAGCCTCTGTGGTCTGGTTCATATTGCATTGCACTGGATTATGCCATTATCTTCTGGAGCTTGAGTTTGCTTCAACATACTGCTGTGTTTATTATTTGGTTTTGCACTTGGGCTTGTTTGTTCATTGACACTGTACTGGTGCAATTTTGATGTTCATCTTTGTTGTATATTTGCTTGCTGCCTGGTCCATGTATATGTATGTTGCATTTTTGGTTATACTGTCTTGAGATAGAGTATTTGTTATGTCCTTTGTGCATTGTTTGCACTGTGCATTCATATGTATTGGTCTTAAGCATTGCTGAGTTTGTTTCTTTATACCATTGCATTCCTTTGTGCTTGACCTATTGCTTGCATACTACACTGTTCACTGTATATATATCTTGTAGCTGCTGAGCTTTGTTGTATGGCCAGTGGTGCAATTGGTTATTCGACCCTGCTCTACTAGTTGTTGTGCATTGCATAGTAGTTACATCTGTTGCATCCATTTGTTTTGTTTGCATATATCACTTGCTTGACCCTTGCATACGCTCTCTGATACATGTTTGTGATATTCGAGTTAGTTAGCATTCTTGACATGTTGTATTGTGTTTTGCTGTCACTTGAGACTGTATTGTCATTGTTGCATTTGAGTTGAGTCATGATAGCAGTGACTTGACCTTTGCATTTTGTTTGTTTTTCGAAATTACACCTGAGTTGAATTCAGCTTGAACCTCGGATTTGACCTTGTGCTGGAAGTTGTGACATTATTTTATTGCACTTGAGTTGAATCCGATAATTTGGGTTTGACCTGTGCTCACCTGTCCATGTAAATTTATCAAGTGTATATATCGGTGTACACGGCCTTGTGGCATATACAGTGATACACTGTGTATGTCACAAGTTGTTCGTGTATGATGAATCGAAAATTGAATGATGACGAACAACCCAAATAACTGAGGCAAATATTATTTTCAAAATTCATATATTGCTTTATACTGCAAAAATATTTCCTTTTCAATTTTATTGCGTTAATATTTATTTTTGCAGATTGCTCAGATGCTGAATTCAATTTGGAATAAAGTTGAAGATAAAATATGAGTTGAGTGAATGAGTGATGTGTAGTGAGGTCAAATGTAAATGTGAATCGTGATGTATCTGTTGTACTGTAATTGAAATTGTATAGTGAGAGCTTAAACTTTGTACTATTCAAAGATTGTAACAAATATTTGTTTAAATAAAAATTCTGTTTGAATTCAAATTCTATGTTATTTATTTTATTCAGCAAATATTTATTTAGTCTATGAAAAATAAAATAGTACATTAACAAATACATTTACACGAATATATATATGTTTATTATCATCAAACAAAAATCATATAATCGTATATTCAACAAAATGTTATTAATTTATAAATTGAAATCTCAATAAATCCGTTTATTGATTTAATATCTTGTTATTCAATAAATTGACATTTTAGGTATAATTTACAGTGGATTATATTGCATTTTCTTAATGTATTTATTAAATTTCCAAATAACGTACTACCTAATTTGCTTTAATTGCAATTTGATTTCCAAATTTTATGCACATACTAAAGAATAAAACATATATCAATGGATTCGTTTAATTCAAATCCTTTTGTTAAGTTCAGTACTACCATATAAACTTAGTTACCTTGGTTTCCCCATTCAATATTTTAATATGCCCATTCTAACAACTCCTAACCATTGTATTACATTTCACACAAATGTAACATTTAATTACATTTATTACAATTTATCCCCAATTCCAACTAACCATCTCAATAAATAGGTGACCCACAATAAACATTATCGTTCTCTTTAGTCACACAAATAAGCCTCTATTACATACAAATTACAATCAAATGAAGCTTTACAAATCTGTTTCAATTAATTTGGATGGCATTGAATTTGTATATTTATTATCTTACATCGATATTTTATAATTTATTCCCGTTATAAATTTATGCGCACATTAACTCGTTTATATTTACATCCACTTCCTTATATAAATTTTGTGATAAAGTTATAACATTTACATTTCTTACTTTAATTAATTACCAAATATTCCTATTTACACTCAAATTTATTTGCATTAACCATTTTATTTCCACTTATTGTGTAATAACTATTATAATTTAATTACATTGAAATTTGTCAATTTCACCCATTAATTTAGATTTTAAAGCAAATAACTTTAATTTACCTTGGCTCCATTCTTTATTACATCAATTGTTACTTTAATTTACGATTCTCATTTCGGTTATTTATTAATTACCATTAAGATAACGTTTATTATTTACAATAATCATTAAGATTACTTATCTACATTGATTGTATAAATTTACATAAATTGCGTATTACTTCATCGGTTACTATAATATTGGATTCCTTAAATTATCATAAATTTTATCATTGCATTAGTTAATACAATATTCCCATTTGTTTCCTTATATTAAATTTCTTAGCCTAGAATAACAATTCCCATTACTTCAATGCATCAAAATTAGCTTTAATTTCAAATGTTGCATTTCACTTCTACATTTACTTCAATATGAATTATAAACATTTTAAGTTCTTCCTAAATTTAATTACAAAATCCTATAAATTTAACTAATTTAGTTATCAAAATTTACGGGTCGTTACATAATGTCTGATTTGCTCTAGCTCCAGAAGAAGCTTCCTGACTCCCTCCATAATGGCTCATATCCGCTAATGGTCTCCTTGTTGATTGCCTAGCCATCGCTTCCTAGATCCAAGTATCCAAGCTCCCAAATCCAAGATCCTAGCTTCCAAATCCACGGGTGCAAGTCCCTCCCAATGAAAGGACAAAAATTTTTGCGCCGAAAATGGTCATAAACACCTTGTTATAAGTGGAAGTGCCGACGTCCAATATTTAGATCAAAACAAAGAAATATAGATTCACGTATCGATCGTAGCTTAAAAGGAACGTTGAAATTGCACGAAATTTGAAGAGCAACTAACTTACAACGTGGAGCACCCCCATGATTGATCACAACTCAAAAGGATGAAATCTTGGAAAAGAGGCCGGTCGTTATTTGGGCACATACAAATCAACATAACGATCCATAGTTTTACGGAAAACGCGATATCTCACAAATGTTACGTCGAAATTGCATGAAATTAGAAGAGCAGGTAGCTAAGGTCATGGGGAACCTACATGATGATTGCAGCTCAAAAGGATTAAGCATGGAATGATCTTTAATTTCTAGTCAAAACAGTGAATATCAATCGATATCCCACAAACGGTAAGTTGGAATGGCGCGAAACTTTGGAACCATGGACTAGAGGCATTGGGGACCCCATAAAAACGATCGCAGACCCATTGGAGTTAGTATGGAATGATCGGCCTAAATTATTTTTTGGTACTGACTGATCCTAAATTTTATGGGTCGGGTCATATGGACCTGAAGGTTCTTTTACCAAAATTTCAATCAATTCATGCATGTCTTCACCTATAAGTACAGTGGACGTGCCTCGTTGCAAAGGACTTTTGGGCTAACTCTTTTTCGTCGCTTCTTATCTCTTCCTCCATTTATTTTCTAAGGCAAAAACAACCGTACTTGTAATCTTACAGCATAAATAAAATATTATTGAAGTGGACGTATACCGGAGTTTGCCGAGCCACTATAAAACTTGTGTGTTCATTTACTTTTCTGCAATATATGCTATGATCTTTGAATTTATATTTCTTTATTATTGAATCTATAAAACGTGTGTATCAGTTACATTAAATCAAATTTTCATTTATGACACTGATATTTATCAACCTTCATACATCTTTACAGCGAAATATATCAGATTTAAGACATGTAAAAAAAATTGTTTTGAATATAAAACTACGATCACGCTTGATAATATCATATGAGATTATGAACCAAATTTCACTTATGATACTGATATTATCATTTATATATAAAAAAGTTTTGATACACATATATAGCATTCTAACTTGAATATTATAATATATTTGGATAAAAAATAACTTTTGATAGACCATACTCAAGTTTTGTTTATATAACAGTGATATTTATTTGTTCGAATGAAAAATATATTTTTAAGTGGATCTGATTCAAATTAAATATTGTCATAATCATTAAACTATCAAAATGGTTCTTACGTATGCGTATAATTATAATGATACATATATTTATCAATTTTGATGTATAATTAATGGAAAACATTGTTTCTTTTTTGTGCGCAATACGATGATAGATTTTAATTTTTTTAATGTAAAATACCTTTGTAACGTAATAAGTAGATCTGTTACAAATTAAGCACCGTCCTAATCATCAAACTATCAAAAAGGTTCTTATGTACGCATATTTTTTGTTGAAATGTGACGACAAATTAAGCGATGCCATAATCATCAAACTATGTAAAGGGTTCTTTCTAAACCCTACTCTGGAAAGTAGAGCTAGGGAATTCAGTTGTCCGCCACACTGATCCCCCTTTTAAGTTAACCCAACCAAGAGCATCAATCCTCTATCGATTTCTTGGTTTTATCGGGGATAACCGCTCCAAGCTTTAACGGAAAACACATCTCGGCATGGTGGGACTAGAACCCGCAACCTCCAGGAACTTTGTTCCATGGTTGCAAGGTAGTCCCAACCAGTTGAGCTATGCTCGCGGATTATCTAAAAGGTTCTTACATATTCATATAACTATAATGATACATATATTTATCGACTTTGATGCATAAGTAACGGAAAAAATTGATTTTTTGATGAAATAAGACGGCGGATTTTCATTTATTTTTTCGAATGTAAAAATATATTCTTAACATAATAAGTGGACTTACTTCAAGTTAAGGATTGTCATGATCATCAAACTATCAAAAGGGTTCTTATATATACATATAACTAAAATGTGACATATATTTATTGATTTTGATGTATAACTAATGTAAAAAATTAATTTTTTTTCATGAAATGTGACGGTGGATTTTAATTTATTTAAATGTAAAAATATATTCTTAACACAATAAGTGGATCGGTTTTAAATTAACCATTATCATAATTACCAAAATGGTATTAAAGTACTTTTATTAAGTAGGTGGCCTCAATTTATAAATATACAACAATGGGACCTAAAAAATAAATTATAAAATAGGCCCCTTCAACCAAAAGACACTTTTCATTATAAGTCGTACAAATTCTCGAAAGATTTGTTACATGTCAGAACGATAAATACTAATGCAACTGGCGTGATTGTGAAATTATAGAAAAAATATATGTGAAACTTGTTTTTGTTACTAAAGTTTGAAACAGTTTAAGCTTTTAAACGTTTAAGAAATTAAGGGGTATTAGCTCAAGTTACCGTGGCATCAATCCCCTACAAACCCTACCCACCCTAAATCCACAATCAAACTTTTAGCTTTCTTTGATTTAACACCTTTTTGTCAAGATGCATAAATCTTGTAACGGTCTGTTATACCTCAGGTTTTATATTCTAAGAGTCATATGGAAACCACAGTAAGACTGCATTTCCATATCTTTTCAGCTGCATATGAATGTTAGGATAAAATAAGCTAATTTTACATAGTTCAGGGTCTTAGTTCCTCGTTACACACACAATACATGCATATATAATATATATATAATACAAGCATATATATATATATATAATATATGTACGCATATGTATGTCTGTACATACGTATGCATGTATGTATGTATATGTTGGCGGTTTTCTCGTTTCTGGAAAGTTGACAATGACAATGATGCGTGGTTAGTGACGCTGTTTGTAAGAAAGAAAAAAAACCCTCACCACCGTTTTATTGAAGTGGTGGGTGCTTTTGACTTCTAGCAAGTTCATCTTCAAGATACAACGAAATCCAAGAATTCAATCTCACTGGTTGACGACATTGGCACCAACTAAATTGGGCTTGGACTATCTTTGGAGTTGTAGTGACAAAATTTTAGCCTACGGTACTACAAACCCTGCAAAATTTTTGTATAAAGAAACTATAGTAAGAGGTGAAGGGTTAGAGAAGAATTTCTAGAAATTTTTAATACCCGAATAACAAGGAAGTAGACCCTTTTATAGACCTGAATGGTTGTGTCCGTTTGAAAACCGATCAAAAACAGTTCAAAAGGTCTTATGGCTTAGTTGGCTTGAATGTTAGTTTTATTAGGAAAATAATTCCAATATTTTGATGATAACAACATTATAACAATATCATTGATGATTTTACCAAGTATCTAGGTGATTAAAGAAGTAAATACATATGCACAATTCAACATGATGATATACATGTGCATTAGTACAAGATATGAATGATACTAATCGATTATGGAGCGTTGAGCATTCAAAGATCAATTATGATGTTTAAAAATCTATTTAGACTCAGATACATCAAGATGACAAGAAGAAACGGACTTAAGAGCTTCAAAAGAATGTACGTCATAAGTTGAATTTATATCGAGTCACTACAGCCTAGAACTATTAAAATCCCATAAACTAACTTCAAACCACTTCAAATTTCTATACAACCTTTCATATATCCTAAAATATGTTTAAGAATTTTTTTTTCATTCTTTGGAATTTTTAATGCAAGAAAAGTGATAAAAAAAGATCTAAAGATGCAAACATATACGGCAGTTTTTTTCACAGCAGCAAAGAATAGCATTATGACCGAAAATTCTATCATAGCACTAACAGATAAATTCTAGGTGGACTTTTGCTAGAGTTTTTCTTAGAAAATTGAAGTTGTACAGTGTTGTTTCAAATCCAATGTTTAAAATTCCTCCAGCGGCTATATTTTTTAAAAGATGTTTTGTGTCTATTCAATATTTCTCTTCGTCAAACAAATTTATGAAGGGTTGCACTTATTTAATGGTCTTTCACTCTTATATAAACTTCCTATCATCCCAAAAAAATCACTCAAACTCTCTCTTGATTGAAATTAATTTTATTCTCAAATCAAAAACCCCAATTGATGTTTATTGTGCACTCATTTCTAAAACATCCAAAATAACAAATTAAGACACTCTAAGCCTCACACTATCATTCCACTTTACCCAACGAAGACCATATCACTCTTATACACCTTATTCATTCATCTCCGTATTCTTTGTAGTGGTTATAGAAGTTTGTGTACTAAAGGAGACAAATTTGTATATTAAGATACATTGTATTGAAAAGCAACTATTGCCACCAAGTTGAAGTCATGTTCTGCTGCTCAGATAAAAGTGTTGAAGTCTCGTTCGACTAATTGGGAAAGTGTATTGAAATTCTGTTCCGCTGCTCAAGTGCTTATTCCTCTAGGCAAAGCGATGGTGTTAATTAGTAAAAAGCCAGAATAGAGATTCTGGGACTGTACATAGGATTAAAGATCTGAATCAATATAAAATCAACTGTGTGATTTTATTTCTACTGCTATTATATTTATGTTGTTGTTATGATTACTGTGCTTCAATTTTGAATTTATTTATATGTTTTGCCATCATCAATCATCTGCATAGCGACCTACAAGTAATATTAATCGACGCTACGCGACTAATAAGTGTTATGATCCAAATGTCATGGTATGAATTCTCTAAGAAACTATTTTTGTGTCGTATCAAAATGGAAGATAAGGTTGGTCTTTTGTTCTGATCACAAGTTCATAAGTCGCCTAATGATATTATGTTCAGTGGAAAACAAGTATTAACAATTCAAAAATCTTGTAGTTGAACTAATTTTAGCACTAGTCTCATGGAAAGTGCTATATTAGGACCAGCGTGTAACGACCCGTAAAATTCGATAATTAAATTTGTTAGTATAATAAGATTTTCGTAATATAATATTGAAGAAATAAAAAAAAAATTGTAATTTAATAGTGAAATAAATTCTGAAATGAAATGTAACAAATGATAATTGAAGCTAATTATTAACAACTTGAATGCAATTCCAATTGATTGAAATAATAAAAATGTTATAACTTGGTTATAAATTTAATATAAGGAAACGAATGTAAATATGAACCTATTTAATGAGATAATATATGATTAATGGTAATTGAATAAGATTAGTATTATGTAAGGAATTACAGCATTTATTGTACTAATGTGTGCATTGATTTATAGTGAGATATAAAAGGTAATTAATAATTTAAAGATTGACTTATTTATAAAATAATGTGTAATGGATGGAAATGGAATAAATGAAGTGTAATGAGAATTTTGTAATAACTGTTTGTAAAGAATAAACTTACAAATGTTATAAAAATATATAATGATAGCAATTTGTGTTGTTACCAATTTAACTAATCAATTATAAATAAATGTCAACAAAATGTTACATTAATGTGGAATAAGACCATAACTATAGTGTGAATGTAATCAAAAGAATGGAAATGTTAATTTTATTAATAAGGTAATAATTGACTTAACAAAAGAATGAAATCGAGATAAATAAATTAATTGAGACTCTAATTACAATTGATGTGTGAAATTGACCAAAATTTAATAAGATGAAAATATAGTTGTTAATACAAATAAAAGATGGAAATCGGAGGATATTAATGTAATGAAATATAAAACAATGTAAACCATGTCTTTAGAATATTAACTGATTTGAGTATAAAGAATTGAAACCAAATAAACACAATTAGTTGGAATTAAATTATAATTGATAAGATTAATGGCAGTTGAAACTGAACGCTGAATAATTAACACTGAATTGATATGTAAACTTATTTTAATTTATTATAAATGTCTTTGCAACCAAAAAATGATAAAAATATGCTATTTTATAAATATTATGGTTAATGTAAGAAAAGACGTCAATTTTAGAAAAAGAGGATAACAAGATAGAAACGTATGTTAATAATTTCATAAGGTATTGTTGATTTAATAATAGGAGTGTAAATAAAAATAAAAGAATAAAAATGAATAAGTATAGTAGAGGAGTAAACATATGTTTATTTATTTGAAATGTTTGGTAGCTGAAAGATTGATTGTAGAGACGAGAAACTATTATTTAGTAAGAAATGTATAATTGTTGTTTGTATCCAATAGTGTATAAATATGTTTAAATTACTATTAGATAGAAAATAATTGTTCTACTTCTCATTACATTCATTTAGTCCATTTTGAAACTTAATCAGCTGAAATTAATGTAATTGAAAATTTTCAATTAATAGGAGAGAGAATACTAATTGTAAATTAATATATGTAATTAAAAGCAGCTTATTTTTTGTAAAAGTATAAGGAAAGTTTGATTTAATGAAAAGAACATTTACATCAAATAAAATGAATGTTTCATTTGTGAATGTAGGTTTAATTTCATTAAAATAAATAATAGAATGATTGATTTTAAAGAAAGAAATATATGTTTATTTGAACTGTGTTTTAGCTTACAGATTGTGTTACCCGGCACATTAGGCCGGCTGCAAAATGACAGTTGAAAATATTATTATTAGCACTAGACAAGATTCTGACCACGAAGAGCTTGAAGATATATGGGTTTGATGCAGTCGACATGTTTTAACATTTAGGTACGGTTCGGCAAGAACGGACCGACCAGCTCGAGATCGTCCTGTATGGGCCAAGTCATCTCGGCCTAGAGGCCTGCGTAGAAAGTCCAGTCCACTTCGCTTATAAATAGAAAGGCAGGGGCACAGTGTAAGGGGACTTTTTCCAAGAACACTGGGGATACCCTGCCATTTTTAATACTCTCCTCTTTTTAGTTCAAACTTGTATATAAGTGATTGGTTTACGGATTGTATCTGTATTCAAGTGATTGAGAAAGCAATAAAGATTAAATTCAAAGTGGATATAGGCAATTACGCCAAACCACTATAAATCTGGTGTTCTCGTTTTTGTTTTTCTTTTCGCATTGAATTACACTATTCTTCTGTTCTAGTTTACTCTCTACATTAATCTTCTACATAACTCTACTCAAGGGTGTTAGTGACCAATTTTGGTGCTAACATTTTGGTGCTTTCATTGAGAATTGAATTCTCAGCTCGATTGGATCTCATCGTCTACTAGTGGATTTCCATATACACGAGATAGATCCATCTGTTTACTAGAAAGCTTCCTATTCTACTCAGATTTGAAAGAAATCTAAAGGAAGCTGATAGCTGTAGATTGGATTCGCTGATGTACGTATGATATGGTGATTGGATGTTGAAGTCTGCACTCAAGTTGAATGAAGGCCGACACTCCTCTAAAGGCAATTCAGCCGATCGCCCCAGAAAAAGTGTATGTCGCTCGCCCTAGAAAAGGCATATGCCGAGTGAGAGTATGCCGAGCGAGGTTACACCGAGCTACCCAGATTGAATGTCGAGCGATAGTTTATGCCGAGCGAAGGGAAACCGACCGACCCAGGTTGCATGCCAAGTGACAGTGTATGCCGAGCGAGAGTGTATACCGAGCTACAGTGCATGCCGAGCGAGAGTATGTCGAGCGACAGTGGATGCCGAGCGAGAGTATGTCGAGCGACCCAGTGCATGCCGAGCGAAAGTATGCCGAGCGACCCAGGTTGTATGCCGAGCGACAGTGTATGCCTAGTGGGAGTATGCCGAGCGACCTAATGCATGCCGAGCGAGAGTATGCTGAGCGACCCAGTGCATGCCGAGCGAAAGTATGCCGAGCGACCCAGGTTGTATGCCGAGCGACAGTGTATGCCTAGTGGGAGTATGCCGAGCGACCTAGTGCATGCCGAGCGACCCAGTGCATGCCGAGTGAAAGTATGCCGAGCGAAAGTATGCCGAGCGACCCAGGTTGTACGCCGAGCGACAGTGTATGCCGAGCAGGAGTATGCCGAGCGACCTAGTGCATGCCGAGCGAGAATATGCCGAGCCACATCCAGGCCAAGCCACATCCATGCCGAGCCTCATTCCTATGTTGAGCCGCATCCATGCCGAGCCGCATTCCTATGTCGAGCCACATCCAGACCGAGCAGCATGCATATGTCGAACGGCATCCACACCGAGCCGCATTCCTATGCCGAACGGCATCCACACCGAGCCGCATTCCTATGCCGAGCGGCATCCAGGCCGATCCAAACTTAAGTTACACCGGTCTCTTATATGCCGAACCCTAGCCGCAGCGCAGTGCCTCCACATAGTGAGTTCAAAACTCAACTTAACAAAGGAATATTATATCCACTTTTCTTACATCCCATGATCAACCAGGGCATAGACGATCTAGCGACAGCTTCTGAACGATAACGAGGGCATGGACAAGCAACCACTACTCAAACGATACTCCCAAAGGTTTGGAGAACATAGATGATATGACTCTAGGAAAATGCCAAGATGACTCTAAGCACCATTCTTCACTGACCCAGCGCTTCAAATTTAGTGACTCCAAGCAGACCAACGATTGGCTCTAAGCAATTTATTCCAAATTCTATAAAGGATGTCATATTGATTGCGTTTGAAGAGAGTCGACCTCCAAATATATTTTGGCAGCTACTTAGCTGGAGAGCCTCCTGCGACCATGGATCGTTTCTATGACAAAAATGAATCTAAATAGAAGTGTGGAGGAGCGGAACAGACTAGGAAAAATAACAATGAAGGCCCGTTGGCTAAGGATGTTGAACACAATAGACAAAACAAGACCTCAAAATTCGACTCGTATGCTCTTTTAAAGATTCAATTGACAACCTCTACTTGAAGACTCGCGACTCAAAATGGTACTGGAAACCAACCTTGAGAGAGTACACCAAAGTCTAAAGAAAATTAGGGGAAGGTTGTATATTCCAAGATGCCCGTGGATCCTAACATGGGCGATTACAAACACCTCCGAGGTGTGATCGAAAAGCCGATCTGGAAAGGAAAGCTTCAATAGTGTATACAAATCCTGTAGAATGGCGGGCAGCGAACATTCGATGCGTATTAATAAAGGGCTATGATTATCAATTGGATTGCTGACGGCCGACATCCCTTTGAAAGGAGCCAGGGAAAAAGTCAAATAGCGAGCACACGATGCTGCTTCACTTATCAATGAGATTTATCCCAATCTTCTTTGAATTATTTCCATTTCGATTTCTATTTCAGTTGTTCTATGAACTACGACTAACTTGAACTAAACTACTTTCAAATCGATGCACGTGACCAGGTACTCGGATTTGGCCACCAACCAATCCACGCAGACCGTGTTCAGGCCTGTGGAGTTTCATCAAGACAAGCATAATTCGACCGCTCACCATCAACCATATGCCTTCGATTTGGGGCTATGGACTAGAGATTGAAAAGATCGTCACGATCAGAGCCAAATAGAAAGTGAACACGACTGATCGTTCATTCGTTGACCTCCATATTTGATTCGAAGGCCTAAGCAAAGCTTGAAATGAATATGGACCGATCATCAATCGGGTCATAAAACAAAGTTCGACAAAATACAAATGCCTCTCCTAAAGCTCAGTGACACCGGGATCTATCTACAGTAGATGTGATTTGATCATATACACATCAAATCCTACATTGAACACAAAAGGTTGTTCGAAAGCCTGACCTGGCGTAGCTGTGATGGACTACCTACTCGCCAACCATCGCTCTCAATACATGGACACGACTGCAACTTGAAACATATGCAACTTGCTTTGTCTACTCAATAATCCATTATCGTTATTTTCAAGATACAAAGCAAATTGTATGAGATTTGACTATCTAACCCAGCATGGACATGATCCAACCATCTGTCATATACCTCCTTCCTTGACTTGATTGGAAGAGCTATAATCACCAAGCGGACGAGAATCGACCGTCCATTTTTCTAGTTTCGTCCCTCATGTTAGGGGCAGAATTTCATTCCATGAGCAAACGTGGGTCGATCGTTCATTCCACAACATAAGCCTCGATATGGTAAATGAAATATAAATTAAAAGGTGGAAATACGACTCCTCTTAATAAAAATCTCTAAGTCCCCAGAGTGTGAACTAGAGTACTCTAAGTCCCCTGAGTGCGGACTAGAGTATAAGCGACTTAAAAACCTCTACGTCCCTAGAGTGCGGACTAGAGTACTCTAAGTCCCCTGAGCGCGGACTAGAGTATAAACGACTTAAAAACCTCTACGTCCCCAGAGTGCGGACTGGAGTACTCTAAGTCCCCTTAGCGCGGACTAAACTATAAACGATTTAAAAACCTCTACGTCCCCAGAGAGCGGACTAGAGTACTCTAAGTCCCCTGAGTGCGGACTAGAATATAAATGACTTAAAAACCTCTACGTCCCCAGAGTGCGGACTAGAGTACTCTAAGTCCCCTTAGTGCGGACTAGAGTATAAACGACTTAAAAACATCTATGTCCCCGGAGTGCGGACAAGAGTACTCAAAGTCTCTTGAGTGCGGACTAGAGTATAAACAACTTAAAAATCTCTAAGTCCCACGAGTGCAGACTAGAGTACTCTAAGTTCCCTGGGTGCGGACTAGAGTATAAACGACTTAAAAATCTCTAAGTCCCCAGAGTGCGGGCTAGAGTACTCTAAGTCCTCTGAGCGCGGACTAGAGTATAAATGACTTAAAAACCTCTAAATCCCCAAAGTGCGGACTAGAGTATAAATGACTTGAGAAAAATATCTAAGTTCCTGAAGCGAACTAGAGTACTCTAAGTCACCAGAGTGAGGACTAGAGTATAAATGAATTGACGAAAATCTCTACGTCCCAAACTGTGGAATATAGCATTAACCGTTCAACAAATCTCCAAGTCCCTAGAGCGTGGACCGAAACACGAACACAAATTGGGCTCGAGTCGACTAGGGGGAGAATAACAATAGGTCACCATAGTACAGAGTGGTGCATAAACATCGATAAATAGACGAGTGGATTCCGACCGTTCTCTATTTCGCAAACTTTCATCCTTAAATCGACTGGAGGATTATTAACTCGCTATGGATGGAGTTCGACCATCCAACTAGTGTTCTGGCCAAATCAATGCTGGGAGCAGGAGTACAAATCTCTAAAAGATGAATACGACAGCTTACTATAACTCTAGCTTGGCGTTATTTACAACTTAAGGCAACGACTACAGGGAGGTCTCATATAGAACTAATCGAAATGGCATCCAAAGCTACGGATGACCGACTATATCATACCTCAGATCGAGGGTCAATACCGATCCACACCAAGCACATGGAATGTGCCTCGGATATTCCTTGAAAAACTATGACCTCCAAAGTGTGGAAAGGAGGGTAAACCATGAAGACTTGGTCAAAAATTCTCCAGCACCCTCCTTTGATCCATCAGGAGGGGTATTAAATTGGATGAGCATGACCGGACTGCATTTGAGCCAACTTTACCTCGAGATATGATTACAAAACATGAACCAAAGTGGACATGGCTGACTGTCCAGTGTCCAAATTACGTCCTGAAATTGACGAGGCATCGAAGTATTCCTCTTGGAATGAAAAACCACAATACAATCCAAGATAGGCGAGATCCAGCCTCCCACCAACTTACCTAATCCCATGATTCAACGGGAAAGAGAGTAAAGCTAAAGTGGGCATGGCTGGTCTTCCTACCTAACGGTATATGCCCAGACCAAGGGGAACGAGCGAGAAGCAAGATGAATGTGAACCGACTATTCACCAATCAACTCTGTGTCTTTGGAGTTTAGGTGGGAATATAAACATAGCTAGGGCGAGACTCAACCATCCATGCAGTGCGTTTTTCAACCCGAGACTAGGAGCAGACGCATGGTCATCCGAAGACTGCCTGCGATAGCTCAATGTTGAAACTTATATATAGTGCTTACAGCTACTCAAGGCTACGACCGAAAGGATGCCTAGAGATAGAATCATTAAATCGATACCTTAGATCGTGGGTAACTGACTGTCACTCCAAACCGAAGGACGTGTAAAGGATCATGAATGCATTGAATAGAAAGTGCGTTACTCGAATATACAAGCAAATTCAAACTCATAGCAAGATCCAGCTATACAGCTGCATACAACCCGAGGCTGACCCCTACTCGACATTTCCTTCAACGTGCTTTTAAGCCTGATCTTTGGTCATTTGCTGATAATCGATCAGGGCATTCATAGTCCTTCACTATTAGACTTAATAACTCATGTAAGACTCAAGGATTCGACTAAAGTAACCATCAACATTGACCGTCCCAACCATGTTTCACATTGAATGTTATGCAAAATAGTTACATCCGAAAGAATCCGAGATTGCACCTGCTAAGCTAACAGTCGACATTACAGCCAGCCATGGCGACCCTTTTCGGGTGTTGAATATCAGATCACAGCTCAATGCAGTGATGATAAAAGAACTTGTTGGATTTTTATAAATAAATGATGACATGTTCCCTTGGACTTATTTTGACATGCACGTGTGATTTCACTAACTATCGCGAGCCATGCATTGGATATCGACCCGAAGCTACAAAAGCTAGCGCAATGTCTATTGATTTCATCATGAAAGCTCCACTCTTACTTTTGGGCTCACCTAATCAATATCCATGCCTACTAGCCATTGCAACTGGGCATACAACGACCTGAGACGTTTGAAAGACTACTTAAATAAAATATCGAACTAAGCCAATTCGATATCACTTATTTCCCTCGAAGGGCGATCCAAGGATGGAAATTAGCAGACCTCACACCCAAGTTCACTTCATCAGATGACTACTCGAAGGGTAGTAGAGAACCAACTGACAGATGGAAAAAGTATGCGGAATTATGGCGCAGGAGTCATGTTAATGACTCCCGAGGAACGATCGATCTACTACGTCCTGAAGCTCGATTTCCCTATAACAAACAACGATGCTTATCATAAAGCCTTGACCTCTAGCCTCAAACTTGATAGAGGATTTGGAGTGGAAACTTTACATATCTTTTGTGATTCTTAATTGGTAGTATGCAAAGTTAAGGAAGTTGATCTTGCTAGGGGGCATTATCTTGCCCCTTATCTCGGCCAGGTCCAAGAGCTACTGGCCGGCTTCACGTATTACATCATTACACGTGTACTCAACAAACAAAATGAAAAGAGTCCAGTCATTGGCCAAGCTGGCCAGTTTTAGGGACGCGCAACGGACATACATTGTTTTGTTGAAATATTAAATATTCCAAGCATTGACGGATGGAGATCGGCTAGGTCTTGGAGACAAAGCCAGAAAAGGTGTCATGGTTGACTCCTATCAAAGACTATCTACAATAAGGAATTCTTATTGAATGAAGGAATGAAAAACGACAGATCCTCCTTAAAGCTTGATGCCAAATCATCCAAGAATAAGTCGTGTGTAGAAAGGAGTTTATCCATCCCCATGCTTCGGTGTATCGTCCATGATGTTATCTTGAGCAAAGTCTATGAAGAAGAATGCGGCGATAACATCAGAGGGAAAACCATGATAAAGAAAATACTCTGCTACAGGTATTACTGGCCAACTATCAATCCAGATGCGGTTGATCATGCTAGACAATGCGACGAGTCAAGATGTTTGCAAAAAATCCAAAAACCCCGCCGATGGAAATTACTCAAATGGCTAGTCCATGGCCGTTTACCACTTGGAGGCACTGAAATAATCTTCTTGCCGATCCTAAAGGTGGTGCAAAATACACCATCATAGCAGTTGATTACTTCACCAAATGGGCACATGAAGAACTCTTAACCACGATCAAGATGAAGAAAATAATTAACTTCATTATCCGTAATGTCATCTGTCCTTATGACCTTCCATGATCTATTATAACTGCAAATGGACAGGTTGAAACTATGAACAAAATCATAAAGTTTGTACTGAAGAGAGGTTTGGAAAAGGCTAGAGATAAATGGGCGGATGAACTCCCAACAGCATTATGGGCTTATAGAACTACCCATGAGTCCATAACTGGCCGTACTCCATTCTCCCTTGCTTACTGCTCTGAGGTCGTCATCCATATAAAACTTGAAGTCCCCTCTCATCAAGTGGCTGATTACAACCTTATTTCACAAAAAAAAATACAAATAAGAAATCGCAATTGAATTGCAATTATACTAGATGGAATTGGCGACGACTTATAAGCATATAAAACGCATCCGATAGCCAATAGCAAGAACATGTACCCGAACATGCATGTGTACATCCGGAAAAAGTTTGACTTCTTGAAATCAACAGGGAATTGAATTCTCACTTAAGGTTATTAAGAAAAGACTGGATCAAATAGCCGAAGCTTACTGGCCCTGTAGAACCGGACACGGATGGCCACTGATGAACTACAACCTTGGATTTATAATATTAGGAATCGACCAAGCGTCATGACGACCAAAGAAGGATACGACACCATGAGAGGATAAAATTGAAGAACAATGACTATTCAGGAAACATAATGGATTTCTTTCTGTAAACAAGGAATACTCGCTGATTCAAAGCGTGTCATGTCGGTTCACACGACACACTTTAGGGAGCAAGTTTTGCCCGACACCTTGGGCCGGCTGCAAAACGACAGTTGAAGATATTATTATTAGCACTAGACAAGATTCTGACCACGAAGAGCCTGAAGATATACGGGTTTGATGCAGTCGACATGTTTTGACATTTAGGTACGGTTCGACAAGAACGGACCGACTAGCTCGAGATCGTCCTATATGGGCCAAGTCACCTCGGCCTAGAGGCCTGCGTAGGAAGTCCAGCCCATCTTCGCTTATAAATAAAAAGACAGGGGCATAGTGAAAGGGGCCTTTTTCCGAGAACACGGGATACCCTGCCATTTTTGATACTCTCATCTTTTTAATTCAAACTTGTATACAAGTGATTGGTTTACGGATTGTATCTGTATTCAAGTGATTGAGAAAGCAATAAAGATTAAACTCAAAGTGGATGTAGGCAATTACGCCGAACCACTATAAATCTGATGTTTTCATTTTTGTTGTTCTTTTTGCATTGAATTACACTATTCTTCTGTTCTAGTTTACTCTCTTCATTAATCTCTCTACACAACTCTACTCAAAGGTGTTAGTAACCAATTTTGATGCTAACAGATTGATTACAAGAATAGGAAAATAATCTATTTCAGTAAGTTATTTAATACTCTTGTGTATAAACAACAAATTTATAAACGTGTTTAAACAAACAATTGTTCTATTTTTCATACACTTTATTTGTCTGTTTTAAAATTTAACTTTGTAAGTAATTGCAATTAATGTAATTCAAATGTTTCAATTAAAAGGAAAGAAAACATTGATTGCAATTAATAGATTTAATAAAAAAAATGCACGTTTTGTGTTAAACAAAAAGGGTGTTTTAATGAAAATAAAAGATCAATTTGGAAAAACCAAATTGAACGTTTTTATTTTTAAGGTAAGTATAAAAAAATTATTATGCGTAGATAAAAACCTAAATGCGTACAAATTCGAATATTATTTAAGTTAATGAAATTAATTTGGTTACGTTTCAAAAAAATTGAATTTCAAAAGGTTGTGCGACGTACATGGTCCCTTCATTTCTTTTATAATTAATTGTTGCATGAAAGTTTTAAAATAATGTTAATACTTAATCCCTTTATTTCTTCTTCTGTTTAATACCTGAGCCTGGACTTTTAGGTTGTATTTAATTCTTGCCACCTCAATTTCACATATACAAAATTTTACTTTCGTTTGCAAATTTTTTCATTCCTACATACATTTCCTTATGCATTATTAATGCTTTAAGCTTTTAAAATAAAATGTGACATTTATTTTTGTCCATCCACCTTCATTTCCTAATTATAAATATCCTATAGCTTACTTCTTCTTCTACATTTTGTTTCTCCCGACACCTCATATTCAAAAACTCTTATTCTTGCAAATCCAAAAGCTTTTTTTTATAAAACATGATTTTTTTTTCATTTTTCGTACACTTCCTGTCCTCATCTTTTCTTCAATCTTTTTCTGAAGCCTCATCTTGAGAAAAACGTAAGAATTAAAATTTGTTTATTTGTTTATTTTATTTTATTTGTTTAACACGTACTAATTTTTGTTTTAATAGTATTTCTTGTAACACGAACATTTTTTGCATATAATCTTTGATTCATGCGCGATTTATTCAGTTGGATTCATATTTAGATTTCGGACAACATGAAATTGATTTAGTTGAATTTGAAGGTTATTGAGTTTTGAGCTTCTGTTTGGATTTTTATGGGCTAAAATCAAAGGTGAGTGTTTTAACCCACCCACAACTTCTAAAATTTCTTATGTTTGTTAAATTAAATTTATGAAGTGATTATGGCTGTTTGGTATTTAAATCGTCGTCTCAGTTAAATTGAATATATTTGAATTAAATCATTATTTAATTTATTATCCAATATAAATTGTCAGTTAAAAACCTATTATTGATTATCAGTTCTATATTGATATTTATTGATTGATTTGGATGATGATTATGATGGATATTGATTGCTGACATTGGATGAATGGATGTTGTATTTTATATTATTATAAACTGCAAGTTCACTATGGATTGAAATGATACATACTCGAATGATTTATCGATTAAGGAAAAATCATTATGGGTTGAAATGATAGACTCGAGCGATTTTATGAATGTTATTTATTTCGAGATTGTGGATTGAAATGATATATAACCGTAAAATATTAAATTGCGGATTGAAATGATAAATATATGTATCACTTGACTCTAGGGTAGAGAATTATATACGGACACAGGATTGGTTAAATTAAATGATTTTAAAATCCTTAATTTTTGAATGGAATTAAATGATATTTTGAAGTAAAATTTGATTTATATAAATTGAAGTATTTTTGGAAAATCAAGTTTTGTGTTGAAATGTGAATTGGCTTAAAAAGAATTGTTTTAAGAAATTAAATTGAAATGGTTTGATTTTGTTGAAATGAAATAAATACTTTTAAATTTATATAAATTCCAAATTCATGTTTTCAAATATAAACTGTTTTAAATTATATTATTTTTAAGATTCTAAATTTTCAGATTTTCAGATTTATAAACTATTTTAACCTATATTAAATATATTAAATCAATTTAACCTATTTTAAACCATTTAATTTATTGTAGAACTAATTAAGCCATTTTAACTTGTATTAAATCTAATTAATCTATTTTAAAGCTATTTAATCTATTTTAATTTTATTTAATCTATTTTAAATCTATTTAACTATTTTAAATCTATATTTACTATTCTAGAGTATTTTGACTATTGAAAATTTATTCAAACTATTTATAACTATTTTAACTATTTATAACCATTTAAACTATTTTTTAATTTTTCAGACTAAGTAAAATGGAAGTGTTTGTATTCATAATTGATTGGTTTAAAATCAAATATGATGAAATGATGAAATGACCTAAGTTAGCATTCAAATGTATAATAAATTGAAAATGATGATTTTGAAGTAAAGATTTAACCTGTTTTGGAAATATGATTTTGGAAATGACATGATTTGAAAGCGAATATGTTTCCAAGTGAATATGATTTTGAAAGTGATACGGTTTTGAGAATATGATATTTTAATGTCAACTGTAAATTTACTTTTTGAAATGCAAAAGAACCATCTGGTGTGAAATAAGCGTTTGGTTGTTAAAGAGACCGGGATCGAATGTTGTCATACTCTCTGCCAATACCAAAAACCATTTTAGCAACTGTATACGCTGTGTAGATTTCAGAAATGAAGTAGGATGGTTTGGTGAACGATTTCTATATAAGGTATGATGTGACTCTGATCTCGTGAGTCAGCTTAGATGTGACTAAAACAGGAGCTACACCTGAGCCAAGTGAGGTCATTCATTGGATCGGACATGCTTCTTCGATACCTTATTATGACATTTGTGATGATTTGGTGGCCACCCCTCGATTTTGATTTGGGAATGTGTTCCGAGATGGACGGTAGTAGCTGCTATGCGTTACCACCAGCCCGGTTCTGCAATTGGTATATCTATCATGGCATTGCCTCGTGTGCCATGTTCACATGCCCTAGTGCGCCGTCTATGAGTTTGTTTTGTACCATACCTATGGAATACCCTCTGATAGCCATCTAGTTTACGGAGGAATTACGGTACTGTATAGACCATGGGAATATATTAAAATGTGTTAAACGGGATAAGGGTAACGCCTTAACGCTATTTTAATACTTTAGTTTACTGTAGACACTATTATAATAGCTTTATTGTACTACATACTAGATAGTTTAACGGTTCCTTAGGAGATGTGAATCCCGAACACCTCTTAAGTTACTACACTCACGTCAGATACTGGATAGGAGATGTCAAACCCCGTAAACATCTCTGACGCCTTTCCACTCATATTTATTTAAAGTTGATTTAACTTACATAGTTACATAAGATCTTTTAGTTATTACTCGAGTGTTTTGTCATTTCAATTCGCTCGAGTCATCCTGAGTATTTCAGGATTTGAAGACCTTATTTCTAGAGGACGAAAACAAAGATTTGTACTACTATTATTTACTATATTTAATTCACTACATCATGTATTCCGCTGCATTATTTATTATTCTCTTGTATGTGTAACTCTGATCTGTGTTGTATAAGTATAATCAAAGTTTTGTAAAACGCTTCATGAATTGTTCATTTGATTATTATATTTTGTCATTCCGCTGCAAGATTTTGTTTATTTTTTTCTCCGCCTTTTCTTATACACCCCATAACAATCCACCCTTCTGCATGGTTTGAGTTGGCACGTGTGTCTGTTTAAACGTATAAAAAGGCAGTATGTTACACAGCGCAAGGTGAGTCAGTCGATGGGGTACATATGGCATTAACATACTGTTCTCTTTTGATTCCGCTGGTGCATCAATGATGTAGGATAAAACACTATGCTTGTTTTTCTTTTCAACAAGGATCAAAAAAGAAATCACGTTGCCTCTCTAAATCAAATATAAAATCAAGTAAAAGAAATGTATTTAAGAGTAAAGGAATGACCTAAACGCCAATGTTACAAGCAAAATTACTTCATGAACTATAAATTTAAGTAAATATATTGTTTTTCTTTCTTCTTGATAGTTTTTTCCTTGAATTACCAAGAGAATCAAACTTCACCTGTAACTTCTCATAAAGTATGTGTCAGCCAAACACATACTCCGAGTACTTGTTACCAAATTATCAGTTTCGATGTTCAAACTTGTGACTTATTGTCTCACAGTCTGAATCAATCAATTGCAACAACCATATTGGCTTCTGTTTAACGGTTATCTAATGCACAATTTTATTACTTCAACATAGAATATGTATGAACAAAATCTCTAAGTTTTTTCTTTCTTGAATATGTTGTGAATTAGGGAAGGCTTTTCACTTATAATTCTTTTGATGCCGATGCCGAGATATGAGCATATTTTTATTACAAATCATACAAACACTTAGGAAGATTTATTGCCATCGCATCAAGCACGCGTACATGGAGATGCGCCTGAGTGCTGAAACTCAACTTGATATCAAAGCTAGATCATCACAATGTGAAGGGTAAATTTGGAATTTTATAATTGTTGAGATGTCAGATTTAATTTCCTTCTAAATGTAATTTTGTATCATTAAAATTTAATACATGTCTTAACAATAAATATTAACGTAGCCAGGGAGAATGTGAATTATAGAAAAATGTACATGAAAATTGGTTTTGTCACGAAAGTTTCAAGCGGTTTGAACTTTAACATTTACGAAATTAAATGGGTATTATTTCAAGTTACTCTCACACTAATCCCTTATAAACACACCTCTCTGAATCAACCATCAAACTTTTGGTCATCTTTGATGTGACACCTTTTTGCTAACATGCATAAATCTTGTAGCTGCCGCTTATACCATAGGTTTTATGTTCCGAGAGTCATATGGAAACCATAGTAGGACTGCATTTGCATTTCTTTATAGCTGCATATGAATGTTAGGATAAAATAAACTAATTTTTCATAGTTGAGGGTCTCAATTCCTCGTTACACACACATACATACATTCCTACACAAACACCCACACACATATATAATACATATACGTATATGTACGCATATGTGTATGCATGTACATATGTATGCATGTGTGTACGTATAGGTTGGTGGTTTTATAGTTTCTAGATTGTTGACAATGACAACGGTGGAAGTTGAATGGAATCGCTTCAAGACACATGGTTAGAGACGTTGTCTGTAAGACGAAAAAACCCTTACCGCCATTTAATTGAAGCAGCATGTGCTTTTGACTTCTAGCAAGTCCATCTCCAAGATACAATGAAATCCAAGAATTCAATCTCTTTAATCAATGATGTTAGTACCAACTAAATTGGTCTCAAACCATCTTTGGGGTCGTAGTAACAATTGTGTTAGCCTACAGTACTATAAAATCAGCAAAAAATTTGTTTATTTTAAGAAACTATAATAAGAGATGAAAAGTTAGAGAAGAAGAATATTCCGAAAATTTTCTATTATCAAAATGCCAAGGAAGAAGGCCTTTTATAGACCTAAATGGTTGTGTCTCTTGGTGAAGAGCGAAAACGTTGAAAAGAAATGAATATTTTCAACAAACGACAAATCAACCGATAAAAGAGGACCAATTAACTAAACCATAGCCCAATCGATCAGGTTCCAAGACCAATAGACTGAATGAGCCTAATTTGAATGTTTTTTTGTTTGGAATTTCATGGACCTCAAACACTCCACTGCCTCAGTGGTCCAACTGACTGGTCATCTTAAAAATGTCTAATAAATTATTTTCGAATAGTACAACTCGCTACCACGGTTGCATTTTTTGGGCTTGCAATGGCTTAATTCTTTCCAAAAAATACAATTTGGATCCAAATCCGATCCGACTTGGTCGAACACTCGACGACATGTGTTGTGTCATGTATGACCTCTCTCTTCATCCAAATAGAAAACATTTAGTTGTCTTAAGGGCCCAAAGTTCTTTTTGAGGATGGAGGCATTATTTGAAGGCTTCAAGTAAGAAACCTTAATTTCTAAATTATTCCCATTTATGCCAATTGATTTTTTTTCCTATTAGAAATTTGAAAAGGGAGGACGAGAAAAAAAATTGATTTAAAGTATGGAACCCTAATTCCTAAATTGTTCCCTTCTCTGTTATGTCAATTGATTTCGAGTAAGAGAAGAGAGGAAAAAAAATAAATTTAGCTATAAAATATTAGGATTTTTAAATGCTAACAATGTCACAAATAACAATATTTATTTATAGTTTTGTCATAAGTTTGATCAACAAATGTTTAATAAATTGCATGATTTTATCTTACTCTGAATATAAATAATAATTTTCTTGTTTTATTTGTTATAAAAACAATGGTATTTGTTATTGCAACATTTTTCCCATAAATAACCATGTTATCCATATTGCTAAGTATTTTCCATGATAGAAAGGAAGCAAGTAATGATTATCACTAGTTGGAACAGTTCAAGCCTTGTATGTGAAATTTATTCGGACTAGATATTATTGTTGTTGATGTTCTGCATTAGAATTATGGTATTTTAATTTTTGTCTTTTTTGCAATGTTAGTTCATAAAAGTATTAGATGCTTCACATATATATAGACCATATAATGATTATCCAACAGCAATCTGAAAAGTTATACTCACTTTGTCTCATTGAATTTTCAAAAATTAAATTACGATTCCTTGTATAAATAAGAATTTTATTCAATATTATTGTGCATTTTTTTACAACAAAGGGTGTCATTTAGTAAATCGCACTGGACGTTGTAAAGCCCAAAACGGGCTCCAGTGTTCGGTAGATTCATACATATATTTGTATAATACATATACATACATACCTATATACGTACATATGTGTGTACGCGCACGTGTGTGTATATGCGTGTGTGTATGCTTAGTCCATCCATAACCTCCGACCCACGTAGCCAAATGCCTCACCGTTGACCAATTGTTATTGAAAATATACGCACATATGTTGTGGGGTTTTACATCTCCCATTAGGTACGTCAACGAATACTTTCATTGTGGATATTGTTGTATCTGCATTCATATCTAAAATCATTTTCGGATATCGGATCTTCCAATTGCAGATATAACCTTATCCACCGATAACCAGTGAATTTAAAGATACAAGTAGAAAATTTTAGTTTTAACATAAAATTATTTTGGTCTTGATGGTCACAAAAGTATAAATAATATAAAAATATGATGATAAAAAGTAGCTTTAAGCAGTGAATATGCATTTATAGGCATATAACATCAACTATTATCTTGACAAACCAATTGTTTACTATACTAAAATGTACATAACATAAACTATCTTGACAAATATCGACAGATGATTTTTTATGTGAATACCTTCATATCCGCATTCATATTCATTTTTCAGATATCAAATAGTTATTCATTTCCCGTACACGGAGTTTGGATATTTTGAGTATCTATTGACAAGCTTGTCCCCAATACAGCACTGTAAAATCTATTCTTGGTCTTTTATATCCAAAATAAACCAAAATTTTATAGCTATAGCATACTTGTAACTTGTTATAAAAATAATCTCCAAACAAAATTTAATAATTTCAAAGTTTCTTACTTATTCGAAAATTACATTTCCAAGCGATGGCTAGAATAATATTTCTACATTTATATTTCATATCTAAAATTTTCATGGCAGAGCACAATTTTGTGGCTATAGAATGCTTGTTATGATTTTTAGGAAGTTAGAAGTTCCCAAATAATAAAAAAATTATGTCGATAAGTTAGTAAAAAAACATTACGTATACAAGATTCTATCTTGCGGTGGAGCCTTGGCGCAATGGTTAGGTCACCCGCATGGTGATCTGGACACCCAGGTTCGAGTCCGGAAACAGCGTCTTCGTATTACGAGGAAAAGGCTGCGTACATTATCGACCTCCCCATAGCCCGCTATCATGTAGGTGCCTCATGCACAGGGTTCCACCTTTTTTATACACAAGATTCTATCTTATTCTAAAGAAATAGGATACAAAAAGGAAAAAGATAGATTTTAAGGGGTGTATATATATGGAAAACTGTGAAGTTAAAGTGATTAGCGGTTTTATACAGTGGTAAAATGCTATAGTGGCGATAAAATTGGGATATATAGAAAAATAGCGAGGTGTAAAAATCTTTATTGAGATAAAATCATATCTAGAAAGTTGTTTTATTCTTCGCACATCATTCGTGTAAAAAACATTGTTCATTCTTATTTAATAAAATCAAAAAATATCACGATCCATGTAATTCAGACTTAGTAAATAGAATAGCGTTCTAATTTATGTTGAGCGCTTATGACTTGAACTAAAACCTATATCCTAAATTTGTTGATTTGATTTATAAGAGAACTAGCCAAATTAACTTTATTATATTACAGTTGCTAAATCCGGTGTTAAAAATCACTGATTTAGCAGACGTAACGGCAAATAGAGGGGCTTTAAGCGGATCTACTATTTAATAGCGCTAGATTGAAAAGACATAGCGGTCGAAGTGTACTAAGCACTTTAAAGGGATATTAACGAGGCATGAACATAAATGGGAAAAAAATGTAGACCCCTCTTTATGTAGGACATATTTTACTTTTTGTTTCAAACTTTTTTGGAATAAAACAAAATTTTGTAGAACGAACCTATTACCTATCAAGATCAACAATAAAATTTGGATATTTTGAAACTTCTAACTCATTCAAAATCGCAATTCAATATGAACAATTAGATATGTATCATCGATTGAAAACATAGTGGCAAAAGTGTTAGAAGTTTTAACGGTCCAAAATTTAGTGTAGATGGTCTTATTAGCTAGTAGATTATATCTACAACATTTCGGTTTGTCTAGAATTTTTTTTTTTAGCAGAAAAGGACAAATGGGAGCTGCAAGGGAGACAAAGAAGGAGGAGGCAAAAGATTCTGGACTTTTATATTCATGACCTGATGAAAAATACAAAAATAGCTCAACTGTTAAAGCGTTAGTCGAGCCGACGGTCGGGATTCAAACCTTATTGGGTCATGTTTGAGTTATCCTAGTGGGATATATTTGTGGTCTCATGTTGGAAAATTTGCGAGTTTGAAAGTTATCGATGCCATGTTATAATAGGTGAAAGAGGAATAAATTAGTTATCAAGATTTAAAAGATGTCATACCTCAGTTGGTGGCGCTAATTAATTTTATGTTTACATGTCACAAGTTGGAAACATGGACAAGACCATATAGTTTATGTTTATTGTTGGATATGTATTTTAGGATAAGACATGAGATAAACCAATACTTTTGTCCACGTGATTTCCTCATTTGACAACAAAAAACTCAAAAACCTTGGAACCCTTTCCAAATCTAGGTCGTCTAAATACAATGGGTATTGGAAAAAAAAATTATGTAGAGATCTATGCTCCAACAAAAATATGCAAAAATCGATTATAAAGAGTTCATTATGTCCCCTGCCTTAGTTGCTTAGAGACTGATCTTATGAGCGAAGCTCGTACTTGAAGTCCACTTACGATATTTTTGTTATTGCAATCACTAATGCTTAAATACATTTCAAACATCTTTCATGACACATAATATAGTTCTATGTCGTTAGAGGCAAAGCAAAGCGAAGTGCTAAGCGCTAAATTTTTTAAAACTTTCAAACGTCGATAAGTGAAATTTGAAAGAACTAAAGGATTAATAAAGCACCATTAGAGACTTGGGATCCAAAGTTTAAAATAGAGCTTAACTGGAGCTTATGGAAATTATGCGGACACTTTGGCGACATAAATATAATTATTAAGGATTCAAAAAAATATCATGACATAATTGATTATGGTGCTAATTTTTTGTTCTAAAAGTCGCGATATTGAAACACCCGTTGAAACCATGTTATTTCACTTTTGTTGGTAAATGTGCTTGTAAGGATAAGTAACCTATATGTTTCCATATTCGAGTGTTTAATTTTCTCATTTGTGGAAAACAATTTGACAAACCTTGGTAACCCTTCACAATATAGTGTGTCAGTCGCTGGCTTATTTTACATAGGTCGAGTATATATATCTTCTTTAGCAAAAACATCAAAAATTCATCGTAAAAGGTTTAGAATGTCTCATGGCTAAGTTGGCTAGATCATTGATTTTATGAGCCAAAGGTCATGATAGATCCGATTTTCGAAAATTTTCTATTTTTTGATTTGCTAACATATTTCAAACATTTTTAATAGCATGCATAAGTTAGTTATTAAGAGTTCAAAGATCTCCTACCTTGATTGATTATGGTGATAGTTTTATATTTTAGACGTTGCAACATTGGAAACCCACCCCAAAACCATATTACTGTATTTATTTATTTATTTATTTTTGTAAAACATGTTGAGATAATATAAAAGAAATTCAGATTCAAGGGTTTGATTTCATCAAAGCTAGGCATGGCAGAGTACACAGGGCACCGACTATTCAATATCTATTGAGAATTCTGATCTAACAAAAACATACAAAAAACGATCATAAAAAGTCCAAAAGGTCCCCAAACTCGGTTCGTTAGGACATTAGCATTATCAACTAAAAGCCATGATTTAGAGCTCTGATAAAACCATATGTCAATCCAATAAAATAAAGTGTGGTACTGTGTTTTGAAACCCATGAATTCATTAGAATTGCTGAGACCATATTTTGATCAACGAAAAACATGCATAAATTATTTATCAAGACCATAAAAGATATTAATCAACCACAGAAGTGGCCTTACAACTTGAATGTCTACAGTTCGACATCCATCAAGACCATATTACCATATTGTGTTAGGTAAATATGAAAATTAGGTTAAGATAACCAGTACGTTGCTGCAGTTAACCATTTGTGTTATTTGGATGGAAGATTAGCGCGGTTTATGTTTCGGAAGTAATGAGTTTGAAATTTGGGTAGACTGTATCATGATTGATGAAAACCTGATAGCTTAAATGGCTACAAAATCTGTTATATTTTTAATAAGTCGCAAGGTTGAAATCTTACCTAGACCATATTGCTTACATTTTGCTGTTAAGCTTGCATGCTAGGATGAACTGAACAAGTGTGTCCACATTTTAATGACTAAATTACCTCATTTGTGAAAGAAATTTTGGAAAGCCGTAGTGATCCCTTCAAACCTAGGCATGGCACGGCATATTATGCATTAGGCACTTACTTGTATGTTGAAAATTCCTATTTGATCAAAAACATTCAAAAACCTTGGTCTTCTCTACAAGAAAATCAATCTCTCTCTCTCTCTTTTATTTTTTATTTTATTTATTTATTTATTTTTTATTTTTGTTGGTATTACAAACAATGTGATATAAAATTAGCTATGCAAGTTTCTTGAGAATCATAGCGGTATTTTTTTTCCCTAGAAATCTATATTTGTGAAGTGTTGAGTTTTGAATGACTATTTTTATTTCATTTTTTGATTTGTTTTTTTCTAGCAAACTCAGTTCTTTTGTTCATGTTTCCACAATCGAGGGTCTGCGTTTAAACTTACAAAGAAGAAATTTAAAAATCCTTGCTAACCCATTTCAAACTGAAGCACTACAGAGAGTACTAGGCACTGATTTTCGTATATGTACACAATATTTAATCCGAAAGGCATGCATAAGTCAATCATAAACAATTTAAAAGATAGTGTAGCTCAGTCGATTAAAGTGTTGGTCATAAAATGTTCAAACTGTAAAGTGGTCTTCTTTTCTAAAAGTTGCAATTTCAGAACTCACCAAGGTCATACGACAGTCAACAAAAACATGCATAATCAATTAAAAAGAGTTCAAAATGGATTCTAATGAATTTTATTTTGAATACTTATTTTATTTTCTTACTAAATTTTTGGTAAAAAAATACTTATTATTTAAATTTATGTTTCCCAGATAGAGAGGGCTTGCATTGAATCAAGCTTTGAGAACTTGTTTCAATCTTTTAATTATTATTATTTTAAAACATTGTCAAGTTTGTTAGTTTTGGTAAATGTTTTGGATTTCAATGATCAATTTCAAAACAAATGCAGTAATAAATGAATTAGTTTATCAAATTTAATCGTGAAGTTAGTAATTCAACTTGCCTAGTTGTGTGAATTTCAATATTTTAATGTTTATCTTTACTAACAAAGAAACATAAGGGAAAATTTTTAATTGCAATCATTTTAAATATAAACATAACATAATTAGTTAAATAGTTAACATCACACATCCAAATTAATTAACTACAAAACCTAGCCCATTTTAAAACCCTACCAGTATAGTTAACAACATAGCCTATGCCCCATTTAAAACCCTGCTCAATATTATAATATAAACAAAAACTATAAATCTGACCGAGATACATAAAGAGATCATAACTAACTATCCGAGTATAAAATCTAGCCCTAATTAGGCTTGTCCAGGCTGTGCAGTTAAAGCGCTCGGTAGATTCAATACGGCAGAGGTGCAAAAGTCATAGCGGGGATAAATCGAGGATATAGCGGATGACTCTTAAATAGCATATAAGACTCGTAGTTAATATTTTTACAAAATATAAATAGTAATTAAATTAAAATTTAACATTCAATTGAATTATAATTAATACATTAATAATTTCAAATAAAAACATATACGAATATACTGTAAATAAACGTAAAACTATTATATAACATAATTGAATTTAGTAGAATATTAGAGTATTTTCATTTCGAAATATATATTATAATTCAATTAAATAAATTAATTTCTTAATTTTTATAATGTATAAATGTCATTTTTCAATTCATTTCTTTTAAAGAAGATATAGCGGAAATAGCGAAATATAGCGGGAATAAGGGGATATATCGAAAATAGTGGGCATAAAGCGGAAACGCTATATTTGGGGTTACATGGAAAAATCGTAGCGGTAGAAATCCGATATGAGACATAGCAAGGTTTTAGCAGGGTAATAGCGAGGCATTAACTGCACAGTGTCCAGGTCAAGTTCAGTTTAAGCAGCTTAAAACTCATACTGGAGCCGTGGTTATTATAATCATAACCCAAGTCCTAACTGAACCTATTGGGTATTTCAAACTCATTACTTGAACATGACCTGTCGGGCTTTTCAAGTCCGTTAGGTAAAATCATATACTCAACCCAAAATATTGATGTTAAAATCATTTTTTAGATCGGAATTTTTTAGAAATGCTACATAAACCCAGTTTACAAATAAATTCGATAGTGGTGAAATAGAGTTCACAAACAAAAGTACTGAAAAGTTCAACATGTAAACAAACAAAACGATACAAGACCAATATACATATTTGTAGTGAAATTTGTTTTAATTTGAGCGGAAGCGAATTATTTGATCAGGATCTACTATTGTCTATTTGGATATTAATGGAACTTTAAAAAAAAATCAATTATGCACTCTCACAGAAACAATAGCAGAAATAAAAGACACAGAAGATTTAACGTGGTTTGGATATGAATATCCTACGTCCACGAAGACCCAACAACTTCTTTTGTTTCATTGAAGAAAAGAGTACAAAAGAGAGAGAAAAATAATGGTGAATGCTCTCACACACTCACTAGCATATGACGATGAAATTTTATTCATTTAAATAAACTTGATAATGAAGGGTTGCTTGAAGATTAAGAAAATCAATTTTTTGATTACCCAAATATCTTTCCATGTTGCATGATTTGATTTTAGTACAAACAGATGCGTAATCTTGATTTTCATATATTTCCTTTGATTGATTGATTCTCCTTGCTAATCATTTATTTCTTCATATAACAAATGCATTGACTAATTAATGATTGACTAATTAATTACTTTCCTTCCAAAATATCATTCGATTGAACCAATTAATCAATTTCTTTCCTCCTCAACAAATATTTAAATCATCCAAATTTAACGCTCCACCTTGATTCAAATATAACAATATCTCTTCATCACCTTATCATCAAGCAATCAACATAGAAGTTGTTGGGTCTAGCGCTGTGCAGTTAATGCGCTCGGTAGATTCAAAGCGGTGGAGGTGCAAAAAGTCATAGCGGGGATACAGCGAGGATATACCGGAATATGGCGGATGACTCTAAAATAGCATATAAAACTCGTACTTAATGTTTTTACAAATATATAAATGGTAATTAAATGAAAAATTATCATGCAATTGAATTATAAATAATACATAAATAATTTTAAATAAAAACATGTGTGAATATACTTTAAATAAACGAAAAACGGTTATATAACATAATTGAATTTGGTAGAATATTAGAGTATTTTAATTTCTGAAAATATATTAAAAATTAAATCAAATAAATTAGTTTCATAATTTTATAATGTATAAATGCAATTTTACAATTCATTTTATTAAAAAAGATATAGCGGAAATAGCGGAATATAGCGGAAATAGCGGAATATAGCAGAAATAACTAGATATAGTGGAAATAGCGGGGATTAAAGCGGAATGGCTATATTATGAGGCTATATGGAAAAATCGTAGCGGTAGAAATCCGCTATGAGATATACCGGGGTTGTAGCAGGGTAATAGCAGGGCATTAACTACACAGATCTAGCGCCCCATGACGCTCAAGTAACCGGAATCAAACTAATTAAGTTTGAGCAATGCTCAGACTTGTCCTTTGGAAGTGACTTTGTCATCATATTTAAAGGATTATCCAAAGTACTCGCCTTCAACAATTTGATCTTGCTTCGTTCTCCTCGAGCATAAGAAAGAAACCTCAAACATCAATGTGATTCGTCCGTGAGCTATAAGCTTGATTCTCTACAAGATGAACCACACTCTGACTGTCTGAAAATAGCTCTACTATCCGATGCACCATTGAAAGATCATCCAACAATTGAAGTAAATATAATTCTTCCTTTGTTGCTTCCACAATCAATATCAACTCTGCTACGGTGGTCGATAAAGCTACGATAGATTGCAGCTTTGATCTCTATGAAATCGAGTCTATGCCAAGTGTAAAAACATAGCCCAACACTGACTTCCTAGCACCTCTATCCTCAGCATAATCGGAATCAGTATCCTCTAAAGAAAAATGTCACCATCCACTCCACCATATAACAAGTCCACCGAAGAAGTGCCTCGAAGATATCTAAGAATCCACTTCACAGCTTGCCGATGCTCTTTGCCTGGGTTAGACATATATCGACTCACAACACCCACTGCTGGACCAAATCAGGTCTTGTGCACACCATCGCATACATAAGACTACCAACAATACTAGAATAAGGTATATCAGCTATATACCTTTTTCCTTCTTCCGACGAGAGAGATAAATCTTTTGACAACTTAAAATGAGAGCCTAATGGAGTGCCAACCGGTTTGGCTTTCTCCATTCCAAATCGAGTGAGGACCTTCTCGATGTACTACGCTTAAGTGAGCCATAACTCTCTCCGCTTCCTATACCTGCTTATCTTCATATCCAATATTATTTGTGCCTTTCCCAAACCCTTCATGTCAAACTCTCTACTGAACTCCGTTTTCGACTCCTTAATTCTGACCATACTCCGAGATGCAATCAGCATATCATCAACATATAACAACAAATAAATCATATCACCATCACATCTCCTGAAATAAATACACTGGTGTTTGAAACTTCTAGAGTATCCCTATGAAACCATAAACTTATCAAACCTCTTATACCATAGTCTAGGAGACTGGTTCAGTCCATATAGAGATTTGTTGAGTTTGCAAACATAGTTTGGTCTGCTACTATCAATGAACCCTTCCGGCTGCTTTAAATAAATTTCCTCATCTAGATCACTATCAAAAAATGCAGTTTTGACATCTGGTTTCTCTAATTCCATATCATAATGAGCAACTAATGCCGAAAGAATACGAATAGAAGTATGTCTAACCACTGGAGCAAAGATATCATGATACTCTACCCCCTTCTTCTGAACATACCCCTTTGCGACTAATCTTGCATTGCAGCCAATAGCTCTCTTGTCGGTGGAAAGAGGCACCAAATCCCAACTATGATTTCTCTGCAATGAGTCAATCTCCTCCTCCATAGCAACTAACCAACTGGAACTGTTAACCGATGCAATAGCTTCTCTATAATCACAGGGCTTATCATAGACAACACTCAAAGCATATGTTGCCATATCATCGAAGTTAATGTCTTCGATGCTCAATCCAACAAAATCATCAACCCACTTAGGGTTTCTTCTTTGTCTGACAGGCCTAGGTTCTGAATGAGCTCCACCTGGAGTTTGATCCTCCGTACCAACATCTATAATACCCTCATCAACCACGGTGTCATCGGAAACACCATCTGAACGTCTATGGAAAGAATCAACAGATGACTTGCTTTGTGTCTGGTATTCTTCACATGTTCGCTCATTGTCATCCGATGAGGAAGGCTCCACCTTCAACATAGCTTTCTCATCAAAAGTCACATGCCTGCTCATAACGATCTTCTTGCTAATAGGACAACACAACCTATATCCCTTCACTCCTCTCCTATAACATAGAAAGATACACTTGCGAGCTCTAGATTCCAGCTTCCCTTTACTCTCATGCACACAAGCTGGGCAACCAAACACTCTGAGAAATGTATAGCTAACAGGCTCACCTTTTCATACTTCTTCATAGATCTTCATATCTATAGCATTAAAAGGTGTGCGGTTGATGAGGAAAGCCGCTACAGATAAAGCTTCCGCCCAAAATCCGTTCTTAAATTTAGCAGTCAGTGTGAGGCAACTTGTTTTCTCCAGTAATGTCTGATTAATCCTTTCTGCAACACCTTTAGAATGGGGTCGCCTGATGTAGTGTAATGCCTCTTAATGCCTTCAGACTCACAGTAATCGATGAACTCCTATGATACAAATTCACCGCCATTATCAGAACGGAGAACTTTCAATTTCTTCCAGGACTGCTTCTCAACCATAGATTTCCACTTTCGAAATCTGGCAAAGGTTTCGCTCTTTGACTGAAGAAAGTATACTCATACTTTATGAGAGAAATCATTTACAAATGAAACGAAATACCTGACTCCACCTAAAGACTGACAAGGGGAGGGACCCCAAACATCCGTATGAACATACTCCACGATAGCTTTTGTTTTATGCTCTCCTATACCAAAAGAAATCTTTGTCTGCTTTCCAAGAACACACTCTTAAAAAAAAATCAAATTTTGAATGATGAACTCCATCAATCAATCCTCGTTTTCTCAACTCATCCATGCTGCGCTCACCGATGTGACCCATCCATAAAAGCCATAATCTGGAAGAATCTGAATCAACCGATGTGACAGAAGCTGATTCACCAATTACAGTATTACCCTTTAATAAATAAAGATTTCATGCCCTCACACCTCTCATAACAATCATGGAACCCTTCAATATCTTTATTTTCTCTCCTTCCACTACAATCTTCAAGCCAAGTCTACTAAATGCCCAAACAGAAATCAAGCTCCTCCTCAAATCAGATACATGTCTAACATCGGTGATCATACGAATAACACCATCAAACATCCTAATCATCACGCTACCAACACCAACTGTACGGAAAGAAGCATCATTACCCATCAGAACTTCTCCTCCATCGGTTTCACTGTAAGTGAAAAAAAGTTTCTATCAGGTGTCATATGATAGGATGCGCCAGAATCAATCAATCATAAGTTGTTCCTCCTAGAAGAGCCAGAAGCTGTAAATACATCGATGTCACTTTCAATATCAGATTTCTCTGCTATAGAAGCTGAGGTTTGCTTTGGATCTTTTCTTCTACCTTCAGACTTGGGACATTGTGCTATGAAGTGCCCTGATTTCTTACAATGAAAATTTATGCAAAGAATTTTCAAATATAATGACTAAAGAGTTTGAGATGTCTCATATGGGAGAATTATCATACTTTCTTGGACTTCAAATAAAACAATTATCAAATGGAATTTTTATAAACCAAGAGAAATATTGTACAAACTTAATTAAACGTTTTGGAATGGAAAACACTTCAGCTAAACCTACTCCTATGAGTACTATTACTCATCTCGATCGAGATGACAATGGCAAAAGTGTAGATCAAAAATTATGTCGAAGTATGATAGGATCCTTACTTTACTTAACCGCAAGTAGACCAGACATAATGATGAGTGTATGCTTATGTGCACGTTTTCAATCTAATCCTAAAGAATCACATTTAAGAGCAGTTAAACGAATTATACGATATCTTAACTACACTAAAGACTTTGGACTTTTTTATCCAAAAGAGTGTACATTTGAATTAGTATCATTCAGTGATGCTGATTTTGGTGGATCTCGAACAGATAGAAAAAGTACAAGTGGTACATGTCATTTTATTAGAAAATCACTTGTATCATGGTTTAGTAAGAAACAAAATTGCGTCTCACTTTCCACCTGCGAAGCAGAATATATATCAGCCGCATTAGCTTGTACTCAAGTTATATACATGCAACAAACACTCAAAGATTTTAATATAAATTTAACAAATTCTACAATATATTGTGATAACACTAGTACAATAAACTTATCTAAAAATCCAGTTAATCACTCTCGTACAAAACATATAGATATTCGTCACCATTTTTTACGTGACAATATCGAAAAAGGTATAATTAATCTAGAACATATTTCTACCGAAAATCAAATTGCCGATATATTTACTAAACCCTTATTAGAAAATTCCTTCATAAAACTTCAACGAGAATTAGGGATAATATCCTTTAAAGATATCAATTAAATTTACAATAGATATATACATATTTCAGTCGACTAAATTTTTTTTTTCAGTCGACTGAATACAAATCAAGAAGTTATTTTCAGCTATATTATAAACCTCACATTTTTTAATTGATTTATTAATAACATCCTTACATTTTTAACAAATTTTTCCTTAATCATTGAATATTTATGTGGTTACAAATCTTAGCTAAACAATAACCATTAATTGTTTAGTCAAATTCTATTATAAATTCTTAAAAAAATTTAGTTCTTAAAACATCTAAATTTTACAATTAAAAACTTAACAAACTCAAAATGTCGTCTAACAACTCCTACTCTCCAATCAACATCACATCGTCAAGCAAAAACTCTCCAACATCACCAAAACTTCCCACACCAACACCACCACATGAGCCGATGTATAATTGGAAAAATTATCGTACTGGTTACACTCCAGAAACCAAGAAGGCTAAGCGCGGACTTTTTATTTCTCAGGACACGAAAAGAAAGATTGATGAGATTCATCACTTTCAACAACAACAGATTGACCTTCAACGAGAACTATACTTCGAGCAAAAGATTACAGCTAGACGTTTGAACTTCCTAGAGCAAATTGGCTTACGTTTCTGTGGATCAAAGAAGAACGAAGTGGCTGAGCCCCTACCTCGACCCGTCAGTTCATTTGATCCATCTTCATCTTATCGTACACCAAACGATTCCGTCAATCCATGGATGTCTCCTAAGACACCACAATATGGTCCGAATTCATGGGATAGAAATTACACGAAGAATGAAGGAAAGAAGAATCCAAGTCCTTCTCAAAAGAAATAATTCAATTTTGAAATATATTATTTATAACTATTTTTCTTAAAATAAATTGTTTAAATTCAAAAAGAACCTGAAACAACAAAAGTACATGATTCAGTCGACTGAACTTATAAGCCCAGTCGACTGAATGTAAACAGAAAAACATTTTTTCCATATTTTCAGTCGACTAAATATTTCTGCACAGTCGACTGAAACTTAACAGAAACTCTCGGGAAAATATTCAGTCGACTAAAATCTCTGTTCAGTCGACTGAATTCAAACCTACAAAGTTTCGGTCTACAATTCAGTCGACTGAACAGACATTTTCAGTCGACTGAACGGCCTTTTCCAGGTAAAATTCCCTTTATTTACATCAGCTTTTCACTTCCAAAATCACTTTTTACATCTTCTTCCCCAAATTTACCCAAAACCCTAGATCTCAAATACTTCCAATCTCCCTCAAATCAAAAGCAAATGGCACCAAAACGATCTAGAGCTTCATCCTCTTCATCCTCCGAGCCCATTGATGCTCAAATTGCTCAATGGCCATATGATGAAGTCGCGATAACCCGATGGAACAAGATGAAGAACTCAAGAATATTCGAGCATTCATTTGTAGATTTCCAAAGTCTTCACACCTACAATTTCCAAGAGCTCACTGATCGAGCAGGCTTAACTCCTCTTCTTGATTTGAAACGGAATGACATTGCCATAAATCATATTATGGTCAAATTATTCTACGCAAATCTCAATCTTGGACACCAAACTCCAAGGAATCCAAACGACAGTGTTTGGAGCATGGTCTGCGGAAAGAAGGTTTGGTTTTCTATTGATCGAATAGCTCACATTTTAAGGTCAACTAATATCGGAAGGAAACTAGAAGAAATAGAGTTCAATCCACAAATTCATGATAACATAAATCACCAATTTATGGATGATAATATAAATTTCCAAGATTTCAAATCTACTTCTCTTCGTCCTCGAGCAAGAATTCTACATAAAACTCTAATGAGAACGATCACTCCTCGCACGGGCTCATATGAAATCGTTTACCCAATTAACTATCGAGTTTTATATGCCATCTTTGGCAATATTAAAGTCAATTGGGTACAACTAATCCTTGATGAGTTTCTCTCGTTTCATAATGGTAAAATGCGCACAATTTACTTTGGAGAATATATCATGCGACTTCTCCTCAATGTTGATACACCATTACCGGATTCAGAAAACACAATGGTCCATCAAATAAACCATCGGACCATAAGCCTTATGCAACTCTCTACTCGACCTCCTCGATTTATATCACTTGCCGAATGGGAAGCTAGGCGTCAAGAGAAACAACAACAACCTCCGCCACCTCAACACGAAGAACATTTTGAACAAGAAGATGAAATTCGTCTTGTTGACCTGACCTACTCTACCAACCAATCCTTAGGAATATTATCAAGAAATCAACAAATTCTTGATAATCGTCTTAAAAAGGTGGATAAAAAGCTTGACAAAATCAAAGGATTTTTTAATAAGCTTTGGGACGCTATCTCGTGCTCAAGCACTACTACCGCTTCAACATCTCGTGGCAAGCGTCCTGCACCAACATTTACATGGACGTCATCCGAGGAGCATACCAGTAGCAGCACAAGCGGAGCTAGTGGTGGACAAGGAGGAAGACCTTATCGACCATCATCAGGAGGACCAGTCATTAGAGAACCAGGAGACAGAGAAGGTTCTTACGATTGGGATAAGGATCAGTAATTTATTTGAGTTATTGTTCTATTATGTTTCTTGCAACTATGACATTTGAACTATTATATTTTATGCATTTTTTTATGCAATTCTAAGATTCATTCTTTTTGGTTAAAGTGATTGTTTTAATTCCATGCAACTACGGTTATTACTTCCTTTTTGTCGATGACAAAGGGAGAGAAAATCTATGGTACTAACTTTGTTTTTGTAGGAAAGATAGGTGTACACATTCAGGGGGAGAAAGTTTAAATATCTTTAGAAAATCAAGTATTGTCATCAATCAAAAAGGGGGAGAATGTTGATACACGAAGATTTTTGATCAATGACAATGTATAAAGGAAGAAATATATGCAAGATAGAGGAAGATCAATGAAATATAAACTTGAGTATGATTTTTATATATATAGGTTTATTTGTTAAAATCTATCCTCAAGAGTTGCGCAAACACAAGAACACATTCATTATACTTCAATTTTCACTGAGCATACTTCAATTCTTCATAATGCATAAATTCATATGTCAGTCGACTGAACTGGATTTACCAGTCGACTGAACTGGCAAACATGTACAAATATGCACAGTTTCAGTCGACTAAATTTTCTGCACAGTCGACTGAAAATTTTCCAGAAAGATTCCTACTATAATTTCAGTCGACTGAAATTCCTGCACAGTCGACTGAATTTGAACCTGCGAATTTTGCATGAAATGACACCTTCTTCTTCCCAAGAGTTGCAACCATTCCTCAATAGAAATGGAAGCTTCTCTTATCTACAACCCTTGGCAATACATGCATCCTTTTTACAACTATAAATACATGATTCAAACATCATTCAAGACATCGAATTCTCTTACTCTAATCTATCTATTTCTTGATCATATTTTTTAAACATTATCAAAGCAATCACTACTCTCTTTGCTTGAATCACTTTTTATATTTAATATATTTGATTCATAGCAAATTCATAATTCCTTAATCTTCACAAACAT